>OX392475.1:10000000-15254594 GCA_947623365.1 Achlya flavicornis
AGAAGATGATGGCCCTATAGGATGGAACGGGACAAAAAAAATACTTGTCAATTGTGACGCACGAATTTTGAAACTCAAATGTGCCCTATTGCACTACATATTTTGAAATAATACAAATATTTATTTTATGTATATCGACTTTTATATTACTTGAATTAATATTACTTAGGTCAATATGAAAACTAGGCAAGGGGCCGCCGTTCAATAGTGATATTCAGTGAATGAAATTTAATATGGCATGGTTACAAACAGAAGTAATTCAAGTATTATTTTATTCATTTTGCAGTGAAGAATTCGCCGGAATTCAAAGTAACTAGTAAGAGAAATAGGTACCTAATCCTCAACTAGCAAAGCAATGGAGCACTTCTTGGTCATTACAAAAACTGAGACAAAGTTCATACATAAATATATACCTAGGTAGGTTTATATTTATGTATGGCACTTCAGTCTTAATACCTATAGTCTAGGCAGGTACCTATTGTCTTTAAATTATATAAATAAAGAATTTACCACAGGAATCAACACATATTTTTATTTATTACCTTTTGTCAGGAATGCTACTGTAGTTGCAGGTCATACAATGAAACATTATGTGTATTTAGGTATATAAACGTTTATGAATACAGTACAATCACAGTAAAGCTTAATCTATACGATATTAAATATTTACAACAAATAAATGAAATACAATCTAGCACTCGTATATAAATTTTCCTCTAGGCTGCCGTAGATTATCGGCAAGGTTCCCAACAGGCTAGCCAAGCTAATGCGCGAAAAAGCTCCCCGCCCGAGGCCTCGATTATTTTGGTGACAATATGCGAGCCACTCGGTGAGCTTCAAACCCATACGGTCGTATGGTTTCGATAGCAAATGGCATTTTGGTCCATTGCATGCGAAAGTGTTGATTCCTCACGTAGCATAGATGCATACCACGTCGCTTTCGTGTATCTATTATTGGCTTCTTTGGTATTTGCTTCCAAAAACACAAATAGTTCATATTCATTTGCCATCTTGAAATGCTAGATGGCAAAAGCTAGAAGGCTAGAGATACACAATTAATTCGATAAGTTAAATAAATACGATCTACTGACTTTATATCACTATAATAATAGATATTTTTATCATAAATTTGGATAATTCGTCGCGTATATAATGTTATATTTTGATTGATATATGCAATTGACATAAAAACCATAATGCTAGTTGTCAAAAGACACATCATGGTACGATTTGAATGAACGATTAGAGGTGACGTCATCAAACCTGCTAACAAAACAATATTGTTTTATGCCTATAATAAGCTTATTTTTAAGGATGTCATGGTACGAAAACGCAAAATAAGGTTATTTTAACCTTGTTTTAAGAGCTTGTGGTAGGCCCCCTGCAACCGACTGTAAGTCTCTGCTAGACAACGTGGCTTATTGCCGCATTTTATATTTTATCTATCCTTGATTTAGTTATTTACAGATATTTTGACATTTTATAAGAAATACCTAAAATATCAAGCCTCAATCACGAAACCGAGAATATATCGAATATAGAAAGCGGCAGTAAGTTAAACCGTGTGGAAGTGAAAGTAAAAAAATGAGTTTAAAATCCAGAAGCTTGGAGTATGTGTTTACATACATACATAAATCAGTTTGCCTTTCGCATATAAATGTTTTCCAAGCAGGATAAGCGGCCATAGGCGAGAGTCTGTCTTAGTCAGGCTTTGTAAAGATCGACAACATAATTGGAAATATTCTCGGTATTTTTTTATATTCAAAAGTAATGGTAGCCAATTATCATCAAGTGGACCACCAGCTTGCTTGTCAGCCTTATTGAAAAACAAAATTATGTATCCTCATTTTGGCTACCCAGTTTCTTCGACTTTCTTGTTAAACTTTTTCCCTGAAACGCTTCCGGAATTAAGTGGTAAGAAAGAAATAAATACAACAACGCGTTTTTGATAGGGTAAATGAAATAAGAAATGGCGATACAAGATGATATTTTCAAGTTATTTTTATAAGTTAGTTATATTTCCACGTAGGTAACAAGCCAGGATACAGCCCCCCTGATGTCAAGCGGTTACCGTAGCCTCATAAGATGTTTATTATGATTGAAACAACTCATCAGTCATTTCCAATACTTCCACTCAATTGAGCACGAACTCATGTAATGTCGCTTCACATGATTTTATTTGAATGGTATCTCTTTAGGGCTCCGTACCCAAAGGGTGCTAACGGAACCCTAAAGAGATACCATTCAAATAAAATCATGTGAACACTAAGCCTCCGCTGTCCGTCAGTGGGCTGTATCTCATGAACCGTAATGTAGACGGATGTAAAGTTTTCACAAAATGTGTCTTTCCATTGCAGCTATAAAAATAATTAATAATAAACAAAACCGGCCAAGTACGAGTCGGACTCGCACACGGAGGGTTCCGTACAATAATAATAATAATTAGTTACCTTATTCAAATTGACTGTATAATTACAGTAGGCGCAACAAAAATAAGACCAAAAGAAGACGTTTCTTGTACCTATTTTAAAATTTAATTTTAATTTTAAATTAAATTTCATTTTTATTATTGGTTATTATAGCGGCAATAGAAATACATATTCTGTGAAAATTCAGTGTCTACCTATTACGGTTCATGAGATACAGCCCACTGACAGACAGACGGACGGACAGCAGAGTCTTATGAATAGGGTCCCGTTTGGCACCCTTTGGGTACAGAACCATAAAAATGAAATTAAAAAAATATAGGTGGTCCTCATATAAACATTCTGGCTGTCCTCCGCGATCAATCGCGTTCCCGGAGTAAAAAGTAGCCTACTATAATACTCGGGGATAATGTAGCTTCCCATTAGTGAAATAATTTTTCAAATCCAACTAGGAGTTACAGAGATTATACCGTTTAAATCGCTTTCGCATTTATAATATTAGTTAGGATTAGGATTATTATTATTGGTATAGATTTACGGGGGCTCTACCGCGTAACTTTGATGGTTATCGTAACGAACACGATTAATTATTTCATCACCGACGCGCACGCGGTACGACGCGACGATGACCAATCGTGGGCACTGATTGGATGAAATTCATTAATGGTGTTCGTTACGATTACCACCAAAGATACGCGGTGGAGCCCCGGGTCCCTCCATTGTCCTGTGCGAGTCCATTAGCTGGTTTTGTTTATTTAGTAACTATTTTATGACACTAATTAGTATGGACCGAAACTCCTTTATAAAGAAACGTGTAATTTATTGTATACCTACTAGAGTATATACAATACAAATAAAGTAATATTCAAAGAAATAATTTAATAATTAAAACAAAACACACAACAAATAATCAAAAAAATTCGAACCAAATACAAGTTTAAATGTTGGTTTGTATCTGAAGTTACCAGCAACCAAGGCAATTCTGATACCGAGGAGTTGAGCTCGAATTTTGCCAATTCGATAAGAAAAACACAAAAGTGTTCGAGTTGCAAACACTTTTGTGTTTTTCATGTAAACATTTAATAAAATCAGCAAAGGTAAAGTATTTTACATCATACTTAATATTTATTTTATTTATAATAAATTAATAGGTATAATGACTCATAAGAAATCATTAGGTAGGTGGGTACCATATACCTGTTTTAAGAAAGTTTTTAATTTATTTTGAAAAAGTAACGACTGCAAATAAGTATTGTAAAAGTGTATTGATGAATTTATGAATGAGCTACACAGTCAACTATTTTTAAAATTATAATTTACTAGCTGTCCCCCGCGGTTTCACCCGCGTTCCCAGGGTAAAAAGTAGCCTATGTCCTTCTCCATACCATAGGCTATCTGCATGCCAAATTTCATGATAATCCGTTGAGTAGTTGAGGCGTAACAAACAAATAAACAAACAAACAAACTCAATTTCGCAAATATTAAGTTAGGATTCTCATTTTACTTAAAATCTGGCTTTGTAGGTAAGTCACTTATGCGATCATGTTTTCACTGTAAACAGACGGTTATTTCCAAGGCAAGCAGACAACCAGAGTGCGCAATTGAATATGGAAATCAGTTTAAAAAAAATCTTTTTCTATATTTTTACATCATTGATAATATTGCATAGTTATGCAATTTAGGTAAGTATTTGAGGTAGTTATCTCAATTCTATTATTATATCGCTTGTCTATTACCCATAGAATAGGGACTAAAAGCTGTTCTTATTCTATGCTCTTACCTCTAACCCTATCAACAGTTAAAAATGCTCTGTCCATGTTCTGAAACATAAACAGCTGTGACTACACTCATTGGAATACAAATTATGTAATGAAGTGGAAAACACAACAAAAATTATAATGACATAAAACTACGTAAACGTAGGTACGTAAGGATGGAATTTAAACATCAATTGCTGTATTAGAAGAACGTACCTAAAGAGACAATAAAGCTTCAAAAAGGAGTTTTATAAAGTATTTATTTTTCTAGTAAATATTGGAAATATTCGTGCATAAAAACACTTTTACTCAACTTCACTAGATTTACTTGTCCTTGACCTATTGAATTGTTTTAAGACAGTAGCTCCTATTTCATTCATTTGAAAACGTTTTAAGTAAAGCACCCTTTCTGGTAAGACGTTCCAAGTTTAATTTGTCTAAGTATTTAATCCGCCGTACCTCCGTACATATAAATTCCTTCTGTATATATTTATACAGAAGTATTGTAGCTAAGCTAGTAAGGATATTATTAGTTCTTATTGCCCACAGTTTGCTGATGCGTCTTTGTGGGATCTCGGTTGTTGACTTTGTAGCTAAAATCTAGGGAAAGCTTACACAATTTTAATATTAGCTTCATACTATTAAAGTAATTCAAAAGATACAAAAAATAATTAATTACAGGGAATACCAAAATAACTCAAGGACATTTTTTACAAGGTTTCCACCACAGAGGTTTCCACAATTCTACACAAAACAACAAACGTACCGAACACAACAAAGTTAAATAAACAAATAAGTATATTTGAGGAAACTGAGTACCAAATACTATAAAAATCAGTCGTAAGATGTCTTTTGAAAACATTTAGAAGGCCAGTCTTGTCGCTGGGAGAACATTTGCTCAAGCACCACGCAATGATATCTTAAGAAATATACAGGCAGAACATTTCGGCCATAATACGGATCATTTGAGTGCTTAATAAAGTGGTACGTTCGATGTGGTATACTCCAGCCAGACAATAGGCGCCTAATTGTGCGCAAAGGGCCAGTGGTCTGCATACCTTTTTCTTTTATTACATTTCTTATTATAATATTGTTGCCATTTTCGAAATCTAAACATTGCACTCTACTTTGGTGAAACACTGCACTCTACTTTGGTGAAGGTTAACTATGTGTTTACTATTCCTATTATCTTTTTTACCTATACCTTCGGCTGGGCCAAGTATAATGCTAGTACCCAACCCAATCATAATACGTATAGTTACACGCTAGCTACCGTTACCTTTACGAGCACAACTGAAATTTCCTATTGGAAAATAGTAGACACATGGAACATTTGGAAGTCGTTATTAGACTATTTGCGCTATTTAGCTCCGTTGGAATTATTCAAAATTCGCACTTATGCATTTAATAGAAAGAAGAAAGAAAGAAAGAAACATTTATTGGACACAACAAAATACCACAATACACAACAATACAATACATTTATAATACAATGATACACACAACATTATATACACACACACAACATTAAAAAAAAAAAAACAATACATTTCATCTTTTCTCTCCGAGGTACTTTGCATGGCGAACCGAGCACGAGCACACTGCGAGCACGATTCGCGTAGCGTGGACGGGCTTGCGAGCCTCGAACGAGCGCGATTGACAGTTTTTTCACGAACAAAGGGATTCGCATCGTGCTCGTTGTAGTTTCTTTCGTGGCACGACTCGTGCTCGATTCGCGTAGCATGGACGCACCATTACGTTCTTGGAAAAGTTTTGTCGTTTTGTTTCTACAAAAGCCATCATATTTTGCTAGGATATGAATATACACATATTTGTAAATTATCTGGATTTGTATTTTGTACAGTTGTTAATTCGAGATGATTCCGAATCCATCGGTAAAGTTTGCTCTATATTATTGTCTACAGAGATTTGTCTCAGAGGTCACACTGAGTTCTGTGCAACCAGCGGAAGCACATTATCGAATTATCGAGAGAAACTATCTGAATTATGTGCGTAGTAAACAACAAAACTTTCACGAAGGGATTAAGAATTTTTCCCTCTCACATTTTCTTTTATTTTAGACGCCAAGATACGAAGTTATACAAAAAGGTACTGTTATATTGCCCATTATATACTCTTTTCTGGGAAGATATGCATTTATTTTTTTGTGGGTTAGTAAAGATACATTAGGCAACTGCTTTTTAGGGTTCCGGAAAAAACGTTACCCTTATAATTTCGTCCTATCCATCTGGCAGTCTTTTTAACATTGAATTGTATCTGATAACGTTCATCTCAACTACGAAATCCTCTATCGTGCGTGGTCTTACACGCAATAGGTTGATTTTTTTCAGGAATATTTTTGGTATCTCACCTCAGATGCTGTTTTTTATTTACCAAATGTTTGGTTAAAAACCAAGATGGTTTTAATGTAAAACAAACCTCTCTGCTGCTATAAAACTACTGCACCAGAGAGGTTGTACCTACTTAATACGTACCTAAGCGCAGAGACTCAGTCGCTCTACCACGGAAAAGAGCGCTCTACACTGGAGTGGTATAAATAAAGTGGAAGATAATGGGAACTCGATGCAAGCATATTAAATTAAAAATATTTTGAGGAATTGTTTTACTAATATTTAAAATAACTAACTCATCAAAATTGATCGAGACCTCCGGAGACCAGCGGGGAGCTTTTTCCGCCAACGCGTCAGCTTGGCTATCCAAACAGGAAACGCTGCCAGCCTTCTGGGAACCTTGCCGTTAATCGGAAGCAGCGGCAGGCTTGAGGAAGTTTTCTATGTATAGATTGTATTTTGTACATATTTGTTGTAAATAAAAACTAACTACCTATTCGGTACGGTTCATGAGATACAGCCAACTGACAGAGAAAAGGGCAGACGGATGGACAGATAGCGGAGGGTCACGTTGGTACCCTTTGGGTATGGAACCATAAAAATAACTTTGCAATTTAGTCTAACTTTGCAATGTAATTGTATTTATTTCGAAAGCAGATAGGCTAAAATATAAAATTAATAATGTATACAAATATACAGTTTCATAATTTTGTAATGTTTGCAGAGATATAACGAACTTTTTGAGGCAAATTAGAGACAATTTCTACAATTGAATAATGATCTAATTGTGTTTGAAATTTCTGTAAACCTTTCAATTCCAATAATCTTTTATTTTATCGAACTTTCCAATAATGAAGTTTAAAAAAAAGAAATACCGCAGTTACGCCCACGGGAATTTAAATGTACTGTAATCAAATACAATTTGTGCACCATATAACAAAAGTAATTACTTTCTCAAAAGCTAATTAGCTTTTGGGAATCCATTGCTTCTTTTAGTAGATGTTTATTTCTAGTAGTTGAGGTGCTTTCCAAGCCGAAACTAAGTTCTCAGTCCCACGAGCATACTTACAAAAACCGGCCAAGTGCGAGTCAGACTCGTGCACCGAGGGTTCCGTACAAACCTGTAGGTATATAAGTAAATAGAAGTATAGACCTGAGTATATGATATGAATTTCAATTAATGACGTATTAAAAAAAAAACTACTTACTAGATCTCGTTCAAACCAATTTTCGGTGGAAGTTTGCATCGTAATGTACATAATATTTTTTTTTTAGTTTTATCATTCTCTTATTTTAGAAGTTACAGGGGGACACTCATTTTACCTCTTCGGAAGTGTCTCTTGCGCAAACTATTCAGTTTAGAAAAAAAAAATATTAGATTTAAAAAATATAGAGATTACCTCAATATCATTTTTGAAGACCTATCCATAGACTTATGGGTTTTATAAAACAATTTTTTTTGAGTTTCAGTTCTAAGTACCCCCCCAAATTTATTGTTATATTTTTTATTTTTGTGTGAAAATCTTAATGCGGTTCACAGAATACATCTACTTACCAAGTTTCAACATAATAGTTCTTATAGTTTCGGAAAAAAGTGCCTGTGACATACGGACGGACAGACAGACATGACGAATCTATAAGGGTTCCGTTTTTTGCCTTTTGGCTATGGAACCCTAAAAAGCTGGTTGGTAATAAGCCCGGTATATTTATTATGCTAACAGTAGGTAACTGCGTTAGTAGAAATACGAGGAAAATTCTGAATGTAACCAAGTAAATATTTTTTTATTTAATGACTATCTAAACTACTATAAAAAGAGAGCATCTGTCTTTGTTAATTAAGGATGTCGAGGCTTAAAATAGCTACCTGCGTAAAGAAGCGATATGCTCAACCAAGCCAATTTATCGTAGCCCGCAACGTAGAAGTACACCTAGCAGTATTCCAGTCGCCGGCTTCACTCGGTTATCTTGTCACCATTCGCACAAACACAATGAATAATGAATACCATTTTCAGTCAAAAATACTGATGTCAAATATTTAAGCAATATCCTTAGTAATTTTGAATGGTAAACTTTTGTAACAAACTTTTTGTATAACGGCGTTATGACCCGGCTGTTTCCACTTGGCATGATGCCAACCTCTACTTCGAAACTTATTTATTTACGTGTTAATAACTGTCGTTTTGTGTTTTTATTGCCTTAATTAAAGTTGAAAATAGTACACACGACGTATTTAGTACCACAACTAAAGTTATGCGCCTCGATAATCATGACAATAATTTAGGTGTACTATTTCTAATTACGTGCGTGAGTTAGTATAACCTGCGGTATACATTTATCCGCTGTACCGTATAACACACTACCTATATTTATCATAATCATTAATTTATCTACTACAATATTATTTAGGAAATTTGGTAATCTCTTGATTGTCTTTGTCCCGGCATGTCACCATGTCTTAAACGAAAATCCTAATCATTGCGCACATCTGGAATGATCGTGACTATTCATTCGATCGGAGTATTACTATCAAACTGTATATTGATTGAACACACTACCCCACTCGTCATCATAAAGCACTCTACACATGACAATGGCGACACATCGCTCTGAAAGCTTCAGGACAGGAAAATATAAGTTTATCTTACGAAGAATAATTATTCTTTATTATATTTCTAATTCCAAGAGACCACTAAATATTGAATGTCAGAAATTACATTTTAATTTTGCTATTAATCAAGCTATAGAAAATAATAATAATATCCTGGATATTCTTCACACACGTTATTCTGATCTTTTCGAGGTAATTCAATCCAATTCCACAACTCGTAAGTGTTTTTTACACTGATTAATATCGGTACCGACCCATAAATGTCTCTAAATGTTTAGTGTGTCTTTGACTTAGTCAATCAGAGTACATGTGTACATTGTTGGTGGTGGGGAATTGGTGGGATAGATTTCAAACATAATGAAAGTTATTGCGCTACTTGTACTTGCGGTTCATTGTTCGATATCTGATCTCAAACTAAAAAAGGCCTTGCCCCCTAGACAAGATGGTTGTCGACAATCTACATCGTTAGTAAACGATCAACCTTTGTATGGGATTGACATAAGAGATTGTTTAAAAATCAAGTGATGTTTCGATTTGAAATATCGACCCCATACAACGGTTGATCGTTTACTAACGAGGACGATTGTCGACAACAGTCTTGTCTAGGGGGGCTTGTACTTTGGAAACCAGATAACTGGACCAGTAGACAAGATGTTTATCGACTTGGTTATCGAACATCGTCATCGTTAGTAAACGATCAACCTTTGTATAGGATTGACATAAGAGATTGTTAAAATTCACGTGATTCAAATCATATTTCGATTTCAAATGTCAATCTCATACAAAGGTTGTTCGTTCACTAACGATGACGATTGTCGATAACCATCTTGTCTAGGGGGGCTGGTATGTATAATATACTAGATACCTACAACTTTTCCTTAATACATTTTTTTTTATTAGACTAAGTCGGTAAACGAGCAAACGGCCCGCCTGATGGTAAGCGGTTACCGTAGCCTATGGACGCTTGCAACACACGCCCTACCCTTCCCTCCTACCCAATGAGCAAGCGCAGGAACACAACATAAATATTTGGCTGCGGTATTGTGTACGGTGGAGGTACTTCCCCAGTCGAGCTGCTCTTTTAGTGAATAAACGCTACGCTCTACCTCTCTACCTCTACTCTCTCGAACAATTACTTATAAAGATAATTACACCAGACTACATATAATTATTTATTTGCACTCATAAATAATAATACTTACATGAGTAGTGAACAAAACATTATATTTTATACTTATTTTTTTTTATAACACACTCTTTACACCACATTTATTCGAAGTAAGAAAAGAGCAATACAATAGATTTAGTTTGTAAGTGTTCGCGTTGAGCAAACAAAACTAAGGACCGGCAAAACTTTGCATTACACTCTATCGATGTAGTTCTATTTAAGTGTTATGTAGTTTTATCTCCCTCAGTTTTATTCCACTGCAGTTGGTGCTGCGTATTATTGAATTTCGAGCCGAGTCGATTCTCTTCCGATTTAAAGATCTGCGGCCCTTGAGAAAATCCTGAAATATAAGAAAGAAACATAAGCATTCAAGAGATCATAGAATATCGAATTCCATCAATGTTCTTCAAATTTATGGTTGGGAAAATATATTACACTTATCGGTTAAAGCTTGGAGCTATGGAATTACTCGTCTAGCTTACTTATGTACATTTGCTACAATGGTTATCCTTCCTAGAGTATGTTTGATATATGATATCGTAAAGAATTTTTGGAATCTAGATTTATTTTACCGATACATTTCTAGTTTTATTTGAATTCATGTCGGAATAGAATATAACTCCTAAAAATATGAACTTTGGATTGGAATTTAATTAATTCAGAATAGCATTATAATGAAAATAAAATCGACAAACAAAAGAAATTAATGATGTTTGCTCAGAATTTGAACAGCCTTTACGGAAGTAATTAAAAATATTGGACTTAAAGAAACATCTTGATAAAGAAAAATATGCAACGGAGGACAATGTTAGCATTAGGTTTAAGAAGGTTCTTAGCACTGCAAGCGGAGAATTTAATTAATGATTTGCTATATTAAAAACAAAGTTCGGAAATATTTTAACAAAAGAAAGTAACGATTTCATAACAAACAATAAAATGGCTTAAAGGACTTATTAAAATTGCTTATTGAATTGATAAATTTAACATTATAATCATGATGAAAAAATCATGTAGTACAATTTTTTATAGATTTTAAAAGCGCGTTTGAAGATCTGTTATTACATCTATCTATACCGATCATTCGTAAAATGGAACTGGTACACTGGAACCAGTTCCATTTTTTGAATTGAATTTTTTACCTACTGAGGTACCAGTACCATTTTCCGACACTGGTAGTTTCAGAGATCAGTGCGTTCAAAAAATATTGGGCTATTATTGTCAGACGCCTATTCCTTAAAGCATAGCAATCATTAGGGCTTGAAATTTATTTAAACACATTGTTACTTTGGTAGTAACCAGTCAAGGAAAATGTATCAAATATCAATTAAAGGTTCCGATACCACAGCGAGCGGTTTCGAGTTCTGCGGTCAGAGTGTTGCGTTCTCCTTGACCGCCGCGGTCGCTGTGTGCAATTATCAAAAGCGCCGAGATTACAGTGATCGCGGAACGCAGAACTCTAGACTCACGCTCGCTGTGGGTTCGACGCTCGAGGATCTTACTTTGAAAGCTTGTCGAAATTTCCGAGACATAAGACTGTATAGTATTGGATTGACAGCCGTTGAAACGTATCCATTGTAGCACAGGTAGTTTACAATTTTCCATGCCTGAAAAGATAGAAACATAATGATGTAGGTGGCCAGGGGGCGTAGACATATAGCAAAGCATCGTTTCGATTTTGCCCAATCTAGCCATTTTCTATTCGTTAACACTGAACGTCATTTGCGTACTAAAGTGCACATAAGTAGATAAGATGGTAAAAATCGTTGATCGACATGAAATTGAGCTCCCAGTACCATTTTTGAAATCTATGTGTAGGTACCTATTTTAAAGATATTTTTTCGTTTAAGCATAATTATATCGTTGCTTTATAGGTGCGTATACCTTAGCCTTAAATAATAAATGAACGTAAACAATAAATTGTTCCAAAATAACAGTTGTTATTTAACCATGCACCTACATACTGTAACCAACATAATACATATTAGGTATACCTAGTATTTTAAAGTGCTGTCTTAAGTTCATACTAGCTTCCGCCGGTCATACCGGTGAAGGATTAAAAGAATCCTTCATCTTATTCCATGGTAGAACTATTTATGTGTAAAATTTTCCTCCAAATCCGTTCAGGCGCACACAATTATTTATGTGTAAAATTTTCCTCCAAATCCGTTCAGGCGCACACAAATACAAACTATAGAATTTATTAATGCTTAGTAAGAAAGGAACGGAACTTATGTAGGATAGGATTTTTTCCTTATGTGTTTACCAAGCATTATGAAACGATGGTCGTTATACTAAGCAGATGTTTTACTGCAATATATCAGACTAAGTACTTTTATTACTAAGTTTAAGGACCGCGCAACAAACAAGTGCATTTTGGACTTTTCTTTGTTCTTTTTAAGAATATACGACAGGCCAGTTGGCGTGGTTGGTTAAGACTCTATCTATCACGGCGCAGGTCGTGGGTTCGATTCCCATGTACGACATGCATTTGACATGAACATTGTCTGTATGTCCTGAGTCTGGGTGTAATTATGTTTATTAAGTACTATGTATTATTATGGTTATGTATGGTTACTATGTATTAGCAAAAAAAATGTAGTATATGTAGAATATCAGTTATCTGGTGGCCATAGTACAAACTTTGCTTAGTTTGGGTGTGGTTTGGGATCAGATAACCGTGTGTGAAGAATTTCCCAAGATATTTATTTATTATTATTATTAATAACTAGCTTTTGCCCGCGACTTCTTTTTTTAGATAAGAATTATTGTAACAATATAGAGCTTTGTTTATGGCTATTGCCCGCCACTATGTGTGATATTTGACAAAAGTTATCATAGATTGAGACCTTACACGTGGGCATGTCACATATAACTGGTCCTAAAATTGTTCGAGGCCTCCGGAGACCAGAGGGCGGGGGAGGTTTTTCTGCCTACGCATCAGCTTGGCAATCCAAATAGTTAACGCTGCCAGCCTTCTGAGAACCTTGCCGTTAATCGGAAGCAGTGGCAGACTTGAGCAAATTTTCTGTATATATATATATATATATATAGATTATAATTTGTACATATTTGTTGTATATGATACCCCAGATTAAATTATGATATAGAACTAATTTGTCAGTTTTTTTATGGATAATAGATAAAGGCAATTATTGATAGTATCATAATGACACAATGAATTAACGCTTGTACTTATTTATCTACTTACGTAAAACAAATATGGTGTACAGAATCACTTTTTGTAAATTGCAAAAAGATTTGCAGATAGCTGTACGCTATCGACCTTTTTTAATTGATCACTAAGTAATCTATATTATTGTAATGATGAATAAAGTTCGTCAGGACAGGAAGAGATAAAGGTTGTCTGAAAGAGATCGCTCTTTAGTGATAAGACTTCTTTTCTTTCCATTTTGTTAACTGTTTTTCTGGTGTACAATAAAGAGTTATCAATCTATCTATCTAATGACACAGTATCACTGGTTTCACCCTCTTATTAACATACTAGCTTTTGCCCGCGACTTTGTCCGCGTAGAGTATTCATTTTTTCTAGTTAATCATTGTAACAATGAGTTTTGTTAATGGCTATTGCCCACCACTACGTGTGATATTTGACAAAAGTTCAAGTAGATTGAGCATGCCATATAAAACTGGCCGTGAGAGAAACAGTCCTGCCGCAAATCAACTCCACAAAATTTCAGAGTTAGTCCCTGTGATTTATTAATAGCCATCGCAAAACAAACCTTGATAAGGTACCAACTGTTAAATTCAAACAGCAGGCGTTTTGGTATTAGATAAAATTAGCAATCAAACATTACTTACATTGTAGTTGTCTTCATATTTTAAATTAGGTGATATCATCATGATGCGTAAAATACAATACGGTGACCAGAAGATGAAAAACGACGTAGCAACAGCAGCTGGAAATGACACAATTCCAAATTTCTACACAACTGTATAACGATTGAATGCGGAGTTGTACACAACTAGTGTCCTTTGCCTATTCTGTCGAAATGTTCACGAGTTTGCGTTATTTCTTTAAAATATTTTGTATGTAAATATTGGTAGGTAACATCCAACTATAGTTGGTATTAGATTTGGAAGTTGTACCTTTTATCGAATCTAGCTGTTTCCCGCGGTTTCACTCGCGTTCCCGGAATAAAACGTAGCCGATAATACTCGGGGATAATGTAGCTTCTTGAAGCGCTCGTGGTGCAGCATGATAAACCGTTCTTAATCGATCGGCAAGTTAAGAACTAAGTTTACCTCCGTCGTGGTCGGTACCTTGATGGGTGACCGCCTAGTGATATTTCAAAACGAGCGTTTCCGTGCTTCGGAAGGCATGTAAAGCCGTTGGTCCCGGATATCACTTAATTGTGATAATCGTTAAGCTATTTGGAGGCTTTCTAGGCGGCTTGACAAACTCCAACAGTAGGTTGACCACTAGCCTACCTCCACCCACACCAGTGGGTACGCGTGGTTGAGTATCTGCCCATTCCCTTTCACCTTGATTTGTGAAAGGAGGCCTGTGCTCAGCAGTGGGATATTATAGGCTGATGATGATGAATTTAGCTTCCTATTAGTGAAAGATTTTTTCTAATCAGACTGGTAGATCCAGAGATTAGCCCGTTTAAACACACAAACAAAAAACTCTTCCGCTTTATTATATTATTATAGTACCTGTAGATAATATATGTTAGAGATGCGCCGAGTACATGTTTTACCGAGTAACCGAGTACCGAGTATTGCTCGGTATTATGTTTACCGAACCGAGTACTCTGCCGAGTAACTCGGTTATGCTGACGCAGGTTTAGAGTGCGAAAACAAGTTTAAACTTACTTGCAACAGTCGTAACGTGCGGCTGGCAAGCGAGCGGTATGCCATCAATATTCAAATTCAAAATCATTTATTCAAGTGTATCTTCGCAGGCACTTATGAAAAGTCTGACTCTAATACCGGTGCGGAAGGTTGCATATGCTGAGAAGAGCCGGCTATAAACTCAGCAATTACTCTTTTCAAAGCAAGCATAGATTCATTACATATTGTTTGCTTATTTTTTTTTATGTAGTTGACACGTTGCATTTAGGCGTAATGTGTTAATGGTTTTCGGGCATCCCTTCCCCTCGCATACCGCCGTTCCCCACGTGCAATAATAGAGTTCAGTTTGTATTTTTCTTAAAGTTGAATGTACCTGATTCATACTAATAATAATCACTAAATACATTCATTTTTTTTATGTTATTTTTCTGGCAATGACTAATCTACATTAATATATTAAAGAGGTCAGGTTATAAGTTAATGATTTTTTCCCGAGTACCTCGGCAGTCAAGCCGAGTTATTCGGCCAATTACGAGTACTAAAAAAATGGCCGAGTATGCCGAGTACCGAGTAATAACCGAGTACTCGGCGCATCTCTAATATATGTACTTATTGGTACTTACCTAACATTTTCGCAGCTTTGTGTCGATTTTGTTTTCCATTCATAGGACTACTTCTTAGCTTTTTGGCAGCTGCTTTTAATTCGATGGTTATAAGAATATACAATACGAAAATAATAGTCATTGGTATGACAAAGAACACAAATATCTCAACTGCGACCATGATGCTCAGTACATATGACAATGTGAAATAACAAAAGGCATATTTCTTTCGTTCTAAGAGATCTATGTAAAATATATCGGGAATGCAGAAAAAACTTGATACCACCCAAATCACTGCCACTATTTTGAAAACGCGTGAGTTCAATGAGAGTTTTTGTTTGAGAAATGGTTTTGTCACGACGATGTATCGCTCCACGGTAAAAGCAGTTATTATGAGGAGGCTACAATTGCTGAGACAGTCCCAGAGCAAGAAGTGAATGCGGCAACCGACTTCTCCCAGAGGATAGAAATCAGGGATCCAGATTATGTAAATATCAATCGGGACGAACAGAGCGATCAAAAGGTCGGTGATGGCGAGGTTGAACAAGTAACAATTAGTCGGGGTCCTCATGGAGCGATCCCGAGCGATGACTGCACACGTGCACGTGTTCCCAATGATGCTCAAAACCATGGATACTGCCAGGCCAATGCTCAAAATAATTTTAACTGTGTACGCTTCGTCCAGGACACTCCCGTCATCGAAGAACGCCATGCCCATCGGCCCGAAGAATGTATAAGAATTGTTTTCATAATCACTGTCGTTGAGATTAATCATGTTGGACCTGACGATAAGTGTTAATTAAAATAGAACAAACGTTGTTTTAAAACAAATGATTCGCGTACCTAATTTCAATTATGTTTTTTAAGTGAGCGGAAGCAATATAAGTAATTATATTAAACGTAGATAATTACAATAAGTGACGTATATAAAATACCTGCCGACAAACGATCTTACTCTACGGGCGCCAGGGAAAAACTGATCTCGGGAAAACTTTCGTAGGCGCCTTGAAGCGCATATTATAGGATGATGTTAAAGTTGATAGCAATTAGGTTTATGCTAAAAAATATTTTTTTGCAATTTCCTGTGTAAAATTTATTCAAGCCATATCTTCACGTGCCGTACTAACCGGTTTGATTTTTTTGCGCCTAGATTCATTAAAATTGAGATTCCTCGTTATACCGTGATACCGTTTACGGTACCTATATGAAAATGTAACATTTATATAAACTAGAAGAAATTCCTATTTATATTTTTCCATCAAAATACAGATAAATTGATCGACCTTGTTACAAAAAACATCCTCAAGGAGGAAGGAGACGATTTTGCTTTCAATATAATGTAATTAAATAACCTTACCTTTCAAAAATATTTTAATTCAATTAATTAAAAATCTTCAAAATTAATTTTCCATTCAAATCAAGTTAAACATAATGAAAGATAAAAAATAAAAGGTACTCGTAGCTTTCGAAAAACGAGGCCTAGCTATGATTCCTGGGTCAGTACAAGTGATTTTTTGTTTAGAAATGATTAAAGTACCTATGAATCCTACATTTTGGAATCTTTATTTTTTTTGTTAATATAATCTTTCATAAAAAAGGCACATCCTGAATATGAAACTAATTGAGTGTACCCAACAAGCGCTCAAATTGACAGCAGCCATAGAATGTGATGTACGGTTCCCTAATTGAAATTACTACTTCCCATGCTGGCGTCATCGGCTAATGGGAGCTTCTATAGTAAAATGATTAAATTCCCTGAAACTCCGAAATGTATCAACCTGTTTTTTAAGGTTGATGGTTAATAAAAGATAAACAGGTATTTTAGGTTGGCAACCTAAATATTATAGTATCTAGATACATATATATAAAAACCGGACAAGAGACTCCTTATATGTATAATTTCTTGGTTTGAGCCAAGAAGGCTCGCAACGTTTCCACTTTGAATAGCCAAGCTGGGCAGTCTCCGGGGCAGTTTTAATAAATAAGAAAAGTATCGTGATACTTCTGTGATATACCTACCTGTGTAGGGAACATAGGATTAATATACTACTATAGATCACAATGATACCGACGGTAAGTAACTGATTGAAAACTTAAAACTGTATACTGAAAACTATACACCATTTAATCGAACCCAAAACCTGTGTGGTCAGAGTATTACAGTAAACCATCTGGTCCTCGGCTTGCTATGTTTCGGCAAACCGTAAACTATAAGGTAACTTATTATGGTTTTTTTTTTATTAGGCCTGTGTTTGACCACAATCTCACCATGGTGAGTGATGATGTGGCCGAAGGTGGTAAGCACACAAAGCCTAGAAGAAACTGGCTCTCAAGTGCAGCTGTCGAAACACACCGATAGATGCTTGGCGACAGATTTTCAACTTGAGGGTGGTAGCCAGCCAGATGGGTACTGCAAAGTTCCCTACCACCGTGCTATGGTTTCCTCACGATGTTTTCCTTCACCGAAAGCTCAAGCTGATTGTAGGATTCGAACCCGGGACCTTCGTCTCGGTATCCGACGTCACTACCACTGAGCTATCAACGCCTTAAATGCCATCTAATTATTCGCACAGTTACCCCAGCTCGACTATTAAACGTTTTATCATTCTATATGAAGCCTTTTCACTATGAATTGTAAATAGCCTCATTATTATTAAACTAGTTTTATCCCCGCGGTTTACTCGCGATCTTTAGGGATCGAATGATTTCCCAGGATAAAAAGCATCAATGTAATACGCCCAGCGATCTTCTATTGTGCCTTTGAGCTAACAAATAAAGAAACAAACTCAGTTTTGATAACTTCAGGTAAAAAGAAAAGGTAGGTTCTCAAACGGTTTTTAACTATATTAGATATGCCAGAGAGCTTAATAATTTAAGCTAATCTAACCTAAGGGTCTATCACAGAGTAATTTGAGTTAAATTAGTTATACAAGGGGAGAGGTAGAGCGTAGCGTTTATTCGCTCAAAGAGCAGCTCGACTGGGAAAGTACCTCCCATATTACAGCAGCCAAAAAATTTATGTTGTGTAAAGTTTAGTTCCTGCGCGTGAGTAAGGTCGCCAGAGCTCATTGGGGAGGGGGGAAAGGTCGGTGAAGCATGAGCGATGCTTCGTGTATTGCAACAGTAACGCTTGCAATAGCTAGAATCTTTACCAGAGTCTTAACCAACTGCGCCAACTGGCCCGTCAAATAAAAAGGTAATTAGGAATATGAGGTACGTTATTATGTTTGTAAAGTTGTTTACCCAATCGGCCATCACTTAGATTGGTTCTTTGTACTATGACATTAGGGCCACACCCACAACATTTTTTTTAGTTGGATTTTTCTTTACTTTTTCATATAGTATTTTCCATCCATTTTGCACCATACATGTTTTGTATATTCATCATTCTAGTTTGTCCCAAATAAAACAAGGTTTATTTATCGTATCCAATTTATTTAACTTACTTTATTAACCTAGCTATACATAGTATGAACAACTAACTATACATAATTAACAACAATTTGTTAGAGTCATTTTATTTGTTTGTGACATTACATTTATACAAACTAAGTAACAATCTAAAGTAATGTAAACTGTTGCTAAACTATAATAAATAATTAAATATTTAGGTTTTATACATAGCTATCTCACGTTATAAACCATCTATCAAAATGCTACTAATGGATAACGTAAAGGAGACGGTGAGGTCTATTCAGTCTTTTCTGGGTTAACAATCAGTGCTTCTTTCTTTTCATCAATAGGTACGTCTTTGTCATCCCATCCCCAAACTGAATGACTACCGTCGCCTGTTCTCATCACACGCTTTTGAATGACTTCATGGGAAACAGTCTTTAGGTCGTAGGCCCATCCTATTATCGACATAAAATCGATGAACAGTTTAGAGAGGTTCAGGGAATAGTCTCCTAATTCGGCGGTTTTATAGTCCCATGGGAAAGTGTGATGATAATTGTGGAAGCCTTCACCGAGGACGACTAACGACACATGTTTGTTTTCGACGGGGTTGATATTCCTGTCGTAAGGCTTGCTTCCCCACATGTGGGCGGCGGAGTTAACCAGCCAGGTCACGTTCAGGACATACACGTAGCGGAATATGGAGCACACGTAGAAAGCGTTCCACGCAGATTCTCCCCATAGAGTGGGAATATACGTAGGTAGGATGAAGCAGGCTAGAGGCATCAGCAACAGGTAGTATCTATAACAAGATGAAAATTAAAGGCTAGCTCAAACACGCTATAACGTTACATGTTGTGTTTACTTATAATTGTTTGTTGCACCTTGTTTTTTTTGCTAACACTTAAATTAATTACATGTTTATTGTAAGCAATTATGTTTTTGAATCATTAAGGGAAGGCGTGGGCAACCACGGCGGCTTTTTGCAGCGATTCAATAGCTATACAATCGCGATGCTGGCATTGCTCGTATACCTTCGCCCACGTTACCACGATTCTGCATCGCTGTCGCTATACAGCTTCGATGTAGATGCGCGCTACTGAATGCTAGAGTGCGCGAATTTCCAAGGCGATAAAAATAATAAGTACCGACGCTTTGACATGCGTTAGAAATGAGATCATACATTATTTCGTAAAAAAACGTCTATCATTTTGTTTGTTTAATTGTTTGGAAAATTAGCGATGAGATATCTATATAACGGTATAGCATCGGGCTATATACTAGATATAGAATGATAAAATATATAGGTAGGTACCTACATAAGACAAACATTACATTATTATCTACTTTACAAATACCTTGGACAATATAAATTACCCTAACAATGATTTCACTGAAATTCAACTTACTTCTTTTGGAAGCGAAGGATGGGGTCGGCCCAAAGGTCACTCATGTCGATGGTGTGTCCCTTAGCCTTGATTTCAGGGTGTTTCCTGACCAGTAGCCATCCGATGTGTGAGAAGAAGAAGCCCCGAGTGGCGTTGTGGGGATCAGCGTCAGTCTCCGAATATTTGTGGTGCATGCGGTGGTCACGCGCCCAATCCAGAACGGCATCCTAAAGAATACAGCTCTTATTAATATTTTTGATTATACATCAGCTATCTCGTATACTTAAGTTGTTAATAAAAATGCAGTCTAATAAAAAGAAAATTGTCTCTCTAAAAATATAATAACAATTTGTTTTTGTCCCATAATAAAACTGTCTTTTGTGTTCGTAGCCGCGTAGTGGATAATTATAACTTGTACTTATTATTCAATCGCTCATCTTTATTAAAAGTAAATCATTGTGGAATCCTTAACTACTGAGAGTTAATGAATATTTTCAACGAAATGTCGTCGTTTAATTCTTTAAATTTATTTATTTATGTTAATTAGGACTAAACTACCTGCCATGTCTGGGTTTTCTTTATTATGGTAAGTAATACCGAATAAACAGGAAAATTTATGAATTTATTGAATTATTTATTTATAACGGAAACGGCTTGATCTCTTTTAGACGGGACTTTAATTAAACTATATCTAAGAAAATATTGAACCATCCTGTGAAACTCCCATAGCGATTAGCCCAATATTAACAGTGTTGCTATACTCATCGACCCTATTTTATTTATTTATCCTATACCTATTGCTACAGAGTTGCTTGCTTCACGCTATGATTAAAATAATAGAGAAATACCCTAGTTATATTACAATTGTGAATCTTTGTTATGTTTATGTAAATATTGATAACGCAATAACGTAGAATTCGATTAAACTTGGCACATAAGTATGTAAGATACTAGCTATCTGCGGTTTCATAAGCATTCCCGAGATATGTATCATTTATATTAAAATATCCTAACTACCTATCCTAACTAATATTATAAATACGACTGTGAGTTTGAGGGACATAGGCATAGAGTTAGAATATTATAGAGCGACTATACGAGGGAACAGTCTGTGAGCAAGGGTACGGTCTAAATTCCTTGAAACGAACACTGAAAAAAAGGTTCTACAAAACTAGTTATGTAAGTTGACGTTTTGTTGTCGGGAAACTAACTTTAGTTACATTTAATATTATATCTCTTAGATTTAATCAAACAATTTAGTAATGAACCAAAACTAGTTTTGTTACTGGTAATTTTTAGTTCGCAAGTCACTCTGTTTAGGTTATTGGTAGTAAAATTTTGTGTTACTGTTAAATAAAAAAAAATTTCAGTGAAGTGTGCATGTTTATATATTGAACGACTAAAATACGTATAATGAATGCCAATTTCTCGTTTTATATCGCCACTTTTACCAAAAAGAAATGACAAGGAATCGATATTTTGTCTGAATGCTATTTGGAAAATGCTAACGCTTCGCGCAAGGTAACGTTGTTGACGTTATCACTCTATAATATTCTAAATCTATGCCTATTTCCCTCAAACTCACAGTCGTATTTATAATATTAGTTAGGATAGGTAGTTAGGATAAGTGAACCAAACAAAACTTCTTAAAAGCGAGTAAACGCGTAGAGGAAGCTAGTAGGTATAGTATTTATAAATAGTTATCAGATTAAAGAAGTTTGTGCAATATTATATCTTATTATAACCGTACATTGAAAGTGTATTGCTTGCACGGTAAACATCCGATAAAAGCATTGTAGACAAATTGTAATGTTTCACATATCATCGATAAGACAAGGGCGATTGTAATTGTTGGCCGATAACAATGCATGTATGAGTATTTTTTTTATAATTTACTAGCTGCCCGGCGCGACTTCGTTCGCGTGGTGCATACCCTACCCTACCCTACCCTACCATACTCTGACAGCAAAATCCCCATTAACAAAATTATCCGCCATTTATTGAATTCATTTGTTACAAAAACTTTGATAAATGAAGAACCGCTCGACCGATTTTGTGCAAACTTCACATAAACCATCTACTAAATAGTCCGAACAAAGCCTAAAGATTTAGTTTGGATAGGTGTGCCCGTTCTTGGGTTATAAAATTACAACGAAAAGTGGCATTGATTTTTATATATATAGATATGATTTTTTTTAAGATGTGTTGATTTGTGACAAGAGTTGGTTCGATTGAAATGAAACCTTATTAATATTTCGGATAAAGAGCACGTTGTATATTCATAGAAATTGAGTAACTACAGCTAAGCTGTGTGCCTTTGTTACCGTAACTTCTATTATAATGTGTGTGGACCCCAACAAATTGGTTTCAGTATCGTTAGTTTATCTCTAGTTATTTTTCCGGGACACTCATTATTAACTTGATAAAAGAAATAGATAATTCTGAGGGTCAATTTTGAATGCGATTTGAATTACGATAAATATTCTATTACTAATAACGTAGTATATTATACACTCTATGCTAATAATCAAATCGCTTTAAATAAAAATTATTTTAATTGATTCATGATTGTATTCATAATTACAATTCATTCGGGTCATTTAAATGCCCTACTCGAATATTCTTTAAATTATAACATAGAATAACTTTAAGTTAATATACTTAAGTAATCTCTATATATAATAATCAATCCCTTGTTCACGCCATAACTTAAGAACGACTTTACGATTTCATACATCTTATTTTTAACCGACTTCAAAAAAGGAGGAGGTTCTCAATTCGACTGTATGTTTTTTTTTTTTTTTTTTATTTTTTTTTTTTTTTTTTTTTATGTTTGTTACCTCATAACTCCCTCATTTATTAACCGATTTGGAAAATTCTTTTTTTGTCTGGAAGGGTACACTTCCCGTTTGGTCCCATTGTCATCAGATCAGGATTTGATTCCTTCTTAGTGTACTTTGAAGTCGGTTTAAGTTTTTTGTAAAACAGTCCAATTATTAAGTTTTCTAATACTCTGGAGAAGGTTCTTATGGAAAAAAAATAAGAAAGTTTCGTAGAAAATTAGAAAATTTTAGAAAACTTTACGGTAGGGTAGGATATCCTGAGTACGCGGGTGAAACCGCGGGCCGCAACTAGTAGGTATCCTCCTATCCTATTCTATCCTTCCTATAACTATTATAAATGTGAAAGTGAGTTTGTTTGTTACGCCTTCACGCCTCAACTACTCAACGGATCATCATGAAATTTGGCATGCAGATAACCTAGCTATGGTATGGAGAAGGACAAAGGCTACTTTTTGCGGCCCGGGAATGCGGGTGAAACCGCGGTGGACAGCTAGTTAAATATAAACAGACCGGCAGTTTCATTACTTTACATACTCATCAAAATATATTAATTATAAGTGCGTCGTTCCAAATTCCAAATCTATACTCGGGGATAATGTAGCTCATATTAGTGAAAGTGAAAGTATTTTTCGAACCCGAGAAACAATAAAACTCTTCCGCTTTATTAAATTAGTATAGATTTTATAGCACTGTGTTAGGTACTTAAATCCAAATTTAGGTAAGATAAGATAAATTTATTTGCATAACACATTGTAATGGTTGTAAAAGATGTCAGGTAAATTATTATTAGATCATACATGTGTTGCTACTATATAGCATGCAACATAATTCTTCACAGGTTTACTACACAATGGCATATAAGAGCATATTTAATACAAATTAATTAATATTAAATTACAAAATGATATAAAACAAATTAAAACACAAAACATTAAAATCATCAATTCCAAATAAATTCAAATTACAACATCATTAGTTCTTTCAGGTCATAAAAATTATATTGAATTAACCATTTAAATAAGCATGTCTTAAATTTACGTATGTTCATTTCAGCAGTAATGTCTTTTGGTATTTTACTATATATTTAATAAATAAATAATAAATAAATATCCTGGGACATTCCTCACACACGGTCATCTGATCCCAAACTAAGCAGAGCTTGTACTATGGAAACCAGATAACTGATATAATACATATACTACTTTTTGTTTGTAAATACATACTTAATATACATAATTACACCCAGACTCAGGACATACAGACATGTTCATGCACACAAATGTATGTCCTGTGTGGGAATCGAACCCACGACCTGCGGCGCTATAGGTTAAGACTCCACGTCTTAACCAACTGCGCCAACTGGCCCGTCAATTTTGAACACACATTGCAGAGCAGTTTTTATGATATAACATCGTTCTTGGTTTATTGGTTAAATACGAGCCTATTAGTGTTTCTCGTGCTGCCTGGATATATATCACCAGCCTTGGTGAACAGATCCCCGTGTAACTTCACAAAAATCCAGACTTTAAAGATATATAGACAAGGTACGTAGGGAGAGTAATTCTAGTTTTTTGAAAAGTGGCTTACAGGAATCAAAAGGTGCTGCTCCGCACATTGCTCTTATACATTTTTTCTGAGCTATAAATGCTCTATTGTAATTTACACTATTACCCCATATAAGTAAACCATACCTTAGTACTGAGCTTACATAGGCGTGATAAGCTACCAATGCAGTTTTTTGGCTGACAACATTAGTCAAGCGTTTGACGACATTTAAAATTTCATGTGAAACGTAATCGAATGCCTTAGACATGTTGAAAAATAAAACTGTGGTAAGTATTTTTTTGTCTATGTTATCTATTATATTGGTCATGAGTGAATAAATTGCAAGTGTTGTCGATTTACCTTTTTGAAATCCATGTTGTTCATTGTTATTATACTATATTTAGAAAAAAAACGCGCTTGGATTCAAGGATTGTTATATTTTTAAACTTACCTGAAAAGCGATTGTGTTGAACAGAGTAAGTATGAGTCGAAGTGGAACTCTAGCTTTGTATGATTTGTGAGCCCATAATCTGTGGGCGCCAGCTGTGATGCCCAATCCTGAGCATAGGTACAGGAACACGGCTGAAAACAAAAATAAATAGCTATTAAGATAAAAACAACCTTAACGTACCGAACGTAAGGCACGTGATAATAGAACGATTTTTATTAATTTGTTAGTTTACATATTGTGTATGTGTAGGTACATAGATATTATTTGCACTTTACACTGATTAATCCGCGATAAAGGTAATAAGATAAAAGAAAATAAAGATAATAGTGAATCAAATAATTATAAAACTGATTCAAATTTTATTACAGCTACAAAAAATCACAATATAAATAAAAATATATACAAAAACCATAATTACTTTAATAAAAAAACAAATAAATGTTCTATGTGCAATGAACTCAATTATTTATTTAACTGCGACACATTTAGGTCTCTTCCAATTGAAAGTCGCATACAAAAGGCCAAGGAAACGAAGGTCTGCCTTGATTGTTTACAACCAGGGCATATAGAAAATACCTACTTGTAATCTTGTACACACGGCTACAAATCAAGTTATACATTTCCACTATAAGCTGATTTCGCATTGTATAGGATTTCCGTACAATGAGATGTCAGCTTATGTTGGAAATGTATAGCTTTATCTGTAGCCGTGCGTACCATGTAAATATTGTAAGAAAAACATAATACGCTTTTACACTTGCATTTGTTATTATTGAAGGAAGGATGTAGTTATTTAATTTCTATAGATATACCTAATACAAAAAGCAAAAAAACATTAATGCTACGTTTAAAAAGTTATCATTTACACTAACTATCTAGATCGGATATAGGCGAACGTGCCAATTGCCACTGCTAAAACGAATTAAAAGATTATCGCAATTATTATAAAAATATTTTGAACAATAATTCGGTGATAGATGTTTGGTGGGCTCGTACACACGCCAGACCCATTCAAACCCAGAATATTTATTTACTGCTCTGCCACGTCTGTGAATTAATTTACATGACTAACAAAATGAAAAAAATATGGAGAAAGATTTTTCCGGTTCTGTTTTTGCTAGCATAATTTACTGCCATTTTCAGACTGTATGATTAATTGTAACTAGTCCGAATATTTAAAATTTAAAGTGATATTACTAGAGTCTTTCCAAATTCGGAATTAATAATACTGGAGTGTTCCAATTAGCCTACTCGACCATTGGCTGGCAATCCATTACCAAAAAGCCAAAGCCTTATTTAGCTTACCGCTAAGCCTCAACCATACTGTAACCGCTAAAAAGATTTGCGAAAAAATGGGAGGCCGAATTTTTTCTGTAAGTGTATTTGGTCCACTCAAAATAAATTATTTATATACAGCATCCAATAAATATAACACAATTCACATTCGCATAACTGGTTATTTTTGTGCAATACACTACCCCCCTTACTCATAAAACGTTATTTAACTAATATACTGTTTAAAGGGTCACGTAAATAACGTCCCTCTATTGTCATTGTCAAATAATGTGACATTATTTACGTGACCATTTAATCAGTAGGTAAGTATATTAGTTAAATAGAGCTTTATGAGTAAGGGGGTACATTTATATTTAAACAACAACTTACTCATTGTTAATTAATATGGAAACTGAAAGTAGTTTTCGCATTGCACATCAAATTTAATAATAAAATTATGATTATAAGTAACTAGCTGCCCCCCGCGGTATCACTCGCGTTCTCGGGATATAAAGTATACAACAATGAAAGAATCATGGCGAGATCCATACATTGATTTGTACAAAAAAATAAAACATTTTAGAGAGTTTTGAATGACGACCAATGTTGAGATTACATTACCAGCAACATATTAATATACTTGAAATATATTGTATAAAGCCCGCAAAACATAACAACATCATATTGGTTTTGGTCGCGATTCGCCGGCATTGCATAGAATGTCGCATTTTTATCCCGGGGATCTAAAAATATTTTAAATGCCTAAAGTTATTCCTTAGGCACCAAGCATCAATAATAACGTCATTTCAAGGTCTCTAAAAATCTTTATTTTTTGTACAAAACTCGCCATGATTCTTTGGCATGCAGATACCATATGGTATGGAGAAGGACATAGCTAGTTTTTATATCGGGAACGCGGGTGAAACCGCGAGGTACAGCTAGTATTAGTATAAATGTCAGATAATATTGTTCAATTGTGATATTGCGTATGTTTACCTATCTATACCTGCTGAGTAGGCTAAGCTTTCTCGGACATCTAGATAGTGCGACCGCATGCCTAGAATAGTCTAGATTTCATTATTATAATGCTCAGATTAGATTACCTACTATCGCATAGGTGATTAAATATTTTTCAATTTAATTTGTTTCTTTTGATAAGGTCTTGGCTTATAAACACATGAGAGAAAGTAGGTACAAGGTTTTTTAAATCATCCTATTATAAATATAGCCTTTAGGTAGTTCGAGATTCCGAGGCTGGCAATTTAAACTATCCCAATGAGAATACGAATGCAAATAACTCGACACTGGCAGAAATGAACCCTAATTTGGGCTTGGTTGCCAAAATTAAAAATAAGAAGAAGAAGAATGCAAATTCAAACGCATAGGATACATTTTTTTAAATACTTTTTGCATTCTGTAGCTTGTTTACATTTCTCTTTTTATTTATATTACATTCGACTACAATCTTATCGTAGTTAAGATGATAAAATTAAAAGTGGTAATGAATCATACTAAGCCTAGTAATATCAAATTGGAACGCATCGGAAAGCACGTACGTGCTTGGAGTCTCATTTTCAGTGCTACAAAGTAGGTACTCAGCCAACAAACTACGGCTTTCTCATATTTTCCCCCGCCGAAAGCTTAATATTTATGTTTCACTTTCGAAATGAGTTATACAAAAAATCTTACCGAATAGACACGTCCGCCACATGGCTTGGAAGAGGAAGAGGTAAGCTCCATATAAGCCACCAAGGTGGAGAAACACGAACAAAATCACGTTTCTCCATACTATTTTCCACTGTCTATTCTCTGCTGATGGTGGGACTGTCACGGGCACGGCATCATCACTCACAGCGTCAGATTCGTACAGGACCCAAGAGCCCTTTGTTTGCCCTTGAGGCGGCATATTACTGTAAGCAAAACAGAAACGCGTGATAAACCCCTGTTTTTATTATTTATGAGCCCTATGACAGTAGCCATTAAGTTATCATTACAGTTATTTACGAGTTGACATTAAATTAATGACTGATATTTAATGCTGCTGGATGGAAGCCTTCCATTTCAAACAATTAATAAAGCTAATTGTAAATAGAAAGAGGGCTAAATTAATTGCTTATAGTATATAAATCCTAACGAAAACTCCAATCAGAAATGGAAGACGTAAGGCGTTAATTAATTTAATTGGCCGTCTTAACACATCAAAAAGGGCCAATAATGCTTCTGAGGAGGACGCCTAAATGATTGTTAGTACTACAATTTAATATTTTTGGAGGTGGTTGATAATCTCAAATATAATTATTGAAAACGTAAAATTCACTATTGGTCCCAGGTCCCATAGTAAAAGTTGTTCAGCATGACTAACCCAACATAGGTTTTGAAAGTATGCCATCTCGAAATCTTCACCCTGTATTTTAATTGCATTTTTTTTCGTGTTTTTTTGGTACACTATTTATGATTAATATTTATTGTTGGTATGTACACACGGCTACAGATCAAGCTATACATTTCCAGTATAAGCTGAGCTCGCATTGTATAGGACTTCCGTACAACGGGAGGTCAGCTTATACTAGAAATGTATACCTTGATCTGTAGCCGTGTGTACATAGTAAGTACCTTTATTTTTTTATTTATTAGTTTGTGTCTTGTTGGTAATCTAAATAACTAAATAGTTAAAAATGACGAAACGGAAATATTGTGTGTAGAAATAAAATCTGCATAAGTTTCCTTAATAAAAATGGTACTGGTTGTCACATCACAATAATACTTGTTAAATTATTGTTGACACGCACACAGTATGGAAATAAAAGAACATCAGAGGTTTATGATATCGTTAGATTGACAAGTACAAAAACAATGAAATTATTGTCATTAGCAATTGTGAAACAATCGCATCATAATAATGAATGATTTATGGGATGACGCTTTACGACAGTAGGCATAATCACGGTAATTGTATTTCCCTATACCTATCTATTTACACGTGAATTAGTCAATTTTATTTCAGTTAGGTAATAGTCCTTCAAAATTATTGCTTGTAAGGTCATCAATTTAAAGAGTATATAAAAAGTCTTGTACTGAGGGCCAACCACCATCTCTTAAAAAAATCTATCCTAATACTAATCTATACTATATAGTATATATACTATAATAATAAAATAAAGCGGAAGTGTTTTTTGTTTGTTTGTTTAAACGGGCTAATCTCTGGAGCTACTAGTCGGATTCGAAAAATTCTTTCACTAATAGGAAGCTAAATGATCCCCGAGTATTATTATCCCGGAACGCGAGTGAAACTGCGAGGAACAGCTAGTATTATTACTTATAACCTTACTTGCGTTACGTCCTTCTTTGACATAGTACATCCTAAGAGGACAAAAGAGTATTAAGGTTATAATAATATTGTTTTCAGAGAGAGTGGTGGCCACAGTTAGAATCTTGAAATTACGAACCCAGGTTACTTTTATTTATAACGTAAGCACCCACTGAGGAAAGGTTTTCAAAATCCAAGATAAATAGAGGGTAAAAGGGATCGTGTGTGAAACCGTGGGGTAGAAAGCATATAAGTATATACATAATATGCTAGAACTAAATATAACTAATTAGAAATATTAGAAGAAGTATTTTGAAAGACAATGACCACTTCTAGGGCTATACAACATATAACATATCCACAAGGGCGGCGGCACAGCACGCATGTGGCTATATCAACTTTTGAGTTAATCGAGACACGCAGTAAAATTGTCCCTTAACCTACTCCTTTTTTATGCGCTTTAGATTTTTGAGAAACCCTAAACTCATGAAGTATTTTTGGATACATCCTAACTAATATTATAAATGCAAAAGTAAGTTTGTTTGTTTGTTACGCCTTCACGCCTCGACTACTCTACGGATCGTCATGAAATTTCATGCATGCAAATATCCTATGGTATGGACAAGGACATAGGCTACTTTTTATCGGGGGACAGCTACTTAATACCTTATAAAAGGAAGATTTTCGGGAAAATTTCATGTTCATAGTCCAAGTAGTAAGTGAGTGAAATGTCAGTCATTCTTCTTTTATAAAGGTTTTTATTATTATAATATTACCGTTAATACCCGTTTGGATAAATAAATATCCTGGGACATTCCTCACACACGGTCATCTGAACCCAAACTAAGCAGAGCTTGTACTATGGAAACCAGATAACTGATATACTATAAATACATATGCTACTTTTTGTTTTGTAAATACATAGTTTAACATACATAATTACACCCAGACTCAGGACACAATAGACATGTTCATGACTTTTTGGCGGGAACTTGCAGAGTGACGTAGCATTTTCATTTTTATTTTCATAAATTTGTGTATTTTGAGTTTTATTGTGTATTTTTGGTGGTATTTTACCCAATAAAGATCATCCATGTGCACCAGTGAAGTGAAATGAAATGAATTATGTGTATCGTTACTTTTCAAGTTTTCTCAAAATGTCCGTGAAGAGTTTTAGTACAATGACCACCATTGTAGTAAAACATGACTTTTATGGACGGTGACTGACTGAGGACTATAATGTGAAGTGATTTTGTGACTGGATACTATAATATAACTCGACACTGGCAGAAATGAGCCCTAATTTGGGCTTGGTTGCCAAAATTAAAAATAAGAAGAAGAAGACATGTTCATGAACACAAATTCATGTTGTGTGGGAATCGAACTCAGGACCTGCGGCGCGATTGATGGAATCTCAACCAACTGCGCCAACTGGCCTGTCATCGGATAATTATACTAAGTATCCGTTACACGATGTATATAACGGCAGGGTTTTGTAAATCCAGTGCGATTGAGTATTGATACAAATACTTAACAAAACAACTGAATGAAGATGTACCCTTAACAAAATATTCTTCTACTATTTGGTGTGCCATCAGATGGCTTTGCAGCAAAATCAAATGCAAAATCTTCTTTGTTCATATTTAATTTTATTTACCTATAACACGTAAATAAACGGCCTTGTGCGAAACCCCGTGCATGTAAGAATTAAAATGTATTCTTACTAGATTTTTTATTGTTTCTTTCATTTTACGTGGATCGCTCGTGGAGCATGATTAGCCGTTTTAGTAAATTAGAAAGTGTTTTGTATTAAAATTGATATATAATTGATTATAGGACCAAATGAATAAATAGTAGTCTGTGAGTTTCTGTGTGATAAAATCATAATCAAACAATAATTTCCTTTTGTTTGTCTTTTACCCAAATCATTATTATGTTGAAGGTTGAAAATTACTGGTAGTCAGTCTATCGGTCCACTAGTGAGTAGCTACATATTCCAATAGTAGGATTGCCAATAATACCTATGTTGCCGTCCTATACAACAACTAGAAGATAACTGGCTCTCAAGTGCGAATGTCGGAACTCACCGCTAGGTGCCTGGCGACAGATTTTCGACTTCAATTCTTGGTACAGTCGAGGACATAAATATGTATACACTTTTTGAAATTCAAAAGCGATTTTCTCGCATGTTTAACATTTAATTGTTAAGCTATTACACAAATCATAATAGTATATGTTAGAAGATTCTGCCTTTATAATATCTCATAATTTCAATCAGTAGTTTAAGAGGAAACCGTTGTTGAATTTTACTAATTGTATACATATTTATGTCCTCGACTGTACTTATTTAAAATAATTTGCTATAGGGTTTTAACAAACTAATAAGATAAATAAAGTGTATCCTCAAACGTATAAAGTTTAATTTGTAATATTGATTTTTTTAACACCTCAAGTGGCAAAGTCGTCGCCAACAATTATTGTGTTTCGTTATTCCTATAATTTATATGTATTATTCCCATGCATAAATTGGGGTTTATTAATTTGAGTTTATACAATTTTTCCATGAAGTGATTCAGAACAGATAAAAAAAAACAGTACAAATAATGAATAGCAATGTCTTTGCCTTTGTTGATATAGGTCCTATTTTGGATTAGTACTCGTACTTTTAAATCAGTGAGAAACAAGAGATGAGTAAAAATTAAAAAAAAACTGCAGATGATTAAATAAAAAAGTCAAACTATTAAAACTTACTTTCAGTATCCTTTTATCACAGAACAATTTAATACTTCCCTTCTTCTATATGAAGGTGGAATGCAGTGGAATGACAAATTATTAACGACTGTTGCTTGACAAGTGTCTGTCTTGCTATATATAGGTACATAAACTTTACACCTCTGTGGCTCCGATACCCTTAAATCTGATACCCTCTTTCATTTAAGTAAATTGTTACATTGATAGGAACACATGTGCTTTTTAACGACCCTTATCTATGCACACATGAACTAGCAAAGTTCTCACGTTGCTCCGATTAAATACACATACGCAAATTATTGCGGACATGCATCATTAACATTATCTGTTTACTTATCACCAATAATTTAATTACTATTTATCTTTATAAAGATCCAATGTCATAACAATAACATTACTTACGTCTAAGTGTAGTATATATGTAGGTGTACAATATTCTATAAGGCAAAACATATAAAAAATAATATCTACAAAATAATGAGTACCTAATAATAAAAACGAAATTTGCATTTATGTATAAAATAAATATAATAAACCTAAAAAACCCAAAAGTAAAATTAATTAATTCAAATGTATTCATTCGCAGTAAGTTGACAATGTAACCAGCATCCTGGCAGTATTGCCACTCTAGTACGTTAGTACTATTATTTATTCTGTGACTCTAGATGGGAATGCTAATAAGAAGAAAATAATAAAATCCCTGCTCTTAATTTTCTGAAGCAGTTACTAAGTATCTGTCGGTGAAAATTTGAATAAAATTCGTTAATATATTGTACAAATTAAATCTAAATACACACTCGATTTATTAGACAAATTTTAAAATATGATGTAAATTCTTCAGATCAGCGGTGACAAATAAATTTCTGACCTTTTGGAAATTGCCCATGGAGATAAACCGCGATGAACTTTGTGCCTTAGTAGTTATGTATGAATTGAGTGCGCGGGAGCGGCAAGTGGCGTGATCTCGAGATGATGCGCCGCACAATCAACCGGCGATCACGAGATACCCACCGTATTGTCATGTGTGACTATACAATGACCGGGTGATAGATCGCGAGCGTACCGCAGCAAGCAGAGACTCTACATATGAACGAAAAGCGTAATAGGTTACGACCGTGGTGCGACCACGACACCTTATCGCCACTGCACTTTGTTTTGCATTACCTACAGTGTTTATAGTAACTTGCCAAATTGTTATCTATTTATTTTTAAAGATGATGGATGTTTATCTCATATTTTAATAACGTGTAGATTTTTGCACAAAAAATGTAGGTATGTATGACCCCATAGCTAATTATTCTTTGACCCTACTACCTACTAATAATATGAATACTAGTAATATTCCAGTGATTGGTAATGTTACAAATGCAATGCTAAAAAAAGCTAAAATTTCACTCATATATGAACACCTTTACCGCCGCCGCATACTTATAAATGGGATCAGGAACTCATTGTAGTTTGTAGTGCACTTTCAAGCTAATCATGTTATTTTTTATAATAATTTAGTTATTTACACTATTTTGTGTTGTGTATGAATATTTTCCCACGCTGCCATAGACTTATTTTTACGTTTATGTGTACTGTAGTTGGTAAATGATGTAACTTTAAAAAAAAAAATATCAATGTTGTATTGCTTAATTATGCATTGTATAGTGTAGTCCTTTCCTTTGTTTTTTATTATAATCAAGTTGTTCGTGACGTCACTTATGGCAGCGACTGAAAATCAGTGCTGTAGTACGTGTACTGGGCTTACAGTTTGCAACTGGGTCGCTACTCGCTGTCCATTTCTGATGTCACACAACACAATTATTGTATTTTTTTTTCTCTGTTGTTTGTTTCTTTTTTTTTTTACATCTTTTGGCTGCTTTATATAATTGTGTTGTGTTATTTCAGAATAAATGATTTTTCTTTCTTTCTTTCTTTCAATGCAATGCGTACGTAAACTACGTATATTACAACTAAGTACTCAGTCTCACCGGAACATAAACTACTATCAATTATGGACATACAAAATAAAAATTAAGGTACTTTTTAAGTAAAAAGCCAGCGGGATTACTATGTAACTTTGTTGCAATCAGTTTCAATAAGTTTTATTTTAAAACCAGTTAAAATAGTGCATCCCACAAAGGAGCACAATGAGGCCAATATTACTTTTGGCTTACGCCAATAACCTCTGTAAGCTGGACATACAAAATGGGCACATTCTTATGCCATTGCAGACTACAACTCTCGTGTTTCATGGCACTTCCTGGGACAGTTGCGCGAAACAAATGAAAAAGGACTCTGCTTAGTTACACAATGGCTTGAACAAAACATATCATAAATTTACCTAAAACCCAATGCTTTGGTATCTAAGCCACCTAATTTTTTCAGTGCCCATCCACAACTACTCCTGTAACACAAATGCTCAAGACACCTACAATTAAATAACTAGGAATATAAATTGATAAGAGGCTGAAGTGGCATTCACAAATAGCAGCATCTAAAAGAATTAGAAGATCAATTCCAGTTTAGAAATATATACAAAAGAGATGCTCTATAAAGAATCAAACGTACTTACCGTACGACAACTATACGGGGTGTATACGACAATAAATTAAACCCCGCAAAGTACCTACTCTTATATTCGAACAACTTTTACTATGGGACCAACTTCCAAATCCCAAAAAAAAACAGCTTTTCATATAAAAGGTCGTATTGTCGTATCCACTTTTATATTTCTAATACTATTCTACGATTTCATAGATTCTTCATAGCAGCAGAGCTCCTAGAGACAAAAGAAAAACCGTTTCTTTTGCACAACGGTAATATGACTTCCTGGGTTTATTTCTATATACTAATATGAATGATATTGCAAATTTTACCAACCTAAGTAGACATATACTAAAACATTTCTGAAGAAAAAAGTTGTCTTGTTTATGTGACCAGTCCACAGAAAACCTTCTACATCATCATTCAAAATGTCATTTATTCAGTTTAGGCTCTGGTAAGGCACTTATGAACGTTAAGTAAGTTGGTACATACAGTTGAATTTAGCATCCACTACAATGACTATTCACATACACTTCTCTAAAACACTCCCTAGCACACTCCTCTCACTCACATTAAACAACACATACAACTAAAATACAACACATACACACACCCCCATAAAATCATCCATGGGAAGTCATTAGTCATTCTAACTGTCTGTTCTCTAATTTCTGTTTTCTTTTAACATTTAACTACGGGACATACATACAGGGGTTTTAATTCTTTTGCTTACCAGAGCTGGTATAGACTAGCCTTTCGCCCGGTATTGAAACACTTGACGTAGAGTTTTGGGATATCCTGTATACCTCAAAATACGTAACTTCAAATGGCGAAGCAGTAGCAAAATTATGAATTACTAGCTGCCCGGCGCGACTTCGTTCGCGTGGTGCTACCCCACCCTACCCTATGTGAATAATTTTCCCCGTTTTTGCAACATTTTTCACTGATGCTTCGCGCCTATTAGTCGCAGCGTGATGTTATATAGCCTAAAGTCTTCCTCGATAAATTGACTATCCAACACAAAAAAAAAACTATTTGAACCAGTAGTTCCTGAGATTAGCGCGTTCAAACGTACAAACTCTTCAGCAATATAACATTATATAATAATTATATTATTAAGTATAGATGTAGTCTTCATTCAATTTATTGAGATTAATTTAAATATTAGCATACCTACACACAAATTAGCTGTACGTACCAATAAAATGTGTGTGGTAACAATAGGTCAAACAACAATTTGTAAATAATGTGTAATGCATTTATTTTAAACTTATTAATTCGATAATTATGAATCATAAAACACGTATATATTTTGAACAATTTTGACATAATAATTATATCACAGCTAGCTTTCCGGTCCATGGTTTTATGCGAGACCTTCTATTTGTTCCTTTTTAGTAAGTGCCTAAGTTTAATAATAAACCTATGCAACATTAAAGATTTTAACGGTTTGACTATTATCAAATTTTTCATATTCACATTTTATGTGCTTTTATTACGTAATATGTAATTGAAGCTGTAAAAAAACGAATGTAAAATATATCTACAAATTAGACATGGTAACCATGAGGCTAGTAAAATATACTACTAGATTAGTAGATCTTTCTAAAAATCTAATCGGCGAAATGTAGACACACACTACCAAATACAAGAACTAGATTGCTACGACAAAATTGCTACGAAACTTCGTAGCCCATGATTTTAAGTTAATATTTTATATTAAAGTAATACAATCTCACAATATTTTAGTGTATTAATATAATAATATATTGCATTTGATGTATTTCTTGTAAACATTAATAAAACATTATGTACAGACAGGAAAAACGTATATAAGTTAATATTACAAAAATATGAATTTTTCGATTTCTATGATTCAATCACGCACAAACGGCTAGAATAAAGATTTTAATGAAACGTCGTAACCGGGCATAATATATTTTTTATCTCTTATTTATATATACTTTTTACCCCAGGTATATACATATAAGATCTATCGGAAACGCGAGTAAAATCGCGGGGCTAAAGCAAGCCTGACTCGATGCATTACGTCAATTGGGAATCATTCATTAATCATGCTTAGGTACTGGTATTAAATATTTTTGATAAATCGAATGATACAAGAGTTTTTGCATTATTTAACATAATATACACTAATCTCCCGTTGTTGACTTGTATTATGGTTTTTTATATAGGATTACCAAAATAGCCAACAACCATAACAAGAATTACCATTTCTTTTTATAACTAGCTTAGTTTTTTCGGTTGAGGTAGGGTAAAAAAAATGAGTAGAAATGCTACGTACATACGTACACCAAGTTTTAAATCGTAATTTAAATTTCGCACAATTAAATAAAGCGGTCACTTATCTCACATTTTGTCTATTTAATTGACATAATTTATAAAATAAATGTAACTAAGATATTATGTTACATTATGCAAACTAAGTATAAGTGTTCTGCTTCAAAGCATTTTTGACAGGCAATTATTTTGAAATTAAAGTGGTTTTGCGAGTGTCTACAGTACAGGGTACGACGCTCTGAGTTGTTAGCTCTTCATATTAATGAGGAACGTTTAAAATATAATGTTGGTACTTGGGTGCATATGGTGTTGCATTGACTTTGTTCAAAGGAAAGATCCAAGTCCATTGCAGGGCCAGTAGACAAGATAGTTATCGACAATCGTCATCGACAGTAAACGATCAACCTATGTAATTACTAACAATGATGATTGTTGACAACCATCTTGTCTAGGGGGGCTGGCTAGTGAAAGGAAAACTTTTGACACTGACAGGAGCTTATGCCATTTCTCCATTACCTATTGGTCTATAAAATGTAGGCCCACGTCAATCTGAGTAAAATTTTGACCATTTTACCCGATATTAGAATCCGAAGAAATCCGAATTTGAATTTGAGTAGATAAAGTATTTATAGGAGGCATGAATCGAAGATGCATTACATACAGCCATTTTTTAACCGACTTCAAAATAGGAGGAGGTTCTCAATTCGGATGTTTTTTTTTATGTCTGTTACCTCATAACTCCGTCATTTATTAACCGACTTGGAAATTTATTTTTTTGTCTGGAAGGGTCCACTTCCCGTTTGGTCCCATTGTCATGAGATCAGGATTTGATTACTTCTTAGTGTACTTTGAAGTCGGTTTAAGTTTTTTGTATAAAGTTCTTATTTTTTATTACCAAATTATTTGTTTTAATATGAATTGTTTATCTTTTTAGTTTTCGTCGATGATATTGAAAATACATAGGTAATTTATGGGAATGCCAATCAAAACTAACATTAATATTCATTAAAAAAAAAAAAAAAGCATTCGCTTTTTGCAGCTACAATTTAGGCATTTGAAAGCTTATTAACACCGTCAATTATAATAATGGATAAGTAAGATATGAAGCGATTGGTTTTCTTTTATTAAACTAAGCCAAAAGTTTGTGACAAAAGCTTGCTTTTGATATAGGTACATAATATGTTAGGTTGGTACATATGAAAGCATAGAAGATTGATATGTTCAATTCGATAAAACTTTGTAAGTACCTTTTTTTATTTGGAAGTCGAACTTTCCGATAATATATTTACACTGATTTATTCACAAGCACTGAACAGAAGTATTCGTTTTTAGTTGTAGCGGAAGACTGCGGTTGCGAATTTCCTTACGACCGATTATATACAAATGTGATTTGACGTTGATAGTGGCCGGCTGATGATCGCCGGCGCAGCCGCGATAGAGCCGAACTGACGACATGCATTGCAAACTTGGGCGCAATTCATATACGTACACTTTTTTATCAACATACTCCTCAGCTATTTCTTTATTCTTGTTTACAGTATTTTTGGGAGATTTCGCGGCTAGGAATCAGCAAATGACGAAAATATTATAAAAAAATACATTAGGTAATAGAGATTTTCTTTCAAAGGATCGATAATTAATTTTTGTATAGTTTTTTTTAAATATATGCTTCATGGTTTACAGTTTGTACATACTTACGTTGAGATACAAGTAAAACTTCTAGGTATATATATACGCTTTGAATTGTAAACCTCCTCCATTTTTTCGTCGGTTAAATAGCTACTACTACGAGCAATTATAAATGCTCAAGTTAGTTTATGTTTGCTAAACTTTCAAACCATTGATTATTCTTTTTTTTTTTAATCCATTCGGTTCAGTGATACGACGTATCAGTGAAAAAGTGGATATATATTGCGGTATTACAGGAGTAATTGATTGTAAAATACGACATCCGTGATTTCGTGATATCGATGCTCTCGTTATCCTCATAAAGTGATTTGGGTTGATAGCTTGATATGACATGTTCATAGTCTATGTTAGGTTGAACAACCAGGTTTACTATGTGACCAAACTTTATTATCCTACACACGAACCTGTTAGGTTTCAAAAAGATGCCATTTTAAAGTAGGTCACTCTGTATACCTATATCGCTTGCCAGTTCGGTGATGTGCCGGAGACATGATGGTATTGATGGTATCATGAATATACTAAAAAGTAAGTCTCCAATCATCAGAGTATCCGATCTATCAAACGCTGTATGATAGATTGGACACTGTCTCACTCCGGTGATGTAAGTACCAGTGGACATGTGCTTCTTTAAAAAAAGCATGGTAAATATTTTTTGGTTTAGATTTATATTGATTATTTTAGATACCACAAAGTACTTCAAGTACGTAAACGCAATCAGAAACTACACTTTTATCCGTGTGAAATAATAAAAATAGACCTCGACGATTTAGGGTTGTCATATCTCACGTGGTGCGTGTGACCGACACGAGACGCGCGCATGACGCGTGTCTTGTCGTGGCTTGATTCAGAGAGAGCCCCTGATTTGGATGGCCCCGTGCCATCGAGGAAATATACCTTTAGAGTAGTAATATTGAACAATCAAATTCCGAAACTAGTCAGTGATTTGTCACTGATTTTGAAGAGTAAGGACCACTCGATGCATCGTGTTTTTATGACTTGGTCAATCAGAGCGCATTTGTCCTTGACTTAAACAATCAGAGAGTATTGTATTCTTGCTGTTAAATAAAAAAAAAAAAAAGTTCTTCTTCAATTACTTTCTTTCATTGTCGGCGGTGGGAAATTGGCGGAATATATTTCAACCAAAATGAACGTCATTGCGCTTCTTTGGGTTAATTGTTCAATGCCCGTGCTAACCGAATTCCCAGGTACCGCGGGGAGCAGTCACACAAGTAGCAAACTCGCACACACACGGGTTAAAATTTTAACCATTGAACCCGAAGCTACTTAACCCCATACTTCGTCATTTTAACCCAGATTTTTGGGTAATGTAACTTCGGGTTTAATGATAATAAATGACCTTACGCGCCGCAGGTTGTGGGTTCGATTCCCACACAGGACATGCATTTGTGTGCATGAACATGTCTGTATGTTCTGAGTCTGGGTGTAATTATGTATATTAAGTATGTATTTACAAACAAAAAGTATTTATATGTACTATATCAGTTATCTGGTTTCCATAGTACAAGCTCTGCTTAGTTTGGGATCAGATGACCGTGTGTGAGGAATGTCCAAGGATATTTATTTATTTATTTATTTAATAATTTTAACCTAGGTTGACTTTAGTGTCGCGGTTGAAATAAGGCGAGGTTGGGAACTAAAACAATGCCAAATCGTGAAAAAACACAGCAAAATGATTGTTATTCTATTCCAGCAACCTGCACTCATAAGTTGAGTTAAGGAATGATAATAAATATTGTACAAGATAAAATTTATTATATTAGGTAAATTTCTAGGCTAGTATTTAAGCCACCATTGTTTTTATGATAAAACTACTTATAGTTATGCAGTAAACGAGGTAATTATAAACAGGTAAGACGGTACTAGATTATTTAGTCTTATTTACATAATAAAATAAGCTGCTCAATTATAAGCATAGTAAATTGTTATGATGATTGTATTTCTACGTAGTAATAGATCCATCTCTACCTAGTCTTTAAACATGAAAATTCATGATTCCAACCGTTGTCTCGAAGGATTTTTGCTCTTTTATGTTTTACTTAGGTACAATTAAACAGATTATCTAGCCATTCGCGCTACGCAACGTTACTTAGGTAACTTAGAGGTCGTCTTTATTTACATAAAATATTACTTAATTAAGACCAAATATTCATAACCTATTTTATTTAGGTTCAATTTTTAAGATTTAAAGTTGTTTTTTTAGCTTTTTTAACCGACTTAAAAATAGGAGGACGTTCTCAATTCGTTTGCATGTAACCCGTATGGCGACCCGCCCGGCTTCGCACGGGTGCAATGTCGTTTGGTGTCGAGCGATTGCGCGCCCGCGCCGGCTCGGCCCGCCCGTTCACGGTATCGCAAATACTGTTTCTTGCTAATTTTAAATCTGTGATATCTTTTAAAATATAAAAGATAATGATTTTCTGTAAGAGCAAACATTATTTATATTAAATGTCCGTCGTAATTAATATATTTAATTAGATAAGGATTAATATTATATGGGTCAAAATAACATCGAAAGTATAACACACAAAAAAAAACTCAATTGCATAAAAATGGTTACTACTGTGGGTTATCCATAGGATATAGACATTTACCATCGCAGACTTTTTTGTTGATATTTTTAAGATTTCGTAGCACAATTCCGTAGTACATCATTTTGATATATCTCGTAAAGTTTAGTCAGCATTAGCAAAGAAATCGTGTGTTTACGTGACATTGACTTTTTTATATGTTCTGTACTTATATATAACATAGATGTATTATATTATTATAAACCTTCCTGGGAAAATTATCTAACTAATAGTGGAAACCGCATCCAAATCCGTTACGTGGTTTAGAAGGAGTTAGCGGACAAACAGACAGACAGACGCGGAAAGCGACTTCTATTTATACTATGTAGTGATATGGTTTTCTTTTGTTTGGAAGTATACACTTCCCGTCTGGTTCCATTGTCATCAGGTCAGGATCTGATAACTTTTTTGTGTTTTTGAAGTCGGTTTATGTTTTTTGTAAAACAATTTCCAATTATTTTAATACATACTTACCTAAATACTTTTATGTACAACAAAATGTCGCTACGATACCGTTGAGGTTTTGTTACGAGAATCGAGCCACTGAGCCGACCGGAGTTAAATAGTGATGTGCACTTCCACTAAGAAAGAGTTTCAGCATTTGCCTTCCACTGCCAGCGGACTTTGCGGAGCGTGCGAGTTGTGAGTTTGTGACCTTTTTCATTAGAAGCGTTATTTACGAATTACATAAATTATTATATCTGTATGCTCTCAGTGCCGGTTTTAGCACTACCAGGGCGCCCTGCGAGAAATTTCTTCGGCGCCCTCAAAAATACCATATAAAATAAAATCGGCCAAGTGCGAGTCTGATTACTGTGAAAATTAATTTACCTTGGTAGGTAACAAAATTGGTAGCATTTCCGTAAAGATCTTTTTTTTTTAAATTCATTGTTAATACAAGCTTTTTTTGGTGACTGTACTTGCATTGTCATCCAATATACTAATGTATACCAAATATCCAGTCAATCCGACCACTGGATGATTTTAAAACATTGGACGTATTTTTGAATACACTAACGACATTCAAAAGTAATGTAAGCAAAGTCCTGTAAGTCCGTTTAGCGTAACCTTGGACGACCTTGGCGTTACAAATATGAACATACATCACCGATGTTACCGTTCTGCAACGCTGCTTTGAGCTTGCCGCTGATAATAAAATAAATAAAGCAGTGATTGTTGGTGTATCAACTGCCTCTACGTCTTTTAAGGAATTATTAATTATATTAAAAATATTCATACAAAGAACTCTTTGTCTATCGGTTCCGTCGCTGCGGCTAAACGTTCTACCTACGGATCATTTTATTTTGTGTGATTTCATAAACTTTACTTTTCATGACCTAGACAAAACAAAAAATATGATAATAATAGGTATGTTACTGTACATGTTCAGTAAGTTGGTGTTCAGGGGGCAAAGTTTAAATAAATATTATATTCCGAAGAGTGCACGTGGGTTCACTCACGTGTTACTTTGTGAATTATCATGTGTAGGTAGAGACGCGCGGATAGTGGTTATAACATTCTCTATACGCGAATAATCGATTAGCAATTATTCGGCAAAAGCTAATATAGACTCATTACACTATTAGTCCAAATGTTACGATTTTAATACAGTATACAGTTATCATCTCCGTGATATGCTCGCTACTAAGAATGTGTACAAACATTTATGATTACGCGAACTTTTTCTGTAGAACTTTTCAAGGTCAACAAACTCGTCATACAAAGTTCCTCATCGACGCTTGTTTTTGGGTATTAAAAGAAAATTACAGTCAACGAGAAAACGTTGGTTTAATAAAAAACAAAACATTATTAACTTAATCGATCCTGTCTCTGGCAAGGTTCAAAAGGCTCTATAGGGCCAACTTATAGTTAGGGTACTAGAAATATCCAAAATCAATACATTTTGTTAGGAAAATGGCAGAAAAAAGTTTTTTTTTTCCTAATCAGTGAATGCCGATACCAATAACTCAAAATTTTGAAATCATATTCGCGTAGCTTTAACCTTACTCAATCATCTCAAAGTTCTTTCCTGTATAACTGCACCGACAGTGATAGTGATTATTGCTATTATGTTGTAACGATGCGACCTCTCCTATTTCTATTATTGCTTCTGGTCACAAATCTTTATTCTAATTTTTAAATTTTCAAATGATCAATTTTCGAATTCTAATTTTCAATTTTTTTAAATTCTCATATGAAGAATGTCCATCAGACATTCAGTCTATTCGATCAGTTCTGAGACAAAACTTAAATTGTGCGGTCATGGTTTTTACAAGTGAAATAAAACAAATCAGAATATATTTATTGAATAAAGAGAAATAAGTTACCAGTGTACAAATACTTATGTATAACCGTGTGTACAATGTGACATTATCAGTGCACTTATAGTATAAATAATTAACATACTACTAGAACCCAGCGGGGGTAAGTTCCTTCGTTTCATATCACCACTTCCTTGTATCCCAAATTTTTGTCTCAGTATTCATATCAAAATATTTGGTTATTCTTTCTTACAAGTGTTTTATATCGTATTTTCATTGTTACAGTTCTTTATTTTACTCAATAAACTGTATGGAAGACAGTCTATAAGTTTCATTTTCTTCAACATCTACTATTTTGAATGCTCCGGTCGTAGGCTGATATTTAGCTGATAGCCAAAGCCTACGTGCGTGACAATGTTAACACCTACATTTTTTTTGATGTAGTAGGTACCTACTCATTTTTTCCAATCGGTGGGTTTTTCTGGCAAGTATTAGCTATTGTGGGACAATTTATACACAAAAAAAAAGACGAGTATTGACGAATATCGAATAATGCGATTCAACCGCGGCAACTCTAATCATATAGCCCACATGATGGACCCAATTATCTTAGCTGAATGTCATTCAACACGTAGGTGTATTAATTTTATTAGTTTATTAATCAGTTGCTAAAACAATTAAAATATTTTATCAAAATGTACATAACCAGCAAGTTATTTTGTTCTCCATAAAAAAAAGCAATTACTTAAATGAACATTATAGAAAATGTTCTTCTGAATCTCTGTATAGTCATTAAATAAATAAATAATAAATGAATATCCTGGGACAATCCTCACACACGGTACACATTGGTAGTACCTATCTATTTATTTGTACTAGTCATAGAAATAACATATAGTTTATGTTATTTCTATGGTCCAATAAATTATTAAAGAAACAATAAACACGATTGCGTAAAATTAATAATAATTGAAAAGACAAAACCAAGCTCTGTAGACAAGCACTGTAATCTTATAGAATTTTGAATGTAGCTTGAATTTTATAAGGTATTGCAGATGGGGACAAACTCACCTATTTATTCCGATTTCTGTGGGACAAACCTAATCATACATGTATGTTTGTGTAGTAGACTTGAAGTGTTTTTTTTTTTTTTTTTACAACCAATATGTTTTTTTTGTAATGGTGCGTCCATGCTACGCGAAGCGAGCACGAGCCGAGCCACGAACGAGCAGGGTTCGTTCATTGTTCGCGTAGCGTGGACGGACTTGCGAGCCTCGAACGAGCATTCGTCTCGCACTCGACTACGCTCCTCCCGATTGTCAGTTTTTTCACGAACACGGATTCGCATCGCGCTCGTTGTAGGCTCGTTCTATGTTCTTTGTAAGCTCGTTGTACCTACGTACGTCCACACTTGACATCGCGAGCAACTCGTGCTATCGTCGCGTAGCCTGGACGCACCATATTTGGTTGCCCCCGCTGAAATAGGTAGAGCTTGTTTTTGTCTTTTTAGTTAATTAGGGTTCCGAACCAAAAAGGTATTAAGAGGGTTCCTTTTGATGGTTATATGGTGCCACTCCATCCGTCTGTCCGTCCGTGATTTGAAATAGTTATAAATATTGCTTACCTTATCTTATTTCATATGAAAAAAATGAAAAAAAAAACATTTTTAATTTCTTTGCAAAAGGGGCCGAAATTGGGGATCGAAATTTCAAAGTAGGGCTACAAGTTTAAATGGGGTATCATATGAAAGAGCTTCTTGTGTACATTTCAAAACAGTTTGTTCCTTTATTTTTAACCGACTTCAAGATAAGGAGGAGGTTCTCAATTCGGTTGTATTTTTTTTTATGTTTGTTACCTCATCATAACTCCGTCAATTATTAACCGATTTGGAAAAATATTTTTTGTTTGGAATGGTACACTTCCCGTTTGATCCCATTGTCATTAGATCACGAGTTGATTACTTCTTAGTGTACTTTGAAGTCAGTTTAAGTTTTTTTGTAAAACAGTTCAATTATACGTTACGTAGTTTATGACTGAAAAATGACAAAAAAATTCCATTCCGCCCCATTTTCTCCGAAGTTCGCAAAGCCAAAATTCTCAATTACAGCAGTAGACATAAATAATATGTAAATATTACAGGAAAAATAGAACGATTTTTCTACGAACATGACTATGGTTATTGAAAAAAATCTGAATTATATGTTCTAAATCAATCTATGAATAAGTAATCCAGAAGTTTGTCATGGTGGTGGTTACTTCGGTAATTAAAAGTAATAAGTATATAGGTATATACGATATGATATACACTGAAATAATTCCAATAGGTATAAGCGCTCGAATTCTCACATAGACAAAAAAGTTGTTAATAGTAAAAAAACACATAAAAGCTAATAATATGTATCAAATATAGTTATTATAAATGTAAATTAATAGAATATAAATATGTATAAATAGGTATAATGTAAAAATGTATTAGAATAATTTATTAATTGCGCGGACCAAGATGTCCTAATTGTGAAAATGTAACTGAATAAAATTAATAAAACATGATGTAAAAAGAGTACGGACCACGTGTCTGTAATGAGTATGTAGTTAATTTAATAAATAAAAAAATATATAATTTAAAAGATATTTTTTTTGTGTTGGGGGATTTTTAAATATTTAACTAAACCTACGCTTCAGAAATCTTGCTCATTTGAAAAAAAAATCGATCAATCTAGTTGAAATTGAAACGAGGAGCAATCTATTTTATTTGCTTAATAGCTATCCTTAAGTTAAATCATTTTGAAAAAAAAAATTGGGCCCCAACTCATACCTGGCTTCGAGCCAACTTACTCTGGTTAACCTGGTATTAAACTGACACAATTTGCCATAACTTATTTTTTATGTCCGCACTAGTCTAGAATGATGAGAAATGCAGACTTATAAACTTATTTTTTTTGACATCACATTAATTTGACAGGTTGCACCATAATGCTAACACCCTGGTGTTCCCATCCCAAGTCTGCTATTCCATTAATCATTTAATTATTGTATAAAGTAGGGGTTATGAGTTATAGTTGCGATTAGAGGGAAATTAGCTGAGAAGAGCCTTGCTGACTTTCTAAGAGCCTTGCTGAGTTTCTTGCCGGAGTTTTCTCAGTTTAAGTGTATTCCGAACCGGTGGTAAATTCAACTGTATGTACCAAATTAACTTTCATACGTGCCTTACCAGGGCCTAAACTGATTAAATGACTTTTTGATTACCAGAAATAGTCAAAGGTCGGATTGGAGTAAATTTTATTGCTCAATAGTGAATATGAGGATGCAATCATATTCATGATTAAAATAAAAACTTACTAGCTATCCCCCGTGGTTTCACCCACGTTGCTAGTATAAAATTGCCATTATTTAATCTATAACTATATACTAAGATCAAAAATATTTGATTGATCTCAAAACGGCCCTAACGATTTTGATAAAATTTGGGTTGGATGCGAAAAATCGATCTACCTAGGTCACTTCTCTAGGAAAAACGTGCGAAATTCGTAATATCAGTAATTGCACGCTACATAAGCGATAGCCCAGTATTTTTAATTTTTTTTTGTACACCGAGCAAAGTTTGGTTAACCAGGTACTTATATCTTATACCAGGACCTTAAGAAACTACATATTAATTTGACTTGACCGTTATTCGAAGCTTATAGCTTTATGAGATAGCAGTCATGTGTTCCCGCTTATACATCTGTCTCTTTCTTCCCTATAGCTTTTTCCTTTTTTCTACCACCTCCCAAGAGTGGGGGCGAGCTGTGTAGCTGTGCGAAACGTTTTCGTTCTTCATTGGCGTCTGAGTTCCCGCTGAGTAAGTTCACGCAAAGAAATACGGTCACGAACATTCTTTGCACAAATTACCCTTTTTCATTTTAACTATTTCTTTTCATATTATAAATATTCATCGGTTTTAGTTTCTAGAAATAGTTAATAATCAACGTACATAATTCCTTGAGAAAATAAGTTAAAGGTAAAGTTGAATCTACCTACATTTATTTTTACACAAAAATTTTAACGGTTTATCCCGTTCGTTTTTAGTTTGTGATTCTAACCTGTGAAATTGTAAATTTGTTTTTTACATAAGATGGCAGATAACGAAGAGGCTTGTGCAGATCGAGGTCAAGGGCAATCGAAACCGACGACACCGGCGCAGCAAGCTAAACGTAGGTCATACTCATCTACATCATCGAGTAGCTCCAGTTCTTGCTCTTCATCCTCATCTTCGAAATCTAAATCACGAAGCCGTAAAAGAAACCGTCAAAAGAAAAGGGGGGGCAAACGATCGCATCGCTCAAACCGTAAGCTAGACGAATTAACTAAACAAGTATCTGACCTACGTGAACAATTAGCAACTGTGAACGGTGGCTATATTTCCGATGCTAGCAGAAATCTATACCATGAATGTGATGTGCATTCGCCAGAAACTATACGTAATACTAATACTGCCCCGTCTGCCCCTGATCGTAGTTTGTTTAATTTTGACGTAGTAACGAAATTAAAGGAACCTTCTGTTCCAAAAACATCTGATGAACATTTAAAAGAACTTCGCGAAGTGCAATTATTTGATGATATTAACTGGTGCGATTTAAGATATGCAGATACTCAAAAAATATATAACCATAGCCCGGGCTTTGTCGATTTAGAACCAAATGAGGAGATAAAATCTTATGATATGCTTCGTAATCTCGCCTATGCGGATAAAGCCTATGCAGCATTAACTTTATGTTTTCTTAAACAACGATCATCATTTGAAAATACCTTGCGAGAACTTTTGTCTTGGGCTCAAGGGGAGCAAGCTGTTACATTCGAATGTTTGTCAGAAAAGATATTTTCTGTATTTTCCGAAGGTGACTTTCGTAAATGTTCTGCAGACCTTCTGCAGTTAATATGTGGTCATCGTGCCGAAGTTTTACAGATGCGAAGGGATGGTGTAATTAATCGTGTGCGCGATCCGCTGATGAAGTCAACCCTCCGAAAAATACCACCATCATGCAGAAACCTGTTCAGTGCTGAGGCGTTCACAACTGCCATTGAAAAAGCTGGAGGAGTCCGAAAAGTTTTCTGGCCGCTAGACAAGCGCACTACTACCTCAAAAGTGTCCGCCTCGCAGGCTGGACCTAAAACAAACAGCTTCCCCTCGCAGGGGAGAGCACAATATTACCAGCCCTCGCAGGGCTTGAATTGGAACTCCTGTTCACATGCGAGTAATATGCCTAATGCTCCATGCTGCAGCAGACCTATGCCACCCTCGCAGGGTGTTTGCAATCACAGTGGCCCCTCGCAGGGGTACAATAACACACGTGCTGCAGCAGGCTCGCATAGTAATGACTTTTTTCGATCCCGTACTTCACGACCGAAGCCAAGGCAGCAGGAAAGCTACAACCATAGTCGTAAACGCACCTCAACTCCCCCAAAATTCAAGGGTAACAAAAGGCGTAAGTATTGACTTGCAAACCTTCACTGCCGGTCGCCTTGCACATTTTTGCAACAATTGGGAGTCAATGGGAGCACCAGCGTTCATTTTAAAAATAATTCAAGGGTATCGCATACCTTTTCGTCAAAAGCCTCCCCTCATTTATCCCAATCTCAGGCGGTCGAACTATCAGACACAAGAGTCGCCGGAAATGACAAATGTAATAAATCATTTAATGGAACAGGGAGTCCTCAATGCTGCTCAAATGTCTCCAAGCTTTCTTTCAACGATATTTCTTGTCCCCAAGAGCGACGGCTCTGCACGACCCATATTCAACCTGAAAGCTTTGAACGAATATCTTCACACAGAGAAATTCAGACTTATAAATGTCCTACGGCTTCCAGATTTTCTTCAGAAACAAGATTGGCTATGCAAAATAGACCTTTCTCAGGCCTATTTTCATTTAAAAATCAGCCGCAGCCACAGGAGATTTTTAAGGCTAATTTACAAAGGCAAGCTTCTCGAAATGACATGTCTTCCTTTCGGATTAAGTACAGCACCAAAGACGTTTGCCGCTCTCACGAATTGGGTCGGACAATGCCTGAGAGAGAAGGGGATCAGAGTAATCGTGTTTTTAGACGATTTTCTTCTTGCACATCAGGACCCCGAAATGCTTCAGAAGCACGTGAAGTTGAGTTTAGAAATTCTAGAATTTCTAGGATGGCTAGTAAATTTCGAAAAATCTGTCATTGTACCCCAGAGAAGGCTGATATATCTTGGGATAGAATGGGACCCTTGGTCAAATCAAAAGGGCCTTCCGGACGAGAAGGTACAACATCTAACCAGCAAACTAACGCTGATGCTTCAAGAAGGTGCCACTACGTTGAAAAAACTTCAAAGTGTAGTCGGGCTACTGAATTTTGCAAGTTTTGTTGTGCCAATGGGCCGTTTAAATTTCCGATCGTTACTGAATTTTTCAAATGCCCTTCTCAAAGCAAAGGCAAATACACTACACCTACTGCCGCCTCCTGCCGTAGACAATCTGAAATGGTGGATAGCCAACTGCCGCAATTTGACCCAAATTCATGTTTCACCTCCATCTCACTTTCTAACCACAGATGCCTCAGATCTAGCATGGGGCGCACAGCTGGACAATGTGCCCATCTCGGGCGAATGGTCTCCCCAGGAGCAAACACTTCATTGCAACCAGAAGGAGCTATTAGCTATATTAAAAGTTTTAGAAGGACACGCTCTGCTCCTGACGTGTTCCACTGTTCTTATCCAATGCGACAACAAGACAGCAGTCGCTTACCTGAGAAATCAGGGAGGCACCAAGTCGAGTCCTCTGCTAGATCTGACGTATCAAATATTTCACATTCTGGATCACAATCATATAGAAATCAAAGTTTTTCATATCCCGGGACGATACAACAGTCACGCGGATCACTTATCACGCTTACGTCAGCCTCCCGAGTGGCACCTACAGACCGTTGCCACAAAAAAGGTATTTATGAAATGGGGAACTCCTATTGTGGATCTCTTCGCATCGAAACGGGCTCATGTGGTTGCGAACTATGTAACGATAGACATTATGGACAATCAGGCTTTGTTTCACGATGCCTTCTCCCAGCAATGGAACTTTCAACTCGCATGGGTGTTCCCACCACCATTCCTCGTACCCAAAGTTCTGGCACACCTCAACCATTCGAGAGGAACTTACCTTCTAGTAGTGCCCAGGTGGAACAGGGTCTTTTGGAGAGCAGACCTAAAGTCTCGAGCTCTAGCTCCACCATTCAGCATACGGAACCTGAGCAAAGTTCTGTTGGACATGTCGACTGGCCAGCCACCTCCCAATGTCCAGGAGATAGAACTAGAGGTGTGGAAATGTGGGGGTGGTCTAGGGACATAGAAGGTTGGAGTGAGGATCAACAGAAATTATTGAAATCATCATGGCGGCCTTCTACCCGCAAAACATACGATGTTGCTTGGAAAAAATGGATACTTTGGTGTAATGATTACAAGATAAATTGTAAAAACCCAACAGGAGCGGAGTTAGCACGTTTTCTAGCAGATTTATACTTAGTTCATGGTCTATCATATAATAGTATATTATTGTACAAGTCTGTAGTGTCTACACTTTGCTGTGCAGATACGTCAAGTGCTTTAAGTTCACACTCCTTAGTAAAACACGTTTTAAAGGCCATTGCTCTTAAAAAGCCTATCCAAATGAAACCACCTATATGGGATGTAGAAAGCCTCGTATCTTATCTCCAAAAATACACAGTAGATGAGCGTAACATTTTTCATGTGTCCAGACATACAGCGATTCTTTTACTTCTGTGCTCTGGTAGGAGAATACACGATTTGACTCTATTAAGTACTGATTCAGATCATTGTATTAAAACTCTGAATGCAATGATTTTATGGCCTGTGTTTGGTTCTAAGACTGATTCGCAAGACTATAGACAATCAGGATGGAAATTGTCGACTAATACTCAATCACAAAAATTAGACCCAATTTTTTGGATAAATAAGTTAATTTGTATGTCAAGCGTAAGACGCAAAGAAGCGCGTTGTTATAATTTGTTTATTTCGTTTAGAGGTGTTCCTAAGCCAGCATCAAGAGCTATGATCGCTGGTTGGATTAAATCTCTTTTAGTAGAAGCAAACATAACCGCCTCACCGGGCAGTGTCCGTTCTGCTGTGGCGTCAAAAAGTTGGTTAAACAATTGTCCTCTTGATGAGATACTTGAAAGAGGTAATTGGCGTTCTGGAAACACATTTAGGCAATTTTATAGGCGTGAAGTAATGTCTGCTACTACTACTAAGAATATTTCTAATTTATTTACTCCTGTACAATGATTCCTGTTTTTATTGTTTTGATTTACTGGATAACCTTGCAGTGATTGTAAATATTTGGTTTATGTTGCTATCAATCATTTTATTATAGCACATTATGTTATATTATTGTGATATCTATATAATGTATCATCTTTGATTAGACCTAAATTATACAATGTAAAACTACTGAAATATTTTATTTTATTCCATTTTTCAATCTAAAATAAAGTAGGTAGAATACCTTTATTAATAAGCAACTGCCTACTTCACAAACGTGGAAAATTATCCTCATAATTTGTTGAAATTCAGTTCACATTGGCGTCCGGTTTTTTTCTACCACCAGGCGATAACAAACACGTCTCATAAAGCTATAAGCTTCGAATAACGGTCAAGTCAAATTAATAGAAGCGTTTTACCTACCAATAAAACGCATATTAATTTACTTACCTTATTCGAAGCTTATAGATAATTTCTGCCTGGTTCATATCGAATCGACGCAATGAAGAACGAAAACGTTTCGCACAGCTACACAGCTCGCCCCCACTCTTGGGAGGTGGTAGAAAAAAGGAAAAAGCTATAGGGAAGAAAGAGACAGATGTATAAGCGGGAACACATGACTGCTATCTCATAAAGCTATAAGCTTCGAATAAGGTAAGTAAATTAATATGCGTTTTATTGGTAGGTAAAACGCTTCTATTATACCAAAATTTATGAAAATCCGTTCAGTTTCTGAAGGTGAGTGAGACAAGCATACACACAAACTAGTAACTGATAGTTTAATAAATATGGAATGAATTTAATTATAAAATGCTTAGATGTGAATAATTTTACTCTTATTACACAGTCCTATTAACCATGTCCTGGTACAAGATCATAGCGTCTGCAATCATAAGCCCCTAAAAAATGTGTCTTTGTCCTCAGTAAGATTCAATGTTGTAAACCGCTGGATTAATGTTGTAAACGTGACACACAAACATAATAACACAATTGTCTGCCATCTCTACCCATTCATTCATAAAATACCCAATATATAAAAACTCATTAAAACTGAAGTGTTCGTAGTATAAATAGGAACCAAATCTGGTGTCATGATCAAAGAAACGAGAGCTTCCAGAAAAGATGGTAAGATTTTAATTTAAACTGATGGTACTATTTAGGGTTCCCAACCAAAAAGTTCAATAATAGTACATTATGATACATGTGTGCAAAGTTGGTTATGAACACTCGAGGCGGTATTAAGCGCGTGAATCATAGGCGAACGCGATAAGTGAGCCGAGAGTGTAATAATCAATGCACACGCGTGTCATACGGCGTTTTTCAACACACTTGTATTTTTTGGAAAAAATAGACTTGTATTTTTTCAAGTAGATTTTTTTGATATTAATCAACCACACAATTAGAACGTTAACAAATATGGCGCGTAAGTTTTTTTTTGACAGCGTTGATATGTCAAACTATTTTACCCGTTTAAATTAAGAATGCAAACTTATCATAATCGGGATTATAAATACCATAAAACTGTGCGGTAATGTAAAGTAAAAATCACTAGTACGTAATAAGCTGCATTAAGATCACAGTTAAGATACTAAAAACGGTGCAATAAATGTCAATTTACGGGCGAGTGTATAGAAAATTAAATTATTGAAATAAAAAATAATGATACAAAAAACCCGCCTGCGTAATATAAAAATAACTGAAAAACAAGCTCTGTAACCTTTAGAATGTTGAATATACCTTGAATAATAAAGTTTTGCAGACGGGGACAAATTACTAGCACAGTATTTTCGAAATCATCAATATTCGTTTACGAACAAACATAGCTATGCGTTCCGGTTTTTTTACAACCAAGAATTTACTTCCAAGGCAGGTTGGAACCCTTGGTGAGCGAGTCAGCCTCAGACTCGCACTTGGTCGGTTTTATAAAAATATGTATATGCTCAAGCCGTCCAAAAATCATCTTTTGTTTTAAGAGCTCATTATATTTAGAATAGAACTAATCAGAAATTTTGTTGTTTTAGCTGAAGTTTCTCTCTCTTATAGCGATAGTTGCAATCGCAACTAGGAGTATGGCCAGTCGGGAAGTTCGGTCGCCAGGTAAATATTTTAAATATACATTTAATTAAAACTAAATAAAACAAGAGCTTTTGTTACGTTTATTTTTAAATAAATGCAGTAACTCTTCAATTAAACATGTTTGAAGTTCTGAGTAAACTCCCTTTTTAACAGTAACGGTGAAAAAATAACTGATCGCAAATCTTATAAGTACATACTTTTATTTCCACAGTGTCCAATGTAGATACGAGCATAAATAAAGAAAAGACATAATTATTGACAGACTTTCAATGTGTTTCAGGCGGTAGTGGTTGGCAAGGTAGCAGTGGCTTTGGCGGCGGATTACCTTCCATTGGCGTCGCACGTTCTTCTTTTGGTGGCTGGTCTGGCTCCGGAAGCGCCCAGAGACGATCCAATGGATATGGATCTAGTGGATGGAGCGGGTCACAAGGATTCGGATCAAGCGCAAGAAGCGCCAGCAATGGACATTCTTCAGGCGGTGGCTGGGGCGCAACTGGCTACAGTTCAAGAAATAGCTTTGGGGGCAATGGATACAATTCCAACGGAGGATGGGGAGGCGGATCTTCAGACTGGGCTGATTCTTCGAACGGTTGGGAGGATTCAGGGTTAAGTCGTTCAAACAATGGATGGTAGTCATCTAGATGGTGAATGGTACATATTTCCTATGAAATCTTTAATTTGATCTTATTTAGGCTGGCATTGTTAGTAATTAAAATAATATGAAATAAACTATACTGAAATAAATGTTGGTGTATTATTATAATTGTCGATTTTAGTTGTAGTTAGAGATAGTTGGCAGGTGTCGGTAATGTTTGTTTCCTCACCGTAACACAGAAAAGGTGGAACCATTTCCGTTTCGCACGTGTATGTTTTCTAATTGAAAATAAATCGAATAGAAATTTATGGTGGGAATTATTTTGCTGTTACAGAAGGTAATTCTACGATTTTGATTTAAAATAATCCATTGTAACTTTTAAGTAATGTCTCATTAACAACTTCGAAAAATAAATCCCAAGAAAGTTTTTTAATATACCTACCTACTTACATAATTAGTTAGGTTTTAATTATGCTTGTTTTGTTATACATAGTAATATTTTTGTAATTTGTTACGGTAAAACTGTACAACCCGTGTAATTATTAATCTTTGTCATTTTTAGTACGAGTATGTATATCGTATTAGATTAAAAAAGTGAACTTTTTCTTAAGACCTAAAGAATAATGGGTATAGTAATGTACGCATAAAACGGTGAGAGGTGGTATAGTATAGGAGGCAAAACAACACATCCCTATAAGACATTATTTATCGGTAAAACTCGAATCAAACCATTTTGTTAGTTTCACTGCGACATAGTTTAAACTAATAGAAATTACGCTCTTACGGGCATATTTTCATTATAGTTACGACTGTCTGAGCCTTCGAACGGATGACGAGTAGCTTTATTTTACCGACTACCGAAAGTATCCTATAGAAAATAATGGTAAGTAGGTACCTACCTAGTTAGGTTAGTTTAGATATTTTTCAACACACTCGCTCGTAAAGTGACATTTTATTGCACCGTTTTTAGTATCTTAATGCAGCTTATTACGCAATAGTGCTTTTTACTTTACATTACCGCACAGTTTTATTATAAGGATAATCCCGATTATGTTAAGTTTGTACATCAATGCAATTGATATGTGCGTAGACGAAGCATTCTTAATTTAAACGGGTAAAATTTTTTGAAAACGCAGCGCTGTCAAAAAAAAAAACCTGCGCGCCATATTTTTTAACTTTTTCATTGTGTGGTTGATTATTATCAAAAAATCTACTAAAAAAATTCAAGTCTGTTTTTTTCCCCGCAAGTGTGTTGAAAAACGTCTTATGACACGCGTGTGCATTGATTATTACACTCTCGGCTCACTTATCGCGTTCGCCTCCGGCTCACGCTCTTAATACCGCCTGGAGTGTTAATAACCAACTTTGCACACATTTATCATAATGTACTATTTCAACACACTTGCTCCCATTATGACTCTTATTGCACCGCTATTAGTATCTTAAGACAGCTTATTACAAACTGGTGCTTTCTACTTTGCATTACTGCACTAGTGTTTTATATTATCCCGGTTATGTTAAGTTTGTATCTCACTGTAAGTGATGTGTGTAGGTACATATTTTCTTGATAAAGAATTGTATCTCCTTCAATATAAATCAAATCAAGTCATTTATCTAGTCCTATCAAGAAACATAAAAGTCTGTTTTTTTACTCGCTAGTGTGTTGAAAACAAAAAACGTCGCATGACACGCATGTGTATTGATCATTACACTCTCGGCTCTCTAATCCGCCTCGTCTGTAATTACTAACTTTGCACACATGTATCATAATGTACTATTACCGAATTATACATTTACTATAAACTTAATTATTATGTAAAAAGCTTTATAATCAAGAACGTTTTTTACAGATGAGAAAAAGGTATTTTAGTTTTCAAACACAGAAACTCCAAAAAATGGAGTTAGTATCCTTGATAAGTTTGGCTATAAGAAAAACAGGTCTCTGGCGAGGCGAAAACGGGTACGGCATTCACTTGATCGCCAGATTTTCTATTATTTGCTTCTTTAGCACTTATGTTTTGCAACTGATTTCTCTGGCAAAGGCTAAAGGTGATTCAGAAAGACTTTTCGAATGCTTCAGCGTCCTTTCCTTCTGTGGTATGGGAATCCTCAAACTATATTCATTGAGAACGAATAATAATCGATGGCGTTTACTTCTCTCCAATGTGATGACTCTGGAAAAAGAACAATTATACGGCGATCGGGATACTTCTATCATCGAGTATCATTCCGAGAGCGAAGACGAAGATACAAGTTTCTCGCCATACATTGAAAGTTACACTGCGAAGTTTGAAACTACTTCCACGATATTATCCAGAATTTATAGCTTTACAGGAGTAATTTTTATACTATCACCATTTGTGGAGTACACGATATGGAACATAATTGGTAGTGAAAACATGGAATACCCGCACATATTGCCAGGATGGGCGCCTCTCGATACCCTTAGTATCTTTGGATATATCTTAACAATAATGTTTGAAGCAGTCGCGGCTACTTATTGTGTGTTGGTTCATATTGCATTCGATCTGACGGCCGTCGGAATAATGATATTTGTGTGTGGTCAGTTTTCCTTATTGCGGGATTATAGCGAACGCATCGGCGGCAAGGGAAACCAATTCAATATATCCCCAGAGCTCGATGCTCGAGCTCATTTCGGGATTATAAAGTGCCATCAAATGCACGTTATACTGCTCAAGTGAGTACCTAACAACTTTTCTTCCTACGATCAAACGACACCTGCCTAAGTTTAGGTCTCATTCAGCACTTTTTTAAGGTTTTTTTTATTTATTCCTCAACCATAAAATGAAAAACTTTCCGACCATCATAGTAAGGTATTCAATAAAGTAATGATAAATAATTACTAAAACTGTTATGTTTCTATTTTTCAGCTCAATCACAGAGTTAGATAAATTAATGAGAGATATATTGGGCGTCTATTTCTTTGTGGTCACACTAACACTTTGTTCGGTTGCTGTTAGATTGAAAACGGTAAGATTCCATCCCATTGCGAGCTCTTATTTCATTTTCAATAGAAGTCCTGATTTGACAGGTACATTTACATGTATTATGCTTTTTGATCCGTAGAGGTAACAAACATAAAAACAAAATACAATAGAATTGAGAACCTCCTCCTTTTTTTGAAGTCGGTAAAAAAAGACTGCCCCCCCCCCCCCCGTCACAAACTAAATTGTTTTTGCAGTGATTGAGAGGAAAAGTTCAAAGTACTTTCCAATTCAGATAATTTCGGAGACTTTGCATTCTCCAAATATGCAATATGACTTCTACTACTACTACGCTAATTTAACGAGTATCCCCCTTACTCATAAAACGTTATTTAACTAATATACTGTTTAAAGGGTCACGTAAATAACGTCACTCTATTGTCATTGTCAAATAATGTGACATTATTTACGTGACCCTTTAAACAGTATATTAGTTAAATAGCGCTTTATGAGTAAGGGGGTATGTTAATAAGCAGAGGGAGTTACGATGTTGGATTCAGGAATAAAATAGAGGCGAGGTATTGCAGATTATGCAGTCTCAGGCTCTACAGACCGGTAATGATTAATATGGACTTAAATTTAATTAACACCTTTCGTATTTACAGGAATACATGAGCACTATGCAGCTGGTTTCTTTGCTGCAGTACATGTGCGCCACTCTGACACAGTTATTTCTATTCTGTCGTTACGGCGACGCAGTTATGAATAAGGTATGGAATACGAATTTAATGGTAAAATGTTTTGCCCTTAAATCTTTCAGAGTCAAAGATTCCAATCAATTCATCCTACAAAGAATGGCTCCTTACTAGTGTTGCCAGGTTCGGTGTGTCAAATTTCGGAACGGAAGGTTAAAATTATCGGTTTTTGGTTTTCAAATCGGGACAGGCTACAATGGCTACAATAAAATATATAGATCTAACATTGGTAGGTATTTGTGCTGCGTTCAATGGTACCTATCCGAAGTACAGTATTTCGCCAGTTTTCATCAGTGAAAAAGTTGTCATCAACGGCTATCAATCAAACAGGCGTGCCTTCTGGTGTTCCTTAGGGTTCAATCTTGTGTCCCATTTTAGTTATACTCTTTATCAACGAAAAAAAAAAAACTTTCGTTAAAGGAAAATATCATTAGAAAATCGTAGCAGAGTGGTAGGTAGCCTCATTGTACTTGTTCGCCAGGCTGCCTACCACGCTCAAGTTAAAAATCTTTGTAGGTACCGCTGAACCAGTTGCCTAGGCTTTATCAAAGTCGGTAACACATTGGCAATCTCTTACTTATATGTAGGTACTTTACTTGGTTTAATTTATTGTCGTACCCACCTCTATAATGGAATTTATTACGAACTTGAAGAGTTCCGTGAACATGGGTGAAGGTCCGTTCGGGGCGGCTATCTGGTGCTTGAGTCCGCACATACGCCGCGAGCTGTGTCTACTCGGCATGGGCATGATCCGCCCGAAGCGACTGCGCGCCGGCCCATTCAATTCACTTGATTTGCCATCATTTATTCTGGTTAGTATTTATTCTCTACCAAGCCAATCTAGGCTCGTTTTGACATAATACCTTCGTAATAAGCAAACTGGGCACCAGACACATCTGGGGTGAACCGTGCCCACCAGTCTCCCCCCTACGTATACGCCAATGATGGCTACAGGGTTTATAAATAGATCTTTATTTTTTTCATTCCAGATTGTGCGCACTGCTTATAGTTACTACGCCGTAATTGGACAAAAGTCGGATTAAAATATAGTACGCGTACCTACTCTTATATGAATGAGTGCGTACATACCTACACCAATATTGTATTAATATTACATATATTTATATTATGGCACATGTAGGTAGTTTCAACGTAAAGGTCGGTTAACTAAACTGGCACGTTCATCACATTTATACGGTGCGCTTGTGTAGCGCGACGTCGCACTGCATGCGTATCATGAAATCTGTTCGTCTCTCTCTCGCGCGCGGTCAAGCTTATGAGTATGAAGGAGACAGTTATTGTTTTGCTTATTTATGACTGCTCATAAATGTAGAGTGGTATTTTTTTGCATTCGTTCATTTGAATTGAATTTATTAATTAGAAGCAGTTATGAAATAAAACACAGTGTATCATGAAATTGCATATGTGTGAGTACTGTGAACGTGTCAGCTTTCGTTAACCAATCTTTATGTCAAGTAGTTAAACACATTAAAGACATGTATGATAATATTTTTTATTGCGCAATACCTTTTTTAGGAACAACTGATTTACTTAGTATCTAATAATTTTGTAAAACAAGAACTTAATATAACAAAATAACTAAATAGTTATGACGCTTGGGACTGAAGCCAGGCAGCTACGGCAGGCTTGTGTGTATTCCCCCACCGAATGTTGTTTCGTACGGTTTCAAGCGCTCGTCTGCGCGCCGCTTCACCTGCGCCTGCATCCGGAAATTGTTGGAAGAAAGTCTCCACCTACACAAAAAACACACCCGATTGTATTTTATGCAACTAATGGCCCATTAGAATTACGAATCTTGCATCTTTACAAACAATGATGCAATGACCTCGGCTTTGCACAGTAGACTAGCTTACGTAGCGTAAAATAAGCTTACGAATCTATTTATTTATATGCCCAGTTTGGCACAAAAAATGCCACAGTAGGTAAGCAAAACGATTAGTGTTTGTTTATAGGAACCGGGCATAAGGTGGCAAACAGGCATCAGACCTGTCTGGTGGTAAGAGGTTACCGTAGCCCGTGTGAACGCCTGCAACACACTCAGCATCACGAACACGTTCCCCTCTCCCCGATGATTTCTGATCGGACCCATAATTATCTAAGAGATAAGCAATAGTAATTTCCGAGCTGAAAATCATGCTAACGTAAGTAAAATGTATGCTTGTTATGTAAATAAATACGTTAGCGGAAGATTTCAATCAAATAACCTATTAACCTTTAATAAACTAAATATTTATAATTTACTATCATAGAAGCGATACAGCGATACGGACAGGGCGATAGAGCGGTTACAAACATATAAAATTGAGTATAGTATTAAACATAGGCATACTTTTCGGGCGCCATTTTGTTATTTTTTTTAAAGGCGACTCTCTATGCAACCGATATACATCGATTGAGGACACGCATATGACCAAAAAATAACCTGTGTGTCTATGTTCTAAGACGTCATGTTACAGAGTTTTTTGATATTATTACATAGGCTGACATAAAAAAAAATGCGCCTGATGGGTATGCCAGGTTCCGAACAAAAATCTTCAAATCCTTTCTGTTTGATGTTTAAGAATGTCAAACAAAAATAAGCCTTGTTGGTTTAGAATAAAGTTAATTTGTACCATGATACAATTAACCATTATCACGGTCATGCTTGATCGTTATCTTAATGTAAAAGAAAACATTTTTTTGTCATTTTCAATCGTCTCACGGTAATTTAAATAATGGACAAAGAAATATTATAATAATAAACCAATATAGTGGGACATTCCTCACTCTAGGCTATCTGATCCCGTGCTAAGTAGAGCTTATACTATGGAAATCAGACAACTGATATAGGTACTATTTTTTGTTTTTACTTATACATAATTACACCCAGACTCAGAACATACACACAACTGCATGTCCTGTGTGGGAATCGAACCCACGACCTGCGGCGCGATATGTGAAACCTTAACCAACCGCGCTAACTGGCCCGTCAACGTATTAACAACAAATCAATGGTATTAACGCAATGTAAATCAATATTACAAAATTACCTCTTTAAGTTTTAGATCAGTGTTGAAAGAGTCTGTGATACTGGGTATAATGTTGCCCAGGTACCTGCTATTGAGGGTAAACCTGTCAACCAGCTGGGGCCAGCGCGATCTCACGTCGTCCCAAACGAGTGCCGTGCCAGACGGGTTACCACTGATCTGAATCACCACGCTTAGGTAGTCCTGACTGCGTATATTTGCTTCATCCCATGCAAGCATTAAGTATCTGAAACAAGATTAAGGTTTTATAAACTAGTTGATATACATGATGGGAGACGGGTCAGTAAGGGAAAACTACCTTAAGGTGGACGTTCAGCATGGGGCGGGTTTTTTTTTACTGTTTTTACCTTCGTAGAACAATATGGCTTTTTCAGCGATTAGCGACCGTAGTAGTTCATTTGGCAAATTGTGGAATTGATATTTTTGTTAATAATGAACTATGTTTGTACATTCAGTAAAATAATCAGTTTTATGGTTTTTAGAGGAACGTTCAAATATGGCTCATATTATACAAAAAAAACATTTATAACACAATGTGCCAGAGGAACCAATACAGTCGCGAATCTGAAATATTTAGCCATATTGAACAATTTCTTCGAAGGTAAGAAAACAATAAAAAATCTAATTGCCCGGCTCATGCTGAATGGTCCTCGCGAATATAGACTTAGGAGAGGAGGACAAAGCTTTTATTCGATTTGTGACGATTAGCGAGGCTTCAACTAGGTGCCCTGACTGACCCGTCTAATATTTCCACCCTGTATTTGAAATACTCTAATTGAATTCTAATCTTTCATGGCTTGACGTTGGTCAAAACGGGGTGTTTACTATGGTTGGACGAACGTAAATCTAAATGACGTCATCTTTTTGTGCAAACTTTATGGACTATGACGATCTGAGACATGAACGTTGTCGGATCAAGCGCTTCATCAGTAAATCTAAATGTTAATTGGACCTCCTCACCTCCTCAATATGTTAGTGTCACGCGGAGCTGCCAAGGCACTTCTTATTTTTGTGCTTTCTTGGACGTCTTTCTCATTCAAATATATTTTCCAAAGTCTCTCCCAGTCCGATTGTGACGCTGCTTTCATCCCTGTTGTCAATAACATAACATTGAATTTTTTATATCACCACATTACCACCTTTTCGTTGATCAATATCGAAATTATACAAAAGTGGCTATCAGGCTCCGAAAAGTACCGCAGCACGTTGGCAATCCCCCTAATGTCTATATGCCACGGTAGCCACTTGCCATTAAGTTGACCATACGCCTTGTTTCCCATAAAAGTAGTGTAACTAACCATAAAAATAGACGAAGTCACGTAGATCCGGTTCTATAAGCTTAACTTCGGGAGTGCCATGGCTGTTCAGCCAGCTGAGGAACAAGCTGCGTACCTTCGCCTCAGCTTCTGGCAACTGATATCGCACGGCCAGAGACAATATCCTTGTCCGTAGTAAACTGTTCAAAATAATCATTAGAGTTTTAAGCTCAGCTTATAATGTAGCTATAAGATTTTCAAACGATTAACTTCACTTACCCTTCGATGACGCTAGAGTTGGTTCTATCCCAATTTTGTTTATCGTACAATGGTTTTACTAAACGTTGAATGTATTTCTATGAATGAAAATAAATACATTATACTTCTGGATATCTTTAAGTTGAACTGAACATTGTGATGAGATATATGCATAACTTTTTTACTTTGCACCAAACAGTTAAATAAAATTTGCAGTACAATAATAATCTATACTAATATTATAAAGCTGAAGAGTTTGTTTGTTTGAACGCCCTAATCTCAGGAACAACTGGTTCGAATTGAAAAATTATTTTCGTGTTGGGTAGTCCATTTATCGAGGAAGGCTTCAGGCTATATAACATCACGCTGCGACTAATAGGAGCGAAGCATCAGTGAAAAATGTTGCAGAAACGGGGAAAATTATTCATATAGTGTAGGGTAGGGTGGGGTATCACCACAGGGTAGGGTAGCACCACGCGTACGAAGTCGCGCCGGACAGCTAGTTTAACAATAAATTATTTGCAACGAATAACCGAAATCGATAATAATTTGCCGCAAATACAAATTTTATTGTAAGTGAAGTGCTACATAGTCTATTCACCATCCCGTAAATAACATGAACATCCCAACTTTAGAGAACATTTAGTTTAAAGAAATAATACCTGTAAATTATCATAACTCAATGAATTTAATAGTTGACTGGCCACGTTTGATAATACGGTAGCGGCGGCATCCCACGGCACATAATCTTCCTCCACGGATAGGTAAGTTGTGAGACTCAGAGCCAACTCGTAGGGTACCACTTGAGCATCTGCTAGTGCAAACACGTCATTCAATAAATGGGCTCTATCTGATATAGTCAGCTGTAAGGAAATATAAAGTTTACTTGAAACTCGACGTCAAGACATAACACATTAGGTTGAAATTGCTTTATTTATTATGTTTATTTTTGCATACTCGCAGTACAGACGGTAGTCAAAAATAGTAAGAGATTTAAGTTTAAAATGTATATGTTTATTGAACAAGCTATAAATATTCAGTAATCATCCATTACATACCTGAGGCGATTTTGCTTGAAGTTGTCCAATCAAATTCTGCCACATTTCGATTGGATAATTCACCCTATAATATCCAACTTGATTGTTATTTATTTTCAACCATGTTTCTTCTTCTCTTAGTGTTATTCTTACTGTAATAAACAAGGAGTATTTTATTTTTGTGATTTTTTATTATAATTTAGATTCAATAATAATGACGTAATTTACCATTATTTGCTGTATCTGGGAACCATAGAATATTATTATTTTGGTCTTGACTTGTTTTGTATGTGATCGGTACAAACCAGCGGTAGCTGAAAGGGTGAACTACCAATTAATAAAACAAACTATTGAAGAACGCTGAGACTACTGAAGACATGATGATCCCGAAAATAGTTTTGAATCTAATCAGTATAAAATCACTGATCGGATTTTCATAGCGTTTTTTTCTAATACATTTAGCATTTCTAATATTTCTTGGGGGAAAATATCTATACTAATAAGAGATAGGGAAGAGAAATACTAATAAAGAGTTAATTTTTGAAACGGGCTATTCTCAGGAACGACCATTCGGTTTCAAAAATATAATAACCATTAGGTTTATATCCCGGGAACGCGGGTGAAACTGCGGGGGAGCTATAGGTAATATTTTAGAAAAACAGATATAGAAATGATATGTGGTCAACGGGAGCGAAGCCACGGATATAAAGCTAGAGAATTATAACCGCGAAAGTTTATGTGAATATTTCTTGTTGAATCACGTCGTATTAGTCAGTTTTGGACGAAATTTGCTTACAAGGATAATACCTTAAAATAATATACAGCCTAGTATAGTCCATAATTTCTATCGCGAGAAAACATTAGGTCCCTCAGAAACGCGGGTAAAATTGGAGCGGAAGTTTTAAACATACATCAAACTTACTTTAATTGAGAGTCGTTCTTGTATTTAGCATCAGGATCGAGCAAGAATCGTGATTGAGTAACAATGTAAGTACGAGGGTCGTCTTTTGACGCCACCAGAGTCAATAGTGGGTAGCCCATCTGCCTGGTCCACGTATCCATTATGTACCTGGAATATCACTATTTACTTATAGTCTGCTTTATATAGGTCCGTGACAAATCAGTGTACATAGCTAGAGATAAGAGCTAGTATTGAAGTATATCATAACTATCCTAATCCTGACTAATATTATAAATGCGAATGTGAGTTTGTTACGTTTTCAGGCCTAAACCGCTGAACCGATCGCGATGAAATTTGGCATGCAGATTGCCTATGGAATAGAGGGGTGAGCTAGTTACAAATACATTCAAAACAGTTTTTTTTAATTTCAGAAACTAGACCATCATTCAGGTGCTGGTGGACATTAGTCTTTTTTTTTGCCAACTCACACAAAGCCTAGTAGGCAACCGGCTTTCAATTGCCACTGCCGGAAACACCACTAGGTGCTCGGTGACAGATTTTCAACCTCATAGGCTCGCAATGGGACGCGCGGCTTGACTTCGTGTATCACAGATTGCTTAGCTATTCTGCTCCTTCGAATAGAAGTTATGGTTTGTGTGGAAAAACCTATAAATGATCTATGCGGATCTGTGGCATACAATAGTGACTGGAACACGAGACCGCCCATTGTACAGTTTTTTTTATATTAAAAATGTGTTGTTATTTTTGTTTTATACTTGTTGGTGTACAATAAAGAGTTATCTATCTAACTCCATAGACGCGTGTCACACGCGAGAACCAACGGGTTACTGTGGTTGCCAGCCAGGCGAGTATTACAAAGATAAAAGAGCTTTTAAACATACGTTAAATTTAAATGTAAGTTGTCTGCCTTGAAATAAGGTTCTAATGAGGAAAGCAGGTCTTGAGTTATAGTATTATCAAATTTATATTTCTTCAAATAGTCGGAGACACCACGGCGGAAGTTCTCCTCTCCAATAAAACCTTCCAACATCCGTAGAACTGATGCACCCTGAAATATAAGATTACTAGAGTCAAGTAGTAATATAGTAATTATAGATTTGTCATTTCCGACCATACCGTAAGGAAGCTACCACTCATGGAATATTTCCTTCAAATTTCTTCACCGGTTTAGGCTGTGCGTTATCTTTCGGTCACAGTATTGTTTTATAGGTATTAATTACGAGAAAGTTATACAATAAATTTAGTTAATGAAACTCTTGCATAAAAGGGGCTACCCACAGATATCTGTTCAATAAGTTTTGTCGTCCAATACGAGATAATGCTAGTAGGTTCATCGTTTCGTTTTTATAAAAGTAGTACTACTTTTCTATGAACACGTGTGAAGTTTCATGTAGATCTGTCATCTCATTCGTATATTGCAGCCGTTCAAAGTAAACGTGTCAAAGTATTTTTGCACAATGGAAAACTTTGAATATCGACCAGTAATATTTTTTTATTTTTGGAAGGTTTAGCGCCAATACAAATTTATTAAGAGTGTATAAGGACTCATCACCTTCACTTCGAACAGTAGACGGATGGGTAGTAGCATTTAAAAGCGGTGAAGGACGTCCAAAAAGTGCATCAACACCAGAAAACATAGCAAAAGTACAGGATATTATTATGAAAGACCGTCGATTAACCTAAAGAAATTTAGTAGAAGCAGTAGACATCTCAGTAGGCAGTGTGAGCAATATTTTGGCGGAAGTTTTGGGTTTTAGAAAGATGTGTGCCGCATTCGCTAACATCGGAACAAAAGCCTTAGTATGCGACTTTCTCAACAACACTTGGAGCGTTTTAGAAAAGAAAAAATATATTTTGTACGTCGTTTTATTACAGTAGATGAGGATTGGTTCTACCACCATGATCCTGAATCAAAAGAAGAGGCTAAGGAGTGAACCTGGTACTTTGGCTCCATAACGAGTTAGGATCCAGAAATGGACCAAGAAGGTGTTACCACCGTTTATGTTAAACCGGTCAAACAATAAACGTAGATTATTATTGTTACCTTTTGGACTAGCTGAATGTAAAAAAATAAATAAGAATAGACCTGGTTTACTAAAGAAAAAAAAATCATATTTTATCAAGATTATGCACACGCTCACGCAGCTTATAAACCGAAAATCTGTGAATTAAAATAAGAACTGCAACATCCACCCTATTCGCCAGATTTGGCTCCCTTTGACTGCTAGCTGTTCTCACATCGCAAAAAAATTATGCGTAGAAAAAGATTTTCATCGAACGAAGAGGTAATAGCAGCCGTAGAACCGTATATCGACAGTCTTCCAGATTCTCACATAAGGGATGGAATTAATAAATAAGAAGATCACTGGAATAATTTTGTTGAAGTTCAAGGAGTTTATATTGAATAATAAAATTTATTTCAAACAATAATATCGTATTTTTCGTATCGAACGACAAAACTTATTGAACAACCGGTAAATCATAGTACTACATATTTTTGAATCATTATTAGAACTTTACGATATAAGTAAAGATAAAATCTATTAAAACAAATAATCTGGAACATGTGCCTATTAAAATTTTCCTATGACTATTTTTCGAATTCATAATTGATTTGGTGAGTCCCTGAGGTTCATCAGTTATAAATAATGTATAGTTAATGTTTTTAAGTACCTTATTATATGATATAGAGTCGAAAATAGCGGTAATTTGATCAGGAGTGGCGACATTCTGCACTATAGGATGACTGGATAGCTTAGCATCAATCCCCAGAACTGAGTGCAAAGTTTTCGTTAAGAACTGATCAAGCTGAAATATATAAATAAAATTAAATAAGCACATGCAAAGTTTCCTAAATAATTTATTAAATCAAGCAGAAATCACTTTATTTAAAACAATTGAAATTGAGCCTTATTTATATCGTTATAAAGTGGATTATTGTTCAAAAAGACACATAATGTAATTAATAAGTTGAAAGTTTTATTAAAGTTATCTGGTATTTATACAAATGGCTTTTGTATTAGTAAATGTGTATGCGTTTTTGGTTCATAATATTGCATGTTGTAGAAAACTGGTCCTAAATTCTTGTTAGCAAAAAAAATTACCATAGTCCAAGATGGCTCCAGGTAATTTAGTGCTTTCACTTGCATGTATGATGCAAATCCTTCATTCAACCACACTTCATCCCACCATTTCATTGTGACTGTAGAATAAATTTTACTCAAATAAGTCCATAAGTATATATAATTATGTAATTGCACAAAGCAAAATTTGACCAATGTCAGATACAGGTCAACACATTTACACGTTGCCCTTATGAAGTTTCTCTGAATAAGCACACGGCATGACGTCGCACTGCATGCGCATCATGAAAAGTCTGTCAGTCTCTCTCGCACGCGGTCAAGCTTATGATCATGAAGGAGACAGTTATTGTTTTGCTTTTGTTACTGCTCATAAATATAGAGTGGTATTTTTTGCATTCGTCCATTAGAATTGACTGACAAATTTGAAGTAATAAAACATACTGTATTATGAAATTGCATGTGTGAGTACTGTGAACATGTCAGTTTTCATTATTTATTTTTATCGAACATTGGTAATCCATTTTTTTATACTACTTACATAGCAAACAAGCATACGGCCCGACTGATGGTAAGCAGTTACTATAGCTTATGGACGCTTGCAACACCAGGGGTATTACTCGCGCGATGCCGACACTGCAGAAATCTCTTCACAGTTCACATCCTATTACTTATAATTAACCAACAGGTAAAATAGGGCCTTAGTGCAATTCCATACTGCACAGAATTTCATTTTGGCAATTATTCTGTGGAACTGAAAGCAACATACCTAAGTTGCCAAACCACATGTGAGCTAGCTCATGCGCTATTGTATTGGCTACACTGATCTTATTCTTTGATGATGCTGTTGCTTCATCAACAAGGAATGATGTCTCCCTGTATGTGATTAGACCCCAGTGCTCTGTGGCTCCAGATACATAATCAGGTATGGCAATCATATCTGGAAGTAAAAATGCAGACAATTGTATATCATAAGTTACTATGTGTGTTATTGAAATAGCAAATAATTGAAATTTGAATCCTATATTTTCAATTTTGCACAAAGGTTTTATAATGTAGGCATAAGGAAATATGCTAAAGTTAAAACAATATGGTGGAAAGCCAGCTATCTTCTTCATATCAACTAATATAACAAACTTACCTAATTTAGGTAGAGGAAATGGCACTTCATAATACTTTATATAAAATTCAGTAGCTCTCTTTCCAATATCTTGAGCAAAATCAATTTTATGTGTTTCACCTTTTTGAGCAAATGATCTTAGTTTAAAATTGTTACCAATACTACTTGCATTGATTTCAGTTTCTTTGTATTCAAAGTCACATATAACAAAGCATGCTAAATACGTTGACATCGGCACACTTGTTGCAAAACTGACCACTTCTGTATTAGTAGCTTCATCAAGAGATTTTGATATTTCCTGAAAAATATATATGAAGTCTATTGCATTTTAATTTTAATAGGAGTTTTTTTTTCATAAGTTATCCAGTAATATATAACATGGTATGACTGAATATTAACTAACATAATTTAAATAAAAAATAAATATATCCAACAAGATAAGATAAAGAATGTAAACTTTCAATTTTTATTTAAAGAAATAAGAATATGTTGACAGCAGCTTTTCCAACTGCTTTCTTGTATCACAAATCACACAACAACAGTAATGTAACTCAGTAGAGGTTGGTTGTTTACATATTTAATCTCCTCCTTTAGATACCTAAACTAACCATAACAAAATAAAATTTATATTCTTACATTCATATTCGAGAGAGCCACATAAGAAGGTGGTTTCACTAATGTTATATCATATGTAGCTTTGAAGTCAGGCTCATCAAAACATGGGAATGCTTGCCGAGCATATGTAGGCTGAAACTTACTGGCAACCATTGTCCTGAAAAACAAACAATAACAGCATGAGTTCCTTATCATGTCTTCTAGGTAGGACGGGCCAGTTGGTGCAGTTGGTTAAGATTCTAGCTATTGTGCTGTTCGTGGGTTCGATTCCCATGTCCCGAGTCTAGGTGTAATTATGTATATTAAGTATGTATTTACAAACAAAAAGTAGTATTATATCAGTTATCTGGTTTCCATAGTACAAGCTCTGCTTAGTTTGGGATCAGATGACCGTGTGTGAGGAATGTCCCAGGTATACTAGCCATGTGATATAAAGAGTAAAATAATGATCAGTCATAATATTTTATTACCTATTGTTGCTTAGTCGTGATGAATAAAACCCTACAATGTTTCTTGTCAAGTTACCACTAAAATCTATGCATATTTGATAGTTGCCTGTACCCAGATTAGAATCGAAATATATGAACAGTTGTTCCAGCTGCTTCACTTCTAAATACTTAGTGACAGGCAATTCTTCATCCCCTTTATACACTTTAAGATTGTGAATGTCTAATAAGTGTGTATGAAGGCTCACATAATTCTTTGCTTCTTTAACATTAACATTAATTTTTACATTGCCTTTAAATGTATCACCGTTCAAGTCGGGATGCAATAAAAGATTATAATGCACTGGACGAATATAGGGCGACAGCCTCTCCGAAAGCTTAACGTTTAAAGGCATATTTTCCATGATCGTCGGATTAGTAGAACCAGTGAAAACAGAATTATACCGGCACAAATTTCGAAAAACACTGTGGCACTGTGTCACACTTTGGAACCGAATCATTTACTAAACATAGAGTTACGGAATTTAAGATATTATAATTTCAAGTAAAGATCAGAGTACATAGGTTATGAGTACTTTTAATTAAAAATTGTAAAAAATCCTAAAAAAAAAACATCGAATATGATGATTTTACATTTTTTACTTTACATACATACGAAGCTAGCTACGGATAGAGGTGTGTAACTCAGCTCTGAACCAGCTCAATGAATCAGATCACTAGGGTTTGAGCCGTTGAGCTACAGCTCAACAACAAAATGACTAGCTCACGGCTCAATCCAACTCCTATTGTATCTACGACTCCCTCCATAGATTAATCTTGTGATTCTAATCTACGAATTATTATTTCGTTCTAAAACATTTAAATAATAATATAATTTAATAAATAAATATGTGACATTACTAGATAATATAATAAAAAACAAATAATTCCAACACTAAAGTATGATAAGAGGCGCTCGGCGGAGTCGAACGAATCGCGGCAGCTCAGTCAGCTCGATTGGACGCGCGATACGCAGTGAGCGTGCGCGCTTATCGTGGACTATAGGTATAAATTGAGCTGATCTGCGAGCTGAGTCATTGAATCGGCTCACACTCCTGAGCCGTGAGCTGTTATGCAGCTCGCGTATTTTTGATGAGTTACACACCTCTAGCTACGGATCTATCACTGTCACTGTCAGTAGTGTCAGTGTCAGCAGTAGTGTCAGTGATTGTCAATTTTAGAGGCGAGACCATCGACTATTTTATGTCGATGGGCGAGACGTATACGGGAATATGTTTTTGGCATGTTTTTGGTTGGACGCGTAGAAGACTTGTTTCGTACTCACCAAATGAAGGCGATTCAAGTGGTCTCCTATATTTGTAAGCGTATGGCGTATGACCCATATTTATATGTCTGTGCGTATGACACGTACTTACTACACGTACGTACCTACCTATACTTTGCGTCTAGTTGCAATCCACTAGTGTCGTCAAACTATCGATAGTTGACCTCGAAAACTAGTTACAATTTCGATAGTGCTATCGATTGTATCGATAATATCAATACTATCGATAGTATTGTCACAGAATATTCAATAGGAGGACAGAAAACCCACTTCGAAAACGAAATTTAAATAAAAATCGACTCTTGCGAGGACACAATAAAGTGCAATACAGATCGCACAGCGCTGCGCGCGTAAAATTATATCCACCTACAACGTCTTTCTCTGATTATCGCATAACTCTATCCTGTATGACGCGGCACGTGAAACGTTAGTGTTGTCAACTTGTGACAAATCATTAATCTAAATATTTTTTAATACCTTCATAGTGCGGGCGGTGCAAGGTGCGGTGCTACATTTTTCTAGTAGTAAATTAATCAAAGTTTAATAAGTTTTTTTTTTATAATGGAATGGAACCTACAGTTTTTAACATAGAATAGATAACAGTGAATATGTTTTTAAGCGTAGGTACAAGATTTCTGAGCATAGCCCGCGTAAAGTAGAGTCTAGAGATGAAAAATACTTACCCTCCATTCTTCAATGAGCTGGAATAAAAACCAATAATTCCGTTGTCCAAGCTTCCCTCAAATTTAATGCTAAGCTTATAATATCCCTCAGGAATTTTGTTTTTTACTATAACATATAATAATTCTCTTTTATCGGTTACTGATTCTGTTGATTGTATTGAAATATTAACTTTAACATTTTTCACTTCAACAGAATTTATTGTTAGTTTATTTGAATGTAATGTTATAATTTTAGTCGGTTCTAAAACGTGTAGTGTTATAGTAACGGTTCCCTGGAATGTTTTATTCGTCATTGAGGGTGATAGGTAAAGGTCGTAGTGCGTTGGCTTCACATTTTTAGGAAGTCTGTAATATTTGTTTCCATAAACAAAATCATCCTGAAAAAAAAGTTATTATAATTGAATACAGTGTGATACAGTTAGACTTTTTGGCGGGTACTTGCAGAGTGACGTTGCGTTTTCATTTTTATTTTCATAAATTTGTGTATTTTGAGTTTTATTGTGTATTATTGGTGGTATTTTACCCAATAAAGATCATCCATGTGCACCAGTGAAGTGAAATGAAATGAATTATGTGTATCGTGTCTTTTCAAGTTGTCTGAAAAAGTCCGTGAAGTTTTAGTACAATGAATACCATTGTAGTAAAACATGACTTTTATGGACGGTGACTGACTGAGGACTTGATTGTGAAAGTGATTTATTGTGACTGGAAACTATAATATAACTCGACACTGGCAGAAATTAGCCCTAATTTCGGCTTGGTTGCCAAAATTAAAAATAAGAAGAAGAAGAAGAATACAGTTATTATTTGGTTATTATATTATTGTCACTGGCACTTGGCACATCACTATTTTGGGCTCACACAGTGGCGCAATGCTGAACTTATACCTACACTTCAGTGAGAGATTTCGGGAATGTGTATCGTGTATCTATATCGACGGGTGCAAAGTAAAAAGAGTTATATACAAAACAGTTACTTTACAGGAGACCGCATAATAGTAAAAAGTGCTCCCATTTTGTTAATTTTTAACCAAATTTGTTGAAATTCTCATCACTAAATTATTATTTAATAACGTATCTACATGTATATTTAATTTCATCGAATTATGTTTATTTTACGAGATATTGCAGTTGTCTGCATCTACATTGTACTTTAAAATATGGCAACTATGTTAACTACCACTTGGTCGTTTCTACGTGGGAATTCAAAAATCTGGATTTAATGAGGTATATATTAAATATTTTTTAGCAAATACTAAAAATGCAACTTTAACTATTATTAAAATTAGTTCTTGACTATGATTAAACCTAACTACATCAAGTTCAGAACATAATTGTGCAGATGTTTTTTTCTACGTCTTCACGTTTGTCAAAGGAACAAGATTTAGAAGGAGGTCATATAAAATATTTACCAAGGAATTATTCATTTAATATAGAAAATAGTAACCCTATTATAAAATTTTCTGAATGAAAGACTTACCTACTCAATATTTATGAGGTAAACAGGTTCTGTTTGAGAAATAAACAAAAAAAAACTTCTTGTAAAACAATTAAATTAAATCTAGTAAAGTTATAAAGTCTCGGTACTTAAAAATACATAAATATAAATATTATAGTCGTTTAAATGACCTACTTATAATCACACCGTAACAATAAGTATTCTCTATTTTAACAAACATAAATCCTCTATAGTATCTTCTACAATAATAAGAATTGGTATATCTTTAACAACAAAAATATTTTCAAAACTAAATTCAAACAATATAAAAAATGATACAATATTTTTAAATTTACGAAACAAAATATTTTTAATATTTTTAATTAAAATTGGATAAATTATTCAGTCACATTCCCGTCGGTATTGGAACTACGTTTCAAATTTGTATAAAAGAAAATTTTTATTATACCTAGGAGGTATCAGATTTTGCTGACATAGGTTTTTAAATAAGTCTTTGTACTTGGCACTTGTAATTATGAATGTATTTTTGTAACATTTTTGGGATCAATAATCATTGTAAGGCTTTGGCGAGAACTAGTACTTACCTATTTCTTTTTTAAATCAAATCAATTCGCTTCGGTTCTGCTTCATGATCGTTTTTGGGATTTCTGTGATCACGAAACTAACGTAACGTAACCTATAAAAATCCACTACTTTTCGTGATCACAGAAATCCCAAAAACGATCAAAGATACGTTTTCTATATTCAGGAGATATCTTTGAACTGCAGTTAAATTTGCAAATATCGCATGCTGGTTTAATATATTTCGCAGGTTGCACTTTTCCATTCCTAGACAGGTGTTTTTTACTTGAATTTAAAAGTAATTTAAGCCTCGTATCGATCCACTTGTCTTTATTTCTCAATCGCTTTTTCTTTGATCTACCAATACTGAATTGACGAGGAAGGTGTAGAACATACACTTGACGCCTCCACTGCCGAAGAAGCATCACTGGTGTTGATAATTGGAGATTGACAGTTTTAAAGTGACATACTTGATAGCCTGCCTGAGTTTAGTGAACAGGTATTTTGATTTAGCTCTAATAATGGACATGGTGGACTTTTAGTAAATGAATTGTATTCTGAGGGTGTTGGTGAGATTTTCTTTTACTATCCCCATTATCAAAATCAACATTTTCAGAATCAAAAAAATATAATTCAAAGCGAGAGTGAACAGGTGTGACGGACCTAGAATGTGGTGCAGAAAATTGCGACTTATCTTGCGAAGTAAACTGATACCCATTTGTCTTCATCACGGACACATCAAGTTCCTGTATAAGATTTTCAATAACTTCATCGGCCAACACAGAGATATTCACAAAAAATCCATTAGCTATGTTATGGCTTTCGTCTTCTTTAAAGGGTGATTTTGGACTTTCTGAACATGAAACAATAGTAAACAATAATAGTAGAGAAAAAAAAATTGTTAGTCAATTAATTCAGCTAACAATAAAGCAAATAAAATAGGTAAGAACCAACTTCCAAAAAAAATATTGCTTATTTACTTATGTAAATTGAGACATGTACATTCTAATCTCAAAGTAGAAAAAGTCATATGGCAGATGGTCGTTTATGCGTTGTTTCGTATTAAAAAATTATCAATGATAACCTATTCATAATTACAACAACTAAACAAGACTTAACTTAAAAAAAATAAACGCAATATTATTAATAATTAAAAATACGTACCAGAACTAGTATCACGGTTGTTACATGTTAGTTTTAATAGTTTTTCTCGGGTCATAATAGCACATTGTCGTCTCGTTTTGCCCAAATTCACTAACCATTTACGTCTTTTCATATCCATAATGATGCACTCCAATTATTAATTATTACAATAACACTTAAAAACAAACATTAACACATTACTAGCGAAATAAATAATAATAATTGCCTGCGCCGGTGTAAATACGACCAGCGGCAGTTAAACGCATCTACATCGTGCCATTTTACAAAACAGGAGTAGTTGTCCTCTTTTACGTGACAAAAGTACAAAAAATAATGCGATATGTTTATTTTTCTTTTTGCCATGTTGTAGAATATGATATGTTTAGTAGGTTACTGCAATAATCAGAAAATCGCAAAATTGCAGTTAACTTTTTTTACTTTGCACCCGTCGATATAATCGCCTTAAAAAAAGGACATTATTACCTATCAATTCGACACTATGAAATGATAGACCTGCAATATGTTCACATTTGGTAATCTATTAGGGCTTCCAAACAAATACCTACACAAATAGGTCTTTTTTTTTTTATTAATTTTAATTTTCAAAAAATTCACACGTTTTACATTAAATTTCTGCCAAACTGTAAAACAATTTGTCGGCAGTTGTTCCCCACTTCACAATTTCAAGTGTGTGTATACTGTGCTATCAAAGATTTTCATAGGGCATCGTGCCTTGTACTATACCTACTATCTCAATCCCTTGACTTGTGGTTAAAAAATAACAATTGATTTCTATTGTTTTCCTCGCCCGCGCGTATCACCAAACAGTCAAAGGATTAAAATGCTAACTATAATCTATAATTAGTCTTTTTTTTTACAGGTAGATATGTATGGTATGTATGTATATTCTTCCACTTATAAATCGCAAACTGAGAAATTATTTTTAGTTAAGTGGGCATAAAAGAAACGGCACAATAACTTGAAGCATTTAAGTGAATATTGAAGTAGGTATTGGCTAGGTAGGTACTTGCCTCATTAACATGTTGTATAAATCCAGTTGGTTGCTTGTTTCTGACGCAGGTTTGTAGCGCACACAATCCTGTTCTTTTTTGAGCTAATGCAACAGTTGATATCAATAAACAAAACGTGGAAAACTCAAAAAACAGGAGCATTTTATTGTGATTGGTCCAATGGAGAATATTTTTGGCCATCTGAAAATATTAAATTATATTTCCAGATGTCTTAGTTGTATAACACAACATAATGTAGGTACGTATAATAGTTCTGTACCTACTACCCGTGCGCGGGTAGGGTAGGGTAAGGAAGTCGCGTCGGGCAGCTAGTATTCAGAATAAATAAATACCTAAATCTTCAAAAAAATATTTAAGTACTACGTTAATTTCCTCAATTCTATTTTTTTATAATATTACTGATTTACTTAATTAAATTTAAATCACCCGCCTGCGGATAGAAATATAATTATGGTATATGTTGGCTCGCATACAATATTTTGCGTTACAAATAAATTAAATCGGTTTCACTGACCTTACGACACACCCTTTCACTTTTAGAAATGTTGTTAAGTAATATAGGCACTGATTAACATAATGAATAATAATCTATCTATTTTCCTATATTAACAATGATACTATGTAAATAATACTGTTCTGGTGAGGCGTAAATATTGTTTGAACTAAAGACAACTACTGCAGCTGTAACGAGACATTGTGAATGCTGATGTTACAATATTAGTTTCACTAGCTGGGTTGCCTTTGGATGGTACTGCGCAATACTGTGGCCATTATTTTACTTGCAAACTTGTAGATTGTAGGACATTCTGTTTAATGAAAGTTTAGACGAAATGGTTTTATAAGACAGTTCTCAATTATTTTATTGCATATAAGTAGTTAATATTATTAAGTTCGTAAATGTGTATATGTCTTGGATTTAATTTCGCTTTTTTATGCCGAAAAATATTTTATGAGAACAACACTGAATTTGTGAAAAATGTTTTTTCGGTATGAAAGTTTAAAATATCCGCGTAGACTTACCCACTATAATAACACACTTTTATACCGATATAAGTGTAGCAAACTACTGGAATAAATAATTATATTTTAAAGTAACTACTCGGTTCAATGGCTACCATACCAACACAATATAATATCGATTGACATCTAAACCAGTGTAAAATAACAACTTATGTACTTACGTACATGATAATGAATAACACAACAATGAACACTCTTGTAGATAGGATGGGAGGTACCTACGCCAACAACTAACATTTTATCAGTGAGGTAGCCATGTGCATAAACATTGTGGTAAGTAGGTAAAGTACCTTTAAGTACATAGGTACCTCTTGTTTGCGTGATAAACTGAACAAGTAAAGTTCGGTTCAATACTTTGAGATAACTTCCTTATGCTGAAATTTGACTGACTTATGATGAATATTGATCGATAAAGATGTACGTAAAAAAAAATTCATGATTCAACGCTCGCGATGTCAAGGGTGGACGTACGCACTGCTACCGATTAAGCTATATATTCCAATATAAGCTGACCTTTCATTTTACGGAAATCCAATACAATGCGAGATCAGCTTATACTGGAAATGTATAGCTTGATGTGTAGCCGAGTGTACATGCAATGAGCCTACAACATGAGCGCGATGCGAATCCCGTCAAAAAACTGACAATTTGCGGAGCGTAGTCGAGCGCGAGCCAAACGTTCGTTCGAGGCCCCGAACTCCGTCTAGGCAACGCGAATTTGTGATCCACGTGTGCTGGGTTCGCGTAGCGTACACCCACTATAACCTTCAGATTTCGAAATTATTCCATCTCGATAAATCCAGCCAGTATTATGCGGTAAATAACTTTAACTTTCAGAACACATCCTCACCAAAGCCGCAAACCTTGAAAGTAGCATGTAAGAGGCATACCTATAAAGATGCATGTGTCATGCGTTTTCATAAAATATTTTAAAATAATAAGTATTTTTTTATATAATAGTTAAAAAAATTAGTTAAAGTGATATTATTTTCCCCACTGAATATAATACTTGTGGACAGCCTACAAGCTATTTCTCAACGCTATTCAGCTTTCTTAATAAACAATTTCTTATCTATCTATCTTAATAGCCATACAGAGTAAAATGTCTTGGAAAATTATAATTTATTTCCAGATTGAGATTATGCCACGCAATAAAGAACTGTTATTCATGGTCACATAAACTGTCTATAATCATTATATAATTATAGATGCAATACCGATGCAATACCTATATGTTTTTAGTTTTAGGTACACCAAAAAGTGTGAAATATATCGATGTAGGAACTCTAATCTGACACTGTTTTGAATTGTTAGTACCTATTAAGTAAGCGGCACGAGTCGTTTGCACACTTTCTAACATAAAGTTTAAAAGTTCTTAGAGTTAATTAATTAAAGTTAATGTTGTTAAAATGTAAATTATTCATGTGACCTTATTTAAATACATTTCAAATATTTCAATAAATTAATTTAAAAACTTGAACTCTAATAACTTTTAAAATTTATGTTTAAAAGTGTGCTCACTACTCGTGCCGCTTACTAAAGTTTTGCATAGTAGTCCCTCGCTTATGGAAGTCTCTATCACAGGTAACGTTAGCTTACGAAATTATTTATATGCCCAGTTTAGCAATTAAATAATTGGATTGTTTTACAAAAAACTTAAACCGACTTCAAAGTACACTAAAAAGTAATCAAATCCTGATCTGATGACAATGGGACCAAACGGGAAGTGTACCCTTCCAGTCAAAAAAAGAATTTTCCAAATCGGTTAATAAATGAAGGAGTTATGAGGTAACAAACAAAAAAAAAAAACAACCGAATTGAGAACCACCTCCTTTTTTGGAAGTCGGTTAAAAAAAAAAAAAAAAAACAACCGATTGAGAACCTCCTCCTTTTTGGAAGTCGGTTAAAAACCTACCATTGGTAAGCAAAACGAGCCGTTTTTGTTTATAGAAACCGGGCATTATTCACTTCGACTTTTGATGTGTATTTCAAGTCAGCAAAAGAGCACGTGTTTCATTGAATAATCCAATTCTACCAAAATGTACGGTACCACCGCAGATTTTTTTCGCTGGTTTCAAAATGTTATTAAATTAGAGTTCCCTCGTCATTTCATACTTTTGTAGTGTAGTTAAAAGGCGGTTTAATTTTTTGTGGTATTTTTCACACAAAGAAACAAGTTTTCAATTTGAGTTTCATAATGCGTTTTCAATATCTCTCAAGATTTGACCGAGCATACGTGGAGCACGAAATTGCGTAGCGTAGGCGGTCTTGGGAGTAGGGAATGCAATCTCGCGAGATTGGGGCTCTGCCGAGAACTCGCCAATTTCGAGATCTCGCGAGATTGGCAGTTTGTGTATTTATTATTGCAAATAATCACAATATTTGAATAAATTTGGAAAAAAATAATAATAATTATAGGTATTATGAAATAAACATTACTTTTTCCGAATTTTTCAATAAACTTTTATGTATTCAACATTGTTTAACGTATTTTTACATCTTTTTTTTATAAAAATTTAAGTAGTAAACTTTGACGCATCTAATCAAATAAGAAATGAAATAAACAGCCAGTCTTCTCTTCTAATATCAAACAAAAGTCTTTTAACAATAAAACAGTTATTTTATAACAAAAAAACAAGAAGTCAAAAGCTAAAATGAAACAACATTAACTAAGTTGAGTTGACTATTAAACTGATATATTATTATCAATTAAAGAAAACTATACCTACTCAGAGATCTATTAGAAATTAGAGATTAATTAACAAAATATACCAAACCAATCGAATGAAAGGCTTGTTCAGTTCACATCACACGCCTTTATTACGAATTATTTTGAAATTAGCTCCTTAATTTAATCGGTTGCTAAAGCCCCCTCCAGCTTTCGAATTCAACGCTAGTTGGATCTCAGGCAGTCATTCGCGAACTGTAAAAGTTCGCCTTTTGACCCCCCGGCCCGGACTCGTATAAATTCATTTTCTTTTTGATTAATGACTCCAGCGAATTCGTGGTTAGTTTTCTATCTATTGATTCTTGGAACGCAACTGTCAATGTTTCCTGAAGTTCTTCTAGCAATGAAATACTCTTGCGTGTACCAGAAAGAGATGAATGCGGTTCATTATTGTTACAGTCATCATCAAATTCACCAATATCATTAGTTCTAAAGTCCTAGGATTCGGGAAACAGACGCTGTAACTAGGGAATGCAATCTTGTTAGACTTGCATTATAATTGCATTAGAATTGCATTCCCTACTTGGGAGCCTCGAACTAGCGTTCTGTTCGTTCTGTTCGCGCTCTACTGCGCTCCGCCAATTGTCGTTTTTTTGACGAACACAGGGATTCGTACCGCTCTCGTGGACAGTGATTGTTGTTCACTTCTTATTGAGTATTTTTTTAAACTTATAGATGTTAGTGAAACCATCAAAGTTTTAGGTTTGAACATAAAAGCATTTTCCATTAATAACATGTAAAAAACGAACAAGTGCGAGTCGGACTCGCACACGGAGGGTTCCGTACAGTATTAACTAACTCAACTTTGCTATGACAGAAAATACAAATACGAATACAAATACAAATGCTTTATTATCAAAATCTTAATCATACAGTAATAAACATAGTGGAGATCTCCTCTTAAGTATAGAAATACTTGTGCTACGAGACCTCTTCCATAAGAGAGTAGGCGCAACAAATAGAACAAGATAAAATAATAATAAATAATGTACCTAAATCAATTTAACATGAATAACAAAAGAGGTTTCTTGTATGGGCACCCCCTTTAATTTTCAATTTTATTTCATTTTTATTATTTGTTGTTATGGTGGCAATAGAAATACATATTCTCTCTCTAATTTCAGCTGTTTACCTATTACCGTTCATGAGATACAGCCAGACGGACGGAAGAACAGCGGAGTCTTAGTAATAGCACAGATTAAAGTTGTAATAGGGCCCCGTTTGGCACCCTTCGGGTACGGAACCCTAAAAACTTAAAGGTTCTCCTCTGTCTGTTAAGACCAAAGCTCAGTATTCTCATAAACATCACTATAAATTTTACTTATTCAAATAAGCTAGACTTTAGTATAATAAATAAATAGAGAAGAAAACATACATAATAATGGTTTTTAATAACATTTTAATTTAGTAATTTTTCTAATTAACTAAAAATAAATAAACTTAATTTCTAAAATAAATAAGTAAAACAACTAAACTATGTACAAATAGGTATATGTAAATTAATTGGTTAAGGTATTTCAGAAATAAGCTAAGTGATTTACTATAATTTAAAATAAAAACAGTGACAGACTTATACAACGTGTATATCCGATAGGACGATGAAGACTACACAATCAGGTTACAATCAGGTATAGACTCTCTATAAAAAGATTAGCTCAAAATTAATTAGGTACTCAGAAATCCATACCAAATTGTTTCTCTGTTTATCATAAAATGTCAGGGTCATAATCATTTTGCGTCACTATATAAATTTTTTCAGCCACGATCTGTGCGCCTACTAACAAAAAAGTGGGGCCTACCACAAGCTCTAGTTTTGACGCCGGATGTCAAAGAGGGACAAAAGACAAATAAGGTTATTTTAAGCTTGTGGTAGGCCCCCTGTAATGGATATTCCCTTTCCGTTACAATACCTACCTATTTAGAATTTCATAAACTCGTACCATAAAAGATAGAGATGATATTATGGCTGAAAGCTAGAGGTTTCAGAGTAAGAAATAATCGAAGTATAATCGCAAATATAATCAAAAGCTTACAACAGCGATCTAATTATCTACAGTGTAGACTCATCAGCTTAGACGCATTATATGGTGGGTGTGTAAAAATATAAATAGAATGCACAAAACCTCCACCGATCACTATAGCAACTAAAATCACTTAAGCAAATTTTTTAACAAAATTCTATAAATTCTATCCGATACAATGGCATGTTCGTCAGTCAGGGGGCCTACCACAAGCTCTTAAAACAAGGTTAAAATAACCTTATTTGTCTTTTGTCCCTCTTTGACATCCGGCGTCAAAACAAGACAAAACACAAATAAGGTTATTTTAACCTTGTTTTAAGAGCTTGTGGTAGGCCCCCTGGGCACATCTATCTATACATATACAATTACTTGTGCTGACTGATTAATCAACGCAGAGGCTAAAACGCTGGGTTTACAAACTATTTTTTTTGCATATAGGTTTACTTTTAACCGACTTCAAAAAAAGGAGGAGGTTCTCAATTCGGTTGTTTTTTTTTTTAAATGTTTGTTACCTCATAACTCCGTTATTTATTAACCGATTTGGAAAATACTTTTTTGTCTGGAAGGGTACACTTCCCGTTTGCTCCTATTGTCATCAGATCAGGATTTGATTATTTCTTAGTGTACTTTGAAGTCGGTTTAAGTTTTTTGTAAAACAGTCCAATTATATAACATAGGCATCCACTAAGAAGGGGTTTTTGGAAATTCAACTTTTATGGGGTTAAGAAGGGAGGACAATCGTAGCTTTGGCTTCGTTAAGGATTATTCACCTTCTATAAAAAAAAAATTTTTAAGATGAGTCGCTAATAATTAATTTATACGTAACTTAAAACAATTGAGCGGAAAAATAAGGCCCACTTGCACCATACACTGGATTAACAATATAGGTTGTTAAATTAGTAGTCATCTCGTGCCAATGTAACAATTGTCTGGATCAGACAACCCACTACGCAATTAAATCATCGCCAGTCGCTACTGTTAAAATAACAACAAGCACACAGTAAATTAACCTGCTGTTTGATTATAGTTAATTCCACGATGGGACTTCTTAAAATTATAAAACTTAATCGGGGTAAACTATTACTTTACTTGCGCGTTAGAGTTGATTGGAAAAAGTGGGCCTAAGAATTCCCTTTACAAGTATTAAGGGCGAGATTTGAGATAAAATTAATGACTTAGATAAGACTACATGTGTGAATACATCAATGGATGTATGCACCATACTCCTCCATCCCATTTCCGTGGTAGCCGTAGTGGACATCCGCCATTTCCGCTTCGCGTCCTTTTACTGAATTATGGTTTTTGAATGCATTCAATAAGATGAGTGCCAACGCGAGTTTTCCGACCATTAGTGACTTGAATAACATAAACTTCAGCATGCCCAGGAATAATGGTACGATTGAAGATTGTATGAGGAAGGGCATGATGAAAAGAGGCAATAGCTTTCCCATCATATTCTTCTTCTTCTTGCCACGACCTGAAATCGAAAGAACAAAAATAAAGTTTTTGTCCGAAGGGTTAAATAAGTTGTTGAGTTTTATCATAATAAGCTGTTCGTCGGATACTTTTATGTAGGGAACATGGGTGAATCCCGTAGAGTAACAATAATTCTGTGACTCAGTTACAATATACATATAGTATGGGTTGTACGTAGTATTTATATACTCTGAGGTATGGGCAACTTCTGAACTACAGGTCTTAGGAGAAAAACGCTGAAAGGAACCCCGAGCTGAATTTTGAAGAAAATAATAATGCCATTACAAAAAGCAACTAAACATTCTGTATAGTTATACCTAACACAATTTTACTGAACATACAATGTACAATTTTTTTTTTCTATATTAATAATACACACATCAACAGAATCTAGGGATATTTTATATTTCATCAAATATCTAAAAATCTATGAAGAATTTTCTGATATAGTAAATGGAAGAATGATAGGGTATTTTAAGGTCTTTAATAAAAAATAAAAAACATCTCTTGATTTTATTGTTTTAAATTTAAAAAAAAGTGTTTTTTAATCGCCATAGAAAATTAGTATGTTAAATAAACTTCATTTCTTCTTATAAAACTACAAATTTAAATTAAAATGGAAAAAAAAAATACAAAATCTAATTATGAATAATCAGTGTTGCCACCTCTTACATTAATTACACATCGACATCGATTGTTGTCAATATCTTGCTGTGGTATGAGGTCCCATGTTCTTTGCAAGTGTTCGTAAAGATGTTGTTCCGTCGTCAAATTTGGCGGGAAATCTCTCAAAGCTTTGCGCTGTAGCATGTTCCAGGCATGCCCGATAGGATTTAAGTCGGGCGACTGTGCAAGCCAATCCAAAACATGATTAACGCGGTCTCGGAGAGCGGCTGACACCAGCAGCGCCGTATGGGAAGGAGCATTATCGTGCATGAGTAGAAATTCCTGGCCCATTTGTATTCGATGTGGGACAATAACAGGCTCTACTACACCCTCGTGGTATTTTTGTGCAGTCATGCTGCCTTGGATCCAAACGAGCTGGGTTCGTCCGCCAAGACGAACTCCTGCCCACCCATGATTGTCCCGCCTTGGTATGAGTGGACCTCCTGAGGGTGCCGTAGACGGCTAACTCTCCCTGGTGTTCTCCAAACGCGCGTTCGATGTGAATCCGGATAAAACCCACACCGGGACTCATCGGTGAACAGCACCAAAGACCATTGTTCGTCACTCCATGCTAAATGCTCCCGAGCACACGAAAGCCGCCGACCGCGATTGCCACGTCGCAATGCTGGAACACGTAGCGGTCTTGGAGAATGAAGACCAACTTCATGCAAACTTACCAGCAGCTGGTGGTCCTCCTGGAACCTTTGTACTAGTTGCATCGCTGTGATATTGGGTTGTCTTCTGGCGGTCATTTGGAGAACACGATATCTACCCGTGTGCCGTAAAGCTACATGCCCAGTACTGCTATAACGTTGATAGTTTTGGCTTGTGTGTAGGGCCTCAGCAACGACGCGTCGAATAGCACCATTTTCTAACATGCCCACGGCTCGTAACATTTCATCTCAACTCAACAATCGATGTCGATGTGTAATTAATGTAAGAGGTGGCAACACTGATTATTAATAATTGCATTTTATATTATTTTTTTCCATTTTAATTATAATTAATAGTTTTATACGAAGAAATGAAGTTTATTTATCATACCATTTTTTATGGCGATTAAAAAACATTTTTTTAAATTTAAAACAATAAAATCACAAAATGTTTTTTATTTTTTATTAAAGACCTGAAAATACCCTATCATTCTTCCATTTACTATATCAGAAAATTCTTCATAGCTTTTTAGATATTTGATGAAATATAAAATATCCCTAGATTCTGTTGATGTGTGTAGGTATATTTATAATTTAGTTTTTTTTTTTAATATTTGTGTTCATAACATTGTTGTGGATTTAACTATCCTATCCTACTCGCCAACATTTGAGAGGTAACATTTTGTGCCTACACTATAAAACGGTTTGCAGTAGTACTTTCGCGAACTAAATTCATTGTAATATTAATGTATCGGTTTCAACATGGTCGAAACGTCGAGGTTAGTCAAAATTAAATTTTGATAATAATCTGTGCGCGAATAGACCCGATACAATAATATTACTATAAAACGGGTTAATAAATCCCCCTTGATTTCATTGTTCATCACTTTTTGTTGCTATGTTATGAGAAAGAACCCCACTACGAAAACCTGTATGCAAAGTAATACTGTTTTCTCTTAGAAAAAACTATCTAAAAGTAAATGTAGAGTCTAACATCCGTGAATAAACTAATTAGAATAGTCTGAGGATAGAATGCATTCACTTTCAATATGGCAATAGTTGAATCACTGTTACCTACCGACTCGTTCAACTAGTCGATAGGCAATTTCATTGCTCTGATTATTTGTATGTAGTGTCGGCCACAATTTCACCGCTTTCTAGTAGCGACAGTTACCGCGTGTTAGGCTGGACCTTGTTTTGTACGCAGAGGACATTTCATGTTGTGATGACAAGTGTCTTTTTTCCTTGAATATTTGATAGATGGCACTAAACAGAGTTTTATTTTCTAGAAAAAAGACTATTAGGTTTCATATTATCAGTATTTATATACTCTGAGATATTATCTATGAGATCTTTTTCGGAATTTGTATATAACCCCTTATAACTAAATTTATCTACATCCTATTTAATTTTATATTTCAAAGAAAAATATAGAAAAAACCTTTTAAATTTTCTTTCCTTCCATGTGGCATTATTGCCGTGAGACGTATATAATAACAATAATGCTGTTTATAAAATAAACACTGACAAAAAATTGTGAATAACATGGGACCCGACGTTTTGGTGACCATCCACACAACCTTATAAATGTAATTGTATATAAAAGTAGAATAATTTAAGTAAATATAGTTAAATTATAGGATTACAAAATATTATAAATTAGACGATGGGGTAAAAGTAATGAATTCCCTCAGATACTTATTCCTCAGATATAAACTAATAACTAAACCAAAGTAAATATAAAATAGATTTTGATTTTATTTGAACAAAATAAACTTGATGTGTAAAATTTAAGCTTTCAGACATGCGATATGATAGCAGAAGCTCTATGAATTACAAATCTAATCAAATAAATATTATTGCGCGTACGGAGGAGTGTGAGATTTGGCATATTTAATATTATAATAAACCTTAAATAAAATACAGAAAGCATTTTTCTTTAACATAATATGAGTAAAAAAAATGTGGTTAATTTTCCACCACTGAGGGACATAAAATGTATGAGGTGGACGATATTAGAAAAACACAAGACTTTTACTCACCGCTTTCCATAGCTTCATTCGTATCAATTTCCAAGGATAATATTTTACCGGTGCTGTTATCTTTAGGAATATTCACATGAAAACCTTCGAGTATTTCGAAGTTGTCAATATCCAACTCATTATTGTTTATAACTGGTGTAGTTTCTTGCACTGAAGCTGCACATGTTACTATTATAGTTAACGCGAATACGCAGATAATCCGCAGTGGTCGCGATGCTTTCATTTTGACGATCGTTTTGGCAATGCTGCGGTGCGCGCGCGCCCCTCCATACTACGCGGACCAGCTAGACCCCCTATAAACTGGATGGATCAATGGTGTGTTGTGATTTCATCTCAGAACGAATGGTGATGCTTAATATTATTAAATAAAATCGTAATAGGTTGTATAACACGCGTAAAAGTCTATGTTATTAATTTGTAATGGTATGGTATGCATAGATATTAGTTTCATTTTGTCTGAGATCAGATTTGATAAGACTCAGATTGCGGGAACTTTAACTTTCATTCGTTTGGTTTACCTTATTTAATCAAATATATAAAATCAAATATATAGTATGCCTCCGCAGCAGACTACCATTAACTCTTTGGAAAGATTTTACATTATAAAAATAATAATGCTATAAAAATATTCTTGATGAAAAGAAGTAATAAAGAGCAAAGGAATCTGCTGTAAGTCTGTTGGTCGAACTTTGAAATACAACGAGACTCATGTTTCCCAATTATTAATGATTGAACAATCTTTTTTTTTCTCAATATGGTATACTTATTGTGTTATTCAAAACGTTCGTATGGCAACGACAAAATTTTGTACTGTATTGTGGGTATATTGTTAATAAGTCGCTCTCCGTTTTTGACTTTGCTTGTTTTTGTTATCCTTTCAAGTTTTAAGCTAATGTGAACATGGTTTTTATTTATTATTTCTATACTTATCCAAGGAGGTATGTGTGTACAAGGTGTGTACCTAAGCACGTTTCCCTGTTCACAATTCCCTCTCAAACGGATTCTATGTTAGCGTCTATTCACACGTACCGCAACCACACCACGTGTGAAACGAGTCGCTGCGGCTTCTTGCGGTTGTGTTGTGGTACCTACAAAATGTTAAAAGGTTCGTACTTACCGCTTGTTCACTGGTGGTTGCGGTGTGGTCGGTATCACACATGCAGTCGATAGTGACGGCCAAATGTGGTCCGTGTGAACTCAACTACCTATTAATTTTCATGCAAATTAGCGGCCGCCCACGTGGTGTGGTTGTGATGTGGTTGCGGTTGCAGTGTGATTGTGGTACGTGTCAATAGAGCCTTAGTATTATATTGTTGTTTTTGTTATTTATTTGATCACTAGCTGTCCCCCGCGGGTGTTCCCGGGATAAAAAATTGCCGATGTCCTTTTCCATACCATAGGCTATCTGCATGCCAAATGATTATCCATTGAGTAGTTGAGGCGTGAAGGCTTAACAAGCAAACAAATAAACTCACTTTCGCATGTATAACATTAGCTAGGATTTCGCGCAGAAAATATAATATTAGTGTTAACTAACTTTATAGATCTTTGTGTTGACCATGGTCACGAAACGGCTCAATTTTTACAGTGCCATTGTTCATATTAAATCTCGACATACGTGATTTCAGTCGTTGTATATGGACTCTATTGACTCTATAACGGGCCCGTTGGCGCAGTTGGTTAAGACTCTGGTCAAGATTCCACCTATAGCGCCGCAGGTCGTGGGTTCGATTCCCACACAGGACATACATTTGTGTGCATGAACATGTCTGTATGTCCTGAGTCTGGGTGTAATTATGTATATTAAGTATGTATTTACAAACAAAAAGTAGTATATGTATTATATCAGTTATCTGGTTTCCATAGTACAAGCTCTGCTTAGTTTGGGATCCGATGACCGTGTGTGAGGAATGTCCCAGGATATTTATTGGTACCTAGATCCTTCATTGAATAGAGGATATAAGTAGATATCAGATAACTTATCTCTAACCAAGTCTGCCTCCATCTCACTCTGCGTCGATTGATCATTTGATTTGAAATTAAGGTTTCGTTATTTTCGCGTATTCTACAGGATATTTGGCGTATCGTGTGCCAAATTTTAATGAACGTTAGGATAATTTGCTATCTCCTCATCCAAAATCTTAACCCTAAGGGATTTTTTATTTCATTTTTGAAAAAAATGCAGCCTTAATCCTGAATAAAACAATAATAATGGGAGAAATTCTCTTACTTATCAACACGGTAGAGATGAGAGCCAGCCAACCTGTTCTTAAAATTAAGTTTCAATTTCAAAGCAGATGACTAAAATATAGCTACTTAAAATCAAAGTCAGTTTAGGGCTTGACCCTTGGCACTTCTGTTATCCGGTTCGTTAGCCATGGACTGAAAATAACAGGCAAGAAACTACGGAAGGTTACACATTTTACAAATATTTTTGGAATACTAATGGTTACTAAAATATAAATTGTGAAAGTATCAAAATGAAAGTTTTCGTGTTTTTTTATCAAACGCATGAAAGTAACCGACGGAGTATAAAACGTGATTAATTTTTGCCTCTTTCTAATATTATGTAGCCTATAGAGGCTTTGAATATAGCGTTAGTTATATAACAAGCATATACTATAATTTAAATTTAGTTTAAATAATGGTTAAAATATACAGTGATATCTATATTTTTCCACAAAATTCTAATGGAGTGGGTGCAGCAGTGACAAAAACGTCAACAAACTATTTCAAGTATAGTATTATGTGTCTTATATTATCTACTAGCTGTCCCCTGCGGTTTCACCCGCGTTACCGTTCTTAGATTTTTATTTTATTTTGGATATTAAATAAGAAAGGAGCTGACATATCAATGGTAGCTCACACTACATACTCATTAAATAACGGAAAATAAGGAATCCACTATGGAAGGCTTCGCGTAAAAGGGGATCGCGTAATTAGCGTTCAACATAATTTTGGTGTCAATTTTATGTATAGTATTTAAGTATGTAATGAACTAAAAATTGGAAATGAACTAACTATCCATGAAAGTTCTAACTTTCTTGTTTCGAGAGAGTATTAAATATTTGAGGCACTTTAAAAGTGTGATGGTGATGGGAAAGTGGAAACCAGAGACCTAGAATCAGTAGGAGGTGTTTGATAAACAAAACTGCATCTTCTATTACTAAATCAAGGGGATACTCACATGTTCTCGATAGAACTGGTTAGAAATTACTGGCTTGGATCTCAGGTTTAACACACCTACTATACCTACACTACCTGCATGTTGCTGACCTCAATATAGAGCCTTGGAAATTATCTATCGTTTTGTTTTCTCCGTAAATTTAGACTCAATTATAAATCCATCAATTAATTAATCATCATAAATCCATCGATGGGCGTTTCAGTGTATGTACAACAAAGAATTATCTAGGTTTGGTTTGCTTAGGGCATGTGACTCTTCAGTGTAGGAGCGAGGAGGCACTGCGAAGCTCCTGGAAGCACCTCTTAGCGTAGATTCACTTCTTGGCATAGGAAACACCTAACAATTGTCAAATTGATTTTATATGAAAACATTTCATTTTGATTTGCTTTAGGAGTCACCTAAGTATTAGGCATCTCTCAACTGTGAGGCGTATGTTTTTTTTAAATTTTTTACACTACTAAGTCGGTAAACAAGCATACGGCCCGCCTGATGGTAAGCGGTTACCGTAGCCATATGGAAGCTTGCAACACAAGAAGCATTGCTCACGCGTTACCGACCTATCACCCCTCCCCTATGAGCTCTGGCTACCTTACTCACGCGCAGGAACACAACTTTACACAACATAAAGTTAGTTGGCTGCGGTATTCTGTCAGGTGGAGGTACTTCCCCAGTCGAGCTGCTCTTTGAGCGAATAAACGCTATGCTCTACCTCTCTAATTAAACTCAGCTTCATTGAAATCTCAATATCTGGAGTTTTATATCATTTAGGCCTCAGGCGGATCACCGGACGAGTCAATGGATGGTTTTCTGTTCACGTGTTTCATAAATATAATAGAATTGTAGAAAGACCATTTCAAGAAGGTTAATTAAGATTGACTTATGGTAGCCCCGCTGATTTGAGAAAATGGAATGTTAGTCCTGTGAAATCCTGTCAATCTAATATTGAGTTGAATCTTTCGACAATTGAATAGATAACACTGGTTTGACAGATTTAGAATTGAGTAAATATTAGTTTAGTCTGTGCTAACATAATCTATCGTGTAACCGAGGGTGAGTCAGTCGAGGTAAAATACTCAGACTTCTATATTCTGATCTTAACTAAATGTTTGATGTAAATTTTTTATGTATTGGTATGAGAAATGAAGATGTTAAGGCAGAAATATATAGAAAAACTAGCTTTAGCCCGCGACTTCGTCCGCTTATATTATTTCTTTTTTCTGGGTATGAATTATTGTAACAATATAGAGCTTTGTTCATGGCTATTGCCCGCCACTACGTGTGATATTTGACAAAAGTTCAGGTAGATTGAGCTTACATGCGAGCATGCCACATAAAATTGAAACAGTCCTGCCGCAAATAAACTCTAGCAAATTTCAGAGAGTATTTCCCTATGATTTATTAATAGCCATCGCGAAACAAACCTTGATAAGGAACTCTAATCTTTTAAATTAAACGGAAGGTGATTTGGGATCAATGTAATACGCGGCACGAAGACAGTTTCTCCTCTGGCAGAACCAGTTAATATTTTGGCCTCAATAACATTGCGGCGGAGAGCTGTTACTTCGGGGGTGGAATTATCATAAACGCTGAGATAACTTTACATTAATCTTCAATCATCAGCCTAAACACAAAACTTGAACATCCTAACTTCAAAACTGACGGACTTGCATACAAACTTTCATCCCCTATTTTACCCGCTTAGGGGTGGAATGTCCAAAAATCCTTTGTGGATGCCTTCACTGTATAAGGTATCTGTTTGCAACATTTCAAATCTCTAGGTCCAGCGGTTTGGGCAGTGCGTTGATATATCAACAATCAGTTTATCATCTTAACTTCATCCACCTTTTTCCCCTTTCGGGGGTTGAATTTATCACAAACGCTGAGACAACTTTACATTCATTTTCATTCGTCAGCCTATACACAAAATTTGAAGATCCTAACTGCAAAACTGACGGACTTGCATACAAACTTTCATCCCCTATTTTACCCGCTTAGGGGTGGAATTTCCAAAAATCCTTCCTTACTGGATACCTACACTGCATAATAATAAATTTAGTGAAGTTATTGTGGAATTGAAGGACTTGCATACACAACTTCATCCCCCTTTTTCCCTCTTAGGGTTGGATTTATCACAAATGCTGAGACAACTTTACATTCATTTTCATTCGTCAGCCTATACACAAAATTTGAAGATCCTAACTTCAAAACTGACGGACTTGCATACAAACTTTCATCCCCAATTTTACCCTCTTAGGGGTGGAATTTCCAAAAATCCTTCCTTAATGGATACCTCCACTGTATAATCATAAAATTTGTGAAGTTTATCGTGGAATTGAAGGCCTTGCATACCCAACTTCATCTCCCTTTTTCTCTCTTCGGGGCTGGAATTATCACAAACGCTGAGACAACTTTACATTCATTTTCATTCGTCAGCCTATACACAAAATTTGAAGATCCTAACTTCAAAACTGACGGACTTGCATACAAACTTTCATCCCCTATTTTACCCTCTTAGGGGTGGAATTTCTAAAAATCCTTCCTTAGTGGATGCCTCCACTGTATAAGGTATCTGTTTGCAAAATTTCAAATCTCTAGGTCCAGCGGTTTGGGCTGTGCGTTGATATATCAACAATCAGTTTATCATTTTATATATTATACTAGCAGACCCCCGCGGTTTCACCCGCGTACGGTTTGAATTTTCTCCTTCGAAAACCAATGCACGCCACAGATATTTTTACAATTAAAACTAAAAACCTATATTATACGTACACAAAAAAATCGAACTCAAAGAATCTTATTTAATTATTATAACATCAAATGAGAAAGAAATTAATTTAACTACAATCAAAATATTCTAATGAAATAGAGAAAATGAACTATTTTTTTTCATTGGCGTCACACGGTGTGTGTATTTTGCCAATTTCCAGTTATATTATATAAGTTCTAGTCACAATAAATCACTTTCACATAGTCCTCATGCAGTCAGTAACCGTCCAAAACTCAAAATACACGAATTTATGAAAATAAAAATGAAAACGCAACGTCACTCTGCAAGTTCTCGCACTCGTTCTCGCAAATGTATGAACTTTGTACTACTTACTACTCATACGTCTGTGGAACTTCCAAACAAATTTCGAATCCTAATCCGTTTAAATATTCTTTAATATTTGACATTCCAATTTTAAAGAGCATTTCAGTTTCCAGAACAAAAGGCAGATAGAGCGCGAGAAACACGGGAGTGAGGCCAAAAAAAACAATTAGGTACAAATTGAAAAACATATACCTGGTATTCGCTATTGAATTTGTATTTGCTATGTGTAAAGCTGCTGTGTGCTAATTTATTAAAAAGAAAGTGTTTTCGTTAAATAAAGATTTTTAAACAAAGCAAATACAAATTCAAAGGCGAATACCAGTACGTGGATTTAATTAACCGTAACTTTATTGCAATGAAATTCCGATTTAAATAACCTCTGAATCGGTAGAAATATAACGAAATCGGAAATGGTTCCATTTCTAATGAACCACTGTTTGTATTTGCCGTTATCAGAACGTAATAAAGATATCAGAAAACCGCTATATTGAACCGATTTCAATTCGAAAACTGATTGAAATTTAGTTACGTAATCGTCCCCCTGGTATGTGTTTTTCAATCTGTATTTTCTTTTTTGGTCTCACTCCCGTATTCCGTTCGCTCCATCTGCCTTATTCTGTAATCTGTGAAAATCGGATTGAGATTTCAAACATGTCATTGTGTCAAAATAAAAAATGTTATTTAAATCAGAAGTACTAAGGAGTATTGATATCAACTTCGATGCAAATCACCCCTAAAATAACTTTCTACCCCTTTTTGACCCCGTTAGGCGATGTTTTTCAATAAAATACGCAACATGTCTTCCATCAATTCTTTTAAGGAATGTTTATGCAAAATTTGAAGTAGATCGGACCAAGGCATCACATTGTCCCATACAAACTTTGCCCCCGTTTTTCACCCCCTTAGGGGTAGAATTTCGGAAAATCCTTTCTTATCTGATGCCTACGTCATACAAAGAACTCACCCTCCAAGTTTCAGGTCTCTACGATCAGCGGCTTAGGCTGTGCGTTGATTGTCAGTCAGTCATTCAGGACAAAGCATTTTATATGTATAGATTATAAGATACGTAAAGGGCTGAAGCTATTTCTTGTTTGTTTAAAATTATATAGGATCGATGGTATCTAATTTTCGATTTGTAGGGGTACGCCAAGAAGCCATAATTTCTAAATGTTACCCAAACAACTTAATATACTAAGCAAAATACTAATTATAACAAATAATATTATATAAGAAAGAGTTTTAAAACAAACAATGAATTATATTCTTTCATAAAATACTACTCACGGACAATTTGAATTAATAAAGTATAATTATTTAACCATACCTATATTTAGCTGCTAAACGTAGGTACTATGTGCTCTATTTGTGTACTGTTAAAGAAATGTTTAGTAAGTATGCAAAAATACATTACTTAGGTTGAAATACCGAAAAACTTTACTTTTTGGTACATTGGGCATCTTCACATTTTATGCTTTTTACACTACTCCACTGAAAGGTACAAGAAGAACTATACGAAGACTACTTTCATCTAATTACTATTACAAGAATAATTCATATCTCTGATTTGATTTGAAAATGTAGATGTTGTATCAGACTGTGGAATGAGCTTCCCGCCGTGGTTTTCCCAATGGAGTACAGCATGGGGTTCGCCAAAGGGGGTGTGAAGAGATTTCTGCAGGGTCAGCAACGCGCGCATGATGGTGTTACAAGCGTCCATAGGCTACGGTAACCGCTTACCATCAGGCGGGCCGTATGCTTGTTTGCCTCCTAAGTGGTTTAAAAAAAAAATAAGGAAATGTGTACAGCGCCCATGACAACGAAATCTACTATAACAATACTATAATAAAAACGACTATTCCTATACTGAGCTAAATATTTTGAGTACTTCATCATCATCATCATATCATGTCCACTGCTGAACATAGGCCTCCCCCATTGACTTCCTTTTCGAACGGTTTTGGGCCGCTTGCATCCAGCGGTGCCCAGTGCCTCCGAACATAAGATATTTTTTTCCATAGGCTGATATGATGATGATGATCTCTGACGTAGAACTTTAGTGCCTGTCCATTTTTTGCATTTTTGTGGAATCCACGATTAGCTCAGCTTTTAAAAAAATAATTGAAGCAGGTTTTTCTTATTATTAAAACGAATGAATGTTACCTTTATATGCGAAATTATATATTTTATAGATCTTATAAGATCTTATATTATGTAAAACAGTAGGTAACCCTTGCATTGGCCTATTTTTGACCTCGATCGTGTTCTCGATTCGTGTCGCTTAGTTATGAATGAAAAGGGAAACTCAAGCGTAATGCGATAACTATTATTTTAATAGGTCAATTATCTTCGCTAACGATTACTTATATCTGGCCCTTTAAATTTAACCTATTAAACATTAATATATCCTCGGTATAGTGATTAGGTGATAATTTTCTTTTAATCACATCACGACTCTTTCTTCCAAATATTATTTTAAAAGGATAGAACATATTTAAAGCTGTCAAATTAGTATTTGCGAATAAATAGACGTAGCCAATTTTGATGGCTACCAACTGGCGACAAAATTTATGTTGAAAACAAGCAATGGACTAATATGACAGGACTAAATTCTTGCATCCTTTCTTATGCACTTGGTTAGAAAGAGATATATTGAGACTTAATTACTTCAGTTGTAAACAACGGAATCAGCACCACTAAGTATCTCTCGATATTATTTTTAAGGATTTAACGACTCATCTATTGAATTCAATTCTCCCTACCTACAATGTAATAGTCACTTGTTCAAGAAAATTTCTCTTCCGAGAATATTACAATGAAGTTCATAATTTATGAGTAGTTATTTTATTATAGAAAAAGTAGAGCAGTCGAATCATTATCGACGCTTCGTGATCAAACAGAAAGAAAAGAAAAACGTTGTCGGTAAAGCTAGTTGGGGGCAATTCATTGAAATACGCATTATAACTTAAATAACAGCATAATATAAATGATTATAGACGGATATTATTCTCACGGAGACACGCTAGTTTAGAGCTTGTTTCGCTATACGCTCTGGTTACCCTTTGATTGTATCGTTCACAAATTATAGAAATGCCGTTTCGAATTTAATTTCATTCGCCGATGCGAATTAATGTATTTTCATATATTAACAGTTGTTTGAATCGTAGGTAAGCCACTATTATATCAGTAATACTTATTAAATATTAAAGCCAATGCTAACTATATTAATAGGTAAACATAAAGGTATCACTGAAAAAAAGGTTCTACAAAACTAGTTATGTAAGTTGACGTTTTGTTGTCGGGAAACTAACTTTAGTTACATTTAATCGTATATCTCTTTAATTTAATCAAATAATTTAGTAATGAACCAAAACTAGTTTTGTTACTGGTAAGTTTTAGTTCGCAAGTCTCTCTGTTTAGGTTATTGGTAGTCAAATTTTGTGTTACTGTAATTTTTTTTTTTTCAGTGTATTCAACTTAGTTTTAAATTATAGTACTAAGTACAAAAGATTTGAATGACATAAAAGAAAAGTTATTAAGATTTTCTTTATCCTAACAAAATATTTGCACTTGACTATAACTACTTTAGGATAAACAGATACATAAAAATGATAATTGTATTCAAAAGCAAACCTATCTGGCCATTACATAATACATTCAACCGATGAGATATATCATTATGAAATTCAATTTTAATATTTGCATCATGGAAGAAAATAGCCAAACTGGTTTCTTTTAACATAGTGGTTCATCTTACATGTAATGATGTGTCCACTTTCGTTTTCATAATAGCAGAGACTTTTTTAAATGTTATATAATGCTACACAACTGCTATTTAATTTCTTATGTAATGGAAGAAACAATGTGAAAATACATTGTTAGCCTTTTTCATTCATGCATCTATCAGTGTAAGTAAAGATAATCTAAAAAAAAACAACTATAAGTACTTACTAAACGAATTGAAATCAGCACAATGGGAAATCTCTATAAAGTGGAAGAAGCCTTTTGGTGTTTTATTTCAAACTAGATTTCTAGCCCGTGGTGTCTCTCATGATTCCCTATTTTACCCCCTTAGGGGTTAATATTTTTAAACACTTCCTCAGCAGAGGTCTTCGTTAAAATGGAACCTGTGGAAGCTTACGTGCATCTATCAATCAGTCAGTTTTTCCTTTTATTATATAAAAATCTATATTCCAAAAAAATATTTATTAGGGTCATTGATCGTTTACACTGAGATTATTCACAAACAAAGGGTCACAACATCCTGAATCGCGCTGAGAAAGTTAATTCCGCGACCTGCCCTTTATACAACTGGCCAACATGTGCAGTTGCACCGCGGTCCCCAGGCACGTTGACCCTGCCTGGCGGAAGATCTGCCCTTTTAAGATAGTTATCCAACCTTGCACCTCCATATTTGGTGACCGACGCGATGGATGGAAACATTTCTATCCCTCATATCTTTCGGATTTCAGTAATTTGTGGTTTTTTAATTTTGTGATTCTTTTTTTTAAGGCCTCGGTTAGTACTTGTGGCCACAGGCTTCATCAAAATACCGTATTTTGTCATCAGATAATTCATAAAATCATAACTATACTTTGTGTAGTTGATCAAACAGAATTTTGGAACTAAAAACTTTCACAGTGTCTTCAAATTCCATACCAACCAGAAGTATGACTCTAATCGATTTTAGTGGTTTCGGTTTTTACTTTGCGTTTTGTAGTTTTTCCGACGTGACAAATTATATTACAATTTCAAAAGAAAGTAATTCGTTGAGTTTACTTTATTGTTGAACCTTTGTTTTCATAGGGGTTTGCATATACATAAAGTCCCGAAAATAGAACTTTATTTTGGCGATTTGTGAGAGTCGTCGTTATTTTCAGATTAACCGGTAAAAGTAGGCCGAACGTATACCTACTGTATGTAAGAAGTGCCTGATTTTGTTTTGTGATGTTCAGCCGAATCTATCTATTTATTTTTGTATATGTATTAATGTGAAATAACTCTCACTGATAATCACGAAATCTCAGAAAGTATAAATACAAAAAACTTGAAATTTGGCATGTAAATTCCTCATACCTAGTAGATAGGCTAAGAAAGGAGTTTTGAAAATTCAATGCCTAAAGGGCTACAATAATGATGCTTAATTTTATTTTAGAAGAACTTTCCACCCCGCTGTTTCCCCAGTTTTTTCATGCCTCCACTTTTACCCCCCAACTTTTGAGTTAATCGAGACTCGCAGTAAAATCCTCCCCTTAAAACATAATTACCCCTTTTTGCCTCGTTAGGAATGTTCAATGTTCGAGAAAACCAAAAACGTGTTTATTTATTTTCTGTCGAGTTTCACCGCGCGATACTTTTTTTTCATACAAACTTTAACATCCCCTAAACCGCCTATTAGGGGTATTTTTGTAAAACGAATTATGAGAATCTGTATTATCTATTTAGGTATAGAATGTAATCGTGCTAAGTTTCAAGTTTATAAAACCTTAGGAATAAGCTTTTCATACAAACAAAATCCCCCCTTTAACCCCAAAGGCCCCAAAAAAAAACCCTTCTTAGTGGATGCCTTTGGTTTAAAAGAACCTGTGTGCAAAATTTAAATTTTCTAACCTCAGCGGCTTAGGCTCTGCGTTAGTATAGTAGTAGGTAGTATAGTAGATAGAGAAAAAATAATATGTGAAAAAATGTTTCTTTTTTGTTCTTACTTATGTCACAGATTAAAGTGCTTATGTGTGAACTCATCGTTTATTCGTGTTTATTTGCCGTATTAGTAAAGAATTAAACAAAAAAATTAAAACAGTACATTAGATCTTAAATAATAACAAACAATCCACATTAAAACCTAAACCGAAACTGTCTCTGTTTTTCTGTGGTACTTTTATAATTTTCCTTAAAAAGAAAACAAAGGCTGGGTGAAATTCCTTCGTTCCTTATCACGCCTGAAATTATAATTCACTCAGTGTTTAAATAAATCTTATTCTTTGTCTTCCTTTATGCTCGTTTCTTTGGTAAAAACGACTCTTCCCTAAGGACATGTCGGAATATGCATTTCTTGTAATTATTTGGGCTGGCCACTTTGGCCATACCCCCATGGCTGCTTAGGCGCCCGCTCGAGTAAAGCAGTTTTTGACAAGGTTTCGTAATTTTGTTAATTGTGATTTTATTTATATATTTGCGTGAATTTAACTTGCATTTTTAACAAAAAGAATAAATTATATAACCATTGTTATACATTTCTTCTCAGATATCTGTCAATTTGTCAATTTTTTTTAAGGAAGTTAAGATGTCCTCTTTGAGCTTACCTCCCCATACTCTACTATATCTTTAGATTTACTCTACTATATCTACTAGTAGGTACAAAGGTAACATCTATAGCTCTGATTTGGTACAATCTATTTCCTCAACACTCAAAAGGAAAATGAGTTTCACCAAAACATAAAAAGAACATAATTTCATCAATATTTTTAATAAGTCAAAAGTAATAAATACTTAAAAGCTATTAACTCGTCGTCTATCTTTCACAAACAGCAAAATAAATTTCGCGAGAGACAGACGAAGCTTTCCTTTGATAATAATTATGTTTATAAATAAACTAAAAATATTACAATTAACACAAAAATAAATCGAACAGATGTTTAATATTAAACATGACATTAAAAAGTTGCGATATTTACTTCGATCAACAATATTATACCTTATAAAATTAATAAATGCGTAATTGTCTTTTTGACTCTTTTGAGGTAGATGGCAATCATAATTGTATTAATTTGGTTATAAATTATTACCTATGTCACGAAATAAATTAACATTTTAGAATTATGATCAAATTCTAAATTTCAATATTCGGTCGTTATGTAGTTCTTAATCGGAGATGGTAGCATCATTGTCGGATCTACCCCAGGGTGACAATAGAGGTCCAGGGGCTGGCCAAGGAGCGGCGACTGCTGGTGCGGGTAGTAGCTCAGCGCGAGGGTGAAGGTGGACCAGGGAGGCTGGACCCGAAGCAGCGAACAACAGCCTGGATACAGCCTGCAGAATAACATATAATGCTTTATTGCATATCATTATTCAATTTTTTTTTTTACATAAGTGACAGTTTATTTATATGAAACTATCCTACTACAAAGTCTCTTGGCGATCTAATTATTTAATTACCTAATTCAATATATTGGTATTTTGCAATAATGAATTAGGTTAGTTTTTTACTGTAATATTTTTATTTACAACAAATATGTACAAAATACAATCTATATTTACAAAATATAATCTATATATAGAAAATTTCCTCAAGCCTGCCGCTGCTTCCGATTAACGGCAAGGTTCCCAGAAGGCTGGCAGCGTTTCCTCTTTGGATAGCCAAGCTGACGCGTTGGCGGAAAAAGCTCCCCGCCCGCTGGTCTCCGGAGGTCTCGATCAATTTTGAAGACAAGGTGCGAGCAAAACGGCGAGCTTCTGACCCCCATGGTCCCAAGGTCTCGACCGCAAAAGGCATAAAAATATAATTGGGTCCAATCGATGCATATTTTTTGAATTTTGAATTTTCCGCACTGGCCGCCGCTGCCCCTGCAGCTTTACAAGTAGCCGGTAAGTGAGATGGCGCGAGTGTATCGACACATGTGGCATCCCACACCAGCGACTTGCCGACACTCCAAGGGATCAAAGACATACCATCCGGTCTCTTGCCATCGCCCCGCGCAATACCGACTGGTTCCAGTACGGAAGGCACGTTAGCGACAACAAGAGCCCTGCGGATAATGTCATTAATAGCCGAGTGCCGTGATATTCGACCAGCACTTAGGGAGCACGAAAGTCCATGGTGGCCGAGCTCATTGACGAGGTCTCCGCAGCGGCAGCGATGAGGCTGATTGGTCCTGCAACCAAGACGAAGACAAATACACAGACTTAATGTTATACGGTCTAACATTGTCCCGGTATTTATGGATGGAATAGCTTGTAGCCAGTGACCTGAGTCACTCTGAGAGACGGCTAACAAGCGCGCGCGGTCTGTATCTATCGAAAAGTTTGAAAATAAATTTTGCCAAGTTTTTTCACAAAGAGGCTTGTCCCACGCTCTCTGAGAGTGACTCAAGGTTGGAATATTTGTGCCTGGACAAGCTGCCTGCCAGGCGTCTCTAGCATCGGACAGGTAAGAAACCTCAACAGATCCAATAGAAGGGTCCAAAACAGATCTGACAAGGCTGCCCACACTGTATACCGAGGATAGAAACGCCGGTACTGATATGCTTGAAATTTTCCGCACTCCTAGGCCACCATAACACACGGGTAGGGTGGCCTGAGACCACACTTTGTTTTCACAAAAACTGCAATTTAGAATTTTGGAAAGAGACGTTTTGATCATATTATCCAAAGTATCTAATATGTGAACGAATTTAAATAAGTGCGTACTGCGGAGTAAATAGGTAAACTTAGGCACGAAAAGGCAGAGTCGAACAATAAAAAATGCATAATGGGCATTAATTTCATAAAGTCTATTTGAAGAGTCATTAAAATTTTGAATCTTTTTCTCAAAGAAACTAGGTATGGATTCATCTAAGACTGGGGCTCCGAGAAGATGAAGCGACTCCTTTGACAGTAACTTAATATTGGGAGCCAAAACATTAAAATTTTGAATTAATTCTGGTTTTTCAGATTCTGGGAAAGAATCTAAAATAAGGAGCTCACATTTGGAGCTATTGAATTCTAGGCCAATCTTTTTAAAATTTTCTGTCAATGTTTTAAAATCACTGAGAACGGAAGCCGCATCACCCCCCAGCGTACCGTCGTCTAGATACCATACATTAAATTTAGATTGTAACCCAGAAATAATTGAATGGATGGCCAAACTGAAGATAGCTGGACCGAGAGGGTCGCCCTGTTGACAACCCATGGCGGAAATAAGTGGGTGTTCTCTGAAAAAAAGTTTTGATGGATGCCCATAGCATTGCCAAAGGTAAGGATATACGTCAGGGCAGATATCCCGAATTTGGGTCAATAAAGCGCCCCTATCGACAGAGTTAAATGCATTTTTTATGTCAACTTTAAGCAGCACTTCACCTCCGTTATTTAATAGAAAGGTCCGAGCCGCATGAACAGCTGCCTCACAACCTCCCTTTGAGCCAAAACCGAGTTGAATGGGCTGAAATATTTCCGAAAGTTTCGGGAGAATGTGACGACAACAAATTTTGGAGGCCATACGACGGATAGTATTACCCACAGCGATGGGTCTTACTCCGCCATCTTTTTTGGATAGCGCGCAAAGGTTGGCCCCATAAATGATCTCAGTGAATGGGCTTGGCACCTTTCCTGCCAACATTAAATTTATAAGAGAGGTTAATTTCGATAATAATTTGGTACCAGCGTCTCCGGCGGCACTACAGACAAGGTCTTTGTAATGCTGTGGTGTAAAACCGTCGAGACCGCCAGCAGAACCAGGTTTAAATGACAATATTAGGTTAGTTAGATTTAAATTATTTCTAATTCAGACTTTTCTTTTAGTATCAGTACTTAACTTATGCAATAAAAATCTGATATTGTCGTATTTGAATATAGAATGAAATAATTTGTATTTATTTTTTAATCAATTTCAATCTATGCATCATTGTGAGCGGAAAATTGAATTAATTTGTATATTATATGGAAAATCTATACGGAAATTACAATATAGAACACCCATTGCACGGCCGCCTGTTGAGTTATATATGGATCCGGTCCAGCCAAACAGGAATGCAATGGAAGAAACGCGGGGAATTATTGTATTTCGGGAGAGATGTCGTATTTGAATATAGAATTCACTAAAATTGAATAAATAGTCAGTTATCACCGTCTTTCGATCATCAGATACTAAACAAAATAATCGAATTGTATTAAATTCTCTTGTAAAAATATACATGAAACTGTCTGAAAATAAAAAGCAAGGCAAATAAAATTAGGCAAGGAAGTATAATGTTTCGAGCAAAAACTGTAAATTCCACGTAAACATTTTCCGCTAATGCTGTATACGTAAAGAGAAAGGCAGGCTTCTGTATCTTTTGCTTCTTTTTTTACTTTTGCTAGAATGTTTGACGGCATGATTGATAACAACAGTTTCATTATGTGCCGTTATGAGTAATCGCTCTGTTTTAAGCCTAGATGACAGATGTAAAAATTGATCAATTAAATAAATAGTTGTGGCTACAAAATGACTATAAATTATAAATGTCTTGCTGCAGAAGAATGATTTAGTGGGACATCAACAACTACATTATAGACTGAAACAAAATTTTATTACTTGATGTGTTTCTAGAATAACTGGATCTCTTTACCTGACTGATGGCAACGATGAGAAGTATAACCCCAATGGCAAGGTTTTTGACCGATATGACGGCGAGGGCCAACAGAAGGGTAGAGATGACACCCAAAGTAAACATTACAGGCAGGAAAATAAACGACAGGCGTTTAAGAGCATTGTGTCCGAATGTACGGCCGACGTTCGTCTCTGGAAATTAAAATTAAGTAAAAAGGAGATGCTCATTTAAGTCAAAAAGTATATGACTTGTATATGTATTTGGCTGTGTATATATTAGCAAAACCGTGTGTTGTAACCGACAAAGAGTAGAAGGCAACTTGCTCTCTAAAATTGATAATGCTCGAAAACATCGTTACGTATTTGGCAATAGATTTTCAACTTGAGCTCGGTATCGAGCCAGGCGGGTACTACAGACTACCACCGTGTTGATATCGTTCGCTGTTCACACGTGAACGATCACATACAATATACTACAGGTAGGTACACCCGGATCATAGAGTATTATGCCCGGACCTACTCCGACCTTTGCGAGATTCTTAATTAACTCACTAAGACGTCTCACACTATGTGGTCTCCGTACAACGTAAATTGTTGAGTAAATAAATCAATATAAAACTAATTGCATGTCGATTGCTGTATCCGCGCGATATTGTCCTAATGATGGACGATTACGTTATTGAAGACTTTATTTATATATTTCTGAGGTCTTCTACATACTGCATACGAGTCTCCCAAAGGATTGGGTTCGACTAAACCTAATCCATTATATCCATTAAGACACTGCATTATTTCAGAACAAGTCCCTAAATATTGCGAAGACCATCCATCCATGGCGTCGATATTTCTAGCTATATTCAATTGATTGATACGGCAACCGCTTAATATAAGCCGTATACTTGTTTGGTACAATAAAGAAAAAGATCCCAGAGATCCTTGCATAAAATAAAATCAGAGCCATTAATTATATCAGCTAAACATTCACTTTCGGAAACATTACTATTTTAATGTCTTTTTAGTTTTTTAATTAACTACTCGAAAGACAAAAAACATGTAAAGAAAATAAAATGGAATTTGTTAATGTTAAACTTGTCACCTCGCAAATATACAGAGAGAATCTGATAGCGCGCCTGCATTTATTAACTTCTTTTACAGGCTTTTTTGTTCGACTAAGGCAATAAACTTTTGCTTTCATAAATAAATAAAAGGAAACAATACAATTCCAATAAAAAATCTATGTCAGTAGTGCAATGTACACTCAACAAAGCAGGTCAAGCGTTAATGATTTTTAAGCCTAAACGCGAGTCAAACCGCAGTCGTATTTTAATAATCTCTCCTGTTTATTATCTTTATTATTTTCAGCCACTACGGCAGCGAGTAATCTCTGGCTAAGTATGTATGTATGTTCGGACAGCCTAAATTACCTACTGAACCGATTTCAACAAATAAGCCGTTTTTATTTTTTATTCTTCTTGATCCTAAAAGTCTTATAGTTGCAGCACAGCGAGTTAAGATGCCCGCTTGTTAATAATTAGGTAAACTTAGGTAGGTAGTCATCGTGAACTTTTTTGCGTTGTATTCTCTTAGTAAACTACTAATTAGTAATGTATCATTGAATTTACAGAAAATTAACAAAAACTACCAATTCAATATTTCACTGAGATAAGATTTTTTTTGCAAAGTTAATGAGTATGTAGAAAGTAAACAAATCTCTTTCCGTGTATGATAAATCTGAATAGCCGTTTTAATTTCATTAGAATTTTCAACTAAGAAAAACTGCTCAAACGACCAACTATTATATTTTGAAATCAGTTTTTCATATTTTAAGTAGGTATAGTTAATTTCTATAAAACTATCATATTAATGACAGTTTCACACGAATTTACTTTATTTAACACCAGAAAAAAAAACGAGAGGCAAATAAAAATAAAGCCGGTATGGCAGGACTTCCCTATATAAAGTTTTACAATATTTTTTCTTAGTGGTCTCTTTCCACATAACTAAGGTCAAAATCTAGTTCATACTGCCATGTTAAAAATTATAATCATATATCTATCCGTCCATGATAATAATATAAAATGGATTTGAATTTAACGTCTAGGTTCCCAATTAGTTTCTCCTGCGTACCACTTCAAGAAAGACCTAAAACTCGTTATTGAAGGAATGATAAAAAATTAAATCAGTTTTTTTTTACATTTATTACCATCAAAATACAATTCTTTACAAACAAAATTAGGTTAATATGAAAAATATACACGTTTTTTTAGCATAACTTCAGTCGCACGCAAGTCATCTTCAACTTGAAGTTTAGTACGATCATGGATCTATTAAAGAGACGATGTTTTGTTTTAAAATTTGTCATAGCCTGAAAACCAATGTCGCAAAGGTACACAGGAGTATTTCCATGTAAAATCCGGTCAAAATTATTTAATGGGTGTTTTAGTTAAGTCAACAGATTGCCGCGCGTACCTCTTGATGCAACTTCGCGTACCCCCAGGGGTACGCGTACCATTAATTGGGAACTACTGCTCTAGACTTTGCAGTACAGCGTTGATATGAATCTAGTCTATCTATAGGTAGTCTGAATTTGTATGGTCATTTGTAAATAGTTTTTCAAACATTGAATTACCTAAATTTAGAAAAAATATAAGACTAGGATTTTAGGCAGGAATATTACTTACTTTTTGCTTTGCTTTTTTATTCTTTTTACTTATAATGGAACGAGACTGTCCTTCAAAGATATTAGTCAATACACTGTTTATACATAGACTACATAGGGTACATAGATAGAGAACATAGGTTTAAACATATTCATTGTAATATGAATGTATCGGGTCTATTCGCGCACAGATTATTATCAAAATTTCTTGGTCGAAACGTCGAGGTTACTCAAAATTAAATTTTGATAATAATCTGTGTGCGAATAGACCCGATACATTAATATTACAATGAATTTAGTTCGCGAAAGCTTAAAAAGTACCTATGTAAACATATTCAATTAGTCAACACACTGTTTATACATTATCATTACAGATATAGTTTTAGAGCTATGGTCTTAAGGGTTTTATATATCCTACAGCTAAGAATAGGTAGGTACATTTCATTACCTGTGCTCAGAAAATCCTTCATCTCGACTGTTGAATCACGAACATCGCACTTCACCACTGTTGCGACGAATATAACGACGTACGCCAACGTCAACACTGTGAGTTTTTGACACATTTTGTTTAAGTGTTCAATATATCGATGGGGCAATTAATCGATTGTCTGCAGTCGCCTGCCTGAGTATGACTGATAAGTTATTGGTCAGAATGCCAGGATATAAAGTGTCTTACGGAAGACAATGGCCGGCAAGACCAAACAATCACGACGACAAAAGAAAGCGCAGGACAACGTGACCGCGCGGTAGAAATGCCGCCCCCGATATTTTAGGTGCGTATAAGGACTAATGTTGAATCATTAACGGAGTGCCTACTCCCGTTGGACATTCTGTCTCCTGATCCTTATCGAAACGAATGAATAGGAGAAAGTGACAATAATACGATCGTCTGCAATGTCGTGTTGCTTTTAATTGAAACTCGCATGTCTATTGCTCATATTACTTACTGCGATTATACGAGAAATTTGAATCAGACACTTCGTTTTAATGTTAGCCACTTGATGTGTAAATAGCTGAATAATTAGGTAGGTACTGTTTATAATTACATAGTGTCTGTATTTTATTTATAAAATATTTTATAAATACTTACTTAAGATCTTAATACGAGTAAGATGGCACAAAATCATTAGCAAAAATAATTATGCACCATCGAGGAAATATCCCTATAGAGTTAATACTGAACAATCAAATTCCGAAACTAGTCAGTGATTTGTCACTGAATTTGAAAATTAAGGACCACTCGCTGCATCGTGCGTTTGTGACTTGGCCAATGAGAGCGCATGTGTCCTTGACTTAACCAATCAGAGCGCGTTGTCGGCGGTGGGAAATTGGCGGAATATATTTCAACCAAAATGAACGTCATTGCGCTTCTTTGGGTTAATTATTCGATGTTATGCACAAACAATAACTAAGTATAAACTTACGCTTCGCATTCGCACGAGAAAGAAAGTAGGATATCTGAATACAATTATAACTACGCTATTTGCATTACTGGCTATTTAATTATTTGCTTAGGTTTCGAGATTCCGAGATATCCTTTTTTATCCCCTTAGGGGTTGAAGTTTCAAAAACCTTTACTTGTGCACCCCTAGAGGACTCAATATGACCATTCATTATGGCAAAGACCAAAGAAGAGGTTGTGGACGATGTTTTTCATTGCCATTCAGGCATAATTAGTAACTTAAATAAACTAAAAACTACAACATAATAGTATTTTATACTTTCAATGTACTACTACTTACTAAATACATGTAAGAGTAATTAGCGAAGTTGTGATTTATCTGTTAACCGTTTATCGTGTTACATTTAATTTCCGATTGGGAGTCACGGCACGAATACATTGTAGAGAAACTCGATCGGTGGCGCAGGCGCAGCCACGCACGACACGGCGCGCGTGTCTTGGCGCCCGCCGCGGACGATACCCGGGCGTTATGCGCGCATCCATGCATTCGTTCGTGTCCGTGACCGTGCGAATGCTAATCATATCTACACTTTATTCGGCAATTGGGCCATTTCCTGCCAGCATTGAATGCCTACCGAAAATCAACATCAATTGACAAGACGAAACCGTATCACCTAGAATTTGAAATTAAGCACTGATGTGTGGTCTCACGTCTCAGCTTTTTCTTTGGGCTTTCTCTTAAATTTCCTTAAAAACATTTATGAACATTAGTATTATTTATGAATTAAACTCAGCTATGAGTTATCAAATTGCAATAGTCATCTCATAAAATCGTAATGACCTATGTCATATGCTCAATGCACATGGAAGACTATATATACAATATGTCAAGTGTCCTGTATTAGAGTCCGGTCATAGATTTTAATCGCTAGATTAATATGGTTTCTGTACGCAGCAGGTTGAAAGAAACGAAAGGCGAAACGAAGAAAAGTGAAACGTTTAGTTATGTTGTAGCTCTTTTTTTAAATGTTGCAGCTGGCTAAGAAAGAGTGTATTCATAGTCATTTTATAACGTATAAGATAAAAAGATACACAATGTACTGTATTGAGTTACAGGATAAAGAAATACAAAACAACCGAGGCGGCACCGTGCCGTCTCTACCAACCGACGCGCGCGACGTCTCACTCTCAGTGCATTAAAGAGCTTTCTATTGCGTGTGTTTCAGTGTTTGTGAGTGGTAGAAAATAAAAATAACCGGCTAATTGCAAACAGATTTGCACATGTAGAGTTCCATAAAAAAATATGAATCCAACAGCTTTGGCTGTTACTCTGTTTTGCCCTGCAAAGAGTGCTATGTAATTTTTTTGGTGCATAGGTACTTTTCATTTTGTTATAGTCAACTTTTTCATTCTTTTGTATTTCACTATTATTAGTATTTGTTTGAATAAAATCGCGACATGACATTATTTGATCAAAATTACCGTGGATAGACCATTACATTCAGGCACGATCCCATTACAACTCCATTGCCAATGTGCGTTATCTACTAAATTCGTGTAAAGGTTTTTGATGCTATACAACTAAAACTGACAAATCTGTAATTTTTTGTACCACTGTTCATTAGACACAATTGTAATAGCAGACTTGGGACCCTGATATAAAAAAAAAAATTATACACCAACTCTAGTTGAGTAATTTGTCACTGAACTAGATTGTAAATTAATTGATCGTCGAGCACGCCATTTTAGAGCCAGCTTTGCTGCTTTCTAACGTCTGTATAATAATAAAATGTTATTACACGATTGCGCGATAAATTTGTGAAAATCCAGTAGTATTACAACTTGTTTGAACTTTAATTAATTTTTTTATATTTTCAGTCATTCCTTATCAACGCAACTGTTTTGTCCATTTTGTTAAAGCTAAGAGATCGAATTCATCTTAAAAGTTTCTATTTATGAAACCCGTTTTGTATAATATGTTGCTCCTGAGTCCTGTCCTAAATTCATGTTAACTGATCATCTAACATGAACTGTGTCAGCCCTGTATATCCTTTTTTATTTGATTTGTATCGTATTTGAGCTAGCTTTAACGGAGTTTTTTTATGATGTCATAAAGGTATCCTTATACCTATCGTTTGATTAAAAACAACCTATCAAAGGTGATATAATGCATTCTAATATCATTTCACTTTCCCCAGAAACCGCAGTACCAGCGTCCCTACCAATTTGAGGCGATGGCGAAGCGGGGCTGCCAGCACGTTCAGTTCAGCGACAGCGATGCGCGCGCTCACCGCCATCCTCATACTAGCCGCGTGCGCGTGCCGCTCGCACGCGCAACACGCAAGTGAACTTATCCCACGTGTGCTGCGCTCATTGATCGGAGACAATAATCCAGTTCAACGACTCTTCACCTGCGGTCAAGAGCTTGGACCTACAAAATGTTTACAAGGACTGAGCGTCTGGCGTGCGGAACAAGCTCTCGATGCTTACAAAACAAAACGTCACATCGAGTCCAACCTGACGGCAGATGTGGAAAGTTTCCCTTGGAAACAGTACAGCAATGTCTCCGATGATCTATTATACTCACAACTATGTGATGGAACTGAAAGATTGCTGCAGCACCGATCGATGTCTCTGAATATCATTCCCGGATATTCATTTGAATTGGAATCGAATCGAAAAGGAAAATTGAACGTTGAAATTTATAAACGTAAGTTACTTGAACATTTTCTCCAAGTTACATATTATCTATACATAGATTATTATGTAACAGATGTAATATTAGCGTTTGAGTTTATCAACTTCAATGACCAGGCAGGTCATCCATATTCAATTAGATACTTTTGCATACCTTATTTGTAAAAGTTGTTTAAATTCTTCTTTTTATTATAATCTAAAACTATTTTTAAAGAGTAACGTTATGTAGTATGTCCCTATACCTACTTTAACAATGAATAGAAGGATTACCTCAATTACCGAGATGATCGATGTAGAGAAGGGATTAGGGACGAAGCGTACAGACGAGGAAATAAATGTATACACCTTGTGAAATGCAAAAGCAATTTTCAAATGTTGAAATATTACATAAATCAGATTATATTATTATATTATGTTAAAAAATTCTGCTTGCAAAATATTTCATAGTATACCCTATCCAATAAAAAAAATATTATAAAACTGGACTACCTACTCTGTAAAAAGTTATGAGTGATCATACATAAAAAAAAATATACGCGTCTACTTGTAAACCTCCATTTTATCGTCGGTTAAAAATCGTTTTTGAATTTCAGTAAGTGTATACATATTTATGTCCTCGACTGACATATGATATCAGAGCAAACTGATAGTAATCCCAATCCTAACTAATATTATAAATGCGAAAGTGAGTTTGTTTCTTTGTTTGTTACGCCTTCACACCTCAACTACTCAACGGATCATCATGAAATTTGGCATGCAGATAGCCATATGGTATGTAGAAAGACAAAGGCTATTTTTTTTGGCTATCCTGTCCTGACTGACTGACTGACTGCCTGACTGACTGATATATCAACGCACAGCCTAAACCACTGGTCCTAGAGACATGAAATTTAGAGGGTATATTCTTTGTGATGAGTAGGTATCCACTAAGAAAGGGTTTTTCAAAATTCCACCCCTAAGGGGTATAAAATAGGCGATGAAAGTCCATCAGTTTCGAAGTTAGGATCTTTAAATTTTCTGAAAATTATTTTTTACGTGTCTCAGCGTTTTTAATAATTCCACCCTCGAAGCGGGATGAAGTTGTTTTGTTTTATTGTTGTAGAAAAATATGTCATTTGTTTCCTGTAGGTCACGCAGGCGAAGCCACGTGCAGAAAGACACTTGGAAATGTGTGTCACAGATGTAAAGCGCTGTATAATTCACATGAAATTACAGCGCTTTGACTATAAGGACTGTACCTAACTTAGATTAATAATAATTATTACCGGTAAATACCGCTCTACCTAAGAACGATAGTTCATTGAATACGGCATTATCGCGTAGAACACTATGTAGCACATTGGGTTGCAATGAATGGGGTGTACCAACACGAGTACGCCAATTTCGACAAATTTGATGCCGCATTTGGCTAGTTTGCCAGAGGTATCTCTCATCGTTGGAGCGAAGCGGGGACCAATCATTATTCTAATGACTGTAGTTTTATTACTACTTTCACTAGAGCTCATTTGCCGTGTATAACAGAGCTCTCCTGCACACTATTCTTGACCAATTCAATTTCAATATGAGACCACTGCCTAATCATTTTATTATAATGAATTCATTTTTATTGCAAGTTGTTATCCAAATCCTACCTTAGATAGAGATAGAGTTTGGTGCAAGTATCAAATGACGAGAACAACACTATTTTCTTTTCAAATATTTTTTGTTTTATTTACAGGTAACGAAACAGAATCAGCGCGAGGTAGTATGAAAAAATTAAAGAAAAGTTTTTATAAAATACTACCTCTTCTTTTAGTGCCAGGCCTTATAATGTCCGCAATATTGCCTTTTGTATTGCCTGCCTTGAAAATGATGACAGTTGGAGTGGGCATGTTGAACAACATGGCCCTAATGAGTGCTATTTTCACGCTTTTGAGGAATAACGCGTTTAACGACAAATATAATCACAAAGTTTTGTATGTCAACGCGGGGTATAAGAATGAAGAAAAACTGTCTTCGTATCATAGTGCATACGATGATGACACTGACCCTCATGCAACACATGAACACATTATATACCAACCGAGTGAAATTAAAGTACAACAAGCCGGATATCATGATATTGGCGAGGACTTTGATAATATTGAAGAATTACGACCAACTGATTCCATCAATAATTACTACGCTGGGAATAAATTCATGAAAGTTTTCGGAGAGAAGTTTCGACAAACTAGCGGATTTAGACAGCAACATCCTGATTAGCCTTTAGTTAATAGTACGTTTGCCAAATCATTTGTACATAACTTATTAGTTTCTAGTCTTTAATATTTCTGCCAAAACGTTTCTGATGTTTATTTATTTGTAATTTATTGTTTATGTTTTATATTATGTTAGTATTATAGAACTTTGCCGTATCATACAAGATTTTTTTTTTATTATATTTGAATTATAGTTTATAAAACCTATGACTTGTGATCAGATCTCGTATTCAGCATTGTAGGTTACCTCATATTTGATAGTATTTTAATCTTAAAGTTAATTTTCTATCTTATGTGACTTCATCATCACTTCCTTGATTCTACGGTTGAAGAACTACGGTACATAATATAAACTGAAGGAAGAAATATAATAGTTAAAAGAAACCCTACCGTGTCTTATCGTTGTTTTTTTTAAACATATTATGTACCTATTTTTGTATTAAACTTTCTATTGATTTACCATCAAAATGAAAATTCGAAGACATCTTGTACTAATAAAATAAAATAAAGCGGAAGAGTTATTTTTTGTTTATTTAAACGGGCTAATCTCTGGAACTACCAGTCGGATTCGAAAATTCTTTCACTAATAAGATGTTACATTATCCCCGAGTATTATATTATTACTTCAAATTAATACTCATAAAACGTTATTTAACTAATATACTGTTAATATACAGGTTAAAGGGTCACGTAAATAACGTCTTTCGGTCACTCTATTGTCATTGTCAAAAAAAAACATTATTTACATGACCTTTTAATCAGTATATTAGTTAAATAGCGCTTTATGAGTAAGGGGGCTAGTATTTAGATGAAATTTAATTGTTAAAGACTCTTAAATACTTGTGAAATTCAAGCCCGGTAAAGGAGATGTTTAATTTAGTTAAGTTTTAATAAAATCTGGTGCTCTCTTTTCAGTTTTTTTGGTTTTTAATATCAACAAGAAAAAGTACGGCCATGTTTCAGTTCACTAGTTTATTAGTCTTATTTCTTGGAATTATAAATCAATATTTTAATAAGTATACAACATTATTGTATAAAATAAGGCAGCCAGTCTTTGTTTTGTACGAATCGCTGCTTTATAAGTACATTTAAACATAAGATCTAAGTATACTATACATCACTAAGAGCCTATTACAACTTTAAGCGCTGAAAGTCATCCGTCACCAAAATAAATGTGCCTTTTTAAATCGATAACCACTATAACTGCACCATTGAAAAGTAATATCGTAGGCTCTTAATAAATTAACAAATATCTAAGAACAAACACCATTAATTCTCTACAAATATATCACATTAAAAATAAACAAAACCACTTAAATTAAACAATGCATTAAGTTAATTAATCATCTTAATAATTACAACCAATATTTTATCTGGTAAGAAAAGGGTTGAAAACGTAAAAATAACAATTTAGCACTACACTAATTTGAAATTCAATAATTTAGGAACCTATTCAGATTTTCTATGAACAATTTGAGCCAGTTGCCTCTGCTCATCGGGCATGTCTTGGTCGTCCCATCCCCACACGGGGTTCTCTGGGTGGTGATGCTCTTCGCCGGAGTCACCCTTGGCCGACGGGTGGGACCCGTCACCTGTTCTCTTTACGCGATTTCGGATCATATCAGCTGACACTGTTTTCAAATCGTATGCGTAACCTGAAAATTAAATTGATACAGGTCGGTTAACTAAAGCTGGCACGTTTCAACACATTTACACCGTCTCTCTCGCGCAAAGTCAAGCTTATGAGTATGAAGGAGACAGTTATTGTTTTGCTTTTGCTACTGCTCATAAATATAGAGTGGTCTATTTTTGCATTCGTCCATTAGACTTGACTGATTGCAAATTTATGAGTACTGTGAACGTGCCAGCTTTCGTTAACCGACCTGGTTTTTTTTTTGTAACATGTTTTATAAGTTCCACAATTTGAATAATTATTTTCAGTTGTTTCTGTTATATCAGAAGATTGACAAGGACGAAACACCACAGAAATAAGAATAAATAGGTAAGGCGAAACACACTGGTTGGTGCTTAGCGACAGATTTTTATGTTATGGGTAGTAGGCAGGCAATCATTAGCACCTGGCTGGCTACCACACTCAAGTTGAGAATCTGTCGCCAAGCACCTATCGGTGTGTTTCGACAGCTGCACTTGAGAGCCAGTTCCTTCTAGCCTTTGTGTGCTTACTACCTTCGGCTGCATCATCACTTACCATGCTAAATAAAAAAGCGGTTTCTACAAAGGACTCTATCATCGTGTTATGGTTGCCTCACGATGTTTTCCATTTCTGAAAGCTCAATTTCAGTGTAGGATATGACACACAACCTTTCCTCGTGGCATTCGGCATCAATACTACTGACTGAGCTGTCATTGCCTTAAAATAATAATTATTATTCTTGCAAAGGTTAGCTAGATTAGAATATTTCAGTAGCTGTACGTAAAAGCTAGTTCAATTCTTACCTTTTTGTGCTTACAAGTCATCACTTGCTGAGATTGTAGTCAAATAAGCCCACAAAGTTACCAGCCAGTAATAAAAAAAAAAAGATGTTACTCTTACCATATTTAGCAGCCAGATCTATGAGCGCAGTAGAAAGGTTAGTACTGTAGTTTCCAAGCTCAGCCGCTTTGTAGTCCCAAGGGAATACGTGGTGGTAGTTGTGCCAGCCTTCGCCGAACGCGCAGATTGCAACCGTCTTATTATCAGTCGCGCCTATGTTTCTGTAATAGCAACAATACACGTCAAGTCATATTGTTAACTTACCGGTCACGCACGAATCTTTCGGTATGTAACTCCAATTCAAATTTCTACACTTTAAAGCAATGTTTTTTTACAGTATTCTAATTCTTTCTTTTACGACGTATTTTTGAATACATTTGAAAACTAAGAAACTAGACCTCATCCAGAAGAAAATAAAAACAAAACTATGTTAGGCTATTTAGAAACATAAATTTTCATGGCGGAAATATTATTTATAATTTTCAACTGAAACACGCACACAACTTTTCACAGGATAATTGTCAACATAGTATACTTCTAACAAGTCTAGCAATATTTATATTTGCATTTAATGAAATTCAATTTATCTTAGCTTTTTACCTCAGTAACAACTCATTAGATGTAGATGAAGTCATGAAAAATACCAGTATTTTATATAAAGCAAATATTAACTAAAACACCAATTAACGGATAGAAACTTTATTGACAAGGGCGTAGAAATCTGATTCCGCTGGATTACAACGTGATTATTACACTTACTAGTTTTTTTACTTGCTTTTATAAAGTTTCTTATGTCGGTCAGGGACCGAAACATAGTAGAAAAATATATTTGCTTTTGTTTTGCTATTGTTCTCTAATCGTCCGGGTAAAACCTTAATGGTATTGACTTTTTAAAACATTCTAGTAATCGTTTCAGTATTTTTTCTGAAAGTAGTAAAATTAAATCTTCAGTTAAGTATAATTATTAGGTTAGGCTAAGTATAATTATTTTTTATTGAAGTAGGTAATCATCAGAGATTATAACGCGCAGTATGGGGTATCAATTTATCATACAGTGTCTTGACAATCAGAAATAGACCAACTCTTTGTGAAAACCGAATTACGAAATCAGATTCATTGTAGTTTCCGAGTTTTTTTTTCCAAATTCTAACAATTAGGTACAATTAACAATTAGTTGAGATACTAATCTGACTTTATTTTTCGAATTTGTTGAATAGTGAAATAAGCTCATACAGAAATGTTTGTATCCATAGACGTAACAATAGCATTTAAAAAACTAAATATAAAAGTCTGAAAAACGGATCTGAAGTTAATAAAATCACCCTCAAAGAATTAGGAAACATTCGAGGCTCAAATTTGTAACAATTCAAATCTGTAGTATTAATCCTTTGACTGTTTCGCGGGCGAGGAAAACAAAAGAAATCAATTGTTATTTTTTAACCGCAAGTCAAGGGATTAAACGAGCAATAAATGTATGTCTATAAGTTCACGGGGGAACCACGACCCTCGGACATGAGGACACGATGCGAGGAGGTCATGTAAGTATGTCGGTATTGAGATCTCGAAAGCGGCTCGATGACATTTGCTAATCCATACAGCTAGGTCTCATCTCTAGGAAAATGCGTTAGTCCAAGTTTTCACGTTTCACGTACATGTTACGATCGGTAATGCCAGTCCTGCGTGTAAATAGGCGATAGCCAAGTGGTTACAAGTTACTACCTAGTTAGAATTCCGTCTCGTAGGTCGTGGGTCCGATCCCCGATCCGGTCGAATCTTTTTGTATTTTTTTAAACCCTTTTTACTAGAGCAAAGCTCGGTCAACCATTGCAGGTACTAATTATAAAATACTAAAGCTTCTATATCTTTAGTAGGTGCATACATGCATGCAAGCATGTCTTTTTCATTAGATAAGTAAATAAACCGTTTGGCGACGAAATATTCATGAGCCCTTAATAATTACTCATAAAAAAACTTTCCAACTCGTCCAAAACTAGGCCAACTGTCGGCTTTACAAGTGCAACTCTCACTTTAACTGCTGACTTACATACCATAAAAAAAACCGGCCAAGTGGTGAGTCAGACTCGCGCACCGAGGGTTCCGTACAAACCTGTATATAAGTAAATGGTAGTATAGACCTAAGTATTTGATATGAATTTCAATTTATGACGTATTAAAAAAAACTACTTACTAAATCTCGTTCAAACCAATTTTCGTTGGAAGTTTGCATCGTAATGTACATTATATATTTTTTATAGATTTATCATTCTCTTATTTTAGAAGTTACAGGGGGGGGATACACATTTTACCACTTTGGAAGTGTCTCTCGCGCAAACTATTCAGTTTAGAAAAAAAAATGATATTAGAAACCTCAATATCATTTTTGAAGACCTATCCATAGTGACCCCACACTTATGGGTTTTATTAAAAATTTCAATATTTCAGTTTTAAATATGGGGAACCCCCAAAATTTATTGTATTTTTTTCTATTGTTGTGTGAAAATCTTAATGCGGTTCACAGAATACATCTACTTACCAAGTTTCAACATTATAGCTCTTATAGTTTAGGAAAAAAGTGGCTGTGACATACGGACGGACAGACAGACAGACATGACGAATCTATAAGGGTTCCGTTTTTTGCCATTTGGCTACGGAACCCTAAAAATACTGTACACTTACTTATCATATGGCCTGTTGCCCCAGATATGAGCTGCGGAGTTAACAAGCCACGTGAAGTGAAGGGTTATGGTGTATCTCGTGATGGAGGCGATATACCATGAAGACCACGGGTTTTCGTTCCAGAAGTACACTGGAATCCATGCGGGTATGATGAAGCACAGGATCGGCATCACTACTAAATATGTTCTGAAACAGAAACGTAATAAACGTTTAATTTTCGTCAGTCGAATATTCGTAGGTAAGTACTGTAAAATATTTTCAATTTTATATTTAGACCCAATGATTACGAAACTACGGGTAGTTTTTAATCGACTTAAAAAAAAGGAGATTATCAATTCGACACGTATGTATGTTATATTATCGGAACTGCATTATATTCACATATGATAATCTATTAGGGCTTCCAAACAAATATAAAAACAATCATAGGTGTTTGTATGTTTGTCCACGCATATCTCCGAAGATATTAATCGGATTGTAACCATTACTAAAATATATATTAAAATCAAATCTCGTTCTAATTGTGTGGTTGATGATAATCAAAAAATCTACTTAAAAAATATGCCTATTTTTGCACTTTGGCTTTATCAAGTACACCAACAGTATCCATTGAAATGTTCAAAAACAAAAAAGATAACCGACTAGTTGATTTGGTATATTATAGTAGATTGGTTAATTTATGAAAATGAGCTCCATACAAGTTTAGGCATATCTATAAAGGATTTTTTTTTTATTTCTTTTTTATTTACTTTGCATATGAGCCCATAATATTTAGTACCTAACAAGAATAAGAATACACCATCAGCTTTTATTTAATTTAGTTATTTATCCCTATTTGTTTCTTTGGGATAGTTGTTTATTATCATGAGTACAATCATGTGTCTAGGTGTCGTTTACTTATTACTAGTCACCCTATATAAGGATCTTTTGATTACTCAATATAAAAGTATCCATTCTATGTATATTATTTTCGAGAATATCATCCACCATCCAGCAAAATTACATGCAAATATACCCACAAAATTCCCACAATGCCCACAAAATTCGAAATTTCCACTGCAGGGCAAAGGTCTCCCTTTCTTCAACTCCCAATAGCTCTTGCTACATCCTTCCTTACACAATAATAATAAATTCCTTATAGAGCTATTGATAGGCTAGTAGGTAGGTAGGCACTTACTTTTTCTGGAACATCACTATAGGGTCTTTCTCAAGATCTGACATGTCAACAGTTGCTCCTTTCTCGAAGACCTCCTTGTGCTTCCTCACCATCAGCCAACCAATGTGGGAGAAGAAGAAGCCCCGACGAGCATTGTGTGGATCTGCATCTGTCTCCGTGAACTTGTGATGTACCCTTAAAAAGGATAAAAATTTCGTGAAGAAGTGCCGGACTTTATTATTGATTGGATCACCTCAACCTTGTTCTCACTTTGTTTTTGAAGCTCAAATCCTATATAAAAAATTAAGGCATTTAACAAAGGCGTCTCACGATTGAGATCATGAATAATAAAAGGGAGAAACCGACAATTATAGTAGCTAGCCAAGAATCTTAAATATCTTTTCATGGGATAGGGGATAATATAATAATTCTTGGTGCTATAGCTGTAGCCAAAATATAATAAGTATCGAATATAGAAGCGCTCGTGGTGTAGCATGATTAGCGTCGTGGTCGCTACCTGGATGGGTGACCGCCTAGTGGTATTTCAAATCGAGCGTTTCCGTGCTTCGGAAGGCACGTAAAGTCGTTGGTCCCGGTTATCACTTAAATGTGATAGTCGTTAAGCTAGTTGGAGGCCTTCTAGGCGGCTTGAAAAACTCCAACAGTAGGTTGACCACTAGCCTACCTCCACCGATCCGCAGTGGGCACGTGTGGTGGAGTATCTGCCCATTCCCTATCACACTGATTTGTGAAAGGAGGCCTATGCTCAGCAGTGGGACATTATAGGCTGATGATGATGATGATACTAAGACTATGGGTTCACTACACTTGTATCATATACACGGGTGGTAGGCTAATCATCGCCTGCGATCATTTTTCAATACTATGTGAGAAAATAGATTAATTCTCTACATAATGTCACGATAAATTAATAAATTGGTCTGTGATGTGGTGTGACTCTTAGAATCTCTGGTATACCTATTATAAATAGTAGAAAAGCGTCTACTATTTATAATAAGATGAACAGATGATCTTTTACTTTGAATATGCTTGTTTTTTTTATCATAATGTCACGATTCTAAGTAAATAATATAAAACATTGTACCTATGATCGCGAACCCATTCGTAAATGTGATTTTGAAACGCCATCGTCTGCATAAACGCTAGGAACAGTCGTAGTGGCCACCGCGCCTTGTAAGCTCTGTGCGCCCACAATCTGTGCGCGCCCGCAGTCACCCCCATCGCTGACATGACCGCGAAACTTAGAGCTAGAACACATCAATAAAAAATATATAAAAAGTCGTCCATACCAGTGAAACATTGTCGGTATTATGGCCCTTCTTTCTTTTTGATAGTATAAATACGTGCAAACATATACAAAAAATATTTATAGGTCCTCAGACTAAGTATTTTTATTTTTGTGGAGGTTCGAGCTTTTTAACAGCGCTTTCACGTCTCACACACTCGGTGGATCTGCTGGAGAAAAATGGATGACTTTGAATCCCATACAAATAGCACTCTCATGTTTCTCTCTCACTCTTAATGCTCGTAAACGAGATCTAGTAAGTAGTTTTTTTACGTCATAAATTGAAATTAATATCAAATACTCAGGTCTATACTACCATTTACTTCGGAACCCTCGGTGCGCGAGTCTGACTCGCACTTGGCCGGTTTTTATTTAATGGTCGAATCAACAAAGAACATGATTATGTATTTTCAATTTGATTTTCCAGTATTTTCTCGGCAATATTTTCTTTTCAATTCCTAACTCAAAGTATAGGTACAGGAAAAAAAATTACCAGTGCGGATTTTTTTTTTGATGGTTCAGTATCAGTAATAGAACACATTTCCTTTATTTGTTCAAAACTGTTTTTTTTACTGACTTGAAATCTGCAAAATTTGGACACAATTTATTCTTTATAATATGAAGGGGGATGCGCGGCGGCCGTCATACGCGGCGGGGGCAAGGGGGGGTTTAATCCCCTCCTGGGCGGCAGGGTAGCGCGCGTTTCGCTGCACCGAAGGCCCGGCGAGTATCAAAGTAGACATCTTTCGTTGACGATAACTTTATTTTTTTATACTACCAAAATAAAAAATATCCGCCTTGGTTAAAAAAACTCCTGTAGGTATATGTTTGTAGCGTCATGCATATTTTCATTTAGCATCAAAATAAAGAAATCGTATGAAATTGCTTACCAAATAGACCAGTCCACAGCTTCACTCTGCCAGTAAACATTAGGTAAAAACCGTATATAGCGGCGGCGTGTAAATATATGAAGGCTAATACATTTCTCCACACAACTTGCCAGCTGGAAAAAGATAATAAATACTACTTAAAAAATAGTACGTATATTACAAAATAAGTTAATTCCTGTGCTTGTTTATTTAATACAACGTATTAACAATTAATCTAGAGTAGGTATCCTGTTCCTAATAATTATGATTCTTTATAGTACCCGTTCCCAATAAATAATGTGTACAATACTTTAGTCGTGCATATATACGAAATCTTCTCACACCCCCCGCAGGGGGGTGGGGGAATCGCTGCCCGGGGCGATTTGCCTCTATTGCGAAGTATCAATTCGCCACGTGTAAATACACGTGGGGCCTTGGGTTGTGTCCAAGGACACATTCTTGTGGTATGCACCAATCTTCATTCTTCTTGCCGCCGCGTGATCAAGCCGGCCGGGTGAGACCCGTTGGGGAGGCCCAGCCAGCGATCGACAGCGGCGACAGCGTTGATTTAGGACGCGGGTGTTGGGAGGGCTGTCTGCTCAAGGGGCAGACTGCTCGCCATGGTTGTAAGTGTGACGATGTTCGTGGGTAGGGGGTCGTTGCCGGCGCGGATGGCCGTCAGGACGTCGCCCAGGACAGCAAGGGCAGCCTCGATGGTTGCCATCTGGTTGCTAGGGGTCGCTGCAGGTGTGGCTGCTGGCCGCTGGGATGGTGCCCTCAACCCCGCTGTAGCGCGGGGGGGGGCAACCTTGGGGGCCCTTTGGGGGGCCGGGGGCTGGGGGGCCGCGGGGGGCGCTTTCGCTGCCTCCACCGTGGCTGTCTTGCTGCGGCGCTTGCCACGGCGCCGCCGCTTTTTCCCGGCTTTTTGCTGGGGTCGGGCGTCTTCTGTGTTGGGAGCGGCGGCGCTTGCGGCCGCCGCTCTCGGCGTCTGTTGGTAGGCCCTCGAGAGGGCAACGGTGCCCGCCGTTCGGTTGCGCGCCTCCCGCCTTCTGACGGGGCACGCAGTTTTGTTGGCGGGATGGGGCCCTCTGCAGTTTGCGCAGGTGGCGGGTTCTTGGAGGGGGCGGGGGCACTCCTTAGCGAAGTGCTCCTCGCCACATCGGACGCATGCGATCGGACGGTGGCACTGGTGAGAGCTGTGGCGGAACAGTTGGCAGCGGTGGCACTGAGCCGGACCGCTCTTGCCCCGCCACGCTTCAATCTTGATTCCAGGCATGCAGGATAGCTCCACTATGTCGTAGATGGCCTGGAAGTTGCTGGTGCGGCGCAGCTGCACAAAGTGTATGCAGCCGGGGCGTCCTCTGCGCCCCCGAATCTCTTTGACGTGTTCGGGGGCGAATCCCAGACTGGTGAGTTCGTTGAGGATGTCTTGGGGGGGCGTGTCGATGGGGAGGCCTCTGATGGCCACCTTCACCTTGACATCAGCCGGCAGCGAGTAGGAAAACCAGGCGATGCGCTCTGATTTTCCTAGGTTATCGAGGTACCGGTATACAGTCTTGTATTCCCGGTCCCCGAGCGGCAGGAAGCGAACTCCCTTTCCATAGGGGCGCGCATTCGGCGTGTGGCCCAGTGCCGCCTTCAACCGCTGCAAATGGAGTGCCCAGTTGGGCAGGTGCTCGACAATGAGCGGCGGGAAGCGCGGGCCGGGCGGAGTTTGCGTCGTCGTTGTGCTTGCGGGGGGTGCGGGGGCGCTTGTACTGGCGCTCGCTCCACACGTCGACGGATGGCGGAGTAGTGTCGGTGGGGTCGGCGGGCGGCTCGCAATTTCCGCGAAGGAAGTGCTGCCGGTCGCGAAGGAGTAGTCCGCAACATCTGGTATCTCGAGCTCAAGTGGGACCTCGATGGGGCGGAAAGGCTCTGGTTGCGGTTGTGTCGCCTCGCGCGGGGGTACGGGCGAGGAGGGCGGTGAGGAGAAGGGAGCCTGTAGGCAGGTTCGCTTTACCTCGTTTCCGTCTAGTGAAGTGTCGCTAGGGGGGCGTCGTTTATGCTTCTCCGGCGTTCGCTGGCCTTGCAGCTCAGGTGAGAGGACCGGCGGGGCGGAGAGTGGAGGCTGGGGGATCTGCAGCGCGCCCCAGCAGCGCGAGATCTCGTCTTCAATACGGGACAGTATAGACTTCGGAGCGCCGTCCCGGCGGTGCTGCTCGTGGAGGGCCCACAAGCGCGCCAGGGAGGTGCCCGGGGAGGAGCTTTGGCTTCCGCTTCGTACAGCGGATGGACGCGTAGGTGTGTCTCCTGCCACGCCTGTGAAGGCGGAGGTGACCGGTGGCTGATGTGTAGACGTCGGGGGCGGGGGCGCCGCACGACGGGGTGGCTGGCGCGGAGGCTCAGACATGCTGGGCATGGAGCTCTCCGCTGTCCGACCGCGGCGACTCGACATCGCAGCACGGTAGGAATGTAGACAGCGTCAGTGGTGTTGTCGGAGAGGCGGAGCGTGTGGTCGCTCAACGCCTGGCTTCGTATGGAGAGGGAATCCCCGCCTCACACTGTGAGGGAGCCAAATACCGCCACCATTTACAAATAAATGGGGTGGTTTTGGCGCGGGTAGATCCAACTGTGGTTGGGAAGTCCGACACGAACACTATGAGGCGCACAATACGACAAGGCGGCGGTGAGACACCGGCACTACGAGCTACGGAGCGAGTGCCTGGTGTACACGGAGCGCACTGGAGACGTGTTGCGCGCGCGACGGCTGAGACAATCCCTTTAGTCGTGTGTATATTCATCTTGCATAAATTTGGCTTCTGATTTGTATAATTGATGTTATGCATTTCATTTCTATACGTGTTCATTTGAATAGTGAAATTCACCAATGAACTAGACAACAATTAATAAATTAATACACTATAAGTAATAATAAATAAATAAATATCCTGGGAAATTCTTCAGACACGGTCATCTGATTCCAAACTAAGCAAAGCTTGTACTATGGAAACCAGATAACAGATATAATACATATACTACTTTTTGTTTGTAAATATATACTTAATATACATAATTACACCCAGACTCAGGACATACAGACGTGTTCATGCACACAAATGCATGTCCTGTGTGGGAATCGAACCTACGACTTGCGGCGCTATAGGTTAAGACTCCACGTCTTAACCAACTGCACCAACTGGCCCGTCGAAAGTGAAAGCAATTTAATACATTTTACGATACTCAATGCAATATTGATTTCAGATTAGTCCGATCTTATTTGCATTATGCATCGGGTAAATATTTTCTCTAATTAATCACTATCCTACCTCTAACTAGGCTATTTCAATTAAGTTTTAAGCTTACTCTTATCATCTATCACACGGATACCTAAGCCATTTTACAAAAAAATATTATTAAAAGACAGTGCTACTTTCACAAATTCCTACCACCTTGTACTATACTTCTTATTTTATGCTATATCGTGCTTATAATTATAGCCAATGGTAATAATAATAATAGTTCATTTACATGACTCCTTGCAGCGCGGACGTTGCACACAAAGATATGTGTCGACTTGCATAACGTTGCACCTTGGTTACTAACCAAAGCAAATATTTTTGTTAAGTACGTGTAATAGCATTCATTTATTGCCAATACTCGAATGTTTTTTTTTTGCATATAACACACGCTACGATGATTTGCAACATGTTTTTTTTTTTTTCTACAGAATATAGTTGGAAATGTATTAATACATTTCCGAAAATGTCAAATCTCTTTTGCACACGAGGAAACTTTTATTAGGTACCCATTAACATAGACATATAAAAAAAATCAAGACGGAGTGTCACCTTATAAGAAAGTGAAGCAAAAAAATTCCTACGCGTGCGTGAGTAAAATCAGTAATGGCCCAAGCAGGCACAAATGGTACTGAGCCTTATTGTCACTGTCAACGTCTCAATACGGAATGACAACCGATCGGCTTCCTATGGTCTATACAAAGAATTTAAAACGTCCAGAAGGATAGTCGCCTCTATGGCAACATGAAATAAACAAGCCAGAATTGACAGTATTTGACACCCGTGCGCAGTACGAACTGAGAGCGATTTGCTCAGGGAGCCCCTCAAGCGGAGTGAAATTAAATGTCATGCTTTAGTAAGCCGGATTACCCATCTGGGTAGAGGCACGATGCCCTATGAAAATCTTTGGGTCTATATGGGTGTGTGAGGCCATGTATTTACAAGAACGCCGGCTTCCTATTACTTGCGTCACTTAATAACACAGACCGTTCCGTCTTTCATTTTTTCTTGGTCTGAGCCCATTAATTGATGAGTTTTTAAAATAAAGCAATAAGTGCGTTAAGTGATACTCACTCGTAATCTCTGTTTTTACTGGGTGTTGTGTCGGTAATTATCCTGGGTAATTCATCATCGATGCTCTTCGTCATCATTTTGTTGTTCAGCAATAAGGACGAGCTCGACATTGTGATTATAATACTGAAAAATAAAGAACAATAAATTTAACTTTATGCATTACACTGGCTATGAAGAAGCGGCCATCTGGTAACTCACGCTTTATATTGTAGTGTTGAGTTAGGAAATGACCATAGCAGTTGATTTTAAGCCCGTAAATATTATTCGGAATCTTCTAATACATTTTCTCTACGAAATTTGTTTTTTCTTATGCTAAATTTACCTGTTCCGATATCATTATAAAATATTTTAATTTCAGGAATAGGTACATACAATGATTTCGTATTTTACCCACTAGGGATTGGAGACGGCTATGCGTTTGGGATTTTTAACCTAAAACAAGCACACACACAGCCTTTACACGTCTCTTATCAACTAGTTCGTCTTCTGACATATTATGTAGAACTAGTATATGGTAATTTTTGGTAAAATTCGGGAGAGTAATCCTTATGCACAAATGTTAACATTGGTTTTACGGTAACTGCTTACCATCAGGCGGGCCGTATGCTTGTTAGCCACCTCAGTGGTATAAAAAAAAAACTACAAACATATACGCAGTTGATAATATTTGATTGAGTTAATGGTCTTCTATTCACATAAAAATTTGTGAACGGCAGATATATTATTGTTAATATATGTCAAAAACAAAAATAAACCTAGTATTGATCCTTGCGGTATGCCCGTTTTTACTCAGGCAGGGACCGAGTGCCGCTTATATACATACATTTTATTGACGACCAGACAAATAAAATGATACAAGTTCAAGTATGAACCTTTCAACTTTTATGAATTTCTTTCTTTGAACATGTAACCCTTTACCGAAGTTTCAATGTATAATATATAAATATATGTTTCTTTCTAATGTCAGATTCTTGATACGCAGGCAGACGGACGATTTACCTACCGTCGTAAGTGGCCGCTCTTTTAATGAATGTTTTCAAAGCAAAGGATTAAGGCAACAGATTTTCAACGATTTGTTCAACCTATTACGAACCGGGGTTATGAGTTAATAAAAGAGTATTGATTTGAGATCAGCCCTTTACTCAAAAACGAGCCAGCTAGCAAAATAATGACAAAAAATAAATGGTATCGAAATAAAATTGGCATTTAATACACATGCTTCCGATTTCCACAGAACCCTGATATGTGCGGAAGCGCTAAAACAAATGTTGAAAAGAGGCCAATGGAATTCTGTTGCGGCAGCTAGTCAGTGGTACCAATCTTAACTTTAATAGTACAAGTGCCGTTAACTCTTTGACGACAGCGTTCTTTATCATGCAGTGTTCTGTTTTATTATACATACTTATAAAAAAAATATATTTTATTTTATGAAACACAAAACGGGTTACAATCATGATTGCTTATCAAAATAAGAATCATATTCATATTATGAAAAAGTTACTGGATCTAAATGTAACCCAAAACGTGTGTTCCAGAAAGAAAACTTTGGTACGAACTATAAGTACTTAAAACTAACATACTCTGTGACTTTTTATTCGTCTTAGAAACGCAGCCCACATAATGTACCCAATGAATAGGGACTAATCATATTTTTTTTTTTTTTTTGAAAATTTGTGTAATAAAATAAAAAGTCTTATTCATTATGAATGACGCATGACGCAGTTTTAAACACCCTCATACGAGTGCAGTCTACTCGAGTCGTGCTCTGGGTTGGTATTTTCTACCATTTTATACGTAAACTTTAATTATTAACTCGATTTTTCATAATTATAATGAATTTTAATAATATTTTAAAAATTATACAAATGACCAAAAATTTTTTTTTATTAATGATTAGTACCTTTTCATTGGGTACATTAAGTGAGCTGCGTTTCTAAGAGGAATAAAAAGTCACGGTGTATAAATGCTAACAAAAATCTAGTTTACCTATTTCAAATAGATTAATCAAGCATGCAGTGATTATGAACCCAGAAAACCGTTAGAAATTATGATTTTTTGACAATATTACATAATATTCTGAGACAGTTCCGTTGACCCTTTCGATATGATCTATATGAATTTGATAAAAGAGAGACCAAATAACTGCGCCATACTCCAATATTGAACCAAGGTTTCAAATAGGAAAATAATGCTACTAGGATTTTTAAACGAACAATTAAGCCCAGAATCGTTTTTCAACACACTCTCTCGTAAAGTGACATTTATTGCACCGTTTTTAGTATCTTAATGCGGATTATTACGCACTAGTGCTTTGTACTTTACATTACCGCACAGTTTTATGATAGGTATAATTCCGATTATGTAAGTTTGTTGTTAGATGAAGCATTCTTAATTTAAACGGGTAAAACAGTTTGACAGCGCATCGCTAATAAACATGTACGCATTCAAACACATATATATACTATCATATACCATGTAGCTAAATCTTCACTCATCCCACACATACACACACCCCCACTACAAACTTCAACACTACACACCTCCACATTACACACCCCCACACAATCAATAACTAAACGTTAATTAAATTTGGCTATGCCATAAAAACACACTGAAAACTTGTATATAAATAAAAATAAATAAATAACCTTATAAACATAGTAAATAAATAAATTTAAAAAAAAATGAAAATTCGAAATTCTAACGTAATTATTGTAAATGAATGAACTGTATCAATAAGGAAGGTGGTTCCCAAGATACAGGTTTTACCTAGTTTGGGAACCAACGATACATGCACTGTTATCGCTGTAAAAAAAAAACTGCGCGCCATATTTGTTAACGTTCTCATTCTTTGGTTGATTCATCATCATATTCATCAGCCTATAATGTCCCATTGCTGAGCGCAGGCCTCCTTTCAAAAATCTAAGGGGATGGTCAGAAACTTTACCACGCGTGCCCACTGCGGATCGGTGGAGGTAGGCTAGTTAGTGGTCTATATACTGTTGGAGTTTTCAAGGCACGTAGAAGGCCTCCAACCAGCTTAACGACTATCACAATTAAGTGATAACCAGGACCAACGGCTTTACGTGACTTCCGTGACGTGAAGGAAACGCTCGATTTGAAATACCACTAAGCGGTCACCCATCCAGGTACCGCAGCGACGGTGGTAGCTTAACTTGCCGATCGATTAAGAACTGCTTATCATGCTACACCACGAGCGCTTCATGTCTTCATGAGCGCTGTGGTTGATTATTATCAAAAAATCTAGTCCAAGAAATACAAGTTTTTCCTCGCAAGTGTGTTGAAAAATGTCGTATGACACGCGTGAGCATTGATCATTACACTCTCGGCTCTCTAATCGTGTTCGCCTGCGGTACCGCTATGGTTATAGTAATCTGTGATACCGCCTCGTCTGTAATTAATTACCAACTTTGCACACATGTATTATAATGTAAGTACTATTAATATGATAGACTTTTCTGATGATTTCAACAAAATCTGTCAAAACTCCGTTATTTTTATTTTTACTTGCTATAAAATTATGACTATAGATTGATTTCATTTTGTAACATATATTTCTCGATTCTATCTTCGAGTTTACGTGAGAGTGTTTGTTCTAAGTATTAGCTAAAGTGGACCTTGACGCTTGAAACTTAAGGTATGTTAATAATTATATACTTAGTTAGATTATATCTATCAATTTGCAGTTATAATGTAATCAAAGTATCAAGAAGTATCATCTCATCGCTGTTGAGGTAAACGAGTAGCTCTCTTGCAGTTCATTAAAAAGTGAAAACATACAATTACTGAAGTATTTAGATACCTGAGTATATGTATTAATTAAAATATATAATAAGGCCCAATTTGGACATAATTCTAATAAAGATAGATAGATAGATAACTCTTTATTGTACAAAAAGTATTTAACAAAGTATAAAAATAAAAGCTTAAAATTAAAAATTACTGTAAGTACAATAGGCGGTCTTATCGCTAAGAAGCGATCTCTTCCAGACAACCTTGGGAAAGTTAATGCTTATCAATCAAAAGAAAAACCCGATTTTTTAAAACGGTTGTGTGTGATTTATATTGATGCCAACAATATTTTTATTTAATAAAAAGCTAATTATTTCAAGAGCAAAATGAAATTGTAAACGTCATGAGCAGAGTAAGTCTTTTAATGGTATCATATCAAAGTCCGATGACTATATAAAAAATAAGCCGTTACTGCACACTGCCGCAGGGCAACATACATTAACACAAAAAACCATCATAAATATCTGTGTTACCCGCTTTCACCTGTTTAGCTACAAATATAAAGGTACATATATATGCCGATCATTTAATAGTTTATGAATCACGCATAATACAGGGTCATATGTTCCAATCATCGTTAGTAAATTGGTGTTCAACATGTTTTTACCGGCTGGAAATGGCAAAAAATGTACTTGCCTAATATTTACGGCAGAAATACGTATTAACAAACAAATAATATACCACAATCGTACAAATAACATTATGACAGTTTAATAGGTAATAGGGGGACAGCCGCAGCAGTTTCACCCACGTGGCCACATTCCCGGGATAAAAAGTATGCCTATAATACTTAGGTATAATGTATATATAGATTATAGTATTCTTATATAGATTATAGCCTGTTTAAACAAACAAAAAAATAAAAAACCTCTTCCGCTTTATTATACTAAGTATAGATTATATTATTATATATGTCTTCAAATTAGATAAATTAATTATAAATAGATAGATAGATTGATAAATGTTTTAGAAAATTCATTCCAAATGTACCAACATTTTGGCTATCCAAGTCACTAATCGATCACTTTCTATAACCTCAATTGTGATACTACTGCGATAGATAAATGTGTGGGCAAGGGCATTCTCGTCGAAACTAAAAAAAAATTACTTTTACTTTACTACTTTTTTTCCTTCCTAGGCATTAGGCCCACTTGCATCAAATTACCACCAAGTCCCTCATAAAATAAGTAATGAGAATATGGTTTTATAGACTGTGCTAATACCTACTTCTCCAACTTTACTATAGACGCATTATGGAGTGTGGTAGTATCAACTATACTGGGTGGAGATTTCGAGATGGTTGGTAGTAGGTGGTAGTTCTAAAATAAGCCATCTCCAAATGTACATCCTGTATACAGGTGAGTAAAAAGAGGAGCGAAAGTAAGATAACAAATTTAACTGAGAAACTAAATTATTTTGATGCCGGCTTTCAGAGTCACCGGTAACGGTCAATGTTAAACTGTCTATTAAACAATCTATAAACGAAGAAGCCTTGAAATCGGACAATATCTGAAATATTAGAGATATACGACTCTCCGATTCTACTTCCTAGCAATTGTTCCATAATGCGGCAGGGTTTGCAATCTTATTCATTCATTTCGCTCCATCCACTAATTTGACTCAACCATTTCTAAACTAATTTGACTCAACATTATAATAATTATCATCAAAAGAGTACAATAATATTTTCATCATCATCACGATTGATTTAATAAGCCTTTACGAACACGCGTTTCTAGTCATGTTTTGATTGTTATATTATGAAAGTATTCTCATAAAATAGTACATTTTTAAACCAACTTAGGTTTTTAATTTATTATAGAAATGGCAAAAGGCAATTCGCCAATCTATGCCGAACAATCAACGAAGCTAAGTAGCTCCACAATACACTAATTCAATGATTAATATTTATAAAACTTAGGTTTGAAATATCCACCTGGTATTTTGACCAGTCAGGAAGTAAATTTTATATCTACTCTACTACTACAGTACCTACTTAATATTATGAGAAAGTTTATTAAATAGATTTAGCTAACATGTTTTGCTTAGTGGCTTTGTTTGTAGCTTTGCCCTTGTTACTAGAATAATTTGGACAGAACTTCTTGTTTCAAGCTTTGAGTTGCATTGGATTATTGGATTTATAGAGCTTATTGCAATCACATCTGCCTGACTAAGGTAATAATCTCCTACGTCATCTTTAGGACTGTTGTTGTCTGGACTTGAAGATCGAGGTTCAAAGCATAATGATCTTTTCGAGATACGAAAAGAGTCCATTTTTGTTTCTGATTTGTATCTGATAAATGCATAGGAGCAACGCCGTCTTCTCTCGCTCACAGCCCGGGATTATTGTCACAGAAACCAAGACTACATAAGATTTAATGTAGTGTAACTTTTAATTAAATTAAATCACGAATGAGTGATGTCCTTATCTTTTTATAAACTTTTAAAGCTCTTTAGTAAATAACACTTCTCATGAAGCTGTAGTTTTGATTCGATGAAATGGGATATTTAAATATTCTATAAAAAAAAGCTTCGTCTTGTAGCATATAATAGGAAGAATATAAATTAGTTGTAGATAGATAGATAATACTTTATAGTTGCACCAAAATAGTACATTATGAGCGCAGGCGAATGCGATAAGTGAGCCGAGAGTGTAATAATCAATGCACACGCGTGTCATACGACGTTTTTCAATACACTTGCGAGGAAAAACACACTTGTACTTTTGACTTGTATTTTTTTAATGAGATTTTTTGATAATAATCAACCACACAATGAAAACGTTAACAAATATGGCGCGCAAGTTTTTTTTATTGACACCTGTGAGCTGTCAATCTGTTTTACCCATTTTAATTAAGACTGCTTGGTCTACACACATATCACTTGCAGTGAGGTACAAACTTATCATAATCGGGATTATACCTATCATTTAAACTGTGCGGTAATGTAAAGTAAAAAGCACTAGTGCGTAATAAGCTGCATTAAGATACAAAAACGGTGCAATAAATGTCACTTTACGAGCGAGTGTGTTGAAAAATAATTTAAATAAAAAATTAAAATAATAATGAAAGTGTTACACTGGGCTTAACACTAAAAGTACAAAATTTTAATTCGAGAAGAATTTAATGCTTCAGAATATTAAGCTTTCACACACTTGACAACAGAAAGCATGCTTTCTAATTTCTAGCGTATAAGTAGTTGCCAGTGTATATACTGTCATCGTAGACGGTGGCTAAATTATTCTTTTGAATAAATTCAAGAAACGTCAAGACATAATTTGTCTTTCTCTTCGAAATGTAACGCAAGTAGACAGGTATTAATTGATGGCAGCTTGGAACTATTTAGTAACGCGCTAATCCCACAGCGAGCGGCCTAGAGTTCTGCCTTCAAGTTCTACTTGCGCGTTGTCCTTCGCGATCGCTATGTGCAATATTCAAAAGCGCCGCAAGATAACAGTGAACGCGGAACGCAGAACTCTAGACCGCTTGCTATGGGATCGTGTTTTTGGGTGACCTCATGACCTGAAGTGCCCTAGCTAGGGCCTACATTGAATAACTATAATCGCTTTGACTTTGAATATTATCTTGACGACCTAATTAGTTTACCTGTTTTTTCAAGATGGGTTCATAACCTACGCAACAAAATAATAAACCCGGCCAAGTGCGAGTCAGACGCGCGCACCGAGGGTTCCGTACAAACCTGTAGGTATATAAGTAAATGGTAGTATAGACCTGAGTATTTGATATGGATTTCAATTTATGACGTATTAAAAAAAAACTACTTACTAGATCTCGTTCAAACCAATTTTCGTTGGTAGTTTGCATTTTAATGTACATCATATATTTTTTATAGATTTATCATTCTCTTATTTTAGAAGTTACAGGGGGGGGGGGCACACATTTTGGTCATGACGAATCTATAAGTAGCCGTAGCCAAATGGCAAAAAACGGAACCCTAAAAACCTGTTTTGGAATGTACAAATAAAGCCTTTTCATATGATACCCTATTTTGAAATGTTGACCCCTGTATTTCGGCCCTTTTGGCAAAGATACTAAAAAGATTGTTACTTTTATTTAATTTCGGTTGCGTAAGCTATATTAAAAACTATTCCAAAATCGATAGCTTGTAAGTTATTGAAATAATAATGAATGAATGTCGCTGTTACAGCGACATTATCGCTGTAACAGACGGATAGACTTTTGTGCGACAAAATAATAGGCGAATACTATTGAGCAATGAGCATCTTTCAACGCAAAAAAAAGAATATTATTGGCAGTGTAATTTTTTTAAAGTTTTACTTTGTTAATTTAATCTAATTTGTGTTTTTTAATGTAATGCAAATCTATTCTTATAGATTTGCATGAAGAGCAAAAAAATAACTATAATACCAATGATAAAAAAGATGCGGTAATTAAAATGGATATATACAAAAGCTACGACTACAATTGACTTAGATTTAAAACTAAGCTAACATAAAAGAATTATAATGAATATTTTTTTCCTAATTGTTATTCTACGGATTAACTATGCATAGCAGGTAAATTATGTTGGTAATGTCAGCATCACAAATTACAGAATAAAAGGCAGATGGAGCGCGCGGAACTCGAAATTGACGAAATTGAAGCCAAAAAGCAAATACAAATTCAAAGTCAGATACCTGGTATTCATTTTACAATTTGTATTTGCTATGTTTAACAAAAAACAATTCTTTATTAATAAACTGTGATTAAACAACGTTTAATAACAAAGTTAGAAAACTCGTTTACAATAAATAAATATTATTATTTTATTCTGTAATCTGTGGTCAGCATTAATAAAATATAAATATAATTAATTCGTATAATTACTATATTCATATAGGCTTTTGTTGAATATTATCAAAGGAGTTAGTGATGTCCGATCCGCTCAATTAGCCTGTGGATAATCCATAATCCTGCAGTTACATTTAAATAGGCTTGATGCTATCTGCGGGGCCATCGCGTAAGTCAATGGTAATGAATTTCATTGAACTGGGCTTAATTGAAATCCCATTATCTGGAGTACAGTAACAGTACAGTTTAGCACAGCATATACAGTACAGTAGAGTATATAATATAACATAAGACCTCAAGCTAGTCACCGCACGAGTCAATGGATGGCTTTCTTTTTCTTGCAGAAATTATAGAATATGGAAGCACAATTCAATGAAGTCATTACCATCGACTTACGCAGTGGCCCCGCTGATCGCAAGTCATTGGTGGTAAGAGCTTTTAAGTCCAGCAATAGTATTTTAAATATGTATGATATTGTCATTTGACGTGAAAACTCACAAAAGAGTTAACTAACCAAATTACTAATAGCTAGTTTTTAAATACGAACTTGAATGCTGTTTTATAAATTCCCGCATTTCGTGATGTATCTGTTCTGTACCGATATCCAAACATTTTAGATCTCAATTTATCCTCTGACCGGTCCATCGAGGCAAAGGCTAAGACCGTTGCCAAAAAACTTGGTATCCTGAATAAGGTGAGGCTGTTACTTTACAAAGGAACAGCTTCTAAATTTATACAAAGCTCAAGTTCGACCTTGCATGGAGTACTGTTCTCATCGGTGGGATGGCTAAGTCAAATATCAACTTGCAACTTTGAACTCGTTAGATAGACGCGCTCGAAGGATAATTGACGATAGCGACCTAACGAGCAAGAAACTGCAAAACCTGGATCATCGGGGTCAGGTTGTAAGTATGACGGTATTCTACAGATTGTTCCACGGAGAATGCGATAAAGAACTCCATAATTTTGTCCCTCCATCCCCGTTATTCTATCGGACCACTAGGAGGGAGGGTCTCTACCGCTTCGTCGTGGACATTCCGTCTTGCCGTACCAAGCGTTTCGCTTCCTCTTTCCTTATACACACGGCCAAGTTGTGGAATGCTCTCCCGGACAACGTGTTTCAAGACACTTATAACATGGATCTATTCAAGGCCAGAGTGAACAGGCATCTTATGGGTACTCGCGGTCCAACCTAGACTACATCTTCGCTTACCATCAGGCGGGATTGCGGTCAAGCGCAAGTAAATAAAAAAAAAAGATTGCTATAATAGAATCTTAACGGGCATGTGCAATGAAAAAGGAAAATACCATAATAGTACCCATGTACAGTCGAGGACATAAATATGTATACACTTAGTAAAATTCAACAACGGTTTCCTCTAAAACTACTGATTGAAATTATGAGATATTATGCAGGCAGAATCTTCTAACATATACTATTATGATTTTTGTAATATTTTTAACACTTGAATGTTAAAAATGCAAGAAAATCGCTTTTGAATTTCAAAAAGTGTATACATATTTATGTCCTCGACTGTACAAAGAAGTGTCACAGCGGCTATTCTAGTTTTTAAACAATCCGTAACGTACACAAATAAATGTGCCAAATAGTTGCAGTCATTTTTTTCTGAACTAATGCAAGAAATCCTTTATTAGTCATTGTAACCAGGGTCTAATCTGAATAAATTAATTTTGAGTTTAATAATTAAGTATAAACTCAAACTGAAAACTCCAAAAAGAAACACAACAAAGCTACTTTAATATATACGTATTTATTAGGTACTTCCTTCTAAATAATTCGAAGTAGAACAGTATAATTATATTATTTTAATAATTTAAAATGGTTTGAATAATATGAAGCAAATAAAGAGCTAAATGTGTCGAATAATTTTATATCATTAAATATTTAGATATAGAGACAAACAATAACATGGCAAAAATTGTTACCTTATTGATCTGGGACATCATTTATCACTTCACTCAATACCTATCCATTTATCTCCTATTAACTTGTTGGACACAGCACTGATTTAAACAACTGCTCTTGTTTTTGTGTCTTTATTATTTGTTCCGTAGCTCTAGGTAACTGACCTACTCATTATTGTCTCTTCTAAACAAATATTTTATGCATGCAGATGGTCATGGCCTCGTTATATGTTTTAATGGAGTTTGCATTTATTGTACCTAGTTTTGAAATACAAATTACTTGACGAGCAATAATAATAAGTAAGCATATAGATGGAAACATATATTAGGTGGAAAATATATCGTCATTCACTTATGTCTATGTAATTTTCAGTTTCATTTGTAACAAACTAAATGGATACTGTAGATCATAGAATTGCTATAGATACACACGATTAGACATCACTTTGACTATTGACAAATTAGCATACAATTTATTGTTTTTTCTTGTGGTGTACCTACTTCTTGTAGACTAACGTTTTTAGAAATTATGCTTTTAAGAAAAATGTCGGCCAAGTGTGTGTCGGACTCGAACATGCAATTTTGCTAAACTATTGGTTTTATGTAGGAGATGCCTACAACGAAATATTAACTATAGTGGTATTACATAGTTATAACTTTGATACCATGCAAATCGATAATTACGTAAAGTAAGTAAACTTAACTAAGATTATTACAGGAATTAGAAGCCTCAGACAGTCAGTTGCCGCAACAGTAGGGTTCCGTTTTTGAACCGCCGGATATTCTATAGACTCTATGCGAAAGTAAGTACATACACAGGTTGTTTCTTGGCGAAGGCTGTAGTGGAAAGGAAAGATGTCAACAGTAATACTTTCACAAAGACAATGCCACTCGAAATCAGCGTTTACTATATAGATGACTTGCGAAGCTGTGTGATATAAGTATTTAAAAGTCATACTTATACGAGCTTAGCATTAAAAAATAAATTTCCTACATAGGTGCATGAAAAGATTAGATACTTAAAATGGCAGTAAAGACGGCTGGAAAGTTAGCTTTTACGCAGGCCGCCAAATTGAGATTTTATAGTTTTCTTTTTAATTTCTACAAGTAAAAATTAGTTACTATCAAGGAGTTTTTACACTTTGTAAAATAAGAATAAAATTATTATCGACATAACTCGACATAAGTAACTGTATAATAATCAGATAAACCTACAAAAGAAATTTGATGGATGAGCAATTATTTTCCGCAACACTGAAAAAATTACGGTTACAAAGTGTAAGTTATTTGTTGTCTGGAAACTAACTTTAGTTACATTTAATCTTATATCTTTCAGATTTAATCAAATAATTTAGTTATGAACCAGAACTAGTTTTGTTACTGGTGATTTTTAGTTCGCAAGTCACTCTGTTTAGGTTTTTTTGGTATTAGATTGTTGATATCATTGGTAGTAAAATTTTGTGTTACTGTTAAATAATTTTTTCTTCAGTTAATTGTGTCATGTTTGGGAGCTATTTTGGGTAGTCACTTAATAATTAATAAAATAACTCAGATTTTTGAGATTCTATTTGAGATATTTTATTTGAGTACAATTATATCAACTAATAACCTACTTATTACCCTAGTACTTGTACGTAGTATTTATATACTCTGAGATTTATGTACTCTGAGCTAATACGTATCACAATGTACTATTCAAAAAGGTTGACATAATTACCTAACAGAAATGGTAAATACTAATACTAATGGTAAAAGCTATATGTAAAAGCTCGTAGATACCACGGTATATTTTAAGATTTACCTATTAACTATAAGAATCAACAAGTCCTAATGGTAGAAGTCCAAAATGTTGTGTGATCATCGTTAATTTCGAACATTTACTAGCACTTACTCAGTAAATGTAATGGTGCGTCCACGCTACGAGCCGAACCTCTATTCGTTCGTTGCTCAAGATGTCAAGTGTGGACGTACAACGAGCTTACAACGAGCCTACAACACGAGCGTGATGAATCCCCGTGTTCAGTCGAGCACGAGCCGAACGTTCGTTCGAGGCTCGCAAGTCCGTTCACGTGAAAATAAATTCGGCTTGCAAGATTCCACCCGAACAAACATAGCTATATACATACATATACATTGCAAGTTAAATAAAAACATGTAAAAAGAAATGTGTACGAATATATCAGTGTAGCCGAATTTTGAATAATTATTATTTAATTACCTATCACATTAATGTCTCAAAACCTTATTCATAGTTCAATTGTTCCATGGTTCAATATAAATTACTATTTGTACCACTCAGATCTAGCGATGCTTTGACCGTGTATAATAGGTATTACTCCGTACATCAAACTGTAACAAACTATTACTTAAATTGGTCAAACCAGATTGAATGTAGAGAAGCATTAATAGGTTACAAAGTTAGATAAGATTGGTTGATATTTAATAAGACTTAAGAGTATCGAGAAGGCAATGGGTACCCAAGTCAATTATCAACGATTTTACCCAACTACTACGGAAAGATCAACCCTGGAGTATTGATTTACAAGAGTAGGTACCTACCTGGATAAATGTTAGTATACTACCATGACGGTGACGGCAGGTGTATCGACCGATAATTTTAAATATCCACATTGGGAAACAGCAGTTAGCTCCTTTCTTTCTTATTAAACACATGGATGTGTGAAAGTTAAAGTGAATGTTAATTGAAATCAAATGAAATCGATGAAACTAATTTTATTGATGTCAATAAATAAAAAAAACAACATGTTGTAGAGTCATAAGGGGGCGTCAACAATTTTACACATTGTATATACACTTAGCAAATGACAATAGGACGCTAACTTTTACTTCCTCTTAAAGAAAGGCACCAGTAAATAATGGGAACGCAACTTGTTCTGCGCTTGACCTCGGCTCGACTTTAAAGTCAATATAAGATTGCGTTGAGATCGACGGACACTTTCTCCACAGCCGCCACCGGCTGTTAGAGAGTAACCACGTGGCCGCGAGTCAGAATGCGCGAGCGCCTCGTTACAAGATCACCGTACTCGCTTACCACGCTGCGCCGCTTACCGGCTACCATTCATTACAGATCATAAGCCCATCATAAGCAGTTAATGTTATAATCTCGTATGAGATTTGGATTTTGTGTCTTATTCCCCGAGACTATTGCAATGAATTTCTTAATGTTTGAACTGTATATAAACGAATCATTAACCGCGAAAAGGAGGGACTAACCCATCTGCTTCCTTTATTCATGCTGCTTTATTTAACATTAGGAACTTTTTATGGCACATAACCTACTATAATACTAAGAATTAAGTGAAAAAAAAACATATTTTATTTAATATCCAATTTCTTTTTTGCCTAGACGTAAAAGGAAAACCTCAACATTAACAAAAAGAAACCACAATAAATATTTAAGGCTATTGGATGTAGGTACATACAACATCCTACTGACACTCAGGATGTTAAACATCATAAGCATGTTTTTCCCTAAAAGGTAGTTTGTTGAATTACCCAACATACATAGTTGTTTGCTTATGGTTCAAAGTCACTGAAAATTGCAGTGTTCAATTTACAAGAGGTTAAATATCGGTCAAAGCACTGACTATGCATTAGAGCTGACAGACTGTCAGTCTAGGAAAAATGAAAAATTTTGACACTACTCCAACAAAACGATAGTTTTTTTTAGTAAAAGACGTCAGTACTACTTGTTTATTTTTCGGTAAAAAATTGTTTTCTGAGGATCGGCGTTGCCTTTGAACACTAAGTCAATACACTATATGGGCATAAACGCAAGATTACAAACTCTACCAAAAACCGGCCAAGTGCGTGTTGGGCATGCGCATTGTAGAGTTCCGTAGTTGCACGTCACAATATGTAGACTTAGAAGAGGGCTCTTTACTACCTATTCTACACGACTTCATCATAGTAATTTTCAATGGATATTGTACAAAATTTACTTTATAACATATATATGTATGTATATTCACATATCAAAAACAACAGTTTATCTGGCAGCCCTCAACCCTGCCAGCTAAATGACTGAAGAGTTAATTTTACCTCTTGTCGGCTTGATTAATATTATACTTACATAATAAAAGTATGTGAGCTGAGCCGCGGACAGACAGACGGACGAACGGACGGACATGGCGAAACTATAAGGTTTCTTTGTTCACCTACGGAACCCTAAAAAATGCCGATCATCATGAAATTTGGCATGTAGATAGCTTATGGTATGGAGAAGGACATGGGTACTTTTTATCCCGGGAACGCGGGTGCAACCCCGGGTTTGCTTCTGATGAATCAGAAAATAATAGATAATAATTTATTTTCATCTGAGCTAATGTGAAGATTATAATATGTCCCAGGATATATAATTTTACTATATTTTCTTACTTTTATTTATATTGTAATATAACATATAAACTTTAATTTGCTGATTTGCTTTAAATAGAAGATAAAAGGTAAGAAATAATTTCAAGATCCTGAGGTATTTATTTGCACGATTTGATGGCCATTCCAATCTAAAATTATTCAAAAAGTATACATGTACGGTATATGCATGCATATGCGCCGATGTCCGTAATTATATGTGCTCCTACTTTTTGGACTGGTCAATTAGGATGGATACTGCTAGCAAAAAAAAAAACTTTGTGAACGCCAATAAACAATAAATAGTCTTCTTTTTCGGAACAAGTCAGGAAAATCGGGCTATTTACTAAATAATAGGTTTTTTTTTATGGAACCTTTAATTTCTTGCATTGACTTTGAACTAAATACCTTAAAAAGCTGTGAACATAATATGGAGTAGTTATACATATGTATTATATGGGGTCCGTTAACATGATAAACTGAATCAACAGTCGTGACTATGTGTAAATCGTTTGGGATCCAACTTGGTTTTCAAAGTTTTACAACTGGCTCGTCCTAGAAACACTAAGTCGTAAAATGTATTCAAGCGATACAAGGAGGTCGGTTCGGTACTGAGGCTTAGGGTTTGGCAACTCTGCTCATTCGTAGTGCACACATAAATAATACTTAGAGTTTTCAAAAGGCCGAAAACAACTTGTAGTTTCCTAATGAAATATAAGGCAAAGCACAATTGTCTATATTTCTTTTTTATTCATGCATTGCAGGCATTTTAGTAAGCCTTCATTCATAATTCAAATTTGTGGGATAAGGATGATGATGAATAATTAATGAAAATCACCGCTACAGATTATATAATAAAATTGTAAAATAATTTTATTATAATTTTCATGCAATTTCTCTCAGAAAATATATTTTGTAAAATTAATTAACAGTATGAAATATTGATTTTCTTTTAGCCTTTTAATTAGAGAGGCTTATTATCTACGGTATATCGAATAACATATAGACCAGGTGACATAGTCAGAACACGAACTTCAAATTAAATCTTCTACATAATATTATGTAGAGCAAGACATTTTGATACTTGTACCTGTAACCATTATGCCCCTAATGACTTTCCGTGGTTACGCTTGCATGAATCATCGCCGTTATTTTTTACGTGTTTATTATTCTATTAACATTTTTTAACTATATTTTAAGTAGATTCGAAGATTTTATACGTTAAGAACGCTATTAAAATTAATCTATGCTAATGCCAACTTCCAATCGGTGCAAAAATCTTATGCGGTGTTGCCACCTGTAATTCTCGTGGTAGCAATAATAGTAGCCAATAGTGTTGTGATTATAATCTTGTAATAGAACACCTAGTATAAAAGCTTATTATATGTCTGTGTATAAAAGTACCTAATGTTAAAACTGACCTATCTATGTTTTAGTTAATTGTAATTGTGTCGAATGGCGCGCAAAAAATAAAATATTTTTCATTTCATATATTATAAAGTTGAAGGCGCTAATTTAAGGAACTATCAGTTCGCTTTGGAAAAAAAAATGCATTATAGGCGTTTAATGAGCATATATAATATCCAGCTGTCGGGTAAAACCACGGGCACAGCTTGTATAAAAAAAGAACGAATACATGTTCGTTCATAATTTTTTTATTCAGTAGAAATAATTCAAAGAGGATCATTCATGTTTTTTGTTGAGTATGCAGATTTGTAGCGGTATAAAAACCAATAAATACTGTGAAAAAATATTTGATTCGGATCAAAAATGACGAATTTACAGCGATTTTGGGGCAAGAATCTCAATAACGCTCCCGAGGATGTAGCGTCCCGCTGCATGTGACGTCATACTTCGCCATCCGCGCTACTCTAGCTATCAGTCTGTTTGTTTCCACGGCTTAACCACTGGATCGATTAAAATTAGATTTGGCAAGCCTATGGTATGGAGGAGGTCATAGGCTACTTTTTATCCCGAAATGCGAGTGAAACCGCGGAGGACAGCTAGTTTATAATATTAGTAGAATTAGCTGTGCGCGAAGGTTTCATGATGAGGGTGAAAATGATAATGAATTCGAAAAAAAGTATCCTTTGTCCTTCTCCACTAATTGACCTATCTCCCTGACAAATTTCATTTAAATCCGTCCAGCCAGTGGTTAAGCCGTCGTAACAAACAGAGTTAAAGCTAGAGTAGCGCGGTGGGCGAAGTATGACGTTATCGTTCAGCAGGATCGAGCGATTTAAACCGTTTTTAAAACATTAATAACTTCGTCATATCTTGATGGATTTTAATCATTTAAAAAACAAAATGCTCAGAAATGTTACGTGCATTCTCCGTCGTAACCAAAAAGTTAATATTTTGTTATGTGAATGTCTCATTTGACCTTAGTTTAAAACGTTAATAATATTGATGACATGCAATCCGAAAGATTGTCAGGTTAGGATCGAGGTACCTAGGTAGGTAATAGTCATTGCTAGTGGGGTCGTTGGGTCGAAGGGACACGGCCCGGTCATACGAATGGCCGAAACAACTATAAAAACAATAGAGAACGTAAGTGTTTGTCAGCATGGTTGAATCTTCATAATAACAATATATTTTTCCCACGTTTTTGTTCACCTTTCGACTTAACATAGGCCTTCCCACATTTTTAACTATACAGTTGTAAAGTTGTTACAAGTTGTAAAAAGGTATAGATTACGATGTAAATCTATTTCCATTAATGAATAAAAGATGTGTTATAAAATTTGAGCTGCGAGTTGCAAAAAAATACTACCAAATTATGTATGGTTGGCCGTAATTATACTGCAAAATATTTGAATCACGACAATATAAACAGGAAGGTGAAAATTATTTTATTATTTTAATTTATGTTTTACTGTTGGTTTTATTTGTACGTAGTATTTATCTACTCTGAGGTTTTATTAAGATATACATATTTGCATAATTTAAGCAATTGCATACTATAATTAGGTACACAGTTATGATTGTAAATCAAGATAAATATTTAACAGAAAATTTTAAAACGGATTTTATGGTCTTGATTTTTTTTTTTTTTTTTTACTGTTTATAGGCCTGTGTTTGACCACAATCTCACTAAGGTAAGTGATGATGTGGTCGAAGGTGGTAAGCACACAAAGCCTAGAAGGAACTGGCTCTCAAGTGCAGCTGACGGAACACACCGATAGGTGCTTGGCGACAGATTTTTCAACTTGAGGGTGGTAGCCAACCAGACGGGTACTACAAAGTACCCTACCACCGTGCTATGGTTTCCTCACGATGTTTTCCTTCACCGAAAGCTCAAGCTCATTGTAGGATTCGAACCCGGGACCTTCGTCTCGGTATCCGACGTCACTACCACTGAGCTATCATCGCCCAAAAATCGTTAAAACGATCGATTAAAACCTAGGCATGGAACTGTTTGACGTTTCGGCGTCATTATCGAATACACTGAAAACAGACCGACTCAACTCAGACTGAAAAGTATTTTGTATCAAAAACTTCAGAATGTATAGAAAAACGTTACATTTGACGAAAAAAACAACAATTTAGATTTAAAAGTTGAATCGGGTCCCAAATATAGGTACATGTTTGTTTTTCTCTATGGATTTTGCAATCGATTTTAAACTACCTGAGCTAGAGACTTATTTCTTTCATTACCTCGTTTTTAGGGTTCCGTAGTCAACAAGGAACCCTTATAGTTTTGGCATGTCCTTCCGCTTATCTGTTTTTCTGTCTGTCCCCGACGTATCTTATGGTGCGTCTACGCTACGCGAACCGAGCACGAGCCGAACCGCACTTCGTTCGTCGCTAGCGATATCAAATGTGGACGTAGGTACAACAAGCTTACAACGAGCTGTAGGCTCGTTGTAAGCTTGAATGTTCAAGAGCCAATAAGACTGCTAGTGTTTCTCTTTCGGTGATACTAAAATTACGTTCCTGTGGTGACAAGGATTTGCTCATGTACGCTATAGGATGTTCTTCACCATTAATATTTTGTGTTAATAACGCCCCAATGCCGTAATCACTCGCATCAGTATGAACTTGAAAAGGTAGATCATAATTGGGACAAGCCAAAACAGGAGCAGTAGTAAGGCATTCTTTGAGTTTTATAAAGGATTCCTGCGCCTCACTTGTCCACTTAAATGGGGGTGCTTTCTTACCGGACGTGGTTAGTTTATTTAGTGGGCCCGCGATGGAACTGAAATTAGGCACAAATCGTCGGTACCAAGATGCTGTACCTAAGAATCGTTTTACTTCTTTTCGGCTTTTAGGAGTGGCAAATTGTTTAATGGCTTCAATTTTTTCTGGGTCTGCATGTAGACCTTTGGAATCGACTATGTAGCCAAGATATTTTAATTTTTGACGGAAAAAATTAGACTTTTCGTAATTTATACTCAACTTAGCTAATTTTAGTTTTTGGAGTACTTTTTTTAGTAACGCAATATGTTGTGTAAATTCTGAAGAGACTATGATAATATCATCCAGGAAAACAAAGACTTTATGCTCAAACTCAGGTCCATAAAATAATAAATCAACAAGTCTTTGCTGCGTAGCTGGTGCGTTAGTTAGTCCAAATGGTGTAGTCTTAAAACGGAATGTACCTCTCGATGGAATATAGAACGCGGTCTTGTCGCGATCTTCTAATCTAATTGCCAATTGCCAAAAACTTTTTGACAAATCTACACTACTTAGGTATTTAGCGTCACGTAGATTATCTAATATTTCTGCTATATAAGGCAAGCTATATGCATCTTTTTTAGTTATCGAGTTTAATTTACGACTATCCAAACAGAATCGTAATTTTCCATCTTTTTTAGGCGTCAATAAAACTGGTGAAGACCATTCGCTCTCACAAGGTTCAACTACATCTAATTTAAGCATTTCGTCTAATTCCTGACAAAGAATTCTTTGTTTTTCTGGTGACATTCTATAATAACGTTGACGAACGGGGGCAGCATCACCCGTGTCAATTTTATGTGTTATCATACTTGTTCTACCTAACCCTATGATTTCGGAGGATATATCATGGAATTCCTTAATTATACCGTCCGCTATTCCACGTTCAGTATGTGTTAAATGATCATAAGTTTGAATATGATGTACCGGTGAGGTATGAATTTCGTTTATTTTAGGCGCGTTTTTATTTAATATAGATATTGAGCTAAGATATCTGGGGCAAATATTAAATTTACGCCAGAAATCCACACCCAAAATCAGTGGTGTATCTATATCTAGAACTATATAAACATCTAAGTTTTGATAGGTATTTTCAAATTGTACCGGAATGTTTATATATCCAATACAATTTAAGGTTTGTCCACCAGCTGCTACCAATGGAACAATATCTGAAGTATGAAGACTTAATTCTTTTACATTAAGTTTATCATAAAGTACTTTATTTATGATAGTGACAGAAGAGCCTGAATCTAAAAGGCCATAAACAAATGAATCGCCCAATTTGATAGAAACATACGGACGTATATCATTTTACGGTTTTGAATTAAAGATAGAGGTGACAGAATAGCAAGTGAAGAATTGTCTGACCGTTAACAACCAATCACTCCACTCTTTTTTATTTGAGGTTTTATAGTTATTAACACACGAGTGCGAATCCCTGTGTTCGTCAAAAACTGACAATTGGCGGTCTACGCTACGCAAATTCGTGCTCCACGTGTGCTCACTGCATGCTCGTTTCGTCTAACGTAAACGCTTTTAGATACACTTGGTACTAGAAAGTAATATGTATACCCAGGCGGCTCGTACATAGGTCGTTCAAAAATATTTAGGCTGAAGAAATATTAAACTTAAAAGTCAAATGTTTCTTAGCGTCACGTGTCCCCCAGCCTGCCATTCACGGTAGTAGTATATATGTCATCGGAAATGCACGCAATCCGTCATTGTATACAATTCCTAGGAAATGTATACAATGTCGAAGATCGGCAAAAAATTCGGAACTTCGTAAAACAAATAGTGCCCTTCTAATTTCCGCATATTGTGACGGGTAATTACAGAACCCTACACTGCGCGTGGTCCGACACGCACTTTGCCGGTTTTTATTAACTTGCTCTCGTCTGTCTGTTCGTTACAAACTTTGCCATTGATTTTAGCTAACTGTCCGATAAACTTAATAAAGTTTAGAAATTTGAATTTCAGGCAGTTTCTCCTTTTTCTATAACTATGATAATATTTTGGAAATAATTTTTATCACCCTTAACATTCTTCAAAAATGTTATCAATACTATAGAAATTTGTTATTGACCTAACTGTTTATTTATAATTGTACCTATATTTTCTCTATTTATTTATCGCTATTGATTCTTTAATTGATACATTATTTTTCATATTGTATATAGTACTCAAGTATCAAGTCTTGTTTCATAGTGCACCAAGTACACACAAATGCAGTGTCTGTACGTGCCTGAAGAAGTACCAAACATTGCGTTTTTGCGGTCACATCGTCATTGATTGTTACTGCTGCATCTCAGCCTTCAACGCGCGGTTTTGCCGGTTCATTAGCAATAGACTGAGATTCTTTATATCTACCTAGTTTACTACCACAAGAACATGCGTTAAAATGAAAATGTGAAGACAGAATCAAAAGTTTCAGACCTAGAATATCATCCATCGATATAGAATTTACATTATTCTCGAACTAACCCTGTCTAGTTGTATTTTGATTCTTTAATATGCACCTAAATATATGATTATTATTATTGGTAGTTAATTAAATTGCTAGATATCAATTTAACGATACCTATGGATAATGTAATCGTTTGGCGCTTCATTTGGCAACTTTAACGTAATGTGTGTGCATTCAGGCAAACGATTGTAATATGAAATATTTAAATTAAGGAGTAACATTCAATTTGACATGGCTGATTGTCAAAATGTAGTTCACATCAGACTCACCATAAGCATGTATGGCCTCAAATAACTATTTCAAAAGGTACATAATTTTTGAGTTATTTTAGTTAATTAAATTAAGTTGTTATTATTTTTAAATTATACATACACGAATAGCAAGTTATTATAAAATTTTACGACATTGTCTTTGAAACATAGTATTCAAAAACGCCTTTGATTTGACAGTGGTTTCTTTGTGAGTTATGCCATTGATCTTGTCAATAGTCAATCACATAAATAACTATATTTTCTATTTATTTAACAAATTGCCTATTAGGTATTTATTGAAAAATTATAGATTAAATTTAAAAAGTGCTTAAAATTATAATTTTAAAGTTATTATAATTACCTTCTTTGGAGCACGTAATGGTAATGATTTTAATCCTCCAATGGTAAGCACACACAGCTATCAAACACTATTGCAATAATATATGGTAATTGTGAGCACAATGAGCGCCCGTGACGCGGGGCACAAGACGGAGCTTTGAGCGACGCGTGCGCATCAGCCTCTTACTTATAGTTTCAGCGGCGCTGTGTAACACTTTCCCCACCTATCTTCATCTCTCCATCAACGCAAAAGATTCTCGAATTTCTCTTTTGTTTTCGAAAATTTTGGATTTGTACTTATCCCGTTGGTTTGCGTATGGGACGCGGGTCCTAAATGTAAAAAAAAGTTATTAATTTTTATGTTAAAAATTGTTACACTTAAAAACACATTTAAAAATATTTTAAAATGCAACCTTGCTGACTTTCTTGCCTGTTCTTCCCTGTTGAAGGCTGACTTCCGAACTGATGGTAAATTCAGTAGCTTTGACCTTCATAAGGTCTGAATTTTTTTACGTATCTTTTCTCATCATAGTGGTTTCGGTGCATATTGGCTATTATCAAAGTTTGTGATATCTCTTTGACTATATTGAAAACTGCATCAATGCGTCAACATTGTAAGTACGTAGGATATTTTTCTTATGGCCCCAAACTCGCTTTGTATCGCTGTTTGTTGACCCAAATAAACAAAACAAAACAAACTCATCCCATAAATAACGACGACAAGAGCATGTCTATCCACAATATCAGCTCGATAAGAGATAATGTGGCCGAAGGTTTTATACAAAGATAGCCTAAAAGAAAACTGGCTCTCAAGTACAGCTGCTTGAACATAGGTACCTCAGGAAAAACCTGTACAAAACGACATATGCTGTATGTGAGTCTCAGTCGTTTGTTGAATGACAGACGTGGATGTAAAATGTTCGAATATAACTACTTGCGTACTGTACCTAGTAAAATGTAATAGCAATAACACATTATGCTTGCGCACTTTAGAAAATTCAGTTAGGTAGATACTCGAAGAGACAGGTAATGAGTATTTGCTTATAAAAATAATAATTTATTTACTTAAGAGGAAATGGTGGTGGCGTTTGTTCCATACAAACGTAATCCTTAGTTTCCTCTCTGGATAATGACACTAGAGCAATGATTATTTTACCATGCAATATGTAGGTACCACTGTATGTCCTTGTGTTTGCATATGTCGTCGGTTGTGTTTTTCTCCATAAAATAATTCCTTCTAAATTCACAAAAACTCATCATTTTTAACGCCCTTATGACGTCCAGCGAACAAATTTGACGAATATAAAAAAACAAAGGAAAACCGACAAACATAGCCAAAGCCCTTCTTATTATGATTCTTGTTTTTTTTTAATCGATCCAGTATGGAGGAGAAAACCGGGGATTACGAAATAGCGATATAGGTATAATCGGTCCAAGCTGTAGTTGTCTCTATCGCCCTCGGGCGGGATAGCTCGGGCACAGCGCGATAGCAATAGATATGTTAAAAACCTATTATTCAAATTTCTTGCAGCCATCATTTCTTCTTATGCCCATCGTAAAGAACAAATAGTGACCGACACTGTGACCATAGTCGAGAATCGTGACCGGCTTACGGATAGTGTTATTCTTTTCTCTTAAGGTCAAGTATCAACGCAACTTACGTCGATACTCTCGCGCCGTTCCACCTTCCAGAGACTCAAAGGCGGGTGGCGCGGCTTTCTGTGCCTAAAGCAAATATATAAACCGCAAATATAGTAACCTAGATGTTGCCTATATTTTAAGCCGTTTGAGGTAGAGACTTTGGGCCCGTGGGGGCCAGGAGCCCATCGTATTAATCGCGAAATTTCAATACGTCTGATCGACGCTTCACGTGACCAGAGGGCTGGCGAATACCTAGGTCAGAGGATTAGCATTGCCATACAGCGTGGCATTGCCGCCAGCGTTCTGGGCACTTTATCCACTGGCAGCGACTTGGAACAGCTTTACTTTGTATAAACGGCTGTCTCCCCTTTTATTATTTTATTTCATTTTATTGGTGTTCTCTTTTTCTTTTTTCCTATGTAAATATTCTTTATATTTCTATCTCATTTGTAAATATTTCTATCTAGTTTATGAATTAATCTTATTGAACTTACTAGCTTGAACCAAATGAGGGTAGCCTTTATCGAGGGGAAGGGGCTTGACCCCTTTAGGATATATACTGATATATGATATGATACAGCTTTCAACATAAAAATAATCCAAAAATATTCGGTGTTGCACTATTATGTACCTATTAGCCAGCCGCTAACATAACCTACTTCGGGCACAGAATAAATAATAGTACCTACAACAGAAGGATAACTTTCATGGTTTAAAGCAAAGCCAGGTTTTACTGTCATTTGGTCACTTTCTAACGTCATATAATAAAAAGGGACGAGGCTATTTTAAAACCTGGTTTTCCTTTAAACTATGTTTTTTAATAAGGTGCATTAAGTTTCGATAACATAGCTTTTATACTTTAGATTTTATTGATATCTAAAAAACTCCTTTTTCTTCAGTGACTCACTAAAGTCCTAAAAAGCTGAAATTTGGTATGTATCAACAACAAAAAAAAATGGAAATTTCAATCACAAAAAAAAATTAAAAAAATTCTTAAGCAACTTACAAAAAGAAGTAAAATCACACCAAAAACATTTTTTATGTAAAACGTTGCCGAGACTCACACATGGCTCGCACTGTCAAAAAGTTATCGGATCTCATGTAGAGCCAAGCTTATAACTCTACATGCCCTTACTCTACAAGCCCTAACTTCACAAGCTCTACACACCGTAGTCAAAATATGTGGCTTGGCCGTTTCACTACTACAAGAACTATTGTATAACAAAAAAGTAATGAACAGTGAATACATTTTTCACTTTACTCCCATGTGACAGTAGCGAAACGGCTAAGCCACATATTTTGACTAAGGTGTAGAGTTTGTGAAGTTAGGGCTTTCTTTCGTGCTGCTAGGTATTTATCTTTGTTGTATATCTTTTTTTTTGTTTTTGGTGGGATATGATATTTTAGAAACAGAATTAATAAATTTATTGTTCTAAATTTAGATAATTACTTCCTAATTTAATAAAAATCAGTAATTGTTCCAAAAATATTAAATTACGTATACCATAAGCTATACAAATATTTTAAGAAAAAAAGAAAGTAAAAGATTGATATTTTATTTTATTTAACATGATAACATTAAAGTGTATGTTATCATGTTAGACAGAGGCGGCAACAATCGCTATTCCTATCATGCGTTTAGGCTCACGTTCGTGTCCAAGGTCAGCTATAGACGTTGACCGTGCCTGGCCCCCTAAAAAGGAAGCTCAGCAAAATTGCTAACGCAATTATTTTTTTCGAATTCAAAGCAGATCTTATGCAATTCATCAATTCCAAATCTTTTAATGAATTGAATTGTATATAATGAGTAACTATTTTGCCAACAAATATTGGAATCACTTAGGATCTGCCGAGAATTCGAAAAAATTAATTGCGTAGCCTTGCGTAGCAATATTGCTTTATTTTATTACGTTATTTTTAATTAAAATTGACAATACCTTTTGGCTTTTTTAGTGGCCATACTTAAATAAAAACTCGATAGAATTTGCGATGAATTAAGTGGGTACTTTTTGTAAGCGTAAGTCGAGCGCGCGTGTGACAGTGACACCTCAATGAATTAGGCGGGCGCCTGCGGGCGGCCGTGCGGCTTAAGTATATTTTTCTGGTCACGTGGGAAGTGCGCCCGCCTCGGGGCAATTAAGCATCATCACTGCTCATGAATTAGACTTTAATTCCATGGAGATGCGCTAGAATTATAAAGGCTTTAAAAAAGACAATAGTGCTTATTGATTCGATAAATATATAACTATTAGACGTAAACTATTGTTTGAATACCTTACCTATGCTTATCCGCGCGACAGTATGTAGGTGGGTAGGTAATATTGTACTAACTTTGAAAATATTAAATTACTTAAATACAACAAACTGTTGTTCTTTTTACCTTGTTTTGAAGTGTGTACTTATTATTACTTATTCAGAGTACCTAGCCTTGGGCTTCAAGCCTCACTTTATTTAGCAGGAACAAATATGAAATACAGAACTTTACTCAAGATAACTGAGTACGTATACAACAGATGTAAGTATTGAGTACTTTGAAGGACAAATAATAGGTAAATCGGTGCGATATCCTGTTCCTAAAAAGAGAGTCTAGAAAAAATATTTGTTCTTTAGTACGAGTAAATACACCGTCAAATGTCGCTGTAGGTGGGTATTATACCTACCTGAAGGTGTGAACTCTGAACGTTAGATTTTGTTAGTAATTACCCTGTTGATGTGACAACAATGGCCGTCCATCCGTCCAACAGTCTCAGACTTCTACCGTCTAAACCAAGAAAGATAGAGTTTTGAATATTACAAATAAGATTGAAAGAGTAATACTCGCGATGGTTGTCAATTGATTTTCGAGAATATATAGTACTTTTCTGGACAAGATAATATAATAAATACCTATCAAAAACTGAGAAAAAGGAAAACAATTAATAAGGTATATGTTAGGTAAATCAACTTATTAATTTACATTTTAAAAGCTATATTAGGTACTTTACTTGTCCATTTTCTTCCCTTCATAAGGCTGAGTATCTATCTCAAAGTGGGGCTTAGTATTTTACAGCATGATCTATCTATACGTAAATATAAAACAACTTGTCCCGACTGATTGGTTAGAAACTCAAATTCCTTATACGTTTTTCATTTTTTGCAGACACCTTACACTTTCGTTCTTTTTTCCATCTGTCGATTTCGATAGAACGAAGCATTTATGTTGCAAGCTAAGCTTATTTTACATGTGAAACAATCCGTTTGTTCAATAATAAAATAAATAATCCATTTAATAATTTTTTTACTGTGTATAGGTCTGTTTGTCCACAATTTCACCATGGTAAGTGATGATGTGGCCGATGGTGGTAAGCACACAAAGCCTAGAAGGGACTGGCTCTCAAGTACAGCTGTCGGAACACACTGATAGGTGCTTGTTGACAGATTTTCAACATGAGGGTGGTAGCCAGCCAGACGGGTACTACAACCCTACCACCGTGCTATGGTTCTAGTCAATAAAATTACGAAATATGTATTCCGATTCTACTAATCTATCTTGCATTTATACTTATAATAATTATGAGCATTATAACATACCAATTTTGTAGTTATTCTAACTAGTTTTTTACTACAAAATCGGAATGGTTAAACCTGGGGGCGGAAGTTAGTTCCCTATATACAAAATTGTTCATATTATTCAGACTAGGAAATGAAATACCGAATCAGGATTTTCCTTTCGGGATCCATCAAGATTTAAAATTCCAATCCCGCGAGATTCCTAGGGATCGGATCCCGAATACTTTTGGTTATTTTTATGTTTATAGAGCAGCGGGGAGATTACGTAACTAAATTTCAATAATTTTCAAATTGAAATCGGTTCAATATAGCGGTTTTCTGATAACTTTTTTACGTTCTGATAATTGCAAATATAAACAGTGATTCATTAGAAATGGAACCATTTCCGATTTTATAATATTTCTACCGATTAAGAGGTAATTTCAATCTGAATTTCATTGCAATAACGTTACGTAATCCACGTACTGAATAGCAATTACGAAAACGCCTTACGTTTTTATAGCAGCAATTTTAATAAAATTTTCATTATTTATCATAGCATTTAAATGATTGTTCATATAAAGTAAATAGTATTGTTAATATTTATTACTTGAATTTGAAATGTACCTATAGTATAAGTTTTAAGTACTTACTCCTCTAAAGTTATAAACAATTAAAGGATCCCGATCCCAATAATCTCGTCCGATTTTTCGGTTCGGGATTGAACTCGTAAAATGCCTCGTGATCTCGCGGGATCGGGATTGCATTCCCTAATTCAGACGCAAACCCACTACTTATTACGTGAGATGTTTTAAAGCAAGTTTAGCAAAAATCTGGTTTAAAAATATATCCGACGTCTACCTACGTCACTTTTTAACGTCATAACCAAAAGAGCCGGGACTAACTATTGGCTTTAACCATCTCATGTAATCTGCTTATGATTTCCTTTATATGTTGAGTTTTTTTCTTGGATTGACTTATATCACATATCACCAAGGATGTTAAAATAATCTCATCACATACAAGCTGCGAATTGTTATTAGGTAATTAAAATGTAAATATCATTACACACATTGTATCATACTATAGTGTCGAATACATATGTGTGCATACATGTATTTTTGTGACATCGCCGTTTAAATTGCATCGAATACAAAAGTGATCAAAACGCTAAATTTAAATCCCTTCAGAAAAAAATAAGGATTCAGGATGTTGTATATTTTTTGTCATTATGCTCTTCTCCCTCTCTCAACCCTATGGTAAAACTAGAGCATGATTTAATATTATACTATCCTAAACAAACCGAAAAGAGAGAGTTTTTCGCAATAGTATACATTCAAAGCAACGTTTTTCGAACTCACGAACATTCGCAGTACAGTCGATCGATGTTTCAAATTTCGAAGTTCTGAAATACAGTCTCATTTTATCTCATTAGAAATTCTTCCATAACGAATATTGTTGCCCAAATAATTCAGTCAGGCGTTCTTATAAAAACGATTAATCAAGTGGGTATGTATTTTAATGAGGGATTCTCCTCTAATTTTTGAAAAGATAGAGGCCTTACACCTCATGCTGGCGGGAGATATTAAGATTTATGTTATCTTTAGATAAAATATACTTTATTTTTTCTTCTTCTCTGTCGTTTCGCTCTTAACAGAGCGGTCGTGGTCATATCGAGGCGTCCAAGTGACTTCGGTGGTAGAGGCGGACACGGCTCGGAATTTTAGACTAATTTCGGGGGTCAGTTTGGATCCAAGAATAAAAGTAAGAATCCTAAAAAATATAAGTTAGTTTTTCAATTATATGTTCAGTCGATATAGTTAAAAATGTGCAAAAATGACCATTCCTGTAGGTCCGTGGCTGACTTGTAGGTTCCTAAAGCTTCAATTTTTTATTTTTATAGGGTTAGTCTTAGATTACAGGATAACTGCGTATAATTTCGACAATGTAATAGGTGCGTCAAAAAAAAGGATATTTATTTAAAGTAGATGGCTACTTGCAGTGGACTTTTAACATATATAATATTACTAGCTGCCCGTTGCGACTTCGTTCGCGTTACCATACCCTACCCTACCCTATCTAAAAAATGCCTTATATTTCATGAAGTCAACAGAACAGAACTATCTAATAGAAATGAATATGCACTAATAGAGACCAATGATTGCAAATGTTTCTAAACTATAATGTACCTATATGGGATAAACGCTAAATTAGCTTTATCTAACTTGTCGTTGTATGTAGTATATCCTCTGTGCTTGTAGGTACATTGTTTATGTATAGTATGTATTTTAAAATACTTTGAATACAAAAAGCCACAAAACTTAGCTTATATTATATACCTACTGTCTGGTAAAAAAAAAGTTTATTGCGCTGAAGTGACGCAATTTGCAATTGGGAATGCTAGTAAAATTTTATGGCGTATACTTCATCGATCACAGCTGTTCAAAATGTTTCAATGTACTTCTATCTACTGGAGCATCTTTGATTTGTTTATTCTTTTTAGTCAGTTGTTCAATTACTTATTATTATTTCGTGTCTTCATCTTCCATACGGACGAGTTGGGAGCCAACAGCGCAATTTCTCGAGGACTTGACATATAGCACCAAAATATAGTGGACGCAGTGAATAGAATAATCTTTCCATCGTATGTAAATATTTTCTATTGTGTGCCTTATTATGTGTGTAGAATAAATGGTTTAAATAATTATTCCAAAAGAATGGTTACGCTCAAAATAGTTTTATTTGACTTAGGTAGTAAGTTATCGCATGTCTATTTCAAATTCGGGATTTTTCTTATTCTTTACAATATATGTTGTTAACAATAAGGAAGAAGAACGTAACGTAAGAAGCCAGTCTGGACCAAATCTAGTCTGATTTGGTAAATATTAATTGGATATTTTTCTATAGTTAAAAATGCTTAGACATTTTTGATGTGAGTATTTGTCATTTTTTTATATACCACTAAGGTGCCTAACAAGAATACGGCCCGCCTGATGGTAAGCGGTGACTTATGAGAAATATGTGAAATATCAATCATCAATTTTCAAAATCAAGGATAGTTTGAATACATATTGGAATGGTGCGTGAGGTGAAGCAGTCTCTCGTAAGACCCCATCTGGGTTCTAAGTAGACTGAGTAAATAGCTTTGATTTTGACTGACTAGCACTTACTTATTATTTAATACAAACCGAAAGTATTCTGACGTTATGAAATCAATGGTAAAAATAAGTAGGAATTGAACTGTATTGAACGAAAGAGTATAATGTTTGCAGTCGGTCATAAATATGAGTAGGTACTCACCTACTGTCTGACAGGAGAAATGCAAATAAATATAAATCATACACATAAAGTTTGTTATCTTTAGCTGGATATAAATAATATTAGATTTTGTACATACGGTTATAATGATTTCATTTTCAAACTTGGGAATTTTAATCTTATTGCGGTTACACCCACGTTACACCCGTGATCAACAAACACACACACACACAGGCGGAATATTCACATACTATCCCTTCTTTATACTATTCTAATCCCCTTATCTTATGGAGCACTTCAAATATAATAACTCACAGCATCACTCCCTTCGTACCTCTCTTGAACTTCGCCTCAAAACTCCTTTACACACTACTCAGTATTTTTGACATTCTTTCACTGCTCAAGCTGTTCGTTTTTGGAACGCTTTACCCTAGACCATCAGACAAGCTCAACTATTGAATCTTTTAAATCTCCTCACACACAGACACACACTACCCCCTCACACCCCTACACACCCTCTCACACATATCACTCACATACTTTTACCACCTCTCTCTTTCTTAGTTTACAATTTTTACTTGTAATTTCTCCTCGTTAAATAATGTCTTTATTTATTTCTATATAATTTTAATTTTATAATTATTTTGAAATTCATTTTAAAATCACTAGTTGATGCTTTTTGTAATGTGTGATACCAAGTCTGGAAACGGGAGCTGAGGGTTGCGAGTTGCGACACAGTTATTTTTAACAACTGCAACTTTCATCGTTCTCATTTTACAAATAAATTTATTCTTATTATTCTTATCTCAAATATTCTCCTCCTATCACTCTATTTAATTCCTTTTATTTTCCTTTTGTTACCATAATATTATTTAATATCAGTATTTAGTTTATTTACCTATGTATGTAAGTTAGGGTGGTCCAAAAATATTTTTTTTCAGTTGGGCCACCCCGTAAATTTGTAACATGTATACATAGTAATAACATTGTAAAATTACAGTAAGGCAGCTTTAAGGGAAGAGGGTGCTCAATCTACTGGTATTTTTGTTTTTTTTTGTGAAAAAAGCTCCTATCTCATGTGTTAAATTAATCTTATATCATATCTTATACACCTGGTATACTTGGGGATCTAAAAATACTGCCGGATATAAAAGTAATAAAAAAGTAGAGCTACTAGTAATAATATTGAATATTCAGAATCTTGTGTTCGGTAATGGTTGGGAAAAACTGTTAGGCGTACCCAAACTTACTTACATGGGACCTATTTATGGGAAATCGCAATTTTTTTTTATAGCTTTTCATACATTTTCTACGAGGAGACATGTACTTTTTGTATGAAAAGCTGTATTTTTTTTTGCGATTTCGATGTAGGTCCCATCGTTTAAGTTGATCGTATGTATGAGTACTTCACGTGGTTTCATTTATTGTCGTATTGTCGTATCCACCCCGTATAAGTGCGCCAATAATAACTAACCCCCTTACTCATAAAACGTTATTTAACTTATATACTGTTTAAAGGGTCACATATATAACGTCACTCTATTGTCATTGTCAAATAATGTGACATTATTTACGTGACCATTTGATCAGTATACCTATTAGTTAAATAGCGCTTTATGAGTAAGGTGGTGAATGTCAAAAGTCTATGGAATAATAACTAAATGACATATAATATTAAATACAACGAGTTTATACGACGAATTTGGTAACCAAGCATGCTGCCCGCCTGATGGTAAGCGGTAAGCTAGGTACGTACATACGGCTACACATCAGGCTATACATTTCCAGTAGAAGCTGATATCGCATTGTATAGGATTTCCGTACGATATAGCCGTGCGTACCTACGGGTGTTGCACCGCGAGGCATCACTATACACTTCTCTGTGGCATCACTCAGGCATTACCTCAATGACTCTGTCCCCCGCCCCAATGAGCTCTGGCGACCTTACTTACGCGCAGGAACACAGCATTAATTTATTTGGCTGCGGTATTCTGTAAGGAGGTACTTCCCCAGTTGAGTTGCTCTTTGAGCGAATAAACGCTATGCTCTACTTCTCTCAAAATAATATGTTAATTTTTTTCCGCTTTCAAGCGTTATAGCCCTCAAATCAAAGGGAAAGTTAACATGTTTTTCTTAGTCGCTTGCTACTATTGCAGAGTTAGCGTCCGACAACTTGTGGAATGCACGTTGATGCTGCTGGAGGTACCTTGTTCGACCATCGCTGTGTACACCGGTTTTTTAAGTGTGTCAGACACGTGTATCGAGGAAAATTACGTAGTCCGAGCAAGTAGTGCGGTGCGATGCGATGCGATAATAGAAGTAGAGAGAGATGGTGTGGCGTCAGCGCGTGGGTTGTCACCGCGCCCCGCTGCCGCCACGGTGACGCATCGCCGCCTTCGCACCGAGCTCACTATCCAACGATAGCTCTTATGGTATTTCTCCGATGATATTTTTATATTAATTTGGAAGAAATAAGAGAAACGATGACATTACAGAATATATAAATACATGGGATGTGTCCTACCTAAAATAGATTTATGTAACCAGTATGTTTTTAACCAAAAACTGTAAATTTTGAAGATATTTTAAAATCCCTTACGTATTATTAAATACTAAATCTACATAACAATATTACAATTACATATTATATTCACATTTATAAAAACTCTACCTACTGCTCGCGTGGGGTTCATAATTATGATCCCAATTTTCAATAAAACAATAAATACATGAAAAATCAGATAAGTTTATTACATAAGGTAAAGTTTACTATAAAATTGCTCTAAAAATTCTTTAAAAATATCAATTTGGCTCCGAATAATCCTTTTGAATTAGGAACTATACCTACTTACTTTCATTATAACAAGTTTGCTATCATGTTTTGATGCATATTACATAGGTAATTATTAGTTTAAGATTTTAGTAACATTTTGACGTTGGCCAACTGTTGGAAATGATATAGAGACGCCATCTTCTTTGCATTTTTCTGCGGTTTTTGTTTTGTTTCTTCGGATGAAGAAGACTTTTATCCCTCATCGAGCTAATTGATGAGGTTACACCATTTCAATAGTTTTTCCTTCAGAAACACAATCAAATGCTTCTTTTTCTTCTTTAAATAAACTTTAAACAAAGTTTGATTTGATTTTCTTGAATTTGGCGAGCAAAACTTTTTTTTATACCAACAAAAAATTTTAAAAAATGGGTCAAAAAGAGCCTAAACAGCATGAAAAAATTAAATCTAATTAAAAGGCAAATAAACAAATTATATATATCACAAATTGTATTTAAGTAAAATTTACGTAAAAATTTGACTAAGTACGTTATTACTCGCGTGGGGTCAGTGTGACCCCAAACACTTTCCTGCTAAAACTGTTCTAGACAGCGACATGTCCGTTACTAGTTTTGAAGGAAACTGCAACATAGAAAGCTACCAGAAAAATCTAGAAGGTGGTATAGAAACTATAGAATTACGAATGTATAAATACCATCTATGGTCAATCTTACCCAACGCGAGTAATTAAGGGTTAAAATAATTTAACCAAATATCGAAATATAATTAAAAATCAACTATAGCACTAGTTTTTTGGTATGGTTTTTTAATCGACTTAAATTTTTTTTTTTTATTACATTTGCATAACCAACTCTTATTTGAATGTTTAGATATTATTATTATTATGTCTAAATAATATAATAGTTATATTTTTTTATTGGAACCCTGGGAATATAAATAATTTTACGGATATTTTAAGACTACTTAGTAATAATAAATATAATTTAATAAAACAATCAATAAACGTATCCAGCTCTTCAGATAAGTCACTGAAATGTTCCTCCATTAAATGTTTGTCGGCGAGACATTCTAGTTAGAATAGGTAGGTAGCTAGTGCAGTGTTTGGATGGCCCCGACCCCATCCCATCAGTCGTTCTGAACTCTATCTAACTACACCAGTCCACCATAGAACGTCGCGCGTGGTGCCGGTATCGCATCATTACCACCACGAGCTAGTCGCCCGCGCTACTGGCCCGCTAGTGAAAACGTAACTAATTCCGATTGACGACGATCGGTACGATTTCTGTGAACGCACAAATTCATGCAACTGATAGTTACAAGGTCTTAGAGACGCTCGACAATTGCGTAAATATAGTCGCACCGCGCTAAAAAGAATATTATCGGCTACCGGCCCGGGATCCATTCCCGCCGTTTGAGTGGTTCTGAATTAGATTGATATCAATTTTATATCAAAGTTATTCTAGAAAGTGTGAACATAATCGATCGTTTCGACCACGGTTCTCAGGTAGTATGTCAAGGACGTTATATTACTAACGTGATGTCAGTTTCTCGACCATCTGTGGATGACTTTGTTGATCTTTTTTTGGTGATCAAGAAAGATATAATGATTCTTGCGCAGTGACTCATTAACCGATTCCACTATAAATCGATAAATCTAACGGTTTATTCCATCGTTTAATTTAAGATTTTGACTTCGTTGATAAATATTTCAATTATTAACCTTTTCATAACCTCTGTAATTTTACAATTATTTGTTTGTAAACGTGTAACACAGATTACTAATTTTCATGTGGGTATAGTTTTCAACTGGAGCTGAAGAATATACCTACCTACTTATTGTGTCTGCCAATGGATAGTTGCGCAGTAGCATTTATTTCTCATAACATAAAATAAAAGACAGGGGGATGGAGTGGGCTAGACCAATAATAGCAAAATGTTCATATTTACAAAATAAATAGCAAATATAACAATAACACGTAATAAACTCCAAAGCGTTAGGCTTCTCAGAGGCGAACTGAGAGTGGCCCGATTATTCATTCAAAGTTTTTTTTTTACATTTGTGTAACATGTACCTTCCATCTACTTACTGAAAACATTTAGCTACGCTCGGCCTTGAGTGTAGGCACATATTCATGACACAATCAAGGTATGATGTCATTTTAGTACGAAGATAATTATAATTTTATTAGGCATTTACCAGTCAAAACTTCTTAAGGTGATGTAGGTATAAGGTATAAGTATAACATTTAGAAAAGGTGTCCACTATTGAAACAAACTACTGCGGGGAATTCTGCGCAGTTTTTTTACCGCGCTATTTGGGTTGTTGTTGAGTGTGTGAAATGATTATGAAAACACACGTGACATAATGTTCTGTTATCTGCGTGAAAAAAATCCTGTGTCTCTTTCACCTTTGGGAATTTGTTATCAATATTGTCTTGGTGAAAAAGAGTGGGGATGTGTATATTCTAAAATCCATCCAATATTTGATTAACCGTCTTTTGTGCTACAGTGCAGTGTTTATTATTATATAATTACCATGTAATTATTTATTTAATCTTGGGCCGGTGTATTAGCATGATAAGAGGTTATAATATTTATTCTTGGTTATTCTTGGTTTTCTTGGGTACCGATGGTAACTTTAGTGCCTTTGACCTTCTTATTAGGATTAGGATATAAATTGAATCAATTGCTTTGAATTAGAATTTAGTAAGGAGGTTCTAACATTTTTACCTATTAGAGTGTGGCAAAGAGTGGCGCCATTTTGAAAAAAATATTGATTTTTGAACCAAGAATCTTATATATCTATATATATAAAAATCAATGCCACTTTTCGTTGTAATTTTATAACTCAAGAACGGGCTCACCTATCCAAACCAAATGTTTAGGCTTTGTTCGGACTATTTAGTAGATGGTTTATGTGAAGTTTGCACAAAATCGGTCGAGCGGTTCTTCAATTATCACATTTTTATTATTTCACTTTATACGTAGCGAAGCACGTACCGGGCCGCTAGTTTTATACCTATAAGATTCTTGGTGCATACTCATACTTGGTATTACTCGTATTTTAGGTAGGTACTTACTAATGCCTGGTTTCTATAAACAAAAACTAATCGTATTGCGTAGGTACCAATGGTAGGTTTTTTTATTGCCAACTGCCAGATAGATCATTTCGTTAAGCTAATTTATTGGTATTCTATACAAAGCTTTGAGGTCTTTGCTTCGTCATTAGTAAAGATATAAGAGTCTTAATTTTAACCGATAAAGGTAAAAATTACAAGTCTTAGTGATCTTTGATGGGTTTATTAACCTCCTAAGGTAGCTTAAAATTATGGGAAACTAGCTGTACCCCTTGGTTTCACCCGCGTTCCCGGGATAAAAAGTAGCCTATGTTCTTCTCCATACCATAGGCTATCTGCATGCCAAATTTCATGATGATCCGCTTGAGTAGTTGAAGCCTTTACCACAGGTTACCGCACTATATATCAAATAAATATTAATCTATAATTGTTTTCGAACCCAAATATATCTCAATTTTTTTTTATGTAGTTATTTACAGCACATACTTTAGAAACAGTATTACCATCTCTTATGGTAAAACTGTGCTTTATATATATTCCGTCCGCTCGGGTAAATTGCAAAAGACTTGAAATATCGACTTGGAATATAGTAAGTAATCTTATAATACTGAACATGTAAGGAAAAAGGGACACCTATAAGGATTGGCGAAATATAGGTTTTATATAATAAATAAACAACACGTCAAAATTTCATCTCCATCCACCAAGTAGGTACCTACATAGCAATGCCAATGTTTGTCCATAAAATGTGGTGAGTCCGGGGCAAAAGGAAGTCTTTATTACTCCCTTTTCTAATGTTTTTTTGTAGGTCATATTTTATTATTTTTAGCTTATAATTCTTTTATTTTTTATATACAATACACTGTTTACACGAAATATTATATAATCTAAATAATAATAAACTAATAACTAAAACTAAAAACTAAGAAAGGTAAAAAAAAAACTAAAAGAACTTATAAATAAGCTAATCTATCAAGGTCGCTGCCATGTGGTAGCGTGCCCAGAACGCTGGCGGCATTACCTCTCTGAATGGCTATACCTCAGAGTATATAAATACTACCTATACTAATACGTTGAACGAGGTATTCGCCAGTTTTATTGTGTAAGAAAATCATAGATTGTGTATTTATAAAAATAATTAAGAAAATGTCACGATATTGCATTCATGTCTCTTTCATTACCATCTTTTCCTTTCACATTTTTTATACAAATTGGTCCAAAATCCACTGGTATGGATTCCAATGGGTGGTATTGGAAGGAAGGTAATTAATCAGATTGGAAGGTAATGAATCAATATTAACTTCCAGGCCAAATACTTCCATACGTATCAGGTCAGAGTGAGCGACTCAGAGTCGCACTTGGCCGGATTTTTTATGTGTAAAGGCTGACGTAGGCGGGGCAGTCCACCTGTTGACAAGGCCACGAAAGAAACAGTAGCAATAGCAGGAGGGGTTGCCAAAGTGTTGCCGACCTTTATAAGCCTAGAAGACAATTGAATTTCAAATAAACAACAACACCATTCGTCTCTTCTATCCGTCATCCCATCATTCACTCCTATGACGACGTACCTAGCTTTCATTTCTCCTCATAACATGTCCATACTACGCTAAACGGTTCAAAAAGCATATGGTTATGTAGGGTGGTAGGGTCAATTCATTAATTTTTCATAACAATAATTAAAAATTATCAAATATCTATATAAAATAATAAACTATTCGTAGTATTATGTATATGTCATATTATTGATATTGTGGGTAATTTCTGATCGGTTATTTTGGTGATTAATGCACGAGGGTCGTGTGATGTGTCATTTAGATATGTATGAAGGGTAATCAAGCGTATTTAGCGGCACGAACAAACAAATATTGTGATGTAAATAAAATAATTACATAGTTCCAGGCATAAACTATGAGTCAAAAGTAGTGGACTCTGATGTAGAATATCGAATGGTACCTTTGCTTTGTTACTATTGCTGATAGTATCTCTATCTGCCAATTAAAATGTTTACTATCTTGTCTTGATAATAAAAATGAAATCGTTTGAATGAATATAAATCTCTTTCGGTGTAAGACTATGTTTACCGGTCAAGCTATCGATTTGAAACATAAAACTTTTGGTAAACCTGATAGGTAGGCCTACCTTATAAGAAAATCCGGTAACCTACCTTATAAGAAAATCCGGTAAAGTGCGAGTCGGATTCGATTCGGAGTGTACCGAATAATAATAATAAATCATCTATAACTGGGCTTTACAGGTAGTTTAAACAAAATCTAAACGCTAAATTTTCCGCATGCATAATTCGGGATTTTGTGTGGGTTGACTTATCCTTAGCTTATGCCATTTTACATACAAAATAAACTTTCCGCAAATACTCAATGGCTTTTGTACAACTTTAGACCTACAGCAGTTTCGCTATGAAATTACTAGAAATAGTGTAACGATGCGACCACTTTCATTCAAATATTATAACAAGCTTTTATATTAAATTTTGCATATATAAATCGGATAACAATGCATTGTGCAATATTATTATGACACTGAGCTAATCTGGTGATAGACCCCGGTGGCCATGGGAGCCGACGCAACTCCATCGTATAAGCCCCGTTAGTATAGAGATACATATATTTTATTATTTGTCGTTTTACTAAGTAGGTACCTATAGAGAATCACACCATGTTTATCGAGAATAAATAAAGTTATTTTTTGTATGTAGTATGATAGAAGCCATAAAATTAATAGGTCACTTTTTTTTTATAAATCTGTGAAAATCTATTAGCTCAGAGTATATAAATACTACGTACAACTATTAGTGTCAAAAGGCGGCGACGACGGGCGTATAAGAGGCTTAGTAAGTAAATGATGTAAGTAGGTAAAAAATAAATAAATACATATGGTCCCACGGCACCCTTTGGTTACGGAACCTTAAAAACCACTTAAGTTAACAAACCATTCTGAATACCAAATTCATTTATTATCATATACCTACCTAACTAAAATATATTATTACCTAGTTGTTAAGCGTGTTACCGGAATAAACACGTTGACCGAACGTTTCGTGAAGAATTTACTATGCAATAAATATGAACGTTCCTACCAGAAACGTATGAATGTTACTGTGAAAAATACTAACCTAAGCAATTATAAGAGAAGCTTGAAAATACATCGTAATACAATAAACAAAATAGCCGACAAATTACTAAATTATTGCGGAAAAGTTTGACACAACTAAGAATGAATTATGTTTAGGTTACCATGTAGATTTTACATTATTATTATGTAAAATGTGCAAATGAGGAAGTACATTACCAGTCTAAATACATATTAGGTATATCGCTATACGGTAAAACCGATACCTAATAGAAGACCGTGAGGTGCCGTGAGCTCAGTCCTTACTATCAACACTGGAGTGGGTGGGCCCAATAGCAATGCCCCTCGGCCTTGGACTCCCGTTATAATGTAGGTAGAAACAGATTGTAAATATAATTATTATGCTAGTAACTAAGTAATTACGTTGAAATTATCATACAACGCGAATGCTACATTTGATAACCTAGGGCCACACTTGCGTTCGCGCGGCGAAGCTTCGCTCAACGAACGAAACAATACACGCAGAAAGAAAACAATTACTTATCGGATTATCTTCTAATGCCAATCATCATCTTATTTATGCTAATAAGCTATTAATGCGAAAGAGAGTTTGTTTGTTTGTGTGTTTCGCCTTCACGGCCCAACTACTCAACGGATCATCATGAAATTTTGCATGCAAATAGCCTATGTTATGGAGAAGGAAATAGACTATAGGAAATAGATATATAGCGGGAACGCGGGTGAAACTGCGGGGGGCAGCTAGTAATGCTATAATAATGCCCTCGTGCTCATAATATACTCACAGCGACATATCGATATTATAATGTTGTTTAGGGAATGTTGGCTCCTACGACTGGTCTGGCTGCTTACAAAAAGTATTGAAATGTTCCCTTACTAATATTATAATTGTAAATGTGAGTTTATTTTTATACATGTTTTTTAAGCGGGGAAAAGCTAGTCAAAAAAAAATTACTTAGGGTCATGCCCTTAACAGCTGATAGCGCGCTAATGTATGCTAATCATGTGCTAAGTAAATATTTTATTTTTTTGGTAAAGTTGTTTGTTTTCATGTGTACAATCATGTGCCGAAGTGTCGTTTACTTATTACCAGTCACCCTATACATATACTTAGTATACAACACGTATACGTTTGAAGTACGTACTAAAACAACTAAATTCTACACATTTGGTCCAACAGAAAATAAGGAAGGTCCGGTGGCCCTGGGATCTTGTAATATTATCTGGATATCAAAATATGACATCCAATTTTCACCATAAAATTCAGCTTCGTCCTTCAGCACGCCGCTTCTTGGCGATAGGTTCAGGTCCCCTAAAAAGGAAGCTAAGCAATATTGCTAACGCAATTCATTTATTCGAATTTACAGCAGATCTTATGCAATTCATCAATGCCGAATCCTTTAATGAATTGAATTGTTTATAATGAGTAATTATTTTACCAAAAAATATTGGAAGGATCTGCCGAGAATACGAAAAAATGAATTGCTTAGCAATATTGCTTTAGCTTCCTTTTTAGCCCCACAGGTGCGGCCCCAGCATAAACAGAATTGCGCTACGCTACGCACATAGCGTATAAGTACCTACCTCTGACATCTAATTATATTATACTGTGGAATTTGATATAACATTGCTAACCGTTAATATTACTTAGTTTACTTCGTTATTTCCTTACGTTGGATAACCTTGAGGTCGTAACATGATATAATGTTATCAAATTATATCATAATAATAAATAATGTTAGCTACTGAGTTAAATTAGTGATGCCCTAATGCAAATCCAATATAATAAATGACGGGCCAGTTGGCGCAGTTGGTTAAGACGTTGAGTCTTAACCTATAGCGCCGCAGGTCGTGGGTTCGATTCCCACACAGGACATGCATTTGTGTGCATGAACATGTCTGTATGTCCTGAGTCTGGGTGTAATTATGTATATTAAGTATGTATTTACAAACAAAAAGTAGTATATGTATTATATCAGTTGTCTGGTTTCCATAGTACAAGCTCTGCTTAGTTTGGGATCAGATGACCGTGTGTGAGGAATGTCCCAGGATATTTATTATTTATTATTATTATTATAAAGAGTAATATAAAGAGCTGTCTTAGAAGTTATGTGTAATCATTGTGTAATATACCATTCAGGTTCCCCACTGTTTTATTAAACAAGGACTGCAATGTTTGCAGTGCTATGGTCATGACAGCTGTTTGTGCTCCAATTATATTACGTAAGCATTACTGACTCTCCTACGATGCTACTATCGACACTGAGTGTGCTACATTCCACCTTACCGAACAGCCCTAGCTAGTCGACACCATCACAACAACATAGGCCCAAGGTTACTATAACTATTCTATAACTATATTATATAGAGAAAATTATACAAAAGTCAAATATTGCCTTCAAGACTTGTCTTATGATGACACAGAAAGTCTTTTAAAATCAATAGAATTTTATTTTATTTTATTGTTTTTTATTTTAATTATAATTATTTTATATTTATAAATACTGTGAAATTCAACTCACGTAAAGACTACTTTGAACAGCGGAATGTTACAAATAAGAATTGTGCAGTCATGTTGCGTACACTCATAGGTAGGGCCTTAGGGCCAGTGTTTGCGCAATCGGCAATAGAGAGGTTCTTAGCACTCGAGGACATGACACGAAAGTAGCTGCTAGATTCCATAAGAAGCTAATAACTAGGGATACCTACTTACTTTAGATAAGTAATATATATAAGCGAATGGGCACTTCATCAAACTAATATTATAAATATGCGAAAGTTTGGAAATTTGTACCCCAATCACGCTTCGACATCTGAACGGTTTTGGATGTTTGGCAGGCTGATAGAATATGTTCTGATGAAGTATCCCGGGAAAGCAATATATCCCTCGGGTACGCGGGTAAAACCGCGGGGAGCAACTAGTAACCCATTTTCTTTTATATTACTGCTAGTATATATAACTATAACTTCGGCTACATCATCACTCGATAGTAAGGCGGTTATCACACTGTCACGCATCACGCTGCACTGCATGTTGCGTGTCAGCGCACCTACGCGCGTACATGCGGGAGTGCAGATCTGCATCATCGTGCAGGTTTTTACGCGTGCAACCTTTGTATTGGATTGACATTTCAAATCGAAATATCAGGTAATTTTTAATTTTCTTATGTCACTCCTATACAAAGGTTGATCGTTTACTAACGATGACGAATGCCGACAACCATACGCGCTACGCTGCGTGGTGCGTGGCAGTGTGATTACCGCCTTAGATTGTCGGAAAAGAAGTCTATGTATAGTTAAAATAAATAAAACCTCTTATGAATCAACTGAAGGAATCATTAGTTTAATTCCCCGAACATTGTTATTATAGGAAAATAAAACAATAGGTAAGTACATCGTAAGCCTAATATCTAATCGTCTACCAGTCTCACAATATTAGACTTGATGCCCACGGCTAACATCCACCATTGCACCTCAACATCGACTGGAAAGAAAATGGTCAGGCACTATGCCATTTCATACGAGACCGTGGTCCATCAGTTTGTAGAATGAACCCCATTTCATTTCTCGTGGGTCTATTCTAGTGCTATTATACGTACTGAATTACCTATACAGTGCTTGTTTATACCAACGATGGGGACCATTCAAGTGTCAGTCGGCATATAGTTTCGATAAAGTAGATAGTCAATCTCAAAACCACTATGTATAGATAGATAGATAACACTTTATTATTATACCACATGTTTGGAATAATAATACCAAACATAACTAATAATGCCTCGTACGTACTATACAGTACGTACGAGGCATTATTAGTTATTAGTAAAGTACATTATGTTTTTTTTTACCTCGATGATGTAATAAACACATCAGCAACTAATCTATCACCACCAGAGGTGTTTCCAAATTTTCCGATACGATATCGGCCGGATATCATTATTATCTTTAGCAATTCTGCAATACCGATTTATGGATAGATCTGTTGGATCTCCGGACTAGTCCCATAGACTATAATAGACCGGGAGATGGTGGCACTTTCCCGGTCATTAGTACCAGTATGGCGAACCTTCTGGGGGCCTACCACAAGCTCTTAAAACAAGGTTAAAATAACCTTATTTGTCTTTTGTCCCTCTTTGACATCCGGCGTCAAAACAAGACAAAACACAAATAAGGTTATTTTAACCTTGTTTTAAGAGCTTGTGGTAGGCCCCCAGGGGTCTAATTACGTAGGTATAATGACGAAAAGGAAAATGATGGTCAATCGAACGTGTCGAATAAATTAAGAGGGTCGAACGATTTGTTCAAAAATTCTTGCATTTTCCGATAGTTGATGAAAAAGAAGTAGGCGGTAGCGTAATGTCATAATTCTCCGGTGTGACTATTCATACGGCCCGCGATAAGGACGAGAACACATAAATTTAAAAAAAAACATTTGTTCCAGGCTATGGCGTCCCATACCAAAATGCGCCGCCGCCGCCCAAATAGGAAACAATACACTTTTTCGCATTCGATTTTATTGTATTTTACCACAGTCAAAACTACGCATCATTTTGCGAAAAAAATCGACGGTACCATACTTACATACCAAATAAAATAGACTGTGCCAATAGGCCCGAGTCGAGTTCAATGCCTCTAAAACACAGGCCTCTCTTTTTTGCCAAGATAAGTCTCTTCCACCCGACTCCCGCATTTCTTGATGTATCTGTACCGATATCCATCCACCTAAATCTCAATTAATCATCCGATCTTAATTTCGGACAGTCCATCGAGGCAAAGGCAAGACTGTTGCCAAAAAACTTGGTATCTTGAATAAGGTGAGACGGTACTTTACAATGAAACAGCTTCTAAATCTATACAAAGCTGAAGTTCGTTCTTGCATGGAGTACTGTTTTCATCTGCGGGATGGCTCAGCCAAATATCAACTTGCCCCTTTGGACTCGTTAGATAGACGTCCTCGAAGGATAATTTGACGATAGCGACTTAATGAGCAAGAAAAATCATCGGCTCATCGGCGTCAGGTTGAAAGTTTTACGGTATTCTATAGATTGTTCGACGGAGAATGCGATCAAAATCCCAATAATCTTGTCCCTCCATCCACGTTCTTCTATGGGACCACTACGCGTCGGTTCATCGTCGGTCAGTCAGTCTTGCTATACCAAGCTTTTTAATTCCTCTTTCTTACGCACGGCCAAATTGTGGAATGCTCTCCCGGACAACGTGTTTCCAGACACTTATAACATGGGTTTATTCAAGGCCAGCGTGAACAGGCATCTTATGGGAACGCGCGGTCTACCCTAGACTACATCTTCGCTTACCATCAGGCGGGATTGCGGTCAAGCGCAAGCCCATTGAATATAAAAAAAAACTTTTACCCTAAGGGTTATGGTGTCACTCCGTCCGCCTGACTGTCACAGCGCTATATTTCAGCAACCACTGATGTTATTGATATAAAATTTGGAATAGTTTTACTTACACAAGCTTATTGCAAATGAAAAATAAAAAATATATTTTTAGGTAGTTAAGGCTCGGTGCGTCACTCAGGGTTCCACTCTTGGCTGGGTTTTTATTTTTATTTAAAGTAGCATTTTACTTTAATATAATAGACTTAAACTAAGTTTAACATCCGGTACATAATATGAACCCATTACTGGTACAAGGAAGAAAAACACCTACATAGCAAAATTTATAATTTGAGTCGTCGAAATGGAAAAAAAAACCACCGAATAATAGTCCTACGTTTCGTCACAGAATATTCAATAGTAGTAGTTAATATTTTCCGACGTTCACCACTAACCAATCGATTAGTTTATGAATAGGCTGCTGATTTCACGGGTCTTGGCGATACCAGATGTTGCCATTTGATTTATACTTCTTATGGACCTTGAAAGCACATCAAAGAGTCAAACACGCAAACAATTGTTTTTTATTCGTTTTTAATATGAAACGGACACTGATTGCGAAGCTACCGGCCTATTTGGACGATCTTTGATAAGTTTTCCAGTCTACATTATAGGCGTTTACTAACTATCAATTGAAACTACCTAACCCTAAATCAACAAGTTCAACAGGGTGGTATTGTTAGGTATCTACCTAGTTAGATATGTAACAGAAAGCAACAAAAGTTTTTTGTAGCTACAGGCGAGGTAGTGTTATTGAAAACTTTGGAGTTTCTTGGTTCCTCCCACGCTTAAAAATTTTCTAGAGAAATATTATGGACATGATATCTCGCTACTTTGTTCAAATAAAACACTTGGTGGTACACAAGTTGGTACAATTTACACACACACACCGATGGAGTAGTTATGCGAGAGAGCTATTTTGACTCCCAACAACGACTAAGCCGCTGCGATCAACGAAATGTTGATAAATTTATTCGAAGGTGAAGAAATGATTTATATTTCTGTTGCCACCATGGTTGATGTAGATGAGTCGGTAAATTATCCTGTTCAATATTTAAACTCTCAGTCCGTCGGGTCTTCCTTGTCACAGGCTTATGTTGCTTGTATGCTCTCCTGTCATATTGCTTAGAGATATACGGCCTGCAAAAAATTACAATGGAACACACTAGCCTCCAGGTAACTGCTCTTCGCCACATGTTATTGAGGCTAAAATATTTATTAACCAGAGGAGAAACAGTCTTCGGGACGCGTATGCCATGGATCCCAAATCACCTTCCGTTTGAATTTAAAATATTGCAGTTCCCAATCAAGGTTTGTTTCGCGATGACTGAATGCGATGAATGATGATTAATAAATCACAGAGAAAAACTGAAATTTGGTGGAGTTGATTTGCGGAAGGACTGTTTCTCCCACGGCCAGTTTTATGAGGCATGCTAACGGGGGAGCTCTCAATCCTGTACTTTTGTCAAATACCACACGTAGTGACGGGAAATAGCAAAGAACAAAGCTCTATATTGCTACAATAATTCATATCTAGAAAAAAAGAACGCGGACGAAATCGCGGGCAAAAGCCATTATTATATAATTTATTATCCGAAAAAATTTACGAGGATTATTATTTTCTATGTTATCACAAATATTGATGTGCCTTTCTTTTTGCATACTAGTAAAGGTAATGTGTTGGATCCAACTATTGTAGAATTAATGTCCTTGGCTCGCGGTAAAAAAAATAACAATGACATAAATTGTTATAATAGGACGCGCGTCCCTCGCGGGAACCAACGGATTAATAATCCACATTTGCAAATAAATGAATTTGAATCACCGTGTTCATAGAGGTAGAATGCGTGCGTGCGTTCATCACGTGACCAATCACCCCACTACCCGTGACAAACAGTTATTTAAAGGCGATGATAGCTCCGTGGTAGTGACGTCGGATACCGAGATTTTCAAGTTGAAAATCTGTCGCCTTGCACCTATCGGTGTATTCCGACAGCTGCACTTGAGAGCCAGTTCCTTCTTGGCTTTGCGCTTACCACCTTCGTGCTTACATATCACCACTGAATATGGTAAGATTGTGGTCAAACACAGGCCTGTACACAGTAAAAAATAAAACAATTAAAGAATACATCTCGTCCTCATTGTAAATTATTATTTAGGTTGCTTTCCTATTCCATCAATCCCATAAATATACTTCTGTTAGATCTCTCCGCAAGTAGCCATGAGACCCTAAACCAAGCAGAGCCAAAACCTAAACTGAGCTGAAGCAATGAAAGTAATAGTGACGTCGAATAGTGTGACGAAGGTCATAGTTTCTAATCCTGCAATAATCTTGAGCCTTTGGGCCATTGGCAAATACCAATTGTAATAACAAGAATATTTAATGTATTAAACTACGTTGATTCATTGAAGGAAAACATTGGGGGAAACCATAGCACTGTGGTAGCGTTTTTTGTAGATTGGGTTATAGGCTACACCTACAACCATAACTGGCTGAAGTGCTCTGACCAAAGATTATCAATTTAAATGCTGTAAATATATCCTTTAAGCCATGAGCAAGTTTTACCGTAAACATCAGTAAGAGAAGATATGATATCATAGACATCAAAATGAACACTAGATGTCGATAGGTACACATCACATCTACAAACATAGGTATAATGATTCGTTCTTTACTTATCTAAGTTCGTATTCTAGATCGTCAATCAATGCTCAAATAAAGTTTTGAGTCGAGATGAAAACAATTAAAAATGGTACCTGCTTCAATGATATTAGGTTTATTTTCAATTAACTCGATCCGATCTATTCTTGAGACTTGATCTGAGTTTCGAATAACACATAGAGATACACCTAAGTAATGAATATGATAGTGGATGGTTATACGCCAAGAGAAAGATCGAAAAAGAGACTCTTTTTCTGTCTTGTAAAGAGATGAAGGATGAAGGTGTGAAAGATCATACGAGTTAGAAAGGAGTGAATGCTGTGAGGGATAAAAGGGCTAATAGGATGAAGCGTACATATACCTACGTATCTGGGGGCACGGGAGTGCCCCCTGCCAAGACGAGCCAAGCGAAGCGCAAGGGCACTACCTACCTTTTCTCGAAGCGCTTCGTCGTTTTCTCGAACCCTCATGACTTGGGTGTAGATTATACCAGATAAACAACATTCTCGGGATATGATGTCAGTAGTGAACTTATTAAACATATTAAGTTTCAATAACATAGCTCTTATACTTTAGATTTTATTGATATCTAAAAATCCTGTCTCCTTAACCGGTCTGCTTAAGTTTGCTATTTATTTACTTATTAAATATTTACTCAGTCTACTTTAAAAAGCCACATATTTTGACTAAGGTGTAGAGTTTGTAATGTTAGGGCTTGTAGAGTTAGGGCGTGTAGAGTTATAAGCTTGGCTCTACATGAGATCTGATAACTTTTTGACAGTGCGAGCCATATGATCTCGTCTTGGCAACATTTTACATGAAAATGTTTCTGACTCGAAATGGTAAAATGGCAAACCGATAATGTTGATGATGATGAATAAATTAATGAATACATAAAAGGTTATGAAAGGTGTGAGATGTATGCTGTGTAATATCCTGATAAATATAAATGCGCCATCAGGTAAAAATTGTCGTTAGCATATCAAGAGAAACTGTGTTACTTGACCTTGTCTTATAAAAATAAGCATTTGAAACAACAGGTATTGTTCACAATAAAAACGCATGACGTTATAGCCCATATTCAGAACCATAGTTAATTGCAAAGAATAATGTTTTCTGCAAACACAGATAAGATAACGATTTGAGCATACATTATGTTGAATTAAAGTATATGCCTAATCAATCCACATTGAACTCTTTAACACTATGTTATTAAGTCCATAATATTTAATTACATTTTAAACTCAAGAAATAAATTTTATCGCACCGTTTTGCAAAATTAATATTAGGTACTTATACGTGACAGCAAAAAAATACCTACCGAAATTTTATCGAAAATATGTTTCCTTGATATTTATTTATTTTCATAAAATCCTTACGTTCTTCACTATAACTAAGAAAGATTTAAAAGATTGAAAAGATTATAAAGTATTTAATTGCTTTTGTATTTATGAAAATTGAGCAAGCTAGATTGTTTGAGACCAGTACCAGGACTAGACCGACTGGGGGATCGAGGGAAAATGCGTAACGTGAGTGATACCTCGGAGTGCAACTATAGTTTACTAAACTAACATAATATTGACTTCATAGAGTAGGTACCTCGCACTAGCTCGAGATCAATGAGCACTAACTATGACATGGTATACGTTTTAACCGGTGACCGAATAAGCTCACTCGTGGAATTTTCCATTGCACAAATTGATCAGTACTCCGAATATTCATTCATTTGACTTGCCCTCAGAGGTGCGTACCTATATTGATTTTACGATTATGAAGCACGTACTTACTAAAATTTTCCAGGTTAAGTGTGCCACGGTTGACACAATATAATGGATTCTTTAATAATATAATCTAATATTCGAAGGATAATAATATTTACCTATTATATCTAATCACAAAATCTTATTTTTAGGTATGTACAGCATGTAAGAAAAATATTACAATAATAAGTTCTAGTGTGTAGTAATAATAAGTACTTATAACTCACTCACTAAAACTGGTCTGAATGAATTCCTATCATAAATTTTGTTGCGGTACTTACTCTAATATTTTAAAATATAATCGGTGACATAACTACTTAGAATCGATCGAGACACAAGGTTCACATTATGATGATGACACATAAATTTTACCTCTGTAATGCGGCTTACTCATAATTTATCTTGAACCACGATAAAAATGTGTACACCTAAAATACATGTATTTATTTTTCAGTCTGTGAGACTTAGAAGTGAGAACCATTTAATTACGTTACAGTCGTCATCGCATAGTAAATTTACTATTGATCTCATTCAACGATATGGCGCCGGCGCAGCAGAATGTCGAAGTGTGTGATGATCCCGTGCATTCAAAAATAAAAATGAGACTTATATCAAATGACATTAAAAGTGAAAATGGTGTGCCATGTTACGAAAATAACAACTCAGTGCTTCGAGACAGTGCCAGTGAGAAAATTAACAGTGAAACAGACTTTGATATAAGCAAATATGAAGCTATGGAATTTAGGCCACAAATTAAATGGCCCGATCTCACAGTTCAAATATTATTGCATTTAGTTTCAATTTACGGACTGTACCTGACTATAACAAACCATGTTAAAATCCTTACAATATTATTTGGTAAGTACCTCTACTTAATTTTAATTAAATTTAGTTGTTGAAAGATCGTTTATTGATAATAAGTGTATTTACAAAACATTCGTCCTCGCTAACTAGGACAGTATACCTACATAATTTTAGAAGGGAACTAATTGTTTGAGCTGTTATTTAAATATTCGAAATGTTATTATGATCAGTTGAAAAACATATTGAGCAGTTATTTAATTTAATGGCGGTTGATTAATTATTGCGACAGTAAAACATGGACAGTAATAAAATATCAATTAGTCGGTTATTTTATCATACAATGTCAATTCTAAAAATAATTGAGCAGTCCAATAACTGAATGAGCGGTAAAAATGATGGAATGAGCGGTTCGATAAATCAGTTCGGCAGATCATAGCGAGCGGTGACACCCGAACTCAAATTCATTGAAAAGAGAGGTAAATGTTCGTTAGTTGGGCGGAGCTTATTAGCGCGGGTGGCGGAAGCGACCAATCACGTAATCGTTTAAATTACGAATAAAAGTTCCTATTATTATACAATTTGTTTTATTTAATTCCTTCAGTCAAAGCAAAAGTAATTTAATTTTTCATTACTATTTAAGTACTGTTTTTAGGGTTCCGTACCAAAAAGGTAAAAAGGAACCCTTATGGTGCGACTTCGTCCGTCTGTCCGTCCGTCCGTCACACCGCTATATCTCGAAAACTACTTTACCACCTCATTGTTTATAGAATTGCTTAGAATGAGATTTCTTACCGACAAATTCCGATTTATTACTGCCCACACGTAACCGCTCGTTCAATATTTTTTACCGCTCAATTTAATTATTTCCTGCTCAATTATATATTCACTGATCCATTTCATTATTTTTTATTACTCATTTTTGTTTACTTTACTGCTTAGTTTTAACTGCTGAACTAGTTATTAAACGTGCCATTTATAATTTTTAACTTACCAAAACCGCTATTTACAACTGCCTCTTTAAATCAGTGCCATTTTAGAATCGCAGAGCAGTTACATCGGATGTAAATAGATAGGAAGTAGTACCTACTAGAACTTTACTAGAAGAAGCGTGAGAAGTTTATTGATAAAATAATTATTTGAAAAATTAATTCAACTACAAAGTCAACAGCATTTCGCAGTTCGCACATTAACGTTATGAAATCGCATTTGTTTCGATTATATAATAATTGTTCACCGAACTTTTTCCTAGAACTATCAGATAATCAAAAGTATCATTTGTCGAAACGGGATCTACAATACATATTTAACTGTTTCCACGAACAACAGTGCATTGTTGATCATTTAATTTAATTACCCTCAATAATTTTTTTGTTCATAGGTACTAAATAGTCGAGAGTTTGACTTGGATCTAGTAGTCGCAGTTTTCCTAATCTTACCAATCTAGTCGGGCCTTATACATAATTATGTAGTAAATAACAAACCAATTTGAATGTAGCGTTCACCGGTCGTAAATCAGACTCAGGCCACTTCTCTGTAAGAGGGGAAAAATATATTGGATGCAACGTATGTATCCTCTTTAAAATGTATTTTCTGTGTATCATCTTCATTATTGATGAAATGTTCCTTCGATGTACCTACTAATTAAATAATTTAAAGTAATATGATGAGTTGTTTCCGAAGAAATTACTGTCGGAGCAAATGTATGTACCTTGTAAGATAATTTGAAGACATGTTATCCATTGAATACAAATACTGTGAATGAATACCTACCTAATTTTATGGGATTCAAAACTTGATTATTAAATTTTTCGATAAAATTATGCTAAATGTGAATTGAAAAATGTTTCGAATAAACGACATAAAAACGATTCTGTTTTTTCGATGAAACGATTATCGAAAGAAGAACGAAAAGAATAAAGTAAAATTGATTTGAATATTTTTTTTAAATAAATAAATAAAAATCCTGGGACATTCCTCACACACGGTCATCTGATCTCAAACTAAGCAGAGCTTGTACTATGGAAACCAGATAAATAGTTTCAATCATGTTGGAGCACACCCAAATTACTAAAACTTTTATCGAACCACATTTCATAATTAATTGCTTCAGTTTTCAAACCACATTTGAATGTCGAGGCAGCCAATAACTGAGGGAGCACTTATGTAAAAAAAATGATATTATAAATGTAAATGTGTTAGTATTAACGCCTTGCTGGGAACAATAAAATATATTTTTTACCAATAATTATGATTATAAGTACGACTTTCAATTTTCTTCATATTTAGGTATAGGTATATGTTACGCGACGTAAACGCAGTTATGACTAATATGACTATCATACGAAAGGGCTTTGTTTTCACATTCCAAAAAAGGTTTTTATTTTCTTTTATATTACGTAGTTTTTGATGTATGACGAAAGAATACCATACCTAAACACCACCACCTCCTAATCTCCGAAGTTTGCAAAGCGATAAATCTGAATTATAAAAATAGTTGAATTGACATGTAAGTAAAAATTAAAGGAAAAATAGAACTAAGCATGAAATAAGTTTCCAACTAGCACAGTTTTTTCGAAATCATCAATATTCGTAAAAAAAACTTAGCTATGGGGTCCGGTTTTTACAACCAAGAAAAATTACAAAGGTTTTACGTATAAAATGTGTGTGTACAACTATGTTTAAGCTTTAATTTTTGTTTCAGTATTTTTAACAATATACACATCGGGGTTCGGTATAACGGCGGGCGTCCATAGACTGTGGTCACACAGGGCGTATAGAGCAGTACTGCCTCTGCGGATACTCCTTGCGCTACTCTTCACGATCACTGGACAGGTAAATCTTCAATTTATTTAAAATTTAATTTTAATACCAATGATTGAAATTTGCATAATAATAAAACAAACGCAAATGTTTCTATTTAATTTACATGTCAATTTTTAACACTTCAGACTTGTTACTCTATTCACGAACAAGTCCTATTTCCATAAATGTAAATAAGTATGTAAGTGTTTATAATGGTCGTTTAATTCTTAAAAAATACCAGCAACACGAACAGTGAGTCGGTTCAGTCTAAAAGTTTGTTCCTATTATGCCTGACGAATTAGTATTCAATTAGGCACATAGATAGTTTTATACCCTGTAAAATATTGGATACAGAACATTATAGTGCTGGCACGCGAATTATGGAGGCCAAAGCCGAAGGATGCAAAAAAAATCAAAACTGAATTATTCTAATTTATTATTTGATTAAATAAAGTATAAAAATTGCATTAAAAATTTCTTCGGACTTAGTTGGTACCTACCGAAGTGACGATCTCTTGTTTCGCTCGTTTGGTCGGGCGGGCCGTTCGGTACAGGTGCAACGTCGCGGGGCGTCAGCAGTACCTACCTATTGTTCTTGTGGGAACCGCGGCGACTCAGCTTTGCGCAATACCGTCATCGATGATAAATAAGGCTATGTGTACATTGACTTTATGTAAGAGTTTGCCTGCACACATAGGGTAAACGCTGATAGAAACAAGTCATTCCTCACACACGGTCATCTGATCCCAAACTAAGCAGAGCTTCTACTATGGAAACCAGATAACTGATATACTACATATACTACTTTTAGTTTATAAATACAAAAATATACATAATTGCACCCAGACTCAGGACATACAGACATGTTTAAGTTCATGCACACGGCTGCATGCCTAGGCTTGCCAGATGGTATCCAAAAGGAGGACATGTCCTCCTTTTTCATGTTTTGTCCTCCCGTCCTCCCACACCTACTGTAAGTCCTCCTTTTTGCAGCATGTCATTGAAAATTTCGTGACATGCGGCTTGCATGCTGAAGCGTGGTCAAAAGTCAAACGAGCGTGCGACGATGTTAAGCTACATGATCAATTTTGTAACTTGATATCATTTCTTAAATCAAAATCAGATAATGATGAGACATATTATGATTTGAAGTTGCACGAGCAGTGGACAATTTACTTCAAAAGTGCCAAAAACATTGAATGTTTCTCAGAACTGCTCAAGATCTGCGAATTTTATTTCTGTATAAGTGCACATAACGCAAACGTGGAAAGAGTTTTTTCACTGATTAATACTCAGTGGAGCAAAGAGAGGAACAGACTTAGTGTGCAGTCAGTTAAATCTGTAATTCTTACTCAATACAACTTCAAAAACATGACATGTGAAGATTTTCATAATTATTTGTTGAAAAACCAAGAACTTCTTGTAAAAATTGGCAGCTCAGCTAAATATAATTAAAATAAAGTAAAATAATACAAAAAAATCGTTTAATTGTGAAAGTCCTCCTTTTTTATAGAAAATCCTCCTTTTTAGACCCATCTGCCCTCCTTTATCAAATTATGATCTGGCAACCCTATGCATGCCCTGTGTGGGAATCGAACCCACGACCTGCGGCGCGATAGGTGGAAGCATATCCAACCGCGCCAACAAGTCCGTCTAATAGTTTTTCAATGTCGAGAAAAGCATCTAACCGGTTAACTGTTATCCGTAAAAATTACATAACCAAATCGATTGGTGGAAGCGGTGGATAAGCCCCGATGTGAGCGTCTATGTCTCAGTTGCGTATATCTATGAGTACCTATATCATAATTGAGTGAAAGTACGTAAGTTATAATGGAGTGTAGAGTCATACCGATTACGTGGTATCAAGGTGGTATGTAGACAGACAAACCTCTATACCTTATCGAAGCTCACGAAGATAAGATAATTTACTGAACTAAATAAACATTGATGCAAAGTTATTATAAGTTATGGCAAAAATGTTACTGTTTGCGTTTCCTTATACACAGCTATACATTGTGGCCTATCAAAAATCTGCCGCACTATTAGTTATAGACAGTACGTTACCACAGTTTTACTATGGTTACTATACTACTATTATTTATTCTGTGGTTATAGTAATATGTGCTATTAGCTGAGGCCTTACACTGATTCGCACGTCTAAGTTTATCGGCTATAGTCTACTTATAGAAAATTCGGCACGGTAGACGAACTCGTTACGATATGCTATCGATTCAGATATCAAAATGACGGAAATGTATCACCCATATTTTGATAAAGTTTTATCTATGACTCAGCCATTAATCAATTTAGTCATCCTATTATAGTAAGTGATGCGGTGAATTCATTAATAATTATTTTTAGGGGTTATAGAATGTGTGTGTCTGTCTGTCTGTCCGTCTGTCACAGTCACAGCCGATTTGTTTCGAATCTACTGGACCGATTTAAGTTGAAGTTTTGGTAAATTTATGAATTTCTGTGACCCAAACACGGACGTGTTCCTAAAGAAAATAAAGGCATAATTCAAATTTTAAAGCATTTTGGGGAAAAGGGATAACATCCCGCGAAAACTACGTTACACGAAACCGATTCGTTATCATTTTGACGTTTTTCAAAATTAAAACTCTAACAGTCGGTTGCACAAAGATCACCATTAAAGCTTAATTACGTAATGAGACATTAACGCTAATGAATCCGTCAGTTTAAAGATGTTGCACAAAACCACTTTAGGCATAATTTAAGGTTAATTAGCTAAAGACGTCAAAAAGTATGTTCTCAGTTACAAATATCAATAAAATGGCAAAATTGAACGAATGGAATGAATGATTTCTCTACATTCATATTTCTGACCATTGATTATGTAAATGTATAGATTATTTAAATGTATCTAAGCATTAAACGCGGTGAAAAATGGACCCCCAATTATTGGTGGCTAAAATCTTTTCCCGCGCACAATTGTCAGTTGAGTTGTCATTGAATACGTTTGTGTCGTTTGTGTGACAATAATGTTAATTGTTTGAAATTATTTTTGTTGATTAGTGTGCAGAAATTACTTTTAGTATGCACGTATGAAAGGTTCTACCCCTTTTTAATCCTAACTAATATTATAAATGCGAAAGAGAGTTTGTTTGTTTGTTACGCCTTCACGCCTACCTACCTACTCAACGGATCGTCATGAAATTTGGCATGCAGATAGCTTATGGTATGGAGAAGGACATAGGCTACTTTTTATCCCGGGATCACGGGTGAAACCACGGGGGACAGCTAGTGCTTATATAAATTGCAAATAAGTTTCAAATTAATCAGATAAAATAGAATTTAATAAATTTAAGCTGATCCTGGCTTCGACATTCCCGGACCAATCGATTTGCTTTTGAATGCGGACATTTTCGCACAATCTCTCTTGGAAGAACGTGTCAAAGCTTCATCAGGGCAACCTCCTGCTTTCAATTCTGTGTTCGGATGGCTTCTTTTAGGTAAAGTACCTTTGGCTTCTACTTCACTACTAGAAATTCAATCAAAAACGGATAATGACAATCTTATTGGTCTTGTTCAGAGATTTTGGGAAATCGATACGGTTCCACAAGCGTCTACTCTTACGCCAGATGAGACACGCTGTGAACAACATTTCAGTTCAACTCATTCTCGTGACGAAACGGGCAGGTATATCGTTGAACTCCCTTTTCAATGTTCCAGTGAGCCCATTTTCCAAGGATCTCGTGATATTGCTATCAGACGTTTTCATGCTATCGAACGCCGACTTTCGCGTGACTCTCAGCTTCAAATACAATACGCAGAATTTATGAACGATTATTTATCGAGCGGTCATATGTCTCCTGTGCCTGCTAACGAGGTCGGATTAGGCAAGTACTACATTCCTCATCACTGTATTCTAAGACCCGGTAGCGCAACTACAAAACTCCGTGTCGTCTTTGATGCTTCTGCTAAAGATGCTAATTCTAAGTCTTTGAATAATACATTGTTAGTCGGTCCGAAGTTGCATTCCAATATCGTAGAAATATTATTAAACTTTCGTGAACATGCAGTTTTGTTCATGGCTGACGTTCGCCAAATGTATCGACAGATCCTTCTCAAATACGAACATCGTGATTACCAACGTATCATCTGGAGAAGCACTCCAAATGAACCACTCCAAGAGTTTAGACTTAATACGGTAACATATGGAGTAGCATCTGCTCCATATCTTGCATGTCGGACCGTTTTACAGTTAGCTCACGATGAAGGTCACTGTTATCCAGTTGCAAAACAAATCTTGTTGTCAGATACATATGTAGATGACGTTGTCAGCGGAAAGGATTCCATCGAAGAGGCAAAGGAAGCTAAGTCTCAAATCATAGCACTTTTCAAATTAGGGCATCTAGAACTCAGGAAATGGGCATCAAACAAACCCGAAATGCTATCTGACCTTCCTCCTGACTACTGTCTTGTTGATCCCATCAGCTTTGATGAACCTGAACCATCGACTATCAAAGTCCTCGGTTTGAAATGGGATCCAGTAACCAATACATTTTTCTTTGACGTACAACTTTCGACTAGCCCATGTACCAAGCGATCTATTCTTAGCGAACTAGCAAGGATATTCGACCCTTTAGGTTTTCTTTCACCATTGACTATTCAAGCTAAATGCTTAATCCAAAAGCTTTGGATCATCGGAGTCACGTGGGATGAAAGTCCTCCTAATGAGGTCATTAGTGCATGGAACGATTACATACAACAACTACCAATACTAAGGACGCTTAAAATATCACGACGTATCACTCTCAATGACGTAAAATCATACGAACTGCACGGATTCTGTGACAGTTCCGAAAAGGCTTACGGGGCTGTCATCTATCTACGCGTTATAAACAAAGACGATAAAATCCAAACATTTTTAATTTGTTCAAAAGCACGAGTAGCTCCGCTTAAAAAGGTATCGATACCGCGTCTAGAATTATGCGCCGCCGTTCTTCTCGCTAATTTATTACATTTCGTGAAAGGCACATACACTAATCGCTTTCCGATTGATAAAATTTATTTGTGGTCTGATTCTACCGTAGTTTTATCTTGGCTTCGGTCACATTCTTCTCGATGGACTACATTCGTAGGCAATCGCGTTAGTCACATCCATGACCTTGTTTCAACCGATGTCTGGCATCACGTTTCGTCTGGTGATAACCCAGCCGACTTTTGTTCTCGTGGCCAACTTCCCACTGATCTTTTACACAATTCGTTATGGTGGGCGGGTCCAGTCTGGTTGTCACAACCTTTGGATCAGTGGCCAACGGCATCAGTCGCCTCCGATGATGATGATCAGATTTATCCTGAGGAGCGACGCAAGGTTCTTTTAGTCACTGATCAAAATGTGATTGATAGCCCTTTGACTATAATTGATGACATATTAAATCGATTTTCATCTTTGGAAAAAACAGTTCGTATAGTGGCCTATATTCATCGGTTCGTACACAATGTGCGAAATCCTAACTCAAGTAATAAAAACCCATTTTTATCAAACAAAGAACGTTATAATGCACTTCTAATTTTAGTCAAACATGTTCAGGCTTTGTCATTTTGTGACATTATTTCAAAGCTTACGCTTAATCAAAAGTTACCTAAATCTATTCGAAAACTTAATCCATTTCTTGACGAAAAGGGTATTCTGAGGGTGGGCGGACGTTTGTCTCGATCGGGTCTTGAATATGATCATAAACATCCAGCGTTACTACCTGGAAAAAATATATTAACAACAAAAATTATTGAAACTTGTCATCGGAATAATTGCCATACGGGTGTTAATACTACACATTATTTAATCATACAACAGTTTTGGATTATATCGGCTAAACGTTTTATACGTCAATGCCTTTCTAAATGCATCAAGTGCTTTAGGAAGCATCCCCAATCTTTACAACCCCCTATGAGCGACTTTCCCTCATATCGGGTAAATCAAGTCAAACCGTTTTCAGTTGTCGGTGTAGATTTCGGTATAAAATAGAATTTAATAAATTTATGAATATACCACTTGATGAATATTGATCAATCTAAAAATAAATAATCAATGTTTCTGACATCTTTTCTGTCACATTTCCTTTTGACGTTTAAGCTAATGAACCTTAAATAGGCATGAAGTATTTTTGTGCAACAACTTTAAACTAATGAACTCATTAGCCTTCATGTCTACATTTCGTAAAGAAGCTATAATGGTGATCTTTCTGCAATCCAGTGATGTCCGAAAATGATGAAAGATTTTATAAACACATATTAAACTCTTATTTTACATTTTTAACCACTATTTTTGAGCTAAAATGTGTTTAATGGGTGCTTCTTGACCTATTAAATTTAATCTAAAGAACTGTCATTTTAATGGAACTTTAGTTATTAATGTCGCTTTGTGCAACATAAAACTACGTAAATGAGGTTTTAAAGGATCGTTTGACACTTCATTAGTTAAATGTAAAGGAGGCATTAAATATTAGTCAAATGACTGTTTGTTCAACAGTTTAATGGAAGATTAGTGTTTAATGCCGACTTTAAAACTTAAAGAACGTTTCTGCAACTGACTGTAAGTTGGTGAAATTTTTTTTTTTTTTTTATTTATTTCGTATGTTGTATTTTTAGTTTATGTGTTTTTATGCCTGTGTATTTTATTTTATAAAATTAAAAAAAGTATTTATGTAGGTATAATGTTGTAAAAAAAAATAAAATCATTTAAATGTAACCTTGCTGAGTTTCTTGCCTGTTCTTCTCAGTTGAAGGCCGACTTACGAACTGGTGGTAACTTCAGTAGCTTTGACCTTCATAAGTGCCCTACTATAGGGCCTAACTTGAATAAATGGCTTTGACTTTCACTTTGAAATGGGGTGTAAGATTTTGGTAGGGAACAACATAATTTTTGAAGTAAGGAGTAAGTAGGTATATTTTGAATCTACGGATTCGAGCTTGATTTGCCGAAATTTCAATGAGATCACGGTTGAAACCACGGGATGGATAGCACATACCTCTAAACTGTAGACATAGGAACAACATATGTACAAAACCTAAATAAGACAATACGGACATGACTCATTCGTGCGTGACACAGCTAGGCAGACATACAAACTTAAACTGATCTACTAGTTAGACAGGACGGTCGACTTGCCTGAAGTTAATTACTTCTAGAGTTAATTGAAAATCTTGAATTTGTTGCCTTAAATCTTTTAAGCCGAAGGATTTCATCATACTCCTGCATGTGTAACTAGACAAGAAGCTTTGTTCGGTAGACACATTTGCCTAGCACAAATAAAATGGTGGAATCTATACAAAATGTTGGGAGCAGCTAGATGTAGGCGCGGTATCGTTCGTTGTGGAATTCTTCTTCGTAAAGGCCTATGATCAACAGCTTCCCTGGTCTGAATATTATGGTGACGAATATCGGTGTAAATAAGATTATCTGAGTTCTTAGCCAAGTCCAGTTATAACCTAGTAATGGCGGTATTGACGTCACACGTTTGAATCCAATATTTATTATGAAACGAACTCTCATCTCTGTACTAGTACTGTGCAATTCATTATTATTATTACCACCTACCTAGTATTTAGCCGTGAACACGTAACTGGGCTACATAGAACCAACGCTTTTAAGTGCCAGAGTCATAAATAAAGGTTCAATTCGTAATTATTCGATTATAATGATTTTGTTTTTGTATAGTAATCAAAAAGTCAGCCTAAAGAGTTTGATGATACTGGTTGCTGTCGTACCGTTGTACGACAGCAACCAGTATCAAGTATTATTTAAATTTTTGAATAAGTATTTAATTAAGCCAATATAATGGTGCGTCTATGCTTGGCAAACCGAGCACGAGCCGAGTCACGAACGAGCACACTGCGAGCACGATTCGAGTGGACTGGCTTGCGAGCCTCGAACGAGCGCAATTGTCAGTTTTTTCACGAACAAAGGGATTCGCATCGTTCTCGTTGTAGGTTCGTTCGAGGCTCGGCTCGAGCTCGATTCGCGTAGCATGGACGCACCATTACAAAGCACACACTCGCTTGTAGCGGAAATTGAACCGAAAGTGTGAGTTTCGGTTCGTAATGAGTTTGTCAGTGGCTATAATAATCAAATAATTACTAATCGATGATTTTTATGTCTTAGAGAGCCTCTGTGCCAACACCAATATTTTTAAAGATGTTCGTTCCTTAATAAATTATTCACAACGAGAACAATCTTGCAGCATGTCATCCATCTAATATTCTTATTGTTCTGATAAATGGAGTCAATTGTACCCGTTGACCCCTCATCCAGCCTTGGCGTCATACAAAATATCATTGTTCAAATATTTCAGTTGTTTCGATAACGATGTAAGTAGTGAAATGCACGTGAATATTTTATCTTTCAATGTTTACCTTTACCAACCTATATTCGTTGAATTTAACTGCATTACTCAAAGAAATCGGTGGTGGTGGCGTCATGAATTATACCTACAATTGTTTTGTTCTCTGATATAAATATATTTTTCGGAGCAAACAATTTACGGTTAAAGATAGGATACTTTTTTGTTTTTCAGCAGGAATCACACTAATATTATAAAAGAAAACATAATCTTTCCGTATATTTGTACCATTTCACAAATAAATCTGTGAACTAATCGCGATGAATATTTGCACACCTATAGTAATGAAATGAAATGAAATGAAATGAAATGAAATGAAATGAAATGAAATGAAATGAAATGAAATGAAATGAAATGAAATGAAATGAAATGAAATGTATTTATTTGTCACAATTTTGCGTAATATATGATGAGGTGTTAAATGCGGAATAAAGTATCAGCAAAATATACCGCTCAAAACGGCGTACAAATATTAAAAATAAAAATAAATTTGAAAATTACATACCTATTACATATTAATAATTCAATTACAATTTACTATTTAATTACCATTACATATCAACATTATGTCATTTTTCATAATTTGGAATGTCATGTAAAAAATCATTCACAGAATAAAATAAATTTTCCATTAGCCACTTGTCAATGATGTATTTAAATTTACTGATGGGAAGTTCTTTAAAACGGTCAGGAACTTTATTATAAATTGTGATTGCCATACAATATGCATTATTTTAAAAAAGTTGTAGTCTACAATTTGGAATTCTTAACCTAAATTTATGTCGAGATTCTAACGATTTTGCATATTTTTCAAAATGATTTGGGTACATTTTTATAAAAAGACATATTTCCTTAATATACAAGCAGGGGAGAGGGAGTATTTTTAATCTCCTAAACAATGGCTTACAAGAATCTCTATATTTAGCATCACATAAAGCTCTTATACATGATTTTTGGGCTATAAAAGCCTTATTGGAATCAACAGAGTTACCCCATAGCATTAAGCCATATCGCAGAACCGATCCCACGTATCCGTGATAAGCAGACATAGCCGCATCCAGCGATACGGTTTGTCTTATATGTCTTAATGCATATACAAATTTATATACTCTCTCACAGACACTTTCTACGTGTAGTTTCCAGTTGCAGTATTTGTCCAAGGTGAACCCTAAAAATTTTGATTCATTAACTTCTTGAACTTTGACATTTTTGTGAATAACATTGAGTATTAATGGTTTTGATTTATGAGTACCAAATTGCATTATATTAGTTTTAGAAAGATTTGGTTTTAAATTATTAGAATGTAACCATTTTATTAAATTTTGTAACGTATTATTGATGTCATTTTCTATCATATTTGGCGACTTATTTTCTATTACTACAGTTGTGTCATCTGCAAATAAAAAACACTGATGATTGGTGATGTGTGTGAGGTCGTTAATATACATTAAAAACAAAAACGGTCCTAAAATCGTTCCTTGGGGAACTCCTGTGCTGTTTACTCTATATTTTGATCGACAAATCGTTTTCATTTTAGTTTGTTCTTGAATGTTGCTTACCTCTGTACATTGATGTCTATTTTCCAGATATGATTGAAGCCAATCTAGCGCATTACCACGTATACCATACTGTTCTAATTTTTTGAGCAATATTTTATGAGAAACGAAATCGAAAGCCTTGCTCATGTCCATAAAAAGAACAGCAGTAGGGATTTTATTATTAATATTTTCAGTTATCTTTTTAGTGAGTGAAAAGCAGGCCAGGGTAGTGGAACTATTTTTCCTAAACCCAAATTGTTCAGGATTGATTAAGTTAAATTTATCAACAAACTTATTTAGTCTTAAGTACATAACTTTTTCGAAAATTTTAGATATGATAGGAATAAGTGTGATTGGTCTATAATTGTTACTATCTGTTTTATCTCCTTTTTTAAATAATGGTTTTACTACTGAGCATTTTAAACGATCAGGATACTTTCCTTGTATAAATGATAGATTAATAATATATTTAAGAGGACCTACTATATATGGTAAACACTTTTTTAATAGTTCTGTAGAAATATTATCGTAACCTACAGACTTCGTATTGTTCAAAGAAAATATAATTTTGGCGACTTCGTTTTCATCTGTCGGCAAAAGAAAAATTGTATTATTATTTGATTTGATATTATTATTATTAAAATAGTCAATATGTACATCAGGGTTTGATTTAGTTATGTCAATGAAGTAGTTATTAAAATGTTCACAAATGTCTTGGGGATTAGTTAATGATTTGTTATCAATATTATTATTAATCAATTCAATATAATTATTTTTTAAACTTTTGTTAACACCCTGTTTTATTATATTCCAAACTGTTTTACATTTATTGTTAGATTTTTTAATTATTTTGTTATTATAAATTTTATGAGAACTGTGTACACATTTGCCCATTTGCATTTGCATTTGCAGTATGAAGACATAGCCCTAAAAAACGAGTGAATACGCGGAGCACAGTAGTATTATAAAAGTGCACTATATGTCATCGTCTTTTAAACCTTTTAAAGGTCATCGATCCACCTCAAAGATCTCATTTCAAATTTATATTTTTCATAATGCATATTTCATCGCCATGAAACGAAATGAAATTCTCTTAAATTTTATATGCATCTGCTATTACCAAAGAAATTGGTACGACACACGTCATCATCATCATCATTAGCCTATAATGTCCCACTGCTGAGCACAGGCCTCCTTTCACAAATCAGGGTGAAAGGGTATGGGCAGATACTCCACCACGCGTGCCCACTGCGGATCGGTGGAGGTAGGCTAGTGGCCAACCTACTGTTGGAATTTTTCAAGCCGCCTAGGTGGCATCCAACTAGCTTAACGACTATCACAATTAAGTGATAACCGGGACCAACGGCTTTACGTGCCTTCCGAAGCACGGAAACGCTCGATTTGAAATACCACTAGGCGTGCACCCATCCAGGTACCGACCAAGACAGACGTAGCTTAACTTTGCCGATCGATTAAGAACGGCTAATCATGCCACACAACACGACACACGTAGCCTTTCTGAATTATACAACATCGTCTGCCTGCCTTGTTTCCAATAATTTGAGATCAGCGCAATATGTACATTCCTTTCCATCTTCAAGCTGGCTCAATTATAAGTAGGAATTATAATAAAAATACATATGTTTTTTATCTTTTTGCATACAACTAAATATGAAATGAAAACGAAATGAAATAAATTTATTTACAAGAAAATGGTAGCAGTATCTCTACATGTACATGTCTTGGAGTAATAAGTATCCCACCAAAAACATTTTCATGTAAAATGTTGCCAATACGAGACCATAATTATGGCTCGCACTGTTAAAAAGTTATGAGATCTCATGTAGAGCCAAGCTTATAACATTACACGCCATAACTCTACAAGCCCTAACTTCACAAACTCTACACCTTAGTCAAAATATGTGGCTGGCCCCAGATTGCCTCATATTCTACCTTATCGGTGTGTAAATATTATGTGGTTTTATATCATTTAATATTTAATTTTTATCTTAATTATAATGTAATTTTTTACAGTTTTACGGTTTATTCATATAATCAAATAAAATAAAGATTCAAGTCTAATACCATTATGTCAATACAGAAAAAGATAAATTAATAAACAAAATTCGAGTCAAAATTATTTTAAACAATCTATTTAATTTATTGGGAACGTCACAAACCTATGTACGTATTATAATTTATCATATAAACATTCCGATGTCGAATAGTATAGCATTTTGATATAAGTAGCTTAAATAATTGCTTTTTGAATTGGGAAAAGTTTAGGTCATGCATATATTCTGGCAGATTATTATAAATCTGAATGCACATTCAGAATGCATTTTTTTTAAAGAGGACAAGTCTTTGCTTTGGAAGAAATAAACGCCTCTTGTGTCGAGATCTGCTCAATAATTCCCCATAAGTTTTAAACAATTCGCTATGTTTCCTAACAAACAGACATATTTCAAATATATAAAGACACGGGAGAGGCAATATATTTAGATTTATGAAATGGGGTTTACATGTATCTAGGGGACCGATTTCGTATAAAGCTCTTATACATTTTTTCTGGGCTATAAAAGCCCTACCTGAATCAACAGAATTTCCCCAGATAACTATTCGATAGCGAAGTATAGATGGACGAGACATAGCCATGGTACGCTTGTATGGCAGCTTTCAAATTTATTATGTCTCAGGCATGAACGAACCTATCTATTTTATGAACTAATTTTTGAATATGTGATTTCTAGTTACAAAAAAATTTTTTTTTTTTTTTTTTATCAACAACCTAAGAAAGTATATTCATCAACTTCCTCTACTTTGCAATTATTAATGTTAATGTAAATTTTTATGGGGGTCGTTTTATATATATATATATGTCTGGGATTGTATAATTTTAGTTTTATTTAAATTTATAACGCTGACAAAAAAGTTCAATTAAAATCATCGCAAATTTCAATTAAAATTGGCCCGTTCAAATGGCAATTATAATTAAATGAAATTGTTTATTTCAAAATATCGTACAATTTAGGTGCTATCTTAAAATAAATGGTCTACACATTTCTCTACAAAATAGCATGCAAAAATTGAATCTAGTAGGTAATTAAATGAAACGTCCAAATCATATAATTATCTACCTAAGTTTTGTCATATTTAAAATATTCGTCTAAGTAAGCCACTTAAATAAATTCTAATTCCTATGTATATTCTTTATTAATTATGTACCATTTATTTTGTAGAAGGTTGAATTTAGGTCTTCAATCAACTGGATGTGACAGCGACAATAATTAGTCATACACGATGGGGGCTTTTTGATTATATTTATTATCATGTGCTAGAATGTTTCTTTTGTTTTACTATAGTACTTACAAGTTTTAAATGTGTCATCAGGCCTATTCTGATGTTTTCTAGCATTGCATTCCAAGCTCGTTGCTTGAGACAAGACCGATTTTTAAGCAATACGCTATTGAACTTGCTAAAATAGGGGTCTTTTTTTGAGGAAAAAAATCCATCTAGGTAGGTATCATCTATGGGAAAACGCGATCATCCGAGTTTTCGATTCAAGCTCGGTCACCTACTAGCAGCGTTGCCAGACGTCTCGATTTTGAGCCCAAAATTAAATGTCCCTTTTTTCGAGGATTACTCGACGGTGAAATCATCGCTGGACGTAGAAGTAGGAAATTATAAAGACACTACTGCACAGAAATGGCACCAGCTTTACCGTGGCGCGTCCGCGCAAAAGTGCGCTAAATGTCATTGTGACATACAAAAATCAAACTTCAAAAGCCCGGTTTCTATAAACAAAAACGAATCGTTTTGCTTACCTGGGCCTATACTTAGCTCGTTTCGTAAGCTAACCTTACCTATGATAGCTATTTCCATATGGAAGGGTCTGCTATGAAAAGGTTTGAGGTCTTTGCTTCATTATTAGTAAAGAGAGCCTTAATTTTACCCGATAACGGTCCGTAAATTATAGAAATTGGCCATAAGTCAACGCAATCAAAAGATACGGCCGTATATGCCGCACATTTTGACGCTCGCAAGGGAATCTAAACCTATAGAGTAGGTACTTCCCGTTGGTCTAGAATCATAAAATTTGGCAATAAGCAATTCCATGTAGCACAAGTAAAGGAAGAAATCCGAAAAGCGTTTTGTAGTTATATCAGAAAAAAGATTTTTTGCGATATTATGGTATAAAATAATCAAAAACTTGAACGGTTTATTTTTGTATATCGCTTTCGGCGATAGAATCCCGCTTTTTTTACTCAAGAGGTAACAAAATCTCGCTTTGCCCGAAAAAAAACTGGCAACGCTGCCTAATAGCTCAGAGTATAAATACTACGTACAACTAATAGGTACAATTTATAAAAGTAAGACTTACAAATATATATTTTATCGTAGCGCGACATTTACACCTGGGCTCTGGACCACCGCGTCCATCACAAGTACTCCGAGAGCGTGGCGGACCCCCACGATGTGAGGCGAGGGTTCTGGTTCGCGCACGTGGGCTGGCTGGTCCTCACGCCGCACCCAGCTGTAGAGGACCGCCGGGTCGCACTCCGCAAGACATCTATAGATCTCATGGCTGACCCAGTTGTCAGAATACAGAAACTGTAAGTACATTTCAAAATTTTCATGAAGCAAGAATCAATCAATCTGACCTTAGAATAAGTATGAGAATATTAACTTCAATCACAGCGAGGTGATGATTTTCATTTGTTTCTTTATTATCTTTCTAGCTGTCCCTCGCGGATTCACGCGCGTTCCCGGGATAAAAAATAGCTTATGTCCTTCTCCATACCATAGGCTATCTGCATCCCAAATTTCATGATGATCCGTTGAGTAGTTCAGGTATGAAGGCCTAACAAACTAGTAGGCTAGTGGTCGAGCTACTGTTGGAGTTTTCAAGCCGCCTAGTAGGCCTGCAACTAGCATAACGACTATCACAATTAAGTGATAACCGGGACCAACGACTTTATTATGATTCATCAAGCGATTGACATTTATTTAACGCATGGGTTGATCAGAGAAAAGGCTAAAGCGGTCACGAAAATATTTACTAATTTCCTCATAATCGAAATAAAAGGAGGGTTAATCTGGTGAAAGTTAACAGCTCCACACAAACTATTGGCGTAGCCAAAACATCTGGTGTGAAATGGATGCATTTCATCCCTTGCTTGACAATCTACCATTATTCTATACCAATATATAGATAAGGTTTATATTTATTTGACATTCCCAAACATCAAACAGAAATTTTAATAATGAACAAGTTTATTTTCTCTTTGTGATTGTTAATATATTCTGTTTTAGATTCTTCATTCCATTATTTGGTTTACTCAACGTGGCACTGCCGATGTGGATCCCGTGGTACTTCTGGGACGAAAGCCTGGTGAATAGCTTCGTGGTCAGCTTCGTAACCAGATTCACTATCACACTGAACATCGCTTTCTGTGTAAATAGCTTCGCGCACCTTTGGGGGAACAAGCCTTACGACAGGTTGAGTACTTTCTGTTTCTCTTGTCGTACTTATAAGTAAATTACTATGTTAATCATTGTAAAGATAACGAAAAAATAATTCAACTAAATAATTACAAATAGATACAGTAATTTAAAGTTGAATTTAATTGAGTCAAAGGTACATACGATGTATTTTAAATAAATACTAAGTTTAAACTTCAACACGTTGTTCTTATATATACATTACTTCATTTTCTGCTAGCCTAAAACTATGTAAGATAGTTGTGGCAGAAAATGCGAAAGTTACTGTTTTCAGGAATTAGATAAAGATACATGGATAATTTAATTGTTACCGGTATACGCTTGTAAACACAATCGTAACATATTGAAACATTTGGTGTAACTACTCAAGTAATTCCTAATTAGTAAGAGCAACATACCGGCGCAAATCAGACAGAAAGGTAGGTATACTGGGTGTAACGGAAAGGGTATTATACCTATTTATTTCTATTTACATCAAAATAAATTACTCAAAAATTGAAACCAATTTTTTTAATTCAAGTTTATTGAATTAAAATCATAACCAACTTGTCACCGGTCAATGAGGGTAATTATCATTTTGCATCCCTTGCTAATTTTATCTTCCGCAATCTGTGCGCCTAGTACCAAAAAATTGGATTACTAATGTAAATACACTTTCCGTTACACCATGTATATCCCTTCTGCCATAGTGTCATAATTTGATTTCGAAAATGCAGAAAACCCATTTTTTATTCGTTTCAGAGAAAGTTCTATTGCGGAACTCTAACTTTCCAAAAAAAAATACTAGGTTAGGACTCCAGTAATTTAATTTCCCTACACAAATATTTCCTCGAAGTAAATAAAAAGTCGTGCTCATTAGATGAACACGAGAATAAAATCATTAAAATCTCGAATAAATTTTATCCAGTTAGCTATTTTCTATAATATTATCCATGCTAGTAGCCTAAGAATGCTTTAGTTAAGTCTTGTAGCGACAGTTCAATTTACGGAACATTATTATTACTGATTATTACGGATAAAGTATTCAATAGCATTTACAATTTTTTTAAATGGTTTGTAACCCATGATTACAACAAAAAAATCATAATGTAAACTTTTCTTTGAAACAGACACTTGCCTAGTAAAAAACTGGCATTTGAATATTTTAATTCTTTGGCCCTCAATATTAAACGTTTAGACAGGAGCTCGCTTCGCTTCCTAGGTTCCCCTTGACGAATCAGCACTGCGAGCATGGATTTTTGTCCCAGTAAACTTATGCTAGTTTGCAAAGATTTTCATAGGGCATCGTGCCTTTGCTAGTTTGCTACTTGGTCGTATGAAATAGTATATTTCATTACGAGTGCGGAAAGCCTGTCATTGCAAAGAGTTCCGACAAATTTATGTCTAGGTTGACAGTCGGAACAAGTTAATGAGGGTTCCGCACGTGTACTGAACAACTATTTTTAATGCAGTTGCGAAAAAATGAAGGAATTTAATAAAGAACATTTTTGGAAAATAGCGCCAACCGTAAAAGAATATAAGCAGAGATTTTTTTTGTTTTCTTCACCCATTCTGGGTAGGCAAAGGGAACTATGCCAATACAGCCAAGTTTTCAGTAGATTTTTTTTATTGATATGAAATGAAAATGAAATTAAAGGAGATGAAATTAAATGAAACCTACCCTTACTCATTGAATCAAATCATTAAATCTGATATTGAAACAAATTAGTAGCTTCTTTTTAGAAATATTTGCATGAATCATAAAAACTTCAATGTTTTTTTTTTTTTTGATATAGTAAAAACTTTTTTTTAATAGACATTATTTTTTATGTTGGGAAAGAGAACGCACGAGTTGGGAAAAGGTAAAGAAAAAGCTCGATTATGTAATAGATTATGTAATAATCCCGAACGCTATACGTTCCTGCAATACGCCACTTTTTGAGCAACTGTATTAAAAAAACCTTTGTTTTGCTCAAGAGCCCCAGAACAGTATCCCAGTGTAAAGAATTGACGTTAGTATACGCTTATAAATGCGTTTGCGTTTACGACACTATCTATAGGAATTGGCACAGAGCGCCTCTAGCGGATTACTCATGGTACTAATTTCTCCCATACAAATTTATAGTTAACGCAAACGCATTAGTAAGCATTTATTAACGTATACTAACGTCAATTCTTACAGAAAGGGGTATAGAAAGGCTAGTCATATTGATGCCAGAAAAAATTCGTCTCCTGTATACAAAATTATACCACCTATCCAACTTTTATAATTAAATATTTTATAGGTTTATCAAGCCAGTAGAGAACAGTATGGTAAGCCTGGCTGCCCTCGGCGAAGGTTGGCACAACTACCACCACGTGTTCCCTTGGGACTACAGGACATCGGAATTGGGAAGACTGAATGTGTCCACTAATTTTATTAACACTTTTGCCAAAATTGGATGGGCTTATGATCGTAAGTACTTTCTCATTAAGGTACCACTGATTAACATAATCTTAAATACATGATTATCGATCTTATAATAAATAGAATCAAATCTTAAAACAAATCTGTTTACTATTACAAAATTATACAAATGCTTAACTATTATATTATAAGTTGTTTCCCTTGATCTTTATACAAATTGGCAAAAATATTTTTGTCATAGACGTATAAGAAGAACTGTCGATTAAATACATTTTCTTATTTATTTTATAGTAGGTATGCCTCCTAGAAGAAGTTGTTATCTCCTCTAACTCTTGGTCTTACAATTTATTAACAGTGAGGATTTCAACTAAACAATAATTTCTAACGTGTTTGCTTATTACAAGGTTTTATTTAGTTTCACCTGTCCGGTGTCATATATATTCGTATATTGGATGACAGTGCAACAAAAAGTATAGTCACCATAAAAAGCTTATATTAAAAAATATTTTTTTTGTAAAACATAAGCCATTTGATCAAAATTAAAACAAATGGATTTGAATCCTGGCACAATAGAATACATTTTAGTTTCGAATAAACCCAAAACACTACCTATTAAGTTTTGATTTTTGTTCATGGGGGCCTTACCTACCTAGCGTCGAATGAAATCCAATAGTCCACTCAAGAGTATATTGCAATGGTGGGCCAATTTCATAAATCACTTTATTTAAATTGTTAAAATAATAGGTTCTTTAATAGCATTATCTTTCGTTTCAGTTAAAGCTGCTACTACATCAATGATCACAAACAGAGCCCATCGAAGTGGCGACGGAACTTTGGGAGAAATTGAAGAACCGGAGCCTGTCCTATCAGACTACAGACATTCAGAATAATTAATTTGTAAGACTTAAGTTACATATTTCGATGTAAAAATGTATGTTTTATGAGTCTCCATCGACTCGAGGCTTGGCATTATATAAAAATAACTTTTTACCTATATAAAATAACGACTTTATAGGCAAAATTTTCAACAAAAATCAGTTTTCATTTACCAAAGCACTTCTAATAAAGCCCGACTAGAACTAAATGCATGTACAAAGTTCAAAAACACAGATGTATAGCAAGCATTTCAAATAAGTTGCTTTTACATTTTGTTAAATAAACTTTATTTCTGTGTAACGCAGTCACCGAGCAACAACTAATTGCAAATTGGGAACCTGCAAAAAATATGTTTAATCTACAATAAGTAAAGAACTATACGTGGAGTAGTATCAGAATAATAACAAAAGTAAAAAAAAACACCGCAAAACCATTCGAATGTTATGGCATCCATATGTAAGAGGGGTAGCATTTCTAAAACGCTAGTATTATTTATTATTCTTATAGCAACAAAGTTGTTTGAATTTATTGACTAAAGACGATGGGCACATTATGTCCCAGCGCGGACGCGAACCAATCTTCAGATTACTTTAAGTTTTATTCTTCATATTTAGTTTTCTCCACGTATCCTTTATTACTATAAGCGATGCGTGGTCAGATGTTTACCGTGCTCACTTTTTATTGGGTACTTAGAGTAAGTTGTTTGGATAGAGTTACAATATTATAGTGATAAAGTTATCAACGTTACCTTGTGCGAAGCGTGATTCAGTATGGATTTCTTGTCATTTGTTCTCGGTAAATGTATCGATAAAAAACGAGAAAACGGCATTCATTATATGTATTTAAGTCCTTCAAACTATGTACGCGCACTTCGCTTCAAGCACCTTTGCACGCATGTATCACAATGTACTATAATACCTTACCTACCTATATTATAGCAATGATGCGTAGTTGCAGTATCCAAGAGGCAGTCGTATGGCTCGCAGTATTTGAGCTCCCGAAGTGCTGAAGAACCGCCCTGCGCAACCCGAGCTGAGCCAACTTGACCTGGGGTGGAAATAGAGGAGTGTGAAAAAAAAATGTTTTGTCAAGAGGCTGCCAATTGAAACAGCGGTTGTCTAAAAGTGTAGGCTGTTTATATAATGAAATTTTAATGCTAATCCTCTGTACGCGAGCGAAGAAAATAAAAGTTGCCAGGCAGTCGCTTGAAAATTGGCATGTGTAATGCCAAACAAACATTGACACATGCCAAACAGCCACTACAAACCAATTGCCATCCGCCCGGGCCGGTCGATTATTGATCCTTCAGAGTTGGAAGCTGGAAAAAAATGATTTTTTCGAGCGCGAGCTATCCGGCTGCCTCTAGGATACTGCAACTGCGCGTCATTGCTCTGAATAATAAGTAAAATAGTCAAAAAAGGTTTTCCAATTTCTTTATCCACGTCTAACCGTAAAATTAATCTTCCATTTTCGATGAGCTTTGATATCAATCAATGGGTAAGCTACAGCTAATGTATTAAAGATATATCGCCTATTATATAAGGATTATATTGGTATATGTACTTATCTGTTTAGGCATATTTGATGTTTTAAAAAAGCTTCAACTGAACCTTCCATTATTCTTTCATTTTCATTGGTTGCAAGTTTAAATAAGACCAAAAAATAAAAATAAAACTGTATTTTTTTAAATATTTTTTTATTATTTAATCGTAAAGTAGTTAAGATACAAATTAATTTTAACCCAGATATTTTTAGTGGCTGTTAAATAGACAAGTTGTTTCGTTTTATAAGTACGTAGTTATTGTATTCATTCTTGCATTACTTGTACATGAAATAGACAAAATGATTAAGAGTATAACTTACTGTGATTATGATCATAATAAATTGTATAAATGTATTAACATAATAAAGGACCATTCATTGTTTGAAATTTATTTTATTTCTTCACTACCTAAAGATATGCTAAATGAGTAAATAATTTGAAGAATTCCTACTTGAGCACTGATTTTTTGAGACGAAATGCTTTTAGTATCTATGGTATAGGTAACCTTTGAGCACCGATCAATATTAAATAAAAATAAAAAAAAAGTTGTTTGCTCAAATTTAATGGGAACAAAAAATCAATTCGAATGAATTCCCTTTTGAGCGCCCAAGGTTTTGTAGCTTCTAGTGTTATCGTGTTTAATAAAAGCATATCCATAACAAAATACAGTTTTATTTTAATTAAACATATTGATCGATGCAATGAGCAGAAAGCTTTGGTGCCCTAAAAATCGGTCCTCCATTAATATTCTGTAAAATAAAACTGTTAATTTTTATCAATATCTATACTAATGCTTTGATTAAGGATACATCTAATGATATAATATTATAAAAAAGTCACTACGGATTTAGAAACGGGAGAGGTACCATAGATAGCCTAGCAATTTTTACCACAGATATACGACTTGCATTTTCACAGAATAATGTGGTGCTTGCAGCATTTCTAGATAATTCAATCTGCTTACGATAGTTTTATATCTATTTTAATAATAAAACTCCTAAATTAAATGTTCCTAGTTTTATTGCAAATTTTATTATAAATGTTTTAACGGTAATTCAGTTAACTTTGGAGGACGGTTCAATTCGGACAAGGGATATATATATATATAAAGGCCTTCCTTAAGGAGCCCTGTAAATGCACTTCAAATCTATTGTTGCGATCCTCCCTCAAAATTGCGCCGCCAGTATCTCTAAGATCGTTTTCTATATCGTTGTTTACAATATTCAACCCATCCTATTTTTCCAAAATTAAAAAAAATATCAGATCATTCGAGGGGTCTTAAGTATACTCCATGCCTAGTAGGCAGTTTGAAAAAATATTCCTCCTTATCTGCTCCCATTGATAATTCTTCATTATTTCCCTTATATAAATACAATTTTAAATCCCTAATTTTTCTCCTTCGATAGATTATGAGCTGGGTTTCAAGTTAAACTCTGAAAATGAACAAGTCGCGAGCTGGCATCATAATATGATGCCAGATGATGAGGTAGCTTTTGATGCATCTGTGAATATAATATATTCACAGATGCATCAAAACCTACCAATAATGGTTGTGTGGGGGGTGTAGGTGTATATCATTCACAATTTAATATTATACAAAAAAATTGAATGCCCCTTGAATCATCAGTGTTTTCGGGGGAATGTTTTGCCATTTTCAAGGCTTTGGAATACATAAATATATGTAAACTTTCTAATACATTAATTTTCTCCGATTCAAAAAGTCTTTACAGGCAATTCAGAGGTTTCCTCTTCGTAGTAAAACTCATCATCCAATATCATAACTCAACATAGCGAGGCAGTACTTCACATCGGGGCAAAGGCTGCAACTTTATAAGTCGCAAGTACGGCCTCATATGGAGTACTGCTGTCATCTATGGGCGGGAGGACCTGGAGACCAGCTTGTGCCTTTAGACTCGGTTCAGCGACGTGCCATCAGAATTGTTGACGATCCCGAACTCACAAGCGGTTTAGAGCCCCTCAGTCTGACGAGAGGCTTTGCCTCCTTATGTGTGTTCTACCGCTTGTACAACGGAGAGTATTCTAAAGAATTTTTCGACTTCATGCCCACGGCTACGGCTTCCACCATCGCAACTCTCGCCATCGACGGAGGGTCACCCTCACACATTGCAACCAGAATTGTTTCGAACTGTGCGGGCTAAAAGGAGTTTTCTTCCGCGGACGCTCGGACTGTGGAATGAGCTCACCGCCATGGTTTTCCCAATGGCGTTCAGCATGGGGTTCTTCAAAAAGGGTGTGAAGAGATTTCTTCAGGGTCGGCAACGCGCGAGTTATACCCCTGGTGTTGCAAGCATCCATAGGGTACAGTAACTGCTTACCATCAGGCGGGCCGTATGTTAGTTTGCCACCATAGTGGTATAAAAGAAATACAACTGTACTAGTCGGTAGGACTAATAGCCTTACAAGATTTTATCCAAGGTATATCTCATGAATTAAATTATAATAAAAATACAACTTTCTTACGAGTTTATTGGAATATTACCCGAAATTCAAAGTTCTGGGTTGATACAGTTTTAGTAACTCGGCACAATTTGTTTACATCCGAAATCCTCAAATCTAGAAAGAAGTAAATAAATATACAAGATTTATTTTATAATTTATTACTAAAAATATAAAACTCAACGAGGTTCATAAAGTTTTTTCACTAGCAATATTTTTTGTTTCCTGCCAATTACAAAACTTATTGTTTGTTCAGACAGTTTTTGTTTAATATTACAAATAGGTATGTACCTATGATTTAACCTTTTTCTCTGCTAAGTTATATTTACTTTTAAGTAATATTTAATTTTAACTACATGCACACACTATGTATATTTATTTTATTGTTTATCATTTTTAGTATTTTATACGTGTACTTACGACCGTGACATCACTAAAGGCGTCAGCTGAAAATCAGCGCAGCTGACAGTAGTCAGTAGCACTATGCTGAGCTGTGTCCTTTTTGACGGCACAGACCTAATTCGTCAAATAAATGTGTTTTCTTTCTTTCTTTCTTTCTGAGTAAGATTATCAAAATATAGAACGAAGTCGCACAGGACAGCTAGTCATTAAAAATTGACAAGATATAGCGCGTCAAAGTTCGGGAGTGGGGGCTCGGCACGTCGAGGAACAATCCCTTAGATTAGTAATACCACGGTACATATATCTATGTAATACCGAATAATCCGATTCCGAAACAAGTCAGTGATTTGCCACTGATTTTGAACAGTAAGGACCAATCATTGCATCGTATGTTCTTGCCTTAGCCAATCAGAGCGCATGCTTCCTTGTCTTACCCAATCAGAGCGCATTGTCGATGCTGGAAAATTGGCGGAATAGATTGCAATCGACGTCATTACGCTTCTTTGGGTTAATTTTTCGATGACCTATCACAAGTATCACAACGCAGAACTTTAACCACAGAGAAAAGAAATCTCTTTTCCGTGACTTCAACACATCGATATCTTCGTATTTTTTTTGTTTAATTGACAAAAGCAAAAATAAGTGTGTAATATATATTTTTTGATAATGTAAATGCCGGACCAAATAGAATTTTTCAGGAATCTAGAACATGTATTTTTTAATTTTGAGTTTCATTATAATATATGTGTTTTCAATAAGTACCTCTCAAGATTTGTCACTGACCGTGCATATGCATGGTAGTGCATATTATTGATAAATTAACGACATTATTGAATATAAAATGCGCCAATCGCGATGTTTGTGCGCTTTTCCGTCATATCTTCAATGTCAATGGTCTGGTCAGATCATGATAAAAAAAATATAGGACCACCTCGGGATCTACCGTGCCAGATACTGATACAGTTTAAATAATTAAAATCGCATAATCTTTTTCTGAGTAATCGGTGAACCACCATAAAAAAAGCATTATTAAAATAACATTCGCGTCGAACATACCTCCTACTTTTTTTGAAGTCGATTATTAACCTTATTATTGGTTATTTTATATGATTAGTCGTCAATTATTGTAAGCTTGAAAGGCTTAGAGAGACAGTGTTTATGTAATTTGTGCTTTCAGAAAAGCTCTAGGCGGATAATGTTTTTCATGGTAGTAGAAAATCGTACGGAATGAAAACAGTCGGCGGAATGTAATCGCGAGAGTCGCACGTATACGCGCCAATCGCTTTACGCTTAACGACTGGCTGTACTAAACTTCTGTGAAAACTTTATGGGTGACAAATAACAATGCATTATTTTACTGTGAATGAACCTTGATTATTAATGAACATTGTGCGTACAATATGGATATTACAAAGTAATTTAATTGGTAAGTTTATGATTTATTTAAAATTTGGTTTCATAATCGAACAAAATTTTAAGGTTGGTTATAAATTTGAGGTTTTGCAAATATATTAAAAGCATACGTTAATTATAATAATTTATGAGGGGTGATATATATTACAAAGAATGTACTATTTACAGATTTCATATTTCATACATGATTCGTTATATTTTGATGTAAAACATTTTTAAACATATTTCGATATAATTTTGTTTAACACGGTAAATTAACAAATAAGCAACCATTTAAGTAATATATTTTAGGTTTCTACTTTTGTTTTAATGATATCACTTATATAGTAACCAGAAGTAGTTTTAATGCTTATAATAAATATAACTTCACACTATGAAACGAATCTATTTTTTCAGTAAATTCTAAAAATTCTAAAAATTATACGTTATTTTATGTTTTTTTAATACCACTAAATCTAAAGAATAAGAAACAAAACTAAAATTTTAACTAACTAAAATTTTTAAATAGCTGGTACCTATTGCTGGAGGAGCTATTTTCCAGTGGAGTATCTTTAAGCTGAATAGGCTTGCTCTGCCGTTCTAAATACTCTGATTCAATTAGGCTTTCCTATTATATTTTTCAACACAATTGCTCGTAAAGTGACATTTATTGCATTATTTTTAGTATCCTAGTGCAGCTTATTACATTACGCTTTAGTGCTGTTTACTTTACATTACCGCACAGTTTTATGATGGGTATAATCCCGATTATGTTAAGTTTGTACCTCGCTGGAAGTGATATGTGTGTAGAAGAAGCATTCTTAATTAAAACGGGTAAAACAGATTGACAGCACATCGCTTTCAATAAAAAAAAACCTGCGCGTGCCTGCGCGCCATGTTTGTTAACGTTCTCATTGTGTGGTTTATGATTATCAAAAAAAAAACTACTTAAAAAAATATGTCTTTTTTCGGCTGCCTTATCGCGTCTGTAATTAATTACCAACTTTGCACACATGTATCACAATGTTCTATTGTGCATTCCATACGTATAATGTTTCAAATCAATGGAAATAAGAATTTCCGTGAAATGTATTCCATTGTATACCTAGCGGAATCAGATGTCAAATTAGCTATTGTACCACGAAATGTATTCTTTATTGCACGTTGTTTTTTTTTTGCGCGGAAAACTCTGTCTGTCTGTCTGTCCGTCCGTATGTCACAGCCACTTTTTTCCGAAACTATAAGAACTAAAAGATAGATAGGTCAGTATTAACATTAGGTACTTTTATACACAGACATATAATAAGCTTTTATACTAGGTGGTCTATTTCAAGCTTATAATCACAACACTATTGGCTACTATTATTGCTACCACGAGAATTACAGGTGGCAACACCGCATAAGCCTTCCGCCATCTTTGTTTATTCCAACTTCCAATCTCTACGCTTCCATTAAACAATAATCCCCATACTGAGAACTGAAACTCAACATTTTTTTTAATAAAACCCATCAGTTTGGGGTGTCTATGGATAGGTCTTCAAAAATGTGTGCCCCCCCCCCCCCCTGTAACTTCTAAAATAATAAAATGATAAAACTAAAACAAAAATATGATGTAGGTACATTACGATGCAAACTTCCACCGAAAATTGGTTTGAACGAGATCAAGGAAGTAGTTTTTTTTTTATACGTCATAAATTGAAATTCATATCAAATACTCAGGTCTATACAACCATTTACTTATATACCTACAGGTTTGTACGGAACCCTCGGTCCGCGAGTCTGACTCGCACTTGGCCGGTTTTTATTTTAGTAAGCATTTTCTAAAATTCAATCCTTGACGGACTAAAAGTGGGCTGCGGGATGAAAATATGGGGTGGAAAGCTAGAATATATGAGTGAAATAAAAAAGGTTTGTCAGCCATTTAGCCTATTCATGTATATTATTATGGAGAAAGTTTTGATAATAAATCACAAGTGAGTATTTTGATACAGCGGATCAAAGAATAAGCAGTGACCTACTGACACATCACTCAAACTTTACGACGGCATTCGAGTAAATTTTACGATTCATTCAATATTCTATGTCACACACATTACTTACACCCACTTTCGTTCACAAAATAATGCATTACATAGGTAATATATTTACAAAATAATGTCGATATCAAAGATTTGTCATTTGGCTTTTATAATAATGTGAACATCGAATGTGATAAAATCAAGGAAATTTTATGAACCTAATTACAAGAAAAACATAAGACGAAACGAAAATTTATGTAAGGGATTTGTATGGGAAAAATAAATACTAGTTTGAGTTACATACTTTTATTTTTAGATATCCTGTTGTAAAAACTGATTTTGGAGCCGATTAATGATAATATTGTGATAAAATTTATTGAAAACATTCCAATGAACATATACGTAATTGCCTGTACGTGGATTACGTAACTTTATTTCAATGTAATTCAGATTGAAATAACCTCTGAATCGGTACAAATATTACAAAATCGGAAATGGTTTCATTTCTAATGAACCACTGTGTGTATTTGCAGTTATAAGAAAGTAAAAAAGTTATCAGAAAACCGCTATATTGAACCGATTTCAATTCGAAAATGATTGAAATTAAGTTACGTAATCGCCCCGCTGAGAAACGTATAATTATGTTGGCTATGTTATGTCATAAAGTGACAATGTCTATAACATACACTTTTTCTAGTTTTATTTGCACGATCGTACCTAATTATTTTCAGCAAAATACGAAAACATACATATAAGCCACATATAAGCACCCGGGACGATAGGGGTTGATAATCGAAAAAAAAATTGACTCACGACAAAATTGTCTATGCGTCTCTTTCTATCTCGCAAACAAACAAACAAAAGGATTGTCATATTTATTTTCCATGCTATGTAGATCTAGTTAGCGTAGCGAAATACTAAGTACTGTAAAAGTAGATGTAAGTAGGTAAATAAATGAATAAGTCTATGGATAAAATATGTTTCTTTCGTATTTTTTTCTCAAACACGTGAACAATTTAAAATAAGAATTTATAGACTTTCTTTCCTCACTTTTCTTTGGCCGACTCCAAGTACCTAAATAAAGCCAGTTAAGAAGGAAGAAGAAGAGATTTTCTTTCAGCATCATATTTTGAAGTGATAATAATAATTTTGTAATACTATATCAGAAAGCTGGCAGACAGTCGCGTGATTTTCCTCAATTAAATTATTTTTCAAACTACGATGCAGAATGAAAATTATACTATTTTTACTAATAGAGTTTCATGAAATAAAATAGGTGCCCAAAAGTTATCAGATCTCATGTAGAGCCAAGCTTATAACTCTACATGCCCTTACTTAACTTAACTAATATAAATTACGTATTAGCCTTATATTAATGCTAGATTGTAGTATGAATAGGGAACACTAATGTTTATTTGTTTTTCAAAACAACCTGTCAAAGGCGGTTAATACTTTGAACAGAAAATAAAGAATCATGATTTTTTGGGTTTCTGGAAAATTGACTCCAAACTGAAAGGATTTTACTGCGTGTCTTTTGTAGCCTAAGAAATATTTTTTATAACTCTATCCCCAAGCGGGTACAGTAGGGGGTCGCGGGTGAAATCGCTGCACGCGCTGGGCGGAAAGCTAGTATCGGATATCTAAAAATAAATTCAGGGCAGCCATAATAGCCATAAATATAGAATGTTTTTATTTATACCTATATATATATATATATAGTTGATTCGTAAATATTTTTTTATTTTTTTAGTTTAAGCCTCTCTATTATTCTGTTTTTTTCTGCATTATTCTAAGCTTGATTATCAATATATTTAAATATTATGACATTAACAGACTATTTGTATATAGCGCATGGTATTCACAATCAAACAAGGGCTCACCGATTTTTTTAAAAGGTGAACCTTTTTTAGGACGTTACCCATGTAGTTCGTCTCATGACTTGAAGTCTACTTTCAGAAAAAATCCTATCTAAAATATTATAAGTGCTTTCCCTCAATGTGGCATAGCCATGAGTGGCCCTGTATACAGCTTGACCTTTTAACATACCTAACCTAGCTATTATGCGTCGCGGAATTTAAATACAATAGGTATATCAATTGATTTACCACTTTTAAAAATTAATATTACTTTTAATATTATTCTACGTAAATTTTACAAAATTTACTTACCTAAGTATTAAGTACATTTGTACGAATGTTACCTATTGTGTATACTTATTTGAGTACTGACATAGGTTGGTTATAACCCCCTACAAATTCTGATCTAAAAAGCGTACACAACTAAGCAAGTACTAAGCAAATAAGAAAGTATATTGAAATAGGCACGGAGCATAATATAATTTAGTTTTATATATTATTTATAGGTAGGCGCTTGTGTGTAGGTACAACAGTGCACCCTAGAACCTAGCATTATGCTGAGTTTGCTACCATCAATATTACGTAGTCGATACTAGTATCGTCTACGTAATATTTACCGAATCCATTCGAAATATCAATTAAATTAAAATATGACTGTGATATATTTATTGGGATCCTTGTACATACAATAAAAACTTGACTTGGCTTACAAATACTAAAGCCTGGCAGTAAACCATGCAAAAACTTCATTAGTTTGGATGTACTTCGAGATAACACAAAACTGAATTTTAAAATAGGTTTTTTAGTTTGAAGAAACATCAATTATTCAATTTTATTTAATAATTGATGATTCTTGTAATAGTAATTCCTTTTTAATTATCTGGGGGTACGGGAGTGCCCCCCGCCAAGACAGCCAAGCAAAGCGCAAGGGCACTACCTACCTTTTCTCTAAGCGCTTGGTCGTTTTTTTGTTATTTTTATTATTGTACTATTGATATAAATGTATAGATGTCTGACACATACCTTGGAGTAAAACTGAGTCGTAATCCTTTTTCGACATCTCACAATATTGCTACATGTGTTAATTTTATCTTACACTAGCTGCCCGGCGCGACGCCTTCACGCCTCAACTACTCAACAGATCATCATGAAATTTGGCATACAGATAGCCTATGGTATGGAGAAGGACATAGGCAACTTGTTATCCCGGGAACACGGGTGAAACCGCGGGGGACAGCTAGTCTAATATAAATTAGGAAATCAGCACTGTATAAATAATCAAGATCAGTATCTACGGAATATCTTTAATATACATTTTATATGTCAATATAGTAAAATATGTATGTAAATTTTTTGCAATACCTCTCAGATAAACGTTCTCAGTTAATTGACCACGTTTTTGTTTCCGAGTCAAGATATTACCGGTCTCGGCAATTATCGGCTTTGTTAATTGTATACATTACACATGATAACCTGTTAATAGTATTCCGCACAAGTTTATAATCTATTTCTGAAGTGTTGATATTAAAAATATGTCCAATTTATTACGCACGTGGCACACAATTTCATGGCACGAGAGAAACAGTTTAGCCCTATATGTATATACATAAAAAAGCAAATTAAATAATTAAAGCGATAATAAGAGCTAAAACTACAAATATATTGCCTCTTACTAGGCTTAGATTCTTTGGACACTGATTTATAAGACGTGTTTCATAATCGAATACCTCAATTCTAAAAAAATTTAAACGGTTGTCTTTATTTCGGCGTGACTTCGTTCGCGTAATACCCTACCCTACCCTTCATTTAAACCTTCCCCGGACTTCCACGAATAGTTCAAACCCAAAATTAGCCAAATCGGTCCAGCCATTCTCGAGTTTTAGCGAGACTAACGAACAGCAATTCATTCATTCAGCTTGGGTTTGGATTATACTAGATAAACAGAATTCTCGGGATATGATGTCAATAGTGAATTTATTAAACATATTAAGTTTCAATAACATATTTTTTCATTACAGCTCTTATACTTTAGATTTTATTGATGTCCAAAATACCCCGATTTCGTCACTGACTCACTGATGATCATCAAAACTCTTAGGGTATATCTTGAAGTCCTCATGTAGAGCCAAGCTAATAACTCTACATGCCCTTACTCTACAAGCCCTAACATCACAAACTCTACACACCGTAGTCAAAATATGTGGCTTGGCCGTTTCACTACTACAAGAACTAGTGTATAACAAAAAAGTAATAAACAGTAAATACTATGTGTTAGAGTTATAAGCTTGGCTCTACATGAGATCTCATAGCTTTTTGACTGTTTTCTTGGCAACATTTTACATAAAAATGTTTTTGGTGGGATTTTATTGACATTTCAGTTACAATATAGCAAGTTTTGATTTTGATACGTATCAAAATCAAAACTTGCTATATTATGTTAATAACAAAACATAATGAAATCGTTTTTAGGGTTCCGTAGCCAAATGGCAAAAAACGGAACCCTTATAGATTCGTCATGTCTGTCTGTCTGTCCGTGTATGTCACAGCCATTTATTTCCGAAACTATAAGAACTATAATGTTGAAACTTGGTAAGTAGATGTATTCTGTGAACCGCATTAAGATTTTTACACAAAAATAGAAAAAAAACAATAAATTTTGGGGGTTCCCCATACTTAGAACTGAAACTCAAATTTTTTTTTTTCATCAAACCCTTAACCCGGGTGTCTATGGATAGGTCTTCAAAAATGATATTGAGGTTTCTAATATCATTTTTTTCTAAACTGAATAGTTTGCGCGAGAGACACTTCCAAAGTGGTAAAATGTGTGTCCCCCCCCCTGTAACTTCTAAAATAAGAGAATGATAAATCTATAAAAAATATATGATGTACATTACGGTGCAAACTTCCACTGAAAATTGGTTTGAACGAGATCTAGTAAGTAGTTTTTTTTTAATAGGTCATAAATTGAAATTAATATCAAATACTCAGGTCTATACTACCATTTACTTATATACCTACAGGTTTGTACGGAACCCTCGGTGCGCGAGTCTGACTCGCACTTGGCCGGTTTTTGTTTTTTCTGAAACGAACATAAACAAGTGAGCTCTATTAACGAATAGTTTTTTTTCTATAAATTAAGTTCTTGTAGTAAAACATAAATAAATAAATTAAAGAAAAATATATTTTATCAAAGATTTAGTTTTATAATAAAAATGTAACCTAGAATTGACCCGACGCAAGTTGCTATTTAAAAGCTATTACACTTTATTGTCCATAAAATGGATGTTTCTGAGAGACATGGTTCCCTCTGAATCATGATGTAACGATTTTGGGGAACAAAACAAATAGGTATAGACTTTCGTGGTTTGATATATAGGTGCTACCAAGGACGTATTTCTACTAGTTATGATTTCGGGATATTGGTCTCACCTAAGTGAAAGATTTATAGATAGGGACCAAAAGACTTATTGCAAATAAGTTAGTTACACATGATCTATACTTAGTGAAACTTTATTTGGTATATTTAGGTACATCATTATCTATATACTTACATATTTGTCCTCTGGTTCCCACCGAATACCAGCGTCGTCGTAGCCTTGTGATGCGAGATTATGCTGAGTGGGAGATCGTTTCAGCTCCATAGGCTAAGTGATTGTTGTCTTGTTACGTTTAAGATTCTGAGCTGAATAAATGTTTTCCATTCATTTTATATTCGATTCTATATAGTTATACGTGAAGCAAAAGCTTTCGATCCCTTGTTTACAATATAAATACGAGAAGAGAATTTATTCAAACTTATAAAATACAACGTTCGAATTTCGACTCTGAATGTAATATTATTTTGAATTTAATGATTTCTATAGAAAAGGCATAAGAATTTGAAGACTGCTGCTTTTAGGTTTCCGTACCCAAAGGGTGCCAACCAACTATATAAAAACCTGTGCATGCAAACATGAATAAAATCCGTTTAGAACTCCACTTTCAAAGTCAAAGTCAAAGCCATTTATTCAATTTACGCCCTGGAAGGGCACTTAAGGTCAAAGCTACTGAAGTTACCGCCAGTCGTATAAGTCGGCCTTCAACTGAGAAGAACAGGCAAGAAACTCAGCAAGGTAACATTTTTTAAATATTTTTGTCAATTTGACTATAATATTGGCTATTTTTCCAATACTTTTTTTTAATTTACAAAATAATGTATAATACGCAATCATAAAATAAGAGACATACATACGTGGCTGACTTGTATGTAGAGGTGTAGCAATAAATAATATAACTATACATATAACTTCCTCTCACAAAAAGAGTATATAAAATATTATACAGACGAAAGCAGCGCTCGTCGTATAGCTAGCTTGATTACCCATTCTTAATCGATTGATGAGGCCGGTATCCGGATGGTTGACCGTGACCGCCTAGTGGTATTTTCAACTCGAGCGTTTTCCGTGCTTCGGAAGGCACGTAAAGCTGTTGGACCCGGGTATCAATTAATTCTAATAGTCGTCAAGCTAGTTGGAGGCCTCCTGGTTCCTAGCTTATCGAGGTGTAAACTCCAACAGTAGGTTGATCACTAGTATGCGTGGTGGAGTACCTATGATCTGCCCAACCCTCTTTCACCTTCATTTGTGAAAGGAGGTCCGTGATCAGCAGATAGAAACGAAATTGATTGATTCAATATTATTTTCGTTGAATAAATATTTATGAAACTTCCAATTTAATATTCCAATGGAATATTTTATAAGATAAGAAAAACTGAATACCAAAAACCTAAACAGTTGCTATTATGATATTATGTGATTTATTTAGTATTTTTAAGACCATAGGATGATTAGATATTGAGTAGTTTGTTTTTGTTCCCCTCGTCTGCAGTGTAGAGTATCCTATGAAAATATATACAGCGCTGGAATAAAGGCTGCGATAACGAATAACAAGGAAAAATATAAACGAAATATTGCACATGAGCTATTGCCGAAATATCCTGCCGCTAAGAAACTTCGGTCCTCGAGCCATGTTCCCAGGATAAAAAGTAGCCAATGACACTCAGAGATAATAATAGAGATGTTATTACAGTAAGTATTGTTAGTACTAGTTTATGTATCACTATGTTTATATTAGTATGTATTTATATTCTTAATCCATTAGTGTATTTTGTTCTGTACTGTACCTACTATTCGTCCGGGTGCCTAGAGATGTCAGCTGAATATCAGTGCTTTGTTGATTTCAGCAGCACATGCTCAGCTGGTTACTTTTTAACAGCACACCCATATGACTTTGCCGCGAGGAACATTTATATTTTTTTGTTTGTTTTGTAGGTACCTATGTGTAAACCTATTATTAGTCTTATTTTTATGTTTCTTACCGTTTCGGTTTTGATCATTCTTCTTGCATTCGTGCTGTTAAATAAGAATACTATAATAACTAGAAACTCTACCGCTTTATTATATTAGTATAGAGACTCAGACCAAGACAAAATGAAAGACTGAACGGTCTGTGTTTTTAAGTGACGCAAGTAATAGGAAGCCGGCGTTCTTGTAAATACATGGCCTCACACACACAATACATATACAATATACACCATAGGAACCCGATCGGTTGTCATTCCGTACTGAGACGTTAACAGTGACAATAAGGCTCAGTACCATTTCAGTGCTTGGGCCAGTTACTGATTTTACTCACGCATACGTAGGAAAGTTTCGCATTAACTTTTTTATATGGTGACATTCCGTCTTCATTTTATATGTCTATGTATAGAGATAGTACAAATCTATCCGTAGGATCTATTAGATCTATCTATCAGTGTATCTGTATATGGAGAGATCAAGGTCAAACAAAAGCTTATGCTGATAGAGCCAAAGGTGACAAACATACAAAGGTCAGGACATACTACTAATTCCTTACGCGCAAAGTTTTTTTTCACCGAAATCTATACCGTTGCTATATTCAAACATGATTCAAACTTACAATTTTTATTTGATTATGATGAGGTCGTGTCTAGCTGTCATAAACAATGTTAAAATTTATGACTTTGTGCATCACGATACTGGTTCTAAATTATCATTTTTGCCAGTTTCATTCAAGTAAATATCTAGATTTTACGTATCATATACATCTAGCATCGTTGCTGAGCGAGCTCGTCTCTTCGCTTTCACAAAATGGGAGTCAGAGCTCTGGTTTCAATGCCTTCCATCCCCTAATACAGGCACGTTAATTGACAACACTTGTTTCAAAATAGGTTGTTCTCTCCGTTTAGGGGTAAAATGTATTGTCCCCCATCGCTGCCTTTGTGGTGACAGTGTTGAGCGTCTTGGCCATCACGGGTTTTCGTGTAGCAGGAGTGCTGGGCGGATGTCACGGCATGCGGCTTTCAACGATCTCATCTGCCGGGCTCATGTCACTTCCGGTATGCCAGCCGTATTGGAACCGAATGGTTTGGTGCGGGAAGATGGCAAGAGACGGGACGGAATGACTTTGTTACCCTGGAGGGTGGGATGACCATTGGTGTGGGACGCTACATGCATCGACACCTTGTCTCCGTCTCACCTTCCAGTTACCTCAGTCACGGCCGGTGCCACTGCCGCTCAGCAACAAGGTCTGAAGCGCCGCAAATATGCTACCCTTGGTGATGGGTACATATTTGCGGCTTTCGGGGTAGAAGCGCTGGGGCCGTGGGGGCCAGACGCTCACCATTTGTTTAACGAGGTCTCACATCGCCTAGTTGAGACCACACGTGACAAGAGGGCTGGCGTTTATCTAAGCAACCGAATAAGCTTGCCACCCAACGTGGCAATGGCCGCCAGCCTTCTTTGGTACGTTTGCACAGGGCAGCGATTTGGGTCAAGTTTTCTGTTTGTAATTTTAAATTTAGATTTAAGGTTGTATTTACCTTGAATATAGTTTCTTGTTTTCTACCAATAAAAATACATTCAAATATAAACCCGATGATATAAATATATCAAAATAAACACTTTGATCTATTTTCATGTTCACATTGGTCCATTTTCTCTAAGGAATATGACAAGTCTTTGTCATGCGAATAAGCTTTCCAGAAACCTAAAAATACGTTATTTGACGAATAATTGGAGATTTGAACCTTGTAATATCATACTGTTGACAGACTGTTACGTGCTTCTGTCAGCAACCCGATACATGATTGAATCGAGATTGACAGCCTATCATTTGATTTCTCAATAATTTTGCTACTCGAAAACTGGCCGTTAGTGTAAAGATGAAAATCTGAGACTTCACTAAAAGGGTGTTCCAGCTGCACTTGAGATTCAGTTTCTCTGAGGTGTTGTATGCTGGCTGCATTCGGTTACATGGAATAAAAATGGGTTGATCGAAATGTAATAAAAAAAAAAAACCGGTACAATAATGTATAGTGTCTATATTTGATTGGTGATTTTTTGTAATTTGACTAATAGCTTGCATACAAAAGATGTTGGTGGGATATCTATCTCTTGCCACGAATATAAATTAATAGTCACTATGTATGATCACACGTTTAATTCAGTGCTTACAAATTGGGCTAATAATACGTCTTGCATTTATGAATGACAGTTTAGAAGAAGGGTATAAGCGGGGCATAGACCCCACGTCGTTGGCCATAATTTGTGATGCGCCGGAACAAAAGATGTGAATGTTATTTTACCAGTAGGCAATTGCTTATAGATTGTGTTGCTATGTCTCCGCAAGATATATATATTTCCTATAAGAGCTTAATTTTTTCCTGATTGAATCGTAACTTAGCCTTATTTACCCATAAAATTCCTCGAAATAGCGTCTAGCACCTGATACCTTCGAGACATTCTCTGAATAATGTATATTATACTTGGTTATTCAATGTATCTTACTAACCACATTGGGCGTATATTGAAAAACGGACAATGTCATTTTCCACCAAATTCTGCCGTCAAAATTAGTTGAAAATGTATTTTTTCCTACATATATATATTCCTACATATTATTATGTTATATATTCCTACTGGAGGACCTACCTCACCTACGCGGATAACAAAATCATTTTGGGATTGTCCAATACCTACTTGAATTCGGTTCACTCGCTTATAAACAATAATAATTGGACTGTTTTACAAAAACCTTAAACCGACTTCAAAGTACACTAAGACGTAATCAAATCCTGATCTGATGACAATGGGACCAAAAGGGAAGTGTACCCGACTTCAAAGTACACTAAGACGTAATCAAATCCTGATCTGATGACAATGGGACCAAAAGGGAAGTGTACCCTTCCAGACAAAAAAATGAATTTTCCAAATCGGTTAATAAATGACATAAAAAAAAAAAAAAACGTACAACCGAATTGAGAACCTCCTCCTTTTTTTGAAGTCGGTTAAAAATACGGGTAAACGTACAGAGTTGTGTAAGCGTAGAAAACGATTATGAAATATATCCTATACTATATTATAAAACCGTTACCTGACCTGCCTGACATCATGATTTATTCATTTATAATAATGCTAACCTCTTTCGTATCTAGATACAGTTTTTCTTCAACTATTACTCTATAAAAGCTTTAGTCATACGTCTCAGCTGCCTAGTCGAAGTATTCCCGTTAGATCACCAATGCTTGGAGCACCAAAGCTAGTTCCCAGAGCCACGCCAATGTTTAATTAAGGTTAGTTCTCAATTACTGAAAAAAATATAGTTACTTGTTGATATTACCTAGGTTCACGATAATTATGAAAAAAAAATAGTCTCTATAATTATTAGATCTTAAGCTCACGAGAATACCACAGAATATTCAATAGTACTACACCTTTTTGAGTGTGAGATTGCTTACATGTCAAGTATGAGGAAAGTAACAACAGCAAAATATGCAAAATATAATAATTACTTTCGAAAACTACATACTTTGCACTAATATCACTTTCCCAGTATTTTTTTTCATCACACATCCGTTAGTGTTGCCAGGTAAGTAATTGAGCTTTTTTAATATGTATGAAATATTGTCCTGCTTTTAGAACATAATATGTCCGGCTTTTAGAGCAAAACGCGGCGAGCCCAGCTTTTGGGTTTGGCAACCCTAATCGCACAATATATTGCATTTATTTTTTAAAGCGCCATCGTGCCAGCTAATATCTCAACTTTTAACGCAGTAAAATAAAATCCACCCCTTAAAACATAAAAACCCTTTTCACCCCCTTAGGGGTGGAATTTCCAAAAATCCTTTCATAGTGACATAAGAAACTTATACAAGGTATTGTATCTTAATGGTAATTTAGACTAGTTATACAACACGTCGGCACTCGGGGTGGGGGCCCTGAACGCCCAGAAGCGGCCCCGAGGAGGACGATGGGTCATTGTGGTCACGTCACGAGTCACGACTCATCGTGCGATAACACCGGGAGGGCGCCGGGGGGAGGTATCACTTTTCCTCCGGGACGGCTATCACAAGGCCGCGCGTGGAGGGGCGTGCAAGTACGCGATCTGCACGAGAGCCCGCCCCCCTCTGTAGCGCACCTACCTACTCTTTTTCATCGACTATCGGAAAATACAAAAAAGGTTGTGGAACAAATCGTTCGACACTCGTAATTTATCCGACACGTCCGATTAACGGAAAAAAAATGGACCCAAAAATCTATGAGCTGAAAATTCACGAAAATCCACTGGTGGAATTCGTTCCTCGCATTTAGCATTCTCCTTCCCCCTTGAGCCCGGTATAATTGGTTTTAGGGCAGAGGCGCGCTTTTCGAGCTATAATAGAGAGGTGAAATAGTTAATTGTTATGCAAGGCTGCAAAGTTGTTTTCTGGCGCGAGTATACTTGTATTGAAACCTGAGGTACATCGAATCGATAGAGTGCTACATGCTATGAAGTCATTGAAATTATATGATATTGCAGCCATAATTTATAGTTTATTCTAATGAAGAAAGTGACGATGGGTTCTTCAATTATATAAAGCTATTGGTCCCATAGTAAAAGTTGTTCAGCATAACTAACCCAACCTAGGTTTCGAAAATATGCCATCTCGAAATCTCCACCCAGTATAGATATATTCAAAGCAAGACAAACAGTTACTCATTTCAATTTATTATAATTATTGATACATTACGCAAAGAAATATAAAATGATCCTGACTTTTTGCAGCTGCAAGACATTGTTCGACAAAATGAAATACATTTACAAGGTTGAATTAGGTAATGACTCCGTCATTGTCATATCTTTTAGACGTAACCGTTACCAAATAAACAGTAATCAATGGGTTGCAATAATTTTACGAGATTTTTTGTGATATATGCCCCCTACCCTACCTATGTTTTGAGAATTAGTTATATCGAAGTTCATCAGGTCTTGTAATATTGTTTTAATATCGTCCAGAAATGTTAATAGTGAAACAATAATCATGCATGCCAGTGAAATAAACTATGTACCTATATACACTTTATCATCTGCCTGCCCTGTTCCCAATCAGTATGGGGCCGTCGCAATATGTACGCTTCTTTCATTCATCTCTTCTATTCGTATTACCAACATACTTATTCAGACAAAAATACACAAAAATATTCATCCCAAATTACCTTTCAAGGAACACAGATTCAAAAGCGGATATTATTACGACGAGTAAATGCATAGAAATCTATGAGTAAATCACATACATGTAGGACCTATCCCCGAAACCAATTACGGTAAAGATAATCTCACGTCACACAGGATCCCAGATTTATAAATAAACTAGCTGTTCGTGCGGATAGAAATTCCAACGTTACCAATATATTTTCCAAAAAAGGAATTATCCAAATCGGTCGAGCCGTTCTCAAGTGATGCTCTTACATCATCGAACAATTAACCCAAAGAAGCGCAATGACGTTGATTTTGCTTGCAATCTATTCCGCCGCTAAGTCTAGGACACATGATGCGCTCTGATTGGCCAAGTCAAGAATTCACGATACCTTGATTGGTCCTCACTGTTTAAAATCAGTGACTAATCACTGACTATAGTTTCGGAATCGGATTGTTCGGTATTACTCTACTCTAAAGGGATTTTCCTCGATGTCTTACATATATTAGATAAAGATTATTATTATTATTATATATGTGGCAACAAATGATTTTTCATCGACTTAAAAATAAGGAGATTATCAATTGTATTTATGTAATATTAATATTATTATTTATAACGATTACCATATGACAAGTTAAAATCTTTAATAGATTCTAATTATTGTCACTTAGGAACTAGGCTATCCAAATAGGAGACGCTGCCTGCTAGGAAGAGTGCCAGCCTCGGGGAAATTTTCTATTTCACACTTCTCTTATCGATGAATCTTAAACAAAACCGTGAAACATAAAAATTACTAATCAAATTTAGTAAGTTTTTTTATATTGTTCGCGGACTATTATTTCCATATTATGTCTTATACTTCTAACTAATGTGCATTATGATGACAATCTTGGCTCGTTGACTACACGTTTTAATGCACGTCTAGTGTAGTGAGTAGCGGAATTCGTTCAATGCCATAGTAATTACATAATTGCAATCCTGATGAAGAATATACGACTAAAATATAGTGTATTAAAGTACCTACCTACTACAAACGTAAACATGTTTACCTCTGCTTTTCCTTGCCTTGTATTCCGTGGATAATACTATTATTTGTAGGTACTAGATTTAGACGAAGATGATAGGTATTATGATGTGTAGTCAAGTTTCAGAATGTATATATCTATATATATTAAAATGAACCACTATTTCTCCTGTTCACGCTATAACTTGAGAACGGCTTTACCGATTTCATTCATCTTTTTAGGGTTCCGTACCCGAAGGGTGCCAAAAGGGAAACTTTAAACTTTTCTAATGTAACCTTAGCGGGGTAGGGTAGGCTAGGGGTAGGGTAGGGTTTAGGGTAGAGTAGGGTAGGTAAGGGGGTAAATAAGGGGCCGCGGGTGAAACCGTGGACGGAAAGCTAGTAATATTAGATCAACACTAAATAATTGTATGACTTTTTTATTTTATCTATTTAAAGATGCGGGTCAGGTTGATGTGGTTTACACGGACTTCGAGAAGGCTTTCGACCGGGTGGACCACATCATCCTACTGCGCAAACTCCAGGAACTGGGTATCGGCGGAAACTTGCTTAGATGGGTGGAGTCCTACCTGAAAAACCGCAGTCAGGCAGTTGTCGTCGGTGGATTCCGGTCTAATTTCATTACCATCACCTCGGGGGTACCCCAAGGATCGATGATGTCTCCTTTATTGTATGCATCATATTTATATGATATCACCAAGTGTTTTCATCACTCGAATTTCCTTCTGTATGCAGATGATACAAAAATATATCACAATATCAAGAGCATGCATGATTGCATCTGTCTACAGGAGGATCTCGGTCGACTTCATCAATATTATATAGATAATCGTATAGGTGTGAACATCGATAAATGCGCAATTATCACTTTTACACGTAAAAGGCAAGCCGTTACATTTAACTACCACTTCAATAATGTTCCCATCCAACAAACCAAAATGATCAAGGACCTCGGAGTCCTACTGGATTCAAAATTAACTTTTTCAAATCATATCGATCACATAGTTAATAAAGCGTACAAAAACCTTGGCTTCATATTGCGAGTGAGCAAAGCGTTCTCAGACATAGGATGCTTAAAAATACTTTATTTTACTTATATCCGCAGTGTATTGGAATATTGTAGTAACATTTGGAATCCTCACTACATAATGTATAAACAGAATATTGAACAAATTCAATCCAAGTTCCTGAAACATCTCAATTTCCGTACATACTACAAAGCCAACGACTATGCGACTGCATGCAAGCACCACCACCTCATGTCTCTTGAGAACAGGCGTACCCTACTGGATATGCTGTTCCTGCATAACGTGTGTAGTGGCAGTATTGAAAGCACCGCTTTGTCATCCCTCTTTCTTCAACTTCAAGCGCCGTCAACCCGAACTAGACATACTAGATTATTTCACACACCACTTAGTCATACTAACTTCGCTCACAACTCTGTTATAATAAGGACATTACGTACATACAACAAGGAATTTGACTCCGTGGATATTTTCCACTGTACTAAAGCGTCTTTCAAAAAGTACATTACCGACATATTACAAAAAAGTGGCTAAATATATATTAATACATACAAAAACTCACACATTCATACTCACTTACACACACACACCCCTACACTTGCACACTCCCACCCACACTCACATACTCACAAACACATAAATCCATTATTTCATGCACAATCTAATTATAAAATTTTTTGTTTTCTATAAATACTCTGCTAATCGGATACTTACTGGTCTCTTACTTACTTTAATTAGAAGTAAAGGTATTAAATTGTTAATCCTTAATTGGCTATAAGATGTATTTAATAAGATAAATGTATTTATTTTCTAAGAGCTGTGGATTATGTAATAAATAAATAAATAAAGTTATTAACATAGTAAGTAATATAAGACCGCTTCACATTTATATCAGGTGCATTTATATTTAGTTAGGGTCAGTTCACACCGAGACGCGACGCGAAGCGGCAAACTTATATAGCAATAGAATATTGAACTTTATTTACTAGGTACCACAAAAGGTGTACATTTCATTGAGATAATTCGTGATAAGTGACTCGCACCGCCCGCGCAGCGTATCCGAATTATCTCCCTGAAATGTGTACCTTTTTGTTACCCGACTGACCCGTAAGGAGGGTTATGTTTTTCGAGTGTATGTATGTAGGTATGTTTGTATGTATGTTTATATGTCTATTTCTTTGGCACGCTCTGCAGCCTAAACGGCTTTATGGATTTAAACATGAGGTGTCGTTAGATTTGCCTTAAATTAATTTGATTTGCCTGTGGGAGTGACATAGGGTATATTATTTTTATAGCCATATACGAATAAAAAAGGGGGGGTTTAAGAACAAAAAAAATATTTATTATAACACCATGGGTATCAAATGAAAGCTTGTAAACAGCCCATTCCATATATGTATATAATAATATCATTATACGTTTATGCTACCATTTTGACGTAAACTGCAAAAAAACATATCTTAGGTAGGTACTGAGCGGTTACCGCACGTAACTCACAGTTGCGATCACTGCGATGGTTGTTTTGTTACTTACTTACTTTACTGTACCGCTCATTTACTTTACATACAACTCATTCATTAATAAAACTAAAAAGTCTGAAATAAATTAAATTATTAAAAGAAACTAAAAAAATGAAAATAACTGAAAAGAGAAAAACGATTAAAGGGCTTTTATCCCTTTTCAGTTATTTTTTGTTTTAACTTTTTTGTGCTACTTTTTATCCCGGGAACGCGGGTGAAACAGCTAGTTAAAAATAATATAGTCTTACAAACATATCCGACCAGCCGGGCTATTGCGTATCTTTGGTTTCGTCCAATGACGCGCACGCGGTATGACGCGACGATGACCATTCGAGGGCCCTGATTGGCTGAAATTCATTAATGGTGTTCGTTACGATTACCACCAAAGTTACGCGGTAGAGCCCCCGGTGGTCAAAAGAGGAACTAACGAACGCCATTTCGAAATGTCAATAGCCATTGGTTAAAGAGAATAAACACTACGTTCAATGGTTGTTTGCTCCACCAAACGCGATAACAGCGACCCTCTCACCGGGCCAGATAAGCTTGTGGGACTTGGACTATTTGCGAAATTATTGGAAACATAAAATATAAAAAAAAAAAAAACCTACGTAGGTTACGCGTTCTAATTTATTTCAGGCATTTCAAATTCAAGTAGGTATCAATGACGTATAATTTGTGTGAATGTGAACTTGGAAGTTTTAACGACAACATTAAAGTTGTTTTTCGAGAAACTTTTGGACTTGGATATTATACCTATATATCTTGGCTATGAATTAACACAACCTACGACGTTCTAGAAATATTGTTTCACCTTTTCGTTACACAATGTTTTTTTTTGGCGATGGTCCTAATTACAAAATTTAAATTACACATAAGTAGGTACTACTATACTATTTCCTATTAAGTATTGAGTCGCGATTTCAATAATTTTATTTAAATCGCGGTTCAATGATATAAACCTTTTTTTGTCAATTACCACAACAATACTCTTTTTTGCGTCTTTTCAATACTTAATGGTGTTTCCACGCTACGCGAACCGAGCACGAGCCGAGCAACGAACGAATTCTGTTCGTGCGATGTCAAGTGTGGACATACACGAGTGCGATGCGAATTCCTGTGTTCTTGAAAAACGGACAATCGGTGGAGCGCAGTCGAGCGCGAGTCGAACGCTCGTTCGAGCCTCGCAAGGCCGTCCACGCTACGCGAATCCGTGCTCCACGTGTACTCGGCTCGTGCTCGGTTCGCATAGCATGAAAGCACCATAATGATTCTTGTTGTAATACGGGCCTCTTATTGTAATGAGAGTTGGTAATTTAAGACAGTAGGTACTTACTGACAATCAAATACTGACTTCACAACAAAGTATTTCATAAAAAATCCATTCGTTGTAATTGAAATAAAAAAATTAAGAAATATTATACCCAAGGTATTTGAATCTGCTTTTCATATCAAAATCTACTCGTATATCGCCTTACCTGCATTTATATGTTTTTATTAATGCAATAATGCATGTTGACTCATTTCCAAGCGAAATGTACCTTATGTACCGGATCGTAAACAAACATACTTACTTATTATTCTAATATTTTTTTCGCACATGAGATAAGTATACTGTTACCTTATTATTCCCTTTCATAAAATAAGGACATAGGCTACTTTGTTATCCCTGGAACGCGGTTGAAACCGCGGGGGACAGCTAGTAATCCTTGATCCTTGGCATTAACTTATATTTCTAGGACCGACGTTCTGTTCTGTAATCACATAAAAGGCAATTTTAAACTGGCAACCAAAAAACTTGCTATGCTCAATAGAGCTAAGCTGCAGTATTTCATATCGAAGCACAGTCTGCAACTTTATAAGTCGCAAGTGCGGTCGATATTTTACATCCGCTGTAACATATCGTAACAACAATATCTATAAAAGTCTAAATACTTCACTGTTTATAATTTTATTACCAATAAAAGACGCACATTGTTAAAATGGTGCCAAAAAATAACTTAAAACGGTTCTCCTGTAAAGTTGGCCTTTTTAACATACGACAGTTTTTTTAGGAGCCATTGTCATGAAGATTGTCATAGATTAAGTAACCAGTGCAATAAATAAATACATAAAACGACCATATTCAGCGGTATCAATTAGGTATATCAATCCAGCTCACAGTGTAGGGTGTAGGCACAAATATTCATAAAGCAATAACGAGTCTATCTATCGAGTTTGATGAAAATTTACAGAAGGGTAGATTGGACAGGAATACAAAACATAGGATACCTTTAATAGTTACCCGAGAACGCTAGCGTACCGTTCGTCAGGAACAAAATATATAACAGCGCCCTTGATTGAAATATATGCAGGGTTATTTGTACAACACTAACAACTTCACTGGCAGGACTATATTACTAACATCACAAACAACAACATTTGTTCCATGACTTTCGCAGCTTTCGCTGCAACGCTGTAGGGATTATCAACTTGTGGCAGATCTTTTAGCTATAATTACAGCGGTTTGTTCGTATGGTACAATAACCTTGTAGATATGTGATAAATTTTTGAGATATTAGTCTCCAAGGTCGTTCTTTTCATTATTAGTAGGCTACATCTAGTACTAGTTTCTAGCCCGCGGTTTCACCTGTGTTCCCGGGATCAAAAGGACCCTAAGAAACTCCCCGGCCCATAACCTATCTCTATGCAAAAAGTCATGCTGATCCGCGGCTCCGTTGCTGTGTGAAGGAAGGACAAAACAAAATAGATTATGTAGCTAAGTATCTCTCTATGATATGACTATTGCAAAGAGGATAGATTTATTTATAATAATCCATTTTCTCCATAATTATGCACATAATAATATTTACATTGACTTCAATATTGGAACGCTGCACGTGGCACCAACAAATTATGTTGTTGTTGCACTTGCGAAGACCTTTAGTCGTTGGTTTCCATCTTTCTATTTCAGTTACATAAACACTTAGGCGAATGTCATTACCAAACTGATATAAAATAATAACTTTTATTTTTGGAATGATACTATTGGCTGCTTATTTTGAAACTCTCTACTCTATGTCCAGATTACTTCACCAAAAATAATTAAATAATTTTAATTTTACAGATTTATAAAGGCCTATATGGAAACACACGTTTTTCGTCCTTTAGTAGGTAAGGTTAGCCAGGAGACTCACCATCAGGAGCCTCGGAGAGGAGTCTTTAATTTAAGGCGGCCAAGGCTCGTGAGTTTTCACGAGCCTTACAGGATATACCTATTTTGGAGAGTGTACGCAGGAATTTTTCAACCTCATTTCACCATCCCCATTCTTACACCGAACCACAAGACGCCGGGAAAAGTTTCACCCGTACGTTTTTGACATACCGAAAATACGGACATAGCGTTTTGCATCCTCGTTTATAATGCGGACAGCAAGGTTTTAAGAAAGGTAGAGCATAGCGGTTATTCGCTCAAAGAGCAGCTCGACTGGGGAAGTACCTCCACCTTACAGAATACCGCAGCCAAATAACTTTATGTTGTGTAAAGTTGTGTTCCTGCGCGTGAGTAAGGTCGCCAGAGCTCATTGGGGAGGGGGAAAAGGTCGGTAACGCGTGAGCGATGCTTCCTGTGTTGCAAGCGTCCATATGGCTACGGTAACCGCTTACCATCAGGCGGGTCGTATGCTTGTTTATCGAAAAAAAAAAAAAAAGGGAGTGGAACTCGCTTCCGGCGTCTGTGTTTCCTGTCTCATACGATCTAGGGACTTTTAAGGCCAGATTGAATAAATTCGCTCTGAGTAAGCGTGTCCCATCCTAGGCTTCGTCTTCGTCCCTTATGGACGGGTCAGTGGCCAAACACAAGCCCATTTAATTTAAAAAAAAGGAGCTTTATACAGATAAAATTATACAATAATTTCCATCCGTATGCAATCATAACACTCAGATTACCTTGTTTGTTCCAATTCCAACCGTTCTGTATATTTACAATTATAATAGCCTTCCATCCAATACATTTAGTATAATATACAACCTGTTTTGATCATTCCATGATTGTATTCTTACGCGTAATAGCTTATACTGATCATAACATACGAGTAAACCACGAATGTATTATAATCATGTACACATAAGTAAACTATCCAGTGGTTATTAGGAATGTATTATTACTATTTATTTATAGGAGTAAACGGCCTTAACTATTATCATCTATTTTTTATCTCTTTGTCGCGTAACTAGGGATGTATCTATATGAAATTTCGGATCTGAATATGAATACGGATATAAGAATAATATTATATACCAGTTTCAGATACGGTTAAGGATGTGAGTGGTGTGACATTATTTACGGATATTAGTTTTTTAAGGAATGTTACGTATAAGGAAAATACAAATAGATAACGATCAGGGTTGTTATGGATATGAAATTCTTTCAGATCTGGATAGTGGATATGGATACTCATATCAACAGATCGGCATTAAATCTGGCCCAAGCTCGATATTTCACACAAAAGAGGTATTTTCAGCAAAGGTTTTGTTATTTTTACAGATAGCAAACAAACATGCAAATCTCGTCACCATGTTGGTTTTGGTGTACATTATAATTTTCTGTCTGAATTTAAATTAAATGTTAGGTACCTATTTTAGCACCAGCTTTACTTTGGTAGGTAACCTACTACTTTACGAGCAACATCTTATATCCTTTTCAATTCAATGTTCCTTTTATATATCTATTCTTCATATCACTATCACTAAATAGTATAAAATGAAGTCGCTTTCCGCGTCTGTCTTTCTGTTTATCCGCAAACTCTTTCTAAACCACGGATTTTGATGTGGTTTTCACCATCAGTTAGATAATTTATTCCGAGTGGTTTATTTATTGTTACAATATGTGCATTATTGTGCATCTTTCAGAGATTTCTGCAGGGTCGGCAACGCGCGCGTGATACCCCTGGTGTTGCAAGCGTCCATAGGCTACGGTAACCGCTTACCATCAGGCGGGCCGTATGCTAGTTTGCCACCAAAGTGGTATAAAAAAAAAAAAAATATGTTATACATACTACGGAAATAAAAAAGTGAATGTTTCGAAAAACATAGAATTGTGTGCGCTTTCTATGCTAACGCTGACCAACATTTTCGAGATATATCAAGATGAAGTGTATCTTAAAAATATCTAAGTTCCTCATTATTAGTTGAAAACTACCCCTAAAAGGGAGTCTTAAAGTTTGTATTATCTAAAGAAACCTACAACGCGGTCCGATTAACTTGAAACTCTGTATTAATACTTCGTATGGAAAATAAAGAAACATTTTTGGGTATCTCGAAAATCGACCCCTAACGGGCGAAAAGGAGTACAAATATTTTTAATATTTTAGCCTAAGTAATTAATAAAGTTCATCATTATTGGTTTTTCAAAACTACCCCTCAAAGGAGGCTTCGGGGGTGTTAAAGTTTGTACGGAAGAATCATAACGCGTAGTCCGGTTACCTTGAATCTCGGTATTCATAATTTTGATAGAAAATAAAGGATCACGGAAATTCGAGATTCTCGAAAATCGACACCTAATAGGGCAAAAGGGGTACCTACTTATGTGGAGCATTTTACTGCGGGGCTTGATTAACGCCAAAGTTAGTATGTTTTTAGCACGGAAAAGAGAATACACTGGAAGGGCGATGCGTTAGAATTTGTATCGGAACCAGCGTCGCCAAACTCACACAAATAAATGTTAAATCATATATTGTACTACAAATAAACAATCCTTTTGATTGGTCGTTTCTATTTTACTCAAAAATAGCTTTAATCACACAGGTCATACATATGAAAATATACCTTTTTACGTTAATATAAAATTTATTTTTCAATAGCGTACAAAGTATTTACGTCGTTTTGTAATCTACAAACTAACTAGATTCAATCGACGAAAAAGTTCTGCCACTCGGCACTAGATGGCGTTATTTTCATGGAACGCAATTTTGAACATAAACGCATTAGACATAATGTTGATAATTGCGTAATAGCTGCGTCGACTGGCGTCGAGTAGCAACACTTATTGCTATTCGCTTAATGCAGCGAAAGTAATCGATAAAATATCAATAAAATTATCGATATTTTAATTTCGTCGATATTAAATTTAATTATTTTTAGAAATTCCGTAAGAAAATTCACGTTCGATAAGAATAATTGTGCTAAGAATACTGAACTGTTAAAAAAAACGTTTAACATGATGAAGTAAATTAAAAAAAAGTTATTTTTACACGGTTTATTGCCCTTGAAATAAAATTTATTTGTTTCGAAATTCTCGTTTTGAAAGCTTAATTTTAACAGATGAATGCGGATATTGATATAACTTTCAACTATTGCCTTAATCAAATCAGTGATAAAAAGATGAATTTTATCGATATTGATCGAACAAAACTATCGATGCACGTGTTTTGGGGTCACGACAGGTCACGACTCACGACCAATGTAAAAGTACGCAATACATTACGTGCGGAGTTGCGCTCGCTACCTTGCGTACAAATAAAGTGAGTACATTGCCTTCAATGTATAATTTTGCAGTAGTATCAGAGTTTATCGTTTACACCTAAAATTATCATAATCTCGAATACATTTTTATAAATATCACAATTAAATAAAGGTTTGTAGACTCATCGATGAAAGGAAATCCCTCCTTGAGTTACACTCCGACTCCTCACTTCGTTTCCTACAGGAAATAATAGCGCATCACGACATAATTAATATTTTTCGCGGAGCTACGCACCTCTGCTAAGTATGGCGGATACTACGAAGCGTTGACGCGTGTTTTGGTTGATATATGCCCATTTGATGTCATGTGTGGCGCGCGGGCTCCGCTAGCATAGCGTCTCTATTATATTTCTTTTCTCTGTGGTTTTTAGGGTCTTTTTATGACGTTAGCGTCCACTAAGAAAAGATTTTGGAAATTCTGCCCCTAAGAGGATTATGTAGGGGGCTCGGGTGAAAACGCGGGCGGAAAGCTAGTTATGAATATACAATAATATACATGGGTGCATTACGTATGTTGGTTAGGCATGGAAATTATTGCTACTTTAAAGGAATTCTCATTTGATGATATTATTATTTTTTATAGCATGATTTCACAAGCGATATATGATTTGCAATGATTTTTCAATATGCACATGCGCTTGCTATCATTTCCCGGGATAACAAAACCAACAAACCAACCTTTTAAAGTTTAACACGTAAAGTCACAAATCACGAAACTTAAACTCTATTTTTAAAACACTATTTAACACTATTTACCTACGAACACTCTAAAAACGAATCTATTTTTATTTACATTAAATTACAAAAACGAATGAGACGAACGTACGATTTAGCATTGGCATTTTTCATTGGAAAACAAAATCATGTCATCAATAAATAATCTTCGAGAATGATGGATGACAAGTAATTTGACAAATTATATTTAATTTCGTGGTCAAAAATTATTTTTTGATCCTGCTACATAAAATTCTAAAGAAGTTAACACTTTATGTCACTTGATTTAAGGTTTATTTTTAAAATACTCTTACAAGCTAATCAAGGACAAAGTTTCTTTATATTGGGCTGCCATACGCAACCAAATAATTTTTATTAGGACTTATTTCTGCCAGTGTCGAGTAATATAACTAAATAAATCCTACTATTGGTATTTTTTTGGTTTAAAAAGGAATAAAGAAAACTGATATGTTTAAAATTGTACCAAAAAATACCAATAATTAGGATTTATTTATATAGTAGATCAATCAATAAGCTTTCCCTCATACTTCAACAGGCTTGAGCCTGACAATGTAAAAATTAAATTAATCGTAAAAAATATTGCAACGCTAATTATAATTAATATAGATTATGGAGGTGCAAGGTGGATGACACCTCCATTTAAAAGGGAAGATCTTCCGCCAGGCTGGGACATCGTGCCTGGGGACCGCGGTCCAACTGTACATGTCGGACAGTTGTATATATGCAGATTCTCGAGAAAACTTCGCCAGCGCGATGCAGGATTTAGGCGCGATGCAGGATAATGTGGCGCCACGCCATCTATCTTTCCGTGTGTGAACTATCTCGGTGTTACTGATAGATGGCTGATAGATGTCGCTACATCACTCCCTTCCTAGACCGGAGGTCGATCCATTGTTGAGTCGTTGCTTTTAAGCTTGCAAGTGCCAGTGCTGCTCGAAGTCTACGGTGAGTCGAGACGGAGCGCAGATGCTGCGACAGGTTGAGCCGGCTAGTCCACGTAGTGCAGAAACCGCCACGCCGGAGAGATGATCCGGGCGTGTGCTGCGGTGGAAGGTGCGGGCGAGGAGCTTAGTCGCAGTGTTGCCTTGCAGGACCAGGAAGCACGGTGAGTCGGCTGCGATGGACCTGATTAAGGCGAAGTTGGCTTGCTGTGTGACTGCTTGCCGGTGGGGAGTGATGAGCTTGGAGAATCTGCTCAGAAGTGCTACTGCATGTTCCGTGATTTTTGGAGGGTTGGAAATGTTCCCATCCATCACGTCGGGGTCACCACTATGGAGGTGCAAGGTGGATGACACCTCCATTTAAAAGGGAAGATCTTCCGCCAGGCTGGGACATCGTGCCTGGGGACCGCGGTCCAACTGTACATGTCGGACAGTTGTATATATGCAGATTCTCGAGAAAACTTCGCCAGCGCGATGCAGGATTTAGGCGCGATGCAGGATAATGTGGCGCCACGCCATCTATCTTTCCGTGTGTGAACTATCTCGGTGTTACTGATAGATGGCTGATAGATGTCGCTACATAGATAGATAGTACGTATACTTAGTTAGATTTTTACATTGACGTACATAAAAGTTCATTGATTTTGTGTCTGCAATATTTATTGACTGATTTTTCTGTAAAATTTAGTTAATTCTGATACATATGGCAACCCTACCCTACCCTTGTCTATGCTCGAAAGGAAAAGAGAGGTTAAAAATTTCAAAAATTCTGCGCGAATATTATAAACAACAATCAAAAATTCTGCTTATGTAATACTTAAATGGAATCACAAATCACGAAATTTAATAATACTGATAAACCAAAAACTAGTTGGTAGGAGATTTCGAGATGGCATATTTTCGAAACCTATGTTGTGTTCGTTGAGAATTCACTATTGGTCCCATAGTAAAAGTTATTCAGTATAACTAACCCAACATAGGTTTCGAAAATATGCCATCTTGAAATATCCACCTGTTTATACACTCTAACTAAAGACTTTTTTCAGACATCAAAATATAATAGTTGGTATCAGCAAAAATAATATTATTATACTACGTAAAAGTAACACTCTCCTCTTCGTTGTATCACACGCACGAGCATCGCACGCAAGTGTCAAATTATTACTGATGCAAATTATATATAACCTTTCGTAGCCAAAAATTATTTTCATATTCTGCTACATAACATGCTAAAGAAATTAACACTTTATATCGCTTGATTTAAGGTTTATTTTTAAATACTCTTAAAAGCTAATCAATGATAAAGTTTTTTTTTTTATTTTCTTCATGACCGTAGATACAAAGTCCTTCAGTCGCATATATTTTATTTATATTCTAAAATATTCTTTATAACATGTAATAAGCTAGTCTCTTAATTTAAGGTTTATTTTTGACATACTCAGACATACAATCTAATCAAGGTTCTTCATATTCTTTATATTGGGCTGCCATACACAACCAAATATTTTTTATTAGGACTTATTTCTGCCAGTGTCGACTTATACTCCTTGACTTTTTATTCGTCTTAGAAACGGAGTCCACAAAATGTATCCAATGAATAGGTATGTACTAATCATTCAAAAAAAATGTTTTTTTGATCATTTGTACAGGTCATTTAAAAAATTAAAATTCATTGGATTTTTGAAAAATCGAAAAGTTTTCGTATAAAATGGTAGAAAATATCAACCCAGAGCACGAGTCAAGTAGACTGCGCTCGTAACAGGGTGTTTAAAATACTAAGCGTCATAATGAATAATATTTGTTTTTTTTTAATGACAAAAAAAATAAAAAAAAATAGTTAGTACGCACGGCTACAGATCAAGCTATTTATTTCCAATATAAGCTGACCTCTCATCGTACGGAAATCCTATACAATGCGAGATCAGCTTATACTGGAAATGTATCACTTGATTTGTAGCCGTGTGTACCTGTTCATTGGGTACATTATGTGGGCTTCGTTTCTAAGACGAATAAAAAGTCACGGAGTATTATACGTTCTCCTTCTTAGTTTTCCTAATTCCTTTTAAAACCGATATGTTTAAAATTGTACCAAAAAATACCAATATTAGTATTTATTTATATAGTAGATCAATTAATGAGCTTTCCCTCATACTTCAATAGGCTTGGGACTGACAATGTAAAAATTAAATAAATCTTTAAAAAATATTTCGATTCTGATTACAATTACTTAATATTAATATAACTTGAGGAAATTTTCTATATATAGATTGTAATTTGTTCATATTTGTTGTAAATAATATTTCAATATTGTTCACTTACAGTTTCGATGATACCTGTCTATGATTTGTAACCTACGTCATCGATGATAATCGACGGCATTTTTCATTGGAAAACAAAATCATGTGCGAGCATCGCACGCGAGTGTCAAATTATTACTGATGCAAATTATATATAACCTTTCGTAGCCAAAAATTATTTTCATATTCTGCTACATAACATGCTAAAGAAATTAACACTTTATATCGCTTGATTTAAGGTTTATTTTTGAATACTCTTAAAAGCTAATCAATGACAAAGTTTTTTTTTTTTTTTAATTTGTTCATGATCATGGATACAAAGTCCTTCAGTCGCATACATATTATTTATATTCTTAAATATTCTTTATAACATGTAACAGGCTATGTCATGGACGGTAGCAGATGTGACATATGAAAACAGAATCATATTCTTTATCACCTGCTACTTGTGATTGATGCCATGCCTAATGTTGGTAGGTACCTACACGGCAGCAATTATTAACTCAGATTTTTCTTTTCAGATATGTAATCAGGTTTGGATTTATTTCACTGAAGAAGAGTATTACTGACGTGAGCAATGAGTACATTGGACTATAGCTCTGATGTGTCGGTGAACGCTTCACTGGTCGTCGACCCAACGCAAATCTTCGGACCACAGAGAGATGCCCTGTACATTGTCCTACCCATAACAATAATATATTCTCTCATATTTGTAACCGGACTACTTGGCAATATTTTTACATGTATAGTCATAGTTAGAAACAAAAGTATGCACACGGCTACAAATTACTATTTATTTAGTTTAGCAATGTCAGACCTGCTTCTGCTTGTGAGTGGGATGCCACAGGAAATGTATTCAATATGGTCTAAATGGCCATATATTTTCGGACATACATTTTGTGTAATCCGAGGCCTGGCAGCGGAGACTTCAACAAACGCCAGCGTGTTGACAATAACGCTATTCACAATAGAGAGATATCTAGCTATATGCCACCCGTTTGTCTGTCATCAAATGTCTAAGCTATCTCGAGCTATGAAGCATATAATGTTATTATGGGTGGTGGCATTGGGACTGGCGCTACCTCAAGCTCTACAATTCGGAGTCAGAGAATACAATGGCGTTATTATGTGCCTCCAGACACGTGTTATCATCGAGCACTCGTTCGAGATATCGACCTTCGTTTTCTTCTTTGCACCAATGATTTTAATATCAGCACTATATTTGTTGATCGGACTAAAATTAAGGGAAACGAGAATAAGCAAGGAACAAAGTCAGGGTGTATTTGGAAATAGTTCAATATATGCGCACAATATACGTCGGAAACACAGCAAGTCGACAAAGAGAGTTGTGAAAATGCTAGGTAAGCATATTACAAGCTTTTATTTAACTTGCAATGTTTGTATGTAGGTATGTATGTAACTATGTTTGCCGGGTGGAATCTTGCAAGTCGAATTTCACCCACTTCCGGTGGTCGGATTGACTTGAATTTTGGTATACATTAGTATATTGGAAGACAATGCAAATACAATTAACAAAAAGAACAGTCACCAGAAAAAGCTTTTATTTAAAATGTTTTTTTTTTATAATAACTTATCTTTATTTTTATCTCGGTCCGGATAAGGTGTAATTAATCTTTCTCAAGCTTTACCAAAGAGACGTCAGGTGAATAAACGACGATTCCACCTTGCACGACCAGTCAATAAAAACCTCGGTCTCAAACCTAACAAACGTGTGTTGGTAATATTTGACATAAGTTTTAAAACGGGAATAGAATGAATCACTTTTATTGTCTTTGAAATAATAAGTAATAATATAGGACTATAATAAGTAATTATATAGAAATCTAAACACATAATTATTATTACTTGTCCTGTCTAATTCATCAACGCAGAGCCTATTAATGCCTATGCGCTGGGCACAAACTCTACAACACCTTAGTCAAAATATGTGGCTTGGCCGTTTCGTTACTACAAGAACTATTGTACTACAGAAAATTAATATCTTTATTTACTTAAAAGTTGGTATACATTAGTTCCTTTTGCCTGAGAAAGTATTTTTGGTAAATTTCAACTCTAAGAGGGTAAAGTCTAGAGCGGAAAGCTAGTGTTTTATGTATTTAAAAATGTGCATAATTGTCACTTTGCTATAATTATTTTCACAGTGGCGGTCGTGGTGACATTTTTTATTTGCTGGGCGCCGTTCCATGCGCAGAGGCTGGTGGCAATCTATGGCACTACAGAAGACCACCTGGCGATAACCCCAATCCTGCTCTCAGTATACTTGACCCTCACGTACATTTCGGGCGTGTTCTACTACATGTCTACGTGCATCAACCCTATATTTTATCACATAATGTCAAACAAATTCCGCGACGCATTCAAGGTAATCTGCACTTTATTTCGTAAGCAAAATCATGGTTTTCCATAGTTCACCGTAAAATTACCCATTTCATAGTATAAACATATCGCTGCTTATTACTAGAGTATCAGTAGCCGTTTTTTTATAAATTTATTTATTTATTTATATAATTAAGGGAAACTAACAGCTTTATTAAATATAGTTATTCTTTTTATGAAATTAAAAATATGTTTAAAGCTACTAATAAGTTTCCGCAACTGGAATTTACTTAATTACTTAATAAGATTAGGTAAATAAATAGTTTAAAAAGCTATATGACACTTTCTGACTGTTTCTAATTCGATATTCCAAATGGTCGTTCTAATTCTAACACTGATTGGGCTATCAATTTTAACTCAAAGTAATATCATTGATTAAGATTAATTTACTCAACAATTAAGTCATTATAATTTTCCTTCATACCTAGTAGTCTGATCCTTTCTACAGATAAAATTTCAATTCTAGACGTTATACGTTTACGTTATACGTGAGACGTTTTTCGACATCACACAATAATACTGAATGTGTATATATATATTTAATGTATTTATTATAGTATATGTGATATATAATTCTGTAATGTTGTGTGTATGTCCAAATAAATGTTTTTTCTTTCTTTCTTTCTTATAATCGAACGTAACACCTAGTGAAGTCCCAGGCATAAGTGGATAGCTATACTGTCTTGCTCTCTTTGCTCTTTGCTGCCGTCGAAATCTTTACCATTTAATAACACCTTTATTCAATTGAATTGAATCCTCTTATCACACTTAATCTTCTCGACAACAAGCCTTTTTTCAGTACCTAACTGAAACATTTATCTCACTTCAATGTAAGTAATATTCGCAGATGATTTATTTCAGAACACGATGATGCAGTGGTGTTGCCAAGAGGATGATATAATTGCTCGGAAGCGCCGCTCCTATACCGCCATGGCCTTCGTGCGAAACCCTACATCCAGTGGTGGGACGGTTAACTCAGGTAATATTTTGTTAAACTAATACGAAGGGAATACGAGGTACACAACTCCAGCTCTTTACAAGCTACCTCTCTGAGCGTTCGCAGTGTGTTCAGCTAGACAAGGTTTGTAGTGATGACCTTCCTGTCACCTATGGGGTACCCCAAGGCAGTATTCTAGGCCCACCGCTATTTCTGGCTTATATTAACGACCTTTGTAATTTAAAACTTACAAATGGGAAGATTATCACCTTTGCTGACGACACAGCGCTTCTCTTTCGAGGTGATACATGGGAGGAGGTCTATCGACATGCACAAACAGGGTTTAATCAGGTCACCAAATGGCTCAATAACAACCTCGTTACACTAAATGTGGACAAAACAAAATACATAGCCTTTGCCCTAAGCAATAGAAACCATCCTTATCACCATTCACCCCAACACATCCTAGCACATACCTGTTCAGGTCTCAACTCTGTCTGTACTTGCAACCAGTTACAACATGTTGAGTTACCATAGACAAAAATCTTAATTTTCAAGCCCATATTGATCTACTTACCTCTAGAACATGGAAACTAATTTTAATTTTTAGAAATCTGCAGCATTTTTCGGATGAAAAAATTCTAAAACTAACATATCTTGCATTATGCCAATCTATACTAACGTACTGTATCACATCCTGGGGAGGCGCTTGCAAATCAACTCTAATAACCCTGGAACGAGCACAGAGAGCAGTCCTCAAAGTCTGTTATTTCCTCCCATTCTTATTTCCTACCAAAGACCTTTACCAGAGAGCTAATGTGCTGTCAGTTCGCAAACTCTTTCTTTTACAAACTTTCACAAAAACTCACTCAATTATAAAATATGACCCCCTTATTAACAAATCAAAACGACGATAGAGCAAAGTCTGTCCAACCAAATCGCACAAAACCAGTTTATCACATAGATTCCTCTGTTTTCTTGGTCCATACACTTATAACAAAATTAACTCTATCCTATGTATATATTCCCTTCCCAAATATAAATTAAAACAAGTGGTAACATCATGGCTACATACTTTATCGTACACTGAAATAGAAGATTTCCTTATTCTCCTATCCTAATGTATCCTGCCGGATAGTTATAATTACTAGCACTCACGTACGCACACAATCCCCACCCCTCACTACACACACTCATACACCAACAAAAACACTATACATACACTCACACCCACGTACACGTAATTACTACATATTTATTTGTATCCCACACACATCACAAAACATTTTCCATATTATTTCATCTCATCACTCTTTTTCTCTTTTATCACACTATTGTTAACATTAAATGTATTACATACCAATAAACATAAGGCAATCATACATGATCACAACAATAACTAATGTAATGTTTACCATTTAAATACCTATACAGTATTAGTTCAAGGGGAGAGAGCCTGGTAATCTGTAACACAGGTCTTCCTAGCACAGACACCAGTCTCTCACAAAGGGATTTTAACGGGAAACTGTATTTATTTAATGAGTAGTTATTAATTAATTATCTTAAACCTTTGTGAAAGAGAAATAAATAAACTTATTATATTAATGTTTTAAAGTATGGTTCAATCTTATTTTTTGCATATAAATTTCATGATAAAATAAAATATAAATATATTTTTTTACGCATTTCAGGTAATTCTCTCAAGGGAGCAAACGAGAGAAGCATTCATTACAAAAGTAGAAGGCAAGAAAATGGAGAAAGAAGTCAGCATCATAATAGACAAAAATACAGAAACACGAGCAAAAATAAAACGCTGCCGTCACCAAATTACGCTAATAACAAGTACAGCTGCTGCAACCAAAAACTTTCCTTTCACCGATTCATTGCAGGTGAAGCATGTGAAAAAAAGCAACAGAACAACTTAAGTCGATCAGAAGCGATACCAATTCCCATTGAAAATGAAAGATGTCCACCTTGTTCTACAATTCGGTGTAGCTATCCAACCTCTCCTACAGAATCTTTCATATCACCTGAAACAATAGTCGACTTCAAAGATAAAGCAGATTGTTCAGATGATGAACCAACAAAGTATCTCAAAGAAATTAAAATAAGAATCATACAACGCGAAAAAGAATATGGCTAAACAAATGTAATAATTAAATGGTATTCTAGTTACTAAAGTAATATTCAAGGCAGGTTATATCAGTCAGATAATTTCTTATGATATAATATTCGTTAAACAATTGATTTAATATTCATATAATTTATATAATTTGATACAAAGAGGATCCCGCTCCGAGCCATAATGAATGAACGTTTGTTTGTTCGAGAATCCATAAGTTTTTAGGGTTCCTGACCTTAATAGGAAAAAACGGGACCCTTATATTATCACTCTGGTGTCCGTCTATCCGTCTGTCACTGAGATTTAACTCGAAGACCAAGCACCGTAGATATGTGGCATGGTGATAGATCTTGCAAACGCGCACATATTATATCACACACAAAGATCGATCACACATAAAAAAACTAATTTTAGATAAAATTCGGGGGGGTGGGGAGGTTTGAAAGAGCATAAAGTAAGGATCGTAAAAAATAATAAATCACATATATTTATATGTGATAAATAAATTTAATGCTTTATTCATAATCACCAGAAAATGAGATTAATAATTATGGTATAATTATTGATATTCCCCAATTCGATTTATCATTCTGCCCGGGCATTAAAAACATTGACTTAATATCCTTTGGTCCATAACAATATACATCTTTGTATTTTACAACTGCAAAAACTGTAAAAGTAAACTGACTGCCAACCAAAGAATTTGGAATATAGTGTTACTATTACTAGCATAGCTGCTTATAGGGGTTCCTCAAGGTTCTATTATTTTTGATTGTTTGTTTAAACGCGCTAATAATTGGAACTACTAGTCGGATTCGAAAAATTATTTCACTAATAGGAAGCTACATTATCCCCGAGTATTATAGGGAAATTTTTATCCGGGGACGCTGGTGAAACCGCGGGGAAACGTAGTTGAATGATAAATAAACTGTGGGACATTATTAGCTGATGATGATGAAGATGATTATGTAAATTGTGAGTATAGAAAAACATTATTTATAGATTTTTTCACTTAAATTACTAATTTTATTCTTAGGTACACACGGCTACAGATCAAGCTATACAATACCAGTATAAGCTGATCTCGCATTGTATAGGATTTCCGTACAATGGGAGGTCAGCTTATACTAGAAATGTATAGCTTGATCTGTAGCCGTGTGTACATTCGTAAATTAAGGCCAAAGTTTAAGACTGACGAAAATGAGCAAGCATTTTTTTATGATATTATTAATCGCTTGTCTTCTATTTGAAACTCAACAAAAAATTATTAGGATAGTATTTGTTTTCCAATAGCAACGAAAACCACAAGAAAACGCATGAACATTATATAAATAAATAAATAAATAAATAAATTATTGAAAAAGGATATAACATATTTAAAGCTTCATTTGCGGGTATTTAGACGTAACCGCGATAGATGGCGACTAAAATATGGAAAAAATGCATTGGACTAATTTGAAACGACTAAATTTCTTACATCCTTTTCTTATATTCTTTGTTAGAAAGAGACATAGTGAGACTAAATTTGTTTAGTTGTAAACAACAGAATCAGCACCATTTAGTGACCATCACCTTTGTGCTCTTCGGACTATTTAGTTAGGGTAACTTACTTTAAAATTTTGCATGTCTCAGGTGATAAGGATAACTTTTTTGTTGTACATCTTTATAAAATAAGATTTGTATTGATATATTATATTAATGGATTGGACAAAACAAACCACATACTTACACGAAAATTACAGATTATTTATGAGTGATTTAATTGTTTTGTAATGTCAGAATATTTTCTCCATAGCTGTACAACAATCATTATTATCTGTCAGAAATTCAGAATAGTTTTGGATTTGTTCTTAGTAATTTTATCGTGGCGTTAGTTAGCACCAGCCATCGAGGAAAGATCCCTTTAGAGTAGTAATAGTGAACAATCAAATTCCGAAACTAGTCAGTTATTTGTCACTGAATTTGAACAGTAAGGACCAATCACTGCATCGTGTGTTTTTCACTTGGCCAATCTGAGTGCATGCGTCCTTGACTTAACCAATCAGAGCGCATTGTCGGCGATGGGAAATTGGCGGAATATATTTCAACCAAAATAAAAGTCATTGCGCTTCTTTGGGTTAATTGTTAGATTTTTTTACATACAACTTATATAATTAATATTTACTGATCATTTTATAGTTTATATTATAGGTATTAAGGTTCCTACTAGATATTGTGAATAAAGTACATTTTCTTAATTTGTTATTAATTAAGCAACTTCGACAAAATAAAATTCTTTTAAATTTAAACTGGTGTTGCCATTTTCCCCATTGTCAATCCTTTATTGTTTTTCACAAATTGTTTACGGAAAATTAGATAATGTTCCGTGCCTATTTATTGGGAAAGCTTATCTAATTCTACGACAAAATGCAGTAAAATATAGGTTCCGTAATCTATACATATATAACAAAATTGTAGAAAAAACATGTCTATATATTCAATGTACCTAACCTACACATTGAATATATTTATCAAAAAAACCGGCCAAGTGCAAATCAGACTCGCGCACTGAGGGTTCCGTACAAACCTGTAGGTATATAAGTAAATGGTAGTATAGACCTGAGTATTTGATATTAATTTCAATTTATGACCTATTAAAAAAAACTACTTACTAGATCTCGTTCAAACCAATTTTCAGTGGAAGTTTGCACCGTAATGTACATCATATATTTTTTATAGATTTATCATTCTCTTATTTTAGAAGTTACAGGGGGGGGACACACATTTTACCACTTTGGAAGTGTCTCTCGCGCAAACTATTTAGTTTAGAAAAAAATGATATTAGAAACCTCAATATCATTTTTGAAGACCTATCCATAGACAACCCACACTTATGGGTTTAATGAAAAAAAAAAAATTGAGTTTCAGTTCTAAGTATGGGGAACCCCCAAAATGTATTGTTTTTTTTCTATTTTTGTGTAAAAATCTTAATGCGGTTCACAGAATACATCTACTTACCAAGTTTCAACATTATAGTTCTTATAGTTTCGGAAATAAATGGCTGTGACATACACGGACAGACAGACAGACAGACAGACAGACAGACAGACAGACAGACAGACAGACAGACAGACAGACAGACAGACAGACATGACGAATCTATAAGGGTTCCGTTTTTTGCCATTTGGCTACGGAACCCTAAAAACTGATTCGGGGTAATTTTAATGGTAATTAGTTCGTTCCAATTCAAATAAACAGACTGGTAGACACTATATTTATATCTAGCTATATATAAAAATAAGTCGGGTTTTCCTTCCTGACGCTATAACTCCAGAACGCACGAACCGATTTCCACGGATTTGCATTCGTTGGAAAGGTCTCGGGCTCCGTGAGGTTTATAGCAAAGAAAATTCAGGTAGGGTAGGGTAGGGTAGGGTAGGGTATGGTAGGGTAGGGTAGGGTAGGGTAGGGTAGGGTAGGGTAGGGTAGGGTAGGGTAGGGTAGGGTAGGGTAGGGTAGGGTAGGGTAGGGTAGGGTAGGGTAGGGTAGGGTGGGGTAGGGTAGCACCATAGGGTAGGGTAGCATAGCACCACGCGAACGAAGTCGCGCCGGGCAGCTAGTCTAGCTATATATTTATATCTTAACAGTAAAACTTTAGTTGCTTATATCTTCGACACTTTACGAGGTTTTGACACAGAATATTTCTTGATTGTATTGATATCAGCTATCGATTCTTATACGAGTAAAAGTTATCAGTGGACGTCGTTTTCAAAAATAAACAATATGGCACGGATGAGCTGAATGCCAAAATCTTCCTACCCCCTTAAAATTTGCAAGAAACAGTATTCGCGATACCATCGTGACCGAGCGGCGCGGCCGGGGCGCGCAAATTGCTCCACTGACACCACCATTATGACATTGCACCCTTGCGAAGCCGGGGCGGGTCGCTAGTATAAGATAAAACAAAACTGAATATAGCATTCGTTACGATATTTACATAATTAAGGTATATCTGCCATTTCTTTTTTTATGTTTCCTTGGCATCATTAAAAGGGGTTGAATAAAGATTAGAAGGAATCGCTGTGCCAGCAGCGAAAGGGACAAAGTGCAGTGTTATTCGCCGAGAGTGGTGGACAGGTGATGCGGTTTGTTGGTGCGGCAGCCGGAAGGGCCCCCGGTCCCCCCATGATATAGTTGGCCGGGTCCACTCCGGTCTCCTCCTCCGGCACGACCAACTATACCATGGATTATGCGCGAGGCGGCGGGTCAGCCTCCCAGGGCGGAGATTAAGTAAACCCTGGGCTCGGGACCCCTACAACCTGCGGGCAGCCAGCGGGCTGCTGCTTCACCGGGTCTCCCTGACCGCCGCAACAACACGCCGCGCCTGCACAACACAACGTGGTATGACACCGCTGGTCCCCACACTGCCAGCACAGCGCTTCCTCATGGAGCTCTGGCGACCTTACTCACCGCAGGAACACAACACTACATTAAAGTAGCGTTATTTGGCTGCGATCTTCTGTAAGGTGGAGGTACTTCCCCAGTCGGGCTACTCCTCGAACGGGACAGCCCGTTATGCCCTTCCTCTCTTAAGCGGATGCCCAGACTGTGGAATGAGCTTCCCGCCGTGGTTTTCCCAATGGAGTACTGGGGTTCTTCAAAATGGATGTGAAGAGATTTCTGCAGGGTCGGCAACGCGCGCGTGATACCCCTAGTGTTGCAAGCGTCCATAAGCTACGGTAACCGCTTACCATCAGGCGGGCCGTATGCTTGTTTGCCACCTAAGTGGTATAAAAAAAAAAGACATTCAGCGCAGAGGACAACAAAAATAGACGTATTACAAAATTTTCGCACTCACATCACAATGAAATACTATTTTATTCCGATTTGATATGTGTGCGACCCAGTTGAGTACAAATTACTCTCATAGACTATGCATACATGGCTGAGTACTTGCCGTGAATAAGTAAACAAAGAAAACATTTATTCCTCCCCATCCAATTGTTGTATAAAATATTTTAGTAATAAAACCGCAATTTTGGAAAATAATAAGTAAGTTTATACTCGTATTTTGGTGTACAATAAACAGTTACCTTTATATCCATGTATTTATTTTAGATTTTGTGGTTGAGCTGCAAGTTTTATAAATTTCAAATAAATGCCTAGTTTTATTTTAGGCAACACAATAATTTTGCATTATTTTTTTGGTGTGAAAAATGTTGATGTGTTTAGTATAGCATGGACATATATAAAACAATCTGAGCGAAGCGTGCGTCACCTTAAAAAAGTGAAACCCAATATTTCCTAGGTATGCATGAGGATTGTACCCGGCTACTTAGGCTACCGTGGCTTGGCCGTTTCGCTACTACAAGAACTATTGTACTACAGAAAAGTAAGCCCATGTGACAGTAGCGAAACGGCCAAGCCACATATTTTGACTAAGGTGTAGCGTTTGAGAAGTTAGGGCTTGTAGAGTTAGGGCGTGTAGAGTTGTTAGCTTGGCTCTACATGAGATCTGATAACTTTTTGACAATGCAAGCCATATGGTCTCGTCTTGGCAACATTTTACATGAAAATGTTTTGGGTGGGATTTATTTATTTTATTTATTTATCCATATTATTTTTAAGTTCCTAATACTTTGTAGAAGGTTCTTACGGAAAAATATAAGAAAGTTGCGTAGGCTAGGGTTAGTGTATGGGGTGAGTGGGACACTAGTGACACCACGCAAACGAAGTCACGCCGGGCAGCTATAAAGATTATAATAACAAATCAACTACATACAAACACAAATAAAAAGTGGCAACATAAGCCCCTAAAATTCCCTTTCACCTTCATTTTGTGAAAAGAGGCCTGTGCTCAATAGTGGGACATTTATAGGCTGATGATGATGAACAAAAAAAATACAAAATTTCTTCGAGGCGTTTTCTCTTTAGATGATCTAATGCTAGCTAATGCGCTGAAGGAAAAAGTGGCTTCCCGACCTCGATGATTTGACGATATCTCACTATCTCACTTCTCACTAATATTATTAATGCGAAAGTTTGGATGTTTACGAGTTTGTGAGTTCGGATGTTTGTCCCTCAACCACGCTTCAACATATGAACGGAATTGGATGAAATTTGGCTTACATATAGAATGTGTTCTGGATTAACACATAGGATACTTTTTATCCCGGGAAAGAATATATCCCTCGGGAACGCGGGCGAAACTGCGGGGTGAAAGCTAGTTAAATTATAATAGCTCAGTTGACTCGCAGTTCCTGTTTAGTGATTTTTCACATGTACCTAGTTATAGGACGAGAGTCCAATCCGCGAGCCCATAGGTTAAAAAAAATAGAAATTTAGGTAAGCTTAATTATTCGTTATCACAAAGAAATAAAACGGGAAATCATTAAACTTGTCATCGTCACCGGCCAGGGTCCAATCCAGGTCATGAAATTATAATGCATTGAATGGTTATTACGCCTCGGAACTTCGTCCACATCGTACGCGACCGGCACACGGAAAGCAGGGTCAGTACTTCAAGGGTATGTATTCACTTGCTATTTTTACCTCAGTTGTTTACAGAGTTAAGTGAAATAAGGACGACTCTTCATTTTAATATCATTCAAATAAATGTATATTTTTAACCGTGTAGTACTGTAACCTCGTGTAGGTAAGTGCCACATAATTTTGCTTACTAACGAACATTGACAAAATCTATAAAAAAATCATTTTTAAACATGAAAATTCATAAAATAAATTGATATGTGAACAGCAAATAATTAAACTAATTTATTCGTATTTAAATAATACACAAAATAAATTGCATTATAAGTACCTATATATCAAATTTTACATAAGTGTATTGTATTAACGATATTGATTTCACGCATTATGAGGACTCATCAGATAATTATTTGTCACACACTCAGTATGAAATACAACACCGCGTGGCATCGCAATAACTCCTACTTACATGCACGTATGTTGCTGTACAGTCGAAGGCATAAAATATGTTTACACTTTTCGAAATTCAAAAGCAATTTTCTCGCACTTTATAGATTCAAATTTTGAAATATTACACAAATCCTTATAATTCTGCCAGCATATCATCTCATAATTTCAATCTATAGTTTTAGAGAAAATCGATGTTGAATTTCACTAATATAGTAGGTATATAAGTATTTTTGTCCTCGATTGTACCTCAAATAAGTGCATATATTTAATATTACTCAAGAAAATACCGACATTGTTTCAGTAGCATTTTGTTAGACATTTTTTTTAAGTTATTAAGTTTAAAGTGTGTGAGAGATTTCTACAGGGTAACGCGCGAGGGACACCCCTGGTGTTGCAAGCGTCCATAGGCTACGGGGCCGTATGCTTGTTTGCCACTTAGTGGTATAAAAAAAAAGCATTTATTATGAATAATAAAGCGGCGTAGTCTCAGAATTTGTATTACCTACAGTGTAATGCCAAATATAGTTTTTTTCTGAATTTACATAATGTCGAGTACGTACAGAATCAGACATGAAATCCAATCCCGCAACAGTACCGATCAATCACTGCATCAAAATGTCTTGTTTATAATTTGATTTAGCCAATCAGAGCGAATTGGCGGAATTTTTTTTTTCATACAAAATTTAACATCATTGGGCTTCTTTGGGTTAATTGTTCGACGTTTCTTTTAGTGTCATTGGCATCGTGTTGACATTATCCTGGTTCCTTGCAATTTATATAAGTTGAGGGACGCGTACCACGGTAGTAGGATACTTTGTAAAGTACCCGCCTGGCTTGAAATATTTCCAATTCCAAGGTACCTACCGCCGTGAAAAAACCTTGCTTCTCGATGAAAACCGTGTTATCGGTGAAAATATTAGTTATATCATTGATATAAACAATAAATAAAAGAGTCCCCAAAATACTCCCCTGAGGCACTCCAAATGTAACTTTACAGGGTCCACTTACTTGGTTATGGAAGATCAAAAATTGTTCTCTATTGCTAAGATAGCTGGAGAACCAATCCAAGGCAATCCCTCGAATACCAATCAGTTCTAGCTTCTGTAGAAGAATTATGTGCGATACCCCTATATAAGTGCTATGTTCAATTGCTTTAGATTCCAGCGTGTTGGTGAAGCCTAGTGATTAGTAAGCAGGGCGCCGACTCCGTGGGTGCTCGGGGGCTCTCCAGCACCCATGAAAGCCAAATAGCTGAATAGTGAATGAGGGGTCCTACAACACCCAAACGGGATAGTGATATATTTCCAGTAGCCCTGTTTATTTACAATCAGACATTATTTTAACAAACAAACAAGTTCATGCACAAGATTGTGTGTATGTGTAATTAATTACTAGTGACGATAGAACTCTCGACCACACCAATATTGACCAAATCAAATACCTACTACTATATCAGCCTAAGGATGTCCACTGCTGAACATAGGCCTCCCCCAATGGCTTCCACTTGTAACGGTTTTGGGCCGCTTGCATCCAGCGGCGCCCAGCGACTATGACAAGGTCTTCGGTCCACTCCACCTGATGGAAAAGCATAATACGTACCTAACAAAATGTTCAATAGAAAACATACAGGAAATTATTTATAATGTGTATTTAAGTTAAGTTACCGGTAAATAAGTCAAAAGTGTTTTCAAACTGTCACTGTATTTAACATACAATGGTATTATCAACCTTTGCACCTAACTCTGTTCATGTTTATGTAGGTAGGTACATTTGCTACATGCTACTCATAAATGGTTTTATTTAAAAGACCGTTCGTGATATTTGAAATATATTATTTATTGCAAATTCGATTGAGAAATGCGACCTTAAGAGGAGAACAGCCGGATAGACATACGAAAGCATTTTGGTAGTACCTACAGCCACAGCCGAAATATTAAACCAATTTTCTTGCACTGTTTAGATTCAAATAATGAAAAATGTACTCGTAGATATTGCACAAAATATTCTATTTAGCTAGAATTAGCTGTTTCTCATTGATATTTTTTCTTGTTTTTTGTATATATGCACAGTGATTTAAAGCGAGGATATCCCGAAAAACGGCGTATTTCGTTTTTGATTTGTAAATAACACGAATTAAAATTTTCCGCCAAACATACACGACTATTCGTGCTTTTCTGCATCGAATAAAATCGCAAGATGCTGATATCTTTATTGTGGTTTGAATATCATTTTATTTGAGTATTTTATTAGGTTAATTATTTAATTAGGTATTTGTTAATTAAACTTATACACCACAATGTTAATTACATGGACAATTGGACATACCCCTTTTGGCTACTGAGATTTTCTATAGGAACCACCTCTAACAACCTCCCGGTCATAAAAGATGGCTCACTATACCAGGCAACCCCTTACGAGGCGTCTGGGACCATCTGCGGTAGGTCACGCACGCCGCCTGAGTCGCCCCTTGTACTCAAGAGAAAATGTGATTCGCACCGTGATCACTCACTACCATTTGTCCAGAATGGTACCGGGGCTGTCAAAGTCGCTCACCACACGCACCCCAGCATACCGGTACAAGCACGAGCACAAGCGTAAAACGCAAGCAACATTATTACATGGACAATGACACATCTAACGCTGCCATAGGCAAGAATCTAATCTATACATATAAAATGCTTTATCCTGAATGACTCAATGCACAGCCTCAACCGCTGATCGTAGAGACCTGAAATTTGGAGGGTGTTCTTTGTATAACGTAGGCATCCGATAAGAAAGGATTTTCTGAAATTCTACCCCTAAGGGGGTGAAAAACGCGGTCAAATTTTGTATGGGATAACGTGATTCCTTGGTCCGATCTACTTCAAATTTTGCATAAACATTCCTTAACAGAATTTATTGAAGACTTGTTTCGTATTTTATTGTAACTCATCGCCTAACGGGGTCAAAAAGGGGTAGAAATTTATTTTAGGGGTAGTTTGCATCGAGTTTGATATCAATACTCCTTAGTATAGGTACTTTTGATTTAAATTACATTTTATTTTGACACATGTTTGAAAACTGAATCCGATTTTAAACACTATCGAAAAAAAATCGTCCTTTCTGGGCAGGGTCTTAGAGTTAGTTATAGAGTAGGGACCCTGTGGTAGGGACCATAGAATCTCTATGGTAGGGACCGACATAATCTTATATTTAGTGACATTTTTGCGATCAAATAGCGACAGACTTAGAATTTATATCAGTGACGGTGCCCTGTAGGGAAATGCCACACTAGTCCAACCAAATAAGTAGGTACCTAAATCAAGAAGCAGGGTAAGGATAATATACCTTGTTCATTTTGCTGACGTAAAACGCATCCAAATGGCAAGGTCGATAGTAACTGCAACCGGTTTACGTGTCGAGTCGGACTTAAAATGAACAATACCTACAATGCAATTTTTTTTTTGCAAGAAATTACATACTCGATAAAACTTTCGAGTTCAAATCAGTGTATCATAATTATCCGAAATGATCAGTCATGTTTTTTTGGTCACTTCGTCGGTCTACAGTTCACTTACAGTTCGAGACCTACAGTTACAGTTCGATTTAGAATGCAACTTTCTGTGGCTATTCGACTTTCCGAATATTATACTAAAATCCGTGCAGTGATAGGTACCTACTCAATTAATAAGCGGACCTAAGAGGCATACGTTTAGGTATTTAATACATTAATAACAGATAATTGGCAAGTCATTCAAACTGATTATTAACCATCACGATTGTATAATTATTACTCACAACTCGTGCTTCGTTCACTTCATCCACACGTATCAAGTGATTTCTAAGTAATATCTACTGTTATGTTCAGTGTATAAATTAATAAATAAATAAATATCCCGGGACATTCCTCACACACGGTCATCTGATCCCAAACTAAGCATTGTACTATGGAAACCAGATAACTGATATAATACATGTACTACTTTTTGTTTGTAAATACAGTAAATACATACTTACTATACATAATTACACCCAGTGTTGTTGTTGTATGTGTTAAAAAAGTTGAGACTAGTGCTAGTTTACTAATTCTATACATTAAACTAAATTCAAACAACGAAATTATTTATCCAAATAAATTATGTTAATTTTTCCAGTCCGATAATTCGACGTTTATAAATGTAAGTTACACGTCACAATTGTTGGTTTGGTTATGTTTTTCGGAGATGAAATATATGCCATTGTTATTCCAGGGCTGTGTTCAGTAACTACACACCGTGTGACCGGTGCGATCGTCCGACGTCGTCCGACGATCGCACCACATACTATTGAACTGTTACTGAACGCTACTATGACCGTCGGGCGATCACACGGCGTTGTTACTGAATGCAGCCCTAAGTTATTTATTTATGTGCCTTTCATCCATATTCGTTCAGTATATTTTGCGTGAAAGAGTAACAAACGTCTTCACATCGGTTGAGTAGTTAAGGAAGGATAATATTAAGTTAAGATTAGGAATTTAGGATATAGTAGGAAGTAGGATGGGATATAAAATAGTAGTATATTATTATTGACAGGCCATAGTTGGCGCAGTTTGTTAAGATTCCACCTATAGCGCTGCGGGTCGTGGGTTCGATTCCCACACACACAGGACATACATTTATGTTTATGAACATGTCTGTATGTCCTGAGTCTGGGTGCAATTATGTATATTAGGTATGTATTTACAAACAAAAAGTAGGAAGGCAGGCTTGAGGAAATTTTCTTTATATAGATTGTATTTTGTAAATATAGAAAAAAGTAGTATATGTATTATATAAGTTGTCTGGTTTCCATAGTACAAGCGCTGCTTAGTTTGGGATCAGATGACCGTGTGTGAAATATTGTGAATGGACTCGTTATAAGGCCCCATTTAACCTACTTTCGGGTTTACGGGTAGTTTTGTAACACCCTGTATAAAGATAACCACACATTTTCACACATATTTTTTTTCATCTCTCAGTTACAACAAGTGTGGAGTGCCACCATTTTTTTTTCACTAAGTGCACTATTTTATAAAGGTTCAGAGAATTCACGCATCTTCCAAATTTCATCTACTGTCTCTTCAAGTTCAATGGATGTGACATACGAACAGACAGATAGACGAACGATAATTCCCTTTCTATCATTTGTCTACGGAACCCAAAAAATGTAAAGCAATAAATATAAAAACGTATTTAATTTTGTTTGGGATGTGTAAGCAATAAGCGTAACTACTACTACGATTGTTACACAATTGACCTCAACACGAATGGTTATATCAAGTTGTATAAGTTAATTGGATTTCGTTTCTATGTTAAAACCAAATTACTCGAAAATATTGTTATAGTATTTTAGGTTTTCCTGATTTAATACACCAAGAAGCTTGAAGAAATATAAAAACAATTATTATATTGGACTTTCTCATTATTAGTGACAACAAAAAACAACATAAGTACCTATACTTAAAAATATCATGACATAACATAAACTTAGTCTACTTTAACTTTATAAGACTCTAGTTTTGCTCCCACCATTGATTTTGCAGATGAATGATCACGATTTTACGGTTAGTTAATTTGGACTCATATATGAATGAAACTTTCAACAAAGAATATCTCAAAAATATTTTTATTTATTTAGTTGTATTAAGTTTACTATATACTTACTATATATTTTTACTGATTTCAGGACTCGACAATGGTTGAGGTCAGTGAAACGAAGCCGTCCTCTGAAGGGGAGGCGCTTAGCAACCATCGTGAAGTGAACTGGCCCGCAGTTCTGTTCTTCATACACGTACATCTTCTGTCACTCTACGGACTATGGCTCCTATGCTACGAAGTCAAATTAATAACGTTTTTATTCTGTGAGAACCTTTTTTTTCTATTTATAGGCCTGTGTTTGACTACAATTTCACCATGGTCAGTATTCATATGGCCAAGGGTGGTAAGCACACATAGCCTAGAAGGAAATGGCTCTCACTCAAGGGTTAATGTCGGTACACACCGCGCTTGGCGACAGATTTTCAGCTCGAGGATTGTAGCCAGCTAGGTGGGTACTACAAAGTACCCTACCACCGTGCTATGGGTTCCTCACGATGTTTTCCTAACCAAAAGTTCAATCTCTTTGTAGAATTGAAATTCGAACCCGGGGTCTTCGTCTTGGCATTCGGCGTCAACACCACTAACTATCGTCGTCTATCTGTTATTAAATAGTTCGTGGGTGACCGCCGAGCTTTACTCGAAATCTCGAAATACGCGTTTTCCTAGAGATGACACCTGGCTAGATTGTTTTTTTGCCCCAAAACCCCCATATAGGTAACGAATTTCATCGCAATCGTTAGTGCCGTTTTCAAGATCTCAAAACATATACGTAACTACATAAATATTGCTCATTTATGTAAAGGTTAGGTATTAATAATACATATTTTATTCTCTTATTTAACAATTAGTTCTTTTTTTTTTTTTTTTTTTTTTTTTTTTTGTAATGAAGGTACGGACCCAAAATTTGGCCTTAGTACCCTTACCCGGACAAGTCGGCGAGCTAGCTCTCAACCGTAGTTATGATTAGGTAACAAGGCCTGAGGGTGCCCCAGTTGGGGCCGAACCTCGGCTCAGGGCTGTTACCGAGGGGAGGGAATTGACTGAAATCTTTGATGATTTATTTATTTATATCTAGGGAAGCGTATTATTATTGGCGGCTCGGGCCGCTTGTCGAGTTGCCGTAGCAATAACAAGTGGGGGACGAGACTGAGTTGGGAGTCGCGGCGCGTGGCCTCGACGACGAGGTCGGTAACGAGGTGAACGGTCACCGCGGTTCGCATCTGTATTGTGTGTTGAATTACGACGAGCTTCCGAAGCTTCGAGCTGAGCTAAGGTGGTGGGATCATCGGGCTCGGTGAGGACGTGCCTCGGCCGGCGGACATTGGACATACGGGATGGCGTGTAGGTAGCCGCCTTAACGATTAACGGATTACTATGATTGACAGCAGTGTCAAAGAATCTGCGTGAAGCGCGTTTGAAAAATTGACGGACCGTGGGGAGGCCCAGGTCGAGGTGGAGGTTTTCATTGCGCAAGAACCACGGGGCACCCGTGGCCTTGCGCATGAAACGGTTTTGCAAAACTTGGAGACTATGGATCCGCTTTTGCGATGCGTGTGCAAATACAGCGCATGCGTAAGAGAATATGGGGCGAATACACGCAGTATACAGTCTAACCTTGCTTTTTAGGGCAAGTTTAGACTTGCGATTTAAAAGGAAATGAAGGCGTCCCATCACGAAATAGGCGCGCGCGCGCACCTTTTTAATGTGGGGCCCGAAGGTCAATCGATCATCGAGGATGACACCTAAGTATTTGGCTTGCCTCTCCCAAGGGATCGGTTCGCCGAACATGGTGACAGACTTTACTGAGGGGGGGATTTTTCGTCTAAACGGCCTATGGAATAGGACCGCTTGACTTTTGGCGGGATTTATCTCAATCCTCCATTTCCTACACCATGCGCCTAGGGCGTCTGCTGCGGATTGGAGGTGGGACACTATGGCCTTGGTGGTGCGACTAGTACAGTAGATTGCGGTATCATCCGCGAACAGAGCTAGCTGTACTGAGTCATTAAATTTGGGGATATCGCTCGTATATAATAGAAACAATAATGGGGAGAGTACCGAGCCCTGGGGGACTCCGGCACAGATGGGATGAGGGGACGACAGGGCGCCTGTTATTCGATATCGAAAGTGGCGGTTCGACAAAAAGTCTCGTAAGATGAGTACGAGCCTATGTGGGACACCTAGGGTGAATAGTTTAAAAATTAAACCATTGTGCCACACTTTGTCGAATGCTTTTGCAACATCGAAGAACAGGACCCCAGTCATACTATTGGATTGTTGGAAATGGTGAGAGATATGTTCAACAATACGATGGACTTGTTGAACACACGAGTGTTTAGTTCGAAAACCAAACTGCTCGTTCGGAAGTAAATGGTTAGCATCGGCATATGCTTTGAGACGGTTGTAGATGAGTCTCTCATAAATCTTACCCAATACATTGAGCAGACTTATGGGACGGTAACTGGAGGGCTCGGACATGGGTTTGCCTGGTTTGTGGATCCCAATAACGTGAGCTTCCTTCCACTGAGGTGGGAAGAAGTTACACATTAGGGCCGCATTATAAATGGACGTTAATAAGAAAATGAGCTGAGCGGGGAACAGTTTGATCACTTTATTAGTGATTTTGTCCGAGCCCGGGGCTTTTCGAGGGTGGAGTTTTCTGATGATCGATTTAACTTCATCAGGGGTCACGGGAGGAAGGGGGTCTTCATCCTCCTCCTCCTCACCATCAGCGGCGACACGCCGCCTCCTCCTTGCGGAGGAGGGGGGAGCCTCTGGTGGTGGCGGGGGGGGGGGAGACACGGGAGGTATGGGCAGGGCGAGTCTACGCGCGACCTCGGAGTTGACTTTCTCCAAGTGACTGGGGTCTACTGGAAGAGTACTGGGCGTGCATTGAAGCTCGAGACTTTCGGCGAGGCATTCGGATTTGTCCTCGTCTTCAAAGGCGGGCAAGGGGTGATTGGGTCTAATGAGAGGTGGCATGGGGGCTATCGTGTCCTTGGTAAAGGCACGGGAAAGCTTCCAAAAGGCAAGATGGGAGGGTTCTAATTCCTCAAGGGTCTTGTCCCATCGAGCATCACGCATTTGCTCGATGCGGACCTTGAAGGCGCGATGGAGAGCGCGCATGCGGGCGCGGTTACGTTCAGAGGGAAAAGAGTCAAAAGCCCGTATGGCGGCGTTCCTCTCCCTCCTCATCTCACGTACGTCATCGGGCAGTTGCCAACGGAGGTGATTCTCCGCTGGCACTGTCCGAGAGCAATCGGTAATGACCGATTGCACGTGAGTGGTGAGTGAGTCGATCGCGCCGATAACCTCGTCCGCGGTGACGATGTTATCCGGGATACGATTCAGATGGACGGAATCGGTGGACTTGAGGCGTTCGCCTAGTCTGTCCCAATTGGTGGAAATTTTAGTAGGAGGGGGTTGACCTGGATCTGGGGGACCTGTGCGCGGAGTAAACTCTAAGATCACAGGTCGGTGGTCAGACGTCAGTTCGTGGTGCACTGATACGTCATGCAAACGTAAGTTTACATTGCGCAACAGTGCCACATCGAGTATGTCGGGTCTGAGGTCTTGTTGATGAGGAAAGTGGGTCGGTTCGAGGGGAGTAATGATGTCGATGTCGAGAGGCGACAGGAGGGATTCTAAGATTCGACCTCTGGGGTTGTTTGCGTTACAATTCCAGAGTACATTTTTTGCGTTCAGGTCGCCCGCCAGAATGACTGCGTTACCGAGGCCGAAAATGCACTCTAGATCCCTTCTGAAGGAAGTGTTGACACGGGACGGGGAAATGTAAGCTGAGACCAGAATGATTGGCTCATGTCCAGTCATGCCGAGCCTACAGACCGAGGCCTCAATGCACGTGAGAGAGGGGGGCGGATCCATTGGGGAGCAATATAGGGACTTTTTGTAATAAATGAGAGTACCACCAAGGGTAGCGTCAGACCTATCGTTGCGAACTAACAGATAGTTGGCAATTTTGGGATCTCTCATAGAGGGTTTGAGGAATGTCTCCTGAACTAGGAATACATCAAGGCGATGATGTTTCAGGAATTCTGAAACATCATCGCGTTGATGTCTCAAGCCATCGGCATTGAAATACCCTATTCTAAGGGAGCGCGGTTTGGTCCTACACGTTGCCGTATTATCCATTAAGAGGGCTACATTTGAAGGTGGAAAGGGACGTCAGGATGGCACTATAGCGCAACCCGATGGAGAAGAGGGCGAGTCCGTCGCCCTCTTTTTCGCGGATTTGTTCAGCGAGATTCCGGATCTCGTTAAAATCAAAAAGACGGGCGAAACGCTCCACCAGAGCGAAGTCCGCATCCTCGTTTAGTGGAGGAATTTGGGCCCCGCAGCTAGGCGGGGGGATTGCGCGGCGTTGCTGTTTAGGGACGGCGGCGGCGGCGGCGAAGTTAGGCGGTTTTGGCGGAAGGGGCGTGGTTTGCGCGGCCATAGGGGCGGGCGCTTGAGTGACTGAGGGAGTGGGTGCGGGAATGGGGGCAGGTGAAACTGCCGTGGTGGGCGTGGACTTAGTCCGAGTGGGCGGGAACTCCCTAGGGGAGTTTAAGTCCCAAGCGGGTCTTAAGCTCGTGTGAGCGGGATCAGGGGGAGGCGCGGTGGTGCGCGTGGAGTTATTGGGCCGGGCTGATGTTGTAGCCTTTGGCCGGGGAGCTTTAGAGCACCCGCGATAGTTAGCGGGGTGCCCTTGCGTCTGGCAAAGGACGCAGCTCGGGGGCTCAGAATTAAGGGTGGGCTCAGGGTTGCGTTCGCATTCCCTGGTGGGGTGGTTGCCTAGGCACTTTACGCACCTTGGAGGTGCGTAGCAGTGCCTGGCGGAGTGGCCATAGAGTTGGCAGTTGTGACACTGCGATGGGAATCCGGTCCTGTGTGGCTTTTCCAGCACACAGTCCGTCAGTTGGCATATGGCCTTTAGATTGTGGATTCGGTCGCTCGCCGGCCCGGGTTCCATGGTTACTACAACCATGTTGAGGGGGACGGTCTTTGAGCGACCTCGCATAAGGCGATGGACAGCGAGGACAGGGATACCCTTCTTATTTAACAATAAAAAAATATATTTATTTGTACCCGGACACAACGCTTCGTTTCATCGTTTCTTATACGAACAGCAAACGAGTGGAACTCTCTTCCGGGATCTGTGTTTCCCAACACCTATAACCTAGATGTATTCAAGGCCAGAGTGAATAGGCTTTTTCTGGGTAAGCGTGCTACATCCTCGGCCTCGTCATAACTCCTCATGGGGTCAGCCGAAGGTCAAACGAAAGCCTATTTAACATAAAAAAAAAAAAAAACATTTCTGAGATACCAATTAAAAACAATGGTAATCCATTAATAATTGTCTTGGTAAAGATTTGTCAACAAATTTAGTTTTTTGTTGTCACTTGCAGATGTCCTGATGGCGGCGATTTGTATTTCCTTTAATTTTGTGTTGCAGTAATCGTGCTTTGCTCTGTGGCTATTCTTGGAGTAACTACTGGTTCCCACAGACTATGGGCTCATAAGACATATAAAGCGAACACTGGACTCCGAGTGACACTTATGCTGTTTCAGACGCTAGCTGGACAAGCAAGTTGATGTTTTTATTTATACATAATCCCAAAATATTTAATCAATGTGTTGGAATTGTAATAATAAATAAATATACACAAAGGTGTAGGTATTTAAAATTAACAGTTTATTGAGGCTACTTCTTTGTGAGACTAGTGCCTCTACTAGGACCCATTTTGACAAGGTCACCAGGCGTGGCCAGGCCAGGTGTAAGGAACCAAATATGAATACGGGAACGATATGGTTAAAAGCTTAATTTTCGATTGTGAAAATTAAAGTTGACTTTTTTGATCTTGACACGAACTGATAACATACCCCATACCGTGCCCAATTCTATCGATATTTATGTATATCGATTCTAGAAGAAAGTTTAACGCAAATTGTTCTCACGGGTCAATTTAGTTTTTCTAAAATAGAGCAATTTTATTACGGGTCAGGCGTGGTTGGTTAAGATTCCACCTATCACGCTGCAGATCGTGGGTTTGATTCCCACCCAGCGGAGCTAACGGGTAAGACACTATTAATGATCCTTTTTTTACAACTCTATTACTTTTAACACGTGAATATCAAACGTTAGTTAAGATCCATTGAATTGTCCAGTGACCCGCTTGAGGTCTTAATCGTTATAAAACTCATGATAATGGGATTGAAATGAAGACCAGTTAACTTACGGGGAAGCCCCGCTGGACATGCATTTTTGTGCATGAGAATTTTTGCATGTTCTGAATCTGTTTGTAATTTGTATTATTGTGTATTATGAATATACCTATATTAAATATGTATTAAACAAGCAAAAAGTATTATATGAGTTATATCAGTCATCTTCTGTATAGTACAAGCTCTACTTACTTTTGGATCAGATTATATAGCCTTGTGGAAATAATGTCCCGGAATATATAAAATGTTACAACGAACCTCGAATTAACATTTTTATCTGACGGTTGACCACAATTTTACAATCTTTTAATTACAACAAATATGTAGAAAATACAATCTATGTATATATAGAACATTTCCTCGTGTCTGCCGCTGCTACCAATTAACGTCAAGGTTCCCAGGCTAGCAGCGTTTCCTCTTTGGGTAGGACAGTTTATTTTATTGAAAATAATTATTCAAGTACATATTTTTCATGGTTTCTTGTCATTTTCAGGGCTCCATATACGACTGGGTTCGCAACCACCGGATGCACCACGCGCACTTCGCGACTAAAGATGATCCGTATGATTACAACAAAGGTTTCCTTTACGCACACATTCTGACCAGGCTATGGAAACTAAGCCCAAATCAGGAAAAATTAAGAGAGTCTATCGACATGTCTGATCTGGAAAACGACTCGGTCGTTATGATTCAAAAAAAGTAAGCCATTGTTATTTGTATTTTATGTAGAGTCAGCCATACCAAAGATGTTCCCAGCGCTCTGTAATCGCGCGACTCTATCTCCATATGTTTGTTCATTTCTAACTCCATCTTTTTATTGTTCACAAAAATAATTAATACTTATATGGAGCGAGGTAATAAAAATAATAAATATCCCGGGACATTCCTCACTCACGGTCATCTGATCCCAAACTAAGCAGAGATTGTACTATGGAAACCAGATTACTGATATAATACATATACTACTTTTTTTGTTTGTGACTCAGGACATACAGACATGTTCATGCACACAAATGCATGTCCTGCGTGGGAATCGAACCCACGACCTGCGGCGCTATAGGTTAAGACTCCACGTCTTAACCATCTGCGCAAACGGGCCCGTCAATCCCCCTTCCTTCCTTCCTTCGTCTTCCCCCTTATGACTTACAATTATGAAAATACAGCTTACAGAAACAATATTCAAGGATATTCATGTATAAATAGTAGAGAATCGCCTGTAAAAATATTTAATAGAAACACATTTTTTTTGCTATCGTCTATAAATCCGTCTGTATATGACAGAGTTATGCCCGAAAATACATAAAAGAAACATATAAACATTCGAATTGATAATCTCCTCCTTTTTGAAGTCGGTTAAAATTTTTTTTGGTGGGATAAATTTATGCTGGAACCCTGTTGATTGAATGAGACCGAGTGACTTGAATATATACTAACACCATCGCGTAACTTTGGTGGTAATCGTAATTTCATCCAATGACACAGTATGACCTCAGAGTAGATAAATACTACGTACAACCATTAGTGAGCCCTGTTGAATGAAAATCAGTAATGTTGTTCGTTAGGATTACCCCGACTACTATACCTACTTTTTAGTAGCCGCCTGCTTAGCTACCACACAAAATCTGTCGCCAAGCACTTACCGATTTGCTTCGGCAGATACACTTGAGAGCCAATGGGCCACCGTTTCTGTGGCCACCAGTTGGCGCCACTAGCGAGTAAGGTCCAATCGCTATCTTTGAAAAAGGATGATAGCGCGGCAGGGCCTAGTAATAATAACCAAATAAAAAATTGCCGCAGTGTGGCGCAGTCCCTTTTTGTTCCGAAAAAAAGGTGGAAATACGTTTCCGAAAGACAAAAAGAAGACCCATTGCCTTCTAGGCTTTGTAAATACATTGGTAATCCCTCAGGTAATGCAAATTTCCATAGGCGTCAGTAGTCACTTACCTGATGGACTGGATAATCTACCTGTTAATTTATGATCTGTGAGCCCACAAATTATGATCGCAAAGACCTTAACAAAGTTACTTACTAATATTCTATTTGGTCCATGCTAATACTTACATTATTTTAGAATATACTGGATCCTGTACGCGGTGTTGTTCGCGTTGCTACCGCTGAATGCACCACTTGAATACTGGGATGACACGGTCCTGAGTGCCGTTTTTGTTATCGGTTTTCTACGCTACCTAATCGTACTTCATGGTTCGTGGCTCGTGGAAAGTGCTATTTGCATCTGGGGCCTCAAGCCGGGTGAAAAGTAAGTTAGAAAATAATTGCAGAAGTCAAACAGAGTCAAAACTTGTTGAGTTTCTTGCCAGGTCTTGTCAGTTGAAGGCTGACTTCCGAACCGGTGGAAACTTCAGTTTTGACCTTCGTAAGTGGGTTCTCCTAAAGCTAAATTGCTAAATGGCTTTGACTTTGTAAGCCGGACTCAAGAGTGAAAGTTTATATTTTTATATTAATACTAGCTGTCCCCCGCGGTTTCACCCGCCTTCCCGGGATAAAAAGTATCCTATGCCCTTCTCCATACCATAGGCTATCTGTATGCCAAAATTCATGATGATCCGTTGAGTAGTTGAGGCGTGAAGTCGTAACAAACAAACTCACTTTCGCATTTATAATATTAGTTAGGATTTTATACTTTGTATCAATATTTTTTGCATGTCTTACTTTTGTTACTTTCCTCATAGTCGAAATGAAAAGTAGAGTACTTAACTTTGGTGAAAGTTACCAACTTCACGTGAAACTGCTGTCTTCTATTTTCCAGTTACACGTTGTCTAATGTTCTTAATATTGATATATATGGTTATTCAAAATTATTTCAGATCTCCGCCGGACTCAAACGCAGTATTCATAATTTCAAAAACATTCTGGCCTTATTACCACTATATGATTCCATATGACTACAAGTCTGGAGAATACGGCAGTTACGGTAAGAATCAAAGCAATGTACATATGGCTTTTAATTTAAAAAAAGATATCTCAATCCTTATGAACACTGCGAGGGCGAAAAGCATACACATTAAAGCCAAAAAAAAGCGGCTAAGTGCGAGTCTGACTCGCCCATGAATTGTTCCGTACCAGCAAGTAACATAATATAAAAGTTCTTGTAGTTCGTTGTAACTTTGATCGATGTTTTAATAGTGTATTTTTTTTAATAATGTCGTATTAAAAAAAAACTACTTACTAGATCTCGTTTAAACTAATTTTCGTTTTTTTTTTGTTTTATCATTCTCTTATTTTAGAAGTTACAGGGTGTGTCCCCCACACATTTTACCACTTTGGAAGTGTCTCTCGCGCAAACTATTCAGTTTAGATTTTTTTTTAAATTAGAAACCTCAATATCTTGTTTGAAGACCTATCTATAGATACCCAACACGTATGGGTTTGATGAAAAAAATATATTTTGACTTTCAGTTCTATGTATGGGGAACCCCAAAATTTATTGTTTTTTTTTTCTATTTTTGTGTGAAAATCTTAATGCGTATCACAGAATACATCTACTTACCAAGTTTCAACAGTATAGTTATTAGTTCTCATGACGAAGCCATAAGGGTTCCGTTTTTTGCCATTTGGCTACGGAACCCTAAAACGATTAAGAGCCCATAGCGTCACGCTAGAGTACTTTGGTGTGATTACACATTATAATTGTAATCATTACGATCGCGCAAATAAAACTATAAAAGTGTAGGTATATTATAGACAATGTGAATTCCTTGAGATTGTGACGTGCATAGAAAGAAGACCCACAGAATTTTACGTTTCACGGCAAATACGTATTTTGTCATGGGAATGTTTTCAACTATAATTTATCACAATATTATATATATATATATATTAATCGGCTCCAAAATCTTTCACAACAGTACAGAATGTAACAAAAAGGGTATACATTCGAAAGGGGTGAAGACTAGGTACAACAAACTGCTATGCAGTTTGGCGGAGTTAAGCGTAAAATACATAAATGTACATGTTTGGTTAATAAATAAATTAAAAAAAAAAAAAAGTTAAAAAAAATAAAAAAAAAATAAAAGGTAAATTAGGTACAGACTCTGTATAAAAAGTTACAGCTCAAAAAAGATTATGTACTCAAAAATTCATGCCAAGTTTTTGCTTGCAAGTTTATTGATTTAAAATCATAAACAACATGTCACCGCTCAAATATTTTCCCTTACGCGATCTGTGCGCCTAGTATGTACACGTTCCGGTACACCCTGTATATATTTATGTACAAACGGCTACACATCAAGCTATACATTTCCAGTATAAGCTGACCTCTCTGATTGCAGGGAAATCCGATACAGTGCGAGATCAGCTTATACTGGAAATGTATTGTATGATGTGTAGCCGTGTGTACCTACATCTAAAAATATAAGTATGTGTATTATGTAACATAAGACTAGTTTTTATTTTTCCCATACAAATCTCTAACATTAATTTTCGTCGCGTTTCCATGTGTCTCTGTTTATTTTGGACATACAAGATCTTTGGATACACTAAGTATATTTAATAGCAGGCATTAAAATCTCAAATTCATATTTTTATCATTTTATGCTTTAGCTAATAGTGCTACTAAAATAGCATTTTTGATATAACGATCACATTTACGACATTTGTCGGAGATAAAAACGAATAGTAAAAAAATCCAACCATTTTGTAAACATGACAATTTATATCAGCAACTCAGCCTATGCACTTGGTTGAGCCGAGCAATCAATTGCTAATATTGCTATATAATAACGAATGGCTTTTTAAAATTGTTCATCGAGATTTAAACCTTAATCGACCATTAAGCGGCCTGAGTGCGTATAAAGCAAAATAACATATCTAATGGTGCGTCTATGATACGCGAACGGAGTACGAGCCGAGCCACGAACGAACAGGATTCGTTCCTTGTTCGCGTACCGTGGACGGACTTGCGAGCCTCGAACGAGCGTTCGGCTCACGCTCGACAGGCGCTCCGCTCGATTGTCAGTTTTTTCACGAACACAGGGATTCGCATCGCATTGTAGGCTCTTTGTAACGTCGTCCACACTTGATATCGCGGGCAACGAACGAGTTCTATGCGTTCGTGTCTCGGCTCGTGCTCGGTTCCCGTAGCATGGACGCACAATTAAATTTAAATTTACCCAAGTAAATAATATTTAAATGAAAAAATATTTTTAAATGGGTATTTTCAATAAATACCTACGCAAGTTCACACAGTAAAAATATAATAGAATGAAAATTACTCGATAGAAAAAAATCATTAAGTTACCTCTACTATTAATTAATTTTCGTTTTTATTCGTTCATGGTGTATCTAATTATGAAAAAATTCGATAAATATTGTCACTAACGTATGACCTAGGGCTGATACTAATTTTTTTTTTTAATATTCTATACTTTAAGAGTTATTTAGATTAGAGGCGCGTAGTTCATTTGAGTTTTTTTTTTTTTTACTGTGTAAGGCCTGTGTTTGACCACAATCTCACTATGGTAAGTGATGATGTGGTCGAAGGTGGTAAGCACACAAAGCCTAGAAGGAACTGGCTCTCAAGTGCAGCTGACGGAACACACCGATAGGTGCTTGGCGACAGATTTTCAACTTGAGGGTGGTAGCCAGCCAGACGGGTACTACAAAGTACCCTACCACCGTGCTATGGTTTCCTCACGATGTTTTCCTTCACCGAAAGCTCAAGCTCATTGTAGGATTCGAACCCGGGACCTTCGTCTCGGTATCCGACGTCACTACCACTGAGCTATCATCGCCTTAAAAGTTCCGCGAAACACGCTATCGCCGTCTCATGTCACGCGAGTATTATGGTGCGTCCATGCTTGGCGAACCGAGCACGAGCCGAGCCTTGAATGAACGAGCGCGATTGTCAGTTTTTTCACGTACAAATGGATTCGCATCGTGCTCATTGTAGGCTCGTTCGTGCCACAGCTCGTGCTCGATTCGCGTAGCTGCACCATTAGACTGTCTAATAAACAAACAAACTTATGTCTAATTTAGATATAAGTTTGTTTCATCTGCCATTCGCTATCTTTTCTGGCTTTATGCGCACTCTTATTTATCTTCATTGTCAGATGCTAAATGGACTCACTCTTTTAAATACATTTGTACCTGATACAAAAAGAGACGCATAGCGAGACAAGGAGCGACACCCTTATGTCATTAGCCATCATAGGGTGCCGCTAATTTAATGATTCGTCCCTCACCGAGGCAAAACACCTAAAGACCCGTGAAACAACAAATGAATTATATGCACGATGACAATGCAACCCGATTGTAAGCTTATAAAACATCTTTTCAGATTCAGGATGTTCATCTGCCTTCATCCGCATCTGGGCAGCTCTAGGAATTGCCACCGATTTACGTACCGTGGATACTACAACTCTGCAGAAAGCATTAGGAGATGTGGTCAAAACCAATGGCTCATTACAATGTTGTCTCAACGACGCCATGAGCAACCAACGTCTACCAGATCAACATTATCTTAAAAGGGGATAGCAAGTGATTTATATGAGTATTTAAAGTTTTGTTTTATGACACAGACTAAAATAACTCAAGTGATTTAGTTGTGAACCTTCTATGTAAAATCCTCTTAATTTAAATGTTATTTTAATAAAAATAAAGGAGCCAAGCGCTATTGCGCTTTTACCAACCGGACGATGAATAAACTCGTATTCGTAGTCTTCGTAACTTCGTAGATAAGGACTAGATTAGAAATAAATAAATAAAATTAGAGAAAGTTTAAATTAATGTAGACTCTGTCTATGAATTTATTTCTTAGTTAGTGTTTCAATTTTGTGTATAGTATTTCTGCATAATTTTACTTATCTTTATCATAACAGTACAGATTAAGGCTTGTGTGTTTTTATTAAATATTATTGTATTACCCTATGTTTAAGATACGTGTACAACATCTTTTTAGAAATCTCCATAAATCCTGCCGATTCTTCCAAGAATACTCCAATAATCCTAAAAAAATGGAAATGAAGTAAAGTTAATAAATAGTACGTAGTAATTAAAGTGTGCAAAATTACACACGATGAGGTATTATATATTAGACAAGGGAGCCGAGAGTGTAATGATAAATGAAAACGCGTGTCATACGACGTTTTTCAACACACTTGCGTGGAAAAAAACAGACTTGTATTCCACACACACATATAACCACACAATGAGAACGATAACAAAAATGGAGCGCAGGTTTTTTTTGACAGCGATTATGTGTTAAAACTGTGGCGATGCGCTGTCAAACTGTTTTACTCGATTAAATTCAGAATGCTTCGTCTGCACACATATCACTTGCAGTGAGGTACAAACTTAACATAATCGGGATTATACCTACCTATATATCATATAACCGTGCGATAATGTAAAGTAACAAGCACTAGTGCGTAATAAGCTGCAATATGAATCTAAAATCGGTGCAATAAAAGCAAACTCACCTAATATTAGAGCAGAAATAAGTCCAATAGTAAGGAGTAATAAAGCGGAGCGCACATCAGCAGCTCGGGCGGAGGCGAAGCCCGGAGGTGGCGCGCACTGCGGCATGTTAGGGACCAGAGCAGCTTCCAAACGCGCCAGAGCACCTCCACTGCGCATTTGAAGTAAACTGAAACGGGAATATTGTTTTATTTTTAACCGACTTCCAAAAAAAGAAGGAGGTTCTCTATTCGGCATATTTTTTTTTTTTTTTATGTTTGTTGCCTCATAACTCCGTCATTTATTAACCGATATGGAAAATTCTTTTTTTGTCTGGAAGGGTACACTTTCCGTTTGGTCTCATTGATCAGATCAGGATTTGATTACTTTTTAGTGTAGTTTGAAGTAGTTTAAAGTTTTTTGTTTGTAAAACAGTCCAATTATTAATAACAAAGTCGGCAAACAAGATGTAGCGACATGCTTGCAATACCGTTTTTATTACTGTTGTTCAAAGAGCTGGTGGTTTACCTGACCAAGATGGGCCTTGCGTAGGGCGACTGATGCGGCAAGGGGAAGGCTAGATCCGCGCGGGTGGAGGGTACAGGCAGCTCTCGAACTGCGCACCGACCACGAGCTTGGCTCAAAGACCTGAAAACCGACCAATATAAAGGCACTGATAATGCCCACTACTGAAATTGACTTTCTTCATGGCCGGTAAAAAAACATCTTCAATCGAACCCTTCCGAAATTATTTGTGATTTATAAAATGCGAAGATATTGGGAGGAGTAAATTAAATAATGGCAAACATGATGAGAAATATTATTGTTTTAAAATTTGTGTAGGTTCTACTTATTTTTTCAATGTAGTCCTAAAAAACCTAACTTCCTAAACTTATAATATGGAGCTTAGAGAGACAAGTTGTTAAAGGACATAAATTACCTGAGAGTAGAACGGGCAGCCCGTTGTCCAGCAAAAAATGCATAGTCCTGTCTCGCAGCACGTGCCAGACCTTCCTCAGCCGATGACACCAGGTTTTCAGCATCAGAATAACCCCTAATATAGAAAGCATTCAGCTGCGCGTCTTTCGTCGACTGTAACATATAAAACACACTTTTAAACTACAATTAAGTATAGCCAACATAAATATGATTGGGTATCCTATTAATATGTTTTATTTTGTTTCCTTCGCGCCAAGCAAATTTTAGGTATTTGAAACCATAACTTGCGCATCGGTATTTGATGTATGCTGATCCTGACATTTCATTATGTAAAATAAGTAATAAACATGTAATATCATCTTTATCAACCCGTACCTCTCCTACCGTACAACCTCTCATAAAGTACGTACTATATACGTACTACAAGTCAAAGTCAAAGCCATTTATTTAGGCCCCAGAAGGGCACTCTTACTGAAGTTACCACCGGTTCGGAACTCGGCCTTCAACTGAGTAGAATCCTATGCCATGTCCTACCTAGTCACATTAAAAGCTTTCGGCGTAGAGATTTGTTGATTTAGAAATTACAACTATGAACTACTTATTTAGGAATCAGAAGAAATATAAACTGTCTTTATTCATACAACATCACCACATAAAAATAACCAAGCCAAATATAGATCTAAAGAGGCTGACTGAAGTGGAAAAGCCGATGACGATAGTTATCGGCATATGGATACTTTTTATCCCGGTCATACATTAGAGTATTAGAACGTAGGTGAAACCGCGACCGGGAAAACTAGTAGGTATCTTATAAAATATGATTACCATAAGGTACATCTGATCAGCTCCATTCCTGATATAGCCTATCTTGAAGTTGGGGGAGTGCAGGACTGCCGCGACGGTGTCCACGCTGGCCACGCGCACCGACAGCACCGAGGTGATGAAGGCAGCATACGCGTTGTACGTCACCACACCGAAGAACAGGCAAAATATTAACAGCACACTCGCTGCTGGATTTGGAGGAGTCCAAGTGCCACCTGACAATGAAATTCATATGTCATATTCATATTCTTTATGGATTTGGCATGGATGGGTAACTTCAGTAGCTTTGACCTTCAGACGTCCCTAGGCCATGACTTGTGCTAGCAGGAGCTATGGGGCGCGGACTGTCCCGGGTGACAATCTTACTCAGGTGGTGTTACTCGCCATTTTTTTTTACATTGTTTTACGTCGTTGTATTGAATATTTTGTGCTTGTCGGATATACTAGTTTAGGGAGTGTCCGAGAAGCGTCCGGGTGGAGTAAGTACTCGGTTCATGTTTTAATTAACAAGTCGTAGTTTATGAAACGGTTGCAAAAAGGTGGTTATAAAACACAAGTTATACATTTACTTATATTTATTTATTTACAACAAATATGTACAAAATACAATCTATATTTACAAAATATAATCTATATATAGAAAATTTCCTCAAGCCTGCCGCTGCTTCCGATTAACGGCAAGGTTCCCAGAAGGCTGGCAGCGTTTCCTCTTTGGATAGCCAAGCTGACGCGTTGGCGGAAAAAGCTCCCCGCCCGCTGGTCTCCGGAGGTCTCGATCAATTTTGAAGACAAGGTCCGAGCAAAACGGCGAGCTTCTGACCCCCATGGTCCCAAGGTCTCGACCGCAAAAGGCATAAAAATATAATTGGGTCCAATCGATGCATATTTTTTGAAGTTATACATTTTAATAGTAGGTATCACAAGAGTATTTATTTATAAAACAATATACCTAATAGATGCTGTTTCATACACTTATCTAAGTTTTAATTTATCTAAGTTATGTAATTCCAACGTAACATTATAAAATCGAAGATTACCTAAAAACTAAGTAGGCTTTATTTTACGTCTCCTTCTAATCGAAGATCACACAATCATTATCGCGCTTCACACAGTGAAGATACTATAATATAAGCACTGCCTCAATTATCTTGAGATAAAATATTATCGTAGGTATGTATGTTCACCGTGTATAGAGCGTGCATACTGGCATACTTGTCATATCTGAAAACGGGCGCTGAGGGTTGCGACACTTGCGAAACAGTTATTTTTAACGACTACAACTTTCATCGTCCTCATTGTAACTAAGATAATTTTGTTTTTTATTCACAAATAATTTATTCTTATTCTTACTTATAACATAACGTAAAATACTACAACAATGTAAAATACACAGTAAAATATAATATTGAGTGACGTCACGAATTAGCCATATTCGTGAGTCAGCAAAGAAAGCACTGGTAAGCACAAAAAGCCTAAACGGGTACTACAGGGTGATTGTGGTTGGGTATTGTAGACTGAGAAGAGACTAGAAAGAGAATTGAGGTATACCTTATAAGCAGGTGAAGGGCATTGAAGAATATCTAATAAGCAGGTGAAGAGGATAGAAGTATACTTTATAAGAAGGTGAAGAGCATTGTAGTATACATTATAAGCAGGTGAAGAGCATTGAAGTATACCTTATAAGCAGGTGAAGAGCATTGAGATCCTTAGCGTATTCCTTGTCTCGTATTCGTAGTCCTTGGCTTGGTGCCATGGCCCACCGCAGAATTGTCTGGTTCCCACCCCAGGTTTCCATCAGTATTCCCCCAGTAATATATTTTTTAAATCTTCATGTAGCAGGGACCGAGCACGAGCCGAGCCACGAACAAACAGAATTCGTTCGATGCTCGCGAGGTCAAGTGTGGACGATACAACGAACGCGATGCGAATCCCTCTGTTCGTGAAAACTGACAATCGAGCGCAGTCGAGCGCAAGACGAATGGTCATTCGAGCCTCGCAAGTCCGTCCTCGCTACGCGAACAACGAACGAATCCTAGTGTTACACAGCGAGCGTTCGTGCAGTCAGTTCGGAGAAACAAGGCGCTCGAAACGAGCGTGTCACAAAGATTTTAGCATACGGCGTAACAATGCTCGCTGCGAATGGTACGTTACCCCCCGTAACACAGTTCAGTACCCAACCAACCCACCTGTAGGTTTTACGTCATTACCTTCTAATTTTCAGAACTTCGTGAGGTGCTCAGGCTTTTGATAATTTGCAGGATTATAAAGTAAAATAAATGAATAAAAATATTAAATGTTTGATAATGATGTATACTATCCGCAGTATGCAGCCTATTACCACAGCTCTATTACTATATAGTCAAATAAAATCACCGGTGTAATAATAATTCATTATTCTTCACAAAGATAGGTAGATACGTTAAAACGTGAGGATATTAGTTTTTAGTATCCAAATCAAATCAAATGCTAATGCCTTTGTTATTTGTGAGAGAATGTGTCTGAGGTAAGAATTAAAAAAACAGTTATAGGTCACCAGACAGTGCGGTACGTATAAACTTTAAAATGTATCTCTATTAATATTATTGGACAATCAATATACAGGTGTTTTCCCGCCAGTGAGGGCAACTTCTGAACAGGTTTTATAGAAAAACGCTGAAAGGAACCCCGAGGTGAATTTTGAATTAAAAAAAAGGCCAATAAAATTTATTTAAAAAAAAATGTATTTTCGGAGATATGGAATTTTTTAATATTTCTTTTTTCATAATTCTGCTTCTACATTGTCATAAATAATTTTATTCGTATTGTGACGTAAAATCAGAAAAAGAAAAAAAAAATGAAAATGACGCGAAAACTCATTCTGTATTAAAAAAAAAATTATGGCATTTCTTCTCTTCAAAATTCAGCGCGGGGTTCCATTCAGCATTTTTTTATAAAACCTGTAGTTCAGAAGTTGCCCTCACTGGCTGGAAAAAAAAACATCCTGTATATTGCTTGTATACAGAATTAATTTTAGGTGACTGGATGAAAAGTGTAATATATTTTAATTACTAAAAAACTACTAAGAATACTTTTTGTGACACACTAATCTATCTATACATACAAAAGGCTTAGTCCTGAATGCATAGAGGTGAGTAATATATAGGGAATGCCTGAATGACTGACTGATGGATCCACAGAGAAAAGAAATATGATGGATCAATACACGCACAGCCTAAATCGCTGATCGTAGAGACCTGAAACTTGGAGGGTGTGTTCTTTGTATGACGTAGGCATCCGATAAAAAAGGATTTTCCGAAATTACATGACAGTCAGGGGGGCTAAAAAGGAAGCTAAAGCAATATTGCTACGCAATTAATTTTTTCGAATTCTTTGCAGATCCTAAGTGATTCCAATATTTTTTGGTAAAATAGTTACTCATTATATACAATTCAATTCATTAAAAGATTTGGAATTGATGAATTGCATAAGATCTGCTTTAAATACGAAAAAAATTATTGCGTTAGCAATATTGCTTAGCTTCCTTTTTAGGGGGCCAGGACACAGGATAAGTTTTTTCAATGGTTTTTACATTTATTTTATTTACTCAAGAGACATACAGCTTATTAAATTACATAATGATATAGATAGTTGATAATAGATAGGTACAAAGATATCTATGCTGCAGCAAATTTCGCGCGACTTGCGAGTTGCACCTTTGGCGGCATGGCGGCAGTTTGTTCATTACATCTGAAAGAGACGCGTCTCTGGTGACAAGCGCGCGATCCTAGACTATATTTTTCCAACGGCATAGTGTTTACCGCTCATACTTATTCATTTGATGCAGAGGAAACATCCAGCTTCATCCTTCATCTAAAGCCATTGTGACGAGTTGCTTGGACAATAAGGTCAGTGTATGTTATTTAATAAACTTTTATTTATTATTAAATATTTATATTACATAAAATATAAAATGAAAAAAATAGCATAAGTACAATATTTTTAAGTAAAACAATGAAATGTTTTTTTTGAAGTGAAAACTTCTTTAGCGGCGTTGTGCCTTTTTTGGGATGGGTAAAAAATGTTAAACTCGCGTCAGGTGTCACGTGACATCGAAAATTCGTAATAGGTACGGAGGGAGAGTAGTTGCAAATTAGACTGTATTTATACTGGGGTTATGTTCAAATTCTTATAATATCTCTAGCTAGCCGGAAGGTAGGGATCATTTTTGATCCCATTTTAAGTTAATAAAAAAAATCTTATTTATTATATGTACTAGATGTATCTTGAACTAGCTTTCCCTTGTATAAAAACACTAAGTGAAAAATGTCTAGTTTCAAAAATGCACAACGTTAATATTTCAGTTTTCACTTCTGCCGGCACTCCCGGAGTGTTTTTTGTTAAATATTAACCTGAGGCGGTAGTTTTTTTTTAATTGGAAATAAACCTTTTTAGCGAGAACTGTTTGTACACCCTAAATAAATATTAACAAAACCGACCAAGTACGAGTCGGACTCGCACACGGAGGGTTCAATAATAATAATAATAAACCTTACTCAAATTGAATGTGAAATGAAACAAACCACAAACGCAACAAAAAAAACACCAAAAGAAGACGTTTCTTCTATGGACTAGGGGTTAAAGGACCCCCCCTTAATTTTTTTTTTTTTTTATTATTTGTTGTTATATATATAACAGACGTAGACACAGCTCGATTAGTTTATTTTAGTTATTTCCATAGTGTTATGTCTTATGGCATTTTACTTTGGGGTAAAGCTGCTGATATAGAAACCATTTTTATTTTGCAAAAAAAAGCAGTGCGAGCTATTTATAATATGAGTTCTCGAGCTTCCCTCAGAGATAAGTTTAAACATATAGGTATCCTCACAGTAGCATCGCAGTATATTTATGCAAATATATTATTTGTACATCAGAATATTAATATTTTTGTAAAAAAAAGTGACGTGCACTCTTTTAATACTAGAAATAAGCATAAACTTGTGACCTCTGCTTATAGACTCCAAAAAGTGGAAGGTTCATTTTTAGGACTGAGTATACAATTTTATAATAAGATCCCTAATAAATTTTTAAATTTACCGTCACATAAGTTTAAGGAATGTATTAAGGCCGCTTTAGTACAGAAGGCTTACTACAATATTACCGAATATTTAAATGATAAAAATGCTTGGGTGTAGCGCTCGCTCTGCAGGAAACATCTGATGTAATAAATTTAAGTTTGATTTTGAAAAGAGTAATTGCTGAGTTTATTGCCGGCTCTTCTTAGCAAAAGCAACCTTCCGAACCGTGCATTAGAGTATTAGAGTTTGACTATTCATAAGTGCCTGTGAAGGCCTATTTGAATGAATAAATTATTTCATTTCATTTCATTTCAGGTGGAGATTTCGAGATGGCATTTTCGAAACATATGTTGGGTTTGTCATGCTAAACAACTTTTACTATGGGACCAATAAATAATTATTGTTCTATTTTTTTTTAATTCTCTTACTAAATGTCAACCTTGCTCGATCATATCATAATGTATGAAAAGTATATTTTTTTTAAGATTTCAGTGTTGGTCCCATAGTAAAAGTTGTTCAGCATGACTAACCCAACATAGGTTTCGAAAATATGCCATCTCGAATTCTCCACCAGTATAGCCGCAATAGAAATACATATTCTGTGTAAATTTCAAGTGTTTACCTAGTACGGTTCATGAGATACAACCCACTGACAGACAGATGGACGGACGGACGGACAGCGGAGTCTTATGAATAGGGTCCCGTTTGGCACCCTTTGTGTACGGAATCCAAAAAACTATCTTCCGCCTCGAGTTCCCGAGGAACTTTTTATGTATAAAATCTTTTCTATATTCTTTTTATGTACTTTAGGTCCTTCTTTAATGAGTCGACGCGAGGGTGAAACGTAATTACCCATTTAATAAAATATACCTATATTCCAGAATATGTAGTAGGTACTTATAGGTATAGAATATGTAATATAATGGTGCGTCCATGCTTGGCGAAGCGAGCAAGAGCCGAGCCTCGATCGAGCACACTGCGAGCACGATTCGCGTAGCGTGGACGGGATCGCGAGCATCGAACGAGCGCGATTGTCAGTTTTTTCACGTACAAAGGGATTCGCATCGTGCTCGTTGTAGGCTCGTTAGATTCGCGTAGCATGGACGCACCATTATATATTACTAATGATTACTAAGTATTAGATTGAGTAGAAAATATTTACATTTGTAATATTAGTCGGTTGCAGGTGTAAATTAGATGGACATGATTGATTAATAACTAAGTATAGGATTCTGGCAAATAAATTATTATTAGTAGGTATCGCTTATTGACATTATATGAAGACTATTTGTGATTCAAATTAGATATAATGTTGCATTTCATTTGGTAGTGAAACCTAATAATATCTACCGGGTGTGTTAAAATACCTATTATTGTTATCCATAGTGAATTCTCAATTTTTTTTTTAACTTTTCTTACAAAATGTCAACCGTAAAATGCCTGTGAAAAGTTTTTTTTTTTTGAGATTTCAGATTGGTCCCATTGTAAAAGTTGATCAGCATGACTAATCCAACAAAGGTTTCGAAAATATGCCATCTCGAAATCTCCACCCAGTATATAAATTGTAATTTGTAAATATAAGTTGTAAATAAACTTTAAGCGAGTAATAGCACCTAAATTCCCGCTGGAAACATTATCGACAACATTACAAGCTCTTATTTTACAAATATGTACTACTAACAAACCTTGTTGGCAAAGTATTCCTGTGGACCAAATGAAAGCTTCGGTATAATCTATCGATCGATTTTCATTATGGATTGTTGGAGCTAATTTACTGATCAAAACAACCGCAATAGCTGCGACCAGAGCCACTGCAACCACGCAAGCCACCAGGCGACCGCTGAACGGGGCCAGGAATATATCACGAACCGTTGATGTTTCTTGATGACGTATATAGATATTGCACCTAAAAAAACAAACTCTCGTTATCTCCTATTCTAAACAAGTAATTTTTTGTTAACTTTTAAGAGAGGTAGAGCATAGCGTTTATTCGCTCAAAGAGCAGCTCGACTGGGGAAGTACCTCCACCTTACAGAATACCTCAGCCAAATAACTTTCTGTTGTGTAGAGTTGTGTTCCTACGCGTGAGTAAGGTCGCCAGAGCTCATAGGGGAGTGGGGAAAGGTCGGTAAAGCGTGAGCGATGCTTCGTGTGTTGCAAGCGTCCATATGGCTACGGTAACCGCTTACCATCAGGCGGGCCGTATGCTTGATAACCGAATTAGTCGTATAAAAAAAAAAAGAAAAAAAAAAAAACTTCAACTACCTACTAATTTCTTTTTTAGAGTTCCGAAACAAAATAATAGGTAATAAAGGAACTTTTCTTACAAAATGTCAACCATGCCCAATCATAATGAATGAAAAGTAAAATTTTTTTTTTGAGAATTCAATTTTGGTCCCATAGTAAAAGTTATTCAGCATGACTAATCCAACGTCGGTTTCGAAAATATGCCATCTCGAAATCTCCACCAAGCAGATATACTTATATAAAATTCAAAGTCCTGACATGAATTTTGGTGGGTGTATTCTTTGTGGAAGCGCTCGTGGTGTAGCATGATTAGCCGTTCTTAATCGATCGGCAAAGTTAAGCTACGTCTGTCTTGGTCGGTACCTGGATGGGTGACCGCCTAGTGGTATTTCAAATCGAGCGTTTCCGTGCTTCGGAAGGCACGTAAAGCCGTTGGTCCCGGTTATCACTTAATTGTGAGAGTCGTTAAGCTGGTTGGATGCCTCCTAGGCGGCTTGAAAATCTCCAACAGTAGGTTGGCCACTAGCCTACCTCCACCGATCCGCAGTGGGCACGCGTGGTGGAGTATCTGCCCATTCCCTTTCACCCTGATTTGTGAAAGGAGGCCTGTGCTCAGCAGTGGGACATTATAGGCTGATGATGATGATGATGATTCTTTGTGAAAAGTAGGTATGCACTAAAAAGGGTTTTTCAAAATTCCACCCCTGAGGGGGTAAAATAGGGGATGAAAGTTTGTATGAAAGTCAGTTTCGAAGTTAGATCTTCAAATTTTGGGTTTAGGCTAAAGATTGAAAATTTATTTATACATGTCTCAGCGTTTTTGATAATTCCACCCTCGAAGGAATGAAAAGCGGGATGAAATTGTGTATGGGAGGGAACTCACTGACTGATATATCAACGCATACCCTAAACCGCTGGTCTTAGAGACATGAAATTTGGAGGGTGTTCTTTGTGAAGTGTAGGTATCCGCTACACAATAAGAAAGGGTTTTTCGAAATTCCACCCCTAAAAGGCCGAAACGGGGGTTGAATTTTCTGTGAAACTTTTTGTTTCCTGTAGGCTACGCGGGCGAAGCCGCCGGCAGAAGCTAGTCGTAAATATTACAGGAAAAAGAAATCATCAAAATTTCTTCACAAACACTTATGCAGGCCGGATTTTTTCTACAGTTATGGCTGTGATTATGGCCAAAACCAAGATATATACGTCCAAGGAAGGTCGGATCCCTCGGTGCGCGAGGTAAACTGCGAGTCTGACTCGTCCTTTACCGGATACCCGTTTTTACAGCAAATTCTTTCATTGCATGGAACATTGTATTTTGCATTGCATCAATCGCGCCGCAGGTCGTGGATTCGATTCCCACACGGGACATTCATGAGTCTGGGTTTAATTATGTATTTACACACAAAAAGTAGTATCTGTAGTAAGTATAATATATCAGTTATCTGGTTTCCAATGTACCTACAATTGGGATCGGATGACCGTGTGTGAGGAATAAAAATAAATATCCTGGGACATTCCTCACACACGGTCATCTGATCCCAAACTAAGCAGAGCTTGGACTATGGAAACCACATAACTGATATAATACATATACTACTTTTTGTTTGTAAATACATACTACACCCAGACATACATAATTACACCCAGGCTCAGGACATACAGACATGTTCATGCACACAAATGTATGTCCTGTGTGGGAATCGAACCCACGACCTGCGGCGCTATAGGTTAAGACTCCACGTCTTAACCAACTGCGCCAACGGGCTCGTCAATGTTGTCAATGGACAAGGATATTCAATCTGGGCATAGGGTTTTCCCCAAACCGACCAATACACATTAAATTTCACATGATAGCACCCCGTTAACATCTAAAATTAATATTTCACACACGAGTGTGAATTCACACGTACACACTGCATATAAGTCACACACTAATCACCCGATATTTGTGTTTTCATAAAATTATGTAATATTTGCTTTTTTTCTTACATGGTTTCCGCTATAGGAAAAATGAAGTCCATATCGTAATGGCGCGTCGCGTGGGCAGTGACTGGTTCGAGTGCCAAGTCCACTGAAGTGTCCATTAGAGCACCCAGCAGTCCCGTCCATGTGCCTTCATAGGTGCGAAATCCAAGTTTACTGTAGTAACGTGATGTTGGACTATGGACAAAAAGAAGAATTTAATTTACCTTGACCTTTCGAAACTTTTCTGAATACTCAATAACAGTAGAATGTAAATAAGAGAGTAATAGTTGCTAAATTGAATGTAAGGAATTCGGGTTTTCAAAAAATCTAAAAAAAACTGTCGGTTCTTCTCAGACGACGGCTGATTTCCATACCGGTGGTAGCTTCAGTAGATATTTGACCTTCATTAGGGCCATCTCATCTTAGGATTCCGTCATCCTGAATAATTAATTTTGAATGTATACAAAATGTTAACAATATTTTTTTCTTCTACTGCTTCCTTGTTTACGTTTTTTTAATTCTACATTTTGTCTGATCATAAAAAATGGGGTATACATTCATAAATAGGTACATACGTAGTGTTTAGTCGCACAGTCAGAAAATGAAGTACATCATCCAACAGACCCGGAGCAGCAGGTCCATCGTCATCCAACGAGGGAGTCCCATCACCCGTAGAGTTACATCGGCCAACTATCATTTCCTCACCCAAAAAGTTGCGAATTTCCACCGGGTAAAGAGGTTCTAACCCCGACATAGAATTCTCATGTGTCCATACGCCTATGGAGATAATAATTTTAAGGACTGCATTAAGATTAGAGATATTTACGGAACCCTAAGAAATTGTAATAGATAATTTACCTAGAAAAAATGCATACAAAGTTGAATTAATTCGAACTTTAAAATATTGAATGACGTATATCTTTATTCCCGTATTTCCTGCGAAGTTATTGACCCGGCTCCACTTGTTGTATTGTAGTCTGAGTGAAAATCTACTAACATTGACCATTCTGAATGTTCTCGAGTAGTTGTAATTGAGGATCCCTGACTGGAATAATGGCAATGTATTACCAGACTTTTTGTAATTGCGAAATCTTTTTAAGTTTTTGAATCTTTCTGTAGTTCTATAGTAGTTTGTTTCATAGTCGGTTTTGAGGCAGTTTCCATTCTTATAACCGCTGTATTGGCAGTTACTATAGGCCTGTTCCACGCGGTGTCCAGATTGTGGTCGGTTGGGCACGCGTCGCTCAGATTTCCCATAAATAAAGTTGTTATCGCAGAGAGACATCAATATTTTTCGTTCTTGATTTCTATGTGGATAAGCAATAACTAAATTCTCATCAAATTGAATAGAAGTTGCATTCAGGATCTCATTTATATGTTTAATATCAGTGTCTGATCTGCTCGCTATGAGCCAGTCGTGAGATGTTGCACCCATTTTGTCTTCGTGAAGCTGAAGATATTAATAATTGTTATTTAAATATCGACGGCAGTCGACAATTGTTTCTTAACCTAATGTCAATATACTATGATGTAAGTATTACATTACCTTCAAATGTTATTAGTAAAGCAAACAAAGCTCTTATAGGTACACGAGGTTGTTTACCTAAGCCTTTGCAAATTATCGTCAGTGTAGAATGGTCATGTATATCTATTAGTAAACCAGAAGCAATTACCTTTTTAATAAGTTTGCTGAGTTCCTCTGTGGCATTTTGTTTGAGATGAGGTGATAAAATTACAATGCCAAGTTTAATGCGTAGACGAGCATTAGCTATTGGATTGGCCATCGAAGCAATTCCGTTAACCCCTAAACATTTGATGAGGCGGATAATTGCCCATTGGCAACCTAAAATAAAATAATACATTACCAACATTATATATAAGTTATCAGATTTGCCCGCAACTTCATCCGCATGTTGTGAACCACAGAGTGAACTGAGCAATATAAAATGTACTTTGTGGAACTGGACCCCTCTAATTGTGCAATATAAACAACACCATCTAGGAGCACAACACGGCAACCGATGAACAAATATCAATAACGCAAGATTACTGCACCCTACTATACCACCGGTATCAGCGAAGACAACAGAGATGGCGCTGAAAAATACTATAAAAGGGCTCACACGTCGAACTCCTTCTATCACTTTAAATTTCCACCTGATCTATTAACTTGATCTATAAAACCATTGTCAAATTGTATTAAATAATTAAGCAACACCAACTTATAAATATATTATTGAATCAACCATGAGGAACTATCCCAAAAAAAATTAAGTACCATCAGTAGTATCGTAGTATCAACGTATTTTCCATAATCATAAAATAAATTATTCATAATCATCATCAAGAAAAAGCCAAGATCGGGATTGTGTGCTGCTCCATCCATTCCATATTTTCCATTATTTGTACTAAAACTGTTGTTTTTATAGGGATCGAGTCGATCTACGAGAGCCTGGCCCGTGCCCGTGAGCTGCGCATTACATCGCCACGAGGTGCAGGAAACCGTGAGTTTTTTTTTTTTTTTATACAACTTAGTCGATAAACAAGCATACGGCCCGCCTGATGGTAAGCGGTTACCGTAGCCATATAGACGCTTGCAACACACGAAGCATCGCTCACGCGTTATCGACCTATCCCCCCTCCCCTATGAACTCTGGCAACCTTACTAACGCGCAGGAACACAACATAAAGTTATTTGGCTGCGGTATTCTGTAAGGTGGAGGTACTTCCCCAGTCGAGCTGCTCTTTGAGCGAATAAACGCTATGCTCTACCTCTCTTCAAAAGTACTCTAAATCGCCATTATGAGTTCCGACAAACAACTTTTAACCGAAGTAAATAAAAAACAAGTGGTTCAATCAAGGGAATGTAACATTATCTAGGTACCTATTAGTTTTAAAAAAATATTCGTATTAAAACGCTCTGTTAACTGAAAAACAAATTTAATTTAAATTAATACAGCAAAATTCACATAATTCGATTGTGGAATTTGATACAATTCAAGGTCAAATAGAACAATTACTACCCGAGTCAATTTAATCAGCAATTAGAAGAGCGTGAGTCTTTTCAAAACTCCTAATATAGTGTCATGGCTCAAATTGATTTAAACTCAAGTGCGTATCCAAGTGCAATGCGAATTCATTGGCGAGATTGCCCAAAATTAAGTTTAACCTAGCTTCGATGGTTCATACGATAATTGGCTTGAATTTCAAGACAGTTACATATCCTATCTATGATTCACAACTATAATGAGCTAGATAATAATATACAGAAATTTCATTATTTACGATCAGCGCTTACTAGTAATGCTTTGCAAGTAATTAAATCCCTTGAATTTTCGTCAAGTCGTCGCTTGGGAACTGCTCGAGAATAGGTACAATAACAATAAATTATTAATTATTATATATAGAAAGCTATTTTTTCGATTCAATTGTTATCAAAAGAGTCTTCAACTTAAGAAATTAGTTGATACAATCCTCAAAAAATTACGTTCTTTGAAAACCCTATTTGACCCTACGGAATCCTGGGATACCTTGATAATTCATTCAATTGTTTCGAAATTAGATGCAGCTACTGAAAAATATTGGGAGCAATACAAAAACACTCATATTTCAAGTAATAATCAATACTTAAAGTTAGAATGTTTTAAGAATAAAGCTGGCATTTTGGAAATGATAAAAGCAAATAATTCATCATGTTCGGGAAGAAGCTATCACATGGTAATCTGTGATCACATGATTCTATTCAAAAGCAACAACCCAAGACTCAAACCTTTCTCGCTACCGACTGTACCGACACTCCTAAGAATAAAAATATGTATAAAACGTAGGTACCCACTTATGCGTTATGTGGCAATCATTCTCTTTACTCTTGTAATCAGTTTATTAATTATTCGCCTAAAGATAGATTACAATTCGTTGAGGACTAAAATCTGTGTAAGAATTGCTTATGTGTACTCTGTAAACGAATGCTATTTCGGTCCGTGTAAGCAATGCACTGAATGCAATAAGAAGCACAACAGTTTATAACACAGCGAGTGCAATACCGTAGGATCGGTGTCTAACGTAATGCTTATATCTCAATCACTACCAGGTGTATAATGTTCCACCAGTAACTAATTCGCTTCACTCATGCCCGGTTTCAATAAAAAAAAACGAATCGTTTTGCTTACCAATGGTAGGTTTTTAACACGCTTTTATTAGCTTTACCTATCTGTATGCATAGGATGGAATCTTCAAACGTAATTTTCATCGACTTCCAAACGTCAGATTAAAATGAAATTTTGCATACTTATCAAGTACCGATGACAATACAATAATTTGGTACCATCGAGCTGATCTGACGATGGATCCGTATGGTAGGCACTGGTACTCCATAATGGAGTCAGTCACTTTCAGGTTCTGACGATGCAGCAAGCGAGTAAGCACTGGAACAACATAGTGGAGCATCGTATCTTAGCCTAACCGTGTTTGGGGTTGTTGGAATTGTCGTGAGATGAATTTTGACCATGTATGGTTTTCAGGGTCTGATGAAGAAGTCGGAGGGTAGGCACTGGAACCCCATAGCGGAGCATCGTATCCTAGCCGTGTTTTGGCGTATCTGAATCATATTAGGGTGCATTTTGGCCCTATATAGTTTTTAGAATCTGATGGTAGAGTCAGAGGGTAGGCACTGAAGCTAAAAAAAAGCGTAAAAAATTAATATTAATATAATAAAATGGTATGAATAATTAATTTTGACTAAAAATAAATTACAGTTTAAAAAAACAAAAAGAAACACAACATAAAAAGCCCTGCACAAATATTAGACTCAATCACAAAAATTGCTTACATTTAGGCCATTTTTATTTACATTTACGGGATAGACAGAGAATATACTTAGGTTCAATTTTATTATTATTTAACACTTTTTATTGCAGCTCTTACTAAAGCGTGTTTTTTTTTTAGTTTAGTTAAACTGTCATTTTTATTTCCAAACTGGGCATTATAAATAAGCTAATTTTACCTGTGATAGCTACTATTACTATTTTATACAAAGCTTTGAGGTCTTTGCTTCATTATTAGTAAAGATATAAGAATCTTAATTTTAATAAATCTTAACCGATAACGGTCCGTAAATTATTGAAACCGGGCATCAATCAGTCAATCACGCATCAATGATAGAACCGTTAATTATAATAAATATGCTTTATATACAGTCTTACTTTCCACAGCGTTATTTGAGGTAGGTAAGAGGTAATGATTACAAATCTCATAAAATCAGAGCTTTGTTACATAATGGTAGTCATCATTGCTTAATTACTGAATAATTACGTGCTAAATTAAACACGTAACTAATGTCACATTATTTGACGATAACAATAGAGTGACGTTATTTACGTGACCCTTTAAACATTTATTAGTTAAATAACGTTTTATGATTAAGGGGGTCAATTTATACAGTCTGCTTATAGAGTCACAGGAATAGGTGAAATAACGCAGTCAACCCATTCTTGTGAAATAAATATTCGTTCTTATAATGGAAGTTATAATACTCGCATGAAATATTTAGTGTATCTAATATAACCTCAACATTACCTGCGACATATATCGACATACATTCGTTAGAATTACCAGAAAATATAAATTAAGCTGATCCCTCATTAACATTAAGTAACACTGAGATAGTTCACACACGGAAAGATAGATGGCGTGGCGCAACCACAACCTGCATCACGCTTGCGAAGTTTTCACGAGAATCTGCATATTACAACAGTTGGTCCCGCGACCTCGACCGCGGTCTCCAGGCACGATAACCAACATGGCGTAAGATCTTCCCTCTTAAATGGAGATGTCATCCTCCATAGTATTAAAATAAAATCACTTCAATTGAAAGTTAAATCCAGACCTTTCAAGGCGGCCGAATATGTAAACAAAGCCACCTAGGAGCTCAACACGGCAACCGAAAAAATAACAATTAACGCAAGATTATTGCACACTACTATACCACCGGCTACAGCGACGACAACAGAGATGGCGCTGAAGAAAGTAAAGCTATAAAAGGGCTCGAACGTCGAGCTCCTTCTCTTACTTCAAATGTCCACCTGATCTTTTAACTTGTCCTAAAAAACCACTGTCAAATTGTATTAAATAATTAAGCAGCACCAACTAATAACTATATTATTGAAAGAACCCTGAGAAACCATCCCCAAAGAATATTAATTACCATCAGTACACCAACAATGAATGTTCTTGAAATGGGAGCTCACCTCATATTTGATGCACGTGTATTTAAATTATTAACAGAAACAAAAAACCCGATAGCGTAAAACAACAAATATAAATAACTGAAAAGATAAAAACAAGCTCTTTTATCTATAGAATTTTGAATAGGATAACATGAATTTTATAAAGTATTGAAAGAAAAGAAAGAAAGAAAAATGATTTAATTCAGGACAACACACAACATTACATTAATGATAGGACAAAATATAAAAAATAAAATTAAAAAGCAGAACAAAAAATAAAAAAACTAAACAAAAATGTAATGTCGCGTGATGCCAAGAATAGGTCTCGACTCAGCATTGTGCTTAGGTCAGTAAAAAAAACTAACCCTCGCGCTGGTTTTCAGTCGAGGCCCACGTTCATGACATCACGAACATACAGTGAAACATTACATCATTGCAGTCGGGGATAAACAAATAATCCAAAAATATGAAAAAGGCTGCAGAGCGTGCCAAAGAAATATACATAAATACACTTGAAAAACATAACATCCGGGTCAATCGGGTAAAAAAATGAGGGGTTTTTTTATACCACTAAGTTGGCTAACAAACATACGGCCCGCCTGATGTTAAGCAGTTACCATAGCATATGGACGCTTGCAACACCAGAGGTGACACTCGCGCGATATATATATTTTTTTTTTATTGCTCTAGGTATCTCCAGCTCCCATCACCATAGTGATATAAAACAAACCTAGATTAGATCTTTAGTCTAACCATAAACATGGTGCTTTCACACAACGCAAACCAAGCTCGAGCCGAGCCACGAAAGAACGGATTTCGTTCGTTCCTCGCGATGTCTAGTGTGGACGTATAATGAGCCTACAACACGAGCGAGCGTGATGTAAATCCCTGTGTTCATGAAAAAACTGTCAATCGGCGCGGAACACAGTCGAGTGCGAGACGAATTCTCGTTCGAGGCTCGCAAGTCAGTCCATACTACGCGAATCCGTGCTCCACGTGTGCGTGCACGGCTCGTGCTCGCTTCTCGTAGCATGGATGCACCATAAAGGTCGGCAGCGAGCAAGATTGGGTTTCCCAAAATCAGTCCAGTAGTTTTTTTTTGTGTTAACTTTTTAACTTCTTAATTTTTATTGCAAATCACTTGTGTTACATGAGTATAAAAGTATACTGGGTGGAGATTTCGAGATAGGCCCAACATAGGTTACGAAAATATGCCATCTGGAAATCTGTACCCTGTAGATTATAAAAATAACAACTGGTATATAGGTTATATCTGGAAGTACATAGGTATATCCACACCGCTGCATCGCTGTACCGGTGTTAATTTAATTATTACTTTGGAAGCTGATTCATTAAAAATAAGTAATCTTTAGTGACCCATAGCAATGTTCAGGTCTCTATCTGTATTTTCATTTATCAATTTGAATGCAGTGAAAGTACGTGACGAAGGTTCACCGACTACGGATCTTGAACATTACTTATGACACGTAGAAATAAACAAACGTGACCGCGATTGGTGACAACGCATATCTGCAATTTAGTCATTATATCGACATTCGCTCTGTATAACGATAATATAGCAAGCACACGTGAATCAAATATTTGCATAACTTTATGGTGAATTTTTTTTGGTGAAGTGGAATAAAAGCGTGATTTTAATAAAACTGTGCACGTGAGCGGTACGTTATAATTTTTTTACATAACTTAAATAGGTTATAATTTTATTGATGCCCAGCGCTCTCTGCTCCCGCGAACTTCTATGGGTACCGGATTCAGATTTATAATCCGTATATGGCTGGAGCGCAAAAACATGACAACCTTTAATTTCAGTCACAGTGAATGAAATTTAAAATTTCAACATGGTTTTTTGTTACCTAATAATATAGTGAAAAAGTTTACCTATTAAGAGATAGTGACTTGGATTGGAAAAAATATAGAATATTTATTAGGCTGTAGAATATTTTTGTATATCAAAATTAAGTTTATGTTTCTATTTATATTGAGACAGTAGGTAATAGGGAAAAAGAAGTAAATAAAAAAAAATACACTCGAGAGCAATGAATACGGGTCACTTAAAGAAACCTATAAATCTCGGAAACTAAGAATGCTAGCAATTGTGTTTAATAGACAATGAAATACTCCTTAAATTAAGGTATTAAAAATTCATAGTCGATTGGTTATTTAAAAAAAAAACATTTTTGTCCATATCTAATATTTCCTTTGACATCATTTATTTGAAACCGCACAGTACGAGACCGTTTTGGTTCCAATGTGTAAGGATAGATTCCCCGTTGATGGCGAGAATTGCGATGGTAGAAAAGGTTCCCGTGGTCATCAGCTGGGCTACCGCGTCTCTTTGGTGGTCATCTTTACGATCACCATTAATGAACTTCGTCCAATGTCGCGGTTGAACGAAGCATGCACTGGTCAAAGAATTCTTCAGAAAACTGTCCGTTGTACAAGCGGTAGAACACATAAGGAGGCAAAGTATCCTCAGAATAAGAGCTCCGTTGTGAGCTCGGAATCAATTCAGAGACAATTCTAATGGCAAGTCGCGTCGCTGAACCGATTCTAAAGGCCCAACCTGGTATCCAACTGCCACCAGCAGTACTCCACATGGGACCGAACTACTCTACAATATAAGCCACTCTTCCGACATCCACAAGCTGCTGCACACCTTTTTTCGCAATTACAAAATAATATTTTGCAATCGAATATCATATTATGTAGAAGTTCAATGGAAAAAAATCGTCTTCATTAAAACTTAACTTTTATAAAAAATAAAAACCCACCTTAACCAAAAAAACTCCGAGGTCTAAACCCCCAGTGACTCCATTAGTAGGGCAAGGTTGATTGGTAGTGTACGCTTGCTACATTTCGGTACATAGACCGTCATACATATTTTGACCTCGAGCGAGCGCGAAGAAAACTTTTCCAAAAATTCAAAATTATTGGATACCTATTCATTCCCTTGACCTTCGCAGGCACTTACGAATAGTCTGACTCTAAGGCGTCGTCCTAATTGGTGTTGATCGTACGAGCAAACGATGCGATTTCGTCGCACGACGAGATTAAATACACAAAACGCTTTAGAGTGTCCTAATTGAAGCTCGCAAGTCATCGCGCGAGCACAGCACAGGAACATCAGCGCGATCGTGCGACGAAATCGCATCGTTTGATCGGACGATCTTCGCCAATTAGGACGACGCCTAATACCGGGTCTGACGGCAATAAACTCAGCAATTACCTACTACCTACAGCAACTTTAGAAAAGATGTACGCTATTCTATCTATATGTAACGAAATATAATAAGCGTCCAAATACATTTTGGTTTCAACGTGCTTGGAGTTAGGAATAACTTTTGCAAGGTAAAAATTCAATTCCAAAGCGGCACTAAAAATAGCTTTATGAGACTTAGTCGTTTTTATTAATAGAGGGATAACAAACTGTTGAGGTAAATATTATGATTGAATATGTTCATCTCCGTAATAAAAAGGAACTGGCTGTCAAGTGCAGCTGTCGGAATACACAGATGGTGCTTGGCGATAGATTTTCAACTTGAGAGTGGTAGCCTGCCAGGTGGGTACTGCGAAGTACCCTACCGCCGTGCTATGGTTTCCTCACGATGTTTCCCTTCGCTGAAAGCTCAAGCTCATTGTAGGATTCGTCCTGGAAACCTTCGTCTCGGCGGCCGACAGAACTACCACTGAGCTATCATCGGTGCATTCACACCTAATTGGCACATTAAAGTTGTTGAGATCTAAGAGGCCCGTTTTGACAAGAGGGTGTCTCTTCTTGTCGCAATATGTTTGTCTCTTTTTGACACATTGATATATATGTGCTGTCAAAACGGGCCTATTAGATCTCGCCAACTTTAGCGATAATAATTATATTTGAAAATATTTCTAGCGAACTGTTATGGTGCGTCGAGCACATTGCACACTGCGAGCACGATTCGCGTAGCGTGGACGGGCTTGCAAGCCTCGAACGAGCATTCGTAGCGTGCTCGACTGCGCTCCGCCAGATTGTTAGTTTTTTCACGAACACAGGGATTCGCATCGCGCTCGTTGTAGGCTCGTTGAATGCTCGTTAAGTACGTCCTACGCTTGAAATCGCGAGCAACGAACGAATCCTGTTCGTTAAGGCTCGGCTCGTGCTCGCTTCGCGTAGCATGGACGCACCATTAGGTACATGTGTCACAAAAGGTTGTATCTTTATCTCATTCCATTTATCTATAATATATAGGTAAGTAAATTACGATAAAACTGTTGAATCAGAGCGTGTCTCTACATCTTCGTCGTACCTACATATCGTGACTGATTGACCAAGCACGCATAGCTAAAACTAAGTAGGTAATACTACTTTTTGTTTGTATATACATATAGGTACTTAATAAACATAATTACACCCAGACTCAGGACATACAGAAATGTTCACAAATGCTTGTCCTGTGTGGGAAACGAACCAAATTAAAAGTCAAATTATTACAAAATACGGAACTTTGCGGATGTTTTTATAAAATCATGCCGAAACGACGAATGGATTTTGAATCTTGAATTAATTCACACCAAAAACATTTTCATGTAAAAATTAAAAGGTTGCCAAGACGAGACCATATTGCTCGCATTGTCAAAAAGTTATCAGATCTCATGTAGAGCCTAGCTTATGACTCTAGACGCCCTGAATCTACAAGCCCTAACTTCACAAAGTCTACACCTTAGTCAAAATACGTGGCTTGGCCGTTGCGTTACTACAAGAACTATTGTATAATAGAAAAGTAATGAACAGTGAATACATTTTTCACCTTTCGCCCATTTGACGGTAGAGAAACGGCAAACCACATATAAGTTACGAGGGTTCAAAAAAACGACACAGCGCTTCGAGAAAGGATACTTAGAAAGGGTACTCGGCCTTCACTTTGCTCGTCTTGACGATAGAATAATTTGAAAAGCATCAATTTGATTCCGTAAAAATATTAGATTCCTGAGAGAGTGGAGGCTGTAGTGTATTCGAATTATTTTGCTACAATAAATGGAGGTTTTATGAAAGCAAGTACCTACATTTGAACATATCCTTACCTTGCTCCATATCGGGAGCATAAATCAGTGCTTGACTCCAACCGCGCCATAATGCATACTCCAGTACAAAGGGCAGCGGCGCTGTAGCACTTGCAGGACAGGTGTGCACAGGCGACGCATGCATAACCGCTAGCATTATCACTCCAATAAGACCATACGCAGGCATTATTAAAACCTAAAAAAAAATGCAGAACATAACATAGCTACTTTATAGATCTTCTAATCAAATTATCTCAAAAATTGGACCATAAGTACTAATTCCACAGAACCTATTATATCTTACTGGTTAGTTCAGTCTTAACTTTTGTTATAGCGCATAGACTTCGCTCTCAATAAATTGAAGCATCTGATTTGGCGGGCGGACTCTCCTAACTGTTCATCTTGCGGAGTTCCAGAGGATGTTTATCATCTTCTAGTTGAATGTGTTCGGAGCGAGTCTATTAGAGTAGGATTAGCATGTAAGTACAACATAAATCCTTTGGATATTGGTGTATGCCAAAGCATTCTGGCTGCACCGCTGTGCGACGCAGCTATTGCTGTATATATTATGAAGACGTTTGATGTTGTTAATTGTGAGAATATGTTTTTGTTTGTTGTGAAATCTATTAGGGCTGACATAATCGCAACGCGATTCAAAGCCCTTACAAAAAAAAAAGAAAAAAAAATTTTTTGAAAGTTTTTAACGCTTTTATTAAATATAAAAGCCGGTCATGTGCGAGTCTGAGTCTGGCCCGATGCGCACCGAGGGTTCCAACGTTCCTTGGACGTATATTTATTAGTTTGGGCCATCACCGTTGTGAAAAATCGGACCGCATAAATAAGTTTGTATGTGATGGAAGTTTGATGATTTGAAAACAACTGTGCTAGTTAAAAACATCGTTCTAATTTTCCTGTAGTTAATATTTACTTAAGTTCTATAAACTGTAATTATCTCACATTTTCTGCATTGCGTTCCGATTGGGAGATCGGACATTATTCAAAAACTACGCAACATAAAAGAAATTAAATCCTGTCTTGGAATGAGCAAATGACGCCCTTTCATATAAATAAATAATAAATATCCTGGGACATTCTTCACACACGGTCATCTGATCCCAAACTAAGCAGAGCTTGTCCTATCTATGAAAACCAGATAACTGATATAATACATATATATATATATATACTATCATATGATACCCTATTTAAACTTGTAGCTCCACTTTGAAATTTCGGTCCCCCCTTTCGACCTCTTTTGCAAAAATATTTTATTAAATTTTAATCAAATAAACCGCTTCGAAATACACCTAAACAGAAGAATCCGTCAAAACTCAATAAGGCTTTTTCTTGTGTGTGGTAGATCTTTTAAAATTACAGCTTTTGTTCCAAATACACAAATACTTATACCATATACTTACATTCATTATGCTTATTCATAAAATTTTCACTTCGATTTTTTGCAAGTGCAGAGAGAAGCTATTACAACCATATATTTTTGTCTTCCACGTAATGAGCCACCTTATAGTACCTAGGCTTTGTCAATTAACATCTGCTTTATAAAATCTTTGAATTTATTATAAGACATTTTAGTTACTTCGAGTGGCATTTTATTATAGAATAGAACGCAATTCCCGAGAAAAGACTTATTCGCTTTAGATAACAATCTAGGTGTCACAATTTTGTCTTTATTTCTTGTATTGAAGTTATGGCGGCTACTATTAATTTAAAATAAATCATATTATTTTTATAAATGTACTGTGATGGTAACATTAAAATTTTAAATTCCTTAAATCGACTTCGTAGTGATTCGCAAGGACCCATATAGATTGCGCGAATTGCACTTTTCTACAGAATAAATATACTTTCAAAGTCTGCAGCTGAGGCCCACAGCAGAAGACTGTAGGACATTAAACTATGGAAATAAGCAAAGTTAACCAGCCTGACTGTAGCCATATCTGTTATTTGTCTAATTTTCCTAACTGCGAATGCGGCTGAACTCAATTGACTAGCTAATCTTTCTATATGAGGACACCATTGTATTTTGCTATCTAATGTTACGCCGAGAAAAACTGCCTTATCCACTAGTTAATAGTAATATGAGACGCTCTTAACAACATTAGGGAGAGAAAACCTTTTACATTTAGTTTTACAGGAATCTATATATATAAAATTCAAATTCCTGACTGACTGACTGACTGACTGATTGACTGATATATCAACGCACAGCCTAAACCGCTGGTCCTAGAGACATGAAATTTGGAGGGTGTATTTTTTGTGAAGAGTAGGTATCCACTAAGAAAGGGTTTTTTGAAATTCCAACCCTAAGGGGGTAAAATAGGGGATGAAAGTTTGTATGCAAGTCCGTCAGTTTTGAAGTTAGGATCTTCAAATTTTGTGTATAGGCTGACGATTGAAAATTAATATACCTAAAGTTTTAACAGTGTTTGTGATAATTCCACTCCCGAAGAGGGAAAAGGGGGATTAATTTGTATATGAAAGTCCTTCATTTCCACAGTAAACATCACTAAATTTATAATTATACAGTCTAGATATCCACTAAAGAAGGATTTTTTAATATTACACCCCTATGGGGCTAAAATAGGGGATGCAAGTTTGTATGAAAGTCCATCATTTTCGAAGTTAGGACCTTCAAATTTTGTGTTTAGGCTGATGATTGAAAATTAATTTATATGTGCCTCAGCGTTTTTGATAATCCCGACCCCGAAGGGGTAAAAAAGGGGATGAAGTTGTGTATGGAAGTATACTAAATTTATTATTGAAGCTTATAGTTGGAAACGAACGCAACGAATATCGGTGGTGTTGGAATTTGAACCCTTAAGGGGTGAAATGGGGGATTAAATTTTGAATTTGAAGTTCTTTATCTTCGGAGTAAAAATCACAAAATTTATTATTTCGGCTTATGGTTGGAAACTAATGGAACTTATATCGCGTTTTTCGAATTTCAATCCTTGAAGTGGTGTAAAGGGGGATGAAATTTTGTATTCACACAATTTTGTATTGAAGTTAAAATAATGTACATGTGTATCATGTTATTAAGAAGCCTACTGCCGCCCATCTATATGTCTGTCTGCCAAAAGAAAAAATCTCAGCTGTCTGTTTGAACTTTTGGATAGATTTCCGCCCGTCGACCAGTCCGTCTGCTACGGGCAATTTTTAAATTATTTTTTCATATTTAAATGTAATACTAAGGTTTTACACAAGCATACGGCCCGCCTGATGGTAAGCGGTCAACGTAGGTCGTGGTAGGTATCACTGATACCTACCACACCCTTTTTGAAGACCCTCTGGATATACTCCTAGCCTGAGTGTACGCGGTAGAAAACTACGTTGAATCCGCACAGTAGAAACCATTTCGGTTCTAATATATGAGTATGGACATGAAGGTAGCCCGTGGGAATCAGATCAAACAATTCTTCAGAGAACTGTCCGTTGTACGAGTGCAGTGTACGTATCCACTAAGAAAGCTCACGTGTATCACAGTTTTCACTAAATGGGAGATTCCTAACAGAGTCAATAGGGATTAAACAAGAAAAAAAACAATTGAGAGGGAGTGAGAGCACTTATTATGGTTGTTTTTGAAGAAAAATATGTCATTTGTTTCCTGCAGGCCACGCGGGCGAAGCCGCGGGCAGAAGCTAGTTAAGCATAAGATTATTGGCGGCAAACCATTTTTATACAGCTGATAAGGTGTCATTGAGCTGCGTAAGGTCTGTATCTTTTCTATTGACCTTAAAATTAAAGAAGTATCATCAGCAAATAAAACTATATCGGATAATTCATTTACCATATTATTATTATTTTTTTTATACAACTTAGTCGGTAAACAAGCATACGGCCCGCCTGATGGTAAGCGGTTACCGTAGCCATATGGACGCTTGCAACACAAGAAGCATCGCTCACGCGTTACCGACCTTTCCCCCCTCCCCTATGAGCTCTGGCGACCTTACTCACGCGCAGGAACACATCTTTACACAACATAAAGTTATTTGGCTGCGGTATTCTGTAAGGTGGAGGGACTTCCCCAGTCGAGCTGCTCTTTGAGCGAATAAACGCTATGCTCTACCTCTCTAATATAGGGCAAATCATTAATATATAGGTACCAAAAACAAAAATGGACTTAATATTGATACTTGCGGTACGCCAGTTTTCACCTGAAGACCCTGGGGACGAAGTACCGCTAATACCTACTTTTTGTGGCGACTTGTTTAAGATGATACAAGATCGAAAATAGGCTTCAAAAATATGTTTTAAAAGTTGAGCATCAGCGTCTGTCGTAGACCGGCCTTTTGTAAATACAAACTGGTGATCATGTAAAATCTGATTTTTGGTAAAATTAGTTAACAATTGATTTAGCATAACTTTCTTAAAGATTTTGCTTAACACTGCAAGTACAGAGATAGGTCTATAATCGGAAGGATTATTTTTGCACGCAGATTTAAATATCGGAACGATGTTACTATGTTTTATAAAATCGGGGAAAGAACCTTGAACAACTCTGCCCTGCCCCGCCCTGCGCTGCCCTGCCCTGCCCTAGACAGTTTTAATTTTATTAGTTGATTCAACTAACTTTTTTGGCAATAAAAATGGATTTTCTCCATTACAAACTATAATTTAAATATTTTTGTGTAAGATTGTTTACGATAGAGGTAGGTTTGGAACCCCAAAAATGGTTTACCTACTCTTAGAGTAGGTAAACCATTTTTTTCATACATGCTGTCTCTACTAAATCTTATTCCCACAGAATTTCTATTTATCACTTACCTTTGTAGGTTTAATCGGGCAATATTTATTAAATCTTTTACAAATCTCAGTTAATTTCAATTTTCAAATCATAGCATCAGTGGTTGCTGCAATATAAGAGTGACGAGTGGAGTGGCACCATAAGTTCCTTTTTACCTTTTTGGTTCGGAACCCTAAAGATGGTTTACCTACATTAAGGCCTTACGGGAAAGACATACCTATAGGTTCAATTTTTGCAGAGCTTTTTAAGACATGTTTTTTTGTTTTTTTATTATTATTTTTACAATTAAATAGAGCAATCCGATTTTAATAAGCATTCATATGTTGACAACCTTCTACTCCAAAGATTATGTTTGTGATAAAAACGATATGCAATAGGTGCAAATAATTTTTGTTAGAGTTCATTACACCAAACTAAAATGATGCAACTTATTTGCAAAACTTGAAGTTAGCCTTCGACTTTCCGCACTTAAAACGCAGTGTCAAGAAATATAATAATATTAAATATCAATAATAATACAGAAATTTGCGAGTTCTGTCGTCATTAGCAGAACCTTTACCTTTACAGTAACAGTTATGAAATTACTAGCCAGTTCGTTCGGTAGGTAGTTGCAAGTACTTACTTAAACCAAAAACTTTGTTTTCATGGTTTCGTATCAAAATGGTAAACAAGGTAAAAAAATGAGATTTCTGTGTCTGTCCATGAATGGCATGACGCGGCTGTTTTTCTCGCAGCATCTGCAAGTGCTATCGACTGGAATGGTGACTAAAATCTTAATTTAATTTCGACCCGGTCGAACTCTGTAAGTGGGGTGAGGTTACTACGACAAATATGATGTCATATTAACGGGTTTTTGAATCAAGTTCGAAAGTGTTTATTGCCATAATATTGTATAAGCTATCTTTATAAATATATGGGTTAGGGGCACAGATTACAGAATAAGGCAGGTATCAGATTTTCAATTTGTATTTGCTTTTTTGGCTTCACTTTCGTGTTCCGCGCGCTCCATCTGAATTATTCTGTAATCTGTGGTTAGGGGATTATGACCTACAATGTATTATTACCATTGATTACCGAACAGCATTTTTTCGTGTCGAATAAAATTTTAGTATTTACCTATTTATTTTTATTTTCTTAGATTCTAAATGTTGTGGTTTTGGTTGATTTTTTAGAAAAACCTGGGTTTGACCACAATCCCACCATATGATGATGACAAGGTGGTTTGTAAATATACCTACATATCACTAATCTCACAATAGTACTTATAATAGTACTTATAATAAGTATATTAATATTATAAATGCGAAAGTTTGGATGTTTGTACTTCAATCACGCTTCAACATCTCAACGGATTTGGATGAAATTTGGGACACAAATAGAATATGTTCTGGATTAACACATAGGGTACTTTTTATCCCGGGAAAGCAATATATTCCTCGGCAACGCGGGTGTAGCCGCGGAGTGCAACTAGTGGGTAATATATTCAATTTGAAAATCGATTTAGACCCTAATAAGGGTCAAATCAATACCATTTAGACCCTAATAAGGCACTTAAGAACGTTACAAATTGATTCTACCACCGGCACCGGTTCGTAATAGACGTAGTACCTATTTATATACTCTGAGGTAATACACTTGTATTTCTTTGGGTACTTTGTTATAGAAACATATACATTGCCCCTTGATAGAGTTTCTAATTTTGCTGAGCCGTGTTACTCGTACAAATTTTGTGATTATTTCTAGTGTTCAAACTATGAGTGTCGTTATTCTTTGGACTGTTTTGTATGTTTTTTCTAACATGAATCAAATTTTCATAGATGTACTGTGTCGATACTGTCATAATATTTACGGACTTTAACTTATCTCTAAGGGAATCTCTAACATTTAATTTATATAAAAGGATTGACTGACTGATTGCAAAAACACGCACAACTCATTGCACGCATGCCGAAATATATCGTAGGCATAGGAAAGGTTTTTTTTTGTTCTAGGGGTTGTTAGGAATATGAAAATCAGACATGTATTTATTTAGCCATTTCGTTGGAAATTAAGAGGCCGTATCAGCCGTATGCTAAATTTTGCTTTAAATTTCTGATTTACGTGATTTTACAGTTAATCACGTAAATCAGCGAAATCCTAGCGAAATCGGCAAAATTTGGCATACGGCCTCTTAAGAATGTTTCGGAGTTTTAGGAAAATCAACCCATAGGTATTTGATGATAAGTACCTACTTTGTTACAATAATATTCACTTGAACCTTGGCGTATAGTAATAGCGTAGGTACGGATTGGGGCTTCTTCGTGTAACGTAGGGGCGAAAATAAGGTTTTTATGATACAGAGGGTAACGGATCACGAGTGAAACCGGGTCGTGAAAGCGAGGTGGTGTATAAATGGAATAGAAATACTTACTTACCTATCTTATGTACGTTACGTACGTAACATGAATACTTTATTTCCAAAATTTGATGTTTCTTACACGCGACTTTATAGTCGCGCAGATACATTTAAATTGAAACAAAATTAATAGTCTGCACTACCTAGGTACTATAAACCGTACCTGACATCATTAATCAAACTAAACAAATACTCCTACAATAAGTGATACAAATATATTGTGTGTAAACATGATATCTCCAAACTGGAGTTTGAATTGTTTCGACAAATTGATTTATTATTGGTCTATTCAATAAATGAATATTACCTGCTTATGTTATTGCTCGGTCCAAACAACTTGAACTGCTGCCCAAGAAAATATAGAGGTGCGTCTAAGCTACGCGAACCGAGCACACGCGTAGCGTAGACGGATTTGCGAGTCTCGAACGAGCGTTCGGCTCGCTAGCGACTGTGTTCCGCCAATTTCAGTTTTTTGTCGAACACAAGGACGCACCATCAGATCCCTCAGGAGCACGGGTGAAACCGCGGGGCGAAAACGAGTTGCGTGCCAGATTTCTTGCAATGATTTGTTTTGTCGTTGAAAACAAACTCTCTCGCATTTATATTAATTTATTAGGATAGTAGGTATTATGTTCTTCATTGAAGTCCTATTAGGCCTAAAAAGGAAGAGAATTGGGAAGTTCAACCTAGTCTGTGAACCTAGTTATAATCAGTAATGTCGGGCGGATGTCGCTAACTCACATTAGTGTAGTTACTTAATTGATTAAAATTTAATTTCCATTATAATCAATTATATATTTTTTTTGTGTCGAACATTCAGGAAATATTCACCTTTGACCAGTTGCATATAAAGTTTTTTTATCGCGCGGTTTCACCCGCGTTCCGTTGATAAAAAGTAGCCTATAATAATCGTGGATAATGTAGCTTCCTATTATTTTTCGAATTATGTAGATCTCAATCTCACCCGGGCGAAGCCGGTGTAGGTCGCTATGGTAGTTTAAAGATAAATTAAAACATCGGCGTAAGGTTTCGTGTTTGTCGGTCTTCTATAGGATATGTGTGAGAGTGTGGTCCAGTACCAGCTGTTCAATCTAATTCCTCCATCCCCATATCTCCATCGCACCACAAGACGCCGGGATAATTTCCACCCATACGTTGTCGACATCCCGCGTACCCGGACACGACGCTTCGCTTCATCGTTTCTTATACGAACAGCAAAGGAGTGTCTTCCGGGGTCTCCCGACACCTATAACCTAGATGTATTCAAGGCCAGAGTGAATAGGCTTTTTCTGGGTAAGCGTGCTACATACATCCACGGCCTCGTCATAACTCTTCATGGGATCATTCGAAGGTCAAACGCAAGCCCATTTAACATAAAAAAGTAGGTATATAATATTAAAATTTAATTTATGTAAATTAGGTATGTACTTACCATAAATTAATGTGCATTGTATTCAAATCAATGATGAATTTACCTAAAAAATATATATTTAAAAACAAAATAATTGCAATTGAACGGAGCATATATAACAATTCAAGTGCTCTTCAAAGATCCTATATTTATAAATGCAGTGTGTATTAACTTTAAGAAAAATATTAGTCACAATTGTAGCCCTGAGAATATAAAAAACGTGACATACAGGGGCCCAAGTCTACTATTTCAATTGTGTTCCAATGATCTTTCAGTGGTGTCAAAATTGTGTCATATTTTGTTAGTAAGTAGACTATCAAAACTGTAAAATGTCACAATTTTGACACCACTGAAAGTTCATTGGAACACAATTTAAATAGCAGACTTGGGCCCCAGGTAGGTAAACGGTGGTTGATAAGGGAGGGATTACCGAAAATCTAATTTTAACTCGTAACTGAAATCTGTAGCAAATTTTAAAAGAGCCATTGGTTTTAGATGCAAATTATTTTAATATCATCGTTTCATACATTCAACATTTCGTTGTTGACGAACAAAGGACCCCGTACAACATGTATGGAAAAAGCCGTTCGGTCGATTTGGCTGATATTTCGGAAAAGTATATGTATCCTATATACCGGAGATTTTGTTAGATTTAGATTTTATAGTTGCAACTTGACACAATCGATCGCCGATTGTGTAAAGTTGCAAATATAAAATCTAAGTTGAAATAATTATCAGTTCTGAATACTTATATTTATATGTACTATAATGAAGAAAACAAAAAATATTTTCGGGTAAAAAATTTTTTGCAAGAACACCTTCGATAATTTGGCCAGAGGTTTGAACTCTAGCTGCCTAGTGTGATGTGAACCCCCGCTTGATCCATTCCTTGGTCTCAATATTAAAAAAAAAACCCTTAAGGGCCTGATAATTTGATTGACCTTTATGTATCTTCCTTTTATTTTAATAAGTTTTTTTTTCACAGATATCAAAAATGGCTCCTGTAACGGTCACAGAAACTTCGTACATAGAACATCAAGCTCGTAATGTGGACTGCATAGAATGCAAACTGACTCACAATGGCAAAGATAGTTGCATTACCAACAACAACCTCGTCAAAAATGAGCTATGCCCTTACGATATGATTATTAAATCACACATTAAAGAACCGAAACTTTTTAACCCTATACGACAATGGGAAAAAAGAATGGGATTTGTGACACCAATTCGATGGGTGAACACTATAATTATTATATTGTTACACGTTGTAACTCTCGTATGGCTATATGCTGGTATTCTTGCTAGTTATTCACCAAAATGGCAGTCTGTGATTTTCGGTAAGTGTCTATCGATGTAACTGTAGGTAATACCTACTTACCCCAGGGATGGTACCTAACCTACATCCAGTACCGAGAGCTTAATCTCTTGTGTAACTTTAATTTCAGATATTATTTATTAGGTGGGTCTATTAGGTGGGTGGTGGCTTTTTACAATAGTTCCCTGCTATGAATTAAATTCTAATCTAACTATATATAATAATATATTATTAATTTATATTAATATAATTATGTATACTATATAATAATAATATATATATCTATATAATAATATAATAAAGCGGAAGAGTTTTTTTGTTTGTTTAAACGGGCTAATCTCTGGATCTACCAGTCGGATTCTAAAAATTCTTTCACTAATAGGAACATTATCCCCGAGTATTATAGGCTACTTTTTATCACGGGAACGCGGGTGAAACCGCGCGAGGCAGCTAGTATATAAAACATAATATAATCTATATTAATATATATATAATAATCGGCACGTCTGTAATATTATTATAAAGCTGAAGAGTTATTGTTTGTTTGAACGCGCTAATCTCAGGAACTACTGGTTCGAATTGAAAAAATATTTTTGTGTTGGATAGTCCAGTTATCGAGGAAGGATTAATGCTATATAACATCACGCTGCGACTGAAAGGAGCGAAGCATCAGTGAAAAATTTTGCAAAAACGGGGAAATTTATTCATATAGGGTAGGGTAGGATGGGGTATCACCACAGGGTGGGGTATCACCACAGGGTAGGGTATCACCACAGGGTGGGGTATCACCACAGGGTAGGGTAGCACCACGTGAACGAAGTCGCGCCGGGCAGCTAGTAGGTAATATTTTTACTATTTTATTATAATAACTAGCTGCCCGGCGCGACTTCGTTCGCGTGGTGCTACCCTACCCTACCCTACCCCACCCTACCCTACCCTACCCTACCCTACCCTACCCTACCCTACCCTACCCTACCCTACCCTACGCTACGCTACCCTACCCTACGCTACGCTACCCTACCCTACGCTACGCTACCCTACCATACCCTACCCTACCCTACCCTACCCTACCCTACCCTACCCTACCCTACCCTACTTTCTTTGCTTTAAACCTCACGGAGCCCGAGACCTTTCCAACGAATGCAAAACCGTGGAAATCGGTTCGTGCGTTCTGGAGTTATAGCGTCAGGAAGGAAAACCCGACTTATTTTTATATAGTAGATAACCTAGGCAATATCATACTTGGTATACCTACCTGCCGGGCTATTGCGTATCTTTGGTGGTAATCGTAACGAACACCATTAATTATTTCATCCAATGACGCGCACGCGGTATGACGCGACGATGACCATTCGTGGGCCCTGATTGGATGAAATTCATTAATGGTGTTCGTTACGATTACCACCAAAGTTACGCGGTAGAGCCCCTGATGTATTACCTACCTAACCATTACTTTCGTATCATAAAATTGTAACTACATCATATCTAAGCTTTGATTATTACAAAAATCAAGTGCCTTACAGATACAGATACAGTGGTACATATATTTGAATGCCAAAAAAAACTCAACATATAAGTAAAGCATTTTCTTTTATTTTTGCTTGAACTAGACCACAAATTCGATGTGTCCGATCGTTTGAGAGCAATTGCATGGATCACGATAGATAGAGCCCGTTTTCACTATAGACTTCCTAGGCTCCTAGCCGTATTTCAAGGACAATGATTGTTTGAATATCTTTTTATATTTTCAGGATACTTTGTGGGTCAACTGGCTGGATTCGGGGTAACGGCAGGGGCTCATCGATATTGGTGTCATCGATCGTACAAAGCCAAGTGGCCTCTGAAGGTCATTTTAGTCATTTGCTACTCAATTGCTGGACAGGTATGAAGGTCCTACTAATATTATTGCAAACGTTTGTGTATGTTTATCATCACTCAGCTCCGTAACAGCGAACGGTGAAATTTCGTACGAACAAGATATACCCTGGAATAATACCTACTTTGTGTCCCGGGAAAATATAAGAACCAGATGATTCATGCAGTTAATTAGCATACAGAAATACTGGTAATTTATTTGATTTGATTACAGAACACTGTATTCGAATGGGTACGGGACCACCGCGTCCATCACAAGTTTTCCGAGACTACGGCAGACCCGCACGATGCTAACCGGGGCTTCTTCTTCTCACACGTCGGCTGGCTCATGATGAAGAAACACCCTGACGTCATCAGAGAAGGCAAAAAGATGGACATGAGCGATATCATTAGCGACCCATTTGTTCAGTTTCATACCAAGTAGGTAATTATTTTATATTGGTAATAAGTAAAATATAAGAGATCTATATAAGGCACCATTTATATAATTTTCTATTTATATTTTTAACCGACTTCAAAAAAAGGAGGAGGTTCTCAATTCGGTTGGTTTTTTTTTATGTTTGTTACCTCATAACTCCGTCATTTATGAACCGATTTGGAAAATTATTTTTTTGTCTGGAAGGCTACACCGTTCCCGTTTGGTCCCATTGTCATCAGATCAGGATTTGGTTACTTCTTCGTGTACTTTCAAGTCGGTTTAAGTTTTTTGTAAAACAGTCCAATTATTGTTGTTATTAATGTATTATTAAGATTATTGCCAGCCCAATTTGATTTTAATTGTATATTATTTTATGATTTGTTTGACCTATGCCCAAAAGGCGGGACATAGAGGAACACTAATTGTAACATTTTATGTTATACAAGATTTTTTTACCTATTGTCCACAAATAAATAATTTCATTTCATTTCATTATAGTTCATTCTTGACGAGTCTTGGAGTGACGGTTCGAAATGTTTGGTTGGTTTTATTACGTCTTATTGCACGGAACCCACTGCGCGAACTAACTCGCACACGGCCGGTTATTATTATTATATTTTTTTTAATTTCAGATATTTCATGTTGTTTAAAATCGCGTTGTGCATGGTCCTACCATCATTGTTGCCAATATACGCGTGGGGCGAGCGCTGGGAGGTGGCGGTACTGTCCCAGGGATTGATACGATACACACTAAGCCTCCACTTCACGTGGTCTGTCAACAGCTTCGCGCATTTGTGGGGCAACAAACCTTATGACAAGTATGGTTTATTTTTAATCAGTTTTAAAAGTGTGAGGTCTTATTTAGTACCTACCATGTACCATGTAAGTCAAATTTCACCCACTACCAGTGGTCGGATTGACTTGATATTTGGTATACATTAGTATCTTGGAAGATAACGCAAGTACAGTCAAGAAAAAGTACAAACACCAAAAAAAGCTTATACCTATTAGAAATGAAATTTTTAGCAAAAACTGATTACTTTTGATTACGTTTCATAATTTTCGATATGGGGTTCCTTAAACTTTAAATTCTACAGCAACAATAAGCTGATGCTGAGCATTATTTATTAACATACCAAAGCTACATTGCAGTTGTTCTTCTTTTCAGACATATAATGCCATCTGAAAACTGGGGCGTATCAATAGTTGCAATGGGCGAAGGCTGGCATAACTACCATCACACGTTCCCCTGGGACTACAAAGCTGCTGAGCTAGGGATCTCGCTCAACGCCACGACCACTCTTCTAAATTGTTTCGCATCGTTAGGTTGGGCATATGACATGAAAGAGGCTTCGCCGTCACTCGTTGATTCTGTAGCAATGAACAGAGGAGAACGCCGCAAACCTAAAACATTGTGATAGATTGAGACCTACATATATTTGAAAATGTTATTATAGTCAAACCCAAAACCAAAACTAAGTAGACATTCTGAGGGTGATTAATGTAAGAAACTAGGAATTATAAGTGTCCCTACTGACGAGTCACAATCAATAATTTGCAGGAACTTAATCAAATATTCCACATTATCCTACCCCTAAAACAGGTCGTCAACAAAAGGAATCCAAAGTTACTTACATAGAACAATGCATACCTAATACATAATTTATCATAAATCCTGATATGTATAGGTAAACCTAATGTTTAATGGTATTCATAACATTATTAAAGCTTTAGTTTGTATATTTTTGTTAATATAATCCTAGGGCAGGGGCGTCGCTACCGCCGTATCAAAGATACGGGGCCCCGAACGTGTGTAAGCAAATATTCGTATAAATCTTTAACCTCCATTTGGGCTTCATCGCAGTCAGGTAAAAGGGCCCCCAACAAATTTTGATAAAGGGTCCGTCTAGGGCATGCTACGCCACTGTCCTAACTAACTAATTGTAATTAAGTACACACTACAACTTATTTATGTAACTTGACAGTCAGTGGTGTGATTATAATCAATAACACCTTATTATCTCAGTTTATAAAATGTGATAAATTGATACTTAACAAATAAGTTATGATACATGCAAAGGTGATTAATTTACATTATAAGTAGGTAATAACCTAGTATATTCTTTAAGTTAAGGATGGGTAAAGCTGAGGATAATATAAGTAATTTTATTAATAGGTACAAAGCCACGTTTAATGTTCATATGAACATAGAAAACGGATGTCTGCTCTGCTCCACGAAGTTGCAAACTACTGCGCAGTTATTTAAAAATCTCTGTGAACTGTGTGATTTGCGATATAATTGGAACTGAATCTATGTACTACATAAGTCGCATTAAAGAACGCAAAACAATATTGCTATTTGGCTGAACAACGTTCAGTCGAATTACCTCAACTAGCCGTTTTACATAACTGAGTAGAACTAAGTTATTTTGTAAAGCGGCTAGCCGTTTTGTATACCGGTGGATCTGACCGGATGTACCTATATAGGTAGTAACTACTCGTAAAGGATTATTCAACCTACCTACCATATTCATGAAATTAGTTTGCTCAGGGAGCCTACCACAAGCTCTTAAAACAAGGTTAAAATAACCTTATTTGTCTTTTGTCCCTCTTTGACATCCGGCGTCAAAACAGGACAAAAGACAAATAAGGTTATAATAATATTGTTTTAAGAGCTTGTGGTAGGCCCACAGGGGGGTTAAAAAGGAAGCTAAAGCAATATATTGCTACGCAATTAATTTTTTCGATTTCTCGGCAGATCCTACGTAATTTCAATATTTTTTGGTAAAATAATTGCTCATTATATACAATTCAATTCATTAAAGTTTTCTGCATTGATGAATTGCATAAGATCTGCTGCAAATTCGAAAAAAAAAAACCCGCTAGCAATATTGCTTAGCTTCCTTTTTAGGGGGCCAGTATCGCTAGTAGGTACTATCGACCCCCCATGTGTTTAAACGATCATATTTAGTGCTAAAACTAATTGAAAACAATATTAAGTGTACTTGGGTGCTTTTGTATAAGAAAAGTAAATATAAAATATAAAAGTACCTATTTTGTTCTTGATTTTTTAATACAATATTTAAGCTAATCAAAATCTTTTTGGGGTGTATCGGTTCTTTGTTAAACTAAGAATAAAGTTGCAGTACCTACATATGATGTACCTACCTATAATACTTATCATTATTTATTTTATTTGGTATTGGTAATAATCAGTCTAGAGTGCTCATAGCTTTATCAACTGACTTTATGTAGATTACCTATTGTAAAAAGAAATAATTAAAAATAAATAAATTTTAATAATGATGTTAATTACTTGTTTATTTGTTACTACCGCACTCAGAGGCGTCAATGAAATAATAATAATATTTATTTATTGTAAAAGAGTTTACATCTCGTGATCCCATCCCTCTGACACCCAAACTAAGATAAAACTTGTATTTTTTGAGTATGTTGGTACAATAAGGTAAAAAAAAAATTACATGCTAATAAAATAAAATAGAAATCAAATAGACATCTTATACTTATTAATTAATAGCCTCATGTGTGTATGTGTGTCTGGGTTTGTATGTGTGGCGAGTGCATGTGAGCGTGCCAATTTAAACATAAAAATGTTATAGTTTTGACTATATTAAATTTGGTACCTAGTAGTAGAAGTATTAGCATCTAGATTTGTCAAAATCAAAATGTCATTTGTTCAGTTTAGGCCCTGGCAAGGCACTTATGAACGTTAAGTTGTTACATATACTTAGTTGAATTTAACACCGGTTCGAAATACACTTCAATCAATAAACAAAGATCGAGATACTTTAGTTGGTCATTAAATTCTAAGTAATTGTCGCCTCTGAGTCTAGCAGTAAGCAGCAATTTTTTTTATTAAGTAGGACCTATATAAAACTCAAACTCGACTGGGCGACTGGGGTACACTCCGCCAAACCAACTCTTCCATCCATAGTTTTATTTCTGTCTGACAAATATTCCTGAAAAGATAAAAAATACGCAGCTAAATGAGAGTTATAAACGCGCACTGCATGATCGCACAAAAATAATAATAAAACCAACATCATTTTGTAGATCCTTCACACACATAACTTTCCGGTGCGGTTTGCTATGAAATGACTAATAGGCGCAAAAAAATATTCCTTTTGTAACATTACATTACAGTCATCAGTGTCTTGTAGGTAAGTATAATAAATTAACTTTTTAACAAAAAATAAACCGCCTTCAAATCAGTGTCAGATAAGAGTTATTTCTTACTTTTTTGTGTACTTTGAAGGCGGTTTATTTTTTTGTTAAAAAGTTTATTTATTTTTGAATTTTTAGTTTCATATATACTTAAATACTTTCGCGTGTAAAGGCCTGCGTAAACAATGCATATTTAAACGATAGCAGCAATTGCGGTTGATTTGCTGTCATTTTTTAAGAGTTCCGTTGTCTGTCTCCGAAACTCATCATCACATCAATATGAAATTTATATGTGACCATTTCGGAATAAACCCCTTTCGAACAAAAAAAGAATTTTGAAAATCCGTCTACATATGACGGAGTTATGCCCGACCGAACATACATAAAAAATATATATTAAAATTCGAATTGAGAACCTCCTCCTTTTTTGAAGTCGGTTTAAAAGAGAAATCTATGGAAGAAGCAGCATCACACTTACACTAAGGCCTACTTGCGTAAACCTGCAACTAACTGAACAAGAGTTAATTGCTATCTTGACATAATATGTATTAAAATAAAGCGGAAGTTTCTTTGTTTGTTTGAACTACCAGTCGGATTCGTCAAATTCTTTCACTAAAAGAAGTAATCTACATTATCCTCGAGTATTATGATAGGCTACTTATTACCCCGAGAACTATATTTAACTATTATTATTTATTTATTTATATATTAAGGGGCACGAGTGGTGAGCCCAGATTAACACCTGCGCATTTTTTTTTTTTATACAACTACCTAAGTCGGTAAACAAGCATACGGCCCGCCTGATGGTAAGCGGTTACCGTAGCCATATGGACGCTTGCAACACAGAAAGCATTGCTCACGCGTTATCGACCTTTCCCCCCTCCCCTATGAGCTCTGGCGACCTTCCTCACGCGCAGGAACACAACTTTACACAACGTAAAGTTATTTGGCTGCGGTATTCTGTAAGGTGGAGGTACCCCAGTCGAGCTGCTCTTTGAGCGAATAAACGCTATGCTCTACCTCTCTCATTAGTTAATTTTTCGGTATGTTTGGCGGAATGAAGAAGGGGGGAGCGCCGAGCTGCCCACGATTGGTTCGTCAGTCAATGCTCGTCGTCTATTGGATTCGTGGTCATTTGGCTACTGTGATTTGGCCAAAATTATACATGCGTGAGTTTGCCCCCACTACTGCCTATCTGTGCTTCTACTAGAAAATTCTAAAACTGGTGCTCACCATTCGTGCCTCATACTGTAACCTATGTTGACGCAAGTGGGCCTACGTTAGTTTATAGTTTAGTCTAATATCCGTATTATCGAAATATCAATCAAAATATATTCAAGTTCAGAGTCGAGATTGAATTCATTCAATTTGAATCCTGGATCTATGGCTTATGGTGTGTTTTCAAATATAGCTCTGTAAAACAAATAGGTACAGTAGTAGTACCCAACTGATATGGCTTACCGATGTACCTGCGCAGAAGATACATTTTCAAAGCGCGGATATGCTATTGGTCGGCAGCTGCCGCCATGTGTGCGGAGGGGCGTGACTTGCGAGTGAGACGGAACTAACAGCTGCAGTGTATTATGAACCTTATAGTAATGATCTAAGGTTGATTGTAAGTTTTAAGCATTCTTTCGTTAATCTTCGGGCCATACTTTCTTTTCTGTGCGAACGAAGATTCACGACGCACCTTATCAGTTGGGTAATTAATACTATGCGAAGGCATCCAACTGGCTGTTTTTTTTAAAGTAGGTAGTAGAAATGCTTCAGACGGGACTACTTATTAAATAACTGTGTAGTATATTATCGTCTAGTTTTTTATTTATCAGGCTCGGCTACAATGAATACAAATACTATAAATGTATGGCACTCATTTCACAAAGGAAATTTTTATATGCATTTGTCTTTAAGCCAATTTAGCATAATTAAATAAAGCATTAAAAAAACTTCATTGATACATAGTTACAGATTTTTTTATATTATATTTAGGTGTCTCATATATATAATCTTAACACTTTCAATACTTTATTTTCATTTATTGATACAACCAATCTAAAAGGATTAAGTTCCCTTAATATGGTTTATCTATGCAGTCATTATAAACAATAACAACTGCAAAGCCAATTCAGTCTTCAATCATTGAAAAGAGGTCCTTTTTAGCCTTAGTATTATTTCCAATAGAAATGCACTCAATCTTATTGTCTGAAATAATTTTAGCCTCTTTTACAGGCCTACTGTTTTCATCTTTGGAAGGTTTTCTCTTCAAACTTAGAACTTTATTGGAATAAACTATATCACTAGCATTATTATCGCTACATGATACTTTTCTTTTCTTTGTTTTAGTCACAACAAAGTCTAAATCAGAAGAATCATCATCAAAACCAACATAAATAGGCACAGAGCGACCGCTCCTAGTTGATCGTACTGGTTGAATTCTGGTTGATTCCTCAACTATTTGTATTGGAGGAGGCCATACAACAAAGTTGGCAGACTGACGAGCTTGGCGATAATTATTTATTGACATTAGTTTTATATAGACAGCCAGTGTGCGCGCCTTTTCAGCTTGAGATATGGAACTAGGAAACAAGCACCAGGGCATTCTTCTATCCTTAACATTTAAATACCGTCTCTTCAAGTTGCCTTTTGCAGACACACTGCAGGCACCAACTTCTTCCTGATGAAAAACAATAATTTAACATTTATGGAATGTTGATGCTGCAAAAAATAATGATCCATTAAAAGTTTATTATTATACCTTTGTAATAATGGATGTTTCTTCTTTAATAGTGGATTTTGAATACCTCAAAGCTTTCAAGAGGTCACTCATTTCCTCCTTGCTCATATTTTCTTCATCCAATCCATATTCTAAAAATGAAAATTGTTAAATACACAATTAATAAATAATAAATTAAAAAATTATAAATGTCTTGGTAGATAGATCTCAAAAAATGGTTGTGGTCAAGTAGTAGGTAAGATATCCCTGAGATATAACTTGTTAGTGTAATTATGATTAAGTAACACACTTGGAATTTGCAGTGTGCCTGCAATATACTGTGTGAAAACTTCATATTTAAATTATCTTTTAACAAGTATACACAGGATTTAATGATACTTATTGCCAAATGCCAAAAGATTTTCTTGCCACACACCAAATTTCTAGATTGTATGGAAAGTAGGTTTGAATGAAGAAGTAGGTTTGAATGAAGAGTCAGTGAGCCAGATTAAATCCTGCACTATAGGTATATTAATTTATTGTAATTGAGTTGACATTAATATTGAATACCTAAGTATTCAATAATATGATTTGAAACAATAGAACTCAAACAAATAATTTATGTTATAAAGCAAGGTTAACACATAGATGGAGATATACATACAAACAAAACATAGTGATTGGATTGCACTTTTCTTTAATGAAATACAGATCTAAAAACTACAAAAACAATGAAAAAAAAAAACAACTTTTGTGTTACTCATTTGTTTTAACTTAAATTACACCTACCTTATGGATGGTTTAGGTAACTATACTTACATATAACTATTGGAACCAATTAATTTTAAAAGCCGAAGTGCTAATAAAAATCTTATTACTCTCCCACTAAACCTTGACACACCACTCCTTGAAACTTTAACGAAAACGATCCTTAGCTGTCTGCTTCCAGCGGACTATTTAGATTTGTCTGTGCAAATAATATTACCTACCGGTTAATTCATTTTTCATAAGCTTCATTTCAGAATCGCAGCTATCATCAGAAGACAAAGCGGGCTCCATATTTTTAATTTTACAATCCTTACCGGATCTATGAAACTACATTATCAATAGTTCGGCGAACAATGCAACGAAATAAAATATTTTCGTTTCGATCCACTTATGACTTTATAATTGATTTAAAATAATTTTTATAAAGTTTTTGATTGACTGACTTGATTTTATTTATTTCTCTTCTATTCTGTTTTTTTTTCGGTGGTGGTTAGTTGACTGACTGACAACAAGGTTGACAACTTTGATAAAATTATTTTTTCATCATGGCATCACAATGTCTTCGGACTTTTTGGCGAGAACTCGCAGAGTGACGTTGCGTTTTCATTTTTATTTCGTGTATTTTGTGGTGGTGGTATTTTATCCAATAAAGATCAATCCATGTGCACAAGTGAAGTGAAATGAAATGGATTATGTGTATCGCACGTGTATCGTGACTTTAAAAGTTGTCTCAAAAAGTCCGTGTTTTTTTTTAGTACAATGATACTAAAACATGACTGGACGGAGACTGATAATGTGGACTATGTGAAAGTTAATGTGCGGACTATATGAAATTAATATTAAAAATAAAATGTATGCGACTGAAGGACTTTGAATCCATGGTCATGACTAAATAAAATTAAAAAAACCCAGGCCTTCTGCCTTCGTTATTTTAGGCTGCATTCCGAATTAATGCTATAATCGCTGTAATCGATTAGAGCGTGCTTAAACCCGTTCCATATTAGTTTGAGCGCGATCACGATGTCCCGTGAAGCGTCATGACATGCGCCATCTTGCGCTCACTTACACCGACCATGCCCTTTTTTTTTTTTTTTTTTTATTAGCGTGGGGAAATCCTCATATGATACCCGACCGCCCTGGGTGGGAGCGGCCAGGTTATGCCGGACTTTTACCGGCTAAAACCCCACGGTGGTCGCCACCTGCGCTACAGAGGGGGGCGGGCTCTCGTGCAGATCGCGTACCTGCTCGCCCCTCCACGCGCGGCGCTGTGATAGCCCGTCCCGGGGGAAGTGACAGTGGAAGAACCTCCCCCCAGCACCCTCGCGGTGCTATCGCACGATGAGTCGTGACCACAACGACTCATCGTCCTCCTCGGGGCCGCTTCTGGGCATTCAGGGTCCCCACCCCGATTGCCCACGACCCCGAAGGTCCCCGTTTAGTCGCCTTTTACGACAGGCAGGGGAACACCGTAGCTGTGATTCTAAGCCCCAGCTACAGGGCAGGAGGGCCGCCACGAGGCACGGCCGCGCCTCGGCGGCGTCGTCTACGGGCGGGATCGGCCCTCTCCCGATCCCGCTCAGCAGCCTCCTTCTGGACCATTACTGTACGGGCGGCCGGGGACCTCGTGTAATAAGACGCCGCTTAGGACGAATGCGCGAATCGTGAGATCCCTTTTCCCGTACTTTATTTTATTTGCTGGATTGCCAAGGGCGTCATGAAAAGCCGTATGGTTGGTATATAAACGATTTATTTATTGAACTTTAACACTTCTGTGACAATCTGTCTGAATACAATAATTAACAAACTTTTTAAATTACATAGATGATTTACACAAATATACGTAGACAATGGGTGCCTGATGCTACACTGATAATTTACTTAGCCGCTACTATGGCATCTGCCTTACAGTTTACCGATGAGGTAACTAACTAGCCGCTACTGTGGCATCTGCCTGACGTTATACTACTTGATGGTAATCTCAACTTGGCATCTGCCTTACTTGGTACTGTCCCGGTACTGTCCTACTACTGTGACATCTGTCTGACTACTACTACTACTATACTTAGTAGATACTTGCTGTCCTGGAATCGATACTAAATGAGAAAAATGTACTGATTATATGCAAATTATAAACGCTGTGTATACGACTCACGCGGTGAGCGAGTAACTTTTTTACGAGAGAAAACATATCTTTTTCTTGTCTAATTTAAGTGCATTTAAGTAACCTCTCTATCTTGCATATAGCGCTAACCTTGTCTAAAAGTTCTAGAAGGATCTAATCCAAAAAGTGTAGTCCTGTTACTACATCTCCAAAGGTTCTCCGATACATTTTGTCTCCCTTTCGCATATATAAGGAAATTTTATTGTTGATATTTATAGTTCCGGGTAAAATCACGTAAATTTCAAAATATGATCAGGGTTTCATTCAGGGCTTGTAGTAAAACTTATTATCTAGGTCTTACGTTAGGTAATGCGAGTTTAAACAGTAAATACATAGTAAGTAGTTGGTGTGCACATATGGTGCTTACGAAACAATTCTAACTAGATTACTATGCCTAATCGAGTGTTTTGTTGACATGTTAACACTTTTTTGTTAACTTAGGTTTCAACATGAATACTAACTTTATCGTGTAACAAGTTTTACATTTGTAGAGGGTTATTCACGATTCTAAAAGTACATTGTAAATCTTAGTTCTACCTAGACTTTGTCTAGACTTTTACCTATGTTTAGGGTTCAAGTACTGTTTATTTACTATACAATTTATGTTGATACGTATTCTAAGGGTAATCATTGTACACTCGGGAGTAAACTCTTTAATATTTCTTATTTCTAAACATTTTAATTTTAACAAAATATTACGTAATCATAAAAATAACAATAAATGTCCTGAACACAACAAGTGTCCCGAACATTCTCCCGCCGTTCTTCGACTACGGTGTCGATGAAGACATTTCCGGTTGAGGGACTACTGGCTCGGTGGGCAGGATGATCAGCTTCTTCGTGGGACGTCGTAGTGTTCCGCTTTTGGTGCGCACGTCGACTGCTCGTACGATGCCATCAGCTCCGGGGTAGATGGCTTCGACGATCCCTCTTGGCCATGTGTTGCGAGGCAGGTTGTCGTCGGCGACTAGTACGACGTCTCCAATCTTGATCTCCGCGCCTCTTCCGTGTGGCTCCCGCCGGTATTGCAAATCGGGGAGGTATTCTTTCACCCATCTTGCCCAAAATCGGTTAGCAAGATGTTGTGAAGCTCGCCAGTGTGTTCTGCCGATGAGATCCTTTTCATTGAAGGTGCCTGGTGCCGGAACTCGCGCTGACCCGCCAAGAAGGAAGTGGTTGGGGGTCAGCGTTTCTTCATCCTCAGGATCTGTAGACACGTGCGTAAGGGGACGACTGTTGACTGTGTACTCCGCTTCAACCAATAGAGTTGCGAGTACTTCTTCTGGTGGATGTTGCTCTTGAAGTATCACTGAGAGGGCGGTCTTAACAGATCGGACCAGCCGCTCCCAGGCTCCTCCCATGAACGGAGCTCCTGGCGGAATGAAACGCCAGGATATCATCCTCTTGGTGGCTTCGTCTTCAGTCGCTGCGTCGATGGATTGACGCAGCTCTTTGTCAGCGCCACGCAAATTTGTCCCGTTGTCTGACCAGATTTCTGTAGGACATCCTCTCCGTGCTATCATCCTTCGCAGGGCCATGACCGCAGAGTCCGTCGTCAGGGATGCTGCCAGCTCCAGGTGAACCGCCCGTGTGGTGAGGCAGGTAAATAGTGCCCCATACCTCTTCTGGCGACTACGCCCGACTGTGACTGACATCGGGCCGAAATAGTCGAGACCCGTGTATGTAAAGGGCCTGACGTGGTGAGCCAGTCTGCATGGGGGGTGGTTTCCTGTGGCTGGCTGTGACGGCATATTTCTTCGAATGCGGCATGGTAAACATCGGTGGACCATCATCTTCGTGACTGGACGTAGGCGTAGAATCCAATAGTATTGGCGACATTCGTTTATTGTTGCCTCTACGCCAGCGTGCAGCAGCTGTCTGTGGGTATATTCAATCCACAGCTTCGTTGTTACGTGATTTCCGTCGAGGACAGGTGGAGACTTCTCGAGGCCGTCAACATTCTTCGTAGCTCCGATGCGAGACCTCAGTAAGATGATTCCGTCGACTAAAGCGACAGATATTGGGCGCAGACGACTGCTGGTAGATACAGCCCTGTTGTTCTTCAAATCTTCCATCTCTGTAGGGAAGGATTCTTCTTGGCTTGCTCGTACCAGCAGTTTCTCGGCTTCTCTCAGAAGGATGGCGTCCAATGGCACGAATCTTCTTGCTGTTGCATCGGGTTTGGTAACTATTGGCCTTGGTTTTGACGCCTTCTGTTTGCGTCTCCAATCCGGATCTGCCTCTGTGTTCTTCAGCGTGCGTTTGTAATGTGCACGCTGTTTTGTTCGCCTGCACAGATTGATGAACTGTAAGACTCTAGCTGTAGCGCGGAGATATCGTTCCCACTTGGAGAAACGAGCGCCGTCAGGTATGACGTGGCTCAGCTTCGTTTTCTCGCGCTTCTCGGTGATGTTGAGTGTCTTCTCTTCACCAGTCAGTTCCTTCTGTGTAGGTTTCTCGGTTGGCCAGGTGCTCGGGTCGTCCATGAGGAACTCTGGACCCTGATACCATCGATGCTGGCCATTGAAGTGAAGCGGGACGTCGCGAGTTGCATCGTCTGCGACGTTAAGCTTCGTAGGCACCCAGCGCCATTCATTCAGCGTACTATGTTCTTCTATAGCCGCGATGCGGTGGGCGACAAACGGTCGGTAGGATCTGGATCCCGTTTTCAGCCAAGTGAGCACCGTCTTACTATCTGACCAGAAAGTCTTGGACTCTGGTTTTCTGGGGTGCTCGTCTATTACAGTGGCTGCCATCCGACTTCCCATTACGGCAGCTTGCAGCTCCAGACGTGGTATCGACGTGAGCTTCAGAGGAGCTACTCTTGACTTCGCGATGATAAGCGATATCTTCACGAGTCCTTCTGGTGTTACTGCTCGCCAATAGAGCGTAGCGGCGTATGCAGTTTCACTTGCGTCAACGAATACGTGCAGTTGAAGTGACGTGGCATTGCTGTAGTTGAGGTAGCAGCGGGGTAGAGCGACTTGTTTTAGGCTCTTCAAGTGACCCATCCAGTCTAGCCATTGGAGTGCTAGGTCGGGGTCCAGGGTTTGATCCCATTCTGTACCACGGCGCCATACTTCTTGAAGTATCTGCTTTGCTCGTACCGTGACGGGTGATGCCAATCCGAGTGGATCGAAGAGTGACATCACAATCTTGAGTGCTTCTCTCTTTGTCGGGGCTGCGCTGTTGAGGATAGCCGGTGGTATTCTTGCCAGATCCAGATTGAAAGCAAGTTCATCTGATCCCGGCTTCCAGATCAATCCTAGTACCCTTTCAGTTCTGGTACCGTCGCTAAGGTCAATAACTGACTGTGGAGTTGCGTTATCGTCTAATGCTTCTAGGACTTTACTTGAATTGGAAGTCAACTGACGCAACTCGAAGTGACCTTGCTTATGGATGTCGCGTACTTCTGAAGCCGTCTTGACTGCATCTTCAATCGTTTGAAAGCTGTCCAAATAGTCGTCAACATAATGGTTGTTGACAATCGCTGCGGTGGCTTCAGGATGCGTTTCTTTAAATCGCGACGCATTGTGATCTTTAATGTAGATCGCTGTAGATGGGGAACTCGTGGCGCCGAAGATCAGTGACGTCATACGATATTCTTCGGGTTCTCCATGTCTACGCTTGCCGCGCCATAAGTATCTTAGCGCGTCTCTGTCTTCAGGGCGAATCTTAACTTGCATGAACATTTCAGCTATGTCAGCTGAGACAGCGATGGGGTGTTGCCTGAAACGCATCATGACCCCCGGTAATGACTGCAGCAAATCAGGACCCGTGAGAAGGTGGTCGTTTAGTGAGACCCCCTTTGTTTCTGATGCAGCATCATGGACTATTCGAATCTTCCCCGGCTTCATAGGGTTCACCACTGCGAAATGTGGTAGGTACCACGTCCTATTAATCGTTTTCGCCAGTGGAGCCGGTTCAGCGTAGCCCTTCTCTATAAGTGCTGTCATCTGTTGTTCATACTTTTCTTTCAGCTCTGGATTTCTATCGATCTTCTTCTCGGTAGTGATAAGCCTCTTCATCGCGTTGTCGTAATTGCATGGCATCGCGATGTTATCATTCTTCCATAGGAGCGCCGTCTGATACTGTCCGTCTTCGGTTCGAGTTGTGCACTCATCGAGTATTTTGAGTGCACGTTGTTCCGGATCAGTCTGCGGTTTCTTAGGTGTAATCGTCAACGCTTCGATCGCAAAATGATGTTTCAATTGTGCATCCATACTTTCCTCCATTGTAAAGTGATGGACGAAGTCGATGCGTTTTCCCAGCGACCTTGTATGCGCACCATGGAGAACCCAACCAAGCGGAGTGTGTGATGCTATTGGTTGGTTCTTCTTTCCTTTTCGTACCTCTGAGGCTAGAAGTAAATTCCAGTTATCTTGACCGACAAGTATCTTTGGTTTGGCTTCTACAAACTTCAAAGCGTCCTGTATGTCGATCAGATGTTGGCAGTCGTACAGATCTTCACCGGCGACTGTCTGAGTCGATAGCCTCAGGTTATCAATGGTGCGCGCGTAAATCTTATGTGGCTGGGTTGCACCCTTAATGGTGATTGCGATGCGTTGAGATGTCGAAGCAGGTACTTCTGCTCCTCCTATGGCTTCGATGTGCATTGGTTGGCAGGGTCCATAAGCGCCGACTGTGTTCGCTAAGTCGGCGTCGATCAAAGTCACAGTTGACCCATCATCCAACAATGCATGCGTGTTGACTTCTCCCGCCGGTCCGGAAATCTGTACAGGCAGTACCTTCAAGTACGTCTGCGATTGTACAGGCAGCCAAGTCGACGTAACTTTTTCCGTCTTATCTGTCCTGTCACTCGTATTCCTTTGCTTCTCATAATGGAGCAAGTGGTGGTGTCTATATGGGCATTCGTTGACGCCGCATTTGGGCGGCTTGCAATTATGCGTTTTGTTCCTGTATCGTAAACATCGGAAACAAAGTCGGTGCGTCTTTGCAAGATCCCATCTTTGGTTGATGTCGGCATCGCGGAATTTATCGCAATCTGGTGGCGAATGTCCCTCTCGTTCACATATACAGCATCTATATGGCTTCCTATCAACGTTCGCATTAGCGTTTAGCGTACGTTGAGTGCGCTTGTAAGGATTGCGCGAAGCTGGCTCTGTATGTGAAGTCGAGGGTATGACCTCTACTTGAGCGTAGGGTGCCCATAATTCCACTTCTCTCTCGAGGAATCGGGTGAGTTTGAGCAAGTCTGCTTCCTCTTTGGGCTGCATGGCGGAGAAATCGAACCATCTATATCGAAGTGTCGGTGTTAGCTTATCGATCGTGACCTTCGTCAGCTCTGGATTGTATAAGTACGTAGTCTTATTCAGAGCACGAAGAGTCGCCACTATATTCGTGACCTTGCTTGACAGTATGCAAAGGTCTTTAGATGAATCCGTGAACCGTGGCAGGTTCCTAAGTCGATCCATCTCTGCGAGAGCTATTGAGTCCGGTCTTCCAAAGCGGGACTCCAATATTTTCATTACTTCAGTGGGATTGGCACTATTAATGAGCAGACTCTCAACGGCCTCTTTAGCACGTCCTTTAAGTGCACGGCGTAGTCTGGTCATATACGGCTGACTCGAAGTACGCTGTTCGGAATGACAGCCAATCCTGATGCGCGCCAGTAAAAGCAGGTAATTCGAATCGGTAACGCGACGGCATTGCGCGTTGACCTGCCTTTACAGCAATAGTGATTGCTGACGCTAACTCACTGAAGTCTATTTTCTGTTGCGCAGAATACGGGGTGATTGCAGCTTCTATTCCCGTCGGTATCTGCGCTTCTGGTCTCTGAGGGATTCCTTTATTACCCTGTACAGAGTGTTGAGGGATTCCTTTATTACCCTCATCGTTGTCAACTTTTGACTGCTGTTGAGTCATCTGAGTCTCCGAGGTTGCGCCCAAGAGCACGACTGGATGCGTAGCTACGGATGGATATGGTGCCGCAACAGGTGCGGCGTTACAATTCGGTTCCACCTCTCGGTGCTCTGGCTGGTGATGAGGCTCATTCGAAATAGCAAGCAGGCGCTGACTCTTGTCTAGCCATGTGTCCACCCTCCGGGCAGTGGATTTGATGGACACGGATCCTACGTCGTCACCTTCAGACTCTTCAGATTGGTCTATGACGGCGAGGCTAGCTATTGCTAGCTCAAGTTTCAGTCTTGCTACCTCTTCTTTAGCCAGAGCTATGCGGCGCGCTCGTTGACTCTTTGTTGACTTATTTCCCCTGATGGTGCTGCGTTCGATTCGGTCATCAGGGGCCTGTCTTTGATCGGTTCCGGTTTCCTCTTCGGTAGTAGTAGTCGTAAACCCTGAGGTTAGGGTAGCTTCAGTAGCAGTGGCAGTACGACTCGACGATGGTGCTACTGTAGGGGCAGTACTCCCCGTTGGGGCGGCATCTGTGGCCAGATCGTCTGCAGGTGCTGGCGGCGGTACGTCGCCATCGCGACTCTGCGATCTGCCTCTTGCGGTAGTTGATCTGGTACCAACCATGGCTGTGGCCGTTCAGTATCTTGGATAATCCGGCTCGAAGGACCAAATGTACGGGCGGCCGGGGACCTCGTGTAATAAGACGCCGCTTAGGACGAATGCGCGAATCGTGAGATCCCTTTTCCCGTACTTTATTTTATTTGCTGGATTGCCAAGGGCGTCATGAAAAGCCGTATGGTTGGTATATAAACGATTTATTTATTGAACTTTAACACTTCTGTGACAATCTGTCTGAATACAATAATTAACAAACTTTTTAAATTACATAGATGATTTACACAAATATACGTAGACAATGGGTGCCTGATGCTACACTGATAATTTACTTAGCCGCTACTATGGCATCTGCCTTACAGTTTACCGATGAGGTAACTAACTAGCCGCTACTGTGGCATCTGCCTGACGTTATACTACTTGATGGTAATCTCAACTTGGCATCTGCCTTACTTGGTACTGTCCCGGTACTGTCCTACTACTGTGACATCTGTCTGACTACTACTACTACTATACTTAGTAGATACTTGCTGTCCTGGAATCGATACTAAATGAGAAAAATGTACTGATTATATGCAAATTATAAACGCTGTGTATACGACTCACGCGGTGAGCGAGTAACTTTTTTACGAGAGAAAACATATCTTTTTCTTGTCTAATTTAAGTGCATTTAAGTAACCTCTCTATCTTGCATATAGCGCTAACCTTGTCTAAAAGTTCTAGAAGGATCTAATCCAAAAAGTGTAGTCCTGTTACTACATCTCCAAAGGTTCTCCGATACATTTTGTCTCCCTTTCGCATATATAAGGAAATTTTATTGTTGATATTTATAGTTCCGGGTAAAATCACGTAAATTTCAAAATATGATCAGGGTTTCATTCAGGGCTTGTAGTAAAACTTATTATCTAGGTCTTACGTTAGGTAATGCGAGTTTAAACAGTAAATACATAGTAAGTAGTTGGTGTGCACATATGGTGCTTACGAAACAATTCTAACTAGATTACTATGCCTAATCGAGTGTTTTGTTGACATGTTAACACTTTTTTGTTAACTTAGGTTTCAACATGAATACTAACTTTATCGTGTAACAAGTTTTACATTTGTAGAGGGTTATTCACGATTCTAAAAGTACATTGTAAATCTTAGTTCTACCTAGACTTTGTCTAGACTTTTACCTATGTTTAGGGTTCAAGTACTGTTTATTTACTATACAATTTATGTTGATACGTATTCTAAGGGTAATCATTGTACACTCGGGAGTAAACTCTTTAATATTTCTTATTTCTAAACATTTTAATTTTAACAAAATATTACGTAATCATAAAAATAACAATAAATGTCCTGAACACAACAAGTGTCCCGAACAATTACGGTCTCACAGAAGGAGGCTACGGCCCTCCACGCCGTATCCCCGCTCAGCATCGCCGACACGACTGCTGGCAGGGAGAGATTCCGACCGATCAGGTCGACCAGGATCCGCCGCTCGGGTTCCCACGCAGGGCACACCGCGAGCGTGTGCGATGCGGAATCCTGGTCGCTTCCACCGCAATGGAAGCAAGCCGCCGTCGCCTCACGTCCGATCCTACACAAATAATGCACAATAAACCGACCATGCCCTAGTCTAATAAGATTCTTGGTTTTCTATTTGGCAAAGATACTTTTTATGATTTTATGAGAAAAAAAAAAAAAAGACGCGAATATTCCTTTTTGCGAGTTAAATTATAAAAGATATAATTTTAATTAAATTCTCAAATGTTCTGTTTTGAATACTGCAATGCAATACTGTAAGCGCGATAACGACGCGATAATTGTTGACAGTTCTCAGCTGTCATTATTGTGATATCTAACTCGGTACGCAAATTATTGCTGTGAACAGAGCACTGTGTGTGAGCGATATTATTCAATTCGGAATGTAGCCTACAATAGCAAAGACGAGACGAGTACAATAGTACCTAGTAGATAGATAGATACTCTTTTTGGAAAGAAAATGATTCGAGTATTTAAATAGTTGAGTGAGATAACGAGTTCTAATAAATAGTATATATCAGATATATATTTAATGAAATATTCTGATATCAACTTCTTAAATGATATTAAAACGCAGCTACAAAAATGGAAGAGGAGATAAGGTGTTTTGTATGTAAAGAATTCTATAGGGAACCAGTGCTTCTACCTTGTGGACACGCTTTATGTCGTGTTTGTGCCGTTAATCTACAAACGCCCATAAACGAAGGCGATAATTTAGTGGCATCTAACGATTACCATGAAGCTGATAAAGCTTCCGTATCTAGTGAAACCGACAGCGGTGTGGTATGTGGATCAAGGCCCAATAGTTACGCAGGAACCCCGGCCGCACCCGCATATCCGACTGCAGCCTTCAGTATATCGTGTCCATCTTGCAATAAGCTAATTTATTTGGACGACAATGGGGCCGATGGTTTGCCACCATTCCGTGTAATGCGGACTATCGTCGAGCGTTTCGGTGGCGTCACGGGTGCACCCCCGGCTGAAGAGGCATGTCAGATGTGCGAGGGAGATAGGCGAGCAGCCGTGGTGCGATGTGAGCAGTGTTCAGTACGCTACTGCACCGCATGCCGAGATGCCTGGCACCCGACCCGCGGCCCCCTCGCCCAACACGAGCTTAGAGCTCTAGGAACTACATGCACAGACCATGGCTCTCCCCCAGTTCTCTACTGCAACACTTGCCAACTACCTATCTGTCAATGTTGCCTCAACGAAAGACACTCTACACATGAAACACAGGCTTTGCCAATTGCAGCAAGGGCTCATAAGGTTAATTTCTAATAATAATATGAAAAGCTTTGTCTGGTGGTCATACCTACCTAACACAATATTTTTAATTTTAGACTGAACTCTCACAATCACTACAGCAGCTTTCAGAACAAGCCAAAGCAATGACTGAGTATATACAGCTAGTTAAAGGATCAGGAGAAAAAATTAATGTAAGTGTATTATATTACAACATAGATCTATTTGTTATCTCCCTATAACAATCTTTTTACACAATAGGAATCTTGTGAGGAGTTGGAAAGACAAATTGACCAAGCCTGTTCAGAACTAACACTTGCTATAGAACGACGCCGTGATGAACTAATAAGGGCTGCAAAGAACACTCGGTCCCAAGCAATTATAAACATGAGGTCTTTGACATCACATGCTGCTCAAAAACTACGTGAAGCCACTGCACTGTTGCATTTCTCCATTGAAGCACTAAAAGAACCTGACCATGCCGCATTTTTACAGGTAATTGAATTTGGTAATCTGTAAAATTTTTATGATTATTACTAACTTTTATTTATTTTTAAAATTTTAGGGTTGGCAACGCGCGAGTGATACCAGCGTGGTATTGCAAGCGTCCATAGGCTATGGTAACCGCTTACCATCAGGCAGGCCCTATGCTTGTTTGCCACCTTAGTGGTATAAAAAAAACCCCTATGGTTTCACCGCATTCATGAGAGATTGTATTTGTTTCTCGGATAAAACCATTTCACATTTTATCTATGTGCCTAATTTCATATTTAGATTCAGATTCTTTATTTTTGCAATAACACGTTAAAAACCATGTGTGAAAAAGTAACAAAGAAAAACCTCACAACCATGCAAACTCTCACATTATAATATTAGTAGGAAGTAGGATAGGCAATTCATCATCATCATATCAGCCCATGGATGTCCACTGCTGAACATAGGCCTCCCCGTGATTTCCAATTTCGAACGGTTCTGGGCCACTTGCAGCCAGCGGGGCCCAGCAACTGACCCGGTCATCGCTCCACCTGGTGGGAGGTTGTCCCGCTCGGCGCTATCCAGTACGTGATCGCCACAATATCGCATTAGGATAGGGTCATTAGGATTATAATTTTATATCAACATAAACAGTTGCAGATCTAAGAGCTCAAGCTCCTCCTGAAACCATGTGTTGCCTCCGCTGCAAGCTGGTAAGACTTGATAAAGGCTAACCTCAGTTGAGCCAAGCCCCTCATCCCCCCAAACTGAAATTCTGGATCCACCATTTCTAAATCACTAGCTAGCACAGCACCACATGTTTTACCTACCCCATGTTTTTTTTTCTGGACGTTATTCCCGAGTATGATCTATCTTATCATATATAGCTGGACGGCGCGACTTCATTCGCGTGGTGCAATCCTACCCTGCGGTGATACCCTACCCTACCCTGCCCTGCCCTACCCTGCCCTGCCCTGTCCTTCCCTACCCTACCCTACCCTACCCAACCCTACCGTATCCTATCCTACCCTACCATAGCCTCCCCTACCCTACTCTACCATGCCCTACTCTATCCTACCCTACCCTACCCAGCTACGCTAGAATTTATGCTGAAGAAGTTTGTTATATAAAAATTAATAAAGAATTAACCAAAAAAAGGATATATTGAGTTACTTACCTACATAATTACTTATATACATATAAGGTTGTCCGCAAGGCGGAGTGCTGTCACCATTATTGTGGTGCTTGGTAGTAGACTCGCTACTCACCAAACTCAATAACGGACCATTCTACACAGTAGGCTATGCAGATGATATAGCTATAATGGTTAATGGTAAATTCCCGAACATAGTCTCTGGATTATTACAACAGGCATTGAGGATGACAGAGCAATGGTGTACAAAGAACCACCTCTCTATCAATCCAAGCAAAGCGGTCATTATTCCATTCACGAGGAAGAGACAACTAGGTAACCTAGAAGAGCCCTCCCTCAATGGAATAAAGCTGCCCTGGTCCACTGAAGTTAAATATTTGGGTGTAACGCTTGATAAAGAACTCAGGTGGAAAACTCACGTGGAAAATATCACGACAAAGGCCCTACGAGTGTTCGGCATGTGTCGTTCCACCTACGGTAAAACTTGGGGGCTAAAGCCCAAAGTTTTACGATGGCTGTACCGGACAATGATAATACCTATTATCACATACGGCAGCATAGTGTGGTGGCCAAGAACAAAGCTTGCCTCGTGCAAAGCGCCACTCACTAGGTTACAAAGAACAGTGTGTCTTGGAATCACGGGTGCTTTCAGGACAACACCCACGGCAGCGATTGAGAGATACCTAAATATCCCTCCTCTGCATATGATGGTTGAATTGGAGGCAAGGAAGGCATTACATCGTCTTGCTGTTGCTGGACTATGGGATGCCTCCAAGCCAAAGACAAACCATACAAGGTTCGATGAAAATGAAGGCCTGGATCGGGTAACAAGCATGATATCCGACAAAATGCAAACTATGTTTGTGTTTGAAAGGTCTTTCAAGGTCCAAATCCCTACAATAGAGGACTGGACGAAGGGACTCGATCCACCAGAACAAGAAAGTCTGGTTTGGTACACTGATGGATCCAAAATGGAATCAGGTACAGGAGAGGGAATATACGCAAAAGGTTACAAATGTAGCAAAAGCTTAGGGAAGATGGCAACTGTATTTCAAGCAGAAACATATGCCATAATAACCTGTGCTCAGGAGAATATAGATAGAGGAACCAGAGGTAAATCCATATATATTCTTAGCGACAGTCAGGCTGCAATCAAAGCCATGGCATCCTACAAAGTGGACTCCAGACTTGTTCTGGATGCTGTCCAAACCCTAAACAGGCTTGGGGAGCATAACAGAGTAAGACTGATGTGGGTCCCTGGGCACAAAGGAATCCATGGTAACGAAGTGGCAGATGAACTGGCAAGAGAGGATTCAGCAAATGATTTTGTGGGTCCAGAACCATGTGTAGGCATTTCGACGTGTGTCGTAAAAGCCACATTTAGGGAGTTTGCTGATCACAGACAACAAAAACATTGGCTGTCTAACACCGGTCTACAACACTCCAAGATGTTTCTGGGCTCTACGTTCAAAGCCCGGGAATATATTTGGAATATGAGCAGGGGGCAAATCCGCTACCTGCTTGGGGCCTTTACTGGGCACTTTGGAACCAACGACATGCTCATGAAGATGGGTCTAGCCGCGACACCCATGTGCAGGTTGTGTGGGGAGAATACGGAACGCATGGAGCACCTTCTGTGCACATGCGATGCACTGGCTGGTAAGCGAATGAGTCTCCTAGGGATCGGATATCCAAAACCAGAAGACTATAGGCTCATATCTCCTAGCCTCGTTGTAAAACTCATGAAAGGAGTTTTCCACGAGACTGGGGAGGAGTAATTTATCTAGGGGACCACAATAGATCCCAATGGGTGGAATGTCCGAGTTATTTCTCGGCCCCTGCACAAGATAAGATAAGATACTTACCTACATAACAATAAGAATTGTTAAATTTTTCTGAATATTGTTCTACTGATTTTTGAAATAGTGGTATGTTAAATCTTAGTTATTCTAAGAGTTGTAAGGTAGAATTACTGTATATTTAAAGAGGGAACTCTCTATTCTGGAAGTAGTTCCAGAATAGAGAGAGTTCCCTCTTTTCTAACAGTTTCTAAAAAAAGAATCGTCAAAATCGGTTCATAAACAACGAAGTTATCCGCGAACACACATAAAAATAATTGGACTGTTTTACAAAAAACTTAAACCGACTTCAAAGTACACTAAGAAGTAATCAAATCCTGATCTGATGACAATGGGACCAAACGGGAAGTGTACCCTTCCAGACAAAAAAAGAATTTTCCAAATCGTTTAATAAACGACGGAGTTATGAGGTAACAAACATAAAAAAAAAAAAAAAAAAAAAAAAACATACAACTGAATTGAGAACCTCCTCCTTTTTTTGAAGTCGGTTAAAAAATATACGGTCGAATTGAGAAACCTCCTCCTTTTTTTGAAGTGGTTTAAAAATCATTCACATGAGTTTTCGAGGTCTAAGAGGCCCGTTTATACAAGAGGGTCTCTTCTGGTCGCTCTATCTTTGTCTCTTTTTAACACACTGGTATGTTATCAAAACGGGCCTATTATTATAATAAGGACTTTAGGACAATACAATGAAACAACAACAAAATATCTAGTACTATTAAAACAACGATATCTACACAAGATAGTGTTAAAAAAAAGAACAGTAAACACTTTATATAGGTAGTACGTAGGTATTTATACCCACACGCGTCTTGCGCTGCGTGCGCGTTGCAACCGACTAGCGTTGTTCCGGTAGTCCGCGTGCGCGCGATCGTACCTAAACATGGGAGTGGGACAGGCCTGGTTCAGTACTTTCGGAGCCTATTCAATGCAAACAAACAAACAATCAAACCTTTCCTCTTTATAATATTATTATTATTATAGATGTTTCATCCTTATCCTTATCTTGTTTTGTTTGTTACTTAAATATGGATTTGACCCACATTTTAAAGTATTGATTCTACCTACTGTGTATTACTGATAAGTGGTACCAAAACATCATCACTTATGCTGTGATATAAATGCTAAACACTATGAATAATACAATATTCTAGCTTAAACATACCTTTTTTTTTTTTTTTTTTTTTTTTTCGTGGGGAAATCCTCATAGGATACCCGACCGCCCCGGGGGTAGCGGCCAGGTTATGCCGGACTTGTACCGGCTAAAACCCCACGGTGGTCGCCATCTGCGCTGTAGAGGGGGGCGGGCTCTCGTGTTGAACGCGTACCTGCTCACCCCTCCAAGCGCGGCGCTTTGATAGCTCGTCCCGGGGGAAGTCTGACACCTCCCCCCAGCACCCTCGCTGTGCTATCGCACGATGAGTCGAGACCACGTCGACCCATCGTCCTCCTTGGGGTCGCTTCTGAGCGCACAGAGCCCCCGCCCTGATTGCCCACGACCCCAAAGGCCCCGTTTAGTCGCCTTTTACGACAGGCAGGGGAACACCGTAGCTGTTATTCTAAGCCCCAGCTACAGGGCAGGAGGGCCGCCACGAGGCACGTCTGCGCCTCGGCGGCGTCGTCTCCGAGCGGGATCGGCTCTCTCCCGATCCCGCTCAGCAGCCTCCTTCTGGACCATTACGGTCTCACAGAAGGAGGCTACGGCCCTCCACGCTGTATCCCCGCTCAGCATCGCCGACACGACTGCTGGCAGGGAGAGATTCCGCCCGATCAGGCCGACCAGGATCCGCCGCTCGGGTTCCCACGCAGGGCACACTGCGAGCGTGTGCGATGCGGAATCCTGGCCGCTCCCACCGCAGTGGAAGCAGGCCGCCGTCGCCTCACGTCCAATCTTACACAGATAATCGCTTAAACATACCTATCTTATTTTATATATTTACAATTAATCATACAAACAATATAATCTTATCAAAGTTATTATTTTTATCAAGCCACACCTTTTACTTTTTGATTATCTACAACTTCAATATTTATATATATAATATATAGGTATTTGGCCTTTTAAGAGAGAGCAGTATCGTAATCTAGCCCTGAATGGCAATAACCCTAGGTGCAGCACTGATAAAGAAAGTAAGGTAATAGAACTGCCTTAAAAAATATACAAAATTCACTACCATAACATTTTAGCATAACCAGACTAGGAATAAGATTTGTATGCTCAGGTGGGTACAATATTGTCGGCACGCGCACATGAGACTACGTCGACGCTGTGCTCTTCACTGGATGCACCGCCTGCACCACCCGCCCTCACGCTGGACATTGAACCCGTTGTACGCACCATCAGGACTATGAACTTTGTGGAGTGCATACGTAAGTGCTCTGTATATTTAAATAAACCATAAGTTAGTTTCTGTGTATGTAAACTAAAAATAATATTAATTATGTGCTTTGCTTTGGAACTGCAGCAACGGAAAACCTTATGAAAACTTCAGGTAAAGAAAATTCCTTCCAGTTACCTATATTTTATTAATCTGTTCTTGGGGATCCATCTCCTAAAGATACTACACAGTTGTCTATTGTTGCGACTGACCTTGTAGATAGGAGTTGACAACCAAGTAGCTTGGTTGGATGAAGATGTACAGGTAGCAACAACAACAACTAGCGTGCATGGGATAACCATCACCGCTGCTGCAGTAGTATGGCGTGGTGTTACCACCAGCCGGACGCGGACGCGGAGGCGGAGGGGACGGTTGTTTGGCGACTCGGTAGTCTCGGTACCTAGTATAATAAGTGTTGTGTTGCGTTGTTCCAGCGCCGGGCGCGCCGTCGATGGCGGTGGAGGCGTGCGCGGCGCGCGGGTGCTCGTGCACGCTGGCGTGGCGCGCGCCGCCCGCGCCCGCCGCCGTGCGCGGCTACGTGCTCGAGCTCGACGACGGACTCGCGGGACCCTTCCGGGTACATATTAAATAAATAAATACCCTGGGACATTCCTCACACACGGTCATCTGATCCCAAACTAAGCAGAGCTTGTACTATGGAAACCAGATAACTGATATAATACATATACTACTTTTTGTTTGTAAATACATACTTAATATACATAATTACACCCAGACTCAGGGCATACAGACATGTTCATGCACACAAATGCATGTCCTGTGCGGGAATCGAACCCACGACCTGCGGCGCAATAGGTGGAATCTCTAGCAGTCTTAACCAACTGCGCCAACTGGCCCGTCACATACACAGTACAAGATTAACGAAAGAATGCTTAAAACTTACAATCAACCTTAAATCACTACCATAAGGTTCATAATACACTGCAGCTGTTAGTTCCGTCTCACTCGCAAGTCACGCCCCTCCGCACACATGGCGGCAGCTGCCGACCAATAGCATTACCCCTGCTTTGAAAATTTATCTTCTGCGCAGGTACATCGGTAAGCCATATCAGTTGGGTAGTACTGTACCACATTACATTTTTAACCGACTTCAAAAAAAGGATGAGGTTCTCAATTCGGTTGTATGTTTTTTTTTTTTATGTTTGTTGCCTTTAACTCCGTCATTTATTAACCGATTTGGAAAATTCTTTTTTTGTCTGGAAAGATACACTTCCCGTTTGGTCCCATTGTCATCAGATCAGGATTTGATTACTTCTTAGTGTACTTTGAAGTCGGTTTAAGTTTTTTGTAAAACAGTCCAATTATATAAAGCCTGAAGTTCCTTATATAAAGTAGGTATGCATCATCGAGAAAAAAACTCTTTAGTAGCAACTATTCAATGATTTTGCACTGATTTTGAACAGTAATTTAGCAAATCAGAGCGCATTGGCGGTTTTGGAAAATTGGCGGAATAGATTTCAAACAAAATGAACGTCATTGCGTTTCTTTGGGTTAATTGTTCGATGGTATGCATTCACAAGAGAAAGAAGCTAGTTGTACATGTCCATACGGTCAAGTGATTTCAGAATAGGTGTGACAAAATCTCGCAAAATGCAACGTGATTCTTGTGTATCTAGTAATTTTGACACAGCTGCATCATCATTAGAATTTAAACTATTTTCAATCTTCTATTTACCATATGTTTTTTATTTTCTTTTTATCATTATTTGATTAATTACAGGAAGTGTACTGTGGGCGAGAAACAGTTTGCACTGTGGATGGATTGCACTACGCGTCGCTGTACAGTGCTCGGGTAAAAGCTTTCAATGGTGCCGGAGAGGGACCATACAGCGAAATCATCGGCCTGCAAACTTCACCTGGTAATCTATGAGACAGTTAGGTGCCGATTCCACAGAGAGATTTCTGCGTTCTGAGTTCCGCTTTCCACATTCACTATTGTGTACACAGCAAGCAGTCTAGAGTTCTGCAATATTCGCTACCGATCACACGTTATACACTTTTATACTTTTAAAGGCACCCCATATACATTACAGTAAATGTGAAACGCAGAGCTCTAGAACTCTGTGGGATCAGCCCCATACGGTTTCAAACGCTACCACCACTGCACTCATTCTTCACTTTGAATAGGTTTGAAAATTGTAAATCATATTTATATCGACTGTATGACATGGACATTTATTTGTGGGTTTTCTTTAGATTATACAGAGTATACACATTAAATTGAATAATTGCCCGATTAACATTTAAATTATAATGCTGTATATTATATATTCTTAAAAATAAAAGAAAAGTATCGACGCGGAAGGTTTATTTGTGGTTACTTACGATTTTTTATATAAAATTAAATAAAATATTAAACCACTTTTTTATATTCTATTTGGTTAACATTTTTCCTAAACCCCTTTTCAGTCCATAATTATTTTTGTGTTAAGTATTTTCATTGCGTTACGTCATTCTCGACTCTCTAAGAAACCCACTTTTGTGAATATTGAGGTAGGACATCGTCTTAACTCTATAATTTTACCATAGAACTTCGTACATCTTTCATCTGGAAGAATGACAAGATAAAATTAGTTCGCTAATGTTTACCTTACCAAACTGAAAACGTGAAAAATGTAGTTCATTTTTACCAATTCGAAGATTTCCAGAATGTATATAGATTCCATAAAATTGTAGTAATATTGAGAGAGGTAGAGCATAGCGTTTATTCGCTCAAAGAGCAGCTCAACTGGGGAAGTACCTCCACCTTACAGAATACCGTAGCCAAATAACTTTAAGTTGTGTTCCTGCGCGTGAGTAAGGTCACCAGAGCTCATAGGGGAGGGGGGTAGGGTCGGTAACGCGTGAGCGATGCTTCTTGTGATGCATGCGTCCATATGGCTACGGTAACCGCTAACCATCAGGTGGGCCGTATGCTTGTTTATCGACTAAGTTGTACAAAAAAATAAATAAAAATATGAGTGTATGTATGCATGTAGTGGCGTGGTTCACATGGGACGCTCGGTGCGCGGCGCCGGAGGGCGGGCTGGCGGTGAGCGCGGACGGGCTGAGCGCCGCGGCCGGCGGGTGGCAGCCGCGCGTGGCGCTCGCCGACCAGCCGCTCGCGCGCGGCCTGCACTACTGGCGCCTCACCATCGACCAGTACGACGGCGACGCCGACCCCGCCTTCGGAGTCGCCAGGGCCGACGTCGCCAGGGACAAGATGCTAGGTAACTATGCAAATACAGTACAGCCGCTCACGTGCGGACCCACCCAAGGCCGCCTGCGAGGACACTCACGACGCCCTACTCGGTCTCCTCTCGAGCCCTCAATAGTAATTCGACTGTCCCTAATTAGTCGTAACTTGCTAAAGCCCGCTTCTATCTCCACCATTTTTTTTCATACCATTAAGTTGGCTATCAAACATACTGCCCTCCTGATGGTTAGCGGTTACCGTATCACTCGCACGTTGACGACCCTGCAGAACTCTCTTCACACCCTTTTTGAAGAACCCTTTGCGGTATTCCCTTTGGAAACCACTTAAATTGGCCATATCCAGGTGAAGATGAACCGATAGTAGGGCGCGGCGGCGGTGGTGTGGTAATGGCGGATGTTGTGTTGTGTGTGGTGCATACCCCTTTTGACTACTGAGATTTTCTATAGTGGCCACCTCTTCTAACCTCCCAATCCTAGCGGTTGGTGAAGGTGGCCCCTATAGAAAATCTCAGTAGATTGATAAGGGTTAACCTCCCGGTCATAAAAGACGACCCACTATACCAGACAACCCCTTACGAGGCGTCTGGGACCATCTGCGGTAGGTCACGCCGCCAGAGTACTCGCCTCTGGTACTCAAGAGAAAATGTGAGTCGCAGCGTGATCACTCACTACCATTTGTCCAGAATGGTACCGGAGCTATCAAAATTGCTCACCACACGCACCCCAGCATGCCGGTACAAGCATGAGCACAAGCGTAAAACGCAAGCGCAACCACAACCACACCTTGTTGGTGCTAACGGATTAAATCCAAGCTCGGGACGCCAGAGAGGCTGGCTCCCATTTCTCCAGAATGGTCCCGGAGCTGTCATGCCCAATGCCTACAGCTGGGTTGCCGGAAAACTAATCCAACGGGTAGCCCTCTACTTTCTATCCAGGAAAGTACCGGAGATGAAGTTCACTCACAGGAGCTCACTTGCTTGAGGGTTACTCACGAACCCCGCGTCTGACCACCAGGTTTGCCTTAGGCCGGTAACTTCAGACACTTGTTGCACGCGGGGAATGACGCACGGCCACACACTACCGAGCAGACAACATGCCACTCCCCTGCAACCACCACATAGACCACCGCGAGACCTTCTCCAATGTCAGGTGCCGCCTTGAAAAAAGCGGTGGGCCTACCTGACCCCGCGTACCCTCGTCAAACAACCGGACCCGTAGTTCCAGCTGCGATCCCCATCTGTCCGGGTATCTACAGATACGGGCTGTTGCTCATTTCGCAGCAATTGGAGAACACGGACGGACGGGGAACGTTATCGTTGTGTGTTGGTTGTGTGGTGCAGGTAGCGACGCGCTGGGGTGGGCGATGTACATCGACGGGTCGCGGTCGTGGTTCGTGCACGGCGGCGCGCACGGCGGGCGCGCGGGCGGCGGCGTGGCGCGCGGCCGCTCCGTGGGCGTGCTGCTCGACCTGGCGCGGGGCACGCTGCGGTTCACCGTCGACGACAGGCCACAGGTAAAATAACTGGCTCAATCTACTTTTTCTTTCACCTCGTCGGCATGGTTATTTACGTTCCCCGTTGTCCCTTGGACAACTCTTTGAAACCAATATTTTCAGTTACAATTCACCAAATGTAATATGGTATATATATTTTTCTTTCATTTGTACCTACTTTTGTTATTTATAAAAAAACAATGACGTTTGTTTTGTTTATGGAATGAATATGTTGCCAACTGAAAGATAGTAACGGCAGCTAAGATTGCTAAGAATGTAGCTAAAGATAAGTTGGCAACATCATTATAATCGTGTTTTTTTACTTTTTTTTAACTGTGTAATTTTTCAAATGTTTTTTTATGCGTCGAATGGCGTTCATAAATAAAATATTTTTCTTTCTTTCTTTACATTTTCTTTATTTAGAAATGTTACACTAATAAAAGTTTACATAGATAGATAAAAAAATTACGCCTTCTGTTATTTTTGATTACTATCTCATCCAGGGTGATATAGCATTCACGGGTCTCCGCGGCGCATTCTACCCGGCCGTGTCGCTGAACCGCGGCGTGGCCGTCACGCTACAACCGGGCCTCCCGCCGCCGCCGGACTTACTCATGTCGCAATTATCCATTGAATAACACTCACGCCATAATACTAGTCGATTGACTGAGTGAGACTTCATGCCCCGCCAACAGAATATTTTTATCATAGAGAATAACAGAGCGACAGTACTAGATTACGGGCCGGGTACAGACAAAATGTCTTGACACTAAGTGCGCGTACATAGTTTGAACGACTAAAATACACAATGAATACCAATTTCTAATTTTTTACCGAGAGCAAAATGACAAGGAACCCATATCGACATTTTGTTTGACTGTAAATCAACTTGTGTACGATATATCTGTGAATGCATCTATATGGAAACTCACGCTCACGTTTTGCACAAGGTAACGTTGTTATCTCTATCACTCTATAATATTCTAGCTCTTATGATTTTTATTCTAAATATTGACGGATCGCACAAATGATTTTCGTTATTCTGACGTATAAGGTCCTTCTAAATTCTTGGCGTCTATTTTGAGGTCAATAGTAAAAAAAAAATATTAGAAAATCTAATATTATTCACATAACTACTTGTAATTCGGGCCAAAATCTTATTCAATTGCATATTCCAAGTTAAATTAATAATATAGTCTTTCTACATAGATTGATACAATAGAGCATCGAATTTATGTTAAAATATAAGAAGCTATAACATAATTATTGAAGCAAAAAGTGCTCGTATTTAAAGTTATTATAATTAATCATAGGATAGTTAAAGTTCTAGAAATAATAAATTGAATTGTGTGCGATTGTGATTTACTACAAGTATAATTATTATTGTAATTACAACATGGCTATTAACTTTAATAAATTATAACCCGTTTGTTATATAGCGTAATGTTTAGTTATTAGTTAGTAAACCAGAAATATCTATGATTAGTATCACCATTGTAAAGAATCCCGTGAGTTTTGTACAGTTTTATTATGTTCACAATTGATTTACTTTGCTGCCTACATAAATACTACATATCATAAACTTAAAAAAATATAATCAAAAAAACAAATGGTTACTCAAAAAATAAAACTATTTTCAAAATAGTACCGTATTGTAATATTTTCAAAAGATCAACTTGAAATGCATGAATTTACACAGTATTATCAGTCGGATGTCTATGCGACAAAATGCAGTAAATTTTTTGTTAACATTTATTCCGACATTATTATTTTGCATAAAAAGTAATTTAAGCATACTATTTTGTATATTAGTTGTTTTAAGGATATGTACAGTCAGCGTTAAAAATAGCTGATCACTTTAGTACCACTTCATCGTCATCATCATCAGCCTTTTTTTTTAAGTCCACTTCTGGACATTGGCCTCTCCCAGAGCGCGCCACTCCTTCCGGTTTCTTGCCACCCGAATCCAGCCCAGTCCGGCCACTTTTTTTATTAGTACCACTTCACTTTAAGCAATTCACAGTTTCCATAATAAACTCAAGAGAATGTCAATAGATTATTTTGAAAGGGTACTAAAATGCCAATCTACTTTTGTCGCCGACCGTACACTATAAATACGTATTATTTAATTATTTTATGAATTATCCAATATTTCAACTATAAATCAACAGATATCAGCAAAAATTATTGATTGTAAAATGTCGGTTTAAATATTTTTAAGTGGTAAATCTTGAATCCAATGCATTCGATTACATTTTAAGATACCACTATAATGTCAAAAATTAACTTTTTTTAAGCATAATTAAGTCAAAAATAAGTCTGTCTATACACCAAAATTATAAATTTTTCGCTACATTGTTGAAACTGTTTCAAATTATTAAAAAAAAAATAAAATAAAATGTACTTACAATGATCTCTTTCAAGAATGCTGTCGAATGGCAGCTACATAGCATGACATATAATTGTATTGTAAATCGAGTTAAATGTAGTTTAATTTTGTATCTCTATTTTAATTTAGTTTTATTATTTTTAATAAAACACAATCTTAACTATTTTTAGGGACCAACAGGGCAATTGTCAAATGCTCTCGTTTGGGGAAACCGATAGCGAGGGTCTCGTAAGTTGTTATAATTTTGGGTAACTTTTACGCCAAAATAGTCGCCGGCTTCATTTGAAATAAGTTAATTGTAATAGTTTCAATTTTACTGTCATTTGAGTTACACAATACTCAAATTATTAAAACTTACGAGAGCTTCGCTATCGGTTTCCCGATAACGAGAGCATTTGACAATCGCCCTGCTGAAATGAAACAAAAATATTCCACTGCCCACGAGATTTATTTTAATAATTCCAACAAATAATCATGATATATCAAATAACTGAAGAATCAAATGTTTAAAACTACTAACGCATTTTTTAAATAATTTAATTGATTACAGTTATAGAGAATAGGTTGATAAAACCATGCTCGAGTGAATTTAGTATAAATATATCTTGGTCTCTTTCTATGTCGTTCATACAACTTTTGGACCATTATTTTGTACTGATTAATGTAATCCATATACCAGGAATTCAAAACCACACCTTGCTGTGTAGGTAACTGCTTGGCTACACCTACCATATTAAAACTTCGACAATCGAAGGCATACATACAATCATCTAAGTTGTTTAATTTTTATAATTGTATTTAGTATGTGAAATGTATTTTTTTAATATTTTATGCTGCCAACAAACTTGTTATTTTGTATTTATTATATTTATTGATTATTTTATTGTGTCCTTCAGTTGGACATAATGGAGAAAACAGGAGTAGAATAACTTTGAAGTGTACCTCTAACCATAGCGAATTGTTGCTGATATTGTGTACTTATATACTTTAAAGGTAATTTGTTTTTAAATATTATGGTTCTGTACCCAATGGGCGAAATGAAGTCTTATTGCCATCTCTTTGCTGTCTCTCCGTCCATATATCACGGGTTTCTAGCTAGCAAACAGGATGAGTTACAGACCTGAAATTAAAAAGTTGACGCTAACACGAATATTTAATTAGAAATTCAAATCAATAAAATTGTTCATGATACATGAAAAAGGAGCCATTTTTTTTCTCAGCCTGGTAGTACTTGTATGTTGTGTACAGAACCCTAATAGAACGCGAGGTCCGACTTACACATGGCCAAGTATTTATTATTATTAATTACAATTAAGCAAGTAAATGTACTTAAAATATTTCTGTAATTGTTGGTTTTGACTAAGTTCATGGTACTTATCTCCTACCCAGTTTTCTACATTAATTAATGTAGGTGCTTAATTATTATTGTGACTGATTTCAATAAACACTTTACATATTTAATACTTTGTGTATGTTATTGAGTTGTAGTAGTGTAACGTATTTCCGTCGGAAATGCTTGTGAAACTGCAGGCGGAGCGGAGCAAAGCGTAGTAATTCGACACGACAGTTTTTACGCGTCGTAATTTCGTCATGTCCGTCCGTCCGCTGCTAGTATGTTACAACCATTTTCCTTGTAAACTATAAAGGTCATCGCCCACTATATCAGCACCGCTCCATCGCAGCAACGGCCCAACAGTGGTTGGAGTGAGTTGAGGCGGTGCTCGCACTCAATCCAACCACTAGCTGCCAGCGTGCCGCGTGCGAGGTGGCAGCTCGCGGGCGGCGCGCTGCCGGTAAAATTGGTGGCGTGGCTTTGGCAAGATACCGCTTGCTGTCGTCACGCAGCAAGGGAGCGGACCACTCGCTGGAGACGTGTGGTCAGCAGGACTGAAATAGTAGCTTGTAGCAACAAGCGCGTGCGCCGCGAGGCGCCAACTATTTTATCCACTCATTGTAAAATTTACTTAACACATACGATTTAAAGGCCTCACTTGTATGGCAAGGTAATTGCCGAAGCGTAGCCTTGAGGCGCCGATCCCACAGAAAGTTCTGCGTTCACTGTAGTCTTATGAGGCGACTTTAAATGTAAACAAATTGTATGACGTGTTATCGGTAGCGAATATTGCAGAACTCTAGACTGCTGGCTGTGTGTACAATAGTGAATGCGATACGCAGAACTCTTTCTGTGGGATCGGCGCCCCAGGCACCTCAGGTCTACATCGTTAAAGCAGAATTTACTCTGCTCCAAGACATAGTACTGTGTCATATAGAAACAAAAAATTAATCAAAAAAATCATACGGGCTAGCAAATTATAAGAACAAGAAACAGAAAAAAAAATGTTTTGTTTAGCACCCAAAGTGTGGTATCGACGTAACGACATTTCCTTTTATGAAACATAAGTAAAGGACTAATAGTGGCCTAAAGATACATGATTTACACCTATAACCGTAGTTCTGAAAGTCCTGAACAGAATATAACGCTAACGGCCCGTTCACACATGGGAGTCCGTTTTACTGGTACGTTTTTAACGGATACGTCATAAATTTATGCGCTGTTCACACATAGGCACCGTATAACGTTCAACGAATCCGTCATTACTGGATGCGATGTGTGAACAGAAAAATGTGAGTCAAACAAAACCTGTCGCATCACTCCCCCTCCTACACCCCGCACACACCGCCCGCCACGCACACAGTATCTATCCGTTAAAATTCTACGTATCCGTATATTTTTACTGTTCCGTCGTCCAGTATTCGATGACAAAACGGAATGTAATTTTTTTGCGGAACGATATTTTTTACTGTATACAGAATACTGTGCCATGTGTGAAGTCGCTCATACAACTACATACGCCATCGACGAAAAAAAAACGTACACGATAAAACGGAACAGTAAAACGGAGACATGTGTGAACCGGCCGTAAGTAGATCAAGGACTGAATGAAACGGTCTTTTTTAGTAAACTATTCACTACGTAGGTATTAAAATAGTCGATTAACTATGCGATCTAAAACCCATTTATAGCACTGCGTGTAAAAAACCCGCACTTATCACACGACATTTTTACACGTTATAAAATGTCATTTTTGCTACTAATAAATTTATTTATTAAATTTGCTTTGCTAAAAATGTACTACTTAAGGCAAACGTATCGTAATATACTATTTAAACCTGTGATTTAAACTATGAAGTGCTACGGAACCCTATGGTATGCATGACCCTGTGCAGTTGAGGTTTTTATAATTTGTGGTTGTTGAAGGACTATGCTTTGATAGCTTCGAAGAGAGCAAGACTAAAGAAATATGTTTCATCTCTTACTCTAAAAGTAGACCTAAAAAACCGGCCAAGTGCGAGTCAGACTCGCGCACCGAGGGTTCCGTACAAACATGTAGGTTTATAAGTAAATGGTAGTATAGACCTGAGTATTTGATATGAATTTAAATTTATGACGTATTAAAAAAAACTATTTACTAGATCTCGTTCAAACCAATTTTCGGTGGAAGTTTGTTCTCTTATTTTAGAAGATACAGGGGGGGGACACACATTTTACCACTTTGGAAGTGTCTCTCGCGCAAACTATTCAGTTTAGAAAAAAATTATATAAGAAACCTCAATATCATTTTGGAAGACCTATCCATAGACACCCCACACTAAAGGGATTTATTAAAAAAAAATGAGTTTCAGTTCTAAGTATGGGGAACCCCCAAAATTTATTGTTTTCTTTCTATTTTTGTGTGAAAATCTTAATGCGGTTCACAGAATACCTACATCTACTTACCAAGTTTCAATATTATAGTTCTTATAGTTTCGGAAAAAAGTGGCTGTGACATACGGACGGACAGACAGACAGACATGACGAATCTATAAGGGTTCCGTTTTTTGCCATTTGGCTACAGAACCCTAAAAAAGAAGAGAGTTGAAAATAACACTTTTCGACCCCAGGCACCTTAGCTAGGCACAGTAGGTACTATAATCTATTCTGGGGCGGAAAAGTTAAAAAAAAACTTACCTACCTAATTATACTGAGCATTGGCAGAAACCCATACGGCTGGTAATACTGTGCAGCTACATACTAGCGGATTAAGGCTGAGGGGCTCAAGCCCCTTATTTGCAAAAAAAAAGAGGCATTAGGTGGCAGTAGTCATGTACTGCTGGGGAAGAAAGGTTCTCAAGTGGCGACCACGTACTGGAAAGCGCCGAGCGGGACGGACGCCCTCCCACCAGGTGGACCGAAGACCTGGTCAGTCACTGGGCACCGCTGGATGCAAGCGGCCCAAAACCGTTCAAAGTGGAAGTCAATGGAGGAGGCCTATGCTCAGCAGTGGAAATCCATGAGCTGATATGATGATGAGTCATGTATCGGGTCTATCTATATAAGGTGACTGGTAATTACTAAACTATACTTAAGACATGATTGTATTCATGATAACAAACAATTTTCCCTAAGAAAAATGAGCCCATATTTAGTACATAGCAAGAATAAATACACCATCACTTTTAATTATTTATCCCTATTTGTTTCTTGGGGAAAGTTGTCCGTTATCATGAGCACAATCATGTGTCTAAGTATCTTTTACTAATTACCAGTCACCCTACATGTACCGGACAGATAATATACAGCATCGAACATCGAACAAAGGGATCTTTCTTCGATCAGATACAGTCAGCGTCAAAAGTTTAGTACAGACTCAGTCAAACTTATTGTCGGCTGTGATATTACACTGCTCAGTAGCGAAACGAAGGTATGCGGTACATTTGGGTACATTAGAGATGACTGTACCTGCGCAAAGCCGGCACTTCACAGCCGCCATCAAGTTTGGTTCGGATTCTAGTGTCACATTAAATTTCGATAGATTATTTTGAAAGGGTACCTACTAAAATGCCAATCTGCTTTTCACGCTGACCGTACCTAGTATAAAATGGCCTCTAGAATGCGTTCAAATTGACGTACGGTAGCAAAAATAACAGTTAAAAATGATAACATCCGGCTTTCGATTTGGAAATTTGTGGGCGAAATTAAGAGTTTTGAACTGTTATCGTTCACCCTTCGTTTATATGAAAATAGTTAAAAACGGAATCGTGAACAGCATATTTTTACCCACCTCCTATAGCCACAAAAATATCTCAATGAAATGAAAAAAGTAGTTGGCGTGAAGAGTTTATTTTTGGGTATTTTCAACAACAATAAATTTTTGAAGTAGATAAAACAGGAAAATTCGTCAATAAAATTCAAAATACACTGCCAGCACAAGTCGTCCCAGAATTTATACTTTTGATATTCACGATTTTGTATAGGTACAGTATAGCATGATTTGTTGAAACAAAAATATATTTATAAAATTTATCTGATATGCTTACGAATTACATTTATTTGGCGAATCGTATCAATGCAATGTAGCACGAAGTGTGCCTTAATAAAAATAATACTAGGTACTTGGAATATTTTTACGTACAAGTTGTAGTAAACTTCTTATCTGGAGCTTATATTATTTTCGTATTAGTACATAAAGTTGATGGCATATTTTTTTTTTAAATTATGCAGTAATAAATTATAGACATCAACTAGATACCAGTTTTTAATACTGTGCACGTTGTTAATTGCTTCATGATAATCGGAAGACACAATTTTATCCATCTCAATTTCACTATGTACGTAACACATAACCATCCTTTATCACAGATATATTGTAAGTAGCTTTGTAACTACTCATTGACTCACAAATGTTTGAATACATCATTATGTAACTACATAATATAAATATGTATATTACTTCTCTATTCACTTCACATCAAATATTTCAGTCCATCTTGTTACAGTTAATGAGATTAAATTAATTTTCAAGTCCCTTTTACAAAAATAATATTCAGAAAATACGAAAATACACAATGTAATTTTTTGTTGAATTATGTTATAGTCCACTAAAGACAGTTTTTACCTTCATAATAATTTCTGAAACTAAGGCAGTGCTTGAAAAGGTTATAAAAAATATTGTACCAATAATACAGTTAAAGACTGGTAACAAAATCGTACAAAACTTCAGTGACCAAATTATACAACTCTTCACTTGACATCCCAAATATTTTTTATCCCCAGAGAGCAAAAATTGGCAGTTACCTTAATAGAAACACAAAGGCTCTCTAAAATAAATATCCCAGATAAAGCAATGTGCCGTATCCGCAAGCCGCAACAGATTGGTCCATTCCCTTATCTCGTTTGAAGTCACAGCTCTAATCAATTCTGAATGTTCACTAATGAACTATTTATTTTAATTTCAAGTTGGAAATGGCGGGCGAATGATTGTTGTTATCACTTTGAGTCAGCAAATCTTGAAAATTTCCTAGGGATTTTGAAACAAGAATTTACGATGAAATAAATATTTTCATCTCATAATCATTGCTCACCAATACCACTTCATACAATAACTGTTATATTACCATACGGCTGTGACTATAACCGCTTAAAAATAACAATTAAATGTAAAATTACATGGAAACAAAACTTCTAAGCCAGGATTAGAAAATACATTCTCAATCAAACGAATGCAGTACCTGCTGAAACCATTCTTCTTTATTTTTTTTTATATTTAAGTCCTTTTTATATCAGAGGCAAGACATTCAAATTAGCTTGTATTGTTTATTAACAGCACTGTTTTACTGAAATTGTAAAATCCAAACCTAGCATTATTAATTACGGCTTGATGTATCTTGGCATTGTTTCAAGCGGGCAGAAACAACACCTTTTATGCTGATATTCTTTTAACATTACATACATTACATAGTCAAATTTTGGAGAGAACAAAATGGTGTTTGAGCTAGTCTATAAGCCTACCCACTTAACAGGTCTTATTTTTTATTTTTTTTATTGAAGAAAAGTAAATTGGTGCTAGCTCAAACGATTATAATGTGGGCAGGCACTCACCTTTATATCCGAGTCTACCACAATTTATGTAAAGATCATTGACAAATCTAGGTAGACTCACACAGTTTACAATGACATTCTGATAAATATTTTACGTTTTAACAAAGTAGGAATTCACGCACAGTATCCAATATGGACAAAGAACGCAAGATACCTTCTATGAATCCTGATGTTTTTATATACACTTTAAAAAAGTATCCCATTAAGGGTAAGTCTTATTTCACGATAAACTATTTACACGCACATTTTGTTACAATAAATTCATTACACTTTTTACAAATAAGTTTCTTGTTTTTGTAGTTTTAAAACTATATTCATTCACCAGTCAGCAAGTCCAGATAGAGGGCGTGTGCGCAGAGTGCGAGCGCGAGCGCGACGTGAGTGCGGCGGCGGCGGCGGCGGCGGCGGCGGCACGGCGTTACTTGTCGGCCGAGTCGTCGTCGTCCGGGCGCGCCACGTACAGCGCCGGGTCGATCACCTTCGGGATCGGCTTGATCTCCGTCCCCAGCTCCTGCTCGATGCGGTGCAGGTCGAACCGGTCCTCGTATGTGATCAGATTGATGGCGATACCCAAGTGGCCGAACCGTCCCGAGCGCCCGATGCGGTGGAGGTAAGTCTCCGCCATGCGAGGGAAGTCAAAGTTGATGACGACGTTCACTGCCTGCACATCGATACCTCTAGTGAAGAGGTCGGAGCACACGAGGTTGCGGCAGAGACCTGCACGGAAATCGTGGAACACACGATTACGATGCGCTTGCGCCATGCGTGCGTGAATGTAATAGCAACAGTAGCCCAGCTCTGTTATTTTCTTGGCGAGTAACTCTACACGCTGGGTTGAATTGCAGAATATTATAGATTGGTTAATTTGCAACTGTAACAAAGAAATGAGTATATCAATTTTATTAAGTATATGAATACAAATAGCTGTATTGGCTTCTTTAGCTCATCTTTCTTTGGTTTAATGTTTTATTTACCTTTGAAAAAAGTGTATTTAAACAATGAACTTTCTGTCTCTCTTGCACAAATGCATAGTACTGTGTGACTCCCTTCAGTGTTAACTCTTCCATGAGATTGATTTCATAAGGTTCTCTCAAGTGCTTCTCCATGAATTGCTTTACACTTAACGGGAAAGTGGCAGAGAACAGTAAGATTTGACGTTCTTTAGGTAATCTGAAAAAAGCCCATTGAGTAAGTAATTAACACAAGTATTAAATGCAACATTATACGAAAATCTATAGTAGATCAATATCTAAAAATCATTATATATTTTGGAGTGTAGTTAGTGTGTTCTTACAACCCTTTGCATATTTAAGTGGCAAGCTAGGCATTAGCATCGTTACAACAATAATAATAATAAGCAAACTAATACCAACCGTGAAATAACCATATCTAACATTCCTTTGAAGTCTTGTGAAAGGAGTTTGTCTGCTTCATCAAGAACCAGCATCCGGCACTGGTCCATCTTGGCAACTTGTTTATCCATGAGATCAATCATACGACCTGGCGTAGCTATTATAACTTGAACTGAAACATAATCATTATCATTAGGATAGCATTTTGTTTATTTACAGCTTCCTTAATTTTCCTAAATAAATATAGAATCATTACCATTTTGGTATATACGCATTATGTCATCCCGGAGATTTGTACCTCCTGTAGTGACCATTACACGAATGTCTGTGTGCTTTGCCAGCTCAATGCAAATTTGTGATGTCTGGAGTGCTAACTCCCTAGTTGGTACCACAATTAAAGCTTGTATAGCATCTTTTTTTGGATCAACCTAGAAAAAATTGTAGAACAAACATATTATACCAAATACAGAACTTTCATAATTAATATTATACATATACAAATAATCAGAATTAGATGTATCACTTATTGGAAAGTGAAGGGGAATCCAAAAATATCATCATGGTAAAGCAGCATAAACAATGAACAAACAATGTTGTGTACCTACCTGCGCGTGAGTACTGTCGCTAGAGCTCATTAGGGAGGGGAATGGATCAGTAACGCGTGAGTCCATATGGCTATGGTAACTGCTTACCATCGCTTTTTAGGGTTCCGAAGCCAAATGGCAAAAAACGGAACCCTTATAGATTCGTCATGTCTGTCTGTCTGTCCGTATGTCACAGCCACTTTTTTCCGAAACTATAAGAACTATAATGTTGAAACTTGGTAAGTAGATGTATTCTGTGAACCGCATTAAGATTTTCACACAAAAATAGAAACAAAAAAAAAAATATTTTGGGGTTTCCCCATACATCGAACTGAAACTCTTTTTTTTTTTTAAACCCATAAGTGTGGGGTGTAATGGATAGGTCTTCAAAAATGATAGTGAGGTTTTTAATATAATTTTTTTCTAAACTGAATAGTTTGCGCGAGACACTTCCAAAGTTGTAAAATGTGTATCTTGTCCCTGTAACTTCTAAAATAAGAGAACGATAAAACAAAAAAAAAAATATGATTTACATTACGATGCAAACTTCCACCGAAAATTGGTTTGAACGAGATCAAGTAAGTAGTTTTTTTTAATACGTCATAAATTGAAATTCATATCAAATACTCAGGTCTATAATACCATTTACTTATATACCTACAGGTTTGTACGGTACCCTCGGTGCGCGAGTCTAGACTCGCACTTGGCCGGTTTTTTACAGATGTAGTCGTACAAAAAAAAAGTTATTCTAACTATTCTATTTTATTCAATATGACAGTGAAAGACAAGCTAATCATAGACTTTAGAGATGCCGAATGCACTGAACATGCAATGAAAACTTGATAACACAATTCTAATTATTAATATCAAAGGAATAAGTGAGTGGATTCAGAAAGATATTCTGCAGTATATACATTTCAATATTAACAGAACGAATATGATGCGACATTGCGACTAATCACCTACAGCAGTTGGTTGATATTATAATAGATTTTGTGTATTAAAAAAAGGCTAATTATTTTCGAGGCGACTAACAAATTAAAGGGCGACTAACAATTGGTTACTAAAAAAATAACTTGGCAGCGATTAAATAATTTGGTAACTATTAAATTAGATGGGCTACAAATTGCAAGGTATCATAAAAACCAAATAGTGGCAGCTTCTTTAAGGTAGCAAATATATTAAACAGGCACATATACAGAGCACAGGCAGAAATAATAGGTGGGGTACTATAAATAATGACTTGGCGACTAATATTGACAGTGAGATAACAAACATTGTATTATTGGCAACTATAGGCTTCCATATAAAAATACGCTTTCGGGCTGCGATTTGCAAGCAGCTGTAAAAATTTAAACGGGTACTATAATTACGAATTAGGGTTTCAGTATTTTTGTTTGTGGCATCATAATTAGTATCTGGATGACCGAGTTGAACCTGGTTTTTACTTTTTAGCTTATCGTGTTTTTTGGAAATTATATATAGATTCAAATTTTAAAAAAAACAGCTGGACTCGAACCGGGGTCTTCTGGTTTCGGGACCGAAAACAGTGACCTTTGATTTTGTATGGTTTTCAGGGTCTGATGATGGAGTAGGAGGGTTGGCACTGGAACTCCGTGGATCATCGTATCCTGGCCGTGTTTGGGGTAGTTAGAATTGTCGTGACATGAACTTTGACCATGTATGATTTTCAGGGTCTGATGATGGAGTAGGAGGGTAGGCACTGGAACTCCATAGTGGAGCAACGTATCTTACCCGTGTTCGAGAAATTGTCATGAGATGAACTTTGGCTGTATATAGATTTCAGGGTCTGATGGTGGAGTAGGAGGGTAAGCACTCGAACTTCATAGTGGATCATCGTATCCTGGCCGTGTTTGGGTTTGTTGGAATTGTCGTGAGATGAACTTTAACCATGTAAGGTTTTCAGGGTCTGATGATGGAGTAGGAGGGTAAGCACTGGAACTAAAATACTAAAACTAAAATGCATCATCATGCATCTCTAGACGATTCCAACAAGTCCGAACACGGCTTACATATATGTGATTCCATAGAATGTGAAGCAATTCCATGTTTCCAGGTGAAGCTAATAAAAGCGTATTGAAAATAAAATTCAAGAAATAAATCTATAGACACACACTATTTTTTTGCATGCCACTATTTGCTTTAATTAGAGCTCTTAAAATGTCGCACAAAGTATGTTTTATATGACCATGTTCATATTTTCTTCTCATCTTAGTTTACTTTATATACAACCTCATTATATAATTTAAGAAAGCCTATTTTCTACTTTTTATCCGCCATCAAGTCTTCGCCTAACAATAAATTCAGTTACCAAAACAAAAATATCGATTCGAGCCAGTTTAAATTAAAACAAAGCTTATTTAGCTGCTGCTTTCTACTTAAAATGATCCTTCACTTTAGCTGCCAACCTATTATTTTTAGTACCTCCTTTCATTTTTTATAAATACCAAATTCAGATTAATTTGTCGCCGCGTTAAATACATGCCTTAAAAAAAGACTAATAAATCCGTAAACATATTAGGTATATGCGTTTTAAAAATCAACATACAAGTGCTGGTGTATTTATTCATTTCATAATGGTAAATATTTTGCGCTTTCGATATCAATGGCGCGCATCACAGTACATTGTGGCGAAAACCTAGGAGGATTTATTAAATTGATAATGGGTACTTACGTGTATTTACTGTGCTACCTTTCAGTTTTGTTGTTTTTTTTGTATAACTGGACCGTGTTTCGTATAATAATAAATAATAGGTACTTACTTGTTCTAAAACTGGAATACAGTAGGCACCAGTTTTGCCAGTTCCATTTTTAGCTCTTGCTAGAACATCTTTACCACTTAGTGCAATGGGGATTGAAGCCTCTTGAATTGGGGAAGGTTTTTCCCATCCCTTTTCAAATATACCCATCAGCAACTCACGTTTCAGGCAAAACTCTTCGAACTCGTTACCTCTTGTATCTGTCACATCCTAAAAATATTTTTGAAAATTGTAATATTGATGTAATTATGAGCCATCTGTAATCCTACCAGAAAGTTGGTTTTGCTGAGAAGAGCCAGCAATAAACTCAGCACTGTTTTCAAAACCTTAAGATTGAATGTGCCAACCATGATGAATATCCCAGGATATTATTATATATATATTTTATGTTTTTGTGCTGATGCACAAAAATGCATTAATGTAAATAGCAATTGGCTACTAATACAGTTTATAACTAAATGGTCTTCTTTGTATTTGTGTACTACTACTACTAGTAAGGCCACCAACATTTAAAAAAATCGAAGTAAATCCGGTAAAAACACACAGTTGGAGGAAAATTGGGTCATTAAGTCTCTATTCTATAATCTATATATATAAAAATGAATTCCTATTTCCCTTGGTCACGCCATCACGCGTGAACGGCTGGACCGATTTCGCTAATTCTTTTTTTGTTGTTTGTTATTGTCATGAGAAGGTTCTTATGAATGAAAATATTAAGAAAGTTGCGAGGGTAGGGTAGGGGTAGGGTAGGGGGTATGTTGGGTAGGTTAGGTTAGGGTAGGGTAGGGATTGGATACGCGGACGAATGCTTCGGCGCCCCCGTATATCCAGCCGGCAGCGACAGGTAGGAACGCCGTGGGGTTTTAGTCAGTAGGAGTCTGACATAACCCGGCCGCTCCCCCGGAGTGCTCGGGTATCCATGAGGATTTCCCCACGTAAAAAAAAAAAAAAGGGTAGGGTAGGGATGTAGGGTAGGGTAGGGTAAGGTAGGGTAGGGTAGGGGTAGTGGTAGGGTAGAGTAGGGGTAGTGGTAGGGTAGGTTAGGGTATAGGTTAGTAGGACACCACGCGAACGAAGTCGTGCCGGGCAGCTAGTATAAAATAAATACCCTCAGGCATTCTTCATTCAGAAGAAGAACTTTAATATTATCCCTACAAAATACATGGAAACGTACTTTTATACAAATCTACACCTAGACTGTTGTCCTGGGTGCAATCAAACCAGTTTCATTAGTTATGGTAGTTAGGCAATATAACCGCAACCCTTTGACCAACCAATTAAGTTGATGGTGATCTTAAGACAATTTTATAGTAAGACTTTGAATATTTCATTCATTGGCATACACCAGCAAAGACCACATGAGCAGTAACACATGGCACGACACAACTGCACTGAGCAGTCAACGGCAAGGTATAATTCTGCTAAGTAGTTACCTACAAACATCGAACAACAAACCCAAAGAAGCTCAATGACGTTCATTTTGCTTGCAATCTATCCCACCATCGACAATACGCTCTGATTGGCTAATTCAAGAACACATGCGCTTTGATTGGTCTGGTCAAGAACAGAAGATGCAGTGATTGGCCTTTACTGTTCAAAATCAGTGACAAGTCACTGACTAGTTTCGGAATCGGATTGCTTGGTATTACTACTCTAAAGGGATTGTTCCTCAATGCCTACAAATTATACATTGACTGGTCTGACTCAGTTATTATATGGCAGCCACAATAGACACAGGGTCTGACCTATGTGGCTGCCCCTCATATTTGTCCATGACATCAGCTATAAATCAGGTTATCATTTCACATGGAAATTAACGAAATTGATAGGCTAATTACAGCAATAAATCATAAGAAATTATTTGGAGCAATAAAATGAAGGACCAATGCTCGAAGTAATATTTAAAATAAACCAATTATTGAATCATTTATTTCAAAAAGGTGTTATAGGTGCCACACATGGCCTTTACACCCTTTCATAGACTATTTTACCCTAGTTTAGAGTCAGAGCTCACCATTAAAATGTTAATCTGTGTTTTGGCAATTTTCGTTCGCGTGGTCCTACCCTATGGTGCTACCCTACCCCACCCTGACTATTAATAAATTACAGGGAATAACTGAATTTTGGTGGAGTTGATTTGCGGTAAGATTATTTCTCCCACGGCCAGTTTTATGTTTCACATGCCCACGTGTGAGATCTCAATCTATCTGAACTTTTGTCAAATATCACAAGTAGTGACGGGCAATAGCCAAGAACAAAGCTCTATATTGTTACAATAATTCATATCTAGAAAAAAAGAAGTACTCTACGCAGACGAAGTCGTGGGTAAAAGCTAGTCTAAATATAAATTTAAAATGTCAGGGTGTGAATAAACAACCCCTGCAGTATGCTCAACCAGTCATTTGTGTACATTGTTCAATGATTAACTGCACAAGATGCCGGTTTGTTAGATTAATTTCGAAACTTAGAAACCATATAAATTATGAATGATACAATTTGAAATGTCACAAACCATTTTTATTTTATTATTATTATTGCTATTAGATATGACATAGGTATAACTAGCCCGACATGTTTTGTTTTTATGTCCACGTAAATTATTAATGCTGTAACTTGTTTTGTGTTATCATTGTCAATTAATTCTTTTATTTGTATTGTGTATAAGACATTAATTATTAATATTAAATTTAACTTTTAATGCCATTTTAATTTGATTGTATTAAGCATTTGTACGCTTAACGGCAGAACATAGAAAGTACCAACTCTGACATTTTGTTACATCTTTGTTTTATAATAACCTGTGTTCAAAAAATAAATATTCCATTCCATTCCATATTACTATCAAAAGATTTGTTTACTTTGTAGTTTTGCCGCCGCGCTGGGGCACGCAATTGTTGTCAGTGCGATTAGAATGTAAATACCTATTATGTAAGGAATCTTAGCTAGCTTTGAAAATAGCAATTGTTGAGTTTATTGGCTCCTCTCTGCAACTGCAACCTTCCGAACCGGTATTTTAGATTCAGACTTTTCATAAGTGCCTGCGAAGGTCTATTTGAATAAATGATTTTGAGTTTGAAGGTGTAATTTGACAGGATGACATTTCTTATGTTCTTTGTTATAAATTGACATAGTAAGATTAATTTTGTTGTAAACAACACAATCAGCAACAATACCTACTTAAGAAATTATTTTTACTTCAAGTACCTAAATAATTACTTGATAGGATTAAACATTTTTTTAAATAATCTTATTCTTGGCTGAAGACTTTGGCAGATCGCATTTTTTCCATGATCCCTTGGTTAAAAATCTACTATTATTAAGTAGCTTAGGACAAGAAAGAAAAAAAGAAAGTAGTAAATATTGATGACAAAATAAACATACTGTGATCATATTAAATGTAGGATATATAATAATGGTGCTGATTCTGCTGTTTACAACTAAACTTATGTAGTCTCAATGACTATGTCCCTTCTAACAAAGAACATAAGAAAAGGAAGTAAGAAATTTCATACTGTAAAATTACTCCAATGCTTCCAAGCCTTGGAGTAAGTATACCTACTTATCCAATATTGCCTTTATGCACTAGCAACCCCTACCTCTGATTCAATGTAATGAGTTGAATGTTATTGGTAGTACAAAACTCCAGGCAACTTTAGCTTGGGACCTACCTCATTAGGCATAATAAAAAAAAAGTGTCTCAGTTTTATTGAGAGTGGGATATCAAAACTTCATAAAGCAATAGTCAAAAAAGCATTAAGATATATATTTATTTTCTATTTTATTGTATTTAATGTTTCAAATAGAAATTAATGCTAATATTGCTCATCTTTACTAATATTACAAATTAATGCAAATAGAGTTTGTTTGTTTGTTACGCTTTCACAGCTAAACTATTCAACCAATCATGATGAATTTGCTTGATGCAAATAGCCTATGTTATGGAAAAGGTCACAAGCTACTTTTTATCCCAGTGAAAAGCTGGGGGACGAAAGGAAAACCCCCAAATAGTAGCCATTTCTCAAAAGGAATATATTTTTCCCCTAAAGATCTAAAAAAAATTTTTTCTACTACACATTTTAATTGTGAAAGTACTATCCATAGACCCATTTTGTCAAATGACCATAACATAAAATTTTTATAGCTCTTAGGTGCGTAAGTATGTAAGACATTGTTCTGCTTAACTTTGATTGTATTTTTTTTTATTGTTCACCAATACAAATACCTTAGGTTGCCTTCAAATTCATCACTATAAACTGCAATAGAAGCACCCTATTGTTCGAGCTAGCAATGTATTATCTATCAACCTTAACCCACTAGCTTGCGGTTAAAAATAACAATTATGTTATAAGACTCCGTATGCACCTTAGATGAGCTAGTGGGCAAAATTTTATAAATTATTACAACATAATATTAACCAACCCATGACATGACTGTACCCTTATTTTAATAATTGGATACAATATTTGTATATCCCAATTTAAAATATTTTCTTAAATTTATAGTGTGGGTTTTGCCAAAATAAAAAAATATATCCATTTTATTGTGAGACAAGCTCGTATCGCACATGAATTTTATGTCTATAACCGTTTCTGCACTGCAGCAAAATTAAAAAGATAAAGATTATCAAAACTTACACTTGTCTTAATTCTTCTGTCTTTCGGGGGTATTTTTAATTTTGATTTCCAACCGATGTCGTCGATACTTTTATCGACATCACTGAAATCACAAAATTCATATTATGGCTCATGAAATATGAGTAAAAAGCAAACAAAGAACTGAATACGAACCCCTTATTCTGGCTGCTCATACTATTTCCGACGTGATTACTGGAACTAATTCTATTTTCGGTCATCATTTTGCCAAATTATCCCACTAGGGACGACTAAAATTAGAAACTTAAAATCACAAATCTTTGTCCAAATCCAACACTAAACAAATTTCACAACAAGTCACTTTTAGATACATAAGCTATTTATTTATTTTAAGTTTATCACTTTCACCAACGTAGTCCAGGGGTATCTGAAATTATGAAAATAATTAAGATTAAACTACAACGTCAACTGGAAATTATTCGACTCAAGATACGAACAAGACGCGTCAACAAGCGAAATTGGAACAATTATAAACTCCATTGACAATAGTAATCAAAATAAAGAGGTTCAGGAACTAATGAAAGATTGATAAATAATAATAAATGTTCATGGAAGTACCTAAACTAGTCAGAATATATAAATAAAGATTGGAAAGATTACCTAGGATAAAACTTAAGTCGTAGATTTATCTTTCAAATTTAACATGGCCGCCGAAGAATTATTCAATGACAAGTTATACCTTGAAACCACATAAAATATATAAATAAGGAAAAATACCATTCGGAATTTAGAGAAAATTAAGAATTAAATACATTACATGGATTAAATGAACAATACCTTGATAAAACTTTTATAAAAGACGACGACTCTCGATACTCGACGAAGACATCACAACAGTGTTGCTACTTCACTCATCTCACTTCCACTTCCATCCACTCAGTGTTGCCAGTAGCCGATCGATAGTCAAAAGCAACATGAGACAGCTCAAAAAGTAATTTTTTTACGAGAAAAGTAACATTATCTGACGATTATTTGATGGGCCAGTTGGCGCAGTTGGTTAAGGGTCTGGTAAAGATTCCACCTATTGCGCCGCAGGTCGTGGGTTCGATTCCCACACAGGACATGCATTTGTGTACATGAACATGTCTGTATGTCCTGAGTTTGGGTGTTATTATGTATATTAAGTATGTATTTACAAACAAAAAGTAGTATTTTATGTATTATATCAGTTATCTGGTTTCCATAGTACAAGCTCTGCTTAGTTTGGGATCAGATGACCGTGCGTGAGGAATGTCCTAGGATATTTATTTTATTTATTTATCTTATTTTATGCAGAAAACGAAACTAATACTGTAAATGGCACTTTATTTCACATAAAAATCTTCACTTCTATTCGTTAAGATTTAAAAAAATGTATTAATTCCCTAAGTAAGAAAAGAAAGAAGAAATCCAAACATTCATGCTATTGCTATCTTCTTAATTCTTCTTAATGCGATAAAGAGAAAGAAAATGGACGATTGCTAAAAATCAAGTGCACCAACGCGACGAACGAGAATTTCCTAGGGAGCGTTTCACCGTTATTTTATATCTGCTGGAAAATATATGAATATTTTTTAATTAAGTCAAAAGTAACATTTTGAGTCATGTAACATGCAGGTAACATGAGTAGGTCAAAAGTAACGTAAAATGTTACAAAAGTAACATTCTAGCATTCTGGCAACTGGCAACGCTGCATCCACTCTACCGCAGGCTGATTACCAATCTTGCAAGAGCCAAGCGATAGCAGATATTGCAAAATATCTGCTGTTTTATTGCAAATTCGTATTATGAATGTGCGATAAATAAGCCATAGCAAACACGCATCAGTGCTGCCTCTATGAGACAATCGGTAAACTAAAAAGTGCATTCATCTGTATAGACTTGAGCGGTTTTCAAATAAAATGACCGTTACGCAGGCGGAATACCTTATTTTTATAATAAACAATTTGCATTCAAACAATCGGAATCGGGTAGTATGTTTAATAAAGTATCTTATTTTATAAAATATATGTAGGGGGATAAGAATTAAATCAATAAAAAATGGTTTTTTGTGTAAGTGAGCTGGAAATTTAAATCCATTTAGTAACATTTTCGTTCTTAATTTTGGTTAAATAAAAATATTATTTTTCGCATTTCTTTAATTGCCTTTATTCAATATAACATCATTCTACTTAAAAATAAAACATAAAATGGCATTTTCCTAGCCGTTTGCGAGTTTTTTCCCTAGAAAGCTCCATTACATAACTTTTGGAAAATTGTGACCCCGGAAAATATCTTTTTGCGCAATATCTGTTCGACATTTGATAATCTAATCTATTGAAGAAATATAAAGTTACAAATATAACATTAAATAGACTGCTTAAAACGTATTAGGTTACTGTATTTTTTAAGATAATCTAAAAAAAGTAATCTGCTTACCGTGAGACAATTACGTTAATGGAACTAAGCGTTACGTATAGGAACTCCTTAGGGCGCGTTTAATATGACAAAATTAAATGTCAAATCTAACTACTAAGTTTTAATAGTCTTTATTAAGTCTAATAATTTTAGAGAAATTGAAAAAAAAACATGACAGTAAGCAAAAAACCAGTTAAAAAGCAGTTGGAAGCAAAAAAAAAATTACAGGATTCGCAACTTTTTAGAGAAGTTGGAATAGATCCTTGGGCCCTAAAGAATAAATCTCGAAATTAGTAATATGTAATTTTAAAACCCCGGCCGGCATTAAATAATAACATTCTAAATTATAATAATTCTGAAAATCATTTGAAATAACATTTAATTTCTATACGTGTCATACTAATCAAGACAATAAGATAGGCATTTCAAAATCAATTATTTTTTATTAGTACGGGATTTTGAAAATATTTTAAATATCCAGTTTTTTATTAGGCACCAAAGATCAAGCATAAAGACATACTAACTTACCAAATTTTTTTTTTACACAACAATGTATTCGACGCCGTGATTGTTTAAAAATAATGCAAGCATACATGCAGGCACTAACTAGTCAAATTCAAAGCTACACATAGCCTTATAATTCCATTGCGTAACAATTTACGATCCGTATATACATAACGTTACATAATGGTCGTTACGATTTACTGGCAAGGGCTAATCAAACCAACATTTTTATTACTTATACATTCAATAATAACTTATACTGTACAATTAATCAATATTTGATTATTATAAAACAAATATAGAAGCATATAATGATAATAAAACCATTCAGACCGGCGAAAATACGTGTTGCTTAGGTGGAATTATTTTTTATACACCTCACCTCGAGAACATAAAGTAACGAACAGCGTCTAGAAATGAATAGATTTCTCGAATATTATTTGACGTTTACATTAAGAATGTTGCAAGAAGTCTAAAAATATAGTAATATGGTATGTTTTTATTTCACAAGTACCAGTAATCCACGTTACTTAGCCGGAATTTCCGCCACCCGTGATTTTAGAGGACAAGAATTAAATTGATTTATTTCGTTTATTTTCTTCTATGAAGTGTTAAATTATATGTTTACTTGTACCTGTGAGTATTTATCTTTGCAATAATTGGCAAAATTTACACATTAAATGGAATTCTGTGGTAGTAATCGTTAGTTTTAGTTGGCCGGGTATAGGGTGGCCATGGTAAAATCAGGTGTTTTATCCTAGTTTAATTCTATTTTATTTAAATATTTGCCAAGATTGCGCATTTTTTAATCTTTAAACATAATCACAATTAGTTATTCTAATAAATATTACTTAAATAACAAATAAAAAGTTTATATTTGGCGAGTTATTTATTGTTTAAGTTAGTGGACAACGTACTTTTACGACGGTAATTTTTTTTGAAAAACGCTCACTTACAATAATTTGGTATTACGAATCGTTTTAGACAGCAGCGGAAAAGCAGAAAGCAAGCAATTTTATCTGTCAAATTGCGACAACCTTTTCTCTGATTCTAAATCTCTGCTGATCGATTGCTACCAATTTATTATTAAAATTATCTAGATTTTAGTTCATATTTACGTACTGAACATAAAGTAAAGAGTGGAAGTGAAGTAAGTGGGGATTGTTTTCATTGATTTATGTCATGGTTCGTGCTTTATTATACTGAGTGGATTGGAGGTTGAGGAGAGGAGGAATGATATCCTCATAACAGCACGGTTGCGTCGTGACCTTGGACACCAAGCCAAAGCTTTGGATTTTTCGGAGGCTCAGTTCAAAGCACACTATAGACTGTCGAAAGAACTCTTCTTCGATTTGTGTTCTGAACCTAGGCCATACCTACATAGCTCCATTGAGAAATAGTACAAAAGTAAGCATAGAATGTAAAGTACCTATATGCATGTTTATTATTCTTTAGGTAATTTTTATAATGGTTAAAAAGTTACGTTAACACAGCTACGACAGTGATATTACGGGTGCTGTAAGCACCCTCATTTTATGCTACAGGCTCTTAATACAAGCCTATGGGAATGAGCTACTTACACAGCCGCAGTCAGTCATTCAGTAAAAGAGGTGACAATAGCTTTGAATATGAATGTAGTCCACTAACATTATAGTATAATCTATTAACAATTCCTGCTCCTAAATGTGTGAGAAAGTCCCAGGATTTTAATATTACTAAAATTTACTTTACAGGTGAATCCAAGGCCATGGCAGCTGCGCATTATACAAGTGTGGATAGTCACGGAGATCATAGTCAACAGATACTACCACAAATGTAAGATGTGGGTCCTGCTGATGAAATACACCTTCTTGCTAGTGGATGACAACAATGGGAACGTATTGTGCAAATATTATTATTAGAGTTATATGTTAGAAATAAAGTTTGAAATTTTTGTATGTACTGTCATAATATTTTATAATGGTTTTGTTTCAAGTTTTTACACTAAAACTGTTTAGTTCATTTGTAAGGTATATATCTATGAGCCAAAGTAGCCTTATAATAAAGAGATATTAATATTCTATTAATTCAATTTTTCACTTTTACATTTTAAAATATACTTAAAATAATATTACATGATATGGGTAAGAAGTATTTAATTATAGTCAATAAATACTATTATTATTTGTATTGATAATTTAATACTGTTTATTAATTAATGAATTGAATTAATAATGTTCATTAATTTCATAATGTTAATTTGTAAAATGAACTAGCCGTGTTATACCTACTTGTTTTAGTAACTACTGTAACTTTTGCTGTTTGTTGTAGTTTATTCAATACTTAAGTGATCTAGTAAGGGTTATAATAAACACAAAATAATAGCAAAATTGTTATTTAATTATCCTGAACAATTATGGTCCATATCTGGCTGTCTGTTAATATCTCCCTTTTGGCTATGAATTGTGCTGATGAGATGCTCTTGCTGTACTTTTCTGGCAACAGGTACTGCAGGCTCTGGAAGTGTCTGTAAATAAGTAAAAGTACAGTTATAGTGTTTGGCAGGTTTTTATTTTCATATTACAATACTTACAAACTCTGCATGATGGTCCTCTTGTTGTTGTAAGATACAATATTAATAACATGTCCTTATTATTTAGCATAACAACATTGAGAATATTTTAACAAAATACTATAACAGGCATTTTTTATAACAATAATTCATTATCAGTTTCTATAGCTATTCAACTTACCATGATACATTAATTAGTCAATAATTCTTATGAATACATTGAACCTGTTACAATAACGCGGGATACTCAGCAAGGATATCTAACAACAACTCTTCTAATGCCTCGTTGTTTGCCATTTCTTTAACGTTTTACTTTAAAGTTAACCTCTTACTTACGTTTGCAGTGATACCCAAAATCCATATGAAACAAACACTTAAAATAACATCGACTTTGACCACTTGAGTATATTGGAAGGGACGCTAAGCATTTTTTGTGAATTTTGAATTACATTTGAATAGGTTTCGACATGTAAACAAACCAAAAAAATACATCGCGCACATCTGTTTGACATAAAGTTATTTCTAGTTATTGCTACTACATCGCTATTGGCGCTAGCGTCGTCGCGATAAGTGCATTCCAACGATCGGCGATCGATAAGCAAACGATCTCGTACGTAATTCCATTTTCTTTTGACGTATAGCCATCGATGGCGCGATAGCTGCGCGATATTGCTTATCGCTTGCTTATCGCAAATTTTAAGGTAATCAGCCTGCCGAGTTCCGCGAGTAGTGATGCCAGCTGTTATAAATAAAGTCGGCTAATGCACTTATTAAACCTTCCTGTTTTTAGGTTTCTCACTAGGAAATAGGATGGTGTAATCGCAGTTAAGTACTTACGTAAGCTATCATATAAAGATAAAGGTATTTTCACTCACAGTTTTCACTCTTCTAGTACTTATAACTCGCAAGCAAGGATATTGTATAGGTACTAACCACAGACATATTCAACAAGGTACTAACTACGTAACTGGATAGCTAACTCGAGACTGGCCGCACATGCTCGTTTTACGTATTCGGTTTCCGAATTCGTTTTCCGTATTCGGAGATCCAAATGCTCAAATCGATATAAAATACATTTGGCCCTGATTCTGTTGTTTACAACTAAACTAATTTTAATCTCACTATGTCTCTTTCTAACACAGAACATAAGAAAAGGATGTAAGAAATTTAGTCCTGTCAAATTAGTCCAATGCTCGTTTTCAATTTAAATTTAGTCGCCATCTATCGCGGTTACGCCTAAATACACGCAAAATAAGACGGCAAAGATTAATTTGACAGCTTGGAACATGTTCTATCCTTTTTCAATAATGTTCGTAAGAAAGAGATGAGATGTGACTAAAATAAGTTTAGTGCGATTTACAACAGAATCGGCACCAATGATTGCATTCCGTTAGTACGTTTCGAATGCCAGCCCGCGCGTTCGGAAGAACTGTTCGTTTAAAACCTAATGACGTCATGCGGAACGCAGCAATGGCATACATTTGTTATGTACCGCCGCACACGTTCGGAAATTTACATTCAGAACCGCGACACGCGCTATGCGTACGGACGTTTTGTGCGTTTTGCAACGCGAGTCCTGTAGAAATCGAAGAATTTATTTGGATATGCTCGTAACTCAGATCTCTGTAGATAAAATGGACTCTCGTAGATTCTCCGACTGTTTAAAGGATGTACCCAATACCAACGTTTCTTTTTCTTCTTCATTGATAATTATAACAGAAATGCAATCGCAATTAAATCGTCGTTCTCCATGGCAGTGCGTTCACAACGCCACCACTGAACGTACTGGCAGTATAATATTCCTAATACAAAAAATTTAACGTCTGCGCTACGCGCACGGAATTCCGAATCGGAATTCCTGATTAGGAAACCGTATAAGGAAAACGAATGCATGCTGTACGCACCGCTACAGATCAAGCTCTTCATTTCTATGTAAGCTGTCCTCCCATTGTACGGTAATCCTATACAATGCGAGATCAGATTATACTAGAAATGTATAGCTTGATCTGTGATTTTTGTTCTATAAATTGTTTTATTGCAATTTTTAATTAATAAATAGCCCAGACTTGTATTGTGTGTGGGTGAAGGAAGACTCGTATCCAGGTTGTGGGATGTTCTTCCACACGTAAGAAAATACCAATATGGACCAACAGTGTGTCCATTTCATTTTTTTTTTATTTTGGCAACCAAGCCCAAATTAGGGCTCATTTCTGCCAGTGTCGAGTTATATTATAGTTTTCAGTCACAATAAATCACTTCACATTATAGTCCTCAGTCAGTCACCGTCCATAAAAGTCATGTTTTACTAAAATGGTGGTCATTGTACTAAAACTCTACACGGACATTTTGAGACAACTTGAAAAGACACGATACACATAATTCATTTCATTTCACTTCACTGGTGCACATGGATGATCTACGTCACTCTGCAACTTCCCGCCAAAAAGTCCGTTTTTCTCCTTCTTCTTCTTATTTTTAATTTTGGCAACCAAGCCCAAATTAGGGCTCATTTCTGCCAGTGTCGAGTTATATTATAGTTTTCAGTCACAATAAATCACTTCACATTATAGTCCTCAGTCAGTCACCGTCCATAAAAGTCATGTTTTACTACAATGGTGGTCATTGTACTAAAACTCTACACGGACATTTTGAGACAACTTGAAAAGTCACGATACACATAATTCATTTCATTTCACTTCACTGGTGCACATGGATGATCTTTATTGGGTAAAATACCACCAAAAATACACAATAAAACTCAAAATACACAAATTTATGAAAATAAAAATGAAAATGCTACGTCACTCTGCAAGTTCCCGCCAAAAAGTCCGTTTTCTCCTTATTTTTATGTTTGGCAACCAAATCCAAATTGGGACTTCTTTCTGCCAGTGTCGAGTTATATTATAATTTCCAGTCACACACATATATTCCTCAGTCAGTCACCCTCCATAAAAGTAATGTTTTACTTACTACAATGGTGGTCATTGTACTAAAACTTTTCCCGGACTTTTTAAGAGAACATGAAAAGTCACATACTAATTTTATTTCACTTCACTGCACTTGGTTTTATCTTTTTTGCATAAATTGCAACAAAACTCAAAATACATGAATGAGAAGTTTTCTTGTAGGTATTTAAAGAGTTGCTGCAAAATAACCAGGTGGCGCTGTCATCACCAAATTGAATTGTCAAATCAAAATATGCTGTCACATAACTTCAGTGTTGCCACATAGGCCAACAACGGAAGGTGTCCATCCTTTTTAATTCAAAATCGACAATTGATAAAAAAATTATACAGATTTCTTTTATTAAGTGTTAATTGATATTAATGGCAACCATGAACATGATTAAATGAAACCAAATTTCAGAGGAGCAAAACTTAATTTTCGTTGCTTTTTGGTAACAGCCTGTTTTTTTTCGTCCGAAATTAGTAATAAGAGGCGGCAACACTGGTATGAGTGGATGTTTGTTTCCGTTGTTTGCGTTGTTTATTTTGTTGTGGAAGTCACGCTTAAGGATTATTTGTTTCTATCATTGTTTTGATATTCGTTGGACATCCACCCTTGTTGCTCTTATCCACTGTGACCTTAGTGGTTCATCAGTTGTACGTCCCTTATTGGTACAATTCACAACTGCACAAACACGCAGTTTCAATGGTTTTCAAATCTAAGCTAAATTTCACAAAAGTTTTGAACAAAACACACATGATAGTGACATAATACGAATTTTATACCACCTTGCTTTTCAGGATAACAAATGCTGTTTTTTTATATCACGACTATCTCACTACCACTTAAAGTCATTACACAGCCGCCGAAAATATCTAGATATAATGTTTCTTTTTAAATTGTTAAATGGCCAGATTGATTGTCCGCAGATGCTCGAAAATATTAACATCCTTGTGCCGCGTATTGGAAGTCGTTTGCAAAATCGAAATACTTTTAGTCTCCCTGCCTGTAGTACCGTTCTTGGGCAGCATTCTCCTTTGTGTCGCTTGTGCTCTTTTTACAATGCCATCAGACGTGATTTCGATATATTTTCTGGTTTTTTAGCCTCAGCTAAACGTTTATTAAATCAAATAATTATGTAATGTAATTTTTGCTAATTTATGTATTTTTGTATAGTATCATTTTGTTTTTAATCTGTGTTTCCCTTTTTATTATTTAAATTTTTAAGTAAATCCATAATACTTATGTGAGTACCTCCTCATTTTTGCATGCTGTATTCACATCTAGTAGGATACAGTAGTTTTTTGTTTAAGATATTTACTGTGTATTTTACCATAAATAATTATTGTATCCAGTTTTGTGAATCAAATAAAAAATAAACTAGTTACAGACGATCCGACTGTCGGACGTCTGATGGTCAGGGCCGTGTGTAGCGCGGCAGGACTCTCTAAGTATATACTGTAGTCTTTGGGCAGGACGTCGAAAGCTTCCAACCGGTATTAGTAATAATTATGAGGGTCCTGCCGCACTTCACACTTTCCTACGTCAGGACGTACCTTGGCCGTGTCTCCTGCGTAATAATAAAAATAGGAGTCCGACTTTGGAATGTCTGTTACCAGTATAAAGCCAAATAGTTATGGGCTGCGTTCAGTAACTACGCCGTGTGATCGCCCGAAGATCATCGTAGCGTTCAGTAACAGTTCAATAACATGGGTTGTAACTGAACGCACCCATGAAGTTACATAGTTTTTTTTTTTATTGAACTGACAGCAAGATAGTTCGTTTCAGTCATGTTAACGCCATCTATTGAGACTTAAAGAAAAGAAAATTAAATACCTACAAGAAAACTTCTCATTAATGAAAATAAAAACGAAAAACGGAACGTCACTGCAAGTTCCCGCCAAAAAAGTCCATCATTCTGTGTTACTGCTTGACTGCTTGTGGTTTCGCTGGTTTGGTTTTGTTCTTTCGTGGTTCCTTCGGTTTCGGTGCGCAAACGGCACTCACAAAAGGCATTGAATAAACTTACTTTAGTATTTATCTACTCTGAGCTTTAACTGAGAAATTACTTGAATATTTTTTTACACACTGCGTACTCAAAAGTTAAGTTTCATACTATTTTTAGGTGCTGTGCGTATCCTACCGTGAAGTCACTCTGGCAACGCTGATCTTTGTAGCCACAGATTAGATTAGTAAGTTGTAGAGGTGTGTAACTCATCAAAAATACGCGAGCTGCAGAACAGCTCACGGCTCAGGTGTGTGAGCCGGTTCAATGACTCAGCTCGCAGATCAGCTCAATGTACCTATAGTCCACGATACGCGCGCACGCTCACTGCGTACCGCGTCGAATCGAGCCGACTGAGCCGCCGCGATTCATTCGACTCCGCCGAGCGACTCTTTTCATACTTTAGAGTTGGTTTTTTTTTTATGATCTGATCTGAGAGTTATGTTACATATTTAATTATTGAATGTAATTATTATTTAAATGTTTTAGAACGAAATAATAATTCGAAGATTAGAATTACAAGAATAATCTATGGAGGGAGTCGCAGATACAACAGGAGTTGGATTGAGCCGTGAGCTAGTCATTATGTTGTTGAGCTGTAGTTCAACGACTCAAACCTGAGTGATCTGATTCATTGATAGAGGTGTGTAACTCATCAAAAATACGCGAGCTGCAGAACAGCTCACGGCTCAGGTGTATGAGCCGGTTCAATGACTCAGCTCGCAGATCAGCTCAATGTACCTATAGTCCACGATACGCGCGCACGCTCACTGCGTACCGCGTCGAATCGAGCCGACTGAGCCGCCGCGATTCATTCGACTCCGCCGAGCGACTCTTTTCATACTTTAGAGTTGTTTTTTTTTTTTACATGATCTGATCTGAGAGTTATGTTACATAGGTATTTAATTATTGAATGTAATTATTATTTAAATGTTTTAGAACGAAATAATAATTCTTAAATTAGAATTACAAGAATATAATCTATGGAGGGAGTTGCAGATACAATAGGAGTTGGATTGAGCCGTGAGCTAGTCATTATGTTGTTGATTCATTGAGCTGGTTCAGAGCTGAGTTACACACCTCTAGCCTCTAGTAAGTTGTATGTTTACAAGCAGCGTTGCCATTTGTACGGCAATTGCCGTTTCGTACGGCAATCAGGCTCTTTTAAGACAAATTGTACGGCATACGGCAGAGTGGTCATTGCCGTACGCTAAAATACGGCAATCAGGCAGGCAATCTTAGCATAAGGAAGTATTGGCAGTAAGATTTACCTTAAACGAAAACAAATGAATTTGCGTAAAAGTGAACGCATCTCTACATTATGGTATTGTCTTTGGTATTCGGGGAATTCCCTAACCCTTATCGGTATAGAGCAGTTACTATAATAACCTTAATTCGCCGCCAATACCCTAATGGCCCCGGCCAACGACCCGCGCTCCCGGCAACAGGAGCCTAAAGCAAAAAGACGTAGGTACAGGAAAAAGAAGGGCCCGACAACGGACGCGGCCCCAAACCGAGCTATTCCTCCCCCTGTACCTGTCCGAGACGTCGCCGCCCCCCAAGCAATCGCTGCACAGATCCCCCCCGCACCGGGGCCGACACAAAAAAGTACCGCCACCGCCCCCATGCAACCTGTGAGGGAAGGAAAGGCGCCTCCCCAACCCAAACCCAAGAAGGGTGAGGCGGGGAGGAAGGACACACAGCTCGTCGAGGCTGTTGAGGTCCTGTATCGAGTGTTAGAGGCCCTTAGAGCGGGAGTGGACCCAGTGCCGATTGTGCTCAGAGGACTCGCTGACCTACTACAGCACTGAGCAGAGTAACCAATTAAAAATAATACACTGGAACGCTTGTGGTATTAAAAACAAGCTCCCAGTGTTCAAAATCTTTTTGCTACAATACCAGCCCGACATAGTCCTCATCTCAGAGACTATGCTCAGAACATCCGACAAACTTAAAGTGTCGGGCTTTCTAACATACAGGCAAGACGAAACGGCCGGAGCCCGCGCATATCGCGGCCTGGCAGTTATGATAAAGCGCCGCCTAATTCACCAACAGCTGCCGCCGATGAGTTTGCAATCAATGTACGGGCTAGGCATTGAACTCTGTATCGGAGGAACATCCCCGATCAGAGTCTACGCCGCTTACCGCCCCCCAGTAGGACGAATACACCAGGCGGATGTCCGGTTGTTACTAGACTCCCCGGTGCCTACAATCGTTGCTGGCGATTTAAATTGCAAACACATCAGCTGGAACGCAAGCCGGAACTGTCACAACGGCAACATACTGTTTAACCTATCCGAGCAGGACGGCTTTGTTGTCGAGGGACCCCAAGTCCCCACACACTACCCATACAACGATGCTCACTCCCCAGATGTGCTCGACATCATTGTTCATAAAGGTCTGGACTGCCAGATCATACAAGAAGTCCTGCTCGACGACATGGGCTCCGACCACCTACCTGTAACGATGTCCCTGTACCGCCAGACACACATTCCTGCTCAAGTTCTACGGTATAATACTAACTGGCGAGTGTTCGCTGAAACACTAAACCAGAGTGAATTCCCGCAGTTCCCACTCCACCTTCCTGAAGATATCGACTGTCTGTTGAACTTCATCACCAACAGCACTCGGGAAGCGATCAGAAAAGCGTCCACCGAGCAACCAATTCGCAGGCGCCATGCCAACATACCAACATCTTTGTTGCATGCAATAAATATTAAAAAGCGCCTGCGAAAATTCTATCAACGTACTCGCTGTCCGACAGCAAAACGCGAATTAAACAAGCTTACCGAAAAAATAAAAAAGGAAGCCTGTAACGCGTCAACGCTTAGCTGGGAACGCCACATCCAGGACGCAGACGAGGAAGGGTGGAACAGTATCCACCGCCTCTGTCGCTCCTTGGCTGGCACCCCGGAACCAATTCGCCCGCTCCTGGCCGCAGACGGCACCCCTAGGTATCGTGCAGCAGACCGAGCGAACATTTTCGCGGACTGCCTTGAACGCCAGTTCCGCCCGAACCCGACCGACGATGAGGACCACGTTGCTGCAGTCGAGCAACACCTTCGAGAGTACTTCGCTTCGCCGATAGCGCTCGAGGAGGACCCGGTGGTAATCTCTCCCGGACAGCTTCAACGGACTCTGCTAGCCTTAAAGAGGAAAAGTGCCCCAGGCGTAGATAGGATAACGAACATGGCGCTGCGTCATGTCCCGCCGCGCGCTCTAGCGGCGGTGACACGCCTGTTCAACGGTATCCTCCGCCTGGGTCACTTTCCAACTGCTTGGAAGGTAGGCAGAGTCTGTATGATTCCGAAGCCCGGGAAAAATTATCTAAAGCCGGAGAGCTATCGGCCGATAACACTACTCTCATCTCTCTCGAAGGTGTTCGAAAAGCTCCTGTTGCGACACCTCGTTCCTCACATCACGCCTAGAAGCGAACAGTTCGGGTTCAGGGCCGAACACTCCACCACACTACAGCTGGCCAGAGTACTGCACTTCTTCACTGTATCCCTGAACAAAAGGGAGGATTCAGTTGCAGTATTTCTGGACATGGAGAAGGCGTTCGACCGTGTATGGCACAGCGGTCTGCTGTACAAAGTGTCGACATCAACCGCTCCACGCCGCCTAGTAAAGATCCTAGCATCTTTCCTACACAAAAGGAGATTTTTCGTTGCAGTCGGGGACGCAGTATCCGACGAGCGACGCATTGAAGCGGGAGTACCGCAGGGAAGTTGCATCTCCCCTGTGTGTTACGCACGTTACACTGACGACATCCCTGTCGTCGATGGGACGTCCCTTGCCCTGTACGCCGATGACGCGGCGTATTACACGGGCTCGATAACGCTCAAACACGCCGTGGCAAAGATGCAGAGGGCATTAGACGCCCTCCCACAGTGGCTGTCCAAATGGAGGCTGTCAGTTAACGTTGCGAAAACGCAAGCGTTGCTCGTCACCCCCCGCATAAAACCGCCTCCTAGACTAAAGATGCTAGGCCAGGAGATCGAGTGGTCGAACTCCGCCAAATACCTAGGGGTCACAATCGACCGTCGTCTGACTATGTCAAAGCACGTGGCAAACGTGACCAATCAGGTACGTGCAGCCCGCGCATTACTTCGCCCAGTGCTCTCCTCTCGCCTCTTGCCCCTACGTACCAAAGTGGGGGTATACAAAACATACGTGCGGTCACGCCTCACGTACGCAGCCCCGGCTTGGTTTTCACTTACCTCGCTGACGAACAAGAAAAAGCTGAACGTCCAGCAAAACCAAGCCTTGCGTACAATCGTCGCCGCTCCTCGCTACGTGAGGAACGATGTGATCGTACGCGACTTAAAAGTCGAGAGCCTAAGCGACTTTATTGCCAAATTAACCACCAGCATGTTCCGGCGCGCCGACAGATCGAGTCTTGCACACGTTAGAGACTTGGCGCCGTTGCACTCCCGGCCGCCGGAAGGCAAACCGTATGCGCGGGAGCTAATTACTCAAGACTAAGCTGCCTGCAACAATTCGACACCCATACTTTAACGTGTTTTGACATAAAGAGCCGCCACTCGATCGCTGAGCGCCGACTAGGCAAGCCCAAGACGGCAAGACTCGCGCTCTGAGTGGTGCCGCTCTCTCCCTACTGACGTAGAGGTCAGATGTACTACCATACGGCCAGTGAGCCAAGCACAAAGACACACTTGTTTTCACAAGTGGCGATTTTGCTACCGCAATCAAGGGGTTTATACGACCCCGGTTTTGCTTCCCCACCCCCCTTTTGGGAATAGGGTGTGCGATGACCACAAGTAGTAACCTTAATTCATTTTGCTTTGCTCGCCGCTCGTCACTACTTTTTATTTTAAATCAAATAGAACTTATTTTTAAGCTTTTGAAACAGTGTTTGGCAGTGCAGTGACCGGTATTATTTACAAAATGTCCTCGGATTTGGAAGAAGATGGCACGGGTCCTTCAACACCTAAGAAATGTAAGAAATCAAAACACAGAGCCCAAATGTATAGGACCCAATGGGAATCAGAAGCCGAATTTAAAGATTGGATTATGAATGGAGACATAGATGATAGATGATGGATGGAGACTTCTACCGGAAACAGTTCCTCCCGAAGACTCATTCCTTGATTTAGACAAAATGACAGCTGATGAGTTTTGGAGCAAGATATTACATTTATCGGAACCGCAATTTCAGAATTTGGCGAAATTTGTTCTTGAAGTTCTCTCCTTGCCACATGCAAATGCCGATTCAGAAAGAATCTTTAGCGCTGTAAACTTAATTAAAACAAAACAAAGAAACCGTCTCTTAACATCTACTATAAATTCAACATTATTAGCAAAAGAGTGCATTTCCAGAAAACATTCGAATTGTACGAGGTTCAAGCCAACTCCCGAAATGATAGCGAAAATAAAAAAACCGTCTGATTATGAAAAGAATGCCACTGAAGATGTCTTATTAGATGAAGTTGTGGATTTGATGGGAGGAGAGGAGTGATCTGTAGTGCCTTTTTCTATTTCGAATCTATATATTCAGTGGCATCTTTTTCATAAACAGGTTTTTTATTTGTTTGACTTCGATGACTATATTTTCTTTTTCATGTAACTATTAAAATAAAACAATGTACGGCAATTTTTGTTTCAATACGGTAATTTCATCTTTTGCGTACGGTAACCCTGTAAATGACCAGCGGCAACACTGTTTACAAGTCATAGCCGTGATAATATTGCTTGGATTCCTCGAAGATTCGTTTTCATTTTTTGTAGTAAAGTTGTTATTATTTAGTTTCGTTACCTTCAGTCATTAAATTGAAAAATGTAAGTCATACAACTTTCTTTTTAAATTCATGATATGTTGCAAAATGGAAGCGCAGTTTAGCTAAATAGTCAGCGGTTAGAGGATTGTTGTGCCCACTGTAGAGACCACAGAGAACTTTTTTATAGGTATGGAGGGACTAAGGAACAGCATTGTAATGAGGGATAACTCACTGACCTCAACGTACGGGACCACCGGGCTCTGAGAGGATTGTTGGACTTCCCATTTTTTTTCTATATTTCAAACATGTATCTTCAATTTTTGCTCCCCTTCTGAAAACAAGTAGTGGGTGACTTTGTTATAATAAGGTAATTTTGTGAATATCTTTGTTACAGGACTGAATATTGGAAATCACAGGCACGTAAATATTGTGAATTTTGTAAATGTTGGTTCGCAGATAACAAAGTTGTAAGTATTAATTATGTTTATCTGCTATTAATTATTTCTAATGATATCTATAGGATAGATAAACTTATAAAGAAATCACTATTTTTATTTTAGTCAATATCCTTTCATGAAAATGGGAAACGTCACAAAGAAAATGTACAAAAACATATATCACAACTCACCAAAAAGAGTACAAAAGATGCAAAAAAACGTGAGAAAATGGATGATGATATCATGAAAATGGAAACTGCAGCGATGGCAGCTTACTTGAAAGATGTTCAGAATAATGCTGATCTTACATCACAGGTACTAAATGGATAATTTATTATTAATATAACACCCTTTTAAAATCAACTATAAATACAATAATAATTTGTCAAAAGAATGTAGGTAGGTAGGTATAAATATGTTTAACCAAAGCCAACTATCTAATTGTTTTATTTATGCTGATGATTGTTTGAAACATTGACTGACATCTGTAGCCAGTCATGCTCTCTGTTTAAAGCAAGAGATGACTATAGTCCATAATCTGTTCTAACCACTGCATGGGCCATCTACCTTTGTAATAAGTAACTTTCCTAGTTAATTGCAATACAGATTATATGTATTGTATGTACATTTGTTTATTTATATGTATAGATGTCACATTGATTTTACAGAGTATCAATGAAATGATTGATCAAAATGGAAGTGGTGAAACTAAAGTGACTATCGTAGCCAATAACAGGCCGCACACAAAAGCCCCTCCAGCCTGGCATGAAGTTAGAAATGATGATGGAACCTCTTACTTCTGGAACACTCAAACAAACGGTAATCCTTTATTTACTTTAATGACCAGACTGATGGACTGGCAGACTTATTGTAGTTTTTTTTTTTTACCATTCATGTGTTTTCGCCTTAACCTAATAATGGAAATGTTCATTTCCGTTATTTGGCGAATTTTAACAGATGTTAATAACTCATTCTCTCGGTAGCCCCACTGAAGGCACCACACAGGCTAGTATAATGATTTACTACTTGGGTTTACCAAACCTTGTTTCAAATGGTTTCGTTTATAATCATTTCAGACACTACATGGGATCCACCAGATGAATATTTATCTATTGTACAACAAGAAGAATCTAAACTAACAGAAGAAAAGGCTGGGAAGAAAAAAGAGAAAATGAAGTAATGTATCTATCATAAGTGGTTATTTTTCTATCGCTTATTTTGGTTACTCTTTATGTTTATGTAAATTTATATCCATACCCAAATGCGACTCTAATATGACAATTATAAAAATTAGAACATGCCAAAAGTTTTGACTTGTTCTAATTCTGGGTCCCTTGGGTGTTGGTTGACTCAAAACCAGAAACCTCGAAAAAATTGCATATTTAAAACGTTTTCTGTTGTCACTTTCTTAAATTGGGTTGATTTTAGTGCATTATCTATAGTAAAACAACAAATAATAAATATAGTAGAATATACAAAACTATGACTGGTACTAAATTAATAGTTTGTTGCAAGGACTGTTCATTTTATTGCAAATTTGATTTATAGAACTACAAAATTGAGTGAGTGTTTATTATTATACTGTGTGCAAAAATGGTTTTAAGTCAAACCCCAGTCCTTCTCACGCATAGGCAGTTTTTTGTTGCGTTTCAAGTAATTTTTTAATGATTTGTTTTTATTAATGTATGCTTAAGAACAGAGTTATGTGCGATTTGAAAATGGTTGCGAAGTTGAGTAAACGCACGGATTTAATGTAGGCGAACAATTTATTCTAGTCCCATACTATTTAAGATCCTAAGATTATATTATTATTATGTTTTCTATATCTAGTTAATACCCAATTATCTAACTATAAACTAATTTCAAAGGAAAGAACAGCAAAAAGAAGCGAAGAAAGAAGTGAAAGCGCACCTTGCACGTGAAAGAATGAGGGAATTGGCAGTGAACAAAGATGAACCGAAACAACCAGTTATTAGTGATGTTGAATTTGGTCCTGCACCGCGCGCTAGTAAACCATATGGTTCTTGGACTGCTATTGTTAATGAGTATGTATTTTACTTAATAATCTAATAAAATTGTAAACTAGGCATGAATGAGTAGGCTAACCGATAAGAATCAATTTCGGTATTGAAAAAAAAAAACAAAAAATGATTGTTCTGGTGATTTCATTTTAGTATTGTTTGACTGTATGAATGTTTGTTCGTGCACTCATCACTCAAAACTATTGGATGGTATTTCATGAACCCAAATTAGTGATAGCTTATAACTTGGATACATAAACAAAAAGGTCATTTTTTTATTTTAATAAAGGGGGTCCAGTGAATATGACAAAATACTGATTCTACATGATCGAAGCGAAAAATCCACTTATATCAACAAAATTTATAGGACTACCAAAAAGTGGTAATCCATTCCCTTAGGCAAGAGCTACCCAAACTTTTTTCTCGTAGACCACTTTCAACATTTTCTGGTTTCCGTGGACCCCCTGCTACAACAGGAAGATTAGATCTATCTGACGTAGATCGCCGTTGAGTCTCCCGTGGACCCCTGGGGATCACTCATTCTTGTCCTTACTAGTATCATTAAACTAACCAACAGGTTTAAGATTACTGTTAATTTTGTATGTTTAATCATGGCAAATAATTTATTTTAGGCCTAAAGACAACGTGGATCTTCAGCTACCAAAAGTCAAAGAGTTACCGCCTCCACCTGTTATTATGGAACCGGAGACTGTACAGTTTAAGGAAAAACGAGTTCAGTCGCTTGGAGATGGACCTGTAGAGTTCAAGAAGCGAAAAATTAATAACCCCAAACGAAATATGCGACAGAAAGTAGAAGATGATTGATTTAGACAATATATTTATTGTACATATTTTAACCACTTTTTTGTATTATTTTGGAATGTGCATTCTATATAATAAAATCCCTAGTCCGATAATGGTGCCGATTCTGTTTTTAATCGCACTAAACTAATTTTAGTCACATCTCATCTCTTTCTTTCGAACATTATTGAAAAAGGATAGAACATATTTAAAGTTATCTTTTAGTCTTTGCCGTCTTATTTTGCGTGTATTTAGGCGTAACCGCGATAGATGGCGAGTAAATTTATACTGAAAACAAGCATTGGACTAATTTCACAGGACTGAATTTCTTACATCCTTTTCTTATGTTATTTGTTAGAAAGAGACATAGTGAGATTAAAATTAGTTTATTTGTAAATGACAGTATCGGGGCCAATGTCTTTTCACTTGTAATGAAACCGGTAAAGAGCGAGTCTCTTTTTTCATCAGTCAGTGGTGTTGATTCTGTTGTTTACAACTAAACTATTTTTTTTTTTTTTTTTTATACCACTAAGGTGGCAAACAAGCATACGGCCCGCCTGATGGTAAGCAGTTACCGTAGCCTATAGACGCTTGTAGCACCAGGGGTGTCACTCGCGTGTTGCCGACCCTGAAGAAATCTCTTCACACCTTTTTTGAAGAACCCCATGCTGTACCTACTCCATTGGGAAAACCACGGCGGGGAGCTCATTCCACAGTCCGAGCGTCCGCGGAAAAAAACTCCTTTTAGCCCGCACAGTTCGAAACAAATCTGGTTTCAATGTGTGAGGATGGATTCCCCGTCGATGGCGAGAGTTGCGATGGTAGAAGGTAGCCGTGGGCATCAAGTCGAACAATTCCTTAGAACACTCTCCGTTGTACAAGCGGTAGAACACACATAAGGAGGCAAAGTATCTCCTCAGACTGAGGGGCTCTAAACCGCTTGTGAGCTCGAGATCGTCAACAATTCTGACGGCATGTCGCTGAACCGAGTCTAAAGGCCCAAGCTGGTATCCAGGTGCTCCCGCCCATAGATGACAGCAGTACTCCATATGAGGCCGGAAACGTACCCGCAAATGTATACGGAAAAGACTAATTTGAAAGCTTTAAATATATATTATCCTTTTTGCTTTAAATATATATTATCATGTTTGTAAGAAAGAGATGTGATGTGACAAAAATTAGTTTAGTGCAATTTACAACAGAATCTACACCAATATCCACAGTTCCTAATTTAAAGTAGGAATATAAACAGATAAAACTACAATAATAATACAAACCTTTTATTTAATTTAATATGAAGGATTAATCTAGTTCCATAATATCGAGAAAATAAATTTGTTGTACCGAATTTTAGATTAGGTAAAATTCAAAATCATTACACTAATCAAGCCATACTTACTGTATTATTAATTAAAAGGTCACGCAAAAAACATGGAAGAAAGAGCTAATTACACGGTTATTTCATTACATTGTATTGTAAGCTACATTGTAAGTCAGCAAAAGTGTGGGGCTCTGCCAAATACCTACATACAGTATTTGAATGAAATATCCAGTTGACGCTAGTTTTGGTTTATCGTCAGAAAATAGTAGATTCGTAGGTGTTTTGAGCATAGAGGTATCATAAGAAAACTCCTTATTGAAATTACGTGTAAGTAAATAAAAATAAATACCTAAGTTACGTGGTAGGTACCCATCTGGTTATTAATACTAACATGTGTGGCTTGTAGAAGAAAATGCGAAAAGTTAAGGAAATCGAAGCTGTAGTAACACACAGTAATTACTCGGCTGGATAGGTAAGTCTTCACATCACACCCACCACCATTAGGTCACATATAACAAGGGTTCGTTTAATTTTAGAAATGTTTTTCTATATCGCGCTTAACTTTCCATCAACTGAAATCTTCAACGTTTTCAGTAAATAAGTATAAAATACGTAGGAGGTACCTATGTCTAGAATGTGTGACCTGCAAATGAAGTATTTCATAACTTCTTGTAGGTATGTACACACAGTCATGTCATGAGTGTTAATAACATTGAATTATGTATGACAATCTTGCTCACAAGTTGCTAGAAGTTATCCAAATATTATCTTATATTTTTTTTTATCGTTCCGGTTTGGAGGAGAAAACCGGGGATTACGAAATAGCATTTTCGTCTTATTTAAAAAATCACCCTGTATATTACTTTGGTTAATAAGATAAATATGTTTTCAAGATTTCAAATGGATCTATACTAAGTAGGTACTTGTCTAGGTATAGGCCTATAAGTAGTTCATCTACGTTATTCCAAATATACTGTTTATTTATGGCACAAGGCATGGGAAGAAGGGATTATAGATACCTAGTCATCCCTGTAAAATTACTAGGTAGAAGCAAAACAGAGAGCTCATACAACAGATATTTTTAGGGTTCCGTAGCCAGGCAAAAAACGGAACCCTTATAGATTCGTCATGTCTGTCCGTCTGTCTGTCTGTCTGTCCGTCCGTATGTCACAGCCACTTTTTTCCGAAGCTATAATAACTATAATGTTGAAACTTGGTAAGTAGATGTATTCTGTGAACCGCATTAAGATTTTCACACAAAAATAGAAAAAAAAACGATACATTTTGGGGGTTCCCCATACTTAGAACTGAAACAAACTTTTTTTTTAATAAAACACATATGTCTATGGATAGGTCTTCAAAAATGATATTGAGGTTTCTAATATCATTTTTCTAAACTGAATAGTTTGCGCGAGAGACACTTCCAAAGTGGTAAAATGTGTGTCCCCCCCTGTAACTTCTAAAATAAGAGAATGATAAATCTATAAAAAATATATGATGTACATTACGATACAAACTTCCACCGAAAATTTGTTTGAACGAGATCTAACAAGTAGTTTTTTTTATACGTCATAAATTGAAATTCATATCAAATACTCAGGTCTATACTATCATTTACTTATATACCTACAAGTTTATATGGAACCCTCGGTGCGCAAGTCTGACTCGCGCTTGGCCGGTTTTTGTTTTTAATGTAGAATAGGCTTGCGCTTGGCCTTTGACTGACCTCAGGAGGAGTTATGACGAGGCCGAGGATGTAGCACGCTTACTCAGAAAATGCCTATTCACTATGGCCTTGAGAACCTCTAAGTTAAAGGTGTCAGGAAACAGATCCAGGAAAAAAAGGAGAAAAATGCGGAATGAAGAAGCGAAGCGTTGTGTCCGTATGGGATGTCGACAAAGTATAGGTGGAAATTCTCCCGTCTTGTGGTTAGATGGAGAAATGGGAATGGATTGAACAATTCAGTAGTAGAATAGTTCTTTCAAATGTTAAAGTTTCATATTTGTTGGTCTTCTATAGATAGAACACATCCATGGTACAGGGAAGTTCTGGGGAAGTTTCATTTTTAACCGACTTCAAAAAAGGAAGAGGTTCTCAATTCGGATGTTTATATTTTTTTTTTTTTTTTTTTTTATGTACGTTCGGGCATAACTCCGTCATAATAATATGTAGACGGATTTTCAAAATTATTTTTTTGTTCGAAAGGGGTTTATTCCGAAATGGTCCCATATAAATTTCATATAGATCTGATGATGAGTTTCGGAGACAGACAACGGAACTCTTAAAAAATTACAGCAAATCTACCGCAATTGCTGCTATCGCATATGCATATGCATTGTTTACGAAGGCCTTTACACGCGAAAATATTTAAGTATATATGAAACTAAAAATTCAAAAATAAAATACTTTTTAGTGTACTTTGAAGGCGGTTTTTTTTTTGTTAAAAAGTTATTAGCATAAGACTTAACACGTTTTTGAACATGTTGACTAGCCTACAGATAGGTACATATCTACTAAGTCCTAGGAAGGTCGGAACCCTCGGTGCACGAGTCAGACTCAGACTCGTACTTGGTCGGCCTTATTTTTATATAGGCAAAATATATATTTTATTCTATAATTAGGGGAAGCCCGGGCAACGCGAATATGTTAAGAGAAAGGCTAAAAAAAGTACACAAATTTCTAATCAACAACAGTTTTTTTATTACTAATTTGTACTTTAGTTAATAATCTTTGGAAAACGCTACTAAAAACTTTGAAACTTAAACAACTTATACGTACATTTTTGATTACAAAAAAAAGTGCCTATTATCCGTTTTGCCCGACCCCCCCGGGTAAAACGGATACAACCTCAGGGCAAAAAGGATACGTAAATCAATGGGTGTTTTAATCTTCGCAATCATCACAGTAGTAGCTGCCTACCCCTAAATAAGAAGTGCACTCTATCCAATCTTCGGCAGGCGGTTCAATATGTAATTCTGAGCACACTAAACATAAACAACTTGTTCCATCCTTCCGATTTTTATTGTTAGACTTATTTGTAGTTTTATGTTTACTAGAACCGGCCAAATTGGATATATTAGTCTTTTTGCATGTAGATTTGTCAGGACCTACCAACTTTTTTTATTTTATGTGCATTTTTGCTGGGGCCTGCTAACTCGCAAAACGGATAGCTATCCGTTTTGCCCATATCCGTCTTGCCCAAAGCCCTAATAATCAAATGTTGTATTATCCTATAGTAAAATTTCTACAGACGAATAAAAAGTTACAAAGTCAAATTAATCTTAAAAAAACACGCAATCGATTAAACAGAGTCTATTCGTTAACACTTAATACATAATACAACAAATCATACACATACCTTGCCAAAAATCGTAACAAAACAGCAAAAAACTTATATTTTTATTTTGACAACAAGTGCACGCTTCTATTGTTTTGGTTTAACTGTCATGGCGTGGATGAGTTGCTGTTTTACCGACCCGAGATTGTCCAATTGTGCCATCTATTATAGTTTTTTAATAAAATCGAGTATTCGTCTTACCCACACTATGCATCTTGCCCGGGCTTCCCCTACTTACAATCGGCATAAAAAAACAATAAATTACTTACCTTAAAAAGTGTTTTACATTGAAATACTAAAACGTTTATAAATACATATGTAGGTAGGTATGTAGGTACATAATCCAATTTCTTACCCAATATTACGTAATATCTCAGAGTATATAAATACTACGGTAAAAATGATATTATTGAGTAGGTACTTAGGTTCTATATACTGACTGATTTTTCAGCGCTTTTATGAAACTTCTAAAGATCAATGGCAAACTTCTGTTAAACTATAAGCATTGTATTAGCTACGAACACATTAATAAACAGGCAATACCAATGGGCGTTATGCCTATTTTTGTATGTAAGATGTAAGTATTAATCTACATCGATCGAATCTTACCTGCGTCTTTTGTTATGACCGTGATCCGGGACCAATATGGAAATGACGTAGGTACCTACTATTTACGCTTAATGTGACATTGTGTAGGTAACATTTTTGATGTCCGACATCACTGCACGTTGAGGCCGGACCAAACATCATTATTTTTTCCAATCACGGACGGGATGTCGATTGTGCGTATATAAGGGAACAGTAGCTGGAGTGGTGATCATTACGTACAATCTCATTCGTTGGCAGCAGTCCCGTCTAGCGATCCCTCTAGACCTGGCTATCGTGCTGTGCTCTTTGGATAACCATAAATCAACCAACATGTTCAAGCTGGTAAGTACCAAAACAACTTGTCCAAAGTATGAGCAGTCCAAACTAATATATAAAATTAAATTAGTACCTACCTAAGTTCCTTATACCTTTTTGCGCCATTAAAACCCATCAGAGGCTATCCTTCTAGTCCACTTACCTACTAGTTTTCGCCGCGACGATCTATCCCAAGATTTAAAATAATGTGTTAGGTAATTCAGAAAAATTTGTATCAGTGTGCCTTTCATCCAAAGTTCAGTAGTTTTTCGTGAAATAGTAACTTACATAATTATACATCCATCCTCACAAAAGTTCGCGTTTATTATATTAGTAATCCTACTAAATTCTTGAAGGTCTACTCTTTAGTAACCAGATTTCCGTCTTGCTAATGAATTTTAGGTTCTTTGATAGCATAACTTTAGGTATCATTTTTAGAAACAAAAAAGCTCAAAAAAAGTAGAGTCTGTCTTCTTACGAGTGGTGACGTTTTCGGAACCACCTCGAACTGGTGTCAGGCTGTTGTCCCCACCTTTTTTTTGTCCGGCAGAGCATTCGGGACACTTCCAGGTCTTTCTTCGTTCTATGCTGATAGTGGATACATTTACGCATAAAGAACAAAATACTTTTTCACAAGTGGTAGATGTGCATCTGAGAATATTTGTGTTAGTAGTAATCAAGTATCAAAATGTGATTTGTTTCACAGTTGTTAGTCGCGTTCGCTGCCCTGCTCCTGGTGAGCTCCGCAGTGGCCAAGCCCCAGCTGGTGGTGGATCCATATGGGTACTACGCGGCTCCAGCGTACTACGCATCCTATAGTACACCCCTAGCCTACTCGTACCCTTACGCCTATTCGTATCCTTACGCCTACTCGTACTACTAGACAATACTTACTCGTGTGTTTAGCGTTTGTATTTAAAACACCATTTAAGTCTGCATTCAAATAAGACTTTTTAAGTATATCCTTCGTAATAGACGGTATCTGAAACATGTTAATCAAAAAACGGAATGGAATAGACCTAAATTATTATTTTGACGACTTACGTTAGTTTAAACAAAGAGTGTAGATATATTTACATACAATTTATTGAATTATGTATTTCTCTTATATTGTGAAAATTTACCTATAAGTATTTGTTAATGTACAACTTACATTTATGTATGTACCTTGTGAAAGTACTTACTTATTGAAATGTAATAAAAATGTTAAATGTATAAGTAGTAATTTCCTTTATTTTTTCCGTGTGTCGGTTACCTACCTAAAAGAGATTAATTCACCGCAAAATAACATTAGGTGCCTTATGAATATTTCAAGGCGATAAAATCTGGTCAATCAGATCAGATTATTTTTAAATATGGAAGGTGTAAAGTGCTGATCCAGTTGTGGCCACGTAATTTTCCAGCTAGGCAAATTAATTGACTGACAAAATTAAATAAAAATCAAGTTCCTAGACATGAATGTCTAGAGTCAAAAAAAAAAACAAAAAGTTTTTTATTCAATTTAGGCCCTGGTAAGGCGCTTATGAACGTTAAATTGGTACCACAGACATATTTCAGATATTTGTGATTGGTACATACAGTTGAATTTACCATTACGTTATATATATATATATATATATATATATACATATACGTTTTGATGATATTTGTTCTTTTCTACGTCATAAAAAACTAAAACAAGACCTAACAAATTCTTCGTGGACAAAGCCGGTGGTAAACAATCAGTGTTTTCATAATGGTTAGTGATGGGTCACCGGTACGTGATTATTCGCTGGTACAATCATTGATTGAGATGACATAGTCAATGACACAATAATTATGGCATGTGCAAGGCCACACTTACCTCCGCTTGGGATCATTTGTATTCAGAACTGAACACCACATTCGACAACACAATGCTAATCCGCCTTTGGGAACTACATTAATAAAATAATCCAGAGTCTTAATGTTCTAGAAGTAATAAGACGCACGATTAATTGTTTTGTTGATACCATGTAGGTAGAGGCATCTTTGCAACTCATTAGCAACTCATCAACTTCATGGCGTTTGTGGTGCGTGTTCCAACGTGTTTCCTGCACCTCGTCATGGAGGAAAACTTTATAGCAATAAACTTTTATAGAGAATAAGGCAGATGGAGCGCGCGTAACACGGGAGTGAGGCCAAAAAAGCAAATACAAATTGAAAAACACTTACCTGGTATTACTATTTTTATTTTTTTATTATTACTATTACTTACTGCCTTCTGAATCAGGCTCTTGATCCAACCGCCTAACGAGAGCCTCGAGAGATTTTGGTCCAGGCTTATTTTTATTATTATTTTGCATTGAACTATTTATAATAATGTGTCGATAGATACCATTATCTTACTTTATTAAATATATTCTTATATGTATTATTATCGCTGTGAGCAGCGACTGCCTACACCGATAAGCCTTCGAGGCTTCCGTGCAAGCTCTAGACAATAAATGTAATTTTAATATGGTAAATAAAAAAATATATATATATATACTTACATAAGTTTATGTAAGAAAATAATTAAAACTATCCCATTCTATGTATTAAGATAAAAAATATTTATAGCACACAGTAAACAATTAAGTGTAAATACAGTATTAAAAGCTTTTATATGAGCGAGATAACTGTCACTTTAAAATCGTCGCTTGAAGAAAAAAAAAAAAAGATAAAACCATACAAATTATAATATTATAAAACATGATTTTTCATGATAATTTGGTATCAACATTCTTTATATCACTTAGGTGGCAAACAAGCCTATGGACACTTGCAACACCAAGGATATCACGCGCGCGTTGCTGAAATCTCTTCAAACCCCTTTTGACATATTATTAACTTGTTGAACCCCGCGGTTTCACCCGCATTCCCTGGATAAAAAGTAGCCTATGTCGTTCTCCGGACCATAGGCTATATCTGCGTAGGCGTGAAAGCGAAACGAACTCACATTAGCATTTATAATATTAGTAAGGAAGTAAGGATTATTAATATAATAATTAGCTTCGGTCCGCAGTTTCACTCGCATTCTCAGAATATAAAGCGTTAAAAATAGTGTAAGGAGCTTCCTTCCGCGGAAGCTCAGAGTGTATCAGACGGGCCGTATGCTACCTTAGTGGTATAAATAATTGGACTGTTTTACAATAAACTTAAATCGACTTCAAAGTACACTAAGAAGTAATCAAATCCTGATCTGATAACAATGGGACCAAACGGGAAGTTTACCCTTCCAAACAAAAAAATAATTTTCCAAATCGGTTAAAAAATGACGGAGTTATGAGGTAACAAAAAAATACAACCGAATTGAGAACCTCCTCCTTTTTTTGAAGTCGGTTATAAAGGATATTTTACTCTTCGGCATATTAAATATCTTTATGCAAATATTTACGCCGATCTGTTGCTCCGTTACAAATATTCTCGCTTTTAAATATATAGTAGAATTAATAAAACAAAATTAATTTGTAAGTTGGTAATATGTATAATTTATTAAAGAACATTTCCTATACAATAATTACATAGTGTACCTACTATTACTAGCTCTATTGATTGCAACTTTTATTTAGTATACAGAGTGAATTAAACGAACGAGGCAAGCACGGATTTAATTATAATAGTTAATGTCACCAAACAGAAAACTGCAATTTTCATCACTTTCTCAACCCGAGAATTAAACTAACAAAAAATAATATTTTCATTATTTACTTAGTATTTCCATTGCTCACATTACCTACTATGTTAATAAGTATGATATTTGATAGGCATCATGTCTTAAATTACATATATTTATATATTATTCATATATCATAGAAAACAACAAGACGTGTTTTCTTCCCAACACAATGAGAAATCATTAGAGCGCGTTTATGTCTTTAACATGCCAATTGATGAATTAAGTGCTACGAAAGTACTACGAAGATATTTAAGTAAATGACCATCCATTCACCATGGTGTTTATTAAAATACATTAAAATATATACTTTTTTTACACATTTTATTGTAAATTTTCCAATGAGAAGGTAAAATAATGCAGGGAAGACAGCTAGTAATATCCATGCTATGTGTTTTTTTATTAAGTATTTATTTTTTGTCTGGTATCCAAATTAGCTCTAATTAAATTAGGATTATGTTATTTTTTGCAGCTTATTATTGCATTAGAACCTATTTGATTTTACTATTTTCTGAATCCTCTAAGTCTAAGTTACAATATCAACTCAATTTACCCAATAATTAATTATCAGAAGCGTCGTCTTAGCTACCATCACTTTTGTAAGTGTTGTTTAAAATAAATACTGTTCATGCAAGTAGCATGCTTTTCGTGTAATAGTATACATTTTTTTTAATAAACAATTGATCACATAACAATAAATTGAAAACTGTTATGTCCAAATTTTACTAATATTAGTCGATATTTAGTCCTTATTTATGTCATATTGTAATCAACTCATGTCATACTGTATGCTATGGGCATTTAAAAAATATTAACAAATATTCTGTTATTTAATTTTTATTCATAACCATATTACCTACATAACCATGTCTACTGATCAAGTGTATTTTTTTCCTTTAATTTTGAAATAATACATATTATTACAAATGAAAGCGGACAACTGCTTTAAAAAAAATTTGGCTGCGAAAATATTTTTATCAAAACATTCTAAAACATGCATGTTGTGATTAGAACTATTTAAATAATGTGGTCGCTACGATAGATACAGTCTTAAATGTTATCGATTTGCCCATATTACCAACGGAAATGTGTTAGATATAAATACGATTTACAATGTAACTTAACAGACAAAGTTTGTATGTTATAGAATTACACTAATTGTCATTAAAGTTCATTCACTTTTTAATAACACCACGACCAAAATGTCTATACGCAATAATAGTTAGCTGTCACCGTTCAAACGCAAATAATATTGCACACAAAGTATCCGAGGGAGATTCCACTATATGTTTAAGCAACTTCTAAGTCCGATTCAGAATCGTCAGTGTACATTCTGGGGGTGGGTGGTGCGGGGAGCGGCAGCACGGGCGAGTGCGCGGGCGACAGCACCGGCACCGGCCGCGAGAGCAGCGGCGCGCGCCCGCATGCCCGCTCCTCCTGCAGCTTCCTCAGCCGCTCCTGCTCCTCACGCTTCTGCTTGCGCCACTTAGCTCGCCGGTTCTTGAACCATACCTGCCACAAAAAAAAAGTTTTATTAAAAGTAATGAAAGCAGGTGATGATAATATGTTTTTCCTTGAGACCTACTGAGCAATCTGAAAAATAAACTAATGCTGCGTACATACCTAAGAATATTGGAGATTGATACAGGTAGGTACTGAGATATAGTTTAAAAGTACTTATAAGTAGTACCTATTGAACAATATGATGAGTATCTATTAGTTCCAGCTTCCTACAAGTAGGTAGTTACTACCAATGAATTTCAAATCACCTTGAGATTCATAAACATTTAAATTTACAAGAATCTACAATAGATTTCGATTACAATAAGTTAAGTACTCAATATACCAATAGAAATAAACAGAAAATATTTTGGGTGTGAAATCGATCCACAAAAGATCCTTAAATATTGAAATATTCCGAACCATCTGTTGTATTGTATTGTAACATATAAATCGATATTTTATTATTCGTGTTATCTGCGGACAAATGACGAACCAATTCTGTTACAAACATTGACCGCGCTACTGTACCTACTAAGCTGATGTTGAGAAAAAAAACTGATTTACTTTTGTAGTGTCTGTTGTGAACGAACAATCATTGATATTTCTCGGGAGATGGTTCCACTCGAGTGGACATACACACGTGTAGTGTAGAGGTTCCAACCTGCGGGTGGTCTCGGAGTGGGCCATTGTGGCACCTCGCCGTCACAACACTAGCCGGACTCTTTTCGTCCACTTTCATCGTGTAATTCTTTGTGAAAAACTATTCATTCAGAAAACTGGGATTTATGCTTATTGATGTATGTAGTGTAGGTATGTCTATTCTTATGAATGAGATACGATATATTAGGTACCATGGTATATATCCAAAATATTCATTGCTGTGCTGACGGTAAGTAAATGGGTAAACCTTGAAGAAATGATTTAAATTATATTAGCAATCTATATATAATGGCAGCGGGTACCTAGCTGAAGTATTTGTGCCTTAACAATACTTTTGGCCAATATCTAAGTAACTTAATAAGCACGTATAATTACATACAGTGGCAGTGTTAATATCGTATTCGTGAAATCAAATAAAACTACATATTTGGTGGTATGCTGGTATTTGAGTAACAATAACCAAGTATGCTTTAAAAATATTTACCTTAAAAGTTATAACATATATTTAGAGTGGAAACACGCTTTCTGAACATAAAAAGAAAATAAAACCTAATCATATAAAAAAATAACAAACAGTCTAGGAATGATCTTTGTCGGATTCCATTTCAATTATTTGGCCATTCTTAACTGTTTTGTAAGAAAGCTTTAAAATTAATTCGTTAACGATACGACTATTGTCGGAGTTAATTGCATTACAAGAGTCAGTCGGTAGCTCGACAAAAGCTCCATTAAGTTTCGGTAAAAGAGTGACGGGGTTTGCGCCCCCGCTCGCTCATTCGATGCCACTCATGCGGCAAATATGGCCGCTGCCACCGCCAGACTCCAGGGCGACTCCTTACACCCACTGGGCCCTTCTGTTCGCACCGAAACTCCTTTGTCATTCCTCACCCACAATAAGATTAGCCTCGACGCTCTTTTGTACGCTGCTGATTGTATTTGGTTTAACTCGTTTGCTGTTTGCATAGCAGCCAATAAGTTCATTTCAGAAGATAAGCACTCCATATGATGGGAATCATTTTATTTCTCCAATGTTTATTATGATTTCAGATTTATTTCTATCTAGGAACTTATGACAAATGCCTTGTTAATTTAAAGCTTTTATTATTACGTCCTGATTTTTCACAGCCTTTATAAGTAAAATCTACCTCGGTTATGTTTGGATCCTTGCATAACCATACGGTGGAATGTTGTGTAATGTCAAAATCTCTCTCTATAAACAGCTGTCATTAAAATCTTTATGCAAGCGAAACGGAGTATCTTGATACATTATGCAATGACCCGTCTTTTCTCTTAGGTACCATAGAGTACCTACATTTACATTGAAATAACACTGCCAGATTTGTACAGCAAAGTAATAATCGGTAGATTTGAATAGTCTAACATCATTAACTAAGTCATGTTAAAGCTTAGATTTCAATATTAGGTACGCCTTGCTAATATTGAAAGCTTCATGCGTCCTATGAAATATTCCCCATTGTGTTTGTGCCATAACGAGCGCGGAGAATTCCCAAATTCTATTGTACCTAGGAAGGTATGTACCTAACCACTGCAGTGTTTCTGTTCCATGCATTAATAACTACAGAACACGCTCAGTCGAAGACAATTGAAGTATTTTATTGAAAGCTTAGCCGTATTATTCGCTGCAATTGTTTAAATATCTATAAGTAATATTCCTAAGCGAAACAGCAGTTATTTTCCCCCTTATTACATGAGATGGTTTAAAGCAAGTCTTGTACAACCCAGGTTTTAAGATAACCCCTGAAATATTTGTTATTTGACGTTAGAAAGTGACTGGAACCTTAAGCCGTCTCATATTATTATAATAAGTGGTCATGGATAAGTAACTACACCATAATTGATTTGGTAACGTAAATATGTAGCTGAAGTTACGTGTGGGAAGATAAGCAGATGAGTCTGCGAGGGGCGGGGCCGCGCGCCGCCGGCTATGCGTACCACGCCTCGACGCCTGCATGGCCTGCTGCGGAGGTTAATATTATATCCTAAATACCCAAATCTCACAGGACAACTATCCAGGTGTATGATTGTATCTATTAATATATTAGCTAGGCAATGTTCAGTTCATGGAAGGTGCTGCTTTTGGGGGCTGGTCTGCTTAAGTTTACCAGTTAATTATTAAATACCGATTCAGACTATTGTTGTGAGTGCGATTAGAATGTAAATATTAGGTATGTTATGAATCTAAGCTTGCTTTGAGGAGAGTAATTGCTGAGTTTATTGCCGGCTCTTCTCATAAAATGCAACCTTCCAAATCGGTATTAGAGTATTAGAGTCAGACTTTTCATAAGTGCCTGCGAATTAAGGTCTATTTGAATAAATGATTTTGAATTTAAATTTGGACGTAGAATCTTGGATGTTACTAAGTTTAAGAACTGTAATTACCTAACATAATTGTCATTGTCATGTCATTCCTCAAACATACCTACCTATAATTTAAGTACAAATGTAGTAAGTAAGTAGGTATGTAATGAAGATAATTCAATTTAAAATACAAAATGATAAGAACATGATATTGTAAAATTAAAATGTGTAACATATCGGTAGGTAGGTCGTGTTGAGCGAGTAACAGAATACCGCTTAGACCGTGTGAACGGCGCCGATGGCGGCTTGCGAGGCGGCGGCGGCGAACCGAACCCAAACTTATTGTAATAATGTTGTTAGAACAAACACCGCGCTCCCTCCGCCTTGTTTGAGATTACAATTACGGTTTTAGCGGACTGATTTATTAATGGACCGCCTGATCCGCCCTTGATACTTTAATGTCGATTTCATTTGCATATGCGATAGGCGGTTATTTTGTGCTAAGTTCCTAGATGGCTTCTTATAGGCAACTATTACGACGACTTATCAGCATCATTGTAATGTTAAAATATTTATATCATCCATCACCAAACGTATTAGCACGTAAATATCTTTATAATATCACTCCTACTTGCTCACCTTTACAAACAACTAATAAATTGCCTGTTTTAATTAAATTAAGCTTCGTTAAAGCCCTAGCACCTGTCGTATTTCATCTCCCCATTAGCTGCGAAATGCATTAGTCAATATTAAAGACGCTATGGGCGAGTATAATTCCACAAAGGGCACTTCAAATCACACCCATCTCTTTTCGGTGGATGTCAAAACATTACTCCTCTCTCCGGCCGGAGGCAGAAAAGTATCCCCTCGTATCTGTCACTTCGTATCAATTACCGCACGCAAACACCATGCACCAATCTGTATTGCCATAAAGTCGTAACTGCGCTCGACGGGCCAATCGAATCGAAATTCAATTGTCAAAAGATTGCTATAATAGCACCACAATGCTATGTCGAATTGAAAAAGTATTTTATCGTACCGATTTCCGCACAAAATAACACTTAAAGCTATACGGATAAGCGTTCAAATTCGTGGAGCGCTGCCCGTCCCTAGGGGGTCCCCAAGGGTCGTTCTGCAAACAACGCGCTCCCCTAAACGTTATACTTTGAAAACAATAATTTGTATTGCGTATCGAACACGCCTATAAATAATAGAGTGATACTTCACTCAGTGATGTGACCACGATTGGAATGTTGTTCCATTTATAATAATAATACTTAGTGAATTGCATTAACAAAATAAATACAGACTAACTATAGATAAAATAGCTTCTAATCCCTGAATTGTGATAAAGCAACATTAGATGAGAAAAACTGGGCGTCACTTTATTGTTCGACTAGCTGTCACACGCGTTTTCACTTGTGTTCCTAGCATAAAAAAGCTTCTACTTATGTTTTTATTTCCGTGTATCAAACCTGCCGTTTTTCATCAAAATCGGTTCAGTATAATTTTAAAACCATCAGGCCCATTTGTGTTTCTATGATATTAGTAAGGAAGTAAGGAAAATGGGAATGTGTGTATTGTTCGTACGGTTTTAGATGAAACTTTACATGTACCTACATGTAAAGTATAAGTACTTACTTCCTATCCTGAAAAAGTGATATGCGGGTGGTAAAGAAATATATGCGAGCGAGGTGGAAGTTAGTAGTATCTAATTCATCCATACTTTTAGTTACCGATAAACCATAGTTTACCCTATTTAGATAAATCTCCTTCGGTTGTTAAAGGCTACCAAGTATTTATCAAATAATGTTTTCAGAGTTACTTAGCAAGTTTACCAGTTACAAGTCAGTGCAGAAAAGACTTGTGACAATTGTTTATCAATGTTTCGCTGAACAATTGTAGAAGAGTAACAAGCGTAAAATGAAACAGGGTAGAGCCCTTTGATCACTTCCCGTCGGATCGTTGCTCAACTCATAAAGGCGTTATTTCTTTCAGGTGACACGGAAGCACAGGACAAAATGGCGCCGCTTTATTACTTAGTAACACGTTGTTGCGAGCGTATCTGTTTTATTATAGCTACCTATTAGGAGATAAGTCTTGTCGGGGGAGGCTGCAGGATGACAAGAAAGTGAGGCTGGGGCGCTGGGCGGAGCGACACGCCCACATTTTCTTGTTCATCGCTGTCTGCGCTGGGGATGTACGAGTACTTTCATCAATTTTTGTCGTTTGTTCTCACACGATGAACTCGGAATTTAGCGATTTAATGAATAAGGAATTTCAATATATCTGCCCACTTGTGCAGACTCTTATTGAAAATTCACGATGCAGGAAAAGAATCATGGCGAGATTTATACAAAGAAAATAAGATTTTTAGAGACGTTGGAATGACGTTATAATTGATCCTTGGTGCCTAAGGAATAACTTGAGGCATTTAAAATATTTTTAGAACCCCGGGATAAAAATGCTAAATTCTGCTTATGCCATGCCGGCGAATCTCGAGTATCGCAACCAAAACCATTATGTTGTTATGTTTTGCGGGGTTTATAAAATGTTTCATGTATATATGTGTATTAACATGTTGCTGGTATGTAATCTCAACATTAGAAGTGATTCAAAAATGTTTTATTTTTTTGTACTAATGAATGTATGGATCTCGCCATGACTCTTTGTGTGTAGATTTTTTTATTTAAACTCGCGCCTACTGATTTATCCGAAGCATGTTAAAACATACTCTAAAGAGTATTCGATACTAGTTTTCATACGACGTTCATAGGCCTAAAGCTGCGTTTCTGAGCTAACGAATTGTTTAACTGGGTCGAATATGATACCCTTTAATCTAATTTCGTTCGTAAGATTTCTCAACATTCATTCAGTGATTAAGATAGCTAATGAACATTAAGGTAAATATTTTTCGTAATCCTACTAGGTAGTAGGTATGGTATAGTAATTATAATAGAAATGTTAAAGTTTTAGTCATTTTGAATATTCTATCCCTATGGATAGAATCAATTGTAACGTTCGTATGTGCCTCATTAGGGCCTATACAGAATAAAGGCCAATACATAAAAATCGCGTAATCATAGTAATCATAGCGTCCGTTGCTGTGATTTCACGATTTAATGAAAATAATTACAATCGTGCAAATATAACTAGAAAAGTGTATGTTATAGACATTGTAACTTATTCCGGGAGCAATTGTGACGTGTATATAAATAATAACCCACTACTTTTCATGGGCAATAGACAATAAGTACCTATTCCCAATAATCTTCAACTCTATTTCTTCATAATATCAGTAATCGGGTCCAAATGTTTGAAAACAGGATATCTATTTATCTATATGTCTAAATATATAAGTTTTTAATTTTTCACATAGATCACTAATAATTATTTATGTCGCGTTTCAATCTGTCTTTGTTTATCTTGTACAAAATCTTTGAGAATTGCCGATGACAGAAAATGATTGGTACCTACCGAACTTGAAGAGCTCTTATTACGCCCTTTTTGAAGAACGCCATTTCGTAGCAAGGTATACAACCGTAATGGGGAGCACATTTAAAATCAGTAGGAACGTCCCGACTTACTGTGGACGATCGAGGTAGCTTGAAGATACGAGAACGAACGTCACATCACCGGCGAGCAAACCCTTATCAATCTACTGAGATTTTCCGTAGTGGCCACCTCTACCAACCTGTCGGTCATAAAAGACGGCACACTATCCCTGGCAACCCCTTACGAAGCGTCAGAGACCCTCTGCGGTAGGTCACGTCGCCAGAGTACTCGCCCCTGGTACTCTTGAGAAAATGTGAGTCACACCGTGATCGCTCACTACCATTTGTCCAGCCAGAATGGTACCGGAGCTGTTAAAAGTCGCTCACCACGCGCACCCCACTAGCTGCGTCTGTGCCAGTACTTACTTAAGCGCAAGCACTAGCACAAACACACCCTAGGGTGCTCGCGGATTCCATCCCCGCTAGGGACGCCAGAGAAGCCGACTTCCATTTCTCCATGAGTGGTACCGGAGCTGTCATGCGCTCACTTCCCAATACGTATCCACGTATCTACCCAATGCCTACAGCTGGGTTGACGGAAAACTAATCCAACGGGTAGCCCTCTACTTTCTATCCAGGAAAGTGCCGGAGATGCAGTTCACTCACAGGAGCTCACTTGCTCACCGGCGAGCAGTGAGGTGAGGCGCTCCCCATGATATAGACGGTAGAATACACAAATAGAGCCTATATCCCTCCGAAGCATTAGAAGTTCTATACCGCCCATATGTTCGGGATCGTCAACGTAACGGGTGACTTGCATTTGCACCGGCCGCAGCACCGAGACAAAAGTTGATCTTGCTGGTAAGCGCGTGCGCCTGCCCAGAAGTGTGAGCAATAGGCACTCCATCTAACCTGCGCTTTATAAAGTTGCAGCCGCTGGAGTGATGTGAAGTTCTTATTGAGATGGCGAAGACCATAGAGTTAGAATATTATAGAGTGATAACGTTACAACATTACCTTGTGCGAAGCGTGAGCAGTTTCCATAAAGACGTATTCAAAGATAGGTATATACACTAGTTGATTTATTTACACTCAGACAAAATGTCAATATGGATTCCTTTTCATTTGTACTCGGTAAAAGTATCGATAGAAACGAGAAATTGGCATTCATTATATGTATCTTAGTCGTTCAAACCATGTACGCGCACTTCGTTTCAAGGCATTTCGATCCAGCTCTATTAATATTGTAATTTCAAACTCTATGGCGAAGAAATTCCTACCTTCAGTACTCTACCTTATCACGAGACATTTTGGTTCCCCCCAAGATCTTTTTTTTTTTATTTATTTCCAATTTTCTGTTTTTGTCCTAAAGTAAAAGTTTTTCAGCATGACTAACCCAAAATAAGTTCCGAAAATTTGCCATCCCGAAATCTCCACCCGGTATTTCTCCGCGTAAGGGCGTACAAGCCATCGGGGGCCTACCACAAGCTCTTAAAACAAGGTTAAAATAACCTTATTTTGCGTTTTCGTACCATGACATCCTTAAAAATAAGCTTATTATAGGCATAAAACAATATTGTTTTGTTAGCAGGTTTGATGACGTCACCTCTAATCGTTCATTCAAATCGTACCATGATGTGTCTTTTGACAACTAGCATTATGGTTTTTATGTCAATTGCATATATCAATCAAAATATAACACAATATACGCGACGAATTATCCAAATTTATGATAAAAATATCTATTATTATAGTGATATAAAGTCAGTAGATCGTATTTATTTAACTTATCGAATTAATTGTGTATCTCTAGCCTTCTAGCTTTCTTCTTGCATTTCTAGATGGCAAATGAATATGAACTATTTGTGTTTTTGGAAGCAAATACCAAAGAAGCCAATAATAGGTACACGAAAGCGACGTGGTATGCATCTATGCTACGTGAGGAATCAACACTTTCGCATGCAATGGACCAAAATGCCATTTGCTATCGAAACCATACGACCGTATGGGTTTGAAGCTCACCGAGTGGCTCGCATATTGTCACCAAAATAATCGAGGCCTCGGGCGGGGAGCTTTTTCCGCCAACGCATTAGCTTGGCTAGCCTGTTGGGAACCTTGCCGATAATCTACGGCAGCCTAGAGGAAAATTTATATACGAGTGCTAGATTGTATTTCATTTATTTGTTGTAAATATTTAATATCGTATAGATTAAGCTTTACTGTGATTGTACTGTATTCATAAATGTTTATATACCTAAATACACATAATGTTTCATTGTATGACCTGCAACTACAGTAGCATTCCTGAGAAAAGGTAATAAATAAAAATATGTGTTGATTCCTGTGGTAAATTCTTTATTCATATAATTTAAAGACAATAGGTACCTGCCTAGACTATAGGTATTAAGACTGAAGTGCCATACATAAATATAAACCTACCTAGGTATATATTTATGTATGAACTTTGTCTCAGTTTTTGTAATGACCAAGAAGTGCTCCATTGCTTTGCTAGTTGAGGATTAGGTACCTATTTCTCTCCAGCACATTTCTTAGAGTAGTTACTTTGAATTCCGGCGAATTCTTCACTGCAAAATGAATAAAATAATACTTGAATTACTTCTGTTTGTAACCATGCCATATTAAATTTCATTCACTGAATATCACTATTGAACGGCGGCCCCTTGCCTTGTTTTCATATTGACCTAAGTAATATTAATTCAAGTAATATAAAAGTCGATATACATAAAATAAATATTTGTATTATTTCAAAATATGTAGTGCAACAGGGCACATTGAGTTTCAAAATTCGTGCGTCACAATTGACAAGTTTTTTTTTTGTCCCGTTCCATCCTATAGGGCCATCATCTTCTCTCACAAAATAACCTTATTGCCAGACTGTTTTGTTTTCACCTTATAATAATATTACTTTGATTCGTACCATGAGCTCAATCGTTCAACATTGATATAACATTGCTAAGTGCCGAGAAAGAATGAATGATTTGTAAGAATTTGTCTATGGCTTGCTACAACCTGATAAAAGATAAAAAGAAATAACGATATATTAACTGTATAGTGCCATTTCTTTCACACGTTGGACCGAAATGATTTGAGGTTCTTCATCTTTTAGCAAAGTATTAAATTAAACTAATTGTAAAGTATAAGTAACTAAAAGAATAAAATATTTTCGAGTAATTTCTATAAAATGCATACAAATATTTTAAAATGTTATTATGAAGAGTAAGGAAATTAATTGAAAAAATATATAGACTGCCGACTCTAGATTATCAAATGAAATGAATCGGAACAAAATATTTACCTGTCATTCTTGTCATACTCAAATGTCTAATAAAGATATCCAAGATATTTAGTTATTAAATACATTTGTTTATGTAATTTAATAACAAACAAAGTGCAATCAATATGGAAACATCTTATTAGTATATTCGACAGTAATATTCAGTGCATGAAATTTAAGATGTCATGGTTATAAACATTTGTAAGTTGCACAAATGTTGCAATTCATTTTGTAGAGTTGTAGCCGAAGAGTTCGCCAGAGATCCAGTCAGCAGGTTAAATATAAACAGACCAAAAATACCGCCTTCAATCGATATCTACAAGCGAAGGAGTACTCTCAAAAAAGTGTACGTAGATATGGAGAGGCTGGTCTAAAGTGAAGTCTAAGAACCTATAAACGCTGAAATAAAGTTTGAATCTGTATCTGCAAGATTGTTTGATGCCATACTTATATTGTGTATAATTATCTTACTCTCATTAAACTTATGTGAATAAAGAATGTAGGTACATAATAATTTCGTGTTTTTATTCATTGTGTTATTGACAGGAATCCTACTGTAGTTGCAGGTCTTGGAATTAAACATATTATGTGTAAGTATGTAGGTATATAAATATTTGCCGCTGTTGTCGATCATCGACAAGGTTCCAGGTTCAAGCTCGTTATTGGCAGTGTTTCCTCTTTGGATAGCCAAGCTAATGCGTTGTCACAAAAAGCTCCCCACCAACCGGTTTGCCGAGGTTTTGATGATAATGTGTGAGCAAATCAGCGAGCTTCAGACCCCCACGGTTCTATCCACAGCCACAAAGGCTACAGAAAGTTAGGTCCAATGGATGTGTATTTTAGAATTTCCCGCACGGTTACATCTGCTCTGCAACAGTATAGCAGATTGTTGTGAGTTGAGTTTTCAATACAAATATATAATACTTAATTAATATTTTACTACATTAGATGGTTAAAATGATTATCTTTATAGATTATTATAAGTCTGTCGTCTGTCCGTCTCTTGACAACAATATATTCCATCCAGGCTAATGTAGGTTACGACCAATTTTAGAAAATTTGCCAGAGAATCTAGGTAGTTTGGATTCCAGGAACACAGGGACTACTCTGTGTACTAACACTGCAGGAAAGTTAACTTTATGGATTAATCTGGGGTTATTCGATTTACGTTGGTTATAATGAAAACAGGATATTAATAGTGGGTAGGTACCTAAATGAAAAGTCACTAAATATATAAACACGCTATTTAAAGCTCCGCTTCATCTAAATAAATCTAAGGGTCGAGGGATCGATATTACTAACGTAGATGCATAGTTGTGTAGTGAACGACAAGTGCAATTAAAAACTTTATAAACAATCGGTTATATTATTTTGGGATGATACCTAATCTCGCAATCCCGATATATTAATTCTATAAGTAAATAAATTCGATATAATTACTTTATATGACACTATAATAGGTTTTTATAACATAAATTTGGAAAACAATGTTATTTTCAGCTTGTAAATACAACGTATATAAGATTGCTAAATTTGACATTAAAACAATAATGTTAATTGTCAAAAGCTTATAAAAAATAGCTCATGGTACGAATTGAATGAACCATTATGGTAAATAAACAAGGTTGTTTTCATGCATAAAATAAGCTTGTTTTAGGGACATCATGGTACGAAAAGAAGAATAAGGTTGTTTGAAAGAGCGGGAGAGTATGGATGAGTGACAGAGATGAGAATTGTTAAGAGAGAGAAAGTTGCTTAGGCCCATAGCGTTATTTCTTTTCATCTTTAATGAGCCCATAGACAAATTCTCAAAAATCATTCGTTCTTAGCAGGAATATAACAATCATATAACAATAGTGTTTGGTAGAGGTCATGGTACGAATATAAATAAGGTTATTATATGCTTGAAACAAAACAGTATTGCAATAAGGTTGTTTTGTAAAAGATGGGGGTAGGCCCCCTGGGGTCGGCAACCTAATGATTTAAGGGTTTATTATTTTTTGCGTATGAACTGAAGAGCCGCAACTTTACATCGAAAGAGCCGCATGCGACTCACGAGCCGCAGGTTGCCGACCCCTGTTCTAGTCCACCAAACTTGAGTAAGCTGCGCCTACTAACTGAGTTTTTAGAATTTTATTACTTTTTGTTGTATGTAAAACATGTGACCTTGCATTCGTTACTTTTTGTTATAAGCTTGTATGTAATATAGGTATCATCATCATCATCATCATCAGCCTATAATGTCCCACTGCTGAGCACAGGCCTCCTTTCACAAATGAGGGTGAAAGGGATATAGGTATAATTTGAATATTTTTATTTTGGTCAAAAAACCTATATTTATAATAAATCAACATTACTATTTTTTGTTCTAAGAATTCAATTACGTAGCGTAGGTCTAGGTACCTACTTAGTTAATATAAGGTACGTAGAAATTGCGCCAAATCATCTAAACTTGATATTAAAGTAATGAAATCATGTCCGTTAAGAGGGATTATTATGGTATACCTAACTTTATTTTGATTTAATTATAAATCTTAGATGAAAACATAACGTATCAAGTTACTAGCTAACCAGATTTAATCAGACAGCGCTCGCAATAAGATCAACATTGACATGGAGTCGGCCCGCCTCGGGCTGGGCGGGCGAGGCGAGCTCAGCCGCGCCGCCGCCGCCCGCCCGCCCCGCAGCCGCCGGAGCACGATTCAGAGACAACTCTAGATTACATCGCTCTTTAATTATTAATATGAGCAAAGAGTTGGCGTCTACAGAACAATGGAATATCGCAAACCAACCACCCTTCCATGTCTTTCGTTTACTCACTCAATGTTCATCAAAAGTAATATTGACACACCATTTTTGTTTTCCTTTTTACTCAAAAAATATTCAGAGCTTTGTAAGAAACTTAAATTATTTTTCTAAAGCGAAGCTTCTTAACGTAGGTACGTTTTGTAAAATGTGTGAAGAACTCGGCGGCGATGCAACGCACTTATTCGATTTTACGCACAAGCTTCGCTTCGGTCGGTGGTCCCACACGGTACCTCACTAGTTAGTTTTTAGTGGGTATAAAGACTTGCGTTAGCCGTTATGTTTTTCTGGTAGTGATGATGTATCCGAATATGGAAAATAGGCGATGTTACGAGACAAAGAAAATATACGAACCTACTATTTAATGGAAGAAAAATGATTACAAACGTTGCGTCAACAAGGAATGTTTAAGTTTTGTCTAATCTTAAAAATGGAATAGAGCATTCTATGGGTACAGGTCTGTCCGCACTTGCATGAATAATTATACAAAATACATTTACCTAATGCCACGTGTAGATAAAGTAGCTTCTGGTGATGGGGCGAAGTAAATGTCTCGGGTGAAGATTGTTTAATAGTTTTGATACCACGTAAATTTTAGCAGTAGAATGCACAAACAATCACACGTAATATGTATATCGGGGCTTAATTCAAATATGCTAGCACTATTAAAGGCGATCCAGAACTTATTGTTGCGATCTTTAGGATAATAACCACCGTGTTCCTTGATTTCGCAAATGTTGTAAAACTGCCTATACAAACTAAAATATGTCACTCTCACTCAAAGTTTTATGATAGAAGATATGCTGGCATGAAGGACAACTTGCTGCACTATTAGCACTGGTAAGATTCATTAATGGATGATGTTCATAAAGTGATCTTCATTAATTGATGATAATAATTATTCGGTTTTTTGTATATATCATGGAACAATCTTCACAGACGGCCATCTCAAACCAAACTAAGTAGAGCTTATAATATGGAAATCAGGTAAGGAGTGATAAAGTCATTGGGACACATGCCAAATCTTCCATTTTGATAATTCTGGTACAAGTTGACTTGCTTCGGACTTAAATATGAGAAAGAGACCAGCATCAGTAGTCTGTAGATAGTCTGTCTGAGGTTGTCGTGATGTTTGCACTTATTTCACCATATCGTGAGTAGTCTTAGAGCGAATTTAATTTCCATTAATAACTCAGATTGAGCGTTTCGACTCTTTCGAGCTTATAACTCCAGCGCTCCACCCAGGTTAAACGGGGGCAAACATCATATATCGATGGGGCAAAGTTACTGCTCCCAAGGCCGAGAACACAGGGAATAGTGATTTCGCTATTCACCCACAGCTCTCCACAAGCTGCCCTACAGCCTTATTATTATAATTTTAACAACTTAACAGTGTTAAAATAAAATGTTGTTATTATTGCTAGTACCTATTGAAAAATTTAGTGCTGGCAGCATTACATTACCGCCTAATAGAATGGGTACAATCTTGAAATGATAACGATTGCAGAATAGGTTCTCGAATTAAAGGCCAGTAGGGGGGCTAAAAAGGAAGCTAAAGCAATATTGCTACACAATTCACTTTTTCGAATTCTCGGCAGATCCTAAGTGTTTCCAATATTTTTTGATAAAATAGTTACTCAATTATATACAATTCAATTCATATTTCAAAGAGGAAACGCTGCCAGCCTTCTGGGAACCTTGCCGTTAATCGGAAGCAGCGGCAGGCTTGAGGAAATTTTCTATATATAGATTATATTTTGTAAATATAGATTGTATTTTGTACATATTTTTTGTTAATTAATAAAGTATTACTATTAAAAAAAAAAACAATTCATTCAAATATTTGGAATTGATGAATTGCATAAGATCAGCTTTAAATTCGAAAAAAATAATTGCGTTAGCAATATTGCTTAGCTTCCTTTTTAGGGGGCATGGTCATTACCATTTCTGAATAATAAATAAAAATGATATATAAATAACCAATTTGTTTCATTGAATTAATTAATATGGTTGGACTACTATGGTTTGGCTCCGTTTACCAGACCGTGTAAGTTGCTCAATTTCTAACTCTGCTTAAGTAATTGGGAAGAGAAAGGTAGCCACACTTTAGTGATCTACACAGGTAGGTAAAATGGATATTACAAAAATATATTTCAGAACTACGATTGGTAACTTATCAATGGCGGGAAATTGAATGACAAATCATGTCACAATTAACAATTTGGAGCAATTGTGCGTGACGGATGACGTGCTGATCGCTACTTTTTGTTGTTACAACCAATACAAATTATTATATTTTCGTAGGTGGCCGCCGTGTTTTCATCCTCACTGGCTTTCACCCGGGACTAAAATCGGAATTAAAATTATCCTATGTTAAGCAGAGATAAGTTATAAATAAATAAGCAAATACATCTAAAGACACTGCAAAAATAGTAACATAGCGAAAGATTTCTCATAAAAGTGCAAAAAAGAGTCTGTCATTTATTCAGTTTAGAAGTATGAAGTTCAAGCTTACATGCTACTGAAGTAGAAGGATGGCCATCCTTCTACTGATAATAATCGAAAGAAAATCACCAAATGTTCTTGCAATTATTTCCAAATGTTGTACAATGATACAAACATAATAAGCATAAACACCAAAAACAAATAAAATTCAAAGTCCTCTCGGGTTCATAATGAGGCAAATACTACACGCCTATAAAAGGTGGTATACTATACCGGACATAGGTAGGTACATCTATGGTGCGTCCACGCTACGCGAACCGAGCACGAGCCGAGCACACGTGGAGCATGGATTCGCTCACCGATTATCAGTTTTTTGACGAACACAGGGATTCGCATCGCACTTGAGTTGCACGTTGTACGTCCACACTTCGCGAGCAACGAACGAAAAGAGGCTCGGCTCGAGCTCGGCTCGCGTAACATAGACGAACATAAAACTGAAATAGTTTTAAATCATGCTGCATGTTTAAATCACCATTCATATGATAGAGCTTGCTTCTCCGTCACTCAGATCTCAGAGTATATAAATACTACGTACACTCAGATGTTGAATGAGCTCCCCGCGCCTTGGTTTTCCCAAGGGAGTACAGCATGGAGTTCTTCAAATGGTTGTGAAGATTTCTGCAGGGTCGGCAACGCGCGAGTAATACCCCTGGTGTTGCAAGCGTCCATAGGCTACGCTAACCGCTTGCCATCAGGCGGGCCGTATGTTTGTTTGCTAACTTAATGGTATAAAAAACAGTTTTTTTTTATACAACTAAGTCGTTAAACAAGCATACGGCACGCCTGATGGTAAGCGCTTACCGTAGCCATATGGACGCTTACAACAAGAGAAGCATCGCTCACGCGTTACCGACCTTTCCCCCCTCCCCAATGAGCTCTGGCGACCAAATTCACGCGCAGGAACACAGCTTTACACAACATAAAGTTATTTGGCTGCGGTATTCTGTAAGGTGGAGGTATTTCCCCAGACGAGCTGCTCTTTAAGCGAATAAACGCTATGCTCTACCTCTCTCATAGATACATACGTAGATGACATTGAGCCCACGTTCCCGAAGAATCTCAGTGTTTTCCCAGGCTAATATAATAATCCTGAAATGCTGTATCTATCGTCCATCTATGTGCATAATTTCGTCCCAATCCTTTCAATAATTACGGTGTAAGTTAGAAAAAACATCCACTCCAACATAAGTAGGTACTAACATAGCCACAAATCTTATCATTTATAATTACGTAGTAGGATAGTAGAGCTATAAGTTCCGAAAACTACTTTTTTTATGCCTTGCAATTTTAATAGCTTTGTTTGAAAACTCAACTTCTAAAGTGCATTCGGCAGAACAAATTGGTAGGAGTTCGATTTTTCAAACTTCCACCAAGTTTGAAAAATCTAATGCTAAGCAGGCCTGTTCCACAAAGTACCCTAACAATATGCTATTTCTCTTACGAAAACAAAATTGACGTAACATTATGTGACTTTAGATATATTTCATGGGTTGAATGGAAAGTAGCGCGTATTGTACAAACAACGTATGCACATTACCAGAAAAACCTTGCTTGTTTTTAAATCATTAGAAAAAACCTTAAAATCTGAACTAACGAATGGCGTGTAAGCTTTATTTATTTTATTAGGGTAACCAACAAGACATACACTCATCATCATCATCATCAGCCTATAATGTCCCACTGCTGAGAACAGGCCTCCTTTCACAAATGAGGGTGAAAGGGACTGGGCGATACTCCACCACGCGTGCCCACTGCGGATTGGTGGAGGTAGGCTAGTGGTCAACCTACTGATGGAATTTTTCAAGCCGCTTATGTGGCATCCAACTAGCTTAACGACTATCACAATTAAGTGATAACCGGGACCAACGACTTTACGTGCCTTCCGAAGCACGGAAACGCTCGATTTGAAATACCACTAGGCGGTCACCCATCCAGGTACCGCCCACGACAGACGTAGCTTAACTTTGCCGATCGACTAATCATGCTACACCACGAGCGCTTCAACAAGACATACACTAACTTAAATTATCTTCATTAATCAATACATAAATTCCAAGTGTTGCCTCAATTATAGGCTACCACAGCTTTCCCATACATACATAAAATTAAATAAAATTCAGAAACAAAACAATCCTGGTTCACTAAGGCTTGTTTTGGGCAAGTGTTGTGATGCCTAAACAAAAGCTTTTTAATAATGCAATTTCCAATTGCCGCTGTGCAAATAGCAGGGGCAACAACGCAACCGACTGTATTGCCGCGGAAACACTTTTTCGGTACCTACCTACCTACATAAAAGATTTATACTGCTTCACGAAATCATTACTATTATTTAAAGAGAAATCCTTGCGTAGACAAGCATGAGGAAGATTTTTTGAAAAATAGTCTGACTAAATCTTAACCGGTAATTTGTAATATAAAAATAGTATCAACATCAGCTGCTGCTGTTGCCCTAAAATGCTAATAAGAGGCTATGGAATTATGCAAAATTAACTAATTTGGCCGGCTCGACCTCAGATTACAGAACAAAGCAGATGGAGCGCTCGGAACACGGGAATGAGGCCAAAATAGCAAATACAAATTGAAAAACACATATCTGGTACAAACCCTTATCAATCTACTGAGATTTTCTATAGTGGCCACCTCTACCAACCGCTAGGTCATAAAAGACGGCACACTATACCTGGCAACCCCTTACGAAGCGTCAGAGACCATCTGCGGTAGATCACGCCGCCAGAATACTCGCCCCTGGTCATTATAACTCTTGAGAAAATGTGAGTGATCGTGATCACTCACTACCATTTGTCCAGAATGGTACCGGAGCTGTTAAAAGTCGCTCACCACGCGCTCCCCATTAGCTGCGTCTGTGCCAGTACTTACGCAAGCGCAAGCACTAGCACAAACACACTCTAGGGTGCTCGCGCTTTACAACGCTTTGAAAATGTATTCTGCGCAGGTACATCGGTAAGCCTTATTAGTTGGGTACTACTGTACCTATTCGCTTTTGAATTTGTATTTGCTTTGCTTCACAAACTTTATTTAACGACAAACACTTTCTTTTCAATAAACTTTGTTTAAAGAAAACAAATGGTGCAAAATAAAAAATCCAAAGCGAATACCAGATACGTGTTTTTCAATTTGTATTTGCTTTTTTGGCCTCACTCCCGTGTTCTGCGCGCTCTATCTGCCTTTGGTTCTGTAATCTGTGGTCTCGAAATTCATCAATTGTCTGATATTTCTAGTAGCAAATTCAGCAGCACTTATTATTAGCCTGAGGACCCCACATTCCAATTTATTATGCAATCTTATGTTATCCCCAAAAATACAGTTCACTAACTAGTTCCAAACTGCTACTATCTATTTATACCTGACTGTCTCCTTGCACAAATTTTTTTAGGCATAATATTTTCTTAGAATATAACAACAGACTACTTTATTGAGTTCTATATCAAGTCTTTAATATCTACTGCGAAAATGAATGAAAGTATCGTTAGCAAACAAGATAGACAATCAGAATTGACCTTAGTATTGAACCCTGGGGTACCCCCATTTGTACTAAAGATCCTATATTGTGCCACAAATTCCTAACTTTTGTTGAGAATTACTTAAATAAGATGGAAACAGATATTGAACCGCTTCACGAATAGATACCATAATATTCAAGCCTATAACCCTAAGAGAGGGTTTCAATCGACTTCGGTTTAAATTCCACGCTACTGTCATTCTCCATTACTCGTTTACTTATGAAAGTAATTTCTGAATGTTTAGTTCTTACAAATTTCAAATGCCTCTACATTCCTTGGTGAATGACGTGACACGACTCCTCCAATAAGCTTGAGGTTTCAGGGTATGAAAACATTGTGAGTAAATTATAGCTACCAACCTCAAGTTGAAAATCAATCAGCGTGTTTCAATGCGTTTTGGAAGCTGCACTTGAGACTTGAGTGAGAGCCAGTTCCCTTCTTGATTTTGTGAGCATCACCTTCGTTAACATCATCACTTACCACATGTGAGATTGTGGTCAAACAAAAAAAGCCTAATGATAAAAGCAGAAATAACTCAAATGCCAAACGCTCAGCTGATGCGACAATAAATTACACCACATACAATTTAGTGAAGCCATAAAAATGCCATTGTTTTTATTAAAAATGCAATTACTCGAAATAAGACGAACGCAGCGGCTTCTTATTTAAAAGAATAACTTAGGTTGATTATTCAAGCTGTAAGTTACACAAATCGGAAAAACTCTGTTATCCGGGAAAAAGCCGTAAAAGTGACCCCTCATTAGGCGTATTGTTGTGCTTTTATCGTTCCCTCCGCTCGCTCTCGAGTCGGGGACTAGCATAAATAAATCAAATTTAATTAACTTAGATTAATTTTCGCGGCGCCCGTCTCACCCGCGCCGCGCCGGGCGTCCCTTTTTATTTGCCTCGAGGTAAAATTCTACTCGGTTGAAAGCTCTACTCGCCTGTGGTGATTTTCTATGGATTCCTTAATAAAAAGTTTACACTTAAGTTAAATTCACGTGTCGACTTCTGCCGCGCCAAGCCATACAAGTTATAATTAGATCTGTTTATAACAATGATCTTTTAACCTATCTGTCTATCGGGTTTCTTCAATTTGGAGGGGTTCAAATCATTTTGAACTGCTTGGTGTTAGGTACTAGCTTCAAGGTGAGCTTTTATTTTTGTAGAGCGCATGATATTGTAACGTTTTCAATAAGCCCATATACGCTCAATGAGCGTAACATGTACATAATATGTCCTAAGAAATACAAAATGTAAAACGAAGCACCAAAATATGGCGCGAGTGATGGTGTGTGTGTATCATATTATGATGATTAATGCCTAAAGGGTGTAAAAATAATAAAATATTGCGTTATGGACATCAATTTATACATATAATATATCATCATCATCATCAGCCTATAATGTCGCACTGCTGAGCACAGGCCTCCTTTCACAAATCAGGGTGAAAGGGAATTGGCAGATACCTACTTCACCACGCGTGCCCACTGCGGATCGGTGGAGGTAGGCTAGTGGTCAGCCTACATAGATTTAAAAAGATAGTAAAACAGAAGTTATGCAAGAAGTAGTTATTACAATTTACAAAATATATTATATATCAATAGCTGCGAAGAAAACAATTCATTTAAATGCATCCTTGTCATCTACAAAATCAGAAACTTTATAGTAAAAGGTACTATAAAGTTTCTGATTTTGTAATAACTACTTCTACGTCATTTAAAAAAAGATTTGCTGAGTTTCTTGCCGGAGTCTTCTCAGTTCAAGTTGTATTTGGAACCGGTGTAGAGTCATTTTGTTAACGTTCATAAGTGCCTTATCAGGGCCTAAATTGAATAAATACTTTTTCAATTTCAATTGTTGCCAATAGCTAACCCCTAGAGATCATCATCATCATCAGCCCATAATGTACCACTGCTGGGGGTCCTTTCACAAATGAGGGTGAAAGGGACGTAAGGGCCCAAAGTGTAAACGACTATACATAGGTATATTTTGAATGACTTTGTAGCAGTGAAAGTTTGTCCTATCCTATTCTAAGTGACCAAACTCACCCACACCAACCACCGTCAAGAATTCCATCATGGTTTATACATAAAATGTTCTGTGTAAGACTCAAAAGAAAGTAGGTATATTGCGAGAGAAAGCTTCCGATAACAAAAGTCCTCGAATATAATATAGGCCCTACTTGTCACTCACTTGTCAATTCTGGGTATAATTTCCAATTTTTTATGTAAACTCAGAAAGTACGCGTGTTATTTAGATTTGCACAGTCCAATGGCGATGATAGAATAAGTGGGCGTGTAAACAGTGGTGGCCGGTCAGCGTCCGCTCGCGCTCACCGTCTGGGTGGCGCACCATGGAGTGGAAGGCACACACTCGTGCTCTCAACACCGGTAGCCTACAAACAAATCCCGACTCACTTTCAACATTCCTAATTCTATCGAGAGCACTCTCTCATACCTTGTTCTTATTATTCTTTTAACTATGCATGCATTCCTCTCTTTTCAGGTTTAGCGAGATAACGGTATGCTAGTTTGGAGAATGATTAAATGAATCTGTCCTCATTGTACTTAACAAATAACATTGATAATTCATTTCAAACCTAGAAATTACGTCATACGACACTTTCGGCGCGCGTGATGGCGAGGCGACGCACTATAATTACCACATCACTTCCAATAAATACGTACGTCAGTTAGCTAAATATCCCACTATTATCCATGCATACCCTGCGCTGTTTAATTTATATTTTGAAATAGCACGCATATATTTTAAATTTATTCATAAATATGTAAATTAATGATAAATGAGAAGCTCAGTAGGTAACTTAGCTTACTACTAATCATATCGCATCTAAACAAATGCATGTGGCATGAAGCGGGATTATTGCTTCATGGCATGTGGCAAGTACTCAGGTTATAGGATGAATTAGTACTCACAAATATAATATTATTTATTATATTTTTCTTGTACCTAAACTCCAATAATTTTTATTTATATGTCATAAATTAGGAAGATGTTTGATTTAAGTGTGGTCACTGGCCGGCCACCCACATAGTGACTTACCTACTAGCTCAAATAAATGTCGCGTCAGCTCTGTTGACACACTGGCCCTTCGCTACTTCTATACGTTACGCTTCATGTAAATTGTCGGATACATATAGGCACCACATTTTATTTTTTTGCCAAATTGTCATATAAATAGTTCTAATCATTTTACGATATTCGGAGTTCACTTTTCGTTGCCAATAAATGTGGAGTTGCTAGTTGCCGGCTAGTTTGCGCCCCGTACGTCTGTCCGTCTATTTGTCACAGAGCTGAGGTGTGTATTATATAAACTGTTGTTCTATCAGACAATTAAAAAAAAAACAAAAAGTGCAACTGGAAGGGTGTCCCCATACAGAAACCTCAAAAATATATGTTTATTGTGGATGTCATACATGGGGATTCAAATGTTTTTTACATGTTTTTTTGTACCTACTCCATCATAACAACGCTTAACTCGTTTATAGTATAACAATAATGTTAATAAAAGAAGAGAGGTAGAGCAGCGTTAATTCGCTCAAAGAGCAGCTTGACTGGGGTAATACCCCCACCTCCACCACCTTACTACTTAGTGTACCTGCGCGTGAGTAAGGTAAACAAAATGAAGTCGGTAAATTATTATAATCTCTTGGAAATTTGGTACATTATATTAATTTTAAATCTTACGTAGTGCTCAGTATAATAAAATTATAGAACCCGAAAATTAAGACTTTACCGCCACATATTTTTCAACGAATAAAACTCAATGAAATTTTGTAAAAACCGTGTAATAACTACATCTGTGAAAACTCAGATTCCCGTTAGCTATAATGGTTCAAAATTATACTATTTCTAAAACTTGCAATTTGAAATAGTAGAACTTTAGTCAAATAGCTATAACTTGTAAAGCAAGAAACTATTATTACATATATCTACCGTAAGATTAAGCCCTAGGTAAGCATATATTAGTATTATATAATTATGTAGGTACATAGAAACATCACTACCTAGTGATTCTAGGTTATTTTTATTTCACTACGACATATCATGGTTTATATTGTCACAAGGATGGCGTAATCTGTATTCGCAGTACTCAATATTATGGTGTAAAACAGGTATTTTTTTGCTCTTTATGATGCCAACTGTGTTGAAATGGTGAAGAAAATATTTCTGACAAACAATAACATCGTCATTTTGTTCGAAACTGAAACCTTACACTACAAAGGACGGAAATCAGGTTACGTAGGCATTACAAACTAAGTAGATTTCTTATTTAACGTTTTTGTATGCTGTTGTGTTAGTATCCACCTACCTAAGAAGAAATAACAATAAGAGAGTATTTAACGCTTTCAGGTTTGTTATGTTGAATGAGGTCTCTACATATAGACCGGGAGATACTGGCACAAATTTCCTGGTCTTTTGTACCAGTATGGCGATCCGTCAGGGGTCTAATTACGTAATGACGAAAAGAAAAATGATGGTCATAGCGCTGGTACCGGGCGGGCGCCCAATCGCCCCCTGAACGGTCGCCATACTGGTACAAATGAACAGGAAATTTGTACCAGTAGGTATCACCCGGTCTAATTGGTAAGGTACCTATAGAAATTGGTTACTTAAAGAGACAACAAGAAATTATGTTTGGTTATTAAATTAGGTAACTTTAGATAAGAGCCAATGTACAATCATATTTAGAAGAATTATTTATTTATTTTATTTATAGACGAGCAGCTTGTAAGCTGATGTGTCTATTTCACACAGTGTTGAAAGTCACTCCGCACTTATACATAGTTCACTTTTCAAGTTTTTTGACCTTTGTCCAGATATCCAATTTGTTTTTAAAACTGTTTATTGAGGTAGCAGATACCACATCCTCAGGTAATCGGTTCCAGTTCCAGACCACTCTATTACTGAGAAATTGGTGTGCGGTGTTAGATTTAGATAGTGCACGATTGATTTTGTAGTGATGCCCACGGGAGGATTTAGCACACACATTCATTACGAATATATCTTGTAAGTGAGGAAGGTTATAGTTTCCCGTGAGGATTTTGAAGGTTTCAATGAGGTCACCACGAAGGCGTCTTTCTTCAAGAGTAGTGAGGCGCAAAATGCGAAGCCTATCATCATAGGACTTATTTCAGGCGACTTTAATACAAAAAAAACATGTGTTAGATATGCTGCAAATAGGGGTTATGGCCAAATAGTAGGCTAGCGAGGAGTTGGAAAATTTCGCGTACCGTATCTTGTGATATATCACTGAATAGGTATTTTAAAATCGACATGATGTTTCCTTAACTATTTTACAGCTAAAAGCTCCGTTTAAGAATTACACAAACTGAAAGTTGTGTAATATCTAGGTACATTGTCGCTAGAGTGAGTGAGAGTATAATAAATGAGGTGTCTACAGATAGATTTGAAGTCGACTATATAGGCGGACTAGCACTCGTGGCCGTCCTAGGCGGTGTACCAGCCGCCCGCATGGTATAAGTTGTACGTAGTATTTATATACTCTGAGGTATAAGCTAACAATCTTAACATTGTATTTCAATCTGTTTTTTTTCCGTGTCTTAATATGTATCCTTTAGTGTACTGTTATTAAGTGTCGTTACAAGTTCGCATTAGGATATTTTTTGCCACGATTTGCTGCCCCTGGGAAATTCACCACTGGTTGACACAGTTACAAAACCATCGGTGCTCAAAAGGGAATGATTTCGAATTTAATTTTTGTTCCCATTTGAGCACCGATCCAAAATATGCATCGGTGCTGAAAAGGGAATAGGATCGGTGCTTAAAAAAATCGGTGCGCAAATGGGAATACTTCTTACTTATTACCTACAGGTCTAGAGATAATCAGGAGATAATCTATCATATCATAACACTTTATTGACGTCTCTGAGTACGACAGTAACTGGTCTAGTTATGTTTATTGATCTTTTTGCATAGTCCCCAACATTAAAATAATCTACGTAATAATAAGTACTATTATTGGGCTACTCCATTCACTATTATTTTAAATAAACTTAACCCACCGCAACTTAAAAAAATTATAGTACCTAAATTCACCCACATGATAGATAAAATGTCATCCTCCAGCCTACTCTATTATGATTTCCAGCCCCCTCTTCTCCCTACTATTGTTTTTTTTTTATATTCTTGATCAAAAATTAGGTACAAGCATTAAAAATATTAATGAAAACAACGATAGTAATTAGGTATATGTATGATAGTAAGTGTAGGTGTAGTTAAACTACATGTGGTCATAACTAAATAGGCTTTTTGCCAAATACGACATGTCAAAGGGGTAATTGAAATATATTATGCGTCCATGCTTAGCGAACCGAGCACGAGCCGAGCCACGAACGAGCACACTGCGAGCACGATTCGCGTAGCGTGGACGGGCTTGCGAGCCTCGAACGAGCATTCGAAGCGTGCTTGACTGCGCTCCGCCCGATTGTCAGTTTTTTCATGAACAGGGATTCGCATCGCGCTCGTTGTAGGCTCGGCTCGAGATCGCTTCGCGTAACATGGACGCACCATTACACAATGACGTTGAACACTATCAGTCGGTTGCACAAAGATCACCATTAAAGCTTCATTACGTAATGACACATTAACGCTAATGAATCCGTCAGTTTAAAGATGTTGCACAAAACCACTTTAGGCATAATTAAAGGTTCATTAGCTAAAGACGTCAAAAAGTATGTTCTCAGTTACAAATCTCAATAAAATGGCAACATTGAACGAATGGAATGAATGATTTCTCTACACTACTATTTCTGACCATTGATTATGTAAATGTATAGATTATTTAAATGTATCTAAGCATTAAAAAAAAAAAAAAAAAAAGTTCTTACGTCATATACTTGGTGCTCCAAAAAATAAAAGATTAGGTGAAATTAAGTGCGAAAAGTCCTTCATAAGTGCTTTTAAGGTGATTCGCGTTGACTTTTGCGTATCTGACAAAGTTATCTTCAAGCGAAACAAGTGTTAATTATCTAAATCACTGGAAATTAGCTTACGATTTTTAAGCATTCTTTCTGAAGTACCCTCATATGTTTTTATAATTTTGGTTGACTGACACATTGACGTAAGTCTGACAGCACTCTGACAATCTGTACTCATTGCCATTTGTCAAACCAACTAAGTGTTGCCAGTGTAGGATTTCAAATTCGGGCGAAATATTATATCGATTACAATCGATTTCCTGTACATTTAATTTAAAAATGTCGAATACTGGACAAATTGATTGGGGCTGTTGCTCCTTAGGCAAGAAAGACGAGAAGTATGTCCGGTGTGCCAAGTGTGGTACTTGTTACCATTGCGCATGTTTGTCATCTGAAAATCTGCCTTCAGAACCTAATCGGGATTGGATATGCACGGGGTGTGCCCCCCCCACTGGGAATAATGCACGTTTTAATCCTAATACTGCGGCTAGGTCTACAAAGAGGCAAGCCTTATCTTCTCCTCCCAGGAATTCTGAGGCACCGTTGACCCGTGATGAGGCACGATCACTTATGGATGAGCTCTTGAAGACACATATCTCAAACTTAATGTCGCAATTCAATTCTAATATGCGCACCCTCTTGGATAGTGAATTGAGAACAATTAAAGAGGAGATCAGAGATGTTAAAGGTGGCATGGATTTCATCAATGGCCAAATTGAGGATATTTCAAAAGCCCACAAAGCTTCCCAGATCGTAGTTAAAAGTATTCAGGATGAAAATACCAAACTGCAATCAACTGTAGTGAACCTACAGCTACGTGTAAATCAGCTAGAGCAAAATGCACGTATGAGTAACATAGAGGTTCAATGCGTTCCCGAAAAAAAGGAAGAAAATTTGTTATCAATTATCAACACCTTGAGTAAAGTCGTTCAGTGCGATATTAAAGAAGAGAACATTACTCGAATAACCAGGATTGCCAAGTTACAGCGGGAAAGCGCTCGTCCGCGCTCTATTGTAGTCGAATTCAATACTCCTAGAATTCGTGATCAGTTCCTCGCAGCGTCGATAAAATTCAATAAATCGAGTCCGAATGACAAGTTAAACAGTTCTCACTTGGGATTCAATAGTGTCAAATCTCCTATCTACGTCTCGGAGCACTTGTCCCCAGCTAATAAGGCATTACACGCAGCAGCTAGACAAACAGCTAAGCAGAAGGGCTATAAATTCGTCTGGGTCAGAAGTGGCCGGATTTATATGAGAAAGAGTGAGGACTCGGGATATGTTCTTGTCAAGGACGATGAAACTCTAGCTAACCTGAAATAGTGTATTATGATTGTATTCTATATTATGGACGCGGTAATAATAGATTTATATTTTTAAAATTCTCGCCCTTAAGTATATACTATCAGAATATTCGTGGTCTAAGAACTAAGACGCATCATTTTTGTCGTAGTCTGGCATCATGTAATTATGATATTATTGTACTGACGGAAACATGGTTGATTAGTGACATTCTTAGCAGTGAACTTTTTGACGATCGGTATACTGTATTTAGAAGGGACAGAGAATCCTCTTGTTACCGCAGTAAAAAGAGAGGAGGCGGGGTACTGATAGCTGTTTCTAGGAAAATATCTGCTAAACATATGGTAAATTGGGAAAGTATGTATGAAGACACATGGGTTTTAATCACCATACCTAATTCTGGGTCTGTCAAGCAAATAGCTATTTGTGCCACATACCTCCCCCCTCCAGTTCAGCGTGTTACGTTAGAACATTTTATTGAAAACTGTAATGCAATATTTGAGACTCACGATGGTCAGACATGTATTTTGGGTGATTTTAATCTTGGTAAAATTGATTGGTCACTACTCAATGATGAGTCTATCAGCTATGAGCCGCCAAGTATTGGACAATCATTGATTGATTTCTGTAATACAAATAATCTTAAGCAGTATAACTGTATTCTTAATTGTAAACAAAGAACTCTGGACTTAGTTTTTACTGATGTAGTGTATTGTAGTGTAAAACTATCTACTAATTCTCTTTGTGCTATTGATCCCGCACATCCTCCTTTGGATATTGATTTGAATTATAGATCTGAAACTAATCTCATTGTGAATTCGGAAACCTGCAGATTTAATTTTCATAAAGCCGATTACATTAATATCAATAAATATTTATCTCATGTTGACTGGAGTTCTTTGTTTACCAAGTCAAAAGATGTTAACGAGATGCTTGCTGAGTTTTATGAAATAGTTAGAGGCATTATAGTTAAGTTTGTACCTCTTGTCAAACGTTGTCATAGTAAATATCCCCCCTGGTTCAATTTAGCACTGATAAAACTTCTACGGGAAAAAGATAAAGTAAGACGTCGGTTTAAAGTTTATGGTAACCCCCTGGATGAATTATCACTGCTAGTTTTGGATAAGAGATACAAAAAACTATCAAAAATCTCTTACAATAATTATATGCAAATAGTAGAGGACAGAATTAAGTCTAACCCTAAGTATTTCTGGTCTTTTATAAAGTCCAAGTTGGGTAGTACGAATAGTTACCCCAGTTCTATGACTGACGGCAGTCGTATTATGACTGATGGTCCCGATATTAGTAATTTATTTGCTTCTACCTTCTGTGAAAATTATAGTGATGACTGTTATGGGGATTCCATTGACCCAATCTCTGATTGTTCGACTTTTTTTAATAACAATTATTCGTGCTTAGCCAATATTTATATCGACAAACCTACTATACTTAATAAACTTAAATCTATTGATGTAAATAAGGGTTGTGGGCCCGATGGAATACCGCCAATATTTTTAAGGAATTGTGCTACTCAGTTGGTGACTCCGATTCATTACATTTTTAACAGGTCGCTTATGTCTGGCATCTTTCCAGAAACTTGGAAGATGGCAAAAGTCGTACCGGTATTCAAATCTGGTGATAAGCAACTTGTTAGCAATTACAGACCCATTTCGATTTTGTCAGTATTAGCAAAAGTTTTCGAAGCCATTATTTGTCCCCACATTCAAAATTACTTTAGACAGTTTATTACTGACTACCAGCATGGTTTTGTCAGGGCTAGGTCAACTACAACAAATTTGGTCACATTCGTCGAGGAACTTGCTGTAGCCATTGATAAGCGCCAACAAGTAGATGTAATTTATACTGACTTCAGCAAGGCCTTCGACCGTGTACCTCACATTGTATTGGCTGCAAAGCTCTCCATGTATGGGTTTGCAGGAAGTCTTATAAATTGGTTGACCTCCTACTTGAATAATCGATCTTTCTTTGTTGTCTTGAATGGGTTTACTTCTAATGTTAACAGAATTACATCTGGCGTACCCCAGGGCTCCCATTTGGGCCCTATTCTGTTTAATATCTTTATTAATGATATCTCTGCCTGTTTTCATTACTCTACCCCCTTTTTATATGCGGATGACCTAAAAATTTCCAGAAGAATAGTTTCAGACCTAGATGTCATTCTCTTACAAAGTGACATAGACAGGCTCAACGATTGGTGCAGGCAGAATATGATGACCCTTAATATCAGTAAATGTTTTCACATCAAATTTACTCGTAAGATTAATATCCAGAATTCTCAGTATCACATTAACAATAATAACATCAGCGAAGTGGGTACTATTAGAGACCTCGGTATAGTTTTGGACAGAAAGTTAACCTTTATACCTCATATAGAGGGTATTGTAAAGCGTTCTTCCAGTGCTCTGGGTTTTATCATAAGAAATGGTAAGGTATTTCGGGACTATCGTACCAAAATTCTCTTATACAACACACTCGTGCGGAGCGTACTTGAATATGGTAGTGTAGTCTGGCGACCGCACTACGCAACCCACTCTTTACGGCTTGAAAGAGTCCAGAAAAGGTTCATGTGGCATCTGGCATTTTCTGTTGGCAAAGCTAGCAGGCGTTTTACTTATAATGACAGGCTTAAGCATTTTAATATGGAATCTCTAGAAAAGCGCAGGTCATTACTCGATTTAGTTTTCTTATTCAAAATTTTTCATAATAGTGTTGATTGCCCTCAATTACTTAGTAGTTTTGGTTTTAGAGTCCCGCGAATAATGCCACGTGTTCCGATTAGGCCTTTAATTCCTCCGTTTCGCACTACTGTTTTGGGATCCAGCTCCCCTATATTTAGATTAAGTACTTTACTGAACACGTATAGTCATTCAGTCGACATCTTCGCCGTTTCATTGTACGGTTTTCGTAAGTTTTTGCTAGAGCATATTCCGAATTAAATTGTAACAAAGAACTTATGTATGTTATCACCTACTTTTATTTTAAGTTATTTTAATATGTTTATCTCTTTAGTAATACGTATTACCTTGTTTATAGCGTACTTAGATGCAAGTGGTGTTTACCTTAAATAGATTGTACAATAAGCATAATAACATGTATACTGTAAATTAATTTTAAGATGTAACCATTGTAACAGTCACTGGTAAACCAATAAAACAAAATAAAAATAAAAAAATAAACGCGGTGAAAAAAATGGACCCTAAATTGTTGGTGGTTAAAATCTTTTCCCGCGCACAAAGTCAGTTGAGTTGTAATTGAATACGTTTGTGTCATTTGTGACAATATTGTATTGTTTGAAATTACCTTTTGTTGATTAGTGTGCAAAATTATTTTTAGTATGCACGTGAAAGGTTTAATTTTTAATGCTCCCTTTTTAATGCTCATACAAATTGCAAATAGTAAATCAAAACATAAAATAGAATTTAATAAATTTATGAATATACCACTTCATGGATATTGATCAATCTAACAATAAATAATCAATGTTTGTGATATCTTTTCTGTCACATTTCCTTTTGACGTTTAAGCTAATGAACCTTAAATAGGCATGAAGTAGTTTTTTGCAACAACTTTAAACTAAAGAACTCATTAGCGTGAAAATCTACATTTCGTAAAGAAGCTATAATGGTGATCTTTCTGCAACCCAGTGATGTCCAACAATGATGAAAGATTTTATAGACACATATTAAACACTTATTTAACTTTTTTAACCACTATTTTTGAGTGTTAATGTGGTTAATGGGTGCTTCTTGACCTATTAAAATTAATCTAAAGAACTGTCATTTTAATGGAACTTTAGTTACTAATGTCGCTTTGTGCAACATAGAACTACGTAAACGAGGTTTTAAAGGATCGTTTGACACTTCAGTAGTTAAACTTAAAGAAGGCATTAAATATTAGTCAAATGACTGTTTGTGCAACAGTTTAATGGAAGATTAGTGTTTAATGCCGACTTTAAAACTTAAAGAACGTTTCTGCAACTGACTGTATATGATTTAAAAGTTAATTACTAGAAAACACTTGGGTACCTACGTACCTCAACTCTTTCTTCCTTCAGATCGACTCGTAAGGCCAACTGTTCTCGGAGCACCACGTCTGGATAGTGTGTCTTGTCAAAGGTGCTCTCAAGTTGTTCGAGCTGTTCCTCTGTGAAGATGGTCCGATGTCTCCGCTTGCGCTTGGGTGGCGGGCCGGTGAGCCCCGCGAGAGCAGCCGCCGCATATCCGCCGTACAGACCCGCGTACCCACCAGCACCAGATACTGCACTGCCTACGCCGCCCATACCTGATACCAAGTTACTCTGTTTTAACTTAAATTATACGTACCTATTATTAGATATAGGAAGTGTTTTAGTTTTTTACTATTTATGGGCCTGTGTCTGACCACAATGTCACCATAGTCAGCGATGATGTGGCCAAAGGTGGCAAGCGCACAAAGTTAGAAGATAAGGGATGTTTGATGTACTTGAGCCCCCAAGCTTACACCGCGGCAGCGTCACATACACCTATTCATTGTAATTCTATTAACATTGTGGTGTTTTATGATGTTGCTTTAAATTTTGTAAATACGAGTTGTAACCTAGGTACAATATAGGTAAAGAGTTTTACTACCAAGTTCAAAGTTAAAAACAATAATGTATATGCCGAATATAGTTAAAGACAGGTGTTTATGAGACATGATAATAAAAAAAAACCTTGAAGATATTTTTACAGACAAATTCAATAAAAAATAGCGGCGTGTCTAATTATATTTTCTAACTACCTTATACTGTTTTTTTATACATATAATGTTTGAAATTAAAATATGTTAAAATGTTAAATGATTGAAAGATTTTATTAAACAGAGATAGCTCATTACCGTGGAACGCAGGAATATACAGGTGAATTATTTTTTCCAGCCAGTGAGGGCAACTTCTGAACTACAGATCTTAGAGAAAAACGGTGAAAGGAACTCCGAGCAGAATTTTGAAGAAAATAAAAATGCCATAAAAATGCACTCCGGGAGTGCCGGCAAAAGTGAAAACTTGAATATTAACTTTGTGCATTTTTGAAACTAGACATTTTTCACATATTTTTATACAGGGGGTTTTCCAAAATTCAACCCCTTGGGGGTGAATTTTGGAAAACCCCAGTGGTCGCGAGTGAATTCGCGAACCGGAAAGCTACTTCAAGATACATGTACATATAATACTTTTGAATAAGATTTTTTTATTACCTACCTTCCGGCTAGCTAGAGAATATTATAAGAATTTGAACATAACCCCAATATAAATACAGTCTAATTTGCAACTACTCTCCGTCTTACTAATTTTCGATCAGGTCACGTGACACCTGACGCGAGTTTAACATTTTTTACCCATCTCAAAAAAAGTGCAAAACGCCGCTAATGAAGTTTTCACTTCAAAAATCACCGTGTATAAGGAAGTACCCATAGCTTCTCTCTTCACTTGCATGTATCCCCCTGGCTAAGTGTCAAATGTATAAATAAGCATAGGTAGGTATGTATATTAGAAACAAAAATTGAAATGTAAAAAGTAAGAAAGAAGAGAAGAGAAAAATATCTTGCTGAGTGTCTTGCCGGACTCTTTTCACCTAAATATATTCCGACGGCGACGGTAGATTCAACTGTATTGATGCGTCCATGCTAGGCGAACCGAGCACGAGCCGAGCCTCAAACGAGCACACTGCGAGGACGATTCGCGTAGCGTGGACGGGCTTGCGAGCCTCGAACGAGCACGATTGTCCGTTTTTTCACGAATAAAGGGATTCGCGTCGTGCTCGTTGTAGGCTCGTTGTAGGTTCGTTCGTTGCTCGGCTCGTGCTCGATTCGCGTAGCATGGACCCACCATAACGTTCATAAGTGCTTAGGTAAAGTGAATAAATGAGTTTTTATTTTTATGTTGGGAGTATGATATTATAGATATAACACTATTTGTGTGAGTTCTTTGTTGATAATCTTGTCGATCTTTAGCTAACCGTCATGCTCTTCAATGATTTGAAAACAATCATTGATTTGGTTTAAGACTTTGTTGTTTACATTAGATACCTAACATAGGTTGTCAACGGACACTAAGCTCGCCAACTTATAGACTTTGAAGTTGAGAATGGAACATGTCACGGTGTATCAGTATTAATGTGCCTGAGAGCAGTCGGTGCGTGAATATCCAAGCTTAAAGCCCCATGAGCTCCCCCGGCGCGCTCTCACCACCGAACCGTTAAAAATATTAGCGCTACAAATAAAAATTGAATATTTTTGCATACTTCCGCCTACGTTGTCGGGTATTACACAGTATTATTTCTTATAAAGAAATATAAAAGCTTTTAAGGCCGCCGGCACATTGCTAAGGCGCTATCGGCGGCTTTCCACACGCCACTCCTGCATCTACCTCGCGCGCCCGCCCGCCTAAGCCTTATTGATTTTGTACAAAATAAATATTAAGTTATATCAATAATGTACACGTTGCAATAATTTAAACCTATTGAATGAGCTACGCTATATATATAGTTAACATGACTCAGAATAATCAGTAATATCAGTAATAGGTAAAGCGAGAAATTAATTAGTAGACAGGTAGGTACCGTAGGTAGGTAGGTATCGGTTTGTGAGATAGGAAAATAACTACTAAGGTTTGTAATTTAAATCATTCACAAGATTGCAATGTGACCTCAATAAAATTATCCAAATTCAGATCGGTCTTGACTGCAGGCAGACTGAGCAAACGCTCAAGAGAAAAGGTTATCAACAAAATAATTTAAACGCAGGTAGAATTCCTGTTTTTAATTTGCTTAAAAATTTAAAGTTTATTTTTATAGCAAGCACCACCCTGAGGATATTTAAAAAATCTAAATGTTATCCATAGGTGGAGAGGAAAAATACTTTAATTGCGATAATCCTGTCTTCGCCCCTCGCGTGCCGTGTGCGAGGGACGCCCCGAGGCCCAGGGCGCGTCGCGCCGCAGCGCATCTGTGGCACCGCGCCGGGCGTCGCAAGTAGCTGCGGCTTCACTTAAGTGTAATTATACTTCAACTGTAGAGGTTTTTACCAAGAAGATAAATGTCACGGAAAATATTATAAATACAAAGTGAAACTATATTACATTTATGGGTCAAGGTAGCTCAAAATTCTCTAGAGATGGCCCTAAAACTCGTTTTCTGTCCAAATGTGCCTTTTAGTACCTCAAGTTGTCTGTTATATAATATGGCGAAGATCATAGCAATAATGCAGTATTCAATAGGATATAAAATATATACCTATGTTTCATGCAACTAAGCGTATATGGAGTAAAAATATTGGACGAAACAAAAGGAATTGATCTCTTTCCATGGGTGGTAGAGCTACAAAAATAATAATAAAGTAGAAAATGTATGTAAACCTTCCGTAAGTCAGAGTTTTGATCAGTGCTAGTGAAGTCGGAAGCCGTGATGAAGTTCGTAAGTTAGAATCCTACTATCAGGAAAACGTCATGAAGTCACGGTGGGAAGTTACTCCGTAGTACAGTGCACACCTAGCGAGCTTCCAACTCAGTGTACGAGAGAGGTAGAGCATAGCGTTTATTCGCTCAAAGAGCAGCTTCACTGGGGAAGTACCTGCACCTAACAGAATACCGCAGCCAAATAACTTTATGATGTGTAAAGTTGTGTTCCTGCACGTGAGTAAGGTCGCCAGAGCTCATAGGGGAGGGGGAAAGGTCGGTAACGCGTGAGCGTTGCTTCGTGTGTTGCAAGCGTCCATATGGCTACGGTAACCGCTTACCATCAGGCGGGCCATACGCTTATGTACCGACTTAGTTGCATAAAAAAAAATGTCTCAACAAGAATATCAAGCGCAATGCACTGAGGGCCAGATCCTCTGAGCTTTGTTATTATTCAAGTAGGTATAATGACCTTAGAAAGCGCTCGAGGTGTGTGAGCATCAATTGCAACATGGGTGACCGCGTAGTGGTATTACAAATCGAGCGTTTCCGTTCTTCGGAAGGCACTTATGCCGTTGGTTCTGGCCCACTCAATTGTGATTGTCGTTAAGCTAGCTGTGGGTTGACTAGCCTACCTCCACCAATCCGCAGTGGGCACGCGTGGTGGAGTATTACCCATTCCCTTTCACCCTCGTTCGTAAAAGGTGGCCTGTGCTCAGCAGTGGGGCATTATAAGCTGATGATGATAATGATGGTGATATTGGCCTTTACTAACGAGTTATCAGATTCTAACGCACGCTACGGAAAACTGATATGATATGAACATTCCTTATCACGGTGTGATTGAAGACATTTGCCTATCCATGTTAAAATCTATTCAGATCGGAATATCTTATATGCCATCGACTGAAAGGCGATTTTCGTAGAACTCATATATTTTGCTTCCCGTAGTCGTAGCTCTACGAAATAATGTCAGTTCGTAGCAGGTAACAGCTTTCAACAAAATGTATAGTTGGTTTGTATTCCATTAATTTATGTAACTATAATATATTTCCGACGTTTATGATCTTTTTAGCGTTCGGCAGCCCTTGGATGAGGAATGAATGAGTCTGGCTAAATCGGGGATCGTATAATATTGTACACAGCCATTTAACTTGGAGACTATTGGGACTACATGGTTGAAATTTGGCAGATAGATGTATTCTGTGAACCGCTACGAAAATAATTGATTTACCTACTTGCATAAGAAATGGAGAAGACGGCTGTAAAGAATGTCTTAGCATATAGTTAATAGAATTTGTATCTTTCCTTTTCTTATTATTTATTTCTTCTTAGTATAGTTCTTTTGAAAGGCATGCATCGAGAAACAGATCATACTCGTAGAGCCCCTGTATTGAGATATGTACAGTACACCGTAACGGATATTATCTCTGACTGCACTATTGAAGGGACTTGTTAGAGACAGCACCCGCTAAGTGCAAGAACGATTGCTGAAAAGAAGAGAACTATACTGGGTCTCAAGAACCAGAACTTGCCAGACTTATTGCTGGGCTTATTGGTTGAGAAAACGATAACAATTATTTGCCTGCCAAATCAGATGTACTAATCTTTATAACCGGATCCAGAAAAAAACACCGAAAGGTGACAATGGGAGCAACATTGGTAACAGCAGCAAAAGGTGTCGAGAGGTATGCACCGGTTTCACCAACGCGAGTAATCTCGGACTGGAATTCCTCGTTATTAGGAACGTAGATTGAGCTCTTCCACCCTTCGAGCATATAGCTCTCGCGCTTCACTCAGGCCAGCCAGTAAACTGAGGGACACACCGTCGTGTCTTATATTATTGTTGAATAGGTCTTTAAAAACAACGTGAAGGAGGACCCATTATTTTAGCCATCAGGTTTTACTTTTCGGTGAATATTTGGTGAGATCGTTAGTTAGATCGGTAGTTCTTCAGGTGTTTGAATTTATGAAAAATTTTCACTTTTCAGTTGACCGTAGTAGCAGAGTAGTTTTGAGTTTACCGACTGATCAAAAATTCATTTGTCCTTCAAAGTACCTTATCTATACCGATACCCAACACTATCTCTACCGAGAAGCAGAGACGTTGCATGTGCGTCAACTTTATATTTTGGGAGCAGATTTGAAATTTCATAAATCTTTTATTACCTCCTCACTGCCTACACTGCCCCTTGATCGACGTCTAAGAATAGGTACCGCGTTTTCTCAGCGTTTTAGCAGCTTCGCTTTCCCCCTTTTATTTATAAAAAATTGATACTGTGTGCCCTATGAAAGACCTCACTATTAATGATGCCAAATACAAACTTACAAAATTTTTGCATACGCTTAATTAAGATGCCACTAAAATTCTTCTGGTCAAAATTCAGATCTAAAAGTAAGTATATCGAATACACACATATTTAATATTTACTATCATTATAGAAGCTATAGACTCATTTTATTTTAGAGATATTTGCATGTTTTTTGTTTTTAAACTAGTACCCAGTACCTAGCTAATTGTTAGTAAAATTTTATATAATATATATAATAATAATAATATTGTTTATTCAGCCAATAAAAAACTTAAAATAGGTAACAATTTTTGAATATTTATTATATATATTGTTTTAATTGTTTTATTATATTTCTAAATGTTATTGATAGTGTTATTTATATATTAATTGCCATCTTTGGGATGGATCAGCTAAGTACCAGCTTGAGGCCCTCGACTCAATAGTCCGCCGAGCCAGGAGACTCATCGGAGATGAGTCTTTAATTAAGGCGAAACTCACGAGCCTCGACCATCGAAGAAAGGTTGCTTGCTTATCGGTTTTCTACAGGATATATTTTGGAGAGTGTGCGCAGGAATTGTTCAACTTAATTCCACCATCCCCATTTTTACACCGAACCACAAGACGCCGGGAAAATTTTCACCCGTACGTTGTTGACATACCGAAAACCGTTGACGTCTGTGTTTCCTGACGCTTACAATCTAGGAACTTTCAAGGCCAGAGTGAATAGGTTTCTTCTGGGTAAGCGTGTTTCATCTTAGGCTTCGTCATCACCCCTTATGGGCGGGTCAGTGGCCAAACGCAAGCCCATTTAATTAAAAAAAAAAAAACATCAATATTTTTCATTTAAAATACGTAAGTAATATTAATAAATATTTGGCTTAACCTTCTGGGGATGACGACATTGTTGTCTTTTCACATAAAATATGTAAATGTAAATCAATTTATTAATTAGATCTAATTATATCTTGTGCACATCCATGGTCTCCCGCGACACAGGCTTGCCTAGTGCGGGGACCGATGTAAAACACATTATGTAACTGAACTGACTGACTGATAGTAATAAATATAGTTGATTTGATACTAATAAAATTATAAAACACAAACTTATTTTTGCCGTCGGTGATATTAATATTAGGTAGATAATAATGTATTACTTGCAAGGTAGTTTGTAAATGGAGTCCGAAACGCACTTTACCGGTCTTTTCTAGTACACATATGACATAACAAAACATAAAACCAGTGGAATATTTTTTTAAATTTTAATCCTATCCTAACTAATATTATAAATGCGAATATGAGTTTGTCTGTTACGCCTTCATGCCTTAACTACTCAACGGATCATCATGAAATTTGGCATGCAGATCGCCAAGGTATGGAGAAGGGAAGAAGGCCAATTTGTATCCCGGGAACGCGGGTGAAACCGCGGGGGATAGCTAGTTTTTTATAATTGTCTTTTACCATCGAATTTGATTACAGTCCTTAGAAGATGAGCGTGTTTAATTCATTTTGATTGATGACTTTATCAAATTCACTGCACACTCATTTGATGTTGGCGAAGTGGGTAAGGATTTTCAGTCATCTCTTAGTAAATATTAATTATTTGCGTGTAAACGCAAATAAATAGCTAAGGTACTTCGCTCACTTATATATAATATAATATATGTGGCGGTGATTAATCTTGCTTTCTATGATTTTCCATACGGTTAAGATTTGGGGTATTTACTATAATATAGTAAATACCCCGAATCTTATTACCTTACTACTTATCATTGTGTCACTTCTTTTCTTTGTTTTCTGGACGCGCTTCTTTAAATTGTAGATGCCTACGTATGACCGACGGCAGCACACATATCATCAATATATAAAATTATCCCTCATACGAATACGAATATAAAATTTAGTTATCTATTTAGATGAATATCTTACTAAGCGGGAAAGTTAAAGGTCGTGGTGGGTCAGTGGTGATATGCGAGCCGCACTAGTTCAAATCATTAGCCTGCCCTCTAAGCAATAAACATACAGATTCATCAACGGCTTTTCAGCGGAGGATTAAGTACCTATTTAGTATGGAAACCTGACAATGCCAGAGAAGTCAGTTTGAATGAAATTTAAATTCCACAGCTCAGCACTGGGCTCTCGTGGTGGACTAAGTACTTAGTATGACATTAATCCCCTCTTGGCAATAAAGATGACTACCAACAATTTGTTTGCTATCCTGAAATACACATTTATTTTAAGTCATCGATAATGCCACAAAGATGAAGCTCACCATTTATTAATAACAACATCTTGGCGGACGTACCAAAGAGATCGTGCGCTCTATGAAACGGCGAATGTGCTAAATGTTGCAGCTGCAGGGGCGGGATGGGAGGCTGCGGGCGAGGCGCGAGGATGCTGTCGATGGTAAAGAGAGGCGCCGGCGGGCGCTCCGGCAGCGCGCCGCCCAGTAGCAGCGCCGTGCTCAGCAGCGCTGGCGCCTCGCGGCCCCAGCCGGCGCCCGCGCCGCCCATGCCGCCCTCGCCACCGCGCGCCTGCGGCGTCGCCACTCTGACCGACGAAGCTAACCCTCACCGTGACACCGACACTCTCGACACCGTTATCATGTATCGCACCCGCGCACCACACATTATACTCTTCAGTTTTTCCTTTTTATCATTGTCACATTCATTGATTCAGAAAAAACTATAACACGTTCACACCGGTAAGTTCGAACTGACTCAAATATTATAAACACGCAAAACCGTTAAGTATAAAATATTGTTTTGTCAAGTGATGAGGGAATATAAGGTTGCGTGATGCGATTTCCAGTGAACCGTTTCGGAGAGAGTTCGCGTCGCGTGGTGGTGTCCCGTCTCGAGCCGGAGTGCTCGCCGCCTCGCTCGCCGCAGCGGCCGCCGTGTGTGGGGTGAACAGGGCGGGCGCCGCCGCCGCGACTGGGCGTGGCGCGCGCCGCTCCGCCCCTCCTCGCATACTTTAATGGATGTGATGTGACAATACGACGCTCCCAAACAGTTAATATAATAATAATCTCTGATCCCCCCTATGAATCGTAATCTGTTGTAATGAAATCCGTTAGTAGGTTCGTTTCGTAGACATTTAGGGCTTAATCTAGGTATGTGTTGGATATATTCGTACTCCGCGTAGTTTATTTAATTAAATATAAAATTCTCATGTTTTGTAAATTTTTATTTGAGTAAATAAATTGCGGCAAGTTGAGTTAGTTTGGTAATATACTAGGAGGTCACGACAGAAATGGTAACGATAAGGTAAATGACTAAACTCATGTTCATGGGATAAAGGACACCTCTCTGATGCCAAATATGTCGGTCTGCCTGCGCCAAGTGGTTGCGTTATCTAGATATGGCGCCTGAAAAACTGTTTATCGTGACCGAAAAAAAACGATAAGGTAAATGGCTGAACTCGACGTAGAAAGTAAGTGTTAGTTGTAATGATGTCAATTTAAAAAAAACTGACCAAATATTCGGTTGCGTTATCTAGATATGGCGCCTGAAAAACTGTTTATCGTGACCGAAAAAAAACGATAAGGTAAATGGCTGAGCTCGACGTAGAAAGTAAGTGTTAGTGGTACTGATGTCAATTAAAAAAAAACTGACCTAATATTCGGTTGCGTTATCTAGATATGGCGCCTGAAAAACTGTTCATCGTGACCGAAAAATAATAATAATAATGGCTGATCTCGACGAATCATGGTCGTCACCATTACTAGCTTATTAATAAAAAAACTGTAAAAAATTTTGGTTGCATTTCCATCTACGTAACATACGTTTATAAGCGATCTACGTAACAATTATCACTATGGATAATTTGAGTGTTTTACGGTTTCGCTACAATCTATATTTATGTGGTTTCGCGGGATATGGCATCAACATCAATGGTGAACACATCACTCACCTTCGATTTGCCGATGATATAGTCATAATGGCGGAATCGCTGGAAGCTTTGAACATCATGCTCAATGACCTCAACAGAGTTTCTCAACAGGTAGGCCTCAAAATGAATATGGACAAGACAAAAATTATGTCTAATGTTCATATTCCGCCAATGCCGGTGATTGTTGGGAGCACTGTTCTCGAAGTTGTAGACGAGTATGTTTACCTTGGACAAATTGTCCAACTAGGTAGGTCCAACTTCGATAAAGAGGTCAATCGAAGAATCCAACTCGGCTGGGCAGCGTTCGGGAAGCTACGGCATATCTTCACGTCCAGAATACCTCAGAGTCTGAAGACTTTCTTCTTCAAGAAGAAGAAAGGTCTTCAATCAGTGCGTGTACCAGTGATGACATACGGGACAGAGACGTGGTCTTTTACTGCTGGCCGCATAAATAAGCTCAGAGTCACTCAGCGAGCTATGGAACGAGCTATGCTCGGAATTTCTCTACGTGACAGGATCCGCAATGAGGAAATTCGTAGGAGAACGAAAACGACGGACATAGCTCGTAGAGTTAGTAAGCTGAAGTGGCAATGGGCAGGCCACATCGCTCGAAGAGCCGATAACCGCTGGGGAAGAAAGGTTCTCGAGTGGCGACCACGTACTGGAAAGCGCCGAGCGGGACGCCCTCCTACCAGGTGGACCGACGACCTGGTTAGAGTCGCTGGGCACCGCTGGATGCAAGCGGCCCAAAACCGTTCGAAGTGGAAGTCAATGGGGGAGGCCTATGTTCAGCAGTGGACATCCATAGGCTGATATGACGGTTTCGCTGAATTTGGATTATCAAAAATATGAAATGTTATCAGTGCCGCCCTCGTCCCTTTATACCCTCGGCCGCCCCGCCTGCACTGAGCGGCATTCAGAAGTCAACAGGCAAACATAGATAAGATTATAACATTGTTATAAACACTAGACACGCTCTGAAAACAGTGTCTCAATGGTTTGCTGCCAAAAATCTTATGTTTAATTCTAAAAAAACAAAATGTACCAGATTTTCATTATCAAATGTAATTTGATACCAAATTTAGTTGATTTCTTGGTCTGACCATAGACTTTAGATTATGGGGTGCTCATCTGGAAGCCTTAGGTGGTAAACTGAGCTCCGCTGCTTATATAGTTTTCAGAGCGTGGCTAGTATTTATAACAATGTTATTATCTTATCTATGTTTGCCTGTTGACTTCTGAATGCCGATCAGTGCAGGCAGGGCGGCGGAGGGTATAAAGGGACGGGGGCAGCACTGATAACATTTAATATTTTTGACAATGCAAAATCCGCGAAACCGTAAAACACTCAAATTATTCATAGTAATAATTGTTACGTAGATCGCTTAGAAACGTATGTTACGTAGATAGAAATGCAACCAAAATTTTTGACAGTTTTTTTATTAATAAGCTAGTAATGGTGACAACTATAATTCGTCGAGATAAACCATTATTATTTTTATTTTTCGGTCACGATGAACAGTTTTTCAGGCGCCATATCTAGATAACGCAACCGAATATTAGGTCAGTTTTTTTTAAATTGACATCGGTACAACTAACACTTACTTTCTACGTCGAGCTCAGCCATTTACCTTATCGTTTTTTTTCGGTCACGATAAACAGTTTTTCAGGCGCCATATCTAGATAACGCAACCGAATATTTGGTCAGTTTTTTTAAATTCACATCAGTACAACTAACACTTACTTTCTACGTCGAGTTCAGCCATTTACCTTATCGTTTTTTTTCGGTCACGATAAACAGTTTTTCAGGCGCCATATCTAGATAACGCAACCACTTGGCGCAGGCAGACCGACATATTTGGCATCAGAGAGGTGTCCTTTATCCCATGAACATGAGTTTAGCCATTTACCTTATCGTTACCATTTCTGTCGTGCCCTCCTAGTCTATAAGAGTGGAATAAGTAACGTAAGCGTGGCATCATAGGTAGGTACCTATGTACCTACCTGTATGGGGTACCTAAGAATCAGTTTTTTTTTAATAGTTTTTTCATGAAACCTAAAAATCGTATACTTACTTATATTATGACATAAAAGTGTCTATAGTAGTTAGATTCTATACTAATATCTAATGGTGCGTCCACGCTACGCGAATCGTGCTCGCAGTGTGCTCGTTCGAGGGTCGGCTCGTGCTCGGTTCGTCAAGCATGGACGCACCACACTGCGAGCACGATTCGCGTAGCGTGGACGGGCTTGCGAGCCTCGAACGAGCGCGATTGACAGTTTTTTCACGAACAAAGGGATTCGCATCGTGCTCGTTGTAGGCTCGTTGTATGTTCGTTCGTGGCTCCGTGCTTCGGAAGGCACCTAAAGCCGATGGTCTCGGTTATCACTTAATTGTGATAGTCGTTTAGCTAATTGGAGGCTTCCCAGGTGGCTTGAAAGCTCCAACAGTAGTTTGACCAATCCGCAGTGGGATTGCGTGGAGGAATATTACCCATTCCCTTTTACCTTCATTTGTGAAAGGAGTGCTCAGTAGTGGGACATTATATGATGATAATGACGATATTACCTTATTAACTATCTACATCTGCGTATGTGTGTAGGCTGTCAATATCACGAATCATGCCACTGCACCACCTACGTTGTCGCTCAGATCCTACATCGACGCGGGATTATCCGCCGTAATATCCATTACACTACACACCCGTGCATCTAAAGATGAACCCATGCTTCCACCATCGTATACACAATCTTTTATGATAATTGACAAAACGCAAAGGATTAGCGAACTTGGTATCTAACAGCGAACAAATTGAACGACTTGTTTTGTCAAAGGTTGCGCCCGCGGCATTTTACGACGTGTTCGCCTTTTTGCAGCTTATGAGAATCGTATAACAATACAAAATACCCAGGCTAACACACACGTATCATACAGAGAAATAGCAAAAAATTCAATCTTCTATTACAATTGGAACATGGCAGATTACCAACTGATAAAATGACAACTTACTTAGGTAGGTTGTACCTACTTATAAATATACCCACCTGTGATCAGCCAAATAAATGATCACTTTTTTCTGTGTTACTGCTAGCTTTATAGTTTCACTGCTTTTCTCCTCAAGCATATGCATAAGGCTTTTGAAAAAAAACGTTTTTTTAAACGTTTTTTTTTCTAAAGCCTTAAAATCTGCTTAAAATATTTTCATTAAAAATAGCTAGCTAAATGTACATACATCTGGAGATACCTAACCAGTGTTCTTGACTTGAGTTTATTCTTATATAAGTTGGGCAGTAGGGCGAGATTGTCCATTCGTTCGGGGGAGACGGGGGAGAAGAGGCCGCGGCAACTCATCGCAAATATTGACAAAGGTGGGAGCCACGAAACCCGAGCGCAGTGCTGTTTACCTGTAATTGATGTAATTAGTCGTGTCGGGCAGCTGCTACCGATAAAACCTCCGATCCGATGTTTGAACAGATAATATGATACTTTCACGGGCCGGAAACATCTTTACGGTGTTCTATTCCGGCAAATATTGGTCATACTCGACTATGCGTGACAGTAAGACCAGATTACTTATCTACCAACTGATGTTTTATTACAAAATAGTTTTTCTTACGCTAATATAAACGTCGGTTACAATATCGATATAAGATTCAAACTAAACGAAAACATATCTAATATGCCTATACCTAAGCTGTATCAATATCATAATCTTAAACCTGGAAATATCATGTCGGTATAATTATAATGTATAAATTGATACTACCTACCTAGGTAGGTATAACAGGTGGAGATTTCGAGATGGCATATTATATTCTAAACCTATGTTGGGTTAGTCATGCTGAACAACTTTTACTGAGACCAATAGCGAATTTTCAAAAAAAAAATTATAACTTTCCTTTGTAATTGTCAACCTTGCTCGATCATAAAGCGCGAAAAGTAAAAAATTTTTTTTGACTATTCAGTGTTGGTCCCATGGGAAAAATGGTTCAGCATGACTTACCCAACATAGGTTTCGAAAATTCGCCATCTCGAAATCTCCACCCAGTATAAATAAATATTAAACAAATTGTAAAAGGCTTCATGTTGTAATTGAACTACTGGTAAGCTGTAGAATATTACAGAGTAAATCAGGTACCTATTATGTACATATGGATAACAAATAATATTTTTGTCAATACTTACGTCATGCGGTAAGAAAATTCAGTAGATAGACATCTTTCACGTGTAAATTAGGTACTATGGTACCTCACGTAATATTCTACAGCTTGCCAGTATATAGTTCTATTACAATATGAAATCTTTTACATAAATAAATATTATATAAATTCTCATAGCGAAGGTTCTGTATTATCTAGATAGCAGTTCCCGATAACTAGATTGACTAGTAAGAGTCTATGGTGGAACCTCCCACTGTGCAATACACCACTCCACGCCACTCGGTGGTAAACTGTATGTACCAATTTAACGTTCATAAGCGCCTTACCAGGGCCTAAATTGAATAATTTTTTTTTGATTTGATTTTGATTTTGACTCGAGAGCTCATAATAAATATTATTCTCGCATTCTCGCACAACTACCCATTGGAATCCGGCTCTATCACCAGAAGTGCAAACCAATTGTGATGAACGGTAATTGTAAAAAAATAATAGTTATTAGGTATAATATATGTATGTAATAAAGTTACCTAATGAAATATCAGCGAAATAAATGGCTTCGAATGGATGATATCCAAAAGTATCCACCCTGTCTAGATTACAACAAGACATAGTTATCAAGTAAAATCTCTCATCAATCCTAAAATGAAGTAAATCGTACTAACATAAGTAAAGGTAAATACTCCACCCAAAAGGCGGCTTACCTTTTATGTAGAGTAACTGTGATTTAATTTATAACTAGCTGTCCCCCACGGTTTCACCTGCATTCCCATTATGAATAAAAACATGCATTACGTCCCGCCTGATGGTAAGCGGTTACCGTAGCCATATGGACGCTTGCAACACGCGAGGTATCAATCACGCGTTACCGAACTTTCCCTCTCCTCAATGAGCTCTGGCGACTTTAGGAACTCACGCGCAGAAACACAACATAAAGTTATTTGGTTGCTCTTTGAGCGAATAAACACAATGCTCTATTTTTCTCAATATTATTTATTATTTGTCAATATTCCATGAATGCAACCATGCTGCGAGTAACGGTAAACGGGGTTATGGTGAAAATAACGCAATGAAACATTAAACTCCTATAGAAAAAAAACAGAACCCTTTTTTTTGGACTGTCGTAGTCGGATAAAAAGTTAATACCTAGGTACCTACTCTAAATGTTAACCAGAGTCATAACCTATCTGTATTCCAAATTTCATAGAAATGTAGTCTAGTAGACTTGAGTTATAAGCGGACATACAGGCAGACAAACAAGCTAAACAAGTAAAAACTGGCCAAGAGTCTAACTCATGCAACGAGGGTTCCGACCATTGAATTATTCTTTGTTAGACGTAAGTATATCTTGGTTTGGGCCATAGGTATACATACCCGAAGAAAAAAACTGGACCGCATCACAAAATAAAATCCATAATAAACATGAGGAATGACACAATCTTTACAACAATCATGAATAATTAGTGAAAATCCGCGATGAAAAAGCTCGCAAACAGTAAACGTTCAGTACATTGAACGTTTCTAGAGACCTCACTCTACACTAACGCCCCTCGCGGCGAATTCAAGCGCGTTAGTCCCCATTGTTCAATGGATGTAATCCATTATTCTAGAGACTGTCTGTACCTATAATGTCAATGGGTTCAGAAGTAGTGAGACCGCTAAAATTGTAACTTACTTATTTTTTATCGTGATCAAAAATACCTAATATATCGACTATGTGATGTTGAGTTGTATTTTGTATTGTTCCACACGAATATGTCAATTCTGCTAATGCAAATAAGTCGATAGTTCGCGCATATAGTACTTACGCGTATGTACAAATGAATTCGTCTCGCTGGGACAGTAAGTAAGCAGCTGCCAATCCCTTTGCTATAAGCTAATGGAAAATTAACTCTACATAATACCACGATTATCCGCGTATGACTTAATACAGGACGGTCACACAAAGGGCATAAGCATTAAAATAGCTCACAATGGCCGGGATAATCCGGGTCTAACCTCCCGAGCACCGACAATATGTTGTATTAACCACGGTCTACGTATACGCATACACAACACAACACAACACATGCATAGGTACATGTTATTTATCCTACAAGCCCAGCAGCATTATCCCCCTATTAGCATTGATTACTGCAAGCCTAGAACTTACTTGATGATACCATTTTGTTTCACTAACAAGATCTGACGGAGCGTGACGAGTGATAGATATCTAATCCCTAATGTATTTGACTTGTAGGTAACAATAGTTAACAATAATGCTTTCTTGATCGGATGAGAGCAATATAATAATAATTTATGATAGATATACCTATATGCTATACTGTACCTATAGGCTATATATGTAACTTAGTTTATTTTAGGTCCCTGCTTCAACTACAATAATAAGGAAATGCTGGTGGCGTTGGTTCCATACAAACGTAATCCTCAGTTTCCTCTCTGAATAATGACACTAGAGCAATGATTATTCTACCATGCAATCTGTAGGTAGTACTGTATGTCCTCGGTTGTGTTTTTCTCCATAAATTAATGATTATAAGAATTAGGAGCATTCTAAAATCACAAAAACTTACCATTCTTAACGCCCTTATCAGCAGGGCTATTCTGTTACGTTCATTTGTAAAATCACTTCTGAATCCGCGATGAGATTAGAATTTCATATTCTTAAACTGAGTCCCCCTTATTACAAAACATGGTTTAAAGCAAAGCCAGGTTTTACTGTCATTTGGTCACTTTCTAACGTCATATAATAAAAAGGGACGAGGCTATTTTAAAACCTGGTTTTCCTTTAAACCATGTTTTGTAATAAGGTGCAGTGAGTTCGACACTAGCGCCACCGAGTGATGACGGAAGTGAGAAGAACTACGACAGGTGAGTATTTTGACGTTTTTCAATAGGATTTTTGGGATTTGGTATTCTGAAACGTAATTCACCCGCCAATTCAGTTGCGAGGTGAGTTGCGAGATGACTTTCGAGATGATTTACCTTTTACAGAATAGCATAGCTGACGTCCAGCGAAAAAAATTGACGAATATAAAACAACAAAGGAAAACCGACAAACATAGCCAAAGCCCTTCTTATTATCATTCATATTTTTTATCGATCTAGTTTTGGAGGGGAAAACCGGGGATTACAATTTAAATAGGTATAATCGGTCCAAGCTGTAGGTGTCTCTATCGCCCTCGGGCGGGATGGCTCGGGCACAGCGCGACAGCATTAGATATGTTAAAAACCTACTTTCCAAATTTCTTGCAGCCATCCTTTCCTCCTTAATCTTTACATTATAGACAGATAAATTCACAATATAACGATTAATCGATTCTGGAACTAAATATACACCTACTTAATTTATAAGTAATACCTAATATCATTATCGTAGCAAGGCACGGCACTAACAAGATTGTGTGGTGTAGTAGCTAGGCTCCTTAGCGCCTAATAACCGTAAGTAGACGACCTGAATGCGGTAAGAGCATTAGTTGTTTGTGTTTGTGTATCACTAGAACTGGGGCTCATGTCGATACTAACTACCTACTCATTCTAGATAACAATGTAACAAAGTGTGTGTCGCTGTAAACGACGCCCTATCATTTAAATAATTATTTATATGTCGTTCTCTATGGCAAATACTTAGTTGAATTTATTCACCATCATTTTGACATCAAATGCGATATAAAGGTGTCCCAAGATGTAGTGTCAATCGGAAGTCCAGACGTTGAGCACCTTTAGAGGTAGGTACCGGAATCACCCACATGTTTGACCCGTGAAATAGGTACCTAAGGTAATTATCGGGTTATGTTTCTGTTTCTTAACCCAACTCAGACTACGACATTTTTGATCGTAGTAACTTTAATAGTTGAGATAGGTACATGTGTGATTTATTTTTCTAAATCATTTGAATAGTGAAACTATAGCAGTAGTGTACCTACACAAATATTCGTAATCATAGATATAATTGCGTTTAAAAAAAATGTTTGAAAATTTGTACTCCTGCATGTGTTTCCTAATTCTTTAACAATAAATTACACTTTTTCAGAAGTTTTTTTAATATTTGCATAACGAAATGGTGGTAACCATTTCGTACATCTGTGGAAACAAATGTTTATTAATTCGCTAAGATCACTATTAAACTAATAGAGACAAAAAAACTCGCATGTATCTCGACTATCGTCACTATGATCAAAAATATCATTCCCAGATTTTGATTAAAAACATGAAAAAAAAAATAGTCATAATTCGAAAACTAAAAAAATCGCTGAGAAGGTGGTGATTCGTATAGGTAGCGCTCTTTGGACTTCCGATTGACACTCATTCTTCGGACATCCTGTATACTAACAATAGTTATAAAACAATAAATGCCTTTTTCGTACTAGTAACTTTATTTAATTGTTAATTTAATATTTAATTTTATTATTAGCTATTTTTTGGGGAGACACAAATCGTTACAGTAGAGTTATTCGCAAAACAAGATCGATGTTTGACAACTTCAATAACCATGAAAAATTAGTTATACAATGTTTGTACGCATTCCATAGAGCTAGAATAGCTAGGTATATTGATTGGTTATATCTGAGATTATATTATATAATACTATATGTCCTACAATAGCAATTTTGGACTTGTCATTTTTTTTTTTTTTTGGAACCCCATATCAAATTATTACAAATCAACACTGAAATTTATATTAAGAACAGTTTAGCGCTATTTCAAAATAATATTTGTAACCGTGGTATTATTTAATAGCTAATAATAAATAACTTTGGCGGAACCCTGATTACTGTTCTACGGAACCCCTAGGTTCCGCGGAACCCAGTTTGGGAATCCCTGGCCTATATAACAACAACAACAATATAACATGTAGAGAACCATGAGCTACATTATTCCGGTAACGCGAGGTATAGCTAATAATAAGATTATTCTTATAAGCAGAAGTCATTCAAACAAACGAAAGTATTCAAGAAGGCCACTGTAGCTGTAACCTTGAAATTTCGAGCGCTCTTTTGAAAGCGAACCTTTACACAAGTGCTCAATAGACCGTATCGATCGTGAACTTATCACCAAAAAAACTGTGCTGTACCTTACACGCTAAATCAATATTAATGTAAAAACATTTCATTCTATTAATTGTTTTCTTTTTTAAACAATATTTTTTATAACAACCTAGGTACGCGTTTGCGTATGCAATTAATGATGTTGCATTGGGAGAAATACTTCCATGACTCTACCTACCTACTCCGAGAGAGGCGCTGTGCCAAGTCCTATTGAAAAATATCGTTTACATACCTATCAATAATCACTTGATAGATTACAATAATTTTATCATCGTTATGTGCAGTAGTTGACTTTGATCCCGGAACAAGTTGTGTTTGCATGGTTGGCGAATGGCCGACGACTTGATCGGAGGAACTGGGATATAAGTGACCCCAACGAGGAGGGAATCGATAAGCCAGGCATGTGCTCAGCTGTGGAGACCTTAAGACTGAATATGGTGTTGATGATAATCAAACTGCCAAATACCTGTCGGTATGTTCTGGAAGTTGCACATGAGAGGCCATTGTCGCTATAGGAAATCTTCCTGGAATTGGAATAGGTGACGGTAGGCACCTCTCATCAGATGGACCGCCAGACGATACCAATTTCTGATATAAAATGAAGTTGTTTGTAGGAGTTTGACTCAAACAAACATAAAAGCACTTAATTAAGCAAATAGATATCGCCATTCTTTTTGATTTGTTGGAATGCGATATTGATAAACATGAATTTATGGATAGTTTTGGCTTACAAGTGCTCCTGCTGTTACATACAGCTCACGATGCTTTCCTTCAACGAAAAATTGAGCTGGATACCTCCGAGTATAGGATTCGCATCCACGGCTCTCACACCTAAGCTTCCGGCGTCACTACCATTGAGCTATCATCGCCTTGAAAGCCTTGATGAACTCACAATTTAAGCGTGTATAATTGTAGTGAATAGTCAAACAGATATACAATGTGCCGAAAAGATTCCGGACATAAGCCAACAAGGGGCGTGGATTAGCTGCGTGTAGTCAGTCGGAAGAATTGTTTAACGCTATCCAAATAGCGGCGTTTTGAAACGCAAAAGGATCCACTAAGCAGATAATTTTCTATTGATCAGAACCGTCAATCAAGTGTGTGTTATATTGAATGAAGAGTCTACGTTGTGAGGTTCACAATGCAACCATTGATAGGTTTCAGATCATTTTAGACATACAACCATTGTAGCGTAATTCTATTCTAAAGACATATTAGCTATTTTCTTCGTGAGGAATGAAGGCACCTAAAATTTCCCGTACATAAATATCTAGTCCTGAAAATGTTTCATTGTTCAATGACCGACGATTTTAATACCGCATACCTCAGTTGATCCCATAAAATCCATTCATCCCAACTAACCCAAAACCCAAAAATAAATTCTACTGCTGGCCACTTCATTTCTGCGATGCAAAGCCACAAACTTAGATTTAATATAATTGTTATCTTTAAGGTCATAATTTCTTATATAGGGTGTAACGGAAAGGGTATATACATCCGAAGGGTGAAGACTACATCAGGTACCTACAGTCTCTATAAAAAGTTTCAGCTCAAAATAAACTACAAAAAAATTAAAACCAAATTTTTGAATTAACATCAACATGTCACCGGTCAATGAGGGGGTAATTATCATTTTGCGTCCCTTGCTAATATTAATATAAAATTTTCTCTTCCGCGATCTGTGCGCCTACTACCAAAAAAGTGGAATACTATAATGTATATACACTTTCCGTTACACCCTGTATATGTTTTAGACTCTGTTCATGTTAGTAAAACGGAGGAGGGCGGTGATATCTGCAAAACATTTTTAGACTATTGTAGGTGTCATCGTTACAAATGTAATTTGTTATAGTGCTTTATGTACCTGAAATAATGTTTTATCTTATCTTACTGTCTCGATACCCGAAATGTCGAAACAAGCATTGTCATTATTTCTATTACCGGAGGACTATTCTATTTAACTGCAAATTAAAAAATCTTCCTTTTGTATATAAAATAATACCAATTCTAATCAAAAATACTTTTTGATGTGCATTAAAAATTATTAATATATTTTTGTTTCAATGTTATAAAAAAGGTATTAGCAGGTAGGTTTCAAGCGGTTTCGAAAAGATGCCATCTGAAAGTAGATAGGTAGATAGTACTTTGGGTAATCAAATCAAATCAAAATTCATTTATTCAAATTTGGCCCTTATAGGGCACTTGTGAAAGTTAACAAATGACTCTACACCGGTTCCAAATACAACTTGAACTGAGAAGACTCCGGCAAGAAACTCAGCAAGTGAGGTAGATATTTGTTATAAATATTTTAATTGTTATAATATGGTTAGGTATTATTTTAACGTTTCGTTTAAGAGGGTTTAGTGTGGAATGTTATAACTAAAAACCGGATAATATGCATTTGCATATTTAGGCCATCCTCAGCGGTAATAGCATATTTTACCTAAGATCTAGTTATGATGCATGATGCATATTATATATTTCTTATGTCAATCCCATACAAAGGTTGATCGTTTACTGTCGATGACGATTGTCGATAACCATCTTGTCTACTGGCCCTGTTACCTCAGTTGATGTGGAGCAGCGATCCTTTTCCTCTTATAGGTACCACTGAACATTTGGAACAATACTTGATTGTTTAGGTACCTACCTACATTTACAAAAAGATACTTTTTAATATAGTGTAATGTTACATATTATCGCGTATCAATGGATTATTTAATTGTATAGAGATTTTAAAATAATAAAAATTAAAATTTACCTACCGAACCTTCTAAAAGAAGACTTTTTGGTTTCCTAAAACTTATCATTTAATTACGCCAAATTTCAAGCATATTTCATGTATATTTCAAGCATATTTCATGCATATTTGCATGCATATAACAAGCTTTTTATGTTGCATACAATCCGGTTTTTAGTTATAACTATGATAATAAATAATTGTATACTTCTTATCTGTTCATTATTTTAGAATCAGCCCAAAAAGGTAATTTGTATGTATAAATTATGTAATACAAAACGATGTCCCTATACTAATTAAAAAATATCATATAATAATAATAACAATAAAAATAATAAAAAATAATATACGAAAAATAGAAAAAGTGCACATCATTAATTATTAATATTGTTTTTGATTACTTATGGCACAAAATAAGACGCTACAAAACATAGCCAAGAAGAAATATACTTCAAATGAAGTGACTATGCGATGCATACTGCATACTATCAATACTATACAACCATCATGCCCATTATAGGTTATTATACATGATTACCTATGCGAGGAAAGTGTTGGGAAAACAATACCCGTAACTTAGCGAGTTTTCATAAGCTCGATTACCCAAGTAGGTAGTTATATTAGTTTAATGGATGAAAATGATCTTATAATGAAACATCAATGGTGAATTTTAATTAAATATATATATAAGATTTACACGAGTACCTCGTGTAAATCTTCCGACAGACCAAATCAATAGTAATTTTTTGTTTGTCCGTGAACTAGTGCTGCGGGACGCTTGCGGAATAATTTCTCCACCGCCTTAGAATGCACTACAACTTGATAATATAAATAGGCAATCAACCTATCAGAGGTCAGTCACAACCGGACTTCCTCCAGTTACTTACCTACAGAGGAAGTACAGCGGAACTTGTCAACATGAAGTGTCTCTTACTAGCAGGTCTATTATGCCTGGTGGCCATCTGTACCGCACACGAGTCGGACGACCAAGCAGTCGCTGCCAGCAAGGGCCATCACCACGAGGCCGGTGGCGGCCACCACCACCATGCTGATCATCATCACGAACATGGAGGCCATGGAGGCAAAGGACACAAGGGACACCACCACCACCATCATGGTGAACACGGACACCACGGCAAGCACCACCACGGCGGCCACCACCACGAACACGGCGGTGGACACAAGAAGCACTGGGATGAGCACGACCACCATGGCGATCACCACGAGCACGGCCACCACCACAAGGGCGAAAAGCACGGCCACCACGAGCATCACGACAAGGGAGAGCATACTGACGGCTTCCATAAGAAATACCACAAGGATCACTTCCACAAGGACCACCACTTCCATGACGGCCACCACGACGAAGGCAAACACCACAAGCACGGACATCATCATGCTCATCACGGTGATCATGGCGGTCACCACAAGAAGGGAGGTCACCATCACTCCGGTCATCATGAGGGTCACCATGGCCACCACGGACACCACGACAAGGGTCACCACGATGAAGGTCACCATGGACACCACCGTCATCACGGCCATGAGGAACACCACCACGGCCATCATGACCATGGCAAGAAGGGCGGCCACCACGACCACAAGGACTGGGGATTCCATCACGGCAAACATTAACGAAATATTTGGTTATTATTACTTTGACTTGTTGTTAAGAATGAAAGTTGTTGTTGTTGTTGTTCATATTTTTATACGAAATAAATGGTTATTTTAACTACTAAAATAGGATTTTTATGTATGTATGAAGTACTTATACCTGCAATAAGGGCTGTGTAGGAAATCAGGACGGCTTCTTAGAGTAGGTTTTGTGAGTTCGCCAAACTCAAAACGTCAAAAACAAATTCATAGAATTCTCGCCTAAGAAAAACCTAGGAAGACAAATGACTCCTTAACAGCAACGAGAAGGAAAGCTTAGAGGTTTTTAATATCCTCCCATTTTCCTGGCCTCAAGCTATGACCTTATCGAATATTAGTATAAATACCAGCCAACCTCATGTACCTAGTCCTCAGATACCTAGAGGATCACGATTTGTTGAGCGACCGATAATATGGCTTCCGCCACAGTCGCTCGGCTGGTGACCTTCTACCGTTGGTCTTTTGCCATCGAGAGTCAAGGTGAGGCATTGGCAGTGAGCCTAGATGTGGCAAAGGCGTTCGATCAGGTCTGGCACCGGGGGCTCCTAGCGAAATTACCAGCATACGGGCTTCCCGAGGGACTATGCAAATGGGTCGCCCGCCAGCTTTCTGTCCAGCAGATGCATAAGAGCCGTCGTTGACGGTAGCTGCTCTGATAGCATGGACATAAATGCCGGCGTCCCGCAAGGGTCTGTGTTGTCCCCAACGCTGTTCTTACTGCATATCAATGATATGCTGTCTATTGACGGCATTCATTGTTATGCGGACAGTACAGGGGACGCTTATTACACGGGCCGACCAAATATCCCTCGTTCCGAGGTGGAGGAAAGCCGCGAACGGCTGTTGTCTGAAATTGAGAGTACATTAACTAGTGTCTCCGATTGGGTTCGACTAAACCTAGTCCATTTCAACCCCACTAAGACACAATCCTGCGCTTTCACCGCTAAGAAAACCCCATTTGCTGTGGCTCCACACTTTCAGAACACGTCCTTGAACATCAGTAAAAGCATTGGGATCTGTGGCGTCGACATTTCTAGCGACGTTTTGTTCCATAGTCACTTAGAAGGCAAGGTTAAGAGTGCAAAACCTAATGTTAAGCGCGTTTTATTTGTCGATGGTACAACTTCGAATAACCTTAAATATCATAATAAGGCATTTATCAATGATAACAATTTAGTAGAGTGTTTCGTTGATCTGGTTAGTTATTGTACGCTTATCACACAAGAAACTGTAGAGAAATTTAATTTATCTACTACAATTGGGGATTTGTCTTCTGTCCCTTTGTTAGGAAAAACAACGTTTTTGTTACGCATCGACGAAGTACAAGCCGACATAACTGCTTATGTTATCGATAATCAACATTTACATACACCACTTCTCATTGGTTACCAGACGTTGCTATAACTAAAACCGATAAAACTCTTAATATTCTTTCTCGTCTTGTTAATTCTGACCCACCCGCAATTCATCACGAAGAATTTAAAAATAACAAATTTAAAATATATATATGTGTTGCAACTGATTCAGAGATTAAAGGAATAAATACATTATGTTGTTATAGTTAAGATTTAAAAAATGCCGATATATACAAAAAAAGTTAGTTATCGTAACATAGACGGAAAGGAGTATTGCATACAGGAAGGTGTCTATTCTTTGAAAAATGGGTTCTGCAATATAATTATATTCAATTTAAATAATTCGAAAGATCCACTTTATTTTATTAAAGTTTCTCTTATACTTCGTGCTTACTGTGTTCAAGGAAATTGAACTGTTGAGAATGAAATAAGGCCTACGTACCTTTGAATCCTCCAAGAACACCTGCAACCCTTCAAGAGGTATCAACAGTAGACGACGTCTCAGGCAGGAAAGTCTTCGCCGGTCGGCAATCAGAATCTCTCAGCATCGAAGTCCAGGTGGTTTCTTCCCGCAATATTAAGGTTCCCGAACAACAATCTCCCTTATTGGAGCACTCGTAAGGGATTATTTATGAAGTTATAATTGGAATCGATATTTTTTGTATTAATTTTATAGGAGCGACATAAAAGTCGACCAAACCATTTAACGCGAGTTTGACAAGAGAGCTTTGGAGGGGGCATCGCCATCAACCAATAGGAAGCCCAACGTCCTAGACGAGGCCATTCTTTCTTCCAATTCGATACTACTAGCGCCATCTATCAGCGGCCTAAGGCAACTAGAATTCATCAGGAGTACGTGTGCTTTTCCGCATAATATAATAACAGAGAGGGCGCATCAATCGATTCGATGATTGTAAATGACTATATTAGAATCTACGTAAGTTTTGGCATTAGATAATAAAATAAGGCATTGATGCTTCACTGCCTTGATAAATAACTATAGGGATTGTTTTGCACAGAATGTACATGAACTTGTTGGGACTGATATTGCAGAATTAGATATTAGATTAAATGACGATACTCCTGTAGTTTACCAACCATACCGATTAAGTCATACAGCGAAAATAATAGTTAGAGAAATGGTTAAAGATTTAATAGATTGTGATATTGTTGAAGAGTCTGACTCTTCTTATGTGAGTCCCATATTATTAGTATAAAAAAAAACTGGAGGTTATCGCTTGTGCGTAGATTAGAGGGCACTTAATAGAAAGCCCGTCAAAGATGATTTTCCATTACCTAGGATCGATGACCAGATAGACCTACTGAGTGGTAACTCTTTCTTCATATGTTTAGACATGTCTAGTGGCTATTACCAAGTACCTATTAAAACTGCTAGACTGCAAACACCTGACAGCCTTTATTACGAAGGACGGTCTTTAATTTGGTTTAGTCAATTTTTCAACCTGAGTATTTGATATGAATTTCAATTTATGACGTATTAAAAAAACTACTTACTAGATCTCGTTCAAACCAATTTTCGGCGGAAGTTTATTTATTTATTTATTTACATAGGTATATACAACAGGTCACAATCAAGTAATTTAAAGCTAGTATGAAGTACATATTATATCTGATCCAGATCGAGACCCAAGGGCGTATACGCACAGCATGATAAGCTTAGCGCACCAAAGTAATGACTTTACACAATACTCTTAATCTTAACGCATAAATAAACTGAAAAATAATAAAAATAGTAAATAGATAAATAAGCATGATTATTACAATAGTATTATAGTGGACATTATTTCAAGACAATTTCAAGCGAGGATATTTCGGACTTTATTTTAAATTTAAAAATCAAAGATGTCAAGAAGAATGACCATTTGCGGCAGACAATTCATTATATAATCGGCACATCTTTATTATTGGGTTGTAGTATGAGGTGTTATTATTATACACTTGTAGTGCAAATGTCTTGGGGCGGCGACTCTTATGTCTTGTGTTTATGTTGAGACGGGTAAGTCAGGTGAGTCCAGAACCGAGTGGAGCACTTTATGAAGCATGAAAAGGTCCTGCTGCTTGCGACGCGCCTGCAAGGATGTAAATTTGAAATACTGCAATCTCTCAGAATAAGAAGTCAAGCGACGGCCCAGATGCAATCTATAACATAGAATTTTTACAAATTTCCTCTGGACACTTTCAACACGGTCAGAGTGGATAGCATAGCAGGGTGACCATATTACAGAACCATACTCTAGGGTTGTTCTAGTAAGGCTATTGTAAAGATAAATCAGACTCTGAATATTTTTGAAATCTTTTGTAACTCGTGCTATGAAACCGAGGGTTTTGAGTCCTTTCTTAACGATGCTGTCATAGTGACCCCTGAAAGTTAACTGATCATTAAACAGTATACCAAGGTCTCTGACAAGTACTGAACGATTTAGTAAATGGCCGTCTAGATAGTAATTGAATAACGTTTTATTTTTTCTTTTCGTGAATGAGATTACATGACACTTAGAGACATTGAGAGACATATGGTTTAGGTGGCACCAATCTGATATGGTATTGAGGTCATGTTGGAGAGCGAGACAGCTATTGGCGTCTGTGATAGATGTAAATACCTTTAAATCATCAGCATACAAGAGACAGGGACACCCTAGTCGGTCAATGAGATCATTTATAAAAATTACAAAAAATAAAAGGGCCTAAATGCGATCCCTGCGGTACTCCAGATGTAATGAGAATAGACGGTGATGTAGGGATGGCTTTCAGCGCCACCAGCTGACTCCTATTTCTAAGATACGAACTGGTCCACCTTAATAAACATCCATGGACACCGTACCAATATAGCTTGCGACAAAGCAGTGAATGATTAACCTTATTGAAAGCTTTCCTAAAGTCAGTATATATAGAGTCCACTTGGCCACCCTTTGCAAAAGACGCGCATATATAGTTTTTGTATTCTAAGAGATTTGTAGTAAGTAGTAGACCTATTCCTAATAAGTTTGCATCATAATGTACATATATTTTTTATAGATTTATCATGCTCTTTTTAGAAGTTACAGGGCACACATTTTACCAATTTGGAAGTGTCTCTCGCGCAAACTATTCAGTTTAGAAAAAAATGATATTAGAAACCTCAATATCATTTTTGAAGACCTATCCATAGACAAACCAAACTTATGAGTTTTATTTAAAAAAAATAGTTTCAGTTTTAAGTATGGGGAACCCCCAAAATTTATTGTGTTTTTTCTATTTTTGTGTGAAAATCTTAATACGGTTTACAAAATACATCTACTTACCAAGTTTCAACATTATAGTTATTATAGCTTCGGAAAAAAGTGGCTGTGACATACGGACGGACAGACAGACAGACAGACAGACAGACATGACGAATCTATAAGGGGTCGTTTTTTGCCATTTGGCTACGGAACCCTAAAAAGTACCCCCAGTAATTACGGTAAGAGTAGAAAATTATTGCCGATAATGATGATTGATTAATATGATAATAATGATGAGCACTATGATGATGATGTTGACGATTATGATGATGATATTGAGGATTATGACGATGATGTTGAGGATTATGATGATGATGATGATGAGGACTATGATGTTGATAATACTGGAAGGCGAGACCTGGTCACCGATTCTTATAGCAAAAGCTTTTGACTCGTTGATGAAGGGTCCGCTGCAGTAAGTTGTATTGAATTTGTATTTTGTTGGCTGGTTATTTGGAAGGCGGGCATGGTCGCGGAGTCTTGTACTAAATACCAAAGGACTCTGTGATTAAGTGTCCGATGCAAATGCGGTTGAGTTACGTAAAATATAGCTGATTTGTCACTTTCTTATTAGAAAGGTTCGCACGGTCAAACACTTCACTTGGTGTATGACGAGGGGTGAAATTATATTATTAAATACCTACATAAATATGCGTTAACTTTATCTAAGTGTTTATTATTTTGATATTATGTCAGTAAGTTTGAGGACTAACTTGATTTGGTCAGTATGGCTCATTGTTAGATTAATAATAATTAGAAAGCATATTAATATTATATTTAACTAGTAGGTATAGTTTATTATTTTAAATGTAAGAATGTTGGATACTTAAATGGCAATACTTTTATTTTTGAAATTATAAAACGGATGTTACTTTGCTAAATACTGATTGGTTGACATTTTTGTAAAAGAACGGAATGAGCCGAGCGCGCGCAGTCAGAGTGTTTGACTATTTCCGGTTTTATAAGATGGCTCAATCGTTGAGAAAAAAATGCCCGAGCGGTCGCTGGGGCATTCTTCATTCTTCATCTCATTCAACGATTGAGCTGTGAACATTATAATTAAATAATCGTCCTACAAAGCCTACTTATTATTGGTTCTTCTACATCGTCACTCTCTTGGATTAGATTGGAAATAACTCCAATCTATTACATACTAGAAAATCCAGCTGTTAACAAAAAAAAACAAAAAAAAATTAAACTTTTAAATTTTGATGCAACAGTAGAAGATTTAGTTAGTTTTACTCCTATCCTTGGCATCAAGGACGTAAATGAGGCCACAATGATGTTAGTAAATAAGTTAACTGAAGCTATTGAAGACAACACATCTGAAAAAATAATACCTAATAGGAAAAGAACCATGAGGCCTTGGGTAACAGAAGGGTTGCTTCGGTGCATCAGGAATAGAGATGAAATGCATCTTAAATGCAATAAAAATCCAGACAATGACATTCTAAAAACAACCTATCGACGTTACAGAAATTACTGCAATGAAATTTTAAAAAAAGTCAAGGATTGCTATGATAAGGCTGAAATTGAAGGAGCCGGAAATGACAGTAGAAAATCGTGGAAAGTTATTAAACAAATTACTAACACTAATATTAAATCTAAAGATCGGGATGATAATAATGAACTACTTCAGATTAAAAAGGATCCAATAGCCTCAGTTAATTTCATAAACACTTACTTTGCTAATGTAGGAAAAAACCTAGCCCAGAATATAAACAATAGTACTAACATACAATCCCACACATCAGTATCTAGAGATAGTACGAATAAGCTTCCTGAAAGGCACTTGAACTCCTTTGTTCTGCTGGATACAGACCCTTTGGAAGTGGAAATACTATAATGAGCCTAAAGAGTGATAGTGCAGTGGGTGTTGACGGTATTCCTACTAGAATACTCAAGCTATCAAGGCATCTAATTATTCCATCGATTGTGCACATCGCTAACCTAAGTTTTAATTCCGGTATATTTCCAACCCTGTTTAAGACTGCCTTGATTAAACCTATTCACAAGACGGGAGACAGAGCCAGTGTCGAGAACTACAGACCAATCTCAATCCTCCCATCTTTATCGAAAATTCTCGAGCGTCTCCTTAATAAAAGGCTTGTCACTTACCTCGATAAATATAAACTTATTTCCAATCACCAGTTCGGATTTACATCTGGTAAATCCACTGAACACGCAGTCACTAATCTAACTGAAACTATCACTCGTAACTTGGACAGTAAGAAGAAATGCGTCGGTTTTTGGATCTAGCCAAGGCCTTTGATTCGGTTTCGGTTCCCGGGCTTCTGGATAGGATGGAGAGGCTGGGAATACGGGATGTACCTTTGAGTCTCTTCAAAGATTACCTCTCAAATAGGGCCCAGAGGGTCAAAATCCAAAATGTTGAAAGTGATACTACTTTGATATCATTTGGAGTTCCTCAGGGCAGCATTTTGGGTCCCACTCTCTTCTTAATTTATGTAAATCAACTTTGTGACTTAAACCTTAGAAACGGAAAAGTTGTTTCCTTCGCTGATGACACTGCGATTATATTTCATGGCAGCTCTTGGAGTCAAGTAGAAGCAGCAGCTGAGAGAGGATTGAGTATAGTGGTTGATTGGCTACGAAACAACTTATTGACTCTAAATGCCAGCAAGACTTAGTATGTCACTTTCTCTAAGTCGCAGAGGGAACAGCCAACTACTAATGAAATACAAATAAGAAACCACCTAAACTGCGCCGGCATGTCTCGTGACTGCTCGTGTATATTGCTAAACAGAGTTCGTGTAGTTAAGTATTTGGGTGTTCACCTTGATAACACGCTAAGTTGGGATCAGCATATTGTCATGCTGTCGTCTAGAGTTCGCAAGTTAATAGTAATTTTCAGAAAGTTGAGGCGCGTAGCGGGAATAAAAAATCTTAAAACTACTTACTTTGCGCTGTGCCAATCACTGCTCTGTTACTGTATCACTGCATGGGGTAGTACATATAAAACTTACCTGCTACAAATCGAGCGATCACAAAGGTCAGTTCTTAAAGTAATGCTCAATAAACCTTGGTTATACCCAACTCATCAACTGTACTCTGACGCTGAGGTTCTCACGGTCCGCCAGCTTTTCATTCTGAAAACTATTCTCTCTCAGCACGTCCTAAAGAAGTTTGTCCAGAACCAGGTTCCAGTAAAAAGAAGGTCGGATAAAATAATGTGTACTGAACTTTTCAAAACTACTTTTGCCCAAAGACACATATGTTTCCTCGGCCCCTATTTATATAACAAGTTAAATAAGCTTTTCTCAATATTCCCCTTAAACTACATTAAATGTAAAAAAAAAGTCACACAATACCTTTCAACGTTAAACTATGACCAAACAGAGGAGCTCTTAATAATCTTAAAATAGAAATTCACACACATCCTCACACGCACCCCTACACCCCCCACACACACTACCATACATGGGATAAAACTGTACCTACTTACCGCTAAACTCTTCGGATAAGGGCGTTGGGCTTCGTAACACAGGGTATCCTAGTACGAGGTCCAACGAACAAAATAATTTCAAGCGATATTGTATTTGTAACTTAATTCAAATGTTGTTTACTTTGGTTTTTATTTTTTCTGTTATTATCTTTGTTATTTTGCATTTGCGTTTTAGTTCATTATGTTATTTTGTTTTTTTTTAAGATATATGTATTATTTTCCTAAATAAATTATTATTATTATTATTATTATTACATAGTAGTATAAAAATACCGGCCAAGTGCGAGTCCGTAAAGACGTTTCAGGTTTCAGGTCATATTTAATTTAAATTGTTATTATTTGTTGTTACAGTGGCAATAGACATACAAATTCTGTGAAAATGTCAATGTCAACTGTCTAACTATTACGGTTCATGAGATACAGCCATAGAGGTGAGTAATATATAGGGAACAATGGATTAATAAAAAACGGATACAGCCCACTGACAGACAGGCGGATGGACACTGGAGTGACTGGAGGCTCTACTAATAGGGTCTGGTTGGCACCCTTTAAGATGGCGAAGGCTTAGTAGCTAGCTAACTTTGGGTACGGAACCCAAAAAAAATTGACTTACTAAACCCAGTCAGTCTTAATAATAAAATCTTATACGCGGTGTATGTACCCATCTGTTGTAGGATAATTGCTATGGTAAGGGGCACGAGTCGTGAGCACAGATTGACACCTGCGCAGTAGGTAGTTAATTTTCGGTCTGTTTGGCGGAATGAAGCAGGGGGGAGCGCCGAGCTGCACACGATTGGTTCGTCAGTCCATGCTCGTCGTCTATTGGATTCTTGCGTGTCGTGTGATTTGGCTAAAATTGTACATGCGCGAGCTTGCCCCACTACTTCTTATCTGTGCTCACCATTCGTGCCTCATACTGTACCTACTAATAAAACGTTTTTGAAACAAAGTCTATATACACAGGTGTTTTAGTTAGCTAGGAAATGTACACAGGGCTTACACAGGCCAGGACCCTTGTTTAGTTGTTGGATAACAAGCCATGGAACGCAGCTTACTCAATATAAGAAAGATACAAAGAATAAGAAGTGATCATATAAGAGGCAAGAAAAAACTGATAGACGCCCTACAATACGCACTTAAAAGTAAATGGCAGTGGGCAGGACGGGCAGGACACGTGGCAAGAATGACAGATGACAGGTGGACGGTAAGAGTAACCACATGGGATGGACCTGAAGGGAAAAGAAGAGTAGGAAGACCAAAAAAACGATGGACAGACGATATAACAAAGGTTGCGGAAAATTGGGTAGAAACTGCACAGAACTGTGCCATTTGGTGTCAACTGGAGGAGGCCTATACCCAGAAGGGGTCCTCATCAACATTATTAGATTTGTATGATATTTAGTGGAATAATTCGATAATGTTATTTATTTAAATTTAACCCATTATTATTTTAATATTTTTTAAGTGATTGGTTTTTAATCTTTTTAAATGTAATATTTTGTTGGTGATGTCTAATAAAGGCTTTAATAATAATGGGCAGCTTGTGGCGAGCTGTTGGTGAGTAGCGACACCACGGAGCCGAGATTTCCCGGGGGCGGCACCTATGCTCCCGCCTCTGGCTTGCCTTCACTGGCCGGCCTGAGTGGAGCGCGAGAGCTATATGCTCGAAAGGGTGGAAGTACTCAATCTGCGTAATAGCGGGGAAACCCGCTCCGAGACTGCGATGGTGAAACCGGTGCACACCTCTCGACACCCTTAGCTGGTGACATCAATGTTGCTCCCTTTGTCACCGCGCGGTGACTGTTTTGGGGGCCCATTTAGTTAGCGGCGAGTCACCGTCTGCCAGGATTATCAAGATTGAGACGTTTGATTTGGCAGGCGTCCCGTTGTCTCAATCAATATCCCAGCAACCAGTCCAGCAAGCTCCCTCCCATAGACCCAGTATAGTTTCCTTCTTCTCTGCAATAGTCCTTGCACTTCGCGGATGCTGTCTTTGGCCGTATCTCTTCAATAGTATGGGCAGAGATAGAATCCGCAAAAGATACGAATAATAATAATAAGGATCTGTTATACATTAAAGTCACCGGAGTAGCTAGTAGTAAATGCCAAAAGGTCTCCGCTGAGCCCCGAGAGAGGCAACAAGATAATATTCATACATGATAATTACGAGTTATGCAAAAAACAAAAAACGGCGCGTTATAGCACGAGTCGCGCCGCGTGAAGGCAATGGCTCGGTGATGCTCAGCGCGACTCGGGCTCAAAGAACAGAGAACAAGACCAAGAACAGAGACCGTGTCAAATGCCTTAGCGAGATCAAGAAAAATACCCAGTGTTTTACGTTTCTTGTCTAAATTTTGAACAATATAATCCGTCAACTCATGCACAGCATCAGAAGTGGATCGTCCTGAACGAAAACCAAACTGAGCGGGAGATAGAATGTTGTTAGCCTCTAAAAAATTAACTAGGCGTTTATTTATTAAACGTTTGAGAACTTTAGATAATGTTGAAAGTATTGATATAGGTCTATAATTTATGACACGGTCTCTGTCACCACTCTTGTAAATTGGACAGACTAGGGATTTTTTAAATGCTGTTGGGAAAATTCCAGTATTACAGATATGAGTTAGGGGATGGACTAGAATATTTCCATGAGTTTTGAGAAATATTCTGGAGATTTTATCCCAGCCCGTAGCACAACTATGTTTCAATGAGGAAATTAAAGAAGTAATTTCCTCCTGATCCGTCGACAGAGCAACCATCGAGTTAACTATAGGTACCGAAGTATTAGGCAAGATAGATTGTTGTGATAGGTAATATGGTTCAAGGTAAACTTTTCGGCAAGTGTTCTTCCCACGTTGACAAAGTACGAGTTAATGTCATCGACTGTTTGATAGCGTGTGATGAATTTATTGACTGCTTCCCTATTTTTTGTTCTATTTGTTATTTTGTTAATCGCTTCCCAAATCTTCTTTTTAGTTGTATTTGCATTTTTTTATTCTATTTTTTTATATTCTCTTTTTAACTTCCTAATTATATTCCTGTGATATCCATCCAGCAGCGGTAAATTAAATGAGCTTTGAAGCCAGCACTCGGTCAAAACAATGACATCCCAATTGGTCATAGTGCGCTCCAAAATTGTCAGAAAAGAAGGATTTTTTTTTGAGATGCTTCTTATGTTCTGCAAAAGAAGCTTCAATGAAAATGAGGGGTGTTGAACATATCCACTACAATCATCAAGATCACATACACAAGAATCGATACAGATATTTTATCAATATTGCTAATATTATCCTGCGTTTTATCGAATTTGAGTTGAATAAATTTGTGACAAGTATATAAGTGACAATGGAAATACTAACTTAAATTTAGAAGTCAGTATAAAAGATTATAAACTAACGGTGTTCACAAAATTACGGTGACATATACATTTATGTAATTTATTAATTTACATAGCACAGAATAGAAAATAGCCTTAGGTAATATCACGGTAAAATATCTATAACTTTTACCCTCACTTTTACAGTGGTAATATAGTTTAAGTCCGATAATGTTAGCGACGCGATCTAATTGTCATATATTTTTATTGCTTGAAATTTTTAAGCTACTCTAAGTTAGGTACATAATTTGTAAATGTGCTATATTTAAGTGTTAATTGTCATTGTATTTAGTTGTCTAAGGTAAATAATAGGCATGAAATAAAGATGCTGGGATGGCTATGTAAAATTATTTACAAAATAAGACGCCGAAACGCGGCGTTACTGAGACGAGAGCTTTTGACTTATTACGTTATTACTCCTAAAGTAATAGGACCATCTAGGTAATTCTTGAAGTCAAAAGATGTATACCTAATGTTAATACCTAGTCAATTAACAAGTGCGCCCCGCGTCTCGCGCCCTTAGCGCCATCTCCGCGCCCGCACCGTCTGTGGTGCCCATCGAGGAATAATCCCTTAGAGAAGTAATACCGAGCCGTCTGATTCCGAAACTAGTCAGTGATTTGTCACTGATTTTGAACAGTAAAGACCAATCACTGTATCATGTGTTCTTGACTTGGCCAATCAGAGCGCATGTGTCCTTGAATTAGCCAATCAGAGCGCATTGTCGGTGGTGGGAAATTGGCGAAATAGATTGCAAGCAAAATGAACGTCATTGCGCTTCTTTGGGTTAGTTGTTCGATGGTGGTGCCCCAACGACCCGTAGCGATTTCTATACTTGTAATTTTTTTTATTTATATGTTATAAATAATGCAAGTCAAGTCATTAATTAGGCAGGTACCTACTTTACTTTTTACTAACTTTTCAGTTATGTAAACAGCAAGAGTTGAGAGGCTATTGATAAGGCATCAATTATGTTTATGCATAGTTAATGATAACAAATGATAAGTAGCAACTTTTAGGCCTTAATTGTGTCGCAATGATCAAGAATTGTAATTAGGCGTAACGCGTGCTGAGCACGCCGCCGTGGTGTCCTTGTCCGATGGTTTCACCACCTGCAACCTGCAACTTTATGATATAAAATGCTCTCTCGGGCAGCTGGATAGTCAGTGCAGTCTACGAATCCAAATATTCAACAAGCAGGTATTCATAGGTACTCACAATGCGGACGCTGGTCGCCCTTACCTTATTAGGATGCCTTTTAGTCATTTGCGCTGGCCGCGAAATAGACCGCAAGGAAACTGACCTCGTCGCCGCGGCAACTCATCATAAAGGTCATCACCACGAGGAGGGCGGTGGTAAGGAGCACCACGCCCACCATCACCACGAACACGGCGAGAAGGGACACAAAGGACACAAAGGGCATCATCATCATCATAAAGGTGAACATGGGGATCATCATAAACACCACCACGAAGGACATCACCATGAACATGGGGGCGGTCACAAAAAGCATTGGGATGAACACGACCACCATGGCAAACACCACGAGCACGGCCATCATCACAAGGGAGGCAAACATCACCATAAGAAACACCACGACAAGGGTGAAGAAACCGAAGGCTACCACAAGAAGTACCACAAGGACGAGTATCACAAGGATCACCACTTCTATGATGATCACCACAAGGAAGGCAAACATCACAAACACGGCGACCACCATGGACATCACGAGAAACACGGAGGTGGACACAAGAAAGGTGGACATCATGATTCCGGCCACCACGAGCACCACCACGGCAAGAAGGGTCATCATGACAAGCATCATTACGATGAAGATCATAAGGGACATAAAGGGCATCATGGACATGAGGAACATCATCACCATCACCATGACCACGGCAAGAAAGGGGGCCACGAAGGCCATAAGCACTGGGGATTCCACCATGGCAAGCACTGAAATTCTAATAATAAGATATTTTTTTACTTCTATGTTGTTACTTTATAAAATAACTTGTAAATAAATGAACGTTAACTTTATATAGATACCTATCAAAGAGGTTGTTTTAATTGATACACAATAGATACAATGTTCGAATCAACTATGGTCGGCAATGATATGCAACCACAGTAAAAAATCAAGACAAAATAGATTATACCTACCTACTTCAAAAATTAATCAGTAACACCTATTATAATACAGTCTGACGGAACTAATTTGGTGGATGTTGTCACCACAGCCGTCACCGCGTCGCCGTCGCGTCGTCACAGAATCACTCGTCCAGAAATCTGCAGCAATGATTGCCAAAGATCACTCTGCAATCGACAATAGTTGAAAGCGTTGTTATCTATAAATTGAACACGCGGAAATACTTGTGACACTACCGAACCGACGTAGCTCGTTTAGCAGTCGCGCCTCTGAGTGAGCTAGATCAAGTGAGTTGAGGATTTACAGCAATTTAATTTGTTCAAAATGGAAAAAAATACGATCCAGAGCGAAAATTAAACAATCATGATTATTTCATTAATTAATGGATACGATAACTTTTAAGCTTGATGCCTCTTTTTTCGATTTTCTAACTCCCAAGTATCAAAAACCTCATAAATCAACTATCTAAGTATTTCACGGACATTTTCTCCGCGGGGTGTTAAATGAACAATGTGCTAGAGCAGAATTTACTGGGATACCAGGGTTAACATTATTTTTAGAACTCGCATCAAACTTATAGTATCAAGGGGACCATTAACGAACATAATAATATGATTGTTTCGTGACAGTCGGCGCTATACTAGGAGTATTATTAAAATCTGTCCTTTAAATATTTTTTCTGACATTACAGAGATGAGGCTCTTATTTTCATTAGGGCCGCTTGCCTGCGCGCTGATATTGGCCCAAGCTCGAAACCTCGGCGAATCAAAAGGAGAAGAAAATGTTCAACAAAAGCAAACCGTCGAAATAAAAGCGCCGACCGGCGTTGACTTATCGGCGGCAGGAAGTGAGCCGGCTGACCAGGCGCTGGCAAGCACTGAACATAAAAAAGCCCAAGACAGTCACCACGAGCAAGGCGGTGGGCATGAACATCACGCAGACCACCACAAGGAACACGGAGAAAAGGGGGACAAAGGATACAAATCGCATCACCATCACGACAAAGGTGAACATGGTCAGCATGATAAGCACCACCACGAAGGTCATCACGACGAGCACGGAGGCCATAAAAAGAAACATCACGATGAACACGACCTCCATGGCGAGCACCACGAAGCCGCGCATGGACATAAAGGTGGTAAATTTGGCCACAAGAAAGGTCATAAAAAAGGATCCAAGACCACTGGCTTCCACCACAAATCTCATAAAGATGAATACCACAAAGAACATAAATTCTACGACGACTTTCACAAGGGTGGCCATCATCATAAGCACGGAGATTTCCAGGGCCATCACGATAAAAAAGGAGGTCACCACAAGAAAGGTGGACACCACGAAAAAGGCCATCATGAAAAACACCATGGTAAGAAAGGGCATCACGACAAAGGACATTATGATGAAGACCATAAAGGTCATAAAGGTCACCACGGTCACGAGGAGCACCACGCCCACCATCACGAACATGGCAAGAAAGGAGGTCACGCAGGTGGCAAGGAACACGGCTACAGTCACGGCAAGAAAGCCTAACCATTGGACAATATCTAATTCTCATAATTTGTTACATTTGTTTTTCGTTACATATTGTTATATCTTTGTTGTTTATAAGTGTTTCTCGAAGAAAATTTTAGCATACCATCGCATTGCATCTTGTGTAATTTCCTTTTATCAATAAACTCTCAATATTAATATTGTAGATCCCAGTGACCGCAATAATAAATAAACTAGCGCCACGAAATACAGAGCTAGTCAAAATTAAAGGCAATATTGAATTATTGTATCATGGTCGTTTCATTGCGCTACCTACCTAGTTAGTTTTCTTTAAGGTCATGACTCAATATCAACACGGCTACGCCTCGGCATTTACCTTGCCATGCAAGTGAGACCTCTAAATCGTATGCGTTAAAGTAAATTTTACAATTACTAGATAAAATAGTTGACGCCTCGCGGCAAGCGCGCTTGCCGTTACAAACCACAAGTCCACACGCTTCCAGCGAGCGGCCCGCTCCCTTGCTGCGTGACGCCAGCAAGCGGTATCTTGCCAAAGCCGCGCCACCAATTTCACCGGGCGGCGCTGCGCCGCCCGCGAGCTGCCACCTTGCGCGCTGGCAGCTAGTGGTTGGATTGAATTGCTGCGATGGAGCGGTGCTGGCTGATATAGTGAGCGAAGACCTTTATTAACGGGTTTATTCCAAAGAATCATGGCGAGATCCATACATTGATTTGAACAATAAGTTTTTTGTTAAAAATTTCATTTTTAAATCTTTTTTTGGTGACTTCTTTTTGTTGACTGTACTTGCGTTGTCTTCCAATATACTAGTGTATACCAAATATCAAGTCAATCCAGAACTGGCAGTGGGTGAAATTCGACTTGCAAGATTCCACCCGAACGAACAAACATACATACATACATTGCAAGTTAAATAAAAGTTTGTAAAAAATAAAACATTTTAGAGAGCTTTGAATCACTTCCTATGTTGAGATTACATTACCAGCAACATATTATTACTTATACTTGAAATATTTTATAAACTCCGCAAAACATGACAACAACATAATGGGTTTGGTCGCGATTCGCCGGCATGGCATAGATAGAATGTCGCATTTTTATCCCGGGGATCTAAAAATATTTTAAATGCCTCAAGTTATTCTGTAGGCACCAACGATCAATCATAACGTCATTTCAACGTCTCTAAAAATCTTTACTTTTTTGTACAAATCTCGCCATGATTCTTTGAGTTCAGGTTAAAACCTGAAACCAATAGTAACTCTCCTAGAATAATTTTGCTACTATCGCTCACGTGTAATAGCATCAACCGTAAAATCCATAAATGCATAAATTGTACATAGGTATAACACGTAGTATTTATCTACTCTGAGGTATAACTTAGTACATTTATCTATCTTATGTGAGCACATTATTTTCTTATATATTTTTACCAAGATACCTGCGCGCAAGCACGTTCTACAACACAATTCAATTACAAAAATCATCCATACTATTTTCCGAACACGCTACAGACTAAACGTTAGCGTGAGCACGCTAACGACGTCAATTTGACCTACAGAAAGACACTGAATGAAGCAGAATGAAGCGATGATAGCACAGTGGCAGTGACTGCGAATTCCGTTACGAAAATCGTGGTATCGAATCCTACAATGAGCTATAATAATAATCTTTAATAGACTATTTTTTTAAATACAGTTGCTCAAAAAGTGGCGTATTGCAGGGACGTATAGCGTTCGGGATGTGGGCTATTACGTACTCAAGCTTTTTCTTTACCTTTTCCGAACTCGTGCGTTCTCTTTCCCAACTTTCAAAATAATGTCTATTCAACAAAAAAAAAAACACGAAGTTTTTACTAAAAAAAAACATATAAAAAAAAATATTATTATTTTATTTTTCAGTTTTCAATTATAACTTTTATAAGAAATAAATGATTAGTTAGTTGAGTTTATTGTGTTTTTATTATTTTATTAAATTGCTTCATTTTTTCGCAACTGTATTAAAAATAGTTGTTCAGTACACGTGCGGAACCCTCATTGCAACTTGTTCCGACTGTCAACCTAGACATAAATTTGTCGGAACTCTTTGCAATGACAGGCTTTCCGCACTCGTAATGAAATATACTATATTCTTCATTTCATAGGTACACTCAATTAAATTGTCTCTGACCGTAGTCTCTGACACTTAGGATGTGCTTTCGGTGAAAGAAATCACCGTGAGAACACCATGCCGGTGGTAGGGTAGTACTTTGCAGTACGCGTCGGGCTAGCAACCTACCAAACATACCACCCTCAAGTTGAAAAACTGACTCTAAGCACCTATAAAAACCGGCCAAGTGCGAGTCGGCTCTCGAACCACGGGTTCCGTACAAACTTGTAGGAATGTAATTATGGTTCGTTCATCACGGGAATCGAGTCGCGAAGACTTTTCCCCTTTTGTCCGTTTTTTTATTACTGTGTACTAGTTTCGTCCCGCGGTTTCAGCCGCATACCCGAGGGATATCCTACCCTTAAGATTTCTTAAATTTTCTAATTGTCTACGCAACTTTCTCAATTTATTTTACGTAAGTACCTTCCCCAGAGTATTAGAAAACTTTAAAAAAAGATTGATGGAATTGGTAAAGTCGTTATGACGTGCGTTACCAAGAGAAATTGGTATTTTTTTTACATATAGAGATAGGCATAGAAATAACGAAATAGGCCTGTGTTTGACCACAATCTCACCATGGTAAGTGATGATGTGGCCTAAGGTGATAAGCACACAAAGCCTAGAAGGAACTGGCTCTCAAGTGCAGCTGTCGGAACACACCGATAGGTGCTTGGCGACAGATTTTCAACTTGAGTGTGGTAGCCAGCCATGTTATATTTGCGGATTTCTTCCTTTAGGTACTGCTTGGCATTGCTTATTGCCAAATTTCATGATTCTAGGTCAACGGAAAGTACCTATCTGATAAGTTTTAATTCCCTTGAGTGTTAAAACATGCAGCATAAACGGCGGTATCTTTTGATGGCGTTAACTTAGATACTTATACAAGTGGCAGCTTTCCGTCCCTAGTGTATCTATTCAATAACAAGATTTAAAGATAATAAATTATTTTTCTTATTTTGTAATCAATAAATAATAGCGTAATAATTCAATGATAAAAGTCTATTAAATATAAGAAATTCCATTTTATTTCAAAATACAAGATTAATTTACAACAAAGCCATTAGAGGAGCCAGGTGGTCAAACTCAATCTTTTCAGTAATGTTTTTAGTTTTAATATTCTCGTCTTGATTAGCAATGAAAATAAGATTACCCTCATCTTTCCATCCATACTTCTTGACCCAGTGCTTCAAGGTTACATCTGTAAACAAATATTTTACTGTAATATATAGGTACCTAAGTTCCTAAGCAGTAAAGTGCTAGTCGATTTTAAGTCATCCACAAGTAATATTTGTTTTTATAGATTTAAACGCGAGCCGAAGTACTTAGTACTTTGGATTGGTACTTTGCTGGCGGTTAAAAAAATAACAATGGTATCAATAAAATTGTTATTATAGGACGCGCGTCCCTCGCGAGTACCAACGGGTGAACCATCTAAGTGGCTTTTAGTGTGATAGTGGAGTGGAGCCCTCATTTTGTCCCAATTCTTTAAAAATTATCTTGGTGCCTGAAGATTGACACAGGCAGCTGTTTATGAGGATGGCCGCAAGGTAAAGCTATTGGGCACAAGCACAACTAGTAGATAGTACCTCCATAGACACTAACCATCAATTCCACCCAGTAAATTTGCCAGATTGTTCTTATCTATGGTCTGGAAGGTGATGCCCACAACATGACAAACAAATTTCCTGATGGAGTCATGAAAGCCACTAATGCGATTGCATAATTCTGGCATTTGATGTACTCTGTTCCAAAATTGAGCAAAGTCACATTGCTCTAAAATGTCAGCTAGGTACTTGATTTGAGAAATTGTCTCATTTTCCACCTGCAACAAAATATTCAGTTTAGGTAATTGGTTTTTCGATCAAGATTGGCATATTTTTTACAGTTTCTGTCATAAATATAATAGTTTACAACATTGCGAATGTGAGTTTGTTTGTTTGTTTGTTACGCCTTAACACCTCAACTACTCAACCGATCATCATGAAATTTGGCACGCAGGTAGCCTATGGTATGGAGAAGGACATAGGCTTTTTTTTATCCCAGAACGCGAGGGACTGCTAGTTTTATTATAAGGCAGTAGGCACACAGTTCCAAGACCGCTTTCGCGGGCGCAACGCACTGACTTCATCAACGTTTTAATGCGAGCAAACAGCAAAATAGTGGAACTCCCACACCTACGGGGCGTATCGCGTCGACGGGACGAGTGGTGCTGATTCTGTTGTAAATCGCACTAAACTAAAAAGCCCGTAACGCACCTTCCGACCGTCGGACTCCTACTTACTTAATACCTACGTCGATACAGACTAATCCGAGGGCGAGCCGACCGCGTCGCTCGCCCTCGGATTGGTCGGTAACAACTTAGGTAGGTAAGTAGGAGTCCGACGGTCGGAAGGTGCGTTACGAGCTTAATTTTGTCACATCTCATCTCTTTCTTACGAACTTTATTGAAAAAGGATAGAATATATTTAAAGTTATCAAATTGATCTTTGCCGTCTTATTTAGCGGGTATTTAGGCGTAACAGCGATAGATGGCGAAATTTCTATTGAAAACAAGCATTGGACTAATTTGACAGGGCTGTATTTCTTACATCCTTTTTTAGAAAAAGACATCGTGAGATTAAAATTAGTTGTAAACAACAAAATCAGCACCTTTGTCCGTTATGTTCAAGGCAAGTGTGAAAGTTTAATTATCTCGGTTAAGGTGGTAGGTACATTCCCGAAAATGTACGTAGGTACATTCTCGGGAATGTACATTAATTAGTATTATTTATTACGTATGTAATATATATATATATATAATAGAAGTGGCTCTATTTCAGTCTTTAACTGTCATCGAAAATAGTTATGACAAGACCGATCGATCTAGTTACAGACAGTTAAAGACTAAACAAAAGAACTTATCACATACCTACCTGCTTTACGTAATGTTGCCCTAATTAATTGTATCAAGGATTCCCCATACTGCAGTAAAAAATACGCTGATCGTAAATGTGTCCTAAAACACCCGGTAGTCAGCCTTTTCAGACTTTGTTTTTTTTTATAACAGGTAGGTATATATTGCATTATGTGGTCACAATTATTCGCATTAGATTCTCTAATCTCTGATTGGTTATTTGTGCACTCTAAAAAAATAATGTCGCTCGTCACGTAAAGTGGAATTACATTCGTTCATTTGAACCACCGCAACTGACTTCTATCAAAATGATTCAGAAGTTATTTATTTGTATTGTAGCAGACGCGGGCGAGAAATAAGTTAGTACCTAACTATGTTTTATTGTGTGTGAATACAGTATGTGGTTGTTTAAATAAACTTATAAATAGTTTTTAGATCATTATAAGGCCTGAATAACATGGTATTTTGTATAATTTCTTATTTTTGGGGAGGCATGACTGCTAGGCTATACTTTTTTGCACTTATCCAATTCTCAGCCCCCCACGGCCGACCATCGTATTATGGTTTTTAGAAATTGGTGGTGTGGTCTAGAAATTGATTTTATAGATCTTGTTTGAATTTAAATTGAAAATTGAAATTAGATATACCTACAATAAAATGTAACTCTTACGACCGCACTCAGAGACAAATTAAATGTAATGATTTATTATCTCTAGACATATCTCTTTCTAAAGCTATTCATTACACAAAGATGGATTAATGTAATACTCCCCTTTACTCTGTGGTAATACGTCATCTATATCTACACATTTTTTTTTTTCTGTGTACAAGCTTTGTTTGAACTGTTTGACCACAATCTCACCATGGTAAGCGATGATGTGGCCGAAGGTGGTAAGCATACAAAGCCTAGATGGGACAGCTGTGAGCCTAGATGAAGCAGCGGTGTGGAAGAGTCGCTTTTGAAACGCAACACACACGGAGATAACATTACCGCCTGCATCAGCATATTTCGGGCTGCAGTGTAGGAAATCCACCACTTACCACTGATTCAAGAAGTAAACACTTGCATAAAGTAAAATCAGTATGTGGGAAATTAGTGAGAGCTTTTAACAGGATCTGACATGTTATATCAGCATTAAACTTCTCTGGGTTGAACTGGTACAGCTTGAGGACTGCCAAATTTGCTTCCAAATCATAAGTGTTCTCTCGAGACTGCATTTCTACATATCTCTCCAATGTTTGAAGGTTGGCAGGGTTATATCTGTTAGAAATAAACACATCCTAATGTGAATTATGGTAATAAAACAAGAAAACTACAAAATTAATTATTTAATCTTTATATATTTATTGAACATAGTGAAATGATACTGTCCTTAGGATACTATTCCATATTATATAAACAGATAATTGCCCCAAAGTCATCTGTGCGGGCCTGCATGAACATCTATCCGATGCACTACAGAATTGAGGCAGCCGCAACAACTTCCCGAAGGCATTATTATATTGGACATGTAGGACATTTAGCGATCATTTCGCATAGTCCAACTATAGACTGCCTGTGTAGAATCTTTGACATGCCTTGAAAATATTGATTTTGAACTGGTCACTACACATTACCCTTATATACAGTATACCCTTTCTGTCACATGTTGTATAAATATAAAAATCAATTGCCTCAATAGATTTGGACAAAACCTTTTTTGTTGTTTTGAAATATCAGGACAAGGTTTGAATGAATTGAGTTTTTGTGGAAAATCTACTTGAAAAGTCAGAAAAAACACCCGGGTGACACCAGGCATAAACAGCTAGTAAATATATTAACCACACACATTACATAACTATATATATAATAAATGAATAGAACCCACTTGATAGGCTATCCTTCAACAATTAGGTCATAGTGCAAAAGTGGCACAGGCAGGTCACATCGCTCTATGAGCTAATAATAATCAATGAGTAAGGAAAGCTCTACAGTAATCACCACATCACCAGATAAAGCCTGAATGGTCTCCCACCCTATCAACAAGACCTGGTGTGTCACTGTAGGTGGCTCAGGACCACATCTTGTAGAATGCTAATAGGGGACCCTGTGTTCAGTCAGCAGTCGAAATTCCTAGGCTCAATATAAGTAATGAAGCAAATCATTTTGATAATGTTTTAATGATGGGTATCGTAAGCATCAATAACATATTATGGTGGCATGTCATAAGGAGGCTACATGTTATCCATATATTCGTTGCTTTTATCACAATAAGTGGAGTTGTTAACATGTAAGTACCTAGTTATGTTTGAATAAGTTACAACAGACGGACAACATTAAAGGCAATAGATAAGCAGATTCCTAACCTAATAATCTCTAAGTAGTTCATATGAAAATAATAGTAAACATTACCTCTCAATACTTTTTAATATACCCGCAACAGTTTGTTTCATTGTCTCAGCCATTGTAAAGTATTTACAATTCACTATTCTATTATAATAACTTCTAAAATATTTTTATGAGATTGTGAATGAACGGAAGAACGGAACAGCCACACACACAGCCACCCCGATCCAGTGTTGCCAACTTGCCAACAGCTAGCTTAAGCTTTACTCTAGGCATGGAAATTATAGCTACTTTAAAGGAATTCTATTTTTTTTTTATAACGTGATTTCACTAGTGATATATGATTTGCAATGATTATTCAATATGCACCGCTTGCTATCATTTCCCGGGATAACAAAACCAACAAATCAACCTTTTAAAGTTTAACACGTAAAGTTAAACGTAAAAGAAACATAAACTCTATTTTTAAAACACTATTTAACACATTACCTACGAACCACAAGATACTTATAACCACAAGATACTCCATAATGATCAGTTCGGTTTTACAAGAGGTAAGTCCACTACGGATGCGGGAGCTACACTTATTAAGCATATTTTTTAGGCCTGGGAGTGCTCACACGATGCTATTGGTATTCACGGTATATAGTATTACTTCTTTACCTGTGGCTTCTTCACGTGGTTTCAAGGTGCCACCATTTGATGGCACCTCGTCATGGTCAGCCTATAGAATCCAGTTCAAAGCTGTCATGAAGGCGAATGGTTGTACTAGTGCACAGGCGATGACAGCACTCACTTTGGGACTTCGCGACCAGGCCCTCACTATACTGGAGGCCCTCGGGAAGGACGTGACGTATGATCAACTGTTGGAAGCTCTAGAATCTAGATACGGGGACGCACCTGGAACACGTATTCCGTGCCCAACTCAAAGACCGTGTGCAACGGAGCGCCGAAACTATACAACAGTGGGCTCTAGAGGTAGAAAAGCTGGTCCGTAAAGCAAACCAGTCTGCACCAGCGATGATCAACGGTAATCTAGTGCAAGCGTTCGTGGATGGTATACGCGACTTGGAAGTCAGAGCTGCCGTGAGATTAGGGCACCACGAGTCGCTGAAAGACGCTTTAACCCATGCCTTAGAAGTGGAGGCTGTGCGACGCGATGACAGACCTCACCGCATCAGGGAAGTTGTGGCCTCGCCCCCTTGCTACAACTGTGGAGTAAAGGGCCACCTTCGGATGAGTTGCCCGAAGTGGAGAAATTACAGAAAAGAAGAAATCCCTGGGAAGGAAGAGCAGTGGTGACACTGCTCAGCAACAGCAACAGGAACACGAGTAAGTGCCAGGACCGCGGGGCGGGTGCTGGCTGGTGTTCGAAGAGCCCCAGGGATTTCGATGGCGCAATACCATGGAACTCACATTGCTCGGGACGAGCATGTCTAAGGAGGTGGTAGTGTTACGTCATCAGGAATAAATTGCTACCAGTAACGCCATCTGTTATTGTATAGGAGTAAACATCTATCAAGCAACGCCATCTATCGCCGAATAGCTACCTGCTTCTGGAATATTCATGGGAACATTCCACAATTTACGCGAGTATTCTACAATACTCGCGTAAATTGTGGAATGTTCCAGATGCCGTTTATGAAGTATAAATACGAGACAATGCACAGGGCAGATGGAGTTTGATTTTGTATAACAGTGAGTAAACATCGAAGTGAAATACAGTTAAGTGCTAGTGAACTATTTAATTTGAGTGTTTTAATAAAAGTGTGACCAGTGTATTGTGAGTGTTTTAATAAAAGTGTGACCAGTGTTTTGGTAAATTCGTGTACCATTATTTATCCTGAACCCCAGCTCGTAACAGTATCTTTTGTGATCTCTCCAAGAATGTATGGAAGTAGCTTCTCTCTGCACCTGCTTCCCTGAGCAACTAGTTCACGGTCCATTTTAATTCAAAGTATGCTATTATTATTACAAGTTATGTTTTTAGGTTACAGATTATATTACTTATTTTAATTAAATTAATTCAATTCAATGTTCTTCATTTATTTATTTTGATATAAATGCATCGATATATTATGTCTGCCTAATTGTTATATTTTTTATTTTGTGATATTTAGTCTAAACTTATAAATTAAATAGTCACAGTGATAACCAATGTGTTTAGTGTTTCCCTTTAGGTATTTTTTATTTCTAAGGCAGACTTAAGACGATACCGTTGAAATAAATCGTTCCTTGAAAGGCGTGGCCTAGCCGGCCGCGCGGGGGGCACCGCCCCTAGAGAACTATCAAACTTTTAAAAAATCGCGCCACAGCTATACGTTCGGACGGACTCGGGTGCAGCCGGCAGAAACACGAAAGCCGAACCGCCATCGTTTAAATCACAGAGTATATTTTATTAATATATTATATATGATTTATTTTATTATTAATAATTATATATGATTTGGACATCTTATTTAATTATGTTGCTTTATAAAATAACATTAATTATTAGATTCAATTTAAAATAGTTTTGCATGCTATTCTGTACCGAAATGTGTAGACCTTATTTTAAGATTCCACCTAAATTGTACGACATTTCTGGCAAAGTAAACAATTTCATTTCATTTCAACCATAAGTCCATCTATTTTATGTAGACTTTACGTTTGCCCTTTTACAAATCCATAAATCAAATCCAAAATACTTTCCACTAATAGCGCAAGATACCTACGTACCACCGCTAGCGACTAATATGATATGAGTGAACGGAGCGATGGAACATGACGTCACCCCGCGGTCACGTGACCGTCAGCGTGCCTCGATATTTAGGGGAATTTCAAATGTCTGTAAAATCATAACTACTTGGTTTTTTTGAACGAAACAAAAACTAATGTATTTGTATAGATAATTTCTCTACTGCTTCTACGACTGATACAAACTTTCAAGCGGTTTTGCATACCTATTAACATTCCTCATTGTTGACAGTTCTCAGTAGGCATGGCATAAATCACAAGTAGTAGGTGATAAATAATATGATTCTGTTTTCATATGTCACATCTGCTACCGTCCATGACATAGCCTGTTACATGTTATAAAGAATATTTAAGAATATAAATAAAATGTATGCGACTGAAGCACTTTGTATCCATGGTCATGAACAAATTAAAAAAAAAATACTTTATCATTGATTAGCTTTTAAGAGTATTCAAAAATAAACCTTAAATCAAGTGACATAAAGTGTTAACTTCTTTAGCATGTTATGTAGCAGGATAGAAAAATATTTTTTTGCTACGAAAGTATATATAATTTGCATCACTGATAATTTGACACTTGCGTGCGATACTCGCACATGATTTTGTTTTCCAATGGAAAATGCCGTCGATCAGCATCGATGACGTAGGTTACAAATCATTGCAAATCATATATCGCTAGTGAAATCATGCTATAAAAAATAATAATATCATCAAATGAGAATTCCTCTAAAGTAGCAATAATTTCCATGCCTAGTTCTAAGCTGTCATAAACGTGATATCTAACTCATTGCTGAACTCACTCAACTCTAAATTATTGCTGTGAGCACTGTGAGCGATATTATTCAATTCGGAATGTAGCCTTTGAATGAAATTAAACCAATGAAACTCAATATTTCTTGAGAGCGAAACCTTGTTACCCGACTGACTCGGAAGGAGGGTTCTTCTTCTTATTTTTAATTTTGGCAACCAAGCCCAAATTAGGGCTCATTTCTGCCAGTGTCGAGTTATATTATAGTTTCCAGTCACAATAAATCACTTCACATTATAGTCCTCAGTCAGTCACCGTCCATAAAAGTCATGTTTTACTACAATGGTGGTCCGTATATTACTCCTATAAAAGTCTGTACTACTTGTGTTCTGCTACTTCTACCTTGTTTTGTTTTAAAACTGATGCTCGCTGTTTTAATACAATTATATTATTGTGAAAATTGAACTAAACCTGTGAAAAAAAGGTAGGTAATTTACTGATTTTTAATACTCTCTTGTTTGAGCTAATAAAACATTATTTTTTATTGTTATTTACCTACTAAGTAACATTTAGCTACTTTGACCAACTTTTTTGGGTAACAAAATCTGGCAATCTAGCAACTTTTTGCAAGATGTCTGGCTACTGGTCAAAGCTAACAGTTGGCAACACTGGTCAGAGCCGATTTTTTTGTTCGGTTGTGATTATTCTGAGGCACTGAACGCGTTTTTGCGATTTAATGTACGCAAGCGAATGGTTGCAACCGGAGTGTAGGCACTGAACGCAGCCCTGGTGTTCTGTTCTGTCTGTGGCAGGCACAGCCAGCACACATATTGACAACCATTTGACAACATTCAATTATTTTTATTTTGTTTCTTGAGTCCCAATAAATAATGAATGCTTACGTTTAGACATAAATGAGTAATGCAATCTGCAGTTAATAAGTAGAAGTCTGTACATAGTTTTCATTTTAAATTGACTGTGCTAAATTAAAATCGGCTACCAAAATGGATCAAATGCTACCAAGTCCGTACAACATACCCGGTATAGGGACTCCTCTCCATCAACCTGAAGAGGACCAACAGATTTTACCAAATGCTTTGCAACAACAACATCAGCACCAGCAGCAACAACAACAACATGCTCTGGCCGCCATGGGCTCATCTCCTCTTGTGGGCTTCGGATCCTCAATAATGGGAACACCTCAAAGGACCATGCACACCTACGCACCAACAGCCAGCTTTGCAACACCTCAGCAAATGATGCAGCCACAGACTCCCGTAAGTAAATGTCAGGATATTTAGTTGTTTCTGGTTGTGGTTCTTCCTAGTTTCTTTGAATTAAAATTATCTTATTTCAATTTCGCCATCTACCATGGTCTGATGATGCTTAGTCAATAAAATATATTCATCAGGAGTAGCATTTATCAGGCAGCACAAAGCATCATGGCGAGATTTGTACAAAAAATAAAGATTTTTAGAGATGTTGGAATGAAGTTATAATTGGTCCTTGGTGCCTAAGGAATAACTTGAGCAATTTAAAATATTTTTAGAACCCTGGGTTAAAACTGTAAATTTCTATGGCATGCTGGTAAATCGTGACTATTTGTGACCAAAACCGTTATGTTGTTGTTATGTTTTGCGGGGTTTATAAAATATTTCATGTAGGTAATGTAATCTCAACATTGGAAGTGTTTAAAAACCCTCTAAAATGTTTTATTTTTTTGTACAAATCAATGTATGGATCTCGCCATGATTCTTTGAAGTTGAGAGGGGGAAGATAATAGGCTATCCTTAGAATTTTATTACATTGACTTAGAAGCTTATATTTTCTACACCTCCAAGCAGGGTTGCCAGATGTACGATTTAAGTAGTATTCATATGATTTTTTGACTTATTTTGCTTGTAAGATCTAAAGACAGAAATCATACAACTAATTTTTAATCATACAGCTAAGACATGAGCACATGACGCACTTCTGATAGTGTCACCATAGCCCAAGGACATAAGCAACAATCTTAATAAAAAAAAGATCTGAATCAAGTTCAGTAATGAGACTTTGAATGGCACACTTTTGGTAAAACAATATACTATTAAATAATTTGTGTGGATTTTTTTCCAATATGAGAACTCTTTATATTGATATAATAGTATAATCTATCTATACTCATATTATAAACCGGTTTTGTTTTGTTTGCTTAAATGGGCTAATAACTGGAACTACTATTTGGTTTCAATAAAATATTTCACTAAGAGGAAAGAAAGAAAGAAAGAAAAAACATTTATTTTGACAGTAACACAACACAATTACATACACTGTTACATATAACATACACAGAAGACAGTAAAAAAGAAAATAACAGTAATAATAAATTGTGTTGTGTGGCATCAAAAATGGACAGCGACTCAGTTGTAGACTGCAAACCCAGTACAGGGCTACAGCACTGATTTTCAGTCGCTGCCATAGGTGACGTTACGAACAACGTAACTTAAAATAAAAAATAATTAAAAAAATAAAAACAAATTAAGAAAAAAACAAAAGTAGTTAAAGGTACATTATCCCTGTATTATAGGGTACTTTTTATTATCTTGGGAACAGGGGTGAAACCTCGGGGACAGTTATATTAAATAATATGAATAGTAAAACTCTTTACAGAGATAAAGTCTTTTAATAATTTTGTTTGTTTTTAATTGAATGATTGCTAATAATAAAACAAAGGTTTTGAAAACATACTATTTTTATTTAGTAGCCTTCTTAGGGCATACAACTTAAACGTCTGGCAACCCTGCCTCCAAGAAATATACTTAAAAGTGCCTATAAAAAACTAGTGTGCGTAGTCCCAGCGGAATAATGTTGAATTTTTTAATTTGAGTTTCGTAGATATTTAGTGTATGACCTCATGTAAATGTGTATGAAAGTTTCAAATTTGTGCATCCAACCATTATTGGGATATTCGCCAATTTTTTTGGTGCATAGGCTTTATTCGCATAGGCGAGGTTACGAAGCGTATCATAAGATTTTATCTCCTCATTTGGTTCTAAATCGACAAAGCCCGGGCTTTGGTTATATATTTTTTGAGTATCTGCATATCTTAAATCGCAACAGTTAATATCATCAACTAATTGCACTTCGCGAAATTCTTTTAAATGTTCATCAGATGTTTTTGGAACAGAAGGTTCCTTTAATTTCGTTACTAACGTGAAAATTAAACAAACTACGATCAGGGGCACTATTAGTATTACGTATAGCTTCTGGCGAATGCACATCACATTCGTGGATATAGATTTCTGCTAGCATCGGAAATATAGCCACCATTCACTGTTGCTAATTGTTCACGTAGGTCAGATAATTGTTTAGTTAATTCGTCTAGCTTACGGTTTGAGCAATGCGATCTTTTGAACCCCCTTTTCTTTTGACGGTAGAGATTTCTTTTACGGCTTCGAGATTTAGATTTCGAGGAGGAGGATGAAGAGCAAGAACTGGAGCTACTCGATGATGTAGATGAGTATGACCTACGTTTAGCTTGCTGCACCGGTGTCGTCGATGGATTCGATTGCCCTTGTCCTCGATCCGCACAAGCACTGCAGCAACACTGTTCCTTCTGCATATCAATGATATGCTGTCTATTGACGGCATTCATTGCTATGCGGACGACAGTACAGGGGACGCTCATTACACGGGCCGTGCAAATATCCCTCGTTCCGAGGTGGAAGAAAGGCGCGAACGGCTGGTGTCTGAAATCGAGAGTACACTAACTAGTGTCTCTGATTGGGGTCGACTAAACCTAGTCCATTTCAACCCCACCAAGACCCAAGCCTGCGCGTTCACCGCTAAGAAAACCCCATGGTCTGTGGCTCCACAATTCCAGAACACCTCCTTGAACATCAGCCAAAGCATCGGGATCCTTGGCGTCGATATTTCTAGCGACGTTTTGTTCCGAAGTCACTGAGAGGACAAGGTTAAGCTGGCATCCAAAAAGCTTGGAGTGCTCAACAGAGCGAGGCAGTACTTCACAGCGGGGCAAAGACTGCAACTTTATAAGTCGCAGGTCCGGCCTCATATGGAGTACTGCTGTCATCTATGGGCGGGAGCACCTGGATACCAGCTTGGGCATTTAGACTCGGTTCAGCGACGTGCCGTAAGAATTGTTGACGATCTCGAGCTCACAAGCGATTAAGAGCCCCTCAGTCTGAGGAGAGACTTTACCTCCTTATGTGTGTTCTACCGCTTGTACAACGGAGTGTTCTAAGGAATTGTTCGACTTGATGCCCACGGCTACCTTCTACCATCGCAACTCTCGCCATCGACGGGGAGTCCATCCTCACACATTGAAACCAGATTTGTTTCGAACTGTACGGGCTAAAAGGAGTTTTCTTCCGCGGACGCTCGGACTGTGGAATGAGCTCCCCGCCGTGGTTTTCCCAATGGAGTACAGCATGGGGTTCTTCAAAAAGGGCGTGAAGAGATTTCTTCAGGGTTGGCAACGCGCGAGTGATACCCCTGGTGTTGCAAGCGTCCATAGGCTACGGTAACCGCTTACCATCAGGCGGGCCGTATGCTTGTTTGCCACCTTAGTGGTATAAAAAAAAAAAAACCCTCTTCGTTAGATTATCGACATCTATTAGCCATCTATCAGTAACACTGAGATAGTTCACACACGGAAAGATAGATGGCGCGGCGCCACATTATCCTGCATCGCGCGCCTACATCCTGCATCGCGCTTGCGAAGTTTTCCCGAGAATCTGTATATATATATACAACTGTCCGACATGTACAGTTGGACCGCGGTACCCAGGGTCCCCAGGCACGATGACCAGCCTGGCAGAAGATCTTCCCTTTTAAATGGAGGTGTCATCCACCTTGCACCTCCATAACCATAAAATTTTGTGTAAAAATAAATGTAGGTAGATTCAACATTAAATTATTTTCTCAAGGAATTATGTACGTAGGTAGAGTTACTTATGATTATTAACTATTTCTAGAAACTAAAACCGATGAATATTTATAATAAGATAAGAAATAGTTAAAATGAAAAAGGGTAATTTGTGCTAAGAATGTTCGTGACCGTATTTCTTTGCGTGAACTTACTCAGCGGGAACTCAGACGCCAATGAAGAACGAAAACGTTTCGCACAGCTACACAGCTCGCCCCCTACTCTTGGGAAGTGGTAGAAAAAAGGAAAAAGCTATAGGGTAGAAAGAGACAGATGTATAAGCGGGAACACACGACTGCTATCTCATATAGCTATAAGCTTCGAATAACGGTCAAGTCAAATGAATGTACAATTTTTTTTTTCGTACGTCCACTGAGAAAAAAATGTGCCGCTTGGATGACGTCATCCCAGCGGAAAACGTTTTTGGCGAATATCCCAATAATGGTTGGATGCACAAATTTGAACGTTTCATACACATTTACACGAGGTCATACACTAAATATCTATGAAACTCAAATCAAGAAATTCGACATTATTCCGCTGCCGAGCTAGGACTACGCACACAAAAAAAATTATTTCAGAAAATATGTACCTTTATATTTCGCCAAAGAATTTATTAGTCTCATCAAATAAACAAGAAAACCATGCCTGGGTGAATGTTTTCTCACCGACTTAGATGAATGGAAGCAATTTCAATTTGCATATGCATGCATGACTAGGGCATCGAGAACCGGCTATATTTGAGAACCGGTTTTTTTAGTTCCTATTTTAACCTGGTTCTATCGGTTCCATTATGTGAAGGTTAGGATTTGTAAATGAAATTCCTTTGTCAACACAACAAAATATATTACGGATTTTACTAAAGAGGGTGTGGTTCTATGGCCCGCCCAATTTTTACTTCGCGCAGTGCGGCACTCCCCTGATTGTCTTGTAGGTGGCACGAAGGTGCAGACAGGATCCGACGCAGGTGCAGGGAAGCCACGGTCGGGTGGCAGATGATCTTGCCTTAGCCGGAACCACGATGATGGTGAGGTGACCCGAAGGTAAATATGGAACCCTGTAAATATCTCAGTGATGAGTGACTGGCCTTGTCACACACAGCACAGAGAATACCGATGGTGTATGAAGTGCGGTGGCAAAGATAAAAGAAGCAGAAGGAGTTCGCTAACAGATATACAGGGCCCCTAGACAAGATGGTTGTCGATCATCGTCATCGTTAGCAAACGATCAATCTTTGTATGGGAGTGACATAAGAGATTGTTAAAAATCACGTGATATTTCGATATGAAATGTCAATCATTTTGGATAAAATTATTTGCGTTTACCGCCACACATTAATTAAAATAATCGACTTGCCCATTATGGTACAGTCTATACGATGTCGTAGCGACTTCGACGATTAAACTGTGTTTTTTACTATTATAATGTCAAATGAATGATTGAAAAACGATCCTATAGATGTCCTATATACAAATTATTGAGGCAAATACACTACGCATATACACGTTTCAATGTTTTTTATACAAAATATTTCACGAAACACAATTTAAATAGTTGATGTCGCTTTGACGTGGAAAATACAGAAGGAGACACCCTGGTGCATGCTTTTAGCCGATAACATTGTTCTCGTCCGTGAAAATGATGTCCAGAGAAGGATGGTGAAATGGCAAGAGCTGGAGAGAGCTTGAAAATTAGCTGAACTAACACTGAACACATGTTCTGCTTATTTCACTTGATGGAGTTTCAGTACCAGTCTTCTACGAAGTCTGGTACCTCGGTTCATAAATGCAGAACGATGGTAATAATAACCGTGATTTAAAGCAGAGTATCATCTCTGGTTGGATGAAATTGCAACAGGTCTCAAGAAGAGAGGTCTCAAGAGTGAAGAGAAGGAAGAATATCCACGGATACCCCTGAAGCTAAAGGGGAAAATATATAGTAAAACCTGTCTTAATATATGGTTCACAATGTTGGGCATCAGGTAAAATAGATGGATGAAAGACATGCAGCTGAGATGATAATGATGATAAAGATGGATGTATGGAGTGACAAGAAAGGATATGATAAATAATGAGTACATAAGAGGAAGCTTTAAAGCGTCTTTCCTCCTCATAACACATGTATGGACGTGTGTTATGAGGAGGAAAGAAAGCCATGTGAGTAAAAGAGTTATGAATAGGGAAGTGGGTGGATATACGGGAAGAGGAAGACCGAAAAAGAGATGGATAGATAAGAAAGCTGATGTAAATAAGAAAGGAGTGAATGCTGTTATGAACTTATGACGGATAAATAGGCAGAATGGAAAAAGCGAACATATTGCGTAGATCACAAATAGTTGGGAACAGGACATGTAAGATGATGGACAATTAATTACTTCTAGGTATTATTTGATTTTAGGAACATAATGAGAATTTTAAAGATTGCACAACACTATAATTCACATAATCAATAAATTATATTTTACAATTATTATTTTTAAATTTTTTTTTTTCACACGGTCGTCACGTTCTCAAACTAAGCAGAGCTTTTACTATGGAAACTAAATAACTGATATAAAACATATACCACTTTTTGTTTGTAAATACATAATTACACCCAGACTCAGGACATACAGTCATGTTCAAGCACACAATTGCATGTCCTGTGTGGGAATCGAACCCACGACCTGCGTCGCGTAAGGTGAATCTTAACCAACTGCGCCAACTGGCCCGTCAAATTATATATATATATTAATTATACACACAAGCGAAGCGCTCGTGGTGTATTAGAAGCGCTCGTGGTGTGGCATGATTAGCCGTTCTTAATCGATCGGCAAAGTTAAGCTACGTCTGTCTTGGTCGGTACCTGGATGGGTGACTGCCTAGTGGTATTTCAAATCGAGCGTTTCCGTGCTTCGGAAGGCACGTAAAGCCGTTGGTCCCGGTTATCACTTAATTGTGATAGTCGTTAAGCTGGTTGGATGCCTCCTAGGCGGCTTGAAAAACTCCAACAGTAGGTTGGCCACTAGCCTACCTCCACCGATCCGCAGTGGGCACGCGTGGTGGAGTATCTGCCCATTCCCTTTCACCCTGATTTGTGAAAGGAGGCCTGTGCTCAGCAGTGGGACATTATAGGCTGATGATGATGATGATACACACAATCAATTAAAAATAATTAAATGGCTGGAGTTAGTTTCGCTACACACCAACATGCGCGTCACAAGCTGTAGTTTTTCTTTATTAATATTATTTAATCGCCACAAGTAGCTTCATGCTGCGACACTAACCACCTATAGTGTGGTTTGATCGTTCTAAGAAATTTACTGATCCAGCATAAACGAAATTTTTCGAAAGAACCGGCTCTTTATATTTTAGAACCGTTTCTTATTGCAACCCGCAGAACCGGGAATTCCCTGCTCTTTTGAAACCGGGAAAAACCGGTTCCGATGCCCTATGCATGACCAATCTAATAATCCAATGTATACTTCATGGCATAGAATACCTGTATCCAGTCATATAACTTTTGTTATAGCAAAATCTTATGTCTCCAATGATTACCAGTGGTAGTCTTGCTGGCCAGCAAATGCTCAGTCAAGCTAGTCCAGCACCCTCAACACCTATGACCCCTCACTCTGCAGATCCTGGAATATTGCCGCAATTACAGTGAGTACATTGAAGAAAAATAATAATAAAGCCTTTTATTATATCTTTAACACATTGAAGATACTGTTTTTTTTTACCAAGAATTCGGTAAACAATCATATGGCCTTATATTAAGTGATAACCATAGCCATATAGACGCATGCAACATACGAGTCATCACTTAAGCGTTACCGATCCTTCCCCCCCCCCCCCCCCATTAGTTCTGGCAACCTTACTCATGCACCGGAACACCACATGGTTATTTGTCTGCGTTATTGTGTAAGGTGGAGGTACTTCCCCCATTGAGCTGCTCTTTGAGTGAATAAACGCTATGCTCTATCTCTCAAAAATATTATGACAAATTTTCAAATAAAGGTATTCTAAGATTTTTGTTCGGTGCCCGGCATACCCGTCAGGCGCCATTTTGACCGATTAAACCTGTACAGGGTGTTGCTCTGCATTCGTGCCATATTCATAGAACCAATAGTAAATGATTTATTTAGTTATTATAAAATAGGTATGAAATTCGGGACTTGATAAGTAAACGATTATTGATGATTGGTGATTAACGTCCAATCAGAATAAGACTTCACGAGTGCTCAGAATAGGTCTGCGAGTCGCTCCGCCCCGTGATTGCGGCGACCGCTGCTTGTCACTAGTTGACACTGACCGCGGTGCGTAGGTATGCTTTGTAGGTATCTGTTCTACCGTTTTCTACCTTCGTAGGTACAAGTTAAATACTAACTAGGTACGAAAAAATATTAAAATCAAATGATTCCATATTGACCTTCTTTGCCGCATTATGCACCGTCAAAAATACTTACGGTACATTGTTTTATTTAATAGTTAGGAAGCGATCTAAAAGAATTACGCCAATAATACTACCAAATTTTTATAATCATGCAATTTATTTTCTATTTACGAAGATACTGAATCTAGATAGTCGAAGATACTGCTCAAAGTGCACTCCCTCATTCTCGATGCACAGTCGAGCACGGCGTCGTAAGTTTCTTTTTATTTTATATTTAAAACAATTCTATTATTTTTAACGCATTCAAAAGCCCTTTTTTTTGTCACTATTTTTTGTCTTAACAACACTTGATATTTCATCAACGTATACTAGACGTTTAAGTTCTCCCCACAGATAAAAGTCGCAAGGAGTTTAGTCTGGAGAGCGCGGTGGCCAGGGCACTGGGCCACCACGGCCAATCCACTGGCTTCCAAATACTTCATTTAGGTATGTAGGCAGGTAGGTAGGCACTTGAGGTCCAAAATGAGGAGGAGCCCCGTCTTGCTGAAAAAACAAATGTCTGTGCAGAGCCAACGGGACGTCTTCCAGCATCTCCTCGATAACGTGATGAATCAGCTGACCGAAATCTCTTAGCCGTTGTGTGGCAGCGAGCATTACGGCCAGGGTCGGACGGAACTGGACTATTTGGAAACATGTCCACAAACAAATCCACAGCCCGACGTAAGCTATTCCCGCCGATGGCGTACAGACAAACCATTTCAACTAATTCCACATTTGAATACCGATGCGGCGGCGTCGTGTGACGGGTCGCTCACTTCCCTCCAATATGGCGAGGAGGGCGATGGCTGCCACACGCGTCATACTTGTGAACAGGTGCTCCTTTTGGGGGCTGGTCTGCTTAAGTTTGCTATTTATTTACTTATTAAATATTTATTCAGTCTACTTTGTAATTTTGCCGCCGCGCCGGGGCACGCAATTGTTTTCAGTGCGATTAGAATGTAAATATTATGTAATAAATCTAAGCTTGTTTTGAAAAGAGTAATTGCTGAATTTATTGCCGGCTCTTCTCAGCAAATGCAACCTTCCGAACCGGTATTAGAGTATTAGAGTCAGACTTTTCATAAGTGCCGGCGAAGGTCTATTTGATTAAATGATTTTGAATTTTGATGCGTCATTGTGACGTTGGGGTGTCGCGCGCGCGTGTCACGAGTCACGACGCGTGCGCGGGTGAAAACGGGATAACTGGCTTGCTTCGGCGCGTGCGGTGCGCGATTGGTGTGAGAGAGAGTGAAATACGGTGCGTGAATGGATGCGAAATAAACGCGCGGTGGCGCGGTGCAGCGTACACTACACGGGGTCATTTTATAAAACATTGATGTTGTTTTTTCACACGGGGGGATTATTACATAGCTTTAAAAAAAAATACGTATTTTTACGAGCATGATTATATAATTGAATAGTGTTTTATACAAGTTATAAATCAACCTCCTTAAATATGGCACAAATGCAGAGCAACATCCGGTATAAATCGATTGGGGATACTCATACGAACGAAAAATGACAGGATGTCTATGACCTAAAAGCTCATGTTACAGAGTTATTTGCAAAAAAATATAAATGTTTGGCAAATTCAATTTCCATGAAAAATTACTGATAAGATAATTGTACGTTTTCTATGGCTGCTAGTAGAACAGCTGCTAGTACAGGAGATATGGATATCTCCTGTACATTTTTTAAGCTGAGTTTCTTGCCGGAGTCGTCTCAGTTCAAGTTATATTTGGAACCGGTGTAGAGTCAATAATTGAATTGCCTTAATTGAATAAATACTTTTTGAATTTAATTTGAATGGAGATATTTCAGTAAAGTTAATACTTGTAGTATACAGGCTGATTTTTTTTCTAGCCAGAGAGGACAACTTCTGAACTACAGGTCTTAGAGAAAAACGCTGAAGTAGAAGCCAGTAAAGTTACTTTTCAGTAAAAACTATTTGGTGTATTTTTTTACAGTAGTCATAAAGAATTAGCACCTAAACTATGGCCATGCTAAGAAAGAAGTCATATTTGACAAGAGTGTCTACAAGCCGTCTGTTTTTGACACATGGATGTAGGTATATGGGCTGTCAAAAGTGACCTATTAGTACTACTTAAATTAATATAACTACTGACGAGCAATAAAAGGCTAATTTAGATAACTTTTAGCAACTTTAGACATATGATTGTCTTACATTATTTTGTTTGCATTGTGATGTAGATACAAAAAAATGAAAAAAATATTTTTTGCATAATTTCCATATCTCCATAAATATATTTTTTTTTGAATAAATTTTAATGCCACTTTTATTTTCTTCAAATTCAGCTCGGGGTTCCTTTCAGCGTTTTTCTCTAAGACCTGTAGTTCAGAAGTTGCCCTCACTGGCTAGAAAAAAAAACACACACACATCAAATTATTGATGTTCGAGAGAGAATCTAATCATTTTAATATCTTAATAAAATCTCCAAAAGTGTTATTTAAACTAATACTTGTAGGATATCTTTATATGTAAAATTCTACTGCACGTGTGTATGTCACTGAACTCCTCCTAAACGGCTGGACCGATTTGAATGTTTTTTTTTGTATGCGTTTGGGTGGCGCCCTGGATGGTTTAGATTCACAAATCAGCCCGGCACATAGCGCTGCAGTCGATAATATAACCTAGATACCGACTGTTATCCTTTTGTTCTGTTATCTGTGTATCTACGAAGGTAAAAAACAATATAAACTCGACAAAATTCAAACTTCCTGCCTCGGTACTGATGTTCAACCTTAACTAAGCCTAAAAGACAATTGACTCAAATCTATTTTAAAGTGCTTAGCGACAGATTTTCAAGTGGAGAATGGGTAGCCAGCCATATTAAAGAAAACTACCTTATTACTACCTTACTGTGTTAAAAAGTATATTAAAATAATACCTTTTAACATATTCATTTTTTCCCTTGTTTTTTAAATTATTATTATTTTTTCAGAAATATAGTATCAACTGTAAATCTCAACTGTAAATTGGATTTGAAAAAAATTGCTTTACATGCCCGTAATGCAGAATACAATCCCAAACGATTTGCAGCAGTTATAATGCGAATAAGAGAGCCTAGAACAACAGCATTAATATTCTCCTCCGGTAAAATGGTTTGTACCGGTGCTAAAAGTGAAGAGGACTCCCGTCTAGCTGCTAGGAAATATGCAAGAATCATACAAAAATTAGGTTTTGTTGTAAGTAAATTACAAACTTTTATATATTAACCATCCCTTTATTTACTGAAAAGAAGTTGGCTTAAGCAAGGTAAATCTGTATTTACACCGTTGGTAAACTTGGTAATTACCACAAAATGCATTAAAACACTCTCTCCAATGGCCGCCATTATTACAATTATACTTTTCTGGTGTTGCCATTCCTCGATATTCAAATACACAATATCAAAATAAACCGTTTTACACTTTCTAAATAAATAATGCTGACAATTAATTTATAATTAATCAATATTCAATGGTATGAAATTAAATAATATTCAAATAATATAATGTTAATGCTAACATATAAATAATTGCTATGCTTCACGATTTCACACGCATTCCCGGGATTAAAAGTAGCCTAGAAAGTATGTCCGTCTCCATAACAAAGTCTATCTGCATGACAAAGTCGTTCGAAGATTTTTGTTCGGAGCCTGGCATTCTCATTGGCGCTATTTTGTTTTTTTTTAATGGGGCGCACTAATTAACCTGTATGCATCCAATTGGGGACTCATACTGACAAAAAATTACAAGGGAGTGTATATTTCCTAAAACGCCACGTTGCAGAGTTATTTGCTTTAAAATATCGATGTTTGACGACGAATTCAATAACCATGAAAAATTACTTAAGAGGCCGCATGCTAAATTTCGTCGATTTCGCTGATTTACGTGATTTAAGGTTAATATACTGTATTTCAATAAGTTTTAATGCACAACATTAAAGATCATTTTAATAATTATCAAATAAATGAGCTGGCGGCTGTTTTTGAATTTTTGCTATAAGAGGTTTAGATTATCACATATTTACGAGTCGTTTTGACGTCTAAACGCTATGAAAAATTTACAGTATATTTTTATGAAAGTCATCTAAGTATAAAATAAATGGAGCACTTTTTACCACTTTAATATAATAATTGTGAATAAAAAAAGATTTAACTTAGTCACATTTTAAAGAAAATGGGCGTATAAATGCTTTTGATTTCGACTACTTAGAACTCTCGTTCATTAAAATTATTTCCTGAAAAATAAAACAATATTTGGCTAAATGGCTATAAAAAATCTTTTAAAATAACCTAAACCTCGCATTAAATAAAATAATAAAAATAAAGAGGTAGCTCATTCATTAGATTATAACTAAAATGATATTATAAATACAGTATTTTAACTGTAAAATCACGATTGTTAAGTCACGTAAATCAGTCGAGACGTCTAAACGCTATGAAAAATTTACAGTATATTTTTATGAAAGTCATCTAAGTATAAAATAAATGGAGCACTTTTTACCACTTTAATATAATAATTGTGAATAAAAAAAGATTTAACTTAGTCACATTTTAAAGAAAATGGGCGTAGAAATGCTTTTGATTTCGACTACTTAGAACTCTCGTTCATTAAAATTATTTCCTGAAAAATAAAACAATATTTGGCTAAATGGCTATAAAAAATCTTTTAAAATAACCTAAACCTCGCATTAAATAAAATAATAAAAATAAAGAGGTAGCTCATTCATTAGATTATAACTAAAATGATATTATAAATACAGTATTTTAACTGTAAAATCACGATTGTTAAGTGACGTAAATCAGCGAAATCGTTTTTTTGACTAAACTAAAATGATATTTTAGATTATGAATTAAAACTTGTATAAATACAGTATTTTAACTGTAAAATCACGATTTTTAAATCACGTAAATCCGCGAAATCGTTTTTTTTTTTGCATACGGCCTCTTAAACACCTTTCATTGCAATTGGTTCAGAGATTTAGGCATGAAAAGAGACACAGAATTACTTTCGCTTTTATAATTTCCCTTGGTCCCTACCAAGGTAATACCTTATATCCTTGAAGGATTAAAGTAATTATAATATCCTACAACTTCATATATTTTTTTATTAATAGTTAATCCTTACTTCCTTACTAAAATTACTATAATTCCAGAAAAAAATATCTTACCTATTTGATAGATGACAAAATATGCTATTTTTTTTACTGTGACAAAAAGTTTTTGTCATCAACCGTTCGTTATTTAACTGCTTCTAAAAATCACCTATTTCCGGAATACAATGTTTCTGATCTCATTTTTGGTCATACTCTGAGGGTCTACTACGAAAAACGATACACGATAGTCCAATCATCGGCATCGTTGTCAAAACCCACTAAGCGGGTAAGCCACTGAGCAACGTTTTTTTTTTTTATTTGCCGTGGATAAGGAGTCGAACATAATGTTGAGAGAAGTTGCTGTGCCGGCAGCGGAAGGGACAAAGCGCAATGTCACTCTGCTATAGTGCTGCTGAGGTGATACAGTTTGCTAGTGCGGCAGCTAGAGGGCCCCTCGGTCTCCCTCCTGACACAGTCGGCTGGGTCCACTAAGGTCTCCACCTCCGGCACGACCATCTGCACCAGCCATCATGCGCAAGGCCGCGGGTCAGCCTCTCAGGGGGGAGATTATGTGATCCCTATGCTCGGGACTCCTAGAACCTATAATGCATTACTCTTGTACTTACCACTTCTTTTCTTATCTTTCCTTAATAAATATTAGCTTCCAGACCAATTTCAAAAACATCCCCAAAAGTTTCATTACCATCTTGATGGATTTCGCCATCATCCAGGGCCTCATGACATTCCACGCTTTTTTATAAAAAAAAACAAAATACGTAATATAACTACAAATATTATTTTCTTCATAAGATCTTCAAGGAAATCTCATAAATAACTTTAAATTTGCACGAAAACGGACGAAACTGGAGATTAACTTTAATCGGATTCTTTTTCTTTTTCAGGCTAAGTTCTTGGACTTCAAAATACAAAATATGGTTGGTAGTTGTGATGTCAAATTTCCAATTCGTTTAGAAGGCCTTGTTCTTACGCACGGACAGTTTAGTTCCTACGAACCAGAACTGTTCCCTGGACTTATATATAGAATGGTTAAACCACGAATAGTGCTATTAATTTTTGTATCAGGGAAGGTTGTGTTGACTGGTGCTAAAGTTCGAGAAGAAATATATGAGGCATTTGATAATATTTATCCCATATTAAAGAGCTTTAAGAAGCAGTAATAGTTACCTAAGTACTTAAGTAAGGAAGTAAGTTCAGTGAGTAGTACATTGTTTTAAGTTATTTTTGTAAAACACGTTTATTAAAGTTTATGACCCTAAAAGTTTTGTTTGTTATTTGCTGTCTTACTCTTTAATTAAGTAGTCAAAGCCTTCAAGTCAAAATTCAATTCAATTTAGGCCCTAGTAGGGCACAATGAAGGTCAAAGCTACTTTAAGTTACCATCAGTTCGGAAGTCTGCCTTCAACTGAGAACAACCAAGAAACTCAGCATTTATTAAATACTAAGTGCCCGGCACGACTTCGTTCGCGTGGAGTCCTACTAACCTATACCCTAACCTACCCTACCACTACCCCTACGCTACCCTACTTTACCCTACCCTACCGTACCCTACCTACCCTACCCAACCCCTACCCTCGCAAGTTTCTAATTTTTTTCTTTCATAAGAACCTCCGGACAATAACAAACACAACGAAAAAAGAATTAGCCTTAAGAGAGGTAGGGCAAACGGGCATAATTTCCCGTTCGAAATTCGGAGCAGCCCAACTGGGGAAGTACCTCCACTTTACAGAAGATCGCAGCCAAATAACATCACTTTAATATGGTGTTGTGTTCCTGCGGTGTGTAAGGTCGCCAGAGCTCCATGAGGAGGCGCTGTACTGGCAGTGTGTGAGGACCAGCAGTGTAGAACTGCCGTAGGACTGTGCAGGCGTGGCGTGTTGTTGCGGCGGCCAGGGAGACCCGGTGAAACGGCTGCCCGCTGGACACCCGCAGGTTGTAGGGTTCCCGAAACCAGGGATCACTTAATCTCCGCCCTGGGAGGCTGGCCCGCCGCCTTGCGCATAATCCCTGGTGCACTTGGTCGTGCCGGAGGAGGAGACCGGAGTGAACTCTGCCGACTGTGTCAGGGGGGGACCGGGGGCCCTTCCGACTGCCGCACCAACAAACCACATCACCTATACAGAACTCCGGAACTGCCCGCACAGCGACTTCTCTCAACCCCTCTTCAAATTCTTTATCACATAACATGGCCAGAAAAAGGAATAATAAGAATAGTTTATCAGCGGCCACCCCGTCAAAATTTTCTGTGGACTTTTGCAACATAAGGGGACTTCACTCTAACCTCAGTGCAGTCCACCAACACCTTGAGTCTGCACAGCCGACCCTGTTATTCCTTACCGAGACGCAAGTATCCTCCCCTGATGATACATCGTATCTACACTACCTCGGGTACAAGTTTGAGCACAACTTTGTGCGCCGTGCCGGGGTATGTAGGTACGTCAGGGAGGATAATTGTTGGCGACGTCTTCATGGCCTTGAAGACCGGGACCTGTCAGTTTTGTGGGGGCGCGTTCCTTTATCGCAGGTCCCACAGCGGTGAATAAAACGTATGAATACCTACTTTCTAAATTGTCACGTCGTAGGCCAATTTAAGGCTGAAAATGTCATAGCGCTTAGGAGCGCGAGGGAACTATTATAATGCAAACTAGGTTTTGACTGCAACTTGGTCCACGTAGAGTATTTCTTTTTTCTAGATATTAATTATTGTTACAATATAGAGCTTTGGACATGGCTTTTGCCCGCCACTAGGAGTGATATTTGACAAAAGTTCAGGTAGATTGAGAGCTTACACGTAAGCATGCCACATGAAAATGGCCGTGGGAGAAACACTCTTGCCGCAAATCAACTCCACAGCTGAGATATTTGCTCGTGGTAGACAGGCAGATACAGATAGACGGGCGGCAGTAGAGGCTAAGTAATAACATTATACACGTGTACATTATTTACCCGACTGAGCCGGAAGGAGGGTTATGTTTTTCGAGTGTATGTATGTATGTATGTATGTCTATTTCTTTGGCACGCTCTGCAGCCTAAACGGCTTGACGGATTTAAGCATATGAGGTATCGTTAGATTTGTCTGAACTGAGGGAGTGTCATAGGGTATATTATTTTTATATGGCGTCTACGGATAAGAAAAGAGGGGGGGTATTAAAAACAAAAATTTCGTTATTATAACAATATGGGTATCAAATGAAAGCTTGTGAACAGCCCATTCCATATATGTATATATTGTAATACTTTTGTGCTACCATTTTGACGTAAACTGCAAAAAAACATGTTTAATGCAAGGACAGTAGGTATAGGACTCTGGGCGGTTACCGTACGTAACTCACAGAGTTGCGATGGTTGTTAGCGTTACTGTACCTTACCGCTCATTTACTTACTAATACATACAAATCATTATGTATAAAACTAAAAGGTCTGAAATAAATTAAATTATTAAAAGAAACAAAAAACCCGACTGTGTAAAACAAATATTAACTGAAAAGAGAAAAACAAGCTTTTTAATCTATAGAATTTGGAATATAACTTGAATGTTATAAGGTATTGCAGTCGGGGATAAACAAATATATAAAAAAAAACATACTTAGGTTATTGGTTTGTCCCCGACTGCAAGACCTTATAACATTCAAATTATATTCCAAATTCTATAGATTAATTATTAAAAGAAACAAAAAACCCGACTGCGTGGAACAAAAATTAACTGAAAAGAGAAAAACAAGCTCTTTAATCTATAGAATTTTGAATATAACTTGAATTTTATAAGATATTGCAGTCGGGGACAAACCAATAACCTAAATATGTGTTTTTTCTGTAATATTTGTTTATCCCCGACTGCAATACCTTATAAAATTCAATTTATATTCAAAATTCTATAGATTAAAAAGCTTGTTTTTCTCTTTTCAGTTAATTTTTGTTCCACGCAGTCGGGTTTTTTGTTTCTTTTAATAATTTAATTTATTTCAGACTTTTTAGTTATATACAGAATGAGTTGTAAGTATTATTAAGTAAATGAGCGGTACGGCAAAGTAACGCTAACAACCATCGCAACTCTGTGAGTTACGTACGGTAACCGCTCATTCATAGTACCTACTGTCCTTGCATTAAAAATGGTTTTTTGCAGTTTACGTCAAAACGGTAGCATAAAAGTATTACAATATATACATATATGGAAAGGGCTGTTCACAAGCTTTCATTTGATACCCATATTGTTACAATAACGTAATATTTGTTTTTAATACCCCCCCTCTTTATTTATCCGTAGACGCCATATAAAAATAATATACCCTATGACACTCCCACAGTTCAGACGAATCTAACGACACCCCATTTGCTTAAATCCATCAAGCCGTTTAGGCTGCAGAGCGTGCCAAAGAAATAGACATACATACATACATACATACATACATACATACATACATACACTCGAAAAACATAACCCTCCTTCCGGGTCAGTCGGGTAAAAAGCTTGTTTTTCTCTTTTCAGTTAATATTTGTTTTACACAGTCGGGTTTTTTGTTTCTTTTAATAATTTAATTTATTACTTGAAACAAAATTTGGTGAATGTACAACTTAAATACAAAATGTCTTCCCCCTTTTCATCTCTTAAGAGTTCAAATTCCAACAACACCGATATACGTTGCGTTAATTTCCAATCAAAGCTTAAATAATAAATTTAGTGATGTGTACTTTGAAAATAAAGGACTTTACAGCTTCATCTCCCTTTTCACCCCTTCGGGATCGGAATGATCAAAAAAGGCCGAGACACATATAAAAATAAAACAATCGTCAGATTGGAAGCTCAAATTTGAAGCTGACGGACTTTCATACAAGCTTGCATCCCCTATTTTACCATTAGTAGATACGAACGGAACGTATACAAAACGGAACCCTTATAGATTCGTCATGTCGGTATGTCTGTCTGTCCGTCCGTATGTCACAGCCATTTATTTCCGAAACTATAAGAAATATAATGTTGAAACTTGGTAAGTAGATGTATTCTGTGAACCGCATTAAGATTTTCAAACAAAAATAGAAAAAAAACAATAAATTTTGGGGGTTCCCCATACTTAGAACTGAAAACAACAACTCAACAAGTGCGAGTCTGACTCGCACTTGGCCGGTTTTGTTTTATTTTCAATGTTTTAGTCGCCATCTATCACGGTTACGTCTAAATACCCGCAAATTAAGACGGAAAAGACTAAAAATAGAATATCCATAAATCCTTTCTTAGTAATAAGTAAGAATTTTTGGATAATATGATGAAGGTATGTGTATTCTATGTGCAAAATTTCAAGTCTCTAGGTGCAGCGGTTTGGGCTGTGTGATCATCAATAAAAAATTGATGCATGGACTCATCAACAATCAATCAGCTTATCGTTTTATATATAAAGATCAGATATAAAGTCCATCAATAATTTTCTGGATGAAAAATGCCGTTTGCATTATAATCGTAATAAGACCTTCGCAGGCACTTATGAAAAGTCTGACTGTAATTCTCTAATACCGGTTCGGAAGGTTACATTTGCTGAGAAGAGCCGACAATAAGCTCAGCAATAACTCATTTAAGAGCACTCAGCTCACCATACTTTTCAAACAAAAGCTCTGTAGTTATGGTGGCGTTCTAAACACTTTTCGTTAGATGTTTTAAACAAATTGGTATCTTGTGAACTACCTATATCTAGCAGTGTAACTAGGCGAAAATAAAAAAAAGTGTGAAACAAATTCAGCAAAAGCCTCCGAAAAACAGCGTTTTTTTTCACAAATTTTACCTGAACTTTATAATCGATTTATCGCCCCCGAAACCCCTGCATACTAAATTTCATGAAAATCGTTGGAGCCGTTTCCAACATTCAGATTATATAATACCTTCGTATTCTAATGATTTTGTAGCAGTTTTTCATTGCTTGAAAATATGGATAAAACGCCGTTTTCTAAAAATATAATTTTCTAAATCGATTTATCGCCCCCGAAACCCCCTGCATACTAAATTTCATGAAAATCGAGGGAGCCGTTTCCAACATTCAGATTATATATATATAGGTATATACAAGAATTGCTCATGGTATTAGATAGATTATAAATACATCGCCTCTATTCATCGAGGCTGATGTATAAATGGGGGCTATATACAACCGAGGGCTCTGGCGCTATCTCTCTTTTTTCGCAGTGCATCTTTATCAAACATTACATTGGATGAAACAACAAGCTTTTAGACTGTGCTTGCGTTGAAGTTGCGTTGGCCATGCTGAGCCGCCTTAAAACAAGCTTAGATTCATTACATAACATTTACGTTCTAATCGCACTGACAACAATTTCGAGCCCCGGCGCGGCGGCAAAACTAAAAATTAAATTATTAAAAGAAACAAAAAACCCGACTGCGTAAAACAAAAATTAACTGAAAAGAGAAAAACAAGCTCTTTAATCTATAGAATGTTGAATATAACTTGAATTTTGTAATGTATTGCAGTCGGGGACAAACCAATAACCTATCTATGTGTTTTTTTGTAATATTTGTTTGTGCCCGACTGCAATACCTTATAACATTCAAGTTATATTCAAAATTCTATAGATTAGGTTGTTTTTTTAGGTAATTCTATAGGTAGGATTAGGTTCTGTAGAAGAGCTTGTTTTTCTCTTTTCAGTTAATTTTTGTTTTACGCAGTCGGGTTTTTTGTTTCTTTTAATAATTTAATTTATTTCAGACTTTTTAGTTTTATACAGAATGAGTTGTAAGTATTATTACGTTAATGAGCGGTACGGTAAAGTAACGCTAACAACCATCGCAACTCTGTGAGTTACGTACGGTAACCGCTCATAGTACCTATACCTACTGTCCTTGCATTAAACATGTTTTTTTGCAGTTTACGTCAAAATGGTAGCATAAAAGTATTACAATATATACATATATGGAAAGGGCTGTTCACAAGCTTTCATTTGATACCCATATTGTTATAATAACGTATTTTTTATTTTTAATGCCCCCCCTCTTTTTTTATCCGTAGGCGCCATATAAAAATCATATACCCTATGACACTCCCACAGTTCAGACGAATCTAACGACACCTCATATGCTTAAATCCATCAAGCCGTTTAGGCTGCAGAGCGTGCCAAAGAAATAGACATACATACATACATACATACATACACTCGAAAAACATAACCCTCCTTCCGGGTCAGTCGGGTAAAAAGTAAATTAAATTAATTTAATAAGTAAATAAATAGTAAACTTAAGCAGACTAGCCCCCACAAACACCAGCAGTTCACAAGTATGACGCGTATGGCAGCCATAGCCCTCCTCGTTGTATTGGAGGGAAGTGAGGGACCCGTCACACGATGCCGCCGCAAGCAAAGGCCTTAAAGTGAGAATGACTTACTTAGGTCTGCCTTAGAAATAAAAAACACAATTTGTAATCACTGTGAGTACTGTGACTATTGACAAGTTTAGACTAAATATCATTTAAATAGAAAATATAAAAATTTGCCAGACATAATATATCAATGCATTTATCTATTTATATAAAAAATAACCCCTATTTCTTCTGGTCACGCTATAACCTGAGAACGGCTATACCGTTTTTTTTCTTAAATACTTTCTAATACTTGCTTCCTTGAAGGTACGTAGATTAAAAATTTAAGAAAGTTGAAAATAACAATGAGGGCAGGAGGAAGCATGGGTGCCTGCTCTTCGTTACGCAAGGGCGAAGGGGCTGCACTGCCCGCAGCGCCAGAGCCGATGCAGAAGTGAATTTATGCCAAAAAAACCTCATCCTCATACCTCAACGATGAATATCACGGAAACCATGAGCTTGCTTCAAGTTTGGGGATACCGCGGGGAAGGATATCCCCCCTCCACTCCCCCCTTACCCCGCGTCCCACCTGAGTCGATGCAGAAGTGAATTTATGTCAAAAAACCTCATATATAACCTCAATCTTCAACCATGAATATCTCGGAAACCATGAGCTTGCTTCAAGTTTGGGGGGTACCGGTGGGAAGGGAATTCCCTCCCGCACCCCTCGCACACACCTCTTACCCCTGCCCTGTGTGAAGTCTCCGAAAGTTTTACCCAAAATAAATTTAATTTACCAAATCCGTCCCCTCGATACATTATATGTAAACAATATATAAATCTTTAGATTTCTTAAATTTTGTGTAGATTCCTTTAGATACAACGTTTGGCACGTAATTTTAACATAATTGTTGATCATATTTTCAAATTATCGCCTACGAATGGTAATTATTTCTTTATAAAAACACCATAATAAATATATTGAATTTGTAATGAAATCAAAATTAACCGATGAAACGTTATTCCTGGTAATTCCTTATGACTTGAACTATCACACTTATAGGCACTACACTTAACCATATTTAATCCTAGATTTTCGCCCTATTTCTACAAAAACAATTAATATTTCGCAATAAAACCAAATAATAATCAAAGAATTTAAAACGTCCAGAAGGATAGTCACCTCTATGGGAACATGAAATAAACAAGCCAGAATTGACAGTATTTGACAGCCGTGCGCAGTACAAACTGAGAGCGATTTGCTCAGGGAGCCCCTCAAGCGGAGTGAAATTAAATGTCATGCTTTAGTAAGGCGGATTATCCATCTGGGTAGAGGCACGATGCCCTATGAAAATCTTTGATAAAAACATACAGTTGTTGACCCGTCACACGGATTATCATGACAGATCAGCAGGGCTATTTTAAAACGTCGGATTCGATATCGGAAACGGATTCAAAAATTTACAAGGCGAATTTCAGCAAATGCTATTTTAATTTCCGAAAACTTTTCGATGAATCGAATTGATATTTCCGTAAAGAAACATAAAAAATATTCGAATTCGGAAATTAAAATAGCAATTGCGGAAAATCGCTTCAGTAGTATATGAATCCGATTTCGAATCCGAGCGTTTTAAAATAGCCCTGCTGATGACGGAAAATGACTTCAATTTATCTTTTTAATACTAGTATAATACGTAAAATAGGTTTAGTCTATTAGTAGTTTGTTCATATGTCTGTGCTGTGAGCACTGTGAGCGATATTATCCAATTCGTAATGTACCCTAAGTAAGTAGAGATAACCAAAAAGAATATAACCACTACAGGTGCATTCGGTCGTTTTTAACAGTTTCAAAATGGGCATTTTTGTTTATGCGTTCGAATTGGAAAATTTCAACAATTTTGCAACTTTTGCCACAAACGATATTTGTTTTTTATTTCCCAATTGATTTGGGAAATATCGTTCGATTTGGCCCAAATCGAACGATATTAGATACAAAAATGACATTTGCATGCTCATCGCCTGCTTGTCACTTGTCTCAACCTACCTTTTTCATTCAGTTAATCTTTAAACCAAGTTAATCTGACAAATTATTCTCTTGCCTGTTAGTATTTCTATCGAATTTTCGCTTCCCGTTTGAATTTTCCGAAACTTATCTGTCAGATTCAAAGATGTCAAAATATGATCACAAACGACTTGAAACGACCCTGCCTCGGAGGTGGGTCAAAATTTGCAGTTCACGATGTCGTTTTTAACTGTTTCCAAGCAAAACGTGAACGAAAACAGTTCAAAACGCCAATTTCGCCCACAACTTTCCAAATCGAACGCCAGTTGTGATCGTTTTTGGCATTTTTGACTGTTATTTTTGCTACCATACCCCAATTCGAACGCACTTATGTTAAGAGATAACAAGTTAACAACGCGTAGTAACGATTCAATCAATGTCAAAAAAAAATAGTTTTGTTGGTATTTTGCAAAGTATTTTGTTATTTTGGTGGTCTCAGAGAATATAACCACTAATACTCTTTGCCACTACGCTAAGGTGGTATTTTGTTTGTATGTAGAAGGTACCTACATCATTTTTACTGATCATTCGGATAAAATTTTGATATTGACTTGAAACATAGTCTAAGTTGTAGTTCTACAGCTTGCTTTTGTGTTATGTTCATAGAGGTGAGTAATATATAGGGAAGTTACGTTTTGCAGAGACTCTGAGCACGACGCAGTAATAATGAGAACCGATACTGAAAAAGAAGCTGGGTCCTTCATTCTTAAAAAGTACGGCCAGTTCTTCAAAAGTCAACATCAACAGCTCATGTCAACATTAAACAATGATTTTTGGAACGAAAATAAAACATTTGTACCCATACATGTGGCTATGTCTTCTAATGAACTGGTTCCAGTTACTGAACTGGTATCTTCTGACAATACACTGATAACAAAAGTCTTGAGTGTGCTGTCTTCTTTATGTATTGAAGTCGTGGCTTTAAAGAAGGAAGCTTATGAGAGGTTTGTTCTTACATTTTACCTAACTACTTTAGCATAAGCTGGTGCAGCGTTTCTGCTGCAATTATATTTTTAATTGAATGTCAACACAGACCTTTATCGATTATTTAAAAGAGTTTCTCTACTGGCCGCTTATATAAAAATGCTATGACATGTGATGAAAGTTTGAATTTTCAATGGTTGTTTGTTTTTTCACTGTTTGACAAGCTTGACTTGATTTTTCTTGACTTTTCTATAAAAGTACCTACTATGTCATAAGTATCCATAAATATGATATTGTGAACAAATTAATTGATACCTACATATAAAAAATGTATGAGGCGAAGTAAAATTATGTGTAATTTTCTTTAAATGGACCATTGAAGTACTATGGCTAATGTATGGTGATGTACCTATGCTATTCATTTATAGATGACAAATTTTCCAACTTTTTTTTTTTAAATTATTTATGAAACATGGAGCGAATACCATTCCTGTCTTGGATTGATGATATCCACCAATTACTCCTTATGGACTTCAACCATTACATAACTTGAGGAGCTTGTCGTGACAACAACGAGTGAGGTTTATTGTGAAATTGATATATATTTTGGACAGTTAATGTACTTGGTTTGAATGTATCTTAGTTTGATATGTCTATAAGGAACGTAGGATTTAAACATGGTTAACCTCACAATTTATGTGATTATAACTATGAATTCGCATTTAATGTATTTCAACCAATAAGTCTTACCTCTAACATCTATAAAATTTTCTCAAAAATCTTACTGGCAAGAATAACAAGGACATTAGATGAATGCCAACCAAGAGAGCAAACGGGCTTTAGGAGCAATTTTTCTACAATGGATCATATAAACACAATAAAGCAAATTACTGGAAAATGTTATGAATACAACAAAAAATACTACCTTGGGTTTGTTGACTATAATAAAGCCTTCTACTCTATTAAACACAAACGCCTATGGAATGCACTAGAACAGCAAAGAGTGCATAGCGAATACATCCGACAAATCTACAAGACTACCTCGGCAAAAATCAGGCTAGAAAAAGAGGGAGAAGAATTTCCAATAAAAAAAGGTGTGAGACAAGGTGACCCACTTTCACCAAAACTTTTCTCAGCGATACTGGAGGCTGTCTTTCGAAACCTGAACTAGGATCACTATGGCCTGAACATAAATGGTACAAAATTGAATCATCTTAGATTTGCTGATGATATGATGATGAAATTATGTTGCAACAACTGACACAAGAGTGTATGGTTGTTGGTCTTACTATGAATTTAGAAAAAACTAAGCTAATGACTAATAGTTCAAGAAATATAATAAAGATTAACAACAAGACAATAGACTATGTGGATGAGTATACATATTTAGGCCAAATCATATCTCCTACCAACCAAATGTCTAAAGAAGTAGAACAAAGAGTAACTAGTTCATGGAAAAGGTACTGGACCTTAAAAGAGGTTATGAAAAATAAGGAGATCCCAATCAGTGCAAAGAGGAAGGTATTTGACACATGCATCCTGCCATGTATGGACATATGGTTGCCAGACTTGTTCTTTGCCAACACAGGAAAATTTGAAGTATGTCAGCACAGTATGGAGCCAAGTATGATCAACATCAAGAGAAAAGATAGAAATACACTGGAATCTATAAGGCAAAGAACCAAAGTAAAAGGTGTTACGGAATACTTGAAGAGATTAAAATGGCGATGGACTGGACATATGTTGCGCGACAGTAAAGGAAAATGGACAAAAGATCTAACAGAATGGTACCCACGAGAGGGAAAACGAAATAAAGGAAGGAAAAGAAAACGATGGGAGGATGATATAAAAAAAGTGGCAGGACCGATTTGGCGACGACTAACACAGGACAGAAAGGAGTGGTACCAGATAACTGATATAATACAAATACCTACTAGGTACTTTTTGTTTGTAAATACATACTTATTACTTAACATACATAATTACACCCAGACTTACGACATACAGACATGTTCATGCACACAAATGTACGTCCTGTGTGGGAATCGAACCCACGACCTGCGAGCTGCGGTGTGATAGATGAAATCTTAAGCAACTGTATTGTAGAAACCGTTCCACCGTGTACTCACGTAGAGTTACATTAACATTATGACGTCACAAGCAAGTCGCCCAGCCAGCCGACCCGTTTTGAGTCATGTGATTATTTTTAAAATTTGGTCCATTTTAAATAATTTATAATAAATTGATAATAAATATATTTTGTTTTTTTTTAATTGACTTTTAAAATTGTTCTAATAAAGTTTTAAAATACATAATATATAATTTTTTTTTCAATAACCCAATTGTCTCACTTGTTTCATGTTTCGTGGTGCCGTACAAATTTTCTTTCTACTTACAAAATTTCTCCAGGTCTAATTCCATCTTCAGATATAATTCTTCTCAAAGGATTCAATTTATGTTTACAGAAACCTGCATTTTTAGGGTTCCGTAGCCAATTGGCAAAAAACGGAACCCCTATAGATTCGTCATGTCTGTCTGTCTGTCTGTCTGTCCGTCCGTATGTCACAGCCATTTATTTCCGAAACTACTACTACTATAATGTTGAAACTTGGTAAGTAGATGTTTTCAGTGAACCGCATTAAGATTTTCACACAAAAATAGAAAAAAAACAATAAATTTTGGGGTTCCCCATACTTAGAACTGAAACTCAAATATTTTTTTTTCATCAAATCCATAAGTGTGGGGTGTCTATAGATAGGTCTTCAAAAAATATATTGAGGTTTCTAATATCATTTTTTTCTAAACTGAATAGTTTGCGCGAGAGACACTTCCAAAGTGGTAAAATGTGTGTGTAACTTCTAAAATAAGAGAATGATAAATCTATAAAAAATATATGATGTACATTACGGTGCAAACTTCCACCGAAAATTGGTTTGAACGAGATCTAGTAAGTAGTTTTTTTTAATACGTCATAAATTGAAATTAATATCAAATACTCAGGTCTATACTACCATTTACTTATATACCTACAGGTTTGTACGGAACCCTCGGTGCGCGAGTCTGACTCGCACTTGGACGGTTTTTTTTTTTAATTTAACTTAGACTGCATCATCTAGTGCTTTCAACACGAAACTCAGATTTTCTAATCCATCTTCAATACTAATCGATGGTATTTTTTTATAGATTTCTGACACAAATAGCTTGGAGGTCGATTCTCTTAGAATGTTATTATTAGTTGTGTTACAATTATTATTGTTCTTAATATTTCTCGCTCGCTAGCTGATATCCGATAAGGATGATAAACAACGGTTTCGTTTGTTCCGTATATTCATTTTAGCTGTTTTTATTTCATGGATGTTATTATTTATATTATTTTTTATGATAATGTCATTGTCATCTCCATTTGTATTTATTATATTCTCGTGTACCTACTATATCTCCTATATGCAATGGTGGTCTTTGTGTGCATGTTTCTGTATTTTGTTTTTCAAAAACTATTGACAGCGTAAGATCATATTCACTGATTGCTTAGAGATACCACGTACGTATCATATTCTGTTAGCTTTCTCTGTCTACGTATTCTGTAGTGCTTGAAAATTTATTGGCATTTTTCAAGCAATCGAATATTGCCAGTATTTTTCGTATTTTTTATGTTATTATTTTTGTTTTGTGTCTTGAATTAACCGTTTGTTTTATGTTTTGTTGCCGTTTTATTTTATTGTGACTGTATTGTTTATTTCACTCTCGTGATTGTGACGTCACGAACCGGTCTCAGCGGAAGACCAGCGCTGGTTTATTAACGACCAGCATTATACTTTAATTGTATTTTCGACCCCGCTTCTGATGACAAGGGGTCTAGTCTAGATTACAGAATAGATAATGATACAAGTCTAGATTAATAAAACCACGTCTTTCCTTTAGCACCGTATAATCAGACTAACTTACAAAACAAACAGGGTCTCATACATGTCTCATAATTGAACTTGTGTTTACATTACAAATCTAATGACGAGTGCGGCTGTCACGCGCAGCACTGAGCGATCTGAATTGCACTTTATTGTATCCTTGCAAGAGTAGCTTTTTATTTAAATGTCTATTTCGAAGTGGGTTTTCTGTAATAGTACTATTGAATAGGTATTCTGTGATAATGTATATAAGTACTTACTTGGTTGAGGCTCTTGTTTCAGCAAGTGGGCGTTATGTATACTTAGGTACCTACCTACTAATTAAATTGGATAGGTAATTAAATTAAATAAATTATTTATTGATTGCAGGCATTTCTGCTTTTTGTCGGTTTATGAACACTACAGTAGCAATGACTTCAATTCTCAAATGGAAACTATATGCCAGATTAGTGCATTTGCTGTGCGCTGTGATGATACATTAAGAAATCTATGTAGTCAAGTGTTTGCCATCTTCACAGAGGGAGCTGTAAGTCTAAGTAAGTATTATTATTTAATTATAATATCCTAGGACATTCTGATACACTGCCATCTGACTGACCCCAAATTAAGCAGATATTTTACTATGGAAACCAGATAACTGGTATACTACATATACTTCTTACAAAAAATAAAATAAAATGAGCACCATATCTCTGAATCTGAGAATCGGATGTCCAAGGCCAAAGTACAGATAAAAGACATAAAGTAGGCCCTGGTTGGATTCGAGGTTGGAACAGTGCCTTCTGCGGCTGCTGTACCTGTTGCTTCTGGTTTCAAGGTGCCGCCATTTGATGGAACCTTGTGATGCCTCATTAGCCTATAGAATTAAAACTGTCATGAAGGCGAATGCGTGGACTACCCAAGCAGCACGCAAGCATATTCTACATCAATAAACCAGCCCATTTAGAACTTAAGAGTTCTTTTAGAGACTTACAAGAGTGTAAAGAACAGTTTTAATACTTATAAAAGTGATTTATGAGATATTATACAGCTCTAGCTGTATAAAATTCTTAGTAAGGGATCCGCGTCAGCTTAGGGTTCTTAAACAGAATATCAAAACTCTACTATACATACAGCGTTAAGAATTTTATAACACTTCAAGCTGGTTTTATCGTTAAAGCTGTATATAGGCTGTATAAAGGGATCCGCGTCAGCTTAGGGTTCTGAAACAGATATTATAACTCTATCATACAGCGTTAAGCGTTTTCTGACACTTCAAACTGGTTTTATCGTTAAAGCTGTATACAGGATGTATTAAGCATGTGTTCACTTATTTTTTTTTTTTTTTTTTTTTTTATACCACTTAGGTGGCAAACAAGCATACGGCCCGCCTGATGGTAAGCGGTCACCGTAGCCTATGGACGCTTGCAACACCAGGGGTATCACGCGCGCGTTGCCGACCCTGCAGAAATCTCTTCACACCCCTTTTGAAGAACCCCATGCTGTACTCCATTGGGAAAACCACGGCGGGGAGCTCATTCCAAAGTCTGAGCGTCCGCGGAAGGAAGCTTCTTTGAGCCCGCACAGTACGAAATCGTCGTCACTTACTTAATACAGCAATAAACGTTCATAACTTACTTAGTACAGCTACTTAGACTTATAACACACTCCAAATATCGTCTAGGCTGTATAGCAAATTGTCGACATTTTAACATTTACAATAACAACATTTAAATTACAATTAAAGTAATATTTGATAATAACTATAGCCGTATCATAGTTATCAGCTTGAATAATGATCATGTGTACTCATATCTATTATTTATAAATATATTTTTATTCTAACCTTAAAAACAAACACTTATTTACTGTATTTACTATAATTTCTTTACTTTGGCTTGATTATTTTGTTGGCGCGTGAATATTTTGACGGAAAGCATACACAGGTTCACAATAAATTAAAATTTGCACATTGAATTCATCGATTAACAGCATCACATATACATGTCCAAGATTATCCTTTCCATTTATTAAATATTATGTCGCCATTCAGTATGGCTTCGTAAATAGTTTTATTTATTTTATTCTCACATAATTCTCTTCAACAACCTATTTAGAACTCTTATTCTTACAAGATACTTATAAGAGGATATCCGTAGTGTATAGGCTGCTCTGTACACCTAATAACGGCTCTAATACAGCTTTTATACTTGTCTATTGCTTATACAGCCTCTATACAGCTCCAATAACGAAATAAGCTGTGTAATGTGGGCCCTTTTTACACTTATAAGGTCTGTATAAGCGCTTATATACAGCCTTTGTACAGCCTGAATATTCAGCTTTTAGTATAAGAACGAACTTTAATACAGCCTATATACAGCTTGTTATGCTACTTGGGTAGTGCACACGCGATGACGGCACTCACCTTGGGCCTTCGCGACTAGGCACGCACTATACTGGGGGCCCTCGGCAAGGACGTGGAGTATGAGCAACTATTGGAGGCTCTAGAATCTATATACGGGGACGCACAGCTGGAACATGTATTCTGTGCCCAACTCAAGGACCGTTGTGCAACGGAACGCTGCGACTCTACAACAGTCGGCTCTAGAGGTAGAGAAGCTGATCCGTAAAGCGTACCAGTTTGCACCAGCGATGATCAACGGCAATATAGTACAAGCGTTCGTGAATGGTAAACGTGACTTGGAAGTCAGAGCTGCCGTGAGATTTGGGCTCCATGAGTCACTGAAAGACGTTTTGGCCCATGCCTTAGAAGTGGAGACTGTGCGACGCGACGACCAAGCTTACCGCCTCAGGAAAGTTGTGGCCTAACCCCGTGTAGCATACAATAGTGGATAAAAGGGCCACCTGCCGATGAGTTGCCCAAAGTGAAACGCTGATATTTTGATATAAGAAAGACTGGCTTAGCTCAGCACAATACGTTAAATACGGGTGATGAGTTACAAATCCGCCAACGACCAAGAAGGTTCACATAACACGGAAAGTGGATGCCATGATTCAGGGAATGGTAAAACAGGCCAATGATTTTTCCACTGGACGGTGCCGGTGCAGATCTACGCTCAGCGTACTGACTGACACGGACTTCAGTTCTATAACACCTAAAAATGGTATCGACAAGTCTTCTTCTTTATTGGTTATATCTTTCATAATATTATTTATCAAGCCTATTTGGTATCATTACTTTATCATTGTTTAGCATATTCATGTTCAGTATTCCGTTGTACACTTTGTTTCAGATGGAATCCAACTGCATTACATTATTAACCACATTGGAGAAATGTTCACTGTTATTGTGATACTGGATACATTAATATCAAATACATCATTAATTTCTAATTGGAATAAATATTGTAAAAAACTCAAGTTACACAATCAAGGCATAGATAATTTTGCTATCCCTGAAGAGAAATACAGAGCATTGGTAGGAGCACTTGATAACATATCGTCTAAAATAATGAATGATGACATTGTTCAAAACACTCTCCAGAACTTGACAACCTTAAGGAAATCTTTAGTCAACAAGAATTGTGCAATGGTAGCTGCTGAGTTCACACAATACTTGAAACATGGATTAATCAACCTTGACAAACTTGTTCAAGATAAGCCTGATGCCAATAACATGTACAAATGTATTAAAATCAATGCATTATTTGTATTAACTTCACATTTATTTGGAAATAATGATAAGAAAATTTTCAGATCTTTAATTGAATTGAACACAAAGGTTAGTAGTTATAAATAAGTAGTACCTACCATATTAATTTCATATATCTCACTAAAGATTATAAAAATGATGGTCCTATGCAGTAAATCGGTTGTATAACTTATAACTAAACCTTGTCCATTATTTCAATTTCTCTCTTTGATGTTTAAGAATGTCAATAATAAACCTTATTGGTATAGAATAAAGTTCATTTTTACTATCATATCAAGAAGTTTTATCCGTCCCACCCGGCCCACTAGATGTTTACAGGTATTTTTTTACCAGTGCGCAAATTTTGGCAAATTAAACTTAAATAAACGAGTCTTAGCACATTTTTTTTTATCGCTAACGGAAGGTATCTTTAGTAACTTTGATAATAAACACGCGCGCCACCTTGCCACCCACCCAGGGTGGGGATTGCACACCCACTGACTCCCGCAGCGCGAGCTCATTCATAGATTGTGTCCATATTTTGCTGATTTCAAATCGTGTAAAATTTATTTAAAACAAGCGACGGATTTTTTTTCTATTACTGATTGAGAACCATCAAAAAAATTCCGCACTGCTTAAAATGTTATCCTGTAATTATGTTGTTGTTGTGTATATTGAGTCTCAGTATGTATTCACATATTATATTTATGTGTATTTTATTTAGTACTTCTGTAATATTATGTTTTAATTAATGTGTAAATATAAGTTACGTAGAAAGTTTGTATATTATCACCTTGTTTTATACAGGGTGGAGATTTCGAGATGGCATATTTTTGAAACCTATGTTGGGTTCAGCGTTGCCAGACGTCCCGATTTTGGCGGGACGTCCCGATTTTTTGCCCAAAATTAAATGTCCCGCGTGGGACAGGCTTAGTCCCGCTTTTCGAGGAGTACTCGACGGTGAAATTATCGTTGGACGTAGAAGTGAGAAATAATAAAGACACCTCTGCACAGAAATGGCACCAGTTAGTCATGCTGTACAACTTTTACTATTTGACCAACAAATAATTCTCAGAAAAAAAATGTTTTCATGCAAAAGCTCAAACTTGCTCGATCATTACCTACATTACTTAGGAAAAGTAAATTATTATTTATTGAAAATTCAGTGATGGTCCCATAGTAAAAGATGTTCAGCATGACTAACCCAAAATAGGTTTTGAAGATATGCCATCTCGAAATCTCCACCCATTATAATGTAAATGTTAAAAAGTTCATTTTGCTTTGGCATTATTAAACATCAATAACCACGCAATAAAATATTACAGGCGCACAGCATATATGTAACTGGAACTACAATTTGGTTTCCTGAACAATTCCTGCAAAGGTATGTTTCATCGTTGTATGTGAAGCAAGAAAAAATATCTCAAACAATGTTGAAAGTTCGTCAGGCTCACATCAATGCCAAGAAAGCGATTCTTACTCGTGATATAATAAACATTCAAACTCATTGCACCCAGTGGGTATTGAATATGGAAGAAATGTTCTCATCAAATCACCATAAACTTGGAGCTACGGAAATGAGTTTACATGCAAAAATACTTCTAGATGGCTTGGACATTGCTTCAAGAACCAACCATTATGTGTTGACATTGATCAATTTGCATCTTTCTCTGGGTATACCACTGTCCAAAAGTATACTTATGTCATTATTTGAAATAATATACATTTTGAAAACTATAAAAGATGCAATATCAAGAAATCGTAATCAAATAATAAGCTCCATTAATATGATAATACAACATTTAATCTTTCAAGCATCATCATCTATTCTTGAAGTAAAAAAAACATTGATGATGGATAAAAATTATGCAAATAAAAGATTAGATGAACTGACATGCTTAGTAGTTGCAGAAAGAGCTTTAAAAGGAGCGGCGACGATAGAACGCAATACAGTAGCCAATATAGCGTTGAGTTTCGTACCTGACACAACATACTTAGAAGATAGCTATATAAGACTTGGCACTTTGCTTGAAAAAGTTCAACTTTTGAGTAATTATATGAAATTTATTGAGAGTTTCTGTAACTGCTCATGGTTACTGTGGCATCAAAATGTTATCCCAATTTATTTTGAACAGAACTTCAATAATCAGTTGAATTCATTGAAGATAAAATATTTTCTGATGGTACTGGAAGATTGTGTGATATTATTACATGGAACAGATAAACAATATGGAGCAAATAGATCTCAAGAGTTTCTTAACAATGTCAAAAATATGATGGACTACCAAATAATGAATACTACAGGTCAAAATATAGAGACAAATTTACGTTTACATATTCATTCGCATTTACAATTAGATGTTGTTAATCCATTTACATTTGACATGACTAAGAAATTAATGCTGGTGGTAGATAATTATAGAATTCAGTGCATTTATATGTCAGTTGTGCCATCAGTGGAGCATTATTTGTCAACAATGTATTACAATTTAACAACAGTTGTTCTATCTGACTGGAAAACTTATGGGGAAATGCGGCAAATGGCAAAATTTAAATTTGATCTAGTAACTGTTCAGGATAATTTACCTACTCAAACTCTTGAACAAGGCTTGGATGTACTAGAAATTATGAGGAATATTCATATATTTGTTTCTAAATACTTGTATAATCTCAATAATCAAATATTTATTGAAAAAAGTAGCAATAATAAACACCTGAATTCTATCAATATTAAACATATAGCAAATTCTATAAGAACTCATGGCACCGGCATTATGAACACAACTGTTAATTTTACTTATCAGTTTTTAAAGAAACGGTTCTTCACCTTTTCTCAATTTATGTATGATGAACATATAAAATCTAGACTTGTGAAAGATCTTAGAAGTTTTAAAGAAACTACTGAAAGTAGTGGAAATATGTATTCATATAAAAATGCAGAAAAGTTTAACAAAGGCATAAGAGTATTGGGTTTGAATGAAGAAGGGCAGAGCTATCTTGATTTATTTAGAGATCTAATAAGTCAAATCGGAAATGCTATGGGGTATGTCAGAATGATAAGATCTGGCGGGAGACATTGTTGTTCTGATGCAACAATATTTTTACCCAGTGTTGAAATAAATGAATGTTTTAAATCTTTGCTAAAAGAGGAAGCTCTTGGTGTTGAAACTATGGAGTCGGCGAACAATTTAGACCATCATATTATTGGTCTTATTTCAAACTTCATCCAAGGCACAGAATATTTTAAATTACTCGTTGATGTATTTGCCCCAGTATTCCGGAATCCTAAAAATGTTCATCTTAAAAATTTCTTCATAATTATTCCCCCATTAACTGTGAACTTTGTTGAACACATGATATTATCTAAAGATAAAATGTCGAAGAAGAATAAAATTGGAGCGACTTTTACAGATGATGGATTTGCTATGGGAATAGCATACATATTGAAGTTATTGGATCAGGTAAGTTAGTTTTCAATTTAATTCATTCCATCGCACATTGTCACCGTAATTTTGTGAACACCGTTACTTTATAATCTGTGTAGCTAGCGTGATTGTAAACTGGATAAATTGTAAACTGTACCATACAGCTTACCTACTATATTATGTATAAATATTCGATAGTTTATAAACTATTCATTTCAAACCGTAAAATTGTGAACCGACCTTGTTTGGTCAGTCTTGGCGGTAGCACAGAATAAATAATAGTACCTACAAGCGCGGTAGTGTTGTGTCCATAGAGTTAGTCAAAGTCAAAGCCAATTTAGGCACCTATGAAGGTCAGAGCTACTAAAGTTACATCGAATAATTAACCTAAAGAAGCGTAATGACGTTCATTTTTGTTGAAATATATTCGCCAATATCCCACCGCCGACATTGTGCTCTGATTGGTTAAGTCAAGGACACATGCGCTCTGATTGGCCAAGTCACCAAGTCACAGCGAGTGGTCCTTACTGTTCAAAATCAGTGACATATCACTGACTAGTTCGGAATTTGATTGATCAGTATTACTACTCCAAAGGGATATTTCCTCGATGTGAAGTTACCACCAGTTCGTAAGTGGGCCTTCAACTGGAAAGTCGAAGAACAGGCAAGAACCTCAGCAAGGATACATTTTTTAAATAATTTGCTTTGGACAATCTGACTATATTAGCTATTTTTTCCAAAACATTTTTACATAGGTACAGTAGTACCCAACTGATAAGGCGCGTCAGAAAGCGCGAAAAGTATGGCCCAAAGATTTGCGAAAGAATGCTTAAATCTTACAATCAACCTTCACTAATATAAGGATCATACATAATATATTGCAGTAGAGGTGGGCGATACAAACCGTATATAGATACGAAATCTATATATTGGTACAATATCTAAAAACCGCTTACTGGCTCTCTCGATATCGGCATATTACAATATCTATTTACTCGACAATACTCGCGAACCGCTCGCTCCGCATCGGCCGGATCGGGAGCGTGCGACAGAGTGCAAGCGATGGTACCGATCGAGAAGAATGCAGTAGTTAGAGCGGTATAGCAATATAGGCTTGTCGCCTAATCAAATCACAATAAAAATCTGATTTTGAACCTACTTGACATAATTTTAAGAACTATTTTTGGCATATCGTTATGAATGATATATAATTTTAGATCTATTTTATAATCGTCAAACTTTTTCTTATCATAGGTCATAATAATATGATTTGAGCAGCCACTATCAACGTACCAACAATCTTTTTATGTTCCGGCTAGTCCCACTGAATGCGATGTCTTTTTGCATTCAGACGCCTTGTGTCCAGGTTTATGACAACGAAAGCACTTCATAATGCGATTGACCTTTTTCTTAGCAATCAGTGCTTTACTATCGTTCTGACAAGTTTCAACAGCATTACGTACGACGATTCGCTTCCTGTAAAAGCTTGTTCTTAATCAGCTCTAGAGATATCCCTACTCCACAATTATCAATTGCCATGATCATTGGACCATATTCCGCAGATAATCCATGTAAATGTACTTCTCCATCGTTTCAACGTTTCCCAACTTACATTGCCAGAGCGAGCGCTGCAGTGAGATTCTCCTTCCCCAGCCATTGTCTTTATAAGCCATTTACAAATTATACCAAGCTGCTTTGGCGGTTTTTGCATTATACACATTCTTGAAACACTCAGGTTCTAAAAGTTAGCAAATTGTCGTTCTGGCTTTGCGATCTACGTCGTCAAACTTATTAATCACATTATCGTCATCCGATTCGATGACCCACCCCCACCACCAGTTCTTGTTTACCAGATAATTTTTTGTCAAAAATGTTCAGTCTGGGTAATCGGACGTACCTTTTAGCTTCTTGATGCCTTTCGGGCCAGCTCCACAATCATCTTCAGACATTGTGTACGTCCAGTTACATCGATTCCCAATCCGTGAAAAAACAACCCAACAATTATTTCGCACAATTGTTACGTGTCTGGGCCCATAACCTGAGAGAAATTGCGGATTCTCTCAGTACTGTATAGTGTAAAAAATTAATTTTTTTTCAAAATTGAAAATTCAAAATTCAAAATCATTTATTCAAATAGACCTTCGCAGGCACTTATGAAAAGTCTGACTCTAATACTCTAATACCGGTTCGGAAGGTTGCATTTGCTGAGAAGAGCCGGCAATAAACTCAGCAATTACTCTTTTCAAAACAGGCTTAGATTCATTACATAATATTTACATTCTAATCGCACTGAAAACAATTGCGTGCCCCGTCGCGGCGGCAAAATTACAAAGTAGACTGAATAAATATTTAATAAGTAAATCAATAGCAAACTTAAGCAGACCAGCCCCCACAAGCAGCACCTGTTCACAAGTATGACGCGTGTGGCAGCCATCGCCCTCCTCGCCATATTGGAGGGAAGTGAGCGACCCGTCACACGACGCCGCCGCAAGCAAAGGCCTTAAAGTGAGCATGACTTACTTAAGTCTGCCTTAAAAATAAAAAATTACTAAAGGGAAACACTAAACACACAATTTGTTATCACTGTGACTATTGACAAGTTTAGACTAAATATCACAAAATAAAAATATAACAATTAGACAGACATAATATATCGATGCATTTATATCAAAATAAATAAATGAAGAACATTGAATTGTATTAATTTAATTACAATAAGTAATATAATCTGTAACCTAAAAACATAACTTATAATAATAATAGCATACTTTGAATTAAAATGGACCTTGAACTAGCTGCTCAGTGAGGCAAGTGCAGAGAGAAGCTACTTCCATACATCCTTGTCGTCAATATAATGAGACACTTTATAATAAGCCCTACTCAACAGCCGCTTTTTAATATGTTCCTTAAATTTAAAAAAGGACATACTGGTCACGCTATGAGGAATTTTATTGTAAAATTGGATACAATTCCCAAGAAAGGACTTATTTACTTTAGCTAATCTAAATCTAGGTACAGTTACTTTGTCTTTGTTTCTAGTGTTTCTATCATGATAGTCACTATTGACTGGAAACAAATTAATGTTCTTGCGGACATACATAATATTTTCAAAAATGTACTGAGAGGGCAAAGTTAATATATTAATATCCGGAAATACATTTCGTAGAGATTCGCGAGAACCCAAACAGTAGATGGCGCGAATTGCCCTTTTTTGTAATACAAAAATTGATTCCAAGTCTGCGGCAGAGCCCCACAGCAAAAGGCCGTAAGACATAAGACTATGAAAATATGCAAAATAAATTAATCTGGCTGTATTAATGTCCGTCAGTTGCCTTATTTTGCTGACTGCAAAAGCAGCGGAGCTCAGTTTACCACCTAAGGCTTCCAGGTGAGCACCCCACTGCAATCTACAGTCTATAGTCAGACCAAGAAAAACAGTCTTATCTACTACATTAAGTTTATTACCATCCACAATAACACTGGTATCAACTTTTGGTACATTTGGTAATGAAAATCTTATACATTTTGTTTTTTTAGAGTTTAACATAAGATTGTTGGCAGCAAACCATTGAGACACAGTCTTCAGAGCGTAGTTAACTTTTAAAAGATCTTTGTCTTTTCTATCTACTTTAAATATCAGAGACGTATCATCTGCAAACAAAACGACATCTGATAGTTCTTTCACCATATAAGGTAGGTCATTTATATAAACTAGAAACAGAAATGGGCCTAAAATCGAGCCTTGAGGTACGCCTAATTTGACTAAGGAGCCCGATGACACACTACCATTGATTCCTACTTTTTGTTGGCGCCCTGAAAGATAGGAAACCAAAAGATCGAGAGCCACTCCGCGAATTCCGTATAACTTAAGTTTAAGAGCTAGCGTTTGGTGATCTACGCAATCAAATGCCTTGGAGAGATCACAAAAGATACCAATAGCATCGTGTGAGCACTCCCAGGCCTGAAAAATATGCTTAATAAGTTTAGCTCCCGCATCCGTAGTGGACTTACCTCTCGTAAAACCGAACTGATCATCATGGAGTATCTTGTGGTTATTAAAATGCCTTAACATTTGGTTTAGCACAATCTTTTCAAAAATCTTACTTAATGCAGGAAGTACTGAGACCGGTCTGTAATCTGAGGGATTGTTTTTACATCCCGATTTAAAGATCGGAACAATTTTGCTGTATTTCATCAAATCAGGAAAGTTGCCCTGTTCGAGACATTGGTTAAAAATTAGGGCTAAAATAGGGGCAATATTAAAAATAATTGACTGTATAACTTTAACTGACAAACCCCATAAGTCTTCTGTATTTTTCATATTTAGTGACTTGAAAGCCGTGATAATGTCATAGTCACTAACCTGGGTGAATGCGAAGTCTGGAATGTTTCGTTGAAAAGTCTTCTGTAAAATCGATTCTGCTAACGTGGAAGACGAAGCAAGATTTTTAGTAGCCTCCATAGGTATATTTGAGAAAAAAGTTTCAAAAGCAGATGCTACTTCTAATTTATCTGATATTAGTTTATCATTAATTTTAAGACAAAAAGTATTATCTTTGATTTTATTTTTACCAGTCTCTGTATTAATAATCTGCCACACTGTTTTAATTTTATTATTAGAATTATTTACCCTATTGCCTATGTAGATGGCCTTAGCTCGAATGCATACCTGTTTAAATAACTTGGAATAGTTCCTAACATATGTATGAAAGTTTTCATTACTATTGTAAGATCTCTGATGGTAAAGATCATACATGTTATCCCTACTCTTCCTGATTCCTTTAGTTGCCCAGTTACAGAATTGAAGTTTATTATTTACCTTTTTAGTTTTGATTGGACAAGATACATTAAATTCGTTGCAAATATCTCTAAATATTTTTTTATAGTTTACATTTGGATCATCAGAAATATACATAGTGTTACTAATTTTATAATCCATATTAACGCTGAAATTATTTAATCTTGTTTCATTAACTGACCTAAATGTTTTCGTTATGGATGACCTAAGTTTTTTACACGGTAATTTTACTAATTGGGCCAAATGATCCGAACGGACGCCACCTATTATGGACTTCTCTAAAACGTTACCGTTAGTAATTAGGTATGTTATCAATACAAGACGAACTAGTAGCCGTTACTCTCGTGGGCTCATTAAATAGAAGAGACATATTAAATGATTTAAATAAAGTAATAAAATTATTTCTATCTAATGAGGGTATTAGGATGTCAATATTAAAGTCACCACAAATAATTACTGACTTATTACACCTAGATAATTTACTAAGTATTTGTTCCATTATAGAACAAAACAACGAAAAATTAGACGCGGGAGGTCTATACACACATATAATGATGGAGCTTTCAATCTCTGCACAAGCCACCTCGCATACGCGTTCCACAGAGTGACAAGTAATATCAGTACGATTCTTAAATTTAATATTATTATTTAGCAAAATGAGGGTGCCGCCACCCTGAGCAGTCACTCTGTTGAACGCGCTGGCAACAGTAAAGTTATTAACATTAAAAAGCATTGTATCTGGTTTGAGCCATGTTTCCGTAAAACATAATATATCAATTATCATTTCATCACATAATAATTCAACGTCAAGTATCTTGCCAGAGAAGCGATTTATATTCTGGTGTAGTATAGTTATGCTATTAGTGTGCTTCTCTGTTGTCGGAGTTATAAGTTTAAACAACTAATCACAGTATTGTTAGTACTACTAGACGATACCGCTCTGTCACTTAAGCTACTGGCAGTTATATTAGCTATAACCATGTTAATATTATAAGCTATCAGTGTAGCAATCAAGGTTTTACATTTTTTGGGCATAAACAATGAGTCCCCAGTAAATTTTAGTCCACTAACAAATTTATTAGTGTCGAAATAAGAAAAAACGTCACTATGACGACATGTCAATCTATATATAAAATTGTTCAAAAACAATATATATCTATTTTGTTTGTCCGTATAGTTGACGGAGTATGGCAAAGCACATAGAAAAACATTCATCACCTTTAGTTTGAGGAATGTTTCAAAACTATTAATTAATTCTTTAAATTTCACGTTCAAACCATTTCCTATAAGTAGCACAACTGTGGTTTGTTTGTCAAGCTTAGTACTTACAATTTTATTCATTATGTCTGTATAAGAAGCTCCCGACATACAATAATTAATAATGGCTGATCCATACGATTATTTAATATTGGTCCAAAATTGACCCCAATTTGGTCAGAAAAAACAACAGTTTTCATTATTGATCCCTCAGAGCTCCCCACAGAAATATTGACACTGACATGTGGCTCAGTGCTCGGAGCACTCGGAGGGCCCGGAGCACCCGGAGCGTCCGGAGCACCCAGAGCAGCCGAAGTACTCGGAGCGCCCGGAGCAGCCGAAGTACTCGGAGCGCCCGGAGCACCCAGAGCAGCCGAAGTACTCGGAGCGCCCGGAGCACCCAGAGCAGCCGAATTAAAAATTAAAATTAATTTTATTGGTAGTACAAGAGCTGACACAGATTGCCAACCTTACTAAACTTATTGTCCAAACATTTGCATATATTCGTTTATATAATGTAGCAAAATCCGAAAATTTGTTAAGAAATAAAATTTCAAAACGACAGCTGTATAGAAAACAACTGCAATTGCAGGGGGTTTATTTTTTGTTGATAAATATTACTTATATGATGTAGGATTTATGTTTTGGGTACCCAAGGTATCCCAAATAACTATTTTGAAAGCAATAAGGCATCCACTTTTTCAATTTTAGAACTTTGATAAAAAAAACTTTTTCCCAGAGATAAGACTAGCTAGATCGATTTTTCGCCCCCAATAATCCACATATAGTAAATTTCATCGAAATCGTTAGAGCCGTTTTCAAGATATCTCAAAACATACAAATATTGTACATTTAATGGTATAGGATATATACAAATATTGCTCTTATGTATATGTAAAATTTCCCGACCGCAATTTAAAAATTCCCCCATTTAGGGGAAAATGTTTTTTTAACTGCCACCCTATGCAAACTACACAGACTGTCAAATACTATCAATTCTGGCTTGTTTATTTCATGTTCCCATAGAGCCGATTATCCTTCTGGACGTTTTAAATTCTTTGGCTAGAACCTGTATTTCATTTCATTTGACACAACATAACATTTTCCATATTCAAAAACAATAATCAAAGATTATAACAGCCAGTACCAACAACAAAAACTCCTCATTGACAAAAGAAAAAATATCTGTAAAATATTTTTTCATAATGAAAATGACGGACTAAATAGAATTTTTCAGGAATCTAGCCTACACTATACTATACCTGATATTATTTCATAATTTTCAAACTTTATTTGTTAATGTTTGCAAAAACGACGATTATTGAGAAACTGTATCTTTATTTATTTATAAGGCTTTATATTTTATAAAAGTTGAAGCTTATTATTGAATAAATACACAAAGGAACGATAAACGTTATATAAACCAATTTCTCTTCTATTAACACTAGCATAACTGACCACTTCAAAATTGTATCATCACAAGGTAGGTACAGTGGCCGGCAAACAACTTGAGCCATGACCTTGAGTGCGCAGTAGACGATTTTAAGGTGTCGTTGGTGGAAAGAGAGGTGCGCGGGGGCATTCTGTCGGCACGCGTCCACGCTATTGGCCGAGCATGAGTGTACATGCGCGAACTTACCCCCACTACGTCGACTTTGGCTCAAGTTGTTTGCCGGCCTCTGTAGTTGTGTAGGTAGAATGTTTTATAATATCGTGCAGCACATAGGTAGTCGAGAGGCGACCGGTACTGGAAAGTGCCGAGCTGGACGACATCCCACCAGGGTCGCTAAAAAGGTAGCAAAGCAATATTTCTAACGGAATTATTTTATTCGGTCCGACAACCTGGTCAGTTGTGGGCTGGCACTGGGCGCTGCTGGATGCAAGTGGCCCAAAACCGTTCATTGTGGAAGTCTATATGTCAGCCGTGGAAATCTTTGGGCTGATGGCTGATATGATGACATAGGTAATGCCAAACCGTTTAGACAAAATATATAGCTGAGTGCCTGAATGAAAAGAGGCCAACTCACAGATTTAGAGTTAGGGTTAAAATTAATTATTTTATGACATAGAATCCGTTGAAATTTCAAAATTGACAAATGAATATAAAGCATTTATGTATAATGTCCTAAAATCTGACCTTACTTTCACATCGATAAGGTTCAGAGTAAATTACACGCCTCCCCCCCATCTTAAGCCGGCTTTTCATGTACGTCAGGCTGGCCCGGCCCCATGGAATTTAATAATGAGATTGTTATCAATCCAATGTACCCGGGTATACTAATATATGTAACACCTTCATTTTCAATGTAACTCTTTTTAAAAGAAATTACGTGCACTTCTTAGTGGCCGGGCCAGCCTGACGTTTTCAGCCCGGCCACCTTGTTTCCCACTAATCTACAAAAAATACTGGCAATATTGTGCTACAGATGAAATATACCCTATAATTTATGCATATGCAACACAAAATCGAATCCTAAAATGCAATAGCATACGAAATATTAGCGGTTGCAGGTGGCCGGGCTGAAATTATTTCGTTACTATAAAACAGTAAAACTGCAACACCTACCAAAAAATAATACCAGTACATAATGAGATATAGAGATATAGAATACATGTAACGCTTTCATTTTAAATTATAATACATATTTAGAAAGAATAATCACTTGAAATTATATTTCAGCCCGGCCACCTAAAAGCGGTAATATTCCCTAAAATCTTATGCTAATTTGTACAGTAAAACCTGATACAGCTATGAAATGAAAGTTACATTCGTTTTGTTTTAGTCGTATACCTTTAAGCCTTCTGTTTGACTAGATTATCAAAATCTGAGAAACTTTCCGAAGAGTGACTATCATTTATTAACTAATTTCAGGACATTTGGTTTGTTGAGTGAAACAAAATTGGTAATTGTCATATTTTTTTAATAATCATTTTTGAAATTAGTTAGACAACTTTTGTACTTATATTAATTAGGTACTATAACAATTGTTAATTATAAATAATGTAAAAAAAGGTTACACATTGTAGCGATGGGTAACATCACAATGTTAACTTGTATAATTAAACGTATGCTAATATAATAATCATTGCTAGCCTATATCTGGCATTTGTACTATAAGTATTTTGACTAATTCAAATTTAAATATATTGCTTATTAGAATCGATAAAAACGTACTAATCACTTGATTATGTTATTTAATCAAGCTAAAATGTACGTCAAGGAATGTAAAAATATTAAATCCAAATTACTTTTTTTAACACAAGACTGTAAATCGTCATAACACATCCACAGATCTTGATTAAATAAATGGCATTTATAATGTCCTAGATTTTCCCCCAATACTACATATTCAATAGCACCTACAATCACATAAATATTAGTTCTAACTTTGATAGATAAAGGTATATCGTTCAATATTATTTGATCTGTTCCATTTAAATCAAAAGATATAATATTCTTTACATTATAGCTGGACAAAACAGTGCCCGGGCAATCGTGTTCACAATCCTTCGAAATAATGTCTATACAAATTGAGTCTTCTAGGGCTGATATTCCAAATGTTTTAATTACGTTCATATTAATGGGTAAAAATGGTACTGTTCTTTGAAGTTGAAATGCACATTTTTCTTCGGTACATATTTTTGTAAATAGAGCGCTATAAAATAATTCTAAAATCATTTGTTCAAACAAATTTGCGACATTGCATTCACAATTTATATCTATTGTATTTTTCGAGGATAGTTTGTAGTACTTTTTACATATGGTATTTCTTAGTTCGTATACTGCGGCTTCAGATATGTTTTTGTTACCTATAAATTGTATATAATTACATAACATATTATTATTATTTTCAGTCTGATCTATTTCTAATTTAAAGTTATTAAATGCAATATAACCATAAGCTATTAAATATGTAACAGCATCAAAACCACATGTATTTGTTAAAGTGGAACCAGTTACAATATTTCCATTTTTTATAAATTTTAACATTTTATAAATCGGTACGGTAACTGGCTCTTCAGCTTGTCCTTTCCAATTTTCTACAAAACTTGGCATATCACTGAAAATAGAATCTTGAGGAAATAACCGTTTTTGGTGTGTTCTTTTTTGACGATTCTTTTTGATTTTAATCTTTCGCTCTTGAAGCGGCGGTGCCTCATTATTTTGTAGTTCACTAGCAGCGATATTAAGCTCTCCATTTAAATGATTAATATGTATGTTTAGAAATTCGTCAATCCTGTATTTTCTTACTTTAGTTTTGAGTAATAAATGTTTTATTGTTTTAAAATAATCCTCTGATGCACTAGACGATGGATTTTTGTTTTTTGAATTGTATAATGGAGCCATAACGTTTGACCACATGGGCAATTTTCCCAATAAACGTTTTAGAGTAGATATTAGAGGCGGATAATATAATTTGTTGGGGCGTTCACAAGATTCCTCTTCTTGTTTATTTTTACAAGCAACAATATTATCAAACCATACCATAAAATTGCTTACATCTAAAACATTCTCCTCATTTAGGAATCTTTCTTCATCTACGTAATTTTGTGCGTTGTTAGAATCTTTTTTATCAATTGTAATACCTTGAATTCTTCTTTTCAAATTACAGTGGGCATCAAAGCAAATTTTTGAATAAAATTTAGTTAAAATAACAGTTAACATATTTTCAATTATCTCTCTTATGACTACGATACACTCTGCTGTTTTAATGTAAAGAATACAACGAACAAAGAAAAATTTTACATTTTCTGTTGTATTATTGAAGCACGAAAGATTATGAATAGTTTTGACAAAGTGACTTGTATCTATTCGCATATATACTACAGGCAAACTATTTGTATGTCCCTCCAATGCACTGTAAGAAGCTTCTAAGTAATCTTTTGTAGATTTATATGAAGTAAAGCATTGGATTGTAGCAGCAATCAAAGCTGAGGAATCGTCCGTGATTATTTCTGCAGGAGGGATAATTCCATTACTGGCCCATTTACCCAACCAATCCGCAATGCTATTTTTAGTGTGAGAATCACTAAGCATTTGTGAAATTGGAATAGATTTTAAAAAGCTATCAGCAGTTATTAATATAACATATAAGAATAATCTTTTAGTAAATTTAGTCCCATTAGGTAACACAATTGGTTTAATTATAGAGCCTGTGGCATCTAATGATATGGTTGGTCGACCATACTCTTGAACATATTGTTTGTAATATTTTATTTGTTCTTCTAACCAGTAGTAAATATGAAAAGTTGGTTTCATTAAAATTTCCTGAATTACGGAAGAGTATGTTGAAGTATTTGCCATAATGACAACAGATAATATTTGATTGGTATGGTACCATTTCTGCTTCCTTGTTTCATGACGTATTTGGCGTAATGCTCCGACTGATGGCAATACAGGTGGTTCCTTATCTTGAAATATCATATCATGACTCGCTATTTGTTTTCTAACTATTGTTGCTGAATCAAATTTTAATTTCTTAGATAATGTTCGTCTTGAGTACGGAGTGAGTCGTATTTTTTTTAAAGGATTATGCTTAAAATTTGGTTGAAGTTGATCAATTTCACATAAAAAATCAATAATATGATCAGTCTTATCTTTATTTTGAATTTTCACTGTTGCTTGACACTGAGTGCAACGTCCGTAGAATGTAATGTTAGCGCCTTGAATAACATGTCTTTTAAATGCTACAGTACAAGGTAACTTATAAAACTCCCAGAGTTTTTTTCTTAAAAGACCGGACCACTTAAATTTGGGAATAGCTCTGTACGTCTGATATCTTGCACTAGGTTTATTTTTATCGTGTCGTTTATACGTATAACTTAAGGGTTCAATTTTCTTCCATTCATGAACATCAATTGGAAATTTAAAACTAATTTGATGAAGTAAGCTTGCTTGTTGAATAACTGGAGAAGACCCTGATGATGATGTTGACGAAATTATAATACTATTGGTATTATCTTCATTTCTTTTAATGAAGCACTCATCTTTTGCCCGAGGTGAGTTCTGGTTGTTTAAAAAGTTTCTTCTAAAGCTGAGATATAGTGCTTTTGGTGACATCACATAGTTTATATCTTTTGCTATGGTATTGTATATAATAGAACTATATCTTGTCGTGGTGATCAAGCGTTTATGTTTCTCAAATATTTGTTTTTGAGCCACAATATCTAACGCACTACGTTTTCCCATATTGGGTAAAATACCACCAAAAATACACAATAAAACTCAAAATACACAAATTTATGAAAATAAAAATGAAAATGCTACGTCACTCTGCAAGTTCCCGCCAAAAAGTCCCGATAACTGTGTTATTATCAATGTGTTAGAGATGGGTAGCTATTCATATAACTAGCCAAAAAACGGCTATTCACAAAATAGCCACGGCTACGTTATCTGTCAACACAATAATTGGCTACTGGCTACTGGATGGCTACTCGCTATGGCTAGCTAGAATGAGGAGTTTTGCGGCCGGTAGCTGGCCGGCTAGCTAAAGCCATTCTAGCCGGTAGCTGGCCGGCTAGCCAAAGCCATTCTAGCCGAGTAGCCGCGTAGCCGATAACTGTGTGTGCGTGCGTTCATTGCGAAACTGAGTTGTGCAAGTTCCGAAAGAGTGAAATTCGAGTGCGTGTCGTTATTAATTCGAATTTGAAAGGTACTAATTAAACGAATTTAAACCTATTGTTATTTAATTAAATTTAAATTATTCTGTAATATTATTATTTATTAAATAAATCGTTAAAATCATCTGAAGCAGCGCGACATCTATGGTTTACTTGCCTACAACTCACGACTGAGTCCATGTACTGTGAAAGCTTTTAGTTCATATCCATACATAGAGATGACGTTATTGTTGATTTTCGATGTTTTTTTTAGTAATACATACGACCTATGAGGGAAATTTCATTTCTTTTCAAAGGAGTATACAATAAAATAAAAAGTAAATTAAAAACAAAACCATTACATTAATTGATTATAATTTATCATCTAGACTAGCAGCGGCGAGGATCGAACTCAGATCGCAGTTGAACGATATTCAACAAGCTGCGCCGCCGCTCAAGCCAAATAGCCAAGTAGCCAAAATAGCTGACTAGCTAGCTGGCTTTTACACCTCATATAGCTGGCTAGCTAAGCTATTGAAATTTCGGCTAGTTACCCATCGCTACAATGTGTAACCTTTTTTTACATTATTTATAATTAACAATTGTTATAGTACCTAATTAATATAAGTACAAATGTTGTCTAACTAATTTCAAAAATGATTATTAAAAAAATATGACAATTACCAATTTTGTTTCACTCAACAAACCAAATGTCCTGAAATTAGTTAATAAATGATAGTCACTCTTCGGAAAGTTTCTCAGATTTTGATAATCTAGTCAAACAGAAGGCTTAAAGGTATACGACTAAAACAAAACGAATGTAACTTTCATTTCATAGCTGTATCAGGTTTTACTGTACAAATTAGCATAAGATTTTAGGGAATATTACCGCTTTTAGGTGGCCGGGCTGAAATATAATTTCAAGTGATTATTCTTTCTAAATATGTATTATAATTTAAAATGAAAGCGTTACATGTATTCTATATCTCTATATCTCATTATGTACTGGTATTATTTTTTGGTAGGTGTTGCAGTTTTACTGTTTTATAGTAACGAAATAATTTCAGCCCGGCCACCTGCAACCGCTAATATTTCGTATGCTATTGCATTTTAGGATTCGATTTTGTGTTGCATATGCATAAATTATAGGGTATATTTCATCTGTAGCACAATATTGCCAGTATTTTTTGTAGATTAGTGGGAAACAAGGTGGCCGGGCTGAAAACGTCAGGCTGGCCCGGCCACTAAGAAGTGCACGTAATTTCTTTTAAAAAGAGTTACATTGAAAATGAAGGTGTTACATATATTAGTATACCCGGGTACATTGGATTGATAACAATCTCATTATTAAATTCCATGGGGCCGGGCCAGCCTGACGTACATGGCTTTTCACTATGTGATATAATACAATATATCTCTCCATATGGCCCTGATTCTGTTGTTTACAACTAAACTAATTTTAATCTCACTATGTCTCTCTCTAACACAGAACATAAGAAAAGGATGTAAGAAATTTAGTCCTGTCAAATTAGTCCAATGCTCGTTTTCAATTTAAATTTAGTCGCCATCTATCGCGGTTACGCCTAAATACACGCAAAATAAGACGGCAAAGATTAATTTGACAGCTTGAAACATGTTCTATCCTTTTTCAATAATGTTCGTAAGAAAGAGATGAGATGTGACTAAAATTAGTTTAGTGCGATTTACAACAGAATCGGCACCAATATATCATCTTGAGATATAATATTTTATCGCTCTTCATACATTTTGTAAGAGACCGTTCACACTGCGCTATAATATACATTACATCCCAAACTATAAATAGTTTTTCGAGGAATATTTGAAGTATATTTTTACCTCACGTCCCCGGACACCGCGCCTCCACCTGCCTCGCCATTAGTTGGAATGGCGACGTGTCAACTGATCACGTATTTTGAATTTTTGTTTTTATGTTAACCATAGATGTTTTTTATGTCATATATTAAAAGGTATTTGAAGAACGCAATCCATAACTACGCATTAAATTAAGGAAAATTTTATAGAAAGTGTAAGGAAATATCCTTGTTTATGGGCGACTAACAGAGAAGAGTATAAAATAAATGAAATTAAAGATGCTGCTTGGAGAAACGTAATAAAAGAATGTGATTTACCAGACAGTAAGTATTAGTACGCAATGCGTACTAGTGCGTACCATAATGGCAACACTTCCAAAATATATTCTTATGGTGGGTTTCCATGCTTGCCAAGGCTTGACCAGCGGCCACAAGCACAAGCGTGTAAAGAGGGTGTTTGGCTTGGCTTGCGTGAGCTTGTAGACGCTTGTATCCGATCCGGTCTAGTGTCGGTTTTTGGACACAGATCAAAGGGCGCTTGCGGCAAGCGCTTGCGACGCGTTCACTTCACACGTTGGCGCGCGCTTAGTAGCCGCTGTGATCTCGAGACGAACGCACGTCTAGTTCTGTCTTCAAAATGAGTGGCTGGTCGAACGAAGAGAGTTTATAGTTTTTAGAATTTTACCAGACCGAAACGTGTATCTGGAACCCCAAAGACGTTAACCATAAAGAAAAAAAGAAAGTTGCAGATGCTTGGAGTCGTCTTGCCCAGTTAATGGGAAAGCCAGTAAAGGAATTAAAATCCAAAAAAGAAATATTGATGACAAGTTTTCGAAAACATTAAAAAAAAAGCAGGATACTAATAGTTGTAATGTATTTGAAATAAAAGTAGGTTAAACCAAACGTAATAGCCGATGCAAGTTCGGTGTCCGCCATGCTTGGATGTACGTAGCACACTGACACATTCACAAGCGTGTAAACGACTTCCAAATTCCAAGCGAGATTTGTGGATGCTTGTGCCTTGTGGATGCTTGTCAAGCCTTGGCAAGCATGGAAACCCACCATTACAGTGTGAAACAAACGGCAAACGCGGGATGCATCGAACAATTAACCCAAAGAAGCGTAAATGACGTTGATTTTGCTTTGCTTTGACCGTTTTTCCATTAACCTAAATTGAATAAAAAAAATGGTTGTTGTTATAGAGATAAGGTTCAAAATCCTTTGAACATTAAAAGTCTAGTTAGCTATCCAGTTACGTAGTATACAATATTATTATTATTATTATTAATATCCTTGCGCGACGTTCAACCGTAGACTGAGTATGTAGGTATAGACGGTATTCTCCGCATTAATAAATGTAAGTAGGTCGCTGGTAATGGCTTGAGAACATAGAAAAATACAGTAAAATATAGTTTACACGTTTATTTACATTTTATAGAAATGCAGACAGATTGAAGCTAATACTTACCTACACTTACCTACTCCATCTTGTATAATAAAAATTTTTTTTACTACCTATATCATATTACTATATTGGAACACCAAAGTTGGTTGGATTTCCTGTAGTGACTTTGGTCGTAAACAGACGGGCTGTCAGCGTATTGCGAAGAAGATAGCGATAGTTCAACATAATTACATAGATATTTGGATTTTTATCGTATTAAGACGAAATTATCTATTTTTGCATGATATTGACAGAAAATATACTTGAGTATAGTAAACCTATGATTTACTTACTGTATCAGTTAAAAAAACTACTGACCGATGAAATTTTGTTTGATTTATTTCGTTTTACAGTCAATTATACAACAAAGGCACTGAACTACAGCACTGTTTTTTTACAGGACTCTAACTTTGAGGCTCTTCAATGGTTTACGTCTGTGTGGAAATTCATAAAAGATGAAAGAACAACCCTAGAAGAACAAAAAAATAAGGGATCAACACAATTGCAACAAGCATTAGCACTTACAGAGAAAAAGATCAAAACCTTAGAGGAAGAATACAAATTATTATATTATAGCCTTACTAGTGCAAGGATATTTTTCAGATAAATATCTGACGAAAGAAATTGTAGGGCGCATTTCAATGATTGCTTAAAGGTACTTTATAAATCTATATCTATACTAATTACTAATATTATAAAGAGGAAAGATTTGATTGATTTTTTGTTTGCATTGAATAGGCTCCGAAAAAGTGTCGCGACAGTTATATGTCAATAATTGTTCTTTTATTTTAAAAATTTAATTGAAATGCCGCCGCTAGAAAAGGATCTTTATTTGTATCTTAGGCAGAAGGAACAGGGTAAGGGACAGCACAGAGCCTTGCTGGACGTCGGCATTGAAGTCCATGCTGTCGGAGCAGCTACCGTCAACGACGGCTCTTATGCATCTGCTGGACAGAAAGCTGGCAACCTGTTTGCATAATCCGTCGGGAAGCCCGTGTGCTGGTAACTTCGTTAGAAGACCCCGGTGCCAGACCTGATCGAACGCCTTCGCCACATCTAGGCTCACTGCCAATGCCGATCTCCGGCATCTAAATTAAACATGATTTGGTAAAATTATAATACTCTCGTCTAAACAGTTTTACAAAATAACCACTTTATCTTAGAAGTAATAAATTTACTTTAGACTGAAATGTGTTTCTTTTTTGGAGATCGAGGGTTTCGGCTGGAATTTCTGAGTGTTAGCTGCTTTCAGTGTAATATCAGACAAAATCTTCGCCTTTTGCGACATTGTCATGGTCGTCTTCTGCAATCTTGCTGACAATGATGTTGCCAACAATGACGAATTCTATAAAGTTCCACACCTAGAAAAAAGTATGGTAGTAGGTAGCAAAAGAAAAATGCAGACATAAGACGATCGAGATGACAAAATATGGAGAATCAAATTCAACTACTTACTGCTCCTAATACGTGGCGTCCGTCCCTTTCGTAGAGTGAAGATACCGTCCCTTTCAAAGAGTGCCGCTGACTGAGGAGCGGGACGAAGCCTCACTTAAACGTCAAATAAATAACACTTCGAGCGTGATAGATTCATGGGCCGATCATCATTAAGAAAGTGCTGATCATCTCATTTAGAAAGATTATAAATATCGACTAAAAATAAATAAATTAATATATCATCTGAATATATCGGTATGCTAAATTCTAATCCTGAGTTGCCAAGTTATCTAAACTGTTTCTAGTTATGTAATTACTATTTTCTTAAAGTTCCACATTATAGAATGAAGAAACATCGGAATTAAGTAGGGTAGGTATTAATAAATAAATCACAAGACCACACTTTTTGAACTGATTTTACTCCTTTAAATTCTAGTATAATTGTCAATAAATTAATCAATTCAGATAATGGACAATAAGTATCAGATTACGTGATTCAAACGTTAGGATGGATTATTCTAATCGAATTATATAGCATATCTCAAAATCAGGTATACTTAACTATATCAGAGTACTACTAAAGGGTTTATTAGGTCAGAATAATAAATAATCATTTAGGCCAGACTTTAGAAAGTATTTATTCAAACATATCCATGGCCACAACCACAGTTTTACTATTGTATACAGTTGCGCAACGAATGTACTTACGCAGAGAGACGGAGGGGAACTCGCGGGGTGTCGGGGCGACGCGACCGCGTCCTGCCATCACTCTTAGTTTACAGGATCGTTCGCGGAAGGAAGACGCATTCGTGTTTATCTTATTATTTAAACATTATCCATAGGTAATAAGTGTTCAGTGAATTTTATAGGTATTATTCAGTGCTCAAATTCTAAATGGCGCAGCACACAAACTGTTCTGTATACGGCTGCAAATCAACGCCGAAATATAATAGGTATTTAAAATTTCATAGATTTCCCCGTGACGCGAGGTAAGTTGTTCCTATATAAGTATGTCCTAGGATTTATATACCGTTGTAGTTAAACCTATATAATTTATTCTGCGTGTACAGTCGACGAACGCAGAAGTAATTTAACATTTTAGTACCTAACCTACCTTGTATTAGTAAATAGTTAAGTGAGAGAGGTTTGAATTTGTCAAATAATGCGTTTATTATGATTAAATTGACAACTTTAATATAATTGAAGGTATTCTGATGATTTTTCTGATTATTAGGGTTCCGTACCTCAAAAAGAACCCTTATCACATTGTTGTCCAACTGTCCTACAAATACCATACCTATCTATATATATGTCAAGACTAAGGGAATCAAAACCTATTGAGTACCTACCTACTGCTCGTTGACCTAGAATCATGCAATTCGGCATGAAGTAAGGTCTTATAGCACAAATGAAGGAAACTATCCGAAAACCGTAAATTTTTGTGCGACCTATTGCGTGGTATGGGAAACAGTTTTCCAATGGCAAAGTTTAGTTTTTTTTTTTTTATACCACAGGTGGCAAACAAGCATACGGCCCGCCTGATGGTAAGCGGTTACCGTAGCCTATGGACGCTTGCAACACCAGGGGTATCACGCGCGCGTTGCCGACCCTAAAATAAAAGTTATATAAATAAGTTTGTACATACCTACCAATAAGTTTCTACTTCCCTCGGTGCGGGAGTCCGACTTGCACTTGGCTGGTTATTTTAATCAAAATCAAGAAAGTAATTAGATTAAATAACTTGCACAAGCCTTGGAAGCCTTTTTAAGCTGTTTGTGAAGTATAAAGTAGTATTCCTTACGGGTGTGTAGTTAGTCACTTACCTTTATTGGACCCTTGTGATCACTATGGATTTCCCAGTTGGCCTTGTATAGAAGGTAGGCCTGTGCCCCGGCGGCAGTGAGGAAGTCTATAGTCTATGCTGATTGAAGTGCGAGTAGAACTAGCGCACTGAACTTTACTAAGACATTTTTCGTGTAAGTAGTGCACGGTGTGCGTGCGGCGTTGTTGTAGGAACTTGGCCTGCGCACTGCCGTGCGCTTAGATAAGTCCAGTGCTACACATGTAAATGTTTATTACTCATGATGATGATGATGACATTATCATAACAATATAATTATTTTATTTTACATTTTGTGACAACCCTTGCGTATCTGCTCGTGACAGCGTTGGTTACTCACACAGACGGCGGCACGGCCCGACATCAAAGGCGTTTCCCTACTGGTAGATAGTAATACTGTGCCACAACTATGAATTTACTCTCAAATCTACTTCCGGTTCGGATGGCCGACCATATTGAGAAGATACCGGTAAGAAACTCAATATTAAGGTCTTATGTATGGCCACTACACATAAAGAGTTATTCTCAGTATATAACAGAACGTCCGCAATGGGAATCGAATCCACGACCTGCGGCGTAGCGTAATAGTTGGAACTTTAACCAACCACACCAACTGGACTGGCCCGTCAATATAATAGGTATGCAAGAGGTATATGCATATGTGCCATGTTTGTCCCAAGTAAGCTAACAGTGTAGTCACTGTAAAGAGAGAGAAAGAAATACATACGTGACGTAATTGAAGGTGAAATTTTTCATCCTCAATTGACAGTTCGAAGGGCAAAATCCATCTAATATATAAGATTCTTGCTCCCATACAAAGATTGATCTTTTGCTAACGATGACGATAATCGACAACCATCTTGTCTAGGGGGGCTGCAGTTTCTTATATGTTCTATATGTTATGTGATAGTTCCATGTACAGTACCCGGCGATAAATATTGCACATCGACCTTTGGAAAAAGACAATCGGCTAATTTCGGCTTTGTAGAGCATTATCTCTGTCAGACTACCTATGTGACGTCACAGTATTACTATCTACGGGGAAATCTATGACATTTTAAATACCTATTATATTTCGGCGTTGATTTGCAGCCGTATACAAAACAGTTTGTGTGCTGCGCCATTTAGATTTTGAGCACTGAACAATACCTATAAAATTCACTGAACACTTAGTACCTATGGATAATTATTAAATAATAAGATAAACACGAATGCGTCTTCCTTCCGCGGACGATCCTGTAAACTGAGCGTGATGGCAGGACGCGGTCCCGTCGCCCCGACACCCCGCGAGTTCCCCTCCGTCTCTCTGTGTAAGTACATTCGTTGCGCAACTGTATACAATAGTAAAACTTTTTTTTGGTTGGTTTTGTCAGTCGTTGTTCAAATGCTATAGAGTGCGGCCGCGTCCAGTTCAAAATATATATTTGAGTCCTATAGAATCAAAGCCGGCTAACTGACGTTTTGGGTAAAAATGAACTATGAATACGGCAACACTCAACATTTTAAATACTTTCTAACGTATTATAATATCGATATCAGAGATGGCTATCTTCCATAGAAAATCAACTCAAAAGTAACAGATTAGTAACAAATCCGGCCATCTGTAAAGATTCAAAATCAAATATGGCAAACTGCTCGCTCGACCAATCACAGGCCACAGACTACTAATGTGTGAATGTGTGCGTGCCGGCTTGTACGTACAGCGAGGTGGCCGACTCTCAGCGACACAGTTTTTTGTTAGTAAGGATACATCCGAAGTTTTATAACATCCTTGTCACAGGCGTCCATTATGTTTGCGTGGAGTCATGGCGGTGAACGTGTTTTAATTATTTTGTACTGTTTGATTTTATTGATTTATTAAAGTTTCTGCTGCTGAAGTTAAACAGATTATGTGAAATTATAATCCTGAATTGTTACCCAACACCTGTGAATAATTGTTTTGGCCAAAAACGCCAAAAGAATCCGGATAAATGGAAAATAAATATAGCTAAACGAATGAGGTGTGTACCTTGTCTAGGGTTCGCACTTCTTTCTATATATTTTATTTTTGTTTATCTCGCTTTTTTTTTTATTTGTATTTATGCATTTGTTTAGTTAATATTATTTTTGTTTCGTTTCAATAGTGAACTGCTAAGATGTAATTTTGAAGATAAACATATTTATTTAAACAATAATACCGACTTTTCATTGTAGGAGATTATGTAGAGGACCTACACCAATCCCACAGTTTAGACGAATCTAACGACACCTCATATGTTCAAATCCATTAAGCCGTTGAGGCTGCAGACCGTGCTAAAGAAATAGACATATATACATACACTCGAAAAACATAACCCTCCTTCCGGGTCAGTCGGGTATGGTCAGAACTTTTATGTTTGGGATGGCCTTAAACCCGTTTCGTTAGTAATTTTAATAAAACATAATAATTAACATTTTTTTGTTTTTGACAACCCTTGTTTTACCTCTAGTTTGTTTAGAATCAAATACTGCGATCTGACGTTTAGTTGGGATCAAATATGGATATCTGCAATAGACTTAAAATCAAATATGGCCATCTTCAATGTTTAGAATCAAAACCGGCAATCTGTAAAAAAGATTCGTCACTTGTCTCTTTGATATTGACTCCACATCGTGTTTTGTGTTTTTTCTATTATTATTAATAATAAAAGATACATAAACAAACAATTATTAGGTATTTAAAAAATGCCATATAATGAAGTGCCAACATTTTGTAAAAAATCAGATATCCGCTTTTGATTCTATAGGACTCATTTAGAGTTGTTAGTTAACATCCCCAAATTTAAATATTAAAGTTGTACACACGGCAACAGATCAAGCTATACATTTCTAGTATAAGCTGACCTCCCATTGAACCGAAATCGTATACAATGCGAGATCAGCTTATACTGGAAATGTATAGCTTGATCTGTAGCCGTGTGTACCATGGCATCTTTAGGAAAAAGAGGGAAACCTTTACGTAAACATAATGTGAACATGTAAACTTATAGAAAAATTGGTGTATTTTAAACAAAGAATAAAAAGAAGCAAATCATAACTGTTTTAGCTCCTAATAGATACCGGACCGGACTGTTTGCATTTCGTGCGACAGAGATAACGCTCTACGAAGCCGAAATTATTCGATTGTCTCTTTCCAAAAGTCGATGTGCAATATTTATCGCCGGGTACTGTAATTCCGTTGAGCTAGAGTGAGACGTATTTTAATAACATACAAGCTATTGAATTAATAAGAATGCATCGAAATATAAATGCCCTAGAATAAAGGTGACAGCTTTAAAAACGGTCGAAGAAATAAGACAACAGTGTCGCTATTTCGGCGCGTCAAAATGCCGCAGTGTGCTTTTAAAAACTATAAATAACCACCGCAACAGCAAACTTCGGATTAAAAGATAAAGTCGGACGAAGCCTCGCTTAAACGCAAGGAAATTCCTACTACCGTAACTGGAATGTGCACTTCCGATCAAAACATGCAGTGATTAGTCCTTACTGTTCAAAATCAGTGACAAATCACTGACTAGTTTCGGAATCGGATTGCTCGGTATTCTACTCTAAGGGATTGTTCCTCGATGACGATGACTGATAATGCGGACTATGCGAAAGTTAATGTGCGGACTATATTAAAGTGATATTATAAATTAAATGTATGCGACTGAAGGGCTTTGTATCCATGGTCATGAACAAATAAAAAAAATTAAGCAGAAAATAAATGTGAAAAAAAGCATAAAGAAACTTTTTAAACTCGCGTACCTAGTACAAGATAAAACAATGCCATTATTTAAAAATGATTACTTATTTAGCCCAAGTTTTAAGTTTATTTGCCTCAACTCTACAGAACATCCTTCTTACAGCCTCAGTTTCTGGAAGAATTATTATTGCAGTGGTGACATGGATTATTACTCAATTATTTAAAGTAACAGATCGTTTTGTTATATTTTTTCAAATTATTTACGAAGACAATGTATCAATATTCACCGAGGAACTGCCTAACTCTGCAAATGGTATATTTGAAACTGTACGTAACCAGTTTCTATATTTGCAGGATAGTGTAACAAGTGTATATTATTGCATTACTGATAAAATTACTACTTTACTAATATCTTTAAGTTGGTTTATCAACGCAGTTGCTGTCGTTATTTATGAAGTTCTCCTTTTAGTGAAGAATGCTGTTATATTAATAGGAGATACAATATGGTTTACAATAACATTTATTCCCATTCAACTTCCTCTGTTGTTGAGATATTTGTCCATGTGGATAAGTGGTATCATTGTCAATAAAATTATAAATGCTTATATGGCATTACTGAAAATAACTAATTTTCTGACAGAAGTGCCTTTGGAGTCTTTTATTGGAATAACAAGTGCTATTATAATTGTGAGACTGTGTGTGCATTTTAGACAAACATTGTTATCCAAAGTTACAGTGATATACTTCTCAATGGTGCGACAAATGACATACCTTTACTATGCAGCTTATAATTATTTCTATAACTCTGAAGTGAGAGTGATAACTCGTATGGCCAGTGGTGAAGAAATTGGTGCTAGAGAGGTAAACCTCAGTACCTCCGATGTAGATGACCCTAATAATACTGATTCACTTTGTGTTATATGTCAGGAGCGGCAAAAATGTGTGTTAACATTACCTTGTCGTCATGTTTGCTTATGCACTGAATGTTGTAGGCGTTTGTATGGATACCAACGTACCTGCCCTATCTGTAGAACATTCATTTACCACTCAGTAACAGTCTATTTGTGATAATATGAATTAAATTATCTTAATCAACATAAAACAATGTTTCTATTTCAGTTAAGATGTGTATGTACCCACCTCATATACATGTAATTTAGATGCTAAACTGTTAAACGGTTTGTCCAGAATCATTTTCTGAATTGATTTATGTATCTTTTAATATTTAAAGTTACATAAAACTTTTCAGTAGGCAGTTTTGAACACAAACCAAAACGAGAGAAAAAACCTTGAAAGACCTTAGAAACCTTGTTCTATTTTTCCTGTTATATTGACATAATTTATTGTGGTGTATTCCCAACGAACCCATTGCCCACATCCCTATATTTGAGAATTTGAGGGGCCGTTGAGAATTTAACAAAATTGTTCCCAACCGCCCCATTGCTCTATCCCCATTAATGGAGCCGTTGGGAATTGTATAAAATAATGAAAAATTGTTCCCAACCGCTCCATTGCTCTATCCCCATTGATGGGGCTGTTGGGAATCGAATAAAATAATTAAAAATTGTTCCCAACCTCCCCATTGATGCAGTGGAAATCGGATCTCGTCTCCTCGACTCTACCCAGTTCTACGTTATTACACCACTGGTAACTAGCGCGGAGCGCGGTATATAAAATTAAACAGTTTGAGTGTGTATTCTTTTTATAATCAGCTATTTTACAGATTTTTATTTTAAAATAAAATACGCGATAAATATTCCAAATATAAGCGAGTTTTAATTAACAGTTTAAAATCACAAAATTTACTTTTTTTAAACGTTACAAACGTTAAACGCATTATGTTCTCGATTTTTTTATGATAATTATAAAAGGGAATTAATTTTTTGAGCTGTTATTTAAATATTCGAGATGTTATTATGATCAGTTGAAAAACATATTGAGCAGTTATTTAATTTAATGGCGGTTGTTTAATTATTGCGACAGTAAAACATGGACAGTAATAAAAAATCAATTAGTCAGTTATTTTATCATAAAATGTCAATTCTAAAAATAATTGAGCAGTCCAATAACTTAATGAGCGGTAAAAATTATGGAATGAGCGGTTCGATAAATAGTTCGGCAGATCATAGCGAGCGGTGACACCCGAACTCAAATTCATTGAAAAGAGAGGTAAATGTTCGTTAGTCGGGCGGAGCTTATTAGCGCGGGTGGCGGTAAGTGTAAACATATAATTGGCCTGTCCATACGCTTGAAGTACGCCGTACCTCCAGTTGAAGCTAAAAACATTCCACTCGGACAAAAAAGGAAGAGAGGCAGACCGTCGAAAGCCAAACCTGCTCTTATTATACAAAAAGTTTATTTTAGCTGCTACTAAGCAAATTCTATGTCATTTTAATTACTTATGTTTCGAATTACGAATAAAAGTTCCTATTATTATTATACAATTTGTTTTATTTAATTCCTTCAGTCAAAGCAAAAGTAATTTAATTTTTCATTACTATTTTTAAGTACTGTTTTTAGGGTTCCGTACCAAAAAAGTAAAAAGGAACCCTTATGGTTCGTCCGTCTGTCCGTCCGTCCGTCACACCACACCGCTATATTTCGAAAACTACTTTACAACCTCATTGTTTATAGAATTGCTTAGAATGAGATTTCTTACCGACAAATTCCTATTTATTACTGCCCACACGTAACCGCGCGTTCAATAATTTTAACCGCCCATTTAATTATTTCCTGCTCAAGTATATATTCACTGATCCATTTCATTATTTTTTATTACTCATTTTTGTTTACTATACTGCTTAGTTTTAACTGCTGAACTAGTTATTAAACGTACCATTTATAATTTTTTACTTACCAAAACCGCTATTTACAACTGCCTCTTTAAATCAGTGCCATTATAAAATATTAAAATATACCTACTGTCCGTGCGCGATAAGTGGAGACCTCGTGAGAGTATAAAATGTTCTATACCCGCGGTGATGTCACAGTCGCGTTCAAGGGCGTCGCCAGCCGATGGCGCAGGGGGGGGCAAGTTGACTTTACCTACTACAATTCATACTTTTGAGAAAAGTAGGTATGTATGAATTGTAGGTAAAATCGACAGCACATGAAGCTTTTCACTTGTACTACGAGCCTTACATCTACAGCGATTGTAATAACAACAGTATCTTAGTACTATATACATATATATTTAGAATCTCTAGGGGGGGGCAGCTGCCCCTCCATGCCCCCCCTTGGCGACGCCCTTGGTCGCGTTGTATTGTAGTACAAAAGGGCGCCATCGGAGAAGTACCTACAGGGTAAGCGGGAGAGCGCGGGTCTCAACTTATCGCGCACGCACGTGTAATACCAACAAAATAAAAAAAACTGCTTAGCCAGATACTCAAAGGCTTAGCCTCACGTTTTAGCGTTGACAACATCGTTATTTCATCATTTGTAACGTCGCGTAGAGACAATTCAAATATTATAAACGTTAAACTCACGAAAACTAATAAATACCTATAATGTAGGTAATGGGGAGTGGTAATCATTATTTTATTCAATTCCCAATGGCCACATCAATGGGATAGCGTAATGGGGCGGTTGGGAACAATTTTAAATAATTTTATTAGGTACATTTTCAAGAGCAATGGGGGGGGGGGGGAGCAAAACAAACATTCTGGTGTTCTTTGACCTCTCTTTGACATGACAAAAGCATTTGATTTTGTGTCACACTCATAAGAATTTTACGGATCCATCCGCCAATGACGGTGCGTGAGGCAGGTTTCGCCTTGCCGAGAGTGTGGTGATAAATAACCTGGTCAGACATGGGTTATTCAGTCTCCTAGCCTTTGAAACATCAAGTAGGCATCGTAACCACGAGGGTAAGCTAAGGTTTTTGTTGGAGTTAGTGTGAAATTCCCAACCCGATTGTTTGTATGTGGCCGAGTCAGACTTTGATCCGAATTTAGGCCAGATCCTTATAATGTCACCTCTGTCTTCGTAATAGTTACTGTCTATAGATAATAATGTAAGGTCATGAATTCGTCGACCCGTAGTTAGTAGAAGGAGAATAGCTACGTGTCGAGAAACTTGAAAAATGCTTTTTTTGTTGATGTCGCATTTTGATAGCCATTCTAAGAGATCAGATACCGCCCAAATTGGTGTTCTGATCGAGGGCGAGAGCCTGGTGGAAAGGGCTCCGTTTGGTGGTGAAAAGACACACCTGCGTCTTGGTAGCATTAAAAGTGACCAGATTGGCATTGCCCCAATCGGAGACTGCCTGTAAAGTTACGTTCAAATGCTCTACCATGGCCTCTCGCAACAATTGGATCTATGACAACGGTGCTATCGTCTAACTACCCAAAGATACCGGGCTTCACCAGATCTTTAATATGCAGCAGAAATAAGGTTGCTGAGAGAACTGAATCTGATCTCTGTGGAATTGATTGCGAAAAGGTCCGACGAACACCCGTCTATGACTACGTGAATAGACCGTTCGCTCAGGAAATTGGAAATTCAAGCGCACAGACCACCAGACATTTCATATCAAGGAAGCTTGCTTAGAAGGCTGGTGTGTCAGACCCTTTCAAAGTAACAATTTTATGAGATCAGCCGATGTACAAAATGCTTTCAGTTTTCAGCGGTAACCCGACTATATAGAACTATCATTCTTGATATTACGTTGTGCAAAGAGTTGTTACTCGCGCCGCGCGCGCATCGCCTCCATCTAAAGCTGGCTTCCCAAGGTGCGTTATATTGCGGACGCACGCGCACCAGCCCGCACCACGCACCGTGGGAAGGGTCTCGTCCGTGGTCGCAGAGGACGTCTGTGGCGGTGCGCCGGTATCCGTCGCGAGGCGGTAACTTCAAAGGTGCGGTGGTAATTGTTAATTAATACCACAGCCGCGGCTGCAGCGACGACACGTTCTTTTTCACTTTGCATTTTGAAATGAAGTTATCAAAAGATCTACACAGACCGACACGCACCGTTGGAAGAGCCCTGTCTGCGTGCGTTGCCGTCCGTGATCGTCGGCTGTGCGTGATGATCCGCAGAATCGCGGACCGTGGGAAGCCAGCTTAAGACTCACTGGCCGACTTAACTATTAGCTAGATGGATGAGCGGTAGCAGCTAGCCGCGTGTGTGCCGAGCGGTGTATAGATTTCAGAGTAATACTGACCTAAATCTACTGGATATTTAATGAATTTTTTTAGTTTTACATCAACTATTATCAATTATGATTAAAATTCGAAAAAACCGGATTTTATTCTCAATATTCGGATTTATGATAGGCCCCTAAAATACGGATTTTTCAGTCATTTTCGAATTTCGAAGTATCCGGATTGCAATCCCTATCTGTACCAACCAACATTGCTAAATGGGTCTTCATATCCCTATTCTTCCTTTCGGCTGGGTTGGCTTGTGGGTGATAAACAGGTATCAACTCTTGTGTAATGCCAAGTATATACATGCATTTTTGCATAACTGCAGAAATAAATTGGACACCATTGTCAGATATAACGCGTCGAGGTAGACCAAAACGCAGGAAGAATTCCTCTATCAGGATTTTAGCACATGCTATCCCATCTCGTTGCTGTGTCTTCAACTAATAAAATCCATTTTTCTCCGTTTTCTCCTTCTGGTAGTGGGCCAAATAAGTCCACTGCTAGGACCTCACTACGCTTGTTTAATATAGGTGTTTGGATTAGACCTGGGTAGAGGTGTGTAACTCATCAAAAATACGCGAGCTGCATAACAGCTCACGGCTCAGGTATGTGAGCCGGTTCAATGAGTCAGCTCGCAGATCAGCTCAATTTGTACCTACAGTCCACGATACGCGCGCACGCTCACTGCGTACTGAGTCGAATCGAGCCGACTGAGCTGCCGCCGCGATTCGTTCGACTCCGCTAAGCGACTCTTTTCATATTTTAGAGTTGGAATTATTTGTCGTTTTATATTATCTAGTAATGTAACTTACATACCTATTTATTAATTGAATTAAATTATTAAGAATTTAAATGTTTTAGAACGATAATAATTCGTTAATTAGAATCAAGAGAATAATCTATGGAGGGAGTCGCATATACAATAGGAGTTCGATTGAGCCGTGAGCTAGTCATTTTGATGTTGAGCTGTAGCTCAACGGCTCAAACCCGTGTGATCTGATTCATTGAGCTGGTTCAGAGCTGAGTTACACACCTCTAGGCCTGGGGGCTTCTCATTTGTTGCTTTATAACGTTGGCACGCAGAACAAGACTTGATATAATCTGAAATTATTCTTCGCATACCAGGGAAAAAATAATTCTGGGCAATTTTCTGGTATGTTCTTTCAATTCCAGGATGACCAGCAATCGGAGCATCGTGACACTCACGCAGAATCTCATCATGCATACTTCCAGGTATTACCAACTGTGGTGATTCATTGTCCGTATCTGGGTTAAAACGGTAGAGAACCCCACGTTCCATGAGGTAACCACGTTCCGTCCAACGACGAGCGGCAACCTCCTCTGTATCTTCTAATTCTTTTATTATTTTGTCAACTTCAGGGTCAGCTTTCTGTTCTGCACGCAGTTCTGTAAGATCGCGGGTTGGCAGATCCATTATGACAGTACATATCCCACATGACTCACGCGATTCTTCAGTGCAGACAGGGCGGCTAAGTGCATCAGCCACTACATTGACCTTTCCGGGAGTATATTCAAAAATTCTTTTATTATTTTGTCAACTTCAGGGTCAGCTTTCTGTTCTGCACGCAGTTCTGTAAGATCGCGGGTTGGCAGATCCATTATGACAGTACATATTCCACATGACTCACGCGATTCTTCAGTGCAGACAGGGCGGCTAAGTGCATCAGCCACTACATTGACCTTTCCGGGAGTATATTCAAAAATAATAATAATATTATAGGCCTGTAATTTTAGTGCCCAGCGCACCAAACGACCTGAAGGCGACTTTAATCATAACAGCCATTTTAATGGTTGGTGGTCGCTTCCTACAACCACGGGGTGACCATCAATATAACCTCTAAAACGGTCTGCAGCCCACACAACCGCTAGAGCTTCCCTCTCTGTTGTTGAATAATTCCGCTCTGCAGCAGACAACAGACGGCTGGCAAATTCAATTGGTCGCTCTTCATTCTTCTCACCCTGTAGCAATACGGCTCCCAAGGCATAGTTGCTTGCATCTGTGCGCAGGATAAAAGGCTTTGAATAGTCGGCCTGGACGAGAACAGGTGCTGATGTCAGGAGCTTCTTCAAGGTGTTGAAAGCTTCAACCTGTTCTGGTCCCCATAACCATGACTGGTTCTTCCTTGTTAATCTTGTGAGCGGTTCTGCTACTTGAGAAAAACCTGGGATAAATTTTCTGAACCAGGAGCAAGTCTGGACAAATGTTCTGAGATGTTTCAATGATGAAGGGGGTTTCATTTCCAGGATAGCATGGATTTTATCATCATCAGCTGAGACTCCCTCCTGTGAAATCACATGTCCTAAATACTTGACCGATTCTCTTACAAATACACATTTTTCTCGGTTTGCACGTAACTTGAACTTCCTAAGTTGTTCAAAAACTTTGTGCAGGTCTTCCAGGTGTTTAGAAAAATCCCCTTGAGAGATGATCAACAAATCGTCTAAATACCCTAGGATGATAACCTCTTTGAGTGCTGAACTGGAACGCATTCTATCTATTAAACGCTGAAAGGTGGCAGGCCCATTCTTTAATCCGAACGGCATCCTCTTGAAACGGTAAGTGCCAAACGGAGTAACAAATGCCGTTTTGTCTCTGTCCTGCTCCTCTACAGATACCTGCCAGTAGCCAGAACGCAGATCTATTGTTGTCATATAACACTGCCCTCTCTTGGTAGATTGCAGCAATTCATCAATGCGGGGCATTGGATAAGCATCAGTCTTGGTAATTGCATTTAATTTTCTATAATCTATGCAAAACCGGAAACTACCATCACGCTTAGGTACCAGCAGTGCTGGAGCTCCCCAAGCTGATTCACAGTCTTCAACAATGTCTTCAGCTAACATCTTATTGAGCTCTTGCTGCATAATTTCCTTCTTTGCAGGCATTAGGCGGTAGGGGGGCGTCGCTACCGGTGCATGTGTAGGTTCCCCAACTGGATCAAACAAGTCCTGAAAATCCAGGAGTAATTGAGCAAGTTCATCACGCTGCTGAGCCTGCAAACATGTCCCCTCATCATCACGTAAGATACTCATAGCAGCATATGAGGTACTGGGAGGAGCTACTGGTTCGAAAAGAAGTTTATATTTCTTCTTAATATTTTCAGAAAAATGCCATAAGCCCTTTTTAAAATTAATAACAAGACTAGCCTTTTTAATAAAATCTATACCTAATAGGGATAGGGAAAATTATAAATTCGGTAGGTATCTTCTTATGAAAGAAATTCACCTGTACATCTGCGATGAACACATCTATCAAACGTGTGCAACCATCCGCTAATCGAATGTTCCTAGTACCATGCCGCAGTGGGTGACCCTTCTCTACCAAAATCCGATATAATGACTGCCCTGCAATGCAACCCTTTGCATCAGTATCCAACAATGCAGTACCATTTTCCCCTAAAACATTAATTTGCAACAAAGGTCTTCTATAAATAGACTCCCCCTGGATATGAACCTGTGTGCGCGCAATACTCTCTTTATAGAGGCCATTAATATTCTTATTACATATACCTATTTAAATCACAAGAGTTCAAATTCAGACATGGAACATTATTACAAGAATTTAAATTCAGACATGAAATATTATTATTAGAATTTACATTCATACAAGAAACATTATTATATTCTTTAAAAGATGAAATACTAGCCTTACATTTTGGCGGTTGTCTGTCAGACTCAGACTTACAGACATCAACGGCGTCAATACGCACTGTTTCGGCGGGCGACTCGCTCGCTGTTGCCGGGACGTAACGGCGCGCGCGGCGGCGCGGGCATCGAAGTCGGCGATAACGGCGTCGCGGCGGCGGCTGCGTCGCGGGCGGCGGCCGCGGCGGCTGATACAAGCCGGCGGTCGCAGCGGCGGCGGTTTCGGTTTCGCTGTGCCTGCTGGCACGGCGATCAGTGCCGCGAACGTTTGAACTCGCGTTATCACTTATCACTACTATTTGGAGTTGTTGTTACGAGGTCACCTGATTATTTATATAAGAAATTACGGTGGGCTCGTGATAGCAACCCCCACTCCACTCGGGCATCAGCGTATTTACTTTCTGTGCCTCATCATCGCACTGCAACGTTTAAGGGGAGTTTTCGATACGCTGCCACTAAATGTTGGAATAACTTACCACCACCGCTTCGCGATTGCCGCTCCATTAAATCTTTTAAAATTATGTACAAAAGGTTATGTGTATTACGTCTTCCTTCAAATCGTTAATAAAACATCTCAGTGGCAGCAGTGCGACAGCGTATCGTATCGATTCTCCGTACGTATTTAATTTAATCTGTGTTTCCGTTTCGTATTTTGTGTGGGGGCAAATAACCTTTTATGTAATAACGGCTTTTGTTTTATTTGTTTTTTTATTTTAGTTCTAATATATTATGTTATTTACTGTGTTTTATTTATTTTTGTTGTTTAGTTTATGATTAGCCACTGTATAACTTGTATTTATCTGCATTATTATTATTTTTTTCTTTTGTTTTTTATGTATTTTTTTATATTTTTTTATAAATAGATATATAATTATGTCATCTCCCACAATTCTATTTTATGTACGTCCAGGCGTCACCTCATTTAGGGTGCCGCTGAAAATCAGCGTTGTGACGTAACACGCCACAACTCATGCTGAGTCGGTATCCTTTTTGACAGCACTTTTATTATTCTTATTTTGTGTATTTTTTAATTAAGTACTTTTCAACTTTTTTTTTTTTCCCTGTGTTTTTAATTTCTTTGTATATGTGTTTTTACTGCTGTCAAATAAATATCATTCTATTCTATTCTATTCACTGACATTGAATAAAACGCATTTTGTGAATTACACTTTTCACAATTTGAACGAATGACATTAGGGGTACCGCACCCAAAACATTTCACTTGTTTGCTATCACTCTTATCACTTTTTACGGCATTAGATTCCGACTTTTTGCCCTGGTACTGGAACTTCTCATTTCTCCACTTTTTATACGTGTTGGGGCGCGAACGATCTTTCTCATCTTTGGCAATGACATTGTCTTTGACAGTCGTCGTCGTAGACGTCACTGTCATCGCCGGTTTGTTATCATTCGCTTCACTAGAGGCGCCATCTTTCATCAGCGATTCTTCAATCGTTCTAGCGCGTTGCAATAACTGCTCGAAAGATGTCACGGCGTTTCTGTCGAGCCGTTTCTTTATTCTACGGTCGAGAAGGCCAAATACCATGTCAAGCTGCACCTTTTCACTCAGGTCTTCTTCTGGTATTCTTGATAAAAGCGCTCTAGCTTTCGATATGAACAAATCCGTAGGCTCTTTGCCTTGTTCCAATGCAAATAATTCCCGATAAATGCGGAAAGGGGGGCGTCGTTCTCCGAATGCGCTTCTTAGCTTATCTAGGGCATCTTGCCATGAAGTGGTGCTTAGTCTCACACCTTGCCACCACAAAGCTGCTGAATCTGTCAATAGCATTGACAATCCTTTCACAGCATTTTCATCTGAAATCTGTAGGCAATTTTTATATACGTCGATCGCGTCTATGAAACCGTCCAACATGGTGGTCGTTCCATTGAAACGCGAAGTACACTTTGAAAAATTCGCTGTGTTCATCACCCTTGATGTCTCCATCGGCGGAACTGGCGTCGACGTACGTGTCTCGTGGATAAGCCGAGCGAAAATTTCTGCCTGACTCTGCTGAAGAGTTTTCAACATTGTCGTAAATTGATCTTGACTCATAGAAATCGTAGGCTCTTCCGCCTCGTCTTCCGTTTGATTTCTTGTGCGTGGCATGATTGTATGTTCCTCGAACAAACAGCAAAGCGTGCTCCAAGAAAAAAAAAATCTTACCAACACTGTGAGAGAGGCCCTATTGTTGGGACGCCAATTTTAGCCAGCGGGAAGGGGTTCTTTGACTAAACGCACAAAATCAATTTAACTCTCACTTGTATTGATAAAAATGGTCATTACAATTTTACAAGGCAATTATTACAATGTTTTACACTTTTATTACAAACATGTACAACCAAAACAAACTCAACAATCGAAGATGGCCGGCGGTCTACGAATACGCCGAGAGACGCGTTGCGACACACACACATCCGTATCCGGAGGAAACGCGGACGGTTCCTTGTCGTTGAAAAGAGTACCTTGGGGACTTTTTGGCGGGAACTTGCAGAGTGACGTAGCATTTTCATTTTTATTTTCATAAATTTGTGTATTTAGAGTTTTATTGTGTATTTTTGGTGGTATTTTACCCAATAAAGATCATCCATGTGCACCAGTGAAGTGAAATGAAATGAAATGAATTATGTGTATCGTGACTTTTCAAGTTGTCTCAAAATGTCCGTGAAGAGTTTTAGTACAATGACCACCATTGTAGTAAAACATGACTTTTATGGACGGTGACTGACTGAGGACTATAAGTGAAGTGATTTATTGTGACTGAAAACTATAATATAACTCGTCACTGGCAGAAATGAGCCCTAATTTGGGCTTGGTTGCCAAAATTAAAAATAAGAAGAAGAAGAGTACCTTGTTCACTGGTGCAATGGGGTTGCCCTGCTACAGTATTATCTATGTTTCCTAGTACAAAAGTATTCGTGCGATGGTCGGAAATGTCGGAATACCCCCCTACGAGTCGTTTAAACCAGTTTTTAAAGAACTTGGAATTCTACCACTACCCAGCATGTACATTTATGAACTTTCAATATTTGTTAAATAAGCAATAAGCAATTTTTTTCAAAAAAGCCTCGTTCCTTTTTCCTAGAAACACAAGGAATGCCGATAGATTGGTTCTGAACAGAATTCCCAGAACAGCTTTATATAATAAAAACTGTTGTAATGGGAACTAGAGTTTTCAACGCAAATCCCAATGAATTAAAATGCTTATTATACCCATAAATCGTTTTAAATATGAGCTACGTAAATGGTTGTTGGAACGTGATTGGAACGTAGTTTCTACGCATTTGATACGCATCTTGCTCGTTGTAGGTTCGTTCGTGGCTCGGCTCGTGCTCGATTCGCGTAGCATGGATGCACCATTATGTGATAATACGTCTTTGTGATATTTTCACATTGTTTTAGGTAAATTTAATGTTAAAATTACTATGTAATGTTAATTTAAATAATGTAAAATAATTAGTAAATTTTATAATAATTAAATTCCGTGTGCATTGAACCTACTTCAATTTGAGGCGTAATTCATGTACCTACTTGTACCGAAAATGTTATAAAAAAACCTAATCGTAGTGTGCCGCCGGAAGCGGGGAAGGACCCAAGCTACCGGTGGTTAGGGCTGCAGTGTATTTTGAAAAATTTGCATGCCTATATGAAGGCTTATGTGACCAATCTATATTATTTATAACATCCACATGTACACATATTAGCGAATAAATGATGATTTGATTTGATTCAAGAATTACCGCCTGATATCTCTCCTAAGCCACGTTTATAAGCTGTTTTCGAGAGTCATTACGAATCGTCTTGTTGAATTCGGTATTGCTGAAGTCGTCAAACCTGCGTGAGGTTTGACGACTTCAGCAATCCCGAACAAGCCGGTTTCCGTAAAGGATTTAGTACCTACCATAGACCACATACATCACTTGTGGGATAGAGAGGGAAATATGTCGGTTGCGAAGTAACTAATTTTAAAGGGAACTGGAATGATACCTCTAATAGGTCATAATATTGAAGAGGTAAATTTAAATTTGGTTATTAAAGGACGGCGGTAACATTTCCCCCACCCTTGAAGGGTCACCTTTAAGAAATATAAATAAAGAAAAAAAAAGGCGTTCAATTAAATTACATAAGCGAATATAACAATAATACATTTAATATAATATATAAATAGATGTGTGTTGTGTAGTTATTGGGTTGGTAAAGGACACAAACGGACCACTGGTCTGACGATTGTACCCCTTGCCGTCTTTACCGTCGCGACACGAATTACATTGTCCTTGGAAGGGTGAACCTTATCAATCACTCCCAAAGACCACGAAAGTGTAGGCGAATTATCGTTAATAATTATGACTACCTACTGTACCAACTGCTATTGGAACAGAAGACTGAGTCCATTTCTGTCGCACCTGCAATTGATGCAAGTATTCAGTTCTCCAGCGACGCCAGAAAGACTGTACCAGCTTGTCCAAAAGTGAGTGTCGCTGGAGTAAGTTAATCGGCGTAGATTCTACATCAGTCGCAGGTAGGGATCGTAGTGGCATTGTATTCAAAAAATGCGCAGGAGTCAGTGCGGTAGGTTCAGCGGGATCGGAACTAAGCACAGTGAGAGGGCGCGAATTAAGTAAACACTCTATTTGAGAGAGTATAGTAATAAGCTCCTCATACGCGAGAGTTTGCTGTCCGATGACTTCAAACAGATGATTTTTTACACATTTCACCATGCTTTCCCAACATCCACCGAAATGCGGGGCGGCGGGCGCTATAAACTTGAACTCAATACGATTTTCTAACAGTTCTTCTTGTAGACGCGAACGATACTCTTTGGTAATAACATCGTATAAGTCACGTAAATAAGAACGCGCGCCGACAAAATTTGTTCCATGATCGGAGTAAAGACACTTCACAGGACCACGTCGCGAAAGGAACCGCTTTAAGGCGGCGAGAAAGCTCACAGTAGTGAGATCCGTGGCCACTTCAATGTGAAGTGCACGCGTAGTAAGACATGTAAATATACATATATAAGCCTTGCGAGATTTAACACCGCGGGCGCGAATAGGCGTATAAGCTATAGGACCAGCGTAATCGCAGCCAGTATGAGTGAAAGCCTTATCAGTTTGCGTTACTCTTTGCTTAGGTAAATCAGCCATGAGCGGAAACTGTGGCCGAGGCTTCGATTTAAAGCAAATATTACATTTGTTTATTCTAGACCGAATAATACGTCTAGCAGACAAGATCCAAAATCGTTGTCTTATCAACGACATAAGTAATTCCGGCCCAGCATGTAAATATTTTTTATGATAATAATCTATTAATGATTCTACAAGCGGATCGTGTCGCGGCAAAATAACCGGGAATTTTGATTCTAAACGTTCAGCGGAATTGGAAAGTCTACCACCTACATGTATAATACCTTCATTCAAAAATGCTTTAAGCTTCATTAGCGCGGGTGAACAGTCATTAGCGGTTTTTAAATTTTTAAAGTCTAAAGCAAAGTGTCTATTTTGTATATCGCGAATAATTATGCGCTCAGCGACACTTATGTCGGATGCGGTGACCGCTATCGATCGGGAACGAGCCAATTTTTTCGTAAATCTACAAACGTAAACCATAATTCGCGTAAGCTTACTCCATGAGTTGACACGTTTGCTAAGCTCCTGAACTAACGAGGGTCTTTTCCGACGAGGGATTCAACTCATCTTTTTTTTTTCTTACACTCGATTTGAAGTTTCAGTTTTTAAAAAAACGGAGGACTCTAAAATTTTTTTAACTACTCAAAAAAATCAAAAAATTACGTCCTTTCTGCCTATATAGCTCAGATTGTGGTTCAAATTATTAATTATTTTAGTACCAAGCCCCATACATTTATTGGACGTCTCCTTTGTATTTTGAAAAATTTGCATGCCTATATGAAGGCTTATGTGACCAATCTATATTATTTGTAACATCCACATGTACACATATTAGCGAATAAATGATGATTTGATTTGATTCAAGAATTACCGCCCGATATCTCTCCTAAGCCACGTTTATAGCTGTTTTCGAGAGTCATTACGAATCGTCTTGTTGAATTCGGGATTGCTGAAGTCGTCAAACCTGCGTGAGGTTTGACGACTTCAGCAATCCCGCACAAGCCGGTTTCCGTAAAGGATTTAGTACCTACCATAGACCACATACATACACTCCGCCAGATTATACAGAAGACTGAGGAGTATAATCGGCCATTATGCCTGGCGTATGTGGACTATGAGAAAGCCTTCGATTCAGTCGAGACATGGGCGGTGTTACAGAGTCTACAGCGATGCCAAATCGACTAGGGTATATCGAAGTGTTGAAGTGTTTGTACAGCAAAGCCACCATGTCAATCCGAGTCCAGTTAACGTTAACTCTAATTTGTATGGCATGGTACTAGCGCCGCCTAGCGGCAATTGGCGGCGCCTGGTCCTGCGCCATACAAATTAGAGGTAACGTTAACCGTATCGAGCGCGTTAAAAAACTCGCACTAAGCCTACGCAATGATAGTACGAAAACAATCTCAAAATTTTGTAGTACCTATCACAGACATGTCTATAGGTACCTTGTTCATATGTAATATGTATATGAACAAGGTACCTATAAAGAAGAGAGACAAAAAAAATAATTAAATAATAATAAATAATATTTTATTAATAATTTGTTTTTACCCGACTGACCCGGAAGGAGGGTTATCCTCTGTGGTTGTTTTTCGAGTGTATGTAGGATGGAGGCACGCGCTGCAGCCAAAACTGCTTGATGGATTTAAGCATATGAGGTGTGTCGTTAGATACCTCTAAACTGTGGGAGTGTCATAGGGTACCTATATTATTTTTATATGGCCTCTACGAATAAAAAATGAGATGGGGAATTAAAAACAAAAATTTCGTTATTATAACAATATGGGTATCAATTGAAAGCTTTATTAAACAACCCATTCCATCTTTATTTACGTGTGTATAAGAAGCCCTATAAGGGCCCAACTTGAATAAATGAATTTTGATTTGATTTGATTTATGTCACTGAACTCCTCCTAAACAGCTGGACCGATTTGAATGTTTGTTTTTGTACGTATGAGTTTTGTAATCTATAGATTTAAGAGCTTGCTTTTCTCTTTTCTTTCAGTTATTTTTTGTTTTACGCAGTCGGGCTTTTTGTTTCTTTTAATAATTTATTTCTTAATTTGTTCTCAAATAAGTAATACCTTTCATTTAAAATATTCCCTCTGCCTTATAAAGGGTTAAATACATGTTAAAATTATAAGGTTCTTTTTTCAAAAATACTGATTCACAACTGCCCCAGGTGTGTTCAAGGCTGCCCCAACTTCGGGGTAGCTTTGAACATTTACAAGCCTGTACAAAAAATAAAATATCTAATCCTGACTTTATGAATGACTAGCGACCCGCCCCGGCTCCGCACGGGTGCAATGCCGTAAAAATAGTTTACGTCCTATTCTCAGAACTAGATAGAATATACACACAAAATTTAATAAGGATCGGTAGGTAGGTACCTACCTAAAGCCGTTTCGGAGGAGTTTTTTAGGGTTCCGTAGCCAAATGGCAAAAAACGGAACCCTTATAGATTCGTCATGTCTGTCTGTCTGTCCGTCCGTATGTCACAGCCATTTATTTCCGAAACTATAAGAACTATAATGTTGAAACTTGGTAAGTAGATGTATTCTGTGAACCGCATTAAGATTTTCACACAAAAATAATAAATTTTGGGGGTTCCCCATACTAACTGAAACTCAATTTTTTTTTTCATCAAACCCATAAGTGTGGGGTGTCTATGGATAGGTCTTCAAAAATGATATTGAGGTTTCTAATATCATTTTTATCTAAACTGAATAGTTGCCCTGTAACTTCTAAAATAAGAGAATGATAAATCTATAAAAATATATGATGTAGGTACATTACGGTGCAAACTTCCACCGAAAATTGGTTGGAACGAGATCTAGTAAGTAGTTTTTTTTAATACGTCATAAATTGAAATTAATATCAAATACTCAGGTCTATACTACCATTTACTTATATACCTATAGGTTTGTACGGAACCCTCGCTGCGCGAGTCTGACTCGCACTTGGCCGGTTTTTTTTACAAACACCGTGTTCTAAGTTTTAGTCCGAGTTTAAAAATGTAAGTAATTTTTAAACTCGTGATCTTTCGAATGGAATTTCCGACTTTAATAATTCAAAAAGTTATGTAAAGGTATTGAAGCAGTCTTGAATATGAAATAATTTATTTTGATAAGGATTAATACCAAGATACAAATAAAGAGCCTTTTCTTGCGGCGGCATTTCAGTTAAATTCTTAAAATAAAAGAACACATTGTGGCATAACTATAATAGTTATACATATACTGTCACGGAACTTTTTGTTAATAATGATGTGTTCTGCAATTTCGTAGTACCTACTGTTAGAGCTTATTTACATAACACAAGCCCTAAAAATAATATTAAAGATACATAGTAAAACTTCTGCACACACGGGAAACCATCTTGTTTCGACCTGTCAAAACTCTGTTTATAGTAGAGATGGGTAGCTATTCATATAACTAGCCAAAAAACGGCTATACACAAAATAGCCACGGCTACGTTATCTGTCAACACGATAATTAGCTACTGGCTACTGGATGGCTACTGGCTACTGGATGGCTACTGGCTATGGCTAGCTAAAATGAGGAGTTTTCTTAAGATACCTCTATGCTGAAAATACCTGTGTAACTATTGATAATTCGAACCAATTTGAACCTTAAGTGCACGATTTTCCGGTATTTTAACCTTTTGTAACATAAACAATCCTCCTCATTACGAGAAGTTAACGTCACACACAGCGGGTAGCCGCCTAGCCGCCAAAGGTTAATAGCCACTGTAGCCGCCACTAGCCGGTAGCTGGCCGGCTAGCCAAAGCCATTCTAGCCGAGTAGCCGAGTAGCCGCGTAGCCGCGTAACCGCGTAGCCGCGTAGCCGATAGCTGTGTGTGCGTGCGTTCACTGCGAAACTGAGTTGTGTAAGTTCCGAAAGAGTGAAATTCGAGTGCATTTCGTTATTATTAATTCGAATTTGAAAGGTACTAATTATACGAATTTAAACCTATTGTTTTTTAATTAAATTAAATTATTCTGTAATATTATTATTTATTAAATAAATCGTTAAAATCATCTGAAGTAACGCGACATCTATGGTTTACTTGCCTACAACTAACGACTGAGTTGATGTACTGTGAAAGCTTTTAGTTCATATCCTTATATAGAGTTGACGTTATTGTTGATTTTCGATGTTTTTTTTAGTAATACGTACGACCTATGAGGGAAAGTCATTTATTTTCAAAAAGTATACAATAAAATAAAAAGTAAATGAAAAACAAAATCATTACATTAATTTATTACAATAATGATATATATTAGATGATAACATCTAGACTAGACTTGTTGTAGCGGCGAGGATCGAACTCAGATCGCAGTTGAACGTTATTCATCAAGCTGCGCCGCCGCTCAAGCCTAATAGCCAAATAGCCAAAATAGCTGACTAGCTAGCTGGCTTTTAGACCACATATAGCTGGCTAGCTAAGCTATTGAAAATTCGGCTAGTTACCCATCGCTAGTTTATAGCGTTTATAGTCCTTTAGTGACGTGACACGCTGATGCGAGAGTCGAGCTAGTGCTGTGACAAACTCGAGTTAACACTACATTATTTTATTCTATCATCAATAGTTTTCGCAGTGCACGCGAAGTAAAGAATATTTTAGGTAGTTTTTTTACACCTTGGTTTACATTATTGGAGTTTTAGTAAGGATCCCTAAATTTTTTGAAAATATAATAAAGCCTATGTGACCCGGGGATAGAGTAGCTTTCTAAAAGTGAAAGAATTTTTCAAATCGGTTCAGTAGTTTCGGAGCCTATTCGATGCAAACAAACAATCAAATCTTTCCTCTTTATAATATTATTTATTATAGTACCTATAGATTAGCATAGATTAAGAAGGACTTAATTATTTTGTTGTCTTATAACCATGGCCGCTATTTAGGAAGAACAAACTAAGTAAATCAAACAAATTTAGAACTTATGAAATAAAGTACGAAAAGTGTTCAAAGCTGGCCCCCCTATGTACATGTGAGAAAGTATTTTGTAATTTGTATTTTAAAGCAAAGTACCTATGTATTCTGCCCAGCCAGCCAGTTTTTTTTTTATAGGTAGATACCTGTACTTAAACTAAGATAACTGTTATATTAGGCACCATTTTCAAAAGTGAGGCCATAGAAGACTATTTGAGTGAGGCACTACTCAACAAATAAATTGGTTCAGCTAAGCTATTAAACCTTATGAATGTTAAGTTACTTATTGTCATGACTGCCTTATTCGTGTACTATTTAAAGAATAGTTTTCTGCTTCATTTCTACTTTCTGTGCTATGCATAGTACTTCTTCTGTTTCTTGAATTGAGATTTAAATCTCTAAATGTGATTTGCACATCTTTGAATGCATTCAACATAAATACTGCAGTTATTACTACAAGAAAACCGCATAGACACCCTAAAATATCTTCTGTTTTCATATGGTCCCATTCTTTGAATAGAATACCTGAGGCAATTATTACTAACACTGTAAACATTACATAATATACTGGAGTAACAACACTTGTGTTGAATATATCTAAAGACTTATTCAAATAGTTCATTTGTATCATTATACATATGACTGATGTCAGTAGAACTAACCAAAATACATAGTTTTTTAAGTTATTAACATCTCCAGAGATTGTTTCTTTTACACCAAGAGCCACAGCTTTACAAAAAACTACCGTTAAACTGCCTATTGCTGAACAGAGTAACAAGTAAACAGCAATATTTTTATTACCAAACCGTGGAATAAATACAACCTTAATTATCAAACTCATAACAAAAATTGATGCAACATAAGACATAAACATATAATCACCAAGTTTATTTACCAATTCTAAAAATGTTTTAACTTCTTCTGATTTTGGTGAATGTATGACAAAAATTATGGATCCAATAATGCATAGGAAACATCCAATCTGAAAATAATAACATTTTAGGTAAACATATTATTGCTGTTTCTTTTTTCAACATATTTTTTGATAGGTATTTCAGTCATAATGGGATGAAATGAAAAATCATAACTGTAATTATTTCAGATTTCATGCTTTAGAATCTTCAAACTTAAGTTACCCAACTTTATAAGTAGACTTTGTGAGATGAAAACATTATAAGTGGAATTTGCGGGATAAAATAAACATCTGTTAGTAAAAAACATTGGATAGTGCAAATGATGCTCAAATGTACCTACTAGTAGCCTCACATTAAAATTTCCAGCCCTTTTTGCAAAAATCTAATTAAAAAGTATGTAAAGTGACATGTGTAAAAAGTAGTCGTGGTTGAAATGACAACCAAATTATAAAAAAGTTTAAGAAAAACCATGCTTTAACAACTACTCCGACACAATAGTAAAATGAAAAGATGATTGACATTTTAAGAGCACATGGTTTTGCCTATGGATTGATTAGTAACTCACCTTGCCAATTAAATTTAGCTTTTCATTAATGAATTTAGACGCCAGTATTGCTGCTACAAGGACACTTAGAGCTCCCAAAGGAGTCACCAATGCAGCAGGTGCAAATGCATAAGCCAGAAGATTTGCCGCTTCACCAACACCCACTAAAATAAATATAAGTAAGAATACAAACTTTTCTCGCATAAATAAAAAGTATTATCAGTAAAACATGACAAACATGTTAGTAGGTATAGGTAGATAATGAAATTACTTGTAAACAGTCCCAGCCACCACATCCATTGTTTCAAATATGCATATCCACCTGCAGATGCTCTAATATTTCCTGAAGCATTTATTTTCTTTAAGGCAATTTTTTTTATAACAAAACTTGATCCTATAAATATGCTGGACGATATAGCTAAGCCTAAACCTATTACAAAAGATATTCCGTTGTAATCTCGTCCATCAACAGTTAACTGGGAAGTCTTCATATTGCTCAAAATATCACCCAAGGGCAAAGATAGGGTAAGTACATTATTAAATATTACTCAAAAATTGAAAATATCACCTCGACAATATTAGTTTTTAGATAAAAGATTTTGGCTGCATTCCGAATCGTTATAATGTGTTATAATCGCTGTAATCGATTTGAGTTTGAGCGCGATCACGATGTCCCGTCAGTGTGACCAGATAAAATTTTACGAAAATACCGAGGCACCCCAAAAAAATACTGAAATATACCGACTTACATAGGACATATATACCAATAAAAATACTGATTTTCTTAACACGTTTTATTTATTCATACTCACAATAAATGTTAGAGTTATATTTTAACACCCTTTTCGAAGGATTAAAATTAACACAACCTCCTTCATCCTTAACACCTTGCTTTGTTTTTAAAATAGCTGACACATTTTTGTTTATAAATCTGTTTCTTTGGTCCGTTTTTATTGAATTTATCTGTGAAAATATGCGCCGCCGTGTATATATGTATATGTTCTATATAATATTTTCACCGCCTAGGGGCGGGGGGGGGGAGGGGGGTGCTTCCTGAGTTTCGGGGTTATTGTATGTGTGAGCAGGACTAAGCATATTTTGTTGTCCCTATCTCGCGTATAGGTTTCTATTCTTGACATCAGTGTCAAAATCAGTGTCGTTGAACTCGTTGATGGCAAGCAATTTTCTAACCGACCAAAGTGTGAGGCTTATTATTGTAGGTGGTTAACTATGGTACTACCTGTCATTCGTAAATAGTCGGATTATAAGTTGATGGGGATACCAGCATTTTATTATTTATACCACTTTAAATAGCGTGTTTTATTTTTTGTAGTTTTAATCCACGTAAGTTACATTAGTAATTTGTTTTATATATTTATACGAACAAATATACAATATTAAAGATACAAACATTAAAAATAATTACTTTGGAAATAATAACTTATAAATAACGACGATGATACATGGAAGCAATATATGTAGGCATGTGCCTAATTTTTAAACCACCAAACATAATAAAGAGGATAATAATATGCATACATATTTTCTATTTCAGATAAAATAAATAGAAAACAGATATATAGGTAAATAAATATTTTTTCTCTTTCAGATCCGACAGGCTCAACCGAGTTACTCTAAATATGAAACTTCGGGAGTTTATATGGAAGCAAAGGATAGTTTGGTATAATTGTCTCACCTATCAGTTGTCTAATCAGTCTTCACCACATATTATAAAATGAAGTTGCTTTCCGTCTGTTTGTCCACTAACTCCTTCTAAACTACGATTTTCTATAATATTTAACAGGCCTTAGAGCGGTTCCGCCTAACGTCCGATACGAATCCGCGAAAATACAGATCTAGAAAACTCGGACCGAATTCGGATATTGCTTTGCGCACTACCTTCAACCCAAATCCGTAATTCAGACGTAATTTTACGTTAACATCGTTGATTATTGAGTTCTTTCAATAGGCGTCAACTTTCGGCAATGCTATTTTACGTAAAAAATAAAAGCTATTGTACGTACGAAGACATTATTAACATTAACATATAAAGTATTAAATTAACTATTTATTAACCACGCCCCGGCCGAATATTTAATCTTATACAATCAATACCTGAGCAGGTTGCGGTCAAAACGTGATAAGTCACAACGTCACAACAACTCATAAAAAAAAGTCTTCTAGTCCTTATGTCTCTTAAGGTCTTAATTAAAGTATACTTCATCAATCCCGTGTTTTATTTTGACTTCTATGAAGTTATAACAGTATCATCTGCCCCCCTAGACAAGATGGTTGTCGACAATCGTCATCGTTAGTAAACTATCAACCTTTGTATGGGATTGACACCTTCCACACCCATTGTATAGTAAAACCAAAATACCCAATACCAGTTTACCCACATAATGGGGTAAAAGTGTAAATATGGCAGTATGAATGAGAAGTTTTCTTGTAGGTATTTAAAGAGTTGCTGCAAAATAACTAGGTGGCGCTGTCATCACCAAATTGAATTGTCAAATCAAAATATGCTGTCACATAACTTTAGTGTTGCCACATAGGCCAACAACGGAAGGTGTCCATCCTTTTTAATTCAAAATCGACAATTGAGAAAAGAAAAATGTACAGATTTCTTTTATTAAGTGTTAATTGATATTAATGGCAACCATGGACATGATTAAATGAAACCAAGTTTCAGAGGAGCAAAACTTAATTTTCGTTGCTTTTTGGTAACAGCCTGTTTTTTTTCGTCCGAAATTAGTAATAAGAGGCGGCAACACTGGTATGAGTGGATGTTTGTTTCCGTTGTTTGCGTTGTTTGTTTTGTTGTGGAAGTCACGCTTAAGGTTTATTTGTTTCTATCATTGTTTTGATATTCGTTGGACATCCACCCTTGTTGCTCTTATCCACTGTGACCTTAGTGGTTCATCAGTTGGAAATGTAAGACGTCCCTTATTGGTACAATTCACAACTGCACAAACACGCATTTTCAATAGTTTTCAAATCATTCAAATCTAAGCTAAATTTCACAAAAGTTTTGAACAAAACACACATGATAGTAACATAATACTAGTTACAGACGATCCGACTGTCGGACGTCTGATGGTCAGGGCCGTGTGTAGCGCGGCAGGACTCTCTAAGTATATACTGTAGTCTTTGGGCAGGACGTCGAAAGCTTCCAACCGGTATTAGTAATAATTATGAGGGTCCTGCCGCACTACACACTTTCCTACGGCAGGACGTACCTTGGCCGTGTCTCCTGCGTAATAATAAAAATAGGAGTCCGACATTGGAACTTCTGTTACCAGTATAAAGCCAAATAGTTATGGGCTGCGTTCAGTAACTACGCCGTGTGATCGCCCGAAGATCATCGTAGCGTTCAGTAACAGTTCAATAACATGTGTAGTAACTGAACGCACCCATGAAGTTACATAGTTTTTTTTTTTTTTTAACTGACAGCAAGATTGTTCGTTTCAGTCACATTAACGCCATCTATTGAGACTTAAAGAAAAGAAAATTAAATACCTACAAGAAAACTTCTCATTGTATGTAGCTTTCTTCTTCGCTGACAGCATATCTACCTAATCCTCAATCTACGGCTCACACCGACCATGCCCTAAACCTCCCTAAACTGATATCACCGGAGTGCTGTCAAAAAGTGACGGTTAGTTGTTGTTTACGGCAAAAATCTAATTAGATTTTTGGGCCGGTTAAGATGTTATGTACCGTTATCCCATTACTCCCTAATATATGAATAGCTTAATAAATGACGGAGTTATGAGGTAACAAACATAAAAAAAAATACAACCGAATTGAGAACCTCCTCCTTTTTTTGAAGTCGGTTAAAAAGAAAATCAATCCAAATTGATTGCATAGACAAGAAAATAGATTACATAAAGGAAAGTTTTCTGGTACTGTACCAACAATCGTAAATATTTATTTATTTAAATTTATATCGATAATTCTAATTCTGAATTTAAAAATAGTACCTATTTTATACAGGTGCCACTTTAAAAAAAAAGTTTATTTCATAGTTTAGTTTTTATCATAGTAGTTTTCTTAAAAAAATCCTTATCCTTACTAATACTACTAGTTAGTTAGTAGGTATATTTTTTTTTTTTTTTTTTTTTTACTGTGTATAGGCCTGTGTTTGACCACAATCTCACTATGGTAAGTGATGATGTGGTCGAAGGTGGTAAGCACACAAAGCCTAGAAGGAACTGGCTCTCAAGTGCAGCTGACGGAACACACGGATAGGTGCTTGGCGACAGATTTTCAACTTGAGGGTGGTAGCCAGCCAGACGGGTACTACAAAGTACCCTACCACCGTGCTATGGTTTCCTCACGATGTTTTCCTTCACCGAAAGCTCAAGCTCATTGTAGGATTCGAACCCGGGACCTTCGTCTCGGTATCCGACGTCACTACCACTGAGCTATCATCGCCTTTCTATAATATTATTATACTTATTACCATATAATATTAAAAATGTGTATGTGAGGAGGTGCAAGCCGGCGAATCGCGACTATTCGCGACCAAAACCTTTATGTTGTTGTAATGTTTTGCGGGGTTTATAAAATATTTTATGTATGTTAAAATGTTGCTGGTAATGTAATCTCAACATTGGAAGTGATTCAAAACCCTCTAAATTGTTTTATTTTTTTGTACAAATCAATGTATGGATCTCGCCATGATTCTTTGGAACGCAGATAATCTATGGTATAGAGAAGCATAGGATGTTGTCAGTTTAAAATAGCATGAGCAGACAGCAGAGCTTTAAAAATATATCGATTTTGATATCTGAAAATAAATATCGAAAATTGATATATCGCGGGAAAAAATATCGCTAATTAGTATCGATATTTTTCTGAAAAAATATCGATATTTTGATATATCGATATTTTTTACCCATCCCTAGTCTGTGTATGTCACTGGATGGGATGTGGACTCCTTCTTTCGAGGGAACTATTTTTCTTTTTCCATTTTCTCGTTTTCCTGATATTTCGAATAAATAAAAGAAAACGGCAGTATATATTGATTTCCCCCGGTGTTGATCTGCATGGATTAATGTCGATATCTGCAAAATAAGGCTCCTACTGGAATTGAATTGAAAATATAAAATGGTAAGATATGTTTGTAACCAAATAATTTGCGTATAATACTTTGATAGAGTATCTATTCTTAAATACTCATATACAGAGGTCAGTGACTGTAGTAAATGATATACCTCTTGTCAAAGAAGTCATAATTTATACATGCGGCTTAGGTCTTTCTTTAAGAATCCCGTACTTTGGTTAAAAGTTCAGGCTGCATAAAAGTGTACCTACTTAAAAGGTATACTCAAAGTCAATACTATTTATTCAGTTTGGCTCTAGGTACGCACTTTTGAGGGTCAAATCCACTGAAGTTCGGTAACTTCAGTGGTCTATTTCGGAGTGTCAGCACCTCAATTTTCACTTTTTACATTATTTTTGGATTATCTAACTATATTGTCATTTTAAGGGTTCCGTACATCCAAATGAAAAAAGGAACCCTCATAGGATCACTCATGTACCCATTGCAAGTTTGCAATGAATATTGTTGATGTTTACTTCCAACTTTTAAACCACAAACTGATATTTGCTGATTGATTGACTGATATAATTGTTAATTATTACAATTTGTTACTTTATGAAAATAGGGATCAAGTAGTTTGTAAAACTATGAAAAATAGGGTTGTTGCGCTGGTTAGTGTCTAAGTTGTCTTATGGTAAGATTCATTTCAATCTACGATTTTTCAATCCTTTTGACATTAGTGTATTAGCTAGATGGTTAGGATGACCAAGACATACAAAAAAATAATTGATATACACTAAATTCTTTTTTTGTATGTCTTGGTCTTCACAGCAATTTCCTCTTTCACAGGCCGTATATCGAGGTCTCTATGTAGTGTGTCATTTGTTATATATGGGGCATCTGTTAATATTCTCAACATTTTAGATTGGAATCGCTGGATTATCTCTATGTTTGAGTGAGATGCTGTTCCCCACAGCTGTATGCCATATGTCCATATTGGCTTTATTATGGCTTTGTACAGCAAAATCTTATTTCAAAGGCATGCTTTGCATACGACCACCTGGTCGCTTTCTAACGTATTGATAAAATATTCATTTCAGTAACCGACCATTGGATTTTATTTTAAAATAATTTAGAAAATACTAAAATACAATTGAAATTTGTACATAATTGAAGTAACCATGCATCTAATTTGGCTAAACAACTTATACTAAGTAACAAAACTTACCTTCGAATGCCGCGCGTCTTGCAATTTTTTTGCTCTTTCACTGCATGTCCCAGACACTGACTGAATCAACACGTGAACTTAACCATCCTTTTTAGGGTTCCGTAGCCAAATGGCAAAAAACGGAACCCTTATAGATTCGTCATGTCTGTCTGTCTGTCTGTCTGTCTGTCTGTCTGTCTGTCTGTCTGTCTGTCCGTGTATATCACAGCCATTTATTTCAGAAACTATAAGAACTATAATGTTGAAACTTGGTAAGTTGATGTATTCTATGAACCGCATTAAGATTTTCACACAAAAATAGAAAAAAAACAATAAATTTTGGGGGTTCCCCATACTTAGAACTGAAACTCAAAAAAATTTTTTCATCATACCCATAAGTGTGGGGTGTCTATGGATAGGTCTTCAAAAATGATATTGAGGTTTCTAATATAATTTTTTTCTAAACTGAATAGTTTGCGCGAGAGACACTTCCAAAGTGGTAAAATGTGTGTCCCCCCCCCTGTAACTTCTAAAATAAGAGAATGATAAATCTATAAAAAATATATGATGTACATTACGGTGCAAACTTCCACTGAAAATTGGTTTGAACGAGATCTAGTAAGTAGTTTTTTTTTAATAGGTCATAAATTGAAATTAATATCAAATACTCAGGTCTATACTACCATTTACTTATATACCTACAGGTTTGTACGGAACCCTCGGTGCGCGAGTCTGACTCGCACTTGGCCGGTTTTTTTGTTTTGGATGGTGGTTGATATCAATTTTCTTTTTATTACATAACTATTAAAATAATATTTAAGGCATTCTCTTCATTTTTATCTCCAAAGAAAAGTTATTATCTTAATTAAAGAAACCTAGGCAGGCAAGTGGTCGCCAACCAGAACCGGTCGCGAAACCGGCGCAATGACCCTATGTTGTGGAGAGCTAGTATCATAGATAATACACTATACTAGAGATAGTATTTAATAAGCTTTGGTAAAGGTGAGAGAGCTAATAATCTGAAACTATTACATATTTCAGGACCCTTCCAGTACAGGGACCAGTTCACCTGGTCTCATTGGCACGGCACCCCTCCTACCTCCACCCATGATGGGAGGCCTAGCCCCACCTATGCCACCCACTGTAGCCATGCCGCCAGTGCCGGGGATGCCACCAAACCTGGCAACATTGCCACCTCCTATGGCATATCCACCAATGATTCCACCTTTTTCAATGCCTCCACCAGGATTCCCAAGCTTTAAATCTGTATGTATACAATTATTATAAACTAGGTACATTATACTTATCCATACTACCTAATATTATGAATGTGATTGTACTCTGTCTGTTACCTTTTTACGCCTAAACCTCTGAACAAGTGCCTACAGTAACATAGCCCACGTTACTGTAGGCAATAGCAAGCAAGGTCATATTGCTGTTGTTGAATAAGTATTGTTTGTGTGGCTAGGCCAATATAATAACCAAATAAATAAAATATTGATGATGCCTCAGTGCTGCGAATTCACTTTTTGTTTCAAAAACAGTGGTTGGTAGTGATTGCCAGGTGAAGATCTGCGATGAAAAGCTCGCAAACAGTAAACATTAAGTACATTGGATGTTTCTAGAGGCCTCACACTACACTAGCGCCTCTCTCGCTGTGAATTCAAGCGTGTTAGGCCCCAGGAATCAAAATCACCATTTAACAAAACAAAACATGACAAAACTAAGAAGAAATTCAGTTTTCCTTATACTGTCCTACCCCTATGTAATAAAATACAATTTATACAGTATACACTGTAAATGATAAATGTATGTCAATAACAGGAAGCACCAGCACCAGATGTGGCCCCTATGGCCAATCAGAGCAGTCCATGGTCTGAGCACAAAGCTCCTGATGGCCGCACTTATTACTATAACTCTGTTACAAAACAAAGTCTATGGGAGAAGCCAGATGACTTGAAAACACCTGCTGAGGTATGCTAGAATACTATTTTACTACTTTACTATACAATTACTACATAATACTATTCAAGTGATTAAGATTTCGCAATTATTATTTCTCAGCAAAATATTATTTTACAGGCAATTCTATTTGCCGAATATCACAGAATATTCAGGGTATATTCAAATTAAAATTCAAAAGCATTTATTCAATTTAGGCCCTGATAAGGCACTTATGAACGTTAACAAATGACTACACCGGTTCCAAATACAACTTGAACTGAGAAGACTCCGGCAAGACTGTGCAAGTCTTTTTTTTTTTAATGTGTACTTATAAGTGTTACAATTTACAAAATATAATATAACAATAGCCTGAGAAGCGAACAATTCATTCAAATGCATTCTTGTCATCTACAAAATCAGAAACTTTATAGGACCCTTTCTTGCATAACTTCTGTTTTACTATCTTTTTGAATGTATGTATAGGTAGCTCTTGGATTTCTTTGGGTACTTTATTATAGAAACGTATACATTATAGAAACGTATTCATTGCCCCTTGAAAGAGTTAAGGACTTTGCTGAGCCGAGTTAAAGGTACAGCAAGTTTGTGCTTATTTCTAGTGTTAAAACTATGAGTGTAACTATTCTTAGGTAAGTTATTTATGTTTTTCCTCACATGAATAAGATTTTCATATATGTACTGTGACGACACTGTCATCATATTAATAGATTTAAACTTGTCTCTCCAAGAATCTCTAGGCCTTATCTATACTTATCTATACTTCTATACTATAATAATAATATAATATTATAAAGAGGAAAGATTTGATTGTTTGTTTGCATTGAATAGGCTCCGAAAGTACTGAACCGATTAGAAAAATTCTTTCACTGTTGGAAAGCTACACTATCCCCGGTTGACATAGGCTATATTATATTTTCATAAAAATTAGGGATCCTTACTAAAACTCCAATAATGTAAACCAAGGTGTAACAAAATTACCTAAAATATTCATTACATCGCGTGCGCTGCGAAAACTATTGTTGATAGAATAAAATAATGTACTACGACTTTGTAGAACACATTATTATTTACAAAAAGTGTCGCGATACCATATGTCTAACTATTATAGTTATGCCACAAAAAGTGTTTTACTATTTAAAATTTTGTATTGAGTTGCAGCCGCTAGAAATGGCTTTCTATTTGTATCTTGGTATTAATCCTTATCAAAATAAATTACTTCATATTCAAGACTGCTTCAATACCTTTATATAACTTTTTGAATTATTCAATTCGGACATTCCATTTAAAAAATATCACGAGTTTAAAAATATAAGTATTAGCAGAAAAATCACGTCACTGGGGTACGGGCCGTACGGGCGTCAATCTCTTTGCGTGTGGCTCAGTGTTTGTAAAAAACGGCTTGACCGATTGTTATGAAATTTTGTGTATATAGGTCTGAGAATAAGACGTAAACTATTCATTACATCGCGTGCGCTGCGCACGCGATGTAATGAATATTTTAGGTATTTTTTTTACACCTTGGGTTACATTATTGGAGATTTAGTAATGATCCCTAATTTTTTTTTTCGCAGCGAAAACTATTGATGATAGAATAAAATAATGTACTACGACTGTGTTGAACACATTATTATTTACAAAAAGTGTCGCGATACCATATGTCTAACTATTATAGTTATGCCACAAAAAGTGTTATACTATTTAAAATTTTGTATTGAGTTGCAGCCGCTAGAAATGGCTTTCTATTTGTATCTTGGTATTAATCCTTATCAAAATAAATTACTTCATATTCAAGACTGCTTCAATACCTTTATATAACTTTTTGAATTATTCAATTCGGACATTCCATTTAAAAAATATCACGAGTTTAAAAATATAAGTATTAGCAGAAAAATCACGTCACTGGGGTACGGGCCGTACGGGCGTCAATCTCTTTGCGTGTGGCTCAGTGTTTGTAAAAAACGGCTTGACCGATTGTTATGAAATTTTGTGTATATAGGTCTGAGAATAAGACGTAAACTATTTTTCATACCCGTAGGGTAGGGTAGGGTAAGGTAGGGCAGGGTAGGGTAAGGTAGGGTAGGGTAGGGTAGCACCACAGGGTAGGGTAGAATCACGCGAACGAAGTCGCGCCGGGCAGCTAGTTTTATATATTGCGCGGATAGCCTTTTTATGCAGTATAAAAATTCTATTGATTTCGGCACCACTACCCCAGAGGAGGATACCGTAAGACATCAAACTGTGAAAGTAACTGAAATAAACTAATTTTGCCGTAGATTCGTAATTGAGAGCGCGAATTTTTCTCACTGCATAAGCTGCAGAACTAAGTCTATCCACCAATTTACAAATGTGAGGGCTCCATTGTAACTTATTATCAAAAGTGATACCTAAAAATACAGTTGTTTCAACAAGATCCAGTTTTTCGCCGCTATTGGTCGGCAGCTGTCGCCATGTGTGCGGAGGGGCGTGACTTGCGAGTGAGACGGACGGAACTAACAGCTGCAGTGTATTATGAACCTTATAGTAGTTATCTAATGTTGATTGTAAGTTTTAAGCATTCTTTCGTTAATCTTCGGGCCATACTTTATTTTCTGTGCGAACGAAGATTCACGACGCGCCTTATCAGTTGGGTACTACTGTACATTCTGTTTTTTTACTGTACATTTTTCCTAAGTAAAGATACAGCGAGGGTGGGAGAAGAATTAAGAGACTTGGTAGTCGAAACTGGAAACTGGAACTGGATATAGATTTTTAAATTATTAAACAATATTAAAAACATGTTGATTATTTGTACACTTGGTTACAGAAATTACTGTCTGCATGTGTTTGGAAAGAATATACAACAGATTCTGGAAGGATGTACTATCACAACATAGAAACAAAAGAATCCAGCTGGGTTATCCCTCAAGAACTTCAAGAAATTAAAGACAAAATAACTGCTGAAGAAGTAGCCCAGTAAATATATTTTTTATAACCAGTATTTCTTAGTATGGACAGTGCATTAGATCTCACCATAGTAAGTTATGATGAAACCGACAGTGTTAAGCAAGCAAAGTCTAGAAGGGAAGTGTCAAGTCAAGTTCAGCCGGAACATACCAGATTTACAACTGGAGGTTGGTAAGTCAGTTGGGTACTAAAATTATATAGGGTGATGGGAAGATGGGTGCAAAGCTGTAAGGCGATGATAGTATAGATCATTTAGACCCTTTTTAGCCATGGTTGTCTAAGACGAAGTGTGAATTTTTTTTTTACCAATCTTTTCTGGTTTTTGGCTCAAAACTCCGAAACTTATCCGTTAATTGATAATTATAGCCAGTTTGGATGATGTGTGAATTCTTTTTCATATTATTTATTTAAAATAATCTGTAAGCAATCCAAACAAACATGTACTAAACATGTGTGTCATCAGTTTTTAGTTACAGTAAAGATTGGTAAAAAAAAAAATTCACACTTCGTCTTAGACAACCATGGCTAAAAAGGGTCTAAATGATCTATACTATCATTGCCTTACAGCTTTGCACCCATCTTCCAATCACCCTGTATTACTATCATAGCATAGGCTATGGCACAGATAGTCCAGTAGAATTAGCTCAAACTTAAGCAACATTTTACATTAATTGTGGTACTAATGATTTTTGGCATATCGATAGAGTTATGTATGGATATGATTACCTTATATTCGCAACCGATTTGGAAGTACGGGAAATGGTGAAATATGAGAAAAACTTTGATAACCTAAACAAAAATTGTGGTACTAGTTGCGAGAATACCATATCTTTAGAGAACCATTACCTACCTTCTCAAGCAATTTGGACCGGTTGCAACATACGGAACATACCTAAACTTAAAAAAAGTGATTTTGCGCCTTTATCTCTTAGGCAAAATGTGTGTTACTAGTTGCGAACTCATTGGTAACTTGTATTAGCCTTTTACACTTAGTTTTAAGTTTGCAGCCGGTTGCGATCTACGGAACCCTAAGAAAATACTTTTTGCTGAATTCTACTTTTAGAAAAATTTACGTACTCCCTATTATTGCTTATATCATATTTGTAGGTAGACTTCTACCTACTTTGTGATCGCAACCGAAGAGAACATGACGGAACATACAACGAACTTCATTAACTTAAGCTGACTATAATTGCTAAGTTTGCGATATTTGAATCTTAGTCACGGTTATTATCTATAATTCGAGCTATAGAAATAAAGTGAAAAAAAACGAGCGCACATTAAAAAAAACTGTTTACCTCTCATAACTGTAAAAAAACCCTACTTGATACCCTTGACAATAATTGGGAGTGATAAACCTTATTATTTGCAGCCTAGTTCATCTGTTTAATCTATTGTGTTTTGTATGATGATTCAGGTGAACCTTAACATCAAAGAGGCTCGTTTCACATCATTCTGACTAGAGCACAGGTTTCAAGCTATATTTTATGACCTACTAGCAATGCTCCGCGGTTTTACCCCCGCGCTTTTACCCACTTTCAATAGGTTAATTTTAATTCAGAATAAATAAGTTTTTGTCAAAAAATATTTTTTATACAAGGTTTTTTTGATGACTGTACTTAGTATTGACCGTACTTGCATTGCCTTCCAATATACTAATGTCTACCAAATATCAAGTCACACTGGAAGTGAGTGAAATTCGATTTGCAAGATTTGACCTGAACATACATACATACATACAATACAATGCAAGTTAATAAAACGCTTGTTAAATCCTCTCTCCGTGCCATAGGAAAGCTGCGAGCCAACATTATTACATTTCAAAACGCCATTGAGGCATCAAGTGGTTACAAAAAAAACACTTTCGCATTTAGAGTATTAGTATGATGGTGCGTGGAAAGACACACGTTTTATATACAATTAGTATTAGTATAGATTAACAATAAGGTAAATTATGTTTACAAACAAGTAAATACTTGCAGGGCTGCGTTGAATGCAGAAGTGCCCCCGGGTGAAGTGCCTCTCCCGTCATCTCCGTCGGTGATGACATCCGGTAGCTCTGCTTTAGATGAAGCGATGGCTAAAACCCTCGCTGCTATTGATCCTTCATTGACTAATTCCATACCCATACCGGAAGAAAGTAAGTAACTTTAATTAAGTGAAAAGTTGTACACAAATACTCCATACGCTAAAATAAAAATATTATATTATATTATTCTATATGGCTACGGTAACCGCTTACCATCAGGCGGGCCGTATGCTTGTTTACCGACTAAGTTGTATAAAAAAAAAAAAAAAAAACTCAAATTCAATGTTTTGGCTACTGCAACGTCACGACTGTGACAAACCCTTCCCTAAGGTCGGGCTTACAAGCGATAGCACGTCTGCAGTAACCCAGAGAGCAAACTTAAACTAAGAGGGTTTCTTCTAACCCAATGGGAACATGTGTGACATGTTAGTATATCGTAACATTTGTCATATTATTATTATTGGTGGAAATTTGAAATAGTATTATCTACTAGTAGTATCTTCATCATCAGCCTATAATGTCTTACTGCTGAGCACAGGCCCAACAACTTTCACAACACCCAACTTTCACAAATGAGGGTGAAAGGGAATTGGTAATACTCCACCACGCATGCCCACTGCGGATTGGTCGAGGAAGGCTAGTGGTCAACCTACTGTTGGGGTTTTCAAGCTGCCTAGAAGCCTCCCAAGTCCCAACTAGCTTAACAACAATAACGACTATCACAATTAAGTGATAACCGGGACCAATGACTTTACGTGCCTTCCGAAGCACGGAAACGCTCGTTTTGAAATACCACTATATAGGCGGTGGGTGACCCATCCAGGTACCGACCATACCGGTATTAGCTAGCTTGCCGATCGATTAAGAAAGGCTAATCATGCTACACCACGAGCGCTTCACTTCTAGTAGTATAGTCGCCAGGAAAACGGCTGTCGCTTTATTTTATAGCGCCTATTGATCTTATTCTATAAAAAAAATCGAATCTCAGTCTTCGAATATAAGTATCCAATAAAATGAACATAATAAAACTAATCAGATGTAAAATAAGTATTTACAGGATAACAATGTAATGTCGCTTTCACAAATACCTACTTACTTACTATCCGTACCTAAGTGTTTGTGAAAGCAAATTTCATTAAAAATACATTACCGATTAAATTAAAGCCATTAGTGCCATAACAGGCACTGATAAAATTGTATCCATTTTAATCTGAAATTGAGTTTTTCTTTAAAGTTAAGCCAGAAGAAATTTCGGCGCCACCACATGCTGGTGCTGAAAATGGAGAACAACCCGAAATGCAATATAAAGATAAGAAAGAAGCCATAGAAGCTTTTAAAGAACTCCTTAAAGATCGGGTAAGTATTTCGGATTAAAAAATAATAGGTATAGGATTTTAGGTGGGCACAAAATAATATATACATTTAAATGGTTTGAAATGGAAATAAAAAACCGGCCAAGTGCGAGTCAGACTCGCGCACCGAGGGTTCCGTACAAACTTGTACGTATATAAGTAAATGGTAGTATAGGCCTGAGTATTTGATAAGAATTTCAATTTATGATGTATTAAAAAAAACAACTTACTAGATCTCGTTCAAACAAATTTTCCGTGGAAGTTTGCATCGTAATGTAAATCATATATTTTTTATAGATTTATCATTCTCTTATTTTTGAAGTTACAGGGGGAGGACACACATTTTACCACTTTGGAAGTGTCTCTCGCGCAAACTATTCAGTTTAGAAAAAAATTATATTAGAAACCTCAATATCATTTTTGAAGACCTATCCATAGACACCCCACAGTTCTAAGTATGGGGAACCCCCAAAATTTATTGTTTTTTTTTCTATTTTTGTGTGAAAATTTTAATGCGGTTCACAGAATACATCTACTTACCAAGTTTCAACATTATAGTTTCGGAATAAAGTGCCTGTGACATATGGACGGACAGACAGACAGACATGACGAATCTATACGGGTTCCGTTTTTTGCCATTTGGCTACGGAACCCTAAAAATGGTGATGATTAGAGGTGTTTAGTAAAATATTTTTATATATTTTATAGAATGTCCCATCTAACGCAACATGGGAACAATGTGTGAAGATAATATCGAAAGACCCCCGCTATTTAGCATTTAAAAAACTGAACGAGAAGAAACAAGCTTTTAATGCATACAAAACGCAAAAACTGAAAGATGAAAGAGAGGAACAAAGGTGAGACTTGAGATACCTTTCGCACTAAGTAACCGGCTCGGAGAGAAGAGCATATTTTGATACACGTTTAAAAATAGAGATTCACTTCTTTTGTTAGCCCGTTAGGTACGTAAACATAAACCTTATTTCAATTATCCAATGTCTATTTTGAAACATTTATCAAAATGTGTTCTTCTCTCCGAGCCGGTCTGTGGGAACGGACCCTTAGAGATTGTGATGCGCTGGGTATATGTTTTTGTTAATCAAGATAATTTATGTTATTTGACGTGCCATGTTTTTTTAGATTAAAAACTAAGAAAAACCGTGAAAATCTGGAGGAGTTTTTGTTGAGCTGTGATCGCGTGACGTCACTAACTAAATACTATAAGTGTGAGGAAATGTTTAACAATCTCGAGGTTTGTACGATTTAACGTTTTGTGTGATATTGAAACCAATTAAAAAAATTGTTTATGACAGAGTATATTTTATAGATTTGGCGCTGTGTTCCTGAGTCAGATCGGAGAGATATATTTGAAGATTGCATATTTACTATTACAAAACGCGAGAAAGAAGAAGCGAAAACATTGAAGAAACGTAACATGAAAATGTTAGCACAAGTATGTAACATATCTCTATCTATATATATAATAAATTAAATTATTAAAAGAAACAAAAAAACCCGACTGCGTAAAACAAAAATTAACTGAAAAGAGTAAAACAAGCTATTTAATCTATAGATTTTTGAATATAACTTGAATGCTATAAGGTATTGTAGTCGGGACAAACCAATAACCTAAGTATGTATATTTTTTTGTACTATTTGTTTATCCCCGACTGCAATACCTTATAGCATTCAAGTTATATTCAAAAATCTATAGATTAAATAGCTTGTTTTACTCTTTTCAGTTAATTTTTGTTTTACGCAGTCGGGTTTTTTGTTTCTTTTAATAATTTAATTTATTTCAGACTTTTTAGTTTTATACAGAATGAGTTGTAAGTATTAGTAAGTAAATGAGCGGTACGCTAACAACCATCGCAACTCTGTGAATTACGTACGGTAACCGCTCATAGTTGGTACTATACCTACTGTCCTTGCATTAAACATGTTTTTTTGCAAATTACGTCAAAATGGTAGCACAAAAGTATTACAATATATACATGGAATGGGCTCTTCACAAGCTTTCATTTGATACCCATATTGTTATAATAACGAAATTTTTGTTTTTAATACCCCCCCTATTTTCTTATCCGTAGACGCCATATAAAAATAATATACCCTATGACACTCCCACAGTTCAGACGAATCTAACGACACCTCATATGCTTAAATCCGTCAAGCCGTTTAGGCTGCAGAGCGTGCCAAAGAAATAGACATACATACATACATACATACATACATACACTCGAAAAACATAACCCTCCTTCCGGGTCAGTCGGGTAAAAATCAATGCCACTTTTCGTTGTAATTTTATAACTAAAGGACGGGCTCACCTATTCAAACCAAATGTTTAGGCTTTGTTCGGACTATTTAGTAGATGATTTTTGTGAGATTTGCACAATATCGGTCGAGCGGTTCTTCATTTATCATATTTTTATTATTTCACTTTATACGTAGCGAAGCACGTACCGGGCCGCTAGTTTCATCTAAATATAAATAGTACAATGAGTACTTTGTAATGATATGATTTGTTTAAGGTTTTAGAAAATATGAACGAAATCACATACAGCAGCACATGGAGTGAAGCACAAGTATTACTTTTAGAAAACTCGGCTTTCAAAAATGACGTCAGTTTGTTGGGGATGGACAAAGAAGATGCTCTTATTGGTTTGTTATTAATAAGTTTAACTGAAAGCCCCCATAGATCAACAGTGTTTTTTAAAATTTAGTGATTTGAAAGTTTTAATTATATCGCTAGAAGTAACAGTTGAGAATTTAAAGTCAACAGTACTGTAATACCCAACTGATATGGCTTACCGATGTACCTGCGCAAAAGATACATTTTCAAAGCGCGGGAAATGCTATTTTTCGGCAGCTGCCGCCATGTGTGCGGAGGGGCGTGACTTGCGAGTGAGACGGAACTAACAGCTGCAGTGTATTATGAACCTTATAGTAATGATCTAAGGTTGATTGTAAATTTTAAGCATTCTTTCGTTAATCTTCAGGCCATACTTTTGTTTCTGTGTGAACGAAGATTCACGACGCACCTTATCAGTTGGGTACTACTGTACATAATATGATTGTGATGCTCAGTTGAAGTAGGCCAATTACCTATTAAATAATTAATAAAATTACTCATCACCTTCCACTTTTCAGTATTTGAGCAACACATTAGAAATTTGGAAGCGGAATATTTGCAAGAAAGAGAACAGATAAAAAAAAGAAATAAACGGCAGCAAAGGAAAAACAGAGATAACTTTTTGGTATGTAGTAGTAAGTCCGTAGGTAGAATTCGTAGTCTTAACTTGATTGGTTTATTTTTATTGATTCACTTATGACTTTTTAACTTGCAGGCTTTACTAGACAGTTTACACGAAGAGGGCAAGTTAACGTCAATGTCGCTATGGGTGGAGTTGTATCCAGTGATATCGGCCGATATGCGATTTTCGGCAATGTTAGGTATGTAGTCGTTTTACCGTTGTACCGGCACGGAACTGTGAGTAAGCATGAAATGTTAGCATGATGTCAGTGTCTTGTTTGAAACAAAAATACACTGTAAAACGATGCACATTGATGATGGCAGCCAGTACAGTTCACTATATGTTGGAACATAGTCCACTAAAGCGAGACCTACTGGTCTTGAGCGGTATACCTACTAATATTTTTTATATAGAATTAAATTTTAGATGAAATTCATTTATTTCGGACATACATATGGGTAAAAAACAAGAAACAACTTAAATCTAAATTAAAAATTAAATAAAATTAAAAATTACAAATAGAAAACTTGTCCCAAATCGCTGCCCTGTGCAAACGTACCAAGAAGGCTGGCGGCATTGCCACGTTGGATGGCAATGCTTATTCTTTGACCTAGATAAACGCCAGCCTTCATGTCACGTGAGGTCAGAACTAGACGATGTGAGACCTCGTTGAACAAATGGTGAGCATCCGGCCCCCACGGCCCCAGCGCTTCTACCCCGAACGCCGCAAATATGTACCCATCACCAAGGGTAGCATATTTGCGGCGCTTGAGACATTCTTGCTGGGCGGCGGCGGCACCGGCCGTGACTGAGGTAACCGGAAGGTGCATCGACGCATGTAGCGTCCCACACCAATGGTCACCCAATCCCACCTTCCAGGGTACCAGAGTCATTCCGTCCGGCCTCTTGCCATCTTCCCGCCGTCTTCTTTCCAAACCGTTCGGTTCCAATACGGCTGGCACCCCGGAAGTGACAAGAGCCCGACGGATGAGGTCGTTGATAGCCGCATGCCGCGACATCCGCCCAGCACTCCTGTTACACGAAAGCCCGTGATGGCCAAGACGCTCAACACTGTCACCACAAAGGCAGCGATGGGGGACAATACATTTTGCCCCTAAACGAAGACAACGACCGATTTCCCTTGTGCTATGAACTGAGGACAGAAACGCTGGTAATGCAATCCTTGAAATTTTGCGGATACCCAGGCCTCCAAACCGGATTGGTAGAGAAGCCTGAGTCCATGTACGATCATCAAAATCAATATTTAGAATGGATATGAGTGTTTGCCTTATGTTACTGTCTAATTTATATAATATATCCTGATGTTTCCAAAGATGGCAACTTCGTAAAACGTAAGTGAATTTAGGTACAAAAAGACAATGCCGAATAATAAAATAAGCCATATGCGTGTTAATTTTTTCCAGTCTATCTGAGGTTGAATTAAAATTTTGAATTTGCTCATCAACAAAATGATGTTTAAATTGTTTAATATCAAATTAACATACAGTGAAACCGGAATATGTGAGAAACCTTGTTCATATGTCTGTGTGAGAAACCTTTACTATGATAATAACACTAAGGTCCCGACACTTTTGACATCTGTTACTGGGAATAATTAAACCTGTATATAACAGATTTCGATTTATAGAATTTTTTGATTTTTACCTCTGTAGTTGGGACTTTTTAGCTCTATAGTATCTACAAGTGAGACGATTACCATACAGGGTGATTTTGATTTACTTTTCTATTTTAAAGGAGTCGACTCAATAATAAAAATAAAGAAATACTAATAATGTTTTATTTTTAGATATAATTTTTATAGAAAAAAATAAAGTTTTGACGATCCAAATTTTTCTCAAAATGACCGAAATCGTTGATCAGTACCGCGCACCACCGCGATATGTCACATACATAGCTGTCAACAACCGAGAATGTTAGATACTGCCTATGTATGCGCAAACACGAACATCATCCAAATTAAATATCCTATATGTACGGTTTCAACACCGTACATTTTTCTGTGTATGCAGCAACCTACTTTTGTCGCCCGCTAACAATAGCATAAATACACCGATTCTTAAAATTTTACTAGAGTGCATTATAACGTCTTACATCAACAACATCGAGAGGAACGAATCACCAAACATTTACTGTGAATATAATCATTATACTTCACAAGTGGTTTCTCTGCGCACTCCAACAACAACTACAATTCAAATGTACTGGGCTAACTACTACTAGGCCCGTACATATACCTGTCCTATACATAATTCTTCGTATTCTTACCCGTTTAAAATTTATAAAATAAAGCCACAAAAATACAGTAACTCACTTTTTTAATTAACTCAATTACAAACATACTCATCGTATCAGAATTCTAACATTGTGCATCGTTGTATGTAACACTAAAACTTTAGGGCCAACTTAAGGCAAATTCAAAATCACATTGAACTGAATATTGCAGTTTATTGTCAACATATTATTTGGTTTTAAATAATACACTTCCAGTGATCTGCAACTAATGATAAATAAAGTAATTATTTATGAATAATGTTATATTTTCTTTCTACGACATACATTATACTAATTCAATTCAATTCTTATTTATGGCTTTTGCGGAAATGCCACCACAACTTCGCGAATGTCACGTGATATTAAAACCATGAGATGCGTAAATTACGAAACAAATAAAAAAAAAAACCCACGAAACCAAAAATTCTACTTATTTTAAGCGGAAATAACTAAACTAAACAAAGACATTCTATTCTAGTATTAAATACTAAAGTAACACAAAACTACTAATTTTAAATTAAAAATACAATACAAAAAAGAGTATATTTACACAGTAAAGCGAGTGAAAATAAGAGAAAGAAGATGTTTAAAAGATACAGGACGAGAGATATGAGGGGGAAGAGACTCATATAAAGAAAAGCGCGCATTAGGACAACAGAAAAACAAATGGTCCACGTTTCCCTCGTCAAGACCGCATTCACAGATCGAGCTATCCCTGATCCTAAGTTTAGCCAAAGACACTGGGGTACAAGAGTGATTTAAACGGAGCCGACAAATAGGTTGGAGGTTGTTGTTGTTTTGTCAGCTAAACGATATTGTATTATATATTATATTATTGTATTATTATATTACAAACCATGGTTTTGTAGGGACGTTACGCTGAATATCCCCGTAGAATTTGCCTTTAACAGATCTAGCCATTTGCCAACCTTTATTCCATGTTTCAAAAGGCAAAGGTTTCAGAGTAGTACATACATCATGGGAGTATATTTTTGGGTATTCATTAGAACCTGAGTGAATAGCATTCTAAGCGCAACTTTACAAATAGAATAATTTTCTGTGTAGCACACCAGTGACAGATAGTACAGTAAAGGACATAAATATGTATACACTTTTTGAAATTGAAAAGCGATTTTCTCGCATTTTTAACATTCAAGTGTTAAAATACTACAAAAATCATAATAGTATATGTTAGAAGATTCTACCTGCATAATATCTCATAATTTCAATCAGTAGTTTTAGAGGAAACCGTTGTTGAATTTTACTAAGTATATACATATTTATGTCCTCGACTGTACCTTCACGTTTGAATATTCTAACTGTCTTGTATTTTGTGTCATCTATAGTGCGAACTCTTTTCAACACTCCGCCTCATCAAATAGGATCAAGTTCAGCTTGGTTCGTAGCTTGATGAATGAACTTTTGAGTAGGTAATGCTTTTGTCAGAAGATCAGCTGTCATATCTTCTGTTGCACGATATTTTACATCTATGCGTGCTTCCTTCATAGCATCTCTTATGAAGTGTTCTTTGATGCTGATGTGTTTTGATTTCGTACTTATTACTGGGTTCTTGACTAGCTTTTGAGCTGCCTGGTTGTCATTAAATATATCAATGATACCCGTTTCGATATTCAGCTCATTCAGTAGATTTTTATGATATATGGCTTCTTTTGATGCTTCTGTAAGAGCCACGTACTCCGTCTCAGCTGTACTAAGTGCAACTGTTCTTTGCTTCTTAGCTTCCCAGCTTATTGGTTTTCCACCATATGTGAATATATATCCAATCACTGAGCGACGATCAATGATGCAATGACGCCCAATCTGAATCAGCTGCTCTTTCTATCTTCATATTTCCTTTTATGTAAGTCAGACCTAATTCTTTGGTTCCCTGCAAATAACGTGTAGCAGTTATTGAACTGACTAAGGTGACACACTGCAAACATTATATCAGGACGTGTCGCAACTGCAAGATACATAAGTGAACCAATAAGGTTCTGGTATACTGGAAAAAGATATACCTTACCAGAACCTTATTAGTTCACTTATGTTCAGATAAAAATCGGACTTGTGCCTTTTATCAATTTCAGTCCAGTCTCCATTGGAGTAGACGCAGGTTTGCAATCTTTGCATCCAAATCTTTCTAGTATTGTTTCAATATACTGTCTTTGTTTCAATACTATTTGTTGTTTATCTGTCATAAATGTTACAACCCCAAACACGATTATGATACGTTACTTCTCTATGTAGTTCCAGTGCCAACCTGCCGGATCCACCAGGCAGTAATTCATTTCACCCAAGTCACCTATTTCAAACTTTTTTTAAAGTTTGTTTTTTATGCTGTTTATCTTTTCTTGAGATTTACATGCTATTATTATATCGTCTACATATATGATTATAATAATAATCTCTCCGCCTTTCGCGTATATGTACATGCATGGATCAACTTTCGTAGGTATGAAACTGATTGTTTTAAGTTCGGCATCTAGCTTTTTATACCACTGCCTTCCTGATTGTTTCACTCAATCCATACACAGCTTTATTAAGTTTACAAACAGCATTATCTTTCTCTTGGTTTAAGTCGTGTAACATAGTTTTTGGTTTAATTTTCATTTCTAAATGTTTTCTAGAATTGATTATCATTTCTAGATATTTTTCTAAATACTTAGGCTTTTTCATTAAGATGTCTTCTTCAATGTCTCCATTTAAGAATGCAGTGCAGATATCTATCTGATTCAAATGCATATCTTGTTGTATAGCTAAAGCTACTAATAATCTTATTGAACTCAGTCGAGTCACAGGTGCAAAAACTTCTTGGTAATCTATACCAGGTATTTGAGAAAATCCGCGGGCTACTAATCGAACCTTTTTGCGTTCAATTTTGCCGTCTGGTCCCAATTTATCTTTAAGAATCATCTTGCTGTCAATCACATTTCGACAAGGTGTTCTTTTAACAATGGACCTTGTTCCATGTTTCATTTTTTAAATGCGCTGTAATTTCAGATATAATTGCATCACTCCATTCCGGATTCTCTATTTCGCTCATGTATACGTAGTCTTTTGTCCAAATGGGTAGCTTTCTAGCTCTTTGAGGTCTGTTGTTTATTGTTATATTATTTTCATTTTGTATTGCCTCAGGTTCAATATTTTCATTGTCATTATTGTAATTTGGAACATCAGTATCTCTTTGCATGATATCACTTTCCGAAATTGGATTATGATCAGTATCATTACTCTTATTTTCTTTTTCTTATTTATTCGTTACGAATATTTCTATCAATCTCTCTTCATTCTTACTTTTCTTCTTATCAAAATACCGACTTCAAAAAAGGAGGTTCTCAATTCGGTTGTTTTTTTTTTTTTTTTTTTTTTTTTTTATGTTTGTTACCACATTACTCCGTCATTTATTAACCGATTTGGAAAATTATTTTTTTGTCTGGAAGGGTACACTTCCCATTTGGTCCCATTGTCATCAGATCAGGATTTGATTACTTCTTAGTGTACTTTTAAGTCGGTTTAAGTTTTTTGTAAAACAGTCCAATTATTATCAAAATTATCACTATCTTCGTAGTATAATTTATTCATAATTCGGACATCTCTGCTTACAAATACGCGTTTTATATCTGGTACTAATATTCTGTAAGCTTTGCTATTTTCTGCATATCCAAGAAATATTCCTTTATTTTCGTGGATAACGGTGGTGGTTATACAATTACTCTTTTTGTTTACTATCTGTTTTTTTGTTTATGCGTTATTGTAAAATTGTTTGTTATCCTGAATAAATAAAATAAAATAAAATAATTCCTTCAGTTACTTTTGTTGTGAACTTTCTTTTTAGTTTTTTATTTTTATTTAGTACAAATGCTTTCGATCCAAAAATGTGTAGGTGGTTCACGGATAGTTTCCTTCCAACCCACATTTCAATTTCGGTGTTTTGTTGTCAATAACTTTCGATGGAGATCTATTTAGTAAATAATTTGCGGTTGATACAGATTCTGCCCAATATTTTTCTTCCATTTTGCCATCTAGCAGCAGGCATCTTGCCTTTTCTTGTAGGCTTCTATTTTTCCTTTCTGCTGTACCATTTTGCTGAGGTGTATAAGCACTGCTAAGACTTCTACTTATACCGCAGTTTTTTAAATATTCATCGAATTCTCTATTTACGTATTCCATATCCGTACCATTATCGGTTTGTATGAATTTAATTTTATTGTCAGTAAATCTTTCCATCTCTTGTTTATATTCTTAATTTTTTTTTAAGTCTTCGTTTTTCTTTTGGATAATATATACTCTTGAGTATCGAGAATATTCGTCAATAAATGTGTAATTTTGCTCCACTAACGGATTCAATGTTTACAGGACCACAAAAGTCTGAATGTACAATTTCAAGACATTGCGTTGTTCTCGAATTATCTTTATTTTTAGGAAAGGGCAGTCTAGTCATTTTTCCTTTGACGCATACTTCGCAGTAGGGTTTCCGGAACCAGATCCTTTTTGAAGAACCGGGAATTTCGGGATTTGTGTTAAAAGGAACCAGCATTTCCCGGTTCTTTCGGTATTTTCGGTTCTTGGTAGTTTTTTTTATATAAAAGCCCCAACACAAAAAAGAAGCTTTAAAAAGTATATAATGTATAACATAGTATAAAATGAAGTCGCTTTCTGCGTCTGTCTGTTTATCCCACGGAAAAGAGAATACACTGGAAGGGCGATGTGTTAGAATTTGTATCGGAACCAGTGTCGCCAAACTCACACAAATAAATGTTAAATCATATATTGTACTACAAATAAACAATCCTTTTGATTGGTCGTTTCTATTTTACTAAAAAATAGCTTTAATCACACACGTCATACATATGAAAATATACCTTTTTACGTTAAGATAAAATTTATTTTTTAATAGCGTACAAAGTATTTACGTCGTTTTGTAATCTACAAACTAACTAGATTCCATCGACGAAAAAGTTCTGTTACTCGGCACTAGATGGCGTTATTTTCATGGAACGCAATTTTGAACTCAAACGCTTTAGACATAATGTTGATAATTGCGTAATAGCTGCGTCGACTGGCGTCGAGTAGCAACACTTATTGCTATTCGCTTAATGCAGCGAAAGTAATCGATAAAATATCAATAAAATTATCGATATTTTAATTTCGTCGAAGAACCCCATATCGTAGCGCTGAGGGAAAACCGGAATGGGGAGCTCATTCCACATCCTAATGGTCCGCAGTAGGAACGTCCGACTGAACCGTTGTGTGGACGATCGAGGCGGCTCGAGGATATGAGGATGAACTCCACATCGCCGGCGAGCAGTGCGGTGGTAAAAAGGTGATGATGGCACCAGGTCAAAAAGTTCTTCAGAATGGGGAGTCCCATTGTATAGACGGTAGAACACACAGAGAGAGCCAATATCTCTCCGAAGGCTGAGAGGTTCCAAACCGCCAGTAAGTTCTATACGAGTGGCCCGCCTTTGCACCGAAGCAAGTGGATCAAGCTGGTAAGCGGGTGCGCCTGCCCAGAGGTGTGAGCAGTACTCCATATGCGGCCTAACCTGCGCTTTATATAGCTGCAGCCGCTGGAGTGGTGTCTATATCCTATGGATAACTCACAGTAACCATTTTAATGCGATTGAAATTAATTTTTTTTGTGAGTTATACTTTCGAAGTTATTTTGAGCTATATAATATTAATCCTTATCTAATTAAAAAAGTTTGTTACGACGGGCTTTATTTTAGATAAAGTTTGCTCTTTACAGAAAATCATAATCATTTGTATTTTAAAGGATTTCACAGTTTTTAAGTGAGCAAGAAACCGTATTCGCGATACCGTGACCGGGCGAGCAAAGGCGGGCGTGGGTGCGCAAACCGATCGAAACCACATTACAACTTTGCACCCGTGCGGGTCGCTAGTTTAATATAAAAGTAGTAATATTTTGATCAAAGCGTCGTCTCTTGGGGTCTGCTAATGTTGTTGTAGATAGCATAGCTTTTTTATTTTATTTACGTAGGTACATAGCGGCCCCCGACTGTTGCTCTCTATCAGCTAACATACACAATACATACCAAACACACACCCTCACACTATCACCAAACAATATACTTCTTACTAATTGTATAAATAAATTGCAAGATTGTAACTCTGTACTAAATACTAAATTGAATAATGCTGATCGGAGGAACTCTGTCCCCCATATTACAGATGTATTTCTAACTTGGGAGACAGAAGCCTCATCAAATTTTGTTAAATACGCTTACTTTTAATTATTACTGTGTAATTGTATACATCTCAAAACTGTGGTAGGCTTGTATAAATAAACGAACGAACTGCTCCGTCGACCGCAGACGAATTAGTCGGCCCTAAACTGTATTTTTAGGGCCAGCGCGTTGGTGCCATTTCGTCGCGCAAACTGGGTAAATGAAAAGGCTCGTTCAAGTGATAAAAATCCGAGGTCCCTTGAGATCCCAGTTATCCAGGTTCTACTATATCGTATAAAGTGTATTTCTATGTTGTATTAACTGATAGTTAAGTATTTTTATTTATTTTCAATTTAGGAAACAAATGCCCTTATAATAATGTTTTTGATACTGAAAATTTTTACCTCACATCCTTGTTGGGTTGTAACGTTTAGGTACAATATTCTAAAAATATTGTTGAACTGTTCGCGCATCGGATCTTGACCACCGTGAAGCTACTACAGGCGTGCGTACCAATAGATTTTTTCGAGTCATTTACTCCCGTAAAAATGGTGTGTGATATGTTGAGTTTCTAAGTTTATTTTATAGACCCCTGTAATTGTTTACATTAACATACTGTGTTATTTTAAAGTTTTGTATAATATTATAGTTTTTTTTATTGTTTTGTTTGATTATACTGGGTGGAAATTACGAGATGGCATATTTTTAAAAGCTAGGTTGGGTTAGTCATGCAAAAAATATACTTTCCATACTAACGATCAACCTTCCTCAATCATAATGTATGAAAAAATATACGATTTTTCGAGATTTCAGTGTTTGTGACATAAAAGTTGTTCAGAATACCTAACCCAACATAGGTTTCGAAAATATGCCATCTCGAAAACTCCACCCGGTATAATTAAAATAATTTCTTAAGAACGGTAATATTTTAGATTATACTTTACAGGTCAAAGCGGATCGACCCCGCTGGATTTATTTAAATTTTATGTAGAAAACTTGAAGGCTCGATTCCATGATGAAAAGAAAGTTATAAAGGAAATTTTGAAAGAAAAGGAGTTTGATGTGAAACCGGACACAACATTTGAAGAATTTGCGACTGTCGTATGCGAAGACAGCAAGTCAGCCTCCTTGGACGCTGGCAATGTTAAACTAACCTACAATTCACTGCTCGAAAAGGTATCCTTATTTATTAATTATAAAACCTTATTAGCTATAAAGATAACTTACTTTTAAACACACTCGCTCGTAAAGTGCCATTTATTGCACCGTTTTGAGTATTTTAATGCAGCTTATTACGCACTAGTGCTTTTTACTTTACATTACCGCACAGTTTTATGATAGGTATAATCCCGATTATGATAAGTTTGTACCTCACTGCAAGTGATATGTGTTTAGACCAAGCATTCTTAATTTAAACGGGTAAAATAGTATTACGTCATCAAGAATAAATCTACCAGTAACGCCATCTGTTTTTGAATAGGAGTAAACATCTAAAGCAACTCCATCTATCGTCGAATAGATACCTGCTTCTGGAATATTCCCGATAACACAGTAGGCATGTAGAATACTCGCGTAAATTGTCGAATGTTCCGGATGCCGTTTATGAAGTATATATACGGGTCAATGCACCGGGGAGTTAGAGTTTGATTTAGCGAAACAGTGAGTAAACATCGAAGTGAAATACAGTTAAGAGCTAGTGAACTATTTAATTTGTGAGTGTTTTAATAAAAGTGTGATCAGTGTTTTGGTAAATTCGTGTACCATTATTTATCCTGAACCCCAGCTCGTAAAAATAGTTTGACAGGTCACGGCTGAAAAAAAAAAACTAACGCGCCATATTTGGTAACGTTTTGATTGTGTGGTTGATTATTATCAAAAAATCTACTTGAAATAATACATGTCTATTTTTTCCTCGCAAGTGTGTTGAAAAACGTCTTATGACACGCATGACAATTGATTATTAATCTCTCGGCTCACTTATCGCTTAATAGCACCTCGAGTGTTAATAACCAACTTTGCACACATGTATCATAATGTACTATTAAATACTTTCTCCACATTACTCTCTTATTTCTTTACATACTTGTTGTCCGTACGTATACTTGCCACCCGACCACCAAAACGCATTCCTTAATGTAATAATTTTCTTCAAAGAAAGGCCCTTCAGTAACATAATAGGATAGATAATTGTACATTTTTTTAAATATATTTTGATATGTTCGTATAGATTCGATAGTCAACTAGTATTTTTATTTCCTCAAACAAATAATATCGCTTTATACAAAAAAATATAGTTAAAATTCGAACGATTCTATATTCGCGTCAAAATGTTAGTCGCCATTATCGTGACGTCATACGAGAAGAAACATAGAAACGTCAAATGTGCATGTCCTATATCCACAATATACCAAAAGATATATCAACTTTTTGCTGTATGTATCGTCACTCACGAGAAAAAAATGCCGGTCGGCGTTTTCAGTCACGCACGTGACATACAGATAATAAAACTGCGACTTTAATTTTCAAATTAAAAATAAATCTCACGTTTTCATGACAAAATAGTGTTATATTCTTATTTCTTCTAGTAAAAACCATTGATTTTATAAGTAAAAGAGGTAGATAGGTTATAAGCGCTCCGCGAGTGGCACGTTGAAACTGTGCTAATGCTCACTTTAGCTGTGAGTCGCGTCAGAACGCTACGACCTCAGACCAAGAAAAAATGAGCTACGAAATGTATGACAATGGTGCCGATTCTGTTGTAAATCGCACTAAACTAATTTTAGTCACATCTCATCTCTTTCTTACGAACATTATTGAAAAAGGACAGAACATGTTTCAAGCTGTCAAATTAATCTTTGCCGTCTTATTTTTCGTGTATTTAGGCGTAACCGCGATAGATGGCGACTAAATTTAAATTGAAAACGAGCATTGGACTAATTTGACAGGACTAAATTTCTTACATCCTTTTCTTATGTTCTGTGTTAGAAAGAGACATAGTGAGATTAAAATTAGTTTAGTTGTAAACAACAGAATCAGGGCCAATGTGCCATTTATGAAGTTCAAATCTCTTAAATAACCTATCTACCTCTTTATTTATTATATATCTAATTGGTAAAAAAAACTATACAAAAAAAAACTTTGATAATTTAATTTTGATAGATGAAAATACCATATTAAAAATATGAAATATTTTCAGGCGGAAGCTAAAAACAAGGAGAAAATAAAAGAGGAATCGAAGGCTCAAAAGAAAATAGAGAGTGCTTTTAAGTGGGCACTAAATGACGCAAATGTGGATTACCAGCTTTCGTGGAGCGAGGTGAAGGAGAAGTTGGATCTCGACGCGCCCGAGTTCGCGGCCGTCACTAGTGAAGAAGATCGTGCCAGAATTTATAAGGTGCATAGTCTATATATCCTTGATCAAGTTAAACAGGTTCTAACGACTGAATTTAAAACCCAACACAAATACACACGATGTCATATGATACTTCTATGTGTGGGTGACAGTAGCGAAATAAGATTGCACAGTTTCACTAACTAATTTGATTTGATCTTATATTGTTATTTGTTTGTTATGTATTCGTAGGATTTCCAACACGAGCAAGAGGATAGTTGTATGCACTACCATCACCCGAAACCGCGAAAAGCGAAACGTTCCAAGAAGAAGAAAAGATCGCACTCTGCATCCTTGGTAAGCATAACGGTTAGTTAAACATCAACGAACTCATCGTATCCGGATACTATTCGTGACAAACAGTTATCAATATGTACTTATTATTTGCGTGATTTTGATATTTTACTATTGTGAGAACAGAATTAGAAATAGTTGACGTCTCACTTATTACATTATTATTACGTATTACACTTGAAAATAATGTTTCATATATTTTTCAACACACTCGCGCGTAATGTGACATTTATTGCACCGTTTTTAGTATCTTAATGCAGCTTATTACGCACTAGTGCTTTTTACTTTGCATTACCGCACAGTTTTATGATAGGTATAATCCCGATTATGATAAGTTTGTTCATTGCAAGTGATATGTGTGTAGACCAAGCATTCTTAATTTAAACGGGTAAAATAGTTTGACAGTTTTTTTTTAATCGCTGTCAAAAAAATAAAACCTGCGCGCTCGCTATATTTGTTAACGTTCTCATTGTGTGGTTGATGATTATCAAAAATCTACTTTAAAAAAATATAAGTCTGTTTTTTCCTCGCAAGAGTTTTGAAAAACGTCGAATAACGGGGTTGTACATTGATTATTACACTTTAATACCACCTCGCCTGTAATGACCAACTTTGCACACATGTATCACAGTGTACTATTTTAACACACTCGCTCGTTAAGTGGCTCTTATTGCACCGATTTTATTTATTTATTTTCATTTACTCTTAAGAAGATTTTCTACGATAAAGTAAACAAATAGATGATCCTATGCCATTTACAAATCTCCACCTACATAGGTGTACCTACCAGTACTACCACCTATTAGTATCATAAGACAGCTTATTACGAACGGGTGCTTTTTACTTTACATTACCGCACTAGTGTTTTATGATATTATCCCGATTATTTTAAGTTTGTATCCCACTGTAAGTTGTAACGAAGTGAGGCTTCGTTCATTAAGGTAACCAGTGGGGTTCTACTGTTAACTGCCTACTTGGGTAACCTATCGGAGAGCTATAAAGAAAACACCAATCAATGATTACAAAGATGCCGCCAATTGATTTATTAATTATAAATACATATATCTGAGACTCTATAGCTAATACTTATGTCTAGCACTTTAATAGAGGGCGCGGCGTGATCTTGCCTAAACGGTACGGGGAATCGCTCCTTGAACGTACCTTCCTGGGAGGTGACACCTAGTCGTATTTGGTAACCCGAACCGACAGGTGCATCAACCCATGGAATGGTGACGTGCGAGGAGACGATGAATATACTGGCTTACAGGGAAAGCGGTATGGGGACGCGGACGGTACCCTCGGGTAAAATTACCAGGGTTTCGGTACAGACGGACAGACCTCACCGCAATGGCCAACACATATCGTATTTGGTAACCCGAACCGACTTGTGTTAGTTGTACGGTAGCGCCAGGCCGACTGCGCTCTCGCAATGGAGTGCGCGGTCTTATAAAGAAGGTCGCGGGGTGAGGTACGTGGCGCGCGGTGCGCGGTGCGCGGGCGTCCCGCGGGCGGTAACTTTCCCCTCTGCGCTGCGGCGGCGGCGGCGGCTGGATGGTTCGAGGTGGCGTGATGTGCTACGTCACACTCCTCTCCCGGGAATGGAGATTTTTACCTGTAAAAATCACCAATATAATTGATGTTCAAGTTCCTCTGAAAATATTCTTTTCCTTTCTATTGTTTTCCTATGTCAACTTTTTCTTAACTAAAGTGAGGGTACTTCTAAAATTTTTGGTATTCTGGATCTCGCTCAGTTATCGGTTATCATGATCTACCCTCTATGTTATTGAGTTTTATATTTATTCGGAATAATTCGGATCCATACACAGACTACCCGGACCCCACTCTCGCTATTACAAAACTGAGGCACCGTAATGGCGGCGGCTGTTTATGTGTGATTCAATTTAGGGTTGCCATGTTAGGCTAAATTTACCTATATTTTATTATATTATACTAAGACTAATATGTAACGGTAGACAAGTCTAAATGAAAATTAAGTAACGATGGGTGATTGTAGCAAAAAAAATAATCGAAAGAATCGACAATTGTAAAACTCTACATTCGATTGTCGATTCATTCGTTCTAACGAATAAACAATCGAATAACAATCGACCTTTCGAATGAAAATTGACCCACGCAACGCAGGTTGTAATAGTATGCACAATCGACGGGTGAGCGCGGGGACAAATAGATTAATTCATTCGGCGGACGGACAGCCAGCTCACGGCATAGGACATGCGCGGTGCCGCACGAAGCGTATTATGAACAATCGAAAGATGTCGATTGTTATTCGAATGATTCGAATAAATTGGCCAATCGAATAATTCGATTGTTTTTAGTAACAATCGCCCATCGCTAAAAAGTAAGTGTAAATGTAGGCAGAATATACCGTACTATTTTAAATTGTGAATGGTGGCCAAATCTCGCTATGAAAATATCCTAACTAATATTATACACAAGCGGATATGAGTTTGTTTGTATTTTTTTTGTTATGCTTTCACGCTTCAACTACTCAACCGATCGCTATAAAAGGGGTTCGAAGATTTGTGTTCAGAGCCTGGCATACTCATCAGGCACCGTTTTGTTTTTTTTTTAATAACGTCACTCAACCCAACCTTTATACATCGATTAAGGACACTCATACGAATATAAAAATAATGGCGTGCCTATGTCCTTAAACATCACGTTACATAGTTATTTGCAAAAAAGATCGATGTTTCAATAACCATGACAAATTAATCATTAAATGTTTTTACGCATTCTATGGTGCTAGAATAGCTATATTGGTTTATTTCTACAAAAAATTACTGATAAATCAGCTAATATATCAGCATAAAATATGTAAAGCAGATTTCCGTAATAGTATTCTATTAATAAATAAATATTCTGGGACATTCCTCACACACATTTTAAATACAATAAGATATACAATATTTACAACCTACGCGGTAAAATAAAGAATACCTACACAATAAACTATGGCTAAGTTGTACTTTGACGTTACATTATTAGAAGGCTCTACACAAAGTTTAAAATTACGGAAAAAACTGGTTTACGAAAAAAAATCAAAATCGTGAAAATCTATGCAATATTTTGCCACTAAGACGTATAAAGTAATGTTTCGTTTTATGTAAGCAACCAATGAGTATATAATCAACAAGCACAAAAAATTTATACTATATTCTATCTAACTTCATTGGTAATAAATAATAATAATAATAAATAAATATCCTCCACCACCTGCGGCGCTTAAGGTGAATCTTAACCAACTGCGCCAACTAGCCCGTCAAAAACTTAAAAATATTCATACTTATTTACATAGATATTTTTCTATGTTATTGAATAGAATGCCACAAGAAGAATAGGTAAAGTATAAATAAATATCCTAAATAGGTTAAGTTTGAACTTTGATAATACCGTGCGCGAGCCAAGCGAGCGTAGCGAGCGGTGCCGCGGGAGCGGCGGCCGGGGGTTAGTTACAAATTTATGCACTATAAAAAGGACCACCCTTTCCCCTCACCCGACAAAATAAAAATAATAGTATCTAAAAAAAGGGGGTGCGCAACTTTTCCTTCACAGTGGGGGTTCTACTTCGACCCCCTCCCTATTCACCCCCCCCCTTCCGCCCCTTAAATCGACGAACTTCAAAGTACATTCCTACCTAAACTATTGTTTGATTATTTTAGGGCTCCATCGAATAATCCGCTTTCTAAAAGTGGTCCGTTCGCCAAAAAAATTTGAGAACCACTGATATAAAGAATGTGTACTAGTCGCGAAAGTATGAAATCAATTTATAATAAAATACGTATTAATGATAACCATAAAATATAAAATTCCCATATTTCGGGTAATTTACAAAAGTGTATATTGGCAACACTGGCTTTGTCATTAATTCTTTTGTACTGGTGAATGAATATTTGTTTTGATGTATAAAATCGGGAAATAAGTGATTGAATTATTAATTTAACTGTGAAACGTGATTCCTGGTATTTTTTTCCTCAGGTCTCTACGGTTTTTACACCATTTCACTACACAAGAGATGCTATATTTTAATATTTTACGGCACCGCAAACGTATTGACTCTGTTGACGTTTACCGCGTAATGGCCGACTAGTGTGTGAATGTGTGCGTGCCGGCTTGTACGTACAGCGAGGTGGCCGACTCTCAGCGACACAGTTTTTTGTTACTAAGGATACATCCGAAGTTTTATAACATCCTTGGATGCATATTTCTATTCAATACTTTTATGTGTGCCGTTATTATTCTTTTGGAGTTAGGATCCTTCAATAAATTTATTACCGGTGATTGTTTTTCAATTGTTTGGATAGGTCCTGTACAATTCGGTGCGAGTTTGGCACAAAAATTTATTGATTTATCCGGTACTGGAAAATTCGTTTTTAATGCAAATGGTTGAATTTTCGGTTTCGAGTACTTTCTTTGTTTATAATCATTCGGTTTTTGGTAATCAGATTTTCGGCTGTGATTAATTTTAACTAAGTCATACAGTTTACTTCGGTTATCTACGTGCGTTATTTCTTTATTTTGGATATTTTCGGATTTGGGTGTTTGGCAAATGGTACACTTTTTAACATATTTGGCTATGTCTCTAAACATTCCTGGCCAATAGTATATGTGGGCTACTTTCGCTAACGTTCTTGCTGTTCCTATGTGTCCAGCGGTCGGATTATCGTGGTTTTCTTTGATTACTTCTTCTTTTTTCGATTTCGGTACACAAAGTTTCCATTTGGATGATGAGTCTAATTTTGTACCATATGACGGGTTTATGATTCGTTTGTAAAGGTTTTCTTCTATGATTTTAAATTCAGGAAAAATATTCGGTTCTGTCTTGATAGCTTCGGTTTTCTTTGTATACCAATCTTTTATTTCGGTAACAGGTTTTTTAACGGTTGCACATGTCGGTTTTCTTGTTAATTTATCGGCTACTATATTCTGTTTTCGATTCTTCCTTCTCGTTTTTGATTTTTTTACTGATGGTTTAATTTTATCTACGTTTTGAATGTCTATATTCATATTCAATCGTTTTATTAGGTCTATTCCTAATATTGTGTGCGTTGCTCTTGGCATGACGTACATACGATGTTTAAATACTTTTTCATTTATCTTTAGATCTATGTCTCGGAATTTTGATAACTCTAATTTACTTCCATCGGCTAGTAGTATTCTATGTACTTCTTGGTTGACGGCTTCTTTTTCTTCGGGTAGTATCTTATATACTTTTTCGTTTATATACGAGTTTGTTGATCCAGTATCATACAGTGCTTTAAATTGTTGTCCTTGTATCTCAACGTCTAAGAAAATTCTTGGATCATTTAAATCGTCAGATCCTACGGTATTTGATTTTTGAGTATACTTTTCGTTTTGGGTTTGTTGCCTTCTACAACAATTTTTGCTTAATATTCCCATTCGGCCACACTGACTACAAAAGACTAAGCATTTACCAGTGCATTCTTTTGTTGTATGGTTTCTTTTTCCACAGCTCCAACAACACTTCTTGCTATCATAGTTGTTTAGAAAGCTGGACTCCTCGGTTTCGGTTATCTGGTTTTCTCTTGAGTTTTTTTCATAACTCTGCGATTGCTTCTCTATATATATTTGATGTGAGATTGCTTCATGTTCTCTTGTTAGTTGTATTAACTCGGAGAGATTGCTGAACTCGTTCTTCTTCACATAATATTTATATTTGGGATTCATATTTTCATATATGCGATCTAGTTGTTCGGAAGTTGATAGTTTTCCATATCTTCTCATCAACGTTTGTATTTCGGTTAAGTAACTAACGAAGTTTTGCTTGTAATTCTGCTGTTTTCTAACTATATCTCCTAATAGTTTGGAGTTGTAGTTTTTCGGAAAGAAACTAAGTTTGAATTCTTCTATGAAGTTTTCCCACGACGACCATGTCTGGTGGTTATTTCGGTACCACGCTTTTGCGTTGTCTTTAAGAATTCTTGGCAGTATCTGCAGCATTTCTTGTGGTTTTATTTCATTAGTAGTCTTAATTTCTTCCAATGTTTCTATAAAATCCACCGGTTCGTTACGTATATCGAATGAGATACCGTAACTGTTTACCAATTTGAGTAGATTCATCATGTTCTTACTCTGTGGTTTTTCGGAGTTTGATTCGGATTCGGATGCGGATGTCCTGTCTTGACTTGTTCCGGGATTGTCTGTCATCTTCGTGCTTTTGCTGTCTGTTGACAGGATTTTCCTGAGCTGGTCAACGGTTAAACCCTCAATTGAAATATTTCTTTCTTGTACTTCTTTTATGAGTTCTGGTTTTTTCAAGTTATAAATCCAATTTGTGGACATTTGACGGTTAAGTTATTTACTTTATTAACTTATTATTGACCCGCTTTTTTTTTTTTTTATTATAACGGAATGTTCTTTTTTTCTTATCACGGAAATAACGGAATATACTTAATATATTTATTTATTTAACTTACCTTCGATAATGTTATTTTTTTTTTAAACGGGTTCAATTAATAAACGGATTTTATTTACTTTTAACGGAATACGGATTAATAACGTACGGGACTAAACTTATTTTATTTGTTTATTTTTTTATTTTGAAATGAAATTGACCGGGTTTTATTTTTATATTTATTTACTCTCGGTTTTATTGGTAGCAACTTGTTAAATTTACACAATTATTTACTTACGGTGAAAAAGTATATTTTTTCTATCCTCTTTGTAAATCGCTTCTTGAACGTACTTTCCTGGGAGATGACACCTATTCGTATTTGGTAACCCGAACCGACAGGTGCACCAACCCATGGAATTGTAACGTTCTTGAAGACGAAATTAGCCAAAAGGCTGCGGAAGCGGTATAAAAGCAAGCAAAAGAGGTGAACGAATATCCCTTTTCTGTTTATTGGTAATAATTAGTAATCTTTATAGCTCATCTATACAGATACGGGGTTTTTATTTACTATTAATTTTTTTTTTTACACTCTCACTCGGTTTCCCGTGACCGCTCACTTTCCGCACTTAACGTTTCCTTGCTCCACCATCTAGGTTTCGCGAAGGCCGTCTAGATTGTTAAGTGGGCCGACCAGGGAGGTAATGAGGTGTGATACCGGAGTGGATTCTCACTAAACGGGTGCCAATTGTAACGATACGCTATCTTACTGCTTTGAACACCTCGCGGGTCGGATTTTTACTGAGATGGGTGTCAAATGTAACGATACACTATCTTACTGATTTAAGCACCTCGCGGGGTGGATTCTCACTGAGTTGGGCGCCAAATGTAACGAAGTGAGGCTTCGTTCATTAAGGTAACCAGTGGGGTTCTACTGTTAACTGCCTACTTGGGTAACCTATCGGAGAGCTATAAAGAAAACACCAATCAATGATTACAAAGATGCCGCCAATTGATTTATTAATTATAAATACATATATCTGAGACTCTATAGCTAATACTTATGTCTAGCACTTTAATAGAGGGCGCGGCGTGATCTTGCCTAAACGGTACGGGGAATCGCTCCTTGAACGTACCTTCCTGGGAGGTGACACCTAGTCGTATTTGGTAACCCGAACCGACAGGTGCATCAACCCATGGAATGGTGACGTGCGAGGAGACGATGAATATACTGGCTTACAGGGAAAGCGGTATGGGGACGCGGACGGTACCCTCGGGTAAAATTACCAGGGTTTCGGTACAGACGGACAGACCTCACCGCAATGGCCAACACATATCGTATTTGGTAACCCGAACCGACTTGTGTTAGTTGTACGGTAGCGCCAGGCCGACTGCGCTCTCGCAATGGAGTGCGCGGTCTTATAAAGAAGGTCGCGGGGTGAGGTACGTGGCGCGCGGTGCGCGGTGCGCGGGCGTCCCGCGGGCGGTAACTTTCCCCTCTGCGCTGCGGCGGCGGCGGCGGCTGGATGGTTCGAGGTGGCGTGATGTGCTACGTCACAAAGTGATATGTGTGTAGACGAAGCATTCTCAATTTATCCTGATAAAACAGCATTGAATTATTACACATAGAAGCAAAGTACACGCGCGAAAAACAATCCATTCAATTGGAGCCATAATGGCTCCAAATGACCGCCGCGCTGTCAGTGTACTGAGTGACGTTTTAGTGAGTGCAGCTCTGAGAAAAATAATAAATATGACGGTTTGTGTAGTAAAATTGTGTCATAATTCATCAGGGAAGAAAGATAAGAATTCTGATGTAACATTCCACAGGCAAGCCACTAATTTTATTGTGTAATTCATCTAAAATAACAAAATTCAAAAATAAAAATACTTCACTCAGATTTCGAGCAAAGTGTTGCCAGCTGTTTTTTGTGCGAATTTGCGTTGTTTTACGTAATTGATACTGATTTTGTTATTAATAAAGTAATTGAGTCCGATAAGTTGTTTCTTTCACTTATAGCTATTATAACCGACTAGTTGTCCCCCGCGGTTTCACCTGCGTTCTTGGGATAAGTAGTTTATAATACTTGGGATAAGATGATATCTGCCTGTCATATTGCATATGCTCATATTGATTGTTTATATATTATGGACCTTTAGGCCTATTTGTGTTTTTTTGTAATGTTTTTTAATTTGTATAAGGCTGTTTGTGTCCTGAACGAATAAAATAAAATAATGTAGCTTCATATTAGTGAAATAATTTCGAATCAGACTGGTAGAAAAAAGAGAATATAGCTAGGAAAATATTGTCAAAGCGGCAGTTGTTCCGGAAACAAATTCAACTAACAGGCTTTTAATATTTCAATTTTGTTTATGAAAATTAAATACCTAGATACTACTTAATCTTCTTTTTCTATAAAACCTATCATATCTGAAACCTATCATTACCAAGGAAAGCTACAAATTGTACGATCGTTCATAGCACTGCACATTATCTTGGTTTATTATGTTAAAATACCCGAAATAAGTACTATGAAACAACTAGTAATAAATAAATAACAGGCCTGTGTCTATAATAAATTATCTAAGACCCAGAACTTTTTAAACTATTTAATTATTTTTATGAATACTTACTTCCAATTTCACTAGTAGGCGAAATCGGAAGGTTAATTTTACCGAAAAATTTCGTTTAGCTTGCAACATTACTCGTGCGCTTGTGTGCGTGTCAGCGAGTGTTATTATATGGTACTCACGCATACATTGGTTGTCAAGTGGCTTACGTGTCGCGAGGATTTTTGTTCGATACTTCGCTTCTAAGCGTAATAATTCAATGTAAAACAGTTTTTATTGCGGTAAAAAATATGTAATCATGCCAAATCGGGCCAAATCAAGTTAATATCAAGTCAGTTTTTTCCTCGCAAGTGTGTTGAAAAAACGTCGCATTATGACGTGTGACCTTAATACCGCCTTGCGTGTAATGACCTACTTTGCACACATGTATCATAATGTACTATTGAACTTGAAACTTGTACAGATTTTAATGTGATTCTTAGTTGCTTACTGCATTTGAAATAATTATTATTGCGTTGAGATAAGGCATAATATTCTTTTCAACACACTCGCTCGTAAAGTGACAATTATTGCATGTCTGTTTTTTTCCTCGCAAGTGTGTTGAAAAATGTCGTATGACACTCGTGGGCATTGATTTATTACACTCTCGGCTCCCTTATCTAGCTTAATACCGCCTGGAGTGTTAATAATCAAATTTGCACACATGTATCATACATAACTATTAACTAATCGATCAGACCATCATGTGCATATCTTTAGTAAAAAATACTATTTGGGTAAAAATTTACACATGTAAAAATCCAATGAAATCTATTTAGTAGTAGATTCTGAACAAAATCCTTTCAGGGATTGCGTTTATTCCGTTATACATTGCATATTCTTTTGGAAAGCTGCGTCACATCTTCGAGTCACCCTTGCCACAATGCCTGAAGACCAAGGTATTCAATCAGTGCGTCCTGCCGGTCATGACATACGGAGCCGAGACGTGGAACCTGACAGTGAAACTAGCCCACCGACTACACGTCACACAGCGAGCTATGGAAAGGGGTATGCTCGGAATCTCGTTAAGGGACAAAGTCCGGAACGAGATTATCCGACAAAAAACCAAAGTCTCTGACGTAGTACAGAAGTGTAGCAGACTGAAGTGGCAGTGGGCTGGTCACATCTGTCGCAGAACCGATGATCGGTGGAGTAGACGGGTTCTCGAGTGGAGACCACGACTCGGCAAGCGTAGTGTAGGACGCCCTCCGGCCAGATGGACCGACGACCTGAAAAAAGTGGCTGGTGGTGACTGGATGGCGAAAACGGGAGATCGGGCCATGTGGCGAACCCTGGGGGAGGCTTACGTCCAGCAGTGGACTGCAATAGGCTGAAATGATGATTCTTATGGTAGTCAGTGATTATGAACTGATTTTGAACAGTAAAGATCGTGTGTTCTTGACTTGGACAATCAGAGCGCATGTGCCCTTGACTTAGCCAATTAGAGCGCATTGTCAGTGGCGGGAAATTGGCGGAATAGATTTTAAGCAAAATTATCGTCATTTTTAACCAACTTCAAAAAAAGGAGGAGGTTCTCAATTCGAATGATTATATATTTTTATTTTTTTATGTATGTTCGAGCATAACTCCGTCGTATGTAGACGGATTTTCAAAATTCTTTTTTTGTTCGAAAGGAGTTTATTTCGAAATGGTCCCATATAAATTTCATACAGATCTGATGATGAGTTTCGGAGACAGACTCTTAAAAAAATTACAGCAAATCAACCGCGATTGCTGCTATCGCATAAATATGCATTGTTTACCTTCATAAATATGCATTATACACGCAAAAGTATTTAGTATCCAGGCTGTTTTTTTTCCAGCCAGTGAGGGCAACTTCTGAACTACAGGTCTTAGAGAAAAATGCTGAAAAGAACCCGGAGCTGAATTTTGAAGAAAATAAAAATGCCATATAAATTTATTTTAAAAAAATCGCATTTTCGGAGATATTGATTTTTTTTTTCGAAATTCTGCTTCTACGTCACAATATGAACAATATTATGCATGACAATCTTGCTCACAAGTTGCTAGAAGTTATCCAAAATATTATTTTATATTTTCATTGACCATGGTTTTATCCTGCGTAAAGTTTGACGAGGTTGAGCAGATCTCGCAGGGACCTCACTATGTCTAGCCATAAAGAATCAGCTCTTAGCATTCTGACAAAAACTGAACTGTATATGAAACTAAACATTCAAAAATAAATTAACTTTTTAACAAAAAAATAAACCGCCTTTTAAAGTAAAAAGTTAAAAAGTTAATTTATGTTTATTTGGGTTAATTGTGCGATGAATCCATGTAACGGTATTAAGTATTAACATTAACATAAAAAAATACCAATTCAATTCCGATCTAAAGCTGCAAATGTCCTGGAGATAGTGAGCCTTAAAATATTAGAAGTAGAAAAGCTATGTACCAGTTTTTCTAATTCTAATATTCTAAGGCCCACTTGCGTCAACTTGGGTTAAAATAACCATTAAACCCTAGCATAGTTGCTCAGAATTAGGGCGTTAACCGAACTTACATAACCCAAAAGCTGTGTTAAAATGACGTACCATCGGTTGATGAAACTTAAAAAATGTAAACCAGGATAACGCAATTGGACGTATAGAGTGGAGTAATAGTCGAGTAAGTTGACACTTGTATATAAATGCTGAGTGGTTGCAGTCTCGATCTCGGTCTGCGTCTCCCGCGGCTGTGGGTGTGGCGGCGGGAGCGGCGGGAGCGGCGGCGGCGGCGGGCGCGTCTCCGCACTCGCTCTCACTGTCGCAGGCGCCGGCGCCGGCGGCGCGCTCGCCCTCGCCCGCGCCCACGCACGACACCTGGACCTCCGACGAGGGCCGTAAGCACAAGAAGTCCAAGAAGAAACATCGGAAGCACTCTCCTACACCGGTAACTAACCTATTTATTAGGTATACATATCAAAGGACCCTGTACAACTGACAGTGTTCTGAACAATTGTTTTACTTGACGCCCACGGCTACTTTCTACCATTGCAACTCTCGCGCCACATCGTCGGTTCAATCCTCACACATTGGGTTTCGTACTCTGCGGTTTCAAAGGAGCTTCCTACCTCAGGCTGTGGAATGAGCTTGAGCACGGGAGTACAGCATGGAGTTCTTCAAAAAGGGTGTGAAGAGATTTTTGCAGTATCGGCGACCCGCGTTTGATACCCTGGTGTTGCAATCGTCATTAGAAGTTTTAGTGCTGAATGTCTTTTTATTTTATAGATTCTTTTTATAAAGGATTTTAGAAATGTCTACCTCTAGGGGGAAAAGGGGGTCGCGGGTAAAGCCGTGTGGCGGAACGCTAAGATAAACATATTAATGCTTGCACGCAGCAATGGTAATGAACTTCATTGAACTGGGCTTCAAATCCCTTTATCTGGAATTCTAAATACTTGTCGGCGCTGTTGGTCTATTTTGTAAGATAATTTTTTTAAATGTCGTTTTTTATTTTTCTAAAATATTGACTGTTCGTTGACAAAATAAATAGAAAAAAATCTAAAACATTTCAGACTCAACAGAGCTCAAACGGGGCACCGGCACATAATATTTAATAGTACTACGTAGCACCGGACGAGTCTATATATATATATATAGTCTCTTTTATATATATAGATTGTAACAAAAATAGACCATTTCAATGACATTCATTACCATTGACTTACGCGGTAGCCACGATGGGCTGGCGTGAGGGAACCCCTTAAGGGACGAGCCTTTCGTATTGCTTAAGCTGATATACAACCAATGTAATGATATTGGTACTGTCCAGCAATCTCCGACAGGCTCGGTGGCGGGTGCGGGATCCGAGGGTGCCCTCAGCGGCGGTGAAGTGAACGCGGACGAAGAACTGCGGCACAAAAACAAGAAGTCCAAGCGAAGCGCGCCCAGCAGCCCCGAGGATGAGCCGCAGCCCGAATACGCGCACAAACCCAAGAAGAAGAAGGACAAAAAGGATAAAAAAGATCGGTGTGTAGGACTGGTTTCACTAAAATGTTGACATTATTTCAAAAATACATGGAAATATTTCTTTTACTTTTTTATTTAGTTCACGAACGTTAGCTACCATTTGTTAGTTATGTTATCTCTTAGGAAAAAATCTAACCATCAACCATCAACATTGCTTGATCAATATATGAAAAGGTTTAAATTTTTGTCCAATTTCAGAGATGATCCCATAATAAATATTGATGAGTACTTCAACTTTTTAAAGCAGTGCTAGTGAATTAGAATTATTAGTGATGGACGACTGTGCCAACAATAATTCGCTGCCAAGCATTCAAAATGAAATCAATTGGTTATAACTTTTTAATCGCCTTCAAAAAAAGGAGATTATCAATCGACACCTATGTATGTAATATTATTGGAAATGCATTATATTCACATATGATAAATTTATTAGGGCTTAAATATACAAAATGTTATAGGTGTCTGTATGTACATATGTTTGTTCACGCATTCTGAAACTATTAATCGGATTGTTACCATTCTTTTTTTAACACGCTTTTATTTTATTGGCTTACATTTACTTCAACTTAGGGAACAGTGCAAGTTTCATCAAAATCGGTTCAGTAGTTTTCAAGAAATGGAATTAATACGTTTTACGGACTGGCTTATTGATATGAGCTACAGTTGTGGTGTCAAAGGGAAAACATCTCAAAACCTTGGTCAAATTCTCGTGCATGACAAAAAACTAAAACTTACGAAATAAATAAATATCCTGGGACATTCCCCACACACGGTCATCTGATCCCAAACTAAGCAGAGCTTGTACTATGGAAACCAGATAACTGATATAATACATATAACTACTTTTTGCTTGTAAATACATAATTACACCCAGACTCAGGACATACAGACATGTTCATGCACATAAATGCATGTCCTGTGCTGGAATCGAACCTACGACCTGTGGTGCGATAGGTGGAATCTTAACCACCTGCGCCAACTGGCTCGTTTGGAAATAAAAACGGATGAAGTAATTTAAAAAAAATATATAAAATACAACAAAAATTATGAAATAAATCTTATCTGACACTGCCTGGAAGTCACCAACAGAGAACGTAGTATTCCATTGAAAATATTTCGCTGACTTCAAGGCAGTGTCAGATTAGATTGATTTCATACTGTTTATTGTGAAGCCGTTTTTTTTTAACGAGGTTTTGTGAGACTCTTGAGAAAACTTTTAGAACGCTAAAATGAAGGTGTATGCGAGTTTCCAGCTTATTATTAACCTCCGTGCTTCGAAAGGCACGTAAAGCCGTTGGTCCCGGTTATCACTAAATTGTGATAGTCGTTAAGCTAGTTGGATGCCTCCTAGGCGGCTTGAAAAACTCCAACAGTAGGTTAACCATTAGCCTACCTCCACCAATCCGCAGTGGGCACGCGCGGTGGAATATCGCCCTTTCACCCTGATTTGTGAAAGGAGGCCTGTTCTCAGCAGTGGGACATTATAGGCTGATGATGATGATGATGATTAACCTCTGATTCCGAGGTTTAATTCTAGTATCTCCGGAACTACTGATCCGATCTTGGAAATTGTTACAGTGATAGGAAGCTACGTTATCCCCGAGTGGGTACTTCATCGCGGGAGCGCAAGTGAAACCTCAGCTCAGGGCAAGGTAGTAATATGTAATGTGTGCAGGTCATCGACGGCGTGGAGTGACGCGGAGCTAGAGTCGCGGCGGGCGGCGCTGCTGGCGCAGCTGCACGAGCACGAGGCCGAGTGACCGCCTCGCGCCCGCCCACAAGCCCACTCGCCCACAAGCCCACTCGCCGAGTCACCCCCCACCACTCCCCTTACAAAGCGATGTTGTTTGTAAGGGGAGTGTTACAAACAACATCGCAAAATATTTATCATGCGTAAAGGACCCCGCACAAAATCCACGGGCTTTTCATGGTCATCGTTAAAAAGTGGAAGTAAAGTTCGTACTGATACATTTTTATGGATAATGAGCGTGAATATATACATAATTAATTTACATTATAAGAAAGAGGCAAACATGTTTTATGGGTACATAGATATGGTCACAGTCACCCTAGTGTTACCTTGGAATGTGGCCTATATGAAGGTTTATTGGAGTATCACAGACTTCGTTTCCGAAATACTAAAATCTGGGAATCTCCACCCAGTTTGTAAACAAAATTTCAGTCAAATCAACCACATAGCTTTTTGCAATAATTTTATGCTGAGTTCTTTAAAACTTCGCTAAATCCTTAAAACGTGCTCGGGCCGACACTGTATGTGGAATAGGTATAGAAACTACTAGTAGAGTAGTTAATATTTGTGGTAAGCCAAATAAAACCATTTTATTTAAATGCCTACTTCCGAGTTTTCTTTATCTACCTTTGAGACCAAAATAGTGCAAAAGTAGGTATTTGTATTTTAGTTTAGTATGAGTTAATGTTATGGTGGGTTTCTATGCTTGCCAAGGCTTGACAAGCATCCACAAGGCACAAGCATCCACAAGGCACAAGCATCCACAAGGCACAAGCATCCACAAATCTCGCTTGGAATTTGGAAGTCGTTTACACGCTTGTGAATGTGTCAGTGTGCTACGTTCATCCAAGTATGGCGGACACCGAACTTGTATCGGCTATTACGTTTGGTTTAACCTAATTTTATTTCAAATACAAGCAAAGTAAAACAAAGGCAAGGAAAGCCCGACGACCACGAAGATGGTGCATGATAAGACAGAACTAGACGTGCGTTCGTCTCGAGATCACAGCGGCTACTAAGCGAGTAAGCGCGCACGGCGCACCAACGTGTGAACGCGTCGCAAGCGCTTGCCACAAGCGCCCTTTGATCTGTGTTCAAAAACCGACACTAGACCGGATCGGATACAAGCGTCTACAAGCTCACGCAAGCCAAGCCAAACACCCTCTTTACACGCTTGTGCTTGTGGCCGCTGGTCAAGCCTTGGCAAGCATGGAAACCCACCATAATGGTCACAGATCAAAGGGCGCCTGCGGCAAGCGCTTGCGACGCGTTCACACGTTGGCGCGCGCTTATCGCTGCTTATTGCCGCTGTGATCTCGTGACGAACGCACGTCTAGTTCTGTCTTATCATCCACCATCTTCGTGGTCGTCGGGCTTTCCTTGCTTTTGTTTTACTTTGCTTGTATTTGAAATAAAAGTAGGTTAAACCAAACGTAATAGCCGATACAAGTTCGGTGTCCGCCATGCTTGGATGTACGTAGCACACTGACACATTCACAAGCGTGTAAACGACTTCCAAATTCCAAGCGAGATTTGTGGATGCTTGTGCCTTGTGGATGCTTGTCAAGCCTTGGCAAGCATGGAAACCCACCATTACAGTATTATAACTCGGCCCTGTCTATGAAATAATTACATACAGCGCGATACGTGAACACGTATGGATGCCCGCCTACAGTAGGTATTTTAATTTTATCTACTTAATTTTCTTTCTATTTATGTTATTGTAATGTAAATAGTGAAATACTATACATCTTTTGAGAGAGGTGGTGCTGGCTGCTATATTATGTTATTGTTCTTGATCTCTGCCTCTTGGTTTTTGTTTACTAAGAAGCTTACCAAGAATACATTTATTTCGGAAAACAAATTGGATTCAACAGAAATAACAATGAATTAGAAGTAGAGAGAAGAGTAAAAAGTACGTGGAACAAGTACTGGAGCTATAAAGAAATATTTAAAAACAATATGCTCTTAGGGTTAAAAAAGAATGTTATGGACACATGTCTTATACCATGCTTGACATATGCATGCCAAACATGGAAAGAACAAAGAGTCAATTTGTATGAAACGCGTCCCCAGAATGTAGCACTATAAGCTATGGTGGAGTTTGTTGGCCACATCAAGGGCATCATTTTATTGTATGACACCAAGTCTGGATTCCATGGGAAAAAAAAGATATTCACGGTTAAAGCAAACAAAATACTGAGTAACTTTGATATCGTCCCGCAGTATTTGTATAACTTTTCTAATTTAAAAGTATTATATATGCTTATCCAGAGTTTAATCTATCTTTGTGCTAAGTTCGACCCACATCTGATAAGCCATTTCGGCGTCATTTAATAACAAACACCGAAAAACTTAAGCATTGTTTACTTACATTACTATTACTAGGATAAGGTAAAGATCTTTTTTTTTTGACACAGCATACAATTACACTCGCATATTAGGTATCTACCTACTATATGACATTATGTTTCATTGTCGTTAGTTATGTGTAATCAATGAATCAGCCCCATAGGCAGACTGATAGCCCCATAGACTGACTGGATAATGGTAAATAGCAAAACACAATAAAAAAGAAAACTTGAACATGACTATAAACACTGTATTATGTTCCAAATAGTTAATGATAACCGAAGATGTCCATAAAATAGGTACGGATTTACTTTGTATACCGGGAACACATTTGAAATCGCGAGGTAAACATAGTACTTTAACGTTATTAATGCGAAAGATAGTTTTTTTTGTATACCACTAAGGCAACAAACAAGTATACCCGGCCCGCCTGGTGGTAAGCGGTTACCATAGCCTTTAAAGACACCTGTAACACCAAGGGTACCACTCGCGCGTTGCTGACCCTGCAAAAATCTGTTCACACCCTTTTTGAAGAATCCCATGCTGTTCTCCCTTGGGAAAACTCCGGTAGTGAGCTCCTTTGAAACCGCAGAGTACGAAACCATTTCGGTTCCAATGTGTGAGGTTGGATCCCCGTCGATGGCGAGAGTTGCGATGGTGGCTCAGTCTAACGGGGTCTAAACCACTTGTGAGCTGGGGATCGTCGACAATTCTAATGGCACGTCGCTGAACCGAGTCCAAAGGCCCAAGCTGGTATCCAGGTACCGCCGCCTATAGATGACAGCAGTACTCCATTTGAGCCCGGACTTGCGACTTATAAAGTTGTTATAAGTACTGCCTCGCTCTATTGAGCACTCCGAGCTTTTTTTGTCGTCTAAGTGACTATACACGAAACAGCACGTGTCGCTAGAAATATCGACGCCAGGGATCCCGATGCTTTGACTGATGTTTAAGGAAATGTTCTGGAATTGTAGGGCCACACTATAGGGGTTTTCTTCGGGTTAGTATGTCTTATGTTACGTTTTCCAGCTAAATTACTGGACTAGGTTGATAGCAATTAAAATTACCACACGCGGCAGCATAGAGCCTACAGATGGACAAGCAATACTATTTTCTCAGGAACACAGGTGAAGCCACGAGGCACAGCTAGTACTTTAATATGATAAATGCGACAGTAGATCTATCCGTATTGTTATGCTTTCACAACTATGTTACTGGACCGATATCGATAAATATTAGCAGAAAGATAGCAAGGATCCTGGAAATTGACATACAGTTCTTTTTGTCTTAAAAACTCGATTGGAATCACTGGTATTCAGTATTCTGTGCCGCAGGGCATAGCTAATAATTACAAAAAACAATCATTACCAAAGGAACATTTTTGTAACTTCAAATGTGAATATCTTTTTTCTCCCATGGAATTCTGACTTGCTGTCATAGAATAAAATAATGTGCTCAACGAGACCTACAATCACCACTATAGCTCATCTTGCTACAGTCTGGGGACGTTTTTACCCATTCTTCTTTACAAATAAAATAAAAAATAAGCTAATCACATGCCAGACGGAAATGGAACATAGCATGTTGAAGTCAAAGAAACTACAAAAGATAAGACACACAACGACGAAAACAATAGATGCTCTTAGCCACGCTCAAAGGTTAAAATGGAAATGGGGCGGACATGTGGTGCGTTCATCGGTGTCTTTCTGTAGTTTTTGGTCTAAAAGACCACAGATGGACAAAAACGATAACAATATGGAAAGGCCCACAAGGAAAACGCTACAAAGGAAGACCTTTAACACGCTGGAATCACTAAAACTGACATCAAAAAAAAATCTGGCACACATTGGCATCATCATATAGCACAAGACCGAGAGAAATGGCAATCTTTGGAAGATGCCAAGTAATAAGAATATTGTAACTATCAGGAAATACTATATTTTATATTAAAAAAAAATATTTTCCTTTATTTTGGGTAAAGAAAAACTTTATTTTTTTAATTTCAAGATAGTTGATTATAGTTGACAAATAGGCAGACGGGCCTCCTGATGGAAAGTGGTCACCTTCGCATTTGCAATACTAGGAGGAATGCCAATGTGTTGCCGACCTTGAAGAGCTCTCTTTACGCCAATTTTGAAGAACCCCATATCGTAGCGCTGAGGGAAAACCGTGATGGGGTGCTCATTCCACATCCTAATGGTCCGCAGTAGGAACGTCCGACTGAAACGTTGTGCGGACGATCGAGGCATCTCCAGGATGTGAGGATGAACTCCACATAGCCGGCGAACAGTGCGATGGTAGAAAGGTGACGGTGGCACCAGGTCAAAGAGTTCTTTAGAACACTCCCCATTATACATACGGTAGAACACACAATACGAGCCTATATCTCTCCGAAGGCTGAGAGGTTCTTAACCGCCTGTGAGTATGAGATCGTCAACAATACGAATGGCCCGCCTTTGCACCGAGGCAAGTGGATCAAGCTGATAAGCGGGTGCGCCTGCCCAGAGGTGCGGGCAGTACTCCATATGCGGCCTAACCTGCGCTTTATAAAGCTGTAGCCGCTGAGATTCTTGAAGTACCACTTAGCTTTACTTAGCACACCCAACTTTTTTTTTTTGGCTTTACTTTCTAAATGACCTCGAAACTGGAAATCACTCGCAATGTCAACACCGAGGATCCCGAAACTCTTTGAGATGATTAGGAGAGTGTCTCCGAATTTTGGTGCAGCTACGAACGGGGTTTATATCGCGGAGAACGCGCAGACCTGGGTCTTCGAAGGGTTGAATCGGACTAAATTAAGTCTCCCCCATTCCGAGACCTGCTCCAAGGAGGTCTCTACTTCAGACACAAGTTGTATTCGGCTTTCCTCGACCATGGACCGAGGGTTGTTAGCACAGCCAGTATATTGGGCATCACCATGCTGGGAATTTATAGCATATCTATTATTAAATTTATTTATTTACTTATTAAATATTTATTCAGTCTACTTTGTAATTTTGCCGCCGCGCCGGGGCACGCAATTGTTTTTAGTGCGATTAGAATGTAAATATTATGCAATGAATCTAAGCCTGTTTTGAAAACAGTAATTGCTGAGTTTATTGCCGGCTCTTCTCAGCAAATGCAACCTTCCGAACCGGTATTAGAGTATTAGAGTCAGACTTTTCATAAGTGCCTGCGAAGGTCTATTTGAATAAATGATTTTGAATTTTTGAATATCATTGATATGCATGATAAACAGTGTGGGGGTTAGCACTAGGGAATGCAAACCGGTTTCACCGAAAACCGAAAAACCGGTTATTCGGTACGGTTTTGACCAACCAAAAAAACCGGTTTTAAATGGCATCAAAACCGTTTTTTCGATTATTTTCGGTTATTCTTTCAATGTTTGGAAAACCTAACAAAGGAAGATTTGCCGCCTTTTTGTAAACTGAGTGCAATGCATTGAGTATTTTTGTGATGAACTGAAGTGTGTTGATGTGTATTGTGTTGAGCTGGTAAGAAAATAACTTATTATTACTAAATACTTATGATTGTTTTTATGATAGATATAAAATACGTTAAACTTTTATTTACAATACTTAGGCAGCAAACAAGCGTACGACCTGCCTTATGATAACCAGTTACCGTAGCCTATGGACGCTTGCAACATAACGGTTATCACTCGCACGTTGCCAACCCTCAAACTTTTTGAAGCGGGGAGCTCATTCCTCAGCCTGAGCGTCCGCGATAGGAAGCTTCTTTGAAACCGCACAGTACGATGGTAGAAGGTAACTGGGCATCAGGTCAAACAATTCTTCAGAATACAGTCCGTTGGAAAAGAAATAGAACACACATAAGAAGGCAGTCTCTCCTCAGACTAAGGGGCTTTAAACACTTGTGAGCTCGGGATCGTCGACAATTATAACAGCACGTCGCTGAACTGAGTCTAAATACCAAAGCTGGTATCCAGGTGCCCACAGAAGACAGCATTACTCCACTTGGGCCGGACTTTTTTGTATACCTTGTAGATGATTTTGGAACAGAACGTCGCTACAAATATTAACGCGAAGGATCCCAATGCTTTTCGTGATGTTGAGGGACATGTTCTAGAAATGAGGAGCCACAGAAAGTAGACTTTTCGCAACGGTGAATGCGCAGGCTTGCGTGTGACTTAGTGGGGTTGAAATAGACTAGGTTTAGTCAACCCCAATCGGAGTCACTAGTTTGTGTACTCTCGATTTAATACAAGTACTTCGCGCCTTTTCTCCAATATAGAACGAGGGATATTTGGACGGCTCGTGTAATGAGCGTCCCCTGTAATTTCATCTGCATATAAATGAATGCTAGCAATAGAGAGTATATCATTAATATGCTGGTGGAACAGTGTTGGGGATAATCCAGAGCCTTGCGGGATGCCAGCATTAATTTCATGCTATCGGAGCAACTACTGTCAACGAAGGCTCTTATGTATGCCAAATAGCAAGCTGACTGATTGGTGTTATTTTTTAACCATCTGCACGACAACAATTTATCTAAGTAAAACATTCGTATAATCATAATCACGTTTTTGTGTACACGCAAGTTGCTGTGGCGATACTATATGACATGTTCATAATATTACGTGTGAAATTAATACTATAACATACGAAACATAATTCAATAAATGTTTATATAAGTACTTCTACTGATCAATTTTTTAACATAAAGTCATCATATATCATAGCAATTAAAAACCAAGCAAACGTGATATGTTTTTATAATTTCATTCGTTGTAAAATATAATCAAAAGGAAAGGAACCGTGTAGTCTAAATAAACGAGTATCTGATGAAGATGAATTTACATAGTTAAATAAACTATTATTTCCATCAATTTGATGAAAAAGAGATGGATGGATTGTGTGAAAGATGATATTATTAAGAAAGGAGTGAACGTTGGTATAACGGATAGAATAGACGAATGGAAGAAGCGTACATATTGCGCCGACCACAAATGGTTGGGAACAGGGCAGGCAGATGGTGATGATGAATTTGAGTTTTCTTTTATACTCTCTTCATTAACTTTAACCGACTATCATTTCTCAGTTTGCTATTTTTTAATCTTAGGCACGGTTATTACCTATAATTCGAGCTATAGAAATAACGTGAAAAAAAAACATGCGAACATTAAAAAAACCGGTTTTAAAACCGGTTAACCGGGTTTACCTCTCCATAACCGAAAAAAAAACCGGTTTTCATTTTGCCACGGTTTTGCATTCCCTAGTTAGCACGCAGCCTTGTGGTACGCCAGCATTAATATTCTTGATGTCTGAGCAATACCCGTCAACAGCGACCTTGATGCTCCAATCAGCAAGAAAGCTGGTCACCCAAGTGCACAAACCCTCGAGAATTCCATATGACGGTAGCTTCGATAGAAGTGCCCTGTGCCAGACCCGGTCGAAGGCCTTAGCAACATCAAGGCTAACTACCAATGTCTCGCCTTTACTCTCTATGGCTTCAGCTCATCGGTGCGTCAGGTAAACGAGAAGGTCACCAGCTGCACGACCATGACGTAATTGGTGGTCGCTTATCAGCTGGTGCTCCTCTAGGTACCTAAGCAGCTGAGTGTTGATGACCCGCTCCATTACCTTAGAGAGAAGGGAGATTATAGCTATAGGCCTGTAGTTTGACGGGTCTGTTCGATCAACCTTTTTGGGAATCGGATGTACTAGGGCGGTCTTCCACGAAGAAGGAACACGTCCGGCGGTATAGGAAAGCCTGAATAGGCGCGTCAACACTGGAAACAACTCTGGAGCACTCGTCCTTAGCACAATGGCACACTTAGGTGGGGATTCCGTCTGGACCAATCTACTTTCGGACTTCAAAGGAGAGCAGGGCTAGCCTGACCGCATTTTGCAAGAAGCGGACTTCCGGCATCAAGCTGTCACAGCGCGGGATAGTAGCGGTGAGGCTCCCCCGTCGTCAATTGTAGAGTTCGATGCAAAGAGAGTTTCCAGAAGATCCTTTGCAGTGTGGGCCATTTACATTCGCGATTTATGGACCAAAAGTATCCTTACCTACTCTGTTGTAACTAAAGTAACCCATCCACACAGTTACAGAACAAAGCAGATGGAGCGCGCCGAACACAAGAGTGAGGCCAAAAGAGCAAGTACAAATTGAAAAACATAATAAACTTAATTTAACCAAACACACTTTATTTTTAATAAACTTTGTTTAAACAAAGCAAATACAAATTCAGAAGCGAATACCAGCCAAAAAGCCTCAGACCAAGAAAAAAAGGTTTATTTTTTATAAGTCTGTGATACCAGCTATGTGTTTTTCAATTTATATTTGCTTTTTTGGCCTCACTCCTGTGTTCCGCGCGCTCTATCTGCCTTTTGTTCAGTAATCAGAGCCCATCCAAATTAAAAATACTACAGTTAACCAATATTAGAGCAACTCAAATATAACTTAGCAATTTATTTGTATTGGTTTGTTTATGGTTTGGCTGGCATTGTTTGCAATGTTGTTATTGTTATTTATTTTTATTCTATTATGACTTAGCGAAATGTATTTGTGTGAAATTAAGAAATTCTGTGGTGAACAGTGCAAAATGTATCGATAAATTAGTCCTTTAGTCAGTTTTCGTTTGTTGAAAATAGTAGGTAACTTGCTTTAGACCAACTACAAAACATTCATGGATTCAAAACAAAAGTAAAAATCTTAGACAGATTTAGAAGTGATTTCTTCTGCCTACCTAGTCCGAAAACCAATGCACGCCACTGGTCAATCCCACAACTTGTCGCTGCATTAGGGTCGACCCCTAACCATTGCGTTTCGCCTCCGTCATCATAGTTCCTATAAACAGCATACTTCTAATTAACTCTTTTAACGAAATCTTTAAAATGGTTAAAAAAAAACAAAAGAAAAAGGTTATCATCAACGGCAACACCTTCCACATTTAGAGTGGACTTTTGCAATATCAGGGGGCTAACAGTAATATCAACGCCGTCCATCACCATCTTGAGGCGGCGAAGCCGGCCTTGCTCTTTCTGACGGAGACACAGATAACCTGCCCGAGCGATACATCGTATCTCAGGACATATAAACATGTTCATGCACACGAATGCATCTCCTGTGTGGGAATTGAACCCACGACCTGCGGCGTGATAGGTGAAAACTTTACCAGAGTCTTAACCAACCACGCCAGCTGGCCCGTTGAGGTAAGCGGTTACCGTAGCCTCTGGACGATCGCAAAACCAGGGATATCACTCGCGCATTGCCGACCCTGCAGAAAGAAATCTCTCACAGTACGAAACCATTCTGGTTTTAATGTATGAGGAAGGACTCCCCGTCGATGGTGAGAGTTGCGATGGTGGAAGGTAGCCGTGGGCATCAGGTCAAACAATTCTACAGAACACTGTCCATTGTACAAGCGGTAGAACACACATAATGAGGCTAAGTCTCTCCTTTTCTCGCTATGCGTTTCTCTTTGTAGCTCGGGCAGGTATTTATATTATGGTTGACAAAACTGCCATCATAGTGTTACTGCTTCTACACACAACTCTCGTATCTAAGCTCGTAATATTTAAATATAGTGCAGGAGGTATGTAAATTGAAAAAAAAAAAACACAAAAGTATTTATCAACTTACAATTTTATTTTCATCTTAGAATTAAGTATGATGTAGGTATAAATGCTTACAATTAAGTTCTTAAGCCCGTAACGCACCTTCCGACCGTCGGACTCCTACTTACCTACCTACATTGATACCAACCAATCCGAGGGCGAGCGAAGCGGTCGGCTCGCCCTCGGATTGGTCGGTATCGACGTAGGTATTAAGTAAGTAGGTAATTAGGAGTCCGACGGTCGGAAGGTGCGTTACGGGCTTTACATTTAAGTCTTATTCTAGTTGTAGGTACTAAAATTATGTTTTTAGTGCGTATAACATTAGGTAAAAAAGTAGAATGGACCCATCGCCCACCAAATGACCTGTCAATTTATCCTTATAATACGCCGAGTATTTGAGACACGGAGTTCCCCACAAACTTTGGCATTTTATAATAATAAGTATGTTCTTACAAAATCATAAAAAAGTGGAAACTGAGATTTGATACACTTTTATTATTAAATATTATTTTAAAGTGCTGTTTCTATCCCTTTCAAAAATATCATGATTGCATTTTTATTATTTTTAAACTTATTTTATGTATAATAATAACAGGTTACGAATTATCATCCGGTTATGATCCACAACTCAAGCAATCCTCTTTGTTTTGGAGAGAACAAGTAATAGCAGCCATATCAGCCTCATCGGCGTCAGACTTACCATTTACTTTGCCGCCTTTAACTTTAGATTTATCAACAGTGAACTGAATGGCATTGGCAGCGGGCTTTGTTCGTAAGTAATACATGCCTGTTTTCAGCCCCATTTTCCAAGCATAAAAGTGAATGGATGTCAGTTTACCATAGTTAGGTTCTGCAACATGGATATTAAACGATTGGCTTTGATCAATAAATGCGCCTCTGTCAGCAGCCATTTGAATAGTTGTTTTCACAGATATTTCCCAAACAGTTTTATACAAGTCGCGTATTTCTTGAGGAATGCGTTCAATATTTTGAATAGAACCATTATTATGGATAATCTGATTTTTCATATCTTCGTCCCATAGTTCAGCTTCTGTTAGGTCATGCAGTAGGTGGTGGTTGACTACTTGGAATTCACCTGATAAAACACGCCTTTGGTAAATGTTAGATGTGAATGGTTCAAATGATTCATTATTACCAAGAATTTGGGCCGTAGATGCAGTTGGCATGGGAGCTAATAAGAGAGAATTTCGTAGACCATGTGTGGAAATTTTCTTTTTCAAGGCTGTCCAGTCCCAAAGGTCAGATGGAGATTTGTCCCACATATCGTATTGTAGGATACCCTGACTAGCAGGACTTCCTTCATAGGTTTCATACACTCCATACTTCTCGGCTAGTTCGCAGCTTGCTTCGAGTGCACCAAAGTATAGTGTCTCAAATATTTGTTGATTTAATTTGATTGCTTGCTCGCTTTCATAAGGTATTCTCATCAAAACAAATGTATCTGCTAGCCCCTGAACTCCGATGCCGATCGGCCTATGCCTCATGTTTGACTTTTTAGCTTCTGGTACTGGATAGAAGTTTACCTCAATAATTTTATTAAGATTTTGAGTAATAATTTTAGTAACTTCCTTTAGTTTCGTAAAATTGAAAGTTTTATCTTCATTTACAAACATATTTAATGCTACTGAGGCTAGGTTACAAACTGCCACTTCATCGGCTGCAGTGTACTCTACAATCTCAGTACAAAGATTACTGCACTTAATAGTACCCAAATTCTTCTGATTACTCTTTCTATTACAAGAATCTTTATAAAGCATGAATGGTGTGCCGGTTTCCACTTGAGCCTCTATTATAGCTTTCCAAAGAACCTGGGCTCTTACTTGTTTCACAAATCTTTTTTGTTCTTCATATTTCTCATATAATGCCTCAAATTCTTCTCCCCAACAATCAGATAAGCCTGGACAGTCATGAGGACACATAAGACTCCAATTTTCATTTTTCTCAACCCTTTTCATGAATAAATCTGGTATCCATAAGGCATAGAAGAGTTCCCTTGCGCGTACTTCTTCTTTGCCGGTATTTTTTTTGAGATCCAAAAACTCGAATATGTCTCCATGCCATGGTTCCAAATAAACTGCAAATGCACCAGGACGTTTGTTTCCTCCCTGGTCTACATATCTAGCTGTATTGTTATAGACTCTAAGCATCGGAACAAGCCCGTTAGAAACTCCATTCGTACCGGCTATATAAGAACCTTTAGCTCTGATGCAGTGAACATGAACTCCGATTCCACCGGCTGATTTAGAAATTAAGGCGCACTGTTTGAGAGTATCATAAATACCTTCAATGCTGTCATCTTTCATGGCAATTAAGAAGCATGACGATAACTGCGGGCGCTGTGTTGCAGCCGAAAATAATGTCGGGCTAGCATGAGTGAAATACTTCTCTGACAGCAAGTTGTATGTAATGATGGCTGCGTCTATGTCTTCACCGTGGATACCGATGGATACACGCATTAACATATGTTGTGGACGTTCAGCAACCTACAAACAATAAGATTTTATTAGTTACACTAATCTATCAACATCAGGGCAGAGGGGGCCCCTAGACAAGATGGTTTTGTACAATCGTCAACGTTAGTAAACTATGAATCTTTGTATGGGACTAACATAAGAAATTATTAATATAAAAATCACGTGATATTTCTATATGAAATGTCAATCCCATACAAAGGTTGATCGTTTACTAACGATGACGATTGTCGGCAACCACCTTGTCTAGTGGGGTTGCCCCTCTGGATCGTAGGATCTGATGTAGGCTTACTCTCGACGGTCAACTCAATGCCAATCTCAATACAACGAAATTCCAATCCTGCGCAATGGTCGGTACTCTTGACGACATTGATATTGAGATCGGGATTGGATTGCGTATTGGCCGGACATTGAGTTTGTGTTTAGTAAGGTGATCTTTACGGGACTCAGATTACAGACTAAATATACAAATGAGTGAATGAAACGTCACTTGTACGCTTACATATCTATGGTCGAGACTCAAAAAAAAGTTAAGATGTCAAATGTTTATTTACGTTTTACTAGTTTTCAACAAGTTGTTCATAATTTATTACCAATAAAGATTGTTAGTACGGATTTTAACAATGGTGTTATTTATGTGCTCTAGCCATATCAAACAAATGTTACTTCTATTCACATTCCTTCGACGTTTCAAAGAAGTACGAACGTAAGGTAAGTGCGCCTAAATGTTTATACTTAAAGCTTAACACTAACAAATATTATTCAACATAGCCATAGCGTAATAATTCAATGTTCATAGCATTAAATTATAACCTTGTTTGTCCTTAGATATATCGTGAAACGTGGCTCGCACTACTCAAGTCCAACTGGAAGCCTTGGTGGAGTTTTTGGAGGAAAATCAAGATGTTCCAATGCAAGGGGGAACTCTTGCGAACCCAACTAGCCAAGCAGGAAATAAAAAGAAAGTGCAGTGAACTCGCCACAACCATAAATGATAATGATTTTGAAGTGTTTGTGTTTAGCGTAGTGGAGTAGTCCACATTTATTAGTTAAGTATATAAGTGATTGTTGCCTAATTAGATGTGATTTTCTTTTGTTGATTTTTAATACTATCTTACACCAATAATGATTTTAATTTAAAGGTTTATTTTGTTTGAATATTACTTTAAACAAGAATCACATTAGTAGTTGTAGGTAAAATAAATAGAAAGCATTGTCATAGATAAAGTTTATTTAATATAATTATAAGGGGCAAACACCATAATGACATTAATTATCATGTATTAGAACCATTAAACATAGTCGGTATATTTTATTATAACAAGGTAAGAATACAGATTATAAAATTGTTGTAATCAAAAATGATTTTTATTTATATACCTATCTAAAAGTACAAACTAAATAACATATTACATAAGTAGGTATATCCACATGATTTTCCATTTTGTCTAGTAAATAACCTAGCAATAAAAGATCTTAATCTGTCTGCGGGCTGTCCACAATTGATGTTCAAGGTTTGGACAAGCCTCTGCACATCTCCTTAGATCTATTGAGGACGTACATCAAGTGTTGGATGGACAGTGCTATGACTAACTTCAACATTTGGTGTAGGATCTATAGGACCATCAAAACCTTAGCGAGGTGCATTACATCAGTTATGCTGCACACAAAAAGCATTTAATATTGTTGCTGCAACATCACCTATGCCCCAACAAACACCGCCATCTATTTTTAAATAGTCCTATTCTCCGCATTCTACTGTGTTCCATGCTGTGCAATGCAATTTTGTGTACTGCTCCTCATCAGAACAGTATCCACTATGAGAGTCATCATATACCCTCTTTGAGCAAAGCCTGTATCTCCTGAAACAATGTATATTTTATGGTTAATATTACATTACAATATAATGAACATAGATTGCTGAGACATAAGCATTCCATGTGTTCCTCCTACTAAGCGCTGATAGCTCCTTGTGGCATAGAAGGACAGTGCTATCAATATCTATCCAAATAGAAACACGATTTTGTATTTAAATACAAAACATAACCACAAATTATTCAAGGTCATTTTATGATATACATACCTTGTATTTTGAAGAAATATAACTCCTTCTTTTAGGAGTCTGCATTAGGAGCTCTAATTCACTACACAGGATGCCAAATAAATCATTTGTGAGGCGATAATTAGCACGAATCTCATTGTCGGACATGGATAACGCTTCATCGTTATAACGGGCCATACGGCGCAAATTTCTTCACTGCCGTACATCCATTTGATGGGCTAATCTTAGAATGTTGGATTGCATTCCCAATTGTGACATTTTATTAAGTATTTATTATAAAAACACAAAACTCAATTCTAAAAAAGTTACTCTTTCGCTATTGTAAAATACTCAATGTAAACACAATTCCAACACAATATGTCAGTGTCAAATTTGCTTCAAGAGTACCCATTCTCAATCCCGCGGTCGCAATTCCGATTTCATTTAGTTCACTAAAATGACCACTCAATTTCAAGACAATGTGGCGCTGCTGTCGATTTCAAGAGTACCAAACAGCGTTTCTTGGATTAAAATTGACATTGGGCATTGGAATTGAGTGTCAAGAGTAAGCCTACAGGTTGAAGATGGGTTAGATGCATAACGAATGTCTCGATTAAGTACATAAACAATAATGTTACGATACGTGCGACTAGTAGTCTAATATTGCAGTGCAACAATGGACATGAGTGACGAGTATCTCATACTATATAGCATATATGGACAGATATATGACATAAACCCGCACACGGACTACTTAGGTCAATAAAGACAAAGATTTTTTTAAATAAAACAATATACGTTTTGTTAGATTGCAGTTTCAGAATTGTTCCCATTGTGAAAGTGTTTCAAGTCACAAACATTTTACAGCTAAACTTTTAAAAGAAATAGAGATTTAATTGAAAGCACTTGAAAGATAACAAAATACAGCAACGAATGTAAAAATAAGATTAAAAACTAGGTAAGTATTTGTAAGAACTTATATAATTTAACAATCGTGACTAGGACTTACCTTGTTATTAATTTTCAGTAAATATGATCTTTCCAATGTCTTAAAACCAAAGTAGTTATATTTGAAGTCTCTGTCATACACAATTGCAGAATCTAATCTCTCTTTATTTTTCAAAATAAGATTATAGTGGAAATCCGAAATCATTGGAGTAAGTTTTTTTGTGTAAGGGTTAATGATGTTATATAAGTCTGTCATTACATCTGAAAGGAAATTATAAAAGAAATAATTCATATACATGGACATTCTTATAAATGGTCGTTACGACATATGGTGGATAAAACAAAAACAGCCTTTTTCATACACTTTGACCTTTTGTATGAAACAGCTGTTTTTATTTGCGATTTCGAAGTTGGTCCCATCTTAATAGTTGTTCTTATTTATGAGTACTACAATTTATTTTCCACCTGTATAGGGGAGAAGGAGGTACAGTAATACCCAACTAATATGGCTTACCGACGTACCTGCGCAGAAGATACATTTTCAAAGAGCGGGAAATGCTATTGGTCGGCAGCTGCCGCCATGTGTGTGGAGGGGCGTGACTTGCGAGTGAGACGGAACTAACAGCTGCAGTGTATTATGAACCTTATAGTAGTGATCTAAGGTTGATTGTAAGTTTTAAGCATTCTTTCGTTAATCTTCGGGCCATACTTTATTTTCTGTGCGAACGAAGATTCACGACGCGCCTTATCAGTTGGGTACTACTGTAGCATTTCCACAAAATGGACAATGATGAATACCTCATAGAACCGATGGTAGTGGGTTAAAATCCTACAATGAGTAGTAATAGTAGAGTGTTCAATAGCATGGTGGTAGTACTCGACTGGCTGGACAATGTTGTACAATTTACAACTGGGTGGTACCTATATGTCAATTGTTGGGAATCACGCAATAAATGCGAGAGCTACAAAAGAAGGCCATGTTCACATCTAGGCTTTATGTGCTTATCATTGTGATGTAACATGACATTGTAGTCTAAAAGTTACAAGTAATATCACCTAGGTGCAACTAACCCAATGAAGCGCAATGACGTTCATTTTGCTTGCAATCTATTCCGCCAATTTCCTACCATCGACAATGCTCGGTATTACCTACTACTCTAAAGGGATTGTTCCTCGATGCTCTCGTACCATAAAAGAAACAAAGCTCCCATTGGTTCTTAGCTGTACTAATGGGTACTCAGAATTACCTGAAAAATGTTTTTTTGTTTCCTTGTGTAGATTGGATATGGCTAGTCTGGCAGCAAGCACTGCATAATCTGGATGATCTGTTGTCATTGTAGCGGCAGTTTCAGCAGCGAGATTATCAAGTTCCACTGTTGTTACACCAGAATATATTCCACTTATAACTTTTAAAGTTATAGAAACCTGAAGAAAAGATATGTATGGTTTAACTACAATATGTTGCCATGTTTAGTTTATGTTTAAAGACCAAATTTGAGTTATATCATACTAGCTGTCTCCATACATAGGCTATCTGCATGCTAAATTTCATCGCGATCGGTTCAGCTTCTTAGGCGTGAAAGCGTAACAAACAAACAGTTATTTTCGCATTTATAATATTATAGAAAAAAGTTGCCTATGTCCTTTTCCATACCATAGGCTATCTGCATACAAAATTTCATGATGATCGGTTGAGTAGTTAAGGCGTTAAGGCGTAACAAACACTTTACTGAGTAAGTGCTAGTAAAACTTGATAATAACCATGATCACTGAATAGTTCAGACTTCTACCATTAAGGCTTGGTAAATCTTAGGATATACCGAGGTTCGAGCTTTTACAGTAACATACACACATGACAATATAATATTTTAAGTATCAATGTGACATGTAGAGAGCATTAACACAGAATTTTAGTTCACAAAATGTTTAAGTCAGTTATTTTAACATTAATGAACTTACTGGATCTACAAAATCCATATTCAGCCCATAGCAAAGCTTTTTAATTCTTGATGTTATTTTATCAATGTGAACTTCTTCCATCCTCCCACCTAGAAACAAAAAAAAATGTGCTGTCAATAAAAAAATATGATGAGTAAATTGAAGTACAGCAGATTACAGTTATAATATAACAATGATGGAGGGACCACTTCAATTCTATCGCTATATCAGGAAGTCACTATTACTTACCTAGTTTGTTTAGGTTTTTCAATAAAACTAAAATGTTCATTAACAAAAGCATATTATTACAACTTTTGACCATCTGTGGTGTTGATGTAAACAAAAGATAAGAAAATGAATATAAATATATTAGAATAATTTATTTATTGTGCAGACCAAGATGTCCAAATTGTGAAATTGTTAAAGAATAAAATATGTAAAACATAATCTAAAAATAGTACGAACCACGTGTCTGTTTAGTAAGTAGTTTAAACCAATAAAAAAAATAAGATAAGAAAACTTTATGGATTTACTAGCTGTCCCCCGCGGTTTCACCCGCGTTCCCGGGATAAAAAGTTGCCTATGTCCTTCTCCATACCATAGGTTATCTGCATGCTAATCCTTTGAGTATTTGAGACGTGAAGGCGTAACTAACAAATAAACAAAAAAACTCACTTTCGCATTTATAATATTAGTTAGGATAGGATTATGATAAATGTGGGTGTTCATCTGGGTTAGTAGTTTACTTAGTTGCATGCAATATCTGCATGTGATTTCTAGGAACAGGATGTCATTTTAAATTCAGATGAGGGAGGGTGCAGGGTTTATTCCCAGGGTTTATATTATTATTTCTCAGTAGGGTGAGGAGGGTGTCGTTTGAAAGGGGCAACCAACCCATTTAAAAAAAACTCTTAACGACTCCAAAATCTTGATCTGAATTACTAATGCCGGTAAAACTTTCCGAGACGGGACACGAGGTAGTGAGGAGAGGGGTTATGCCCTTCCCCCCAATACCCCCCAAACTTGAAGCAAGCTCCTGGTCTCCGAGATATACATGGTTGAAGTTTGATGTTATGTAGGTATGAGGTTTTGTGACATAAATTCACTTCTGCATCGGCTCAGGCGGGACGCGGGGTAGGATGGGTGCGGAGAGGGGGGATGTCCGTCCCCCGGTACCACCCTAAACTTGAAGCAAACTCATTGTTTTCCGAGATATTCATCATTGAAGTTTGAGATTATGTATCGGATATTTTGGTACAAATTCACTTCTGCATCGGCTTTGGTGTTGCGGGAAGTGCAGCCCCTTCGCCCTTGCGTAACAAAGAGCAGGCACCCATGCTCACCTACGCAGCTTTGGCTGCGGAGCCTCAGCTGCTCCGGCTTGTAGGGTTACCTGCTCTTCAATGCAGCGGGCGGGGGCTGCTCTCCGCGCCGCCGGCTTTTTATATACACTCTAGGGGTAGTACAACAGTCGTGGTGCGCTGAGTCGGTTTTTGAACCGTTTGAACCAACCAGTACAGACATCAGTTTTGACAGATGGCTGACCTTATTTAACCATAGATGCATTTCGTTTTGGCACAACATTTCCTGTAAAATTTAAATTGCAAGTTTTTTTAAACACAAAAAAATTTGTATGGATAAAAAAAAACTATAAAATTGAATTGTAACATAAATACCATAGAAATAAATATACCTAGAAAGAACGTCACCATACTACAGGAATATATAAAATAGGCCAACTTATATAGGCTGCTGCGCGTAACAGCTACGTTTTACGCTCCCTCTGCGTCATTCTGCTTGTCATAGTGACATTCATAATGATAGCAGTTGTTGAAATATTCCAAATAAAATCGGGAGAAATTTAAATATTAAACATTATTTTGCGATTTTATTTATTTTTATTTGATTTAGCCCCTAACAGTTAGGGGCTATTTTTTTCAACGCTTGCACAGCTTCGACATTCTATCTGGATGTATCCTTAATCAAAGATAAAAACATTCAAAACTCATCTCATTTGGCTGTACGAACAAAACTTTTGCATTTCAAAAAAAATTCAAAATCATTTATTCAAATAGACCTTCCCAGGCACTTATGAAAAGTCTGACTCTAATACTCTAATACCGGTTCGGAAGGTTGCATTTGCTGAGAAGAGCCGGCAATAAACTTAGCAATTACTCTTTTCAAAACAAATGCCTAACGAAATGTCATGTCAAAAGACACAAAATAGTTATTTTATTACTATGTGTTTATCCGGGCTTCCTGGTCTGGCCGCCTATTACTGAGCGAGCAGAGCAGGAAGACGCATTCTCCATGCGACCGGACGGGTGGGCAGGTTGCGGATAGCCCGATCCATCTCCCCCCCCCCTCTCGCGCCCACCTGGACGCGGAAGGGGGGGGGGGGAGGGGATGTCCATACTTTTTAAGGATCCCGGACAGCGGAGGGATGGTGCATATCTGCCCGGTATGCAACACCTAGTGCTCTGCTCATAACCCCATTCCCCTCCCGAGCAGAGCATGTCCCCTTAACCTCATGCGCCACCGGCCCTGCCATGCACTCAATAGCGTGCATGTCGGGGAACGGTGAGCGCATTCCCATCATAAACATCACACTCCTCTCCCTATTCTGTTACCCTTCCCTTTTCTCCTTTCAGCGGCGGATTTTCGAGGTCTGATTCCGCCGGCCCACCATCACGCAAATATGGAGATGGTGGGTAACGCTAAAACCTCCTGCGCTTTGACCGTGCGCAGCACAGCTTGTAGGGGGGATAATGGGATCCTGGGGGGTTGAGTCGGACGGGGCCGGGTTAGATGCCTTCGCGAGATAACACGCCCCCTTTGGCCTGGCATTCCATCCGGGACGGCGGCGGTAGGGAGTTAGCTAGCTCTATCGAAATCGGTCTTGGTGTCCCGTCAGAGGGACACTTTGCTAGGGTTTCTAGGTCGTGCGGCAGGCAGTCGGCGGAGCGCGGGGAGTGTCGGGGAGCGCCGGAGGCTTCTCACCTTTGGCGTAGCCACACTTTCCTTCGCACCGTGCGGACTCGCTCTGTTGCTGACCTGGGACCCTATATTTATCATAGTAGGCTTGGTGTCGTGATCGGCATCCCCTTATGCGGGCTCCATGGAGGGTGGGCCGCTATGATAGACGAATTATTTTTACACTAACGTTATGGATAAGAGAATCGACCACACACGTTCGGCTGCTCCTAACGGAGCGCCGTCACTGGGCAAGGCTGCACCTTCGGGAGCGCCAGCCCAGATCAACACCACTAACAACTCGGCTGCACCTTCGGGAGCGCCGACCAAAAACGAGGACATCTTCAAGATGACCTCCCTGGGGACAGCTATACCGGATAGTTCCGTTCGCACGGATACAGTCTGGTGTATTGTCCCCAGAAGCACCAACACAGGTGCACAAAAGCTGACGGCGAAAGCTGGCGCTGCTAAACACAAGCTGCCGGCGAAAGCTGGCGCTGCCACACCTCACCCACACAAGCTGCCGGCGAAAGCTGGCGCTGCTACACCACACTCACAAGGCGATGGAACTGGGACCTCCAAAAAGCGCAAGAACCGAAAGGGGAAGCGCAAACGGACGGCCCCAGTAGACACGCCCACCAACACACAAGCGTCGAACCCGACTCTACCCGAGGGGAATGACCAAGTACCCGTCACGCTGCCTGCAGTTGGGAAACCGACCAGCGGGCCGGCAGTGACGGCGGAAAAGCCAGCCCCGCCTGCGACCGCTGTGGGAGGCGCCAAGGGCGGCAAACACAAGCGGTCCAGAGGGATGAGAGCCGGGGAACACGAACTACAGCACAAGCTGGAACAAGCCGCAGTCACCAAGAGGCAACGTCCGGACGAGTCGACAACTCCGAAGAACGAAGCCAAACGAGTGAAGCAGAGCGGGAACCAACAGACCAAGGGTGCGGTGAGCTACGCCGATGCCATGAGGACCAACGAACTCTGCGTCGCGATCCTCACTGTACCTTTCCAGGCCCTGACAGCGGAACAGACGGAGATGGTGAAGGACGCGCTGGTGAAGAAGCTGGAAGAGATCATCTTCTCTGGCACTCACTCGCGCGACGGAGACCTGCCCCCGGCGTTCCGAGGAAGACCGTTCCACTCCGAGGGAACCCTCAAACTTTGGTGCGAGGACACCCACGCTTTGGAATGGCTTCACAGACAAGTTCCAACACTGACATCACCAATCCTGGGGACTACACTGACAGTAAAACGCCAGACTGAAATCCCCAGGCTTGTTAAGGCCGGCGCATTCGTTCCTGGGTACGTGGGACCAGTCGACACACTCAGGTGGGCACTGGATAACCAGAACCGGCGATGGTTCCGGGTTAACACCTGGACCTGCTACGCCGCTACCCAGGAGGCGGATGGGCCCAACAAAGGCACCTACCTAACGTTGGGAATTCCGGAGGACGAGGTAACAAAGCTGATCGCCAGACAAAGGCGGTTGGCTTACTTCATAGGGAACATCTTCATCCGTTTCCACGGGGACTCGGGTGTGGAGAACGCCATCGCGGCCCCTATACCGAGTCAGGTGGAAACTGCAGACGGGGTGAAGGCCGACGGTAAAACCGCCGCTGGTCGACACCCTGGCGCGTTGAAACCACTGCCCCCCGCGCGCCGTACTGCGACCGCCCAGAAGCGGACGCAAGGCAGCGCACCTCCCCCGCACAGCGTGGAGCAGCCGAGTACCAGTCTTGGGAAAAGCGCCACACCACCTGGATGGGGGAGAAGGGGCAGACCCGAGAGTTCGGATGGAGATAGCCTGAGCGACAGTGATGGCGCCCGCTACTCCTCCCCGCGTTCCTAACATCATTCAAACAAACCTCCAGCACAGTCAGACGGCAACGGCTGTCCTACGCCGCAGACTGGAGGTCACCAACAGAACCGTAGCACTGATCCAGGAGCCGTGGATCAGGAACGGCAGGGTCTGCGGTTTAACCAACATTGAAGGTAAGATCTTACTTGACACGACAGTAGACAAACCTAGAACGTGCATCTACGTACCGAAATGCATACCAGCTACACTAATAAATGAGTTCTGTTCCAGAGACCTTACAACTGCAAAACTGCAGGTAAACCTGTCCTCTGGACCCTCGGAAGTATTGATCGCGTCAGCTTACCTGCCTAGCGACGCGGACACTCCTACCGACATAGTTGAACAACTCATAAGACACTGCGATGAGAACAAACTGGAACTCATCATTTCCATGGATGCCAACGCCCATCACAGCTTGTGGGGCTGCGCAACAACAAACAAAAGAGGTGAGGACTTAGTCGCATTTCTTATCTCAACTGAACTCAGGCTACTTAATCGAGGATCGGAACCTACTTTCGTTACCTCAAGGGCCCAAACAATCATAGACCTAACGCTGGCCACGGAATACGTGGCTGAACACATCAGCGAATGGCATGTATCTACAGAAGCATCCTGTTCTGACCACAGATGGATATGCTACAAACTAAATATCACCGCAGCACTACCAACTCCAAGACGCAACCCGCGAAAAACGGATCGTAACTGCTGTATAAAACTGGTCAACGAACGTTTATTACAAGAACCCCCGCCGATAGTCAATCTAGACCCAACGGGAATCGAAGACCTAACAAACAAACTCGCTACAACCCTACTGAGCAGCTACCAGGACAGCTGCCCTCTAACAGCTACATCAAGTGGCAGTGACAACTCCAGCCGCTGGTGGAGTCCTGAACTTGAAAAGCTCCGGGAAAAAACGAGGAAACGACTCAACAGAGCCACCAACACCAGAGACGAATCAGATTGGGAAGAGTACAGGAAGGCTCTCTCCCGCTTCAAAAAGCAGATTCGTAAACGCAAAAGGAAGTCCTGGCGTAAATTCTGTACAAACATAGAATCAATGTCGCAAACTGTCAGAATCAAGAACATATTATCCGGGGAACCTAACAGAACCCTGGGTAGCCTCAAAAACACTGACGGCACCTTTACAAAAAATGACAGCGAAGCTTGCGAACTACTACTGAAGACACATTTTCCTGAATGTGCTATATCAGACAATATCTCATGGGATGTACCCAGCAACACCACACCACTCGATCCCGACTGGACTACAGCTCAAACTATCATCACACATGATACAGTTTTATGGGCGATCAACAGCTTCCTACCTTTTAAATCTGCAGGAATAGACGGCATATTCCCAGGGTTACTGAAATGGAACGTGCATACAGTCACACCGTATCTAGTAGCCGTCTACAGAGCATGCCTAGCACACCGCTACGTTCCTAAACAATGGAGAGAAGTAAAAGTGGTATTCATACCAAAACCTGGTAAGAGCGACTACACACAACCTAAATCATTTAGACCCATCAGTCTCACCTCTTTCATGCTGAAAACACTTGAGAGGGTGTGCGACAGAGTGATCAGAGATGGCGCTCTTATGACAAGACCCCTTCACCAACAGCAGCATGCTTACAGCTCGGGAAAATCAACAGAGTCGGCTCTGCACAGCGTGGTCTCATACATAGAGCGCACACTCACTAACAAACAATCAACACTAGGCACTTTCATTGACATCGAAGGAGCCTTCGACAAAACTACTTTCAACAGCGTAAGCTCGGCTCTGAGGAGACATGGAGTCCACAACACACTTTGTGAATGGATAGACTGCATGCTCCGATTCAGAGCTGTACAACTCACCGTCAACAGCACCGTTCGGGCAGTGGTATCCAGGGGCTGCCCGCAAGGAGGAGTCCTATCCCCACTGCTGTGGAATATAGTTGTTGATGATCTGATCCGGAGGCTAACTGACGACAGATTTTTCACGGTGGGCTATGCTGATGACATAGTAATACTAGTTAATGGCCTTTTCGAGAGCACCCTGTGCAACATCATGCAGAAGGCCTTACATATTATCGAACAATGGTGCAATGAGAATGGGCTCACGGTCAACCCTTCCAAAACTGTACTGGTATTGTTTACTAACAAAAGGAACATCGGAACCTTACGACTACCACAACTATGTGGAACCGAACTATCCCTAGCAACTGAAGTAAAATACCTAGGTATAACTATAGATAACAAGTTACTATGGAACAAACATATCGAAGCAAAGATAAACAAAGCCAGCATCACCTTCTGGCAATGCAAAAGGATGCTTGGAAAGACTTGGGGACTGTCACCCAAGCTTACACTATGGCTTTACACAACCATTATCAGACCAATACTAACATACGGAGCTCTCGTTTGGTGGCCTAAAACCAAACTTGCCACAACTAGAGACAAGCTCCTAAGATTCCAAAGGCTAGCATGCACAGCAACGACAGGCTGCATGAGAACCACTCCAACCAAAGCCCTAGAAATGATACTCATGCTGCCGCCACTGGACCTCTTCATACAGCAAGAAGCAACGATGGCGGCTCTGAGGCTCAGAAGTCTGGGACTCTGGAAAACCAGCAATAAGGGATCACACTCGGGAATACTGGTGGACATCGCTGACTACCAGCCGCTCACGGAGGCACCGTGTGATCGCATCCCCAAAACACATGTCTTTGACCGTCATTATAAGGTGAAGTTACATGAAGAACTAAAGGACCAATCTGGCATACACGAGATCAGAGTGTACACCGACGGTTCTAAAATGAACAAAGGTACCGGTGCTGGAGTATTCTCACCGGACCTGAACATACATGTATCAGCGGCACTAGGTGCTCACAGCTCCATATTCCAATGTGAATGTGTAGCCATTACAAAAGCAGCCTCTGCTATAAATAACAGGAGAATGGAGGGCTACACTCTAAAGATCCTCACAGACAGCAATGCGGTCCTGAAAGCATTAAGCAACAACCGCATAGATTCTGGGCTTATACTGGAATGCCATCGCATCCTCGAGGTGATCGCAACCAAGAATAAAGTCACACTACAATGGATCAAGGGCCACAGCGGATCCCATGGTAACGACGCAGCTGATGAGCTGGCTAAAGCTGGGTCGAACTCCAACGTGGTAGCCCAAGAGCCAATACTCCCGCTCCCCTTTAGCCAGCTCAAGGCTTGGACGCGTAAGAGAACTCTAGATCAACATATTAACCAATGGCTAAATGTCAAAAACTGCAGGCAATCTAAGATGGCGCTGTCTACATATGACAAGCGACTGACTAGAAATCTGCTACAGTTAAACCGTAAAGACCTACGTATTATCGTAGGAACACTAACGGGACATTTACCGCTTAACCGACATCTATCTTTTATAGGTGTTACCAATAGTCCTCTGTGCAGGGTCTGCATGGGGACAGAGGAAACGGCTGCCCACGTCATCCTGGAATGTGTGGGAGTGGCTGAACAACGGGCACAAATCCTCGGACCTGTGAGGTCGCTCCGCGAAGCCTGTGGACAGCCCAGGAAAGTCCTGCGCTTCTGGGCGGAGCTAGGCTGGCTAGAGTTGTAGCCGGCGTTTTCTTCACGCAAAAAGGGCCCACCTAAGCGGCCTACTTGCGGAAAAGAAGAGCCCACAACAAGTAACAAGTAAGTACTATGTGTTTAAAACTATGTGGTTACTTCAAGAAATGACTTCGCTGAAAGACACCTTAGATCATCTACTATATGTAAAGAAAAAGAATGCCCAGTCCAGCATCCCGTCTCAGAAAGTTTATCCCTAATGCCAACCCGCAATGTATGTTAAATCTTGATTATGGCTAAATTAACCTAACACACTTTGCTATGCTTGATACACCAATATCATTATTTATGATTGAACTTATAAGTTCTGTATCCCAGCACTGGTGCCTCTGAGGGTATACTTCTGAATAGTTATCAAATATCGAAGTTAAATTGCGTTTTTTTAAGTTTTGTTGTAGAACTAATTTGCATATTAATAATAAAATAATGGCCTAATAAATTTACCAACAAAGTTCATACAAATTTATATCACTACCCAAAGCAAATACTGCATTTATTTATGCTTGTATTGAGCTATGCGGTGTGTTTAAATGGATGCACTACATAAAAGCATTTGTTGTCTTAATAATAGAATTCGTGCTATTTCGATAAACATTCAGAAAGTTGCCATAGGACTGAATGATAATCAATCTAATAAGCAAACCGTAAGTATCCATATAAAGGAGTAACAAATTACTTACCTCTTTTGAGTACAAACAGTTTATTTGTCTTTCCGACCATTGTAGACACGTCCACGTAAATTTCACTAAAACGTACAAGGATAATAAAAATAAATAGCGGAAACTATTCCAGATTAACCAAACAAAAATTGACGACTGGAATAGAAATTAATTAGATTTAATTTGCATAAACTATGAAATTCACAATCCGTTATGAACCAGTCACATTTGTTATGTCAATTGTCAGGGTTGCCAATGGTGCCTCAGAAATTATACAAAAATAAAGTGTTACAGTAGTACTCAACTGATAAGGCGCGTCGTGAATCTTCGTTCGCACGGTAGTCTGTGGTTCGCACAGAAAAGAAAGAAAGTATGGCCCGAAGATGAACGAGATGAGAAGAGAATGAACTTTTAATCAACCTTAGATCACTACTATAATATTCATATTCATTATAAGGTTCATAATACACTGCAGCTGTTAGTTCCGTCTCACTCGCAAGTCATGCCCCTCCGCACACTTTTTTTTTTTTTTTTTTATACCACTTAGGCTGCAAACAAGCATACGGTCCGCCTGATGGTAAGCGGTTACGGTAGCCTAGCTACAGACCAATAGCATTTCGCGCTTTGAAAATGTGTCTTCTGGGCAGGTACATCGGTAAGCCATATTAGTTGAGTACTGTAACTGCGTGATGAATTATTCAACAAAATATTTGTGAAAATTAATAAAAATACATTCTTACATTTTAGTACACTTTATAATAGCGGTGCGTAACAGAATCCTAACTTAAACTGACTCCTAACTTTGTTTGTAGTTTGTTTGTTTGTTTGTTTGTTACACAATCACGCCTCGAGTACTCAACGGATCACCATGAAATTTGGCATGCAGATAGCCTATGGTATGGAGAAGGACATAGGCTACTTTTTATCCCGGGAACACGGGTGAAACCGCGGGGTATAGCTTGTATTTATTTTAATTTAAAAAACATGTTTAACGATTGTTGCAGACTTATTGTTGACGTTGGTCAACACATAAAATGCGACGATATAATTTATGCTTCATTTATGTGATTTTAGTCGGTTGTAGATGTGGAAACACAAGTGAATAATCCGAGACCTCGTGAGGGTATAAATGTTATATGTCCGAGACTGCCAACACAAGCATATTTTTTTTTAACTCAAATTTTATAAATCAAATTTTTCAATTTACTCTTGTGATCTTTATTGTTAATGAATTTGAATAGTGATGTCGATATTTGGGGGACCGATAAAGGACTCTGTGATGAATATGATGGGATTGCTCAGATAATTTAAGATGAAATATGAAGGCAAAGTAAACCCTTCTCGTGGTTGGTTTTATTGTTGAATGTCGTTTGCCTGTGCTAGTATTACCGTTAAATGTAGTGCTAATACGAAGCCTACGAAATAAGATGATGATGTTTAAGCGGTTGTATGAGATTGAATGTTATATTATGATTGTTATGAGAATTGACAATGTTATAGGAAGCTCCCATAGCGTAATGAAGATAGTTTTAAGGATTCCTAGAATTATAGCCCTAGAGAGGGTAAGGCTCGAGACAGCCACTCCCGCAGGGGATGTTATGTGGGGAGGTCTGTAAACAGCAAGGCTGTAAGACGTAGGTAATTATAAACAAAAACGAGTTGTACTCTCAGGGGGTTGTGAAGTCAGTAACGAGCTGGATGACTATAATTTAAGTTTTATTTTTAAATGCATCGATTTATTATGTCTGTCTAATTGTTATATTTTTTTATTTTGTGATATTTAGTCTAAGCTTGTCAATAGTCACAGTGATAACAAATTGTGTGTTTAGTGTTTCCCTTTAGTTATTTTTTATTTCTAAGGCAGACTTAAGTAAGTCATGCTCACTTTAAGGCCTTTGCTTGCGGCGGCGTCGTGTGACGGGTCGCTCACTTCCCTCCAATATGGCGAGGAGGGCGATGGCTGCCACACGCGTCATACTTGTCAACAGGTGCTGCTTGTGGGGGCTGGTCTGCTTAAGTTTGCTATTTATTTACTTATTAAATATTTTTTCAGTCTACTTTGTAATTTTGCCGCCGCGCCGGGGCACGCAATTGTTTTCAGTGCGATTAGAATGTAAATATTATGTAATTAATCTAAGCCTGTTTTGAAAAGAGTAATTGCTGAGTTTATTGCCGGCTCTTCTCAGCAAATGCAACCTTCCGAACCGGTATTAGAGTATTAGAGTCAGACTTTTCATAAGTGCCTGCGAAGGTCTATTTGAATAAATGATTTTGAATTTGAATTTGAATTTGAATTTAAGGCTAGATCTAGCCCAGTATGTCTCCCCGTTAGTTAGGTAGGTGTTGCCCGCAGTAAAGGGTAAGGTCTAGGTCGATCTAGCACAGACTGGAAAAGTAGGAAGAGAGTACAACTGAAGTGCCAGTGTAGCGGGTAAGACTAGGTCGATCTAGCTCAGACGATAGAATACTAAGAATTAAGAACAATAAGGCGAGCAAGTGGCAAGCCACATTCTAATAATGAGGCTTGAGCGAAGTAGGTAGGAAAATACTTACGGGGTAATACTTGGAGGATGTCACTGATGTCCTCTCGACCTGTGTGATGCTGGGCGGACGCTGTGTCACTTGTGACACAGTGTCTGCCCAGCTTACCTTTTACTTACACGTCATGTCTTCACTAGAAAAGAAGCGAAGCAAATGATATTTTGAATTGTAAGCAGCCAAGGACAGTAAACTATAAACGACGGCTCTGCACACTTATTCGGGGTGAGTGAATTCTTGGTCAGTTGTATCCTCAATTAATACTAATTTTTAATTTATTCGCGGTGTGCCTGTGTTGGACCCCATGCAATGCGGCTTATTATTTAGTAGGTTGTATTTGTACGTGTGTGTGTGTGCTTGAGCAGGCTAAAAGAGATTCCCAAGTGATTATATCTATATAATCAGCTATACACGGCACACCTTCAGTGATTGCTGCCGTAAGCATACCCGTTCGCGACAGTAGGGATTGGTCGATACTGTTACGAATCAGTGCAAAATCACTTACTGGTTGTGTGATTTCTCGGTATAATTACTTTGAATGGATTTTTCCTCAATGATACAGACGAACCAACTCCTATTTTTGATTTCGGCTAATATAAGACAGATAAGATAACCAAATTGTATAGATTTTGTATTAAATTATATAGGCTGGCAGCCTTTGTGCGTTCAGTTCGTTTGACCCATTTGACCGGTTGATAATTGACAGTAAATTGCGCGGGAAAGAGAGTTGCCATATCCGAAAAAAAAAAATGAACTATTAATAGGTCGGTGTCAGTCTTAAAGTCCCAATTCAGGGTTTTTCACATTATAGATTTTCCAAATTCTCTGTTTTACCTTGTTCTTATATGCCTGTGGTTTTACCTAATCTTATTTGTCCAAATTATAAAAGAATCATGGCGAGCTCCATACATTGATTTGTACAAAAAAATATAACATTTTAGAGGGTATTTAATCACTTCCAATTTTGAGATTACATTACCAGCAACATGTTAATATACATGAAATATTTTATAAACCCCGCAAAACATAACAACAACATAATGGTTTTGGTCGCAAATAGTCGCGATTCGCTGGCTTGCAATAGAAATTCGCATTTTTATCCCGGGGTTCTAAAAATATTTTAAATGGTTCAAGTTGTTCCTTAGGCACCAAGGATCAATTATAACGTAATTCCAACGTCTCTAAAAATCTTTATTTTTTTGTACAAATCTCGCCATGATCCTTTACAAATTCCTCCGACTTTCTTATTTTCCAAATTATTGATTGTACAAATTATTATTTTTCCAAATGAGTACGTCTGATACATAAAGCAATTAAATTATTAAAAGAAACAAAAAACCCGAATGCGTAAAACTACGACTGCAATAACTTAAAACATTTAAGTTATATTCCAAATTCTATAGATTAAAGAGCTTGTTTTTCTCTTTTCAGTTAATTTTTGTTTTACGCAGTCGGGTTTTTTGTTTCTTTTAATAATTTAATTTATTTCAGACTTTTTAGTTTTATATAGAATGAGTTGAAAGTTTTAGTAAGTAAATAAGCGGTACGGTAAAGTAACGCTAACAACCATCGCAACTTTGAGTTACGTACGTAACCGCTCATAGTAGGTACCTAAGTATCCTACCTACTGTCCTTGCATTAAACATGGTTTTTTGCAGTTTACGTCAAAATGGTAGCACAAAAGTATTACAATATATACATATATGGAATAAGCTGTTCACAAGCTTTCATTTGATACCCAAATTGTTATAATAACGAAATTTTTGTTTTTAATACCCCCCCCTCTTTTCTTATCCGTAGATGCCATATAAAAATAATATACCCTATGACACTCCCACAGTTCAGACGAATCTAACGACACCTCATATGCTTAAATCCATCAAGCCGTTTAGGCTGCAGAGCGTGCCAAAGAAATAGACATACATACATACAGTCAGTCGGGTAAAAATAAATAAATTCTGATATTATATGTGGTTCCAAAACACACAGCATTTTATGAAGAAGCATCTACAGATATTTACCATATTAAGCATGAAATTGTATACTTTACCTCTTCTCTCTTATATTACCTGTCTCTTTCACGCACAGCAGAGCGCGACATGTACCTGAACTGGAGCGCACCTGTGAACTCATAGCATGTACATATTTGCCGCTGAAAGCATACAAATTTTTTTCGTACTATTTTTTATTAAATAATAGTGATTATTTCTTCGATTTCAAGTAAAAAATCTCTAGTTTGTGTCAAGATAGAGTTATTGTAAAAGAATGAGAGATCATTCTATGTTAAAATACCGAAGATTCTGCGGGTAAGAACGGTGTTTATGTAGGGTCGGATTTTGCTATTTCAGTAAAAAGCAACCGACTCGAAGCCGCACTGGTGTCTCCAGGTATTGAAGGCATCTTCTTCATCTTCGGAAGATGAGGAGGGCAAACCCTTACCACCTCTAAATGGACGCCGTAAGTAAAATCAACTTGACACACAACAATTGACTCTATAATGAATAAAGTTAAATATTTCCGGAATTTTGGCTCAATTACCGTAGAAGATTACTTCCACCACATAAAATTCGTATTTGAGTCTGCAGAACCCAGTAACCAAGTTGAACAATTAACTTTTCCAGCCTCCTTACTTAGTTAATCATTGTATGAGAACACTATTTTCAATCAGGTAATTAAAATTCTCACTTTGAAGAAAAGAGGGAATTCCCTCTGCGAAGAAGTAGAGGCTTGAAAAGGTTAAATCAACTTCAGCATGTTGATATACAAATGTGGAGAGGCAAACGGTACAAGTCTTTATCTAGGATTATTCAGCTACACCAAGTTTTGTTGCATTAAAAATTAAGCAAGAATTAAGCCATTTTTACAAAATAAAAAGATGTTTTAGCTTCTGCTGAATATATGTCAACAGCTTTGACTAATAATTAAGTACGGGAAGAACAACAGGAACTTTTAAAGCAGGGTTTGTAGGATCTCATTAAACTAGGGTGCAAGAACCCAAATGACTGTTTGAAAAGATGTCTGGGCTACTGGGACCAGACTCCAATTGATAAGTGCATAGACAAAATAATACAATTTATTTGTGGCAGAAGGTAAGTAAATTATAGTCAAATGTTAAAAGTCCTTTTGTGGGACTTTCCTACAGGTGCCAATTACCTTTCTTTCAGTCACATGAAGATTCCCAGAGATGGTTGAATAAACCAGAATTTAATAAGGTACAAGATGTCCCTTGTTCTTTATTATATTGAACTGTGTCCAGTTACATTAGATCCTCTACATATTACAAACATAATAGATAGAGATAAATTACTAAGGCCTCATAAGGCCTCCCACTAACATAACATAATAAAACAATGCCTAGCAAAATCAGAAACAATATGAAAATATATTAAGCAACCTAGCATTCGGAGGAGGATGCTTGAAGCACCATGCACAGGCATGGGAGGAGCTTGGTGCAAACCAATTTATTTTAAACATCATTACTTGTAGTCGCAGTCCTTTCATAACAAAACTCCTATATTTAAAACCCCTTTTTACTAAGGAAGTTCAACAAAAGGACTCCTATAGAAATAACATTAGTAAAAGATAATAATAATAATTATAATAATCTAATTGAGGACTTACAAGAAAAAGTATTTTTGCAAGTGCAAAAAAACTGGGGGGGGGGGGAGAGTGCATACCATATTCGACCAATGAGTTTTCACTCAACAGACTAGTAACCAGGCATTTCTAGACAGTGTCTTATACAGATGTGGCCGAATTCTTAGAGGAAAACAATTTGATGGCAAGAATAGACCTGCAACAGGCCTATTTTTATTTAACAATAGCAGAGTCACGCCATCAATTCCTAAGGGTTTACTATAAGAACCAAGTACTAGCCAGTACTTTTGCAAAGGATCACAGAGATCTTGCATACAACAGAGTATTAGTAAATAAGAATCTTACTTAGACTACATCCTAGTCAATCAGGACAGAGGCTGGCTACAGAATCAGGTCTCGGAGACTTTCAATATTCTAAAAGTTCTAGGTTGCCATCTCAATTACCAGAAGTCTGTCACAACACATTTGCAAGAGCAGGAACATTTGTGAAGCACGTGCCTTTTGTGAAACACCAATAGGTGCACTCCAAAGAAAAGGGAACTGTGCTATAAGACAATAGACATACCAAGTACAAGAGAGTGACCCAGACTTTACTAGGACTCCTCAATTTTACAATCATTACTACCCCAGGAGGGTACTAACGGCTAACACAATGGTTCTTGAGAAGCTTCACTCCTCAAAAAATAAGAGAGAATTGTCTCCTCCAGCATCAGGAACTATGATGGTGGCAGATTGTCATAACTCACAGTTTAGTAGCACTGCACAGGAAAGAGGAGACACAATTCTTAACCACAGACGCAGCGGATGCGAGCTGGGGTACTCACCACAATGAGAGGTAACTAAAAGGCAAATGGTGTGCTCACTACAGGTTGTGGCACTTAAATGTAAACAATTGTTTGTGGTGTACAAATTTTTATGATGCCTTAGGTTCTCACCAATAGTTTCTCATATTCTAGTACAATACGACAAGACGCCCGAAGGGCATATAGGAAACAAGGGCGGCCTTGCAGTCCCTAGTCTTATTGAAATTAACGACAAAGCTCGCAGAGCTCACTGAAGTGCTAAATATATCGCTCTTGGCGGCGTACCTCTCGGGGAGATACAACGGCATAGCCGACCGCCTGTCCAGAAGCCGACAAGTGCCGGAACGGCACTTGTTGCCCCCGGCCTCGGGGGTCGTATTCAGAATTTGGGGCGTACCAAGTATGGACCTATTCGCGCCAAAGGAAGCCGATCACCTCTCCCAGAACCGACCAGTGCCGTAATGGCACTTGTTGCCCCCGGCCTCGGGGGCCGTATTCAGAACTTGGGGCGTACAAAGTAGGGACCTATTCGCGCTAAAGGAAGCCGATCACCTCTCCCAGAACCAACCTGTGTCGTAATGGCACTTGTTGCCCCCGGCCTCGGGGGCCGTACTCAGAATTTGGGGCGTCACAAGTATCGAGCTATTCGTGCCAAAAGAAGCCGATCTCCTGTACAGAAATCGACCAGTGCCGGAATGGCATATGTTGCCCCGGCCTCGGAGGCCGTACTCAGAATATGGGGCATACCAAACATCGACCTATTCGCGTCAAAAGAATCTGCAGTTGTAGACATTACAGGGGACTCCAGGAGATGGGTCAGCCCATAGAAATATCATAAGTATGGTCACCCATTTTATTTTTATTAATTTTTATATTACGACGCGTTCAGTCAACCTTCTTGGAAGTTTGCGTTGGCATGAGTATTTCCACCATCCAATATAATGCCACTGGTGCTGCCCCACGTAAACTCCGCGACAGGGATGATAACTACTTTATTGCCTTTAGAGAGCTTTAGTGTCAAGCAAGTTTTTCTTGCATCCAAGATCATAGTAGATCTTTGTATGATGATATTGTAAAGCTTCTTTTCAGGAGATTTAATTTTCCATTACTGTGTCGTGAGATGTTAGGTATGTTTTATCTTGATACTGGTTCTGCTAGAACCTTCTGATCAGTTAGCCTAGATCAGTCAGATGCCAGGTTTCTAGATAAGTTACAGCTTATGGACAAACTGGCATATAGATTATACTCCTACATAGAGGAGCAATATTCACTTATTCAGCTAGTAATAGGGTCCTGTTTGGCACCCTTTGGGTACGGAACCCTAAAAATTTCATAGTACTAAGAATTACACAAAGACAAATTCTTTGTATATTGTTTTGAAAGCTATATAAACCGCAGACAAAAAAGATTTATGTCTGTGATATAAGCCCACCAAAGAAGGAAGCACCCATGTGGAAACAGAACTGCTTTTTGACTGACTTAATAATACTCTGATCAACCAAATATTGTTTGATACTGTTAGATGAAGAACAACAATGCCTTCATTTCAAGGAATTCATGACATAATTCATGACTTTCAGAGTTGTCTAATGATAGTTGATAATGATGACATTAATAAGTAGAATAATATTTAGGCCAAAATTTGGCTCAAAAACAGACAGTGCTGATAAAGACCAATCGGGTTGGTTATTGTAACAGCACCTGCACATGCCCGGTACAAAATAAAAAGCAGAGATGATAAAGAGACATAAACATTTTTATATCATTGATGGGCACACTTAAATTAGCTACTCAAACTATGATAGCAAGTGAGATTAAAAGCTGGTATAAATGCTTCACCAGGCAGTGTGCGACTAACAATCTTTAGTATCTCGCTCTAGAAGCTTTTTAGAAACTAGATCATTAGAAGAGAATCCTACTGTCGTGCCATAGATAGAAAAATAGAGTTTAGTCCAATTAAAAATAATAAGGATAAACTTTTAGATAATTGTTAGATTTTTTGTATTACAATTTTCTTTTAAATTATTAATACTGCATACTTGATGTATGTTATTTTGATCTTGGAATGATTTCTAAGTAATTAATATATATTTTTTTTTTTTTTTTATCTTAAGATATCTTAGTAGAATACTTATCAAGTATTTTCTTAGGCTACCTACTAATAATTTTAATTCATGAGGCTTTGCTTCAAGAAGTTCCCTTAAGTTTTTGATAAGGTACTTACATAATAAAATAAGATGTTTATAAAAACATTACTTGTAATTTGAGATATTGAATTTATAACTTTGTCCTTTATTATCATTAATTAAAGGACATTTAAAGATATATTATTAGATATAATAATAATTAATACATGAATGAATATGCATAATTTATTATAACATTGAGAGCATATTTAAATTTATTTATTTTCACATAGCGTTTGTATGTACTCTTTCACCAGCAGATAACAAACAAGTCTTCATAAAATGCTGTGTGTTTTGGAACCACATATAATAAGACTGTTTTGCACTCCAACAAAACAGTTATTATGTGTGTGAAAAAACACACAGCATTGGAGCAAGGCTCTTGCCGGTGATGAATGGAAGACTATGAGTTCACAGGTGCGCTCCAGTTCAGGTACATGTCGCGCTCTGCTGTGCGTGAAAGAGACAGGTAATATAAGAGAGAAGAGGTAAAGTATACAATTTCATGCTTAATATGGTAAATATCTGTAGATGCTTCTTCATAAAATGCTGTGTGTTTTTTCACACACATAATAACTGTTTTGTTGGAGTGCAAAACAGTCTTATTATAATAGAAATTAAATACTTATTAGCTGGTATTTCTCGATATATTTACAGAATTTAATAGAATTAAGGCCATTTTTGGAAACAGTAATTTTTTGTAAAAACGCTCGTCGCCGACCAAAAAAACATGCTGTAGTCAAAGATTTTCATAGGGCATCGTGCCTCTACCCAGATGGATAATCCGCCTTACTAAAGCATGACATTTAATTTCACTCCGCTTGAGCTCCCTGAGCAAATCGCTCTCAGTTCGTACTGCGCACGGCTGTCAAATACTGTCAATTCTGGCTTGTTTATTTCATGTTCCCATAGAGGCGACTATCCTTCTGGACGTTTTAAATTCTTTGGCTGTAGTATATATAAAATTAACCTGGGCTTTATCTATTTCATTCATCTTTTTTTTTAACTCAATTCAATTATTTTCAATTCAATTCATTTCCATTCAATTCGATTCATTTCAATTCAATGCAATGCAATTCTATCAAAAATTAGTTTTAATTTAAATGTTTTTGTTACGATTGTACTGCCTTGAAGAAAATAAGTAATGTGGAAAAATAGGAATTTGTAAAAGTAATAATATGGAAATATAATAATGCGGAAATTAGGAAAATGAAATATGATTTTTTAGAATGTGGACATATAAGAATATGGAAAATATGTAAGTCGGAAACAAAGATTTTCATAGGGCATCGTGCCTCTACCATCGGAAAATAGCCTTGAAACCCATTAGTCTTATATGCCTGTGGGCAAATGACAAAAGTAGATACTAAAAAAAGACTTTTTGGTGGGATCTTGCAGAGTGATGTTGCATTTACGTTTTATTTCCATAAATCCAAATATAAGGTTTGCCCCTACCACAGAGGATTATACTATAGTACCTATAATCATCCAATCAATTAAATTCTCAACGCACAGACTACCCGGACAGAACTCTCGCTACAAAACTGAGGCAGGCCAAAGACTACAGTATATACGAGATGGCAGGCAGTGCCTGCCATCTCGTATATATAGAAGAAGAAATAGCCGCCGCCATTACGGTGCCTGCCAGGCACCGTAATGGCGGCGGCTATTTCTTCTTCTTCTTATTTTTAATTTTGGCAACCAAGCCCAAATTAGGGCTCATTTCTGCCAGTGTCGAGTTATATTATAGTTTCTAGTCACAATAAATCACTTCACATTATAGTCCTCAGTCAGTCACCGTCCATAAAAGTCATGTTTTACTACAATGGTGGTCATTGTATGTACTAAAACTCTTCACGGACATTTTGAGACAACTTGAAAAGTCACGATACACATAATTCATTTCATTTCACTTCACTGGTGCACATGGATGATCTTTATTGGGTAAAATACCACCAAAAATACACAATAAAACTCAAAATACACAAATTTATGAAAATAAAAATGAAAACGCTACGTCCAGCTACGTCACTCTGCAAGTTCCCGCCAAAAAGTCCGCGGCGGCTATTTATGTATGTGTGATTCAATTTAGGGTTGCCATGTTAGGCTAAATTTACCCATTTTTTTGTTGTATTATACTTATACTAAGACAAAAATGTAACCGTAAAAAAGTTTAAATGAAAATTAAGTGTAAATGTAGGTAGAATAATTACCGTACTATTTTAAAATGTTAATGGTAACCAAATCTCGCTATGAAAATATTTTTAACTAATATTATACACTGCGAATGTGAGTTTGTTTGTTAACTTTTTTTGTTATGCTTTCACGCTTCAAGTAATCAACCGATCTCTATGAAAGGGTTCGAAGATTTTTGTTCAGAGCCTGGCATACTCGTCAGGCGCTTTTTTTAAATGGCGGTGCTCGATCGGTAACTTCATACATCGATTGAGGACAGTCATAAGAATACAAAAATGATGGCGTGCGTACGTCCTAAAACATCACGTTACAGAGTAATTTGCATAAAAAGATCGATGTTTGTACGCATTCTATGGTTCTAGAATAGCTATATTGATTTATTCCTAAAAGTATTGAAATTACTGACATATCAGCATACCATATGTACAGCAGATATCCGTAATAGTATTCTATTAATAAATAAATATCCTGGGACATTCTTCACACACGGTCATCTGATCCCAAACTAGAGGTGTGTAACTCATCAAAAATACGCGAGCTGCAGAACAGCTCACGGCTCAGGTGTGTGAGCCGGTTCAATGACTCAGCTCGCAGATCAGCTCAATGTACCTATAGTCCACGATACGCGCGCACGCTCACTGCGTACCGCGCGTCGAATTGAGCCGACTGAGCCGCCGCGATTCATTCGACTTCGCCGAGCGAATCTTTTCATACTTTAGAGTTGTTTTTTTTTACTTGATCTGATCTGAGAGTTATGTTACATAGGTATTTAATTATTGAATGTAATTAATATTTAAATGTTTTAGAACGAAATAATAATTCGTAGATTAGAATTACAAGAATATCTATGGAGGGAGTCGCAGATACAATAGGAGTTGGATTGAGCCGTGAGCTAGTCATTATGTTGTTGAGCTGTAGCTCAGCGGCTCAAACCCGAGTGATCTGATTCATTGAGCTGGTTCAGAGCTGAGTTACACACCTCTATCCCAAACTAAGCAGAGCTTGTACTATGGAAACCATATAACTGATATAATACATATACTACTTTTTGTTTGTAAATACATACCTAATATACATAATTACACCCAGACTCAGGACATACAGACGTGTTCATGCACACAAATGCATGTCCTGTGTGGGAATCGAACCCACGACCTGCGGTGCGATAGGTGGAATCTTAAACAACTGCGCCAACTGGCCCGTCAAATATAAAGCAACCATACTCAAAGCATGCTCCGCCCTAGGGCTCCGCAAAGCCTCTGTGGGGGCTCTGGGATATTAATGGCCAACATACATGACAATACATAAAGGTAGACAAGTACAAAAAATAAATTCAATTAAACTCTATTTCACATAAGATAAGTCGTCAAGGTCAAGGGTTTTTTACCAATATCTAGTGAAATTCCACTTGATTACCTACTCTGAATTAGTAACCGCACACAATATTTCATGACTATTACCTCGCTCTATCATAGAGTATTCCTTTATTATATCGAAATGAACATTAACCATTGATAAATCTAATAAAATACCATCACCGAACGCATGCTATTTGAAATCTACTATAAATATATAATTCGAAATAGAGAAAGAGATACCTAAGTTCTAGTCACAAAATAAATCACTTTCATATAGTACCTAAACGAAAGCCATAACAGATCATAATAAGGAAATAAGGAAGGCCAAGAGAGCTTCCTGGAGAAAGTTCTGCGAGGACGTCAAACACACGCCTCAAGGAGCTAGTATTCATAGAATTCTTGCCAAGGAAAAACCTAGGCTTACGAAGACAGATGGCTCCCTCACGTCTAACGAGAAGGAAAGCTTGGAGGTGTTAATTTCTGCCCATTTTCCTGGGGCTCAGGCTATAAGCCTAGTAAATGCCGGAATGCCAGTCTGCAGAAGGCCTCATAACGAGGACTGGGCGGACTGGGAGGACTGGGCGAGGCAGGGCGGCGCAGATCATTAGACCACGACAGGTAAGATGGGCGGTAAACTCCTTCTAACCTTATAAATCAAGTGGAGCTGATGTTATCCAAACTATTCTGCTACAGAAAGGACTGGATATCTTTATTCCTTTCTTGATTAAAATATTTAGAGCTAGTTTAGCCCTGGGGGTGGTTCCAGAACCATGGACCAGGGTAAAAGTACTATTTATACCTAAGGCTGGTAAAAAGTACTATTCTTTACCAAAGTCCTTTAGACCTATAAGCCTTACTTCTTTCTTGCTTAAATCTATGGAGAAAATCATAGATAGCTATATTAGGGATATGGTTCTAGCCACGAATCCTATCCATTGTACTCAACACGCCTAACAAAGTGGAAAATCCACTGAAACTGCTCTCCTCAACCTTGTTGACAGAGTAGAGAAGGCGTTAGAGGACAAAGAAATTGCCTTATGTGCTTTTCTAGATATTAATAATAATATTTTATTGTGCAGTTCTAAAAATGTTTTACATAAATTGTTGGTCACAAACTAGGATAACCTGTATCTTGTGGACCAAATATTGAGGGAGCCTTTGACAATACCCCTACTAGCAGGACTGGAACATAAAAATGTAGACTGCACCACTGTTCGATGGGTTAAGGCCATGCTCTCCAATAGATCTAATACCGTATCATTGCATGGCACTTCTCTTGAAGTATCTGTAGTGAGAGGCTGTCCATAAGGAGGAGTACTATCTCCTCTGCTTTGGACACTGACCATTGACCAACTCTTATATAAGATGGCGGAACTTCGTATAGATGTGCAAGGCTACGCTGATGACCTTGTAATCACTGTTCGCGGATTCTGCCAAAGTACTATATCGTACGTTATGCAACAAGCGCTCAAAATACTGTAAGTAGATGGTGCAAAGAAAACCAACTATCGGTGACCAGACGGTTCTGGTACCATTTACTAGAAAACGGTCTCTAGATAAACTAGTCATGCCGACACTTAATAACAAAAGTGTACAATTTTCCAAGGAAGTCAAATATCTGGGAGTAACCATCGACCAGAAGCTGACTTGGAACAGTCATGTCGCTAACATAATACATATGGGGAAAATTGCCTTAGGAATATGTAGCAGAATGGCAGGTCAACGTTGGAGACTCAGTCCTCAAATGATGCTATGGCTATACTCCACCATTGTGAGGCCGTTGTTAACATACGCCTCTATGGCTTGGAGTAAAAAAGTCAGTCAAAAAACAACAATTGCCTCATTAGGCGGGATTCAAAGGACCGCTTGTATTATGACAACTGGAGCCATGTCAACCTCCCTTGGAGCGGCCCTTGATGCTATGTTAGATCTGACGCCCCTGCATCTACATGTAGAGAAGGTGGCGAAGAAAACTATGCACAGGTGGGAGTGAAATGGCTCTCCCAGGCACTAAACTCCCTTCAGAATCCTGAAGGGAGTACTGGAAATTCCTATTCTGAACATGGTCACAGACAAGATGATCCCTCAGAATAATTTTCGTAAGCATGACGAAATTGAAATAACCACCCGTGACGACTGGCTAGATGATAAAGTCACGTGGGTGGCGGGTAGCCTCAAGTGGTATACCGATGGATCCAAATCAGGATCTGATGTAGTCTGTGGAATTTATGGAGAGCGTCCAAAATCTGAATCTTGGAAAATACGCCTCTATATTCGAGGCAGAAGTAAAATAAATATTCCCGGACATTCCTCACACACGGTCATCTGATCCCAAACTAAGCAGAGCTTGTACTATGGAAACCAGATAACTGATATAATACATATACTACTTTTTGTTTGTAAATACATACTTAATATACATAATTACACCCAGACTCAGGACATACAGACATGTTCATGCACACAAATGCATGTCCTGTGCGGGAATCGAACCCACGACCTGCGGCGCAATAGGTGGAACCTTTACCAGACTCTTAACCAACTGCGCCAACTGGCCCGTCGAAGTACACACTATACTTGAATGTTCGGATACTAATCTGCAGAAAGACTACGTCAACCATACAATATATATCCAATCGGACAGCCAGGCAGTTCTCTTAGCACTGGCCTCCGATTCAATTAACTCTAAGCTAGTTAAAAACGGCACCTACTAAACTACCTGGGCAAAAAGAACAGGGTTGTGTTACGGTGGGTTCCTGGAAACCCACACAGGAATCGTCGGTAATGAAAAAGCTGACGAACTAGCTAAAGCTGGAGCTAATGGGACCCCTTATGGCCCCGAGCCAATTTGTGGTGTACCTAAATGCCTGGTTAACATTAGTTAACCAGGCATTTAGTTTACATATAGGTTCCTCATAATTATATGAGGAACCTATATGTAAACTCATCCATCGATTCTTGGAAAAAAGCTCCTGAAATAAACCATTCCATGGCACTTATAAAGACCTTTGATAAAAAGTCTACCATAGAGGTATTATCTCTAAGTAGAAACAACTTACGCATACTTGTGAGAGCCTTAACGGGGCACTGTGGATTTAACAAACATCTGTTAACCATCAGCGTTCACGACTCGAGGTTGTGCAGATTCTGCCGTGAGGCAGATGAAACACCATTACATATCTTGTGTGAGTGCTGTCCACTTATGCCTAAACGAAATACTCATCTGGGGAAACATCTGTTACATCCAGATGAAGTAAAATCCATTCCTGACAAGAATTTTGTGCAGTTTATTACAGCTGCAGGTCTTGGCAATGAAATTTAATTAACGTGGCGATCACAATAGATCTAGTCTGGTCGCAGTGATACAAGCTCTGGAAAGACTTAAAATAGGCCAATTCCTCCAAGAAGAAAGACTCCAATGAAGGGAAATTAAATGTATAATGTGTATCGTGACTTCAAGTTGTCTCAAAAAGTCCGTGAGAAGCACAAGAAAACCCACTTCGAAATAGTCAATGCAATTCAGATCGAAAAGCACTGCGCGCGTAAAATTATATTCACCTACAACGCCTTTCTCTGTCTATCGCATAACTCTATCCTGCATGACGCGGCACGTGAAACGTTAGGGTTGTCAACTTGTGACAAATTATTATACTAAAGATTTTTTAACAGTAATATAGGTACCTATTATTATAGTTCCAACAATGACATTTCACCGAAAGTCATATACTGAATATAACATTGGTACTTAACTACGTTCATGCCGGTCGATAAGTCTTTTAATTACAAATAATTAAATTAATAAAAGTGTAAGACCATTTACCAAATAAATTATTAAAAGAAACAAAAAACCCGACTGCGTAAAATAAAAATTAGCTGAAAAGCGAAAAACAAGCTCTTTAATCTATAGAATTTTGAATATAACTTGAATGTTATAAGGTATTGCAGTAAGGTATATATTCAATGTTCTTCATTTATTTATTTTGATATAAATGCATCGATATATTATGTCTGTCTAATTGTTATTTTTTTTTATTTTTTATTTTGTGATATTTAGTCTAAACTTGTCAATAGTCACAGTGATAACAAATTGTGTGTTTAGTGTTTCCCTTTAGTTATTTTTTATTTTTAAGACAGACTTAAGTAAGTCATGCTCACTTTAAGGCCTTTGCTTGCGGCGGCGTCGTGTGACGGGTCGCTCACTTCCCTCCAATATGGCGAGGAGGGCGATGGCTGCCACACGCGTCATACTTGTGAACAGGTGCTGCTTGTGGGGGCTGGTCTGCTTAAGTTTGCTATTTATTTACTTATTAAATATTTATTCAGTCTACTTTGTAATTTTGCCGCCGCGCCGGGGCACGCAATTGTTTTCAGTGCGATTAGAATGTAAATATTATGTAATGAATCTAAGCCTGTTTTGAAAAGGCATGTATTTAACGCGGCGACAAATTAATCTGATTTTGGGATTTATAAAAAATGAAAGGAGGTACTAAAAATAATAGGTTGGCAGCTAAAGTGAAGGATCATTTTAAGTAGAAAGTAGCAGCTAAATAAGCTTTCTTTTAATTTAAACTGGCATTGATTTTTTTGTTTTGGTAACTGAATTTATTGTTAGGCGAAGACTTGACGGCGGATAAAAAGTAGAAAATAGGCTTTCTTAAATTATAAAATGAGGTTGTATATAAAGTAAACTGAGATGAGAAGAAAATATTAACTTGGTCATATAAAACATACTTTGTGCGACATTTTAAGAGCTCTAATTAAAGCAAATAGTGACATGCAAAAAAAATATTGTGGGCCTATAGTTTTATTTCTTGATGACTTTTATTTTCAACACGCTTTTATTAGCTTCACCTGTATGTATGTATGGAATCACATATATGTAAGCCGTGTTTGGACTTGTTGGAATCGTCTTGAGATGAACTTTGATCATGTATGGTTTTCAGGGTCTGATGATGGAGTAGGAGGGTGAGCACTGGAACTCCATAGTGGAGCATCGTATCCTAGCCGTGTTTGGGGTTGTTGGATTTGTCATTAGATGAACTTTGTTCATGTATGGTTTTCAGGGTCTGATGATGGAGTAGGAGGGTCCGGCACTGGTACTCCATAGCGACGCAATGTATCCCACCCGTGTTTAGGCTTGTTGGAATTGTAGAAAGATGAACTTTGACCACATAAAGTTTTCAGGGTCTGATGATGGAGTAGGAGGTTAATCACTGAAACTCCATTATTATAACTTATTTTCATGTTCATGTTCATGTTCATGTTCATGTTCATGTTCATGTTCATGTTCATGTTCATGTTCATGTTCATGTTCATGTTCATGTTCATGTTCATGTTCATGTTCATGTTCATGTTCATGTTCATGTTCATGTTCATGTTCATGTTCATGTTCATGTTCATGTTCATGTTCATGTTCATGTTCATGTTCATGTTCATGTTCATGTTCATGTTCATGTTCATGTTCATGTTCATGTTCATGTTCATGTTCATGTTCATGTTCATGTTCATGTTCATGTTCATGTTCATGTTCATGTTCATGTTCATGTTCATGTTCATGTTCATGTTCATGTTCATGTTCATGTTCATGTTCATGTTCATGTTCATGTTCATGTTCATGTTCATGTTCATGTTCATTTTCATTTTCATTTTCATTTTCATTTTCATTTTCATTTTCATTTTCATTTTCATTTTCATTTTCATTTTCATTTTCATTTTCATTTTCATTTTCATTTTCATTTTCATTTTCATTTTCATTTTCATTTTCATTTTCATTTTCATTTTCATTTTCATTTTCATTTTCATTTTCATTTTCATTTTCATTTTCATTTTCATTTTCATTTTCATTTTCATTTTCATTTTCATTTTCATTTTCATTTTCATTTTCATTTTCATTTTCATTTTCATTTTCATTTTCATTTTCATTTTCATTTTCATTTTCATTTTCATTTTCATTTTCATTTTCATTTTCATTTTCATTTTCATTTTCATTTTCATTTTCATTTTCATTTTCATTTTCATTTTCATTTTCATTTTCATTTTCATTTTCATTTTCATTTTCATTTTCATTTTCATTTTCATTTTCATTTTCATTTTCATTTTCATTTTCATTTTCATTTTCATTTTCATTTTCATTTTCATTTTTCAGCCAATTTGTGGTGTACCTAAATGCCTGGTTAACATTAGTTAACCAGGCATTTAGTTTACATATAGGTTCCTCATAATTATATGAGGAACCTATATGTAAACTCATCCATCGATTCTTGGAAAAAAGCTCCTGAAATAAACCATTCCATGGCACTTATAAAGACCTTTGATAAAAAGTCTACCATAGAGGTATTATCTCTAAGTAGAAACAACTTACGCATACTTGTGAGAGCCTTAACGGGGCACTGTGGATTTAACAAACATCTGTTAACCATCAGCGTTCACGACTCGAGGTTGTGCAGATTCTGCCGTGAGGCAGATGAAACACCATTACATATCTTGTGTGAGTGCTGTCCACTTATGCCTAAACGAAATACTCATCTGGGGAAACATCTGTTACATCCAGATGAAGTAAAATCCATTCCTGACAAGAATATTGTGCAGTTTATTACAGCTGCAGGTCTTGGCAATGAAATTTAATTAACGTGGCGATCACAATAGATCTAGTCTGGTCGCAGTGATACAAGCTCTGGAAAGACTTAAAATAGGCCAATTCCTCCAAGAAGAAAGACTCCAATGAAGGGAAATTAAATGTATAATGTGTATCGTGACTTCAAGTTGTCTCAAAAAGTCCGTGAGAAGCACAAGAAAACCCACTTCGAAATAGTCAATGCAATTCAGATCGAAAAGCACTGCGCGCGTAAAATTATATTCACCTACAACGCCTTTCTCTGTCTATCGCATAACTCTATCCTGCATGACGCGGCACGTGAAACGTTAGGGTTGTCAACTTGTGACAAATTATTATACTAAAGATTTTTTAACAGTAATATAGGTACCTATTATTATAGTTCCAACAATGACATTTCACCGAAAGTCATATACTGAATATAACATTGGTACTTAACTACGTTCATGCCGGTCGATAAGTCTTTTAATTACAAATAATTAAATTAATAAAAGTGTAAGACCATTTACCAAATAAATTATTAAAAGAAACAAAAAACCCGACTGCGTAAAATAAAAATTAGCTGAAAAGCGAAAAACAAGCTCTTTAATCTATAGAATTTTGAATATAACTTGAATGTTATAAGGTATTGCAGTAAGGTATATATTCAATGTTCTTCATGTATGGTTTTCAGGGTCTGATGATGGAGTAGGAGGGTGAGCACTGGAACTCCATAGTGGAGCATCGTATCCTAGCCGTGTTTGGGGTTGTTGGATTTGTCATTAGATGAACTTTGTTCATGTATGGTTTTCAGGGTCTGATGATGGAGTAGGAGGGTCCGGCACTGGTACTCCATAGCGACGCAATGTATCCCACCCGTGTTTAGGCTTGTTGGAATTGTAGAAAGATGAACTTTGACCACATAAAGTTTTCAGGGTCTGATGATGGAGTAGGAGGTTAATCACTGAAACTCCATTATTATAACTTATTTTCATGTTCATTTTCATTTTCATTTTCATTTTCATTTTCATTTTCATTTTCATTTTCATTTTCATTTTCATTTTCATTTTCTTTTTCTTTTTCTTTTTCTTTTTCATTTTCATTTTCATTTTCATTTTCATTTTCATTTTCATTTTCATTTTCATTTTCATTTTCATTTTCATTTTCATTTTCATTTTCATTTTCATTTTCATTTTCATTTTCATTTTCATTTTCATTTTCATTTTCATTTTCATTTTCATTTTCATTTTCATTTTCATTTTCATTTTCATTTTCATTTTCATTTTCATTTTCATTTTCATTTTCATTTTCATTTTCATTTTCATTTTCATTTTCATTTTCATTTTCATTTTCATTTTCATTTTCATTTTCATTTTCATTTTCATTTTCATTTTCATTTTCATTTTCATTTTCATTTTCATTTTCATTTTCATTTTCATTTTCATTTTCATTTTCATTTTCATTTTCATTTTCATTTTCATTTTCATTTTCATTTTCATTTTCATTTTCATTTTCATTTTCATTTTCATTTTCATTTTCATTTTCATTTTCATTTTCATTTTCATTTTCATTTTCATTTTATCTCATATCATCATCATCTATACATATAAAATGCTTTGTCCTGAATGACTGACTGACAATCAACGCACAGCCTAAACCGCTGATCGTAGAGACCTGAAACTTGGAGGGTGTGTTCTTTGTATGACGTAGGCATCAGATAAGAAGGGATTTTCCGAAATTCTACCCCTAAGGGGGTGAAAAATGGGGGCAAAGTTTGTATGGGACAACGTGATTCCTTGGTCCGATGTACTTCAAATTTTGCATAAACATTCTTTAACATGATTGATGGAAGTGGTGTTTCATATTTTATTGAAACTCATCGCCAAACGGGGTTAAAAAGGGGTAGAAAGTAATTTTAGGGGTGATTTGCATCGAAGTTGATATCAATACTCCTTAGTGACTTTGATTTAAAAAAATTTTTTTATTTTGACAACTGTTTGAAATCTATATCCGATTTTCACAGATTACAGAATAAGGCAGATAGAGCGAAAGGAATACGGGAGTGAGGCCAAAAAAATCAAATACAAATTGAAAAACACATACCTGGTATTCGCTATTGAATTTGTATTTGCTTTGTTTAAACAACTTCATTTAACGAAAAACACTTTCTTTTTAATAAATTAGCACACAGCAGCTTTTAAACATTCAAAAGCGAATACCAGGTATGTGTTTTTCAATTTGTACGTATGTCAAATATAAAAGAATATTTAAATCGGATTAGAATTCGAAATTGGTTTGGAAGATAATTTTCTCGGACTTTTTGGCGGGAACTTGCAGAGTGATGTTGCGTTTTCATTTTTATTTTCATTAATTCGTGTATTTTGAGTTTTATTGCATATTATCGTTGGTATTTTATCCAATAAAGATCAATCCATGTGCACCAGTGAAGTGAAATGAAATGAATTATGTGTATCGTGTCTTTTCAAAAGTCCGTGAAGAGTTTTAGTACATGACCACCACTGTAGTATAACATGACTTTTATGGACGGTGACTGCTGCATGAGGACTATGTGAAAGTGATTTATTGTGACTAGAACTTATATAATATAACTGGAAATTGGCAAAATACACACCGTGTGACGCAAATGAAAAAAATAAGTTCATTTTCTCTATTTCATTAGAATATTTTGATTGTAGTTAATTTAATTTCTTTCTCATTTGTTGTTATAATAATTAAATAAGATTCTTTGAGTTTGATTTTTGTGTAGGTATAATATTGTTTTTTAGTTTTAATTGTAAAAATATCTGTGTTTGATTTGTTGTGTCTAATAATCAGTGGCGTGCATTAGTTTTCGAAGGAGAAAATTCAAACCGTACGCGGGTGAAACCGCGGGGGTCTGCTAGTTCGTATAGTTCATCTCATGACAATTCCAACAACCTCAAACACGGTCAGGATACGATGATCCACTATGGAGTTCCAGTGCTTACCCTTCTACTCCATCATCAGACCCTGAAATCTATATACAGTCAAAGTTCATCTCATGACTATTCCAACAACCTCGAACACGGGTAAGATACGTTGCTCCACTATGGAGTTCCAGTGCCTACTGCCTACCCTTCTACTCCATCATCAGATCATGAAAATAATACATGATCAAAGTTCATTTCACGACATTTCTAACAACCCCAAACACGGCCAGGATACAATGATCCACTATGGAGTTCCAGTGCTTACCATCCTACTCCATCATCAGACCCTGAAAACTATATATGGTCAAAGTTCATCTCATGACAATTTCAATAACCTCAAACACGGGTAGGATACACTGCGCCGCTATGGAGTTCCAGTGCCAACCCTCCTACTCCATCATCAGACCCTGAAACCCATACAAGATCTAAGTTCACTGTTCCACTGTCCAAAAAACACGATTTACCAAAAAAGTAAAAATTCAGTCATCCAGATACTAATGAGAAGTTTTCTTGTAGGTATTTAAAGAGTTGCTGCAAAATAACTAGGTGGCGCTGTCATCACCAAATTGAATTGTCAAATCAAAATATGCTGTCACATAACTTTAGTGTTGCCACATAGGCCAACAACGGAAGGTGTCCATCCTTTTTAATTCAAAATCGACAATTGAAAAAAAAAATATACAGATTTCTTTTATTAAGTGTTAATTGATATTAATGGCAACCATGAACATGATTAAAAGAAACCAAATTTCAGAGGAGCAAAACTTAATTTTCGTTGCTTTTTGGTAACAGCCTGTTTTTTTTCGTCCGAAATTAGTAATAAGAGGCGGCAACACTGGTATGAGTGGATGTTTGTTTCCGTTGTTTTTGTTGTTTGTTTTGTTGTTTGTTTGATTATTTGTTTCTATCATTGTTTTGATATTCGTTGGACATCCACCCTTGTTGCTCTTATCCACTGTGACCTTAGTGATTCATCAGTTGGAAATGTAAGACGTCCCTTATTGGTACAATTCACAACTGCACAAACACGCTTTTTCAATAGTTTTCAAATCATTCAAATCTAAGCTAAATTTTACAAAAGTTTTGAACAAAACACACATGATAGTGACATAATACTAGTTACAGACGATCCGACTGTCGGACGTCTGATGGTCAGGGCCGTGTGTAGCGCGGCAGGACTCTCTAAGTATATACTGTAGTCTTTGGGCAGGACGTCGAAAGCATCCAAGCGGTATTAGTAATAATTATGAGGGTCCTGCCGCACTACACACTTTCCTACGGCAGGACGTACCTTGGCCGTGTCTCCTACGTAATAATAAAAATAGGAGTCCGACATTGGAACGTCTGTTACCAGTATAAAGCCAAATAGTTATGGGCTGCGTTCAGTAACTACGCCGTGTGATCGCCCGAAGATCATCGTAGCGTTCAGTAACAGTTCAATAACATGTGTAGTAACTGAACGCACCCATGAAGTTACATAGTTTTTTTTTTTATTGAACTGACAGCAAGATAGTTCGTTTCAGTCAAATTAACGCCATCTATTGAGACTTAAAGAAAAGAAAATTAAATACCTACAAGAAAACTTCTCATTATGATTCCACAAAAAAAAAACTGAAACCCTAATTCGTAATTATAGTACCCGTTTAAATTTTTACAGCTGCTTGCAAATCGCAGCCCGAAAGTGTATTTTATATGGAAGCTTATAGTTGCCAATATCACCATGTTTGTTATCCCACTGTCAATATTAGTCGCCAAGTCATTATTTATAGTACCCTACCTATTATTTCTATGTGCCTGTTTAATATATTTGCTACCTTAAAGAAGCCGCCACTATTTAGTTTTTATGATACCTTGCCATTTGTAGCCCATCTAATTTAATAGTTGCCAAAATATTTAATCGCTGCCAAGTTATTTTTTTTGTAACCAGTAGTTAGTCGCCGTTTAATTTGTTAGTCGCCGCGAAAATAATTAGCCTTTTGAAAAGAGTAATTGCTGAGTTTATTGCCGGCTCTTCTCAGCAAATGCAACTTTCCGAACCGGTATTAGAGTATTAGAGTCAGACTTTTCATAAGTGCCTGCGAAGGTCTATTTGAATAAATGATTTTGAATTTTGAATTTTGAATTTTGACATATATGGAAAGGGCTGTTCACAAGCTTTCATTTGATACCCATATTGTTACAATAAAGTATTTTTTGTTTTTAATACCCCCCTCTTTCTTTATCCATAGACGCCATATAAAAATAATATACCCTATGACACTCCCACAGTTCAGACGAATCTAACGATACCTCATATGCTTAAATCCATCAAGCCGTTTAGGCTGCAGAGCGTGCCAAAGAAATAGACATACATACATACATACATACTTACATACATACATACATACACTCGAAAAACATAACCCTCCTTCCGGGTCAGTCGGGTAATAAAGAATATAATTATGCACTTAATCACAAAACAATTTTTTTTTGTTTTAAAATATTGTTTTATTGATTTTTACCTGGCTTACTGGTTGTTAAATCTTAGTTATTTTAAACGAAAGTTAGGTATGAAGATATGCAAGTATGGAAAGTAGCTAGATATGCTTTTTAAAACAAGAAGATCGGATCCTTATTGTTAGTATTTGACCAGACAAACTCGATGCAGTAAACATGTTCATTTTAGCGTACCTACTAGCACAGAATAAACAATGTTTCACGATGTTTAAGTACTTGAAGAATATTTTGCCCACTTTATTAATAAATAAGCACGCGTCATTCGCAATAGGCGCGTGGCAATTAACCGTCCGTCATTGATTCCGGTAGACCGCGTGCGCGCGATCGTACCTAAACATGAGAGTGGGACACACGGAAGTGGGACAGGCCTGATATTTTTAATAATGGTCAAAAACGAACATTAAATAAAATTCGGAAAGAATTCCGCCAGCTAAAAGCTATCGGAAACTTTTCGATGAATCCACGGAACAACAAAAACAAACAAACAAACTTGTTTTTTGTTCCGTGGATGAATCGGATTGATATTTCCGTCGAGAAACGTCAAACTATTCGAATTCGGAAATTAAAATAGCAATGGGCGCTTTAATTAACCTATCAGGCAGAATATATTTATTTTAGTTTAGTTTAGCTGGTGCCGATTCTGTTGTGCATCAGACTAAACTAAACTAAATTAAAATTTTACTTATTTTAGTTAAGGATTTTCTAAACGCTATTCTGTTGTCACATCGAACTAAATTTAAATTTAGAAATGACAGGATTAATTTTGATTTTGACAGCTCCTAAATTGAACTGATCGGTGTTACCATCAAATAAAAATAATGAACGAATGATATACATTTTAATGGAAAAATAATTAAAAATAAACATTTAGTTCATAAATATCATTAAAAAATATATAATTATGTCCAGAAATGAGTATATATTTGTGTTATTTTCCAATAACGCGTAATAAAGTCAGTTGAATATCTTGATTACCTGTGGTATATAGGCATAATAAATATATTTTTAACCTGGCGAGTTTAGTACCTAGTATGTAGTTTTTTAATCCTTAAAATGATAGGCAAGGGTTATTCAACCATACAGCCTTTTGATATGATGTTATATCTTTGAATATTCGGTCTTGTCGATTTCGACTGTATGGTGGTCGAGTTTTCGTTGTTTCTTATACTTAGTTTTAAGTTTGGCAATCAAATCCAAATTAGGACTTATTTCTGCCAGTGTCGAGTTATATTATAAAGTAAGTTTTAAGTCCATTTTTTTTGTCCATTCTTTGTGAATTTGTGATTTCATTGAAACCCCTTTTTACAATCTACTTATAGTCCTACAAACTTATCTGACCCGGTGGTCAAAAGAGGAATTCATCAGTCATTTCGAAATGTCAATCGCCATTGATCAAAGAGAATATGAACTCTACGTTCATTGGTTGTTTGCTCCACCAAATTTGATAACAGCGACTCTCTCACCGGGCCAAATAAGCTTGTGGCACTATATTGGTATATCATTGGAAGTGAAAACAATTAAAATAAAACTACGATTTTCACATAATTTTGTAGTCCAGTGTACGTATGTAACATATCCCTATCTTGCTTTGTCCTTATTCTATGCAAATATTTAGAATTATAAATAATCCAGATCAAAATATCCACTTTCCAACACTATTTCTCGAAGACTAAATTTAATCCACATCTAATTAGGTGACGACTAATTTTAGTTTGACATTTCTAAATTTAGACATAACTTGACGTAAAACGTGACCAACAGAATAGAAAAATTGCACACTTAACTAAATTGAGTAACTAAAACGATATTAGTGCTGTCAAACTAAAATTTAGTTTAATCGTACGCCAACTGAATAGGAAACGTCGATTTGACAGGACCTAACTAAATTTTAGTTAAGAATAGTTTAGTTTGTGCCAACAGAATCGGCACTGTAACACTTAAATTGTACTATTATCATACTATGTTAAATAAATTTTGTTGTTCTTATAGTTTTGATTTTCTTTTAATGTGCAAATTTCGGAAACTCGGAAGTTTCCGATTCCGTTTCCGATAACGAATCCGGCCGTTTTAAAATAACCCTGAAGATAACTGATATACTATTTTGTTTGTAAATACATACTTAATATATATAATTACACCCAGACTCAGGATATGTTCAAGCACACAAATGCATTTCCTGTGTGGGAATCGAAGTCACGGCCTGCAGCGCGATAGGTCGAATCTTAATCAGAGTATTAACCAACCGCACCAACTAGCCCATCTTGGTAACATACAATAGAATTATGTTATTTTATAAATACATTTTATTTACAAATATTTCTTAAACAATTGTACACCTATAACTGGAAATATATTTTTTATACGAAGATAATTTAAGTATCTGTATAACTACTAGGGTTGAATCATAATTTCTTGCTTTAGTTTCAAGCCATAACCACAACAAAGAATATAAAGAAGAATATTAACACACCAAAAACTTTAAACATAAGAGCTCGGTTGCCTGTGACATGTTGAAAATATTTCATAATTTCTCTGTGACCAGCATCTACATTCATCTCAGCTTTCATCTCAGCTTCCTGTATATTAGCATCGATTCTACCTATTGCCTCATCTTGCTCCTTTACCATATGTGCTAACTGTTGGAATATTCCGCCTAATTCCACAATAGTACTCTCTATATTATGCATTGTTTCTGCCCTCTGTTGCACATATGAATCTGAATCGTCTCGTAAAGCTAATTGCTGGGTTTGCAAATTTGAAGTTTCTCCCAAGTCAATGCTTACATCATCTTGTTGTAAAAGTGATGGCACCTCCTTTATCACTGGCGCCACTCTAGAAAATTGTTCTCGTCTGTTGTTTTGGTGCTTTAAGTTTTCTGATCTCACTTCAAGTACCTGGAAAAATAATAACATATTCATAGTTTGTAGTATAGGTAGGTGTAAATTCAATTCACAAAGTAGAAGTGTGGCAAACAAGGCAGCTTGGACAGATGACTGAAGTATCTCTTTTATTTGTAAATTTTATGACATGACATTTTTTAATAAAGTTAAGATGGTATTGTATTCAAGATTTAAATATGCATAGAGCAGTGAACAATCAAATCAAATTATGTAAGATCATTGAAATCAATATATTTTTATTTTTACTTTATTTGTGTGATCAATAATGACCAGAGGTCGGAATTAGGTAGGGTTATTTATGTACTTACACTGATTTCATACAGCGGAAAAATAAAGTGGATATCCCTCAAATCCCGAGATTAATTTTAAAGCGCAGAAAAATCCTGTGATTTATTAAATTTTTTTTTTTTTTTTTGGGCTTGTTTGCGATCAGTTTGTAACTTTAAGCAAACTTTTTGAGTGTCACATTGATTTTAACTCTGCCGTTGCTGGTCCCAAGCCCAGATGAGAAAAGAGGAGGGTTGGCTGAGAACGACGAAACATCTGAAAGTGCATCATAACCTGCGCCTATTGTCAGCCACAAAATTCGTCAACGCCGAGCACTGGGCGGCGGTAATTAACCCAAATCTACAGACATGCACTGTAAAGGTTGCCAGAAACCTCGAGGGACTAAATTACCTCCAAAAGACTGGGTGCAGGAAACTGGGGAACTCCTGTAACTACTACCTACCGTAAAATTATGAAAATGTCTGAAAATAAGGAATGCGATTTGCCATGCTCCCCGGCTAGCCACCGGCGCCCCCAGATTCCCGGGTCTGGGAGTGATAAATATGTTACCGAAGACCACGAAAGGGTGGATACCCAGGCCCCTTCGTCGGTAAATGTTACTGGTCAAAATGCAAAATACTGCGCTGAAAGCAGGACCAATACCGCAGGAAGTAAAAAAGTCCTAACACAACAACTTTTCCATAAAAGTCTCCTAGACGTGCGCCCTAGATCCCAGCCGTTGAGGAGTACTTCATCTGAACCAAATTCGAATGCTACAGTTGGGCAAATAAATGATAGCACAGAGCCAGAAAACTGGGAAACAAGCAGAAAAAAACGGCCACTAGGAAGCCCAAATCAATCAACACAAGACCGAAAACAGGCTAAACTAGACAACTATTGGCTTAATGCACCCATACCCACTTCAAATAGCTTTACACTCCTCTCTGATGATGAATCTGAACACCCAAGACCACAACCAGAACCCAAAGATAACAAACCGCCACCAATATTTGTTGATAGAGTCAAAAACATAGAACCCTTACGGACCCTCTTAACTAAAATTGCTGTTGGAAAATATGAAATAAAAGTGCTAAAAGACGATCAAGTCAAAATACAACCTAAAACACCCGAAACGTATAGAACGATAATAAACGAGCTAAAAGCCAAGAACACAGAGTTTCATACATACAAATTAAAACACGACCGTGGATTCCGAGTAGTCATTAAAAAAATGCATCATTCCACCAATATAGATGATATTAAAGAGGCACTCATGGAAAGAAGACACACTGTAACAAACATATGGAATGCGAAAGAGAAATTTACAAAGGAACCTTTATCAATGTTCTTCGTAGAACTAAAGACGGACACAAACAATACAGAAGTTTATAAAATCAAGGCACTACTACAATGTCAAGTCATAATAGAACCTCCGCGCACCAAAAGAGAGATACCACAGTGTGCGAGGTGCCAAAGATACGGTCACACTAAAGGGTTCTGCTACCGAAAATCACGCTGTGTGAAGTGTGCAGGAAATCACGACACCCATAACTGCAGTCGCAAAGAAAGGTCTGACGCTGTTAAATGTGTCCTATGCGATGGAAACCATCCGGCTAACTACAAGGGTTGCACAGTTTACAAAGAACTACAAAGAAACAAATATCCTCCTATGAGGCAAAGGAACCCACAACAAACAACACAGATAAAGAACCCCGAAGAAACCAACAATGTAAGATACAACACAAGAGAGCCGTCATACTCATACGCTAAAGCAACCAAAGCACGTCACAAACCCGACTCGAATATACCAAGCCAACCAACGAACTCAAACGACCAAATACTAAAGCACAAAGAAATAAAAGACCTATTACAGGAAGCCATAAAACAAATGACGACTATGACGACACTCCTAGTTGATCTCATGACGAAACTGACACAAAATTCACCTTAAAACTTGCTATTTGGAACGCCGATGGGCTATCAAATCACGTACATGAATTAACTGTATTCCTCAATACCAAAAACATCGATATTATGCTAATATCCGAAACTCACTTCACAACTAAAAGCTCCATTACGATGCCTAATTACGACCTGTATCATACAATGCACCCAAGCGGGAATGCAAGAGGGGGAGCCGCAATTATCATTAGGTCCTGCATAAAACACTACCAATGTAACAGTTATCAAGAAAAACACCTTCAGGCTGCCACCATAGTTATCGAGGATCTGTCTGGGCCTATTACCATCTCGGCTATCTATAGTCCACCACGACACAACATTAAGTGTGAAGACTATACCAAGTTCTTCACAACATTAGGAAACAGATTCCTGGCTGGCGGTGATTTTAACGCAAAAAACCGGTTCTGGGGCTCTAGAATAACCCTGACAAAAGGTAAAGAGCTTCTTAAATGTATCGAAAGCCTTAACCTTAAAACAGTTACAACTGGCGAACCCACACATTGGCCCTCTGACACAAAGAAAATACCTGATCTGATTGATTTCTGCGTAACAAAAAATATCATGAGCACAATGATTACTGCAGAATCCTGCTACGAATTATCAGGCAGTCACTCACCAGTCATATATACAATTAATAAAAAAATAACGATGAAGAGTAAGTGTACATTGCACAGTAGACGTACTGATTGGGAATGTTTCAGAGACGAAGTGAGCAGCCATCTTAATCCTACGATCAACTTAAAAACGGAACAAGGAAGGAAGGAATTACAGGAAGCCATAAAACAAATGACGACTATGACGACACTCCTAGTTGATCTCATGACGAAACTGACACAAAATTCACCTTAAAACTTGCTATTTGGAACGCCGATGGGCTATCAAATCACGTACATGAATTAACTGTATTCCTCAATACCAAAAACATCGATATTATGCTAATATCCGAAACTCACTTCACAACTAAAAGCTCCATTACGATACCTAATTACGACCTGTATCATACAATGCACCCAAGCGGGAATGCAAGAGGGGGAGCCGCAATTATCATTAGGTCCTGCATAAAACACTACCAATGTAACAGTTATCAAGAAAAACACCTTCAGGCTGCCACCATAGTTATCGAGGATCTGTCTGGGCCTATTACCATCTCGGCTATCTATAGTCCACCACGACACAACATTAAGTGTGAAGACTATACCAAGTTCTTCACAACATTAGGAAACAGATTCCTGGCTGGCGGTGATTTTAACGCAAAAAACCGGTTCTGGGGCTCTAGAATAACCCTGACAAAAGGTAAAGAGCTTCTTAAATGTATCGAAAGCCTTAACCTTAAAACAGTTACAACTGGCGAACCCACACATTGGCCCTCTGACACAAAGAAAATACCTGATCTGATTGATTTCTGCGTAACAAAAAATATCATGAGCACAATGATTACTGCAGAATCCTGCTACGAATTATCAGGCAGTCACTCACCAGTCATATATACAATTAATAAAAAAATAACGATGAAGAGTAAGTGTACATTGCACAGTAGACGTACTGATTGGGAATGTTTCAGAGACGAAGTGAGCAGCCATCTTAATCCTACGATCAACTTAAAAACGGAACAAGATATAACAAAAGCAGTTGAAGAATTCACCACAATTATACAAAATGCTGCCTGGAATAATACGCCTTTATCAGATGCGAAAAATCCTATCCTAAACTTCTCCAATGACGTTCTTAGTTTAGTAGCCAAAAAAAGACAAATCAGAAAAGACTGGCAGAATACAAGATACCCACTGTACAAAAAGAAACTGAACTACATCTCAAAAAAACTAAAAAATCTTCTAGAAAAAGAGAAGAATGAGGATGTACAGGATTACCTGAGTAAGCTGGATCACACTGCTGCCACGGACTATTCCTTGTGGAAAGCGACCAAAAAGTTAAAAAAGCCAATTACTCAACAACCTCCCCTACGCCAGGACAACGGTGCATGGGCGAGAACAGATAAAGAGAAGGCAGAAACTTTCGCTAGACACCTAGAAAGAGTCTTTACACCCTATGACCCCGAAGGCAACCCAAATGAGGAAAAACACATCTACCAAACAATTCACGAACCAGCTGGGAAAGATGAATGTGAAGACCTCAAACTTTGTACTTATGATGAAGTAATAGCAGCTATTAAACGAATAGACCCCAAGAAAGCACCTGGTTATGACCTAATTACTTCCAGAGTTTTGAGAGAACTGCCTAAAAAAGCCATCATCTATCTAAAATTGATCTACAACGCTATCCTGAGAACCCAAATATTCCCGTTACAATGGAAGGTCTCAAAAACAATTATGATTCTGAAACCAGGGAAAAGTGAACATGACACAAAGTCCTATCGCCCAATCAGTCTTCTGCCAATACCTTCAAAGGTATTTGAGATCCTACTCTTAAGATGTATCCTACCTATCATCGAAAGTAAGAACCTAATACCCATGCACCAATTTGGCTTTAGACAAAAACATAGTACTATTGACCAGGTGCATAGATTAATCGACCACATATACAATGCTTTTCATGAGAAAAAGTACTGCTCTGCAGTATTCTTGGACGTCTCACAAGCATTTGATAAGGTGTGGCATGCTGGTCTTTTATATAAAATCAAGGTCAACCTATCTTACCAGATCTTTAAAATAATTGAGAGCTATCTTGACAACAGGCACTTCATGGTACAATATGCAGACGCCACAACAAAACTACATAATATCAGAGCAGGAGTCCCACAGGGTAGTGTGCTCGGGCCTATCTTGTATCTGATTCACACATATGACCTCCCAGTTAAAGCCACAACTATGACTGGTACATTTGCAGACGATACTGCAATCCTAGCGTCACATACTGACCCACAGATGGCTACCAATATGCTCCAAGACCACGTCGATAGCGTATCTGATTGGCTAAAGAAGTGGAGAATCAAAGTTAATGAGACCAAATCAGTTCATGTTACTTTCACACTAAGACGCAAGACCTGTCCTCCAATCCAAATAAACGAAGTCCAAATCCTGCAGGAGAATGACGTTAAATATCTAGGACTACACCTGGACAGACGCCTGACGTGGTTAAAACATATCCAAACGAAAAGAAAGCAGCTTGGAATTGTTCTTCAAAAATATCACTGGATGCTACACAGAAAATCTCACTTATCCCTCAATTCAAAATTGCTGATTTACAAATGTATTATCACACTCATATGGACCTATGGAATACAGTTGTGGGGTACCAGCTCTAAATCAAACATCAACATCATACAAAGATTCCAGTCAAAAGTCCTACGTATGATTGCTAATGCTCCTTGGTATGTAGCCAATGATACCCTTCATAAAGACCTGGAAATGCTCACAGTTGAGGAATCGACCAAAAAGATAACTCTTAGCTACAAAAAGAGAATAGCCTGCCACCCAAATGAAGAAGCCCAAAAATTTATGTCAGAGACCAATGTCATCAGACGATTAAAAAGGAAAAAGCCCCAAGACCTTCTTTAACCTATGTGGTGAAGGAATTTAATAAAAGGATGCTTTGATGGGCTTATTCCTAAAATCCCCCCTGAAAATCCCCCCTAAGGGGGAAAAGTGGAATTTATAAAAAAACGTCTATAATTCCCCCCTGATAATCCCCCTTAGGGGGGAAAACTGGACTCTAAAAAATGATTTTCCACAATTCCCCCTTGAAATTCCACCGTAAGGGGGAAAAGTGGAATCTAAAAAAATAAAGTCTAGAATTCCCCCCTAATAATCCCCCTTAGGGGGGAAAACTGGAATCGAAAAAAAACAATGTCCAGAAATCCCCCTTGAGGTAATTAAAGTTGAGATAATGCCTCTGCTACCAGCGCCTATTTGGTTGCCGGTGCTGGTTGCCAAAATATTTACCGTGAGCTCCGACAGATATTTTACTTAGGTAAAGGCAACCTAAATGCGGGAGAGAGTGAACAAGTTTGGGAATAATATTGAAGCACAACATTAAGGGTCCGCAACGCGCACGTGATACCCCTGCTGTTGCAAGCGTCCATAGGCTACGGTAACCACTTACCATCTGGCGGGCCGTATGCTTGTTTGCCACATCAGTGGTATAAAAAAAAAAAAAAAACCTCCATAGGCTACGGTAACCGCTTACCATCTGGTGGGCCATAAGCTATTTTTCCACCTAAGTGGTATAAAAAAAAAAAAAACAGGAGCTCCGCTAGTAGACCGAGAGATACTGGCACAAATTTCCTGGTAATTTGTAAATAATAAATGATAAATTTTTGTACCATTTTAATACGCGCAACCGCCTATTTCATTTTCTTCGACTATCGAAAAATACAAATATGTTGTGGAACAAATCTCGTAATTTATTCGACGCGTTCTTTTAACACCTACGCGATTGGGCCGCCGGTACCAGCATTATGACCATCATTTTCCTTTTCGTCATTACGTAATTAGACCCCTGAAGAATCGCCACACTGGTACAAATGACCAGGAAATTTGTGCCAGTATCTCCCGGTCTATAGGTGGGGTTTTGTCGACCTAGTCACTGAATATTCTAGGCCATGTTTTAGTTTATACGACCAAGTCGAACAACAAGCATATGGCCCGCCTGATGGTAAGCGGTTACCGTAGCCATATGGACGCTGCAATACGTGAGGCATCACACAACATACATTCATTCACAGACAGGAATACAATATAAAGTTATTTGGCTGAGGTATTCTGTAAGGTGAAGGTACTTCCCCAGTCGAGCTGCTCTTTAAGTGATAAACCCTATGCCTCTACCTCTCTCCAACTTTCATAGGAGATATGTTGAATAATATAGTTTTTTTCTAAGTAGGTACTTTGTTTAAACTGTTTTAATTATTATTTTTACTCATTCCTAACCTCACTGTTTGTTTGTGATTATTTTTATTCATCGAACAACTAACCCAAAGAATGCAAACGCAATGACGTTCATTTTGCTTACAATCTATTCTGCCAATTTCCCACAATCGACAAAGCTAATTCAGGGACACATGCATGCTCTGATTGGCCAAGTCAAGAACACAAGATGCAGTGATTGGTCTTAACTGTTCAAAATCACTGACTAGTTTCGGAATCGGATTGCTCGGTATAACTACTCTAAGGGATTGTTCCTCGATGTTTTACTCTTCATCACATTTCATTATTACAAAATTCTGTTAAAATAATTAACCTTTTTTTATTTTATCGTTTTTTGTTATTATATTTAATAGAATCTGTATCTAATCACATTTTTTTATTTATATAAAGAGCGTAGAAATTAATATTAGTAATAGGGGGGAAAAGTGGAATAAAATTAAATGAAAAAGGGGGATTTCTAGACTTTTTTATATTAGGGTTCAGTTTTCCCCCCTGAGGCAGAATCTCTTAAGGGGGAAAAGTGGAATAATTCGAAATGTTAAGGGGGATTTCTGGATCATTTTTACATTAGAGTTCAGTTTTCCCCCCTGAGGGGGATTCTCTCAGGGGGGATTTTAGGAATAAGCCGCTTTGATGGATGCATACCTTACATGACCTACACATATTTCCACACAAGTTACTGAATGTCCTTTGTGAGACAGATTGTACAGAAAATGGAGTTAAAAAAAAAAAAAACATTGATTGGGAGAGTGAGCCCTCCAGTGAAGGCATCTACTCATATTTTGTCGCTCAAAAGAAGCTCAAAGAAAGCTAGAAAATGTTATTTCTCTTGAGTCGTCTTGTATAATCTTGGCAAGTTAATTTAGCAGCAAGCGCATTAGGGTGTCTCTCCAGTCGCTGTCGATATTTCATGCGAGTGTTTTGGATTTCTTCCTTCACAGTGCACATATGAAGAAGCTGGTGTATTTCAGTATTTTTGATGAACCAGGGAACGTTTGCTATTGCCCTTAGGAACATATTCTGCATTCTTTGCAGCATAATGATGTTGGAATTACTGGCACTCCCCCATAGTTGGATTTATTAAATAAAAAAGTTATTTACTTTTACACAATTAAACCATCCGACATTGGATGTCTGAAGTTGCAAAATACCAATGCACACACGCACAATGTTTTGTATGTTAATTATCTTTATTTTATTGTTTTATCAATATCTGAGGGTTTTATTATTATTTATTTGTAATATTGTTGGCCACACGGGATTGTATTATAAATCCCGGGAAGATCCATATTAATATCAACATTTTGATGCAAGTACATAAATAACTCTACCTAATTCCGACCTCTGATGGTGACAGAATAAAAGCTTACTAAATTAATACATATAAGAGGTTGTTGTAAGGTACCTGTTTGAATTGGTTACTCATAGAAGCAAGTCTAGATTGTAATGCAAGAACTACACTTGATGAATGACTGTGCATGCTTTTTCTTCCTCTAGGCATCTCTCCCAGTCGAGCAATTTGTTGATTCAAAGAGCTCAAATCACCTTTGATTATGTAAGTTAACTCTTGTATTTCTGTAGGCCGATCATCAAATAATGATTTTTTCTTAGCCACTGCAATATTGATAAAAAAAAGACATTAAAGTATAATCTGAAACCAAATGCTTACTAAATAAACCTCCAAATTACTCATGGCCAATTTCCAAAATCATTTTGGGTTAAACTGAAACAGAGAAACAGATAGATTCACTATTGATTTTATAACAATGGTAAGGAAATGCAGTGTACTTGAATTTGTCATCAAACATTTAATTAAGTAATTAAAACATTAAGCATTTTAAAATTGATTTTGTCTTTATTCCAAGTTATTTAAATGGTGGTAGTGTGGAATTCAATAACAGTCACCAGATAGCTAATTAAGGCAGTATGTTAACTTTCAATATTTGACACATATTCTTGAAACTTGTAGTTAATAAAAAAAAACTACAAGGGACCTTAAAACTATAATTTATAACAACAAGAGCAGTTCATGCAGAAGATTGTGATCCATACAAGTTGGCTCTCAGATGGGCTGTGCATACTAGAACTAAATGACAAAATAAAATTCCAGGATCTGTGATTTACCTGATTACTGTACTTGTATGTGAAAGAAACCACTTTTGTAGCTTCTTCTTGGATAAGTAGTTGGTGCAAGTTTTAAAATCAAGAATTTCGGCAATTTTACTGAAAACATAATTATAATTGAGATACTTACACATAGCCAGTTTTTCCAACTTGGCATAAGTGCTTGTAATGTTCTTGCTTATAACTTTGGCCATACTCATAAACTGGGAGTATGTTTCAAGCACTGCCGCTTTCCTTTCATCTTTAACAACTGGTCTAGCCAGTGTCCTTCCTTGAAGACTTCGTACGGTCGATATAAATTCACTTGTTCTGTCTCTAGCAGCCATCACTGGTTCGAAAACGAATTCTTCAAGAAAATCGAAAGCACTATGCTGGTCTGCGGTGTATGCTCCAGCAAATTGTTGGCTGATCACAGGTGTGTATGGCTGAGTATTATAAATCGAAGATTGACCTTTCTTGTCTAATTTACTGTAAGTATCCTCGTTCTCCGAAGGTGCTCGGTCTGTCACACCTCCGATGTTGCGCCGTCGAGGGAGCATTGCATTTTAGTCTGAGCTAGGTATAATTTTATATTTGTACTCTAATTCCTAAGATTATATATTAGTTGAATAAAAAACAAAGCACAATTAATCAAAAATACTTTGCTTCGATTTGACATCAACTCTTTACAACACGTCAGCAGAGCAGGGTTGCCAAATATATAGTATTATCTATGGCATGGTTGCCAACTTCTAAAGGTGGGCGTTATAACATATAGCAACACTTATATTTTAATATATTTTTATAATCTGGCAACACACTATAAAAATCCAAACACGACTGCTATAATATTTATCGGCATCTAACAAATAGAAAAGTAAACTTTCCATTTTTAATATTTACTACAGCGCCATCTATCAATAAATATCGGTCTCACCGATGACAACACCGCAATCAGTGCTGCCAGATGAATTGCATGTCCCGATACGCTCACCACCTAAAAAGTACGCAAATTGAATTTGAGTACTCAGTGGCACTGAATTACATTATGAAAAAAACAATCGATATGAAAAACGAAACATGGTGTGCATTTTTTATGTTGATACCACTAGATTTTTGTTTCTCATCTTAAGTGGGGTACTGAGGTATTTGTCATACTATTAGAGTACGCTAGTACGCTAGATTACTGAATAGTACGCTATAAGTAATAATGCGTACCCATATGGCAATGTTCAGAGCTATTCGACGTAACCCAAGGTCAAACGACAAATAATTTGTGGCATACTTCATTCGAATATTTAACCTAAAATAAAAATGAACTTTCAGTTAATAGAAATAGGGGCTAATTTTACCTAAACTAAAATATAACATATTTCATTCATAATTTATAGTGGAGTGAAGTTCGTTCATTGCAAAAATGTTGTAATTTGAAAATAACATATTTCATTCATAATTTATAGTGGAGTGATGATAAATTATTGCAAAAATTATATAATTTGAAAATAACATATTTCATTCATTATTTATAGTGGAGCGATGTTCGTTCATTGTAAAAATGTTATAGTTTGAAATTATATATTTTTTTTGGTTAGTTCGACTGTTTTGTTTGAATTGGGCATTATAGTTAAATTACAGTTTCAATGTTGTTATTATTATTTTGATTGCGAACTTCTTGTGTTTGATTTACGATTAATAAACCGAGCTGGTTTTTTGCCAAGTAAGTGATAGTTAATGTATGTTATGTACTAGGTCGAGATGGCATATTTTCGAAACCTATGTTGGATTAGTCTTTCTGAACAACTTTTACTATGGGACCAATACTGAATTCTCAAATACTTTTTTTTACTTTTCATACATTATGATCGAGCAAGGTTGACATTTTGTAAGAAAAGTTAATTTAATATATCTATACTAATATTATTAAGCTGAAGAGTTTGTTTGTTTGAACGCGCTAATCTCAGGAACTACTGGTTCGAATTGAAAAATTCTTTTTTTTTATGAAAATTTCTTAATTTTGTGTTGGATAGTCCATTTATCGAGGAAGGCTTTAGGCTATATACCATCACGCTGCGACTAATAGGAGCGAAGCATCAGTGAAAAATGTTGCAAAAACGGGGAAAATTATTCATATAGGGTAGGGTAGGGTAGGGTAAGGTAGGGTGGGGTGGGGTATCATCACAGGGTAGGATAGCACCACGCGAACGAAGTCGCGCCGGGCAGCTAGTATATATGTATATGTATAATTTATAATATATATCATAACAATTGTTAACAACAGTTAGTAAAAAATAGTGTAATGTACAATGAATTAAAAAAATATAGCCATTTCGCCCACCTATACCAACTTCACGAAGAGAATAGGTATAAAGGAATAGGTTTATATTACAGTCTGGGCAAACGAAAGTTAAGCCTGGACTGGCTGTAATTGAAATTCTTACATGGCTTCTTCTTCTTTCTTTCTTCTGTATTTAAGAGCTGTGCTCTGGTCGGTGTAGTTTCTTCCACTCTGCTCTATCATTAGACACATTTTGCACCTACTTATATGACACGACGCCTATTTTTGCCTTCATTTGATCTGTATAACTTATTCTGTATAACTTCCTCTTCCTCGCTTTCCCTCTATCTTTCCTTCTATTATGTTTTTGATAAATTCGTCGTGTCGTATAAGGTGGCCAAACATATTTCCCCTCCTATTCTCTATCGTCTACATAATGTTCCTTTTCTCTTTTACTCGACTCAATACTTCCTCATTCGTCACGATCTCCGTCCAGCTAATCCTCTCCATTCTCCTCCAACACCACACTTCAAAGGCTTCCAGTATTTCCCTATCCCTTTGCGTCATTGTCCACGTCTCATACCCATATAGTGCTATGCTCCAAACGTATGTTTTATAAAATTTCTTTTTAACTTTACTTGATATTTTTGCCCTGAATATAGGTACCTATGTTTTTTATTTTGAAAAGCTTGCTTGGCTACATAGAAATAATATATACCTAGAAAGAACGTCGCCATACTACCCGAATATATAAAACAGGCCAACTTTTATAGGCTGCCGCGCGTAACAGCTACGTTTTACGCTCCCTCTGCGTCATTCTGCTTGTCATAGTGACGTTCATAAAGATAGCAGTTGTTGAAATATTCCAATTGAAATCGGGAGAAATTTAAATATTGATCATTATTTTGCATTTTTATTTATTTTTATTTGATTTACGCCCTAACAGTTAGAGCGTATTTTTATCGACGCGTGCACAGTTGCGACACTATCTGGATGTATCCTTATTCAAAGCTTGGCTATTGCTATGAGAAGTTTTCTTGTAGGTATTTAAAGAGTTGCTGCAAAATAACTAGGTGGCGCTGTCATCACCAAATTGAATTGTCAAATCAAAATATGCTGTCACATAACTTTAGTGTTGCCACATAGGCCAACAACGGAAGGTGTCCATCCTTTTTAATTCAAAATCGACAATTGAAAAAAAAAAATTTCTTTTATTAAGTGTTTATTGATATTAATGGCAACCATGAACATGATTAAATGAAACCAAATTTCAGTGGAGCAAAACTTAATTTTCGTTGCTTTTTGGTAACAGCCTGTTTTTTTCGTACGAAATTAGTAATAAGAGGCGGCAACACTGGTATGAGTGGATGTTTGTTTCCGTTGTTTGTTTTGTTGTGGAAGTCACGCTTAAGGATTATTTGTTTCTATCATTGTTTTGATATTCGTTGGACATCCACTCGAGAGACGTGTGAAAGAATTATTTCGATACGTCAATTAGTTCCCGAGATATGGAATTTTAAAATGAGCGCGCGACGCGGGATTTCACCGGCCCGCGGGTCTATTTCCTAAGTTTGGTGCGTACGTTTTGAAGAAGATTATCGATAATCATCCGGTGGTTTCATTACCACCAAAATGCTATTTTGTAAAAAGTACACACTTAATGGTGGTCGTGAGTGAATGATAATAGAGTTTCGTTTATTCAACTTAGCCACGCGTTGATACATTTTTAAAGTTACTTTAAATGCAATTATTAATTTATATTAAATTAGGGTTCCAATTGTTGTCAAGTTAAAACATATTTACCGTTTATTATTTGCTTCCTAGAGCGTTCTTTGTGAATCATAAAAATAAAGGAATAAAATGAAAAAACCAAACGTGCAAAGCAGTGTTACTAGAACGTTTTAAAAGTCCGATGATATTTTTTAGTAGCTACTTTATCTTATTGGATTACACATTGTTTTCATAACAGATATGTATTATTTCAATTATTTAAGTGTAAAAGTATGCATTAGATCTAAATTGGCATAAGTAGCTCAATTAAAAGTAAAAGAAATTATATCTAGAAAATGTTTTGGCTGAAAATTAGTAAGATGAGTCTGGCAACACTCGTACCTAACCTAAAACGTCGTATAATAACAAAACAAACGATAAAAGTTAAAGTTTGTGATCAAAATACAAGAAAGTAGACCACAAAAATATAATCACTCCTTTAAACTAGCTACTTTAAAGTACCTATACCTTCTTGCTGGACTAAAATCTTTCAGAGTATACAAGAGTATATTACACCATAAGGGCCCTAAGCACCTCGCCCTAAGGCTACATTATCTCTGTCCACCTAAAGTTGGACACGTGACGACGTGTCCAATGATTATATCGTATTAAAATTCTAGAATGCCGGCGAATGAAATTTGTCGTCTCTGGGCCACAAGCTCGGCAGATCCACAAGCTACGGCCGCGGCGGGCCGCCTTCATGTCCCAGCTTAACGCTGTTGGGATTGGTGACATCAAAACCCCGGATAAGTGAAGATGTAAGTAATTCATAAGGTTATTTAAGTACCTATCTTGTCATTTGTTTACTGAATGTATGTTTACTCTTATGATTTTCATTATGCTCTGCCCTATACTTAGCGCACTAACTTATTATTGTATTTATAGGGCATGTCTTGTAAAGCTACCTACAAAAAGTGAAAATGTTATGTATCTTGATTTTTGGAATAGTGTATATAATTATATTCACATTTTATAGGACTAGGATGATATTTCTTGTAATTAAATATTATCTGTCATATACTCAATATTAATGAGGAGGAAGGCTTTGGTTAAAAGGTATATAATACTGCTTTCAGGTTACAACTGAGGACAATACAGCCACTTCCAAAGAAGCTGCCACCTTCGCCCATTGCAGTGGGCCCACTGCCAGAGCACTGCAGATTGAGGAGCGCAGGGTGGCTGCAGAGAAGAGACTTTCAGATGCAGTGAAGAGTTTGGCAGCAGCCATGGCCACCATGTCTGCCATAGTCTAAAATACAGACAATGGTTCGAATTGTGTCCCAGTTGTTCGATTCAAATCATTGTTCGTCATTTTGGAGTGCCTTCTTAGTGCTTAATCATAATAAATGAATTTTAATGCCTACATAGGGAACTGATAATGGTATTTGTTATTATCTCTATATAATTATATTGCACCAATTAATAAAAAATAATACAATTCTTATTTAAAATAGATTTTTAATCAAATAAGTTATATCAGGCATATTAATAAACTGTACCACTATTTCGGAAGGTTGTTTTTGCTGAGAAGATTGTCGGAAAGAAACTAAGCAAATATTATTTTATAAGTTTTCATGTGTAACAAATAGTTTTAATTTAATAAATGATTGTTTATTGTGCTTTTTATTTACTGTAAAAGGTGTGACTCAAATTACTACTTGATAAATTCCAGGTATACAATATCATATACATATTTAACAAGGTTCAAGAGGTGACAAACAAACTTCCTTTCACATTTATAATGTTAAGTAAATGCAGAAATTACTAATAATCAATCTAGTGTATATACTATAGCTACTATTGAATATTCTGTGACAATAGTAAATAACCTACCTTAAATAGGTTAAATAATAAAGACGACTTATTTACTACAAATCACAATTCTAACTACAAAGTGTACATACAATAACAAATAAATGAATCTCTTAAATTACTGATACAAATTATGACAGTAAACATGTATATAAAATGGCAATCTACGAAAATTGTTACAGATTATGTGAAAATATTAATATATTAATAATTAAACCTATTCTATCATTAATTTAATACAATAAATATATATGAACAATTCTTATTCTACTAAATGAATATTATTTCTATACATAACCCTATTCTATATAAAACTAAGGTATCTATCAAAACATATTCCATATAAAACTAAATTAATACAATGCCTATACATAATCCTATTCTATATAAAAATTATAGATATACAGAAAACTAAATCTTATTCACAAACTAATTCAATACAATAACTACTACTTAAAGCTATTCAATATAAAACTAATATATCATCTTATACATAGGTACACCTATTCTCTATATAACTAATTAAAATAGTACTTATACATAAAACTGCATTTCTTGATGCGACATGTGTTCTTTCACAGGGCTGCAGTTCCAAATGTCCTCGCAAGTAAAATTCGTAAATCTGGATCACAAATCTGCAAAACAAATAGCCAAATTTTATAAGCATATTAAATAAAATAACTCACAATGTTTTAGAATAACATACCACCATGACATTAAGGGAGTGGTTATACTTCCTGTTGAAGTATACTTCCTTATTGTCCTTGGGGTGAATGATAGCATATGTACCATCAATGCACCCTAAAACCCCAGGAAATGCAAATTTCTCTATGAATCAAAAACAACATTATTACCTAACATTTGGTTTGAGTTTGTGAATTACATTCATAATGTTCTTATTTTGTTGAAAGTGTAAACCTTATCAGAATAAACTGAAAGTTATAAAAATAACCTTACTTACCTCTTTGAAATTTTATCTCTATCTGCGTGAGTTCTTAGAAAAAATATTTTGTACATATTTTCTCAAGATGTGAGGCGATTTAGCAAATTTGTGACTGCCATCAGACAATCCGTCGGTCTGTGATAGGTTAAGAGAGCTGTTTTCCCTATATTGCCTTGATAACTGCCGCTCCGCTCACATAGAATGCTGCCAGTATCTGTAAGACAAGTGCTCGTTAGAAACTTTTAAGTTAGGTAGTTAAGTATATCACCCAGCTCATTTAATAGAAGTAGGCATGTGATTTGTACATCATTGAGAAAGTGGCTTATATATTAAAAAGCCTTGATTCTATATTCTATGTTTGTTTTAATGTGTTGTAAGGTTCCTGATTTCTGGAGGCACAGCAGTAACTCTTTTTGTGGATGCCATAAGCGGGATCAAGTTCTTGCAAAGTGTTGTGATATTGGCCTTATAAGTGGCAATATCTAGTGAAATAACTTTGAGTAGGTACTGTTGTTAGAGCTTTAAAAGGGTAAGTAGGTAATAATAGTTTCGGAACAAGGTTATAACCTATAGGTTTTATACGTTTCAAAGGATGAAATTATCTGAGAACGGAGTCTCCGGTAGCAGCATGGGCCTGCTTAAGTCTCTCTGCATCCTCCACTCTATCCTTCCTCTTGACTTTAAGCGTTTATCCTCCGCAAATCCCAGCAAATACGCTCTCGCCATTTCACGCTCAGTACACATGAAATATACAAAAAAATACGAAAACCAAGAAACAGCACTTAATATTTACGCAAACACTATGAGAATATAACAATAAAATGCAAAAACGATACAAAATTTCTTGGTCTGAGACAAAATATGATAAATTTAGCTGAAGAAGGGAGCACATTAGTCCCCGGCTTCATTTGACATTAGCGAAACTTAATCGTTTTCGTTTTTTTTTTTTTTTTTCTTACGTGATACCAAAAAATGATAATCATGTGTCAAAAACATAGGGTTTTCATTCATTCAATGGTCTTTAGTGGTAATCGTTTGACTGGTGGTCGTGTGACAGTTACGTGATACCACGATGATCACCAAAACTTAATCAGACTTCAAAATGACATTAGTACGATTACCACCAAACTTAGGAAATAGACCCGCCGTACTCGATGCGTGTGACGTCATGTTCCAACGTTCGCTCAGTAAATCGCGCTCACAGAACAAATACCCTGACGGGGTCGCGCTCTTCCGTACGTTTCCCTAGATGATTATGACTTTTTTAGTTTTTAAATGTCCAATATAAATACTAGAAAATCATGTGTTGTGCCAAAATGTAAGTAGGTATACAACCACCATTCCACCGGAAAAGTTGATTTTACTCGTTCCAATGGATGTCCAGAAAGCGATGCGAGAAAGGAAGGCGAGGAGGCGAAGAAGATCGTTAGAATAGTGACAGTCTACTATGTACCTAAATATTTATACACTTTTGTAGTGTGCAGTTATTTGATAGCCAGCGCAGGCGCGGTTTCACCCGCGCAATTTTAAATGTCTGTAAAATCATAACTACTTGGTTTTTTTGAACGAAACAAATACTAACGTATTTGTATACATAATTGCTCTACTGATACAAACTTTCAAGCGGTTTTGCAAACCTATTAACATTCCTCATTATCGTGTTGACAGATAACATAGCCGTTGGCTATTTTGTGAATAGCCGTTCTTCTTCTTCTTCTTATTTTTAATTTTGGCAACCAAGCCCAAATTAGGGCTCATTTCTGCCAGTGTCGAGTTGTATTATAGTTTCTAGTCACAATAAATCACTTCACATTATTGTCCTCAGTCAGTCACCGTCCATAAAAGTCATGTTTTACTACAATGGTGGTCATTGTACTAAAACTCTTCACGGACATTTTGAGACAACTTGAAAAGTCACGATACACATAATTCATTTCATTTCACTTCACTGGTGCACATGGATGATCTTTATTGGGTAAAATACCACCAAAAATACACAATAAAACTCAAAATACACAAATTTATGAAAATAAAAATGAAAAAGCAAAGATTTTCATAGGGCATCGTGCCTCTACCCAGATGGATAATCCGCCTTACTAAAGCATGACATTTAATTTCACTCCGCTTGAGGGGCTCCCTGAGCAAATCGCTCTCAGTTCGTACTGCGCACGGCTGTCAAATACTGTCAATTCTGGCTTGTTTATTTCATGTTCCCATAGAGGCGACTATCCTTCTGGACGTTTTAAATTCTTTGTGAAAAAGCTACGTCACTCTGCAAGGTCCCGCCAAAAAGTCCTTCTTCTTCTTATTTTTAATTTTGGCAACCAAGCCCAAATTAGGGCTCATTTCTGCCAGTGTCGAGTTATATTATAGTTTCCAGTCACAATAAATCACTTCACATTATAGTCCTCAGTCAGTAACTGTGGTCAGTAACCGTCCATAAAAGTCATGTTTTACTACAATGGTGGTCATTGTACTAAAACTCTTCACGGACATTTTGAGACAACTTGAAAAGTCACGATACACATAATTCATTTCATTTCACTTCACTGGTGCACATCGATGATCTTTATTGGGTAAAATACCACCAAAAATACACAATAAAACTCAAATTACACAAATTTATGAAAATAAAAATGAAAATGCTACGTCACTCTGCAAGTTCCCGCCAAAAAGTCCGAATAGCCGTTTATTGGCTAGTTATATCAATAGCTACTAGGGATGTTCATGTAAAAAAATTTTTTTTCGATATAATATATCGTAGCGTTATATCGATAGTTTGCGATATATCGAACAAATATATCGATATTTTAACAATATTAATATTAAATAGGGATCAGGTTAATTATGAGTAAAAACACTTTAGAGAGAAGAAACAAATCAACTTTATTTATAAACCATACGAAAAAGAATCAAGAGATAGAGAAGAGATAAGATATTAAGTAGATATAAAGAAAAAAATGGAATGTGACACGATATTTGGTATATCGGATGAAATATATCGATATTGTTGTGGTAGGTTGTACGTACTGGAATAAATCTACTTACAGTTTATCCGACATGTTTTATATTAATAATTAAATTCACAATTATACCATATTTTCTCACTTGAAAGACTTGACACACATTACTTCTTTTTCTTCTATTTTAAATAATTAATCCCATAGACTGGGACATTGGTACTATCGAGGTTGTATTCCGACACTCCTCCTCGATTTTTATGTGAAAATCATTGTAACATATAAATCGTTAAATAAAATCAAATACAACATTCTCTCCTCCTAGATAAATACTCACACATCTGTGTGTATTATAGCAATACTTTGCATTCTTCTCTAAACATCTTATGTCTTGCAGTCGCTAGTGATTTAGTTAACATATCGGCCAAATTGTTCTCAGTTTAGTATATGGACTTGTTAATTCTAATATTATGCCTTTTTGTTGACATGATTCTTTAAATCTTTTGGAAGTAAATTCTCCACCATTGTCCAAATTCAAATTCAAAATCATTTATTCAAATAGACCTTCGCAGGCACTTATGAAAAGTCTGACTCTAATACTCTAATACCGGTTCGGAAGGTTGCATTTGCTGAGAAGAGCCGGCAATAAACTCAGCAATTACTCTTTTCAAAACAGGCTTAGATTCATTACATAATATTTACATTCTAATCGCACTGAAAACAATTGCGTGCCCCGGCGCGGCGGCAAAATTACAAAGTAGACTGAATAAATATTTAATAAGTAAATAAATAGCAAACTTAAGCAGACCAGCCCCCACAAGCAGCACCTGTTCACAAGTATGACGCGTGTGGCAGCCATCGCCCTCCTCGCCATATTGGAGGGAAGTGAGCGACCCGTCACACGACGCCGCCGCAAGCAAAGGCCTTAAAGTGAGCATGATTTACTTAAGTCTGCCTTTAAAATAAAAAATAACTAAAGGGAAATACTAAACACACAATTTGTTATCACTGTGACTATTGACAAGTTTAGACTAAATATCACAAAATAAAAAAAAATATAACAATTAGACAGACATAATATATCGAATCGATGCATTTATATCAAAATAAATAAATGAAGAACATTGAATTGAATTAATTTAATTCAATTTAGTCCAATCTTATTTTCTTTGTTTTTATTCCAAATTGTGCTTTAATAAGCTGTATATGTTTAATAATATTATATTCTGCTTCATTTTTATTTTTCAATAGATATATGATTACAAAATGTGAATAATCATCAATCATCACTTGAAAATAACATTTGCCATTTATTGACGTTGGATTAATAGGTCCACACAAATTATTTTTAAACCTTTTCTATTTAAATGACCTAGCCGTTTGTGCCATAAATCATTATCTTTATCATTTGTAATATTTGCATGCTCTTCCTTTTGTAATTATAAGTCAATTTCTAAAATGTATAAATTTTGATGTTTTTTGCCATAAAAATATGTTTTTCCTCTTCTTATGCTTACTGAATCATTTTTGAAAAGAACTATAACCTTTATCTGTAATTCTTTCGACAGATAGTAAATTATGTGTTATATTTTCTACAATTAGTGCCTCAAAATCAATTTTCATTTTATTGCAATATCCAGTAATTGTTCCTTTTTTATTTGCTATCAAACCTTTTCCGTCTGCAATGATAATAATTATCGGTTTTTCTAAATGTTGTATATTTGTCATATATTTTTCTAAATTTTCTGTTACCATATGGTTCGTAGCACCGCTGTCTAATATAAAATTACTTTCATGGTTGTCTGATGCAGTTAAAGCAATATAACTATTTAAATTTTCTTTATTACCTCGTCTGTAGTAACCTCTATTTCTACCACCTCTTCCTCTAAAAGGTCGTCTGTATCTTGTATAGTTACTACTATTGTTATAATTTAGATTCAGAACCTGATGCTTTAAATATATTTTGTTGAGAGAGAGAATTATCAACGTTCTTATTTTTAATTTTTATTTCTTCGTCGAGTAATCTTGATTTTAAGAACTCTAATGCTATATCCGTGTTAGTTTCAATAGCTGTATGACAGATCTTGTCAGAAACATCAAATTTCTTATCGATGTTTTCTAATTCGAAAATAATCTTTTCAAATTTTTGGAAATGGTCTTCTAATGTTTCATTTCGCTGTAATTTCAAACTTAATAATCTCTTTTTTAAAGTAATTTTTGTGAAAACACTTTTCCGTTGAAACACGCTATCTAGTTTTATAAACATTTCCTTTGCATTTGAGCATTCTTGTATGATAGATAGATGCTTGTCCGATAAACATTGTATAATTAAAGCTTTAGCCTTAGAATTATCAGCAATCAATTTCTCATCTTTATTAATTTCGATTTCATCATATTCTAAAATTTTTTCGACCTGTTTAGCTTCTATCAGTGATTTTACTCTAAATTTCCAGTTTGAATAATTTTCGCCTTTCAATATTGGCAAAAAATTGAGATTTATATTAATCGTATTCATCATTATTTTTAATGAATATTTTTTGTACTAACTTACTCCATTCGAGTATAATCGCCCATAACCTTATGTTGGGATAGGTTGTACACACAAGGACATATCAACCTAGACTGATTGGACTTTGGACTAGTTGAAGTTGAACTGTGCGAATCGTGCGAGAGAGCGCGATATGTTTTTGTTATTTCGACCCACTCACGCACATTGAAGCGCCTACCTATACGTATTATGAATAGTAAATTCTAAAAACAGGTTGTGCTCGTCGCGGTCGCGTAGTCATGTGTTACAAGCTCACGAGTTACTTTTCAATTTGCGCTGCGCGATGAGCCCATAAACCATATATATACCTATATACTAATATAGGTAAATATAAAGCGGAAGAGTTTTTTGATTGTTTAAACGCGATAATCACTGGCTGGACTAATAGTCGAATTCGAAAAAATATTTTATATAAGATAGCTAGATTTATGAAGAATAGTAAAAGCTACTTCTACATATTTTATTTTCAAATAATGGGATCCTACGAAAACTCCAATAATCCAAGGTGTAAAAAATACCTATAATATTCCTTATATCGCAAAACGCTATAAGCGCTGCGAAAACTATTGATGATAGAACAAAATAATATACAAGAGAATTGTAGGTCATCAAAATGTCAACAGAAAAGTCCGCGGTGGCATATATACCTATCTCCTAAGGTTGACATACAGTAACCAGTATTATGTTTCAAAGATGAATAAAAAAAACATATTTTTTAGGCTATGCGATTGTGACCAATATAGTTAAATATGTTCGTTATCTATGCATTTAATGTAGGCTAGCTGTTCCCCGCGGTTTAACCCACGTTCCCGGGTTTGTTTAAACGGGATAATATCTGGAAAAATCTTCTGAAATCTGAAAAATTCTTTCACCAATAGTAAGCTAAATTATCCCCGAGTATAGGTTTAATCTGAAGCGCTCGTGGTGTAGCATGATCACCGTTCTTAATCGATCGGCAAAGTTAAGCTACGTCTGTCGTGGTCGGTACCTGGATGGGTGACCGCGTAGTGGTATTTCAAATCGAACGTTTCCGTGCTTCGGAAGGCACGTGAAGCCGTTGGTCCCGGTTATCACTTAATTGTGATAGTCGTTAAGCTAGTTGGATGCTTTGACGAGCCCGTTGGCGCAGTTGGTTAAGACTCTGGTCAAGATTCCACCAATTGTGCCGCAGGTCGTGGGTTCGATTTCCACACAGGACATGCATTTGTGTGCATGAACATGTCTGTATGTCCTGAGTCTGGGTGTAATTATGTATATTAAGTATGTATTTACAAACAAAAAGTAGTATATGTATTATATCAGTTATCTGGTTTCCATAGTACAAGCTCTGCTTAGTTTGGGATCAGATGACCGTGTGTGAGGAATGTCCCAGGATATTTATTATTTATTATTATGCCTCCTAGGCGGCTTGAAAAATTCCAACAGTAGGTTGGCCTACCTCCACCGATCCGCAGTGGGCACGCGTGGTGGAGTATCTGCCCATTCCCTTTCACCCTGATTTGTGAAAGGAGGCCTGTGCTCAGCAGTGGGACATTATAGGCTGATGATGATGATGATGATAGGTTTCATACTAAAACAACTTCAAGTATAAATAAACAACCTCTTATATGGAAAATAAAACTTTATTAGATACTAAAATCACAATTATGTCTTTCTTTCTAGTCATTCTTTGCATGGATCATCAATGTGTCTCCGAACTTACTTGAAAACAATCAAAATCAGTCTTAAAAGTCTATAATGAATGAGTAATATAAAATAACTATCAAAATCTAAACAAAGCTACCAATTGACTTAAAATCCAATAACAGTTAAAAATCTGAATCGACAATGCACATAATAAGTAAGAGTTTTACAAAATTTACTATAATAAAAACACAATTTAAATAACATGAGCAATATAAATTAACACTTAAAGGAACATCAATATTATATATTTATGTAAATCGATCATCATAATCATGACTTAGAAATTAACATACAGTGAACTGAATCAGTCTTAAAAAATGGAAACAATTAACATTTAAACCTAGTTATAATAACAGTAATGGTGACTAACAAAACATAAAACTATGAATTACTAACAATAAAAATAGATAATGACATAGATTTAAATATTTGCATTAAAATATAATCATCATAAACAATACAAAAGAGATGCAATCTAAAATTATTTTAACTCTTTTATAAGTGGTTTTTATGTTAAAAGACTAATTTAAGGTTGTATTCCGACAGATATTACATATCTCTACTTAGTTTGTGGATATTACATTCGATACTAGATGATTCGATAATATCGGATTGAAGCGATATATCGCGTACATGTATCGATATTTTTTGAAATACCACTACTAATAAATAGCTACCCATCTCTAATCTCTACTTGTTTTCTTCGATCATGGTTTGCAATTTTTAACCATATGAAATCAAAAACCATATTATAACGTACGCCTTGTGTTTGTTGCAATCATATATAAGATATACTTTTTATAACTTGAAAGTTGCATTTGTGTATTGATATAAATAATAATTTCGGAAATTTATCTCAAAAATGTCAAGCACATCTCAGAAACACAGAAACTTTGTTGCCGAGCCCATGGGAGAAAAGCTCGTTACAGACCTAGCAGGGGTTGGAGAAGTTCTAGGAAAGAGGCTTCAGGTCGCTGGCTTTGATAAGGTTAATATAGATCATGTTTTTTATTCATATGAATATACGTATCATGGACGCAACCCTTAGCGATTTTAGGAAGAAACGCCTCTCTTACCAGTCGAGTAATTTTTTTTTATATACGACTAAGTCGGCAAACAAGCGTACGGCCCACCTGATGGTAAGCGGTTACCGTAGCCATATGGACGCTTGCAACACACGAAGCATCGCTCACGCGTTACCGACCTTTCCACCCTCCTCAATGAGCTCTGGCGACCTTACTGACGCGCAGGAACACAACTTAACAACATAAAGTTATTTGGCTGTGGTATTCTGTAAGGTGGAGGTCCTTCCCCAGTCGAGCTGCTCTTTGAGCGAATAAATGCTACGCTCTACCTCTCTCAAGTCTCAAAACCCCAGAGACTACCTATATATTTTTGGTACTAGCCATGTATAATTTCCCAATTTAGCCATTGATTTACACAAAAGATTACTACAGAATAACTGTAAATTATAAAATAAGTGGTAATCTACATATTTTTATTTACAGGCATATGTCGTTTTGGGACAATTTCTAGTCCTTAAAAAAGAAAAAGATTTATTTCAAGAATGGATGAAGGAGACTTGCAGTGCAAATTCAAAACAATCAGCAGACTGTTACCAGTGTTTGAAAGATTGGTGTGATGAGTTCTTGTAAATTATTAAGATGTTTTTCTGAAGATTTTTGTACTATTTATCATTCATATCCAAAGGATGTTATATAATACTATAGGGTCTTATGCCTTATGATGCAGGAGGTAGCAAAAGTAATGAATCACACAATTTTATGTAGGTTACTACATTTTTCTTTTTTATAACAGTAACTACTGTTGTTCCGCATTTGAAACAAATTTTTGTCCCTTTAACAGCATTTTTCATCACTTTGCTCAATACTTTGGAGTTCTCTTTTTCTTACCTTATGTTGTCAAGGAATGCCAATCTAAATTCAAAATTATTAGATCCACCATTTATTAAAATAGATATTTGTAGGGGAAATCTTTGGGGGGGAAGAATAGTTTGACTTTAATACCAGTTCGGAAGGTTGCACTCACTGAAAAGAGTGCCAATAAACTCAGAAAACAAACTGTTTATTATGTAACATTTACATTCTAATCTCCATCTGAGAGCCATAACCTGTGTTTAACCTGTGTGTAACTACAGTGTTTACAAATACTAATGATAAATAACCTCAAGAGAATAAAACTGGAATGTTGAGATGTGGGGTGATTCCATCTGCCAAAACAGGCCCATATAAGTGTCCTTGACTGATATAACCCCTTCATTATTGATTTGTTTATAGCTCTATTGTTAAAACTGGTGTATTTCACATTTGTTTATCACACAACTATTTATGTTAAAGCTATTTAAGGATTTCTTCCCTAAAACCACTGACAATTCCATTTGAGTCATTACTCTTGTGCCACCATGTTATTTATACTTTATACTAGAACACCTATACACCCCAAAAACATTTATTTAATTTTCTACCTAAAAGTTAATTAACTGATCCTTTTTCCTTGAATTAATATGATGAGTCACATAACAGTCGCATACTGTTATTTACAGATAATATTGTTGCAATCATGCATTTTCCTCATATACTCAAGGTTTTACCAATTTAGTATGAATTCCTGTGTAAGGATGTTTATTGTTTCTAAAACCATTTTTAAGTCACAAGGTATAATATGTATGGTATCCACATGGTATCTGAATTATTGTAAATACATATTGCATTATTAATATTTTGTAAGTACATACTTAGTAAGTATATGTATAACAGTTTACCAATATATTTTTAATATGATTTTTGTACTGAATAATAAATAAATAATTCTTACTTAAATATTTAAACTATTTTAAACTGAAGAATACACATGCTCGAAAAACAAAGTGTGTAGTATCGTGTGTGAGTGAAAAGTCAGGCGCGAAAGAATCTCAAACAGTAACTCTCTGTAACATGCTGTTACTTCTTCAAGTAATGGATGAAGTAAAAAAACTCCCGACACAAAAAACACCATCTAAGAAGTAAAAAAATAATATTTTCAACCCTCGCTCGTAAAGTGACAATTATTGCACCGTTATTAGTGTGAAAATGCAGCTTATAACGCACTCGTGCTTTTTACTTTACATTACCGCACAGTTTTATGACAGGTTAAGGCGATGATAGCTCAGTGGTAGTGACGTCGGATTAGTCGGATACCGAGACGAAGGTCCCGGGTTCGAATCCTACAATGAGCTTGAGCTTTCGGTGAAGGAAAAACATCGTGAGGAAACCATAGCACGGTGGTAGGGTACTTTGTAGTACACATCTGGCTGGCTACCACCCTCAAGTTGAAAATCTGTCGCCAAGCACCTATCGGTTGTGTTCCGACAGCTACACTTGAGAGCCAGTTCCTTCTAGGCTTTGTGTGTGCACCACCTTCGGCCACATCATCACTTACCATGGTGAGATTGTGGTCAAACACAGGCCTATACATAATAAAAAAAAAAAAAGGTATAATCCAGATTATGTTAAGTTTGTACCCAATTTGTACCTCAATGCAAGTGATGTGTGTAGACAAAGCATTCATAATTTATACGTGTAAAACAGTTAGACAGCTCATCGCAGTCAAAAAATAAAATTTGCTCAACATATTAGTTTGTTCCCATTATGTGGTTGATTTATCATCAGAAAATCTACTTCAAAAAATACAAGTCTGTCATTTTCCTCGCAAGTGTGTTCGGAATACACTTAACCTGAGAAGACTCCGGCAAGAAACTCCTACATATGGCATAGCTGTGTGTCGAGTAGCTGTTCCCACTGTTCCACCCACACACGGGAACTCTGCCGTGATAAAAGGTGTCCTATTTTTAACCTACTCAAATAAGAACGAGGAAACAATAAGTTCGACGCGTCACGCGCATGTTCTTTTTTCATATATGTTCATTGATTTCTCAAAAAAGGCTAATCATATTTTTTCATATAAAATTATATTATGATCAGACCATGAACAATTCAGATATGATGAAATTCACATAAAGACAAAGTGGGAAAAAGAAAACAAACAGAACACAAATAAAAATAAACGACCAGCCGTTCACAAACAGAATATAGCTGATCTAACTCGATGCCAGTTGGTAGTGTGCCCAAAACGCTGCAGGCGGCGATGCCATGCTGTATCTTCTAGCTGGTGTACCTATTAGTCAGCCCTCTGACTACAGGAAACGTCAATCAGACGCTTTGATATGTCGCGAAAAATACAATGACCTCTCATCATCGTTACGCATCAAGTCACTCGATACACGAATAGCTGACACGAGAGCTCTGGCAAGAGCCCTATGAATGATGTCATTAAAGTTGGAGTGGAGCGGAAATCTACCTGTGCTTTTTACGCTCGATAGTATGTCGTGGCCAATCTAATCGACAAAAGTACCATACTGGTAGCGATAGGGTATATAAATAAATAGTTGTGGTGGGAGCGACGAGGACTCCGCATCGCACACGCTCGCGGTGTGCCCCGCTGGAGCTTAGAATCTCATATAGGTGTCCCCCTGCCTGTCGTAAAAGGCGACTAAAATGGGGACCTTAGGGATCGAGGGCACTCGGAGCGGGGGACCTGAACGACCAGAAGCGGCCCCGAGGAGGATGATGGGTCGTTGTGGTCACGACTCATCGTGCGATAGCACTGCGAGGTCGCTGGGGGGCGGTATCACACTTCCCACGATACGGGCTATCACAGCGCCGCGCGGAGAGGGGCGCTTGCACAGGTGGCGACCACCGTGGGGTTTTAGCCGGTAAAGTTCGGCACAACCAGGCTGCTCCCCCAAGGTCGGTCGGGTATCCTAAGAGGATTTCACTACGCTAATAAATAATTGGACTGTTTTACAAAAAACTTAAACCGACTTCAAAGTACACTAAGAAGTAATCAAATCCTGATCTGAACAATGGGACCAAACGGGAAGTGTACCCTTCCACACAAAAAAAGACATTTTCCAAATTGGTTAATAAAAAAAAATATAACCGTATTGAGAACCTCCTCCTTTTTTTGAAGTCGGTTAAAAAACAAAAAAGGGCATATAAATAGTTACACTTAAGACGAAGCCAGGACAATTAAAAAACATGCTGTCCGTCTGATGGCAAGCGGTTAACGTAGCCTGTAGACGCTTGCAATACCAGGGGAACCACTTACGCTTCACCGAATCTCTCTTCACACCCTACTTGAAAAAGTGTTTGAAGGTTGAGAGGAGTCGCTGTGCCGGCATTGGAAAGGACTGAGCTGGTATAATTTGGTGCCTACTACTTACTGGTCCCCTACACCCAGCTCTGGCGACCTTACTCACCGCTGAAACACAACTGCGGTGTAAGGAGGAGGAACCTCCCTACTGCTATATATATATAAAATCTGAAACTGAAATGGTTCCAACGAGTTTCATGAAATTAAGTATTTTGGGGGTTTCGGGGGCGATAAATCGATCTAGCTAGTTTCATTTTTAGAAAACGTCGTTTCACCCATGTTTTCAGGCAATGAAAGACTGCTACAATATCATTCGAATACGAAGGTAAATTTCGCCACCATCATAATAACAAGCTTATCATAAAGCTCAGGTGGGAAATCGGGCGGTCCCGAAACCAGAAGAGCCCGATTCGAGTCTAGGTGATTTTTACCCGACTGACCCGGAAGGAGGGTTATGTTTATCGAGTGTATGTATGTATGTATGTCAATTTCTTTGGCACGCTCTGCAGCCTAAACGGCTTGATGGATTTAAGCATATGAGGTGTCGTTAGATTTGTCTCGACTGTGGGAGTGTCATAGGGTATATTATTTTTATATGGCGTCTACGGATAAGAAAAGAGGGGGGTATTCAAGACAAAAATTTCATTATTATAACAATATGGATATCAAATGAAAGCTTGTGAATAGCCCATTCCATATAATATATGTATATATTGTAATACTTTTGTGCTACCATTTTGACGTAAACTGTAAAAAACCATTTTTAATGCAAGGACAGTAGATATAGGTAGTATGAGCGGTTACCGAACGTAACTCACAGAGTTGCGATGGTTGTTAGTCCGTGGTTGTTAGCGTTACTTTACCGTACCGCTTATTTACTTACTAATACTTACAACTCATTCTGTATGAAACTAAAAAGTCTGAAATAAATTAAATTATTAAAAGAAACAAAAAACCAGACTGCGTAAAACAAAAATTAACTGGAAAGAGAAAAACAAGCTCTTTAATCTGTAGAATTTGGAATATAACTTGAATGTTATAAGGTATTGCAGTCGGGGATAAACAAATATTACAAAAACAAATACTTAGGTTATTGGTCAACGCTCAATCTGGATGTATCCTTAATCAAAGGTGTGATGTTTTTTTTTATTATGTAGGCTTTGATTAAGGATACATCCAGATAGTGTAGCAGCTGTGCACGCGTCGATAAAAATACGCTCTTAACTGTTAGGGGCTAAATCAAATAAAAATAAATAAAAATGCAAAATAATGATCAATATTTAAATTTCTCCCCATTTTAATTGGAATATTTTAACAACTACTATCATTATGAACGTCATTATGACAAGCAGAATGACGCAGAGGGAGCGTAAAACGTAGCTGTTACGCGCAGCAGCCTATAAAAGTTTGCCTGTTTTGTATATTAGTGTAGTACTAGCAGACCCCCCGCGGTTTCACCCGCGTACGGTTTGAATTTTCTCCTTCGGAAACCAATGCACGCCACTGATTATAAGACACAACAAATCAAACACAGATATTTTTACAATTTAAACTAAAAACCTATATACCTACACAACAAAATCGAACTCAAAGAATCTTATTTAATTATTATAACAACAAATATGAGAAAGAAATTGAATTAACTACAATCAAAATATTCTAATGAAATAGAGAAAATGAACTTTTTTTTTCATTGGCGTCACACGCGGTGTGTATATTGCCTATTTCCAATTATATTATATAAGTTCTAGTCACAATAAATCACTTTCACATAGTCCTCATGCAGTCAGTCACCGTCCAAAACTCAAAATACACGAATTAATGAAAATAAAAATGAAAACGCAACGTCACTCTGCAAGTTCCCCCCAAAAAGTCCGAGAAAATGAACTTCCAAACAAATTTCGAATCCTAATCCGATTTAAATATTTTTTAATATTTGACATTCCAATTTTAAAGAGCATTTCAGTTTGCAGAACAAAAGGCAGATAGAGCGCGCGAAACACGGAGGCCAAAAAAAAGCAATTAGGTACAAATTGAAAAACATATACCTGCTATTCGCTTTTGAATTTGTATTTGCTATGTTTAAAAGCTGCTGTGTGCTAATTTATTATGAAGAAAGAGTTTTCGTTAAATAAAGATTTTTAAACAAAGCAAATACAAATTCAAAAGCGAATACGTGGATTACGTAACTTTATTGAAATGAAATTCCGATCGAAATAACCTCTGAATCGGTAGAAATATTACAAAATCGGAAATGGTTCCATTTCTAATGAACCACTGTTTGTATTTGCGTTTACCAGAAAGTAAAAAAGATTTCAGAAAACTGCTATATTGAACCGATTTCAATTCGAAAATGATTGAAATTTAGTTACGTAATCGCCCCCCTGGTATGTGTTTTTCAATTTGTATTTGCTTTTTTGGCCTGACTCCCGTGTTCCGTTCGCTCCATCTGCCTTATTCTGTAATCTGTGAAAATCGGATTGGGATTTCAAACATGTGTCAAAATAAAAAATGTTATTTAAATCAAAAGTACTAAGGAGTATTGATATCAACTTCAATGAAAATCACCCCTAAAATAACTTTCTTCCCCTTTTTGACCCCGTTAGGCGATGATTTTCAATAAAATACGAAACACATCTTGCATCAATTCTGTTAAGGAAGGTTTATGCAAAATTTGAAGTAGATCGGACCAAGGAATCACGTTGTCCCATACAAACTTTACCCCCGTTTTTCACCCCCTTAGGGGTAGAATTTCGGAAAATCCTTTCTTATCTGATGCCTACGTCATACAAAGAACAGACCCTCCAAGTTTCAGGTCTCTACGATCAGCGGTTTAGGCTGTGCGTTGATTGTCAGTCAGTCATTCAGGACAAAGCATTATATATGTATAGATGACGACGTTCTTTCTAGGTATATTTATTTCTATGTATGTAGGTAACGTTTAATCTAAACAGATATCAGATTGGAACCTATTATCAGAACCGACTCGGGGCACCTCAAATACAGTTGGTTAGGTTCAAGGCCACTCTCGCTATTACAAAACTGAGGCACCGTAATGGCGGCGGCTGTTTATGTGTGATTCAATTTAGGGTTGCCATGTTAGGCTAAATTTACCTATATTTTATTATATTATACTAAGACTAATATGTAACGGTAGACAAGTCTAAATGAAAATTAAGTAACGATGGGTGATTGTAGCAAAAAAAATAATCGAAAGAATCGACAATTGTAAAACTCTACATTCGATTGTCGATTCATTCGTTCTAACGAATAAACAATCGAATAACAATCGACCTTTCGAATGAAAATTGACCCACGCAACGCAGGTTGTAATAGTATGCACAATCGACGGGTGAGCGCGGGGACAAATAGATTAATTCATTCGGCGGACGGACAGCCAGCGCACGGCATAGGACATGCGCGGTGCCGCACGAAGCGTATTATGAACAATCGAAAGATGTCGATTGTTATTCGAATGATTCGAATAAATTGGCCAATTGAATAATTCGATTGTTTTTAGTAACAATCGCCCATCGCTAAAAAGTAAGTGTAAATGTAGGCAGAATATACCGTACTATTTTAAATTGTGAATGGTGGCCAAATCTCGCTATGAAAATATCCTAACTAATATTATACACAAGCGGATATGAGTTTGTTTGTATTTTTTTTTGTTATGCTTTCACGCTTCAACTACTCAACCGATCGCTATAAAAGGGGTTCGAAGATTTGTGTTCAGAGCCTGGCATACTCATCAGGCACCGTTTTGTTTTTTTTTAAATAACGTCACTCAACCCGACCTTATACATCGATTAAGGACACTCATACGAATATAAAAATAATGGCGTGCCTATGTCCTTAAACATCACGTTACATAGTTATTTGCAAAAAAGATCGATGTTTCAATAACCATGACAAATTAATCATTAAATGTTTTTACGCATTCTATGGTGCTAGAATAGCTATATTGGTTTATTTCTACAAAAAATTACTGATATATCAGCATAAAATATGTAAAGCAGATTTCCGTAATAGTATTCTATTAATAAATAAATATTCTGGGACATTCCTCACACACATTTTAAATACAATAAGATATACAATATTTACAACCTACGCGGTAAAATAAAGAATACCTACACAATAAACTATGGCTACGTTGTACTTTGACGTTACATTATTAGAAGGCTCTACACAAAGTTTAAAATTACGGAAAAAACTGGTTTACGAAAAAAAATCTAAATCGTGAAAATCTATGCAATATTTTTCCACTAAGTATAAAGTAATGTTTCGTTTTATGTAAGCAACCAATGAGTATATAATCAACAAACACAAAAATGTATACTATATTCTATCTAACTTCATTGGTAATAAATAATAATAATAATAAATAAATATCCTCCACCACCTGCGGCGCTTAAGGTGAATCTTAACCAACTGCGCCAACTAGCCCGTCAAAAACTTAAAAATATTCATACTTATTTACATAGATATTTTTCTATGTTATTGAATAGAATGCCACAACAAGAATAGGTAAAGTATAAATAAATATCCTTAATAGGTTAAGTTTGAACTTTGATAATACCGTGCGCGAGCCAAGCGAGCGTAGCGAGCGGTGCCGCGGGAGCGGCGGCCGGGGGTTAGTTACAAATTTATGCACTATAAAAAGGACCACCCTTTCCCCTCACCCGACAAAATAAAAATAATAGTATCTAAAAAAAAGGGGGGTGCGCAACTTTTCCTTCACAGTGGGGGTTCTACACCGACCCCCTCTCTATTCACCCCCCCCTTCCGCCCCTTAAATCGACGAACTTCAAAGTACATTCCTACCTAAACTATTGTTTGATTATTTTAGGGCTCCATCGAATAATCCGCTTTCTAAAAGTGGTCCGTTCGCCAAAAAAATTTGAGAACCACTGATATAAAGAATGTGTACTAGTCGCGAAAGTATGAAATCAATTTATAATAAAATACGTATTAATGATATCCATAAAATATAAAATTCCCATATTTCGGGTAATTTACAAAAGTGTATATTGGCAACACTGGCTTTGTCATTAATTCTTTTGTACTGGTGAATGAATATTTGTTTTGATGTATAAAATCGGGAAATAAGTGATTGAATTATTAATTTAACTGTGAAACGTGATTCCTGGTATTTTTTTCCTCAGGTCTCTACGGTTTTTACACCATTTCACTACACAAGAGATGCTATATTTTAATATTTTACGGCACCGCAAACGTATTGACTCTGTTGACGTTTATCCGCGTAATGGCCGACTAGTGTGTGAATGTGTGCGTGCCGGCTTGTACGTACAGCGAGGTGGCCGACTCTCAGCGACACAGTTTTTTGTTAGTAAGGATACATCCGGTGGTTAGGTTAGATCTGTGACAATACCATCGAGTATGTCTAGTAGTCTGTATTATAAATGTTTCCATAGTCGATTGTCGTATGACCAACTTCTTGTTAAATATAATTTGCCAACTTATAATTGTCTAATCTCAACTCATTGTAAGTAACCTGTGGTTAACGGTGCTGGTTACACATTTAAAAACTTTTTCTCTATCTAATAAATAAAATAAAATATCTAATAACGCAACCACTTGGCGCAGGCAGACCGACATATTTGGCATCAGATAGGTGTCCTTTATCCTATGAACTCGGATTCAGCCATTTACCTTATCGTTACGTAGTTATCAATAGTTATCGTATATTATTGCATACATGTACACTGTACAGTGCATCAAGGTTTCGTATTGTATCGACAAAGTGGTATCGGTAGTGGTAATGAGATGCATTTAGAAACCGATGATTGATTTCGTTTTCACCGGTTTTCACGAACAACAATGAGAAACTTATGTTTATTCAGTTTGTTAAAATTACTTTTATTTAATAAATAGTTAATTCGATACAATTACGGCACATTGCTTGATAGAATTGATAATTACTTATTAAATTGAAAATAAAATGTAGTACATGAGTAACACATATCTTAGATACTCTTCAATATGTGCAATTTAGCTTATTCTGTAACTCCTCAAAACGGGATAAATAATATCTAGCGCCTCGTTAATTTCATTTCTTGTTTTTCCACCTGAAATAATTTTTTATTAATATTTATTTATGTGCAAATAATTTACGTTCATAACCATTGAATTAGCGTAATAATTCAATGTTCATAACCATTGAATTATTACACATTTTTACTTGTAACGCCTATTCGATACAATTCACAAATAAACCGAAATCAGAAGATGACCCATAGAGACAGACCAGCACCAGGCTAAACATGTTCGATAAAATTGTATGACCTAATTTACATCCTTTACGGGAAGTACCTAAATATATTTTTTTCAAATTCGAATTAATAATAACGATATGCACTCGAATTTCACTCTTTCGGAACTTGCACAACTCCGTTTCGCAGTGAGCCACACACACACAGCTACCGGCTAGTGGCGGCTACTGCGGCTAGTAACCTGCGGCGGCTAGGCGGCTACCCGCTGTGTGTGACGTAAACTTCTCGTAATGAGGATTGCTTATGATACCTCTATTCTATGGTCAAAATACCTGTCAAATGGTGCACTTAAGGTTCAAATTGGTTCGAATTATCAATAGTTAGACAGGATTTTCAGCATAGAGGTATTATAAGAAAACTCAAAAGCCAATAGCTAATTATTGTGTTGACAGATATCATAGCCATGGCTATTTTGTAAATAGCCGTTTTTTGGCTAGTTATATGAATAGCAATAGCAACCCATCTCTGGTCTCTTTTTATATAATAACAGTAGGGAGTATGTTAATATTATACTCAATCTTACCTGTAAATACGATTTTTCCATTAACAAATATTAGGAGAACTACTCTTGGTCGGACCATTCGATAAACGAGCCCAGGGAATAGTTCTGGTTCGTATGTTGAAAATTGGCCATGTGCTTGCTGAAGAGCTTCTAATTTGACAGGGAACCTCAAATCTGCTGTAGCAATAACATTTTGAATTTTAAAGTCTAAAAATTTTGCCTGTAATAAATGCATAGCACTAAATCAGAAATTTATAATAAACATATAAATTCAAACTTCTCTTGTTGAAAAGAAATTCCTACCCCCTACCTTAGTCATTAAAATAACTGTTGAAGACTTACAATGAGATTGAGCTTTCGGTGCAGGAAACATCGAGAGGAAACCATAGCATGGTGTTAGGATATTTTGTCTCTCTGGCTGGCTATTGATAATTTGTCGCCAAGTAACTATCGGTGTTTACCGACAGCTGCACTTGAGAGCCAGTTCTCTTTCAGGCATTTTTTGTTTACTTAGTTTCGCAGTGAGCACACACACACAATACTATCGGCTACTCGGCTAGAATGGCTTTGGCTATCTACATCATAACTTACCATAGCAATATAGTCAGACACAAATTTATAAAAAATACTTACAGGGAAACTTAGTTTTTGAATAATCCGCGCGAATTTTCTTGCAGCAATATAGGAATCATGTTCATTTCGGGCCCCTGTGCAAACTATTTTTCCAGATCTGTAATCAAAATTTCATAGAATTATGAACCACTTGCCTATAAGTGTGTCTAGACACTAGAAGTAGATTAGAATTTAAAAAGTTTTTTTTGTGTAGATGAAAATTGAGAGCGGAGGATGCTATGGCTAACCTGAACACAAGAGCTGTAGCACGAGGATCAAGTATTTTCATAACAACACCGTGGAACCTAGCTGGATTGTATTCAGAAAATCTAGTCCTGCAGTAAATATCCAACAGATTTAATTCACAGCCTAAACTAACTGTTGACACACAGTTTCTGAAACAAAAGAACAAAAACACATTTATTTATAGGGGGGAGGGGAGGATGCCCCCTTTCATCTAGCACCACTTGAAAAGGTAACCCACCATTCTTGAGAAAAAACTAATTGTAACCTAACCTGAAAACACTATAAAGTTGCTTCTGCAACGGCTCTGGTGCTGCAGGAAGTGCAAGCCCTTCGCCCTTACATAACAAAAGGTCCCATGCAGATTGCACCCATGCTCCCCTCCGCAGCTTAGGCTTGCTGGTTGCATAGCAATAGTGAAACTATCGATACTCTATCGATACTATTGTGACTTTGGAAAATAGTATCAATATCGATAGCACTATTGATTGTATCATATTGATAGTATTGTACTATCGAATTTGATAGTACAATACTATACAAATTCCACGTATATATATAGTACAATACTATATATCGTTATTGTTTTTTGCTGGGTCTTTCGGCAAATACAGCCTTCTGAACCGGTATTAGAGTCAGAATATTTATAAGTATGTGCAAAGGTATTTGAATAACTAATTTAATTTTGAATACTTACTGCAATTTTATACTATTTTTGACCTGATTTGTCCCACTTGTCATTGGTGTAACACTTATCATTGAATTATGTGGGTTTACAGATTGTGGAGTAAATGAGCTGTGTGTTGGTGTCAAAGCTATTTCACCACTAATGCGAGGTGTAGATGTTGGTAGATGGTATGAAATACAGTTGCCATCCTCTCTTTGTACTGGAGTATTTTGCACATTCGCAATGTGCATATTGCTTGATGTACTATTTGTAAGATGGCTAATCATGACTGATGATTGTCTCAGTGAACCCTCATTGATTTCTGATGTTCGTGATCGGTTTATAATTTCGACGTTATCTTGATCCATAGATTCCATCTGCAATATTAAATGCTGTTTGTTAAATTCAAGCCAATGCCAAATGCAATTGAGGAACCATAATCGTTTAATGATTTGTTTTATTTGCGGTTATGAAAAGAGTAAACGTCTGTGTTCGTTATTGGTTCGTACAAAGTTACCTGTGAAAGTTTCAAACTGAAACAAGTGTTATATGGTGCCTACAAACCGACCTAGCCACAATTTTGATTATAGGAAACAATGTGAGAAAATGAACACAATCACAGAACTTTATTACTATACTTTATGAAGCTAGCAAGTTTTTTACGTGCGGTGAACAGAACAGTAAAATATCGTTAACAAAACAAAAACCATGTTTTTTGGTTTCTTTTCTCAATTCAATTCAATTATTATTTATGGCTTTTGCGATTTCTTTTCTCTTGAGCACCACAAACAAACTTTAGTACCTACTTGCTTGCTTGAGTGAGTGACAGAGTTGCCAGAGTGATTTCACAATAGGATACGCACAGCACCTAAAAATAGTACGAAACTTAACTTTTGAGTACGCAGTGAATAAAAAAATATTCAAGTAATTTCTCAGATTCATTAGATTTTGTAAGTACCGTTTGCGCACCGAAACCGAAGGAACCACGAAAGAACAAAATCAAACCAGCGAAACCACAAACAGTAACACAGAATGCTGAATGATAGTACTAAACTTGGAATTGGGACATGGAATAAAAAAGAAACACATTGCATCGATAGTACTTAATATTATCCTGAAACCAAGCTGAAACTTGCTTGACAGAAATTGAAATTATTAAACTTTTTTATTTTGAAAAGATCATGTCGAGATTTGTACAAAAAAAGAGAGATTTTTTTAGAGTCGTTGATACGAATTTATTATTGATCCTTGGTTAAGGAATAACTTAAGGCATTTAAAATATTTTTAGATTCCCGGGATAAAAACCTGAACGAACTATAAGGTGCGTTCGAATTGGGGTATGGTAGCAAAAATAACAGTCCAAAATGCCAAAAACGATCACAACTGGCGTTCGATTTGGAAAGTTGTGGGCGAAATTGGCGTTTTGAACTGTTTTCGTTCACCGTTCGTTTTGCTTGGAAACAGTTAAAAACGACATCGTGAACTGCAAATTTTGACCCACCTCCGAGGCAGGGTCGTTTGTGATCATATTTTGACATCTTTGAATCTGACAGATAAGTTTCGGAAAATTCATACGGGAAGCGAGAATTCTTATTTTATTGTACAATTTTATAGAAATATTAACAGGCAAGAGAATAACTTGTTAGATTAACTTTGTTTAATGATTAACTGAAGGAAAAAGGTAGTTTGAGACAAGTGACAAGCAGGCGATCAGAATGGAAATGTCATTTTTGTATCTAATCGTTCGATTTGGGAAATATCGTTTGTGGCAAAAGTTGCAAAATTGTTGAAATTTTCCAATTCGAACGCATAAACAAAAATGCCCATTTTGAAACTGCTAAAAACGACATCGTATAGAGCCGCGCCGAGCCGTTGTCTTCACACGGCGCTGGGCGCGGCGCGGCTCGGGCTACCACGCGTCGTGAGAAGCCACCTTTATTGGTCGGTCTGCGATATCGATAGTATCGATAGCACTATCGATATTGTAACTAGTTTTCGAGGTCAACTATCGATAGTCAAACTATCGATAGTTTGACAACACTAATCTACGGGTTAACCTCTTCTTCAGTAGTCTTGGGTAGCACACCTTTTAAATAAAAAACCGGCCAAGTGCGAGTCAGACTCGCGCACCGAGGGTTCCGTACAAACCTGTAGATATATAAGTAAATGGCAGTATAGACCTGAGTATTTGATATTAATTTCAATTTATGACGTATTAAAAAAAACTGCTTACTATATCTAGTTCAAACCAATTTTCGGTGGAAGTTTGCACCGTAATGTACATCATATATTTTTTATAGATTTATCATTCTCTTATTTTAGAAGTTACAGGGGGGGGGACACACATTTTACCACTTTGAAAGTGTCTCTCGCGCAAACTATTCAGTTTAGAAAAAAATTATATTAGAAACCTCAATATCATTTTTGAAGACCTATCCATAGACACCCCACACTTATGGGTTTGATGAAAAAAAAAAATTTCAGTTTCAGTTCTAAGTATGGGGAACCCCCAAAATTTATTGTTTTTTTTCTATTTTTGTGTGAAAATCTTAATGCGGTTCACAGAATACATCTACTTACCAAGTTTCAACATTATAGTTCTTATAGTTACGGAAATAAATGGCTGTGACATACGGACGGACAGACAGACAGACAGACAGACAGACATGACGAATCAATAAGGGTTCCGTTTTTTGCCAAATGGCTACGGAACCCTAAAAAGAGTTTTGTGCGAGGCTGTTTTTTATAAGCTGTGGCAACACAGTGTGCTAGCACGATTGAGGCGAGGCCGCCGCTCGAAATATGTCACGCACGATTGTGTTTGTCACATGTGATGGTGTGCGTTGTGCTTTTACTCTCTGTTAGTGTTGCTATAATGGTATTCTTCTTTCTTCCACTTTTTTGATGACGGCTAAGAAATTCCAAAGAAAGTAAAGAAACAATTCTTAAAGAATATTATTAATTTATACTTTATAATATACACAAGCATTTATGGCACAAGAATCGTCAATCTTAACATAACGTAATATTTTAGCTGTTTATCGTTTATATTTTAAAAATATGGTAATTACCTATATAATAAGCGCGACTCGCGAGCTTAACTATGTGTGCAGTTAGACCATAGATAATAATACACTTTGTCTCGCAAGGAGTTGTTCGCGCGCCCTCACTTCCCACCTCGCGAGGCATCGAAATTGTGGTACGCCTGGCAATGTTCTAATCAATATAACCCACTGTATCGAATGACAGTGCAAAGTTCTTACTCGACGTTCTCGCCCCTCTCTTCCTTCCTTCGCCCCCGCCATGACCCATGCTGGCCATTTTATTTTCATTCCATTCCACAGAGTACTTTTTAACTACCTAGCAATTCCATTCGTCAATATGCACCTACAGTGGCCGGCAAACAACTTGAGCCATGACCTTGAGTGCGCAGTAGACGATTTTAAGGTGTCGTTGGTGGAAAGAGAGGTGCGCGGGGGCATTCTGTCGGCACGCGTCCACGCTATTGGCCGAGCATGAGTGTACATGCGCGAACTTACCCCCACTACGTCGACTTTGGCTCAAGTTGTTTGCAGTTATAGTGTATTATCTATGGTTGTTTGCCGGCCTCTGTACCTGTCATCAAACACGTGTTTGTTTTGATGAGAACTTAAGTTCTTATGTCGATTTATTTCCACCTCTTTTAATCCATAAATTCAGTGTTTTCCGTATTTGTATGACGAGATGTGTTATATTGATAAATTTCCGCCACTTTAACAACATTTCAATACAGTGATTTCGGCATTTTTAAGTTTCGAAAATGTTGTATGCCCAAGTGCAACAGTTTGCGCCAAGACGTTAAACTACATCAGTTTTCTATAAGTGAGGAAAATAAGAGACAGTGGATAAAGTGTATTAATTGTGAGACAATAACTTAACAGCGATCCACGCAAATTATATGTTTGTCACCTGAAGAGTGGCGCATATCGAAGCTTGGAGATTTCTTCAGGGAACCCGACAAATATCTTTTTTGAAGCAGGTAAACAACTATCGATCTACAAGTTGACTGTAATAATATAATATCTTATTATTATATGTATTATTCCTAGTCAACTCCTAACATTTAAAGCTATAACCCAACCTTTGTGGTTGTGAAGGCATATTAAGTCTAACCCAAAATAAATGCCTGGCAAATGCAGTTATATTGAGATATATATAACACATTAATAACCATGGCTCCACCAGAGTTAGAAATCTATTGTTTTATCCGGTTAGTTCACCCTTATTCCTTATTTATTTTAACATAGGTTGACGGGCCAGTTGGTTAAGATTCCACCTGTTGCACCGCAGGTCGTGGGTTTGATTCCCACACAGGACATGCATTTGTGTGCATGAACATGTCTGCATGTCCTGAGTATGGGTGTAATTATGTATATTAAGATTGATTAATTATGTATTTACAAACTAAAAGTAGTATAATAATATGTAGTATATCAGTTATCTGGTTTCCATAGTACAAGCTCTGCTTAAGTTGGGATCAGATGACTGTGTGTGAGGAATGTCCCAGGATATTTATATATAGTTACAGAGATAAATTGCATTTTTTCAGATAACAAGAAAACTGTATGCGGTGATCATAGTTAGTCAAAGAAGCACCACAATGATCATTCATATTACCAATGAAAGTCGCAAGAACAGAAGTTTTTGGTATGTATACATCATCCAGCACTTTTTGAATAAATTAAAAGAAATAATATAAAAGTTAAATTTAATTAAATTAAAAGTTTACTTTGATTATAAAATACTACTATGGGTAATGGACATGCCATTTATAGATCTTTACTCACTGGACTAGAGCATGATGAGGCTGTTTCCACTTTACACAAGAATATTTAACATTCTGTCCATATTGATGATACATGAACGTTTAGGTTTTAAAATAATAACAGCTCATACAAATTTTCAGATACCTCTGTCCAACCATCAGCTGCGAGCCATCAAAGTAATGCCACATGTGTGTTTCTGAATAACACAATGCAAATGAACTCAGGTAATTTTTTGCCGTTTAATATAATCTTATCTAGTAATGTGTCCCCCTGTCCCCTTTGTATTAGATTAAGTGCTGGCTCAGTATCTCCAGCAGTGTGTTCCATTTGTGTAGGCTATTTCTATATAAAATTTATAGCTGACATAAAAATATAATATTTTTAATGCATAATTAATTACTACACCCAAAATCTTTACCAATAAATTATATATACAAAAAAGGCAGATGATAGGAATGCCAGTCTCCATACTAAAATCTACAAATCCTTCGACTATCTTGTACATAAAAAATAAAACATTTCAAAGATTTTGTCATTATTTTCGGCCACCTTTTTGATATTTTTGTGACGTTTTAAGACAAAGACACCCTAGTATTTTTTGTTTGCATGGGTATCTCCAATCGATGTATATAGGCTTCATCGTACGCCACTATTTGAAAAAATAAAAAAAAAACAATATGGAGCCTGAAGATTAAGCTAGGCTCCGATCGAAAATCTTCGCACTCCTTTACAGTCTTTATACTTTGTTTACAGATATTTTAATGATGCCAACAGCAGTCCAGACCCATTCAGATCGTCACTACAGATAGACTTAAAAATTAAAATTTAAATAAATAATTTGTAAATAAATAATTGTTTCATTTATTATTATACTATAAGACCTTTTGAAATAAAAAATAATGAGAAGTTTTCTTGTAGGTATTTAATTTTCTTTTCTTTAAGTCTCAATAGATGGCGTTAATATGACTGAAACGAACTATCTTGCTGTCAGTTCAATAAAAAAAAAAAACTATGTAACTTCATGGGTGCGTTCAGTTACTACACATGTTATTGAACTGTTACTGAACGCTACGATGATCTTCGGGCGATCACACGGCGTAGTTACTGAACACAGCCCATAACTATTTGGCTTTATACTGGTAACAGACGTTCCAATGTCGGACTCCTATTTTTATTATTACGCAGGAGACACGGCCAAGGTACGTCCTGCCGTAGGAAAGTGTGTAGTGCGGCAGGACCCTCATAATTATTACTAATACCGGTTGGAAGCTTTCGACGTCCTGCCCAAAGACTACAGTATATACTTAGAGAGTCCTGCCGCGCTACACACGGCCCTGACCATCAGACGTCCGACAGTCGGATCGTCTGTAACTAGTATTATGTCACTATCATGTGTGTTTTGTTCTTAACTTTTGTGAAATTTAGCTTAGATTTGAATGATTTGAAAACTATTGAAAATGCGTGTTTGTGCAGTTGTGAAGTTATAGCACACTAAAGTTATGTGACAGCATATTTTGATTTGACAATTCAATTTGGTGATGACAGCGCCACCTAGTTATTTTGCAGCAACTCTTTAAATACCTACAAGAAAACTTCTCATTGTCAAATCAAAATATGCTGTCACATAACTTTAGTGTTGCCACATAGGCCAACAACGGAAGGTGTCCATCCTTTTTAATTCAAAATCGACAATTGAAAAAAATATATATACAGATTTCTTATATTAAGTGTTAATTGATAGTAATGGCAACCATGAACATTATTAAATGAAACCAAATTTCAGAGGAGCAAAACTTAATTTTCGTTGCTTTTTGGTAACAGCCTGTTTTTTTTCGTCCGAAATTAGTAATAAGAGGCGGCAACACTGGTATGAGTGGATGTTTGTTTCCGTTGTTTGTTTTGTTGTGGAAGTCACGCTTAAGGATTATTTGTTTCTATCATTGTTTTGATATTCGTTGGACATCCACCCTTGTTGCTCTTATCCACTGTGACCTTAGTGGTTCATCAGTTGGAAATGTAAGACGTCCCTTATTGGTACAATTCACAACTGCACAAACACGCATTTTCAATAGTTTTCAAATCATTCAAATCTAAGCTAAATTTCACAAAAGTTAAGAACAAAACACACATGATAGTGACATAATACTAGTTACAGACGATCCGACTGTCGGACGTCTGATGGTCAGGGCCGTGTGTAGCGCGGCAGGACTCTCTAAGTATATACTGTAGTCTTTGGGCAGGACGTCGAAAGCTTCCAACCGGTATTAGTAATAATTATGAGGGTCCTGCCGCACTATACACTTTCCTACGGCAGGACGTACCTTGGCCGTGTCTCCTGCGTAATAATAAAAATAGGAGTCCGACATTGGAACGTCTGTTACCAGTATTAAGTCAAATAGTTATGAGCTGCGTTCAGTAACTACGCCGTGTGAAGATCATTGTAGCGTTCAGTAACAGTTCAATAACATGTGTAGTAACTGAACGCACCCATGAAGTTACATAGTTTTTTTTTTTATTGAACTGACAGCATGATAGTTCGTTTCAGTCATATTAACGCCATCTATTGAGACTTAAAGAAAAGAAAATTAAATACCTACAAGAAAACTTCTCATTCAATTTGGTGATGACAGCGCCACCTAGTTATTTTGCAACAACTCTTTAAATACCTACAAGAAAACTTCTCATTCAATTTGGTGATGACAGCGCCACCTAGTTATTTTGCAGCTACTCTTTAAATACCTACAAGAAAACTTCTCATTGTATTTACCCTAAAGCCCCGGCCCTACATATCATAGGCTGTATGACTATTTTTCATTGCACCATAGTATGGAAAAAAAAAAAAAAACGTCATGTTCAATTTCTGCATACGGTTTATCACCATTGTTCGTCAGATGGCGGTCTGAACTTTAGTTCTCTTGGTAGTTTGTGGCACATTTCAATATACTGAAGGTGCGTTCGAATTGGGTATGGTAGCAAAAATAACAGTCAAAAATGCCAAAAACGATCACAACTGGCGTTCGATTTGGAAAGTTGTGGGCGAAATTGGCGTTTTGAACTGTTTTCGTTCACCGTTCGTTTTGCTTGGAAACAGTTAAAAACGACATCGTGAACTGCAAATTTTGACCCACCTCCGAGGCAGGGTCGTTTGTGATCATATTTTGACATCTTTGAATCTGACAGATAAGTTTAAACAAAGTTAATCTAACAAATTATTCTCTTGCCTGTTAGTATTTCTATAAAATTTTACAATAAAAATTAGAATTTTCGCTTCCCGTATGAATTTTCCGAAACTTATCTGTCAGATTCAAAGATGTCAAAATATGATCACAAACGACCCTGCCTCGGAGGTGGGTCAAAATTTGCAGTTCACGATGTCGTTTTTAACTGTTTCCAAGCAAAACGAACGGTGAACGAAAACAGTTCAAAACGCCAATTTCGCCCACAACTTTCCAAATCGAACGCCAGATGTGATCGTTTTTGGCATTTTTAACTGTTATTTTTGCTACCATACCCCAATTCGAACGCACCTTATGAGTGAGGGACTCTTATAGAAAAAGTGTGCAGCTACGTGCTAGCACATGTGCGAGGCACCCAACACTATTCTTCAGTTGTCGAACTTGTCGATAAGTGTGGAATTTGTGTGGAATTGTGTAGAATCTCCAAAAGAAGAGAAGGTAAACGTTTCTTGAGTAGGTACCTACCTGCCTGGCTCATAACATAACAAACAATTCGTCGGGAACCGGCTAATTAGTTACGTAATTCGGAATTTAAAATTTGTTAATTATGAATATGCAACAGCGAGAAGAAAAGCAGGTAGAGACAACAATACTAGCAATATTAAATAGAGTGAATGATTTGAAAGCTGCTATTCAAGCGTTGATAACAAAATTGGAAACAGAATATGAAACAATTCATTGGCCAACTTTCCTTGATAATTATGCCATTTTATCTGGTCATGTAAGTACCTACACATTTTTTTTGAATCTTATTCTTAGTGTTATCTGGTATTGGGTTGACAATAGAACCAACACCTGCAAAAACTGAACTAACATTCATACAGCCCCAGATTACATATTATAATATATTTATTGGCACCCCCTGAAGGTCCTGCCTCGGTTTGTGCCCCCTTAGATGGGGCTGGTTATTATGTGGCATGCCAAATTTTTGTATTCAAATGCTGGATAAGTAACAAATTTTCACATAATTGTCCTAACAAGGTTAAATATGTGTGTAAGTATAGGTCCCAGATGAAATTTGTTTACGATAAGGAATTCATTGCTGATACCGTCGAACGAAACTTTTATTTGGTTTTCTTAAAATAATTGAATATAATAATATTGAAACCCTCTTCAAACTCCCTTTATACATGGCCAGAAAAGGAATAGGGTAAAAGCCCTTCCCTACTCTACGGTTATGAAAAATAATTTACACCATATTCTCAGACCGGTCTACTGAATATACACACAAAATTTCATAAGAATCGGTTGCTTAATGCAGCTCGGTGCTCCCCCCCTCTTCATTCCCCCAAACAGACCGAAAAATTACCCTTACTATAATATAGCATTCTATAGTACATTTCAAATCGCATGAGTTCGGTGACATATGGTATTTTGTTAGATTTCTCAGTGGTTAACTGTTCATTTCGATATAATAAAGGAATATAATAATAGAGCGAAGTTTCATGATTGTGAGTACTATTTCAGAGTAATCAAATGGCATTTCACTAGTAGTCCAGTAGAATTATAGAATTAGCTCAAAATTAAGCAACATTTTACATTAATTGTGGTACTAATGATTTTTGGCATATTGATAGTTATGTATGATTTTTTTTTTCAAAGTTTTTCTAAATTTTCACCATTTTCCGTACATCCAAATCAGTTGCGAATTTAAGCTAATCATATCCCCATACATAACTCTATCGATCTATCTCGTTCAAACCAATTTTCGGTGGAAGTTTGCATCGAATCTAATGTTACGTCATATATTTTTTTTAGTTTTATCATTCTCATATTTTTGAAGTTACAGGGGGGGGACACACATTTTACCACTTTGGAAGTGTCCTCGCGCAAACTTTGCAGTTTAGAAAAAATATATATTAGAAACCTCAATATCATTTTTGAAGACCTATCCATAGACAGAGACACCCCACCCCACACTTATTATTATTGATTTGACAAATTTCCTGGTCATTTGTATCAGTATGGCGACCGTTCAGGGGTATATTTACGTAATGACGAAAAGGAAAATGAAAACGGCATTCTTCAGTTAACAGGCTTGAGCAAAATACTACAGGCTGAGTTGGCGGCATCTCTGCGGTCACGAATTGTTCTGCCATTACAACTTGGGTGTGAACGTGATGAAGCTCTTGCCCGCCTCACAGAAGGAAGAGTTCCCGCTTGCACTCATGACTTGGTGCCGGATTTGTTAAGAACAAAGCCTGAACCACAAGCAGAACAACGTCTTCAGCAATTTAATCATAAGGCCAGCACACTCAGTTATGATACTGCTCAGGTAGGGTGAATATGACAGTTTGCTGACCACCTCCGGCTCACAACCACTTTAACAATAACTATTATGAATAGTCAAACTGAAAAATGATAAAGTAACATTTTATTTCTGAATTCATCAAATAACTTTTAACCGTGGGAGTGTCATATTATTATACTTTTTTTCTATGGCGTCTAAGAATAAAAAAAGAGGGGGGTACTAAAAACAAAAATTTCGTTATTATAACAATATGGGTTATCAAATGAAAGCTTGTAAACATCCCTTTCCATATATGTATGTATTATAATTCTTATATGCTACCATTTTGACGTAAACTGCAAAAAGACACGTTTAGTGCAAGGACAGTAGGTACTGAGCGGTTACCGTACGTAACTCACAGAGTTGCGATGGTTGTACGGTACGGTATCCTTCTATGGGGAAACAGTGTCAATGCACAAGATATTTTTATTTCCCAAAAAAAATGCATTCGCATTCTTGAAAACATAAAGGAGCCCGAAACTTGCAAACCACACTTCATAAAACATGAAATCCTCACCTTAACATCTATTTATATATTGGAAGTGTGTAGTTTTGTTAGAAAATACCCACATTTTCATACAAAGCAAGCTGATCAAACGCGACGGCACGCATTGAGATTTAAACATAAATTAATATTGCCGTCATCTAAACTAAAAATGCACAGTACCAGTCCAAATGTTATGGCCATAAAAATATTTAATAAAATTCCGGAGAAACTAAAAGAGGAGCAAAATGATAATAGATTTATTAACCAAATAAAACGACTATTAATAAAAAAATGCTATTATTGTCTGAATGATTTTATGAACGATCCATTCACAGAGTTTAAATAATTAGTTGATAGTACTTATACTTCATTTTGTAATTATGTCTTCATAAAATATCGGTCCGTCCTCCGCCCTTCCTTTCTGGGAGAATAATATTGTACCTACCTATTGTATTGTATTGAATTGCTACACCCTATTATAGGGTAAGTATGTATAAGATTATAAATATCATATGTTGCAATAAATGATTGAGTATTGAGTATTGTTAGGGTTACTTTACCGTACCGCTCATTTACTTACTAATACCTCAGAGTAGATAAATACTGCTAATACATACAACTCATTCTGTATAAAACTAAAAAGTCTGAAATAAATTAAATTATAAAAAGAAACAAAAAAGCCGACTGCGTAAAACAAAAATTAAATGAAAAGAGAAAAACAAGCTCTTTAATCAGCTCAGTCGGGGATAAACAAATACAAAAAAAAACATACTAACTTAAGTTATTGGTTTGTACCCAACTGCAATACTTTACAACATTCATGTCCTTCATATTCAAAATTCTATAGATTAAAGAGCTTGTTTTTCTCATTTCAGTTAATTTTTGTTTTGCGTAGTCGGGTTTTTTGTTTCTTTTAATAATCTTTTTAGATATTCTAATATACTGCATGGTACTGCACGCTGTTCTTTGCGATTTGTTTTCTTTATAATATGGTTTATTTACACGGTAGATTGCGACCTGTAAAATTGAAATAAAGGCATGAGTTATTTTTCACATACATAAGGTTATTTTTTCAATGGCGTTTAAATGGTCTTGATCTGACGAAAATTTTATCCTGTTTTAGTTTTTTTTAGTCTCTCATTTAACGTTTTTTTAACAACCTTGTCTGACTGTCAAATACTAACTTACGTATTTATAATATTAGTAGTATACTTACTGGCTTTTTATCAATTATTATTTTCATCATGTACTATTTAGTAGAGCTATAATTTGCGAATTGCATAGAATTACAATAGGGGATTCTTAAGATTCTTACAAGAGAGTTTAAAAACATTGCTAACATTTGTTGTTGCAGAAACAAGTGGCCCAATTTACAAAAGTGGTCAGTCATGTGTGGGAAATAATATCGAAAGGTCGTGAAGACTGGGAAGGAGAATCAATGCGATCTGCTGGTATGATATTTTTCCGTTTTTTTGTTAGTTACCAATGTCATAACACCATTTTCATACATTGATACACTAGTCTATACTGATTCAATCTTTTTAGGGTTCCGTAGCCAAATGGCTAAAAACAGAACCCTTATAGATTCGTCATGTCTGTCTGTCTGTCCATCCGTATGTCACAGCCACTTTTCCGAAACTTAGAACTATACTGTTGAAACTTGGTAAGTAGATGTATTCTGTGAACCGCATTAAGATTTTCACACAAAAATAGAAAAAAAAACAATAAATTTTGGGGGTTCCCCATACTTAGAACTGAAACTCAAAAATTGTTTTTCATCAAACCCATACGTGTTTATGGTATGGTGGTTTGGGGTGTCTATGGAAAGGTCTTCAAAAATGATATTGAGGTTTCTAGTATAATTTTTTTCTAAACTGAATAGTTTGCGCGAGAGACACTTCCAAAGTGATAAAATGGGTGTCCCCCCTGTAACTTCTAAAATAAGAGAATGATAAAACTAAAAAATATATATGATGTACATTACTATGCAAACTTCCACCGAAAATTGGTTTGAACGAGATCTAGTAAGTAGTTTTTTTTTAATACGTCATAAATTGTAATCCATATCAAATACTCAAGTCTATACTACCATTTACTTATATACCTACAGGTTTGTACGGAACCCTCGGTGCGCGAGTCTGACTCGCACTTGGCCGGTTTTACTATTTTTGCAATCAAATGGGATGCTGTTTTTCAGTGGTGAATCCACAATTCTGGTTTGTTATGCCCCTCAGCCAGGAGGGGCTGAGGGGCTTATCAGGAGCGTACCCAGATGCTTTTCGGGGACTGCTGTTTTTAACAACAATGAAGAGGATTATTTACCGCACACTTGTCCATACAAAAAGAAAAACCACTTTTCTACCTCTTGATATTGTTGAATTGCAGTGGTTTATTTCCATGTATTTAATCAATAAATTATTTACTATTCACATCATTTGCGTCATATTTTTCCAGTTTTATAAATTACATAAAAAATACAAGCATCTTAAAGCAATGTTATTTACTAAAACTTGGCTGAAACTATTGACTTATTTTGCAGAAACCAAAAACGGTTTTCTAAATAATGAAATGCATACGCCTAATTCATCATCATACAATATGAGCATACATTCTATTGGAGCGATTGTCACTGATAACTTAACATTTTGTTATAATTTAGGGGGTGAAAAGAGGTTTGTTTGCCACGGAACGTAAATTATATCAAAAAAATTACCTATAAAATAATAGATTTGTAATTTTATTATGTATGTCGGGAAATCGGATTATTGACTATATTAATATATTATTAGGATATTAAGTATGTATTTACAAACAAACAAAAAATGTATATATGGGAACAAATGACCGTGTGTGTGGAATGTCCCAGGATATTTTATTATCATTCAATTTATTTTCTTAGTTTACATTTTATTTACATTTTTAAATCTTGATATATTAAATTCCACTGCACTGTGTGTATGTCACTGAACTCTTCCTAAATGGCTGGACCGATTTGAATGTTTTTTTTTGTATGCGTTAGGGTGGCGCCCTGGATGGTTTAGATTCACAAATCAGCCCGGCAGATGGCGCTGCAGTCGGTATCTAGGTTATATTATCGACTGCAGCGCCATCTGCCGGGCTGATTTGTGACATACACACGTACAGTAGAATTAACTCCCCGGATGGTTTAGATAGGGTATTCTTCCGGGCAGCTAGTATTATAATTATCCTAGCTGCCAACCACTGAATTGAATGCCTTCTGCGGGGTTATTTTAAAACGATCGAATTCGGATTCGGGAGCGGAATCGGAAACCTTCATCGAAAAGATCCGATAGCGGAAAGTTGGAGTGCGTTTACAAAGTTTGTTTTTAATAATGGTAGGAATAAACTAAAACTTCTCACGGACTTTTTGAGACAAGTTGAAGTCACGATACACATAATTCATTTAATTTCCCTTCATTGGTGCGCGTGGATTTATATTTATAGGATAAAACATCACAGATAATACGCAATAAAACTCAAAATACATGATTTTTTGAAAATTAAACGAAAACGCAACGTCACTTTGCAAGTTCCCGCCAAAAAGCCCTCTGTGTCAAAGTAGTTTTATTTTTCAGTACATTCATGGAGAATATAATAAAACAAATATTTTATGTTTTTCTTTTTTTCTTTTGAGTCTAATAAAATATTTTAACTTTTATTTGCAAATAGACAATTTGCAATAGATTTTATGGTTACGTAGATTTTTTTGTGGTAGTGAATCTAGCATCCAACATGAGTAACGGTATTGAGTAGTGACCAATATGTTTTAGTCCCTACGAAGTTTGAGTATGTAGCTATTACTTTTACCGCAGACCTTTCTTATTCATTATTTACTTAAAATAGGGGCAAACACACTGAGTTTAGTACCAACTAACCATTATATAAGTTTAAATAATGCGTTTATATTAAATAATAGTCAAAAACGAACATTAAATAAAATTCGGAAAGAATTCCGCCATCTAAAAGCTATCGGAAACTTTTCGATGATTCGGATTGATATTTCCGTCGAGAAACGTCAAACTATTCGATTCGGAAATTAAAATAGCAATGGCCGCTTTAACCTATCATGCAGAATATATTTATTTTAGTTTAGGTATTATTTTGTAACACTTAAATTGTACTATTATCATACTATGTTAAGTAAATATTGATGTTCTTAAAGTTTTGATTGTATTTTAATGTGCAAATATACATTTTCATTATTATTTTATTATGTCGGAAACTCATCTCGGAAGTTTCCGATTCCGCTCCCGAATCCGAATTCGATCGATTTCGACTTGAGGAAATTTTGTATACATAGATTGTAATATCTTGTACATATTTGTTGTAAATAAAGATATTCATCAACATTATAAAATAAATAAAAACACTTAAAAATATAAAAAATTGTAATACGCCGGTGTCGGGAGCAGGTTCCAAGCTACCGGTGGTTAAGGCTGCAGAGACAGGAACCTCCTCACAATATGAGCCGTGTCGAGGAGTACTGCCTTCTGAATCAGGCTCTTGAGCCAACCGCCTAACGAGACCTTCGAGAGATGTTGGTCGAGGCTTTCGGTCATCAGACCATTGGCTGTTACGACAATCGGCACAATGATAGCCGAGCTCACATTCTACATGTCGACAAGTCGACAACCTCGTGTGCTAAGTCGAGATATTATTATTATATTTCACTCTGCTATGATTTTATATTTTTAGTATGGCACAGGATCTTCAATTAAAACCATTAGAGCTTACACATGTCACCAAAATAATTAGTATGCAAAATAGAATAAAAATCACAAAAGTATATAGTTTCAGTATAAACAAAAAGAAAAGTTTGTCATACCTTAACTTTCTTGTTTTTAAAGCTATAATAAATAATAACAAGAACTTTATTCGAATTTCGAGACAATTTCCTGCTTTAAGTGTTGTGCCAGTTTAATTTATTAGCACCTATTGAATTATTATGCCTTGTATTTATTTTAGGTATGCAACCAACACACAGTATTGCGGATACCCACGCGTTGGTAACGGCTGTGGGCACAGGCAAAGGACTCCGGCTCGGTATGCCATCTATTGTGCAGCAGGGCGTAGGCGCCCCGGGCATGGGCCCGTCCCGCGGCCCTGCACCACAGCTTGGACCAGCTGCACCATCAATGCCTAAAGCACCCTCTGCTATTAAAACTAACATCAAAGCAGCCAATCAAATACATCCTTATCAACGATGAAGTGTTGTTTGGATATTTATAATATAACAATTTCAACGTGATTTCATGTAAAATAGAAATTTAAACTGGCCATCCCAAGCTTTCCAGGGCTTGGATACCGTGTTGAAGGTTGTGGGGGTACAAAACGATATTTCCCTTTTCTTTTTTAATATTAGGTCCTTACATATGAAATTAGCGTTTTGTCGTACTGACCACTTTGATTTGAAATATCTCCTCTTTGGTTAAGAATTCAAAATTCAAATTTATAAATTCATTTAGCTGGTACATTTGAGTTTTGAAAACTGACATTCATTTGTTTTTTCTTCATTATTTTTTTCTTTGGCGTCGCTTATTACCGCACAATGGAAAACATGAAATATCGGTAATATACGAGTACGACTTCTACCGTGGCACCAGTGTTGCAGAAACAGCTCGAAGGATTAATGATGTGTACGGCGCTGGTGTCGTAAAAGAAAGCACGGTACGTTTTTGGTTTCAACGTTTTCGTTCTGGAAATTTCGACCTTCAGAACCAACCCCGTGGACGGCCGGAGACCAAAGTGGAAAATGAAGAATTAAAGGCTATTTTGGAAGCGGATCCATCACAAAGCACTTCAGAGATAGCTGCAGGCATCGGGGTAAGTGATAAAACTGTATTAAACCACTTGAAGCAAATTGAGAAAGTAAAAAAACTTGAACGATTGGTACCTCATGAATTGAGTGAATCGAACTTGCAAACACGCGTCGTCGTTGCTGTGTTACTTTGTTCAACCGACATAATAATGAAGGGATTTTAAATCGAATCATTAATTGTGATGAAAAGTGAATACTGTACGATAATCGGAAGCGCTCGTCGCAATGGCTGAACCCTGGAGACCCAGCCCAATCCTGCCCTAAACGAAAATTGACTCAGAAAAAGTTACTTGTGAGTGTTTGGTGGACTAGCGCCAGTGTCGTTCACTACAGCTTTCTAAATTCTGGCCAAACGATTACGGCAGATATCTGTTGTCACTGCAACTGCAAACCATGAAGAAATAACTAGCTGCTAAACAACCGAGATTGGTCAATCGCTCTAGGCCACTGCAGCTTTACGACAACGCAAGACCACACACTGCACAACAAACAACCACTAAGTTAGATGAGCTATAATTGGAATGTCTGCGACATCCACCATACTCCCCGGACCTTGCTCCAACAGATTACCACTTTTTCCGGAATTTGGACAACTTTTTACAAGGAAAAAATTCAACTCCGATGCGGCAGTCCAAAACGCCTTCAAAGAGTTTATTGATTCTTGCCCCCATGTTTTTTTTAGTAAAGGGATCAATGAACTACCTATGAGATGGCAAAAGTGCATAGATAACAACGGTGCATACTTAGATTAATTAAATATATTTTACAAAAAAAAAATGACTATTCCTCCCGTACAAAACGCCAATTTCATGTGTAAGGACCTAGGTATGAGGATAAGGTCATCATCTCATGAATTTAACTATGGAAGATTAAAAAAACTAATTTGAATTATTTACTCTTTAAAAGAATTACTTTTGTTAGCGCAATAAAACAAATTTTATTAATTAGCTTTTTATTAAATTAACAACATACAATGTTTGGGCCGTTAGAATTCGGGATACATCCCATAGGTTAAGAAGAACATTAATACTTCAAGGCATCCACTAAAGCAATTCTTAATTGTGACGAAAAAGATTAATTGAGTGTATTTACCTGAAACAAATAAATCATATTATAGTAAATCGTCGCAACTCATTACAAATACACCTTTATACAGATATATGTTTTGGCTGTCATCACTGTAAAATCATAGCAAACGGGTTTGATAGAACCAATAAAGTTGATTGTAGTGGATTTAAGATCGTAAAGTGAAATTTATTGCACCGTTTTTAGTATCTTAATGTAGCTAAATTACGCACCGCACTAGTGCTTTTTACTTTACATTACCGCACAGTTGTATGATTTGTATAATCCCGATTATGTTAAGTTTGTACCACAACGCAATTGATATGTATGTAGACAAATACGAAAACTTGCGCGCCATATTTGTTACCATTGTTTTGTTAATTATTATTAGAAAATCTACTTTAAAAAAAAGTGTTTATTTCCTCGCAAGTGTGCTCGTGCGTCGTATGACACGCGTGTGCATTGATCATTACACTCTCGCTTAAGGGTCATCGCTCACTATGTTAGCACCGTTCCATCGCAGCAACGGCCCGGCACCGCCTCAACCCAATCTAACCACTAGCAAAGCGCGCGCCCGTGAGGTGGCAGATCGCGAACGGCGCGGCGCCGGTCAAATTGGTTTTGGCAAGGTACCGCTTGCTGGCGTCACGCAGCAAGGGAGCGGACAGGGGCCCAAAACTGCTATTACAATTGTGTTCCAATGAACTTTCAGTGGTGTCAAAATCTTGACATTTTGCAGTTTTGGTAGTCTACTAATACAATTGCTTCATAATGGCGGCATAATGATCCCATAATTGCTTTCCGATGATTTTCCACTGAAATTACAATCGCTGTCAGTTTGGGTAAAAAAATATTGTATACTGATTTTTCGGTAAAAGTTTGGTAATCTGCTATTACCGTAAATATCAGTAGTTTAGTAGGTGTTGAACATTGAAACAGAAATATGAGTTCTATACTGAGATGGCATGTTTTGGAGATAGCTGGCCGAATTAGAGCTCGCCGAGATCACCGAAGGCGCCGTCGAGCTCGTATGCTAATCAGGCTTTACATATACTCCTTTTGGAATATGCCTGAGGCGGAATTTATTAAAACCTTTCGCCTAGGGAAGGAGACCGTCAGGGATCTCATTAGAGAACTGGAGCTGCATATGATACGAACTCGGCGAAGTGATGGCATATCAGCCGCGATGAAGGTATGAATATAATAAATAGCATTATATTAATCTCGAGTTGTACTTAGAATGATAATATACTTAAACTATAGGTACATGGATTTTCTTCCTGATCGATTGAGCATCCGCGGCTTAAGAGGACTTACTGCGTAAGGCGCCGCGTTCCATACCAATTCCTAGCCTATAAGCGTGCGATCGAATGTTTTATTTATTAAAGAAGTATCTCAAAAGCTATGCATCCAAATTATATGATGTAAACGTAAAATATAATCAATATAAAATTACCTTGGTTATGCTATTACCAAGGTAATTTTATATTATAAACATTTATTTTTGGAAGGACTGTAAATAGGAGTGCATCTAAAGAATTCTTAAAAGAATCTTTATTTGTTACCAAAAGCCTAAATAATGAATGTTCAGATCCCTAACTTGAGTAATTATGGATTGCCTACACAAACTTTTAAACCCTATTTCACCCCTTTCAAGATATATTTTTGAGACAAAAGATCATAGCCTAAGTCCTTCCCCGGGTTATAATCTATCTCATTGCCAAATTTCATTACGTACCTACTTATAATTCAGTACGTACTACATACGTACGTTCAGCCGTTACCTAAGTCGTGAAAAGGTAACAAACAAACAGTATTACTTTCGCATTTATAATATTAAGTATGGAAAACTCAATTTATTATTTATCGTGTATCTATAAATCATTTAAAATGTTTTGGTGGTATCTACGTAATTATGAGTTCAAACTATTTAAATAAATACTTACATAAATGAGTTTGGTTGTTTATGGTTTGGTTTTGGATAATGATTTTTTATGGCAACTCCATCACAACACGTATTATGCGACCATTATGAGACCATTATGAATTAGTAGACTGCGCATATCGGCTCAATGATAATTGAATTGCAATAGAATCGTGTCAGAATGACATTTTAGTAGACTTGGCCCCCAGCTCGCTGGAAGCGTGTGGTCAGCAGGAGTAGTGACTTATAACGGCAAGCGCACTTGCCGCGAGGCGTCAACCATTTTATCTAGTCATTGTAAAATTTACTTTAACGCATATGTCTTAAAGGCCTCACTTGCATGGCAAGGTAAATGCCGAGGCGTAGCCGTGCTGTTATAGTGAGCCGGCACCTTAACGACTTACCAAATGTAAATGATTGTATTTTATTTTCACACGACACAATTATTGCTGTTGACACAAACATATGAAAAATAAATAAATACTTAAGGACGCATATACAAAATATTGAGAAATTTTCCGATCCATTTACCGATAAATCCATTGAAATTTGCCAAATTTTGCGGGTACCAAATGATACAATACACCTTTGGCTGTATCTGGTAGAAACAATTTTTTCAATTATCATTCATTTCATACAAAAAAAATACGTGTCCAATATTTTTCGATAATCTTACTGACGGACTTAGTAGAATTATATATTTTTTACCCAGGAAAGTACCCAATTAAACGTTTTCTTTCTGACTGGGACCTCGCAAAGTGACACTATTGGTCTAGCGCCGGCACTGCACTGGAGAGGAGAGGATGAGGAGGAAGAGGACGGGCAGGTAGGTAGGTACTTACGATGTCATCGATCTTGAGTATAGCGCGCACTGTCTCGGTGGCGAGCGCGAGCGCGGAGGCGGTGACGTGCAGCGGCTGCAGCACGTGCTCCTGGCGCATGTCGGTGACGCGGCCGCGGCGCACGTTCACGCCGGCGCCGCTGCCCGCGCCGCTCTCCGCGCCCAGCGCGTGCGCCGCGCGCAGCTCCGTCACCGTCTCGATCGGGTTCAAACCTGATACAATACAATACAATACCTACATTACATTTACAACAACATTGGTTTACTAATATAATACCACACCTACGTCAATCATTTCACTAATTATTAGGATGTCAATTCAATTCTTATTTATGGCTTTTGCGGAAATGCTACCACAACTTCGCCAATGTCACGTGATATTAAAACCAGACGCGTAAATTACGGAACAAATAAAATAAAAACCCACGACCCAAATTTTAAACTTATTTTAAGCGGAAACAACTGAACTAAACAAAGACATTCTCGAATTACATACTAAAGTAACATAAAACTACTAATTTATAATTAAAAATACATTACAAAAAAGTGTAGATGTCAATTATATAATATAACTTTATTGTATTAATTACAATATATTTACACAGTAAACCAGTAAAGCGCGTGAAAATGAGAGTAAGATTTTTGGAAATTTCACCTCTAAGGGGATAAAATAGGGGGTGAAAGTTTGTATGAAATCTGTATATATAAAAGGAAACCGTGACTAACTGATCTATCAACGCATAGCTCAAACCACTGAACCGATTGGGTTGAAATTTGCAATACAGATAGTTGTAATGACGTAGGCATCCGCTAAGAACGGATTTTTGGAAATGTCACCCCTAATGTGGTAAAATAGGGGATGAAAGTTTGTATGAAAGTCCGTCTGTTTTATTTATTTATTTATTAAACTTTGGTACACAATACAGTTTATAGCTATATAAGAAACACAATAATAATAAAAAGATTAAACAAAACAGAGACTGAACTATAAACCTATGTTATGCGTACACATCATGACCAAATATTATCAATATAATTAAGAGGGTTAGTAAATACAAACAAACCCAACACTGTGTTAGTAATTAAATATTAGTTACGAAACAAAACACTTTTGATAGATCTTTGAAAGAGAGACAACTTAGAATTAAAAATATCGATGCTAGTGGACTTGTGGGTAGCAAGAAGATCATTATACTGCCTACACATTCTAACTACGGGGTTATAGTAAGAATTATTGTTATGGAAAGTTTCAAGGACGAACGTTTTGGGATTACGTGATCTGTGCCGGGTATTCAGTTTGAGAAGTGACAGAAGGCAAGGGGAATCAACAGTAGAATTAATAATTTTGTGCAAACATGAGAAATCATTATATCTGCGGCGAGTCTCCAAGGTAATTATATTAAATTTATTTAATTTATTTTTGTAGGACCTATATTCACGCCCCAAGTTGCATCTAAAAGCAATTATATTCAGGCATCGTTTTTGAATTCGCTCAATACGATCAGTTTTGAAGTTAGGATATTCAAATTTTGTGTTTAGGCTAACGATTGAAAATTAATTTATAGGTGTCTCAGCGTTTTTGATAATTTTGATCCCGAAGGGGTGAAAAGGGGGATGCAGTTGTGTATGAAAAGTCCTTCATTGTCATAGTAAACATCACTAAATTTATAATTATATAGTGAGAGAATCCACTATAGAAGGATTTTTGGAAATTTCACCCCTAAGGGGATAAAATAGGGGATGAAAGTTTGTATGAAAGTCTGTCAGCTTTGAAGTATAGAATCTTCAAATTGTGTGTTAAGCCTGACGATTGAAAATTAATTTATCTATATATATAAAATCCTGACTGACTGACCGACTGATTGACTGACTTATATATCAACGCATAGCCTAAACCGCTGTTCCTAGAAACATGAAATTTGGAGAGTGTATTCTTTGTGAAGTGAACGTATCTAATATGAAAGGGTGGGGTAAAATAGGGGATGAAAGTTTGTATGACCGTCCATTAGTTTTGAAGTTAGGATCTTCAAATTTTTTGTTTAGGCTAAAGTATAAAAATGTATTCACGTTTTACCCTCTTAGAGATTAAGAGGGTGAAACGGGGGTTGAATTTTCTGTAAAACATATTATTACACACGTAATTTAAGTTCTTGGTTTTTTCATGCATTTTTAATATTGCGTATTATAATACTTTATTTATCGAAGCAGTCGTGGTGTAGCATGATTAGCCGTTCTTAATCGATCGGCAAAGTTAAGCTACGTCTGTCTTGGTCGGTACCTGGATGGGTGACCGCCTAGTGGTATTTCAAATCGAGCGTTTCCGTGCTTCGGAAGGCACGTAAAGCCGTTGGTCCCGGTTATCACTTAATTGTCATAGTCGTTAAGCTAGTTGGATGCCTCCTAGGCGGCTTGAAAAAATCCAACAGTAGGTTGACCACTAGCCTACCTCCACCGATCCGCAGTGGGCACGCGTGGTGGAGTATCTGCCCATTCCCTTTCACCCTGATTTGTGAAAGGAGGCCTGTGCTCAGCAGTGGGACATTATAGGCTCACGCAATAAAATACTTAATTTTGTAAATAAAATAAAAAAATTGGACCAAAATAGCCAATATAGTCATCAGAATATAAAATTGAAAGTCCTGACTGACTGACTGATATATCAACGCACAGCCTAAACCACTGGTCCTAGAGATATGAAATTTAGTGGGAGTGTTATTTGTGAAGTGTAAGTATCCACTAAGAAAGGTCACGTGTATCACAGTTTTTCCGAAATGGGGGATGCCTAACAGAGTCAATAGGGCTTAAACAAGAAAAAAAAAACAATTGAGGGAGTGCGAGGACTATAATGTTTGGTTTTGAAGAAAAATATGTCATTTGTTTTCTGTAGGCCACGCGGGCGAAGCCGCGGGCGGAAGCTAGTATTATATATAATGTGCTTTCTTAGTAAGAAAAGTTTGTAAATAATTGGACTGTTTTACAAAAAACTTAAACAGACTTCAAAGTACACTAAGAAGTAATCAAATCCTGATCTGATGACAATGGGACCAAACGGGAAGTGTAACCTTCCAGACAAAAAAAGAATTTTCCAAATCGGTTTATAAATGACGGAGTTATGAAATAACAAACATTAAAAAAAAAGTACAACCGAATTGAGATCCTCCTCCTTTTTTTGAAGTCGGTTAAAAAAAAACAAAAGTTTGTGACGGTTCTGGCATTACGGCTCTCCTGACATAGGTTCCACTTGTAGTGTTAATGACTAGATATACGGACCTGCGTTCTCAGCGAGTGTGGAGGGTATGACCTCCAGTGCGTCCGCGTACGCTCGCAGACAGTAGTGGTCAGCGCCGGGCGCGGAGATGGCGGCGCGCGTGAGCGCCGCGGCGGCGGCCGCCTCGGGCGCGCCCCCGCCGGCGACGAGCGCGGGCCGGCGCGCCACGCACCGCACCACGCACAGCGCGTCGTGCAGCGAGCGCGCCGCCTCCGCCACCACCGCGCCGCTCGTGCCGCGCACCACCACCGACACGGTGCGCCCGCCGCCGGAGCCCGCCGCGCCGCCCGCCGACTCGCCGCCGACACCCACACCCGCACCCCCACCCACACCGACACCGACACCACCCGCCGCACAACCCGACATCTACACAATACACCGACAATATTTTAAGAGTATGTTTTACTTGGCTAACTAAATTCATTATAAATAGGTTTTATGCCAGAGGGACCACCTGATGGTAAGCGGTTACGACTGAGTTGAAACTTTGCACAGTTGTTATTGGCAAAAATGTATGTTTCATGTTAAAAAGTTTAACAGTAAAAATATATATGAAACAACTTCCATCAAATACACACCTTGATGTATTTACCAGAAGGTTCATTCACTTCCTCAACAAGATCGACGTTCACCAAGTTTTCGGCAGTGAAGTGATCGAGAGACGCTATCGGGCGGCAACCAAGAGTCTTGCATACAAACTCGATGTCTTCACGCTCAATGTCTTTGATAACCATCGTTTTGATTTTGTCCAGGAAGTGAATTGCCAAGTCGCTGAGAGCATCTCTGAAAACAACATTTATCATAAGTAAATTTAAGAAAAATAGAATTTACAGTATACAATATATAGAAGGTACAGTAGTATGAAGCGAAAAGTATAACGTCGACAATATTATCAATAAGTCTGAGGAACTAAGTATCAGGAACACCGTAACTCCTTTTGCATTGAACAATCTCACCTTAAAATAGATTTTTGCACCAAAAGTACATTACAACCAGCCTTCTTAATTTGTTTAACAATGTTCAAGATGTACTGGCGTTCTTCTTTTAAAACTCGATCCATAGCAGCATAGTCTGATACTATAACATTGTGATCCATCTGGAAAAAATTGAACTTCTTATTGTATGGTCTATTTTTTATCATGGGTGGGGTGGGGTGTTTACTGTTGAGGCTAGGCACACCTTATAATCTTCTAGCTAATGTCCAGCATGGTGCATTGCCACTCCTCGCACAACTTACTCATCGCACAGCCGACTCACTGACTCACAACATGCGTTTCAATGGCGAGTGACCGACGCGACGGTGCGTCGGGAACACAAGGAAGACACCAGTTTAGCGAGTGTCGGAAGTATATTTTCGGTCGCCTCCAAGTACATGATGAACAGAAGGGAAGTGATGGCAACCGACCCTGTACGGAACTTGCATTTCGGAGTAGAAAAGTCAGAAAGCGCAACATCTAAAGGGGAGACTCGTAAGTCTCGCTAATTATCCCAACGAAATCTTTGGCTTACCTAGAAACAGTGTTCAAAATCATAATCAAAAAGTCATTTATCCAGTTTAGGCCCTGGTAAGGCACTTATGAACGTTACATACAGTTGAATTTACCACTGGTTCGAAAAAAACTTAAACTGAGAAGACTCCAGCAAGAAACTCAGATAAATCCAAATCCGTTAAATTTGGGTTTCGGAGAGTGAGGGCCGTAATAACCATGATTTAAAGTAATCATAAAAATATGTTTACTTACATCAGTCTTAGGAGGTGAGATGCAGAATTGGATAAGACCAACTTTAGCCTTTTCGATGCGGTGTGGCCCATTGACGTTGGAGGCGCGGTGTGGGATGACAAGACCTTGCACCAGCTCTGTGTCCTCGACGGTGCCACCGATGCGCTCGATCACTTTAACGTCGCGGAGATCAACTCGTGCGCCGATCCCGCCGATAATGGGTTCCATAACTGTCATAAGGAAATTAATTCATTTTGCCGGATTAAAAATTACACGAAACTCATTCATATCTGAAGTTTAATACAGTAAAAGGAACTATCTTTCTAAGTATCATATGTCTGTGATTGTGTCTGTTAGTTTGTAAATAAGATTATGTATTGATGTTTCTCTCACTGGATCAAAAACCAGAATGGCTGCTATTTGGAGCATAGGGGGGTGTAAGAAGTATTATTAATTATTGATATGATATATAAATTACAGAGGTATTAGGTAGGTAGTTATTAAAACTAAAACAATGTATACTATGTATCAAACATGCATAAAACATACCTGCGCGAATGGCTTGAACTGCAATGGGTGCTAAGATAGTGGAGTGCTGTGACACCACCTTTGAGTTAAGAGAGGTTGCAGCAGCCTTCAATAAAGCATCTTCATTTGATAGGTCCACAGGAGTTGACATGCCTTCCACAACCTAAGACAAACATGAATGATTAATTTTTCTAAAAAGATAATTAAATAATTCAAACTCCCACATACCCATACTAATAGCACAGCTAATAGACTCATGAAAACAACCCACAGCCCAACAAGCACACACTAGCACCAATCAAATATTATTAATAATATATGTCCACATCACGAGATATGGATGTGGCTCCTGACTCCTGTCCAAGCTCACTTACATTTGTTTTGCATGATTTATACCTACTATGTATTGTTCTTTATTTGCTATTTATTTAATTATATTCACATATTAGACTACTGTAATATTACATAGGTATAGTATAGAGTCTAGTTAATAAGAAATGTTCTATTTTACGGGAAGATAATAAATTAACTTATTTGTATATTCACCTGCAAAGCTATTTGTAAAGCCTTCTGGAAACCATCAGAGATGACTGTGGGGTGAATACCTTTCTGTAAGAGTTTCTCAGCAGAATCAAGTAGAGCACCAGCAATAACCACAACTGAGGTGGTGCCATCACCAGCCTCAATGTCTTGTGCACGTGAAAGTTCCACCAACTGAAATTATCATCATCACCATTACAAAATTACCGCTACAAATTTAAGTGTATTTTTAGCAAGTTAGCTATTGGTTGAAGGTAGAAAATTACCATTTTAGCAGCTGGATGAATTACGCTCATTTGTTTCAAAATAGTAGCTCCATCATTTGTGATTGTTACTTCACCATTTGCGGCTTGGATCTGAAAATAATTATAATTATAACTTTTCAGTTTTTTTAGCCACAGTCTTCAAACCCAACGATGCTTATGTCAACGAATCTGAACTGGACGAGATTCTTTCACAAGACCTCCAAATGACTTTACCAATCCGACCTACATCACCAAAAGAAATCGCACGTGTGATAAAAACTTTAGACTCCAATAAAGCTCCAGGTTTTGATTTAATTACATCCAAGATCCTGAAAGAGCTTCCAAAAAAGGGTATTACTTTCCTGGCGTGTCTCTTCAATGCCATCCTGAGGACATCCCATTTTCCAGACCTCTGGAAAATATCCACAATAATAATGCTACACAAGCCAGGAAAACCAGCACAAGAAGTTACCTCTTATAGACCAATAAGCCTGACTCCGGTGCTCTCCAAGCTTTGGGAGAGGATTTTTCTTACACGCCTAAAATCCTTCATGGATGACTGTGACGCGATCCCATCTCACCAGTTTGGTTTTCGAAAATCACATTCGACTGTTGAGCAGGTGCATAGAGTTTACCACACCGTCAGGCAATGCTTTGAGCGAAAAATGTACTGTTCGGCAGCTTTTCTAGACGTGCAACAAGCCTTCGATAGAGTTTGGCATAAAGGTTTGTTGACCAAGATAAAGATGCTTCTTCCTCATTCGTTGTTCCTCATCGTAGAGTCATACCTGTCAGATAGAACCTACCAAGTAAAGCTGGGGGCCGCAAGATCAGCGTTACACAAAATCCAGGCTGGAGTTCCGCAAGGTTCTGTTCTGGGGCCAGTTCTATATAACATTTTTACGTCAGATCTTCCTACATCTAATGAAATTACGATAGCCACCTATGCCGATGACATAGCGTACCTGGCTTGTGACGAAAATCCAACAACGGCTAGTAACAAACTACAAAAGCATCTGGATAAAACTCAAAATTGGCTCACTAAATGGCGCATCCGCGCTAGTGCACAAAAGTCGAACCATATCACATTTGCACTGAGAAAACAAGATTGCCCTCCAGTGAGACTTGGAGACGATATATTGCCACACTGTGATTGCATCAAATACCTTGGTTTCCACCTGGACCGACGGTTGACATGGAAGAATCACATTAAGAAAAAAAGAGATGAGATCAACATCAAATACAGAAATTTGTACTGGCTCATGGGCAGAAACTCTGTATTATCAGTGGACAACAAACTCCTCATTTATAACTCCATTTTGAAGCCTATCTGGACATATGGTCTCCAATTGTGGGGAGTAGCCAGTAAAAGTAACATCACCTGCCTTCAAAGAGTGCAAAACAGTATACTGAGAGCCATTGTTAATGCGCCATGGTTTATTAAGAACGAAGATGTTCATGAATATCTGAACATGCCGACAGTTGCATCAGAGATACAGCGCTATAAAAAACAACATGCTGAGCGTCTGTCATCCCACCCAAACCCACTTGTTGCTGAGCTGCTGAATAAATCAAATATGGTCCAAAGGCTAAAAAGAGACCAAGTTATTTAAGCTTGAATTGTTGGCACTGGCCACCGTTCTTACACGTCAAAAATCACACACCGCATTCGCTTAAAGTCTGGCGACTGATTGCGAATTAAATTCAGAAAAAAAAAAAAAAAAAGTTTTTTTTTTCTGAATTTAATTCGCAATCAGTCGGCGAGCAAGCTCTCAACCGGGGTAACTTTTCAGTATCCAAAACATACTCATTGTAAAAAAAATATTTTTTTAAATATTCTGTAAATTTGTCTACACTGTTGTTTCCACACACATTATTACCACGTATAATATTACTAGCAGGCACAGCTTCCTTTGTGTCATGGTAATGTTGCACACATATGCTAGTATAAAGCTATACTCCCAACATGTTAAAAAGATTGCTATTTAAACTTGATTTGATATTTTTGTGAAGAACATTATATAAATCACTAATATATTATATAATAAATTACTTTTAAACTTTCTTAAAATACAATATGTACCTTAAGTGCAGTGATATGGATCACATGTTGTCTCAATACTTTTATATATTGTTGTTATTTTAGGATGACAGATAAAGTTAAATGTAAAAAAAAAGTTATGAAGATAATTCTTCTAACTATGTTATAACTAAAATAAGAATGGGAAGGAATTATAATTTATTTATAATATCACTGTCTCTCTCTCTCTCTATTGTGTGAATATATGTGAGAGTGAGTTTGTTTGCTTGTAACCTCTAGATTACTCAATGGTTTAAAAAATTATGAAACTTACCATTTTGTCCATGCCACGAGGTCCTAAACTAGTACGAATAGAGTCTGATACAGCTGAAATAAAATATATTCTCTTATCAGATTATGCACTTATTTGACAAAGTGTTGCTTTCATAAACAGAATGTTACAATAATAGTTTAGTAAGCATCTAAATCTGAGTTATTAAGATAACCCCGGTTAGTGCATGTGGGTCTAAGACTTAAGACATCATAGTTTCAGCTTCAGATAGTTCTATCATTAGTACAGCTCACAAATGCCTATTTGAAAAATTCTAAATTTTATTCCAATGTTACTTTTGAAAGATAGATATAGATAGATTTATTGCTGATATTTAATTTACATAACATTTCATTATGACTTCAAATTCAAAATCATTTATTCAATTAGAAGAGCCTGCATAGGGCAGGCTCTTTTGAAAAGTCTGACTCTTATACCGGTATGGAAGGTTACATTTGCTGAGAAGAGCCGGCAATAAACTCAGGAATTACTCTTTTCAAAACAAGCTTAGATTCATTACGTAATATTTGCATTCTTATCACACTGACAACAATTGTGTCCCCTGGCGAGGCGGCAAAACTACAAACTAGACTGAATCAATATTTTAACAAGTAAATAAAAAGCAAACTTAAGGAGCCCCCACAAGCACTTATACTTAATTAACAAATTATTTAATCTTTATTTTATTTGCATGCTTATACTTTTGTAAGCAAACATAAATAAATAGCTTTATAAGTTATTTTATTATGAATTCAAACAATGTAAGTTTCATGTAAAAAAAAACATACATTGTTAATATAAAACATTTACACTTAAAAACTTAATTATCTTGATGATATCATAATAAATCGACAGGCGCTAAATGTAACTCATACACACTTTACATACATCCTGTACCTACTTTTTGGCCCAAAAGCCAAATTCACACTTATAGGTATTTTATTTATTTTCATATTTAAAAAACTACTATTCACAAACTACCTATGTATATACATTTAGCAACACGACACAAAGAAACTTAGTTCTTATTAGTTACCTAATAATTTTGATAAATAGATATGGGATGAAATCACGAGATACCTATTCAGTTGGTTCCTTATAGTATATCCATAAAAAAACAGATAAATTAACATGTATACGGTAAACAGTACTCTAATATACTTTAATTTTTTTATTAAAGAATTCGTTCATCACATTGACACACAAGTATTTCGTTTATAGACTGAGATTTTTTAACTTAAACTATCAGATGTTTTGTACCTACCTTTTGCGGCATTTATATTGCTCAGACGAATGTCTGCTGGTTTGCTTTTATCTTTGTATACGGCTGAATTAACTTTAGCAGAATCACCACCAGCTTTTGGAGCCATCGTAAATGCAATTTATATATGGTTTTATTATAGAAATTCTCTGATTAACTTCGATTAAAATAAAATATTAGGCAGGTATTCCAATTTTTCACACAACTTGACTTTCCGCCCGCACTGACACTGACAGAGACTTTCTGTCACTGTCAGTGACTGACATAAATTGACATTGACAACTGACTGTAGGGCTGCGTTCAGTAACTACGCCGTGTGATCGCCCGACGACGTAGATTGAGGATTAGGTTTGGATTAGGTATAGATTTGCTGTCAGCGAATGGCGAAGAAGAAAGCTACATACAATTAATACTGCCATATTTACACTTTTACCCCATTATGTGGGTAAACTGGTATTGGGTATTTTGGTTTTACTATACAATGGGTGTGGCAGGTGTCAATCCCATACATAGGTTGATCGTTTACTAACGATGACGATTGTCGACAACCATCTTGTCTAGGGGGGCAGATGACACTGTTATAACTTCATAGAAGTCAAAATAAAGAACGGGATTGATGAAGTATACTTTAATCATCGAGGAACAATCCCTTTAGAGTGGTAATACTGAGCAATCCGATTCCGAAACTAGTCAGTGATTTGTCAATGATTTTGAACAGTAAAGGGCAATAACTGCATCGTGTGTTTTTGAATTGGCCAATCAGAGCGCATATCTTCTTGAATAAGCCAATCAGAGCGCATTGTCGATGGTGGGAAATTGGCGGAATAGATTGCAAGCAAAATTAACGTCATTGCGCTTCTTTGGGTTAGTTGTTCGATGACTTTAATTAAGGCCTTAAGAGACATAAGGACTAGAAGACTTTTTTTGATAGTTTACTAACGATGACGATTGTCGACAACCAACTTGTCTAGGGGGGCAGATGATACTGTTATAACTTCATAGAAGTCAAAATAAAACACGGGATTGATGAAGTATACTTTAATTAAGACCTTAAGAGACATAAGGACTAGAAGACTTTTTTTTATGAGTTGTTGTGACGTTGTGACTTATCACGTTTTGACAGCAACCTGCTCAGGTATTGATTGTATAAGATTAAATATTCGCCGGGGCGTGGTTAATAAATAGTTAATTTAATACTTTATATGTTAATGTTAATAATGTCTTCGTACGTACAATAGCTTTTATTTTTTACGTACAATAGCATTGCCGAAAGTTGACGCCTATTGAAAGGACTCAATAATCAACGATGTTAACGCTCTACTGTGGTTTTGCGTAAAATTACGTCTGAATTACGGATTTGGGTTGAAGGTAGTGCGAAAAGCAATATCCGAATTCGGTCCGAGTTTTCTAGATCTGTATTTTCGCGGATTCGTATCGGACGTTAGGCGGAACCGCTCTAAGGCCTGTTACATATTATAGAAAATCGTAGTTTAGAAGGAGTTAGTTGACAAACAGACGGAAAGCAACTTCATTTTATAATATGTGGTGAAGACTGATAAGACAATTGATAGGTGAGACAATTATACCAAACTATCCTTTGCTTCAATATAATCTCCCGAAGTTTCATATTTAGAGTTACTCGGTTGAGCCTGTCGGATCTGAAAGAGAAAAAATATTTATTTACCTATATATCTGTTTTCTATTTATTTTATCTGAAATAGAAAATATGTATGCATATTATTATCCTCTTTATTATTTTTGGTGGTTTAAAAATTAGGCACATGCCTACATATATTGCTTCCATGTATCATCGTCGTTATTTATAAGTTATTATTTCCAAAGTAATTATTTTTAATGTTTGTATCAAACTTATGTATAAATATATAAAACAAATTACTAATGTAACTTACGTGGATTAAAACTACAAAAAATAAAACACGCTATTTAAAGTGGTAAAAATAATAAAATGCTGGTATCCCCATCAACTTATAATCCGACTATTTACGAATGACAGGTAGTACCATAGTTAACCACCCACAATAATAAGCCTCACACTTTGGTCGGTTAGAAAATTGCTTGCCATCAACGAGGTCAACGACACTGATTTAGACACTGATGTCAAGAATAGAAACCTATACGCGAGATAGGGACGACAAAATATGCTTAGTCCTGCTCACACATAAAAGTTTTGACATATACGTATCTCGCTTTCGTAATTATTATTATTTTAATGGCAAATCTATACCAAATCCTCAATCTACGCCCGACGATCATCGTAGCGTTCAGTAACTCGGTGTGATCGCCCGAGTGATCATACCGAACCGTTCAATAACATCGTCGGACCTCGTCCGACGATCGCAACGTTCGCACCGTGAAATAGGTGGGTGAAAATCACACCAATGTCACTTTGACAAGTAAATAATAGAAAAATAGCGCCAATAATTTTTGAATTGTGGAAATTTATTTTTCCTGGATTGAAAACCTATTTTACTACATACAAAATTAATTTAAAACTATAATAAAAATAATCGATTTATCAAATAATGTCAATGATTTGTCAATGTCACTTGTCAGTTAGGTATTTGGCGAAAATACATGGAAAATACGAAAGTTGTTCAGTAACGTCGGACGACTGAAGAGCGAAAGTCACACGGCGATTTTCACACCCGGTGTGTATTAACTGAACACACCCCAGGGCTGCCAAGGAAATTATATAATTATATACTAACGTAGGTAACTGGAATGTGCACTTCCGATCAAAAACCGGTCCGAGGGAGCTAGCGACGCGGGTGAAGTCTGTCTTTCTCGGTCCTAAGCGTACATATTGGTCCTAAGTAATATACCGGGCGTTGCTCTGCATTTCTTCCATATTTAAGGAGGTTGATTTTTAACGTGTATAGAACACTATTCAATTATAAAATCATGCTCGTAAAATTACATATTTTTTTTAAAGCTTTGCAAAAATAAAAATCCCCCCGTGTGAAAAAAACAACATCAATGTTTTATAAAATGACCCCGTGTAGTGTAACCACCGCTGCACTGCACCACGCCACCGCACGTTTACTTGAGCATCCGTTTAGCGATGGGTAACTAGCCGAAATTTCAATAGCTTAGCTAGCCAGCTATATGTGGTCTAAAAGCCAGCTAGCTAGTCAGCTATTTTGGCTATTTGGCTATTAGGCTTGAGCGGCGGCGCAGCTTGATGAATAACGTTCAACTGCGATCTGAGTTCGATCCTCGCCGCTGCAACAAGTCTAGTCTAGATGATAATGTAATAAATTAATGTAATGATTTTGTTTTTCATTTACTTTTTATTTTGTTGTATACTTTTTGAAAATAAATGACTTTCCCTCATAGGTCGTACGTATTACTAAAAAAAACATCGAAAATCAACAATAACGTCATCTCTATTTATGGATATGAACTAAAAGCTTTCACAGTACATCAACTCAGTCGTTAGTTGTAGGCAAGTAAACCATAGATGTCGCGCTACTTCAGATGATTTTAACGATTTATTTAATAAATAATAATATTACAGAATAATTTAATTTAATTTAATTAAAAAACAATAGGTTTAAATTCGTATAATTAGTACCTTTCAAATTCGAATTAATAATAACGAAATGCACTCGAATTTCACTCTTTCGGAACTTACACAACTCAGTTTCGCAGTGAACGCACGCACACACAGCTATCGGCTACGCGGCTACGCGGCTACGCGGCTACTCGGCTAGAATGGCTTTGGCTAGCCGGCCAGCTACCGGCTAGTGGCGGCTACAGTGGCTATTAACCTTTGGCGGCTAGGCGGCTACCCGCTGTGTGTGACGTTAACTTCTCGTAATGAGGAGGATTGTTTATGTTACAAAAGGTTAAAATACCTGAAAATCGTGCACTTAAGGTTCAAATTGGTTCGAATTATCAATAGTTACACAGGTATTTTCAGCATAGAGGTATCTTAAGAAAACTCCTCATTTTAGCTAGCCATAGCCAGTAGCCATCCAGTAGCCAGTAGCCATCCAGTAGCCAGTAGCTAATTATCGTGTTGACAGATAACGTAGCCGTGGCTATTTTGTGTATAGCCGTTTTTTGGCTAGTTATATGTATAGCTACCCATCTCTACATCCGTTCGCGCAGCGTATCTATTGCACTCTCACATCAACTGCGCACCGCACGCGCCGAAGCAAACGTAGTGGTTATATTCTCTTTGCAGTTACCTGTCCTCCGTCTCCACACGCGCAGGCGTCGTGCGTGACACGCGGACTCGTCCGAGAAGCCGCGCGCGCGACTCCCCAAGTGTCACCAACGTCACAATTACGTATATCGGTATTCAAATGTGGAATTAGTTGAAATGGTTTAAATATCTAGTGTACGTTGATGAAATACCTATCAAGTGTTGTGCAGTTAAGACAAAAAAAATTGTCGGCTTTTGAATGAGTTAAAACAATAGAATAGTTTTAAATAAAATAAAAAGAAACTTACGAACGCCGCGGCGCCGTGCTCATCAACTGTGCATCGAGAATGACGGAGGGCACTTTGAGCAGTATCTTCGACCATCATAGGTACCTAAGTTGTAAATAAATTTCATGATTATAACAATTAGGTAGAATTATTTGCGTAATTCTTTTCGATCGCTTTCTAACTACTAAATAAAACAATAACCTGTGCATAATCTGGCAAAGGAAGAAGGTCAATATGGAATCATTTTATTTTAATAATTTTGCGTACTAGGTAGGTTAGTATGTATAATTAACTATTACCTAAGTACTTACAATAAAATAAGGTAGAAAACGGTAGAATAGATACCTACAAAACATACCTACGCACCGCGGTCAGTGACAGGCAGCGGTCGCGCCGGCAAAGAGTACATTTGTATATGCGCGCCGGTCGCCGCGATCGCGGGCGGAGCGGCTCGCAGACCTATTCCTATTCTGTGCACTCGTGAAGTCTTATTCTGATTCGACGTTAATCACAAATCATAAATAATCGTTTACTTATCAAGCCCAGAATTTATTACCTATTTTATAATAACTAAATAAATCATTTACTATTGGTTCTATAAATATGGAAAAAATGCAGAGCAACACCCTATAATAGTATTAACACACCATCGAACCTGTACTTGGATTACGTAACTTTATTGCAATGAAATTCAGATTGAAATACTTAACCTCTGAATCGGTAGAATTATTACAAAATCGAAAATGGTTCTATTTCTAATGAACTACTGTTTATATTTGCAGTTATCAGAACGTAAAAAAGTTATCAGAAAACCGCTATATGGAACCGATTTCAATTCGAAAAGAAATTGAAATTTAGTTACGTAATGAAGAATGTTCACTTAGATTTTTAGCTCTCCGTATTTTCTATAGAAAATAAAAAATACCTGTGAAAGAATTATTTCGATACGTCAATTAGTTTCCGAGATATGGAAAGGATTCAATTTGTTTTCTCATTACACCTGACCCTACAGTAGAAGCGGCTATATCAAAGCGATAAATAATACAGACTTTACAGACAGACTCTCGCGGCGCGGAGTGGCGCGGACCACAGAACAATTTTACGAGGCGCGGACTGAGGGAGCATTTTGATTCAATACGAGCGCGGCAACGAAATTTCGAATGCGAACTATCATACGTCAAACAGTTAGGTTGTCATTTGGAAACGTAATGACAGATAAACCTAAGGATTTCCGTTACGCACAGTCAATACTTTTTATATAAATTTATAATTATTAAATTAAATTGATTAAATTATGAATTCCGATTATATAAAGATATAAAAAGTGTAAAACGTTGTTTTAAATATGTCATAGTCATTCATATGTTTTTAGAATTTAATTTAAGATACGTACGTTAACAAAACGCAATTATCAAGTGAAACGAAACACGTCGTGCAATTTGTATGTATCATAATGGCAACATTTATTCCTTACACTCGAAATTATTTCGAAGGTTAGTTCGATTAGTGCCGAGAATACGGGAATCGAAAAATTGTCTCCGCCCCTCGAAATTTTACGGTCGAATTTGGACTCGTAATGCAAGTTCGATTCGAAGGCTAGTTCCAGGGAAGTGAGAATTGGGTCCCAGTAGGTGATTGCATCGAGGCGTGCGAAGTATTGTGAACGTAACCGACCTTGTAACTAGGTTTAAACTCGCATGTTTGCTATCAGAAATGTAAACTTCTGTACGTTAGTACTATTATAGTAGGTAGGTAGTAGTAGGTGACACTACACAAATAGGCAAAAATGGAGGAACATTGCTAATGCAGCGGTCATGCGCGAAAGGGACAATCCATGACCACGACCACTCTGCCAAGAGTGCACGACTAAGAAGAAGTAGGTGAAGTGCACGCCATTTACGCGCGTATTTTAAAATCGCGCGATTGCTTGTGGGTGGACGCAATGTAAGGTGCGTTCGAATTGGGGTATGGTAGCAAAAATAACAGTCAAAAATGCCAGAAACGATCACATCTGGCGTTCGATTTGGAAAGTTGTGGGCGAAATTGGCGTTTTGAACTGTTTTCGTTCACCGTTAGTTTTTCTTGGAAACAGTTAAAAACGACATCGTGAACTGCAAATTTTGATTACCAGTCCCTCGCTAACATGCGTAATGCAATGCATTCGCGTGAGAGAATCGCGGCGATTTCGCTCCTTCGGACAGGCTACAGATCAAGCTATACATTTCCAATATAAGCTGACCTCATTGTCCGGAAATACTATACAATGCGAGATCAGCTTATACTGGAAAATATAGCTTGATGTGTAGCCGTGTGTACTTATGGTTAGTTCACACCGAGACGCGACGCGACGTGACGAGTCAATTGTACCGCGCTGCGCAGTTGCGGTGCCGCGAAACGCATCGCGATGCCGCGCGGCGCATCATGATACTCATTACAGTACCCGTCGATAAATATTGCACATCGACCTTTGGAAAGAGACAATCGGCTAATTTCGGCTTCGTAGTGCGTTATCTAATCTATCGTTATATAAAAATCAGCAGATTTTTATTGCCGTATACCACTTGTGACTCTGTAGAATTGTTTTTTTGTGCCTAAACTGTAAAGCTTACTTATTACTACGAAAAATAGGAAAAGTTCGGGAAAAATCAGAGTCAAGTTGGTTCTTTTTTATAATTATTTATTTTAATAAAGATCGAAATAACAAGAAACACAATCATGGTTCCTGGAGGTTCCATGGAGCCTACTAGTTCACAATACATGAATTAACATCAAATGTCAAGGCGACTGCCGTGAGTTCGAATAGCTACACTGAGCTTAACCTTTCGGTAAATGAAAAGATCCGTATACTATGAACTAATGTAATTGTTATAGCAAGTGGTCCGTGGCGCACGTATACACCGTGACATTTTAGGCGTAAATTTATGTTGCATAACCGTTAAAAAAGACACTTATCTTAGAACTTAAATACTAACCGACAGGTGTCTATAATTTACGTCTCGTTAATACTTCGCAGCACTCTATAATATGTACAGCCAATTTAATATCTAGCGAATCCGAAGCTGAATCCGTCTTTTTTTCTATTTGGCGTAGTAAATTTTGAAGCACTGTTACAGTAGTCGCCAACGACGGGTGAGCTGGAATTGAAGAGTCTAATGCCTGAAATATATTGAAAATCAAGATCAGTCAGGTATTGTTAATAGACACAACAGCTTGTACCATACATACACATCATTCGAATCATCATTAGAGGCTCTGTATTAGTAATACGGAGAAAGATTTGTCATCAAAACATTACACAACACTATTAACAACAAACTATTATATTATCTGGATAAGTCGCCAGACAGTTCCAAGTTGATTCTGCAGATATGGCGACTGTGGGAACTTACTCTAAGATGAATTTTCATTAGGTACTCACCGTAGTTTGGAGACGTTTATAAATTTGTGGAGGAACTGTAACTATCCATTCCGCTTGATTACTTGAATGCTCTAAACATCGCTTTAATCTTTGGACAGATATAGCCAATAATGGAGGTAGCAAAGATTCCGGTTCATCAATTAAACCAATAATATTTTCTGCTAAAATATCATATCCCGTGTGATACAGAGCAATGACCTGCAAATTGAGATTGATTTTATAATTTTGCTTATCATTAAAAAAAGGATATAGGTACATACCAGATTTTTGTAATATACTGCGTGGAGATGTCGAGATGGCATATTTTCGAAACCTATCTTGGGTTAGTCATGCTGAACAACTTTTACTATGGGACCAACACTGAATTCTCAATTATTTTTTTTCACTGTTCATACATTATGATCAAGCAAGGTTTACATTTACTATTGAAAGTAAAAATTTTTTTTTGAGTATTAACTATTGGTATATTGGAGTAAAAGTTATTCAGCATGACTAACCTAACATAGGTTTCGAATATATGCCATCTCGAAATCTCCACCTGTTATAATTGTTACATACAATGAAGCAAAAGCAAATCAAGCAACCAGTTTTTCATACTAAAAAGAAAATAAAATTTTCTGTTACAAATAGGTGATAAATTATACCTGTTGACGCCTTATAAAGTTAATATCGACGTTCCATAACTCTGCTAGAACGGATATTTTTTCTATCCATCTTACACATTCTTCGCTATTATACATTTTCATCTGTCCATCTGTGGATGTTATCGTCTCCACGGCACTTCTGATTAGTTTAGTCAAAAACTTTATTCTCGGGTTTCTCAATTTTTCGCAAGCCTTCATATTTATATCCCTATTAAGAACGTTCCCTGTGAGAGCTTCAAAAATGAATTGATAATCAATATCATATAAGGTATCAAGTGGCTTCGCAAATTTTAAATTGTAATAGCTCTGGTAATATATGGTGCAAGAAATTTGATAATTTAAATTTAAAATATCATTATTAATATTGTTGGTATTTTGTGCGACTTCAACGAGCGAAGGCATACTCTCATCCCATATTTTCTCAAACTGTATTTTTTGTTTCGTTTGGGTAATTACATTTGTGGAGCAGCTTAAAAAGTTTTCTAAATATATGGTAGTGAATTCCAGAAAGTCGATCATATTCGAGTTCCCGAAACCGATATCTTGCAAACATAGCGGATCTTTCGGCAATCTGCCTACTTTATTCACCAGACGACAGGTAACTTCGAAAGTATGTTTTATGTACGTCGACCATATTATGCAAAATATACCTAGCCGTATATGTAAGTCCGAGATATTCATCAAGCATTGCTGGACCGCCATTAGAAGTGTGATATTTTGCATATTTTTTTGCCAAGCCATTGCATATTCCCAGCACATGTTAGCGATTATGTAATTGGCCGTTGTACTCAATGGAAACTGTCTACACAAAAGTGAGAGCCATTTGAATATTTTTGGATTTTCATCCACATACACCCGATTATTTTCAATGAAGAGATATTCGAGGCCAGTGTCGTCATCTGCACGATCCGAAAAATCTAAACTAGCGGATGTATTAATATCAATTAATTCATTGACTATTATAGCTTCAGGAGCAACTCCCATTCCGCAAAGCCACTTAGCTATTAATTCTGTAATAGATCCTTTTCCTCTGGTATATATGTACTTGAGGTTTATATTATATTCTTCTATTTGCAATTTTGGAAGTGATTTACCTTTGAACGTGTCTTTAAACATTAAAATGATACTCAGAATTGATATGTCCTCTAGTTTACCGATGAGGATTCCCCACTTTGCATTTTCTTTGGTAACTGATTCCCATACATCCTCTTCTATTTCTAAATACTTGTCTTCAAACATTCTGCCTACTGCTTTACAAGACATCGCAACTATCATACTCTTTAGCGGACAAGACATATCAATCAATATGTCTCGAATGCTTTGCCACCAAGGTGATACTTCATTATAAATTATATTTGTGGCTTCTTTTGAAACACTACACACGTAGTATAATATCAGTATAAACTTTTGTATAAGTTCCATGCTTATTTCTTCTAATGACATATTCATTAAATATATGATTAAAAGTTTGACTATTACTTTTGGGTCAATATTGCATTTTTTGACCAAATTGTGTAGAGTTTTTGTGTTTTTCAATTTGAATAAAGATTTAAAGGTTATTGCAGCTAAATTATTATTTTTTTCTGCTGTTGTATCCGATTTCAAAATTATATATTTCGTGTCGTCATCTAAGACAAAGCAGGTGACAAACTCTTTATACGTGCTTGCATGATTGTCAGCAAATGATACTCTTATATGCTGCTGTGATTTATAACCATTTTCTTGTGCTAAATGCAGTAGTCTCTCCAAAATACAGTTATCGTCTTCTAACAGTTGGGAATGAAGTTCCTCATCAAGATCGTCATTTGACGACGATAGGCTGTGATCATCATTTGCTGGTTGTTCTATTTCGAGAAATGTATATATTTTAGACGTCAGTTCTTGCATATCATCGATGCTCTCATTGTGAATATGCCTGTAAAACAAAGTAACTAGACCCAAGTTTGAAAAGTAGTATTTTATTTCTCTTTCCTGTATATTTATATCATTAGTTAAAGCATCCCAAAATAAATCTAAGCAGGCCATAACTATTTTTGGGGGTACCTCATAGTTTCTGATTAACATTTCTGAACAATGCTTTTTCAGCTCTAATGTTTTTATATTTGCGGCTCTTTTCAACAACTCACTTTGATAGTCCTCACATGTATGCGTAGTTTTTTTTATATAATCTCGTAATTCTCGTAAGTTACTCAAATCTTTTGATCTTTCAGAATGTTCACCCTCTAAAGCATAGAAAAATGGAATGTTAAACTTTTTGAGCTTCCCATCCGGATCTATTAATACACATTGAAACTCCGGAAGATTAAGTTTTTTATTTAAGTGATTCTTTTCTGCTCCCACTAGTCCACATGTATTGTACAAAAGTTGACCATTTTTTGCAGCGGTAAAAACAGCAACTCTGTTGCCTTTCTGCATTAATCTTATATCAATAAGACCCTTCTTAGGGTTATAAATAATTAAAAATACAGCCCTCTTTATTTCTTTCACAATAGATAACTGTGGTTTCTTGTCATCAACCTCGAATGTCTGCAAATATATTTGAACTTAGTAATTACTTAATTAATTAAGTAATTATTAAATAAACAATTAACTTTTTTTATTTATAATTATTTCCATGTACATATAATTTTAATTTTTATGTAGTTTTGTAAATAACTTCTTTATGTTTCCCCAAATATACATAGAAATTTTAAAAATGTACATAGATTTTTTAAATAGATTGTCCCAAATAAACAATATTATTAAATTATATTACTTAACTCCGTTATTGCTTCACGAGTCACGAAACACTATTCATGTAAAGCACTGTTTATTCCACATATAAGGTCCTAGTAAATTAGTGAATTTCCTCTTGAGGGATAATTGTATAGGTCATTAGTAATCAAAAAATAACATTAGAAAAATAATCCGTGGGTATTTTTTTTAGATAAATGTTTAAATTAATACTTTGTACTCATTGAATTATTACGCTAATTATTCGCTAATAATGTGTAATAATTCAATGTTTGTACTGATATTAAGTTCAATTTCGGAATTTTGTTTTTTTTTTCCACAGATTATTTTTTTAATATTGTTTTTTGATTACTAATGACCTATACATTCATCCCTCAAGAGGAAATTCACTAATTTATTAGGACCTTATATATTATCGACCACCTTACTATCATTTTAGAGCAATGTGATGTTATTTACGTGACCAGTAAGTGAATCAGCATAGTAGTTTAAAAGAGTTTTTTTCAGTAAAGGTTTTAATAGAGACGGCAAGTTTAACATTATTACCTGAACAAATGCACACTGAGCATCCCTGCATCCCTTAAAGAGCCTGATTAAATGACCTCTCAAAACATCAAGCACAGCCACTCGGCCAAAGCCATCAACAAAAGCGGCAAGGCGGCGATCGAGCGAGACTGCCACCATGGTGCCATGTCGCTGGGAATCATACACACCGCTGCGCATTGACAGGGGCTCAGTTCGTATTAACGGCTCAGTACCACCTGACGCACTTTCTGTACTGCCTCCCCCGAGCCAACCACTGCGAAAAAATATTTATTTTTGTTTCCTTCTGGGCTTGTCGAAACTCTCTTTCGAAAATACGACATTTAGGAATATCTATCAAGTACCAATTCTTATCGATTTACACTATAAAAATATGGTGATCTTATTGAAGCAATATGAAAGGAAGTATTTCAAATGATATAAGATAAAGTAAGTACCTAGTACACACGGCTACAGATCAAGCTATACATTTCCAGTATAAGCTGATCTCGCATTGTATAGGATTTCCGTACTATGGGAGGTCAGCTTATACTAGAAATGTATAGCTTGATCGGTAGCCGTGTGTACCTACGTGAAATCCTAAAAACGAACATTTAAAACGATAAGAACTCCGAGCACTGCTAACCTACTTTTCTAAGCTATAATCTTAACTTTAGTTACTATACTAGTGAACCATAACTTTTTTTATTAATATACAAGCTCTTTAAAAACGCTTTTAATTATTTCATTAACAACGGGACAAGACATGTTTACTCACGGTAGAGCTGATTTAATTTTATTTGCAACAGCTCTCGCAACATCTTGAAGAGGTGGCGACGTTCCACCTTCAAGTGCATAGTGGAAACCAATGTAAGGTTTTACGCCTGCTCCAAGTATCAATGTATTAACAGGAGGAACAGATCTATACCTGCAATAAAAAAAAATTAATAAATAAATAATTCGACAACGATGATCGAACTATTATCGTAATCGTTTTTCGGAGTGGGCCCTCAGCGATTTCATAAAGTTTTTCTACGGCTCTTTGGCCTATTGTGGAAATTCTATGCCATGCCGGCGAATCGTGAGAATGGCGCCCAAAATTATGTTGTTGTTATGTTTTTCGGGGTTTATAAAATATTTCAAGTATATTAACATGTTGCTGGTAAGGTAATGTAATCTCAAAAATTGAAGTAGTTCAAACACCTCTTTTTTTTTTTTTTTTGTACAAATGAATGTATGGATCTTGCCATGATTTTTTATCACCATCTATCGCGGTTATGTCTAAATACCCGAAAATGAAGACAGCAAAGATTAATTTGAATGCTTTAAATATGTATCTTTTTTCAATTAGGTATGTTTGTATGAAAGAAACTAAAATTAGTTTAGTGCTATTTATATTTATAACAGAATCGGCACCATTAGCTTGTTTTCAAAAGAAGATCTATAATAACTGTACAGAAGTATATTTTAGACATAAATACCATATATCATATCCCCCATAGGTAGATGCAGCTAAGAGATGGTCATACGAATTTTTAAGTTCAAGCCCTACAACTGTGGCATCATTGATAATTTCTTGATCAGAAAACATCCATTTCCGTATACCAATTCCACGACTTTCCACAGTATAGTCATCTTGTAAACCAGCTTGCACTGTAAGAAAATATTACGTCATTAATTTAAATAATCTATTATAATAGAGTCGAGACGACACGTCGTCTACTGCTGCTGCATGCAGTCGGCTGCAAACTTGAACCTTAATTCATAAAAAAATTAAAGTTGCAAAAAAACTTTCTAAAGTGTCTCCGTTTCAGCTTAGGCAGATATGCTTTCTAAGTCTGTCCAGTCATATCTGTATAAAAAATGTGAGTGAAATAGAAAACAACAGATTAGCAATAATTTCTTACTCTTATGTACCTACATTGCATAAGGTTGTTTATACAGTTTCAAGTGTTTTCGTCAAATGTCTTTACATGTCTGTGCACAACTAAAGTGAAATAGAAAACAATGGACTGGCAATCATTTTTTACTCTGCTTTTGTTTTTTTGCTATTACTTTGCTTTTTATTGCTGTTCATAATGTTGTATTAATTGTTGTTTCGGCTTTTTGTATCTGCTCGAACGAAGACTGACCAATGCACCTTATGCACCATTTCTATTGCTGTTCTGTAAGTCTTTAAGGTTTCTGCCTTCTGATGGCTACATAATCATATTTTCTTCATCAAATAGGCCCATTTTGACAGCACATAATATACATCGATGTGCCAAAAAATAGTCAAAAATAGTGCAATGAGAAGTTACAACTCCAACACTCTACTCAAAACATACATAAATTAATATTTTCATTGATAGAAAGCTCACCTCTAGCTAGTTGCGTCTTAGCATTCCTCAGGGTTTGAAACAAACTTGACCCAGAAATAATGCACTCACAACTTTGATACAATATGTGAATGTCATCTGGTAAAGTACCATAAGTTCCAGTATGGCAAGATATTTTCATTACGGGCTTTTCATCAAATTTTTCAAGTAGTAATAAATGCCCTGTATTATTATAAAACCCAACACTGCCATTTTTGAACCCAACAATTATACAAAACCAATCAGGTCCATTCTGAAAACATTTATTTGATAAAAGAAGTTTCACCATATACAGAAGATTGAAAGAAAGAAAACAACTGACAATTGGTGAAATATCACAGTATATTTGAATTTGACACAACTTGCCCTTAGTCTTTTATTAATAAGCCTCCACATTCACATATTAGTCAAGGACAAGTTATGGTCAGACAGTAGCCACACTAGATTGTAGTGGGTTACAAACCTGTGATGATTGATGGGAAGGGCAGATTGGTAATGCCAAGACAACTGTTATATCTGACGGCAGCGTTCCATGCCATGATATCAAGAAAGAACTACTGTCTGTTGAACTTATCCATTGTGCAGTAAGCAAACAAAGGCGATTCTTATATCCAACTGCCAGTAAGTTGCCACACGAAGACAATGAGACTGAGCATTGCAACAACCAGTTGGTATCTACCAAAAAGAGGAGGATAATAACAAAGTGTGTACATATAGTATTTGCAGTATACAGATGGGTCAGGTCAGGCATGTCAAAATAAATGGAATATGTGTTGGTAAAGGGCTTTTCACTATATCTAAAATTTACACCCTTACCTTCCTTTTCAGGTATGAAAAGTGCTCTTCCTAAGCTTAATATATCTCCGCAATCAGCAATTTGCTCGACTTGACATGACATCTTCAGATAAAGCTCATTAAACGATGAATGGTCTGAAAGTAACTCATTTTAAAAAAGAGATTCAAAAGAGAATGTAAGTAATCAATACTGCTATGATGGCATGTGACTGGCCCATTGGGAATCAATATATACATTTTATGTTGTAGAATGACACCTACAATACAAACACCAATTTTATTGAAAACAACTTCCCTTCTAAGTCGAATAACACAAAGGAACAAAGAGTTCCTTTCCTTTTCCTTCCTTCTTCTTCTTATTTTTAACGTTGGCAACCAAGCCCAAATTAGGGTTCATTTCTGCCAGTGTCGAGTTATATTATAGTTTCCAGTCACAATAAATCACTTCACATTATAGTCCTCAGTCAGTCACCGTCCATGGCGTCCATAAAAGTCATGTTTTACTACAATGGTCCTTGTAGTAAAACTACACGGACATTTTGAGACAACTTGAAAAGTCTCGATACACATAATTCATTTCATTTCACTTCACTGGTGCACATGGATGATCTTTATTGGGTAAAATACCACCAAAAATACACAATAAAACTCAAAATACACAAATTTATGAAAATGCTACGTCACTGCGAGTTCCCGCCAAAAAGTCGTATACAGTCTGTCGCGACTTAGAAGAAGAAAAAAGTCAATGAAGTTTGGTAGAACTTTTATGGTGCCCTCTCATTTCCGTAGTCTGTCTCGCTCTATAATTAAACGTCATCTGTCACTTGTTGTTTCCCTCCAGTTTTAAATAAATGAAAACATTTTGATAAGTTGAGAATATTATATTATATTACAGAATATTATACAGGATAGTGGTTAATCTAATTGCTAAGTAGAATAATAAGTGTTTTGCTTACTAAACCGTTTCTTTTTTAACTAAGATTGAAGTATAGAAAATGCGAAGTGTGCGGATTAAGATCGGAAAGGAAAGATGGTAAAAAACGTATTTTTATGGCCAAATTTCCCCTGGATGCAGTTCGGTAACTAAAATATCATTTTTTATGAGTTCTATAATTCCTTTAATAAAAACATCTTAATATAGTATCTTAAAGTATATACCATAATAATATATAAGAAAATAGAGTTGTGCAACATTTATTATCGAATTCGATATCGATATTTTTATATTTTAGGTGCCGAAAATGGGTGAAAATGACAGGTAACGAGGACTTGGCTTACATTCCAATAGAGAAACTAAATGAATTAAAATATATTTGCGGAAACCATTTTGTTGAGAAGGACTTTCAGAAAAAAACACGGCTAAAGAAGACTGCAGTTCCATCCATAAGAATCTCAGCTCAGCCACTCTCTAAAGACAAACTTAAGGGATTTCCCTGCTTCCTTTATAAAGAACAGTGAGCATCAGGTCAGTAACACACATATTTAAAATCAATACAAATAAAACGATAATTTATTATATAAATTTTAAATATTTTCACCTTCATCTAGTTTATCCATCTACTCCTTTGGCCCCAAATGCTTCCCCCAGGGAAGCATTTGGGGCCGAAGATTGAACAATCTATAAATTTAAATGATAATTTATCTGTAATTTGCAATGAAATTTATAGCGAGTATGATATTCCAGTAGAATATATTATAGAGGTGAGCCATACAAGTGAGCAGCTGCAAGGTATATAGCCACTTTTTGATTTTATTTCACAAGACTTTATAAAATCAATTTGATATAAAATAATGATCATCTTCTATTCCAGATATTCCGCATATTCATACTGTTCCTGCTAGCGGTAGAGCTAAAGGGGTCATTGGGGAAAATGTTGTTAAGTGTAAAGCGTTGAAAGGTTCGGTCTTTAAGGATCAGTTCACACCGAGACGAGACGCGACGAGACGTGTCGCAACTACGCCTGGAAAGGATACAATATACGACTATATCGCACTAAGGGAATGGTGGAAGGATACAATATCTCTTACCCGACTCTGGATCTATGTAAAACTGTTGATTCATGTGTTTCTGTATTTGAGCATAATGTAAGAGAAAATCATGACTCTATCAATATTGGCAATTATTGCCAGTTAATGATGATGACAGATCTAAATTTATCATGGTTGTGTGAGAAGCACATTAAAAATGTATCTGAGGCTTTGCTGTCTCGATTGGCAGCTTTATTAATCAGAAATGAATGTCGTAAAGTTAATGCTTCCGTTAGTGACACAGAACAGTTTAATGCAGACAAAAATAAAATTGCTCAATTAAGAGAAATTATTAAGAGTTATTAAGAATTAAGAGTTCAGCAAAATAATATTACTGTGCTTATCTAATATGTAACATAACATACAATTTAGGATTCTTCTTATGGCTAATCCTAGTTTAGGACTCTTATGTAGCCAATCCTATTATTAAGGTTACGTTGTGGGCAGAGTCAACAAAACTCCAACTTGCGAATATATTTTATTACGCTATATTAGGAGTGCACAACAATAATAATAACATGACACGTGTGTTTATCAAAAGGCAACGTTGAGACTGGGATGAGAGTGGGAACTCTATGGCGACTGTTCTATGGCGACTGAGTGTGACGACTGCGTGTGACGACTGCAAGCGGCGCATACGGTGTACGCTTTATATTGCAGGGATAAAGCTATGAGTCCCTACATACAACATATGTTTTTAGGATTCACAAAAAAATGCCTTATCAGGGCCTAAACAGGATTTACTTTTTGTTTTGATAAAACGTCTAGTTGCAAATATTATGTAGTTTTAATTAAACTCCAATCACAAACCTTACTGTATATTAATATAATGTGTATTGTATTAGTTAGTTCTTTGTCTCGACATTTTACGATTTTCTTAAATTCACCGGTCTGTGATCCACAGGAAAAAATGCATCTAATTCCCCTTCCTATTTAATATTATATTTATACTTACAGTAAAAAATATTAATATTTATTATTATTATGTAACCTTGTGTATTAATATATTGTACGGTATATTATATTTTATACAAGTCATAATCTGAACAAAGTACCACTGGTTTTGTTTTGGTAGTGCTAAAACAAAATCAGAGGATCTTAAATATCTATATTATTTACAACAGTATATATATATATATATATATATATATATATCTCGATATCGATAGATTTAAATATCTACTAAGCAGCGCATCTCTATTTCATTCTAAGGTTGGTAGTACTGATTCACTGATTGTTATTATTCTCAGTTGTTCTCATTGTGGCTTTTTTTGGTACCCAATTGATATTTTATCATTTTTATCTTGCTCTATGGAGTCCCGTCTCTTCTAACGTACCTAGTTATTGAATACTCTTTGGTCGTATAGTTCTTCTTCTTCTTATTTTTAATTTTGGCAACCAAGCCCAAATTAGGGCTCATTTCTGCCAGTGTCGAGTTATATTATAGTATCCAGTCACATTAAATCACTTCACATTATAGTCCTCAGTCAGTCACCGTCCATAAAAGTCATGTTTTACTACAATGGTGGTCATTGTACTAAAACTCTTCACGAACATTTTGAGACAACTTGAAAAGTCACGATACACATAATTCATTTCATTTCACTTCAGTGGTGCACATCGATGATCTTTATTGGGTAAAATACCATCAAAAATACACAATAAAACTCAAATTACACAAATTTATGAAAATAAAAGTGAAAATGCTACGTCACTCTGCAAGTTCCCGCCAAAAAGTCCGTATAGTTACTTGTAAACGTTGTAAACATACAACTTTACTAATCTGTGATAGTTACCACAAACAAACAAACTACCAAGAGATGGAGTCACGGCACGGCTCAAAGAAATTGGACTAAAGCTGGCACGTAGATTGAGGATTAATCAATCTACGAGCTGGCACGGCTAGTAATGAATGATGCCTAATCCTCAATCTACGGAATGATCACAGACCACTATAGGGGATACTAGGAATGATGGAACTAAAATCGCAGATTAGTAAGAATATCGCTCACAGGAGGGTTCACACCAATAATTTGTTTCAAATTTGTTTGTACCGAGTTAGATATTAGATATCACGTTTATGACAGAGGAGAACTGTCAACAATTCGGAACGCTCGTGAACGCGCTCAAAGGAATATCCGCATTTTTTTTTTTTTTTTTTCTCTCACAAAATCATAAAAAGTATCTTGGCCATATGGAAAAACAAAAATCTTATTAGATTTTTGCCGAAAACACAATCATTAACCGTAACTTTCTGACAGCGCTCACGGTGATATCAGTTTAGGGCATGGTCGGTCTGAGCGCAAGATGTCGCATGTCATCTATGACGTTTCAAGGGACATCGTGATTGCGCTCAAACTAATAACGAACGGAACGGGTTTAAGCACGCTCAAATCGATTACAGCGTGACTTCGGAATGTAGCCAAAGTATTATTGACTAAAATATTGAAACGTAGAAAACATGTAGAAAACCATAGACGTATGAGTAGTACTAACAGACTAAACCTATTTTACGTATTATACTAGTATTAAAAAGATAAATTGAAGTCATTTTCCGTCAACTGATCTTTCATGATAATCCGTGTGACGGGTCAACAACTGTATGTTTTTATTTGGTTTTATTGCGAAATATTAATTGTTTTTGTAGAAATAGGGCGAAAATCTAGGATTAAATATGGTTAAGTGTAGTGCCTATAAGTGTGATAGTTCAAGTCATAAGGAATTACCAGGAATAACGTTTCATCGGTTAGTTTTGATTTCATTACAAATTCAATATATTTATTATGGTGTTTTCGTTCGTAGCCGATAATTTGAAAATATGATCAACAATTATGTGCCATTCGTTGTATATAAAGGAATCTACACAAAATTTAAGAAATCTAAAGATTTATATATTGTTTACATATAATGTATCGAGGGGACGGATTTGGTAAATTTTTATTTTGGGTAAAACTTTCGGAGACGTCACACAGAGCAGGGGTAAGAGGTGTGTGCGAGGGGTGCGGGAGGGAATTCACTTCCCCCCTTAACCCCCCAAACTTGAAGCAAGCTCATGGTTTCCGAGATATTCATGGTTGAAGTTTGAGGTTATATATGAGGTTTTTTGACATAAATTCACTTCTGCATCGACTCAGGTGGGACACCGGTTAAGGGGGGTGTGGAGGGGGGATACCCTTCCCCCGGTATCCCCAAACTTGAAGCAAGCTCATGGTTTCCGTGATATTCATCGTTGAGGTATGAGGATGAGGTTTTTTTGGCATAAATTCACTTCTGCATCGGCTCTGGCGCTGCGGGCAGTGCAGCCCCTTCGCCCTTGCGTAACGAAGAGCAGGCACCCATGCTTCCTCCTGCCCTCATTGTTATTTTCAACTTTCTTAATTTTTTTATCTACGTACCTTCTAGGAAGCAAGTATTAGAAAGTATTTAAAAAAACAACGGTATAGCCGTTCTCAGGTTATAGTGTGACCAGAAGAAATAGGGGTTAATTTTTATATAAATAGATAAATGCATTGATATAATGTCTGGCTAATTTTTTTATTTTCTATTTAAATGATATTTAGTCTAAACTTGTCAATAGTCACAGTACTCACAGTGATAACAAATTGTGTGATTAGTAGTTTCCCTTTAGTTTATTTTTTTATTTCTAAGGCAGACCTAAGTAAGTCATTCTCACTTTAAGGCCTTTGCTTGCGGCGGCATCATGTGACGGGTCGCTCACTTCCCTCCAATACAGCGAGGAGGGCTATGGCTGCCATACGCGTCATACTTGTGAACTGCTTGGGGCTAGTCTGCTTAAGTTTACTATTTATTTACTTATTAAATTCATTTAGTTTACTTTTTAGTTTTGCCGCAGCGCCGGGGCTCGCAATTGTTGTCAGTGCGATTAGAACGTAAATGTTATGTAATGAATCTAAGCTTGTTTTATATGAGTTATTGCTGAGATTATTGTCGGCTCTTCTCAGAAAATGTAACCTTCCGAACCGGTATTAGAGAATTAGAGTCAGACTTTTCATACGTGCCTGCGAAGGTCTATTTGAATAAATGATTGTGAATTGAATTTTTTGAGTGAATTGATTTTGTTTCAATAAAACCTTTACTAAATTATACTTTTCTGTCATTTTCGTGAAAATATGTGCAAAACAGACCACTAGATGTCCCCCGCGGGTTGACCTTGAAACCGTCCTTCTCCATACCAGGCTATCTGTATACCAAATTTCATGATGATCGGTTGAGTAGTTGAGGCGTGAAACCGTAACAAACAAACAAACGGAGCTACTTTGGCATTTATAATATTAGTATGGATTATCTCCGCCCGCCACCGCCGCCCCTCATTCATAGACGTAAAAATCTTTACCGGCCTTAGTTCGGCTCTGTAACAGCTACACTTTCTTTGTAGGTGTAATTGGCTTCAAATTTTTTTGCGAATGCTTAGTCTGTTTGTAGGTACCTACTACTCATACGTCTGTGTAGAAAACATATTAAGTAGTCTGTGGGAGCAATTTTTTACGTGGAGTTTACGGTTTACGCTACGCCTAATACGCGTTTACGCCAAAGTTTACGCGTCCCACTCTCCCTTGTCCGCAAGACGAAGAAGGGGGCACCTTCTTCGTCTTGCAAGTGCGACCATTTTGTGTCGTCATTACAATTATTACGTCATTGATGATGGCTGATCATTCATTGGGCGCTTCTTCAATGCTAGTTTCTTCATTGGGCGACACGACACGGCAACGGCAGCCGTCCACGACATCAGTGGATGCATAATTCCGAACGACATGTCGTTGCCGTGCAGGCCCAGTGAGACAGCGTGCAGTACATCTAAATAATTATACTTAATATTACAATAAAGCTCAAAATAAACGAAGTTATGAAAATAAGAATGAAAACGCAACGTCACTCTGCAAGTTCCCGCCAAAAATTCTTTCTTCTTCTTCTTATTTTTATTTTGGCAACCAAGCCCCAATTAGGACTTATTTCTGCCAGTGTCGAGTTATATTATAATTTCCAATAACACATAATACATAACTTTAATATTTAGTTCTCACTAGTTCTCAGCACAAAGACTAGGCAGAGATACTACGTAGTTCTCAATCAGTCACCGTCCATGAAAGTCATGTTTTACTACAACGGTGGTCATTGTGAAGGTCATTGTACTAAAACTCTTCACAGACTTTTCGTACTATTTTTAGGTCCTTTGCGTATCCTTAAGTATCCTATCGTGAAGTCACTCTGTCGACGGACGTCGTCCGACGATCGCACCACATGTTATTGAACTGTTATGAACGCTACGATGATCGTCGGGCGATCACACGGCGATGTTACTAAACGCAGCCCTGAGTGAAGCTAGCATTTGGCAACACTGTCCATAATATCATATCCGTAGATTGAGGATACCTATAGATTTGCTGTCAGCGAATGGCGAAGAAGAAAGCTACATACAATTAATACTGCCATATTTACACTTTTACCCCATTATGTGGGTAAACTGGTATTGGGTATTTTGGTTTTACTATACAATGGGTGTGGCAGGTGTCAATCCCATACATAGGTTGATCGTTTACTAACGATGACGATTGTCGACAACCATCTTGTCTAGGGGGGCAGATGACACTGTTATAACTTCATAGAAGTCAAAATAAAACACGGGATTGATGAAGTATACTTTAATTAAGACCTTAAGAGACATAAGGACTAGAAGACTTTTTTTATGAGTTGTTGTGACGTTGTGACTTATCACGTTTTGACCGCAACCTGCTCAGGTATTGATTGTATAAGATTAAATATTCGGCCGGGGCGTGGTTAATAAATAGTTAATTGAATACTTTATATGTTAATTGCATTGCCGAAAGTTGACGCCTATTGAAAGGACTCAATAATCAACGATGTAACGCTCTACTGTGGTTTTGCGTAAAATTACGTCTGAATTACGGATTTGGGTTGAAGGTAGTGCGAAAAGCAATATCCGAATTCGGTCCGAGTTTTCTATATCTGTATTTTCGCGGATTCGTATCGGACGTTAGGCGGAACCGCTCTAAGGCCTGTTACATATTATGGAAAATCGTAGTTTAGAAGGAGTTAGTTGACAAACAGACGGAAAGCAACTTCATTTTATAATAATATGTGGTGAAGACTGATTAGACAACTGATAGGTGAGACAATTATACCAAACTATCCTTTGCTTCCATATAAACTCCCGAAGTTTCATATTTAGAGTTACTCGTTTGAGCCTGTCGGATTTGAGAGAGAAAAAATATTTATTTACCTATATATCTGTTTTCTATTTATTTTATCTGAAATAGAAAATATGTATGCATATTATTATCCTCTGTATTATGTTTGGTGGTTTAAAAATTAGGCACATGCATACATATATTGCTTCCATGTATCATCGTCGTTATTTATAAGTTATTATTTCCAAAGTAATTATTTTTAATGTTTGTATCAAACTTACGTATAAATATATAAAACAAATTACTAATGTAACTTACGTGGATTAAAACTACAAAAAATATAACACGCTATTTAAAGTGGTAAAAATAATAAAATGCTGGTATCCCCATCAACTTATAATCCGACTATTTACGAATGACAGGTAGTACCATAGTTAACCACCCACAATAATAAGCCTCACACTTTGGTCGGTTAGAAAATTGCTTGCCATCAACGAGGTCAACGACACTGATTTTGACACTGATGTCAAGAATAGAAACCTATACGCGAGATAGGGACGACAAAATATGCTTAGTCCTGCTCACACATACACGTTTTGACATATACGTATCTCGCTTTCGTAATTATTATTATTTTAGTGGCAAATCTAGGTATCCTCAATCTACGTATCATATCTATAACTAGCTGCCCGGCGCGACTTCGTTCGCGTGGTGCTACCCTACCCTGTGGTGCTACCCTACCCTATCCTACCCTACCCTGAGGTGCTACCCTACCCTACCCTGTGGTGCTACCCTACCCTATCCTACTCTACCCTGGTGTGCTACCCTACCCAATCGAACCCTGCCCTGCCCTGCCCTGCCCTGCCCTGCCCTGCCCTGCCCTGCCCTGCCCTGCCATGCCCTGCCCTGCCCTGCCCTACCCTACCCTACCCTACCCTACCCTACCCTTTTTTTTTTTTTTTTTTATTAGCGTGGGGAAATCCTCATAGGATACCCGACCGCCCTGGGGGGGAGCGGCCAGGTTATGCCGGACTTTTACCGGCTAAAACCCCACGGTGGTCGCCACCTGCGCTATAGAGAGGGGGGCGGGCTCTCGTGTTGAACGCGTACCTGCTCACCCCTCCAAGCGCGGTGCTTTGATAGCTCGTCCCGGGGGAAGTCTGACACCTCCCCCCAGCACCCTCGCTGTGCTATCGCACGATGAGTCGAGACCACGTCGACCCATCGTCCTCCTTGGGGTCGCTTCTGGGCGCACAGAGCCCCCGCTCTGATTGCCCACAACCCCAAAGGCCCCGTTTAGTCGCCTTTTACGACAGGCAGGGGAACACCGTAGCTGTTATTCTAAGCCCGAGCTACAGGGCAGGGGGGCCGCTACGAGGCACGTTTGTGCCCCGGCGGCTTCGCCTCCGGGTGGGATCGGCCCTCTCCCGATCCCGCTCGGCAGCCTCCTTCTGGACCATTACAGTCTCACAGAAGGAGGCTACGGCCCTCCACGCCGTATCCCCGCTCAGCATCGCCGACACGACTGCTGGCAGGGAGAGATTCCGTCCGATCTCTTGGACCAGGATCCGCCGCTCGGGTTCCCACGCAGGGCACACCGCGAGCGTGTGCGATGCGGAGTCCTGGTCGCTCCCATCGCAGTGGAAGCAAGCCGCCGTCGCCTCACGACCGATCCTACACAAATAATCACCGAAGCACCCGTGCCCGGTGATTATCTGTGTAAGTCTGTAGGTGAGTCGTCCACCTTCTCGCTGCATCCAGGCCTCGAAGACCGGCAGGACTGCTTCGACTACGCGTTTGCGCGCAAACCTTTCATCTCGAAGCCTTGCGCGCCACGTTGCGAATGCGATAAGTCGCTCCTGCCGTCTGATCGCCTCTTCTGGATCGCCTCCACCACTCTGGCGGACGATGCGGATCCGGTCATAAACCCTCGCATCCATGTCCGCCAGAATGTCCAGCGGCGGAAAGCGAGCCAGAACAGTTGCCGCCTCAAAGGATATTGTGCGATATCCCCGTACGATCCGTAGGGCCATCTTACGCTGGACGCTGTAGACTTTCGTTCTACAGCGTCGGATGGCCAACCCTACCCTACCCTACCCTACCCTACCCTACCCTACCCTACCCTACCCTACCCTACCCTACCCTGCCCTTCCCCCTTCCCCCTTCCCTACCCTACCCTACCGTCAAACACTGAGCCACACGCAAAGAGATTGACTCCCTGCCGTACGGCCCGTACCCGTGACGTGATTTTTCTGCTAATACTTATATTTTTAAACTCGTGATATCTTTTGAATGGAATGTCCGAATTGAATAATTCAAAAAGTTATATAAAGGTATTGAAGCAGTCTTGGATATGAAGTAATTTATTTTGATAATGATTAATACCAAGATACAAATAGAGAGACATTTATAGCGGCGGCATTTCAATAAAAAAATTAAAATAGAAAAACACTTATTGTGGCATAACTATAATAGTTAGACATATGGTATCGCGACACTTTTTGTAAATAATAATGTGCTCTGCAAAGTCGTAGTACATTTTTTTATTCTATCATCAATAGTTTTCGCAGCGCACGCGATGTAATGAATATTTTAGGTATTTTTTTTACACCTTGGGTTACATTATTGGAGATTTAGTAAGGATCCCTAATTTTTTTGAAAATATAATATAGCCTATGTCACCCGGTGATAGTGTAGCTTCCCAACAGTGAAAGAATTATTCAAATCGGTTCAGTACTTTCGGAGCCTATTCAATGCAAACAAACAAACAAACAAACAAACAATCAAATCTTTCCTCTTTATAATATTAGTATAGATAATCTATAGCTTTGATCCATCCAACCATCAGCGTTGCCATTAGGGTACGCACTAGTACGCATTACGTACTATTTCGTTAGGTAGCGTTCTCACGTACTCTTCCGCCAATTTGCGTACTATTTTATTGTCAAGCCAAAAAATAAACAAAAAATCATGGCGAATACATACATTGATTTGTGCAAAAAATAATACATTTTAGAGAGTTTTGAATCACTTCCAATGTTGAGATTACATTACCAGCAACATATTGATCATAGAGGAAAAGAAGTCTATTCGTCCATGATATTGATATACTTGATTGGTTGTGATTCGCCGGCATGCATGGCATAAAATGTCACATTTTTATCCCGGTCATCTAAAAATATTTTAAATGCCTCAAGTTATTCCTTAGGCACCAAGGATCAATAATAACGTCATTTCAACGTCTCTAAAAGTATTTATTTTTTTGTACATATCTCGCCATGATTCTTTTCAAAATCAAAATAAAAAGGGTAAATAATTTTAATTTCTGTCAAACTAGTTTCAGTATAAAATGAGTACTAGCGACCCGTGTGTTTCTTTTTTATTCTATGTCCCAATTCCAAGTTTCGTACTATCATTCAGCATTCTGTATTACTGTTTGTGGTTTCGCTGGTTTGATTTCGTTCTTTCGTGGTTCCTTCGGTTTCGGTGCGCAAACGGCACTTAAAAAATCCAATGAATCTGAGAAATTACTTGAATAATTTTTTATTCACTGCGTACTCAATAGTTAAGTTTCGTACTATTTTTAGGTGCTGTGCGTATCCTATCGTGAAGTCGCTCTGGCAACGCTGCCACAGTGATGCCAACTTAGCTACTTTATAGCTAGATCTAGCTATTTTTTGGTGTTAGGCAGCTACAATTTAATGAAACTTGTAGCTTAATTTATTTAGCTACTTTTTCTAGCTACTTTTCAATAATTTCGAAAGTTCTTAATAGGGCACTGGGTCTCGATAGAAAAAGACTAAACGCGACGCTATTGGCCTAGATGTGGGTATAGGTCGGTGGCCGGGAATATGGAGTTTTCTTATGATACCTCTATAAATACCTGTCAAAATGTTGATATTTGGATCCAATTTGAACCTTAAGTACACGATTTGACAGGTATTTTGACCATAGAGGTATCATAAGAAATCGCCTCATTTAAAACTAATGCTCGCTGTTTAATATATTGTGAAAATTAACTACCCTTGACAAAAAAACCTATTTAATATACTGGTTTTTAATTCTCTTTAACAATGCTATTGTTATCTACCTACTTAGAAACATTTAGCTACTTCTAGCAACTTTTTTGGGTATTAAAATCTGGCAATCTAGCCACTTTTTGCAAGATGTCTAGCTACTTAAGGTGCGTTCGAATTGGGGTATGGTAGCAAAAATAACAGTCCAAAATGCCAAAAACGATCACAACTGGCGTTCGATTTGGAAAGTTGTGGGCGAAATTGGCGTTTTGAACTGTTTTCGTTCACCGTTCGTTTTGCATGGAAACAGTTAAAAACGACATCGTGAACTGCAAATTTTGACCCACCTCCGAGGCAGGGTCGTTTGTGATCATATTTTGACATCTTTGAATCTGACAGATAAGTTTCGGAAAATTCATACGGGAAGCGAAAATTCTAATTTTTATTGTAAAATTTTGTAGAAATACTAACAGGCAAGAGAATAATTTGTTAGATTAACTTTGTTTAATGATTAACTGGAGGAAAAAGGTAGTTTGAGACAAGTGACAAGCAGGCGATGAGCATGCAAATGTCATTTTTGTATCTAATCGTTCGATTTGGGACATATCGTTTGTGGCAAAAGTTGCAAAATTGTTGAAATTTTCCAATTCGAACGCTTAAACAAAAATGCCCATTTTGAAACTGTTAAAAACGACATCACTCCAATTCGAACGCACTATTAGTAAAGCTGGCAGTTGGCAACACTGCGCTGCCAACCATAGTATCACATAGTATAGTTTTTCTTGTTTTTCTTGGATCATGCGTTGATCCTTCTTCTCTATTTTTCTTTCTATGTGGAATTTGCATTGATTGATTTAAGAAATGACAATGAATAAAGACAAAAGGGAGCCGGAATATCCTGTCGAATTGGAATCTCAGTTCATCATGAGATTGCCGGAAGAACCGGCAAAAACTCTTCGGGAGTTACTGAAGACTGGTGACAATTTTAAAAACAGACTCACGATTCACATTGAAAACGATATGCGAAATGGTCAAGTACGTTTTGATCACTGGTTATTACATGCTAAGATTGTAGACTTGCCCACTATTGTTGAATCATTAAAGACGATTGACAGAAAAAGTGTCTACAAAACGGCAGATATTTGCCAAATAATGATATGTAAAGATGAACTTGATGTAGCTTCAGCAGAAGAAGAATCACCAACTAAGAACAAAAAGAAAGATCCTTTCAAGGTCGATAAGAAATTTCTATGGCCGCATGGAATCACTCCACCTACGAAAAATATCAGGAAAAGACGATTTAGAAAAACTTTAAAAAAGAAATCTGTAGAAGCACCTGAAATTGAAAAAGAAGTTAAAAGGCTTCTGAGAGCTGATAATGAAGCGGTAAGTATTTCTTGGGAAGTTATAAAAGAAGATGACGAACTAGGCACAAAGCATGAACCTAGCACTTCTGTTAAATCAGAAAAGGTTAAGGTAAAGAAAGATCGCTCTATCAAATTGGATTCTGAAACAAGGAACCAATCATCTTCCAAAGTGGAGGACATTTTCGGTGGAACATTGAGCGACAGTGATTTGGAAGATGAAAATATTAATGTAGACATTGAGGACAGTCGTTTATCATCTTATGATGATCATTTTTCAGAATCCTCAATTCAAGGATCTGGGGAATTTAAAGGAAATAATTTTGCAACACATTTCAGTTCAGACATGTTTTACCCTCCGGGGCTGGGTTCTGATGATATTTTATCTGAACCTCAATCTACAAAAACCATTATGAAGAAACAAGGAGCACCATCAGTTTTACTGAAACCCCGTAGCTATATTCAAACTGATGAGTCTTCTTCTGATAGCATTATGAAGCTACAGCAGCTCACTGTGGATTTGGAAGAATTGAAACAGAGACGCCAACGAACCCAACATGAGATTGCTGGAATGGAAAATATGGCTTTGAGGCAAAGATTCCAAGATATACTACAAACTCTCAATAAAGATATTAAAAACAAAGAGATAGAATATCAAAGATTACTCTCTAAAAAATGAATAGAAAAGTTTAAATGAAGACATTTTATTTTTATTTTGTGTCCTCTGCCAGAGAATGCTTTTCTGACACCAGTTAATATTGGGCTAATCTTGAAAATGACTAATCCTTAAGTGATGCTCTTACAAATGATTCACTATTTTCTTTGGCAAAGTTAAATGAAAGTCCCATCTTGACCCGATCAGCTGTATCCACAATCAGGCCAATAATAACAGGTGTCAGAAATGCATTCTCTTGACGGCCACACAGTAGATCTCAATATTTAAAGTGTTTCTACTCTACAATGTATTTATTAACTGTAATGCTTTGTTTTCCATAATTATTATTAAATAATAAAGTAATACTCTATAAAATAATGCTCTGTATCCAAATTTTGTTAATAATTGACTTCAATCAAATTATATTTTAAATTATTATTACATCAAGCTGCTCAATTAGGTACTATGTTTCTGAGTTTACCCAATACCTCCCTTTTTAGGGTACGGTAGCCAAATGGCAACAAACGGAACCCTTATAGATTCGTCATGTCTGTCTGTCTGTCTAATACATCATACATTGAAATTCATATCAAATACTCAGGTCTATACTATCATTTACTTATATACCTACAGGTTTGTACGGAACCCTCGGTGCGCGAGTCTGACTCGCACTTGGCCGGTTTTTTTCTAAACTGAAGAGTTTGCGCGAGAGACACTTCCAAAGTGGTAAAATTTGTGTCTCCCCCCCTGTAACTTCTAAAATAAGAAAATGATAAATCCTTAGAAAATATATACGTCTAGAACGACCATCCCCATACTACATGACTTAAAAAGTGGCCAACTTTGCTACGTCTTATGCTCGCGGTACGTCATTCTGCTTGTCAAGTTGTCATAGTGAAGTTTATAATGTTAACAGTTGTTGAAAAAATCCAATAAAATGGGGAAAAATATATTACGGTTTCGATATCTTTGTCAACTACGAAAATAAAAGTTGAATCGGGATAATACATGATAATATAAATAAGATTAATGGCGCCGTTATTAATTTAATACTTATTATTTTTACTTATCTTACTATCGAGTGAAATCGAGTCAACACGAGTCAAACCAAGTCAAATCGAGTCACACCAAGTGAAATTGAGTCAAATCGATTCAAATCATGTCAAACCGAGTCAAACCAAGTCAAATCAAGTTAATTCTAGTCAAATCAAGTCAAATCGAGTCAAATGCTGTCAGATCCACTCAAAACAAGTCAAATCAAGTCAAATCGAGTCAAATCAAGTGAAATTGAGTCAAAACAATCAAATCGAGTCAAATCATGTCAAACCGAGTTAAACCAAGTCAAATCGAGCAAATCGAGCCAAATCAAGTCAAATCGAGCCAAATCCAGTCAAACCGAATCAAACCAAGTCAAATTAAGTCAAATCGATTCAAATCAAGTCAAATCATGTCAATCCGAGTCAAACCAAGTCAAATCAAGTCAAATCTAGTCAAATCAAGCAAATCAAGTCAAATCGAGTCAAATCTAGTCAAAACAAGTCAAATTTATTTATTTATTTATAAGGACAGCCAACAAAACATACACCAAAAAATAATATACAATGGTCACAGAAAATACTTAAAGCTAAGTGCTGTTTTAATTATAGGCTATCACAACATGGTAAAAGACAAAAAGACATGTAAATATTAAAACTTAACACTTGATTAAATAAAGTGATAATATTAAAAAAAATAAAAATTATATAATGCAAAAAAAAGACTTAAAAACTAACATTTAAACATTAACATTTAACTTAAAAGCTACCTACAGACGTGATCACCGGTTAAGGTTTGATTTGAGGAGAAGGCCCAAAATAAGCCAAAACTGCATGTTTAAATGTATGTGCTTTGTTTGAGAAGATATCAATGTTATGGTTATTCCGATACATGGTGTTATACTGACTTTGAAGTCGATTTAAAGTAGCATGTTGACCCAGGTTAGTTTTAGAACATTTTACCAGGAATGGAGTATATTTACCAGGACGAGGTAGCTTGAAGGGGACGCTCAGGTTGATTGATTCTATCAAAAAAGGACAATCCATGGTACCGTTAACCACCTTATATAGGAACATATGATCGAGTAATTGTCTCCGCTCACGTAAGCTATTCATTTTGAAGAATGTGAGACGATCCTTGTAGGAGGGTAACAGCTTGGCTTTATTGCATTGGTATGAAAGATGCCAAAGAAATCTTTTCTGTACCCTTTCTAGACGGTCAATATGCACGTCGTAATGCGGGGACCAAACTTGTGCACAGTACTCGAGGGCAGAACGAACCAGGGTCGAATACAGCATGATTTTAGTGTTTGGTTTCTTGAAATCCTTGCTGTTTCTTATAACAAATCCCAGCATCTGAAATCCCTTGGTTACAATTTTGTCGATGGGCGTATGGAATCGTAGCTTCCTATCTAAATATATACCAAGATCAAGAATGTGGTCTACCTCCTCTAATATCGTGTTATTAATAAAATATGACTGTGAAGATTGGTGCAAGTTTCGAGAGAATCTCATAGATTTGCATTTACCAATGTTTATGTCCATATTATTAACATCACACCAAGAAGTCAGTCGGTCAATGTCTTCCTGGAGTAGCACGGTATCAGACTTAGATTTGATCTGCAAGGCTAATTTGAGATCGTCTGCATAAAGAAAACATGAAGAGTGTTTAAAGAGGGGGACGATGTCGTTAATAAATATATTAAACAAAATTGGTCCAAGGATAGAGCCTTGAGGGACTCCAGACATGGCCGGGAAACGCTCTGAAGAGTACCCACTCACGACAACCCTTGAGTATCGATCACCCAGATATGACGTAAACCATCTTAGCTTTCCTGCAAAACCGAATGAAGAAAGCTTGTTAATTAAGATTTTATGATCAACGGTATTAAATGCTTTACTTATATCCGTGTAGATGGTATCAACAGGGATGCGAGTGTCCATAGAGTCGGTGAGAAAAGATACAAAGGATATGAGATTTGTTGCCGTGGATCGAGATTTATGGAAGCCAAATTGTTGTGGTGATATCATGTGCCTAATATGCCAAGAAATTACAGGACGCAGCAATGCTTCAAAAATCTTTCCAAAAGCTGGGAGTATTGATATGGGTCTATAATTTTTAATGGAGGCAGCATCGCCTCCTTTGTGAATAGGTACTATTCTGGATTCTTTCCAGGCCGATGGAAAAGTACCGGACGAGAGGGACCTATTGTAAATGATAGATAGAGGTAGGGAGAGCGCTTCTCGACATTGTACAATAAGCAGCAGTGGCGTGCATTGGTTTTCGGACTAGGTAGGCAGAAGAAATCATGGCCATATACGCCTAAATATGCCTCTTAGATAGATTATGTTTTTTGACCCGATTCGTAAAATTGTTTAGGTCAGCGTATCATTCCACACACATTTGGTATGATTCATTAGCATACAAAATACATAATAACAAAATAATAGATTCGAATAACAGCATCCAGATAGCCAGGTGTATAATAAACATAATATTCTGTGTAAAAATGTCTAAGATTTTTACCTTTGTTTTAAATCCATGAATGTTTTGGAGTTGGTCTACAGCAAGTTACCTACTATTTTCAACAAACGAAAACTGACTAAAGGAATAATTTATCGACACATTTTGCATCTTCACCACAAAATTTCTTCATTTCACACACAATACACTTCATAGATACACTTCGCAAAATCACATTAAGTAGATAACAACAACATTGCATACAATGCCAGCCAAACCATAAACAAACCAACACAAATAAATTGCGAAGTTATATTTGAGTTGCTCTAATGTTGGTAAAGCAGTCGTAACTGTAGTCTTTTTAATTTGGATGGGTTACTTTACTTACAACAGAGTAGGTAAGGTTACTTTTGGTCCATAAATCGCGAATGTCAAATGTCAGTATGCTACGCATAGCAAAAGCGTGATTTATGCTTTCGTCGTATTATCTTAAAGAAGTGTGTGTGTGTGTATTAATATGTCGAAATCGTTTTAGTGTGCGTGAATTGCCGTAAATTTGAGAGGCGAACTCGCGAGTGCGTGCGCGGCAAAGTTTGAAATTTCGTATTGAATGTTAGGTTAGAATTTTTATTTAAAGTGATTATGTAGTTTAATTGAATCAAAATATTATTGAATTGAATCTTATGAGGTAGGCATTGCTTATTTGCCTATATGGAATGTGAAGCAGAGGTGGTATTCCATCACCACGCAAAATAATGATCAATATTTAAATTTCTCCCGATTTTAATTGGAATATTTTAACAACTAATATCATTATGAACGTCATTATGACAAGCAGAATGACGCAGAGGGAGCGTAAAACGTAGCTGTTACGCGCAGCAGCCTATAAAAGTTGGCCTGTTTTGTATATTCGTGTAGTGTGGCGACGTTCTTTCTAGGTACTATATTTATTTCTATGAAAAAAATATTTTTTTCATTTTTTTCTTTTTTTCTGCAGCAGATAACGTTTTATGTGTGGTATGTCAATAAATCATAAATAATTAGTTCTAAAACTCCCTGTAAGGATATTACGGTTTATCTTGCTGTTACAAATGTTAGATATTTATTAGATAATTATTCATATTGGCTGGATCATATTATTATGGTAGAAGGATTGAGTGATGTGGCAACACTGACCATAGTAGCTTATAAAAGTGTGGGTATGTGTATTTTGTAAGAATTAGTTTTATGACAAGCTCTCGAGTCGATGTAGTCGTTCCCCAGATACTTTCGCAGTATATTAGCAATCAATATGAAATCGACTCATGTGGAGTTCAATGTAGAGTTCAATGTAGAGTTCAATGTAGAATGTAACTGTTAATCCAAAATGTTAAATAACAAATGTTTTTGCATGTCGTACGCAATCTGCTACTTACACCTCGTGGAATGTTAAACTACACTTTATGCCAAAAATAAAGGAATAGATATAGATAGATGGGATAGATATAGATAGATGGGATAGATAAGATAAGATTTGATTATTGATTTTGGTTGGAGTTGATAACTGACTGTATACACTGTCGTATGTACATATACAATAAAAAGCTCTAGGGATAGGTGAACCGATGTTGATGGATCAATCTGAGAAAAAGTGTAGTAGATGTTGATGGGTCCATCTGAGTAAAGTGGTGTATGTTTATCAGTATTATTTTATGTAAGATATTGATAACTTTATTTGTTTACACGAAGTTTGAGGACAAACTTGAAGTCAGGAAAGGCCGAATGTTAGATATTTATTAGATAATTATTCATATTGGCTGGATCATATTATTATGGTAGAAGGATTGAGTGATGTGGCAACACTGACCATAGTAGCTTATAAAAGTGTGGGTATCTGTATTTTGTAAGAATTCGTTTTATTCTCTTGGTAGTTTGTGATGACAAGCTCTCGAGCTATACCACAGCTCAGTGCGATCGTTGTTTTACCCGGTTCTGTAACTTGTTAAAATTTAAGTCTAAGATTGTGAAGTGAAGTGAATATGTAATTAATTGTAATATTATAACAGTAAACTTATCGGGGCCCATGAGCGAGTTTGTTGCGTCGCTTCTTCTCCTCATACGGGACTTTTCCGAAGCGATGGTATTACGTTGTTTCATTGCCTGCACTACGCCCACTGAATCCTCATACCACAGAACTTTAAACATGGTGTTCGTATCGCTTGGCAGTCGCTGACGTTATTACAAAGATAATCGCATTTTTCATACGAGCTACATACAATTTTTTCGAAAAAAAATCATAAGTCATCCGTTTGTATGCTAAATGAAACTTGTGTGAATATTTGAGCATAGTAATGGTAAACAAAAGCCATATCCAAGAAAAAACACGAAAAAATTTAAATCCCTATGTCTTCGAAAGATGATATGATTTTCGATCCACAGTGCGTCGCTTTGGTGCGTCGTTGCTAGGTAGCGAAAAGTACAACAGTGACATTGTTGACATAGGTAGTCGATGTCGTTGGTTAAATTGATAACAGTCGATATTGTTGATATCCCTATTTATTTTGTTATAAAACTTAGATATCCATCTGTGATTGAGTTGTCTGTGTCGTGTGTCGGCAACTAAACAACTTAAGTACCTAAAAAAATACAGTATACCTATAAGTAAATGCGAAATTACTTGTAAGAAGCTACTCATCAACATTTAATTACGATGTCAATTCCTGAAATAGCAACGCAGTTAGTAGACCAGTCAATTTCACAAGAACGCGAGGATAATTCGAGTACAATATTTTTGGTTGGAAGTAAATCTGTGGTTAGTATTGTATCACTTGAACCCAGGTAGGTAAACAAAACCCGGAATAATAACAGTCGGTATAGTGGTAGGACGAAAACCGACCAAACCAGGCAAACGACCTGTTCGTCTAAGACCTATGTTTAAGGATAGACGGGCAAGTGGACCGCGTCTAGAAAGGCTGGTTGAGGTGGTAGTCTGTGGTTGAGGTTCGTTTTTTTCAAATGTTTGTTACCTAATAACTCCCGTCTCCGATTTGGAAAATTCTTGTTTTGTTTGGAAGGGTGTTCTTCCCGTTTGGTCCCATTGGCATCAGGTCAGGAACTGATTACTTTTTAGTGTAATTTGAAGTCGGTTTAAGTATTTTTTTAAACAGTTTGTAATTATTTTCATTTTGATTTGTTTTGAGGTAATTTTATTTTATTTATTCGGAATATAGGTAGGTACCTATAATACCTACTTATTTTAAACTAGCTTTTTGCCCGCGGCTTCGCTCGCGTAGACTATAAGATTTGTTCACCTTTACAACCGTAAAAGTAAAAAAATATATATTTGCAATAAGGTTGGGTATGCAATATTTAAAACTATTCCAAATTTTAAATCAACAGCATTACTGGTTGTTGAAATATACCTACCGCTGTAACAGTCGAACAGACAGACTAACTGGCACCATAAGGGTTTCATTATTAGCTTTTTAGTTCGGAACCCAAATAAAAACGAAATACCAGTCACTAATAACGATATCCCAAGCACTATACTAAAAATTTGTGGCAAAGTAGATGCCGATAGAGTAGGTATAGGCTACACGTTAAGAAAGGATTTCCCGAAACGTAACCACTTGAAAGAGAAATTGAGGAGCAGCCCGAGCAGGGAGGTTCCTCCTCCTTACATCGCAGTTGTTTTCCTGCGGTGAGTAAGGTCGCCAGAGCTGGGTGTAGTGTAGGGGACCAGTATGTAGTAGGCACCAAATAATACCTACCGCTGCCGGCACAGCGACTCCTCTCAACCTTCAAACACTTTTTCAAGAAGGGTGTAGAGAGAGATTCGGTAAAGCGTGAGTGATACCCCTGGTGTTGCAAGCGTCAATAGGCAACGTTAACTGCTTGCCATCAGACGTACAGCAAGTTTTTTATTTGTCTTGTCTTCGTCGTAAGTTTAACTATTTATATGCCCTATATATGCCTATGGCTACCAGTATGGTACTTTTGTCGATCAGGCTGGCCACCATACATACTATGGTGCGTAAAAAGCACAGGCAGGATTCCGCTCCACTCTGACTTTAATGACATCATTCATAGGGCTCTTGCCAGAGGTCTCGTGTCGGCTATTCGTGTATCGAGTGGCTTGAAGCGTAACGATGATAAGAGGTCCATCTGACATTAATGTCCTGGAGCTCATTGTATTTTTCGCGACATATCGAGGCGTCTGATTGACGGTTCCTATAGCCAAAGGGCTGACGAATACTCCAGCTAGAAGATAAGCATCACCATACAAAGTTGCCGCCGCCTGCAAAGTTTGGGCACACTACCAACTGGCAGCAAATTAGATCAGCTATATTCTCTTTGTGAACTGCTGGTCTCTTTTTTTTTTATTTGTGTTCTGTTTGTTTTCTATTTCCCACTTAGTCTGTCAAGCAATTTCATCATATCTGAATTGTTCATGGTCGTTTTTGAGAAATCGATGAACATACATGAAAAAAGAACATACGCGTCCAACTTAGTTTCCTCCTTCTTTTTTGAGTCGGTTAAAAATAGGATGCCTTTTATCACGGGAGAGTTCCTGCGAGGGTGGTACAGTGGGAATAGTTACTCGACCCAGAGCTATGCCATATGTAGGCAAAGAACTTTAAATGAGAACACATCGTGAACTGTGAAGTTGGTAGTGAACAAAACTAAATGGTCCAACGGGAGAGCGTTGATGGCTCTCATCAACCAAAAAATTAATATCAAAATCATTGATCCTGTCATAAAATTGTGAGAACGAAACCATAGTGCGATTCAGGAAAAAGACAACGCCATCTAGTAGTTCTCTCCCTCTGTGTCTGTGCCGTGAGACGGCCTGTAAATAAATATATTGAGATATCTTTTTTTCCCGTGAGCCGATTTTGATGAAACAAAGCCTAGTTGAAGCGCCAAGCAACGCTCAATCACTCTGTGGAAACAGCATGCAAATCCGTTCAGTGGATTCGAAGATTATCCTGTTCAAACAGACAAACAGACAGACAGAAAGACAGACAGACAGAATTTTTTTTTTTAAATGGTATTTATGTATTGTGTTAGTCATTCTACTTCACCCCCAATCAGTTTTTGGTAAATATATTCAATGTACAGACACGACTTTTCTACAGTTTTATTATATGTATAGATAGATAGAAGATGTTTGTGACTATAGGCACAGAGGATTGAAGGGAACTAACATACCTTACCTACATCAACAGGGCAAGACTACTCTCCTGAATATTTTTTTGGAAAAGCCTGATAGTCCTCGAGAAACTCTTGTTTTGGAATATTCTTTTGGAAGAAAATCAAATCAAAAACGAGGTTTTGAAAAAACTTTGTGTCACATCTGGGAGTATGGTGGGAAATTAGAAACACTGAAGAATATATTCTTACCTGCATTACCTATTCATGGAAAATATTTTTTCTGTATAGTACTGGACCTCAGTAAAATAAAGGAAATATGGAATACCTTAGAAACGAGCATCGAGACGATGTATGAGGTCTATTCAGGATCACCCAAAATGCCAGAATTGATAATCATTGGCGGCAAATACGATATATTCAAAAATTATGGTAGGTGCCAGCCAACTTATAGTCTTATACCCATAGTCTAGAATACAGATTACTTTAGTTACCTACAAGCCTTATTACCTTATTTTATAGCCACACTATTATAAATTCCAGATATTGAAATCAAAAAAATAATATGCATTACGATCAGAAGTGTTGCATTGATCCATAAGGCACATCTACTGTTTTATTCATGTAAGGACTCTCAATTGATAAAGAGGACAAAAGAGATCTTACAAAATATGGGCTTTGGTAACAGCACGTATCTTATGGAGAAAAATACCAATTTCACAAAACCTTTGATAATTCCGAAAGGTGCTGATTCCTGGGAGAATATTGGAGTTGCTGTTTCAACGTTTGAACAGGTTTGATCATGAACCGGTGTGTTCATTTAAGCTTTTGCATAGGTACGTTTAGCTTACCTAATCAAAGTTTATATTTTTGTGCAGGTTAAAACTCGACATGAATCTAGGATATCATCGAATCCCAAAACTACTGTTTCTTCAAGCACGACGACACAGAAATCAACGCATCCAGAACCTGCTTTGGATTCACTAGCAGCAATCAAATACGAAGAGTTACGAAATATGGAGCTGCTTGATCTATCTACATTAATACATATTTGAGTGATAATAATTATTTAATTAGTAAGATATGTACGTAGATTGCTACTTGTTACAATATAAACTTATCATTAAATTATTGTGAGATATCTTATTCGCTTAGATTATATTTATGCGGCGAGCTTGTAAGCGATTATCTAATACGCGCAAGGTTTTTCGTGCGGCGTTGTTGTCAGAGCTGGTAGCGAGACTCACTTGCAGGCATCGGCGAGCTAGGGTCATATCACCTGTGGACTAAACCAACATAATTCAATCATTTGCTTTTCATTTATTTAATACATTTTGCAAATGGTGTTTTAATTGTTTAACCTTACCATAGCGACATGAGCAAGATTAAACCAAATGTGTGCACGTGTTTCTAGATCGGTACATAAATAGAGTGCCTGTCTAAAACATGGAAGAGTAAGATCCCACTGATTGCAATAGAGGCAACAAAGGCCGAGATTGTTGTATATCTCTGGACCTGGCGAGTTTGTCGCTAATAATCTCCTGAAACAGGTAATAATATGAAAGTATGATATAGTGTTCTAATTTTACCAACGGCGAAAGCCATCGGTACTAGCACAGAGGAGTAAGCTAGCGACTACGGTAAAACATTTTGTATGAAATGTTTTCAAAAGTGTCCACTAGAGGCGGTGCTAATCATACAAAGTACTGAGTATATAGAACTGAATAATAGATTCGCCTTCGCAATAAGCCGGCTAAATTAAATACAATATTTTGCTTATGCTATTTGAATGTAGACGTTGTATATCAAAACTAATCGGGTAACGCGTAGCGTCATCGCGTCACTTTGTTTATACAAATCGAATGGTAGGTACTCGTATTGCCAAAGAAATATTAGTTAGTATATCGTATCGTATAATATGGTTATCTCATCTAATATAGTAGTTACCGTGAAACAAACTTAAAACTAAAACGAAAAATTATAACAAGCCAGCGTTATAGACTAGGAGGTCACGACAGAAATGGTAACGATAAGGTAAATGGCTAAACTCATGTTCATGGGATAAAGGACACCTCTCTGATGCCAAATATGTCGGTCTGCCTGCGCCAAGTGGTTGCGTTATCTAGATATGGCGCGTGAAAAACTGTTTATCGTGACCGAAAAAAAACGATAAGGTAAATGGCTGAACTCAACGTAGAAAGTAAGTGTTAGCTGTACTGATGTCAATTTAAAAAAAACTGACTAAATATTCGGTTGCGTTATCTAGATATGGCGCCTGAAAAACTGTTTATCGTGACCGAAAAAAAACGATAAGGTAAATGGCAGAGCTCGACGTAGAAAGTAAGTGCTAGATTGACAGATTTAAATTAAAAAAAAACTGACCAAATATTTGGTTGCGTTAACTAGATATGGCGCCTGAAAAACTGGATCGGGAATGAAAAAAAATGTTAAGTTAAATGACTGAGCTCGTTGAATCATAGAAGTATTAGTGCATACTAGCTAAGTATGAAAAAAATGACAAAAAAATTCAAAAAAAATTGATTGCATTTCGTAGTTATAAGCGATCTACGTAACAATTATCACTATGGCTAATTTGAGTGTTTTACGGTTTCGCGGAATTTGCATTGTCAAAATATGAAAATGTTATCAGTGCCGTCCCCCTCCCCTTATACCCCCGCCGCCCCGCCGCACTGTGCGGCATTCAGGAGTCAACAGGCAAACATAGATAATATTATTGTTGTGAATGATATTTTGCACTAGTTACCTGCACGACCTTATAGGCAACGCTCGCTCGCGCTGATCACATATTATTTACTCTTCAGTTAACAAAAGTGTTTTATTTCAAATATGTCAGAAGTAATGTGCCAGTTTTGTGAAAATAGTGTAAATAATGAAAAAGTTGTGTTGTTTAATGAGAACTCTTTAAAAAAATGTCATACAGTATTACAAATTCGGGTTAAACGTACCAGATTTACAATAGTATTGGTGCAAACTTAGCAAAAAGTTTACCGGCTTTTCATGCTTTGACTGGCTGTGATTATTTACCAGCATTTTATCGCAAAGGAAAGCAGAAACCATATAATATTCTAGTTAAAAACAAAGATTACCAAGATGCACTTATAGAGTTATGTGACGATGAGCCATTGAGCAATAAAACATGTGAAAAAATTGAACAATTTGTTTGCAACTTTTATGGCTGTAAAACTATGTCAGTCAACGATGCTCGCCATAAGATGTTTTAAAAAAAAATCAAACACAATAAAGAAAATGAAAAATTTGATAAGAGTCTTATGAATTTTGATGCTTCTTCAATGCACCCTCCAAAGTAGAATTGCATCAGCAAATATTACGCGCAAGATATGTATCGAACATATGGAGCAATGCCTGTAGAGAAACTCCCAGTAGTCTTTCGGCAGTCAATCACGGCTGGAAGGAAGACAATGGAAAGTACGTTCCGGTTTGGTACATAGGCAGTCAGCTGCCAAGCAGTGTAGCTGATGTAATCAAAATGAATAATGACATCGAAGAAAATAACAGTGGTGAGATATAGATGGCCCTTAAAAATTATAAAATTTATTTAAAATAATATATGTTTTATTTATCTCATGATTTCTTGTTTCACAGATTCTTCTGTGTGCCTTGACAGCGAAGAAGATGATGAATTCTGATGTTCTGTTAGAAAACTGGAAGAGGTATTACATTATGAACTGCTGATTTCAATGCATTGCAACCATTTTCTAGGAACAATGCATTCTCTCTGTTGCGAGCCTACCTTCTTCACTTATTTATATAAATCTTTTTTTATAGTATTTGATTGCCATGTTATTTTTATTTACAGATTGTTCGAGTGCATTAAGAAAAACTCAAGAAAAATTCAAATAGTTGATTATATTATAAGTATAAAACTATCGACAAGTTACAATAAAAATAAATATTATGGGAAAGTTCGAATTTAATTTTAGAAACTAGCTTTATATCTAATATATTGATTTAAAAAAACGAAACAGCAGTTTTTTTTGCGTACGGTAGATTCAAAATAGTTGTTGTCATTTTACCGCCAAAACATCACTATAGGTTCATGCCTACCAGACAAATAAGTATTTATTTCATAAAATACTTAAATTTTATGAAATAATATTAATACTAGGTTATTATTTTTATAAATAAGCGATAGTATTAATATTAATACTATCGCTTATAAGTGCGAAATGCAACCAAAGTTTTGTCAGTGCAAAATATAATTAACAACAATACTATAATCTTACATATGTTAGCCTGTTGACTTCTGAATGCCGCTCAGTGCAGGTGGGCGGCGGGGGGTATAAAGGGAGGGGGGCGGCATTGATTTTCATATTTTTGACAATGCAAATTCCGCGAAACCGCATTACACTCAAATTATCCAAAGTGATAATTGTTACGTTTTTCAGGCGCCATATCTAGTTAACGCAACCGAATATTTGGTCAGTTTTTTTTTAATTTACATCTGTCATACTAGCACTTACTTTCTACGTCGAGCTCAGCCATTTACCTTATCGTTTTTTTTCGGTCACGATAAACAGTTTTTCAGGCGCCATATCTAGTTAACGCAACCGAATATTTGGTCAGATTCTTTTAAATTGACATCAGTACAACTAACACTTACTTTCTACGTCGAGTTCAGCCATTTACCTTATCGTTTTTTTTCGGTCACGATAAACAGTTTTTCAGGCGCCATATCTAGATAACGCAACCACTTCGCGCAGGCAGACCGACATATTTGGCATCAGAGAGGTGTCCTTTATCCCATGAACATGAGTTTAGCCATTTACCTTATCGTGACCATTTCTGTCGTGACCTCCTAGTATATTAGTAACGTTTATGGAAGCTAAGTAATAAGGATATTTACAAAATGTTATGTTTGAGTTAGATAATAGGTATATATGATTCTTGGTTCTTGGTTGAGTTGTTGTAACTAAAAGTACAAAAGTAAAAGTAGTAGTAAAGTGGTGTAGCATGATAGAAGCGCTCGTGGTGTAGCATGATTAGCCGTTCTTAATCGATCGGCAAAGTTAAGCTACGTCTGTCGTGGTCGGTACCTGGATGGGTGACCGTCTAGTGGTATTTCAAATCGAGCGTTTCCGTGCTTCGGAAGGCACGTAAAGCCGTTGGTCCCGGTTATCACTTAATTGTGGTAGTCGTTAAGCTAGTTGGATGCCTCCTAGGCGGCTTGAAAAATTCCAACAGTAGGTTGACCACTAGCCTACCTCCACCAATCCGCAGTGGGCACGCGTGGTGGAGTATCTGCCCATTCCCTTTCACCCTTATTTGTGAAAGGAGGCCTGTTCTCAGCAGTGGGACATTATAGGCTGATGATGATGATGATGAACTAAAAGTAAAGTTGTGGTATATTTTGTATGACTGTGTACTTATCGCTAGACATGGAGATCTTAGTGAATCAACAATCAATGCAAGGCGTAGGATGTTGCAAGTTAAACTTTGGGAGGAGCTGGTTATGTCAGTTCCTCTGTGTTGAAGAACAGTGATGAGAGTGGTGATAGTGATACAAAATTCACAATGAGGAAAAGGTTTGCAAATACATAATTTTATACGTACTAGTACTACAGTATTAGGTATCTATTATTATTGGTTGTGGGACCGGGTTATTTTATTTTTATTTTGGATGTTTTCGTCACCCTGCCCGTCGAAACATCCTCCAAGCGAAAAACAATCGTAAAACCATTGTTTTCTCCACTCACACAATAAATTCCATTTGGATAAAAATAAATTTGTAAAACATGCTCTCACTGCAAAATTCTCCGTGACAACATTAACATGCTCCCTTGTGAGACGTTGTCGATAACATCTGTCAAAGGTGTCCAAACTACCACTCGCACTCGCAAAACAACGTTGACGCTCGTTTCTTTGTTTACTTTACTTGTTATTCGATGCTTGCTATTCGATGCTTGCTATCGAAAAGGCTAACATAAACAATCTCGCACTCGCAAATTATGTTTCACAATTTAGCCGCTAGGCGCGGCGCTGTTCCGACGCCATACAAATTTGAGTTAACGATAGTGACTATCGAATCGTTAAGAAAACTCACACTAAGCACACTGTACCTGTACCGTGAGCATTCTACACAAACGTAATCTACACACGCTAGCGACTACGGTAAATATTTTGTATAGCGAGCACCGCCTCTAGTGGACACTTTTGGAAGCATTTCATACAAAATGTGTCACCGTAGTCGCTAGCGACTGTAGATTACATTAGTGTAGAAAACTCACTGGGTCATTTCTGGTTCCTCCGACAAAAGACCGATGCTCACTTACCTGTAATAACGTAACGCTATTTCTGGTTGATCGTTATAGAAATTATGCATCGCAATGTTAGCTACAGCTTCCATATTAGTAGGATCTTCTATAGCCACCGTCCGATATTCTTTCACGGCCAATGTAGAATTTCCCATCTGCTCATAAATTCTCGCTTGTTCCAATAGTAATGGAGTGTGCTCGTGAAATACTAAAAGCCCTTGCTTACAAACTTCCAATGCTGAGAGTGGTTGATTCAATCCAATATACATTGCAACCAATCGTATGTAAATAGCGATGTGTTTGTTCTGTTTGAGAGCTTGACGTAAACAATCTTCTGAGTTTCTGTACATTCCTAGAGCGTAGTAACATCTCGCTAATGAAAAATTCCACCACCAGTCTACTGTGTCGTCACTCTTTTGGGCTTGAAATATTACTTCCATAGCCTGTAACAGTAGGTACGTATACCTATTTTATTTAGTCTAAACTAGTCAATACCTAGTCACTTTAGTTTCATTTTTTATTGGCGGGCCTCCAATACGGCGAGGAGGGCTATGACTGCCACACGCATCGTAGGTACACACGGCTACAGATCAAGTAATACATTAATTCTAGTATAAGCTTGTAACGATGCGACCTATCTTATTTCAATTATTGCTTCTGGTCACAAATCTTTATTCTAATTTTTAAATATTTGAATCCCAAATTGTTGTTTCTCAGTATTCATATCAAAATATTTAGAACTCTTTCTTACAAGTGTTTTATATCATATTTTCATTGTAACAGTTCTTTATTTTTACGCAATAAACTTTATGGAAGACAGTCGATAAGTTTCATTTTCTTCAACATCTACTATTTTGAATGCTCCGGTCGTAGGCTGATAGTAGAGCTGATTGCCAAAGCCTACGTGCGTGACAAGCTGACCTCCCATTGTACGGAAATCCTATACAATGCGAGATCAGCTTATACTGGAAATGTATAGCTTGATCTGTAGCCGTGTGTACTTGTGAACCAGGTGCTGCCCTTGGGGACTGGTCTGCTTTAGTTTGCTATTTACGGTAGTCTGTGCTATTTACCTACTTATTAGATATCGATTCAGTCTACTTTGTATTTTTGCCGCCGAGCTGGAGCACGCAATTGTTGTCAGTGCTATTAGAATGTAAATATAATATTATATACTGAGCAGTAATGAGTCTAATTGTAGTATTGTTTTGAAAAGAGTAAGTACTTAATTGCTGAGTTTTTTGCCGGCTCTTCTCAGCAAATGCTACCTTCCGAACTATGAAAAGTCTGACTAGATTAGTCAGACTTAAGTCATAGTCTAAAACGTAAACCTATACTATTGATAATATCCTGAGAATTATCTCAGGCGTGAAAGGGTGAATTAAAAGTGCGCAAATCCCGTGGAATCCCGGGGATCCTGCGTAGCGTGCGCAGTGATCACGATCCTATCGCCAAACAACAAGAAACGGTAAAGGTACTCTACCTTTCGAACGTCACCTTCGCAATAATATATGTATTCAAAAAGAGTTTTCGCTGCAGGAACAAATTGTTTATTTTCTTTAGAAAGGAACCTCAGGGAAAGAGGGGCTCCAGGTTTAAAGGAAGAGCCACCTGCAACCGCTGTTGCCGCTCTGGACATAACTGATGCTGTATGGAGTGCTGCTCTTGCGCTATGTGCTCGAGATGTGTTCATGTTACCACGAGATTTAGAAACTGCAGTTAAGGCAGTTCGGTTCTACAAAAAAAAGCGCCAGTTGAAACATTTTACTTCCAGGGCAATGGATTACCTACTCTCCGTAGTCAATTAGGGCTGATGTGCAGTTCTGCAAGATAAAGCTCTCAACTATATATATCAACATAAATAAGACTAGCTAGTGGAAGTAATTGATCAAAACAGTGATATGTAACCAGTATGCCCGTTTTCACCATCGAACCCCCAAGCTCTTCCTAACTAAGGGACCCATAAGCTAAGGGAACCCTTAAATCGGACCCTTACCTAACTTAATGTTCACCAAGTTAGGGGATAGCTATATAAGGGCCACTTGCCAAAGTGACAGTTTGTCTTTCATTTTATTTTTGGTTTCGTATCGTACTGGAAGGACAATAAGATTGAAATTGCTTTGACAAGCGCAGTCCGTGTCTTCATCCCGTCTTATACTGGCGCCTTTTATATAGGGACTACAATAATCGTATTTTATACCGATAAATTACTAGTATGGTATTTAATAAAAAAAATTTTTACTTTCAGATGAAAATATTTACATATGAGATAGAAATATAAAGAATATTTACAAAGAAAAAAAAGGGTTACCTTAGCTTATGGGTCCCTTATTTAGGAAGAGCTTGGGGGTTAGATGGTGAAAACGGGCATTATTATAGTTAATTACATTAATTCATTTATTTTCAATATTAACTTACTGCGGATGTTTTTTTTAAATTTAGTGATGTTTTGATCTCTCTTTGAAGTGAAGTACCTGGCCTGGGCGTCTTTGCAATTGCAGTTATCGTCAAATCATTCTTTTGCGGGAAGTAGTCCACTTCTTCATAACCATTCCCAGCGATCTTTGCTTGAATGGTCATTACTCGCATTTGAATAAACTCTATCAGCTTGTCACTCTTATTGCACTGAAGTGCCTCTTCACACAACTTAAGACATACGTTGTATTGTTTGGTTTTGTAAAGATTCAGAACTCTGTATTCTATATCCATGTTTTTATATTTGATTATGTACGTTTCATTTTCAATAATCACAATGTAAAAACGATTTAAAGATGTTTTTATGAGGTAGCTTTACTGGAAGCTCACCTGGCTGTTAAAAACTCTGGGTTGGAAAGGTTCTGGTTAGCGGGGTCACTCTCGCCCGTGCCCCTGAAATCGTTGTCAGTCCCCGTTACCAAGCAACCACTACGATAACACTGTTTGTAGTAGGTAGGTAAACTAGGTATTAACCCTAGTGTAGTAAATATAGTGAATATAGAGCGAAATTTTGCTGCCCCAGCAAGTTCCGCTCTGTTTTCAAAGTGTCAAAACTCAAAGATCACAGATTACAGAATAGTATATAGAGCGAAATTTTGCTGCCCCAGCAAGTTCCGCTCTGTTTTCAAAGTGTCAAAACTCAAAGATCACAGATTACAGAATAGTAAGCCGAAGATTTTCAAAGTTTCAAAGATCTAGGCACTGTAGGCTTAGTGCGAGTTACATAAAACAAACCGAATGACTTCGCAACAGCGTTTTTGAGAATTCCTTCGTCACGTCGTTTAGTGCATAAGTGCGAGTGACAAGCTAGGTATTTGATTCAAGTGGTGTTTCCTCACTGTGAACTGCGTTTGTTTTTTTTCTTATATTGGCAGCACGTTTCGTCTTCGCAATAAGCCGGCTAAATTAAATACAATATTTTGCTTATGCTATTTGAATGTAGACGTTGTATATCAAAACTACTCGGGTAACACGTAGTGTCATCGCGTCACTTTGTTTATACAAAACGAATGGTAGGTACTCGTATGGCCGAAGAAATATTAGTTAGTATATCGTATCGTATCGTATCATATGGTTATCTCATCTAATATAGTAGTCATCTGTGAAACAAACTTAAACTTAAAACGAAAAATTATAATAAGCCAGCGTTAGTAACGTTTATGGAAGCTAAGTAATAAAGATATTTACAAAATGTTATGTTTGAGTTAGATAATAGGTATATATATAAGATTAAATTCTTGGTTTGAGTTGTTCAAGTAAAGTTATGGTATATTTTGTATGACTGTACTTATCGCTAGACTTGGAGATCTTAGTAAATCAACAATCAATGCAAGGCGTAGGATGTTGCAAGTTAAACTTTGGGAGGAGCTGGTGATGTCAGTTCCTCTGTGTTGAAGAACAGTGATGAGAGTGGTGATAGTGATACAAAATTCACAATGAGGAAAAGGTTTGCAAATACATAATTTTATACGTACTTACTAGTTTTTGGAGTGTAAGGGTCCAACCAACATCTATTGGATCCTTGCCAACCTCACCTGCTCGTGGTGCACCCTGCTGACAAACAAACGAGGCTGTGGTTCATATTGAACCCCGTTTCGGGTTGTGGTGGACAGGCGGCGGCCCCACATAATTATCACGCCACCTAGCTTGGTGGTAGGACATACTCATGCCCGACTGGCTAGCGACCACCCTCGTGAGTGAGTCTGTCGTGAAGCAGTTCGCTGTGTTTCGGCTGGGTTCACGAGAGCCATCCCCCCTACATCCGAAGTGTGCGGCTTGTATGATGGTGGGGTCCGGCGATGCGATTTGGGCGATCTCTGATGTGTGTGGCGTGTTGGGTTGACATGGGGGCCAGGGAGACCCGGTGAAACGGCTGTCCGCTGGCCGCCCGCCGGTTAGTAGGGGACCCGAACCTGGGCATTACCTATAAACTCCGGCCCAGGAGGCTGTCCCGCCAACCGGCGCATAATCCCGACGAGTGTCTGTCCTGCCGGGGGAGGAGACCGGAGTGGAACCAGACAGGCACTCCCGGAGGGGACCGGGGGCCCTTTCGTCCCCCATGTCAATACTACAACTTGTCGCCGCATTTGGATTGACCCGCAACCATTGCGTTTTGCCTCCGCGATCATGTAAACCGCGCACTTCCAAAACTCATATTTTTTACGCTTTTTAAATAAAATGGTTAAAAATAAAAGAAAAAGGTTTACTTCAGCACCCCTTTCCACATTAAGAGTGGACTTTTGCAATATCAGGGGACTCCACAGTAATATCAACGCCGTCAATCACCATCTTGAGATGGCGAAGCCGGCCTTGCTCTTTCTGACGGAGACACAGATAACCTGCCCGAGCGATACACCGTATCTTCACTATCCCGGCTACAATCTCGAACATTTGTTCGTTCCAAAGGCTGGGGTGTGAATGTTCGTCCGTGAGGGCATCTGTTTCGACGTCTCAATAACTTAGAAGACGGGGACCTGTCTACTCTCTGGGTGCGCGTAGACTATGGTGGGTCCACCCGTATATACGCGTGCCTCTACAGGTCTCATCGCGGCGTCAGTGAGACAACTCGCTTCTTCGAACACGTCCAAGAAGCGACCGACACTGTGCTGGAACGGTATCCCACAGCCGAGGTGATTGTCCTCGTAGACTTTAACGCCCACCATAGCGAATGGTTGGGGTCTTCGCGGACCGACCACGCAGGGAAAACCGTTTATGACTTCGCTCTGCCTATGGTTTCTCGCAACTGGTGCAGGATGCAACCCGCATTCCTGATATCGAGAACCACGAGCCTTCTCTGCTGGACCTGCTGCTGACTACACACCCAGATCATTACCAGGTCTCCGTCGGTGCTCCCCTTGGATCGTCCGACCATTGCCTGGTTCAGTCTGAAGTGCCACTAGCGCTACCAGAAAGATCTCGACCCCGCGAGACGCGCAAAGTTTGGCATTACCGGTCAGCAGATTGGGATGGACTGCGGGAGTTTTATTCATCCTACCCATGGAGGCAGCTTTGTTTTTCTTCGGATGATCCGGATAGTTGCGCAGACTTGGTCGCCGATGTCGTATCGCAGGGCATGGAATGTTTTATTCCATGTTCTGTGGTGCCCATTGGAGGATCGAGTCAGCCTTGGTTCGATGGGCCCAGTGCAAAGGCTAATAGCCTAAAGCAAGATGCCTACCGGGCCTGGACTAAAGCGCATGCTCAAAATGATCCGGATAAATCCAAATTGAGAAAAGTATATAATTAAAGCAAATCGGCAGGATTGGCGATCGGCTTACAGGTTTCCCTTCTGGGAGTCGAGCATTCTGGTCGCTCGCCAAGGCTGTCGAAGGTAACTTCTGTCGGTCATCGCTTCCTCCGCTGCACACACCGGATGACTCCCTGGCCCACACTGCAAAAGAGAAAGCCGATTTACTGGCAGCCCTCTTTGCAGCTAATTCGACACTAGACGATGGGGGAGCCACACCGCCTAGCATCCCGCGTTGTGGCAGCTCAATGCCGGAAATCCGCTTTTCGCAAATCGCGGTCCGACGAGCTCTGTTCTCCCTTGATGTCCGAAAGTCGAATGGGCCTGACGGTATCCCCGCCATTGTGCTTAGGACGTGTGCTACAGAGTTGTCTCCAGTGTTGACGCGCCTATTTAGGCTTTCCTATACCGCCGGACGTGTGCCTTCTTCGTGGAAGACAGCCCTTGTCCATCCGATTCCCAAAAAAGGGGACCGAACAGATCCGTCCAATTACAGGCCAATAGCGATAACCTCCCTCCTCTCTAAGGTGATGGAGCGGGTCATCAATACTCAGCTCCTTAGGTATTTAGAGAAGCACCAGCTGATAAGCGACCGCCAGTACGGCTTTCGTCATGGTCGTTCAGCTGGTGATCTTCTTGTTTACCTAACGCACCGAATGGCTGAAGCCATAGAGAGTAAAGGCGAGGCATTGGCAGTTAGCCTCGACATCGCTAAGGCCTTCGATCGAGTCTGGCACAGGGCACTTCTATCGAGGCTGCCGTGTTACGGAATTCCCGAGGGTTTGTGCACTTGGGTATCCAGTTTTCTTGCTGATCGGAGCATCAAAGTCGCCATTGACGGATGCTGCTCCGATATCAAAAATATTAATGCTGGCGTACCGCAAGGCTGTGTGCTATCACCCACACTGTTCATTCTGCATATCAATGATATGTTGAAAATTCCCAACATTCACTGCTATGCGGATGACAGCACTGGTGATGCCCAATACTCCGGCCGTGCTAACATCCCTCGGTCCCACGGTGGAGGAAAGTCGAATTCGACTTGTATCTTAAGTCGAGACTTCGTTGGAGCGGGTCACGGAATGGGGGAGACTTAATTTAGTCCGTTTTAACCCCTCGAAGACACAAGTCTGCGCGTTCTCCGCGAAAAAAAACCCCATTCGTAGTAGCACCGTCACCCTACCCGTCGAAAACATCTTCCAAGCGAAAAAAAATTGTAAAACCATTATTTTCTCCATTCATTACAATACCATTTGGATAAAAATAAGTTTGTAAAATATGCTCTCATTGAAAAAATCTCCGTGACAACATTAAAATGTTCCCTAGTGAAGACGTTGTCGATAACATCTGTCAAAGGTGTCTAAATTACCACTCGCACTCGCAAAACAACGTTCACGCTCGTTTCTTTGTTTACTTTACTTGTTATTCGATGCTTGCTATCGAAAAGGGTAACATAAACAATCTCGCACTCGCAAATTATGTTTCACAATTTAGCCGCTAGGCGGCGCTGATCCGACGCCATACAAATTTGAGTTAACGTTGTCACTATCGACTCGTTAAGAAAACTCGCACTAAGCACACTGATTACAGAATAGTAGGATCTAGGTATATGAACCAGACATTATCTATGTGCACGAAATTAGAAATCGAAACCCAACAGAACATACAACATACCCATAAAAAATACGAAAAATATACTTAGTTAAGTTACAATAAATGGCTTTATCCCACCAAAACATTAATGTGAAAATGGGAGCCAAGTTCAATATTATGATAATTATGGTGTGGTTGTCGACTTCACCGACAAAAGACTTAAGATCTAAATGGGTGCCAAGTTCTGTAGACAATCCTGAACTTTATTTATAAGAACGTATAACATTCTTAAGTAAATTTAAAACACAATTTCTTGTTTTGGTTTCAGCTACAACAATGTTTGCTATTTAAAAATATGCCTTTTTAAATTTGAATAGTCGAACGAATAATTACACAATCCAAATAAGTTATGATCTATAATAAGCAAACATTGTTGTAGCTGAAAACAAAACAAGAAATTGCGTTTTAAATTTAATTAAGGATGTTATTTCAGAGAGGTAGAGCGTAGCGTTTATTCGCTCAAAGAGCACCAGGACCAGTAGACAAGATGGTTATCGACAATCGTCATCGACAGTAAACGATCAACATTTGTATGGGATTGACATTTCAAATCGAAATATCACGTGATTTTTAAAAATCTCTTATGTCAATCCATACAAAGGTTCATCGCTTACTAACGATGACGATTGTCGACAGCCATCTTGTCTAGGGGGGCTGGACTGGGGAAGTACTTCCACCTTACAGAATACCGCAGCCAAATAACGTTATGTTGTGTAAAGTTGTGTTCCTGCGCGTGAGTACGGTCGCCAGAGCTCATTGGGGAGGGGGGAAAGGCTGGTAACGCGTGAGCGATGCTTCGTGTGTTGCAAGCGTCCATATGGCTATGGTAACTGCTTACGATCAGGCGGGCCGTACGCTTGTTTCCGGAACAAGTCGTATAAAAAATAAAAAAAAGTTATACGTTCTTATTTTAGAGGGTTATGAATCACTTCCAATGTTGAGATTACATTACCAGCAACATGTTAATATACATGAAATATTTTATAAACCCCACAAAACAAAACGACAACATAACGGTTTTGGTCGCGAATAGTCGCCATTCGCCGGCATGCCATAGAAATTCGCATTTTTATCCCGGGGTTCTAAAAATATTTTTAATGGCTTAAGTTATTCCTTAGGCACCAAGGATCAATTATAACTTCATTCTAACGTCTCTAAAAATCTTTATTTTTTTGTACAAATTTCGCCATGATTCTTTGAACTTTCTAGGTTATTTTTTTAAGTGGATTGATCTAATTGGTGTCAGTCAATCACCTTAAAAATTACGGTTTTTGTCTATCTATATCTACATAAACGTTTTAGTGTAATTGTAAAGTTTGGGGTACTACTGTATCTAGGGAGTCTCAATAAATGAATAAAATTTTGTGTGTTTATGTAAAATAGTTTTTGAGTTATGAAGGGTTCAAAAGTGGCTCTAAATGGTTCGTGTAATATTACACACGGTACTGCTCGCTAGTTCTCTTTTCTTGTCTTGAGCTTGGCTTGACACGCTACCGCGTGTCTAGATATAGCAGACACCGACGTAAGCAAGAATAAGTACCTAAGTATATAAACCTACGATCATCCTACGATATTTTTTTTTTTATTTGTAGATATAAACGATAAAGATTTGCATAATACTCGTAGCATGGTAAACAATGTTAATGTGAAAATATCTCGCCTCATAACACTTAAACGTCAGACGTCATAGTGATTTTATGGAGTGAAAAATCCCCCTTTGGAAAGACGAAACATTTTCAAATTTTATAAAAAAAACGCTGTAATTTAAACTAAATTCTATTTTCTTAAGATTTCGAATCTTTTGACTGTTTGGCGATCCGCGCGGGCGAGGAAAACAATAGAAATCAATTGTTATTTTTTAAAAGCAAGTCAAGGGATAATTAAATAAGTAACAAGGAGTTGTACGCAATACCATAGGTACCTACTTTTAATCGCTAGTTTTTTTTTTGATAATAAAAAACACATATACGGGGTGGATACGACAATACGACGTAAACTACCTACTCATGTAGGTATACGATCAACTTTTACCACAGAATATTTAATAGTACATACTTTTACTATGGGACTATGGGAATCGTAAAGCAGTATTTTTTTTTCATGTCCAATTTTTTGTACCTACATGTCTCCTCGGCAAAAATGTATGAAAAGCTGTAATTTGTTTTTGCGACTTCGAAGTTGGTCCCATAGTAAAAGTTGATGGTATACATGAGTAGGTACTTTACGTGGTTTCATTTAATGTAGCATCCACCCCGTATAGGTATAATACCTACCTTACCTACCTATAACCTACACATATTCACTGGCCCTGCCAGTAATTCTGGATATTACTTTGACCATGCTTTGACTTATTGTCTAAAATATTTAATCGTTGACGATCTCTGCAGGGATTTTGAGGGATAAAAAGAGATTTTTTACCCTGTTTCATTCATTCCAACTAACAAGTTTAAGCTGATCGCGTCTACAATGGTTTCAAGATATATTTTATTACTTGTGTTTGCCAGTACTGTACTTGCCGCGGATTCGTGGAAAAAACCTGGTTGTCATAGAACTGGTAATCATTAATTAACATTCAAAATATTGTGTTTCTGATCTCTTAGATTGCCCTTGAATACTTAGTAAGACAAGTAGCGTGCCCAAGCCAAGAATCGTTTATGAAGGAAATTGTATAGGTACTTCTTAATCAATTTAAGAAGTACCTAGATATCTATAAACGTTTATTATGGACAGGATGTGTTTCACGAACACTATAATTGAGACACATAACTTTAATATTAAATTTCAGGTCACACGAGGACCATAAGTATACCAGACTGTGTCGAGTTTAAGATCACCACAAACGCGTGTCGTGGCTTTTGCGAATCTTGGTCATTGCCAAGCATAATGTTGGGTTTCAAAAGACATCCAGTGACATCGCTGGGCCAGTGTTGCAATATAATGGAATCTGAAGATGTAAGTGAATTGATTATGAATGGTTAGGTTTTTAATAACCGTCATCAGCTATAGTTGTAGGCTCCTAGCTAAAATGCGTTCAAGCAACTACAGTAGGTATAAGTAGTTAAACAAATCTAAGCAGCAAAATTTCACTAACTTCGTAATTTGATTGCTGCTGTTTGTCATTTAGACGATACAATAATGATGATATTGTAGCATTGATTTGATTTGTTGATGGAGCTGGGGAGTGGGCTATGGAAACATTGTTGTTAGTAAACCCAATGGGCTTTTTAGTCTTGACGAGTCCTATATACCTACTCCTAGTCATATCACATATTGTCCATGATGGAGATGGAAGTAGGTAACGGAAACCCTTAATCAATGGCTTCTAAATGCGAAGTGTGTGTTGTTTGTTTGTTACGCCTTCACGCCTAAACTACTCAACGGATCATCATGAAATTTGGCATGCAGATAGCCTATGGAGAAGGTATGGAGAAGGGCATAGGCTACTTTTTATCCCGGAAACGTGGGTGAAACCGCGGGGGGCAACTAGTTATATGATAATTTTGTATTAAGTCATTCGTAATTTTCATAGTGGAATATGGTTTCTAGAATACTGCTGGTAATCTTAATTTTATCTGGCCTGGAAGACATTTAAAACCCTTATTTTTTTCAATGTCAACACGCCTAAATTTTTCATAATTATTTCAGGTACCCGTGAAAGTGTTGTGCTTAGACGGTGAAAGAAATCTCGTATTTAAATCCGCAGTTTCATGCGCGTGTTACCATTGCCAAAAAGAATGATCAATTCATTCAATAATAATTTAACGTGACGATAAGATAATTCATAAAATAGTTTAATTAACAACATAGGAAGTTAGTGATCTCAGTGATTTTATTGTAAGTACCTATATCCTATCAAAAGTGTAACATGTTTAATTTAAAATGTTTTCAACGTTACTTTTACTTTTGTGGTTATGATTATAATTAAATAAACATATCGAACATACGTACCTACTTATTGTTTAATTTCGTTTTAACCCTAGATCACTAACCATATTTTTCAACGCTTATTACGAACCTTCGTCGTTCTAACTACGCTACGCGTTTTAAAAATAACGCTTTCAAAGGTCGCATTTTTAATAACAATATTAAATTTAATGGGACCTTTCAAATACAATAATCATAAAATACTCTTATGATGTTTATATCAAGTAACACAACAAATTAATTACATATATGGTCAGTACGGGGCCGTGGCGTAGCCGTGTGCTATGGTTCCCGGTATAGAATAGGGCCAACCCTTCTAATCCTGTGGGTGTCGTAAAAGGTGACTAAGGGAATACACCAGGGGACGGGCAGCAGCTTTCATCTGTGATACGTCATCACTACTGCGATCACCAACCCGCCTGCCAAGCGTGGTGATTACGGCAATACCCCTCTAATGATGACTACACAAAAACAGCTACGGCCCCCAGTCGCCTGCGGCCCCGGTAGCGGTAGCGGTCACGGTAACGGTGGGGCAGGGGGTGCTAAGACTCCGGCAGAGATCCGGCTACCAACACTGACGACTGGACCTGGTAACATATAATGCACGGACTTTGAGGACCGACGAGAAGCTCATTGAGCTGGAGAAAGAAGTGGACAGGTTGCGCTGGGATATTATGGAATTATCAGAAGTCCGAAGAGAGTGGGAGGACACGATAATCGTCGGGTTTATTGTCCGCAGGCCCCTCATCAAGAATATAGTGAGGATAGTGTCTCACCGAGAGTCGCATACCTGATACTCAGAATTACCAAACGGTATTCGCTGAAGGTCATCCAGGTATACGCTCCGACCTGATCACACCCAGATGACGAGATAGAGACATTGTATGAGGATATCTCAGGAGCCATACATGCCTCTAAAACTCACTATTATTATTGATGGGGGACTTTAACGCGAAGCTAGGCATTAGGAATAGCGATGAGCTGAGAGTGGGGCATTTTGGAATCGGGCAGAGGAACCCTAAGGGGCAACAGTTGGCCGACTTCATGGAGTTGGAGGGACTCTTTATGATTAACTCCTTCTTCAAAAAGCGGCCGCACAGGAAATAGACCTGGAGTAGCCCCGATGGATCCACGAAAAACGAGATAGACTTTATCTTGACGACAAAGCGGCAAATCTTCAGTGATGTTTCTGTGATCAACAGGGTAAGACCGGCAGCGATCACCGGTTAGTAAGAGGCACACTGAACCTGAACATCCAGGTGGAGAGATGTCGTCTGGTGACGTCTACGCTTCGACCCAATTTGCATATATCCAAGACCCTGAAAGCTTTCAGCTCGAACTTCATAATCGCTTCCAATGCCTAGATGATTGCGTGACGGTAGACGATACAAACAACAGGCGCGTGGAAACTGTCCATGCGGTAGGGTCAAAGTTCTTTAAGACCCGCCGCACGAATAGAACCAAACCTCTCGGATGAGACTCTCAAACTCATGAAGCGACGACGTGAAATGAAGTTGCTGTCTTCAGCTGATACAGCCGAATATCGGCAGCTAAATAGGCAGATCTCAAAAGCAATGCATGAAAATATATGTGAAAAAGGAGGAGGGTTCGGATTCAATACGCGTTGATGAAGTCTACTAGTCGAATAGATAGAAGTCTACTTGATCAGGATTATCAAGTGACTAGAATATATACCGCACGATGTCTTTTCCTTCTCACAACAACATCGCAAAATTGTACTGTTAGTTTTAATTTTTACTTGGTTTACTGATATATTCACGTTAACTTATTTTTACTTTTTCTTAACTGTAACTGGTTACATATATGCACTTACACATAATCAACACTCGTCAAAAAACCTACACACTATTAATTTTGTTTTTCCCATTTCAGCATTGCGTGTCTATGTAACACCTATCGATATCCTTAAGCTTTCTGATAATAATTTGCACAAAACTATATATAGGTATATACTATCGCCCTATCTCATCGTCCGCCAGACCCATGTGGGAGCACGGAAGTGCCCCCGGCAAGTCGTAACATTTTTACCACTACAATGTTAGATTCAAACAGTATAGAAACTATTAAATTAACTTGGGTCTGGACACCCTGGCGGTATCCAAAACGATTTTATGCGATATAGTCAACTTACAATTATACGTAACTCAATTCCATAAAGCTAATCTCTCAAAATATAAGAAGCATTAGCTGTAACTTTCATAACTTCATTACCCTAACTAATGACTAGATCGAATATAACCTGGGATATTATTGTACTCACTGCGTGCTGGCGTCCGTCAGCCAAATCTATCCCGGTTCTTGATGGTTTCAGCCATATATCTACAACTTCCCATAGGACACAGAATGAAGGCATTGTTATTTATTATAATAATCAATTGAAAATCATGTTTGAAGAACCTCCTATCAGTGACGTAAACTGTCTTTTATTAAAGTTAAATCCAGAGGCCTGTATCATTGAAATCTATCCCCTCCAAGTCAATATAATACAACCAATTTTACAAACTCTACTGACACGCTATTGACTAAACTAACTAGTTAAAAAAATATAATCTTATGTGGGGATATCAACATTGATATAAAACCCAAAACTGGGGATAAGCGTTCTTTCGAATACCTCAATGTTTTGGCGAGCCATTGTCTGCTTCCGGGGCATGCGTTCGAATATTGAATATAATATCGATATTGTTCGAATTAATTATACTGGTCTTGATATTGCTATCCAAAATATCTACTTCCTACCAATTTTAAATTGCAATGACGTCAATACAGCCACAGATCTCCTCGTTAACAGTATTTCTAGTGCAATAAGTGAAAACTCCATCGTTTCTAAAACCCCAAAAAGATAAATAATACGTAAACCATGGATCACCAAGTCTCTATTGCGTTGCATGAGGATAATGAGATTCTGAAGACGACTTATAAACGAAACAGGAACTTTTGTTGTGCTCCTCTAAAAAAGGCTAAGAGACTATACGAGAAACGAGAGATTGAGAATGCTAAAAACAATAAAAGGAAGCTTTGTGACGTTATTAAAAATATTGGTAACCATAAGAAAGTAGTTGACCACTCATCTTGCCTAATTTCGCCTACTAATCCCGAACATAGTATCAACGAAGTGAATAGGTTCTTTGCTGAGATTGGAGGAAGGCTTGCTGAACAATACAGCCCCTGCAACACAACTAACCCTTCCTTGTATGTAACGAATCAATGTTCCCCATTAATTCATTTGTTTTGCTTCCTACTGATATGGCTGAAATTATTCAATTAATAAAAGAACTGAAGGACGACTGTGCAGTAGGTTTCGATCAGATCTCGGGTAGGATAATTAAAAGATACGCTCACGTATTAGCCAGTCCTATAATGCATATTTGCAATCTTGCTCTCTTGTCAGGTGTATTCCCTCATGGATTTAAGATTGCAATAATTAAACCTATACATAAAGGAGGGGATAGGAACTGTGTAAATCACTTCAGGCCAATCTCAATTCTTCCTTCTTTGTCTAAAATCTTAGAAAGGCTAATGAACAAACTAATAATGAATAGTAAATATTGGACGACGGCTTGCGCCTAGCTCTAGTTTGCGCAAGTGCTTAGTGACCATACGTTGCGGTAGTTTTAGTTCAAATTGAACAAGGTATTTCTCAATGTATTTACAGTATTTAATGGAATTAAGGCCATTTTTGGAAACAGTATTTTTTGTACTACCGCCCCTAGGTCGCTCGTCGCCGACCAAAAAAGACCCTGTACCTATATATAAAATGAACCCCTATTACTCCTGGTCACGCTATAACTTGAAAACGGCTTTACCTACTTCATTCATGTTTTTTTTTAATTCAGTTCAATTAATTTCATATCCATTAAATACAATTCAATTCAGTTCCGTTCGATTCATTTCAATTCAAGTCAATTCAATTCAGTTCCGTTCGATTCATTTCAATTCAAGTCAATTCAATTCATTTCAATTAATTTCAATTCAATTCATTTCATTTCAATTCAGTTATTTTCAATTCAATTTACTTCAATTCATTTCAATTCAATTCCATTCAATTTACTTCAATTAATTTCAATTCAATTCCATTCAATGCAATTTATTTCAATTCAATGCAATGCAATGCAATTCTATCTAAAATTAGTTTTAATTAAATGTTTTTGTTACGCTTGCCTTCACACTGCCTTGAAGAAAATAAGTAATGTGGAAAAATAGGAATTTGTAAAAGTAATAATATGGAAATATAATAATGCGGAAAATTAGGAACTTATAGGAATATAAAAAAATAAGAATTAGATTTTTTTTGAATGTGGACAAATAAGAATATGGAAAATATGTAAGTCGGAAAATAGCCATGACGATTCCTGTATTCTCGGCACTAATCGAACTAACCTTCGAATCGAAATAATTTCGAGTGTAAGGAATAAATGTTGCCATTATGATACATACAAATTGCACGATGCATTTCGTTTCACTTGATAATTGCGTTTTGGTAACGTATGCGTACGTAAGTATCTTAAATTAAATTTCAAAAAGATATGAATGACTATGACATACACAGATCACAGAATAATTCAGATGGAGCGCGAGGAACACGAAAGTGAAGCCAAAAAAGCAAATACATATTGAAAATCTAATACCTGGTATTCGTTTTCCAGTTTGTATTTGCATTGTTTAACCACAGTTTCTTAATAAAGGAGTGTTTTTTGTTACATTAAGTTTGTTAAACAAAGCAAATACACATTCAAAAGCGAATACCAGGTACGTGTTTTTCAATTTGTATTTGCTTTTTTGGCCTCACTCCCGTGTTCCGCGCGCTCCATCTGCCTTATTCTGTAATCTGTGATGACATATTTAAAACAACGTTTTACACTTTTTATATCTTGATATATCCGGAATTCATAAATTAATTAATTTTATTAAATAATTATAATTTAATAATAAAAATCATTGACTATTACGAACGAGTGATGAATTCGAGTGAATGAGAATTGGCTCCCTGTACCTATATTATAAGGTGCGTTCGAATTGGGGTATGGTAGCAAAAATAACAGTCAAAAATGCCAAAAACGATCTCATCTGGCGTTCGATTTGGAAAGTTGTGGGCGAAATTGGCGTTTCGAACTTTTTTTTTTTTTTTATGCTACTTAGGTGGCAAACAAGCATACGGCCCGTCTGATGGTAAGCTGTTACCGTAGCCTATGGACGCTTGCAACACCATGGGTATATACGCGCGCGTTACCGACGCTGCAGAAATCTCTTCTGAACTGTTTTCGTTCACCGTTCGTTTTACTTGGAAACAGTTAAAAACGACATCGTGAACTGCAAATTTTGACCCACCTACGAGGCAGGGTCGTTTGTGATCATATTTTGACATCTTTGAATCTGACAGATAAGTTTTGGAAAATTCAATCGTGAAGCGAAAATTCTAATTTTTATTGTAAAATTTGATAGAAATACTAACAGGCAAGAGATTAATTTGTCAGATTAACTTTGTTTAAAGATTAACTGAAGGAAAAAGGTAGCTTGAGACAAGTGAGAAGCAGGCGATGAGCATGCAAATGAAATTTTTGTATCTAATCGTTCGATTTGGGAAATATCGTTTGAGGCAAAAGTTACAAAATTGTTTAAATTTTCCAATTCGAACGCATAAACAAAAATGCCCATTTTGAAACTGTTAATATAACGACATCACTTGACTTTTTGGCGGGAACTTGCAGAGTGACGTAGCATTTTCATTTTTATTTTCATAAATTTGTGAATTTTGAGTTTTATTGTGTATTTTTGGTGGTATTTTACCCAATAAAGATCATCCATGTGCACCAGTGAAGTGAAATGAAATGAATTATGTGTATCGTGACTTTTCAAGTTGTCTCAAAATTTCCGTGTAGACTACAATGACCACCATTGTAGTAAAACATGACTTTTATGGACGGTGACTGACTGAGGACTATAATGTGAAGTGATTTATTGTGACTGGAAACTATAATATAACTCGACACTGGCAGAAATGAGCCCTAATTTGGGCTTGGTTGCCAAAATTAAAAATAAGAAGAAGAACGACATCACTCCAATTCGAACGCACCTATAAATAAAATGTAATGCGACTATAACTCGACACTGGCAGAAATGAGCCCTAATTTGGGATTGGTTGGTTGCCAAACTTAAAAATAAGAAGAAGAAGGACTTTGTATCTATGGTCATGAAAAAATTAACAAAAAAAAATAACATGTCCAAATTGTCCAACCAAGCAAAAGTCTGCAATATCCCGAAAAATCCAATTACCAGACAAGTTTAATGATTGTATATTGACGGTCGGATTTAAATAACAAATGTAACAATAAATCAGTATTTTTTTCGACAAAGATGTTATGGAGGACACCTCAAAGCAATCTAATACGCCTGCTTGGCAAAACTGTATTCACTGTCCCAGTCTACTCTTTGCTAGTCCCACGGAATTTGAAAGGTAGACCTAATAAAAGCTTTATTATTTAATTAGTAATTACACACCCTATTTAAAATTTGTATCGTGTTTTTAATCCTTTTTAACCTTATTTACAGACACATTCAAGATAAACATAGCATCAAAGAAGGCTCTATTATTCTCTGTCAATATGGGCAAAACGGTATGTGTTCTGCTTTGCAGTTTGGAGATCTACGAAAAGCTGGCTTTAAATATCATGTGAGGGAATATCACCTGTATGCCAAAGATTACAATGATGATTGGACATTTTATTCATCCTCACAAAATCTCCCAGCAGTATTAAATGATCCTAATAGAGGAAAACAGAGCAACTTTTTTACTAAAACATGGGGCGACAGCTTTATTGAGAAGGTAGATGTATACCCAAGCCCCTATTTACCAGAAATATCTTTATCACACTTTGAGTCTTACTGTAAAAGAAATGCTAAAAAATATAGACGACATTGTCGACTGAAAGAAAATGTACCTGTTAAAACAAAGACACCAATAGTGGAGAATGTTTGTGAGGTGCCAGATATTTTTTATGAACAATCTTTACCACTAAATGACCCAAATGTTTTCAGCAAAGTTTTTCCAAGTCTCTGCAATTCAGATGTACCAAGTGATGCAATAAGATCCCTACAAGAAATTCTGAGTACATATCTTGATGTTATAGAAATGAAAATATCAAAACAAGTGGCACAAAAATCAGATGCATTCTTCCATGCCATGCTTTCACATGACACTATCATGGAACAGATGGCTAAAGCAGTGAAAACTGTCAGACAAGCAAGACAGAGTATAGCTAATGTCAAAAACAATTTGACTGAATGTCCACTTAAATTAATAAGCTTGACAAGAATTAACCATAACCTACACAGTGTTCATGAGCTTCTTAAACTAATTGGTACAGTTCAACAAACACAGCCCATGATTCAGCTGTTATTGAGTACTTCAGATTATGTGGCTGCTCTGGATTTGATAAGTTCTACCCAAAAAGTGCTATCTACACGACTTTCTGGCATACAAGCATTCAGACATTTATCTCCACAGTTAACTGAAATGAAAAGACTAATTCATAAAATGTTGAGTAATGAATTCCTTAGATTTATTGTTACAGATCTAAACCGACCTCCTAAAGACATCACAGATATACCTGAAAAGGATAAAATAATATCAATTGTGTCAGGCATACTTCGCCTTAAAGAATTTGATTTTATTGATACCTTTAAAACAGAAGCTATCACTTCAATACAAGCTACTATCAAACAATGTGTAATAGAAATAATTTCAGAGAGAGACAGTAGCACAGAGATTGTATTGAGAGGATCTAATGCAGATAATACATGGCTGTTATGTAATGAAGGTATTACCTTTCTTCAAAAAGTCACTCCAAACATAGTGAATTTGCTTAAGCGAATTTTATCTTTAAGTAATCTGATAATAGAAATTAGTCAAATGGATGATGTAACTGGAAATGATAGTGATATTTTGTGGACTCATGATGAAATTCTGGCTGTAGAAGAAAAACTACAGAAAGTGACTGTATCACTTTCAGACTACTGCAATGAGCGATGTGCCAATCTTATTGTGGCTAAAACTGACAAAGACTACATATTTAATGACATGTCTCAGCTTTCAAGTATGTCTCAATTGATAGAAGATTTTTGTGATGAATGTGAAAAAGTTACTGGTCATCACAGCAATGCAATGAAGTTAGCATTCAGAAGTTTTGCAATGAAATATATACAAAGCTTACACACAGAGCGTAGGTCGCAATTGTCAGCTACACTTAATACAGAGAGATGGAAAACCTCCGATGTTCCGTGTGAATTACAAAATGCAATTAATAAGATATGTGAAACTGGTGAAATACAACCAATAATACCATATGATAGTGGAAAGCCAGAGGGTAAATACTTGATCATCAATAAAGAAAATTTTGCCATTGTTACCACAGTACAGACGTTGATTAAAATTTTGTTGGAATATTGTGATGCAACAAAGCAGAGTCCAATAATAGTTCAGTACTTAGTGCATTGTATGCTAGAACTGATCCGAATGTTTAATTCACGATGTTGCCAACTGGTGTTGGGTGCAGGAGCAATACAGAGTGCAGGATTAAAAACGATATCAACATCTAATCTTGCTCTAGTATCAAGATCGCTTCAAGTTATTTTGTGGTTTCTGCCCATGATAAGAGGACTGCTAGAAAAATTGCACTGCAAAGAGTTATCACTCAATGGTTTTACTAGTGTAGAAAGTGACATAGTTAGTCATAAGCAAGAAATAGAAAATAAGATTTGTCTCATAGTAAGTAATATGTTATGTTCTCAGCTGACAGGGTGGGATGCCAAACCCCCTGTTCCATCTCAAACATTCCGAAATATTTCAAAACACTTAGTAAAATTACATGAAGCACTGATTGATATTTTACCAACTGAACAAATAAGAACCATTTATAAAAGTGTAAATGATAACTTTAAAGATAAACTAAGAGAACAACTAATTAAAATGAATATTGTAGCAAATGGAAGTCCTCAGCATGGTGTTGTCACTTCAGAGCTAACTTTTTACTTACAAACTCTTAAAACTCTTAGAGTGATAAATGAAAATGATAGTGAAGACAATATATTGTATGATATTTGGTTAAATTGATAATTATGTTTAAGTTTAGACCAACTTCTGTAAAACAACTTTTTGGCCATTGGGTACAAAATCCATATCCCAAATTATAAGATAGGTCTGTTGTATGAGGGCTGCCATCTGCAGGGTTTCTCTAGATTTATTCCTAACTTATCCTATGTTAATCATTCCAGAGATGACAGCCGTAGTTACAAGCATTTGAAATTGGAATTGCTTTTTACATTGTATATTAACTAATAATCACTGTAGTCACCAAATATAGTTATTTATTATACAAATGTTTTGCTAAAACTCAGTTTTAATTTATACACATTCTTCATTGAATGGTATACCTACCGCATTTACTCTTGATCTTAACTAGTCCGACCTAATCAGGATTTTCAGCCATAACCTATTCTATTTAGAAAAATGTGCATCGGTCTTATTCATAATGAGTTTATGAAGGGTTTATAAGCTCGATAAAGTCATATTTGAGTTTTTAATTTGTGAGGAATGAATATGGTTGTAGGTACCTAAGTGAACTGAAAAAATATTTAATATTAAATAAATAAATATCCTGGGACATTCCTCACACACGGTCATCTGATCCCAAACTAAGCAGAGCTTGTACTATGGAAACCAGATAACTGATATATTACATATACTACTTTTTGTTTGTAAATACATACATAATTACATCCAGACTCAGGACATGCAGAGCTGTTCCTGCACATAATTGCATGTCCTGTTTGGAAATCGAACCCACAACCTGCGGCGCAAAAGGTGGAGTCTTAACCAACTGCGCCAACTGGCTCGTCAAATATTATATTCATCATCAGCCTATAATGTCCCACAGATGAGCACAGGCCTCCTATCACAAATGAGGGTGAAAGGGAGCAGATACTCCACCACGCGTGCCCACTGCGGATCGGTGGAGGTAGGCTAGTGGTCAACCTACTGTTGGAATTTTTCAAGCCGCCTATGAGGCTTCCAACTAGCTTAACGACTATCACAATTAAGTGATAACCGGGACCAACGGCTTTACGTGCCTACCGAAGCACGGAAACGCTCGATTTGAAATATCACTAGACGGTCACCCATCCAGGTACCGACCACGACAGACGTAGCTTAACTTTGCCGATCAATTAAGAACGGCTAATTATGCTACACCACGAGCGCTTCCAAATAAATTATAAATTAAATATTATATAACGCATCTATTATTGGTTGTATTGGTTGCACCCATGTAAAAATAAAAAAATATTTGAGGAGATGCAGCTCAGTACTATATGTATAAATCGTAGAGGTATAAATAGAAAGGGGTTCTTTCTTCTTCTGTGCTTCTTCTTATTTTTAATTTTGGCAACCAAGCCCTAATTAGGGCTAATTTCTGCCAGTGTTGAGTTATATTATAGTTTCCAGTCACAATAAATCACTTCACATTATAGTCCTCATTCAGTCACCGTCCATAAAAGTCATGTTTTACTACAATGGTGGTATTGTACTAAATATCTTCACGGACTTTTTGAGACAACTTGAAAAGTCACGATACACATAATTCATTTCATTTCACTTCACTGGTGCACATAGATGATCTTTATTGGGTAAAATACCACCAAAAATACACAATAAAACTCAAAATACACAAATTTATGAAATTAAAAATGAAAACGCTACGTCACTCTGCAAGCTCCCGCAAAAAGTCGAAAGGGGTTCTATTCCCTCAATGTACATGTAGGTCAAAGAATTTAAAACGTCCAGGGCTGCGTTCAGTAACAACGCCGTGTGATCGCCCGACGATCATGATAGCGTTCAGTAACAGTTCAATAGTATGTGGTGCGATCGTCGGACGACGTCGGACGATCGCACCGGTCACACGGTGTGTAGTTACTGAACACAGCCCTGAAGGATAGTCGCCTCTATGGGAACATGAAATAAAAAACCCAGAATTGACAGTATTTGACAGCCGTGCGCAGTACGAACTGAGAGCGATTTGCTCAGGGAGACCCTCAAGCGGAGTGAAATTAAATGTCATGCTTTAGTAAGGCGGATTATCCATCTGGGTAGAGGCACGATGCCCTATGAAAATCTTTGATGTAGGTAAGTATTTTACGCATATTAATTTTTGATGTCGTGCTAATAGGTACTAAATCAAAACCTCTGAACTGATTGCGATACAGCTTATGTCGTGAAGAGGTAACAGACAGAGTTACTTTCGCATTCTTATTTTTTTTAGTACGGATATAGTAGGATGTTCTGGACTATTAGGTAGGCCCGTATCAATGTTAGGGGGGTAACATTGATACGGGCCTACCTAATAGTACCTTGGTGAACGAGCTTTGCTCGGTGTTTGTGAAAATTCCTAGTGGTCGTACTGGGCTATGGCTTACATACATGCTGCAGTGAAATTACCGATCTTACTATCTGCGAATGAACTCGCTGAGTTATACTCGATATATAAAATTCTACGGATATATTTTTAACCAGGTAACTTGTGATGCTCGCCTCTGGATCCGGGAAATTGTTGCGACATGGCGAGGTAGCACCCATGACTCCCGGATCTTCAATGAGTCAACTCTAAAAGAACGTTTTGTGTCAGGCGAGTTTAAAGGAAGGCTTTGGGAACTTCGGGATACAGGCTGGAACCATACCTGTTTACGAAGAAAGAAATAACATTCATTAGTCAATGAAAATGCTTATCGAAGGTTTATAGCGTTCACTAAAATAAAACGTCTAATAGGACTCTCTAACGGTCTTATTCATAATGAGTTATGAAAGGTTACACAAAGTATTAATTTAACAGCATAATAATTCAATGAATTTAACCATTTATCTAAAATTATTTTCCCACGGAATATTTTTCTAATTCTATTTTTTGATTACTAATGACCCATATTCATATGTCTGTGCTAATGACCTATACATTCTTCCCTTAAGAGGAAATTCACTAATTTGTTAGGACCTTATATAAATCCGAGTGATTCATTAAAAATAAAGAATTTCAATACCTAAATGGGTAATACACGAATACTGAATTTCAACGCTGCCGTCGTTTTTTTGCCGAAACCGATCCTTCGGTCGGTCACTATGACGAGACTATGACTATTTTGACGGGCCTTGGCGCAGTTGGTTAAGATTCATCTTACGCGCCGCACGCAGGTCGTGGGTTCGATTCCCACACAGGACATGCATTTCTGTGCATGAACATGTCTGTATGTCCTGAGTCTGGGTGTAATTATGTATATTAAGTATGTATTTACAAACAAAAAGTAGTATATGTATTATATCAGTTATCAGTAGTACCTCTACCATGAGTTTTATACACTAACGTTATCTACAGTCGCTAGCGACTACGGTGAAGTATTTTGTATGAAATGCTTGCAAAAGTATCCACTAGAGGCGGTGCTAGTTATACAAAATATTCACCGTAGTCGCTAGCGTGTGTAGATTACGTTAACGTAGAAAACTCATGGTAGGGGTACTGGTTTCCATAGTACAAGCTCTGCTTAGTTTGGGATTAGATGACCGTGTGTGAGGAATGTCCCAGGATATTTATTATTATTATTATTACTATCATAACGATCATAGGTACGACTCTACCATGTACGTACCTCCCTCTACCATTCGTGCGAGCAAGAGTTTTCTTGCATGAATAAAATGATAAAAAACACATTTTAAACAGCTGCAAAAAAAATGTGCCACGTACATTTTGGCTCTTCCGTCTCAAAAGGTTGCCGACCCCTGCTCTAAACTGATATCATCGTCAGCGCTGTTAAAAGTGACGGTAAGTTATTGTGTTTTCGGCAAAAATCTAATAAGATTCTTAGTTTTCCATTTGGCAAAGATACTTTTTATGATTTTATGAGAGAAAAATCATAAAAATTCAGATTTTAATTAAATTCTCAAATGTTCTGTTTTGAATACTGTGAACGCGTTCACGAGCGTTCCGAATGAGGAGGCACACTGACAATTTATCCCGCTAGGTGTCGTATATCTGTCAAACACCATACATTTTTTACGTATTCGTTATCAAATAAGTTATTAATTAAAATTATAATGCCTTTATGTAGTGCATTTTAATGCAATAATAAAGGTTTACACCGATTGAAAAGAAGAAAGATGTGGATCAAAGCCTTACAAAAAAAAATGGAAACCAAGCTCATAGGCAAGATTATGCAGTTATCACTTCAAACCTAAGGATTTTTATGAGGAAAGCCTATATACTGGTTGGTTTAATTAATTGAAACTCATGAAAATCCATCAAGTCAATATCAATGACAGTTACCAGTGAGGGTGGCGCCATCTGAGATTAGCTTTGCCTGTCCCTCCCCATTGTTGACGGTTCTCAGCTGTCATTAATGTAGCCTAGGTTGATGTGTCGCCGAGTGTACTTCAAAGAAAGAAAGAAAGAAAAAATATTTATTGCCCCACAGTACACTTCTTGCCCACAACTTCAACTAAGCAGAGCTTTTTAGAAAAGCTTAGCAGTTCGAAAGGATAAGCTGTTTTATATTTTTCATTCCCAAAAAATCATAATTAAGTAGAGGTACTACGTGGTACTACACGTGACGCCATCTATGGGTCGATCGGAAAAGGAGATGGGAAAACCTACCATTCGTCTGCGCCGCGGGAGGCTGGAACTCGCGCTACGCCACTGTTATCATTATCTTTGTAGACAAATAATAAATTGCTGAAACCAGCTAATGAAATAAATATTTGTAATATCTTAAAATATATTTATTTTGTATGTTTGTTCTTATTATATTTTCATCATTTCATATTTGGTCGCTAGCTACATAATCGTTTATCACAATAGCTTTAGAGCCAGCGCTGGCTACGCATAATTTTTACAGCTTTATGGAGTTTCGCAAATATTTGCTTTCGTTTTTGTTCAGCACCTTATTGGCCTTCTGAACCCAATTCAACATGCACCCGATCATAACACTACGTACTAAAGTACCTAAATAAAAATAGTAGGTAGATTTTGCACCACGGGGATTAAGCAGTGTCTTACGTGACGGGCGGCATATTGAACCCTGAGCGTAACGTAACGAGGGTCTCCCGAGCGAAACCAGGGAGCAGTTATGTAGAGACCTGATTGAAGCGAGGGGTTCAAGCCGCCCAGACGAAGACAGGCTTTATCCTCATGGAATAGGTACTCTAATTTACATACCCTCTGCAAGACAACCAAACACAGTCTTTTTAGGGTTCCGTAGCCAAATGGCAAAAAACGGAATGTCTGTCTGTCTGTGTGACATACGGACGATGTCACAGCCATTTATTTCCGAAACTATAAGAACTATAATGTTGAAACTTGGTAAGTAGATGTATTCTGTGAACCGCATTAAGATTTTCACACAAAAATAGAAAAAAAACAATAAATTTTGGGGGTTCCCCATACTTAGAACTGAAACTCAAATTTTTTTTTTCATCAAACCCATAAGTATGGGGTGTCTATGGATAGGTCTTCAAAAATTATATTGTTTCTATAGATGTTTCTAATATATTTTTTTTCTAAACTGAATAGTTTGCGCGAGAGACACTTCCAAAGTGGTAAAATGTGTGTCCCCCCCCCTGTAACTTCTAAAATAAGAGAATGATAAATCTATAAAAAATATATGATGTACATTACGGTGCAAACTTCCACCGAAAATTGGTTTGAACGAGATCTAGTAAGTAGTTTTTTTTTAATACATCATAAATTGAAATTAATATCAAATACTCAAGTCTATACTACCATTTACTTATATACCTACAGATTTGTACGGAACCCTCGGTACGCGAGTCTGACTCGCACTTGGCCGTTTTTAGGGTTCCGTAGCCAAATGGCAAAAAACGGAACCCTTATAGATTCGTCATGTCTGTCTGTCTGTCTGTCCGTATGTCACAGCCATTTATTTCCGAAACTATAAGAACTATAATGTTGAAACTTGGTAAGTAGATGTATTCTGTGAACCGCATTAAGATTTTCACACAAAAATAGAAAAAAAACAATAAATTTTAGGGGTTCCCCATACTTAGAACTGAAACTCAAAATTTTTTTTTTCATCAAACCCATAAGTGTGGGTTGTCTATGGATAGGTCTTCAAAAATGATATTGAGGTTTCTAATATCATTTTTTTCTAAACTGAATAGTTTGCGCGAGAGACACTTCCAAAGTGGTAAAATGTGTGTCCCCCCCCCTGTAACTTCTAAAATAAGAGAATGATAAATCTATAAAAAATATATGATGTACATTACGGTGCAAACTTCCACCGAAAATTGGTTTGAACGAGATCTAGTAAGTAGTTCTTTTTTAATACGTCATAAATTGAAATTAATATCAAATATTCCGGTCTATACTACCATTTACTTATATACCTACAGGTTTGTACGGAACCCTCGGTGCGTGAGTCTGACTCGCACTTGGCCGGTTTTATTTTTGTTTTACAATCGCGCCTTTTTGTCTTTTTTATTTGTGTTCTACTCACAGATATAAATCTAAATAGATGAAGCGAGTGTATGTTATTGTGTATTTGTGTACGCGTGTCAAAATCTTTGCAAAAAGTGTCAATTCTCGTAACAAAACGTCAGCGGTGTCGTAGCGACATCAACTATTTCAATTGTGTTTCGTATATATTTTATATAAAAAACATTCAAACGTGTATATGCCTCAACAATTTGTCTATGGATCGTTTTTCAATCGTTCAATGATTTGACATTATAATAGTAAAATACACTGTTTAATCGTTGAAGTCGCTACAATATCGTTGAAGTTCTGTTACGAGAATCGAGCCACTGGGAACTCGGATAAGGATGCATGTCCACGAGACATGCGTAGCGAGGGACGTGTTTATATAGCTGACAAATAGGATCACTTCATTTTCACGTTATAGCTCTAATGCCAGCCTAACAAGAGCGACTAATAGTCGGGGCCCCCCGCCCCGCGCGCGATCCGAGCATACTATACTCAAATGTGACGGAACGAAAATCAGAATGCGTGTTTATTTGTTGTCTTGTGCGATGTTTACCTAGGAACTGTATTTAACAATTTATCACTGCCCTTTGTTAAAATGGATAATTTTAGTGGACGACTGTCGCGCAATAAACATGAACATTCAAAGTTGTTTTTTATATTACTGCAAGATTCTGCAATGTAAGAAATATCTTTTTCTGCTTCTACTTCACAATACGATCAAAATTATGTAGGTACGACAATCTCGGTCACAAGCTGCTAGAAGTTATCAAAATTGATCTCTAAGTTTTTGTCAGAGTGCTAAGAGCTAATTCTTTATGGCTAAACAAAATGAGGTTCCTGCGAGATCTGCTCCACCTCGTCAAACTTTACGCAGGATAAAACCATGGTCAAGGAAAATATTAAATAACATTTTCGATAACTTCTAGCGACTTGTGAGCAAGATTGTCATACATAATTTTGTTCATAAAAATACTATTTTTTAGGGTTCCGTAGCCAAATGGCAACACCTTTTGCATGGATTCGTCATGTATGTCTGTCTGTCCGTCCGTATGTCACAGCTACTTTTTTCCGAAACTATATTCTGTGAACCGCATTAAGATTTTCAACCAACATTTTTATCAAACCTAGATAGGTCTTCAAAAATGATATTGAGGTTTCTAATAAAAAAAAATCTAAACTGAATACCTAGTTTGCGCGAGAGACACTTCCAAAGTGGTACAATGAGTGTGTCCCCCCCTGTAACTTCGAAAATAACAGAATGATAAAACAAAAAAAATATATGATGTTCATTAACCATGCAAACTTCCACCGAAAATTGGTTTGAACGAGATCTAGTAAGTAGTTTTTTTTTAATACGTCATAAATCGTAAACCGCAATTTACCTTTCATTCAATCAACTCAAATATAAATTGCTGCTACGGAACCCTTACTGGGCGAGTCAGACTCGCACTTGGCCGCTTTTTTAAATAAATCTTAATAGCATTTTTATTTTCTTCAAAATTCCTTTCAGCGTTTTTCTCTAAGACCTGTAGTTCAGAAATTGCCCACACTGGCTAAAAAAACACTTTATTTTCACATTATTTTATACAGTATGCTAATTAAGTTGGTGTAGTTGGTATAGGTAGGTAACTGACTCTGACGCTTGTAAGTTAAACGGCGGCATTCCTTCAAGATCAAAAGAGTGCAACTTCTGTACGTTAGTACTATCACAGTCTAATAACCATACAGTCGGTCGACGAAGCCGTCTAGACAGGGCAATCGTGCGGGGTGTGAGGGACGAGACGCGGGAAAGCCGTTACCGACCTGCGAACAAAACTATGTTAGTAGCTCGGTAAACAGCATTCAGGGCTAACGCGTGTTTGTGTCTGTAATTATTTTATTTAAAATGGTGCAAACGACGTGTGCTGTGAGAGACTGCAAGTCTTCATCCTATTTAAATAAAGATCTGCGGTTTCATCAGCTTCCACACACAGACGAAAGGTAAATAAATCATGGTTTGTGATCGTAGAGTGCATACAATAATAATTTTATATTTGTCATGTCGTGTCACGTTAATAACGCCAACAAAATGGCCGAATGGCGGACGGTAAAAAATATCTAATAGGTACACAGGTATAGGTAACAGGCACAGGGCATGAGTGTTTGTTTTTTTATTTTTATTTTCAATAGATCTGATGATGGAGTAGGAGGGTAAGCACTGGAACTCCATAGTGGAACATCGTATCCTAGCCGTGTTTGGGTTTGTTGGAATTGTCGTGAGATGAACTTTGACCATGTATGGTTTTCAGGGTCTGATGATGGAGTAGGAGGGTAAGCACTGGAACTCCATAGCGGAACTTCGTATCCTAGCCGTGTTTGGGGTTGTTGGAATGGTCGTGAGATGAACTTTGACCATGTATGGTTTCCAGGGTCTGATGATGGAGTAGGAGGGTAAGCACTGGAACTCCATAGCGGAACTTCGTATCCTAACCGTGTTTGGGGTTGTTGGAATGGTCGTGAGATGAACTTTGACCATGTATGGTTTCCAGGGTCTGATGATGGAGTAGGAGGGTAAGCACTGGAACTCCATAGCAGAACTTCGTATCCTAGCCGTGTCTGGGGTTGTTGGAATGGTCGTGAGATGAACTTTGACCATGTATGATTTCAGGGTCTGATGATGGAGTAGGAGGGTAAGCACTAGAACTCCATAGTCGAACATCGTATTCTAGCCATGTTTGGGGTTGTTGCAATTTTCGTGAGATGAACTTTGACCATGTATGGTTTTCAGGGTCTGATGATGGAGTAGTTATTATAATATTGTATAAAATATAATAATGCTAACAATGTTTTATTGTTATCTGCAATAAATAAATAATTTTGTAAATATTGTTTACTTGTGACAACCCTGGCCGTCGCGATACTGTCTAGACGTTGTCGGCATTTTTCACAAGATCAAAGGCGTCGGACGACTGTATGGTTATTAGACTGTGGTACTATTATCTATTCCGTGGCCTAACTAAAGAGCAATTGTGAGTGACATTATGGTAGGTTTAAAACCAAATTACACGCTTGGTTTTCATACGGAGATTATGAAAAATATCAGTACAACATTATTGTCCGGCTAGACCCCAAAGCTCTAATCATTCTTTAGGTTAGGTTTGCATGACATACCTATAATTTGACGTTGTCGAGCAAGTGGTATGAAAAATATCTTGAAATTACTACATGGATATTTTACAGGGTGAGCAAAAAGAACGGTGGTGGAGGTAAAATTACCCAGCAATTTTACTCAAGGAAGCTTTTTCCTTTATTTAAAAATAATATAATACAGCGTTTTAAAAATTTGTTTTGAAAAGATGCCATCTGAAATCTGAATATATCCACCCTGAATATTGAAAAAAAATATATAACCCATTAGAAGAAGAATAAAAAAAATATAGTATAGTAAGGGGCACGAGTCGTGAGCACAGATTGACACCTGCGCAGTAGTTTATTTTAGGTCTGTTTGGCGGAATGAAGCAGGGGGGAACGCCGAGCTGCACACGATTGGTTCGTCAGTCGATGCTCGTCGTCTATTGGATTCTTGCGTGTCAGTTGGCTACTGTGATTTGGCCAAAAGTGTACATGCGCGAACTAGCCCCCACTACTGCCTATCTGTGCTAGCGATGCGATGGACGATGGTTACTAAAAACAATCGAATTATTCGATTGTCCAATTTCCATTCGTTCTAACGAATAATCATTCGAATAACAATCGACATCTTTCGATTGTAATACGCTTCGTACGGCACAGCACAGAGCGTGGCCTGTTCCGAGCGCTGGCTGTCCGTCCGCCGAATGAATGAATCTATTCGCCTCTGCGCTCACCCGTCGATTTTGCATACTTTGCACATTGCGTTGCGTGCGTCAATTTTCATTCGAAAGGTCGATTGTTTATTCGTTAGAACGAATGAATCGACAATGGAATGTACAGTTTTACAATTGTCGATTCTTTCGATTACTTTTTTTGGAACAATCGCCCATCGCTAATCTGTGCTCACCATTCGTGCCTCATACTGTGCCTACCATGGACGTATAAAAAAATCAGGACGGAGCACCGCCTTATAAAAAGTGAAGCACTATATTTCCTACGTATGTGTGAGTAAAATCAGAACTGGCCCAAGCAGGCACAAGTGATACTGAGCCTTATTGTCACTGTCGACGTCTCTACGCTAAATGACAGCAACCAATCGGATTTATTTATACGTCCATGAGTACTACCACCTACTTAGATTCAAAGGTCAAACAAAAGCGACTTTTGTTACTTTTCCTTATACCTACTAAATAACTTATTGTAATATATCTTTATTTATTTAGGTATCGTAGAAGTACGACGCCATAGGATATCTTATCAGAAATGCTACACAACTGCATGCAACTTGAAACAACATTAGACGTGTAGTTAAAGTAACTTCTGACATAGGGCCCAATTTAATTAAGAACAAGTTTATTAGTGTCAAATTATTAATTGTTATACACTCTTCATCTTCTTTTTTATCTATTATATGTAATAATGTGAATATTTGTAGAATAAATTTTGGCAAAAACCTCATTTCTTTCTTTATAATGACAGTTCTACTAGGTTGCAACAAATCAGTCTCTGCACTATATTTAGGTAACCGATGTCTTGGACATGGGATAAAATGGAATAACTGAGGTATTGAATATATAAAATTAATAATTTGAGGTAAAAAAAATAGTAAAACAGTCTTACTAAAGTGGCTTAAAATTCCTACTACAGCAAAGGTCATTCCTGACACATAACAAAATGTATCGCCGACGAACACTCTTGAAGGATACCTGAAATTGGCAAATAAAAGATCATACAACAATAGTATTGTGAAAATAAAATGAGCTTGAGCTTTCAGGGAACATTGTTAGGAAACCATAACACAGTGGTGTAGTCCTTTTGTACACATTTTCATGCTGCACTTAAGAGCCAAATCCTTTCTAGACATTGTGTGCTTACCACCTTAAGCCACATCATCAACTTACCATGGTAAGATTGAGGTCAAAAATAAACCTATTCACTGTAAAAAACAAAACATTAATTTATCAAACAAATACAACACTTGTTCTAAGTTTTGTGCATAAAGATAAAATCTACTCACCAGTTATGTTTAAATAAAGCTAATGTTGTTGCAAGATATGGCATCATGATGTATAATGAGAAAGTATGAGCTTTGTACTGATCTCCCCTAAGCTCAATTAAATCAAAAGTGATTATGGAAAGAGCTATGATAACTGATTGACCCACTTCAAGTCCATTGATACCAGCCAAAATATTTATTGCATTTGTGCAGAAAACTGCTAGCATGCCCATGTAAATGTAGTAGAGAAATCCTGTAACAAGTATAATAACCCAGCTAAAAAAAATGTTACGACTTTGTGGCAACTTTGGCTGCTAACCAAATAGTCTTAAGAATACAAGTCAATTGGTATAGCATAATTTATAATTTTGTTAATACTTACCAATGTTGATAGAAGTTCCTAACCATGGCCTCAATTGTATAGGCACAACAAAAGTAGTTGAGTTGAAATTCACGTAATACACTACAAGCAAAGGTAGTGAGGCAACTGTTGGCAGAAGCAGCTTGTATCTCCACCTCAAGTCCAACACATCATCAGAGAAGCCCAAGAGTAGCATACAACATATGGATAGCAGGGCTGCCAACAATTCTGCAAACTAATTTAAAGAAAATAAAATATATTTTTATGCCATTGATGAAATTCTTTACTATTATTGGTGACACAATATAAAATAAAGGACAATGCTCAAAAAAAACCCAGGCCCAAATAAATAGTTATTTAATACTAAATAAGAAATATGGTAAAAATTCGTTTCTAAACATATGATTTTGCAAATTCTTCTTTAACAGGAGTAATTTTTACATTGAATTATTTTTATAGTTAGGTATTTAGCCAAGTTCCATAATTACGCTAAACATAATGCAATTTCTAAAATAGCTTAAATGAGGATATTGATATTGACTTATTTCACGATAGTTTAAATATAATTAATAATAAATAAATAATAATCTCTGTCCATTTGGTCTTTAACTAAACTATTTATCATTATATCGCGTAATTCTAATGTTTATTTTGTGGTCAATTAATTACATGATTCTGTTTAATTTCGATTTTAAGTTTTGTTTTTGTAAGTTTCATAATCTGCAGTCTCTGCACCCTAACTAGCAAGTTCTGAATTCTAAGTTCTAGCAAAATCAAATTAAACATGCTATCTGAGGATCGTTTTAAATGGCTTATGTATAACTATGTATATCATTATTGTAATATTAGCTGTAAGTTTTCCTTTAAAATCATAAAATAAAATAAATAAACAAATAATACACGTATACAATCGCGATATATAAGAAACAGAACTAACTATACATTACTATACTATTTTTTATAGAACTGAAACTGGCACAAAGGCTATTTCAGAGCATTATTGTTTCTGTATCCACTGCAAAAGGATTTTGGGCAACAAAAGGATTTTGGGCAGCCCATCTCATTTATTTATATCAGACAACGTCCATATTTGTTAGTATACTATTAACTTTAATCCTAATGTTAAGAGTTTCGTGTATTAATTGGGTTGGCTCAGACACCAAGATGACTCGGACACACTTCGGAAGATGTAATCCTAGACTTAGAAAACCAATAATGTAATAGCATAACTGTAACGTTTTTTTTTGTTCCACTAAGGTGGCAAACAACCATACGGCCCGATGGTAAGTAGTTACCGTAGCCTATGGACGCCTGCAACACCAGGGGTATCACTCGCGCGTTTCCGACCCTGAAGAAATCTCTTCACACCCTTTTTGAAGAACCCCATGCTGTACTTCATTGGGAAAACCACGCGGGGAGAAGTCAGCGAAATATTTTCAATTGAATGCGTCGTGCTCTTTCGCTGACTTCAAATCAGTGTCAGATTAGAGTTATTTCATACTTTGTAGAGTACCTATTTTGAAGTCGACAATTTTATTTTAAATTACATTTTTATTTCGTCATTTTCTTAAATGCACTAGTATTTGACCAAGGTTTTGAGATGTTTTTCCTTTGACACCACACCCTAGCTCGTAAGCTCGTATCAATAAGCCAGGCCGTCACACATATATGTCCATATCTTGAAAACTACAGAACCGATTTAGATGAAACTTGCACTGTTCCCTAAGTTGAAGTAAATGTAAACCAATAAAAAAAGAATGATTACAATCCGATTAATATCTTCGAAGATATGCGTGGACAAACATAAATACATACAAAAATATTTTTTATATTTGTTTGGAAGCCCTAATAGACTATCATATGTGAATATATTGCAGTTTCAATAATATTACGTTTCAATAATAATACGACGTATTGAATTGATAACCTCCTCCTTTTTTAAGTCGGTTAAAAAACTAAAACAATATAAACACAGAAGTAATTTTACATAAAAACTGTGTTTATAAATGTATTTATGAATAATACAAAAAAAAACAAAATAGTTTATAAATAAATATTCTGGGACATTCCTCACACGTCATCTGCGGGGTTATTTTAAAACGGTCGGATTCGGAATCGGGAGCGGAATCGGAAACTTCCGAGATGAGTTTCCGACATGATAAAATAATAATGAAAATGTATATTTGCACATTAAAATACAATCAAAACTGTAAGAACATCAATATTTATTTAACATAGTATGATAATAGTACAATTTAAGTATTACAAATAAAATAAACTAAAATAAATATATTCTGCATGATAGGTTAAAGCGCCCATTGCTATTTTAATTTCCGAATCGAATAGTTTGACGTTTCTCGACGGAAATATCAATCCGAATCATCGAAAAGTTTCCGATAGCTTTTAGATGGCGGAATTCTTTCCGAATTTTATTTAATGTTCGTTTTTGACCATAATTTAATATAAACGCATTATTTAAACTTATATAAAGGTTAGTTGGTACTAAACTGAGTGTGTGATGCCCCTATTTTAAGTAAATAATGAATAAGAAAGGTCTGCGGTAAAAGTAATAGCTACATACTCAAACTTCGTAGGTACTAAAACATATTGGTCACTACTCAATACCGTCACTCATGTTGGATGCTAGATTCACTACCACTAAAAAATCTACGTAACCATAAAATCTATTGCAAATTTTAAGTAATTCTTTATTCTCTGAATTATACTAAAGCAACATTTTAATCAATACTAATACTAGATACTTAAAACTATATGTATACTGTATTGCAAATTATCTACTTGCAAATAAAAGTTAAAATATTTTATTAGACTAAAAAAAAAAAAAAACATAAAATATTTGTTTTATTATACTCTCCATGAATGTACTGAAACAAAAACTACTTTGACATAGAAGGCTTTTTGGCGGGAACTTGCAAAGTGACGTTGCGTTTTCGTTTTATTTCCAAAAAATCATGTATTTTGAGTTTTATTGCGTATTATCTGTGATGTTTTATCCTATAAATATCAATCCACGCGCACCAATGAAGGGACATAAAATGAATTATGTGTATCGTGATTTCAACTTGTCTCAAAAAGTCCGTGAGAAGTTTTAGTTTATTGACCACTATTTTACTAACACATGACGTTTATGGACTGTGACTGACAGTGCGTACTATATGAAAGTGATTTATTTTGTGACTAGAACTTAGGTATAACGGGTATAACTCAAATACGATTAGGCTGTATGGCTCAAACCTTTGCCTGACTTTTGCTAATATTATAAACAACAATTACTTCGACCTATCAGTCAGTTTTCGAAGCTCGATAAAACTAGAAAACCATTTTTTATGTTTATTAACACAATGTAGACCTAAAATCCAAAATATAGAAAATAACAAGTATCTGTCTTTATGCATTTGATATGAGTGTTTAAATGAGGCCTTTCAACAATAAAAATCCGTAAGCATTTCGATTTTACTTAAAATTTTAGTTTAGGTATACCATTTCCTACCATTATTAAAAACAAACTTTGTAAACGCACTCCAACTTTCCGCTATCGGATCTTTTCGATGAAGGTTTCCGATTCCGCTCCCGATTCCGAATCCGACCGTTTTAAAATAACCCCGCAGATCCATAAAAACTGTGTTTATAAATGTATTTATTATTAATACAAAAAAATCAAAATAGTTTATAAATAAATATTCTGGGACATTCCTCACACGGTCATCTGATCCCAAACTAAGCAGAGCTTGTACACACAGCTACACATCAAGCTATTAATTTCCAGTATAGGCTGATCTCGCATTGTATAGGATAACCGTACAATGAGAGGTCAGCTTATATTGGAAATGTATAGCTTGATCTGTAGCCGTGCGTACTATGGAAACTGATATAATACATGTACTACTTTTTTCGTAAATACTTACATAGTATACATAATTACACCCAGACACCGGACATACAGACATGTTCATGCACACAAATACATATCCTGTGTGGGAATCGAACCCACAACCTGCGGTGTGATAGGTGGAATTATAACCAAAGACTTAACAAACCACTCCAGCGTCATAGTATAATCTATACAATAACCTTTATTGTCTAGTTTGCTTGGATTTAAAATATACTTACTTCATTATGAGGAAAATGCTCTCTATCCATGAGGCCATTGCCAAAAACAATAGGTATAAATAAGAAGCTTGTAACTAAGAAGACACAGCCCGACACAACACCTATTGCCTCCGGTCTGAAAGGAAATATCATTCTTTATTTTCATAACAGTCAAGACTTTTTGCACAGCCATGTTTAAAGGTGTAATAACTAATACAGGAATTAATTGATTGACTTATTCAAGTTAGAAAATATTCATGACTTGTGTTTTGGAAGAGATTGGAGAGAAATTTTATGCAGAAAATGTTATGTTTCTATAAACTTCTATGGTTTTTATATCCATGTAAAATCTTTATAACATGATAATTTACATGTAATTGAAGTTATCAGATTTGATGTAGCACATCCTGGCAGCGCCACTATCAAAGATTTGAATTCTGAGACCCTGAGCTGACCATGTGCCAAATGTATGTTATACCTATTTATAGTTATGGTTTATGTATACATTGGCTTTTGATCAGAAATGTTAAGCCAACAACATATTGGCCCAATAAAGCCTCATATAACTAGATACCATTATGAACACTGCCTAGGCTTGCCTTGCCATTTCTTGTTGTCAATCACCAAACCAGCTGAGTAAAGGCGAGCCACATGTAAGCAGTTCAGTTGACGTGTCTTGTGAAGTCTTATCACATCTTGCGGTCGCTGGCTGATTTGTCTCTTCGGTCGGACCATTGTCGGTTTTTCAGCACAATTCCAAGGCACTCGCCTTCAGTCAGACCGGATTTATATAGAAAGTCAGAAAAACAGGAAATTGATACACACGTCTGAGGATCATACTTACACTTTCTTTTTACTAGTTTTACATAAGTCGACACCAAAAAGACCGGCATTCATAAATAATTCTTGTAATTTTGGTATTAATTCGTCAGTGATTAAATAAGCTATAGTTGACAGTATTAGCAATACTATTAAAGACCACATAGTTAAAGAAATAAAATACACCGTAAAAAGCTAAACTCAGCTAAAGTGAGAAAAACATGAAAAAAATAAATTATTTTGATTTTCCGTCCTTCATCATGTATGTCATGTATGTGCATCACAGAAGGTGCGTTCGAATTGGGGTATGGTAGCAAAAATAACAGTCCAAAATGCCAAAAACGATCACAACTGGCGTTCGATTTGGAAAGTTGTGGGCGAAATTGGCGTTTTGAACAGTTTTCGTTCACCGTTCGTTTTGCTTGGAAACAGTTAAAAACGACATCGTGAACTGCAAATTTTGACCCACCTCCGAGGCAGGGTCGTTTGTGATCATATTTTGACATCTTTGAATCTGACAGATAAGTTTCGGAAAATTCATACGGGAAGCGAAATTCTAATTTTATTATAAAATTTTATAGAAATACTAACAGGTAAGAGAATAATTTGTTAGATTAACTTTGTTTAATGATTAACTGAAGGAAAAAGGTAGGTTGAGACAAGTGACAAGCAGGCGATGAGCATGGAAATGTCATTTTTGTATCTAATCGTTCGATTTGGGACATATCGTTTGTGGCAAAAGTTGCAAAATTGTTGAAATTTTCCAATTCGAACGCAAATACAAAAATGCCCATTTTGAAACTGTTAAAAACGACATCACTCCAATTCGAACGCACTAAGATTAGTTACTAGTTACTCCGTAACAGATGCGACAGTCACTTTTGACTAGTTTCCAATTCTACCGTTTTGGCGCTGCTGTGTGGTACCTTTATATATATTAAGCCTATAGTTATGTAGATATCAAATTTGACAGAACTAAAGGCGTAGTGCTTGCCGAGTTCGATACTTTGTCATGAAATTATATCGATACTTTAGTGGTGTTCTTATTTTATCGACAATTGTACTGCGGGTTTGGTAGGTACATAAAAACTTGTTCAAAATAAAAACCAAAAATAATTTTAAACTCATTTATTTAGTTGCAATATTTGTCACTTGTTTTATATATTTCCTTTTCTTTGATGCTGTTTTATCTTAAAACCTGAAAAAAAAAGATTACCATAAAGTATGAGCGGCAGTTTTTCATTTTATATTTGTGCACTAATGATCTTACTTCTGTAAACATACAAAGTAAGGGGTAATCACAAAAAAGTGATAGCATGCTAAAGTTAAATCAAGTGTATCTACACGATACGTATGATTACATAAGTTTTAGTATACAAGTATTACCTTCAGAATTCTGTGTAAGGCTCTTCTTACATATCATGTAGTGTTGTCACCTCTAGTATGGGTTTGAAATTTAGTTACTGAAAAGAAAGGATAAAACAGTTAATACAAAAAGTTACATAAAAGACCAGCTTTTGCCCGAAACTATGTCCGCGTAGAGTATTTCTATGTTTCTCTACTATTACAAAACTGTTAAAGAGTTGTCAGATCAGTGGACTATTAATGGGCTGTTGTGATTACTATGAATTTCAACTAATTATTTCACAAAATTTATTTAGTTTCAATTACAAACCAGTATGCTCCGGTTCTAAGGGAGCCAGTTGATAAATTTCCCGGTAACTGAACAGGAAGGCTGCTCTAAAACCACATCTGAAAAAAAAAACAAACACAATTTGATCAATATAAGCTAGTAATTATTTAATTTAGTTTGATTTAATCAATTTAATTTTATCATCAAGGATACATCATAATAATATAAATATGAATGTAGGTACTAGCATACACTATAATGTACATGCACACAAATGCATTTCCTGTATGGGAATCGAACGACCTGCAGCGCGATAGGTGGAATCTTAACCAACTGCACCAACAGGCCACTCTCACCTGAAATTGTAGCCTAGCTTACAAAATCTATTTTAACTTGGCTAGTCTTAAAATTGCAATTAACAGTGTGAAATTGAATCTATCTTTTTTTTCGTGTTTTTGTGTGCGGGGGTGTGTGTATGTGTGCATATGAGAGAGGAAGAGGGATATATAAATAATAGCATTAATAGGATTACCAAATACCTGCTCTTCCAATGACCAATAAAGTGCCTGTTGCTTCGTGTGTTGCAAGCGTCCATATGGCTACGGTAATTGTTTACCATCAGGCGGGCCGTATGCTTGTTTACAGACTTATTCGTATGAAAAAAAAACTTGCTCATTGCAATAGTTGTGGTCACACAGAACATCTCGTACTGAAACAATAAGGTAGTTATTAGTGAACTCTCTATGCACTCTAGCACAAACAAAAGCTATTGTGTTGTGATCATTTATTGTGTTGACTTCTTTCTTGTAAAACCAAAGGGAAGTTGGTATTTGGAAAGAATTTGAAACAGATTGGACTAAATAAAAACAGGCCATATACTAGTCAGGCTTGCTATTGAGGGTACCATAGTATTTCGTATCATCAATAGAAATTTCTTTTATAGCTATAATGTTGCGTTGCTATTGCTTCTATCAGTCATATAATTATTTTATTACCTATATATTTATAGCAGACATCAGTTTGAACTTAACTGTCTACCTCTTAATGTTATTGAGATAAGAGCTTTGTGATAGATAGACATACATTATAGGTTAAGAGGTAGCAAAATTTAAATATTAGACCTAAATGATCAAGGCAATCCTCAAGGTAAGATACTCACCGACTCCAGCAGTAGAAAGGGGTACACCGTGCGCTATTTCGTCTTCCCTAAATAAACAAGGATAAGAATACCGAAGTCTTTTGCCTTCTTGGTCAAACTGATGTTTGTCGATATGTTTTTCACAAACACGTTTTCTGAGTAACTGGTCATTCGAGAGTCCGATGAGACACTACGAAGGACATCCACAAATTCCTTAGCGAGTCGTTCTTGGGAACCCGGTGCGTGTCAAATACACAAAACACCGGTACACTCAACTCAGCTATTTGACACAATGAAAACTTCGAATGTTGGATGACGTATGGCGTAAAATGGTGTCCAAAGATGGCGGCTTTTAAGCGAGCGATAGCTGCGCCAGAACGGTTATTTTGGTAATTAAGCTGTCATAGCCCTGATGTGCATGTCAAACGTACATTGTAGGGATGGGTAAAAAATATCGATATATCAAAATATCGATATTTTTTCAGAAAAATATCGATATTAATTAGCGATATTTTTTCCCGCGATATATCAATTTTCGATATTTATTTTCAGATATCAAAATCGATATATTTTTAAAGCTCTGCTGTCTGCTCATGCGTCACATCATGATTTTGACCAATCCGATTTCTTAAATTTAGAAAATATGCAGTAGGCTGTATGGGTTTAGTTTATTTGCTTCAAACACAAACAAAAATTACTCTCTAATAGAGAGTAATTTTTGTGTCAAGCAATTCGAATTTTTTTTTTTAAATAATAAAACTTATGTTGAAACAGCCAGATGTGTATTTGCTTTAAAATTTTGATAATTTAGGCAATTTTTATAAATAATTGCAAATTGGGCAAAAAATATCGATATATCGATATTTCTTGGGTGATATATATCGATATATTTGAAAAATATCGATACTATCAATATCGATATTTTTTCCCCATTTGCCCATCCCTAGTACATTGAGGACGATGTCAAAGAGTATAGTAATCATAGAACATTTAGGCTATATTCCGAATTAAATAATATCGCTCACAGTGCTCACAGCAATAATTTGCGTACCGAGTTAGATATCACGATATTGACAGCTAAGAACTGTTAACAATTCGGAACGCCCGTTTTCACGCTCACAGTATTCAAAACAGAACATTTGAGAATTTAATTAAAATCTGATTTAACAATGCGCTAGGACTCCTTAGATCTTTTTTAATTTGACTCTCAAAAAGGAATATTCGCGTTCTTTATTATTTTTCTCTCATAAAATCATAAAAAGTATCTTTGCCAAATAGAAAACCAAAAATCTTATTAGAATTTCTGCCGAAAACACAATAATTAACCGTCACTTTTGACAGCGCTCACGGTGATATCAGTTTAGGGCATGGTCGGTGTGAGCGCAATATGGCGGATATCATGACGTCATCTATGACGTTTCACGGGACAACGTAATCTGTCATTACTCAATTCGGTACGGGTTTAAGCACGCTCAAATCGATTACAGCGATTATATCATTAATTCGGAATGCAGCCTTATACTCTCACGAGATAGAAATATTAGTGCGTTCGAATGAGGAGGCACACTGACAATTTATCCCGCTAGGTGTCGTATAGTCGCTGGTGCCGTCTATCTGTCAAACACCATACATTTTTTACGTATTCGTTATCAAAAAAGTTATTCAATCATTATAATGCCTTTCTGTAGTGAATTTTAATGCAATAATAAAGGTTTACACCAATTGAAAAGAAAAAAGCCGTGGATTATTAAAAAAAAAAAGACACCAAGCTCATAGGAAGATTATGCAGCTATCACTTCAAACCTAACGATTTTATTATAAAAGCCGGTTACTGGTTGGTTTAATTAATTGAAATTCATGAAAATCCATCAATTCAATATCAATGACAGTTACCAGTGAGGGTGGCGCCATCTGAGATTAGCTTTGCCTGTCCCTCCCCATTAGAGTGATGTCGTTCTTCTTCTTCTTCTTATTTTTAATTTTGGCAACCAAGCCCAAATTAGGGCTCATTTCTGCCAGTGTCGAGTTATATTATAGTTTCCAGTCACAATAAATCACTTCACATTATAGTCCTCAGTCAGTCACCGTCCATAAAAGTCATGTTTTACTACAATGGTGGTCATTGTATTAAAACTCTACACGGACATTTTGAGACAACTTGAAAAGTCACGATACACATAATTCATTTCATTTCACTTCACTGGTGCACATGGATGATCTTTATTGGGTAAAATACCACCAAAAATACACAATAAAACTCAAAATACACAAATTTATGAAAATAAAATTGAAAATGCTACGTCACTCTGCAAGTTCCCGCCAAAAAGTAAGTGATGCAAGCATTTTAATAACCACAAGATACTCCATGATGATCAGTTCGGTTTTACGAGAGGTAAGTCCACTACGGATGCGGGAGCTAAACTTATTAAGCATATTTTTCAGGCCTGGGAGTGCTCACACGATGCTATTGGTATCATGCATGTTAGTATTTCTATCAAATTTTACAATAACAATTAGAATTTTCGCTTCCCGTATGAATTTTCCGAAACTTATCTGTCAGATTCAAAGATGTCAAAATATGATCACAAACGACCCTGCCTCGGAGGTGGGTCAAAATTTGCAGTTCACGATGTCGTTTTTAACTGTTTCCAAGCAAAACGAACGGTGAACGAAAACTGTTCAAAACGCCAATTTCGCCCACAACTTTCCAAATCGAACGCCAGTTGTGATCGTTTTTGGCATTTTGGACTGTTATTTTTGCTACCATACCCCAATTCGAACGCACCTCAAGTTTTGACTTTTGATCTTTTGACAGTTTAGCGTAGCGTTATATTCTCTTTGAGTTTTGTTTTGACACTACTTCTGTCTGGGCATATCCAAATTCTTTGATTTATAGCGTATTTATATGGTATTTATAGTGATTTATACCAATTTACTCATATTTTACTATACTGACTGACGCAAGCCATAAACATAAGGTAAGAAGCTCTACGTAGGTACCTACGTAGGTACCAAAGAAGTTTCAAAATGAAAATTTTATAGTGGTTCCACAACCAATCTAAAATTATACGGACGGCTTGGTTGATTGCTACGGCATACTTACGGCGTACCCCTATAGATAGTGGTCTATAGGGGGCTGTGGCTAAGGCTCTGTTTCCACGGAGGTGGAGCTGGATTATGGTGCATGAATTAACTCTAATCACAATGCTCGAAATTTCCGCTCCGCTTTAGTGTACAATAAGCGGAGTTGGAAGTGGGTCAGAGTAGAACTTCTGAAATGGGCATGTGTGTCCGTGAAACCATGCAACTCGGGAAACTACATTTATATATAAGTATATATTTATTTATTTATAAACAAATATGTACATTAAGGTTTTATAACGCTTTATTTAACCCAAACTGCACAGCAGTTTGATGGCAGACACAATTCTCATTTTTAATATTTTTGTATCAGTAACACAGGAACTGAACATACTTTTAACTGTTGTTATTTGGTTAGTACTGTCTTAAAATTTACTTTAATTTTTTTAAAGTACTTAGGTAAAGCTAAAGCTGAGGTAAGCTGTTTGAAATTTATCTTTGTTTTGTTTTGTTTTAGCATTTAGCATTATCAATTGTACTGTTATTAATTTCATTGTACAATGTGGGTACAACCCAGGCTCTAGTACGTTCACCATAACAGTTGAGGGCATCAGGAACATTGTATTTCTCACTTTGGTTCGAACAAAGAAGGTGGCTTCGGGCTGGCATTATCTTATAATAATTTGAGTTATTTTGTTCAATTAAAATAGCACAGCTACATATAATTCTTTAATAGGTAAAATTTTACTTAATAAATAATTTCTCATATTCTTTGCATAAATCATTTTTAATTTTATTATCTATTTACCCCCTTACTCATAAAACGGTATTTAACTAATATACTGTTTAAAAGGTCACGTAAATAACGTCACTCTGTTGTCATTGTCAAATAATATGATATTATTTACGTGACCATTTAATCAGTATATTATTTAAATAGCGCTTTATGAGTAAGGGGGTAAGTGTTTCAAGAATCTATAATAATCTGCAGTCGTTTTATTTTATTTAAATGTTTAGGTCAGAAGGTCAGTACATAGCTAGCTACCCACTTCTTAGTTAATGAGGGACTCGATGAGTGCAAAATAAAGTGTATACCGAGTTTTGCTTAACATGTGTTTAAGATCATAAAATTTCCCAAAAATATTCGTAGCTTGCTGCATACACTTTATATATGAGTGCTCCAGTTGTTTATCTATCGATAGGTGGATATTTATATGATTATACCTCTTTCTCTTTCTTTTAAAAACACATTCTTTATTATATTATGCAAGCAATCATATTGCACTGTTGTGTGGTATTTTTTTAATTCCTCTTTATACAGTTTCCAACAGTGTATTCCCACTGTGCCCATTGCCCAAATCCCCATTAGTGGGGATAGTGGGTATTGAATAAAATATTTTAAAATTGTTTCCAATAACCCCATTGCTCTATCTCCGTTGATGGGGATAATGGGAATTAATTGGAAACTACTTATCTTGTTCCTCGGCTAATCAACAACCTACCCTCATGTATGTGATGACTTGAAAAAATATTAAATTAGAGTTAAAATCTTACTCATTAAGTGGATTACAGAACTATAATAACAATTGATCATTATGTCTTGTGTACTAAAATTGTTATTATAGCTTGTTCGAATGTTATTTACAACTTTAATCTGTGGTTATACCTATTTTAAATGTTTGTATAAATTAATTATCATTGATATTAATTTACATGTAGACTAAATCCAGCATTGGTACAAACAAACCTTTGTTATTTTCAAATGTCTAATAATGTTTATCATTGATTTATATTATTTAAAGGGTAAAAAAAAAATGCCCATTATCCCTTTTGATGGGGATATTGATAGATAGATATTTATAACGAGAACATTTATTAATTACTTTATTCAATTCCCATGAGAAATGGGGATATCGGGAACAATTTTTAATTATCTTTGTCAATTCCCACGATCCCCATTAATGGGGATGTGGGCAATGGGAAAAGTGGGAATGCACCTTTCCAACTCTCTGTAGTATCTTTGTTGCCACCAAACAAACAACCTCTTTTTGGCATGCTAATAACATAAAACTATTTTATTATCCGGCATTTTACTATACTATCCAAGTTTCTATCCATCTATATATATAAAAATGAATCCCTATTTCCCTTGGTCACGCAATCACGCGTGAACGGCTGGACCGATTTCGCTAATTCTTTTTTTGTTGTGTTTGTTATTGTCAGGAGAAGGTTCTTATGAATGAAAAAATTAAGAAAGTTGCGAGGGTATGGTAGGGGTAGGGGTAGTAGTAGGGTAAGGTAGGGTAGGGTAAGGCAGGGGTAGTGGTAGGGTAGGGTAGGGTAAGTTAGTGTAGGGTAAGGTAGTGTAGTGTAAGGTTGGGTAGGGTAGGGTAGGGGTAGTTGTAGGGTAGGTTAGTAGGACACCACCCGAACGAAGTCGTGCCGGGCAGCTAGTTCATAATATTTGTTTATAAATTATCATAATATTGAGTAGGTAAGATATGATACATTAACACAACAGAACTATTATACACCATCTAAATATATATATGTGAACTGACTATTCATTCATTCATAAGTGCCTATGAAGGCCTATTTGAATGAATAAAATTATTTCATTCCATTTCATATTAAATATTGTATAGATCATGAGTACTATGGAAGAAATTGAAGAAGAAGCAAAGGCAGCTGCAGAAAAGATGGTTATGAATATGATGCAGAGACCAGGACAATTGGAAAAAGTAAGTTATATTTACAGAACTGTAGTACATTCAGTTTAATGTATTAAGGTTGTTTATGTTGACTTGCACTAGTTGCACTACAATCTCAAACATTTTATGGGCGCTAAATAGATTAATTTTATGTGTTTGACATATGCTAAATGCAAAAAATTGTTGTTGTGCAAGCTGCATTAGTTTAGTAACTATGTAGTTGGGGAAATGTGCCGCCAGCATCCGTGACTATGAATACCACAAATTATTAAAGACTGGCTTTACCCACCCTCCCAAAGTATAAAAAACAACTTGGAATAAAACATACCATTACCATTGAGCTATTATTACTAAAGAGAGGTAGAGCATAGCGTTTATTCGCTCAAAGAGTAGCTCGACTGTGGAAGTACCTCCACCTTACAGAATACCGCAGCCAAATAACTTTATGTTGTGTAAAGTTATGTTCCTGCGCGTGAGTAAGGTCGCCAGAGCTCATGGGGGAGGGGGGAAAGGTTGGTAACGCGTGAGCGATGCTTCGTGTGTTGCAAGCGTCCATATGGCTACGGTAACCGCTTACCATCAGGCGGGCCGTATGCTTGTTTAACGACTAAGTTGTATAAAAAAAAAAATACGTATAGAGTCACACCATAGTCACACAGTGGCAAAACTATGTTCCGTTCAAGTGAGGCCATCCGGCCACTCTTGTTGTAAAACGATGAACGAAACGCGTAAGCGCCGTGAAAATCACGGTGTTTGTGAGAGAAAAATACTTCTAAAAGCGTTCTGATAACGCTACGTATTTCTACTTCCAGCTTAGACGACTAATTATTGTTTCAGCGCTAAAGAGAACTTTAGTTGATTCTAAAAAAAATTGGACATAAGTAACCTATGCTTATGATAGTTTCTCTATACGTAGTAATAATAGCTCAATGGTCATTAGGTACAGTAAAAATTAGTAACATATGACCTACAACTAAAACGTAAGCATTTTAGAATATTTGAGGTAGGGTTGCCATCTGCTCTAAAATTTAGTAACCAGGACAAGACGCGTGAAAAACCCGGATTTTGGAGCCCAGAACCCAGACATGTCAACAGGTTTTTTTAAAACTTAGTATAATAGAAAACAGTTCAAAATGTCATAAATCAACTTTTTATTTGTTTTCAAAGACATTAAGTTTAGTCATCTTTTATCATAATTTTAAATGTTACAAAACCAAATCTTCAGACTTGAAATTTTTAATCCAGGACTACAAATGAAGCCCGGCCCGGACGCTCACCGGACGCCCTCTAAACTAGGACAAATCCGGGGAAACCCGGATGCCAACCCTAATTTGAGGGAACATATTATTATGTGCCTTAATGAAATATTAATTGGTTTGTAGGTAGAGCACTACAAAAAAAGAATAACTCATAAAAAAGCATCAATAGAAGCTCAATTGAAGTCAGCTGTCCAGGGGAAGTTGGATGGAGTGAGTGTTGGCCTGAAGCAGCTACAGGAGTGTCTTGATGATGTTCAGCAATGCAGCACAAAGTAGGATTTTAAAGAACCTATAGACAAAAAGTACTCCATAAATATTTCCCCATATTATTAAAAAAACACTATACATCCTGGGACTTGGGACATTCCTCACACACGGTCATCTGATCCCAAACTAAGCAGAGCTTGTACTACGGAAACCAGATAACTGATATAATACATATACTACTTTTTGTTTGTAAATACATACTTAATATACATAATTACACCCAGACTCAGGACATACAGACATGTTCATGTACACAAATGCATTTCCTGTGCGGAAATCGAACCCACGACCTGCAGCGCAATAGGTGGAATCTTAACCAGACTATTAACCAACTGCGCCAACTGGCCCTTCAATATAACATACTTTAAAAGTAATTTAAAAAAAACAGCTGTTCCCTGTGGTCAGGGCCGGCTCTAGCCTACATAGAGCCCGGGTGCAAGCAATATCTGGGCGCCCCAAGTAGGCGCACGAATAAACAAAAAACAAAAGTATACACCACCGTCTAATAACGTCTCTAAATTCCTCTCCATCCCAAGGTTGTCTGGAAGAGATCGCTTCTTAGCGATAAGACCGCCTATTGTATGTACTTACAGTAATTTTTAATTATAAGCTTTTATTTTTATACTTTGTTAAATACTTTTTGTACAATAAAGAGTTATCTATCTATCTATCCTATGTCACTCAGTGATAAAAGATAATATGATTCCACTGGTGAAAGAATTTTTAAAAACAGTCCATTATTTTTTGAGTTTATTCATTACAAACCAAAATACAAATCTTTTCTCTATTAGTGTCTGTGGATGTCACGGGTGGCGCTCGACGCCCGGCCGGGCGCCCCCTTGGGCCCTGCGCCTGCGTGCGCTAAACACCCTGCACTATAGGTAAAGCCGGACCTGCCTGATGCATTCCCTGATTAAATGTCTCATGTTTGTCTATGTGATCCAAGCTACCCCCAAAATTCATCAAAATGGGTTCAGGCGTGAGAACATATAGGTAGGTAATAACTTTATTGCCTTATTTACTGGAAAATTCTATCTTAATAAGCACAGACAACAACTTGAGAGATAATCAGCCAGTGCAATGTTTTTCATAAGTACAGTAATTAACCATCCTTTGACTGTTTGGCGATCCGCGCGGGCGAGGATAACAATAGAAATCAATTCTTATTTTTTAACCGCAAGTCAAGGGATTAACCCTATTATAATAGGAATATATGCTATACTAGGGGGATTGTGTCGAAAATTTACAGAATGGATGAACTAGAAGAGTTGCTTAAAGGGGTACCACCATTAGTAGCATCACTTCAAGCAGTGAGAGAGGAGGATTCTCGTCACTCACAGTATGTCACTGCTATGGACAGTCTCAAACACATATTCACAGTTCCCGAAAGTGTTACTAAAACAAAGCAGTGGATCGGAGAAGGGAAGCTATTGCATGCGCATCAGGTATTCATTATTATATTTATACTTATTGAAGAATGTTGGTTTTCTATGCTCTGTTTATTATAATACAATATGTTATTTATGTCTTTTTTAGTGCCTCAATGATTTGGAGAATTCACGAGATGATTTATTATATGAGCTTCACAGATTACCAAATCAATCTTCTCATGATAAAATCATGTTAAAGGCTTATTTTGAAGATGTGGAATCAGTATCAAACTTGCTAGAGAAGCAAATAAAACTAATCCTGGCAAGGACATTAAATACTGTACGTAAAGAACCCACCGTTATTGTAACTGCATTGAGAATTATTGAAAGAGAAGAGAAAAGAGATCAAATGGCATTACAGGTAAGGTAACATTACTGTTATATTATGTAAATATTGGCCTATTAATATACCTCCTGTTTACATACATAATATTGTATTGTAATAATTAATCGCTATGTGTCAACAACTTGTGGCGAACGAGTTACTGGGGTTGCTGCAGCAGAAGCTGGATGTGATGGACGAGGTGTCCGCTATCCAGATCTGCTCGCCCAGCTTCAGAAAAGACGATATCGCAGCTGCCAAGTTACTCATGTTCCAAATGTTGAACAAGACGGACCGCCCGCGTCGCCCCACATACCCGACCCGCTGACCCACTGCCCGTTTCTACTACGTCAGCACTTTCAACGAAGCCCATGCCTGAAAAGGAATCGAAGCGGGCTTGGGATAATGATGGTTTTGAGACAGTGCTAAGCAGGAATCACCGTCAGAAATCGAATAAGAACCGATGCGGCACAGCTCCTGTGGAGCCCAAGCAAACCATATGTGCTGCGAAGCCAATCACTCCGGTGTATATTTCCCGTCTTCACTACACCACTAAGGCGGAGGAGATCGTGGAGTACGTGCGCCAAAGGCTAAAGTACACGCTGAGGGTGCAGCTGTTGGAATCGAGCCGCAACGTCAACTTCAAGGCGTTCGTGGTGCGAGTACCAACATGTTTTCTGCACCTCGTAATGGAAGAGAACTTTTGGCCGCAGGACGTGGTGTTCCGTCGCTTTCGCGGACAAGTGCCACACGATTGCACGAAGACATAGTGCAGTAGTGTTAACTAACATAGGCTTAAGTGTTTTATAATAACAAAAATGTTTTATTATAATATTTATGTTAGTTTATAAAGTATTTATCTATGGGCCATAGTAGCCTGATAATAAAGATTTATTATTATTATTATTCTCTTTATTTATTTTCATACTTAAAATTATTATTTTTTGTAACATTGGTATAAAAATCAAAAATATTATAAAAAACCTAATCCTATGTAAATATGATTAATTTTTTTACAATATTTTTACAAAATCTAAAAATGTTACAAAAAATCCTAATCCTAGTGTGCCGCCGGCAGCGGGGTAGGACCCAAGCTACCGGTGGTTAGGGCTGCAGAGAGAGGAATCTCCTGACGATGCGGGCTGTGTCCAGGAGTACCGCCTTCTGTATCTGACCCTTGATCCAGCCATCCAGCGAGAGCCTCTCAAGATGTTGGTCGAGACTCTTCGCTATGAGACCGTTCGCCGAAACAACTATCGGGACAATGATCGTCGAATCAACATCCCACGTGGCGGTCACCTCGTGAGCCAAGTCAAGGTACTTGCTGAGCTTGTCCTTCTCGGCTTTCACGAGGTTCTCGTCATGGGGGATGTTATTATTATTATTATAATCTATTTTTCTATCCAACAGCAACAGAGCCAGACTGGCTTCATGCCTCCGGGTCGTCCCAAAAACTGGCGAACCAAAGCTTTCGAAGTTTTAGAATGTGCCGTGGCGCAGCGTATAGAAGGCACGCGCGTCGACGAACGCGAGGACAACAAAATGTGGTTGGTCCGCTACCTAGAGTTGACGAGGCAACTCATTCTAGAGGATCTGAGGGTTGTGAAAACACTGTGTGTGCCTTGCTTTCCACCACACTACGACATTGTCGACAAATATGTCAATATGTATCACACATGCTTATCTGCTAGTGTAAGTTGCTATTGATAACATTCCTATTTTACCTAGCTAGCAGTAGGGGGCGTAAATCAGCGAACCAATATTTAATTATTAAAAAATAAAATACATTTATCACCAGCATTTACTGTGGATAATACTTTCATGTAGCATTTTTGACTTTAAAAGCTTAACTCAGAATGTAATTACAGCTTCAAGATGTGGTACTGACTGGAATCGAAGGAAATGAGTATGTTACCTTACTGTCTTGGATATTGAACACATACCCTGGCAATGAACTGATGGGAAGTACCGAGCTGAATATCGACGTGTCTACTTTACCGCCACTGCTTAGTAACGAGATGATGCAGAAATTAGAAGACGAATACTTAAAAGTGAGTAGATAATGGAAAATCACCTCATATTCATGTTTCTTTTCAAGTGCATTAATCATAGTTCATTAACCATTATGGATTATAATTCATATTTGAAGCTAATTTGTCTTTATGTATTTTTTTTTTTGTTATCAAATAAATGTTTCGACGGGCCAGTTGGCGCAGTTGGTTAAGATTCACCTTACGCGCCGCAGGTCGTGGGTTCGATTCCCACACAGGAACATGCATTTGTGTGTATGTCCTGAGTCTGGGTGTAATTACGTATATTAAGTATGTATTTACAAACAAAAAGTAGTATAAGTATTATATCATTATTACTTATTTTGAGAGAGGTAGAGCATAGCGTTTATTCGCTCAAAGAGCAGCTCGACTGGGGAAGTACCTCCACCTTACAGAATACCGCAGCCAAATAACTTTATGTTGTGTAAAGTTGTGTTCCTGCGCCTGAGTAAGGTTGCCAGAGCTCATAGGGGAGGGGGGAAAGGTCGGTAACACGTGAGCAATGCTTCGTGTGTTGCAAGCCTCCATATGGCTACGTAACCGCTTACCATCAGGTGGACGTATGCTTGTTAACAAACTAAGTTGTATAAAAAAAAAAGTTATCTGGTTTCCATAGTACAAGCTCTGCTTAGTTTGGGATCAGATGACCGTGTGTGAGGAATGTCCCAGGATATTTTTATTTATTTAATATCTAATTTTGTCTGTCCCTAGTAAAAAAGTTATAGATGGGTGTTTAGGTGGCGACATACGATTTAAGGCCATGATAGCTCAGTGGTTGTGACGTCGGATGCCCAGACGAAGGTCCCGCTTTTGAATCCTACACTAATCTTGAGCTTTCGCTGAAAGAAAATATCGTGAGGAAACCATAGCACGGTGGTAGTTTTTTTTTTTTTTTTTTTTTTATACCACTAAGGTGGCAAACAAGCATACGGCCCGCCTGATGGTAAGCAGTTACCGTAGCCTATGGACGCTTGCAACACCAGGGGTATCACTCGCGCGCTGCCGACCCTGAAGAAATCTCTTCACGCCCTTTTTGAAGAACCCCATGCTGTACTCCATTGGGAAAACCACGGTGGGGAGCTCATTCCACAACCTGAGCGTCCGCGGAAGAAAGCTCCTTTGAGCCCGCACAGTTCGAAACAATTCTGGTTTCAATGTGTGAGGATGGATTCCCCGTCGATGGCGTGAGTTGCGATGGTGGAAGGTAGCCGTGGGCAACAAGTCGAACAATTCCTTAGAACACTCTCCGTTGTACAAGCGGTAGAACACACATAAGGAGGCAAAGTCTCTCCTCAGACTGAGGGTCTCTAAACCGCTTGTAAGCTCGGGATCGTCAACAATTCTGATGGCACGTCGCTGAACCGAGTCTAAAGACCCAAGCTGGTATCCAGGTGCTCCCGCCCATAGATGACAACAGTACTCCATATGCGGCCGGACCTGCGACTTGTAAAGTTGCAGTCTTTGCCCTGATGTGAAGTACTGCCTCGCTCTGTTGAGCACTCCAAGCTTTTTGGATGCCAGCTTCACCTTGTCTTCCAAGTGACTTCGGAACAGCACGTCGCTGGAGATGTCGATGCCAAGGATCCCGATGCTTTGACTGAAGTTCAAGGAAGTGTTCTGGAATTGTGGAGCCACAGACCATGGGGTTTTCTTAGCGGTGAACGCGCAGGCTTGGGTCTTAGTGGGGTTGAAATGGACTAGGTTTAGTCGACCCCAATCGGAGACACTAGTCAGTGTACTCTCGATTTCAGACACCAGCCGTTCGCGGCTTTCCTCAACCTCGGAACGAGGGATATTTGCACGGCCCGTGTAATGGGTGTCCCCTGTACTGTCGTCTGCATAGCAATGAATGCCGTCAATAGACAGCATATCATTGATATGCAGTAGGAACAGTGTTGGGGACAGCACAGAGCCTTGCGGAACGCCAGCATTTATGTCCATGCTATCGGAGCAGCTACCGTCGACGACGGCTCTTATGCATCTGCTGGACAGAAAGCTGGCAATCCATTTGCATAATCCCTCGGGAAGCCCGTATGATGGTAACTTCGTTAGAAGACCCCTGTGCCAGACCCGATCGAACGCCTTCGCCACATCTAGGCTCACTGCCAATGCCTCACCTTGACTCTCGATGGCGAGTGACCAACGGTGCGTGAGATACACAAGGAGGTCACCAGCTGAGCGACTGTGGCGGAAGCCATATTGTCGGTCGCTCAACAACTCGTGATCCTCCAGGTATCTCAAAAGCTGCGTGTTGATCACACGCTCCATGACTTTGGAGAGAAGGGAGGTGATGGCGATAGGCCTGTAATTCGTCGGGTCTGATCTGTCGCCCTTTTTGGGCACTGGGTGCACGTGGGCAGTCTTCCACAAAGACGGGACTTCCTTTTTGGTGTAGGAAAGTGCAAAAAGACGCGTCAATACTGGACACAATTCAGGAGCACACCGCTTCAGCACCACTGCCGGTATGCCGTTTGGCCCACTCGACTTATGGATGTCCAGAGAAAGCAGTTCCCGCCGGACCTCCCGTTGGGTAATGCTTATCTCCGGCATGGAGCTAACACACTGCGGGATGGTAGGCGGTGTGGCGCCCCCGTCATCCAAAGTCGAGTTCGAGGCAAAGAGATAGCCCAAAAGAATCTGTCGCCAAGCCCCTATCGGCGCGGGCGCTAAATCGCTCGAAACCACACGACATTGCACCCGTGCGTAGCCGGGGCGGGTCGCTAGTTAATAATATTAAAGTAGGGTCGATCATAAGTGTGGGTAGATCATAAGCATAAGTGTGATCTTCTTATATTAACGAGTTTTTTTCTAGACCAGTGTGAGACATGCGTCAATGAACTTTTTAAAGACTAATAACATAGTTTATTAACATATTTACAATAAGTATGGTACATTAGAGATTAGTGTTGTTTTAGAAAATGGAGAGCAACTACATGGAGTGGATGGAGAAGACGCTGGAGTCGGAGCGCGGCGAGTGGGGCGGGCAGCGCGCGCCCGACGTGGAGCCGCACTCCGACGCGTACCACACGCACGCGCCCGTCATCATCTTCCAAATGATCGACCAGAACCTGCAGGTCGATTACCTTACCTTACTTTACCCTACCATACAACTACATGCAGTGGATGGAGAAGACGCTGTAGGTAGAGGTAGTAAAGTAATACTCGGACTGCAAACAATTGTAAAGCTTTATCTTGCCCCCACCTGTTTCATCGGCTGGCGACGTCTTGCCAGTAAAACTTAGTAAAACTACGTTTATGCATCTATTTTCACATTCATAATATTCAAATAGAAACAAGAATATCAACTACCTACATAATTATTATATTCTTTTGCGCCCTTTCTATATAAATTATATTTGTACTATTTTTGTTACAGGTTACTGACACTATAAGCAAAGACATAACATTCAAGGCTCTGTTACTGAGCATTGAACAAGTCACCCGCTATGGTAACATGTACAGAGAAGGCGTTATACAGTTCAAAGTAAGTAAAAAATATGCTATGCAATAATATTGTTTATTAACACTTGTGCCGTGTGGCTCCCGGCATAGAATAGGGCCAACCCTTCTAATCCTGTGGGTGTCGTAAAAGGCGACTAAAGGAATACTCCAGGGGACGGGCAGCAGCGTCCATCTGTGATACGTCATCACTACTGCGATCACCAACCCGCCTGCCAAGCGTGGTGATTACGGCAATACCCCTCAGATGACTACACAAACACAGCCACGGCCCCCAGTCCCCGGCGGCCCCGCTATCCCGGACTACGGTAGCGGTCACGGTAACGGCGGGGCAGGGGGTGCTAAGAGTCTCCGGCAGAGATCCGGCTACCAACACCGACGACTGGACCTGGTAACATATAATGCACGGACTCTGAGGACCGACGAGAAGCTCATTGAGCTGGAGGAAGAAGTGGACAGGTTGCGCTGGGATATTATGGGTTTATCAGAGGTCCGAAGAGAGGGGGAGGACACGATTATCCTTAAATCCGGTAACCTGTTCCACTACCGAGAGGGTGATCACCTGTCACAGGGTGGTGTCGGGTTTATTGTCCGCAGGCCCCTCATCAAGAATATAGTGAGGATAGAGAGTGTCTCACCGAGAGTCGCATACTTGATACTCAGAATTACCAAACGGTATTCGCTGAAGGTTATCCAGGTATACGCTCCGACCTCATCACACCCAGATGACGAGATAGAGACATTGTATGAGGATATCTCACGAGCCATACATGCCTCTAAAACTCACTATATGGTATTGATGGGGGACTTTAACGCGAAGCTAGGCATTAGGAATAGCGATGAGCTGAGAGTAGGGCAGTTTGGAATTGGGCAGAGGAATCCTAGGGGGCAACGGTTGGCCGACTTCATGGAGTTGGAGGGACTCTTTATGATGAACTCCTTCTTCAAGAAGCGGCCGCACAGGAAATGGACCTGGATTGGCCCCGATGGATCCACCAAAAACGAGATAGACTTTATCTTGACCACAAAGCGGCAAATCTTCAGTGATGTCTCTGTGATCAACAGGGTTAAGACCGGCAGCGATCACCGGTTAGTAAGAGGCACACTGAACCTGAACATCCAGGTAGAGAGATGTCGTCTGGTAAAGTCTACGCTCCGACCCCAATCTGCATATATCCAAGATCCTGAAAGCTTTCAGCTCGAGCTTCATAATCGCTTCCAATGCCTAGATGATTGCGTGACGGTGGACGATACAAACAACAGGCTCGTGGAAACTGTCCATGCGGTAGGATCAAAGTTCTTTAAGACCCACCGCACGAATAGAACCCAAAAACTCTCGGATCAGACTCTCAAACTCATGAAGCGACGACGTGAAATGAAGTTGCAGTCTTCAGCTGATACAGCCGAATATCGGCAGCTAAATAGGCAGATCTCAAACGCAATGCGACACGATATACGCCTCTTTAATACTTCATGTATTGAAGAGGCAATAAAACAGAACAAAGGTTCTAAAGTGTTCGCAAGAGATTTGTCTATTGGTCAAAGCCAACTGACCAAGCTGAAGACCGATACCGGCAACATCATTACGTCAAAGCCTGAGATCTTGAGAGAAATCGAGAAGTTCTATGGACAGCTGTACACCTCGTCACAGAAACCAGATGCAATACCGGTAAGTGACGTAAGAGCCAAGTTGACCCGACATTACACCGAAGATATCCCGGACGTCAGCCTGTACGAGATTAGAATGGTTCTGAAACAGCTTAAAAACAACAAGGCGGCGGGTGAAGACGGAATTACAACAGAGCTTCTGAAAGCGGGTGGTAAACCGGTACTCGTAGTCCTTCAGAAGCTATTTAATTCCGTCATACACGAAGGTACAACGCCAGAAGTATGGAGTGGAAGCGTGGTGGTGCTCTTCTTCAAGAAAGGCGATAAGGCCCTATTGAAGAATTACCGCCCGATCTCCCTCCTAAGCCACGTTTATAAGCTGTTTTCGAGAGTCATTACGAATCGTCTCGCACGTAGGTTTGACGACTTCCAGCCTCCCGAACAAGCCGGTTTCCATAAAGGCTTTAGTACCATAGACCACATACATACACTCCGCCAGATTATACAGAAGACTGAGGAGTATAATCGGCCATTATGCCTGGCGTATGTGGACTATGAGAAAGCCTTTGATTCAGTCGAGACCTGGGCGGTGTTACAGAGTCTACAGCGATGCCAAATTGACTATCGCTATATCGAAGTGTTGAAGTGTTTGTACAGCAAAGCCACCATGTCAATTCGAGTCCAGGACGAGAGTACGGTACCAATCCAGTTGCAAAAGGGTGTAAGACAGGGTGACGTAATTTCCCCGAAACTCTTCACCACTGTAATGGAGGATGTATTCAAGCTCTTGGACTGGAAGGGATATGGCATCAACATCAATGGCGAACATATCACTCACCTTCGATTTGCCGATGATATAGTCATAATGGCGGAATCGCTGGAAGCTTTGAACATCATGCTCAATGACCTCAACAGAGTTTCCCAACAGGTAGGCCTAAAAATGAATATGGACAAGACAAAAATTATGTCTAATGTTCATATTCCGCCAATGCCGGTGATTGTTGGGAGCACTGTTCTCGAAGTTGTAGACGAGTATGTTTACCTAGGACAAATTGTCCAGTTAGGTAGGTCCAACTTCGACAAAGAGGTCAACCGAAGAATCCAACTCGGCTGGGCAGCGTTCGGGAAGCTACGGCATATCTTCACGTCCAAAATACCTCAGAGTCTGAAGACAAAGGTCTTCAACCAGTGCGTGTTACCAGTGATGACATACGGGACAGAGACGTGGTCTTTCACTGCTGGCCGCATAAATAAGCTCAGAGTCACTCAGCGAGCTATGGAACGAGCTATGCTCGGAATCTCTCTACGTGACAGGGTCCGAAACGAGGACATTCGTAGGAAAACGAAAACTACCGATATAGCTCGTAGAGTTAGTAGGCTGAAGTGGCAATGGGCAGGCCACATCGCTCGAAGAACTGATAGCCGATGGGGAAGGAAGGTTCTCGAGTGGCGACCACGTACTGGAAAGCGCCGAGCGGGACGACCTCCCACCAGGTGGACCGACGACCTGGTCAGAGTCGCTGGGCGCCGCTGGATGCAAGCGGCCCAGAACCGTTCGAAGTGGAAATCAATGGGGGAGGCCTATGTTCAGCAGTGGACATCCATGGGCTGATATGATGAACACTTGTATTTTATACTTATTTCATATCAGGTAAGGTTGCTATTGACTGGTTGAATGTACCTATTTAGAATTGATACGACGATCGGTGAACTTCACAATCACCTTTATTTTTTTCCCATTTAAAAATCAAAAAGCTACACAATAGCTTAGTATTTTGCTTAGTCTTTATTATATTTATTTAGGTTATAGTTCCGTTTCAAAATTTCTTTTTGTGCTCAGTATTTTCTCTATGTTATACTTATTCGTCTGTCTAATTCGTTTTCATTGCTATTTGGTCCAAAAGACACCAATTTACCTATACCACTTTATCTATGTTTTTTTTTGAGTCCGTAATACATGGGTTTTCTTTCTAATTCATCCTCTATACGCGCCAGTAAAACGGTGTTGAAGAGAAGCTAGTGAATAAATGTAATGATTGTGAATGTAGAACACGCACTTCGCGGACCGGTCGCGCGTGGCGTACTTCACGCACCACATGATCACGATAGTGAACAACAGCGAGCAGATGGTGCGGCTGGCGCAGCAAACGCAGGCGCGCCACTGGCCGCCCGCGCTGCACCACCCTCCCGCTGAGGCCAGCTTCGACAAGATGCTCAACACTTTCCAGGTAAGTCCCGACCTATAACATGATCACGATAGTGACCAACAGCGAGCAGATGGTGCGGCTGGCGCATCAGACGCAGGCGCGCCACTGGCCGCCCGCGCTGCACCACCCGCCCGCTGAGGCCAGCTTCGACAAGATGCTCAACACTTTCCAGGTAAGTCCCGACCTATAACATGATCACAATAGTGACCAACAGCGAGCAGATGGTGCGGCTGGCGCAGCAGACGCAGGCGCGCCACTGGCCGCCCGCGCTGCACCACCCGCCCGCTGAGGCCAGCTTCGACAAGATGCTCAACACTATCCAGGTAAGTCCCGACCTATAACATGATCACGATAGTGACCAACAGCGAGCAGATGGTGCGGCTGGCGCAGCAGACGCAGGCGCGCCACTGGCCGCCCGCGCTGCACCACCCGCCCGCTGAGGCCAGCTTCGACAAGATGCTCAACACTTTCCAGGTAAGTCCCGACCTATAACATGATCACGATAGTGACCAACAGCGAGCAGATGGTGCGGCTGGCGCAGCAGACGCAGGCGCGCCACTGGCCGCCCGCGCTGCACCACCCGCCCGCTGAGGCCAGCTTCGACAAGATGCTCAACACTTTCCAGGTAAGTCCCGACCTATAACATGATCACGATAGTGACCAACAGCGAGCAGATGGTGCGGCTGGCGCAGCAGACGCAGGCGCGCCACTGGCCGCCCGCGCTGCACCACCCGCCCGCTGAGGCCAGCTTCGACAAGATGCTCACTTTCCAACGACAACACTTTCCAGGTGGCGTTCCAACAAACATCATAATGATGATGAACCATATATGGCTTGTGTTTGACTACAATTATGGTTATGCGATGATATGGTCGAAGATGGTAACCATTCAAACCCTTTAAGAATTGGCTCTCAATTGCAACTGTCGGAACACACTGACACATGCAAGCCGACAGACCTGTATTCTCTCCTTTCAAACGACACGACTACTTTACCCTAAAGGTACACGTTGTTAGCCGACTGCAGTTAGCAGCAGTAGTCGACATGTCGCCATGAACACTAATGGCCTCCATAGAGTAACACATAGAAAAGAAAGAAGTAGAATCGTGCTGTTGCTGCTGCCCGCAGTCGGCTACAAACTTGTCCTTTATTTAAATTATTGAAAATACTCTTCAAAATATTTTATTTTGAGCTCATTGCATTGAAGTAATACTTTTTATTCATTAGACTTGTGCATAAAAGCTCGTAGTTAAAACCTTTTCGGTGAAACTAAACGTTGTTTTGCATGCTATTTGATTAATTGATTTTTTAAGTCTACTGTCCAGCACCGCACCATCTGATCTTAGCTAGTCCATGATTTCAGAAAGCCTTTAATCAAATGGGATGAAATAATCTCATTAGTCTTCTTTTTCAGAAACTAAGAGACGAAGCCGCGCAATTCCTTCTAGAAGAGGCTTTCCTGGACTTGGAAGTTCACTTTGAAGATCTGTTTACGCCCAAATGGCTATCCTCAAGTATTCCTGTAGATACTATATGTATCACATTAGATGACTATTTCCAAGATTACAACCATTTGAGAGAAAAGAACTTCGAGTATGTCATAAATGAGGCTCAGAACTTAGTGTATAAGAAATACATAACGGCTATGCTGTCCAAGAAAGTGGTCTTTAAAACTGTTGAAGAAGCTCAGCAAGCTGCAACTAAGATTGTCGAAGAAGCTAATAAAATTCGATCGTTCTTTAGAAAGATTGCACCGAAAGCTGTTAATGTCGACTGGCCATTTGAAGTTATCAGCATGTTAGCAGAGGTAATAATTTGTTTGGTTGAACTTATTGAAGTAGAATTGTAGATTAAATAGTGGTCATATAACCATTATCACCAAAAAAAATACAATTAATATGTTAATTAGTTGCGCCCCATGGTTACACCCGCGTACCGCGTTATCTCGAAATCACCAACCAGCATAGAGAATATGCATTACCCAAGTTTTAATTAATGATTATAATAACGATATCAAAGCAAATAATCAGGTGCTAGTTGAGTTGTTGATAATTTATGTTAACACTGTTTAAATCTCGGGTCAAAGTTAAAACTAGATTGTACGTCAGTTTTTTAAAATTTACCTCGTTATTTAATCTATAATAGATTCTCAAATAAAAAGTAAAACAAAGCCGTAAACACAGATATAAATCTAAATAGATAACGCGAGTGTATATACTACGTGCCAAAAGGGAGAGCAATGCTCTTCTTTTGACGCTATTTCGCGCGGATGGGGAATTTGTATAAGGCTACATGTCCACCAGAGATGTGTAGCGAGCGATGTGTTTTAGCTGGCAAATAGGATCTCTTTATTTTCACTTTATAGTTCTAATACCAGCCTAACTAAAGCGCTCTTGGGACAACGTGGCAGGTAAAAAAAATGGCTCGCTGGTTTTATACGAATGGAGGGACTTGCGTTATCTATTTAGATTTGACTGGCCAGCTGGCGTGGTGGGTTAAGACTCTGGTCAAGATTCCACCTATCGCGCCGCAGGTCGTGGGTTCGATTCCTACACAGGACATGCATTTGTGTGCATGAACATGTCTGTATGTTCTGAGTCTGGGTGTAATCATGTATATTAAGTATGTTACAAACAAAAAGTATATTATATCAGTTATCTGGTTTCCATAGTACAAGCTCTGCTTAGTTGGGGATCAGATGACCGTGTGTGAGGAATGTCCCTGGATATTTATTTATTTATGTCTGTGGCTGTAAATAAGAGTCAGATAAAGAGTGACTAGTGAAGCAGAGTTATGATATCGTATCGTGTTGTATTGTAGGTGATACGTTGTGTAGACGTGGAGATGCTGTCGCTGGACCTGCACGGCGTGGTGGCGAAGTGCCCGGACATGTCGGGCGAGCAGCTGGCGCGGCTGGTGGCGCTGCGCGGGGACGTGCCGCGCGCGCGCATCCGCGACACCGTGGCCATCGCGCTCGCCTCGCGCCCCGCACACGCCGCCCCCGCCCCCGCCAGGGTCTCTCTCTCCAACCACCCCGAACTATTCAAACACATCACCTTCTCTGATCGGCTCTTATCACATTTTGCTCTATAATCGTAACGATTGGAAAGTAAACATATACGTTTTTTAGTATTATTTCAAAAATAAAACGTGCTCTTTCCACATATTACAGAAGATAAATAATCTAAAATTGTAGTTAATAGTACATTTATGATACATGTGTGCAAATTTGTTCACACGAGTAACATACGACAATTTTTCAACACACTTGCGAGGAAAAAAACAGACTTAAATTTTGCAATAATTGTCATTTTACGAAAAAAATTTTTAATAAACTTCAAAAACTCCTGATGGTACCGATTATTGTATTGACATTGGTCCTTGATAAGTGTGCAAAGTTTCTGTTAAATCTTAAGTTTTGAAGTCGATGAAATTCAAAAATTACGTTTGAAGATTCCATTACATACATACATACACACGCAAAAAACAAAAGACAATCATCATCGATTAAAAATAAATTTAAATTAAAACTGACCAAGTCGGGAATGGTTATGGCATGTTCTGTTAATGTTATATAACTTTGTTTACTTATATATTAATGTTGTTATGGGTATAATATTTTTGTATAGATACGAAAGGGTACGTATTTATAAAAAAATATGACACCTTTATTATTTAAAAATCCCGAAGCTTCTTTAACACGTAACGTGTTGTGATTGGCATAACAAGACGAAATTCGCTATGGTCCATATAATTATAGGTATAGCACCCATTTAATTAAATTGCGTTTATGATTGAGATATACACATATTACACTTTAACATTATTAATTTCATAAAGTAGTTTTAGCAAAAATATAATATTGTAATAATATATTTTATTATCCTTTAAGTATTTGTATATTAAGACATGTATTTAAATGCTTATTATCAGTAAATATATTTTATTTTTCTAATTATGACTTTCTTTAATATTCCAAAAGAACACTTTGTTTAGATTCATTCCTTAGGTAGCAGCATATTAGTTTATTTACTATTATATTACATATTAATAAATAATAAATGGTAAACGATTTAAGTATTCGATAAAAAAATGTGTAAAGCATAAGACGACTTCAGTTTTTGTGGCTCTTCATCCCGAGGATGAATGTGAAATGTGTTTTTTTTTTTTTTTTATAGAACTGAATCGGTAAACAAGCATACGGTCCGCCTGATGGTAAGTGTGTATTTGTCGGTTTTAAGGTATGAATTATACAGAGCCAAAAATACGGGACGTTGCTATTTTTACCCGACTGATCCGGAAGGAGGGTTATGTTTTTCGAGTGTATGTATGTATGTATGTATGTATGTATGTATGTATGTATGTATGTATGTATGTATGTATGTATGTATGTATGTATGTATGTATGTATGTATGTCTATTTCTTTGGCACGCTCTGCAGCCTAAACGGCTTGATGGATTTAAGCATATGAGGTGTAGTTAGATTCGTCTGAACTGTGGGAGTGTCATAGGGTATATTATTTTTATATGGCGTCTACGGATAAAAAAAGAGGGGGTGTATTAAAAACAAAAATTGCGTTATTGTAACAATATGGGTATCAAAAGAAAGCTTGTGAACAGCCCTTTCCATTTATGTATATATTGTAATACTATCATGCTACCATTTTGACGTAAACTGCAAAAAAACATGTTTAATGCAAGGACAATAGGTACTATGAGCGGTTACCGTACGTAACTCACAGAGTTGCGATGGTTGTTAGCGTTACTTTACCGTACCGCTCATTTACTTAATAATACTTACAACTCATTTTGTATAAAACTAAAAAGTCTGAAATAAATTAAATTATTAAAAGAAACAAAAAACCCGACTGCGTAAAACAAAAATTAACTGAAAAGAGAAAAATAAGCTCTTTAATCTATAGAATTTTGAAAATAACTTGAATTTTATAAGGTATTGCAGTCGGGGTTAAACAAATATTACAAAAAAAAACACATATTTAGGTTATTGGTTTGTCCCCGACTGCAATACCTTATAACATTCAAGTTATATTCAAAATTCTATAGATTAAAGAGCTTATTTTTCTCTTTTCAGTTAATTTTTGTTTTACGCAGTCGGGTTTTTTGTTTCTTTTAATAATTTAATTTATTCTCTTTTCAGTTAGTTTTTGTTTTACGCAGTCGGGTTTTTTGTTTCTTTTAATAATTTAATTTATTATAAGACATGACAAGAAATACGATAGATGGATTTTGTGTGACAGATTATGAATAAAAATGACTGAATGCTGGTATGACGGATAGAAGGGCGGCCCTTCTACGCTTCGGCCCCAAATCGAACAGGGCAGACAGACAAATCATGGAACGAATTTTCGTAAAGATATTTATAAAATATGCTAAATGTTATACAGCATTGTCACGAAACGTTTTGATGTTACTTTAGTTCGTACATTTCGACTGTCGAACTAGATGATCGGTATACAACCGTTCGGTGTAATTTTGTGCGATAACGTCGCGCTATCTCAAGGCCAATTAGCGAACCGAAGGGCGGGCGGCGATCGTGCGCCCACTAGCACTAGCTGTGAGTAGAGACCAGTCGCAGGTCGCAGCGCAGTCAGTCGCATCTCACGCGCCCCAGAGTCCGCGCTATGGCCGCCCCCGGCCGAGTTCTCGCCGCGTTGCGCGCATGTTGCCTGCTCCTGTGCCTAGTCGCAGGTGAGCGCTAATTAGGTACCTAACACTGTTTACAAAACAATCACATCGGTCACCGCCCCCGCCCCCGCCCCGCCCTCCGCTTAGGTATATCATACCTACCACCGACCAACAGTGATTGATGAGTGTTGTTTATATATCTACTGGATTTTTTTGACGAGCAGCTAATATAGGTACGATTCGGTGTGAGTTATACACAGTCCCAAAATATTTTGCTGAAGATTGTTAAGACGATCAAAACAATAGTTCGAATTTATATTATCACTATGCTGATAGCATTCGACGATAAATGGACTCGTAAATAACAATACGGTATTCCTACCCATGGAGCTTTTAAATACTAGGTACCTACGTATACAGCATCCTGATAAAATTATTTAATTTTATGTCTATTTGAATATTGGAATTCAAAGTACCCAGGTACCTTTAAAATGATTGTCAATGTACAATAAGTAGTTGAATATCAAGTTGTACCTACGGTTGAGCACGGGTGAAAAGCGAATACCATCCTAGTTTGATCGATCGATGACTAACAAATGGATAATGAATTATTTCCGTTCAATACAATAACATTTTCAAATAAACTGTTTACCGTCTCCCAATGACTATGAATACCTAAAGGTAAACAGCGGAAACGCACAATACCACCCTATCCTACTGCAACTGTGCACGTGTAAGAAGCAAAGGTCCGAAGTAAAGGGCGAAACTGTTTAATTCAATGTGTAAATTATACATTCATCTTAGTATTGGCTTAATTTCACGTGACATTTCCTGGAAGATGCAGGCAGTAGTAATACTTAAGAGAACTACTTTACAGGTGGATTCCGGCGGTCCTTATTATTACGGACTCTGGCGCCTATTTTACCTACGAATTTATACTCTATTACTAACACTATGAAGACATAAAACGCAGAACATGTGGTCTCTAAATAAAAAAACGCTCACGGTCTTTCGATTTTGATTTTTCTACCTTTAGGAATACGGCGTAAATTCGCTTGTCAAATTGGCGTGTGAGTTTGTGGGACCACGCACTGTGGGCACAGCTATCCTAGAATCCTAGGACATATTCGTAATTTTGATGATGTTACACCACGTGGTTCTGATTTCTACTATAAAACTTTTAATCGAATAATTGAAATAACTTTGGTTTTTGTGTACGTACGACCCACACAGAGCATGCTCCGGTCGCGGTGGTATTTTTAACATTCCCGGACCGCCACAAGGTTACCCAAGATAGTCGCTTATTCATTGGGATATGACCTAATTTTCCATAACAACATTATTATTAGAATAGAATCTTACTAAACGCCAAAATATGCTGTTTTAAAGGGCTTGTCCGTCTTGAGGTATTCACTGCGGAAGTTTATACTTAAATAAATAAGTTGTTCAATCAGTGTAGCGGCAAGTTCATTGTTGTTGTTATTTATTCTTGTCCAAGGAATAGATTCGCTTCATCCACCTCCTGTCCTTCTAAATTGTCCACGTAGGTTGATCTTAATAAATAAAAGTTATGGAACATAATGATGATGAATGGAGCACCTATTCTATTCTGCCTGCTGTGTGAGTGCTACCTACATAGGTTTGTAGTGGGTTTGTATTACGTTTCTCGCGTCCGTTCAATAATATGATGGCATCGGTAACATCATAAATCTCAACTTAATTAGATTTATTGTCTAATCTTCTTCGATTTAATGTGTCTCAGTTGGTTTCAACATTTGTTTTGATGATATTACAGTACATCTCATCTGACTAAAGTTTGGATGTTTACCTATGCCTTAGGAGTCAAAAAACCACCGGTGACTATACATAATTTTAGATGTTCAAAGCTTCCAGTGATTCCGCCATGATAGTTATGTTGTCGGCAAATCGAAGGTAATTGAAGTGTCTTCCATTGATATTGGAGTCATATCCCTTCCAATGTAGCGCATTTAAGACATCTACTAACACAGCAGTAAGTTTCCAGGAAAAAAGTCGCCTCGCAGCCGATTTGTCATATAAACGTTCGGATAGAATCTAAAGCTTTCTCATAGTCACACACTTTTATCCTGCCTTTCTAATCCAAAATATAAAGATAGACTCTAAAATTTCTAAATGGTGGATACCATAACTAGCTAAATAATTAGCTAACCTAACCCAAGTGAGCTTATTTGATTATTGTTATGAATGATTGGTTTTCAGAAAGTCGTCAGATATCTATAACAGAATTAGTGGTACCGGAAGCGGTGGAGGCTGGGACGGATGCGGAGCTGCAGTGCCGGTACAGGCTCGACGCGAACGACTCGGGCAAGGCGATCGTCAAGTGGTGGTGGACGCCGGTCCCCGCTGCCGGCCGAGAGAGGAAACAACTCTATCAGAGGTTCGCTGCTCGCGCGCCGGTACATATGCATCATAATGTTGGTACGATCTATTGTATTTTTTACTGTCTTTAAAATTTGGATCTATATTCGACACGTCTTTTTCTTCTCATCTTTTTGTTATGTATATTCACCAAATTTCTCGGAAATTGCTTAACTGATTCAGATGGCTTTAACCCTATTCTATAAAATAAATTGATATCAGCGATTAATAATGTGGCCGTTTTTGGTAAAAAAAAAAAAAAAAAACTTTGGAACACGTGCTACTCTATCGCTTACTACAACCCTACAACAATATCTACCTAATTCCAGTCACATTTTTATACTTTTTGTGCAAACCAACTTTGCGAGTCAGTTTTATTTTTTGATATACCTAATCCAATTTTTTGATATTTATTCTATTTTTAATTTTAGTTTTTTTTTCTTTTGCGGTTTTTAGAAGTAAAAGAAAATGATACAATAGTTTTAACGAAAATGCAGCCCTCGGACTCGGGAATTTACGAGTGCGAAGTGTCTGAAGTTGATGAAGTACGGGAACACCAAGAATTAATAGTGTATTGTAAGTATTTTGCAATTTCTATGTTTATTTGAACAGGACAAGCCACATCTAGCATCCAATATTATTATGATATAAGTAAACCAATGTTGCGGAGAAAAAAAAAATACTTATGTTTATCTCGTTATTACAATTAAATTAATAGTAGGTATGTTTTGTGGTCCAGATCACACAGTCATCGATTCTAAAATTGTGGCCATAATTTTTTTTAGAAGAGATTCATGTTTTGTTTTCCTAAACTCCTAAAGACATTGATTTAAGAACACGGTCCAGTCGGTAAAATAAAATTTGCAGACACTTTATTGAACTTTGGGACATGTTCTTATTTGATGACGACATGGGCCCTTAATAATATAAGAACACGATTAAAAACTGTAATTTCTAACTGAGTTAGTTATGTTGTGGTACATACCATTGCATATTTGTTATGTGCGCCTAATAAAATGATATACTATTTACTTCCAGCAAAAGGCACCGGTCCACAACTAAACGTAACAACGGTAGCAGACGGTGATGATGAAGACGACGACGAAGATGTTCTGGTAGAGTGCTGGGCAGAACAAGTGGCACCATTGCCAGACCTTGATGTCTCTGTTAACGGGTCAGTTATCAACTTTTTACCTACTGCAATCACTGCTGCCAAAACGCGATGTCATAAAAAGTCCTACAAAGCGCTGAAAATAAAAGAGTGAAGAAAATTCGGTGCCAAAATAAAGTTGGCAATGAGTCACTGCAAAATAAATTTTCTGAAAGTTAGAATTTTATTCTCAATAATACATACCTATTTATTTGAGGAACACTTATCAAAATCGGCATCTTCAACTCATAAATCAATATGTCTGTTATATTGGAACGCATTTAAACGGATTAATTTTGTTTTACGCACGTAACCATATATATAAAACAAAGTCGTGTTAGTTACACCATTTATAACTCAAAACGGCTGGACCGATTTTCATGATCTTTGATTACTTGGATAGTCTCCGCCCCGGAATGAAACAGGGTAGGGTACGACACAGGATGCCGACTTCGTTCGCGCCGGCTAAAAAGCATTATATTATTACGATAAGCACGAAAGACGATAAGTTGTTGGCACATACTCCCGGCCAAATCATTTCAACCCCACATCATCAATCCTTTTCGAGGATTTAAAGAGCAAGCCAATTTTTGAGGTCTTATAATATATTAAGTGATTTATAATTATGATTTCAGTGAGAACGTCAACGTTACAGAGATCGTGACTGTTTCAAATAACGGCCTGTACAGCGTGTATGCGAACGTAACGTTGAGCAAGAAGGACGTTGATGGCGCCGAAGTGCGCTGTCAGCTCTTCTACGCAAACACCACCATTGCACACCCCCCCTTCGAAGCCAGCGAGGTATTCAACTCTGCAGGTATCTTACTCCATCGATTCTATCCATGCTACAGTAGAAAATAACTAAATCTTTACACGTAAAAAATAACTAATAATAGGCAGTAATAGGTATCTTTCTCAAGTAAGCTTTTATAGCGTCTGGCGATTTTGAAAGTCTGCTAGCAAAGTTTGTGGAATGACAATAACAGCAAGCGCCACCACTGATTGAGAGAACTCAATCAACTAAATCAGATCACGTTATGTTCACTTCAGTTTGATAATTTAACTTGGCATGAAAATAACCACTATTTGGGCAGAATTATCACACTCGATTTTGTTAATGTAAAACTACACTATATTAGGATGTTAGCATAATTACAGACAATTCGTTCATTTATTAGTTTATTGTTAAAAATTTAAGCTATGTGGATGAACAAGATTGTTAGAACAATATTTAGTCATAAAAATGTATAGTAAGGTAATTAAAAGTATTGATCATAGAGTAAGAATATAATAGAGTGATAGCGTTAACAACGTTACGTTGTTGTATCTATATGAGCAGTTCTCATAAAGATGCATTCACAGATATATCGTACATTAGTTGATTTACAGTCAGACAAAATGTCGATATGGATTCCTTTTCATTTGTTTTCAGTAAAAGTATCGATAAAAAACGAGTAATCGGCATTCATTATATATTTCTGTGTGTGTGTGTGTGTGTTTATATGTTCAAACTATTTACGCGCACTTAGTTTCATTCAAGGCATTTTGCTCGTGCCCGTGCGGCCGGCTACGGCCGGTACTCTATTAAACTCGCTCTATTAATATTGTAACTCTATGGTATTGAAGGACACTGAGCGCACCGCTTACTAGATGATCTTGGGGTGTACCTAATATGAAGGTATTGCGTGTTGGATGTGTAACGTTGTCGAGTTGTGTTGTGGTGTGAGCTTGGTTGTCTGTGCACTAACGTGGCGTTGCGTTGGTTGTCGGTGGGGCCGCGCGCGCAGGCGGCGAGCTGCCGACGACGGGCCCGGGGATTCCCGAGGACACTACGGAAGCGGAAGCCACGCCCGACTCGTTACAAAACTTGCGTAAGTCCAATCATAAAGGAACCAACGATCCCTCCTTCATACAACAAAACACAAGATTTGACTAATGTCTATTGATCTCTCAGGCATATTGACTAAGCAGTCCCGATCCAACAAATAATACGATGTATAAACTACGAATAACTTTGTATTAATTATTATTATTTTTGGCTATATCTATATACTATCCATGTGGGTTTATTTAAATATTATATTTACAAATTTAATACTATTGGTTACAAAATTCGATGTTAAATGAAGTATTCTTTTGTTTCTCATAAATCTATTTCTCATTACTTATCATGATCATAATAATTTCTAATTCACCCAATTTTTTATTCAAATAAATTCTGATCTCTTATGATATGTTGTTATAATTTATTGCTCGTAATTTTACTTCTGTTTTTTTTAATTTTGGGTATCAAGGTTAAAACAAAACGCAATGGAGCGGCGCGGGCGTTGTATTGTAGCCCCTGCTGCGATGGAATCTAGCCCCATCTTACATAGAAAATCATGTACAAATTACTGTACCCAGAGTGTAAAGAATTGACGTTAATAAACGCTTACTAATACGTTTACGTTAACTATAAATGTGTATGGGATAAATTAGTACCATGAGTATTCCGTTAGAGGCGCTGTGCTAATCCCTAAAGAGAAGTTTCGTAAACGCAAACGCGTAAAGCCAAACGTAAGCCTTTATTAACGTCAATTCTTTACACTCGGGATACGGAATTAGGTTAGATGTCTTAAGCCCAAAAACACTCAGGCAACATTATCCGCAGTAATGAGCAATATGACAAAATATAGTGATGGAACAAAATTAAGGTTCTAAATTATGAATTATTTTTTTATTAGAAACAATAGTTAACCGTTGTTTGTTTAACTGCTATGTCTTGCTAGACTTTATGTAGGCACCATTTAATACCTTAATCATACCTAACTGCCTAGTTGCCTTGTACCGAAGTATTTTTATTTTTAAAAGACTAACTTAATAAATAAACATAGTACTAAAACCTAATACAATAAACTGTACTTATTGTAAATGCAGCAATACTTTACAAAATGTTAAAAACACGTTTGTTTTATACCCTACAACTGTGTTGTTTTGAATCGAACGCAAATACCAAACGCATCAGGCCCCCTAAAAAGGAAGCTAAGCAATATTTCTAATTCATTTCAATTCATTTTTTCGAATTTAAAGCAGATCTTATGCAATTCATCAATTCCAAATATTTCAATGAATTGAATTGTATATAATGAGTAACTATTTTACCAAAACATATTGGAATCACTTAGGATCTGCCGAGAATTCGAAAAAATTAATTGCGTAGCAATATTGCTTTAGCTCAGCTAAGAAGCGCTCGTGGTGTAGCATGATAAGCCGTTCTTAATCGATCGATTAATACCACCGTCGTGGTCGGTACCTGGATGGGTAACCGCCTAGTGGTATTTCAAATCGAGCGTTTCCGTGCTTCGGAAGGCACGTAAAGCTGTTGGTCCCGGTTATCACTTAATTGTGATAGTCGTTAAGCTAGTTGGAGGCCTTCTAGGCAGCTTAAAGATTCTACCTAGCTAGGTTGACCACTAGCCTACCTCCACCGATCCGCAGTGGGCACGCGTGGTGGAGTATCTGCCCATTCCCTTTCACCCTGATTTGTGAAAGGAGGCCTGTGCTCAGCAGTGGGACATTATAGGCTGATGATGATGATGATGTTTGCTTTAGCTTTAGCCCCCCAGGAATAACTTGTAACATGTACTTTATATTTGTTTATATTTCACATGTGCATTGCATGTATCTTCCTAGCACATGCACACATAAGTTAGCTATAAATGACTTGAAGTTAGATTATGTATAGCCGCCATCATGCCTTCGTACTTCTTTCGAAATTATATATTTTATTCTTGTTTTACCACCATATTCACCTACATTCTGTTCCCGTACCATGAGTTTACCGATACTCGCCAGCGACTACTATGAAACATCTAAATAATATAAAATGAAGTCGCTTTCCGCGTTTGTCTGTTTATCCACTAACTTTTGATGCAGCTTTCACCATCAGATAGAGAATTTTTCAAGGAAGGTTTACCTAAATAAAAACTACTTAATTAGTTTTTATATGTGTAGAAAAACACATATTTTGCAACCAACTCGCCGAAAAATTAATTACTATAAAAATGATGCACTACGGAATTGTGATCTTAAAAATATCTACAAAAAAAGTCCGCAGTACAATAGTATATATCTATATACAACCCACAGTAACAATTATTATGCGATTGTTTTTATTGTGGGTATATAACCCTTTCTTTCAAAGTTATTTTGACCCATTTAATATTGATCCTTATCTAATTAAATAAGTTAATTACGACGGGCATTTAGATAAAATTTGCTCTTTACAGCAAATTATCATTAATATTTAAAAAGATATAAAAGATTTAAAATTGGAAAGAAATAGTATTCGCGATACCGTGACCGGTGACCGGGGCGGGGCGCCGGTGGCGCGCAAATCGCTCCACTGAAACCAGATTACACATAGCACCCGTGCGAAGCCGGGGCGAGTCGCTAGTGTTGTATGAAATACTGTGATTCTAAAACTGTCCACTAGGGGGCGCTGCTTGAACTCTCATACAAGTGTTTACCATAGTCGCAAGCGAGTATCGATTACGTTACCTTAGCAGCTTAGCAGTCTCGTTGTATAAGGGGACAGAAAACTTCTCAACTCAGTGCACATGTGTATATTATTTTACAACAATACTCACGTTACGTTTCAGGTGATAACGGCAGTCGACTTTACGGCTCATGGGTTCTGCTCATCGCGGTGACGCTACTAATTAAATTACACGTTCTTTGAAAGATATATTCTGTGATACTATCTAATAAATAATAGTGTACTAACTATTCACTACCTAAGTGTTGATGTTATAAAATTATTTTTTATTATAATGTAATTATATTTGATTTTCTGTAAGTTTTCTTTTTTTGGCACAACCTTAATTATTATAAGCAAGCATCTAGCTACACGGTAATCTCCATCTGAATTTTTGCGTCCGACCCGTACTTGACACAAATTGTTCATCATAAAACCAATTTTCAACACACTTGCTCGTAAAGTGACTGTTATTGTACCGATTTTAGTTTCATAATGCAGCACCAAAGACTACAGTATATACTTTGCAGCACTTCATTACGCACTAGTGCTTTTTACTTTACATTAACGCACAGTTTTATGATAGGTATAAATAATCCTGTGGTTTTTTCCTCGCAAGTGTGTTGAAAAACATCGTATGACACGCGTGTCCATTGATCATTCTACTCTCGGCCATTGAATTGACACACTGTCGGCTTCCTTATCCCGCTAAATACCGCCTCGTGTGCAATTTTGCACACACGTATGACAGTACTATTATTGCCTGATGACATGTAGGTAAACTGTGATTGTGTCGAAATGAGATATTTATATTCTGCAATATGGGCAAAGAGATCTTGAAAAGGCTAACGATTTCGATGAAAGAATCATGGCTAGATTTATACAAAAAAAATAAGATTTTTTTGAGATGTTGAATTTGCGTTGAATAGACGTTATTATTTATCCTTGGTGCCTGAGGAATAACTTGAAGCATTAAAATTTTTTTTAGATCCCCGGGATAAAAATGCGATGTTCTATGCCATGCTGGCGAATCGCGACCAAAACCAGTTTTTTTTTAAGTGACATGAAAGTGCGGTCCCAAAATTTGGCCTTAGCACCCTTACCCGGACAAGTCGGCGAGCTAGCTCTCAACCGGAGACCATTATGTTGTTATGTTTTGCGGGATTTATAAAATATTTCAAGTATATATGTTGCTGGTAATGTAATCCCAACATTGGAAGTTATTCAAAACTCTCTAAAATGTTTAATATTTTTGTACAAATCAATGTATGGATCTCGCCATGAATCTTTGCTATATGGGTTTTTAGGGCGAAAAATTGATCTCATCTCTGGGGAAAAATCAGTTTTCCAATTTTTTGAGCAAAGTCGGTCCCCCAGGTACTGATTTTATAAATAACCACTTGCAAATAATAAGGTAGGTAATCAACTGGCTTATCACGATCGGTTATCTCGTTCCGAACATGGGGAACGCGTTCTACGCGTTCGTGATAATATTAAAACAATCATTCAAATATATATTTATATTTAATTTAACGTTCATTACCAAATATGTATGTATACAAATATGTAATATTATGCTATGTACACATTAAAGCTCGTAAACAATACGAATCCCATATTAATTAATTTATTACGTCTTAATTCTACACCTATGGTTGAATTGCACACAATAATAAATCTACCTACTTATATTCTATAATAATTCTGTAAAAAATAATAAAATTACTTACTGTCTAAAGTCTTTGGTAATTCCTAAATTAATGTAGGTATATAAAACTATGAAAATAATTAAAATTATTATAAATAAGGGCGTACCTGAATACGCGGCTAAAACAATCCGCCAGTTTTTATAAGAGGCGAAAGAAATGCTTTACATGTATACAATACGCTTTTGGGATTAGTTACTTATTGGTTTCCTAATCTAACGGTTGGCTATTTTGGATTTGGACAATTCTTATAATTAAAATAATAAATATTATGGTACATTTATCTAAACATGTAAATATGTCAATTTTATAAGCAGAGCGAGCCTCGATTCAGTTGGTACTTTGTACACTGATGTCTATGAAAATATTTTGCTGCATCATACGTACTATCTATATATATATAAAGATAAAACCGGCAAAGTACACACAGTAGCAACAGTAGTTACGCTTGATGTTACTAATAATGTAGGTAATTTGACAATAGTTTTCTGTTATTCCAGTGTTTCTTAACATCTCACACGTCTACTTCAAGTAGGTACCTAGTCTGTGTGTATAGTACGCCTTATGAGTTATATTAACACTCAGAATGCGTTTCCTATACAATAGTTGAGTTGTATTTATATTTTAAAAAACAATAGCTATAAAGATATCTTTACAATTAAACACATCGATTGACTTATTATTATAAACTGTTTGACGGCGATGTAATTATAGGCCATTTAGTATTCGTTGTTTTCTGCGGATGACGAAGTTAACAGCAATGCTGCCATAGGATTGCACAATCCTTTTTTTACATATATCTCTTATTTTAAAATTAATATATAAATATAGCGAAAGATAGCCTTCTCGTCCATTATCCCCAAAGAGGTGTTCAGTTTCAGTAATGAGTACTACCTACAGTACACCGAGAGACCATTCTTGGAGTCTGTCCTAACACGTTAAAAATGCCGTGCTATAATAATCTTTCTAAACAATGAAACGTAAATTGCACTTTCCCAACCCTGTTCTCTAGCCGAATTTTAAATCTATCTACCAATGATTGAGGTGATTCAAATAATTCACTCAAAATTAATTTCGTATTCAGCCGCATTATCGAACTTCTACAAAGATTCAGTCGCAACGCAGGTGTGGCCTATGGCGACAGAGGCGCCTAATGCCTATCGCTGTCTGACTATCGTTGCAGGAATAAAAGGATTTTGCCGCGAATAAAGGTTGCTTGTAAATTAAACTTCGTTCTACTTCAACTACAATGCAGGTGTTTTTTTTTCACTACTAACTAGACAACACGGCACCAGCAATAAAAAGTAAACGTTTATACATAATTTTACGGAATCTGGTGCGTGGAAAAAAATAATTAAGTATTTTTATTTTAGCAACAATTTCAGTAGGTTTAATTTTAAACATAAACATTTATATTCCCCTTCATATAACTTTGCCGGAATTGTCGGCCATCTTAAGAGTAACATACATCGCTGATGTTCAAACAAAGGTTGCGACAATGGGACGCGAAGATTAATCCCGAACTCAGGTCGCAAAAGTAAAGACTACAAAATTTTCCAACTACATTTTTTCTGTGAAAGTATGTCTAACGCAACTTTACACTTGTGCAGATTTTACATTTGTGCTTAAAATAGGTATATTGATAAAGTAGGTAATAAATATAACTCATTCACTTCAATGGATGTTTAAGACATATTTATACTAGACCATTGGTTAGGAATGACTAGCAAGCAAGATGCACTGAACACTTCTAGTAAAAGCTTTGGGTCTGCAATGGCATTATTTTCATTCCTAGTTAATATTATTTGGCAAATACCTACTTTGGTTATCATACTTAAATATGAATATATGTGTTCAAGAACTAGGAGCACATAAGTAAATTTAATACTATTAACAAATTCAAGCAGCTACATCTTCTCATTGTATCAATAAATTATCCTGATAGTATGTTTCTCCTTGATATAAGAATGTATGTATTTGTTTTTATTGTTTATGCTACTTCTGGCCTAGTACAGTAATTAATTGTATATGATGATGTAACTTCTATGTTTTGGCACTGTGATTCTTTGATTTGATTGTTTTCCTAAATTAATTTATAAACTATTGAATATGAATATTGCTAAGATAAAGGATGGCAATCATTGATGCTTCCATTAATTGTTATTTGGCTTATTTTTTTCAACACTACTTGGGCTACCACATATAATATTAGTTGAATTATGTCTTGTTTTTCGAGGACCATCCACATTAACATCACCACCTGCAGCAACAGAGGTTAAAGCAACTGTTTTGTCAAAATCAATTGTAGTATAGCCAATGCTGGCAGGTACAGTGGCTGGTGTACTCAGTGTCATAGTCTTCTCTACACTGCATTGTGAGACAAGCCGGCCACGTGGCTGAGATGAGCCAGCTATGCTTTTGTTCTTCAAACTGTTATATGATTGGTTTTCAGGAGAGGTCAAGTCTGTGGTAATTTTTCCAGCTTCCTTATTTGAGTCTATATCCAAAACAGCATAATTCACTTCCAACTCTTCGACTGGGGACATTGATGTAAATGTGTCTGATTCTGAGAGTTTCTGATTATGTTCAGAAGCAGAAGAAAAATTTAAAATTAGCTTTGCATTCTTCACACTGTCTCCTATATCTCCCAAGGATAAGTTAGCATAGGTATTAACATCAGGTTTAGGACCAAGAGACAAATTTGAGTATTCAACTTGTTTTGGAGTTAGAGGTGTTGTAGGAACTGCTTGATTTTTTAAGTTTTCTGAAGCACTTGTTTCATGAGGCACAATATTCATGTAGAGTCGTGCTGATTCTTGTTGCTCTAGGCTTAGTTGTGCATAATGCTCACTAGAATTGCTCAGGGTAGGGGACAATGGACTGTTCACCTGGTTATTCATGATATTTTCATTTATATATCTGCTTTCTAGGAAACGGGTCTCATCTTCTATGTCTCTCATTGTATTCAAAGCTGTCTCTTGTCGTAGAGTGTTTCTCAGAATAGCTAGGTCTCTATTTAGATCATTTGAATAGAGATGTCTGGTATCTGTAGCTGCTTGATTATTGTTATGCTCCTTTTTAAATTCTCTTAACTGGTACACATTAGTTACATGACTGGTATTTGTTTGTGACCGTGGGTACAATGGCATAACCTCCAAAATATCCACACTAGAAGGGGATCTTGGTGATTGAGTAACATTCCGTGGTACACCTGTATGTAAAGCAATATTTGGGAGATTACTATTAACAGCAGGTGGAATATTTTCAGGTTGACCATTGTCTACTGAAGAACGGTGAATAACACTTGCTTGCAGTGTCTGCCTGCCCTGTGGTGATGGTGTCAGCCGTGACACAGGATATGGCACCGAGTCATGAATGACATTCCTTAATTGTATTTGTTGCTGTAATGTGCGAAATAGTAACGCAGCTCTTCGGCATTTAAATGCATAAATTCCTTCTCCAGTTTCACATCGTCTCCCTGAAAAATAATAGTAATTTAAATACATTAGATTTTCAGAATCAGTGAAATTAGATGCCTACAGAAAAGGTTGTGGTGTTAATTGAATATAACAATGAACATAATGATCAGTGACGGGAAACATCGTAAGGAAACTATAGAATGGTAATGGTGATAGAAATCTCTGTAGTTCCCTCACAAGCACCTGTATTGAGGCAGCTGCACTAGTAATAAAAGGCAGTTTTCTTCTTTGTCAGTCACATCATAAATGACTATTGGCAATAAATCAATGTAACTATAGGTTAATGCAAACCAGTTCATGTTAATAAAATGGAAACTGATATAGAATATTAACCTGATTCAAAACTAAATATTTCTCCTTCAAATCCATATCTTCTTAGTGAGTGCAAAGGCCATACGGTTGAGTCCCGACCTTCTCTGTACAGTATAATATCGGACTCGGTGATCTCTAGTTGGCCTGTGCAGAGGTCGGCTCCATTCTCATCAATGTTGACTACGCGGAACACATTCGGATGTAAATCTGAGGACTCTTTTTTACTATGTAGACACCCCATGGCATGATCGAGATAACATCAGATGATTGATAGATGTACGACGGAAGGAATGGTATTCTATCGAGGAAGAAAATAGACATTGAGTCTCAAACAATAATGTTCGTCAATTCAATGTTATAATAAAATATAACGGTACCATTATAATAGAAGACTTGATTTAAACTATATTATCTAAAGGAACTGCAAATAACATTTCATGCCGTTCTCAATTCTCGTAAACAAAATAGTAAAGTCACTTTTGCCTCGAACACACCACACATTATTTTTGGATCAAATTAAAAGAATCATTGAGCGTTGCAAATCGCTTGCGGTGTTAATTATTTTAATGTAGTAGTAACGCACATAATGGATTTCTTTCATTTTTTAAATTCACACGGTAGGTAGGTAGGTACCTACGTAAGAAAAATTCTGTGATCAAAATATCAAATCAATCAAATCAAATTCCTTATTGGATAATATAACTTTAGTTCTCTTGGTAGTTTGTGGATAATATCGCTCATAGTGCTTACAGCAATAATTTGCGTACCGAGTTAGGCTGCATTCCGAATGATATAATTATAATCGTTGTAATCGATTTGAGCGTTAAACCCGTTCCATATTAGTTTGAGCGCGATCACGATGTCCCGTGAAACGTCATAGATGACGTCATGACATGCGCCATCTTGCGCTCACACCGACCATGCCCTAAACTGATATCCCCGTGGAGACGATAGAGAATAGGAGGGGAAATATGTTTGGCCACCTTATAAGACACGACGAATTTATCAAAAACATAATAGAAGGAAAGATAGAGGGAAAGCGAGGAAGAGGAAGACCAAGAATAAGTTACACAGATCAAATGAAGGCAAAAATAGGCGTCGTGTCGTTTAAGGAGGTGCAAAATGTGACTAATGATAGAGCAGAGTGGAAGAAGCTACACCGACAACTACAAGAGCACAGCTCTTAAATACAGAAGAAGAATATGGCAAAGATACTTTTTATGATTTTATGAGAGAAAAATAATAAAAAATGCGGATATTCCTTTTTGCGAGTCAACTAATAAAAGATATAAGGAGTTCTAGCGCATTATTAATTCAGATATTAATTAAATTCTCAAATGTTCTGTTTTGAATACTGTGAGCGCGATAACGGGCGTTCCGAATTGTTGACAGTTCTCAGCTGTCATTATCATGATATCTAACTCGGTACGCAAATTATTGCTGTGAGCACTGGGAGCGATATTATTTAATTCGGAATGTAGCCAGAATACTATAACTCTGGCTGAGATATCAACAATAACGCTCGTGAGCGCGCTCACAGTATTCAAAACAGAACATTTGAGAATTTAATTAAAATCTGAATTAACAATGCGCTAGGACTCCTTATATCTTTTATAAGTTGAAATTTGGCATACAGATAGTTGTAATGACGTAGGCATCCGCTAAGAACGGATTTTTGGAAATTCCACCCCTAAGGGGGTAAAAGAGGGGATGAAAGTTTGTATGAAAGTCCGTCAGTTTTGAAGTTAGGATCTTCAAATTTTGAGTTTAGGCTGACGATTGAAAATTAATTTATAAGTGTCTCAGCGTTTTTGATAATTTTGATCCCGAAGGAGTGAAAAGGGGGATGAAGGTGTGTATGAAAAGTTCTTCATTGTCAAAGTAAACATCATTTATAATTATAATAGTGAGAGAATTCACTATAGAAGGATTTTTGGATATTTCACCCCTAAGGGGATAAAATAGGGGATGAAAGTTTGTATGAAAGTCTGTCAGTTTTAAAGTATAGAATCTTCAAATTATGTGTTTAGCCTCACGGTTGAAAATTAATTTATCTATAGGTATATATAAAAACCAAAGTCCTGACTGACTGACAAGTCCTGACTGACTGACCGACTGATTGACTGACTTAAATATCAACGCACAGCCTACGAGTTAACCGCCGGTCCTAGAGACATGAAATTTGTAGAGTGTATTCTTTGTGAAGAGTCGGTATCTACTAAGAAAGGGTTTTTCAAAATTCCACCCCTACTCTTTTTAAATTAATTTTATGTTTATGTGTTTGGCTTATATAATGAGATTCGTTTTGGCTATGCATGCTGTGAATCTATGAAATAAATAAATAAAGGGGGTAAAATAGGGTTTGAAAGTTTGTACGAAAGTCCGTCAGTTTTGAAGTTAGGATCTTCAAATTTTGGGTTTAGGCTGAAGACTGAAAATGAATTCATACGTGTCTTAGCGTTTTTGATCATCCCATTCATCATTTTGTTTATATCACCTTCGAAGGAATGAAAAGCAGTATGAAGTTGTGTTGTGTTTGAGAACTCACTGATGGAGGGTGTGTTCTTTGTGAAGTGTACGTATTTAATGTGAAAGGGTTTTTCGAAATTCTACCCCTAATGGGGTAAAATAGGGGATGAAAGTTTGTATGACCGTCCGTCAGTTTTGAAGTTAGGATCTTCAAATCTTGTGTTAGACTGAAGTATAAAAATTAATTCACGTTTCACCTTCTTAGGGGTTAAGAGGGTGAAGGGGTAGGGTAGGGTAGGGTAAGTCGCGCCGGGCAGCTAGTCAGAATATAAAATGAAAAGTCCTGACTGACTGACTGATATATCAACGCACAGCCCATTTCCTTTATGGATAGTTACTATACTCTTTGGCACAGCCTAAACCGCTGGTCCTAGGTGGGTCCTAGAGACATGACATTTTGAGGGTGTGTTCTTTGTGAAGTGTAAGTATCCACTAACTAAGAAAGTTCACGTGTATCACAGTTTTTCCGAAATGAGGGATGCCTAACAGAGTCAATAGGGCTTAAACAAGAAAAAGAAAACAATTGAGAGGGAGTGAGAGCACTATAATGTTTGTTTTTGAAGAAAAATATGTCATTTGTTTTCTGTAGGCCACGCGGGCGAAGTCGCAGGCAAAAGCTAGTTTGCAATAAAACAGAGCAGATATTTAGCAATTTCTGCTATTCTAAGGCTCTTGCAAGATTGGTAATCAGCCGGCGGGTGTGTAGTAACTGAACGCACCGCAGGACTTAGGCTGCATTCCGAATTAATGATATAATCGCTGTAATCGATTTGAGCGTGCTTTTTGCTTTTTGTCAATGCTTCTACACCTGCCAACTGAGAGATGAGAACCGAAAATAGTCGATTTTAAACGTGTTTTTATTGCTATTTTTAAATTACTGTTTTATTTATACATGTCTATTGACCTTTACACTATTGTGTAGTTTTACTAAGTAAGTCTATTGACCTCAACACTATTGTGTATTGTGTTTTAGCTTTAATTTTACATTTACTGCTTTAAGTAGTAAGCACCATTATGGGTACCTCTGCCTGCAAATAAAGAATTTTATTATTTTATTATTATTATTATTATTATTAAACCCGTTCCATATTAGTGTGAGCGCCATCACGATGTCCCGTGAAACGTCATAGATGACGTCATGACATGCGCCATCTTGCGCTCACACCGACCATGCCCTAAACTGATATCACCGTGAGCGCTGTCAAAAAGTGACGGTTAGTTATTGTGTTTTCGGAAAAAATCTAATAAGATTTTTGGTTTTCCATATGGCAAAGATACTTTTTATGATTTTATGAGAGAAAAATAATAAAAAATGCGGATATTCCTTTTTGCGAGTCAACTAATAAAAGATATAAGGAGTTCTAGCGCATGGTTAATTCAGATTTTAATTCTCAAATGTTCTGTTTTGAATACTGTGAGCGCGATAACGGGCGTTCCGTATTGTTGACAGTTCTCAGCTGTTATTATCGTGATATCTAACTCGGTACGCAAATTATTGCTGTGAGCACTGTGAGCGATATTATTTAATTCGGAATGTAGCCTTTGTGTCCATGGTCATGAACAAATTAATAAAAAAAATGAGCAATGGCGATTTGATGGATTTTGATGACAGACAATAGATTTGAAGATAAATGTATTTATTGCGTTTCTAATTCAGTCAGCATCGATTTGTTTGTTCAAACCATTTTTATACTCAACTTTAAGTGTTTTCATGAAGATTATCACGATTATGGTCAACTGAATACAAGTGGTAAGAAATTATTTTTTCATCTTCACTCGTGTCCCTTTTTCTATGTATTTGTTATGATGTCCCAAATATTGTATACCATCATATTATTTTGATGATAAACACAATCATTTCATTACACTCATTCTCTTTCATTTAATACACATTTTATTTGTGTTTGTATGACAAAAGAGAAAGGCATAATGTTTCCAATGAATTTCACTGTAACTTCACATTAGCTGTAACCCACTTTTGTTACAGTTGCTCCATATTACGTATTTATTATTCGCAACAACTCGAGCTACATAATGTACCAGGAAATAATTTTATACAGTTAATGGTAAAATCCATCACAATCAGATGTTTTCAGATCTTGGTATAATCCAATTATTTGCTTCATAGATCTAACTTTTTAGGGTTCCGAAGTCAAATTCGTACTTCCACTACATGTAAAGTGGTGGGGTATTTTTATTGCATGCCAAATATTGTGAGGTGTCATTAAAAAGATCTTGAAAATGTTGAGGGTTGTCTTAAACACTTCTTTGATAGGTGTAAAGATTTGTTTACAAAATATCATGAGATTAGTAGTTTTGAATGTATTTAGGCCTTACAGTGGTACTAACATTCAATGCCATGACACAGGTCATTGGTTGAGTTTCAGCTTTCAGTCAAGGGAACCAAAGCACCATAGTAGGTAATTTGTTGTGTGTGATGGAGCTTAATTTATAAAAAAATCCTTTCATTGAGTCTTGTGTTTTAGACTGTACCATGTCTGACTATAGACCCCTATACTGCAAGTCTATGTGTCATGAGGTGGTTGGTGATAGGCAGTAATAGTGAATGAAATGAAATAATTTATTCATTCATTCAAATAGGCCTTCACAGGCACTTATGAATAGTCAAACTCTAATACTCTAATGCACGGTTCGGAAGGTTGGAATGTCACATTGCATGGTACTCTATACTTTATCTGCTCCATGTCATATATGCCATTATTCACTGAATAGTGAATTCAGTCAGTAGGCGAACCATTTTTTGTGTGCACTGCTTAAATATGTTAATTTTTGTTTTACACAGTCCGGTTTTTTGTTTCTTTTAATAATTTAATTGTCATAGAAATTTAATAATAAATGAGTTAAGATTATATTAGTTTGGAATAATTAATATGAGTTTGGTTGCTAGTATATGATAAATATATATTTAGAACAATCAGAGTTGTCTCTAAATCTTGAGAAACTGCTACCTGCAGGCAACCTGCATAGGCTTCATCTCATCACTCACATGTTGAATAAAATCCTATGTAATAACTAGTTGCCCAGATGCACCTTTGTTTGTGTGGTGTCCTACTTCCCTATACCCTACTGTACCCTACCAAATACTAACAATCACCTAGTGTTATGAAATAAACTTTAGAACCTATTTTCATACCCACCAAATATACAATAAAAAAAATATAAAAATCGGTCGAGCCAGGTCGATAAGTAATGTAGTTGATTGATTATATTGTTTCTCAAAAAAAAAAAAAAAATTGACATACACACATCAACAGAATCTAGGGATATTTTATATTTCATCAAATAGCTAGATATAGCTGGGTTCATCCGCCAAGACGAATTCCTGGCCACCCATGATTGTCCCACCTTGGTATGAGTGGACCTCCTGAGGGTGCAGTAGACGGCTAACTCTCCCTGGTGTTCTCCAAACGCGCCTTCGACGTGAATCCGGATGAAACCCAAACCGGGACTCATCGGTGAACAGTACCAAAGACCATTGTTCGTCACTCCATGCTAAATGCTCCCGAGCACACGAAAGCCGCCGACCGCGATTGCCACGTCGCAATGCTGGAAAACATAGCGGTCTTCGAGAATGAAGACCAACTTCATGCAACCTCCTTCGCACGGTTTGGTCGCTTACCAGCAGTTGGTGGTCCTCCTGGAACCTTTGTACGCAGCGACAGGATCGATGCAACTAGCATCGATCCTGTCGCTGCGTAGTAACACGATATCTACCCGTGTGCCGTTCAGCTACATCCCCAGTACTGCGATAACGTGACCACAACCTTGATATCACGTTTCGGGTTGTGCAACGACGCGTTGAAAAGCACCATTTTCTAACATGCCCACGGCTCGTAACATTTCATCTCGGCTCAACAATCGATGTCGATGTGTAATTAATGTAAGAGGTGGTAATTGAATTTTATATTTTTTTTTCCATTTTAATTAAAATTAATAGTTTTATAAGAAGAAATAAAGTTTATTTATCATACTAATTTTCTATGGCGATTAAAAAACATTTGTTTTTATTCAAAACAATAAAATCACGAAATATTTTTTATTTTTCATTAAAGACCTTAAAATACCCTATCATTCTTCCATTTTCTACATCAGAAAATTCTTCATAGATTTTTAGATATTTGATGAATTATAAAATTTATGTGTATTTAATTTTGATCTCAAACATATAAATGTGCATTTCTTTTATTCAAATCCTATATTTGTTTTCTAACTCTGTGAATTCAGAACGAACTACCGCCAAAACTGACCAATGAGGGACGGTTCACATTATGATGGTTTGACAATGTTAGATTATAAACTATCGAAGATGAATATGTTATATTGTAAGCAGTATGGTACAGTTCACAATATATCGGAAAGTTTATAATCTCGCTAGGTAGATTATAAACTAACGGTTTTCACAAAAATACGGTGACATAATATACAAATAACGAATTGAGAACTTCCTCCTTTTTTAAGTCCTTAAAAATATATTACAAAATATTTTTAACTTATATGGTAACACATCGGATTTCCCGGTTTAGTGGTCAGCGTGTCCTGTGACACATAGGCCTCTTCCAGCTGTTTCCATTTTTCTCTATTCTTCGCTTTCCTTGACCAGGTTGCTCTTCCAATATTTTTAATATCATCCATCCATCTTTTAACTTGTCTACCTCTATTTCTTTTACCATCATGTGGTTGCCACTCTGTTACGATTTGTGTCCATTTTATTCTGCTTTCCCTTGTCATGTGTCCTGTCCATCGCCATTTTAACCGTCTTATTTTCTTTAATACGTCTTCCACCTTTGTTGTAGATCTTATTACTTCTGCTCTTTTCCGGTCTTTTAATGTGACGCCTATCATACTTCTTTCGATTCCTCTCTGGCACGTTCTTAATTTTATAAGATGTTTCTGGTTTAACGCCCAAGTTTGGCATCCATACGTGAGGCACGGTAAGATACACGCGTTAAACACTTTTCTCTTGGCTGACATTGGAAAGTAATTACTTTTGAGTACTTCCTTTAGCGTCCAATATCTTTTCCATGCACACGCGACTCTTTTTTCAATTTCTATGTCGGTTTGGTTTTGGAATGATATGAATTGCCCTAAATATGTGTAGCTTTTTACATATTCAATTGTTTCACCGTCTACTTCTATTGCTAATTCTTCTCTGTTTGTCATTACTTTTGTTTTCGATTTATTCATAGCAAGACCCACTGCTCTGCTTGCCTCTGTCAGCTGTTGTAACATATGTTGAAGCGTATTAGCGTTGTCAGTTATTAGGACTAAGTCATCCGCGATTCTTAGGTGCTCGTTATAGTATAAATGTTCTATGCTTAGGTGGTTGAGTTGCCTGCCGTTGATATTTATGCCAACATTGTCCCACTCATATATAATCCTAACTAAATAATATTATAAATGTGAAAGTGAGTTTGTTCGTTTGTTTGTTACGCCTTCACGCCTCAACTACTCAACGGATCAACATGATATTTGGCTTGCAGATCTCTATCTAGCTATCCCGGGAACGCGGGTGATTCGGCGGGGGACAGCTAGTAGAATCATAATTCTAGAAAATATGTATCAATCAAATTAATCTACCTAACAAAAATTATACTTTTTACTTAATATGGATAGATGGCGGAAGTAGATCCCGAGACGTTGCTGGAATGGCTTCTCACAGGGCAGGGCGAGGAGCGGGACATGCAGCTCATTGCTCTCGAGCAACTATGTATGCTGCTGCTCATGTCTGATAATGTCGACAGGTGTTTCGAAAGGTAAATAAAAAAAGTACTCAAATGCTGTGGGGTCAATTTACTGTAATGAGTGATAAGTTCAATCAAATTGATAATGTTTTGGGTTTCTTAATTATGACTATCAGCCATGGGGAAATAAACTGAGTTTCATTGTCATATGGAACTGAAGATGTAATTTTAATTCTTCGTATTGCAGCTGCCCCCCAAGGACATTTCTTCCAGCATTATGTAAAATATTCCTTGATGAATGTGCTCCAGACAATGTTCTAGAAGTCACAGCCAGGGCCATTACATATTATTTGGATGTATCTGGTAAGGCCTTTATTTATCATATTTGTTTATTTTGATTTTTGATAAGTCTTTGCAATAATCTTCTTTAATGATAATTTAGGGTAATAATAATTATTATTATTTTTATGTTCAGCTGAATGTACACGGCGTATAGTCGCCATCGAAGGAGCCGTAAAGGCCATTTGCAGCAGATTGCTTACAGTAGATTCAAGTAATCGTACTAGTAAAGATCTCGCTGAGCAGTGTATCAAAGTAAGTAGACTTCCATCAAATCAGCACATCAAAATATATCTAGGATTTCCAGTATTATAATTTTTATTTGGTAAATAGGTATTGGAGTTGGTGTGCACTCGAGAAGCCGGTGCCGTGTGGGAAGGAGGTGGCTTACCAGCTGTGCTACATTTCATTACACATCATGGCGCTTCCGTTCACAAGGATACACTGCATTCAGCTATGGCTGTTGTCTCTAGGTTGGTAAACTTATTAACGTGTTTGTAATACATTTTAATCTGAAGCATGTTTCATTCAAAAGAGGTTCTCGGCAAAGACTATATCTTCTTTAATATTAGCTCTTTACTCGGCATTCTGTATCATTTAAAATAAAAAAAAACAACATTATCCACATATGAAACAATTTTCAATTGTACTATTAGGGGTTAAAGTTTCTCGTGCTGTATGAGGTCTCGCGTTATCATGGAGCAATAATGGTGAAGATTGATTTACGAGTCGGGGCTGTTTCACTGCTAGTTTTGCTATCATTGTTCGGAGTTCGGCACAGTAGACATCTGCCGTTATTGCTTGACCAGATCGGAGAAAGCTATAGTGAATAACACCATGCTGAGACCATCAAACAGTTACCATTACCTTTTTATTGGTAAGCTTTGCTTTAGGACACTGTTTCGGCGTTTGACCTGTGGTCAGCCATTGCATTTTTCGCTTACGGTTATCGTAAAGAATCCACTTTTCATCACATGTCACAATTCGATCCAACATTTCCTTAAATCCCAAAATCGTACGGTGCGTTCATTAGTAGTCCCCTCTCCAAACGCAACATTCATATTGCGAGCTGTTTCTGCTGCGTTAGTTCATATTCAATAATCAATCGAATTTTCGAGGTATTCATCTTTCTTGTCTAAGCTGAATAAAAATAACAACTGAAAGTCGATAATCGAATGTTGCCACAGACGTATGAGTAGTACTTTGTTGCACATTTTTAAAAAAAAAAACTTCATACCATGTGAAAAAAGTAAAAAAATATCCCAAAGCGAGTTGTTTATAAATATTGTGTGACAGGCGTAAAGGAAATAGAAATGATTTCTTCGGCGCGGTCGATTCTTTCAAATTAAAAAAGCATTTCTTCAATTTAGGCCTTGATAAGGCACTTATGAACGTTAACAAATGACTCTACACCAGTTCCAAATACAACTTGAACTGAGAAGACTCCGGCAAGTAACTCAGCAAGTTTTTTTTTTAAATGTGTACTTAGATGTATTATAATTTACAATTATTAATTAATATTATAATTAAATTATAATTTATTTATTATTATTTGCCCTTTCTTGCATAACTTCTGTTTTTTTATATCTATGTACCTATAGGTAGCTCTTGGATTTCTTTGGGTACTTTATTATAGAAACGTATTCATTGCCCCTTGAAAGAGTTTGAGACTTTGCTGAGCCGAGTTAAAGGTACAAACTATGAGTGATGCAATTCTTAGGAAAGTTATTTATGTTTTTCCTCACATGAATAAGATTTTATATATGTACTGTGACGACACTGACGACACTGTCATTATGTTAATAGTTTTAAACTTGTCTCTCAAAGAATCTCTAGGCCTTATTTTATATATTGCGCGAACAGCCTTCTTCTGCAGTATAAAAATTCTATTTTCGGCACCACTACCCTAGAGGAGGATACCGTAAGACATCAAACTGTGAAAGTAACTGAAATAAACTAATTTTGCCGTAGATTCGTCAGTGAGAGCGCGAATTTTTCTCACTGCATAAGCTGCAGAACTAAGTCTGTCCACCAATTTACAAATGTGAGGGCTCCATTGTAACTTATTATCTAAAGTGATACCTAAAAATACAGTTGTTTCAACAAGATCCAGTTTTTCTCCTTTAATTACATTGGGTAGACTGAATCTGATACATTTTGTTTTTTTCTCCTTCAGCTATAAATTATTTATAGTAAACCAATCAACAACTACAGAAAGAGCATTGTTCACATCGTCAGAATTAAAATCACGTCTATTCACTTTGTCAGCAAACAATACTATCTCATGTTTTTTTTTCTACAAGATATGGTATGTCGTTGATGTTAATGAGAAAAAAAAAGGTCCAAGGATAGAACCTTGTGGTACACCCATAGTTAATGATGACCCAGGGGATTCTTTACCATTAACATCAACCTTTTAAATTCTATCACATAAGTAAGAAATCAAAAGATCTAGTGCAGTTTCTCTAACGCCGTAGTGATATAATTTGCTGATCAGTATTTTGTGATGGACACAATCAAATGCCTTTGATAAGTCACAAAAACACCAAAGGTGTCTCGTGAATTTTCCCAGGCGTCAAAAATATGTTGAATAAGCTCAACACCAGCATCGGTTGTTGAGCGACCTCTAGTGAAACCAAATTGTTGACTGTGAAGCAGTCTATTACTATTGAAATGTATGGTACATTTCAATAGTAATAGATTGATTAAGTATAATATTCTCGAATACTTTACTGAATGTTGGTAGTATGGAAATTGGTCTAAAATTTGTGGAGTCAGATGTACTACCGGTTTTAAATAAAGGCACTACTTTACTATGTTTCATAAGATCAGGAAACTCACCACAATCAAAACATTTATTTAAAAAAAATTGCTAAATGAGGTGCAATACAATCAATTATAGAATTAATAAGTTTAACTGAAAGCCCCCATAGATCAACAGTGTTTTTCAAATTTAGAGATTTGAAAGCTTTAATTATATCGCTAGAAGTAACAGTTGAGAATATAAAGTCAACAGTACATTCTGTTACATTTTTCCTAAGTAAAGATACAGCGAGGGTGGGAGAAAAATTAAGAGACTTGGTAGTCGAAACTGGAATATTTGTGAAGTTTCGGTGCGGATATTTGGGCGGTAACATTTTTAAATGATAACAAATACTGTGCATTGATTGTGTAAATGTAATGGCGGTGAGTATATTAATGTTGTAGGTTGATGTTGTTATGTATGCCAGTTGGCGCGGTTGGTTAGGATTCCACCTATCGCGCCGCAGGTCGTGCAATGGGTTCGATTTCTACACAGGACATGCATTGGTGTGCATGAACATGTCTGTATGTCCTGAGTCTGGGTGTAATTATGTATATTAAGTATGTATTTACAAACAAAAAGTAGTATATGTATTATATCAGTTATCTGGTTTCCATAGTACAAGGTCTGGTTAGTTTGTGATAAGATAACCGTGTGTGTGTGAGGAATGTCCCTGTATATACAGGATGTAAAGTGTATATACATTACATTAATCCACATTTTTGGTGCAAGGCGCACAGATCGCGGGAGATAAAATTTTATATTAATATTAGCAAGGGACGCAAAATGATAATGACCCTAAATGATCAGTGACATGTTTTTAATTCAATAAACTTGAATTCAAAAATTTGGTTTGAATTTTTGAGTAATTTATTTTTTGCTGGAACTTTTTATAGAGAGTCTGTACCTGATGGTACCGCACCCCCTTCGGATGTATAGACCGTTTCCGTTACACCGTATATATATGAACGTTGTGTACAGGGTGTGCGGTAAGATGGAGCCGGGCGACGGGCGCGTGGGCGACGCGGTCATGTCGCTGTCGGCGCTGCTGCGGCACGCGGACGCGCGCGTGGCCGACGCGGCTCTGCGCTGCTTCGCCTCGCTCGCCGACCGGTTCGCCCGAGCGCACGCCGATCCCGCGCCACTTGCTGAACATGGTCTATATTTATACTTTTTTTTATACTAGGAAGTCTGTAAATTAGCATACGGCCCGTCTGATGGTAAGCGGTTACCGTAGCCATTTGGACGCTTGTAACACACGAGGCAGCACTCACGCGTTACCGACCCTTCCCCCTACCCAATGAGCTCTGGCGAACTTACTCACGCGCAGGAACACGACAAAGTTCTGTTCCTGCGCGTTTTTTTGGCTTTTTGGCTGTGGTATTCTGTAAGATGAAGTACTTCCCCAGTCGAGCTGCTTTTTTTAGGAGTTTAAATTTGCCCCTTAAAGTCCGTTGCATACATAATTAGCTACATTTTAAATTTCTTATAAGATTTTATTGAAATGCATCCTGTAACAATGCTCAGAGATCACTATAAAGTAGAATTATTAATCTACAAAAGTATATCCTTGTGAGTAAATATATTTTATTTATTGATACCATGATTGTTTGTAGGCCTCATAGAAGAATTGGTGCGACGCTTGGGCAGTACGGAAAGCGGAGATGATAAATGTCTGGCACCATCAGTATCTACTACTGTCAGCTTACTGTCAACATTATGCCGTGGTTCTGCACAAATAACACACGTAAGCTATGTTCAGTTTTTTTGAAATGAAACAGAAATCGACAACCATACTAAATTGTTATAATTTTGTAGGATTTGGTGCGTCTGGAATTATGTTCGGCGATAGAAGCGGCGGTGCAAGCAGACGAGCGATGGTGCCTGGAGTGTATGCGGCTGGTTGATTTGCTGCTCGTATTGTTGTGTGAGGGAAGACATGCTATACAAACGTTAGTTATATTATAATATTGCATAGTTTATGATTTAAATGATGAAAATAGCGCCAGAGTAAGGGTAACACCAACTTCCTTATTATTATGGTCTGCCAGGTTCCAGTTTGGTGGTTTTCTAGCTGAAAGAATTGGTAATAGAAATTTTAGATGGAGCGAATAAGGCTTTAGGAGACCCTTACTTTTTGAGTTATTGGTATCGGCATTTACAGACAAAACAAAAACAATACAAACGGCAATATTCGAACAATAAAAAATTATAAGCTTAATTATTATTAGTTAGGTTAGGTTAGGTTAGGAAACGTCACAAATCCAAAATACTTATCTCATTAATTTTGTTAGGAAAATGAATGTGAAAAGTTACTTTTTCAAATTCTTTTTATGCCGATAACAATAGCTCGAGAAGTTAGGGATAGTCTCCTTAAACCATATTCGCATGACTTGAACCCTTAAGGTAGTTTGCTATTACAGACCCGTCTAAAATTTCCATCTATTTTAAACTTTTTTACGAAACTTACTAACAGACTTTGTAAATCTCTTGGCATAGTATAACCAAAAATTCTATTAGTGGTGCAAACCGCAACGGTAGCTCGACATCGAGTGCTAGCAACAGCGGCGGTGCGGTGGTTGCGGGCGGTGCGGGCGGCGAGGGAAGCAGCGGCGGCGGCGGCGGCGGCGCGGCTCGCGGCGACAAGTCGCACCGGCAGCTGATCGATTGCATCCGCGGGAAGGACACCGACGCGCTGCTCGCCGCAGTCTCCAGCGGCGCAGTCGACGTCAACTTCACTGACGACGTCGGACAGACGCTGCTCAACTGGGCCGCCGCGTTCGGCACCAGGGAGATGGTCGAGTTTTTATGCGAGAAAGGTATTTCTTTTAATACAACTATCGGTAAACAAGCAAACGGCCCGCCTGATGGTAAGCGGCCATATGGATGCTTTCAGCACACGAGGCATCGCGTTACTAACTATTCCGAACTCCCCAATGAGCTCCGGGAACCCAAAAATTGAACTAAAAAATTGTATTATTTGTTTTCCATTCATTGATGGAATAACTGGTTTTATTTATGTTAGCAGCTATCGTTACATGATTTTCCATTTGTAACTTTAATTCATCTCAAAAGCTTATTTTTTTGTTTTTATGTTCGTTTTTTTATGGTATTAGAATCAAAGAAAATACATGAATTTTTGGATTTAAATAAAAATACAGTATGTAAAAATGCACATTATACTTCAGTGTGGGATGCAACAGTTGCGCGGCTGAGGCATAAAAAATATACAATATTTAAATATTATGAGCATATTTTATATAATACTAGCTGCCCGGCACGACTTCGTTCGCGTGGTGGCCTAACCTATACCCTACCCTACCACTGCCCCTACCCTACCACTACCCCGTACCCTACCCTACCCTACCCTACCCTACCCTACCCTACCCTACCCTACCCTACCCTACCCTACCCTACCCTACCCTACCCTATCTAAACCGAAAAGGGCGCCACCCAAACGCATACAAAAAAAAAACATTCAAATCGGTCAATCGGTCGGATACAAAAGAATTTTATATATAAAGATAATAAATTGTAGGCGCCGACGTTAATCGTGGTCAGCGTAGTTCATCCCTTCACTACGCCGCGTGCTTCGGTCGGCCGGCGATTGCCAAGGTCTTACTCAGATACGGCGCGAATGCGGACCTACGCGACGAAGATGGCAAGACTCCTCTTGATAAGGCAAGGGAACGTCACGATCAAGGTAATTTAATTGTTATTCTGAAGTATGTACAAGACTTGAATTTCTTCCTCGATTATTCGTTTATATTGTTTTTTTTTTCTTGCAGGTCATAGAGAAGTAGCGGCAATACTACAGTGTCCTGGGGAGTGGTTAGTTGTCGGCAACCACGACACGCCCTCGCCTTCCAATGACGATGACTTCCCTGAAACTGGTGATAAGGAAATGGCAGCAATTTATCTAGAGTGAGTGTGTCATCTAGGGATTGCAATCCGGATACTTCGAAATCCGAAAATGACTGAAAAATCCGGATTTTAGGGGCCTATTATAAATCCGAATATTGAGAATAAAATCCGGTTTTTTCGAATTTTAATCATAATTGATTATAGTTGATGTTTAACTAAAAATTTTCATTAAATATCTAGTAGATTTAGGTCAGTATTACTCTAAAATCTATACACCGCTCGGCACACACGCGGCTAGCTGCTACCGCTCATCCATCTAGCTAATAGGTAAGTCGGCCAGTGAGTCTTAGATGGAGGCGATACGCGTGCGGCGCGAGTAACAACTCTTTGCACAACGTAATATCAAGAATGATAGTTCTATATAGTCGGGTTACCGCTGAAAGCATTTTGTACATCGGCAGATCTTCAGAAAATTGTTACTTTTGAAAGGGTCTGACACACCAGCTTTCTAAGCAAGCTTCCTTGATATGAAATCTCTGGTGGTCTGTGCGCTTGGATTTCCAATTTCCTGAGCGAACGGTCTATTCATGTAGTCATAGACGGGTGTTCGTCGGACCTTTTCGCAATCAATTCCACAGAGATCAGATTCAGTTCTCTTTGCAACCTTATTTCTGCTAATCTGCTGCATATTAACGATCTGGTTAAGCCCGGTATCTTTGGGTACGTAGACGATAGCACCGTTGTCATAGATCCAATTGTTGCGAGAGGCCATGGTAGAGCGTTTGAATGTAACTTTACAGGCAGTCTCTGATTGGGGCAATGCCAAACTGGTCACTTTTAATGCCACCAAGACGCAGATGTGTCTTTTCACCACCAAACGGAGCCCTTTCCACCAGGCTCTCGCCCTCGACTCAATAAACCGCCGAGCCAAAAGACTCATCGAATATGAGACTAATTATGACGAAACTCACGAGGCTCGACCATCGAAGAAAGGTTGCTTGCCTTATCGGTTTTGTACAGTTTATATTTTTGAGAGTGAGTGCAGGAATTGCTCAACCTTATTCCAACCACCATCCCTATTTTTACTCCGAACCACAAGACACGGGGAAAATTTTTCTTTTGTATCCTCAATTATAATGCGGACAGCAAGGGAGTGGAACTTGCTTCCAGCGACTGTATTTCCTGACTCTTAGAATCTAGGGACTTTCACCGCCAGAATGAATAGGTTCCATTTGGATTAGCGTGCTCCACCTTAGGCTTCGTCATTATCCTTTATGGACGGCTCAGTAGCCAAATACAAGCCATTTTTTTTAAAATAATACTTGCAGTTTAATTGAATTTTTATTTTATTGTATTTCCATTGCTTGCTAATGGAAATACAATAAAATAGAACACCTCTCTTCAAACTACTAATAATTAAGCATAAACTACGCGTACAATTTAAAATTACAAAAGATTGCAAAAAAAATACAAAAATTCGAAAAATCCGGATAATCCGGATTTATATGTGATGATAAACTTTGAATCCGGATTTGAAAAAAATCCGGATTTTGCATTCCCTAGTGTCATCCTTCCTTATCCATACGTGCGTTATTGATGGGCCAGTTGGCACGGTTGGTTAAGACTCCCATCTATTGCGCCGCAGGTCTTGGGTTCGATTCCCACACAAGACATGCATTTGTGTGCATAAATATTTCGGTATGTACTGAGTCTAGCTCAAAAGATATAGTATACGTAGTATATCAGTTATCTGATTTCCATAGTACAAGCTTTGCATAGTTTGGGATTGCATGATTGGGATGCATTTAATTTAAATGGCGGCGTGTTTATTATAGACTAGCTGCCCGGCACGACTTCATTCGCGTGATGTCCTACTAGCCCATACCCTACCACTACCCCTACCCCTACTCTACTCTACCCTACCCTACCCTTCCACTACCCCTACCGTACCCTACCCTACCTTACCCTACTCTACCCTACCCTAACCTACCCTACCCTACCCTACCCTACCCTCGCAACTTATTTATTTTTTTCTTTCATAAGAACATTCTCCTGACAATAACGAACACAACAAAAAAAGAATTAGCGAAATCGGTCCAGCCTTTCACGCGTGATGGCGTGACCAAGGGAAATAGGGATTCATTTTTAGGGTTCCGTAGCCAAATGGCAAAAAACGGAACCCTTATAGATTCGTCATGTCTGTCTGTCTGTCCGTGTATGTCACAGCCATTTATTTCCGAAACTATAAGAACTATAATGTTGAAACTTGGTAAGTAGATGTATTCTGTGAACCGCATTAAGATTTTTACACAAAAATAGAAAAAAAACAATAAATTTTGGGGGTTCCCCATACTTAGAACTGAAACTAAAATTTTTTTTTTCATCAAACCCATAAGTGTGGGGTGTCTATGGATAGGTCTTCAAAAATGATATTGAGGTTTCTAATATCATTTTTTTCTAAACTGAATAGTTTGCGCGAGAGACACTTCCAAAGTGGTAAAATGTGTGTCCCCCCCCCCTGTAACTTCTAAAATAAGAGAATGATAAATCTATAAAAAATATATGATGTACATTACAGTGCAAACTTCCACTGAAAATTGGTTTGAACGAGATCTAGTAAGTAGTTTTTTTTTAATAGGTCATAAATTGAAATTAATATCAAATACTCAGGTCTATACTACCATTTACTTATATACCTACAGGTTTGTACGGAACCCTCGGTGCGCGAGTCTGACTCGCACTTGGCCGGTTTTATTATATATATAGATGGCACGACATGTAGTAACGATGTATTTATTGTACATACGTATGAATGTATTGGTGGTTGGTCAGGCGGCTGGTGGCGGTGTTCTGCGCGCGGTACCTGGGCGCGGGCGCGGCGGGCGTGCGGCGCGCGTGCCTGTCGCTGGTGCGCAAGATGGTGCACTACGCGCCCAAGCGGCTGCTGCAGGCGCTCTCCGCCAAGCGCGAGCCGCACACCGCCGCCTTGCTCACGCAGCTCGTCGCCGCCGTGCTCGACAACCTTGTCAGTACATACTATACATATTTACATATTTTATTATTATATACATACTGGATTCAACTGATTTAGGACAGGCATACGGCCCACCTGCCGGGCTATCGTGTGTCTTTGGTGGTACTCGTTACGATCACCATTAAAGATTTCATCCAATGACGTGTTACAAAGATGATTGGTGGGCCTTGATTGGATGACATTCATGAATTGTGTTCGATACTCGGTAGAGTTCCTGAATGCCCCTGGTGCTTTTAAGTAGATGCCCTAAGATATCAGCTTTATTGCCGTTACTTTATTAAGTAATAACCTTCTTTTGAATTTTATTATGTCTCTGGCTAGCCATTAGTGTCCGACCGAAGCTTAGGCTTCGGCCACCTTTGCTTTGCTTTTTTATAGCCAATTAATCGGCTTCGGCCAGAAATCGACTTTCAGTCGGACACTACCAGCGATTTACTCCAGAAGAAATGTGGCACAAAAAGTTAAATAATAATATGGGGTGCAGTATTTCTAATGTGATGATATGCCAGGGCGAGGTGGCGGTGGAAAGGCGGTCGCAGCCGCGGTACCTGCGCAGTCGCTATATCCGCCCGCCAGCGGTAAAGTTCCGATGGTGTGATCATTCCTCTTGTACAGTGGTCGCTATGAGCGCCTTTGCACTGTGCGGCTCTAAATTTTTATTTATATTTATTTATAGTTGATGCCACATTTTATACTATGAATTGGTATTCATGAGGATAGGTATTATTTAGAAGAAAAAAAATACTTTTAGTCATCCATAAGACTTTAGTCAGCAATAACAGTATTTAGTAGTAATCAAAAACTCTGTTCTTTAGAGCCGCACTAAGAAAGCGCTTACGACAACATCGCACGGATTTTGTGTACAGTTTTTTTGAACCATGTCCATCTGTACGATAATGCCGTCACTATTGCCCGGCTTTCAATAGCTAAAAATATCATTACAGACTTTTATGTAGCTTTAATCAACCATCAAACTTAATACTAATTGATGTAATGAGATTCTGATTACTCGTTCTTTACATTGTAAATGTTCTTCAAATACTCATACATTATATTAAGTAATCACACCATCGAAACTTACTGCATCAAACAATCCTCTGTGTGTTTTTGTGTGTTAAAAACCCTTTACTTGCTGTTTATTTGTGTTAAACTGATATCTGTGTACTGTACATTATTAAGTGGATAGACTGATTAAAAACTTTTTAAATGCATTTTTAAGTTGATACAAAGAATTTGAAATTTCCAGAAAAGGTTGTCTAAATTGTATTTATTTCTCAATATAGGTCTGATACAGTTGCTTGATTTCCTTTCATCTATTTATTAATAGAAGTACGATTTAATATTTTAGGATGACGACGACGGTCACCTTATAGTGCTGGGTATAGCAGAGGAGCTAATGGTCAAAGCGGCCGATATATACTTGGAGCAGTTCGCGCGCCTCGGTGTGTTCAGTAAAGTGGAGGCGTTAGCGGCTGCGCCTGCTGCTCAACTATCCCCTGATGCGGAATCTCCTACTAGTGCCGGTGAGCCGATTTATAACTTGACATTGACACGAAAAACTGTCGTTGAATTTCAAAGATCATTAGATTAAAGTCAAAGCCCTAGGATGGCAGTTATGATGATTTCGGACAATCAGACTAAATTGGCTATTTTTCTCCAAATGTGTTGATCAGGAGTTTATAAGGGTCCATTCACACAGGTCGATTCGGAGAGAAGAGCATATTTTGATACGCAATAAAAAATAGATTTTAGGATAATTTAAATAATATTTATTTTTACATTTCACTTCTTTTGCTAGTTCATTAGGTTGGCTCTCCACCATTCTATGTAAAAATAAACCTTATTTCAATAACCCTAAAGTCTATTTTTAAACGCGTATCAAAATATGCTCTTCTCCGAGCCGGTCTGTGTGAATGGTCAAATTCGCCTGGGCTTATGCATCTAAAGCTATACCTCAAACCATATCAATATTGTGTATCAGACGCTGGCACCGCTTGTCCTTGCGGTGAACGCGGCGAAGACGCGATGTGCCTGTCGAGCGGCGTGGCGTACTCGTGGGGCGAGTGGTCCGTGTGCCGCGGCCGCGACGCGCTCTACGTGTGGAGCGACGCGGCCGCGCTCGAGCTCAGCACGGGCAGCAATGGCTGGTTCCGCTTCCTGCTCGATGGAAAACTCGCCACTATGTACTCTAGCGGCAGTCCCGAGCATCAGACTGATAACACTGGTATGTACTCGTGCCCCCAAATGCACTATACCTTAAAAGATCTACCTTACTTTATCTTTTTAAGAGAGTGATTATTCGCTCAAAGAGCAGCTCGACTGGGAAAGTACCTTCCTTTCAGAATAGCGCAGCCAAATAACTTTGTTGTGTTCCTGCGCGTGAGTAAGGTCGACAGAGCTCAATGCGAACGGAGGAAGGGTCGGTAACGCGTGAGACATACCTCGTACATTGCAAGCGTCCATATGGCTACAGTAGCTGCTTACCATCAGACGGGCCGTATGCTTGTTTACCGACTTCGTCGTATAAAAAAATACCCTATTTCATGTCCATTTTTTAAATATCCGTGTGACTTTTAAGTATGCCAAATAATATAGATTTTTACAAGAGTAAATCAATGGTTAATTGAATGATGCTACGAGTAAACTTTATGTTACACCATTAAGGTTTTTTTTTTGTTTGAAATTCTTACATATCAAACAGAAATTTTAATAATGGGCATAGTAATGTCGGCGAATTGCGGCTTGAGTCGGTCCTTCTAACCAGTTTTTCTTTATTACAGAAAACCGAGGCGAATTTATTGATAAGCTACAAAGAGCCAGAGCTTCAGTGAAAAATTCTGTGCCTCAGCCAATACTCTCAAAACCTGGTGCATCTAAATTGATAATTGGAAACTGGGCTTTATCATGCAAAAAGTAAGAATAATCTGTTCTTGATGTGTAGTCTCAATAAAATAATATTGCGGTGTTTTATTTCCACTTCTTTTATTTGTAGGGAGAAGGAACTCCAAATACACAATACTGACGGTCAACAACAAACCACTATTTTGAGAGAAGATTTGCCCGGTTTTATTTTCGAGTCAAATAGAGGAACTAAGCATTCGTTCACGGCCGAGACATTTTTGGGTAATGTATTTTATGTCATTGTAAATTGAACCACGTAAAGTACACATAAATACGATCAACTTTTACTATGGGACCAACTTCCAAATAGCTTTTTTTTTTACAGCTTTTCATACATTTTTGCCGACGAGACATGTACCTTTTGTATGAAAAGTTGTATTTTATTTTTCGATTTCGAAGTTGTTCCCATAGTAAAAGTTGATCGTATATATGAGTACTTTACGTGGTTTCATTTAATGTCGTTTTGTCGTATCCACCCCGTATAATGACTACATTAATAAAAAAATACATTTATTATGATGCAGGACCAGAGTTGGCGAATGGCTGGGCTGACAGGAGGCCAGTAGTTGCCAATAACGCCGTTACCAATCAAAATAGATCGCGTCTCTCTGCGAAGACAGAAGCACTGAAGGCGCAGGTAAGCTATTGGAGTAGAAAATAGATAATCCCAAATATACCGCACCTAACCATCATGCGAACATAATTAAGTCAATCATTCAATTGTAGTTAACGGCTCAAACGTTGGATGCGTTAGGATCACCTCGCACCTAGACAAAATGTTACACGAATTCGCTCAATGAAATGGTGTACCATTTTGTGTAGTAATTAATTAAAATTAAATCAATTTCTATATTGAATTGCTATGTCAAAAAGTGCGCGCTGCGTCTCGATGTGAACTGACCATCAGTACCTCCTTCCCGACGAACATATGGTGTGTTGAAGTTCCGCGAGACGTCACGGTATAGCACATTTATTTTACCAAAAAGTGATGTTTGACGCGCTTTATAAATATAAATATCCTGGGACATTCATATTTTTTGACAATCTAAACGACGGAGTAATTAGAAGTATTATTTTGTTAACCAGAAAACATACCTATTGTTGTGTATGTCTGCAGACGTTAATTAAACATGAATTCTTAGTTTAAAATTTATATATGTCGTCCATATCGTGCACCTATACCACTACCACATCAACTTGCACTTCTGACTGTTGTGTGCTCGATTAATTTTGTATTTTTTTTTTGGTTATTGATATTTGTTTAACAATGTAATGTTTAGTTTTAGATATATATATTAGATTACTGTAAGTTAAGTTGGAGAACTTTATTACTCTTGTAATTAATAGCATGTGGTGTATGCCTATTATTGGTTATGCATTTAGCTTAATTTATAATGTATGTTTTGTCAACCTAATTTTTGATGTAATAACTGTTGGTGTACCTTAATTAAAATAAATAAATAAATAAAATATGTGTATTGTACAGGTGAGCGAGCGTGCTCGTGCACTGTACGCGCGACACCTGGCGAGTGCAGCGACGCGGCAGCCGCGCGCGCCCGTCGCCCGTCTGCGCGCGCTGCTCGCCCGTGTGCAACGCCTCGCCACGCAACCCACCAGTAATACTAACTATACTAAATAAATATCCTGCGACATTCCTCACACACGGTCATCTGATCCCAAACTATGCAGAGCTTGTACTACGGAACCTAGAGAACTGATATACTACATATACTACTTTTTGTTTTTTACGTAATTACACCTATACCCAGGACATACAGAAATTTTCATGCACACAAATGCATGTTCTGGGTGGGAATCAAACCCACGACCTGCGGCGCGATAGGTGGAATCTTAACCAACAGCGCCAATTGGACCGTCAACTACTATAACTAACTACACCTATATAAAACAGCGACATCATCATCTACCTGCCCAAATAACTATTGTTTGAGCCCTCGCAATATCTTCGCTTCGTCCATTCGGACTTTCTTTCTGTTATAGTAACATGCGCTCCTTTCTTACTCATACTACTTTATTATCTTTCACAATCCATCCATCTCTTTTTCTGTCTTGCTCTACATATGCTATACAGGATCTCTCTGGAAATATGGATCAAATAAGCGGGACAATAATAACGGGGCATTACATATCCTCCTATTATATCCTCATATTACGTATATGCTCTTTTTTTTAAATTCATTATTTTTATAAAACCCTTTATCCACAGATGAATGGCAGCAAGAGTTAAAAGAAGCACTAGACCAGTTGACTGAATTACTCAGCGGTGATGAATTATTATCCGCCTACGAGTTACAGTCGTCGGGATTAGCACCAGCACTACTGCAAGTGCTTTCTCCTCAGGTTAACGGTAAGTTTAAAAAAACCGCATTCAAATCGGTTCACCCATTTAAGAGCTACAATGCCAGACTTATAACACCCCTCTTTTTCCGTCGGGGGTTAAAAATGAAATGATATTCCTTAATTTATTTCCAAACACGAAAATACATTTACTACATATAAATTTCAGTAGAATTCGTATATCGCCCTATCGTATTACCCGTATCCTCTAAGTCATGCCCTCAGCGAGCCCGAAGACCCTGCCACCTTAGCTCATATCGCTGCTGACGAATCTAGCAAAAAGGTTCCGGAAAAGTATGGAAAGTAGACTTTCCTTACTCTTTACTTGCTATAGAATATTGTGAAAGGTTCAAGAACATTATGGAACATTCCAGAATATCATGATATACTTAGAATGATGTTGCGTTTTCGTTTTTTTTTCTAAATAAAACGAAAATAAATTCGTGTATTTTGAGTTGTATTGTATCAGCCTTACTAATAAAAAGTTACACGCGGTGTACACATCTGTTATAGGATAATTGCTACTAATAAAAACATTTTTGACACAAAGCCTGTATTCACGTGTTTTAGTTACCTAGGAAATTCATTTTAGGGCCAACGCGACTCAGTCGACTGCGGTCATACTGTGGTCCACGGAACAGTTCATTCGTTCATTGTTTGCTTATAATTGCCATAAAAATGCCTAGTTGCGTAGTGAAAGGCTTGTGTTTTATACTGGAGTTATGGATAAAATAAAACAAAAATTGACAATTTATTTGATTTTGATAACTTTATGCAAAATGTTCCGGTAGGTGTATCCTTAGTTTTGAAGTCATTGGCACAGCCATTTGCTTCGTTTGTTGACGTAACATTTGTAATTTGACAATGACGTTCTTCTTTCTTCTTCTTCTTTGGTTAAATGGCTACTGTAGCCATAAGCACAAGACAGTTTCGTTCAAAACCACCATTAGCTATTTGAAACTTTTTAAAAGTAATTTTATTGTTTAATTATTGAAATATAATAGTCTTAAGAAAAAGAAACCTTTTTTTATAATATGATTAATATTTTATATAATTATTTTTCAGTACCTTTTGGTGTTTACACATTTTTCCCCATATTTTCTCCCGTATTTTGAAATTAGATAGTTTTAGTTTCAAAACGTTCCTAAAAAGTTGCCAGTCGTTTTTGTTTTAACAAATAGATAACTATACAACGCTTACACACTGATTATTAGTAAAGGGATTGTATAGCAACTGTATAAGGCTTACACACTGCATAACTATACAGCTGTTAAACAACCGTTTTACATATTTTTATTAGTAAGACCGTATATGTATATTATCGGTGTTGTTTTATCCCATAAATATCAATCAATTTGCACCGGTAGTGTAGTGAAATGAAATTAATTACGTGTACCGTGTCAGGCCACAATTTTACTATAACAAGACTTTTATAGACGGTGACTGTCAATGAGGACTATTTCAAAGTCATCGAGGAACAATCCTTTTACAGTTGCACTGATTTTGAACAGTTAGGACCAATCACTGCATCGTGTGTTCTTGACTTAGCCAATCAGAGCGCATTGGTGGGAAATTGGCGAAATAGATTGCTAGCAAAATTAACGTCATTGCGCTTTTTTGGGGTTAATTGTTCGATGGTTAAAGTGATATATAGAAACTATAATATAACTCGACACTTACAAAAATAATTCGTAATTATGAGTTAGTTGTAAAAGTAAATAGTAATAAGTAATAATATTAGCAGATGGCAGTGGTGTGTGTGCGGAGGTGAGTAGCGTGGTGCGGTCGTGGGTGTGCAGCGGCGCGGGCGGCGTGGTGGCGGCGCGGCTGGTGGCCGTGCTGGAGAGCGTGGAGCGGCTGCCCGTGCTGGCGCCGCCCGGGGACGCGCCCACGCCCGCCGCCGGCGCCTTGCACCATCTCACCAAGAGGATCAGGTATTACATACACTATTTATATTTATACTAGCTACCCGGCAGGACTACGTTCGCGTGGTGTCCTACTAACCTATACCCTACCCGACCCTACCCTACCCTACGCTACCCTTCCCTACCCTACCCTACCCTACCCTCGCAACTTTCTTAATTTTTTCTCATATGAACCATCACAATAACAAACACAAATAAAAAAAGAATTAGCGAAATCGGTCCAGCGTGTGATGGCGTGACCAAGTGAAATATGGATTAATTTATATATATATAGATAGATACACACATATAAGCTATATACGGTTTCATGTTTTGAACCTACCATTCAAATATTTTGGCATTTACTTGTTAGCAACTTTCCAAGCTGAGGTTGGAATCTCTCTCCAGGAGAGAGACAAGAAATTAAAATATTCTACGGGTACGTTTATGTGGCTCGCCATTTTACCTACGCAAATCCCATTTCCCATTAATGTGCTAAGGAGCTGCAAGAACTCGGGATCTATATAGTTGAGCTAGTTCCCTGGCATGGCGCCATACGCGATCACATGCATCTGTAAAGATCGTCTACAGTTGGCAGAAATGCGTCGATACGAAATAAAAAAAAACACACATTTAACGACTAAAGTCGTCCAAACTAAAGTTTGGAGCTCTCAGAAAACATAACATTTCATTTTCTGGGGCTTTATAAACTTTTGTTGACAATTTCCACGACTTATAAGTATCGAAACGGCACAATCTCCATATTTGGATCATGCATGGATGGATATCATGAATATTGTAAAATGTAATTTCTAACAGGTTACGTGTAGAGCGCGCGTCGGACGAGACCACAGAAGACATCAATTGTAACAACGGCAACAACGCCGGGCGGAATCTCAAGGTGGAAGCGTTGACAACTGTGAGGCAGCTCGAGAGATTCCTCGCCAAGTCTGTCGCACGCCAGTGGTATGATATGGAACGCACCACGTTCAATTTCGTGCAGAAGATCAAAGCTGATGCGCCGATTACGTTTACATATGACGTGAGTATCCTTCTTTGGTGCACATAGATGGCAGGGCAAATTATAATCGACTTAAATTACATGTCGATTGAGTTGGAATTTCAACTTAGCCATATTTGTGCCATTTGCAATTTTTTACGTTCTATCTTTTGGGATGTTATGAAATACTTTTATATCCAATAATGTTTTGTTTCAGCACGACTTCGATGAAAATGGTGTTTTATACTTCATCGGCAGCAACGCCGGCACTTGTGAGTGGGTGAACCCAGGCGCTCACGGTCTTGTCAGTGTTTGGTCATCGGATGGTCGACAGTTGCCTTACGGACGCGCCGAAGACGCGTTGTCGAGATCACCGGAGCCTCTCAACGTTCATACAAACGACGACAGACGAGCTTTCATAGCGCTTGATCTGGGATTACAGATCGTGCCGTCCGCTTATACGCTGCGTCATGCACGTGGTTACGGACGTTCCGCGTTAAGGAATTGGTTGTTTCAAGTGAGTTTTTGCACGTTTTACCTTATATACTTTTGCTATTGATCAATTTACCACTTTTATCGTTATGACAATCATGACAAAAAGTCGATACAACTAGTTCTATATCTATTTCCTTTTTGTATTAGATGTCCATGGATGGCGTTGCGTGGAGTACCCTAGTGGCACATAACGACGAGCAAGCTCTACAGGAGCCGGGCAGTACGGCCACGTGGCGACTCCGAGCAGACGCGTCCTATCGTTACCTGCGTATTCAGCAGAACGGGAAGAACGCGAGTGGACAGAGTCATTATTTATCGCTCTCGGGCCTCGAGATTTACGGCAAGGTGAGATTTATTCGTTTTTTAGCATCTGTACATTCAGTGAGAAAACTAAATACCCTTGTAGTATCATTATCGCGTCTCGTCTGACTCTCTATCACTGCTGTATTTTAAAAGACTTAAAAAAATAAACGAATTCCGTTTTTGAAAGATTAGAAAAAAAAAACACTGCATGGTTGAAGTATCAAATGAAAGGAGAAATATATCTATATGACAGTTAAACTTCGTTGCAATTTGGCAGATATGTTTAATTGTTATGAGTGCATGTATTATGTAACAATGTGTCGTATCCATACTGCTACAGGTGGTAGGCGTGTGTGACACGATGCCGCGTCAGTCGGGCGGCGCCAGCAGCGGCGCGACCGCGACGGCGGGTGTGTGTGGTGGCGGGGGTGCGGGTGGCGGCGCGGGCGGCGCGGGTGGTGGCGGGGGCGCGCGCGCGCGGCGCTGGTCGCGGGGCGCGCGCGGGCTGTGCGCCGGCGCGCGGGTGACGCGCGGCGCCGACTGGAAGTGGCGCGACCAGGACGGCGCGCACCCCGCCCTCGGCACGCTCACCTCCGATCTGCACAATGGCTGGGTCGATGTCAGGTTGGTCAACCACCCGTTAGTACTCATCAGCTTTTGTTTTATTACACCCCACACTGTCAGAGAGATAGAATGGACTGATTGGCACAGTGACGGATACGAGGGTTTGAATTCATAAAATATACATGCTACGCCGACCCGATTCGAAATTTCGAGTAGTACCATCACATCAAGATTCACCGAATATTGTTCGCCGAGCAATGGCGTGCAAGGAAATCCAGTAGTGTTAGATAGAATGCCACATGTGCATGCCACTTATTGCATAGGATATCAGAGAGGATTTGGTAGCAGAACATCTTACATCAGAAACTGCTATTATGTATTATGAAACAAGCAATAAGTGCTGTCATTACGATTAAATCTTCCCATCAATAAACTATGAATTACTTAGTAACCAAATACTTTTTGTTCTCACATAGTACAACTTTTATAACGTTCAATAATAGGTGGGATCACGGTGGTCGGAATTCATACCGTATGGGCGCGGAAGGCAAGTTTGACCTAAAAGTGGTGAGCATTGGACCGACGAGCTCCGAATGCAACAAGCAGGGGCGCAAGAGTCACTCTACACCGAGCCTGCCTGATGCCACAGCTGTTGACCATCAGGTAAATATTCCCAATAAATTGTATAAACAAGTAATTTTGTGATACAAATTCCGCCCTATCCGGCATAGGTATTTTTAATTTTATATTCAATAAATAATCTTCGTAAATAATAAATCAAATTAAGTTGTAAAAAGTTTTTCTGTTGTTTGTGTAGGTATCGGTAGCGTCTACAGAACAGGCTTCGTCTGCGGACAATATATCAGGCGAAGAGATGGCGAGCAACATGTCGAGACCGCGCACTCACGCCACAGACCTATCCACTATCAATAACTCTACTCATCATATCAATACAGGTATTGCATTGTCACTTTTATGCAACAAATAATAAAGTACATTTTCCTGAAATACCAAAGTATAGAACTGTACGGCATTGATTGAATCAATTTTATTTCTTATAGATTTAGCAACAATAGTAGAATCACTCACATTGGGAGCAGAAAGCAATAACTGTATGGCGGAGTTGGGCAACACCTCGTTCACAAATATGGAAATGGGACCTACCAGTATTACAGATATCACCAAACCATATCCAGCTAAAGAACCCGTGCCGGAGGCTAATACTCAAGAGGTCAGTGAAATAATTTCTAATTATTCATATTTATATTTGCAGAGGTTTTCATTTTTGTTTGTGAAATGCCAAATACCCGACGTACATATTTGGGTATTTTACAAGTCCACTTACAATTAGATATTTTTCAAAAGAAGTAGTTCTGAAATTAGAGATTGGAGAATTGAAATTGGAGTTGGAACTTGTGCTATGTTATTGTGTTTAACACTTTAAGGAAATATACTGTTTAAACACAATCACATTTAATTTTCTTCTGTTTGACCACCGTTTGAATGTGTGTGTGTTCAGTAGTTAGATATACTTATAAATGCTTGATAGTGCTATAACTGTGTGCAAGAAGTCGACGAGCGAGCAGCTGTTCGGGGCCGGACGGCACCGTTTACATACACGTTCATATTCTAAGGAAAAGTCGAGTTAACGTCCCAAGTAGGGATGAAGTATGCGCCGCGCGTCGGCCGGTTCCGTGGGCGCTCGGTCGGTTCGTGTCGGTTGTAGCGGTCGTGTGTGTTCGTGTAGCTCGGCGAGCGGGACAGGGACAGGGACAGGGACAGCGACAGCGAGGCGGTGCGCAACAGCGCCAACGCGCTGCTCTCAAGCGAGCTGCTCGCTCTGCCCGCCTCCTTGCTGCACACGCTGCGGAACAATGTCAATCGGCTACACATACAGGTATCCGACCACGTTACAACAAACAAACAACGAATTTTGTTGTAACACATTGTTACTAACTATTTGTGCTATGTTTACGACGCCAAAGCATATGTCTCACCGCATACGAGAGCGATATTGTAGAGTTAATATGTTGTCAAACTAAAAGCGCAATGACGATGAGGACTCACTTTTCAGACTACAAAAAAAGGAGGTTTTCTCATACGAACGGGAATCTAGAAGTGAGTCAGTAAGTATGCTTACTGACTCACTTCTAGATTCCCGTTCAACCCTCAACTCATTCATCAGGCAGCGGTGAAACTTATGCTTAAGGCTGCTTCAAGCTTGGAGGTGATCGATTCATGTATTTAATTTGTGAATGCGTTTACAGTGCGAGGACAACGAAAGCGGAGAAGCACAGTACGGTGAACACAAGAAGGACGGTCAGTCGGGCGGTGGTTCTGGCACTATGAGCGCTAGTGAACCCGATTTGACACAACAGGTATTATTTTGTCGTTAAGCTTTATTATATAACTTGTTTTCAAATCAAATCAATCCAATTTATTTTCGAATATGGTTATAATAGTATTGGTCATATGAATACATGGTCAACATTTTCCTCCATATTCTATCTCTAGGGATGTACTCAATTTGTGCACGCACGCTGATATGTGGAAGGAACATTTTGTGCTAGCATGGTCCAGTTTTATACTAGACATTTAAACTTTGGTATAAGTGTGAATGTATAGACTGACTGCGAAATATATTTTTCCAGGGAGCGGCGCGTCTCCTTGAATCTTTAGGTGTAGGTCGAGGTTCGGGCGCCGGTCGCGGCAATAATCCTCAGCGGGCGACGCGCACCAATCATTCAACTAGTCTTTTCCCCAGGTAAAACTGCAAATGTATTGGCCATGAATATTTAGTACTGTAATAAAAGACTGTCATGTCTGTAAGTCTTTATGTAATGTAAAAATCAAGTTTAAGCTCGAAGATACTGTAAAAACCTAACAATGTTATTAATGTAGTTACTAAAAGCTCTGCACAATTAATCGGCTTTATGTAAAAACTGTGTCATAATCCATGTAATCAAATGTATTTTATACTTATAGTCTGGTGCGATTGGCCCTGTCGAGTAATTTCCCCGGCGGGCTTCTATCAGCGGCGCAAAGCTATCCGTCGTTAGCCCCCAACGCACAAAATGCTCTCACGTTGTCTCTCACATCTACTTCTAGCGATAGTGAACAGGTACTTCAAGCTAATTAAGTGCATTATATTAATTATTAAAGTAAAGCAATATTGCCTTACATCAGGTGGCTCGCAAAATGTAAGACCATGTAACCGCCGCTTTTCCAGGATTTTCTTATCGGCTTATTTTTAAGGTATATTTTAAATGAGATATCTAATGTCAATTTAATTAAACCTTTTAATTAAAATGTTTAAATTGCAGGTCGGTAACCAAAACTGGCACATTCGCAGTACTCACACATATGCAATTTCACCATACAGTATGTTTTATTACATTATTGCTTATAATCAGTCAGTCACTTCTAATGGACTAATGCAAATAAAAAACACTCTATATTTATGAGCAGTAGCAAAAGCAAAACAGTAGCTGTCTCCTTCATACACATAAGCTTGAACGCGCGCGAGAGAGACAGACTTTTCATGATCCACATGCAGTGCGACGTCATGCCGTGCGCTTATTCATAGACGCTACACAAGCGCAGCGTGTAAATGTGTTGAACGTGCCAGCTTTAGTTAACCGACCTGTACTGACGTTGCTCGTTAATGACTTAAGCAATGGTTTCAAAAAGTGGTCTGCTTACAGGTTTCTTTAGAAGACTTCCTGGAATCGTGTCGCGCGCCCGCGCTCCTCACAGAGTTGGAAGACGACGATGAGGGCGACGACGCGCTCGATAGTGATAAGGAAAATGAACCTACATATCAGGAAGTAGTGAGTATACTTTGGAAAAAATTGCTTGTATGCCATGTCAATTTAGATAATTATTATTTCCGTATCCAATACTGAAGATACGTTTCTCTTTCTACTTGTCTCCCAAACAGATTTAAAGGGTAATAATTAGTTTTCACAGTTGTGTAGCCTTTGAAATGGTATATATGTGACAATCAGCAGTAGCTATGATGTGATCATTGATGTGAAAGGGCTACGGTATACAGGTGTCGCGCAACTTGCTGTCCCTGATGGAGGAAGAAGCGTTAGAGGCGGTGCGCGGGGGAGTGGGCGCGGCTAGCTCGGCCTCCCGACAACGAAGGCCGTGGGACGACGACTTTGTGCTCAAGCGACAGTTCTCAGCGCTTATACCTGCCTTCGATCCTCGACCGGGCAGGACGAATCTCAATCAAACTGTTGGTAAGTTGGTGAAAGTATAAATGTAATGATTTCCCCTCAACGGAGTTAGTGATACTAGGATACTACAACGCTCACCACAGGAGCACCTGGATACCAGCTTGGGCCTTTAGACACGGTTCAGCGACGTGCCATCAGAATTGTTGACGATCCCGAGCTCACAAGCGGCTTAGAGCCCCTCACTCTGAGGAGAGACTGCCTCCTTATGTGTGTTCTACCGCTTGTACAACGAGGAGTGTTCTAAAGAATTGTTCGAAATGATGCCCACGGCTACCTTTCACCATCGCAACTCTCGCCATCGACGGGGAGTCCATCCTCACACATTGAAACCATAATTGTTTCGAACTGTGCGTGCTAAAAGGAGTTTTCTTCGGCGGGCGCTCGAACTGTGGAATGAGCTCCCCGCCGTGGTTTTCCCAATTGAGTACAGCATGGAGTTCTTCAAAAAGGGGCTGAAGAGATTTCTTCAGGGTCGGCAACGCGCAAGTGATACCCCTGGTGTTGCTAGCGTCCATAGGCTATGGTAACTCTTTACCATCAGGCGGGCCGTATGCTTGTTTGCTAACATAGTTGCCTTAAAAAAAAATAAGTTGTTGCTTCTTTTATTTATTTTTAAATAAGATAATACCTTTTATTAAAATTCTAATAGTTTAGGTTGAAATATAGACATGGGAAGCATGGGTTAGAAAAAAAACATTGCTCAAAATAATGATTTGAATCGTTCGTAAAGTTATATTATAATGTTTAAACATTTCAGATCTCGAAATATCATTAAACGAATCTTCGGATACTGAAGATAATGCAGAAACAGGTAGCCAGGAGAGTCGCGAGGCTAGCGAGAACGGAGCGGGCAGCACGAGTGGCGCGAGTGGCGCGAGTGGCAACACTGGCCGGCTCCCGGCGCTGCGCCTCGTGCTCAGCGCGGGCGGCGCGTCCCTACCCCTTGAACGACCCTCCTGGACCTTATACCGTGCAGTGCTTGCTCTTAATTCACGTCTCTCTACACACGATACCCACAGGGATACTACTTATACGTAAGTTGTGTATGAGCTTAGCCGTTCAATGTATCTTTATTTGAACTGTCTCTAATATTTACGGTTTATGTTACAGGCTGACATACAAAGAAATAGAAGGAATGGAAACTTTCGCATCGTCAAGTGATAGTGAAGACGATGAACCTAGTGATCCAGGTATAGTTTTTTTTAATAAGTTGAACCCGTTTTATGGCGAAAGGCAATCAGTCATTTTGAAGTGTAAGGACCACTTACAAATATAGTGATTTGTGTGCGGTAAATGCACTCGGATCTATTAGCTGAGAATATTGACTTGTAGTAAGTAGTAAGTGCCTTAGCTGTATAATTTTTGAACGTTAAGTTGGTAATACAGTTGAATTTACCACCGGTTCAGAATACACTTAAACTGAGAAGACTGGCTTTTTTTGTGGAAGTTCTTTTAATATTACAGCTTTTGTTCCAAATACTTATACATTATGATGCTTATTCACACAATTGCCACTTAGCCACGGGAGGGATGCAATTGCAGAGAGAAGCTACAACTATATATTATTGTCTTCCACGTATTGAGCCACCTTATAGAAGGCTTTGTCAATTCTTTAGCACCTCTGCTTTACAATATCTTTGAATTTAATAGAAGGCATTTTAGTAAAAAAAAAAATGTTATGTTGTAAAGGTGAATGATAAAGTAATGTAAATGTGTATGTGTATGTATGTATAGAGCGCGGCATAGCGGGCGCGGAGGGTCCGGAGGGCGCGACGGCGACGTGCTGCGTGCGCGCGCTGCGCCGCCTGCGCGCCGCCGCCGCCGCCGCCGCGCCCGCGCTGCCCGCCGACGCCTTCCTCTCCACCAAGCTCACCAACAAGCTGCACCACCAGCTGCAGGACCCGCTCACACTCGCCGCCGCCGCCACTCCGCACTGGTACTACTAACTACACTAAAACAATTACATTGTTTATACCATTACCCCTCTAAAAAGCTTATTTTATTCGCTGAAGATGTTGACTAAAAAAAGCACTTTTAATCACTATTTTGGTGTTTGAATTTAGAACACACCAATATATTCGACCTCCATCTCAATGCTATATTTATAGCCTCCTTGCGACAAAATACTCGATACAAACTCCTTGTGCAAAGAATACTTGACATACAAACTCAATAATAATAAGAAAATTACTCTTAATTTTACTAATTGCTCAATATTAATAAGAAAATTACTCTTAATCTTACTAATTGTTCCCATTTTTAATGTGCATTTTAATTAATTTAACCTTCCTTTTTTCTTCATTAAATGTCTATTTTCGCTTAAATCTTTCTTTTTCTCGTAGTCATGGTATAAAGTATAGTAAGCAACTCATGAATAAAACGGATTTATATCGAGGACCGTGACTAACTTGCGTCGCTCGGGATTCTAAATCATCATGAATCACACCCTGCGGTCGTGATTCAGTCGTTAGAATCCTTAACTTGCTCTTGATTCATCTATGGCCCTCGCTTTAAATCCGTCCTTTATTCACTAATTGCATACTATAAAATGTTCTACTGGTAGATGGCACTGTCCTTACAGTTCAAAATCAGTGGAGAAGTACAGTGTACAGTGGTATACTTGCTGTAGCAAGCGTCTATAGACTAAGTTGAACGCTTACTATCAGGCGGGTCGTATGCTTGTTTGTCGTATAAAGAAAAAAATATGATTTTGTTTTTTTAATATCCCAGCATGAATGATCATGGGTGGCATTTAAATTGCCTTATCACCCTGTTGTTTGTTACTGTGTTTATAGGTGCCAGCAACTGAACGACTGGTGTCCGTTCTTATTCCCGCTGGAGACGCGGCAGATGTTCTTCGCGTGCACTGCATTCGGCACCTCTAGGACTATCGTGTGGTTGCAGGCGCAGCGCGACCGAGCGTTGGATAGACAGAGGTATGTACGCAACATGTTGCCATAATAACATTTGTATTATTACATATGAAAAATTATGTAAATACTAATCATACAGTCATTTATTATTATAGTACACCAAATCTAAGAAATAATACCTTTGACATTTCTGAATGTCAAATAAAAATAAACCTTATCATATAATAAGGATGGTCTGTTAAATCTATAGTAAATTGTGTAATAATATAGATGAACCTTACTGTAAAGTAATAAGGTACTATTTTTCTTTATTTTTACACTTATGTTGATAAGTACGGTTCCGCATATCTAAAAAAATCATAACTGATTGCGTGCCACGTTACACATGTTATAATTTTTGCCGCTTTTCTTTTGATTGCTTTTACATAAAGAAGTTATTGCAAAGGGATTCGTGTACAACATTCATTATACAGGATGTTGCGTAATTAGTGGTCCAACGTTAAGGGGTCGATATACTGTATATTCAGCTATCACTTACCAAAAGTCGGTCCAATTTTTACCACTGGTCTCAGAATTATTATTATTTTGTTGAAATGTCATTTGTTGAAATTACAGCTAAATAAATAACACAAGGTATCTATATTTTTAAAAACCGAAAAAAAACCGAACAGTGGTAAAAAGTGTATAGTGTAAAGTATCGACCCCTTAACGTTGGACCATTAATTAAACTACATCCTGTATATCATTATTCATATTCAGATAATGTAGAAAATTTTAGTTTCAATGCTTTTATTCGCTAGATAGATACTCTCATTCATCCACTATATCTTAGTTGTATAACTTGTATAGTTACGACATCGAACTATATACCCAAAGGACGCCAATTCGCCACCACCGACAATGCGCTCTGATTGGCTAAGCCCTAGACACATGCACATAGAAATATTTAGATGCACTGACTGGTCCTTACTACTAGTTTTATATTATAACTAGTATTGTCTGCAGTTGAATATCAACTAAATTATTTTTGTGCACATCTATGTCACAGCAGCTTTCAAATCATATAAATATATATTTTTTAATTCCCTGTTTACTCTAATTACAAATAAAAAAGGTATCACAATTTCCGATGTTCACATAATAGTTTATATATATATATATATATTTACATCCGGCAACACTTTTGGCTTCATGCATGTTGTGCATCATTACGACGTCCCCGTGTTCTGCTTAATTATTTTATCATATCTTTGCGAATGTTGCTTAATTTTTTAATTACCTACTCAGTGATATATGTCACATTCCTATAATATTATTTTTCACGATATTCTTCTTGCAGTTATGCCCAAGCATTTCTGAACCCCAATCTATGCTGATGAGTTCTAGGCTTCCTGGATATATTCATCATGATTATCCAATGCACCGACTTTTTTAACTCCAGTGAGGTCATTGTTCCTAAATGCGACGTTGCCAGCTTTTTATTCAATTTTGCATCTCTTTTTATGGGCTATCATATTATTATTGCTTATAAGTACCTAGGTACAAATTCAAAAGCTTCTGTAACGTTTTTTACAGATAACGTTTTTCTCGAAGAAGGATAGGATTATGGTAGTAGGTAGCGTAGAAAATCCTATAGTTCTTTTCCCCAATCAATAATTAGATTTTCTGAATAAATAATTACTCGATGGATGATTAAATTACAGTGTAACTCAACAGGGATACGGTGTGACATTATTTATAATTTACTCGCACCGCAGAAAAATCATTTCAGGAATAGCCAAAAACTATAAAGCTTTAATAAAAGCCCATACGGAAGTATATTGTTATTTGGGGTCCCAATAATTTAGTTATCGGACGTCCGTATATTACTATCGAGCGTCCGTATATGCTATCGGTCGTCTGTATATAGCTATCGAATGTCCGTATTTTCTTGTAATCGAATGTTTTCTCAGAAGAAGAGGGAGACCTAGCAAACGCTTAAGAGTACAATTGGTCGCTTATGAAAATAATTTGATAATTTGAGAGGTGACCCAAGTACATGGATGGAAACGGAAGAGTTATCCTTAGCGGGGGGATGGAGTAAGTTAAAGGGAAAAACTTGAAGTACTTGTTAGTGATGCGTAAAAGTAGATAATTATATAATTCGAAATCTTTCATTCCTATTTTGTTATTTGGCTTCTGTACCAAAGAAATTGTATGTACAAGAAAAACATAGCCAGGTATAAGACGAGACGAAAATGAATGTTAGGGATTTGTATGGGAAAAATTAAAACTAGTCTTGAGTTACATACTTATATTTTTAGATATAGATAAATGGATATACTGTTGTAAAAACTGTTGCCAGCTTTTTATTCAATTTTGCATCTCTTTTTATGGGCTATCATATTATTATTGCTTATAAGTACCTAGGTACAAATTCAAAAGCTTCTGTAACGTTTTTAACAGATAAAGTTTTTCTCGAAGAAGGATAGGATTATGGTAGTAGGTAGCGTAGAAAATCCTATAGTTCTTTTCCCCAATCAATAATTAGATTTTCTGAATAAATAATTACTCGATGGATGATTAAATTACAGTGTAACTCAACAGGGATACGGTGTGACATTATTTATAATTTACTCGCACCGCAGAAAAATCATTTCAGGAATAGCCAAAAACTATAAAGCTTTAATAAAAGCCCATACGGAAGTATATTGTTATTTGGGGTCCAAATAATTTAGTTATCGGACGTCCGTATATTACTATCGAGCGTCCGTATATGCTATCGGTCGTCTGTATATAGCTATCGAACGTCCGTATTTTCTTGTAATCGAATGTTTTCTCAGAAGAAGAGGGAGACCTAGCAAACGCTTAAGAGTAAAATTGGTCGCTTATGAAAATAATTTGATAATTTGAGAGGTGACCCAAGTACATGGATGGAAACGGAAGAGTTATCCTTAGCGGGGGGATGGAGTAAGTTAAAGGGAAAAACTTGAAGTACTTGTTAGTGATGCGTAAAAGTAGATAATTATATAATTCGAAATCTTTCATTCCTATTTTGTTATTTGGCTTCTGTACCAAAGAAATTGTATGTACAAGAAAAACATAGCCAGGTATAAGACGAGACGAAAATGCATGTTAGGGATTTGTATGGGAAAAATTAAAACTAGTCTTGAGTTACATACTTATATTTTTAGATATAGATAAATGGATATACTGTTGTAAAAACTGATTTTGAAGCCGATTAAAGTTTATATTGTGATAAAATAGAGTTGAAAATATTCCAATGAAAAAATATTTACCTGTGAAACGTATAATTATGTGGGCTACTTCATACTATTCACATCACATTTGCTCACAGAACAAGTGACAATGTCTATAACATACTCTTTTCTAGTTTTATTTGTATGATCGTAATTATTTTCAGTAACTTACGAAATCATACATAAACACCAGGGTTCTTATAGGTTGATCTTCGAAAATAAAATTGTCTCGCGACTAAAATATGTATGCGTCTCTTTCTCCCGCGCAAAGTGTCATAAGGATTGTCATATTTCGTTTCCATGATTTGTATGTTTATTAAGCGTAGCGAAATTATAAGTCTATGTTCTGTACCGCCAATCAGACTCCCATATATGGCTACCGCACATCCGTTTATAGATATCGGGCGTCGATTTTTCCACTTCTTAAAACTCAAAGATGGTAAGTATAATAAAAAACAAAGTAGATACTTTTACTATGGGACCAACACTGAATTCTCGTTTTTTTTTTTTTACTTTTTATACATTATGATCGATCAAAGTTGCCAATTTGTAAGAAAAGTTAAAAAAATTTTTTTGGGAATTCACTATGGGTCCCGTAGTAAAACTTGTTCAGCATGACTAATCCAACATAGGTTTCGAAAATATGCCATCTCGAAATCTCCACCCAGTATAGCCATCGGTCGTCTGTCTGTATTTTCTTGTAATCGAATGTTTCCTCAGAAGAAGAGGGAGACCTAGCAAACGCATAAGATTTTACACGGTCGCTTATGAAAATAACTTGATAGAGGTGGCTACTGACCCAGATACATTGATGGAAACGGGAGAGTTATCCTTGGCAGGGGGATGGGGTACGTTAAAGAAAAATATAATAGGTATAGGATAGTGATGCTTAAAAGTAGATTATTTTATCATTAAAAATCTTGCATTCCTATTTTGTTATTCGGCTTCTATACCGTTCATTAGACTCCCATATATAGCTATCGGACGTCCGTATATTGCTATCGGACGTCCGTATATTGCTACCGGACGTCCGTATATTGCTACCGCACATCCGTATATATCGAGTGTCGAATTTTTACACTTATTAAAACTTAAAGATAGTATAAAAAACAAAGTAAGTAGATGTATTTTTATTTTTCTGGATATTCAATTAAGAAACTGCGCAAAGTACCTGCCTTTGTTAGAAATAAATTGGTAGAACAGTTGAGCTCTCACCGTTATGTTTTCGTGGACTTTTTCTAGAATCTTGGGGTAATTGAAAATATTGACAGACGTATAAAACAAAAATAAATATCCTGGGTATGGGACAATTTCGGAGATTAAGTACCTTCTTAAAACAAACTCACAAATTTTACCTCATTTTAATATTAGTATAGAATTAGGTACATTATTATATTATAACTACTAACTTCCATCTTGTAGTTTTACTTTTACCCGCATTTCTGTGAAATCTTAAGTTTTCCCGGGATAAAAAGTATACTATATGTGTTATTCCAGGGTATGTAATCCGCTTTATTTTTTAATTAAATTTTATTTTTATAATTTGTTGTTGTAGCGGCAATAGAAATACATATTCCGTGAAAATTGCAACAGTCTACCTATTACGGTTCATGAAATACAGCCCGCTGACAGACAGACGGACGGACGGACAGAGGGAGGCTTAGGTATAGGGTCCCGTTCGGTACCCTTTGGGTACGGAATTGTATATTTTATTATGTAGTTCAAACCGAGCACCGCCGCCGCTCTGGACGCCGGATCACAATCAACGCGTACTGCTTAGGAATGTGAATATGGGAATGAAAGACAGGTACCGCGAATACCGCGATGCGATAATTCAACCGAGCATAGCATACGAGAAAGAGAAACTGAGAAAGCTGGCAACGTCGCGAACTCGCGAAAGAGGATGCCAAAAACGCGGCTTCTTCGTCAGAAATCACCAAGGTATACGATTGTGGATATACGCGCTGCAGGAGCGCCACACATCTGCTGCGAAAACTCTCGGAACCTTTTTATATACAATTGCTGCCAGTGCATCGACTTTTTGACTTCTGTCGATTTTTGTTCTATAGCTGCCTAGGACCAAAAGGACGCAAGTGCTAGCCAAATAAAAAGTGGCGTCCGGTATGCGGGCGTCAAATGCTGGTGGAAGCCAATTTAAATGCACTTTTTTCTTCAGCGGACTGCAGTCTAGCACTTGCGCCCTTTTGGTCCTAGGTAGCTATAGAACAAAAATCGACAGAAGTCAAAAAGTCGATGCACTGGCAGCAATTGTATATAAAAAGGTTCCGAGAGTTTTCGCAGCAGATGTGTGGCGCTCCTGCAGCGCGTATATCCACAATCGTATACCTTGGTGATTTCTGACGAAGAAGCCGCGTTTTTGGCATCCTCTTTCGCGAGTTCGCGACGTTGCCAGCTTTCTCAGTTTCTCTTTCTCGTATGCTATGCTCGGTTGAATTATCGCATCGCGGTATTCGCGGTACCTGTCTTTCATTCCCATATTCACATTCCTAAACAGTACGCGTTGATTGTGATCCGGCGTCCAGAGCGGCGGCGGTGCTCGGTTTGAACTACATAATAAAATATACAATTCCGTACCCAAAGGGTACCGAACGGGACCCTATACCTAAGCCTCCCTCTGTCCGTCCGTCCGTCTGTCTGTCAGCGGGCTGTATTTCATGAACCGTAATAGGTAGACTGTTGCAATTTTCACGGAATATGTATTTCTATTGCCGCTACAACAACAAATTATAAAAATTAAATTAAATTAAAAAATAAAGCGAATTACATACCCTGGAATAACACATATAGTATACTTTTTATCCCGGGAAAACTTAAGATTTCACAGAAATGCGGGTAAAAGTAAAACTACAAGATGGAAGTTAGTAGTTATAATATAATAATGTCCCTAATTCTATACTAATATTAAAATGAGGTAAAATTTGTGAGTTTGTTTTAAGAAGGTACTTAATAATCTCCGAAATTATCCCATACCCAGGATATTTATTTTTATTTTATACGTCTGTCAATATTTTCAATTACCCCAAGATTCTAGAAAAAGTCCACGAAAACATAACGGTGAGAGCTCAACTGTTCTACCAATTTATTTCTAACAAAAGCAGGTACTTTGCGCAGTTTCTTAATTGAATATCCAGAAAAATAAAAAAACATCTACTTACTTTGTTTTTTATACTATCTTTAAGTTTTAATAAGTGTAAAAATTCGACACTCGATATATACGGATGTGCGGTAGCAATATACGGACGTCCGGTAGCAATATACGGACGTCCGATAGCAATATACGGACGTCCGATAGCTATATATGGGAGTCTAATGAACGGTATAGAAGCCGAATAACAAAATAGGAATGCAAGATTTTTAATGATAAAATAATCTACTTTTAAGCATCACTATCCTATACCTATTATATTTTACTTTAACGTACCCCATCCCCCTGCCAAGGATAACTCTCCCGTTTCCATCAATGTATCTGGGTCAGTAGCCACCTCTATCAAGTTATTTTCATAAGCGACCATGTAAAATCTTATGCGTTTGCTAGGTCTCCCTCTTCTTCTGAGGAAACATTCGATTACAAGAAAATACAGACAGACGACCGATGGCTATACTGGGTGGAGATTTCGAGATGGTATATTTTCGAAACCTATGTTGGATTAGTTATGCTGAACAACTTTTACTACGGGACCCATAGTGAATTCCCAAAAATTTTTTTTTAACTTTTCTTACAAATTGGCAACCTTGATCGATCATAATGTATAAAAAGTAAAAAAAAAAACGAGATTTCAGTGTTGGTCCCATAGTAAAAGTATATACTTTGTTTTTTATTATACTTACCATCTTTGAGTTTTAAGAAGTGGAAAAATCGACGTCCGATATCTATAAACGGATGTGCGGTAGCCATATATGGGAGTCTGATAGTCGGTACAGAACATAGACTTATAATTTCGCTACGCTTAATAAACATACAAATCATGGAAACGAAATATGACAATCCTTATGACACTTTGCGCGGGAGAAAGAGACGCATACATATTTTAGTCGTGAGACAATTTTATTTTCGAAGATCAACCCTGGTGTTTATGTATGATTTCGTAAGTTACTAAAAATAATTACGATCATACAAATAAAACTAGAAAAGAGTATGTTATAGACATTGTCACTTGTTCTGTGAGCAAATGTGATGTGAATAGTATGAAGTAGCCCACATAATTATACGTTTCACAGGTAAATATTTTTTCATTGGAATATTTTCAACTCTATTTTATCACAATATAAACTTTAATCGGCTTCAAAATCAGTTTTTACAACAGTATATCCATTTATCTATATCTAAAAATATAAGTATGTAACTCAAGACTAGTTTTAATTTTTCCCATACAAATCCCTTACATTCATTTTCGTTTCGTCTTATACCTGGCTATGTTTTTCTTGTACATAAAATTTCTTTGGTACAGAAGCCAAATAACAAAATAGGAATGAAAGATTTCGAATTATATAATTATCTACTTTTACGCATCTCTAACAAGTACTTCAAGTTTTTCCCTTTAACTTACTCCATCCCCCCGCTAAGAATAACTCTTCCGTTTCCATCCATGTCCTTGGGTCACCTCTCAAATTATCAAATTATTTTCATAAGCGACCAATTGTACTCTTAAGCGTTTGCTAGGTCTCCCTCTTCTTCTGAGAAAACATTCGATTACAAGAAAATACGGACGTTCGATAGCTATATACAGACGACCGATAGCATATACGGACGCTCGATAGTAATATACGGACGTCCGATAACTAAATTATTTGGACCCCAAATAACAATATACTTCCGTATGGGCTTTTATTAAAGCTTTACAGTTTTTGGCTATTCCTGAAATGATTTTTCTGCGGTGCGAGTAAATTATAAATAATGTCACACCGTATCCCTTTAATCCTAAATTGTTACAGTTGAGTTACACTGTAATTTAATCATCCATCGAGTAATTATTTATTCAGAAAATCTAATTATTGATTGGGGAAAAGAACTATAGGATTTTCTACGCTACCTACTACCATAATCCTATCCTTCTTCGAGAAAAACGTTATCTGTAAAAAACGTTACAGAAGCTTTTGAATTTGTACCTAGGTACTAATAAGCAATAATAATATGATAGCCCATAAAAAGAAATGCAAAATTGAATAAAAAGCTGGCAACGTCGCATTTAGGAACAATGACCTCACTGGAGTTAAAAAAGTCGGTGCATTGGATAATCATGATGAATATATCCAGGAAGCCTGGAACTCATCAGCATAGATTGGGGTTCAGAAATGCTTGGGCATAACTGCAAGAAGAATATCGTGAAAAATAATATTATAGGAATGTGACATATATCACTGAGTAGTTAATTAAAAAATTAAGCAACATTCGCAAAGATATGATAAAATAATTAAGCAGAACACGGGGACGTCGTAATGATGCACAACATGCATGAAGCCAAAAGTGTTGCCGGATGTAAATATATATATATATGGCTAGATATACTTTAGCCATATTTCTAGAAAGTATTGTAATAAAATGTATAAAAAACCAGTAATGGCTTATTATTGGGTATCCTTAATGATTACCACACACCATGATTATATAATGGTTTGCAATACCTGATAACAAACGCTTGCTACATTGCCGCACTTGTGTTGTCAAAGTTTTGTGACAATGCGTTGACATCCAGCTCTATATTTAAATTGCTGGTATTTTAAACGCAGCATTTGTATTTCATGCTTTTCAACCAGAGCTCGTCGGTAAGCTGTTGCATATTCCTCCTCATATTCCATTCACTAATGATTGGTCGAAAACAGGGAACAATTGGCAATAAAACTTGCATACTTGCTACATAAGGTAGTCTTTGCAAGGTATCAGTAGCTAGCTTTTGTGGAGATCTTATTCAAAGTAACTTCAGCTCAATAAATACTTTTGCGAAAACTACCTTTCTGATTGGCATTCGTTATTAGTTCGTCTCATCGACGACATAAACTTTTCCAAATCTGTCGATAATTTAATCGAAATTGCTAGGGAAATCGATTTATACCATCTGAAATGTATTGCTTTTTCCAGAGCTGGCAACACAGTGTCACCACGTCGCGCAGAATTGGAAGCGACTGAGTTCCGTATGGGAAGACTTCGGCATGAACGCGTACGCATTCCGAGGAGCCCGGACTTGCTGCGTTCTGCTATGCAGGTGATGATATTTATATTATAAAGTATTGTACTTTGCTTATAAGCGTTTCCTTATGATACCATCCTTATAATACCATCAGTTGTAATCACCCGCTAGTCTCCTAAGACTTTTGACTCCTCATTGGTGTTGGTTACAGATTTAATTAAGACTCTTTTTCATGTCGAATAGATTTAAACAAAAAATAGTGCTCCGAAAATGAAAGCCTTACAATTTATAGTTTTAATTTAATTTCAAAAACTGCTTATATTGAGAAAGCGCTGTAGTTGCTTATCAAACGAACGAATCAGATTTCGCTGTCTTTTTACCCCATCTAAGTGGCCTCATCAGCGTAAGTAATGGGTATTGTATGTATACCAGTAAATTTAGTGGCATCATGTGCGAGATGTGCTAATAATAGTGTCCGACCGAAGTTCGAAGCCTTAGGTTTAATATACCTACGAAGTTCAGTTCAAAATTGGCTAAAAGTGAAAAATTCATGATTTTTTAAAAGTTTATGTTGACTGCTTCTATATTGTTGATCGACCAACGTTTACTATGTATGTATAAACCACGAGATGAATAAAATATTTAAACTTACCTTGTAACTTGTCAAAAACAATAATAATATTGTTCAGTTTCGGCGCTTACTAGAAACCTACGGCTTGGCCCATCTTGGCCGGTGGTTTTTGTGGGCGAAGGGGGCCGAAGCCTTGGCCGAATGTTCGGTTTAATAATGATGTAATGTTGTCGTCAGGTGATGCGAGTGCACGCGGGTCGCAAGTCCGTGCTGGAGGTGGAGTTCGCGGGCGAGGAGGGCACGGGGCTGGGCCCCACGCTGGAGTTCTACGCGCTGGTGGCGGCCGAGCTGCAGCGCGCCGACCTCTGCATGTGGCTGCACGACGCGCACCACCCCGACAACGACGACAACGCGCCGCACCATCTCGTGCTGCCCGATGGTAATGAACATCACTCCACAATATCACATATCCTGCACCCAAGGGCAGGGCCGTCTTAAACCATCTTAAGGGCCCGAGGGCTCACAACAATTTGGGGCCCCGTTTATGATGGTAAAAATTAATAAAACTGATCTGGTGTCCGCTAAACATCTTAATTTAGAATGTTGAAGCTACCTTATTACTATATATTCTTACTATCTACCGATTGTAGCATACAAGCATACGGCCCTCTTGATGGTAAGCGGTTACCGTAGCCTATTGACGCTTGTAACACCAGGAGTACACTCACGCGTTGCTGACCCTGCAAAAATCTCTTCACCTAATTTTTGAATCTATCGGCTTTTCGGGGCCCGCGTGAGTGTAGAGGCACCCTAGGCACGTGTGCCCTTATGGTAAAGACGGAAATGCCCACGGGCACTTATGAAGGTCGAAGCTACTAAAATTACCACCGGTTACAAAATCAGCCTTCAATGGTCAGCTGTTTGCCACCATTAGTTCAGGCGCACAGTGTGGTAAGAGCCCGGTTTTTGTGTCATCGTGTTTTTATTGAATTAATCGATAGAGTCTACAATTCTGAGGATTAGAGTAAAACTCCGGGTTCGCTAAGACTTGTACTTTTTTTTAAAAAAAATGTCAAAGTTTCGGAATATCCGACTTTTGAAAAACGAAAAATAAAACATTATAATTTAACGGAAGTACTTATTCCAGAATTTATTTATTCTATCGAAAAAAGGTATAATAGCCGACCCTTCCACCAATTCCTGTTGCTTTAGTATGAATGGGTCGAGAGATATGTTTTTTTTTCTCATTTTTCGTTTTCATTTTTTTATTCATCTAAACCGCCGAAGTAGGTGGTCATTCCTACATCAAAAAATTGCTGATACGTTCTATTATGTGCAGTATTATTTCCAAAACCTAACTCATTGGTTTCCAGGAGTTATTGAAAATTTTAGTAATATCCGAAATATCCGCACTTAGGGCTGCCACTTCAACCAAAACATAATTTGTTTATTATTATTAAGTTTTAGCTTTCTTATCACGACCATAACAAGATATCATTATTTTATGGCCTGAAGTGGCAAACATTGAGTAATTTTAGTGAAATTGGTATCATGTTGATGATGATTTGTACACCTTTTTTTGAAACTGTCTATAAATTCTAACCCAGAAGTCTCAACTAATAGTAAATAAAAGAAAATCCTTTCCGATGTCTCATAAGCATATTAATCAACATTTAACATGAGTAATATATCAAAATTTTGATTTTTTTTAAATATTTTTAGTCACTTAAGTTCTTTTCATTATTAATTTTACAATTCTTTTAAATCAATTTTGTTTTACACTTTGATTTTACAACTTATTTAAGGCGATGATAGCTCAGTGGTAGTGACGTCGGATACCGAGACGAAGGTCCCGGGTTCGAATCCTACAATGAGCTAGAGCTTTCGGTGAAGGAAAACATCGTGAGGAAACCATAGCACGGTGGTAGGGTACTTTGTAGTACCCGTCTGGCTGGCTACCACCCTCAAGTTGAAAATCTGTCGCCAAGCACCTATCGGTGTGTTCCGACAGCTGCACTTGAGAGCCAGTTCCTTCTAGGCTTTGTGTGCTTACCACCTTCGACCACATCATCACTTACCATAGTGAGATTGTGGTCAAACACAGGCCTATACACAGTAAAAAAAAAAAAAAAAAAAAAAAAAAACTTATTTTGAATCAATTTTAGTACACTTTTATATTATACAATTCTTTTAAATCAATTTTATTATACTTTTTGTGTCATAACAATTTTTTAGAATAATGTATTTTATTTATCTACATGAATTATATACCTGTCTAATTATTTTAAATCAATTTTCATCATGTACCTATTTACATCAATTGTATTGATTTTCGATAAATGATATTTGATAAATTACGATGAGAGTGCGCCCCATTAAATTATTTACGTTAACTATTTATATATAAGCGCTAGTTAACCTTTATACCGTAACCGTACTCTGCACTTCAACAACCGCAGTAAGGCGTGACTGAGGTACGTCGTGCAGAACTACGGCCGGGGGGCTTGCCTTAACTGGCCGGCCCGCGAGAAGGAACACTCTATAAAACCCGACAGCGAAGTCGTTTAAACCCTACGGATATCTGGCGACCTCCGTAGTATGTAGCCTTACCCCCGGAATGGGCGTCACCCGGGGGTGGACCTTCTATCGACCCTACTCGTGGGAACAACAATGGAAACTAATCAAAAACTAACAAATAAACCTGGAATTTCAACACAGACGACTATAGCATTGCCAATTGACACCGATTCAGATGACGAGATGTTTTCAACTAACCAACAGAGCCCTAACGATGCGTATCAACAGACAGATGACCGTGAAGGACATTCTTCTGGTACAAAAATACTAACTCGAATGGAAGCCTTTAAGCTGTTTAAGGGTAAAGCAAAGCAGCTGCCGCTTTCCGAACGAGTGAGTATGGTTGTCAATTATTTTGGCTCTGAATATCAACTTTCGCAAACTGACGAAGAGTTGAAACAAACACTTTCAGGATTTTTATCAAAGAGTCAAGATTACTTTAAGCGTTGTAAATGTAATGAGTCCTATTTCATTAAAAAAAAACGAGATTGGCTCAGTGGTACTCTTGTTAGTGGTCATTTGATATCAGCCTCTGTTAATGATGAAACTTCATCAGCAACATTTTCTAATAAAGAATCTCTATTTTCTCCGAAATCCAAGAGGTTTATGGCTTTAAGCAGAAGCCAACAATATAGATCTAAGCGGAAATTTTCGGAAGCCTTAGATAACGAACCAAATGTCCAGAAAATACAAGCGTTTGTACGATCCATTAAAATCGGAGGACAAAATCTGCCACATTCATCATCTAAAGATTTAGAGACACTATTATGGCTATGTCTAGAATCTGAGACTGCTCCAACAGATATTCTGAAAAAAGTTCAGACTTCTCCAGAACCATACACACCTGTCGAAGCTCTGGCTATGATAACTGACAGAAATATGTCCGTCGAAACATACAGTGCAATTCGATTAGATCTTAAAAGACGCGGATTTGATGCATACCCCCCGTATTATAAAATTCAAGAGGCTAAAAAAACCTGTTATCCTGACCAGGTTAAGGTGTCTGAAAGAGAAGCATCTGTGCCTCTTCAAAGTTTAATAAACCACACTTTCACTCAAGTGATTAAATTATGTGATGAAGTCCTCATCAACTATTGCACCAAAAAAAGCATTCAAGCAGTAGATTTCATTTTAAGGGGTAACTGGGGCTTTGATGGAAGCACTGGGCAATCGTTATATAAACAGTCATTCTCAGATGCAGAAGGTGACGAAAATAGTCTTTTTGCGACGACATTTACGCCATTGCAGGTTGTAACAAAAGACGGCAATGATGTTATTTGGGTAAATCCTGCACCTTCATCTTTTCGTTACTGTAGACCGTTACACTTGCAGTATAAAAAAGAAACAAAAGAATTAATTACTTTGGAGAAACAGTCCATTCAGGATCAAATACAAAATCTTACCCCCATTATAACTGAAACCTCGAGAGGGCATACAATAAAAGTGGTTGAATATGAATTATACTGTGCAGCTATTGATGGGAAAGTCCTGAATGCAATTCTTTGTACGCCATCTCAGTTACGTTGCCCATATTGCGATTTGACCTCATCCCAATTCAACGATTTAGAGTTAGCATTCTCCAAACCAGTCATAGAAGAACGTTTGGTGCATGGCATAAGTCCACTTCATTCTTGGATAAGGGTCTTAGAATTTTTATTAAACCTGGGATATAAAGTAGAGGTTAAAAAATGGAGGATCCCTCAAAGGTCAGAAGAGAGCCGATTAGTCGAGGACCGTAAAAAAATAATCCAGGCTAAAATCAGAGAAGAAATGGGACTTTTGGTAGATGTTGTCCGTCCAACTTCAGGGACCACTAACGACGGAAACACTGCACGCACTGCTCTTTCTGATAGAAACCGAGGAACTTTTGCAAATATTCTGAACATTGACCAATGGCTATTAGATGGATTATTTGTTATTTTAGCAGTTTTGTCTAGCACCCTGCCAATTGACCCTGAAAAATTCGCAATATTTTGCAAAGAGTTGGCATACAAATATGTTGCTAAGTATGGATGGCATCCTATGACTGTCACGCTTCACAAAATTTTAGTACATGGGTCGAAAATTATAGAAAAATCAAATTTACCTATTGGCATGCTCTCTGAACAAGCGGCTGAGTCACGCAACAAATTTTGGAGGTTTGACAGAGAGCACCATACCAGAAAAAAATCTCGTGAAGCAACTATGTCTGACCTTTTTCACAGAGCTTTAGTCTCATCGGATCCAATTATCTCTGATTACAACCTCTTAGAGAGAAAAAAAAAGGCTAAAAAAATCCCATTGCCACCAGCCGCATTGTCTTTGTTGAGACCTGTTAATGAAGAAAATCTAGCCATCGATGATTATTCGCATGTTGAATTAAATGTAACTAACAATGAAGATGAATTTTAGTTAGGTTAGCCCACATAATATTTTACAAATTCATATACATTTTCCTTTTGAACAGCCAACTCCATATAAGTTTTTTTCGGATACTTGAAAGTGACAACCCTGAGGAAAATTTTGAATTTTCAATAACTCCTGGAAACCAATGAGTTAGGTTTTGGAAATAATACTGCACATAATAGAAAGTATCAGCATTTTTTTGATGTAGGAATGACCACCTACTACGGCGGTTTAGATGAATAAAAAAATGAAAACGAAAAATGAGAAAAAAAATCATATCTCTCGACCTATTCATACTAAAGCAACAGGAATTGGAGGAAGGGTCGGCTATTATACCTTTTTTCGATAGAATAAATAAATTCTGGAATAAGTACTTCCGTTAAATTATAATGTTTTATTTTTCGTTTTTCAAAAGTCGGATATTCCGAAACTTTGACATTTTTTTAAAAAAAAAGTACAAGTCTTAGCGAACCCGGAGTTTTACTCTAATCCTCAGAATTGTAGACTCTATCGATTAATTCAATAAAAACACGATGACACAAAAACCGGGCTCTTACCACACTGTGAGGCGGTCCGTCCTACTGTGAACCATTAGGACGAAGATTCTGCTCGTCGTTCGTAGTGCTTTCGACTTCACAACAGCTGAGCTATCATCGCCTTAAAATTATATTTGGCAAAGTCACAAGTATAAAATGTGTTTACTGTAAACTGTTTTTTCCCCTATTATAGAAAAGCCGCCAGGCTACTATGTGACGAGGGCAAATGGACTCTTCCCGGCGCCGCTCCCTCAAGACTCCCCTATCTGTGATAAAGTTTGCAAATATTTCTGGTTCCTAGGAGTATTCTTAGCTAAGGTAACGTACATTTTATATAGACGTGAATTTATTATAAAAATGAAATTGATATTCATTAATACTTTTCGTTCGTATCAGGTGTTACAAGACGGTCGATTAGTCGATCTTCCACTTTCGGAGCCCTTCCTGCGTATAATGTGCGGAGAAGAATTAACGACTGAACATCTGCAAGAGGTCGATCCAATTAGATATAGGTATGTTAACAATATTTCCATATGCATTTAATTATTTAACATTTCTCTCAGTGGTGTAAATATACGTTTTGATGCCAGCCGTACTTTATTTATCTGTCATTAAGTTTGTTTTTGAAGTTTATGTGGTTTGAAACTGTTTTTATTACTATTATTTATTAATGACACGTAGCTATTTAATTAGTTCTTATTTTTTTTAGTTTCAATTAATAATTGTGGTAAATACAGACCAAACAATAAATTATCGAGCAATATTAAATTAATTTATTGTTATGATTGTAGGTTCCTAAACAGCGTGCTTGAAGCAGCTGATGAATACGAGGCGATAATGCGAGACAGGTCACTGGACGCGGATGAGCGTGTTCGGCGCGCTGATGCGCTGACTGTAGAGGGCGCCACTTTCGAGCAACTCGCCCTCACCATGACGCATGTGGCGCCGCACACCGACCCCTCTGTCGCTATTCAACCTCTCTGTGATGGTGGCGAGCATATTGAGGTATACCACTTCACATTTAAGCTGCTCTGTAAGCTGTAGACCACACGCGCCATGAGGGTTGAAAGCGTAAAAAATATCGTATTTCAGCCATTTTGAATAATTTCATTAAACTGAATCGACGAAAAAAAAAAAATCGAACCAGCTCACAAAAATTCACGAGAATCTGCTTGAAAATGGTACCTGTAAAGGAGTACAGCCGGACATTCACCGGACATACGAAAGCATTTTTGCCCAAGGTGAAACTGAATTAAAACTCAAAATACACGAATTTATGTAAATTAAACGAAAACGCAAAGTCACTTTGCATGTTCTCCCCGTGTTCCTTGTTCAGTGTGTATGTAATAAATGTGTGTTGTTAGGTGGTCGGTTCCAACTGTCGTTCGTACGCGGAGGCGAGCGCCCGGTGGATGGTGATGGGGGGCGTGCGTCGTCAGGCGGGCGCGTTCCGGCGCGGGTTCGGCGGCGTGTTCCCGCCGCGGCGGCTGCGCGCCTTCTCGCCCGCCGAGCTGCGCCTGCTGCTGTGCGGCGAGCGCGGCCCCGCCTGGACCAGGGAGCACCTGCTGCAGTACACCGAGCCCAAGCTCGGATACACCAGGGACAGGTACATACATACACAACATATTCGTCACTCGTTATGACTGGCCGCTCGGTGTGGGGTTCTTCTCACTTGAAGGGTTGACCTTCATCAGTGGCCTCTAATGAATAAATAGACTAACTTGCACGTCACAGATGGTGGGTTCGATTTCCCTGTCGGGTGAAATCTCAATGCATATTTAGAAAGCTTACAATTACCGTGCAATAAATGATGAACTAAAGTATGCACTAAATGGGTGGCCACATTGTTATCTGACGTTTGAACCACCCGAGCTATCGCCTAACGTCGTAACGACCACGCCATTAGCGAATTAGCGCGCTTATTATCCGACAATATCTGCGTACTAGTAGCTAAAACGCGAATACAAGCTGTTTGTTATGCGATCCAATGTTCACCGTGTGATGAAATAGCCCATGTTATTATTATACCAAGCTGAAATTCTCTAGAATCCAATAAGAAAGATACTGAGTATGATGATTGATGTAATGTTTTGTTGTATAGTGCTGGATTCCTGCGTCTAGTAGAGGTGCTTGTGGAGATGTCGCTGCGCGAGCGCAAAGCGTTCCTGCAGTTCGCGACCGGCTGCAGCAGCCTGCCGCCCGGCGGGCTCGCCAACCTGCACCCCAGGCTTACCGTCGTTAGAAAGGTAACACTCAACATTTATCAAATATATCCGAACCTTTTTTATTATTGTAGGGAAATCCTCATAGGATACCCGATCGCCCCACGGTGGTCGCCACCTGCGCTACAGAGGGGGGCGTGTGCAACTGAATCACTCTTTTTGTCCTTATAAGTATAAAATTTGTTTTTTTTTTTTTTTTATACGACTATAAGTCGGTAAACAAGCATACAGCCCGCCTGATGGTAAGCGGTTACCGTAGCCATATGGACGCTTGCAACACACGAAGCATCGCTCACGCGTTACCGACCTTTCCCCCGTCCCCAATGAGCTCTGGCGACCTTACTCACGCGCAGGAACACAACTTTACACAACATAAAGTTATTTGGCTGCGGTATTCTGTAAGGTGGAGGTACTTCCCCAGTCGTGCTGCTCTTTGAGCGAATAAACGCTATGCTCTACCTCTCTTAAAACTACTCTCTCTTTACTCTCGTTTTTGCAGGTGGACGCAGGCGACGGATCATATCCATCAGTGAACACATGCGTTCATTACCTGAAGCTTCCAGAATACACGTGCAAGGAAGTGTTGCGCGAACGTTTGTTAGCCGCCACTAATGAACGCGGCTTCCATCTTAATTAAAGCTTTTAACGTTCTTACTGATGCAATATATGATATATGATTGAGATACCGGTATTGTATTATAGCAGCCGTTACCCTATCTATATATTTTGAGGGTGATTTCCTAAAAACGAATTATTAAAATATGCACTTAATAAGATCTCTGGGTACACAGCGTTAGATTATCTTGTTATCTATCTGAGACTATGATTAGTAAGCAATAAATAACACTATGCCACGTAGACCTTCTGAAGTCAAAGTTAATATAATCTATTGATTTACGTATATCAAGGATGGTTGTATATTTATTAATTGCTATTTAATTGGAATATGTGGCAAACATATAACGTAATGTACCGCTTGAATTGAATTAATCATCGAGTTCAAAGCAAAAGTGTACTTTTTATTGCGATTTAGATATCTTTGGATAATAATAGTATATTTTACTACGATATTATTGAAATTGTAGGTTTCAGCAAAAATTATAAGAGTGTCAAATGTTTTCCATAAACATTTTACTTTTAGATTTTGGTATTTGTTTGCATTGGTTTGTGTTTGTAGATAACTGGAACATGTATTACGAAAATAGAAGAGGCTTTTATTGGTATATGTTTTTGATTTTTTCATATTTATGACAATATGATGATTCATATGTGATATTATTTACCTTCAACACTTGAATCGTATTTTTAATGATTATGCAAATTAATATGTCACCGTCGCGGGGTGTAATTAATTATTTGAAAGGTCTTTTGCCCGCCACCACCATCACTTCATTAGTATGACATGTGTGTGAATGCTAAATCAAATGATATATTTTTTTAGTTATATGTTGTTTTTAAGTACGAAGTTGAATCATTACTAGCTTTTTATTACATTATAGTAGCAACTATTAAACCCTTTTGGTAAGGCAGTAGGAAATATGTATAATCGACATCATTTTGGCATCGGGACATCGTGATCGTGTATTTAATAAAAGTATATCTTCCAGGAACTAGCTAATAAAAGGTCACGTTATTCATGAAACAGCATTTCATACTATGTAATCCGTTGCTATGTAATAATTGTAATTAGGACTGAATTACGGTATATAATGAAATTTAACTTCAGGGTGTTAAACACTTTTTGTGCGTTTGTTCGAAGGATATTTATCTATATTCCTTTATTAATAATTTCAACTGAAAGTTGGTATGTATTGTGATTTATTATAAATACGAATTAAAATATATTTAGTTTAAAATTAATAGATATTTAGATTAAAATTATTAACAATATGGCATCTTGTAGAGCTTCTGTATTTGTTGTTGAGGATTGTATCAATAAACTAAGTAAAAATCCACTAGCGTTTTTATTTTTACCCTTATTTACCTTTATTGCTAACGCAACTTGGACCCACGAGTTCATAATTTTGGAAATATAATATAGATATATGAAAAGCCTTTTCATTATTTAAAACAAAACACTGCTATTTGTGGTAGTAATTATTTTTAAAAATATTACTCAAAAACAGTCGCCCACACTGCCATACTTGGGTAATTGTTTTTGCGTTTTGATGTCTGCCGCCTGATACCAAGAATCCGCGACTTCATCTCTTCCTGACGATAATGGGCGCGCTTTGAAGTGTACTACCATGCATGAATATAATCTAAGGTGGTTGCGTAAGTGGAAATTCCGCTTAAAAATGCAGAAAGTGTACAGTTTTATTTCTGCTGATTTCCATGCCCACATTGGACTTCGAATCCATTCTCACCCAGAACAATGTCATTGGCAAACAGCATGCACCAGGAGGTCTACTACTACAGATCCGACTTCAACAACGTCGGTTTGGCAACGCGCGAGTGACCCCTGGTGTTGCAAGTGTCCATAGGCTACTGCTTACCATCAGGCTACTATTGCTAGGCTACTTATTGGTAGAGCCAGTCGCAGACCGGACGTATACTATACACATTACACATAGTGCACCTATACACAGTACATAAACCTTTCACTTTCAATGCCCACCATAAAATTTACTCGATCTTATGCCTTCTCAAAGCCTATAAATGTAACTCGAAGTGCGAACAAGCCTACGGCTCGCCTGACGTAGCAAAATTGAATATGCTTTTTACTATGTTATATGTCTTGAGCTTTATTTCTGCACATCATCTTTGTTTTTGTAGATGGGTATTATGGGCTCCCCACCACACAAGCCCGGGGCCCGGTATAATGGTAGACAGGATAGGTACTATCGGTATTATTTTTCGGTTTCATTTCTGTCGTAAGTAGGTAGGTATAGGTTGTATGAACTATCTACTTTACATATAGGTCGAAAGAGCCGGGCCCTAGCCTGTGTGGGCCCTCTACCCTTCCTACCGGGTGTGGCAAGCCACGCACCGCCAGCTAGGCCCGCACAGGCAAAGTTCCCAAACTTTCGGATCTATCCTTGGTACCCTAGTCCTTCGCGTCTTGCAAGATTCCTACCTTTATTTATACTTCTTTTCAAAACAGCTCTCTTTCCCTTCCAGCCACAGTCTTACCTCTTTATTCCGATTTCTTTGGTCCTTACTTTCCGACTCACGTACATTTTTACCACAGTAGATATATCTACTGTGTTTTTACTTCCTGGGTTGGCTCCTTATTTACGTTGTATTTGCTCGGTACCTATGATGCAACAATGATGTATTTGAAATATGTAATACTAAGTCATAGTAAGTAATCCCATGAATTAAATTGCAGCATTAGATTTAATAAGTACTAACTACTACCCACGAGCCCGACACGAAACCTGATAAATAAGTGAACCATTCCATATCCCTATTGAAATATGGCACGATCTGAAGAAAAAAAAACGAAAGCGTATCATTACACATAATTTACCTGTAAGGCAAGTCTTCTTCAACCTTTGATTCTGTTTTTCATGTTTTCCTGCACCTTTTTATTCTATACTAGCTATGCCCCGTGGTTTGCCCTGCGTAAGCGTGGTGTTAAATAGCCTATAACCTTCCTCGACAATTGGGCTATCAAAGGCAAAAATAATTTTTAAAATCCGACTGGTAAGTAGTTCCAGAGATTAGCGCGTTCAAACAAACTCTTCAGCTTTATTACCTATATTATTAATGTAGATTGTCAGGCAGAATATAGATATATGTGACCTGAAAACTTGGTTTATTATGTGCAACCAGAAATTTATTGTATTAATAAGTATTAGTAAAATTATCAATGGTAAATAATGGTCTAGCTTTCACATTGAGACACTGGGTTCTTGGACTACGCAACTGCGGCATATAGCTGCAACCTTGGAACTTTACACAATTTTCATACAATACCAACTGAACGAGCTATCAGTATAAAAACTTGTCAACCATCGGCACTGCCATCAGTCAACTGCCACCAGTTAATACGATTATTAGTATAATGAGGGCTGTACTAGTGTGCTGCCTCGCACTTACGGCGCTGGCTACCGTCAGCTGCCGTGCGACCAGGGAGAAACGGGATGCTGATTTGGAGGTAGCTGCAACCCACCATAAAGGAGGAGGGGGAGGGAAATGGGATAAGGGTGGAGGACAAGAACACCATGCTGATCATCATCATGATCATGGTGAAAAGGGCCACAAGGGTTACAAGGGACATCACCACCACGAACATGGCAATAAGGGTCACAAGCATCACGAGGGACACAAGGGGCACCATGATGAGCACGGCGGACACAAGAAGCACCACCACCACGATGACGGTCATCATCATGAGCATCATCATGGCGAAAAGGGCCACAAGGGCCATGGTCACCACGAGGAAGGACACTACAATAAGGGTCACTCCACTAAGGGACATCACGGTGTACACAAACATGATGAGTTCAAAAAGGAGAAACATTTCCATGACCATCATCATGACGGTGGTCATCACGAGCACCATGGTGGACATCATGAGGAGCACGGGCACAAGAAGGGAGGTAGCTTCCACAAGGGTCATAATCACGATGGCCATCATCATCATGAACATGGCAAGAAGGGTCATCATGAAAAGGGAGGACATCATCACGACCATAAGGGCCACCACGAGGAGGGCGGTCACCACGACCACCATCATCATCATCATGATCATGGAGATAAGGGTGGTCATGAACACCACAAGCACTGGGGTCACAAGAAGGGTCACTAATAAGTTAGATCTACTCTCGACCGAACTATGTCGGCGCCAGTCACTTCAGCCTCTATCTAAGTAGATTTATCTAATTAAGCTTACGTTTGTGTTAAGTTTTTGTTGACTGTGATGTTTTGTTGTTATAAAAAAAAACAAGTTGATTGATATCTGTGTGTTTTTTTGCTCGAGTTCAGCGGCTGAAGCAAATAAGGTTTATTTTTTATTTGTATGTCGGCACAAAACAAACTTATCAATTTCACTGCACGTTTCGACAACAAAGTTACATAAAATTGTTGGCGGTGGTCGTTGGCAACGGCTCCCGGCGAGATAAGTAACTCGGCGTTGAGAAACTAGAGCGGTGCCCGAGATTGGCCTACATTTTAGTGGGCAACGAATTAGTTGTGGCTGCAATCAAGCGTTTCCTATAGAAAACACTTGCAGTCCGACTGATACTGATAACGTTTCTCAATAAACAGTTGGCAAACAAACCAACGAGGATTCGTTGGTCCAAGAAATCCTAGATTAAACTTAGCCATGCACATAGACACTGTAGTTTGCGAACCATCGAGCAGGCAATCCAAAACTATAGCATAGTATTTCTTGGATTACAAGGTTGAACATTAGATTAATTTTATATGAGACTAGCTGTCCCGCGCGGCTTCACCCGCGTTCCCAGGGTAAAAAGTTGCCTATGTTCTCCCTAACCATACCTTTAATTATTACCCATTTAATTATAATTTTATTCTGTACATAACAAGCTTTCGACTTGTACTTAGTATTTATCTACTCTGAGTTTCGACTAACTCCAATTAAATGCCTGAACCTTAGACAGTACCTAACCTACCTTACCTACATCCAGTAATCATTATCATCATCAGCCTATAATATCCCACTACTGAGCACAGGCCTCCTTTCACAAATGAGGGTGAAAGGGACTGGGCCTATATTCCACCACGCATGCCCACTGCGTATCGGTGGCGCTACGCTAGTGGTAAACCTTCAGTTGGAGCTTTCAAGCCGCCTAGGAGGCCTCCAACTAGCTTAACGACTATCACAATTAAGTGTTAACCGAGACCAACTGCTTTACGTTCCTTCAGAAGCACGGAAAACGTTCGAGATGAAATACCACTACCTAGATGGTCACTTACCGGAGGTAGCTTAACTATGCCGATAGTTATATTATATAGTTATACATATATCGTTATATAGCTTATCATGCTATTAGCGCTTCAATCATACTACACCAAGAGCGCTCCAGTAACAAGTTTATTTAAAAAGAAATCAAATTAAATTGGCTTCGTGATTCAAGATGGTGGTGGACCAGAATATGGCTTTGTAGAATTTGAAATTAATCAGAGATATACTCAAAAATATTAAAAAGAAATAGAAGTATGACAAATTTTCAAATAATTCTTTTCCACTTTGTACGATATTGTGCGTCGACTGTTGTAAGTGACAAGAAATGCAGTCGGCGCTCTTGGCTCAGTGCCATATGGACACGACCCTAATGATTGGATTTAGTTTGAGTTCTTGTTATAGTGTTACTCAGCTGAGTACACAATCACAGATAGGTACAATATTTATTTCTGTGGTTTCAATTAATATTTATTGTAGGATTAATAGTTACCTAAATATTCATTACTACAAAATATTCTGTGTAACAATTGACGAGTCATCTAAACCATCTGCCTCGACAGCAGTTTGATTGTATTGTATCACTAGCTTTCTACCCGCGGTTTCACCCACGATCCCATATTTTACCCAATTGTGGTTGAAGTTTTAAAACATATACCTTAGTCACCTTAGTACCTTAGCCTGTCATCATCATCATCCCATAATGTCCCACTGCTGAGCACAGGCCTTCTTTCACAAATGAGGGTGAAAGAGAATGGGCAGATGCGCAGTGGCCACCACGCGTGCCCACTGCGGATCGGTGGAGGTAGGCTAGTGGCAACCTACTGTTGGAATTTTTCAAGCAGCCTAGGAGGCATCCAACTAGCTTAACGATTATCATAAAACGGGACCAACGGCTTTACGTGCCTTCCGAAGCACGGAAACGCTCGATTTGAAATACCGCTAGACGGTCACCCATCCAAGTAACGACCACGACAGACGTAGCTTAACTTTGCCGATCGATTAAGAACGGCTAATCATGCTACACCACGAGCGCTTCTAGTGGATGCCTGTGTTATATATTAAATGGAACCTGTGGGTAAAATTCCACGTTTCCAAAATCTTGATTTTGGAAACGTGTTTAAAATTAAACCTGCTGTCTTGGTAGATAATCGGATTAGTTCGTGCTTATACTTCGTTCCGTGTACCATAAATGACAATGACTTCGGTTTGCGTAAGGTGGCCAAGATTTTAAGCTCTAAGTGGATTATTTTATTACGTATATTTATACTACGTACAAAAGTGGTAATCTTATTTTGTCTTATTATGTTATATAAGCAATGGTTTGAATAGTTTTTCAATTCCAGTTAACGGCAGTATGTTTGTGGTTTCAATGGGAGGTCATCAAAATATTATGTAAATAGATCGTCACGCTACGTTACTTTTTCATCTTGATCCAGCTTTCCTTCAATGAGGGGCCCGACTCTAGACTAGACATGTTGTACAGTAGAACTGATTTATGAGTTATAGTAGATTGTTAACTAAGGTTAACTCATGCTCGAAAAGAAAAACAGAGAGATACTTCTTAGTGTATTTTAAAGTATTTTGTAATTTTTAGTTTTTCTTACATGCACTGTTTTGGAGTCGGCGGAAGAGCACGACGTATTCAATTGAAAATATTTCAATGAGTTCAAAACAGTGTCAGATTAGATTTATATCATACTTTTTAGTGTATATTGATGTTTATTTAATTTTTTAATTGGCTTATAATAATATCATGGATTTAATGGCGGTTAGTACGACTCAAATGCTATCTCCTCAGCCCTAAAAAAATCTTTGTTTTCAGCTTATGTTCATATTTAATTACTGCATCCAAGAAGATACATAATTTTGTAACATTAAGGTTCAGCGCAGACGACAGAGCGCACCGCGACGAACTTTTGAGTCTGTGAAAATATAACCTACCTATACAATTCTAAGCAGTAACGCACACAACGCGAAAAATGTCCGGTGCAAAACGCAGACTAAAGTCCGTCGTCTGCAATGCACTTAAATTGATAGATTCCATTGTAAACGACTGTACCATCACGGTAGAAATAATGAAAGATGTAACGCGTGCACACGCAACGAAGTTCGGTAAGATTTGTAACCATAATTTTTTTTGTTTTACTATATAGTAATGATTAAAAATTGTGATTATTATGATTAAAATTTGGTGATTATTATTAAGATTACCTTTTTTCGTATGTTATTCACAATAAACAATTTATCCCTAATTATTATTATGTTAGTTATATTATCTAATGCGTCCCGCCCGACCCGATACACTAAGTTAGAAAATTAGTGGAGTTACCATTATGATTTTATAGCAATGCTGCATATCATTAGAATGAAAATAGACCAGAGATATTTTAAAGAATTTAAAGAACTTGATCTCTTTAAAAAAAATCTTAATTGTAATTCAAACTTAATTTTTACTTCTTGAAAAATTTATTGACTCAATAAAAAAATATATGATAGTAGATGTTTCTTGGCAGAAATTTTGTTTTTGATCCGTTCAACATTACACAGTACAAATAAAAAAAATATAGGCGTTATACCCATTTTTTCATGTTTGAAGGCTGACTTTTGGGATTTTTTTAAAAATAAATATAAAAAATGTATATATGAATTTTATTTCTGGTTTTTAGACTATTGATATGCTTGCTGAAATATCCAAAAAATTGCCAATCGTGTGGTAACTTTACACCATGACTTTTCACGGTTACGATACAATGATTACATTTGTTATAGATACTCGTTCACAAGATATTTCAAGTTTCATGCATTATTATTTTATAAATGGACTAGTTGCGCCCCGGGGTTCACCCACGTATCCGAGGGATATCTAACCCTACCATTAAGTTCTAAGTTCTATAAAATTTTCTAATTTTCTACGCAACTTTCTTAAATATTTTTCCGTAAGAACCTTCTCAAGTTTTCAAGAAGAGAAGTTTTCAGGACACTCAGGACATTCAGGAAAATGGATGAAATCGGTAAATTAGTTCTCATGTTATGACGTGGCCAAGGGAAATATAGGGATTCAGTTTTAAACACTTTTTTAAATATAGAGATTTATGAATGCTATTATTGTTGATGAACATTATGAATATAATAAATAAAAATATAATTTTAGCGACTGATCACTTTTTTTTAAACTATGCCTAGCCCATCTTCCACATCTTGCCAGCTGATAGGTTCAGACATAGGTATATTAAAGAACATTATTTCATGAAGAATGATGATACTTGTATTTATATACTCTGAGATGATACATATCAATTTTAATCACTTTAAAATTCTGGCAGTCTATCATCCTGATAAATCTTTAATGTACTGACATACGTGTTGACCAACTATATAAAATAAATCTAGATAAATGTCAATGAATATCTCAAGTCTATAGTTGGTTAGGTATACAGCGCAAAACAAAACAGAAAATCACATTGATTTCTAAATAAAGTTAAATCTAAATAAAGCAGAATTAGTTCCATCGTAATTTGGTTCTTTGATATTTAACAGGCAAAAATATTAAATTATATTGAAATTGGATATACAAAAGCGTCCCCTGGCGGGCGCTTGCAACAACCAGGCTGTTGACTCTGTCTCGCGACGCGACGCGTCGATTAGCACAGCTTACACAACGCTTTATATAAAACTGCTGCGCTATCAATGATCTTGCCAATTTTAGGAGTAAAGTACACTGTAACAACTCCGCGTAACAATACACACAGAAACGTAACATGAGGGTCGTCCTCGCATTAGGAATTTTATTTTGCTTAGCGGCTGTGCAATCGCGACGCCTTCCATCAAAACATAATGAGACACCCAAGGATGCAGTGGAAGTGAGTGATCAGGCTCCAGCTGCCTCTGGACACGAGAAGGCGCAGAATCATGAATATAAAACGGGTGGTGGTAAGGAGCATCATGCCCATCACCACCATGACCATAAAGATGAGGGCCACAAGGGCTACAAGGGCCATCATCATCACGAAAGTGGCAAGAAAGGCCACCATGACAAAGAAAACCACAAGGGTGAGTACGACGACCACGGTGCTCACAAAAAAGAACATCACCACGATGATGGACATTACAATGAGCATCACAATGGCGAAAAAGGCGAAAAGGGCCATAAATACGAAGAGAAAGGACACTACAACAAAGGGCATTCCACTAAGGGACACCATGAAGTACACAAGCTTGATGAGTTTAAGAAAGACAAAACATTCTTCGACGAAGAAGGCGACTCCAGTCACGAGGAGAAGCACGGTGGGTTCCACGAGGAGCACGGCCACAAGAAAGGCGGGCACTTTAAGAAAGGACATCACCATGGTGACCATCACGAACACGAACACGGCGAGAAGGGTCACCACGAGAAAGGCGGCCACCACCATGAACATAAAGGACACAAGGAATCCGGCGGCCACGACGAGCATTATGATCATCATCATGATCACGGCAAGAAGGCCGATCACGGGCATCACAAGAAATATGGATACAAAAAGGGTCATTGATCAAAAATTTGATTGGAGTTGTTCTTATAAACTGGCAAACCAAATCGTCTACTCGTCAATAATTTATTTATTTGTGGAAGCCGTAACAAGCATGTCTTGTATATTTTAAATCAAATTACTACGGGTTCTAAATATTAATGTAGCTAATTTTAATTATTGTGAGCAAGTGAGTTATAGTTTACATATATTTTATATTTAATATTAAATTATTGTTTGTATATGTAAGTTTGATACCTACTTATGTCGTAAGCAAGAAATAAAAAATGTTCTTTATACTCAAGTGTATTTCTATTCTAACCTCATTTGTAGAAAGGAATCAATTCATCGTACATAATTTTCCGTTCTACTGTTATATTGAAATCCAATTCAGTAGTGTGATTGCAAGGTTATTTAAAGAATTAAATAAAGTTAAGCTAAGTCTGAAATTTAATAATTAGTTAGGTAATTTATCTATATTCCATCAAACATCTGATCAAACAATATCAGATGACGTAAAACGAGTTGTTATATCCATCTAGATATAGGTAACTATGCAGAGTTAATATCACAGTCTGAATATTATATAATTGAAAACTGTTATACAAAAAACTTAAACCGTCTTCAAAGTACACTAAAAAGTAATCAAATCCTAACCTGATGACAATGGGAACAAACGGGAAGGGTAGCCTTCCGAACAAAAAAAGAATTTTCCAAATCGGTAACTTAATACATGACGGAGTGATGATGTAACAAACATAAAAAAAAACATACAACCGAATTGAGAACCTCCTCCTTTTTTTGTAATCGGTTAAAAATGTCTTGGCAGATTGCAAATTAAAACAGATTTTGAGTCTGTCTTGCCTTCATTAGTTGGTCATAAAAACTATGACCCTAACACGTGGGATAAACTTATTTTTCTACATAGCTACCTAGGCTACCTACATAGGTACATCTTCATAATAAGCCATTACAATTTTATTTGGTAAAGTTGTATTAATACATTTTTAACAGTAATCTTGATGATCGTTTCAATACCAGTACCTATTTGAGTTCATTGTCACTGTTGTGTTCAGTTGTTATCTGGGTCATTGTTCCGACTATTAGAGTCAAGTTTACACTAATTTCACTGAAAAACACGATTGAGCAACTCTTTAGTTATCACAAATAGAACTTTATTAGCCCAATGTAGTGGTAAACAATTGCGGTTAATTTAATTATTTGCTAATTTCACAGACTTGTGCAATTTGATTAGTTCTGCTTATTTTCTATATAATATACCTGAGTTAAAAACTTAATCAGTTATGAGGGCATTGTGTTGCAACGAAAGTAAATATTATCATTGAAGTATTCATTTGAAAGCTGAACACGCTACTTTATCAAAATAAAGCACAACAAGTAGGTAGTTAATAACTTGAATTTACTTAGGATTTAATAAAAAGGAACAAATCTACAGCATTTCAAATAATATTAAATTATGAAAATGACAACATGTTTATGTATAAAATATAAAAATATGTAACGGCAAAGTTATGTAGTATGAAAAGGTAGAGTTTTCAAGTATTAATGAAAAAATAACAAACTATTATAAGGCTAAAGGAGAAGTTCGGTGGAGTTTTCATAAAGTTTAATTGCGAGTTTTCCTTTGTTTGTGATAAAATATTTCATAATACAGGCTATTTTCTTTTTCCATCACATCATGATGATATAGGATGTACAGAGGTAAAAGTGATGTGCGATGGTGAGACGGGGAGCCCATCCTCGCAGATTGGAACCAAAATAGTCTCTCGCAAATTTGCGAACCCAAAGGAGCTAACTACCGCGTCGACGCTCAGGTGTTCGAATCAGCTCCCACCGTGGTTTACCCAAGGGAGTATCATGGAGTTCTTCAAGAAGGATATGAAGAGATTTTTGCAGGATCGGCAATGCGCAAGTGGCCTTGAAATTGCAAGTGTCAATCAATAGGCTACGGTAACCGCATATATACTATTAGGCGGACCTGCTTGTTTGGTATCATCGTAGTACGTAAACTTGATTAGAGCTATGAGTAGTACCACAAATTACCTACCTGCATACAATGTATATATACATGTTGTTGTAAGTAGATAGCTACAATATTAAATTTTATCATTTTGACTTGGCAACCATGCGTTTCGGTCACATTCAATATTAGAATCGCCCGCTGCAAATATTTGTCACAGTCGTCGCTTTGACAATATGTATTCGAGCTATTTCGGATCGCCCGCACCCATTTGATCTATATTTTAGATAGACTATTATAAAAATAACCCTGTCAATAGTTAATTCATAACGAATTCGAAATGTATGTAGGTATCAATGACACTACATGATAGCAATCAGAAAGAATAGCAATTAGAATCCATGTTTTGAAAACATCACTTTTCTAAACTGGATTATATGAACGTTTATGTTTGCATAGTATACCATGCCAGTTTGGGCTTTATTGATGTTCAGGATGCACGTTTCAGAATTGTTGCACCGTGTTATAGTCTCGTAAATCTATCTCGACCAAATTGGTGTGCGCTGTGTGTAACTCGTACAATATCTAACTCCATTGCAGACGACAATGCAATTACGAACTCGAGTGTCTTTAGTACCCTGTCCATGAAGTGAATGATGAAAATTAATAGTTTTTTTTATTAATACTTACCATAACGTAAAAAAGAGAAAATCGCTATATTGAACTGATTTAACGCAACCAAGACGTAATAGCCCATGAGGACACTCAGTGACAGACATGCAGTGTGTAGAGGACCAACGGTGTAGAAGGTACCAAATGACACTGCGCTTGGTCCCTTCTGCTGCAACAGCGACTCATCTTAATACTTCTATAACAGGTTTTTTTAAGAAGGGTATGATGTGCGAGTCGGCAACCCGCGTGAGCTACCCCTGGTATACCAAAGATTTATTTTCATGATCAAGAATTCAAAGATAGAATTCAAGACAATATAGAAAGGATTTCCGAAGTAACTGGGTTAAAACAGTATAAAGAAACGATCGGCTACTCCGGCGGTAATTTCAGATACGTAAAGAGGATTTCCTGAAACCTATCGTTACCGTCTTTGTCTGACAGCACAGGAGTGGTAACCATTGATAACGCTTTTACACTAATTAGCGAGCGAGTATGGGGCTTACTAATGTCACGGGCTCGCACTAGATTTATTGCTACAAACGCTGTCAGCTCTTAATCCTGACCAAGTGAGCAGGAGCTGACGTGAGCGTGTATTCTAAGCTTGGCTTTTGTACGGTGACTTCTATTGTCACCTCCGTGAGGGAAGTCACGCAACATCCGTGACTGTCACGTACATAATCACTCGCTAAATAAAGACATGAGGTTCGTAGTTCGGGTCCCGTCACACGCTAAAGTGCTGTCGTGTGTTTTTAAAGTCAATGTCGTGTCGTTAAATTTATTTTGTAGCGGGTTCTACGAGCTACATGCTACGAGCGACAATTTTGTAGCGCATGACGGGGTTATTTACGAGAATCAAAAACGTGCATTTAGTAAATAACTATTTATGAAAATGTCGCTTTATTGTCGTTCCCCTCATTTTGTTATTTATTTAATGTTTTACTAACAGGTTTAAGTTGTATGATAAGGATTACATTACAATAATTTAAACACATAATCAAGCTAAAATAATAGACACAATTATAGGCAAATGCTGCTTGTATCAAAACATGGATAAACATGTCATAATGGTAGTTCAGTAAAAGATATACATCTATGGATGTATGGGATTTTAATGGAAGCTAGAAGCTCTTCTTCTCTTCAAATAACATTTAGTTGACTGTTAAACAATTAAGCGAGTTTTCAGCGGGTTTTAATATGAAAAGCGCCTTCAATTCACCAAACGCCTGTTGCTATTTAGAAGCATTAAATTTATTTAAATGGTATTTGCAGACTACTTATTGTACGTAGTATTTATATACTCTGAGCTACTTATATCTAAATTAACTGGCACGTTGTAAACAAAATATAAAATTATACAGCGTTTAACAATAAAAAAATTACTACACATGTTTGCAAGAAAGTAGTCTCCATGCTGTAAACCTATAGCTGTAAAATTTCACAAGTTTGACACCACTGAAAGTTCATTGGAACACAAAATAATATATGAAATAGCAGACTTGGGCCCCTGGTTTTGAGCAAAATCTCACCATGGTCAGTGATCATGTGGCCATAGATGGTAATGACACACAGCTTAGAAGGAACTGGCTCTTATTTGCAGCTGTCAAAACACACCGATACGGGTCGGTTAACTAAAGCTGACACTTTCAACACATTTATTTACACGTTGCATTGCACTTGTGTGGTATCTGTGAATAAGCGCACGGCGTGCATCGCACTGCATTCGAATCTTGAAAAGTCTCTCCGTTTCTCTTACGCGCGGTCTAGCTTATGAGTATGAAGGAGACAGTTATTGTTTTGCTTTTGCTACTGCTCTTAAATATATGGTGTTTTTTTTGCAGTGTGAGTACTGTGAACGTGCCAGCTTTAGTTAACCGACCTGTAAGTGTTTGGCGACAGATTTTCAACATGAACAGCCAGGTGGGTGCTACAAAATTTCCTAACACCCTGCCATGGTTTCCTCACGATGTTTTCTTTCACCGAAAGCTCACCTTCGTCTCGGCATCCGACTTCACTACCACTGAGCTATCAACGCCTTGAGTTCTTTGCATTACCATAATTGAGTTATGGGACTTTCATATTCAAATCTTTATTTGCATACCGTCATTTGCAATGTAAATGATAAGCAACATTATTATTTTATTTCTTCACAAACATGTATCACATAATGTAATTGCTCTTTCTGCACAGTAACTGAAAGTATAGCTAATTCTCTTTATTATTGAATGCTAACATAAAGCTTTTACTCACGAAAGATACTTACAATTTATTAGCTCTTCATTATTACAAAAAAACCTTCCATGGAATAAAAGAGGATCATTTTAATACCGGGAAAAGAATAGATCACTCAGAAACGCCCGTAAAACCGCGAGGGATACCCTAGTAATTAATAATGAATAAAAAACCATTGTCTTTTCTTTGACAACATTTTTATTTATATATAAGTTGTATGTACAGTTTAAATCAATTAAAAAAAGTAATATACCTAATTAATTATGTTACAAGTGTAGAGGTGATGTAGGAATATATATATTACATACGTGTAGGGTAGTAAAATTAGGAAATAAGGTCGCGTGTGTTATTAAATAACAGCAAGTGGTTTAAAATAATATATTGAAAATTCTGAGAAAAATACTCGTTCGCCCAGAAGATACCTGCTTCATTGCTGCTTTTACCTTGTACACCTCCAGAATGGAGCTGGTTTTGATGAAAACAATAACATGGATACAAGCGGCTCAGAACCGCTCGAAGTGGAAATCAATGGGGGATGAACAATTGAAGATAGGCCGTTCAGCGGTGGACATCCATGTGCTGATATGATGAATAACGTGGAAGGGTCTACCAGCTAGCAACACACTACAATCCCTTTGGCGTAGTTCATGTATGACTGGTTTGACGGAGTACAGTTTACCAAAAAACGTGTAAAAGACAAAAGTATCAACTCTATAATTCTCAATTTACATAATATAAGTAGGTGATTTTTCTACGATTGGACAACTTGACCACAAACAGAATAAAAATACGTAACAATAAGGGTTCATGTATGACTACGGTACCTTAAAATGGGTTCCGCTAAGTATAGAAGTTACAACTCTAGTTATTTACACAGATTACCACGACTCTACTTTCATATCGCATTGTTAATTTAAGTAATCGTATGAATCTTTGCAAGTCCTAAACACACTTGGCAACATGGCCGCATGGCAATGAATTGCGTTTGTCGCTTGTTTTGTCACAAGTTCGCTACTACCACCGTCTGTCGTTCGAAATGGCTCTAGCCTCTGGCGTCTAATTACAAAATTAGCTATTACAAACGGAATTATAAGCCAAAGGTAAATACACCAAATTAAATGACGAATACCGAGAAATTCATGTGATGTTAATTTAAGCTTAATATTACAACGTTTGTGGTTATTTAATGTGGAGTTTACATAATACTTATCAGTATTCAATTGCATGTGCTGACAAAATTGACGAACTCTTTGTTCAGTGTCAATAATAAACAATGGGCGAGTTCCTACTATATGATAACAATTCTCTTACGTCCATTATAATCATCAGTACCCACATATACGACTATTTGCTTTATTGCACATGTTTGTGTTGAAATAAATGTAAAAAGGCAATATGATTATAAAAGTGTTTATTTACAAATTGTGTTTTTTTTTTAAATAAAAATTCCTCTATAGCCTAAGTGCCTACATAAACATTTAGTTAACACTCTATCATTAATGTCCCTTCTTGAAACCCCAGTCTTTGTGGTCCTCGTGGCCACCCTTCTTTCCATGGCCATGGTGGTGGTGGTGGTGCTCGTGGTGGCCGCCCTCGTCGTGGTGGCCCTTGTGTTCATGGTGGTGTCCTCCCTTCTCGTGGTGACCCTTCTTGCCATGGTGGTGCTCGTGGTGTCCTCCGTGCTTGTGTCCGTGGTGGAAATGTCCACCCTTCTTGTGACCGTGCTCGCCGTGGTGTCCACCATATCCCTCTTCGAATCCTGACTCGCCATGTTTATCGTGGAAATGTTTGTTCTTCTTGAATTCGTCTATTTTATGAACACCGTGATGTCCCTTAGTGGAATGGCCCTTGTGGTAATGTCCTTTTTCATCAAAGCCGTGTCCCTTCTCACCTTTCTCACCATGGTGGTGCTCGTGGTGGTGTCCGTCCTCGTGGTGGTGGTGCTTCTTGTGGCCGCCATGGTCGTCATGGTGTCCTTTGTGTCCTTCGTGGTGGTGATGTCCTTTGTGACCTTCTTCATGGTGGTGGTGGCCCTTGTAGCCCTTGAAACCCTTACCGCCATGGTCATGATGGTGGTGGCCGTGGTGTTCCTTGCCGCCACCGTGCTCGAAGTGCTTAGACGCCGCCGGTTCGAGATCAACATCTCTCTTCTCTCTCAGGTCTCGCGCTTGCGTGAGCGCCACGAGAACAACCACACACGCCAGAACTATAACCGCCTTCATCGTAGATCTATATCCAGCAGCGCCGATGTGTAGTATGCAATGATTGTTATTGTTGTCGTCCACGAGGTTTTATAGACATTGACTGATTTTCTCGGTGCTAGCATTGGGCAACGATTGCAGCCGGAATCAGGTGCTTGCACTTACTTACTGTCAAGGTCAAGCGCCCTAGCACTTAGTACGAGTAAATAGTGCCTTCATTTATTTTAGTTTTAATTTAATTACATTATTTCATTTACTGTTTATTATTTACGAGCGCCATGGGGCTAGACCGGTAGCGCCAATCTTAGGAACTATAACTGCCCCATTCTTTTTTTGTGTGTTGGTAATTAGATTAGTCATTAGGGGCTATTTTATGCGGTTTTGATTTAAAATGTAATCCAATTATATTTTTCAATAAATTCAACCTCACTGCCTGTGTGCTATTTGAGCCCATTTTTGTTAATCTTTTTTATGCATATTTTGTCAAAATATTAAAATTTATATTACTATTAAAATAACAACTTACACCTGTGCGTATAATTTTTAATAAATGTAATTTATGAGTTTGAGGGTTTAATCAGATACAGTAGCTTCAAGTCTCTAGAGATGCTTCGACGAAGGAAGGTTTGCTTAGGACTTTTAATTTCTCGAGAAATTACTCTCTCAAACAAAGGCTTTATCTATTGGTAAAACATAATATAAATTTTATTAAATCTAATAAAAAATTATCAATGTGATTTTTGATTAACATATGTTTTATTTTATTTTGTCCCATTGCATGTAACACATGATGTGCCCTTTCAAATTCAAATTCCAAAAGCATCTATTCATTTTAGGCCCTGATAAGGCACTTATGAACGTTAACAAATGACTCTACACCGGTTCCAAATATAACTTGAACTGAGACGACTCCGGCAAGAAACTCAGCAAGTCTTTTTTTTTTACGTGTACTCATAAGTATTACAATTTAAAAAATATATATATAACATTAGCCTGCGAAGCGAACAATTCATTCAAATGCATTTTTGTCATCTACATAATCAGAAACTTTATTATTACCCTTTCTTGAATCTATGTATAGCTCTTGGATTGGTACTTTATTTTAGAAACGTATACATTGCCCCTTGAAAGAGTTAAGGACTTTGCTGAGCCGAGTTAAAGGAACAGCAAGTTTGTGCTTATTTTTAGTGTTCAAACTATGAGTGTCGCTATTCTTAGGTAAGTTATTTATGTGTTTCCTCACATGAATAAGATTTTCATATATGTACTGCGACGACACTGTCATTATATTAATAGATTCAAACTTGTCTCTCAAAGAATCTCTAGGCCTTATTTTATATATTGCGCGGACAGCCTTCTTCTGCAGTATAAAAATTCTATTGATTTCGGCACCACTACCCCAGAGGAGGATACCGTAAGACATCAAGCTGTGAAAGTAACTGAAATAAACAAATTTTGCCGTAGATTCGTCAGTGAGAGCGCGAATTTTTCTCACTGCATAAGCTGCAGAACTAAGTCTATCCACCAATTTACAAATGTGAGGGCTCCATTGTAACTTATTATCTAAAGTGACAACTAAAAAAAAAAAAAGTATAAACATCCGAATTGAGAACCTCCTCCTTTTTTGAAGTCGGTTAAAAATACAGTTGTTTCAACAAGATCCAGTTTTTACTGTATGAGATGTTTCGAGACCATCGATTGATTCCACAAAGAAAAATATTTTACCATAGTTTATGCATTATATTTTTTAAACCACTGGAGGATCCAAAATCATATCTTTTTATCTACGTGTCTTGGTTTCATCTCCATCATCTTTCCAATAGAGATTTGACGGGCCACCTGGCGCTTTTGGTTAAGACTCTGGTTAAGAGGATATGTGGGTGACGTTTGGTCCATACAACCGTAATCCTCAGTTTCCTCTCTGGATAATGACAATGATTATTTTACCATGAAATTTGTAGGTGCTACTGTATGTCCCTACGTTGTGTTTCCACCATTCCACCTATCGCGCTGCAGGTCGTGACTTCGATTCCTACACAGGAGATGCATTTGTGTGCATGAACATGTCTGCATATCCTGAGTCTGGGTGTAATTATGTATGTTAAGTATGTATTTACAAACAAAAAGTAGTATATGTATTTGTTATCTGGTTTCATAGTACAAGCTGCTTAGTTTGGGATCAGATGGCCGAGTGTGACGCATGTCCCAGGTTTTTGTTATTTATTAATTAAAAAATAAATAAATAATATTATCGCATTCAATAGGTATTAGGTACCCCCTATTATTTATTTTATTGACATTAATATCGTCAAGTCTTACAGCTATAAAGCTGCCATTCGCTATTGTAGCGTCTTATATCATTAAAGATATAAAAAAGGTTTTTTCTTCTTTTTTATACGATAAGCATATTACCGTAGCCATATGGACGCTTGCTATACACGAGGTATCACTCAGGCGTCACTGACGCTTCCCCTTCCCCTTCCCCGATGAGCTGTGGTAACTTTACTCAGGCGCAGGAAAACAACATAAAGTTATCGTGGAGGTACTTCCCCAGTCAAGCTGCTCTTTGAGCGAATAAACGCTGTGCTCTACCTCTCTTTGTTCTTCTTTCTTATCTAGTTTGAAGAGAGTTTCATACATTTAGATCGTAAGAAATTTCCGGATGGCTCTTCTCTTATAATGCGAATACAGTAAAAAGTAGTTCACGACTTTTCGAAAACCTTGTCAAAATATTTTTCCGCAACATCCCCCAGTTGGAAGGTTCAATATTATTTGGTAGTAAAATCGACTTCAATAATTTTAAACACTGACGTAAGTCTGACTAAATAAGGCTCTGCAATGAAAATAACAATGGGCGATCCATGAAATGTTCACGAATACATATCATATCATATCAACTTACCATATTGAAATTATAATCTAACGCAATCCGATCCAATTTAGAATTATATAGTGGATACAGCGGGTACAATTATTTTGCCATGGTTTGTGTTTCGATTTGAAGTTAGTTCACCTGAGATGAGAATTATTATCGGAGTTTCAACAACGGGAAGTGTAATCCTACCCGCCATCATTAAAATAAGTTTAACCTATAAACCATTTTTATTGTTGGACACAAATCTTTTCAGTTAGAAATTTCTTTGCCAAAGAACATAAAATGAAGTAAGTAAGTAAAGAAGTAGAGGTGCCTTCTTAATCATCCTCATGGTATTAAAAGTGATCTACGTTTTATTTTTGAGTGCAATCCGAACAAATGTTGATAGCTGATGTAACGACCGCTTTCCTGTACCACGAATCACACAACGACAGCTGTCGTCGACAAACTGATGTCATTATTGAATGCGAGAGATAATAAATCACTGGCTATGGTAAATATCGGAATGTAACTCAGTAAACGGTTAGTTGTTTACATATTTTATCTCATCTCGTTGGCCTTACGCAATAGTAGCAGATGGTAGTTCTTACTCACCTATATTTAGTTTCTCTAAAGTGTGTGCCAGAAAATTATAATTCTGAATCACTACATATGTAAATCTCAATCCTTGAGAGCCTTTTCTGTGCATGTTCGTGCATTAATGAGAGAGCTAAAATTGTCCATGTACCTACGTGGTTTTTGTGCCATTTCTATGGAAATCTAAGTGTAATAATAGAGGTCGGGGTAAATAAGAGGAATTTGGGTATTTTCTATATTACCTACCGGAAACAAACAAAACAACTGCTTTATAAATTGTCATGCAATGTCCCTAGAATTCATTGGCTGTGGGTTATATGCTACTAGGGTTTCGTTCGACCCGTGCCGGATCCCGGGAATCGGGAAATACGTCATTCCCGAAGTCGGGATTTTTTTGCGATTTCCCGGGAATTCCTGGGAATTTCTTTATGAGATTGAATGTTCTAAAACACCTGAAAATATTGGTCAAAATTAACGAAAACAAACATGTATATAAAGTCTTAATACATATGTCTACATCCATCTAAATCGAACGAACTGAACTTTAGAACATCGCTGAAAGGAACTGTAGGAAGTGTGTATTTTCGGAAATAACGTTTTTTCTTTGAAAAATTTTAAGGTCTCCGAAAATACACTTAAAAAATTAATCAAAAGTCAAGTAAAACACGCAGTTTAATTTAATTACCCATTTTTGTTTCACAAGCACAAGAAGAAAATTTAAAATAATCATATCAATCTACAGGTCATAGTTACTATAGGTAGTTTCTAAACTGCCGATGTTAGAGAAACACTCTGAATGAGCTTAATTTTGAAGAGTTTTTTTAGGAGATAAAGCTTATCAGCGTATATCCCGGGAATTCATTTTTTTCATTCCTGGGTCCCGGGAATGGAAAAAGGTCGGCAAAAACGAAACCCTATATGCTACTCTATTTTTTATTTATTACACATACAAGGTGATCCTCAAAATATACAAATAATAAATAAATTTGTTTTTTTATTTCGTGGAGTTAACAGTGGATTAAAAGTATGCCATTTGTTAAAGAACTAAAATTTATTTCTGTTCAAGCTGCATAATGTTTGTAATGGTAGTGCAAGCAAAGTTATAGTTGTACGTAGTATTTATATACTCTGAGGTTATAGCAACTGTAGGTGGGTTATAGGTATAATTTGTTGAAGATACAATTTTTTTGTTTTTTTTAGACGTTATTAGATAATGATTGGGTTGAATAATTTTTGTCTTTATGAATGGGTGAAAAGAAATGTGTTTTCATTTAAAACTGTCACGTAACCTTTATAACTTTCTATAGAAAATTAAATAGGTATTTCGTAAGAAGATAACTTATTATTCTTCTTTTCTTCAGTTCAAATATTTTTAATGTAGCATACATGTTTTTATTCAGGGAGCATCCTATAGATATAGATGGATTTTTATTTAAGATTTTCTATTTGAGTAGTATAATTCTAATTCGTTTAGAAAACTCTACAATCCAGGGACCAAGCTTTGCTAAAGCAGGACAAAAGCCTGGTAAATACCTATTTTATACCTCCAAATATCCTTTGATGTATCCGTATTAATTAAGAGACTTTGTATTTTCAAACTAAGAAAGCGGCACAATTAACAGAAAGGAAAAAAATATTTTTATTAATTTATAAAAAGTTTATTTCTTTCATGTAAAAACATAACAATTAAACTCGTTCGTAACATATCAACAAATAACAAATGTGGATCAGTCAACAGCTTAGTGTCCTTTTTTGTATCCCCATGACTTGTGACCGTCGTGACCACCCTTCTTGCCATGATCGTGGTGGTGGTGGTGATGTTCGTGGTGGCCGCCCTCGTCGTGGTGTCCCTTGTGGTCGTGGTGGTGACCGCCTTCCTCATGGTGTCCTCCCTTGCCGTGGTGGTGCTCATGGTGTCCGCCGTGCTTGTGTCCGTGGTGGAAGTGACCGCCCTTCTTGTGACCGCCCTCGTGATGGTGACCGCCATAATGATCATGGAAGCCTTTCTCGCCGTGGTGGTCGTGGAAGTGCTTGTCTTTCTTAAACTCGTCGTGATGCTCGATGCCGTGGTGTCCCTTTGTATCGTGACCCTTATGCCAGTGACCATGCTCATCGTGCCCGTGACCGTGGTCGCCCTTCTCGCCGTGATGGTGATCATGATGGTAACCCTCGTCGTGGTGATGATGCTTCTTGTGGCCACCGTGCTCGCCGTGATGTCCTTTGTGGCCTCCGTGGTCGTGGTGGCCGTGATGGCCATGGTGGTCTTCGTGGTGGCCTTTGTGTCCCTTATGGTCGTGATGGCCGTGGTCATGGTGATGACTGCCGTGGCCCTCGTGGCCACCACCCTTATCCCATCCACCACCGGAAGCCGCGGTTTCCAGGTCAGCGGCCCTTTTTTCCCGGAGCTCCCTGGAGGAGGCTGCGGCTACGACGGCCAAAAGCCCAATAGCCACAAGGAGACTACTTCTCATGGTTGATTGTGCTGGTTGCTGTTGGTGAATGATAACTTCTTCGGTGTTAATGATTTTATATACTAAATATTGGCACGATTAGGTAAGTTACCGCTGCTCGAGAGTCAAGGTTACTTTAACGAACGATCGAACATATTTCCACTTCCTTCCAGTTTATTGCAAATAATATGTTTAGTAGTTTACAGTATGCCGTTGGATAATTATGTATATTATATGTGTATATCTTTTTTATAATGTTTTGAAGAATTACTCCTCCTATATGTTTATCACGATCACAAATTTTGTATTGTGTACCAAAATTGTGTACCTAAAATAACTTGGTTCTTCTACTTTGGTTGCAGCTATATATAATATACATTGTCGAATATTATGTATTAAAGAGATAAAGAAAGATATATACATTAATTAGACACCACTTCAGTACAATTAGACACAAAAATGGAGAAAAACAATAGATAAATATTTTAATGATAATAATTATTTTCTCCAAAACTTCTGCGTACTAAAACTATTCTAAATTTATAAAGCTGAAAAGTGTTTCGTTTGGTTGTTTGTTCAACCGTGCTAATCTCTGGAACTAAATCAGTCGCATTAGAAAATCTTCCCGGGAACGCGGGTGAAACCGCGGGGTCATCTAGTATTAAAATAAATCTTTCTAAAATAGAATGAGTAGTAGTAGTAGGTGGTAATTACTGGTTATGACAGAATACGAATTATGTTCACTTTCATAGTTGGTTTTTATTGTTTCAAATATATCTCTTTTTATGCATTAAAATCCCAAAACAGTGCGTACATTGAATTGAACAATATTTTTATACTAATCATAATATGCTTATAACCTAAATCATAATATCATATTTTATTTTATTTGGTTGGATACGTAATACACTTTTTTTTTTTCATTAAATTCAAATGTACCTATCTTTCACTCTAGATTACAGTAAACATAATATCAATATTTCGTTGGGCTAAAGAAGCTCTTTTGGAAGATGAGAGGTGCACATAACTTAGATGGCGTTTCTGCATTAAACTTTTTTGTGAGGTTTATTTTAAAGCAAAATCAATTTTTCACCTCATGTTCATTCAAGATTTTGCTTTGCAATGTTGTCTATGAATATGGAAGCAGCAAAATTTGATAGTGCTTCGGAGTAGGTAGACTATCGTCGATGGTTCATTAGTCATATCTTCCCGCACTATAGTATATATTTTTTCCAAGGATGTATTTTTTCATAGTAGACCTTCAATCGTCAACAATACTAGGAGCTTATCTTTGAAGCAAGGCAAATGGAAAAGTTGAAAAGCGGGTGCGTCATCCTAAAGGTGGTAGCGGTTGTCAATACGCAACCTAGCTTGCACTTTATAACGTTGCTGTGACGACTGTGGTAGGTATGAAGGTCCGCTTGGACCTACCACATTTAGTCACTCGCAATGGCAATAATAATAATAATAAATAGCTAATAACCGATGGGATAGAAAGGTTCTCGAGTGGCGACCACGTACTGGAAAGCGCCGTGCGGGACGACCTTCCACCAGGTGGACCGACGACCTGGTCAGAGTCGCTGGGCGCCGCTGGATGCAAGCGGCCCAGGACCGCTCGAAGTGGAAATCAATGGTGGAGGCCTATGTTCATCAATGGACATCCATGGGCTGATATGATGATGATGATGATGATGATGATGATGATGAATGGTAATAAAGTATTCTTGAAGTCCTGTTGAATTTCATCCAATTTCGAGTGTGAAAATATTATTGAAATAGAGCCTATAAAATATCAACAACCACGCGCGATGCCTTCCTCAATACTAACCACAACCGCCTTCCGCGCCTCACGTGCACCTCTTGTTCATGGCCAGTGATCCACCTCTTTCGGAGGTCTTTACACTGCGTTTACGCACACGCATAGAGAGAGCGACTGTCTATATTGTTAAAATGTAACATCGTCGTCTTTAAAAAAAAGAATATTCGATAAAGTAACAAGAACTGACCAAATTGTTTTGGCTACGTCAGACTATTCAAATAGAAAAAAAAAACACTTGTGGTGCATAAAAGTTTTGGAAAAATAATAACCCAACAATAAATATTTAAAAGGGACCAACAGCAGCAACAGAAAATCTAATCTAAATCGCTGCCAGCAGCCAGTTAGTATTGTGTCGAGAACTTTGGCGACATTGCTACGCTCATAGAGGTAGAATATTATAGAGTGACGATAGAACGTTACCTAGCGCAAATTGCGAGCATTTTCCAAATAGATGCATTCATAGATCTATCGTACACTAGTGGATTTGCAGTCAGACAAAATGTCCATATGGATTCCTTGTCATTTATTCTTGGTGCAAGTATCGATAAAAAACGAGAAATTGGCATTCATTGTACGTATTTTAGTCGTTCAAACTATCTAATCAGCCGCATTCTAAGCCGTAACACTCAAGAGTGCCATAATTTTAGATTCATTTAACCCAATGCATATAAGAAGGAAAAATACTTATTATATCTAAATTACGGGATTAGGATGTTAACTTAGGCTGAGCTGTCTCTTATGATTTTCTACTTCAAAGAAATTGAACAAGGTTGTTATTTGTACGAAGTTTCAAATTGGATGTCTGCTGGCTAGAAAAGCGGAATATCAAAGAAATTTCTTCCTGATTTTATTCGTTATTCTATTATTATTATTTTAAGAGGAAACGATTTTTTTACATTCGAAAAATGCGCAACTAGCCAAGTTGTAGAATTTGTTTGCCAAAACTGAAGATAAATTAAATAACTGCTATAGTGTTCAATAGCTAATTAAATAAATATTTATTTCCGTATCACAAAATATCAACAATAACAAAAACCATTATCTTTTAACTGAGTCATTTGTGGCCTTTTCCCCATCCCCAACCTTTGTGTTCATCGAGACCACCTTTGTTACCGTGCTCGTTGGCTTGTGCCCAGTGCTCTTGGAAGCTGCCTTCATCATGATGTCCTTTGTCGTCATGGTGATGGCCTCCTTTCTCGTGGTGTCCCTTCTGTCCATGCTCGTGCTCGAGGAAGCCACCGTCTTTGTGTCCTTTGTGGAAATTGCCACCTTTCTCGAATCCTCCTTCGTTATGGTGACCACCGTAGCCCTCTTCAAAATCGGACTCACCGTGCTTATCGTGGAAATGCTTGTCCTTTTTGAACTCATCTATTTTGTGGATGCCTACATGTCCTTTAGTGGAGTGGCCTTTATGGTATTGTCCCTTTTCTTCAAAACTGTGGCCCTTTTCTCCCTTTTCGCCTTCATGATGTTCGTCATAGAAGCCGTCGTCGTTGTGGTGGTTTTTTTTGTGACCGCCTTCTTCTCCGTAGTAACCTTTGAATCCTTCTTTGTCAGAATGTCCCTTTTTGCCATATCCGCTTTCATGGAATCCTTTGTAGCCCTTTTCGCCGTGTCCACCGTGCTCGGCGTGATGGTCACCATGATGCTCGGCGCCGCCGCCCTTCTCCCATAGGTCGGAGGCCGCCGCGTCGAGGTCAGCGTCTCTTCTGTGCCGCACATCCCTGGCGTAGGCCGCCGCTACGATGAAGACCAAGCAAGCAATTACAAAAGTTCTCATCCTGTACTGTTCTCTTGGTTCTGTTGGGCAATGATTGCTAAATGATGCATGTTGCTAGTTTCTCTTAGCTTTTATAGTATTGCCAATAATACAGCTTTTAATGTCAGGGTGAATATTGACGGTCACAGGTACGCGGTTGAACTGAATTGTTTTCCATTCATACATGGCCAAATAGTGTGCCTACCTAATCGTTAAAAGAATCTATTGTATATTTTCATTTTATCATATTGGCAGTTGGCAGCATTGTTTGTCATTAGCGGACGGTGGGAATACAGCATGGGGTTCTTCAAAAAGGGTGTGAAGAAATTTTTGCAGCATCGGCAATGAGCGAGTCCTTGGTCAATTCAATACCAAGCGTCCATAGGCTACGGTAACCGCTTACCATCAGGCGGGCCGAACGCTTGTTTGCTACCTTAGTGGTACAAAAAAAAGGTTGTTTATTAATTTAAGGACTGTATTTATAGTTTGTTGCTTTATGAAACTACAATGGAATCGCAAACTTTTCTTTAATTTACTATACTATTATTTCTTCTGTGCTACTTATAATTTGTTACGAAGACATTGTTTTTACAAGTACATGTATCCTTTGGTATAACAATTATTTTCTAATAATTTCTTAGATATGATTCAGTAAATCAAAATAATGATGGGTGAGACCCGTTTATAGAAGCTAAGAAAGTGTTATAGTTTAGATGTTAAAAAAAGTACATCCCTCATCACATAACAAATCACAAAGATAAAACAGTGTAGTTAAAATATTCACTAGAGTCAAAGAAAGCTACGAGTAGTAATTTTGAAATGAGTAAATATCAATTGCACCTAAAAAAACTAATTAGATCCGTCGCCGGCGATGAGATGCATGAAGTCTCGACAGTTTTCACTAGAGTCAAGGTCGAGTTTTGTCAAGGTGATATTGCGACTGTATCGCCCCTATTTTTTTTATTTGTATCGTTGTCTATTCAAATTTCTTCTGATCGATTTGTTTCGTCACAGTTTCCGGTCGGTTGCGCACGCGCATTCAGTGCGAACAAGAGACGCGACGGACGCGAACCAGCAGCAACATCGTCGGTCGTTAGTTGGCATTGAATCATTTTAATTTATTTACGTACAACTGGTGTAACTTAATTTTAATTTTGTTGGAAAATAAATATTTTTAGGTATTCATTTTTATATTTCGCAACATGAAATACCTATATTGCTTTTACGGCATTATAAGAAGTGGTGTGAATGACATCGAGGAGAAGAAAGATATTTCTATGTTTAGGGTTAAATAGGTATATAGGTTTGAGCCTGTAGAGAATGGAGAGTGCCTATAAATTTAAGGAAGGAGAAGAGTTGGACTTGGTTCAATGTATATGACTGACTATAGATGACAGTGTGTTTACAGATATAGATATATTTGTCAAAAGGGTCATTCCTGGGGAAAACAAAACATATAACATTTAGTAAAAATAATAAAGTTAATATAGAGCGTTGCGCTTTAAGCATCGGACAAAAAGCGGGCTCACGCGACAAAAGGTAACATCCCCATCGTTTGGTAAACTTATTTCACAGGCAAATAAATAATCATTCACGTGCTAATTAGATTGAGTAGGTATATTGTTTGTGTGTAACTAATCACGCAACACCAAAACTAATTACAGCGTAGTCCTAGTAATCCGAGCGGTTGCTAAGCCAAGTCCCCTGTATTAATCCGAAACAGAATAATACCCGCCGGCAACCGCTAGCCAACAATCTCATAATAATATAGCCTCTCGTATTGTGGAAATGGTTTTATTATAAAAGAAACCACTCATAGATACATTACTAAGGAAGTTATTTGAATATTATTGTGCTGAATTTTAGATTATCCTCCGAATCCGAACAGGCAGACGGTCCACCTGATGGTAAGTGGCCACCGCCACCTATGGACATTTGCAATACCAGGGGGATTGCCGATGTGTTGCCGACCTTGAAGAGCTCTTTTTACACCCCTTTTGAAGAACCCGATATCGTAGCGCTGAGGGAAAACCGTAATGGGGAGCTCATTCCACATCCTAATGGTCCGCAGTAGGAACGTCAACTGAACCGTTTTGTGGACGATCAAGGCGCCTCGAGGATATGAGGATGAACTCCACATAGCCAGCGAACGGTGCGGTGGAAAAATGGTAATGATGGCACCAGGTCAAAAAAATCCGAAGGCTGAGAGGTTCCAAACCGCCGGTGAGTTCGGGATCGCCAACTATACGAGTGGCCCGCCTTTGTACCGAAGCAAGTGGATCGAGCTGGTAAGCGGGTGCGCCTGCCCAGAGGTGAGAGCAGTACTCCAAAATCCCTGATAACATTTTTTCTGCTATTCTATTCTATTTTTGCTGCCTTCTCTTATATAATATTTTCAACCACTATCAATACGTATCGTTTGTAGTATATAAGCACTGCTTAGATTGTGATCTAATGATTATTTCAATTTAATTTAAAATTGGGCTTTTGTGTTATATTCTTAAGTTCAAGGCCGGCCGCATCACAGAGAAAAGAAATTTCCGCATAGTATAAGAATTTTCCTGTAAGAAAATTTCTGACGCCCGCCGGAACTACTCCGCACACCTTTGTTTTCGAATTTTCTGATAGATGTGCGGGGTCTAGTAGAAAATGTATGGAGAGCGCGCCCTCCAACGCTCTGATCAGAAAAAAAACTGACGTCCGATCGTTCACATTCGGGACTCCTAATAAGCGGACGTCCGAAACACCAGAATTCTGATAGTATGCGGGGTTTAGAACAAAATGTATGAGCAACGTGCGTTTCGGCAGGCGTCATAAAATTTCTGTCGGAAAAATTCTTATAATATGTGGCCGGCCTAAATAAATTAAATACAATCACATGCAAATCAATAATCATTCTCGTGTACCACGACGATGATATTATTTTTGGGTTCGTTTGTATTGGGCCATAACTATCTTGATACGAGTACTTTACATAATAATATTACCAACGACGCGCTTGCATTAAAAAATAATGTGTGGCATTTTTTATTTATTCATACAATATCCCAGTGTTGATTTTTTGATAATAATCAACCTCACAACGAAAACGGTAACAAATATATTTATGGAGATGGTGCGCAGGTTTTTTTTTGACATTGGTGTTGATGCGCTGTCAACTGTTTTACCCGGAATTAAATTAGGATTTAAATTAAGAATGCTTCATCTAGCTAGACACATATCACTTGCAGTAAGGTAGGTACAAACTTAACATAATCGCTTAACTTAATTAGCTGGATTATGAAACTAAAAGCGGTGCAATAAGAGTCACTTTACGAGCAATATATTTATTATCTTATTCCATTGCAGGTTCTGATTTTTACATGCTTAGGATAACTTTCGTGCCGTGTAGGCAAATTCCGTGCCAACTTCTTACATAGTTTTCATTTTATTTTACGCAAGTTGAAATTTAGTTCTGCGGCGGTACCGGTATGAATGTGCGATACATCTTGATTACCGCGTTGATAACATTTGTTCGCCCGCGATAGTTGCCCCACTTAAAAAGTAGACTCTTTCAAGATTTACTAAAAGTATTTATACCTATCACGATACCTATACGATCTCATTTTTCAATATCTAGATAATACTCGGATAAGCTATTCTTCTGATAAGTCTATTACATAAACTGTTTTGCGGAAAATTCAAAATTCAAAAAATATGCTTCGATTGGACCCAATTATATTTTTATGCCTTTTGCGGTCGAGACCTTGGGACCGTGGGGGTCCGAAGCTCACCGTTTTGCTCGCACCTTGTCTTCAAAATTGATCGAGACCTCCGGAGACCAGCGGGTGGGGAGCTTTTTCCGCCAACGCGTCAGCTTGGCTATCCAAAGAGGAAACGCTGCCAGCCTTCTGGGAACCTTGCCGATAATCGGAAGCAGCGGCAGGCTTGAGGAAATTTTCTATGTATAGATTGTATTTTGTACATATTTGTTGTAAATAAAGCTACTAGTTAGTAGGTATGTAACTGTTCCAATTTTAAATAACAGCCAGTAACGTATGCTTAGGCTCTTCTAGGTCTACAATGCAATATTATAGCGCTCTACGAGTATTGTATTAATTTAGGACCGCTCTAACAGGTTACTTTTGATAGCCCATATATATCTATGTGCCATAAAGTGCTAACATACGGTTGCAAAGAGACCCTCTTGTCACAAGTGACTAGTTTGGTCTTACTTTAGAATATAATAATTAGCAAAAATAGGAATCAAACAAGTACAGTCGAGGACATAAATATGTATACACTTTTTGAAATTCAAAAGCGATTTTCTCGCATGTTTAACATTTAAGTGTTAAACTATTACACAAATCATAATAGTATATGTTAGAAGATTCTGCCTTTATAATATCTCATAATTTCAATCAGTAGTTTAAGAGGAAACCGTTGTTGAATTTTACTAATTGTATACATATTTATGTCCTCGACTGTACGTGTGTGTATTTCGTGCCAAAGTTTACTTATTTGCTCCGCAGTACGCACTTATTTAAATTCGATCACATATTAGATACTTTGGATAATATGATCAAAACGTCTCTTTCCAAAATTCGAAATTGCAGTTTTTATGAAAATAAAGTGTGGTCTCAGGCCACCCTACCCGTGTGTTATGGTGGCCTAGGAGTGCAGAAAATTTCAAGCATATCAGCACAAAGCATATCATACTGTGTGGGCAACACAGTATGATATGCTTTGTAAATCCGTATAACATTAAGTCTGCGTATTTGTCTTCGTCTTGGTTGCAGGACCAATCAACCTCATCGCTGCCGCTGCGGAGATCTCGTCAACGAGCTCGGCCACTATGAGCTTTCGTGTTCCCTAGGTGTTGGTCGAATATCACGGCACTCAGCTATTAATGACATTATCCGCAGGGCTCTTGTTGTCGCTAACGTGCCTTCCGTACTGGAACCAGTCGGTATTGTGCGGGGCGATGGCAAGAGACCGGATGGTATGTCTTTGATCCCTTGGAGTGTCGGCAAGTCGCTGGTGTGGGATGCCACATGTGTCGATACACTCGCGCCATCTCAATTACCGGCGACTTGTAAAGTTGCAGGGGCAGCTGCGGCCAGTGCGGAAAATTCAAAATTCAAAAAATACGCATCGATTGGACTAATTATATTTTTATGTCTTTTGCGGTCGAGACCTTGGGACCGTGGGGGTCCGAAGCTCGCCGTTTTGCTCGCACCTTGTCATCAAAATTGATCGAGACCTGAGGACCTTGGAATTGAGAGACCTTTGCTATCCAAAGAGGAAACGCTGCCAGCCTTCTGGGAACCTTGCCGTTAATCGGAAGCAGCGGCAGGCTTGAGGAAATTTTCTATGTATATATTGTATTTTGTACAAATTTGTTTCTTGTTCAAAAATAAAAAAACAAGTAGGTACGTACATCGAAGTACATACACTAGTGAGACACTCTATCCGTAGCAGGCATTGCATTGCAAACACACCTGCCAGCAACGCTGCTTTGTTTGCGATTGTTACTGTGCGTAACATGGAGTTAATTAACACAACAGCTGTATTGTATACAACAGTTTATTATAGCCAACACTAGCACTAACATAACATATCTGGAACTTGTTTGGTCTAAAAGACATTGCGGTTTGATTGCAAGACGTTTATTTACAGCTTTATTTCAATTTAATTTTATAATGGTTATTGTTTGAAACCACTTTATTATCTATTGAGGTTTATCTGGTCATAGACCTATGCTATATCTGGGGGCACGGGAGTGCCCCCCGCCAAGACAGCCAAGCGAAGCGCAACGGCACTACCTACCTTTTCTCGAAGGCTTCGTCGATTTTTTGAACCCTTATAGCTTGGGTTTGTATTATACCAGATAAACAAAATTCTCGGGATATGATGTCAATAGTGAACTTAGTAAACGTACTAAGTTTTAATAACATAGCTCTTATACTTAAAAAAATATAAAACTTGGAAATTTCAAACATAATAAATAATACAAAAAAATCATAAGCAACTTACAAAAAGAAGTGAAATCCCACCAAAGCATTTTTATGTAAAATGTCGCCAAGACATATGGCTCGCACTGTCAAAAAGTTATGAGATCTCATGTAGGGCCAAGCTTATAACTCTACATGCCCTTACTCTTCAAGCCCTAACTTTACAAATTCTACACACCCCAGTCAAAATATGTGGCGTTTCACTACTACAAGAACTATTGTATAACAAAAAAGTAATGAACAGTGAATCCATTTTACACCTTATTCCCATGTGACGGTAGCGAAACTGTTAAGCCACATATTTTGACTAAGGTGTAGAGTTTGTGATGTTAGGGCTTGTTGTTATCGGTCATCGGTTACAATATGTCCTAAATATTTGAATTGTTGCACCCGCTTCAAGGGCACATTATCAAGCTTAATTGGAGGCACAACTGCTGGACATTTGTTACCAGATTTTAAAACCATGAAATCGCTTATTTCAAGTTATATTTTAAGCCATGTTCACGAGCACGGCCATGAGTTCCCTAATACCCCCAACTGACGCACTCAACAGCACCATGTCGTCCGCGTAACTTATATTGTTGAATCAGATTCCATAAACGTGACATCCGACATGGCGTCCGCTGAGGTTCACGATTAACTCGTTAATATACAGGTTGAAGAGCGTCGGCGAGCTCAAACCATCCTGCCCCACCCCGCACTCCAACCTGTACGGGTCCGACAGTGTACCAGCCCACCTCACGTTGTTCACCTGGTTTCCATACCAATATCTAAATATATTGATAAGCTCCGAGGAGAGGCCTGTGTTTTTGAGCTTTTTCCACAAGATGTTATAAGAAACCAGATCAAATGCCTTTGACAGGTCGAGGAAACAGGCATAAACAGGCGTATTACGATCGGTATAGTATTTGACGGCATGCTTCAAACACACAATCGCACTTTTTGTGGACAGGTTGGGTCTGAAACCAAACTGATTATCGTGTAGGACGATGTAGTTGTTTGGGTGTGAGTTAAGCACACTATCAAACACCTTGCCGATGACAGTTGCTAAGAGATAGGCCTGTAGTTATTCTTGTCCGCTATGTCACCAGTTTTATTTTGAACAATAGGCATAACGATCGTTCTCATCAGCTCACGGCAAATACGAATGCCCTACACAGGGGATAAACAACATTGCCAAAACTCGTGGCAAGTGTGGAGCAGCATGTTGCAGATGTTCAATGCTGAGACCATCATGACCTGTTGACTTGCATGATTATATGTAGTTGTTTCATTCGCGTTCCCGGGATAAAAATATTCTGTGTCCTTATTACCATGCCAATATCATTTTACTGTAAAATTTTACCAAAATCTGTTAAAAAAAATGACTTTTGGTATTTGTAATAGATAAACACCCTACTTTAAGCGGAGTGGAAAATAACATCCAACAATTCACATTCCTTCTTCTTCTTCTTCTGTATTTAAGAGCTGTGCTCTTGTCGGTGTAGCTTCTTCCATTCTGCTCTATCATTAGCCACATTTTGCACATCCTTATACGACACGACGCCTATTTTTGCCTTCATTTGATCTGTGTAACTTATTCTTGGTCTTCCTCTTCCTCGCTTTCCCTCTATCTTTCCTTCTAGTATGTTTTTGATAAATTCGTCGTGTCGTATAAGGTGGCCAAACATATTACCCCTCCTATTCTCTATCGTATCCATAATGTTCCTTTTCTATTTGATACCTATTTACAATTCAAATTGTTCAAGATTGACAAGTGTCCATAGGCCGTACAAAGTGATAAACTGATCCAATGAACTGAAAATACACGAAACAGGAATAAAGTGGACCGTGAAAATGTATTCACTACATTTCCGTTTTATTTTCTTACTAAGTTTCAAATTATTTAGATGTGAAGTTAGTTGTTTACGCAACTCAACTGGTAAACCTGACCCTTCTCAAACTAACTACTGACAAAACTGATTTCACAGACTTTGGAAGAAAATGTGGCCGTTACAATTTACTTTAACATAGACGTGAACAAGAAAATTAATATTTGTATTGATTGAATAAATACTTAGTACCACATTTAAATTTTTGCACCACAACACAATTAAGAATTTTAAGAACAAATTATTATTGCCAAACCCAAAGTAACCAAAGAGCTATTAACAACACCGTCTGAAATTTATGTACGAACATCTTTGATTTAGAACTTAAAACTTTCTGTAGTTTCTGTAAAAACACTGAATACAAACTTAATTACACAATATTTACCGTACATTTACACCATGAAACGTTTAATCTTGGTAAATTACATAAACACGCTTAATACCTAGTAATTTTTCTTTTTAAGTAATTTTCCTCCTGCCTAGTTAACTAAGAGTTAAACGTTTCTTAAACGAGGAGCTCCGTTGCTCTAGAAACCTAGTCGAGTACAATTTTATTACGATAACAGTTTCTTCCTGAGATAAGTAGGCGAGATCAATAACGTTGTTGTTTGTGTTAGCTGACCTATTTGTTGGGGGCAAAGTCAATATTTTCCATACAATAACGAGTATTGCTTTATATAATACTATAAATATTCCTGATATGAATCTATATATGTATCAGCATAGGATTAAAAGTATATGTCACACGCATTAATTGGCTGCGTCAGTCAGTATGACACATACAGTTAGGTATAGGAACAAAACGAAGATGGAAACTTGATTGTAGTCGATGCGACTCGTTCTATATATATATATATGTCCTATTAGTCATAGATTACAGAACAAAAGGCAGATAGAGCGCGCGGAACACGGGGTGAGGCGAAAGAAGCAAATATTTATTTACGTTATTTGACAAGAAACGCTTTATTTTAAATGAACTTTGTTTAAACCACAGTTTAAATTGTTTGTTTAAACTATGGTTTAAACAAAGCAAATACAAATTCAAAAGCGAATACCAGATATGTGTTTTTCAATTTGTATTTGCTTTTTTGGCCTCACTCCCGTGTTCCGCGCGCTCCATCTGCCTTGTTCTGTAATCTGAGCAATTAGTATATAGGTACCTATATGTGTACCAAACGAGACCTTGAGTCATTTGGAATGCGAGATCGCAGCGGGCCCGCACCCGCACCCGCACTCGGCAGTCCGCTCGGCGACGGAAGCTATTAATGAAATTGGAATTGACGCCGGCCGGGAGCACAGCATCTCGTTCTCCCCAATTGATTTTCATAGACAATAATTGTTATTCCGCCAGAGAGCAGATTCCTAGGGGTCGGCAATTGTCGTGATATGAAAAGCAGGTGGATCGAACTTTCGTGACTGGAATACTAACCGCCTTGTTATCATCTCATTGTAGCCGCCACCAAGGTAAAAGTATTTCCCCATCTTCCTTTGACATTCTTTTGAAGTTCATTTCACTTTAGATTTTAATTTATGTCGCTTCCCTTGGGTGGGCGCTATTATTGCATTTAGGTTTTGCGTGGTTTGATTTGATATTGATTTTAACAATTCTTGGTGCTCGTTCTTCTTTTATATTGGAGTTATGGTTTATAGAAAGATTTTACATAGAAACTATTAATATATATTAAAAAATTAAGAGTTATTTTATTTCATAGTAGTACAACACAAGTAATAAAGTTATAACTAATATAGAGCATGTTTATTGCGAAGCTGAAATAGGTTTTTTTTTTAACCGACTTCAAAAAAAGGAGGAGGTTCTCAATTTGGTTGTGTTTTTTTTTTTTTTTTTTTTTTATGTTTGTTACCACATAACTCCGTCATTTATTAACCGAAAATTATTTTTTTGACTGGAAGGGTACACTTCCCGTTTGGTCCCATTGTCATCAGATCGGGATTTGATTACTTCTTAGTGTACTTTGAAGTCGGTTTAAGTTTTTTTTAAAACAGTCCAATTATTATCGAATCACTTATACTACTTATGTATTTTTTCATATTTCATTTGCATTTATGTACCTTACTTAGCATGAGCAACTTTACATGAAGTAGTTTATCTTTGATCTATGCTCTTTGCGACAAACGCGGAATGAATCATGACAAGTTGAAATCTCCAAATTAATAATTAAAGGGCACACCACAGATTACAGAATACTTCAGATCGAGCGCACGGAACACGGGCGTGATAGAGGAAGAGCCCACGACGATCTGACCTTCGTCATTTTATAAAACCTGAGAGTTTCTCTGTGTATGTCCCTAATAGAGATAAAAACCATCCCCGAATATGAAGTTTGGATCGCGGTGGCTTTGGAAGTTATCAGGTAGCAAAGGTGTCAAAAATTGCACCTCAAATTCGTTAAAGTATAAAGGTCAGTTTTTATATATTTTATTTGGACTAATATTAGAAATCACGTCGTCCATTGTCAGACACTTTGAATGGTGGAAACCCCCTATCTGACACCCTTAAAGTATTAAAAAATATTATTCAACTTTCGTCATTTTATAAAAGCTGAAATTTATATATGTTACTTGGCGAACTATCAAAAGATGATTTCTCAGTTGTCAGACACTTTCGATGGTGGCTTTGCCGTGTCAGACACATTAAAGGTCTACCGTAGGTGTGAGCGCGAGGTATATTCAATATGTTTTTTTTTTACAAACGAAAAGAGATAGACACATAGTTATTTTGGAGAGTTTGTAGATTAAATCATGAAATTTAATAAATCATGCAAAAAAAGTCTACATCAATGAACCAGTTTTAGAGTTACAGATCAAAATTCAAAAAATCACAATTTTTTGAACGTTTTTTTTATATAATATCGTTATTTTTATTAGGTTTTTGTTCCATATATTTTTTTTATTTCATCTTATCAACTAGATAAACTTTCTAGCTTTTAAATGACACTACTTTGAACAAAATAGAGCAATTACTTAAAAAGAAACAAGGAAAAACTAATAGATGAGCATTACATTAAAAAAATAATTAATGCGCAAAACGCACTATTAAGGCACTATTTGTATTTATTTACTTGGAGTGTAAAGAATTAACGTTAATTCTTCCATAGGTACTAATTTATTGTAAACGCAAACGCAATAGGTAGTTTACTCACGTAAATTCTTTACACTCGGGGTACCTACTGAACCATATTTTCATTTACCACTATACCATATTTTCAAGGGTGTCACTTTTTATATATTTTATTTGGAATAATATTATGGTGCGTCCATGCTTGGCGAACCGAGCACGAGCCGAGCCTCGAACGAGCATGATTCGCGTAGCGTGGATGGACTTGCGAGCCTTGCGCGATTGTCAGTTTTTTCACGTACAGAGGGATTCGCATCGTGCTCGTTGTCGGTTCGTTCGTGGCTCGGCTCGTGCTCGATTCGCGTAGCATCGACGCACCATTAGAAATCACGTCGTCCATTGTCAGACACTTTGAACGGTGGAAACCCCCTGTCACACCCTTAAAGTATAAAAAAATATTATTCAACTATCGTTATTTTATAAAAGCTGGCATTTATATATGTTACTTGACGAGCTATCAAAAGATGATTTCTGACTTGTCAGACACTTTCGATTATGGCTTTGCCGTGTCAGACACATTAAAGGTCTACCGTAGGTGTGAGCGCGAGGTATGTTCAATGTGATTTTTTTTTACAAACGAAAAGAGATAGACACATAGTTATTTCGGAGAGTTTGTAGATTAAATCATGAAATTTAATAAATCATGCAAAAAAGTCTACATCAATGACCCAGTTTTAGAGTTACAGATCAAAAATCTAAAAAAACAATACGAAAGTTGAATAATATTTTTTAATACTTTAAGGGTGAGACAGGGGGTTTCCACCGTTCAAAGTGTCTGAAAATGGACGACGTGATTTCTAATATTATTCCAAATAAAATATATAAAAACTGACACCCTTGAAAATATGAGTGGTAAATGAAAATATGGTTCAGTAGGTACCCCAAGTGTAAAGAATTTACGTGAGTAAACTACCTATCGCGTTTGCGTTTACAATAAATTAGTACCTATGGAAGAATTAACGTTAATTCTATACACTCCAAGTAAATAAATACAAATAGTGCCTTAATAGTGCGTTTTGCGCATTAATTATTTTTTTAATGTAATGCTCATCTATTAGTTTTTCCTTGTTTCTTTTTAAGTAATTGCTCTATTTTGTTCAAAGTAGTGTAATTTGAAAGCTAGAAAGTTTATCTAGTTGATAAGATGAAATAAAAAAAATATATGGAACAAAAACCTAATAAAAATAACGATATTATATAAAAAAAAAGTTCTAAAAATTGTGATTTTTTTGAATTTTGATCTGTAACTCTAAAACTGGGTCATTGATGTAGACTTTTTTGCATGGTTTATTAAATTTCATGATTTAATCTACAAACTCTCCGAAATAACTATGTGTCTATCTCTTTTCGTTTGTAAAAAAAAATCACATTGAACATACCTCGCGCTCACACCTACGGTAGACCTTTAATGTGTCTGACACGGCAAAGCCACCATCGAAAGTGTCTGACAACTGAGAAATCATCTTTTGATAGTTCGCCAAGTAACATATATAAATTTCAGCTTTTATTAAATGACGAAAGTTGAATAATATTTTTTAATACTTTAAGGGTGTCAGATAGGGGGTTTCCACCATTCAAAGTGTCTGACAATGGACGACGTGATTTCTAATATTAGTCTGTACGGGCCTAGTAGTAGTTAGCCCAGTACATTTGAATTGTATGGCGTTGTTGGAGTGCGCAGAGAAACCACTTGTGAAGTATCAAAATATATTGATTATATTCACAGTACAGTAAATGTTTGGTGATTCGTTCCTCTTGATGTTGTTGATGTAAGACGTTATAATGCACTCTCGTAAAATGTTAAGAATCCGTGTATTTATGCTATAGTTAGCGGGCGACAAAAGTAGGTTGCTGCATACACAGAAAAATGTACGGTGTTGAAACCGTACATGTTGGCAACCCCAAAGGAAGCTAAATGAAAATCGATCACATCAAGAGGAAGAAAAAACCATCACAAAGCAAACGTAACAAGTAAAGTAAAAGTAAAGTTAAAATTAAACGCAACATTTTTGGGCCGCTGTATGATCCCGATGCGATTGCTCCACTCGCTGATAGATCTGCTCTTCGTTGCTTGGTTCCTCAGGTTGGGAGCGCTGTGCTTGCGTTTATGAAGTATCCGTAAAGTAACGTAATGTCTGACGTTGTATTGTGACGTCATTTTTGCATTATAGTGACAAGTTCACAATGTTCGCAGTAAATTGTTGACCGAGTGTCGTTTGTATATAGGTATGTAATTTGATTCAAGCGTCCTTGCATCGTGCGCTGTTTATTTCACACGGCGTCAGTGAGGACGTTCGATGACCCAATAGTTTTTGCTTCGCATGGACTATTTCTGTTATGTAAGTTGAATGTGGGTTATTTGATGTAACCAAGTGGGATACGATTGTAGTAATATGAAGTTATTCCATCCCATGATTGTATGTATCTAGTTTATCACGACGGGAAGAGGTGTCAGTTTCACTATGGGCCGTTTGATAGTACCAGCTTGCGTTTTTATAGTTGTTACCCGGACGTTGCCATCGCGACCAGGGTGGAGTTTGATTACGCGTCCCATAGCCCATTTTCCAGGTGGCAGATTATTTTCTTTAACCAGGACTATGGCACCCTCCTCAATATTTTTCTGGACTTTGTTCCATTTGCTACGTGTCTGTAGTTGGCAAAGATAGTCATTGGACCAGTTCTTCCAGAATTGATGTAGCATGTGTTCAGTGAGTTGCCAGCGTCGACGTAAATCTAAAGTCGTGACGTCGTTGTAGTCTGATAATGGTAATGACATCGTTGGACTACCGGTAAGGAAATGACCTGGGGTCAAGTAGTTATAAAATTCTTCGGGATCTTCAGTAAGGGGGCACAGTGGTCTGGAGTTCATACAAGCTTTAATCTTGGTTAGCAAGGTTGAGAATTCTTCATATGTAAGTTTCTGATCTCCTAGTACCCGTCGAAGATGGTGCTTCATTGACTTAACTGCAGCCTCCCATAGACCACCTGCACTTGGCCACGCAGGAGCATTAAAGTGCCATTCGATCTCTAATTTTCCAATTTCATCAAAGAATTCTTTTGTCAGTAGTTGGGAGAATTCTTGGAACTCATTGCGTAGCACCCTTGAAGCTCCGATGAAATTAGTTCCGCAGTCCGAATAGACGTGTTTAGGTATTCCACGTCTCGCACACATACGTTGAAAAGCACTGAGAAATGTTTCCGTGCTTAAGTCGGATGCAAGCTCAATGTGTACAGCCTTCGTTGCCATGCACACGAATATAGCGATGTATCCTTTGGAGGTCCTCACTCCTCTACCCTTGCTGAGTTTGACATCCACATGTCCAGTAAAGTCGACTCCAGTGTGTGTAAATGGTCGGGAAGGGGTTGTTCTCTGATTTGGCAGATCTCCCATCAGTTGGTAGTTTTCTTGTGGCTTGAAACGTTGACATCGCACACAGTGACGTAGTTGTGTTTTAACGGCTCTGTTGCCGCCAACGATCCAGTATCTTTGTCTGATTTGGGCTAGTGTAAGTCTAGCTCCACCGTGCAATGTCTGTAGATGCATTTGGTGGATCAGTAGTTGAGTAAATCTCCCATCCCGAGATAAAATCATTGGATTTTTTCTGTCGAATGATAAATTAGATAAGTTTAGACGTCCTCCAACTCGCATGATTCCTTTTTTGTCTAAATAAGGATTTAACTTGTAAATATTGCTCTTAATCGGCACAGCTTCTTTGTTAGTCAATTTTAAATATTCTTGTGGGAACTCTGTCTGTTGTGTATATTTAATTATTTGTTGATTTGCTGCAATTAATTCGCTTGTAGATAAGTAGTTAGTATCAGATTTCGCTTTGTTTTGTGCGTTTGCACTGAATCGCATTACCCATGCCGTGACTCTAGTAACGCGAGTCAACGTGCTATATTTGTTAAGTAGTTCATCAATAAAATGTTCTGTATCATGATTTGTTGCTAGGGTTGTCTTCGTTTGTTTTTCGCTTCCGATATTAGTAGTAAATAAGCATGTCTTGTTTTTCTCGAGATCCTGTTCTTCGAGTGTTTTAAGGAAGTCAGGACCCTGCCACCATAGTTTAAAGTTTTGTAGCTTGCTTGGATACAACCCTCTGGATGCACAATCAGCGGGATTGATTTCTGATTTGACATAGTTCCATTGCGCAGCTGGTATGATTTGTTTGATTTTTGCAACTCGGTTTGCAACGTATTTCTCCCATCTTGAATTGTTTCCATTCATCCAGGCCAGGACCACTTGAGAATCACACCATGCTTTTATTGTTATCTTGTTTTCAGTTAAGGTGGTCTTTATTTTTTCAACGAGTTGTGACAGTAATAAAGCACCACAAAGTTCAAGTCTTGGTAAAGTTATTTTTTGTGACAATGGGGCAACCCTTGTTTTAGCGGCTACAAGTTTTATAACCGATTCGTCATTATTTTTAATACGACTGTAAACAACGCAAGAATATGCTTTTTCACTTGCATCACAGAAGCAGAGTAACTCGATGACTGGAGATGTTCCGCCGAGCCATCTGCTGAGCTTAATGTTTTGTACACATGGGAGTTCACCTTTAAGTTTTAACCATTCTTTTTCGATGTCATTCGGTAGTCTTTCCTCCCATTCAAGTTTACTCATCCAAACCCTTTGGAACAATAGTTTAGCAGTAATAGTTACTGGGGATATCCAACCAAGAGGGTCGTAAAGTTTTGAAATTTCAGAGAGCAATACTCTTTTAGTTAGTGGTTTTAATTTTTCTTCCAAGCTCCAGTTAAACATAAATGTATCCAAATTTGGGTTCCAGGCAAGGCCCAAAGTTTTCATAGATTCCTCGTGCTTGAAATCAAATATATTTTTCATTGATATTTGATCTTTTGATAAGTTCTCAAGTAAGGCTGGGTGGTTGCTTGACCACTTGCGTAAGTTCATGCCACCTCCTTTTAGTAGGTTTATTAGTGAGCTCTGGAGTTCCTTAGCCTCTTTCATTTGATTGTGCCCACTAATTAAGTCATCCACGTAGAACTCATTTTGAAGAGAGTGAGCAGCAGCTGGGTATTTGTGACCATCGTCTATTGCTAGTTGTTTCAGAGTTCGCATAGCTAACCAAGGGGCGCACTTAGTTCCATAGGTTATGGTGCAAAGTTGGTACTCCTGTAGTCTTTTTTGTGGTGAGTCTCGCCACATAATCTTTTGCAGTTGCTGTTGATCTTCAGACACCCAAATACACCGATACATTTTTTCTATATCGGCAGTGAAGGCATATTTGTAGGTCCTCCACTTTAAGATTAATGCTTGAATATCTCTCTGAAGATTAGGGCCTTTTTCTAGTAAATTATTCAAACTTCTTCCGCTTGTAGTTTTCTGGGATGCGTTAAATACAACCCTGAGTTTGGTTGTAGTAGCGTTTTCCCGTAGGACGCCATGGTGTGGTAAATAACACTCGGGCATTAGTGAAGTAATCGGAGATGCAAGTTTCATGTGACGTAATTCGATGTATTCGTTCATAAACTCTTTGTACATTGTGGCTAGTTTTTTATTTCTTTCAAGTCTCTTTTCCAGCTGAAGAAATTGTGATACAGCCATAGATTTAGATTTGCCCAGTAAATCTCTAAAATCTGATTGTAAGGGCATCTTCACCGTATATGTCCCATCTAGACTTCGTTGAACGTTCTTGCTATAGAAATCTTCACATAGCTCGTTTTCGGGAATATTTACCCTGCTTTGTGTTACGTCTTCGTTTTCCCAGAACTTAGTTAATTCGTTCAAATTGATTAAAGTCATGTGGCAGTTGAAAGTTTGTAGCTTTCCGCATAAAATCCATCCCAATTGCGTTTGTTGAGCAATGGGGGAATGCTGGACTCCTCTCAGGACTCCGTCCAGGATGATTTCTGCATAGATATCGGCCCCTAGAAGTATGTCTATAGGGCGTGATATATTGAAGTCTGGGTCCGCAAGTTTTAAGTTTTCAATGTGCGGCCAGTTAGTTTTTTCAAATGAAGCATTCGGTAGTTTGTTAGTTAACTTTCTCATAATAAGTGCATGAGTATCAAATGTGTAATGAGTGTGGATCGATTTGCAGCTTAGTTCCACGCTTCCCTTACATTCGCCAGATACTGATCCTACACCAGATATCGTTGCATTTAGTTTATTCCGCGGTAATCTCAGTAATTGAGCCGCATTTTCAGTTATTAAGTTTACTTGCGAACCTTGATCTAAGAGAGCTCGCAATGTAACATAATTTCCATCAATGGATTTTACTTGTATCTGTATCGTTGTCAACAAAACCTCTTTCTCCTCTGTAGATAAATGATGGGAACTTGTAGATGGTCGTTGACCCAAGTATTTGTTTTTATTGTCGCCAGTTGACATAGTTTTCATTGAACTGTTGTGTAATAGCGTATGATGCTTCATATTACAGTCTCTGCAAGTTTTATGCGAAGCGCACTCAAAGTTACCGTGGCTGTATAAGCAGTTTTTGCATAGGTTTAGTTTTGCAACTGTATTGTTTCGAGCAGCGAAGAGCAGCTCTATCAGCGAGTGGAGCAACCGCATCAGGATCATACAGCGGCCCAAAAATATTGCGTTTAATTTTAACTTACTAACTTAACTTTTACTTTAACTTTACTTGTTACGTTTGCTTTGTGATGGTTTTTTCTTTCTCTTGATGTGATCGATTCTCTTTTAGCTTCCTTTGGGGTTGCCAACATGTACGGTTTCAACACCGTACATTTTTCTGTGTATTCAGCAACCTACTTTTGTCGCCCGCTAACAATAGCATAAATACACCGATTCTTAACATTTTACGAGAGTGCATTATAACGTCTTACATCAACAACATCAAGAGGAACGAATCACCAAACAGTTACTGTACTGTGAATATAATCAATATACTTTTGATACTTCACAAGTGGTTTCTCTGCGCACTCCAACAACAACTACAATTCAAATGTACTGGGCTAACAACTAATAGGCCCGTACATTTAATGATGAACTTCGGACAATGCATCAAAACATGTGATCCAATTATTGTACATTTGATGTCCCAGAAACTAGACTCCTGCAGCTATAACGAATACATAAAGGAAGTACATGACAACAAAGAGCTACCTGTTTTGAAAACAATCTCAAAGCAAACGTAACAAGTAAAGTTAAAGTAAAAGTTAAGTTAGTAAGTTAAAATTAAACGCAATATTTTTGGGCCGCTGTATGATCCTGATGCGGTTGCTCCACTCGCTGATAGAGCTGCTCTTCGTTGCTTAGTTCCTCAGGTTGGGAGCGCTGTGCTTGCGTTTCTGAAGTATCCGTAAAGTAACATAATGTCTAACGTTGTATTGTGACGTCATTTTTGCATTATAGTGACAAGTGCACAATGTTCGCAGTAAATTGTTGACCGAGTGTCGTTTATATATAGGTATGTAATTTGATTTGCAAGCGTCCTTGCATCGTGCGCTATTTATTTCACACGGCGTCAGTGAGGACGTTCGATGACCCAATAGTTTTTGCTTCGTATGGACTATTTCTGTTATGTAAGTTGAATGTGGGTTATTTGATGTAAACAAGTGGAATATGATTGTAGTAATATGAAGTAATTCCATCCCATGATTGTATGCATCTAGTTTATCACGACGGGAAGAGGTGTCAGTTTCACTATGGGCCGTTTGATAGTACCAGCTTGCGTTTTTATAGTTGTTACCCGGACGTTGCCATCGCGACCAGGGTGGAGTTTGATTACGCGTCCCATAGCCTATTTTCCAGGTGGCAGATTATTTTCTTTTACCAGGACTATGGCACCCTCCTCAATATTTTTCTGGACTTTGTTCCATTTGCTACGTGTCTGTAGTTGGCAAAGATAGTCATTGGACCAGTTCTTCCAGAATTGATGTAGCATGTGTTCAGTGAGTTGCCAGCGTCGACGTAAATCTAAAGTCGTGACGTCGTTGTAGTCTGATAATGGTAATGACATCGTTGGACTACCGGTAAGGAAATGACCTGGGGTCAAGTAGTTATAAAATTCTTCGGGATCTTCAGTAAGGGGGCACAGTGGTCTGGAGTTCATACAAGCTTCAATCTTGGTTAGCAAGGTTGAGAATTCTTCATATGTAAGTTTCTGAACTCCTAGTACCCGTCGAAGATGGTGCTTCATTGACTTAACTGCAGCCTCCCATAGACCACCTGCACTTGGCCACGCAGGAGCATTAAAGTGCCATTCGATCTCTAATTTTCCAATTTCATCAAAGAATTCTTTTGTCAGTAGTTGGGAGAATTCTTGGAACTCATTGCGTAGCACCCTTGAAGCTCCGATGAAATTAGTTCCGCAGTCCGAATAGACGTGTTTAGGTATTCCACGTCTCGCACACATACGTTGAAAAGCACTGAGAAATGTTTCCGTGCTTAAGTCGGATGCAAGCTCAATGTGTACAGCCTTCGTTGCCATGCACACGAATATAGCGATGTATCCTTTGGAGGTCCTCACTCCTCTACCCTTGCTGAGTTTGACATCCACATGTCCAGTAAAGTCGACTCCAGTGTGTGTAAATGGTCGGGAAGGAGTTGTTCTCTGATTTGGCAGATCTCCCATCAGTTGGTAGTTTTCTTGTGGCTTGAAACGTTGACATCGCACACAGTGACGTAGTTGTGTTTTAACGGCTCTGTTGCCGCCAACGATCCAGTATCTTTGTCTGATTTGGGCTAGTGTAAGTCTAGCTCCACCGTGCAATGTCTGTAGATGCATTTGGTGGATCAGTAGTTGAGTAAATCTCCCATCCCGAGATAAAATCATTGGATTTTTTCTGTCGAATGATAAATTAGATAAGTTTAGACGTCCTCCAACTCGCATGATTCCTTTTTTGTCTAAATAAGGATTTAACTTGTAAATATTGCTCTTAATCGGCACAGCTTCTTTGTTAGTCAATTTTAAATATTCTTGTGGGAACTTTGTCTGTTGTTTATATTTGATTATTTGTTGATTTGCTGAAATTAATTCGCTTGTAGATAAGTAATTAGTATCAGATTTCGCTTTGTTTCGTGCGTTTGCACTGAATCGCATTACCCATGCCGTGACTCTAGTAACGCGAGTCAACGTGCTATATTTGTTAAGTAGTTCATCAATAAAATGTTCTGTATCATGATTTGTTGCTAGGGTTGTCTTCTTTAGAGTTTTTTATCGTTTCATATGCTATAAATTTGCTTTCCAGGAAAAATATGAACTCGTTCAAAACAGGTAGCTCTTTGTTGTCATGTACTTCCTTTATGTATTCGTTATAGCTGCAGGAGTCTAGTTTCTGGGACATCAAATGTACAATAATTGGATCCCAAGTTGATGTGTCTAGGCCGATGTTTGACAGCCCATTTAAGCATTCAATTATGACATCATGCATTTTCTTCAAATTGTAGGAATCAGGTTTTTGTATGTTAGGTAGTTGCAGCATGGTGTTTATGAATGACGTAAATTGCAAACGACGATTGTCATATCTTTGAGTAAGTATATCCCAACAGGATGCATAGTTATCTGCGCTGATATTTAAGTGTTTAACCAGTCGGTCAGCTTCACCTCTCAGTTTGGTTTTTAAGTGCTGCATTTTCTGTGCTTTGTTGATTGTCGGGTTGTTATGGATAGTTTCCAGGAATAGATCTTTAAAAGAAATCCATTGATTATAGCTTCCTGAAAATTGTGGAATTTGGATGCGTGGAGCGGAATGTTGGTAGTGAACTGTTGACCATATCTTGCTATTTAATTGATTTCTTAGTTCGTCATACTTCTGTTCGATGTTGATGAACATTTCGTAATAATGTTCATTAGTACCTTGAAGTAAAGCATCGAGCTCCCAGTGAAGTTTATCGAATGTATCCCATTTCGATTTTAAAATCGAAAGATGATCTTCCATTTCCCATTTTTGACTAATAGTAGAGATGTCGATTTTTGACATAGCTCTATCAATGGCTTTAGCGTTGCATTCCTGTTTTGTCAGCAATAGTTTTGTTTGATCTTTACTCCCTGCCTCGAGTATTCCGGCTAAATCAAATTGAGCTGCCTTTTGCTGATCTTGTAAACATGAAATTTTCTGCATAATATCAGCTTTAGTTTTTTCATACATTTCTTTAGTTTTTTCGTATACGTCTTCCTTAAAGTATTGTTCATGATTAGCAATGTTCTTGTCATCAATCTCTTTTACTAGAATGGTATGCCTCTGGTGGAAGTCGTTCCACTGTTCTTCCAATGATGACAGTCGTATATTCAAATATTCAAGCGTTTTTCTCTCACTGCTATCTTTACTATAATTAGTACATAATGATTTAATGTTTGTAAAACATTCTGACTGTTGAGCTAGTTGTTCCATGTTGTATAGTATTAGTTAAAGTTTCTTTCTTTTCGTTAGTTGTTTGTTGTATGTCTGGCACGTAGTTCACGGTGACAGCTGTAAAGTTAGTGTTGTAGCATCGGCGAGTCTGACACGTAGTAGTTGGTGACAGCTGCCGAGCTGGTTGTGAATTCTGGCACGTAGTTGATGGTGACAGCTTCACAGTAGTTAGTTGAATCCTGGCACGCAGTTGACGGTGACAGCTTCAAAGTAGTTTTAGTTAGTTAGTTAGTTGTTTGTTGAAATTTGGTCACGTAGTTGACGGTGACAGCTTCAAAATAGTTAGTTAAATCCTGGCACGCAGTTGTCGGTGACAGCTTCAAAGTAAGTTAAAGTTAGTTAGTTGTTTGTTGAAAGTTTATCACGTAGTTGTAGGTGACAGCTTTAGAGTAGTTCGCTGAATCCTGGCACGCAGTTGACGGTGACAGCTTCAGAAAAGTGCGTTGGTTCACGACCCGAAGACTATGAAGTTTCCACAGCTTCTTCCCCCAAATCCTTGAAATTCTTGATATTCGAAGTTGTTGAATTCTAGATTTTTCAGATTTGAAGTGGTCGCTTTACGTTACTCAGTGCATTTGCACTCTCATTACAATATATGCGAATTCTCAATTTGACTGGTGAGACCCGCTTCTGGGAGGCCAGCCAAACCGATTCGCTACTGTTTCGAGAGACACAAAAAACACCAAGAAACTCATGCTTGAAGGACCATTAAATGTACGGGCCTATTAGTTGTTAGCCCAGTACATTTGAATTGTAGTTGTTGTTGGAGTGCGCAGAGAAACCACTTGTGAAGTATCAAAAGTATATTGATTATATTCACAGTATAGTAACTGTTTGGTGATTCGTTCCTCTTGATGTTGTTGATGTAAGACGTTATAATGCACTCTCGTAAAATGTTAAGAATCGGTGTATTTATGCTATTGTTAGCGGGCGACAAAAGTAGGTTGCTGAATACACAGAAAAATGTACGGTGTTGAAACCGTACATAGTCCAAATAAAATATATGAAAACTGACCTTTATACTTTAACGAATTTGAGGTGCAATTTTTGACACCTTTGCTACCTGATAACTTCCAAAGCCACCGCGATCCAAACTTCATATTCGGGGATGGTTTTTACCTCTATTAAGTACATACACAGAGAAACTCTCAGGTTTTATAAAATGACGAAGGTCAGATCGTCGTGGGCTCTTGGGCTATGAGGCCAACACACCAAATACAGATTCAAAAGTAAATACAAACTTGAGTCAGTACGACACAAGGCTTCGTATTGTAAGTACGTCACTAGTGGCAAAATTGTTCTTAAAAATTATGCCGTCCTGCATTTTGAAATATTGTAAAAAAAAAACCCAAAAACAAAAAAAGGAAGACGGAATGTCGATTCATAGATAATTATAGATATTTTCACTTATTTGTATTTTTTTTTCGTGAATTTGTCACTGATCACTAGGAACACAAAACCTCAACAAAAATCAGTTGGTGTTGCTAGGTTACATCGAAAGTATTTTCCTTGAAGTCGTGGTATTACGGGGCCTTGTAAGATCGATCGATTTAACAAAAATAAATAGGCAAGAGAAATTTATTGGTACCATATGAAAAAATAAATGGCGCTTATAGTTGGCTGAATATTAGAGTTTATAGGTAATTGATGATGACCCTGATTCCAAACGCCATTTTTTGAATGCTTCCGAATAGAACCGAAAAAATAAAAAGGAATCCTTATGTTGTGACTCCGTCCGTCTGTCCGTCTATCACAGCGTTACATTTCAGCAACCACTAATGATTTTGGTATTGAAGATAAGTTTTAAATATTGCTTACTCAAACATATTGAATATGAAACATGTTTTTTTGTATAAGGTGCCGAAATTATGTATTCGAATTATGATAAAAAAATATTAAAAAAAAAAAACCGTAATAGTGGAATAGAGTAGGTTAGGGTATAGAGTAGGGCACCACGCAAACGAAGTCGAGCCGATATGGCAGAAAAACGTTTGTCAGGTCAGCTAGTAAAATATAAAATATAATTTTATTAAACATACATACATTTTATTGAGCTTAATAAAAATAGTAATAGAAAAATATATATTAATATAAGATTTCATTATATAGCAAAATTAGAAACGAATGCTAGAGTTATAGGTGACAAAAGGCAATATTTTAAGAAGTTAGTGCAGAATAAAGGCTGTTAAACTCAATTTCACATAGGATGAGTCGTCAAGGTCAAGGGCTTTTTACCAATATCTTGTGAAATTCCATTTGATTACTCTGAAATAGTACTCTCAATATTTCATGAAACCTCGCTCTATCATAGTACAGTATTCCTTTATTATATCGAAATGAACATTAACCATTGAGAAATCTAATAAAATACCATGTGTCACCGAAGTCATGCTATTTGAAATCCACTATAATGTATGTTACCTATTTCTATTTTAATAAATGATGACATCTCTGTATTCATTTCTTTTTTTCTTAATTGAACTTGGCAAATTCTTTATTTTTCAACATGGATTATTAGTATAATGCTGGTAATTTGGTCATATTTTATTGACTTAATCCATTCTCAAATCACAAGCCTTTTCAGAATTTATTTATTTGAAAGTATAGTTTTAAGTTGATAATAACTATCCAATAAAAAACGTGGGAGTTTTTTCTTCATTATCCTGGCAGCCCTACACGCAGCCTGGCAGCCCTAAATGCAGCCTGGCATCCCAAAACGCACACTGTCACACGTGTTCCTACAGTGCTCTCACGCACACATAGCTAAATACGAGCCTCACAGTGCTTGTCCCGTACATTACATCTGAGTATTCTGTAATCTGTGGGGCACACATTATTGAACAGAGGCGTAGACAGGTATAGGCGCTACAGAGCACTCGGCGCGCGTCGCTGCTGCCTTAAACACGATGCAAGTTTTCGATAACATTTACATAACTTGACAATTTCGAATACGAGCGACGCTGTTCACATTCAGTTTCACACTTTTTTATTCACTCCAATTCAGGAAGTAGTTTTCAATACCTACCATTTGTTTTAAAGAAATGTAAAAGATATCTACTTCATCAAATATTTATGTATCGTTGTACATAGAGAGCATCAATTTTCTTCAGTGGAAATATTCCCCATATAAAAGCAACATAATAGAGTATGAACATTTCATTATATCAAACATGACCCTATGTTGAACTCGTGTTTTTTCCTCGAAAAATATCTTCCATAATATATTTTTTATGGAGTTAATTCAGCTCATCCTCCACAGGGCAAAGTTTAACAAGTACAATTATTTCCAGGTCAAGACGCTGAGGACTTCCTTCGGAGAGTTATAAATAACAATAACAGCTTTGACTCAAGATTTATTTACGTAAAAATTCGTGCAGTTCGTATGAACGTAAGATTTTTTTATAAGGTTCAGTGTAATTGAGAGGTGCTTAGAATGTAAAACGACATCTATATAGGAGGGAGGGTGAGTTCCGGAGGTGAGGGGAGGGTGAGGCACACTTGCAGGCGCGTGGTCCACCACCACCCATACATTTCTCAGTTCGCTGACCTGGAATGTATATTTAATTGATTTCGGTATTGCGGTTGGCATGCTAACGAAGCTTGAATTTCAATAAAAGTTTGATCTCTCAGCTAGAACTGATTGCAACATTAAAGAGAATTCACATAAAACTGGTGACCATTTGACTTTACTGGCAGAAGACTGGCAGGTATAATGAAAAATTTATTATTTGCCAGGCAACATTAAAAAATCTTTATAAGATCATGGGGGCTACAAGACCGCGCAAGCAATGTAGCTAATGCAAAAAATGCTTCCATTTTTTTTGTCATAATAATAACATATAATATAAGTCACTCTCAAGAGCTGTTGTTGTAGCTTGATAGCCATTCTTAATCGATCGGCACAGTCAAGCAAACACCGGTGTGGACGCGCCGTGGAGTATCTGCCCACTCCCTTTCACCCTCATTTGTGAAAGGAGACCATGCTCAGCAATGTCTCACATTGTGGGCTGATGATGATATTCACTAATTTATGAATTACCGACATAATATCTGCCGTAAATTCGGAAAAATGAGTTTTAATTTTATCTCCCCAAGCCAGATTGAAATATTTTACTACATCTACGTTATTTAAATTATATTTTAAATACGCTATTAATTATATTAAATATCCCTCGAAAATAACAGTAGTGTAAGTTATCTGATTAAAATGTACTTTCAAACGAGTTCGTTATGTAAACCTTCATCCCTTTTGAGAAACGAAGAAGTCTGTAAGGGATAATCATATTAATCATATAAATGAATAATGTTTTACGAATAAATAAATCATTCATTATACAATATGTGCGATAGACGCTTTTGAAATATGATGCTGGAGCAAGATGTGAATTCCTCTTATCATCACGCATCTACTTTATGAACTTAAAATCACTCCACATTTGATAACCTGTTTCTGCCGAAAAATTTAATAAATCAGCCTTGGTTACAAAGAGAGGTGACAATCAGGAGATGTTTCAATAACTGTATATGTTTGAATAACTGGCAAGGTGGGAGGAAAGAGACCGAAGACATGGAGTCCAATGCGGTGGTTTTGCTACTGTTTGTGCTGCTATCAACATAAAATTCAAAATTCAAAATCATTTATTCAAATAGACCTTCGCAGGCACTTATGAAAAGTCTGACTCTAATACTCTAATACCGGTTCGGAAGGTTGCATTTGCTGAGAAGAGCCGGCAATAAACTCAGCAATTACTCTTTTCAAAACAGGCTTAGATTAATTACATAATATTTACATTCTAATCGCACTGAAAACAATTGCGTGCCCCGGCTCGGCGGCAAAATTACAAGGTAGACTGAAAAAATATTTAATAAGTAAATAAATAGCAAACTTAAGCAGACCAGCCCCCACAAGCAGCACCTGTTCACAAGTATGACGCATGTGGCAGCCATCGCCATACATAGAAGAAGACAAAATTAGATAAACAATAGTCCGCGAGAAGATTATTCGTAAAGGTTACATAAATCCTACAGCAATGAGGCATACGATGCAAGAAGCGATGGTGGTCGTATAGCTGGATACCACGTTCGTGGTGTAAATGTGTTGCCACACAACGAACGGTGGTTTTATTATTTACACACTGAATCGTGCAAAAACTACTCATTTACTTTTTGATAGTGTAACTATATATCTATGTCATGATAGATAGAAGTTATGGATGTAGTTAGAAAGTAAATTGCTTCGCAGATTTATTTGACGCGAACCGGAAAATGCAGTACATTTAGTTTTAGTTTATACGCTAACCTAGTTTATAGTCGAGTCAAATACAATCCTCCCTCATGTCGGCAATACAAACAGTGCAACAAAAATTTGATTTTGTATGTAGTGCGTGCGCGAAACGCAAACATTACACTCGTGGCCTCAAATCCGTGAGTTTAGTTTTGTGTTACGTATGCTGCTACGCGTTCGTAGCTACATATGTACTACGAACTACGGGCTACGCAACTGTAGCTGTTGTAGCAGTTCTACAACACCTGATTCTTAATTTGAATAACTAAAACATACTTACGTAAATACTTACAGAATCGTATTCAATTAAACTATTTTGATTCAATTTATAATATTATATTCATATATATTCACAGGGCAGCGATCTGGCACAACTTTTTTACTTGTAAATATTTAGATTTGGTATTTTATAAGCAGGATTTATTTTATTTTTAATTATTACGTAAGTGTTGTAAATATTATTTAAAATAAAAATATAAATTTAAAAAAAAAATTAAAAAAATACATAATACAATAAAATCTAAAAAAAAATATCAATCATAGTAACTACTTTTAAAAATATTAATTATATACCTAACTAACATTCAAAAAATAAAAATTTTGATGGCGGAAAATCAATCTGACTACTTCTCATCCTTGGGATAATGCGTTTTTCGAGTAACAACCAAAACTTGGTCGCCCACGTATGTACCGGTAAGATGGGTAATTCCACTGCAGCATAATTGGTTAGTCCGTTAGAATTCCAAGTCGTGGGTTCGATCCCGATTCGGTCTATTTTTTTTGTATTTCTTTTCAGTTTTTATTTTTATTACGTATGTAAAATAACCAAAAGAATATTGTTGTGATTAGGAAAAAAATAATCATAATTCATTTAACTGTTCTAAACTAGTTTTAAGAATATTATTCGTTGCTATGCCTGTTAATTAAAGATGTTGGTGCACTAATGTAAAAAATAATATATCTTTCAAATATGTATTGGTGTAACTATATGCTACAGCTATTAGCCGTAGCAAATATACAGCTGCGGAGCTCGGGGAGAGCAGATGAATTTCAATTTAAGCCAACAGGTTGTCATTCAGTTTACTGTGTCGAAGTATCACAAAACTGATCAATTAAGCACTAGCTTCATTTTGGTAAACACGTTACTGGCTATTAAAGAAAAAAAAGTAACACCGGTTACCGGGTACTAGGTACTGTTAATGGCTTAAATGGAGGTAAAACTTTAGCCAAGTCCCGTTACCGCGTCAATTTGTCAAACAAAAAATATGACTGAACTTTCAGCCCAGAAGCGTTGTCTGACATGAATTATATAAATAACCTGTGCCCGGCGACCGACCGACCGACAGTTAGTTTTAGCTTTATTTTATGGGACTTTTTATTCGATCGTATGAAATGTTGGAAAAGTTTGATGCTGTCTTTGACATTTTTGGAGTAAATCATGATGAATGGATAAGAAAATGAAAACATACAATACTTTGTACCAATAAATCTGAATATAATAGTAAACTAAATTGTATTCAAAAGCAAAACATCCATAGATTTATCCGTTCATCAATAGTCCTATCAGCAAGAGGGTTTGGACTGCATGCATAAAAAACAAAAATCAAGTAAATGTAGCTTAGTAAAACTTGTGAGCGTAAGGTTCACGTGAATCATTGATATCGTTGAGGCGTGCGCCAGTATAATCAAAGCATGAAACAGCCACTCTGGGAGCGCTTCGGAACTAGTATCTATTGCGCAAACATTTAACGAATTACCCGAGGATTACTAACTTATTTCATTAAGAACTTTGCGCCGGGGAAGTGTTATTTTGGATAAATCCCTCAAGTATTATCTAGATGATTGCAGCCGGAATTCGCTCCACTACGCCTCCACTACGTGACGCGTCGTCTCGTTCATTCTACATACTAATATGCATACGAATGGGCTCACATTTAGTGGCTGGGAAAGGTTACGAGTTTTAGAACATACTGCCCTTTTCTGTATTTGTTTAGTTCTCTTACATTATTATAAGCGCTAGTTTTAGCTACCTACTATTAGTAATTGTAATTATGTAATTTAAGTTCGCCAAATATCAATCTTCCGGTAAAATTACTTTGTCTTGTAATACAATCAAAAAACACGATCAACTACTTACATATGTGACTATATGTCTAGACTAGTAATCCTTGCTCCACGTATCACGTCTCTAATTTCATAAAATTGAAACATATATACATATTTTTATACAAAACGTACAACACAAAATAATATAAAATATATTGCGCTGTTCGCGTGGCCTTGACATCACCTCACTGAACCAAATAAATACGTCCTTCTCAAACATTTCTCAGTGTAATAATTCTTCCGTATCTCACTCCTTAGTGTCCCTTTGTCCCTTGTCTTTGATCGAAAGCCTTTTCGATTGATGACTCCTATTTGCTTGGAGTTAGAGCTCTTCAATGACTTTCAAGTTTCCCGACAGTGTAAAAGTGTTTTGAATATTAAAACTCTCCTTATATTATGATCACATACACACATTATCGACTGTGATAAGAAGGTGATCAATAATTAAGTAACTATAGTTATATTTTGCTTTATGACTGATTGATGATGAATATTATTTTAAGAGAGGTAGAGCGTAGCGTTTATTCGTTCAAAGAGCAGCTCGACTGGGGAGTACCTTCACCTTACAGAATACCGCAGCCAAATAAATGTATGTTGTGTTCTTGCGCGTGAGTAAGGTCACCAGAGCTCATTGGGGAGGGGGAAGGGTCAGTAACGCGTATACGCGTGAGTGATATGCCTCGTGTGTGCTAGCCATATGGGTACGGTAACCGCTTACCATCTGGCGGGCCCTATACATATAGGGCCCGCCAGATGGTAAGCGGTTGTCGAAACCGAAGGTATAGGTACACATGTACCTATACCTTCGGTTTCGACATATAAAAAAAATACTATACATTAATATTCTTTCATAATGAAATACCTATTTTTCACCAGTTTTTTTTTTATATTGCATGCGCTTTTGTTCGACTTATAATAATCTTCTGTTGTACATCGCACTAAACTAATTTTAGTTACTTCACATCTCTTTCTTACAAACATTATTGAAAAAGGATAGAACTTATTTAAACTTGTCAAAAATTAGTCTTTGCAATTTACATTTGCGGGTATTTAGACGTAACCGCGATAGATGGCGACAAAATTTATATTGAAAAAAAGCATTAGACTAATTTGACAGGACTACATTTCTTTCATCCTTTTCTTATGGTCTTTGTTAGAAAGATACATAGTGAAATTAAATTATTTTAGTTGTAAACAACAGAATCAGCATAAGTGTTAGATTTGAAACTTGAGGGTGGTAGGGCGGGTCATAAAATACCTTGCCACACAGCAAATAAGATTCACTTTATAAATAATAATTGTTAATATCAAATTAACGCATCAGGGTAGGCTTTGGCTGCCAGAAATAAATAATGTTTGTTTCTATTAGTGCGATTTCATCCACAGTCGGTGACTGAATCTAGGATTACCTAAGTCTACTATCCGCAGCCGCAACTACTTGGTTTAGCTTTTGTTTCACTCAGCAACCTGTTGGATGTTTGTTATTATCAATTAAGGTACCATATTCTTTTAAAAGTAAATAAAATATTGTAATACTTAAAAGAAAATCTTTTATATCAATATTGTAAATCTTTACAGTGTAATAGGCCTAATATAGATTAATCTTGGTATTTCTACGATATTAAATCTGAAAAAAATATATATTCTAATATTAATTTTAATGTTGGAGACTACAACGCGTTTTTGCACACAGTTTTAAATATCACCTGTACGATACATAAGAAAAAGGTTATTTTATCTTAGGAATTTACCCTGTTTTATTAAAATAATAACGTACACAAAATACATGGGGATCTAAGTAGAAGCATTGTTGAATAAGTAAATACTACCTACCTACTACTAGTATCCTACTTTGGAGTCAAATGATATAAGTAAATTATAAAATTTGACTCCAAAGTAGGAGTCAAATTTTATAATTTACCAAACAAGATAACTCTGAAATATCATAGCATAACAATGGTATGTTTTTTTGTCAACAGGATAACAAACAAGCAGTTGGTCCACCAGGGGCACAAGGCTGCTATTACTATATGGGAGCTAACGCGCTTGAATTCGCCGCGAGAGGCGCTAGTGTAGAGCCTCTAGAAACGTGAAATATACGTTTACTCTGTTTGCGAGCTTTTCATCGCGGATTTTCATATTTATGATTGTTGTAAAGATTGTGCCATATCTGCATCTAATTATAGCAGATATACTGCGAATCGCCACCAATCACGGTTTTAGGCGAGTTTTATCTTTCAGAAACAAAATGTCCTCGTTTTTCCGAACACAACGGGGCTACGCGACACTGACCTGTGACTTTTTTGAGAAACCCTTGCATGAATCCAGAGGCTACGGAACCACTTCACACAGCCGTATGTTTGTTTCTCACCTTAATAGTAGGAAATATATAAAAAACCGGGGCATAATCAATATTTAACTGCCGCGCTAAAAATACTTTTTCAACGACAGCGATCGGACCTTACTCGCAAATGGCATCAACTGGTGGCCACAAAAACCGGTGGCTACCGTTTCTGTGGCCACCAATCCAATCCATTCATATCTATCTATGTGTTCAAATGAACTTACTAATAAATTGACAGATTTGAGAGTTTTGGTAGGTAGTCTACAAATTCAATAGCGTTGAAAATTATCATGAATTTTGTAGACAACGCACAGTGGATCAATGGTAATAGAGTTGTAATGGTGCGTACATGCTTGGCGAGCACGATTCGCGTAGCGTGAACGGGCTTGCGAGCCTCGAACGAGCGCGATTGTCAATTTTTTTACGAATAAAAGGATTCTCATCGTGCTCGTTGTAGGCTCGTTGTACGTTCGTTCGAGGCTCGGCTCGTGCTCGCTTCGCCTAGCATGGACGAACCATAATGATATCGGATGTCAGAATTACTTTTTTGATTTAAAATAGCAGACTTGGCCCCTGATAGTAAGTGGACAGCGTCCATTATGACAGTTGTATGAAAATATAAAAAATGTTCGTGTAATCCAATACGACTAGTGGTAGTTCGAGATCAAATGGGTTCAAAAGGCGCTCAAAAGTGAGCTGAATGAATCATTCGTAGTCGCTTCGTTAGCTCACCAACGAACCAAACCGGCAACGTCCGATTCTTTATTTCATGCAGATATTCACTGATTGATTGAAATAGTTTCGAGCACTGCATTCACATAGGCGTAGGTATAACGAATGCACCATGCAGGTGCATTCGTTATATTTATTTAGTACCTTGTTGGTAAGAGAATAAAAGTAGATTCTGTCAGACGGTAGAATGCAATGTAACAGTTTGTTGACAGCACAGCCTATGTCGTGAGACATAATTTGACTGATTATTTATTTATTTTGAGTCGAAAGGAATGTACTTTTTGGACATTTTATGGATTCCGTACCTAGTCTCACACTTCATTAGGATAGTAAGTTTAAAATTTGTATATAATTTGTATCAAAACATTATGAACCCCTGAAAATTTGTTTATATTTTTTATCGCGTCTCGTTGGCCTTACTTTAATTACTTTTTATCCCGGTAAAACATTAGGGGTAAATTTTCGAGCATCCCCAAAAACGTGTCTTTATTTTCTGTCCAAAATATTAATACAGAGTTTCAAGACTGGTTTCAAGTTAATCGGACCGCGCGTTTGATTTCTGCCATACAAACTTTAACATCCCCTAAACGCTACTAGGAGTAGTTTTGGAACAAAACCCCTTCTTAGTTATGCCTACGTTATAAAAGGAACCTGTGTGTAAAATGTCAAGTTTGTTTCCCCAGAGCGGTTATCTCTGCGTCTATCAGTCAGGACAAGTAATTATATTATGAATAGATTACACATCTTCCTCTATTGACCTATATAACAAGTCTGGGGTAATTTCTGTCCGTCAACTACACATTGTGATGAAACAGAACACATCACATTCACATGACCCAGATATTGCGGCATTGAGAACACGCAAAGAAATTTTTTTTCGTAGCAGGCCATTTGCTACCGCTATTGCAATGCGTTTCTTTTGTTTTCTGGGCTGTTACCTCTGTAATAATAGTAGACTGTTAATCAATATGAAAGGCACAAATCCAACACCATCGAACAACTAACCCAAAGAAGCGCAATGACGTTAATTTTGCTTCCAATCTATTCCGCCAATTTCCCACCATCGACAATGCGCTCTGATTGGCTAATTGAAGAAGATATGCGCTCTGATTGGCCAATTCAAAAACACACGATGCAGTTATTGGCCTTTACTGTTCAAAATCAGTGACAAATCACTGACTAGTTTCGGAATCGGATTGCTCGGTATTACCACTCTAAAGGGATTGTTCCTCGATGTCCAACACGATATATTTTCGAGCGGGAGATTTATAGCTTTCATTAAACACTCTACTTTTCGTTTCGAGTATGAGGAAAGACAATTTTTAACACAATTAAATCGGAATCTTAAATCACATAATCTATTATTTCTTCTTCTTCTTCATAGCCAATGCAACTTCAACGCAAGCATAGCCTAAAAGCTTGTACTTTCATCCAACGTAATGTTTGACTGCGAAAAAAGAGAGACAGCATCGGTTATCAGTCGATACATTCCGCTGATCACTCGCGGCCGCTTCGCTAGGTCGTCATTCATGATTTCGCATATCATAAAACTTGTTCCAGGATTATACTAGAAGTAGTAAAAGTTAGTTATTTAGAATCTCCAATACATTTTCAAGCCTGGTATCGAGATGTTTTCTTTACTTTTTCAATTAATAGGTACATTAGATATGGCCAAAGTTTAGGTAAAATTTGTGCTGTTACTGAATTTGTTTCACATTTATTTTTATTTTTGCCTAGATACACGGCTAGATATGGTACACAAGATACCAATTGTATTATCTAACGAAAAATTTTTAACAACGCCATCATCAGTACAGAGCTTTTGTATGAAAAATATGGCAGATTGACTGCTCTAAAGGATTGGCTATAAGGGCTAACTTACGTTGATATAGAAAATTAACTGTTTTATAATACAAATAATAATAATACTTTATACATTTTCTCATCAACACATTAAAAGGTACAGAGAGTCATAGTTTTTTCAGATACATAGAGACTGGTAGATAGACTGATAGAAGGCTAAGTATGTTATTTGAAAGTCTAAGTATTAATACAAAAATATTACGACAGAGAAAGGACAAACACAAATATCTTTCAAATAATAGATAGAACTAATAAAACTTAAAAATTGCATCATATTATCAAAAACTATGAATGCGTGAGAGGGAGGTTGTTTATGAGTGATGAGTGAGGGGGTGTGCTGTTGTATGGATCTGGTTGTGAGTGTTTGTGGTGGTATGCGGACTGGTAGTTCGTAATAAAATAAAAAGCCGATCGCATACACAACAACATTAATATTCTCCACCTTCTCTATGCCACGCACTGAGCGAAAGAGAGAGCGAGAACAAAAGCCATTACTTTCCTAAAAAGGCTCGAACAAGGCGGTTGTGCCTTTTAAGTCGGTCATAAGATTTCTTTTCTCTGTGGTCATATACGTATCTACGAGGAGTAGCTTCTTTAGATACCGAGAACGGGGCAAAACCGCGGGGCGGATAGTTACTTGACTTTTATTGACATGGTGATGTTATTAAGGTTAATTGAAACTGATGTATGATATAGAATTAATATAGTACGAGTAGCAAATTCAAATCATTAGTCTTTTATACAGATTAGGCACTGATAAGGCAATTATGAACGTTTTACAGTTGTATCTATCACCGGTTTGGAATACACTTCAACTGAGAAGACTCCCCGGCGAAAAACTCAACAAGGAATTGACCGTTCGTATGTAGATTTGAAAAAATAAATTTATAATTGAACAACCTCTCTATAATTGAAAATCAGTAGACTACCGAGGGAGACAAGTTCTTCGTTAAAATAGAATATTTCAAAATATCGTGAAAGTAAACAAAAGCACTTACAAATGAATAATCAATGTCTATGTAGTCAATTTTTCATTAAAATCAACTTCTCAAAGAGAAACCGTAAAATAGCATTTGAATTTAAGTCGCATTAAAAGTTTGCGTGAGCTGAGTTCGTAGCACAATGGGGCCCGTTGGAAAAATTCTAATTACTTTACCGAGTTGGTTTGGAATTTAAAAAAGTTACGCTCACTGGGCGGCCCCAGGCTCGGCACACAAGTGAACATAAACATCAATAATTACTACTTAATACATAATTGATTACTAACTAGCTTGTTAAAATATTTTTATGCAAATTGAGTAGGTAGGTGAGCAGAATAGTAAATTCATATTATAAAATTTTATTTAAAAAATTGTTGTTCATGATTTACTTTAGTCTTTTTGAACTGACTAGTTTCAACATTGCAAGAGAGTCGTTCTTCTCGAAATAAGTAAACAAACATACGCACGTACGTTTGTACGTACGTCAACGAACGTCAATTATTTATACCCAGGCTGAGTGTGAATAATTGACGTCAGCAAACGCTACTATAGCGTTTACAACATTTTACTATAACACTTTTACTAAATCAGCATCTCTCTCGAATACTCATGGAATCATTTCTCCCATACAGTTTTTATTGTATGTAAATGTTAACGCAGTATAAATAATAATAAATGTATTTATTTTACTCTCACAAAAGGTTTCTTATGAACAATGTTGGTACTACATTAGACCGTGACATTAGTAAAATAAAGTTCACCTGATTTGTGAGAGACTGGTGCCTGAGCTAGGTTTATAAAAACCTGTATTACAAGTCACCAGTGCCCCACTCCGCGGATTGACAATATTTCAATGTGCTGAAATGATTTGAATGTGACAAAAAACCAAAAAGAAAAACAAAAATCTTATGACAATATAGAATTACAGGCAGTAAAGTAAAATAACTTACAATTAAAACAACTTTAAAAATAAAATAACAATACTACAACTAATAACTGATTACAATATGAGTGTATAATGCGTTTGTGTTTGTAAGGAGAGGTTAGACGAGCATGTAAATTTATTTATTTATATAATTAAGGGAAACTAAGTAGTAGTAAGTGTAGTAACTAGCGTTTGCTTTTGTTACTTATTTACACGATGGGTAGGATTAAATAAGGTGATAACAATAGTGTATCTCTTTTCTGCATCGCAACCTAGAGCCTGAAAAAAAAATACAACATAATATTTATAAATTACTCAGCTACCATATTATTCTATATACCTATAACAAAACCATCTCCACCACCGCAATTCCTATAGCGATATACTTAAAATATTTTTAAGATGGTAGAGAACTGCTATCATATATCACTTGGCGGGTTCTTAGATCGATGCAATGTAACAAATAATGAACTAGAGTGGCCCAGTAAGCGCCTCGGCTCAGAAGTGTTGGCAATTTAGAGCACCCGGTGCGGCTTGTTGCCTTCGTTTTTCTTGCCGCTTTGTTCAATAAATGTACGCTACGAGTGCTTTTTGCACAGTTATAATTAGTATAGGTATGTTGGGCGTACTTGAGTAAATTATATGCGTAACTGTGGATGCATAATTTGTTAAAAAATGTAATTTATCAATTCAAAACTAGCGCTTTATTTCCTTTTTTAACATTCAACATTATTCAATTATCTACATGATCTTATGAACATACCTCATTTTAATTATACTCGCACTGATGAAGCGACGAGCTGCACGCTAATAAAGTAGCCTGCAATTGGGGAATATCGGTCGTGATGTAACTGATTTGGCAAATAGAGATATCCCATAACCTATAATGTCATTTCATTAGGGATTTGGTCTGCCTCTAACGATAGTTAAGCTATGTTACTACACAGGCAGCACTGTCAATGAGGTTAATCATTGAATAAGGAATTCAGGATGAAATACAATACGGCCGGTTTTACAAATTATACTACTCCAGCTTGCTGTGTTTATTCTTCCAATTGAAATTTCAAAGCCGTGGTGCCTCAGTGGCGATAATCATGAGGGTGTAGGTTCAAATCACTTTATACCCTTTTATCATTTACAGGTTAAATGGGGAGTCAGCAATTCCCACGTGGTACGACGTGGAATTATGGCCTCAAACCCCCATGTTACTAGGGGAGGCTCTCCTGGGTACCCACAGACAAGTTATACGAGCTGTTGATGATTCATCACAGATTTACACGAATCACGTGTATTTTTCTAGCCATGATGCAGGCTCTTCAAAGTCTTGAGATCAGATGGCCGTGTGTTAAGAAATGTCCCAGGTTTGTTACTAAGTTATTTAATACAAACGGTCAAAATAAAAAAAAAATAAGTATACAAAATAAATGACATCGGCACATTATATATACGACATCGGTTGCCGAGTACACTGGGTATACTGGGTAAATTTAGGCGAATAAGACATGAAATTATAAAGCCTATTTATATTTATTAATAATTGTTTTTTCCCAAATATTGTTAAAATATTTCACGGTGCACGGTTAATTACAATATGATGAGAGGAGATACATACGCCATTGTAATTGTAAGCAGCTACGCGCTTACGAACGCGGAACAAAGCCGCTTTCGTGCCCTATGCGAATTAAAATCCCAACAATACCTTCGGGCAGGTGTTTTACGTGTGTTGTGTTTTATACCTATTATCGCATAGCATCCGTCCGTACCTACTTTCAGACCATTTCATCTTGCGCCCGAGCGGGTCAGCGTAATTTATTACCTATTGTGCGGATATTTCATTCATCACGGTGAATTCAATTTACAGAACAATTAATCATTCCACAATACTTACTTGCCGACAGCGGACTGGTTGCCGGGTTGCCGGCCGCTGGAGAAGGTGCCGAAACGATAAAAAAGTTTTCAACCTCTAAAATACAACAAAAATATTGTTTCACAGATTCATGCACCGTGATTTTCCTATGCTTATATTAAGAATATCTTATTTATAAATTACCTATTGCTGGAAGTATTTTTAAGGGCCGTGGAACGGGTGGTGAAGAATTATACAGTAAAATATTTGAGTTTATGAGACCATGAAAATATTTATCAATAACGAGATACGAAAAACTTTACCGATATTCACGTCTGTTCTAAAATCACGCAGTAGTGGAATGAGAGCGTGTTAATGCTAGGATGATGCAGTAGTAATGCAATCAATAACTCCGCATTGGAATGAAAAGAAGAGGGGCTTTTAACTTCTTTATGACCTTTACCCAGAAAAATATATGAGAGGAATCTTAAATTTTATTCTCAAGTGAAACCATTAGATTAAACATGAAGGAGGCCTGATATAATAATCGTTCAGACCGAATGAAAATTTCTAATAAAATTAAATGTAGATACCTATAGATCAGAGAATTATCCATAAGATTACATGCGCAAATAAAATTACGAACTTACCCCTTAAAAAAAACGCCCAATTGCGAGTCGGACTCGCGCACCGAGGGTTCCGTACATACTAGTAGATATGTAAATAGTTCGTTCATCACGGGAATCGAGTCTCGATGATTTTCCCTTTTTTCCCGATTGTTTTTTTTTGTAATGTAACTAAAAATTGATGGTTTTCGCAATGTTTCCTTTATCTTTTCTATAAGACGTTGCTTCGTACCAAATTTCAAGATTCTGAGTTCACGGGAAGTAGGTAGGTTTTGAATTCCTTGCAAGTGTCGATGATTTTCCCTTTTTTCCGATTGTTATTTTTTTTGTGATTTAACTTAAAATTTATGCTTTTCGCAAATTTCCTTTATCTGTGCTATAAGACGTTGCTTTGTACCAAATTTCAAGATTCTGAGTTCACGGGCAGTTTTTGATTCCCTTGCGAGTGCCAAGAGAGTCGAAATTTGCAGCATAAACGGCTGTATCTTTTGATTGCGTTGGCTTAGAAGTTTGTTTTTTTCACAATTCTAAGGAACAGTAGACCTGAGTATTTGATATGAATTTCAGCTTGATAACTCTACGCGTTCCTGAGAAAAAGGGTATTGACAGACAGACGGACAACAAAGTTATCCTATAAGGGTTCTATTTTTTGTTTTGAGGTACGGAACCCTAAAAATATCGCCAAATCGCCATCATAGTTATAACGGGGTAACGAAGGCGCTTAGTTTGTGACTCCTGACCTGACGGCAACACTTTTGTTTTTTTTCTTTCTAATAAAATTACACATGATGTTGATAAAAATATTTATTTCCTAAGCCCGTGACGAGATAAAATACTTAGAATTGTTATAAATATTCAAAAGCATGTTTAAACAGCATCAAAATGGGTCTTTTTGGGCACAAATTACAAGTTATTAAGCCCTTGTAATTTTAAAACGTTGTAGTTTAACGAGAACCCGAGCCAAGGCGAGTTATTATTGTACTTACTAGATGGTGTTTACATAATTTAATTCAGTTTTAATCATTGTTATCTAAATAGAAAAATATATTTGTTCAGTCTAGAGATGGCTCGCGGTATTTCCTATTAAAATAGATATATGTGATTGCTCTACCAACCTCACTGACTCTACATAACTATGTACGTATGCACACTGCATTTGCGTGCATGAACATGTCTGCATGTCCTGAGTCTGGGTATAATTATGTATATTAAGTATATATTTACATACAAAAAGTAGTAGGTATGTATTATATCAGTTTTCTGGTTTCCGTAGTACAAGCTTGCTTAGTTTGGGATGTGTGTGTGAGGAATGTCCCAGGATATTTATTATTATTATTATTAGGTACCTAATTAGAACATGTCCACCTGCTTAGTTTTCGTTTCAAGGAAAAGTCTTTCGTTTCAACATGTTACCAACTTCAATGATTTTATACATATGTTCATTTTAAGCCGGTCGTTAGCATTCAGTTCGCTTCCTCGGAATTGAATTAGTCACCGTCCAACCCGTAACCTTACGTACGACGGACCAAAGCCGGAACATTACAGAGGATTGACATGTCTGGTATGATTGAGGACCAGGACGACTTTTAATTCCTACATTACCCACACAGTTAAAACAAAAAAGGCAGTTGGGTAATATGCTGCCAGTATTCTGGGAACGTTACCCACTGGCACGGATTTAGAATAGTTTTCTTTTTCAAGATTAAGTTTTTAAAGAGTAGTGTTGATTATTATTATAAGTACCTGAGCAACCGAGCTTTGTTAGTTTTTTGTAAAAAAGGGAAAACAATAATCAAAATCATCTGGACTCGAACCGGGGTCTTCTGGTTTCAGGACCGCCCGATTTCCCAGCTGAGCTTGTAGTTGGTAGCGAAATTCACCTTCGTATTCTAATGATATTGTAGCAGTTTCTCATTGCCTGAAAACACTTTCACAATTCTTTTCCTGTTTTCCTAGCACGCTTTCTGAGAACGCGTTTCACGAGAATTGAGAAGGAAAAGGTTGAAAAGAAACTCTCCGTTGTTGTTTGTTTGCCTACTCGCTTTACCAACTCAAGGAATAATATCAAAAATACTTTTAATACAAACATATAGTTTGGATAAAAATATAATGCTACTTAACTCGTTAGCAGTTTTACCGATAAGTTAACAATAGCACCTAATTAACTGGTGTACATAAACACACGTTAATAACGTTAAAGTTTGCGCACTCATTACACCTCATTAGCAGAACGCGAGCGTAAGTGGCGCTTTATTTCGTTTATTCTGCGTTAAACCAACACCAGTGTTTAAATATTTTATGGAAACAAGGAATGTCTCTATTGAAAATATTACTGAGTACTTACTCAGTAAAGCCCAATTGCTAGAGCCAAAATAAGGGAACAGGGAAGGACAAAGAAGACTGAGTACTTACTGACTGTTTACATGAAGTCAACCTTTTCATGTTTATTTTCGTTCACTTGCATACTGAAGTCATTCAATTGACAGTATAGTGATAGCCGTCAAGTAAAGCAAAACAGTCACTTTCTAACGTCATATAACAAAAAGAAACGAGGCTATTTTAAAACCTGGGTTTGCTTTATACTATGTTTTGTAATATGGGGGAATATATTTATATATTTTTTTGAGAAGTACCTACTTGTAGGTATTTCTGGGAATGACAACGAATTCCCCTCGTCATCCGAAAACGTAATTTAAATTAAGAATCGCATTCACGCCACAGATATAGGTTTGTTTTAATTTGACAAAGCTATTCAAATACAAATGGCGGCAGTAAGGAGTGTCTGCCGACGTCAACCAGAAGTGCCGTTAAGTGCTGGGGCTTCGCCGCCTCTGACAATTACCGCTACGAGCCCGTAATGACCCACAGAGACCCTTATTAAAACTTGCTTCACCTCACTTCAACTATGTAAAGTTTAGAGGAACGATACACATTACTTAATTGTAACATCGATAGTATAATTTGCGATCGGGACACTATAACGTACAAGTGCCATTAGGGACTCCTTGATGTACAAAGTCTGTAACATCAAAACATGGTATGCATACGCCCCATTAACTTGTTTGATCTTATTACTCTGAATTTAGTACACAACTTAAAGATTCTTGCAAGATCACGTTGTGAGGAAAACTGCAGTAACGGGAAGACTTTGTGGAGGTACATAATGATACCTCCGTAAATTTTCACTAGGTGTGCGAAGGGGACATTAACTATTACTAAAAGATGATTATATTCTATATAAAAATTATATAGATTATTATATTTTTAAGCCTTTTGCGGTCGAGACCTTGGGACCGTGGGGGTCCGAAGCTCGCCGTTTTGCTCGCACCTTGTCTTCAAAATTGATCGAGACCTCCGGAGACCAGCGGGCGGGGAGCTTTTTCCGCCAACGCGTCAGCTTGGCTATCCAAAGAGGAAACGCTGCTAGCCTTCTGGGAACCTTGCCGTTAATCGGAAGCAGCGGCAGGCTTGAGGAAATTTTCTATATATAGATTGTATTTTGTACATATTTGTTGTACATAAAAATTTCTTTAACGATATAAAAATCTATATAGGTATATAAAAAGCATGTCCTGACTGACTGACAAACCTCTCAACGCACAGTCCAAGCCGATCTTGTTAGAAACTTGAAATTTTACACACTGGTTCCTTTTATAAAAAATATAAAGAAAGGATTTTTAGAAATTCCACCATTAAGAGATAAAATGAGAGATCGCGGGTAAAGCCACAATGCCGCCGCGTGTCGGAAAACTAGAATTAGGTATAATTGTGATGATTAGAAAACAGCATTATCAAAAGTTAAGCTCAAAGTTACGCTGTAAGGTAATTTTTTTATCACCCAAAAGTAAACTTAAAGCTATTTTTAGAACCCTTAAGCTTTAATGTATGTAATCATCTATGTACTTAAACATAGTTTTTCACGATCAAAATGACAAATGACTTGTTGTCTCGATACATTCCAGTACAGTGGTACTCTAAAGTGACGTCACGTTCGAGTATCAATTTGTATGGGGCGTTTTCAACGCTCTCTGACTTTGACCACCTTTTACTCTCATATCTGACTTTTCTAGTGGTCTAATTGCAAATGTTCCTATATAGACAAAAAACAAGATCGATTGACATCATAAAAAAGTAGTCATGTAGCCTATTAGTTATTTGTAAGATCTATGTATTAGGTATTAGTCCTTAAGGTATCAGTTACGAGACGGGATATTGTTTTTTTTTCGAGTTTTTATTATTTTCTACCTTCGTAGAACAATATGGATAGATGTTTCAGTGTACTTAATAAAAAAAAAATGTGTTAGGGCAAAGAGAACTGACGGAAATTCTAAAAATATAACTAAAAAGTTTCTATAAATGTGTTAGTTCGGCCCACGTATTGCTTATTGAGGTCGAAGGCTCGCTTCATGTGTAGGCGTAGTTGAATAATTATTATTGTTAGCTCACCGAGTACACTCTTGGTTTTAAATAAATACCATACCACTCATTATTTCGTTAATCGTTCTATTAATAAAATAATATGTATTTTAATTTTATATAGTTCTGTATGATAACTTTACTTGAATAAAACAGTTAATTTATTTTTATAAAAGTCATGAGTAGGAACAAACATTATTTTCATTGGAAAAGTAATTGCACGATGAAATAAAATAAAAAGACTTCTTAGGCATATAAATTGGAAGTGTCACATAAAAAAACGAATGGATGATGCAGCCCATTTTTATGGGTGTCATCGAATTGTGTGATCGTAAGCGCCGTGTTTTATTGCATCCAGTGCTTATTATTATCCTATGTTTAGTACTGCGTCAATACGATATACGTTTTGGACATTGAGGAAGGAATAAAATTTGATTGGCTTCAATTCAATACGTACTAAATTTCCTCTTCGGGAAATATGTAGCATTGAATATAAATACAACGATAAAGTTCATAAATCTGTTCGCTGTCCTTTCATCGGAACGTATTTCCGAGTGTGTGGGATTTGTAATCTGTGAATCAAAAATAACTCTGCTATTCGGATATCATTATACAATTTCGTGTGGGAAACTCCGTAGACTTCGCAACGTGAATGTATGGCACTTAACTCTTACTAACATATAAACTCTATTCGAAGCGTAGCGAAATTCTAAGTCTATGATTCTAATATTAGGTATATGATGAACTTTTAATATTTTCCCCATGATTAGTATACCCAATTACACTGGACCGTCCATCCTCAAACGGGAAGAGAAAATAAAGGCATGGAGAAATAGTGCCTCGAAAGTTGATCCATTCTTGTAATTAAGAAGATTCAAAACTTGTTATGAAGTATTTGAGCTTCATTAACATTTCCCGAATTTTTGTTTCTACGTAAAGCTAATTATGAATTGTTCACCGTACTCCTGTTCTACAGCTGTGTGTGTGTAGGTAGGTATATTCTTTTAATCCCGCTGTGTTTTAATATTTAATTTGTCGTTTGGTTTTAGCAACAAATATAATTGTTGACTAGCTTTCCCCACGCGGTTTCACCCGCATTCTCCTCTTTTAGAAGGAATATTTTTAAAATACGTCATTGTAATGTTTTAAAAGCTCTCTTGATTTAGATTCTCTTGAAAGTAAATATTTTTAGATACTGTTTTTCTTAAACTGATAACGCCTGTCTAATTCAGGAAAAACAAACAGCTTTTATAAAAGTACTGATAAATCTAAATACTTACTTATTGTATATATTTTTTTTATGTCGCTACGACTATTTTCAGCTTCTAACCACGTGGGTGCTAATGAGTGGTTGCCATTTTAGGAGCTCACATTCCAATGTGAACTATATTTAAAATTATTTGTTTATAAATGATTTATTTTTTGTCAAAGAATCCGCAGTATTGGGCTTATTTGCCAAAATAGGATTAGGTATAATAAATAGAACGCCTGTAAGTGACAAAAATTGTCATTACATTAATTTGCTTATAGGCGTTTTATTACAAGTATACCTATTTGTGTGTGACATTTAGCGAAGGTGCTAAAAGCTAATTACGTCATTAAATATCTTATTTAACAGGCTCGGCGTGACACGGTACGGCGGGCGCTGGCGGAGATGGGACACTAGCTCGCAGGACGCTTATTAATTATTGTTTACCAATCTACATAATTAGCCACTTAACTATGCCCACTTAGGTAATTCGTTTTATTCTATACTTGATATGTTAATGGTAAATTGTACATTTTGATATTCGTGTGAAATCTAGTGTGGCGCCATTACTCCGGGCACTTCATCAATCAGTCTGTCCAATCAGGCCGGGAGAGATCAATAAACGTGTAAGTACATGAAAACTGGTTTTCGAATCTGAATTTATGATACGTTAGATAAAGGTAAAACTAGGGCAGTCATTATGGGACATCAACTTATTTACTTCACGTTCATCTTTATAAAAAATATTTTGTTAAGAAGCTATATTTAAAGCTATATATTATAGCTTAGGATTTGATATATCAAATCAAATTTATATCCACGAAAGCGGAGATAGACGGAGAGATCATACAAATGCTAACTGAGAAATCTCCAGACCACTTTTGGGTTGTCACGTCTCCTCTCTGCCAAACTCCGGATTCCGGGTTCAAGATATAAAATAAAAAGTGACTCGACGTTTTTAAAGCTATAGTAATTTTAACCGATCACAAAGGTGTAGCTTGGACTCCAGCAGAGTAGTTTTAATCTAGGGACTCGAGTGAAAAAAATTGGCCTTGCTACATATTTCTGCTGAATACAACCCGTGTTTAATATAATAGTAATATTAACCTAATAATGTAGTTTTATTCAATACGATACGCCGCCGCCGTTCACTACATGTCCAACAATATGAAAATAGTAATGTATGAATTTATACTCTACTCAACTTGTCCGTCAAAATTGAACGAGTTAATCTCTCGTTTACAGATTTGCTAGAATAGTTGATTAGGCGTTAAAATGTTCTGTATACCTGCTATATTTACATAAATTTTATGAAACAGCTATTTACTTGATGTTGATCATGTCGCATGGAGGATAAACAATTTTATACATGGACATGTCCGTTTAATCCGTGTCTGTACTGGGCTTTATGATCACATTTCGGTGTGGAGAAATATTCTAGGTTTTTTATTATACTTATGGTTTGCATTATACCTAATAAAAATGTAGGTAAAGGTAGGTAGTTACTAAGTATAGGTACTTTATCACTAACTGCTAATTCTGATAACTCTGTTTGTTATAATTAATTAGCCTCTTAGGTGCCTGAACTGAGCTTGAACAAATGAACTCATTAACATGACCTATCGATCGAGCATGTGGTGTATTTATATTTAACTATTTCAAACTCTTTGGAAGGCCTGAAATATCGATAGGCCGTTTGAAAGTAGGTGCCTTGCTATAGTAAATTTTCTCGTGTAGTTGTCCGCCCAAAGTCCACCGTTATTGTTCAATGATTAATTGTTGCGAAAATTGAATCGCCGTGATAAATGAAATATCAACACAATATGTAACAAAACGCTGGAGCCGGGCGGTGCGGTACTTCGATCAATGGCCACCTCTGCAATTGTTTTAAACATACAAAGATGTGTATCACAAAATGGGATCATTTTGCGCCAACGCATTAGTCATCTAAAGAAAAAACGCTGCCAGTCAGCTGGGTACCTTGCCGATCAGCTAGTATTTAAATCATTGTCTCAAGTTTTTAATATTATCTGTGCTCTAAAAGGAGCCCAAGTAGAATGATAATTCCGTGCTTATACTCAATTACTGTATTAATTTTCGACGTATCAAACACTCGCTTCTTTTTAATCATCCTCAGTTCCTATATAACCTATACATGCGGCCCGTCTGGCACTAGTAATAGTTTTACATTTATTTACCACGAAATGCTTTTATTTTAAACATGCTTTTAAAAAGAGAGTTGTTTTAAAAGCCGTAAGCAGTATTTAAAATTTAAACATCTTTTGTACAATGCAAATAAATTGCGTAATTTTTATTTCAAATTGATGTTGGCGTCCCGCTACAGCATAAGAATTTAAAATAATATTCACGGGCCCCTTAATTATGAAGGAAAATAATACATTTTTTTAAACCCGGATACGCGCTTTACAATTCTATTGGGAGTTGTATTATAATTATGTATAAGGATACTTTAGTCGAGTAAATATTTTGTTTTGTATTAAGATTTTGAATAAAAGGATGATATTAGGAAGGAAAAGTGTTTTAATAACGATAGGTCGTGACTTTTAAGTAAGTCGGCCCGGTCGGTGAGTGGCTGCGCCTCGCCATCGCTCTCAAGTGCCGGATGCCTTGATTATAACATAATTGAGTGCTTCCGTCGATGTGAGTAGCTTCCATTAAGTTGCCGAGCTCAGGCCAGGGACTAGAAATAGGCACGTTGTGGAAAATTGAAACCTGCAATTTTCATGATACGGCTTTAATTTCATAAGAACTTTACGAACTATTTGTTTTTGTACGGTTCTGATTCAACCTTGTTTTTTAATTTGGAGTTGTTATACTTTTTGAATATAATGTTGTTTTATTATTTTAAGGAGTCAGTACAGTCTTTTGTAAGATAACATTGCATGTTTGGTAAGTATACAGTATACCTATAAGGATAAGTGAACATACAGGTGTGTATACATACCACAGATCTCAACAAATCATCAAAAGTTTACTTTAAGATATCCATGATATCCGTGAATTGCGATAGGTAGGTACTGTTCCCAAATAATTATATTATAAGCTAACAGACTTTATTTTAGGTTATCACCATCATAAACTTAAACTATTATTATTATGATATAGGTACTTGTACAATTTGTACATAATTATTAAAATATTATACCTATGTCTCTAAAGTAACAAATCTTTTAACAAATTGCATGATGGAAAAAGCAAATAGGGTCAAGTAAGTTTGTAAGTCTAATCAAGTAACAAAATCAACTAATAACAATTTAGATGAATTAACGTATCAGTAAGAGCAGAGAAAATATTAATATTTCTAGTACGATTGTCTTCATAAAATGACAATGAACTTGGCAAATAATTTACAAACCCAATATTTCAATGCAGTGATAAATTGTTGCTGAAAATTGTGTGTCTTTATCTCAATTGATGCTCTGGATTACTTATTTCATTGCAAGGCGCCTACTGTCTGTCAATACGGAAAAACTTTTTCTCATTTATATTTTGCGGTGAAATAAAAAGTTTACAAAGTTGCAGCTTCATATCCGCTCAAGAGGTTTTTGAGTCAAACGGATCATATTTTCGGCTGGTAAAATTTGCGGCAATGAATCTTTCCAAAGTTTTGATTGTACACATTCGTTACTTTCCACAATTCGTCAACGCTAAAGAGTTCCATTCCATCTAACTTTGCGGTCCAAAGAGTTAAGTCTCCAAGTACTTCTGAATTGAAATTTGTTACGGAATGAATGAGGCTCGAGACTTTTAAAAATTGTCATGTCAAAACTTTGAACATTCTGTTATGACTGCACCAATTACTCTTGTTTTATCCAATGCTGGTATAATCCACACCCTTCGATTCTGAGTCTGGTTTAGGTGTTGCAGATAGATGTTTATAATAGGTAGGTATATACTATTTCGTTTATAATAAATACCATAAAAAATCAAATAACTGATTGTGGCCAAAGGTGGTAAAAGCACACATATTCTAGAAGGAACTGGCTCTCAAGTGCAGCTGTCGGAACACACCGATAGGTGTTTCAAACTGTTTTCAACTTGAGGGTGGTAGCCAGTCCTGTGGGTACTACAAATTACCCTACAATCGTGCTATGGTTTCCTAACGATGGTTTCCTTCACCGAAAGTTAATGTCATTGAAGGATTCGGACCCGGGACCTTCGTCTCGGCATCCGACGTCACTAACACGTAGCTGTCATCGCCTTATAGGTATTATTAATTCTACCATATAACTAATTTAGTTGACCCTTACACTAAAAATGATAATTGTTTGCTTATAATAATAAATATAGAGTAATGAGGCATATTCATAGTACAGTCGCGGAATGAAAAGGTTCGTCACCTTAGAGTTGGTTTTCGCTTGCACCAGATTGCAAGAATCAATTTTATTATATGTACACAGTGCTGCTAACATTTACATAAATGTGACGTTTGCTATCGAATAAGGTTTTGCTTGTTTTTACATCACGTCAAACACAATTTATGGCTTTTGCGGAACAAAATATAAGTATTATTTTTTTCAATGATGACATTGCCCTATTTTCAATTTTAATTATGTATTTCAATAAAAATAGCAGGTTAAACCAACAAGAAAGTTTTAGTTTATCAAAACATCAAATAAAAACAATCTTGTTGACAAGATAAACAGTCGAAAAATAAGTCAACAAATCAATTTTGAACTTTAATAACGAACAGTTAAATCATTATTTTCTCTAATTCAGTATTCTGTCTATTCAGTTTCAAAAGGTTATATGTGCTCGTGATACGTTGAATGAATCAAGTTGAAAACTGACGAAACTTTTCATTCCGCCACTGTACATTGACGTGCTTTTATAGTGTTAATTACAAGCTACTCATTAAATTCAGTACAATTTTAATGTCGAAGTCGTAATAACGAGATTATAAGAATACCTAGCTATTATTCACCGTCTACTCAGAAGCTAATTAATACTTTTGTGATTAGCGGAAATAAAACGGCGTCATTAAATAGATACTCAAGATGATGATCCTAAATGTTGAACAACTTTGCGAAGTTAAATTTTCTCTACAGTCATGATTTATACTTGTTTAAAGAGGTACCTATTAAAACTTTTTTCAGATTGCAACTCCTTTAACACTTTCAATTCCAAGTGCAATAAATCAGTGCTAACCGCGGCAGCTTTCACGTTATGACTTCCTCGTAAAATTTACATTTAAAAGTTAATTTTCTCGTTCCCCGGCTAAGGGCAATTGTTAATCTTGGATTCGCTCGTGTAGCTTTCCCTGTAAAAATTATGAACATTATTCTAAGTTGCTGGCTTACTCTGACTCGCTTATGCCTCTGGTACACTCACAGACATCTGCAATTATTACTCCCACTGGAGTGGAATATACGCTTATCTTGTTTGCTTATATCTGTGTCTATCCGTTTGTTTTCTTTTCTCTTAGCTGGGGGCGAATGTAGCTGTAGGTTCCCGCTCTTATTTGATGCTTTAATTCCTTAGGTAATAGCATTAGAATTGTTTATTAAAAATTATATTTTTAAATAAATGCTAACCTCTGGCTGGAATTAGGTAAAAGTATAAATTTTTTCAGAAAATAGATTTTACTCCTGAAAAAAAAATACATTAAATTCTAGCCTTCATATTACAGAATAAAAGTCTGACAGATACTTGCAGACACGAAAAATTGTGTAACCAAACTGCATAAATATGCAGAATGTAGGTCGTTAACCGAGAAATCCGGTTACACAAAAGACTCGGTCGGGTGCAGAGTATTTCGTAGTCCGCAAACGAATTGCAAATGCGGCTAGAGCGCGAGTTTGCTCACTCGGTCGCCAAACACAGCGCCCGTTCCTCTTCCCACCACCATCGCATGCCGATGGAATGACAACCAAATGAGCAATATACAAAATATTTCGTACAATTGCCTTGCTCCACGAATAAGTAACATGAAGAATAGACGCCATATTATACTTACTTGGTGTCGTACAATGAAGCTCCGTTCATAAATCACAGGATATTATCGGGGACGTGTTCCGTCAGGTTTGCTTCTCCACACAGATTTTGAGGTCGAGCGTCCGCACTTGTCAGTGTCAGTAGATATAGTAGCGACATTTTGGCGAGTCGCATTCGCGTATGGGAAGTAACACTTGTACCGAATTCTCAGAGCATTGTAGCTGTAGCGAACAATACATTTTAGTTACATTGTGCCCCATTCGATACCGAACTGCACCATAGACCAGCTTGCAATTAAATCCATATCGTTAGACGTTCGTAACTATCACGGGTGGAAGGTACCTACTATTACTTCTGTCTGTATAATACCAATCATATAATTTGAGACAATCAAGCTGATATAGTACTTCTCAAACCCATATTTCAACCCTAGAATATATAAAATTCAAAGTCCTGAGTGACTGATTGACTGACTGACTGATATATCAACGCACAGCCTAAACTGCTGGTCCTAGAGACATAAAATGTAGAGGGTATATTTTTTGTGAAGAGTAGGTACCTATCCACTAAGAAAGGGTTTTTTCATTTTCACATTTAACATTCCACCACTAAGGGGGTAAAATAGGGGATGACAATTTGTATGAAAGTCCGTCAGTTTAGAAGATAGGGTTAGGGTTCTCAATTCGAACGTTTTTTTTTAATAGATCTTTTCGGTAGTTTTGGAGAAAAATTTAGATATGACTATATCAATTATGCATGCAATTATAAATAATAATAAATACATTAATTTCAGAAAAAAAAATATATAAATAAAGAACAACGTTCAAAAAATAGTTTCAAAAAAGAAAATAAATGAAACTGTCACTTACAGTTTGGTTAAAAAAGAGTGCTAGAGCACACTTTTTAAGTTACTGTTGTCGTATGTATTTTTGACTGATTTACCAAACAAAGGTTTGACTTTTAAATTTTTTTTTTTGTCCTAAGTATTTATTTTAGGTTTTTTTAATGGTAAAGATTATATTGTTAACTTTCAAAACTGATTCATACATTATTTATATTCTACTAGCAGACCCCCGCGGTTTCACCCGCGTTCGGTTTGATTTCTCTCCTTCGAAAACCAATGCACGCCACTGATTATTAGACACAACAAACAAAACAAAAACAATTATTTTTACAATTAAAACTAAAAACCACTATTATACCTTCACAAAAAAATCGAATTCAAAGAATCTTATTTAATTATTATAACTAAAATCAAAATATTCTAATGAAATGGAGAAAATAAACTTTTTTTTTTTCATTGGCGTCACACGGGTGACGCCAATACAAATTCTAAAGCGAATACCATATGTGTGTTTTTCAATTTGTATTTGCTTTTTTGTCCTCACTCCCGTGTTTCGCGTGCTCTATCTGCCTTATTCTGTAATCTGTGAAAATCGGATTAAGATTTCAAACATGTCATTGTGTCAAAATAAAAAATGTTATTTAAATCAAAAGCACTAAGGAGTATCGATATCAACTTCGATGCAAATCACCCCTAAAATAACTTTCTACCCCTTTTTAACCCCGTTTGGCGATGAGTTTCAATAAAATATGAAACATATCTTCCATCAATTCTGTTAAAGAATGTTTATGCAAAATTTGAAGTAGATCGGACCAAGGAATAACGTTGTCCCATACAAACTTTGCCCTCGTTTTTCACCCCCTTAGGGATAGAATTTCGGAAAATCCTTTCTTATCTGATGCCTACGTCATACAAAGAACACACCCTCCAAGTTTCAGGTCTCTACGATCAGCGGTTTAGCCTGTGCGTTGATTGTCAGTCAGTCATTCAGGACAAAGCATTATATATGTATAGATAAGTACGTATTTCTTAAATTAGAATTGTATTTTAAGAAATACTTCATTATATTTTGAAGGCGATGATAGCTCAGTGGTAGTGACGTCGGATACCGAGACGAAGATCCCGGGTTCGAATCCTACAATGAGCTTGAGCTTTCGGTGAAGGAAAAAATCGTGAGGAAATCATAGCACGGTGGGGACTTTGTAGTACCCGTCTGGCTGGCTACCACCCTCAAGTTGAAAATCTGTAGCCAAGCACCCTATCGGTGTGTTCCAACAGCTGCACTTGACAACCAGTTCCTCCTAGGCTTTGTGTGCTTACCACCTTCAACCACATCATCACTTACTATATTGAGATTGTGGTCAAACACATGCCTATACTACAGTTTTACAATGATTGTAATACTGTGCCTATACACAGTGAATGTGCATGCAGTGCCGCAAATAGAGAAAGATGGAGAAGTCTCGCAAAACCCGCAACAAACTCATCGGACGATACATAACCACGACTACTCCAGGAGTGTACGACTGAGAAGAAGAACATGCCTATACACATACATATATCAAAGGCTAATTTGATAGAATCCATTAAAATCGTTTATACATTATTGTTTTTAAAAAGTAATTAAGCGCAGTGAAGCGCTCGTGGTGTAGCATGATTAGCCGTTCTTAATCGATCGGAAAAGTAAGCTACGTCTGTCGTGGTCGGCACCTGGATGGGTGACCGCCTAGTGGTATTTCAAATCGAGCGTTTCCGTGCTTCGGAAGGCACGTAAAGCCGTTGGTCCCGGTTATCACTTAATCGTGATAGTCGTTAAGCTAGTTTGAGGCCTTCTAGGCGGCTTGAAAACTCCAACAGTAGGCTAGTGGTCAACCTACTGTTGGAGTTTTCAAGCCGCCTAGCTCAATTCGAACAATTAACCCAAATAAGCACAATTGACTTGACTTTGACTTTGACTTGGCCAATCAGAGTGCATGCGTCCTGGACTTAACCCCAGTCAGAGCGCATTGTCGGCGGTGGGAAATTGGCGGAATATATTTCAACCAAAATGAACGTCATTGTGCTTATTTGGGTTAATTGTTCAATGTTTCTGGGTGATCCTTCACTTTTAAAATAACGTTCTGCTTCTGCAAAGCAAGTATAAGTACTATATTCTCTTAAATTTTGTTTTCGTTTTAATACGACATGTCTACGACTGCCTTGAACTTATTACTATTTCGTACAGAATGAGCTCAGAGTATATAAATACTACGTACAAATGAGGCACGAATGGTGAGCACAGATAGGCAGTAGTGGGGGCAAGCTAGCGCATGTATACTTGTGGCTAAATGACACGCAAGAATCCAATAGACGACTAGCATTGACTGACGAACCAATCGGGTGCAGCTTGGCGTTCTTCATTCCGCCAAACAGACCGAAAAAACTACTGCGCAGGTGTCAATCTGTGCTCACCACTCGTGCCCCTTACTATACTTTTTTTTCGTGGGGAAATCCTCATAGGATACCCGACCGCCCCGTGGGTAGCGGCCAGGTTATGCCGGACTTGTACCGGCTAAAACCCCACGGTGGTCGCCATCTGCGCTGTAGAGGGGGGCGGGCTCTCGTGTTGAACGCGTACCTGCTCACCCCTCCTTACTATACCCTTACCCTTACTATACTTATCGTATTCCATGAATAAAGTACCTACACAATTTTTCATTGAATTGACTGCATGTCGTAAACATTTTATCCTTTATCGGCTCACAGAACAACTGATTTTACGATAAATCCGGGTACAAATTCAACATAAGATTTCTGGAACAGAATAATTTCTCAATACATAAAATTGATTTATTTTACCCTCGTAAAATCGTCTTTTTTTCCTTTGTCGTGCTCCTTTAATAATATTTAAATAGGCATCGGTACGAAGTTAAGCTTATTCAGTTAAGTGGCTCAGAATAACAACGTTCATGCATGCGAGAGAGATTATTCATGTAAATTATTGCGTTTCGATTGGTCTATATCATTATTAAACCTATATATAGTACGTATGTATCTCGTTGCCAAGCATGACTAGTCCTATGTTAATTTTGGGGTGGCACAAATTGCCAGGTTGACACGGCAGGCCTTGAATTGGTGCCCCTTGCCTTGATTTGAAATCTTTTTGGGACCACTTCGTAGCATAACAGGCAGTTTGTGTTATATATTTTGAAAATAGAGGAAGCAATGTTCGACAATAAGCTGTTAAAATACTATTATAAGTTTCAGTGCTGGTTCCGCTCGTGATCCCAACTCGACGGATACGCTAACTCAAATACCGAACCCCGTGTTTACGTTTGGACTTACCTTTCGAAGCATGATTAAGTACAGCACCTAATCTCAAATCTAACTTGTATTTTTAACAACCTTTTACTCGTGGCTACTTTGGATCAGGCTTATATATCTACCGTTTTTTAACCGACTTCAAAAAAAGGAGGAGGTTCTCAATTCGGTTGTATGTTTTTTTTTTTTTTTTTTTTTATATTTGTTGCCTCATAACTCCGTCATTTATGAACTGATTTGGAAAATTCTTTTTTTGTCTGGAAGGGTACACTTCCCGTTTGGTCCCATTGTCTTCAGATCAGGATTTGATTACTTCTTAGTGTACTTTGAAGTCGGTTTAAGTTTTTTGTAAAACAGTCCAATTATTATATTTTGAAGAACTGGTGAAATATTTCAGTAGTAACTTAAGGAAATGAAACTTACAAGAAAAAAGAAAAGCATCTGCTAACGCTATAGTTAATTATACCTATACTTAATTAAAAAATACATATTCATATAAGTAGGTTAACGAATACAGTAGTAAAAATACAATGTTAGTGCTCGAAGCGCGAGAGGCGCGACGGTGGCGCCGGCGGTGGCTGTCACCATAACTGAGCCGAGTTAACCGCCTCTCAGAGAGTAATTACACTGAACTTCATTTAACTTCCGCAGCTCCAGTCCAAATACCAGTACCACTAAGCACTGTACTTACTTTACTTAGCCCGTAACAAAACGATGCAATTTTAAGTAACGGTCCGGCGAGATAAGTCTCAAGCTTGTATAATTTTATGTACTTACCGAGTATAGGCATTAGTAATTATGTAAAAGGACATTTCACTTAACATTATCTGAAATATATAGGTTAAGGTTTACCCGCGAGTGGTTGGCGTTACTTTAGGTGTTCATTATGTATGTGTTCGAAGTTATAATATCACTCACATACACCCTCGGGTCATATTACCTCCGTAATCTGAGTTCACGTTACGGCTCCTGCGGCTTTACCACCAGCTATATAATCTGTCACCAAGTTCCATGTAGTGATTGGCTTTATTATTATAATGCATATTACTTCTTAAAATCATTTTAAAACAGACCGGAAATCATGTGTTTTTCTAATTGAACTCTTACAAGTACCTTTGTTTTTCAGTAAAAAATAAAGCTCCAACAATGATGGACATGTCGTTTTTGGTATATATATTTTTTTGAATTTATGGAGAAAGTACGCAAAAACAAAAGATGTTGGAATAACAATTTTGATGTGTTTACAAACCGTAAACCGGTCGGCAGCGCGCCTTGTCGTACGTACCTGAGAAAACAATTGTTACAACAAAGGTTATCTGTAGCTTATCGATATTATTTCCAGCATGATGTCAAGCCCTTATTCCCTAGGTATAGAATAAGGCTTTAGGGGCTCTCGGTCCTGATGAATTGCCCCATAAATTGTAGCTTACGCTATCCTTCGTCGGAGACGTAAGCGAGTTGGCTACGTTCATACTTCGGAACATTTGGTGGCTCAAAGAATGTCTAATTTTTCTATATTGTTATAGACAGTGATTTATTACGTGATTTGTTACGTTACTTGCGTAAAAGTACCATACCTACAATTTATAAATATACAGGTGGATGGAGACATTCTGACGTAATTTTTGCCAAATCTATATAAGGTTTCTCATGATGAACAATTTATACTATGCTCTGAAATAATAAAAAAAACTTATAAATGATCAAGCTGGTATCCAGGGCCTCCGCCCATAGATGAAAGCAGTACTCCATATGAGGCCGGACTTGCGACTTGTAAAGTTGCAGCCTTTGCCCCGATGTGAAGTACTGCCTCGCTCCGTTGAGCACTCCGAGCTTTTTGGATGCCAGCTTAACCTTGTCTTCTAAGTGACTTCGAAACAAAACGTCGCTAGAAATGTCGACGCCAAGGATCCCGATGCTTTTGCTGATGTTCAGGGACGTATTCTGGAACTGTGGAGCCACAGCAAATGGGGTTTTCTTAGCGGTGAACGCGCAGGCTTGAGTCTTAGTGGGATTGAAATGGACTATAGGTTTAGTCTGCCTCAATCGGAGACACTAGTTAGTCTACTCTCGATTACTGATAAGAATGATTTTTTCCTGATTTTCGTTGTTGAGTTTAATGAACCCAACAAACATAACCTCTTCCCTTTTTGTGAAATGTGACATCTGGACGTATCAACTATTACACCAATATTATAAATGCAAGTGTACCTCTGTATGTCTATAACTTTTCACGACCAAACCTCTAAACAATCGCGATGAAATTTGGTACGCATATAGGCTGTGGTATGGAGTAGGACAAAGGCAACTTTTTATACTGGGTATAATATATATTGTATGGGCTATATTTTCTATATACAAATTGAATGAACCAAAATAATAATATAAATTTCGTGGAATACTATCCGTTAACATAAAATTTCTTATCGGAATTTAGTTGAGGAATTCGGATAATATACTACATAATGTATTTTGTTCCTGTTATACTTTTTGTGGAATCCAGTCGGGACGGCAAACTTCGTAGATTAAATGTTACGTATTAGAGACCTTCGCAATAAATTCAGCAGATATAATCAGTTTTCGGAACTAGTTTTATTCATGAATATGTAGAATTTATAAAGTAATTAAGTTACTTAAAGCTCTTATACGAACCAGCATAGCAATTAAAAAAAGACCAAGCAATGGTGACACTGCCAAAAAGCATATCAATGTTTAGTTCCTCAAAAACAATCCTTATTTATTTGCTTAAATGGAAAATTATTTGTCTTTTTGATACTTTATCACGAGTGATTTTCGTGTGAAAACGAGGCAATATCCGCGGGGCATATGTACCTAAACTAGGTTGGTTCAAAAATAGTTCGAAATAGTTTCATAGGTGACTTCAGCTCTAAGTGAAATCTCTATCCGGTACTAGAAATAAAGTGTGGCTCTTTATCTTCCCCGTTCTTACGTTACCTTCTTCGTTTATTCTTCGATTCTGCACATAGGTGTTAAATCTATTCCGTGTCGATTTCTAGATCACACATAATAAAATACCTATCGGTAGACACTACGTATTACGACACTAAAGCTGAACTAAATTCTACTGTTATAAGCAGCAGGGGTTTTATTTGCGCTTTAGCTAGAACTTTTACTTAGATAAGTCATCATGCTTAGTTTCAATTTTATTAACCCAAGAAATAAGATTATACATGCAAAATAATTTCCCCCTTTTCACCACCTTAAATGGTACCTTTAAAGTTCGTAGTGTTTATACTTTCTGCGATTTCGTATTTCTCTTTTATAAATATAGAATAGATATACAAAAGCAATAGATATTTTTTTTACTCAATCATGCCCTAAGCTAACATGGATTTGGCAAATAGATAGATGATCTTCTGGAATGAAACAGACTCTTTATTCCGGAAGAATATGATAACCCTCGGGAATCCGAAGCAGAGGCGACCCTCAAATAAATATGACAATGCGTGAAATCTGTATCAAATCAGTTTTCGTATCCAAAGCAAGTACGAACCTAATGTTAGTAATTGATACTTATCTAAGGGAGGTTGAGTTGAGAGATTAAAGAAGCTGGTAAGAAGGTATCACTTTTTTTTAAATAACATATCTCGTAGTCGCTACAAAAATCGTGATTCGAAGCGAACTTTACGTGGAGTGTCGTAGTAACATAAAGTCGTAACTATAATCTGTGGTAGGGAAAGTTAATAATAAAACAACACGCCTGAAGTCGACTGTTTTCCCGTATTATTAATTTACTCAAATACTATTTCTTGAGTAACGTACGAGTGTAATTTGTGAAGTATTGCAGTGCGTTCTCATTAGGATTTGATGAGGATTTGTAATTTCCAGCTCAGGAAATTACAAAGTCGGTTTACTTGTGTTGCATCAGACATCAAAAGCAAGCGGAAGGAATGAGCGGAAGTGTTTCACTGAGTTTTGCCGCATAAATTAATTTAACGTTATAGTTTATTCCACGTAATGATAACAATATTAATAATTACTATAATATCAATAAGTGACAACCTTTGAATTTCTGTTATTTTTAATTAAAAAAAGCTAAGATTTAGATTTGCCTAAGAATAGCGACACTCGTAGTTTGAACACTAGAAATAAGCACAAACTTGCTGTACCTTTAACTCGGCTCAGCAAAGTCCTTAACTCTTTCAAGGGGCAATGTATACGTTTCTATAATAAAGTACCCAAAGAAATCCAAGAGCTACCTATACATAGATTCAAAAAGATAGTAAAACAGAAGTTATGCAAAAAAAGGGTACTATAAAGTTTCTGATTTTGTAGATGACAAGAATGCATTTGAATGAATTGTTCGCTTCTCAGGCTATTTATTATATATATATTATGTAAATTGTAATACTTATAAGTACTTACACCTTAAAAAAAAAGACTTGCTGAGTTTCTTGCCGGAGTCTTCTCAGTTCAAGTTGTATTTGGAACCGGTGTAGAGTCATTTGTTAACGTTCATAAGAGCCTTATCAGGGCCTAAATTGAATAAATAATTTTTGATTTTGATTTTAATATTAGAATTCCGGAAAAATTTGCGGATGTTGGTCGCCATGGCAAAACGGATTTGTTTGTAAAAACATACTTATTATAATTAAAAAAAAAACTTATTCTAATATAATATATATAACATAATTACACCCAGACTCAGGACATGCAGATGTCTGCATGTCCTGAGTCATGCTCATGTGAGCATGCACACATATTCTTGTACTGTGTGGGAATCGAACCCACGACCTGTGTCGCGATAGGTGGAATCCAACTGGCCCGTCATGACATCTAATTGTTAGTATAGGACGCATCCTCTCGAGAAGCAGGCGCTTGTTATGTCTGCCTACTTATTTAATATTCTATATTTTTAGTCGAATACATAAATCGATATTTTCTACACACACATTCTTTTGATCCAAAATTGAAAATGTACCATTAAAACTAGTTAACAGATATACTACTTACATGTAAATATATATTCCAATGATTTTATGAAAACAAGCCTCTAATCTAGGTAGAGGAAAAACGAAAAACACTTGATGAATAATAAATTACCTTAATTATTAAAATTGACGTCCAGAATGTCTGAGCTATTAACAAATAGCGTAAACAACATTTATTTCTGACACCTCGAGATATTTAGCCTAATTTTGTAAGTATCTAATTATCTTAACGTGTCTAGGCGGGTGGTGTCAAGGATATTTTGGTAATAAATTAACCGACGGGACTCGGGACCCTTTATAACGCGGGCAGTTTTCGGGATTTTGGCCGGAGAGCGATAATGGGATCCCTGTCATCATATGCGTACCATTTATACGTTATTACCTGTTGAACGTTAGGATAAGACCCTGGGAGCCAACGCAACCTTGTGTCGCAGGACTGTAAAATCGGTGTTTGCTGTACTCACATTTTTAATGGTTTAGAAGGTGTTAGCTTCTGACGGCCTTTAAACTCTTACGCGGATAAAATGGCGAGCGCAGAGGTCGTGTGACAAGTAACCTTTCAGTTTAGCCCGCCATGCGCCATCGCCAGTTACGACTGTCAGGCAGATCTGTCCAGCAAATCTGTGCGTGTATGGCTAGCTATTAGGGCTTGTTCCCACTATGCTGGACTGGCGAATTTGCCAGGTATACTACTTGCTTACTCAATATAGTGTGCAGACGAGATAGCTATAGAGGATGAAGGTATTACTGGCATTTTTGATCCCGTTCTTTATGACTGGCTATGGCAAATTCAAAATCATATTCTCATTTATTCAAATAGACCTTCGCTGGTACTTATGAAAAGTCTGACTCTAGTACCGGTTCGGAAGGTTGCATTTGCTGAGAAGAGCCGGCAATAAACTCAGCAATTACTCTTTTCAAAACAAGCTTAGATTCATTACATAATATTTACATTCTAATCGCATTGACAACAATTGCGTGCGGCGCGGCAGCAAAATTACAAAGTAGACTGAATAAATATTTTATATGTATAGATTAACGACTTACCAAATGCAAATGATTGTATTTTATTTAAACACGTGTTACGGAATCTCCATGCGTATCCCTAATCACACAGTCTTCTACCATTACCGATTACTCAGCATAGAGTCTGATGTCCTACGCTCCGTGAGAACCGCGAGGGTTACGGATTACCTTGGCTTTTTCCAACCTAACATCGGTGGAACTAGTCGTCCGTAATTATAAGTTTTAATCATAAGAAACTTTTGTGGAACAATTGATTGAGTGAAACCAGTGATTATTTTAAATTAGACTCTGGATTTCATTTCAAACTGCACCTCCATTATACTATAGTATCTGTATATATAAAATTCAAAGTCCTGACTGACTGACTGACTGACTGATATGGCTGTGCGTTGATATATCTGTCAGTTAGTCAGGACTTTGAATTTTATATTCTGATGACTATAATGGCTATTTTAAAAAAAAAAAAAAAATTTACAAAATAAAGTATTAATAATAATACACAATCATAAAAACGCATGAAAAAACCAATAACTTAAATTACGTGTGTAATAATATGTTTTACAGAAAATTCAACCCCCGTTTCACCCTCTTAACCCACTAAGAAAGGTCACGTGTATCATAGTTTTTTAGAAATGGGCGATGCCTAATAGAGTCAATAGGGATTAAACAAGAAAAAAAAACAATTGAGAGGGAGGGAGAGCACTTATTACGTATGTTTTTGAAGAAAGATATGTCATTTGTTTCCTGTAGGCCACGCGGGCGAAGCCGCGGGCAGAAGCTAGTAGATTATAAATTTTGGCGTTACTAAATCCATTATGAGTGCCAAAGTGGACTCCACGCATCGCAAACTATTCTATTATACAAAAGCGATTATTACATAGACATTGACAATTATACATAGTTATGTATGATGGCAAACATTGATGAGTTTAGGCCTGTTTAGGCCAATATTCGTTGGCTTTCGCGCTAGCCGGGAATAACACGCTTGGTCGTGGCACATGTCATATTTATATAAGGTCCTAATAAATTAGTGAGTTTCCTCTTGAGGGATGAATGTGTAATCAAAAAATAATATTAGAAAAATAATCCGATGGACAAAATCTAAATTCCGAAATTGAACTTAATATCAGTATTAATGTACTTTCAACAAAGTATTAATTTAACCATTTATCTATTTTTTTTTCCCACGGATTATTTTTCTAATATTATTTTTTGATTACTAATGACCTATACATTCATCCCTCAAGAGGAAATTCACTAATTTATTAGGACCTTATATATATAAAAGAAAGTCGTGTTAGTTACACTATTATTAACTCAAGAACAAGAAGAAAAATAATAATATGCTATTAAAGCCTAAATTCTAACGCCTAATCAAATACGTAAAGCAAAATTTTTATTGTAAATGCAAACAATTTTCAATGTCGAAAGCAAAAACAAGAGCAGCAAGATAAATAAATAATTAAAATTGTTTCAGTGGGTATACCTTTAGCTAATATAGTCATATAGTACGTACCGAATCCCGGTGTTTTACTTTCCCCTGGGAATTGTTCCAACATTTTCCTGCAAAAAGCTGCGTGTAATCATTTGAATCATGTTAGCTGTCTAGCGATAAAATCATTTTTAAATTGCTAAGCAATTTGTCTTTTTGAAGGAATGTTCTGTGTTGTATAACTTTAACTTTACTTTGTCTTAAATTTTATGGGATAGTCTATTTCTCAAACTCATAAACAAATCTTTTGTTCGTTTTTATGTGATGTAGATAGTAGAAAAGTTCAATGTGGAACCCAAAAAAAAATCCTTTCTTACACTCTAAATGGGTTGCAAAAAAAAGAGGAAGGCCGATTTCAACCCTTACTTGGGTCCTCCGTGTTTTTAAAATTTAGACATCAATTTTAGCGGGGACGGTAATGCCGTAACCCGAACATTTTCTTGGGCTTTAATAAATTAATTAATTTTACTTCGGTCCATTTGAAGGAAGAGAGTTCTAAGAATTTTAATGTAAAATTTTGCTTGCGACTTCAAATAATTTGTTGATAAAAAGTGCAATTGATTTTAAGCTCTGTCTTCTTACATATAAAATACTATACGCTATAATCACAAATACAATATTAATTAACCTGGGTAACCTAAAGCTGGATTCACTAGAATGTTGGTCCAATTACTTAATTTTTTTATGTACTAACTTCCTCCACGCGGTAAATTACGTCCTCTATGGATAAGAAACATTTCCTGACTTAATGCAGAATATGATTTATCTAAACTAGGCATTCTTAACTAGTTTGGTCTAGGAAATAATATAGGTAAGTAGTCTTACAATTGGATTTCAAAGTCAAAGTATTCAGTTTTGGTCTTAAGGAGGTCGAAGCTTGAGAAGCTACTAAGGTTTAGCCGATAACATATCATCATCATCATCTTCATCAGCCTATAATGTCCCACTGCTGAGCACAGGCCTCCTGCACACAAATTAGGGTGTAAGGGAATGAGCAGATACTCCAACACGCGTGCCCACTGCGGATCAATGGAGGTAAGCTAGTGGTCAACCTACTGTTGGAGTTTTCAAGCCGTCTAGTAGGCCTCTAACGACTATCCAATTAAGTGATAACCAGGACCAACGGCTGTACGTGCCTTCCGAAGCACGGAAACGCTCTATTTGAAATACCACTAGACGGTCACCCATCCAAGTAAAGTGTAATTACAGAGTATGTAAATAACGTATATAAATTAGTGTAAGTAAAAAGTAATCTAACATAATGCTTAGGATATTAATTTGAGTTCTTTCTAAACGGCTTCTTATTATTTAATCCTCTCTTAAGATTTGATTGATCTGTTTGAGTGAAAAAGCTCTTTAATTTTCTATTTTATGTTATTTATTTGGTGTATTATTTCTATATGAATATATTAGAGTCCTCTCTTTCTTGAAGAACCCCATGCTATATTCCCTTATGAAAACCACGGAGCCGGGAGATCATTAAATAACCTGAGCGTTGGTCAGGTTAGAACTTCGATCATCACGCTAGATTATTATTATATATTTATTGTTTTTTGGTATACGTAGCTATTGATTGTATTTTTATAAAAGTTATCATATTTGTCAGTTTAAAAAGCTCGTTACTAAATGTATGAAGCACAAAATGGGTGAAAATACGTATAAGTACTCAAAAATAGCTTAATTACAAATTTAATTAGATGAACAAGTTTATTTAAAAATCTAATTATGTAGTATATTTTTAATGCTCATTGCATTTGTCAAATTTTTAGGACCCGTCATAAAAATATCAAAATTAACTATTAATAGCCTCCTAGTTCAAAAGATTTCAGCGAAACTCAAAACAGATTAAAGTGATGATTATATAGATTTAATTTGTACGTCAGAAAAAGAGGATCAACATTTATATAAGACGGCTGTCTCGTTTTTTTTGTATGTTGTGTCCTAAAATGATCATTTAAATACATTGCTTCGTAAAGTACCGCCGCAGTATATTATTACACTAGCTTCTTTTCGCGGCTTCGCCCGCGTTGCCTATAGGAAACAAAGCACATATTTTTCTACAACAATAAAACAAAACAATTTCATCCTGCTTCGAGAGTGGAATTATTTAAAACGCTGAGACACGTAAAAAATAATTTTCAAACTTCAGCCTAAACACAAAATTTGAAGATCCTAACTTTCAAACTGACGGACTTTCATACATACTTTCATCCCCTATACCCCCTTAGGGGAGGGTATATTCTTCACAAAGAATATACCCTCTAAATGTCATGTCTCTAGGACCAGTGGTTTAGGCTGTGCGTTGATATATCAGTCAGAAAGTCAGTCAGTATGAATTTTATATATGGGGTGAATACGAAAATACGACATGAAATTAAACCACCTAAAGTACTCATGTATACGATCAACTTTTACTATGGGACCAACTTCGAAATCGCAAAAAAAAATACAGCTTTTCATACATTTTGCCGAGGAGACAAGTACCTTTTGTATGAAAAGCAGTATTTTTTTTTGCGATTTCGGATTTGGTCCGGCAGGTTAATCTATATCTATATACGGGGTGGATAATGAATATAGGTATTAAAATTACACATAATATACACGTCTTTAGTAAAACTATACACAATTATAGCCCTCGAAGTGAATCACACGAGGTTCATTCCAAGCTGGCGGTCATTTGACAATGTGATAAATGAATATTTCCTGTTTATACAGTCTCTTCAAGTCTTGGTCATTGTGAGTGACATCATTCTTTGTAGTTCCATTTACCTTAAGGTCCTTTCCTTGCTAAGACCGTCAGTGTTACCTTGAGCAATATGTAACGCAATCATTTGGATGGATGTCCACGTTCGGCTAAAAACTTGATTATGTGAATATACTTAATGGAATGGTTTCAAACGGATTCATTATAAGAATATTTTTATATGATTTACCATTTAATAAAACGAGGAAAACGCGATTCGAAGTAGTTATTTTCTATGTGAGTGGTGAGGACAAGTACTTTATAAAATGTTAATTGATCACGCAAAATTCTCCTTTTGCTTACAAATCCTTTAAATCGTTTTTGGATCGTGAAACATGAATTTAAAGCTGAAAACGACCATTAGCTTTACTCACCTATGTCGTTACGTTGGAAATGTCTTAGATAATTGGTTTGTATCGAGCCAATGTAGCATATATATAAGATCTGTTAAAAACCGGTATCTTTGAGTACGCAGACGACAGCACACTTGCAGAGAGATACATTTCCAGCGTGCGAGCCACCAGTGGCGAGATCCAATTGCGTCGAGAGGCCATGGTAGAGCGTTTAAACGTGGCCTTACAGACAGTCTCCGATTCTGGCAAAGCCAATCTGGTCACTTTTAATGCTACCAAGACACATGCGTGTCTTTTCACTGCCAAACGGAGTCCTTTCCACCAGGCTCCTACTCTCCAAAATGTATCCTTGCCAATATGCGATTGGCTTGATCTCCTTGGCATAACCTTAACAGCCAAAATAAACTTTGGCTGTTCTATTGAGTCGAAGGCAGAAATAACTGCTAGAAACCTGGGTATACTCTCTAAGGTCAAGCGGTACTTCACGCCTAGTCAGTTGCACTCAATAGACCGTCGAGCCAGGAGACTCATTGGAAGCGAGTCTTTAATTAAGAAGAAACTCACGAACCTCGACCATCGAAGAAAATTTGCTTGCTTATCGGTTTTCTACAGGATAATTTTGGTGAGTGTGCGCAGGAATTGTTCAACCTTATTCCACCGTCCCCTTTTTTACACCGAACCACAAGACGCCGGGAAAATTTTCACCCGTACGTTGCTGACATACCGAAAATACAGACGCAGTACTTGCTTCCGGCGTCTGTGATTCCTGACTCTTACAATCAAGAACTTTCAAGGCCAGAGTGAATAGGATTCTTCTGGGTAAGCGTGTTCCATCTTAGGGTTCGTCATCGTCCCTTATGGGCTGGTCAGAAGACAAACTCAAGCCCAATTCATTTAAAAAAATATATATACAATGACTGACCACATTTTTAACACATATTTGATGTCGATGGACATTAATTAGTAGATAAATGTATTCAGATGTGGTTAAGGTTAATTGTATAATTAATACAAATAATTATATGTATATATGAGTATTTAATTACCTCGTAGGAAACTTAAAATTTCAATGTTGTGCTATATTTTAACATTATCTAATTATAGATTCATGAGTGTATTCATGTATTATCATGTATTCCACAATTATTAATTATCATTGTTTTTACTGGAAATTCGAATATATATTTATGGGTATTTATTTTGTATACATGTAATACTTTATTATAATTAGATTGTATAGTTACATAGCGAGAAATTAGTATAACTGTTATCTTAAACGTAGACCTCTAGTTGGTAGTTGAGGCCGGATCCTCGGTCACTCTTTAGTCTTATGTTGGCGTACGAGAAGCCAACGCCTCCAGCTGTGATGCTCGCGATGGCGTCGGTGTGGTCCAGATCTCTAGCAATGATGCCCTGAAAACATCAAAATAACTGCATGACACTCCAGAAGGTTTGATTTTCTATGCTGATGTTTATTGGAAAACATTGGAAATAAACGATAGACGATGAGAAAAAGGTTCATTCATATTCGGTGCTGATTCTGTTGTTTAAAACCAAACTAATTTAGTCTCACTATGTCTCTTTCTAACAAAGAACATAAGAAAAGGATGTAAGAAATTTATTCCTGTCAAATTAGTCCAAAGCTTGTTTTCAAAATTAATTTAGTCGCCAACTATCGCGATTACGTCTAACAAATAAAATAAACGTATACTATGTGATCGATAGTTGATGTTATTATGAACATGCTGACAATAAATGTGATGCATTTAAAAATAAGCCTATGCGCGCGGCTCTAGCTGCATGCCCCTGACTTTTTAATTGTGCTTTTTAAACTGAAACGGTCACCGCCCAGGGCTATCTTTAGTCATGCCATGCGCAATGATATATATATAATTTAAAACCATCATTAATGAACAAGGTAACTTTGAAAAGGTTACCAACATTCGCTGTTCTCAAGCTATAGTACGCACTTTCATGGGCAGACAGATATTTTTTTTGAATATTTATTTAGCTGTAAGAGATAACAACAATATTGGAGGATGGACCATGCAACACATGCGTTCATTTCAATTACTTTTAATGTGAACCATATTATAACACAAGCATGACTCAAGCTGGAGCCTTGAATGAAGGTAGTTTCCCGTCGACACCCATGTTTTCTAGATAAGTATAAAGTCATGTCAAAATACAAACATCATTAGAATTTCCCGACAAGAACCGATTAAAGATAATAATCAATAAAATTTGAAAAGAGAACATCGTGTCGTGCCCCTGACACAATACCCAGGGACTTACCAATCAATATTTGTCCACTACAATACAAAATTACAAACCTTTCAATTACTTTACCCAATTTGGTTTTTCTGTCTAATGTCACTTTTTGCCATACATTCTGACGTTCTTTGATACAAAAATGATCGAAATTGTCAATAACGCTGATATACACATATACATTAATTTTCAATCGTCAACCCAAACACAAAATTGTATGGTCCTAACTTCGAAACTGATACGGACTTTCATACAAAATTGCATCCACTATTTTATCCCCTTAGGGGTGGAATATCCAAAAATCCTTCTTTAGTGGATGCCTACACTGTTTAAGGTATCTTTGTGCAAAATTTCGAGTCTCTATGTCGAGCGGTATGGGTTGTGCTTTGATATATCAACAATCAATAGGTTACGATTTTATATATGTACAAATTAAGTAACTTGACAACACTTCAATTATTATGAAAGTGTAAAATTGGGTCATTTTCAAACTATCTGAGCAGTACATAAGGTACATGATCATCGAGTCAGGAAATATTAATAATGTCGACCTACTTAACTCTTTGTTCACAAAAGTTATAATATTATAAGATAGTTCGCATTACTTGTGGGATCGTTCTGATATCAGAACGATCCCACAAGTATTATTTCAATAAAAAAGATACATATGTATCTTTTTTATTGAAATAAAATCATGTTTTTACTCTTATGCCACAGGTATAAAATGAGAGTAGGTGTAGTATCAAGGCGATGATAGCTCAGTGGTAGTGACGTCGGATACCGAGACGAAGGTCCCGGGTTCGAATCCTACAATGAGCTTGAGCTTTCGGTGAAGGAAAACATCGTGAGGAAACCATAGCACGGTGGTAGGGTACTTTGTAGTACCCGTCTGGCTGGCTACCACCCTCAAGCTGAAAAACTGTTGCCAAGCACCTATCGGTGTGTTCCGTCAGCTGCTTACCACCTTCGACCACATCATCACTTACCATAGTGAGATTGTGGTCAAACACAGGCCTATACACAGTAAAAAAAAAAAAAAAAAAAGGTACATATCTGAATAGGAATGTTAGTAATTTGAGAATAATGACAGCAGTAAAGTTGTAGAGGCTGTATGGGTCGCGCCTTGGCTAGTCATATGAATAAAGAGGAGATTCAGGCGGGACGACGGAGGAAAATAGAGAAAAAGAGGAGTTGATTGAAAAGATTGAAATACATGAATTAAGATAAAAGAGAAGACAATTATTCAAGTACAGATAGAAGTATGCACTTTACGAGATGCCAGAAGAGGTTATACAAGTATCCGCGCCTGGATTAACACTAGAATGACCTGATGAGAGTAGTCTGGGATGGCTAAAAGGCGAGGTGGAGGCAATAAGGGGGAAACCCCAAATAACCAGCATGGGTACAAGCTCTAGGATGTAACAGGATTTACTTATCTAATATTTATATAATTATAGCATTCATATAACTTGAATTAATCAGATACAGCCAAAGATGCAGCGAATGTCACAATACAATCAATACAGGGTCGGCAACACGCGAGTGGACATCCCTGGTGTTGCAAGCGTCCATAGGCTACGGCAACCGCTTACCACCAGGCGGGCCGTATGCTTGTTTACTACCTACCTAAGTAGTATATAAAAAAAATGAATGTTCAATAACATTCGCTGCATAGCTATGTAAATTAATAATAAATAAATAAATATCCTGGGACATTCCTTTCCATGGTCATCTGATCCCAAACTAAGCAGAGCTTGTACTATGGAAACCAGATAACTGATATAATACATATACTACTTTTTGTTTGTAAATACATACTTAATATACATTTTTACACCCAGACTCAGGACATACAGACATGTTCATGCACACAAATGCATGTCCTGTGCGGGAATCGAACCCACGACCTGCGGTGCAATAGGTGGAATCTTTACCAGAGTCTTAACCAACTGCGCCAACTGGCCCGTGTAATAAAATAACCTACAAACAATAACGCGTGAACGAATACTAAGGATATTCTCAGAGATATTCAAGGTGATGGATGACTAATCCTTGCAAAATCACGTACACTCGATTGAAATTACTATTTATGAGTCACGTACGCACGATATAGCAAATCACAAAAATGCAGCAAGAAAGTATGAGACATCGAATGAAACAATATTGGCGATAAACGAATAATCTTTCAATCACAGCCAATCGGTTTGTATACTACTGTATACTACCTATATAATCAAATTCAAATACCTACCCAGAGTAGTGGTTATGTGGTTATACCTTGTGGAATTACTTGATTAAATTTTCACTCGAGAATCCAACAGCCATATTCAACAAGCAAAGTTTTTAGCTTTTACGCTGTTAATTTATATCTCAATTCAAGATTGATAGATCTAACACTTCCAAATCATGTGTATTAGAATAGGTTAAGGTTCAGTTTACTTTGCGTCGCTGTTTACTAAAGATTATAGGTAAACTAGCAAGGCTTCTATTACCTAATATCAAATTGTACCATCGTAATATCACATTGTTATATACTTATATAAATATTATTATTATTATCATTATTACTTAGCAAATATAAACAATGCGGATACTGAGAACTTTGGGTTTATCAAAACATATATAATAAGAAAATATTAAATAAAATTGTTCGTGACATTATTGGACGTTTTTTTATCAAATAGAATGGACAATAACTCACAACGTAATTGGGGTACTTTCGTGGACGGCGGCGGCTATGTTTCTCAATTTACACAAGATGTTTAATTACATAATTATTATTGAATTGAGACGAAATTGTACCGAGAACGACCTTTGTGTCATCTATCACCTTTAGATAAAGTTCGCAACCTTTAGATAATGGTAATTAAACAAAAGTTGAAAGGGCTACTTATGGAAGCTAGCTTACCTTTATAATTTGTTGTCCGGGATCCGAGTAGAACACTTCTTTGACTCTTTTCTTGAGCGGAATTGAATTGTATTCGGCTTTTTGTTGATAGATCAATCTACCATTGTAACTTGTTCCCACTATGAGGTCTTTACAAAAGCTCATAGAAATACAGGACAATAGAACAACGAGGAGTAGTGCGGCGGTCTTCATTTTGTAGCTAGAGGCTATCACAGTTACTGATATGTAGCGAGAATGTGACTTGGTCAGTGGATGGCGACCGACTGGTTAGTGCGTTCTTGCGGTTGTTGGCGATACAAAACTTGTTTACCTTATAAATGTAAGTATGCGGAAAAAACTCGTTTTATTGTCGATCAAGAGTTTACGATGACAAATAGTAATTCAGTATAATCAATATCGATCACATGTTGTGAGACATATGTTTTGCTTTCGGTAAAGAACTCGGATGATGATCCCGATACCTACTACAAAAGAAATTGTACGTGTCAAGGAAATTACTATTTGTTTATGTAACGGCACTTTGTTTACCTGTGGTTTACTTACTTATATAAAACATGAGTTTGCATTTAATAAGTGACAACACGAGAGTTATTGTAGCTTAATTGATTTGTAAACAATTCAAATTATAAATAACAATACGTCATGATTTTTTAGAATGACTAGAGACTTTTTAGGGCTCTGCATAAAAACGGTTCTTATTAGTAGGCCTACGCTGTCCGTCTGTCAGTCACAGTTCTTTTTAAATTACACAGAATATGTATTACTATGGCCATGACTTTTGGGGCGGGGCTGGGTCTATGCTTTTAAAATTGCAACACGCTTAGCTTGGTAGTATAGATGCAGGCCTACCTTGCCTTACTCCTTCTGAGTTGGCAAGGTGGCGTGGTCTTGAGGGAGAGCGCTACGGTCGTGTAGATCCTCAAGGCAAGTGCGGTGATGTTCCTTCTCGAGGTTGCCGCCCCGTTATTGGTCTAATTCCTTATGAAATAGACGTAACAGAAATCACCGGGCTACTTAACACAGGGGTGGCGAGGTCATGCCCCTGGGTGTCCACCATCGAACAAAATCAGATGTTGGATAGCAATGACCTCCCGCGTGTTCGTGCCGTGCGCGGGGACCCGTACGGGAGGATGATGGGATCCTGGTGGCTGAGCCGATGAGCGTAGGCGGTTTAACGTCTCTGAGGCAACACTCCACTTTGGCCCGGATTTCTCTTTACACGGGAGGCCGCAGCTTAGCCAGCTGCGGTCAATCGGCTGCGGGGTCCGGTCAGACGGCCCCCAGGCGAGTTCACTCCCATTGGGGGCTTGCAGACGGCGGCGCTCGCTCGCATCGCTAGTGGTAGCGGCGTGAGTTAGTGCTGTGCAGTCTCGTGAGTAACCAATGGGGGGGGGACTATATCCCTCGACTAATCCCTGGTGCTACCGTAGCATCGCCACTTGAGCACTCCATGGCGGGTGGGGATAGTTGAGGGACGAAGTAGTTTATTTGGGATTTTTTAATGGATTTTAAACATAAAAAAAACCACAAGGCGGGACCGGCGAAAGCTGGGACTGCAAACCAGAGGGCGGGACCGGCGCAAGCCGGGACTGCACACCAGACGGCGGGACCGGCGCAAGCCGGGACTGCACCACTTTCAGCAGGACCGCCCAGGGGTGGGACTGCAGCGGGATCGTCTCGAGGTGGGACTGCGGCGGGACCGTCAAAAGATGGGACTGCTGCGGCACTATCGAGGGCCGGCACTGCTGCGGGACCACCGTTGGGCGGCACTGCAACTAAGCCCACCGGGCATAAAGGTACTGCCAAAGCTGGCGCGAAACGGGAGCCCTGTGTTAGAGGTCAAACGACCTCGGACCTTCCGGCCTCGGACGCGTCTGGCAAAGGCAGCACCTCTTTGTCACCCGGCGGCCGGCATGAGTCAGGCTGGCGCCAGGGGGGACGATCTGGGGCGCAAAGAAGAAAGCGCCATAAGCTGAGACAGCAGGCGGCTCTAGAAGGGACTCCTACGGGAGGACCATCAAAGAGGCCGCGTGCTAATCTCAGCAGCGACAGCGGGGACATGGCGGCCAAGAGGATGAAGACCCAAGGTCCATCGTCCTCGACCGTATCCTTTAGGGATGCGGTGGCGGCTGTGAAACTCGCTGTCGTTACAGTCAAGTACCTGGAGGAGTACTTGAAGGCGGAGGATCTGATGCCAATCCAGGAACTCATAATTGAGAAACTGGAGGAAGCGCCGGATCCTCTACCTGTCGTCACAGTTGCTCCCGGAGTTGTCGCAGGTGCAGTGCATGTATCCTGCGACAACTCTGAAGCAGCTAGCTGGTTTCGGGGTGCCATCCACAACGTGGAACTTGGCTCCCTGAAACTCCAGGTCGTCAACGCCAAGGACCTTCCAAAGCCAGTTAAAATGGCATGGAAGTGTCGCAACTTGGCGTTGCAAGACTCTGTTCGGGCCATTCGGTTGCTCCAGCGGCTTAACCCTGCCTTGAGGACGGACGACTGGAAAGTCGTGAACACTGTCACTGAGCAGACCGGCATCCGTCGTATCGTCCTCATGGACGGGGTGTCCGCTGGAGTCATCAAGGCCGCGGGCTACTGTCTTCCAGGAGGAATTGAACGATACTCGTTCAAGCTCCTGGAAGAAGACAAGGGAGAGGCACCCACTGCGGAAGCAGGAGTGGAGCCCTCCGAAGATGGACCACCGCAGTGTGAGGAGGCCATCGAAGAGGTCCCTGCTCACGACGGAGCGCAGGAGGCAGCGATCAAGACTGGGGCGTCAGAGGCGGACTTCGAGGATGACATACTCGAGGGCCTCGACACCCTGGGGATTGCGTCGCCAACTGCTCTCGAGGAGAGTCAGGCGATGGAGGAGGGGCCTCAAAACTGAGGCACTCCCATAACAGCAAACCCATCAATACATCAAAGATGGAGGGACTAAGGTGTGTACAAATCAATTTGCATCATTGCAGAGCCGCTACTGCCCTTCTGGCTCGGCAATTGAAGCTTAACACGTACGACGTTGCCTTGATACAGGAACCATATTTGTATAAAGGGACCATAAAAGGCTTAGGTGGGACAGGGGGCATGGTGCTCTATGACTGTCCAACTAATGACGCGAGGACTTGCATCTATATCAGGGGCGGTATAGAGGCAATGCCCTTACGTACTTTCTGTTACAGGGATCTAACAACAACTTTGATCCAAGTGGGGACGGGAACGGAGAAAAGGAGAATTATCCTTGCCTCTGCCTATCTCCCATATGAACAAAAGGAACCAGTAACACCACTAATCAGAAGACTGGTTGACTACGGCACCCAAGAGAATCTCGATCTGATACTTGGCTGCGATGCGAATGCACACCACGTCGTTTGGGGCAGTTCAGATGTCAACAAACGAGGGGAGGATTTGTTGGACTTTGTGGTAAGCTCTTCTTTACAAATCCTTAACGCAGGCAATAAACCTACTTTCAGGACCTCTGCGAGAACTGAAGTTATTGACCTGACACTGGCTTCAAACAGAGCCAGTGCTCATATTGAAAATTGGCATGTATCGGACGAAATCTCTCTGTCTGACCATAATTATATATGCTTTAGGTTTAGGACGGCGGGAGAAGCCGAAACTAGACGAAGGAGAAACCCAAGGCACACAAATTGGGACTCGTACAGGAGGGACCTTAAAGTAAATCTAGGGAGCCCTAAAGGTAAGCTTAATTCCATACTAGACATAGAATTTGAAGCGGACAGAATTAAGGCGGGCACCATCGGTCGATAATTGCCCAGAGAAAAAGGCCTTTTGTAAAAAGGTACCATGGTGGACTCCTGAACTATCTAAAATACGTCAGGAAACACGACAGGCCTTCAATGATGCAAAAGCCAGGGAAGATTTTTCTGGCTATTCTAGCATGCTGACAAGGTATAGCACGGCGGTACGCAAGGCCAAAAGAGCCAATTGGCGACAGCACTGCTCCTCTATCGAAGCTCTACCGAGTGGAATGAGGTTGTGCAAAGCTATGTCCATGACTAAGACAAACCCACTATCATCTGTAAAGGATGAAAATGGGCGTGTCACGGAAACTGGACAGGACACTCTGGGCGTGATGTTTAGGACTCACTTCCCGGAATGTATACTGCGCGAAAGCGATGAAGAGGAACCAGTTACAAGTGACGAGCTCAAAAGGCACACGTCCAAAGATAACTGGCTCACGGCAAAGAAAGTGGTAGATGAGAACAAACTGAAGCTTGCCATAGCGGGCTTCCAGCCTCTCAAATCCCCTGGTCCAGATGGCATCTACCCAATACTATTGCAAGAAGGGGCATCTATTTTGATACCCCATTTAAGCAAGCTCTACAGAGCCTGCATTGCCTTTGGGTACGTACCCAAGGCATGGAGGGAGGTCAAAGTCACCTTTATACCGAAGGTGGGTAGACCGACTTACGAAGAAGCTAAAGCTTACAGGCCCATCAGTCTATCATCTTTTCTCTTAAAAGCTCTGGAGAAACTGGTAGACAGGTACCTAAGAGAGGGACCACTTAAGGTATTCCCTCTACATAAACTACAGTGCGCCTACAGCCCTGGCAAATCTACGGAAACGGCATTGCACTATGTTGCGAGTCGAGCCGAGGCTGCGCTAGAGGGACAAGAGATCTGCGTCGGGGCGTTCCTCGACATAGAGGGAGCCTTCGACAAGACAACATTTGAGTCCATACGCATTGCTGCAAAGGAACATGGCATCAATGATACCACGTGCAACTGGATTGACTATATGCTGAGAAGCAGGACAGTCAGATCGGAACTGATGGGAGACAGACTTAGTGCAAAAACAACAAGAGGTTGTCCGCAAGGCGGAGTGCTGTCACCATTATTGTGGTGCTTGGTAGTAGACTCGCTACTCACCAAACTCAATAACGGACCATTCTACACAGTAGGCTATGCAGATGATATAGCTATAATGGTTAATGGTAAATTCCCGAACATAGTCTCTGGATTATTACAACAGGCATTGAGGATGACAGAGCAATGGTGTACAAAGAACCACCTCTCTATCAACCCAAGCAAAGCGGTCATTATTCCATTCACGAGGAAGAGACAACTAGGTAACCTAGGAGAGCCCTCCCTCAATGGAATAAAGCTGCCCTGGTTCACTGAAGTTAAATATTTGGGTGTAACGCTTGATAAAGAACTCAGGTGGAAAACTCACGTGGAAAATATTACGACAAAGGCCCTACGAGTGTTCGGCATGTGTCGTTCCACCTACGGTAAAACTTGGGGGCTAAAGCCCAAAGTTTTACGATGGCTGTACCGGACAATGATAATATCTATTATCACATACGGCAGCATAGTGTGGTGGCCAAGAACAAAGCTTGCCTCGTGCAAAGCGCCACTCACTAGGTTACAAAGAACAGTGTGTCTTGGAATCACGGGTGCTTTCAGGACAACACCCACGGCAGCGATTGAGAGATACCTAAATATCCCTCCTCTGCATATGATGGTCGAATTGGAGGCAAGGAAGGCATTACATCGTCTTGCTGTTGCTGGACTATGGGATGCCTCCAAGCCAAAGACAAACCATACAAGGTTCGATGAAAATGAAGGCCTGGATCGGGTAACAAGCATGATATCCGACAAAATGCAAACTATGTTTGTGTTTGAAAGGTCTTTCAAGGTCCAAATCCCTACAATAGAGGACTGGATGAAGGGACTCGATCCACCAGAACAAGAAAGTCTGGTTTGGTACACTGATGGATCCAAAATGGAATCAGGTACAGGAGCGGGAATATACGCAAAAGGTTACAAATGTAGCAAAAGCTTAGGGAAGATGGCAACTGTATTTCAAGCAGAAACATACGCCATAATAACCTGTGCTCAGGAGAATATAGATAGAGGAACCAGAGGTAAATCCATATATATTCTTAGTGACAGTCAGGCTGCAATCAAAGCCATGGCATCCTACAAAGTGGACTCCGGACTTGTTCTGGATGCTGTCCAAACCCTAAACAGGCTTGGGAAGCATAACAGAGTAAGACTGATGTGGGTCCCTGGGCACAAAGGAATCCATGGTAACGAAGTGGCAGATGAACTGGCAAGAGAGGGCTCAGCAAATGATTTTGTGGGTCCAGAACCATGTGTAGGCATTTCGACGTGTGTCGTAAAAGCCACATTTAGGGAGTTTGCTGATCGCAGACAACAAACACATTGGCTGTCTAAAACCGGTCTACAACACTCCAAGAAGTTTCTAGGCTCTACGTTCAAAGCCCGGGAATATATTTGGAATATGAGCAGGGGGCAAATCCGCTACCTGCTTGGGGCCTTTACTGGGCACTTTGGAACCAACGACATGCTCATGAAGATGGGTCTGACCGCGACACCCATGTGCAGGTTGTGTGGGGAGCATACGGAACGCATGGAGCACCTTCTGTGCACATGCGATGCACTGGCTGGTAAGCGAATGAGTCTCCTAGGGATCGGATATCCAAAACCAGAAGACTATAGGCTCATATCTCCTAGCCTCGTTGTAAAACTCATGAAAGGAGTTTTCCACGAGACTGGGGAGGAGTAATTTATCTAGGGGACCACAATAGATCCCAATGGGTCGAAGTGTCCGAGTTATTTCTCGGCCCCTGCACAAGATAAGATAAGATGGCCATGACTTGTCATATAAAACTTAACAACAAGGTCCCCATTCAAAAACCAATAAGAAAAGTTGCGATTTTTGTTCTCGCTAAATCTTAAAATGCTAACGTACAGCATAGCTAATCTTGGTCTGATACTGGTGCATCTATAGTAAAGTCGCAATTAATAAAAATAGTGAAATACCTACTAAAAAGTTATGATCATGTATTACCTAATGAATATTTGTTTTATTATTATATGCGTCTTTTATTGATTTTATATCAAAGCTGACTTACATTATCATAAAATTGAGTTTGTTGTTACCTATTATTATTATAATACGGAAACCGCTGGTTGCAAGTCTGACTCGCACTTGGCTGGTTTGTTTTTTTTTTTTATTCAATCAACAAATTGATACCTAGGTGTGTGCTAAACTCGTCTTTCTTAATTTAATTTGACATTACATCGAGATTAATAAGACAAATTACTTTGTCCTCAAACTACGCATAAATGGAAGAATGAAAAATGGCGTAGGTACTTTATAAGTACTACGCGTTTTGTGTCTAACCTTGAACTTCTTTTATAGAACGGTTTCGCCAGTTTTGCTATTCAGTTTAATTTGTTTAGTTGTTTTTTTTATAAAAAAACATTCTCTTGTGACTATATTGATGGTGACTCGCATTTCCTGAAATTCTATTTTGTTTCATATGTAGCTATATTTATATTGGACGCGCGTCCCATCTGCGAGCCTACGGGTAAAAAATAGACATTACATGTGTTTTGACGTGTTCACTGTTCAGTAGTAATGTCCCTTATTCGTTTCGAGAATTCCTGATAACCTCAACGAAGTTTATCGCATATTGATATGTACCACAAAGTGAGTTCATCAATTTTATCATATCAACGTTAATTTTACTGAGCACAGAGTTCATTATATTATGTACATTTTAAAACATTGATTGCAAATTGGTACTAATTTTATAAAATAATTTGGAATACTATTTTTACTAACATGTAATATTATATAATATATAATAGAGTTATTATATTTTTAGGAAGTTATTTCTAAACTACATATATTTCTATACTTCTTGTGAAAGAGAACTATGCTAGCAAACATGAAGCTAGCAACTAAATATGAAATGTACCTAGACTTAATATAGAATAGGATATTTCCTCCCTTAAGAATAAGGATTTAAAAAAGAAAATGCCAGTATGACACGGATAAATATCACGTAGGTATACAAGATAATTTGCGTAACTATATTCCGGGATGGTTTCTTTTTTTATAAAAATGTTTGTTCTACTTTCGGAACTTTTTGTGTTCCTATATTGGATATCTGTGTATCAAGAATACTGTCTTTGGAACGTTATTATATTTCGTGGTAGTTAATCCGGATTAATTTAGTTTTAAAGTAGATACCTTTTTATTGAATATAATAAAGCTTTTTATTTAATGTCAAAATGCTATGTATGTATATCTACAATCTGCCTAGTAACGTTGTAATATTCTAGGTATTTAAATATTCCTCCAACAAACAAACAGGTATTAAACCTTTGTCATACAATAACTCTTTTTATAGTAGGTAGCTCTTTTTATAGGTACTACTAAGGTAGGAAACAAGGTTACGGCCCACCTGATGATATGCGGTAAGCTTAGCCTATACCGTAGCGTTGCCGACCCTGAAAAAAATTCTTCACACCCTTTTAAGGACCTCATGCTGTATCCCTTGGGAAAACTCATATCGCGATACTAAGCTCCTTTGAAACAGAATACGAGATATTTTGCGATGGTAGATGGGAGCTGTGGGCATAAATACAAACAATTCTTTAGAACACTGCCCGTTGTACTTGCGGTAGAAAATATAAGGAGGCAAAGTATGTCCTCAGACTAAGGAGCTCTAAATCCCTTGTATAAGCTCGGTATTATTGACAATTCTAATAGCACTTCGCTGGTATCGAGGTGCTCCCATAGATGTCAGCCGTACTGGATATGAGACCAGTCTTGCAACTTTTAAATTTGCAGCCTTTGCCTCGATGAGAAGTGCTGCTCGCTCTATTACACACCGATTTCTTTTTGGATGCTATTTTGACCTTGATTTCTTGATAACTATGGAACAGAGCGTCGCTAGAAATATCGACGTCAAAGATCCCGATCGTATTGTGATGTTGAGGGACGAATTCTGGAATTGTGGAGCCACAGCAAGTGGATTTTACTGGTTGCACAACTGGTGGGACTTCCGTTATCCAGTAGGAATTTAAAGCGCGAAAAGGCGTAACGCGCCTTTTCGCGCAGGACACAATTCAGGAGCAAATTTTTTCAGCACCACTGCTGTTATGCCGTCTGGCTCACTCGACATGGATGTCCAGGGAGAGCAACTCCTGCTGGACTTCCCTTGCGGTTAGACGAATCTCCGGCACGGAGAATTTTTATTTTTATGTTGATTAACTGTCTATTTTTATTCCTGGTAATTATGTCACACTAATGTCACCTATGAAAAAAATATGTGTTATTCCTCTTTCTATTATACGAACGTATCTAAAAAACGAAATGCGAAAATAACTGACTATGTAGGTACTTATCTGTTGGCGAATTTTGTCTAACGCGCCGACACACCCGGCAGCGGCTCTGAGCATAATTTATTTTCCGCAAAGAAGCAAAGTATGCCGCCGAAGTCAAGAGCGTTTGTACACATTAACGCGGTACACCTCATGAAAAATCGTTTAAGAAAAGACGCTTCCGTGCTATTTGCGGTATGTTATATTACAACACTGCCTTTTATCCATTTTGTTTCGGTCTTCTTTAAAGTGACGAGCTTTCAGAACACGTGTCCATTTGCGATCCGATACATGATAAAAAGGGATGTGCTTTCAAAGGAATTTCGCACCGTGAGCAGCACTTACCCGGCTTTGAATAACATTTTTCGTGACACTTGACAATGTAGCACTACGTATTTTTAGTATGTACCTATTCGTACGTAGTAAAAAATAATTCTGTCAATTTTTTTCTGGATAATCATAACCGTACTGTAACTTAAAATGCCTGTGTTTTATTTGAGTAATGTAATAATTTAACTTAGAAATACAGTGAATTATGAACATTAATTTCAAAATTCTCTGCATAGTAGAGATTGAAAAGGAATTTATTAAAATATACGACGATAAATAATAAATAATAATAATAGTGTTCATGATTTACCTAATGAGCGTAGCCATTCTGGTCAAAATTTAAACTACGATTTCAATAAAAAATTCACGTCATTTTAGAATTGCATTGTGTGAATGACGCTACAATAACTGTACTAAGTAATTACGTCACCCGGTAATATGTGCATTCGTAACCCAGATTTTAACAAAATTTGCATAATGCTTTAACTTGTTACATAACAGAGCAGAAATAGTGGCTATACAGAGTTTAAATTACATTTTGGTAGTTGTGGAATGTTGCGGCCGCATGTGCGTTGCATTCTAGCACTAAAATATACCAACAATAATTGGTGGTCACGACGCAAACGGTCACCGGATATTACGAATAGCCCGGATACCACTGAAACCGCTGTCAAATGGCTGTTATATTACCAGTTAATCGAATCATAAAGATTATTTCCAAATTGGATTATAGGTAAGTATCGATGACATTGAATTACAAAAATGCGTATGTCGCACCTGATTCTAAAGAATATATAAATTATAGCCAAAAATTTAACTTTATTACCAGAAAAGTTATTATATTAACTATTAATTATAGTTGTAGGTAGTATTTATATACTCTGAGCTTATAGAAAGAAAGAAAAAAAGAAAGAAAGAAAAAAACATTTATTTTGACATACACACAACATTACAGAATTATATAACACATATACATTAATATACATAGGTATTCAGTAATATTGTGTGATGTCGAAAAAGGATTACGACACACAACATAATAATATGGTCAGCAATCAGCAACGCGCGCGTGATACCCCTGGTGTTGCAAGCGTCCATAGGCTACGGTAACCGCTTACCATCAGGCGGGCCGTATGCTTGTTTGCCACCTAAGTGGTATAAAAAAAAAAGATTATACAAATAATAAAGTAAAAAATGAATATTCAATACAACAAAACATATAGAGTAGTAAAAATATTTATATATAGTTAAACATAACGAAATATTAATAAACCTAGTTGTAGCAATTATCTGGCTTCTTACTCTGTTAATAATAATAATAAGCTTTATTTATATCCACAAATATATAAAGGTGAAAGAATTACAAATAATAAAACATTATAAATACTTTTAATTTATTGTGGAGACTGGAGCCCGTACTAGTTTGACAACCTGTTTTACAGGTCTCCAGGTCCCCACAACTTGGACCCGGTGAACAGTTTGTTTCAGACAATACTTAAAACTATAAGTCTGCAGACACGAAGTTAGCCAGTAAACAACCAAATTAAAGTTTATCAGAAAATATTGTAAATACATACTAAGAATGTGAACAAAATGCAAGATTTTGATAATGATGAATATGTAAAGTGTTCTATCAGAATAGAAAACTAAAATAAAAGAATAAATTAAACTTTTCCAACGGAATAAAAATCGTTAAAGTATTAGGTACATAGAAATTCCTCTATGTGATTGTTGACAAAAGGATATAAGATTAAACATATCCTTTTGTCAACAATCACATGATGTTTGAAGAAATTATACTATGATGTGAGATTGCCGAGTGTACCAGGAACAGGAGTTCGCAGGAACATGGACTTGGTGGACTTGCTCTACGATAAAAAACAGAAATATCTTGGGATCAATGTAGCAATCAGGATCCTAAGAGTGAAATCTGAATGACAATTGCTAGAAACCACGAGGACATGATTATTAGGTCTTGAATCAGAACACGCAATAAGGTAATGGTTTATGAATATATGACTTATTTACAAAGGCAAAGATTTTCATAAGATAGTGTATTCGTATATGTAATTGCTGTTAGTCTTATAAAACAATATCATAATTAAAATGATATGCCATTGATGCAGAGCTCTTATTACATCAGCATTTGTATAATGCATGTACTTAATTATGTATAGGTACCACACTAGAATCCCTATGAAATAAAATAAATGCTACAATTGTGAAGTTTGTGTTTTTTACTTGATTTTGCTAAAACTTGGTACAGTAAAAATACAGAACACTTTTATATTCCCGGAAAAATAATGATTTTAATAGAACGTGAAAAATGCTTGATTTATTAGGCTTCCGTATCCAAAAGGCAAAACCGCTGTCTGCCTGTCAGTCTGACTATCCGTCCGTTCGTCCGTCCGCCCGTCCGTCTGTCCGTCTGTCACGGGTTTCTAGCTCGTAATCGGAAAGAGCCACAGACCTGAATTTTAGATATCTTGTGTAAATTGTTATTCCAAAACAATCGATTAAAAACATCGATTTAAGAATAATATTATTAAATCATATTCATATTTTTCATATTATGAACAAGATGAAAAAAAAGAGCCAAAAATAAAATATTTTTTTTAAAAATAAGATTTATACTGTACTTTGAAAGCTGTAACCAAAATAAACAAAAATTGTATCTTAAAAGCTGGTTTAAAAAAGTTCATTGGTCATAATATATGGAAACCTAACAGAGCGAGACCCGACTCACACTTGGCGGATTGAACGTTTAATAATTCATATAGACATAAATTAATTTTAAATGTGATACAACAACATTGCTCAAAAGTTTTAATTATTTTAAACTCCTAATGCAAAATGGTATAGAGAGCGGTGGGTCCGACTCGCGTCAAATGATCTACGAGAGCCACGTATTTGCCTTCGAGTTAGCGTCGCTTACTCCCTCTCATTTGTATAATTTTGCGCATAAAACGATTCCCAGTTTATCCTGTAACCCTGAATAGTTATAATGATTAGTATAAGTGAGAGAGCTCGATTAATATTCGGTCGGTGGTGTGCCGTCAGTCACTGAATAATCAGATTTAGCGCGCGGGTCGAGGTGACTGCCTTGAGATTATTAGGATAGGGCCGACCCTCCGGCCGCTTATTCCAATATACGATTGTACTTCATATTACAATGAAATGGTTTCGCAAAATCAGAAAAATAATGTCTAACTATATAACTATTTAGGTAGCTTCGCTAAGTTTCCACGCCGGTCAGCTAGCAGAGGATTGAGACCACCTGCTCTACCCTATTTTGTTTTGATCCCAGCGCCTAACCTGGCCTGACTCGATCCTTTGTTTACCTTCGTAAACAATAATAATGTTCACATAATTTTGACCCTCATAATTTGTAGTAAGAAATGGGCGGTCGTTACAATTTCAAGTAAGATGAGGTTGATAATATTATAACGTAGATAGATGAGAGTCTAGATAGAGGATTAGTGCAAGGTTATGCCGATGTTTTGAAAATTAGAATAAAGCTGCTAAGTACGTATAATTTATTCTTGGGAAGCTTCATTTAACCTTGAAGTTGATGTACAAACTTGCGGAGCGGGGAGCGTTCGAAGGCAGGGTGAATCTCTGCGAAGCCCGTCGGGATTAGCGTCAAACGAAGAAAAAGAGACGCGGGAAATAAGCCGTAATCCATGAGACGTGACCTAAATTCTTCCTTAAACATCGACGATTTGATATCCTCGTGAAAACAATTTGATTTTTCCCTTTCTTTTCTAACCGTGCGCTTTGACAGTAAATTGGATTGCCTCGTGTTTTACGCATGATTTTTCGCGTGAGTCAGCTTTATTATTCACAGGGAGTTCATGAGCTCATACCGTAATTACTGTACACATTGCGTCGGTTTCTTCATGGATATGATTTTTCATTGGGTTATTGCTTGTTATTATAGAGTTTTGAATTTGTTGAGGTAACGTGGATCGGGGGACTCATAGGAACTTATGCTAATACTAACTATATATTATATATCCTATCCTATCCTAATTATTATAAATGCGAAAGTGAGTTTGTTTGTTTGTTTGTTACGCCTTCATTCAACTACTCAACGGATCATCATGAAATTTGGCATGCAGATAGCCTATGGTATGGAGAAGGAAATAGGCAACTTTTTTTTAGCGCGGGGGACAGCTTGTATTATCATAATTAGGCAATTAGTTCGTTAAAGAAAGAGTAAACCTTCTATCAATAATGTGTCAATGTGTGTAATTAGGATCTTATTACTCTCTCCGTCTTATTACTTATTCCTCTGTCCGTCCGTCGTTCCGTCTGTCTGGAAAGTGGGCACAGAATGTGTTGTGTGTAAGTATTTCTATTGCTGCTATAACAACGAATAATAAAAACCGGCCAAGTGCGAGTCAGACTCACGCACCGAGGGTTCCGTACAAACCTGTAGGTATATAAGTAAATGGTAGTATAGACCTGAGTATTTGATATTAATTTCAATTTATGACGTATTAAAAAAAAACTACTTACTAGATCTCGTTCAAACCAATTTTCGGTGGAAGTTTGCACCGTAATGTACATCATATATTTTTTATAGATTTATCATTCTCTTATTTTAGAAGTTACAGGGCGGGGACACACATTTTACCACTTTGGAAGTGTCTCTCGCGCAAACTATTCAGTTTAGAAAAAAATGATATTAGAAACCTCAATATCATTTTTGAAGACCTATCCACACTTATGGGTTTGATGAAAAAAAAAAATTTGAGTTTCAGTTCTAAGTATGGGGAACCCCCAAAATTTATTGTTTTTTTTTCTATTTTTGTGTGAAAATCTTAATGCGGTTCACAGAATACATCTATTACCAAGTTTCAACATTATAGTTCTTATAGTTTCGGAAATAAATGGCTGTGACATACGGACAGACAGACAGACAGACATGACGAATCTATAAGGGTTCCGTTTTTTGCCATTTGGCTACGGAACCCTAAAAATGAGATAAAATTAAAGGGGTACCATACAAGCAGCGTTTTTACGGAAACCATCGCGTGTGAATCAGACTCGCACTTGGGCAATTATTTAAATAAATATTTGAGAACACAGCAACATTAGTTTAGCGCAGGTATCAATAATCTTGGTCCCTAACTGAAGTAACAAGACAAGGAAAACATTCCATATACGGGAGAACTCAAGTGGAAGATAATAAAAGAAAACAATGAAGAATATGATAATATCAACACTTGAAGAGCTGAAGCTTATAAGATACGAATTAGTACCTGCTTCTTAATGTGTTTTATCTTTATTGAAGATCTTAGATCAACTTATAAGAAACAAGTGACGCAACACACATATAATATACATTAATGAATACCAATTTATTTTTAATGGATGTCTCTATCATAAGCATTTTTAATATAAAAACGAATAATAGAAAATTTCTCAAAAAATCTTTACATATTTCTCAAGCGGAATAAAACAGATTTTCTTTTGTTTGAATTTACTTTTGTTTCGGAATGCTGAAAACACACTAAAGATATATTTTAAATACCTCAGTTCTCAGGCTAACAAGATTAAATGGTAGCAGGCCTATTGACACGATATTTAATGAAACATAAAAAATGTCGCTGTTTTTTTATAATTTAGTTAAACAAAACGGCGGGCGGGCGGCGCGGCGGCGGGACTAAGCCGCGAGATGTAATCGAGCTAAATGTTAAAGACCAACCGTTTACATTAACCGCCTTTTGTGAAACAAATGAAAACTGCGCTCAGGGGCAGGGTTTTAAGTAAAATTGCTACACTTTTTTCTGTATGAAACAGCAACATTTGATACATTCATATTGCTGAACTTATTTGTAGAAATATGATTATCCGCATAATTAATAATTTTAAGAATATATATTTTGGTATCCAAGTGTAGGTATTGATATCTTCAATACACTTTTGATTACATTTATAACTGGCAAGTGTATTTAATGATATTTCAGAACTCGAATAAAACTCGAATCAATGAACAAGTAGAAGTATTTCTGGGCGGCTATTGGATACTAAAGTGGTAGTTGACTGTTACTAATTTGGGTAAAGTGGCACTTAGCCAGTCTCGAGAAGGTAACGATGTTATCAATTTGTAGGTAGATTGGTTTCAGACTCTGGTCTCTTAATTCCCTTATGTATGGAACTTCTGGCATAAGCTAGCGCTGAAATAGTTTTGAAGCTTTGACCACATCAGCAAATATAGCCTTGCAGGTCTATTTGTTCAGTCCTGGGAATGTTACTGGAAATTGACTGCATGTTAAAAGCTCGGGTGGTAAAATCCTGTTTATCATTCTCAAGTGCCTTACTAGAGCTTTCAGATAGTTACTTTATTTTACTTTGATTTCAAGAGTTCATTATTGAATGATTGATCTTACTGATGTTATTTTTAATTTATTTACTGTTTATATTTTTCCTTTGGTAATGTAGTTGAAGGTGATTAACTTTGTTCAACCGACTTACTAACATAATTATTAATAATTACTATTATACCTACACTGGATCCCCGTATTCACACTTGATTGAACAGTAAAATGAAATGATGTGCACAAAGGTGTTATAAGCACACAAAACCAAGAAAGGACGTTTAAGTGCATCTAGCAGAATACTTCGGTAGATGTTTGGCGGTTAGGCATCCAGCCAGTCGGGTAGGTACATTACATAGGTACTATAAACAAAGGCCCCTACTTTCGTGCTATGGTGTCCCCACGATATTCTACGTAGGTACTTCACTGAAAACTTAAGCCACCACCATTATAATACCACTGAGCTCATATCGCCTTAGAACTAAGGTTTAGCCAAACTTTGAAATGAAATCAGGAATGTTATGAAATTTCTACCCGATAGAGAAAATTGGGACCGCTTGGCGTAAACGTATTCGTAAGTGTAATGAAGTGTACATTCAAGCACTTTATATTTTTTGTAAAAGATTTATACTATAATTTTTCCTTTATTCATGACGTTTACTTTCCTTTGGTTTATCCTAATATTTTAAGGAAAACATAAATCAAAATATATTTTTAAACTTGTTTTCCGATGGATAAGTGTATCCAAGATATGACGTTACGTCGAGAATTGAAGTTGACGTTTCCGTCCTTGTATTGTTGGAAACATCAACGCCAGATTAGAAAGATTACGTATAGTCCGCTAAAAATGCTCAAAAAAATCAAAAATCAAAAAGTCATTTATTCAGTTTAGGCCCTGGTATAGGTAAGGCACTTATGAACGTTACATACAGTTGAATTTACCACCGGTGTTTATCACCTTACGGCCTATAATCACATGAACTTCTGTTTCATTAGGTTGACCGGAAATAAAATGACTATTGATAGACGTGCTTTGTATTTGGCGTGTACAATAATTCGAAGAGGTGTTAAACTAAGTATTGAGTTTGAATGACAACTCCTAACTTCCTAACTAATATTATAAATGCGAAAGTGAGTTTGTTTGTTTGTTACGCCTTCACGCCGAAACTAATCAACGGATGACATATTAGACCTTATTGCGCGCGGTATGAGATGGGATTGAGTTTGAACTTTAATTCAGAATTTATCTAAAGTACGTACCAACTAACCATTTTTACTAATAACTGTTGCAACGCCCTTGCAGGGCTCATATTGTGGACAAATTTACTGTAACATCTTAAAATGTAACATGAAGCTATGAATAAATGAAATTGAAATTGAAAATTAATGTGTTAAACATTTTCAGTCCGCGACTGTAAATGTTTATGTACTGTACATGTGAACAAGTCGACATAATTCCTCTATGGCCGGCAAATGTTTCAATAACCTATATCCCGGATTAAAGGGTTTTGGTTTGCGCATAATCCGTTCTTATTCCTTCGTAAATGGATATTGAAAAAATTTGATGGGCTCGTTTTATCGGAAACTCTTTTTCAGAAGTGCTCTATTTTGCCTTGCGGAATGACGTCGATTTAAGGTGAATGAACGAGCGAAATCCTTCTACATGGAAGAGGCGGTCCTGAAAAGGTGATGAGTTTATACAGTACTATTTAGTTGACGGCGCACCTTTGAACCGATCAATTGGCATCAAGAATACGCTCGCAGCTCGTTTGAATTTTTAGCAATCCTTTCGCTCGTTTCCTTTGTTCTCAATTTTTATATAAGCATCGTAATTCATTCTTGAATGATGCTGCTTTTGAATAAAAATTTATTCTAATCGGATTCTGCGAAAATTAAAAAACACATCGACAAATACATACCTATACCATTATTACATGTAAAATTGTATCTAATTAACAACAAACACAACAACAATAATCAACTACAGAAGAGAACAGATATATTTAGGCCTCTTCTCTAATCAAAATATTTGATAAAATAGATTATAAAATAAATATTATTTCACGCACAGAATCATAATAGTTTGCCTACTTAAAATTTGATGGTGATTTGTAATAAAACAGTGGATTTAGGAGCGCGGTCAGACAATGGAGTCCAATTATTTCATACATTTGAACAAAATGAAACATATTGTGTTAATTGTCCAGGCACCAGTCAGTGATATTAGCAAAACAATTGTTTTATTATAATTGTATATGTGCAAATCCGTAATTGTTTTGACAAACACTGGTCAGAGTATCTAGAAATTCATTTAACGATCCCAGCTCGACAATAACCGCCCGTGGAATTTAATGGTTTGTAAAGCGGTCTCGATTAAAACTGCCGTCTATAATATGGATGAGGTCAGTCGTTTTAGTGTGTGGAGGGAACTTTTAATGAGTTTATGAGTGCCCCCGGCGATGCTCGGTGTTACCTCCACGCTTCGGCCTGACGTGAATTATTCCCGAACGTAACGTTTAATGTAATTAGTTCGCCTATACAACTTGTATGTGACATTGTAGAAGGACTCGCCATTGTCATTTATCTCGACAGATAAACGATATATCGCTCTGCAGATAAATAAATGATGAATAAGTATGTCCACCGCCGCATATATGTGCCTGTACGCATAAACAAGTATTAAATTATCACATAAAAATAAAGAGCTTTACTCAGGCCCTGTCTAGTATATTGAGGCTATATTTTGTACTATAGGCAGTAATTGGATGAGTTCTATGCGGAGATCGTTATGTTTGTCCGTAAACACTTAAAATTATTTGAAATTAATAGTAGCCGCCATAACTTCAATACAAGAAATAAACATGAAATTGTGACACCTAAATTCAGATTATCTAAAGTTAATAAGTCTTTTCTCGGAAATTGCGTTCGATTCTATAATAAAATCCCACTTGAAGTAACTAAAATGTCCTATAATATATTCAAAGATTTTATAAAGCAAAGGTTAATTGACAAAGCCTACTATAAGGTGGCTCATTAAGTGGAAGACAAGAATATATGGTTGAAGTAGCTTCTCTCTGCACTGGCATCCCCCTTGCCTAAGTGACAATTATATGAATAAGTATAATAATTATATGGTATATATATATATTGTATGAGTATTTGGAAAAAAGCTGTAATATGAAAAGATCTTCCACATCTAAAAAAAAAAGCTTTGCTGAGTTTCTTGCCGGAGCCTTCTCAGTTTAAATGTATTTCGAACCGGTGGTAAATTCAACTGTATGTAACGTTCATAAGTCCCTTACCAGGGCCTAAACTGAATAAATGTCTTTTTGATTTTGATTTGATTTGATTTGATCACTAAAACGCCTGCTTTCGTACGAGAGCAGAGTTCAGCTTGTGTATCATATCACATTGTTTGCTTATAATCTTATAATCAAGCAACCGACACACAGGGTCTACTACGAAAAACGATACACGATAGTCCGATGATCGTTGTCAACCAATTAGCCAATAAAATTCCACAAAATGTACGTCCCGTCAGCTTCGCTGTATTTCTATAGGTTAATATTTTGACGACGATTATCGGACTATCGTGTACCTATCGTTTTTCGCAGTAATCCCTAATGAAATAATAAATTCTTAACTAAACCAAATCCTCCTTAATCCCATTAAAACAAAACGCCAATTTTATATTTTGATGACCTAATAATACTTACGGGGATGGGTTAGCCTGGTCCCTGGTCCATTCAAAATAACCGATATTAAACATAAAGGCATCCGCGACTTGACATTCCGCGCCGATAACGCGCTGCGTATTTACCCTGTTGTCATCTAGTTAGCGCTGCTGTAGCAACATGAAGCGCAATGTTTTTTTTGACAAACAAGTTGATGCAGCGCTACTTTCTCTCCCACGGTGTCACACGATATTTTTGCGCTGCAGCTGTAGCAGCATTCCAGCGGTGCTGCAAAAGCTTATATAGAAAACTGTGCAAGCATATTCATCTGCCGAGTCCTGTGGTACGGCCGTGCCTGTGGTCTATTCTAATGTTACTATGTAATGTTCTAATGTTACCGACGATTAAGTTATAATTAAATGTCGATGTTCGCGCATGTGCGTGTCTGAACCAGACCGCTGCGCCGAGTTTCTCCTTCCTCGAGTCTATATATTTAAGACGTCATGTACAAATGTTGCAGGAACAAGGTGCAGAAAGTTGGACAGCAAAAGGGACATAAATCAGGGCGTGGAGTGCGCCAGCTGGCATCTCGTGAATAGTTCTGTCGGGTAGCGACCGCGTATGACATTCGATTACCCTTGCGCCAGGAAAACGTCTGACATAGGTACATACACGACCGGCCGTTGGAAAATTAAACTTGGGTAAAAATGCGGCTTCAATAACTTCGTATACCTCTATGTCGATTAAAGTGTGCTAGGGTTTCACTTTTTAGCTAGATATTTATTGAGTCGTTGTATGATTTACAGTTTTACTTGATCTGGCCATTGACATTTATAATTCTCATAGTAAGCCGATTGTTTGTCATTTCGCATTGAGACGTAGACAGTGAAATTAAGGCTCAGTATCACTTGTGCCTGCTTGGGCCAGTACCTACTGATTTTACTCAGACATACCTACTATTACCTACGTAGGAAATATACCTAGTGCTTCACTTTCTTATAAGGAGGTGCTCCGTCCTGATTTTTTATACGACCATGATTAAAATCAAATAAGTTTGACATAGTGTCAGTTTCACAGAGTATTATGTGTGTGTGTCAAACGCATGGTTAGTATGTGTAATGTATTTATAATGCAATATTATACAGGCTTATGTTATACAGGCTGTTTTTTTTCCAGCCAAACTGGTGTTAGAGCAATTAAAAAAAATGTATTTTCTCAAAAAAATAAAAAGATTTTTTCTTTTTCTGCTTTTACGTCACAATACGAACAAAATTGTTCATCACAATCGTGGTCACACGTTGCTAGAAGTTATCAAAATTGACCTCTAATTGTAAAAAATCACCTGTATATATAAATATTAGCTTTGTGCACTTCTTCTCCTTATAAACTTTCGTCGTCACGTATTAATATAGATTGATTGATTGATCACTACGTAGTTCTAGTCTAAAATTTCAGAGCCTTATAAATAAGGTACTCCAAACACATAATTGTTTAAAAAAAAAAAAACACTCACAGCCTCTGGCGCTGCCGGGCGTGCAGTTTATTTCAAGATTTTTCCAACTCTGTTCTAACACAAATCTTGGAGGTTAATGTTCCAAAAGTCTGGTACTTACTTGACTTCTTATAATTTCTGACCTGACTGCAAAAGTAAGGAACTATATTGTACGTGGAAAACTTTTTATTACCCCATTAACAGTGTTCGCGCAAAGGCAAACTTAACATCGAAAAGGTGCTCGTACGTAGTACTTAGTCTTTGGCAGTATGTAAAATCATAACGTAAACTATATTCGCATAACTCTCGTGTATCCCTGTGTCTTCAGCTTTTAAGCACGTATCAACACCTTACTGGTTACTTTCATTCTAAATTCTCTGATAATGTCCTTGGTTGAGACCAAAAATTGAGATATAATTATTTATTTATTCATAAGATACACAAACCACGTACATACACAACATTTTAGACGGAGCATACATAAAGTTGATGTATGTAGGTATATCTTTAAATTTTAAAGGGAATTCTACAATAAGGGTAGGGCGATCAATCAACTAAAACGTGAAAATGTACATGAAATAAAACAGAAATTACATGATAAAATATAAACAATACAAATCAAATTAAAATTAAAACTTAGTACTAAATGTAAAGTAGGTAGGTACTATATATAGTAATTATGTAAATATTTATTTCAAAAGCATGGCGTGGTCCATCTTAATGGATCTTCGGCTACTGCTGCAGTGCTTATTAACCAGCTAAATGTGAGGGAGACAGGAAGGGTCCAGAGGTGGTAGAAAAACTTATCTCCATATTGTAAATTAGATGGGATTACGGAGGTAATTAATTATGATTCCCTGCGGACTTCTGAATTTTAATTAGAATAAATTATATTTAGCCTTTTCATTTAAGACTCAGGAGAAAAAAAACCGAATAGGATACTTGAATTTAATTTTAGATTCGAAAGAAACCCGGAAGCCAGCTCGCAAATCCTGAGAGGATTTCTGATTTGGTGAAATTATATTTGATTCTTAACTTACTTTAACAATAAACATAGGTACCCATAAAAAATATTTAATAAATTATACATTAGTGAGAAGAAAAATGCTATTTATAAAGCTATCAATAATAGGTGATTGATATGGAGTACAACACTTTCAATAACATCAGATTTATAGCGTAGGTACGCCGATTTTATATTGTCACTTCAGGAAATGTGGGCGTTTGAGTCGAGGTTTATTTTAGGATCTGTGAATCTGAAAATGCTAAAGTGTTTGTTATAGGTGGGTGAAGATATTCACGTCATAGGTATCAATATTCATTTAAACTCAGCATTGATATCTTTGTTTGCTACTACCGTCGCAGGCAAGTGGTCACTATAAACACGGAGAGATTGTGGTCAGACACAAGCCTAAAGTTTATAAAAATATACATAAATAGATACGTACAGTCAATACTTGATCTAGAATCGATATTATGTGTGACTAAATCCGATTATTATACATGTACCTATATGAATATAGAGGAATATAGCTATATCTAGGTCATCTATGGATAAGCATTAGGAGAATATGAAGGAAACGAAACTTAACTAAAGCCACCAAAACCAGGCTCGTCAGGGCACTCGTGTTCCCCATATTTCTGAACGCCGCGGAGACGTGGACTCCAAGGGAAGGCGAGAAGAAGAAAATAGACGCTCTCGAAATGAGTTGCTGGAGAAGATGCTTGGTATATCTTGAACAGAATTCCGTACAAATAAGTCCATACTCCAGGAACTCGGTATTAAACAGCGGCTATCCTCCGTAGTGCAGTCTCGCATCCTTACTATTCTTTGGAAACTTGTCGCGGCGCGGAGATGTTTCCGTAGAGCGAATGGTGGTGCAGGGTAAAGTAGAGGGCACCAGAGCACGTGGGAGATCACCCATGCGATGGACCGATCAAATTAAGGCCGCAATAGGCGGTCTCATCAACGACTGCACCAGAAGATAGGGACGAATGGCGGCGTGTTGTGAAGTGCGCTACTAATCACACGTCATGACGACCACGACCTCTCTGTCAAGAGTTACACCCAACACCCATGAGGAATAAGATGATACATGTGTGCAATGTTGGTAATTTCAGACGATATTAATACCGCCTCATCTGTACCTACCAACCAACTGTAATTACCAACTTTGCACACATGTATCATAATGTACTATTACGCATACTGAAATGGGCAAATTATACAACAATTGAAAATAACAATGACGTCAGTTTAAATGATGAAAAAAAGTAACAGCTGGTAACCCAAAAGTGGGTAAAATACTAACTGAATAAAACTTGTTTGCGATCCAAGCCGGCTCTGATTGAACGTTAAATAACTTTATGAACATGAGTGCTAAGAATTAGCCAATTCAATATTTAATAAAATCAGGACAAAATGGAATGACTAAAGGGCCCGACCCTCTAGTCATTCCATTTTGTAGTAAAGTAAAACGTGGTATGCGGTAAGGGTAGGGAGGGAACGTAAATAGTTTTACTACTAAATGTAAAGTTACATAAATTGCTTACATACAACACTGACACAAAGCTGTATTTCTAATAGTCCTAAAACCTTGTAAAAACCCTTGCCTTGCTACCATATTTTGTGAAGTTTCACTCGATTACTCTGAGATATCTCTCTATACATGTCTATATACTATCTCTTATCTTGAAGACGGCGCCTTCCGTTTTAATTTTGGGTGCTAAAATGAACGTGAACTGTACAGTGGCGCCAACTTGGTTATACAAATTATAAGGTTGGTTGGTAAGTTGTTTGAGAAGCTAAAATGTACTGCAAGTGATATGTGTGTAGAGTAGACCAAGCATTCTTAATTTAAACGGGTAAAATAGTTAGACAGCCCAACGCTGGCAAAAAAAAAAAACTTGCGCGCCGTATTTTTTAATGTTCTCATTGTGTGGTTGATTATTATAAAAAAAAAACTACAAAAAAATACAAGTCTGTTTTTTTCCTCGCAAGTGTATTGAAAAACTTCGTATGACACGCGTGTGCTGTGCATTGATTATTACACTCTCGGCTCACTTATCGTGTTCTCCGGCTCACGCGCTTAATACCGCCTCGAGTGTTAATAACCAACGTTGCACACGTGTATCAAAATTATATTTCAGGTATAGCTATAGATATTTTATTTTGGGTATTGTAGAAGCACGATCATTCCGACACTGTTTGCATAAAACGTAATGGCAGATTGCGGCCGTGCCTGGAAGTACAGCCAGCGATTCGTATTGTGCCATCTGCTCACATTTAGATCCCTTATAAAATGTTACTGCACATTATCACACGTGGATACGGCCCGGCCTCGCGGTTATTTCGAACCGCTACCTTTTTATGACACTAATGGAAAATACTGTTTAGCTTCAGGCTCATATTTATTTAACGCACTCCACCGACACTTACTCGGATTTTCTAGAGTGGACATTTTTATTTACTGTCTTATCTGTTACTAGCTGTCCCCCGCGGTTCCACCCGCGTTCCCGGGATAAAAAGCATATAATACTCAGGAATAATGTAGCTTCCTATCAGTGAAAGATTTTTTCGAATCCGACTGGTAGTTCCTAAGATTAACCCGTTTAAACTTAAACCGATTTCAAATTACACTAAAAAGTAATCAAATCCGGAACTGATGATAATGGGTCCAAACGGGAAGAGTACCCCTTCCAAACAAAAAAAGAATTTTCCAAATCGGTTAATAAATGAGGGAGATATGAGTAACAAACATAACCGCCTGACTGTTGAATTTAAAGACATAAATGACTTTGACTTTGAGTGAGGTTTCGAAGCCAAGACATTCAACGTCAATATACCACCGTAATTTTACCACTAATTTGTTAAATAATTCCTAAGCATTCCCTAATTTTAGTACCTAAGTTTTGTATTACAGGTTCCAGATATTAATTATTTAAAAAAGCTAAATGGGTACAATTTATATAAACCTTTATAGGTGGTCCGAATGCAGGATGGAGCTAAGAAAGCTCAAATTATGGTTATTAACGAATTCGTAGACAATATAGCACGGAAACCAAATGCGGAGAAAGGTAAGGCTGGGTAAGGCAGGGTTGTGCAAATGACCATATAAATCATGCTGAGTGACGTAAAATTGACATATCGAAGTCATAAATCAAAAGGGAATAACCATACGAGAACAAGTTTTGACAAGTCACTTAACTCGGCGGGGACAAAGTGGTTTTTGGTAAAATTTACTCATATGTTCGGAAGCAGGTGACGAGAAAATGTTAAAAGCATGTAGCCGCGGCCTACAAGGTTAAAGCTAATGTTCGGGACGGTAATGTACGGTTTAAAGGCATGTTTTTATAATATTACAGGTTTTAGATATTGGGTGGTCACAGATTACAAAATAAGGCAGATGGAGCGCACGGAACACGGGAGTGAGGCCAAAAAAGCAAATACATATTGAAAAACACGTACCTGGTATTCGCTTTTGAATGTGTATTTGCTTTGTTTAACAAACTTTATGTAACAAAAAACACTCCTTTATTAAGAAACTGTGGTTAAACAATGCAAATACAAACTGGTCAACGAATACTAGGTATCAGATTTTCAATTTGTATTTGCTTTTTTGGCTTCACTTTCGTGTTCCGCGCGCTCCATCTGAATTATTCTGTAATCTGTGTGGGTGGTTTACTACTTTATTTTATTATCGGTAGACTTATATTTTACAATGAATTTAAAAGGCTGTTGAAGGTTTAAAAAATCCTTTCGTCATTTATCTATTGGGAACTGTTTTTAGATGAGTTTGCTTGTTCGGTGCTGGCCGTTATGTGGTGAGTTACCACCATCACGTAGCGACATTACGATCCATAGCTTGCTCGCTCGCTCATACATATAACATAATTAAAGTGTAACACACGGCTAAAAAACAATCTCTCAAGTATTTTTTACGACAACAAATGGATGTTTTATTCTTTAAGTAATTTTTCAGACGAATGAAACTTGAAAGTATGCCCTTAGGTTATGAAATCATTTAGTTGTGTTTTTTTTATATCTTTGTCACAAATTGCTTTTGAAAAATGTTATTTGTGCTCCATTCAAACGATATTAAAATTTGGCATACTAATTCCATTACACGAGTCAAGAATGCTGTGCTTAATATATCTTTGTTGCTATATATGAATTTCATTTTGGGAGCTGAGATTGAAAGGCTGATTGTTGTAGCTTGCACACATCAAAGGCCTTCATGATCAATATTTGATGTAGTGTCTGTCTATACAGGCTGACTACACTGACCTTTTTGTCGTATTAGGTAGTCTTTACTCAATACAAACACAGTCACTTTATCTGCTTGAATGCCTTACAGAGTCATCCACGCAAACTCTGATTGTTAGGCTGAAATAATTTATCAGTTTCAAATACCACACTTATTTATTGTAGAACAACATTAAATTTTCCTGATGACAGACAGCTTTTTGTAGTATAACTATCTAGAACAGATATGCCTTTTTTAAAGTTTAGGTAGAGAGGAAAATGGGACTGTATTTTTGAAAATAAAATATACCTGTCCAAATGGATCGTCCATACACACAGCCACAATGGGCCGTTGCATTCGATTCAGACTAAAAATGTTGTTTACGTTGCAAACTTGATATTTATACAGGCTATGAAAACATCACTGACATATAGAGGTGTATTTTTTACAAGTAGACATGGATGGCAAAATCCTAAAGTATAAGGGCTAGCGAAAAATGCTCAGAAGTCTCGAGGCAGATATTGATAAAAACTAAAATTGTTACTTGGATTTTCAATTTTTTGACGGGCCAGTTGGCGTGGTTGGTTCGTCTCATAAGTGTATTAAAAATATATGTAGCTATTTACAAACAATAAGAAATATATTTGCCATCATAAATAAAACATGTCCCGGGAATCCCTTGAAAATTTCACCATAAACTTTAATATTTTTCTAACAAAAATGTACAAATTACAATCTATACCTTTATAGAAAATTTCGGCAAGGTTCCCAGAAGGCTGGCAGTGTTTCCTCTTTGGATAGCCAAGCTGATGCGTTGGCGGAAAAAGCTCCCCGTCCGCCGGTCTCCGGAGGCCTCGATAAATTTTGATGACAAAGTGCGAGCAAAACGGCGAGCTTCGGACCCCCATTATACATTATATTTGAGTTCAAATCCTAACTAATATTATAAGTGCGAATGTGAGTATGTTTGTTACTCTTTAAAGCCTATGATACTCAACCGAGGATCATGAAAGAACAAAGGGTCCATTTGTATGAAACGCGTCCCCAGAATGTAGCACTATAAGCTATGGTGGAGTTTGTTGGCCACATCGAGGGCATCATTTTATTGTATGACACCAAGTCTGGATTCCATGGGAAAAAAAAGATATTCACGGTTAAAGCAACCAAAATACTGAGTAACTTTGATATCGTCCCGCAGTATTTGTATAACTTTTCTAATTTAAAAGTATTATATATGCTTATCCAGAGTTTAATCTATCTTTGTGCTAAGTTCCACCCACATCTGATAAGCCATTTCGGCGTCATTTAATAACAAACACCGAAAAACTTAAGCATTGTTTACTTACATTACTATTACTAGGATAAGGTAAAGATCTTTTTTTTTTGACACAGCAAACAATTACACTCGCATATTAGGTATCTACCTACTATATGACATTATGTTTAATTGTCGTTATTTATGTGTAATCAATGAATCCGCCTCATAGGCAGACTGATAGCCCCATAGACTGACTGGATAATGGTACATAGCAAAACACAATAAAAAAGAAAACTTGAACATGACTATAAACACTGTATTATGTTCCAAATAGTTAATGATAACCGAAGATGTCCATAAAATAGGTCGTCTAAGTGACTATACACGAAACAGCACGTGACGCTAGAAATATTGACGCCAGGGATCCCGATGCTTTGACTGACGTTTAAGGAAGTGTTCTGGAATTGTAGGGCCACACTATAGGGGTTTTCTTCGGTGTCTTATGTTACGTTTTCCAGCTAAATTACTGGACTAGGTTGATAGCAATTAAAATTACCACACGCGGCAGCATAGAGCCTACAGATGGACAAGCAATACTATTTTCTCAGGAACACAGGTGAAGCCACGAGGCACAGCTAGTACTTTAATATGATAAATGCAACAGTAGATCTATCCGTATTGTTATGTTTTCACAACTATGTTACTGGACCGATATCGATAAATATTAGCAGATCGATCGATATCGATAAATATTAGCAGAAAGATAGCAAGGATCCTGGAAATTGACATACAGTTCTTTTTGTCTTGGTCGATTGGAATCACTGGTATTCAGTATTCTGTGCCGCAGGGCATAGCTAATAATTACAAAAAACAATCATTACCAAAGGAACATTTTTGTAACTTCAAATGTGAATATCTTTTTTCTCCCATGGAATTCTGACTTGCTGTCATAGAATAAAATAATGTGCTCAACGAGACCTACAATCACCACTATAGCTCATCTTGCTACAGTCTGGGGACGTTTTTACCCATTCTTCTTTGTCATGTAGATGGATTTGGTACATAGTCTACTTTTTGTTATCTCAGGAATGTGGGTGAAACCTAGCGGGGACAGCTAGTAAATACATATTACAAGTTGAAAGATGCATTAAATATTTATTTGCCCGAAAAAATACCTCACAAATGGATTTATGAAATAAAGAAATCTAGTTCAATTCTGCACATCTGCTTTATTTTGCTATCGACATGTAACCTATACGAATCCGGCAAATGAAGTCGTATAAAAATGTAGAGCTATTTTCATTTCCTGGCCCGTGCGACCTGCATACATGTCCTACACAGTTGTGACTAATGTGCCTAACCCACGTCAACCCGTGACGGAGGTGAAGTGAAGCCTCCAGGTGTACCAATGTGTATACAGTATTGACGCTCCACTAACGAATTTTATTCCAATAAATTCAGAATCTACATTGCGATCACATCGATTGTATACTTGTCTAATGTTACAGATGTATAACCTACTGTTTATTTATCAATAAATTTCGTAATAAAGGTATACTCGCCTACTATTAAATGAGCAATATATGTATATATCTACGGTTAAAAGGCTATTTGCATCAAGCGCTATTTTGAAAACATTAGAGGAGAGCGATTTAAAAAAATATAAGAAAAATATTCCTAAAGTATTGCCTATATAAAATTGCAACTGGAAACCAATTAAACCATGTAAAAAGTGCTATTATTTCAAGTACATTTTATAAAAATTTTACCAAGTTACGTCGGACTTTTTGGCGGGATCTTGCAGAGTAACGTTGCGTTTTCATTATTATTTTCATAAATTCGTGTATTTTGAGTTTTATTGCATATTATCGGTGGTATTTTATCCAATAAAGATCAATACATCTGCACCAGTGAAGTGAAATGGCAATTAGCAAAATACAGAAGCCGTGTGACGCCACTGAAGAAAAAAAAAAGTTTGGTGTCACTTATGTCATATTACACCATTTTCCGATCAAGACCTAATGATTTGAATACAATAGACTAAGGTAAAAATATGTTCAACACGAGTGTGTTGAACATATTTTTACTTTACGAGCGAGTGCTCGTAAAGTGACAATTATTGCATAATTGAAGTCTGTTTTTTTCTGAAAATGTCGTATGACACGTGTGAATTGATTTATTACACTCTAGGCTTCCTGATCGCTTCTATCGCCGAGTGTTACTAATCAAATTTGCACACATTTATCATAATGTACTATAATACACCATAAATTATCATCTCTATCAATTTATTAATTCAAGAATACCTAAGGTCTAAGCAACACGACTGGAAATTAGATGTAAGGTTTTAAAAATTAAGATGTAAAGTTAGTTAATTAATTCAGTTAGATCATAAGATACAAGATACGATCGGCATGTTAGTATTTTTTAATCTTTATTTATGATTATGCCACCCTCGAAGTTACACTTAAAGTTATCATATTATACATATAATATTCTACGTTTACTTCCTATTTTAACCAAGGCATGTTAGTTATAATGAACGAAGGTTATATTAGGATAAAAAGTCCTCCCAACTCATACAGCTGTAACAAAAAAAAAATAGTTTCTAAATTAATGTAATGAGAAGATACGGCGTTTTAAAGAGTATTTTTATATTAAAAGTCACTTACTGACTCATCAAAATATATAGGGTAGTTCACACAATACAATCTTAAAATTTAGCGTGAATGGGAGATTTTATGGCACAAATAAAGGATTAAATTCTAAAATCAATTATTACAAGAAAAACTTAAAACTATTAATCTCTGTAAAGTAATACAGTACATTATAGTGAGCAATTTTTTTTGTTGTAATAAACCTTTTTTTAATACAAGCTTTTTGTGGTGAATGTACGTTGTGTTCACTTTACTTGCATAGTCTTCCAATATAGGTACTAATGTATACCAAATATGAAGTCAATTCGATCACTGGAAGTGGGTGAAATGACCAAATGGGGATTTGACCCAAACATACATTGCAAGTTAAGTAAAAAGCTTGTAAGAAATAAAAGGGAACGATACCTATACTCTCAGTTCTACTGCATTCGGTACTTGGCTGGGCATAATGCATGTTCTATGCATGCAGATAGCACAGGAAACAAATAAAACCAATGAAGTTATGTAAATGTATTTGCTATATTTTCAAGCCAAATAATACCAAAAAATATAATGAAGTAATTAGACATCCGAAGGAAAATCAATAATTCATGAACTTATACTGCCTTCTTATAATTTAGGCAAAACAACACAAAAGGCCACCCATTAAGCCTTTACATTTACAGAAAAGCTTAATTTGTTCTTAGAAAAATAAATGTCGTTTGAGGAAAAACGCAAACGAGGTTGCCTTTAAGGCTTTAAGTATCCAGGACATGAGATGTCTCGACCATGGAGTCGGTACTAACGATCCAGAGAGTCTCTATTCAAAGTTTTCGCCCGCGGTCCTCCACCACGGAGAATTAATTTAAATGAAATCATCACAGTTTATTCTACTGTGATGTCGGAACGGGCGTTCAACCGACAAGAAAGCGCCTCAAGACTCATTTACAATTCCAATTAAGGGCAATTCTCATTTACTTTTGTCCTGTAGAAGTAACGAATCAGAGCGGGACCTCTCGACTCGTCGCGACCTCAAAACATTCATTGCTATGAGCCTCACTCGCGATGCTACTCCATAAGTATGTGCCTACGCACGTATATTCTGCCCCTCGATCTGTTTTAGATTGATCCAATCTATATAAGTGTAATCAATGTAGTAATTTTATGATAACTTACAGACTTCCTCTAAAGCAATTATACGTTGTCATTACGTTCAACGTACTAAGTTTTTGAAACTATTACCCATTTTCATCCTATACCAACTTGAGAACTTGCTGCAATACATAGTTCTGATAACTATATACACTGAATTACGAACAGGAAAGTTAGCTTGTTTGTAACGTTTTACACAAGTCGTAGATTCGATAATAGAGCAGTTTCATAATCATTCACTATTTATTATTTTAAAGTTATGGTCAGTGATAAAATTATACCTTTGTGTTCGGACACAAACCCTTACTCATAAAAGGAAAGAAAAGACTCAGGATTTTTTTTCATAAATTCTTGACATAAAATGCTATCTATTGTTTGATAATGCCAATACGTGACCGTTTATTCAGTAATAATAGTTAATGTTTTATTAGTAAGGCCGAAAATCTTTTTACTGCTATAATTTCATATCATTTCAAAATAGTTTAGGATTTTTTTATCCCGAATTCGCACTTTTTATAGTAATCATTAATTTGTTCTACTCAAATAAGTAAAATCCTTCGAGAAATCTTTGTTTTCTCGGACATAATTATGATTAGCTTCCGCCGTGATGGTTATCCAGAGGGATCCAAAGAAAATGTTCTGCCGAATTTCATCCAAATCTGTTCAGAAATTAGGGCACGGCGGCGTGTTTGAGCAGCAAAAGCCACTCAAACATATGCGATCGTATTCCTTTCATCTTTAGCAATATTATAATATTATTATTTGGCACTGTGTAGGTACCTATGTGAATAGTTTCAAATTGTTTTCACCTAACTCTAGCAAGAGTCTTTGGATTTATTTTTTATCGCTATCCCGTCGGTGTGGACCCAACCGGTATCACTATAGACGAGCGAAGCCAGGGGATTTTCTTAAAGACTCCGGTCGCTTCCAATAGATACTGGTATTTGCTGAATCCTCGATTGCGAGCTTAGACATTCAATTTAACTTACTGAACGCTAAGGGAGATTTGTGATAGCCGCGTAAAGACTTCATGAAATGAAAACAACTTTATTTTTTTCACATTTATTTCGAAATCGTACTCGAAAATGTAGGTTATGAAATATCATTCCTACTCCAAAATGTAGGTTATAAAATATAATGTTTGTTTTTCTTAGTTGACTAGAACTATTTGCTTTATAATGAAAGAAGAATTTCGAGGTAATGTTGGGACACTACCTACATCAAAGTATGCCATAACGTAAAGCTTTATATGAAATAATATACGTACCTATATAATTTATTCCATGTAAAAAGGCTCTTAGTACAGAGATAGGTATATTATATAAAAAATGGAAATTACAAACTAAGTTTTTCTCGTATTTTGTAATTGGATAGCGGCAATAAATTCAATTTATATAATATGAAGCCTGAGGAAATTACCGTAGACAAGGTCAAAATATAAGGGTACCTATAGTGAAGAATTTTGTTTAATTTTGGCAAACTGGCGGCTTAGGGAATGACGGCGAAGCACGTTTGTGGCCGCCCTTCAAAGCGCCTTAATCGGCCTATAAATTTTCTTTTATGTGTAGTGTACACGACCACAAGGATTGAGGAATACTCCCTGCGGTGGTCGTTATGTGCCCTTAGTGGGTTTATTTGATTTCCAACCGATCTGTTTATTGTCTTTTCATTTGGAACACTATAAATCATACCTTATGGGCGTTAAATATGTTTTAGGAAAATACCATAAGATAATTTTAAAGAAAAGCGCTTTGATACCCTGACAACATAATTAATTATTAATGGTTTTATATACATTATATTCGTCGTTGTCTACGTTGTTTACGATACAGTCATGTAAATTCAAAGTTATATCTTCTGTTTCGTTTTCTCTTTTTTCCTAAATTTCCGTTTCATATGTACAAGTATTTTTTTAATAAAATTGTTTAAATCTTCCAGACTTAAAACTTTGGCAGTGATCGCAGGTGCAGATGTCGCTCCCGCTCGTATGATACATTTTTCTCTTGCGAGTTGGATCCATATTTTCCTGAAACAAATTGCTATATTTATGACACCCTTAAAAGTTTTACATTGAAAACTAATATTAATTAGTTTTGTAATGGCGTGGCTGATAAAATTACTCTACAAATTGCAATTTGTTGCTTCCGATGAAGCGGATGCGGTTATTTATTATCATTGTAATTAAGTTTGTTGTTTTAAGTGTCATTGTAAACAATTTTCGCAAACAATATAAGAAATTTCATTTTCAGTAATAAAATTGGATCCGTGTTCAACAGGTAATAAGATACGATGACAAGGATAGCATTATCGCGTACAAGGAGCAATCCTGAAAGTGACTTGATTTATTGCACGAAATATCCTTGACGCTCTCTCCCTGGGAATTATGTTTGAAGCCAGGTACAAGATTCTCTGTTGACGTTGGGTATCGTTGATTCTGTACGAGCGACTGGTATTATCGGAGCTTCTGAATTATTTGGAAGCCGTGAACACCGTAGCGAATTATTATTATTCCTAGGTAATGACCGCTCGAAGCGTATCGAGGCAGTTTACGAGAGATGTACAGCCACTGTACAGCGATAATTAATTATTTCATCTTAAACACGATCTCTCTAAGGAATTCTGCAATTACTTTTGCGAATCATGAAAGATATATGATATTATAAGTGACCGTATCACAGTTCCTTTACCGAAATCTCGTTATTTAGTCGAAATGGCCAAGCCAAATATTTTGACTATGGTGTGTAGAGTTTGTGAAGTCAGGGCTTGTAGAGTAAGGGCATGCAGAGTTATAAGCTTGGCTCTACATGAGATCTGATAACTTTTTGACAGTGCGAGCCATATGTCTTGGTAACATTTTACATAAAAATGTTTTTGGTGGGATACTTACGCGTGATCTTAGTAATTTTATATAAATTATAATTGATAAATGTGATGTAAGTGTATAACTTACAAGCTTCCGCCCACCCTGAGTACCTGAAGGATCTAATGTTTTCCCAGGATAAAAAGTGTCCCTTGTCGTAATCCAGAAAATTTTCTATTCATGTGTCAAATTTTATCTTAATTTGTTCAGCGGTTTATGAAATAGTGATACGTATTCTATTATAATCAAAGCATTTATTTCATTTCACTAAAGGCATGCACATACTCATCCCTAGAACTAGTGTAGGTATACTGGCGTATCCATAAAAACGCTTAAACAGTAACATTGAATAAGATATGCTAGTGAAATCATATCACCGGCTTGATTTTCAGGAAGAAGTCATGACATTCTAGCGCAAAGGGCTTATTCTATCTTATCGCGGACGCAGTAAACTTGCCTTGAAAACTCCATCGGGAATACACTGGCTTGAGAGCGGGAAGACAAATGGAATGTTACTCGACATTTGTCGCCAATAGCTATGGGGAAATAACGTGTTACCTTCCGCTATCGTGTGATAGGTGATAGGTATATATTGTGGTATATTGTATTAAAGCACACACACGTTTTACAAGCAGACGCGTTATTGACATTGCTACTGAACAGTTATTGAAGTTAAATCAAAATATTAATAGTTATTAATGTATAGCAAACATTGTAGATGGACAATTCCATTGAAAGGCGCTTGGTGCTCGTTAATGTAATTTAATTGCGGCGCATAGCAATTAACTTGGGTGTTATATCTTATTGCCAGGCTTCAGAGCTGTCAGTCATTTATTCGGATGATTTCATTTGTTTCATTGCCTATTTATACTGGTGGTACCAAAAAGTGTCTTATTCCGAAATTAATAAAAACTTATTTTTTTTTAGCTTTCTGCAGCGTGCGCGCGATGTGCTGGATACAAATATTTCTTTTCCAGTATTTATATATTTTTGTTTAAAGTACATATTTATATAGTATCGGTATAGATTGAATACGGTAAATAGAGAAGTTTGGAAACATACTTACACGATGGAACGAAAAAAAGATTGCATATACCAAAAAAAAAATTCACCATTCGTCGGCACAACAAAATAATGATGAAAGGAGTAAAAACAAAGTACTTGAGTCAATCAAATAACTAATTTATTCGTGCCGTTTAAATTTTAACAACTAACAGTTGCTTTATAAATCGAGTCACAGCGGCTGAAATATATTTTATTGAGCAAATAAAATCTCCATAGTATCACACGAATCGATTCGTCTCCTAACCGAGCTGAAAATGAATGAGAGCTCTCACCCAGGCGGCCGGTCCGCGCACATGTCGGAATTTAATTGAAACGGACGCAATTGGATTCGGGTCGACATATGACATACACCACGCCATGCAGTAATTACCAACATCATGCACGCCATCGGAATAGACGTCTAGTGGTCGTTCACAATACCTATATGAGTGGCCAAGCGGAATTAACTCGCTGACGACGTCGAGGGCGACGTTCAAAGCCGTCTACTCACATAACACAATCCTAAAAATCTGTTTAGGGTTGCCACGCCAGGTCATAAAAGTAATAAGATTGGCTGAGAGGATAAGCTTGGTATTTATAAAGAGTTATTCAATGTCTACCATAGTCCAGAAATTAGATTGCTCAATAGAATCGATCCCCATGAGTTTAATGCCATGTTATTTTGGGACGATACTGATCCAAAACTGTACGTGTAAGTGTATCTTGTTGGGGTATTTTTGTTGTTTGGTTTACTATAATAGCTCTGATTATTAGACAGCAGAATGCAATGTTTGATTCATACATTTTTTGCATTTAAATTACTGAAACTTTTATTATAATAAAAGCTGCAATGTGGATTTAGTTCAGTACAAAATTATATCTTTTTATAGTTAAACGATCTCGAGATATGGCCCTATTTTTACAAGAAAGGTTAGGTATTGTTTGCGTTTTGGTATTGTTGTCACGCGCCCCTTTTCTAAATCTACGCGAGCGGGGCCGCCCGGCCACTAGCAAATTTTCCGCGCATAGAAACACATAGGTACCTACACATAGCCTCTGTAGAGTGTAAATATTGTATATACACGTTAATACCTATATGATTAGTTAAGTACTCATCATATAATGTAAAGGGATCAGCTTATGAAGTTCGTTGTGTCGTGAGATTTTCAAAGATAATATTCAAGGAGCTTAAAATGAAACATGTTTTCTAAGAACAACACTTTGAATGTGGTTTTCATGAATTATGTTTCTAATTCATATAATAATTATTTGAACTATATTATAATCCGAAAATAATTAAAGTATAATTCATTATTAGTAGGTATATTTTAATATTTATGTTAGTTTGTAAGGTGTATATAACTATATATGGGCCACTAGAAGCCTGAAGATTATTATATTTTTATAGCCTTTGGAGAAGAGGTAACCAGTTAATATAGCCAGGTAGATAGCTAATTTATTATAGGTACGTACTTATATATAATGTTTTTGTATCAATCAGTAGTACTAGTATTTATCTACTCTGAGGTAGTACAGTGCTTTAGTACCTATAGTGGAATATGACAGTAGGTGTCTGTTGGCAACGTCAGCATATTTTATACGTGCAGTCAGTTATTACAAGGACCAATTCATCCGATTGATAGCAATTGAAAGTAAATTGCATTTCACAGTCTATAAAGTATCTGTTTGTGCCGGAAAAGTTTCATAAATTCAATTTTCAGCCGGGTAACTTTCGTGTCTGGCCGGTTCAAGCCTGATACTTTTTGAATAAATTGCCATAGTGCGAATCGATATTAGTATAGAAAAATGGAAAGTTGTCGAAAGGAATCATAACTTTCCGTAGCACATTGAATCGGTAATATCCGCACTTGTGATCGTGTTTGTGGTCGATGGGCGGCCACGTGACGAGCTATTGCAAGGAGTAGGTACAGTCGAGGACATAAATATGTATACACTTTTTGAAATTCAAAAGCGATTTTCTCGCATGTTTAACATTTAAGTGTTAAGCTATTACACAAATCATAATAGTATATGTTAGAAGATTCTGCCTTTATAATATCTCATAATTTCAATCAGTAGTTTAAGAGGAAACCGTTGTTGAATTTTACTAATTGTATACATATTTATGTCCTCGACTGTACAATAATACTTGTACGTAGTATTTATATACTCTGAGATAATACGAACAATAAGCACTCTGAAGTATCAAGTCCGCTCTATTTTCCGTTATTTTATTTTAATGGATTTTATTTGTGTGTCTAATTAGCCTATTTACAATTGTTTCAATTAACTCTTTCATGGAGTTCAATATTTTTTAATACGAATAGGTATATAATGACTATTTAAAATTAAACCCAGCCACAGAAAAAACAGCATAAACTGCTGAAAATATATGAAGGTATTTTTAATTGAGACGAAAAGCGATGAAACCGCAAAATGTTAAAACTAAATCACTCATTTGAATACGTTAAAATAACACGAAAAGTCGTCGCACAGAATGTTCCCGAAAATAATTCAAATAGGTTCGTCCTCAATGAAGGATTAGTTTATGCGGCGTGCCCATACCCTTTAAATCTGGTGCAGGGTGGAGACCCAGGACTAATCAGCGCGGATTGTTGCCCTTCCGCCACTCTACGCCCTGAATCAAGTAAATGAGAAAACTTTCTAATTGGAATTTCAAATAGGCCTCCGTTTATACTGACGAGAGCTGTTCGCGGTTCGGCGCCAACATGCTGGCCCGCATTATAATTCTCTTCAGATTTGGTAATTGATATGGGCTGTGGTTAGTTCACATTGTTCTGTGTTGTGTCGTCAGTCAACCTAGAGATTTGTTGCAATGTTTTGTGGTGCAGCAGCTGCGGCCAACAAGGGCAACGCCCGAAACAAATCCCATGGCAAAATTAATAAAACTGTTTGTATGTAAACAACGATAAAGTTACACCAGTAAGTATGAGCAATATGAGCATAATGACTATATCATAGTATGGATGTTTCATTTAGATACCAGACGTTCGTTTGGGTAAAAATAAAATGATAAATAGCAAGTACAACGCAACACGTTCAGAATATACCAAGTTTTTTTTTAATTTCATGTAATCATAGGTAGGTATTTGTAACAGCAGCAACTCTATTAGTACACATTCAATTTAGTTAATTTGTGATGTTTGAACAAAGAACATTTCAATGTTTAAATGTTATTTTACTAGTTCTCAAGAGACATCGCGTGATAGCACGTAGACACTAGCCAGACACCTCAGTTGTAATTGTAGGTAGCTTAAGCGTTTGCACAGTGAAAATTCGTTCAAAAGCTACTTGACAGAATGACTAATAACTCCTGGCTTGTTTTAGACTGGCGGTAATGGGACTGATTTCTGAACTGATCCAATTATTTCAATGGAGCTGAAATCGATTCAACGATAATCATTTGATAAAATTCCTAAAAAATATACAAATCGTAACATCGAGCGACAAAAAAAAAGATCGTAAACCTCCAGATTTACCCACTTATAAAATATCATGATTCAGCAAGGAAAGCACGCATGTATAAGAGAGTCTCGCCGGCACATTCGCATTTCATCAGAGACGTTGTAAAACTTGGCCGGCCGATGTTCGGGTAAGCTCGGAACGAAATTGCCAATCCTCTTTCACAATGGACCGTAAAATGGTTTTCCGTTTTTGCCTCACCAAGCGGAGCGCTGCTCTTTGATTCACCGGACACGTCGTGCTGTGGGCTATCACTAGTTGTAGGAATTTGTGAAAATAAGTCTTTTTACCTCTGCCCTCTAGTTAGCATGCCTAATCTCTAAGATTTCAAATATATAACGTTATATTTATTGTTTATAAAGCGTAAACACTCTTTTTAGAAAGTTTAAATGATAATAAGAGCTAATGGCTAAATACTGAAACACCACGAAGAAGAACTTATTTCAGAAGACAGTTCAAATGTATGCTCAATTATGATCTCCAAAATATTAAGTGGTTTCTGTATTTGGTCGTATGTGTGTGTATTTGTGTTGTGCTGTTTTCCTTGCATACTCACAATTTTTTTTGATCAATAAATAAATGAATAGGTTTAATATCTGCTGCAAACTATTCTATTAATGATTTTAGATAACATTAAAAAAATATAAGAATTCTTAGGATGAATTACATCAAAGTTGTACCTACGTAGTATTTATATACCCTGAGATCAGTCTCGGAATTATGTTAACAAAATTTAATATAGGTTTAAGTTTATTTTTATCTTGCTTCTACTATTACTAAGATACAAAACATAAATTATCCTACTGTTAAAACACAAACAGACAGAATTAAACATTAACAAGAAATAGTAGAATCACGAAATATTTCTTATTTTGTGGAATTCAATGAAACTTTTTACCGTTACTTTTCTCAGGAAGAAACCACAGAAACTGACACGCTTCTTATCATAGCTTTAAAATTTATTTTGTATTATAATTATACATTAAGTTATCGCTTATCACAACGTATCGTAGACCAATTCGTTAGTAAATTAGTAACAGTTCTTCCTATTCTTTTTTATTTAAGAATATTCTACCGCTTCTTTTTCATTCTCCTTATTTTCAAGATAATCAATGAAAAAGCCCACAGGATCACACATACAGGATGTTTAATAGAATTTTTATTGATGAGTGCATCTCTCTTTATTTCCTGCATTTTAAAAAGCATTCTAGCTTCAGTAAGGTCGGTTCTGTGATGATTAGTTACCCGATCAGTCAGTTACTCGATTTGGACACCTTGTGCTTCTGATATGATACGGCATAATAACAAAAAAGTTACGTGTAATGAAAAAAAAAATTTTGTTCGTCATTAAATTTTTTTTAAATATTGGACACGTATAGGTTTTTTTTTTGTCAACAAACAAAAAATGTTGACGTTAATCGTGTGTTGAACTTCCGCGTTACTTCACGATATGGTACCCTTTTCACACTTGCGAACTTTGACGAGTTTTAATCTTTGTAATTATTTTGAATAAGCAATATAATACGTGTCCAATATTATTATTGTTTTTCCCAAGCCACATCCCTATTACAAATTACTTCCGGTTCGGCAATTATTTATATTGATCTGCCACTCAAAACTGTCCACAAAACAGTCTTGACAAATATAAAGACAATAACAATTCGAACGAATAAAAATAAATAGAGTTTTACTTGACCACAGCTACAGCAAGCATTCGGTCCACAGAGTATAATGCAGCACACAAGTGTATAAGCCAGTTGAAACTACTGTCGGTGACAGCTACGGGCAATATCTTTGTTCCGCCAGACCAATAGCTGTTTGTTGTAAAAGTAATGATACTCGAGAAAAACTTACATTAAATAAACATACAATGTGCATGAAGTGGCACTGCATGTTCGTTACTCTTTTGCTTTTTGTGCATATCCCAGTTTCTACTTATAGATATTATGAAGCTGAAGAGTGTGTATGTTTGAATGCGCTAATCTTAGGAATTTCTGAAAAACATTAATATTTGCGTCAGATAGTCTATATTATTAGGCAACATACAAAATACATAGAAACGAAAACTTTTCGAAAATTTGAAAACTTTCGATCTTCTTTAATTAGAAACTCGTTTTTAAATATGCATTATACTCAATATTTAATTATATATTTAATAATAAAATATTATTCTATATACACAATTGTTTTGGTTAGGTATGCCTGTATGGATCTGTAGATATGGACATAAATGCCGGCGTCCCGCAAGGCTCTGTGCTGTCCCCAACACTGTTCCTACTGCATATCAATGATATGCTGTCTATTGACGACGTTCATTGTTATGCAGACGACAGTACAGGGGACGCTTATTACACGGGCCGTGCTAATATCCCTCGTTCCGAGGTGGAGGAAAGCCGCGAACGGCTGTTGTCTGAAATCGAGAGTACACTAACTAGTGTCTCCGATTGGGGCAGACTAAACCTAGTCCATTTCAACCCCACTAAGACTCAAGCCTGCGCGTTCACCGCTAAGAAAACCCCATTTGCTGTGGCTCCACAGTTCCAGAACACGTCCCTGAACATCAGCAAAAGCATCGGGATCCTTGGCGTCGACATTTCTAGCGACGTTTTGTTCCGAAGTCACTTAGAAGACAAGGTTAAGCTGGCATCCAAAAAGCTCGGAGTGCTCAACAGAGCGAGGCAGTACTTCACATCGGGGCAAAGGCTGCAACTTTACAAGTCGCAAGTCCGGCCTCATATGGAGTACTGCTGTCATCTATGGGCGGGGGCACCTGGATACCAGCTTGATCCTTTAGACTCGGTTCAACGACGTGCCATCAGAATTGTCGACGATCCCGAGCTCACAAGCGGTTTCACAAGAGCCCCTCAGTCAGAGGAGAGACTTTGCCTCCTTATGTGTGTTCTACCGCTTGTACAACGGACGGTGTTCTGAAGAATTGTTTAAGATGATGCCCACGGCTACTTTCTACCATCGCAACTCTCGCCATCGACGGGGAGTCCATCCTCACATATTGAAACCTGAATTGTTTCGTACTGTGCGGGCTCAAAGGAGCTTCCTTCCGCGGACGCTCAGACTGTGGAATGAGCTCCCCGCCGTGGTTTTCCCAATGGAGTACAGCATGGGGTTCTTCAAAAGGGGTGTGAAGAGATTTCTGCAGGGTCGGCAACGCGCGCGTGATACCCCTGGTGTTGCAAGCGTCCATAGGCTACGGTAACCGCTTACCATCAGGCGGGCCGTATGCTTGTTTGCCACATAAGTGGTATAAAAAAAAATAAAAAAGATAGGCACATAAAAAAAAAATAGCTTGTGTTTTACAAACAAACTGAACTTAATATCATGTTTCAAGAAACTCACTAGCAAGATCTTTTTAGTTCGACTCGATGCTTGCAAAAAATAAATTACTTAATGCTAAATTTATTGGTCATTTAGGTAACTATTTATTAGTTCAATTAATATAAGCGTACTTTATTTTTACAGGGTAAATTAAAAATGACACAGGCATTGAAATTATTTGTAATTAAAAAAGAAATGGTTCTGTGCATTTTTGAGGGCTGATGGATGATCTATATTCATGGTGATTATAGCAGTAGAAACTACGAAACTTTTTGGTAAACAATATACCTAATATACAGGATGAATTTTAAATATAAAATAATATGTTGGATAACTTCTAGCAACTTATGACCAAGATTGTCTGTCATACATAATTTTGTTCGTATTGTGAAGAAGCAAGTTAAAAAAAATCATTTTTCTACGAAAATACACAATGTTTTTTTTTTCTTTCATTGGTCCTTTCAGCGTTTTTCTCTAAGACTGTAGTTCAGAACTAGCCCTTGCTGGCAAAAATAAAAAAACACGTGTATATTGTCAACGACTTAAGCGACGGCGACGTATATGTGCTCATGCCGCAATATACAATTAAAAATCAAGTAAAGATATCATTGGATTACTTTGACCTTCGATAATGTACATATTTTCTAGTCAGGTGAATAGACGAACTACTACTTGAAGATAACATAAAATCCTTATTTAAAATGTTTAAAATTGAATACATGAAGGAACAATAATTAAAATGAGAAAGAGGTCGAGTTATCAAACAACAGTGATATAAGTTTCACTTTTCAAATGTTCTTATGATTGGCAAATGTACGACACATTTGCCGTTCATAAGCGCCCGCCGCCCCCCATCACCGTGACCTTTACTGAATACAGTAATTCATTGGAGTCTTTTTAGGCGCACGTGCATCGACCTGGGTTAAAATTGTAACCATTTTACCCGAAATTATATCATCCTATGGTATGTCATTTTGACACAACTTTTGGAAAGTTTATGCAAGTGGGCCTCAGGGTAAATCTTATATTACTATTTATTAATTATTGTACTATTTGCGACCATATATTAATTGATATAAGATAATTTGATAATACCTAAGTAAAATTTGTCGTGTTACATGTTGTGTTTACCTATAATTGTTTGTTACACGTCTTTATATTTGGCAGTTGAAATAATGATATGTTTAGTGTAAGCAAATGTCGGTGAACCATTAAATAAATAAATAAATAGATAAAAATAATACACCGAGTGGGGGGCTCTGTGATAGACTCACATCGTGGCTTCAGGTTTAGGATCCCATTGGCGCACTTTTGTGAACTCGTCAAATAAATATAAATACGATAAAAATGCCATTTCTCGAATAATCAAATAGCAACGGATGTTAGGTATTTAAATTGCACGTGATATTCGTTTATTCTGGAAGAGCCTTTGTAAATAGATTGATAGACACAGGAACTGTTTCATAATTCCATTTCCGTAATGTATTTACTTACAATACGAAATATGAGCACCTGAGATAGCACGCAACAAATATGTGACGTGACAGTTTGTAACATTGCGTGACTACGCCCATAAACGGATACGGGGAAAACAGTCGGGCTAAATACCACGTGAGACATTTACTATGTTATTGGCCTTAATTACGGAAGATTAGTCAATAATGTAGATTCCGTTTATCTATTCTAGATTTGAGCGTAGACGAAGGTTGTGCGTGCTGCGACTTTTGTGGAAAAATCGGGACATCAAAGTTCACTTTAATAAGTTTATTTTATAGATTATTTTTGTTCATAAAAAAATATGTTTCGTCCCTTTTTATTAAATTTGAATTAAATAAATACATTTTGATTGCAGTGTCAGTAGAGCTGCATGTTCTATGCGCGAAGAATGAGCATTGCTCTTCAGCGTAGTAATAGCAGCCTTCTTGGCATGGAAGCGTGAAAAATCTCAAATCATAGCCAAGTGCAAGGTGTTGAGCCTCTTAGGTATAGTGTATTATCTATGGCTGAGCTAAAAACAGACGTGACGCATTGTATACACCCTCAAACGCTGCTGCTAGTTTTGTAAAAAAATATTTATTTAATTTTGTAGTGTAAACTTTAATTACATTTGAATGTTATGATTTTCGTATACCTATACAACAATCATGAAATTTGTTGTTTGTGTTTTTATTTTTGCTCTCTCCATAATAATCGCATAAAATATGACCAAAAGGTTGTCACATTTTGGTACCCAGGTAGGTAATTCGATCGAAAATAAAATCGAACACTACCCCAATAAAATCAACTTTAATTCAACGTCTAAAATAAAACAGTTCACCATAAAATTTCCAGTCTATAGACTTCATCTATCTTAATCACCTCAGACCCTTTCGAATTATATTATTCCGTTCACATCGATGCCGGAGCAAGTGGTGGAAAATGTTGCAAGCGCCATTGAGTGTGTCCGTTAAATCGAAAAATCCCTTTAAACAGCTCGCGTTCATTGGGCAAAATAATTTGCTAACATTTTACAGCGAACGAAACATTTGGCTCAAAGCACAATCAAGAGCTATTTATTATTCTCTTCGTTTGAAATATTGTGATATAAGCTTTGCTAAAATAATTTTAACAAAGTTGTTTTTTCTTTATATCACTTAAAGTTCAAATGTTCACGTTTAGTCTAATAAGTAGGTTAGTTATTAATCAAGCAATACCCCTGAAGTTAAAGTTATTCTTATTTTTCCGTCTGTGATTCCTTCCGTCTATACATATATGGTTACATACATAGACGGAAGGAACTCTTCTAAGGTTTTGCGTTTCAATTTTAAACGACAATCAGACTGGGAAGCAAAGGCACCCATAAAAATAGAGTGGATAGTGATCTACCATTGTGGCCGTCTATAAATACATCTAAACGAGGAATTTAAGGTGATCATATTATAGCTATTTAGGTGTTTAGTACTGATTCGATAAAGGGAAAGATCGCGTATCGAAACGGAAACATTTGTGAAGTATCCCTGAACATTTGGGCGTGGGCATTCGGGTCACGTGCGGGTAACAACGGGAACGTTGCCGAGCACCTAGAGGTTTGTTGTGATATCGACGCTGGTTTTTTGCACAATACCTGACCCCACTAGCCGGAGAGATTTTCGTAACGTTGGCTTGTGGGATAACTCCACCAACTTTATGTTCTTGTTAGTGTTTTAGGCGCCGTTCTGTACGTGCCTTTTGTTTTATATCTGTCTTTGTGACCGTCATTAAGTCTCTAACCCTCTTTTTTATCTTGGCACTTGCTAATTATGTTGAATCAGTTAACTGTGTACGCTACAGTAAATTGTTTTTAAGTACCTTGAATGTCAATATGTACCTTTGAAAGTCAATGAATAAAACGTCTCAGTAATACAGAATGAATATTCTGAATGCCTCTTTTTGTTTTTTTTTTTTCTAAAAGCTTTGTAAAGAGCTTCAATATTGTATCTTGGTCCTTTAAAGAATTATATCATGTTTTTATATGGGCGCATTTTCTCAACAAAAAAAATTATACACGAAAAAATAAAACATAAAAATTCTTAGTATCATGTTTGGAATGCCAGTATGTTTTTTTATATTCAAATAAATAAACAAAAAATATATTCTCCGTCGAAATCGTGTAAATTTTGTTACGGATTGCAAAAATGTTCACGTGTTAGATATAGGTACTACCTATACTATTTATAAGGGAAACCGATGACTGTTTCTATTTCTGACAATATTTTTACATTTATCTGTGTGTGCTTTTATTTTTATAGAACCAAGTCGGCAAACAAGCATACGGCCCACCTGGTGGTAAGCGGTTACCGTAGCCCTATGAATGCTCGCAACACACGAGGCACGTGTTAGGTACTGCACCCTTCCACCTCCACGATGAGCTCTGGAGACCTTACTCACGCGCAGGAACACAACATTAAGTTATTTGGATGCGGTATTCTGTAAGGTGGAAGTACTTCCCCAGTCGAGCTGCTCTTTAATCGATATAACCTCTCTCAATTATGTAATATAAATCACAAAAAGCTCCATCAAAACATAATATAACAATATTTTTCCGCCAACGCGTCAGTTTGGCTATCCAAATAGGAAACGCCGCCAGCCTTGGGAACCTTGTCATTAATCGGAAGCAGCGGCAGGCTTGAGGAAACTTTCTATATATAGATTGTATTTTGTACATATTTGTTGTAAATAAAAATGTTATTAAAAAAATATATATATAACAATATAGTCGCAATTTGGTATAATAATTGTATACGTCACCGCGTCATCGACTGAAATATCCACGTTTTCCATAAGTTAAATTCAGTAAATCCTAGAGAATCATGGAAGCAGGGCAACTTTTTGACGGCTACGTCCGTTGTGTGATCGTAACTGTCAAAAACTTACACTGTTCAAGAAGGCTCGTTTTTCCGGCGCAATGTTCAAGTTTCTTGTAAAAAGAAACAGTGATAAGGCGAATTAAATTTATATCAATTTCACCAGTTTCAATGGACACGCTATGTATCTACCACAAAATATTTTAATATACCTACGTCATCATTATCATCATCAGCCTATAATGTCCCACTGCTGAGCACAGGCCTCCTTTCACAAATCAGGGTGAAAGGGAATGGGCAGATACTCCACCACGCGTGCCCACTGCGGATCGGTGGAGGTAGGCTAGCGGTCAACCTACTGTTGGAATTTTTCAAGCCGCCTAGGAGGCATCCAACTACAATTAAGTTATCACTTAATTGTTTGCCTTCCGAAGCACGGAAACGCTCGATTTGAAATACCACTAGACGGTCACCCATCCAGGTACCGACCACGACAGACGTAGCTTAACTTTGCCAATCGATTAAGAACGGCTAATCATGCTGCACCACGAGCGCTTCATACCTACGTATTGTGTTGTAAAGGTCATGTGGCAGTAATATTGTGTCAAATGTTGAAGCACGTAGAAACACATACAGACATATATTTTTGTGCTTATTATATTGCTCAGAGCGAATATACCTGAGTATAAACAGTCTTATTATACCTACACAAAGACATGTTCAAAGTAAAATTGAGTGCGACTGCTTCTCCTTCAGAATGCCGGCCGATATATAGGTACGAGTGAGTTTAGGGTTCCTTTTATAAAGACTTTACTTTCTCCGCAATTATTTGAATCGTCAAGGTAATCAAAATATATATAGGTACTTTTTTATTTAAATCGTTATAGAACATTGGCGGATTCCATAAACCTGCATTTAATAAATTATATAAATTTATTTATATATTGGCTTCCATAATATGCTTTACATAAATCTGTATTCACTTACTGTCACGCATTAAGTTATTAGTGAGATAGTATGCTCAGATTTCCATATAGCACATTGCTTAAAACAAACTAATGCAAATGCTCGCATTCATAAATTATGCAACAAATATTAAATTCGGTTTTACAGATTCGAGCGAGCTGCCCGTAGCGCGTATAAAACCGTCTTGAATGCGGCTGGAGACCCTGAATCTTTAATGCTAGCTCTACTTAGTTTACGTCCTTTATACGGAACATTCGTTACAGGAGTAGAATACGGTATTGGAATTTTTTACAGAGGGGAAGGCAGTTCATATGAGAAATATTAAGGTTTAGCGATCGCCACCAGCTGACGCGGGGCACGCGTGACTCAAACGGAAAATATATACCGGCCGACCTTCTTCACCCTGGGATTGGAGCTTTATGTTCCACATAGCTAGTAAGTACAAGTTTAATTGGTAATAACAACCATGTCACGTTTGTTACTAACTTATGAATGTATTTTATGTACCTACCTATTCTTATATAACACGTAGATTAGGTACACATAAGTTTAAAAACATTTCGCTATAGCATTGAAAAGAAAAATAAATCAGTAATGGTTCTCCATAGGTAATAAATGTGTAACCTGTGTGGGTTTCATATTTTGATTGTATTCTATAAAAATATGAATACCTATTGGTTCTATCTCTAATATTTTTCAAAATAGATAATTTGAGCAAAATTTTATACAAGCACTTATATTCAATTTTTCAAAAAAAATATGCTAAATTTCAAACTATAGTTTTAGAATAGAAAAAAACCGGCCAAGTGCGAGTCAGACTCGCGCACCGAGGGTTCCGTACAAACCTGTAGGTATATAAGTAAATGGTAGTATAGACCTGAGTATTTGATATTAATTTCAATTTATGACCTATTAAAAAAAAACTACTTACTAGATCTCGTTCAAACCAATTTTCAGTGGAAGTTTGCACCGTAATGTACATCATATATTTTTTATAGATTTATCATTCTCTTATTTTAGAAGTTACAGGGGGGGGGACACACATTTTACCACTTTGGAAGTGTCTCTCGCGCAAACTATTCAGTTTAGAAAAAAATTATATTAGAAACCTCAATATCATTTTTGAAGACCTATCCATAGACACCCCACACTTATGGGTTTGATGAAAAAAAAAAATTGAGTTTCAGTTCTAAGTATGGGGAACCCCCAAAATTTATTGTTTTTTTTCTATTTTTGTGTAAAAATCTTAATGCGGTTCACAGAATACATCTACTTACCAAGTTTCAACATTATAGTTCTTATAGTTTCGGAAATAAATGGCTGTGACATACACGGACAGACAGACAGACAGACAGACAGACAGACAGACAGACAGACAGACATGACGAATCTATAAGGGTTCCGTTTTTTGCCATTTGGCTACGGAACCCTAAAAACTGGTATGTATAATATGGCCACGCTAAGAAGTCATATTTGACAAGAGCGTGTCTCTGCTTGCCGCATTTGTCAAATTTCGACAGATGGATGTATATGGGCTATCAAAAGAGACGTATTAGGAAGACCTATTATTTAGGAGTTGTTACGAGCTCTATTCTTTACAATGGAGTGACATTGTAATTATTTGCTTCGCTACTCTGAATTGAAGTAATATTAATATATTCGAATAATCAGGAATGAAGTATTATTTTTATATAGATAACAAATAATATCATGTACATGTATTTATAATATTTCAACTATCCGCGGTAAAAAGAAATATATATTTAGAAGAATTGTAGATTTTATTTATAACGTATTTAGTCTTAGGTCTGAATATAATAATAAAATTATTCATAAAAAATAGCCGTCCATTTTCAGATATTATGCATGAAGTTTCACCAGCATATTTTAAATCTAATATAAAACAGGCTCAGTGAGTGAAACTTGTATTTTCAAGTCTGTTCGTCTAGATATTATGCAGAGCACTTGATTTACAGGCTTATACAGATTTGCAACACTATTAAATTTTTGCTATTCCAAATTACTTCATAAATGATTGTGAATAGATTTTTCATAAAATTAACAAGGTTTTTTTTTAACGAATCCAGCAAGCGCTTCAAATGTCACCTAACTTTATTATGCACGATTGCTCTAATCAGAATAAGTCCATTTCAACAATTACCACAATGTGCTGGTATACTGACTTATAGCAACGTTGCGGATGTTTAGAATTTCACTCGGAAAGTCATAGTTAAGAAATTGGCATACCAAAGTCATATGGGGTAAATATGAATATGGTATGCCAATTTCTTAACTCCGACTTTCCGAGTGAAATCTATACAATGATAATAATCTATCCGTCTTACTAATAAAAATATGGAACACGGTTGTTTAACAGCTGTATAGTTATGCAGTGTGTAAGCCTTACACAGTTGCTATACACTCCCTTTACTAATAATCAGTGTGTAAGCGTTGTATAGTTATCTATTTGTTAAAACAAAAACGACTGGCAACTTTTTAGGAACGTTTTGAAACTAAAACTATCTAACTTCAAAATACGGGAGAAAATATGGGGAAAAATGTGAAAACACCAAAAGATACTGAAAAATAATTATATAAAATATTAATCATATCATAAAAATCAGGTTTCTTTTTCTTAAGACTATTTTTATTTTAATAATTAAACAATAAAATTACTTTTAAAAAGATTCAAATAGCTAATGGTGGTTTTGAACGAAACTGTCTTGTGCTTATGGCTACAGTAGCCATTTAACCAAAGAAGAAGAAGAAAGAAGAACGTCATTATCAAATTACAAATGTTACGTCAACAAACGAAGCAAATGGCTGTGCCAATGACTTCAAAACTAAGGATACACCTACCGGAACATTTTGCATAAAGTTATCAAAATGAAATAAATTGACAATTTTTGTTTTATTTTATCCATAACTCCAGTATAAAACACAAGCCTTTCACTACGCAACTAGGCATTTTTATGGCAATTATAAGCAACAATGAACGAATGAACTGTTCCGTGGACCGCAGTATGACCGCAGTCGACTGAGTCGCGTTGGCCCTAAAATGACTTTTTAGGGCCAACGCGTTGGTGTCATTTTGTTGCGCGGTTGGCCTGGTCCGTAGTAAATGGACACAACACTTGATTGTCAGACACAGCTGATCTATTGAAATCCGCCATAATGTTCTTATACAAACACTAAACAAGGGTCCTGGCCCGTGTAAGCCCTGTGTAAATTTCCTAGGTAACTAAAACACGTGTATACAGGCTTTGTGTCAAAAATGTTTTTATTAGTAGCAATTATCCTATAACAGATGTGTAACAGTGCGTGTAACTTTTTATTAGTAAGGCTGTATACATATAAAGTGCTTTGTCCTGAATGACTGACTGACAATCAACGCACAGCCTAAACCGCTGATCGTAGAGACCTGAAACTTGGAGGGTGTGTTCTTTGTATGACGTAGGTATCAGATAAGAAGGGATTTTCCGAAATTCTACCCCTAAGGGGGTGAAAAATGGGGGCAAAGTTTGTATGGGACAACGTGATTCCTTGGTCCGATCTACTTCAAATTTTGCATAAACATTCTTTAACATAATTGATGGAAGTGGTGTTTCATATTTTATTGATACTCATCGCCAAACGGGGTTAAAAAGGGATAGAAAGTTATTTTAGGGGTGATTTGCATCGAAGTTGATATCAATACTTCTTAGTGCTTTTGATTTTATTTTTTATTTTTATTTTGACACATGTTTGAAATCTAAATCCGATTTTCACAGATTACAGAATAAGGCAGATAGAGCGCGCGAAACACGGGAGTGAGGCCAAAAAAAGCTATTAGGTACAAATTGAAAAACACATACCTGGTATTCGCTTTTGAATTTGTATTTGATATGTTTAAAAGCTGCTGCTGCTAATTTATTAAAAAGAAAGTGTTTTTCGTTATACTATACCTACTATTATACCTACACTAAAAAATCAAAGGAGATTCCTTTGATTTTTTAGTGTAGGTATAATATAGGTTTTTAGTTTTAATTGTAAAAATATCTGTTTGACACAGACATATGAATAGTTTGTACTATTCATATGTCTGTGGTGTTTGATTTGTTGTGTTTAATAATCAGTGGCGTGCATTAGTTTTCGAAGGAGAAAATTCAAACCGTACGCGGGTGAAACCGCGGGGGTCTGCTAGTAATATTATAAGAAATATCATTGCATCTATACATAAATAAATGCACGTTGGTAAACGCATCATTTGAAATTTCTTGTTCGTAGGAGTCCGATTACGGATTGAAAATTCGACGCGATTGACATAAGGTACCTTCTATTTATCCCTGACGTAAGCGTAGGTGAAACCGCGGGGGACAGCTAGTAATAAATATAATCCACAACCTGTATTGTGGTTCCTATTATATTAAAGAATAAGGACGTGTATAAAATATTCACTGTAATTATAGCCCTTTCGTGATTTGAAAACTGACTTATTCAGCACCTTACTGTAGGGTCCCAGGTAGGTTGGTACTTGAATTTAAGTATAAATTCGAATTTTAATCCCACCATGTCGACCCGCGCTACCGTTTAACTAACTAACAACGTTTTCCAGAACCAACTTGGCATTATTTTGACCCTCATATATTTTATCTGAAAAAGAAAAGGAAATTCAAACAGGCTATATTTAAATATTTGCGTGCAGGCTTATTTCAGGATATAACCTTTGAAGCTTATCATATGGGGCATGAAGGAATGATTCCTGGGTAAAAAAAAAAAACTAGTCCTTCTGTTAGATTATCAAAAAATATTGGACACGTAGGTATCTTTTGCTTTACCAAATCATAAAAAAATCACAAAGACAAAGCGAGTCAATATTCAGGAGTTCGGGTTTTCTTGTGACGTCAGTATAAAGTAAAAAGTGTACTCAAATGTGACGTCACGCGGAACTTCATCACACGATATCTTCGTATTTTTTTGTTTAATTGATAAAAGAAAAAATACGTGTCTTATATTTTTTGATAATCTAAAAGTCGGACTAAATAGTATTTTTTAGTCATCTACCCCATTTGTAGAGATAACGTTAATTCAAATCTCTGGTCACCAAGATCCTTTTTTCTGTACCTCAAAGCCTTTCCACCATGCGGTTGATAATATATCTATATTTAAGTATTTTTAATGAAAGAAATTTAATCACCCACACTTAGATGGCAAAACAAAAGCTACCTATGTTATATAATCTGGCAAAAGCAGTAAGTTAGTCTCAGTTCCGACTTAACATGCCTACGTGTCATCTACACTCCGGTGCGCGCTAGCATTGCAGAAAAATGAAACGACTAAAGAGGTTGTATGCAAAATAGAAAACAAATGCGTGCTGGCTTTGTGCCATATATGTGGAACTGTATGTTATGTAGCTAGTTTACATATAAAATAAACTTACCTACTTCTGGCAAACTATTTCTATGTTTTTCAAAACCTGTACCTGTTCAAATTGAGTGAAAATTAATAGAAGAGCGTAGCATTTATTCGCTCAAAGAGCAGCTCGACCGGGGGAGACCTCCACCTTACAGAATACCGCAACCAAATAACTTTATGTTGTTTTCCTGCACGGGAGTAAGGTCGCCAGAACTCATTGGGGAGGGGGAAAGGTCGCTAATGCGTGATTGACAACCGGTAACCGCTTAACATCAGGCGGACCGTATGCTTGTTTACCGATTTTGTTGAATAGAAAAATAAAACGTATACATCTTATCTGACCATTGAATAATCAGCCCTATTATTAATACCAAGTCATTCAGTAAGTTCACTAACAGTTTCAAGAAGTAATCGCATTTTCGGCTCTGGTTAAAGAATTTCACTTAGCATTTAGACTCCGTAATACGATTACGGACTGGGATTCACAAGAGATTTCACTATATTTTATGGACTTATATTTAGTTTAGATAAACCCGAATCTAGCACGTTTTAACTTAACTGTTTCTGTTGGAATTTCAAGTTCGCGAGTGATCTTTACAAGTTACAAATCAGAACCAGAGTTTAAAAACCAGTTGAATATTAGTGCTTTGTGTAGCTTTGAGTGAATATGAAAAGAATATAATCCAATCTTGAACGATTTTCTAATCCAATATACATATTTCTGTAAAATTTTGTTAATACAAAATGATAAAAAAAAACTTTTATTAAATTGAACTATGAAAAACAAAATATTCATGGAAATTAAATATTCCAATTTTTTTTTATTGAATTATATAATGAATTATACTCCAATTAGCCGGTAGAAAATAACGAATGGAATATAAAAGTCAAATGCGGGCATAATGAGGGACAAGACAAAATTAACTAAACAGTTATTCTTGCTCCAGCTCCCATATGAAAGTGTGTATAGCAAATACATTAAGCTATATATCATACAGCTAATTTAATTAGTCTAATAATCACCATACTCTAGAGAGCTATAATTTATTATTTATTTAGGACTTGAATGGGTAGCACGTGGAGTAATTACTGTTGAATATATACGGCAGGAAGATGTAAGGATTTTGAAACTACATAATATAAACAAATTAAGATCCCTTAGAGTGTTTTTGTTAATATTAATACCAGGTGCCGAAGTCTGATATTACGATTTTGTTCTAATTAACTATCAGTGTTGTAAAATGTACAGATTTGTCAGTTTTGGTACTATAAACTATCAGTGTTGTAAAAATGTACAGATTTGTCAGTTTTAGTAGGATGAAGTATCAGTGTTGTAAAAATATACAGATTTGTCAGTTTTGGTAGTATGAACTATCAGTGTTGTAAAAATGTACAGATTTGTCAGTTATGGTAGTATGAACTATCAGTGTTGTAAAAATGTACAGATCTGACAGTTTTGGTAGTCTACTAATTCAATAGCGTCGAAAATCATTATTAATTTAGTAGACAGCGCACGTTCTCAATGGCAGTGGAGCTTAAATGAGATCGTGTCAGAATGACATATTTGGCCCCCATGTATTCATTATTGTTATTTTCCTGGATATTAATCACGTTTTCTTTCTAACCTCAACAAAAAGAGCCGGACCAATTTTATTTACAAGAATTTTTTGAGATAAAGTTTTGTGAAATTTGTTTTTTATAATTTTTTAGGCTTGTTTAACGTGAATGTGTACATTTATATTTAGAAATAATTTTATCCTGGATGTTAATCACGTTTTCTTCTAACCTCAACAAAAAGAGCCGGGCCAATTTTATTTACAAGAATTTTTTGACATAAAGTTTTGTGAAATTTGTTTTTTTATCATTTTTTAGGCTTTATTTAACGTGAATGTGTATTTTTATATTTAGAAATACATTTATTCAATTATTAAAGCTTTCTTTTATTGCAACAGATATTACATATATCACTTGAGCTAAGTTATACTCAAGGTTTAGTGCCTACAGACGGTTTGTGGTCACCATTGTGGATTCCAATAATAGCCTGTGGTGAGCCCACTACCCATTGAATTTAATAGCGGCAAGCACAACAATATAATACCTGTCTACGCTGAGTTGAGACTATACCTCGAAACGTCATCGATATTGAGGGATTGTTCCCCGTACTCCAATGGTGCATACTATATTTGGGTTGTTATAGAAATCATAGTTCCGTGATGATGATGACTGTACCAGGGTACTAGGGTGTCTACTTAGCTAGCTACTATCCTGCTGCACTTGAGACCCACTTTCCTTATAAGTAGCTTGCCACCTTTGGCCACGTCATCACAAATGAAAATGAGTGTTCTTACAAGCTTGCTTCGTTCGTGTGACTGTCTATTTAAAATCAATTTTTCAAGTACTTGTTGTCTTTCGATTGAGCTGAAGTTTGGTGTACCCATGAAATAAACAATATACTGCCTACGTCTTTGATCAGTGCCTACCTATAGTGATGGGGTTCTTATGTAGTTTTAATTTTTAAATTATTATTTTTTACTTTTAGTTCATAGGTACAATACTTATGAAGAATTTTTAGGATTTTATAAAATATTACCGTTTATTTTACTTGTAGTGATCTATATTTGCTGCAATATTTTAAAAGGCTATGTAACCTTTTGCCATCAGGTACGCCATACGCTTATTTCCACATTAGTGGTATAAAAAAATACGTATCTATATCAGAGCATTAATTGTAAACAAAAAATATAACGTTAAGGAAACCATTTCGTGCGAAGCATTACATTAAACTTTATATCACTTCTGAGGCATGAACGTGAAGCGTCTTCGGGGAGTTCACATCACAAATGTTAACTTTTTCCAATCTTTCTCATGTTTTTCTTGAACAGTAACTCTTAGGCAAGTAACAACAAAAACACTTTTCGAAAACACAATTCGTATTTTCATTAATTTTCACGAATCTTTTCTTAACTTTGATATTACAATTGCAGGAATTTAATGCTTTGTATCTTCCAAATACACCCACCTTACGAAGACTTGTTATATTATTTAAGCTTTAATCGGTTTTGTATGTCTTTGCTATATAAGGTAAGTATTCTGGAAATTATTCATGTTGGAATGTGATTGAATTGTAGGTATCGACGAACACCAAACGTCAATCGTGGTATGTTTTAGTATTCAAACAGACCCTAATATGTATTAGATCCTTCGATAAGCGATGCATGCAGTAAGCAAGTAATTATAGAAAAATAATATTGCGTCTCATGTGGTCTCACATCATTTTCATCCCACGGCTTTCACGTGGGAATCAAAAATCATGATCACCAGATCTGCTTAGGAACTAAAAATCAATACAATATTTACATGTACATTGAATGCTCGCTTTAAAATTTGATTAATTGCCTATTTCAAAAGTTAAGTAAAGTAAAATATTTATTATAGTATTAATTTGAGGCAACAAATAGTCGATAACAAGAGACAATAATGGGACAAGAAATAATAACGGGCGGCATGAAAATTACGAAGTATTTTAGAAACGAGATGCTCTACGAATATTTAATCGGATTGTTACCGAAATAATGTAATATTTTGTAACCAAGAGTTATATTATCCAACTAAAAGCCAGTTGTGAAGTAAAACGTCGAAAACAAGGAGATCGGCACACGCAAAACCTTGGGGCTTAAAGCGCTACGTGATCCGGATACGACGGACATTATAACCAGCTAAGTCCCAACTCAAAGATCCATTCAGAATCGCAATCAGCCGAACCCGAATTGTGAAAACGTCACGGCAAATAACACTTTCAATTATATTAAAGCTTGCAAGCTACTCTACATTAATTTGAATATTAATTTACTTCGAGAAAGAGAATCAATGTTTCCACCAAATTAAATCCGTCAATTTCACTCGCTGCCATATACTCAACTAATGTATATCGGTTGGTCGGTACGTACGAGCACATTCAGTGATTACACGTGTTTTTATAGCTGGCCTAAATAACATTAAATTAATTCGTACGAATCTTTTGTTTGCGGTTTGGTTCGAATAAAGATGGAAGTTTCTAAAGAGTAATGAATAATTTATAAGAATAATATGGGAAAACGATAAGCTTTCGGAGTTACAAAACAGTTTAATTCAGACTTTTTGAAGAAGATTTTAGCAAAAACAATTTATTGTTAGGTACTTTAGTGAATTAATATATTATAATAAATATTCATACGTATAACGCAATTTGCGGCTAAAAAACTTGCATATAAAGGAGTTTGCGACGGTAAAAATACGTTTTTAAAATTGCTTACTTACATCAATCCGACATCCAATGGAAGTGCATTGTTTTAATTAACAGTTTTAATGAACGCTTTGGAAACGAGTAAGGAGCATTTACGCACGTAATCGCTTAAAGCCCCTCTATAGCCGTTTTGAGCGGTGGTGAGCTAGAGCTGGGATTACCGAATGATGGATGCACTGCAGGATTACCAAGCGTTCGTGTGGTGTCCAGATGACCGCCGGCCACCTAGTACCTACATTATGTAAACATGCACGTGTTCATTCCAAAACTAAACAATAGCATACAACATAACAAGGTGCCGGCTGATTACCTAAACCTCCTACCTGAGGGAAAATTAACTAAGCGGGGACAGCATTGAGATGGAAAGGTGCTATGAACAGATTATTTGAATATTTGAAGCGATGATAAGTGATGCCATTCATAGTAAAACTGTATACACGTGTCCTGAAATTGATGGTCCAAATGATAACCCTCCAATTTGTCAAACCCCCTTAACAAATCCCATTTCTGAGTTTTTTAGACCATTTTCAAAAATTTTGATAATTTTTTGCTGATACACTTATTACTTTTCACCACAGGTTTCGAAGGTAGGACATCTGTATATGAGGCCCCTTTTCACCCAGTATGCTGTTTTGTAGTGTTATTTTGCCACAAGTTGCGTGTGGACGCCAAAATAGCAAAAGAGCACTCTGATCATTAAAACAATTTTGAAATCGTCAGTACAAATATTGGCATTAATGGATTGCACCAAAATTGTGCTGGAGTATCCTTACACGCTGCCAAATCGTGTGATCGAAAAGAGAGAGTTATCGTCAATTCGCGACGTGGAAATAAAACGCTGAAAAGTGTTTCACGACACAGAAATAGGAGTATTGCGATGTCCCTTTGACATTCCATCGGTGGAAGAATTGTGATTATCTATATACTATATTTTTATTTTACGAAGTGGTTTATTGCTACAATTTGGTTCGTCGGTGTAATGTTTACATAGGCTATTCGTGTCATCAAGCTTTATTTTGTATCTTTATTATTTTGATCAACTCAGTCACGTAGAGCACACAACTTGAAAATGTGCTGTTGGCACCATCCTCCATAAATAGGAATCCTATACATAATATACTAAACACTACTTACTTACCTACTTATATACTAAAACAGTTTATGAAATAATATTCTCTCTAGCTCAAATATTCTCGGGAAATATTGTCTCAAGTTCTATGAAACCAAACCAGAAAGAAAAACAGCAAACCAAATATCCATTCATATATTTGTGTATTTTTAGCCGACTTCAAAAAAAGGAGGAGGTTCTTAATTCGGTTGTATGTTTTTTTTTTTATGTTTGTTACCTCATAACTCCGTCATTTATTAACCGATTTGGAAAATTATTTTTTTGTCTGGAAGGGTACACTTCCCGTTTGGTCCCATTGTCAACAAATCAGGATTTTAATACTTTTTAGTGTACTTTGAAGTCGGTTTTAGTTTTTTGTAAAACAGTCCAATTATATTTTATACCTTTAATGATGCTCATTTCATCGCGTGATGTTGGTTTAGTGAAAACATTTATTATACAAGGTATTATCATCATGTACGTATGTAATAGAAATCATATGCGCATCGTTGTCAAGTAAATCATACACAAGATATCGAGCGAATAACTAAGCTAATACCCGAGGACGTAATGTTAATAATGGTGCAGGATAACCGAGGGGACGATCATAATTTTCGAGAACAAAGCGTTGCCGTGAACGACGTGTTTTGAGTTTCTGAGGAACAATGAGATAATGATTCATGAGATCGTAAAGCCTGCGCTTATATCTATGGAATTGTCAAAGTTTCGTCAGACGCGGATATCCGTGGGTTTGATGAGGGCCTCATCTCTGTCTGCACTCACTTGTTCCACAATGTTCCGAGCACAATAAGGTTTTGCGTGCAAATATCAAGTTTTATGTACATTAAATCTGATATGACTACCAGCTCTGATATAAGGAGCGATATTAAAACAGCTAACTAAAATAGGTTGAATATTTCCAGGTTGGTTGGAGTGCTTTGGAGTGGACGGGACTACATCGGATAATAAATAATAATATTGGGATCAGTTTCACCTTCGGTTCAAAAGAACCTTGTATTTGGCTGGCATTAGATCAAACATCATATGACACAATTCTCTTCAAGAGTCTACGTGCTGAAATTACTGAAAAACATACAGCCATACACATTTTTTTCAAAAATTACCTATTTATGGAATAATTGGTCTCAAAGCAAATAAATTGTGGCCGTGTTGACATGATTAAACAATTTTGGTTGCGACCGCGCTACGTAATTCGTTGTAGTCCCGAGAACCTTACGCCGAGACAAATTACTAGAAAAATAAATTCCCGGATATCAAGCAAAGCTCTTGTTAAAAGAAAGAAGGTGGCAGCTGGTCAAACAGATTGGTGGGGGCTCCGGCCGGCTGAGGCAGCGTCGCCGCCGCGCCGCTCGCTGCCGCCATGACAAACGAGCTCACTCGTATATATGTTTTTTGCCAAAACGTGTTTCCCCGGGCATGCCATCATAACTAGTAGTAGGTATGCCATCATAACTTTTACTTTAACATTGTGAAGTAAGGAATTGCACAAATTGGTTTGACAAGACGCGGCGTCATATCTTGCAGGAAGAAATATGTTAACCGCAAGGTTATCGACATGTTTGACATTTCTTAGGGAATTTTTTGAATTTTTTTTAATCTCTCTTTTTTATATATTAGTCGCCCAACTTATCATCATCCCCTCATCATCAGACCCTCGAACCAGAGTCCTTGTTATGACGAATCAAACGAACCCAAACTCGATTGGGTTGCGTCGTTATATTACAGAGTTCCCTTGGCCACCTTCCGGCTTCATCATCAGATCAGCTCCAATTGTCATAATAATATTGCATCCGATTTACATATGCATGCAAAATTTCAGCTCTACTTTTTATCCCGGGAACGCGGGTGAAGCCACGAGGGTCAGCTAGTAGCTGCAAATACCTATTTAGAATGGTGGTGACAACAACTCAACACTGGCGAATATCAATTAAGAATACTCACAACTGCTACGTACTTCGGGCTGTACTCGTACGATTAAAATTTAGAGTAAAATAATCAAAACAACCGCTCTATCTAACACTTTTCGAAACGATCTCGACGAAATGTAGCGACGTTGTTAACTCTTTGCCGAAGGTTTACAAACTGCTGTTTATTTTAATACAATGTTGGCCTGATAAAAACTAACAGACAATTGAATGAACTGATATGAACAAAACAAATTACTTACACGAAAATAATATAACATTATAAAAAAGAAACCAGCCTCGTTTTGTCCGCATATAAGCGTGTAAAAGCAAACGCACCATCGAGTCTATTCTGAGAATTACGCAAAATAATTAAAAAAGAAATAAGTAATAGTTCATGCCTAAATAAATAATACTATTATAATTAAGAAGCGCTCGTGGTGTAGCATGATTAGCCGTTCTTAATCGATCGGCAAAGTTAAGCTACGTCTGTCTTGGTCGGTACCTGGATGGGTGACCGCCTAGTGGTATTTCAAATCGAGCGTTTCCGTGCTTCGGAAGGCACGTAAAGCCGTTGGTCCCGGTTATCACTTAAATGTGATAGTCGTTAAGCTAGTTGGATGCCTCCTAGGCGGCTTGAAAAATTCCAACAGTAGGTTGACCACTAGCCTACCTCCACCAATCCGCAGTGGGCACGCGTGGTGGAGTATCGCCCAGTCCCTTTCACCCTGATTTGTGAAAGGAGGCCTGTGCTCAGCAGTGGGACATTATAGGCTGATGATGATGATGATTATAATTAAAATGTAATACACTCTAAAACTGAACTAATAGGTTGAATTTCAACTTTTTTGAAGTTATAATGATTTAATCGATTTCCACACATTTTAAAGTAAGGATTTAGCTGATCCACGTTTGTTTATGATTCTGTTTGTTACATGATTTAATTGAATAAGCAGAACTCGAATCGTTCATAAGAAATAAATTTAAAAAACGTGTCGATGTTAATTTTTAGCATCAATTTTTGCCTCTATACCTAATATCTGGCTTGCACAATGAGCGATATGCAGTACTATAATGCGATCACAATTTTTTTTGCAACTCAAATATAAAGGTCATAACTATAACGACGAAAAGCAAGCCATAACGCAAATGCCTAAAAATAATTTAATCAGCCCTCACAACCGATATCGTATCAGATTGTAGAAATCCCCTAAAAAAATAACAAAAACCTATTTTTCAATGGCCAATGAAAGAAAAGGTTTCATTTTTAATAGCAAAAAATCACGAGCTCTTTGAAGAAAAGCGGCTGAAAAGCTGCACTGTGTGTTAATTGGTTCATGAATGAACCATTCATCTGTTATGGTTTACGGCACTAACATGTTGTTACACGTGTATATTAATGGTTAGCCAGCCATATCCCGCAAATCCTCGCATACATACATATTCATACGTGTAACAATATTATCTACACATATACCATAATGAGCTTATTTGTAATGTAACCGAATTATCTATTATAATTAAACGTGATTAAATATAAATTTTAATTGAAATAAAATCGACGAATGATGATTGCTGCTGTATTGATGTTCAAATACTATTCAATAAAAAAACAAAGCCCCAATTTGGTGTGTAACTATACCGATTATATAAACAAATCTAATATGCTTCATCGTTGTTTGGTCACGTGTCACGGAAAGGAATTTAAAATACCTTATCGATTGAGCGCTTGTACTTATACAGAATCCACGACAATTTTGCACGAGGGTAGCGTGTGCTTTATGTTTTAATTACTAAAAGGCATAATCGAAAATCACTTATTGCTATAAAGATTGCTTGCTGAGTAGCTTTCTAGATAACCAATACACTGAGCAAAACAATCTATGCAAGTAAAACAGTCTTGTAATAAAATAGAGTATATGCTGATTTTAATTATATAGGGAAGAACTTACCTAAGTTCTAAACTATGCCTCGAACAATAATGTTCATAGTTCCTGACACGGTGTTATCTACATGTTGGCTGTATTGACATGATGTGTAAGCAAGTAAACTATTTACCTGTTAGGCAATAGTCAACTTGCGTTCGCATACGTGTGTCGAACTTTACATTGAATATTCTGTTGGCGAGATTTGCAACAACTTGCAACAACAAACTTGCATTAATAGTTTCACAACAATAAGCAAATAATAAATATCCTCGGACATGCCTCACACCCGACCATCTAATGCCAAACTCAGAGCTTACATGAAACGAGATAACCGAAATACTTAGTTACATTACTTTTATTTTAAATACGTAGTTGAGAGTTGAATTGTTGTTTTTTTTTATTATTTTTATACCACTAAGGTGGCAAACAAGCATACGGCCCGCCTGGTGGTAAGCAGTTACCATACCCTATGGACGCTTGCAACACCAGGGGTATCACTCCCGCGTTGCCGACCCTGAAGAAATCTCTTCACACCCTTTTTGAAGAACCTCATGCTGTACTCCATTGGGAAAACCACGGCGATCCATGGCGGGGACCATGGTCTGTCTCGGTTAGAATATTATATCTTGGTATTAAGGATTCGGTGAAATACTGGCAATGCTAAAACGTCATATCAGTGAGTAGTGTATTACCTACGTTTGAAACCTCTGAAAAATGAAAGTGTTTGAAACATACAGTTTTTCACAAGAGCTGATTAACTCTATGAAGTTTTCAGCCCAATTTGGAAGCCTGCCCTTATCACATACCATGGTGAGAATCCTATATTTAAAGTAAAAATGTAATTCAGCCTATAAGTACCTAATATAGTGTGTGTTCATGGTATGCATTACAATTGTGTATACCTATAACACAATTGTATGTGAGTATAATTACAACATAACATGCAATCTGTGCAGCCTATTACAATTCTTGTTACAATTCCAATGTATGATTTTGTATATTATGTTAAATATGAGTAAGTATTAAAGCGAAGTCGGCGCGGCGGTATCACTTCATTACTTAATCCAACTCGCGGTGTGTTACCATGTAATTATACCATAACTATTCATAGCTATGAGTTACGTTTATGAATCTCATAAATTTTGGTACATATCTTTCAGAGACATCTGTCTACGTCGAGATTTCTATTTTAATAAAACGTTCGCCTGTTAGGATTGCCATGTACAAATACGCCAGCGATTTTGATTACACTCGGTCGGCGTGTTGCGTTGTTGTTGTTAATATAATAATATGAACTAGTTTAAAGTATTATTCACCCCTGTCTTGATGGATTTGGTCGAATCCTATGTAAATGATAACGATATTTATTCATATATCTTTTATATATCTTATATGCTATGTGCTATTCACTATCCCCCCTACTCATAAAGCGCTATTTAACTAATATATTGTGCAAAATAATGTCACATTATTTGACAATGACAATAGAGTGACGTTATTTACGTAACCCTTTAAACAGTATATTAGTTAAATAACGTTTTATAGGTAAGGCCCTATGTGTAGAAACCTCAGTTAGAAGTCCTCTAGTCACCGCACTAGATACTGGATTATAGGAGTTAAAGAGATAAAGCGTTTCTGTCCCTTAAAAACTGTAACAAATGTTCATTGCTGTAAATGTAAAAAGGAGAGAGAACTTGCTCAATAAAACAGAAAATGTAACGTACGACAATAGTTATAGCTACATTAGTGTTTCCAACTATTCAGTGCGGGTGCGAGACGAGTGGGAGAACACTCGTAGGTAGGTATATCATTAAGGTTAAGACTAAATGGGACAGTGTTATAGAAACGGTCGAGCAATCCATCACGCGTAAGCGAGCCCCGACAGACCACTTAGCCACTGTCCGCCACCATCGGACGTAACCCTCCACCAACATCCGCTATACAACTCCGAATGGTACGTGTGTAACGACCACAAAATGAACAAAGGAAAACGCTTCAATCTCGTGCGCTTAGCCGGAAAACTCTGTTATCGTTTTTATTTTATTTTTTTACCAAATAGTAATGTATAACTGTTGCTTAACACTTTTTATGCGAGTTTTATTTTATATGCTTGTTTGGCTATGGTTGGCTGTTTTGGATATGTTTTGCGTGTAATGAAAATTAAAGTCGATCTCGAACTTCAACTATTTATCGGTATTGTGGTTTCTTTTTATTGATCTATGTTTCCTGCAAAGAGTTTTGTTTTAGTTCCGTGGTGAAGAAGTTGGTCTTATTTTATTTTTTATATAACTAAATCGGTAAAAAAGCATACGGCCCGCCTGATGGAAAGCGGTTACCGTAGCCATATGGAAGCTTGCAACACAAGAAGCATCGCTCACGCGTTACCGACCTTTCCCCCCGCCCCTATGAGCTCTGGCGACTCATCATCATCATCATCAGCCCATAATTTCCCACTGCTGAGCACGAACCTCACAAAGGAGGGTGAAAGGAATATGGGCAGATACTCCACCACGCATGTCCACTACTGATTGGTGGAGGTAGGCTAGTGGTCAACCTACTGTTGGAGTTTTCAAGCCACCTAGTGAGCCTCCAACTAGCTTAACGAATAGCAAGTCGACAATTAAGTGATAGCTGGGACCAACGGCTTTAAGTGCCCACCGAAGCACGGAAACCGCTCGAGTTGACCACTTCTCGGTCACCCATACGGATACCGCTCACACCGGCGATTGCTTAGCTTTGCCGATCGATTAAGAACGGCTAGTCAAGCTTTACCTACCACGAGCGCTTCACAACACTCATCTGTATGTAATATCATAATTTTGTTCCAAAACAAAGAAAAATATACCCCATTATGTATGTACTAATTGGTCTTATATAATATCATATCACCATTAGATTAGACCAATTAGTACACAGTTTTACAGTATTCTCTTTTTATTTAATACAAGCGGCCCGCCCCGGCTTTGCACGGGTAATATTTTAGGTAATTTTTTTACACTTTGGGTTACATTATTGGAGTATTAGTAAGGATCCCTAATTTTTTTGATAATATTATATAGCCTATGTCAACCGGGGATAGTGTAGCTTCCCAACAGTGAAAGAATTTTTCAGTACGGTTTAGTACTTTCGGAGCCTATTCAATGCAAACAAACAAACAATCAAATCTTTCATCTTTATAATATTAGTATAGATAAAATATATGATATATTTCTATACTTATTACGCATCGTGCAATTACCAGTCAAAAATCACGGTAACTTATCTTTTCCGGGATAATGAGAGTCCAGCTTGGGTGTCAAGTCAAAAAGGCTCTATTTACATCACTGCACTGCCAACAGCTATACCGACAAAGGAACCCTTTTGTTGGTCTGCTGTCGTTTGTCTCCGATGTCCTGAGAACACAAGGAAAATATAATTAGGTAGGTTAGGGAGGTATATTTCCCTTTCCTACTCTTATTTATTTACATTAACTAGTTAATCCTTCTAAAGATTACATCGGGACTAAACAAAATAAATTATAATTACATAGACATTAAAACTCCCTTTGACAAACACAGATGGTGGATATATATATATATATAATTATCCGTATTTCTGTCTCTCGCTCAGGCAAGCGGCGCGGGCGGTTTACTCTTGTGGGGGAAATGTTCAATATTAACAGATTAACTCGGTCGGGGATCCGGCTTCATAAAAATAAATTCCAATATTCCCCTCGTTGCTCTCATAACTCGTAAGAAACGGCTCTCGCTGGAAAGTTTAAGGCGGACGATTGGAGAATAAAAATTGCATTTTTACTATGTTAAATTAAGTTTTTATTGAGAAATTTACGGTTGTAGTAAAATGTGTATTATGCTATAGCAATTAGATATTTTTTCGCATGGAACGATACCTTTTGTGTTAAATGGAGTTATAATTCTCAGTTATTTTTGTTCCTCTCCATCCTTTGACTGTTTGGCGATCCGCGCAGGCGCGGAGAACAATAGAAATCAATTGTTATTTTTTACTACAAGTCAAGGGATCTCTTAAAACCACAAATGAAACAAGCAGGTTTAAAATACATATGTTGAGTAAGCTATCTATGATAAAAATATATAATCCACCACCGCCAATTCAATCCAGAATAAACGAACGACACGTTGACACCATAGAATTACGCTATCGACACTTAAATGGATTGTAACAACCGATTGTTAAATAAAATCCCCACACTGTAATCGCTCAATTAATAGTACAGTAATAAATGTTACGTATTCTGAATTTTAAAGTCATGCAACCTATGGAAGGATTCATATTTAATTAACATATGAAATAAAATCTACATAATTGAAAATTCTCTCGAGGTTGCTGCTCCTGCCGATCCGGCAAGGTTCCCAGCGTTTCCTCTTTGGGTGTCCAATCTACTGCGTTGCCGGAAAATGCTTCACCCGCAGGCCTTAGTCCTCGATTAGATTCAATGATAATATGTGACCAAATCGGCGAGTTTCAGAACACCGCAATCTCATGGTCTTAGTCGCAAAAGTCATTAACAAATAATTTGGTCCAATTGATACCCAAGTTTTTTTTTTTATTTATATTTTTCGCACCAGCTGTCGCCATCGCTGCAACTTTACAAGTCGCAGCGCAATAAGTGAGATGGAAGGAGGTATGGTTGGGATATAATCCTGAGTTTCTTGCCGGAGTCTTCTCAGTTAAAGTATATTCCGAACCGGTGGTAAATTCAACTGTATCCGGTCAATATCGAAACTGAACGTCTTGAGCATTGAACAAATGATTGTAGCAGGAGCAGACGAATCATTGAGTCATATTCACCGCCAGCTCATTGGACCTACTCGTCAAAAATGGTAGCTGGACTAGAACTGCATTATGGATGGCGCTCCACTCTGTAGAATCAGATAGAGTGGAGCGTATTGGAAGAAACCAGCTGTAGACGTGAAAGGCTGATCATAATATGTATACTGTGACTATGTCTACAATAATTATAGTAAAACTCAGTCAACCTGATTGATAGGCTTTCTAATGTAGGTTTCCTGTTGGCAATATTATAATTATTAATATAATGGTGTTATTTTAAACACACTTGCTCGTATCGTGAAAGAATAATGGCGAAATCCATACATTAAAAAATAAAAAAAATTAAGAGGTGTTTGAACCACTTCCAATGTTGAGATTATATTACCAGCAACATGTAATATACTTGAAATATTTTATAAACACCACAAAACATAACAACAACATAACGATTTTGGTCGCCATACTCGCGATTCGCCAGCATGGCATAGAATTTCGTATTTTTATCCCGGGGTTCTAAAAATATTTTAAATGCCTCAAGTTATTCCTTAGGCACCAAGGATCAATTATAAAGTAATTACAACGTCTCTATTTTTTTTTACAAATCTCGCCATGATTCTTTATTTCACCGTTTTTAGTAACATAATGCAGCACACACTAGTGTTTTTTACATTACATTACCGCACAGTTTTATGATAGGTAAAATTCCGATTATGTTAAGTTTGTACCCCACAAAACATAGGTCTGTTCATTTCTTTTCTCTGTGGGTCTGTTTTTGTCCTCGCAAGTGTGTTGAAAAACGACGTATGTATGCAAGCGTATGCATTGATCACAATGTACTATTATGATACGTTTATATCAAGTAGAAACAATTGTTTTGTGGAAATTTACTACTGGGTCATGATGGTCAACGTCATGATATTAATAAAAAACCGGCCAAGTGCGAGTCAGACTCGCGCACCGAGGGTTCCGTACAAACCTGTAGGTATATAAGTAAATGGTAGTATTGACCTGAGTATTTGATATTAATTTCAATTTATGACCTATTAAAAAAAAACTACTTACTAGATCTCGTTCAAACCAATTTTCAGTGGAAGTTTGCACCGTAATGTACATCATATATTTTTTATAGATTTATCATTCTCTTATTTTAGAAGTTACAGGGGGGGGGACACACATTTTACCACTTTGGAAGTGTCTCTCGCGCAAACTATTCAGTTTAGAAAAAAATTATATTAGAAACCTCAATATCATTTTTGAAGACCTATCCATAGACACCCCACACTTATGGGTTTGATGAAAAAAAAAAATTTGAGTTTCAGTTCTAAGTATGGGGAACCCCCAAAATGTATTGTTTTTTTTCTATTTTTGTGTAAAAATCTTAATGCGGTTCACAGAATACATCTACTTACCAAGTTTCAACATTATAGTTCTTATAGTTTCGGAAATAAATGGCTGTGACATACACGGACAGACAGACAGACAGACAGACGGACAGACATGACGAATCTATAAGGGTTCTGTTTTTTGCCATTTGGCTACGGAACCCTAAAAACATATTTAGGAGGTATTTTAATCAGTTTTGAAGTTGAAAATATTGAATTCCTTAGCGTAATATCCCGTTGAATAAATAACTCAGTGTAATTGTATCTAACCGTACCTAATCTCCTAAAATATATTATAGGGCTGAACAGTTGAGCCTTCAACTTGCGAGTCATGTCAGCAAAAACAAAATGGAATTCTCGTAAAAGTTATAATCGGAGTTTGATTTTCGTAATCAAATTTAGTTTATTTTCCTTTTAATCTCTCTCCGACGTACCATATATTTTTGTACGCAGCTATTTAATAAGGAGTATTTGAATAGTTTTGAATTATAATAATAAAATCATATATGAACAAAATTATATCCGTCTTGTAAAAACAAGAAGTCTTTAAAATGCATGTAGCTTATTTTGAAAACAAACATTTCCACTAGCACCTTCATAAGATTGTTAAACTTCTCCCCTAGTTACCAAGTTAAGAACAAAATAACGAACTGAAAGTTAAACAAGATGTGTAGGTACCGTATTTACCCGGTACGTTGTTTTTTATCAATACAATTCCAATAACGGGTTAATGTAAGAAGTCAAAGTTATTATTGTACACAAGTGTTATAACCTCCACGGTGGTTAGCCTTCCCTAGTTTTAAGTAGGTACTCCAAAGTGGAAACTTTGGAATTCTAAAATGATCTTACTTTGTTTAACTAGTAGCTACTGACAGTGACACTAAAGGGAAACTTTTCCTGTAGGGATGTTATCATCTTTAGATTTTCAGTTATGTTTCATTATACTTATGTCCTAGTTAAGTTTTGATGCGGCCTTATTTAATGAGTCTTTAGTTAATGAAGTTAGAAGTTATGGGGGATAACTCTTGTGAATAAGGTCTTCGTTACACACAATTATAATTTAATATGCGAAAGAAAGGTGAAAGAAAACCCTACGTAGTAATATGCTAGGGGAGAAAAAATTGGCATGTGAAGATATTTTGTATAGTTCATCAATCCCTACGAACATAGTGCGAAGGACCTCAAAATACCTTTTTGTTAGGGGGACTGTTCTATGTTACACTATGATGACGATGACCAGACCGATGAAAAATATTTTTGTTTATTATTTTTACTTAAGAACATTCTTTTTTATTCAGTACGCAGTATAATTAACAAGTACAAAGAAGACAATGCGAAGTTTGAAAACAATAATTAATTTCCAGAGCTATTTTCTTGCAGTTGTCATACTTTAAGAACTTGCAATATTTCCTTTTTTTTGGAGTGACAATAATAGAGCCCATATAAACTTAGGTAGGTACGTAGTATTAAACATCCATTACGTTATTAAGCCCTTAAAAGAGCTTCGCCCATGTAATTACGCATAATCCCCATACTATCTGGCTGCGCAGTGCAATCGCTTTGACGAGCTATATTTATTTTCAACATCCTGCCACGTTGTTTGCCATTCATTGGTTCAGAAATATAATATTGGTCTTAATATAACGGTCATATATTGTAGCCATATTGTATGTTATATTTCATTATTTAGTGATGTCGAAAATAAAACCAAACTGTATTAAATTTTACTTGTTGGGAGTTGTGAATTTTGCTTAGCATAATACAAAATAATACAGATAAGCGTAAAGAACGGGTGGGTCAGGCCGGGTGTCGGGTGTCCCCCTTACTGTTGAGGCCTAATGGCCCTGTCGCAAGTCAACAAGCCGACGTGCTCAGCGTCCCCAATTAACACGTACTACCTACTGAAGAAAATAAACATGGCGAACGATTGACTTTTCCGATATACCATTTTTGTTCCTTGGAATGTTATATGAAAATATCGGTAATTCGGTACGAATAGACAGAAACAATTGATAGGGTTTTGTAATAGAGGATTATAGGAGCACATACTGAAGTAGAAGTTAATGAAGCCTATTTATGTTAAGATTGACGTCATGGGATATACGGTATACCTTATTACATTATTACACATAAATAACAATGTAATTTTGAGTTTAGAATAGTTAAAAAGAGTGGCAAGACAAGACATTGCTGAAACAGGATTGAATTACGTGACGTGCCTTCGAACGTCCACGTTCAACCGTGGCCGGATGACGCAGCTCTCCATTTTGTCACAGATTTTGGTAAGTATTTTAATAGCAACATTTTATCGAAACCAAGGTAAAATAACAGAACGTCTGAGTTAGTTTTAATTTAGTCACTCCCCAGTAATAAAAGCTACTAATTAAGCTCTCAAACGATTTGAAGTCGAATAACAATACAATGAAGTGGTTATTTATTTTTGTGAAAGCTCTCCCTGGAGTAATTTAAATGAATAGCTGGATCCTACTTTATTTGTTGAATAGAGCACGACAGTTATTGCAAGGTATCGATCTGACTCAAATAACTAGTAGCCCATAAAAAGTTAATTAAGTAAACTAAATTGAGTAATGAAAGGGACGAGAAAGTTGAATATAAACTGGACTGAAGCGTATTGAAAAGCATACCTTCTTACTGGTAGCTATTTTAAGGTTATCATCAAAACAAACCGTGTACCAACAAAACTCATTTGTTCGGTGCGAACGTTATTCAAAGACCGAACCAGTAGAGCTGAAATTCGAAATATATAATACACAAAGCCCCTCAGGAAAATATACAAAAAAACCAGGTCAGTCAACATGAAAAGAACTACGATGAATAACTTTGAGCTTTTTTATGTTGATATAGATATTATTTGAGATTTTTAGTTCACGACACAAAGAACAAAGCATTACTGCGAACTAATTAGTCGTAGTCGAGCAGAGGAGTACTATAAAGTGATACGTTATATAAATAATGAATGATATATAGGGCATTCATAGAAACACGGAGCAGTAGGCATGATTTAGGATCGATGGCGTATGGTTAGAGGTGGCTTGGCTGTCATAACAGATGGAAATAGAGCGAGTACGAGTGCCTGCATCCATCAGACGCCTATTAGCTCGAGCCAAACACTCCACTTAAATCAATTTTCCACAGGTAGATTAATCAGCTGGTCAGTTAATGATTGCATACACCACGGAAAAGAGGCATACACGTAGGTAATAGGTTTACTTTTATTTCATTATCCTATACTTAAAAAAATATTTATCTATTTTATTTATTTATTTATACGCAAATTACAGCTTTCTTTACAGGAATGTCCTAATACAATAGTGTAAGTAAACAATAACAAACATAATCACTTAATTCCTTTCATTCTATGTACTTGCCAAGGGGATAAGATAGGTTTGTGAGTCAGCAGCGTAAATTTTACATATTATGCACTACAATGATTTCCTAAATTCAGTGACTGAGCATGAGAATAGGTAATTTTTTTCGGCCACTAGATTCAGTGTATCCAACGTTCTTGTTATTTATTAAAATTTAGGAATGGTTCAGTTGATTTGTATCCCAGTTTAATCTCAAGGATCATACAATGAAATTATCTATATACCTTTTTGGGTAAGGTAAAGGAAATAAGGAATAATGATTTTGAAAAAAGTCAATATGCGTATTTTTAGAGAAGCAGAGCTAAGCGGTTATTCGCTCAAAGAGCAGCTCGACTGGGGAAGGCCCTCCCACACAGAATACCGCAGTCAAATAACTTTGTGTTGTGTTCATGCGCGTGAGTAAGGTCGCCAGAGCATCTATATGTATATTATGGTCACCCCTTGGTAGGTACACTTGTTCGAAGCTAAATAAAATAAGCGACGTCTTGTTTCGCTCCACAAAAGGCTTTATAAAATCTACAAGACGATATTTTAGAATACATAAATTTTGATACAAAGTTTCGTAAATGTAAAATTGTTTGCAAAATATTCCTATCGTGGAGAGATAAGATAGTAGATAGAATTCCATGGACGAATATATAAGTAAAATATATTTAATAGCTGATAATAATAGTTTTTTATACAATATTTTTAGTAACTAGGTAGGTACTAAAAACATTGGTAGTTTCATCGAAAATTCGATGAATTGCATCATGCCGATCCATTTCACATGAATTTTATATTTTAATAACACTGAATTTTGAGGTGATTATTAAATCGATTATTGCTTTTTTAGTCGGCGCCGAAACATTTACTAAATAATTCAGAGCTTGGTGTGAATCACTCTAGCTTTTGACCAATTATTTTCTTAGTCAAACTCTCAGATTACAGAATAAAAGGTCTTTTGTTATCTTTTTTATTCAGAACCGCATGGTGATGACGCCGCACTGAAAAACGACGGCAAAAAATAAATCTGCATGTACTTATGTGAAATTGTGCCACATTGCAAATGATCTTGGAACAACGTCGTAGTAGTGCATCGTCACCGTAGCTCCGAGGGTTTACTGGGAGGGATTGAGAAGTAATATTTATTGATTTGACACACGGCAATACTACGTAGTAATATTTATCATTGTACCTATTCATTGTTTACCAATGGTAGTAAATATAACGTAGTAAAATGATGCAAACTATTCCTTATAAAGGAATCCAATTAGCTTATTTAAAATGAGTTAAGAGAATAAAAATAATTTGAATTAATATAAATTTGCCCCGCTAATCTTGTGTTCGCATAAACAAAAGAGAAACAAACGCGCCGAATATAGAACTGTCTTTTTTTAATGCGACTACAAACGAACAAAAGGAAAGAAATTTGCACTTTTGTAGATATCGTTCTGAAACTTATTAACGATATTACGTTATTACACTTTGACCCCCTTATTAATAAATAAGGTGTAAGTCAGTCTTGTAACACCCACGTATTAAGATAGCCGAAGCCCTTTTTGTTTATATGACATTAGAAAGTGACGGATATATTTAAAACCTAGGAACATAGACATAAAAAAAAAAGACGGAGAGTCACCATTTTAAGAACGTGAAGCCGAAAATTTCCTACGTGTGCGTGAGTAAAATCAGTACTGGCCCAAGCAGGCACAAATGGTACTGAGCCTTATTGTCACTGTCAACGTCTCAATACGGAATTCAGCTTCCTATGGTGTATATGTGTGTATGAGGCCATGTATTTACAAGAACGCCGGCTTCCTATTACTTGCGTCAGTCCATTAAAAGTTATATTTGGGGTTGCATTTGTCAGAGGACGCAATTTTATTTTTTAGATATCAAGGGGTTCTTCATATACATAAAAATGTAACATATCAATAGACTAATAACAATAATAGTTCTTAGCTAAGTTATACAATAGATTTGACTTATCAACTTTTTAACATTATTTTAAGTTTAATCATATCAAGGTAAATCTGTAAAGAATTCCAAATATATTCTACAGCATGACGATTATGACATATTTCATTAGTAATGAGTTTTATTAAGTAACTAGCTTTAGCCCGCGACTTCGTCCGCGTAGATTATTTCTTTTTTCTAGATATGAATCATTGTAACAATATAGAGCTTTGTTCATGGCTATAGCCCGCCACTACGTGTGATATTTGACAATAGTTCAGGAAGATTGAGAGCTTACATGCGAACATGCCACATAAAACTGAAACAGTCCTGCCCGATTTGAAGAAGAAGATCTGAAAATCTACCGGCAGAAATATGCATACATACCACAGAACAATATTTTTTATGTTCCGTGATACATACACTGTCCGATTAGCTGAAGAAGAAATATGTTTTTTTTGGGAGGTGTCGAGATCGGCATTATTTATCTAAAATTACGCCATGAGACCTATCCACAAATTCCTCAACCATTTCATGACAGCTGAGATATTTGCTCATGGCACACGGACAGACAGACGAATACACCTATATCCACAAGTTCCTCAATAATTTCCAGACAGCTGAGATGTTTCTGTCTGTCTGTCAGTCTGAGGAGAGAATTTGCCTCCTTATGTGTGTACCGCTTGTACAACGGACAGTTCTCTGAAGAATTGTTTACTTGATGCCCCCGGGTACCTTCTACCATCGCAACTCTCGCCATCGACGGGGAGTCCATACTCATATATTGGAACCGAAATGGTTTCTACTGTGCGGTTTCAAAGGAGTTTTCTAGCGCGTAAACTCAGGCTGTGGAATGAGCTCCCCGCCATGGCGCCAGGGTGTGAAGATATTTCTGTATGGTCGGCAACGCACGAGTGATACATACGGTGACCGCTTACCATCAGGCCGGCCGTATGCTTGTTTGACACTTTAGTATTAAATTTAAATAATAATAATAATTTAAAAATTACCCGTAGAAGACAGACAGACAGACGGATCGACACGGGCGGAGATCTATCCAAAAGTTCCTCAACCAGACAGCTGAGAATTTTTCTCGTGGCAAACAGACAGATAGATGGGCGGCAGTAGGCTTCTTAATAACGTGATACACGTGTACATTATTTTACTTGAATACAAAATTATGTGAATGAACAGCTTAAATACAAAATTTAATCCCACTGTTTTTATTTTTTTATTTATTTAATTAGGACAACCAGTAGTTGTTACATTAAAAAAAACTTAAACTAACAAAAATAGGAAAAGAGATAAATGTACAACTTTTTAAGGAGTCACAACATTCAATTTTGGTAATAAAAATAAAAGTATTTCAAAAAGCTTCATATAAAGCAAATATAAACTAAAAAACAAGATAAAAGAAAAAGTAAATTAAAAAGTCCAAAAAATTGAAGTAATCACAGAAAACAGAGAACACAAAAAACATTATTATACTTATAATTTAGTGGAAAATAAAGAAAATAAGTAATTAACAAAAAATGAATTAATTAACAAATAATCATTAAGAAAATAATCATTCAACTCAACAACCTCAGCACAACTTTCCTAAAATTACATGGAGTGTCATTGAACACATCCACTTCTCCGCTGATTGAGTTGTACATTTTAGCTAGTCTAGGTATTGCCGAGGACTGCTTTAGATTTGTTCTTGCTAGGGGCTGATGTATCAGACCGGATGCATGTCTCGGTGCAAAGCGCGGGACGCGTAATTTGACTGATTGCAAAAGATCGGGGCAGTCAATTTCATTCCTTAATATTTTAAAGAGAAACATCATGTCAAGGAGTTTTCTACGGACCATAAGACTGTCTATTTTGAAATGAGTAAGTTTGTCTGTATATGTAGGTAATTGTTTGTGTAACCTGCAGGAGTAGGCGAGGTGTCTCAAAAACCTTTTCTGAACGCGCTCTATTCGCAGCTTGTGTACATTATAGTTAGGTGACCATACAACACTACAATATTCCAGGATACTTCTAACATACGCATTGTAAATAGCTATTTTTGTTGATGAGTTTTTAAAAAGTTTACCGTTGCGAATGATAAATCCTAACATTTTAGACGATTTTGTAGTAATGCAATCAATATGAGGAATAAAAGTGAGTTTTGAATCGAAAAGTAATCCCAAGTCTCTCAGTACCCCTTGTTGTACAATGGTTGTGCCATTGATGTGATATTGTGATGGAATGATGTTGTGGTTTCGAGTAAATGTTACGTAATTACATTTTTTTGCATTTAATGACATATTATTGATATTGCACCAATTAGAAATGGCATTAACGTCATCTTGGAGCAATAAACTATCAGAGGAGTCTTTAATAGTCTTACACAGCTTTAAATCGTCTGCAAATAGATAAGCGCTACTATGTTTAATATGTGTCAGAATGTCATTTATAAATAAGTTAAACAGCCAGGGCCCTAAATGAGAACCCTGAGGAACTCCAGAGGTGGCTTTGTATATCTCAGAATTAAACCCCTTCACTACAACATATTGATTTCTATTGCTGAGATATGATTCAAACCAATTTAAAATGGAACCACCAACACCATATAGAGCCAATTTCTTTAAGAGTACTTTGTGACAAACCCTGTCAAAAGCCTTAGCAAAATCCATATACACTGCGTTTACTTGAATGCCCGCATCAACTGCATCAACTAGTTCAGTATGGTATGTAGCCAGATTCGTAGTAGTAGACCGTGATTTAGTGAAGCCGTGTTGTTCGTTAATGAGAATGTGCTTGGAATGATTTTTAAAATATGGATAGGTTAATGACTCGAAAATTTTTGCAAAACTAGAAAGTACAGATATGGGCCTATAGTTTGAGATGTCTTCTCTTTCATCACTCTTAAAAATTGGAACAACTTTAGCAGTTTTCCAGACTGTTGGGAATATTCACTCATTAATGGATCAAATTCCAACAACACCGATATTCTTTGCGTTAGTTTCCAAATTTTAATTATATTCCAAGCTTATATAATAAATTTAGTATACTTCCATACACAACTTCATCCCTTTTTTACCCCTTCGTGGTCGGAATTATCGAAAACGCTGAGGCACATACAAATTAATTTTCAATCATCAACTTCCAAACTGATGGACTTTCATATCAAATCAAATCAAAAATTCATTTATTCAAATTGGGCCCTTATAGGGCACTTATGAATGTTAACAAATGACTCTACACCGGTTCCAAATACAACTTGAACTGAGAAGACTCCGGCAAGAAACTCAGCAAGTGTTCTTTTTTTTTTTTAATGTGTACTTATAAATATTACAATTTACAAAATAATATAACAATAGCGTGCGAAGCGAACAATTCATTCAAATGCATTTAGTGCAGTAGAATTAGATAATCAATTTACATTAATTGTGGTACGAATGATTTTCGGTATATCGATAGAGTTAAGTATGGATATGATTACCTTAAATTCGCAACCGATTTGAAAGTACGGAACATGGTGAAAATTGAGAAAAACTTTGATATTGAATAATTCCTAAACAAAAATTGTGGTACTAGTTGCGAGAATACCATGTCTTTAGAGAACCATTACCTACCTTCTCAAGAAATTTGGACTGGTTGCGACATACGGAACATACCTAAACTTAAAAAAGTGATTTTTCGCCTTTATCTCCTAGGCAAAATTTGTGGTACTAGTTGCGAACTCATTGGTAACTTGTATTAGCCTATTACACTTAGTTTTAACTTTGCAGCCGGTTGCGATCTACGGAACCCTAAGAATATACTTTTTGATAAATTCTACTTCTAGCAAAATTAGCGTAGTCTGTATTATTGCTTATATCATATTTGTAGGTCGACTTCTACTTACTTTGTGATCGCAACCGAAGAGAACATTACGGAACATAGTTTATTTTGCAAGTAAAATGTGCGCGTATTCGCGTGTTACGAGAGGAATGCGGAAGGTGCGGGAGGCAGGACTAGCGTTGAGGAATCTACAAAATCTGAAACTTTATAGTACCCCTTCTTGCATAACTTCTGTTTTATTATCTTTTTGAATCTATGTATAGGTAGCTCTTGGATTTCTTTGGGTACTTTATTATAGAAACGTATACATTGCCCCTTGAAAGAGTTAAGGACTTTGCTGAGCCGAGTTAAAGGTACAAACTCGCATCCCCTATTTTACCCCCATAGGGGTGTAATATTGAAAAATCCTTCGTTAGTGGATACCTACACTTTATAATTATAAATTTAGTGATGTTTACTATGGAAATGAAAGATTTTCGTATACAACTTAATCCCCCTTTTCCCTCTTCGGGGGTGGAATTATCACAAACGCTGTGACAACTTTACTTTAATTTTCAATCGTCAGCCTAAACACAAAATTTGAAGATCCTATCTTCAAAACTGACGGACTTCCATACAAAATTTCATGGCCTATTTTACCCCCTTAGGGGTGGAATTTCCAAAAATCTTCTTTACTGGATACCTACACTGTATAATAATAAATTTAGTGAAGTTTATCGTGAAATTGAAGGCAACTTCATTCCCCTTTTCCTCCCTTCGGTGGTGGAATTATCACAATCGCTGAGATAACTAAACATTTATTTTCAATCGTCAGCATAAATACAAAATTTGTAGATCCTAACTTCAAAACTGACGGACTTGCATATAAACTTTCATCCCTTATTTTACCCCCTTAGGGGCGGAATTTCCAAAAACCCTTCCTTAGTGGATGCCTACACCGTATAATAATACATTTAGTGAAGTTTACTTTCCAATTGAAGGACTTGCATTAACAACTTCATCCCCCTTTTCCTCCCTTCGGTGGTGGAATTATCACAAACGCTGAGATAACTATACATTAATTTTCAATCGTAAGCCTAAACACAAAATTTGAAGATCCTAACTTCAAAACTGACGGACTTGCATACAAACTTTCATCCCCTATTTTACCCCCATAGGGGTAGAATTTCCGAAAATCCTTCCTTAATGGATGCCTACACTGTATAAGGTATCTTTGTGCAAAATTTCAAATCTCTAGGTCCAGCGATTTGGGCTATGCGTTGATATATTGCTTACAAACTTTCATCCCTTATTTTACCCAGTTAGTGGTGGAATTTTTAAAAATCCTTCTTTTGTGGATGCCTACACTATATAATAATATATTTAGTGAAGTTTACTTTGAAATTGAAGGACTTGCATAAACCACATCATCCCCCTTTTCCTCCCTTCGGTGGTGGAATTATCACAAACGCTGAGATAACTAAACATTAATTTTCAATCGTCAGCCTAAACACAAAATTTGAAGATCCTAACTTCAAAACTGACGGACTTGCATACAAACTTTCATCCCTTATTTTACCCCCTTAGGGGTGGAATTTCCGAAAATCCTTCCATAGTGGATGCCTACACCGTATAATAATACATTTCATGAAGTTTACTTTGAAATTGAAGGCCTTGCATACCCAACTTCATCCCCCTTTTCCTCCCTTCGGGGGTGGAATTATCACAAATGCTGAGATAACTATACATTAATTTTCAATCGTCAGCCTAAACACAAAATTTGAAGATCCTAACTTCAAAACTGACGGACTTGTATACAAACTGTCATCCCCTATTTTACCCTCTTAAGGGTGGAATTTCCAAAAATCCTTCCTTAGTGGATGCCTCCACTGTATAAGGTATCTGTGTGCAAAATTTCAAAACTCTAGGTCCAGCGGTTTGGGCTGTGCGCTGATATATCAACAATCAGTTTATAATTTTATATATTAAGATAATGAAATATAATGTATAATATATAATCCTAACTATAATATTATAAATGCGAAACTGAGTTTGTTTGTTACGCATTCACGCCTCAACTACTCAACGGATCATCATGCAATTTGGCATGCAGATAGCCTATGGTATGGAGAAGGACATAGGCTTTTTATCCCGGGAACGCGGGTGAAACCGCGGGGGACAGCTAGTAAATTATAATTTTCAAAAAAAATAATTTTACTTGTCGAAAATTTAATATTTATCATATACGAAAATCTCTATATCTATACCTGTATATAAAAACGCACGTCATAACTTGGGAGTGAATTTACCGATTTCATCCATCCTTTTTTTTTTAGCTTTCCATGAAGGTACTTACGGAAAAAACAAGAATTTTGCGTAGAAAATTTAAGAAAACTTAACGGTAGGCCATATGCTTGTTTGCCACCTTACTGGTATAAAAAAAAGTATAGTTTACGAAATGGCAGCTGAAATGCTGTGCTATCTAATAATTAGTCTAAGAATAAAAACTAGTATTTTCTTTTATGCACACGAGCTCTCTGATTTTATTTTACCAATACAATACCTACTAATATAGTAAACTATGTTATTATTTTTAATTAGATATTTGTAGATATGCTATACCGACGACCAAAATTGGTTTTCCGAATCATTACCTTAGCTGAATCGAACGAATTAACAACACGAATATGGTATACTTTATATGAAGCAACCTCCCCTCTCTCAAACTCATTTGAGCCGGAGTACGATTTTATATATGGCGACCGTCGCACAGGCACCTCACTTTTTGTCCGCCTAAGGGTGATAAGGCCAAATTTTGGGCCCTCACTTTCAGGTCCATTAAAAAAAAGGCACCTCCCTTATGGTAAGAATGCAATAGATCCATGAAACAGAGAAGCGATACTTTTTGGCCTTACTTTAGTTTTGTAGAATTAGGGTTTGTATTGTTACGCCTTGTAGAGCAAGGAGCTGGGCTCTTCATAAAATCTGATAACTTTTAACAGCGAAAGCTTAATGAGCTTGTGACTCTTGGCAACCAATTTTACATGAAATATTAAAGTGGGTCACAGCTTTCTAGTACTAAGAGTCTCTGAGCTAAACCGCGGACAGACAGACGGACGGACATGACGAAACTATGAGGGTTCTTTGATGACTATGGAATCCTAAAAAGCTTTGCAAAACAATTCTTCTAAAAATATGGAATGAATTTCTATGACCAGCCGTCCCTAATTGGTAATATTAACTATACAAAAATATACCAGCGCAGGCTTATTGACTAAATTGAATCAAATGTTTTCTTTTATTTTAAAATCTTTAGATGAAAAACCGAGCGAAAAATCGACCTGTTTTACAAGCGGCATAAATTCTGGGAAACTTTATCTCAATGCTAAAGTGCCTGTAGGTAATTGAAATAGCAACGGCTCCTGCTACATACTTACTTAATTTTGGAATTTCATTTCACCTTGTTGCCTACCTCACTTTTAATGTTCATTATTAATTTATGTAGTAAAGTATTATATGAGATAATTTATGAATTACCTAAAATCAACCAGAATTTATCGAAAAATACCAAATATTGGTTAATTATTATATTCATTCTTCATTTATTAGTTAGAATAATGTTATAACAGGTGGAGATTTCGAGATGGCATATATTCGTAACCTATGTTGGGTTAGTCATGCTGATTAACTTTTACGAATCTCCACCCAGTATTTTGATAGTTGTTTAACCTCAAAATATGCTAGCGGATGGGAAGCGCCTGCTATAATTACATATAAAAATATTTAAATCAGTTGATTGACTCACAGTTCTTATTTTTAACTGTGATTCTTCACTTTCAACTGATTAAAATATTTCAATCATGTCAAGACGTATGTACTTGCTTATCGAAAACTCTGTATTAAAAGTATATTAATACAGAGTAAAAAAGAGATAATATCTTTTTTCACAAAGCTTTATTCTGAATTCAGGGAAAGACGAGATACTCCAACGAGAAGCAGAAAAGAATGCAGTAAAAGGTTTCATTATAATCAAGGGCCCACAAGTATAACTATTCGAGAGGAGCTAGCTAATCACGGTAGCACTTAAAGCCTTTCCACGCCCTAAGTGATGCAAACGAGGAAACTTTGGGATGGAAAACGGGCTTAGACTTCATCCCATAACTTTGATCGACACTTCAAAGTCAAAAGTCAATTTACTGCAATGGGGAGTGGTGAATCTTTTTCAAACTCACTTAACCCATACATAACATAGTGAAAATTATTAGGTAATCGTGCAATTCCATACCTATAGTATTTTGAATAATAGATTCATCTAAGCGAGACATTTCAGGTAACAATGTTTTTTTTATACAACTTAGTCGATAAACAAGCATACGGCCCGCCTGATGGTAAGCGGTTACCGTAGCAATATAGACGCTTATAACACACGAAGCATCGCTCACGCGTTATCGACCTATCCCCCCTCCCCTATGAGCTTTGGCGACCTTTCTCACGCGCAGCTCAACTTTACACAACCTAAAGTTATTTGGCTGCGGTATTCTGTAAGGTGGAGGTACTTCCCCAGTCGAGCTGCTCTTTGAGCGAATAAACGCTATGCTCTACTTCTCTTCTCTTTTAGTAAAATAATCTATTTAATATTGCCCAGTAATCGAAAACTGTAACACATTATAACAACCAGGTAAACAAATGGCGTTACGGTCATTTTGGCGATATTCGACTATGATTGACACCCATCGTTTCACAGCAATTATGTGCTTGAATATTCTGAATATTTAATTAAATTCGCGGGAGTCGAAAGCGTTTCGCTTGATTAATGTTTCGAGTCCAAGCGGAAATTAAGCTTCCTTAACGAAGTTTATTGCACTTTTTGTTAACTTGTTTCCTGATTAATTTGCAGCAACAAGTGCTCCTCCAATTTTGTGGCGGATAAATCTGGGGTAAAATAACCAAATACACGAAACTTCTTGGTTGGAATTCTTTAAAGATTGTATATGCGCGTAAAATACAGAAGCTCTAATAAAGATACCGTATTGTGTAATGTTGACCAGTGGGACTTTGTAAATCATCGAGCTCGAACCAATGATATAATCATCTGTTGTGTGACCTTCTCACGTCTAATTATAATAATAATATGTATTGTAAGCAAATATATAACTCCGAAACTTTTATCATTTAAATATTTAATCATATCACATTTTGGATGCGTACCTACATTTTGCTTATATTTTCGAGAGCCGTTTATTTTTGTCTGTGGGACGCATAGTAAATAGAAGTTTAGACGCGTAGAGCTTACGGGCCATTACACAGGATTCAGGCTTTGGCTAATAGTGGCTCAGTAACTTCTGCTCATGGATAAATCAGGATAATGTGTATCCCTAGATTTAAAGTGGTTATGACCTCTCAATAGAAGTATTGAGAGGTACTGTAACAACTGAAGACCATTTACAGGGATATAATAGCGTTTGTTACTTAGTCGATGATACAGTTAAAAGCAACATATTTTAAGAATCCATTCGGCACATTCCCGTAGAGTAAATTCCAAGAGTCAATGGACCGTTAAGTATTTTACTTCAAAAAGATGAAATTAAGAAATTAATGGTATAAACACTCAGTAAAATGTATGTACACTGGTAAAGATAAATAAAGTTAAGTACTAAAAACAATGTGCGGAAATAATAAATTGTATTCCAGAGTAATAAAGCGGTTGGATAGTGGCGGCTGACTAACTGCCATTATTAATAACCTAAACTACCAATTTAACGTCGCTTCATTCGCTGAGGACTATTTCATCTATCAGATAGTCACGAGCTATATTGACAGAAAGTAATTGAAAGTATTGCTAATAACTTCGTCCTCGAGCTCTTAGTTAGCATTAAGTCTCTATAGACTATTTGACAGTGTGAAACAGAAATGATTCAACCCTTGAACATTAAATGATTGAGCCAGGTATACAAACTGTTTAATGAATATTTAATATATCCTTTGAAAATATTTCAACAAAGCTGCTTGAGTAGATTTCATGGCAAGGATCTTTAGCGAAATCCAGGCAACATTAACCGGGCATACAATCTGAAGCTTTTTGCCTCAAATCGCCGTTATAAGTGATATCAATAGAATGGATTGTGCCGTCGCGTCGGTGCCGGATCAAATATTTGCGGAACAACAAAGAACTTGCTTCGTATATCGCCTGAGCCATTAATCACCCTATTATTGTACGCGGTGGCACAAAGCGCAATATTGCCCTTCGACCGTCGCCGCTTTACTCATAAACACACTCCGTAATGACCTGTTTAAGAAGAGTTAAATGAAAATCGATAGCCGCAATATTAACGGAGCCAACATACTGATATAAAAGTGTTAAATATTACTCAAATAATATCTGTTTGCGCAACACATACCAGTTTAGATAATAAATTGTAAGGCCTCTCAGGCTATAAATATCGGGCGCCAATCTCTATGTCAATTTGAATACAAAGCAATTTCGATCATGTTTGAATACCCACAGTTAAATTACACCTGTTAGGTCGCTGTGCGGTAGTCCTCCACACAAAAACAAACTCCTAACCCCAATATATATATATAGTTGACCAAATAGACAAAAAAAAAACAATTTTGTACTCGCGCACTAGTGGTTCTGCATAATATTATAGAACCAACAAATTTGTTTGGTTCTGTAACTCAATTGTACTGTGCGTGTTGCTATGAACTTACTAGTAGGCGCAACTTAATATTAATTTTGATGCATAGTCGGAACTATTTCATAGTAAATTAGTACTTGTTCCATAAGAACATGATATGACTAATATTAAATTCAAATTACAGTTCTTGTGTAAAGGCGTTTACGAAGTAGAGCCCTAACAAAAAATAATATAAATTATAGTTTTAAAAAGCCCAGCCCTAAAAAGTATATTTTGGGGACTTTTGTATTGGGTACTTAGGATTAAACTTGTTGTAATTTTTATTATTTAATATGATAGAGACAGTTGGACTGACTGCCAGGCATACTGCGGGCTTAGTAACAGGGTCAAAAGGACCCTAGGCGGCCACCTTTCCTGAATGGAACTAAAACTATACCTCGTAGAATATAGTATTTACAATATTTTTCATAACAAGGTATTCGTACAATATATGTGTGAAAAACTGTGCAGTTTGCCTTTTACGGTGTGTAAATTGGTGAAGTTGTTTCTGAAAACAGTTTTAATATCGTGATTCGCGAACAGTTTTACTGCCAAGTGAGGAGTTATAAAATGAATAAAACTAAAGTGGTTTAATGATATTTTTATAGTTATTTCTATACTTAGTATTTTCTTAGGGTTCCGTAGATCGTAACCGGCTGCATACTTAAAAATAAGCGTAAAAGGCTAATACAAGTTACCAATGAGTTCGCAACTAGTAACACACATTTTGCAACTTTATGTCGATTAAAACTGAGCGGAATGCCTGTGACAGATGAATAGCAATGAAAAACCTACCCTTACAACGTCTGCACAGTTATATGAATAAAAGAAATATCCTCACGAGATTGAGATTACTTAAAGTTGTACGTAGTATTTATCTACTCTGAGCTTAAAGTAAGTATAGATTAGATATAAAATAGAATGAACCAAAGGCCCAAAAACTAAAAAGGCCATTGAGTTGGGGCAGCGTAAAATTTTGTAGCCACCTACTTATCTGAACTTTGATAACTATGGAACATAATATTCTCAGATCCATAATGAATATTTAACATACCTAAAATTTAATTAATTGCTGCTGGTAAATCATGTTTGCTAGTCATAAATTAAAATATCATAAATTCCTAGTAACCTATTTGAGTTAGGAGTACGGGGATAGATTACCTGTCGAGTAATCTACTTCTACTTCTATACATATAATACAACTGTAGAAAAGTCGTGTCTGTACATTGAATATATTTACCAAAAACTGATTGGGGGTGATGAAGAATGACTAACACAATACATAAATACCATTTAAAAAAAAAATGTCTGTCTGTCTTTCTGTCTGTCTGTTTGTCTGTTTGAAAAGGATAATCTTCGAATCCACTGAACGGGTTTGCATGGGGTTTCCACAGGGTGATTGAGCGTTGCTTGGCGCTTCAACTAGGCTTTGTTTCATCAAAATCGGCTCACGGGAAAAAAAGATATCTCAATTTATTTATTTACAGGCCGTCTCACGGCTATGAGACACAGAGGGAGAGAACTACTAGATGGCGTTGTCTTTTTCCTGAATCGCACTATGGTTTCGTTCTCACAATTTTATGACAGGATCAATGATTCTAATACAAATCTTTTGGTTGATGAGAGCCATCAGCGCTCCCCCGTTTGACCTTTTAGTTTTGTTCACTACAAAAAAAGCTATAAGTACAGCTGCATTGAAGAAAAAGGCTTACCTAAGTAAGAATCGAACCTGCAAAACTTCACGATGTGTTCTCATTTAAAGTTCTTTGCCTACATATGGCATAGCTCTGGGTCGAGTAACTATTCCCACTGTTCCACCCTCGCGGGAACTCTCCCTTGATAAAAGGTATCCCATTTTTAACCGACTCAAAAAAGAAGGAGGAAACTCTAAGTTGGACGCGTATGTTCTTTTTTCATGTATGTTCATCGATTTCTCAAAAACGACCATGAACAATTCAGATATGATGAAATTGCTTGACAGACTAAGTGGGAAATATAAAACAAACAGAACACAAATAAAAATAAAAAAGAGACCAGCAGTTCACAAAGAGAATATAGCTGATCTAATTTGCTGCCCGTTGGTAGTGTGCCCAAACTTTGCAGGCGGTGGGCGTTGCCATTTTGTATGGTGATGCTAATCTTCTAGCTGGAGTATTCGTCAGCCCTTTGGCTATAGGAACCGTCAATCAGACGCCTCGATATGTCGCGAAAAATACAATGAGCTCCAGGACATTAATGTCCGATGGACCTCTTATCATCGTTACGCTTCAAGCCACTCGATACACGAATAGCTGACACGAGAGCTCTGGCAAGAGCCCTATGAATTATGTCATTAAAGTCGGAGTGGAGCGGAATCCTGCCTGTGCTTTTTACGCACGATAGTATGTGGTGGCCAGCCTGATCGACAAAAGTACCATACTGGTAGCCATATAGGCATATATAGGGCATATAAATAGTTACACTTACGACGAAGACAGGACAATAAAAAACTTGCTGTTCGTCTGATGGCAAGCAGCTAACGTTGCCTATTGACGCTTGCAACACCAGGGGTATCACTCACGCTTTACCGAATCTCTCTCTTCACCCTTCTTGAAAAAGTGTTTGAAGGTTGAGAGGAGTCGCTGTGCGGGAGCGGTAGGTATTATTTGGTGCCTACTCAACCTGCCTAACTCTCTTTGGTGGTTCTCAATTCGGTTGTTTTTTTTTTTATGTTTGTTACCTCATAACTCCGCCATTTATGAACCGAGTTGGAAAATTCTTTTTTTGTCTGGTAGGGTCCACTTCCCGTTTGGTCCCATTGTCATCAGATCAGGGTTTGATTACTTCTTAGTGTACTTTGAAGTCGGTTTAAGTTTTTTTGTAAACAGTTGTACAGTTAATTATTACTTTTACGGTTGTAAAGGTGAACAGAGTGGGCCCTGCAATTTCAAAGCAGGGCTACAAATTTAAGTGAAGTATCATGTGAAAGGGCTTTATTTGTGTTTAAAACATGTTTCTATTGTTTTTTAGACTTTTTGACTGTTGATGAATAATTCCAATCTCCGAGGTTCGCAATGCGAAAAATCTGGAAAAAGTATAGGAAAAATAGAACAATGTTTCTAACTAGCACAGTTTCAATATCATCCAAATTCCTTCACAAACAAACTTAATTATGCGGTCCGGTTTTAAACAACAGTGATGGCCCAATCCAATAAATATAAGTACGTACAAGGAAGGTCAGAGCCCTCGGTGCGCGAGTGAGACTAAGTCTTGAGCTTGGCCGGCTTTATATAAAAGATTAAAATTACTCATTTAAAAAGCAAAGTCCTGGCTGATTGATGATTGATGGATGGGATCACGTGGTCCTCCACCAGCTGTCGCCGCGCCGCGCTCTCAACATCGCATTGGCCACCGAGTTCACAAGAACAATTAGGAATCTTCACGAATTTAATATCTTTGCGTTTATTACGCGAACAAATCTTATAGTCTACGCGAGCGAAGCCGCGGGCAAAAAGCTAGTCATCAATAATATCTATAGACAAGTGGAATAATCAAAGGTGCATTTAATTTCGGATGTAGTACCTATTCACCCTGAATTTTCAAAAATAAATATCGTGACGCTTTCTTTATAGAGTTTATTTTTATATTAATCTTTTTTTATTTGAGTAAATAATGAATCACAAAAATAATTAACAGTTAGGTACTTAAGGGTTTTCTTTTTATCTGTTATGGAATCCTAAATACTCGTTGTAGGATTTCTTAGCCAATTTTTGCCAAGTTGCCAGAGGTAAACTATAATAATTTATTCCCGAAAGCAGCTGTCTTGCCTGCCAGTTCTTTCTTTTTGCATTTACTTTACTTTTTATGTAAATCATATACCTACTTAGTAAACAACTGTTCTTATTATGTTAAAAAAATATAAATTACTATACTAATATTACTATACATAGGTACCTATCGAAAAACAAGAGGCTTTGGAATTCAGTTGAACGTGGCTCATCGTCTGATTTTACGTTACAGTTTAATTGCAGTGACAACAATGCAGGCGTTCTGGTATACCACTTTGCTCAACATTTCCAATATTTCCTATTGGCATGTTTCACTTGTAAGCAGAAGATCGAGGGTTCGTCCTGTAATAAGATAAAAGCTTGGCCAAGTGTGAAGACAAGTATAAAAACATGTGAGCTCTTTCAACATTTTGCACAATTTTATTTTAAAACCTTTATGCAAACAAGTGTATTTTATTGCTAAATAAATATATCTTTCTTTTAGGCTGGGTTTTTCCCGTTACAACTTAGAGCTTGTCTAAGACCTTTTACGTAATTTATTATTGCTAATAGCCAAAAAATGACTTCAAATTACGTTTTTTTACTGTGTATAATCTGTGTTTGACCGCAATCTCACCATTGGCTCTCAAGTGCAGCTGTTGGAACACACCGATAGGTGCTTGGCGACAGATTTTTAACTTGAAGGTGGTAGTCGGCCAGGTGGGCACTCCAAAATACACTATCACCGTGCTATGGTTTCTCATGATGTTTTCCTTCACCGAAAGCTCAAGCTCCTTTTAGAATTCGAACCCGGGACCTTGGGCTCGGCATCCAACGTCACTTATACCACTGAGCTATCATCGGCTCACGTTCATGTTACCTAAAACGAGTATGGATAGTTTCCCATGTTGATAGTTGATAGATACAAATTAAAGTAAGCGAGCTTAATTATCATAAGCGTTACTACTTCAAAAGCCTAGCGCCGTCTGTCTTTAATGGCTTAGAATGATGCTTCACCTTCAAATTGAGTTCCTGATAAGAGGTGAATTTAGAATGAGCTATTAGCAAACTTCGCAAATTCCATTCCATTTCTAACCAATACCAGGAGTATTGGCATTGTTTTTTTAATGTTATAATAGGTGTAATGCTAGCTGAGCTTTGAACAAAATATAAAACGGTCATAAATAAGAACATAGAGTTAGAATATTAATAGATCGACGGATCGACTATATTAGAGTACGGTCCGTGAGCAGCGGTACGGTCCAAATGCCTTGAATCGAAGTGCGCGTACATAGTTTGAACGACTGAAATACATATAATGAATACCAATTTCTCGATTTTTATCGATACGTTTACGTTACAAGAAACCCATATCAATATCTTGTCCGACTGTAAATCAATTAGTGTACGATATATCTGTGAATGCATCTATTTGGAAACTGCTCACACTGAAACTCATTTTTTTTTTAAAATAAAACCCATATTTATTTTTATTTTCTAAACTGAATAGTTTGCGTGAGAGACAAACGTGTGTCCCCCCCCGTAACTTCTAAAATAAGAGAATGATAAAACTAAAAAAAATATATGATGTACATTACCATGCAATCTTCCACCGAAAATTGGTTTGAACGAGATCTAGTAAGTAGTTTTTTTTAAATACGTCATAAATTGAAATTCATATCAAATACTCAGGTCTTTTTTTTTTTTTTTTTTTTTTTTTTTTTAATGGACATGAAGGTACGGGCCCAAAATTTGGCCTTAGTACCCTTACCCGGACAAGTCGGCGAGCTAGCTCTCAACCGTAGTTATGATTAGGTAACAAGGCCTGAGGGTGCCCCAGTTGGGGCCGAACCTCGGCTCAGGGCTGTTACCGAGGGGAGGGAATGGACTGAAATATTTGATGATTTATTTATTTATTTATATCTAGGGAAGCGGATTATTATTGGCGGCTCGGGCCGCTTGTCGAGTTGCCGTAGCAATAACAAGTGGGGGACGACGAGACTGAGTTGGGAGTCGCGGCGCGTGACCTCGACGACGAGGTCGGTAACGAGGTGAACGGTCACCGCGGTTCGCATCTGTATTGTGTGTTGTATTACGACGAGTTTCCGAAGCTTCGAGCTGAGCTAAGGTGGTGGGATCATCTGGCTCGGTGAGGACGTGCCTCGGCCGGCGGACATTGGATATACGGGATGGCGTGTAGGTAGCCGCCTTAACGATTAACGGATTACTATGATTGACAGCAGTGTCAAAGAATCTGCGTGAAGCGCGTTTGAAAAATTGACGGACCGTGGGGAGGCCCAGGTCGAGGTGGAGGTTTTCGTTGCGCAAGAACCACGGGGCACCCGTGGCCCTGCGCATGAAACGGTTTTGCAAAACTTGGAGACTATGGATCCGCTTTTGCGATGCGTGTGCAAATACAGCGCATGCGTAAGAGAATATGGGGCGAATACACGCAGTATACAGTCTAACCTTGCTTTTTAAGGCAAGTTTAGACCTGCGATTTAAAAGCCCGATGATCGATGATCGATTGGCCCGAAGGTCAATCGATCATCGAGGATGACACCTAAGTATTTGGCTTGCCTCTCCCAAGGGATCGGTTCGCCGAACATGGTGACAGACTTTACTGAGGGGGGGTACTCAGGTCTATACTACCATTTACATATATACCTACAGGTTTATACGGAACCCTCGGTGCGCGAGTCTGACTCGCACTTTTTCATGTTTACAGTTCAATGTAAAATCCAATGTAACGTGCAAACTATTATTTAATATCGCGCACATGAAATTTGGGAATCATTTGCAAAGCTGTAACAGTGAGTATGAACGCGTTCTCTTTTACCGTAAACCCTTGAAAAGGTCTTTATCGGTCCATAAAACTTCTTTTATGCTACGCCAAGTTTCTGTACCGAACGGTAAGTTGTTTGATGGTCACCGTCCAAAATAATTTTCGAAGCCCTCCTCCAGCCTTCGATCGATTCACGAGTTACTGGCGATAAAATAAATTCATATATAAATAAATTCTGTTATGATCCCTTAGGATATCTTTCACAAAAAGCTCTCGGAAGGAGTAATAATAGGATGATCCGAGAATGAATGTTTCCAACAAGTCGTCTTTTTTGAACTTAACTTAAAAAACCTTTCCTTTTCGCCAACATGGCGAAAATGAAATCTACAGCCTTAGGAATTTCAGAGCCCGAAGTAAACGCGTTTATGTAAATGTTCCCCTAAAAATATTTGAAAATAATGTTATTTTGCTTGAAGGAATTTCGTAAGATATAATTTACAACATTTGCATGTTATTACCGATTTCGATTTCCTCGATCTATATATACGGGTGATTCAACTATAAACCATATTATCATTATTTTACAAATTAATGTTATTTTTTGAGAATTAATGTATCGTATCCCAATCCTAAATACCAATCAAGTCCTTTTCAGGATATCTACTCATGGGCTATATGGATGTAACTACTAGTACTCCTTTTCTGGATTTAGCTTTATAAATAGCCTTCTTATCCTTTCTCGTTGTTCCTTAGTAAAATAATCAAGTCCAACATTTGTAATAAACGTCCTTGCTGCTGCTTATAATTTAGTGTGAATTTGTCGTGTTTTACAGATGAGTAATATTTGAGTGCGAGTGTTGTTGGGAGGCGCCGTGCCTCGCCGTGACACGGCTGGGACCGATTTCGTGGTCCGTTGCCCGACACACACCGGTGATCAGCGACAATGGAGCCGGAGCACTGCCCTCGTCTCGTCGCACCGCCGCCGCAACAACTTACCATTGTTTTTGATTAATCTCGCATTATCCGGAGCAACAACTATCCCATAGCAACGATAACATAGTTCGTTACGTATCCTAGACTAAGGATGAACATTTAAGTAATGGATTGCAGGATCCTATATAACCATGTGTCAGATACGGCGCGATAGCATTTCACTAAACACATAAACCGACTAAGGACAGATAGATGCACGCACAGCTAAGATACAACGGGGCGGAAACTAGTCTCCGATAAAGTTTCGGTATATTTTCTATATTAACGGACTAGTTCTTCTGTTATAACTTTGCATTCAGACCAGCACTTGGCACAAGCTTATGCAATATGTTATATTTCGTTTCTTCAGCCAACAAATGAAAGCAGTTGACTTGTGTTTCAATAACAGCCAGCCACTATAACATTGCGGCGATATTAGCTTGCATATGCGGAATACAAATAATATGTGTGTTTATGTATGTATTGTTGAATTTTCTTATGGGATATTGCATGCATTATAGGTTTATTAGATTATGTTTGATGTTTAACTGATTAACAATTTTAGATTCTTGGAATTACCTGCTTTACAAATTAATACGATTAGTTCATTTTTTATTTTTTTTGTCAATTTCGCAACTTTGCAATCTGTGATCTCTCATATTGGGTCTTCAAATCTGTGAGCCAAACAAGGGACACTGTGTCTTTTAAGTCGAGAGTGTTTAACGCTTCCTGTGCCTTCCAGCTTTAGAGCCAATTCATTGGCATGGCTCGAGAGTCGAGCTTGGTAGCTCTTGCTGAATTTGATTAGTTTATTAAATCTTTTTATTTTATTACTATTATTTTAATGCACTTCAACACAAACGCGCGAGTAACACCCCTGGTGTTGCAAGCGTCCATAGGCTGCGGTAGCCGCTTACCATCAGGCGGGCCGTATGCTTGTTTGCTACCTAAGTAGTATAAAAAAAACATGCTTACGATCTATTTCCGACTGCGAGCTTCATTAACCAAATATAGAATGTGGGTGAAGTAAATCTTTTACGTAGTCGTATAAGTAAATTGAATAACATATTGGAGATCTATTTCTGAAAACGGTAAGTAATCTTGTACTTACAAAAGCTTATAAGGCGATAAGTCTTCTTATTTCACTTCAACGTGTAGCGGAGAATGAAAAGCTAAGTAGGTATTCAGGGAAGGTAAAATACATTATCGAGTTCTACTCTTAGTTAATAAAAGTTAATATCATGAGAATTATAATACAAAGGATGCTATAGGTTGCGCGGGTACTTTTAGAATGGCAGCGCCTCATTGTCTGTGCTAAGTGTGAATTTAATTAATTACTTTTGGACTTGCGAGCTGCGCTGCGGTTGGTAGAGCGACGCGACGCGACGCTTCTGCGCGAGCTATATGAATGTTTACTACTTACGAACATTCAATTGTCTTCTTTTGTTACATTATAATCACCCATAGATTTATTATAATACATACCATTATGTTATACAATAGGTTTCACTGAAAAAAAGATGAAAATAGCAATCGTGACATCAGGGATGAAATGATTACTAAAAGGCGGTTTTTTAACAAAGTATAGGCTTATATTTGACCCACATTTGACCACTCTGCCATGGTGATGACGTGTTTGGATGGGACAAAATGACTAGAAGGGAAGGATCTCTTAAGTGCACCGGTTGGTTCTTAGCTTTCGATTTTTTATTTCAGGGGTGGTAGCCAGCCAGGGTACCATACTGGTTGTCTTCAAGTAATTCCGCTATTCAAATTATTCAGGAAACTCAATTTTATGACCATTTTGTAATAAAAAAAAATTCTTTCCAATAAAAATATAAACATGGCATTTGAATAAATATGTTCGCCTTCTCAAACAAATATTTTGATATCTTCTTAAGGCTCAGCCGACACAGCTGCCTTCTTGGCACAAAAATCCAGCAATAAATTTCATTTTATAAGTGTCACGATTTCTTTCTGAATTTCCCTGGTTAGCGGGCTGTAACGACGTCGACAGAGTTTCGATATTTCAATGACACTATGTTATGAAAGAACAATTATATACTAGTAAAACAATGAAATGGAGATAGACCCCCTTACTCATAAAACGTTATTTAACTAATATACTGTTTAAATGGTCACGTAAATAAAATCACTGTATTGTCATTGTTAAATAATGTGACATTATTTACGTGACTCTTGAGTGAGTACAAAATTGTCAACAATGATATCAAACGGTGCGCTAATTAAATGAAAAATATATAATTTACAAATCTATACAAAATAAACCACTATAAAATAAATATTAAATCCGTTTATGAAATTGCTGAATGGGATCATACGCTTCTGAGTCGCTGAGGATAGATTGAGAATATATACCCGAGAATAATTAATTAAAATCCATATTGTTCAGGATACAAATCAAAATTATTTGGCAACATCAACAAGTCTGGAATCTGGATAGCTCATAATGGCTTTATAATAATAAATCACCAAGCAACACTTGTTCGCCTAATGTATTCTGAACCTCAAAGGTGCTGTCTATTATCCTCAGCTTACCTCAGAGCTTCGCTTGAAACTTTGATTACTTGGCAAAATTAAGCGATGAACGGCATTAAATTGTCATTACAGAACCATCCACCGAAGACTCATTAACTACGCTTCTAATGAGTGATTTACGTTAACTGGAGTATGTCGTGTCACATTTGCTACGCGACTCGACGTGATCCAAGTCCGCCACGTTACACGATTAATACCTCGCTCCACTCACAACACAACCTGTAATAAGAGCTTTCAGCCGTGAAGTTCACGAGCCCGTTAACAGAATTGTCGCTTTTACTTAACGTATACGTTGGCTGTAACTTGCCAAATCTTTTTCTTGGTTACAGAGAAAATCTTTAGGAAACCTCCAGTCATTGCTGCTTGCCAACTTTATTCGCAATTATTCAAACGAAGGTATTTCTTGTGATCATTTTTTCTCTGCGTTTATGAAAATGAATTCACATGACAAAGGATGATTTTTCAACTAAAAGTTAACGTTCATTTACGATAAATATTATCGAATCATACGCATTGGGATTTCGATCGTGAATCACGAGTCGTCAAGGAGAATTCGATTGTAATGGCGGCACGGCTGGGCGCGTTCGCCACCGTTTGTCGATAATGAGCGTCGATACGCCGCCGACGGAATCACACCACACGCCGCGCCGCGCCGCACCGCACCGCTCCCGCTCCCGCTTTCGTCGCCATCGGAATAACTCCCCGTGTTCGGTAAAAAATATGTGAACGAAATTTGTCTCAGTTCAGAACGAATGAGATTTCACCGTAACGGAAGTTTGTCGTTCTAATACGATGACGGGCTCATTATGCACCGGCACCTGGGAACTTGTCCTAAATCCGAACAGTAATGAGGCCCTACGACACGATCTAATTCATGTGCCTGCGCCAAGTATTTATCACGGAGATGGAAATGGAAATGGGGAACTGATTGAAATCCCGTAGATGATAAAACAGGAACTTTGTTTTCCGAAGGAAACCTAGTGATTTATTCTCAGTTCTAAAGGTTTTTTTTATTGTTTTGATATTTTTTGAGATTCCGTAATATATTTCAGATCCAAATTTTTTTAGCTTATATTTGACCATAATCTTACCATGATTAGGGAATATCTGGGCAAAGGTAGTAAGCACACAAAGCTTGGAAGGTATTTGTACCCGGAGTGTAAAGAATTGGCGTTAGTAAACGCTTACTAATGCAGCTAATGCGTTTTCGTTTACAATACTTCTCTATAGGAATTGGCACAGCGCCTCTAGCGGAATACTCAGGGTACCAATTTTGTCCCATACAAATTTATAGTCAAAGCAAACGCATTAGTAAGCGTTTAATAACGTCAATTCTTTACACTCGGAGTACTGGCTGTCAAGCAGCTACAGTAGGTGCTTGGCGCCAACATAATGGTGGGTTCACACTTGGCGAACCAAGCACGATCCTAGCCACGGAAGAGCACACTGCGAGCACGATTCGCGTAGCGTGGACGGGCTTGCGAGCCTCGAACGAGCGCGATTGTCAGTTTTTTCACGAAAAAAGGGATTCGCATCGTGCTCGTTGTAGGTTCGTTCGTGGCTCGGCTCGTGCTCGATTCGCGAAGCATGGACGCACCATAAGGTTATCCAACATAAGATTAGCCAGGCAAATGGGCACTACATACAACTCTATAACCATAATTTCCTCACTTTTTATTAATCGAAGCTCAAAATCATTGTACTAGACTTCTAGTTATTGTAGACTCCACGAAACATGCCATCAAAACGTAGTTAAATTTCGTTACAAGGACAGCACTCGCATCGCGAGTTGACACAGTCCAAAACTATTTAACAATGCGATAATCAAACTCCGAAATTAAATTTGGAAAGTGGAAATGGGGTAGCCTTAGGCATGAATCGCCCAATCACATTCCTATTCAAAGTTTATATGAAAACTCACGAGGGAATGGTTATCGTCGTAACACGGAATACATAATAGTACTACGTAGTCGTGGGGTAGTAAGTATTCACTTGTTACTTTCATTGATAGTATCAACTGTCGAATATTTTTGTCCAGTGTCATGGTGTAGCTTGATTAGCTATTCTTAATCGGTCGGCAAAGTTAAGCAATGACCGGTGTGGACAGTATCCGGCTGGGGCGCTTAGTGATATTTCAACTCCGTTTTGCGAAGGCACATAAATCCGTAGGCTATCACTTAATTGTGATAGTCGTTAAGCTAGTTGGAGACCTCCTAAGACGGCTTGAAAACTCCAACAGTAGGTTGACGCACTAGCCTAACTCCACCAATCCGCAGTGGGCATGCCGGGTTGAGTATCTGTTCATTCCCTTTACAAATGGCATGTTAGTTTTGCGAATTTAGAGAAGGTCGCAATGGTTGCTACAGAGATACGAATGATACAGAACTATGTACCTATAAACTTATAGGTTGAATAAAATGGACAGCGTTTAGGTGATGAAGCAGTTTGTGAATTACTTACATATCATCATCTGCCTGCACTATTCGCAATCATTCGGGATCGGCGGAATATTTACGCTTCTTCCATTCATCTCTTCTATCTGTCATACCAGCATCCACTCCTTTCTTACCCAGTCTGTGAATTACATATAAATATATACATACGGGGTGGATACGACAATACAACATTAAATAATACCACGTAAAGTACTCATGTTGTATACTATCAACTTTTACTATGGGACCAATTTCGAAAACGCAACAAGTTGTTGTAAGTGTTTCATCATAATGCGATATTAAGCTGGACATTACTGAAAGAAAACCAAAGTATGAAACCCAAATAGTTAGTCCATTAATAGAAAACGGATCTTTTTATTTAGTAAAACCTATGTGACTTACGTCGGATAGAAGTATATCATGGTTATAAGAAGGATTATTTAAAATAATCCTGACTGGTAACATAAGCACCTGATATACCTACCTACAGCTGCGAGAGGCTCTGTTCAAGTATAATTGTGACTTTATTTGTTACGCCATGCGCCAGTAAATGGAGGGTCAACACCGGAACGCCAAGCTATTGGGGATCAGGGTTCTTTCAACGAGGAAATAACTACATTACTTTTAATGGGAGAATGTATAGAAGAAAACTGGCCAAGAGTGAGCCTGACTCACGCATCGAGTCTTGTAAAATAATAATAACCAACTCTATTTTGTGGCTCTGTAACTCTACTATGCAATTTAGCGATGAAATGGCTAGAAGGCGCAAATATTCATTCTGTTACATACATTTATTATTAATAGTATTTGTGTTTATTTTCAAACAGGATATGAATAATATTAAATTAAAATTACAGCTTCTTTATAAAATGTATTTTCAAAAGAGAGCTTGTACAAAAAACTTTGAAGAATATAATGTTTTCAAGGGGGCTCTTAGGTTTTGACTTGAATTTTATTATTTGGAGGTCATACTAATACATATTCTGTGACAATCAAATTTTTGGCAGCTAACCAAAAGACCCTTTGACAGTCAGAAAAGAAAAAATAGACAACTTAGCTTTTTGCGTACGGAACACTAAACACGTGAAGCCATGACTTTATTTTAGATATTCCCTATTTAGGTATTACCTTAGTTTTGTTTTTGGAATTCGATATCTCCGATTACCACTAGGTTTGTAGTTAGAAGATATTGGTAGGTAAGAATGTAGCGAGGTTGCCAGTTTCTCAAATATTAAAGAGCAAAACACTTTTGTGGCTGTACTGGTATATAAATATGTTATAAATAATGCTGAGCGTAGATGTAACTCTCCATAAAATAGTCCATTATGCATACACATAGGCTACGTTACGCATAGATGTGTATAAACCAGAGAATATTCTTCACATATAATAATTTTGCGGCCGTTATGAGGCGTTCAGTGGGTTCGCTCCTTCAAATAATTGTGTAGTAAATATTTCTTTTATAGATAGCCAAGCTACATTATTTCCACAACCTTTTTTTTTTTTTCAGGATTCCTTAGAAAGAATATAGAATTTTTTATTATCTATCCTTGCCTCTTCAACATAAGATTTGGAATCGGTAATCACTTCAACGTACATAAGTGGACGTCATTTCTTTTTTTGATAGGTTATCTAGGAAGGTACCTACTTATATATTATTATAACTTTATAGAATCTCAAACAATAAAAAGAGAATATTATGTATTATCGAAGTCTCGAACCCTTTGATGATCATCTTAATCACAATCCACCAATTTTCAGAAGATCAGTCAACAAAAAAGGATTTAATGTTGGAAGATTTCTACTAGGCGTACCATTTAATATGACGAAACGAGAGCTTTATGTTAAGCTCCTTAAAGAGGCTAAGCGAATACCTAATATTATCCTCTGTACGTCTATTTAATATTCTTTCGATGTAATGATATAAATAATGTCACTAAAGGGTTGAACAATTCCAATAAAAATCTTGTGTATATAATGGTGCGTCCACGCTTGGCGAACCGAGCCACGACGAGCACACTGCGAGTACGATTCGCGTAGCATGGACGGGTTTGAACGCGCATTCGTAGCGTGCTCGACTGCGCTCCGCCCGATTGTCAGTTTTTTCACGAACAAATGGAATCGCATTGCGCTCGTTGAAGGCTCGTTGAAGGCTCATCGCTTGAAATCGCGAGCAACGAACGAATCCTGTTCGTTCGAAGCTCGGCTCGTGCTCGCTTCGCGTAGCATGGACGCACCATTATATTAGTCGGTAAGTATGTACTCTATTTATGCGTCAATACTATTCCCTATCAAATTGCATTAAAAACCTTGAATAGAATATAAGTTATATGAGGACCGAGAATGTTTGCGTTCATAAAATATGGACAACAACTTTAAGCGGTTGACCCATAAAAATAGCGGAGGTAATAACGCCTATGATGATGTATGAAGGCTCTACGTGCAGAACCCTCCATGGTGGAATTGGGCCTGAGACTGTCATTTTTTTATTCAGTAACCAGGTCACGGTGGATACTATAAAAGTAACTGTTGATTTCTGTGAACATCTTTCTATATTAAACGGTAGTTTAGAGGCGCACTCTCTCTCGCGTCTAGCAATCTATTTATCTAACTACCCTCTTTATGGTTTTCCCGAGCTGTGGGTAATACTCGTGTGCGTATTCGTTATATATTAAAACATAACTAGATGCGAGCGATAAAAGAACCGTACGCCCGAGGGAGAGCGAGGGAGGGAGGCACAAATATCCACAATTTTAAACTAAAAGACAAAAGTGAACAGTATTGCTTAAAAATATATTTGAAATTACAATAACGATTAGCTATCCAAAACGTATTTACAACAGTTGCAAGAATTTGTGTAATAAATAAATAAGTTTATCTTTATAATAAATTCGTTGAATAGTTTATGGGGAGCAAATCTAAAACCATTAGCTAACTATGATTAATGCAATACTTAAATAGATTTAAATCAGGCCTATTTTACATTTTGCCTGTTCACAGAAAATCAAATTGCTGGGCGACCGCATAATGTGGCTAGGTGAGGAAACAGCACGGAACCCGTGTTTACGTTAAACTGTAGCTCTTTATAAATGTAAATTAGCCTGTACTTTTTCAGTGCAATGTAAGCAAACATCGCATCGTTGTCCTCATTTACCCAGTGCGAAAGTAAATACACTCAAATTAGGTGGGTGTTACTCCGAAGTATTACGGGACGTCTAAATGATAATTAAGACACTGGATATAATACCAATTATTTGTACTCGTATGATGTACCTACATCAAGAAATGGCTTTTAAGCGATGCTTATGAGGTGCCACTCTCTGCAGTGGACTGCACTATGTAGTTATATGTTCACTCTTATTTAGCTGTCCGGTAAAACCGAGAAATCTTACAAATACCTTGACTGCAGAGGTCTACAATAAAATATTATGTTAACTCTGGTTGTAATCTGATACAATGTAATTATAGAGATTATGTCTGCTTACCTTTTCCAAGGACATGTTGTTATTTTTTGTTTTATAGCTCGAGGACGAACGAGTCTCGCAATCATGTCAATGTTATTTGGCTAGACAGCAAAATTGTTTTTGGCTGTAATTTTTATCGCATATCGTTACGAAGTAAACAACTAACGCCGTTGTAAAACTGAACTTTCCACGTAAATTACACCCGAAACATTTAAGAAAATGTGAATCATACACATATAAATTTTACGAAAGAAAATTACATTTATGATTTATCACGCTAGTTCAAGGATTATGATATGGAACAAAATTCGTAATGTTTTCGACTATATACTACTACTTTCTTCGGGAATTGTAATGGAAGCAATCTCGGATCTTCTGAACAATCTCGTATGTTATCAGATATATTAACATTGGTAGTGCAAAAAAGGTGCGTTTTTTTTTATACTACAGCGTAGCAAAGAAAGCCCGTTTGATGGTAACCTTTAGACGTTTGCAACGCCAGTGGATTCTCTCACGGGTTGCTAACCCTCTCTTCACCCTTCTTGAAGTAGAGTTGTTTGATAGAAGTCGCTGTGCCAGCATCCAGGCAGTGTCATTTGGTAGTACGCCGCTGGTGGGGGTCAGAACAGCGCCTCCTCATGGAGCTCTAGCGACCTTAGTGATTAATGGAAAGTAAACAATGCTACACAAAATGTAACAAACAATTCGAGATTTGATTGAATAACTTTTGTTTGCATTTTGATCAATAGTTTTACAGAAATTTGATTATTTTTATAATTAATTCGAGCTTGGGATTTGTAAATGAAATGGACCTCCAGGTAGGTATATTAAATAACAGTGTATGAAGATTCACGTTCTACAAACTGGTTACAATCCCTTAGGTGCAAACTTCGTGTCTTAGAAATGTCCTACATGATTATATAGTTTATCACAATTCAAACTCGATTCCATCTCACACCGCACGTAATAATACCAACTTAGTTTAACACCTTCTTGAATTGTTTTTCAAGTCAAATACAATCCACGTCTATCAATAGTCATTTTATTGCCGGTCAACCTTATGAAACTGAATATGTGTGCAAGCGATTATAAACCGTAAACATTTTTAGTCCACGACTGTAGGTACCTAGTATATTTATAGGTTTTATGTAATTTTAATTATTATATTATTATAGAATTATAATGTTAACAAGAAAATACAAAATATTTTGATGTAAAACCGTAGATAAAAAAGTAACAAACACAGATAATGCGGTGGTCTTTTTCTGTCCAGTTCTTTGGGGAAAAGTCGTATCACGGGAAGGTAACAAAACAACCTTTTTATATGTTTATTTGAGGCGATAAAACTGTGCTGCAAATTGTAAGTTGAACTTTAAAAATAGAACAGCTAACAGAGACTTTTGCCTAGTGCCAGAATTAACAGCTTCACGAAGCCGATCCATGTTTGAGCACCACTTTTTATTTTTTAAAGTGGATTGCTTAACAATAGCAGGATTTACGGACTATGGTTAAAATACTGGGCATGTGTGAATCAGAATTACGCAAGGAGGGATGTATTGGTTACATAACTTTTGTTCCAAAACTACGATGTTTTTTGCTGTGTTCTCAAAAACTTTATGTGCCTATTTGTGAAGAGACAATATACCGCTTTTTTTTTACTTTACGCTCACCCCTATAGTGAAATTAAAAATGTCTTTTACTTCTTTCTTGAACACTGTTGAGTTGGTTATATTTTCTAACTAATATCTACCTTCAGCAGCTACCGCATAATATATGCAATAACTCACAAAAAGCCTAAACGCCACACAATTTATTATAACAGAACCCTAAATAAAGAGTATTTATCGACATCAAACGAAATCTCTACGCACGAAATGGACTAAATAAAAGACAGAATGTACGAGTGTTATATTTGTTTTGCTTTTTTCAGCTGTAGTTTCAGCGGAGGTTTATGTTAAGCTGTAAAATACACATCAACAGTAGGTAAGTCTTTTGATGAATGGTACCGCAGGCGTAGTACCCACGCTCTAATCAAAATTAAGAATCTTCAGTAAGTCACGCGATTGTTACTTTTTAAGGGTATGCAGTAAGCCACGCTAGTCGGCAGCCGCCACCTTCAGCCGAGTCCACCGAAGGTTTCAGATCGATATACAATTATTTATGCGTACCTACCCTCGAGCCCAATGCCACATGCAATGATTGATCATATAGGTACTAGTTTCTACATAGGTACATGTATGAATACACAAAGGAGGCCAAAATGTAGAAGTATTCCCATTTGCGCACCGATTTTTTGAGCACCGATCCTATTCCCTATAATAAAACTGTAAATTTATATCGATACGTTTTATTAAACACCATAACACTAGAAGCTACAAAACCGTCGGTGCTCAAAAGGGAATGATCTCGAAATTAATTTTTGTTCCCATTTGAGCACCGATCCAAAATATGAATCGGTGCTGAATAGGGAATAGAATCGGTGCTCAAAAAATCGTTGCTCAAAATATCTGTGCGCAAATGGGAATACTTCAAAATGTATGGGGCCTGATCCCCCTACCAAAAGCGATCAGCTATTTGTCTTTTGATGTAGTGTAATTGTATTATTCAAGCTAATCTCAAAACGTGTATAAAAATATAATGGGCATTTTTGTATTTGTGAAATAAACATTGATGATTAGGTAGGTATTTGTTTTACGTTTGCGAATTGTAAGCTAGGGGTGTCTCCTCAACTCTCTTCCATTGAAAAGTGAAGATCTTCCACCAGATTCGGTTAGTTGTGAGTACATCATTATCAAATACAAGGAACCTGTTTTTTTTATACATACCCATAACTTATTTACACATTGTTTTGATATTGGTTCCCATAATAACAATTACAATACATCTTAAGAGCTTTCTAATTACATAGAGCTGATAGCTATTGGTGGCTGAGACCATTTTGTGTGGTTCTCCTTTCATAGAGCTACTTAATTTTGAACGATATAGGTAACATGGTGTACAATCATAAAATTTACATTCACCACAGTACATTATCATGTTACTACCTAACAACAACAAGTACGAAATAAAAATACGGTACAATATTAGTGCAAACCAACAAAGAGGTTGGCAAAATGGAACAACATAAAATACCTGAACACATCATAGCAATTTTTGATGTAACAAAGTCTCGATATAGGTGGCAGTATTCTGATATCGTTCACGAATTGCCACCGTAGCTATTCGTATGCAGAGAGCTTTACAAAGAGCAAAATGTCCTCGTCGATTTCGTACAAAAGTTGTAAGCGTAGGTCTCATTCGTAGGCCGATATCGGGAGCATCGAGTCGGCGTCGGGGCGTCGGCGTCGGCGTCGGCGTCGGCCCACCACTCGCGAGCAATCTGTTTACGTAACAGCCCCGTTATGTTCAGAGAGGGTTCCCGTAGTAGACGTTAAACATATTGCCTCATAAATCGTGAGAATCCCAGCAAGCGCACCGTACACCCGTACCGGTGTCGATTTGACTATGTTTCCTTTACGATTTCTCCATATTGAGCGATCGCGTTAACATCTATAATAGTTCGATGCACATCAATTGTGTTACTTCAATCCGTGCCAGATTATCTGATAAACTCTTTGATGACACCGAGAAATACTGGTGAACCTACTTAATACCTACGAAGCTACACCTAATAACTTGTGTAAGATTTTAACCAAGAAATAAACCAAGAAAGAAAATTTTACAAAGTACCAACAGTGTTTCATTCAATAGATGTAATAAAATCAAAACTATAATATAAAGAGCTGCAAACAACCAGCTACTATGTTATTAATAAACTGTCAATCATAATTTGAGAAACCGATGAAAACCAAAGCTACTAATTTTAACCAAAACCATATGCCTATGGAAGCCACATCAATGAGCTTAAATTGAAACTATTTGGCGACACCACATTTATAGACTAAATATTGATTACAATATTAAATATTTGACAACTCTACAAATAACCTTAGTTTCAGGAGCGTAGGAAATAGAAGTGTCAACAAATAAAAATTCTGTAAAGAAAAAGTTACCAACGCTAACACGAAACAGGAAGCTTATAATTAAAGTGCAATTAACTATTTTACGAAAACAGTTTTTATCGGGAATGTTCAAAAGGCCGTTTTGCAGTAAACTAGGTTAAAGTTAGTTTTATGGTTATGTTGGTACGAGATTAGACATCTACACGAATATGCTCACCATCGCGCGTTCTTACAACTGTTGCAAAATTGCTTTTGTTGCCCGATAACTTACAAATCCTTCCCTTACATTCAGGGTCGTAAAACTTTTCTTTTGTTTAGAGGCTGAGGGGCGTATTTCCTGTTTACTGAACCTTCTACATGGGAACGAATAATTAGTTGACTATTTAAATGATATCGAAAAAAAACCTTCTCTTATCGGGGAATAGCAATTCTGTTTAAGCTCCGGTTTTTTTTTTCACTTTCTTTTATCCGACTGCTATGTTGTTTACTAATTACCAAACTGCTTTTCGAGTTCTCTAATTCTTATTCCTAAAATTGTCGAAGAATTGCACTCTCCTCTATAAGTGTATTTGTATATTTTGTTAACACGTATATTACTTGTTACTTAAAAATTTGTTCTTTTGTTTATATGTGGGAGAGAATAAATTATTTATTATATTGATCGTACAAATCCTGCGACATCATTTTACTACTCATCATAGCAGTAACAAAGATTTTCGCTTCCAATTCCAAGGGAAATGGTCGGTTTAAAAACAGACACAAGTTGGTTTACAAAAGCACTGAGCGATAGTTACTCTTGAGAATTTGTGTAAGCGAAGACATTCTGATAACATTTACAAGCGGAAATGCGGCTTGATAATGTAATTCTAGTAATAATGTGGACTAAAATATACGCGTCCTGTCTATTCAAGATTTATCCTTTCCTGTATTGGATTTCTGTCTTGCAATAGTCGAGATTTATCCGCGAACATCACAGCTGATAAATGTTAGGACATAATGCATTGCAAGTGTTATGAAAATGTGCATTGGATTTTGTACCTAACATTGAACATTCAAATAAACTTGATATGTCAGCCGTTAAAAAAATATTTACACAAAATATCAAAACTAAAGAAATCGTACTGAAGCAAAATTTTCCATAAAAATGTAACAAGGTAGCCTTTTCACCTAGAGCAGCACTAGAATCATACATATATATGAAGTAGTTTTGTAAGTTCATTGAGATGATTTTCCGGAGGAGGGATTATCAATAGACCGGTCTCGATTCCACATCGTTGGTAGTTCGCGGTAACCTGAGGCGAGGTTTCAATCCTCTAGCATTTTATTTCACTTACCCAACTTTCGATGGCCCAATACCTGGCAGGATGTTACATTTCGATGAAACTTCTGAACGTCTTCGATATTTTTCTATGTTTTGTAGGTACTTTGCAATATTTTCTGCCTTTTTGGAATAAATTTTATTGCTAGACCATTTTGTTTGGGGTAAGTTTTATTTATGATACAGTACCTACAGTGTTTTGAAAGCTTGGCGACAGATTTATAACTATACATGGGAGCCGGGCAGGCGAGTACGTCAAGGTACCGTGCTATGGTGCTATGGTTGTTTCAAATACACCTGCATTAAACTTGGATAGGAGTATCAAGTAGTAATTTGCACTTAACTACACATGAACTTGATAAAGAACGATTCTGACATTGAGAAAAAAACATGAAAGATAAACCATGATGCAACTTTTTTTTTTATTTGTTTTAGTGAAGGTATACTACAGATGAGTAGGTACGTCCACACCTGCAAGTAGGTACTCCAAATGAATAAAATAACCCGGTATACGTTTGTACTAATGTCATACTTTTGCAGGACTCTACCTTACTACCCACGGTCGGATTGTGGAAACGAAAGCATATCTAATGGAAAACAAAAACACTTGTAATCTAAATATCACACATAATGTCATTATCATTATTTTCATCTCATAATTATAGATGTATTAGGACGTTATTATTTTGTACAATTTTTAAAAATGATACATAATTACGGTTCATTGATGCATGAATACATATATCGTACGGAAATGTAGTATCCATCAGTATCAGTGAAAAAAGCACAGCTGACATGCCGCCCGCGGTTCCCAGGAAAAGGTAAGTAAACTCAGATAAGGCCGGAAGTGAGGCCAATGTTCCCGACGGTTCCTGATAAAAGAACACTTATCACGCTTCGCTCTCTACTGTGCCAACATGTACTCACCTATATTTACTTGCGTGTGATGGTAACTATTTCTTCATTTTGTCTGTGCCTACTACATTCTGTATTATTGTTAGGTTATTTCATTTAAAAAAGTATTTGTTGCCAATGTAGAGACGAGTAAGTTTATAAATACATAATGCTGCTATATTGATAACACATGGTGCTAATTCAGTTGCAAATCGTCTAAATCACACAAGCAATTAGGCTAATTTCACTGGACTGAATTAATATAATTTTTCTTAGGTTCCTTGTTATAAAGACTAAATAAGTATAGTGTTTAGGATTGGTAAAACAAACAACTTCTCAGAACTATATTACTAACATTATAAACAACAACTTTTGTTCTAAGACTCATCAGACTTACAAAAATAAAAATATGTAAATTCAACGCTCTAGATGTTATGAACTCTACGCTATGCAAAACACTGATTGACAGTGCACGGGAGGCGTTTTGTTATGGACTTATGGTGCGTCCATGCTACGCGAAGCGAGCACGAGCCGAGCCTCGAACGAACAGGATTCGTTCGTTGCTCGCGATTTCCAGCGTGGACGTACTTAACGAGCCTACAACGAGCGCGATGCAAATCCCTGTGTTCGTGAAAAAACTGACAATCGAGCTACGAATGCTCGTTCGAGGCTCGCAAGCCCGTCCACGCTACGCGAATCGTGGTCGTTCGTGGCTCGGCTCGTGCTCGGTTCACCAAGCAAAGACTCACCATTAGAAAAAAATACAGAATTGAAATGTGTTAAACAGAACAACGATATTTTGAAAGTTTGTTTTTGATAAATATATTAAGTTTTGTAAAAAGTCATAACAAAAGTTTTTGATTAGCATGATGTTAGTGATACAAGAATCCTGAAGAAGTCCTGCGTGGATGTTAGCATTTTACCAATTACCTATATAATTGGCACTATTATTATAGCAATAAGCTGATGTCTTTTGAAGGTTTTTACACGATTATTTGTTGAGGTTAATGACAACCACATAAAACCAAGCAAAAATAAAACTTACACAAAAGCAGCGCACTTCGTTCGTAGGGTGACATTCCAATAATATATTTCAAAGCTACACGATATATTTTTTCTCATCAAAGATGCCTACCTACGCCTTTTTCCAGTCATTACAACCGACGCACTACAGAAGAGCGTTGAACAGAAAGGCAAAGCGATTGACTTGGAGGGTCCTCAAGCTCGGCGATGAGTGTGAGAAGCCACGGAACTTACAAAAGATAGCGCGCGCACAATATGTTGTGTGCATGCAATATGAGAGCTTTGTGAGCGAGCATGCGGCTCCGCGCTCGCCACGGTCGAGACGTTCCACTTACTTATTATGTATTATACTTACATTCTATTATACTAGACACTAGACTAAACTAGAGTGACTCCACGTGCATATGTTCTAATATTAGGATGGGTAATTAATGTAAATACTAGCTGCCTGGCGCGACTTCGTTCGCGTGGTACTCTACCCTACCTTACCCTTAAATATATAGATTAAACTTCATTTATAGAATTGGTTACGACACATACCTATAACGACAATATAAATTATATTAAAAGTATGTTCTATAAAAACTTTGTACCGGTATAATGTGAGTAATGTGTTAAGATTAATGTCAACTTAAAAGTTCTCCTGCAAATAGATTATTTGGGAAAAAATACTCAAAAACATTTTACATATTAAACCACAGACGAAAAATGTTTAACAATGTTAAACAAGGCAAAAATAAATATCCCTGTCTTTTATAATGTTGACAAAGCTGAAAGGAATGCGAGGCTATATTTTTATCACCGTTTAGGCTCGTGACTCCCGTCAAAGTGGCAATTTATTACAGATTTCTCTTTTTTCTGTGCGGAACGCCAATCACAAAAATTTTCTACCTTCAAGGTGTCGCCAGTCTCTTCGAGGATAGTGGATATTTCTTTCATTGAAGTTGTTATTATTTTCTTGACATTTCCGCAAAAATTGAATTAGTACTTACCTACATTAATTATTAGGAATGATTTTCCTGTAGCAAATGATTAATGATGTTTTTTTTAATGTTCTTAACATTTTCTTCCGCATAAAAATACCAACCATGGGCGCTGACAGCATTTCTTCTAACCAATCAATAATGTTGAAAGAACCTAGAAATAATAATTTATAGCAGTATGAATAAACACTTTGCTCGCGTTAAAAGAACAAAAAGCCGCTTCCGCACCTGCAACATGCAATATAAGTGTCGTGAATACGACACTCGTGTACAAATTGCTTTCATCGACAACAGCACTGACATTGGCAGGCAGAAGCATACACCAGTTCACTCTAATATCGCTCTATTTTCGTTTGAGCCATAACAATTTCTTTTTCGATTTAGGTTTGTGTTTCAACAATCTCACCTATGAAAGTCATGATGTGACCAAAGATGGTAAGCCCACAAAGTCTAGAAGCAACAATGTACTCATTAAAACCGATATTAGGTACTATAAATTCACATAGCTACGACGTATTACAAATTATAAGTGTAGTTTGCTTAGCCCGGCTACTCAATTTAAGATTTGTTTCTAGTTTGTCCATCCATAAAAATGTGTCACAAAGTTTCCAGACCGATGTTCACTCGAGAATACTTAATACGGAAAGTTTTGAGTTGAATCCCCGATCCATAGGCGATAGATGCCTTTTCAGCGAGCACCTCCTACAGATTACGGAGCTATTTACATATGAAACGTTTCACCGAGCGGAGCTACATGCCACTTGTAACTACATCCATCTCGATAGCCATATTCTACTCCATTCGGCTTTATGTTAAACGAGTGTAGATACTTAAAACAAGGTTTTGAAGAAATAGAACATTGTTCTTACATTTATTTTATAAATAGTTGTAAGAATACTTCAAAAATGTCGTCTTTATAGTCTAGTATTATATAAAGTTTATCTTTTTACTTGCAATGCGGCTAGCATTGCTAGCAAGAAAGCTAAAAGAAAATAAAAATCCGTGTGCGAGTGCAAGGGTTCCGCACAATATTAACTATCTCAACTATGCTATAACAAATAAACGTTTCTTGTATGGACTTGTTTAAAATAATGTTTTAAACAAGTCCATCCCCACTACCTTCAGGCTCCGATTCCTCGTCCTCAGGGTCAGCGGTGATGACAGAAACGCGTTTAGGCTTCGCCTCGACGGTACAACTCGGAACTCTGAAGTTCTGAACCTGTGGTAACGTCAGTCGCTTGACATCATAAGTAGTACCCCATGTTGGGCCTAAACTTAACAAATGGCTTTGAAGTTTACCAATTAATACGCCAAGAATAGGATTGTCTTTTATCTACATACAAGTACAAATATCTCAGGATGTACGGATCAAAGGAAATGTCGGTCCCCATCGAAATAACCGTCGATCAATAACAACTATAACATGGGGATTATTTCCAGTTCTCGAAATCCTCTTTTGATGTACTCTTCCTGTTTCTAAATATCTGTTTTACTGTATGTACTTAAGCAATATAGTTATTAAGGTACTCTACATAAGTAGAGTCGCAGTGTGTTAAAAATTGCTTACGATAATTAGATATTGTTCATTAAATAAAATAGTTTTCATTACTCTGTTATTGCGTGGTACATTTCTATTGATACCTAGGTACCTATTATAAATGCAAATGTATGTATGTATATTACTCAGTCACATCGAATGTTTAATTTTGAACGGATTTGGATGCATATAAGTATAAATAATATCTGTGGATACTTTTTATCCCCGGAAAATCATTGGATTTCTGAAATGCAGATGAAGTATGTTTCACAAATGTGACAGAATTTAAAAATGAGCAATCACATTCCTTTGCCAATCACCTATGTAGATAGATTGGCAACGGATCATGGAGTCCTGCATCTGGTTAAAAAAAAACAAACGTGAAGTTAGGTTTTTTTATCTTCGACCTTTTATACCCTTACGGGAACTATTCGGATAGCTAAAAGAGGTCTCAACCAGGATGTGGTCAAGGAGATTTATCCATTCTAATTAAATAGGCTATTTAACTACTAAAATGTTTATATGGGACCAATTGCAATTAGAGCACCACAAAAAACAGACATGAGAGTCAAAGTCAGACAGCGTTGAAAACGCCCCATTGGCCCCATACAAATTGATACAGGCTTGTGACGTCACATGCCAGTACCGCTGTACTGGAATGTATAAAAAAAATGAATTTGTCATTTAGGTAGTGAAAAACTGCGTTTAAGTACATAGTTCCATTACAATTTCTTTTTCATTGAAGCTTAAGGGTTCTGAAAGTAGATTTCAATATAATTTTCAATGAAAAAATTAAATTTGCGTAACTTTGAGGTCTCGTATCTTTAAACAATTTTGTCCTTTTTCCATTTTGTTATGATAATTTGGTGTTTTCGAAACCATGTAACAATTATTTGTTGTAAAATTTAACATGAGTGAACATTATCCCCGCAAAGTCAAAATAAGATCGTTCCATTTTCATAAGCAATTAACAATACCAGTTTACAACAAGTCGGCAATTAAGGTCGGCAGAAGGATTGTTACCTATTGCGACTTTGATAACCTAAGCTGTTAATTACTGTGTGGTAAAACAATAAAGTAGAAACACTTTTATGTTACTGGCCTATTTTACTTTCATGTGACTGTAAAAAGTATGCGATATTAGTTCACAATGCTTTTAACAAGACTTTTAACCCTATCTGAATACCAGCGCTGTAGAATAGGCAAGATAACTAAAAATTCTATTGAGTCCGACTTTTACATTATCAAAAAATATTAGTAACATCTAAAGTGACGTCACGGAGTCACTCCCGAACATAGACTCGCTTTATCATTGTATTTTTTTTTATGATTTGGTAAAGCAAAAAATACGTGCCTATATTTTTTTAATAATCAAACTCACGGACTAGTTTATTTAGTAGTAGAATTAGTTTATTTTTTACCTAGGAAACATCCCTATTTTTTGAATTAATTGATATAGGTCTGCCATTGGCCTCGGTCTAGAAAATAAATTGTAAAAAAAATAAACTTAGCTGTTATGAGTTAATAATAAACAGCGGTGTAGTGAACAGATTCTACTTTTATTACTTATTCTTTAGTACGGGCATTCTCATTTAAAATATAGTCACATATGGGCGGGCCAGTGGCCAATTTTTTTTAAATTAATAAAAAAAAAAAACAAAAATTAAGGTTCATAAAAATGTTTTACTACGAAACCTGGTGACACTCTGTCTTTTTCACAGTTTAACAATTATATCAATGAATATATCGTTGATCGTATAATCATGCAGAACATTATGCGCCCAGCCATTTCACGATGTGGCTAAGCGTGAAATGGCGTGAGATGGCTGATGTACCGTTAGATGATAAACATTTGACGATCTGTCTGGCACTACGGAAATAGACTAATGTCGCGCGATATACCTGTGATTTACGGATAGTCGCTTTTTATGTTTTTTCTTACGGCCAAATTGGCAAGCAAGCATACGGCCCGCCTGATGGTAAGCGGTTATGTTATGCGTGCATGCTCATCAATGAGAGCTAGCTACTTTTTTAAGCTCAAATAGACAACGAGTGTACTACAAACTTATGAATATCTAAAACATGTACGTCAAAATCGACAAATGACGCAGATCGAACGATCTTTCTCCATTTACTTAGCAACGCCACGAAATATCAGCACTTCATATTGTGTCTACGCATATCATAACTGCTTGAATTTTATAACCACATCAGAAACTGAACCACTCACACATATGAATCGAGGATTGTCTGATTGTGTGACGCCCGCTCTTCGTCACGCAATGACACCCATCCGGATGAAGCTTACCCACTGATCGGTCTTAGAAATTTCTTCCAAGCGTTTCGCTCTTGACAGAATAGCCGTGGATGCTGTGACGTAATATATGTAGCTCGCTTCATAACATGGTACGCCTATTGAGGCCTTTATTTGGTGATGAACCATGCACTAAACCAAACATATTTGCAATAAGTAGTATATTGCTCTTTAGAATCAGCTCCGCGCGCCGCGATTAGTGCCCAAAGAAGATAGGTGCTTTAGAAATCCTTGTTCCTAGAGTACTAATATAACAGAACGATACAAAAATACGTGTTAAAAATTCCATCTAAGATAGGTATTTCAAGTTTTTTCCTCTAGCACCACATTCCGAGATCACCTTTTTACAAATAATAAAAATAAACTAAAGCTAGTATCACGTATTTTACAAATAAACTAGTTGGCATCCAAAAAATAAATACAAATTTATAGACCACGTTTTATGGAGTCCAATTCAGTAAAGTCTTTTCCACAGTTTTAGCATTTTCATCACAAACTCCAAATAGTTTACACACAATTTGTATTCAGATATGCTTTACAAATTGACAGACTGCATGCAATAAACTTGAATTAAAAATATCTAAATATCATCATGTTTCATGCCAATATTTTCTATTTATTAATATTTTAAACCTTTCAAACGTTATTTTATTCCTATCGAGTAATCACTTATAGACACTTTTAAATCAGAGTTATATTCAGCAGCTTTAGTTTGCAGTTTACTAAATTTATGAATAGTCCGAATAATTCATAGCTTTCATGATTTACAACCGTTGCAGTGAAAAGTAACCGACCGTTAAATTGTAATGCGCTCGAATCGCGCTTTTCATGAATCATGGACTGGTATACTTCGGTCTAATCAAATAGCCGAGCGATTTGAGCGTGAAATGTCAAACGTCACATTTTGTTTATCAGTAACTTTTTTTTTTTTTTTTAAACAAAAATATTTTGAAACTAGCTGTCCCCGCGGTTTCACCCGCGTTCCCGGCATAAAAAGTAGCCTATGTAAGGATAAGGATTTGGGACTTAAGCTTTTCTACTGTCATAAGGTCCACCTTGACGTCATCAACATAATTCAAAATCATTTATTCAAATAGACCTTCGCAGGCACTTATGAAAAGTCTGACTCTAATACCGGTTCGGAAGATTGCATTTGCTGAGAAGAGCCGGCAATAAACTCAGAAATTACTGTTTTCAAAACAAGCTTAGATTCATACATAACCATGATAGAGAAGGCTCCATACCATAGGCTATCTGCATGCCAAATTTCATGATGATCCGTTAGTAGTAGAGGCGTGAAGCCGCAGCCGTAACAAACAAACTCACTTTCACATTTATAATATTATTTAGGATAATGGACTATGTTTTATGACACAGAATATGATTGTATCATTCCTCCCACCTTATATAGTCACCAAAAAAAAACCTTTGATTTTCGCATTTCGTAACTCTTGGAATTCGAGCAGACCTACTTTTTGCTTTTGTGACACTTTTCTTTAACAGAATTACATTATCGGCGGGGTTGAGGTTTGATACTTATCAAATATAATGTAGGTATTCACGCTTTCTAAGCGTAACTTTATAATAAACTGTGACGTATTTTCTCTTTTTTCTTGCCATTAACAATGTGTACAGATGGCGATGATAGGTGATAATTGAATGCCGTGGGTTCGAATCAAACACTAAACTTCGGATCGGTGAAAGAAAATATCGTGATTCTACCAAAGCGCGGTGCTAGGACATTTATACCACTACCTTTCGCTAAAAACCTACCAGTATGTTCTGGAAGTATGTTCTGGAAGCAGGACTTGAGAACTAGTTCCCTTCTAGTCTTTGTGTACTTGCACCTTCAGTCATCAGCCTTATATGGTGAGTTTGAAGTCAAATACAAGCCTAACAAAAAGCCAGCTTTTTACAGGCACTTATAGCCCTTTTTTATAGCCCTTATAGCCCTTGAAATAATGAGTATAATATCATGAAATAAGAGGAAAAGCTGGTGGAGTTTGTTCCATACAAACATAATTCCATATAAATAGTTTCCCAGGATAATGACACTAGAGCAATGATTATTTTACCATGCAATCTGTAGGTACCACTGTATGTCCCTCGGTTGTGTTTTTCTCCATAAATTAATTATTATAAGAATTAGGAGCCTTCTAAAATCACAAAAACTTACCATTTTTAACGCCCTAATCAGACGTCCAGCGAACATAAATATAAAACAACAAAGGAAAACTGACAGACAGCCAGAGACAGCCATAAATTATTCTGTTTTTTTTTTACGTCGATACAGTTTTTGAGAACAAAACCGGGGATTACGAAATAGCGATTTCTTCTAATTTAAATAGGTATAATCAGTCCATCCTTTCAACATCCTTCAACCATCCTTTACTCTTAATGGTGTAGGTATTATAAAAATGTATAGCCTACTTGACTACTTCTATAAATTAATAATAGCACAAAATAATAAATTAAATGCACAATGTTGTATTTATATGCGTCACATATTCCAGAAGCAGGCACTGCTACGTAGATTTAATTATTCTATAAATGAAGCTAGACAATGCGAGTACTATTTTTATCCCTGTTGTATAGAGACGTGTGGGCAGTGGAGCTTTAAAACGTAATTTCCCTATTTAGCTTGAAAAATACGTAATGTATTTTTATAACTGTCGAATACCTTTTATTGTTTGGTTGGAATGTTACAAACTGATTGGTTTGTCTCTTTTATCTACTTTTATAATATGTAGGTAAGAAACTATTGAAAACGGTAAAACTAAATAGGTATTATATGTTATTTCAGATTCGAAAAGTTTACGTGATTTTGTTGCAAGCGTCTATAAAGAATCTTTCAAGAGGTTACCTGTGAATTTTGTAAGCATATAAAATAAAGCGAGTAAAACGTTTTGAAACCGTCAACGAGATGTAATGCATGGAGGGTTTAAGTTATGAAATGATTTCTCCGAATGCCGAGCGACGTTCAACAACGTATGTAGAAGTGCGGGCTCATATTTTAGCAGTCGCCACTCCATTAGCGACGCCAGAACCCCAACCAATATGGCGGGCGAATCTGCAGTGACAGGGGCATTCACCCCGCGTGCAACCAACCCCTCGTTTTTGTTATAAAATCAATATATTTGGAGCAGGGTATTCTACTTGCAACAAGATACAGACGTATGTACCTACAAGCTAAGCCATTAATCTTTGCACACTTATTTGTTGGTGGGTAAAATATCTGCTGGATCCCCTATAATATATTATTCACTAGTTTTATCAGGCGTCCCTATCATAGAACTGCTTGGTTGCATTTTGAATTTTTAAAGTAGATTTTTCGTAATAAGCCGTTAGCTAGCTTCGAATCTTCAGAGAATGCGAGGTCATATTATACACGCGATACTGTATGAATATGTGGTAAGCTTCAAAATTAGTCAGATTCAAGGCTGTTTTCACAATTAATGATGTTGAGCAATGTTTGGTAATATTAATTAATAAATGCAAAAGTTTGTGTGTAGTACAGTACCTACTTTTTATTCTGTGAAAACTTTATATCCCTCGGGGAAGTAAAACCACGGGTCGGAAACAAGTTAATAATATGTTTATTATACACCTACATGAATACACACTTACTTATAAATGTAGTCAAGTAACGTTGTGTCGTATATTGTCTGGCAAATTTAGTCTGTAAAGTTTGCATACTAAAGCAGGCAAACCTGCTCGAAATTGGCAAGATCGCTCGCCTATTACTCGAACTGACATCTTTGATCTCTAGATAATCTGTGCCTCTCTCGAAAAATCTCTTGCCAAAGCTAAAATCAAAAATGCTAATCTTTACACGACTTCTGATTTACTTTTGTACAATACTTGGTATTTTAGTGGCGTTATTTTCAGCAGATTGACAAGTCCTTGTGATAATTTAGCATATTTATTATTTGATTAAATGAAAAATACATATACCTCCGAAAAAAAAACATTAAAACCCATGGGCAAATCGCGGCGCGGAGACATCTTTATCATCGTTTTCTGCGTTCACAAAGGAGCATAAAAGTAATTTTTGGGGTGTTCTAAAAGCTAAACTACCACTTTTCGTTGTAATTTTATAACTCAAGAACGGGCTCTCCTATCCAAACCAAATGTTTAGGCTTTGTTCGGACTATTTAGTAGATGGTTTATGTGAAGTTTGCTTAAAATCGGTCGAGCGGTTCTTCATTTATCACATTTTTTGTAAAAAATGAATTCAATAAATGGCGGATCATTTTGTTAATGGGGATTTTGCTGTCAGGGTAGGGTAGGGTAGGGTAGGGTAGGGTAGGGTAGCACCATAGGGTAGGGTAGCACCATAGGGTAGGGTAGCACCATAGGGTAGGGTAGCACCATAGGGTAGGGTAGCACCATAGGGTAGGGTAGCACCACGCTAACGAAGTCGCGCCGTGCAGCTAGTCTATACTAATATTATAAAGAGGAAAGATTTGATTGTTTGTTTGTTTGCATTGAATAGGCTCCGAAAGTACTGAACCGATTTGAAAAATTCTTTCACTTTTGGGAAGCTACACTATCCCCGGGTGATATAGGGAACGCGGGTGAAACCGCGCGAGACGGCTAGTATAATATATATTTGTTTGTTTTATTTATCACATGAAATTAGAACCATTTATTACCCAATCTATTGTGAAGCTAAACAAACAATAAGAATGAAAGAGGCGTTGCATCGTCCAATAAACATTATATTACCACGCTCGAAGATGAATAGCTCAATACTAATGTATCTTATTCTCTCACTGATCGACGAATAAATTCCCACAGTGCAGTGCTACATTTCAATGTAAAGCAAAATACTTTTGAATATCCTCACAATATAACGCAGTGGTGCGATGTACCCTGAGAAACGTAAAGCTAGAGATATAACTTCTTAAACCACAGCGGAACTTTATGCTTGAATTGTGTCGCGGCATCTTTTGTCTTCTTGTTCGAGTAAAGTGAAAATATAAAGCTACATAACTATAACAATGCATAACGAAACGAAGTAATTCCAATACAGCCAACTTTTTGAATCTAAGGACACCGACCAAGAATCCTTACCTGATTACGTCCTAACTTTGGCTGCTCTACAAAATTAGATATAAATCTTTTGTAATTTTACTGAAAAAAAAAGTTTTTTTGTGCAGAGCTTTTTAAAGCTTGCTTTTGGCCACTGACCCGCCTATAAAAGACAGAGATAGAGCAGGCTAATCCAGAAGAAACATCACTCTGGCCTTGAAAGACTCTAGGTTGTAAGAGTTAGGAAACAGACGCATGTAGCAAGTTCCACTCCCTTGTTGTTCTCATTATGAGTGAGGTTGCAAAATACTAAGTATGTTTGTATTTTCGGTATGTCAACAACCTAACAAAACACATCCTTTACATTACCTTTATAATAAATAAAGAGTGATGCCCCATGTATTGCAAGCATCTAACGTCCATATGGCTACGGTAATCGCTTACCCTCAGACCGACCTAACGTGTTTACAGATAAAAAAATGGGATATTCTTCACAGACGGCTCTGATCCCCTAACAGCCTCCCTAGACAAGTTGGTTTTCGACAATCGTCATCGACAGTAAACGATCAACCTTTGTATGGGATTGACACATCAAATCGAAATATCACGTGATTTTTAACAATCTCTTATGTCAATCCCATACAAAGGCTGATCGTTTACTGTCGATGACGATTGTCGAGAACCATCTTGTCTACAGTACCTCAACTTGTTTTATGGAAACCAGTGGGGCGATTACTTAACTTTATTGCAATAAGTTTCAATCACTTTTGAATTGAAATCGGTTCAATACTTATAGCGGTTTTCTAATAACTTTTTTACGTTCTGGTAATTGCAAAATACAAACAGTGTGTTAGCATTAACATTATAGTATTTGAATATTATTTAAATTCATACCATTGAATATTGATTAATTATAATTAATTGTCAGCATTATTTATTTAGAAAGTGTAAAACGGTTTATTTTGATATTGTGTATTGGAATATCGAGGAATGGCAACACCAGAAAAGCATAATTGTAATAATGGCGGCCATTGGAGAAAGTGTTTTAATGCATTTTGTGGTAATTACCAAGTTTACCAACGGTGTAAATACAGATTTAGCTTGTTTAAGCCAACTTCTTTTCAGTAAATAAGGGATAGTTAATAAGTGGTTCATTAAAAATGGAACCATTTCCGATTTTGTAATATTTCTACCGATTCAGAGGTTGTTTCAATCGGAATCTCATTGCAACAAAGTTACGTAATCCACGTACAGATAACTACATAATATACAACCTGACTCAGAACAAGAAGACATTCAAGCACACAAATGTATTATGTCGTATGAAAATCGAAACCCACGACCTCTGGCGTGATAAGTAGTGTGTATATGTGAATTAAACTAGTGGGTGTGGCCGAGTTCTTACCAAAGCGGTCATTGCACACGATTACAGTCTAGAAGCGCTAAGACACTTAACGCTGTGAATGTAAATGTAAGTAGTTTGCTTCGCTTTCATAATTAAACCGTACTGGAACCAGTCGGTATTGCGCGGGGCGATGGCAAGAGACCGGATGGTATGTCTTTGATCCCTTGGAGTGTCGGCAAGTCGCTGGTGTGGGATGCCACATGTGTCGATACACTCGCGCCATCTCACTTACCGGCTACTTGTAAATCTGCAGGGGCAGCGGCGGCCAGTGCGGAAAATTCAAAATTCAAAAAATATGCATCGATTGGACCCAATTATATTTTTATGCCTTTTGCGGTCGAGACCTTGGGACCATGGGGGTCAGAAGCTCGCCGTTTTGCTCGCACCTTGTCTTCAAAATTGATCGAGACCTCCGGAGACCAGCGGGCGGGGAGCTTTTTCCGCCAACGCGTCAGCTTGGCTATCCAAAGAGGAAACGCTGCCAGCCTTCTGGGAACCTTGCCGTTAATCGGAAGCAGCGGCAGGCTTGAGGAAATTTTCTATATATAGATTATATTTTGTAAATATAGATTGTATTTTGTACATATTTGTTGTTAATTAAACTGTATCTATTTACTTTAGCTCGGCAATCTGTTACAGTACTTACCCAAATCGTATGTTGTCCTGGAACCCATCGCCCCGTAAAATCCCTTGTATGCCAGAGCCAAAGAATACTATTACTACGTCTTTGCGGGGGGGGGGGGGGGGGGGAAGGTGTGATTCTTTAAGGTTCTCCTGCGAATTTATTATCGCCGTAATGATGTGGCAGTACTCCTAATAGTATTGCACGATCACGATATATGGATCGACCAATGGCTCACCGTTTGCTACGTGAGCGTGTGAAACCCTAACTTGCTTACTTTTAAACTTTTAAATTATGTTTGCATCGTCGAGTAGCGAAGTTTAGTAAAAAAGTTGAGATTTCATACATTTGTTTGCCAATCTAGGATGCTAATATAACGAATAACCATTTCCACATCCTCGAATCCAAAATGAAGACGACAGGTTCTGTGTAGGTAGATACCGATATAATATTTGTTCAGCCTGCACTAGTCTAAGTTTTGTATCTGCTGTTTAAGTCGAGGGAAGCTTGTTACAGTAATTACCGTGTTACTTTGCTTCGGGTGGTAGTATCGTATTTGTAACTTTCTTTGAAGGAGTTTATTCATCGCAGTCACGCAGCGTCGAGTAACTAGGATCGTACCTTTCTAACCAATGTATGTGATATTATTTTCTAACTTTCATTTAGATTTCCCTTTCATAATTGAGGGTAAGCTTAATACTATTGGAGTAATCCAAATAGAGCCAAAATGTACCTAATATAAGAAATATTCCTATAGTCATTTACCAGATAATAGCACAGTGGTAGTGACGTCGAATGCCGAGACGAAGGTCCCAAGTTCGAATCCTACATTGAACTTTCCATGGGGAAAAACATCGTAAGAAAAACCATTGTGCGGTGGTGGGTACTTTGTAGTATGGGTATACTACAAACTTGGACAATTTAACACTACAAAGTAGCCTGGCTGGCTACCATCCTCAAGTTGAAAATACATAGATTTAACACATAATGTCGTCAACGTCATTTATTCGATGCGGATATCTGATCCCAAACTAAGCAAATCTTGTACATACTTTGAAAATATGTAACTGATATAATACATAATAATATTTATACTTTTTGTTCGTAAATACATACTTATTATACATAATTACTCTCAGACTCAGGACATGCAGACATGCACAAAAATACATGCCCTGGTTGGGAATCAAACCCACGACCTACGGCGTGATAGGTGGCATCCAAATCAGCGTTATCAGAGGTATCTTTTGTGATATCAATGTACTGCATTTTCACCTTGTTGAGATTTATCGGCTCTCTCGTATACGGAAAATATCGTAGTCGGTATATGCGAGAATTTGAGTGGATATGTACGTACATGATATGTTTGTATGTAGGTAGGTACATCAATCACGCCGTCATAGGTTTTCGTGGCTGAATTAATTTGGTTGTTTGGGCATGTAGATATATTATGGTACGTCCATGCTACGCGAACCGAGCACGAGCCGAGCCACGAACGAACAAAATTCGTTCGTTGCTCGCGATGTCAAGTGTGGACGTTACAACGAGCCTACAACGAGTGCGATGCGAATCCCTGTGTTCGTGAAAAAACTGACAATCGGGCGGAGCGCAGTCAAGCGCGAGACAAATGCTCGTTCGAGGCTCGCAAGTCAGTCGGGTCAGTCCACGCCATGGCCGGTCCACACAACGTGAACAAAGAACAAATCCTGTTCGTTCGTGGCTCGGCTTGTGCTCGGTTCGCGTAGCATGGACGCACCATTACATAGGGTACCTTTTATTTCAGTAAACCATTAAATTGATGTGGAACGTGGGTGGAACAGGAACCGCCGCTGAAATAACGTTCTACAATATTCGTCTATGGTTCTACCAAAGAAATCTTGTATGTTATAAAAACTTTTTTAACTTCATAAATTACGTAGAAATCTTACTAACGGAAAGTTTGTGCTACTAATTTTATTTACTTGAATACTTTCAAAGTTCAGTGTAATATATTATACAGCAATAATATTATATATTATTGAGAGAAGTTTCAAGGCCGCTGTAGGTATATATAATTAATTATTATTATTACTTTTTTATGCTCTTCCTGTATGTTTCTTACTCTTTTGTTTTACTTTTATTTGTGCTGTTAATAAATCTTTCTTACCTTACCTTAAATTACAAAAGTCTAGCATAATATTGTCTAATAATATATTTACTTGGATATTATTTTGTGTTCGCATTACCATGTAGTTTTTACATCGTAAATCACAAGTATTACGATACGATACAAGTTTACTTGATATTTATTTATTGCGAAAACTCAACATTTACACAAGTACGCTGCCTCATCATCATTATTTTGAGCCAAAGTCTGCTGCATACCACAGACTCCATGGATTTCCAATAGAAACCGCCTTGTGATGTTTGCACCCACCGGCTCAGAGTCTCAGCGGTCTACCTACAATAGTATTATTAAATATCAAGATTTAGAATGTAGTACAGACCCTACATCTTGGTGAAAAAGTATCCTAGTTCTAGCTCTACAGACTCGTAGAGTTAGAGCTTGTAGAGTTGGGGGCTTGATCAGTAAAAGCGTTATGAGCATTTGTCTTGGTAACCAATTTTAAATAAAATGTTTATTTGGGATTTCATATCTTTTAGTAAGATGCGCTAGTTCTTTTTATTTTGTCAGTGTGTATTTCTTGTGCGTCAGCTATTCTTTTTTTCATAGCTCTATCTGTGCCTCGTTTCCTTGATAGAGCTTATTATTTACAATAAGCGTTAATCAGGGCGGTAGTTAGCTATTAACCGATTATATTCTACTTAGCTTAGCTAGCTTCTTCGCTATATATTCTACGTTAACTACATACGCTACGCTAGTGGAGGCATCAGCAAAGAGCGGTGATATTATACTGTTTTAACATACACGTTAATATCACAACTTCCTTCTAGCATACTTTTTTACGACGAAGTCGATAAACAAGCATACGACCCGCCTGGTGGTAAGTGGTCACCGTAGGCATATGGACGCCTGTGACACTCGGGGCATCACTCTCGCGTCACCGACCCATCCCCTCTCCCAAATGAGTTCTGGCGACCTTACTCACACACACATCATAAAGTTATTTTAGCTGCGGTATTCTGTAAGTTGGAGGTACTTCTCCAAACGCTAAACGCTACGCTCTACCTCTCTTAAAATATATCATTTCATTGTTTGGCGAAATAGGTATATCTTGCACGCCAACAGTTCCTTTTCTCTCACTCTACCTTACGCAACTAAAAGTGAAAGATAGACTATCCACTATTTGTCACCGCCGTATAATACTACTTTGGCCATATAGCGAGACACGGTGATGAAAGTCTGGAAAAGTTGGTCATTGTTGGAAATGTCGAGAGCACAAGATCCCCTACTCGATGGACGGATCAACTACGGGAAAAAGGCGCTAAATTCTACGACGTGGTCCAGTTGGCCTACAAAAGAAGTCGCTGGAGTCAAGCTGTTCACGCTCTATCAAAGACGTCCGGTGATCACGATCTCCAGCCATGAAGAAACGACCACAGAGAGAGAGAGACCTGTACCAGGGTTTTAAAGATTTTTATTTACAGAATCTTCATTAGGTACTTACTATGTTTAATTGAAGAAAAAGAATATGTAAAACAGGCAAAGCCCATTTACTTATACGCAAATGGATATAGTTAGTAATAGGTAATAAACGACCTAAATAATGAGCAAGGAGGGGGTATTAGAAACGTACAAGAGCGATTATACATGCTAACGACCTTCCGCACGCCAACTGAAGTGCCTTAAAAAGCTCATATATATTTTGCTTATTTATTAACAATGGATTATTACGATTCTTCAATGATTTCGTATTCTTGAAACTGCTAATCATTGATCACGATAGCGTTGATACTCACTCCCTTTGGCAATTTATTTCACAGGTACACGCCTACATTTTGTTCCTATCAAACGTTGAAATTACGTAATTTGAGCAACGCAATCCTTTTGGAATTGATACGAGATTAGAAAACGATTTCGTGTTGGGACCGGCATCGGCATAGACCCCTAGATTGAACCAACTGGACCTTCAAAATATACCGAATCCAACTATGTATGTAGGTACGTAAGTACCTACTTTGCTCAAAAGTGGAATACGGTTTATCTAGGCCCCTTTTGACCTGTTTAATATTGACTGAAAACTAATAACATGTAAGTATATTTACCTACTTTGTAAGGAATTTTAACTTTGAATGAACGTGCTCGTAAAGACACGTGTTAGAGTTCAAACCACCTCGTTATGAAGGTTGTGCTTCAGCCGAGATGATGAGGTATTCGTTAAAACCTACCGTTCGGAATATCTTCCGATTGTAAGCACATCCTACAAATATTTATAAAATATAAAGCGTTTTTAAACAATATGCGCCCTTCATTTATATTCCTTTGTTCATTTAATAAGGGTAGCTCTAGTTTTATTGTGCAAGCCTCATTTATGCCTTACCGCTGAGGATGTGCCCAGAGCAAAAAGTGAATTAGGTTTAATCCATATTTAATCTTTTCGTTTCATGGCTACTGAATACTGTCCGTGATCATGGCGGGTAAATTAATTTAATCTGTATTTGCGTGATTACGGTATGAGATGATTCCAAATGTCTGGTGGAAATTTCGGACATTGTACAAGTAGGTAGAATAAGTTGAAGCCGGTCAAAAGCTTCCCATTTCAACTTCGCTTCTAGACCATTTCAGTATAAAACTTTTTATAATTTTGCGTATTTATTTTTAAATTAGGTACGTTTTCACAACTTAACCCCGAGGTTGTATCTAGAAATATCATTAGATTAAATTGTCAGTCCCTTTTCTTTAGGTAAGGATAGGTTCAAAAAGCTATTTCAATAAATTAATTAAATAACGTCTGTTTACGAAACATTTCTAAAACGTCTAAGCGTGAGTTCAATAGTCAGCGCGTGTATACGTTACATTAATACCTTTCCGAAGAAATAAACAATAGAAATTGTTTTCAAAAATAAACAAACATTCGATTTATATGTGGAATTGTACAGGGCAAACCAGTAATAGGACTAGAAAGTCTATAGGTCATATAAAAGGAAATTGGTAATTGAATCAACATACTAAACTGTATAGAGGACTCGTGGCGTCTCATTGATTAGAATAACCCCTATAAATTTGTATCCAGTAATCTGCTATAGAACTTCTTTTTCAACACACTTGCTCGTAAAGTGACATTTATTGTAGCTTATTACGCACTAGTGCTTTTTACTTTACATCAGCGGTCGGCAACCTTTTGGCAGGCAAGGGCCACAAGGTGGCAAAATAAACTAAAGGCGGGACGCACTTGTGATATTAACCCTAGATTACACCTGATGCCTCCTACGTATAATTGTTAAAATATACGGAATTTAATTCGTACACGTAATACTTACATTATTTGGGATTTATAGCTAAAGAAATAACCACCGAAAAATAGAAATAAAAACTAAAAAGTAACTACTAACAAGTAACTGATTTTATACAAATTTCAGTGTGATGTCTGAGGTTGCTTTTGGGAGGCTATTTCTTGTATGTTAGGTGTCATATTTTGTAGTTGCGATTCGTAGAATGTATCTCAAATGCTTATGTGTGAGACGAGAAGCATATTTATTATTTCTGTAATTGACAATTGAAAACGTTTTTCGCATAAATAAGAGTTACCAAAAATTTTAATGAACTGCTCAGTAAACCTTTTCAATTCGTTAAAATGAGATGGTAAGCTGCCATAAAATTTAACAAGATCATTGATTTCATAGAAAGAGTCTTTGAGAGCATCATTAGATTGGAGATAAATCACGTTCATTTGTAAATGACTCAGTACTTCCTCAATATCACACGAAACAATTTTGAACTTATTTATAAAACATTCACGGGCCGCAAATAAGATGTCCACGGGCCGGGTGTTGCCGACCGCTGCTTTACATTAACGCACTAATCCCGATTATGTAAAGTTTGTATCTCACTGCAAGTGATATGTGTGTAGACGAAGCATTCTTAAATTAAACGGGTAAAACAGCATGACAGCGCATCGCTGTCAAAAAAAAACTACGCGCCATAGTTGTAAACGTTCTCATTGTGTGGTTGATTATCAAAAAATCTACTTAAAAAAATATAAGTCTGTTTTTTTTCGTCACAAGTGTGTTGAAAAACTTCGTATGACACGCGTGTGCATTGATCATTACACTCTCGGCTCTCTTATCGCGTTCGCCTGCTAAATACCGCCTCGTCTGTAATTACCAACTTTGCACACATGTACCATAATGCACTTTTTTTTTTTGGACCTATTAAATAAACGTAGATTATTACATGTATATATTGACATAATACATCTGAGAAACTTCGCAAACTGAAAAACACTAAACAAAGTGTCTGTCTTAGTGATACCTAAAGGAAGAAATACCTGTGAATTTATAGAATGAGATCAGAACTCAAATCAGGTATCAATAATACGTTGAAAATAAGCCTCTTATCATTTATGCAGGTTCCAAATTCAAATGTTTTTATATCGACTCGAAAATGGACTCTAGCATTGACGTTCTATAATACCGGACCTTAGTGTCCGTATACTTATAACAAAGTATTGCTCTAGCCGGTTGTCTTGAAAGCTGTGACCACTGAGAAAGGATTTTCTGAAATTCAACCCAGATGGATTGAAACTGTTTCATGGAAAACGAAACGTTTGGAGCAGGAAATTAAAATTGCATTCTAAGGTTTTTTGCAAGATCATAAAATTAGTGCGTGAAATGAGGACTTCAATATTGCCCCGCCTGATTATTATCCATAGTATATTATGGTATACAGGTTTTTACCTTGTTTTTACCAAGCTCAATTTTACCCTAACCAAAAGGAGTAAAGTTATTTCATAGCCGAACCAATTTGGATTAATGTTGGCAGGAGATAACTGGATCTCGGAGGGAAAGATAGGACACTTTTTAACCCCTGAACGGGACAACCCCTGATGGAACTGCGGAGAACAGCTAGTATATTATAGAAGTATCAGCGTATTATGCTGATACATGATGTAGCTTTACCGTACGCCGGAACATGAATTATAAAATGAATGCTGTCGATGGACGCTGCGCTTATAGTAAGTATATAATTATGATAATACTGAAACATAGCGATCTCAAAATTGATAATTATATACTAATTAATAGCAGGTTTCACTATCATCGTAAACACAATCTGCAGCTGCTCCTATCGCTCAAGGGATTTGTCTCTTCAATATAGAAATAGACGTAATTGATTTCATTTAAACCTTCGTCGCTCAACCTATAAAAATACCATGGCGCCGCCGCGCCGGTTTAATGTGGGCACTTTTATTACTCAAAAATAATTAATAATTATATTTTGCAACGATAATAATCCTCGTATAGAAAAACTGTTGAGTATAAAACAAAGCTATCCTTCGCATTCAATATTTCGTGAATAATTTTAAACAACTTTGACTATTAGTTTAATTTAGTTTATTTTATTTTGTTGCTATTTTTTTATTTTTTTTATGTTAAATGGGCTTGCGTTTGACCTTCGACTGACCCCATGAGGAGTTATGACGAGGCCGAGGATGTAGCAAGCTTACCTAGAAAAAGCTTATTCACTCTGGCCTTGAATACATCTAGGTTGTAGGTATCGGGAAACACAGATCCCGGAAGAGAGTTCCACTCCATTGCTGTTCGTATTACCTGCAAGTAATTCCATGGTGTTAATACCTACTTGAATCTTTGAATCAACACCAATCTTTGTCACACTTCATTATACTTTAAAATACTTTATTAAAAGGATGTTTAGAATCCCTACGAGTCCTATTTTTAGACATATTTGCGATCCCCTATATTCCTACACACGACCGCCCTAGCGTCGCGACCCCCAGGTTGAGAAAGATGCACTAAACCTATCTGGGTATATTATACCTCTTGGGAAATATAATGAAACTAGTTATACTTTTTTTTTACTATGTTTGACTACACCCTAACCATAGCATAGGTAAGCACACAAAGCCTAGAAGGAACTGGCTCTCAAGTGCACCTGTCGGAACACACCCATATGATAGGTGCTTGGCGAACGATTTTCATCTTGAGGGTGGTAGTCAACCAGATGGGTACTACAAAGTACCCTACCACCGTGCTATGGTCACTACCACTGAGCTAACAGCGTCTTAAAACTAGGGAACTTTAACTTTCTACTAGGGAAGGACTAAAATACTTTTCCCCGAATCATTCTATTTTTCTTCAACATATAAATAAAATAAGTATCTACAGCTAATCATAGGTATACCTACTAACTGAAATCTGTAAAACCGATTATTACCATCGAGTATAAAAGTTATAACCGTAGAGTTATAGCCGTAATAACCTTGTGTTTATTAGTACAATAATCAGATATTTGATAGTAGAATTGCGTAATCTGATTTGCAATATTACGGCTATATCCAGCTTGTAAATCTCATTGCAAATGTACACACATCAGAAGCATATCATATTAATGAATCTATATTATAGAGAAATATAATAACGTTGATTTGGTACCGGTGGATATTATATTTCGAGGTGTAGAAAGTTATTGGTGGGTATTATGAAATAATATTGGTAAATAAAATCTACACAAATTATTCTGTTTGTAATGTCAAAATAACAGAATTACTAAATGCATATGAAAGTATAATACCTACACGGTACTTATATCAAAAAACCATTTCATTGAATTTTTGTCCTGAACCGATTTTGTCGGTACTTTCACTGGCTGATAGTAACTGCTGCTGCTGCTGCTGCTGCTGCTGGAGGAACATAGGCTACTTTTATTTCAGAAAAAGTGTTTTGTCAGTGTTAAAAAAATTAAAACCATGTGTGGATGAAACCACGGGGTCAGCTAGTTTTATATAAATACTAGCATTCCGCCCTTGGTTTCGCCTTTCATACCTTGTTTTATCCCCTTAGGGGTTGGATTTAGAAAAACTCAGATAAAGCAATAAATCCATTTTTTTACAATCAAGCCTTTAAACTTATTTTGTAAAATTTAATTCAATATTATTCTTGAAAATGTTATCACAGTTTTATCACGGTAAACCAGCGTGGTTTTATCCTCTTTTCCTCTGTAAAGTTCCCTGGCATTTCGGTATTCTGCATTCTATTTGCTGAAATTAAACTCTTGCGTGCTCACTGTGTAGTGGTAGGTATGCCTTTAAGCCAGCAACAACCTACTTTGGGTGCCGTTACCTTCCTCGTTTTATTGGTCAGTTAGAATAACACACTGAGACACGAAAGTTTTCAAATCACTATAATAAAAGTAGCATCACTCAATTATTAACAAGTCACTTTTGAAATCAGGTGACATCGCGGCCTGGTACGCTCATGATGATAAACTATAAAAGGGTGGACTAGACAGGTGAGACATTGCGAAGATGATCTTCCCGAAATGAGAAGAACAGCCAGAGATGGCATGAAATAGAGGTACCTCGTGGAGATACTGCATCAAAGGATTTTACACTTTATTTTATTAGTACTAAGTCGACAAGCCAGCATGCGGCCCGTCTGGTGAGGCGGTTACCGTAGCCCTATATGGACGCTTGCAACTCACGGGGCATCACTCACGCGTTACCGACTCTTGCGCACCTCCCCAATGCGCTCTGGCATTAACCTTACTCTCGCATCAGGAATACCGATGTCAGCGAATAAACAATATTTTAATTGTTAATTAAATACATTTTTATTAGGCCCTTTTGTCTCCGCCGATATAAGTGTTATCTCCATTTATTTATAAAAATAATGTTTTTCTTTATTTTTAAAATAGAGGTACCATAGATCTATAACAGGTGGAGATTTCGAGATGGCATATTTTCGTTGGGTTAGTCATGCTGAACAACTTGCATAAATCTCCACCCACTATATAAATTCAAGGTTAAAATTTCATAGATAGGTACTCATATAAAATTGTTCTGTGCAAATTATGACATGTCATAAGTAAACAAACGTTTGAAAATCCAATTTTGAAGTAAGTAAATCGTAGAAATAAAGTTGTATAAGGAATTTTATTGCAAATAAACACTTTTATAACCCGAAGCTGACCTCAAAGGAGCTAGTTAGTAAGGCTAAGACACAGTGCTAATTGATGTTAAGGCGCCAGCCAAGCTGACCACGGGCCAACGGGATAAGGAAATCCCAGTATTAGCCTTAAGGTGGTTAAGCTTAAGTCCCGGACTTAGCGGTAACACAACTCTGCCAAAGGGACGGCCCGGTACAGATAGAGGACCTATTGTTGAAAAAATATCCATTATTTTTTTTTCTCACTATTTTCTTTAGGCTGGATCCGAGGAAAAGGATGTTTGGAGAGCCAATGGACTTGATGAATACCGAAGTACTATAAAAATGAAGAGGAATTAAAACCTAAAGGTACTTTTTCCCAGGTAAGGAGTTAAGAATAAATTATAATAAACGAATTAACGCTTAAATAATTAATGAGTGATTCTACCTACAGAGAGAGCCTACTTTGCGAAAAATAATATTAGACTAGAGTGAGATAAAATTGTGGAACAAAGCTCACGGGTTCCGTTGGACAACTTGAAAGATCAAAGATAATGCCGGTGCCTATGTATCTGACATCTGTTTAATTAGCCAAAATGCAAACGTAAGTACAATTTTCATTAATCACTTTATAATTTTTCGGTATATAACAGAATTATCACTGCCAATGACATCATATTATTTTTATATTGGCGGTGAAACAGCATAGTGTGTCAACATTTGAAGAGACATGTGTACCAATTAACACCAATGAAACATACGAGTACGTGCGAGGGCGGTAGGACGTCATAGTTACTAAACATTGTGCTAAACACTTGCACTGAACACCAACGCTCTTTACAAGTACTTACCTATATTTAACCTAAGTCTGTCGCATGTGTTTCAATTGGTGTTTGGTGAAATTGGTGTTTTAATAAAATACTCCTAAAGTTTTCCGATCACACCCTAGGGTCCTACACATTGCACGCAGCGAGCAGTAGGGGCATTGGTCGATGGGCGGGCAAATACTACCAAGTACTGTCAGGCCATTACATATTGGACAACGATAAATTTGCAGGCGGTGTGAGTTTACGTAGTAATATTATTATTTCTCCAGACGTAGGCTACTTCTCTGTCTTCTGTGAGTCTTCATGCACACAATATGAGATATTGAAAGTGACGTAACCCATTACGATAATACAATATTAACGTAGGAGGCCTTTGTCCTGTTGGGGGACGTTAATAGGCAAATAAAAAAGATAAAAACCGGAAAAGCCCATAATATATTCTTTGGTTGGTACATACGTTGCTTATTTATGAGTGTGTAAGAACATATCGGTTTAGGGCGGTGGCGCTACCGTCAGCCGATTTACCAAATTGCTTTGGGAACCAATTGCCGCCCAAACGAATAAACCATTAATTCAATTATCAATCACACGACCAACGTAATATGTTGCCACTGATGCCGCCAGTGCCTAGGTGGAAACAAATGGGGCGTTACTATGGTGCCCTGGTGGAGGGTTGTTACGGATATTTTATGGTAAATAAAGATGTTTGAACGAGATGCTAACAATTTCTTCATTGCATCACATCTGAATTAAAGGCAAGTCTATAGTGTATCCTCAAACAAGTAACTAATGAGGTTATAGCTATGCAATGTAATATAAAACGTGTAAAAAAAACGTATTTTATAAGCATTTTACAAGGGATTAGTAATATTTCAGCATTTTACTTTGGGAGAGGTAGAGCATAGCGATTATTCGCTCAAAGAGCAGCTCGAAGTACTCCACCTTACAGAATACCGCAGCCAAATAACTTTATGCAGTGTAAAGTTGTGTTCCTGCGCGTGAATAAGGTCGCCGGAGCTCATAGGGGAAGGGGAAAGGTCGCGTGTCGGTAGCGCGTGAGCGATGTTTCTTGTGTTGCAAGCGTTCATATGGCTACGGTAACCGCTTACCATCAGGCGGGCCGTTTGCTTGTTTACTGACTAAGTTGTATAAAAAAAATGTGGGATAATTTCGATCGTACCAACTCATGTGATAACTCTTTAATTTTAATAAAATAAGTGTACACAATGAATACTAAATAAATAAGTCCTGCGACGGTTGTATGGTTACAATACCTAAACAAAGCATTGTATTAATTAATCAACGCAACTAATAAATAAATAAAATCCTTGTCGTTTTGATAACAGGATTGATCCACGATTGATGTGTATACAAATAGAAATAAATTTATACACCTAACTCTTACAAAATATTTTATATTCACATAATAAACAATATAAATAACTAATTAATTTCATTTCAAATTACTTTTGCTGCATAAGAGACTATATTTTTTAAGTCCTTTTAATGTATTTTCATTCGGTATTTAAAAATTAATTTTCTATTCCAGCTGGGTTTATTTACTTGCGTTGAATTGATATTTGTATACATAATACAAAAGGAAGGGCTTCATCAATATTGGACTAAGTCTGGGCACGATCTGATTCCAATTAGTTCATAAGATTTAATCTTCTTAGAGTATTCTTCCCCCTCGGTGAACTATCGAATGGTAAGTATATAACTTCATAACGAAATTATCAGATTCTTACCTAACCTTTATATATTAACTCAGGTACGGTACGACCTACATACATCCCACCTAGGTATGTACTACCTATCCTTAACTTTTACTATTGCAATAAATTCTTGTTTTAGGGGTTCACACCCGAACTTCGAGGTGCTTTAATCTGAACTCCATTGTTTTATCTAATAAAGGTAACAAGGCATTAATTCTGTTAGGAATTGAACAATTGAACATGACCATCGATTATTTCAAACCTATAGAATAACTAACGTTTTTTATTCGGGGTGAGATTAATGTAGGTCAAGTTGCCTATATAGAGACCCGTATTTTCATAGACAACTCCTAAAGGCAATGATTGCAAAATTAGATTCGAAATTAAAAGGTAGGACATACCCAAAAGCGAAATATTGTCGGTTAATTATGCCAGGACTTGTCAATAACGCGGAAATAAAATCAATTTTTATTGGCATCCCCAACATCATGCGCCGACCGGTAGACTTGCCGCCAGCTATTTCTAGTGAAATATATTTTTTATTCCGTTTCACAGCGTTTACACTGATCGACTTTAATCTATGATGATTTTAATCAAAATAGTTTGTGATTATACATGTTAAAAGTATCTTTTTAAAAACAGACTTTTGTTTACAAGGCTATATTATAATGTATAAGGCTATATTATAAGTTATAATGTATAATACAAGGAGATTCAGAGTCTCAATTTATAGATTGTGTTATTCTAAAATTAACGCGGACTTGCGTTTTGATTTATAAACGACATGAACTATAAACGTTAAATAATAGTACATTATGATACACGTGTGTAACGTTGGTTATTAACACGAGGCGGTATTAAGCGAGCTGAAGCTGAGCGATAAGGGAGCTGAACGTGTAATGATCAATGCATGGAACTGTATGAATATGGCGCGAAGGTTTTTTTTTTACAGCGATGCGCGCTCATTTGGTTCAAGAATGCGAACAAAATCGACATTCCCGGTTAAATAAAAAATGCTTCGTCTACACATATATCACTTGCAGCTTGCACAAACTTAACACAATCGGGGTTATACCTATAATAAAACTGTGCGGTAATGTAAAGTAAAACGCACTAGTACGTAATAAGCTGGATTATGAAACTAACAGTGCAATAAATAGTCATTTTACGAGCAAGTATGTTAAAATAGTATAGTACATGTGCAAAGTTGGTAATTCTATAAATGTATTTAGCGTGTGAGCCGCAGGCGAACGCTATAAGGGAGACGAGAGTGTAATGATCAATGCACACGCGTGTCATACGACGTTTTTCAACACACTTGTGTGACATAAAACAGACTTGTATTTCTTGGAGTAGTTTTTTTGATAATAATCAACCACACAATGAAAACGTCAGCAAATATGGCCCGCTAGTTTTTTTTTACAGCTATGCTCTGTCAAACTGTTTTACCCGTTTAAATTAAGAATGCTTCGTCTACACACATATCAATTGCATTGAGGTACAAACTTAATATAATCAGGATTATACTTATCATAAAACTGTGCGGTAATGTAAAGTCAAAAGCACTAGTGCGTAATAAGCTGCAGTGATTCTAAAAACCTTGCAATAAATGTCACTTTACGAGCAAGTGTGTTGAATAAAAAATTTTAACGTTATTTTATATAAGTTTAGATAAAAGTTTTTACGGCTATAATTTCCTCCCGTTTAGCTACCAAATCAATAATGGTTAATGGGTACCTCATAATTCCTCCAGTGAGGGACCAAGGCACTTGGTTCGTTTACCATTAGCCGTCAAGGAGTTGAATCCTAGCTGCAGTATCAGGAAATAGTCATAGATTAAAAAAACTAACTGCAAATACTACATATTAACCGTAGAGGTGTTGGGACCTGGCAAGTAGCTAGTAGTAGTGCAGTATAGATCTTTTCTTTTAAACGAAACTAACATAGGATTGACAAATCAACATAATAAAACGCGGTTCGGAAGGATGCGGATGTGATGTGAACATTTAGAATATTTTTAGATCCTTCAAAGGTTGATTTGTTGTTTTATTCTCACGAGAATCTTGAGTAACACCAACTACAGTAACTGATAGTTTACAGATCTAACGTAACGGTATTCAATCGCTGATTATCGTCATCCAATATACTAATGTATATAGGTCGGTTAACGAAAGCTGGCACGTTCACAGTACTCATAAATTTGCAATCAGTCAAGTCTAATGGACGAATGCAAAAATAGACCACTCTATATTTATGAGCAGTAGCAAAAGCAAAACAATAACTGTCTCCTTCATACTCATAAGCTTGACTTTGCGCGAGAGAGACGGTGTAAATGTGTTGAAACGTGCCAGCTTTAGTTAACCGACCTGTACCAAATGTCAGCTCAATCGGACACTGGGAAGTGGGTCAAATTTAACTTGCAAGATTCGATTACAGACACCGGTCAGGTGAAACATAATAAATGCTTGCAAAAGAGCCAATAATTTTATCCAGAGTGAATACGTTGAAAAGACATCTTCCAAAACATAGGTAGGTTGGGCTCGTCATATTGAACAGCTTTAACTATGGAAACAAAAATAGAACCCTTCCTCCGAAAGGCAGTCTTGCTTAAAACTGAAGAGAAAAGAGAGGTAGAGCATAGCGTTTATTCGCTCAAAGAGCAGCTCGACTGGGGAAGTACCTCCACCTTACAGAATACCGCAGCCAAATAACTTTATGTTGTGTAAAGTTGTGTTCCTGCGCGTGAGTAAGGTTGCCAGAGCTCATAGGGGAGGGGGGATAGGTCGATAACGCGTGAGCGATGCTTCGTGTGTTGCAAGCGTCTATATGGCTACGGTAACCGCTTACCATCAGGCGGGCCGTATGCTTGTTTATCGGATAAGTTGTATAAAAATAAAAAAACTACCTATATGAACTCTTTCGCGTTTTCATAGTCGGCTACAAAGTAAAAGTTGTGGAGCATAACAAATCAAATTCAGGTTTCGAAAAGTTGCCAAGTGAAAGCATCCACCTATATGGGTATTGAAATTAAGCTTCATATGGAATTATGGAATATATCCTAGGTAGCATAAAATATAATCTTTGTCATCAAAGCTCAGATCTTATTCGGTCGTGAGCTTAATCATTATTATATTGCATAGCACTACATACAACGTGTAACGGAAAAGGTAGTATATCTTTCCGAAGGGGGTGAAGATTACATCGTTGGTTCCATAAGTTTATTGGTTATTACCAACGTATGACCGCACTATGACTATTATATTCTCATGTTCCTAACCTAACATGAAGGTCGATAGAGGATGTAAAAACCTTTGCCGTTTGTGATCATCCAAAGAAGTCGTGCCCTTTATATGGATAAACCCTTTCCTTTACAGGCTTATTCCTAAAATCCCCCCTGAGAGAATCCCCCTCAGGGGGGAAAACTGAACTCTCGTGTAAAAATGATCCAGAAATCCCCCTTGACATTTCGAATTATTCCACTTTTCCCCCTTGAGAGAATCTCTCTCAGGGGGGAAAACTGAACCCTAATATAAAAAAGTCTAGAAATCCCCCTTTTCATTAAATTTTATTCCACTTTTCCCCCCTACTACTCATATTAATTTCTACGCTCATTATATAAATAAAAAAATGTGATTAGATACAGATTCTATTAAATATAATAACAAAAACGATAATATAAAAAAGGTTGAATTTTGTAATAATAAAATGTGATGAAGAGAGAGAGAAAAACATCGAGGACCCTTAGAGTAGTTGTACCGAGCAATCCGATTCCGAAACTAGTCAGTGATTTTGATCAGTTAAGACCAATCACTGCATCTTGTGTTCTTGACTTGGCCAATTAGAGCGCATGTGTCCCTGAATTAGCCAATCAGAGCGCATTGTCGATTGTGGGAAATTGGCGGAATAGATTGTAAGCAAAATAAACGTCATTGCGCTTCTTTGGGTTAGTTGTTCGATGAGTCAAAATAATAATTAAAACAGTTTAAACAAAGTACCTACTTAGAAGAAAAACTATATTATTTAACATATCTCTTCCGAAAGTTGGAGAGAGGTAGAGGCATAGGGTTTATCGCTTAAAGAGCAGCTCGACTGGGGAAGTACCTTCGCCTTACAGAATACCTCAGCCAAATAACTTTATGTTGTATTCCTGTCTGTGAATGAATGTATGTTGTGTGATGCCTCACGTATTGCAGCGTCCATATGGCTATGGTAACCGCTTACCATCAAGCGGGCCATATGCTTGTTGTCCGACTTGGTCGTATAAACTAAAACATGGCCTAGAATATTCAGTGACTAGGTCGACATAACCCCACCTATAGACCGGGAGATACTGGCACAAATTTCCTGGTCATTTGTACCAGTGTGGCGATCCTTCAGGGGTCTAATTACGTAATGACGAAAAGGAAAATGATGGTCATAACGCTGGTACCGGCGGCCCAATCGCGTGGGCGTTAAAAGAACGCATCGAATAAATCGTGTTTCGAACGATTTGTCCCACAACATTTTTGTATTTTCCGATAGTCGAAGAAAATGAAATAGGCGGTTGCGCGTATTAAAATGGTATAAAAATTTGTCATTTATTATTTACAAATGACCAGGAAATTTGTGCCAGTATCTCTCGGTCTACTAGCGGAGCTCCTGTTATGTTTTTTTTTATACCACTTAGGTGGCAAAATAGCTTATGGCCCACCGGATGGTAAGCGGTTGCCGTAGTCTATGGACGCTTGCAACACCAGGGGTATCACTCGCGCGTTGTCGACCCTAAATGTTGTGCTTCAAAGGTCAATATTATTCCCAAACTCGTTCACTCTCTCCCGCATTGAGGTAACCTTTACCTAAGTAAAATATCTGCCGGAGCTCACGGTAAATATTTTGGCAACCAGCACCGGCAACCAAATAGGCGCTAGTAGCAGAGGCACTATCTCAACTTTAATTACCTCAAGGGGGATTTCTGGACATTGTTTTTTTTCGAATCCAGTTTTCCCCCCTAAGGGGGATTATTAGGGGGGAATTCTAGACTTTATTTTTTTAGATTCCACTTTTCCCCCTTACGGTGGAATTTCAGGGGGGAATTGTGGAAAAACATTTTTTTCGATTCCAGTTTTCCCCCCTAAGGGGGATTATCAGGGGGAATTATAGACTTTTTTTTATACATTCCACTTTTCCCCCTTAGGGGGGATTTTCAGGGGGGATTTTAGGAATAAGCCCACGTTGTATACCTAAGTAAATTAGCTAGAAGGAAAAATATCTTATATTTATACAGGAGAGGAAGAGTTTGTTCCTCTTTAGTATTGATCCGGTGTGTAAGTAAGGAGGTGACAAATTAATTGGTAATTATTATTGGTATAGAAGTGAGTCAAAAGCTCATCTTTTATCAAGTGGCGATAATAAAAATGTTATAGAAGCTATATTATCCCCGAGTATTATAGACTTTTTATCCCGGGAACGTGGGTGAAACCGCTGGGTACAGCTAGTACTAATATAATACAGCTGAAGAGTTATATCTGGAACTACCAATCAGAATCGAATGAACATTATCCCCGAGTGTTATAGGCAACTTTTTTGAAACGGGAACGCGGGTTGGTCGGGAGCGCCGTTTGGTACAGCTAGTGTCATATAAATTGTCGTATACTCGTAAACCTAAACAGCATGCAGTAATCACAAAAAAAGCAAATAGAAAATCCATTGTGCGAAGAGCTAACGAACGAATAAAATAAACACTATACAGAAAGATGGAGACAATGAATATACGGAGACTGAATCATGAAATGTTCACAATCGAAATACTCAGGCAAACAATGAAGTTCGCTCTGGCTGAGGTCCCATTGTTAGTACACCGAAACATCATTATTGTCAGCGAAAGTCTCCGCTTCGCGAAGAAGAAAGCGCAAAGCCATTGATTGTACGTAAATGATATTGCTGTATTACAAATTTTGTTCAATGTGCGGCTTAAACGAATTATTATTTTTGTGTATTCTATTCTATTCTATTCTATTCTAGTATCTAGACTCTTTACTTTCTCCTTTTGTACCTCACAACTCTTTTAAAACTTTCAGAAAATATTTAGTCAATATCATTAGTGGATACTCTAGCCACTCAAGTCAGGAATAGAACCCATATGGCTACGGTAACCGCTTGCCATCAGGTGGGCCATACGCTTGGTTACCGACTTCGTAACGACGATGTTCCGAAGTACGGCATAAACAACCCAACATTGGTATACAAAGATGCTATGTAAGGATCATCGATGATAAGGATTCATCAATTTATTATATTGCATATATTAATCGATGCATATTAATAATTGTGGACCATGGAATAAACACAAGCAAATAATACTTTTACTTCGTAACTAAGGCATCTTATAAAATTTAAACAGATATAGAACCTGTGGAAGCCTTAGTAATGAATATTTTAAAAGTGGGTATCGATCACGGAGGAGTACCAAACGGAAAGCGAGTGACATGTCCCTGTCAAAAGAAGTGACACCAGTAATTAATGGTGACCCCAAGCAGACAACCGGTAATCGTTCGTAATAAATGGATGGGACACCCTCCCACCACAACGATAAATTGCAAAGGGAGGAGGAAATATTTAAAACCGGTATCATAGGTAATTGAAAAGGAAAAACAGACTTATATACTTTGTAGATTATTTATTTATATTTATACATATGATAGATTGATGAGTGATGGAATATTACGTAGTAAGATTATGGGAGTTTGAGGCTCCCAGGCAGAGTAGCTCGAGGTGATTCAAAGAAGAAGAAGACCAGGCCCCCTAAAAAGGTAGCTAAGCAATATTGTTAACACAATTATTTTTTTCGAATTTAAAGCAGGTCTTATGCAATTCATCAATTCCAAATCTTTGAATGAATTGAATTGTATATAATGAGTAACTATTTTACCAAAACATATTGGAATCACTTAGGATATGCCGAGAATTCGAAAAAATTTATTGCGTAGCAATATTGCTTTAGCTTCGTTTTTGGCCCCCAGGAAAGACGTTCTTTATTTAGTATTGACAGCATTGACGTTAAAAAAGACAATGTGTGTGTAAAAACAATAGTAGAAAAAGAACAATAATTTAAATATAAATTTTATCAAAAACAAGCCAGTGCTTTGAGTAAGCAGTATATAAAACAAAAGTTTTAACAAAGATTAAGTTAGATAATATTTGAAAAATATCAAATCAAAATATCATATCACGTCTCATGTAATGTGATTTAACTCTTTAGGTCTTCAAAATATTATTTTAGAATAAACTTTATACTTACATAACAGTTTATTGTTTCAGATTGTTTTGTGTTAAAACTATTCAGGTGAGGTCATCGAGTGACCTCGAAGTTATGAAACAAGTATTTCAAGTTTATAGTTAAATTAATCAACTAGCCATTTCCTGCGAAGTAGGTATTCCCATTTGCGCACCGATTTATTGAGCACCGATCCTATTCCCTTTTCAGCACCGATGCATATTTTGGGGCGGTGCTCAAATGGGAACAAAAATCAAATTCGAAATCATTCCCTTTTGAGCACCGATGGTTTTGTAGCTTCTAGTGTTGTGGTGTTTAATAAAAAGTATTGATAAAAATTAACAATTCTATCACGCAGAATATTGTGATTCGCTTGAAGGATTTACGGGAAATTTACACTATGGTTTGGCGTTAGGTTACTTTTCAAAGCGGTTTGACGTGAACCCTTTTCTATGCCAATAGACCCAGTTTAATCATAGCTTCGACAAAACCGTTTGAACCGTAAAAGATTTCTCGCAACTATGCAATCTAGAATTTGCAAACTCAACTTTTGAAACAAACAGAAAAAAAATATATGAAAATAGAAAGCTGGCAATACAGTCAGACTAGATTCCGAATTCGCAAAATCTCATTAAAAATATCTAAACAAAGCAAATACATACTTACTGTATAAACTCATCCAAGTGATCCTGTTCTGGAAACCAATACTTGCTCTCGATTTGAAAGTCACTTGTTGTAGCTGAACTCACAGGAAATCTAGTTGTTGCGATGTTATTCGAAATATTATGTAGGTGGACAAGTTGGTCCTCTAACACCATGGTTCGAAACTCTCGACTCCATTGAACCCGTTTAGGAGGTTCCAATAAAAGAAACGATAGCACTGAACGGAAATGAAATAATGTTAACCGGTTTTTCTCCGGTGCGTCGGGCATGAGCTTTTATTTATTTTTTGTCGCCCTGCCACTGGCTCTCCTTACATTATAGATGAATTCTATTGAATGTTACCGGCCATTGAGTTATGTTTCATAGCATTTCATTGCAATCAGGCATTTGTTTAACTATGATACTAATGACTCTATTTTAATAACACTTTACTGCAGATCCAGAGATAAGAATATATTATCTTTATAGATTATTTTTATGATATACTTACTTACCGAACATCATGAGTTTTATAAATTAATGAAATATAACATAGACACTACGATTAATTAGGTTATTTCAAGATACAGTTTTATAATTTCATCGGTCAAGTGAAGTGCCATTATCATTACAGAATTATTATCAAGCATTATAATTTTGAGGAGTCGGCGAAGATAACGTTATTATATATAATTACAGTGCTGATCCATTATTTTCTGGTATCCGGTTTATAAGTAGTATAATAATAATGCATGAATCGATATCTGGGCTCGTTTTTTAACCGACTTCAAAAAAGGAGGAGGTTCTCAATTCGGTTGTATGTATTTTTTTTTTTATGTTTGTTACCTCATAACTCCGTCATTTATGAACCGATTTGGAAAATTCTTTTTTGTCTGGAAGGGTACACTTCCCGTTGGTCCCATTGTCATCAGATCAGGATTTGATTACTTCTTCGTGTACTTTGAAGTCGGTTTAAGTGTTTTGTAAAACAGTCCAATTATATTCAGTAAGATCTAAATGTGTACTAAAATTTTGTCAAAAATTCGTGATTACGATTAAAACGGTATAATTACAGAAAACTATTACAGCTTCGAATATACGACCACGATTTCTTTAAAAATGGAATAATTTTCATACAAATTCGTCAGATAGCAATCAAAACGAAGTAGGTATGTGACTGTTTTATTCTTTTTGCGAATTGGTGACTGATTTTATTTTCTATGATTGAAAATTATTATAAAGCTGAAATTAAATAAAAGTAAAGATTTAAAAGGTAAGATCAAGTCAAACAAAAAATATCTTTACAATCGCCTGATTTATTTATTTTTTCATTTTACTGCTAAAACTCTTATTTTTTCCAACATAAAATTTACATATTCATTATCATACATCGAATAACATTCATTGTGCATTACATTTTGTATTATTAAGATTTGTCATTAAATCACTTCCAGGGCAAGTAGAGTATCTTTGGATAGTTGTGTAACTCTTATTGAAAATATTACTTATGTTACACCTTATTTGAGATTCAACAATTAATGTATATTTTATTATTCACTTGCTATGCCCTCGATTTCACCTTCTTGGAATTAGGTTGATAGGAATTTTATGATGAATAAAAAAGTGTTATTCTTTTAAACCAAGATTTGACTGTAATGTAAAGATGACATTTCTTGTACTAGTTACTACGATTACATAGTTCTATGCACAGTCAAAAAGACAAACAAAAACCTCGTAATTGCTGTTTTGGCCACTGCATTATCTGCGTATACACCACACATTACTTTTTGTACAGACATAACTTCAACATGATTTTAATGTATAGACTTTTATTATTTGGCGATCATATACAATACCATTCCATAATTATTTAATAATTTACACTTACATTCTTCAACTAATCAGTCGCGGACCCTTCACTTCCGGATCCAATGTAACTTTCCATTTATTATCTAAATAAATTATATGATACAAAAAATATTACACTAACAACCTGCATAGGTATAATTTACACATACCTTAGGTATACGATGATTCCTAGCTTATGATACAAATATTGACCACTCATCTAGATACGTAACAATGCGTCCGTTCAACACTAAACGTCAGTAGCACAGCCGTCCTGAAAGCTCTCCTCCGTGGAAGGCCTGGTGATGGTGAGCACCCGCTTGAGCGCGGAGACGGGCGGCAGCACCGGCGGCGCCCGCTGCCACACGCGGAGCGTGCGCGCGCCGCCCACGGGCAGCCCGTAGTCGGACGGGTACGGCGCGTCGCCTGTTGGCGGCGCCGAGCTCGTCACCGGCACCGCATGCGACCGCGGAAATGTCCGGCTTGTGTAGCCCAGCTCCTCCTGCGACCCGTTCACGCTACAGTTCTCTATGATCGGAGTTCGATCATTGTAGTACGTAGGTATTGCTGAACTGACCGCTCGAGCCAAATTGCTCGCTTGACTCATTTTCATTTGGTCCCAAAGACCGGATGGATATAATGAGTCGGAACCCTCGCGAGCATACTCGCCGCTCCCCGGTCGTATGGCACTGTCCGGCCTCGTGTCGTTGATTAGATCGGGGTCGATAGTGGTTGACACTGTGGGAGACACGACCACTGGCCCTCCGGCGGTAACGATGCTTCCTCTGCCTTCATAGTGATTCGTCGTGTAAGGTATGTCGTTCACTCTCGGGGGCTTCAAAACTGGGTTACATTTCACGTCATTATAATTTGATGTCTCTTGTCTATTGGTTAAAACGGCAACATGTGGCCTATCAGTTGCCGTTGGATGAACTTCATTTCCTGAGACGACTCTGTCTATCGTGTTGGGCGTTTTGGTATCACATACCGGCGTGGGACGAAACCGGACGAAAGTAATGAGAAGTGCTAACGATATAACAACCACGACCAAAAATAATGCAGCACCTAAGCTCGCTATCTGTGCACTACCCAAGGAAGCCATTCCTGCTGCCAACTGCGTGACGTGTACCGTAAAATTTGCTTCAGCGTTACCACCTTTGTTTTCAGCAACGCAATAAAATTCACTCGAGTCTGTTTCCTGTGTATTGGTAAGAATTAATGATGATTTCTTCTTACCGTCACCTTCTTCCAATATGTATATTTTTTGGTGAGAATTAAAAATACTTCCATTTTGTAATAGTCTACCATTCCAATACCAATTAATATTAGCACTTGGTGTTGCTTCAGTTCTGCAAATGATAGTGGTATTCTCACCTACAGCAGCTTCGACATGTCGGCTTATCGGTAATATTTCTGGCTTACATGCAAATTCTTCAATAGGCAACTCTGAAAAAGGTCGATTTGCAAGACGCATTGGTGCTGAGCAACTTGGAGTTGAAAGCAATTTATGTTTTGCTAACCACAGTTTAAGTTCTCGAAGCCGACAATCGCAAGTCCAAGGATTATCCGATAAATCGATCGCTCTCAGCTTTTCTACCCTTTCTAAAGAACTCAAGGGTAAATCTCGAAGTTTGTTGTGATTCAACTTTAAGGACTCCAGTGATTTTAAATTTCTAAAAGCGTCAGCAGCTATTTCTCTTATATCGCATCTAGATATGTCGAGTTTGACGACATATCCGAGATTACTCAAAGCATCGGAATGTACTTTCTGTATAGGATTTTGGGCCAGTGTGAGGTCCCTGAGAAAAGGAGCATCCTTAAAACTGTTTAAAGGTATTTGAGTGAGTAAATTATGAGAAAGATCTAACTCTACCAAATTAGTTAAGCCTTTAAATGCTCTATCATGTATTTGGCCAATATTACAGCTGCGTAAATACACTCTTTGCAGATTAACAAGCCCCGTTCTGGCGAAAGCTTCTTGAGGAAGTATCTGAAGGTTATTTCCTGAAAGGTCAAGCACTTGAGTGGCTGGATCCACCGGCTCCGGTACCGTGATAAGAGCCTTGTCCACGCACTCCACGGTCTGTTTTCCACCTTTCCACTTGCACGCACACACCGCTGGACACGATCCGGGGGGTGCAATCCCAGCTAAAACTGTTTCCCACACCATCACACTCATCGTCACTATAAACCACTTCATTTTGATTTAAGGCTGTTTAAGGTTCTAATTAATTTCCGATCACTTAATCATTTCCTATTCCACTGAACTTCTCACATCGAGTTCATCACGGTAAACACACACAGTAAAAAAATCCAATATATCTAATTGATATAACGAAGCTTTTACGAATCAGTATCGTATCACATCACTACTCGAGAAAGTTGGCAAACGGTTCATGACGGCACGGTGCACACCCGCGACGGCTCTAAATCAACTGAGAGGGAGGGATCGTCCGCTCGTCTCGGTAGAAGAACTGAACGCATGCGCGTCGCGGGCTCCCCTCGCCCCGCTCTGCGGCTCTCCTCGGCCACAGAGTTGAGTAGCCCCACTCGACGCGAACTGTTGAAAGAATTTCAAAAGTGTAATTTTCTACCTGGCTGTAACCGCGGCCGATCATCCCGCTCGCCAGCTCGTCACGTTCATTCATAAATACCTGGTGGTGTTAGCGGAGGGGACGATAGTTTCAATGTCGGCCCGAGATGCATCAAACAATAACGTGCGCGCTCGGCTGCGACGCACAAACCGGTCCGATTGTTATACAATGCACAGCTTTTTGTCGCGATCACGTCGCTCGAGAGTCGGGGCTGAGCATCAGGTAGAGAACTAATTTATAAATGGCACATCTAAAAGGAAGGCAGGTATACAATAACAATGACACAGGCAGGATGTGTCACACAAAGAATACGACATTTCATTCATAGTTTCTTTGAACCAAAGTTTAACCGCTCCAAAGTCGTAGTTGTAATTTTTAAGCCGATTACTAACCATTTTTTTACAAATACATAAATATTGCCACAGAACTATATCATTCTAATACATATCGATCCCGTAGCAGTTCTACGAGTAATTTAAAACAGTTTTTGAAAATACAAATAATGTAATACGGTCTGACTAATAAAAATAATAAATAAACGAATGAAGTTTAATCAGATTTAACTCCTAACTGATGATAACAAAAACTCGATAGGAATCATAGTAATTTAATAATGCTTTATTGTTGGCATAGTTTGCTAGTTTGATTGGATCTCGATATTCAGTTTCCAAACAAAACTTCGTCGGCATTATGAATTATGATTAAACCAATAATATACTTAGTAACATTTTCCAATTATTTTGTTTGATTTCAATAATTTATTTTATGGACAACGACCATCGAAGAAATATCCCATTAGAGTGGTTCTTTATTTATCATTAAATTCCGAAACTAGTCAGTGATTTGTCACTGATTTTGAACAGAAAGGACACAATCACTGCACCGTGTGTTTTTGACAGCCAATGAAAAACAATCAGAGTGTATGTCGGCGGTGGGAAATTTATGGAATATTTTTACAACTTTGCGCTTCTTTGGGGTAATTTTTCGATGGATACGACAAAATAAATTAACATTAACTTATGATCAAGAATTATGCGCAACAATTGTGTGAGAGAAACCGTACAAACTTACACGTGAGTCATAAAAGGATGTAAATTAAATTTGCCTCCTTAAAGGCTCAAAGGAAGCTAATAATATTAAATTAGTGACAAGAGGGTGGCAGCGGCACGCGGCTGGCACGCTCCGACATGTGCGCCTGCGCAACGCATGTCTTCAGCCGTCGTCAGCTGTACCGACACCTGGTGGCATGGCGTACCGGCAGAAGGGCGACAGAAGGCACGTGTTCCAAACAGGGTGCGACATACGATACGAGCCTCTCTAATAAAGCTTCCAGACAGCCCCTAATAGCATTAAATGAGGCACTTTAAAAGTAATATGCCTTAACGACCTTAGTCTGCGCTCTACAGTTTGCTTTATGGGAACAAGGATATGGATGCTACGAGTAAATCTTGCCAGCGAATTACGGATCATAGTCGACATCTTCTCAATACGAAGTTGGCCTTCTGCATCCTTTTTAGGGTTATTTTCCTAAGAGTCCCCAACGGGACCTTAGTACAAAGTCCGTCTGTACATCTGTATGTTTAGAATCTTTTTAACTATAATAGGAAGTTGATAGAACACCTAATTTTTATAGAGGATTCCTCGAAAAATGTTGAATTTTGAATTCTGTACGGTCTGTACCGTATCTTCATATTAGTCTTGTCTTTATTTCTGGCTTTATTTCTAAAACGAATTTAGGTAAGAAGCTGTTAATTTTATAGTGAATCATTAAAATGTTGTGAGTATGTAAAAAAAAGGTTTTATTATTAATGTACTAAATCCTCTATTTGGCCACTTTTTTATGAACATTCCAAAATTACAAGATATTTCTGATCAAATTTATTTTACCTTAATTCTAACAACTCGACGGTTAGTCAGTAGCAAGTTCCGAGATTTCAACAAATTATATCGCGACAAAAACCGAGCAAACTTTTTAACCTGAAACATGAAACCTGTTGATGTTTAATATTATTTGGGTTATTTAATCTTTTAGTCGTATGACTTTCCGGTAAGCGTTCGTACATAATTGATAGGGAGTGGTCCTGCATTCCACTTTACTTAGGGTTCGATTATCTCACCTCTGAGCTTGAATTATTAACCAGGCTGCCGACTGGCTCGCAGCTACGGTTCCAGTGCGTCAATCGTTCTACATAATACAGAACCTCTAAAGAATTTTAATTTAAAAACGGGTCGACCAAAGAATGACTGAATGCCAAGAGCCCCGGGCTACACGGTACGTCCTTACGGATAGAAAATATTTATAATTTGTTATTATTTCTACGATTATCAAAATCTGTGGGTAAAGAAATCCATATAATCTTCTAAATCTATCGTGTTTATACAAGATTGTACAATGTACCTATACCATAATTCAGAAATAACTATCGCTATCACTAGGATTGATCCCATGAGTTTTATGGCATGTTATTTTATGACAAAACTGAATGGCATTTTAAAACAACCATAATCTTCGTAATTAAACGGATTTTTTAAGAGAGGTAGAGCGTATACCTTTATTTCTCTCAGAGCTGCTCGACTGGGGAAGTACTTAACTAAATTTTACAGAATACCGCAGCCAAATAACTTTATGGTGTGTTCCTGCGCGTGAGTAAGGTCGCCAGAGCTCATTGAGGAGGTAGGAAGGGTCGATAACGCGTGCGTGAGTGAGATACCCCGTGTGGTTCAAGGGTTCATTCCATATGGCTATGTTAACCGCTTACCATAATGAGAACCATAAGCTAAATAATTTCATTATCATCGTATACAGGCATTTTCACATGGGGTTCGGGTGTATGCACGGCTACAGATCAAGCTATACATTTCCAATATAAGCTGACCTCTCATTGTAAGGAAATCCTAAACAATGAGCTTATACTGGCTTCATGTGTAGCCGTGTGTACTATAATGAATAATAATTCTTATTGTATCGGTTATCTATTATGTGTTCGATTCTCCGGTTATTAAAAATAACGTTGTATAAAGTACCTACAGGTTATGTTTGTATTAATTATTGAGAAATTCATTCATTCATGCTTTTTCAAACACTGAAACATAAAATAACCAAAAGTACAATCGTTGATTCAACATTTGGCCCGTATCGTAACAAACTGAAATGTTTATTATGATAACATCATCCCAGTAAAAAGATATATAAACGGAAGATAAAAATAATATAAACGATTCCACCATCCATATGAATGATATGATTTAATAAACATTCACTTTAAAATGATAGCAAACAAAGAAACGTAGCAGCCGGTGGTAGAGTGAACTGGCCCCCTAAAAAGGAAGCTAAGCAATATTGCTAACGCAATTCATTTTATCGAATTTAAAGCAGATCTTATGCAATTCATCAATTCCAAATCTTTTAATGAATTGAATAGTATATATCGATTGTTCGACGGGCCAGTTGGCGCAGTTGGTAAAGACGTGGAGTCTTAACCTGTAGCGCCGCAGGTCGTGGGTTCGATTCCCACACAGGACATGCATTTGTGTGCATGAACATGTCTGTATGTCCTGAGTATGGGTGTAATTATGTATATTAAGTATGTATTTAGAAACAAAAAGTAGTATATGTATTATATCAGTTATCTGGTTTACATAGTACAAGCTTTGCTAAGTTTGGGATCAGATGACCGTGTGTGAGGAATGTCCCAGGATTTTATTATTATTTATAATGAGTAATTATTTTACCAAAAAATATTGGAATCACTTAGGATCTGCCGAGAATTCGAAAAAATTAATTGCGTAGCAATATTGCTTTAGCTTCCTATTTAGCCCCCCTGATAATAAGTGCCTTGGGCTTACTTACTACGAAAAACCGGCCAAGTGGGAGTCAGACTCGCGCACCGACGGTTCCGTAAAAACCTGTAGGTATATAAGTAAATGGTAGTATACATACCTATTATTGAAAAGAAATTTGCTATATGTAAAGGCAGCCACAATAACTATAAAAAATTATAAATTCTAACTAACTCCACAGACTTATAACTTGGCTTTGTGATATTACATTCTAAGTTAGCTGGTTCTCGCAGCTTCGCTCGCAATTAAATTAACAGAAGTTTTATAAATATAAATATTTGATTCATTCATCAACGGAATTGACATGCATCGGAAATATATATTTAATCTATAGTATAAATACTTGGGAAACTTGTCATTTATTTGCAAAGATGTTATTATTGAGTACATCTTTTTATTAATTAAATCATAGCACAGATTTCATAGCATTTTACAGTTTTGAATTGTTCGAAAAGCTAAAGTCGTTAAGCTTAGCCTGAAGTCTGAAAGCTATCAAATTAATTAAAAACTACAGCTGCTGCCAACAATATTTGTATAGAATTCGCAGCTATTTTATTCGTAACTTATTATTTGGGTATACTTTATAATAATTTCCACGAAATAAAGATTAACTCGAATTGTTTATTATATTGCAAAGTAATTGTTTCAAAAACGAATCCTAACTAGTACCTATTATAAATGGGAAAGTGAGTTTGTTTGTTACGCCTTCACGCCTCAAGTACTCAACGGACCATCATGATATTTGGAATGAAGATAGCCTATGGTATGGAGAAGGACATAGGCTACTTTTTTTTATCCCGGGAACACAAGTGAAACCGCGGGGGACAGCTAGTAAGAAAATAAAGCTTTCGAATTAATTAAATGTTTAAATCCTTTGATAAGAAACATAAAAGAGATAGACAGTGCATCACAAAATACCGAAGCTAAGTTGTGAATAAAGAAAAGGTATTCTTGGAGCTTCTATCTATCTTTATATTCATTTGATGAATAGACAGATGAATAATTCCAATAGAAATTGTGAATTATAATGTATAACCACTCATTTCATTTAAATTGCATTTACGATATTTAGCGATTATCTGCGTCTACCAAAAACTTAAGTCTGTGTAACAAAATTACATCAAGCAATTTAATTTAAAAACGCTGTGCCTTTTCTAGCGGTTGAAATTATATAAATTCTACATAAAAGTTTAAGGCTAGAGTCATAAAATATGAACATAAAATAAAACTAATATAGGTAACGTATGCATGCAGCCTCGTTTATCGTAAGCGCATAAATGTTTAATGAAACACAAACTCGTTAGAATTTAACCCGTTCGTAGTTCAGCAAAATAGCTCATTGCGTTAAAATAAAGCTCGAATTCGCATCTCTGCATTTTTTTTCTGAAGTTTCTTAATGACCACAGCGTCGGCAATAATTAACAGTTAAACGAGCGCCCAATTTAATGATTATGAGCTAGTTCCGGCGGTCACTGGCCGCAACGATACAATTGTATGCGAAACCCACAATTTAGGCTATTCTCCACTCTCGAAGGATAAAATAATTAAGGCGTGTGACGAATGTTGGCCGACACATGCCTCTACAAGCTGAGTGTAATGTGACTCATTAAATTAAACAGTATCAAGTTTTTAATGGCCAACGCACAAGTTTTGTAATTGTTCTGTAGTTGATGGTAATCTAGGCAATGTAGCTTTCCAAGCTTCATACAAACACCATACAGTTGTTGTTTTTAACTTTTTACGTCATATGTAAAAGTAAATTTGTCATAAGAATAATTTTATTATTCATTATTCTGAATTCTATTCTGCGGAAGGCTGACTTCCGAAGTAATAGGTATGATTGTTAATATTACAAATAAAATATCGTTAATTATGTATTTTACAAATTAAATATAATAAAGGAACATAATGAAGTAAAAATGGCAGAAATACTAAAACTTTATTAAACAGGGATATATTCATTACCTTTATACCTACATTCCTGTTTAGCACAGTTATAGACCCAGAACTAAATTAACTTAATTGTTAATAAACGAGCTAAAATCGCCTAATAGATTCCTTTCCGCCTTCATTAAACTCGATAAATGCTGTTCGACGCACAACATTCTAAATTCCAAATGGTGCCTACCGAGGATAAACTGAATAAGAAGGCAATTTTAGAGCACCCTATTTCAGATCTGGGGACAACTGGCACGATAAGGTCGGTAAAAGCGGCACCCACTAAATTAAAAAGCATGGTCTGCCTTTGGCCTCACCGTCTCCGTCGTGGAATTGAGTCAGCTATTTGCATTTTCCTGTATACCATGAGACGATATTTGGTTCGAATGGTGGTAGTCGTGGTAGAGTACTAACTTTGCAGTACCCCACTGATTGGCTACAGCCGTCAAGTTAAAATCCAGTCCGGTGTATTGAGAGCTGATATTTCTGGTTAAACCCAAGACTTTGTAAAAACACCTCATCAGTTAATGTCAAGGGTTTTAGTTTCACGAGGAATCGATAATTTCCCTACCTAAGGTCATTAATATTAGTTTAAGAATCGATCTCGATGACTAAATATTTTTTCTCTCATTACGGTACATATTTTTTTAAATCGTGAGCAAAACTTGCATAACAAATTAAATATTTAGGAGGCTTTAATGTTCATTGAGCTCGAAATTCATGACAATAAGTATTACAGTTAGAATTTACCTATAACATCTCATCGATGAGGTTCAAATACGTTCTTACTTTTCTAATATTTTGGTGTCACGAAACTATTCTCAACCGTTCCATTTTACATCCCTATGGTATGCATAATAATCAATCAAAGATGAAAGAATTGGGAATAACATTTATCACAAGCTCACGAAATGTCATCTTGCGCGATCCTTGCAAACATGACTCAATTATTTCGTCATATTCTGATTAATCATAGACCCGCATGAGCATAACTTATGGCTTACGTCACTTAGCTATTTATTTAGCCTCAATCCTTGAAATACCATATTTTCAATAAGGGACTGGTCGAGGCATACTATCAACGATAAAAAAATATTAGAACTGATCAACTCAAGTGCTGGCTAGATTGTGAAAAAGTAATTGATTCAATATAATATATCTGAAACTTTTTCAAGAATCGGGTAGAGCTATACGTACAATCTCACAAGTATTTTTAATATGATAGCATACATATTATTCACTGCGTGCCTGTAATTGACTGAGGCCGTGTGTGTAACATATGAAAATATTGGCTCTTTCTTTTTATCCGTTAACTCACCCACCACTTCCGTAACAAAACATCCGCAGACTACAAAGTTCGTGATACAAATCTATTTTTGTATCGGCTTCGTGACATCGATTAGTGGAGTATCATTGATTGATTTTGCCATGAATAATGATAAACTATTCAACATCCATGCTTTTTTGAACCTCCCTTTCGATTAATACGAGTAATACTAAAACCTAGAGTACAACCTCTTAATAAATACTTATAGCCATAGACTTGGGATTTCGCTACGCTAAATAGACCTCTATTAGCATGGAAAAGAAATATGTTAATATTTATGACATGCGGCGAGAGAGAAAGAGATAGACAATTCTGACGTGAGTCAAAGTGTTTTCGATATATCCCCTATCAACCTGGGTGCTTACGTATATGGTTTTATTTCTTATTTCTCTTTTTTAACGTCAATTCTTTACACTCGGGGTACCGAAGTCACCTACCAATCGCACTGAACATAAATAAATTAAAAGGAATTGTTTTGAATTGAAAAGGATAGTAAAACACATTATCCTCTTTTGCGTCGTGCAGACGCGTAAAAAGCTATTAAACATATACAAGATATCAGTTTCATATCACTACTACGACAGACAGACAGACAAGATTTTGACTTGTAGCTTGTTCTTGTATCTTGTAAGTTCCGCAGCTAAAAAGACTGAAAGAAAGGAAAGGCCTCTCCCGCTGCGTAGTCATATGACTTGAACCCACCTATATTGTGACGCCGAACTGTAAAGTTATATATTTGAAGAAAGATAAAAGGCTACATTGCTTAGATTAGAAAGTATCTACCTACTAGTTTGTAGTGATGGCTAAAGGCTAATGCTGACAAGGTTTTTTTTTGTGTTGGCAAACTGAATACTAATTTTTAAAGTTGATAACCTTTTTAGGTTTAAAAAAGCGTACCTAAGTAATATCGAAGGATTCACAAGTGCCGTAGGTACGTAATCGTAACCGATAAATAAATAAGTATAAATATTTACGGCAAATTGCTACCTACGAGCTTTATCGTCATAAGAGCCGCCTTTTATGTTTTCGTAGGTAAGTAACATTTTATTGTGAAGCTTTCAGCCTTCCAGCCTTGCGTCGCTGTGGCGCTACCTAGTTATATCAAACTCGTCGTGTGAAACTTTTCATAAATGATATAAGTTCAAAGGAAATTAAATTCTGATTTCTCGTTATTTGGGAGAGGTCTACAACTGGTATTTCTGCTACGCCTATCTACTGTTTCAGTTCTTACAGTTAACGTTCATTCATGTCATACTATATTTGGCTTTGATTTTCTAGTCAGATACTTTACCAATATTCTTTATCACACTAAACATTAGGTAGGTAGAAATTACATTATCAAATATATCTAATACCATTAGTCCTTATACTCAGGTAATAAAACTTTAAATAAAAAAAACATAAAAATTCCAGTGTTATCTTCAGTCTAATTAAATTCAACTGTTTACATTCCAGCGGTCGGGCGATTTCAGAGAAGACGTGAGCTCATTGCGTCAAAATGAGCAAGTTGTTTGTATCGTAAAATAATATATTATTTTGCAAAAACCTATCCTCTGTCCGTAGTCACGTTGGCCTTGGTCATGTGACGAGCCGTCCAGACACTTCTACATCAAATATTTAACGAAAGAGGCGATGGGCTCCAAAAAACAGAATATTTAGAGCTATTTGAAAAAGCCTTAGCTATATAGGTACAGTTTCTAGGAATTGTACCAATTCAGTTTGTCGTCAGAGCGCGGTCCACCGGACGGAGACGGTTCAAAAAAGAGATTGACAAAAAAAGGCAATAACTGAGAGGAAACCTAAGTTATGTAGATATTAGTATGATACTATTGCAAATCGCACAAAACTGATTTTAATCAGATTACATTAACAAAACTAGTGACAAAAAGATAACTAAAATATTTAAAGGTGATTACTTTATTTCATTTACGGGGTAAATAAACGTATTCAATGTTGATCCGGCGAAATTCTCGTTGAAAATAAGCAATTGCTCTAATATGACACGACAAAATTTCTCACATCCTTGTCTTATGTAGAAAGAGAGTTAAACCTGTTGTGATGATTTAGGCCCGATCGGGCCGCGCGTCAATCTATTTAGTAAGACTATATTAGTTTAGGTATAACAGGTGGAGATTTCGAGATGGCATATTTTCGAAACCTAAGTATGTTGGGTTAGTCATTCTGAACATCTTTTACCATGTGACCAATAACAATACTAATAACTTTTCTTACAATATGTCAACCTTGCTCGATCATACATAATGTATGAAAAGTTTTTTTTTTTTTTTGACATTTCAGTGTTGGTCCCTTATTAAAAGTTGTTCAGCATGACTAATCCAACATAGGTTTCGAAATTATGCCATCTCGAAATATCCACCCAGTATACAACAGAACCACCAAAATTCTCAGCTAGATTGTTATGACGTTATTTTACCGAAAATGAAAGCATATCATTTATGCTCTGAATACTTAAGAAAATCCGCAAAACACGGTTGTCACGGTTATAATTTTATTGTTATTAACATGGATATTGTTATTAAAAATCAACTTTCTTTGTTTTTTGACCACAATTCCAAATAAATAATAACTTCCGAATGCTTGTAAAAATTGTGGTTTCATTTAAAGATGATTATGAGTGTTACAAATGTCAGCTTTTTACAGACAATTAAAAATCCACAAAGGGTGCTTAACCGTTAAAAGGGAGTTGTGCATCACGACTGCCAGTTGTTTTTGTGACGCCAGCGCCATTGTAATTTATCCTCATTACATTATTCTATTCTTCTTTGGGAGTATTCCACTCAGAATATCATCATAGTACGACATAACATTGAGATAAATCGGGGGATAAAATGCAAGACTGTTTAAAATAGCTTCCATCTCTTTTCCTTGGCATTATGCACCGGGCCGTAGTCCAATAAGAGCGTATTTATGTAAATAAGCTCTGTACCGGGTTTCAGGATTATTATCCGTATCTACTGCTACTTCACTCCATTATCTATTTTATCTTGGTTAATATATAAGACATTTTTCATCGCAGTTATCCAAAAATCTAATAACTGCTTGGTTTGTGATCAGTGTTCAATGGATATTTATTATTAGCTTTTCCATATTCTAAAATCAATTAAACTATTAGTATAGTAAGGTATCTGCCATTTTTACCAACGCTAACGCGGCTTCTAGCAATAGTGTCGATATCCTTCACACCACACCACACCGCGTCACGTATTTATAATCCCACATACGTTTCCTGCTTTATGCTCATAATAATAGCCCGCCTTCACAAAGGAATCGTTTCGAGCTTTCAAATTACCTAATACCGTAAATAAACTGGATTCTTTGTTCAGGTAGTATTTCATTTTATGATTAGCCGTAATTATATTGTTTATATTGTTAAATAGAACACACGTCTAAGGGTGTAACGCTATGTTGACGCTGTCTTTACATCGTTACTACCTACCTGCCTCTGTTGTTAAATCATGTTTTAGCTAATTAGTTCTGTGGAAATACAGATGCGTGTAGGGTTGTCAACGCATTGTTATTAGGTGTATAATTATATTATTAGCTAGTTAATCTGGCTGTATGAATCCATAGTAAGATTAAATTAAAAATTATAAATTTTCCCTTAACCTATGTAACCAAAATACTATGAATGACAAAATAAACACGCACATATTTGTTATTATACATTGAATTGAATAGTTTTTCTATTGAAGATTTGAAAGCAACCCTTGCAAAGAAATAGCAGGTAATAAGCCCTACTCACATTCCGTTCGTACCGGTATTTTATGAACAGCCACGGCACGGCACACAAGAAAATTACAATTCACATGTTGTGTTTGTTTGTGCCTACTTTATAGAAATGAAATCATTATGAAAGGTACCTACTTTTTCTGGAACATGAGTTACTTTCTTTATGATAATTCTGACATTATGTTTCGTCTGCTTACATTAATTTTAATTGCGAAAAATGTTTTTTGTTACACGTTTCTATCATTCACAAATATGGCAAGTGACGTAGACGCCATGCCACTTACTTTACATTTAAGAAAAAAACATTTTAGTCGGTAAATGGTAAGCGGTTGCCGTAGCTATATGGACGTTTGCAACAAACGAGGCATCACTCACTCGTTACCGACCGACCCTTCCCTCGGCTTATTCCTAAAATCCCCCCTGAAAATCCCCCCTGAGGGGGAAATGTGGAATTTATAAAAAAACGTCTATAATTCCCCCCTGATAATCCCCCTCAGGGGGGAAAACTGGACTCGACAAAAATGTTTTTCCACAATTCCCCCCTGGGATTCCACCGTAAGGGGGAAAAGTGGAATCTAAAAAAATAAAGTCTAGAATTCCCCCCTAATAATCCCCCTTAGGGGGGAAAACTGGAATCGTAAAAAACAATGTCCATAAATCCCCCTTGAGGTAATTAAAGTTGAGATAGTGCCTCTGCTACCAACGCCTATTTGGTTGCCGGTGCTGGTTGCCAAAATATCTACCGTGAGCTCCGGCAGATATTTTACTTAGGTAAAGGTTACCTAAATGCGGGAGAGAGTGAACGAGTTTTGGAATAATATTGACTATTGAAGCACAACATTTAGGGTCGGCAACGCGCGAGTGATACCCCTGGTGTTGCAAGCGTCCATAGGCTACGGTAACCGCTTACCATCCGGTGGGCCATAAGCTATTTTGCCACCTAAGTGGTATAAAAAAACAAAACAGGAGCTCCGCTTGTAGACCGAGAGATACTGACACAAATTTCCTGGTCATTTGTAAATAATAAATGATAAATTTTTGTACCATTTTAATACGCGCAACCGCCTATTTCTTTTTCTTCGACTATCGGAAAATACAAAAATGTTGTGGAATAAATCGTTCGAAACTCGTAATTTATTCGACGCGTTGTTTAACGCCCACGCGATTGGGCCGCCGGTACCAGCGTTATGACCATCATTTTCCTTTTCGTCATTACGTAATTAGACCCCTGAAGGATCGCCACACTCGTACAAATGACGAGGAAATTTATGCCAGTATCTCCCGGTCTATAGGTAGAGTATTGTCGACCTAGTCACTGAATATTCTAGGCCATGTTTTATTTTATACGACCAAGTCGGACAACAAGCATATGGCCCGCCTGATGGTAAGCGGTTACCGTAGCCATATGGACGCTGCAATACATGAGGCAGCACACAACATACATTCATTCACAGACAGGAATACAACATAAAGTTATTTGGCTGAGGTATTCTGTAAGGTGAAGGTACTTCCCCAGTCGAGCTGCTCTTTAAGCGATAAACCCTATGCTCTACCTCTCTCCAACTTTCAGAGGAGATATGTTAAATAATATAGTTTTTCTAAGTAGGTACTTTGTTTAAACTGTTTTAATTATTATTTTTACTCATTCCTAACCTCACTGTTTGTTTGTGATTATTTTTACTCATCGACCAACTAACCCATAGAAGCGCAATGACGTTAATTTTGCTTACAATCTATTACGCCAATTTCCCACAATCGACAATGCGCTCTGATTGGCTAATTCAGGGACACATGCGCTCTGATTGGCCAAGTCAAGAACACAAGATGCAGTGATTGGTCTTAACTGTTCAAAATCACTGACTAGTTTCGGAATCGGATTGCTCGGTATAACTACTCTAAGGGAATTAACCCTTTTTTTATGTTATCGTTATATTTATATAATAGAATCTGCATCTAATCACATTTATTTATTTATATAAAGAGCGTAGAAATTAATATTAGTAATAGGGGGGAAAATTGGAATAAAATTAAATGAAAAGGGGGATTTCTAGACTTTTTTATATTAGGGTTCAGTTTTCCCCCCTGAGAGAGATTCTCTCAAGGGGGAAAAGTGGAATAATTCGAAGTGTTAAGGGGGATTTCTGGATCATTTTTACATTAGAGTGAAGTTTTCCCCCCTGAGGGGGATTCTCTCAGGGGGGATTTTAGGAATAAGCCCCTTCCCTCCTCCCCAATGAACTCTGGCGACCATGGGTAAAGTAAAGTTATTTCGCTGCGGTATTTACTTCCCCAGTCGAGCTACTCTTTGAGTGAATAAACGCTATGGTCTACATCTCTGCAAATCTCTACATAACTCTAGGTCTAGATAATAAACTATAAACTCTAGATAATTTCAAATAAAAGCTGGAAAATTTACCAGGCAACCAGGCGCATCCATAGAGTAAATACCTAGGTATAGCAGCAATGCACATTTTACAAATAGTTCACGCGTGGTCAGTGTTGGATAGTTCACGAATTTCACGTAGGTCCTCGTAAGTGAACTTCCAACGCTTCACTACCCCTGCCCCCGCCCGCCCCCGCCACTGTCCCCTGACAAACAATGTAGGCAGGGAAATGTTACACATTCCTACACCGAGCTTTTTCATACAGGCTACAATTGCGGTACCTACATAAAATTGTTTGTGTTTTGCCGCAAACATTATCTTTGCCTGAACATTTATGAAAACTAACAAAAAATTGGTAGTGATATTGCTATGAAAACTTTATCTTCTATACATATAAAATGCTTTGTCCTCATTGACTGACTAAGAATCAACGCACAGCCTAAACCGCTGATCGTAGAGACCTGAAACTTGGAGGGTGTGTTCTTTGTATGACGTAGCGTAATAATTAGTGTTCCGCGCAAAAAAAAACAAACCTTACGCGAGTGAAACCGCGGGGTTCTGCTAGTTTTTAATTTAATTTTATACTACTAGGTGCGGAATTAGATGCTACCTACGGATGGCAACTGAAATTATTTAAAATATGATGCGATAATAAACATCATCATAGGGCCAGGCTGAAAAGAAGGAAGGAAGATGATATCATCTCATAAATAGATATATCATATCATCTTCCTTCCTTCTTTTCAGGCTTAATTGATTATTTCTTATCTAATTTTCTATAAATGGTCATCAAACATCTGCTAGTATTCCAATAAATTGGAGAATTTTAAGTCCTATAACCTATTGAATATTTCCTTTCCGCCTTGCCTTTCGGGAATGTTTGTTTTATGAAAAGCTTCAGCTTGTTGTGCTGTGCCATGAATATCCGCCAACATATCATTACCAATTAACCCCCTCACTCATAAAACGTTATTTGACAAATATACTGTTCAAAGGGTCACGTAAATAACGTCACTCTATTGTCATTGTCAAATAATGTGACATTATTTACGAGACCATTTAATCAGTCGAAAGGGGGTAATTGTCTATCAAAAATTCAAATGTACACAGCAGCTGTTAAAAAATAACTACATATAATCTGTTAACTTATAAAGCCAGCTGACGCACGTTTTCGCCATCTATATTATTAGAAATAGTGGTGTATCATGGGTGTATCATATTTCAATAATGTTCAACCAAGGATGTTATGTTCAACATGTCAAGACCTGATACATTTTAACAAGTCCCAACTAGTACAGCTCACGACCTTGATGTGACACGGATCGGATATTTCTGTGTTAAGTGTTTGCTTTTGATTTCACTTCTGAAGGCTATTCTTTATGTATAGGTTATGAGGGGTTCATTGCTTTTGGACTGCTTCTTCACTGGTAGGTATGGTTGAAATGTTCCTAAAGGTTGGTTGTATCGCTATTCTGTTTTTTGTTGTAAGTAGTACCTATATTAATAGTAGTTATATGTGGAGTAACAACACCTACCTATAGTGTTATCTATTTATCTATGCAGCAGTGAGGAGTGGTCCTGAGATTAGGCCGATATGTAACATCAGTGAACTTGAGCACTCTTGGGAGCTGACGAACTATCTTTCAACGATTTTGTTGCTCTAAAACGTAGTAACAAAAAAAACTTTCATTAAATAAATTTTGATAATGCGTAGGTTGCCAACCGGCTCATTGCTACTTCTTCTCTTGCTGAAAATAAGAGTGCTAGTCTGGAGGGCAACATCTTAATCTCTTGATTTCTCCAAGTCCGTCCGTCCGCTCGTCAGTGGGCTGTATCTCCTGAACCGTAATAGGTAAATTAATCCGTAATAAAATAATGGGGACCCCAAATGTGTCGAATGTACAAGAAACGTCTTTAAGGCTTTACGGAACCCTTCTTGGCCGATTTTTTTGTTAGTTTGTCAATGACTTTATTCACATATTTACAACAATATGTACAAACAAAGTACAATTGACACCTAGTATACAGACAATTTCCTCGAGGCTTGCCGCATACCAAATAATGCCAATAAACAATAAAATTTAATCAAATACCTACCACTGATCGTAACACCACCTTCAACACCATTAGAGGGAGAACGCTACCTCACACGATGTTTAATCCTGCATTGGTTTGGTACCCAAAAGGCTTCTACATATTTCCAAAATTCTAAAAGTATACTTACATTATGTACGGATAAGGTAGAGCCACAATGCTACGACATTCAAAACTGGTATGTCGAGCGTTTAAAAAAAGATAAGAATCCTTCCGGTCGGTATACGTCTCGTATAGGTATAGTTTAATGTTTAAACCATGTCCTTATTTACATGTTACTATGACTCAGTGATATGGCCACAAAAGCTCGTTTGCATAGCGATAAACCACGGCGACAAAGGAACAAGGTTGAATCGACAGGTTAGTACATGTCTTGGAGTAAGCCTGTGTGTGTAAGGTAGGTGTGTAATGAACATTAGGCTGCACCCACACAACCACAACTCGACACGATTCAAGACAGGATGTCGCGCACACAATAAAACTCGCATAGAGCGCTCCCACTGTCTACATCAGAGTCTGAATTGCTCACTCATCCGTGATGCGCAGAAACGGTTCAGCTTTACCAGTAACTACTTACGTTGTTATTCATCAACTTCAAAGGAATCAGTGCTTATCGCATATCAGCCAAAAGAAGGCTTTACTTACCGTTATACCTTACTTACATCTCAATTTACGCTCTATCATCAACGTAATAATCAAAAGACTGTCACTTTCATAGGTTCTTATTCATCATCATCATCATCAGCCTGCCCTGTTCCCAATCATTTGTGGTCGGTGCAATAAGTACGCTTCCTCCATTCATCTCTTCTATCCGTCATAGTTTCTACAATATATATTTTCTATATTATCTTGACATACTTTATAGCATTATTTCACGGTTGCTTAATTACTTTCCACTTTAAGACTATAAATACACATACATATTTACGATTCATTATGTAAAAAACAGGTTAATAAATATTCATTCAATAAAAACCAAATGGGGACGGTAAAAGGCCAGTAGGTGCCAAATAAAAACGTAAAATAAATAAATAAACTACTTGTGTGGGTCCCAACCGTGAGATCATACCATTGATAAATACTGACCGCAGAGTCCGAGTTAAAAGGGAAATTGTGTTGGAATGTCTGCTCTGTTAGGGTTGCTACTCGTCCTATTCCCTCGGCTCCACACCGTCAACGTCACGATGTTTTTTTGAACATGTTTATTATAAACGAGCATTCAAGGCTCCTTTATTATAATTATTATTATTCTCATAATAGTATCTACCCTTTCTGTGGGTCAATACAGGCGTACGTGTAGTTCTGGACTTCGAATTCATGCCACGTATTTACTATCCAGCAATGTTTCCCAACTTGACGGGTAACATGCCCCGGGATAAACAACATACCTAAACAATGTAACTAAGGAAAAATATGTTCCGCTCCTGCCAATGCTAATAACGTTACAGGTTACAGCACTATTTCATTATCAATCAAGTTTATTTTACGTAATCTATTCGTGTATAATCATTAGCTTGAACGATGTTTTTAATGACAGCCCTATTTAGCTAGGAACTCACAATGTGAATGTAAGCTCCTACTCGAAAGTTCGGTGTGTTGTCACAACACAATGTGTTTGCAATATATGTACATAGTTATCAATAATACACTAACAGCGTTGTACTTATTTTATTTATTTTAGTCATACCATCCTGACTGACTATTTAAGAAAATCAGTCAATGTTTTTACGTTCATGACTCAAAATGGTTAATGACATATCAACAATTTAATCAAGTAAGTTCAATACTTTTGATTAAAATAGATTAGTAGTAGTAGCAGCAGATTCTTCGGGATTACAGATTTGTTGTACATTACACATATACAGTTACTCTTTACTCAAAAAACCAGACTAGTGCAGGTTAGACTCGCACATGCAGGGTTCTGTACAATAATAATAAAAACCTACTCAGTATTGTGTATCAATTATATTATAGTAAATAAATAATAATAATAAATAAATAAATAAATATCCTGGGAAATTCCTCACACACGGTCATCTGATCTAGGGTTTCGTTTTTCCCGACCTTTTTCCATTCCCGGGACCCGGGAATGAAAAAAATGACTTCCCGGGAATTCCCGATTCCCGGGAAATTTTAAAATATTTTAGTTTTGTTATTTTAACGTATATAAAGTCAAGTAAACCACGTAATTTAATTAAATTTGCAATTTATTTGTCTCAGAAGTAAATAATAGTGCATTATGAGACGTGTGCAAAGTTGGTAACGGTACCTATTAAGCAAAGGAACCCGAGAGTGTAATGATGTCATACGACGTTTTTCAACACACTTGTGAGGAAAAAATCAATATTGTATTTTTTTAACTAGATTTTTTGATAATAGTCAATGAGAACGTCAACAAAACAAATAATGGCACGCAAGTTCTTTTTTGACAGCAAAACTGTTTTAACCGTTTAAATTAAGAATGCTTCGTCTACGCACAATAGCATTGAGTTACAAACTTAACATAATCGGGATTATACCTATCATAAAACTATGCGGTAATGTAAATTAAAAAGCACTAGTACGTCATAAGCTACATTATGTAACTAAAAACGGTGCAATAAATGGCAAATTACGAGCATGTGTTGAAAAAAGAATTTACTAATTCACAAGGAACGAACTATGCTCGGAATTTCTCTACGAGACAGGGAAACGACGACATTCGTAGGAGAACAAAAATTACCGATATAGCTCGTAGTGATAGTAAGCTGATGTGATAGCAATGGGTAGGCCACATCGCTCGGAGACGACGCGAGTGGTGACCACGTACAGGAAAGCGCCATTAGGGATGACCTCCCACCAGACGGATCGACGACCAAGTGAGAGTCACTGGGCGCCGCTGGATGCAAGCGGCCCAAAATCGTTCAAGTGGAAGTTAATAGGGGAGGTCTTTGTTCAGCAGCGGACATCCTTAGGCTGATATAATGACGATGATGTGTTTTACTTGACTTTTGGTCGGTAAAAATATTATTATTTAACCACCATAAACTTATTATTTAAAAAAATATTTTCGACAATATTTATATTTTTTAATACAAAAGCGCTGATAAGCTTTATCTCCAAAAGATATTTAATAAGATATATATTTAAAAAAAATATTTATGTAACTTTCATTTTCTTCAATTTTCACTACAATCGGCAGTTTAGAAACTACCCATAGTAACAATGTAAGACCTGTAGTTTGATATGATTATTTTTAATTTTTTACTTTTGTTTGTGTTGAGACACAAAAAGGTAATTAAATTAAATTACGTATTTTACTTGACTTTTGATAGGTTACAAACAAACATGTTTTTATGTGTATTTTCGGAGAACTTGAAATATTTCTAAGAAAAAAACGTTATGTCCACAAATACACACTTCCTACAGTTCCTTTCAGCGATTTCTCATAAGCTTGTAGTTCAGTTCGTTCGATTTCGGTGGATATCGACATTTGTTTTAAGAACGTATGCAACATCTTTGTGCTTCAAAGGTTTTTCGTTAATTTTGACCAAGATTTGCAGTGTTTTAGAGCATTCAATCTCATAAAGAAATTCCCGGGAATTCCCGGGAAATAGCAAAAAAAATCCCGACTTCGGGAACGACGTATTTCCCGGGAATTCCCGATTCCCGGGAACCGGGAACGAAACCCTAATCTGATCCCAAACTAAGCAGAGCTTGTACTATGGAAACCAGATAACTGATATAAAACATATACTACTTTTTGTTTGTAAATACATACATAGTAGACGTACTTACTGTTTGTACTTCTAACAAGATCTGTTGTCAGTCTAATTTCAGTAAAAAACAGGACATGGCTTGTATTAATATAAATTAAAACTACAGCTTTTTAACTCGTAACAAGTAATTTTGAAGTATTTCCTTTCTGCGACATTTCTGTATGGAGATCCTTCTTGGGTTTTGACTTATTGTAATTTTTATTTATTGTCATGATAGAGGCCATAGTACTTAATACATATTATGTAAACCAATGTAAAACAGACAGGTGGACGGACATATGGACAAAGACGGATTAGGCTTAGCAATAGGGTCTCGCTGGGTACGGAACCATAAAAATGACTGTACTAAAACTGAAACGGCAAATTTACGTGAGTTTCTATGACGTGCTCTAGCACAGCTTAAACTGTAGTTCTGAAAAATATTAACAACGATATAATAAAGAATAAAGCAACAAGGAAAACTATCATAGCCGCGGGTCAACGAATCTTCTAGTTCATCAACCAAATATTGTGTTTCCAACGAACTCCGATATCCAATATAGTTTTATTTCTTCAGTAATTATAATTTACCACTACATATTACAAATTAAAGTCCCCCGTCATGTTATTTTGTCTGTCTGTATAGGCTAATCTCAGAAACTCCTGTGGGGATTCTCATAGGTTTTAATTGTTTTCGCCAAAAACAAATTAATTCACGAAAATGTTTTAGTATATAATTTATGATCAACCTTCGAGAGAATTAATCCTTATCCAATGAAATATTAGTACCTCCAAACATTATATTAAATCACTTAGCTGTCCCCTGCGGTTTCACCCGCGTTCCCCGGTATAAAAAGTAGTTTATGTCCTTCTCCATACCATAGGCTATCTGCCTGCCAAATTTCATGATGATCCGTGTGATTAGTTGAGGTGTGAAGGCGTAACAAACAAACAAACTCACTTTCGCCTTTATAGTTTTAAGTTAGGATTAGGATTAAATAAATATCACCAAGTTGAAAAACCAATCGCAAATAATTTTGTTCCCACCGACCGGTCGCTAGTTATCCATAAAATCATCTACAGCTCTACATTCACAAACTCTTCTCTCAGAACAGGTAATAATTTCACAGTTAATTTGCCAGTAAATATACCCATCACGATGCATCCATACACTTTAATCTGATTACATACCAACATTAATATGGTAAGGATAATAAAAATCATGCATCCGGCGAAGTTTGCCGTCTCAAAGTAACGGAAATAACTTATCAGATACGCCGTCAAGATGGCCCGCAGTCGGGCACCACGACTGCATTTACATTCAGAGCTACGCCCTGGCCCGCTTGGGCAATAAAAAATACTTAGGTACAGCCGAGTCGACCGTAACAACAAGACGTTATACAGGCTATGAGGTTTTCTGTCGTCCGTGCAACGTACAATGACGACCGACTCGGATTATTCTTTATGCTAGGAACAGGTAATATTTATAGGGCTGTCTCTCTTAAAATACCGTCGATACTTTGAAATGAACCTGCATGTAGTATCGACGTGTATTTTAAGCGGAAGCGTAGGAAGACAGATCTCTGCCAGCTAATGAATACTGGCATTTCTTATAATAACTATCGATATATTTTAAGCGAAGCTTTTAGGATGGGGCCTAACTCACAAAATGTGTACCTAACTTATTTGATTTGACGTACGTTTCACTTTTGTCGGGTGTCTTACGATGACTCACTAGTAATAATGTTATGTATTCTAAAAATATACACAAGACCCACACACGTAATTTGCTAAAATTTTTGCAGTGGAGGAAATGAGGATCGATTACTGAATTTCATAAATATTCACGTAGAATAAATTATAACAAAGCATTATTATAAGGCGATGATAGATCAGTGACGTCGAATGCTGTAACTATAGTTGTGGGATGAATCCCAACACTGAGCTTTTGGTAAAAGAAAACACTGTGAGCAATCCATAGCACGGTGAACGGCCCGCCTGATGGGCTATTGGTGTGTTCCCGCAGCTGTACTTGCGAACTTGGCTTTATAACGCATGCCATAATATATTTGATGATGTCGTAGAATATAGGGTGACTGGTAATTAGTAAACGATACTTAGACACATGATTTTACTCATGATAACAAATAACTTTCCCAAAGAATTTTTTTTTTTTAATCAACATCAAAAATCAAAATCAATCTTATTCTTGTTACCTAACAAGAATAAGAATACACCATCAGTTTTTATATAATTTGTTATTTATCCCTATTTGTTTCTTTGGTAAAGTTGTTTATTATCATGAGTATTTTCATGTGTCTAAGTGTCGTTTACTAATTACCAGTCACATAGGTATATATCACCATACTAATTTTATATTAAGCCTGCTAATATTATAAATGCGAAAGATAACGCGTGTATATGTTCCTATTACTGCTACGAGATTATTTATTTGCTCGGATTGTTTGTTAGCTCCATCCCTTTTTCAGATCAACCATACTAAATATTCATTAACATGCGACTAGATTTAATCATTTTGTATTCAAATACAAAATGTAATCATTTCCTTACAATACATTGAGCACCAATATCAAACATACATCCCCAGAATACAACAAACAGCGAGACAACATACGCTCACGAAGACGATTCCAAATTTACAATTTCACGCAAGATATAGGTCTATCTGGAGAACTAAACTGAGATTCCGAGTAATCGACAAACATCGTTGAAATCCCTAGCGAGATGGCAATATCGCAGCGGTGCTATGTGATTGGCGCGCGGCGTGGGCGGCTGCATAATGAACCGACGGAGCCCGGGGGTGGGGCGGGGGAGTGGGGGAGGAGGGAGGGGGGGCAGGTGGCGTGAGCTGTGCCCGCGTCGCGTCGCGTCCCGTTTGACGCTAGATTAGAATCCGCACGAGCCAGCGCCTTCTGCCGTCAACATCTCTATCGTAGATTTCAGAACCTTGATCAGTATATCCCAGGCCGTAAACTTTCATTTTTAATATTTATACTCTCCCTGTGTTACCAGTCACTCCACTCCCTCCCTTTCTAAGGACCTATGAAGAAGGATACAAAGTATTTGGTTATTAAGCAATATCAACGATTGAAAAACTTATTAAACAGAACATCGTTCAAAGGGGCACGAGTGACCGGTCAAAGCTTCACGGAGCGAGCTACTTTTCCCCTCCATTGGCGACCGCTTCCGGTGGCCTTCCGGTAAAATTCCACACTCACTTTGTATATTCCTCCAAGTTTATTATTTTCAGTGTAATAATTGAAAACGGGTTCGCTTATGTAATGTCATAGCGGTTTCTACGTGTCACTAACCTACTATATAAGTTACAGTGAGTTCGTTGATGTCTAATTAACTAAAAACTATTGATTATATTATAAAATTTAAAAATTACAGACAAAACTTTTCTTACAGCTTCAGTGCGTTTTGTAGTACATGCACTACTAAGGTGGATGTCATAAATTCACCGTCATTGTCATGAAAGCCCAGTGCCTAGTGGTAAGTCTAGTGGATTGCGGACTCGACGATTTATTGTACCTACGGAACACTAATCGCGAAAGTTTGACTTACACTTGACCGGTTTTTAATAACGGACATTAACTGTTAATAGTTTGTTGAGTTATCGGTCATTAAGGTTTATAATTTTGAACTGATTAAATATAGTTGTAATATTAAATCTTGGTAACAATTTAACTTTCAGTTTGTACAGAGGTTCCTGGCAAAACACATTAGACACATTTATACAGTTATTACGAACTACTGTATGCTTGGTTAGTTTCTAATAGAAAATCTAGACTATGCTAGTAAATATTATTTGCCTAAACTCAGAGAAAACGTTTCTCCCAGATCAACAATTTTAGCATTGTTCTGTAACTAAAATATGCTATGATACCTGTGATTTCACCCGCATTTCGATAAAAAGTAACTGTGTACTTTTTTCAACCGACTTCAAATAATTTGACTGTTTTACAAAAAAAAAACCGACTTCAAACTACACTAAAAAGTAATCAAATCCTGATTCGATGACAATGGGACCAAACGGGAAGTGTACCCTTCCAGACAAAAAAAGAATTTTCCTAATCGGTTCACAAATGACGGAGTTATTAGGTAACAAACATAAAAAAAAAAAAAAAAAGTAATACAAACGAATTGAGAACCTCCTCCTTTTTTTGAAGTCGGTTAACAAACTCACATTCACTTTTATAATATTAGTTAGGATTGGGACGCGAAACAAACAGTTTAGAGATACCATCGCATATTACAGTGCGATAAACTTTATATTAATTATATCGAGTAGTCTCTTATTTACCTTATACCTTTCACGTGTTAAATACACGCTTGGTGTGTTCTAACAAAAATTAATAATAATATCTAATATTGACAAGTAAGGGTACCGAGGCGGGTTAGCAAGATCAGCACATTACTTCACCCGCGCGAAACGACAAACAAGCTGGCTACTGTACAAGTTTAATGAATATTTTTTCATGCGTAATAAAGCGGGGGTTATATTTTTCGGTGTCAGGTAACATCGAGACTTATTACAATGCCAGTAACTTACATTTCAGATTGATAGCTTAGAGATGCCCATAGGAACTTGAATAATTTTGTGAATGACAGAATGCAAACTATTAAAACTATTTATGTTTTGAAAGAAAAAGCAAGAATAATAATCTCATTGCTGGTATTTTAGAACTGAAATAAATAATATAAAAGTGTGAAGCTCAGAAGGAAAACTTTTCAGAGCAATTAACCTTGTTGCAAAATGAAAGGAAGGATGTATTTTTAATGAATTTACTGCAACAGTATAAAATTTTTTATATTTGCGACATTCGTAACACTTAATCCACTTAGCACAGCGATTTTTTGGCAGAATTAGGTAGTGTTAGGTTTACCGTATTCATTTTTTTTATTTCAGTTTCAACTTGTATTCATTAAAACATGGGGATTTGTAGCTGTATGCTGTACATACAGACTTTTGCCTAGCTCGGCAGCAGATGCTGAGTACTTACCTATACCTTGTATAAGTTTCTTAAGCCAATAAACTATATGACAACATATATAAACCATATAACACCTTCGACCTTCGTAATCCGTCCTAGTTTTAATTACATGGCTTATATAAATAATGTCGACTGCACCTTCTCTGGATATCGAGTCCAAGACTTCTGATCACAAGCTGAGGAGTGTTATACTTTTGTTCTTTTCAAACCATTAAATAACAACCAGGCTCTTTACAGACACAAAATACCACCGCCACGGGCGTTAAATAAATTTCATTTTATAGCTCACGCTAGTATACCAAATAATTTTAATAAGTGATTGAATTGCTAAATGAAATGAACGGCTGGTTAGACGGATGGATGAACGAGTAACGAAGTCGCAATAAGGTTCCGTGCCTTTCAGACCCCTTGGGTACAGAACCCTAAAAACAAAGTTTGCAAGATTTCTTCGATCGGATTATTTTGAGATAAAAAGGTCCGTCTGTTACCCCAGGGACAGACTGTCGGAAGGAAATATAATGTTTTTGTATGCAGAGGAATACAAAAGTGTTTCCTGTTCGGATTATTAATTATTTAATATTTTATTTACCACTGTTTTCACAAGCACAACGCACAAAAAAAATTCTTAATTTATGATTTTTTCTACTAAAAAGTTAGTCACAATTATGAGATAATTACTAGCGTTATACGAAATTTCAATATTTTGTATGAGATGAAGCTGCTACGTAACTCAAGCTGCCAGTCATCAACATCGAATATAAAACTATTCACCACAAAATATGTGTAGTTGCAACTACATAGTTGCAAGTAGAATACAGTATACCAATATTTATTACAGTAGATTAACGTCGTTAGGAGAGGATTAGAACAACTGAAATAGAAGATAATCTCTATTTTTTTCCTTAGGAAAGTAGTCTCGTGGTGTCATCACACTCACACAATGTTATATACATATAATACAACGATAATTAATAGATATAATATCATTAAAGTCCTCCAGAAGCGACGCAAACTCGGCGAAATAAGTTGTAAAAGTTAGTAAAAAATAATTCTGTAGTTATAATTTCAGCTGCTTATTTGTGCCATAGTTTTGGAGTGTTGCACCTCGGAGCAGTCTCATTACGTAGCGTGCTCATTACTTTCATACCATTCATTACGATGTCAAGTATTGAGACTGTCATGAAGAGTTTTTAGGCAACTATTATGATCTGTGTAAAATAATATTCGTGTTTTCTTCCTTAGAAATATATATATATCACTTCAAGTTAGTTCACATAAATTGTAGGCAAAAAGACGTTATGAATCGAAATTAGAAGGTCGATAGGTTGAGCTACATGGCCGACACTTTCTTACTTTGTATTGGAGATTTTGAACCAGACAATGTTCGAAAATCCTCGGGAATAAAAAAATATGCGGACCACCCATGTTTCAAATGTCGTAACGCGGACTATTGAATGCGCCATATCCTCTAAACATTTGAGTATATGTAGTAACAGTATTTCTATGCTATGTGGCAGTAACCATAGTTAAACACTCAATGTAGGTCTTATACAAAATCAATATATACCTATATGGTGGAAAATTCCGGGTCATAAATGTTTGGAATGCAGATATTCGAAATTCGAGTCATCCACTAATCCACCGGCGCTCGCTCGGTGCGGTACATAATAAAAAATAATAATAAAAATCTTCATTTTTCACCACAAACCAAAATACAATGTTATTAAAATATAATGTTACATTGCTATTGACATATTTTTGGATGTGGATCACTGGTGCCTGTGGTAGGTTATAATAACCTGTGTTATAGGTCACCAGGTCTCCACCTCTCGGAGGTTGTTTTGCAAAAATAATACATAATAGTTTCATATGTCGAAGTTTGTAACTATTAGTTGTATTGTGTATGACATCTCACGCTGGAAACTACAATCACTTATTCTAGTAAATACAGTCAAACTACTGTAGATTGCAAGCAAGCAAACAAAGTACTTACTTAAGTAACGTGATAATAAGGCAAACAAAATGTCCAGGGTAGGTTGCGTTTAATCCTTTAAAAACCCCCACGAAGTGCAGACGCTCTCCGTGGACGCAATAACAGTAACTCTTATAAACTGGGATTATACCACTCTCCGTAACACGACTTAAATTCAAATATGCACTTGCTTAAAAATGCTGTATATTTCCTTAACACCGCCGGTATAAGCCTCTAATAGTTTCGCTTGAGGTTTGTTGTTTTATGATATAACTTTTTCGCTGGAGTGCAGTTCAAGCACATTTTAAATTTTAACTGAAACGTACTTTTTCGCAGACTTTAAACGAAGTAAATTACAAAATCTTATTATGTTTAATATAAGGATTAGAAAAGAGCTAGGATTTTTTAGTATTCCTACATAACGCTTTTTATTTATAAATATAGGTAATTTATAAGTCCTTCTCGGGGATGTTATTACCAGGCGTAGTTTACCGAAACGAATGAGCTCTATTTTGAAATTTCAGTCTCCCATTTGGAATGAGACAGTTGATCGTTATATGACAGTGGTTAATGAGGACAGCGACCAACACAGCATCAGATCAAATTAAATTGTACCTACCGACCGCGACCGGAATGAGAGTGACATAACTAGAACTGAATATGGGAAAATGCTAATGATATGATGCTATGTCTTGTTTCGTAGATATAGTCATTGCCTGATATATCGGACGTATTTTTGGAAGCTATGAAGTCTTTGTACACGATTTCATTGTTATTCCCATTATATTATTATTAAAGTGTACCCAACATAGGTTTTAAGAAAAAAACTAACTCAAAGTATTCGCCTTGTTTAGGTTTTTTATGTATATATGTGTCTGGTATCAATTGTCTTTGTATACCTACTAATAAATTAATTTCAGAGTTCATGTTAAGTAGTTTCTCAAACAAGTATATGGAATTAAATGTGCGAAGTATTAAACTCAACTGAAGCTCAAAACTCATTCAGATTAGACCCCAGTAAGGCACTTAGGGACGTTATAATTGACTCTGCGACCGGGTCGTAATACACTTACATACGTATGTATATATTCCCATGTATTGGTATTGTACAATGCCAAGCCATCAGCATATTTCACCTCAGGAAATAAAATACCACACTGAAAAAATGCCAGGAATGCAATATTAAACACAGATAGTGAAGACGGGAGTTCGGTTTTGCATAAACATGCAATTAAAGCGAGGAAAGGGTCGCCCAAGAGCTCTGGTAATAATAAAGAAGAGACTCGGGTCATTCATATAATTACCATAGACTGAGGCCGTTCACATGAAGGTATATAAGTTATTTAATTTGAAAATAAACATAGTATCGTATCTCTTCTGTATGAAAAATGTACATAGTTTGCTCCTTTTTCGAAGTACTATTTTCCTATTAAAGATACTTGTAACATAGACGCATAAATCTCGTAATATGATTATTAGTACAGTTGCAGGGGCAGCTGCAGCCGGTGCGGAAAATTCAAAATTCGCATCTATTGGACCAAACTATCTTTTTATACTTTTGCAGTGAGACCATCATGGGTCCTTGGGTTACGAAGCTCGCCGAATTGCTCGCACTTGATCATCCAAACTACTCAAGGCAACGGGAGACCAGCGGGCGGGAAGCTTTTTCCGACAACGCATTTAGCTTGGCCTTGTAGCCATCCAAAGCGGAAACGCTGCAAGCCTGTTGTTTGTACCTGAGGTACAATAAATTACTCAGATTCTGTGCCTAAGGTAAGGCCCATGCCGCTCGCTTTGTTAGGTATATGCTAAGGCTAAAGGCACTGCAATTGTAAAATCATCATTTCAAAAACAATTTAATAAACCATTCTTCTAATACAGCTCCGACATAACCTTTACTTAAATAAAATTCATTTGTATAAAATGGACCCTAAAATGTGCAATATCGCAAACATTTTCTCTCATGGAGCATTTTTAAAATCGAAACTACATAATATCGAGCAGAACTACAGTAGGTACGCGCCGCTCGCCTCGGGGGACTTATTTGCAACAATCTCTGTTCACAAACGCTATTACAAGCATTGCTTTGCGTCGGCGTCGTTCTTACTTTAGTTATATTTAAAACAATAACTGCTTGTATTGAACACCTTATTAGTGCCATTTCAAACTCGAATACAAATTAAATTGTACCGAGGGTTTTTATTCTGATTATTTTTACAGTAATAATTGTATCCACTCGAGGTTTTATCTGCGTTTCCGGGATAAAATGAAGCCCACGTGCCAAAGGCGAATCTCGAAATGTCATTCCATTAGGACATCAAGAGATAACAATAAACTCACATTCACATTTTTATAATATTAAAGGCAATGGCCAATAGGAGAGCCGTTTTGACAGCACATACATCAATGTGTCAAAATGAAACAAACATATAACGACAAGAAGAGACGCCCTCTTGTCAAAACGGGCCTCTTAGATTTCGACAACTATAGGAGCAGGACAGCAATAGGGATTGTTCCTCGATGAATGTGTACCTACATACTTCGCAATTCTAAGGTTTCCCTTTCCACCAAAATCCGATCTATTAATCATTTCATACTTACACTATCCTCAGATTAATTTATAAAAACACAGGTAGATAGTAAAAATTTTTGAAAAGCGCTGCTGTTGTAGACAAAAAAAATTTAAACTTTTCTTGTCACTGGGGGATTGTCAAACTTGCCGCTTTACAGAACACCCAGCACAATGACAAAATTACTCAATTAATCATAAAAGTACCGTTGTATGAATATTTTAGCGTGAGTTTTTGTTAACTGTGAGTCTGTCAACTATACCCAAAGTAGCTTTTATGTCGCCACTACCAACATGACCTGTAAAATCCAAATCCGTATAGCTATAAGTATAGTTGTTGAGTATTGAGTAACAAACATTATAACATAAACTTTCGCAATTATTTATATGTTTAGGTAACCAAAGGGCGTACAAAAACGATAATTTTGCATATAGGTAAACCTACGATAGAAGATAATAATAAAGCAGGTGGACTTAGATATTTTGAATTTGGAGGAAATGTTCCGTAAGTACCTTAGGGGCGAGCAATAAGTAAGCATTTCCCGAAATTATACCCCTAAATGGAAAAAAATAGGGGAGTGCGGATGAACCCGTAGGCCGGTAAGCTAGTACATACATAACTTAATGAATATTCTGTACATTCTTCACACACAGCTATTTATTCGCTTGTGGTTTAAGTTATGTATTTATGTACGACGTAAGCGCTCGTGGTGTAGCATGATTAGCCGTCCTTAATCGATCGGCAAAGTTAAGCTACGTCTGTCGTGGTCGGTACCTGGATGGGTGACCGCCTAGTGGTATTTCAAATCGAGCGTTTCCGTGCTTTGGAAGGCACGTAAAGTGGTTGGTCCCGTTTATCAGTTAATTGTGATAGTCGTTAAGCTAGTTGCATGCCTCCTAGGCGGCTTGAAAAATTCCAACAATAGGTTGACCACCTACCTCCACCAATCCGCAGTGGGCACGCGTGGTGGAGTATCGCCCAGTCACTTTCACCCTCATTTGTGAAAGGAGGCCTGTGCTCAGCAGTGGGACATTATAGGCTGATGATGATGATTTATGTACGACTATATTTTATACGGTAACCGCTTACCATAAGGCGGGCCGTATGCTTGTTAAAAAAAAACAGAAATTATTTTACTTCACATTATGTTCTTATGTATTATGATTATTATAATAAAATTTATATGGATAAGCTTTTGTGTGACCACAAGCTTTACCATGGTTAATGTGGCCGTAGGTGGTAAGTACACAAAACCTAGAGGATAATTGGCGCTCGCTCAAGTGTTACTGCCGGAACACACGTAAATAGGTAGGGTTGGCGACAGAATTTCTACTTGAACAATACAACAACGGTAACATAATCACACATAAGCACACACTAATCATTTCAATAATTGAACCATACATTTCTCCACGCACACAGAACACCTAAAGATATAGCAGTAACCATACATTTCCTATCAGCAAATGTTGTCCGTCGTATAATTTAAACGTGCAATGATCGTAACAGTATCCTAAAAGCGTAGCAGTTAAGTCACAGACGGCGGCAGATACGTGAACGGCTGAACGCACGAATTCTCCTCATAATTCTGAAAAGCTAACGGGCTCCCGGGAATCACTTTCGTTTTCACTTAGCGCCACCGACTGCTCCATAACCATTAAATCCTCTTGTTTACTACTCTTCGTGTTCTGTTCAAAGGCACCGGCCGTCTCCCACTTATCTAACTTATTCACAGCTCAAACTAAACAGTAAACAGAGGCACCCATTTACGTGGACTCGTCCAACGACACGCCTCAGACGAGATACAATTTTATATCTCGCCCCTTGTACGAATTTTAGGCCCCGGCATAAATTAAATATTCAAAGTCAAAAGTACAAAACTCGAATGGGATTGTTATCTTTGCTGTTACGTTTGTTTATTTTTCCAAATGAAAAATGGAATGTTTCGTTTCCACGTAATACGCTGAGCGTCTTATAATCACATAAAACATTTATAAACAAGATTGTTTTTGCTATGAGCTGCTTTTCACAGACGTTTAGGACCTTAAATATCGAAATGCTGTGAAACAAAGCCAAATTTCATTCCATACAAGAAGGTACGTACGAACAGAGCAATATTATATAAAATCGTATTAAAAGATTAGTCATTGGAAACTGGCTCTCAAGTAAAATACAAGATACTTCTAGAATACAAGATTTTGGTGACAGTGACTTGGGTGGTGGTTAGCATTTCACTTACTAGAAGATACGTACCTAATGAGGGTGCTATGAAATAGATGCATAGAGCCATTCTAGAGAGAGATGCATCAGATTCATGCGTTACTACTCTAAATTTAATTTTTCTCCATACCATAGGCCAGGGGTCGGCAACCTGCGGCTCGCGAACCGCATGCGGCTCCTTCGATGTAAAAAATAATAATTTTATAAAACCATTTAAAATCAGGCAATCGATCCATTTGGAGTTTTGACGATCTTCGAGTCGACATATTCGTGCGAGCAAGCGTTCTCTTGCATCAATAAAATAATAAGAAACTGTATTTAAAATGCCACAAAAAAAATTCGCTCTATAAAAAATGCGATATTTCTTAAATTGTAAAATTTGGCTCTTCCGTCTCAAAAGGTTGCCGACCCCTGCCATGGGCTATCTGCATGCCGAATTTCATGATGATCCGTTGAGTAGTTGAGGCGTGAAGATAATATAATAATAATCATTTATTTTCTCCCACATATAGATAAAAGAACAAATTTTAAAATTATAACAGGTAAGTACATTTAACTGTAACAAACAAACTCACTTTCGCATTTATAATATTAGTTACGATTGACATTACAAAATTCGAATTGTCACATGATTATGATAATAAATATAAAAGGGGTTCATAAGACATCGCCTAATTGGTTATGATTCAAAGTACCTCCTACCTATCAAAAAATAAGTAGGAGAATTCAAAAGACTGAACAAATATTTTGTAAAATCCCACAACAAGGATATCGTTGTTGTTTAATTATGTACGTACCTTAATTAATAATCTGACTGGGCCCTGTTTTTGTTCCAAGATAAAAATACTGTATATATTTAATTAAAATAAAATGTATTTGTAAAATATACAAAGTTATTATATTAAACCATATTTCGGCAATATGTTAGCTCTGTATCACCAGTACAAAAACTGGACAAGTGCGAGTTGAACTCGCGTGAGAGGTTTCCGTACAAACAACATGCTCTCCCATAGGTACATATTATTCCAACTGTAAATGTAAGTTTATTCGCTAATTATTACCTTGACATATTTACCTTGTTTTTTGAATACCATAGACTTTTTATAAGTAGGTTTTCCTGTGAAATATAAGTAAAGAACTATTTTCGGTATATTTTTTTAAATAATAGCTTCAGTAGTGTTGGAGATAATGGTCAATGTTGATTATCATTGACTTATAATATATTACTACGTACTGGTTACATATCACTGGTGCATATCCTCCTCCTTGCATCGTATACCTCATTGCTGAGGGACGTGACCTTTTTGGGTTATCTTCTCACGGACTATTGCACGCCATCTGGATCGATCTTCTGCTGTGTGGATAGCAGCACACACACTGGTATCCAAAGCTGCGCGTATTTGATCAGACCAACGCATCGGGCTTCGACCCCTCGGCCTCTTTCCTTCCACCTTGCCAGTAATTAGCAACTTCTCCAAGTTGTCGCCTCTCTTTCTTGCAATGTGGCCGAAGTACTCAAATATACGGCGTAGACAGGTTGTCGAAAGTCTTTGAGTGATTCTGAGTAAGCTTAGAATGGATGCGTTGGTCCGGTGCGCTGTCCATGGAATCTGAAGCATCTTCCTCCAGCACCACATTTCAAACGCATCTATGCGAGCGCGGTCGGCTTTCCTCAGCGTCCATGTTTCGGAGCCGTACAGGAATATGGAGAACACCAAGGAGGTCACCAGTCTGCGTTTGGTTCTACGCGAGATGTTCCTATCTGCCCATATACCTCGAAGTTGTGTCATGGCATTTTTGGCCATTCCAATTCGTCTTCTAATATCGGGTTCACATGAGCCGCTGTTGGTTATGGTTGAACCAAGATATGTGAAGTGATCAACTACTTCCAGATTCAAAGCACCAGTGAGATCTAGTGTGCCATTTCGATCCACCACCATAACTTTAGTCTTCGATCTGTTTATGGACAATCCAAGTTCACCACTGATACGCTCCATCTTCTCGAACAGCATGGTCATTTCGGCTTCGTTGGCAGCGAATAGTGTGGTATCGTCAGCATACCGCAGATTCGTTATTTTTGTACCACCAATGGTGATGCCTCCATCCCAGTTCTCGCAAGTCCGCCTCATAATAAATTCACCATAGATGTTAAAAAGAATAGGTGAAAGAATGCATCCCTGTCTAACACCTTTTTGGAACTTGAACGATTTGGAGTGTACCCTGTCTACTCTTACGACTCCATTGTTATAGTTGTACAGTGCTTGCAGAAGTGAGACGAGATGTTGTGGTACTCCAAGCTCATCCAAGACCGTCCACAAGCAGCTCCAATTCACACAATCAAACGCCTTGCTGTAGTCGATAAAGCACATTATTAACGGATTGTTAAATTCGTACGATTTCTCGACGAGTTGCCTTATGTTGAGAATTTGCTCCCTGGTGCCTTTACCTTTGACGAAACCTGCCTGTTCCTGTGGTATCTGCCAATCCAGATAATATCGAAGGCGATTGTTAATAATATGGAGCAGGACCTTGCTGCCATGTGAGATGAGGGCCAGTGTACGATAATTATCACATTTCCTAGTTGAACCCTTTTTATGCAGCGGTAGGATAACTGACTCAGTCCAATCTTTAGGCCAGTCACCGTGCTTCCATATGTGGTTACAAATCGAATGTAAGGTATCGATAGCTTTGTCTCCCATTTCCTTGAGTATTTCCGATGTGATGTTGTCGGGACCTGGGGCCTTTTTGCTTTTCAGTTGTTTGATGGCAGATAAAATCTCTGAACGTATTATTGGCGGTTCTAATTCCAGGGTATTTGGGACCTGAGACGGAATGTTGTCCCTGGGTGTATCCCTGTACAGTTCCTCACAGTATACACGCCATCTCTCCGCTATGGCATCAAGATCATGGATTGGCTTGCCATGTTGATCCTCGATAACCCAGGTTTTCGGCTTGAACTGCTTAGAGAGTAATCGGACTTTCTTGAAAAGGTCTGAGGTCTGGAATTTCAAGAAGTGTGTCTCAATATCACAGCATATATTCTCAATGAACAAGTTTTTGTCTCTGCGACACTCTTTCTTGATTGTTGAACAGAGGCTGGAGTATTCCTTACGTACTTCATCATTTTGAATACCTTTCATTTTCACGTCCTTCCTCAGTCCGATCTTCTCCCATGTAGCATTTGAAATCCATGCCTTCGACTTGCACTCTGTGTTTATGTCTTTCCTATTCGCGGAGATTATGTCAAGAGTATCTTCAATTTGAGACTTGAGATGCTCCCACTTTCCATTTGCATCAACAGTCGTCGGAGAATCCTCAATGAGCTTTCCATCTAGAGTTGCACGAAAATATTCTTTTTCGGAAGATTCAAGAGCGCGAAGTTTCGGTTTTAGATTCTGTTTTGGTGATTTTAGACGTAGGGAAAATCTAGCGACAAGCAGATTGTGATCAGAGCCGCACTCGGCACCGGGAAATGTTTTCACGTTCCTTACAGAAGACCTCCAACGAGTATTAATCATTATGTAGTCGATTTGATTACGATAACGAGCTCCAGGGGATGTCCATGTATAAAGTCGCCTAGGATGGTGTTGAAAGCAGGTGTTAGTAATGCAGAGGTTTCTTTCAATTGAGAATTCGATTAGTCTTTGGCCACGTTCACTCCTGACACCAAGTCCGAATTTGCCAACGATAGGTCTGATGTGATCATCATTCGTGGTGTTTCCAACTTTTGCATTCCAGTCCCCTAGTATAACTGTGACTTCTCGGTTCGGGATATTGTTTAAGGTAGATTCCAGTGACTGATAGAAATTATCGATGTCCTCTTCATCAGCTTTTTCCGTGGGGGCGTATATTTGTACGATGTTTAGTATACTCGGTTTTGTGTTGATTCTGATTGTTATGAGCCTGTCAGATACAGGGTTGTAACCTAGAACATACTTATTCATGTGTGACGGGAGCAAAATACCTACTCCATTAGCACTCTTATCTATACATCCTGAAAAGTACAGAGTACTCCCACTAGTAGTTGTAGAGTGACCCGAGCCACGTATGTGGGTTTCGCTGAGGCCAAGTATCGATATGCGGTGTTCTTTGGCTTCACTATCCACAATTGTTAATTTCCCAGGCTGCAATAGACCACGGACGTTCCAAGTACCAATACGATGTTCACTCCTAATGGAGAGCTTACTGGTGTCGATCTTTTTTCTTATGCCAGTAGTATTTCTTCCTTCAAAGGCCTGGCATAGAACCTCATCGGAAGCTTCGGTAGCCAATTTCACACCACTCAGCCCGGGTACCAAGTAGCGCCGGTTGTTAATCGGGTCGTCCAACGTCCTTATATTCGATTTTTCTTGCTCCATAAAGGTTTTCTTGGGATAGTACTCATGGTGGGCTCCCTCGTCCTACCATAGCGGATCTTCTGGAGGGGATTTAGTCCCTCCGGGCCACCGTGGCCTATGGTTGATCGGGTTAATTGACCGCCGCCCGATGCTCGGCGTTGACGTTTTATAGCTAGTAGGTCGTCGTCTAGCCAACCCTCCTCATTTCGCATCCGGGCTTGGGACCGGCAAGGGCAGAGTTAACTAAGAGTTAACTGGTGCATATAGTTTCTTATAAAAAAAAATGGCCCTCACAACAAGCCCTATCGTTTGATATGCCTTGCCACACGGTACAGTATGCAAAACGCTTTTTAACCGACTTCAAAAAAAGGAGGAGGTTCTCAATCCGGTTGTATGTTTTTTTTTTTTTTTTTTTTTTATGTTTGTTACCTCATAACTCCGTCATTTATTAACCGATTTGGAAAATTCTTTTTTTGTCTGGAAGGGTACACTTCCCGTTTGGTCCCATTGTCATCAGATCAGGATTTGATTACTTCTTTGTGTACTTTGAAGTCGGTTTAAGTTTTTTGTAAAACAGTCCAATTATTTTATTTTCTAATATGACCCCCAAAAGTGACTTTTTCGAGTTTCATTAAATATTCTGAAAATAAAACTAAAAAAAGTACTTACTAAAAATATTTTTATGAACGTTAATAATCTTAACATTATGTAAGTTGAAAAAATCAAGAACAGCGAGAGAAGAACTTGCCGTCGGGGGCTCATAGGAAACACATCCTTGTATCTATTTACTTAAAAACTTACTTAAAATTTACTTTGATACATTATTTCGGTGAAAATATGTTGTTAACAAAGTAGGGACAGGTGGATGGCAGGCAGCATATAAACCTTGCTTGAATGTTCGTAAATCCACCGGCTGGGGAATTAAACTTTTGTCGCCAAATCGAATTGCCAATAAAATAAACTCAATAAGAACAGCTCCATATAATTCACACATAGTTAACACATTAACACGGTATATAAAACGTGTTATAACCGGCAAATAGTTGTTCGGATAGTCCCGATAGATGCAATGGCCGGCCATTTAGTTGCGTACCCATAAACTTTATCATTCAAAGTAATTTTGTGTGCTGCGACACGAATACACATAAAACGGTATTCTTATCTCATCTGAAATATCGGCCACGTTCCAAAGTCATAATTTCACGATGAAGTACCGAATGGGCAGGGACGCGCCCTTTGCAGTGGTGAGAGTGGTGATTCACTGTTACGATTACCCCCATGTTCCGGAAACTCCGCGTTTTTTTCTCCGCAACGCAATGTAAAAGCTCCACCTGAGATCCGAAATGAGAGAAATCAAAAAAAGCCATTACGCAGAACTTAACCTGTACACGATAACGAGCAGAATGCGGATTGATATTATTACGGAATATATCCGTCCATGCCAAAGAAAACCTTTCTCGAGCAAATAGGTAACTTTTTAGGTATAACTTATTTATTATATGAGGAACGATACAATCTCATGGGCATTGGAAGAATTAATTTAGTTTTATAAATTGGCTATCGTTGAATGAAGTTATTATCATAATAATCCCACCAAAAACATTCTCGTGTAAAATGTTGCCAAGACAGTTGTTGCCATATGGCTCGCAGTGTCAATAAATTATCAGATCTCATGTAGAGCCAAGCTTATAACTCTACACGCCCTAACTGTACAAGCCCTTACTTCACTAACTCTACACCTTATTCAAAGTATGTGGCTTGGCCGTTTCGCTACCGTCACATGGGCGCAAAGTGAAAAATGTATTCAATGTTAATTACTTTTCTGTAGTACAATAGTACTTGTAGTAGCGAGGTGTTAGTTGTATGAGGGTCCAAAAAAACGACGAAGCACAAAAATGAACGTAAACTCAATGTTGAAATAATATTACATTTTCTAGTCAGATAATATAATATTTTACAATATATATTGGGAATAAAAAGAAAAGATAGCTAAAGATTAGTAATTAAAAAATGTGCAACGGTTATTTAATAGGAAAAGAAATAATTCTGAGTTAACCAAATGCTATGAAAACAGACAGGGCAGGTCGCATACCGCTCAACTCAATGAACGTCGCATATATTTACGAGGCGATGAGGGGAGATTATGAGATGAAATAGTACGACTTTAAATGAAAGGAAGATGGTATATTTTATTGCTCTGCATTGCCTTTTTCATTTTAATATCTGCTCATTGAATTCGCTGCCAACTTCAGCCATTGGATGGGATGCAATATCTGTATATTTAAAGGAAGAAACTGACAGAGACATAATACATACAGCTAAGTTACATTCTGAAAAGGTAAACCATATCGAAAGGCATCTCTCAAGTCACACTCCTAAAATAGCAACTTTTAATTTGACAGATAAATTCGTGTGTAAGAGATGACTATCGATTTGGCGGGTTTTTTTTTTCAGAATACCAATTCTTTATGAGAAATATCAAAAAACTCGACAGTGTGACAGTGACAGTGGCGATTCAAGAAAAAATTCAATGTCATTTTTTCAAATAGACCTTCGCAGGCACTTATGAAAAGTCTGACTCTAATACCGGTTCGGAAGGCTGCATTTGCTGAGAAGAGCCGGCAATAAACTCAGCAATTACTCTTTTCAAAACAAGCCTATTACATAATATTTACATTCTAATCGCTCTGACTACAATTGCGTGCCCCGGCGCGGCGGCAAAACTACAAAGTAGACTGAATCTATATTTAATAAATAAATAAATGGCAAACTTAAGCAGACCAGCCCCCACAAACAGCACGTATGACGCGTGTGGCAGCCATCGCCCTCCTCGCCATATTGGAGGAAAGTGAGCGATAGCGATAGTCAAACCAGGGTCTAAAATGCTCACAGGCTCATTAATAACGTACGCAGTAATTTATAAAAAATCTTTGTAGGATAGGATCACACATGACATTACATAACTAAATTTCATAAATATTTACATTTCACATCAGTTTAAAAAGAACAGTTGCGGTCGACAAAAGTATCCATAAATTAAGGCGTTCTCAGCAAGGGAGTCTCAGTTACCCGTCACGACATAAATAATTGGCCAGCAGTGAAATTTATAGCACAGACAAATTTTGACAAATATTTCCCTTGCCTCCAATGATTGAGAAAAATCATCGAATAACGATGTAATTTTATCCGGCACTTCTTTCCTTCCAAATATCTGGCCATTTTTGTGAATTTAGTTCAGCATTGTTAACATTTTTTCAATAAATTTAAAGCTATAATCCTTACTTATATTATAAACGCGAAAGTTTTTATGCATGGATGTTTGTTACTCTTTCACGCAAAAACGACTGAACGGATTTGGATGAAATTTGGCACACAGATAGAATATGTTCTGGATTAACACACAGGATACTTTTATCCCGGGAAACATATGATCCTCGGGAATGCGGGTGAAACCCAGCGGGACAGCTAGTTCTTCATATTTGAACTAAGGGATTGGTGTTGCATATATTGTGTAGATCGAACTGTTTTTAGTTCCGGGACCTTTAGTTGCTTATTGCGCGACGAAGCCTGTTTAGACGATTTGAAATGTATTTTGTGATATCTTACTATAATAAAGTAAGAAAATACTTTAGAAGAACTAGAAAGCTCACATAGCTTTTACACCCTTGCGGACTATTCGGTGAGCGATGAGGATCGTTTGAGAGCCTTCAGGCAGAGCTCACATAAATTAAATAATGCATTAAATCTAGTTAAAATTCCCCTTTTACATCATTATAATTTGTTATGATATCAATTATCCACTAACGGTTGGAATGGAACGCCAATCACTCCTATGTGTCCACTCTTATGTTTATATATTCCTATAATAACGCAACACACTGAAGTTCGCTCTCATTCATGGAAAAAGACCCGATGGTAAATATTTATATAAGTTACAATCAAAATCACAACGTATATTGATGAGGATAGGTTTTCATTTCACTATTGTATGCTATGAATCAATAATAAGTCGTTTTCCGTAGCAAATTTTTGTCGTAGCAATTCCGTAGCAACTAAACTACTACGGCATCTATGCATTCAAATCAGAAGCAGGTACTTTATTTTCGGTATTTCTTTGTACAGATTGACTTTGTACTAATACATAATACGAAGGATTGAACATTCTGAAACTAAAGTAAAGCAATAAAACTGCGTCAAATAAACAGCAAGTACAAAATTAAAACAATAAGTCAACGGTTCGAACATCCACATAACTAAAACATCTAAGCCAAAAGACTGATTGCGGTAGTATAGACCTTAATGAAAACGGGCACGTATTTTGTTTATCTTGTCATTCTATTAATTAGGGACCTTGTTTACCGTTTCAATACGACAAGTCTTAAATAAGCCTCGCACGGATGAACTTTTATCACTTTAATTCAATTATATCTTTGAGCGTAAAGTAAATTGCTTTGACAACAAATTTCGACTCTGCACAAACAAGTTACATGCAAGGAATTAGATTATGCGAATACCTTTTATGTAAAATCTTAATTATTAATTAAAAATATAAACATGTTGCGCTGTAAAACTAAATAATTGTGTTTTAAACTTTACTATATTTTTGAATATACTTTTATGTAAAGTAATAACTCTCTGGACTCGTTTATGAAACCCATAAGTACAAACAAAATTAGATCAACTTAATTGAAAATATTGTTGAAGTACAAATTCAAATTCTAATATTAATTAAGTGGTTTGTGGTTTGTACATGTAATTTAGACAAACTCAATTTGTGAGATAAATTGAATTTGCAGCGATTTAAAATGTTAAATAAATTATTCATCACGTTAAGTCGTTATTCACATCTAAATATATTGACTCAAAGTATTTTTAACTCAAAATTGTAACAGCATAAACTTGGTCAACAGATAGGCTAACAAACAATTGAATGAAACGAATAGGTACTTTACAGGAAAACTTGATTTTTACGTATTTATAAACAAGCAGGGGGAAATAACATTGTTTTGGATCCCCCATCTAAATTATTCAGAAGGAAATTAAGAGGAATTGAAAATAAAGTTACCAACTTCGCTCTGATTGGAAATGCCTGAACAACAGCCGGTACAAATTACAACCAGGTGAACCACAAACTTGGCAGTCCGTCGACCAACACTACCGGATTTGCACCAGCTTGACTTATTCGAGATCTATTTATTTAATACTTATATTAAATTCAAATATAAAAACACCGATATTGTACTTTTGCTATATAACGTAAACGATTATAATGAGAGAATATATGACTGTAATTCAAACTCAAAACGTAATTTATTTATTCTTATACACTTATCCAATTTTCGATAATTTTCCCCAAAACTATCTCGTACCATAGACAATAGTCGGATAACTGGCGCACGCACGAAATAATGATTGATAGTGGTAACTTAGTTTTTACGTTAGCGAAAATAAATCATCTTCGTCTCAATTAATGTCGCCGTTAGTACTTCCCGAATGAGACGGGCGTACTCATTCTGACTGATTGATAACACCGCAACATTCCAATCTCGCCACCTAAGTATTTGTATTTTTTATATGAGAGGAATAGTATTATATGATCTCGGGATGACACTATAATGTATCCTAATCCTAACTATCCTAACTATATCCTACTAACCTAATCGACGGGCCAGCTGGCGTGGCTGGTTAAGACTCTGGTTAAGATTCCAACTATTCCGCCGCAGGTCGTGGGTTCGATTCCCACACAGGACATGCATTTGTGTGCATGAACATGTCTGTATGTCCTGAGTCTGGGTGTAATTATTAATATTAAGTAGGTATGTATTTACAAAACAAAAAAGTAGTATATGTATTATATCAGTTATCTGGTTTCCATAGTACAAGCTCTGCTTAGTTTGGGATCAGATGACCGCGTGCGAGGAATGTCCCAGGATATTTATTTATTTTGTTATAACTTTAATATTTATAATATAAATGTGAAAGTGAGTTTCTTTGTTTGTTATACTCAACGGATCATCATGTTTGGCATGCAGATAGCCTATGGTATGGAGAAGGACATAATATGCTACATTTTATCTCGGGTAACCGCGTGGGACAAAAAATTAATTTCCTACCCACTTAAAAGCACCTGTGGGTTGATCATATATCAATTGAAGCATTGTCTTCTTTTACTATATAAAAATAAGTCGAGTTTTCCTTCCTGACGCTATAACTCCAGAACGCACGAACCGATTTCCACGGTTTTGCATTCGTTGGAAAGGTCTCGGGCTCCGTGAGGTTTATAGCAAAGAAAATTCAGGTAGGGTAGGGTAGGGTAGGGTCGGGTGGGGTAGGGTAGCACCACGCGAACGAAGTCGCGCCGGGCAGCTAGTGTTTCATATTTAAAAGCATCAAATGATCTATCTGGGAATGTTTAAATAGCCTTAATTGTCTTGTGTTTGTCCAAAATCTGACAGTGATAGGGTGTCAAGGGTGGTAATCAGCCAGATGGGTACTACATAGTACCCTACCAATGTAACTATCAATTTTAAATCATATAAAATAACCCGGCAGAACTCGGTGGACGGCAACATGAATTGTTGGTACTCCTACAGGAAGATCTAGTTCGCCGTAACACCCGACCGAGAAGAGTCGAACAAAAAAGAGTGGAAAAAAGGTTTGAATAGGTAGACGAAATGGATATTATACCTTGTAACGATAAGTGCAAGGAATTTCTGCTGAAATTTAATTAACGGATGAAAACCGGAGCAGAATTCTGCGAAGACATCGCTGGTGTCAGATTGATGCATGAGTTCGTGTTTTTCTTTGTACTCACGCCATCAATCTTACAGATCTATTAACGTCGTCTTTAGCGCTCCTGCGCTAATTATCTGAGCAAGCTCTCTAAAATCCCAGGGGGTTATAACGGTAAACAAAGTCGTATCAAGTTATTTTCTTCGGTGTTTCAAATCGGCTTTGCATACGTATTCCCTAATTAGGGAAGCTTGTTCACGCTGTAAGATTTGATGTCTTAGTCGCTCGTCTAATTAGCAAAAACACTTAAAAAGATTTATTACTCACGCGCGAAACATATTGATGAAAGACGTAATTGAATGTGAAGTTAAGTTCCGGTAGTGTCATGGCCGACCTTGTGATGTACCGGTGGTGTAGGGATGTGATGCTACAACAAGCTAGTTGTGTGTACGTGTTTTTTACCAACAAAATCATGTAGAGTTAGACATCTACAGATTGTGTAGATAATATAATCAGTGTAAAGTGTCCACTCACAGCAATTATCAAGGCATTTTCTATTGGAGTTGGAGTAGACGCATATGAGGAATTACGTCCATCACCCTCATTATAAACCAGTATTCGTTAAAGCTTGTAAAAAATCTTTGTACCATTAAATAATCAAAATTCCAAATCTTCCTTTTCGAAAACATCTAACAGATTTATCTACATTTTACCGCATTGTTTACATACCATTATCCATTTCTGCTTGTACAGAGAGGTATGTAACATCGGTTGGATAAGAAGAATCCATTCTGTGAAACCCTAAAATTTTCGTAGCAATTGCGGGGGTTTGTCGCGCAAACAGGCAATAAATGCTGGCAGAATAAGCCAGAGCCGAGATTGCACCAGTACCTACTGTCGATATTGCCGTGTTGGCTTTAAACAATGTGTATATATATTTTTTTGTAAACAGTAAACACGTCCACATGAAAGTACTTGTGTATATTTACATGGTAAAATACTTTTCGGGAATTGGTGCTCAGTTGCACATAACGATAAGTACTTGGAATGTGATGCTTACTCCCTCCGAAAAGGTTATCTTATAAATAAAATATTAATCAAAATATGTAAGCTATCCGTCATCTTAAAGGAGATATCATTTTTAATGATATTACGCCCATTATAACAATTTCGCTAATAGTTAAGTTTTGTACAAGGTACTCCAATCATAATTGGTGTAACAAAAGTCCACCAATCATAAGTGGTGTATTGGTGTAATCTATCCATCTGATGATAGATAATCTTGCTTTTGTAGTTGGTTTAAATTGTACCTACATAATTATTTTTCAACTTAGCCGCAACCTAGCAAACACTAGCACGGAACCCCTACACACACTACAAATCTGCCTGGTTCTTGTCTGATTTATTACGCCCAGGTCAAGCTGGAAAACGCTTTGTCTTTGTTTGTAAAGTGCAAACTCAGACACAATATTATTTTATCTTTAGTATCATCATCATTAGAAGAACGTGTGCTGCTTTAGATAATCATATTTACATCATTTTAATAAGTTTTTTAAACGTGAGCCACACTAATACATCATTCTCTAGTTGAGACAATAACTCAATTTTTCAAATCATTATAGCTCGTCTTACTCAAGGATTACTCAGAACTCTTGTAATAAATTATATTTAACAATTCCGTATTCTTATCTCTAAGAGAAATAGTGCTTGTAATATTCCAACTTAATGTCACTCTTAAGATTATATCACTTCTTAAGCCTTTGTGCGGGCTACTTTAGCAACCGCGTAACCTAAATCACTATAATTAGGTCGCAAAACAAAACTGAAGCGGAGTAAAGCTTCCTTGTTAAGTGGATATACAACCTATGTTCTAATTTAAAGCTGTTTAAAGTACAATTTAATAATGAGATTTGTGAACTCGACTTGTTCTTGTCGTTTCTTGTCGTCGTATTCTATGGGTGCCAGATTGCTTTGTTTTAAAAACAACATTGTATGTACCTTAATTGTTTAATGGCGAAGCTTACGGTGAAGTTGAAGATGTCAAATATTATACCTTAGTAGTGTATAAATTTCTGTATTCCTGAAATCAAGTTTTAAAACATGTCACAGAAATTCATATAAACGTTCATTTTTTTATTATTTTATAACACGGCTGACTAAAAAAGAATAGTGTAATGTTTTCAGGGTTCATGCTATGTAAGTTTGTCCGTTTCCTTATTCTTGAACTGATTTAGAAGTAAGTCTCTAATATAATAATATGTATGTAATATATTAATTTGGAATGACACCAAACAGATAGAACTTTTTGGATCACTTTTCGTAACGTCGTGTTTTTTTATGTTTAAATATGTATTAATTTTACAATTACATAAACAAAACACATATTTAGTCATCAAACTACTACCAGGAAATATCAACAATTGGCAGCTAGCCAACACGACGTGCACTTGGATTGAGCTGAACAAAGTAATCGTTAGGCTTATATTACCGGATAAAGGTATTATTATTATAGGATTGTAAAACTAATCGAGTTGATATTCAACCTGTTCCAATCGCTGCTATGAGAACTTCATTACCCTTGAACAGAATTGTATCCGTGACTCGGAAAATGGAAGATATTTTCTATTTCGTGAGTTGTTTTTTAATTAATCAATTTAATATCCAAAAATTGCTAAAACTAGACAGAAAACTATTAAATAAAGTTAAATGATCCTGATTAGTACTACTCAACCAAGCGACTGTATTCGAATTAATTATATTCTAAGCGCCTAGGGGAATTTTCCGACGCCTGATTTAAAGTAACTTTACTGGCGCCCAACGGCACATAATTCATGGCGCTCAGTGAAATATAATGCGGATGTTCTCATAATGTACGACGCGCAACTTAATCCGAGTACGACTTTTTCCGCCACAGATATTTATACAAATGGCCACCACCCTGTACTGGAACGATCACTGTAAAGTTCTCGTTTCGTTGCGGACCGTTATCGCCATTTCACAGAGCTCTGTGCGAATAACTTCATGGTATATTCGATATGTACTCTACATATAGAGCGTAACTACAGTCTGCCATATTGTAGATGGTGATCAGAATTCAATAAAGGATGCAACACGTGGAAATTTCACTCAATAGTATACTTACTTAGTGTTCAATAACCTTATATTTTTTTATTACGGCACGACTATGACTATGCCAGCTGTTCTACGTTTTTCGACTCAATTAGATATTCAATTTTATAGGAAAGGAGAGGTACAATTCTTACTATTAATCCAACTAATAATATTATTTGTGAAAGTTTGTATGGATGTGAGGATGTGTTTTATGAAAATGTATTTTACTCTTTCACACAAAAACTACCGAAGTACCGAACGGATCTGGATGAATAGAATATATTCTGGATTAATAGGATAATTCGTATCCTGGAATAAAATACGATCGCTAAGGAATGCACGGTGAAACCACGGGACCAGCTAGTCAATATATATAAATAGAAGCTGTTCTACCTAATCATCAGCAATAGTGATAATGCCACCTTATTTATAGCCATCAGTGCCTATTCTAGCTCTAAGTTCCAGCCCAGTGAGTAAATGAAAACAGTAATTTAAATTTGTGTTGCATTCGCTTTGGTCTTAAAATACCTTCAGACAATTAAACCCCAAGTGCTGGAACTATCTCGAACTAGCCAAGGTCAGAGGTCGATGAGATGGCTTTGCAAAATTGAGGGCTCGCGCTCACTTACTGAGACTTTTCTTGTAATATAAGTACAAGAAACTTAGAAAAAGATTGATAATGGCAATTTTCTGTTTTCGAAGATTTAAGTTTATACTAAGATACGAATAACTGCCAATTTATTTTCATCGGTTAAAATTCAATGATTAAAGTATAATTGTACAATCTTTTGTTTAGTCCTTTTTATACTAAGTATTTGACCACAATCTCACCATAGTAAGTGGTGATGTGGCCGAAGATGGTAAGGACAAAAAGCCTAGAAGGACCCTATGAGCTAGAGGCAACTACCAGTCTACAACAACTAATGTATAGGGTAAGCCGTAAACAATGAATAAAATTATCACAAGTAAGACAGGACGTATGAAATAATTTTGCGTGTGCAAAGCCTAACGCTAGTCAATAGGATTAAGTGAAATCTCAGATTACCACACCACTCGTAGGTATAAAGATATAGTAAGAGGCACGAGTCGTGAGCACAGATTGCCAGTAAGTGCGCAGAAGTAAATTTTTCGGTCTGTTTGGCGGAATGAAGAAGGGGGGAGCGCCGAGCTACACACGAGTGGTTCATTGCTGCTCGTCGTTTATTGGATTCTCGCGTGTCATTTGGCCAAAAGTGTACATGCGCGAGCTTGCCCCCACTACTGCCTATCTTTGCTCACCACTCGTGCCTCCTACTGTACTAGTTTTTCTATATATAAAATCTGTCAAACGCCAATTTAATTCTAAGTTTCCCCTACTCCCTTGGGGTAGTGCGATGATCTCTCGATCGATTTTTATTCTTCAGATTTAAAAGATATTTGACGATAGAAATGTTTAATAATTGGACTGTTTTACAAAAAACTTATACCGACTTCAAAGGAACTAAGAAGTAATCAAATCCTGATCTGATGACAATGGGACCAAACGGGAAGTGTACCCTTCCAGACAAAAAGAGAATTTTCCAAATCGGTTAATAAATGATGGAGTTATGAGGTAACAAACATAAAAAAAAAAAAAAACAGCCGAATTGATAACCTCCTCCTTTTTTTGAAGTCGGTTAAAAACAGTACATTTAGATACATGTATGCAAAGCTGGTCATTACAGACGAAGCGGTACGAAAATAAGGAAGCCGAGAGTGCAATGCACACGCGTGTCATACGTCTTTATTCAAAACACTTGCGGATACAAAGAGACTTATATTTTTTACGTAGATTTTTGATAATCGTCAACCACACAATGAGAACGTTAACAAATATGCCGAGCAGGTTTTTTTTTGACAGCGATGTGTTATGAAACTGTTTTATCTAGTTAAATTAAGAATGCTTCGCTACACGCATATCCAAGGGCGTCGCCAAGGGGGGGCAAGGAGGGGCAGCTGCCCCCCCCTAGAGATTCTAAATATATATGTATATAGTACTAAGATACTGTTGTTATTACAATCGCTGTAGATGTAAGGCTCGTAGTACAAGTGAAAAGCTTCATGTGCTGTCGACTTTACCTACAATTTATACCTACTTTTCTCAAATGTATGAATTGTAGTAGGTAAAGTCAACTTGCCCCCCCCTGCGCCATCGGCTGGCGACGCCCTTGCGCATATCACTGACAGTGAGATACAAACTTAACATAATCGGGATAATATTATAAATCACTAGTGCGGTGAAGTAAAGTAAAAAGCACCAGTTCGTAATAAGCTGTTGTGTGTGTACTAAAATAGTGTGCAAGAGCCACTTTACGAGCGAGTTTGTTGACAAAAGTTACTTGTTTAATTACACACACATTTACATTGGCAATATTGCTTTAGTTTCCTTTTAAATTGAACAGATGCAGGGGGCTACCCCTGCATCTGTTCAATTTACCATGTTATGCAGAAACAAATAAATTAATGGCATGTGAAACAATTTTCCGTTTATTTTTTCAGACTTAGGTATTTTACTTTCTTTGATGTTATGTTCAATGTATTGTGTAGATAAGTTATTATTTAATGTATTTCTAACCTATAATACTTGTCAACAGACCTTAAATAAATACATAGGCATCATTATTAAGAGTAGGTGTACGTATGGAAAATGCCTATTACTTCTTGGGAATTTCATAATTATATTTGTACAGGAAATACATCATTATGAAGTTATTGTTTATGTATACCCAAAACCAATGTCTGTGACTTGATGTAATCTTTAGTGTTATTTCGTAAAGGAATAACTTGTGATCAAGGATAGATAAAAATGCGCAATAAACAGTATTTAACTACACATATAAATGGGTTTATTGGGTGGTTTTTATATATTGGCTATTTTTATGGCTATATTTTTATATTATTCCATATTTAGCGTCTTTTTGCAATTTTGTTAAATGCTTAATTTTGATAATTAGCATATTAATAAAATACAGACCAAGCTCTGTAGTATGTCTTATTAATAATAATTCATAAAAATTAAATCTAAACAGTTTTTTTATTTTTGACCCAATAACAAAATGGTAGCCCATACTTAGTCTCCTCTATGACTAAAAAGTGGTACGATATAACCGACTTTCCCTTATGTGTCAACCCAAGAGTGAATATTATAAAATCCAAGTGCGCCCAAAATATGTCAACAAGAAATTACGTCATTACGTGATACGAATTAGGTATATTTTAGCAGGTAATTTTTTTATGATTCGGTAAAGCAAAAAATACGTGTCCAATTTTTTTTTATAATCTAACTTTCGGACTAATTAGTTTTTTTTATCTAGGAATTATTGCGTAAATTTTCCTTTTATAATGTGATCTGCTGGCTCTCAAAACTCTGAAGCGAGAGCTTCGCGTACATATCTTGTTCTAGGTCAAAGTTCTGTTGATATTCTATAAGAAATCGAAGAGTTCCAGCCTCTGAGATTAATAAATAATTTCTAGGAATATTTTTCGTCAATTTTCCTTTTATAGTGTGATCTGCTGGCTCTCAAGCGAGAGTTTCGGGTACAAATCTTTTTGTAGGTCAAAGTGCTGTTGGTAATCTATAAGAAATCGAAGAGTTCCAGTGTCTATGATAAACAGTTAATTTCTAGGAATATTTTCCTTTTATACTGTGATCTGCTGGCTCTCAAGCGTGAGTTCTGGGTACTTCTCTTGTTTTTTTGCAAAGTGCTGTGCTTTCGTCAATTTTCCTTGTGTAATTTGATCTGCTGGCTGATGGCTCTCAAGCGTGAGTTCTGGTTATACATATATCTAGTTCTAGGTCAAAGTGCTGTTGATAATCTATAGGAAATTGATGATTTGTAGCCACTAAGAATTCCTAACAATAATTTTCGACATTTTATTATTCTATAGTATGTTCTGCTGGCTCTCGAGCGTGAGTTCCCTACACTTTATTTCTTTGACTTTTTCTGAAGTGTAATTAACAAAAGTATGAGTAAAAACTATCAACACTACAGAACGCATTCGCATGCTTAGAGAACTCAGCTCAATTTTGGTCTGCTGAAAAAAGAACTGCTATGTGTTTTTCATTTGACTTTTTTTCAGGTAAAATCGCCAGAACTACAAAAGTATCAGGAACCTACCTAACCTGCTGGAAAAACAACAGTAGATACGTAGGCAAACAAAATCCAGGGAGGGGGCAGCTGCCCTCCCCTGCTCCCCCCGCCCCTGGGGGGCCACCATCATTAAACATAGCTAATATATATTTATTAATGTTTATAGTACAGCCCAATAGTATATATATATTATAATTTCAAACTATTTTACCCTTCTATAGTTAGGTAGATCGACCTACTTACCTACCTGGGATAATACAACAATATTCAGATTCATTCGTATCAATATCCTCAATAACACCCGGTTGCTTACAATTTGCCTGCAATATTATTCGTATATAACAGACCCCACAATCATCCACATCCAGTTTTATTCCAACTGTCGAAAGGGAAGTATCATGGAACCAGCAATGGGGCATTCAGTACTATTAATCTTCGCTGTAGCTTTCATTGCTGTCTCTCATTGTGGACCACCAGGCAAGCCTAGTATAGGATGGGGAGAACGCAACTTCGCCATTGTGGAAGTCAATCATGCAGCAAAGGCTTACAACCAACTAGTCACAAAGAAGGACGGTGCTGATGTCTCTTTAACGTGGAACTTCTCGCCTGGGGAACAAGCTGAAAAATCCAGGGTTCTATTAAGTGGTAAAGAGGTGTGGTCTGGTGCTGGGTCAGCAACCGCGGCAAAATTCAAAGTAAAGAAGGGTGGAAGGTATCAGATGGTAGTTGAACTTTGCAATAAACATGGATGCACTTTGAGTGACTCGACAAACATCGTTGTAGCTGATACTGATGGGAGTCATTTACCACCACTTGACTACTCAATTGGTGAGAAAAACAAACCGTTCAAGCAAAATTCTGGCAAAGTTGTTGGAGCTTACTTCGTAGAATGGGGGGTATTCCAGAAGAAATTTTCAGTAGATAAACTAACAATCCCTAATCTTACTCATCTTCTTTACGCATTTATCCCTATTTGTGGTGGTGATGGCATCAACGATAGTTTGAAACAGATAAAAGGAAGCTTCGAAGCGTTGCAACGGTCATGCAGCGGTCGCGAAGATTTTAAAGTTTCCATTCACGATCCTTGGGCAGCTGTCCAGACACCACAGAAAGGACTGACATCTTTGAACGAACCTTACAAGGGTAACTTCGGTCAACTGATGATGTTGAAACAAGCCAGACCCGATCTGAAGATTCTACCATCGATTGGTGGCTGGACTCTGACTGATCCATTCTTCTTCTTAAACGATAAAGTCAAGAGAGATCGCTTCGTAGCTTCTGTTAAGGACTTCCTCCAGACATGGAAATTTTTTGACGGTATCGATATAGATTGGGAGTTTCCAGGTGGTGAAGGTGCGAATCCTCGTCTTGGAGGACCTGAAGATGGTAAAGTTTATGTGACTTTGATGAAGGATCTTCGAGCGATGCTAAACGAGCTTTCAGCTGAGACTGGAAGGAAATACGAGCTTACCTCGGCTATCAATGCTGGTTGGGATAAGATCAAAGTTGTGGATTACAATGCCGCTCAGAATTACATGGACCACATCTTCCTCATGAGTTATGACTTCAAAGGATGGTCGAACAACGTTCTAGGACACCAAACTGCACTAAATGCTCCATCATGGAAACCAAAGGAAATTTACACAACTGATTTTGGAGTCAAAGCCCTATTAGCTCAGGGTGTGCAACCAAAAAAGATAGTTGTCGGTGTAGCTATGTACGGACGAGGCTGGACTGGTGTCCATGGCTACAAAGACAATAATCCTTTCACTGGAACTGCTAAGGGACTTGTGAAGGGAACCTGGCAGGATGGTGTAGTGGATTACAGAGAGATTGCGAACGGTATCACATCAGGCAAGTGGCAATACAACTATGACAAGGTGGCTCAGGCTCCGTATGCTTTCAATCCATCGACAGGTGACTTAATCACTTATGATGATGCAAATTCAGTTATTGAAAAAGGGAAATATGTAAGAAGTAATAAATTAGGTGGTTTATTCGCATGGGAGATTGACGCAGACAATGGCGATCTATTGAACGCAATGAATTTAGGTCTTGGAAACCTTGAACAATTTAACCTCTTGGAAACATAGCATGATGGTATACTGATCCAAGTAATTTTGTGCATAGTTTTCAATTTATTATGAACAATCACACTCCATCCCTAAAGATATGGGCAGAGGTCTCAGTACTGTAACCTACAGTATAAGGAGAATATAAGACTGAAATAGCATACATATATGTTATTTCATACTCTACATAATTATGTAGCTAAATGATAATAAAATATTTATAAAAAGGTATTGTCGGGACTTTTTGGCGGGAACTTGCAGAGTGACGTAGCATTTTTATTTTCAATAATTTGTGTATTTTGAGTTTTATTGTGTATTATTGGTGGTATTTTACCCAATAAAGATCATCCATGTGCACCAGTGAAGTGAAATGAAATGAATTATGTGTATCGCGACTTTTCAAGTTGTCTCAAAATGTCCGTGAAGAGTTTTAGTACAATGACCACCATTGTAGTAAAACATGACTTTTATGGACTGACTGAGGACTATAATGTGAAGTGATTTTGTGACTGGAAATTATAATATAACTCGACACTGGCAGAAATTAGCCCTAATTTGGGCTTGGTTGCCAAAATTAAAAATAAGAAGAAGAAGAAGGTATTGTCGTAATTTCATTTAATTATTACCTGTTAGTATTGTTAATCAAGGGATGTAATCCCACACGATATTTTTGTGGTCCAACGAACTATTGGTGCTCTCACTAATAGTTCGAGTGTGAGATTTCTAGCTTACACCCAAGTTAAACACTCTGCTTTTCATTGTGACTTTGCGATTAAGAGGAAACATAAAAAAAATATACGACTAAGTCGGTAAACAAGCATACGGCCCGCCTGATGGTAAGCGGTTACCGTAGCCATATGGACGCTTGCAACACACGAAGCATCGCTCACGCATTACCGACCTTTCCCCCCTCCCCTATGAGCTCTGGCGACCATACTCTCGCGCAGGAACACAACTTTACAGAACATAAAGTTATTTGGCTGCGGTATTCTGTAAGGTGGAGTTACTTCCCCAGTCGAGCTGCTCTTTGAGGGAATAAACGCTATGCTCTACCTCTCTCACACTAAAATAAAACAAACTCTCAAAAACTCTCTAAATTTGGCACACAGATAGAATATTTTCTGGATTTGACATAGGATACGTTAACCCTAGAAAAAAGATACGATTCCTCGAGAACACGGGTGAAACCGCGGGGGCTGCTAGTCAATATATAAATAGGAGCTGATCTACCTTAAAATAATTTTAGTAAAAATATTTTACACAAATGTAAATGTTTATTGGTGATCAGTAAAGAACAGTACCTAGCTACTTGTATTAGGAATCACTATTTACTTTGCGATATCGTTGTATCAACTAGTGCTCAGACGCATCATGGCTTTTCTTCAACAACGCGTTATGGTCGTATGGCATTGTAGCGAAGATACGAATCCAGCTATTTGGTCTTTCTGCGATTGCCATACGACGAGGCGTCAGCTATAGACAAACGAGACAGGTTACATCGCCTGATTTATTAACTTTCAAAATTGCAATTTTCACAACCTACTGGCCAAAACCGGGGCTCTTACCCAACTTACATTATCACTAGTACCTAAGGAAAATGCCTAATTAGTTCTTGGAAATTACAGGATTGTATTTGTACAGGAAATACATCATAACAAATTGTTGCGTATACAAAACTTTTGTTTTGTAAGGAAACTTATATCATTAATTATTAGGTTCTTAAGTAGGTATGTGTCAATCCAACATTGAGTATTATAAAATCCATGTGCGCACTAAATGTGTAAACAAGAAATATACGTCATTACGTAATACGAATTAGGTATATTTTAGCATAAGTAATTCGGGATGCACATAGATCTAATAAAATACTAGACATTGCACTAACGAAATACTTGCGAATAAACACTCGCAATGTAGGTTAATGTAGTCATTAAAATGTGCAAACCTAAGCAAACCTAGGACTAAGCACATAATTAAAGTTTTTTTAAAGAATATACTAATCTACTTACTGACTATATCATTAGACCCACAAAATCACGTAAATTAAGAGTTAGTAGCCATCAAGCCAAGACAAACGAGCTCAAACACGATGTGCTTATCATAAGTAGCTTAGGAGTTCCTATGACCGCCTTCCGTCTCCATCATCAGACTAGCTCAATAGTAGCTAAACATGGCATTGTCAGTAAACGCCTATGCGCTTTGCGCATAACCAAGTGCGAGTGGCTGTGACATACAGCGGACAGACAGACAGACAGACAGACAGACGGACAGACAGACAGACAGACAGACGGACAGACATGACGAATCTATAAGGGTTCCGTTTTTTGCCATTTGGCTACGGAACCCTAAAAACAATGAGGTAAAGGGCATTAAACACAATAAAATTAAGAGATACTTAACTTATCCTCGTAATCCGTTACTCATTTGGGTGTAGCCCCTTACTAATATAAATTATAATTTCAAACTGTTTTAGCATTCTAAGTTAGGTAGATCAACCTATTTACCTAACTGGGATAATACAACAATAATCAAAACAAATAAATTTGTATCAACATCCTCAACAAGGCCCCGGTCGATTGCAATTTGTCTACAATATTATACGTATATAACAGTCCCCACGATCATTCACATCCAGTATTATTCCAACTTTCGAAAAGGAAGTATCATGGAACCAGCTATGGGGCATTCGATACTATTAATCTTTTCTGCAGCTTTCATTGCTGTCTCTCATTGTGGACCACCAGGCAAGCCTAGTATTGGATGGGGAGAACGCAACTTCGCCATCGTGGAAGTCAATCACGCAGCAACGGCTTACAACCAACTAGTCACAAAGAAGGATGGTGCTGATGTATCCGTAACGTGGAACGTCTGGTCTGGGGAACAAGCTGAAAAATCCAGAGTTTTATTAAGTGGTAAAGAGGTGTGGTCTGGTGCTGGATCAGCTACCACAGCAAAATTTCAATTAAAGAAAGGTGGTAGGTATCAGATGGTAGTGGAACTTTGCAATAAAGATGGATGCACCTTGAGTGACTCGACAAATATCGTTGTTGCTGATACTGATGGAAGTCATTTACCTCCACTCGAATACTCTATTGGTGAGAAAAACAAACCTTTCAAGCAATCTTCTGGCAAAGTTGTTGGAGCTTACTTCGTAGAATGGGGGGTTTACCCGAGGAAATTTCCAGTAGATAAAGTACCAATCCCAAATCTTACTCATCTTCTTTATGGATTTATCCCGATTTGTGGTGGTGACGGCATCAACGATAGTTTGAAAGAGATAGGAGGAAGCTTCGAAGGATTGCAACGCTCATGCAGCGGTCGCGAAGACTTTAAAGTTTCCATTCACGATCCATGGGCAGCTGTCCAGAAACCACAGAAAGGACTGACATCCTGGAACGAACCTTATAAGGGTAACTTCGGTCAACTGATGATGTTGAAACAAGCAAGACCCGATCTGAAGATTCTTCCATCGATTGGTGGCTGGACTCTGGCTGATCCATTCTTCTTCTTAAACGATAAAGTCAAGAGAGATCGCTTCGTAGCTTCTGTTAAGGACTTCCTCCAGACATGGAAATTTTTTGACGGTATCGATATAGATTGGGAGTTTCCAGGTGGTAAAGGTGCGAATCCTCGTCTTGGGGGACCTGAAGATGGTAAAGTTTATGTGATATTAATGAAGGAACTTCGAGCGATGCTAAACGAGCTTTCAGCTGAGACTGGAAGGAAATACGAGCTTACCTCGGCTATCAGTGCAGGTTGGGACAAGATCAAAGTTGTAGATTACAATGCCGCTCAGAACTACATGGACCACATCTTCCTCATGAGTTATGACTTCAAAGGAGCATGGTCAAACAACGTTCTAGGACACCAAACTGCACTGAATGCTCCATCATGGAATCCAAAGGAAAACTACACAATTGATTTTGGAGTCAAAGCTCTATTAGCCCAGGGTGTGCAACCAAAAAAGATAGTTGTCGGTGTAGCTATGTACGGACGAGGCTGGACTGGCGTCCATAACTACAAAGACAATAATCCTTTCACTGGAACTGCTAAGGGATCTGTGAAGGGAACCTGGCAGGATGGTGTAGTGGACTACAGAGAGATTGCGAAGGGTATCACATCAGGAAAGTGGCAGTACCACTATGACAAGGTGGCTCAGGCTCCTTATGCTTTCAATCCATCGACAGGTGACTTAATCTCTTATGATGATGCGAATTCAGTTATTGAAAAAGGGAAATATGTAAGAAGTAATAAATTAGGAGGATTATTCGCATGGGAGATTGACGCAGACAATGGCGATTTATTGAATGCAATGAATGTAGGTCTTGGAAATAAAGCATGACGGTATACTTCTTACTATCAACTGCAAATTATGATCGTAGTTCTAAGTAATTTTGTGCATAGTTTTTAAAATATTATGATAAATAAAAATATAATAACACACACTATCCCCAAAGATATAGGCAGAGGTCTCAGTACTGAAACCTACAATATAAATAAATTATAAGACTGAAATATTATACATACTCTACACAATTATGTAAGTACATAATAACTAGTGATTGTTATAATAGGAATAAAACATTTTTATAAAAATGTATTGCGGTCATTATTACCTTTTGAAAAGCATTTTTATTTATTAATATTACATGTTGGTTTTATACCACTGTAAATATAAAAAGATTCAGCATACACACAGGGAGCCAGTGCCTAAATTTCGGACCAATCATAAAATTATATAGATTTACCTTCTAGACATCAATTTATTTCAAATTAATAGGTGTGATAGTTTTTTAGTAAAGTTGCACCACAACATGTATAGGTTGTCGGATAGTAGATTTATAAATTAATATTTTTTCAGCATATACACGAAAGTACACGCCATGGTTGGACTTGGAGCATACCTTGAGACGAAACAAAGAGTATGCTGTATAGCCGTAACCAAACAAATTCGCGGCCTCTACTACTCAGAAGAAAAGCATAATATAGATAGAATTTTCTAAGCAATCAGGCAGATCAATATCTCATTACATTTTCATTGAAGCTTTTGGCTTGAAGATTTGTTGGCAAAGAGAAAATAACCCCTTGTATGTATTCTATACGAGTACTTATATATATTATTATTTATTTAAATAAATTACTTCAAACTTTTCGGGCTACAACATAAACTTTGACTTAAGTATTTAAACAACGCATACAAACGCTTTTTATAATGTAATAAAGCTGGATGTAGTCATCCGTAAAGTCTAGACTGTGTTGCTGTCGCGTAGCTGGTATTTTCTGAAAAATGGTACGTTAGGTACCAATATGTATTTTTTTAGAATTGTTGACTATCGAATAAAGGATATTAAAATTACCTGGAAAAGTCAAGGATGTTACAAGGAAAAGTATGTTTTCTCCACCTAGCAATATTGATTCGTTCGAAGCAGAACTAAATAAAAATTCAATGTTCCGTTCCATTTACCTTTCTCTTCATCAAAGTCAATAAATATACTAACCGATACAAAATTATACTATTATATTATAATTGTAGGTTGAATGTGTTATGGGAAAATAATTGCCGATCTCAAGTGTTCAAATTAGGGTATTTCAAATATTTTCTATGTATGTTTTATATTCACATATGTGTGTACACAACCATACATTATATAATAGATGGCAGCCCTGCCGGATGCGACGGCCTCGGTAACTCATACACAGTTCCGGCGTAAAAACGACACAGCCGGACAGCGCGAGCGACGATACCACCCGTGGATATACGTGCCATTATTTACAACTACCTTGTTTCCGTGACTTCAGTCGTACAACCCGAGGGACTCAGCAGGTACAACGTTTTAAAATGCATTGAATTTTATAACTAAATTAGAAGGTCTAAAACTGAAATAAAGCTTCCTCAGAATTATTCTCATTCGATGTATTTTAGAAATGTTAGGGAAATATCACCTTTCTGAAAAAATACAGCCTTATTCTGATTTCTGTGATCCTATATCATTTTACTATATGTGTATCAATATTTATGTATAACTTTCTGCATACACAAGATTTATCCCGATTATTATTTTTTTAAACCCTACCTAAGTTAGATAATTTATTTATGCTTACTAAACAGTCTTATCAAAAACGAAAAAAAAACAAGTCACCAACAATCCTGTGTACGTATATAATAAGATTTTTACATAAAAGATCACCGCATTTTATACCCGCATTTTATATCGATCAAAGCTTAAACTTTTCTTTTTTCTAAAAGATGAACGCCCGGAAGTACTCATCCTGCATATAGGTACATTTTAGAACGTTAGTACCGCTGTCCCATGGCTGTCCCCTATCATTTTCGGGGTAGCTGTAGTGTAGCTAGCGCGTGTAGCTAGGTCATCTCATGCTCGAGGGGACAGCGCTCGCGGAAGCATGCCCTCACATACCATACGTGACCTCATAAGTATGTCAACATTTCCTCAAATATTTCTGAAATTCACATGAAATCCTTATTAATATTTTATGTTTGTATCTATGTATGTTTACATAGTATTACTAGCCCTCTACCTGTTGGAAACAGACCTCATCAATAAAACTGTATATTACGGTATATTACTTGGCTGATTAACGCAATGATGCTATTAGGATATATTTAAGATTCTAAAAGATGTGTTGATAATTTTTACTATGACAGTACAGACCACTTGTTATGTTACTGTTACTGTATATCTATATATATACCTATCTATCCGTCCGTAAGCTAAAAATTTAATACAGAAATAAATATAAATAAAAGTACTTAACACGCACACCCATATACTAGCTAAATAGAATTAAAGCTTTACAGAAAGGATGACTTAAATTACTCATTAATAATAAAACTAAAAGTGAACCGTGTATAAATACTATTATTATTATTGCATTTATTTATTTGATCACTTATTTCATACATTTTTAAATATAGATATAAAAAAATATTATTAAATAAGCTAATATCTAGCTAGATTATAATATCCTAAAGACATAAGGATACAGCTTACTACCTACACTATCACTATCACATAAAATCGTGTCCCAAAACAAACTGTATCGCCCGCCGTCTCGTAAAGTCATAACAACAGTTTTATAAGTCGGAACCACCATTGATAAACAGACGTTTATTTTTATACGCAATATATCCAGTGAAACGAAAACCTTTGTAAACTACTGCGTATCTAACACTTCTAACAGTAAATTATCAGATTATGTTATAGTTTCTCGTTCCAGAAAATCCTACCAATATTAGAAATGCGAAATTATTTCAGTTATAATTACATGGCATATAACAATAAATTATAAAAAAATACTTTAAACCAACTATTTGTATGAGGATACTTTGTATCCCATAAAATCAAACTACCATAACAAGTACATATTCTGCTATTTTTATCTAGACATATAAAATTCTCTCCGGCCACCCCGGTCTGGTTTCCAGCAGGTTGGTAGATTTTCCTCTTTGGATAGCCAAGCTAATGTGGCTAATGTGTTCGCGTAAAAAGCTCACACCAACCTCACATTCAACATTAATATATCTCAGTATATAGACAGACATAATGAGGTAAAGTTAAGGAAAAATAATTATGTTTTATCTGTTATTAACCTAGTTAAATAATTACAGTGACTTATTCTTACTAGCCTACCAATAATCTTATATATTTTAATATAAGATTCTTGTAGCCCAATAATAAAATTGTCATTCTGAATAAAAGGGAAAGTATACCTATGGAAGTAAAGGCCTTTGCTTGCGGCGGCGGCGGCGTCGTGTGACGGGTCGCTCACTTCCCTCCAATATGGCGAGGAGGGCGATGGCTGCCACATGCGTCATACTTGTGAACAGGTGCTGCTTGTGGGGGCTGGTCTGCTTAAGTTTGCTATTTATTTACTTATTAAATATTTATTCAGTCTTCTATGTAATTTTGCCGCCGCGCCGGGCACGCAATTGTTTTCAGTGCGATTAGAATTTAAATATTATGTAATGAATCTAAGCTTGTTTTGAAAAGAGTAATTGCTGTGTTTATTGCCGGCTCTTCTCAGCAAATGCAACCTTCCGAACCGGTATTAGAGTCAGACTTTTCATAAGTGCCTGCGAAGGTCTATTTGAATAAATGATTTTTGAATTTGAATTTTGAATAAAGGTCTATAGTAAAACAGGTCTATAGTATTGAAAAGTCATAATATGCTAAAACACGACGAGAAACGAATTAGGTAATTACGAGAACTAAATGATGAAATTGTCTACAGATCCGTTGGAATTTAATGTTTTCAGAGCAACAAGAGTATGCTAACAAGCTGCGGAAACTGGCAGATTCGTGACGTCTTCTACATATTATTTTAAAATTCAGGCCGCAAGTTCTACGCCACGTCCTCGCCACGTCCCCAGACTGGCACGACCTCGATACATCCTGGCACGTTTCGCCATGCTTCACATTATTTACAAAAAACTAATTCAACTTGTTCGAGATGGGTGCGGGACCGGGTGGGATTCGGACCATCTCGCTACCAATTACCATACTGCAACAACCTACAAATAAATATAAACTTTGTGTAGGGATTATTGAGGGCTATTATGACATGAATCTTAGTCAGCATATAGGTATATTTCACATCGATAAAGTTGTATCTTGCTTTAAATTCAAATTCAAAAATCGTATATTCAATTTATGCCCTAATAAGGCACTTAAAACTTTTACTTTTTCATATTATCGTTTTGGATTAAATTTTCAAGAATCGCAACTTTTGGCGGATACAAATAGTATACAAATAGTTATATTTATTTTTAAGCTTACCGTCAGATGTCACACAATAACAAATACATATGAGATGAGATTATATAACAATAAAGGAAGTGCACATCAGGTAAACGCAACATGTAGGTACCTACGTAAAATAATATAACTAAAAATAATAAAAAATATTTTTGGCGATTTAAACGCAGTTTTTTATTTATAATTATTTCCATGTATAGTATTGCCTTTATAAATTTACCCCCTTACTCATAAAGCGCTTTTTAACTTATATACTGATTAAATGGTCACGTAAATAATGTCACATTATTTGACAATGACAATAGAGTGACGTTATTTACAGTATATTAGTTAAATAACGTTTTATGAGTAACGGGGTTAATGTTTATAGTTTTACTAAAGAAAACTCATGACATGCGCGTCCGTTCGGTGTCAACAATGCTGACGTGTTCCATGTATCATCATTTATTATCAAGTATATTATACTTGATAATAAATGATATGTAATGAGAATATAGGTATAACAACCCTCAGAAGGAGGAAATATGCAGCTCTTGGAGACGGATACATATTTATTCCTTTTGAGGTCGAAACAATGGGTTGCTGGGGGCTAGAGGCGCGCAGTTTGGTTAGGGAGCTGTCCAGACACCTAATTGATTCTACAGGGGACCAAAGAGCTGGCGCTTACCTCGGGCAACGCATTAGCCTTGCAATTCAACGAGGTAACGTCGCGCGTCGTCAGCTTTTTTTAACCGACGAAAAAACGGAGGAGGTTTTACAACTCGAAGCGTTTTTTTTTTTATGTATGATCACGTATAACTTTTTACAGAGTAGTCCGATTTTGATAATTCTTCTTTTATTAGATAGCGTATACCTCGAAATTGGTCCCATACAAATTTGGATAAACAATACTTACCTTTCCCTTAGTATAGGGGTGACTTATTGTTCACTCACCGATGTTCATAGCGAGTTGTGTATTACATTATAAAATTAATCAAACATTTAAGCATGTAGTAATTAGCAGATTATAGCCACAAATAATTATAAGATAAAACTTTTTAACAAAAAAATTAAACCACTGAAAAAACTGAAAAGCAAAAAAAAATAAACCTTTTAAATATATAGAATTTTGAATATAACTTGAATTTTATAAGGTTTTGCAGTCGTAAACAAACCTTAAACAAACAAATCGAGGAACCTTATACAGAAAAAAAAACAAAAAATGTTTAAAAAGCTAATAGGACAACATTTCAGAGAATAATCGTGTATCAAATTATTAATAAGACCTCTTACTTTTTGTTTGGGATTAAGTAGATTATGACCGTATCTGAAGAAATATTTATTGAGTACATTTTTGTATAACTAAAAACTTGTAATATTGATGATAAACCATAATAACGACTATTTGTTCCTAAAATTGCACCTCAATAAACGAGATCACGAAAACTCACTGCAAAAATTATTGTAAAAGAAGTTGAAACTTGAAACCCTGATGGTGATGCCTTGTTTCGAATTCCAATCGTATCATAGCTTTAATATATACTTGTTTAATATATAATGTTTTAATATATACTTTACATCTAAGTTAGCCGATCACTCACTCTACAAAAATATAAAATAAAGTCTAGTCTAAACAACATGTTCCACATTACCAGGCAAGACAATATCATTTGACATTTTAAAATCGTTAATATAATAAGGTGTAGTACTTTATACATGAAATTCAATGTAATTGTACATTTACCTAAACTTTATGTAAAATTTTATAATTTTGTGTGAATAGAAAGTTCTTCGACATACGCAAAATTATTTCAATAGATAACAAACGGTCGGTACACAAAGTTGAGCTCTGCTGGCGTTAGCAGCTTCGTTGCGGAATATAAAATTCAAATAATGCCGGGAGTTGGATGATAATTTAATAATGCTCGGGGATCCGCAATGAATTGTAAAAGAATAGGTACCTACGACATAAGTTAATTACACTAATGAACAAGGGAAGGTACGCTCAAAAAATCCACCCCAAGATCACTCCAAAGTCTTTAGTACGATGTTCTTCACGCGGTTCATTAGCGCCTAGATATAACGGTGGGATCACATGCACTGTGGTTTCCCACCTACTAAATATTAAAACATCGTCATAGTGCCAACTATTTAAATCAGATTTTCATATTTCCACCCTGAAACTTCATGGTTGGACAAAAGATATTTTGCCTGAGGTGGCTATACATTATTGTGAATCAATAGTTTTCTTAACTTTTTAATAAAAAAAAATTAATTAAGTATACAATATTTTGTATGAAGCATGGCAGTTTTCATTGCCATAAATAATCAATCCTAACTAATATTATAAATGCGTAAGTGAGTTTGTTTGTTTGTTACGCCTTCACACCTCAACTACCTACATAAAGGATCATCATGTTTGGCACGCAATACCCCTATACTATGGAGAAGGACATAGGCTGCTTTTTATCCCGGGAACGCGGGTGAAACCGCGGGGGACAGCTAGCTTCTAAATATGTTTCAGGTTTTTCAAAATGTGCAGCATGTAGGACGACTGTGTCGAATAGAGTAGCTCCTTCATTAGTGGACCGGTGCGGGGCGGCGCAGGCGTGGCGGGGTTTCAACTATGGACCACATTTTTTGTCCTCTATTCAAGAAATTACCCTATAAATTAATACCGAGAATTTTGCCTAAAAAGAAACTAAAATGAATGGAACTTTTTCATGAAAATATTTTGCAGTATAAACGTAACATAATTTCGCTGCGTCTCGTATGTACCCTAACTTTTGCTATACTAATTAGTATTTAGGTAAGTATACCTATTTATACCTACTATAATAATATAGGTAATGTGTAGCAAAAAGTAAACAACCATATTGAAGGCATTGAAAGATAAGCTGTATTTGGAGCTGTGATTTGGAGTAACTGAATCCTGTATTGAAATAAAAAATATTTATGTTTGAATCCTAACAACCTGTAGAATGAGACTGCCTGGTCTGTATCTAAGACAGAAGACAAAAAAAGGAGCAAACACGAAAGTTTGTAGTGAAAACTTTGATGTTGTTTTTTTTTCGACATTTTTGGGTTTCCGTTTCAGACTCTTATTCCTTGACTGTTCATTGAAATCGTAATAGGTACCTACTATGCTATGGATTCATTCTAAATAAAAAAAAAATGTATAAGGCGCCGATCCCACAGAGAGAGTTCTAGAGTTCCGAGTTCTGAGTTCCGCGTTCACTGTAATCTATGCGGCGCCTTTGATCATTGCACACAGAGAACTCGGAGTTTAAGAGAACGCGAGTTCTAGCTAGCAGTTGAGGTGACACGTCTGAGCTATCAGAACTCTAGACTGCTCGCTCGCTGTGTGTACAGTAGTGAACGCAGAACTCCGAACTAGGAACGCGGAACTCTAGAACTCTTTTCTGTGGGATCGGCGCGTAACAAGTCAGAACTCAAAGTGCATGCGATAACTCTATACCTAACTAAATGAAACCTCGAAAAAAAAGTTGTTTCCGCTCTATCTTAGGGTGTGTTTGTGTATGACAGTTTTAGTACACATAAACAGGCATCATACCTACTTGGTTTGATTATACTGCATAATCTACACATAATAAAACTACAAAATATAACTAAAACAATAGTTATAAGTAGTTAAGTAGGTACTACAATATTACCTAACTAATGTAGGTATCAATAAATAAATTAATACTAAGATATAAGATAAATGTATCGAAATTGTGCAGTAGAGTTACAGAGCCACAAAATTGAGTTTTACGGTAAATTATTGTACGGATGGATTCCTTCGTGAGCGAGTCCGTCTCGCACTTGACAGGTTTTTTGTGGCTCATGAACTTCTGCGAGTGTGTTCTCACGCCTGTACGGCTTTACGAATCGTGAAGAGTGACGAATGACACAAAACCCTCCGCGTAAATGTGACCTTACAAAGTGACGTAAACTTAGAGGTAAAAGGGAATATATTTTTTTTTTACTGTTTCTAGACCTGTGTTTGACCGCAACCTGACGTTGGTAAGTGATGTAGCCGAAGGTGGTAAGCACACAAATCCTAGAAGGAACTGGCTCTCAGTCTCAAGTGCAGCTGTCGGAACACTTTCATAGGTCCTTGGCGACAGATTTTCAAGGTTCGAACCCGGGAACTACGTCTCGGCATCCGACGTCACTCTTACTACCACTGAGCTATTTGAGAATAGAAAAGTCAAAACAAACACTAATACCATGTGTCATGCAAATAAAAAAATTCATTTAGGGCAGGACTTCCCAAACTGTGCGTCGCGACGCCCTGGGGTGCCGCGGTATTATCCCAGGGGCGTCGGCACGGGCGTCGTGAGGCAATCTAAATAGGTTGGCTGTCTTTGTCGATGCAACCGAGTCGAGTGAGCGCCATGCGTATTGTGATGCGGCGGCCCCTCCCGCCAGTGCTTTTTCTTTTTCTAATGTTGATGCTATTTTGAGTTTTTCTGACAAATTGTTATTAGGTTAGAACTACAACTAGTAAGTAGGTTGTAAGGCAAGAAGGCCAGGACGTCCCAAAAATATGGCAACTTCCCAAGGGCGTCACAGTTAAAATAAGTTTGGGAAGCCCTGATTTAGGGTATAAGTATTTTTTATGGTGATCTCATCTCTTGATGATGTCGCTATAGTAATCTAATCAAGTTCGATGGTAAATTTTTTTTCCTTTTCGAAAGAAAGACGATTTAGTTTCATTTAATATTTTATTAAAGAAGAATGGCGAGGTTGGACCCACGAAATGTGAAAATAACAAGGCACCGTTTAGGTGCAAGTTTATTTTAATTAAATAATTACAAGTTTGCAAGTTCTTAATTTAGAAAATTTTGAGTCGCTAAAAGCTGGGAATCAAAAGATATAAATAATTTTTATTTATTAAAAATTAAGACATCGTGCATTTACAGAACGCAACGAGCATGACGTGCCGCCTAACAAAATCTATCACTGTCATACATAATATGTAGGATGACGGGGTTTGAGATCGGCAAATAAAAACTGCAGATTCTTCTAATATAACTTGATATCTTTATTTTCTTTTGTTTAACAATAATTTTACGTCGATTAGTTTAACACTATAGTGTCAAATGTCAATTCATTAAGTCCCTCGTTCGTATTCAACGGCTAACGTGGGATTATATTTTTTTGATTTAGTAGATTATGGACGACCCGGCTTAACCTGTTTGTACCGACTATTCTGCATACCAACTAAGATGGATTTGATTTACCTAGGTATGAATAACGTTTTGCAAGTTACAAGTGCTTTTATTTTTTTAAACAGCTAAATATGTTTGTGGGCAATGTACCTATGTTATATCTTGTAACCTGTAATATCCTTTTTCTCCCAACTTTTACAACATAATTTTCATTTGCGTTTATAACGCTCTACAATTATTATTAAGTTTCCAGTATTTCCCCTATCCCCTATCAATGGGTCCCCAGTAAAATGAAATTTCGCCATTCTTATTTCTCTAGGGAAGTTCCGTAAGTCAATTTAGTTGAGTGAATGTATGTTTTACTGATTTTTATTTTATTCAGAAATATAAGCATTTTTAAATATATTTATGATCAAAAACCACAAAAATTAATTGTGGTTGATAAAAGAAGGATGCAATTCTAGTTAATTTTAAATAGTTATAACAGCACTCTGTTTCCGGGCGCTATTTGTCCCGACGGGTCCCGGCAAAGGGACGAGTGCTCACACGGAGTAATCCGTCCATCATACCATGCAAATTGAATCACGTCTCTCATCTGCACACATGAGAGTGTCTTTCTCTCTGGAAAAGCGTTGTTTCACGTGAAAAATAAAAATCTACACAAACATACATTATGTATGTCGAGCTGTACCATTATATTTTTTATCATTAGGTACTTTCTACGAATTTCTTGTTATTATTTTATTTCTATGGAGCTCGCATAACGTCCTTGAAAATAGCAAAAAAATATATCTTAAATTTTGAAGTCAAATGTCCCACCAGTCACAATGTCATGTCCCAGGGTATGCTCCGGTATATCTTTATTCCGATTAAGTAAAATAGGTACTTATTTGATAACTTCTCAGAAAATAGCCCTCGAAACACAAACAGATAGCAGTGATCCAATAAAGGCATAATGCCTCTTTATGCCTTTATTGGATCACGGAACCCAAAAATCTACTTCTTCACTACAACTACTTCCTAACATCAGACCTAGGATATTCTGCATTATTTAGAAACTACTTGTAAGGTCTTATTGAAGACCGAACATTGGTTCGGAATTTAACATGTGCAGTTGAAGCAATATGCAGATATGATCACATTTCACTGTTATGATGTCGTTCATCATAATACTTTTTTCTTAGTTAGTTTTTTTATTGATCACTTTGGTTTGCCATTAACGCTAACAACTCTAGTAACATTGTTCCATAATTGAGACCATAGCGATCTAAGTGCGCCTCTTTACTTAGATAAGTGTAGCATGCCTTCACTTTGCAGACCGCACCAATTCTATAGTGAGATGTTGGGATCATCAAGGAACAAAGCACTGATGAGCACTTATATCAGTATGGCATGGAACAATTATGATTTTTCTAAGCGATTTTGTAATAACCATTACACATTATTGGAAATGTTACTTAGATAACTCTATGGTTCCGACGTCGTTAAATGTCTGCAACACAGAGTGGAAAATCTATTTCGTGGTCTGCAAGCTTTATTGTATGATGAACAATAACGATGACAAGATAGACCAGTAATGCTCGCCGCATTACTGGTTACGCAATAGCTACCTGTAAGACTAAGCGAACATATAAAGTTGCATGAAGCATCAATAGTTGGTGGAACAAAGACGGATAAGTTCGAGGCGAATGGCAGACTGGATCCGCGCTCGTATCGGAAACTGAACGAGATCTCGCTTTGTTCGTAAACAATGTGCAACGGACAAGCCTCGCCATAAAACTTTCAAACTCAAAAATGGACTCCGACTACTCTGTTTGTACTTGCTTTGCCAGGGAAGGGATCTTAAATTAATTTCAGATTATTATGTTTTAAGCAGAATTTAACTACACACGCCTTCGTACTGATTTGTATTGTTTGGCTACACGATTTTACTAAACCATCCTTCCCTAAACTTAACCTACTTATAATGTATGTATTGCTAACACTTCCTGTTTTTGACATGTCTTTCCTGATTGATTTTTCAACGTAACGAACCTAGTCATGTTTGACAAAGTCATACTCAGTGCTCTCGAACTTAATATCCTTACTAAATGCGAAAGTGAGTTTGTTTGTTTGTTTGTTACGCCTTCACGCTACAACTACTCAACGGATCATCATGAAATTTGGCATGCAGATAGCCTATGGTATGGAGAAGGACATAGGATACTTTTTATCCCGGGAACGCGGGTGAAACCACGGGGACAGCTAGTTTATTTATATATTAGTTAGATACATAAAACACTCTAGATAAATAAAATCAAGAGCGATAACAAATGACTTCAGTTAAGTGAAATTAACTGCGGGAAATCGGCTTAAGGACCGACTAAAGCTCTGGCTTGGCATTTCTTTTCTCTGTGGGCTTGGCCATCAATTTCCCTAGCCCACTAATATTCGATTCGACAATAGATCCTCTGACCTACCTTCTCGAACGGAGAGCATTTACCTATTATTTTATTGTATGCGGCGCGTGCCGCCGCCGCCGCGCCGCCGCCCGGTCGCTTATTGCTAGGAACTGTTTTAATGAAATAGGTAGAATAGAAGTAGGTACAAAACTTCTGAGAACCTTCAAACACTACGTAACATAAGCTCTAAAATAATGTGGGCAAGCTCTGATACGTTATTACATGGTTATTACCTTTTTTTTTTGTTGTTCCATTGTAGGTACCTACCTATAATGAGTGGAGTGAGAGAGATTAAATCTTTCTTTCCCAAAGTGGCTAAATGTTGATTACAATGTTACTTACAAAACGATTACAAGAGGCACTAGTAATGAAGTAATCAAAATCATCTGAGATCCGTAGAGCCACCACCATTTTCTTCAGTCAAATAGAATCAGACTGTGTCGTATCTACAGATTAAAATTATATCAAATAAAATCTTGTTTTTTTAGGTTGCGTATTCAGCAGGAGTATATTTTTTCATATTATGTGATATTCATTATTGAGGCCTTTAGCACATTCTCAAAAATATTTTTCGATTCTCTTTACTTATTTCCATATATCCGTGATTGTGTCGTGATTCAAATATATGAAGGTATGTAGGTATGCTCAAATTTAATTGGATACAGATTGGCCTATCTGAGGTAGGTATCCATACGTAGATTATGGCGATCATTATGTATCTATTATCTTTGGATTCGCAAAGTTTGTAATCGCCGTCCCTCCTTCATTTAATTTAGTTCACTAACATTGAAATAAAATCAGTTGCGTCTACCTATAGGTAGGTTTCTAACTCTCGATTAAAGCTTTTATCAGAGGACTGATTAAGTGTCGAGGCCGGGATGGATTTATTGTAAAAGTTGGCCGTTCACTGAGGTTAGTGATTCAAGCCCGCACACTTTAGTCGAATAATTGTCTACGTGATCGGAATGGAGGCTTCCTGGTGCCTTTAATAAGATCAGATAAAGAGCTCACGCTGGGGCAGGTGTATGCGCGAATCTATTCTCTGATGGTGACTTAATAACCCTACCTGTCTGCTTAATGCTCTCGGGGAACATTCTTTCATCATTTTATTACTTAAGCGGCGATTGAATGTTTAATATCATCCCTTTAGATTTAGACAATGATAAAAATACCTTACAATCGCTATGCCTAAGTGCGAGCCATTCTAACATGGCGAATCATACGGTATTTTACTTAGATAGTTATACAGTATGTATGTACACTATCCAGACTGTTAACTTAAGAACGGAATACTGGGTGGATAAAGTACATACTTATGTAAATTCTGCTCTCGGGATAAGGTTACCAAGCAACAAATCTAAAGTCGCAAGTTTATTGACTTTTTTATTTACCAAACGGCTGCGGTCGCACATGACCTTTGCTTCGACAAACTTTAATATCGCGTTATTGAGCTCGTGTCACAAGGCACCCACCTACCTATATTGTGCGGAGATATACGTGCGTGGAACGTGTCAATATCCAAAATTAACTCTACATTATGGTATATGTATATATATGGTATGGTATATGGTATGGTATTATGGTATATGGGAAACCTATAATAAATGCAAATGTGAGTTTTTTTATTTGTTTGTTACGCTTTCACGCCCGATCATCATGAGCCCCACGGAAAAGATTTATTTCTTTTATCTATGATGATCCCGCAGATAGCCTATGTATTGGAGAAGGACTTACTTTTAACCCGGAAACGCGGGTGAGGTGACACCGCAGCCGCAGGGGACAGCTAGTAATATGATAAATGCGAATGAAGAATGTTCACTAATTTAGATTTTTAGGTCTCCTTATTTTCTATAGAAAATAAAAAATGTGTGTGAAAGAATTATTTCGATACGTCAATTAGTTTCAGAGATATGGAATTTTAAAATAAGCGCGCGACGATGGATTCCACCGGCCCGTACTCGATGCGTGTGACGTCATGTTACATCGCTCGCTCAGTCAATCGCGCTCACAGAACAAAAACCCTGACGGGATCGCGCTTTTCCGTACGTTTCCCCAGTTGATTATGACTTTTTTGGTTTTTAAATTTCCAATATAAATACTAGAAAATCATGTGTTATGCCAAAATGTAAATATACAACCACCAGTCCACCGGAAAAGTTGATTTTACTCGTTCCAATGGATGTCCAAATACGAGAGAAATGGATAAAAACTGTGAAGGGGTTGAATCTATTTAGAGATAAAAGCAAAGTTTATTGCTGTAAAGATCGTTTTGACGTAAGAATGGTGACAGTCTACTATGTACCTAAATATTTATACACATTTGTAGTGTGCAGTTATTTGATACCTCAGCGCAGACGCGGTTTCACCCGCGCGTAGCGTTTTAATTATTTTGCGCGGAACTCCTTATAAATTATCTGAAGTAAAAGAAGCTTAAGTTATTCCTTATAACATCCGCTAACTACCAGTGAAAGTCTCGTCTATATCGGTCCAGCCGTTTTGGAAATCAGCCGGAACAAACTAACGTAAGACGTCGATTTTTTGCATTGAAAAAAAGTTATTCTTAAATAAATGAAACGTACGTTACTTCTTATAACATAAGCTTATCTGAGAATAAAATCCAGTCAAAATCGGTTCAGCCGTTAAGGAGATTAGCCGAAAAATTAATAAAAAAATGTTTTTTTTTTATGAGAAGGTACCTATATTTTTTTTATTAGCGTGGGGAAATCCTCGTAGGATACCCGACCATCTTGGGGGGAGCGCGATCAGATTATGCCGAACTTTTAGCGGCTTAAACCCCAACGGGTGTCGTCAACCGTATATAGGTACTTTCATGTGCATTTAATAAAAAGTTGTTATTTTGATATTACATAACAGACACTTCAATTTTATTTATTTGGATATATAAAGTAGATTGTGTTCCTGCGCGTGAGTAAGGTTAAGGTGAGCAAGGTTGGAGGGACTCAACGAGGATCCGTGGGGGCGCCCATATAAGATGGTCTTGGGTAAACTCAGGCCATAGGTGCCCCCCCTAACGGAAACCCTAGATCAGGGTCTGCTGAGTCGAGTTGTGAACACTCTCTTCCCAGCAAGCCGGTCAAGTCCCTTAGTCCACCCCCTGGCGACATGGGAGTGGCATGACGAGATGGGGGTGACCGTACAGGAGCTAGATCGAGCCGTTGGCCGCTTGAAAGCCCGTAACACCGCACCAGGACCCGACGGTATACCGGGTCGGGCGTGGGTGTTGAGTCTGGCTGCCCTGGGGGACAGGCTGAGGCAGTTATTCAACAGCTGCCTGCGTTATGCCAAGTTCCCCACGGCCTGGAAGGAGGCAAGTTTGGTCCTCTTGAAGAAGGAAGGCAGATCCGCAGATGCTCCCTCTGCTTACCGTCCCATATATCTGTTGAACGAGGTGGGCAAGCTGTTCGAACGAATACTTGCCGCTCGTCTCAACGGGCATCTGTTGTGCGTTGGTCCTGACCGTTCAACCGTAGACGCGGTCTTGCGCGTCCGCTCTCTGTCGGAGCAGGCTGTGTTCCAGGTGGAGTCGCGTTGGCGATAAGTCTCGATATCGTCAACGCCTTTAACTCTCTTCCTTGGGACGCAATCAGGGGGGCTCTGGCATACCATCAGGTGCCCTCCTACCTGCAGGATATAGTCAGGGACTACTTGCACGACAGGTACATCTTGTACATGGACGAAGACGGTAGGAGAATCCGGAGGGAGATCACGTGTGGGGTTCCACAGGGGTCGGTGTTGGGCCCGTTGCTGTGGAACCTAGCATACGATGCGGTTCTGCGTATCGATCTCCCCGCTGGCATAAATGTCGTTTGCTATGCAGACGACACGTTGGTGGTCGCCAGTGGGGATACCTTCGAGGGGACCAAACAGCTCGCCGAGCTTGGGGTGGAAGTCGTCGTTGCCAAAATCCATGAGTTGGGTCTGGAAATAGCGCCTCACAAGACCGAGGCGCTATGGTTCCACAAACTGCCAAGAAGCAGGGGACCACCCAACTCGTGCGTCCGAGTGGGTGAGTCGGAAGTCGGGGTGGGGCGGTACATGAAGTACCTGGGCCTCACCCTAGACAGTCGCTGGGGCTTCGAAGAGCATTTTGATCGCCTTGTCCCCCGAATCGAGAGGGTAGCGGGTGCGATGCACAGACTGCTGCCCAATCTCGGGGGACCGAAGGAGGAAGTTCGCCGCCTCTATACGGGGGTCATACGATCCGTAGCCCTTTACGGGGCGCCCGTATGGGCGAAAAGGCTGGCCATCCGGCGCTGTAGAAAGAAAATCTACAGCGTCCAGCGTAGGATGGCCCTACGGATCGTACGGGGATACCGTACCGTATCCTTTGAGGCGGCAACTATTCTGGCTCTCTTTCTGCCACTGGATATTCTGGCGGACATGGATGCACGGGTCTATGACCGAATCCGCATCGTCCGCCAGAGTGGTGGAGGCGACCCAGAAGAGGCGATGAAACGGCAGGAGCGATTTATCGCATTCGCGACGTGGCGCGCAAGACTTCGTGAGGAGCGGTTTGCGCGCAAACGCGTCGTCGAAGCAGTCCTGCCGGTCTTTGAGGCCTGGATGCACCGAGAAGGTGGAAGACTCACCTACAGACTTACACAGATAATCACCGGGCACGGGTGCTTGGGTGATTATCTGTATAGGATCGGACGTGAGGCGACGGCAGCCTGCTTCCACTGCGGTGGGAGTGACCAGGATTCCGCATCGCACACGCTCGCGGTGTGCCCTGCGTGGGGACTCGAGCGGCGGATTCTGGTCCAAGAGATCGGACAAAATCTCTCCCTGCCAGCAGTCGCGTCGGCGATGCTGAGCGCGGATACAGCGTGGAGAGCCGTAGCCTCCTTCTGTGAGACCGTAATGGTCCAGAAGGAGGCTGCTGAGCGGGATCGGGAGAGGGCCGATCCCACTCGGAGGCGAAGCCGCCGGGGTGCAAATGTGCCTCGTCGCGGCCCCCCAGCCCTGTAGCTCGGGCTTAGAATAACAGCTACGGTGTTCCCCTGCCTGTCGTAAAAGGCGACTAAACGGGGCCTTTGGGGTCGTGGGCAATCAGAGCGGGGGCTCTGTTCGCCCAGAAGCGACCCCAAGGAGAACGATGAGTCGATGTGGTCACGACTCGACACGACTCATCGTGCGATAGCACAGCGAGGGTGCTGAGGGGAGGTATCACACTTCCCCCGGGACGAGCTATCTAAGCGCCGCGCGTGGAGGGGTGAGCAGGTACGCGTTCAACACGAGAGCCCGCCCCCTTCTACAGCGCAGATGGCGACCACCGTGGGGTTTTAGCCGGTACAAGTTCGGCAAAACCTGGCCGCTACCCCCGTGGCGGTCGGGTATGCTATGAGGATTTCCCCACGAAAAAAAAAAAAAAATAGGTAAGAGCTCATTGGGGAGGGGGGAAAGGTCGGTAACGCGTAAGCGATGCTTCATGTGTTGCAACCGTCCATATGGCTACGGTAACCGCTTACCGTCAGGTGGGCCGTACGTATGCTTGTGGTAAACAACTTAGTTAGGACTTAGTCGTATAAAAAAATATATGACATAGAAAAGGTTAAGTACCTACATCTATTCAACTCGCTGCATTTGCAATATATCAATTTATTCAGTTAAATTTACTAAGAAGAGTATAAATAGGTATAGACAAACATTACTAATTTATTGTCTATAACATGAAACTGAAAAGGGAAATAAGTACCTACGCAAGTAGGTACTTATTTCCTTTAAAGCAATTTGCAAAATAATTATTTTAGGTATATTAGGCAGACAGGAGTAAGCATTTGCACTCTTTCTTCTTGCTTTTCGGCGGCAGCTGAATAACTATTCGTCGATAAATAATAAAACTTGTAAAATAATTAAATATGATTTGGACATCTTATTTAATTATATTACATTAATTATTAGATTCAATTTAAAAAAGTTTTGCATCCTATTCTGTAGCGAAATGTGTAGACCTTATTTTATGATTCCACCTAAATTGTACGACATTTCTGACGAAATAATCATTTCATTTCAACCATAAGTCCATATATTTTCAAATCCATAAATCAAATTCAAAATACTTTCCACTAATAGCGCAAGATACCTACGTACCACCGCTAGCGACTAATATGAGTGAACGGAGCGATGTAACATGACGTCACCTGCGGTCACGTGACCGTTAGCGGGCTTAGATATTTAGGGGAATTTTAAATGTCTGTAAAATCATAACTACTTGGTTTTTTTGAACGAAACAAAAACTAATGTATTTGTATACATAATTGCTCTACTGATACAAACTTTCAAGCGGTTTTGCATACCTATTAACATTCCTCATTAAATTATTATTATTTTGAATGTGAGTTTGTTTGTCATGTTTCACGCTTTAGCTATTCAACCGATCATCATATTTGGCACGCAGTCTCACGCAGATATATAGCCTATTATGGTATGGATAAGGACATACATCCATAGGTAGGTAGGCTACTTTTTATCTCGGGAACGTGGGGGACAGCTAGTCTGAAATAAATTATAAAGATAAAACATATTTTTTCTCAGAAACATACATACTCGTAGGTATGTGGCATAAATGCTTTTGGTTTGTTGGTCGTTCGTTACTCACCCTCCGGTGGGTATAAGTATCAATAGGTCTTAAATAAATAATCAGAAACAAGGGCGGAAGGGCCTAAGTACGGAACATTAACAAGGGTCCAGTCCAATTTTCGTCCTGTCCACGTTGATATATTGAGGGCCGATGTGAAGCCGAAGCGAGCGTGCCGCCCGCGCCCGCCCCGTTGCCCGCCACCGGCCCGGCCTCTAGCCGCATGCCCGTCGCCGACAGACGACTCAACTCATTTACTTTTTTCAATAGATATCGAACACGATAATTGCATTGCGATATAAAAAAAACCGGACGCGTGGAGGGACACAAACGAAGGGGTACAAACTTAACACTGTAGTTGAAAAACATGGTGCTCAGCTCACATACCTAAATTCCAGTTGTACGTTTGTAGTACAAAGTACAAAGTTTCAATCGGTGGGCTAACTTCACAGAAGTTCTTCAAATCCCTACATAATGCGTTGCCGGCCATGTATCTGCCTACTTTGGTTGGATGTACCTATGTAAGTCGCATCAAAGTCGATTCAGTATCATTCATTCAAAAGGTATTTTATTTTAGGTCCAGTACAAGGAAGGCATTATAGATAAATACTTTGTGTCAAGATGGAAGTAACAAAAGCACAGCAAAGGACAAAACATGAAGCTCCAGACTTCGCAAGCCAACAAGCAGACGCCGCACCGCCTGCGCTTTAAAAATTCAGTATGTATCCCCGGCAAGCTTGCATTTTTCGAGAGTACTAAAGTCTGCTTCGTTTATATTAAAGACCTCTATCTATTCGTTTTATCCATGAAATATGCTTTCACTCTCGTCGGCTCTTCATCCCGCTAGAGCCGCCTTCTCTGCTTTCATTACCTACATTGCTTGAGTATGAAAAATTACGTAAATTGTAGAACTACGAACTCTTTCTTCGAATTTCTACGTTTTTTTTTTACTAGGAACCTATAAATAATATAGGTAAACACTATCCCCCTTATTCATAATCGCATTTCATCGAACAATTAACCCAATATTTCCTCGATGTCGCATTTTAACTAAATCAGTGTAATAGTGTCCTCCGTCTCACTCTTTCACCACATCACCAAATGTCACGTGTCAGATAAAGACTAGAATTTTAGCTAATCAACGTTTGATAACTTCATTATGAATAAGGGGGTGTGCCTATAATATACCTACCGTTTAGACAAAATAGTTTACACCGTTATTTTTTAAGTACCTATGTACGATTAGAAGCACAGAGGATTGAAGGGAACAAAAATTTGCGTTGTTAGAAGAATATCAAAATAATTTTGCAAACATTGATTTTAATGATTATTATGAATTCCTAAAATATTACCTAGGTACGTAGGGAGGGAAATAAAGCAACTAATATGCTACGAAGTGGATTATTAAAATTGGACATTTAGTTCGAGCCTACGAATAATTAGGTTCGAGTCTATTTACATAATTACCCGACTGACCCGGGAGGAGGGTAATGTTTTTCGAGTGTATGTATGTATCTCTATTTCTTTGGCACGCTCTGCAGCCTAAACGGCTTGATGGATTTAAGCATATGACGTGTAATTAGATTAGTCTTAACTGTGGGAGTGTCATAGAGTATATTATTTTTAAATGGCGTCTAGGAATAAAAAAACAGGGGGGTATTAAAAATAAAAATTTCGTTATTATAACAGCATTATATAACAATATTGGTATCAATGAAAGCTTGTGAACAGCCCATTCCACATATGCAAATATTGTAATACTTTTATGGTAGGTACCATTTTAACGTAAACTGCAAAATAAATGTGTTTAATTTTTTCCTTCTTCTTTTCTTTTGTTTCTACTAAGTAAAACATTTCACCAAAGATTATGTACGTAGGTACCTACAAGATAAACAGAGAGGATTTTAGTGCCAGACAAATCAGTCCACCCGTTTCGGAGATTAGCCAGAACAAACAGACAAACAGACGCGCGAACGAAATTGCCGGCTATAGCTAGATAACAATAAATATCAAAATTAGACTGTTAACTATTGCTAGTAAACCCGTAGTGGTCGAAATTCGACGTGTCGTGTGAAAAAATTCTCTTTACTTCTTCTTCTTATTTTTAATTTTGGCAACCAAGCCCAAATTAGGGCTCATTTCTGCCAGTGTCGAGTTATATTATAGTTTCCAGTCACAACAATAAATCACTTCACATTCTAGTCCTCAGTCAGTCACCGTCCATAAAAGTCATGTTTTACTACAATAATAAATAAATAAATAAACGATACACATAATTCATTTCATTTCACTTCACTGGTGCACATGGATGATCTTTATTGGGTGAAATACCACCAAAAATACACAATAAAACTCAAAATACACAAATTTATGAAAATAATAATGAAAACACTACGTCACTCTAAAGTTCCCGCCAAAAAGTTCGTACTGATGTTTTAACCTTAACATTCTTCTCAGTTCGACATGTGTGCTTGACGAACGTATGGTAGTGTGTGCAATGTTTTGTTTATTAATTTTATGTATTTCTAATGTATTATTATATTAAAATATTAGCTTTCTGCACTTTTTTCCAAATTTTATCTAAGTTTGCCAAATCCTGGATTTTTGGCATAAATATACTTCTTTTTTGCAAGTTGGGGTTTGCAGCACTGCTGGCAACACTGCACTACGCACTTCACTCACTCACTCACTTTGTTTTGTTGTTTGACGGAATTCTATTGTTGAATTTTGTTTGATTTTGATTTTACCCAAAGGCTAATTTTACCTCTGAGGATTTTACCGGTTTAAAAACTTATTATTTTTATATGTACGTCCATGTAATATTCAACAAAAATGGAAGAAAATGAAAATTTTCCTATTCTCATGTGCTTACGAAAACCAGCTCAACCAGAATTTGATAGTTTGCATAAAATAGACATATCCTCGCAATCTGTGAGTAAACTATAGTATTATTATTATCTTATAACATGAGCCCTTAGAAAGCGCATTTTAACTAGTTTATTTGATACCTATTTGAAATTTTGAATTAATGTACAGTATCTAGTAGTAATTTTTGACTATTATATAAAATAAACCTACCACAATAATTTATACCTATATGTTAAAGCATAACCAAACCTTTTATAAGTCAGCAGTGAGTAGGTACCTACAGGCTGATTGAATAATCATGCCAAAGTAATACTCTTAGATGAGAGAAACCCCAACATCTTCATAACTTTGACATATTATATGAAAATAAAACACATTTGTATTACAGTTTACAATAGGGCGTGGACTGAAGAACTCAACAGTAATACCTTTCCTAAGTATATCAAGAACACATTGTACATTTAAAAAAACACAATCTAACTGGCATATTGAGGACAACAGTACATTTGGTATAGAAATCAATAAAAATAAGTTAGGGAAAGGCAAAACGAGAAAACTTTCTCATGATGATATTATATCATTGGAACCATCAGGAGAGTTTATTTTTAAATTCATTGATCAGTCAATGTCCAATGATGATTTTGAGATACCAAGGAAACGGATGAAAATGGACAAAACAGCCAATAATGATAACATTTTGAATGATGTTAAGATGAAATTTGAAGAGTCCCAGAGTTATGAAATAAAGCATATTGAAGATAAAATACAGAATGCAAAACAAATGCAAACAACATCAATGATTTTGAAAGAACAACTACAGTTAGACATGAATAGGAAGTTAGAAAATCTACAAAGTGAGTTTGCTTCTCAAATTGAAAATTTGAAAGGTGAAAAGAATGAAGTTGAGAAACAGAAAGCCCTTCTTATTGAAGAAAGAGATGCACAACTTGCAAGTGTACAAAATGAGATGCAGTCTAAAATCACTGAACTAATGGTACTACATAATTAATTATTAAATTTATAAATTGAAAATGATTATCATAGCAGTTATTAATACTTGAATAGCAGTTCCTGTAATTATATTTTCCCCACAATCTAATGGGTTAATTTGATAACCTATTTATGTTTATAACAATTTTAAGGTCCAACAACATAACATTTTATGTAGGGTGGTTTATTGCTACCCATATAACAAAAACTGACCAATTTCAATGGCAATGCATTTGTTTTCATGAGTCAAGTACAACAATTATAGGTTTAAAGTTCATAGAGGGTATCATTATATGTGTAGTTATGCTAAAGGATGTCTAATGCTGTTGTTGATGGCACAGGGAATGTGTTAATACCCTTTATTGTTTTTCTTTCCCAGGCACAAATTCAAAAACACAATGAGTCCGAATCTGAGCTTTTGAATGAAAATAACTCGCTCAAAGATAAATTACGGAAAGAACGAGAGGTATTTCTTTCTGAATTGGACAGAGTGGAGAACTCTGCGAAACAGGAGATGCTAGATAAACTTGAATCAAAGGTCCGTGAGCAGGAAGAGGTCAGATTGAAAGAAAAACAAGAATTAGAAGCCATGCTTAAGATGGAGACTGAGCAACTAAGACTTGCAAAGGAAAAGGTAACTATTAAGTCAGTAACTAATAATTCTATGGTGGCCAGGGTTGAAGCAGGATAGGTTTTTACTGAAGTGTGTGAGGAGTTTCCAGATCATCTCCAGAAGTCCTCAGTGCATAGCATACATACTGTAATTTTTTTATGGAATATGCACCATTAGATCAAAATTCATTCAGGACTTATGGTATATTTAGTGAACCTACCTTTAATCATTATGATTATTTCTCTTTTCATTAATTTAGGAGCTAAAAGAATTAGAAGAACAAAAGAAATTAAGAGAAAGAGAATTACAACAAGAACTTGAGAATATAAAGATGAATCTTCAAATGCAAATGGAAAAAACTGAGCAAGATAAAGTAAAGGCTGAAAAACTACTCCATGAAAAGATAGAACAAATGAATAAACTCAGCAATGAGGAAAAAGCAAAAATTGAACAATTTGTGAGTGTAACATTTATTTTACATCTTCGAATTTAAGGAATTATCTTAGAATTTAATCTTCTAGTGAATAATAATATGATTTAAGGTGATTATAACTCAAGTAGCTGTATCAATGTTGCGTGTCATGGATTTAAATCCTCCATTAGCTTGAGTCATCAATGAAAGAAAAGATCCTGAGGAAACCTCAGCATGGTGGAAAGGTGGTATGGTACACACACACTTGCATGGCTACCTTCAATGTTGAAAACCTGTTGCCAAGCTCCTCCCCACTTAGGGCCACTTCCATTCCCCATTTGGCCACATCACATATCATAGACACTTTTCTATCCAACAAACCAAATTGAGCTTTGTTATGTTATATTTTATTTCAGGAGCTAGAAAGGAAAGAAATGGAGAAAAAGCACAATGAAGCAGAAATAAATGCACAGAAATCGCTAGAAGAGTTAAAGGTTAAACTCAATTGTTTAATTAGAATAATTGTTGGCCCTCGCCCAATCAATAGAAGACTAATGATTTTGTTGACAGGCACGAGTTATGGAAAGAGAAACTCAACTGGCTGCCCTGGCTGCTGAGAGGATACAGCAACAAGCCGAGCAGTCCAGCGAAGTTATTAGCACGCTGCAGGAACAGCTTGAAAAAGTAAGAGTTCAGTCAAAATCATAAATACACTCCTTTGTATGTCCCCACTGTACATATTAAGTTACATTTTAATTTTAATAAATTGTTTTGTATAATCTTTATACACACGGTCGAAAAAGCGGTCGCGAAGTCTTAAGCTTGAGTTGATTCGAGTTTGTTAGTTCTTTTATAATATTATAGCTAATTTTAGAAGTAAAATCTTTATCAAGGGATATTACCTGGTAGGTTAGTTGTAATCAATATCGTTGAGACTTCCAAGTTCTATGTCACTTTCAGGTTAAAAAACAGTTGGAAGATGTGGAAACAGAGAAAAATACACTGTTAGAGAATCTAGGCATACCTGAATTAGGAGAAAGCTCCTCAAAACAGACTACGCTGACAGAAGTAGGAGAACTGATGGAAAGTGAACTGCAGTGCAGTATATGTGCTGAACTCTTTGTTTGTGCCATTACTCTTAACTGTTCTCATACATTCTGTAAATACTGTATTACAATGTGGAAAAAGAAGAAGAAAGATTGCCCTATATGCAGGTGAGGTTCGTGTATTAGGTATATCTGCTTACCACAGTACAAGCTCTGTTTTGTTTCATTAGAGAGACTGATACATACATACTACTTTTTGTTTGTAAATACATACTTAATATACATAATTACACCCAGATTCAGCACATAAATGCATGTCCTGTATGGGAATCGAACCCACGACCTGCGGCACGATTGGTGGAATCTTAAACAACTGCGCCAACTGGTCCGTCGTATAGAGAGGCATAGATGACCTTTTCCATACCAATTTTTTTCTGTGTAAAATTCTTGTTGACAACAAAGTGACCTGACAAAACGATAAATTTAGAATACCCGATATTTTGCTTTGATCGATCTTTGTTAATATTCCAGAGCACCAATTACATCTGAATGCAGAAGCATTGTACTGGACTCGTTTATTGATAAAATGGTACAAAACCTTACGGAAGAAATGAAAGTGAAAAGACAGGAAATGTTGAAATATAGAGAAGGTAAATTTGCTCATAATATATAATTTTATACAAAACAATATACTGCCAACAATGCAGCTTCATAATTATATCTATGTGAGATACAATTCAATATGTCGTTTGTTTTTAAAACAAATATAGTAATAACTAACCCATTTATAAAGTGGATCCATCAAATGCAAATAATGTATGTGGATTTTTTATGCCTGTTATGATATCTAATAAAATAACTAACTAATAGTAGTGTAGCTTTTTATGGTGACAGTTGTGTAGTCTTATGAAGCTGTATTGTTGCAGAACTAGTGTTGGAACTGGCTCGACAGACCAGCGCGGGGACCAACCGGTACGCTTACTTTTTACACTAATAGCATGATCATTGCATTATAAGGGCACTTGTGAAGGCCAAAATGAAATTTGAAGTGACACCTGTTCGAAAATCAGCCTTCAAACAAAGAGAGAAGAAAAAAAATGAGATATATCAGTCAGATGGCTGAATAAAAAAATATACTTATATGTATTAGAAATGCACATAACCTTGCTGATTTTCTTGCATGTTCTTCTCAGTTGAAGGCCGATTTCCAAACTGATGGTAAATTCAGTAGGTTTGGCCCTCATAAGTGCCCTACTAGTGCCTAAATTGATGAAGTAGAACCGGCAAGAAACTCAACTTGTTCTTCATATGACTTTTAATTTTAAAAACGTCTTCCGTTTAAAATATCATAATGCTATAAAATTCAAAATCATTTATTTGAATATATCTTCGCAGGCACTTATGAAAAGTCTAACTCTAATACCCGTTCGGAAGCTTGTTTTTTTTTTTATAAAACTAAGGTGGCAAACAACTTGCCCGCCTGATGGTAAGCAGTTACCGTAGCCTGTGGACGCTAGCAACACCAGGGGTACCACTCGCGCGTTGCCGACCCTAATAAATTTTCTGAGAAGAGCCGGCAATAAACTCAGTTTTCAAAACAAGCTTAGATTCATTACATAATATTTACATTCTAATCGCACTGACAACAATTGCGTGCCCCGGCGCGGCAACAAAATTACAAAGTAGAATGAATAAATATTTTATAAGTAAATAAATAGCGCATAATAGTTTAGAAGCGCTCGTGGTGTAGCATGATTAGCCGTTCTTAGTCGATCGGCAAAGTTAAGCTACGTCTGTCGGTGTCGGTGGTCGGTCGGTATGGGTGACCGCCTAGTGGTATTTCAAATCGTGCGTTTCCGTGCTTCGGAAGGCACGTAAAGCCGTTGGTCTCGGTTATCACTTAATTCTGATAGTCGTTAAGCTAGTTGGATGCGTCCTAGGCGGCTTGAAAAATTCCAACAGTAGGTTGACAACTAGCCTACCTCCGTCAATCCGCATGGGCACGCGTGGTGGAGTATCGCCCTGTCCCTTTCACCCTCATTTGTGAAAGGAGGCCCGTGCTCAGCAGTGGGACATTATAGGCTGATGATGATGATGAAATAAATAGCAAACTTAAGCAGACCAGCCCCCACAAGCAGCATCTGCTCACAAGTATGACGAGTATGCTAACTTACCATAGCCATCATCGGTAATAGTTTTATTGATTTGAAATAAGATTCAATTTCCATTGGCATTGAAGCATCCTTTCCAATCCAATTTATATACAGTGAGTGATTATGTAATGTTATGTTTCTTTACATTTACTATTGTATCGTAAATGTAAAATAGAAACTATAGCTTACATTGTAAGCCATGATGCTTCGTCGGATTCCGGGTGGGCTGTAGTAGATGAAACATCTATGAGACCATTTATAAGAATAGACAATAATAAGAAGATTATTAAACCTTAATCATAAAATAATTGGACTGTTTAAAAAAAAATTAAACCAACTTCAAAGTACACTAAGAAGTAATCAAATCCTGATGTGATGACAATGGGACCAAACGGGAAGTGTAACCTTCCAAAAAAGATTTTCCAAATCGTTTAATAAATGACGGAGTTATGAGGAAACAAACATAAAATATATATATATATATATACAATCGAATTGAGAACCTCCTCCTTTTTTTGAAGTCGGTTAAAAATGCTTTAATTGCTTATGAGATGAAAAAAGGGTAATGTATGTAAGATATTTATTAAATTGTTTAATTGCAGCGGAGGTGACAGCTATGATGACTCCTATCAAAACACCGACTCCGACACCCTCGAGGAGGAGGAGGAGGAATACGACGAGGACTACGACGAGGAATTATTGTACGTAAATACCTATATACCTTACTAAAAGTCGAGTGGCTCTAGTTACTGTTTGTTTATCCATCTACTCTTATACAAGTGGACATTTAAGAAGGGTCAGTAAGGGTTGAATTAACTCGAATATGGTTTTAGGAGATTATCGTCATTTACAGAAATGCCAATAGCAATAACCCAAAATGTTTGAGATAGTCTCTTAAGCCTAAGACCATATTCATAAATAGGAACTAGAAAGCTTACATTATCTTCCAGTGCTATAGGCTACTTTTTATCCTAGGAACGCGGATGAAACCGTTTTTTTTATTATAATAAACATTTGTTTTTTTTTATAAATTATAGCAGTCTGACTAATATATTATATGCCCAGTACGTAATTACTATTTTCAGATTCTTTCTCGCTACCATTTAGGTTAAAACAAAATTTCAAAATCTGCTGTTTCGTGCTAATATAAAAACGTATGTTTGATTATTTTTTCTTTATTTATTTTGAGTGATATTAGTACTACCATCATTTAGACTGTGAAATTGATAGAGACTCGTAAGACCGGTCGTTGAAGGAAAGCATCGCGAAAAATCGGTGGTAGGAGACTGTGGTTCCCGCCTAGAAAGTTCTGGAACTGTCGGATGAGAGCCAGTTCCATTTTGTACTTAATGTATGTGCTTTCCTCCTTAGGTGCCTTTACTAAGTACGGTGAAATTGTGATGTGAACACAAATCATAGTTTAAAAAAACCTATCATAAAAACAACTGCCGAAGCCTCAAGATAGGCTTAAAAGATTAAAAATATTGTGTAAAGTCATTATTTTGGTGCGCTAAGCTTATCATGCTGTGCGTATACGCACTTGGGTCTCGATCTGGAAAATATATAATATGTACTTCATACTAGATTTAAATTATTTGATTGTGACCTGTTGTATATGCCTATGTAAATAAATAAATAAAATGATTTAATTGTTTTAGCGAGGACTATACAAACTACGGCGACTGGCGCAACCGCGGTCGTGGTTTCAACTTCTACAGCAGCCGGTACTATCGCGAGTCCGATACAGATAGTGGATCTGACGACAGCGCCAGTGGCAACGACAGCGAGTTCGACGGCGCCGGTGTTGTCGATACCGCAACCGCTGCAGGAGGTGCCGCACCAGCTGCGGGAAGTGCCGCTGCGGGAGGTGCCGCACCAGCTGCGGGAAGTGCCGCTGCGGGAGGTGCCGCACCAACTGCGGGAAGTGCCGCTGCAGGAGGTACCGCACCAGCTGCGGGAAGTGCCGCTGCGGGAGGTGCCGCAACAGCTGCGGGAAGTACCGCTGCGGGAGGTGCCACAACAGCTGCGGGAAGTACCGCTACGGGAGGTGCCGCAACAGCTGCGGGAAGTACCCCAGCCGCAATCACTGCGGGTGGTGCGGCCCCCACCGCGGATTCTCACGCAGCCGCAAACGTTTCGCATAATACAGGTGCGTATAATGATACCATTTAAACCGACGCAGTCGTCTTGACGAATTGCCAGATATTATTTTATTACCGACAAGTAAATTATGACTAATACGTCATGTGTTAGCGATAACTTCGCTGGCTGGTCCAGAGGAGACGCGCATGTTTATGCTTATTATGGTGACATGTGGGGTACTGTTGAAGAACTCATTGAGTATAGATAGAACAATTATTAATTTACCCCCTTATTCATAATAAAGTTATCAAACGTTGATAAGCTAAAATTCTGAACTCTTTATCTGACATGTGACATTTGGTGATCGAAAGAGTGAGACAGAGGACACTATTACACTAATTTAGTTAAAAAGCGATTATGAATAAGGGGGTTAGAGTTTTATTTTTGGGTCTATCTCAAAAACTACTACAGCTTGGCAAAAGTTTTGAAACGGTTTTTTTTTGTATTCTGACCACATTATTTTATCTGTGTTATTTTTATTTATAAAAGGTATCTGTGGTATAATTTTATTGGTCCTCGATTGACCTTTTATTGAAGCGTAAGGGTGAAAGTAGCTTTAGGGTGAGAAAAACCTAACAAACTAATGCGTTTTTTTTTTGTTTTTTTTAACTACGGAATGTTGAAACATGAGTAATCATCCCTATTTACGTTTGGTAGAGCGGAACGCAGACGCTGATGGTGTTGGCGAGCGAAGACGGCGGCGTCGGCGTGTCAGCGGTGTACCGGGCGCCTACTACGGCGGGTACGGCCGCTGCTACAGCTGCGGCGCGCGCGGCCACTGGGCGCCCGGCTGCCCCTTCCGATAGCCATTAGACATACAAACAAACCTACTCTGTTTGCAATCATTACCCGCTAAACATATTAAATATAACTAGTCCCTACATACCAGTGTCTCATTTCGTACACCACTTCAGATGTTATTAGTGTTTTTTATATGATATCCAGTCCAGCTGAAATAATGACCTCGACCTCCTGCCAGTTTCGTGGTCAAGCAGAGCGATTCTTGCCTAGTCACTTGAGAGCTCAAGTATACCTGCTATGTGGTACAAATTAGCACAGATTCAAAGCCCTGCCAGAACGGATCACATCTTGAAAGATAGGTATTCTTGTTTTTTGTTAGACTTGAACAATTTGTCCAAGGTCAACATAGGTTGTACTCATCTAAGACTTTAAATTTAGTAGTGTTCCCAACAATCACAGTAAGGATGGGATATGAACATAACATTCACAAAATAAATCAAAACTTGAAACAATTAATTTATTATACGCACAAATAAAAACTACTTCACAATTTGTATTATAAATAAATGAAAATAATATTGTGCTTTATGAACAGACCGAAATGCAATAACACGACAAAAATGCTGCGTCAACAGCAATCATTACAAAGTCATACTCGTAAGTACATAATTTAATTTTAAACATTCCCATTATTATGTAACACCCTCATTGAAAGTGACATTTGTTCATAATTTAAACAAGCCTAAACTATAATAATTCATTGAAGTTCAAATATATTAAAGTTGTTAATTACTATCACAAAAACAGTTGGTAGGTACATTCATATGACATGGACTTATGACTATAAACATTTCTTTTTAGTGTTTTGTTATTTGTATTCCATTGGAAACTGTTCCACGGCGTTGCAATCTTTGGTTCGGCCTTTCAAGTTAAATATGTTTTCGTAAGACTTAAATCGTACTCGCAACTATTAATAGAATATCGTTGACTGAATACATATTTCAACGCCGCAAGAGCCCCAATGGTTGCACAAGAAATATAAGGCAATTTATAAAAAAGAATTGAGTGCTTATATTCAAAAGTACATTGATATAATGTAACTAGAGTTGTCAAGATCTAAGGGGCCCGTTATGATAAGAGGGTATCTCTTCTTGTCTCTTCTTTACACATTGATTTACCTACTTATAGGTGCTGTTAAAATGGGCCTATCAGATCTTACCGACTTAAAATATTAAAAGCTAAAATAGAAGATAAAAATTGAAAATTTAACCTTTCAATTATTGGAATACTGTCATTGCATAAGACAACCTTCACTAGAGAAGCACAATTAATTATCCAGTAGATGTATTCTACAAATATAAAAAAAACTCGGAAATTGAAGATGTAATAAATAATTTCACAGCACAAACAATAGGCACCTATGCATATCAACACCTAGCCGCACGCTACGTTACAATTATAGGAATGTTAAACAAGGCTACCTTTGCAGGCATCTTGTCTTTCATGCATATAACTATCATATGGTTTATTAAATTAGGTAAATGTAATGATAAGTGCCTAAAATAAGTTCTTATCATTGAATTATAGTAATTCAATGGTTTTTATATATTTTTTAAATATTCAAGTAAAATTATTTTTATTGATTTATACTTTTATAATATTTTTTCTAAAAGTAGGATATTAAAATTACTAGTCAGTAAATATATAAATATAATAACATGTATGTACTCAATTGAAATATAGATATTTATGAAGTTTTGAAACAAATGCAAGATAGCTACAATATTAATTTACTAACTGCCTAATTTATAGGTACCCATGAACTAAGTATGTTCAACTATAAAATTGATATTTTTGGAAAATATTAGACGATTAACGCCCGATATTAATATTCCATCTATCCTTTAATTTGAGTTCGTGGATTTTGAAACTATTTACAAGAAATGTCAAATATCAATCCACAATCTCAAAATCCCGGATAGATCGAATATTAATTACGGGTGTTAAAGAAGAAAGCTTACAAGCTTTCTTCTGCAGTTTCTTTCAGCTACAGCATGGTTGCACAAATTGTGAACCTTGCTTTCAAAGCTGGCTGGACATTTGTCTACAAGTGGCAAGTGACGATGTGGCCGAGGACGGTCAGCATACAAATCTAAGAAGGGACTGCAGTCAATTGTAGATGTCGGATCATCAATTGGTGTTTGGAGATTCAATTAGAGGCCAGTCGCCAGACAAGTACCGACCATCGTGTTCTGTTCCCCACGACGTTTCCCTTCAACCAAAGCTCAATCAGTGTATCTATGGCAACCTTCACAGTTTCTCGTTACTTTCACAGCTCTATTGAAAACTGCTCAAAATATGTCCATTACGAGAGAGAAGCGAAAACGTACCTACGTGAACCTTCACATAGTAGGCTAAACTGTCAAATTTATTTTGTTAACAGTATAGATTTGTAACATAGTAAATATAACACATACATACACATTATAATAATTCTAATATTGTCGGCCGATACATTTACACCAGAATAGCGACAATATTTTTGCAAACACTGATAAACATACCTACCCCAGGTTTACGTTCGCGCTATAGCTATATCGCGCCAGCATATTCAATTAACTAAGGTAATAATAGCGAGAAGTACAAGGACTACGAATTGGTAATCTAAGCGCAACTTACGCTAATAAGACGTTAGTCTTTGTCTCGCTGGATGGTGCGTGGCAATGCAAGCTATCTATATTTTTATCTTGTTAATAGTAAGATAAGGCAAAATATTGCTTTTTAAACCTTTTTTCATTACATTTCCTTATAATATCGAAGTCATGATGACCCAGTAGGAAATCACTGATCCACCACCGCACCATCAATGTTTTCCATTAATACAGTTTCAATATTTCACTACCTACACAAAAATTATTTAATACGATTTATATTCTAGCAATCACAGCAAATCAACTGTGGAAAATAATAAATTAACCACCTTAAAAACAATTGAATTGGTATGCTATGTATGTTTTATATGATATTTAAGGTAGTCATTGTTACAAGCTAGATAAGAGGTTTTAATCATTCTTCTTATCTGCTGTTTGTTCTCCTTCTGTGATAGCTGGTGTGCCATTCTTAGGTTGTTTCTGTTGTTCCTCCATCTCACCAGAGAAACCAAACTCATTGACACGCTTGTGGTCAACCTTGTAGATCCAACGTTGATACAGGAAAATGAAGAATACAATATCTGCACAAAAAATTATTCATTACAATGTGATAATATATTTTAAAACCAGAGCAAATAATTTTGGTACATTGGTTTATATTCTAAATTTCAACTATATCTAAAAGATAAGGTGAGATAAACATTATGTCACACTCACCATCTCTGAAGCATCCAATTCGGTACATAGTTGGCATTTTGATAACAAAAGCAAATATATCATCTATAAATGTATTCAGGAATTTATACGTCATCATGCGCCATGGAAGGTGGGCTACAGAATTCAGCTTGTAATTTATGAACAACTGTGGTGTCATCATGATGAAACCAAATGTCAACAAGTAGCCATACATCATATTCAACACAAATGAATACCAGCCCTTATGTTCTTGATACAACAAAGAGTAAACACCATATCCAATCAGCAGTGGGAAGCAAGCCCAGCTGAGATAGCGGAAAGCTAAAGTGTCATATTCCCTGGTGCTGGATGCCACATACGATCCTTTGTCAGTAAAAGTCAATTTTGGTATTCCAAATATACGGTCCTCTCTGTTCAATTTAACATCCATAACTTTATTTATTTTCCATATCTCAATCAGCAATCCTATGAAACAGGAGATTCTAACCATAACGTTAGTTTCATTATCTAAGACATACAGAAGTACAACAGTAGATTGGAATACATTAAAGAATACGGATCGTACAGAGAGACCTTCAAGTGACTGTCTGTTATTCCAAAACTGTATGTCATTTTTGAAAGCTAAGAGCTCAAATATTGAATGTAACACAGAAATTGAAATTGTCAATCCCAGCAGGTATGGGGAGGTGTCCAGAAGCAACTCCTTTACTGTATCTTGCTCCTCATCTTGCTCTTCAGCTCCCAGAGCTGAAAACATGCTCAGCTTATCCCGCATTGCTTGAGCTGTGTACAACTGCCATTTAAACAGGCTCAATGGTTGAAATGTTATAAGCAAATCAAGGGTTGTTGTTGTTTTATTTATAGGAACATAATCACGCATCATATTCCAGTAGTCATTTATAAATATAGCTGGTTTATATTGTTTACCATCAGGCAAAAAGTAAATGAACTCATCCAGTGGTGGTGGCACGCTACCCTGCATCCAGTTAGTTTGGTCTGTCACCAAGTTTATAGTCAAATTAGGATGCCAGTGTGATACAATCTCCTCTTTCATTGTTTCAGCTTTTTCAATCTCCTCAGCAGACTTTTCAGTTTGTCCAGTTAATAAATTGTGAGTTTTAAGATAACGTAGCTTTTTATATTTGTTCAACATTTTTTTGCCATGTGTGTAATATGATCCTGCATAATCTTGTTTATTTTTAGGGTCTGGTGATTTACCAGATTTAACAATAAAGACATGGAGATAAATGGATCCATTATTCTTTAAAGTATCAGACGGAGTGATTGTTGTTGAAAATGTATGGGTGCCATCATCATAAGGTCCTCCATTCCAATCACCATATATTAGCCCTGTGTGTTTCCATACTAAATCAGATTCTTCAATGTTATCATATATCTCTTTCTCGGAGACATAGCAAAACATATCCAAGATTGTTCCATTGGCAAACATATTTATAGAAGGAATACGAGGTGCCCCTGTGGGATTGCTCACATCTGTTTTGGGTGCTGATGGTTGACGAAACATTGTTGTTATAAAATAAACTACTAAAGCCCTTATAATAAGTGACTTTGTAATAGCAAAGAAGGATTCTAATTTTGATGGCTGCATTGCCTGACGTTGTTCATCTATTTGAGCATTGATCTGAAAAGACACATTAATTATCAAATTTTTGTGACATTTTCCTATTCAAAGAAATAGAAAAAGTAGGTCAAGAGCAAGTAAATTTAATCAAAATCACATTGTGTTTTATAATAATTATAATATTATACGGTTTACTTTGACGAATTGTTAATGTGGTGTGTCCGGTGTGTGTGCGCCTAATTTAAATTGAAGGTTAAAAATATAATTCAGTAACAATTTTATTCTAGATGATAGTTGTATCTCTTTGAACATAAATAATTACTTACATCAACACTATCATTGACAATGCCTTCAGCCGCCTGGGCCGTCGCTATTCGGTTTTCATTACTAAGCAACAAGTCATCTTCATCATTTACACTGCTTGGCTGACTATCGTTTGAACTGGCCATTTTGATCACTGATTAGCTAGGAAATTGGATTACACTATATAAATATTACACAATTTAATAGTCCTTATATGAGTTTGTGAGTTGTCAATCTAACAAATGAAAGAATACACAATATGGATTATGAACCGATTGACGAATAATTATTGAAATTGATTTATCCTCGTTATGATTGATAAAATTGTTAAACTGACTGACACGACAGACATGGACCCAGTGTTGCCAACTGCTAGCTTTAGCCAGTAGCTAGACATCTTGCAAAAAGTAGCTAGATTGCCAGATTTTGTTACCCAAAAAAGGCGCTAGAAGTAGCTAAATGTTACATAGTACGTAAATAAAAATAAAAAATCATGTTTTATTATATCAAACATGAGAGTATTATAAATATATCAGTAATATAAATATATAATAATCAGTAAATTACCTAGGTACTTTTTGTCACAGGTTTAGTTCCATTTTCACAATAATATATGTATCCGTTTTAAATGCAACACAAGGCAGAAGTAGCAGAACACAAGTAGCGCAGACATTATACACATATATACAGACAGTATTATAGGAGTAATATACGGTTTGAATGTATTATAAAGCGCAACTTAAAGAAAATATACATAACATAAAAGGTACTTGGAACATAATTAAAGAAGTATGTAATCTAAAAAAATCTAAAACAAAAAATAAAGAATTACTCAAAATTCAGCCTAAAGCTGTAGATTCGTTAAACATAGTTAATAACTACTTTGTAACGGTTGGCAGTAGCCTAGCTAATGAAACTCTAACAAAAATGGGTACAACAGAAAAATCACTGGCACAGGCGGCAAGGACCCTAACCACTCCAATACATTCCTTCACATTGTTTTATACTGATCCAGGTGAGGTTAACAGCGTCATATGTGGCCTAAAGACTGGATCTGCACCTGGATGGGACCAAATTTCCTCTATTATTCTAAAATCATTTCGTGGCATACTAGCAGAACCAATATCGTATTTATGTAATTTGAGTTTTGAAAAAGGTAGTTTCCCAACATTATTTAAAAAAGCAATAGTCTGTCCAATATTTAAATCTGGGGACAAAAATAATGCATCTAATTATAGGCCTATTTCACTTCTGGTCAATTTATCTAAAATTATTGAAAAAATTGTGAACAAAAGACTTATGAATTATTTAGAAAAGAATAATTTCTTGGCAGACAACCAATACGGGTTTAGATCTAATAGATCTACGGACGATGCAGTACATAAATTGACCTCGCTGGTATCTAGATATATGGATGATGGAGAGAAGTGTGTCGGTGTCTTCTTGGATCTCCAAAAGGCATTCGACACGGTTTCGATTCCTATCCTACTCATGCGGTTGGAGAATATTGGAGTGCGGGGTACGAGTCTTAATTGGTTTCAGGACTACTTATCTAACCGTTGCCAAACTGTGCGAGTAGACAATTATGAGAGTGGTAGTGAAGTGTGCAGCTTTGGAGTCCCTCAAGGAAGTACGCTAGCACCTAGTCTGTTTCTGATCTACCTAAACGAGATATGCAAGCTTAATCTTGAAAAAGCGGACTTGATAGCTTTTGCAGATGACACGGCTGTTCTATTCCACGCATCCGACTGGGCACAAGCTTGTAAGCTAGCAGAAAAGGGTCTTTCAACCATCATGAAATGTCTGGAAAATAGCCTTCTGACGCTGAATACCTCCAAAACTAATTTCATGTGTTTCAGTATAACGAACTCTTCAAAACCTGATCATAACTTTCAATTAAAGCTGCACTCCTTTCCATGTAATCTTACGCCACCAAACCAAAGCTGTACGTGTGAACACCTCACCAGAATCAGTACTACGAAGTATCTAGGGGTTTTAATAGATGACCGGCTGAAATGGGATGCTCAGACCACCGCACTTGCAGGAAGAGTAAGAAAAATGATATATATATTTAAGAATCTACGTCAAGTTGCAAATCCTGAACTTCTTCTGCAGGTGTACAAAGCGCTCTGTGAATCTGTACTTAGCTACTGCATCTGCGCTTGGGGAGGAGTAGCTAAAACCTACCTCATTGATGTGGAACGCGCTCAACGCGCAGTTTTGAAAGTTCTAATGCATCGCCCTTTTATGTATCCTACGTATATTTTATACCAAGAAACGAAAGTCTTGTCAGTCAGAAAGATATTTGTATACGAATGTCTGAGGAAATATCATCGAAAGGTCGTTCCCTATCTACCAATATCTAATACAAGACTCGATCGCTGTCCTGTTCCATGCACAAAAACATTTTTTGCCCAAAAACAGTATTATGTCCTTGCCCCACGCTTGTATAATATGATTAATAAATTATATAAAATGAAATCGCTTAGCAACCAAGAGATCAAACATAAAATAAAACATTGGCTTAATAATTTTGACTATGACAGTACAGAACAACTGTTACTGCAGCCGTTCTAAGATTGAATATACATATATACCTATCTATTCTAAAGATAATAGTTAAATACAAAAATAAATATAAATAAAAGTACTTTACATGCACCGCAATTTACTCATAGTATGAATTTTCACTACACACACTCACACACACATGCACACCCCACACAAAAACACACACCCCAACACACCCCCACAAACACAAACACATACGTAATTGTAAGCAGCATTAAATTAAATTAACTTAATATCCTAAATTAAATGTTTAAATTAGTATTCTATTGTAAATTTTATAACTTGTAAAGGGGAAAGAGGCTGGCTCCTGAGATACAGGCAACCCCTAGTTTAGGAGTCAGAGCTCACCATTAAAATGTAAACCTGTGTTTTGGCAATAAAATACTTATTACTTACTTACTTAATGAATAAATGAAACTGGGAATTCCCGGCCATCGACCTATTACGAACTCTCGAAAGTATTAAAAAGTTGCTACAAAAAGTAGCTAAATAAATTTAGCTACAAGGTAACAATTGTAACACCAAAAAATAGCTAGATCTAGCTATAAAGTAGCTAAGTTGGCAACACTGCATGGACCATGACGTAGATATTGAGGATTAGGTTTGGAACATCGAACAATTAACCCAAAGAAGCGCAATGACGTTCATTTTGGTTGAAATATATTCCGCCAATTTCCCAACGCCAATAATGCGCTCTGATTGGTTAAGTCAAGGACGCATGCACTCTGATTGGCCAAGTCAAAAACAAACGATGCAGTGATTGGTCCTTACCGTTCAAATTCAGTGACAAATCACTGACTAGTTTCGGAATTTGATTGTTCATTATTACTACTCTAAAGGGATCTTTCCTCAATGGTTTGGAATAAAGGTTTGGGATTAGGGGATTAGGGACCATGATGACAGGCAGGTTGGGCAGGTGTGACGGGTGTGACAGTTCAGTTTTAATAACCAGGGCTACATTCCGAATTGGATAATATCGCTCACAGTGCTCACAGCAATAATTTGCGTACCGAGTTCATAACGAGTTAGATATCACGTTGACGACAGCTGAAAACTGTCAACAATTCGGAACGCTCGTGAACGCGCTCACAGTATTCAAAACAGAACATTTGAGATTGAGAATTAAATTAAAATCTGAATTAACAATGCGCTAGTACTCCTTATATCTTTTATAAGTTACGGACGGGCCAGTTGGCGCAGTTGGTTAAGATTCACCTTACGCGCCGCAGGTCGTGGGTTCGATTCCCACACAGGACATGCAGTTGTGTGCATGAACATGTCTGTATGTCCGAGTCTGGGTGTTATTATGTATATTAAGTATGTATTTACAAACAAAAAGTAGTATATGTATTATATCAGTTATCTGGTTTCCATAGTACAAGCTCTGCTTAGTTTGGGATCAGATGACCGTGTGTGAGGAATGTCCCAGGATATTTATTTATTTATAAGTTGACTCGCAAAAAGGAATATCCGCTTTTTTTCATAAAATCATAAAAAGTATCTTTGCCAAATGGAAAACCAAGAATCTTATTAGATTTTAACCGTAGATACAGGATTAGGTCTATCTACGTAATTAACCATAATTTTTAACAGCGCTCACGGTGATATCATTTTAGGGCATGGTCGGTGTGAGCGCAAGACGACGCAAGTCATGACTTCATTTATGACGTACTACGGCTCCATATCTCTTTAGGACTACAGTTGTATTATATATATATATATATATATATATATATATATATATATTATATATATTGAACACGATGTATATTTATAATATATATATATATATATATATTTTCATATTATCTTTATATATTTTTACAATATCTTTTAACTTATAGCTGTACGTAGTATTTATCTACTCTGAGTTATAGCATACAGATTTGTGAGTTGCGATAGCCTATAAGTGCCTATAATTCGTTTGTAAGCATACAGTCAAATTGTTTAGTATACAAGTAAGAAATGTAGCGGTTGGCTGTACTTTAATAAATAAATAAATAAATCACAAAATCCTGTGAGTCTGTCCCTTTGATATAGCCGTACTGTAGGGTTAGGTGTACCTACCTTATGAGAAAACAAATTGAATCCTTTGATAATATACACTTGACTGAGGGAGGTGTAGTGTAATGTAGTAAATTACTGATAATCATAGAAATAAATATACCTAGAAAGAACGTCGCGAAATGACGTTCATAATGATAGTAGTTGTTAAAATATTCCAATTAAAATCGGGAGAAATTTAAATATTGATCATTATTTAGCATTTTTATTTGATTTAGCCTCTAACAGTTAGAGCGTATTTTTATCGACGCGTGCACAACTGCGACACTCTATCTGGATGTATCCTTAATCAAAGCTGATAATAAGTAAATTATTGTTTTTTGTTCCGTGGTTGAGTGTCTAGGTATTATTTTATTACGTTATTTTTAATTAAAATCGACAAAAGGCAAAAGGTATTTGCCTTTTTGAGCGGCCATACCTATTTAAACAAAATCTCGATAGAATTTGCGATTAATTATGTACTTTTTAGGGTTCCGTAGCCAAATGGCAAAAACGGAACCCTTATAGATTCGTCATGTCTGTCTGTCTGTCCGTCCGTATGTCACAGCCATTTATTTCCGAAACTATAAGAACTATAATGTTGAAACTTGGTAAGTAGATAGAAGATTTTCATACAAAAATAGAAAAAAAACTATAAATTTTGGGGGTCCCCATACTTAGAACTGAAACTCAAATTTTTTTTTTCATCAAACCCATAAGTGTGGGTTGTCTATGGATTAGGTCTTCAAAAATGATATTGAGGTTTCTAATATAATTTTTTTCTAAACTGAATAGTTTGCGCGAGAGACACTTCCAAAGTGGTAAAATGTGAGTCCCCCCCCCCTGTAACTTCTAAAATAAGAGAATGATAAATCTATAAAAAATATATGATGTACATTACGGTGCAAACTTCCACCGAAAATTGGTTTGAACGAGATCTAGTAAGTAGTTTTTTTTTAATACGTCATAAATTGAAATTAATATCAAATACTCAGGTCTATACTACCATTTACTTATATACCTACAGGTTTGTACGGAACCCTCGGTGCGCGAGTCTGACTCGCACTTGGCCGGTTTTTTTGTTAGCGTAAGTCGCGCGTCGCCGCGTCGGGTAGAGCCACAGGGTAGAGCGCGCGTGTGACACCTCAATGAATTAGCCGCATGCAAACGGCCGCGCGGCGTAGGTAATTTTTCTGGTCGCGTGACAAGCAAAGACTACAGACTACAGTATATACTTTGGTGACAAGTGCGCCGCCCAAGATATAAGATTCTTGGCGCCGCCCTACCATGAGACAGGTGTAGGTAGGAACTAGGAAACGAAACTACAACTTTTAAAGGTTCCTTGTTTGACTGCGGAACTCTAATCCTTGTTAACATTTTGTGATGAATATATTCTAACCCACAGGTTTGCGGAGTAGGTAGGTGATGTTATCTAGGAGTTTTGTTTTCAAGACTTGCTGGTTACCAAACACAATAAAACACGTTTTAATGTTTATTGGTTTATTTTAAACACAAAATTGAAAGACGTGACAGTTAATCGGGCCCAAAATGCATTCGGAAACCATACCGTGAATGTTTAGATTCCCAAACCATAATGAATTAGTTCTGACAACATTAAACAAAACATAAAAAATATTACTAACAGCAATCCACTTTATAAGTATTTCCTAGAATCTACTCAGTAATAGTAATACTCAGATTCCGTAGCGCACATGTTGAACATCCGACACTGGTTTCAATCACAGAGATTTCATTACCTATATTTTGAAGATTACTTACTTAAAAAAACATAGAAATATTCTATTTCTTTTCTAGCAATGTAAATTGATGCATGATTTCCTGCCTATAATTATTAAAGGCCTAAAACCGCCCTGAGCTTGCAAAACATACCTTTTTGAAAAGGCATACCTTTCCACTTGCATTCATCTTCTTGCATTGTTCCATGCGGCCCTCTGTACATACTGACAATATAAGGTATAGTTTTATAAGCACAAGGAACCAACCTACAACTATCTATACGTACGAAATGGCAACAGTCCACAAAACTCTTATTCATTTAATTTAGTTGGATTCAATTAATTTAATAGGTAATTATTATTAGTTCTGCACTCATTTATTATTCTGAAATATTTACAATGAAACGTAAACCATGATCCCATGGTTCTAACGCCAATTTGAAACATGCCTTCTAAAACTTAAAATTAAGTAAGTTACCTATAGTTAACAGATTTTAGCATTAAAGCTAAAGGCCAGCTATGCTTACAATTTTTAAATGCAATAAGTTGCTTGTTTGTTGATACAAATAAAAATACAATAATATAGTTGTTATGTATTGACAGGATCCTTTCATCACGTAAATTACACTAACAAGTCACAAGCGAGACATGTAGTTATATAATTGATGAGTCGTTCATTTGTGATATTAATATAGTATAAAAATAAGTAAGGCTAGCTGGGACCCCATACAGCGCCTTTAATAGGGAAAATAAAAATGTTATGAAAATAAGGTCTAAATACATATGGTAAGTACCCCTAACCAGTATCGGCAGACATGTGCCGTCATACACTGAGCGCTTAGAACGGCAAGGGAATTAGCAATAGCGTTGACTGGCTAGGGTGTTCTTTACTGTTAAAGCCTTTTTTTAACAAAAACAAAAGTGGAGCTTTTACTTTAAGTTCTATGGGGACCTTGCCACAAAAAGCAGCGACACGAACGGTAGGGTATGAGAGGAACAATTCAGTGCGGACACGGACCAACCATGTGGTGGTAATTGGTAAAAAGGGGACCCGCTTCCTAGACGTTACAAATAAGTATCTGTAATAATATCTTATATTTTAATAAATCTACAATTTTCAAAATATCGTGCCTTCTCTCTTTTCTTTTGTAGGTCTCGATTCGCAAGGCCCACGTTTGCCTTATTCTATGCTGAAATCCCATTTGACCTATCCTGAGTTATGTCCGGGTCAGACTGTGCATTGAATGTAATTAGCTATAATGAACATACTAACTTAGTTTACAGTTTGACTTGGGTTTGTTGACTAATGTAACAGCTGTCAATCACCAACCGACGAACCGATATGGTGTGCGGAAAAACCAAAAATGGCTTATGTCACACCTAACCTTTAAGTTTTTGTATTCTTTTAATAATAAATAAATAAAATAAATATAAATGGCCTTCTCCCAGGCACTTATGAATTTTATGATTCTACAATAAATTTTTCCCAGTGATGGCATATGAAACAGAGACGTGGAATTTGAGGAGCGAGTCAAGTGTCCGAAACTAGGACACTGGTAGAAGAACAAAATGAAACAGATATGTACCAAGCTCGTAGTCAGTAAGCTGACGGTGACAATGGGGAGGCCACATCGCTCGAAGAGCCAATAACCGATGGAGAAGTAAGGTTCTCGCCCACATACTCGAAAGTGGACGGGTGGAGTGGGACTAGGTCGGTGGAGCGACAACCGGTCAGCATAGCTGGGAGCCGCTGGATTCAAGCAGCCCAAAACAGTTTTGGAAATCAATGGGGTAGATCTATGTTCAGCAGTAGGCATCCTTGGGCGGAATATGCTGACCAAGCTTAGTTCACGGTTTTGAAGTTGGTTTTAGTGTCAAAATCAATATGCCACTCATGTTTTTGAATGTTTATACAAAATGATGCTGACTATTATGGTTGAGTTTAAAATATGATTGTTTGGCCCTGTTGATAAGTTATCCATCTTTTTATTCAAAAGAATATCATCAATTTTCATTTCTTGTAACACTATTTGTAACGTCAATACATCCCTCATTTGCTTGAATACTTAATAAATGATTCATCAATTATTCTTCACAATTTTATTATAATCAGTACTGATTAACAGAAAGTACTTTTCATTGGATTCACACGAATGAAGTGGTGGTCATAAGCACTAGCTTATTATATTGGCACTAGCCAAAAACAATTACATAGTTCATTTTGCAAATAAATAAATGCATCATCAAACAAGCTCCCCTTCACAAGTGTACCACCTCAAAATAATGTTATTTTAGAAATGACTAAAAGCTAATAATGTTTAACTTAGTATTATAGTGATTTAACATCATAAACAGACCTTTCCTATTGTTTCCTTATTATGATATTGTTTAATTTGTGAACTGTTACCATTGTTTTATAATATAAGTTAATCCTGCATCTCTTCGGGCAGCTCGTGAGGGTTGAGAATGCCCGGCACCGACAACTGCACTCTCCGCTTGTCGTCTTGCGCCTGACGCAGCGCGAACAGACGCTCTTCTAAATATAAGTCACTGTCGTCTTCACCCGTATACTCCTGAAAAATTATTCAATTTACTGCACATTTCTTTCACATCCTTTACCATATGCCAACCATTATCTGTATATATAAAAGTAAAAACTGACTGATTGAAATTTAGAACATAGGTATCTTATGGGCTTCCAAAGGGTTTTTAAATTCAACTGCTATGGGGGTAAAAAAAGGAAGCACGGGGCGGAAAGTTAGTTAGATTACTCGTTACTTTGTTATCCACTTTAAGACAAAAATAATCTATTGAACAATATATAATGAGCAAGGAATTGTTTTTGATTTCGGCTACTTTGAATGCTCGTTCATAAAACTAAAAATAAACTTCAGTATAAAATAAATCCAAATCCTGCTTTTTTATATATAATAAGAAATCATTTAAAACATCCTAAATCTAGCATTAAACAAAATAATAAAAAGTAGCTCATTCATTAGATCATAATTGAAATTATCTTTCATGATGTGCATTAAAATTTATACAGAGTGTAACGGAAAGTGTATACTGTGTATATCGATTACATTAATCCACTTTTTGGTACCTACTTGGCGCACAGATCACGGAAGAGAAAATATTATATTAATATTAGCTTCGACGCAATATGATAATGACCTTCATTGAGCGGTAACATGTTGGTTATGATTTTAATAAAATAAACTAAGAATCAAAAAGTATATACATTTTTTAGTAATTAATTTTGAGCTGAAACTTTTTATAAAGAGTGTACCTGATGACTTGATCCGTACGTGGATTACGTAACTTTATTGCAATGAAATTCAGATTGAAATTACCTCTGAATCGATAGATATATTACAAAATCGGAAATGGTTCCATTTCTAATGAACCACTGTTTGTATTTGCAAATATCAGAACGTAAAAAAGTTATCAGAAAACCGATATATTGAACCGATTTCAATTCGAAAATGATTGAAATTAAGTTACATAATAGCCCCGCAGATGTATATACCCTTTTTGTTACACCCAGTATAGTAAAATGACGTAAATCAGCGTAATCGTCAACATTTTGGAATTTGTTTTGTATGGTCCGCTATGACGTCACGACATTTTTGCGGTGTCGTTATCGTCTCGTGTGGAATGGAACTCTGGAGATATTACTCTTTCAATAAAAAAAAAAAAATGCGATACGCAAATTTAACGCTGCCTAGAGGTTCAATAAGTTAATCATTGCCAGCCTCCCTAGACAAGATGGCTGCCGACAATCGTCATCGTTAGTAAACATCGAACAATTAACCCAAATAAGCGCAATGACGTTAATTTGGTTGAAATATATTCCGCCAATTTCCCACCGCCGACAATGCGCTCTGATTGGCCAAGTCAAAAACACACGATGCAGTAATTGGTCCTTACTATTCCAATTCAGTGACAAATCACTGACTAGTTTCGGAATTTGATTGTTCATTATTTCTACTCTAAAGGGATCTTTCTTCGATGTTAGTAAACAATCAACCTTTGTATGGGATTGACATAAGAGATTGTTAAAAATCACGTGATATTTCGATTTGAAATGTCAATCCCATACAAAGGTTGATCGTTTACTGTCGAGGACGATTGTCGATAACCATCTTGTCTACTGGCCCAGTTGTTGTCTGGGCTAAGTTCGATTTCGTCGGCAGAATTGGTGAGAGACTGAGAGAGTAAAAAGCCTTCCCTCTGGGAGTCGAGCTTTCTCTTCTCTTGCCGATGGTCGGCAATACAAACGCTGGTGCTGAAGCGGTGTGCTCCTGAATAGTGTCCTGTACTAACGTGTCTTTTCGCGCTCTCCTACACCAAACACACCATTGGTTACTCGTCAGACTCAAGGTGGCAGTGAGGCTAGATGTGGCGAAGGTATTCGATCTGGCACCGGCTTCTAACGAAGTAACCAGCTTACGGGCTTCCCGAGGGGTTATGCAAAATATGTTGTCCAGCAGATGCATAAAAGCCGTCGTTGACGGTAGTTGCTTCGATAGCATGATCATAAATTCCGGCGCAAGGCTCTAAGCTGTCCCCGACGCTGTTCCTGCTGCATATCAATGATTTGCTTTCTATTGACGGCTTTCATTGCTATGCGGACAACTGTACTGAAGACGCGCATTAATAAGTCCGCGCTAATATCCCTCGTTCTGTGGTGGAGGAAAGCCGCGAACGACTTGTGCCTAAAATCGAGAGTACACTAATCAGTCTCTGATTGGGGTCGACTAAACCTAGTCCATTTCAAACCCTCTAAGACACAAGCCTACGCGTTCACCGCTAAGAAAACCCCATTTGCTGTGGCTCCACAGTTCCAGAACACGCCTCTTAACATAAGTAAGAGCATCGGGATCCTTGGCGTCGACATTTCTAGCGACGTTCTGTACCGTAGTCACTTGGAAGACAAAGTCAAGCTGTCATCTAACAATCTCGGTGTGCTCAACAGTGCAAAGCGATACTTCACATCGAGGCATAGACTGCAACTTTATCGGTCGCAAATCCGGTCCCAAACCTGTTAATGAAGTACTGGTGTCATCTGGGGGCACCTAATATCAGCTTGTGCCGTTTGACTCGGTTCAGCGGCGTGCTATTCGAATTGTCGAAGATCCCAAGCTCACAAGTGGTGTAGAAAGTTCTTACAACAGACATGATGTTCTGAGGAATCATTTGAATTGATGCCTAATGCTACCTCTATCACTATCGCACTTCTCGCCATCCATCGACGGTGAGCCCATCCTTAGATATTGGAACCAAAATGGTCTCACACTGTTCAGTTTCAAAGGAGCTTTCTACCATGAATGCTCAGGAACTCTCATGCTGTACTTCCGTGATTTTCCCAGCATGGGGTTCTTCAAGGGTCTATAGAGATTTTTGCAGGGTCGGTAACGCGCGCGCGCGCGTGTGAAACCCCTGGTGTTACCAACATCAATAGGTTACGGCGACTGCTTACCATTAGGTAGGCCGTATGCTTCTTTGCTACCTTATTAGTATAAAAAAGCAGAAATAGTGCATATCATATGCATCAGTCTTATCATTACGCCTAAGACTACTACTACTACTACTACTACGACTCGCAAAGATACTTACTCTTATCTGGACTAAGAAATCTCTTAAGTGATCCTTAAAAGCAGGGATATCTTGGTCCAAATTAAACAATCCTTGAACAGTAATCTTGATTTGATTATCTGTTAAATGGGGGAATGCCGTTTTTAAAAGGTTGGCCACATATTCCTGAAAAAATTAAAAGAATATACATATTAATAGTACACTGCGGTTATAAAGTAAAGTAATAATTTAAGCACATACATTTTAAAGAGATAATTATTACCTGTATGTAGAGGACATTGTCGGGGGTGGGTCCGAGTGGTACTGTAACTCTACCAGCCTCTACAAGAGAAAATATGTATGCTAATATAGTAGCGTGCATCGTCAATCCAGCGCCATGTGACGTATCAGTTACAACACTGAAAACATGCTCTAAAATATCACATAAATAGGTTTGATAAAAACCCTGAGCTTGCGGATGTTGCTCGACATTGTGTAGCAATCTGTACAATATCTGAAGACCAGTGTCTGCTACATTTCTCATGGTATGCTTAAATGCCCATATTATGGAATCCAGCACCAACTTGAATTGAGCTGGAGGTATGCTCAGGAATGCCTTGAAACAGTGTGTGTTCACTGCTTGTAGTAAAAGGAAAAATTCTGTTCTGTGCTCAGGGTACTCTTCAAAGTCTTTGTTGATCATTTCCAATGTACATTCAAAGACAGCATCAAATATTTTTGGTACTTCAGATGTGATATGCCCTCCAAGCTTATACACAATTGCAGCCATGCACGATAATACTTCCGGTTCACGGGCATCAGGAACTGCAGTCCTTTGATAATCTAAGAGGACAGCATCAAGTAGTGGCGGTATAAAGTTCTCCAATACCATACCATTATCAGTAGATCTCGATACCCAACCAGCAATCAATTTGAGTGTTTCTTTCTTTATTATTCTCATATTCTTTATAAGAGGCTGCTTGGTTACTACTACTCCATTCAAAGCAATTGCTTGGCTGATATTTTCTGACATAACTTTGTAGACATTAAGCATATCCAAATATATTCTGCCCAGCTGCACAACATATGGATGGCCTAATGCACGGCAGGCACGCACATTGGTCTTAAGAATACTCACAAGCTGTTTGACAGCTTCTGGATCTTTTAAAATATCCACATTATGGGATGCTTGAGATATGATGTCATCCCACACTTGATTGGGTAGCAGCATGTACTTCTCAATGAGCTGCTCCTGTGCCACCTGGTCAACATGTGCACTGATCATATACCCTACAGCCTCATAGAAAGTGTGCACTTGAAGTGTTTGTAAATCACAAATAATGGAACTGATTGTGCTTAAAATTTCTTCAATAAATGGACAAGCTTCACCAACTTGAATAGTTACAAAATGGCGACGGCATTTGAGCGCAATTTTAATGAATGTGTCACAAGCCATATCCTGAACACCATCATGAGTTTCATGCATGAATTCAAACAGTTTGTTCACAACTGTTTTTAAAAATTTCCAGTGAGCTCGCAGGAAACGTGGATACTGTCCAACAACATACATAATGTTACTGGCTATAATAGCTTTATTGTCTTTGCCTTTCTTCTGTTCACATAGCCCTAGGAGTTCCTTAATAACAACAACCAAAAAACGTTTCTCATCTTCCTCCATCATTGCACCAGATATGGAGCCGATAGCCCAACACAGTGTGTTTAGATTCTTCCATGACCACTCCGTACCATTCACTTGGTTCTGTAATTTTTCAGTCATGATGCGTTCTGTGTCCTGATAGTCTAAATGGGTGAGGTACACCAATGTTTCTCTCATATTCTTATATAAATTGATTGAATCAGTGTCCTTCATAAACTCTCTTACCACTTCACCATTTTCATTTTCAACCACCAACACTTCCTCTGGTTTTGCCATTCTAGAGATCATAATATAGCGCACACTGCTTAACACATCCGAATACAATGCTTTTCTACCCACATTCTTTCCAAGGGTGTATAAGTTAGACGAGTGAGAGCATGGTGCAATTTTATACAAATCAGCAGCCAAAGCATTCCAGAACTCTAAACAAATCTTAAATATTTCCACTTCTTCAACTTCAGATATCAACACAAGGTACCGGAGGGCATTCATTAAGGTGTTAGTAAGTCCTCTCCTTTCAATAAGTTGACCATGTTCTTTCAAGTAGGTACAGAGAAACAAAGCAAGATTCTGTATGAACACTTGTTCCTGGTCTCTTCCAGCAGCATATGCTTCACGTATGTTTGTGGTGAGTGGAAGCATTGCCTCCAGTTGCTCCATAGTTTGCACAAGCAGTGCCACAAACTGCTCTTCATAGTTGCTCACAGTAACACCTGCTATCTCTGTTAAACAACTCAATGTTACATTACGAAACATAGGTACATTGAGAAACTTGAAAATAAGAGTGCTTATCAATTTCATCTCAAAAATGTAACCAAGTGGAATCCAATTTAAAAATCTTAAAAGAGTGTGGAGTGTAGCATCCACAAGAGGTGCATTTTGTGAATTTTCAAGAACAAATTGACACAGTTGAAATATTTGGCTGAATTCAGAACACATGGTGTCTTTGAGATGTTTAGCTTTAGTCTGTGTGAGTTGTCCCGTACTGAATACAAATACTTCTTCACTAAGGAGTTTTAAGATGACCATGTTATTTTGACATAGGCTTTCGTTTGTCTTGGAAGCACCTACAATGTCACTTATAAATGTTTCCCAGTTGTGCGGCCACTCTCTCTTCAACACCTGAATTAAGATCATATTGAGCTTCTTCAAATACACTTTATTATTATCCATCGTAGCTGGGTCTGATGAAGTTTTGATAATGAGGCCAACTATGTATTTTTTAATGCCTTCACACTGATTTCTTGGTAAAACTTTCCATCTTGTTTGTATCACTTGTTCTAATATTTGCAAGGCATAATATTTAGTTTCTTGATTCTGTGAGAACTCCAGTATAGTATCAACACGAGTCCAAGCGTCGGGGTGCTCCTTCAGAGCCGTCAGTATGTCCTGGGCAATGCGTTGCTGTTCTCCAACAGTTGAATACAAACACCCGACAATATTATCCAGTAGATTGATGTCTAATTTTTGGTTAAAGTCCAAAAGTTTAGAAGCTTGTTGCTCTAAAGTTGCCATTCTGATTTTAGTAAAACTTATAAAAATTGGTTCCTCTTAACGAAAATCAAACTTAATTTGATTTATTCACATTCATTCCTCACCATATGCCACACTGAAAAAGAAACAAACCCTCCATTAGTTCTTCATTGGCTCTTAACCTATATCAGGTACCCAAATATAACTGTGAATAATTTATGTCTCTAGTACCTACAAGTTGATCATAGAAAAATGTATACTTGATATGAAAATACAATACAGTCTTCTGTAAAACACAACAAATGGAACTTATTTCACTAGACGACAAAATACAGAGCACACACCCGTTCAATTGACAACGACGTATCGGTACAATGCTCTAAATGAACAGAATTATTGAAATTTTATACTTATAAGATAGAAGCTGCAAATTTGAATTATTTCGCGTTAATTTTAATAACTTACCCAAGAAAATAATTTGCGGCGCAATCAATCTAACGCACTACCATACTTTTTAATCCGTTGTTTTCGTCGTGAGTGAAGCTAGCTTGATTGAAATGAAAAAGCAAAGCAAGCTTACAATGTTGTCTATGCTAGCTAACAAACAAGCACAAACCAAACCAACCAACGCAACCGATCTTCGTTCAACCAACCACTTTATATTTTTGTCCCTATCTCGCGTATAGGTTTTTATTGTTTGCCATCGGTGTCGTTGGTGGCAACCAAGTTCGTGGTGTGGTGGAAGATATTTGTTGACGAGAGCTGTGAAACCCTAATTGTATGTTATTTGTGACTTTGTATATATTCTCAAAGATATTGTTTAGTGTGTAGTGTGATGGTGAATTGTTGTGTAATTGGCTGTAAAAGCCGTAGTGAACGAAATGAACCAAACATAACCTTTCATCGGTCCGTCAACTTCACTTCCGTTGGCAGTTAGAGCTCATCAAAGATGGTGGTGGATTTTGCTGGGCAAAATCAGTTTAAAAAACTTTTTTGTAACTCGCTTGGCATTTGCACCAGGTAAGTAATTTTTTCGCCACTGCTATTTTCTGATAAATAAACAGTAACGAACGAATAACCAAAGCGAAAGCTGTCTCTTATTCAAAAATATGATGGAGGGCAATGTCAAATTACTTTTTGGGAAGAAATTTTTCGACTTTGCCATCGGTTGGTCATCGGAATGTTTTAAAATATGACTTTATTACCTGTTAAATATTTTGTTTCGCATTAATTGTGGATTTTCAAATGCATAAAGGTGAAAAGTAGCCCACTATATTGAAGATAAAGCTGGATGTAGCTTGACTCTGCACAAGTGCACAATGTATAAAGTATTATAAAAGCCAGTATAAGATTACCTACATAATTATAAACTTGTTTTGGTTATTAGTTTTTTATGTTTTTAAGCTTGCTTAATTTACTTTGAAAAAAATAGCCAAATTTAAATGGCGATTATATTATTATTTCAAAATTAATCAAAATTACTGCCAAGAAACATCTAGTTTTTAGTATCTTATTTACCTTATTATTTAATTACTGTGTTGCTTTCATATATATTTTTTTTACATATTATGTTGAAATACAAAAGTTTCAATTATATTTAAAAAAAAATATGATCCTATTATATAGGTTGAGATCTGTGGTTGAGATATTTTTTAATATTATGTTATTTTTTACAGTTGTCTTAATTTTCATTTTAAAGTAATTAGTGCTACAAAATGCTGTTAATTATAATAATTGGTTTGATATTTTTAAGCGAATGCTTAAATGTGAGTGGCATAGTGATTTGGTTAAAAATAAAAAAGTGACAACCCTAGTTCATCGTTTTTTTAGTATGAAAGGTCACTATTTTTTTGTTGTGACTTTACCCTATCAATTTTGGCGGTTAATATTTGAGTTTGAACGTTCAAGAATTGTATCCTATGTAACTTTGACTATTTCTCTATAATGACCCCCAAACATAATATGCGTAAAGTTAAAAATAGATGAGTACTGCAAGAGTTAAAAAAATGGGCAAACTTGTAAAAAGTCCCACAGTTTTGGCCCACTCTCCAAATTCTGGTTTTTAATATATTAAACTACATTTTCTTGGTATTTTTATTTATTCTACGTAAAGAACATAACATTTCATAGGGAGAAAGCGGAAACACTAATTAAAAATGATAATAATTATATAAAATAATCAATACCGAAGTTAAAAAAGCATGAAATATGGGCAATCTTGTTTCTGTTTCTTGCGAATTGTCAAAATTCAAAATTTCTTTTTATCGGAGTTCAGGGGGCCTACCACAAGCTCTTAAAACAAGGTTAAAATAACCTTATTTTGCGTTTTCGTACCATGACATCCTTAAAAATAAGCTTATTATAGGCATAAAACAATATTGTTTTGTTAGCAGGTTTGATGACGTCACCTCTAATCGTTCATTCAAATCGTACCATGATGTGTCTTTTGACAACTAGCATTATGGTTTTTATGTCAATTGCATATATCAATCAAAATATAACATTATATACGCGACGAATTATCCAAATTTATGATAAAAATATCTATTATTATAGTGATATAAAGTCAGTGGATCGTATTTATTTAACTTATCGAATTAATTGTGTATCTCTAGCCTTCTAGCTTTTGCCATCTAGCATTTCAAGATGGCAAATGAATATGAACTATTTGTGTTTTTGGAAGCAAATACCAAAGAAGCCAATAATAGATACACGAAAGCGACGTGGTATGCATCTATGCTACGTGAGGAATCAACACTTTCGCATGCAATGGACCAAAATGCCATTTGCTATCGAAACCATACGACTGTATGGGTTTGAAGCTCACCGAGTCGCTCGCATATTGTCACCAAAATAATCGAGGCCTCGGGCGGGGAGCTTTTTCCGCCAACGCATTAGCTTGGCTAGCCTGTTGGGAACCTTGCCGATAATCTACGGCAGCCTAGAGGAAAATTTATATACGATTGCTAGATTGTATTTCATTTATTTGTTGTAAATATTTAATATCGTATAGATTAAGCTTTACTGTGATTGTACTGTATTCATAAACGTTTATATACCTAAATACACATAATGTTTCATTGTATGACCTGCAACTACAGTAGCATTCCTGACAAAAGGTAATAAATAAAAATATGTGTTGATTCCTGTGGTAAATTCTTTATTCATATAATTTAAAGACAATAGGTACCTGCCTAGACTATAGGTATTAAGACTGAAGTGCCATACATAAATATAAACCTACCTAGGTATATATTTATGTATGAACTTTGTCTCAGTTTTTGTAATGACCAAGAAGTGCTCCATTGCTTTGCTAGTTGAGGATTAGGTACCTATTTCTCTCCAGCACATTTCTTAGAGTAGTTACTTTGAATTCCGGCGAATTCTTCACTGCAAAATGAATAAAATAATACTTGAATTACTTCTGTTTGTAACCATGCCATATTAAATTTCATTCACTGAATATCACTATTGCACGGCGGCCCCTTGCCTTGTTTTCATATTGACCTAAGTAATATCAATTCAAGTAATATAAAAGTCGATATACATAAAATAAATATTTGTATTATTTCAAAATATGTAGTGCAACAGGGCACGCAGGGCACATTGAGTTTCAAAATTCGTGCGTCACAATTGACAAGTATTTTTTTTTGTCCCGTTCCATCCTATAGGGCCATCATCTTCTCTCACAAAATAACCTTATTGCCAGACTGTTTTGTTTTCACCTTATAATAATATTACTTTGATTCGTACCATGAGCTCAATCGTTCAACATTGATATAACATTGCTAAGTGCCGAGAAAGAATGAATGATTTGTAAGAATTTGTCTATAGCTTGCTACAACCTGATAAAAGATAAAAAGAAATAACGATATATTAACTGTATAGTGCCATTTCTTTCACACGTTGGACCGAAATGATTTGAGGTTCTTCATCTTTTAGCAAAGTATTAAATTAAACTAATTGTAAAGTATAAGTAACTAAAAGAATAAAATATTTTCAAGTAATTTCTATAAAATGCATACAAATATTTTAAAATGTTATTATGAAGAGTAAGGAAATTAATTGAAAATATATATAGACTGCCGACTCTAGATTATCAAATGAAATGAATCGGAACAAAATATTTACCTGTCATTCTTGTCATACTCAAATGTCTAATAAAGATATCCAAGATATTTACTAATAAATATATTTGTTTATGTAATTTAACAAACAAAGTGCAATCAATATGGAAACATCTTAATAGTATATTCGACAGTAATATTCAGTGCATGAAATTTAAGATGTCATGTTTATAAACATTTGTAAGTTGCACAAATGTTGCAATTCAGTTTGTAGAGTTGTAGCCGAAGAGTTCGCCAGAGATCCAGTCAGCAGGTAGAAATGGTTAAATACAAACAGACCAAAAATACCGCCTTCAATCGATATCTACAAGCGAAGGAGTACTCTCAAAAAAGTGTACGTAGATATGGAGAGGCTGGTCTAAAGTGAAGTCTAAGAACCTATAAAAGCTGAAATAAAGTTTGAATTTGTATCTGCAAGATTGTTTAATGCCATACTTATATTGTGTATAATTATCTTACTCTCATTAAACTTATGTGAATAAAGAATGTAGGTACATAATACTTTCGTGTTTTTATTCATTGTGTTATTGACGGGAATCCTACTGTAGTTGCAGGTCTTGGAATTAAACATATTATGTGTATGTAGGTATATAAATATTTGCCGCTGTTGTCGATCATCGACAAGGTTCCAGGTTCAAGCTCGTTATTGGCAGTGTTTCCTCTTTGGATAGCCAAGCTAATGCGTTGTCACAAAAAGCTCCCCACCAACCGGTTTGCCGAGGTTTTGATGATAATGTGTGAGCAAATCAGCGAGCTTCAGACCCCCACGGTTCTATCCACAGCCACAAAGGCTACAGAAAGTTAGGTCCAATGGATGTGTATTTTAGAATTTCCCGCACGGTTACATCTGCTCTGCAACAGTATAGCAGATTGTTGTGAGTTGAGTTTTCAATACAAATATATAATACCTAATTAATATTTTACTACATTAGATGGTTAAAATGATTATCTTTATAGATTATTATAAGTCTGTCGTCTGTCCGTCTGTTGACAATAATATATTCCATCCAGGCTAATGTAGGTTACGACCAATTTTAGAAAATTTGCCAGAGAATCTAGGTAGTTTGGATTCCAGGAACACAGGGACTACTCTGTGTACTAACACTGCAGGAAAGTTAACTTTATGGATTAATCTGGGGTTATTCGATGTACGTTGGTTATAATGAAAACAGGATATTAATAGTGGGTAGGTACCTAAATGAAAAGTCACTAAATATATAAACACGCTATTTAAAGCTCCACTTCATCTAAATAAATCTAAGGCTAAGGGTCGAGGGATCGATATTACTAACGTAGATGCATAGTTGTGTAGTGAACGACAAGTGCAATTAAAAACTTCATAAACAATCGGTTATATTATTTTGGGATGATACCTAATCTCGCAATCCCGATATATTCATTCTATAAGTAAATAAATTCGATATAATTACTTTATATGACACTATAATAGATTTTTATAACATACATTTGGAAAACAATGTTATTTTCAGCTTGTAAATACAACGTATATAAGATTGCTAAATTTGACATTAAAACAATAATGTTAATTGTCAAAAGCTTATAAAAAATAGCTCATGGTACGAATTTAATGAACCATTATGGTAAATAAACAAGGTTGTTTTCATGCATAAAATAAGCTTGTTTTAGGGACATCATGGTACGAAAAGAAGAATAAGGTTGTTTGAAAGAGCGAGAGAGTATGGATGAGTGACAGAGATGAGAATTGTTAAGAGAGAGAAAGTTGCTTAGGCCCATAGCGTTATTTCTTTTCATCTTTAATGAGCCCATAGACAAATTCTCAAAAATCATTCGTTCTTAGCAGGAATATAACAATCATATAACAATAGTGTTTGGTAGAGGTCATGGTACGAATATAAATAAGGTTATTATATGCTGGAAACAAAACAGTATTGCAATAAGGTTGTTTTGTAAAAGATGGGGGTAGGCCCCCAGCACTAACTCCAGTCCTATCGCGTGGCGGGCGAGCGCATCGAGCGCGACACGCATATGCAGGTAGGCGTGCGAGCGATAAGGAGAAGGATAGGGAAGGAAAAAGGATTAACACCCGAAATATATGAAATTTTGAAAATGAGTTCGGATATGGCGGAACCAGACACTCTGTATAAACAATCCGCACCAAAAACAGGTCTAGTAAGTTAGAAGGGTTTCGAGTAAATTTATCAATTCTTTATATTATCGTATATGCGTAGTGTGTGATACCTTCAGATAATATTTTTTTTATACGCAGATAAAATATTATCGTATATGCTTAGTGTGTGACTCGCATAAGTCTCTCTCTAGACCGTTTTTCCTCATACCTAAATAGAATAAAAAAATTGACGTTATGTTATAGTAATAAGGTTCAAAATCCTTTGTACATTAAAAGTCGAGTTAGCTATCCAATTACATAAAGTCCCCGTCATGAGAAGCTATAAATTTTGTAAACAAGTGTTCAGGAGTTCACAACATTTGGACCAACAAAAAAAATGAATTTGTTTAAGATTTAATAAATTATTAAGTAACAAATATTAATTAACATATATTATTTAACAAACAACTCTTTCTTTTTACTTATTATATATTTTAGATAAATTGTATTACGCACCTTTTGACGTTTTTTTCGTGGCGAATTTATTTCCTTAGATGTACTGGCTACTGGCTCCATTATACGTAATAACAAATAAAATTAACGCAACAATTAAAGTAACAACAATAAAAAAGTGATAACGAAACAATAACAAAATTAACAATAACAACCAGATCCGCGATATATGCAAAGCAATGAAACAAACTCGAATGACGCGTTTATTTCAAAATGGCGTCCCGATAGTTTACAATCCCTGCGACGGACGCGTTCCGGTACCAAGAAACACAAACGATAGCGCTTTGCGTCGTTAAAATATGATCCGACTAAATTAAATAGGTTGTTACTTTCATATAACCCGTCTATATTTCATGTCGATTGAATATGGTCAATTTATTATTATCTCGCAGTATAAAATGTTTACTTAGTAAAAGATGTTTGTTTACATAATTTATAGCTTCTCATGACGGGGACTTTAGTATATTATATCCTTGCCTATAAACGCATTTAAGACTTTTTGGCGGGAACTTGCAGAGTGACGTTGCGTTTTAGTTTTTATTTTCATAAATTTGTGTATTTTGAGTTTTATTGTGTATTTGTGGTGGTATTTTTTATTGAAGTGAAATGAAATGAATTATGTATATCGCCCGTGTATCGTTACATTTCAAGTTGTCTCAAAAAGTCCGTGAAGAGTTTTAGTACAATGACCACCATTGTACTAAAACATGACTTTTATGGACGGTGACTGACTGAGGACTATAATATGAAAGTGATTTATTGTGACTGAAAACTATAATATAACTCGACACTGTCAGAAATTAGCCCTAATTTGGGCTTGGTGGTCAAGCCACAGGCCAAGCTTAAAAATAAGATTGGGTATGACTTTTTGGCGGGAACTTGCAGAGTGACGTTGCGTTTTCATATTTACTTTCATAAATTTGTGTATTTTGAGTTTTATTGTGTATTATTGGTGGTATTTTACCCAATACAGATCATCCATGTGCGCCAGTGAAGTGAAATGAAATGAATTATGTATATCGTGACTTTTCAAGTTGTCTCAAAATGTCCGTGAAGAGTTTTAGTACAAAGACCACCATTGTAGTAAAACATGACTTTTATGGACTGTGACTGACTGAGGACTATAATGTGAAGTGATTTATTGTGACTGGAAACTATAATATAACTCGACACTGGCAGAAATGAGCCCTAATTTGGGCTTGGTTGCCAAAATTAAAAATAAGAAGAAGAAGATTGGGTATATCACTGCTTTAGTCCAATTTCTTTGGTATATCATAAATATCGGATAGTGATCGGATATTGTTTCGTAGGTTAGGTTAGTTCGATTAGTACCCGTGAATACAGGAATCGAAAGATTTACTCCGCCCCTCGAAATTTTACGATCGAAATTGCACTCGTAATGCAAGTTCGATTCGAAGGGAAGTGAGAATTGAGTCCCAGGAAGGGTGTGAATAGGGTCGAGATTAAGGTGAATGGGGACACCTATGGGTGAATTGGGTTTTTATTACAAGGGTTGTCGCAAATTATAAATTACCTAAGTATTTGATTTTTTAAATTAACCTAATAATTTATTTATTTATTTATAATGGGACAAAAACAGCTACAACATAAATATAAGAATAAGATTATATATTTTCTAAGGATTATACATACAAAAAAATAACAATATTGCAGCCCACCCACTACACATTATCCGCAGATAGCTATTAGATTAAAGTAGGTATAATGTGCCACTAGAGGCTATAAAGAAAAAGTATTTAAAATGAGGAATTTTAATAGGTATGCAAAACCGCTTGAAAGTTTGAATCAGTAGAGCAATTATGTATACAAATACATTAGTTTTTGTTTCGTTCAAAAAAACCAAGTAGTTATGATTTTACAGACATTTAAAATTCCCCTAAATATCGAAGCCCGCTAACGGTCACGTGACCGCAGGTGACGTCATGTTACATCGCTCCGTTCACTCATATTAGTCGCTAGCGGTGGTACGTAGGTATCTTGCGCTATTAGTGGAAAGTATTTTGGATTTGATTTATGGATTTGAAAATATATGGACTTATGGTTGAAATGAAATGATTATTTCGTCAGAAATGTCGTACAATTTAGGTGGAATCATAAAATAAGGTCTACAAATTTCGCTACAGAATAGGATGCAAAACTATTTTAAATTGAATCTAATAATTAATGTAATATAATTTAATAAGATGTCCAAATCATATATAATTATTTTACAAGCTTTATTATTTATCGTCGAATAGTTATTCCGTTGCCGCCGAAAAGCAAGAAGAAAGAATGCAAATGCTTTTTTTTTTTTTTTTTTTTTATATGAACAAGTCTGTAATCAAGCATACGGCCCGCCTGATGGTAAGCGGTTACCGTAGCCATATGGACGCTAGCAACACACGAAGCATCGCTCACGCGTTACCGAACCGTTACCTTTCCCCCCTCCCCTATGAGCTCTGGCGACCTTACTCACTCGCAGGAACACAACTTTACAAACATAAAGTTATTTGGCTGCGGTATTCTGTAAGGTGGAGGTACTTCCCCAGTCGAGCTGCTCTTTGAGCGAATAAACGCTATGCTCTACCTCTCTTAATGTTTGCTCCTGTTTGCCTAATATACCTAAAATTATTATTTTATAGCTGCAAAGCAAGTAGGTACTTATTTCCCTTTTCAGTTCCATGTTATAGACAATAAATTAGTAATGTTTGTCTATACCTATTTATACTCTTCTTAGTCAATTTAACTTAATAAATTGATATATTGCAAATGCAGCGAGTTGAATAGATGTAGGTACTTAACCTTTTTTATGTCTTATATTTTTTTATACGACTAAGTCCTAACTAAGTTGTTTACCACAAGCATACGTACGGCCCACCTGACGGTAAGCGGTTACCGTAGCCATATGGACGGTTGCAACACATGAAGCATCGCTCACGCGTTACCGATCTTTCCCCCCTCCCCGATGAGATCTGGCTACCTTACTCACGCGCAGGAACACAATCTACTTTATATATCCAAATAAATAAAATTTAAGTGTCTGTTATGTAATATCAAAATAACAACTTTTTATTAAATGCACATGAAAGTTGACGACACCCGTTGGGGTTTAAGCCGCTAAAAGTTCGGCATAATCTGATCGCGCTCCCCCCGAGATGGTCGGGTATCCTACTAGGATTTCCCCACGCTAATAAAAAAAATGTAGGTACCTTCTTATAAAAAAAAATCCAATTTTTATTAATTTTTCGGCTAATCTCCGTAACGGCTGAACCGATTTTGACTGGATTTTATTCTCAGTTAAGCATATGTTATAAGAAGTAACGTACGTTTAATTTATTTAAGAATAACTATTTTTCCACGCAAAAAAATCGTCGTCTTACGTTAGTTTGTTCCGGCTGATTTCCAAAACGGCTGGACCGATATAGACGAGACTTTCACTGGTAGATAGCGGATGTTATAAGGAATAACTTAAGCTTCTTTTACTTCAGATAATTTATAAGGGGTTCCGCGCAAAATAATTAAAACGCTACGCGCGGGTGAAACCGCGGCTGCGCTGAGGTATCAAATAACTGCACACTACAAATGTGTATAAATATTTAGGTACATAGTAGACTGTCACCATTCTTACGTCAAAACGATCTTTACAGCAATAAACTTTGCTTTTATCTCTAAATAGATTCAACCCCTTCACAGTTTTTATCCATTTCTCTCGTATTTGGACATCCATTGGAACGAGTAAAATCAACTTTTCCGGTGGACTGGTGGTTGTATATTTACATTTTGGCATAACACATGATTTTCTAGTATTTATATTGGAAATTTAAAAACCAAAAAAGTCATAATCAACTGGGGAAACGTACGGAAAAGCGCGACCCCGTCAGGGTATTTGTTCTGTGAGCGCGATTGACTGAGCGAGCGATGTAACATGACGTCACACACATCGAGTACGGGTCGGTGGAATCCAGCGTCGCGCGCTGATTTTAAAATTCCATATCTCGGAAACTAATTGACGTATCGAAATAATTCTTTCACACATCTTTTTTATTTTCTATAGAAAATAAGGAGACCTAAAAATTTAAATTAGTGAACATTCTTCATTGCATAAAAATAATGAAATTTAAAAATAATAAGCCTTATAAGCATTCTTCTTAACTAAATTGAAATTGAATAGATTAACTTCCAACAAAAAAACAAAATAATACAAAAACACCAATTAAAAGCATCGTGTAAGAATTTAATTGTATCTTTTATGTAATAATGTAGGTTCTGCTTAAACAAGTACCTTCCTATTTATGTACCTATTATAATAAAAAAAATACTTTTTGAAACTTGCACTGTTTCCTAAGTTGAAGTAAATGTAAGCCAATAAAAAAAGAATGGTCACAATCTGATCATTAAAATCTGTTCAGTAGTTTACAAGATTATGGACTAATATGTGTGACGGCCTGGCTTATTGATTTGACAATAAGACTTTGAAACCACAAGCTAACATGTGGTGTCAAAGGGGAAAAACTCAAAACCTTGGTTAAATTCTCACGCATGTAAGAAAAACTAAAAATTACGAAAAAACCAAAGATTTTCATAGGGCATCGTGCCTCTACCCAGATGGATAATCCGCCTTACTAAAGCATGACATTTAATTTCACTCCGCTTGAGGGGCTCCCTGAGCAAATCGCTCTCAGTTTGTACTGCGCACGGCTGTCAAATACTGTCAATTCTGGCTTGTTTATTTCATGTTCCCATAGAGGCGACTATCCTTCTGGACGTTTTAAATTCTTTGGAAAAAACGTAAAAACGACTGCATAATTCACTAAAAGGTATGGAATAACTCTATCCCGACACTGTCTTGAAGTCAGCGAAAGAGCACGTCGTCGTCACAGATTAAAGTTGTACCTACGTCGTCTTCTATTAGCTTTTTTGTTTACGCGTTTTTATGCTTGTAAATTAAATAAATATTATTTTGTGAAATTGAATAAAAAAATGTATGTTCCCAATACAGCATGGCTTTCTTCAAAAAGGGCGTGAAGAGATTTCTTAAGGGTCGGCAACGCGCGAGTGATACCCCTGGTGTTGCAAGAGTCCATTGGCTACGGTAACTGCTTACCATCAGGCGGGCTGTATGCTTGTTTGCCACCTTAGTGGTAAAAAAAATGCATGTTTTGCAAAAAATTGCCAATACAGTCAGATAGGTAGTCCAAAAAAAATATATTTAAAAAATGTTACGTTGCCGAGTTTCTTGCCTGTTCTTCTCAGTTGAAGGCCGCTGCTGGTAACTTCAGTAGGTTTGACCTTCATAAGTGCCCTACTAGGGCCTAAATTGAATAAATGGCTTTGACTTTGACATACCCACCCAATACCCCCAACGAAGAGGTACTACATGGTACTACATAATAATAATAATAATAAAATAGTAATGGGCACAGGTAATAGGTTTTTTAAGAGAAATGTACAATGCAGCTGTATATTATATATCTCATTCCCATCCCATTTTCATGCATATACCTACTTATAAATTAAATGATTTTGAAAATCTATGGCAAAGATCGAAAGTGTAATTCCTAATTCCCCCCATTCTACGGTATACTCTAATGTGACGTCACGCGGAAATCGGAATCTTCGTATATTATGAATTAATTGACAAAAGAAAAAATACGTAGGGTAGGTTTATAATAATTTTTGATAATGTTAAAGACGGAATAATATATTACAAAAAGTACACGCCACTCACGCAACAATGCATCTCATTGACTGACCCATAGAGTAACTTATATCGTAGATTGAGGATACCTATAGATTTGCTGTCAGCGAATGGCGAAGAAGAAAGCTACATATAATTGTAAAGTACTGCCATATTTACACTTTTACCCCATTATGTGGGTAAACTGGTATTGGGTATTTTGGTTTTACTATACAATGGGTGTGGCAGGTGTCAATCCCATACATAGGTTGATCGTTTACTAACGATGACGATTGTCAACAACCATCTTGTCTAGGGGGGCAGATGACACTGTTATAACTTCATAGAAGTCAAAATAAAACACGGGATTGATGAAGTATACTTTAATTAAGACCTTAAGAGACATAAGGACTAGAAGACTTTTTTATGAGTTGTTGTGACGTTGTGACTTATCACGCTTTGACCGCAACCTGCTCAGGTATTGATTGTATAAGATTAAATATTCGGCCGGGGCGTGGTTAATAAATAGTTAATTTAATACTTTATTGTTAATGTTAATAATGTCTTCGTACGTACAATAAATAGCATTGCCGAAAGTTGACGCCTATTGAAAGGACTCAATAATCAACGATGTTAACGCTCTACTGTGGTTTTGCGTAAAATTACGTCTGAATTACGGATTTGGGTTGAAGGTAGTGCGAAAAGCAATATCCGAATTCGGTCCGAGTTTTCTAGATCTGTATTTTCGCGGATTCGTATCGGACGTTAGGCGGAACCGCTCTAAGGCCTGTTACATATTACAGAAAATCGTAGTTTAGAAGGAGTTAGTTGACAAACAGATGGAAAGCAACTTCATTTTATAATATGTGGTGAAGACTGATTAGACAACTGATAGGTGAGACAATTATACAAAACTATCCTTTGTTTCCATATAAACTCCCGAAGTTTCATATTTAGAGTTACTCGTTTGAGCCTGTCGGATCTGAAAGAGAAAAAATATTTATTTACCTATATATCTGTTTTCTATTTATTTTATCTGAAATAGAAAATATGTATGCATATTATTATTCTCTTTATTATGTTTGGTGGTTTAAAAATTAGGCACATGCATACATATATTGCTTCCATGTATCATCGTCGTTATTTATAAGTTATTATTTCCAAAGTAATTATTTTTAATGTTTGTATCAAACTGACGTATAAATATATAAAACAAATTACTAATGTAACTTACGTGGATTAAAACTACAAAAAATAAAACACGCTATTTAAAGTGGTAAAAATAATAAAATGCTGGTATCCCCATCAACTTATAATCCGACTATTTACGAATGACAGGTAGTACCACAGTTAACCACCCACAATAATAAGCCTCACACTTTGGTCGGTGAGAAAATTGCTTGCCATCAACGAGGTCAACGACACTGATTTTGACACTGATGTCAAGAATAGAAACCTATACGCGAGATAGGGACGACAAAATATGCTTAGTCCTGCTCACACATACACGTTTTGACATATACGTATCTCGCTTTCGTAATTATTATTATTTTAGTGGCAAATCTATAGGTATCCTCAATCTACGAACTTATATACTGACCACCGCGTTGCATGCCGCGTTCGTTACGTTCGTTACTAAGTATTTTTTAATTTTGCCTTTCTGGTTTAAAAGTATTATATATATATGCTAATCCAGAGTTTAGTCTATCTTTGTGCTAAGTTTCACCCAAGCCATTTCGGCGTAATTTAATAACAAACATCGATAAAAACATAAGCATTTTTACTAACATTACTAGGATAAGGTAAAGATCTAAATATTATTATTTCTTTTTTTATTTGGCACAGCAGACAATGATACTCACATATTACCTACCTACTATATGAAATTTTGTTTAATTGCCGTTCTTTAAGTGTAATCAGCCCCATGGGCAATGACTGACTGGATTATGGTAAATAGCAAAACGCAACAAAAAAGAAAACTTGAAGATGACTAAAAACTGAATATGGTTTAAAAATATGAATCTTGTTAGTGAAAGTCACATTTTTTTATGTTCCATATTGTTAATGATAACCGAAGACACGTACACAAAGTAGGTACCTACTTTTTATCCCGGAAACACATGTAAACTCCCGAGGTACAAATTAATAGTATACTTTAACGTTATTAATGCGAAAGATAGTTTATTTTATACCACTAAGGCAGCAAACAAACATATGCCCCGCCTGATGGTAAGCGTTTACCGTACCCTATATATACTAGGGTACCACGCGCGTTACTGACCCTGCAAAAATCTCTTCACACCTTTGGAAAACCTCGGTGGGGCGCTCATTCTACAGTTTGAGCGTCCTAGGTAGTGAGCTCCATTGAAACCGCACAGTACGAAACTATTTCGGTTCCAATGTGTGAGGTTGGACACCCCGTCGATGGCGAGAGTTGCGATGGTAGAAGGTAGCCGTGGGCATCAGGTCAAAACATTCTTTAGAACACTGTCCGTTGTACAAGCGGTAGAACACACATAAGGAGGCAGAGTCTCTTCTCAGACTAACGGGCTCTAAACCGCTTGTGAGCTCGGGATCGTCGACAATTGTAATGCGAGAGTAGATCTGTCCGATTGTTATGGTTTCACAGCTATGTTACTGGACCGATATCGATAAATATTAGCAGACAGATAGCATTGAACCTGGAAATTGACATACAGTTCTTTTTGTCTTGAATTAAAACGCGGTTGGTATCGCTGGTATTGAGTATTCTGTGCCGCAGGGCAGAGCTAATAATAACAAAAAACAATCATTACCAAAGGAACATTTTTGTAACTTCAAATGTGAATATCTTTTTTCTCCCATGGAATTCAGACTTGCTGTCATAGAATAAAATAATGTGCTCGACGAGACCTACAATTACCACTATAGCTCATCGTGCTACAGTCTGGGGACGTTATTACCCATTCTTCTTTGTTCTAGGCGTGAACTGTTGGATAACATCCTTGAAAGTATCGGTCACGTAAGAAGAAGAAGCATAAACTAATATACCTATTATTATAATGTAAGACTAAGAAGCATACCTTGTCGCCATATCGTTGTTGGTATTGGTTGTTATTGGAAACAGTAATTTAATTACAGGCGGAGCTTAAGTAATGAAGTAGATAGATACCTACCTAATAATAGATATTGGTGTTCTATTACTATAGCTGTCTTTTATCATTATTTTATCGAAGAATAAGTAGTTACCATGTCAGTAGTTACAGTATAACTTTATTTCGTAACGGGCTATTAACTTTAGTGAACATTTTAAGCACTAATGAATCATGCTTGTATTTTATTTTTGGTAGGTAGATAGGTATTTACTTACGTACCGAAAATTCCGACCGTTTTATAATTACGTAGGTAATATGATACGATATCGTAATATGAACCTGAAAAAAGGTGAACCTGTCAAATCGTGTACCTATATAAGGTGCAAATTGGTTCGAATGATCAACAGTTTTTTGACACTAGAGGAATCATAAGAAAACTCTCAGAACAATAACTAATGCTAGAAAACTCTGAATTGAAACTCCTCACGAGAGTGGCAACACGAGTAGGAGTCCTTGTTCTGAGAGGAGGAGAAAGCGGGCGGGGCACGGCGGGCAGTTGCACGCGAAAGGGATTCGGTTGGGGTCGGGCAGGGTCGGGTGAACCAGGAAGTTGGGGATGAAGACGTGTAATTGTAGACAGGGCCATCTCTAGACCATGCAATGCCCGTGTGCAATTAATACCCGGGCGCCCCCTAGTAGGCTCGTGAATGGATACCACGGAATACCAAAAAAAAAAAAAACGCATTTTCACCGCACTAATTATGTTTTAAACTTTATGATATAGAGCAGTATGATATAGAGTGTAAAGAATTGACGTATGTATGTATGGATTTGTATGGGAGAGATTAGTACCATGAGTATTCCGCTTGAGGCGCTGTGCCAATTCCTATAGAGAAGTGTCGTAAACGCAAACTAATTAGTAAGCGTTTACGTACGTACGTTTAAACGTCAATTCTTTACACTCGGGGTACAGAAACAAAGGATCCTTGGGTTTCGTTTTGTTTATTATTTGTCGTTATATCGGAACACGCAAGCATTCTACTGCGTGTAAATCAACTGACAGACATTAGCTCAGCACAGGCCTCCTTTCACAAATGAAGATAAGGTGTGAACAAAGGTGAAAGGTGCAATACTCCATCACGCATGCCCTTATGCGGATTGGTGGAGGTACCTAGGCAAAGTGGTCAACCTACTGTTGGAATATTCAAGCCACCTAGGCTAGGAAGCCTCCAATCCAACTGGGTTATAACGACTATCACAAGTGATAGCCGGGCTTTATGTGCCTTACGATATTTGAAATACTAGGCGGTCTATCCAGCTAATCATTCTTCGAGGCGGAGACTTAATAATAAGGTTCCACCCTGTGAATATGGAACCATAAAATTATGCGGTAAAAGGTTTTCATTCATTAACTAAATCAAACAAAATACTCTTTCTTTCCACAAAAAAATATGCTGTTGTTTATCTTTTGCATTAAACAGAACCTACATGAAAAAAGACACGTATTTTTCTAGTATCGAGCAGGTAATTATTTTGATAATGTATGTGGTATAGGTATAGCCTGGCGTCTTACACACTAAAGTATTTACACATTGTAAGATAAATTCCAAACAGTGTCTACATCATTTGCAAAATTAGAGGTCAAAAATATACAGTTTATCTGTAAATATGACTATCATAGAATATTTTTATCGTTATAGTATTTTTATGTGCAGTGTTTTTATAGTAAGGGGTAAGTTCTTCCTTCTTTATTATAAACCATTATTTATCTTTATAATAACGTTTAACCTATCATTATTATCCACGCAAAGCCTAGACCGAGCGAGCATAACTTTTTTGGTTTAGTAATAGTATAAGAGCTAGCAACGTCGCGAAAAAAAGAACTTTAGCATGGATATTTTCTTACGCATTAAAGCCTGATAGAGATGCCAAGTCTGGCAGCTGGGAGTGGTTGCGTTTGCTTTTGCGCATCCTATTTGTCATCATCATCATCATCATCAGCCTATAATGTCCCACTGCTGAGCACAGGCCTCCTTTCACAAATCAGGGTGAAAGGGAATGGGCAGATACTCCACCACGCGTGCCCACTGCGGATCGGTGGAGGTAGGCTAGTGGCCAACCTACTGTTAGAATTTTTCAAGCCGCCTAGGAGGCATCCAACTAGCTTAACGACTATCACAATTAAGTGATAACCGGGACCAACGGCTTTACGTGCCTTCCGAAGCACGGAAACGCTCGATTTGAAATACCACTAGGCGGTCACCCATCCAGGTACCGACCAAGACAGACGTAGCTTAACTTTGCCGATCGATTAAGAACGGCTAATCATGCTACACCACGAGCGCTTCCTCCTCCTTCATCCTATTTGTACTAGTGAAAATTTCGGATTTTTAACCCATTAAACCATTTTAGAACGAATAATTTTGCCTTTTAGCAACCTAAACTTAAGTCGACAGAGCGTTATGTGGTTGCTAACTACGTGCCAGATGCTATTTTAGCTGTGAATCTTGTGAAACACATATTTTCTTCAAAATCATTTTCTAAAAACTGAAATTTTAACATTATATAGTTGTGTTATCAAGGAACCTAAAATTAATTTGCCAGACGGATATTTGGTTGCATAAGGGTACACAGACTAATTTAAGATCGGTTCAAGAACATTGTGTTAATTGAAAATAAACCTTATGTCATCGGGTCAGGTTCCAAATTCAATTGTAGTATAATCTCAACCCAAAATTTTACTTTCTGAAATAATCACCTTGGCTGCCTTCTTTCCACCAAAAAAGTGCGAGGAAGCTAAGCTGTGAGCGAGATTATACATAAAGCTACGAAACAAATGTCAGAACCATGTACCGGAGATGGAATTCGAGATCCAATCGATAGCAGCAATGAACAAAATGCTAACTTGAAAAAGTAAATTTTAAACAAATAGCTCATTTGAAGATAACTATTTTAAAAATCAAAATAAAAAAGTATATTATTCAGGTTAGGCCCTGATAAGGCACTTATGAACGTTAAAGTCACTTACAGTTGAATCTATCGACGATTCTAAATAGGTACACTTAAACTGAGAAATCTCCGAAAATATTTTGTTCTAGTTATCCTCCGCGGTTTCACCCGCGTCCCTGGGATAAAAAGTAGCCTGTGTCCTTTTCCATATTAAGGCTTTCTGCAAAAAATCGGCCAAATTTCATGATCCGTTGAGTAGTTGAGGCTTGAAGGCGTAACAAAAAAATAAACAAACTCACTTTCGCATTTATAATATTACGAGCCGTCCCCCGTGGTTTCACCCGTGTATACGGGATTAAAAGTAGCCTATGTTCTTCGCCATACCATAGGCTATCTGTATGCCAATTTCATGATGATCCGTTGAGTAGTTGAGGCATGAAGACGTAACAAACAAACAAACTCACTTCCAATGGGACAAGCTCCATACAAATTTGCCCATTTTCCTTTAGGACTCTAGATTGCTCGCTCGCTGTGTGTACGTACATGAACGCGAAACTCAGAACTCTGGAACTCTCTATGTGGCATCGGCGGCTTAAGATTATAATTGCAAGGCCCTGAATACACGCTTTTCAACCCAGTTAGCGTAATGTAGCGGGCGAGCGCAAAAAGTAAATTTACTTAGTGCTGCGCCATTTCTTGAAACTGCTTTAATTATTTCTTTGGTAATTTGATAACTTTTTTAGATCCTTAAGATAAATAATTTGGCATTAAAGAGGCAAATTTCCAAGATTCCAAGTTAGCATAGTTCGTTTCTGGTGTCTAAACAATTGAAACAAAGAAATTTCACTGTCATTAGTGACAACCAAGTCTTTTAATTTTAATAATAATTCATAATGAAACTAAAATATTTTGATTTTTATTACAAAGTTGTTTGTGTAAAGACACAAACAACTTGTTTTCAATTGTTACCGAATAAATAGCTCATTCTGAATATTCTCTCTGATTCGGGCTTTGACGAGTTTGATGATGAAGAATCAGATTATTTTGATATATTATATGAGCCAATTCTTATAGACGTGCTTCAGTGCTTGTAGGCATTCGTTAATTTTCATGACTTTCTCTGACAAAGCATTTCGTTGTCTATTTTTAGGCAGTGATAGAATCCTCATATTATAGGACGCGCGTCCCTCACGAGAACCAACAGTATTGGTCTGTATACTCTTATGCAACCAGATTAAATATTACGATTTCAGCTTTTAGAAAATGTAAAAAAAAAAAAACACAACTAAAATAGCTTCTGGCACCTAGTAGTAATCACATATCAGTCTATAATTTTAACTTTAATTTGCTAAGAGGACGGAGAAAATGATGAAAAAGAAATAAAAAATGTTAAAATGTTTCAAACTCCGACATTTTCGCCAGTATAAACAGGATGCGCAGAAGGAAACGCAACCACTTCCGGCTGCCAGACTTGGTGCATCTCAATTAGGCTTCTAGGAGCAAGGAAATATACAATTAAAAGAAACAAAAAACCCGACTGCGTAAAACAAAAATTAACTGAAAAGAGAAAACAAGCTCTTTAATCTATAGAATTTTGAATATAACTTGAATGTTGTAAGGTATTGTAGGCAGTTCGTAGCGCTGCGAGAGAACGCTTCTTTGGGTTAATTGTTCGATGACGTCCCCTATGCGTCCCTGGGAAAGCCAAACCTTCTGCACATTCCATTTGTGAACTGCACATACAGGCAGAACTCATATTTCATACGAGCGAGCAGATCTTTTAACAAATTGTCCCGCAACTTGGATTTGGATCTCTTTAACACCAGTACATCACTGACACAGACACATCATATGTTTGTGTTGTGATCACTGATGAAGAATCTTATTTGTAAAAGATTCTCCAATTAATTTTCTATTACCTATTTCCTACTTGTGTCCTGTCTACTTTCTTTCCTATTGTTATTCTTATAAATTTTATATATGAGAACTTTTAAACGGCCTTCATGTTGAGCCTTCATGTAGAGGTATAAATACAGAATGGGACCAATCTTCAGGCCATAACCCGGTATTCCATATTTGGCAATAAATTGTGAACATGATATCAACACCGGGTTTTCGCCTTGTTTCGTTTGAGGTGATTTACAGCAGCACGTACCTCGTCCCGCAAGATGTTAGGTTCCCGCTCATCGTAGTAGCCTGGGGTTTGTTGCCGAATGATTTTTAGCAAATAGTAGTTTACAGTAGGTAGTCCTTCCAAACATTCACGATGTCCCTTATTTCTGTGCTGTCTTTTTACTGGAGGACATGTGAAACTTAGGTACTTACTATTTACCTTTTATTTCAGCTTATCGTTCTTCATTATTCAAAAAACCTGTTTATGAAAATCATTATGGTGAAGGGTACGGAACAGAGTGGATATACTTCCCCGACGGAGATGACATACCGCATTATGTCAACTTATCCATCTCTGAAGACGAAGTTATTGACTCTCCAAGAAGTCGCGTCGACGCCACGATTGAGTACAGATTATACACGAGGTGAAATTAACTTAATACCTGTAAAAGCCTGTAAGATAGAATGATGATAGATCCATTGTTTGTCAGGTGGTTGTTACCTTTGCATTTTGCATCTTAAAGATAGCTTTTTACCCCGCATTCAAAGAATACACGCTTCCTTATATCTTTTTCCACCATGACAGAAGTACCCTACCTAATGGATAACATAATTTTAGGAGCAATACTCAGGATTATATACTTTTGGATGAATCAGGAGAATCATTATTAGACTCTCAAATAAAAGAAAAGCTAACAAACTCACCATTGAAGGTAGTAACACATGGCTGGAGATCATCCGCTGACAAAAATGCGGTTATAGAAATCAAAAATGCTTATCTGAAGGCATACAACGTGAATGTGATAGCAGTGGACTGGAGTACAACAGCTAATTCGATTTTTTATCACTGGGTAGCTTACCAAACTTTAAAAGTGGGTTCCAGAATTGGGTCGTTTTTAAAATCATTGAACGAACGCTACAACGTAACAGGTGATCAAATTCATCTAATCGGCCACAGTCTTGGAGCTCATGTTATGGGTGTAGCTGCATCGAATTCTAATACTACTATTGACCGAATTACAGGTAATAAAGAACATCATACCTACAAAGATTAGTAATAATGATTACCTAGATTTGATATTAGGCTTTACAAAACCTAGATGTCTCTCAAATAAATAAAATAAATAAATATCCTGGGACATTCCTCACACACGGTCATCTGATCCCAAAATAAGTAGAGCTTGTACTATGGAAACCAGATAACTGATATAATACATATACTACTTTTTTGTTTTGTAAATACATATTTAATATACATAAATACACCCAGACTCGGGACATACAGACATATTCATGCACACAAATGCATGTCCTGTGTGGGAATCGAACCCACGACCCACGACCAGCGGCGCGATAGGTGGATCTTAACCAGAGTCAGTTAACCAGTTAACCAACCGCGCCAGCTGGCCTGTCAAAATCAAAATCGTATCGTCAAATGCATCTGCCTGAACACACGTAGAGGACTGAGGGTGGTAGCCAGGCGAGTGATGCCAACTATCTACCACCATGCTATTTGCTGCCTATACTATACAGATCTGATGTACCAGTTCAAACAGTTTGTTTCGTATTTCTTCGTAATTAGGTATCCAGTATTTTTCATATAATTTTTATGTAATGAACTGCATTACTTACATAATCTACAAAACTATTGGTAATTTTTTATATTTAACATACCAACCATTCTAGTTTTTGCCTTTAGCACCTTTAGTTCATTTCGTAGTTCCCTGGGAAGGTACCTACTCTGTTTTTAGCATTCTTATTCACAAAAAAAACAATAAGTAATTAACGACTCTTTAAGTTAGCAAAGTTAGCAAGCAAAGCCAGGTTTTACTGTCATTTGGTCACTTTCTAACGTCATATAATAAAAAAGGACGAGGCTATTTTAAAACCTGGTTTTCCTTTAAACCATGTTTTGTAATAAGGTGCTTTTAGTTTAGTTATTAAGGATTTTTTATAAGGTCTCGACCCGGCAAGACCTTTCTTTGAATATCCAAACCGAGGAAACTCTTCGAAGTTGGACTCATCAGATGCTACTTTTGTGGATGTGATACACACATGTGGAGGCATTCTTGGAATTAAAGCGGCCATTGGACAAGTAGATTTCTACCCTAATAATGGAATACCACCACAACCAGGATGTAACAGTATTCAAAAATTATTTGGTGATTCACAAGTTCTTAATCTGGAATATATTAATGCTCATGCGTGAACTATTCACATTATAATTAATAAATTATTTTATTACAGAAGCATGCAGTCACAGCAGATCTCATTTGTTATTTGCAGAATCTGTTACGAATCCGATGGCTTTCCCAGCGCATCAGTGCAGTAATTGGGTTGACTTCGTAAATAATAATCGATGTGATCACGACGGTTTTATGGGAGAAGGAGCAAGTCGTAATATGTCTGGAAACTATTATCTAAAAACAAATCCTGGTGAACCATTTGGTCGAAGTATAAAGTGATAAACAGACCTTTTGCAAATTATATTTGAAGGGATGAATGAAATGTATGTCAGTTATTAAACCAGATATTGTGCGACGGTGTATCATTGATTGAATATATCTACATATACTAAATTAAGTTAAAATTCGGGCTTTTTTGGCGGGATTTTGCAGATTTACGTTGCGTTTTCATTTTTATTTTCATGTACCTATATTTTGAGTTTACTACGCGCGACAAAGTTTGACCTATTAGGCTGCTTTTCCACCAGAGATGTGCTATACAGCTATGCTGCGAGGATGTAATAGCTAAGCTGTGAAACTATGTGACCGTTTCCACTGATACTAAGCTATGTAGCGGTGCGAGTAAGATGTGCTATGAAGATGCGCCGACGGAAAGTAGCTGCGCGAGGAAGATGCGCAGCTCGAGCTATGCGATGTATAACTTTTTGCTTCCACGATGGCATGTCTACTTTACTATTAGCCCAAGAGCCCACGACGATCTGACCTTCGTCATTTTATAAAACCTGAGAGTTTCTCTGTGTATGTACCTAATAGAGTTAAAAACCATCCCCGAATATGAAGTTTGGATCGCGGTGGCTTTGGAAGTTATCAGGTCGCAAAGGTGTCAAAAATTGCACCTCAAATTCGTTAAAGTATAAAGGTCAGTTTTTATAAATTTTATTTGGACTAATATTAGAAATCACGTCGTCCATTGTCAGACACTTTGAATGGTGGAAACCCCCTGTCTGACACCCTTAAAGTATTAAAAAATATTATTCAACTTTCGTCATTTTATAAAAGCTGAAATTTATATATGTTACTTGGCGAACTATCAAAAGATGATTTCTCAGTTGTCAGACACTTTCGATGGTGGCTTTGCCGTGTCAGACACATTAAAGGTCTATCGTAGGTGTGAGCGCGAGGTATATTCAATGTGATTTTTTATACAAACGAAAAGAGATAGACACATAGTTATTTTGGAGAGTTTGTAGATTAAATCATGAAATTTAATAAATCATGCAAAAAAGTCTACATCAATGACCCAGTTTTAGAGTTACAGTTCAAAAATCTAAAAATTCACAATTTTTTGAACATTTTTTTATATAATATCGTTATTTTTATTAGGTTTTTGTTCCATATTTTTTTTTTATTTCATCTTATCAACTAGATAAACTTTCTAGCTTTCAAATGACACTACTTTGAACAAAATACACCGGTTACTTAAAAAGAAACAAGGAAAAACTAATAGATGAGCATTGCATTAAAAAAATAATTAATGCGAAAAAACGCACTATTAAGGCACTATTTGTATTTATTTACTTGGAGTGTAAAGAATTAACGTTAATTCTTCCATAGGTACTAATTTATTGTAAACGCAAACACGATAGGTAGTTTACTCACGTTAATTCTTTACACTCGGGGTACCTACTGAACCATATTTTCATTTAAGTTTCAGAGTTCTCACCAGTTTTTCCTTGTTTCTTTTTAAGTAACCGGTGTATTTTGTTCAAAGTAGTGTCATTTGAAAGCTAGAAAGTTTATCTAGTTGATAAGATGAAATAAAAAAAATATATGGAACAAAAACCTAATAAAAATAACGATATTATATAAAAAAATGTTCAAAAAATTGTGAATTTTTAGATTTTTGAACTGTAACTCTAAAACTGGGTCATTGATGTAGACTTTTTTGCATGATTTATTAAATTTCATGATTTAATCTACAAACTCTCCAAAATAACTATGTGTCTATCTCTTTTCGTTTGTAAAAAAAATCACATTGAATATACCTCGCGCTCACACCTACGATAGACCTTTAATGTGTCTGACACGGTAAATCCACCATCGAAAGTGTCTGACAACTGAGAAATCATCTTTTGATAGTTCGTCAAGTAACATATATAAATTTCAGCTTTTATAAAATGACGAAAGTTGAATAATATTTTTTAATACTTTAAGGGTGTCAGACTGGGGGTTTCCACCGTTCAAAGTGTCTGACAATGGACGACGTGATTTCTAATACATATTATTCCAAATAAAATATATAAAAACTGACAACCTTGAAAATATGGTATAGTGGTAAATGAAAATATGGTTTAGTAGGTACCCCGAGTGTAAAGAATTAACGTAAGTAAACTACAGGGGGTTTCCACCGTTCAAAGTGTCTGACAATGGACGACGTGATTTCTAATACATATTATTCCAAATAAAATATATAAAAACTGACAACCTTGAAAATATGGTATAGTGGTAAATGAAAATATGGTTTAGTAGGTACCCCGAGTGTAAAGAATTAACGTGAGTAAACTACCTATCGCGTTTACGTTTACAATAAATTTGTAGCTATGGAAGAATTAACGTTAATTCTTTACACTCCAAGTAAATAAATACAAATAGTGCCTTAATAGTGCGTTTTGCGCATTAATTATTTTTTTAATGTAATGCTCATCTATTCGTTTTTCCTTGTTTCTTTTTAAGTAACCGGTGTATTTTGTTCAAACTAGTGTCATTTGAAAGCTAGAAAGTTTATCTAGTTGATAAGATGAAATAAAAAAAATATATGGAACAAAAACCTAATAAAAATAACGATATTATATAAAAAAATGTTCAAAAAATTTTGATTTTTTAGAATTTTGAACTGTAACTCTAAAACTGGGTCATTGATGTAGACTTTTTTTGCATGATTTATTAAATTTCATGATTTAATCTACAAACTCTCCAAAATAACTATGTGTCTATCTCTTTTCGTTTGTAAAAAAATTCACATTGAATATACCTCGCGCTCACACCTACGATAGACCTTTAATGTGTCTGACACGGCAAAGCCACCATCGAAAGTGTCTGACAACTGAGAAATCATCTTTTGATAGTTCGCCAAGTAACATATATAAATTTCAGCTTTTATAAAATGACGAAAGTTGAATAATATTTTTTAATACTTTAAGGGTGTCAGACAGGGGGTTTCCACCATTCAAAGTGTCTGACAATGGACGACGTGATTTCTAATATTAGTCCAAATAAAATATATAAAAACTGACCTTTATACTTTAACGAATTTGAGGTGCAATTTTTGACACCTTTGCTACCTGATAACTTCCAAAGCCACCGCGATCCAAACTTCATATTCGGGGATGGTTTTTATCTCTATTAGGTACATACACAGAGAAACTCTCAGGTTTTATAAAATGACGAAGGTAAGATCGTCGTGGGCTCTTCCTCTATATAGCGACACGCGGGCCTACTGTATGTACTCTACTCTGCACATAGCTATGTCGTCGGCAATTCGGCATATTTATAATTCGGCATTTCATGTACGCTCGCTAGTTTGCAAAATGCCGAAGGCAAATTATAAAATGCCTCGTCGTTTTGTGCCAAATGGCAAAAAACGGAACCCTTATAGATTCGTCATGTCTGTCTGTCTGTCTCTCCGTCCGTATGTCACAGCCATTTATTTCCGAAACTATAAGAACTTGTATTGTATTGTATGTTGAAACTTGGTAAGTAGATGTATTCTGTGAACCGCATTAAGATTTTCACACAAATATAGAAAAAAAACAATAAATTTTGGGGGTTCCCTATACTTAGAACTGAAACTCAAATTTTTTTTTTTCATCAAACCCATAAGTGCGGGGTGTCTATGGATAGGTCTTCAAAAATGATATTGAGGTTTCTAATATCATTTTTTTCTAAACTGAAGAGTTTGCGCGAGAGACACTTCCAAAGTGGTAAAAAGTGTGTCCCCCCCCCTGTAACTTCTAAAATAAGAGAATGATAAATCTATAAAAAATATATGATGTACATTACGGTGGAAACTTCCACCGAAAATTGGTTTGAACGAGATCTAGTAAGTAGTTTTTTTTTGTTTTTTGGACTCAAGGAATATGTACTTGCCCAAACTTTTATAAAATGTATATGTGTAAACATATAATTGGCCTGTCCATACGCTTGAAGTACGCCGTACCTCCAGTTGAAGCTAAAAACATTCCACTCGGACAAAAAAGAAGAGAGAGAAATTCCGATTTATTACTGCCCACACGTAACCGCTCGTTCAATAATTTTTACCGCCCATTTAATTATTCACTGATCCATTTCATTATTTTTTATTACTCATTTTTGTTTACTTTACTGCTTAGTTTTAACTGCTGAACTAGATATTAAACGTGCCATTTATAATTTTTAACTGACCAAAACCGCTATTTACAACTGCCTCTTTAAATCAGTGCCTTTTTTAATATTGCCTACTTTAAAAAGGCTGTTCTTTAACAGTAAATCAAAATTGAGGTTTTGTATGGGATTTTACCTAGCTATGGAGTATTACATTACATCCTTTTTACACAAACTTGGATCTAGCCCTTACCGGCCGCTGCCATATTAAAAATAAATAAATTGACGGCTGTTAAGATTTTTGATGTGCATGTGTTAGATATTTGGTTAAATCTGAGTCAAATATCTGAGTTAAATAAGTACTTCAAAAATGTATTATTTGCAGTGGCAACACTATTGAAATAAGTTTTTGATAAATTTATTATTTGCAATGGCAACACTATTGAGCTGAAGGTTTGATTATTATTTAAACTTCCGGTGCAATAATTAAATTAAAGTTCCGGTGTAACTTAATGTTATTTTAAATTGTAATGTTGATGATAATTGGATTGGAATAATTACAAAGTCATCAAATCACTACTGCGATAATTTAATTGTTGATAAACATTTTATTGTAATGTAAGGAGATTTCAATAGACTTCCGATTGATATTTTAATTGAACAATGTAATGGCTTTGATAAATCATATTATTAATCATACCTAAATTCGATAGTAATTATTCCAATAATTTAAAACGAATGTTGTAATTTTGTGATAATGGTTTACTAAATTTGTTATTATGAGATTAGTGACACTTCCTGATAAAATGTATCCGGTTATGGTGTATTGAGACTTCCGTCTCTGCGATTGGTTGATACTTCCGTTTGTATTCTTGAAGTGTACTGGTAAAATATAAAATAAGCGGGAAGGTCTGGGCTCAGTTCAGTCTGTTCAGTCTTGTGTATTTTGGAAGTGGTTGCTTATTATAATCGTGATACTGCCCGTCGATATAAAGATAAGTATATTTGATATTGTCAACTGTAACAATTGATAATTTTATAATGTGTGTTCTGTGTATTTCTGTTATATACTGAGAATAATTCTGAATGTGTAGTGGCCATACATAAGACCTTAATATTGAGTTTCTTACCGGTATCTTCTCAATATGGTCAGCCGTCCGAACCGGTGGTAGCTTTAAGAGTAAATTCATAGTTTTGGCTATTGATATTATATTTGAATAAATACATTCTAAAGTCTGGCCTAAATGATTATTTATTATTCTGAACTAAACCCTTTAGTACTCAGATGTAGTTAGGTATACCTGATTTTGAAATATGCTATATATAATACATTTAGAATTATCATCCTAAGGTTTGAATTACGTAATCCGATTCTTATTGTCTATTATCTGAACTGATTAATATGTTGATGATTATATAAGAATTATAAAGGATTCAAATGAATTTAAATATTGAAGTTTAGATTTGAAATCCAAAGGTGAATAAATGAAATACATTGAAGTGTGGTACTGTGATTTATTTATTAATACCTTCCCTACATTGCAATTCCAACCTGTTTCTACATTCAGTAATGTAGAACTTCTAAGTAAATAGTAAGTTTGACAGATTGATAGTAAATTGGTAGATATATATACTCTTTCCCAATGATGTTGAACCGCTTAACCTGACACATGCGCCAAGGATGTTATAAAACTTGCATGCGCGTATTCAATTTCTTTGTGTGCATGTAAAAATTATCTCTTCAAAAATATTAAAACTGATAACTATTAGTAAGTAAGCGTCTGTTGCTTACTCTATGACCAACGTGAATCCCGTCACGCGCACCCCGCTACCGCCTCGTGCTTGCGCGAAAGCCATATTTGTTCGTGTTCCGTAATACCAAAAATGATGAATGAAAACTTAATGTATTTTTCATATCGTGTTGTTATTCTGTAACTTGACAATATAATCTTTGTTCCTGAATCTATAGCACTGTAATTATTGTTGCTTTAAATATGAAACAAATAAGAAGAATACATCTCAAAAATCTCTTAAAAAAATGCAAAATGCAATTCGATTCCAAATTGTTTCAGGTCAGTGTTATATGCATTATGTAACTAATATAAAATATACAGAACCCGAATAATAGTATAATATGGTGGAAAAATGATTTTGGACCTTAACCAAAATGTGGGAAATTAATTTTCATGTTGTGGCAACCTTTCATAAAAACATGTCCGGAAAGTGTAGACCGAGAAAGCTATAGACTAGACGTAGAATGAAGATACCTTAGAGCCCGTTTTGTCGTATTCGGTTTGAGATGGAGAATGAGCTATATGTTTTATACGATTTATAAACAGTTATAGAACTGGTGTTACCATATAATTATTTTTACTCGGCTTTTGGGAAATTATTATTTAAGTTCTATACAGTTTATTTAAAATTTGACATAAATTTAGAATAATAAATATGCTGGGTTCACACACAGAATACTTTTCACTCGTAAGTATGATACTATTGTTATATCATTGGGCTTGAAATATTTTGGAATTTGCAAATAATACCTGTATTGTCCTGTATAGAAGATATAGTTAATTTTTATTAAATAATACGGTCTAAAAATATATTGAATGAAACATAGAAATAAATATACCTAGAAAGAACGTCGCCATACTACACTAATATACAAAACAGGCCAACTTTTATAGGCTGCTGCGCGTAACAGCTATGTTTTACGCTCCCTCTGCGTCATTCTGCTTGTCATAATGACGTTCATAATGATAGTAGTTGTTAAAATATTCCAATTAAAATCGGGAGAAATTTAAATATTGATCATTATTTTGCATTTTTATTTATTTTTATTTGATTTAGCCCCTAACAATTAGAGCGTATTTTTATCGACGCGTGCACAGCTGCGACACTCTATCTGGATGTATCCTTAATCAAAGTGTAAACATAACCTATGAGTTGTTTTTGTTTTGGTATTGCCAACTTTTCTCAAATCTGTGCTGCAAACACAAAATGTCAGTCTCCCACTCTAGTGAACTTAAAAATTAAAATAAATTGAATAGTAATATTTTCTTGAAGGTATTATCACCCACCCATCCCCCATGACTAAAATCTAGATTAAAAGCTCTCCGAAAAGTGTTTATTATATCAATTATAGTCTTATTATTTATACTAGAGTGTTTATTACAGATTATTATTACTAATAAGTTTAGGTAGCAGAGAGCATATATCACAGTGGAGAGTGGTTATTAAGAAATGTATAATATGAACAATTATTCTCATTTAATTATTTTAATTAAATGTATTACATTTTTATACACAATATAATATTTTAATAAGAAAATAAGATTGACATAATTATAATGACACACACGTTATAGAGAAGTAGTCATAGCAACCAAATTCTATTCTATTCTATACAAAATAGTATCTATTTTTCAAAAATAATCATCTCTATAATCCGTGCCTCTAGTATGTGCATTCGTGGCACGAGACATAAATTTAAGCCAGTAGCAAAGTTATTTGGCTTCGACGATGGAGCAGCCCTACCTAAACAAGACTGATGTTGATGCGGTCGACGAACCGATGGATTTGAACTTATTTTATATTATATTTTTCTGTTACGGTAATCACAATCACATTTTTATAAATAAAGTATATTTAGAAATATTTTATACAGGTGCCACATTAAAAAAAAAGTTTGTTTCATAGTTTAGTTTTTATCATAGTAGTTTCCCTAACAAAATCCTTATCCTTACTAATACTACTAGTTAGTATATTATTATTATACTTATAACTATATAATATTATAAATGTGTATGTGAGGTTGTTTGCCCACTTTCACGCCTTAAATACTCAACCGATCACGGTGAAATTTAGAACGCAGATAACCTATGGAATAGAAAAGGACATAGGATACGCGGGTGAAACCGCGAGGGACACCTAGTAATGCAATAAAATAACTTAATTTTCTATTACAGTGAACTATAGACGTACCTACCTATATCATTTATTTTCTCCCACATACAGGAAAAAAAAAATCCAGTACGGAAACTTTGACAAATTAAACTTAAATGAATTTTAATAAAGACCTATTTATTATTTTGTTATATCTTAGTACAAAAAAATAAAGATATCGTTAACGAAAGATGTCTACCTTTGAAACTGTTTTCATGGTGACTCTACTATGGCGACTTTTGTTTAGGCCGTGACTTGAAATTATTTGAACAGTAATTCCAATTTTTCCTTCATACTTTCATGGGCTTAGGACCATCAAAATGCAGAAAATAAAGCATTATCAATTAAATTAAAGCAATTAAAAAAATAACAATAATAAACATAATAAAATTTAAATTGACATCACTTATGTAATGCTTTAGGCGTAGGTACTTCTGTATTAAGGCGTATTTAAAAAATTGAAATCAACAAAGTATTTACAATAATGTTCAATCAAAAATAATCTATCGCTAAAATTTTCAATAAAAATAATTGCTCACCCGTAGGTACATGTCACTAATCACTGATATTTTAATAAGTGTTCAAAATGTAGTCCTCCTCTTTCCAGGCATAAACGTGCACGTTTAAACAAATTTTTATTTAGTTTATTAAGAACATTAGTGTCACTTTTTACTTGACATTTTATCAATTTTCGTGATCGGTCGGTAGGTAGCATGTAGGTAGGTACAACGCGGCAACGGACGTGGGGCGCGCGAGCGCGGTCCTTGCGCGGGAGACCGAAACTGCGTAACGTCTAGCGCGGCGCAGAGAGTACTATATTCCTTGAGACTGTCGGTCGGTCGAGCGACTAGCGAGAGCGAGAGTTGCTGTCGGACACCGGCCGGGCGCGGCGCCACCTTGCTAGCCGGGAGGGGGTTTCACCCCCTCCGACACACGCGTGCGCCGGCCGCCCCGCTCGCGACCATTGATAATTTTACGACTAAATAGACATATTTTACGGATTTCAAGTAAAAAGAAACATAAAATAAAAAGTGTTGAACAAATAATGGAAATGTATTCTATTAATGATACTGAATCACCAAAAAAAATATCCGTACTGGAAAAAAAATTATCCTGTATAGACAATGGAATTGGAATTATAACAAGTGCATTTAACTGTGGGAGACAGGAGCTCAAACTAGGTTTCCCTGTGCTATGAGTCTCCTGGCTCCCCCTCTTGGTAGGGTCTAGTTACAGTTTGAATTAAACATTTCACATGAGAAAACAAAAGAATATAACTAAGAAAAAAGATAATTTATGTGCGTGTGGTGTGGGGGTATGTGGGTAAGTGTGTAGGTATAGGATTGTTTTTATTGTCCCACAAACTTATCTGGCCCGGTGAGAGAGGCGCTGTTATCGCATTTGGTGGAGCAAACAACCAATGGCGAATGGCAGGCAGATTGACATTTCAAACTGGCATCGTTAGCTCCTCTTTTAGCCACCGGGCTACATACGTTTGCGGGACTATACGTCTATGTAGTAATTTTATTATTCTTTCACTTTAAATCGACCAAAGAGATTACAAATCAATTTCTTTATTAATGTTTTGTTTTTGGTAGTACCTATATTTGCATGTCATAAACTGTGACGAAATATGTGAAACATACATTTTAATATTTAAGAACCTATCAACCATGTTTCGAGCAAATAAATTAATTTCATTTAATTTCCCTACCAACTGCCAACGGGACCCTACTACCACAGTCTATTAATCCATACAGTCGTCCGATGCCTTTGATCTCGTGAAAAATGCCGACAACGTCTAGACAGTATCGCGACGGCCAGTGTTGTTACAATTAAACAATATTTATAAAATTATTTATTTATTGCAGATAACAATAGAACATTGTTAGCATTATTATAATTTAAACAATATTATAATAACTACTCCATCATCAGACCCTGAAAACCATACCTACATGGTCAAAGTTCATCTCACGACAATTCCAACAACCCCAAACGTGGCTAGGATACGATGTTCGACTATGGAGAGCCGAGTTCTAGTGCTTACCCTCCTACTCCATCATCAGACCCTGAAAACCATACATGGTCAAAGTTCATCTCACGACAATTCCAACAAACCCAAACATGGCTAGGATACGATGTTCGAGTATGGAGTTCTAGTGCTTACCCTCCTTCTCCATCATCAGATCCTGAAAACCATACATGGTCAAAGCTCATCTCACGACAATTCCAACAACTCCAAACATGTCTAGAATACGACGTTCCACTATGGAGTTCTAGTGCTTACCCTCCTACTCCATCATCAGACCTTGAAAACCATACATGGTGAAAGTTCATCTCACGACAATTCCAACAACCCCAAACACGGCTAGGATACGAAGTTCCACTATAGAGTTCCAATGCTTACCCTCCTACTTCATCATCAGACCCTGAAAACCATACATGGTCAAAGTTCTCTCACGACAATTCCAACAACCCCAAACACAGCTAGGATATAACTACTCATTCTCTATCTCTATCTCAAACCGAACACCAGCGTTGCCATTAGGGTACGCACTAGTACGCATTGCGTACTATTTCGTTAGGTAGCGTTCTCACGTACTCTTCGCCAATTTGCGTACTATTTTATAGTCAAGCCAAAAAAAAAACAAATTTTCAAAATCAAAATAAAAATGTTAAATAATTTTAATTTCTATCAAGCAAGTTTCAGCATAAAATGATCACTAGCGACCCCGGCACTGTTTTTTATTCCATGTATAGAATTCCATGTTCCAATTCCAAGTTTCGTACTATCATTCAGCATTCTATGTTACTGTTTGTGGTTTCGCTGGTATGATTTTGTTCTTTCGTGGTTCCATCGGTTTCGGTGCGCAAACGGCACTTACAAAATTCAATGAAACTGAGAAATTACTTAAATAATTTTTAATTTACTGCGTGTTCAAAAGTTAAGTTTCGTACTATTTTTAGGCGCTCTGCGTATAGACTAGGAGGGCACGACAGAAATGGTAACGATAAGGTAAATGGCTAAACTCATGTTCATGGGATAAAGGACACCTCTCTGATGCCAAATATGTCGGTCTGCCTGCGCGAAGTGGTTGCGTTATCTAGATATGGCGCCTGAAAAACTGTTTATCGTGACCGGAAAAAAACGATAAGGTAAATGGCTGAACTCGACGTAGAAAGTAAGTGTTAGTTGTACTGATGTCAATTTAAAAAAAACTGACCAAATATTCGGTTGCGTTATCTAGATATAGCGCCTGAAAAACTGTTTATCGTGACCGAAGAAAAACGATAAGGTAAATGGCTGAGCTCGACGTAGAAAGTAAGTGTTAGTAGTACTGATGTCAATTTAAAAAAAACTGCAACTGTTTACGCAATTACACCAAATAAAATCAGGCATGTACACGAAAGGGTTACGCGGATGCATTCAGTATAATATGAAACTTTCGCTCACTACAAAACAGTGAAAAACATACTGCTATGAGGAATTTTATTGTAAATTGGATACATAATATTTTCAAAAATGTACCGAGACAGCAAAATTAATATATTAATTTCCAGAAATACATTTCGTGGAGACTCCTGAGAACCCAAACAGTAGATGGCGCAAATTGCCCTTTTTTGTAATACAAAAATTGATGCCAAGTCTGCGGCAGAGCTCCACGGCAAAAGACCGTAAGACATAAGACTATGAAAATATGCAAAATAAATTAATCTGGCTGTATGAATGTCCGTCAGTTGCCTTATTTTGCTGACTGCAAAAGCAGCGAAGCTCAGTTTACCACCTAAGGCTTCCAGGTGAGCACCCCAAAATCTGCAGACTATGGTCAGACCAACAAAACAGTCTTATCCACTATATTAAGTTTACTACCAATACCATCCACAATAACATTGGTATCAACATTGTACATTATTTGATAATTAAAATCTTGTACATTTTGTTTTTTTAGAATTTAGCATAAGATTTTTGGCAGCAAACCATTGAGACACTGTTTTCAGAGCGTGGCTAGTATTTATAACAATGTTATAATCTTATCTATGTGTGCCTGTTGACTTCTGAATGCCGCTCAGTGCAGGCGGGGCGGCGGAGGGTATAAAGGGACGGGGGCGGCACTGATAACATTTCATATTTTTGATAATCCAAATTCCGCGAAACCGTAAGATACTCAAATTATCCATATTGATAATTGTTACGTAGATCGCTTATAAATGTATGTTACGTAGATGGAAATGCAACCAAAATTTTTGAAAGTTTTATTATTATTAAGCTAGTAATGGTGACGACCATGATTCGTCGAGATTAGCCATTATTATTACTATTTTTCGGTCACGATGAACAGTTTTTCAGGCGCCATATCTAGATAACGCAACCGAATATTAGGTCAGTTTTTTTTAAATTGACATCAGTACCACTAACACTTACTTTCTACGTCGAGCTCAGCCATTTACCTTATCGTTTTTTTTCGGTCACGATAAACAGTTTTTCAGGCACCATATCTAGATAACGCAACCGAATATTTGGTCAGTTTTTTTTAAATTGACATCAGTACAACTAACACTTACTTTCTACGTCGAGTTCAGCCATTTACCTTATCGTTTTTTTTCGGTCACGATAAACAGTTTTTCAGGCGCCATATCTAATTAACGCAACCACTTCGCGCAGGCAGACCGACATATTTGGCATCAGAGAGGTGTCTTTTATCCCATGAACATGAGTTTAGCCATTTACCTTATCGTTACCATTTCTGTCGTCACCTCCTAGTATAGTATCCTATCGTGAAGTCACTCTGGCAACGCTGCCGAACACGACAAAACGGGCTCTAAGGTATCTTCACTCTACGCCGGAAAAGATTTAAAAAATAAAAACTGGCGCCACCGTAACGTATATTTCTAAAATAAGACAAGTGACGACTTTTTGGCGGGAACTTGCAGCGTGACGTAGCATTTTCATTTTTATTTTCATAAATTTGTGTATTTTGAGTTTTATTGTGTATTTTTGGTGGTATTTTACCCAATAAAGATCATCCATGTGCACCAGTGAAGTGAAATGAAATGAATTATGTGTATCGTGACTTTTCAAGTTGTCTCAAAATGTCCGTGAAGAGTTTTAGTACAATGACCACCATTGTAGTAAAACATGACTTTTATGGACGGTGACTGACTGAGGACTATAATGTGAAGTGATTTATTGTGACTGGAAACTATAATATAACTCGACACTGGCAGAAATGAGCCCTAATTTGGGCTTGGTTGCCAAAATTAAAAATAAGAAGAAGAAGAAGACAAGTGACGAAACTGCAATAGGTACTTTTTGGGTACTTTACACATGGAAGGTTAGTTGGATACGTGGGATGGATATAAAAAAAATGCTGACAAAGGCTGTCAAATTAGGTCAAGAAGTAAAGTCAATGCGAAGAGTCAATCGGTAGGCTTTTTGGCGGGAACTTTTATTTTCATAAATTCGTGTATTTTGAGTTTTATTGCGTATTATCGGTGTTATTTTATCCAATAAAGATCAATCCATGTGTACCAGTGAAGTGAAATGAATTATGTGTATCGTGACTTTACAAGTTGTCTAAAAAAGTCCGTGATAAGCTTTACTACTACAATGACCACCATTGTACTTAAACAGGCAGGAATTTTAAGGATGGTGACTGACAGTGTGGACTATATGAAGTGATTTATTTTGTGACTATATTAATACAACTCGAGAAAATTGAAATAAGACAAGGCTGTATGGCTCAGACCTTTGCCTGCCTTTGGGCATATAAGACAAACAACAACAACATCAACAAAAAAAAAAAGAAGTCAAGAAGCATTGTCAAGAAGGATTAAAGAAAATGGTTGGGTTGGTCAACAATAACTAAATTTCAAAAAGGAAAAAATGAATAGAAAAAGAAACGTTAATTATATAAAGCCGGAAGATCCAGCATTTTTGAAAGCATTAAAAAAACAAGCTGGTTATGACGATAAAAATCACAAATTTGACGAACTCGAAAATGCCGAAGAAGACTTTAATGACGATGGAGACAGTGAGCAACCACAAGTAGTTGTACTTAAAAAAGGTGACCTTACTGCCGAAGAGGCAGAAGAGGAGAGGAAAAACATAGAAAAACAAGAATCTGAAACTAGAGCTGACCTAAGTCAAAAAGTAATTTTTAAATCAAAGAATGATTTATCTAAACAGAAACTAGTTTCAGAATCAAATAAGCGAAAACGAAAGGATGATTCTAAAACTATTTCTAGTAAGAAGAAAGTTCGGCAATTGCTATCTTTCGGTGATGATGATGAAGAAGAAGTTGACTAATGTGATTAATCACCTTACACTATTATGAAAGTACTATTGGTTAGTGAGTTGGTTAGATGAAGAACCAAAGACATTACATATATGATGGTCGCCTCATCTAATGAGAAGTGTTTTGTTTTGTATAACAAGAAAATAATAGGTTGGAGTGTGGCCATAAAGGTTATACATAAAATATAATAAATATATTATATATTGCTTTTATTTGCTTCAAAGACAAAAAACAAAAAAATGGTTTCATTTTTTCAAGTCTTTTTTGCTGGATCATGTAGTTGTTAGCTCTAGATACAATTTTGCACTCGGAAGATTTTACCTTTGCAAGACAATTGAGCCAAGAATAAAATAAATAATACTATAGATCTATAGGTTGTTATTTTTGGTGTGCCTGACAGGGTTCACAATGTTTAAGACATAATTTACCACCTAAGCAGTGGCGTAGCTACCTAGGGGCTAGACGGGGCAGTGCCCCAGGGCCCCCAAGCTCAGGGTGCCCCTCTGACTCTGACTTACAAACTATAAATAGAGTGAGAATAAATTGAAAAAAAAAAAAATGCAGAACTCTGTGGGATCCGCGCCCAAGTTTCACATAAAAACAAACAGTAGTTGACCCTTCATACGGATTATCATAATGGACAAGATGGCGGACATGGATGACAAGATGTGTGAGTGTAGTCTTGCTCCAGGTGTTAAAAACAAGATGGCTTGATATGAAAATTTTAAATAGTTCTGTTAGCGTCCTACATGGACCCTAGTTTATTTTTTGCCCCAGGGGTTTTGGTTACCTAGCTATGCCACTGCACCTAAAGTTTAATATTGATATTGTGGAATGCAAATAAAGAATATAAATATCTTTATTTAGCAAGACTGCTTGAAAATATACCTTGCATGCATCCAGAAAGCACAGCATATGGCTATTCAGGAAAGCTACTTATAGTCCATAACTGTAAGAAATACATGACTTATAAAAAGAAAACTCCGTGAACAATGAATGTACAAAAGTTTATAATTAAGTCTACTTTAATTTTGTTAAACCATACTTGAGAAAACAAAGCAGAATTCATACATTCAAAACACCCATTAAAAAAAAATAACAACAAACTATGGTAGGTGAAATAAAGCAGGGAAGTGCCATCTGACAGTGAAAATCCTATAATGAGGTGGTTGAGTTAACCATAGTACAATTTTTGTAGTATTCACCTCCTTGGAACCGTGGCTGTGTTACCGTGTGAGAATGTTAAGGTTTCGAATTGCTAGATTGTATTCTGCCTAGATGACATGCTTGATGACAGATTTTCAACTAGTGGGTCATTTGAAAATCTGTCATCAAGCAGATGCAGGTGATGATAGATTTCTTTCACTGACGTGTAGTTCTGCAGCTGCACTTGAGAGCCAGTTCCCTTTTAGACTCTAAGGTCAAACAATTTATACTATTGTTTGTAAGATATGATATTGATGGGCCAAAGTAGCCTGATAATAAAAACTTTTATAGTTCTAAAAAATTACAATCTGTATTTTATAATAAAAATAATTATATGTATCCTCACTTTAACCCATTATGGTTCAATCCTATATGAAATCAAAATCAAATAATATTTATTTAATTTAAACTCGGAAAAGGCACTTATAAATGGTAACTTGTGAACAGGTGCTGCTTGTGGGGGCTGGTCTGCTTAAGGGTGTTACCCAGTCCAATGACTTTGACGATTTGACCTCTAAACGAGTATTCTGTGCTACTCACCGCTGGGCGGCATTTGAAATGCCGCCTAACGTTGAGTAGCGGTACTACAATCAACTCGATTACAGAAAAGGTAACGGCGCAGATGTGTCGTATCGTTTTTATAACTTTGCCTATTTCCATTATTTATAACTAAAAATGTTGATTGCTAGGTCCTGAGGAACAGAATTTATAGTTTACAAAATACATAAATCTGTTTAATTTTACTCACCTGCTATATGATACATACCTATCAAGGGTCTAATGATGATCAGGTTAATACATACTGGATGTCAGTAATAGAAATAGCTAAGATGTTATGGTTTTCAATAGTTATCTAATATCACATGTGTTTTACTACACGATAAATCCCCAGGGTATGATGATGAACAGGTCAATAATAACGAGATATCAGTAATAGAAATGGCTAAGATGTTCTAGATTTTCAATAGTTGACTAATATTACATGTGTTTTACTACAAGCTGAATCTTAAGGGTCTTATGATGATCAGAAAAATACATACTGGATCTTAGTAACAGAAATGGTCGGCAACGCGCGCGTGATACCCTTGGTGTTGCAAGCGTCCATAGGCTAACCATAGTCCATAGGGTAACCGCTTACCATCAGTCGTCAGATTCAATCAAGGGTCAGTTCACACCGAAACGCGATGCAACGCGGCAAGCTTAGATAGCAATAGAATATAGATCTTTAAAAAGTGTTTTCCATGTAAAACTTTTTAGACACTGGTTTGATTGCTCTCAAAATCGATATTTGAGAGACCATGGAATCACAAAACATGAATCTTTTCTCAAAATGTTGAAAAAGTGTCCGCCATGTTGAAATTTTTAGGTACTGGTCCCATTGCTCTCAAAATCGATATTTGTGAGTCCTTGGGGTCACAAAACATGAATCTTTTCTCAAAATGTTGAAAACGTGTCCGCCATGTTGAACATTTACATACTGGTCCGATTGCTCTCAAAATCGATATTTGTGAGTCCTTGGGGTCACAAAACATGAATCTTTTCTCAAAATGTTGAAAACGTGTCCACCATGTTGAACTTTTTACATACTGGTCCGATTGCTCTCAAAATCGATATTTGAGAGACCTTGGGGTCACAAAACAAGAATCTTTACTCAAAATTTCGAAAAAGTGTCCGCCATGTTGAACTTTTTAGATACTGGTCCGATCGCTCTCAAAGTCGATATTTGTGAGTCCTTGGGGTCACAAAACATGAATCTTCTCTCAAAATGTTGAAAAAGTGTCCGCCATGTTGAACTTTTTACATACTGGTCCGATTGCTCTCAAATTCGATATTTGAGAGACCTTGGGGTCACAAAACAAGAAACTTTTTTCAGAATTTTGAAAAGGTGTCCGCCATGTTGAACTTTTTAGATACTGGTCCGATTGCTCTCAAAATTGAGATTTGAGAGGCCTAGAGACTACAAAACATACAACTTTTCTCAAAACTCAAAATAGATAAATTGAAAAAAAGTGTCCGCCATTTTGAACTATTTAGTTATTGGTCATGTTATATGGTCCAATGGTCTCTCAAATATCAATTTTGAGAGCAATCGGACCAATAACAAAATAGTTCAAAATGGCGGACACTTTTTTTCAATTTTGAGCAAAGATTCATCGTTTATGTTCCAAAGGCCTCTCCAATATCAATTTTGAGAGCAATCAGACCAATAACTAAATAGTACAATATGGCGGACACTATTTTAAATTGTGAATATTTTGCAATTCCAATAATATTACATACACGCGTTTCGAAAATCCTTTTTTTTAATTTAGTAATAACGGACTTAAATAAAAATGTAATAAAAAAAAATGTGCATCGTACGCACATACATACTGTAACGTGAATGCAAACCGGTTTCACCGAAAATCGAAAAACCGGTTATTCGCTACGGTTTTGACCAACCAAAAACACCGGTTTTACATAGCACCAAAACCGGTTTTTCGTTTTTTTTCGGTTTTTCTTTCAATGTTTGGAAAAACGAACAAAGGAAGATTTGCCGCCGTTTTGTAAACTGAGTGCAATGCAGGGAGTATTTTTGTGACGAACTGAAGTGTGTTGATGTCTATTGTGTTGAGCTGGTAAGAAAATAACTTATAATAATGGTTGTTTTTATGATAGATATAAAATACGTAATTATTTCTTTTACAATAATTAGGCAGCAAACAAGCGTACGGCCCGCCTAATGATAACCAGTTACCGTAGTCTATGGATGCTTGCAACATAATGGTTAACACTCGAAATTTTTGAAGCGGGGAGCTCATTCCGCAGCCTGAGCGTTCGCCATAGGAAGTTTCTTTGAAACCGCACAGTAAGAGACTATTTTGGTTCCAATGTGTGAGGATGGACTCCCCATCGGTGACTACGATGGTAGAAGGTGACTGGGCATCAGGTCAAACAATTCTTCAGAACACTGTCCGTTGGAAAAGCGGTAGAACACACATAAGAAGGCAGTCTCTCCTCAGACTAAGTGGCTTCACTATGAGCTGTCAGTTGAGAAACGCAACAGCCCTACTGGTATCCAGGTGCCCACAGAAGACAGCATTACTCTATTTGGGCCGGACTTGCGACTTATATAGTTGCAGTCTTTGTCTCGATAAGAAGTACTACTTCGCTCTATTAGTCACACCGAGTTTTTTGGATACCTTGTACATGATTTTGGAACAGAACGTCGCTACAAATATTAACGCGAAGGATCCCAATACTTTTCGTGATGTTGAGGGACATGTTCTAAAAATGAAGAGCCATAGAAAATAGACTTTTCGCAACGGTGAATGTGCAGGCTTGCGTGTGACTTAGTGGGGTTGAAATAGACTAGGTTTAGTCAACCCCAATCGGAGTCACTAGTTTGTGTACTCTCGATTTAAGAGCTTCGCGCCTTTTCTCCAATATAGAACGAGGGATATTTGCACGGCTCGTGTAATGAGCGTCCCCTGTAATTTCATCTCTAGCAATGAATGCTAGCAATAGAGAGTATATCATTAATATGCTGAAGGAACAGTGTTGGGGATAATCCATAGCCTTGCGGGGTGCCAGCATTAATGTCATGCTATCGGAGCAACTACTGTCAACGAAGGCTCTTATGTATGCCAAACAGCAAGCTGACTGATTGGTGTTATTTTTTACCCATCTGCATGACAACAATTTATCTAAGTAAAATATTCGTATAATAATAATCACGTTTTTGTGTACACGCAAGTTGCTGTGCCGCTACAATATGACATGTTCATAATATTACGTGTGAAGTTAATATTATAACGTACGAAACATAATTCAATAAATGTTTAAATAAGTACTTCTACTGATCTATTTTTTAACATAAAGTCCTCATATCTCATAGCAATTAAAAACCAAGCAAACGTGATATGTATTTATGATTTCATTCGTTTAAAAAAACAATCAAAAGGAAAGGAACATATATAAACGAGTCTCTGATGAAAAAGAGATGGATGGATTGTATAAAAGATGATATGGGTAAGAAAGGAGTGAATGTTGGTATAACAGATAGAAGAGACGAATGGAAGAAGCGTACATATTGCGCCGACCCCAAATTATTGGGAACAAGGCGGGCAGATGGTGATGATGAATTTGAGTTTTCTTTTATATTCATTTCATTAACTTTAACTGACTATAATTCCTAAGTTAGCGATTTTTTAATTTTACGTATTTTTATTTGTTAGGCACGGTTATTATCTATAATTTGAGCTATAGAAATAACGTGAAAAAAAACGAGCGAACATTAAAAAAAAAACCGGTTTAAAACCGGTTTATCGGTTTTACCTCTCAATAACCGAAAAAAAAACCGCATTCCCTACATACAAGGTTACATGAGTTACATCGTGCGCCTATGCAACGCGGCACTACGTAGTTCAATTCGATTTTAAACAGATGGCGGTACTGTTTACTTGTATGAAGATTTTTTTTGCAAAATGTTCCGGTGACCGCATCCATGGTTATATAAGTCACTGGGTATTAGAGTCAGACTATTCATAAGTACCTGTGAAGGTCTATATGAAATAAATGATTTTGATTTGATTTACTACCATGACTTTTTATTTCAATAGAAAAAACCACGAAAGAAAAGACACGTAAATCAATGGATCAAAACCATCTGATCGCCGTACTGACCATCAATTATTCCGGACTCACGCACACACGGGACCGAGCGCTCCCGCGTGTGCGTGAACGTGTCAAATACCTAATTCAGCCCATTTCGATTTTGAAGACGGCCGCTTAACACCGAATTTATAAAAGTAAACCTTTCATTTCAATCGGACGTCTGCGATTCAGTGGTTGAAAAATAAATTGTATTTTTTTTATCGGAAAGACGTACATACAATGATTGCATGATAAATAAAAGCTTGTTATAAAAAGAATAAAGGAAACCGATATCTTGCTCTACTTCTATTCTACATAACTATTTGTACCTACCTAACACATTTCTGATTAGTCTATGACGACTATTCATGTTCTAAAAAATATTATTTTTACTTATAACTACATTACATATATTTAGAAGCTAAAAATTATGCTCAAAATTGTATTTAAGTTATTATCAGAAGAAATCGATTTAAAAATCATTCATAAATTTAAATATTTAGTTATTTTGTCGTATACAATTTTCGTGCGAGGTCCACTCGTGACAGCAGCCATCAAGGCACTGACGAGTCTCGGCTCCAGGCGTCCGCGGGTGGGATTTGGTGGGGAGCGAGTGATTTATGCTTCGCGATTTAGTTTTTTAATTATTATTTGAAAATGATTCACGAAATTTGAAAATGAATCAATACAAGTTGTTATAAAATACATTACCTTTTTTTTGGTGTAAGATTCGCATAAATCTGTTGAGCCGTTATGTCAACAATTTACAATTTAGGTTAAAATTATACTTGTAAGGATATGTGTTTTTACAAAATTTGAAGATATTTACAAAAAATTTAATCAATACAACTTGTGCGTGATGAACAAATGTACAACATATATTTTTTCCAGGACAAATGAATGGATAGATTCGTCAACAAAATGCGTTTAGTTCAGCGTATTTTAGAGGTTTGACCATTGTTACAGCCTTAAGTTTGCCATTTATTTACTTATTAAATATAGATTCAGTCTACTTTGTAGTTTTGCCGCCGTGCCAGGGCATGCAATTGTTGTCAGTGCGATTAGAATGTAAATATTATGTAATGAATGTAAGCTTGTATTGAAAAGAGTAATTGCTGAGTTTATTGCCGGCTCTTCTCAGCAAATGCAACCTTCCGAACCAGTATTAGAGTCAGACTTTTCATAAGTGCCTGTGAAGGTCTATTTGAATAAATGATTTTGAATTTTTTAACAAATTTACTCAAAACGGGTTCCTAATTAACTTGAACTGAGAAAACTCCGTCAAGATTGTCAAAATGCAGCCTTCCAATTACATATTGTTTAAAACTACTAGATAATTTATTGCTCTTTCCACACACCATAAGATCTATAGGAGTAGGACAGCTAAGCAATCTGTGATAAACAAAGGCAATTTGTGTTGCACATCCCATCACAAACCTATTGGTTAAAACATAAGTGATTTATTGGACTGAACTGTTTTTCCCACTATCATCCATACTGTGCCTCTTCTTTGGTTTTGATTTAGAACCATTGGGTACAACTGATTCAACTCTAGCTTGTGATATTTCTCTGTCATTCTCATATTCCAGAAGTTTGTGAAGTAGAAACTTTCTTTCATCCTTAACAATCATAATACTTTCTTGAATTCTGGCTACTTCATCACATAGTGCTGCATTTTCCTGAAATATAAAGTGGACAAAGGAACAAAATAGTATTAAAAAATACATTATGTCGGTACCTATCTAATCAAGTTATAAACTGTAACATACATAAATTGTAGGAAGGTCATGAATTAAACAGTGTGAGGCACCAGTTCTGGTGGCATTAGAGCTTGCAGTAGTATCACAGTCATAAATGATACCATTGAAGCATTGGATCACTTACTGCCACTTTCTATATTCAATCTATCCTTGATTTTGAGATTGTGAATTGATATTTGACACTAAGTACATTTCATTTAAATACTGTCACAATATCAATCACAAAACCAATGATAGATTGAATACAGAAAGCAGCAGTTAGTGCGAGATATTAATAACTTATAGAAGGCTTCTTGTAATCCTATTTTCAAGTTGTTTAACGGGTTAAGGAATAATGAAAACTTGCAATTACACTGTTATGACTGAACACATTCAGATTCGGAACTTGGCACATACATATATTATAACATTGACTGAAACAGGATATTTTAACCTGCTAAAGCCACATTCATTGTAATATTTGTATAGTTTGGAAACAACAATCTACATATTTATGAAGAAATATACATGGATATTAAAAATACAGGTTGGTGTTCTAGGTTTGTTTCGAGATCAAATAGGGAGACTCATCACTAACATTTTAAATGAATAAAAATGTTTTTTTTTAATAATTTCCTTCCTTACAAAGCTCATTCATTTAGATTCAAGAATATAGATACCAGATACTTACTAGTATGAGACTCCTTATCCTCATTTTAACAAATTTGTACTTCTTTCGATATCTTATGGTTTGATTTTCTCTAAGGTTTTTCATTATAATGGTTTTGCATTCATTCAATAAACAATTCATACAAAAACTACAAAAAGATGTACATGTAATGTACCTACTAACTAAGGCCATAGATAATAATAGACTAGGGCTGCATTCCGAATTAATGCTATAATCGCTGTAATCGATTTGAGCGTGCTTAAACCCGTACCGAATTGAATAATGACAGATTAGGATTACGATCTCCCGTGAAACGTCATGATATCCGCCATATTGCGTTCACACCGACCATGCCCTAAACTGATATCACCGTGAGTTCTGTCAAAAGTGACGGTTAATTATTGTGTTTTCGGCAAAAAATCTTATAAGATTTTTGGTTTTCTATTTGGCAATGATACTTTTTATGATTTTATGAGAGAAAAATAATAAAAGACGCGAATATTCCTTTTTGCGAGTTTATTATAATTATTATAAAAGATATAAGGAGTCCTAGCGCATTGTTAATTCAGATTTTAATTAAATTCTCAAATGTTCTGTTTTGAATAGGGCGATAACGGGCGTTCCGAATTGTTGACAGTTCTCAGCTGTCATTAACGTGATATCTAACTCGGTACGCAAATTATTGCTGAGAGCACTGTGAGCGATATTATTCAATTCGAAATGTAGCCTAAGTATATGATGACACTTTGAACTTCACTCTTGACCAGCGCTGCCAGACCTCCTGATTTACCAGGAGATTTCCTGATTTTACTACAATTCTCCTGATCTACTGATTTTATTAATAAGTCTCCTGATTTTTGAGTTTTTAAATATTTACCTACAATTTGTGAACTATTACTAAAAAAATAACGTATCTGAGTAATAATTCAAATCAATAATTCTTACACTATAAAGTTTTTAAAACGTACACTACATTATATCCTTACTCAATGGAATAATTGCCGATCCTGTAATATCATGTTGCTGTGCATGCGTACGGGAAAGAAACTTTACCCGCCAATCAACACTAACCGACTAAATTACATACGCATGATTTACGGTACTACTTGATTATGTTTAAGGCGACATTTGAAACGTTATATGTAATGGTAGTTTGATTTGATTGGGGTGTGTGAAGACGAGAAAGAAAATTGAAGAAGAATACTAGAATTTTAACTTCAGTTATTTACAATGTCTGAAGTGGAAATGGTAAACATTCAGAAGAAAAAAAACGTATTCTTCATTTTATAATAAAGAGGAAAATGTATCTACAAAATAAACAATAACTTGGTGTCTATTTTATTTCTCTCCTGATTTTTCAGACCAATCTCCTGTTTCTTTTTCACTTAGTTCCTGGATTTTGAAATTTTTATCTGACAACACTGCTCTTGACACCGGCCGGCACCGCTCGTTCGTTGCACTGCGCTGCGTTCAGTAACAACGCCGTGTGATCGCCCGACGATCATGGTAGCGTTCAGTAACAGTTCAATAGTATGTGGTGCGATCGTCGGACGACGTCGGACGATCGCACCGGTCACACGGTGTGTAGTTACTGAACACAGCCCTGCACGACAACAATTTTATTTTAGTAGGTTAGGTACGTTAGGTACATACTTACATTAAAAACAAATTTTAAGTGATTTATTTACATTGTTTTATTCATCTAAACATAAACATATATTTTAATCTGACAAAACCTCCAACTAAACCACACACACTTAAACAAACAAACTATAGTTCTCTTGGTAGGTACCTACTTAGTTTGTTTTAGTCAAAGAATTTAAAACGTCCAGAAGGATAGTCGCCTCTATGGCAACATGAAATAAACAAGCCAGAATTGACAGCCGTGCGCAGTACGAACTGAGAGCGATTTGCTCAGGGAGCCCCTCAAGCGGAGTGAATTTAAATATCATGCTTTAGTAAGGCGGATTATCCATCTGGGTAGAGGCACGATGCCCTATGAAAATCTTTGGTTTTAGTGTTGCATAGCAATAGTGAAATAATGAATAGTTACCGTTTCATTAATTGTTAATCCGTTACCACAAAAGTTAACTTCTTTAAAGTGAGAAACATGTTTCAGAGATACAACGTTTCTGGAACAACACGTAGATGTCTACAGAAACACAGAAACAATGTTTCGGGGTCTTGGCCGTCCACATCTTAGTTGTTTCAAATAATATTACTTTAAGGCGAGGTTCTCCGACGAGCTGTAGGTATTTTACGCTACCTCGTACCCCGCCATTTGAGCGCGTTACGTATTCATCTACGCACGATGCAGCTATTCGCGCCAAAATTCACCGCGGCGCACCATTTGAAATTCCATTATGGCGTCCGATTTTATTTTGCCACAGTACAGAAAATAAAGCAGTAGATACTTACGTATTTAGATAATAATTAAGGTTCTAATTATCGATTTGGTTTTATTGCAATACTAATATAATATTGTGAATGGAAAGACTGTAGGAATATTTGTTTATTTTATTTGTTGAAGCGATGTAGCTTGATTAGCCGTTCTTCATCAATCAACAAAGTTAAGTAATTACCGGTGTGGACGGTATCCAGAGTTCCAGACGAGTGACCGCCTATTGGGCCTTTTTTTACAATCTTTTTACTAACTTGCAATGTATGTTTGTATGTATGTATCTTCATACAAATCAAATCAAATCTTGCAAGTCGAATTTCACCTACTTCCAGTGGTCGGATTGACTTGATATTTGGTATATTAGAAGACAATGCATGTACAATCAACAAAATGTACAGTCACCAAAAAAAGCTAGAATTAAAAATATTTTTTTAACTAAAACTTATATTTTTGTTCCTCGAACATAGTTCCTGAAATAAGCCGGCACTGCTAACTTCACACAAAGTTAGCGGGACCATACGCTATAGTGAACAGGTACAGGTACAGAAATATTGAAAATTAAATTTGAACCTTGTGATAAAACGACGCAAACCCATCGATTTGGGACTCGTTTGATTCTTCGGATCTTGACTACTCTGATCTGATGATTAAGTTAGTCGACTTAAGATTGATTGAGTATATAAAAAAACGTATATTTTACCTACTTACTCTGCTAAAAAGAACCTAATAAGTCGGTATATAGGCGGACGAGTCGGAGTAAATCGGTTTCGCGCGGACGGGTTATTCATATCACTAAAACGTTTGTGTAACGTCACAGTAGGTGGTAAAAAAGTTACACGCTTGGTTTCCATACAGATTGAGCGACAGGCGGTATCTATTTAGATATTAATGTCTGTGGTTATACCAATGATAAATGTAATTGTTGGTTTTGGGAACAAAACAATGTAATATGATAGCAATAGCATAGCAATGTTATGAGTATTTAAAATATTTAAAAAACCTATGTAAAATATTTTTGAAATACTTTAATTTAAATAAATTAAAATGTTCCTGTGACAAACAATATCTACGTTATGAACTTTTTCTGATTTCGCCTGGTGGTCTTGCTCTTTTCATTGGCTGGATGAATTTTCAAACTGGTTCCCTTTCACATCATCATATCAGCCTAACGATGTCCACTGCTGAACATAGGCCTTCCCCATTAACTTCCACCTGGAACGGTTTTGGGCCGCTTGCAGTGACACCCAGCGACTCTGATCAGCTCGTCGGTCCACCTGGTGGGAGGTTGTCCCGCTCGGCGCTTTCCACTACGTGGTCGCCACTTAAGAACCTTCCTTCCCCATCGGTTATCTATTCTTCGAGCGATGTGGCCTGCCCATTGCCACTACAGCTTGCTAACTCCACGAGCTATATCGGTAATTTTTGTCCTCGTTTCGGACTCTGTCACGTAGAGAAATTCCGAGCATAGCTCGTTCCATAGCTCGCTGAGAGACTCTGAGATTATTTATGCGGCCAGCAGTAAAAGACCACGTGTCTGTTTCGTGTGTCATAACTGGTAACACGCACTGATTGAAGACCTTTGTCTTCAGACTCTGAGGTATTCTGGACGTGAAGATATGCCGTAGCTTCCCGAACGCTGCCAAGCCGAGTTGGATTCTTCGATTGACCTCTTTATCGAAGTTGGGCCTTCCTAGTTAGACAATTTGTCCTAGGTAAACATACTCGTCTACAACTTCGAGAATAGTGTTCCCAACAATCACAGGTATTGGCGGAATATGAACATTAGACATAATATTTATCTTGTCCATATTCAGCTGCCCCCACCTGGATTTCGTACTTTACAATATTATGATATGCGTAAACTTTTTAAAAAACGCTGCGTGTCCGGTCAAATTGCATTCATGCATAACGTGACCTTATATTTTTTTTCGTTGAGCGGGAAGCCTGCTTAATTATTTTAAAAAAGTGATTTTACTACATTATTTTGGAAAATTAAGAACTATTTCTTCATTTTCACGCTATAAGTACTTATTTATTATACGTTAGCCGTAGTGACATGATTTCTGAATTCTAACGTCTAAGCGGTTGTATGCAGAAAAAATGAGTTTCAAAATAACGGGTCAATTCGGGTCTAGTTTTAAAGTAAAGTACGAACGGACCTCATTATTTCTTTACATGATTTGTTAGTTTGAAATTACTTTCAATCTTTCAATGCTGCGTTTGGTCGACTTTGGTCTTTGTAAATATTTTATTAATTAGTGGAAAATCTTCTTCGAACCGAACCTATCTAGGCACCTAAGCTATTGAAAATAACCTAAACCGAAGTTTTTGAAAACGAGACATTTTTCCCTCACCGGGGCCTGAAAGCGGGACTGTCATAGCTGTCGTAACCATACGGTATGGTTACGTAAGTAATACAAAACATATTAGCTAAGTTCAGCAGTGGACATCCATGGGCTGATATGATGATTAGCTAAGTTACTAAACTTTAGTGACATGACTTCTAACGTCCGTGTGATGTTTCGAATTTGTCGGCATAACAAATCAGTTTCAAAATATCGGGTCTAGTTTTCAAGTAGGAATGGTGCTCATTACAAGATTTGTTAATGTTGGTAATCAAAAAGGGTTTCAGTACCTACTGCCACACTTGCTGCGATCTGTCTCTTATATATATTTTATTCATAACAGAAAAAAAAACTCATTCGACGCTTACCGCAAATTATGTTATCGTTTGTTCTGTTTGCGAAAGCGGGACATTTTTGCTCTCACTGGTGACAGTGGGGCAGACAACCTGAAAGCGGGATAGTCCCGCCTAGGGATTGCAATCCGGATACTTCGATATTATAAATCCGAATATTGATAATAAAATCCGGTTTTTTCGAATTTTAGTAATAATTTAACTAAAAATTTTCATTTAATATCTAGTAGATGTAGGACAGTATTACTCTGAAATCTATACACCGCTCGGCTCACAAGCGGCTAGCTGCTACCGCTCGTCCATCTAGCTAATAGCTCGATCTAAGTCGGCCAGTGAGTGTTAGATGGAGGCGATGCGCCCGCGGCGCAAAAACAACTCTTTGCACAACATAATATCACAGTCTATTAAACCATACAGTCGTTCGACGAAGCCGTCTAGACAGGGCAATCGTGCGGGGTGTGAGAGGCGAGATTTGGCAACGCGCGCGTGATACCCCTGGTGTTGCAAGCGTCCATAGGCTACGGTAACCGCTTACCATCAGGCGGGCCGTAAGCTTGTTTGCCACCTAAGTGGTATAAAAAAAAAAAAAAAAAAAAAAAGACGCGGGAAAGCCGTTACCGACCTGCGAACAAAACGATGTTAGTAGCTCGGTAAACAGCATTCAGGGCTAACGCGTGTTTGTGTCTGTAATTATTTTATATTAATTTGTTTATTTAAAATGGTGCAAACGACGTGTGCTGTGAGAGACTGCAAGTCTTCATCCTATTTAAATAAAGATCTGCGGTTTCATCAGCTTCCACACACAGAAGAAAGGTAAATAAATCATGGTTTGTTATCGTAGAGTGCATACAATAATAATTTTATATTTGTCATGTCGTGTCTTGTTAATAACGCCAACAAAATGGCCGAATGGCGGACGGTAAAAAATATCTAATAGGTACACAGGTATAGGTTGGCTGCTCCTAACGGAGCGCCGTCACTGGGCAAGGCTGCACCTTCGGGAGCGCCAGCCCAGATCAACACCACTAACAACTCGGCTGCACCTTCGGGAGCGCCGACCAAAAACGAGGACATCTTCAAGATGACCTCCCTGGGGACAGCTATACCGGATAGTTCCGTTCGCACGGATACAGTCTGGTGTATTGTCCCCAGAAGCACCAACACAGGTGCACAAAAGCTGACGGCGAAAGCTGGCGCTGCTAAACACAAGCTGCCGGCGAAAGCTGGCGCTGCCACACCTCACCCACACAAGCTGCCGGCGAAAGCTGGCGCTGCTACACCACACTCACAAGGCGATGGAACTGGGACCTCCAAAAAGCGCAAGAACCGGAAGGGGAAGCGCAAACGGACGGCCCCAGTAGACACGCCCACCAACACACAAGCGTCGAACCCGACTCTACCCGAGGGGAATGACCAAGTACCCGTCACGCTGCCTGCAGTTGGGAAACCGACCAGCGGGCCGGCAGTGACGGCGGAAAAGCCAGCCCCGCCTGCGACCGCTGTGGGAGGCGCCAAGGGCGGCAAACACAAGCGGTCCAGAGGGATGAGAGCCGGGGAACACGAACTACAGCACAAGCTGGAACAAGCCGCAGTCACCAAGAGGCAACGTCCGGACGAGTCGACAACTCCGAAGAACGAAGCCAAACGAGTGAAGCAGAGCGGGAACCAACAGACCAAGGGTGCGGTGAGCTACGCCGATGCCATGAGGACCAACGAACTCTGCGTCGCGATCCTCACTGTACCTTTCCAGGCCCTGACAGCGGAACAGACGGAGACGGTGAAGGACGCGCTGGTGAAGAAGCTGGAAGAGATCATCTTCTCTGGCACTCACTCGCGCGACGGAGAACTGCCCCCGGCGTTCCGAGGAAGACCGTTCCACTCCGAGGGAACCCTCAAACTTTGGTGCGAGGACACCCACGCTTTGGAATGGCTTCACAGACAAGTTCCAACACTGACATCACCAATCCTGGGGACTACACTGACAGTAAAACGCCAGACTGAAATCCCCAGGCTTGTTAAGGCCGGCGCATTCGTTCCTGGGTACGTGGGACCAGTCGACACACTCAGGTGGGCACTGGATAACCAGAACCGGCGATGGTTCCGGGTTAACACCTGGACCTGCTACGCCGCTACCCAGGAGGCGGATGGGCCCAACAAAGGCACCTACCTAACGTTGGGAATTCCGGAGGACGAGGTAACAAAGCTGATCGCCAGACAAAGGCGGTTGGCTTACTTCATAGGGAACATCTTCATCCGTTTCCACGGGGACTCGGGTGTGGAGAACGCCATCGCGGCCCCTATACCGAGTCAGGTGGAAACTGCAGACGGGGTGAAGGCCGACGGTAAAACCGCCGCTGGTCGACACCCTGGCGCGTTGAAACCACTGCCCCCCGCGCGCCGTACTGCGACCGCCCAGAAGCGGACGCAAGGCAGCGCACCTCCCCCGCACAGCGTGGAGCAGCCGAGTACCAGTCTTGGGAAAAGCGCCACACCACCTGGATGGGGGAGAAGGGGCAGACCCGAGAGTTCGGATGGAGATAGCCTGAGCGACAGTGATGGCGCCCGCTACTCCTCCCCGCGTTCCTAACATCATTCAAACAAACCTCCAGCACAGTCAGACGGCAACGGCTGTCCTACGCCGCAGGCTGGAGGTCACCAACAGAACCGTAGCACTGATCCAGGAGCCGTGGATCAGGAACGGCAGGGTCTGCGGTTTAACCAACATTGAAGGTAAGATCTTACTTGACACGACAGTAGACAAACCTAGAACGTGCATCTACGTACCGAAATGCATACCAGCTACACTAATAAATGAGTTCTGTTCCAGAGACCTTACAACTGCAAAACTGCAGGTAAACCTGTCCTCTGGACCCTCGGAAGTATTGATCGCGTCAGCTTACCTGCCTAGCGACGCGGACACTCCTACCGACATAGTTGAACAACTCATAAGACACTGCGATGAGAACAAACTGGAACTCATCATTTCCATGGATGCCAACGCCCATCACAGCTTGTGGGGCTGCGCAACAACAAACAAAAGAGGTGAGGACTTAGTCGCATTTCTTATCTCAACTGAACTCAGGCTACTTAATCGAGGATCGGAACCTACTTTCGTTACCTCAAGGGCCCAAACAATCATAGACCTAACGCTGGCCACGGAATACGTGGCTGAACACATCAGCGAATGGCATGTATCTACAGAAGCATCCTGTTCTGACCACAGATGGATATGCTACAAACTAAATATCACCGCAGCACTACCAACTCCAAGACGCAACCCGCGAAAAACGGATCGTAACTGCTGTATAAAACTGGTCAACGAACGTTTATTACAAGAACCCCCGCCGATAGTCAATCTAGACCCAACGGGAATCGAAGACCTAACAAACAAACTCGCTACAACCCTACTGAGCAGCTACCAGGACAGCTGCCCTCTAACAGCTACATCAAGTGGCAGTGACAACTCCAGCCGCTGGTGGAGTCCTGAACTTGAAAAGCTCCGGGAAAAAACGAGGAAACGACTCAACAGAGCCACCAACACCAGAGACGAATCAGATTGGGAAGAGTACAGGAAGGCTCTCTCCCGCTTCAAAAAGCAGATTCGTAAACGCAAAAGGAAGTCCTGGCGTAAATTCTGTACAAACATAGAATCAATGTCGCAAACTGTCAGAATCAAGAACATATTATCCGGGGAACCTAACAGAACCCTGGGTAGCCTCAAAAACACTGACGGCACCTTTACAAAAAATGACAGCGAAGCTTGCGAACTACTACTGAAGACACATTTTCCTGAATGTGCTATATCAGACAATATCTCATGGGATGTACCCAGCAACACCACACCACTCGATCCCGACTGGACTACAGCTCAAACTATCATCACACATGATAAAGTTTTATGGGCGATCAACAGCTTCCTACCATTTAAATCTGCAGGAATAGACGGCATATTCCCAGGGTTACTGAAATGGAACGTGCATACAGTCACACCGTATCTAGTAGCCGTCTACAGAGCATGCCTAGCACACCGCTACGTTCCTAAACAATGGAGAGAAGTAAAAGTGGTATTCATACCAAAACCTGGTAAGAGCGACTACACACAACCTAAATCATTTAGACCCATCAGTCTCACCTCTTTCATGCTGAAAACACTTGAGAGGGTGTGCGACAGAGTGATCAGAGATGGCGCTCTTATGACAAGACCCCTTCACCAACAGCAGCATGCTTACAGCTCGGGAAAATCAACAGAGTCGGCTCTGCACAGCGTGGTCTCATACATAGAGCGCTCACTCACTAACAAACAATCAACACTAGGTACTTTCATTGACATCGAAGGAGCCTTCGACAAAACTACTTTCAACAGCGTAAGCTCGGCACTGAGGAGACATGGAGTCCACAACACACTTTGTGAATGGATAAACTGCATGCTCCGATTCAGAGCTGTACAACTCACCGTCAACAGCACCGTTCGGGCAGTGGTATCCAGGGGCTGCCCGCAAGGAGGAGTCCTATCCCCACTGCTGTGGAATATAGTTGTTGATGATCTGATCCGGAGGCTAACTGACGACAGATTTTTCACGGTGGGCTATGCTGATGACATAGTAATACTAGTTAATGGCCTTTTCGAGAGCACCCTGTGCAACATCATGCAGAAGGCCTTACATATAATCGAACAATGGTGCAATGAGAATGGGCTCACGGTCAACCCTTCCAAAACTGTACTGGTATTGTTTACTAACAAAAGGAACATCGGAACCTTACGACTACCACAACTATGTGGAACCGAACTATCCCTAGCAACTGAAGTAAAATACCTAGGTATAACTATAGATAACAAGTTACTATGGAACAAACATATCGAAGCAAAGATAAACAAAGCCAGCATCACCTTCTGGCAATGCAAAAGGATGCTTGGAAAGACTTGGGGACTGTCACCCAAGCTTACACTATGGCTTTACACAACCATTATCAGACCAATACTAACATACGGAGCTCTCGTTTGGTGGCCTAAAACCAAACTTGCCACAACTAGAGACAAGCTCCTAAGATTCCAAAGGCTAGCATGCACAGCAACGACAGGCTGCATGAGAACCACTCCAACCAAAGCCCTAGAAATGATACTCATGCTGCCGCCACTGGACCTCTTCATACAGCAAGAAGCAACGATGGCGGCTCTGAGGCTCAGAAGTCTGGGACTCTGGAAAACCAGCATTAAGGGATCACACTCGGGAATACTGGTGGACATCGCTGACTACCAGCCGCTCACGGAGGCACCGTGTGATCGCATCCCCAAAACACATGTCTTTGACCGTCATTATAAGGTGAAGTTACATGAAGAACTAAAGGACCAATCTGGCATACACGAGATCAGAGTGTACACCGACGGTTCTAAAATGAACAAAGGTACCGGTGCTGGAGTATTCTCACCGGACCTGAACATACATGTATCAGCGGCACTAGGTGCTCACAGCTCCATATTCCAATGTGAATGTGTAGCCATTACAAAAGCAGCCTCTGCTATAAATAACAGGAGAATGGAGGGCTACACTCTAAAGATCCTCACAGACAGCAATGCGGTCCTGAAAGCACTAAGCAACAACCGCATAGATTCTGGGCTTATACTGGAATGCCATCGCATCCTCGAGGTGATCGCAACCAAGAATAAAGTCACACTACAATGGATCAAGGGCCACAGCGGATCCCATGGTAACGACGCAGCTGATGAGCTGGCTAAAGCTGGGTCGAACTCCAACGTGGTAGGCCAAGAGCCAATACTCCCGCTCCCCTTTAGCCAGCTCAAGGCTTGGACGCGTAAGAGAACTCTAGATCAACATATTAACCAATGGCTAAATGTCAAAAACTGCAGGCAATCTAAGATGGCGCTGTCTACATATGACAAGCGACTGACTAGAAATCTGCTACAGTTAAACCGTAAAGACCTACGTATTATCGTAGGAACACTAACGGGACATTTACCGCTTAACCGACATCTATCTTTTATAGGTGTTACCAATAGTCCTCTGTGCAGGGTCTGCATGGGGACAGAGGAAACGGCTGCCCACGTCATCCTGGAATGTGTGGGAGTGGCTGAACAACGGGCACAAATCCTCGGACCTGTGAGGTCGCTCCGCGAAGCCTGTGGACAGCCCAGGAAAGTCCTGCGCTTCTGGGCGGAGCTAGGCTGGCTAGAGTTGTAGCCGGCGTTTTCTTCACGCAAAAAGGGCCCACCTAAGCGGCCTACTTGCGGAAAAGAAGAGCCCACAACAAGTAACAGGTATAGGTAACAGGCACAGGGCATGAGTATTTGGAAATCTTTTTTTTTTTCAATAGGTCTGATGATGGAGTAGGAGGTTAAGCACTGGAACTCCATAGTGGAACATCGTATCCTAGCCTTGTTTGGGGTTGTTGGAATCGTCGTGAGATGAACTTTGACCATGTATGGTTTTCAGGGTCTGCTGATGGAGTAGGAGGGTAAGCACTGGAACTCCATAGTGGAACATCGTATCCTAGCCGTGTTTGGGGTTGTTGGAATTGTCGTGAGATGAACTTTGACCATGTATGGTTTTCAGGGTCTGATGATGGAGTAGGAGGGTAAGCACTAGAACTCAATAGTCAAACATCGTATCCTAGCCATGTTTGGGATTGTTGGAATTACGCCCCCCTGGGTCAGAAGCTGGGTACACCCATGTATCCACTTCATCTAAATGGTAGAAAACTCAGTATTTTGCACATAATACCCCATCATAACCCATACTACTTACGGAAAAGAAACTACTATACTATTTAGACTACTATACTATTTAGTTACTGGTTCGATTACTCTCAAAATTGATATTTGAGAGATCTTGGGTTCACAAAACATGAAACTTTTGTGTTGAAAAAGTGTTCGCCATTTTGAACTTTTTAGATACTGGTTCGATCGTATGATATGTAAGATACCTTGGGATCACAAAACAAGAATCTTTAAACAAAAATAAATAAACCGCCATATTGAACTATTTGGTTACTGGTCCGATTGCTCTCAAAATTAATATTTGAGACACCTTGGGATCACAAAATATGAAACATTTGCCAAACTTCAAGGAAGTGTCCATCGGACAAGTAACTAAAAAGTTCAACATGGCAACACTTTTTCAAAATTTTGATAAAAGATTCTTGTTTTGTGACCCCACTCAGATATCGATTTTGAGTGCAATCGGACCATTAACTAAAAAGTTCAACATGGCGGATACTCTTTCAAAATTTTGAGAAAAGATTCTTGTTTTGTGACCCCCAGGACTCTCAAATATCGATTTTGACAGCAATCGGACATTATCTGAAAAGTTCAACATGGCGGACACTTTTTCAAAATTTTGATAAAAGATTCTGGTTTTGTGACCCCAAGGTCTCTCAGATATCGATTTTGAGAGCAATCGAACCAGTAACTAAAAAGTTCAACATGGCGGATACTTTTTCAAAATTTTGAGAAAAGATTCTTGTTTTGTGACCCCCAGGACTCTCAAATATCGATTTTGACAGCAATCGGACCATTATCTAAAAAGTTCAACATGGCGGACACTTTTTCAAAATTTTGATAAAAGATTCTTGTTTTGTGACCCCAAGGTCTCTCAGATATCGATTTTAAGCGCAATCGGACTATTATCTAAAAAGTTCAAAATGGCGGACACTTTTTCAAAATTTTGAGAAAAGATTCTTGTTTTGTGACCCCAAGGTCTCTCAGATATCGATTTTGAGAGCAATCGGACAAGTAACTAAAAAGTTCAACATGGCGGACACTTTTTCAAAATTTTGAGAAAAGATTCTTGTTTTGTGACCCCCAGGACTCAAATATCGATTTTGACAGCAATCGGACCATTACCTAAAAAGTTCAAAATGGTGGACACTTTTTAAAAATTTTGAGAAAAGATTCTTGTTTTGTGACCCCAAGGTCTCTCAAATATCGATTTTGACAGCAATCGGATCATTTTCTAAAAAGTTCAACATGGCGGACACTTTTTAAAAAATTTGAGAAAAGATTCTTGTTTTGTGACCCCAAGGTCTCTCAGATATCGATTTTGAGAGCAATCGAACCAGTAACTAAAAAGTTCAACATGGCGGATACTTTTTCAAAATTTTGAGAAAAGATTCTTGTTTTGTGACCCCCAGGACTCTCAAATATCGATTTTGACAGCAATCGGACCATTATCTAAAAAGTTCAACATGGCGGACACTTTTTCAAAATTTTGATAAAAGATTCTTGTTTTGTGACCCCAAGGTCTCTCAGATATCGATTTTGAGCGCAATCGGACCATTATCTAAAAAGTTCAAAATGGCGGACACTTTTTCAAAATTTTGAGTAAAGATTCTTGTTTTGTGACCCCAAGGTCTCTCAGATATCGATTTTGAGAGCAATCGGACAAGTAACTAAAAAGTTCAACATGGCGGACAGTTTTTAAAAATTTTGAGTAAAGATTCTTGTTTTGTGACCCCAAGGTCTCTCAGATATCGATTTTGAGAGCAATCGGACAAGTAACTAAAAAGTTCAACATGGCGGACAGTTTTTAAAAATTTTGAGTAAAGATTCTTGTTTTGTGACCCCCATGACTCTCAAATATCGATTTTGACAGCAATCGGACCATTATCTAAAAAGTTCAACATGGCGGACACTTTTTCAAAATTTCACAAATTCAAAATTGAAAAGAAAATGTATCCGCCATCTTGGAGCGGCGGGCGGCCATATTTAAACAAACAAAACAAACTTCCGCTTTATAATATTAGTATAATAAGGGATTTTAGGAAATTATATGTAATATACAAAGTTTAGATAATTTTGATAATACTTATGAAATGGAATAGTCATACTGTCACAATTCTATACTGTGGCACTTTTTGTATTATGGTCATGTTGCTAGACCAAATAAAATATTCTGTTTCGTGCAAAATCTAAAACTACTAAAATGTCGTGCTAAAATTGTACGCATATGCTAAACACGTAAAACTAAATATTGCACAGAGTTTTCAGATTTTATATGCCATGTTTTGAGATCTAAGAATAAAATATAACTGATTGTGCAATTCTTTGTATAATACTAAGCAATACTGGGCAATAAGGCAGAAGCTCTAAACATTTGGGTCTTTTAATACAAGGTAATTAATTTTCATTTTTTTTTTTGTTCATTTAGATACTGGAGGTTGTCGTTATTGAATGTTCTTTTTTCGATTTATCGGTGTATTGTTGAGTTTTTAGTTTTTTAGACATTCTATCACCGCCTAAAAAGAGACAACGGACAGCTTTGTCTGCGTCTGAAAAATTCATGATAATGAATGCCTACCATGCACGTGTACAAGAATAAGCCTATACATATATATCAGTTTATAATAAGAGTTTACTGATTCCGATTCTTCATCACCTTCACGAATCAGAGAGCAATTTATTTTTTTAGATTTTTGTAATGAAGCCATATTTTATGTTCGATAACAATTGAAATTTAATAAGTTATCAAATGAAGACAAATGAACAACTTGATACTAAAAATTTAAATATTTTATTTTCATTATGAATAATATTATAAATACGACTGTCTAGGCAAATGTTGACTATCCCTGAGTCGTCACTCAGGGGGTGGAGTATATCTAGAAAAAACTGGCATACGTCCGACCTCCAACACGATCCGCTCGGGACTGAGGGACACGGCGAGGGAGTTGTAGCGCGAACAGCGTTTGAAAAAACCTTATTTTTGGATTTAGGAGGATGGAATTTTACATAATTCAAAATATGAGGGCCGTCATATAATGCATTTTTCATGTACTTTTTTATGGTATAAGTTTCATTACCCAAAAACTTATATAATTCAAATGAAATGAGAACCATTAGACCATTTAGACCTGTCTTTGCGATTTAATTCGATGCAGCAAAGTGCTCGTAATCGTGTATCGAAAGGCCGAAATAGGAAGCTTATATAGTCTAGAATAACATATATTTTTTTCAAAATTTTAATCACTGCTATTTCCTAATGAAATGAGAACCAATACTCCGGTTTTGGGAGAACCCCGCCTTAAAATGCTATGCTATGCTCCAATCCCATCGGGGAGCACAGAAACACGTACCTAGTGTTATTACTTAATTTGTTTCTGAAACACGTAGATTTTGTTTCTGAAACAGTGTTTATAAACAATTGTTTCTCAGTGAATACATGGCTTAACAAAAAACAACATAACACTCGTAGCTCTAAGGCTTTACCCAGACGACCGAATCTGCTGCGAATATACCTCAAAAAGAGAATGGAGTTGAAACGATCGTCAATATGTGTCACTGTATTCTTGTGTAAACCGTTAGTTTATAATCTACCTAGCGAGATTATAAACTCCCCGATGTATTGTGAACTGTACCATACTGCTTACAATATAATGTAGGTATTCATTTTCGATACATGCGACGTGATGGCTGGATCCGCCCTTGTGTACTCTTCAATTTAAATCAGCATAACTTACAGTTTTTAAACACTTGTAGCGTCTATCTATTCACTCACACGTACCGCAACCACACCACAGCGTCGCAACAAAATGTGGTCGAGCTGTGGATATGTGTGAGTGAATGCGCGTGTCACTGCGACTTTTTGCGGTTGCCTTGTGGTAGCTACAAAATGATAAAATGTTTGTACCGCTTCACGGTGTCGCTGGTAGTTGCGTTGTGGTCGGTATCACACACGCGGTCGATAGTGACGGCAAAATGTGGTCCGTATGGATTCAAATAATAATTGTCATACAAATTAGCGGCCGCCCAACGTGGTGTGGTTGTGATGTGATTGCAGTACGTGTGAATAGAGCCGCAGAGATCTACCTCCTCGTACACACGGCTACACATCAAGCTATAAAATTCCAGTAGGTATATGCTGATCTCGCATTGTATAGGATTTCCATACAATGAGAGGTCAGCTTATACTGGTAATTTACAGCTTGATAAGTAGCCGTATGTACATAAAATATAGTATACAGTCGTTCTACAAACTACAACTAAAAAATCAAACATCACGTTGAAATATTAAATTTTTAATTAAATATTTATAAAAAATTCTCAAATTATAGTAGCTGATTCAGTCGATTTTATCGATCGTTCATTCTAAAATATATTTTTTTTTGCATATATCTAGATACCTACAATAAATCATATTACATACTTATCAAAATCAATGCTTACATTGGTGCCGATTCTGTTGTGCATCAGACTAAACTAAACTAAATTAAAATTTTACTTATTTTAGTTAAGGATTTTCTAAACGCTATTCTGTTGTCACATCGAACTAAATTTAAATTTAGAAATGACAGGATTAATTTTGATTTTGACAGCTCCTAAATTGAACTGATGGGTGTTACCATCAAATAAAAATAATGAACGAATGATATACATTTTAATGGAAAAATAATTAAAAATAAACATTTAGTTCATAAATATCATTAAAAAATATATAATTATGTCCAGAAATGAGTATATATTTGTGTTATTTTCCAATAACGCGTAATAAAGTCAGTTGAATATCTTGATTACCTGTGGTATACAGGCATAATAAATATATTTTTAACCTGGCGAGTTTAGTACCTAGTATGTAGTTTTTTAATCCTTAAAATGATAGGCAAGGGTTATTCAACCATACAGCCTTTTCATATGATGTTATATCTTTGAATATTCGGTCTTGTCGATTTCGACTTTATGGTGGTCGAGTTTTCGTTGTTTCTTATTCTTAATTTTAAGTTTGGCAATCAAATCCAAATTAGGACTTATTTCTGCCAGTGTCGAGTTATATTATAAAGTAAGTTTTAAGTCCATTTTTTTTTGTCCATTCTTTGTGAATTTGTGATTTCATTGAAACCCATTTTACAATCTACTTATAGTCCTACAAACTTATCGGACCCGGTGGTCAAAAGAGGAATTCATCAGTCATTTCGAAATGTCAATCGCCATTGATCAAAGAGAATATGAACTCTACGTTCATTGGTTGTTTGCTCCACCAAATTTGATAACAGCGACTCTCTCACCGGGCCAAATAAGCTTGTGGCACTATATTGGTATATCATTGGAAGTGAAAACAATTAAAATAAAACTACGATTTTCACATAATTTTGTAGTCCAGTGTACGTATGTAACATATCTTGCTTTGTCCTTATTCTATGCAAATATTTAGAATTATGAATAATCCAGATCAAAATATCCACTTTCCAACACTATTTCTCTAAGACTATATTTAATCCACATCTAATTAGGTGACGACTAATTTTAGTTTGACATTTCTAATTTTAGACATAATTTGACGTAAAACGTGACCAACAGAATAGAAAAATTGCACACTTAACTAAATTGAGTAACTAAAACGATATTAGTGCTGTCAAACTAAAATTTAGTTTAATCGTACGCCAACTGAATAGGAAACGTCGATTTGACAGGACTTAACTAAATTTTAGTTAAGAATAGTTTAGTTTGTGCCAACAGAATCGGCACCATTACCTACCTTATTAAGTATAAGTAGAGAGAGCAATATATTATTATAATTATCAATAAAGTAAGTATGTAATGCGGTTGGGAGCCCTTCTCATTTATTTATTTCATGGGCAGAAAATAGGTACCTACTCAATTTCTTAAATTGAACAAATACTTAAGCATTCATACTAGACATGAGTGCCAGTGTACACACGGCATCTCGCATTGTATAGGATTTCCGTACTATGGGAGGTCAGCTTATACTAGAAATGTATAGCTTGATCGGTAGCCGTGTGTACAAATAGTCGGCGGCGGCGGGCGCGGGCGGCGCGCCGACTTTTCGGGGCCGGCGTCGGCGGCGAGACCTTGATACCATGATTTTTCGTTTTCTTAATATTTTTATAACAAATAATGCAGCACACCAAACTTGAAAAAGAGGATTCTGTTTTTCTATTGTTAAATATTGCGTTATTGATGCTGGTCGGCGCACCAGCGAGGCGCAGCGCTCATGTCTAATTCATACAGATGACAAAGATATACAGAATCTTTAAATCACTGGTTTGCTAGTTAACAAATATAAAACAGCAATAGTACATGACAAACAAACATACCATAAATTTATATGACACATCATTGGCTTACAACATTTAGCATGAAACATATTTTAATTACATATAAAGTTGGAAACTTCAAAGAGAGGTAGAGCGTAGCGTTTATTCGCTCTAAGAGCAGCTCGACTGAGGAAGTACCTCTACCTTACAGAATACCGCAGCCAAATAACTTTATGTTGTGTTCCTGCGCGTGAGTAAGGTCGCCAGCGCTCATAGGGGAGGGGGGAAAGGTCGGTAACGCGCGAGCTATACTTCGTGCGTTGCAAGCGTACATATGGCTATGGTAACCGCTTACCATCAGGCGGGCCGTTTGCTTGTTTATCGATTTAGTCGTATAACTAACTATAACATCAACTATAGATATTACTTATTCCGATAACATAAGAGTTATAGGTAAGTAAGTATTTTAGATTTGCAACGAAACTCTAAGGTAAACCGTTTTGAGTCCTAGTCAATTCAAGTCAAGAGACGGCGCTGTATTTCAAAAGGTGATTTTTTAAATTATTTTTGTTATACGGGGCTCTACCGCGTAACTTTGGTGGTAATCGTAACGAACACCATTAATGAATTTCATCCAATCAGGGCCCACGAATGGTCATCGTCGCGTCATATCGCGTGCGCGTCATTGGATGAAATAAATAATGGTGTTCGTTACTACAACTACTTAGGTAGCAAACAAGCATTCGGCCATTCTGATGGTAGGCGGTTACCGTAGCTTATAGACACTTGCAACACCAGGGGCTGCGTCTATAAGCTACCACCTGCCATGCCTGTACTCCCTTTGGAAAACTGCGGCGGGAAGCTCATTCTACAACCAGAATTTTACCATTTTACCTCTAATGTGTGGCGATGGACATTGGACCACCCGTCGATGGCGAGAGGTGCGATGATTTTATATAATCCTACCACTATAACAAACTAGGAAGCAATTGCCATATCCCTCGATAATTTCAAGGAGGTCTGCCACATCAGCTTTCTAAGTAAGCTTCCTTCATAATATGGAGTTTCGGTGACCTTTGCGCCTGGATTATAAATTTACTGAGTGAACGTTCTATACGAGTGTTCATGGACGGGTGTTCCTCGGACCTTTTGGCAATCAATGCTGGAGTTCATTCTCTCTGCAACCTTATTTCTGTTGAAGCCAGGACTTTGGGTACGCAGACGACTACACAGATGCAGAGAGACATATTTCCAGCGCGCGAGCCACCGGTTAAGAGATCCAATTGTTGCAAGAGTCCATGCATGGTAGAGCGTTTGAACGTGATCTTATAGGCCGTCTCCGATTGGAGCAAAGCCAATCTCGTCACTTTAATGGCCACCAAGACGCAGGCGTCTTTACACCACCAAATGGTGTACTTTCCACTAGGCTCCTCCTTTCCAAAATATATCCTTGCCTATATAGGATCGGTTGGATCTCCTCGGCATGACCTTATCAGCCAAAATAAACTGTGGGTGTTCTATTGAGTCAAAGGCAAAAAAAGCTGTTAGAAAGCTGGATATCGTCTCTTAAGATTAAGCGGTACTTCACGCTTGGACAGTTTATAAAGCACAAGTCCGGTCATGCAAGGAGTTCTGTTGCCATCTCTGGGATGGGTCCGCTATGCATGGCACCAGCTAGTCGCCGTTTACTCAATAGACCGCTGAGGCAGACAGTCATCAGAGTATTTAAATAATCCTTTGACTGTTTGGCGATCCGATAGGGAAACAATAGAAATCAATGGTTATTTTTTAACCGCAAGTCAAGGTCAGAACCTTATCGGCTTGCTTATCGGTTTTCTACGGGATATATATTGAAGAGTGTGCGTAGGAATTGTTCAAACTTATTCCACATTTTTACATCGCACCACAAGACGCCAGGCAAATTTTCACCCGTACATTGTTGACATACCGAAAATACACAGCGTTTTGCAGCATTTTCAGTGTGTGCATGCATAGAGCAATTGATAGGTTTGATTATTACATAGTGTATTACACACGTGAATACACGATAGGGGGTCGCTCAATTCAACAGATCGGTTTCGATCGACACATTACATACACATACACACAGCCCACAGCCTATATTGTACTTTTTTACGGATTGGTTGTTCAATCATGTTTAATAACCCCCATAGCGAAACTGTAATGTTTGTTGTTTCGAGCATTTCTAGTTTATATACAGAGAAGTTAATATTCGAAGAGTAGGAAAGTTAGTTAGGGCACAGATTACTAAATAGTTACTTCGTAAGTATTAGGGCTTGAAGATGTGCACTCTCTTAAATTATTAGTTTCCCCAATTAGCTCCATAACCGAGCATGCACACATTGCGGCTTTTGGACACGCAGTCCCAACATTTACCAACACATTTCCGGCACATTTACCGGCACATTCAATTACCAACACCAACGCTCATTTCATCAAAGCGTCATTTAAATATTATCTTTAACATCGTGGTGTATCAGGCATACCGTTTAACTGAGGCGGTATCTGTGGTAGTTAGTTACTAGTTGCTACGCCTGCGCAGTGCGGAACTGTAACAACGCGAGATGACGGGAGCGATTGATCGAATACACAATTAACTCGATTGACTTCTACTATACAGCAAGAATCGTCTCAGATAATCGATCTGCCAATAATATTGCTTTAATCAGCATCTTATAATCCTATTTCATAACGAAAACGAATAAAATACTGGGCGATATTGTATCGTGTCCTTATTTTGCAGGGGTGGAAGTAACATGACTCAGTACCTACTTGAGAACTGGTATCGAATCAGATGACGCATGAATTTGAGTTATGCCACTCAACTTTAAAAGTTTACCTAGTAATTATGAGTAATACATTATGTGTTATTTTTATAAAACTACACGCAACAATTCCAGTTAAAAATAATTGGACGTCCAAAGAAGAAAGAAAACAATAATAAAACTTGATCCAGTGTTAATTAACATAATAAAATAATATGATCCTAAGGTCCGTATTCCATGAATATCAATCAATGCTCAAGTCAAGTATTGAGTCGAAAACAATTGAATTTGGAACCTGTAACCAGACTAAATACTCAAAACCTGTAACAATGATATTAGGTTATAAGAAGGAATATATTAGGACCACCACTACCATAACTAGGTATTAAAACTTTGTACCATTGTGTAACGAACGAGGCGATGTAACGCACATCATTGGCTGCCTGCGACGGATGTGTTGAATCGCTGCGTAATTTAGAACTTATTTACGCTGGGCTTATGCCACTTTTTTAGTTGGTCCCATATAAAAAATTATAAGTACTTCCAACCCTGCAAGTATCCGTTGAACACAAATTTTCCCCGGCATTTAAGGGTTCCATCCTCAGAATTCCAAAATATGAACCGTCTGTCTATCATAGGGTTGTGTATTTTAAGCCGTATTGGGTAGCCAGAATACATGTAACAAGGGCAATAAATAATAAAAAATATGAAACGGATCAAACAAGATACCTCAAAAAAAACAGCAAAACTTTTTGTTCCAGCTTTATCTTAAAACCCGTATTGCACACAATCGTCATGATCTTTCAGATTCTAGTGCAAGCTCTATATGATAACAACAAATCTGTAAAACTGCGTGGTGCTCCGCAGATGGATAATAATATACACTATAACATTACTACCAATATTATAAAAGCGAAATTACAGCCACAAAATTAAGTTGATTTTATTTTTATTGTACGGAACCCTACGTGCGCGAGTCTGACTCGCACTTGGCAAATTGTTCATTTTGAAATGATTAGAGTAACTAGGTACATAATTTAGGCTATATTATTCATGTCATGCATGATTGCTTTACTTTACATTTTGTTTTCTGTTCATTAGGAATAACAACTCTACAACAAAGTAACCTTTTAAAGGCGTCACATTTAAATGTATTTTTGTACACTTTAACTTGATCAAACGATTGACCTATAACCAAATTTAATAATAAAATCTTATTATACTTGAGTGTCACTCTGTGACCCTTTTTGTTAAGTACTTATATATTAATAAAATGCATGTGGTTTAATACATTACATAACCTATTAGGTACAACTATCAGAGATATACACAATAATTTAACATGCAGAACTTGAAAAATTACAATTTTATTTGTTCTTCAAATATAATTCGTAAAGGCATATTTAATGTAAATTATACGACACGTTTGTTTTATTAACATATCAATTATAATAATAAAAAACAGGCACATAAAGAGTTGACTGAATCGTGTATCTACATTACTTAACTGACAATACACTCGCATAGTTGATACAGGACCTGCCTGAATATTTTGAATAACTTCCAACAGAATTGTGACCTGTATCAGGAGACAGTGCGAATACGGCACAGGGTGTATAGTGGAACAAGCCTTAAAGTGTGCACATTGCAATACGATTCTTATATGATTCTTTTTTCAGACGGTTATTTTCAATTCTTTTTGTAATAATTGAAAACTGATTTTTTATTAAAAACTTAAACCGACTTTAAAGTACACTAAAGACTAATCAAATCCTGACCTGATGACGATGGGACCAACCGGGAAGTGTACCCTTCGAAACAAAAAAAGAATTTTCCAAATTGGTTAATAAAAAATGAAAAAAAAAGACAAAGTAAAATGTTTACATCTATGGAAACAAATGTTGATACCTACATTCGCTAGGATCACTATTGAACTAATTGAGAACAAAAAATACCCACATGTATCTCGACCATTAACGTCATCACTATGATCATAAATTAATGCCAGATTTTGATTAAAAATCATGAAAATTGTCGTAGCTCGAAAACTAAAAAACTACATTTCGCTGATCCTACATGAAGGGATTCGGGTAGCTCATAGAGTGCTCTACCTCTGGACTTCCGATTGGGACACCTGTATAACGGAAAACCAGTTATTCTAATATAGTATTGTCCACTTAAAAACTGCAACCTTAGCAAGTGTAACAATGTGGCCAGAAAATAATGTGATTAATATTTTTGTTATCTACAAAATATACCTTCGAGCGACAAAAAGACATATGGACCAAACGAAACGAAAGATTTAAGTTAAGCTGCGGAAACCTAAGAACCCTGGGTGAGGGCGCCACTTGTAAATATTATGACGACTCAATTTATTATTAAAAGTTTTTTAATTTTAGATTATGCCTCACAAAACTACTTAAAAAAAAAGTGTTCAAACAAATACTAACTAAACAGCAAATTAATAGTTCATATTGGAATTTAGTATTGAATTAGAACTTGTGAAATATTCAATGCCTATAATAAATTCTACACAATGACAATATAAGATAAGATCTGACTGTGATGTGAATTGTTTTTAATACTACCATAAATAATAAGGTTGGATCTGAGGTCCAGCAACACTATATTAAAAATAATATTATCTGTCAGGAGTTAACGCTAATATATCTAAATACTGTATAGTCTACTAAAAAAGTAGCTCTGCAGGTATACTTGATACTTTCTACTTCGTTATTATTAAGAATAAAGTCATCCCTCATTTAGGCACCGACACTACTACTAATAGAAACACGCGTACACTACTTCAATAGAATTCCAAGAATACATCACACATTTAGATATATACAAATACATACCAGTCTGCAAGAAAAGCGTATAATGTTGCATTAGAGCGATGCCACAGCATGACATGTAGGTATTGTTAAGTTCAGCGTTCGCGGCGGGCACGTTTGGCTCTAGCGGTGGGCGTGCAGGTGTGGTGGTCGTCGTCGTCGCGCCGCTTGGCCGGCGCCGGCGGCCGCTGCAGCTGGCTCTGCGCCGTCAGCTGCAGCTGCAAAGCGTGCGTATTCAACCTCTCAGCTAACAGTAGCGGCTTCAGCGCTGCCATTTTATGGCTGTAGAGCGTCACCCGCGGTCGGCTATTCACTGCTGCTGTCAATTGTTCTCGAACACTCATCTCTGCGTTCTCAGCGTTATTATTCCACTTGTCATTTTCATTTCCTTTTTCATCCGTTTTTTCTGTCGATTGTGGGTCTTTAGGTTCATCGGTGTCATCGTCTGTATCTGATCTGCATATTATATGTACTTGGGCACGGACCTCGGCGTCGAATTTAGATATTGTACTTACGAGTGGTTTCGCCCATCCTATATGAAGGATAGGTGTTTGACTACCCTCCTCCCATTTACAGATACCATCGTAGAACCTGGAATAAAGTTAATCTTTTAAATCAAATTGTGAAAAATGGAGTAAATAATATAACAGATTATTTAAATTCAGTCTCACCTAAGTAATGATGCAAAGCATTCTGGATCTTTCAAAATTGATCTGGCAGAGTGGCCAGAGCTTTCAGCTTTCATTAACTGTGGTATTAATTCATTTGCTATTTCTGAAAACTCTTTATATATTTCTTCATCATCTCTTGAATAGTTATAACTGTAAGGAAAAACAATAATATTGAATTCGCAGTCCTATTTATTAATTTAAATATTATCCTCGAGGGTAATGCCCACAATCAGGCAGTAGAAGATATTTTCACGATTTCTAATATTACAGTTACATAAAAAAAATGTCATTGGTTTTTCATGGTATGTTCTCAATTAGAGATAACAAGATTGATTAAAGTATGTCATGATTAACATTAAATTCTAGTTATAGGTAGTAAGACTGTTTTTTAAAACCTTTATGGCTTTATGTACATGTTATATGCATAGTTATTGGAGTCATGTCTAGAGTCTGCCAAGAATGAGAATGGTTTTATAATTTGAGCCATAACACCATTGCATGCAAGTGTATGTTGATTCATGTAACGAAAATGACGCTTTACATCAAATGTAACCAAGCAAAACAAAAAAAAAGCAATATAATCTAATTAAATATTCGGAAATATACAAACTGTCGAATAACGTCGCCAGCACAGGCCCACGCATGGAAAGCTTCCTTGTACATCTTATGTCGATGATAATAGCCTCCTTGGAAAGTGTATGGGTAAACATGTCTGTCTTCATAATGTGTTCTCGAGGAGCGTATAGCCTGAGAATATAAGGCGGCAGAGTCTGGCCTCTGTGTTCCATCTGGTCGCATGTTGGGTATGTCTCCCATTAATGCTGAATTAGCCGAGTCTGCTGAACAATTTGATATCCTCATATACTCATCTAAATCTCCAAGATTGCCCAAGGCCATAGGGTATGCATCCAAGTGATCTGAAATGGAGGATTAATTTGGCAAAGTTTATATCTCTAAGATGTCCTCATCAAAAACTCTTTTGTTTACCAAAATGCTATAACAATTTAAGACAAAATTTGTAATTGATGAGAATGTATGTGTTACAGCTAAAAGCCAAAGTGGGGGCTATACCTAGGTTTAGCCAGATAGAACTAGGTGCAGCTGTTTAAACTTAAGTGTATCCTATTTATTCACAGCTATAACTATGTGTAGCCTAAATCAACAGGCTACAAACTAGATATAGCCCAATCTCAGTGCCACATGATACTCTGTTAAAACAAAACATTAAGTTTAATTTTCATCATACCAACTTATGTTTAACTAGCTTTCCGCCCGCAGTTTTACCCGCGCCCCCTTCTATACCCCATTACCTACCCTACCCTACTACCCTACACTACCCTATAAAAAGTATCCTATGTCTGTCTCCTGGTTCTAAGCTATTCCCCACAAATTTTCAGCCAAATCGGTTCAGCTGTTCTTGAGTTATAAATAGTGTAACTAATACAACTTTCTGAGATTACTAAAATACAACATAAAAGATATTTGAAATTATTTAACTATAAACAAAGTAATTTCTGCATTCTTATATTTTCCTGTTACACATTATATGTGGATAATAATATTACACATGGGCTTACCACCTTGGGTCACATCATCACTTTTCATGCATAATAATATGATTGTGGTCAAACAAGCATACTATTTAAAAACAAAAAATATGCAATTTTAGTGGTGTATTTATGAGAAATATGAATAATCAATATTCTATGTCATCTATATGAATGAAGGAATTTTCAAGGCCCACCCAATATTCACATACTTTGGGAAAAACTGATCTAGAGTATAATTTAATTATATACTTAAAATAATTTTATTTAACTGCTTTCAGTGAAAAAGTTAATGTTTATTATTTTTTATTATTTATGGCAATATTTCTTTGTGGAAAACTTTGAATGTTATGCATTAGCAATTATTTAAAAACATTTAATCAACTTACTACTTTCATACAATAGCCACAGAAGCCTGTGCTGCATCTGTGCTACTTCATGAACATCTATTGTAGGTGTCAAAGTGGGGTTGATAGATGACACCAAGGCAGCCAGTTCCATCACACGGGTACATACTACAGGTTTACCAGCAACATACAGCCAGGACCGAGCCAACACTCCATCACCTACTGATCTACCACGTTTGTCCTCATTGCCTTTACCATGCCAGGTTACCTTTGGGTGGAGAATTACTGTTTAGTTAGTTTATATATTTATCAGTAATAAACTAGCATAGATACAAATAATATTTAGTTGCTGAAAATAAATTCTGCCATAAAGAGCTTACTTCTGCAGTTTCTGTTCCTTCCTTCCCAAATACTACCCAAGCATGATCTTCTGATAAGGCTAAGTGCACATCCTGTTTGCCCAGCACCTGACAGCCGGCAGTAACCGCAAAAGCAACACCAAAACAATCAAGTTTGTTTCCTGTCAAGAAACTGTAAATGGACTGTAAATGCGCTCGATCCTTGTAGTAGCTGCGGGTGAGAGAATTCCACACAACATCAGCCACTCGTTTTACCAGGTCTCGGGTTGCATAGGTCCCACTCAGGAGTTTCGCATCGACGCCTCCTCGCATCAAAGACACAAAACGTTCATGGAGCGAACGCACTTCATCCCACTCAACAGATGGAAACTTCATTTTCACAAACTTGTTGGTCTGCAAGTTTACATCTTTCTCACAATTCTTCACATTTGTAAGATTATTCTCCACTGCTCCAACAATAATAGAAAACAAAGCTAAATTAGCTTCGTTGTCGCTGCGTAATTGTTCATCAAATAGATCGCACACTTTCTGTATGCTGTCTATAGGGAAATAATGTTTATATTCCAATAACCCAGTCATGTTTGATAGTTATTTCACATTATTCCAATAAAATTTGACAGAGATTCACATTATATGAAATAAATAAAACATTCGCTAGCCGGCGCGCCGCGGCGACCAGTTTGTATTTTTTTTTTCTAAAAGTTGTAAAAGTAAATGCTGCCAGTTTTGAAGAACCCATTTAAGCCCATCACAGACGTAGCTATAATATATAATATAAATCACAGCCTAATATGCCATTACGTCTACGATATATTTTCAATACTAATGTTTGAGTGACCGGCCGGGCGCACACGCAGCTATAATATATATTGTTACTTCACCGACTTGTACTGTCATTTATATTATAGCGGCATATTAACATATATTATAGCTACGTCTGCGATGGGCTTAACTGAAATTACTTTTTAACGCCTTTCTTTTTATTACAAGCCTTTATTTAAATTTAACTTGCAATCTATGTATGTATTTTTGTTCGTTCGAGTGGAATCTTGCAAGTCGAATTTCACCCACTTCCAGTGGTCGGATTGACTTGATATTTGGTATTAGTATACTTATGGGAAGACAGTACTGACTGAGTAGATTGAGGATTAGGTGACTGAGTACAGTGCAAGTACAGTCACCAAAAAAAGCTTGTATTAAAAATGAAATTTTTGACAAAAAAAACTTATTATGTCAGTATTTCATTCCCAATGTTATATTACTAATGAATGTTATATTGTTAATGAATATTACTCTTTGAGGTGTCAGTCTTAAGTCCAACTTCATGATTTTCCACATTACAGATTTTCCAATAATCTTATTTGTCCAAATTATAAAATTTACAAATTCCTAATTTTCCGACTTTCTTATTTTCCAAATTATTGATTGTACTAATTCATTTTCTTTCCGAATGAGTACAGTCTGATACATAAAGCAAAAATAAATAAATTCTGGGATTATAATAGATATAAAATATTTATTCGCTGTGTTTTTTTTGCAAATATTTTACTCTTTCTTTTTCATAGGGCATAATCTCAGCTTTCGTTTGTTATCATTTGGACCATTAATTAAAGGAAACTCTGTACCTACATATATATTTACATCTTGCGTCCATTCCCTAAAAATGCCATAGTAGGTAATACTGCGTCCGCTGAAGATTATTTTCACCCGAAATAAATAATATTCCATAGTATCAGAATCCTATAGTATAAAAAAAACGCTTGGAAGCAATTTCTTCTCCAGAGTGTCTGGACGTAGAAAGTTATTGTAATTATCATAACTCCGTATTGGTAGTACTTAGACTACTGAAACTTAGCAGGATTATTGCTAATGGTGTATTAATTAAGGTATACTATACCTATCCGAAATCACCCGGTATACAGGGTGGATACTACAATACGACAATAAATGAAATCATGTAAAGTACTCATAAATACGTACAACGTTTATTATGGGACCAACATCGAAATCGCAAAACAAATACAGCTTTTCATATAAAAGGTCAATCTCTCCTCGGCTAAATGTGTACCTACGTATACAGGGGTGGTTAAAACCCCCAAAAAAGTTCACTGGTATCAACCTGCCAGCCAACAAGTATTATAATAGTAAAGGTAGGTGGTAAAAAAAAGTTCACAATTTTATTTACAACAAATATGTACAAATTACAAACTATATTATTTAAGGCGTAATAAACAAACAAACAAACCCCCACACACATCATCACAGTAGGTAATTCAAATTGTTTTTAATTTTGTTATAAAATAATTCAATTCAATTTAAAAAAAAAAACGATCAATAATTGTTATGATTCTTTCGAAACTTACCAAATAGAAGTGAAGATTTTTTTGTGTGAAATAAAGCGCCACTTTACAGTAGCTGTTCCCTGCGGTTTTACCCGTGGGCCTGGGATAAAAAGTAGTCTATGTCCTACTCCATACCATAGGCTATCTGTATAAAAAATTTCATGATGATCGGTTGAGTAGCGTAGAGTTGGCGTAAAGGCGTAACAAACAAAATCACATTCGCATTTACACCACATATCGCACCTGTCTCACGATACTTTTGACTATCGGCCACTGGCAACACTGCTGTGCCCGTCCGTCACTTAATCACTTTGCCTGTGCTTTGCCTTGTTGACGACTACAATAAAGTTCATTAAAACTACATTTAATTTTGTAAACTTACTTACGTCAATAGCATTATTTATGTTTCATCCTGTGTCATGCATAATTCTCTTGATGTTGACCAAGTCTTTGGAAATGTGAAGAATATTTTCGATTGCAATCTTTGTGCTATTTGGTATGAAATTATATTTTATATTCTACAGATTTTTGCGCAATCCAAAAAAAGCATTTATCAGAACAATGACCACAATGATATATTGGTATTTTTATCATTCTCTTCCCCATAGTCGTCATACTATACTTTTAAATATAGATACTATCGCTTTAGTTACCGTTATAGTGTATGGCAATGTATAGGGTAGGGTAGGTAACTGGGTCAGAGAGTAGAAATAATTTGTAAGACAAAACACTGAAACCTTAGACTGAAACATATTAAAGCTACATTGGGTATCTACTAGTGCGTTCGAATTGGAGTGATGTCGTTTTTAACAGTTTCAAAATGGGCATTTTTGTTTATGCGTTCGATTTGGAAAATTTCAACAATTTTGCAACTTTTGCCATAAACGATATTTCCCAAATCGAACGCTTAGATACAAAAATGACATTTCCATGCTGATCGCCTGCTTGTCACTTGTCTCAACCTACCTTTTTCCTTCAGTTAATCATTAAACAAAGTTAATCTAACAAATTATTCTCTTGCCTGTTAGTATTTCTATAAAATTTTACAATAAAAATTAGATTTTTCGCTTCCCGTATGAGTTTTCCGAAACTTATCTGTCAAATTCAAAGATGTCAAAATATGATCACAAACGACCCTGCCTCGTAGGTGGGTCAAAATTTGCAGTTCACGATGTCGTTTTTAACTGTTTCCAAGCAAAACGAACGGTGAACGAAAACAGTTCAAAACGCCAATTTCGCCCACAACTTTCCAAATCGAACGCTAGTTGTGATCGTTTTTGGCATTTTTGACTGTTATTTTTGCTACCATACCCCAATTCGAACGCACCTTACATAATCTTTACCCTACTGCATGTATATATTTATGAGATTTGTGTATGTTTATGTCTTTCACCAGTGACACAACAGATGGGTCTCGTATGAGATACCCCTGTGGACATACAGCTTGTGATGAGTGTGTGAGTGTAGCTGATGAGTGCCTGATCTGCATCACACCACCAAAAACATCAACTCCAAATACACCTGTGTTGGATGGTGTCCTAACAAAGAGACTTCAAAATGCTACAGCTTTACTTGAATCCTGCCAAAATACTCTCAATATAGATGGTAATTAATTGTCAACTCTAGAACTGATCATACTTGGTCTGGTGTATGTTTTCATTAATTTTATCTGGTCACTATTATAACATATGTATACAGTAGTACCCAACTAATATGGCTTACCAATGTACCTGCACAGAAGATACATTTTCAAATTGCGGGAAATGCTTTTGGTCGGCAGCTGCCGCCAAGTGGGCGGAGGTGGCGTGACTTGCGAATGAGACGGAACTAACAGCTGCAGTGTATTATGAATGTGATCTAAGGTTGATTGTAAGTTTTAAGCATTCTTTTGTTAATCTTCAGGCCATCCATACTTTCTTTTCTGTGCGAACGAAGATTCACAACGCACCTTATCAGTTGGGTACTACTGTACTAAAATTTTAAAATTACAACCATTAATGGTATAATATTTATGTTTCAGTGTTAAGGAAACAAAGAATATCAGAGCAATTGAAAGTAGAAAAAGAAGTATTTCCAGATTGCATTCAAGCTCCTATAAAGTATTGCAACAAAAGAAAAAGTTTGAATACTTCATATGAAAACAAATCAAGGAGGCTATCAGTATTTCCGGGTGAACAAATATCTTTCAATGATATGAAAATGGAGAAATCATCAAATTTGATCAATGCATGGCTTGATAAACATGAAAAAACTGTGTCTAGGAAACCATTATGTGATATAAATGTGAATCAGGATATGAGAAAACCAACAAAACAGTCTATTAATAGAACACAATTGAAAGATAGAGTAAAAGAAAACATCACAAATGAATTAAAGACAAAACGAAAGAGAAATCTTAAAAATTCTGCTCAATCTACTGTTGAAAGTCAGTCTTGTCTAGATAAATATTGGAAATCTGCATATGAATTTGAATCAACCAAGAAAAAAAGGAAGGAGATATATTCATTGCATAGTCATAATGAGAAAAAGAATGTCTGTAACAATGATGAAAGTGGTATTGTCATTGATGATGGACCTATAATCATTGATGACTCTCAAAGTAAAATTGCTGATAAAGATAAAGAAGCATGGTTAGCTGTACTTGAGGCTGAAAATAATGTTCAAGATGATTCTGTTTCAATACCTAGGTCAGATATTAGTGAGAATGTCAATTCCACTAATACACTTAAAACAACACTTTTAAGAACCAATGACATAAATTACGAGAATCACATAAAAGTACCATTCTACAAGAAAAGTTACATGGTAGAAACTTGTCTGCTCTGTAGCAGTGATCATAATAAAAATGAAAAAATCAATAAAAAGGCAGCTCAGTTTGATGATAATGTGTCTATAACTATTGAAAGTAATTCTTTCATTACTACTATACAAGTTTCTAATACTGAACAAAGTGATAAAAAATGTAATCAACAATCAGTACTAGTTCAAACCGATTTATGTCTAACAGATGAACATAACAATGTAAATGAACACTCAATGTTAATTAAGGGCAATAAAATAAAAACAAATGTTGAAACACAGCTATCATTCCTTGGAAAAACTAATAAAGTCAATGAATTGAGCCAAAATGTATTTACGGATGATGTAAAAATAATAGACAAATGTCATGAAGAGAATCTGAACATAACTCATGAAGAAATCGAAAATATTTCTCGTGCCCCTCATGAATCAGTAAATAAAACTAATTGTGTGGTTATAGATGAGTCTGACAGTGATTTAGAGAGTTCAAGTTTTCAAATTGAAGTCTCTGCAGAAATCCACAGATCATGTGACTTGTAAGTTTATCTGAGAATTTGAAATAAATACCAAGTTTATATTTAAGAAATCTATTAGGTAATATGCAATAGTAATTTTCTCTTTCAGAGATTACGGAGTTCTTAGTGACGTTTTAAACCAGAGAGAACATGCATCCAGGCCGCGACGTACCGCGCGCGGGTACACACCTACCAGTACAGATTCTTCAGATAAAGAGAACTTCAATCCAAATAGGCCTAAGAAATCTAAATTTGGAAAGAAGCATAAAAAGTGATTATTGTAATAATGCAATGCCTATCACTAGGACAATCTATTGCATAGTCATAAAAATGCTGATCATAAATATTGAAACCTATGAATGTAGTACCTTAAACTTATCTGCGATAAGTATTATTAATCTGTATGATCATATATTGTCACCAAAATTAAGAATGTAAGTATCTACCTCATTAAATATCTATTTCTAACTGCTGCTAGCAGTATGTATGAATTCGATCTTTCGTACAGGCACTCTTGAGTAAGTGTCCAGGGCCCAAAGATAAGAGTTAATAGAAATAGGTGACTCGATATTTTTTTTAATACTTTGGTACCCCTGGCCCTAGGGCCTTCAAATATTTTTAATTTGAATGTTTATGATTTGATTTAGAAACTTAAGTAACTACTCTGTAAGATATATTTGTGTATTTTAATGTTATAAAAACGCATGGTACAATACATAATTGGTTATGAATAAGATCAATAATGTGTCTGTATTTAATTGTTTTTATCCACTAACCACCTTATTCATAATCGCTTTATAACTAAAGTAAGGCCAACGAGACGAGATAAAATATGTAAACAACCTGACCTTTACCGAGTTATATTACGACAGCAAGCGATTATTATCTCTCACAATAATGACAGGTCGACGACAGCTGTCGTTATGTGATTCGTGGTCAGGAAAGCGGTCGGTAGTGTTGTTGTTGATTGCGTTCGAAGTGATACGAATTTAGTTTTGTTGTTGTTATTAATCCGTCATTGTTCGTTTTTTGAGTTCTGAACCAAAAAAGTTAAAAAGGAATCTTTATGGTGCTACTCCGTCCGGTTTTCCTTCTCTTTTCTTCTCTATTTCTTTTTTTACTTATGATGAAAAAAATCATAAAAATATTAAAAAAAGGGTTATATTATTGTTGTTTCTTCTGATACAGACGACCACGATAAGAATGGGAAGTTCAAAAGTATATAATTTCTTAAAATAAAAATGTTATGAACCCCTGAAAGTTTATTTACATTCTCTATCTCGTATCATTGGCCTACCTTTTAATCATTGTTAATTTTATAATCTTTGTTTTAATTGAGTTAACATATTCACATGGGGAAACAGAATGATAGTTATAGTTTATGATCACAAATAAGTAAGTACCTACATATCTACCTACCAGGGCCGTCTCTAGCCCATGCAGCGCCCGTGTACAATCAATACCCTGGCGCCCCTAGTAGGCGCGTGATCAAAATGGAATACCAATAAAAAAGAGTTATATTTTCACCAGTGATCGGAAATTCGGGTGCAAATGTTACAGTTACAAATGCTAATGGGCAGTTAACTTATGGGGTAGACAAGTAAAAAGTATGTCTCAGAAAGGACGGGCTTACAAAAATAAAAAGCCGGCCAAGAGTGAGTCTGAGCCTAACACGCGCACCAAGGGTTCTGACATGGTTCTGACCTTCCTTGAACGTATTTTCTTGGTTCTGGCCATATCTGTTGTATGAAACTGGTCCGCATAATCGATCACTGCATGCTACAGGAAGTTATTGAATACTAAAACTATAAACTTAAGTAGCTGGACGAAGTCCTGGACAAACTATAGTTAGTGTTTTCGTTCTGAAACACTGTGACTGTGTGCATTTGAAAATGCCGCGTCCGTTCGTCCGCCTATGACAATGATTGTCGGCGTCCAACCCCGGATCACCTGCCCCGGGCGCCAGTTTCAAAGGGCGACCAAATCATACAGTTAAAAAAATTGACTTGTTTCTTGCACATTGTTTAATCGTTTTAAAAAAAAAAAAAAATCACTGTTTTAAAACAGCTTAAGGCCTCTAGGTTATTCAAAGAACTCAGTGTGCTCCTCTACTCTCTTCCTGAGACACATGGGACACCCATTGAGCTATGATTACTACGGGGACACCTAGCAAAAATGCGTTTCAGAGACACATATTTAAATACCCGTGCGATTTGATTTGTTATTAGTTAATAGTATAAGACTCTTATAATATAGTGTATTATCCACGGTATTATCTATAAGCGACGCATGCTTTTTGGGTCGCGTCGCGAGCGGCGCTCGGCGCCCCCTGACACCCCGCCCGCCGCGTGCACCGCACACCCTGCACTATAGCACAGAATAAATAGTAGTAGTAGTAAGAATAGGTAATATAGGCACAGTATTACAATAAGAGATGGTAGTAATACTGATACTGTGCTATAATATATGTAATGACTGGCCTGCTACCTACATTTTTTTTTATCACCGTTTTAGGCAATAGAGCAAAGTGGTCAATGGATTTACGAAGTCAGTTTTTGAGATGGCACTACCGAATTTTTTCCTTGTGTGTTTATATGAGAATTCAAGAAAAATCATAATTTATTTGGACTAAGTACAATAATATAGGACATTTTTTATTACCGGCAAAAGGACCAACTCCCTATCCCAATCCTACTTACCTTTAGATCTTTATAGTGGCCAAACTTATCCAACCGAAATGTTATACAAGTTTAGGACACTTCCTGGTAGCCTCTTACGAAGCGACAGGGATCTGCGGTAGGTCTTGCCGCCAAAGCCAAAGCATCAATTCTGGTAGTAGTGAGAGTCGCACCGTGATCTCACTCCCTTTTGTCCAGAATGGTACGAATTGCTGTTAAAAGTAGCTCACTACGCAGTTTTTTTGTACCTACTCCGAAAAAGGGATTCAATCCCCGCTGGGGACGCCAGAGAGGCTAACTACCATTTGACCAGAATGGTGCCAGAGGAGCTGTAAATCTGTAATGCACTCTCAGTGTCCAATGCACATACGTACATCCTCACCTACAGGGTTGCCGGATAGCTAGTCTAGCTTGTAGCTATAGGTATCTTCTTTCAATTCAGGTAAAAACGAGCAATAAAACATTTCGTAGGAGGTATCACTGTTTATTGTTATTTGTACTAATACTGTCGGTATGAAGATCACCACCAGCCGGAGGAGCCGCCGCTGGACCAGCCGCTGCCGCCGCCACCTCCTGACTTCCACCCACTGCCGCCTCCACCGCCGCTGGACCAGCCACTGCCGCCGCCACCGCCGCCGAGTTTCCAGCCACTGCTGCCACCACCGCCGTATCCGCCACCACCGCCGGATTTCCAACCACCGCCGCCGCCGCCGCCGCCGCCGCTGGACCAACCCCCGTGACCCCCGCTGCCTGTTTTCGAAATTACATTTGAACAATCGGGTCATACAATTACAATATTTTAAGGAAGGTGGTGAATCCTTTTACATAAGTAGTTAGGTACCTATTTATATATGTGTTAACTATTCTTATTACAAATCCCTGTAGGTAAACTTATGCCCCTTATTAATAAATAAGGTGTAAGTCAGTCTTGTAACACCCAGGTATTAAGATATAAGGCCATTCAATAGCCCCAGCCCTTTTTGTTTATATGACATTAGAAAGTGACGGATATATTTAAAACCTAGGATTAACCAGACTTTACTTACGCCTTATTTATTAATAAGGTGGATGGAGTTTTTACTACAGCTTCCACCTAGAATATCTTCTTAAATGAATTGATACTTTAGGTACTTATTCCTATAACAGTTGCTACCTGTTCAAAGAAATTTAATGAACAATAAACTACCCACGATAAAAAAAAACCGCCAAAGAGCGAGTTGGACTCGCGCACCGAGGGTTCCGTTCAGAGGGTATGTAAATATAGTTCGTTTATCACGGGATCATCGAGTCTCGAAGATCCCCTTTTTCCGATTATGTTATTTTTTATGTGATGTAACTACAAATTTATGGTTTTCGGATTTCTTCCTTTACTTGTGCTACATGGCCTTGCTTCTTGGCAAATTTAATTATTCCAGGTCAACGGGAAGTACCCTATAGGTTTTGATTCCCATGCGATCGTCAAAATATTCGGCATAAACGGCCGGATTTAGAAGTTTGTTTTTCACTGGTCCAAGGGATTGCAGACCCGAGTAGGGTTCCGTTTTCTTTTGAGCTACGGTACTCTAAAAAAGACTACATCATTTATAGTGATCATCATAGACGATTCACTACCTGTAAGTAAACTAAATTATGTTGCCGGCCGGGTACATTCAATTGTAAAGTCAATAAGATCCTTAACAGGGTAATACATGAGTTTGAGTTTGACCCCGGCCTATAGCCCCGACCTGAGAAGACTAAGGTACCTAATCAATAAATCCAAAGGTAATAAGTAGATACCTAAATATAGTTAGATTAGCATCTGTTAAAGTCGCAATAGTACAGCAATTAAATAATACCTACCTACCAGTATTAGTCGTAAAACCTTGAACCAAACCCTAGCGGCTACTGAACTATGCATTTAAGTTATTCAGAAACAAATTACCCTCAAATCTCATAGTTATTTGTTATCATGAATTTAACATAAAAGGCGATGTCCGTCGGTGTCTGTGGTGTTGCGAAATTTTGTAATGTTGTACGGCGAGCGAACGGATGACCCTAAGTTGGATGATCTAACGGCCTTTAACGATTATTTAGCAAGCTGACGTGTAGCATTTGAAATATCTGTATATAATTGTATGATTATTTACTTGATTTAATCAACATAAGTGTGGGTACCATTCTATGCATGTTCTGACAAATTCTGATAGTTCGCGACTAATAGCGAAACTTTTTGGGAGCTGAGATAGGTACCTACCTATCTAGTCTGCACTAAGGCGCTATGGAAGTACTCTAGTTCTTGAGGAACAGAGATGGAACTAAGAACCCTTCAGACGGTTGATCCAGACACCAAAAATATTTGGCGACAATTAGTGACATATACCTATAGACGACTCAGAATTCAAATCAGTGGCGGGAACTTTATGCACTCGACACTCGTTCCCATTGTTGCCTTACAATGGGAACCAAAAATGTCCCCATTTTGTAAAAGCTTATTATTAATTATGAGTTATATTGACTGATAGAAAACAACGAATAATAATGAAACTTACCGCCGCCGCCTCCACTGGTGATGATCTTGATGATTTTCACCTCTGTAGAAAATTAAAAAATAATTAGTAATGTCAACTTTTGGAAGACTGCCTTGGAGGCAATACCAAACTACGGTGCAACATCGTTAGTTTTTATTAAAACTGATTATTTGTCAACTCCCAAAGGACAGAATTTATTATCCTTTACCCCGCTCTCTATAATTTGCGACTAATGAACTAAATGACTGCGAAGATCGCCTAACTAGCAGAAGTGATTCTAAGTACCAATCACATATGTGCTTTAATTTTAATATTTCCAAAACGTGCGCACTTTCGGCTTTGTTAGTGTGCAAACCACATAGGTATTTATTTGATATACCTACCTTTTCTTCCCAATATGTTTGAATTAGAACGGACATTGTCGAATACCATAGCATAAAAAAAACAAGAATATAACACTAACGTTCGAAAAGTATGCTCTAAGTTAAATAGATGAACAACTTATAACCGTTATTTTCAGCTACTTAGACCAAGAAGTCATTTATGATTAATTACACATTATTTGTGCACCACAAAACAAATACACATAAAATTACTCACGTCCGCCACTGCCGCCGCCACCATATCCGCCGCCACCGCCGGACGACCACCCGCTGCTGCCACCGGATGGCCAGCCACCACCGCCGCCACCGCCGCCGCCACCGCCGGACGACCAGCCACCACCGCCGCCCCCGGACGACCAGCCACTGCTGCCACCGGATGGCCAGCCACCACCGCCTCCGCCCCCGCTGAGCTTCCAGCCACCACCGCCGCCGCCGCCTCCGTAGCCTCCGCCGCCGCCGCTAGACCAGCCACTGCTTCCGCCACCGATAAAACCGGCGCGGGCGGCCACAGCAAGGGCTAACAGACAGACGAATACCTGTGGACATAATATTGCATTCGTTTCAAATTCCAGAAAATGCAGTAAGTCAGCGCTGATATAGGTAAAGTGTCCGTTCCTGACGTTGTTTTATCGAATTTGTATTCGATTCCGGAACTATAATGAGATTTTAAATGTAGGTACTAGTGATTTGAGTTTACTGATGAAGTCTCTGCAGAACATGTCAGTATCCGTAATAATAACAAAAGGCTGGAAAGTAAACAGTAAAATTATTGTTTTATGAAGCGTTCTCATTGTCAGTGTTGTATTTAACAGCCTCTGTTAACTACTTTAATAAACAACCGTTGGGAATGTCTAAATACAAAATTATTTGAAAGGACTAAGTACATATACTGGCTTTTATTCTTTGAGCTATTATTCAATAAGTCCTTTGTTGTTTTGACATTTATGAATATTAAAAGAAAGGAGGAAATAGGTACCTAAGTGTTATTTCAAAATGTTGGTCATCATTGCTAATGCATAATAAATGCGAGATGTAGTTAATGTTACATATTATTTTTGTTTGGTAACAATCTCGCTCAAGTCTAAAGAAAAGATAAAAAGTAAAAAAAAAGCACATCATCATTCGGATCTTATTTCATCGTTTGATATTATAATAGTTGTTATGATTTTTTAAAGTATTACTTATTATTTTGTTATTTTTGTTATTTGAGCTAATATATTTACGGGATGTATCAAAGTAGGTAAGTATATTAGATTGTTACCTTCATGTTGAAGCTGTGAGGTATCTAACTGCTTGCTGAGGGGTCGGTGGTATCGCATTATATATATGATTCGGCGACTCCCACTCGTGGTGGCGGGGGTTTCACTCGCGGCCGTGGTGTTGAGAGCTGAGAAGAGGCGAGCGGAAGCTGTTCCGCGGTCAGTCCGACTGTGATGCAATCCTACCATTGTCCCTTCGAATATAACTACTATTCACGAACCCTCATTCCTTTGAATATAATGAAGATTTCTACTGAAATAATAATACACGAGTGTATTTCTTCGTGACCTGGATTAAGTATAAGTACCATTACGTATTCATGATCGGAAGTAACATAATTACTTTATTTAAATTGATTGATAGGTATTTCTTTGATTGATCAATGAAAGGTGTAGGTAACGGCCGGTTCACACATGTCTCCGTTTTACTGTTCCGTTTTATCGTGTACGTTTTTTTTCGTCGATGGCGTATGTAGTTGTATGAGCGACTTCACACATGGCACAGTATTCTGTATACAGTAAAAAATATCGTTCCGTAAAAAAATGACATTCCGTTTTGTCATCGAATACTGGACGACGGAACAGTAAAAATATACGGATACGTAGAATTTTAACGGATAGATACTGTGTGCGTGGCGGGCGGTGTGTGCGGGGTGTAGGAGGGGGAGTGATGCGACAGGTTTTGTTTGACTCACATTTTTCTGTTCACACATCGCATCCAGTAATGACGGATTCGTTGAACGTTATACGGTGCCTATGTGTGAACAGCGCATAAATTTATGACGTATCCGTTAAAAACGTACCAGTAAAACGGACTCCCATGTGTGAACGGGCCGTAACACTGACTCAGTTCTCCGTACAAATACGTTATTATCATTCAAATCTTCCCTGAAACGTTGGCTCGCTGAGAAAGCGTTTTATAGCGTAGAAGAATTTTTGACATAGTGGCATAAATCTATTATAATTTAAATTTGAAATTATGTAATGAAATGTATAAATTATGACTTGTAATCTTAAATATTACTAATAAATACCTATGTTTATCTGTTATCTGTTAATCTGATCATAACCACTGAATTACAGATTAAATTTTTTGTCGATACTGGTTTTCAGAGCTTACAGATAGACATATAGTTAAGTAGATGGATTAGCTTATAAAGTAACAAGCAGACTGAAGAAATAACAAAAGAAAGCAATAAAATTAACTTGGTGGGAAACTGGGAATGCTTTGTTTATGTGCGGTGGGAACTTAGTCTTACTTTAACTTTGACCGTGATCATGACGACACGAATATTGATGACGACATCAATATTATATTATAGTAGGTAGTAGGTATGTATTGATCGATACCGTTTGCTTTTTTAACACCCTTAAGAGATGGTTTTTCAGAAAGGTTTCCGAGATTTAATATACCTAATAAAATTATCTTCTACTCAGTCGGGCACTCTTGTCAGAGTAGTCCTGGGGCTCTACCGCGTAAATTTGGTGGTAATCGTAACGAACACCATTAATTATTTCATCCAATGACGCGACGAAGACCATTCTTGGGCCCTGATTGGATGAAATTCATTAATGGTGTTCGTTACGATTACCACCAAAGTTACGCTGTATAGCCCCTGGTTGCAGGCGTACATGGTGGGTCTTGAATGCCAATGTTTTCCTTGACTAGGGTTACTGATTTTGCGATGCAATTTTTCATTTTTGGCGGTTCCTCGTTGCGTGTTCAATGTACCATGGTGTCCATGGTAGATTGGGTTACCGGCTTGATAAGTCCAACGAGTGGGTGATGATCACCCACGTAATCTTTTGCCTTCAATCCGACCCTGGACAACAAGGGTATATCCGTTATTCGAAGCTCCTTCAGATTCCTCCTAAACACCACCCAAACGCATACAAAAAAAATCATTCAAATCGGTCCAGTTGAATGATTTTTTTTGTATGCGTTTGGGTGGCGCCCTGAATGCCAAATCAGCCTGACAGATAGCGCTGCAGTCGGTATCTAGGTTATATTTCGCGCCACCCAAACGCATACAAAAAAAAACATTCAAATCGGTCCAGCCGTTTAGGAGTAGTTCAGTGACAGAGACACGTGCAGTACAATTTTATATATAAAGAAGAAGATGTAAGTATATTTTTTTTTCATCGTTGCATTATAATGACTTGTCCAAATTGAATGTTTTTTTTGCACAACCTAGACCGCTGGTGTCGAAATGCACTTATCCCTAGATAACTTATATCCTGGTATCCTGACATCCACTTTGAGAGGGTTTTTCAAAATCAACTCCTAAGCTGCTAAAATAGCGAGTAAGTAGGTAGGTGTACATACTACCAAGTGATCTATCAAATTGTTCTTCCACCACACGATGTTTTCCGCTCATACTCATTGTAGGATTCGAACCCAGGAACTTCGTCATGACATTACTACCACGAAGCTATCATCGCTTAGATAATAATTATTATTAACGGTTAATCTTTATTTATTGAAACTAATCTTTTGTTGTGAGAACTAAAGCTAGACCATAGCACAGAAATCTAAGTGTTGTTTCAGCTTTGAACCCACGGTACTAACGTTACTTATAATAATAAAACCGTCCAAGTGGGTGTCTGAGAGTCGCGCCCCGAGGGTTCCGTGCGTGCCTTCCTTGGAAGTATATTTCCTTGGTTTGTTGCTGTTAGTTTGGTAGTTGTTTGGGAAGAGTATATATTAGTAGAATAAATGATCTGAAGTCTGTTAATTATTATTATTTTCCTGTAAAATATCCATAATGTAGGAATCTGGTAGCTAGGAGTTCAACGACTGCACATAATCGTGCGCCGGCGCAGGGACAATGGTGTCATCTTGCATCATATATGGCCGTGTGATGTGTTTTAAGTGGCATGCATTAATTTATGATCCAATACTTAGTTTATTAATACTGCAAAAGAAAACATTCTACTTATAGGAAACTACTAAGCTTAATTATTATATATAGACAGATTTATTCATCTGCAAACCTAGGTTTTCTCTACGTACTTGGCAGTGGGTCAGTGTGCTGGTAAAGTAACTATTTTCCGCCCCCCGGTTTCATCCTCGTCCCCAAGCGACCTGTTTTCAGGATAAAAATAATCCTATATGTATTATATCTGAGGCACTGAGCGCCGAACATCAAAATCTGTTCGTTGCTTTTACGTGAAAGATTAAAAGCATCCATCACATTCACGTTTACAATGCAGATCCTAAAAACTAATTTCCTATATTAACATTCCATGCTGCGAATGGGCTAAAAACAAGAACGATTTAAACATATTAATTATGTAATATATTAACAATTTTACGGTACAATATTTACTTTGTTGATGGACTGATTCACTCTAAAATCAGTGGTGAGCTCGTTGAGCTACGAACATGACTATTAAATTATAATGACTTGAGGCTCAAAACAGACTGGTACAGTTTCTAGCTGAGCTTTTATATATAAATATAAAAGCTCAGCTAGATATGTATTTATTATATCTTTTATTTACAACAAATATGTACAAAATACAATCTATATTTACAAAATATAATCTATATATAGAAAATTTCCTCAAGCCTGCCGCTGCTTCCGATTAACGGCAAGGTTCCCAGAAGGCTGGCAGCGTTTCCTCTTTGGATAGCCAAGCTGACGCGTTGGCGGAAAAAGCTCCCCGCCCGCTGGTCTCCGGAGGTCTCGATCAATTTTGAAGACAAGGTGCGGGCAAAACGGCGAGCTTCTGACCCCCATGGTCCCAAGGTCTCGACCGCAAAAGGCATAAAAATATAATTGGGTCCAATCGATGCATATTTTTTGAATTTTGAATTTTCCGCACTGGCCGCCGCTGCCCCTGCAGCTTTACAAGTAGCCGGTAAGTGAGATGGCGCGAGTGTATCGACACATGTGGCATCCCACACCAGCGACTTGCCGACACTCCAAGGGATCAAAGACATACCATCCGGTCTCTTGCCATCGCCCCGCGCAATACCGACTGGTTCCAGTACAGAAGGCACGTTAGCGACAACAAGAGCCCTGCGGATAATGTCATTAATAGCCGAGTGCCGTGATAGTCGACCAGCACTTAGGGAGCACGAAAGTCCATGGTGGCCGAGCTCATTGAGATAGATATAAGATAGATACCTATCTCCAGGAAGAGTCAAAACTTGTATGCAGTGTGCACATTTTTTTTCCGAACAATTCAGTAAACTAAACTTACCTAGTTAGGTAATATGGTATATACTTAGGTATATGAAGCGCTCGTGGTGTAGCATGATTAGCAGTTCTTAATCGATCAGAAAAGTTAAGCTACTACCGTCGTGGCCAGTACCTGGATGGGTGACCGCCTCGTGGTATTTCAAATCGAGCGTTTCCGTGCTTCAGAAGGCACGTAAAGCCGTTGGTCCCGGTTTTCACGAGGCCTAAGCGACTTGAAAACTACAACTAGGTTGACCAGTTGCCTATCTCTACCGATCCGCAGTCGGCACGCGTGGTGGAGTATCTGCCCATTCCCTTTCACCCTAATTTGTGAAAGGATGCCTGTGCAGTGGGACACTATAGGCTGTTGATGATGAAACTAAGCTACGCAGGTATCTAGGTATATCTATAATGATTATATACCCTGGTAGTGCCCGGTGTAATAAAGTTGTTACTAGGTAATTATAATTCTTACACCTATTAGGTAGGTACCTACCAAGATCATGATTGTCCCCATACCTATATGATTTTTAGAACGTGGTTATACCTACCAAGTTTATTTATTTTAGATAGGTAATTTGTTTGGTGATTGTTTGTGTTGTGTTTTATAACTTTTATATGTTCAAATATCAATAGAAAATGTCATGACCACTACAACCATTTATTTTCGATAGATATAATTAGCCAAGGCAATTAGCGAGTCATTTCCACAGTCCATTGAAAGATATACTTATTATAGGTATTTAATTAATTGATGATGAAAGATAATCCGAATTTTCGACTATTTCGAAAGGGGATAGAGCCTTTGAGGCATAGCGTGCCAGCCGCCATTTTTGTTTTTTTAGACCACCGTGGGGTTTTAGCCGGTAAAAGTCCGGCATAACCTGGCCGCTCCCCCCCCCAGGGCTGTCGGGTATCCTATGAGGATTTCCCTACAAAAAATAATAATTAGAGGACACTTATACAAACAAAAAATGTTAATTAATATGGTGGCCTAAAGTGTCACGTTTCCGAGATATTTAACGGTAAAGATCACCATAGGAGCACGAAAAACATTAGGTATTCATTAATGACTTACATACTAAACCGCATCGCAATATACCTATGCAATGAAACATAATGTTTGAAGGATCCAATTAACTTGTAACATGAGATATTAGGACTGTCATTTTTGTTTGTTTACTAACAGCACAGACTACCAGCGAGATGGAAAACAAGTCAACCACTACGGTTCGAACTATTTTGACAAAATTGAGAATATTGCGATGCGGTTCTCATGGTGCGTCCATGCTACGCGAAGCGAGCACGAGCCGAGCCTCGTTGCTCGCGATTTCAAGCGTGGACGTACTTATCGAGCCTTCAACGAGCCTACAACGAGCGCGATACGCCCTGTGTTCGTGAAAAAACTGTCAATCGGGCGGATCGCAGTCGAGCACGCTACGAATGCTCGTTCGAGGCTCGCAAGCCCGTCCGCGCTACGCGAATCGTGCTCGCAGTGTGCTCGTTCGTGGCTTGGCTCGTGCTCCATAAATTCTTTAATAATTAGTTGCTGAAAAAAAGAAATAACAGGGACGTGTCCATAGCAGAACTTGATTATATGAAAATGATGACTCTAGAGGCATTATTCAGGAAGAAAACAGGGGAATACATTTTTATGGAATAATCGCAGCCCAACTCCCGTCTTAATGACTTTTGTCACTTCATAATCGTATTCATGTTATTGATGGCATTATGGACACTCGATTTATCATTAGCTGGCATTATTGTATTTTGCTCATATCTTGTCTAGTCTTGAGTTACATATTTCATCACCAAATTCTCGGCTATCGTTTTTATTCATGGAAAAGTGAGAAGGCTGCTAGGAATTTTTTACCGATAGTACCTACCATTTTCACAACATTGACGTTACGTAAAATTATTAGTAGGTATTATAGGTATGTCACCATAATTTTGTGAATACCGATTAATTATAAACTATCGATAATTAATAAGATATTGTAAGCAGTATGTTACTGTTCACAATTTATCGACAGTTTATAATCTCGCCAGGTAGATTATAAACTAACGGTTTTCACAAAAATACGGTGACATAATACCTATATCCTACCTACTTACTTAATTCTATTGGTGAAAATTTCCTAGCTCCGCACAGGTGGACAGGCAGCCTTACTTCCGAGAGTTATGTGTCCGAAATTCGACTGTATATTGGGGTAACAGCGAGAGTGAGTGCCACTGAGTTAATGAGGCTCTGAAGTCTTACATACTTACAAAATTATGGCCAAATGAGCAAAATACTGAAACGTTACTTAGATAGGTACCTACATTTAAGTTGTGATTAAATCGACATGTGAAGGTTCAAACGCGTAAGCGATGCTTCGTGTGTTGAATGTTGCAAACGTCCATATGGCTACGGTAACCGCTTACCATCAGGAGGGCCGTAAGTTTGTATACCAACTAAGTCGTATCGTCAAATTATGTTATAGTGGGATATGGAATAATGTATGGGATTCTCAGATATTTATTTGTACCTAGTTACTATTTAATATTCTGAGCTTATGTGCAGCACTGGGAACAGCCTGATCAGGGTAGTGCGAGTTTGGCGAGCTTTGGTCTCTCAAAAGGCGCCATCATAATTTTATTTTACGCTTGTAACCTGGCGCCTAGAGCGACCGCTCCTCTTACTCTACCCTACGGCCGCCCGGCCGGCGCTGCATATGTGGCGTTTCAATATTTGATCATAAATAAGAATTCATATGGTATTTTTTTCTGACAGTGAATCACTATTGTACTTTCGAATATCTATGAATGCATTTATATGCAAACGGCTCACGCTTCGCACAAGGTACTGACCTATCACTTTACTCTATTAATATACAAGATATATTGAGTACATAGTTATCTACATAAAAAAGTCCGCTAGGAGTAATAGTGTTCTGTGAGTTGGATCGACCTACGTAGTTTGATGCTTGTGTGATATGCTAATTAACGGTCTTATTTAAAACTCCATGATGCAATGATCATTCACTGATAAATGTGTGAAAATTGCGCTCAAATGCGAGCGAAACATTGCAATTTGCACACATCGAACAATTAACCCAAAGAAGCGCAATGACGTTCATTTTGGTTGAAATATATTCCGCCACTTTCCCACCGCCGACAACGCGCTCTGATTGGCTAAGTCAAGCACGCATGCACTCTGATTGGCCAAGTCAAAAACACGCGATGCAGTGATTGGTGTTTACTGTTCAAATTCAGTGACAAATCACTGACGAGTTTCGGAATTTGATTGTTCATTATTACTACTCTAAAGGGATCTTTCCTCGATGTTTGCACACAACTAAGTGACGTGCGATGAAGTAATTACGAGATTTGCGAGCAACAAAACAGCATTGCCAATTTCGTGATGCCACGCTCATCCAGGGACACTTACTCAGATAATCTTAATTATTCACATCACAAAAAAGTGACCGAAAATATTTTAATATAAATATTGCTTAGTGTTATACGTTGAATATCATAGCGAAGGTCGTGGATTCGATCCTACAATGAGCTTGGGCTTTTTGTGAAGAAAGCCCGAAGCATGAAATTCTGCACTTTTGAGCCAGTTCAAGTAATCATAAAAAGTTTGTGACAATCATCTACGTATATACCCTAAGTATATCTATACTTACACTTACATAATAATAAAAATGTAACTGAACTGTACATGGAGAAGAATTGTTATTAGGGTCGGCAACGCGCGAGTGATACCCCCCTGGTGTTGCAAGTGTCCATAGGCTACGGTAACCACTTACCATCAGGCGGGTCGTATGCTTGTTTGCCACCTTAGTGGTATAAAAATAAAAAAATATTGGTGAGGTTTTTTTTACCACTTTTTGACCCCCCCCCCCCCACCAAAATCACGTGAATTTTTTTACCGGTCTCAAAACAAGTAAATATAGTCAAAAATGTTTTATTTAATCGAACCACCAGGGGTTTACTTTGCTGTCTTCAATGGTGAGGAGTAGACAAGCATCATGTTCCTCAGCAGTTAGTACCGCTTAATGCTAGTATATTTAATTCATTCTCATCCAGTCACTCGGCATCATCACGCACCACTCAAATAACCCTAACCTGAGTGACCCCAGTAGGAGTCACAAGGCTGAAGATGTCGCAGGCTTATGTACCCATAAAATGCCTGTTCTCTCTAGCCTTGAAGACCATCTACATCTAGGTTAAAGGTTTTAGGAAACACATAACCCTAAGTTGCACACCTTTGGCAAACATGTGCAATTTTTGATTTAATACCAAAAAATCAATAAAATAAAATATATTTTTCTATCCGTCTATTTGTTTCGGATAATCTCTGAAATAGCTGATTTGACCGTAAAACCGAATGGTTCAATTTTGACGGGACTTTCACTGGCTGATGTTGTATGATTTGTAAGAGCTGATGTTATAAAAAGTAACTTAGTACTTTTATTTTAGAAAAAATATTTAGAAATATTTCAAAAAACCCTAATGGGGCCCGCGCAAAAAAAAACAGTATGCGGGTGAAACCGCGGGTGTCAGCTAGTAGTAAATAAGGTTTTATATACTTTGCTATATAAGAGACGTTTCTTACATAAATACTAGGTTTTTCGAAGTTCAAAACACTGTGTGCAGCCAAAACACTTGGTTCTGCGATTCCGAAGCAAGCAAATAACTTATTCTGCGGCGTAATTATGGTAGGTATCGTATCGTTGAAATATCGTATGATTGTTATTGCTTGTTTGTATTGTTATTATTGAATAACCGCTTACCATCAGGCAGGCTGTATGCTTGTTTGCTACATAAATAGTATCAAAAAAAAAAAATGATACCGAAACCTCTCCATACTAATATTATAAAAACAAAATTAAAACTATCCGACTGTTGTGGGCTACTTTTTATCCCGCAAAAGCGGGTGAAACCGTAGAATTGGTAGAATATAAACTTGGTATAGTAAGAGTAACATTGCTCATGCCATGAGGCCACTTGTACTTTGGCGTTTTCTTTAGTAATACCTCAGAGTATATAAATACTACGTACAAGTAATACTATAAATTATATATAATTACTTCTCCTGAATATGACTAACTGATTCATCAACGCAGAGCCTAAACCACTGGGACTACAAACTTGAAATTTTGCACACAGCAGCACTTTTCCTTATAACGTAGGTACAAGACTACTACCACTACGAAGGTTTTTTTTTTGGAAATTTAATTTTGTATGAAAAATCTTATTCCTTGGGTTTATAAAGAAACTTAGCACAATTACAAGTAATAAAGTTTCTAATTATTAGTACTTGAAAACTACCCCTAAAAGGGGGTTTAGAGGGTATTAAAGTTTGTATATAAGAGACCTACCTTGAGAGGTTGGAATAGAAAATAAAGAAACAGAGTTTTTGGGATACTCAAAAATCGACCCCCAACGGGGCAAAAACGTGTAGGTACCTACTAATGTTTTAAGGGGAAGATTTTACTGTATGTCTCCATTATCTCAAAAGTTTGTATACAAAGTATACATTTGTTATTTTTATAGCTTTTAGGTAAGGATTTTAGGAAATTCAATTCCTAAGTGGGTTTGACGGGGCGCGGATGAAACCTTGGGGCGGAGTGCTAGTAGACATACCTATGTTTTACTGATTTTACTATGATACTTTTATGAATTTAATAGCCGGTGAATGGCAACTCGCTCACTTCACCTCAGTCTGCGAATGATGAGTAATCAAAACAAAGTTTCAATGAAACAAAATGTAAATGTTCAAATCGAGATACATTACTTTCGTGAGGGTCACGGAGGCGTGTAAATGGTCATTATATGAACTAGGTACTCGGATCTTCCTTACGAAATGCAATAGGTACTTACCTATCTATCTATTAATTTTATGTACAAACAAACATAAATAAGTAGGTAGGTATATAGGATATAATACTAATATAAGTCATCAGTCCGGCTTTGTATTATAATTAATAATATGTATTTATTGCTGTACATACATAATATTTATGTTTGTTTACAATATTTCTTTTAATTTTGGAAGATATTGACGGCTTATCTGCAGAATTATGTACGATTTACCTACTAAACGAAGGTAACTAGATCTTTTGGGTCTCAATTTATCTTCCGACCTTAATTTCGAATGGTTGGTTCATCGATGCAAAGGCAAAAATTATGTCTAATGTTCATATTCCTCCAATACCGGTGATTGTTGGGAACACTGTTCTCCAAGTTGTAGATGAGTAATAATATTTTAGTTTCAGAATAATAATAATAATAAGAAAATTGTCGTGCCACGCTCTATTGGGATCGATCTGTCATCACGGACAGGACTATTGTAGCCAATAAGCCTGATATTGTGCTGACAGATCGATTGAAGCGCCAGGCAGTGCTCGTCGACATCACCATCCCCCATGACGAGTACCTCGTGAAGGCCGAGAAGGACAAGCTCAGCAAGTACCTTGACTTGTCTCCGCCGTCTCCTCCTGAGTAGCGTGCGGGAACACACGCTCCACTACTCGCGCCTGATGTTGGTGGGCGGCAGACTCCCCCTAGTCCGCCACCCTTGGGCCCATGTCGGGGGGAAGGTGGCTTAAAAAAGCCGCCCTCCGACGCCCGGTTCTCCTGCGGCGGGTAGTGGTACTATGGAAACCAGATAACTGATATAATACATACCTATACTACTTTTTGTAAATACATAATTACACCCAGACTCAGGACATACAGACATGTTCATGCACACAAATGCATGTCCTGTGTGGGATCCGAACCCACGACCAGGGGCGCCATAAGTGGAATCTTGACCCGAGTCGTCAAGTAATGAACGGAACCCTCAAAATAATTCGATTAGTCGATCGTAACTTAATGAAGTTAGATCTTAATGTTCGACAACACAACAGTGTACGGGCAAAGATCACGGTCATTAGTTGCAATAAAGAGAACATCGATATTAATAACAAAACTATCTATGTCTCGGTAATAGTAAAAGGGAATTGCGCAATCGTGCCGGGCTTGCGGGATGACAGCAAATTCGGCAGATTCTTATAATTATTGTTGATATAAAATCGTGATTCGAGCTCTTTTTATGAAACAACACACTTGTTCACATGATGTATATGTACTTATGTAATTTCCTTACTGCTAGTTTTTGTCCCGTAGTTTTAACCGGCAGTACTTAGTAATTTAATGACCTAGTTCTTTGTTAGTTAGATTTTGTCGCAATGCGTGATTCAGTCAGGCTTAGGGTTGCCATCTCACCAGGATAAAAGGCGGGAAAACCCCTGATTTTGGAGCTTAGAACAATGTCAAAAGTGTTGCCAATGTTCGGTGGCAACCGGTGATTTAAAAAACTGGGCGCTCCCCGGACTGCTTTTAAGCTAGGACAAATCCGGGGAAACCCGGACGGATAGCGACCCTAAGTCAGGCTTGTTAATATTATGAGGGTCATTATACAATACCCATCCTGCACTATATCAGCGACACCATGAATAGATATATTATTATATTCATGCATACGTGTGCAGTATTGTATATCTTCGATGGGAATCGAAACCACGACCTCGGATCTACCTACAACACCAGTAGCGCTGCCTGAGATGATGCGCAGGCTCGTGAGGGCGCGTCCCACAACAGGTGCGCCCTGAATACATACTGCGAGTGATTGGTAGGTAATGTGTGCTGATTGTGTGCCTAAACGATCTGCAGCGCACGCGACGCGGCCACGTCCGGTGCGGTGCAGGCGCGGCTGTGGCGCATAGGCAATATTTGATCAAAATAAATAATTTGTAGTAATCAAGCGTTGCTCGTCAAAGAAATTTACCATTGAACCTTATTGCTGGTATCTTTATTAAATAACTAGTTGTTCGTGCCAGTTTCGGCGTCGCGTCAGTGAAATATCCGACTTTGATTTGCCTAAAATTCCTACTTCAGTATTGAGGCGAACAAAAAATTAAAATAATTATTCAAATTTTTTGCCAGACTAACGCACGGCAATTGTTTTTTATAACTTAGATAGACTAGAATGATTTACATGACCGCGGCACAGTATTACCAACCGCGGTTTCACCTGCGCTAGTGTGATATTAAATAGCCTATAAACTTACAGCCTTACTCATAAACGCTATTTAAAGTTAAGGCATACATAAAAAAAGTTAAACACTGAATAACATTTTAAATAGTATTTAGCTAACTACTACTTAATCCGTTATTTAAGAGATTTTTATGAGTAAGACCGTTAATACTTATTTCAAAGCTGACTGTCTGGTCAGGGCCGTCTCAAGCCATGCCCAATATTGCCCAAGGGGGCACACAACAATTTGAAGCCCCGTTGGACGTAAAAAAGTGAATAATAAAAAATATTTTTCTGCAACGATTTTATATTTTTATTATTGTTCAAATAAAAACCAGCAGGGCTATTTTAAAACGATCTGGTGTCCGATTAACGATTTTAGGTGATTCCACCTAAAATGTTCTAAATTACAATGTTACAATGTACATTGTGAAAAAAACATTGTGTAGTGTAAGCGATTATGTTGGCATATCGGGGCCCCCGAGAGTGTGCGTGCCCTATGTGTATGCCCTGGGCACGGGCCCCTTTTGCCCTTATGGTAAAGACGGAACTGTGTCTGTTGTTGCCGAGATGCAAGAGCTGCAGTACTTCGATCAAAGTAAAATACTTATTGATATTTTTTGTTAAATTAGGCTTTGTTTCCTCCGTAGCTATGTGGAAAATGCCAATCCCGTCAACCCAACAAGTAGGTAAGCGTAAGGACATACATAAGTTCCTGTCAATTGTGTTACAACTTCCTTTTAACACATGTGGTGTTACCCTGAAACTTACGGATGGACTTAGCGTAGCGAGAACAATAGAGTTACGGAATCATAAACAAAATTGGTGTTTACTAATTTTAATTGTGAAATTATAATTGGTTGTGACACTTTTAAAACAACTTATTTCAGTGGGTAATAATAATAATATAATAAATAGTTAGATACCTACCTACGTTAGGTACGGTACGGTATAGAATTACTTCTGCCGAGTCTCTACAACCAGCCCCATCAAGGAAACTTCATATGTTTTAGCAAAGACTTCCGACACTCTACTTGCATAGCTACTTGAATACCTGGTAAAGTTCACGCTGATTAAATTAAGATATTTTTGCCAGGCCTGTGCTCAGCAGTAGGACATTATAGGCTGATGATGATGATGATGATTGTTACCGTCTCTACATAACTAGAGCAAAAGGTCTAGGTATGATTATCTGCTATATTCACGCCCATTATCCATGACGAGGTAAGTATGGTCTGGTCTCCATCTCTATCTACTAATCTGTGATTGTCTTACAATTAGTCTCATTACTGAGACGATCTCTCTCTATGGCTGTTCACTATTTTAAGCCCAAAAGTGACAAGTGGGCATAATGGTAGGGCTGCAGCCTATCCTTCTTATATTATAAATGTGAAAGGTTGTGTGTGTGTGTTTGTTACCGCTGAGCTCCGTAAAGGCTGGAAGGATTTTCATGAAATTTGGTATAGATTACTTTAGGTCCTGAAATACTTATTATTGGACCTTTTCATCCCGGGAAGACAAAGAAATCTGAATTGTATCATGCGCAAAAATCTTCTGTGGGGTATGGATGGATGTATAAAAAGTCGCACAGATATTCGCTACGGAATACCTACCTATGCATGATGTATGTATGTAATTAACGTACCTACCTACTATTTATTGGTCCATGGTACCTAGGACTTTTGTTAATTTTGACCATAAGCATATAATGTAGGTACGAATGTGTCGAAACCTCACTGATATAACATATCTTGGTTTTCTGAACTGTATAGGGATTACGAAAGTAAATTGCGATTCAATAATTATGTAGATAGATACGTTCATTACATGTACCTCTATTCCATAGCGGATATCTGTGAAACGATAAGTACCAACCTAGGTATAATATACCTATTTATATGTCATGCTACTCTAGTACCTCACTATGTTGTAAACAAACTGGGCGATCATTTTACCGTGCAGGGAAAGGATTGACTACTAACAGAGTGATTACCGAGTCTGATATTGTATTACATTGCACAAACTTAAATTCGAGAGGTATACCTACCTTTCATAATAAGAGAGATTGGGTAAAAACCGTCTTAGGAATCGCGTTGGTACTATACTGTAATACATAATTTTGTAACCACAGTAGGAGTGGTAACCATTAGCTACACGAACTAGATTAAGTAAGTACTTAGCTTTAGGCCTTTAGTTACACTTATGGTAGGTAAAAGGTAACCCAAGTAGCTGTACGTATACGTAGGTACCTTTGTTTTCGCATCGTCGTATTGATTACTTCGACCAAAATCAGGAAATACGATGCGGCATCCAGTTTTATAATACATATACTTAGATCTACTTAAATACACCCCTCTTTTATCTCTTTTAGGGGGAGTCGCTGAAAAAACATATCTTTCACCCCTAAGTAGAACCCGCCAATCCGTACAAACTATGTTGACTGATGTGGACTAACGTCGTCCTAATTGACGACGATCGCGCGATCGTACGAGCAAACGATGCGATTTCGTCGCACGATCGTGCTGATGTTCCTTTGCTCGCGAGATAACTTGCGGACTTTAATTTAGTTAGGCCACTCTAAAGCGTTTTGTGTATTTAATAATCTCGTCGTGCGAGGAAATCGCATCGTTTGCTCGTACGATCATCGCCAATTAGGAAGACGCCTTAGAGAGAAACCTTAGAGTCATGTATGTATAAGGAGATGTGGGTATTGTGAGGCCTCCCAGACGAGAGCTTTGACTGAGAGAATTGAACTGTCCGTTTCACGCACCGAGAGTTCTGATCTGACTAGGGAATCCAATCCTGCAAACGCGGAAAACTGCTTTTGCGGGAACCGGCTTTTGCGGGGTCGCAAAAATGCGGAAATCGTAATCCGCGGGATTTTCGGGACTTCAGAGATATGGGGGAACTGTATTTTTTTTAAATTTTTCATCGAAGTTCAAAACTACGTAGGTACTATAAAAGAAAATAAAAGCCCTTTTATTATATTAGGTAACGTCATTTAAACTTTACTTTGAAATGTCGGTCCTCCATTTCGGTGCGATTTCGGCACGGAACCTACTACGGTGAGCGCTTAGAGAATCCGTAGGTATATTTTTGGATTCTCTAAGGGTGAGCGAGTACCTCAAACTCGCACTTGGCCGGTTTTTATGTATCTTTTTACTTCGGTAGGTACCCTAAAAACAACTAGTAAGTAGGTAAGCTTTTTGGGAACCATAAGTTATGACCTTATATGTTATTATAATTACTTGAACTTTCGTTTTTTAGAAAACATAATTGGGTTTGATGTCTTAGGTACCTACCTACTTAAATAAGTTTGTGAAATACCTGTTATACAGTTTTTATAATTCAATTTAATAATTCTCTGTGAAATAATCGGTATTAGGTAATACCCTAACCATACCTACTATATGTCTTTGGAATTATTATTCATCATGTTGCGATAGGTACGTAGGTACCTACCTACAAAATAGTAATCAATTTAATCTATGTTATTGTTGTTTGTTGCAATCGACTAACATATTTGGGGGTCAAAGATTCAACGGGCAAAAATAAAAATGACCTACTAACTTAACTACTTTACTAATTCGTGCAAGAAACTTGAACTCTTTACCATAGATTAAGTACCTACCTACCCACTGAGTAGCTCCACTGTGCCTTGATCATGAATTTGTACATACCTAGAAACTATTTTTATCAAGTTTGCTTGCGACGTTCAAGCACAGTGAAGTATGAATCTCGCGTTGCAGTTTAATTACTTCGTATTTTTGTATTGTTTTAGGTACCTAGGTATATTGGTAAAATACAAGACAATAACGTTACAATAACGTGTGAAATGTGTCGCAGCGCGGCAGCGTACAGATGGTACACTTCAAAGTAGTGATTTTTTTGGAGTTCAGTACCTCTACCATGAGTTTTCTACACTATCGTAATCTACAGTCGCTAGCGACTACGGAAACACATTTTGTATGAAATGCTTCCAAAAGTGTCCACTAGAGGCGGTGCTCGCTATACAAAATATTCACAGTAGTCGCTAGCGTGTGTAGATTACGTTAGTGTAGAAAACTCATGGTAGAGGTACCGTACCAAAAAGGCAACAGAGGAACCCTTATGGGGCGAGTCTGGCCGTACGCGCGTCCGCTTGTCACAGTGGCATATTTCAGCAACTTATGTTAAGTTTCTACCTCACGAGTAGGAGTACCGTGCTGGTAGGATTCGAACCCACGACATTGGACGGCACTACCACTGAGCTATCATCACTTTAAAAGTATCTAAGTATGGAAGAACCCAAATGAAGAAGTAGGTAGACTAGGTAGGTTAGTAACACATAAGATTCTGTGGTTTAAAATCAGAGATAACAATATTGAGTAACTTCTGAATCTGTGGAAAATTGCGCTAATTATAATTAAGTAGGTACTAGGCGGTTGTTCAACAGACCGACATTGAAATGCGCACACACACATAAGTCCTCTTCTCATTTGAACACGAGAGCTAAGCAAGATTGCATCTCTATTGCATTTGACGGGCCAGTTGGCGCAGTTGGTTAAGGTTCACCTTACGCGCCGCAGGTCGTGGGTTCGATTCCCACACAGGACATGCATTTGTGTGCATGAACATGTCTGTATGTCCTGAGTCTGGGTGTAATTATGTATATTAAGTATGTATTTACAAACAAAAAAGTATGTATATGTATTATATCAGTTATCTGGTTTCCATAGTACAAGCTCTGCTTAGTTTGGGATCAGATGACCGTGTGTGAGGAATGTCCCAGGATATTTATTTATTTTTATTTATCTACAATTGCCGCGTATTTACTATTTACACAATAACGCTGGTAGGTATAGTTAATAATCATAAACAAGATAAACATTATTCTCGGTTAAAATAATTCATAGATGTTTTGAAAATCAAGAAGGTAATGTAGAATATTTTAATATTTAGCTAATGCTGCGAATGCATAACGAAGGCCAAGAATAACATCTACAAACAAGTTCAAACCTTGTAGGTATCATACATTCTAATTTGACCAGTTGGCGTCCGATACCCACGCTGTAGATCCTGGGCACAGTCCTGGGGTCGATTCCCACCCATTCAAGTATCCTAAATCGTAAAGGCCCCCTAAAAAGGAAGCTAAGCTAATTTTAGCAGATCTTATGCAATTCATCAATTCCAAATCTTTTAATGAATTGAATTGTATAGTACCTATATAATGAGTAACAATTTTGCCAAAAAATATTGGAATCACTTAGGATCTGCCGAGAATTCGAAAAAATTAATTGCGTTGCAATATTATTATTATTAATTAGCTTCCTTTTTAGCCCCCCAGTAGGTACTCTCTCGCTAATCCGCCATCACAAAATCCTAACCATCGGCGGATTACTAACGTCAGCGGATTATAATGTAGCTACTGGAACAAAACAACAAATTAAATACGTAAAACATCGAAATCTATGATAACCTATATTATGTTATTGTATATAGGTAATCAAAAATCAATAATGTAGCCTTTGACATGTAGCTTTAATAAGTATTCAGGTTTCGAAAAATTGGTCTAATTTGGCTTGTTTTATGCCAAAATACAATTATCTTCTGTAGTGTCTGATAAGATTAATGTTGAGACGCAAAAAACGGCGGATGTGGTAATCGTGACGAAACCATTAATGATTTCATCCAATTATGCGGTAGGACCATAAGCCATTTGTGGGCCTGATTGGATAAAATTCATTAATGTTATTCTTTATGATTACCACAGTACACGCGGTAGAGCCCCCGGATCTACGATTTTTTGAACCGGGGCACAAGCATGATAGTGTCGCCCACTCCCCAGCGTTTGAGATAATAATTATGGTTTTCCGAAAAGAAAAAGTTTTCTTTCAATTTTTTTTTTCAAGAGGCTTAAGTCAAAGAGTTTCATAGGGCATCGTGCCTCTACCCAGATGGATAATCCGCATTACTAAAGCATGACATTTAATTTCACTCCGCTTGAGGGGCTCCCTGAGCAAATCGCTCTCAGTTCGTACTGCGCACGGCTGTCAAATACTGTCAATTCTGGCTTGTTTATTTCATGTTCCCATAGAGGCGACTATCCTTCTGGACGTTTTAAATTCTTTGGCTTAATTTTTTGTTTGAAAAAATTTTTTGGAAGGGTAACTTTTACTCAAAATTTGTTTTTTACCTAGGATCACCCAGCCTCTCTTAGTAGACTCTTAACTTGTTTTTATTTGTTCTACTCCAAGCACTAAAAAAGTAAGTGAATCGGTTAAATTAAAATTATTTTTGATTGTATCCAAGGGCAGCGAGCATCAGCAGACTGTTGGCGCCATCTAATGGCGGGAATCGGGCGGGAATTTGAATTTAAATAATTTATTAATTTTGTTAATAAAATTAAAGATAAATATTTTGTTTAATGTTGTTTTTCTTTTCAAGAGAAATAAGAAAGGAAAATCCATAAATATCAAACTAATAAATCGATTGAACAACGTGCGCGGATGAACACATAGAACATGATTTTTGCGCCCCCTGAAACTGCCGCCCGGGGTTGCCCCGGTTTATAGTCGTATTGCCACAACCAGCTTTGCGAGAGCCTGGTGCCTGCTTTAGGTTTAAAAAAAAACAGTAATACAGGGCCCACACCGCAAAATCGTTGCTATTCATGACTCTATAAAGGAACTAGGTACATAAATTTATTCATAGGATCGAAAATAACACTAGTTTTATAACAGAAAATCAAAATTAAACAATAGTGTAAGTTTATGTATAAGAGGAAAAAAAAAAACAAAGTAAATAAATATTATTGATTCGGGCTAAACGATAGTTACCTCCCATAAATTGCTAATATTGTCACGGTCATTAAAATTGATTTCTATTTACAAAGGTGCTTTATTATTATATCTAGAATATACTTATACCAAGAGAATGGGATTGATTGACCTCAACTCTAATGCGAGCGTACGTTGGTAAATAATTATAAAATACAGATAAGTGTGACTAAGGACTCGGGCAATGTGGGTTCCGTAACAAATCTTTAATTAAGTCGGTATAACATGTGAAATGGAAGGATAATAGAAAATACAGTAGGTACTAGATTTTCAATAATTAAGGATTTCTTATCCATAGAGATATAATTTGTTATCATTGATGATTTGAAAGAATCTATCACTGAGATCCTGCTGATCCTGCTGAAGAATTTAGTAAGTATAAGAGAGCGAGGGGTATGAGATACGTGAGGATTTTTGAGACGAGTTTTGGACAGCTGTGACGATTTACCTAGTTGAGAACACGAGGGTACAGTCCCATGCACATAAATATGTAGGTATACACTTTGTGAAATTCAACAACCATTATCTCATACTATTAATTGAAATTATTTATAATATATTTTTCAACACACTTGCTCGTAAAGTGACATTTATTGCACCGTTTTTAGTATCTTAGTGCAGCTTATTACGCACTAGTGCTTTTTACCTTACATTACCGCACAGTTCTATGCTAAGTATAATCCCGGTCCCGATTATGATAAGTTTGTACCTTAATACAATTGTGTAGACAAAGCATCTTAATTTAAACGGGTAAAACATATTTATTAACGTTTTCTCATTGTGTGGTTGATTATTATCAAAAAATCAAGTCCAATAAATACAAAGTTGTTTTTTTCCTCGCAAGTGTGTTGAAAAACGTATGACACGCGTGTGCATTGATCATTACTCTCGACTCTTTTATCGCGTTCGCCTGCCGCTCATGCGCTTAATACCGCCTCGTGTGTAATGACCAACTTCGCACACATGTATCATAATGTACTATTTCAACACACTCGCTCGTAAAGTGGCTCCATTGCACCGATTTTAGTATCATAAGACAGCTTATTACGAACTCGTGCTTTTTAATTTACATTACCGCACTACTGTATAATGATATTATCCCGAGTATGTTAATTTTGTATCTCACTGTAAGTGATATGTGTGTAGACGAAGCATTCTTAATTTAAACAGGTAAATCAGTAAAGAAAAAAAAACCTGCGCGCCATATTTGCTAACGTTCTCATTGTGTGGTTAATGATTATCTTTTATTAAATATAGGTACTTAAAAAAATATATGTTTTTTTCCACGCAAGTGTGTTGAAAAACGTATGACACGCGTGTTCATCGATCATTACACTCTCGCTTGAACGATTTAAACACACTCTCGGTACCTTTATCGCGTTCGCCTGCGCTTAATATCATAATGTACTACATTAGTAGTTAGGCAGAATATTTTAACATTACTTTTATAATTTGTATAATTAATAAAAATATCAAAAAAAAAAAATTATAACATTAAGGCAGCAAACCAGCGTAAGGCCCACCTGATGGTAAGGGGTTACCGTAGCCTAGGCACGCTTGCAACGCCAGTGGTATCACTCGCGCGTTGCCGACCCTGCAAAAATCTCTTCATACCTTTTTTGAAAAACCCCATCCTACAGTTAGGTTCTCTGGATGGAATCTACCGTGCTTTTGAATTTCACAAATTGTATACATATTTATGTCCTCGACTGTACGTTGATTATAGAAGCGTTACTTTATAAATGATAGGACCCTGGGATCAATCCAAATAATATATGAAATAATAAAGAAATTTTTATGTTATTTTTTTATGTTTTGGTTCATTTTTACCAATTTTGGTACGGAACTCTAAAAGTGGCAACCTTTTGAAGAGCTTTGTACGTGATGGGCATAAAACTGATATTATGTTAGGTACTCAAGGTTTCAATATATGCCTGTAGAAAGAAAACGCGCTCCATTAAATGCTTAAAACGATCGTTGCGTAAGATTTCGTGATGGTGATCATCATCATGGTCAGTCTGAGATACAAGCTACTTCTCACTGCACGAATTATGTTGGTACCTAACTACTTGCATAGAATCATTACAGAATGAATATTTCCTGAAATTCCTGAAATCACAACTATTTCCCCCACTGGCCGGAAAAGAACCATGTTTACTAAAAAAAAACTTCTAGTCTATTTTACTTTTATTAACAACTCAATAAATAACCATTTAATAACAAGTTTTATCTTTTCTTTTTCTTCTCAGCGCGGCTGCCGCCCATGTCTTGCAGTTGTTGTTTCAAGTCGAGGAGTTGGTTGTCGGGTACGTAGCGTATTTCCTCGTGGTCCGGAGTGTGGTCGTGCACGTTGAGCGTGCATCCTTCGGGCAGGAGAGCTCTCGATACTCGGACTAATGTGCCTAATGCCCAAGCTGGCACGTCGTTTACCTATGTCGAACAATATGCACCATTACGATATTTATATTGACTCTTGCAACACTAGAGGATTGCGTGTTGAACAACTCTTCCCTCGTTTACAATAATTCATTACTTAAGACATGTTAACCCACATACAACACTTAATAGTATTTTTTAGCCTATTAATCTTTGCTGTTGTGTCCATAGATGTAGTTAGATGTTAAGTGAGACCAAAATCAATTTGGATCTACACCCTTCACCAAATCCTCAAGTAAAAAATAATAATAATAGATAACCTGGGACATTCCTCACACACGGTCATCTGATCCCAAACTAAGCAAAGCTTGTACTATGGAAACCAGATAACTGATATAATACATATACTACTTTTTGTTTGTAAATACATACTTTATATACATAATTACACCCAGACTCAGGACATACAGACATGTTCATGCACACAAATGCATGTCCTGTGTGGGAAACGACCCCACGACCTGCGGCGCGGTGATAGGTGCGGCTTGCTACGTCTCGGTGTGAACTTACCCTTATTTTAATTTTACACATAATATGTCTTAATTTTTCTAGGATATATTCACACATAATAGTTCTCTACTGCATCTCTTTATAATGAGAAACTTAATCATGTACCAACCTGAACATTACGTTCGTAAATATTGAGATAATATTCAGCATCAAGGGCAGTCCCTCTAGGTTTGTATCGCTGCACCTTCAATTGTTGAGCAGGAGTCGCCCAGCTGGAATTAATTTAAATATTTTTTATTTAAGAGTTATGTATTTAAAACTGTCTAGGGTAGAGGCACCAATAAATGAATTTTTAAGCATTTTGTCCATCTTTAAATAGCTTTAGATAAATCAGTTATTTCATGACAAAGGCGCGTGTTGTTTCTTTTATAAATATTTTATATCCTTATTAATTGTACGATTACAGTAATTATATCCTACATCTTCATATTTTTTTTTTATGTAAGAATATATGGGTTTTACCCCTATAGTTGAACACTGAGCCCTAATTATGGATGTTTTGTCCCCAAAAGTTGAACTAACATTTGAATAGGAGGAGTTCTATAGTAGTTCATTCATTTAATGGATTAATGAACGAATAATATTCTGAAGTGAATATTGTTTGTTCGTTAAGCTTGAGGCAAAGATACCCAAAGGCTGTACTAATAAAATTAGAACAATTCATTTTTTGACCACCGATCTTAAAGGTGATTCTATAGAAAAGTTAGATTAAAATAATCGAAAACTCTAAAATAATTTGTTCAACATTTGGTAACTAAGTTCATAAATTAAATAAAATTCATTTGAGTAGTTTTGTTTTGGTGTTTAATCGTTACCTTATAAATTTTAATGGGTATAAAAATTTGTCTTTTTTCCATTACTTGACTATAATTCATCTATTTAATCCATTACTTAAAACAGTAAATTTCTCTAAAAAACGGTAAATAATGTAATGATATAAATTAAGTTAATGAAAGCAGAATATATCAAGATTTTATTCCAACCAAAGCTGCTCAAATATGATATTAATTATTTCTATACACTGACAAAGTTCTAAAATTTGGAGGGCACTTACCTTAAATAGGTTTCCATATAAAACCGAATTTTGGCAGGTAACATTGTCTGGGCTATCATTGTCAATCTTGTTAAGGAATAGGGATGAAAAAATATTGGCTTATGGGGAAATAAATATTGCAAACATGTACGTTTGGGGATTATGTTATATTTTTTTAATTTTCGGTCGATCATTCGTCTATTTGGGGTCATTCATCTTTTGGTGCCACTACCCTATTCAATTTTTATAGACAGTCAATCTAAACATCAAGTTGTAAGTTTAATTAAGTTCAAATCTTGAACCTATACCTTAAGGTTTATTTTTGAATGACATCTATTGTTGAGACTTGAACTTCAATCGTTTCGGGATTAAGAGTCAGTAGCATAACATCCAAAATGCTTTTTAATATTAGTTACCTTTCATCCACCTGTAAACCCATAACCTCAGCATATCTGTGTATTTGTCTTTGGCAGGCTTCAAGCACAGCAAAGTCATAGCCTTTTAGCTGGAGATTCAAACAGTCATAGACCGGCTCGTCTGGCTCCATACTCTGAAATAATAATTGTCTTTGGTTATAAAACATTATTTGCAAAGCTCTTGCCTACAGGGCTTGTTTTTGCAATAGATGATGATTTTTACATATGCACAGAAATTCAGAGTATAGTATCAGTATAATGACATTTGAAATGTTGCTTCATTCAAACAAGATTTTGCCAAAAAAACACATACAAATTATACTCACAATAAGGTAATCCGGTTCATACAAATCACTTTTCTGTCTCTTTGCTTGACATTGAGCTGCTGGTATTACGGCCAATTTATTTAGTTTTAAATAATGACTGCATTGTACCTTAAACCAAAAGATATAGAATTTATCAATGACTGATGTTCAAAAAAATATAAATGGTTGAATAAAACATAGTTTTGATTGCATCTATAGCCTACTATTCTCAATGAATTACTTACTCTGTGTTGTCAACTCAAACTTGAAAAGGAGAACTGAATCTGTGTTTGTAACATATAGGATTTGTTTTGTAACAAGCTGACTTATAGACGTGCAGTAATAAACACTTAATCAGCTTTTAGTTTTTTTTTTTTTTTTATTAAATGGGCTTGCGTTTGCCCACTGACCCTCCCATAAGGGGCAATGATGATGGGCCTGGCTCAGCGGTCTATTGAGTCGAGGGCCTCAAGCTGGTACTTAGCTGATCCATCCCAAAGATGGCACCAGTTGGCAGATGGTTGTAAAATTAGTATAAACTTGTTAGCTTATCAGAAACTATGTATAATAATACTGCTTCCAAGAGAGCATTACCTTCACCTTGGAAGACAGAAGCTTGAAGGGGATATTCAAAATTATTTTGGACTTCAACTTTTTCAACTGGTCCAGGGCTCATTATGTCGAGTGGCTGTTATGTCACTTTTAATTGTATGGATGTGAGTCCGATCAAACTCCGGACAGAGCTTGGTCGGATGAAATTCAATTCATCCCGTTCTCACATTTGACACTTATGTTTTCTTGTTGATGTATACCAGACATTTTGGCATCTAAAGTAACAACCAAATTTTTTACTTTATAGTACTACTAGAGCTACTCAAAATACTACTTCACATTAACGTGTATGGAGCTCTCTACATAGACAGATGATATAAATGTATGTTTGTACATCTGGTTACATCAGAGGAAGTTAATTTGTTAGGTTATAAATTGATAACATAGCTACTTACAACAGTTCGTAATTTTGAAGCAAACATTATTTTCACCAAATTATTAATGTTTGAGGGTCTGAAGAACAAGGTTATGTATTTTTAAATAGAATGTAAAAGATAATAGCAAAAGAGTGATGCCGCCAATAACTAACACGATATTGAACAACAACAATATTAAAAGATTGGATCAATTAAATACATAAAGTACATAAACTAATAACATCATCACATCTATCACATATCACATTAATCATATGCACTGTGTTGTGTATGCAACCATCCATGATCCATCCAACCATATGTATTATCCATTATAAAAATATTTTGACGTTTAAAAATGACAACACAATGACAAAGTAAAATAAACTTTTTGCGTTTACAATAAGGTTTTAACTGTTTAGTCAATAGGAAATTGAATGGTGTTACAACAAATGAGCTTTATTGTATAAGTGATAAGGTTTATTTTTCATCGTTATTCTTTATGTCAAAAATAAATTCTTATCTATACTAATAAAGGTGCGTTCGAATTGGGGTATGGTAGCAAAAATAACAGTCAAAAATGCCAAAAACGTTCACAACTGGCGTTCGATTTGGAAAGTTGTGGGCGAAATTGGCGTTTTGAACTGTTTTCGTTCGAACAAAACAAAACAAAACGAACGGTTTTGCTTGGAAACAGTTAAAAACGACATCGTGAACTGCAAATTTTGACCCTCCTCCGAGGCAGGGTCGTTTGTGATCATATTTTGACATCTTTGAATCTGACAGATAAGTTTCGGAAAATTCATACGGGAAGCGAAAATTCTAATTTTTATTGTAAAATTTTATAGAAATACTAACAGGCAAGAGAATAATTTGTTAGATTAAATTTGTTTAATGATCAACTGAAGGAAAAAGGTAGGTTGAGACAAGTGACAAGCAGGCGATCAGCGTGTAAATGTCATTTTTGTATCTAATCGTTCGATTTGGGAAATATCGTTTGTGGCAAAAGTTGCAAAATTGTTGAAATTTTCCAATTCGAACGCATAAACAAAAATTCCCATTTTGAAACTGTTAAAAACGACATCACTCCAATTCGAACGCACGCTAAGTACTAATATATAAGATTTCGGCTCCGAAAGTACTGAACTGATTTGAAAAATTCTTTCACTGTTGGGAAGCTACATTTTCCCCGGGTGACATAGGCTATATAACATTTTCAAAAAAAATAGGGATCCTTACTAAAACTCCAATAATGTAACCCAAGGTGTGAAAAAATTACCTCAAATATTCATTACATCGCGTGCGCTGCGAAAACTATTGATGATAGAATAAAATAATGTACTACGACTTTTCAGAACACATCATTATTTACAAAAAGTGTCGCGATACCATATGTCTAACTATTATAGCTATGCCACAATAAGTGTTCTTTTATGTAAAAAATAAAATTGAAATGCTGCCGCTAGAAAAGGCTCTTTATTTGTATCTTGGTATTAATCCTTATCAAAATAAATTACTTCATATTTAAGACTGCTTCAATACCTTTATATAACTTTTTGAATTATTCAATTCGAACATTCCATTCGAAAGATATCACGAGTTTAAAAATGTAAGTAGCAGAAAAAACATGTCACTGATACGGGCCGTACGGGAGGGAGTCAATGTCAAGAAATGAAGTGCCCGCATAATTCTAGCGTAGCAGGGTAGGGTTGGGTAGGGTAGGGTAAGGCAGGGTAGGGTAGGGCAGGTTAGAGTAGGGTAGGGTAAGGTTGGGTAGGGTAGCACCACAGGGTAGGGTAGCACCACGCGAACGAAGTCGCGCCTTCGCGATTCTTGTCTGTGACAGTAGGTGGTAAATTTTCTGGAAATACAGTGTTTTTACCGATATTACAGTGTAGTTGGGAACACTGGACGTGTGTGACGTAGAAAAGTGAGATGGATTATATAGAGATAATGAAAAGATAGAGTGGGATAGTAGGTAGGATGAGGGTTTTGTCTTTTTTTAAGTTTTAGAGGTGAAATTTTTCATCCTCAGTTGACAGTTCTAGGCGCATTATCCATTTAATATATAAGATTCTTGATTAGCGCTTGGCGCGGCCACACACCTACCGTTTCTTCTCTACCTAGAATAAAACAGAAAGGAATTAAATCGGGAGGCAAAAATGCAATACAAAATGTCACACTACTCTTCACACGCCTACCGACCCGAATCGGCAAGAATGTCCGGTCAGCATGCAACCGGCCAGCAACGCCGATCAGCACCATCTCGCTGGTCAGAAAGAGACGTGGCATACGTAACTAACTCCGTATATCGTCACACACAGCCCGGTTACAACCCGGCGCCGAAGAGTTTGCCTCAGTACGCTTGCAACTATGCGCTTGAAGACAGCTTGCGGAGTACAAAAAAATGCGGAATTGACGGAAGCCATTATTTCGCTAAAGCAGTAAAGAAATGCTTATAAATTCGTCATCGTCCAGTCCATAACGATTTACGACTAAGTCTTTCGGCGAGCGCGATTCAAGAAAGCCCGGCGTCCGGTGTGTGTGTGGCGATGAACCCGATTTCATTTATTTTCCGTCCTATTCTAGGTAGAACAGAACAGAAACGGTAGGTGGATGGCTGGCCTTATTCTAAGTGCATTGTAGCTGTCTGGTTTTTACTTTTATTGGCTGTTTTCTTTATGGCTGACATGGATGGCTCTTCTCTACTGTACAAAAAAAAAGATGTAAAAAATTGTCTATGTTGTCTTCGTGCGTGAAGTTTTGGTGAAGTTACAATGAATTGGGAATATCAGCGCAAAAACTGAAAATTTAGAGTTCTGTTTTTATAGGTAGTCGTGAAAAAGTAAATGGTGGATCGTTTAGCGTTTTCATCTCTTCAAGCAATCGCCACGAGGATATGGCTTCTACAGGGAGTACACCTTTTCCTAAATGGCAACTGGCCATCCTTCTTGGCGCACCTCTCGCAATCGGTCTAGGTTACCTGTACCTGAGAAATAGATTGGAGGATCCTGAAAAGAAGAAGGTCGCGGAACTAAAAGCGAAAACTACTATTTCACTGGACAACGAAGATAATAATGCGAAAGTAACCGAGACCGCTATCGACCGGGCGATGAAGCTGAAAGCCGCTGGCAACCGCGCTTTCCACGCTGGAGAATATGATAAAGCTATTTCTCTGTACAATGAGGCTATAGAAGCGTGTCCTCCCGATCGTCCGGTCGACCTCGCAACCTTTTATCAAAATCGTTCTGCATGCTATGAGAAGCGCGAGATGTGGGAGCAGGTCAAAGAAGACTGTACCTTTGCTTTGAAACTGAACGAGAAATATGTAAAAGCATTCTTGAGGCGATCTCGTGCGGCTGAGAAGAGCGCCGATCTCGTTCTAGCTCTGGAAGATGTCACATCTGCATGCATCCTCGAAAGATTCCAAGTACAAAGCTCACTTGTCAATGCCGACCGTATTCTCAAGGCTCTTGGTCGGCAGCACGCGCGGGAGGCCCTTGCTAAGCGACGTCCGATAATGCCCTCCAAGCATTTCATCAAAACATACTTCTCTGCCTTCTCTGAAGATCCTATTACGAAAATCCAATTGGATGAAAAAGCTACTGGTGGATTTGTTAAGGCTAAACTTGCCCTTGATACTCAAGATTATGATACTATTGTGGATGCATGTACTGATGAATTAGTTGTGAATGGACAGTATAAAAATGAGGCATTGCTTCTACGTGCAACCTTTTATTTGCTGTTGGGCAGACATGAGGAAGCTCAAGCTGATCTTGGCACAGTCATTAGTAGTGATGCATCCACTAAGGTGAAAGTGAATGCTTTGATCAAGCGTGCATCTTTGTTTACACAATTGGAAAATACTGAACGTTGCTTGGAAGACTTTGCAGAAGCTGCTCTGTTGGACCCTAACAATTCTGACATCTACCATCACCGTGGTCAAGTCTATTTGCTGTTGGAGCGCATGGATGAAGCAACTGCAGAGTTTGCCAAAGCAGTTGAGCTGAACCCTAACTTTTCCATTGCCTACATACAGAAATGTTATGCAGATTACAGGCATGCACAGATTAACAAAAATGTGGGAGCACTGACCCAAGTACGAGCTGACTTTGAGCATGCACTAGAAAGGTTCCCGAAGTGTGCTGAAGCTTATATCTTATTTGCTCAAGTTTTGTCAGACCAACAAGAGTGGGGTCGTGCAGAAGCACTTTTTGACTCTGCACTGTCGGTGGATCCCAGCAATGCAACATTATATGTGCATAAGGGCTTGGTGCAGCTCCAGAAGAACACAGATTTTGATAAAGCTGTTAAGTTGATCAATAAGGCCATTGAAATGGATGACAAATGTGACTTTGCTTATGAAACACTTGGCACGATTGAAGTACAGAGGTAACAACTTTTTTATGCTATTGTAAAATATTATTGTTCTAAAATTTTATCAGGTTGATTGAAGGTTCACAATGAACATCATTTGAAATTGTCCATCAGAAGTCAGTTATGGAGAAAAATAAATAGTTTTTCACAAAAGTAAATAATATTATGATCATAAAAGTAAGGGTCTGCTCACACTGAGACGTGATGTGACGCGACACGCACTTTTTAAAATAACAGAATATGGAATTATATTTAAAAAAAAGTTAACATGTAAACAAAAAGGTTCAGAGAAAGAATTCGGAAACGCCTTGCGGCAGTGCGAGTCACTTGTCACGAATACTCTCAAATAAAGTTCTATATTCTATTGCTGTCTGAGCTTGCCGCATCGCATTACTTCTCAGTGTGAACTGACCCTAAGGCTGATAATAGATCTAAAAGGTATGGTATGTGTGAGTCATTTGGATAGAAAAAACTTACTATAATCCCTAATTTATATAATACTAATAGTAAATTGTATGGAATAGTATAAAAGTTTACTTTATCACAAGAAGATGAGTAAATATTCAAATAAGCATTTAAATAATGATTACTTTTATTGTTCAGTAATCTTTAATGATGTAACTATAGATGTCTTTTTAATGATATGCCTATAATCTATAATAGACACAAAGAAATTTTAATTTAAAACATGCAAATACATTTGATAGTCAATAAAAAACAGTGGGCTTATTGTCAAGTCCCATCAGAATGCCTTTGAATTAACATTTGGATTTTATACTTTATTACTAAGACTGAGCTCCACATTTGCTCATGCAGGCATGATATTTGTGATAGTGTGACCAGGTGTGATTAACATTTCAAATCAAAATATCACATGATTTTTTACAATCTCTTATGTCAATCCCATACAAAAGTTGATCGTTTACTAACAATGACGATTGTCGATAACCATCTTGTCTAGGGGGGCAGAACCATAGTGAACTTTAAATCTTCATTATAAGTCATATAATTCACTATTCAGAGTAAGATAGGTGTTGGCGTTAGACAAAGGGACCAATCAGAAATATGATAGTTATGTAACAGAAAGATTTGTAACTAAACTTTTGTGAATCATTTTGTGGATATAGTTATCACATCCAAACTTATATATTATCCACATTGTAATCTCTGAGCCAGTTTATCAGTAACTGAGTGAGTAAACAATTGATGATAGTATTATCTAGTTGTGAAAAGTAGAAACATATCCAAGCAATAACTAATACCTCCCAATCTTTTTATAGAGATTTAAATTATATTCATTGCCAGGAAATGTAATGATACTAACTAAATGATGCATACCAATATTATTAGCTAAGTTTGTATGTGTGAACATGATAATCTCAGGAACTACCAGCTTGGTTTGATAAAATTCTTGTCACTTTCGATAGCTCATTTGTTAAGGAAGGTTATAGATTATATAACATCAAGCAATAACATATTAAATTAACATATAAAATTAAAGTGGTTGAATCCACAGGGCACTTGTCTCCCTATACTTACTTCCTACCAAATATTTTTAGTGGAAAACTATTTATTTGTTACCTTTTCACACTTCAACTGCACAAACTGTGATGTGATGAAATTTATATTTTACATAGCTTTTTATATTGTACATAGCTTATGACATCGAGAATGGAGAAGGACAAAGGCGGAATACTAGAAAAAATAAATAAGATGTTTGTGACTAATCACACATAAAAGGTGATCGGAATTGAATGAAATTTGGCACTCAGATAGTTCATGAAAATAAAGCATCCTGGAAATAGATTAGAGAATCCGGGTAAAAACGCCGGGCTAGGAATCTATTTAAAAAATATTAAGCAGTTCTCCATCTTGTTGCCTTGAGCACCTCATTAATATGTTAATTCGTATGTTTTCAGGGGAAACCTCAGGCGATCTCTAGAACTGTTCGAGAAGGCGATCTCTCTAGCCAAAACAGAATTAGAGATGACTCATTTGTTTTCGTTGAAAGACGCCGCGGCTGCTCAGTTGAAGGTGTCGGAGCGTTGGGGGCTGGACTGGACTGTGAGCTAGGCTTCTGCCTCTGAACACGTCACAAACTCAACGAGAATAATACCTGGCCGTCCATAGTAGCCAGAGTGACATTATATCAAATTGATTGTATCTTTTGACTTTATACATTTGACTTTGAAATCTTTTTTGCTTGTTGTTAACTGCATTAAGTAGATATAATATATATTAAGAGCCACATTAGTTTTGTTAAAAAAAAATACCGTGCCAGATGATATTCTCGTTGTTACCGATACCAGCCGCCCGCCAACTCCCAACGCATTCGCGAATAGTCGCTTGCATTTTAACCATTATACAATTTCCTAGGCTACTCTGATATTTTGTTTGCCATTAGTGTTTAATGTTTTTGGTGCACCATGTACAAACATGTTAACATAATGAAATTTCACAAAGTGTTATATAAGTCTTACGTACTTAATCAGCGTGCATCACACTTATGTGATTACAAACGTTTATGGAACTTTTGCACATAGCGCTAATTGGATTAAGTGCACAGAAATTAAATTTGTTTCATTTCAATTTTAAACTTTATTGGTTCCTTGTAACAACCAAATTATTTTCTACAGACACTGTCGTTTTTGTGTGTATTGGGTCTATTGTAAATATTATTTCCTATATGTGGGTACAGTTGTTTGTGTCATTTTTATATTTATTGGTAAAAACCGTTGTTATCGATTTTATTAAATATGACATTATCTGAGTAGGTACCTACTTCATATTGAAGTTGTGGCCTGATTGTTTCACATACAAATTATCTATGCTTAGAAAATTGTAAGTATTTTTCGCATTTAATATATTGAACAAAAATATGTGTCAGAATAATTGTATTTAATAAGCTTTACTTTGGTTTGGATTGGAATAACATGGATACCTATGGTTCTCAAATATTTGTTTCATATGCCACTTATAAATTGTAAGGGGACTGAGCAGAGTAACTAATTATTATGCAAAAACTTTCTAAATATCAATATTGATATTATATCAATTGATTTTTAAACTAAATAATAAACCTGTTATAAAATATTTTGTGCATTATATACAATATGTATAGTTAATTATTTATAAATTAATGTGATGTGATATAATAACATTCATATTACAAATTATGTTCTGTGAAATTAATATTTACAAGATTTATTTACAAAAAAAAAAAATGTAGATCTAGTCTATTCATCTCTGCTCAGTCTCCCCAAACTGATTATTCTTTCCATAGAATGACGACTACTTCATTCTCCATAAATAACTATAATACATCATCTTACTATGCGGAAGTTTATGGATGTTTGTAATTCAATCTAAATGGATAACACGTACATAGATAGAGTATACTCTAGAACAGAGGTCGTCAAACTTCAAGATTCTTTCGGATCGTGGACCTCAATCGTATTTTATAAGAAGTACCTTGCAGCTAACACAGAATAATACTAGCGGTATCAAAGTGAACAACAACTATACAAACTGATTTTATTAACGATGTAGTAATTTTATTTGTTAGATAATCTAAATATGCCGTTGAGTGTTTTCTCAAAAATCGAGCTGGCAACTACTTTTACCACTCAGATTTGGCCATGGTCTCCCATCTTGATCATTCTGTATATGGCATATTTCACACATTCCTGCAACTTTAATAATTATAATTCAGAGTGACTTATTTATCCCCGTCTGGCCAAATTATTCTTTCAAAGTGAGCAGTAATCATTATCATAATGATAGCCATTTAGTAATATGATCGGTACTTATTCGACCCGAGATGCTGCCCCACATTGTTAGAATTGGCGCTTCACCAAAAAAGTTTGACGACCACTGCTCTAAAATAACATATACAATAATATTACTCTTTATCCTGGATGAAACCGATCTCTCGAAACTCGCAAAACATGGGTAAAATCTCGGGTCGGAAGCTACCTTTAATTATGAGCACGGATATTGTATGCAGGTGTTTGTAAATTCAGATTTCAGAATAAGTTGTTCAAAATTCTGAGGTAAGTATCGAATGTTTGTCACTAAAATCATGTAAATTTTAGTTTCAAAGTCGTGCTTTATTTAAGGTTTGTATTTAATTGACATTTAGTTTTGGGTCCAAATGTATAAAAGTACACAAACGCTACAAAGATTCGAGATATTGTTGTTATGATTATGTAAATGTCGCTGTTTATGTAGGTTCGAGAAAGCGCCTAGAAGTTTTGCGGCGCGGCGGCGGTGGTCGCATGCTGGGTGCATTCAATACATTATTATGGGCACCAATATTTATCTTCATATTTATTTGTGAATGTGCTATCATTCAGCCGTACTCATCAATTCTTAATTCTAAAACACTGTAGCTTAGGGTATTATAAAAAAAATCCCAAGTATAATATTACGTTAATGTCTTGAGTGCACCCTAAAATTTATCAGTTAGAAATTAGAACTATAGTTGGCAGAGATGGTTCTTCAAGAGTTGTTACCTCACCGATAGTGAATAGTTATCAATTTAACTACGAAATACATTATTAAATTGAATATGTAGCGATTTTATTTAAGTTTTATTTACCGCCGCATTTTAAAACTAGTAGGTCGTGCTCGTCACTGACTGATCTAATGTTTATACTGATTGCTTTGATATTTTTAAATTCTCTTCAAAAAATAGATCCATTACTTTGTTTTAATGGAACATTTACTAACAAATATTACGGGGAAGACCCTTTAGAATACCGAGGCTTATTTTCTCCAAGCCATAGAACAATTGCTAGGATAAGGTGTTCCTTAACACTTCTATGTCCAGGTACTTATATTGAGTGATGTATCCTATACACGTTAAACTGGCGGATGGGAGAAGCATCGCGCTTAACGCAGTTATACTCAAAGTAGGTAACTATTAATAAACTTGTAGGAATAGTCAAGGTACTTCCCATTCCTTACCGCATCACCACGTGTAGGTAGGTACGAAATTCAGTCAGACCGTAATATCATCCGTATGAAAACCAAGCGTGCCACTTTTTTTCTACCTACCATAATGTCACAAGAGCGCTTTAGTTAGGCTGGCATTAGAGCTGTAACGTGAAAATGAAGCGATCCTATGTGTCAGCTAAACACATCCCTCGCTACATTATCTCTGGACATGCAACCTTAAGGTTGTTGGCTCACTATATCAGCACCGCTCCATTGCAGCAACGGGCCGGCACCGCCTCAAATCAATCCAACCACTAGCTGCCAGCGCCCCGCCCTGCGAGGTAGCGGCTCGCGGGTAGCGCGGCGCCCCCTGTGAAATTGGTGAAGCGGCTTTGGTAAGATATCGCTTGCTGGCGTCACGCAGCAAGGGAGCGGAGTTGAGCGGACCTCGCTCGCTGGAAGCGTGTGGTCAACTAATTTATCTAGTCATTGTAAAAATTACTTTATCGCATATGATTTAAAGGCTTCACTTGCATGGCAAGGTAAATGCCGAGGCGTAGCCGTGCTGTTATAGTGAGCGGTGACGCTCATGCGAGTTCCCTGTCCGCGCGAAACAGTTTGAAAAGAAGAGCATTGATCTGTTTATTAGCACAGCTTTTGGCACGCGAAGTACATACACTCGCGTCATCTATTTAGATTTATATCTGAGTACTAATCCTCTCATACTAATATATAGGAAATACTACTAATAAATGGGAAAGTTTGTTAGGACCTTGTCGTCCCAACGGCACAACCAATCGTGATCAAATTCAGGTCATCTTTCTTGTTTTGCAGTGTGGGTTAGCGGAGGATTAAGTTAGTATGAAAATAATATGATTCATTACGGCTTACCAAAAGCTAGAGTTATATAAATTGGTAGGTACGTACCTATATAATACGATGAACGAGGGTGTCTCCTTTCCAAGCATACCATAATATCCATAGAAACATGGTCAGCTACCCCATATCTTAATGGGGGCAGGGTCAGAGGCGTAGCTACAGACGGGCTACAGGGGCCCGAAAGTGTGCAAGCAAAAATCTCCATTTGGGCTTCGCCGCAGTCACGTAGAAGGCCCTCCAAACAAATTTTGGTACAGAGGGCCCGTCTAGGGCAAGCTACGCCACTGGTAGGTAAAGTTAATACTCTTTGGGGCAGACCGTCCATTTGAAGCATAGATACCTATAATAATTTGGAAACCGACGCACGGTTATAAATCTATGATGTCAAGTACTGACTGATAGCACTGACATTATAAAAGCATTTCGAAGAAAATGGTTTCAGGCTATGAGTTTTCAGACATAATTTTCATAAAAACCTCAGTAATATTGAAAGTAAATTACAAATAATTATGAGTAAATTGTTTTGGGTGTCATTAATTTATTGCTTCAATAATACGAGTGGTTTGATTTGCTTCAATTGCTCGTCGGTTAGTCGTGTGTGGAATGAATGCGCGGGAGATTTCGTTTATCCTCCCCGAATTTTCAATAACACGCGGAACTACCTCACGAACTGCACTGGAGGTAAGAAAATATCATCACCAATAGCTCAAATATGTGCCGCACTGCTGGGGTGTACCTACCTACCATGGAATTCAGGCAGCCCAAATGCGCTGCTGGAACTCCCAAATCTTAAAAGCCCGAAATTCTTCTCTGGCAATACAGCAGCAGCCTGTGTGTGCCTACATACACCACTAAATGATAATAGTTCTACACAAACACACCAATAATTATTGACGGACCTGTTGGCGCGGTTGGAAGATTCCACCGATCGCGCGCAGGTCGTGGGTTCGATTCCCACCCAGGACATGCATTTGTGCGCATGAACTTGTCTGTACCTATGTAATTATGTATTTGTAGTATATCAGTTGTTATCTGGGTTCCATAGTGTAAGTCCTGCATAGTTTGGGATCAGATGACCGTGTGAGGAATGAAAATAAAAAACTAATCGACGCTTATTTGTTTCAGAGAATTCTATGTGTTTCGTAAGATCGTGGACAGCGCGATCGCAGTACGCGTGGACGGTACAACGCGGCTGTTACGAGACATTTAAAGGCGACCGTCTTCCCGGCTCTCTGATAATACCCACCAGGGCCATGACATGTAAACATCAAAAGTATGTTTTCATTTTTCCACATCATAATAATTTACTAAAATGTCATTGGGTATGCGAGTAATTAACAAAATTTTCAGACTTGCGGATGCAGAATATAAAGTTTGTCTCTGTAAAGCTGACTGGTGTAACTCCGCGGCTACGCTCCATCATAAATACCTGCCAAGAATAACGTCAATTTATACGAGTACACTCACTTTGCATATGTTTTTAATATTTATCCTTCTATTATGCACTCGCATATACTAAGTAATTACCTGACAGATCTCTTCTGTTGGACCCTTTATCATCGATGATTCCTTATAGGCTGTGGTGGATCGCAATAAATGTGACTTTATGGGTTTATAAGCAGCTTTCACTTTATCTTAGGTGCCTGTGTCTATTTCTACGAAAAGGATGGTAAGAAATGTGTGTGTTAGTGGGTCGCGTCCGCTGCGCACCACGTGTCTTTTTTGTAGACGTGCCTCAACTCAATCTAAACCTAGGTACATAATTAGAAAAATAGAAAATTTTCCATGCTATCATTTCTGATTAATGGTTTTTTCATTAGAAAAGTACTTATATTATGTGCTAATTTAAATATGCTTCACATCCAATTTGTCAAGATGAAAATCTAAGTAGACGAGCGTGGGTTTAACTGAGTAAGTAAAAATAAACCATCGCATCTTAAAAAAATATTTATATTTTAAAAATAAATCATCATAAATACTTTTTTCAATACACTTGCTTGTAAAGTGGCTCTTATTGCACCGATTTTAGTATCTTAAGACAGCTTATTACGAACTGGTGCTTTTTACTTTACATTACCGCACTAGTGTTTTATGATATTATCCCGATTATGTTAAGTTTGTATCTGATTGTAAGTGATCTATGTCTTAATGTTAAACTTGAGAATGCTTCGTCTACACACGTCACACACATCACTTGCAGTGAGGTACAAACTTAAAATAATCGGTATTATACCTAAGTATCATAAAACTGTGCGGTAATATGAAGTAAAAAGCACTACTCACTTTACTAGCAAGTGTGTTGAAAAGCTTAATACCGCCTCGAGTGTAATAACCATAACTTTGCACACATGTATCATAATGTACTATTATTTATTTAACATAATGTACCTCAACAGCACATGCATTATCGAGTTGGGATTTAACCTCAACTATCATACGTGAGTTTGGTACAATTTGAATGCCTTGTGTAAATTACTAATGAGACGTTTTCTTTCCATAGGGTTTTATAGAGTTTGGTTGATACCTGTCAAACTTGATAATTCGAACTAATTTGAACCTTAAGTACACGATTTGACAGGTATTTTCAACCAAATCTATAAAACTCTATGGATAGAAAAGGTCTCATTATTTTATATGTAGTTCACAAGCCATATGTTTTCAAATTACGCGTAAGTATATCAATAACATAGGAAAATAATTTCTCGTCCAAATCAGTCGGTGGGTTCACTATCGTAAGCGTCGGAACAACAACAACATTTACAATATCCATTTTGATTTTGAGACTTTCGTTGTATGAAGGCATGATGAAGGTAACTGATAAAAAGCCAAAAGCAGTTTTTGGCATTGTGCTACGTCATTTTTACCATCGGGTCTCTGTGTTACAGTGTCAGTGGATATGTTCACCTTTCCTCATCTTCCTGCTCATTGTCGTCATCATCGTCTAGATCGTCGATAGCGGCGGCTGCGTCACTGGTCACCGCTTGTGCTATCAGTCCTGTGATACTAGTATCATTCTTTTTACCTTCAAAGTAATTATAAACGTACTCTTCTATAGTATCCTCATCGAAGGGTAAAAGGTCTTCGAGATCTATCTGTCGTTTCGTTCGACTTGTTTTATTTGACGATAAATAATTATTCTCATCGCTGTCTACTATGCCTTTTCTGTATATTTCTACAGGGACGTCGCTTCCATCGCTAACGTCGTATTTAATTCCAATATCAGCTTCTTGAATTTCGATTGATCCGAGGCCTTGGTCAACCAGTGACTTCAAATTGTGCGCTCTACTAGTTCTACTAAAATCGATCTTATCGAATTTCTTTCCATGTTTGTCCTTGATTGGATGTAAGTGCTTCACTTCATTAGTTTCTTTATGCTTTGAAATTTCGTTGATTATGGTCTCGTTATCATCTGCAGCTTTCGGTTTGGAGCCGTAAGTTTTAACTTTAGAATGGCCTTGTATTATTAAATACATGGGTACTGTGAGTGCTTCCGATGTTGCTTTGGATTTTTCAGTGACACCTACCGCTGTCGTTGGTGGCGTTGTAGTAAAACGCATGTGTAAATAAGGATCGGGAGTGTGCAAGGAAGGTTGCTTATGTTGTAAACTGTTCAGAATGTGGGAATTTACATGATAGGGACTTTTTTGAGTTTCAAGTGTGCTTTCTGCGACCTTCGTGGGCGGTGGCGGTAACATAGTTTGCATACTTTCGAGATTTATGATGTCTATCGGTTGTTGTTCTTTATAAACCTGAGTGTTCTCCGACGCGTGAGCATAAAGGTTGTCTTCATCTCTCTCTGGACCGTTCACCAAAGGCATCGACAACATGGGCCCAAGCATATCGAAGATATTCATTTCAGGCTTATCTTGCCTGAGGGGTTTCGGTGTCGGTTGAAACGCGGGAGTCGTTTTTTTCTCAGTTGTGATTTCTTCGTAATAATCTTGACTATCCGTAGAAAGCTCATAAGTAGTCATTTCAGTCGTCCATGTCTCTTGCGATAAGCTACTCGTAGCTTCCGTTGGTTCAAGAGGTGGTAACGCTGTCGGCACAAATGTTGGTAAAAGTAAGGGGCTGGGCATTGCCTTTGGTGGGGGAGGTGCTTCTGAAAGCATGGACTTGTAGAACGAGTATGGTTGCTTGGTAATTTCTATGTATTCATTGGATATTAAGTTATGAGTTTCATTTTTGCCATCGATTTCGTCAATAGGTGTCGTGGGTCCCCATCCTGCGTAATCGCTGCTCACAACATTATTAATTATCGGAGGTTTTGTCTGATTTTTGTTCAGAATCCAATTTTGGTTCGTCGTCGAGGATTGATAAATCAAGTTAGCTTCCTGTAAAGCATATGAGGACGTAAGATGATTCATAGCAGCAGTAGTTTCTTTCGTAATAAGTGTCGGAGGTTCGGTCATTTTTATATTTGACATTAGTGATGGCATTTTTTCATCTGTAAGGATAAACAGCGATGGCTGATGTCCAGGTGGAGGTGGAGGCGGGGGTACCAAAATAGTCATGGGGTAATGGTCACTTAGCTTGTACGTGAAGTCTTCATACTTCGGTGGTGGTGGGCGCAGATGCTGATGTCTTCTAGGAGGTGGTGGTGGGTGACGAGGCGTCACACTCGGTTTTCGTGATGAGACGCCTAGCATTAGAACTTCAGATTTTCTTTCAGGAATGTGTTCTCGTTCGAGTCGCGTCTCCTCTGCCCAGTAGTGAACCCGCTCTAGAACTGGTGGCTCATAATCGTATGTAGGATCATTACGCAGCGGGTCTCCGCGACCTGTCAGCGGTTTCCATTGATCAAAGTCCATACGTGGTGAAAAAATTGATGCCAATCCGCTTGGGTTTGCATTGTCTACAGGATCTGAAATAATTTAAGCAGAATATAGATTTCAATCTAAACAAATAGCTACGATCTTAGATAATTACAAGGAAGTATACTTACAAGTCGCATTGTTTATGTACTTGATTGGTGCGGTGTCCACGGAATTAGGTTGCAACCGGAGCGAGCGAGTACCCGATGACAACAGCAACAGTAGCAAAAAACAGTTCCAAGTCTGTAAAACAAATAATTATCCTTAAGTTGGACCTATACTAGCTGAAAACAAGATACTAGTATCGTAGGTACTTATCAATTACAATGGAGATAGGTAGTCAAATGGAATGAATATAAAAATGATTAAAATTTGTTTCGGTCGTAAAAACATCCTCGGAGGCATGATTTTCGACCAATTAGGGAGGATGTGTGTTGTCAGTTGTTTTTTGGGTGGATTTAAGCACGAGAACAGCTCATTAAAATGCCAAGCGACATGGCAGGAAGAAAGACGAGCTAATTTAATACTTAAAACATCCTTCTTGTTAATGTACCATACGAAATACTTGACCTCGATTGCTGTTCATGGAATAATAACTGAATAAGTATGGGACGAAACACGCCTACCACATCTTCGGTGAAGCGGGTGCTTATGTAGATATGTTGGAAAATATCGCCCAAGGGATCGATAATAATCGGTAGGTATGTTGACATCAACACATTTTGTTGTTAGGTATTATCTAATTTAGATAGTGGCATATATGTAATTGTCACCCGATGCCGACACCAGGATACGTTGGACATGACCGCAGTGAAAGCTGTGCGTGCGGCGAATAGTTAACTTGGGCGTTACTCGACGGGAATAGTACTAAGGCGTTTTGCATTTAATTTGCCCTCTTTCAATTATCCTTTCACTCTCTCGTAACATCTTTAAATGAGTTACTTAAATTTACCTTCACGCAATAGGTACATTATAATAATAATTTAATTTATTTCAAATCATCTTCTTTATACATACAACAAAATGTCAAGAAATACTTAATGTCATACAAAAATGTCTAAGAACCTACACTAAAATCTATAAGTAATTAATAGTAATTTTTCACCAAGGGATGAAGGGCCCTCATTTCACATGAGATGTTTTATCGCTCAAACGAAGTGAGGGCGCCAATAGTTCGAGTGTGAAATTGGTAGGTTTCACCCGAGTTTCTGTCTCTCACTCAACAGTCTGCTTTTCTTTTCTACTATGAGGAAAGTAACAAAAGCAAAATATTCAGAAATATTAATTACTTCCGAAAAATTTGCACTCATCTCGCATTTCTGCATTTTAATCCCAAGAGAAGCTAGTGGTGGCTAGGAAACCTATTTTGAAGTAGATTTTTTTTATTATAACTTTTTTATTGGAGTTCCGAAACAAAAAAGTTAACAATTAAATTATCAAAAGAAACAATAAACCCGACTGGGTAGGTAATACATACAAAAATTTACTGAAAAGAAAAACAAGCTCAGTAATCTATAGAAAGATTAAGTAGAGTAGAGCAAGTCATAAGAGCTTCTCTGGAGCGCCACAAACGAACAAACACACATACATAGGCTGATAAACACATTACCCTCCTTTGCGTCGTGCAGTCGGGTAAAAAGGAACTCTTATGGTTAATTACTATATATATAGCTACGCTACATAGATGTCTGTCTACGCCCTAAATTACGTCACGTTACAGAGTTATTTGCAAGGTCAAATATCCCTTTAGAGTAGTAATACTGAACAATCAAATTCCGAAACTAGTCAGTGATTTGTCACTGAATTTGAATTAATGTTCAAATTCAGTGACAAATCACTGACAAGTTTCGGACGGGCCTCTCTCGACAACTTTAGATTGATTTATTATTTAAGCTATCGAACTAAAAGTGTTTTAAATGGAATTTGATCTGCACATTGCATCTTCACAACTTGCAGACACCTGTAGGTTAGATAGATAGATAACTCTCTATTGTACAAAACGTATTTAACAAAGTATAAAAATAGATGCTTAAAGCATGCTTAAAGTTAAAAATTACTAAGTATAAGTATAATAGGCAGTTTTATCACCTAAGAAGCGATCTCTTCCAGACAACCTTAGGATGGAGAGGAATTATATAGGTTCTGAGATAAGTTAGCCGAGCTACATGAGTAGGTACCTAGGTAGATCAGTTATAGTTATAATTTTTTTTCAAAGACTTCGACTACCGAATAATTTACTTATTCTCATAGCTTATTCTATTGTAAAACTATATAAAATGTGGTCGTTCATTGAATCGACACGTTCAGCAAACATTAGTCCGGTAGGTAATCAGTTACCGGAGTGCGGCGACTTTCCATTTCTAGTTCTATACTAGGTATAAGTACGCTATTGTGGTTAACCAAATCCTCTTGTTTTACTAACTAAATAAAATCCAGATAAGTATTGACCATGTGCTACTCTCAAGAGTAGCACATGGTCAATACTTATTCATGGTCATTACTTATTTAATTTTACTAGTTTTCCTCAGAACTCAAGTTCTGAGGAAAACTAGTAAAATTAAACAAAAATAATAACACCAATTCCAATTATATCGATTTTAAATCTGGAATGTCGGTACCTAGCGTATGCCGCAAAACGGAACATGAAATGCATTAAGTATGCTGAGTTAGGTGAGGCTTTTATGTTCTTAATTTTTAGGGTTCCGAACCAAAAAGGTAAAAAGGAACTCTTCTAGTGCCACTCCGTCTGCATATCCATATAATTACCGCACGGGCAGTAGACAAGATGGTTATCGACAATCGTTATGTCTATCCAAATGTCCGGCTGTTCTCCTCTATAGGTCGCATTATTCAACCGATATACGTGAAATTTTGTGACCAGCCCCCCTAGGCAAGATGGTTATCGACAATCGTTATCGTTAGTGTAGTGTATGAACTAATGTGTAATACAAACATAATATATATATAGATATGAATACTGGTTAGGTGTGCGGTGGTGGGGGCGCGGGGAGCGCTAGCTCGCCGCGCACTCTCTGTCCGGCCGCCGAGCGAGTACCGTCTCTGTGGAAGTACCTATCTTGTGTTTTATTGGTACCTACATATGTACAACATAACAGTACAATTGGCGACTCTGCCAGGATTAGAAATACCGAGGTACGTAGGTAACAATAAATAAAACATGAAAACTTAGAGGTAGATCAATGAACAAGACCGGTTTTATTAAGTATGCAGTTTCTGTATGCTGTACAATGCTATGGCATTTGTCTAATATATTTAAGGATGCTCAAATGTCGTCTAATAGCTAGTAGTATTATGTTTGTATTGCAGAATATTTATTTCAATATGAACCATCGAGCTATTACTTATTACTTTACTACGTATAAAGCCGGTCCTGTAATTATGATCGGTACCTAAAATCTAGTAACGTTAATTAAACGTTATAATCAGTAGCAGTAGTGCCTCATTTTGTTGTAAAAAATAAATAAAATAAAAAGTCGGAAACGCGTAAGTTATGCCCACAGGTTATGCCCTATGTATTGCAAGCGTTCATATGGCTACGGAAACCGCTTACCGTTTAGACTTAGTCAAAACAAACTTAGTAAAAAAAGGGTTATTTATTAATCATCGCTTGTTTATCAACGCAATGTAACAGTCATTATATGTTGATTGATATCATGTTATACATAAATAGTTTCATAAAACCCTTGGAATTAATAGTTTGAATCGCGGTTAAAAAAATAACAGTGACATCAGCTTTATAAGAAGCTTTATAAGCTTTTATAAGACGGTCTCTCGCGAGAACCAACGGGTTAAGTTTCTTATTTTGGAATAAGATTTGCTAATGTCTCACTTTATAATTAGGTACTTGTTATTATTATTTACAACAATTGAGGTTAATACCAAATGTTAAGAGGTAGTTTGGGTTGCCAAACGGTACCAGATTGATCTTTTTGTATAATGCTAGTGTTTTACAAATATGTAAAACAAATAAAGATAAAGAGGTAGTTCGATGAAAATCGGACGGTACCTACAAATAAAGATAAAGAGGTAGTTCGATGAAAATCGGACGGTACCTATAAATAAAGATAAAGAGGTAGTTCGATGAAAATCGGACGGTACCTATAAATAAAGAGGTAGTTCGATGAAAATCGGAACGGTACCTATAAATAAAGAGGTAGTTCGATGAAATTCGGAACGGTACCTATAGAATTTCAACAGGTAGTTCTAATAAAATTAGAACAGTACCTAAAAAGGCAAACAATTTGCTTGTTTACGAGTAGTTCCAAAGTCGTGTCACAAATACCGCAATTGGAGTCTTTAGACTAAACGGAAAAAGATTTTAACTCTTATACAAATACAAATGCTTTCCTTTCAAAAACTGAATCATAGTCATAAACGTAGTGGAGATCTCCTTTATACAAATACATGTGATGGAAGATCTCGCTCGTCCATAACAGAGTATAGGTACTTACCTACTTATGATTAAAAAATTCAAAATTCAAAAATCATTTATTCAAATAGACCTTCGCAGGCACTTATGAAAAGTCTGACTATAATACCGGTTCGGAAGGTTACATTTGCTGTTAAGATGTAACAAATAGAAAAAAAAACTGCAATATATACAATTTATGTGCCAAATACCTAGGCTAATTAGATTATACAACATTATGATTAAGAAAAATCTAAAGTAAAAATGCCTAACTAGATGAAATGTCGGTAGCAAGATTTGAAGCAAATCAAAGGTAATGATTAAGAAAAATCTAAAGTAAAAATGCCTAACTAGATGAAATGTCGGTAGCAAGATTTGAAGCAAATCAAAGGTAATACTCTACTGTGGTAATACAGAAATATGGTGAACGGACTCGTACCTTACTCGTACATAACGCCGGTATACAAAAATAACAGAAACTTTATTGAAGCAGAAGTAGATATGAGATACTCAATAGTCAATAATTTTTATTTGCAATATGTACATTGGATATTTAAAATGTTATACATAATGACCCTATAATAGGGTATAGCAATTTAATATAATGCATTATTATTATCCTAGAAAAGAAGGAAGGACGGCAGACCGATAATTTATGAATACATACCGACATTATTTGTTCATAAGTTTAACATAATAATTCATTATATGCGTATGCCACCTACCCTAATATTCACACTCCATCGTTACTTGTGAAACGATATCTATATCTTTGGAGTTAATACTTATATGTAATCTATTTCAGTGAAATATATTTTTAATATACCGAATCAAAGTCATGCCTGAGAGCATTACAGATTCCGAAAAAAAAAACAAATTCCCTTATTATATGTATTAAACAAAAAAAAATGATAAATCTTCTCATTATTATTAACAAATGAGAAATTGTATGGATTCTAAGTCATCAAGGAATAGTTGGCAACAAAAGCTGATAGATGATAGATAGACGATATCTGAAATGCAATAAAATCAACTACAGATGAATTAAAAAAAAAAAAAAAAAAAAAAAAAAAAACTTCAATCGTAAAATAAATATTATTTGTGATAATTACTAGACGACGGAAAATAAGCACAAGTAAACTATTTGGTTTAAGAAATGCAATTTTTGATAAACCACCTATTTTGGAATAGATCAAAAATTTGATCAAGTGTGGACTGGTCTTGACAGTCTTACATCTTCTAATTGAATGACATTAATTTAATAGATTGATTTAGTAAAGATGGATGTACCTAATCGAACTATTCATTTTTGAAAGTCATAAATGTTTACTAGCTAGTGTAGTAATATGTAATTGTAATACATATATTATTGTTCATTGTGGTCGCTAATGATCTTAAAATGTTAAAAAGCGAACTAAAATAAATAAAAAAAAAAACATCACATTCTAACAGTAGTAAGCGATCATGGGCGTTAGGGCAAAATGGCATATGACCACGGCTATTCTCTGAACATCGCTATGAATATGAAATGTGTAAGTTGTTTATTTAATAGACGATGAATATTGAATAGTTTGTACAAAACAATTTCTTAATAGATAGATAGATAGATAACTCTTTATTGTACACCAACAAGTATAAAACAAAAAATAACAATAAATTGTTAGACAGCGGATCTCGATAGATGGTTGGTGATGGATTTGAAACAAGGATAAAGATATTGAAATTAAAACGAAAGGCAAAGACTATGCGCACAGGAAGTGCAGCAGGTTGTAGAATGGTTTACAAAAAGATTACAAATCACTTTACATGAGAAATGAGATTTCTCATTAAAAACTAAGTTAATAGACTGTTGAGCGTATATTGGTAAATGTCAAAAAAGTAAAAAAAAAAAAATTGACAATAAATACTTAATCAATTAATCAATAGCTAAAACGCAAAGTAAAAAAAAAAAGTAATGTGTGCATAGTTTAAGAATAAAATTTGTATTATAAAATGTATATTCTTCCCATACAATAAAAATGAAAAATGAAATTAACTGATGAATGTCACCGTAGAAAATGGGTTTAAAATTAGTAATATATTTTCTCCACAGTTTGTTCTGCACCCAATATATACACAGTGTAGGTGTGTGTATGGTGGGTGTATAATAGAATAAAATAAAACAAAATAAATAAGATTTATATAGAATATGTAATTTTTAAATAATATAACAAATATGTTGTAGCAACTAATTAGATATTAAAATATCTACCAGGGACCTGGTGTTCTAAGATACAAACTGCGGCTTAGTTTAGGCTCCAGATTTCCCACAAATTACACTAAGATACCTGTAACTGTATAACCATTTGTATGTACAAGAACTTGTAATTTGTGGAGATAAAATAATATTTAAAATTAATCAATTCACCATATATTACAATATTACATCATTAGGATGTGGATTGGCGTTTCAATGTTTTTTTATAAATGTATACAATGGCCTTTGACTAATGATATATCAAGACTGAACTACGAAGCTGTTTACGCGTAGATAAAAATGTCCTCTAACTGTTAGGGCGCAAATCATTTTCCCGCCCTCAGTGTCAGTCGAGACGTCACTGGGACACAACCAAATTCACCAAAAGTGTATTGTTCCAGACTTTACAATGGCTAAGATTCCACGGTAATAAATAAGGAAGGGAATGATCTAGATCTGGATAATAACGGGCAACGCCTTCGAAGAAGACAGTGGAAGGTTTATGTAGATGCTCAGAAGATTTAGTAGTACTGCCGATAATAACGAAACTGATGAGTAGCTTATGTAGGTTATGTGGTAAATGTGAGCTCAATTTCTGTAACGTGTAATATTATATTACTTGTTGTTTGTACGGAACGTTAAGAGATAATAATATTATGATTGAATTTGTATAAATAAATATCTTTTTGTATTTGATTCTGTAAAAGGTAGAGGATGAGTAGCTTATGTAGGTTATGTTGGTAAATGTGAGCTCAAATTCTGTAACGTGTAATATTATATTACTTGTTGTTGATTGTACGGAACGTTAAGAGATAATTATATTATGATTGAATTTGTATAAATAAATTTCTTTTTGTATTTGATTTTGTAAAAGGTAGATGTAGTGTATGAACTAATGTGTAATACAAACATAATATATATATAGATATGAATACTGGTTAGGTGTGCGGTGGTGGGGGCGCGGGGAGCGCTAGCTCGCCGCGCACTCTCTGTCCGGCCGCCGAGCGAGTACCGTCTCTGTGGAAGTACCTATCTTGTGTTTTATTGGTACCTACATATGTACAACATAACAGTACAGTTAGTAAACGATGAACCTTTGAAAGCATTTTTGTCCAAGCTAAAAGAGACGCTTCGCTCGCTCGGTCAATTATGCTGGCTTTACGTTTCTGTGTTTATTTTCTGGTAGGCTTGTCGTTTAACCCGTGGATGCGCGTCCTATCACTTGTATGGTCCATAATATGGACTAAATAGAATTCCAGGAACTGCTATTCAAGTGATTAACACGTAGGATGCTATGGTGTCAATCCAATCTTACCCCATTTATAACTCTTGTTTGCAGTGAGACTTGTATATTTTGTTTAAACTAGATAATGGATTATAAATTATGATACAGGCTTATTAGTTGGCTACGTTTATAATAGTAAACCTCGGGCCCTCCCGAATAACTCCCTAGTAAGTCTTGGGAGTGTCACATTCACGGATTTGATTTCCGAGGCCGTCGGAATTCGTCGCCATTATGAGATTCTATCGAGTCCTGGTTCTAAAGTTATTACGATTACGAGCACCAATATGTTTACTCCCATAAATACCTAATATACCTTGGTCGTAATCGCTTATTAGTCATAAGTAGTTACTTAGTCATAATTATAAAAATTGTTAGAAGTATTTCAAAAGAGAAGAAGGGATCTACGTTGTACGCCTCGATTTCGAAGTCTTGGGTACTGAACCCTGTATTTAGTTTACTAAAACCGTGTACAATAAGTAGGTACGGAAATATTTCCATTTGCATGTGTTTGCTAGCCTCCTACTTGGTTTAGCTAGGTAAGTAAGTATCCGATGTACCTTGTTGGTATCTGTACAATGGACATGACATAAAACAACCTCTGAACCTGTCTCCCGACACTGATTCCGTTAGCTTTCGTTGCAAGCTGTGCATGTTATGGCTACCGACGTAAGTGCATACATTATGTATGGTGTATGTATAAACATAGGTTGGTACATAGGTATCTTCATATCATTTTTTTATTGTAATACTTGTATGATCACTTATAATTACGTCAATAGACTATGCACCGATTTTTTTTCCAAATCACATGATAGTTTATTTGTGTAGGTTATCAAATTTAAATTAAACCTGAAAGTTCCAATTAAATTAAGGCTATTTTTAGGTTTTATCTCGAGCCATTCCGAGATATCATGGACGAATAGAATGTATTTTACAAGCTTATTTAACTTGCAATTTAGGATGTATGTGCGGATCCAAATTCACCCGCTTCCAGTGGTCGGATTGACTTGATTTTTGGCATATTGGAAGATAATGCAAGTAGAAAAAAGTGCAAAAAGTAGAGACATCAAAAAAGCTTGTATTTTTGTTTTTACAATAATAACTTTTTTACAACAGCTAGCTTAGGTAGGTAGTACACCGTGCTTCCCTGCGTGCGTTCCCCGGATAAAAAAAAACACAGTCTTTCTACGTAACTCTATGTAAAATGCGAAACGATGAGACTGAACTATAATATTATACCGTCATTCTAGTAAATAACTACTGGGCTAGGTTTTTGGTGTTGCAAATCCTCAAAGAAATGCTGTGTGTTTCAGCAGCCGTATGTAGGTACCCTGAGAGCCAGTTCCCACTTGATTTTCTCTATAACCACTGAATTTGCAAGTATGTTAGGGTACTTGTATGATATTAAATTGAATTGCTTCATGAATATTGTTAAAACATCCTCTTGATGAAGTATCGCTCTTGATGAAGAACAAAGAAAAATAATACATGCGTGTGACAACTGAAAAGTTAAATCGATGTTATCCTAAACAATTAATTAGGCGCCGATTCCACAGAGAGAGTTCCGCGTTCCTAGTTCCGAGTTCCGCGTTCATTACTACTGTACACTCAGCGAGCGAGCAGTCTAGAGTTCTGAAGGTAAATGGGCAAATTTGTATGGAGCTTGTCCCATTGGCGGCCAGCAATAATTTCTTTGTTTTCCATTACTCTATAATATATTAACAAAAATATGAAAGCTTATTACTTTGGTGTATTTAGAAAATAAGTTATAGAGTAGATATCGAAGTTTTTTTTTTTTTTGTATACCTCTAAGGTGGAAAAAAAGCTTACGGCCCGCCTGATGGTAAGCAGTTACCGTAGCCTATGGACGCTTGCAACACCAGGGGTGTTAATCGCGCGTTGCCGACCCTGAAACTGGAGATATTATGAAATTGCATTAAATGTAATTAGTATCACGTACCAAAAGGTGTAATTATAACAAACAGCAAGCAAAAGTTTGTTTACATTCTTTATCTCGTCTCAATTGGCCTTACTGTATTTTCATTATTGGCCGTTCATGGGCCAGAATGCCCATTGTCCTTTCTGATTTCTGTCACTCGGTAAATTAGACAGTGATAGCTCAGAGACGTGTTACCTCAACTGCCAGCTTTAGAGAATGGAACTCCAACAGAACTCGCGTTCTCTTGAATGCCGAGTTATCTGTGTCCAATGATCAAAGGCGCCGCATAGATTACAGTGAACGCGGAACTCAGAACTCGGAACCCTAGAACTCTCTCTGTCGAATTGGCGCCTTTGGCATAACTGGTTTCAAACTCGCTAGACAATTATTCAAGTCAAGCACTTCCAAAAACTTTGTATATTTGGCAGTGAAAGTTTTTAGAGGCTTTTATTTATTAAAGTATCGTTTATTACCGGCGGTGCGGTGTGGGGGGTGTGTTGTGCGGGGGCGTGGGAACCGCGCGCGCAGACCGAGTGGCGCCACGGGCGGTTTGCGCCCACGCGGCCGCGCGGCACGCACGTGACGCACGCCGCGCCGCGCCGCGCCCGCGCCCCTGTGCCGGTGCCGCACCGAACCGATACCGCACGCATGCTGCCTCCCGCACCGCGTCGCGAGCTCTATGTACCAGTAGACAGGAGCATCTTCGATAGTCCCTTTGATAAACTTTTTTTATTTGGAAATGAGAGAAAGTTTTATTTGAACAGTGAACAGGAAATCCAACGTAGTCATCTCAGGATGTACATGACAACACATAATATACTGTGATAAGCTCTACTTAGTAATAGGGCTCTGCGGAGGTATAAATAAAGGCAAACTTTTTATGAAATGTACAAATTCCTATTGTCGGTAATAGACAGGGACTGTTTAGCCTTACGCTTAACAACATTAAAAACTAAGTCAATAGATTTTTTAGTCATGAAACTCATATTGCATCTATTAACTCTATAGCCACTCCCAGATATTACAACTATTACGTAGGTATATTCGTGGTATATTCGCGTATCACGTTATCGTCACGTTTACGTCGATGGATTAATTAATGGCGGAACGTTATTGAATAACGTTATTTTTTGATTTCCGTGGATTCTGGTAATAAATCCGTGGTGTCCGAGCGTGTGGGTGCCAAAGGAAAGATATAACACTTTCACACGTTTCATGTGTCGATGACCCGTTCTGTGCGGTGGTTCAAACAGAAGATGTGCCCACGCGCCGCGCCGCGCCCGCCGCGCTGCCCGCTACTGCCTCCGTTGTTTGATTCTACTTAGCTTCCATGGATTTTATGTTGTACTCAAACAATTCCCAGAAAAAATCCTGACCAGTTTTCAAAATTTCGATCCGATCCTTGATCATTGTAAACAAGCAATCGGTCGGAGAAATTAAAAAGGTAATTGCAATGGACAGTCCCATGAATATCCTTTTTATTTTGGTTAGAAGGACTTGAAACTGTGATTAAATACTTTATGGCTAAAAGAGATTTATAAAAATATGGCAGATATAACTATTAACTGAGAAAAATGTCGCCGGAGAGGAATCTTCGTGGAGTAGATTGATCTCAAAGAATCTGACCCATTTTACCTGACTGTCTGGATTATGTGTCATCACGTATTCATAGCAATTTGAGCAGTGACGATAAATTTATAGAAAGTCGATAAACTCCCTACCGAATGTCACTTCGTGCCTGCCTACGCCGACTGACCCATTTAAATAATATCGATCAATATTTTTATATGAGTTAAATCTGAGAAGAATATAGGTAGGTTGGTAGTAGAATGAGATATCTTAGGCTTTGATTAAGGATACATCTAGATTGAGTGTCGAAGATGTGCACGCGTCGAAAAAAATAGCCCCTTACTGTTAGGGGCTAAATCAAATAAAAATAAATAAAATTGCAAAATAATGTTTAGTATTTAAATTTCTCCCGATTTTAATTGGAATATTTCAACAATTGCTATCATTATGAACGTCACTATGACAAGCAGAAGGACGCAGAGGGAGCGTAAAACGTAGCTGTTACGCGCAGCAGCCTATAAAAGTTGGCCTGTTTTATATATTCATGTAGTATGGCGACGTTCTTTCTAGGTATATTTACCTATTTCTATGATCTTAGGTTAGAATATATGTACGTTTAGTCGCTGATTAGTTTTCATTAAAAGACTTGGTTTCATTATTGAGAAGCTAACTCTTGGGTTAAAATGATTAATTTTTATTCGAGTTATGGTATACTTTAGATAATGATCCTGCCTCTATGCGATTTGATATTACAGATAGATATTTGATATTATAGATACATTTATCATGTCGATAATGCACCTAGGATACCTATTAAAGCTTTAATTTTTTGTAGGTATCTCGTATATTTGCCATGGACCACACCACACATATTGACCAGATATCGGGTCAATCTGGTCTGGCCATGGTCCAAAAAAATATAATTTATTTATTTATCTTCCATCTGCACATTTAGCACCTTATTACAAAACATGGTTTAAAGGAAAACCATGTTTTAAAATAGCCTCGTCCCTTTTTATTATATGACGTTAGAAAGTGACCAAATGACAGTAAAACCTGGCTTTGCTTTAAACCATGTTTTGTAATAAGGGGGCTAGGGTCTCCATTCTCACTAGATGATAAACTTTTTACTGTTTTAAAATAAATCACCAATTCAATTTGTAATTAGAGAAAGATTCCAAAGATTTTGCGCCAATACCTATTTATTAAATTTCTTCTGTAGCCGCAACGCAATGCACGCATTCTACTGAAAAGATCGCCACGTTCCATTTTCAAAAACAAAATGTTCTTCTTTTTTAACCGACTTCAAAAAAAGGAGGAGGCTCTTAATTCGGTTGTATTTTTTTTTAATGTTTGTTGTCATAACTCCTTCATTTATTAACCGATTTGGAAAATTCATTTTTGTCTGGAAGGGTATACTTCCCGTTTGGACCCATTGTTATCAGATCTGGATTTGAATACTTCTTAGTGTACTTTGAAGTCGGTTTCAGTTTTTTGTAAAACAGTCCAATTATTTATGAAACAGTAACAAGTCGGGTTATTTATGATTATTCTCTTTATGAATAAAGACTTTTTCGTTTTTGTAGGTTCGTTGGTAACGGATAAAAATTATAAAAACTAAATTACTTTCTCTCCTAGGGCAAAATAAGCTATTTTAGCCCCGCTCTGGTACGCTACAATGACGGACTTTTTGAGCCAAGACGAGTGAAAATAAGTTTAGCTTGGGACACCACATAGGCTTTATTTTATCGAAATCGGCTGAAGAAATCATAAAAGACAATTTATAAAGCCTGCGCGAGCAACGCTCCGGGCGAAATGCCATTACATAAAATAAATATTGATCTAAAGCCCCAGCTTAAACCAACTTAAGTCAAGACATGGTCAAGACTCATGATTAGATTATGTTACGTTACAAGCCCATTGCACGATCTTAATTTCAATGTTGATTATGATTTCATCGAAAATAATAATTCGCCGAACTGCACAATAGTTTATTGGCGAATGTAATTCACTCCTAAACTAGTTATATAGGTCTATTAGGTATATTATCGTAATTATTGAATTTATTATGTGGACAAGCAATCGTGATGTACCTCGTATCGTATTAAGGAGTTGTACTTTATTTATTTATCGAATAAATATCTAGTAGTCTTTTTTGTTACATTATAGTGATGTCAGAACCTCTCACAAAGGCAATCAGTCAGGCAATTTATAATTGGTAGAATAACATTTATTACAATTTATAGAATTACAATTATCATTAAGATGTAAAACACTTATTGAAGCGATGAAGTTATTTCAAAAGAAAAAACATCACTGTTTCAAAAAAACCCTAATATAGGGTAATTATGTATAAAATTATTAATATCCAATGTACATGTTGCTATAAATGATTGAGTATTGAGTATTAAAATTGTTATTTCTTAATGATTTATATCTGATTCAATCCACAAGAAAATTAATCGTAAATTATTGTCTCCGTATGTTACGTTTTGTGCGTAAGCCCGTATGGCGCGCGTTGATGTCTTTTATATGAAAACATAAACTCCGCGTTACTGCATGAATCGGATAAGAATTCTGCGTAATAAATTGTTTAAGTATTAAAAAATGTCGTGGAATATGAAAAAACATCTCAAGAAATATATTAATTACTACCTAATCTACAACGTGATGCACGTTGAAGTCTTTTATATGAAAAGAATGCGCACGTCAGGATCAAATAACACGAATCATTACAATAAAAGGCTTGCTATTACAAATTGATAGCTATATCTTAATATTTTTCGTATATACAGGATTATTATTGGTATAACAAAATTGCGAAAATTTTAAATTTTGCTCAGTATCACCAGTGGAATCGATCCCCATGAGTTTTATTATATTGTGACAAAACTGTATTTTTTAATCTATGCGCACTTATATATATTGAAACGACTACATCTTCATAATTATCAGATAATTTGTAATTAAATTTACTACACAGCATTTTCAGCATCACCTGTAGGGGTGAATCGGGTTGATATAAAGAAAAATTACACTTTCAAAATTGTTTCATGAACGTCATTACGGCACACATAATCATAATAAAACATAAACACTTACCGTCATAATGTTGTGTATCACTAAGTATAGGTACTAGCTGGGTATACAGCGCAGCGTCCAGTGGTCGGCGTGGTGTGTTGTGGTGAGTGAGGTCGCGCGTCGCGCTCGGCGTCTGCGGCGCGTCTGGCAGGGCTCATTCATACCGGCAATACCGCCCATCGGTCGGCTGCCACAACTCGCTACACATACACATCCCATTCATGGTGTTTGTTTAGTGATTGACAATCAATTGGGTCTATTAAGGGCTCTTTTTGCGCTTTTATTAGTAACTTTTTTAAGCAACTTCGGATTGTTTGGACTTGCTTAATTTTGTGAATTGGGCATGTGGAATGGAAGGATAAAAAAGGCCTTCTTATTTTTAGATTTTTTACAATATTTGCATACCAAGATTGAGGAAAATGTTGGCCATGTAAACATACTAAGACCAATACTAATGAACCAACCCATTTGCAAATAAATCCTAGATTGATATGCTGGACTCTACTGAACCGGGCGGGCGGCGCGGCGCGGCGCGGCGGCGGCAGGGTGGTAGTCAATTGTTAAGTTCGGCTTTGTTGAGTGGATTAGTGAAAGTTTTTATGAATTTAAATTCCTTATAAATGAATAACTTCGTAATTCGGGAACCCCATAGAGGTAGAATCAGAGCTTTTTTTTTTTATACAACTATGTCGATAAACAAGCATACGGCCCACCTGATGGTAAGCGGTTACCGTAGCCATATGGACGCTTGCAACACAAGAAGCATCGCTCACGCGTTACCGACCTTTCCCCCCTCCCCTATGAGCTCTGGCGACCATACTCACGCGCAGGAACACAACTTCACACAACATAAAGTTATTTGGCTGCGGTTTTCTGTAAGGTGGAGGTACTTCCCCAGTCGAGCTGCTCTTTGAGCGAATAAACGCTATGCTCTACCTCTATCAAAAGTTCTGCGTTCCGCGTAAACTGTAATCTATGCGGCGCCTTTGATCTTGCACACAGAGACCGTGACGGTCAAGAAGAGATCGCACATTATGTCGGATTTGCATTCTCTAAAGCTGGCAGGTTGGTGCAGAAACGTCTATCGTCGTAAAATTTATTGTGTGACAACAGCGACATTTTTGGTTTCCGAACCAAAAGGTAAAAAAGCAACCCTTATCACCACTCCGTCTATCTGTCTGTCCGTCTTTAATAGCGCTATATTTCAGCAACCCTAGTGCTATTGATTTGAAATTTGGAACAATTATGTAAATAATACAGAAAAAATATAACGATGTTTCTATCTACCACAGTTTTTTCGAATAATCAAAATTCCTTCACAAACAAAGTTATGCGGTCCGGTTTTTAGCAACAGTGATTGCCCAAACCTATAAATATTGATTCAAGGAAGATAGGAAGAACTTACTTAGACTTAGACTTAGATTCGCACTTGGCGGGCTTTATCTTTATTTGTAAGTAAAAAGAGAATACCTAGGCTATGATGAGTAATCATTAGTTAATATTGCAGAAATCTAGAACTCTATGAAGTGTATGTTTGATTGTACTTGATTTTGAGTTTGATAATATAACCTAGATACCGACTGCAGCGCCATCTGCTGGGCTGTGCTAAACCATCCTGGCGCCAAACCAAACGCATACAAAAAAAACATTCAAATCGGTCCGTTTAGGAGGAGTTCACTGACATACCCACGTACAGTAGAATTAACTCCCTGGATGGTTTAGATAGGGTAGGGTAGGGTAGGGTAGCACCACGCGAATGCAGAAGTCGCTCCGGGCAGCTAGTATATATACATTTTATTTTATTATATTATATGGCTGTTCTTAACCACTATAAGTGATGATGTGGCCGAACGTGGTAAGCACACAAAGCCTAGAAGGAACTGGCTCTCAAGTGCAGCTGTCGGAACACACCGATAGGTGCTTGGCGACAGATTTTAAACTTAAGGATGGTAGCCAGCCAGGTATGTACTACAAAGTACCGTGCCATCGTGCCAATGGTTTCCTCACGATGTTTTCCTTCACCGAAAGCTCTAGCGTAGGTTTCGAACCTGGGACTTTCGTCTCGGCAGGACGTCACTACCACTGAGCTATCATCGCATGGTTATTTTCAAGTTCCAGCCTCTTTCGTAGAAGTAGTAGTAGATATATCCACTAAATATATTGGTCCGTCCACGATTTGCGCAACATCCGCGTCCGCATTGATTAGGTATTGCAGATACGGATACTAAAACTAATGTAGAAGTTCCGCGATATTTGCAATATTCCAGAGCTATACCAAGACCCAGGCAGGACACTGGGTAGTGATGGTATCCAAGACATGCAGCGTGACAGGTAGCGTATCTTGCCAACTGCTTACCAACCAACCTTATACCTTGTCTCGCGTCATCTAATAAGGTAAGAGATATTAAAAGAAAAATAGGTAATCTTTATTTTTTGTAGATATTGTGAAATTGTAACACATTATATTGGATTGGAATGGACGCGGCATAAACATAAACGGTGAGTACATCTCACACCTCCGAATTGCCGATGACATCGTCATCATAGCAGAGTCACTGGAGGAGGTTGGCGAAATGCTGCATGACCTAAACGGAGCCTCGCGACGCGTTGATCTCGTCATGAACTTGGATAAGACAAAAGTCATGTTCAATGTACAGGTTGTGCCGAGACCGACATGTACGATTGAGAGAAAGGTAATCGAAGTTGTCCAAGAATATGTTTATCTGGGTCAAATTTTCCAGGTAGGGAGAAACAACTTCGAGAAAGAAGCAGACCGCAGGATTCGTTTGGGTTGGGCAGCATTTGGAAAACTTCGTCATATGTTTAAGTCGCCTATACCGCAGAGTCTCAGACAAAGGTAGTCAATCAGTGCATCCTGCCTGTCAATACCTACGGATCCGAGACACTGACGCATAGATTGGCCAAAATTTCAAGTCACTCAGCGAGCTACGGAAGGAGCTATGCTGAGAGTTTCTTGAAGGATAGAATCCGCAACGAAGTCATCCGACAAAAAACCAAAGTAACCGACATAGCTCAACGAATTAGCAAGCTGAAGTGGCAATGGGACGGTCACATCTGCCGCAGAAGCGTCAGTCGATGGAGCAGACGAGTCTTAGAGTGGAGACCGCGTCTTGGCAAACGTAGTGTGGGACGCCCCCCAGCCCGATGAACCAACGACCTCAAAAAGTGGCCGGACTGGGCTGGATGCTGGTGGCAAGAAACCGGAAGGAGTGGCGCGCTCTGTCCAGCAGTGCACATAAAAAAGACACTTACTTTACTTACTTACTCAAAAAAATAAGGGGTCAGTCAGTGCGTCAAAATGTATAGGCAGTTGTAGTATGATGAGTTGACGGTCGATCTTTCACCCCCCCGGATTTGAGATCGTGGTCGGGCGTTCGCGGGCGGTTTCATTTGGTAGCGGCGCGGGCGCGCCGGGTGGCGGCGATCAACACAGTTGAACAGAGAGCGGCTATTTTCTTGTCGTTGTCACATAATAATGAGTCTGCTCATGTCTCGCCTATATTTACATACAATGCCTGCTAGTACCGGTCCGCCAAATTATAAACATAAACTCAATACAGTAGATTAAGCGAAAATTTATTGAAAATCACACAAAAGGAGGTCACAGACCGCAAATTAAATTAACGACTCTTTCTTTTTTCGATATCATTAGCCGCGCCCTGTCTACATTGAAATTAATTTTTAGCTGTTGAAAATGAAGTTGACGAATGGCGTATTCAATAAAAACCGGACAAGTGCGTGTAGGACGCATCATTATGTAGGGCACGATCGATTCATTATAATCGGTTGTTTTACCCATATTTAAACCTATATTTTAAAGAAGGTCACACACGTCACACAATTTAAAAATAATAAATGATGTATTGTTTATATTACCTACCCACTGATATTACGGTAATAATTAGGTACTACCTTTTTCGTACACACATTAATATTCTGATACATTTCGTATCTTTATTTATTATTGCACGTGTGTACACACAATATAAGTTAGCTAAACTTAACTTTATTTATCTATAAAAAATAAAAATAGTTCCTAAATAAAGAAAACTTATTAAACATTTTTTGCCTTGTTTTATTTGTATGACTTTAACTGCGGCCGCACCGGGTTGCATGGTAAGTACCTATTGGTAACAGATTTTCAACTTGAAGATGCCAGCCAGACCTAGGTTCTATAAAGTACCCACCCACCGAGCAATAGTTTTCACGCGATGTTTTCCTTCATGCTTATTGTAGGATCGAACCCATTACCTTTTCCATGGCATTCAAAAGATAAAGATCCTCGTTATACTCAAATAGTAGATAGCAAACACAAAATAATTTAAATCTTAAAAAAATATGAAATCTAGCTGTTGATCCAGAATAGATTGATCCGGAAATGGCACCCAACAGTAAAGTTATGTTACGTGAAATTTTTTGTCTAAGTTTATAATTCTTTTCTGTATGCATACCGCGCACATATCTACAGCCTTAGAAAGAAAACCCACCACGGCAAATGCGATAAGTAGTGTCAGTGAAACGTACACTGTGTTCGAAACGATCAATTACCGATATTTGTGTCTACCTACTGCGAGCGACTTATAGAAAAAGTTACAGTAGCCTGTAGTGTTGTTAAACTTGTTGCCCATGCAAATAAGAGGGATATTAGATTGCGTAACATCTCCATGTATCTTCCTTAATTGTTATAGTTGCACTGCATGTATGGTAGGTACGTAGTTATTACGTGGGCTATTGTATGCTGTAACAGCCGATACGGGAATGGTCGACAACTTCCTGCATGCGTACCTATGCGACATTACACAACATGATTAACATTATCCAGGAGGTAGGTACATTATAAAATATTACTTTTTGCTACAGAATACGTGCTCCAAATTACATATCTATACCTACTACGACCATTCTATACTATGCATTTTCGCTATCAAAGATTTGCGTACCTATTGTCACGGTCATAATCTGTGACCTGTGACGGTACTTCTCTGGGCTTCGCCGGAATATCGTTCACTTTAATTTGGCTGAAAACGTTTTACAATTAATTAGAGAAACGCGGCGGATTCGTCTTTACTGGACAGGTAAGTAAATCTACCTAATTACAACTTCGGAATAATTTTAAATATCGAATAACGTTTCCGAGTAGATAATAGTATTAGCTCAGAGTAGATAAATACTACGTATCTCTTCGAGAAAACTTCTTCTACCAACATAATTATTTGACAACAAGGGTTAAGAGTACCAGCATTTAAGAGCGCGTATAAAGCCAGAAAAGATAGCGACTGGCAGATGAAACAAACTTATGGCTTATATACGCGTGGCATGAGACGGCGATAGCGTGTTTCGCGGAACAAAAATGAACTTAGCGCTTCTAATCTAAATAACTCGTAAAGTAGAATATTTTAAAAAAAACATTTTAGAAGCGAAGTATCGAACAAAAATCCTCGCGACACGTAAGCCACTTGACAACCAATGTATGCGTGAGTACCATATAATTACACTCGCTGACACGCACACAAGCGCACGAGTAATGTTGCAAGCTAAACGAAATTTTTCGGTAAAATTAACCTTCCGATTTCACCTACTAGTGAAATTGGAAGTAAGTATTCACAAAAATAATTAAATATTTTAAAAAGTTCTGCGTCTTAGATAATTTATTATAGACACAGGCCTGTTATTTATTTATTACTAGTTGTTTCATAGTACTTATTTCGGGTATTTTAACATAATAAACCAAGATAATGTGACACAGTGCTATGAACGATTGTACAATTTGTAGCTTTCCTTGGTAATGATAGGTTTCAGATATGATAGGTTGTATAGAAAAAGAAGATTAAGTAGTATCTAGGTATTTAATTTTCATTAACAAAATTGAAATATTAAAAGCCTGTTAGTTGAATTTGTTTCCGGAACAACTGCCGCTTTGACAATATTTTCCTAGCTATATTCTCTTTTTTCTACCAGTCTGATTCGAAATTATTTCACTAATATGAAGCTACATTATCCCAAGTATTATAAACTACTTATCCCAAGAACGCAGGTGAAACCGCGGGGGACAGCTAGTCGGTTATAATAGCTATAAGTAAAAGAAACAACTTATCGGACTCAATTACTTTATTAATAACAAAATCAGTATCAATTACGTAAAACAACGCAAATTCGCACAAAAAACAGCTGGCAACACTTTGCTCGAAATCTGAGTAAAGTATTTTATTTTTGAATTTTGTTATTTTAGATGAATTACACAATAAAATTAGTGGCTTGCCTGTGGAATGTTACATCAGAATGCTTATCTTTCTTCCCTCATGAATTATGACACAATTTTACTACACAAACCGTCATATTTATTATTTTTCTCAGAGCTGCACTCACTAAAACGTCACTCAGTACACTGACAGCGCGGCGGTCATTTGGAGCCATTATGGCTCCAATTGAATGGATTGTGTTTCGCGCGTGTACTTTGCTTCTATGTGTAATAATTCAATGTTAGTAGCAGACTTAGGTCATACGTTAGTGATATTATTTATCGATTTGCATGCAAACAACCATACGGCCCGCGTGATGGTAAGCGACTACCGTGTCTACCGTAGTATAGGGATACCTGCAACACCACAACAATCACTAGCGCGTTACATAAAATTTATGAATATATAACGAAAACGCATTGTCACTTCGCAAGTTCCCGCTAAAAAGTTTTGACTTGCAGTGCTACCAGATGATTAAATTTTTCGTAACTTTATTTCACGCACCCAATACGTTAAAGTATCACAAGACTTTTGGCGGGAACTTGCAGAGTGACGTTGCGTTTTCATTTTTATTTTCATATTTCCATAGATTTGAGTACGAACGATTTGATAAATCTCATTATACCTATTCTATCTATTCATTGTTCTAGCTAGCTAGCTACCTACTAATATAGTAATCTGTCTGTGTGTGATTCATTCTATGTGAGTGATGTGATTGTACTCCGTCTCCTATTCTATGTCTGTGCTCCTATTGAACTTGCTTCATTCAGGTACATAGTAAAAACTTTTATAACAATCAAAGACTACAATAGTAGGTACCTATACCTCAGAGTAGATAAATACTACGTACAAGTACAACCTATACTAATAACAATTCGTTTTGTCTCGTAGACACAGATTAGTGACTAGTTACTCCGTCTCGTAGAGAGAGAAAGCTATCTGGAATTGAAGCCGGTAAAGTTTGTCAATAAATATATTTAACATTTTAAATAAAAATTATATCCGTTTGTCGCCGCTGTGTTGTAATCAGTTTGTTTTATAACGGATTTATATCCGTTTTAGAGCTCGTTTTTAGAGATGGATGAGAATAAAGTTGTTGAAGACGATGAAAATGCTGAACCAAGTATCGATACCAAATACCCTATGCTGTCATTCGAAAAACAAATACTTATGGATGTCTTTGATAAAGATGCCCTCGTTATAATGGCCAAGTAAGTAACAATCACTCCCAATATAGTGCTAATATGTAATTAAAGTACTAGCATAAAATATCCAAAGGCAATGCTTCAACCCTTAGTATAATGATGCTCCTTTTATTATTTTTCGTATTGCAGGGGGTTAAATTACAATAATATAGTAGAGAATTTGCTGTGGATCTACAAAGATCCTGGGAACCTGGTACTTGTGTTAAATGGAAATGACCATGAGGAAAAGTATTTCACAGAGAGAAGTAATCTTAAATCCTTACCCACCATCGGAGCAGACAGGTAATAATCTACAGTGATTGCCATTGAATAAAATATACAGAAGTTGGTCTCTTGGGTACTGGTAAAATTAGCACAGTAGGTCCAACACAAGCTAAATTAAATACATATTATTTAAAAAAAAATGCTAAATATGATTGTTTCTAGCTTACTGCTTAGCTTAATCTAGTTAGAATGGCTTAGCTTTTATTAAATCCATAAATTGTATACATTTTGCTTGAGCCATTTTTTTACATACTACAGAGCGAAGAGTAACTTCAAAATAGGTAGACCCAGTAAAATTCCTTCACCCATTGTTCATGCTAGGATTCAAATTTGCAAACTTAACATTCAAGATTTCGACCCCTGTAACACCTTGAGTAAACTTTCTATACTATATCTATTTTCCAGAGAGAAAGCATATTTAGAGGGTGGTGTCCACTTTGTGTCAACTCGTATATTAGTGGTGGATCTCCTGAAGAACAGAGTACCCATCACTCACATAACTGGCATTATTGTTTTGAGAGCTCATACTGTGCTTGAGTCATGTCAAGAAGCTTTTGCATTGAGATTGTATAGGCAGAAAAATAAGGTGACTACTAAAGTGCATATTTTTATGTAATTAATTTGGTAGCAAAAAATAGGGTCAGCTCATGCAACTACAATACAACAAGACAGTTTTGCTGTCCATAAAGTAGGCCTAAGTCCACTATGTGGGTTCAGTATAAATTGGTAGGTAGACTTCACACGCCTTTGACTTCTGAAGCACACAGGTTTCTTTGTTTACCTTTTCTAAATAGGTAGTGGTGAATCTGCATGTATACTTAAAACACGAGATTTATGCCAGTGATCTGAACCTGCTTCCTCATGATCATAGGTGGTATGTTCACGAGTGAGAAACCATATTTTATTTTCATTATTATCAATTGTGATGTAATTTGGCTCGCAAATAGCCTATGGTTAAAGAGAAGGACATTACTTTTTATCCCGGCTATACGGGGTGGATATGACAAAGGCATATAATCGCAAAATTACAGCTTTTCATACATTTTTGGCAAGGAGATGTACCTTTTGTATGAAAAGCTGTAATTTCTTTTTGCGATTTCAAAGTTGGTCTCATAGTAAAAGTTGATCGTATATATGAGTATTATACATGGTTTCATTTATTGTCGCATTGTCGTATCCAACCCGTAGGATCATGCCTGTATTGTTTATTATGTATTTCGTTAGTATTTAAAATATTAATTTCACCAATTTTAATACTTTCGTTTCAGACAGGCTTTATAAAAGCATTCTCAAACTCTCCAATATCCTTCACGTTTGGTTATCATCAAGTTGAGAAAGTTATGAGAGCTCTGTTTCTTACAGAATTGTTCTTGTGGCCAAGGTTTGTGTTTATTTCCTTAAATATGCTTATTTGAGTATACTTGCTATATCTATTTATACTATTATAATAAAGCAGAAGCGTTTTTTTGTTTGTTTAAACGGGCTATTCTCTGGAACTACCAGTTGGATTCAAAAAATTATTTCAATAATAGGAAGCTACATTATCCCCGAGAATTAGCGCATTTAAATAAACAAAAAAAGAAACAAACAAAAAAACTCTTCTTGCTTTATTATATTAGTATATAATATTTGAGGACCATAGCTTTGTCTCTGAGTAAACAATTCAATTTTTACATTCAGGTTCCATGGGACAATTAGAAGAAGTCTCAAGAGCAGACAGGCAAATGTGGAAGAGCTGCACATACCATTATCCACAAATATGAGTCACATTCAGTCTTGCCTCTTAGATATTATGAACTACACTGTCAAACAACTAAAGAGTATGAATAGGACACTTGATATGCAGGTTAGAGTCTTACTAAATATTTTTAAAATGTTACAGATATGTGTGCCCAATTGCTTCGTAGAGAAGAATCTTGCAATTCCTCAGACCACTTTTTCTATTTTCCATTACCATTAGGATTTTGACGTCATCACTCACCTTATTTCTTACATAAAGCACTTCCCTACAACCTTAACATAATTTTTTGTACCTTCTGACTGAGCATTCCCTTTGCGTCCCATATTTGTGCCTGTAGTTGTTTGGTGCAGAGCACAAACTCAACATCTTGAATCGTTTTCTTTATTCCTTTCCTGAATAGGAGATCACAACAGAAAATTGTATAACAAAGAAATTCCACAAAATACTCCAGTCACAACTTGATTGTGTTTGGCATCAATTAAGTACGAGAACTAAAGAATACATTCAAGATCTCAAAGTTTTGAGAAGTATGATAATGTAAGTTTCATGATATTTAGATTTACCATAATGTTAGATATTTAAGTATCATGATATTAATTACAGAAATTTAATCCACGACGATGCAGTCTCGTTCTATGCACTTATAAGCAAGTACAGGACACCAGAATACGCTAAAATAAACTCGGGTTGGATTCTTTTGGACTCTGCAGAACAATTATTTCGATTGGCCAAAGCGAGAGTTTATAATAATAAGCATGGTAAAACATTTTCTATAATTGTATTACATATAGTATAGACATAAAATGTAAGTAAATATCCTTTCATATTTAGTCAGACAAGCAACTTATCCTAAATCAAGCCAAAAAAATATCTCAAATTTACTAGATTTTTCACTAAGGATCGCGTAAAATGATTTGTCTACGCCATATTCCAGTTATTTACGAAATAACACGTTATTTCGAATGTCTGTCCTGGGTAGAAATCGAACCCACGACCTCGTTAAGGTTTCAAATCAAATTCCAATACCAATATAAATTATGTGTTATGTCGTAACATCTTCTGTGGTCTCATCAGAGTTTGATCCTGAATTGTGTCCAAAATGGAAATGTCTAAGTGATTTATTAATAAACGAAATACCCAATGAGGTTAAGAAAAAGCAAAATGGACCCATCAAAAATGCTAAAATATTAGTACTTTGTCAAGACAAGAGGACATGTTGCCAACTAAATCAATTCCTTACCATGGGGCCAAATAAATACTTATTTTATACGGCTTTTAGAAGAGAATTGACGGTTAATGCAGTGGCATCAGCATTTGAGGACCTTACAAAAACGATAACGCCAGAAACTGTTAAAATAGAAAAGGAAAAGAAAACAGATTTATCAGACATCACTGAATGTGATAGTAAAAATATAATGGACAATAAAGATGAGGAAGAGTTAAATGTAGATGAATTAAATAAATCAAATTATGTCTTAACTCTTACTCAAGTTGCCTCTCAAAGTACTGTGAGCAAAAAAGGAAAGAAGTCAATAAAAAAGGAGGCACCAGATGAAAGTGTATTTGAACCTTTATCACAGGTAAAAACTAACGTTTTTAATTTAAAAGAAATACATTTTAAACTTTTACTTTTATTACTTATTGTGGTGAGGTAACAATAATATAATCTTTTAGTTGGACAACATGGACTTATCGCAAATTGAAACCGAGAATCCGGTTATATGCATTCAAACTTTCAAGGAAAATGGTAATAATTTTTCTCTGGAGCGTGCATTGGAGAGTTTTCGGCCTGAGTACATAATCCTTTATCACAGCGATGTGTCCGCCGTAAGACAAATTGAACAATTTGAATGCAAGAAGAAAGCTGAAGAGCCACCGAGTAAAGTGTATTTCTTGATCCACGATAAAACCGTCGAAGAACAAGCCTATCTTACATCTCTAAAGAGAGAGAAACAAGCGTTCGAAATGCTTATTCAGACAAAAAGTGTAAGTAGACATCCAAATCAAGTGTAAGTATGAACATAAAAATGCAAAGCATCAACCATAGAGTTCGAATACTAAAAGAGCGACTATACTAGAGTACAGTCGAGGACATAAATATGTATACAATTAGTAAAATTCAACAACGGTTTCCTCTTAAACTACTGATTGAAATTATGAGATATTATAAAGGCAGAATCTTCTAACATATACTATTATGATTTGTGTAATAGTTTAACACTTAAACGTTAAACATGCGAGAAAATCGCTTTTGAATTTCAAAAAGTGTTTACATATTTATGTCCTCGACTGTACGGTCCAAATGCCTCGAAACGAAGTGCGCGTAGGTGCAGCGCAGACGACGGACTTTTTGTGCGAAGGAGTCTGTGGCACACAAAAAGTCTGTGTGAAAACAAAGGGTTGTGCGCCGGACTTTTTGCGCGTCGTGTGCGTTACTGCTTAGAATTGTATAGGTTCTATTTTCACAGACTCAAAAGTTCACCGCGGTGCAGGCTGTCGTCTGAACGTGCGTGAACGACTAAAATACATATAATTAATGCCGATAGCTCGTTTTTTATCGATACTTTTACCGAAAACTAACTAACTCTATAATATTCCAACTCTATGGCATCACCATAATAATATCAAATTATAATTATTGGTATGTTAAGGCCTTACCCCACCTCAAAAGTGCTCCTTTGATCCTGCATATCAATAAAAGTAACCAATCAATAATTTTGAAAAAAATATATAGTACAGTTGAGGATATATACTGACTCCTGTATGATGTGAAAACACGATTCCTAAACATTTTCTCGATAGAAAAAAATCTCAAACTTCCCTCTGAATTTTACAAATAAATCGCATTAGTCAATTAATACTTTACCTATACTAATGAAACTTTTTATATAAACTGTAGTTAGTACAATACGAGTACCATATGATTTGAATTTAAAATAATGTTTTATTTTAATTTGTTAGAAATTAAATCTCAAATATTTCGAGTGGTACGATGCGCTGCCGCACAGATTCAGTCGCGCTCCGGCGTTCGAACGGGGAACCCGTGTCTCTTGCTCTCACGACCCACGTAGATACGTACCTAATAAATTATAAGTGAAGTGTATTTTGTTTTAAATGGGAAATGATAGAGACAAGAAAAGAAAAGATGGAATTGGAGAAAAGAAAATGCTACACATATTAAGAATAAAATATTGAAGTAAGTACCTACCTAAAATGAATCATAATATGTGTTTTTACCTAGGAAGGCATTTTGGTTTGTATCTACCAATAAATTCTGAGTCTGATTATTGTAATGGGTAAGAAAAGTAGGTAATTTCCAGTATAAGCTCCTCTGATCTGACCTTCCATTGTACGGAAATCCTATACAATGCGAGATCAGCTTGTACTGGAAATTTATATCTTGATGTGTAGCCGAAATAAAGAAAATATAGGTACCGGACGTGGACCCGTGCCCGTAAGTATCAACCACCTAGCTAATTAGGTTAGATACTAAAATGTTTTCACAACAGCGTAAGTAAAGCATGTACATTTAGGTTCCTACCTACTATGTAGGTATATATTATGCAGTAAATTGAATTTCTACAATAAACATTTTATTGGTAAATATTAGGGTAGTCGTCCAAGTAAATGGCCACGGTCACATATTATTTTATTAGTATGAGATTTATTTTATTTATTTATTTGTTTGACGAAACCAACAGCTTAAAAGCAAGTTCATAATTAACAAAAGAATATACATAAAAAAAAAGCCAATTACAGGTTTCCTAATATTAACATAAATACATTAAAAACAACAAGAACTATAATGCTTAAAAATTAACAAAAATGTTACATGTTATGTAAAAAAAGATATGGATCATATTAAATAAATGCATGTACGAGTATATACATATATATTTAAATACTTAATTATAATGTTGTAACGTATATATATACATATATATTGATGAATGAATAAATAATTATTATCGCATAACAATACACAAATACTCAAATTATCTATGTGTGTGTGTGTAATTACATATATAAATTAACAAAATTGATTAAAAATAAAACAGCTATCTACCTAAATAAAGTTGCGAATGATTTTATTTTTGAATGACGTTTTGGTAACAGCGAAAGGATCAATATCTGGAAAACAGGTGTTGTAAGTTTTAAGAATCCTACTTATAGGGGAATTCTTGGCATAGTTTGTTCTGTGAAAGGGCACATGAAAGAGACTAGTGTTTCTGGTACGTCTTCGGGGTGCATTCAGTCCAAATTGTGATACCAAGTGAGGACAAGGTATACATCCGTTCACCATATCATGAAGTGTAGACATATCTGCCACCGTTCTGCGATCTTTTAATGTCTGAAGTCCAAAGTGCTTGCACCTTTCATGATAAGTATTAAAGAAGATACAAGCACGGTATTGGAGATGTTTGACAAAGCGCCTTTGTATAGACTCAATGCGATCAATATGAGATGAATACTGAGGAGACCAGGTAATACTCGCGTATTCCAGGACACTGCGTACGTATGCACAATAAACCAATTTCACGCAACGCAAATCTCTGAATGGTTTACAAACTCGAAAAACAAATCCTAGGCTACGATATGCTTTGTTAATAATGTTGTCAAAATGTGAGTTAAAGGTGAGCTTTTTATCAAGACAAACACCTAGATCCCGCACAGTATGAGCCCGATCAATTGGAACGTCATTAATATTATATTCGAATAAAATAGGCGTAGGACGTCTAGAAAAAGATATACATTGGCATTTTTTAACATTAACGGATATTCTGTTTTGTATGTAGTACTGAGATAGTTTATTTAAATCATCCTGAAGCTTTATACAGTCACGAACATTTCCAATATTGAGGAATATCTTTTTATCATCGGCGTACAACAAATAATTAGACTTATCAAAGCAGGTGTAAATATCATAAAGGTAAGCGCAGTAAAATAATGGCCCCAAATGTGAACCTTGAGGTACACCTGATGATATGGAGATAAAATCAGACCTATAGCCTCCCACAACAACAGCTTGAGAGCGGTTATTAAGGTAGGATTCGATCCAGCGAAGAAGATCGCCATGTATTCCGAGTCTATCGAGTTTGCGAAGCAGAATGATGTGATCTACCCGATCGAATGCCTTTTCAAAATCGGTGTATATCACATCTACTTGCCCGGATTTTTCCATATTCTTAAGAGTAAAATCCAGAAAGTGCAGAAGATTAGTAGATGTGGAGCGTCCCTTCAAAAATCCATGCTGATGATCAGTGACGCCGGCAAATATATTAGGATAAATATGCTCGTAAACAATTTTTTCAAAGATTTTACTGAACGTGTTGAGAATGGAGATAGGCCTGTAATTTGAGACTTCAGTGCGAGAACCCTTTTTATGTATGGGTACAACATGAGCTCGTTTCCAAAGAGAAGGAAACATTCCTTCCCGAAGCGACCTATTAAATATAATTTGAAGGGGGGTTACTAGTGCAGATGCGCATCTGTAAATGAAAAATGGAGGAAGTTTGTCACAACCCGGACCTTTATCAAGATCCAATTTTTTTAGTAATTTTAAAATTGTGTCCTTAGACACAGTAAGATTATTTACAGACATAGTGATTCCTTGTATTGGGGGGGGAAAGTTGTCATACTTTGAGTAATCTAAAGCAGGAGGGGCAAATACACTTTTGAAAAAATCATTAAACGCATTAGTTATATCGGAACCAGTACTAAAAGTATTATTGTTAAAAGTTACTGTTTGCGGGTGATTACAAACGCCGCGCTTGGACTTCACAAAATGCCAAAAACTTTTGGGAGACATTTTAATCGCTGCTTCAGAGGACGAGATGTATTTTTTGTAGCATTCACCTTGTATCAATTTGTGGCGCTTTCTCAGAAGTCTAAATTCATCGCGATCACAATCACTACCAGACTTCTTCCAACGCTCATGTGCCTTAGACTTCTCCCTTATAATATTAACCAGCGAACTACTGAACCATTTCGGGTAAATATATTGATTACTACGATTATATGATTTTGGAATATATTTATCCACACATTCGTAAATTTTGTCATATAAAAATTTTGTAGCATCATCAACCGAGCCATGATGTAGATGTGATTCCCATGAAACCTGGTCAAGATAATCATTTATACTTTGATAGTCGCCTTTATGGAATTTAAGACGCTCAGAGGGGGCTGTTCGAAGAAGTGGTACAGTTAAATCGTTTGTAATCAAATTAATGCACGGGTGATATACATCCTCAGGGATAAACGGCTTGTCACAATGTACTAAATCTAAATGAAACGTGCTAAATATTAAATCAAGGGTATTATTGCTAATGTTTTTAAGCGTATTGTATTGAATGAGGCCATGAAGCCCGAAATCGTCAATAAGTTGTGATGCAGCATTTTGAATTTCCACGCTAGCAGTTCTATGCAAAGTAGGACCATTTACAGACCACTCAAGGCAAGGCAGATTGAAGTCACCGGTAATTAAAAAATGGTCATCTGGTGATGAATCAAATGCAACGGCAGTAGCACTGAGGAACTGTGATATATCTGTGGGCTGGCGCTTACTGTTAGTATGTCCTGGGATGTATACAACGGCAATATGTAGGCTGTGCGTCAAGGCGGCAGCGGAGCCCGAAGCCAAGGCGCGCGCAGGTATAGTGACCCACAGTGCCTCAAGTAGGTCGCATTTTATGTTTGTGTTAATGTTCGCACAAAATTCGCGTTTTATGCAAAGCATGACCCCGCCGCCAGTTTTTTTTCCTGTTATAGAAAAGTTTCTGTCGAGCCTAAACACATCGTAGCGATTATCACACAGTTCGGTGTCCCAAAAACCGTCACAAAGCCATGTCTCTGTAAGAACAATTATATCATAATCGTTTAATAGAATACTCTGGTGCAAGACATCACACTTAGTGCGGAGCCCTCGTACGTTTTGGTAATAAATTTTAAGATTTTTTAAAACGTTGAATTATAAAAATTAAAATAACTAAAGTAAATGACATAATTATAGCCTAATGTAATTAGTTGATCGGAATAAGTATACTGCATCAATGCCTGTGTGATAACTACAGATGCAGTCGCAGTATTGTCTAGATGATCGAGCATAACAAACGTAGTGCACGGGACTCGTCGCCGCTTGTACCGCCTCCGACGGTCATCACTCAAATAATAATAATAGTGATATTGTAGTAAGCAATCAATGAGTATGGTAGATGACGGGTTAACTAAGATAAATGACTCTGTTTTAGTGTTTTTATTATATAACTTTCCTACAAGTACTATTGCTAATAAAGTGTATAAACAGAAATTCAAATATTTATGCGAATATATTAAGCGCGAATAATGAATAGTGCGGATTAAGTGTTTGTAATACAGCCAAAAGTGCGCACCATGCAAGAACATAGCTATTTTTTCACTGTTATGTATTGAATATGTGTAGTGACTGTTGTGTAAATAATAAATAACCGCTGGATATGTGTGCGTTTGTGTGATATGAGTAGCAGGTGAGAGAAGATATGTGTATGATAGTTTTGAAAATGTAAGTATTATAGTATAAATAACATTAGGATAACAAAGTACAACAAGCAAAAAGAAAAATAACAACATCAGATATGAATGCAACTGAGTGGTGTATGAAATGGGTATTTTAAAAATTAGCAAATTTTTTTTAAGTCCAGTTCCGTAACTATTGCAATCCGGGGTTGCTTGTCGCCTTTTCTCACAAAAATGGATCCGTTTTTTATCCACACAAACTGATACGACCGTTCTTTGGCCATAGCACGGCATTTTTTATATAGTAGCTTATTTGTGGTCGTCAGGTGTTCATTGGCGTAGCAATTACGAACATCACCGCCAAGACCAAGGTCCGCCGTTGTGAACCCACGGCGTTTACGTAGACCAGAGATGATGCTATCCTTTTTCAGACGATCCTTTAGCCTAACCACGATGTTTCGGGGTTGACCTTGTAGGGGCCGCATAGGTTTTACCCTGTGTGCATGGTCGATATCAGATTCCACCAGTGCAACTTCCGCGAGCTCGCCTATGCGTAGGATCCACTTCAATATGTTTTCTCCGATCAGCTCCGGAATACCTTGGATCTCGATATTTGAGAGACGATCAAGCTGCTCTTTCCGATTGTTTTCGTTCTCAAGGTGTACAATAGTCGAAGACAAAAGAGATATTTGTGATTCGAGGCTAACAATAGTTTTTGCATTTTTTTCTAAGGACTGAATCTTTTTATCTAGGTCGATTTGACCAGCCGACAGGTAATCTGTCGTTTGTGTAACCTCCGCCTTAAGGTGCTCAATGGCACTGTTTGATTCAGCTTTTGTAGTTACTATAGTTTTCTTAAGCTTGTCATGTTCGATTATAAGATTATCCGTCGTTACCTTCATAGTTGAAAATTGTTCCTTGATGGTGAAAAGATCCTCATAAATTTTGCTAGTACATTCTTTCTGACTCGTACAGAAGTCGGTCATAAGTGTTTTCATCTCCGTAAAATCTGCCCGAAGTTTCTCAAATTCCAACATTAGTGAATCGTTATCCACAGGTTGTCTTTTTCGTTTACGGAGGGTATTTAGAGCATCTATGTCTTGAATTGAGCGTAAGTCCGGCTGAGAACCACCGCCGCTAGTAGCTGCGCTGGCGGTGCTAGGTGGGGATCGTTGGACACTCATATCGCACGCAAAACTTAGCTCACTATCCGTTGCGATAGGGGCGCTTTTAGTATGAGAGTATAGACGAGAGAGATGAATTATCGCAGCTCGTCTCTTTTACCCGAGGTGGTGAAGGGGGAGTGGCACACACGTTGAGAACAAGGATTTAACTGACTTAACAAGCACTTACTTCAACCGTAAAATTTACTTTATGACACTTCGTAATAAGATCGATATCCGATTGACAACACTCGGAAGAATCGGCAAGATTAACTGTAACACGTCCGTATAGCACAACGCTCTCGAAAAGAGATAAAGAGAAGTAAAGCCTATTTTGTTACAGAATGCAAATACCAACGTACATACCTAATCATAATTGTACCTACTACATACATTTTTCATTTTCAGAAATAAACAAATACCCGATTCTGACTGCAATACAGAAAATGTACCGCACGTGGACCCGTGGCCGTGAGTATCAACCGCCTAGCTTATTAGGTTAGATACTAACGGTCTTATTACAAAAAACGATCTTCATCCTGGTTTAAACCATAACTTACAAGTCTTGGATTGTTACGGTACTAACGTTGGTCCTATGACTAAAATTCGATCTTATTACAAATCGCAGACTAACGGAGGATGTGTTAGTACCACAAGCTAGTCCATGATTAAATAATATCCACAGATTATCTATAGAAAACATTCATTGAATCTGACATCATTCGTTCGCACCGTTCCATTTATCTACATAGCTGATTTATTATATAAATTATTAAAATTTAAAATAGTATATACTAATAAGATATAAATTCAAATATTGATTTTTGAAAAGATTTTGCTGGTGCAACTAAATTATCAACTATAATTTTGTTTTTGGCGTTGTTTTCACGTATAATAATGTAATATTACCCGTGAATATTACATATTAGCAACAACTCTTGCGCGTAACGGAATAAATGAAGTTCTCGCGCGTATTATAAATACGAAACTGCTACTACTAACATTAAGCAACAAAAAGTTAAATAAAAAGTGCTTATTTTATAATAAAAACTCTACAATAGATGATCAGAAGAAAGGAAGGGGTGAAAATTGGAGTGCCGAAGAGAATGTTTGTTTTGATGTTAAAACTGTGCGATACACATAACATTCTTTATGATAACTCTAATTTCAACCATTCTAGGATATATTATATTCTTAGTGACAAGCAGGCCAGAACAAATTGATATAGAATTCGATCAAAGAAAACTAAAAAAGGTTCTCAACACATGTAAGTACATATAATTACTAGTCCCCATGGTTTCTCCTGGTCCTAGGGTAAAAAGTAGCCCATGTCCCTCTCTATACCTGTCCAGCAGTCAGACACAAGTTACTTTCATGTTTATAATTATGTATGGAATCTCAGGGTGAAACCGCAGGGGACAGCTTGCTTTTAAAAATTATGTTTGTTTGTTCAAGCATCTCTCAAAAAGTAATGAACCAATCTCGATGAAATTTGGCATGCAGACAGCCTATGGTATGGATAAAACATAGGAGACTTTACAAAAGTTGGAGATTGAACATTCTTATAATATAATTGCAGAATCAAGAATGAAAAAACTGGATTTAGAAATAGATTTATTAGAAATAGAAAGCAAGAAACACACTAATGAATAAAATGTTAGTAAAACAAATTCAAACCAAATTAAATAAACCTATGCAAAACAAGAGCAGCTTTCATAAAAATAAACTAATATCTCTTTTTTTTTCAGGTCAACCACAACAGTAATAAATAATAATCAATGAAATGTCTTAATTTTACAAAACATAATGTGAGAATGTTAGAAATTATATTAGTATATAAATTTCAAAATTGAAAATAATAAAAGTGCTAAGTACTGTAACTAAACTTTATAAATAAATAAATATAATCAATGAATATAAATTTCAATGAACTGCCTTCCATGAACTGTGTTTTCAACTCTTGATTGTGAAAATGTTTCTCTAGCGGATGGTGTCAGGCTGCTATCATTTTAACCAGAAAATATCTCCTCTCTCATGTCAATGGCTATATTATGAAGAACTGCACATGCTACTATAGTTTTTTTGGCACTTTAAATATCACAACACATGCCTCTTAGTAGGCAGCGGAAACATTGTTTCCATAACCCGTAACATCTCTCCACTGTGTTCCTTGTACACATGTGAGACTGGTTATAACTTTCTTCTGCAGGTGTTGTAGGGTTCAGAACTGGTGTAAATAAATATGGGGTGCAAGGATAGCCACTGTCACCCAGTAATATTCCAGAGAAAGCACCAGCCGCTACTTTTATTTGCAAATCACTGTTTCAGTCTACATTCCCGGAATATTCTGGAATCATGTACATACATTGCCATGCCACCTGGTTACTACATCCATTATTCTGAGATCAGCATCACAGACCACCTAAAAACAAATGCTTGTTTTATTTCACATTACAAAATGATTCAAGAAAGTTGAAATTTCAAATTATATACCTGCACATTTATAGATGGATATCCTTTTCTGTTAATATATAACTGCCCCCATCAGCACATATCTTTTTGATGCGTGATGAACCTGTGTGACATCTGTGCAATGGTTCCTGCTACTTTCTTACATATATTTGGCTGACAACTGGCTGAGACACACCGTGCAAATCGGCTGTGTTGTCTTGAATCTATGAGTAAAACAATAATAATACATTAGAAAGTTATATTGCACATTGTTTTGCTATTATTAGACAAGGTTTATAAGGCACTTACTTCATTGCGAGCAATGCGAGCCCAGCTCCGTTATGGGCAAGCCACTTGAATTTCAGGGGGTATTCGGCATCCTCGGGGATCCTGGGATATTTCAGCTTTTACCAGGTCCACTATTTTTAAGCCGAAACGCTTCGTGAACGTGTATTTATATCGAAATTCTTCGTCACACAACTCAACAAAAGGGTTCAGCCAATAACGAAGTCTTAAAGGTCGCCGGGGCACCCGTAATAAATCTAAATCGTCCATATCCTCTAGATCAATAAATTAAATCAATATTATCCATTCTTCTTGTAATCAGAAAACAAAAGTAAAACAATAAAACTTAACCTCACTGTGCAATTTGACGTTTGCTAGTGACTTTAGTCCTCTGTCGTGCGATAGTCCAAAGACAAACTAGGGGTGCTGTTGGTTTATCTTTAGTACCATAATTGATCCACGAATATGAGATAATCTACGTTTTGTAATACGAAATATTTTAGTACATGGTTTATTACCATGTTTAATCCAGGTACGAAATTTAGTCCACGTTTTGTAATAAGACCGTAAATGTTTTCACAACAGAGTAAATAAAGTTTGCACAGGTTATTAGGTAGGTATCCAACTTCTTGGTAGGTACCCACCTACTAGGTAGGTATATGTTATGTAGTGAATTGAATTACTTCAATAAATATCTTATTGGTTATCCTTACTACTATTATAAATGCGAAAGTGAGTTTGTTTGTTACGCCTTCACGCCTCAAATACTCAACGGATCATCATGAAATTCGGCATGAAGATAGCCTATGGTATGGAGAAGGACATTGGCTACTTTTTATCCTGGGAACGCGGGTGAAACGGCGGGGGACAGCTAGTTCTAAATATAAGGGTTAAATATTAGGGTAATCGTTCAAGTAATTGGCCACGGTCATATTATTATATCATTTTAGTAGTATGTAAGAAGAAACGTATAGCCTATTTTATTACAGATTGCAAATACCAACGGAACACATGGATGCCAGTAGTTCTAAACATGCAAACGAACCTGATTTGATGGCTTTACAAACTGTAGAATTGTGAGTTTATCTAACTATCGTTACCTATTAGTGTGTACTTTAGTGTAAGTAACTCTTTCTGTCTATTATCTTTTTACATCTTAACTTTTTTCAATACATATAATTCTTAGTTTACATACATATAATATATTTACATACATTTTTTTCTCATATATAAGTTTGAATGTAATTGGGTACCTTATTTCTGCGTTTCTTAACTTATTATTACTCACTTAGAACGAAGTGCTAGTTACATAAATTACATAATTAATTTATTATTGAAACTGGTTATTTCAGGTACGTAATAAACTATTGTGGAAGCGAAGCAGAGCATATAATATGCTCTGCTTATTTATCCGGGAATAATATGCTGCATATTATTCCCGTGGATGGACGAAGAATCATCGATTTGGATCATTTTTTAAATCACTTCAAACAATATGTAATCACAACAAAGCGTTTGGATGTACATTGAGTAATGTCCACATTATTGGAGAAAAAAGAAAAGGATTACTTTCCAAATACACGTTGAAATGCAACATGTGCAATTTAAAATTTAGTCTCGACTCGGAACCCAAATCAAACCAGGATTTAAATAATGCTGCAACATCTGGCATTATATCTACTGGTATTGGCTTTTCCCAATTTAACGAATTATTTTCATCAATGGATTGCCCGTCTTTTACTTACTTATTTATTTTCCCGTAAGAGTCTTCTCAATAGAAAGATGAAGTTGGTAAAGTCGTTCTCAAGTTATTGCATGACCAAGGGAAATAGGGATTAATTTTTATATATACATAGAGATCTCTAATAGGCATGTTTAGTTTTTCTTACATGCACTAGAATTTGACTTGAATTTGATGTTTTCCCTTTGAGACCGCACCCGTAGCTGGTATCAATAAGCCAGGCCGACACACTTATTAATCCATATTTTGAAAACTACTGAACCGATTCTGAAGAAACTTTCACTGTTCCCTTAGTTGAAGTAAATGTAAATTAAGCCTACAATTTGTACAATTGCAATTATTTAAATACATTTAACAAGATAGTCAAACATAAGTTATGCAAGAAAGGGTACTATAAAGTTTCAGAATTTGTAGATGACAAGAATGCATTTGAATGAATTGTTCGCTTCGCAGGCTATTGTTATATAATAATATATCGTTTGTAAATTATAATACTTCTAAGTACAAATAAAAAGCTTGCTGAGTTTTTTGCCGGAGTCTTCTCAGTTCAAGTTGTATTTGGAACCGGAGTAAGTTTACGTTCATAAGTGCCTCATTAGGGCTTATATTGAATAAATACTTTTTGATTTTAATTTTTTACCATATTCCTAACACCATGTGATCAAAATGAAATAAATTGTTTAATTAAATCGCTAAATAATACATCTGCAGAAGGATATGACGAAATCGCTACAAAAGTAATTAAATACTGTAAACAAGAGCTTAGCCCGATTTTAGCTCATTTAATAAATCTATCCTTTGAAAATGGTGAATTTCCAGACTTATTCTCTCTGGGCAAACCACTACACAAAAAAGGCGATAAATCGAATATAAATAATTATAGACCAATAACGTTAGTACCGATTCTGTCAAAGTTATTCGAAAAAGCTATGCATAAAAGGATTATGTCGTTTGTAAATAAGCTGAATATTATTAAAGAGGAGCAATTTGGATTTCAGAGTAAAAAATCCACTACATTAGCTGCACTGGTACGTGAAATAACAGATTCTTTCAACTCAAGACTGGCAACGTCTGTTATATTCTTTGATATGTCGCGAGCTTTCGATTTCGTATCACATGAGCTTCTAGTCACTAAATTAAATAATATTGGCCTACGAGGTACAGCGCTTAAGTGGTTGCAGACTTATTTACAAAATCGGGAACAATATGTCGAGATAAATTGTTTAAATAAAGAACTGGCACTAGTTTCTCATAAATCGATAAATAGAGTTAATGGCTGTGGTGTGCCTCAAGGTAGCGTCCTGGGGCCGTTGCTTTTCTTGATCTATATAAACGACCTTCCGGATGTGACTACAAATAAATGTACCCTTTTTGCTGATGATATATCAATAATTATAAGTTGTAATAAAAATTAAATAAATAAATTCATATACGTATAGAACAGATTGAAACAAACATCCGCGCGTTCTACTATATTAGCAGCGAACCATGGTCACATAGCATCTACATTAAAATATGGGTTACTTATTTGGGGAAATTCTCCAGATATACATAAAGCATTCATTGCACAAAAGAAATGCGTTCGAGCAATATGTGGTGTACCACCACATGCCTCATGCAGGCCCCTGTTCGATAGTCTGGGTATATCTCTTCCTTGTATGTAAATACTTGAAGTTGCATTATTTGTAAAATCTCATCATAGTTATTTTAAAACAGGGCAAGACATTTATCCAAGAAGCACAAGGCATCCAGATCGATTGGTCTTTGACAATCCACCTCGAATGGCTCTTTATCAAAAGTAGGGATTGCAAAATCCGGATTTTTTTCAAATCCGGATTCAAATTTTTTCATCACCTATAAATCCGGATTATCCGGATTTTTCGAATTTTTGTATTTTTTTTGCAATCTTTTGTAATTTTAAATTGTACGCGTAGTTTATGCTTAATTATTAGTAGTTTGAAGAGAGGTGTTCTATTTTATTGTATTTCCATTGCTTGCTTTTGAAAAAAAATTGGATCTTGTTAAAACAACTGTATTTTTAGGTATTACATTAGACGATAAGTTACAATGGGGTCCACACATACATAATCTAGTGAATAGACTTAGTTCTGCAGCGTATGCAGTGAAGAAAATCCGTTCTCGCACTGACGAATTTACGGCAAGATTAGTTTATTTTAGTTATTTTCATAGTTTAATGTCTTACGGCATCCTCCTTTGGGGCAGCGGTGCAGACATCAATAGAATTTTTATCCTGCAGAAGAAGGCTATTCGCGCAATATATAACTTAAAGCCAAGAGATTCCCATAGGGATAAGTTTAAAACCATAAATGTAATGACAGTGTCGTCTCAGTACATATATGAAAACTTAATTTATGTTCAAAAAAATATACTTAACTTTCCTACAAATAGCGACACTCATAGTTTAAACACTAGAAATAAGGACAAACTTGCTGTACCTGTAACACGGCTCAGCAAAGTTAGGGATTCTTTTAAGGGGCAATGTATACGCTTCTATAACAAAGTACCCAAATCAATTCAAGAACTATCTGTGTATAGATTTAAAAAGTTAGTTAAACAAAAATTGTGTAATAAAGGGTACTATAAAGTTTCCGACTTTGTAGAAGACAAGAACGCATTTGAATGAAGTGTTCGCTTTACAGGTTATTTTAATTTAATTATCTAATATTGACAAATTTATTATAAGATAATTAAAAAAAATATATCCTTGCTGAGTTTCTTGCCGGGAGTCTTCTCAGTTTATGTGTATTACGAACCGGTGGTAAAATCAATTGTAACGTTCGTAAGTGCCTTATTAAGGGCTATATTGAATATACAATTTTTGAATTTTAATTTGAATTAAACTGCAAGTAATATTTTTTTTTAAATGGGCTTGTATTTAGCTACTGAGCCGTCCATAAAGGATAATGACGAAGCCTAAGGTGGAGCACGCTAACCCAAATGGAACCTATTCATTCTGGCCGTGAAAGTCCCAAGATTCTAAGAGTCAGGAAATACAGTCGCCGGAAGCAAGTTCCACTCACTTGCTGTCCGCATTATAATTGAGGATACAAAAGAAAAATTTCCCCGTGTCTTGTGGTTCGGAGTAAAAATAGGGATGGTGGTTGGAATAAGGTTGAGCAATTCCTGCACACACTCTCAAAACATATCCTGTACAAAACCGATAAGGCAAGCAACCTTTCTTCGATGGTCGAGCCTCGTGAGTTTCGTCATAATTAGTCTCATATTGGATGAGTCTTCTGGCTCGGCGGTTTATTGAGTCGAGGGCGAGAGCCTGGTGGAAAGGGCTCCGTTTGGTGGTGAAAAGACACACCTGCGTCTTGGTAGCATTAAAAGTGACCAGATTGGCATTGCCAATCGGAGACTGCCTGTAAAGTTACGTTCAAACGCTCTACCATGGCCTCTCGCAACAATTGGATCTATGACAACGGTACTATCGTCTACGTACCCAAAGATACCGGGCTTCACCAGATCGTTAATATGCAGCAGAAATAAGGTTTCAGAGAGAACTGAATCTGATCTCTGTGGAATTGATTGCGAAAAGGTCCGACGAACACCCGTCTATGACTACATGAATAGACCGTTCGCTCAGGAAATTGGAAATCCAAGCGCACAGACCACCAGACATTTCATATTAAGGAAGCTTGCTTAGAAGGCTGGAGTGTCAGACCCATTCAAAAGTAAAATTTTTCTGAGATCAGCCGATGTACAAAATACTTTCAGCGGTAACCCGACTATATAGAACTATCATTCTTGATATTACGTTGTGCAAAGAGTTGTTACTCGCGCCGCACGCGCATCGCCTCTATCTAAGACTCACTGGCCGACTTAACTATTAGCTAGATGGAAGAGCGGTAGCAGCTAGCCGCGTGTGTGCCGAGCGGTGTATTAATTGTATATATATATATATATAGGGTGTATAGGGTGTATAGATTTCAGAGTAATACTGACCTAAATCTACTGGATATTTAATGATTTTTTTTAGTTAAACATCAACTATAATCAATTATGATTAAAATCCGAAAAAACCGGATTTTATTCTCAATATTCGGATTTATAATAGGCCCCTAAAATCCGGATTTTTCAGTCATTTTCGGATTTCGAAGTATCCGGATTGCAATCCCTAATCAAAAGCAATGTTTTGCAATGTGCATAAAGGTATATAATGCGATACCAAATAACATTAAAACACTTCCACTGATACGTTTTAAATGTAAATTGATACAGTGGCTAAAATCCCAACATGTCTATAATATTAATGAATTATATGGGTACAATTGTTTGACATAGGTTTTTCGTTTTTTTTTTTTCGTTGTTCGTAGGCTAAATTGTATTTGACATGTGAGTAAAATAGACAAAAAGTTAACATAGTCAATTAAATTAATATAATACCTTGTTCTTATATGTCTGTGTATAATACTTAATTTTAGTAAATGAATATTTAAATTGATAACGTGTTTTTGATTTAATAGTAATTTGTATTTTATTTAATAATTATACCTAATGTACCTAGTGTACCTATTTGCATGCTTATTATGAAAGCTGAATGTGCTGAATACTATAACAATGAACTGTATAAATTTTAAGACCTTGTAAAACCACATTTAAAGCAAATAAATGATATTCTATCCTATTCTATGATTTTATTTCCATACCTAGTAGTAACTAGGTATGGAAATCTAGTAAGATGTCAAATACTGGTGTATTTACCCTATCGTGCGGCGCTTTAGTACTTTTCTACAATCGTTTTATTTTATTTCCATACTTAGGTCAAATAACTGTGTATTTACCCTATCGTACGGTCGACTCGTGAGTCGTGCGTGACTCCTGCCGGGCTGCCGTGTCATGAACTCGTGCGAGTGAGATAGTTGCGACTGCGCGATGCGGGGGCTGCACGGCCGAGCCATGAAGCGGGGGCAAAATGTGGATTTGAGCTGGGGTAGTATAAGCTCTTAAATCAATATTATTAGAGCTTAGTCACAACGGATGGCTCATTGGTTTGAATCCTCAAACAAGCTTGAGAGTTCAGTCAATACAAATTTCATGTGCTACCTTCAACCTAAACATCACTTAGCATGGTCAAATTGCAGTTAAACTTAAGCAATACAACAATCTGCTATCAATATTTTAGGTAATGGTAATACCCTCATACCAAGATGGAAAAACGGATGAGTTCTTCAATTTAAACGTCGAAGAGGAACTGGACAATGCCGACACCAGGAAAGCAGGTAATCCACAGTTATATCAAGCAGGATCTTAATACATGAATTTGGTTATTAAAAAGCATCGAGGAAATCCTTTTGGGTAGTAATACCAGGCAATCCAAATCCGCAACTAGTGCCTACTTGATTTTGAGCGTCGTGTGTTCTAGATTTGGCCAATCAGAGCACATGTGTCCTTGACTTAGCCAATCAGAGCGCATTGTCGGTTGTGGGAAATTGGCGGAATAGATTTCTAGCAAAATTATTGTCATCGCTTCTTTGGGTTAATTGTTCGATGTTAAGAAGTTACAATTAATTTATTTATAGGTGGACAACATCAAGTAAATGAAAGACCATTAATTGTAGTGGACATGAGAGAGTTTCGATCAGATCTTCCGGCAGTTCTTCATAAAAGGGGGATAAATATCGAACCCGTTACAATATCAGTAAGTCAATCTCTATCTATCTATTTATTAATATAAAAAGTTCAGTCTTTATTTGTAACGTGGTATCACACATTAAGCCAACTTTCTCTTCAACTACTTTTTATACAAAATAAAATTAATCATATATAGTCTGTTTATTAAAAAAATAACCTACCGAGTTGCTTGCCGCTTCTTCTCAGTTTCACCGGGAAGTCACCAGAACTCAAATGTTAGCCTTGCGAGGAAGTGTCACACGAAACCCGAAGCATTTATGAGTGTTCCGACAGCTGCACTTGTGACTCAGTTCCGTGTGCCTACCCTACCACCTTCGACCACATCATCACTTACCATTGTGAGATGGTGGTCAAACACGGCCTATTCATAAAAAATAAAGGTTTCTATTTTTTAGATCGGCGATTATATTCTTACTCCAGATATATGTGTAGAAAGGAAATCCATATCGGATTTGATTGGATCGCTGAACTCTGGTCGTCTTTACACCCAGTGTACGCAAATGTGTCGGAACTATAGCCGACCTATACTTTTGATCGAATTCGATCAAAATAAACCTTTTAATTTGCAGGTCAGTTGAGTTTTTTAATATTTCACACCTTTTATATTTGTGCTAGTTTGTATTTAATCAAACAAATATTTTTATCTAAATTCCGCCCGCGATTTTACACGCGTTCCACAGGAATTTAGTTTTTCTACGATAAAATGGTCTTCTAAATAATAATCTGATAAAATGGAATCTAGAGTATAGGTAATCTATGTGCAAATTTTCGTTGAAATCGGTTCATTAAAGCAAACGGTTAAAGGTAACGAACATCCAGAAACTTTCACATTGTGTAAGCATTCATATATGCACACAAAGTTTAAAAAAAAAAAAATACAGAAGCCGAATCCTTATTACAAGCTTTTATTTAACTTGCAATGTATGTATGTAACTCTGTTTGGGTGGAATCTTGCAAGTCGAATTTCACCCACTTCCAGTGGTTGGATTGAATTGATATTTGGTATACCTTTTTGGATGACAAAGTACAGTCAACAAAATGAACAGTCACCAAAAAAAGCTAGTATTAAAAATATTTTTTTTAACAAAAAAAAACTTATTTTTATATCTACTGTTTATGAATCGGAGTAATACGTCTGTACACCTACAGCGAGTTTCATTATTTTCAGAGCCAAAAATCTACCACGTAGCAAGTGCATACTTACGGCATTCTCAAGCAAGACATGTTAGGATGTGATTTTATTTGCAGGGTCATCTCGTATTATCTACGGATATATCAGGCGCCGATATACAGCAGAAACTGCAGCTTCTCACAATACACTTCCCACGTCTCAAATTGGTGTGGTCACCCAGTCCTTATGCTACAGCTGAACTATTTTATGAGCTAAAGGTTACTACATATTTTTGTTATTGTAATAAATACTTCACTTTTATCCAGTCATACACATGGTTTATCTAAATTACAGCAAGGCAGAAAGAACCCCAATGTAGAGGAGGCCCTAGCACTAAGCGGTGAAAACACAGCCGATGATATGAACTATGAGAGGTACAATGTTCTAGTCCACGACTTAGTGCAGAAGTTACCCGGAGTCACCTCCAAAAACATCGACAGAATTATGAACAGAGGCATATCATTGGATCACTTGATTACTTTATCCCAAGTTAGTATTATGTGAATATGTATTAAAATGAACCTTATTGACTTTACTATACAGTGCTTTTGTGTTGTATTGCGGTTAGAGCAGAATCGCATCTAAAATGTTCATTCTAAATATGCCTTTTTTCTGATTACACTAACACTCGTATTCGTAACCGCATTTAGGCCTGTATTATGGAACGTAAATCAAAACTCAGATCAAGGCTCAATTATAGATCATATTAATCGAAAATAAACCTAATGTCATTGTAGCAGGGTCCAAATTCAATTGTTTCAATCTCGACTCAAAACTTGACTTGAGCTTTGACTGACGTTCTAGAAGAATACGGACCTTGGCCTATACTACGAAAAACGATACACGATAGTCCGATCATCGTTTTCAATCAATTAGCCAATAGAATTGCACAAAATTTACGTCTCGTCAGTTTTCCTGCATTTCTATTGGTTAATATTTGACAAAGATGATCGGACTATCGTTTTTCGTAGTAGACCCTCTTAGTTTAGACGTGAAAACGTAATAAATACGGTCACTTTTTTTAAAGGAACAATTGATTGAAATAGTTGAAAATAAAAATGAAGCAGAGACTTTACATTCAATACTTCACATTAAAGCTAAACCTTCTGATGCCGGCAAAGATAAACAATTTGGAAAGAAGAAATACACCGGGAAATTGTTTAAAAATACAAAAAAATAGTCACCAATATTTATAAGCTTCATTTATTTTGTTTGTATGATATAAAGTTAAATAATTTAATAAATAATTTTATTGTAAATTATACATTTTTATTCAGTTGACAACAAATCATTATAATGTACATAATACAAGGAATCGTTTTATGATGACGTCTTGCAAATAGTTTAACGCCAAGAACCTAAAACAAAGATAAATTAACATTCTGGATTGATTCTCTACAGATTGAATAGTTGATTATTAAATTATACAATGCACAAAACTGCATGCAATAAATGAGAATACAAGACAATGTGAGTGAGTAAACGAACCTTTCACATAGTTTTCTTTGATATTCTATCAATTTAAACTGCATCATATTTATATTTTAAAAACTTGTAAAAAATAACTTATCTACTTGCTGAGATATGTAGACTAAGATATTAAACGCACTGGTGAATACTATCAAAGGTACCTATGTATTTTATACCTATGTATTTTGACAAGGGATGCAAATATAAGTGTCAGTTCACACCGAGAGCCGACGCGCACTTTTTAAGATAGCGATACGATATAGAACTTTATTTTTATAAACACTCAGGAGAGAATTCGACTGAGACCGAGAAACGCCTGGCGTCGTCGCGAGTCACTTGTCACGAATTCTCTTACTGAAATGTGTATTTTTTGTGTAGTGCGTGTGTGTTGTGCTATCGTGCTACGTCGCGTCTAGGTGAGAACTGAGAACTGACCCTAACGCGACAGTTTTTTAGATTAATAACAATACACTTCAATAGGAATTTACGTCAAACGTAACACAAATCGGTATCAAGACCACAAGATAATATAAAGGTGCTTGGGATACTTAGTATGCTTGGGTGTAGTCCGCCAAATTATTTTTTTGGTACGGTATTCGCTGAAAAATAACTATACATATTAATTATTTATTCCTGTGACTGCAATTTGCAAAAAACGTAAGAAAACTGCGTATATAGCAGTATGGTAAGCGAGGCGGTCTCGAGTCTCATCTCGCATCGTCGGGCGTATTATCTATTGAATTCGAGTATTTAATATGGCAAGTTATGCCTGTGTAGGAATCTACGAATAATAAAAGTCAGGAAGCGTAACTATGACAAAATCAACGCGAAATTCGGCTCCAATCTTCACTACATTGGCAAAATTAAAAACACGTGCAAATAAGCCAATTAACTGCGCTTGCATAACGCGTCGTATTCCAACAAGCGCGATGATTGGTTCTCGGCGGAACAGATAATGCTAATTGGTTCGCGCGCTTGCTGCAGTGCGAAATGCGTAGACGATGATATGCATTGAGTGTGAGAGGATAACTCATAATTAAAATGATTTTATTTTTGCACTATGCAAATATTAGTATGATCAATTAGTTATAATTTAACTAAACCATTATATTATATTTACTTATTTAATAGTTTGTGATTCGAGTGTTTTTTAGATTAAAATGTTTCTTAACCTCTCGATTCTCGTTAAGCCCGATCAGGCTACGTTTTTACGTATAAAGAACCGCAGTAACCCATTTTTTTGGGAATCTGTGACTTTAAATTTATAATTAAAAGTAATTACCTACCTACTAATTCATCACAGTTTAAGTAAAATATCAAAACGTGTTAAATAAGTTTCAATTTGCGTTCATGTTGCATAACACTTTCCAGAGTCGCAAGTGTAGGATTTCAAAAAGTTTATTTAAAAACATTATGCAAAGTGGTTCCAGGATTCTTCATATCTGTATGGCTTCTACACCACTTAACAACACATGACGACATATTTGCAGTATGTAAACAACGCAAAACAATAATAATAACACTCCTAATTTCCACGCAACACGAACGCATCGACTCAATGATACCGGTGAACTGTTAGCGTGGCGCGGTACAGTTTTTCAGTAACGCCCACAACGGTCTAGTTTGCGTGGTGCCATTTTTGAGCTTGAGTTACGTTTCTTGATTTTTATTATTCGTAGGTAGGAATATTATTTTGCAAATAATCATCTTATTAGAAGTGCAACCCACGTGAATAAAGCACACTGCTATAATATTAAACTGACGTGATTGAGTATTTTTGAGGTTGTCAGTTCATTAACACCTGAAAAGTTGGCCAGAGGTTGAAAAGTAACCCTGTATTGTGGGAAAATTGATTGTTGACAGTCAGGGACATCGTATTAGTTAATTTAATTTCCCGCCAAAACAAATCACAAATCAAGCGCAACCGACGCTACAGTTCCGCTGCTTGCAACTGAAGCAAATACTGATAGCTCGAAGTACACCTACGTGACATCCATTGATATGCACAGCACAGGCTGTCCGATAGCAATGCGATAGGCATTCATCTTCGAACAAATATAACGTGATTTGACCAAAGTATTTAGCCGCATTTATTGTGAAAACGCGAATCTGCGCCGAAGCGGGTTACATATACCGTAGATGTGCCAAGTACATAGCCAAGTTTTAAACCCACCACAGCGCGGCGCGACTATTCAGAACCGTGGCCTCAGCATTAATAATAGCACTTGTCGTATAAGGGTGCTTTCACACGAGTATATTCTATTTTTTTCAGTTTAATAAAATCATCACGTTCGAAAAAAGTATTTGGGTATAATCCTCATGAATGCACACCGAATTTGACTTATTATGGAGAAAAAACGTATTTACATATGAACACAAACAATAAGGCGTCGCTGTCGTCCTAATTGGCGATGATCGTACGAGCAGGCGATGATCGTACGAGCAAACGATGCTATTTCGTCGCACGACGAGATTAAAAACACAAAAAACATTTAGAGTGTACTAATTGAAGCTCGCAAGTCATCAGCATTATCGTGCAACTAAATCGCATCGTTTGCTCACGTTCATCGCCAATTAGGACGACACCTTACACACAATACCAAATAGGTACTAAAACATCACTTAAGATTAGATTGGAGCGTCTTAAATAATTGAGTAGCCCCTATCCCATACAATCACGGCTAACTTCTGATCCGATGGTAGCACACTACTGAAGCTTCAGCCTTTCATAGTGCCCTCTTAGGACCTAAACTGAATAAACGGCCTTTGACTTTGAATCGAAAGTAGCCGACACAAGCACAACTTAAATGTGAATCAGAGTAATGTTTCAGTATTTGGTCAAAAGAGAATGTAATTATTCAAAGGAAACAACTATAAGAAAATCTTATGCATTTGGTATTAATTAACTTACACTGCATGATTTAAATGAGGGTGCGTTTATGCAGGAAGACAGCTCTTACAATAAGTAGTATGTAATAACAACATGGATAGTTGGCGGTCACTCACGGTATTGATGGCTCTTGTCAGTGAGAGGGACATAGATAACGCTCATTAGCTTTTTGACTGAAGTGGTGCCATCGGCAGCTTTGTCAACCTGAAAAAAAGATGACAGTTTGAAAGTTTCTAAAATCCAGATCTTTCCACACTGAGTACTTTCAAGTCAATAATAATTTTATTGTATTTCTAATAATTTATAGTATTATAGTTTATTGCATTCTTAAAAGTGCATGATATATATAAAATTGATTTGCAGGTAGTCCCCACACTAGGCAAGCCTGTCTCGTGGGGGCCACAATACAATCTTAGGTATCTTAGGTATGGTGACGGGCCCGTTGGCGCAGTTGGTTAAGACTCTGGTAAAGATTCCACCTATTGCGCCGCGGGTCGTGGGTTCGATTCCCGCACAGGACATGCATTTGTGTGCATGAACATGTCTGTATGTCCTGAGTCTGGTTGTAAGTATGTATTTACAAACAAAAAGTAGTATATGTATTATATCAGTTATCTGGTTTCCATAGTATAAGCTTTGCTAAGTTTGGGATCAGATGACCGTGTGTGAGGAATGCCCCAGGATATTTATTTATTATTTTATATTTATTATTATTAGGTAAGATAATGACAAGAAAAATCATTATGCACGTAATATTATTATGTATAATGTACCTATCAATATAACATCAATGACGATTGATCACCTATCCACTTTTCTATGGAGGTGACCAGCTAGTTTACTTTTATTGTCGCTAAGGCAAGTAAAGCTTATGCTTGTGTATTTTATTTTGTTAAATTAAACAAAAGTAGGTATGTATGTATAATGTTTGTGGAAAAAATAACCAATATAGTCAGATTGTCCAAAAAAATATGTATAATGTAACCTTGCTGAGTTTCTTGCCTTTTCATCTCAGTTGAAGGCCGATTTACGAACTGGTGGTAACTTCAGTAGCATGGACCTTCATAAGTGCCCTACTAGGGCCAAAATTTAATAAATGGCTTTGACTTTGAAGTTCCTGGTAATTTGGTTTTGACAAACAAATACCATATTCTTGAAAGCCTGTCTCTATGTATGCTTAGATCTTTAAAACTACATAGTATAAAATGAAGTCGCTTCCGCGTCTTTCTGTCCCTATCTTAGCTTAGATCTTTAAACTACGCAACGGATTTTGATGCGGTGTTCACTATGAGTTAGATAAATTTCGCAGGAAGGTTTATATAGGTGACTTGACTAGTAATTAGCAGTGGCGTGCATTCCATATAGGCAAATAAGCAATGCCTACCTCATAAGATTCAATTCAATAATATTTTACTACATAATCACTTTAAATAAAAATTCTAACCTAACATTCAATACGAAATTTCAAACTTTGCCGCGCAGGCACTCGCGAGTTCGCCTCTCAAATTCACGGCAATTCACGCACACTAAAACGATTTCGGCATATTCATTCACACACACACACTTCTTTAAGATAATACGACGAAAGCATAAATCACGCTTTTGCTATGCGTAGCATACTGACATTTGACATTCGCGATTTATGGACCAAAAGTAACCTTACCTACTCTGTTGTAAGTAAAGTAACCCATCCAAATTAAAAAGACTACAGTTACAACTATTTTACCAACATTAGAGCAACCATGTCTGGTCAATCACATACATTTTATAATTAGTGTAGAATTCACACGTAAAGATGTCGCTACAGACATCGTATGGACCACGGAAAAGAGAATACACTGGAAGGGCGATGCGTTAGAATTTGTATCGGAACCAGCGTCGCCAAACTCACACAAATAAATGTTAAATCATATATTGTACTACAAATAAACAATCCTTTTGATTGGTCGTTTCTATTTTACTCAAAAATAGCTTTAATCACACAGGTCATACATATGAAAATATACCTTTTTACGTTAACATAAAATTTATTTTTCAATAGCGTACAAAGTATTTACGTCGTTTTGTAATCTACAAACTAACTAGATTCAATCGACGAAAAATTTCTGCCACTCGGCACTAGATGGCGTTATTTTCATGGAACGCAATTTTGAACTTAAACGCATTAGACATAATGTTGATAATTGCGTAATAGCTGCGTCGACTAGCGTCGAGTAGCAACACTTATTGCTATTCGCTTAATGCAGCGAAAGTAATCGATAAAATATCAATAAAATTATCGATATTTTAATTTCGTCGATATTAAATTGAATTATTTTTAGAAATTCCGTAAGAAAATTCACGTTCGATAAGAATAATTGTGCTAAGAATACTGAACTGTAAAAAAAAACGTTTAACATGATGAAGTAAATTAAAAAAAAGTTATTTTTACACGGTTTACACGGCCCTTGAAATAAAATTTATTTGTTTCTAAATTCTCGTTTTGAAAGCTTAATTTTAACAGATGAATGCGGATATTGATATAACTTTCAACTATTGCCTTAATCAAATCAGTGATAAAAAGATGAATTTTATCGATATTGATCGAACAAAACTATCGATGCACGTGTTTTGGGGTCACGACAGGTCACGACTCACGACCACTGTGAAAGAACGCAATACATTACGTGCGGAGTTGCGCTCGCTACCTTGCGTACAAATAAAGTGAGAGTACATTGCCTTCAATGTATAATTTTGCAGTAGTATCGAGTTTATCGTTTACACCTAAAATTATCATAATCTCGAATACATTTTTATAAATATCACAATTAAATAAAGGTTTGTAGACTCATCGATGAAAGGAAATCCCTCCTTGAGTTACACTCCGACTCCTCACTTCGTTTCCTACAGGAAATAATAGCGCATCACGACATAATTAATATTTTTCGCGGAGCTACGCACCTCTGCTAAGTATGGCGGATACTACGAAGCGTTGACGCGTGTTTTGGTTGATATATGCCCATTTGATGTAATGTGTGGCGCGCGGGCTCCGCTAGCATAGCGTCTCTATTTATATTTCTTTTCTCTGTGGTATGGACGGATTGAAAATTGATTCTTAGTCAAAACGCTATTAAATCACTTTTTATTGAGATTTATTGCAAAGGAATACAATTTGATAATAATAATTTAATTTAATTAATTTTTTAAACTCGTATTTTCAATATTTGCAATTTATTTAATTTTATTTAAATCTTTCGACCTTACATAGATGGCCTTACCGTCGATTATTTTTATTTCTTTTTATCGTCTAGGACCGAAACAATCAAATAATAATAAAATAAATCTAATATTAACCTGTTTCTATTAAGCAGAGACTTCAACGGTAAATAAATATAGTCTAAATATTTGAAATCTACAACGATTATTTTTAAAAGTACAATGGTCAGTTTCGTCCCAATTGTATTTCATTTGTTTTTATGGGCTTAAGTCTGTATCTAGCTAGTGCAGGAAAACGTATAGTGGTTTCATTTATTCAACAAAATATCAAATAAGAACAATTATTAAGTCTTTTATGGTCAAAAGGATTAAAGCCATTCGTAAATCACCGACCCTGCTCACAAAATGTATGGAGAATCGGATGAGTAATTTGACCTGTAGTGGAGAACAGCCGGTTATCTGGACATACATACGAAAGCATTTTTGTCCAATCTGAAACGGAGACTCTTCGCTTGCTCGGTATCAAAGTGATTTTTAAAACTTATAGATGATTAAGAATTTGCTATCTTGACCTATTTTTAATCGTTCCCTAATCAGGGCCGGCAATAGCCTATATAGCGCCGGGTCAGGCCTCTGTCACTTGCCTATATCTACCGCGATAAGCATCTACAGCTCGCTTCGAGCTGGGCTCGACTAAACTGTCGGGGCCGCCACGCGCTAACATATCTCTCGGCATGCCCTATTCTGAAACCCTAGGCACGCCACTGCATCGAGAGTCAAGGTGAGGCATTGGCAGTGAGCCTAGATGTAGCGAAAGCGTTCGATCGGGTCTGGCACAGGGGTCTTCTAAGGAAGTTACCATCATACGGGCTTCTCGAGGGATTATGCAAATGGGTTGCCAGCTTTCTGTCCAGCAGAAGTATAAGAGCCGTCGTCGACGGTAGCTACTCTAATAGCATGGACATGAATGCCGGCAAGGCTCTGTGCTGTCCCCAACACTGTTCCTTCTGCATAACAATGAATGCCGTCAATAGACAGCATATCATTCATTGCTATGCGGACGACAGTACAGGGGACGCTCATTATACGGGTCGTGCAAATCGTTCCGAGGTGGAGGAAAGCCACGAACGGCTGGTGTCTGAAATCCAGAGTACACTAGCTTGTGTCTCCGATTGGGTTCGACTAAACCTAGTCCATTTCAACCCCACCAAGACTCAAGCCTGCGCGTTCACCGCTAAGAAAATCCCATGGTCTGTGGCTCCACAATTCCAGAACACTTCCTTGAACATCAGTCAAAGCATTGGGATTCTTGGCGTCGACATTTCTAGCGACGTTTTGTTCCGAAGTCACTTGGAACACAAGATTAAGCTGGCATCCAAAAAGCTTGGAGTGCTCAACAGAGCGAGGCAGTACTTCACATCGGGGCAAAGGCTGCATCTTTATAAGTCGCAAGTCCGGCCTCATATGGAGTATTGTTGCCATATGTGGGCGGGGGCACCTGGATGCCAGCTTGGGCCTTTAGACTCGGTTCAGCGACGTGCCGCTAGAATTGTCGACGATCCCAAGCTCACGAACGGTTACGAGCCTCTCAGTTTGAGGAGAGACTTTGCCTTATGTGTGTTCTACCGCTTGTACAACGGGGAGTATTCCAAGGAATTGTTCGACTTGATGACCACGGCAACCTTCCACCATCGCTACTTTCGCCATCGACGGGGAGTCCATCCTCACACATTGAAACCCATCCTTATATATATCCTTGAGCCGTTCTATGTATTAACAAGGGGCGTCAATTCAAACATTTGATTAAAGTTTAATAAATATAACAAAAATAAAATAGTGGTTTCTTAGGTGGCTGTTTCAAGTCTTTCTAGAGCTTGTAGTACTGCGACCAGACTAGATGTATGTAGTGGTTTCTTAATAAATAGATGTTTCCATTAATTTTCCACAGAAATTATTTGTTTCCCAGAAATAGATCTTTATAAGCGACACTATGAGATGGAGTAATAATACAGTTTTTTTTTATTTTCAAATCAACGAGTACCAAGTATACTGTTTTCTTTTTTATTAAAATCGGCCTTGGGGCTCCTTTCAGCATTTGTCGCTATGCCCTATACTTTAGGATTTAGCCAACCAGGCAAAAAATTGTAAAATGTTAAGGGATATAATTAGGTAAGCATTATTTAAACTTTTTAACTTTCACGCCTTTTAAATTAAAAACTTCAAACAATAAAAAAATGTTTATACCATAGAATTGGAAATGTTAGGAAAAAATAAAAAGTGCCCATCGTCCTTTAGAATACTGCTCTATAAAAAGTGACATCTGTTGTCATTTACTGACAAAACTAACATTGCTGTAGTGACATACGTGGCAAGACTAGCAAATAGTACCTTTGACTCACCACCGGCGCTGTACTTGCGCGAGTTACGGTGGTAACTTTTGAAGTATGGGCGCTGACCCTCTGTTGTACGTAGTATTTATCTACTCTGAGGAGCAACTCAAATATAACTTCGCAATTTATTTGTGTTGGTTTGTTTATGGTTTGGCTGGCATTGTATGCAATGTTGTTGTTATTTACTTATTGTGATTTTGAAAGAAAGAAAAGAAAGAAAGAAAGAAATACATTTATTTATACCACCAGAACGCACAGAATACAAAAAAAAGGTACATACAAAAAAAAAAGTAACAATAATATTGAAGAATAAAACAGTAGAAACAAACAATAATAATAATAATCTGTGCGTCGCGGAGTAAAAAAAGGCCCCGACTCAGTATAAAGTTGTGGGAACTACCCACAACACTGGTATTCTGCCGGCACCTTGTGACGCGTGAGTCACGAACATCGGCGAGCAGGTCCTTACAAGAAATATAAAAAATCCAAAATCAAAGCAAAAAACCAGAACGTAAAAAGAGGATAAAAAATAATAATTGCGAATTGTGAATATTTAGCAAAAAGTTGTTTTATAGGTGGAACAGAAATACCTAGTTAAAATAAATTAAATAGTGAAAGATTTAGTGCTGTTAAAAGGAAAACTCCTATATCAACGATGAGAGCCCCGGTAAAACGACCAAACAAAACCTGCTTCCGCACCATCCGAAAATTAATAAGTGAGTGAGTACATACATGCATAATACATTACAATTGTAAGATAATTAAATAAATAAATAAGTATATCATATTTACATAAATTAGGTATAGGTACATATTATAATTCTAAAAAGATTTGTTATCTTTTTGTTGAGACAGTAGGTATCTTTTATATGATAGTTTAAACGTGTGTTTTGTTTTTAGGTCCCGAAGAGGTGGAATTTTGCGAAGTGTATTGTGTGTGAAATGAAGAAATTTTGTGGTGAAGATGCAAAATGTGTCGATAAATTATTCCTTTAGTCCGTTTTCGTTTGTTGAAAATAGTAGGTTGCTGTAGAGTGTAGACCAACTCCAAAACATTCATGGATTTAAAACAAAGGTAAAAATCTTAGACATTTTAACACAGAATATTATGTTTATTAAACACCTGGCTATCTGGGTGCTGTTATTCGAATCTATTATTCTGTTATAATTAGGGATTGCAATCCGGATACTTCGAAATCCGAAAATGACTGAAAAATCCGGATTTTAGGGGCCTATTATAAATCCGAATATTGAGAATAAAATCCGGTTTTTTCGAATTTTAATCATAATTGATTATAGTTGATGTTTAACTAAAAATTTTCATTAAATATCCAGTAGATTTAGGTCAGTATTACTCTGAAATCTATACACCGCTCGGCACACACGCGGCTAGCTGCTACCGCTCATCCATCTAGCTAATAGTTAAGTCGGCCAGTGAGTCTTAGATGGAGGCAATGCGCGTGCGGCGCGAGTTACAACTCTTTGCACAACGTAATATCAAGAATGATAGTTCTATATAATCGGGTTACCGCTGAAAGCATTTTGTACATCGGCTGATCTCAGAAAATTGTTACTTTTGAAAGGGTCTGACACACCAGCCTTCTAAGCAAGCTTCCTTAATATGAAATGTCTGGTGGTCTGTGCGCTTGGATTTCCAATTTCCTGAGCGAACGGTCTATTCATGTAGTCATAGACGGGTGTTCGTCGGACCTTTTCGCAATAAATTCCACAGAGATCAGATTCAGTTCTCTCTGCAACCTTATTTCTGCTGCATATTAACGATCTGGTGAAGCCCGGTATCTTTGGGTACGTAGACGATAGCACCGTTGTCATAGATCCAATTGTTGCGAGAGGCCATGGTAGAGCGTTTGAACGTAACTTTACAGGCAGTCTCCGATTGTGGCAATGCCAATCTAGTCACTTTTAATGCTACCAAGACGCAGGTATGTCTTTTCACCACCAAACGGAGCCCTTTCCACCAGGCTCTCGCCCTCGACTCAATAAACCGCCGAGCCAGAAGACTCATCCAATATGAGACTAATTATGACGAAACTCACGAGGCTCGCTCGACCATCGAAGAAAGGTTGCTCGCCTTATCGGTTTTGTACAGGATATATTTTTGAGAGTGTGTGCAGGAATTGCTCAACCTTATTCCAACCACCATCCCTATTTTTACTCCGAACCACAAGACACGGTGAAATTATTCTATTGTATCCTCAATTATAATGCGGACAGCAAGGGAGTGGAACTGGAACTGCTTCCGGCGACTGTATTTCCTGACTCTTAGAATCTAGGGACTTTCACGGCCAGAATGAAAAGGTTCCATTTGGGTTAGCGTGCTCCACCTTAGGCTTCGTCATTATCCTTTATGGACGGCTCAGTAGCCAAATACAAGCCCATTTTTTTAAAAATATTACTTGCAGTTTAATTCAAATTCAGAAATTGTATATTCAATATAGGCACTTACTAACGTTACAATTGATTTTACCACCGGTTCGTAATACACATAAACTGAGAAGACTCCCAGCAAGAAACTCAGCGAGGATTTTTTTTTTAAATTATCTTATAATAAATTTTACTATATTAGATAATTAAATTAAAATAGCCTGTAAAGCGAACACTTCATTCAAATGCGTTCTTGTCTTCTACAAAGTCGGAAACTTTATAGTACCCTTTATTACACAATTTTTGTTTAACTTACTTTTTAAATCTATACACAGATAGTTCTTGAATTGATTTGGGTACTTTGTTATAGAAGCGTATACATTGCCCTTTAAAAGAATCCCTAACTTTGCTGAGCCGTGTTACAGGTACAGCAAGTTTGTCCTTATTTCTAGTGTTTATACTATGAGTGTCGCTATTTTTAGGAAAGTTAAGTATATTTTTTCGAACATAAATTAAGTTTTCATATATGTACTGAGACGACACTGTCATTACATTTGTGGTTTTAAACTTATCCCTATGGGAATCTCTTGGCTTTAAGTTATATATTGCGCGAATCGGCATCCCCCAAAGGAGGATGCCGTAAGACATTAAACTATGAAAATAACTAAAATAAACTAATCTTGCCGTAAATTCGTCAATGAGAGAACGGATTTTCTTCACTGCATACGCTGCGGAACTAAGTTTATTCACTAGATTATGTATGTGTGGACCCCATTGTAACTTATCATCTAATGTAATACCTAAAAATACAGTTGTTTTAACAAGATCAATTTTTTTTTCAAATGCAAGCAATGGAAATACAATAAAATAGAACACCTCTCTTCAAACTAATAATAATTAAGCATAAACTACGCGTACAATTTAAAATTACAAAAGATTGCAAAAAATATACAAAAATTCGAAAAATCCGGATAATCCGGATTATAGGTGATGATAAAATTTGAATCCGGATTAGAAAAAAATCCGGATTTTGCAATCCCTAGTTATAATGTATTTTGTTTGCTAATGAATCATACCAAATGTGTGTGGAATGATACGCTGACCTAAACAATTTTACGAATCGGGTCAAAAAACATAATCTATCTAAGAGGCATATTTAGGCGTGTATGGCCATGATTTCTTCTGCCTACCTAGTCCGAAAACCAATGCACGCCACTGTTAATTAGTAAACGTTACTTAGGCACACGATTTTACTCATGATACCAAACAACTTTCCCAAAGAAACAAATATTATAATATAATAACATACGCGATACCGTGAATGGGCGGGCTGAGACGGGCGCGCATATCGCTTGATACCACACGACATTGCACCCGTGCGAAGCCGGGGCGGGTCGCTAGTTCGTTTATAAAATACAAGTATTTACGATGAATTAACGTTTTTTACAGTTGTATGTTTATTGTGTGTGTTTATACCCTTCCCCACTAATTTAGGGGATGGAATTATCCATATGAAATGCGAAAAACTTCTGGGGCTCTACCGCGTAATACCATTAATTATTTCATCCAATGACGCGCACGCGGTATGACGCGACGATGACCATTCGTGGGCCCTGATTGGATGAAATTCATTAATTGTGTTCGTTAGAGCCCCAGAAGTATGAGACCAATTCAAAAAGTGTTATTTTATTGCACAGATTACAGAATAAGGCAGACGGAGCGCGAGGAACCACAGTTTATTAATAAAGAAGTGTTTTTTGTTACATAAAGTTTGTTAAACAAAGCAAATACACATTCAAAATCGAATACCAGTTACGTAAGTACGTTTTTCGATTTGTATTTGCTTTTTTGGCCTCACTCCCGTGTTCCGCGCGCTACATCTCCCTTATTCTGTAATCTGTGTTTTATTGTTACCTGTGTAAGATGCTGTTCACCCCCTTCTGGGCCAACAGGCACGATAAGTCGTCCTCCTGGTTTAAGTTGATCAATTAACTGCACGAAAAAAGATATTTGATGTAAAAATGTAAATTCTAAGGCTGCAAGGCCTTTCAAACTATAGCAGAAAAGTGGACAAGGCAAATTACAAAATTGTTGTAGACTAATTAAAAAACGCAGACTTACAGCTTGAGGCATTGTTGGTGCAGCAGCTCCGACATGGATAGCATTATAAGGTGCCTCAGATGGGTATCCTTGACGACCATCGCCAACTTAAAAAAAGTGACATTAACAATGGTTACAAAATGTATATTGAAACTTGTTTGATACTTGATTTGATTTATATAAATAATCAAAAAATAATCATCATTTACAAATTAATAATGTTTAATCATTGTAGTTTAACAGCCACACACCTCGGTATGCCACACATAAATGAAGTTTCATTAAAATAAAATTTTGTGGATATGATTGTATTCAGTTTCATAATTATTATATTTTGCGATATATTTTCAGATATTTTATTTATATAATTAAGGGAAACTAACAGCTTTGTTAAATATAGTTTTCTTTTTATGAAAATTAAAAATATGTTTAAAGCTAATAATAAGTTTTCACTACCTTCTAAAGAAAAATACAATTTGGAAATAACCAAAATAGTAGTTGTTATTATAATTGTACTATATACCATCTCAAGCCAATCTGGTATAATAATAAATCACATATTGACTCCCACATACAAAAAAAAAGAACAAATTTTTAATTATAACTAGGTACAGTAGTACCCAACTGATATGGCACGTCGTGAATCTTCGTTCACACAGAAAAGAAAGTATGGCCCGAAGATTAACGAAAGAATACTTACAATCAACCTTAGATTTTTTTTTTTTTTTTTTAATGTTAAATGGGTTTGCGTTTGACCTTCGACTGACCCCAAGAGGAGTTAAGTCGAGGCCGAGGATGTAGCACGCTTACCCAGAAAAAGCCTATTCACTCTGGCCTTGAATACATCTAGGTTGTAGGTGTCGGGAAACACAGATCCCGGAAGAGAGTTCCACTCCTTTGCTGTTCGTATAAGAAACGATGAAGCGAAGCGTTGAGTCCGGGTACGCGGGATGTCGACAACGTATGGGTGGAAATTCTCCCGGCGTCTTGTGTTTCGGTGGAGAAATGGGGATGGAGGAATAAGATTGAACAATACTGTAGCACACTCTCCAAAATATATCCTATAGAAGACCGACAAACACGAAACCTTACGCCGATGTTCAAGGCTCGTTAATTTCGCCTCAGTTATCGAAACATCGCCGACTAGTCTCCTAGCACGACGGTCTATTGAGTAAAGGGCCTCCAGCTGGTATTTGGCAGATCCATCCCAGAGGTGACAGCAGTACTCACTAAGATCACTAATACAAGGTTCATAATACCCTGCAGCTGTTAGTTCTGTCTCACTCGCAAGTCACGCCCCTCCGCACACATGGCGGTAGCTGCCGACCAATAGTATTTCCCATGCTTTGAAAATGTATCTTCTGCATAGGTACATTGGTAAGCCATATCAGTTGGCTACTACAGTAAGTACATTGAACTGTGGGAGACAGGATCAAACTAGGTTTCCCTGTGCTATGAGTCTCCCCTGGCCGGGGGTCTTGTTACAGTTAGTTCAACATTTTATAATGAGAGGAACAGACTTCCTAACATATGACTTTTGTACATGTTTTATCAAAAATTGTTTCATAAATGAAGTTGGTTAACAAAAAAGAATATAAGTGTGTGTGTTTGATTTACATACAGAGTTTCTCCAAGATAGACACAGGATATTTAGTAAATATCCTGTGTATATCAAATAGAGAAACTAGGAGGCCCAGTATAATAATTGTTCTGTTTCTTGGTAGTCCAATTCCAAAAGCCAGTCTCTAATTTTATTTCTACATTCAATTTTATGTAGGTATATGATAAATTCCTACCAATAAGTTTGATCCTTTCAGTGGATAGTAAGCTAGGGTTGTCACTTTTAATATTCTTTGTTGCTAAGTTGATCAGCTCTGGTATGTGATCAATTCCAATTACTCTTCCAGTTTCTCCCAGCATGAAAGCCATACATGCCGTCAGGTATCCTGAACCAGATCCAACATCTAAAGCTTTTGTACCAGGCACCAACTGATTTTTCAACCTTTCCAAAGCATGGGCATGCTGAAAAAGTATCAATACTGGAATCAACCTAGCATGCTGATTTTGATGTGATAATAAGAAAAAAGGCAGCAACACAATCAATTGGTGCTATTATTAATTATATTACTATTGTTATAAAATAGGTACATACAAGGCTATGATCGGCTCTAGGTGTTAAAGTTCCTCTGAATCAGTTGATTTCATTTAAAACCTCAAAAATATTATCATCTATAATACAAGTGTTTTAAATAATGTGTAATAAATATACTAACCATGTGAGGAGCACTGATAGTTGCAGAGTATCCTATTGTCTGTGGTGAATCTTGGTAAGGAGCATAAGGGCAATAGTTTTTACGATCAACCGCTATCATTGCATTTGCTACTGCTTCTGATTTTATTATTCCATTTGCTGAAAAAATAATTTTTTTATCAATAATTTAAATTAATTTTATATTTCTTTAAGCTTCCAACCGTAGCTGTACTAGAACCTAGGGACCTAATTTATATACAATACTCTACCAGGGTAAGTTGTATCCTGTATTGTTTGTGTGCATAACTTCATCACTCTGTCTACCATTGAAGACAACAGTTATAGGCGCCAAAAATGCAGGACGGTAAATTGTTGTGGCGGTCGAATTGATTTACTTTTTGACTCTCTCAGTTAACGGCAAGTCTATTCTTACTTGTTTACTAGCTGATAAATAACTTGGGCACACTAAATTTATCTATTATATTCTATATCTACTATATCACTATTACATGTTTACATTAGAAAATACACATAAATACCTCTCAAGTTACGGACCATATCTGCATTATTTACTCCATGACTTCTCCAAGCCATTATAACTGACAAAGTTAAACCTAAACCAAAGAAATATACGAAAAAAATTTGCATACACGTTTTTATTTATTTCCTTGTAAATTTGAAGATTTTCGTTCAATTCGATAATGAAAGAACCCTTGTTATTTGATTGAACTTTATTTTTCCAGTGTTGCTACTTGCTGGCGTAGAGTCCACAAACTACCAAGAGAACTAGTAGAGTCACAAACTACCAAGAGAACTAAAGTTCGTAGAGTGAAGCAAAGTCAAAGAGTAATATAATACATTGGGAAATTGGGATAATAGGTACCTATTGATAATTTGGAGTGAAGTCTCAGATAAATTAAATTTTTAACAAATAAAAAAAACCGCCTTCAAAGTACACTAAAAAGTAAGAAATACTGTTTTGAAGTGAGCGAAATCGCATGACGTGTTCTGTTGAAAATATTTCGCTGAGTTCAAAATAGTGTCAGATAAAGAGTTATTTCTTACTTTTTAGTCTTAGAGTTACTTAAATACTTTCGCGTATAAAGGCATACGTAAACAATGCATTTATTTATGCGATAGCAGCAATCGCGGTTGATTTGCTGTCTTTTTTTAAGAGTTCCGTTGTCTATCTCCGAAACTAATCAATTTCGGAATAAACCCCTTTGAAAAAACAAAAAAAGAATTTTGAAAATCCGTCCATATATGACGGAGTTATGCCGGAACATACATAAATAAAATATATATATATAAACATTCGAATTGAGAACCTCCTCCTTTTTTTGAAGTCGGTTAAAAAAGGTACTCTTTGGAGTGAAGTGTGGAGTGAAGCAAAGAGTATTCAATAACTAGGTACGTAAGAAGAGACGGGACTCCATAGAGCAAGATAAAAATGATAAAATATCAATTGGGTACCAAAAAAAGCCACAATGAGAACAAATGAGAATAATAACAATCAGTGAATCAGTACTACCAAAGTACCAACCTTAGAACGAAATAGAGATGCGCTGCTTAGTAGATATTTAAATCTATCGATATCGATATATATATATATATATACTGTTGTAAATAATATAGATATTTAAGATCCTCTGATTTTGTTTTAGCACTACCAAAACAAAACCAGTGGTACTTTGTTCAGATTATGACTTGTATAAAATATAATATACCATACAATATATTAATACACAAGGTTACATAATAATAATAAATATTAATATTTTTTACTGTAAGTATAAATATAATATTAAATAGGAAGGGGAATTAGATGCATTTTTTCCTGTGGATCACAGACCGTGGTATTTAAGAAAACCGTAAAATGTCGAGACAAAGAACTAACTAATACAATACACATTATATTAATATACAGTAAGGTTTTTGATTGGAGTTTAATTAAAACTACATAATATTTGCAACTAGACGTATTATCAAAACAAAAAGTAAATCCTGTTTAGGCCCTGATAAGGCATTTTTTTGTGAATCCTAAAAAAATATGTTGTATGTAGGGACTCATAGCTTTATCCCTGCAATATAAAGCGTACGCCGTATGCGCCGCTTGCAGTCGTCACACGCAGTCGTCACACTCAGTCGCCATAGAACAAACTCGTTGCCTTTTGATAAACACACTTGTCATGTTATTATTATTGTTGTGCACTCCTAATATAGCGTAATAAAATATATTCGCAAGTTGGAGTTTTGTTGACTATGCCCACAACGTAACCTTAATAATAGGATTGGCTACATAAGAGTCCTAAACTAGGATTAGCCATAAGAAGAATCCTAAATGTAATGTGTAATCCTAATATGTAACATAACATGTATATGTTATGTTACATATTAGATAAGCACAGTAATATTATTTTGCTGAACTCGTTAATTGAGCAATTTTATTTTTGTCTGCATTAAACTGTTCTGTGTCACTAACGGAAGCATTAACTTTACGACATTCATTTCTGATTAATAAAGCTGCCAATCGAGACAGCAAAGCCTCAGATACATTTTTAATGTGCTTCTCACACAACCACGATTTATTTTTATTTTATTTATTAGGTCTACCAACAGTTTGTACATTAATACAAGTTACACAATATATAATACGAAAATCTTAAATCTAATGCACTAAACTAATAAAAGGTAAACACAACATGTTAAAACGAAATACAAAGGAAACTAATTAAAAAAAAAACAAGCTTTGATTACTACATGATCTAAACTGATGATAAATTTAGGTCTGTCATCATCATTAACTGGCAATATTTGCCAATATTGATAGAGTGATGATTTTCTCTTACATTATGCTCAAATACAGAAACACATGAATCAACAGTTTTACATAGATCCAGAGTCGGGTACGTAAGAGATAGTGTATCCTTCCACCATTCCCTTAGTGCGATATAGTTGTATATTGTATCCTTTCCAGGCGTAGTTGCGACACGTCTCGTCGCGTCTCGTCTCGGTGTGAACTGACCCTTAAAGACCGAACCTTTCAACGCTTTACACTTAACAACATTTTCCCCAATGACCCCTTTAGCTCTATCGCTAGCAGGAACAGTATGAATATGCGGAATATTTGGAATAGAAGATGATCATTATTTTGTATCAAATTGATTTTACAAAGTCTTGTGAAATAAAATCAAAAAGTGGCTATATACCTTGCAGCTGCTCACTTGTATGGCTCACCTCTATAGTATATTCTACTGGAATATCATACTCGCTACAAATTTCATTGCAATTTACTGATAAATTATCATTTAAATTTATAGATTGTTCAATATCCAGGGAAGCATTTGGGGCCGAAGGAGTAGGTGGATAAACTAGATGAATGTGAAAATATTTAAAATTTATATAATAAATTATCGTTTTATTTGTATTGATTTTAAATATGTGTGTTACTGACCCGATGCTCACTGTTCTTTATAAAGGTAGCAGGGAAATCCCTTAAGTCTTTAGAGAGTGGCTTAGCTGAGATTCTTATGGATGGAACTGCAGTCTTCTTTAGCCGTGTTTTTTTTTCTGAAAGTCCTTCTCAACAAAATGGTTTCCGCAAATATATTTTAATTCATTTAGTTTATCTATTGGAATGTAAGCCAAGTCCTCGTTGCCTGTCATTTTCACCCATTTTCGGCACCTAAAAATATAAAAATATCGATATCGAATTCGATAATAAATGTTGCACAACTCTATTTTCTTATATATTATTATGGTATATACCTTAAGATACTATATTTAGATGTTTTTATTAAAGGAATTATAGAACTCATAAATAATATGATATTTTAGTTACCGAACTGCATCCAGGGGAAATTTGGCCATAAAAACACGTTTTTTACCATCTTTCCTTTCCGATCTTAATCCGCACACTTCGCATTTTCTATACTTCAATCTTAGTTAAAAAAGAAACGGTTTCGTAAGCAAAACACTTATTATTCTACTTAGCAATTAGATTAACCACTATCCTGTATAATATTCTGTAATATAATATCAAAATGTTTTCATTTATTTAAAACTGGAGGGAAACAACAAGTGACAGATGACGTTTAATCATAGAGCGAGACAGAATACGGAAATGAGAGGGCACCATAAAAGTTCTACCAAACTTCATTGACTTTTTTCTTCTTCTAAGTCGCGACAGACTGGAGTGAAGTAGCTTTCTCTGTCTACGGTTGCTGTGGGTTGCTGGAAACGGTTGCTGTGGGTTGCTGGAAACAAGTTGACTGACCATATATATACCACAGACGACTTAGGGATACTACCTACGTAGTGTCTATATATCCGTACATGATGAAGAGAAAATACGAGCGAACTTTGTTTTTGTTCTTGGAATCCCAGAGCTAAGATAAAAAGGATTTTGATCATTGCATTTTGTAATATTTATTCATTCCCGTCTCCCTGAAGGCAATAATGTGATGGCATTTTCTGGAGTCGCGTTTGGCAGATTTTTTGCCCGTGTCGTCGTGCCGGGCAGATTCGTAATTTTTTAGATGGTCACCCTGACTATAACAGAGGCTGCATTCCGAATTAAAGCTATAATCGCTGTAATCGATTTGAGCCTGCTTAAACCTGTGGCTTAAACCCGAAGGATACCTAGATTTGCCACTAAAATAATAATAATTGGCTACTTGACAGTTTTCGGAAACATATTTTAAAATTTACATACGTGTATTTTATACCTCTTACAATTATCTTTTTATCAAAAAAATTTTATTTACAAGGAAAAAAAAATATTTTTTAACATTTCAAACGTCAAACTATTCGATTCGGAAATTAAAATAGCAATGGGCGCTTTAACCTATCATGCAGAATATATTTATTTTTGTTTAGGTATTATTTGTAACACTAAAATTGTACTATTATCATACTATGTTAAATAAATATTGATGTTCTTACAGTTTTGATTGTATTTTAATGTGCAAATATACATTTTCATTATTATTTTATCATGTCGGAAACTCATCTCGGAAGTTTTCGAATCCGCTCCCGATTCCGAATCCGACCGTTTTAAAATAACCCCGCTGCTCGATAGACCACGATGTAACGCGTACCGCGCGTCGAATCGAGCCGATACGCAGTGAGCGTGCGCGCTTATCGTGGACTATAGGTACAAATTGAGCTGATCTGCGAGCTGAGTCATTGAACCAGCTCAGAGCTCACACACCTGAGCCGTGAGCTGTTATGCAGCTCGCGTATTTTTGTTTAGTTACACACCTCTAGTTAAATTTGACGTCACAAACCTTACAAACAAACCATAGATGCTCAATCCCGGCCGCTCGCGTTTCGGTTCTTGTAATCCACAGATAAAAAAACTCACTTTTTATTTCCTAAAATAAAATATTAAAAAATTATTATTATCCTAAAAACATATTGTGTAATTATTGTTAACCTATTAGCTATCATATCTAACATATTTCATATTTTTTCATTATAACTGTCAAGTAGCCAATTACGAAAGCGAGATACGTATATGTCAAAACGTGTATGTGTGAGCAGGACTAAGCATATTTTGTCGTCCCTATCTCGCGTATAGGTTTCTATTGTTGACATCAGTGTCAAAATCAGTGTCGTTGACCTCGTGATGGCAAGCAATTTTCTAACCTACCAAAGTGTGAGGCTTATTATTGTGGGTGGTTAACTATGGTACTACCTGTCATTCGTAAATAGTCGAATTATAAGTTGATGGGGATACCAGCATTTTATTATTTTTACCACTTTAAATAGCGTGTTTTATTTTTTGTAGTTTTAATCCACGTAAGTTACATTAGTAATTTGTTTTATATATTTGTACATAAGTTTGATACAAACATTAAAAATAATTACTTTGGAAATAATAACTTATAAATAACGACGATGATACATGGAAGCAATATATGTAGGCATGTGCCTAATTTTTAAACCACCAAACATAATAAAGAGGATAATAATATGCATACATATTTTCTATTTCAGATAAAATAAATAGAAAACAGATATATAGGTAAATAAATATTTTTTCTCTTTCAGATCCGACAGGCTCAACCGAGTAACTCTAAATATTAAACTTCGGGAGTTTATATTGAAGAAAAGGATAGTTTGGTATAATGAGAAGTTTTCTTGTAGGTATTTAAAGAGTTGCTGCAAAATAACTAGGTGGCGCTGTCAGCACCAAATTGAATTGTCAAATCAAAATATGCTGTCACATAACTTAAGTGTTGCCACATAGGCCAACAACGGAAGGTGTCCATCCTTTTTAATTCAAAATCGTCAATTGAAAAAAATATATATACAGATTTCTTTTATTAAGTGTTAATTGATATTAATGGCAACCATGACATTGATTAAATGAAACCAAATTTCAGAGGAGCAAAACTTAATTTTCGTTGCTTTTTGGTAACAGCCTGTTTTTTTTCGTCCGAAATTAGTAATAAGAGGCGGCAACACTGTTATGAGTGGACGTTTGTTTCCGTTGTTTGCGTTGTTTGTTTTGTTGTCGAAGTCACGCTAAGGATTATTTGTTTCTATCATTGTTTTGATATTCTACAATATTCTATTACTCCGATAGTGGCGTTGAGTCGAGCATCCGCTCCTCCGTGACTATCGTCGACCTATCTTCTTTACCTGAAAAGTTGTTCAGTGAAACATTAGATATGTCAAATGTTTGAACTGAACAACTTTTCAGGTACAAATTTGTTGTATAAGATAGTATGAGTTTCTTGCCGGAAGTCTTCTCAGTTCAAGTGTATTATGAACCGTTAGTAGAATCAATTTGTAACGTTCGTAAGTGCCTTATTAGGACCTAAATTGAATGAACGATTTTTAAATGTTGTTTTTTAATAACTGTAGGTAAGTACCTGATTTTCCATAATTTTTCTGAGCACCTTCTTGATCAAAATATACATCATCTTCTGGATGAGATTCTACAGCCAAATTTAATGAAGAACTTGCGGTTGGTTGAGGTGTTATAGGAGGCGTAGACCATGGAAAAATAGACGGTACTACATTTTTCTTCAAACTGCATTTTTGACCTAATAGAAATAATTATGTAAGTACATAAGTAGGTATCTAGTAGAAAAGATTAGTTATTTTATTGTTTCACAAATAATACGAAGTCGCAATCTAGGTACCTGATTGAAAATCGCTAGCCTTAAAATGATTAGGACATAAGCATAAATATTGTTTCAAATGCCATCCAATTTTGCGTTGGACATCCACCCTTGTTGCTCTTATCCACTGTGACCTTAGTGGTTCATCAGTTGGAAATGTAAGACGTCCCTTATTGGTACAATTCACAACTGCACAAACACGCATTTTCAATAGTTTTCAAATCATTCAAATCTAAGCTAAATTTCACAACAGTTTTGGACAAAACACATATGATAGTGACATAATACTAGTTACAGACGATCCGACTGTCGGACGTCTGATGGTCAGGGCCGTGTGTAGCGCGGCAGGACTCTCTAAGTATATACTGTAGTCTTTGGGCAGGACGTCGAAAGCTTCCAACCGGTATTAGTAATAATTATGAGGGTCCTGCCGCACTACACACGTTCCTACGGCAGGACGTACCTTGGCCGTGTCTCCTGCGTAATAATAAAAATAGGAGTCCGACATTGGAACGTCTGTTACCAGTATAAAGCCAAATAGTTATGGGCTGCGTTCAGTAACTACGCCGTGTAACAGTTCAATAACATGTGTAGTAACTGAACGCACCCATGAAGTTACATAGTTTTTTTTTTATTGAACTGACAGCAAGATAGTTCGTTTCAGTCATATTAACGCCATCTATTGAGACTTAAAGAAAAGAAAATTAAATACCTACAAGAAAACTTCTCATTGTCTCACCTATCAGTTGTCTAATCAGTCTTCACCACATATTATAAAATGAAGTTGCTTTCCGTCTGTTTCTCAACTAACTCCTTCTAAACTACGATTTTCTATAATATGTAACAGGCCTTAGAGCGGTTCCGCCTAACGTCCGATACGAATCCGCGAAAATACAGATCTAGAAAACTCGGACCGAATTCGGATATTGCTTTTCGCACTACCTTCAACCCAAATCCGTAATATAGACGTAATTTTACGCAAAACCACAGTAGAGCGTTAACATCGTTGATTATTGAGTCCTTTCAATAGGCGTCAACTTTCGGCAATGCTATTGTACTACGTAAAAAATAAAAGCTATTTATTAACATTAACATATAAAGTATTAAATTAACTATTTATTAACCACGCCCCGGCCGAATATTTAATCTTATACAATCAATACCTGAGCAGGTTGCGGTCAAAACGTGATAAGTCACAACAACTCATAAAAAAGTCTTCTAGTCCTTATGTCTCTTAAGGTCTTAATTAAAGTATACTTCATCAATCCCGTGTTTTATTTTGACTTCTATGAAGTTATAACAGTGTCATCTGCCCCCCTAGCCAAGATGGTTGTCGACAATCGTCATCGTTAGTAAACGATCAACCTATGTATGGGATTGATACCTGCCTCACCCATTGTATAGTAAAACCAAAATACCCAATACTAGTTTACCCACATAATGGGGTAAAAGTGTAAATATGGCAGTATTAATTGTATGTAGCCACAGAATATTTAATAGTACTACGTACAGAAAACCCACTTCGAAAACGACATTTAAACAAAAATCGACTCTTGGAACGACAGAATAAAGCGCAATCCTGTTCGCGCAGCGCTGCGCACCTAAAATTATATTCACCTACAACTTCCCTCTCTTTCTATCGTATAACTCTATCCTGTATGACGCGGCACGTGTTACGGTAGGGTTGTCTAATGACGTATTATGAATCTTCAATATTTCCTTATCGCCTATGTATGTCCTATTACTATTCTCTGTGTTTATTTTATTTCTATGCTATTCTCCTTTCGTGAACAATGACATTTAAAATATCCTAGCTAACTAGTATTAGATCAGAAAGTTATTTTAAAATGTCTACATACTTTAATCTAAGTTGTTAGACCTATAAGTACTTTGTATACTGAATGTGTATTCTGTCTAAGAAACTGAATACAACTATTTTGGGGAAGGGTTTTAGTAACATACATGCTTATCAAATCTGGAATGACTGACGACGCGACAAGAAACGGCACGATTACCTAGTCCAGTAGCCGTCAGCCGAAATTCACAATATTTGTTCTTAAGAATCTTCATGTTGATTAAAGAAGTTTGTTATATAAAAATTAATAAAGAATTAACCAAAAAAAGGATATATTGAGTTACTTACCTACATAACAATAAGAATTGTAAAAAAATTCTGAATATTGTTCTACTGATTTTTGAAATAGTGGTATGTTAAATCTTAGTTATTCTAAGAGTTGTAAGGTAGAATAACTGTATATTTAAAGAGGGAACTCTCTCTATTCTGGAACTACTAACAGTTTCTAAAAAAAGAATCGTCAAAATCGGTTCATAAACGACGAAGTTATCCGCGAACACACATAAAAATAATTGGACTGTTTTACAAAAAACTTAAACCGACTTCAAAGTACACTAAGAAGTAATCAAATCCTGATCTGATGACAATGGGACCAAACGGAATGGAAGGGTACACTTCCACCCTTCCAGACAAAAAAAGAATTTTCCAAATCGGTTAATAAACGACGGAGCTATGAGGTAACAAACATACAAAAAAAAAAAAAAAAAAACACAACCGAATTGAGAACCTCCTCCTTTTTTTGAAGTCGGCTAAATATCATTCACATGAGTTTTCGAGGTCTAAGAGGCCCGTTTATACAAGAGGGTCTCTTCTGGTCGCTCTATCTTTGTCTCTTTTTAACACACTGGTATGTTATAAAAACGGGCCTATTAATATAATAAGGACTTTAGGACAATACAATAAAACAACAACAAAATATCTAGTACTATAAAAACAACGATATCTACACAAGATAGTGTTAAAAAAAGAACAGAACTTTATATAGGTAGTACGTAGGTATTTATACCCACACGCGTCTTGCGCTGCGTGCGCGTTGCAACCGACTAGCGTTGTTCCGGTAGTCCGCGTGCGCGCGATCGTACCTAAACATGGGAGTGGGACAGGCCTGATGTAGCTTTCTTCTTCGCCATTCGCTGACAGCAAATCTACCTAATCCTCAATCTACGTGAATAGCCGTTTTTTAGTATTATCTATGCTAATTATCGTGTTGACAGATAACATAGCCGTGGATATTTTGTGAATAGCCGTTGTTTGGCTAGTTATATGAATAGCTACCAGTTTTGGCAACAGTGGAAATTTAGCGTAGCGTTATATTCTCTTTGATAGTATAGGTAGGTAAAAATACAAATATAATTATAAAATAAACCCAGACGTCTTCCTCTATATTAAATTACTCGTCTTTTTGTTCTTTTGATTTGATTGGGTTATTACTTACATACAGAAAAAGTACAATGGTGTGCGATGGTCCCGATCCTCCGGAAAACAATCCACAAGAACTGACACCACCTCCTAGGCATGATCTGATGATGAATGGGAACCACGGCGAGGAGAGTGAAGACGAGAACGACTACTTCGGTTACGAGCCTCTACCACAGGGCCCTGAAGCTGTACATTCTGACCATGACTCTGATGACGATACTGACGTGAGTTTCGATACCTAACTTTTTTTGGTTCCGTACCCAAAGGGTCCAACGGAACCCTATTAATTTTACTACTAGCCTCCGCTATCCGTCCGTCTGTCTGTCATTGGGCTCTATGTATCTTATGAACCGTAATAGGTGACAATTGAAATTTTCATAGAATGTGTATTTCTATTGCCACTATAACTATTAAAAATGAAATAAAACAACAACTGACCAACAATTCAGTTAAGACATTTAAATCACAATCTGTCTCTTGTAACTTCTAATCTGTCTAAATATTTGAGTTCATTTAAGTATTTTTTTATACATATAGGATGCATGTCCCATCTGCGAGTCAATGAATCAGAATCAAGGTCTTTCAAAAGATAAATTTAACATAAATTAAAGTAGATCTTCATACATATTAAAGCTTTCTGTCATGTAATTGTAATTAATGTATAAAAATTGTGTAACAACTGTTAGATTGCTTAATAAATAAAATAAAAAAATATGCAGTTTCCCTGCTATCTCCTATTTTACCCTTTAGGGGACCTTCCTTAATCCTTTTTTAGTAACCACTTTCAATAGATAAGGAACTCCTTGTAAAATTTCATACTTCTAGACATACAGTAGTACCCAACTGATAAGGCGCGTCGTGAATCTTCGTTTGCACAGAAAAGAAAGTATGGCCTGAAGATTAATGTAAGAATGCTTAAAACTAACAATCAACTTTAGATCACTATTATAAGGTTCATATTACACTGCAGCTGTTAGTTGCGTCTCACTCGCAAGTCACGCCCCTCTGCACACATGGTGGCTGCTGCCGACGGGAAAGGCTATTGCACTTCCCGCGCTTTGAAAATGTATCTACTGAGCAGGTACATTGGTAAGCCATATTAGTTGGGTACTACTGTACCAGCTAAGAGTTTTAGAATTTTATAGAATTTTTTTTACTTGTGTTAGTTTTACATAATAATTATGTCTTTGCATACAGGGTAATGATGTACCTCCGGCAAATGCTCTGCCTTCTATAGAAACAATGGAAGACATTCTGACTAGGGATGTGTGGAGCTCACCAAGGTCTACAGATCCTATTGAGATGAACAATGAGAGAGCTCAAGAGGTGGGATATTTATGCAATAAGATAGCTGTATGTCTGTATTTTAGAACATCAATCAATGCTCATGTTTTGAGTCGACATTAAAACATTTGAAGGAGTATTCTCAGTTCAAGTTGTATTTGGAATCAATGTAGAGTAATTTCGATTATTTTCGTAAGTGCGTTATCAGTGCCTAAATTGAATAAATACTTTTTGATTTTAAATTTGGAACCTGCACCAATGATTTTAGGTATATTTTCAATTAATACATTCTATTCTTGAGGCTTAGTCTGAAGATTGACCTTGTTCTATAATACAGGCTTTAGATTTCACTCTTTAGTTGCTTTAGTTAATCTAAGGCAGATTGGCAGATTGGATCGCAATACAATATTATTATTAGTGTTATTAGCCTATACTGTCCCACTGCGAAGGCGTCCCTTTCCTTTTTCCATACTTCTCGGTCGGCTGCTATGCTGAAGCAGTTCTTTTTGAAGCAGTCTAATTTAATTTAACAATATAATATATATTATAAATTTTAAAATCCTTGGATATACCAAAGAGAGAAAAACTTGGTTAAGTATGTAATAATTTGTTTTTAGGTAATGCTGGCAATGGCAAACTTCTCTTTACCACAAACATCAATACCAGAATGGGCACAAAGCATAACAGAGGAGCAGTGGAGAGAAACATTGAATGATAGGATAGAAAAAATTAAGAACAACAGATAAATGTAATTATGTATGAGTAGTTGGACAAGTAAGATTTAACATTTATTTTAATCTATAACATAAAACAGTGTGAAAGCATCGTTTCCTATTAGCCGGGTCGCGACCCGGTACCGGGCCATCAAAATAAAATACCGGGTCAAACATTCCGCGAACTTTGATACTTTAGTAAAAAATAAGCAGCAGCTCCATACTTTGCACTAAAATTTAGTGACTTAATAGGCGATGGTACCAAAGTAATAATAATAATAATAAATATCCTGGGACATTCCTCACACACGGTCATCTGATCCCAAACTAAGCAGAGCTTGTAATATGGAAACCAGATAACTGATATAATACATATACATACTTTTTGTTTGTAAATACATACTTAATATACATAATTACACCCAGACTCGGGACATACAGACATGTTCATGCACACAAATGCATGTCCTGTGTGGGAATCGAACCCACGACCTGCGGCGCGTAAGGTGAACCTTAACCAACTGCGCCAACTGGCCCGTCAAGTATGTAGTAAAGTATGTAGTATTAATAAAACATTTTACGATAAATAAATGTGTATTATTAATAGTAATAATGGAACCCACTTGAGTTTGAAAGTATTAAGTGGGTCACGTGGGGGCAGCGTGAAAATTCCTGGGCCATGGCAGAACAATGTTTGGGAAACACTGCATTAAAGTCTATAGTATTTAGTATAAATCGAATAACAGATAAAATTAAACTACCTACTTATATTGTTGTATTAACTACATAGCTAAGTACATACATTAAGGTTTTTTGTATAGGGTTGATCAAATGCTTCATAATAAAAATAAAATGTATTGAGAACAACCACATTATGGTCTGTAATTTCATTAGGTACCTACCACCTACCCTTTATAGAGTTAAAAATCAAAGCAAATGCTTTATAGCATTTGCTTCTATTTGCCTTTGATTTTTAGGGTTCCGTAGCCAAATGGCAAAAAACGGAACCCTTATAGATTCGTCATGTCTGTCTGTCTGTCCGTCCGTATGTCACAGCCACATTTTTCCGAAACAATAAGAACTATTATGTTGCAAATTGGTAAGTAGATGTATTCTGTCAACCGCATTAAGATTTTCACACAAAAATAGAAAACAACAATAAATTTTGGGGGTTCCCCATTAGGGTTGGGTTTCTTCCCGGGAATAAACCCAACTTCGAGTAAATTTCCAATTTAGTGGGAAAGAACCCGGGAATTTTCCCATTGGGTGGGAAAATACTCAAATGGTCATATTTAGTAGATTTTGCGTATATAGCGAGAAATACCTTTACCAAATCGTTTGAATAACATTTAACATGATTTCTATTAGGGTCATACTAGGGTTTCGTTTTTCCCGACTTTTTTCCATTCCCGGGACCCGGGAATGAAAAAAATGACTTCCCGGGAATTCCCGATTCCCGGGAAATTTTAAAAGTTGTTAGTTTTGTTATTTTAACGTATATAAAGTCAAGTAAACCACGTAATTTAATTAAATTAGCAATTTATTTGTCTCAGAATTAAATAATAGTACATTATGAGATGTGTGCAAAGTTGGTAGTCACACGAGACGGTACCTATTAAGCAAAGGAACCCGAGAGTGTAATGATCAATGCACACGCGTGTCACACGAACTTTTTTCAACACACTTGTGAGGAAAAAAACTTGTATTTTTTTCACTAGATTTTTTGATAATAGTCAATAAGAACGTCAATAAATATGGCGCGCAAGTTCTTTTTTTACAGCAAAACTTTTTTAACCGTTTAAATTAAGAATGCTTCGTCTACGCACATATCAAAAGCATTGAGTTACAAACTTACATAATCGGGATTATACCTATCATAAAACTGTGCGGTAATATAAATTAAAAAGCACTAGTGCGTCAGAAGCTACAGTATGATACTAAAAACGGTGCAATAAATGTCAAATTACGAGCATGTGTTGAAAAAAAATTTACTAATTCACAAGGAACGAACTATGCTCGGAATTTCTCTACAAGACAGGGAAACGACGACATTCGTAGTAGAACAAAAATTACCGATATCGATACCCTAATTTGCAAACCTACTAACTCCTCTGGGGCAAATTTTACAGGAGAGACTTAAAACGTTATAATAAATTTAATTTAATGCAATAAAGAAAACCAAAAATCCCGTTGGAAATTATGGTTTTTATTCATCTAAAAACACTTAAAAATCTAGTTTTTTTAAATAAATATTGGGTTTTATAATGAAAAAAGGGAGTTGTTAGATTTGGTTTAAGCATTAATTGAAACTAAAAGTGGAGTTGTTTGTTTTTATCACTTTAAGCAGTGTACAATCGTACAAACAAATTGTGCTTTATAAATGAAAATAATTAATTTTCGTGTGGCAACGCATCGTAATAGTCGTGATAATCACGAGGCATAGATGACTTAGTTGCTGCAGATCAGAATTTTTTTTTTTCGTGATTTTTCTTCTTTCGTCATACTAGTTTTTTAGGTCCTCCACCCTGACGGGGATAACTTGGGTGTTTCTTTCATTGAGGATCCTCCACTTCTCGCCAAACCGTAGCTTGTACATTACATCTCCATTAGGTCTGTAGGAACTGCAGAGCTCTCAGATCAGTGACCTGTAAAAAAACACTTGATTTTACATAGCCTTCCTGTAAATGATCACATAATAAAGAAGATCTTAAGTCATGATAAGTTGAAAAAAAACGTCAAAATAATGTTACACAAGGCTGTTTAATCATAAATACACTTACCTTAATATATCTTGTACTGTTTTTAAGCTTCAAACGGTGATAAAACACCCTTAAACCATTTGTTTTGAAAATAAATCTTCGGGAGCATTCGTACTGTTATGAGCCTTGAGGCGAATAGGTTTTTAAAAAAAACTATTAAGTTCAATTGTTAAAACAGCCGTCTAGTATGGATGGAAGATGGGATGAGACTAACTGGAATGAATGGACTAGCTACTAACTATTGCGAGAAAATGCTGAGTGGACAGAAAAGGACCATAGTATGCAAAAGGGGATGCATTGCCAATATATAACACCTCCCTGGGATAGACTAAACTTCGGGGTTGAAAATTCGAAGTTTAGGAAGAGATATAAATTAAGTGTTTATTCTAATACTTGGAGATGGAACATTTTCCTTAATCGGATGATGTTTACTAATCTTTACAGGGATGACAGGGTCAGGATTAGGAGTCTGAACTACAGGAGAGTTTATTGGAACTGATCGGGAAAAACTGACAAAGTGACGGGATAGACGGCTGTGCGATTTAATATATAAGAACAGTTTAATAGAACAATAAAGAGAGATTATACAAATTACTAAAATTAATATAACTGAGTAATGAGTCTCGTATTTGATTATTTGATGTTGATTTAAAATTTTATCAGCTTCATCTGACATTGATTTTAATTTTGATTTTGTTTCCATTGTGAAAATATCCAAATCGATGTTTTGTAATTTGATACGAGGTTCATTACCTATTTCTAATTTAAACTTATCTAAGGTACAACAAGAATCGTTTATTATATTAAAATCAGAGTGGGATACAGTGACGTTAATTTTTATATTACTGAATTTAGGTATCAATTTGGTACTTTTGCAATATGCAATACAATTGGTTGGAATGTTTAAAATTCCTGTTCCGATTATATTTATTTCTAAACCTTTCTGGCCGGGACATTCTATATATAGCTTATTACTCTGGGATTGAACAAATATCCAATTATTATTAAAGAGTGGTTTCCATAGATCTAAATTTCCGTAAATAAAATCAGTTTGACACTGCACTGGTAGGGCACTTATCACTTTCGACATTAACTCACTTTCACAGCTGGGAGTTGCACTAGTAGGGAACACGGTCATGACGTCACAGATGTGCTGACGGTTTGTTATCACTCTGCATTCTTTCAGTGATTCAAGATTACAATACTCAGATTTATCTTTGGTCATTGCGATGTACTTACTGCTAGGAATTATAAAACTAAATGAGTACGGTTTTACACTGTTATGTGGAGTAGGTAGTGCTATAGTATGAAACAGATTGAATTCCTTAGGTGATACTAAAGGTATTCTTAGAATGAAAATAATTTTGTTATTTAAACTGTAACAAACAACGCTGGATATGTTCATCAATATATGAATATGACTTAATTCTAAACTAACAGGTAATTTCAAATCTGCAGGTATGTGTCTGTAGTTATCGACAAGCTCTTGATACAATTGCGTGGGGGGTAATACGGACGGGTGAAGAATGTTTTGACTACTAAACATGATAGCGTTTGTTATGTCTTCTAATTGAAACGATAAGGCAAGTATGGATGCTTCTAAACTATTTAAGATTGAATTAATATTAGTTTTTATATTCAAATCGTTTGTAATTAATGACACATTTTTAATTTTCTCAGAGAGGTTGTCGATAGCTTCGTTAAGCCTGGCTTCATTAATTTTTATATTATATAAAGTATTATTAAATTTGGATAAAGTGGAAGTTGTAATTAAAATATTTTCTTTCATTAATGAACCCAGCCTTTTTTCATTATTTTGAACACTTCGTATGGCATTGTCATATCTGACAGCATCGTCCTCGTCTAGAGTCCCAAAGATAGTTTTGGATAGGGTACCTATACCTCCTATCCATGCGCTACGTTTGAATCTGTTGTTATTTATAAGATGAGCAATGGAGGAATATTCGGTAACAATATCATTATACCTAACTGTGAGTGGTTCTAATGTGTTATGACATTCTAAATTACTTGGGTTTTCAATTTGGATTTGACTGCATATGAAACGTATAGTGCCTAATATTGAGTTAATATTTTGAATATGGGGTCCAATGTAAGAAATATCGAATGGGGTAACTATATCTAGGTGCCCAATATTAATTTTAAGTTCGCCAATTGGATCAAAGTAAACACCGGAGCTCGAGTTGATTCGTTGGAGATATTCTTGTTGACCTTGGGCCAGTACGCTGCTGTAATGAAAATACATCTAAATTACTACTAAGCTTAGTTATCCTAACTTAATGTAAACTTCGCAAAGTTTTTAGTTTAACACTACATCATAGTTTAATACTACATCATAGTTTAATACTACATCATGGTTTAATACTACATCATAGTTTAATACTATATTATATTTAATAAGGTAAAATGTGTATAAAAAAAATTGTATATATCAAATAAAAATTGTATAAAGTAAAAATATATTTTAATTGGATGTTTCTCCGTGGGCGTGTTCCACGTGTTTAACTTCGTCATAGTGATGTTTTACATGACGTCTGTTTATAAGTAATGATAAGGTATGATTGCCGTGTATTTTGACAACTTTGTACGGACCTTTCCATATGGGTGATAAGGCTTTGCGCAACCTAAGATGGTTTTTTAATAGGACAAGGTCGCCAACTTTGTATTCTACGGGACGGGTACGTGAGTCATAGTAAGTTTTAGAGTTTGTTTTAGATTTATGGATGTATTCTAAAGCTTTATCGCGTGCATGTTTCAAGCGATGTTGTAGTAGTTTTACGTACTCGGGATAGGTAGCATTCGACGTATCGTTATAAACTGAGTCAGGGATATTAGGTTTATGTCCGAATAATAATTCATATGGTGAGTAATGTGTAGTTGAATGCACAGCGGTATTGTATGCTAGCATAGAAGTATATACGTATTGGGGCCAGTTATCTTGATTTTCGTTTACGTATGATTTAAGATATTCTTTTAGAGTTGAGTGTGACCTTTCCAAGGCACCTTGCGTCTGCGGATGGTATGGTGATGACCAAAGTTGTTTGATCTTTAGGAAATCGCAAGTTTTCTTAAAGAGTTCCGCTGTAAAGTTAGTGCCTTGGTCAGTGAGAATATGTTTGGGAATTCCGAATAGAGATATAAAATGGAGAAGGCAGTCGCTAGTTTCTGCTGCAGTGTTACTTCGAATGGGGTATGCCAATGAGTATTTCGTTAGGTCATCTTGCAAAGTCAGGATATACTTGAGTTTAGCTGTACCGGATTCAGGCAGAGGACCTACGATATCAAGAGCTAGTCTCTCGAATGGAGACGTAGAAGTAGACGTTATAACCATTGGAGCTCTATTTATTTTGCGCAGAGCTTTATTGGTTTGGCAGTAAGGGCATTTCTTGACATAGTTTTCGATATCGCTACCCATATTCTTCCAAAAAAATCTTTCTTTGATGCGGCTTAGCATCCTTGTGGATCCGAGATGTCCTGCAATGGGGATGTCATGGTTCTCTTTTAGGATTTGAGGAATTTCACTCAGTGAAGGAAATATAATTTTATTATGATAGATATGGATACCGATGTTATTTCCTTCGAATAAGTAGGCTAATATATTATATATTTTCACGAAAGAGTGTTTGTCGAAAGGATTTCTAAAATCGGATATACTGATTTCATTAACCATGGGATATGACATGATTATTTCATCACGTGCGTATTTTAGGGATTTAAATATATCAGGATATGAGTGATCATCAAAATGATGTACTTTCGTGAATAAAAAGAGGTAAGTTTTGTTTTGGATTGTAAGAGGTAAAAATGTATGTAAGGTTCTTTCTAATTTCAGGAATTCGTCGCGTTCAGGGCCTGGACAATTATTTAGTACTTCTTGGATATATGGCATAGATTCGTCCATGTCCAATGAGGTAGGTATTATTATTATTTTTTGTGCTCCTTTTAATAAGTTTTCATTGTGTTCCGTTATAGGAGTATCATATAATTTGGTTGTAGATTTTAGGAACTTAGTATAGGTTTCATCTGGAACGGTTTCAGGTACTGACGGAGTTTTTGGATTTGGGTAAGTAGATGTAGGTAAGGTTTCAGGTATTGGAGAAGGAGTTTCTGGATTTGGGTAAGTAGATACAGGTAAGGTTTCAGGTATTGGACGAGGATTTTCTGAATTTGGGTAAGTAGATGCAGGTAAGGTTTCAGGGTTTTGCCAACTGGTTGATGGTTGAGGTTCTGGTACTGGACATGGTTCAATTACCTCTAAGAGAGGATCTATGGGAATAGGAGGATTCAGAGGGCTGAAATCATAATCTTTATCATCTAATGGACTGAGATCTATTCGTATCCATTCATCGAGGGTTTCTTGAGGGATATCAGGTAGTGGTGATACCGTTTGAAATTCTGTATCAAGGTTAGTATCGTTAATAGGATTTGGGTTCAGATTATCCTTATTTTCAGGATATACAGGATTCACGGGATATCTAGAGAGAGCGTCGGCAACAGAGTTCAACTTACCTTTGCGAAATGTGATTTCGTAGTCATACTCTTCTAGTTTTAGGCGCCAACGTATAAGGCGTGACCCTGGATCCTTGCACTTGAATAGCCATTCTAACGGTTTATGATCCGTTAAAACGGTGAAATGATGACCGTATAGGTAAGGTCGGAAGACTTTGGTGCCGAAAATGACGGCGAGGCACTCTTTCTCAGTCACACTATAATTGCACTCTGCTTTATTAAGGGTGCGAGACGCGTATGCGATGGGACGATCTTGTCCTGTAGGACCTTGAGATAATATTGCAGATATAGCGTAATTGGAAGCATCACACGTCAAAAGAAATGGTTTTGTAAAATCAGGGTATGCTAGAATTGGGGAGGAGAGGAGTTTTATTTTGAGGGATTCGAAAGCGAGTTGTTGTTCGTTTTCCCATTTAAAGGGAATGTCTTTCTTTAACAGAGACGTTAAAGGTTTAGCTAGTTTAGCGAAGTCGGGAATGAAGCGTCTATAGTAAGACACGAGGCCAAGGAAAGATTTAACGTCTTTTGGACATTGAGGGATAGGAAACTCGGATACGGCTTTTGTTTTATCCGGATTTGGTTTGACACCGTGCTCAGTAATCACATGACCGAGGTAACAAACCTCTCGTCTTAAGAATTCACACTTATCTGGCTGTAATTTAAGATTGAAATTTCGGATCCTTTGAAAGATCGACCGGAGGTTCATGATGGAATTTTGGATATCGTAGGCGTAGCAGACCACGTCATCTAAGTAAACAAAGCATCGGATGCCTTGGAGTCCAGATAAGGCAGAATTCATGAGTCTTTGAAACGTAGAAGGGGCATTTTTAAGCCCAAAAGGCATTCGCAAGAATTGGTAATGTCCTTCCGGGACGTTGAAGGCTGTTTTGGCTTTATCAGCTTCATTTAAAAGGATCTGGTGAAATCCGGATGCCAAATCCAAGGTCGAGAAGTACTTACTATTGCCAAGTTGATCTAATATTTCAGTAATCTGTGGAATGGGATATGTGTCACCAATCGTGACGTCATTGAGCTTCCTGTAGTCAATCACGACTCGCCATTTCTGAGTGTTGGAAGCATCAAGTTTTTTGGGCACAACCCATATGGGTGAAGACCAAGGAGAATCAGAAGGCTCGATTATATTTTGTTCCAACATCTTATCAATTTGATTACGAACTTCGGCTTTATGGACTTCCGGGAATCGGTAAGACTTAGTATGAATTGGTATGTCTGATGACGTTTTTATCTCATGTTTCAGGGCGTTTGTAAACGTAAGGTTTTCACCGGGAAGATGGAATATATCAGAGAATTCAGAACATAATTGCAAGAGGGCTTCTTTTTCCTCACTATTAAGATGTGAGACACGCAACTGTTTCAGGACTTCTTCCGTTCTTGTGACACTATTTGTTGTGGGATGTACATGGTTAACAGTACTGAAAGAGTTTTCTTTGTATTCTACTGAATCAACTGGGATAAGTTTCAGGTTAAGGTTTGAATGTAATGTTACGGGTTCTTCAGAGGTATTTACAACGGATATATTTATTCTATTATTTTCTTTGACACGCACTAAACAATTTGCAATTAAAAGGTTTTCAGATATTTTTTGATCTAGTATTAATCCTTCTTTTATTTTAGGATTTCGAACAGAACATTCAATAACAGTTTCAGTTCTTGCAGGAATTAAGTATGCAGGGTCATGGAAATGTAATTTCAGGGATGATTTACCAATGTGAAGTGAATTATTGGTATAATCTATGTTGCAGCTATATGCGTTAAGCATATCGGAACCTATGATGCCATCATAAGGTAAGTGTATTTTATCGATGACGTGAAATTGGTGTGAAATGTTAGATTTGGGTAGTCGTAATTTTAATTGGAAGTGACCACGGGTTTTGATGGATTCTTCCGAAGAATCAATACCTTTTAATTGGATTCTTTCTTTTACGAGTTTAGGGTGTCTTTCTATACAAGAGTGTTTCAATAGACTCACCGAAGATCCTGAGTCTACGAGCAGGATTAAAGGAATGTCTGATACGGGAGTTTCAACGAGAACATGAGGTAATAACATTAATGCAGGATTATTGGTAATTTCAAAGACATTGGATTTCGAGGTTTTAAGCAGATTTGCATTCTGCGTTGATACAGTAGATTTTGGCAAATCAACAGTTTTGTGTTGTTGCGTGGATATAGTGGATTTTGGCAGGTCAACACTTTTGTGTTGCTGCGCGGATACAGTGGTTTTTGGCAGATCAACACCTTTGTGCTGCTGCGCGGATACAGAGGATTTTGGCATATCAACACTTTTGTGTTGTTGCGTGGATACAGTGGGTTTTGGCAGATCAACACCTTTGTGTTGTTGCGCGGATACAGTGGGTTTTGGCAGATCAACACCTTTGTGTTGCTGCGCGGATACAGTGGATTTTGACAGATTAACACCTTTGTGTTTCTGCGCGGATACAGTGGATTTTGGCAGATCAACACTTTTGTGTCGCTGCGCGGATACAGTGGGTTTTGGCAGATCAACAGCTTTGTGTTGCTGCGCGGATACGGTGGATTTTGACAGATTAACACCTTTGTGTTTCTGCGCGGATACAGTGGATTTTGGCAGATTAACACCTTTGTGTTTCTGCGCGGATACAGTGGATTTTGGCAGATTAACACCTTTGTGTTTCTGCGCGGATACAGTGGATTTTGGCAGATTATCATGTAGTGATGTCTGCGACGATATTGACATAGTTGAAGGATGACATCCATGTAGCGGAGTCGATTTGGATTTAGGAGTTTGATTAAGGGCGTCGGTTTCTAAATAACTAGGTCCCGTACGACACCGCGACGAGACGGTTAATCGTTTTTTGTTTCAGCATCAACGGTATCATAGCCTTCTTCTTCAATAAAGTCGGTTGGATTTTCGTCATTAGGGGCATTAGAAGTATAATTGATTCTATGAGGTGCTCTTGACTGATTCTGATCGACTCTGAACCGGTTATTGTTGTATTCTCTTTTACGACATTGTTCTAGGGTATGTCCAGGTGTTTTGCAGTATCTGCAAATTGGAGTGGAAGTATCATTACTTGGTCGATTAGGGTAGAAATTTGGTTTTGGCTTAGATTGATTTGGAAATTGCTGACTCTGATTGCGACGAAATGCTGGCGGTTGGAAGTTTGCCCTTGAAGTGCTGGGCCTTTCTTGACGTGTGCCTGTAGACGTAGTCTGTTTGAAGAGGAATTGCTGTATTTTCTCTTCTGATGTTGCTATGTTCACCGCTTCGTTAAGTGTTTTGGGTACCTTGCACCTAACGATGTTTGATATTCGTGTAATCAGACCCATTTGGAAATGATGGAGGGCTAATTCCTCCATGGCTGCCGTGCGTCCTACCATTTCTCTACTCTTGTGACCATGCGAAATGGATATTTCTGTTAGCAATTGCGAAAGGCATGTCTCGATTCTTAAAGCGTACTGGCTCACTGGCTCGTTAGTTTGTTGTTTGCATTCCTGCAAATCTGTGAGTAAATGGGCATAGTGCTTTCTCTCGCTAAATTGGGTTTTAAGGAATTCTTTTAATTGTATCCAATTGGTGAACTCTTTAACAGAGCAGGCTGTTTGCGCTTTACCCTGCAGTTGGCAAAGTATGTATTTAAAAAGAATATCTTTTTGGGGTTCTGTGGCTAAATCATGGGCGTTATTGCAGTTAACTAGAAAGGAATTAAGAGATTCTCTGCAGCCATCATAAGGCTTAATGAATTTTAATAAAGTGGATAGATCTAATTCTACTTTATTCGTGGTTATAGTTTTCTTTTTGGAAATTGACCTAGTGGTAGGTCCAGAAGGCGGAGGAAGAAAACCGTCATCTTCTGTGTCAGTGACGGTGAGTTCAGGTTTTTCTGGTTTTGGACTTTGGGATCTACTCTCGGACATTTTGAAGAATTATACACAAAATAATTAAACACACACAATAAAAATTAAATAGAAAGACAAAACGAAAGATCGATATTCGCAATGACCAAATATAATCAAAATCACTTACTTGAATATGGACAGTGTGATAACGATATTTATCATTGTTTTGATGTTTTCACGGGGCTAAGTGGGATGTAGTAGGATGTAGATAAGAGCGCGTCTCGGGCGTTGAATCTCGGATGCTCACGAAGTGAAGTGTAGGCTGTCTGTGGTGATTAGCTTCGTCGGATAGCCAATACCGGTCACAGTATTGAACGATACGTGACAGAGGGTATGGCTTTGATGTAGCTTCGTCGGATGGCCAATACCGGTCACAGTACTGGATGATACGTGACAGTGGGTATGGCTTGGATGGTTCTTCTTTTCACAGACCGGATCTTAAGTAACTCGGTACACTGATGCACAATGGAGTCACTCACAGCACTCACGACGGTTTCGCGGAAACTTAGGAGACGGTACCGGGGACTTTTATAAAAATCCCTTCACGCTGCCACCAAAATGTTATGAGCCTTGAGGCGAATAGGTTTTTAAAAAAAACTATTAAGTTCAATTGTTAAAACAGCCGTCTAGTATGGATGGAAGATGGGATGAGACTAACTGGAATGAATGGACTAGCTACTAACTATTGCGAGAAAATGCTGAGTGGACAGAAAAGGACCATAGTATGCAAAAGGGGATGCATTGCCAATATATAACAGTACGCTTCTGTGACGTCATAGAAAATCGCCGACTGCGCGGGAGATATTCGATTAGTTTGTCAAAATCGATGCTTTTCGTTTCAGGCGGAGTTGTTTGATTTTCAAATGGCGTTTTACACCAATACAGTTGGGAATCATGGAGTTATTAGTATTTCAAAAAATAGAGCAAAAAATCTAGTTTTTGCCGGTATCAAAATGTCATTTTCGTGAAAAAGTGGAGTTATTAGGTTTGCAAATTAAGGTATCGATATAGATCTTAGTGATAGTAAGCTGATGTGATAGCAATGGGCAGGCCACATCGCTCGAAGACGACGCGAGTGGCGACCACGTACTCCTGTACTGTACTGTACTGGGACGACCTACCACCAGACGGATCGACGACCTGGTCAGAGTCGCTGGGCGCCGCTGGATGCAAGCGGCCCAAAATCGTTCGAAGTGGAAGTTAATGGGGGAGGTCTTTGTTCGGCAGCGGACATCCTTAGGCTGATATGATGATGATGATGTGCTTTACTTGACTTTGACAAAAACGCTGATAAGCTTTATCTCCAAAAATATATATTTAAAAAAAATATTAATTAAACTTTCATTTTCTTCAAAATTACGCGCATTCAGAGATTATCTCTAAAATCGGCAGTTTAGAAACTACCCATAGTAACTATGTATGACCTATAGTTTCATATGATTATTTATAATTTTCTACTTATGTTTGTGTGTGAGACACAAATAGGTAATTAAATTAAATTACGTATTTTACTTGACTTTTGATAGGTTACAAACATGTTACAAACAAATATGTTTTTATGGGTATTTCCGGAGAACTTGAAATTTTTCTAAGAAAAAAACGTTATCTCCACAAATACACACTTCCTACAGTTTCTTTCAGCGATTTCTCATAAGCTTGTAGTTCAGTTCGTTCGATTTCGGTGGATATCGACATTTGTTTTAATATAGTATGCAACATCTTTGTGTTTGAAAGGTTTTTCGTTAATTTTGACCAATATTTGCAGTGTTTTAGAGCATTCAATCTCATAAAGAAATTCCCGGGAAATCGCAAAAAAAATCCCGACTTCGGGAACGACGTATTTCCCGGGAATTCCCGATTCCCGGGACCCGGGAACGAAACCCTAGGTCATACTCATATCATACAATAAAAAAACAAAAAAAAAAAAAGTTGCGTTGTTTTTAAAAAATGCGACGTTTTGGGGTGTAAAGGTTGTGGTGGACAGTCGGTGGACAGTCGGACAGACGGTCTCGTGCAGAAAGAGCACGTGTGCACATGTACGACGCTTATATAGCCCGTCCCGGGTCCCGAGGGAGGTGTTGCAAGCGTCCATAGGATACGGTAACCGCTTACCAACAGGCGGGCCGTATGCTTGTTTGCTACCTAGGTAGTATAAAAAAAAGTGTGATAACTCCCTCCAAGGTCCGCGTAGGTCCGCGCGTAGGTGATGTAGGTACATACAACAGCGAGTATGATTAAAATAACAATCAAAAGCATCAACAAATATTTTTTTTGAGGAACAAAAAGCCATTTGATTATTTTCCCGCCGTTTGGGAATTTTCCCGTATTTTTCTTTTCTTCCCAATATTTTTCTTTCCCTGCCCATCCCTATTCCCCATAATATACTTATGGTTATGGGGGATTCCCCATAACCTAATACCTAAAATATTCTTTACATCGCGTGCGCTGCGAAAACTATTGATGATCCCAACTAGCAAATTGCTCTTGGAAATCGGTCTTTGTAATGCAATTAATCTTGAAGAAACCATAAAAACGTTATGGATATGGCTTTAAAACTTCTGAAAGCATTGAAAATTACTTTTAAAATATCATCCTACAAATTACTTAAAATAATCTTTAAAGCGTTTTTAATATGACCAATACAAGACTTTATTGACGTCTAGTCTTGTATTGGTAGAATGTGAGAGTTATAACTTATCGTAAATACTCAAGTATTAATAACGCTTTACGAGAGACCAAATAACGCTTTATAAAATGCTTAATTAGGATTCGCATAAGACACATGGCCTTAGAAGTGCAAAATATTCAGCTAACTGTATTTATTACCTATTTTCGCTTTTTGCAAGACTTTTACTGGATTTTTACTTTTAGTTTAGGTTTTTTTTTACTAGAAATCTCAAACATATTTCATATTTTGCTTTTTTGTGACCATTTTGTTATTTGACAAAAATAGGAGATCATCGTTAAAATTATTAATAATTAAAATGGATATAAAAAGATTGAAGAATGAAGTGGAGGCTTCGGAGAAAAGTTTAAAAAATATATGAAGACTATCAGAAAAATACCAGTTTACTCCTTCACTCCCAAAGAATAAGTTCTTAATACTTATAATAGAGTCTGTGGTTCTGTACATTTTGAATACGGGGAATAAACAATGATGGTGGGAATATAATATGAAGGACAAACAAAACCTTTTGATTTAGAAGTTTATTTAAGGCCCTTTGTGTCTGAAATAAAAAACCTAGAAAGTGGCCTAGATATAACAACAAAATCTGGAAAATCAATAAAAGAACCAATATAATTAAGATCATTTATTTTCATCTTCGGCTTCTTGAAACATTATATCCCTTCTTTTTGTTATAGGTACAATTAGGTATCGGTATACAGTTTTCGTTTAGGACGGATTCTTATTTTTTTGTTGTGCTTTTTTCTTCGGCCATAGCAATATCTCATTTTTTACCCATTGATGGGGTACCTACGGCTGTTAAAAATGGCTTACCATTTTCTATTATTTTGTATGTAATATGCCCAGCTCAGTAAACTGAAACAATTAAAGCAGTTAACAATTAATATACGCCTACCTATTAAAAAAACCCGCGTAGGTACTATAAAAACTTTGTGATAGTAGTGAGAGATGGGTGGAGATTTCGAGATGTCTTATTTTCGAAACCTATGTTGGATTAGTCATGCTGAACAACTTTTACTATGGTACCAACACTTAAAGCTCAAAAAAAAAATACTTTTCATACATTATGATCGAGCAAAAGTTAATAAAAAAAAATGAGAATTCACTATTGGTCCCATATTAAAAGTTGTTCAGCATGACTAACCCAACATAGGTTTCTAAAATATGCCATCTCGAAATCTCCACCTGTTATAACCAAAGGTTTTACCTACTATTTCAAAAATGTGATGAACCCTAAATATTATCAAAATGGTTTCATGTACCATACTACATAAAAAAACAGTAAATATTAAAGTATCAATAAAGCATAGTTACAGATTTTAAGTCTCGAAATGGTCTTGGTTTAGTAAGTACGTAAAAAGCATTATTTCCGTAAATATTAAATATACCACAAAAGCAAGGGGCATTGGAAAAATGCTGCAAATTCATATAATCATAGTCGAAAAACTTACCTTCGTTTGAGTATGAGCAATTATTAAACTAATGTAACACACACAATATATATTTAACACTCGGGCTATGACTTGTCAAATTATTTTATTTTTTATTATAATTGTCTTCATTACATCAGCAATTAAGCTGTTTCTAACTTTTGGTTTTATTGGATACTTAAATTAGCACGGCAAAAGATTTGTAGCATAAATTATGACGTTCTCAAGATAAAATCAAGCTCGTTTAGCATTTTGTATGGCTTTAAACAGATCAATTTAGGATTCGTAATCTTAGATATTGTGCCCAAATCGGGACTTGTAGAGGTTTTGGAAACCATTTTAGGAGCTATCGATAATGCATTAAGTCTTGACGAAAACGTCATGGTGTCTAATTTAAGACTTGGTTTTGCTGGTTGGGTAGCGATGATAGAATAAAATAATGTACTACGACTTTGCACAGCATATCATTATTTACAAAAAGCACAGACTTATTAGAGATGCTAACGCAAAACAAACACAACAAAAAGTGTCGCGACAGTATATGTATAGCTATGCCACAATAACTGTTCTTTTATTTTAAAAAAATTATTGAAATGCCGCCGATAGAAAAGGCTCTTTATTTGTATCTTGGTATTAATCCTTATCAAAATAAATTACTTCATATTCAAGACTGCTTCAATACCCTTATATAAATTTTTCAATTATTCAATTCGGACATTCCATTCGAAAGATATCACGAGTTTAAAAATGTAAGTATTAGAAAAAAGTCGCGTGGTAGCCGCTTACCCTGCTCGGCTAGCTAGGCAGCAGCAGCACCTTATGCGATGTAGGCGTCACTGGGGTAGCTACGGGTCGTACAGGAGGGTAGTCAATGTCAAGAAATGAAGTGCCCCCATAATTCTAGCGTAGCGTTATATATTCTCTGCGTGTGGTTCAGTGTTTGTAAAAAAACTCCTCCGAAACGGCTTGACCGATTCTTATGAAATTTTGTGTATATTCATTAGGTCTGAGAATAGGACTTTAACAATTTTTCATACCCGTAGGGTAGGGTAGCACTAAATGGTAGATAGAGTAGCTAGCACCACGAGAACGAAGTCGCGCCGGGCAGCTAGTGTTTAATAGACACAAGTCCCTCCATCCTGTGTGTGTGTACCCTTTTGGCCCGCAAAGTACAGACACTCGCGTCCTCTACTCACTTCTCCTCTATTAGATTCATATGTGTTACAAACTCTCAACTCAATAGGTACAAGTACAAGCCGCAGCCGGCATTTACAAAGTCATTTTAAATGGAACGGGCTATATCGTAGAGTGCAAATATAATATATTTTTCCTACGAATAAAAAACTCTATTTTTCACTCTACTGGGTGCACCACATACACACAAACTATACATTTCCAATATAAGCTGACCTCTCATTGTACGGAAATCCTATACAATGTGATCACTGGAATCACAGAGAAAAGTAATAAATCCTTTTCCGTGACTGGAATAGAGATACTGTACCTCTACCATGAGTTTTCTACACTAACGTAATCTACACACGCTAGCGACTACGTTGAATATTTTGTATAGCGAGCACCGCCTCTAGTGGACAAAAGCAGTGGAGAAGCATTTCAGACAAAATGTGTCACCGTAGTCGCTAGCGACTGTAGATTACGTCAGTGTAGAAAACTCATGGTAGAGGTACTGGAAATGTATAGCTTGATGTGTAGCCGTGTGTAAGTACCTACTTATAAATAAATAAGGCATTAATTCAATGAAATAAGGTTTTCTTTTTGACATTTCTTAACCTCGTGAATGAGAAAAAAATATTCTCTTAAAAACTAACCCCCTTACTCATAAAGCGCTATATAACTAATATACTGTTTAAAGGTCACGTATATAGTGTCACATTATTTGACAATGACAATAGAGTGAAGTTATTTACGTGACCCTTTAAAAACAGTATATCAGTTAAATAACGTTTTATGCGTAAGGGGGTTAAGTTAAAAGATTCTATCCACGACTATCGAATTCATCATTGATGATACAAATAAAAAGATGATCAAACTAAAAATTTAAGGAGCCAAGCTTGTAAAACGTCATAGGAGCCATTTTCTATATTTTATCTACATACAAACAGCATGAAACATCGACTACAGTGCGGCCGCCGAGAAAATACTTTTCTAATACTTGTTAATTGGCCAAATCACAGAAACGACTGAACCGATTAAGATGGGACGTTCACCAAACTATGCCTAAGAAAATACTGAAACATCCTGTGAAAGTCCGATCGCAATAGGATTAGCCATTTCCGAGATTACTCCAATATTAACAGGTGTCAGAAGCGCATTCTCAGGCCCCACTGCAATATTTTTATTTTTCGGGCTCGATAACTGTAAGAAGCCTAACAAGAGACAAAAAGACCGTGTGACCGTGGCAGGCATCCATTGGGTGTACCTTCGTCGTAGGGCGCAGGTAGGTACCTCAGGTAGAAAATATGTGACAATGACGCATCGTGCGTGGCACAAGCAAAGCAACATACACGCAGGTAGGTGCGCTGAGCCGGATGGCGGGACTTGCGCCCATAGAGGTCTAATCTAAATACTCAAAGCTTGCGCCCCGCTAAAATATCGACCGCAGTTTGGAGCCGCGTATTACGTATACGTAGCTGTAGGTACGATTTACTTAGGCTTGAGTTGGGCTGGAGCATGAGATATAAGTTACGTCCAGTTGGCGGGATGCAGTGTGTTGTTTTTAAATATGTGTACATGTTTGTTTATATAATAAATCTTGTAGTAGGTGTGGTATTATAAAAATATCTATGTTTTTCTGTTTGTAGCGTACGTTCCAATAGGTACCATACATCCGATTGCCATACTTTGGTGAGGTTATTGTGCGCAGGCCGGGGAAAGTTTCTGATGCATGTAGGTACAAACTGAGTCAAACTTATTGGCGGCTGTGATATTAGGCGCGGAACGCTGCGCAGTAACGAAAACGAAGGTATGCAGTACATTCGAGTGGAATGAAGCTGCGCAAAGCCGGCTCGCAGCGCACTTCGATACACTTGCCCGCGTCGAATGGTCCGAATTTGGATGAGATTTCATATACAGAATTCTAAAATTCGTTCTTTCGATGCGTTCCGCTCGGATAAGTGTGCGGTCACCTTTAAAATTATAAGTAGGTACATAGGGTCGTTGTGCTGGTTAGCGACCGATTAGCTGAGTTGCTAACTTTGGTAAGTCACCACATACGCTATATACGCGCAAAATAGTAAGCGCCGATGTAAATGGGTCCCAAATATAGTCAAGTTTTAAAACAAAGTATAAAACATCACGCTTTCATTCATAAATTATGAAAAATGATTGGAAAAGCGGAAAAATACCGAAAGTGTTAGTTAGCGACCACATATGTCAGTTTACGACCACTTAGAATGCTAGATAGCGACCACTATTTTAGAATATAAAAAATAAGTAATAAAACATATTTTATTGATTTAAAATATTTTTTTTTCCTTTTTAAACCAGACATAATTAAATAAACACAAATAGTATTAAATCATGCTCTCTACAGCGGCTCTTTATGGACGTACGTAGGGGATAACAACGAGCGGTGCACACTTGGCAACACTTAAAAGCCAACCTTTAACCCGCTTTTCACCTGCATCCATCCTGCATCAGTGCCTCTTGTTTCGATAGCGTCACGTCAGTCACGTCACGTCTCTTTTTTTTATAGTACTAAAGTAGCTAACAAGCGTACGGCCCGCCTGATGATAAGCAGTTACCATAGCGTATGAACGCTTGCAACACCAGGACCACCAGGGAAGAGATATTGCAGGCTCAACAAGCCGCACGTTGCTGACCCTGGAATAGTCTCTTCACACCTATTTTGAATCCCATGCTCATTTCACAGTCTAAGCGCCAACGATAGGATACTCGTCTGCTTCCTTCTCCCTTCCGCACAGTACGTGACTATTTAAGATCCAATGTGTGAGGATTGACTCCCAGTCGATGGCGAGAGGTGCGATAGTAGAAGAAAGCTGTAGGCAATAGGTCAACAATTCTTCAGAATATTGTCCGTTGTATAAGTGGTAGAACACACATAAGGAGGCAGTTTCTCCTCAGATTAAAGGCCCTAAATCCCTTGTGAGCTCGGGATTGTCAACAATTCTGATGGCACGTCCCTGAACACAATTTAAACGCCCAAGCTGATATCCAGGTGCTCCAGCACACAGATGACAGCAGTACTCCATATGGAGCCTTAATTGTGATTTATAAAGTTGAAGTCTTTGCTCCGATGAGATGTACTGCTTCGCTCTATAAAGCACATCGAGGTCTTTGGATAACAGTTTGACCTTATCTTCTAGATGACAAAGATCCCAGCATCGGGATCCTTGTCATGTCATCCTTCATGATTTTGTGGGACGTGTTCTGTAATTGTGGAGCCACAGCCAATGGGGTTTTCTTAGCGGTGAACGCGCAGACTTGTGTCTAAGTGGGATTGAAATGGACTAGGTTTCGTTAGTGTACTTTCGATTTCAGACAGAATCGTTCGCGTATTTCCTCCACTATGGAACGAGCGATATTTGCACGGTCCGTGTAATTATCGTCCCATGTGCTGTCATCGTTAATAGACAGCAAATCATTGATATGCAGGAGGAACAGTGTTAGGGATAACATGGAGCCTTGCGGGTCGTCAGCATTCATTAAGTATCTGCAGATATTCCTCACCCTGAGTCTCAATGGCGAGTGACAAACGGTGTGTGAGATACACTAGAAGGTCATCCCATCCGTGTGAATGTGTTGGAATTCCGTATTGTCAGTCGCTCAACCCTCCTGGTGATCCTCTAGGTATAGGTGCACATGGGTAGTGTTCCAAGAAGACGGGACTTCCATTTTCGAGTAGGAAAGCGAGAAAAGGCGCGTTAGTATATGACACAAATCAGGAGCAAACTGTTTCAACGCCATTGCCGGTATACCGTCTGGCTACCTCGACATATGGATGTCTACAGAGAGCAATATTTGCTGGACTTCCCGTTGACCATATAACAATCTCCGGCATGGAGCTGTAACATTGCGGGATGGTAGGCGGTGTGTCGTCCACAACATCCAAAGTCGAGTAAGAGGCAATGAGAGAGCCTAAAAGGTCAGCCTTTTCCTTAGCACTATGGGCTAAGTTCCCGTCTAGTTTACATAATGGCGGGAAGGACGACTGGCAAGTTTCCTTCAACAGCTTTGGCAAGAGACCAAAAAGAAGAGAGGCTCGTCAGTCTTTCGCTAATTCTGATGACGAAATCGAACTTAGCCCTGGCAAATATTAGCTTACTCTTCCCACTATCAGTACCGTCGTTCACGGAATCCCATATGCAAGACAAGTTAGGCAAGTGTGTATTCCCTGTCCTTCGATTGTCATGAAGAGCTTCTTTTAGGTCTTCTTGGGAGTACTGGACAGTCTCTTTATTCCTTTTAGTTATTTGCAGAAATTCAAAGGATTCATCTTGAAAAAAAAAATACAATCAGTTAAATAATAAGAATATTGAAACTTCTTAATTTATTTAACTTTTAATTAATCAACTAATCACGTCATCACGTGGTTGAATACTGAACATACTAAAGCAGCTTATTTTAGTTTTCAGCTATCATTCTTTTCGTACTAAATCTTGGTGGTCGCAAACTACCATCGTAATTTTCGAACTGTATCTGTTAGCGACCACCTATTTAGTACAAATGTTTGTGAGTGAATTAGACAAAGTTTTATTATGAAGCCATGTGGTCGTATTCTGAAGATATGCATCTTAAGGCTTTAAAAACTCCAAATACTAAATTGTGTAATCATAAATAAAACATTGAGAATATACTAAGCAAAACAAAATAAGACTACGAGTCAGAATACGACCACTTGGTCGCTTTCTAACGTATTGATAAAATATTCATTTCAGTAACCGACCACTGGATTTTAAATTGAAATAATTAAAAAAAATACTATATTACAATTAAACAATTGAAATTTGTACATAATTGAAGTAACCATGCATCAAATTTGACTAAACAACTTATACTAAGTAACAAAACTTACCTTCGAATGCCACGCGCCTTGCTATTTTTTTTGCTCTTTCACTGCATTTCCAGACACACTGAATCTGTACGGGCAAGCGTACAATTTTGCATATTGATGTAAAATGCTGACATAGCGCGACTGCGATCGCGCCACATTCAATTTATTAAAACAGTGCATTAAAGGCATTCTAACTGGACACACGCGTTTCTTTTACATTTCGCCACCAGTTAAACATTAATTGTAAGAACACCTTACATTTTGGTCCTTCGAGCCGGATGAATTTGGGAAGCTGCTGTAAAAAGCTTGAAACACCATCTCAAGCGAGTGCTGGGAGATCAGAAATTAACATACGAAGAGTTTATGACATTACTCTCGCAAATCGAAGCCTGTCTAAATTCAAGGCCTCTGATCTCATTGACAGAAGACCCAGCCGACTTAGAATACCTAACACCAGGTCATTTCTTAGTTGGAGGACCGGTGCTGTCGATTCCTGTGTCGTCAGACGTGACTATCAATTGTATAAGAAACAGATGGCAGTTGACAGAGAAAATGGTCAAAGATTTTTGGAAGAAGTGGTCAACAGATTACTTACAAACGTTACAGGCACGAGGAAAGTGGCAACAGTCACGTAGGAACCTAGAAATAAATGATTTGGTTCTAGTTAAGGAGGACAACATTCCTCCAGCCAAGTGGCTCTTGGGTAGAGTGACACACACCCACCCTGGTAGCGATGGACGTGTGCGGGTGGTATCGCTGAAAACAAAAGGCGGCATTCTGAAACGTCCAATTACAAAACTATCTCCATTACCACTACAGGATTCGGATACGAGAAATCAGGACGAGAAAGAAAGAAATGAAAAGCCTAACAAGGACATCACAAACATTCCTACTACAAGGAAACGTACGCGTCGACCCGGCAAGAAAACTTACAATAACTATTTATGTGCAATGATGCTATTTATGACATTTATTTCATCTTCAGTAAGCCAGTTATTTAATGTGACTATGCTGAGTTCATTGAAACCGGTATATTTTGACAAAATTGCTGACATGAACATTATACAAGATGAATGGAAAATGATCGTGTATTACAACATGACTACATACCGACAAGGCTTATTGCATATTGAGAATTACGTTAATCATTTAACCAAGCTTTGTAAAAAAGAAACGGCTTTTATGACAACAGCTCTGCAACTTCAGCATGAAATCAATGAAATCAAACACTACAATCAGATTTTAAGTGCGGAACATGGATTGAGAACAAAAAGAGGATTGATTGACGCAGTTGGCAACATTGCCAATTCGTTATTTGGTGTACTTGATAGTAGATTCGCAGAGAAATATCATGAGGACATTAAGTCGATTGCAGAAAATGAAAACCATTTACTTAGCTTATACAAACAACAGACATCGGTTATTGAAGGAGAATATAACATCCTGAAGAGAAACGAAGAAGTTATGAATTCACAATTTTCCCTAATAGACCAACACTTGCAATCTATACAAAAGAGCGTGGTCAGCTCTGATAATGCACTATACATCACGGCTAGCGCACTCGCAGCTAATATCATCATTTCCAATATTTGCAGAGTTCAAACATCGATCTTAGACATGGTTACAGACATTAGCAACGGACACGTAAGCACACAATTGCTAAAACCTGATGAATTTCAGCAACAATTGAACATCATCGCTGGACAACTGACAAATGAGTTGTCTCTACCCTGCATCAACAACAATCATTGTACTTTAGATATGTATAAAGTGTCTAAGGTACACGTGCGATTAACAGACACATTTTTAATTTTTGAAGTTTGTTTACCACTTATAAATAAGGAGCGGTTAGAGTTACATCATATTATTCCAATACCTAAAATAAGCGGCCAAACATCGTTAACTATCATTCCAACGACCGAATATGTAGCTTTGAACTTAAAGAAAGATTTATTACTCCCTTTAAGATCTGATGATACCAAAATATGCATTTATCTTACAGAACAAAACATGTTATGCCCTATTAATCTACCAATGTATTATTACAAAGGTTCCGAATCTATTTGCGAAGCGCAAATTATAAACAATAGAAACCTGACACACTGCCGTACGGAGTTATCAAGTTGCAGTGATAAGTGGACATTGTTACATGATCAACACACCTGGTTGTTCGCGTGCTGTCAGGAATGCGACGTACGCATTTTCTGTCCAGCTGGTCTAACGACGACGTCATTAAGGGGTACAGGGATCATCAAATTGAGTCCTGGATGTGTACTGAGAGGAGAGAACATCATCATTCATACACACTATGATTTCCATAATGAGATGATTTTACGAGGTGAAGATTTTAGAGAAACAAAAATAGATTCTGGGATCAATAATATCATCAACAACCCTACATTCGACAAAACATTTATTCCTGAGAATCATACAGGACACTGGACCCATTTGAAGGAACAGATTGAGAGTGTAAAAGAAAAACAATCTTCTTTTCATGCATCGGTTGCATCTCAAAATGCACATAATTATATGCTTTATTGTGTAATCGTTACCATCGGAGTCATTACATGCATCTGGGCAGGTCTGAGAATCAGAAGACTACATAGCCAGAATTCACCAATCGGTACTGACGCACGTCATAGTTATGAAGTGAATAGTGTGCGCGAACAAAGATCAATGAGTGAATCAGTGCATAGTGTATGTGACACGGTGGACAAGGCAACGTCGCCGTCGCCTGTCCAAAATAAGGTGTCATTTAAAGTTTAAGTTAGGGATCTTTTACATTTTGTTTTAATTTTTATTATCTACAACTTTATACTTTTTACACTTTTATCATTAACATTGTGACATTCTACATATAATCTTGCATTGTATTCATCTCGTCTCTTTGAGTCGGGAGCATGTACGGGCAAGCGTACAATTTTGTGCATTTTGAGATGCAACCGATGCATGAAAAGAAGATTGTTTTTCTTTTACACTCAATCTGTTCTGACAACTAAAAATTGTCTGTCTGTATGTTCGTTGTAAAGAAACTATAAATGATAAAATAATGAATGATAAATTATGTAAAACCATGTATGTACACCGTAACACTATAACTGCACTTCTAAGTCCACAAATGGTATATTTCTGATTGCTGATAACGTCTTCTGGTCAATCAAATTGATACACTCTTGCTTCCTTAACTGGTTCCACCATTTTGATAAACTTGTTACATTCCTTTGCTATAATGTTCCATCTCTTTGTTGCATTCTGATGCCATATTGGTTCTGCCAAATTGATAGCTTGCTCTTACGATACCTGGCCATTGTTGGAGTTCTTTTTCTGATAAATCTCCTGGCCACAGAAGTGAAGTTGCTTTTAATCGTGGATGCGGTACTTACTACGATGCACGATGTTGATGAGTGCCCCCATTACGATATTGTTGTTGGTGAGCCTGCTGATATCCTGTAGTCATGATTGTAGATAGCGAGCTTGTTACCACCATGATGATGCTGTTGTTGGTGAGCCTGACGCCGCGATTATGTGTGCTTGAGAACTTCCGTGAAAACCACTTGATTGGTAGGAAGCTGCTGATATTTACCTCGTGCACTACTGTTTTACGTTTTTACTGTTAGTACTCGCCCATTTTCTGAGGTTAAAACCACCCTTCTGTAGAATGTCAATCAGCTGTTGCTGGGTTGTCTTTGCATCTTCTATGTTATTATTTCCGCCCAGCAAATCATCAACATATAGTTGATTATTAAGGATTTCCGCCGCCTGAGGATATTGTGATCCTTCATCAATCGCTAATTGTTTCACTGTGCGCATTGACAAATATGGAGCGGCCTTTGTACCGTATGTCACAGTACATAATTGAAACTCTTTGACAGGTTCGTCATCCCTGTCCCTCTATATGGAAAATATTTAGACGAGAATTCCTTTGTCTGAGGGGGGTTATTCTGCTTAAATGGAGTACTGTCCTTGTATTTTTTACTATTGACCGGTTCTAACGCCGTAAACTTATTGTCCAAAAACTGCATAAGCTCATCAAATGAAGGAAGCTCCCTAGGTGTTTTCCTAGCTTCCATGTAGGATGCAAACGTTTCCGAGTCTAGCTGTTTCTAGAATCCATAGGTCGCTGGTTCATATCCGGCTCGAAGGACCAATATGTAGGGCCGTAAACCCTACATTGCGGTGATATGAATTCAGTATGGGCTGATGGCCTCACACTGATGATGTTGTGCTACATGATGATGATGATGGGAGGCGGCTCCCGGGAGTGATAAATAAAACCACCTTGTGCGAGTGCTGTAGCGACACTAATTTATTTATTGCTTTGATATAATAGTTTCACCATTCGGTACAAAATGCAAGCTTGGCAGTTTGCTTGCGGCATACATAAATTATCTATATGAAAATAAATAACCATGTACGGTTGCCCGTACAGAATCAACACGTACTTAACGTCCTTTTTTTTGTTTTGGGTTCAGCGGTTGATATCAAATTTAGTTTTTTTTAATTACATAACTATTAAAATAATATTAAAGGCATTATTTTAATTTCTATCTCCTAAACAAGTTATTATCTTCAATTAAAGAAACCTAGGCAGGCAAGTGGTCGCCAACCAGAACTGGTCGCGAAACCGGCGCAATGACCCTACATGATCTCATTTTGAGTTTTGAAAGCTGCATGCTAGGCAACTTAGTTGTATGCTTTGGTACGAATGGTCGTGTCTATTGCCCTCTAAAGTAAAGAGCGATAATATAATCAGCACACAGAGCTTACGTAGATTTAGTAAGAGGTTGCCTTAGGAAATTGTCTATCTTCCCTTTGGTATGACCTTTCACCCGACTGAAACAAAAATTTCTACTTGTACCTACTTGTTTGGTAAGTAGGTAGGTATATATGTCTGTATAATAGTCTCATCGGTAGTACCTACAATAATATCTAGCGTTTAATATGTCACTCATGAATGAATGTTCTACGTTCAAACGTGGACCTACTGAAACTGAAATACCGACACCGTTGCGTTGTCTTATTTCTTCGGCCGTTTTTGCAGCTGTCACCCTTATTCTAGGGTAATATACCTGTGGTAATACTATTTCGATGTTTTCAACGTTAAGTAAAATTCTCTGTCTACGGTAAAATTGGTTAATGTCTGTTTACCCGCAACGGAAAAGACTAATATGACAGCTTAAAATATGTTCTATCCTTTTTCAATAATAATTGTAAGAAAGAGATGTGATGATTCGGCACCATTGTTTACTATGAAATCAACCAAGAAGACATACTTACACGTCGGTTACCGAAAGCTGGCACCTTTACAGTAGATTCTCACACACAATGCAAAAAAAAGACCACTCTTTATGAGCAGTAGCAAAACCTACTATCTCCTTCATACTCATAAGCTTGACCGCGCGCGAGAGTCGGACAGACTTTTCATGATGCTCATGCAGTGCGACTTCCCGCCCCGCGCTTATTCACAGACACTATACAAGCGCAACGTGTAAATGTGTTGAACGTGCCAGCTCCAGTTAACCGATCTGTAGCAAAAATAAAAATTGCATACAAAAGAACAAAATTGCTCGATCACAATATTTCTGATCTCAAAAATGAAAAAAAAATGTATGTAAGTCACAGACGTAAGTAATAGTTGTCTCTATGTGAGTATGATAGTTTACACAGTGATAAAATTATGGGAATAACGATATGGCAATGAATAAAACACTATAATATCAATCTTTTATAAATATTGGTAAATATAGGTCAAATGTCGTACAATTAAAATCAGAGGAAATATTTTTATCAATTTCATATCAAAATGGAAATATCCAAGAACTATTTTCTACACTTTATCATTATCTTATTTTATTAAGTTTAAGAAACACGGTAATTAATTTTATAGGAACTTGAGTATTATCAGTGATAGGGTGAAGAACTTAGAAAAATATATAATATTCTTAAGAAATTAATAATTGCTTAATTTGTAAAACTTTTAAATGAGTTTAAATTATATACGTACTCACTTTTCTATAGAACTTAGTCCTATGATACGTACTTAGGCACGCTTTAGTCAGGTGCGTAAAGTAAAATGAAATGTTCCAAAATAAATAAATGTAATACAGAAAAAAAAAATACAGGTAAATACACCATTGTTCACCTGCCACACATTTAGAAACAAAAATTGCTAATATTTTATTGAAGCCTATATAGAATATTGTTGTTTTTAAACTTTCAATAACTTTACTCCTAAATAATATAAAATGAGACAAATATATTCACCCCATCACTAGACTCGTTTAAACGGAATCCAAACACTCGATTGTAGCTAACACTTAGGTAATTAATTATTGATTGAAAGAATCATATAAATGCGTTATAAATTGCGGATTAAAATGGTTTGAAATCTTAACTTAAATAAAATTCATAGGCTTACATACAGATTTTTGTGAACTGATTTAATGAAAGCGATAGAGTGTAGAAAATTTAAATATTCACTTTGAATGATGCATAAAACCAATAAAACATTATATTTTGCAGATTTATCTGCTATGGTATTTGGGTAAAGCAGATTTCAATTATATTTATGATCAGTTTCACATGGTAGTTATTCCAAAACAAAGAATTTATAAAATAATCTTAGTATAGTACCGTCCAATATCTAAATATAATGTAGGTATGAACTGTAATGTTTTATTGGTTTCAGCTGTATTACAAAAGAAAGAGCTCGATTAAATATACAGACGATCATCATTTACAAACTAATTAATAAGAAATAACCACTTTAATACTTTAAGACATAAATAATAACACATTTTAAACAATTTAACTTGCTTCTTTGACTTAAAATCTCTTATAACTACTTTTGACTACACTAATAGTATAACCAAGTCCGTTATGTATGTTACATAGTTAACTATCCTATACTGACATAAAGTAGAGGCGGTAGGCAGACAACTCCTTAAAATTACGGACTCAGAAACAGAGTGTGAAATGAGCTTCAGTGTAGAGGGTTGCACATCCATAACACCTACCAAACCCGAAAACTACGAGACACTATACACTGCCATACTCGAAAAGAAGTAGCTCTAAGTCTCAATTTTTAACGAGTACGGCAAACATTGACGTAGAAAACTAAACAAAAGGAGGGTTTTACACAGTATTGATACTGTCCGATATACAATAGAAAAGATGAATTAGAAAATAAAACCACTTTTCCTCTTGGTGCATATAATTATCTAATATATACCAGATATATTAGTTTTTTACTTTAGATGTTATTCACTACTATCACTTTAAAATTTAACTTGTAAATTTTACTACTTTGCTAATTTCGGGAATTTTGGTGATTTATTTTTGTCTTTATAACAAAAGAACTCATACGTTATACATGCATTGGGCACCGATCTCACACAAAGAGTTCCAAGAGTTCCACGTTCCAAGTTCACTACTGTACACACAGCGAGCGAGCACTCTAGACTTCTACAGGTAAATGGGCAAATTTGTATGGAGCTTGTCCCATTGGCGGCCAGCAATTAATTCTGTTTTCTATTAGGCAATATTTAGAAAAAAATTACAGTATTGAAGATTCAAGAAATAATTGGAGATTATAATGAAATTGCAAGGTAGTTGCATTAAATTAAATTAGTATCCCTTACCAAAAGGTGTAATCATATACATACAGCAAGCAAAAGTTTGTTTACATCTTTATCTCGTCTCATTGGCCTTACTTTAGTTTCATTAGTTGCCGTTCATGGACCAGAATGCCCATTGTCCTTTCTGCCTTGTGTCACTCAGTAAATTAGACAGTGATGGCTCAGAGACGTGTCACCTCAACTGCCAGCTTTATGGTGCGTCCATACTACGCGAATCGAGCACGAGCCGAGCCACGAACGAACCTACAACGAAAACGATACGAATCCCTTTGTTCGTGAAAAAACTGACAATCGCGCTCGTTCGAGGCTTGCAAGCCCGTCCACGTTACGCGAATCTTGCTCGCAGTGTGCTCGTTCGAGGCTCGGCTCGTTCTCGGTTCGCCAAGCATGGCCGCACCATTAGAGAATGGGACTCCGACAGAACTCGCGTTCTCTTGAACGCCGAGTTCTCTGTGTGCAATGATCAAAGGAATAGATTACAGTGAACGCGGAACTCTAGAACTCTCTCTGTGGGATCGGCGCCTTTTACATAATGATACAATATGGTATCGCATCGCAATACAGATAATATTATAATAGCTGGCAGAATCAGAGGGATTCTCATACATTTTACGATGGAAAACACGTCTAAATACAAAGTCCACTAACCAAAGTAAGGTATCATAGACGAAATTATTTCTACATGGTGAAAATAATCGAATCTCTATGAGACTGCCAGGCGCTCAACACAATACAATGTAGGATTTACAACAACATACATACATATAAATAGGTACATAAACGTAACACACGCACACACACGTTATACTATCAATATGGTGACTTGAACTAGCGTAACTTAATAATGAATAAATGATCAGTCTTAAAAATTCACATGATCCACACCGGATCACAGTACTATTTCTGTACTAAATCGTACATGTCGATCCACTCTGTTGCTGAGTCAGACTTAACATAAATACATTCAAAACTTACAAGTGAAAAATATTAACAAAAAAGCACTGCTTGTTAAATGTTTCAACATAAAGATGTTGGCATGTTAAAGCGAACATTAATTACATTACTGTTTACTATTACATTATCTAAATCTCGGACCACACTTGATGGTGCATGTAACACATGGTTTCAACTCGTATATCTCTCTGGTAAATTCTACTTTCGATATGACCAGGGAATGTCGTACAAGAAAATAGTTAAACACAATGTTTTGTTGGTGTCTTTGACTAATTCAGAGATTTTTAAGGTCTAATAAATTAGTGAATGTCCTCTTGAGGGATGTAGGAAAATAATCCGTGGGAAAATAACAAAATTCCGAAATTGAACTTAATATCAGTAAGCAAAGTATTAATTTAACCATTTATCTAAAAAAAAAACCCACGAATTATTTTTGTAATATTATTTTTTGATTACTAATGACCTATACATTCATCCCTCTAGAGGAAATTCACAAATTTATTAGGACCTTATATAAGACCAGTGTAAAAACCTTGCATTTCCGTGCACCATACTGTGTGATAAATACTGTAAGCCCGTGCATTTCAAAATCCATAAGATATTGAAACACATAATTTACTTTACTATGTATTTTGATGTCATGGGCTGATGATCAAATCATCAACCAATTGCTTTGACAAATATTTTTGATTATTAAATATCATATGTCAAATCTTAATTTTGATTGAACAATATTATTATTACTATTAGCCGTATGAGAAAAAACATTATCATAAGGTAATTGTCGAGTTGTATGTAACACTGGGTAAATTAGTTATCAGTGGTTTACATTAACATAGGTATCAATAAATCCAGCATATTTTAAAGTTTATTATTTTGTGCCACTGACTCACTCTCTTTGTTGATATTTATTTAGTGACCTAAACCTATCCATATGAATTCTATATTATCTAAAAGTAGAAGTTTCAATAAAGGAATGCTTAGGCTGCATTTAGTGCTCAACAGAATGTCAATGCTGACTGTCTGTACCCACTACGCAGCGAGTCACTTAGCATTTACGCATTTATGCGTATGGTATAATTATGTTAAGACAGCCCAAAACTCAACGTTTCGCTAAATGCTACAATTCGATACGCCGCACAGGGGATTAATCCATGCGCGTTTGCAATCGAATCAATCTCGCAAACATTACTGATAACTATAAAAATTAAATGAATTTTCTGATAAGTGGGAATTTGGCCTCTGGACCAATGTTCTTCCACTGACTCGCGTTCCAATTGTTACGGAAGGCAATGATCTTCGGTTGAGCACTAAATGCACCCTAAATTAAGCAATACATTACACTAATCAGTTACGATTTAATACATTACATATTTATGCAATACACATTAACTCGTGTTCCAATAAACTACGATTCATATGTTAGGAAACTCATACGAGAATTCAACAACATGGAATGCTCTTAAACTTCTTGCTCTATGATTTACTGCTGGCGAAATCCAAGGCAGCCTATAATTTAATTATTTACTATGTCAATTACGAGTTAAGCGACGATACACTGGGAATTCTAACTTGAACAAAAATATAGCAACACTGGATTAATATCATATTGTACATCTAATAATTACATTCAAGTTCTTGTGAGTCGACACAACTAATAAACGGCAGTCTGCATGAAGGGTTTGTCATAGACGTAAATTTTAGATTCACTCAGATACATCAAACATTTCATGTAATGTTCAGTACAGATTTGTATTCACCTATGAACAGACGCCATTAGAAGCTAGTTAGATAAGTACCTAATGTACTAGTGCATTATTTTATGTCAATAAATATAATTATATGGATAATTATGGAACATTAAATTGAAACATAAATGAGTGAGTGAGTGTAAGTTAAACATGTCTTGCAGCCGCATGCCTACACAGCCTGCATTCCACAATAAGCTAAAATGCAATTAAGTATTTCTGTCATGTATTAATACTTAGATCAATCTGTTGTCATATTAAATACATCATTTCAGAACAGGTGGAATGCAGACTTATTAATCTACCTACCTAAGTCAAATATATATTTAACAGTATTTGACTAAAATGCTTGAATATTATAAACAAATCACTTGACGCATAATATTGCTGCCACATTACAAACAACCCTTTAATATAAATTTCATATGCATTATTGCTTACATGATGGGAATTATTCTTGATCCGATTCTATTAGGTAATACACAAATTATCACAAAGCCTACTCTTTACCAAGACTCCAATCACGATTTTTCCTATACCTTGCCCATTGACGTCCAGAAGTAATATTGGCACGCGGCACACAATATAATTGCCTTTCTTGTCCTAATCTTACACAAGTCAGTCAATCCTCATTTCATCTACTCAAAATTACTGCAATCAGCCAAACTAACGTAATATTTATACAAAAAATAATTACATTTGAGACCAAACTAAGCACAGCGCCGATCGGCATCTTGGTTTCTCACTGCAGAGGCACTTCTCGACAGTGTCGAGAGTAGCTTTACAGAAATACAACGCGAGGCAGAGGTACTCGTTTGATTCGAATACAAATGCAAAAGTGACTCTGGGAGCTAGCCCAATAGTTACATTAGAATCCATAACATAAGGTACTCCGACGCGATCCTCGAGCACTTCGACTCCAACTCGCCTTCGCAGTGAGCGACCAGCCGTATGCGACAACACATCCAGCTGGCAAATTTTATCATTCATTGATTGACTTCAATGCGTACAAAAATAAACAAAGACGCAGACTTATCGATTCGTCACTTTGGAAAAGACAACTAAACAACTAAAATTTTAAAACTATATATTCGAGGAGGGTCAGGAGCGCTCGCTAAGCGGAAGTCCGAATGCGTTTAACGCGATCACGAGTGCTTGACGACGATGACGCCGGGGCGCGAGAGGTGGGGCGGCGGGGGCGCGAGGGGCGCGAGGGGCGCGGCGGGCGCGAGGGGCGCGGCGGGCTTGGTGGTGAGCGCGAGCGGCGCGTCGGGCGCCTGGTCGCGGAACAGGTGGTCGCCCTCCAGGTGGCGGATGGCCTCCACGATGGTCTCCAGGTTCTGGCGGCTCGTGCTGGCCAGGTGGTAGAGGCGCGAGGGCGCGTCGTGCGCGGCCTCCACCCCGGGCAGCACCTCCACCTCCACGCGCGGCTCCGCCTTGATGGCCGCCTCCAGGAGCGGCGCGCCCGCGCCCACACTCGCCACCGCCACCACCGGGGCCGCTTCCACTGTCGCTGCCTCCGCTTCCTCGCTCTTCAACTTGCACTCCTTGTTCCCTTCTGTGGGCTCGAATTGAACCACAGGCCGAGATAAGTCGCACCCGGTACTCGGGTACATCTGTGTCTCGAGTGCGTGAAGGCGCTCCTCGAGTAGGCGTCGCAATCTTCGCTCGCGTTCTAGTTGCCCGCGCAGCTCACCGCCGTCGTTCTCCTTCTTTTGGGGTGCACTCGTTACCGTTATAACGGCGACGGGTTCGGGAGATCGCGAGTTTGTAATTGTGTCATCGGTAGAGTCGGGGATTATTGATGGAACGTTAGTAAGAACCTCACTTTTCCTCTTCTTCAATGGTATTTCACCACCCTCATGTTGGTTGAGCAGGCGCTTTAGCTGACAGTTTTGAGACAGCAGCCGGGTTTTTTCTTGCTCCAAATTATATATATACTCTGCAGTCTGCTGTAATATGGCAGCCTGTAACAAAATGAAATGATTCAGAAATTAATTTATAATTTTTAAAATGTTTGAGAAGTAGAGAGTAGCGTTTAAAGACTCTCGAAAGTTTAAAGCTCGACTGGGGAAGTACCTCCACCGTACAGAATACCACAGCTATGTAATGGTAAAACTGTGCCACAGCTAAATAACTTTATGTTGTGTTCCTGCACGTTAGTTGAGTGTTGGCACGGTTGCCAGTGCTCATTGGGGAGGGGGGAAGGGCCGTATGCTAGTATACCAGATTAAGCGAAAAAAAATTTTTGTACATTTAGTTACTTGATCGAAATTTATTGAGTTAACATACTTTACTTAGCTTCTCGCCTTCGTGCCGAGGCAACAAAGTTCGCAAGGCTTGAAAGCCAGCATTGATACTCTGCATGCGCCGGCGCTCATTGCTGTTTGCGATTTCTCGCCGGATCCTTTTCTCTGCCTCCATTGTTTTGCTTCCAGAAGAAGAATGCTTATCACTGAAAAAAATATTTAAATTCACAATAAGTTACAAATTTCAACAATAAATTAATGTAGATTTAAGACCAAATCAACAGTTTTCATAGTTAATTGCATAGATATCTCCAAAATAAACAAAGAGAAGAACTTAATTTGTAATAAATTTTGTTTTTTCAGTTAAATATTTCTATCGACATTTCAAAGAACTATTTTCATTTTCTAAGATAAAAAGTACCTGTATATCCTGGGTAGGTTTACATAAGTACCAAGTACTCAGTCTTTACAGCATGGTTGAGTTAGAAACATTAAAACAATCATGTTTATACATAATATTAGTTGTATGTGATATATCGCAATTAATATAAAAGCTTCTAAATATTATAGAACCATTTAACCTGCACAATATAATGAGCAAAACAAATGCAACGGAAGGTGTGTGCTTAGGATTACCATATGGCTTTCACCTGATTTGTCAGGCATTTTAGCACTTGATCAGGCGTCCAGCCTGCATTATTCTATGTCAAGCAGTTTGAACTTCCACACCTTGTTTCCTTTCTTATGTATTATAAATATGGGTATGTGTCCAGGACAATTTAAGTAAAAATAGTGTAGGTAGTGCTAGTGATCAAACTCTTATTAAACAAATCAGGTCCCTACATGTACCAACGAACAAGTCAAGTCCCACCCATCACATATGGAACGTCTTGTATGTAGGGACCATTGAAATAGGTAACATGCATATTATTAAGCTTTAAACAACTTATAACCATAAAAAATACTTTGTTCTTGTAAGTACCTATGAAATATTTTTAATTATATTTAAAAAAAATATCCACAAATAAAAAATGCCTTGCTGAATTTCTTGTGGAGTCTTCTCAGTTTAAGTGATTTCCGAACCTGTGGTAAATTCAACTGTATGTACCTACTACTTAACATTCGTATGTGTTATGTTACAACACTATGGTATAGTAAGGGGCAGGAGTCGTGAGCACATTTTGAAAATTTCTGCGCAGTAGTTAATTTTCGGTCTGTTGTCTATTGGATTCTTGCGTGTAATTTGACTACTGTTATTTGACCAAAAGTGTACATGCACGAGCTTACCCCCACTACTGCCTATCTGTGCTCATAATTTGTGCCTCATACTGTACTTTATTAACCCATGTAAGCGTAATGTTAGTGTTGCAAATAAATAAAAAGTTCCTTACTAGGGCTTAAGCAAAGATAAATAATGTTGAAATCAATGTTACATAAATTAATGGGTACCTTTTAACAATTTATGCAATCAAAAAAAATGATCAACACAACAAACTATGCTTTTCAAACCAGGACAAATTCCTTAATGGACAACACACTGCAAATCATATTTCATTTCACCACACTTCATATGTCCCTGTGTATAGGACATATGGCAATACCCCAGACCCCGTAAGTATGCAAAATATTTTCTTTTATTTGGATTCTCAGGTCTTCATAGGTTAAGTTTGATGTGACTGAATAGATTTAGTTGTACAAGATTATATTGTACCTATTGAGCATAACTCAATTGATGTTATTGTATAAAAAATATCTAACAAACATAAAGAGGCATTATTATGCTTCAGACAAGTAATACATTTTAATTCGTTCACTTACAAATAATAAACAAATTTTCATCAATTTTGGTCAAGGTCATGAATAGAATGCAAATCAAACAATATAGAAATAATCACAAGAAAATAAATTACTGAATGGGTACACATAGATAAACATACATACATAAACTATTGTGTATTTCAATGTATGCATTATGGCAATAACGTAATTAAACTAAAAGTAGTACATAAATAGACGTTTCTCTAAATACATGTAGGAAACTGAAAAAAAAAACATGAATGGGTGAATTTACGGTAAAGCATACATGTGTTTGATAGTACGATATTTTCGCAATATATAGGTAGGGGCGCCTACTACGCCTATTTGATTTGACCAAACATGGCGGCCCAACAGCTGACTATGGACCGGCACGGGGCGTGAGCGTCGTCATATGGCCCGCGAAATCATGATCATTACACGAAAATGATGGCAAACAAATTTAAGTGGGAAAATTGTTCCTTTACGGATGTAAAAAGTAAATTAATCAAGAAAACAAACAAAATATCGGCAACCACGCCGGTTATTCATACCTGGCAAAAGCGTGATCCGATGCCTCTTCTTCGTACAAGTTATAATCTTCTACTTCTAGCAAACAAACGTCATTACCATGTAATGATGACATTACTTATGTGCACGTATTGTATTTATTCACATCTAAGCTTGCAGCAGAGCACTTGATTTAATTTGTAAGTAGTAAAATAAAACAGTGGTGTAGTACACACAGTCCACAATGGCGGGAAATGACAATGAGTTCGGTCAGGTGACGCTTCACTAATTTCACAATGCACCACTCAAAAACCCCCACAATTCACTTTTCAAACCATTTAATTTAAAACAGTGAAATCGAGATAACAATTTCTCTAAATTTAAATGCAAAGATTTTTTAAAACAGTAATTAAAATGGAGGGAGTCAAGGGCAACGCGACATCGACAATATCGACATCTCCGTCGGTCGGTCGACGTCGATCCAGGCAGTGCTACCAACAGACTGCAATGAGAAAATCTGTACATTCACGGTCCGACCGATTTGGTTTGGCTATGCACGATGTTGTTGAGCCAAATCAGTTGATAGAACCTGTGGATAGAACTCACAACACAAATGAACACTCATCCGACTTTTAGGCGGGAACTTGCAGAGTGACGTAGCATTTTCATTTTTATTTTCATAAATTTGTGTATTTTGAGTTTCATTGTGTATTTTTGGTGGTATTTTACCCAATAAAGATCATCCATGTGTACCGGTGAAGTGAAATGAAATGAATTATGTGTATCGTGACTTTTCAAGTTGTCTCAAAATGTCCGTGTAGAGTTTTAGTACAATGACCACCATTGTAGTAAAACATGACTTTTATGGACGGTGACTGACTGAGGACTATAATGGCCCTGATTCTGTTGTTTAAAACTAAATTAATTTTAATCTCACTATGTCTCTTTCTAATAAAGAACATAAGAAAAGGATGTAAGAAATTTAGTCCTGTCAAATTAGTCCAATGCTTGTTTTTAATATAAATTTTGTCGCCATCTATCGCGGTTACGCCTAAATGTACGCAAAATAAGACGGCAACGATTAATTTGACAGCATTAAATAGAAAAATTTTACCTGAAAATAAAATTTATATTAAGCAGTTACCTTATTCCAAGCCTACAAATTGAGATGGCAATCCTGTTTCCGCTTGCGAACACGCCCCTTTTTCCCCCTCCTTACGTCCGACTTTCCTGTATCCGGCAGCTGGGGCGCACAATGGCGCCGCTTCAGTCATTGGATTCAATTTGTATTTACCGTAGATGTAGATTCATCGGACGGTAAACAGCCACAATATGGAATGTATTGGTGGCAGTAGACTGATATATGTATTTGCCGTCGATGTAGATTCATCGGGCGGCACACAGCCACAATATGGGATGTATTGGTGGCAAGCAGTATATGCATAATAGTTATGAGCTATTATAGCAAATCATATATAGCTAGAATGTTCTGAAAAGGAAGCCTGTAAAACTCAATTAAAATTAGTGTTACACTGAAGGCAGACAGCTATAAAATTAGGCTTGGAATAAGGTAACTGCTTAATATAAATTTTATTTTCAGGTAAATTTTTTCTATTAAACCTTTGTACCTTATTCCAAGCCTACAAATTGAGAAGTGTTTGTTATCGGCTGCCGGACTATTAAGCGCCAATGTGATAGTAATAGGATAGTGCAAGTGAAATAAATTCGTATCTCAATATAATATACATGAATTTATTATACTGATAAGCAACATAAATTAATTCTACATATTTATGATTAATTAAGTACCTACATTAGCACATATATAAAAAATAATAATATTTTAGTGAATAAATCAACATAATTATTACAATCATACCACCTGAAAACAATTTGATAGTGGATTAGAAACATTGCTTCTATTCAAGACTTCTTTTTTATAATACTTATGAAAAGTAGTGGCACTTTTCCAGTTACCTCGACTTAATATTTCTTCAATATTATGATTGTCCAGCCAGCTAGCCGATGCAACTGCGGACCGCACGCTACCAGGAGAAGCATCAATACCAGCATCACGAAGTACTGACTTTATCCAACCACCAATTATTGTTCGAGTAGCTGGCTTCACTATGCCACATGTAGTAATAAACAAATTACACAAATTTAGTCTTTTTTCATTTGTAAGTAAAATTAGCCTCTTTATCCAAAAAACTGGATCTATGTTCTCATTAGACTCGCAGGTAATCAATCTCCACCCAGACTGACGGATAGTAGCACTATCTGTTTTAGACCCAAACATTGGAATAAAAATTATATAATCACTTCCAAGAGTACAATGAGGGGTATCAATTCTCAAAAGTGTTAAATCGTGTACCCTACGACCAGAACTCAATAATAACAATATAGCACATCGTTTAGATACCTCAAATAGACTATCTTTATTAGGCTCAGTAGTGTTTAAAAAATTGCACAAAACTTGAATATTCCATACCGGTGCTTTCTGAAGTTTAGGCTTATTAAGAGCTATAGCTTTCAATGTTTGCTTGACAATAAGGCTAGTACTTAGAGGATGGCCAGATGTAACTGGACAAAAAGTTGAAACAACTGATTTATGTAAACAAATCGAACTGTATGACAATTTTTCTTTGAGGTGAAGCTCAGTCAAAAACTTAGCTAAATCTTGTGGACAAGGGTTATTTTGAGCAACAGTATTTACAGCTGCCCATTTACACCAACGTAACCAGGCAGGCTTATAGGAGGCTAGCGTAGACTTTCGCCAACTACTAGATAGAAGACTCTTTTGACTATCATTCCAGGTATTTAATAAGGAGGCCCACCCCGTATTGGCCAAACTTCTAGGGTCATTTTCTTGACATCCGGAGGAGGTTTGGACGTCTCCACATCTATTAAAACATGTTGTAGATTGGATATTTCCACTGGGGGGGCTATTGAACGATTGGCCAGATCGCTGCGCCAGAAAACCTTCTCCCAATTCGGAACTACCAAAAGAAATAGGCCCTGAGCTGTGTTCAAGTGAGTTAGGACACGAGGGATGAGACAGGGCGGAGGGAACACCCACGCTACTTGAAATACCCAAGTTCTGCTGAACGCGTTGACAAATTCTGCTTTGGGATCTTTCAGGTCTAGCGTCGCATACACTGAGACTACATGGGCTCTTTTGGAGGCAAAGAGATCTATCTCCGGCTTTCCCCAAATCAGAAATATTTGATCCGTTACCTGACTCGTAAGTTTCCATTCTGACTGGTTGCGGAGCCTCGAAAGACGATCTGCCGTCGTATTGTATCGACCTGGAAGATAGTAAATTGACAAATGAATCTGAAACAGGTCCAATATATTTAACAACTGGTGCGTTAACTTCAACAGTGGTATGGATCTCGTTCCGCCCTCGTTGCGAAGGTAGGACACCACAGTTCGATTGTCTGACATAATCATAAGCGTAGACTTTGACATCTTTGATCCCTGTAACGAAATCACTTCTTGTATTGCCTTCATTTCCAATAAGTTGGAATGTAGTTTCCGTTCTTGGGCAGACCATGTTCCCCACAGCTCCAGGTCGTTCAATAATGCTCCCCAGCCCTGCTTCGAAGCATCTGTTGACAGAATATGAAGTGGAGCTGGGACATGAAGTAATGAATGATTGTAGGCATTGTCTATCCACCAACGAAGGCTCAGAAGTACAGAGTTCGGGAGATCTATTTTCACAAATGGGTTCTCGTTCAACAATTGATGACTGAACAATAAAAGAGTTCGACTGTTGAGGCGACCCCGAGGAACTATGAAGCTGGCAAAATTGTAAAGGCCGAGCAAGGACTGCATCTCTCTCAGTGACGCCTTCCTTCGACGTAATATTTTCTGGGAACTGTGAATTATTTTTAAAATTTTCTGATTCGGAAGGGTTTTTAAATTTTGCCATGGATGCCAAACTATCCCTAGAAACTCGATTAACTGCTGTGGAATTAGTACAGACTTTTGAAAATTCACTGTCCACCCCAAAAACTTCAGAAGATGAATAGTTTCGTTGACCTGATTTTGTAATAGATCTTTTCTCTGGCAGGCTATTAAAAAATCGTCCAGATATATGAGGATTCTGATGTTCTTCCGTCTGAGAATTTGAGCGATCCAATTCGTTATAGTCGCGAAAGCTTTCGGTGCCGTTGCTAGGCCGAACGGGAGACACGTTAACTGCCACAAACTTCCTTGGTAAATGATTCGCAAAAAGCGACGGTGAGCTCGTTTGACGGGAACGTGAAAATAAGCGTTGTGGAGATCTAGTTTGACCAACCAATCGTTTGGTTGAAGGAAGTCTGGTACTTTGAACATACTGGTCAGATGAAATTTGCTCACGTGAACGTAATAGTTTAACCTCCTCAGGTTGAAAACTGGACGCACTGTACCGTTTCCTTTTGGCACAAGAAAAACATTCGACACAAAGCTTGGTGTCAGGGGAGCAGGCTCTAGAACACCTTGGCTCCTTAGCTGCTTTATTTGAACAGACATTGCCAGTGATTCTTTCGTGTGAAAATTTCGTGAAATCTTTAATGGATTTAGTAGTAATGGTTTCCTGAAAAATGGAATTCGGTACCCTGTAAGAAATCTTATTATCAGTAATGGAGCTCTTAATTGTTGCCAACGGCTGACATAATTGCTTAGTTGGCCTGCATGAAACACTTGATAGTCATTCGTAGCGGCGTTGGGATCGTTTACCCTGTTTGTTTTTATAAAACTTTTCTCCTGGGGTAGATCGAAATGTCGAGTCTAATCTACGTTTCTGACCCTGAGCACGGGGTGCAGAACTGGTAGACGGACCAGGGTCACTCGTACGAAATCGAACTAGCTGTTCATGGCGCCTTGGTTCCAATGCAACGACTCTTTGAGCCAGAGATCGTTTGTTACCACCTCCTGACATAGGAGGGCGGGTTGAAGCTACGAAGACCTTATCGATTCCACCGTTCTTACTGACACACTCTGAAAATCTTGTATCATGAAAAAGATTGGTTATTGTTGGAGGTATTTTTCCAAGACATTCTTTTAAATATTTGTCTTTGACAAATGTTAACACGCTATCACGTCGCTGTTGAATTAAATTGGCTCGACGACCACAAACCATCTGAAGCAAATCTAAATGTGTTTGAGTATACCCACCTAGAGAGCTATTTATTTGGTCTCTTATCATGTCAACAGATAAAGGCTCCTGAAGAGAAGTGAGCCAGCTCAATACACCTTCAAGACCAACTTGTAATTTTTCATTTTGAATAATTAGTGCATGTGAAATGGCCGCCAAAGTTTTTTCAGTAGCAGCTAGATTTCGGTTACGGTCGAACCGTTTAATCATATCATTACTTTCCAATTCCTCAAAACCAGGCGAAGAAAGGTAATTTTTCTGAGTTTCAATATATCGTACTTGACTCCAGTTCTCAGAATCAAAATGTTGTAATTTTTGTAAAACTTGTGTATGTTCTTCAGAAGTCTTTAGATTGGAAGATTTAAGGGTAGTCTCTAATTTAAAATGTATACCCTCCTTCGCTATGGCATTAGGAGTGGAAGCCTGAGAAATTTCTAAATCTTGTTCCTCAGGTGCATACACAACAGACCCATCAGACCCGTTCTTATTTAGTTCCTTATGTAAGGTACTCACAGATTTCACCAAATCACTCACCACCTTTTCCAGCTTACCGAGGCGGTCGTTCTTGTGAAAGCGGCGACTGCGCCGGCGGTAATTTCCTGAGCTCCTCGTCGATGACGATGAAGATGACTCCATGTCGGACACCTGCACGATAAAAAATAAATAAATTAGGAGGGTTTAAATTTCTTGAACGTATAATGTTCTACTATGAAAAACTTCAAACTAATTTAAATGAATTAAATAATTTGAAACTTAGACGTGTTGCTTCTGCGAAAAACAGAACGCCAATGACTGAAGCGGCGCCATTGTGCGCCCCAGCTGTCGGATACAGGAAAGTCGGACGTAAGGAGGGGGAAAAAGGGGCGTGTTCGCAAGCGGAAACAGGATTGCCATCTCAATTTGTAGGCTTGGAATAAGGTACAAAGGCTTAATATGTTTTATCCTTTTTCAATAATGTTCGTAAGAAAGTCATGCAAAGTCATGCACTCGTCCGAATTGTCGCTGCGGTAACACCCTATAATTTTGCTCCGCAAATATTTCAAAGTCTTAGTGATTTAAAGTGAATTTGTAGTTTTGAAAGTTACATACTCGGATAGCTTGTATAGTGGTGATTGCAATGGTTGTTGTTTTGTGGAAATCGGACCAGTAATACCGAAGATACAAGTAAATCACAATTGAATTTTATTATTAACGGTCGTGTAACTGACCTACGACAACCCGCCGCATACGCGCTTCTGCTGTCCGGCACTGCGTGAGTCATCGTGTCGTGCGGAATAGTGCGAATCATCGTGCTACGGCGAGACCGGTGCATGCCAGGAGCAACGCGGCTTTAGGTACCTACTACGCCGCACTTGTGAGACTTTCTGTTTGCCTACTACTGGACCGCCAATTAAGGATAACTACTTGTTACATCGTTTAAGGTGCTTAAGTTTGGTTAAGATTTAAAATTATATACTGCTTTAACTAACTGAAAATGTCAACATCAAATTGCGCTGGCTGCTTGAACGCTTTCAAAGTTGGAAAAGGTTTTTACAGTGCTTCATTTGCCATCAATGGTACAGGTCGGTTAACTAAAGCTGGCACGTTTCAACACATTTACACCGTCTCTCTCGCGCAAAGTCAAGCTTATGAGTATGAAGGAGACAGTTATTGTTTTGCTTTTGCTACTGCTCATAAATATAGAGTGGTCTATTTTTGCATTCGTCCATTAGACTTGACTGATTGCAAATTTATGAGTACTGTGAACGTGCCAGCTTTCGTTAACCGACCTGTACGATTTACTATGTGCAAATATAACCGAAAAGAGATTCAAGTTGATGAACGGTGATTCTAAAAGTACTTGGAAATGCCCCGGGTGTCTCAATAAACAACCAAGAGGCGACAACACTAATACACCAGTCCGTCAGACCAAGCAGGATAGCCCAAAATACAGTGGCAACATTTCTCCACTTAAAAGCTCTAATATAACCATTCGTAACAAACCACCTCAACGTCAGCCTTCCAACCATGACAATGATATGCCGATAACAGATGTAACGAGCGGATCTCTCAGGGAAATTATTAGGCAAGAAATTGGCAGAGCTCTTAAAGACACCGTGAAGGATTTAATAAATGAACAACTTACTAAATTTAACGAGATAATTGCTGAAATTCGGGATTCACTGTCATTCTTTAACAACAACAGGCCCTGCAGATGAATACCTAAGTTATTTATGTGCTACTGAAACTGCTATTGGATGCCTTATTATCCGGCAACGTACAGTGTGAAGACTCTCTTTTATGTTTCTCTTTCTACGTCCGGCAAGCTACGCTATATACCTCCCGCAGTCTGCATGACGGCCGAAGATATTGTAGGTAGGTACTAGTAATTCATTGGATTAGTTAGAGTTGGAAGTCGATCGATCGTCTTCCAAATCGGTCAGCTAATCGCTGGAACTACGGGTCGGATTCGAAAAGTTTGAGGTATTTGTAAATACCCATTGAACTATGTGTAATAATTGAATGTGAATACCTAAAAACCGAAACTGCATAGATACGTTTTCTTGTATAATTTCCAACTTTTTTGTTACATTGCTGATTCAGTTTATCGGAATACTGTAATTTAGCTTTACTTATTATGAAATACCAAACAGAATAAATAACTTCTCAACAGACAAAATCTCTTATAAAACTGAAGAGTTAGGCGTCAGGACATTGAATGACTGCCTGTCACATTTTCAATACAAACAGCCAGTAGCCCAGTACTAAAAGTCTGTGGCCAGTATGTACATGAAATAGAGAATAAATAGGTGGCGCGCAAGTCACCACGAGTTCTTTCACTATAGGTAGCTACATTATTTTCGAGTATTATCTAAGGCTACTTTTTATCTCGGGGATGCAAGTGACACCGCGGAGGACAGCTAGTTATTAATAATTATGGGGATCCTGTGGAGTCTTATTGCGCTACTATCGGCATTCCGATGGTGGTCGATGTCCTGTCAATCGCAGGGTCTGTTACTTGGGAGCTAATCTGTGCTTGGGAGGTAGTATTACTCGCACAAGTACCTACTAGTACAGTGGCCGGCAAACAACTTGAGCATGACCTTGAGTGCGCAGTAGACGATTTTAAGGTGTCGTTGGTGGAAAGAGAGGTGCGCGGGGGCATTCTGTCGGCACGCGTCCACGCTATTGGCCGAGCATGAGTGTACATGCGCGAACTTCGTCGACTTTGGCTCAAGTTGTTTGCCGGCCTCTGTATCTCTACTTACTAAGTATCACCTACCTACCTACAGCGTAGGTGGTGAGTGAAAGTACTCGTGTTACTAAAGCAATATTTGTTTCTCAGTAATAACATCAACCCAACTGGCCCGTCATGAAGGTTGATAAACATTAAGGTGATCGAAAGAATGAAAAGTTGGACACTATAACACTGATTCAGCTATAGAGCGATTATGAATAAAGGGTTAGTTTCAAAACCGGTTCTATTGTGGTTCTGGAAAACTAGTTGACACTATTTCTTCTTCTTCTTTTTTTTTAATTTTGGCAACCAAGCCCAAATTAGGGCTCATTTCTGCCAGTGTCGAGTTATATTATAGTATCCAGTCCCAAAATCACTTCACATTATAGTCCTCAGTCAGTCACCGTCCATAAAAGTCATGTTTTACTACAATAGTGGTCATTGTACTAAAACTCTTCACGGACATTTTGAGACCACTTGAAAAGTAACGATACACATAATTCATTTCATTTCACTTCACTGGCGCACATGGATGATCTTCATTGGGTAAAATACCACCAATAATACACAATAAAACTCAAAATACACAAATTTATGAAAATAAAAATGAAAATGCTACGTCACTCTACAAGTTCCCGCCAAAAAGTCCTGACACTATATTTATGCCGGGTGACGAAAGAGACATTTATAGAATGTTGCCATGTAAATAGTTTCAATTACAGCCAGGCTCAACTTTGTTGACCATATTACGGACTTTTTGAGACAACTTGAAATGTCACGATACTAATAATTAATTCCATTTCACTTCACTGGTGCACATGGATTGAACTTTATTGGATAAAATACCACCGATAATATACAATAAAACCCTAATTTACACAAATTTATGAAAATAAAAAAGAAAACGAAACGCCACTCTGCAAGTTTCCGCCCAAAAGTGTAAACGCAACGTCACTTTTTCTATTATTTTTATTTCAACCGCTTTACCGTGTGTAGTACTTTCATATACAAGGAATTTTTATACTAGTTACGTAGTATCAAGGAACTTTTATACAACGTAACTGGAAGGTTCACTGATACACAAAACGCGGTCCGAAAGAGACTAACTTTTAGGTGGTGTCTCTTTCTAAAAGAGCGACCATCATTTATGATATAAGCAGGAAAATTTTCGGAATAAGACAATTTGTTAGAGTAAAAATAATTCTATTTCATTTGAATTATTCTACTGTCAGTAATATACTTAAGCGATAGGTAAATGCTACCGAGAAAAATAATCACTGTTCGAAAGAAACTGTAATATACCATTAAACCACACAAAATATTGTTATATTTATTGAGCAGAAGAAACGTATTTTTTGCTTTCCCAAATCATTAAAAAACTACAAATATGAGTCAAAGTTCGGGAGTGGTGACTCGTGACCACTTTTGAGTTAAAAAAATATCTGTCAAACTGTTGATAATTCGAACCAATTTTAACCTTAAGTTCACGATTTGACATTTATTTTTACCATAGAGCTATCATAAGAAAACTCGTCATTGACAAATGAAAAAATACGTGTATAATATTTTTTCATAATGAAATTGACTGATAACTAGAATTTTTCAGGAATCTGGCCTATTATACCTGATATAGGTACTTACCTGAATTGTATCGATACTTAAAACTAACGATTTCACAATAAATAGTAAATTTGTGCAGTATCGCTGTAAATTTATTGGGAATTAAAACAATACAATTTTGTACAAAAATAATATATTGCAAAAACATTTTTTTATACTAAAACAATAAAATATAGAATAATACGAAACTAATATTACGAAAAAATATAGTCTTGTAGAATTTCTGGAGAAATGATGCACGAGCTCCGATAATTTTTAAAGTCTTGTGCTTTCCATAAGTTGTCAATCTGAGAGTTACTTAATAATATAATAATAAGCGTTTATTTTCAGGCTACTGGTGTAGATATATACGTTTTGTAAAATAGTAGGTATTGCTTCAGGTTTAAGCTTCTTTTTAACTTCTGTTAGAAAGACTTTGTCTTTGAAATGTACCCTGCATACGATAATCACAGAATATTTAGTCAAGTTTCCAGAAATTAGCGATGGCCCTGATTCTGTTGTTTACAACTAAACTAATTTTAATATCACTATGTCTCTTTCTAACAAAGAACATAAGAAAAGGATGTAAGAAATTTAGTCCTGTCAAATTAGTCCAATGCTTGTTTTCAATATAAATTTAGTCGCCATCTATCGCGGTTACGCCTAAATACACGCAAAATAAGACGGCAAAGATTAAGTTGACAGCTTTAAATATATTCTATCCTTTTTCAATAATGTTCGTAAGAAAGAGATGAGATGTGACTAAAATTAGTTTAGTGCGATTTACAACAGAATCGGCACCAATGTCTTATTATTATCTCTTTATTTAGTTTTTATCTTAAAAATATATTTTTTATAACATTACAATTAAAAATATTATAAAAAAACCTAATCCTATAAACAAATACGATTATATTCTTTTACAATACTTCTATAAAACTAATAATGTTATAAAAAACCTAATTCTAGAGTCCCGCCGGTAGCGGGGTAGGTCCCAAGCTACCGGTGGTTAGGGCCGCAGAGAGAGGAACCTCCTGACGATGCGCGCCGTGTCCAGGAGTACCGCCTTCTGTATCTGACCCTTGATCCAGCCATCCAGCGAGAGCCTCTCAAGATGTTGGTCGAGACTCTTCGCTATGAGACCGTTCGCCGAAACAACTATCGGGACCATGATCGTCGAATCAACACCCCACATGGCGGTCACCTCGTGAGCCAAGTCAAGGTACTTGCTGAGCTTGTCCTTCTCGGCCTTCACGAGGTTCTCGTCATGGGGGATGGTGATGTCGACGAGCACTGCCCGGCGCTTCAATCGATCTGTCAGCACGATATCAGGCTTATTGGCTACAATAGTCCTGTCCGTGATGACAGATCGATCCCAATAGAGCGTGGCCCGACAATTTTCAAGAACTGGCGCAGGCGCGTACTTATAGTACGGCATTTCGGACTCTACAAGGCCGTATTGAAGAGCAAGTTGCTGGTGGATGATTCTGGCTACTAGGTTATGTCTGTGCAAGTACTCGCCGTTAGCAAGATGAGAACAACCGGAGATAATATGCCTGAGTGACTCTCCGGGACGGCGGCATGCTCGACAGATGTCGACCGTACCGTCCTTCAGGATATATTTCCGGTAGTTATTCGTCTTGATAACTTCGTCCACAATTGCACAGACAAAACCTTCGGTTTCCCCAAAGAGGTCACCGAAGCGTAGCCAGTTCACCGACGCGAGCAGATCTACATCGGGCCCTGTTAGGGCCCTGTAGAACCGCCCGTGTAGCTCCTTACTCTTCCATACTTCCTTGCGGTCCTCGGTGCTTAGCACCTTTGGTCTGCGCCAGTTCTCGTTTGCCAAGGATAACTATTATTATTATTATTTATTTTTCATTTCTTCCTTAACAGGTAATCTAAAACAGTTATAAAGAATATATGATGAAACATATTAACGTCACGAAGTGAAATAGTAAATCACATTATATATACCTACTTGAAAATATCCTGAAATGTAAATGAAATGGACGCACTATTGATCCATATCGATATTTTCTTACGTGTGGAAGGATATCCCACAATCGGGATACGAATCTTTCTTAAACCCGCTCACAACACAAGTCTGGAATATTTTATTAATAAAATATTGCAGCAAAACAAGTTATAGACCGAAAAATCACAATATTATAAAACCGACGACAATCGCAAAGGTAAATAATCCACCATGTTTTTCGAATTCACATTTGTTTATCGAAGTACTTCTCTCTAAAAATAAAGTTCTTCTCGGAGTCTATTATAGCCCATCTTTACGTATTAACTATTTCTCATCTCTTGAAAAGATCTTAGAAGATCTTGTTCCCTCTTATTATCATTCCATTATTATGGGCGATTTCAATACATGCCTCCTTAAAAAAGATACTCGTTCTTCATCATTAGAATCAATAATAACTTCCAGCAACATGCATATAGTCCCTCTTAACGCGACCCATCACTTTCCAAATTCAAATCCCTCTCTTCTCGATCTTATTTTTGTGTCATCGCCCCAGCATGTTGCGAAGCATGGCCAGTATCCCGCCGATGCCTTCTCATATCGTGATTTGATCTTCCTATCATATAAAATCCGTCCTCCTAAAGATAAACCTACAATCATTCTTCAGCGTAACTTTAGTGGAATCAACCAAGAACAGTTTATTGAGGATGTGCAGAGTATTGACTGGACTCCTGTCACAATTGCCGAGTCAGTGGATGATCAGGTTGGCATATTTAATTCTATCATCACCCAACTTTATGACAAACATGCCCCTTTAAAAGCCATTAAAATAAAACATCTCCCTGCACCGTGGCTTACTGATGACCACAAAGTGTTAATGAATAAAAAAACTATTGCAAAATGTAAATTTAAGCGTAAATCGAATGACACCAATAAGGCTAGATATGCCCGTGCTCGGAATCGCTGCAATACAGTGCTTAGGGATGCACAACGTCGCCATATCCACCAATCCGTTGAAAACGGAGATCCAGCTAAAGTTTGGAAATTTCTTCGGTCATTGGGAGTTGGTAAATCTAGACAGGAGTCTATTCCCAGTGATCTGGACATTGGCTCACTTAATGTTCACTTTTCTTCTTCATCAAGCATCGAGGATTCTATCAAAACCTCGACATTGCAATATCTTTCTGACATACCAACTCCTGATTATGATCCTTTTGTATTTAGTCAATTGTCTGCTTGTGATGTTAAGAAGAGCTTATTGTCGATTTCATCTAATGCTGTGGGAGGCGACGGTATAAGCCGAAACATGTTAGTCCCAATCCTAGACTTTATCCTACCTATCCTTTCTGGCATTATGAACTCCTGCTTAACTAATAATGCATTTCCTACGTTGTGGAAGGAAGCTCAAATTATCCCATTACCTAAGAAACCTAATCCAAAATCCTTGTCTGAATACCGTCCTATATCTATACTCCCTTTCCTATCTAAAGTCCTTGAGCGCCTTATCCACAATCAACTGAGCAATTTCCTGACCAAAAATAATTTGCTAAATCCACTGCAATCTGGTTTTCGTCCTGGCCACAGTACGACTACTGCGCTTCTTAAAATTACGGACGATATACGTCTAGGCATGGAAAACGGTCATCTTACTGTGCTGACACTTTTAGACTTTAGCAATGCTTTCAATACCGTCAACTTTGATATTCTTCTCGCAATACTACGCTCTCTTAACATATCTCCAACAGTTATTGACTGGTTTCGCAGTTATTTGCATGGGCGTCGGCAACGGGTACGCTTTGAAGAAACACTTTCTTCATGGTGTGACACGTCTGCCGGGGTACCCCAGGGTGGGGTACCCCGCTATTTTTATTAACTCTATTTCGACTCATATCACTTCTCCCTATCATTTGTACGCAGACGATCTTCAAATTTATTGCCATGCCCCTCTTAGCAATCTATCTAGTGCTATAGAAACAACAAATTTAAACCTTTGCCGTATAGCTAAGTGGAGTGATGCCTACGGTCTTAAAATTAACCCTCTAAAAACGCAAGTGATAATTTTTGGAAGTGTACAAAAAATATCTAAAATAAACTGGTCAAATTTACCTACAGTTAAGTTTAGTGGAACAACTGTTCCTTATAGTAACAGTGTTAAAAACCTAGGTATAATTATGGATCAATCTCTTACCTGGGGTCCTCAGATAGGGGCCGTTAGTCGCAAGTTATTTGCATCTGCCGGCTCCCTTAGAAGACTCCGCAATTTTTTGCCAACTGCCACTAAGGTTGCGCTTGCGCAGTCTCTTCTGCTCCCTATTTTGGACTACGCTGATGCCTGCTATCTAGATCTCACTGAGGACCAGCTAAATAAACTTGAGCGACTTCAAAATTTCTGCATAAGATTTATATTTGGCTTACGCAAATATGATCATGTCTCCCAATATCGCGCTAAACTCAAGTGGCTTCCTATACGACTTCGCCGGAATACTCATATATTGTCTCTTCTTTACACTATACTGTTTAGTCCCTCCTCCCCGCGTTATCTTAAGGAACGTTTTGATTTCCTTCAATCACTTAGGTCATCAGAAAATCTCCTCTTGAGAATACCATCACATAACACCTCTTTTTATGGTAAATCATTTACCGTCCAAGCAGTTCGCCTTTGGAATGAATTGCCGGTATCAATAAGGAGGGCGCCGTCACTCCCTGTTTTTAAAAATCAGATGAAAAATTTCTACCTCAAATCGTTGCTGTAATTGCCATAGTTCCATGTATGTTTGTATTTATTTATGTAGTATGTTATTTATTGTTTCTTTGTATTTATTAATAATATATATTTTCTTAAATCTACGTATTTATGTATATAATTGTATTTATGTATATAATTGTTTTTATATAAAGACTTATATAATTTTATGTATGTATATTTATTTACCTATTTTTGTTATAAAAGTATACACCACCGTCTAATAACGTATCTAAATTCCTCTCCATCCTAAGGTTGTCTGGAAGAGATCGCTTCTTAGCGATAAGACCGCCTATTGTACTTTCAGTAATTTTTTAATTTAAAGCATTTATTTTTTATACTTTGTTAAATACTTTTTGTACAATAAAGAGTTATCTATCTATCTATCTATCATGTTATTTGCAATGGGCTACCAGCATATTGCTATAACATTACTCCTATCTTTCAAAAACTTTTATTAGAGTGTAGAAACATTTTTTTATTAAGTGAGAAATGAAAGCAATTTCATTTAGGTAGTTAGTTACCTATATAAAACGATCCTTGTGACTTTTTAGTGAAATTACGTATTTCCCAATATTGAGCGTTTCTTCATGGGTGACACGAAACGACGTCGCCGTCGGCGGCATGTCGTCGGCAGCAAGTCTCCGTCTCCCACTGGTGTCGTGGCGGCATCTTTACACGCCGCCCGTGCCTCATTATTACCGCGTCGTGTCGTTCCAATGAAGAACGTAGCTGCAGGAGTCACCCGACGACATGTCGCCACCGGCAACGACATCTCGTGTGTGTCACCCCAATGAAGAAGCGCCCATTCCAGTTGTTTCTACCCTACCAATTTAATTGAATACTGGCAACTGTGTGAAAGGGACACGGCGCCTAAAAAGTAAGTCTCTTTCTAGACCATACTTTTCCATATTTTTCCTCATACCTAAATTGAATAAAAGATCGGACGTTATGTTATAGTAATAAGGTTCAATATCCCTTGTACATTAAAAGTCGAGGTAGCTATGCAGTTACGTAGTATTTAATATCCTTGCGTAGTATATAATATCCTTGCGTAGTATATAATATCCTTGCATTTAAACAAGCCATAGATATCTAAGATACGAGCAGTATGTATTTATCTCTATGATCTCTATAGTCTATATTTTTGTGCGGTAGGTTGGCTGCCTTGAAGCGTCTTGTCGGGAAATAACCAATCAGAAAAGAGACTAGATTTTGAATATTTTTTGAGGTGGGGGTTTCATCCTGCCGCCATATTGTGTTGGGCTGTGAGTGCTTGATGTGAATATTTTAAGTATTTCTGTGTAAATTCTTTGTTAATTTAATTCGGATTGAAAAGCCTTAAGGTAAGTTCTAATATATTATTAGTTTTTGTCATGATTTTCGTAGAAGCATATTAATTACTTTAGACTGACCCAAAATGCCGGCTGCTCAAATCAGTTCGGTATTGAATTGAATAAAATCAGGTAGGTACTACTTTCGATATGAACAATGAATCTAAAATTTTAACAGAGTATCAAACATCTTCGGAATGTTGGTGTAAAACTGATGATTGTAATATAAATCTTTATATAATTGTGATGATTATATGACCAAGCAGAGTAATTTCATTGTAGGAAGGAACTACCTACCTACCCTTTGTTCGTAGGGTAAACATACCGGCTATCGACCAGTTAAGCGACTTGTTGACTTCAGAGTTGATTTCTATCATGATGGTGTACTCCAAGACATTTCATAAAATTTTCATTTCATCCTACTATAGTCTAGTTTCATAAAACCTAAAGTTCATAGACGTATCAGTGATATATAATTTAAAAAAAATATAACTTCGTAAAAATAGCAAATATACCGGCTATCGGCCATTTCACTCAGTTTTCGTCCACCAGTGCACTGGTTAACGGCCACCTAATTCACGGTAGAAAAACTACTCTTATTCAATAGATCATAGGGTTTATAATAGTATGAAAGTAAAAAATTAATACATTCACTAAAAGCGGTATATTTTTACTCTCTTCTATGAATTAACTAACAGATTAAAATCGCGATTCAAACAAATAACTACTTTTAGCTTTAGCATCAATGAAAATGTAACACAATCATATAAAAATTAAATTAAAAAAATATGAAATTCTATGCCCGTAAGTATACCGAGACTTTAACAGCAACTAAAGTAGATACTAAGATAATTTGCCGTGTGGTTCTCGGCATAGAATAGGGCCAACCCTTCCAATCCTGAGGGTGTTGTAAAAGGCGACTAAGGGAATACACCAGGGGACGGGCAGCAGCGTCCATCTGTGATACGTCATCACTACTGCGATCACCAACCCGCCTGCCAAGCGTGGTGAATACGGCAATACCTCTCTACTTGACAACACAAACACAACTACGGCCTCCAGTCCTGGCAGCCCCGATATCCCGGGCTACGGTAACGGTAAGGCAGGGGTGCTAAGAGTCTCCGGCAGAGATCCGGCTACCAACACCGACGACTGGACCTGGTAACATACAATACACGGACTCTGAGGAACGAGGAGAAGCTCATTGAGCTGGAGAAAGATGTTGACAGGTTGCGCTGGGATATAATGGGATTATCAGAAGTCCGAAGAGAGGGGGAGGACACGATTATCCTTAAATCCGGTAACCTGTTCTACTACCGGGAGGGTGATCACCTCTCACAGGGTGGAGTTGGGTTTATTGTCCGCAAGCCCCTCATCAAGAATATAGTGAGGATAGAGTGTAGTCGCATACCTGATACTCAGAATTACCAAACGGTATTCACTGAAGGTCATTCAGGTATACGCTCCGACCTCATCACACCCAGATGACGAGATAGAGACATTGCATGAGGATATCTCACGAGCCATACATGCCTCTAAAACTCACTATATTGATGGGGGACTTTAACGCGAAGCTATACATTAGGCGATGAGCTGAGAGTGGGGCATATTGGGTAGAGGAACCCTAGAGGGCAACGTCTGGCTGACGGACGTCATGGAGTTGGAGGGACTATTTATGATGAACTCCTTCTTCAAAAGCTGCCGCATAGGAAATGGACCTGGAGTAGCCACGATGGATCCACCAAAAATGAGATAGACTTTATCTTGACGACAAAGCGGCAAATCTTCAGAGATGTTTCTGTGATCAGGGTTAAGACCGGCAGCGATCACCGATTAGTAAGAGGCACACTGAACCTGAACATCCAGGTGAAGAGATGTCGTCTACGCTCCGACCATCATGTGCATGTATCCAAGACCCTGAAAGCTTTCAGCTCGAACTTCATAATCGCTTCCAATGCCTGGATGATTGCGTGAAGGTGGACGATACAAACAATAGGCTCTTAGAAACTTCCCATGCGTTAGGATCTAAGTTTTTTAAAACCTGTCGCACGAATATAACCCAAAAACTCTCGGATGCAACTCTCAAACTCATGAAGCGACTTCCGGCTTTAGCCAACTCAATTAACCAATCAACGATTTTCTTTTCTCCGCCTGAACTAAATTTAGGGTCTGGGCCAACTTTTCTCCTTTGATGAGCAACACTACCGGAAAGCCTGTCATAGTGGATCTTGGAACTCCGTAGTGCCGGCATGCTTCTCTGATGCCGCGTATATTTGAAAGAGTGGTTTTCAGTGCTTCTTCACTATAAACAAACCTTCGGGAAGTCAAAGCCATTTATTCAATTTAGGACCTAGTAGGGCGCTTATGAAGGTCATAGCTACTGAAGTTACTACCGTTCGTAAGTCGGCCTTCAACTGAGAAGAACAGGCAAGAAAGTCAGCACTTAGTTAAATTTTTACCATTTATCCGCGGCTTTTAATGTCCTAGGTCGAAAACAGATTTATTTTTTACTAATTATTGGCCGTTCTTTTTTCGAAAGGCCGGAATCAGGTGTAATTTTTACCAATTTTCGGCCGCTCTTTATTTCAAACGACCGGGGACAGGTTTTGTTTTTACTGGTTATCGGCCGCTAAACGTTCGGTATTTTGATCGTTGATATCTTTGAAAATATGAGGTATTCTGGCGGCCGGAATCTAGTTGTAAATTCACAAAATTCTAGCTGTTCACAAATATAATGGAATCTCTGTTGGTGAATTTAAGTTTTCCGCAATAAAGGCAAAGAGAAATGACGTGAATAAACCAGTTGTGCGACCACCCGGTCGATAAGTAGATTTTTAAATTAATTGTTAACGTATTGTCCGACCACCAAAAATATCACAAATTTTGAAATGTTTGATGAGTTTGGGCACTTGAATATTGAAATTGAACATGCTAAGTATACGCAAACCAAATCAATCACCAATAAACCAACAGTATCACTTAAAAACTTACATTTGAAATTCAATCAACCTGCTATTTTTTTCGCTAAATTTTACACGCGCCAGTACACCAAATTTTTAAATAGCGACTGTGGGCTCAGTTCGCAAATTTTGAGTTCATGTCGTTGGATTATGAACCGTGAAGTTTGTCCGGAACGAATGGCACGAAATGAGAAAGGAATGGTCTTTAACACTGTCTATTATTTGAAATAACGTGCGAAGTGGTCGATAAGGGGTAGTGGCCGGTCAACCGGTATGTTTACCCTATACTGAGTTTTGAGTTTTTGATGTAGACTGTCGGCTGTTAAAAGTAGAAAAGGCTCTTCTATTTATTGTAAGTACTAAAATAGCCGTAAAACCTAATTTTTACACTCATTACGTTGATGAATATGCTTGTACATAATTCTATGTTATTCCGGGAAGTCCGTTTTATATGAATAACAACGGCGACGTGAATCATCACTGTGAGTACCTAACTGGGGAAGACATCGAACTGTGCTAACGAGTGTGGACCCTCGGAATATTTCAATGAGTAGGTAGGTATCTAATGTAAATAATTCTACTAAGTAGATATATACCTACGTACCTACTCACTGTTATGAGAAATTTTAAATACCTATTACACACCATTAGGATTCCACACCATTGTTTCAACTGGTATAGATCACTTTCATTCATCATCATGTTTTCTATTATTTATGATTGATTGTTAATATCAAGGTTCAAGACTGTCTGAAAATACATATTTTGGAAAGTGTCTGGTGTTCTAAATCATTGGCAAACAGGTTAACACTATCACCATACAAAGTAATGAGCTAGGTAGGTATAACAACTACCTATAGATCAATTAATTTTTTAACCTAGTTCTAGTTCATGGTTATTATTCTAAGAAATGTCATAATACTATTCAGTAAGTGTGTTATAGTATGTCTAGTGCAATGCAAGAGGGCTCAAAAGGAAGCTTGAGCAATATTGCCAATACAATTCATTTTTCCGTATTTATGGCAGATCTTATGCAACACATCAATTCTGAATCTATTCATGAAGTAAATTCAAGTATATAATGAGTGACTTTTTAGCAGAAAATATTGGAATTAGTATGGTTTGCCGAGAATTCGAAAAATGAATTGGATTAGTAATATTGCTTGAGCTGCCTCTTATCCCCCAAGTTATAAAATTAAATGTTTGTTAAATGTCACATTTAATTTGTTTTATTTATTTTTATGTAGTATAGCTAGGCTAGGTAGTATCTATGTAGTGAGGTAGACTTACTTTCATTACATAGGTACCTACAATGTGTCTATTTGCTATTAATAGTACAAATTACCCACAGGCACAGCCACAGGTATGGTTGTATACCGGAAGGGACACAATTTTGGCACAATTTAGTAAGGGATATCCTTTCTTAGGAAATGTTAGTTTGAAGAACACTTTTTTGAAAATTCTCATAAAACCTTTAATGGAAGTTTTTTATTTCACTCTATAGATTTGAGTTAGCTTGGTTTGATAAAAGTGACTTGATGGGATTTTTAAACTATTTTAAACCTGTTTAGTTTTTTAGCCATGTGTGGTTAAATTACATATGCTTAACACTGTATTTTTCATGTGCCTAACATTGTAATTTTCCAATAATAATTAAGGCCCATTGTTTTGGGTTTTATGAGAAATGGCTAAAGGTTTTCTGTCTGAAATAGGATTTTGTTAATATTAAAAAATTACCTTAGTTAGAGTAACTAAGACTAACTAGGTGGTCATGCTTTTTCGAACTCATCTCCGACACATTGCGGGTTTGCTGCAGCGCCCTCACTCGTCGTCGGCTGTCGCATGCGAAGAAAGGGTAGGCAATTAGGCATTACTGACCCATAATATCCAACATTCTATATAATAACGTACTGTACCTACTCTACCTAGGTTCATGTCACTCACGACGGTCACTCACACTTGGTTAGGTAAATCGATAATTTTAACGTACATATCTTCTAGGTTTTACTTGTCTACCTACTTAGTACTTGTTTTTTAGCCTGGTGAGTGTCAGTGAAAGTGACTATGTTCCATCTAGGTGCAGAGCTTTCGCTTTAAATATTTTTATCTTTCGTTTTATGGGCCGGTGGTACCATAGACCGCCACATTATACAGAACACTGAGGAGTATAATCGGCCATTATGCCTAGCGTATGTGGACTATGAGAAAGCCTTCGATACAGTCGAGACATGGGCGGTGTTACAGAGTCTACAGCAATGCCAAATCGACTATCGATATGTCGAAGTGTTGAAGTATTTGTACAGCAAAGTCACCATGACAATCCGAGTCCAGGGAGAGAGTACGAAACCAATCCAGTTTCAGAAGGGTGTAATGCAGGGTGATGTAATTTCCCCAAAACTCTTCACCAATGCAATGAAGGATGTCTTCAAGTTCTTGAATTGGGAGGAATATAGCATTCACATGTATATAGTCTGTGGACGACTTCCGTTCCTGGCGGGGTGTTGTGCTCGGTAGAGCAGCGTCGTGCTGCGATCTGTAGAGACCGGCCCTACTTCAGGTGATTCGTCCGTGGCCGATGACACATCTACTTACTTACTCTTACTCATCTACAGTCACATCTTTCAGGGGGCTGTCGGCTTTTCTCTTATTTGGAACTTTCAAAATATCCTTGTGACTCTTCAGAGAAGCCAACTGCTTACTCCTCGTCGTTATTCCATGCCCTAACATCCAGTTTAGGTTCTCATTGACGCCGATAGGCTTCGGTGCCAACCTTGTTGGCGCCATTGTGAGGTAGTTTATAGGACGGCCGGTGCCGTTTTGTATTATATTTTGATCACTTTACGAGTTACACGACTCGATATTTGTTAGACAATGTAAAATTTCATCCAAATTTTAGAGTATGGTGAACACATCACTTACCATCGATTTGCTGACGATATACCTAGTTATAATGGCGGAATTGCTGGAAGCTTTGAACACCATGCTCAATGACCTCAACAGAGTTTCCCAACAGGTAGGCCTCAAGATGATTATGGACAAGACAAAAATAATGTCTAATTGTTCATATTCCGCCAATACCGGTGATTGTTGGGAACACTGTCTACCTAGGGCAAATTGTCCAACTTCGATATACAGGTCAATCGAAGAAATCAACTCGGCTGGGTAGCGTTCGGTAAGCTACGGCATATCTTCACGTCTAGAATACCACAGAGTCTGAAGACAAAGGTCATCAAACAGTGTATGCTACCATTAAAAAAAACGATTGAGCTCGTAGAGTTAGCAAGCTGAAGTGGCTATGGGCAGGCCACATCGCTCGAAGAACCGATAACCGATGGGGAAGGGAGGTTCTCGTGTGGCGACCACGTTTTGAGAGAGGTAGAGCAAAGCGTTTATTCGCTCAAAGAGCAGCTCGACTGGGGAAGTACCTCCACCTTACAGAATACCGCAGCCAAATAACTTTATGTTGTGTAAAGTTTTGTTCCTGCGCGTGAGTAAGGTCGCCAGAGCTCATAGGGGAGGGGGGAAAGGTCGGTAACGCGTGAGCAATGCTTTTTGTGTTGCAAGGGTCCATATGGCTACGGTAACCGCTTACCATCAGGCGGGCCGTATGCTTGTTTACCGACTTAGTTGTATAAAATAGAAAAAAAACGTAATGGATAGCGCCGAGCGGGACGACCTCCCACAAGGTGGACCGACGACCTGGTCAGAGTCGCTGGAATCTTCAAAATCTCCAAGCTGATAGCAATAGCTCAAAAGTAAGGGATACCTAATATAGAATATGATCTAAGGGTACTCCCTTAGAACATATTCTCGTGGCTTCAACCCTTAAGGTGCATGTATACATATTTTGTGTACAAAACAAATATTGATCGTTTAATAAGATATAGTAGAATGAAAATTCTACAGTAGGTAGCTATTCAGTTCGCGTCCGATAAGATTGGAGACTCCTTACTTTAATTGTATGCAAGCGAAAGTGAGTCTGGTGTCTACCTGTTTGTTTATTCCGTTTTCACGGCTAAACTGCCCAATGCCCAATTGATTATGTCGAGCGAGACAGATACATTTTGGCAGAAATTAAGATAGAGCCCAGTATTGACTCCAGAGAAGATATGTATAAGGATACATTCCGGGAACACATATAAACTATAGAGCATCTTCACACTGATCCGCACTAGCGTTTCGTGAAGCAATCTTTTTTGTTTTCTTTTTTAATGTTTTGTATGTATCACAGTTTGTATGAAATCACGCATGCTATGACACACTGACAACGCATCTTGAGGAAAATGTGTTATTAAATGTTGTAAGTGTAGTTGTCCGGAGCGTGCGTAGTGTGAGACTGTGATTGAGCGCTTAAACGCTGCGCTAACGAAAGCAACTCTTGTTCACTTTCTGGAAAGTCATAGTTGTCATGGAAAGTCTGTGAAATCGATGGGTAATTTAGAATGCCTTGGAAAAAAGGAATAACCTTGTAAAAAGGGAAACGATTTTACACAATCCTAACTAATTGTACTTGTATTTATTTGCCTTCATGTAAAGTTTTTCTATTGCAATGAAGGCGTAATAAAAATTTGTCAATGAGTACGATTCATTAATTGAGAATGAAAATTGAACTGCCTCTGGATTTTTAAACAATAAAAGTTTTACAGAATAGCCACCGATATATTCGTAGTAAAATCACTGTCTGCTATAGTTATTAAGCATTGATCAATACCTGAAATTTTACTATCCATGCCATGACATGGTTGGTTAGAGAAAAAGTTATCGCACCAAAAACATTTTCATGTAAAATATTGCCAAGACGTGACCATATGGCTCACACTTGCAAAAAGTTATCAGATAGAGCTTGGCTCTACATGAGATCTGATAACTACACGCCCTAACTTCACAAACTACACCTTAGTCAAAATATGTGGCTTGGCCGTTTCGCTACCTTCACATGCGCGTAAGGTGAAAAATTTAGTTACTGTTAATTATTTTTCTGTAATACAATAGTTCTTGTAAAAAAAATATAAAAAAGTAAAAATCGGCCCAGCCGTTTCGAAAATATCAGGTACGTGTTTTTCAATTTGTATTTGCTTTTTGGCCTCACTCCCGTGTTCCGCGCGCTCCATCTGCCTTATTCTGTAATCTGTGGGAACACTATTGTAATCTCAGAAAAAATAGCAAAATGTGGTAGGTAGATAGATGCGATCACAGGATGAGATGTTTGCATACCTGCAGAAGTGTGCATAGCGGAGCCTCTTTTTATATTATCTACTTATTACTTATGTAGAGATATCTATCAACGCGGAATAGGTATATATGGTAAGCAGAAAATCGATAGCAGCGCGAGCGGCCGGCCCCGGCCGTACCTATGCGGATTCAAACCGCAACTCGCAAGTAACTCAGCACCGCCTCGTATTAAGAGGAATAGAAAAAACGTTTTATGTTATGACAAAATTAAATAAATAAATCAGTGCTGTGTTAAATTGATGCGGCATTGTTAACAATTTTTCTGCGATTCATAGATTTACAAATTAGTTTTGATAGTACATATAATACCAGAGCCCTACCTACCAACTTGTTGCACTAGAAACTCCTTACTGACGGTTTCATTTATCGTTAAAATAAAGGCAAATCGTGACATTTAAAGCATAATGTGTAATAGAGGATTATACTATATAATTAATACGTAATTTGCAACATAAGAACAACGTAAAAACGTAACATAAAAAATCCATGGACATTACCCTACCATACCTTACCATACTTTCGATTATTATTTGTCTGCGGAAAACTGTCTCCTAAGGTGGTCAGTGTGGTCACCATAAAACTTCACGAGGAAGTAGGTCGTACGTCTTCTCATGGACGTTCCAGTCGCCACATGCCACCTTATGTGCACGCCTGAAAAATACAGGCGCATTGGCGATTTGGCGCAGTTAAGCCGATACTCTTAGGTAAGCTGCTGCGATTGGTGTAAATTTTTTATTATCCGTGAAAACTTTCTTCTGATTAGGTACGACGTGTGGTACGACGCTTAAATTAATTCCCATCCCGTTGCCTAAGGAAGCAGACCAAATTCACAAAACACCTCCCGTTCGTTCCATCCATAGGAATGTTTTTTTTTTCTTGTTCAGTTCCGATCTGTTTAAAGTAAAATCTTAAATATCCTATACGAAGCCAAAATAAACCATTTCTTCATGTCTGTTTATTTTAATATTACCAATTTTTTACTAGGTATGTATTCCTTCTATTATAATATTGCTGTTATATTTATTTTCGGCGCTTTTAAAAATGTGTGAAGATTACGGACATTTTTATAAAAGGCAAAGCACGTGGTTTTAAAGCGTAACTGACATCGACTTCTGTGTAGCGTAATGTTCAAGATTTTACATCCACACGGGGCGGGCGGCGCGGGCCCACGTTCTCGCCGAGCTGTCGACCTTGAGCTCACCAGAGTCAAGGTCACTAATGATGTAGGTACCTACTTCAGATTGTATTAAAATTGAACCGCTCCGATCTAACAGCCTTTCATTGTATTGCCGACGACAATAATGTGTTCGGGTTGACTGCCTGAGTGTACAAAACTTAACGAAGGGGGGGCATAAACCGGGTCAATCACCCCGAGATGCGTGAACCAATTTGAAATACATACTTCGTATGATGACTGACGCTCTGCGCCCCAGTCTGCGTTCTCGGGGCAAAGCTATCAAGGACAAAATAATTAATCAAGTTCTCAATTACTTTTGGAATTTTTACTACCTACTATACTATACCTAATATATAATAATAATACAATAAAGAGAAGAGTTTTTTGTTTCTGTGGTTTTCTGTAAATCGGTCTGTATGATATTCTAGTATGCAGTGGAAGTTTGTGTAGAGATAAGGGGCTCGAGCCCTGCGTGACTAATGCGATTGTAATTTATGATTGTATTGAGAGTAACTAGTGTGATAACGATAACTGCTACGAGATGCGCTAGGAATTCTGTCCTTTCTGCTAATGATCAATGTGCATTGTTGACATTAACCACTCATTGTTTATTCTATCTAATCTTAGTAAAGTTTTGAACGCCTTAATGATTAGGTGGAACATGTCTTGTTACACACTTCTTTGTGTCCAAAGTCCAAGATTAGTCTCGGTGTACAGACATTCTCTTACAACTAGGTAATCTACCTTGAAATAATGTAGGTACCTAGGTATTTTCTCAATATTTCAAGGATATTTTCTTCTTTTCGTTTTAATAAAACGTAATTTAATAACTGACATACCTACTTATCCCGGGATTGTTATGAGTGTGTTATTGTTTTGTATTAATAATAATGTATGTTTCATTAGTCCTTATTTAATTAAGTTTATGTGTTATGTTGAAGTCACCAAGAGATAAATTGACAATTATTCATTCCTTAGCGATTCGTCATTTGTGGTTTGTGCTATATGTATTAGTACTATAACACAATAGGTATCATATTAAATACTTAGATCGTATGTTAATGTCGTCGGCATATTGTATAATTCGGCATTTTACAAACGGCGTCGGCATTTCACGAACGCTCGCTGTTTTGTAAAGTGCCTAAGGCAAATTATAAAATGCCTCGTCATTTTGTAAAATGCCGGTAACCTAAATGACGATACAAACGCATTTTTACAAAATGCCGCGGCAAATTGCAACAACATTATATTTTCTACCACATGTGGCGCTGTTAGTCAAAACAATAAAAATGGCGTCGAGTAGTCCAAATATTTGTGAAAAAAAAGGTGACAAAATATGTTTTTCGCATGAAACAAATGCCTTCAAAAACATTTACTATACAAAATGAAATTACTTTTACCTCAGAGTAGATAAATACTACGTACAACAGAGGGTCAGCGCCCATACTTCAAAAGTTACCACCGTAACTCGCGCAAGTACAGCGCCGGTGGAGAGTCAAAGGTACTATTTGCTAGTCTTGCCACGTATGTCACTACAGCAATGTTAGTTTTGTCAGTAAATGACAACAGATGTCACTTTTTATAGAACAGTATTTTAAAGGACGATGGGCACTTTTTATTTTTTCCTAACATTTCCAATTCTATGGTATAAACATTTTTTTATTGTTTGAAGTTTTTAATTTAAAAGGCGTGAAAGTTAAAAAGTTTAAATAATGCTTAGTACCTAATTATATCCTTTAACATTTTACCATTTTTTGCCTGGTTGGCTAAATCCTAAAGTATAGGGCATAGCGACAAATGCTGAAAGGAGCCCCAAGGCCGATTTTAATAAAAAATAAAACTGTATACTTGGTACTCGTTGATTTGAAAAAAAAAAACTGTATTATTACTCCATCTCATAGAGTCGCTTATAAAGATCTATTTCTGGGAAACGAATAATTTCTGTGGAAAATTAATGGAAACATCTATTTATTAAGAAACCACTACATACATCTAGTCTGGTCGCAGTACTACAAGCTCTGGAAAGACTTGAAACAGCCACTTAAGAAACCACTATCTAACAGTCATCAAGTCGAACAATTCCTTGGAACACTCCCCGTTGTACAAGCGGTAGAACACACATAAGGCAAAGTCTCTCCTCAAACTGAGAGGCTCGTAACCGTTCGTGAGCTCGGGATCGTCGACAATTCTAGCGGCACGTCGCTGAACCGAGTCTAAAGGCCCAAGCTGGTATCCAGGTGCCCCCGCCCACATATGGCAACAATACTCCATATGAGGCCGGACTTGCGACTTATAAAGATGCAGCCTTTGCCCCGATGTGAAGTACTGCCTCGCTCTGTTGAGCACTCCAAGCTTTTTGGATGCCAGCTTAATCTTGTCTTCCAAGTGACTTCGGAACAAAACGTCGCTAGAAATGTCGACGCCAAGAATCCCAATGCTTTGACTGATGTTCAAGGAAGTGTTCTGGAATTGTGGAGCCACAGACCATGGGATTTTCTTAGCGGTGAACGCGCAGGCTTGAGTCTTGGTGGGGTTGAAATGGACTAGGTTTAGTCGAACCCAATCGGAGACACAAGCTAGTGTACTCTCGATTTCAGACACCAGCCGTTCGCGGCTTTCCTCCACCTCGGAACGATTTGCACGGCCCGTGTAATGAGCGTCCCCTGTACTGTCGTCCGCATAGCAATGAATGATATGCTGTCTATTGACGGCATTCATTGCTATGCAGAAGGAACAGTGTTGGGGACAGCACAGAGCCTTGCCGGCATTCATGTCCATGCTATTAGAGTAGCTACCGTCGACGACGGCTCTTATGCTTCTGCTGGACAGAAAGCTGGCAACCCATTTGCATAATCCCTCGAGAAGCCCGTATGATGGTAACTTCCTTAGAAGACCCCTGTGCCAGACCCGATCGAACGCCTTCGCTACATCTAGGCTCACTGCCAATGCCTCACCTTGACTCTCGATGCAGTGGCGTGCCTAGGGTTTCAGAATAGGGCATGCCGAGAGATATGTTACTGTAGTTTTTAACAGTGAATGTAGATAAATCCGTCAGTAGTGTATCAGTCGTAGTTTTAAACCGAATGGTGTGTATATAAGGCGCCTCGGGCAGTGGCGGTACGTCCATACAAGCCCAAAAGCCGGGCTTACCCTACTAAAATAATTCTCGAACAAGAATATAAACTTCCGAACTATTTAAAAGTTCGCGCTCTTCGCTATTATTGCTTGTCATCAACCCCCGAGGCGCCTTATATACACACCATTCGGTTTAAAACTAGGTAGGTACGGTATATCTATATCTGTGTACGACCCGCCTCGCACCACCTCGCACGGTCAGTCAAGGCGTGTCGCTCGCACGCGTGGGCTTGCAACCGGGCTTCGTTGCCAGCGAGTGTATCTCTTTTTAACCTATGAAAAACTATCCATAATGAGATATAACTATTGTTGGTTTATATAGCACAACAGTATGAGATTTGAGATAATGAAGCCTTGCATGCGTATGAAGTTGGTTGTGACGGTTCGTAGTGAATGCGAAATGACGAACATCGCGCATGCGCCCCGCCTGTGGCCCCGCTCGCGCCGTTTGCGTCAAATTTCATTACATATGCATTTGTTTGAGCGAAAGTTGTTTTTTTTTAATTGGGAACCCTGCGAAATTTCCAAAAGACCTTGCTTGAAACTGCAGAATTTCCGATCACTCTGGTGATTATATAACTGTTAGTATTCCATTTTATTCCTTTGTATTTATAATTTACCGAAATGACCTTACGACCGTCAGGGTAACCTACCTATATCAACTACACCTAATTAATTAGGATACTGCTAAAAACACCGTGTAAAATTAAAAAAATATATGTACTTACTGTCTTACACTTCAGAATCTTGCAGCAATTTAAAAACCAACAACTTAAATAAAATCTGTTTATTGCGACAGCCGTTAAACTCAAATTATTAGTGTTACGGTTCTCCATTATAACAAAGTGCAGTGATAATTGATAAATAAATATATTTCCTAGGTTAACATCGCACAAGAAAACAAATAATCACGCATTCTGATTTTGGCTCCGACACAATTGCGTACAGTGTGCTCGCAAGCGCGTGGTGGCCCCGACAGTTTAGTCGAGCCCAACTCGAAGCGAGCTGTAGATGCTTATCGCGGTAGATATAGGCAAGTGACAGAGGCCTGACCCGGCGCTATATAGGCTATTGCCGGCCCTGATTAGGGAACGATTAAAAATAGGTCAAGATAGCAATTTCTTAATCTTCTATATGTTTTAAAAATCACTTTAATTCCGAGCAAGCGAAGAGTCTCCGTTTCAGCTTGGACAAAAATGCTTTCGTATGTATGTCCAGATAACCGGCTGTTCTCCACTACAGGTCAAATTACTCATCCGATCCTCCATAAATGTTGTGAGCAGCGTCGGTGATTTACGAATGGCTTTAATCCTTTTGACCACAAAAGACTTAATAATTGTTCTTATTTGATATTTCGTTGAATAAATGAACCCACTATACGTTTTCCTGCACTAGCTAGATACAGACTTAAGCCCATAAAACAAATGAAATACAATTGGTACGAAACTGCCCATTGTACTTTTAAAAATAATCGTTGTAGATTTCAAAATATTTAGACTATATTTATTTACCGTTGAAGTCTCTGCTTATTAGAAACAGGTTAATATTAGATTTATTTTATTATTATTTGATTGTTTCGGTCCTAGACGATAAAAAGAAATAAAAATAATCGACGGTAAGGCCATCTATGTAAGGTCGAAAGATTTAAATAAAATTAAATAAATTGCAAATATTGAAAATACGAGTTTAAAAAAATAATTAAATTAAATTATTATTATCAAATTGTATTCCTTTGCAATAAATCTCAATAAAAAGTGATTTAATAGCGTTTTGACTAAGAATTAATTTTCAATCCGTCCATACCATGTCTGTAGCGACATCTTTACGTGTGAATTCTACACTAATTATAAAATGTATGTGATTGACCAGACATGCTTTTACGATTCTCAAGCGGGAACTTTGAAATAGCCATGGACACGTGAAAAAGATTTGGAGGTTATCCGGTACGAAAAAAGTGCTAGTGTCCATGGAAACTGACGTTCGATGGACTTTTTTATTTGTTACACTTACATTACTGATATAATATGTACTCAATGGCTTGTTTAACGAACCACCAGATTTAGTAAAATGTTACGGTAAAAATCACTTTATAATGCCAAAAATAGTAAATGATCACATTAAATACCCATTTTAGCGTGAAATTTGGACCAACAATTTTACAACTTGCGATCCTATCTAAAGCAAGGAACTCCAAATGATGATTTTTTAATCAAAAAATTGTTAATGACCACCTAAACTTTACACAAAGCACAAACATGGATCATTGGTTAGGTTACTAACCAACTGTATTTGGAGTGCCCAGAGTCGGTTCTGGTAATAGGTTCCAATCTGATATCTGTTTAGATTAAACCTTAAATCATGGTTACTCTAACGTAAGACTTTTGGCGAATTGAATACGATGAAAAGCATTATCAATTTGCCTTGGGCATTTTACAAAACAACGAGCGTTTGTGAAATGCCGAGTTATACAATCTGCCGACGACATTAACACTACGACTAGGGGTGTGTTCGTATTTTATACCGCAACGTTACACCGCTATACGTTGCCTATTACAGCATATTGGTAATGTCTGCAACTAAAAGATGTAGAGATTAAGTTCCCGGGATCTAGGCTGTGTGTGCTTAACCTTTGACCACATAATCGCTTAATATAGTGAGCTTGTGGTCAAACAAGCCTATCCATTAGTTAAAAAAGAAGAGTCAAGAACATGTGGTGACGACACTGTATGTATATCATGTGGTATTTAGGTATATGAAGTCACATTACTATTTTCGGATCTCGTATAACCAAGTATTCACATTCACCTAAATACAAATTTAATTTATTTATTTATAAAAAATCAGCTACAACATAAATATAACTATAAAAATATACATATTTGAATTAACTATATTGTAGCCTACAAGTACATTATCCTCAGATGGCTATAAAACATGATATTATAACGTGCCACTAGAGGCTTTAGAAGTATTTAAAAAAGTTATTGTCGAAATAATAACAAATAACAGATCTTTTCGAAATCGTCAAGACTATACCCACTATACTACATCAAACTATACCCCACACGACGATGTTGGTTATCTCTCTACACAACTATGGTAGTTCAGACATATTCCTGCCAACTAGGTAGGATGTAGTCTAAATAGTATTTTACTTTACTACCTATAACGGCTGTGACATAATTACGTAGGTACGGATCGCAAATTTCATGTAACAACCACCCAAAATCGGGATTTTAATATAATATAATTTAATATTATTAAATATAATTAAATATAAATTATAATATAATTTGTAGGTAGTTTTTATCTTACGGGTAAGATAAAAACTACCTACAAAACTTTATATTACTATTATAACTTTATATTATATAGGTATAAAAATCTAATCAAATTAACAAAATTCTGTAAACAAAAAATACCGTGTAGTAAAGTTTTTAGATGTATGAAAACGAACGAAAGGCGACACCAAAAGTCGGTATTGTTAAACGCAGTGAAAACGGCGCGGTCGCCGCGATGCAGCGCGCGCAATGCACTTTCGTCGAGACATTATTTTTATCCACAGTTAACATTTATTTTGGGCGTGTTCCCAGCACCGTGACCCACTGTCATGCTTTGTATTCCAAATCGGTTTCTCGTACCTACCTGAATAATTTATTTTTATCTTGAACAACAGACGATTTTATGCTTTTTATAATTTTTATGCGAGTAGTATTTATATTATATCGACATGTATTAGGTCCTTACATATGAAGTTGGCGTTTTGTACGGGAGGAATATAAAGTTTTTTTTTTTGTAAAATACATTTAATTAATCAAAGTATGCACCGTTGTTATCTATGCACTTTTGCAATCTCAGGTAGTTCATTGATCCCTTTACTAAATAACCATGGGGCGAAAATCAGTAAACTCTTTGAAGGCGGTTTCGACTGCCGCTTCGGAGTTGAATTTTTTTCCTTGTAAGAAGTTGTCCAAATTCCGGAAAAAATTGTAATCTATTGGAGCAAGGTCCGTGGAGTACGGTGGATGTCGCAGACATTCCAATTGTAGCTAATCTAACTTAGTGGTTGTTTGTTGTGCAGTGTGTGGTCTTGCGTTGTCGTGAAGCAGCAGTGGCCTAGAGCGATTGACCAATCTCGTCTGTTTAGCAGCTAGTTCTTCTTGCAGTTGCTGACAATAGATATCTGCCGTAATCGTTTGGCCAGATTTTAGAAAGCTGTAGTGAACGACACCGGCGCTAGTCCACCAAACACTCACAAGTAACTTTTTCTGAGTCAATTTTCGTTAAGGGCAGGATTTGACTGGGTCTCCAGGGTTCAGCCATTGCGACGAGCGCTTCCGATTATCGTTAAGTATCCACTTTTCATCACAAGTAATTATTCGATTTAAAATCCCTTCATTATTGTGTCGGTTGAGCAAAGTAACACAACAGTCGACGCGTGTTTGCATGTTCGATTCACTCAATTCATGAGGTACCCGTCGTTCAAGTTTTTTTACTTTCCCGATTTGCTTCAAGTGGATTAATACAGTTTTATCCCTTGCCCCGAAGCCTGCAGCTATCTCTGAAGTGATGGATTGTGATGGATCCGCTTCCACAATAGCCTTTAATTCTTCATTTTCCACTTTGGTCTCCGGCCGTCCACGGGGTTGGTTCTGAAGGTCGACATTTCCAGAACGAAAACGTTGAAACTAAAAACGTACCGTGCTTTCTTTTGCGACATCAGCGCCGTACACATCATTAATCCTTCGATCTGTTTCTGCAGCACTGGTGCCACGGTAGAACACCTAATCGTAAATATACCGATATTTCATGTTTTCCATTGTGCGGTAATAAGCGACGCCAAAGAAAAAAAAATGATGAAAAAACAAATGTTTTCTGATCTCAAAAGAAATGTGTGAGGGGAGGGCTATGCTCCAGTTACGCCAAACTTATACTTGTAAGCCACATTTCAAGACACTCAAATTTTAACCTGTCCATTATATATTTATGAGAGTGCTATTTTTGTTAAATGCAACCAACATCTGTTTGATCAACGTAATAGATCTCGCCACCGGGATGATTTCCAAAACATCACTAATTTATTTATTTTTGTCAACATTTTTAAAAAGCGCCTTCATGTTTTCAGGCTTATACGATGTAAAATTAGTTCTTAAATGATACAATTATAGGTACTATGACATATTGTGTACCTATTCTCTGTCTGTCTTTATATTATTTTTCTAAAATAATTGTTATTAATTTGCCATTAGTTTATTTTTCTCATTTAATTTATTTTATTTTGTACGCCTATTAGGCAAGTCTCAGTGAAACAATCAACATGTGAATTACAAATAAAGGAACCTAGGATTTTGCACCAACCTATAAATACGTTAGTTCTATTACTGTTATGTACAGTCGAGGACATAAATATGTATACAATTAGTAAAGTTCATCAACGGTTTCCTCTTAAACTACTGATTGAAATTATGAGATATTATAAAGGCAGAATCTTCTAACATATACTATTAGGATTTGTGTAATAGTTTAACACTTAAACGTTAACCATGCGAGAAAATCGCTTTTGAATTTCAAAAAGTGTATACATATTTATGTCCTCGACTGTACTTATTTTATTATTCTAAATACCTACAAGACTTTTAGTTTTATTCCTGTTTATAACTCCCATGCAATGGTATGATAGGTACCAACACGTCATTTCTGATTAATTCTGATACTTCTGCGTAGTTCGCTTGAGTCACGTAGTAATTGTATGTTTTAAAATTGAAATCCTTCGACCGGAAGTAGGCAATTGTCAGTTATTTGTAGAATATTAATGTAAATTGAAATCCGAACGTCTATTCTTTTCATAGTGTTCGACAGTCGTGCGGGTCCATCCTGTCCTAACAAAGGGCACAATGATGTACTGAGGTCGCGTTTAAAGTCATAATAATATATTTGTAGTAGTGCACAGAAGCAAGAGCCAACAGTATGGGTGCTAAGCAGAGCAAGCGCTCGGTGGACATCAGCGGCAAGGAGGCGGAGGGTGCCGGCGAGGTGGCGGCCGCGGGCGCCGGCGGCGAGGGCCGCGTCGAGCAGCTGGCCGACGCAGACTCGCTCAAGCCACAGATCAACGGCGACGCGCACATACACGAACAAACGGTAAACACCTTTTACCTACCTATACCTATATATATAACAATATAGGTACATACTACAACTACACCATCATTATTTCCATAATATGGAATGCCGCTCAGTGTTTCACTGTTACTTATCGCAAGCTTACAGGTATTGTCTTAGTCCAGTTTCAGGAACTAAGTATTGACGATTATTATGAAATGATCAGTTTAGTGATTGATAAACGAATTGCTGGTAGTCAGATGACTTGCGATGATGATACTTGAGTTTTTGCTAATTATGCTCAAAGCAAACGTACTTGCTTAAGAAATTAAATGAAATTAAACAGCTTTAAGATGTTGGTGGACTTTCGAAGTAGGAATTTGCAACGACTTCATTGCAGACTTACCTCCCACGGCTTACTATCTAGCTAGATAATCATTCGGTGTTTACCGTAACTATTCATTAGTAATTCACTATTTTACATTAGCAATAGTAATATACATACACATTATCACCAAACATAAGAAACTATTAACATATAAGGTCCTAATAAATTAGTGAATTTCCTCTTGAGGGATGAATGTACAGAGCATTAGTAATCAAATTGTTTTTTTTTTTTAGATAAATGGTTAAATTAATACTTTGTACCGTTCGGAATTGTGTGTATTATTTTTTAGGACCTTATATATGTGAAATAGATGAATTTGTGTGAAAACCCGTCATTGAGTTGCGTTCTCTTAACTGGTTGGTGAATATGACCATCAATGTTACAGAGTATGAATTGATATTGTTAAGTAAAAGCTCTCCATTTCAATAGTTTTGAAGTTACCAAGTTAGTTGAATTTGATATTTACAAATTATAATTGATTTTTGGGCCTGAACAGGAAGACAATAATACTGATTGAAAAATAAGGTTAAAGGATGTGTTTATTAATACCGAGAAATGAGACAATAATGTCTATTTTCAAACTTTCCTTGTAGGATAAAAGTAAAAGGGAAATTAATATTATTAGATTCAAAATCACTTTTTAGACATACCTTTATATAAACAGATATGACTGTAACAACATGTTTCATCATCATCATCAGCCTATAATGTCCCACTGCTGAGCACAGGCCTTCACAAATCAGGGTGAAAGGGAATGGGCAGATACTCCACCACGCGTGCCCACTGCGGATCGGTGGAGGTAGGCTAGTGGCCAACCTACTGTTGGAATTTTTCAAGCCGCCTAGGAGGCATCCAACTAGCTTAACGACTATCACAATTAAGTGATAACCGGGACCAACGGCTTTACGTGCCTTCCGAAGCACGGAAACGCTCGATTTGAAATACCACTAGGCGGTCACCCATCCAGGTACCGACCAAGACAGACGTAGCTTAACTTTGCCGATCGATTAAGAACGGCTAATCATGCTACACCACGAGCGCTTCTAACAACATGTTTATATTTAGTTTAATGCTCCTACTACCAATGTCGTTGAAACGTGTTTTTTTCTAAATCTAGCTCAGCACTGCGACGATTGGCTATGCTAGCTATGCTAGCTAATGCGCTTTATTTCATTATGTTACTGTTGACTGCAAACGTGTGAAACGTGGCAGGCTTTGTGTGCTCCCGATAAGGTTTCATTTAAGAGGGTCATATGGGAAAATATTGCTGTTTCACCACTTGCATTAAGGGGTGCGTAATGAGTGAGCGAGAAACGTTATTCTTTTACCATATTTTGTTAGTTAATTTCTTGTTTTCAATAAATAACTGAATGTCAACTATATTATCGATAGTGTTTAAGTTAAAGTTAATAGTATTAAAGTTCTATATTGTCTAATTTTGTTGACATAGTTTATTTAAATTTATTTTAATCAGACTTGTATTTTCTAAATAAATTAGGAACTTCATTGTACGGAATAGCAGGTGTAACAGCGGTAATATAAACTTTTTTTCTTCCTTGAGTAAACATTGATGAAAAAACATGTTTAAAATAATTCCATTTACAGGACAAAGAAAAGCAACTCGACAGCGGCACACCAGAGAATGAGAAGGATGCTACTACAGAAAAAGAAGGCAAAGAGCTGGAAAAGGAAGAAGCGACCGTGACCAATGGAGAGAGCGAGCAGAAAGTTGAGAACGGAGAGTCTGCGCCCACGCTTGAAGACGCCAAGAAACCAAAGAAGGAGAAGGTATCATCAAAGCATAGAACTCATCATCAATAATTTTTATTATTCATATTTTAATTAATTTATAACCAAAAATGAATATCTAGCTTATTTATTTGGCATGCGTGTGCGCAATTTAATTTTATTAACATAAGCATGTCGCGAACAGGTAAAGAAGAAATGGTCGCTCAGGTCGATCAGTTTCAGCAGAAAAGATAAACCCAAACAGGAGAAAAAACAGAAAGAAGAAGAACCCAAGACAAATGGTGAAACCGAGAAAGTACCAGAAGAGGTGAGTAGTTTTTGAACTACGTGTTATTTTGATTATCTTGCTTATAAAATACTGAAACATTTCAAAATTCATACCGTCGAGTGTAGTATAGGTATATTTACTTATACTTTTTATTTACTTACCATTTAATTTCGTAGTAATTAGTTTTATTTCATTGGATTTGCATTCTGAGAACGTAGTCGAGCGAGGAGGGTGCAATGAAAAGAACGGTGAATACTTCAAATGAAGACATCCATCATCGAACTAACTTGGCCTACTTTCTTGTGTCGTTAGTTCACGCTGGTGTTCGGCTATTGTAACCATATGGGCGATTATAATTTTAAAGTAGAATCATTATTTTCGGTTCATTGAAGTCATTGGCCTTTGTCGTGCGAAAATCTGAGATGTGAAATCGCACACGTGGTACGAGGGCGCCCGAACCCCGTCCATGCCTTGTGCAGACAGTACCGTAGTATTGTACGTATATTATGCAGTATCCATCTATCTACACTACAGCTAACGTTTGTTAGCTTTACTTTAATCAAAGTTATGTTCTGCCTCTTTAGTAAAACATTCAGTTTATTCTTTGTGTCAGTTATCCATTAAAATTATTTTTGCCATTGCAATGGTCCGCGATCCGACCTTGCGGCTAGCTAGACCGATTAGAAACCAACGATTTCTATGACAAGTCACTATTGCGACGTAGTGCATTGCACCCAAACCGGCGCAGCGCGAGTAACAATGCGCATTATAATTCAAAGTGGTGCTATATCCGTGCTAACCAAACGTGAGCCGCCATTGTCGACGACGATATCGCGCTATTACTGACACTTAGTTCATTGACGACTTAAACGTGACTCAGCCCCTCTCCGATCAACTTTACTGAGTAATTAAACTATCACACGTCAATGAAAATTATATTGCTTAATTGACGGAAGGGGACGATGAGGGTTTACAAATGCTTCAGTCAGAGATTCAATTATGTAGGCTCAATTTGTGTAGGAATTGAATTATCATGCCTAAAGCTTAAAACACATTGATTAGTCGACCGACTGTCGAGTTGACGGGTGAGTCGTGTGACCTTATCTACAGACATGCCTGTTAGACAAGCATCGGGGTTTAATTTGATTGATTTTATTTTTTAACAAATTCGGTCCCAAAACAATTAATTTTAAAAATATATTTTGACTCCCTTTTAATATTTTCAGCAAATTATGACAATATTTTTATATAGTGATGCGACATTTTCTTTCTCAAATCTCGATTTCACCAAAAAATACTAAGAAACACTAAAGGTATTTGAAATCTTCTATATATATAAAAATGAATTGCTGTTCGTTAGTCTCGCTAAAACTCGAGAACGGCTGGACCGATTTGGCTAATTTTGGGTTTTAAATATTCGTGGAAGTCCGGGGAAGGTTTAAATGTAGGGTAGGGTATTACGCGAACGAAGTCGCGCCGGGCAGCTAGTAATTAAATAAAAGATCAAGTGAGATGACATCATGAATGCCATGGAAGGCTATTCTGGCAGATTTAGTCATCTGGGACTGAATTACTATATAGATGTAGTAGGTACCTACCATTACTTGGACCGTGTGCCTTAAAGAGATATTGATATCAATATTACTGCTGTCATTATTATCATTTTACTATTATTGTCATAGGCATTGTTTATCCAACGCGGGACTATCCCGCAGAATTCGGGACGGCAGGCTGCCTTAGCCTCTTAAATACAAAATGTGTTAAAGCGCGGTCGTTAGCACAACCTCCCACAACGATATTTTGATACATTCAAACAATTATGGCGTTAAAACAACATAAAGAAAAACTTTTCATTGTTTATGTTATGAATGCTCTGAATGAAATTTGTGCAGAATTTAAGTGCATGACACTCTACATGCTTTTATATTGCTACAAATTAGAACCAATTTCTTGAGCTAATAATTTAAAAGCTTGGTCGAAGAGTTCAGATACGGTAAAAGATACTTTTACCGTGGTTCAGATGATGTATGGAGAATTGTGAAGAACCCAACTCTTACTAGATTAATGTCATCTTCAAGAAACTACATGTTTTCCTTAGTACTACATGCATTTGAAACAGAAGCACACGAATAAGGAAGGAATAAGGCGTTTAATAGTTCAAATTCAAATGTGGTTTTATGACACCAAGTCTGGTGTCTTGAAGTCTTGAAATATAGAAACGAGAGTTGTCCTTTCTCTTTTTTAATTTATCATTTAAATTAAATAAGAAATAACTAACATGTCAGTGATCAAATTGGCAAGTCAATGATGCAAAGTAAGGGAGGGAGCATTAGGAAACAAGTTTGCGGAGTGCAAAATAAAATTAGCAGTCCTTGGCAGGTTTCGCGACGATACTCGTGGGCGCGTGAATCCGGATCGGCCGCGGCGAGTCGCATGCTTCCGAGCCAGTAAGGGCCTGCACAGACAGTATACGGCGCGGCGGTTAATATTGTCTGACAGTAGTATAGACTCCATAGAATAAATACTACGACTTGACCCACCAGGTCAAAAGTCACACGGATATAGTTTTCGGTGTGAACTACCGCGGAAAGAATACACCGCGTTTGCCAGCAATAGAATAGCTCAAACTAGTTTTGTTTTTTTTTGCGCATACGGGGCGTTCGTCTTCAATGTCTGAAATAAAAAAAGAAAATATCAGTGCGAATATATTATTCAAAAAATTTTGTCTTTCAAAATTAATTAAATAAAGTGAGAGTAATAACGTGAATATAACTATAAAATAATTTAATACCATACGCATTAACATATTAAATATTTTTGTATAATTACAATTATTTGTTTATTCATATTAGGAATAAAAAGTATTTTAGCTTATATAATGATGGATATTTCTTTTCCCTAATCTAAAATCACTTTTAAGATAACATTATTATTGAAAATAATTAAATCGCATGAATAATTTCAATAATTTGCTATTTTTATGAATAAAACAAACCAGCGAAATGTAAAATTAGGTTAAAATAGAATAAAATGTTTTTCTTTCTTTCTTTCTTTCAAAATTGAATAAAAGTAAATTGTGCTATGCGTAATTGCGTACAAGTTCTCGCATTGGCTTACGGCGGCCCTCTGTTACTTGCACTGCGGGCAGTACACCAAGCGGTAGGCACTTATCGAGCGTCCTTGAGTGAGTGAGTAGCCCTGCCCTAAGTAGGGCACTTTCGAAGATACTGAAATTACTACCGTGTCGGAAGTCAGCCTTCAACTGGGAAGAACCGGCAAGAAACTCAACATTAATCATTTTCCTAACAACAAGTTCTTTTTTCTGGAGTTTATTTTTCCTAAAATGAGAGCTCCGATATATGCTTTTGTAAAAAAAATGAAATAAAATCAAAAATAAAATGTAAAAAACAATATGCATATTTGATACACTCTGGGTCTGTTTAAGGAAGCTGTATCTTTTCATTATTTTCTTATTCGTTTTAATTTTTTTTCTATTGTGCATAGAAGATTTACACTGTTTTCAACCAAGAGTGAACTGCTTTCATTGTATTGTTTATTTCCAACTCATGACTAATACCTGCCAATACTTACGATATCATCGGCAAATAGTACACATTGATGCCTATTAATGCTTGGCAAAACATTTATTTAAAGTAAAACGCAACCCAGTGGTATGTAATGTATTCCAATTTTTAGGGTTCCGTAGCCAAATGGCAAAAAACGGAACCCTATCCGGTGAGGTAACAAACTTTGTTACCTCATAACTCCATCATTTATTAACCGACTTGGAAAATTCTTTTTTTGTCTGGAAGGGTACACTTATTCCCGTTTGGTCCCATTGTCATCAGTTCAGGATTTGATTACGTCTTAGTTTACTTTGAAGTCGGTTAAAGTTTTTTGTAAAACAGTCAATTATTAGTATAGTGCTTGGGATATCGTTATTAGTGACTGGTATTTCGTTTTTATTTGGGTTCCGAACTAAAAATCTAATAACGAAACCCTTATGGTGCCAGTTAGTCTGTCTGTTCGACTGTTACAGCGGTAGGTATATTTCAACAACCAGTAATGCTGTTGATTTAAAATTTGGAATAGTTTTAAATATTGCTTACCCAACCTTATTGCAAATACATATTTTTTTACTGTTACGGTTGTAAAGGTGAACAGAGTGGGCCCTGCAATTTCAAAGCGGGACTGCAAATTTAAGTGAGGTATATTTATGTGAAAGGGCTTTATTTGTACATTCTAAAACATGTTTCTATTATTTTTTAAGACTTTTTGACTGTTGATGAATAATTCCAATCTCCGAGGTTCGCAATGCGAAAAATCTGGAAAAAGTATAGGAAAAATAGAACACTGTTTCTAACTAGCACAGTTTTTTCAATATCATCCAAATTCCTTCACAAACAAACTTAATTATGCGGTCCGGTTTTAAACAACAGTGATGGCCCATTCCAATAAATATACGTCCAAGGAAGGACAGAGCCCTCGGTGCGCGAGTGAGACTAAGTCTTGAGCTTGGCCGGGTATATAGGTACCGGGTGTTGTTCTGCATTTGTGCCATATTTAAGGAGGTTGATATTTACCTTGTATAGAACAATAATCAATTATAAAATCATGCTCGTAAAATTAAATATTATATTTAAAGTTTTGTAAAAATAAAAATCCCCCCGTGTTTGACGATGTTTTATAAAGATTTATAAGATATAGGTTGGTGACCGCTGCGCAGCGGCCCGGTTTCTCCCCTCGCCCCGGATCCCAGACCTATTCTGTGCAGTTATGAAGTCTTATTATGATTTGACGTTAATCACAAATCATCAATAATTGTTTACTTATCAAGCCCAGAATTAATTACCTATTTTATAATAACTAAATAAATCATTTACTATTGGTTCTGTAAATATGGCACGAATGCAAAACAACACCCTGTATAAAAGATTAAAATTACTCATTTAAAAAGCAAAGTCCTGGCTGATTGATGATTGATGGATGGGAGCACGTGGTCCTCCACCAGCTGTCGCCGCGCCGCGCTCCCATCATCGCATTGGCCACCGAGTTCACAGGAACAATTAGGAATCTTCACGAAATTAATATCTTAGCGTTTATTACGCGAACAAATCTTATAGTCTACGCGAGCAAAGCCGCGGGAAAAAAGCTAGTACATGAATATATTCATCCCTCAAGAGGAAATTCACTAATTTATTAGGACCTTATATTAAAATTTAGACTAAAATCGAAAAATACTAGAAATTATGCATATTCCCTATTACTATCGTGTTTAGAAAATTATCCTCTCGTCTGTTTGTGGCTTAAAACGTAGGAGGTCGGCAAACCGCTTCTCCCTCCAGCTCCCTGCACCGCAGCGGCGGGGCGCGGTGGTCACCTTATCGATACCAACATCGCATCGAAAGATTATGTTGTACACTAAACATAAACTATTATGGTGCCTAAAGTAATTGATTAAAAAAGATCAGACTTTTCAAAAGTGCCTGCGAAGGTCTATTTGAATAAATGTTTTTTTTTTTTCAAAGGAATGTCATCTCATAGTTGTTACAATTTGTAAACAAGATAATATAATTTCAATATTTTTATTATATAACTACTTCATAAACTTATTACTTTCTGTGGCAAAAATCATAATGACTTACTATTTATTATCATGTTATAAAGTTATGAATATGTTTGTTATTATCAGGTGCTACTGCTTACTTGTTGTCTACTTTTTATTTTATACTCGTACTAAATTGTGCTCATTTTATTGTTTATTGTATTTAAACATTATTAAAAATTGTTTTCTCACGCTTGTATTACCATACTCATTACTTTTATTCGAACATAGTTTTGCAAATCATTATAATATTAACCACACTAAATACCTTTCGTTATGGCTTCTGTAAATAACAATATTCATTTTTATTATCAGAACGTGAGGGGCCTAAGGACTAAGTCTCATACTTTTATACGAAACATTTTACTGCATGACTTTGACGTGATTAACCTGACTGAGACATGGTTGACCCCGGGTTTTCAGGACTCTGAATACTTTGACACTAGATATAATGTTTTCCGTCGGGATCGCGAGCGCGGCGGGGCGGGCGGTGGCGTGCTCATCGCCGTGCGCCGCTACCTGCCTGCGCGATTGAGAGAAGAGTGGCGCTCCGCGACTGACGCTGAGGAGCTATGGCTGACTATTGGACACGGACTGAGTGTGCCATTACTACCGAGTGATACATCCCCCTCTCGTACCGCCACACCGCCCTCACCGCCACAGCTCCATATCGTGTGCGCCTATTTTCCACATAATAATAATCATCACAACGCATTAAGAAGATTCTTTGATAATGTTTCCGATTTATTACTACAACACCCGCAAGATAATTTTCTGATATTAGGTGACTTTAATATATCATCTGCCTTGTGGAAACAAAATTTAAATTATAGTCATTTGGAGCTGGACACAAATAATAATAATATCGCAGTTACTCTGTCTGATTTCATGGCCCTGACGGATTTTAAGCAATATAACCATCTATTCAACAGAAATGGTCGGATTTTAGACTTGATTCTCACAAACCTACATTGTTCCGTTTCTACATGTAATACCCCATTAGTTTCTGAAGATCCGCATCATAAAACATTAGATATTACTGTTAACTTCGTGCATACTGCAATTCTATATAAGGTTCCATTTATTAAATACAACTTTCACTCGGCAGATTACGACAAATTAAAAAAGGAATTAACCACTTATAACTGGAACATTCTAAATAATTTAGACACAGAACAAGCGGTAAGTCATTTCTATAATGTTTTATATCAACTGATTGATAAATATATTCCAAAAAGGCAAATTAGAATAAATGGTAAGAAACCTCCTTGGTTTACGCAAGCTTTAAATAAAGTGAGTCGGGAAAAAAGAAAAATGCACACAAAGTGGAAAAAATATGCAAACCCTTTGGATTATCGGGCATTTAGTTTGTTACGAACTCGAGAAAAAAAATTGGAAAGCGAATCGTATACAAAATATATTAAGTACTCTGAAGACATCATTAACCAATCCCCTAAGTATTTCTGGAGCTTTGTACAATCTAAATTCCCCACAAATCAATTACCGGAATTTTTACTTATGAATGATTGTATTGCGAATGATCCCCAGGATATTTCAAACATGTTTAATGGTTATTTCAACTCGGTCTTTAAAACAGACAACACTCCCCTTCTTCTAAGCCATACCTGTGATTCACCAGTTAATATATCTTCTATTAATATATCCCATGAAACAGTTCAGTCATATCTTAAAAATGTTAATGTTAACACAAGTGCAGGACTGGACAACATTCACCCGGTATTTATTTCAATTTGCCATAAAGAATTAACCCCCCCGATTTCTACTCTTTTTAATAAATCCCTATCTGAAGGATATTTCCCTAAAATATGGAAGAAAGCTTTAATTACGCCGATTCACAAGTCCGGCAGCAAGGACGTTATAGGAAATTATAGGCCAATATCTAAATTAAATATTTTCGGCAAACTACTAGAAAAAATCGTCACCCAACAACTTGCATTTACCTTCTCACGTCACATTACACCAAATCAGCATGGATTCATACGCGGTCGCTCGGTTGACACGAACCTATTAGCTTATACAGATTTTATTATTGATAGCCTAGATGATGGTGATCAAGTGGACGCTGTGTACACCGATTTTTCCAAAGCTTTTGATAAAATTAACCATAATACTCTACTCACAAAGATTTGGAGGCTCGGTGTACACGGCGATCTATTCAGATGGATAAAATCATATATTAATAATCGTAGTCAGGCAGTCTCGGTCAAGGGAGTCATTTCTAATTTTCTTCCGATACCTTCCGGTATACCACAAGGATCTCATTTGGGCCCCCTTTTATTCACCCTGTACTTAAATGATATGGGTAACATCTTCTCTAACTCCCATCATATCCTTTACGCAGATGACACCAAAATTTTCCGTATAGTACGTACTATAAATGATTGTGTAAGGCTACAACACGATTTAAGCCTCTTCTGTGAGTATTGTCTTCATAATCAGCTTATCATTAATACGGACAAATGTAACATCATTTCATTCACGCGTAAAAAGAATCCCATTGAATTTGAGTATACTTTAAATGATAGAAAAATCAAACGAGTTCATCATATAAGGGACCTCGGAGTGATTCTTGACAGCAAATTGACCTTCAATCTCCATATCGATGAAATAGTTTCAAGAGCCTTCAAACAATTAGGATTCATACAAAGAGTCTCCCAACCCTTTCAGCGCGCTTCCACATTCAAAATATTGTACTTCTCTTTTGTCCGCAGTATTTTAGAATTCGGATGTATTGTCTGGAGCCCATATTACAAAGTACACATTGAACGCATAGAAAGAATTCAAAAAAGATTTGTTAAATTGCTTGAATACCGAACTGGTAACTATTTCATTGACTATGAGACTTCCTCCACTAGGCATAATATACTTACACTCCAAGACCGACGTAACTATATAGATGTTTTATTTTTATTCAAAATCTTAAATAGTCATATTGACTCCTCCGATCTTTTAGAACAAATTAAACTTACTGTACCCCGTCCCTCCTCACGTTTTAAATCTAAATTTTATATAAAACCATGTAAAAAAAGGCATGTACAAAATTCATTTTTCAGGCGTTCTTTGAATTTCTATAACAAAAATCTTATGGATATTGATATTTATAATCTACCGTTGAGCACTTACAAAAAAGTAGTGAGCACCAAATTATTTCATAACTGAGTAATGCATTATATTTGTTTGTAATTGTAATTATTAGTATTTAATAGTATTTATTATGCGTCTATCACTTCTATTCTCTTCTTTGTTTATTTATGTAACTACTTATGTGGGACTTTAGGTCTATTTGTTACTATTTTTGATATATATATATAACATGTTATGACTGTATGTTTCCCAAAAATTGAATAAAAAAAAAAAAAAAAAAAAATATAAAAGACGTGCCATTAGTGCCGTTCGTGCATAAGTGATGATTTCCCTTAGATCAAAAAATCCATACTCTATTATGATGGATGGATGGATATACAGATGGATGATGTTTTACTGGCTCAAAGTGATATCTAACTCATATCTATAGTGGACTTGTTACTACGTGGAATGAAGCAAAGTAACAATACATCGTATTCGTGTCGTATTGTAGCTCGCGAAGAAACAGTCTTAAAGGTGTCAAAAGTAAATCAGTAAAGGAAATACGAAGAGCGAATGGCCTGTCGTATGGTATGATGGGTCAGATTGCATGTTTACTAAATGCGGCGACGTGTCAGTCGCGCCTAAGCTACCGGGCATATTTTCATAATACGATAGTTGAATAGTGCATTGACATAACAAGGAACGGCTCAGTTACTAGTATTGACATATCTAGAATGCTAAAGAATAATGCGTCAAGTATTTTTGAGTATGAATTAGTGATCAATCTGGCTAAAATATTACGTAGGATTATGATTTTATCCAATTTTGGAGCAGAATAGCTGAATTTTACTGTTTTTTGAAAATTTTCTTGAATGTTTTCTTCACTGCTTCCTGACTGAATACTAAATAAGCTTGTGTTAAAATTTCATTTTTAATTCAAGCTTTTTTTGGTGACTTTACTTTTTGTTGACTGTACTTGCATTGTCTTCCAATATATGTACTAATGTATACCAAATATCAAGAATCCGACCACTGGAAGTGAGTGAAATTCGACTTGCAAGATTTCACCCGAACAAACATAGTTAGGTACACTCGGCTACACATCAAGCTATACATTTCCAGTATAAGCTGATCTCGCATTGTATAGGATTTCCATACAATGAGAGGACAGATTATATTTAAAATGTATAGCTTGATCTGTGTAGCCGTGGGTACATTACATACAAACATTGCAAGTTAAATAAAAGCTTGTAAAAAATAATAAATGTTCTTATATTCATTTTTCAAAAAAAATACATCCAATGTCGAGGTCAAAGATATGTATACATTTGAAAGTTACAAAAATATGTATCCATCTAAATTACTAACCATATATGTAATGTGATAAATACTTGTTCACGTGATATATGACCTTTGACCTCGACTGTACATTAAAATTTAATATTATAGTAACTTATATTAGGCCCTTGGGAAATCACCAAATCGGTTTTATTTAAAATATAAAATATTTATTTATTTAAGTATATACCTATAACAATGTGTACAACTTTAAATAGCCCCTGATTCCTGAACTAGCGTGAGCTGTGTTTCAGGAATCAGTTCCCACCAAATCAGTGCATTACAAACATATTGTTAATTGGTGATCAACAGACAAAGTTCACATAAAAATTTCTATAAAATCAAATCTAAGATCTTAAATTAAAATGAAATAAAATTTACAATTTAGAAAGAAAACAAAAACAAATAGAAAAATAGTTGTTTAAAATGTTTTTGGATGTGTTATTATGTTATGTTTATTAATAACATTGTTAAATAACACAAAGTCGGAATACATAACTCTTTTTATTTATCTGCAGAACATTTTTCCATTACAATGTATGCGTGTGTTGACTTGCCCACAATATCACCATAGCAAAATATTATGGCACGTGGTCGAAGCACTTAAAATCATTTTTTAGTATAGAATTTACTTGATACGACAGCCTCTCCAACAAGATATTCATTAATAGACAAATGCAAAAGGAATAGACAAAACTCGCAAAGTCATATTTTGCAATCATGATTCTACTAATTTTGGGACGAATAATGGTTTGAAAAGTATTATTATCGATTCTATTTGTAATGCTGAACAAACGAGTTTGTCATATTGTTTATTCATGGTTTTTTGAGGCTCATCACCATTACATTTTAGGCGAGTTTTTAAGGTTTGTATGGAATAGCAGTATTTTTTTCGAGATTTTAGTGCTGATCTGTCTGTAAATAGGCTTTTGTTTGATATCAATCTCACGTATCTCTCACTCAAGGCGATAGAACAAAAAGCTTCGATTGGCTCTCAACTGCAGCTACTGAAACAAAACGGTAGGAGTTTGGGGACAGATTTAACTAATAGCTGGTAGCCATAGACCAAAAAAGTAATACTTATTATTTAATATATTTAACCATGATCCTAGAATTGCCATTCTGATAGTGTATATTGATATTTCCCCAACCATATTATTATTAAAAAAACTAAACATTGTTAGGATTGAATCCGTGAATTCATATTAATGATCGATGTCGACCGTGACAGGGGCGTTCAACCGCTGCGCTATCAGCTAGGTACGAGGCCAACTTGTAGGTACGTACGACACTAGTGCATCTACAGAACGCGCGCGGACCGATGCTATCTCCTCCGTTATTTATTGCCCATGCAAATTACACTCGTCCGTCGGTCACACGATGCCTAGTACTCTTCTTGAGACCACTTACTTAGTTAAATAATATTAATGATGTGATGACATATAAAACCCAAGAATATATTATATTAACAGAGTTTACAAGATATTCATTTGCAGGGACAGAAAGAACGATGCAATATTGTATTTATAATTATATTGCTTTCACAGACAGGAAGGTTATTTAAGTATAATTTTTTTCTAAAGCTAGCTAGCATAAAGGAAAAAAAAACATTAATATAGTCTCTTTCATCCCTATTTTTTAAAATATCTTTCGATTAGTGAGCCAGTGAGACACCCAAGGTATACCTACCTACTTATAGGTACTTAATCCGCTGTGTCAAGTATAAAAACAGATACTGTTTTTTTGTATGTTCTGTTATGATAACGTAACGTCATGTATTATTATCAAGCCTGGATGAGAGCTATCGTAAACAGAAATAAAGTAACGTAGTAATATCATTGTCGTTATGAGGAATTCTAGGTAGTTTTCCGAGAATGTTGGGAATTTAACAGAGGTCTCTTATCAATACGTCAAATTTTAGTCAAACGTTAGCCCTATAATAGTAATGAAAGTAAATTCTATTTTCGTATTATATATTAAGTACACCCAGTAAAGTATCAAAGAGTTCATAGAATGTAGCAGCCGGTGAAACCACAGTTGTCTTCATCATCATCAGCCTATAATGTCCCACTGCTGAGCACAGGCCTCCTTTCACAAATCAGGGTGAAGGGAATGGGCAGATACTCCACCACGCGTGCCCACTGCGGATCGGTGGAGGTAGGCTAGTGGCCAACCTACTGTTGGAATTTTTCAAGCCGCCTAGGAGGCATCCAACTAGCTTAACGACTATCACAATTAAGTGATAACCGGGACCAACGGCTTTACGTGCCTTCCGAAGCACGGAAACGCTCGATTTGAAATACCACTAGGCGGTCACCCATTCCAGGTACCAAGACAGACGTAGCTTAACTTTGCCGATCGATTAAGAACGGCTAATCATGCTACACCACGAGCGCTTCAGTTGTCTTACTAATGTAAAAATGTCATTTTCTTCTTTTCACGCACAATTATTATTTGGTTTGTCTCGTATATATACCTAAGCTTATTGTATGACTGAATAATGACTCTACTCAACCAACACATAATGCAGCCAGAAGCTAACTTCCCTTAATGCGTATGTGCGTGATTTCATGGATAAAATCAAAACCACGGACTAACTTATCGAAGTTTTTTTCACTTCCATCTAAATAAATTCTAAGCGTTTCATAACATTAATTATTTTTTCTGATCCGATCCGATCAATCATCATTATTTGAAGGAATTTTGTGTTTTCTGGCAAAAGATGCATTACACCGATGTTACCGATTTGTGTTGGATTTTAGAAGCACCGGGAACCAGATACGGCCTGTCTGGCTCCCCCCCTGTCTCGTTCCCAGTGAGTGTCATCCTAAAAATCACGCACCATGAAAAACTGGCCTCATCAATATGAATAACGGTTAACGGGGGCTTATGTCTATGTAGTGTTTTAATTGTATTTTTTATTTGAAGCGACGCGACAATGGCAGTGTTTTGGAGCGGAAAATCATTTCCTTAGTTGAACGTATATTCATAGCATTGTGTTGAGTTTTGTGAGTCACCTTGGCTGTCGCTCGTTTTACAGTTACTTAGCTCCGTCTGATAAAGCGATACCGAGCAAGGGCCTTTGGAACGTACATTACACCATGGCTCTACACTCCACTGAAAATATAATTAATAATTGCTAAAGAACGGCGAGCAGTCTTAATTAGTTTATACACCGAGAGATCTCTGCAATCAATCAATTAATAATTGTTATGTCTTCCTCCGTAGCAAGAAGTTAAAACGATGTAACGACTCTAGCCTAGATTTCACTTTGCAGTTCTATGGGTGGTTTATTGAGAACGACTGATACATTTGTTTGAATATTTTCTTACAAAAAAATTACTCAAAAATAGGTTTGTATTATATGCATAAAATAATAATGTAGGAACTCTTTGTTTGTGTTTAGGGTTCCGTACCCGAAGGGTGCCAAACGGGACCTATTACCAAGACTCCGCTGTCCGTCCGTCCGTTTGTCTGTCAGTGGGCTGTATCTCAAGAACCGTAATAGGTAGACAGCTGAATTTTACAGAGAATGTGTATTTCTATTGTCGTTATAACAAACAATAATAATTATGAAATAAAATTAGAAATTAAAGGGGGCGCTCATACAAGAAACGTTTTTTTTGGCCCTTTTTTATAGCAAAGTTGAGTTAGTTAATATTATACGGAACCCTACATAATCTACTATATAAAAATAAGTCGGGTTTTCCTTCCTGACGCTATAACTCCAGAACGCACGAACCGATTTCCACGGTTTTGCATTCGTTGGAAAGGTCTCGGGCTCCGTGAGGTTTATAGCAAAGAAAATTCAGGTAGGGTAGGGTAGGGTAGGGTAGCACCACGCGAACGAAGTCGCGCCGGGCAGCTAGTACATGATAAATAAAACAGGCCGTGTGCGAGTCCGACTCGCACTTGACCGGTTTTATTTATTATGTCAGGACTTCAGGAGGCTGTCTATCATGCAGGAACCTATGTAGCTTTCTCGCCTACTGGACATTAGCAATGGGGGGTTGCCAACGTGTTGTAGACAAAGACTAATAATTAGGTACTGTTTTGAAGTCGATAAAAGAAGTATTTTTAATTATTTGCTTATACATTGATAACAATAAATATATGATCGTACGCGTTCTAAATCCTGTTCCACTAAACCGTTAGCTTCCCGTTCATCGTGAGCGCGATTCAGATTTCGGATGGTGAAGCGGATAGCATTGTTCGTGCGCAGTTCCATTTAAGCAACGATTTTGTATTTCACTCCTTTTTGGTTAACAATGATTATAATGTTGCTGCTTCTGCTTCACGCACGTCCTCAATGTTGCCAAACTGTCAAACAAAACATGTAGAGCGGTGGCTATTTGGCAGTGGAGTATTGTAAATTTACTATTTATGCCTTCTGACCTGGCTTTCACATCTCGTAACTAGCTAATGACAGCAATTTATCCTTAAAACCCGGCCGAGTAGCGGGGCATGTCGGAGTAGCGGGCGGAGGAATAACCAAACATCACCATCCCAAACAAACCTTCACTACTCAATTTTACTATGCTTTTTTTTATGAATTAGTTATTATTTATTATACGGGAGGGATATGAATAATATATTACAGCTTTTTACGTAAAGGCGTTTTCGAGATACAGACCATAAGTAACTCCCGTCAAAGATCTTTCAGACTGAATTATAGAGTTACAAAAAAATAGTTTCGTTAACCTTCTAAAGCTCTATTCTACGATACTCCATAATGTTGAAATTAAAAAATAATATTATTTTCACACTGGATACTTTGGAATCTATACAATACCTATGTTAGGTTCGCCTTGCTGAAGAACTTTTCCCGTGGGACCAAATCTGAAAACCTCAACAAAAATGTATTTAAATTAGTTAAATTCACATAGAAATAACATTCATTCATTAACATAGAATTCGATGGTTCGACAAATCAGATTCTATGGTATGCAATTGCATGGCTCTACAATACTCTACATGTATTTGGTCGGGTTTTTTAAAATTATGCTTAAGTTAGTTTTTCAGATTATGATTATGTGAACAAAACGTCCGGAAATTGTAGTCATGGATTGTGAATAACGTTTTTGATGCCTGCATTCATTGCATATAATTATGTAACCTACTTTGATGTAGTGCGTAAAATGGGCGCCATTAACAAAACAACGTATTCAAAGCTACAGGAAGAGTAGAGCCTATTAATAATGGGACGAATGCTGTCGGTTTGTTTGGCACCCATAACCGTACAAGAAGTGTTTGTATTACGTAGGCTTGGCAGTGGGATTCAGTAGTAGGATCGACCGCGGCGACACATTAGTGCAGCATTCGAAGCGTATCTTTCTACATCAGTAAACAAAGACGGCCTTGTGTGCTCGTATCGTTTTATTGTTCGCCACAAACCCTGCGGTTGCATTGCATATCTACAATGAACTGAAATAAAATAAAATCATTGATGGCTAATCTTATTAGTTTATGATTCCGCTATTACTTGGAGCTTGTTCCAAAAACTTATATTCTATTCAACTAACATCAAATAAATTAAAAAAGAGCCTATAAATTATGGCAACGCCGTTTATTAACTGACTTCAAAAAAGGAGTTTGACGAGTTTATTTTTTTTATTTTTTTCATCAATATCTCGGAAATGGCTTCATCGATTTAGACTGTTAAAAGTAGGTTTCGAGGTTGTCCCATAAACATTTTGACCACCTGACCATGACGAGTTCCTCAATAGAAGTTCCCGGGATAAAAAGTCCTATGTATATACCTCCATACCATAGGCTATCTGCATGCCAAATTTCATGATGATCCGTTGAGTAGTTGAGGCGTGAAGGCGTAACAAACAAACAAACTCACTTTAGTAAGGATTATATAATACTAGCTATCCCCCGCGGTTTCACCCGCGTTCCCGGGATAAAAAGTAGCCTATGTCCATCTCCATACCATAGGCTATCTGCATGCCAAATTTCATGATTATCCGTTGAGTAGTCGAGGCGTGAAGGCGTAACAAACAAACTCTATATATATCCTCGATTAGAGTGTTAACCTAATATTGAAAATAAAATTTACTTTTGTCGATAAGAAATAACCGCTATCCACGTTACCGTACCAAATGGTATAAAATAACGATTATTTTGAAGTCTTATCTTAAGAGTAGCACGTGTTCCATAGATGATGCCGCAAATTTCTTCGCTGACTTCAAAATGGTACCTTATAACACGGTAATATTAAATGTTACAACTTGCGTGCTAACCCTAGTCCTAGTGCAATATCATATGTCTTCGATCATGATCACTGAAGGGTAACTACTTATCTAAAAATGAGAGTCAATCTTCCATTACAAACTAAATTATACTATAAATTATATTGTGCATGTCGATCACCCTTCAGTCGTGGCGAAGATTTGTAGTAAACAACAGCTATATATAAAATATTTTACGACATGGCCGATAATAAGGTGTGTTTGTGCCGTTTCTGTGCTATACTTGTATGAGTGAGATAAACGTTCAAGAGATTATTGCACATACCCATAGTCAAGTCAAATGAGTTGTAGTGTATTTTTTTTAAACAAAACCCATCTCTTTTTTCGAAATAATATATGAGCATTCCTAAACAAGAAAATAATAAAAGTTTATATTTTTCCAATAGACGGCTGAATCACCTGCTGAAACTCCTGCTAACGAAGTTGCCGATGAAGTAAAGACTGAAATGGAAAATAAAGAAGAAAAAACACCGGAAACACCTGTGACTGAACCCATTACCAACGGCAGTAGCACACCCGAATCACCAAAAGCTGAAATCGCTTTAAGCGAGGAGCCCGTCGCTGTCAACCAGGAGAACGACAGGCCAGAACCTAAAGCCGACACTGAACCGGAACAATTACCTGTCAACGGACTTTCCTTAGAAGATCCTAAAACTGAAACTCTTGAAGTTGAGCAAAGTGAGGTGCGAAAACTTGAGGAATCCACCCCTGAAACGGCAGAAGTAGTTGCAGCGCCTGAGATTTCTGTCAAAAAAGAGGTTTGTGTTGAACAAATGCCTTTGATAGAACCCTCGCCTCCACCACTTCCCGCAAATCCTCCTCCCTCTTCAGTGGCTTCCTTTGCCGCCACTACTATGGCACCGGAACTGACAGACGCTTCGCTAGCTAACACCGCTGAAAACGCAGACTTAGCACAGCCCACTGTCCCAGACACTAAAGCTAGCGTTAATGAAATCTCCCCTGAACCCCAAATCACTTTAACAAAAACTGAAAACATTTCAACTGAGCTTCCCCCTCCTTTTAAGGAAACAAGCGATGAGAATCCAGTTGACATAGGCGAAGCTGAAACAACAAAGAAACCTATTGTCAAAGATTTAACTCAGGAAGTTCCTAAAATTGAAGCGGTTTTAAATGAGGTTGAAGTTAAAAGCGAAGATATTCCGGAGGAAATTATAACCGAAAGTTCGAAATCCGGGGTTGAGGAATCTCCTAAACAAACTATCAATGAATCGCAAGCCATTGACGAATTGCCTCCCCCACCTCCGCCATGTGACAATATTTGCATAGAAAATGACGTGAAAGAAATTAACGAACCACAAAATGAAGTAGTGCACATCACAAAAGAAATCATCGTCAATTCTAATCACATATCAGATAACGTCGAAATGTACGGTTTCGACAAGCCGATGCTCGACGACAATGTGGTGACCGACCAGGAGAATATTAAGAACAAAGCCAAAGATTCGCTCGGAAATGTTGTCGAGGACGCAGAGTGCAACGGTAATATCGTTGAACAGAACCCGATTACGAAAGAGGAGACCACCATCGAAACTGTGGTAACAACAGAAGAGGTAAAGGAGGAGTCTGGTAAGGCGGTGACGACGCCGGAGGAGTCGATGCCACCGTCGCTGTCGGAGGCGGGCGCGAGCAACGACGCGTCCGAGTCGTTCCCGCTGCCGCCCAGCGAGCACTCGCCCACCTCGCCCATCTCGCCCTCGTCGCCCGTCTCGCCCGTCTCGCCCACCTCGCCCGCAGCCACGCCACAGGTGAATACCAGCCCCAGACACCACCTCCAGACAGTCAGTCTTGCTCTTGTAGTGGATTAGTACCGTAACGTAACGAGCGTTTGATACCCCGTTAACCGTCCTCGTATTTAGTTTCATGTGATGCTTTCTCAGCATGTGTGGACCGTCAATAACGAGAAGAACGATTGATGTGTTCTGAATTGAATCATCGTATAAACGCAGCTAGCGGCTGCACTCCTACCCATATCCTTTCCCATTCGCTTGAAATTAAAATTGTATCTTAATAAACCAGCATGCATGCTTCAGTGCTAATACTTTACGATTTGACTAAAGTAGTATTAATTTGCTAATATTCCCTTGACTTGCGGTTAAAAAATAACAATTGATTTCTATTGTTTTCTTCGCCCGCGCGGATCGCCAAACAGTCAAAGGAATATTATAGTTTGGGAAACTCCCTATCGAGTGTATTTTATACTGACCTTTTAAACCTTAGCCGTCATTATTGTATTACTTTAGTTAAAAATGATACTGTTTCACTTATGCAGGACCTTAACACATCCTTTGTAGCAGATAATATAATAAAAGTGTGCTGTAAATTGAACATATAAATTCTAATAGATAAGATATTTTTTTCTGCAGCTAGTGAAGACCTATTAGAGGCTGCATTTTATGAGATATAAATAATAATCATACTTTGCATTTTTAGGATCCCATCGCAGTGTGCGACAAAATGGCGGACGTTGTCTCCGAAGTGTTAGCTATTCCTGAACTGAAAACTGAAACGGTAACTATAAAACACATTTAGTTTGAATGGAGTAGTGTTGAAATAGTTGCCTTAAGACAGGAGAAGTGATATGTGATTTATTAAGTTGCAGGAGACGACAAGCGAGGCGGCGGTGGCGGCGGCGGTGGCTAACACTGACTAAGCGGCACACAACACTACACCATCCCATCGTCTGCGACACGTGACTGTGTCATAAATGAGCCTTTAATTTATTACATTTAATACTGTGGTGTAATATCGAACTAAGTTCGATCAAATAATTTACATTGTCAGGATGTGAATTTCAGATTCGATTGTGACATTTCATATAGATTGATTATACTATAAGTTTAGCGTGCTTTGCTTCTGTAAAATTAAGATTTTATACATTTTATTCGCTAGGATCGAGTTTTTATAATTATATTACAATAATAACAAAGTTATATAGGCAGTATACGGTGCGATAAGTTGGTGCCATTATTACAGGGGTATTAGTTTTGACGTTGTCGCGTGTCATTTACTCCTAAAGTAGCTCTCCTAAATTATTTCTTATTTTCCAATAACCATTGCCGATCGGCGATTATTTGGTGATTGTGTGAGAACAATTCAAAATGCTCATTCCTTATAGGCGCTGTTAAGTTTTTAGTAAAGCGACTACACGGTTTATCTATTAAGATATTATAATGCGTCAATGCTATATGTAAAATTATTTTGTTTACTGTTTTGTGGAAATGGAAATTTACATGATTATTTAGTCACTATATCGTAGATGAGGAATACTGAAGATCGTTGTCGGTTATTACCGGTCGGTTCGGAAGGTCGGTTGTACAAGGAACACGTAATAAGAGTAATACATGAAGATTAAACTGTATCGATCGAGCTATAACAAGAATGCCTTGACGTTAAATGTATACCTATAATAATTTTATGGAATTGATCTAATTCACTGTTCCTTATTCCATGCTGGAAGACATGCAAGTAAGTGTAATAGACTGCCAGAATCATCAGAACGCCCCCACCAAAAAATTTTGCATACTTATTGCTGCTTTAGAACTCGCATGGTTCTGGCAACACTAGGCCCGATCGGGTTTTTACAACAATTCAATCAATTGTTATTTTTTACTGCTAGCCAAAGGGTTACAAATTTAAGTTGTGTGGTTTTATGATGATAATTTCACACATTTAACGAAAATTTTACAACAAAATAATTTGTATGTGAAAGATTAAAAACTTGTATAACAAAACAAACATTCCAAGAAAAAGAAAATCATTAAACATTTCCTCGTCAAATCATACTAATTGAAATGGATAGAGGAAGTTCCTTTTTAAAATTAACAAGAAACACTCTTGTCATACGTTTTAATATAATATATATCTGGCCATTGAAAAATCAGCACTATATCTAAAGATTTCATTGTTTTATAAAACCAGTTAAATATTCATAGGATTCTCTAAACATATTTTTTTTGTTGGCACTATTCGTTTCATTAGGCGTTGTTTTGACTATCTTGAAGTGATAAACTTAACATCATGTGATGTCGATTCTAGATTGATCTGTGTACCTTTCCATAATGATAATAGTATCAGTTTTAGTATTTAGTTTTGTGGCATACTATTATGTATATATGAATATCAGTTTTCACTAAGCAGACACTTATATCGTAAATAATCTGTTAACGTGTGTCAAAGTGAAGTTAAAATTACATTGTAAATTGTTAAGTGAAGAAAAATCGATGAATTTCCTTATCATCTCATTAGTGTACTATTTTACCATGCACTTTATACTCTGCTATTATTTATATTAAGTTGTATAAATTTAGTTCGTCAGCTCTCTGTGTAAAGCAAGCAATTGAACATGAAATTACGAATATGATGAATAATATAAATTGTTCAGGTGTTTAATGAGTTATTATTAGCGAAAAATGTGAGGCAGTTCGACTAGTTAGTGGCAGTATTGTGTGTGACTGTTGGCTCTATATTCAATGAATTAGGGATGGATCATTGGATCTTAATTGATATTCAGCGGCCAAGTTTGTGATTATACACTATACAATTTTATGCATATTTACAGACATACATAATTATATTGTAATATTTAGGATCGTAGTTTGTGTAACGAGTTAAGCGGGCAGCGTTCTAGGTACTGCTGCTGCTCTTAGTGTATCGTTTTCGACCTCATTCATACAATACAATTAGATGATTCATAAGGTTTGATATTACTATACAATACGTAATTTTTCTATTGTAATCTATGTCCAATAATTGTATGGTTTCAAAATAATTTTTGTAATTTTATACATTTTTATGAAATTTAAAGTGTCACATCTGAGCAATTGGGAGAATAACTCCAAGTGTAATAGCCGTAAACGAGAGTGAGACATTCCATATCAAGTGCTGATTACATGCCTAATATTTACTAGTAGATTTATCAAATCCAACACCTGAATAGTTGTCATTAAACCTTTTATACTATTAAATATGAAAGGCATGAAGTAAGAAATCCATTATGATGTTGGGGACTGCATCCGAAATGAAGAAGAAATAAATAAGCTGCTCAAGCTCTCCAGCCAGTGTCATATGTACCTAGCGATAAAGCAGAAAGTAAAAAGGTGTCCCTATTTTAAATACATACTTACTTCATTTAAATAAAGTTAATTTATTTGCTCATTACAAAAATGTGGTATTTGTATGATAATTTTATTAGATAATTATGTTATTACAATTATAAAACTTAATGTTGATGTGTGAATGTCTCTAATCAATTAAATTTTAAAGCTATAATACTTTTTTTTCTGTCATCATCTCCGATTCAGACTCAAGCCTCTTTAACACAGATTTAAGATTTTGAAGGCCCCCTAAAAAAGAAGCTAACGCAATACATTTTTTCGAATTGATAACAAACTTACGAGACTCGATATCAACACATATTTGTAGAATCGTCAAAATTCCTTCTAAACAAATTTAGTTATGTGGTCTGTTTTTTTTATTAATAGGTAAACTTGAAATAAAAACGTTTCAAGATCATGTGGATCATTACATCAAAATATGTAGGTAGGTAATAATGCAAAAAAATAAAAACGTTTCAGGGAGACTGTAACATTTTTGTTTGATTTTTGCAACAAATGTGGTATCATATCAGTGAGGGTTGGAACTTCGGAATCAAAGAAATCTTAACATGAGGACTGAAATATTTGACTAAAATGATAGATGTTTAAAAAAAAAGCCTAGTGCTATAGTACTATTTAATATTCTGTGCTAGTGCCATTAACTCAATTTTGACAGATGTGTGGATTGGAACGTTTTCGCTTAACTACGTCCAATGGGGAGGGACAGGCAAAGCTAATCTCAGATGGCGCCACCCTCACTGGTAACTGTCATTGATATTGAATTGATGGATTTTCATGAATTTCAATTAATTAAACCAACCAGTAACCGGCTTTTATAATAAAATCGTTAGGTTTGAAGTGATAACTGCATTATCTTCCTATGAGCTTGGTGTAAATTTTTTTTTTAATAATCCACGTCTTTTTTCTTTTCAATTGGTGTAAACCTTTATTATTGCATTAAAATTCACTACAGAAAGGCATTATAATTATTGAATAACTTATTTGATAACGAATACGTAAAAAATGTATGGTGTTTGACAGATAGACGGCACCAGCGACTATACGACACCTAGCGGGATAAATTGTCAGTGTGCCTCCTCATTATAAAATGTATGCAACTCACGCATACTGCTGTAAATTCAAAAAAAAAAACTATTAGCAATTTTGCTTTAGCTTCTTTTTTAGCATCTCTCATCACATTGTTAAATCCCTGATGGTAATCCATGACAGGTAACCATGGTCACACTAGATTAAGGGGAAGGGTAGGACAATAAAACAAAAAGTGTAAGTTTATAGACTTTCAATTAAGTATTTCATCAATACTTTCCAGTGCCACAATAAGTTTCTGCAACATGTCTTTGCTAACATCAAAGACTAAATGTTTTTGATCTCCATCAGAGTTCACTGTTGACAATAGGAGTTGAAATAATGAATACCTCAATATTTTCAATTCACTTGTTCCACACACTTGTTTCAATAGCCAATCAAAATTTGTTATAGTTTCACCACAGCTACTAATATGATGATTCAGTTTCGCATAAAGTAGTTCAACTTTTTTTTCTTGTAGTAAATTATGAAAGAAATTAACTTTTACTTGATCCCAGCCTTTATTTGTTAATAGCTCACTAACTTCGTCTTCAATAATGTAAGAAGTGGCAATGAGTTTTTTGACATCATGCTTTGCTGCCGTGATGACACTATGCTCTAATAAATGTGCTATGTTTCCATGATCCACATAATACAAGCTGTTCAAGATCTGTGTAGTAACCTGAAAGTAAAATACTATTGTTTTAAAAACAATATTAACTCAACTGGTTAGTGGGGATGCTTCCTTCTAAAATAACCAAAGGGCAAAGCTGGTCCTCCCGAGTCATCATGCTTTATGGTATTGAAGACTAGATATGTCTACAGATAGCGGACCTACCAATATTTTTGAAAGTATATTGCACAAACCTTATGCTCAAAAGAAGATAAAGAGGCTATAAAGAAAGGAATCTTTTATTGGTCGATTTATCAGTTATCAAGGATTCCAAAGAGTATCCATAAAGGGGCATCCTATAAGTACATATGAAAAAAATAGGATTCCACAAACAGGTATTCAAGTGATTTATGTTAAAATCTTGGGGATTGTCAAAGGTACTGTGTTAGTTTTACACCTTCGTAACTATGTGTTTCTAATAGCTGTTACACAATAATGTTGATAACCCATTCCATTTTTCCTATAATGGTATAACTCAAAGATAATATTATAAAGAAAATATACATTTCAATGATTTCAAATATGTATTACAACTATCAAAAAGTCACAAACAGAAACAATACTTACATTTTTAAACACATCAAGTTCTAATTCGAAAATAGTGTTCATTTCTATCTCGGATTAATTCATTATATTTTTACTGTATTTAGTTCAGTAGGTAGGTAGGTAGATGTTCTTTTTGAATTCTTTATTTTGAAAAAGGGCAGTCAGTCAGACATATATAAAAACAACTTTAGTTCTCTTGGTAGTTTGTGTATAAAAACTAAAGTGAGCGCAGGCAGTCTCCCAGTGTTGCTAACTCGGATAAAAAAAAGGCGTAGGCCACATATTAAAATTACGTAGATTTAGTAAAAATTGCATATGAAAAGTTCGTAGATCTACGTACCTATTTTTTTTATGAAATGAAGATGGTACGTGAAACTGAATAAAACTAATGTTTTGCTATACAATTTATTTAAATTATTCATTCATCAAGCAAATTTATAAATATCCTGGGACATTTTTATTTATATTTTTATTAAATAGTTGAATGTGTTCCTGTGTAGGGCCGCGGTTTATTTATAAGCTTTTTTTCGTCAATTCAAGTCAATTAAACTGAGCAGAAACATAAGGCTAAATATTTCATTGATTCGCGACTGTAGTCGTTTATTTGGCACATTATGTTATGAATGTTTTTTTTTTGTATAATATGAGCCATATTTGAACGTTCCTCTAAAATAAACCGTAAAACTGACTATTTTACTGAATGTACATTTTTTTCATATTAAACTAAAAGTATTTCAAGAAGCGCTCGTGGTGCATGATTAGCCGTTCTTAATCGATCGGCAAAGTTAAGCTACGTCTGTCTTGGTCGGTACCTGGATGGGTGACCGCCTAGTGGTATTTCAAATCGAGCGTTTCCGTGCTTCGGAAGGCACGTAAAGCCCGGTTATCACTTAATTGTGATAGTCGTTAAGCTAGTTGGATGCCTCCTAGGCAGCTTGAAAAATTCCAACAGTAGGTTGACCACTAGCCTACCTCCACCGATCCGCAGTGGGCACGCGTGGTGGAGTATCTGCCCATTCCCTTTCACCCTGATTTGTGAAAGGAGGCCTGTGCTCAGCAGTGGGACATTATAGGCTGATGATGATGATGATGATCAATTCCACAATATGCCAAATGAACTAAGGTAAATTTACTACGGTCACTGATCACTTAAATATTTAGCCATATTGTTCTACGAAGGTAAAAAACAATAAAAACTTGAAAAAATCCAAATATCCCGCCTAATGCTGATACATCCACCTTATGTTTCGCTTGTTTACTGCGCAATGAGACTTTTCTACAGACATGAGATAAGTCATAGTCACAGCTCTATGGAATACACACCTTGTCCCGTTGCGTGGCGAGGCGAGACGAGTGTTCATTAGTATGAAACGGAACGTTTATTAACTTTTTTTCGCGAAAGTACTGGAAATTATGATCATTCAGCCTAATGAATAACGTTATTTTGAAAATTAGTAAAATTTTACAAAAATACATATATTCTGGGAGTGATGTTCGTAGGTTTGCAGGAAAGGGCTAAAATACGTAGATCTACGTAAAAAGACGTAGAGTTGGCAACGCTGGTGTCTCCAGTGTTGCCAACTGTTAGCTTCAGCTAGCTTCAGCCAGTCAGTACATGCGTAGTATCTCTACTTAGTTTGTGGTCAATACCTAGCTCGTAGATAGAGGATCCTATAATATAATAATATATACTATACTATATAATAATAGACGTCTTTTGCAAAAAGATGCTATATTGCTACCCAAAAAAGGTGCCAGAAATAGTTTATGTTACTTAATAGGTAGATAACAATAAAAAAACGTGTTTTATATCATCAAACACGAGAGAATTAAAAGTCAGTAAATTACATACTTTTTTTACATTTTTAACCGACTTCAAAAAAAGAAGGAGGTTCTCAATTCGGTTGTTTTTTTTTTTTTTTTTTTTTTTTTTATGTTTGTTACCTCATAACTCCGTCATTTATGAACCGATTTGGAAAATTCTTTTTTTGTCTGGAAGGGTAAACTTCCCGTTTGGTCCCATTGTCATCAGATCAGGATTTGATTACTTCTTAGTGTACTTTGAAGTCGGTTTAAATTTTTTGTAAAACAGTCCAATTAATTATTATTTACGTTTCATTTTAAACTCGATTATAAAAATTCTCAATAAAGGAATTCCCAATAGTCTATCACACTATGCTCACGGCACGAATGGTAACGAAAATAATGAATGAAAATTAAATAGTTACAATCCATTCGATGAAAGGGGGAATACCCCGAATTTATCCGATATGCCAAAAAAGTACCAGAATAACTGAAAAGCGTGAATTCTACTAAAATATACCTATTTTATATAATATACCTATAATGTATAGTTGCCAGTACCTCAAAATCTACCAAAAAAGTAGAAATCTACTAAATCTGGTCACGCTGGTTGCCAGAGTGACTTCACGATAGGATACGCACTAGCTTAGGGTTGTAAGTAAATATGTGCTGTGCGTGTTTACCTCACCTCCCGCGAAAACTGGCAGAAATAATTCAGTACTAGAAGTGGTGCTTGTCGACTCCATTCTAAAAGACAGCGATGCTCTCTCTAAGGCCCTCTTATCATAAATTAAAAACATTTACTTAATTACCTACTTTTAATTGCCGTTATTTTTTTCCCATTCATAATGGCGATTTACATATTTTCCGTGTCCGGGTGACTAAAGAGCTTAAACGTCATTCGGCATCGGTGGGACTCCTAGTTACCAATTCGCATACAACTACACCATTCACCTTTTTAATTGGAAACTCTAGATAGTACGACCTGGCGATAAAAAAAAATAATGACGCTGATCTTCACAGGCGTGCCGATTGGCAGAAAGCCCAGATTTGCCGATCACTTCTGGCAGCGATTCGTGAAGGATTATTCGCCTACATTTACCCCACGCGAACAGTTACCACAGATGGATCAACTAACGATAGGGGATGTAGTTTTCATTGGTGATGGGACGCTTCCTAGAACCTGTTGGCCGCGGAAGACTAGTGTCATTATATCCAGGCAAGGAACAAAGACTACAGTATATACTTAGAGAGCAAGGATGGCATAGTGCGGGTTGTAGATTTCGCAACCAAAGGGGGCGTTCTGTGCCGGCCCACATTTCGTGTGGGTGGCACTGTTGCATGTTGGTCGCCCGCCAACAGCCTCTCACCATCAGGGGCCAACAAATTGAATACCTTTTTGCCCTAGAATATAAAAAATTTGAGTGATTTTTTGTCATTGCTTTTATTATAATTTTGTTTTCTTGTGTGGGAAAGGATTTAAAGGACTTTGATTATTAAAATTAAAGTTTTATTTAAATATGTACTCCGTAGACCTATCCCGTGTAAACATTTTTCTAAATTTAAGTATTCCTACCTGGATCACAGGCCTCTTAAAAAATAATCAATTACAAAAAAAAACAAGATTACCTGCAACCTGCAATCAATTACATACAATCTTATTCTTCTAAATAATCCTAGTGGCTAAAACAGGTATTAAATAAAACGCAACCATCAGTGAAGAACTCTCAGGCGTAGCTTTTAGTTTCGCTTTTATTTACAAATCTTAACCAACAATAGCAAATGAAACGGCATAAGGCGTTGGTTTATAAATTAAACCAGCCATAATTATTGCGATTTGAAATAGGATCTAGAAATTGTTTCGATCCAACTGGTCGATTGTAAAGTAAAGCGTAACTTTTTTTAACTATACAAGAAAGGTAACAGTGGCCGACCTCTTATATAATTAAATAGGCACGAATAGTGAAGTCTTAGCATATTTTTTGAAACTAGAAAGGCCTATTATCGTAAATGGTCAACTGCTGCTATAACGTATTATTACGAACCTATCTAAATAACCGATCGATCAATGGGCTAGTTAGTAATAGCTGCGTATCTAAATCTGTCCTACATAATCCACCGAGCGGTTTCTCATCCTGAAGACAAGTCATTCCAGACGATTTTTTGCATGACATTTAAAATACAAAATGAGTAGGTACCGGGAAATTCGAATTGTTAAGGAGTCGAGTTGCCCGCAATAAAAGGCATGACCCGTTTCTATAATTAACTATGGTTTTATACCTTAATCCCATTGAATTAAAGTTTTTTTTTTTTGACACTGTCTATTATATCTACTCGGCGGTTTAACCCGAGTTATTGAGAATAAGGCCTGTAACCCGAGTGTAAAGAATAGACGTTTGTAAACGCTTATTAATTAGTTTGCGTTAACTATAAATTTGTATGGGAGAAATTAGTACCATGAGTATTTATTTCGCTTGAGGCGCTGTGCCAATTTCTATAGAGAAGTGTCGTAAACGCAAACTAATTAGTAAGCGTTTACAAACGTCAATATTCTTTACACTCGGGGTATTGTATTTATAGAACGAGATCTAAACTCAGATCAAGTATCAAGAATAGATCGTGTTAATCGAAAATAAACCTAATACCATTGGTACAGGTTCCAAACTCAACTGTTTTGATATCGACTCAAAACTTGACTTGAGCATTGATAGTAGTAGCTTGTATGTAAGTAATACTCAGCCGTCTAACTGTACGTTCGCAATCGGATGCACCGAGAAGTACAGTCGAGGAGAAATATGTATACACTAAGTGAAATTAAACAAAGATTTTAACTTAAACTATTGATTGAAATTTGGATTTATTGAGGATATATGAAGGCAGAATCGTTTGCCATACACTATTATAATCTGTGTAGTATTTCGACAGCTGAATCTATACAGTGCGAGAAAATTGAATTTAAATTTCACAAAGAGTATACGCCCTCGACAGTACAACAAACAAACTTTCACATTTATAAATATAAAAATAGTTTTGACGCGTAAAACTTATGAAACTTTATTATATCTATTTACAATGTAATATTTAAAATCTGCAAGTGTTTGTAGTAAAAACATAACCTTATAAATAATGTAGGGCAGTGTTCCGTGAGTTGTGAATGGTAACTAATTCGATCTTGCTTATTTTTTCAAAGATATCAAATAAGTACGCACGGCTACAGATCAAACTATACATTTCCAATATAAGTTGACCTCTCATTGTACGGAAATCCTATACAATGTGAGATCAGATTATACTGGAATTGTATAGCTTGACGTGTAGCCGTGTGTACCTACATGTATAAACCATGGTTCTACTAACTGTAGCAGACAAGATTCAAAATTTACGTTACATTGTAACTGAATTACACAAATAGTAAGTAGATATTCATTCTAGAATCTAATTGCAGGCGACATACTAATGAATTAAAGTACCTACGTACATTAAGATCATATATTTATTTTGCAATAAAATAATTTATAAATACTGGAAGTACTAATTAACTTTATATTTGAACATAAATGTGTAACTATTTCTTAACAAATAGACATTTAATCTCGTGACTTCATACAATACGAAATATTACAATGTCTGAATTAGTCATTGTAAGTGGACCTACAAGTAGCGTCACTTGAGAAAAATATATAACATATTATTTCATCTTATATATATATTATTATTTTAGGTAATAGCAATTTGTGTATGCTCTACTCATGTTGTTTATGTACATTTAAATAGTAAGTAAATCGTCCGATAGCTTCATCATATTGTTAAGTACTTAAGTTAAGCGAGATATAAATAATTAAAATTTCCTTTTGGTAATTTGAGATGTGATAGGAGATTGTTTTTGTCCATCGAGTGACGCCACTTTCGCTACATAAACCTGTTCAAATATTCGAGATCTATGTCAAATATATAACCTATTCGAATTGCAAATATTTAAATAATCAAACAATTAAAATACTTCAATGTTTAAAATTATTATTGCTATTGTAGATTGATAAAAATAATTAACGATTACTCACAAAACTCACATTTTGTATTTGCGAAATTATCTAATTGGTAAAAAATACACCAGTAAATTGAAAATGTCGAATAAAGTACCTAAGCCCTATTTTTAAGTCAGTACAAATAAAAATAACTTTTTATCAAGTTGGCTACACAACACATCATTTTAATACTATAGGTGTTTTTCTTTATTTCTGGCCATACAATTGTCACTCGCTAGACTTAAGAGACTTAGAAATACAGTACTAAAATTGATGGCGTTTTAAATAAATGGTCTTTCGAGGCAGCGACCTATGTGCATTAATATGTTGAGATATGGAGCCAACATATTTTGAAGAAGTAAAGTTTTATACCTATAGGGGATTTTTGAGACACTTAAATTAAAACATATGAATCATATATATATGTATAAAGCTTACATTCACTGAAATTATATTATTATTACAATTTAATTATCACCCTGTTTAAGTAAGACCTTGTAAGTACGACTTTTCATTTAAGATAATGTCTGGTGATGCTTTTCATTACACTCTAAGAATTCGAATTGCTAATTAAATATATTTTCAACAATACTTAATATTACATAAAAACACTCATCTGAGGACAGCTTTCTACCTTGTTCAGTATGTAATTGAAATATTACAACAAATACTTTGTATGATTCGTATTGGTATATTGAAAAACTATTCTGATTATTTAATGAATATTTAGTAAAGAAAGTAACATTCCTCAAAATGATGCAATTAAATCATGCAAAAATTAGTTGTATTCTTTTGAATACACCACATACATCAAATTAATACCATAACTGTAATAAATAGCTCCGAAGAAGTTGCCAATTCATAATAGTTATGATAATACTTGAATGAATTATGGAAGCTGCACTTTGTACTACACAATTAATTAACGAGTCCAGCATCCTTGGCCATGCTGTAGAAGAGGGAGTTCTTGTCCTGCAGCAGCTGGTCGGGCGGCGCGTACTCGACGAGCTGCCCCTTGTCCAGCACCATCACCTTGGTGGAGTCCATGATGGTGTTGAGGCGGTGCGCGATCGTGAGCACCGTGCACGCCGCGAACTCCGACCGGATGGTCTTCTGTGGAGTGTCGCCTCCGGTTACATACATATAATGTAACCTATAGTATACTATTGTGTAGTGGTGGTAGGTACCTGTATGAGGTCGTCAGTCTCCAGGTCCACGGCAGCCGTGGCCTCGTCGAGCACCAGGAGCGGCGTCTTGCGCAGCAGCGCCCTCGCCAGGCACACGAGCTGGCGCTGGCCCACCGAGAGGTTCTCGCCTATACCTAGTGTAGTGTAGTGGTGGTAGGTACCTGTATGAGGTCGTCAGTCTCCAGGTCCACGGCAGCCTCGTCGAGCACCAGGAGCGGCGTCTTGCGCAGCAGCGCCCTCGCCAGGCACACGAGCTGGCGCTGGCCCACCGAGAGGTTCTCGCCTATACCTAGTGTAGTGTAGTGGTGGTAGGTACCTGTATGAGGTCATCAGTCTCCAGGTCCACGGCAGCCGTGGCCTCGTCGAGCACCAGGAGCGGCGTCTTGCGCAGCAGCGCCCTCGCCAGGCACACGAGCTGGCGCTGGCCCACCGAGAGGTTCTCGCCTATACCTAGTGTAGTGTAGTGGTGGTAGGTACCTGTATGAGGTCGTCAGTCTCCAGGTCCACGGCAGCCGTGGCCTCGTCGAGCACCAGGAGCGGCGTCTTGCGCAGCAGCGCCCTCGCCAGGCACACGAGCTGGCGCTGGCCCACCGAGAGGTTCTCGCCTGTACCTAGTGTAGTGTAGTGTAGTGTAGTGGTGGTAGGTACCTGTATGAGGTCGTCAGTCTCCAGGTCCACGGCAGCCGTGGCCTCGTCGAGCACCAGGAGCGGCGTCTTGCGCAGCAGCGCCCTCGCCAGGCACACGAGCTGGCGCTGGCCCACCGAGAGGTTCTCGCCTCCCTCGGCGATCTCGTGCCTCAGGCCGGCCGGCAGCGCTTGCACGAACGCCTTCAGGTGCGCGTGCTCCAGCGAGCGCCAGATGTCGTCGTCCGAGTGCGCGGCGAAGGGGTCCAGGTTCATGCGCAGCGTGCCCGAGAAGAGCACCGGGTCCTGCGGGATGATGGTGATGCGCGAGCGCAGCTGGTGCAGGCCCAGCGTGGCGATGTCCACGCCGTCGATGAGGATGCGGCCCCGGGCGGCCTCCACGATGCGGAACAGGCCGAGCGTGAGCGTGGACTTGCCGGCGCCGGTGCGGCCCACGATGCCCAGCTTGTCGCGCGGCGCCACGGTGCAGGTCACGTCGCGCAGCGCGGGCTCGGCGCCGGCGCCCGCCGCGCGGTACCCGAGCGTCACGCGCTCCAGCTGCACCGCGCCCGTCTCTGGCCAAGACAAGCCTGGACCCGCACCTATGTTCCATGCTGCTTCCTAAAACGCGCATACATTTTTTTTTGTTACAGGTTCACAAATAGTCACACAGGCCACCTGATGGTAAGTGGTAAAAGCCGCCTGTGGACATTTGTAATACCAGGGGGATTGCCAATGTGTCTCTGACTTTGCTCTTTTTACGCCTTTTTTCAAGGACCCTATATCGTAGCGCTGAGGGAAAATCGTAATGTTGAGAGGGGTGTCTTCGAATTTTGGTACGAATGGTTTTTTTTTTCGTTGAGAACGCGCAGGTTTGTCTTCAAGGGGTTAAAACGGACTAAATTAAGTCTCTCCCATTTCGAGACCCGCTCAAACGAAGTCGAGACTTCGGCAATAAGTCGTATTCGATTTTCCTCCACCACGGGCTCGGGCATCCGCAGTGCTGTCATCCGCATAGCAGTGAATGTTGGGAATGACCAACATGTCATTGATAAGTAGGATAACCTGTGTGGGTGATAGCACACAGCCTTGCAGTACGCCAGCATTAATTTTCTTGATATCGGAGCAGCATCAGTAGACGGCGACTTTAGATGATCCGATCAGCAAGAAAGTTGGACATCCAAGTGTACAAAACCCTCGGGAATTCCGTGCGATGGCAGCTTTGATAGAAGTGACCTATACCAGACCCGATCGAAGGCCTTAGCGATGTTCAGCCAACTACCAATGCCTCGCCATTAAGCTCTATGGCTTCGGTGCGTCAGGTAAACAAGAAGATCACCAGCTGAACGACCATGACGGAACCCGTACTGGCGGTCGCTAATCAAATGGTGCTCCTCTAGATACCTAATGAGCTGAGTGTTCATGACCCGCTCTATCACCTTAGAGATAAGAGAGGTTATCGCTATTGGTCTGTTGATGGGTTCGACGGATCTGATTTGAGAATTGAATGAACCAAGGCAGTCTTCCACGAAGAAGGAACACGTCCGGTGGTATAGGACAGTCTGAATAGGTGCGTCAGCACTGGAGACAACCCTGGAGCACACTTTCTCAGCAGAATGGCAGGAAAACCATCCAGCCCATTCAACTTTCGGACGTTAAGGGAGAATAGATCTCCACCCGGACCTCCATTTGCGAGAAGCGGATTTCCGGCATGGCTTCCACAACGCAGGATGATAGGCGGAGTGGCTCCCCCGTCATCAAGTGTCGAATCAGCTGCAAAGAGGGCTGCCAGTAAATCAGCTTTCTCCTTTGCAGTGTGCGCCAGAGTCATCCGGTGTGTGCAGCGGTGGAAGCTACGACCGACAGAAGTTACCTTGACAGCCTTGGCGAGCGACCAGAATGCTCGACTCCCAGAAGGGAAGCCTGCAAGCTGATCGCCAATCCTGCCGATGTGCCGGAACTGCGCTCTAGCTATTTGCTGGACCAAGACGCAGAATTGTATGCCTTTCTCAATTTGGATTTATCCGGAACATTTTGAGCATGCAAGTCAATTCAAAATTCAAAATTCAAAATCATTTATTCAAATAGACCTTCGCAGGCACTTATGAAAAGTCTGACTCTAATACTCTAATACCGGTTCGGAAGGTTGCATTTGCTGAGAAGAGCCGGCAATAAACTCAGCAATTACTCTTTTCAAAACAGGCTTAGATTAATTACATAATATTTACATTCTAATCGCACTGAAAACAATTGCGTGCCCCGGCGCGGCGGCAAAATTACAAGGTAGACTGAAAAAATATTTAATAAGTAAATAAATAGCAAACTTAAGCAGACCAGCCCCCACAAGCAGCACCTGTTCACAAGTATGACGCGTGTGGCAGCCATCGCCCTCCTCGCCATATTGGAGGGAAGTGAGCGACCCGTGATGTGAAGTGGTACCACAGATTGAACCACGCAATGATCGGACGGGGTCGTCCGATCATTGCCAGTTCCTGGTAATTATCTGAATGCGTGCTCAGCAGAAGATCCAACAAAGGGGGCTCGTGGTTCTCGATATCTGGAATGCGGGTTATTTCCTGCACCAGTTTCGAGAAAAAATAGGCCAGAGCAAAGTCATAGACGGTTTTCCTTGCGTGGTCGGTCCGCCAAGTCTCCAACCACTCGCTATAGTGGGCGTTAAAGTCTGCGAGGACCACCCGACAGGCCGCCTGTCGACCGACCCGAAACGGGGTTCAGTATCAGCCAGAGCCTAGTTTGTTTGTCAGCAGGGTGCACCACGAGCCGGTGAGGTTGGCAAGGATCCAATAGATATTGTTTACGACCCTTACACCCTAAAATTTAAATTATTTATGAGAAAAAATAAAAAATACTTAATTACAGTAGTACCCAACTGATAAGGCATATCGTGAATCTTCGTTCGCATCGAAAAGAAAGTATGGCCCCGAAGATTAACGAAAGAATGCTTAAACTGATAATCAACCTTAGATCACTAGTATAAGGTTCATAATACACTACAGCTGTTAGTTCCGTCTCACACGCAAGTCACGCTCCTCCGCACGGCGTGCGCTAACATGGCGGCAGCTGCCGACCAATAGCGTTTCCCGCGCTTTGAAAATGTATCTCCTGCGCAGGTACATCGGTAAGCCATATCAGTTGGGTACTACTGTACTTAAATGTAAACGTTATATGTATTTGCGGTCTAGGAGTACGCCAACCATCAGTCAGGCACGCACTACGCGTTAAGCACCTATAGCGCGTAGCAACTTAAAGTTGTAAATGATCTCACCTGCTCAGTTTCAGCGTACTCCTTTATCCTTTCCACTGCGACTATATTCGTTTCAACTTCGGAGGTCATGCGCACCAACCAATTCAATGTTTGGGTGATCTGGAAAGATTTTAGAAAAACATTATTGACCTGTTGGAGCTCACCTATTTATATGACGTGACAAGTTACAGTTTTAGTATACCTGCAAGGCATAGCTGACAGAGAGTCCCACAAGTCCCGGACTGATAGTTTCCCTGCCCAGCACAGCGAATAGCGCCGAGAAGAATATAATAAGGTTGCCTATCATCTCGAGGCGGACGGCGAGCCACCTGTTGGCGATGCAGCTCGGGTAGCAGCAAGCCTGGTTGTAGTCCACACCACGTTCCGACTCCTTAATGAATCTGGTAATTTTACATTATTACTTACTTACAATCAATTATGTTATTGTAAACTCTACTCGTATGTGATGATAAAAGTAGCTAAGGGAGTGAATGGGTTGCGAATCAAACGAGGGCTATCGATACTTTTTCAGTCTTACTAGAGTGACCTTGAGACACTTAGCATAGAACTAACTTAATAAATTATGCTCTTTAACAATATTTTAATTGATCAAAATGTAAAATAAAGTACCTTTGTATAACGCCATAGGCTCGTATAGTGGTAGCACCAGTTATACTTTCTCCAAAATGCGAATAGATGGGTGACCGCGAGATGGACTCGAGACGCTTCAACTGGCGCGAGGTAGCGACGTAGAACCTCTGTATGAGGTAGTACACCACTCCGATGGGCACAATCACTGCCAGGAATATCGGCGTCGAGTAACTTATCACGAAAAGTGTCCCCAACACCTAACATTCCCGGACATAAAAGAAAAATATTGAATCAAATATATTGTATCGGTCTCTGATCAAATATGTACCTAGTAGGTCAGCACTTAAAATGCGTTTCAGCAAAACACACATACATGCGGTTTTACGCCTAGTTTCCACATTACAATTCGTTTGGTTCAGATACAGCCAGAAAAAGAATGCCATTGAAATTATATTATGTATGTGATCTTCTACCTTGTACGTTTTTGATCGGAGGTAGGAAAATCCACAGATATACAGGTGGGTGTAATTTTTAAATATCAAAGACCCTTAAATAAAAGAATATACTGGGATCAGTTTACAAATGATTGTGTACCAAACGTTATAGTTATGTTATGATTTTTAACAGAAGGTACATAATGTATTCCGAAAAAGAAATTTCGAAATATGGTCAAATAAAGCGCATTAGAAACTCAACAAACATAAAATCAATGAAACAGAAACAACAATATGCAGAAGCGAATAAAAAACAACCTTCTATTTGGCATCGCCATAATCGAGTAAAAAAATGGTTCAATGATATCCTTCTTATTTTTCCTAACTGAAACCATGAAGTAATTTTTAATAAAATAATTTGTTTCATTTCGGTCCTGAATAAAATATTTACGCCTGACAAAAAATGAAATTCAACTTTTACGTTTATGATTGCCGATGCCCAAATAATATTAAAGATGCTAAGGTACATTAATTATGTTTACATTAAATACGAACTAAAATTGCATTAAAAGTTACAGCAAATTAATATCAGTGATATAAATACCCTCCAGGAAAGATGTGAAAAACTATAAAATAACCACAAGAACAAACAACTACAAGAACGAACAACGGCAAGAGGTTACCTCAAATGCGCAATATATCACGTCCGAGCACTGCAAAGGTAGGGACGTGTCCAAAATGTCCACGTCTTTAGAAAATCTAGAGAGGATCCTGCCCAAAGGTGTCACTTCGAAGAATTGCAAGGGTGCCTTTAAAACTTTTTCCAACAATAGCGCGTGAAGGATCTTCGCTGCGCGCCAACACGCCAAAAATGGCATTAAATCCGCAAAAAATGACGATATCGCTGTAACAACGATATTTTTTGTGAACTATATGATAACAGGCGAGCATCGACAAGGGCCGCTTCGCCGTCCTACTAATAATGAATACATTAATTACATCAGATATTTAGTAGGTACTGTGTAGCCTAATAGCGATTGTTCATTTAATGCTAGGTTCGTGGTACAAACGGTTTCTAGTGCAATAAAAGACAGTGTAAACTACTTAGTTGGAATGTGGTGGCTATTGTCTACGCTAGCTTGAAAACATGCATGGTATTTAAATTTGAGTACTGCAAAAGCTCGACATAATGATTAATTAATCTAAGAAACACAAATTAAAACCATTGAACCCACGGAATTGTCAATCCATTCTAAAAATGTTTGATTATTTATCGTATTCATTTTAGTTATTTATAAACTGATCCCGTGATTATTTTAATAAAATGTACAATCGAATCACATAATAAAATAATTTTAGGATATGTTTTTTTGCTACTAAGTGTGTGTTGCTTGCTGAACCAAAGAAAAATAAATTAAGATAGAACAGATATGACAACAAGTTGGACAGTGTAGTGAATAATGGTTTAAAATCTCTTACACTTGTCGCTACGGTGTCGCATAGGATTAGCTCAAGTGTAGGTGGGACTTTATCTATCTCGCTTTATTTCTATATTGTAAATGCTTGTTAGTAAAAACATAGAATTGACACACGGACATAAATTGTTAAAGTTTATTTTTATACTTTCACGGTAGGAATGAAAATATTGAACATCAAGAAAAGCAATCGGACAATCGCATATTTAGCATCCGAGAAATAAATTTTACTTTATAAATACTGGGAGGTCCAAAACCTAATCTAAGAAATGTTATTTGGTTAGGTGGGGTGGGCGCCAACAGTACAGTCATGGTCAGAAGGGCACGAATGGCTCCCCACAAGTCCAAAACAAGTTTATTTGGCTTCTGCTCAGGGTCCACCATTTTTCGTTTTTTTTCTGTTTCATGTCTATCTTTGCATGAATGAACTATCTACTATACATGCAGGTCGCAAGAGGCGGCCATAGCTTGCGCGGGCCTACCTACCTACCGTGGGCATGTCGGGAGGCCGCGCAGGCTAGGGCCCGGCTGGCAAACGGCACCTCGATATGGGCAGTCCCCCTGGGCGCCGTGAGTAGTGTACAGTACAGGTATGTAACGGTGTCATACCGCAAAGAAGCAGGAGGTCCACCCCCTGAGCGTCATGGGCAGCACATTGTCGAGCACGTCGACGTCCTTGCTGAACCGGTTGAGCACGCGGCCGACGGGCGTGCAGTCGAAGAAGCCGATGGAGGGTGCGCGCAGCACGCCGGCCAGCAGCGCCGCGTGCAGCAGCCGCGCCGCCGCCAGCGTGCCCAGGTACAGCGCCAGCGACGACACCGACACCGACACGACTGCGCGGCACACGCACCGGTACACGTACACGTACACGCACGAGTGCACGTACGTACAACCACAACCACCCGACGATGCACGAACAACACACATGCTCACTTACACGGACCGTGCGCAAATGCATGCATCACCGAATTTTTTCAGACTAGTATTTGACTGCAAACTTAGGGCTACCATCCGTTCCGATATATCAGGGCTGTCACCGTCATTGAATCCGCTGTCCCGATATACACAAAAATATAATGGTAGGGTTGAGAGAAGGGAGCTCGCGAGAAGGCTTGAATTTGGTAAAATAAGCAAATAAGAAAGATTTTTATTAAATTAGCAACTAAGCAATCATACACTTTTAAATTCTCACATTTCCGAATTATTCTTATCAATGGAAACTTAAAAAAGTTGCCTTAGCTTAAAAAAAAAATTTTTTTTTAGCCCAGGCAGCTGTTTGAGCTTCCCGATGACACTCTAGCAAAATATGGCAGCCCTATGCAAAATGTGCTTGCTTGTATCATGTCTGGTCAATCACATACATTTTATAATTAGTGTAGAATTCACACGTAAAGATGTCGCTACAGACATCGTATGGACAGATTGAAAATGAATTCTTAGTCAAACCGCTATTAAATCACTTTTTATTGAGATTTATTGCAAAGGAATACAATTTGATAATAATAATTTAATGTAATTATTTTTTTAAACCCTATTTTCAATATTTGCAATTTATTTAATTTTATTTAAAACTTTCGACCTTACATAGATGGCCTTACCGTCGATTATTTTTATTTCTTTTTATCGTCTAGGACCGAAACAATCAAATAATAATAAAATAAATCTAATATTAACCTGTTTCTAATAAGCAGAGACTTCAACGGTAAATAAATATAGTCTAAATATTTTGAAATCTACAACGATTATTTTTAAAAGTACAATGGGCAGTTTCGTACCAATTGTATTTCATTTGTTTTTATGGGCTTAAGTCTGTATCTAGCTAGTGCAGGAAAACGTATAGTGGTTTCATTTATTCAACAAAATATCAAATAAGAACAATTATTAAGTCTTTTATGGTCAAAAGGATTAAAGCCATTCGTAAATCACCGACCCTGCTCACAAAATTTATGGAGAATCGGATGAGTAATTTAACCTGTAGTGGAGAACAGCCGGTTATCTGGACATACATACGAAAGCATTTTTGTCCAAGCTGAAAAGGGAGACTCTTCGCTTGCTCGGTATTAAAGTGATTTTTAAAACATATAGAATATTAAGAAATTGCTATCTTGACCTATTATTAATCGTTCCCTAATCAGGGCCGGCAATAACCTATATAGCGCCGGGTCAGGCCTCTGTCACTTGCCTATAACTACCGCGATAAGTATCTACAGCTCGCTTCGAGCTGGGCTCGACTAAACTGTCGGGGCCGCCACGCGCTTGCGAGCACACTTTACGCAATTGTGTCGGAGCCAAAATCAGAATGCGTGATTATTTGTTTTCTTGTGCGATGTTAACCTAGGAAATATATTTGTTAAGGTGTAATTTAGAATTAACTTAGTGCTCTGCAAATATTGTAGGCTATTAAAACGGCGGCAATCCCTCAAGATCAAAAGTGTGCAATTTCTGTACGTTAGTTCTATTATTTATTGTGCCCGGGTGCAAGCAATACCCTGGCGCCCTCAAATAGGCGCACGAACAAAATGGAATACTAACAGTTATATAATCACCAGAGTGATCGGAAATTCTGCAGTTTCAAGCAAGGTCTTTAAGAAATTTCGCAGGGTCCCCAATTAAAAAAAAACAACTTTCGCTCAAACAAATGCATATGTAATGAAATTAGACGCAAACGGCGCGAGCGGGGCCACAGGCGGGGCGCATGCGCGATGTTCGTCATTTCGCATTCACTACGAACCGTCACAACCAACTTCATACGCATGCAAGGCTTCATTATCTCAAATATCTCATACTGTTGTGCTATATAAACCAACAATAGTTATATCTCATTATGGATAGTTTTTCATAGGTTAGAAAGAGATACACTCGCTGGCAACGAAGCCCGGTTGCAAGACCACGCGTGCGAGCGAGACGCCTTGACTGACCGTGCGAGGTGGTGCGAGGCGGGTTGTACACAGATATAGATATACCGTACCTACCTAGTTTTAAAACGAATGGTGTGTATATAAGGCGCCTCAAGGGTTGATGACATCGAAAAGCAATAATAGCGAAGAGCGCGAACTTTTAAATAGTTCGGAAGTTTATATTCTTGTTCGAGAATTATTTTAGTAGGGCAAGCCCGGCTTTTGGGCTTGTATGGACGTACCGCCACTGCCCGAGGCGCCTTATATACACACCATTCGGTTCAAAACTACGACTGATACACTACTGACGGATTTATCTACGTTCACTGTTAAAAACTACAGTAACATACTCTCCGCATGCCCTATTCTGAAACCTCTCTCTCTCACCTTGACTCTCGATGCAGTGGCGTGCCTAGACTGCATCGAGAGTCAAGGTGTGGCATTGGCAGTGAGCCTAGATGTAGCGAAGGCGTTCGATCGGGTCTGGCACAGGGGTCTTCTAAGGAAGTTACCATCATACGGGCTTCTCGAGGGATTATGCAAATGGGTTGCCAGCTTTCTGTCCAGCAGAAGCATAAGAGCCGTCGTCGACGGTAGATACTCTAATAGCATGGACATGAATGCCGGCAAGGCTCTGTGCTGTCCCCAACACTGTTCCTTCTGCATAGTAATGAATGCCGTCAATAGACAGCATATCATTCATTGCTATGCGGACGACAGTACAGGGGACGCTCATTATACGGGCCGTGCAAATCGTTCCGAGGTGGAGGAAAGCCGCGAACGGCTGGTGTCTGAAATCGAGAGTACACTAGCTTGTGTCTCCGATTGGGGTCGACTAAACCTAGTCCATTTCAACCCCACCAAGACTCAAGCCTGCGCGTCCACCGCTAAGAAAATCCCATGGTCTGTGGCTCCACAGTTCCAGAACACTTCCTTGAACATCAGTCAAAGCATTGGGATTCTTGGCGTCGACATTTCTAGCGACGTTTTTTTCCGAAGTCACTTGGAAGACAAGATTAAGCTGGCATCCAAAAGCTTGGAGTGCTCAACAGAGCGAGGCAGTACTTCACATCGGGGCAAAGGCTGCATCTTTATAAGTCGCAAGTCCGGCCTCATATGGAGTATTGTTGCCATATGTGGGCGGGGGCACCTGGATACCAGCTTGGGCCTTTAGACTCGGTTCAGCGACGTGCCGCTAGAATTGTCGACGATCCCGAGCTCACGAACGGTTACGAGCCTCTCAGTTTGAGGAGAGACTTTGCCTTATGTGTGTTCTACCGCTTGTACAACGGGGAGTGTTCCAAGGAATTGTTCGACTTGATGACCACGGCAACCTTCTACCATCGCAACTTTCGCCATCGACGGGGAGTCCATCCTCAAACATTGAAACCAATCCTTATATATATCCTTGAGCCGTTCTATGTATTAAAAACAATGGGCGTCAAATCAAATCAAATCAAATAATTTATTTTAAAAAGTAAAAAATTACACAGATAATTATACAATGGTACCCGCACTAGGATAATCCTGTATCGCGGGCAACCCGTATAGTTTACAAAATATGTTTTCCAAAACATACAACTATACAGCGTCAATTCAAACATTTGATTAAAGTTTAATAAATATAACAAAAATAAAATAGTGGTTTCTTAGGTGGCTGTTTCAAGTCTTTCCAGAGCTTGTAGTACTGCGACCAGACTAGATGTATGTAGTGGTTTCTTAATAAATAGATGTTTCCATTAATTTTCCACAGAAATTATATGTTTCCCAGAAATAGATCTTTATAAGCGACACTATGAGATGGAGTAATAATACAGTTTTTTTTTTTTTTCAAATCAACGAGTACCAAGTATACAGTTTTTTTTTATTAAAATCGGCCTTGGGGCTCCTTTCAGCATTTGTCGCTATGCCCTATACTTTAGGATTCAGCCAACCAGGCAAAAAATGGTAAAATGTTAAAGGATATAATTAGGTAAGCATTATTTAAACTTTTTAACTATCACGCCTTTTAAATTAAAAACTTCAAACAATAAAAAAATGTTTATACCATAGAATTGGAAATGTTAGGAAAAAATAAAAAGTGCCCATCGTCCTTTAAAATACTGTTCTATAAAAGGTGACATCTGTTGTCATTTACTGACAAAACTAACATTGCTGTAGTGACATACGTGGCAAGACTAGCAAATAGTACCTTTGACTCACCACCGGCGCTGTACTTGCGCGAGTTACGGTGGTAACTTTTGAAGTATGGGCGCTGACCCTCTGTTGTACGTAGTATTTATCTACTCTGAGCTTGTATACTTATATGGTTCGCGTCAATCGCTGTAGCCTCTGTCGATTTGTGCATGGTCCGTATCGTTTGCTATTGACCGACTAGGTGGCTAGGTAAAAGTCGTAGCGTACCCCAGTTTTTATACGAGCATTTTGTTTTGTTTCAATATTCTTTAAGAACGATTTGACTGACCTCTCACAGTTCGTTGTATTTTATTTCTGAATTATCTAATATTTGTTATTATTCTATAAATGCTCAAAAAAGCAGGCCACGCGTACATCGCTGTAGTTTAATTTATAACTCACCTAGGAATATTTAGTGATAGAGAGGATATGATACGAACAAATAATATATATTAAACATGCTAGACTCATTAAAAAATATGTAAAACGACTAGGGATAAAATATATACAAAAGCCACGAAAGAGTTTAGAAAATTTAAATGCGAGTTGATGTATACAGTAAATAGATGTATATTGTTAGCGTTGGCCATAAACGATAACACAATATTTTACAATTGATAGGGCAGCAAGCATACTGTTATGTTAACCACTCTAGGTCTCATATGGATATGCAGGTCTTATATGGATAGTATGCAACACACTTCAATTAAGTTATGACGTGCTATATTTGCTCCCCTTAAAATGTATTTTTCCACTTTTTTTGACTTTTTAAAATAAACCACGTTTCATTAAATTGCCCGCCTTTTTTAAATATTATGTATGCATTATGTTTTGCTTTAACATGCTCAAACACCTCCGTGACTTGCTACACAATAGGAACTGGTATCAAATAATTCCATGCAAATGTTTACAACCCTTCAACATTTTGTAGTATATTAATAATCATGCAATGAACTTTAATCAATAAAAAGTATGCCACCTTATTGTTTATGTTTCTTGTGTAATTATATAAACGGTTAATTTTAAAATTGTACATCTATCAAATATAATAAATGGTAAAAAATGTATTCATTATTATTAGTCGTTCATTACTGACCTCCACCACATTGCAATGATTATTAAATTGTCTCAAATTATATAATTAAGGTATTCATTTATTTTAAATGTCTTTTAATTTAAGTGAAATTGATATAATTAGTTGATAAGTTATTATTGCGGTGTTCCATAATGCTTACCTTGTCCAACACCTAGTCCACCATATACGCCGAGGTACATATCTCTCCGTGTTGTGTCTACTGTGCCATTCACGATCTGTGTTCAAATCGTAGACAAGTGATGAAGTAACTCCAACAAATTAACAATTTGAACATGAATGAAGAGTATAAAAACCGACCAAGTGCGAGACGGACTCGCGCATGGAGGGTTTCATACAATACACACTACAATCAAGTCAATGTGCGTGAGATGTTTCGAGGTTTATTTGTCATGATGAGATTATAGCTCTAATGCGTATTTAGTGTAATATCAACTAGCTAGTTAACACACATACACAAGGACGGATGGCATAGTAATAGGGTTCCGTTGGGCACCCTAAAATTTACGTTATTGAACCCTAAAATGAATTATTAAAACTTTCTTATTTAACCAAAGGTTGGTTAAATAAGAAACTTCTCAATTTTTTTTTATACAACTTTGTCGGTAAACAAGCATACGGCCCGCCTGATGGTAAGCGTTTACCGTAGCCATATGAACGCTTGCAACACAAGACGCATTGCTCACGCGTTACCGACCTTTCCCCCCTCCCCTATGAGCTCTGGCGACCTTTCCTCACGCGCAGGAACACAACTTTACACAACATAAAGTTATTTGGATGCGGTATTCTGTAAGGTGGAGGTACTTCCCCAGTCGAGCTGCTCTTTGAGCGAATAAACGCTATGCTCTACCTCTCTTAAAACAACATAACAAAACATAACATTCTTACTTCAGAAATAGAAGATTTTGGATTTAATTAGGATAGGCAGGGCGGATGGGAGACCATTGCCAATATACTTGCACTATTTAAGAATAATGTAAAATAATATTCATAAAACATATTTACCATTTTCTTATCATTAGACCATTCGGCGAGCCAGTAATTGGACCCGACTTGGAACACTTGCAGGATGAGGTTCATCAGCACTGTCACCACGGAGGCCAGAACACCGACACTCATCAGGTAGTGCTTGTATACTCCCCATTTCACCTGAACAAATTATTATTGTATGTACTATAAACAATTGAAGTTATGGTAAACACATCAAATAACAACACATCTTGATGTAAAATTAAACACTGTCCCTCGCTCGATACATGCATGGAAGCTTTCTGTCAAAATGTATTAGATTTTGTTTTGGATTAATAAAATAGTTTAACTTGTTGTGGTGTCTGTAATAGAATTTTGAAAGTTAAATTCGACCTACTTGCCAGAGTACGATTGAGTTGAAATTTGGCACACACGTTTGTTGGTCGTGACAATGCACGATTACCTAAATGCTGCCATTTTTAATTCAATATGGCGGCCGCCGCAATGGCGATTTATAATTTCCACAGGACTTGTCGTTGGATCGACGCGCTGAATGGTTTCAAATAGTAAGTAAAACTCTATGTCTATGTTTAACCCCCTTACTTATAAAACGTTATTTAACTAATATACTGTTTAAAGGGTCACGTAAATAACGTCACTCTTTTGTCATTGTCAAATATTGTGACATTATTTACGTGACCATTTAAACAGTATATTATTTAAATAGCGCTTTATGAGTAAGGGGGTAAGTGTTTATTTCTTACACTGCCCGTTTCTGATTTCTCAGCCTCTATAAGTTTGCTCTTTTCTTTCAATTCGTTTTGTGTTTGTGTCTCGGGTGTTCGTCTTTTCACGCTGCCTGCACGGTCACCTGAGAAGGGACAAGTATTAGATTGATTTAAAGCACCTTATATGTATAACTTAAAACTTAACATGAGAGCTAGGCTAGCAAAACAAATATTGGGTAAAATAAAGCGGTAGGTACTCTTCGCCGGGTCAGTTGCTGCAACTGTACAAATCACAAGTCCGTTCATGCATGGAGTACTGCTGTTTTCTCTGGGATGGGACTCAATATACCGTCGTGGTATAGGAGACTGTCGGTGATATTACGCTAGCTGAGGCGACATTAACGAGCCTTAAACATCGACGTAATGTTTCGTGTTTGTCGGTCTTCTATAAGATATATTTTGGAGTTCTTTTTTTTTTTTATACCACTTAGGTGGCAAAGAAGCATACGGCCCGCCTGATGGTAAGTGGTTACCGTAGCCTATGGACGCTTGGAACACCAGGGGTATCTCGCGCGCGTTGCCGACCCTGCAGAAATCTCTTCACACCCCTTTTAAAGAACCGTTCAATTTCATTCCTCCATCCCCATTTCTCCATCGAACCAAAAGACGCCCGGAGAATTCTCACCCACACGTTTTGGATACCCCGCGTATATGGACAAAACGCTTCTCTTCTTCGTTTCTTATGCGAACAGCAAAGGAGTTTGGAACTCTCTTCCGGGATCGGTTTCCGGACAACTTTAACTTAGATGTGTTCAAGGCCAGAGTGAAAAGGCATTTTCTGGGAATGCGTGCTACATCCTCGGCCTCGAATAAAAAAAACGTAATCACTTCACGCTGACATCGTGGATAGTTACGCCTATATAAAGTTAAATGAAAGTATTGTTTCTATACATACCCGTAGCCGGTTGGTCCGATTCCGAAGCACTCTCTGATAATGATCGAGCTCTTTGTAGCTTGTTCTGGAATTCTGAACCTAATTTACTTTCAAGATCTTGTTTGATCTCATTCAATTCTGAAATAAAACATTTGTGTCAGTTACGGATCAATAGGCTAATATATTCTTCAGTTCCAATTCGAATACCTTCAGGTGATGTTCGTTCAGCGTCGCTGAGGTGGTGCAATAGGAAGTCGGCGAAGGCGCCCTTCTTCTCGAGCAGCTGCTGGTAGGAGCCCGCCTCCGAGACCTCCCCGTCGCGCAGCACCACCACCAGGTCCGTCTGCGCCAGGTACGACACGTTGTGCGTCACCCACACCCGCGTCGTGTGCTGCAGCAGCCCGCCCGGCCCGATCACCTGCACCAAACGTCACGTCACGTCACGTGATCACGTCACGGCACGTCATACACTCACCAGACGGCACTCACCTTCTCGAAGATGTGCTTGCCCACGTGCGAGTCGACGGCGCTCAGCGGGTCGTCCAGGAAGTAGTTGTCCGCGGCGCAGTACACGGCGCGCGCCAGGGACACGCGCTGCTTCTGACCGCCCGATAGGTTGATGCCTGCAACACTGCGCGCTCAGTACCGACCTGCCGTCTGCTGTGCATCTCTCTCTCACACTACACCGCAGTGTACTCACCCTTCTCGCCGATCTCGGTCTGGTCGCCGCCGGGCAGCACCTCGAAGTCGGTCTTGAGTGCGCACACGCCGATCACGTCGTTGTACTTGTGCTTGTCGAGCGGCTGCCCGAACAGGATGTTGTCCTGCAGCGTGGCGTTCTGTATCCACGCCTGCTGCGGCACGTACGCGATGCTGCCTGCGGGCGGAGCAGCAGAGTGCGGTGTGAGTAGTGCGACACGACACGACACGACACGAGCACGACACGAGTGGCGACACTCACCGGTGGTGTTGACGCGGCCCGACAGCTTGTTCATCTCGCCGAGCAGCGCCGACAGCAGCGAGCTCTTGCCGGACCCCACCGCGCCCACCACCGCCACCAGCGACCCGCGCGGAATGTTCAAGTTTATGTTCTTCAAAATTGGCTCTGACTCCTCCCCACCCCATGAGAAATGACCATTCTCTATTACGATGGGGTTTGCTGAAGCAAATAATTACATCCGTTTTAGAGTCAGAACACGGAATTTTCGAGAATAATAAATACATCCCCAGGTTCATACTTACGTTCTTTCGGGTCGTGCTCAACCCAACTTTTGTCTAACTCATCGCAGTTCAAGAATTTGTTCAATCTTTTAACACCGACCGATGTCTACAAATATAAAATAAATATGTAATTCTACAACAAATAAATAACTTATTACTAATGCAGCTACAAACGAAAAATTTTGTTAGTCACAAAAATATTGACTTGGAACCAGCAAGTATATGGCCGTAGGATCGCTTAAACCGTTTTTATTTTAGTTAACTCGTAGTTTATTTATTTGTCAAAACTTGTATAATATGCTTGTTTTTGACAACAGTTTCACCATGTGAAGGCATGATGTACTGGATTTAAAGTAGGTACAGTCACGATCATAAGCATAGATTTGTCTCATGATTTCAAACGAATGTTTATTAATCGATAGCCAAAACCAAATACCCACATGGCCAAACTTAGTATGTTAATTACTTTTTTTTAATTCCTTACGGATTACTCAAGCTCACCGTAGGATTCCAACTCACGACCTTCGTCATGGTATTCGACGTCACTAGGTCACATGCCTTTTGACCGTTGCCATCATTAAAGCTACTGACAATTAGCTAGAGACTTTTTTCGAGACTTCGCGAAACTGTGTTATTATTTATAAGCAATCCTACGGCAACATGTACAAAAAACATATTTAACTTACTATTATAATATCAGCGCTTGATAACAATAAAATATATTAATGTTAACTAAGTAGAGTATGGAAGTCATCACCAACAATAATTTGTTAACTTAATACTACATTAGTGACCTCATCCGGGGAAAAATAAAAATGATATCGCTCAGAATAATGAGTGGAATTATGGTTAATAAGATGCAACTATAATATAATAAAGATAAAATTTTATAAAGCGTCACACTGCAACACGTAAAAGTCATACTATAAAAAAACTTACTTGTACAACGTTCGATATTACGTTAGGCAGCATGGACAGTGGAAAACGCAGTATGTTGAATAGAGATAACGCTACGAAAGCCCTCTTAGAGTCCAGCACTTCTGTATCGTTTACCAACACAAAGCACCCGAATGACATCAGCGACACCTATGAGACCATTCCATTTATTTATTTAGCTATTATATTATGTTCATGCATTGGTAGCTGGATTGGAAGCCTTCCGCGCTAACGTTGTACCGTTTGCCTACATCTGGAGAGAGTATTCATAATAAAAGTCGTTATCCTTTTCAATACAGAGTGCCAAAATATTTTTTCATTCAATAAATTTTGACTCCCCTAAAATTGCCGAACTTACGTCATCCCTGAATGAAAAATGTATCCCATACTCTCTCGATACGTCGGCTCTATGCCAATGAATGACTCTAAAATAATTCAATTGGCGGTTCGACGCATAATAACTCCGCTCTGAATAAACGTAATGAGAATATACATATAAAATATAATTATGTTGTTAGTAATTTTGTATGAGAAAGAACCATAGCCTCCTTAAGACGTAGAGGTGCGAACACATTGGCGGCTCTACCTCGATCACTGAGACCACGATGATTGGCATTAAACCTAACGGCAAATGCATCGTGTAAAACAGAGCCATCGACACGAATATCTTTTCAGCTGTCAGGATATTGTTGTTGGGGTCGGATACCACATACGTGAAGAAAGTAAGGAAGGTCACCTTGAACACAAAAAAGTTTATTTAATCCATCGTTTCCCTGTTTGTGGCACGTGTTCAAAATGGATCTTAGATTATAGTAAGCACACAATACATTAGATTTGATAAGAGTTTCATCAATACGTTTACCCATATCGTGCAGTTCCAGTTTATCAGTCAGGCTAAAACTTCAAAAGTCAGGTACCGACTGTACTTAATCGTCGACATTTGCGTAATCTTCTGTTGACGCTTTGATTGTTGTTAATAATGTAATCTTTGCACATCATCGATGTCATAATAAACATTTGTAAAGTTGAGTAATCGTTTTGGACTATCGCTACGATATACCTTTATCAATATTGCTATATATACCTATATTACAACAATTATATGAATTGATAAGAATAGCAACTTGTAATATAAGGATTAAGATTTATCATAAAATTGATGTTCTAAATCAGTGTTTATTCATTGATATGAAGATGATAACGTTATACTTACCAAAAAGGGAGCACAAGACCATATAAACGAAGTAGCCGAGTTGAGATAGGCTGTTTGTTTCAACACATTCATTTCCTTATTTCTTATCTTGAGTATTTGATCCTCGAAACTTGGCTCCCAGGCGTACATTTTAAGAACCTTGAAGGAAATATTATTCAAATGATCATGTCATATTGTTGTCATAATACAGACGTATGAAACCTTTTGGTTCCAGGAAAAAGAACCAATATACATGAAATATTAGTCTTTCTACAAGAAATCAATGCTGCCTTTAGGAAGTGTAGAGAATAAATAATATTTCCACTATTAATGTATTATTTGGCGGGAGTTACATCTAGCCTGATATACTAGATTAAAATGCGCATTTTAAAAACCGGTTAGATTATCTCAAGCCACCGTCAAGGTTTGAAAGGTCACAGTAGTGTCCACGGGGTACAAAGAGCATACAAGAGAATTAAAGTAGCACAGAGAGGTCTATGCACTACTCGATACAGTATCTATAGATACATTGATGCAGCGGCACATTATTTGATAAACATGCAATTAAATAACCTACAGTTATAATATATATAAAGTTGAAATCAAGAAAGATTGCATTAATTTGCGCATATCAGGAAATGGGTGACGATTTTTTTAATAAAACTGTTTATTATAATTGGGCAGACACGTCTCAAAAGGTTAAAAGTATTGTATATTGGCATATTTTTGTTTTTGATGTGTCTGAGACGATAAAATTCTATATCTATTGGAGAATATTATGCAGTCTAGGTGATTTATAAAGTTCTTTTTATTTTTTTACTTGGTAATAGGAATAGGCCTGTGTTTGACTGAAATTTCACCATGGTAAGTGATGATGTGACCGAAGGTGGTAAGCCCACAAAGCCTAGAAGACAGTGGCTCTCAAGTGCAGCTGTCGGAACACACCGGTAGGTGCTTGGCAACAGATTATATATAGGCTAGTCAACAAGTTCAATAACGTGTTAATTCTTGATAAAGCACCTAAAAATATGAGCGATAGCTCATTCGATTCGGAATGACATGACGTCTAGACAAATGTATCTCGCGGATTTATTTATTATTAGCACATAAAAAATTGCAATTGTTATTAACAAATTAAGATGAAAAAATATGGTATTTAGTTTTTCGTTAATAACTAAAAAGCTATTAATATTTAAGAAATTATGATAAAAGATTCTTAACAAAGAGGACATTTCCTATGAAAAAGTTTAACACCCAGTTCCGGATAAAAGTTAAAATATATACCTACCTAAAATTATTTGGCTTCGTGGAGCCCTTCTTATTATGTATATGTCACCGTATATTTGTGAAAACCGTAAGTTTATAATCTACCTAGCGAGATTATAAACTCCCCGATATATTGTGAAATGTACCATACAGCTTACAATATAACGTATATATTTTTGATAGCTTATAATCTAACGTCGTCAAACCGTCATATTGTGAACCGTCCCTGATTGGTCAGTCTTGGCGGTAGTTCGTTCTGTATTCATAGACTTAGAAAACAAACATAGGAGTTAAATAAAAGAAATGCACATTTAATTGTTTGAGATAAAATTAAAAAAGTATGTAATAAGTGTCAATCAATTATTTTTTAAGAAACAATATAAACAATCAACTACGTTACGTATCGTCAAATATGGTGGCGCGGGACACATGACGTTTAACCAATCAGCGCGCAAGGTATGATGCCAGTTTAAAATATGACGGTTTGTCATGGATAGATTATAAACTATCGGAAATTAATACGCTATATTGTAAGCAGTATGATACAGTTCACAATATATCGGGGAGTTTATAATCTAGATTATAAACAAACGGTTTTAAAAAAAATACGGTGACATATATATGTATATACTTAACTATAATAATATAATTTATTAATGTTTATTATTTTGTTCATAATAACATATTAAAGCTAACAAAAAATGAAAAGTCCAATAGCTCATATTTTTGGGAGCTTTATCAAGGATTAACACGTTTTTGAACTTGTTGACTAGCCTAATTGAAGACAAACAAAGGAGGCTATGAAATTAATGTTCAATATTTTTATTGCGATTATTCAATCATAATTCATAGCAAGGGAAAGGCAATGGATGGGCAGTACTCGCCAGTCAGGGTGACTTTCTATTCACAGAACAGGTTCACTACCGTTAGTATATTTATATTTCACTTGTTGCAATAGACAAAATAAGTCTTAAAACTAGCATTTTATTATCGCTAAGTTTCATCACTATTACAGTCACTGTTATAGATTTTCTCAGTTTTTGCGCAGTGATACGATATCAATCACCACAAATAAGATATCACTGTGCACACTGATAACGCATTGCGACCTCGAAAGTTTATCTAAAGTATCTTTGCTTCAAAACAGTAAAATCACCGAGTTTCATTTCAAGTGGTAATGCTTTAATTATCCTTTTCTATACTTCCACTTAAAAATACTATCAATCTTTAGATTGACATTATTATTTTGGCATATTGAACCTACGATACTTTCATATTTCGACTCTGTATTACATAGTATTATTTCTCTCTATACAAATAAGATCTAAAAATACGTGTCACTATACAAGCTTAAAAATCATACCTTTATACCATTGAGTACTTCATTCATAAGTTTAACTCTTTCGTCCTTATATTTCATCTGTCTTATTTGTAGGGTCTTCACTCTGTTTGCAATAAAACCATTAACAGGTATCAGGAAGACCATCACGGCTAAACCAGCCAGAACCGATGGGCCCAGGATGCCCCATAGGAAGTATAAGGCAAGAGCTATCTGGAGCGGTGCCGACCATATCATGTTCAAGTAGGCGGTCAGTTCAACGAATCTGCAATGGAGAATGTTATCAATAAGCATACTTCCTTACTCGTAATCACATGAACAATGGCATGATAAGCGGTTAAAATCTTTGTCTCCGGGAAGTCATAGAGAGCAAATTTATGTTCGCAACTTGCACCCATAAGGTATTTTTGGTGTTCTGCTAAGAAACTGTAAATTTATGAAAGGTAGAGCATAGAGTTTATTCGCCCAAAGAGCAGATCGACTGGGGGAAGACCTTACAGAATACCGCAGCCAAGTAAATTTATGTTGTGTTCCTACGCGTGGGTAGGGGGGAAAGATCGGTAACACGTGAGTGATGCATCTTGTGTTGCAAGCGTCCATATGGCTACAGTAACCGCTTACCATCAAGCGGGCCGTATGCTTGTTTACCGACTTCGTAGTATAAAAAAAGAAATTACTCGAATTAAATGACGCATAGGTATTTTTGTATGATAAACAAGTTTAACTTTTTAACCGCTTGAGAAGTATTTTCCGCCAAAGGGTTTTCGAGCCCATTCCGCCTACTTCGGATTTACACGACCAAGAAATTACTGGCTAAAACAGTGACTTGTTTGACTTGTGTATTACACTAGCCTATTTTTTAACCGACTTCAAAATAAGGAGGAGGTTCTCAATTCGGTTGAATGTTTTTTTGGAAGGGTACACTTCCCGTTTGGTCCCATTGTCATCAGGGGCTCTACCGCGTAACTTTGGTGGTAATCGTAACGAACACCATTAATTATTTCATCCAATGACGCGCACGCGGTATGACGCGACGATGACCATTCGTGATTGGATGAAATTAATTAATGGTGTTTGTTACGATTACCACCAAAGTTACGCGGTAGAGCCCCAGGTCAGGACTGGATTACTTTTTAGTTTACTTTGAAGTCGATTAAAGTTTCTTGTAAAACAGTTTTTTCGTAGATAATATACAAATTCTAAAAATGAGCCAGGCGCTACGGGTAGATTTGCTTGAAAAGCGAGCGGTGTGAATAGGTTAATTTAAGTTCAGATGTGTGTCCTTCATTGTGAAATAGTGTACATAAGTACCAAATTCATGTATAAAAACTCCATCATAATTAAATATTCAATATAATCCATCACCTATCATTAGGGCAATTGTGTAGGTACTTTTTAAGGCTTTATAACAGACAGTGTTATTATATTATTAAGTTAACTAACCGATAACACCTTCCGTGTTTATTTAAATTAAATTATGAGTGTTAGTTTTTTATTTAATTTACCTATATGTGTGTTCACAGATTTCTCGGAAACTGATTAGATTTGGATGGTTTAAAATGTATTGTATTCAGGTAGATTCCAATGTGGTCATATATACATTTCTATTAAGGCAGAAAACACGAATTTAGCGATTGAAATATTTTACACATGGTCGACAAATAGTAATGATATCGCTAGCCTCGGTTAATGATAAATCTTGAAGTACATATTAGAAACTCGACATTTAAAAATAATAATAACTTCAGCATAAAATAAACCAACTTTAAAGTGAGTTTGCACTAAAAAGTATGAACACGCTTTGAAGTCAGCAAAACAGTAGCACGTGTCCCATAGATAAACGTAACGCAGTTTTTAGCTTGACATGAAAACAATAGTTAGATTAGAGTTCTTAAGTTATTCCATACTTTTAGTGCAAATCCACATTGAACTTGCTCGGTCGGTCGATCGGTTTTATGTTTTGTTAAATTAATGGAATAGTTGACTCAATATATGAACATTTTATAATCTTTAATATTAGATCGACGAATCAATAGAGAGGAGCATATGTGAATATGTGACCCAGATAGACAAATTATTGGTTAACCAACCAATAGGTTGTATATGCAGAGTGTACTAATCAAGTATAATGCGGGTAGTGTATGGACGGAACCGATACGCGGATGATCGAGCCTTTACATACGTATACATTTATTTTATAGAGTCGAGATAGTATAAATGCACTGTTATTTACATTCGTGAAATTTAGCACATTTTGATGGTCATCGTGCAGGTGTGTTTTAAATATTTACCCATGCACAGGTTGGCTCGCGGTTAAAAAAATAACAAGGACATAAATTGTTATTATAGGACGCGCGTCCCTCGCGTGATCCAACGGGAACACAAATCCGGTAAACTATTTTTTAAAGTTTGGTACAATAAAATTGTCACGACTTTAATTTGTACCAAAACTTAAAAATAAAATGTTATTTTAGGATTCGTGTTTTGGTTAGTGCGCATGCGCTATAACAATAAGAAGTGTTTATGATGGGGGGGTTCTGCCGTATTCACCACGCTTGGTAGGCGGGTTGGTGATCGCAGTGGTGATGACGTATGACAGGTGGACGTTGCTGCCCGTCTCCTGGTGAATTCCCTTAGTCGCCTTTTACGACACCCTCAAGATTGGAAGAATTGGCCCTATTCTATGCCGGGAACCAAACGGCAATGTTAATATAAATGAAATAAATTTTAAAAATAAACTTACCTATGCGCGTCAACGGACATTAAGTTAACGATTTCACCAACAGTAGACTCTTTCCTAGCTGCGTTGGACATCCGCAACGATTTCCTGTAGATAGCACTGGTTAAAGCAGTCCTTATTCTCATGCCCACAAGGTACATTGAAGTGAAGTAGTGCGCTAAGAGCATAGTTTGGCACGAGGCGCATACAAGAAGCGCTACAGCATACATATACCCTTTCCATTCTGGTTCACCACCTTCCACAAATCCAATAAGTAACCTGAAATAAATATTCATTGAAAAGTTGTTGATATTCATTGAAACGAGGTAGGTAAACTAAGCGCTTATTAAAGCTTCTCGCACACGGTTTTGGTACAGCAGATTTTGTGAAATTTCTAAATATTTTCTCCCGTCAACCCATTTTATAAAGTCTGCCCCAAGCTAAGCTTCATTTACTCGTGAAACCCCCATAAAAAGGCGTTAAGTAGAATGGCCTCTGCGTCCTGTTACTCACCCCCAATGAGTTTTTGGTAAATAAATATTCAATGTGGTTCAACTAGCTGGTTCTACAATTTCATTATATTTTAAGATATAGAAGATGCTACTTACTTAAGTAGTTGAGGCGATATAAACATAAGCACATCATTGATCAACTTTAATACAGTTCCGAAGAGGAACTGCCCTCCGAATGCTAAACATAGTGCTGGTAATATAGACGCAGGTTTCTTTTCGCTTTCTGGTTTGAAGTTTACACTGGCTGATGTTTTGCGATATGTCGCCTTCGTCTCGTTGGAACTGTTGACAGATAACTCACAATATTGACCAATTGATTACACCGTGCGCGCCTACATCTTGATAAATTATAATTGTAATTATTGTATCCAAGCAAGGACAACACTCCGTTTGAATCGACCAAATCATTATTTTAATGCATACTTCACATTTTGATACAGACAGCAAAACATTTTTTCAAGTAAATATGAATAATGGGTGACAAATTTGACATGAGAAAAAAACAGAGGATAATCTTTTGGGCCTTGAAACACCCACATAAAGTTGACTAAACGAGGTCAATTATGGAACTCTGTTGGGTTTATCGATCCCGGTCACTACATTATTATGAAACAGCGAGTTGACTGTTTAATATTCATCTACATTTAAATCTTATCAATCGATGATATTTAAGCATTGACCTACAACTTGAGTGATACTTCATCAAACAGAATGTCATGGAATGCATTTTTAAAGTTAGGTACTAATTTTGTTTAAAAATAGACACATCATTTTAACATATTATTAAAATGTATTTACATTTCACGTTTCCTCAGTGACTTCTTCCAGAATTTGTCGAATTTTGGTACAACTTCAGTAGACGAATCTGGAGGGTTAAGTTCCCATAAATCAGTCTCCGTTAGTGCCCTGCGGAACCCTGTCAGGGCGAGAGGATCAAACCAGCTGAACGTGAGGCGACTCGGGAACCCAGCCGCACTCTCTGGACATTGGTTCTGTTAAACATTGGATTAATAAATAACAACAATAATATGAAACTATTTGACCCCATTACAAACATGCCTCCAAATAGTAAAGATAAATTTGCGCACCGTCATCGTAGCTTTACTATTTCATATGCGATATGTTTGAATAAGAGTTCCGTGGAAACCACAACAAAATATTATTATGACGAATTTAAAATGTACTGTGTAAATTGGTCATGATGACCTTCAAAGAAGCGTCTACATAATGCGGCCTCTCCGGCAGATTATTATGTTAGTAGTTTGTATTATTACTATATTGTGATATAAAATGAATAGGTAGATAAAATTAAGTTGTGCAGAAAGAAAAAAATATTAAATAAATAATGTGATAATTACCTTTTCAAACTTGTATGGCGAGTCTTTAGGCGGCAAGTCGGCGAAACAGTTCAATATAAACATTACCACTATCAGTGGGAAATAAACCATATAACTAACGAAGTTGTATTTGACGTTCTCATCGTCGCTGGCAGCGTAATGTGCCAACACCTCTGATCTGAGCTGTGGCAGTCCAGCCAGAATTAAAAGTAACCAAAAGAAGAAGAGGACTCCCGACGCCCTCATGCCATATTTTCTGTTATAATATAGCAGTGTTGCTGATAAACCCTGAAATATAATGTGTGATGTAGAAAATATATACAACTCGAAGAATATCAGTAAAAATACAAATTACGATAGAATTGCACAACTTATTAGAATCTTCACGCATGCAAGGAAGAAGTTTTGTTTGCAGAAGACACGCCGATTCTAAAGATGTTTACACACCATTTTAACACAAGTTAGTAATGTCTATAGAGTGTGCCACAGACGCCACAGTTTGTATAGACGCTATGAAGGATTAAATATAGGGCATTTTCATTGTTGATTCTCTCAGTATGTAAGTTTAGTTCTATCTAGGAGAAAAGTACTTAAAAAAAAATTATACCGGTACAATTAAATACTTGCGTAGAGCTATCTAATATTATGCTAAAGTGGGGGCAAAGAAGACGTGAACCTCCATAATCTTTAGCATTCTTTGCCCGAGCCGGCCGATGGTCAGACGATATCGTAAACATTTGCTTTTAACAAAATAAAAAGAAAACGATTCCAAGAAAATGTATCACTAATAAGCATAAAATAATGTAGGAACTTATCTGACATCAGTTATTAGGTACGTTTTAAAGTCACCGAAAATAAAAGCACGTCTTATACCTATTGAACCATCGAAATAGAAGATAATATATCGACGTATTGAACTTAAAATTTCTACTAAGCTGTATGGTACTGAAGGATTTTTGAACGTTGTATTTGTATACCAATGAAACGAGAAAAGTGGTGAAAACTGAAGGAGGCAATACTCGCTGAGAGGTCCTTAATAAAGACAGAAAAAGATAGAAGTACTGAATATTAAAATGTGTTAAGTAATTTATTTTTAGCGAGAATGATTCGTGAGCTCGTGGTTGTTATGTACCCAAACTCGATGCTGCAGCTTAATTTGAATTGAAAAGCTTGGTATACGTGTGTTCGCCTGAGCGATCACTTGGTCAAGCTGTATTGCGAATAGGACGGCTGATTAGATAGATCTATCTATATTATACAATACTAAATAGATAGCGATTTCAGTAATTGACAGTAATTATCAACTCGAATGTCTGTATCAATATTATTGCATATTATTATCTATTGTTAAAGATGTTATTTAATTTTATCATTTTGGTAGTGATTTCAAAACTAAAGATATGCCTGCGTACTTAAATATTTTTATCATATTTCATAATATAAAAAACAAAGTTAGAATAGTTTTGCGGATTCCGTACTCAAAGGAATCCAACAGCGGGGCCTCATTACTAAGACCGACCCGACCTACCGTTTTAGTGAGTCTAACTCCAATATACATGTCACCGTATTTTTGTAAAAACCGTTAGTTTATTAATCTATCTAGCAAGATAGTAAACTGTCGATAAATTGCGAACTGTACCATACCACACCATACTGCTTACAATATAACGTATACAGTTTCGATAGATATAATAGACAAACAACAGTTTATTTGAAATACAAATCCTTTTTTTAAGTGAAAAATAACCTATTTAACCCATTTCGTCGATTTCTGTGTATTTTGGTTGATATTTTATTTTTTTCAAAGTACAGTGGACTGATAATTACTTTGGCCTTACAATTGTGACTAATGCACAGTTGAACTGTGCTAATGAAAAGGCGTCGACCGTTACGAAGTAATAGTTAGGTTCGTTTTAATCAAATGTTACAATATAGTTAAGTCATTGTTTTATTTACTGCAGGTTCCCAAAAGCAAATTAAACTTCGAAGCAGCATAAAAATAGATTCTTAGAAGATTATGGGTATTTTTATGGAATTGGAATGTTCCAATTCTATAAAAAATACACTTTGTGCCACGTTACTTTACATACGTATGTAAAACAGCATTCAAACGATGTTTACTATCAAGTTACCGTTTAACAAACAATCTGGTTCCCAGTATAATCGGTAATAATCAGGGTTGCTCCGACCGTACCGAGTAACGAGAACCGATTGAAATGTCGAATAGAATGTCATTACATTCTTTTGCAATTTTATCATCAGCCAATAGTAAGTAAAGGCTTTTCGATAAACGACTTGTGTTTATGAACACACAGATGATAAATATGTTTAGTTGTGGTCTTCTAGGTACAGTAATATGACTAACCAGAATAATTTATCCGTCTGTCTGTTTGTTACCTTTTCACGACAAAACCACTGAACCGATCGCGATGAAATTTGGCCCTAGGGCTTTAGCCTACGCATGGTATGGTGAGGGACATGAGCTACTTTTGAATCTAGAAACACGGATGCAACCGTGGGCGGTGGGACAGCTACTATATTATATTCTTTGCCTACATATGCAAAATAATTTCAAAGCTAGGTATGACAGTAAGTAATCATATAAAACAGGTATTTAATTTACATTAGTGATGGCCAAAATCGTTTTTGTCTAGGTCTTGCAAGACCGATACCAAGAACGACCCTGTAAGACTTAAGCAAGATCAAGACTTATCTGCAAGACTCTAAAGTCTCAAAATACTGACGAACTGGGGGCCAAGTCTGCTAAAATGTCATACTGACACGATACTATTGCAATTCCATTATCAATGAGCCGATGTGCGCAGTCTACTAATTCATAAGGGTCTCATAATTAACTTAAAGAATTTTAGTACAAAAACTGTCAAAACTGTCAGATTTTGTTCTAAAATAGTGTTAGTATACTACCAAAACTGTAAAATGAGTCAATTTTGACACCACTGATAGTTCATTGGAACACAATTGTAATAGCAGACTTGGGCCCCTGATCGTTACACACCCACACTATCAAAATGTAATGATACGGACGTCGGACTTTGTTGTTTTGCAATGATTACAAACAAAGTTTTATTTCCCTTTAAACAAAAGTCGAAATTAATAGGGAATAATACTTGACACGTTATTAATCCTGTCCAATCCAATACTTACTCTAAACGACCGAGCCAGTCAACTTACATTTTAAGCATCACTAAATTTATATGCATAAAATTGAATATTTTATTTCACTACTGACAGGTTTGTGAGGTCTGTTGTCAAAGCGATCGATTCGATCGAGAAATCAATTTCAGGTTACGTATCTAATACCCAGTTCTTGTACTGATCTGAATTTTGCCTGAATGTTTTCTACACCGAGCGAACCTAATCAGGGTGAAGATTTCTTGCTTTAAAGTTAGTTAGTTTTTAATTTACAACAGTTCGGTTTGTAACATACGAAGTTCATTACGAAACGGATCTTGCCTCTTAACTTTTTCAAAATCATTTATTATTATTGACGTGATTTGTTGGTAAAATGTTGGTAAGTACCACATAATATTCAATAGTGTACTATGTAGTAGTGTAGTACTTCATATTATGTTTCTACGACTAGTGTTAAGTTTGGCAAGTTAAAAAATATTTTTTCTAAGTATACTAAATCTGTGTACATTAATAATAGCGATGTCGTCATCACAATGTGATCTAACATTTATTAAAAATGATTTCCTTAAAAGAAATAGGTGTGTTTAAATCGCCGTAGTATCGCGAATCTCAACTCAATTATGCAGCAGCCCCTTCGCGAAATCCATCAACGGGATCTATGGGATATCAGTCTAAGAGAGAGGCACCTATGGGAATATTTTTAAATTCTATGGCGTTTGGTTGGGCCTCCCGAGTCCCGTCCCATCCCGTAACGCGTCGTCTCCTGATTGTTTTTTTTTCTGTATTCACCTATAACAGTCTTTGTCAAACAAATATCGCGACACAATCATTTCCACTCGCTGCGCTTCCGACTAATAAAATCTATGATCATTGCTTACACGTTGTATTCAATGTCAAACTTATGAAGATCCGTTCGAAACACGGAAAAGAGAATACACTGGAAGGGCGATGCGTTAGAATTTGTATCGGAACCAGCGTCGCCAAACTCACACAAATAAAGGTTAAATTTAATCATATATTGTACTACAAATAAACAATCCTTTTGATTGGTCGTTTCTATTTTACTCAAAAATAGCTTTAATCACACAGGTCATACATATGAAAATATACCTTTTTACGTTAACATAAAATTTATTTTTCAATAGCGTACAAAGTATTTACGTCGTTTTGTAATCTACAAACTAACTAGATTCAATCGACGAAGAAGTTCTGCCACTCGGCACTAGATGGCGTTATTTTCATGGAACGCAATTTTGAACTTAAACGCATTTGACATAATGTTGATAATTGGGCATTTTCGGGAAAAAGTGTACCTTTGTGAAATTGTAATGTCCCAGATCATTTTTAGGGTTCCGTAGCCAAATGGCAAAAAACGGAACCCTTATAGATTCGTCATGTCTGTCTGTCTGTCTGTCTGTCTGTCTGTCTGTCTGTCTGTCTGTCTGTCTGTCTGTCCGTGTATGTCACAGCCATTTATTTCCGAAACTATAAGAACTATAATGTTGAAACTTGGTAAGTAGATGTATTCTGTGAACCGCATTAAGATTTTTACACAAAAATAGAAAAAAAACAATAAATTTTGGGGGTTCCCCATACTTAGAACTGAAACTCAATTTTTTTTTTTTCATCAAACCCATAAGTGTGGGGTGTCTATGGATAGGTCTTCAAAAATGATATTGAGGTTTCTAATATCATTTTTTTCTAAACTGAATAGTTTGCGCGAGAGACACTTCCAAAGTGGTAAAATGTGTGTCCCCCCCCCCTGTAACTTCTAAAATAAGAGAATGATAAATCTATAAAAAATATATGATGTACATTACGGTGCAAACTTCCACTGAAAATTGGTTTGAACGAGATCTAGTAAGTAGTTTTTTTTTAATAGGTCATAAATTGAAATTAATATTAAATACTCAGGTCTATACTACCATTTACTTATATACCTACAGGTTTGTACGGAACCCTCGGTGCGCGAGTCTGACTCGCACTTGGCCGGTTTTTGTTATTTTTTTTATCCTCATTATGTAAACCTATGATTACATCTAAGGATACAAACGTAAACCTTAATAATGTGCCATGTATTTCTAACAAAAATTATAGAGAAATAATACATATTTATAGCTTTAAATCAAGTTTCAAAACTGAGATATTTTCGTTTTCATAGTGTCCCAAAAACGTTCAACTCGTTTAAGAGGCTATTTTTCAATTTTTTCTTATAAGACCTAAGATTGTTTAAATTTTTGTAAGATGAAATGACTTCTTATCATTCTAAATAATACAACATATATCAATAATAATCTTAATTACCAATTTTTAAATTAATTTGAAATTTATGCTAAATATGAATGAGTCTGACAGGTCAGGGTAAGTTACGCTAATTCCGAGAAACTCAAAAATTTTACTGCAAAAAAATTTACACATTCATAAAATGGGCAACGTTTTGACCTTAAACAAGCAAATGAGAAGTCATTTTGTTATCAGATATCAGTGTAGTCGACTGAAACTTTCGTGACGAATGTTGCTAACGGTTTTTAGCCAAATTTTAAGTCAGGGTTTTTTACGCTCTTGTACAAAAGTTATAAGTGATTCGGTGTCACCTTTCTTCATGCATTTAGTCGAGTTTTGGCTGAATACAGGTATGTATAAATTGGAGTGCTAAATGTTAAATTAAAATTCTAAAATTATTTTTTGAATTGAGTAGTGTTATGTTGTTACGTCAGTTACGCTACAATTAGCAGTGTAACTTATACGGCTGGCACATAATGTAACGTAACTGACAGCTAAAAGTTAGTGGCACACAAAGCTTTTTTTAATAATAAATATAATAATAATTTTGGAAAAATTAAATTATTAAAAGAAACAAAAAACCCGACTGCGTCAAACAAAAATTAACTGAAAAGAGAAAAACAAGCTCTTTAATCTATAGATTTTTGAATATAACTTGCATGCTATAAGGTATTGTAGTCGGGACAAACCAATAACCTAAGAATGTATAATTTTTTTGTACTATTTGTTTATCCCCGACTGCAATACCTTATAGCATTCAAGTTATATTCAAAAATCTATAGATTAAAGAGCTTGTTTTTCTCTTTTCAGTTAATTTTTGTTTGACGCAGTCGGGTTTTTTGTTTCTTTTAATAATTTAATTTATTTCAGACTTTTTAGTTTTATACAGAATGAGTTGTAAGTATTAAGTAAATGAGCGGTACGGTAAAGTAACGCTAACAACCATCGCAACTCTGTGAATTACGTACGGTAACCGCTCATAGTAGGTACTATACCTACTGTCCTTGCATTAAACATGGTTTTTTGCAGTTTACGTCAAAATGATAGCACACAAGTATTACAATATATACATATATGGAATGGGCTCTTCACAAGCTTTCATTTGATACCCATATTGTTATAATAACGAAATTTTTGTTTTTAATACCCCCCCTATTTTCTTATCCGTAGACGCCATATAAAAATAATATACCCTATGACACTCCCATAGTTCAGACGAATCTAACGACACCTCATATGCTTAAATCCGTCAAGCCGTTTAGGCTGCAGAGCGTGCCAAAGAAATAGACATACATACATACATACATACATACATACATACATACATACACTCGAAAAACATAACCCTCCTTCCGGGTCAGTCGGGTAAAAAGGTACCGAAGGTACCGAAGGTACCTTAATTTTTTGTAGATATATTTAAAATAATTACTTCTATTAATTAATCTATTAAAGGTTAAAATAATAAATTTAAATATATTTTTTTATAGAATGCCGCCGAATGAAAAAATACAGGGAACGCTTGAAAAATAATCCAGAGAAGTATGAAGAGCACCGAAAAAAGAAGTTGGAGAGAGTCAAGTCTAAAAAGAAAAAAAAAGAAATGAGTGAAGATGATAAATTAAAGCAGAAGAAAATTTTGCTTATAAACATAAAAAACACAAGAAAAAATTGTTAAACTTGATTTTTTTGTAATTGTCATTACAAGTTTTTGTGGGTAACGTTTTCGAAATATGTTCCTAAAATGTTCCCGCCAATAAGTGTAATTTTAGACTAAGTGTGATCTCAACCTTACGAAGTCAGTTATGTTACAAATCTGTCATGCCTTCAATTGTCCCAGATTTTCTTTATGAATATTGTTGATTTTAAGAAATTATTGCATGTTAATGTTGTTTTATAGTATATATTTTAACTAAGAATATTGATAACATTTTGTGTAATACTAAATTTATATCAGTTAGACAAAACTATAAAAGTTACGCGGAAAATTAACCGTCTGATTAGCTCCTAACGTAACAAAATGCGATAAAATACGCACTATTTTGAATAATTTGTTACAAAACATTATATTTTTTCCGTGTATTTTTTATATTTACGCAGATTATACTAAATAAATGCGATTTTGAGATATAAATTGTTTTATTTACTAAGTAAACATAAAAAAACTCTGTAACGTTTGTGTAATGTAACTGACAGAAAATTGAGTTCAACTCTCACAAAACTTAATTAAAATACTATTAAAATAAAATAATAACTGAATCTATTGTATTTTCCTTAAAGTTTAATATATTTAGAAGCCAAAACAGCTAAAAAATCCATTAAATTACACAATTTCAAATTGAACGATTATTTTCAGTATTGGTACACTTTTTCGCGAAAATGCCCAATTGCGTAATAGCTGCGTCGTCTGGCGTCGAGTAGCAACACTTATTGCTATTCGCTTAATGCAGCGAAAGTAATCGATAAAATATCAATAAAATTATCGATATTTTAATTTTGTCGATATTAAATTTAATTATTTTTAGAAATTCCGTAAGGAAATTCACGTTCGATAAGAATAATTGTGCTATTAATACTGAACTGTAAAAAAAAACTTTTAACATGATGAAGTAAATTAAAAAAAAGTTATTTTTACACGGTTTATTGCCCTTGAAATAAAATTTATTTGTTTCGAAATTCTCGTTTTGAAAGCTTAATTTTAACAGATGAATTGATATAACTTTCAACTATTGCCTTAATCAAATCAGTGATAAAAAGATGAATTTTATCGATATTGATCGAACAAAACTATCGATGCACGTGTTTTGGGGTCACGACAGGTCACGACTCACGACGACTACGCGACTGTGAAATAACGCAATACATTACGTGCGGAGTTGCGCTCGCTACCTTGCGTACAAATAAAGTGAGTACATTGCCTTCAATGTATAATTTTGCAGTAGTATCAGAGTTTATCGTTTACACCTAAAATTATCATAATCTCGAAAACATTTTTATAAATATCACAATTAAATAAAGTTTTGTAGACTCATCGATGAAAGGAAATCCCTCCTTGAGTTACACTCCGACTCCTCACTTCGTTTCCTACAGGAAATAATAGCGCATCACGACATAATTAATATTTTTCGCGGAGCTACGCACCTCTGCTAAGTATGGTGGATACTACGAAGCGTTGACGCGTGTTTTGGTTGATATATGCCCATTTGATGTCATGTGTGGCGCGCGGGCTCCGCTAGCATAGCGTCTCTATTTATATTTATTTTCTCTGTGGTTCGAAATTACCGTTTCTGACCCACGCCACGGTCAGATACGTGTTATAGTGAAAATCGATTCTTCAACACTGATGTAATCATTCATATTTTTTGTTGGTTTATGTTTAACTATTTAGGTACCAAAGAATATTCAAGGTTATATTCAGACTACTGTTTATTGGTATTTCAGTAAAATAACTTCGGGAATAAGAATCAGCTGAGGGGTTCTTAATTCCTATTAAAATATTAATAGATTTAAAGAGTCACATACCTAATTAAAATTTACTACTCCCTGTAGTTGTGTACAGTTTGTTACTATTAGTAGTAGTTAGTAGTAGTAGTACTTTAGTGACATACATTTTAAATAAATTAGAACAAAATATATAAGTATGTGCTAAATCACGGTGTGTCATACATAACAGAGGTTACATTAGGTAGAGGCAGTGATAACACGCTTTTATTGTTGCTATTATTAGCATTTATAACCGACTAAAACAAATTGATTGGAAAAAAAATAACATTTTGAAAATAAATAAATATCTTAATTTTATCAATGTATGATTTTTAAATGTATAAAAACAATATTAGGGGCAAAATCATTAATTAAGTAAGGGTCTTGAAAGGGACGGGAATTAAAAAATCACTACATGACCTTATCTCGGGGGGAGGGGGTTGAATGCTATTCTTACATAATATTTTTCCAATGAAAAGTGATGGACATTTCAGAGCGTTAGGTAAAGTAACTAGGAAATTATTTGTTTAATTTCTAATTTACAGTTTTATTTACATATTCTTATTTCACAGCACATTTTAAAGCTTATAAATAGAAATTATAGTAATTTTTTGAGTAAGTTTATTAATCGTTAAATGAAATTTAACTATGTAGGATAGATAAAATCATATCTTACTAGATAATCAGGGGGAGGGTGAGACCGAGAAAACTTATGTGCATGGGGCTAAGGGGGAATTCAAAAATCATCCTTACGTTTATGAATGTCACCTTAATAAATTTAACAGCATGGGGTTCTTCAAAAGGGGTGTGAAGAGATTTCTGCAGGGTCGGCAACGCGCGCGTGATACCCCTGGTGTTGCAAGCGCCCATAGGCTACGGTAACCGCTTACCATCAGGCGGGCCGTATGCTTGTTAGCCACCTAAGTGGTATAAAAAAAAAAAAAAAAAAAAAAAAAACTGTAGGCAGTGTTTGATAGAGACATCTAACAGTGTTTTTTTTCAATAATCTGATTTTGTTTAAAAATCGCTCACGATCCCGAAACCGCAGGGAACAGCTCGTTACCTATTTTATCATTAGGGTTCCGTAGCCAAATGGCAAAAAACGGAACCCTTATAGATTCGTCATGTCTGTCTGTCTGTCTGTCTGTCTGTCTGTCTGTCCGTGTATGTCACAGCCATTTATTTCCGAAACTATAAGAACTATAATGTTGAAACTTGGTAAGTAGATGTATTCTGTGAACCGCATTAAGATTTTTACACAAAAATAGAAAAAAACAATAAATTTTGGGGGTTCCCCATACTTAGAACTGAAACTCAATTTTTTTTTTTTCATCAAACCCATAAGTGTGGGGTGTCTATGGATAGGTCTTCAAAAATGATATTGAGGTTTCTAATATCATTTTTTTCTAAACTGAATAGTTTGCGCGAGAGACACTTCCAAAGTGGTAAAATGTGTGTGTCCCCCCCCTGTAACTTCTAAAATAAGAGAATGATAAATCTATAAAAAATATATGATGTACATTACGGTGCAAACTTCCACTGAAAATTGGTTTGAACGAGATCTAGTAAGTAGTTTTTTTTAATAGGTCATAAATTGAAATTAATATCAAATACTCAGGTCTATACTACCATTTACTTATATACCTACAGGTTTGTACGGAACCCTCGGTGCGCGAGTCTGACTCGCACTTGGCCGGTTTTATTCACAAATATTTATACGCGCATTTTGAAAAATATTATTTCTTAACTTTATTTGGGAGATTAAAAAAATCTAATAAATTAATATTTGTCGATGTATCTATACTAAAGCCTACTTTTGGTTAGGTACCTACATCCAACACGTCATAGATTAGGTACCTACCGATTTTTGTATGGCTACGTATCTTTAGCAGTTTATACAGTGTGTAGTGTACAAATAAATAATTGTGCCAGCTAATGGGCTGGGCTGCTTGCTCCGAAGATTACACATAGTAACCAATACTGAAAGCACGTGTTGCGTTAATAATAAACCAGTTAAGGATGCCCTTGAGCTAAATTCAGCCACAAAAAACTCAATGAAAGAAAATTATATGGGAAACAAATGAACCACTTCATTACTAGGGTATTGTCTGTTGTTTCAATTATTCGTTTATAAGTCTAATAGTAAAAATAAAGATTCCGACGTACAGAGAACCTCCTCCTTTTTGAATTCGGTTAAAAAGGAATCGACCAAATAGGTACCTATACTTAGTAAGGATAAGAATAAAGCTAAAAAGTATTTAATAAGTACTTACAAACGTCAATATCTTTATAATGGGACTGTAATAATCTGCGTTGAACACTATATTTTCTTGTTTTGATGAAGTGTGGACTGCTACACCCAAGTCCACGAACTTTAATACTATTAACAGACATGTGATCACCAATTTGCTGATGTTCAGGATATTCCATGGTATGTTTCTCTCTTTGCTATTTAATATGTAGTAAATCTCTAGTAAGGCTGCCACCCAGAGGTATGCACACGGAGCCCATACTAAGACGGTTTTTCGGAAGCACGGTGTTAGATCTGGATTTTCTGTGTCCCATGTAGTGCTGGTATTCTAGAAATAAAAAGAAAACAACAGATTAGACCAAAACCTTTTAGTATTACGATTTTTTATATTAATTCTAACAAAGTACTGATCTAACTATAACAAAACAACAACGACGAAGCGTAAAAATAGTGTCCCATTGTTCAAATAGGATGACGTGGCTTCAGATTAGGGCATCGTAGTTTTGATTTAGGTTACTATCTGCTGTCGCGTTACATAGTTACATAATAAGTAGGTATCTACACGCTTTCATACAGAAAAAGAAATGCTCAGCTCTACTAAAAAAAAAAACAAATGTATTGTGACAATAATAATATTTATTTGGTTTGAGAAACAAAGGGCATTGACTGACCCTAACTCAAACGATTAATTTTCTTGTTGAAAAAATATATCGATATTAAGTGACCTACTCATTATTTTTAATTAACTTTTATTATTAAATTAATTCTTTGATATTTTAGGGCTCCATCTAGTATTTCGCTTTTTAAAAGGGGTTTGTTGCCAAAAAAGTTTGAGAACCGCTGGTTTAGATCATTGACCTACGCGTAAACGATGGTAATTGAAATAGGTAATCAAGAATTCTAGAAATAAAATTCAACCCGTAGGCGTGTAGGTACCTACTAAGTAGTTAGTTGTCTATAAAATAGGCCATTATGCTAAGAAGTCATACCTATTAGACCTTACCTTTTTTTACCGCCAATTTAATTATTTCCTGCTCAATTATATATTCACTGATCCATTTCATTATTTTTTTATTACTAATTTTTGTTTACTTTACTGCTTAGTTTTAACTGCTGAACTAGTTATTAAACGTGCCATTTATAATTTTTAACTGATCAAAACCGCTATTTACAACTGCCTCTTTAAATCAATGCCTTAGAAAAGTGGGTGACTCTCCTTGCCGCACTATGTTTGTCTCTTGTTGACACATAAATGTACTCGTGTACGAAATGCTCGTGGTGTAGCATGATAAGCCGTTCTTAATCGATCGGCAAGTTAAGCTACCACCGTCGTGGTCGGTATCTGGATGGGTGACCGCCTAGTGGAATTTCAAATCGAGCGTTTCCGTGTTTCTGAAGGCACGTAAAGCCGTTGGCCCCTGTTATCACTTAATTGCGGTAGACGTTAAGCTAGTTGGAGGCCTTCTAGGCCGCTTGAAAACTCCAACAGTAGGTTGACCACAATGACCACTAGCCTACCTCCACCGATCTGCAGTGGGCACGCGTGGTGTAGTATCTGCCCATTCCATTTCACCCTGATTTGTGAAAGGAGGCCTGTGCTCAGCAGTGGGACATTATAGGCTGATGATATGATATGATGATAATATGGGCTGTCAAAAGTGACCTATTAGGAAGGCCCTAGTCAGTCTAGTAGAATTTCAATAACTGCCCAGGTAGAGAGAGAGGTAATCTGAGTAGGTCGGTCCAACTGGACCACAGAATACCTACCTATACTACTTGGGCCGGACACTCCCGATCAAAAATATAAATTAGGTACCTTTTTAGGTACCATATTGTGTAAATAAAGCTACCTACCTACTATTATTATCTCTGACTAAACTCTGGTAATACAACATATCGTGGTATATAAATACTTACCTGCAATCTTAATCTCTTAATAATAACAAAGCAAAAGAAAATAAAAAATTCAATTTATATGTAGTTAATGCAGGTAGATAACAGTTAATATTTCAATATTATATGTACCCAAAGCACCAATCAAACACAGTTTCTAGATAGGTACCTACCTACCTAGTAACTTGATAAAAAGAAACTTGTTTTATAGTCATTGACTTGATGATGTTATAGGAAATGGCTTGGGTCATGGTCATTCAGTTCTGTTTAGAATGTAAATCCATTGAAATACCAAACAAGGATTCATAATTTTGTTACAAAACATCTTCTATACTATAGGTAGGTAACATTATGGTCTTCGAACAATAAAACCACTGGTCCCGATTTTTTTTTATATAGTAGGTAGGTACATAGGTTTAAATCTGAAAGGCTATTCCTAGAACTCCTAATGCACAATTCTATATCACTTATTTGACGTCATAGAATTAACTAACACGGTAACACCTCATTCGGGAAGGTCGATAGCATAAATTAAATATTTGTAAAAATTGCTTCGCGCGTCTACTGGCTCCCGAGTTTTTTTTATAAAACCGGAATTAGGCAATAGAAACGCCAACTCTAGTTCGGCCGTTAGTTTGACCTCGCGTGTTTGGTTTCCCATAACGATCAAACCGCAACATTGCAGATTAATTACGTCTAAACTGCGATGATTTGGGTTTCTGTGATTCCATCAATAGGTGTGAAGTGCGTGTACTAATTGAGGGTAATTAATTGCGAACTGATTATTTTCATGAAAACCCAAAAGACTGCACTATAAATAGTTTCGGGACAGGTAGGTAGGTTCATCTACAGGTAAATGCGCGGGGGCGTTTAGTTTCTTTTGGTTTATAAAAACAAATTTCTATATTTTAACATTGGGCTTCCCGAGGGAATCAATTTATGTAACTTTTAAAAAAGATATTTAAAGTTACATAAATCTATTCAGTAGGCGCTTCTGAACAAACCCTTTAACCATTTAGCATCCAAATCTGTTACACATTGTATATAGGTATATAATGACAAAATCAAGAGAGATAGTTTTAGATAGAGATAGTTTTTGACGGGCCACACGCCGCGGTTGGTTAAGACTCTGGTCAAGATTCCATCTATCGCGCCGCTGGTTGTGGGTTCGTGCATGAACATGTCTGTATGTCCTGAGTCTGGGTGTAATTATGTATATTAAGTATGTATTTACGAACAAAAAGTAGTATATGTATTATATCAGTTATCTGGTTTCCATAGTAAGCTCTGCTTAGTTTGGGATCAGATGACCATGTGTGAGGAATGTCCCAGGATATTTATTTTATTATTATAGTTTTCTCTCTTGATTTTGTCATTATTATATTTGTCATCTTGACTAGTATGAAAGAGATGGATCTAAAATCTAGAGCAACAATTGTATTATTGTGACAAGACAATGGGATGCTCTATGTCAATATAAGACCTCAAAGATTGAATTCTAATTCACTTCTGTAAAGTACAAACTATAAATGTGTAACGGAACATATTTTCTTCTTTGAATGTTAAGTGGTACATAATTCTATTGCCTATGTGAGCTATAAAGTCCCTTCATTTATAAAAATATAATATTGTATTCCTTTTTGGTAAGTGTAACATTGATTAAACTAACAGAAACTTGATAGGAAACTACTTACACCCTACCCTAAACCTACTTGTGAACAGGTGCTGCTTGTGGGGGCTGGTCTGCTTAAGTTTGCTATTTATTTACTTATTAAATATTTATTCAGTCTACTTTGTAATTTTGCCGCCGCGCCGGGGCACGCAATTGTTTTCAGTGGGATTAGAATGTAAATATTATGTAATGAATCTAAGCCTGTTTTGAAAAGAGTAATTGCTGAGTTTATTGCCGGCTCTTCTCAGCAAATGCAACCTTCCGAACCGGTATTAGAGTATTAGAGTCAGACTTTTCATAAGTGCCTGCGAAGGTCTATTTGAATAAATGATTTTGAATTTTGAATTTTGAACTTAGAATACTACCTCCATAAATAAAGTGCTGATGTGAAATGGAAATGCAGTTCCATCATTAGAAGAACAGGGATAGTTATTAGAAGCAGTGGCATGCAATGTATATAAATTAAGCAGTGCCTACCTCATAAGATTAAATTAAAATAGGTATTAAAATTAAATTATACTATATAATTATGTAGTACTAGTTGTGCCCTGTGGTTTCACCCGTGTACCCGAGGATAATATTGCTTTCCCGGGATAAAAAGTACCCTATGTGTTAATCCAGAACATATTCTATCAGCATGCCAATTTCAACCAAATCCATTCAGTTGTTGAAACATGATAGAGTACCAAACATCTATCCGACTAAACTTTTGCTTTTTTTATATTAGTGAGATGAGGTAGTTAATAATAAATAAGTAATACATAATTATGTAGTATAATCTAATCAAATAAAGAAATTACTTATGACGTAGGCACTGCTTAATTGCATATATGCAATGCACTCAACTGATTAGAAGAGAGGATGAGTATTGTTTAAAAACTGCTAAGTCATTGATTGAAAGAGCTGACTATTTGGATTAGGGGCAGTCATTTTGCCAAATTGTTAACATGAATGTGTGTAAATCTATTTTCATTTCTGTTTGAAGTATAGGCAACAAAACATTATTGGTAGGTAAAAAACAAATAAGGAAAACCTATGCTGGTGACATAGCCAAGTTGTAAAAGACTTTTTATCTGTCTACCTCTATCTGCTCAATCAATGCTTATGCTATTTAAAAAAATATCAGAATATTACCAGAATTTAGGACTTTTTTATGGTGACCAAGTTTAAATTCTGATATTATTCACGAATGTATTGTTGGTGCTATGTTCACACTTTTAATGAAAATATTGCACACATTTAGATTGAATAACTCACAACTTCTTGCTATCAATAAACTTGTTGCAGTTTACAACTTCATGATATTAAACATTTCGATATAACGATTTAATTACCCACCAAAATCCTAGACAAAACCTACCATAAATAAATCGTACAAAGAAATAGTGTCACCTACTTACCCAAAATTCAGATCCGCAGAACTCGTCAAGCGAGGAATAGTTGTAAGACATTGTCACAAGTCGTGGTAATTTTTATTGTTTATTACTGCCATAAAAATACTTGATCAGAGAAATCCTTAATGAGAGGAAAGTATTTTGCGGCATGCGAATAACCACCTCAACATTCACTCACAAAAACACATTTTATTGAAAATGACCGATAATTCGGCACAAGCACACTTCACCAGCCACCATACCGCCCGCACGCACTTTTGATTTGACACCACTTTGACACTTTTGACAGTGACTTTTGCATGACTGACAGTTGAGTTTACTGACACCAATAGTGCCAAAATAGAGCCAAGCGTAGGGGCTTGGTAGGGGTAGGGGCAAGCAATTGGTAGCACTGGTGAGTGAGTGTTGCCAGTATTCTGCGTCTGAAGCTGAGTATTATATTTGAGTATACTTGAATATTTGAGTTTTTCCTCGTTCGTTTCGAACAACCAACCTTTCACTGACTGTCTGTGTCTAGTACTAGTATAATCTTAATAGTAGGGGAACCCAAGCGGCAGGCTGATTACCAATCTTGCAAGAGCCAAGCGATAGCAGATATTGCTAAATATCTGCTGTTTTATTGCAAATTCGTATTATGAATCAGCGATAAATAAGCCATAGCAAACACTCATCAGTGCTGCCTCTATGGGACAAACGGTAAACTAAAAAGTGCATTCATCTGTATAGACTTACAATAATTTGGTATTACGAATCGTTTTTGACAGCAGCGGAAAAGCAGAAAGCAAGCAATTTTATCTGTCAAATTGCGACAACCTTTTCTCTGATTGTAAATCTCTGCTGATCGATTGCTACCAATTTATTATTAAAATTATCTAGATTTTAGTTCATATTTACGTACTGAACATAAAAGCAAGATCATAAAAAGTAAGTGAAGTGTAAGTAAAGAGTGGAAGTGAAATAAGTGGGGATTGTTTTCATTGATTTAAGTCATGGTTCGTGCTATATTATACTGAGTGGATTGGAGGTTGAGGAGAGGAGGAATGATATCCTCATAACAGCACGGTTGCGTCGTGACCTTGGACACCAAGCCACAGCTTTGGATTTTTCGGAGGCTCAGTTCAAAGCACACTATAGACTGTCGAAAGAACTCTTCTTCGATTTGTGTTCTGAACCTAGGCCATACCTACATAGCTCCATTGAGAAATAGTACAAAAGTAAGCATATAATGTAAAGTACCTATATGCATGTTTATTATTCTTTAGGTAATTTTTATAATGGTTAAAAATTTACGTTAAAAAAAAAGACAGTGATATTACAGGTGCTTACAGCACCCTTATTTTATGCTACAGGCTCTTAATACAAGCCTATGGGAATGAGCTACCTATACAGCCACAGTCTGTCTTTCAGTAAAAGAGGTGACAATAGCTTTGAATATGAATGTAGTCCTCTATCATTATAGTATAATCTATTAACAATTCCTGCTCCTAAATGTGTGAGAAAGTCCCAGGATTTTAATATTACTAAAATTTACTTTACAGGTGAATCCAAGGCCATGGTGTTTAACACCAATTGCAGCTGCGCATTATACAAGTGTGGATAGTCACGGAGATCATAGTCAACGGATACTACCACAAATGTAAGATGTGGGTCCTGCTGATGAAATACACCTTCTTGCTAGTGGATGACAACAATGGGACCATATTGTGCAAATATTATTATTAGAGTTATATATTAGAAATAAAGTTTGAAATTTTTGTATGTATCGTCATATTTTATAATGGTTTTGTTTTAAGTTTTTATACTAAAATTGTTTTGTTCATTTGTAAGGTATCTATGGGCCAAAGTAGCCTTATAATAAAGAGATATTAATATTATATTAATTAAATTTTTCACTTTTACATTTTAAAATATACTTAAAATAATATTACATGGTATGGGTAAGAAGTATTTAATTATAGTCAATAAATACTATTATTATTTGTATTGATAATTTAATACTGTTTATTAATTAATGAATTGCATTAATAATGTTAATTTGTAAAATGAACTAGCCGTGTTATACCTACTTGTTTTAGTAACTCTGTAACTTTTGCTGTTTGTTGTAGTTTATTCAATACATAAGTGATCTAGTAAGGGTTATAATAAACACAAAATAATTGCAATATTGTTATTTAATTATCCTGAACAATTATGGTCCATATCTGGCTGTCTGTTAATATCTCCCTTTTGCCTATGAATTGTGCTGATGAGATGCTCCTGCTGTACTTTTCTGGCAACAGGTACTGCAGGCTCTGGAAGTGTCTGTAAATAAGTAAAAGTATAGTTGTTAGTGTTTGGCAGGTTTTTATTTTCATATTACAATACTTACAAACTCTGCATGATGGTCCTCTTGTTGTTGTAAGATACAATATTAATAACATGTCCTTATTAATTAGCATAACAACATTGAGACTATTCTAACAAAATACTATAACAGGTTTTTTTTATAACAATAATTCATTATCAGTTTCTATAGCTATTCAACTTACCATGATACATTAATTAGTCAATAATTCTTATGAATACATTGAACCTGTTAATATCATACCTGTTACAATTATTTTGTTAGGTCTGTTATTGTGTAGGGTAATTATTTGGTTAGGTTATATGGGTCAGGCCCATAAGAGTTTAACTTAGTAGCAAGATCATGCTACTGTCTGTCAACAGTTTCTTTTCATCATGCGCCAAGCCCAACACCTTTGGCTAACGCGGGATACTCAGCAAGGATATCTAACAACTCTTCTAATGGCTCGTTGTTTGCCATTTCTTTAACATTTTACTTTTACTTTAAAGTTAACCTCTTACTTACGTTTGCAGTGATATCCAAAATCCATATGAAACAAACACTTAAAATGACATCGACTTTGACCACTTGAGTAAATTGGAAGGGACGCTAAGCATTTTTTGTGAATTTTGAATTACATTTGAATAGGTTTCGACATGTAAACAAACATCGCGCACATCTGTTTGACATAAATTTATTTCTAGTTATTGCTACTACATCGCTATTGGCGCTAGTGTCGTCGCGATAAGTGCATTCCAACGATCGGCGATCGATAAGCAAACGATCTCGTACGTAATTCCATTTTCTTTTGACGTATAGCCATCGATGGCGCGATAGCTGCGCGATATTGCTTATCGCTTGCTTATCGCAAATTTTAAGGTAATCAGCCTGCCGGTTGTTTTGGGATTTACTCAAGCGCGGCAGAATAGCATATGGGGGGAAACCTTGCACCAATGTATTATATTACTCTTTGCCTTGCACCCTGTACCCCCACCATACATGAACCCTTTAAAATAGGGTTGCCTGCTCACATGTCGCTTCATATTAAGGAAACTCCTCAAATAATTGTCAGATTATGGGTCGGCACGACTTGGACATCAAGTGAACCGTCTGTTTATTAATCTGACGCGCTCAAGTATTTCAATGTCACGATTTTTCTTTGCAGTTTGCATTTTCAAAAATCGTCCATGAGTTTTGGTCCCGTCCAAATCACCAGTCTTTTGAATAATACCTAATAATAATAAATTTATTTCCAATAACTTATCTTACTTAGGTTACAATATATTTTTGGAAACTTTGATATCGCTCGTAGAAACTCGAGGCGTCCGGTGGTCGCATGATGTCCATAAATAAAGCAAATTGTGTTAATTTTTTTTAACTTAACTTCATTTGCTATACATACTATTTGCGACCACCGCGCCGGTCGCTGTGAGATGTGCCTATGCGTTTACTGTTGTGTGCTAATATGATACAACTTCTTTTGTCCTATTCCGCACGATGGGGACTCCAAGATACAGGCTTGCCCTAGGTTGGAGTCCACTGATATTTCAGCATTGAGTTTATGTGCCTTATTCTGTAATCTGTGCATGCACCTAATACTAATACAGTATTTATATACTCTGAGCTAATACGAAATGTACCTACGAATAACCATACGCATACTAGATTTACATATAGGGCCATTGACTTATATGCATAGGGCATCGTGCCATAGACTTAGGATTTCGCTCTCGCTACGCTAAAGTGCTTATTACACCTTCCTGTTTTAGGTTCCTAACTAGGAAATAGGAAAGTGTAATCGCAGTTAGAACAGTTAGTATGTTTAAGACACTAATTAGTAGTGAGATCATAGATAGAGGAATACTCTATCTACGAGTGAGATAGGAAAATCCGGACCGCTCTACTTCCTTAAATAGGAAAGTGTAAAAGCGATCCAATTTCGGACGTTTAGGCATGTAACATCGTTATTCAAAACATCGATGTTTTGAAATAATATATAATAATAGCAAAAATAAGTCCTTATAAAAAGGATTTGGTTGCCAAACTTAACCTAATTAGGATCACTCTAACTAGGAAGTAGGAAGCCGTAGTACCTAGCTATAATATATATTAATATAAATCATATTCCTTGTATTAGGATACATTTTCAATACTAATCTGAGTGACCGCACACGCAGCTATGTTACAAATATCTCACTTCTCACTAATATAAAAAATGTGAAAGTTTGGATGGATGGATGTAACTCAAGCTTCAACAACTGAACGGATTTGGATGAAATTTGGTACGTTGATAAAATACGTTCTGGATTAAACACATAGGGTATTTTTTATCCCGGCAAAGCAATATATCCCCCGGGTACGCGGGTGAAACCGCGGGGCACAACTATATATTTATATATATTTGTTGCTTCACCAACTTGTACTGTAATTTATATTATAGCTCGGCATATACATCCAATCCAATCCAGATGTTTTTTTTAAATAGATCTTTGTCCTCAGGACATCGATGTTTTTGAGAACGATGTTGCATCCCTACGAGTCGTCCTCGTCCGTCCCGCGCCCTATTTAGAATGCAATATAGTGTAGTGTAATAATTAGCCTCCTACTTCCTAGTTAGGATCCTTAAAATAGGAAGGTGTAATAAGCACTTAAGCGATTAACTGTATTTTATTTCTTTCATTTGGATGGTTCGTAAGGAATATGCATGGATTTGAAATAAAAATACTTCATTTATTGCGGTATTGTCTCTATTTACATTTTTTTTTAATACTTGCTATTTTCACATAGTTATTAACTAACTACAGTGCAACAAATCTATGAAATACTTTTGACTTTCACTAATTTTAAAGAAAAATTTACCTCACTGCATAAGGTTTATTTGATCTATAGTTAATTATTGTACCTACTTATAATAAAATTCAAAATACACGAATTTAAAGGTGTCAGGGCTATTTTCCGACTTACTTATTTTCCATATTCCTATAAGGTCCCAATTCAAAAAAATCCAACTTCTTATTTTTTCATATTCCAAATTTTCCGCATTATTATATTTCCATATTATTACTTTTACAAATTCCTATTTTTCCACATTACTTATTTTCTTCAAGGCAGTACAATCGTAACAAATAAATTTAATTAAAACTAATTTTAGATAGAATTGAATTGAATTGAATTGAATCGAAATGAATTGAATTATTTTAACAATTATTTTATAACAAAATTAAAAACAATTTGAATTACCTACTTGTGATCGTGTAAATTTGTTTTTGTGTTTGTATGTATGTGTGATGGGGTGTGTGGGGGTGTGTATGTATGTGTGATGGTGTGTGTTGTATGTGGGTGCAGTAAGTATGTATGGAAGGGATAATACAGATTTTATTTATTTTATTTACTTTAACACGCTTTTATTAGTTTTACCTGTATGTATGTATGCATGCATTAAATGGAATCTTCAAACGTAATTTTCATACACTTTAAAACGTCGGATTAAACTGAAACTTTGCACACTTATCAAGTACCGATGACAATATAATAATTTGGTACCATCGAGCTGATCTGATGATGGAGTAGATAGGTAGGCATTTCTTCATGATAATTATAATGCTTAGAAATTATATTGGGTATCGCCCCACGCTTTTGCATTCAAATATTAGATTTAAATTACTTTTTAAAGCGTGTTTTTTAGTTTTTTTTTTTACTATTTTTGCATCTAACAAGGGTCACATACCATCAATAAATATTTAATATCTACACAATATCTATTATAATCTCAGAATTTATTTATTTTTGCTTTATGTATCAGACTGTACTCATTCGGAAAAAATTGAAGTTGTACAATCAATAATTTGGAAAATAAGAAAGTCGGAAAATTAGGAATTTGTAAATATTGTAATTTGGACAAATAAGATTAGGTAAAACAGAGAATTTGGAAAATCTATAATGTGGAAAATCCTGAAGTTGGACTTTTAGACTGACACCAATTTAACCCTAGAAAGATAATCATATTTTAGGATACGTTAAAGATAATCATGCGTAAAATATACGCATGAATTTTGACAGGCTATAATATTTTATTGTACATGCTGGTATTAAAATAGCTTTTTGATATTATTTTTCTATATATTAAAGAATAAGAAAAACAACAATTTATGAGTATATAATTAATTTATCTTATAAAATTAAACGAAAACTTTGAACCTCTTAAAAAATCAACAAAACAATGAAACTTCTTTTTCTTATTGAACAATTTTTTTTTTTAATATTAATAGTCAGTCATTTTAATTTATATTCATATGTTTTAAGATATCGCCTATTATAAAAGCACAGTTAATCAATTTTAGATCAGTCGGATGCAGTTTAGATACCAAGTCGAAAATGTAGGCATTTATAGTACGATGATTTGCCTTTCGCCGTTTCTTTGAGAGGCAATACGCACAGTAGATATACCTTTTTTGGCATTGGCTCTTCTGAATTGTTTTCTGGTGCATCAGGGACATGTTTTGGATGTGATCTTTAGGATGTTGGTATAGTCTCCCGAAAATATTTCTTCAGATTTCGAGGGGTTTCCAATCTTTATCTCATAAACGGTGATGTCAGAGGTAAGCTAAGGTTTTTCATGTTTTTTTTGTCGGCTAAGAGCCTTCCCGCCTTTGCTGAAGACATAATGGCTATAAATAATAATATATACATGTATACAAGCTATATTTATCATTCGATAGAATAAAGCTATAGGCCGTCGATTCGTCTTTCTGCTACATGACATCAGTGTTCATATTCACCAGGAGCCGGGTCTTTGCTCGTTTCCTCATCTATGAAGGCTTCTTTCGTGCCACTTTGCACGTCATTTTCAATATCGTGGTGATCAGATTCACCTTCTGAATCGTAATTGATATGCCCGACATAACTCTCTAAAAAAGCAGCGAGGATACGCTCTTCTTCCATATTTCGGCTCCCTATCGTAACGTTGTTGGGCCAAAATGTGTAATAGACATATAAACAATACATTAATAATCCAAAAACTACACAAGAACAACTAAAAAATAAAAAATAACACGATTTGTCAAAGAAGTTGAAATCTTAAAAGTCACGTTAAAGATAATCATGCGTATTTTTGACTCCGCCGTCGTTATATTTCAAAATTGGTGGCACCTACCTTAGCAACACGGACACCTTACACATGCTCTGAGTGACAAGTGAGATTATCGAAACGCTCGGCGCTAAATTCGCGCAAATAAAAAAGATACAGCAATAATTCGATCGTGCATGCGTATTTTTTACGCAGATTATCTTTCTAGGGTTAAAACACTGTAATCATGTTATTTTTTCATTCAACAAGTCCAGCATCCTTGGCCATGCTGTAGAAGAGGGAGTTCTTGTCCTGCAGCAGCTGGTCCGGCGGCGCGTACTCGACGAGCTGCCCCTTGTCCAGCACCATCACCTTGGTGGAGTCCATGATGGTGTTGAGGCGGTGCGCGATCGTGAGCACCGTGCACGCCGCGAACTCCGACCGGATGGTCTTCTGTGGAGTGTCGCCTCCGGTTACATACATATAATGTAACCTATAGTATGCTATTGTGTAGTGGTGGTAGGTACCTGTATGAGGTCGTCAGTCTCAAGGTCCACGGCAGCCGTGGCCTCGTCGAGCACCAGGAGCGGCGTCTTGCGCAGCAGCGCCCTCGCCAGGCACACGAGCTGGCGCTGGCCCACCGAGAGGTTCTCGCCTATACCTAGTGTAGTGTAGTGGTGGTAGGTACCTGTATGAGGTCGTCAGTCTCCAGGTCCACGGCAGCCGTGGCCTCGTCGAGCACCAGGAGCGGCATCTTGCGCAGCAGCGCCCTCGCCAGGCACACGAGCTGGCGCTGGCCCACCGAGAGGTTCTCGCCTATACCTAGTGTAGTGTAGTGTAGTGGTGGTAGGTACCTGTATGAGGTCGTCAGTCTCCAGGTCCACGGCAGCCGTGGCCTCGTCGAGCACCAGGAGCGGCGTCTTGCGCAGCAGCGCCCTCGCCAGGCACACGAGCTGGCGCTGGCCCACCGAGAGGTTCTCGCCTGTACCTAGTGTAGTGTAGTGTAGTGGTGGTAGGTACCTGTATGAGGTCGTCAGTCTCCAGGTCCACGGCAGCCGTGGCCTCGTCGAGCACCAGAAGCGGCGTCTTGCGCAGCAGCGCCCTCGCCAGGCACACGAGCTGGCGCTGGCCCACCGAGAGGTTCTCGCCTATACCTAGTGTAGTGTAGTGTAGTGGTGGTAGGTACCTGTATGAGGTCGTCAGTCTCCAGGTCCACGGCAGCCGTGGCCTCGTCCAGCACCAGGAGCGGCGTCTTGCGCAGCAGCGCCCTCGCCAGGCACACGAGCTGGCGCTGGCCCACCGAGAGGTTCTCGCCTATACCTAGTGTAGTGTAGTGTAGTGTAGTGGTGGTAGGTACCTGTATGAGGTCGTCAGTCTCCAGGTCCACGGCAGCCGTGGCCTCGTCGAGCACCAGGAGCGGCGTCTTGCGCAGCAGCGCCCTCGCCAGGCACACGAGCTGGCGCTGGCCCACCGAGAGGTTCTCGTCTATACCTAGTGTAGTGTAGTGTAGTGTAGTGGTGGTAGGTACCTGTATGAGGTCGTCAGTCTCCAGGTCCACGGCAGCCGTGGCCTCGTCGAGCACCAGGAGCGGCGTCTTGCGCAGCAGCGCCCTCGCCAGGCACACGAGCTGGCGCTGGCCCACCGAGAGGTTCTCGCCTATACCTAGTGTAGTGTAGTGGTGGTAGATACCTGTATGAGGTCGTCAGTCTCCAGGTCCACGGCAGCCGTGGCCTCGTCGAGCACCAGGAGCGGCGTCTTGCGCAGCAGCGCCCTCGCCAGGCACACGAGCTGGCGCTGGCCCACCGAGAGGTTCTCGCCTATACCTAGTGTAGTGTAGTGTAGTGGTGGTAGGTACCTGTATGAGGTCGTCAGTCTCCAGGTCCACGGCAGCCGTGGCCTCGTCGAGCACCAGGAGCGGCGTCTTGCGCAGCAGCGCCCTCGCCAGGCACACGAGCTGGCGCTGGCCCACCGAGAGGTTCTCGCCTATACCTAGTGTAGTGTAGTGTAGTGGTGGTAGCTACCTGTATGAGGTCGTCAGTCTCCAGGTCCACGGCAGCCGTGGCCTCGTCGAGCACCAGGAGCGGCGTCTTGCGCAGCAGCGCCCTCGCCAGGCACACGAGCTGGCGCTGGCCCACCGAGAGGTTCTCGTCTATACCTAGTGTAGTGTAGTGTAGTGTAGTGGTGGTAGGTACCTGTATGAGGTCGTCAGTCTCCAGGTCCACGGCAGCCGTGGCCTCGTCGAGCACCAGGAGCAGCGTCTTGCGCAGCAGCGCCCTCGCCAGGCACACGAGCTGGCGCTGGCCCACCGAGAGGTTCTCGCCTATACCTAGTGTAGTGTAGTGTAGTGTAGTGGTGGTAGGTACCTGTATGAGGTCGTCAGTCTCCAGGTCCACGGCAGCCGTGGCCTCGTCGAGCACCAGGAGCGGCGTCTTGCGCAGCAGCGCCCTCGCCAGGCACACGAGCTGGCGCTGGCCCACCGAGAGGTTCTCGCCTATACCTAGTGTAGTGTAGTGTAGTGGTGGTAGGTACCTGTATGAGGTCGTCAGTCTCCAGGTCCACGGCAGCCGTGGCCTCGTCGAGCACCAGGAGCGGCGTCTTGCGCAGCAGCGCCCTCGCCAGGCACACGAGCTGGCGCTGGCCCACCGAGAGGTTCTCGCCTATACCTAGTGTAGTGTAGTGTAGTGGTGGTAGGTACCTGTATGAGGTCGTCAGTCTCCAGGTCCACGGCAGCCGTGGCCTCGTCGAGCACCAGGAGCGGCGTCTTGCGCAGCAGCGCCCTCGCCAGGCACACGAGCTGGCGCTGGCCCACCGAGAGGTTCTCGCCTATACCTAGTGTAGTGTAGTGTAGTGTAGTGGTGGTAGGTACCTGTATGAGGTCGTCAGTCTCCAGGTCCACGGCAGCCGTGGCCTCGTCGAGCACCAGGAGCGGCGTCTTGCGCAGCAGCGCCCTCGCCAGGCACACGAGCTGGCGCTGGCCCACCGAGAGGTTCTCGCCTCCCTCGGCGATCTCGTGCCTCAGGCCGGCCGGCAGCGCTTGCACGAACGCCTTCAGGTGCGCGTGCTCCAGCGAGCGCCAGATGTCGTCGTCCGAGTGCGCGGCGAAGGGGTCCAGGTTCATGCGCAGCGTGCCCGAGAAGAGCACCGGGTCCTGCGGGATGATGGTGATGCGCGAGCGCAGCTGGTGCAGGCCCAGCGTGGCGATGTCCACGCCGTCGATGAGGATGCGGCCCCGGGCGGCCTCCACGATGCGGAACAGGCCGAGCGTGAGCGTGGACTTGCCGGCGCCGGTGCGGCCCACGATGCCCAGCTTGTCGCGCGGCGCCACGGTGCAGGTCACGTCGCGCAGCGCGGGCTCGGCGCCGGCGCCCGCCGCGCGGTACCCGAGCGTCACGCGCTCCAGCTGCACCGCGCCTGTCTCTGGCCAAGACAAGCCTGGACCCGCACCTATGTTCCATGCTGCTTCCTTTCAAATTTATATTATGCTAGTTTACAACTACTTTAAACACAATTACTTCGTACCTAAAAAAGTTATAAAATATGGTAGATTTAAAAACAATCTTACTTGTTGAATGTCTGTATACTCTCTTATTCGTTCCACTGCTACGATATTTGTTTCTACTTCTGAAATCATTCGGACCATCCAATTCAGTGTCATTGTGACCTGAAAAAGAAAGAGTCCAATATGAGCACTCACTTTAGCTTACTTTCTATAGTACCTTGCACAAATGTCTTTTTACCTCTAATGAATATGTGATTGAGAGTCCGACGAGGCCTGGGCTGATGGTTTCGCGGGCGAGCACAGCGAACAAGGCAGCAAAGAAAATAATGAGGCTGCCAACAGTCTCTAGACGGACCCCGAGCCATCGGTCTGCTATGCAACTTGAATAGTAAATTGACTGATTTCGGTCTACGTATCGCTCCGATTCTTCAATGAACCTGCCAAAATCGTCGTTTCACTTATAAAACTTATTTTTTTAATTATTTTATGATCAATGTAAAATATAGATACCTCTGCGTGACACCATAAGCTCGTATACTTGAGGCACCTCCAATACTCTCGCTGAAGTGTGAATAAATGGGCGAGCACGAGATTGACTCGAGGCGCATGAGTTGTCGTGATGTCGCCACGAAATATCTCTGTATCAAGAAATATAATATCCCTATCGGTAGAATCACTGCCATAAATATTGGCGTTGAGAAACTGATCACGAATATGCTTCCCAATAACTGAAACAAAAATTATGTTTAATAATGGGAAAAGATTTTTTTTCGAGTATTGTGTGTCTTACCTCAAAAATGCAACCAATCATACTAGAAGCCTGCCAAGTAAGCGAACTGTCCAGAATATCCACGTCTCTAGAAAATCTAGAGAGGATTCTGCCCGCAGGAGTCACTTCAAAGAATTGTAGTGGAGCCTTCATAACGTTGTCCAACAACAGTTCGTGCACAACCTTGCCAGCGCGCCAACATGACAAGAAGAGGATTAAATCAGCAAAGAATGATGTTGTTGCTGAAAATAATATCAAAGAGATCAAATTCAAATTAAAAAAGCATTTATTCAATTTAGGCCCTGATAAGGCACTTATGAACGTTAAAAAATGACTCTACACCGGCTCCAAATACAACTTGAACATAGACTCAAGAAGATCATAATTCGTAACCATTTCCATACGCTTATAACCGCCCCGTTGTATCCAGTTTTTAAAATTACGTGTACCTTGACCAATTCCCAGACCGCCATAAACGCCAAGATACAAATCCCTTAATTTCGTGTCCACTGTGCCATTCACGATCTTAAAAAAACATAAAACAGGGTAAAATTTTGGTCGCCAAAAGTCCCAAACTCACTAGATCATATTCCATTTTAACATACCATATTATTATCTGTGGACCATCTCGCGAGCCAGAAGTCGGAACCCACCAAGAACAACCGAACGATGAGAAACATAGTCAATGTCAACACTGTTGATTTTATACCAATGCTCCTCAGGTAGTGCTTGTAAACTTCCCATTTGACCTGCATACAATTATGTTTGTTAAAGCTAAGAACATTCTAAATAATAAGCCTGCAATAGATTTTTAACGGGTTATTTTTGTCCTCTGGTTAACTCACATTGCCAGTTTCTGCTTTTTCGACCTCAATTATTTTATTTTGTTCCTTTAACTCTTTTGTTGTCTTTGTTTGTCCTAATTGGTCACCTGTAATTTTAGTTATTGGTATTCAATAATTCTATATTACAAACTCCAAAAATCTAGTTGTAAGATAGAATATTGCTTTCTTTAATTACCTGCGCCAATTTGTTTTTCATTATCATATTCTGAAGCAGTCTCAGATTTTGATCGAGCTCTTTGTAATTTCTGCTGAAATTCTCGACCAAGCTTACTTTCGATATCTTTTTTAATCAGTTCTAATTCTGAAAATTTTAATGAGAACATTAGTAGTAGTAGTATATCAGTACGTACAAAAGGTATATAAGAAATGTAGGATAATTGCTGAAATCTCCATAAAGTTTTCTCCACTGGTTTCTTGGAGTAATTTGCAAATGATGTATGTGGCATATGGGAGAGTACTGGATCGATTAGACCATTATTAGAACATAGATATTTACATATAAAAAAAAATAGAACATGAACTCAATCCTGTTTTTAAGTCTATAAACATATGACTATAGAAGCTCTTTGGGATTTATGAAAAATTGGGAAAACTTTCGAACCAACCTTCAGGTGATGTTCGTTCAGCGTCGCTGAGGTGGTGCAATAGAAAGTCGGCGAAGGCGCCCTTCTTCTCGAGCAGCTGCTGGTAGGAGCCCGCCTCCGAGACCTCCCCGTCGCGCAGCACCACCACCAGGTCCGTCTGCGCCAGGTACGACACGTTGTGCGTCACCCACACCCGCGTCGTGTGCTGCAGCAGCCCACCCGGCCCGATCACCTGCACCACACCCATCACACGTCACGTCACGTCACGTGATCACGTCACGTCACGTCATGCACTCACCAGACGGCACTCACCTTCTCGAAGATGTGCTTGCCCACGTGCGAGTCGACGGCGCTCAGCGGGTCGTCCAGGAAGTAGTTGTCCGCGGCGCAGTACACGGCGCGCGCCAGCGACACGCGCTGCTTCTGACCGCCCGACAGGTTGATGCCTGCAACACTGCGCGCTCAGTACCGACCTGCCGTCTGCTGTGTATCTCTCTCTCACACTACACCGCAGTGTACTCACCCTTCTCGCCGATCTCGGTCTGGTCGCCGCCGGGCAGCACCTCGAAGTCGGTCTTGAGTGCGCACACGCCGATCACGTCGTTGTAGTTGTGCTTGTCGAGCGGCTGCCCGAACAGGATGTTGTCCTGCAGCGTGGCGTTCTGTATCCACGCCTGCTGCGGCACGTACGCGATGCTGCCTGCGGGCGGAGCAGCAGAGTGCGGTGTGAGTAGTGCGACACGACACGACACGACACGAGCACGACACGAGTGGCGACACTCACCGGTGGTGTTGACGCGGCCCGACAGCTTGTTCATCTCGCCGAGCAGCGCCGACAGCAGCGAGCTCTTGCCGGACCCCACCGCGCCCACCACCGCCACCAGCGACCCGCGCGGAATGTTCAAGTTTATGTTCTTCAGAACTGGCTCTGACTCGTCACCATCCCACGAAAAGTAACCTTTCTCTATTACTATTGGGTGCACTGCAAAACAATTCAATTATTACTAGTTACATTAACGGGGGATAAAAGGTTGAAGTCGTAGGCTATTCTAAACTCACGCTCTGCTTCATTGTGTTCTATAGAACTTGGGTCCAAATCATCACAGTTCATGAATTTGTTGATTCTTTTTATACCGACTGCTGCCTGTGTTCGAAGAAAATTTTATTGTAATACCTACATACATAAATAAATCGTAAGACTACATGCCATGATCATGACGTCCTCAAGGAAAATGGAAAAGAGCTTGTGTGTCCTTGCCGGATGCCTCGGTTGGTAGACACGGGCTCGGTTACACTGTGCAGTACAAATCAAATTAGGTAAACAGTTTTTCAGGACTAATATAGATAAGCCGGTCGTCTATGGCTTATATTTTTTAACCTGAGAGAGGTCAAAACTGTCACCTATATGCCATAGGGCGGCAGTTCTGTAGGTTGGGGTCGACACTCAACACCTATATTGTGTCAGGTCTTGACTCTTTTTTTACTATTTTTCTCCTTTGATTGGGCTATTATCTTCCCCTCATTGGATGGATGGATGCTAATTGCTGATGACTTTATAGAACATGAAATCATTATGAAATATCTTTTATCTATTTTGAATAAACAAACTGATATAATAAATGTGAAAGTGAGTTTTGTTTGTTACGCCTTCACGCCTCAACTACTAAACGGATCATCATGAAATTTGGCATGCAGATAGCCTATGGTATGGAGAAGGACATAGGCTACTTTTTATTCCGGGATCGCGGGTGAAACCGAGGGGGACAGCTAGTAAACAAATATTTCATAGAAGACAGTTTTCAAGCAAGAATAGAAATGTTTAAATATAAATACTTTACTATACCATGAAGGAATATATTCACTTACTTGAATAACGTGTGATATTACGTTAGGCAGCATGGACAGCGGAAAGCGCAGTATGTTGAAAAGAGATAACGCTACGAAAGCTCTTTTAGAGTCCAACACTTCTGTGTCGTTTACCAACACAAAGCATGCAAATGACAACAGCGACACCTACAGATTAAAGAATATTACATATCTCTGATAACTACTATTCTGTTCATTACGATGTCATTTCATTGACATATATAGGGGGGGCGGGGGCCCGTGCCCACTCCAGAATAATGAGTTACCAACACAAAATTCTACATTCCAAAAATCGATGTCCGAAATATGGCTGAACACCTCAAACTGATCGGCCCCCCTTGCCTACATACATCCTCACATCTGTGGATAAATACTGCTTACCATAAAGGGAGTACATGTCCATATAAATGTTTTAGCTGAATTAAGGTACGCAGTCTTCCTCAAAATACGCAATTCCTTGTCCCTAATCGCAAGAACTTGTTGCTCGAAACTTGGTTCCCATGCATATATTTTAAGAACCTGAAATAAATAAATCAACTCAGTAAATATCCTTATTTTGCAACATACAATTACTACAATATAATGTTCCACATATCCTGCCACTAAAACTAATAATAATTTACTACAGTAATTTGACATAAACCTATAAAAAAAATTGTTAATTATACGTTAGAAAATAAATAGATGGAATGGTTGATAGGGGCTTCTCGAAAACTTAAGGCGCTTTTTTAAGCAATGTATGTGTAAGAATGGATAGACTCGTACCTTAATTCCATTGAGTATTTCATTCATAAGCTTAATTCTTTCATCTTTGTACTTCATTTGTTTGAACTCCAACGTCTTTTGAATGTTTGCAAGAAGCCCATTAAAAGGTAGCAAGATAATCATTCCAGCTAGTCCGGCCAGCACAGAGGGACCGAGGACATCCCATAAGAAATACATAGCAAGAGCTATTTGAAGAGGCGCCGACCATATCATGTCTAAAAAGGCTGTTAATTCTAAGAATCTGTAAACAAACGATATACCTACACATATAAAATCAGAAAGCTTAAAGATAAAAGCATAATTCATTTATTGATACGATATGAATGGACCTGGATAGAAGATACATATTATTCCACTTACCTATGTGCATCAACAGACATTAAATTAATAATTTCACCAGTAGTTGACTCTTTTTTCGCTGCATTAGACATACGTAAAGCTTTTCTATAGATAGCGCTAGTGAGAGCAGTCCTTATTCTCATACCCACAACATACATTCTGGTAAAGTATTGCTCTATTAGCATAGTTTGAATTATTCCACATACAAAAAGGGTAACTGCATAAAGGTAGCCCTTCCATATCGGTTCATCACTTTGTACAAAACCTATTACGAGTCTGGAAAACGATAAAACAATAAATTATATCTTCAAACTTTATGAAATAAGAGGGATATTCAAATGGGAAAGTAGGTAATATAGTGATACTAACTTAAGAATCTGAGGTGATATAAACAGTAAGATATCACTGAGAAACTTTAATATTTCTCCGAAGAGGAATGGCCCACCGAAGGCTAAGCATATAGCTGGTAATACAGATGCTGGTTTCTTTTTTTTATTAGTTTTAAATTCCACACTGGTAGCATTTTTATTGTACGTCGCATTCTGGTCGCTGAAATTGTATTAATAATTAATAGGTACAACTTAGTTATGAATAGAATCAACAATCATAATTGGCTTCGCGAATAATTTGAAATATCGCAAAGAATGGGTCTCGTGGAGAAGGCAATATTTTTTCTAGACACGTGACGTAACTGATTCGCTCATTCATCTAAAATCTAAAGGGGACTTCCCGCTGAGTTGAGCCTTGTTTAGTATTGAGGCACATTTGACGGTCCAAGTAGGAGCGTATATCCTATAAATAGAATTTTGGTAATTGTAATGGACTCTTTAATAAATCAATAAATTATAAAATTAACATGTTCTCGCGAAAGTCACGGTTGTGGGCGAAGAACTCGAGCCAGTTCATATAGGTATTTCCGTTTTTGGTTGTACTATTAATTATTCTGTGGTTTTTGGTATATTATATGACAACAGCATACCATTTATTAATTAAAAGTTACTATAACCGAGAATAGCTTATCTTTAGTAAGAGTCATTGTTCATTTTATGCCAAGCCTTCACGAAACACAAAAACCAGAACGCGTTATCTTTTATTAAACGGGGAGTGAAGAATGTCGTGTCTAGTATGAAATAATAATTCCCAAGATATAGTAGGTATTTGCAGCTTCTCTTCCTATTTAATTAGTAAACACAGATATTTCCGTAAAATTACCAACAGTAGGTACATAGTCTGTGGATAAAATTAATAACCGACAGATTCTCTCCAATCGTTCACGTCAAATTAATGAGTCAGGTATGCAATTTAAGTTAGTTGTATCTTTCGTAACTATTTGTTATGTTGTGCAATAGTTATATGAGTGATGATTATTAGTAGAAAACCTACATTCCATTGTATGATAAGTAGTGGTTTTAGTGCAGGGTACGCTTTCAATATTATGAAGGAAAACGTGTATCATCTACACATTAGACCTACCTACCTACTTATACACGTTGTACCTATTATTTACTATGTCTTATACTAATATAAAAGTAAGTATTTTACGTAGAGATGAATAAATAGCCCAACTATCAGATAAATCAAATATCCTGGGACATTCCTCACACACGGTTATCTGATCCCAAACTAAGCAGAGCTTATACTATGGAAACCAGATAATTGATATAATACATATACTACTTTTTGTTTGTAAATACATACTTAATCTACATAATTACATTCAGACTCAGGACATACAGACATGTTCATGCACACAAAATGCATGTCCCGTGTGGGAATCGAACCCACGACCAGCGGCGCGATAGGAGGTATCTTGACCAGAGTCTTAACCAACCGCCCCAGCTGGCCCGTCGAATATACAATACCTTGTCTGCTTCTGTAATGTTTTGCTCCAGAATTTATTGAATCTTGGTACGACTTCAGCAGAGGCATCTTGCGGATCTAGATTCCATATATCGCTCTCAGTAAGACTTCTACGGAAGCCAGTGAGAGCAAGTGGATCAAACCAGCTGAATGTAAGGCGGCTGGGGCATCCTGCTGCGGCCCCTGGACATTGCATCTGTCACCAAAATAACCATAAATAGGTACTAATATTAGTACCCCCCTACTACGAGTAACAAATTCAAGAAGTATTTTTGTGAGGTACCTTATCATATTTATATGGTGATTCCTTTGGTGGGGCATCAGAAAAACAATTGAGTAAAAACATTATAAATATTACTGGATAGAACACAATATAACTTATGAAGTTATACTGTAAACTCTCTCTGGTAGAACCCAGATGATTCCTTATTTCACTTCTAAACTGAGGTATTCCTGTTAAAATGAAAATAAACCAAAAGAAAAATAGCACGCCTGATGTTCTCATTCCATATTTTCGGTTAAGGCATAATAATGTTGCTGATAGACCCTGAAAAATAAATATAGCATTTGTACATGGTTGGCATTTCCTAAAAAAGTAATATTTTTGCGCGCAGCCGCGTACGCACGTTATCATTATTTGTTTTGCAAGAGATAGTACCTATTTATCTACTAGCAAACATATTTGTTTAAGTCACAATAATATTTAATTAAGCGGTACTAAATACCTATGTTATTTTTATTACTTAGGTAGGTACTTATGTACCTATCTACTTAAATCTTACTTTCTTACTTACTTTTATCTTACTTTCATTGCAATCAAGGTTGATGTGAAACATCAACCTTGATTGCAATGAAAGTGCAACCTCGCCGTTATAATGTGGCGTAATTCTGAACAGATCGTTTGTGAAAAGGTGACAATGATTGTGCGTTTCTTATTAATTTTTAAAATATTAAATAACGTAGTATGGAGATAAGTAAGTATTTCAGTGTCATCAGCTCCGGGATTAAGTTCTATTGGTTATCCTTTGCCTTATGAAACGGACTTTAATAATGACACATCAATCATCATTACAATTTCCAAGTGATGCTTATGTAGTATTAAGTAAATTGTCGACCCATTCGTGTTTTCCCACGATTAACGTCCCTACCGAAATAGGTATTAATGGATGGTTAAAATTTGAGTTAAAAAAGTAATATTTTAATAGGTAGGTACCTAGGTTTTTTTATCTCATGTAGCTTTGAAGATGGTTTACCTAAACAAGATAAGACCAATTCCTAATGTTTTTCGTAATGAAACTTAACGAAGAAGTAACATGTTTACCATTGTAGGTTTATTTATAAACCAAGCAACATCCAACCAGCATATGGTGCCAAAATCAGTATCATAGGTTAAGCTAAGGTAGGTACCGACTTACTTTCAACCATTTAGAATCAGGTGGTCGACATGGCACAGCTACAGATTGATCTAACTACGTGAATGTGAAAAAAGTCTTTGGCAATCATTTCTGGTTTAACGGTCGACCTACGTTACGCACTTCGGTCGGTTGTATAGCGGTAATGGCGCCTCGTACTCATAGCGAGGTACCGGAATAATCTTTAGCAGCTTGTGCCTTCTCTTAACAACAGTTTTTTTTTGTGATTGGACCTAAACCACCTAATAGATAAATAGTAGGTAGGTACTGAACCTAAACGAGCATATGAAGAAGAGCGTTTATACATCCAAGGCCAAAAGTAAAAAAAAACCGGCCAAGTGCGAGTCAGACTCGCGCACCGAGGGTTCCGTACAAACCTGTAGGTATATAAGTAAATGGTAGTATAGACCTGAGTATTTGATAGGAATTTCAATTTATGACGTATAAAAAAAAACTACTTACTAGATCTCGTTCAAACCAACTTTCGGTGGAAGTTTGCTTGTTAATGTACATCATATATTTCTTTTAGTTTATCATTCTCTGATTTTAGAAGTTACAGGGGGCGACACACACATTTTACCACTTTGGACGTGTCTCTCGCGCAAACTATTTAGTTTAGAAAAAAATGATATTAGAAACCTCAATATCATTTTGAAGACCTTTCCATAGACACCACACACGTATGGGTTTTATTAAAAAAACAAATTTTGAGTTTCAGTTCTAAGTATGGGGAACTCCCAAAATTTATTGTTTTTTTTCTATTTTTGTGTGAAAATCTTAATGCGTTTCACAGAATACATCTACTTACCAAGTTTCAACAGTATAGATCTTATAGTTTCGGAAAAAAGTGGCTGTGACATACGGACGGACAGACAGACAGACATGACGAATCCATAAGGGTTTCGTTTTTTGCCATTTGGCTACGGAACCCTAAAAAGGGCAATATTTATAAATAATGGCGGGCATTATTATAACATCTTCAAAAGAAGTGGAATTCATACACGGGTCAAGTGGTCACACCTGTTGTGTTGACGTAACAAGGACACTGAGAGCAAGTCGAACTGGTGACGGCAAATATAATATGCAGGCAATTTCTGTTTTTAATTCTCATCGCAGAAAGTGACAATAATATGACCCAAGGTGGAAGGAAAATAAATCTTCGATATGAATTATTAAAAAAATAGCTAACCTATTAGGTACCTACTTAACATATTAGATAGGTATTTCAAACCATAACGTATTAATTAGTATTCATTGCCGTGAAGTAATCATGCACAAATGATAGTACACCCTATAAATCAACCTTGGAATCACATGATGCGACCAGATCAGCGTGACGTGATTCATCCTTTATAGACATTGTTATTAGAAGGTCGCGGATACAAATACTGGGTTAATTATCCCATAGCATCAAGCTGTCCATTGTTAGAATTTAAGAATAACTGAACTTATAAAATTAAATTATTACCTAAGTTAAGACTCGACAGTTAGACTGGATTCGGGAAAATGATTAAGCGCATGCATCGATATGCAACAAGGCCACAGTGGCGGGCACTACAACGTAACCACTCTGCTATGGTTTCCTCACGACGTTTTCTTTCAATATTTTATTTTCTCATACTACTTAGGCAGCAAACAAGCATACGGCCCGCCTGGTGGTAAGCGGTTACCGTAGCCTATAGACGCTTGCAACACCACGGGGTCACTCGCGCGTTGCCAACACTGCAGGAATCTCTTCACACCCTTTTTGAAGAACCCCATGCTGTACTCCATTGGGAAAACCATTGGGAAAACCAAAACTCATTCCACAATCTGAGCGTCCGCGGAAGGAAGCTCCTTTGAGACCGCACAGTTCGAAACAATTCTGGTTTCAATCTGTTAGGATGGACTCCCCGTCGATGGCGAGAGTTGCGATGGTGGAAGGTAGCCGTGGGCATAATCTTAAACAATTGACAGAACACTGTCCGTGTACAACAAGCGGTAGAACACACATAAGGAGTCAAACTCTCTCCTCAGACTGAGGGGCTCTAAACCGTTTGTTAGCTCGGGATCATCGACAATTCTAGCGGCACGTCACTGAACCGAGTCTAAAGGCCCCAGCTGGTATCCAGGTGTTACAACAACAGCAAAGATCGTTCGTTCGAAGCACGGTCATCACTGCTGCATCCTACTCGCTACTACGCTACTGGACAAAATACCTCTACAACAACATGCAGGTCATGCCGAGACCAAAACGCATGAGGGCGCCTCCTCGAAATTGTGCAAATATTTTAGCTTTACGTTTGCCGTGCATGAGCATACTATCCAGGAAAACCAACCGACCGAAGGATTGGTTCGGCAGTCATCATCAGTCTTTTATGTCATCAAAACCGCAGATTCATAATAATATCATTAAGAACAAACCTATAAAGGTTATTCGGTTAGGTTATATGGAAAGAGTAAATCCCGGACTCAAGTAATCTCATAAGGGGTGAAAATGACCGACATAGCCAACATTAGCATGTCCTCTGGCAGAATCAACGCGTGTCCTCAGGCGGCGGACGGGATATTGCGGGATGGCGTATAGGTAGCTGCTTTTACAATAAGGGGATTCCTGTAATTGACGGCAGTGTCAAAGAATCTGCGTGAAGAGCGTTTCATAAATTGTTTCATGGTGGGAAGACCTTCTAAGTGGGTGGGCAAGCAATTGTTGTCAGTGCGATTAGAATGTAAGTATTATGTAATGAATCTTCTAAGCTTGTTTTGAAAAGAGTAATTGCTGAGTTTATTGCCGGCTCTTCTCAACAAATGCAACCTTCCGAACCGGTATTAGAGTCAGACTTTTTATAAGTGCCTGCGAAGGTCTATTTGAATAAATGATTTTGAATTTGAAGTCGATGTGAAAGTTTTGTTGTCGAAATGAACCAGAGGGCGTCCGTGATTTTGCGCATAAATCTGATTTGAACCACTTGTGGGCTATGGATCCGACTGGAAGTAATTTGCAGTAACTTCCTTACAGGATTGGGCTGGATGCGGCAGGCATAGCCTTAGGGAGTGGCGTGCTATGGGAAAAGTCTTTCCAGGACTGGATCAAGAGAGACTTATGTATCATGAATCATGATGAAACATTTTTCTACTGTTTCGAGAACGAAGAATGCAACAATCACCATATTGGTGCAATTTAAACATAAATATATTAGTACAGTTACAATTAAATCCGTTGGTTCTCGCGAGGGACGCGCGTCCTTAATAACAATTGATGTCATTGTTATTATTTCGCTCGTGGTTAAATAAATAAGTACCTACTTGTGTACAAAAATAAGTAGGCTTGCTTATAGTATACTATACCAGTGCCGGCTTTACCTATGGTGCAAGGAGTGCAGCGCACACTGGTGCAGGGTCGGGCGCCGAGCGCCGGTCGCGCGCGACGCCTCCAAAGAGCATGCGTCGGTCGCGGCGCTCTCAAAGAGCCTGCACCCCGAGCTTACTTTACTGGCTTGAACGGCAAGTGGAGCGCAAGGGAAGTAAATAGGCTATTATGGGGCTATTACTTCCCAATATCCTTACTAATATATATTGCGCTTTCACGCCTGAACTACTCAACCGATCTCGATGAAATTTGGCACGCAGATAGCCTATTGTATGAAGAATGACATAAGCAAATTTTTTATCCCGGGGTCGCGGGTGAAACTGCGGGGGCCATTTTCCAATCACTGGTGAAAATATAACTATAAGTATTCAATTATTTACGCGCGCCTTCTAGTTGGCACCTGGGTATTGATTGCAACTGGGCGCTACATGGGCTAGAGCCGACCCTGGACTATGATTTAGAGTTTTGGGAACAATGACCTGATGTGGTAGCCAGGAAAGTATCCTCCCTCAACATAGAACTGCTGAATACATGTACACCTATTTTTACTCATTTCTATTTCTAAGATTACAATTAGTACCTAGGCTATCTATACATTTTGGCCTTCATTGAGAATGTGAAGGTTCTATTTGAAATGTCAAAACTGACAGTCTAATGTTGCAGTCAGAAATACTCCTCAATGTTTAATGGTTTGGTAAGCATGTGTTTATGCACAATAAATTGACAATCAACTACCCATTCTTTTTTGTGATACAAAACTAAACATCCTTCTCCCTAGCCTTATTTAATTATATATTATATTATAGGTATATGTAATAAACAATTAATTTCTCATTTATTATGTCAAAAGGCTCACAAGGGCTAAAAGGAGTTTTCTTCCACGGATGCTCGGACTGTGGAATGAGCTCCCCGCCGTGGTTTTCCCAATGGAGTACAGCATGGGGTTCTTCAAAAAGGGTGTGAAGAGATTTCTTCAGGGTCGGCAACGCGCGAGTGATACCCCTGGTGTTGCAAGCGTCCATAGGCTACGGTAACTGCTTACCATCAGGCGGGCCATATACTTGTTTGCCAACTTAGTGGTATAAAAAAAAAAAAAACAAGGAGTCAGGCGGTGCACGGGTGCACCTGATGGTTATTGTCAGCTATGGACAACAGAAATGGCCAACCTTTACAAGACTCAGGCAAATCCTTTTTTCAGACCTTTGTAACCATTCTAATTAATAGTAAACATTTAATTTTAGTATTTCCATTGTGTACCAATTACCTGCCTGAACCTAACACAATATTATGAATAGAATATTGCATTTAAGTTGGTGGCCATGGGTAATGCTAACTACAAGGCTTTGTTCAAAGTCTGAACCAGCCTTCTGGTCACCAGATAACTCAAGAGTATATGGCATGTCAAATTATGTTATGTATAGATATAGGATCAGATAGATGGGGGTGAAGACTGTTCCAGGATATAGTGAGTAGGTACTTACAAATGTCAAAATCATTATGAAGGGACTATAAAAATCCACATTGAATACTGTCTCCACTCCTTTTGCTGAAGTATAGGATGCTACACCCAGATCCACAAATTTTAATACTATTAACAGGCATGTGATCACCAATTTGCTTATGTTCAGGATATTCCATGGTATATTTCTCTCTTTGCTGTTTAACATGTAGTAAGTGTCTAATAGGGCTGCCACCCAGAGGTATAAGCATGGAATCCATACTAAGACTGTTCTTTGGAAGCATGGTGTAAAATCTGGACTGTCTGTGTTCCATGTGATACTGATATTCTGTAACAAACACATGTAGGGTATATATTTTCAGGTATTATGTAAGTACTATGTAGTATTTAAATACTCTGAGGTACAAGGTAATTTATTTAAATCTACCTAAAAAACTAACATTGGCTAATTTATAGACAACACACAAGGACAGCTTAAACTGGTGGGCTTAGAACCATGCAATTTTGCAAAGAATTTCCATAAATAGCATAGGTGAGTAAAAAGGATTTTTAAAAAGCATAAAATAAGGAATAAACGGGCAAACCTGGGGGTGGAAGCTGGTAAAGTAATAAAAAAAAGTTAAAGTCAGTCTTTTTTATACCGTGATGAAAATAATTAACTTTTGAAAGTTTGTTACCAATTCACGATACAAGCATCTTCTTCCCCTTCGTTCCTTGCTTCCCTTATAGTTTCAGGAATAAATTATACTTTTAATTAATAGACCTGAAAGGGTTCTATTTGCTTTAAAATATTGTAAATAGCATCATGGCCTTTATAACTTATCTTTTTATTGATAAAACCTCATAAAACTAACGTTACACATATGGAAACAAAACACTTTCAAACTATTCATATCTTTCAAATCTTTGAAAAAATGTAATTTATTTTGTTGAATTTTAAACCTTATAATTTTATACTGAAAAGCTTAAATCCAGTGTACCTACGTTTTATTTGACACATTTAAAAAGTGTTGTCACCTTTCCCTGAATTTGAATAGAAACAAGAATCTTATGTATAAGATTCTTGAATAGAAAGGGAACAAATATACGGGGAATAAGGATTCTGTCCTACCTTCACGATGTATACTTTTACTTACCCAAAACTGAGATCCACAAAATTTATCAACTGTAAAATTAGATAACATTGTATTTTAAAATAAATGCATGAGTTGTATCTCCTATGGAAGTTTTTATTGCAATGACTTTTCAAGTTTACATACAGATGTAGTTATGGAGTAGGTACATTCTCTTTCTTAAGTTCCGTGTTGATCTGAGAAAATTATTATTTCATTTAATAAGAATGTACTTATTTTAATTTATATTGAACAAATAGCATATGAAAGAGGAGGTTGATACTCATAATAATAAATATTTAGTGAATTTAAATTAATTTAAACCCATTGGCAATCAAAACCAAAGGTGTGAACTCGCCTTAAGTAATGTTGCCATTATAAAAGCTGTGACGAACAACCAAGGATGTTATAAATACTTACTAAAAGCAACTAAAAGAAATGATCTGATATCGATTAGTACCTTAGACGATAGCGGGTAAATATATATTTCTATTGGTTTTGATGACATGATAGATTGATTTTTCAACAGAAAAATAATGTTGTAGTATATTTGGCCAAATATAATTATATGGTCAACTTTCTTATTTTAACACAAAGGGGGAATGAAACGGGAACTCGCTTTTTCGATTTCTTTTCATAAATTCGTGTAGGAATTTTGTACTACCATTCCAGCCCGCGGTTTAGCCCACGCCCCCTACTTTACCCACTTAGGGATGGAATTTCCAAAATGATGATGAGATGGATTTAATAGAGATACGCAGTAAAATACTCCCCTTAAAACATAATTACCCCTTTTTGCCCAGTTAGGGGTTGATTTTCCAGAAACCCAAAAATTCATGATTCTTTATTTTCTGTCCAAAGTGTGTAACAAAGTTTTAAGTTAATCGGACGGTAGGTTTCCATCCGTGTCGATAAATTGGCCATTGGGTTTAGGGCAGGTCTCCGCCCATTCTCCCCCTGGCTAGATACGCCAATGCCTACAATGAAAGGATTTACCAAAATTGTAAACCTAGATAGCTAGGGGAGTAATATAGTTTTATAGAAACTGTTTAGTGAAAAGTCTCGAAATGGAAACTTGGTGTTAATATGATTTATGTGTAATGTTATTTTAATGGCCGCAACTATTTCGATGAATGCTTGGAAAAATAGGACACTTTTTATTCCATTGAGCTATTATTACTACGTATAGAGAAGACACCACATTTCACAAATATGTTCCGTTAAAGTGAGGCCATTCGGCCACACTTGTTGCTGTAGAACATCGAACAATTAACCCAAATAAGCGCAATGACGTTCATTTTGCTTGAAATCTATTCCACCAATTTCCCACCACCGACAATGCACTCTGATTGGCTAAGTCAAGATTACATGCGCTCTGATTAGCCAAATCAAGAACACGCGATGCAGTGATTGGTCCATAGTGTTCAAAATCAGTGACAAATCACTGATTAGTTGCGGAATGAGATTGTTCGTTATTAATACTCTAACGAGATTAATCTTCGATGTTGTAGAACGATGAACGAAACGCGTAAGCTCCGTGAAAATCACAGTGTTTGCGAGAAAAATACACCTAAAATCGTTCTGATAGTGCTACGAGTTTCTACTGTCTGCTAAGACGACTTATTATTGTTTCAGCGCTAAAGAGAGAGAACTTTAGTTGACTCTAAAAAAATGGGACATAACCTTTGCTTATGATAACATATGCTTCTCTATACTTAATAATAATAGCTCAATGTTTTATTGCAATGCAATATCATCATATCAGCCTAGGGATGTCCACTGCTGAACATAGGCCTCCCCTATTAACTTTCACTTCGAACGGTTTTGGGCCGCTTGCATCCAGCGGTGCCCAGCGATCTTGACCAGATCGTCGGTCCACCTAGTTACATCAATGCAATATAATATATTGAAAATATATGAATAAATAAAGATTACAGTAAAACATAATATTATTAATATTAAAATCAATTGTTATGAATTTAGTCGATTATCGAACAAAATTAAAAAGTGGCACATAAGTAACTTATCTCATAGACCCCTATACCTAACCTATAGTGGTCTGTGATGCATCACTAGCAATGGCTTCGCTTGGTTGTTTGCTGGAATTATAGGAATTTTGATTTTACAGAAAGTTCTTGGTCATCATTTTGGTAAAAGACTATTTCTCATATGAAGATTAAGTGAATGCAAAAACGCCTATTTTCTATTTAATGAATACTTTCACAAACTCACTACGAGTGGCCGACATCAGTGAGAGAAACGACTTCGTCGGTGTTTGAGGATGGCAGAGTATTTAGCTGCTATATTTGGTACAGAGAAGGACAAGTAAGTATAATGATATTTGATTGAAGCATCATCAAAATCTGAAATGAAAATATTATGATTCTTTTGATGGAGCCTAAAATTTTGAGGTTAAGAAACATCGAATTTTTTCCAATGAGTACGTATATGTATGAGAAACATATGAAATATCAAAATGCTATGAATACGAGTAGCATTATCGATAGAGGAGCCACTAAATTTCATTTCTGTGTATGAAGTTTATAGCGTATTATATCCATAACATTGATGAAATGTAACTGTTAAAAACTCCTCTGAAGAAAAGTAACCTTACATTCATCATACAGAAAATATTAGATAAAAACAAACTTTTGATTACTAATAGTAACTATGTTTATTTTACAGAGTAAATTGTTCCTTTTATTTTAAAATTGGAGCATGTCGACATGGGGATCGTTGCTCACGAATTCACAACAAACCAACATTCTCTCAAACGGTGTTGTTACAGAATTTGTATGTGAATCCACAGAATTCAGCCAAATCTGCTGATGGTAGCCATTGTAAGTATATATTACTGTATACATAGTGAATATATGTGTAGTTGGTACTGGCATTTTTTTAAATATGTCGGGTGATTGAACTCTCTTATGATGTTGGTTGATTATAGCATGGCTTTTTTATCTATCTTTACGCAAGTGTGAAAGGGGTTTTTTTATCATATGACTCATAATCCAAAATGTAGAGCATAATTTCCAATCTGCCTAAGAATTTTGTAATATGCCAGATTATGCAAGACACCAATCAAAATATTCCCAATAATACTAAAAATTTAACTAAAGCTAAGCCAATGAGACAAAATAAAATATGTAAACAACCAACCTCTGAGTTACAATACAATATCAAGCAATCATTATCTCTTGCATGCAATAATGACATCAGTGGGTCTATGACAGCTGTCATTGTGCGATTTGTTGTGCAAAGCGGTTGGTGTCAACATATTTTTTTAGATAAAGAGGAATTTTTGAAATACAAATTCATGCTCTCACTGATGAATCTACTGCAAGATTAGTTTATTTTAGTTACTTTCACAGCTTGATGTGTTATGGCATCGTCCTCTGGGGTAGTGGTTCTGACATCAATATCTTTTGTAAATTATAATACTTCTAATTTAAGTACACCTTAAAAAAAAAGGACTTGCTTAATTTCTTGATGGAGTCTTCTCAGTTACAGTTGTATTTGGAATCGGTGTAGTCATTTTGTTAACACTCATAAGTGTTAGGGCCTTTAGGCCTATTTCAATCATTTTAATTTCAATTATATTATTTTATTATAAAATTAATTGAGTAAATGCTTTTTGATTTGATTTTGAAAATAATGAATAAACAAATATCTGGTTTATGCCATATACCAGAAATTACTTTAAAAATATTGTATTTATTTGTAACCATTACATTTCAGTGGTTGTGGCCAATGTTTCTGATGAAGAAATGCAGGAGCATTATGACAATTTCTTTGAAGATGTATTTGTGGAGTGCGAAGACAAATATGGTGAAATTGAGGAAATGAATGTTTGTGACAACCTTGGGGATCATTTAGTTGGAAATGTTTATATTAAGGTGAGTATCAAGGACATCCATAAATTATGTTTGAGTATTAAGAGATAAAGAGTAGAGATTGGGTATAGATTTTTGTATGCTGGAGTAAACCCTGTTTTGAATAGGCACAGTATTAACATAGCTATGTTTTAAGATGCCTAGATGTTTTAATAATAAAATTATAGTTATAAATCCATACTATTTGATTAAAATCAGGTACAGTCTAGTGTTGTAGTTGGATCATAGCCAACATAGCTTGTACTGAGCAATACATATGGAAGATTTTTTAAACTGAGCCCAAAATAATGCACACACTTATATTTTTTAAGTTTCGGCGCGAAGAAGACGCAGAGAAGGCTGTTAACGACCTTAACAACCGTTGGTTCGGTGGGCGGCCGGTGTACGCGGAACTCTCCCCCGTGACAGACTTCCGTGAAGCGTGCTGTCGCCAGTATGAAATGGGTGAATGTACCCGAAGTGGCTTCTGCAACTTCATGCACTTAAAACCTATCTCTAGAGAGTTAAGAAGGTATGCAACTAATTATCCATTATTGAATCTAAAAGTAATACCAAATGATACAGTGCTTGGTCCTTTGCTTTGCCGGCACAGCAATTCCTCTCAACTACTTTTCAAAACTCACGTGGGTGTGAAGAGTTTTTTGGAAGGTCCGCAAAGTGCAGGCTTCTTTTTGCTTATTAGTATAAAAAATTGTCAAAAATTTTCAGTATAAGTTGAATAAGTACTTTGATTTTTGAATTATAAATAACTAGCTGTCCCCCGCGGTTTCACCCGCGTTCCCGGGCTAAAAAGTAGCCTATGTTCTCCATACCATAGGTTATCTGCATGCCCAATTTTCATATTGATCCGTTTAGTTGTTGAGGCGTGAAGGCGTAACAAAAAAACAAATAAACTCACTTTCGCATTTATAATATTAGTTAGGATAATAAATATCCTTGAAGAAAGCCATCACACATAGCTATCTGATCTCAAACTAAGCAGAGTTTGTACTATGGAAACCAGAGAACTGATTTACTTACTACATATATGTACTGTACTTCTGTACTACTTTTTGCCTACTTAATATAAATTATTACACTGAGACTCAGAACATGCAGCAGATATGTTCACACAAATGCATGTCCTGGGTATTGAACTCATGACCTGCATGATAGGTGGAACTGGCCTGTCAAATTATTTATAAATAACCAGCTGTACCCCATGGAGCACCTCGCTTTCATCCCATAGGTTCATACCAGCTATCTAGTGATTTTAAGGACCTCTAAACCATCGTTTTTGCTCATAGAATCTCACTAATCCGGCACTATTAAAAACCAGAGGAATTTAGAATGTTCGGATTACTGGATTGTATAGAAAAAATCATAATAAATAAAATTAAGCATTTTATGTACACACGGCTACCGATCAAGCTATACATTTCCAGTATAAGCTGAACTCGCATTGTATACGATTTCTGTACAATGGGAGCTCAGCTTATACTAGAAATGTATAGCTTGATCTGTAGCCGTGTGTACACAATTCTCACTTGAAAACAGCAGAGAAATATTTATGGTTGTGCACGTGATAAGCTTTGAGGATAGATGACTGCTTGACGGACGACGCGACGGAGCGAATGCGCGGTACTCGTTCTTGAAGAGGGTCGAGGGAGGTGCGGGCGGAGGGTGCCGGATTATTGGACGTGTCGGTCTATTGATGTGCCGGATTAATGAGATTCTACTGCATTTTTTTTTTATTTTTATTTATTAGCATATACTGTCCCACTGCTGGGAAAAGGCCTCCCTTTCCTTTTTCCATAGTTCTCGGTCGGCTGCTACGCTGAACCAGTTCTTTTTGAAACTGTCTAATTCGTCCCGCCATCTCTGGCGAGGTCTGCCACGGCACCGCTTAACATTTTGTGGGGTTCACTCTGTGGTAATTTTCGCCCACATTCGGCATGCGGCACACGTGTCCACCCAAGTCCCACTTCAACTTAAAAGACACATCAGCGATTTGTGTTTTGGATCGTAGTATAGTGTTTTTTATTATAATATTTCGTGTAATTCGTGTGCCCGCTAAGTATCTTCTATGTTTCCACGAAGTGCTCACACTGTGAATGGCTTGTGTATAGGATGTAATGTTTGATTTGCAGATACCTGTACTCTCGTCGCAAGGGCGGGCGCAAGTCCCGGTCGCGGTCCCGCGAGCGCGAGCGCGAGCGCAAGCCGCGCCGCTCGCGCTCGCGGGACGCGCGCCGCCGCGACCCGCCGCGCAACTCGCGCTCTGGCCGCTACTGACCGCCCGAGCCCAAGCCCAATCCACTACATACCTACTAGTACTAGTACTAGTACTAGTACTAGCCTCATCAGACACAGATTAAGGAAACTAACAATTTAATTTTGCCCGTGCTCATGCATTTAGGTAAGTGCCTAATGCTGTCCCTTCTCAATTTAAACACTATCAGACTATGTGTCCGTTCACGCAGACCGGCTCGGAGAGAAAATCATATTTATTTTGATATTAGTTTAAAAATAGACTTTAGGGTCATGGAAATAAGGTTTCTTTTTACTTTGAATGCTGGAGTACCGGCATAACGCGCTGTTTCACTTACATAAAGCTCTATTTTTCGCGATAAAAAAAATCTCCGAGCCTCTCTGACCCTTACTCATAAAACACTATTGAAACTTTAACTTATCTTTTTTGTACAAAATTACATAATGTTACAATATATACGTAGTAGTGGCGTAGGTTGCTCAAGACAAGCCCTGTATAAATTTTTCTTGAGGGGCCCTTCTACCTGACTGCAGCGAAGCCCAAATGGTGGGTAAAGTCTTTTAATAATTTTTGCATCCACACTTTCGGGGACTTTCTTTGTAACCCGGGGGCCCCATAACTTTGATACGACGGTAGCTATGCCCCTGAATATATATATATATCTGCCAAACTGCATTGCAATTTGTCGGCAGTTCTAATATTCTACAATTTCATTAAAGTTAATACAAATATTTTTCTTATATTATAAACACACTGGATCTATCTTTTACATTGCTGTCGTCGCTTTGTGTGGCGTTATTTACGTGACCGTTTTATCAACATATTGTTAAATATCGTTTTATTAGTAAGGGTGTGTAACGTGAATGGCAAACTTACGATGTGACAAATTATACTAACTAGGAGTAGCCTAATGTGCCGTCAGACCACCCAACACTACTGTGCCTAGCTACTGGCGACCAACCTCGCTTACACATTCCATTAAGGTTGGTTCATACCAATCAAATGTTTGCGAATCCTCGAGTATATTTTCATGTGTTTTCTTTGCGTAATAGACGTCTTTGTCCTATTAAAATAGAGTTGACGCGAAGAAAATGCAACTCTATTTGAATAGTATAAAGACGATTATTACAAAAACGTGGTCGAGCAGCTTTGCATTGTCTGAATCTACACTTAAACTACTTCTATTGGATAAGACGTAACGGTTTCCTTATGTCTGTGTTTGGCGATGACCAGACTCCACCATAACATGCATATATCTCACCAATACTTGTAAATGTTTCTTTTGTACATTCATATACCCAAATTAAGCAATACATATCACAATTATATGATATATGCTGTCATTCTTTTAACTAAAAAACACTTGTTGTTGAGTATTCTGTTAGGGGACTCGGATTCCTATACAAAATTAATATCGATCGTAAAGTTAAGAAACCTTGCACCATAAACTGCTGTATAGAATCGCAAAATCTGAAACGAAATGCTTGTCAAGCTGCAAAGTTGATTAACGTAGCAGTGGTATTTTGCTGTTTTAATTAGACTGCAGTTGACTAAAGGCCGCTGTTTCTATTCGAGCTATCCTTGATTTTGCGATTGAGGATTGATATTTTGACACTATTTATATGAAATTTAATGTCAAAAATCATTTCACAATTGCAAAACCAAATATAAATCGAATATAGAAAGCGGCAGTAAGACAGTAGAAGCACTCTGTGGGATAGATAAAAAACAGTTGCAGTAGATACTAGTTCTCTTTATTTATAGTTGTACCTTTACATTGACATGTAAAGGTTTTTCATCTGACTATTACTTACTTGACAGAAAATCCTTACTTGAAAGGTATTTTAATTTTTTATGTGGTGTATTATAAGCATAGATGCATAACGATGCAAATGTCGTAAAAAATCGATAAATCTATTACGTTTAATAGATTTATCGAATTTTTACGACAAATCTATGAGAATGACACTATACATAAAAAAAGCCTAATTTATCGATGTTTGTCGACAATGTTGCTCGCAGAAATGTATCTATGTATTGAATCGCCAAATATTTATACCTACGTAAAAAATGATAAATGATTCATTTCGTATGCCAAGACTTAAAACTTAGCACATAGAAAGATTGTTATGTAGAAAATTTACCTCAAAAGTGCGAGCTACCTGCGGGGAGCTACCGCGTAATTCAATATTATTGAACATTGACATTCATTAAGATTGACTTTAGCCGTAGCCAAGGGCGTCGCCAACCGATGGCCAGAGAGGGGCAAGTTGGAAAAAAGGATGAATAAAATTGTAGGTACAGTCAACAGCACATGCACTACCACTACCTCTACCGATTGTAATAAGAACGGTAAAAGGTCTAGCAAGTCAAGTGAGTGGACGTAGGACTTCGGTATCTATGCATTTGGCATTTCTTTTTTCTCTAGGGGGTAGAGGCTTCTGCCCGCCCTTGGCGACGCCCATGGCGGTAGCCCTGGTCTTTACAACGGTACGCACTAGCTAAAAAGTTCCTAGTAACTTTGTTTATCTGTGCCTACACTGGGTGTATATACACTCAATGTCAATTATATAATTGACATTTGAAAACGCTACTACGGTTTTAGCAGGGTCGAACTAATTTCTCCCGTAGCTTTTTCAACCGTTAATAGCCTCACTTCTTTCTGGTGTTAATTTTGTGCTCCAGATCATTAATTTCACTGTAAAAGTATTGAATTTAATTAGTGCGTATTGTGTAATTTTAGTTGAGTACATTGAAATCAATATTCTATATATTATTGTGTGTTTGTTTTAATACAGTAAATAGTTAAATATTTTTACACAACTCCGTTTGATATTTTTATAAATAGTAAATAGCTGTTTAATTTATGTATTTGTATAACAAGTGGATTCTATACCGATGTGAGATATATGTAGAGTTAATGGTGGCTCTTATGTAAATGTACATACTGCAATAACGCACATACGGTCAAGCAGTCGTCCGTTGTTGAGATGCGTTAATTTAATTTTTAATTCATTATGAACTGAAACACAATGACGTGTTATATTTGCTTGTATTTAATAATTAATATTAAATTGACTACAATTTGTTTATTGTCATGATTGATATCGTGGGGAATGGTCCAATTTGTGATAATTAGTATCGGTCAAATATGAACTTTATTTAAAGATATAGAGATATAAGTTTAGCTTGCTAAATAACTCAAATTGGAACGTTCTCATGGTGTAAAATAGTCCATCAAGCTAGTTAGTTATACTTCTTTTTTATAAACGACATAGCTATACAACACACACTTGACTGTATTTTTTTATGAGTAGCGAAATTTCTCAAACATTTACTACTTGAAGAGTCAGAACGGTCCATTATACATAAAGCTACTGTAAATGTACAAAGGGGGAAGGCACCGCGTACCACTTAAATTGACCCTAGTGTTGAGTATCACCAACTAACTTGACGGTCTACAAAACGGTGCGATATTGCAGTACCTATCTTTGATAGTATGTTTGTAAGAAATGTGTAAGTTTAATAAAATCATTATAAGAATAAATTTTCATTATATTATTGTTTTATACATTGTACCCATATACCGTCTTACGATGCATATCCATGATATATACTTTTCCAAGAATATGAAAAAAAAACATCAAAGTATTTCTCTAGGGTAATTTATTTAAAAATGTCTTGGTGATAAGCGATATTTTGAGCTGTAGTGAATACGTTGAGGTATCGCAAATAAATATTCACCGTAATAATTACGTCCTTTGAACTTCACCACCGCCACATATACCATTTAAACTATTTTCTTCATAGATATTTTCCCAGAAATTTATATTATTCATATCCTGGTTCTGGACACATTTTGTTTCTGTTCCAATAATCAAGCAATTTCTTTCAGTCTCTTTGAACGGTTTCCAATGCTCGACTTCATTCAAAAAAGTAGGATTACTGAAAATAGAAAAAGATTACCAACGTTTAATTAATGCAATATAAATAAATATAAATATTTTCAGATTTGGCAGAACTTACCCAGTTGTGGCAAAATTTGTCCATAGTCTAACCAATTGTTTTATAATTGATCTTGATTCATTAGTGAGTGGTATATCTAGACATGTAACATTGAAAAGGTAAGGCAAGTCATCAGCATGACACACGCCTTCCACAGTGTCCATGCCATATTGTTTTTTAGTATAATTTCTTTCAGTTTCAGCTGTAAACTTGTATAAGTATACCGGCGTGGATTTATGGCGCGCGTGATATCGAGCGTATCGGATTATATTATATAAAAAAAGTCTATCTGTTTCCAGATTCGTCGCTTCCTGTAAGGTCTCATTTGAAATCGCTTTCCCCTGAAAATAGTAGGTTCGTATTTTCTCATCCTTAGCGGTAATTTTTTCAGGTGACCAGTTTAATTTCAATTCTCTTGGCACAACAGCGCCCATTAACGAGTAAAATCCGACAATGTTAGGAAGCTTCCGTGATATTTCGATACCCTCCCCTGAAGTGTATCCTACAATAGTGGGAACGTCCGCCATACGGCCCATTTTAATAATGTCTAATGGTGTTTCTGTAATGAATTTTTCTACTTTTAAATTAGAGTTCTCTATCACAGGTCCAAATAGAATGCTGTCTGCTAGATCCATGTGTTGATTGAATAATGGCGGTAGTTTGATGTTAACCAGTTTTTCAGCTGGTAAATCTCTTAAAAATTCCAACAGCTCATTTAAGTCCTCCGTATACTTTCCTAGTGATTTCCCTAATTGTAATGCTCTTTCCCGTGGGTATATATTGCAGCCCCATTCGCTTAAACAAACCCCGCTTTGACATATTGCTTTATTGAACAGACCACTGCTCATTTTCGAAATTAAGTGATAAGATGTAGATGCAGCGCCTGCACTGCACCCAAAAATTGTAACATTATTAGGGTCACCACCGAACTCCGTTATATTCTTCTTAACCCATTTTAAGGCTGACACTTGGTCTTTGAGTCCAGCATTGCCAGGAACTTCTTCGTTATCTAGGCATAGGAAGCCTAGAACTTCTAATCTATAGTTTATGGTAACGAGGATTACTTCGTGCTCCATAAAGAAATCGGGTCCGTAATAATCGGAGTTTCCGGAGCCGGTGTAGAAGCCTCCTCCGTGGATCCAGAACATGACTGGTAAGGGTTTAGAGGGTTTTAGTGATTTAGTGAATACGTTGAGGTAGAGGCAGTCCTCACTGCCGGGCTCGATGCGGTCCATGCGCTCGTTGTACTGAGGACAGACGGGCCCGTGCTGCGATGCGTCTCGCACACCTTCCCATGGTTCTGGAGGTTCTGGTGCCTGGGTGTTTAAATTATATTCATGGTAAGTACATACTTTATTATATTATCACTTATAATTATCAATATTTGAGATTTTGTGGATCGACTAAAGTAAAGGGAATATTAGGATATGAATTTAAGAAAAATACTTGATAAATCTTTACTACCCGTTCCAAATAAGAAGAGTATAGTCTTTGTAGTCGGAAAGTTTCGGTATCTACTTAGAAAAAGATAAACAGTTGGTAAACGAAATTGGAAAACTTCCCTGTATTCGACCTTTGATTGAATGAATGAATTTTTTGAGTAGGTACCTACATAGCAAAGAATCCTTCGTTTTGGAAGTCTTAGCGTTTATGGTCGCGTGCCCAGACATTTCATCTGAACCCAGGCAGCTCGGGTATGGCTCTCCGTCTGTTCGACTCTCTCAGTTTTCTACCTATTGACTGAAGTAAGAAAATAGTTTTGGAATTTCAAAATTTCTGTCTTTACTTAGGTACTTACTGAGTAAGCCTAAAGTAGAGCACTTCGAAGTACTAGATCTACTTTTATAGTATAAGGGCGTCATGAGTGCAACCCACAGGAAGAAGGTGCAACCCCATTCTGGAACCGGTTTATTTTAAGACCTTTTTCGATATGTACCTGACAGGTTCATTTATTGAGTAGTAAACAAGGTAAACGATAGAGCACTGCTCGTAAAATCTAGTATGAACTTACTAAAGCTACTGAGTTTATGAAAAGCTCGCTCGTTATTTTTTATAGTTTCATTATTTAAGAATTTAGTTGCCAATATTTTTTTCACTTAGTTTACATCCATACCTATGGGCGCAAAGTGTGGACACAGAATACTAATGTGAGCACACACTTAGTTATGCATTCGTTTGAAATAAAAAAGTTTTGAGGCTACAACTCTATCGGTATGTCTTCATTTGGGACTAGGGTTTCGTTCCCGGGACTCAAGAATCGGGAATTCCCGGGAAATATGTCGTTGCCGAAATCGGCATTTTTTTGCGATATCCCGAGAACTTTTTTATTTGATTGAATTCTCTAAATCTAGAACTCCTTTAAATCTTGATCAAAATTGAGTAAATACCTTTGAAATACAAAGCTGTGGAATATTTTCATAAAGCGAATGTCCGTCGGCCACCCAGCCGGTTCTTCAAGAAAATATAATACTTATTTTCTACGTTACATAAAATATTCTAAAAAGCAGCCATTTTCGAATATGAGTCCGATTCGCGCACTGATGGTTTTCAATTTCTTTGGTTGGTTTGGATGGTTTATTAAAGAATTATTAGAACTATTCCAAATCAATAGCATTAAGTTATAGTTCCTGAAATATAGCAATGTGAAAGACGTAAAAATAACAGAATTAACAACATTTCAAAATTCCCGGGAAATAAAAAAAAAATATTCTCGTTTCCCGGGAACAGAAAAAGGTCGGGAAAAACGATACCCTATTTGGGACTCACCTTGAATCTTAATTGTCCAAGCGGCGGCTTTGCATATGGTACACCTTTGAACGCAAAGTATTTGTCGACGCCATTGCCACAAACTATGCCTTCTAAAACACCTTGTTCGACCCGTACCAGGGGCATTTTGTAATTGACCCTGAAAGAATTGAGTAATATTTAGTTAACTTCAGTCGCTTATCTACCTATAATTGAATAATAGTACCTACTTATAGGAAATTGATTAGTTGCCTGCTGGGTAGCAGCCAAAGATCAGCTTGGCATACAAGTTTCATTATCAAACGTACCTACGTATGGATTTACGTAACATAACATACATAATTAACGCACAACATAGAGACTGACGCTCACCTGCACGTAATAGGTAGGTACTTACGCTATGTCACAGTTCTACCTTTTTCCCATGACTTACTCGAATACTATGGTATTTTCTTGTCATTTAGTTCTTATTAATGAAAATCTGAAAGTAACTACCTACCTACTACGATCACGTAATACCACCTCTATGAGTAATACGTATGCGTATCCGAGGGACCAACTAAACTAACTACGGACTAAAAATAAGAGTAATTTAAGTAAAGTTACTCTTATTTTTAGTCACCTTTCTCACATGGTAGCTGGATATTTGTCACAGACTCAACATTGTAAGTGCGTAAGCGTTCTTAAGTACATTGAACACTATTCAGAACGTAAGGTTTCATCTATTTAAAAATAGGTTGTGTCTAATGGCTCTGGGATCTTAGTCTATTAATACAGAACATTTTGTATCTTTAACATGTTGATGCGTGATTGAGGCACAAAAATCTAAACATGCAAACTTTCACATTTATAAGACAATCAGGGGGAGGTGGTGCGAAGAAGTAATACTTTTTCTTAGGGAGGGGTCCCTTCCCCATGTAAGTCTTAATAATTCTTACGTAAGATCTTGAAATTTTGTTGAAACAATAACATAGATAATATCAAGCGCGCCGTCTAGTAGGTAGGATAGGCGCACGTCTCGCAGCGATGTAATACAACATTTTGTTGAGCTGTATTCTTTAGCGTAGAGCAGAGAGGAAAGACGCGTGGCTGACTCTGAAACTTCCTTTATCCGGTCTGGTGCTGCTGAATGATAGTTCGTTCGAAAAGCATCTTGGTGGAAAACCGTTTTAATATGCTGATTTACTTAGTGCTGAAAAACTTTGCTAAGGCTCGAAAAAAAAATAGCAGAGATTTGGAGTTCCATTGTCATTGATAGTGAATAAGTTGTTGCAGACTATTTAAATTGCCACCTGATTATAAAAAAATTGAAGATATGATCCAAATTTGTAATCAGAGCATGGATTGCTGGTCAAATGAGATGTGGCATAAAATTCTACCGCCGCGGAAGCTTTTTTTCCACCGTGTCTATTGCGGTGCGAATCTTCGCTTATGTTTTGCGTTCCTGAAGCGGTTCAAAAATCGGCTCTCTTTACAACTTATTTTCGGGACTGACACTGAAGATTATAATAGATAGGTATTCTATTTATTATGTAACGTTTCTTAGATCTTTTGTTGCCCATCTATCAAATGATGCGCTCGATGAGAGAATCGAAGAAAGCTGTGTCGCGTTCGGACCTTAGAGGACGCTGCACGCCTGGCCTAGCGGAAATGCCTTGAAATACAGAAATACCCCGGAAACGAGCATGATGCCTTTTTATGCAGCACTGGATAAAATAGGCACACGTCACTGTGAGTCTATTTGTTACGTTTTCGGAGAACAGCAAGTAAGTAATGGTGTCAGATGGTACTTACTCATTGATAACTTCATTGCGCGATGAGCTGGAACAGCATATTGATCGCCAAAGCATTATTGTAGTTACTACACTGGCATATGTATTACAGACACGTCCTTCAAATGTAAATGTGCTTCTAAAATGTAAATGAACTACGTTCGCTTGCAATAACAAATAAGTCTCAGTTTTATCAAAATACAACACAGATAAGTTAATTATCTGTAGGTGTACATAATAAGTATCTTGCTCATTCATGACACTGCAGAACTAATGTACCTTGGCCTTAGTCATCGTAGACATTAGAGATACCTGTATTAACTGTTTAGCCTGAAATTACGCGATTATTGCTGTCAAATACTTAGAACGTACTTGTGGTTGCTTAGCAGACAGCGCACTGACTACCTACCGTAGTTGCCTTTTGTAAGACCGTTACAATTGCCAATAGTTTGTGTAATCAGGCTGTGACTACATTTTTGGGGGCTTCAGATTTGGTTACTTCCGTTCGCGCAAACCGTGCTTCGTCAACGAATAGAAATTATCAGAATAGCTAAAATGTATAGAATAGAATAGAATAGAATATTTATTTGTCGAACACAGGTTATTATAAAACAAAGATGTTACAAAATTTCAGAGTTGGTAGGTACTTTCTATGTTCTGCCGTTAGGCGTACAAATGCTTAATACAATCAAATTAAAATGGCAATAAAAGTTAAATTTAATATGAATAATTAATGTCTTATACACAATACAAATAAAAGAATGAATCGACAATGATAACACAAAACAAGTTACAGCATTAATAATATACATGGACATAAAAACAAAACATGTCGGGCTAGTTAAATGTCATATCTAATAGCAATAATAATAATAAAATAATAATGGTTTGTGACATTTCAAATTGTAACATTCATAAATTCATCAATAGTGTAGTAAGCTTTGAATGTTAATAATTGTAATAACAGCTTTTTAAATAAATTTGTGTTTGCACATTGCTTTATATTTTGAGGAAGATGGTTGTACACATTTATCGAAAAAACAAAAACACTTTTCTGATAAAGAGCTGATTTTGAGGGTACAAGGCACAGATTGTCTTGTCGTCGTTTAAGATCCATGAAGTAGTTTTTGCAGCTGTCTGTACGTTTCAGATTACACATAGATCTTATGCACCTTTTTGTGCTTTAAAAACCATTTCCTTGCCTGTAGCATTTCCCCAAAATATTATACCGTACCTTAGTACTGAAGCTGCTAGGCCATGGTAAGCTGTGAGTAGGGCAGCTTGATTGACTACTTTATTTAACATGTAAAGGGCATAGGCAATTTGGCTTAGTTTGTCGCACAACGATTGAATTTGTGTTGACCATTTCATGTTGTTATCAATATACAACCCTAAGAATTTTGTAACACTTGTTTCAGAAACATGTTTACCGTTGTAGCTGATGTTTAGTCCTAATAATTGGTTTTGCCTTTGTTTAAAGTTCATAATATTGGTTTTTTCTTAGTTTATAAGTAAATTATTTGATTGCATCCAATTAATAACAGATTTAAGATTAGCGTTAATTTCATTTTCATAGCTACAAATGTTTTCTTTACAGTATTCTGTAAAGAAAACATTTGTAAACATTTGACGGTGCTATCATCCGCAAATAATACCATAGGATGATCAATCGCCCTAGGCAAATCATTTATATAAATGATAAATAATAAAGGTCCCAAGACGCTCCCTTGTGGAACCCTATATCGAACCGTTCTGGAGTCAGATGTGTAATCGGTTTCGGTTTCAGTGTTCACGCAGATTCTTTTGATGATAGTCTTTTGCTGTCTATTACTCAAGTAAGATTCGAGTAATTGTAGTGCATTCCCTCTTACCCCATACATATATAGCTTTTTTAGTAGTATAGTGTGGTCAACAAAGTCAAATGCCTTTGACATATCCATATATAAAGCTACTACGGGTAAGTTCTTATCCATACGAAGCATGATTTTATGAAGGAATTCATAGATGGCCATGTTTACTGATTTACCCGTTCTAAACCCTTTTTGTTCACTTGTAAATAAGTTATTGTTTTCAAAATAATTATTAAGGTTATTTTGGATGACCTTTTCAAATATCTTTGAGAAAATTGATATGAGTGCAATAGGTCTATAATTATTCGTTTGTAGATAAGTATTTTTACGAATAGGTAGCTCAAAAGCCTTTTTATTTTATTACGGTTCAATCAGTCAGTTATTCAATTTATGTACCTACAGAAGATATAGATAACAAGTTAAGTCTCTCTCTACATAAAAAACATAACATGATGGTAACGTAACAACTAACAAATAAAGGTAACAATTATGCGGTGATGAACACTTTGGGGTGTTGTACTGCCATGCACTCAATTTATTAATCGATACTACCTAGGTAGAGGCACGATGGCGATGCCCTATGAAAATCTTTGACTACCTACTACGTTTTATTTTAATTGTACCTATCTATACCCATCATACCTCCTTATTTCCAATACTGTTATATATTACATTACGTAAGTTTACTGCACATAACGTAGCTCACTAGCAAGATAGATACTATCTATAATCCCTAGTGAGAATAATCCTGTAATGCCTTAAAAGGACATACAAACTTCAAGTGATTCCGGATTTAGATCCTTTCTTAGAGATATTAATTTAAATAGCTAACTGCAATATGGATTAATTACATTTGTACCTACGTAGTATTTATATTCTCTGAGATTACATTTAGGTACATAAGTAAATATTCAAAATTAAATAATTTTCCTATTTTAATTTTTATGTAAGTGCGAAGTACAAGCCAATATTCGCTCTCGCTGATAGAAAATATACTGTTCACATGTGGTTATTTTGATTAAAAAAAAAATATACCACGATATAGGTTATTGCATAAGTATATGTATCAATCGAAATATACCACTTTTGTCAACGTGCAATGTCCCATTTTATTATGTTACATCAAATTCATAAAGCCAGGGTCATTACGCAAGCGTAGGTAATAGGTATATTAATTACTCAAATTCGTTCATACCAGTGATAGATTAGGTTTAGACGGGTGAAATCTAGCTGTGCTCTAGCTAAATATAAAACTAATATTACCTAATTTTTATCGATATATTTGATAGATGTCTTATAGGTACGTTATTTACGTATAATATGGTACACGGCAACTAGTACCTACCTCAGTATTTTCTGCTCCGCGATTTCACCCGTGTTCCCCGTTTCCCGGGATAAAAAGTTTAATATAAGTAGCGCCGCCGGCCCGCGGCAAAAGAGGTTGCGTGCAACCAAGTGCGCAACAGCCACAAAAACTTTTCAAGTTCTTTACATTTACAAAGTTTGCGTGATTGAGGCACAAATATCTAAATATTCAAATATCCAAAATTTTACATTAATAATTATTAATGAGAAGGCGATAAAGGTCTGAATTACGGCTGTCCTCAATCTATTCCGTCATTTCTCACTATAAAATGAACCATTGATCAAGTTCTGATGAAACAGCACACTGATGCTCAGCAGTAATCATCGGAAGCAATAAAAGGCATATCTATCAGTATCGCACCTATACTCTATACTGAAAAGCGCTAATAGCACCGTATAGGTACATGCAACATGTCAGCATTGTAGATTGGATAAGTAGGTACAATGACGTGATATTTTAGCCTTCGAACTCTACCAGAGTTCTAGGTGTTTTCGCACATTGCTAGTTGAACCGCAGGCGAATTTCAGCAATTGCTATTTTAATTTCCGAACACTTTTCGATGAATCGAATTGATATTTCCGTAAAGAAACATCAAAAATATTCGAATTTGGAAATTAAAAAAGCAATTACGGAATATCGCATCGGTAGTTGTTGAATCCGTTTCCGATATCGAATCCGAGCGTTTTAAAATAGCCCTGCAGGCATGTCAACACAAGTTTTCCGTGGACTAAGCAACGAGGAGATACAGCTGCCAGAATACTAGTATATAGAATAGTTAAGTATGGATATTCAAAACAAGCAAAAAACTTTGTTTAGCACTATGGCAAAACGTTTTTTTTTTCAGTCGGATTCTGTAATCTACTGCATGAAATCGTACTTCGCTTAAAGTTTGCTGTTTTAATTTATGCTCTAGGTATTTTGTTTCCCGGTATTGGTGAATTAAGGCTAATTGGAAAATGTTTTCGAGCGTTATACTCAACTATCCAAAGTAAAAAAATCGAGGTGTGTAGAAGTCGAGGCTACTACCGTACTACCGCAAGTGCTCCTAATTCCGTTAATTCGAACTAGCTATATTTATATTTTCTGATTCCTCTGGATCTTTCATACCCATTGTAAAATTTTAAACTATCTGAAGTCGATTTTCTTTGCCGTTGCACACCATTTTGGTCACTTGGTTTGAGCTGGTGTTCGATTTCTTATGATGAAAGAGATAAAGCTTCTTTGCCCCTATAAGTGGTTATGGTCGGATGCAAAAATGAGATAAAGCTTTTGTTTCTTGTTTTTAATTGTTCTTTGTTTTAGCTTTGCCATTTTGATTTGTAATCGAAGCTGGATGTTTATTTAATATCGTTGTTCAACTGTTTTATTCAAATGTCAAACTTACTCATTCTTTAAAATCATTGAGCTATTATTATACTACGTAAATAATAGCTCAAGCTCAATGTTGAAAATAAACTTTCTTTGGTCCAACTTGGGTCCAACATACACTTTCTAGATGGTTCTTTACGATGGTATACGAATACTTTTATAGTTTTCTAATACTTACTTAAGTTACTCGAAACTCTCGAAAAAAAAATTTTTTTTCTAGGATTTGCCTAACCTGGCGTATAGCAGTTCATTCATCGAATTTATGTTAAAATGTATGTAAGTAGAGCAGTGTGTATTTAGAACTTCTGTATTTGGCTATTATTACTAGGTACGTATAATAATAGTTCAATGGTAGGTATTCGGTTTATTTTGTCAATTAAGTATTGAATTATATTTAATCCTATTTTGATGGATTTTTTTTAATTTATTTCATTGAGTGATTTATTTATATAATATTAAGCACAGATTTAGCTAAATAGGTATATCGTAGTTATTCTGTTAGATAGTTACTAAAATTCTATAATAATATTGGACCCCATCAAATTAATATATCTTTAGTGGCCACGTTTGTAAGCTGCGTAAAGGACAGTGGAGTTGCGGACGAGGCCAACATTTTTTTACACGCGGTTTGGCGCAGCAACACACGTAACATGGAAAATGTCTACTAACATTTTTTATTTCCTTAAGCATCTGCCGAATATTTCTAGGTCGTGAAAAATTTAAACAATGCTTATTTGCAGCCGTGTACAATATTCTTTTATACTTTGCACTTTTACGATACCTCTTTCCGTCTTATCCGCTATTTGGTGGCACTTAGATGTAAAAATATCGATTGTTAGCAATAATTATTTAATTAGCAATATTTATTTAATGTGATCACATTTATTAAGATAATTTTGTATAGTACGTAAAGATGGCGCCACTTTAATATGGTTAATAGTTTGACTACGCACTACTTCCGGTGATAAAGTAAAAGTTGTTGGTAGGCGCCATCTTTGCATCCATGTTGAAAAATACAATTACAACTAGTTAGTTGTTATCCTATCGTCGAACGTAACACTTCTTGTAAAGATATATTATATTGTGCAGTGCAGGGTTTGTTTAATTGGACAAAATTATATTCCTAAGTAAGTACATCATTATTTTTATTCTCTTGAAACCTATTTTACCCCATGGCGTTTACATCTCAGAAGCGGGATGACAACCGCATAGACCCACACAAGTGACTTTTAAAAAGGGAAATATCATTATGTAGAAAGCACGTGCTTTATGTATATTTTTTTTTCTTCTGTCTAGTCCCATATCTATTTTTTTATTATTATTATTCCATGGTAAATGATTTTTAAGAGTGATGCGTGGTCTGGGTGAATCCTTGATAGCCTCAGATTATTGAAGGTGTTATTTCATTAATATACGTATTCATCCATTAGCCTACGTATGGGCTGTGGGAAATTGAATGCTAGGGGAATCTTCTTGGAATCTATGCATGGTCGGGACTATATTTCGACATTCAAAACGTAAAGAGCCCAAATAATACTTACATCATCCTTTACCATAAGTGTATTATTATACGAAATCAAAATGTTTTGGTTTAAATTAATTTAACCAGTGGGCCACGGTTTCATTACTTATGGCTAAATTAATGTCTTGAAAATCCCTATTATATCTAAATTTTACCTTTTACATGCTTACTCCAAGTAACTTGTGGTAGGTAACAGTTTACTACGCGATCAATGTTTTGTTTCATTGGATCCAATCGAAAAACTGGGTGGTGCATAATGGTCGGTGGCTCGCCCGATCGAACGGGGCAATCAATCGCCGATCCTGGTCAACATACGACGATTGCAACCTGAAGCCCGCAGCCGGGCTGACTGCCGCCGCTCGGGCGGCCAGATCAACCACCATTTATGCAGCCGCCACTTTCGTGGCCGATCCAATCGCCGCTCGCGCAGTCGCGCCTGGCGCCGCCCGCGGCTTCGCGCTGGGCTGTGCCCGCGCAGCCGTAGTGGGCGCCGCTCGCGCAGTCGCGCCGGGTGCCAACCGCGCCTTCGCGCAGGCCTCTGCCTGTGCAGCCGCAGTGGACGCTACCCGCGCCTTCGCGCAGGGCTCTGCCTGCGCTGCCATAGTGGGTGCCGCCCACGCTGCCGTAGTTGGCGCCGCCCGCATTGCCGTAGTGGGTGCCGCCCGCACTGCCGTAGTGGGCGCCGCCTGCGTTGTCGTAGTGGGCGCTGCCATAGTGGGCGCCGCTCGCGCTGCCGTAGTTGGCGCCGCCCGCATTGCCGTAGTGGGTGCCGCCCGCACTGCCGTAGTGGGCGCCGCCTGCGTTGTCGTAGTGGGCGCTGCCATAGTGGGCGCCGCTCGCGCTGCCGTAGTTGGCGCCGCCCGCATTGCCGTAGTGGGCACTGCCCGCGCTGCCATAGTGGGCGCCGCCCAAGTTGCCGCCGGGCGCTGCCCGCGCTGCCGTAGTGGGCGCCACCCGCGCCTTCGCGCAGGGCTCTGCCCGCGCTGCCGTAGTGGGTGCCGCCCACGCTACCGTAGTTGGCGCCGCCCGCATTGCCGTAGTGGGCACTGCCCGCGCTGCCATAGTGGGCGCCGCCCAAGTTGCCGCCGCCCAAGTTGCCTCCGGGCGCTGCCCGCGCTGCTGTAGTGGGCGCCACCCGCGCCTTCGCGGATGGCTCTGCCCGCGCTGCCGTAGTGGGTGCCGCCCGCGCTGCCGTAGTTGGCGCCGCCCGCATTGCCGTAGTGGGCACTGCCCGCGCTGCCATAGTGGGCGCCGCCCAAGTTGCCGCCGGGCGCAGCCCGCGCTGCCGTAGTGGGTGCCGCCCACGCTGCCGTAGTGGGTGCCGCCCGCGCTGCCATAGTGGGCGCCGCCTGCGTTTCCGTAGTGGGCGCTGCCATAGTGGGCGCTGCCCGCGCTGCCATAGTGGGCGCCGCCTACAGTCGTGCCGGGCGCTGCCCGTGCTGCCGAAGTCGGCGCCTCTCTCGCAGTCGCGCCGGGTGCCGCTCGCAGTCACGCCGAGCGCTGCCCGCGCTGCCATAGTGGGCGCCGCCCAAGTTGCCGCCGCCCAAGTTGCCGCCGCCCAAGTTGCCGCCGGGCGCTGCCCGCGCTGCTGTAGTGGGCGCCACCCGCGCCTTCGCGCATGGCTCTGCCCGCGCTGCCGTAGTGGGTGCCGCCCGCGCTGCCGTAGTTGGCGCCGCCCGCATTGCCGTAGTGGGCACTGCCCGCGCTGCCATAGTGGGCGCCGCCCAAGTTGCCGCCGGGCGCAGCCCGCGCTGCCGTAGTGGGTGCCGCCCGCGCTGCCGTAGTGGGCGCTGCCTGCGCTGCCATAGTGGGCGCCGCCTACAGTCGCCCCGGGCGCTGCCCGCGCTGCGGTAGTGGGCGCCACCCGCGTTGCCGCAGTGGGCGCTGCCCGCGCTGCCATAGTGGGCGCCGTCCGCGCTGTTATAGTGGGCGCCGCCCGCGTTAACGCAGTGGGCGCTGTCCGCGCTGCCGAAGTGGGCGCTGCCCGCGCTGCCGTAGTGAGCGCCGGCCGCGCTACCGTAGTGGCCGTCGCCCGCGCCTGCCCAATCGTGCCGGGTGCCGCCCACAGTCGCGCCGGGCGCCACCCGCGTTGCCGTAGTTGGCGCCGCCCGCGCTGCCGTAGTGTGCGTCGCTTTTATGGCGCTGCCCGCGCAGCCGTGCCAAGCACCGCCCGCGCAGCCGTGCCGAGCGCCGCTTGCGCAGCCGTGTGCCAGCGATGTTCCTCTTCTTTTACAAGGTTTTCATGGCGCGATCTTGGTAGTGCATCTTTTCTATAACCATGCAATTTCCCGGCTCGTCACAGCGTCGTCATCTTTAGGATGATAGTTTTCCCGTCAGGGACGGCCTATCCACTTCGTAAATGGTATGCCACCGTTCAATGCTTTCGAAGGCTCACGGTTTGTGAGATGGTTTGCCGTAGCTACAGCTTCTGCTTTTTAGAGCTGTTTGGGGACATTTTCTTCAATGAACAAGCATCTGGCTTTATTTAGCAAGGGCCTGTGCTTCCTCTCGCTGATCCGATTTTGTTGGGGGTGTAAGTTTGAGAATTTAGCAAGGACCTGTGCTTCCTCTCGCTGATCCGATTTTGTTGTGGGGTGTAAGTTTGAGAAAGTCGACAAACTCCTTGGTATTCAGTGCCGTTGTCAGATTGTACTAGGTGTTTTATCCTTTTATCGTGAATCGTCTAGTCTTCGTAATAGATTTTAGTTACTATTTATTATTATGACCTTGTATGAACCACAATTCGAGCGAAATAAATCATTCATTCATTAATTCGTTTTATGTTGTTTGAAAATCGTCAATACATCTTTTCAAAAAAAAAAGAGAGATGAATAGACTTGGCAGTATTCGGTAAAATCATCTTAAATGTGACTTAATATTTTGAGCCTGCTAGTGTCTGAAACTCAAAAGGTCCACAGACGCCAATGTGAATTATTTGCAACACTTGCATCCTGAAGAGATCATCATATCTTGGTAGCTTGCTTTTCATGCAGGTTTCCAAGTTCAAACTTTTCGTTGGTCCAGTTCAAACCGTACAGAAGGTCATCGCACAGCAATCTTGATCAGGTCCTTTTCATTTGGCGAAGTTTTTTTGGGCCAAGTTTACGGTGCCATTCCGTGTGATGCCACCGTATTATCTTTTCTCTTTTTTGTGTGTAGTTGGCAGCCTCTCTTCTTGTCAGACTTGAGTTACTTTGAGGTAGTACAGTTCATCTGTTCCCTGTGCTATCAGTGTCACTTCACCGCTTTTCTCTACGATGTAGGCCATTGTTTTTCGAAGACGACTTTGTTGATATCTGGTATCTTGCCTACAAACAGTAAGTTGACTAACATATCAGGAACAAGTAAGGTATCGTTAAAGTACCTTCTTTTCTTGTGGTAACTGAAACCTTTCTAAACCTTTCTCTTGCCTTCAATTTTGCTTGTATTATTGCACTTTATGTCTGATAGCACTATTTTTATAATCTGTGAAAGTGCTGCCAGTACGATAATCCAAAACTCTTAAGAATTTCTTTGCACCATTTCCAATCCATCTATATGCACAGCAAGTGTGTTTTTTTAAAATGATTTAGCTAAACGAAGAATCATACCCGGACGGTTATATGCTTTAGTTATTATACTGTCTATGTATGTCAAATGTAGTTTGGAGTCCAACACAATACCTAGGTCTCTCACACTGGTAACTCGTTGAATTGTACGCCCAGATATACAGTAGTTGAAAGTATTAGGATTATTTTTCCGTGATTGAAAGTAATAGGATTATTTTTCCGTGTAAAGGTGATTGTATGACACATCGGTATTAAGAAATAGATAATATTTACATATGAGACAGCCGCAATCTACACACCATACGTTTTCATTAATTTTTGGATTTTCAGTATTCAAGCGGACATTGAAGTTCTTTCTTTCATGTCCGCTCGTTTTCTCATTTAATAATAATAATCTCTTGATTCTGTGGCTATCCGAAAGTTTTCGAATGCTGTTGGCAGATTGTATAAGTTTGACTGTATACTGAGCAGTTCTGGAGGTAATTTTATGTCCATATCGGCGTGCTTAGGCACCAACTATGTCCATGAAGTTATTTATATGATCACGGATGTCTTTGTTATTTGACATTTGCTCGAGAACTAGCTGCTTTGATAAACAGCTTTTAATTTGTCTCAAACCGATTTGGCTAACGTGCATATTTTTATTTGTTTCAATTCTAACTGTGACTAAAACAATATTTCAGCTCTTGCCTTCATCTTCTTTGATGAAAGCCGATTTTGCTGTTGCATCCGGCGTCTGGTAACAATACTTTTCGCCTCTTACTATGACCCAATAATTTACCAGAACAGCTTGAGCTTGTGGATACCATAAATTTCATAGTTCGACTTCTTAGCGGTTCTAAATTGCGATAACTCATCGATGTAATTTTACATATTTATTTATTGTTGCTGTAATTTTGATAATCACGCTCTGAGTCTACTTAATGGGGTTAATTAACGTGGAAAGACTTTTAAGAATATTATTTTATTAGGTAAGTACGAGCTGGCGTAAAAAAAAAAAAAAAAAAACTATCTAGCGACAGTACGGTGGCCAGTACTCACAACTGTAACTCATTGCGGGCTATATTTCAGAACAGAGAACTGTCTAATACTGTTAGAATTCTAAATGACTCAAATCTTTAATATTTCATTGATACAAAGAGATATTTTATATTGATAAGCTATTTAGGATAAGATCTGATAAGGAATGGCGGTAAGTCCGTTGGCAAGTTGTCAGTGTAAGCATGATGATACTGGCCATTTCTCGGTAGACAAAACTCTAGAGAAGGTGAAATCGTTATACTGCTTTTTAAGTGGAGGATACACCACTAACTGAAAAGGAAAGGAGGAAATTCTCCATAAAAGCTATTGATCGCATGGACATGGCCCGTAGATGAGACTACCCTATTACCAAAGGGTAATCAGGACGTAAGGGGCCTGATGCCAAACATTTAAGTGGAACCACCCTATTGTCAAAAGGTAATCAGGACGTAAGGGACCTGATGCCAAAGATTTTAGGTGGGACTACCCTATTGTCAAAAGGTAATCAGGACGTAAGGGGCCTGATGCTAAAGATTTTAGATTGGACTACCCTATTGTCAAAAGGTAATCAGGACGTAAGGTGCCTGATGCCGAAGATATTCAGAATTTATTTATTGTTGTACTGGTTTAACTAAATTCGAAAATAATTGGTATGTATGTATGTAAACGTTTATTAGTGAATCTTTTCAAAATAATTACATAGTTACATCTGCCAAACCAATAACAGTTTGTTGGCAGGTGAGCTCTCACATTCACTAATACAATTAATGACATTGGTAATACATACATTTTAAATAGTAAACTACTACACCCTATTATACTATTACAATTTTACATATTTAAAAGAGAATTTTAATTTTGAACTGCTTTGAGAAAATGAGATTTTATTTTATTATTTAATACGAATTTTGAACATTATTTTTTAAATATTCTGGTGTAAAACTATTAACTCTCTTTGGCGTTAAGTATAAACAGCTTAGGTACTCATCTAGTTTTAGTTTACCTATTGAATTATTTATTTAAGTTTAAGCTCATTATTGTAATGTAATTTGTCATTTACTTCATATTTATGTTACTTATCTGATTGTTATTAACTGCATCGTACGAGGTCGTACGAATGTTTTGGATGGCCGACTGTTAGCAATAATTATTTAATTAGCAATATTTATTTAATGTGATCACATTTATTAAGATAATTTTGTATAGTACGTAAAGATGGCGCCACTTTAATATGGTTAATAGTTTGACTACGCACTACTTCCGGTGATAAAGTAAAAGTTGTTGGTAGGCGCCATCTTTGCATCCATGTTGAAAAATACAATTACAACTAGTTAGTTGTTATCCTATCGTCGAACGTAACACTTCTTGTAAAGATATATTATATTGTGCAGTGCAGGGTTTGTTTAATTGGACAAAATTATATTCCTAAGTAAGTACATCATTATTTTTATTCTCTTGAAACCTATTTTACCCCATGGCGTTTACACGATGTATCTTTTCATTTCAAATTAACATTATAAGTGTACACACTTAGTAGCAATAAGTCTTATAAAATCATTTATCCAGCCACGTTATGATACTTCGCATGAATAAAATGTTATCACTATTTTTAATATGCTTAGAAGAAGGACATATAGTTTTGCAAAGACGTTTGGGAATGCCTAGCTCATAGAATAAGTCTAGCTAGATATACAATTGTCATTTGCTATCATTAAAAAGTATTTATATTTCACGAAGAAGACCGTATCTGTCCTGTGTCTTTGCCGTATATAGGCAAGTAAACATAATGTCTGTGACTCTACTTCGAGCTGAGACTCTTACGGTGCAACGTAGAGTGAAGATCCCTCGGTGCAATGTGCTTGTCGTGCGTGGTCGAGATCAAATAGACTGGGTACAGTATGTCTATTACTTGTCGAGATTATTTGACAGTAAATACCGCACCATATTATCACGGATATTATGGTACTTACACATACCATAATTTATGGGTTTAACCATGTACCTACTACATACATTTCGATTTTTATTCATAAAACTTATATTTTGTTATTAATTAATTACCTTTTTTTTATTTGCTGATGCTGATTTAATAATGATGTGGTCTGCTATAGACGACCAGAACGAAATCAAAGAAACGCAACCCTACGCATGGTTTACTAACGATGACGATTGGCGACAACCATCTTGTCTAGCTTGACTTCATTTTGTCGCGACGCTGTCGTGTGGTTGCCGTTCGTGTGAATATACCTACGCTAGAGGACCGTTTTGAAGAGAGGATATCAGTGCCTCTACCATGAGTTTTCTACACTAACGTAATCTACAGTCGCTAGCGACTACGGTGACACCTTTTGTATGAAATGCTTCCAAAAGTGTCCACTAGAGGCGGTGCTCGTCGCTAGCGTGTGTAGATTACGTTAGTATAGAAAACTCATGGTATAGATACTGTTCTTGTCGCAATATGTTTGTCTCTCTTTGACACTTTGATGTAATTGCTGTCAAAACGGCCTATTATAGAAGCAATTATAGCTATAGTTATTTTAAGGTCATCGAGGAAAAATCCCTTTAGAGCTATTGCTACCAATCACTGCTTCTAAATGTTTAGTGTGTCCTTGAGTTAGCCAATCAGAGCGCATTGTCGATGGTGGGGAATAGGCGGAATAGATTTAAAACTAAATTAATGTCATCGTTCTTCTTTGGGTTAATTTTTCGATGCTTGAGGTCAACGGTAGTCAGGGGGTCTCTCTGAATCTACCCACCTAACATCGTAGTTACGCAGCCCTTGTCAAGACAGGCAAAAAGGTTTTTTCGTAGCCGCCTTTTCCTTGGATTGCTTTTCCTCATTTTATAAATTAAAGCACCATTTATGAAAGTCGTAATCCAACATTTGCATAAATATTATGTTCAACATACATACATCGTATTAAGATAATCCGTCATCATTCAGACTTAAATCTGTGTAGGTAATGCCTTGAAGCATACATTAGTCGGTAGGTATATCTATACGTGTTTATGTAGGTATGTAAATGTACTACATACGTGTATTTTTTATTAGCTAGGTAATCTGCTTATGAGATTAAAGCAAAAGAGCCCTGGGTTTGTTTTAAAACTACGAAGTATTTAAATTCACTCAGCCGTTCAGGTTCGGTCAGTCCACTTGAACAACTTTTTTTTTGCAAATAAGAACATGGTTGATAATCCGCACACAACACAAACGGTTAACGTAAAGCCATAGTAAAATTAGCCATAATAACATTTTGTGTTTCTAGCAGGGTTGTTGCTGATGTGGCTTTTTTAGTATCAGCGGATGCTGATGCTGATATTTTGTGATTAATATCAGCTGACGTGACGCTGATGCTGATTTTACTGATAAAATACAGGTCTCCCAAGAAGTGTCAAACGGTAGTGCAGAAGAAGAGCAATTTTTAGAGGTATCGGAATTCCATAGGTATGCATCGCGATTTATTGTTTTTTAATCAAACTCAGTCAGAGTAACATTTTCGATCATTGTGACTTGAATAGTTGAGATAGGTACAGTCGAGGACAGAAAATGTTTATCACATTGCAAAGTCGATTCCATCTCATACAGCGCGCAATAAGGTTTAATATGTCATAACAATCCACGTCATTTTATTTCCGGTCAACCTTATGAAACATAAAAGTGCACGCGATTATAGACCGTAAGGTGGTAAACATTTTTAGTCCGCGACTGTACATGTGTGATTTATTTTCGAAACCAACTGAATAGTGAACCTTGCAGATACATGAATATTCGCTTTCATAGGAACGAGATTTTCATAGTCGAAATATTTGCATTTAAAAAAGAAAAAAATGTTACAAAATACTACTTCTGAATGCTTCCTAATTCTTTGAGATTTAGGACTTATTGGCGGGAACTTGCAGAGTGACGTTGCTTTTTCATTTTTATTTTCATAAATTTGTGTATTTTGAGTTTTATTGGGTATTTTTGGTGGTATTTTACCCAATAAAGATCATCCATGTGCACCAGTGAAGTGAAATTAAATATGTGTATCGTGACCTGTCAAGCAAAGATTTTCATAGGGCATCGTGCCTCTACCCAGATGGATAATCCGCCTTACTAAAGCATGACATTTAATTTCACTCCGCTTGAGGGGCTCCCTGAGCAAATCGCTCTCAGTTCGTACTGCGCACGGCTGTCAAATACTGTCAATTCTGGCTTGTTTATTTCATGTTGCCATAGAGGCGACTATCCTTCTGGACGTTTTAAATTCTTTGCTGTCAAGTTATCTCAAGAAGTCCGTGAAGAGTTTTAGTACACTTTTATGGTGACTGACTCAGGACTATAATGTGAAGTTATTTTTCGCGCTCGTGGTGTAGCATGATTAGCCGTCGGCAAAGTTAAGCTGCGTCTACGCGTCTGTCGTGGTCGGTACCTGGATGGGTGATTTCAAATCGAGCGTTTCCTTGCTTCGGAAGGCACGTAAAGCCGTTGTTCCCGGTTATCACTTAATTGTGATAGTGGTTCAGCTAGTTGGATGCCTCATAGGTGGCTTGAAAAATTCCAACAGTAGGTTGACCACTAGTCTACCTCCACCAATCCACAGTGGGCACGCGTGGTGGAGTATCGCCCAGTCCCTATCACCCTCATTTGTGAAAGGAGGCCTGTGCTCAGCAGTGGAACATTATAGGATGATGATGATGAGTTATTGATATTTCGCTTTTATAATAAATAGGTTTCTTGTAAAAATATGCAACACCGCAAAAAAAAAATATGGAGTCATTGTATCTGGACATGGTTCTTTGAGGGAATATTGGAGAGCAGGGTGACAGGAAGTGACGTCACTCCGGTGTATACTAGCCACGTTCTAGAAATATTTCAGAAGAGGTCAAGTGCAGCCATAAATATGAAATTAGAATAAAACATGAAAATTTTGAGCAACACGCACGAACACATACGAATGAAGTACCTACTTTAGCTTGTGGTGTCATTGAAGACCAGAATTCTAAATTAAATGAAAAGGTTTGAACCTGAAGCGAATAAATATAGTTTTAAATTTCTACCTAATACATCTAAGGCTACTTAAGATACCTTTAGGTATCTAGTAACATAAAGTGTAGTTCTTTTTAAGTTGAGATATCATTTTTGGAGATAGAATATCCTTCAAAGTATCTTCAACAAAATCACATTAGTTCAAGTATACCCTTACAGGACATTACGTCACTTTATAAACAATTTATGTAGCTAAGATAATGCATATATTATGTATAGGACGGAGACCACGTATTGCCAAGAGCCACCCTCCAATGTAGCTGATTCCACCCTCGGGATACCAAAGAAGGTCTTGAGTTTTGTACTAGGAAGTAAGTTATACAGAAGAGGCATGCATTGACATCTTCGTAGGATTTTGTTTCGCCATTTTCTTTTCACTTAGATTATGTTTGCCTCACGTTCCTTTCGCTACACATAGCCAGCTACAAATAAAACCTGACCATCGTTTTACTCAACTATAATTGGTACGCGTTTAAAGTTTAACAGACAAGTATTGCAGATACGTGCGGTATACCGCAGACAAGTCTTGCTCTGTGGTGAGTGCCCACCTGCTCAATCCCGCGGGTCCAGTCTGCGTGCCATTCTTCTAGTTTCGTATTTATATCTGCGTTGTTGTGCTTACAACGCGTCCTACTTTAACCTCATTAATTTTTCATCTTTTCACGCGAATTGATACAAAGAAAGATGGAAGTGTGAGTAAAGTTTGCGCGTGGATGTAAAGAGTAGGCTTGTGTAAAGGGATCTATAATTAGGTAGGTAAAATATTTACAGTCGTAAACGTTCATGTTAGATTCTACTGATTGTCAGTTCTTAGGTTCTCTTTGTTCAAAATATTGTAACAACTCATCCGTATGATAAAAATGAGATTGATTTTTTATCTTCTTTTATCTCGCAAGTAATTTCCATCGCTTTTGGCTTTTCCTTGCGATTAACTTCAAATGTCGGTGGGATGAATTATTAGATTCATGGAGGGCTTTGATAAAAAAAATAGTTATTTTATGTGGGAGGAGAATGCAATGTGGGACCCGTTCTCATCCCTCAGGCATTATTAGGGAGTGCAGATACTGTTTGAAATTCCTTAGGGACCGGAGGGGTGTCGGTGAAATGAAAACTAGTCATGTGAAAATGCTTTCATTGCTTTTTACGCGTCGCTAGAGGCAATTTAGACGTTGTGGTGTTTTGAGGAGATCGATCCCCTCACCCTGGGGATCAGTAGGTGATCGTTGTGCCACGCTCTGTGGGATGCAAGAGCAATATATTTTGCTTCATTGAATTCTCAACAAATAAGTATCTACTTGATTGGTCATTTGCTAGGCCATCAATTGTTTCTTTATTGTTCGATGGAGGCGCATCGTAATATCTTGGTTGCGAGTGGTGCTAAAACGAACTCTGTTGCTTTTGCTCTCATATCGCACTTGAGTCACTTTCAGTTTATTACATATATACAACCTACCCAAAATACATAAACTGAATCGTCTGAGCGGATTATTGATTTAAGTAGAATAGATTTTGTGTATGACTTGACCACAACCTCACCATGGTAAGTGATGATGGTGATGAGGGTGGTAGCCAGCCAGGTGGGTGCTACAAAGTACCCTAAAATGCTAAATCTATATATATCTCATCACACTTTCCTTTGCTTAAACATAAATATACATGGGTAGGTAAGGTATAAGTAACTTATATCGAATCCAAGAAATTACTTTTCTAGTACTCCCTTGTTTTAAAGTCGGATTATATTTGTGGAATCGTGGGCAACTATAAACGCTGTAACTATATAGGTGCATATAGCAAGTACGTACCATGTTCTTACGGTTCATCGAGGAAAAATTCCCTTTAGAGTAGTAATACTATAGTGAGAATAGTGATTTGTCACTCATTTTGAACAGTAAGGAAGGACCAATCACTGCATCATGTGTTTTTCACTTGGCCAAACAGAGTGCATGCGTCCTGGACTTAACCCCAATCAGAGCGTATTGTCGGCGGTGGGAAATTGGCGGAATATATTTCAACCAAAATAAATGTCATTGCGCTTCTTTGGGTTAATTGTTGTATGTTGCCGTTGCAACCAATATACAGGGTTACTTTTCCAAAAGGCTCTAAATGTATTGTACTTGCCAATATGAACCACATTTTTTATGAAACGAACTCTGAAATCTCGAAATAAAATACTTTTTTCATACATTTTGATAGTGCATCTTTAGTATGAAAAGTTTTTATTTTCAGAGTTTCTCCTATGGTAAATGTTGTAAATAATGATAACTAAAATAACCTCCGATAATTTGGTTACCTTTGAAATGTAACCCTGTATCATAATGTGTTGCCATATACAAAATGTCTAGACTGCAATGCCCTTTTATCCATACCAGCAAAATTACCGATGCGCTTATTGTGACCTTTAATAGAAAGGGCATATTTGTTGTCTTTTCACTTCCACCAAAAATATGCCATTATCTAGGAACCAGAAATACAATTTCAGATTCCGCTTCAAAATAAACAATGGGTCGAAAAGACCCCTAAGCAATCATTAGGGTGAAAAAACTTTGGGGGAACCCAACGGCGTCGCGCGTGTACGAACAAGATGAGCAGCCAAAATTTTATTCCATCCCTATCCCTTTTGATAAACAATACACTTAACCAAACATTCTTTATGTCGAAATTGTTTAAGGGTTGGAAAATACTCAACTAAGTAACTATGTGTAGTGTTTGTATCTATACAGTAGATATAATACACTGTCTCATGTACACCAGTAGAGGGGGTAGCTGTCAACCGGCCAGTCTGACATTAGACGCGGTGCGGGTTGGACGTGCGCTTGCGCTCGGACCTGGTGTAGTGGTGAGCCAGTGCTACGGAGTAACTAGTCACTAATCTGTGCAGTGGTGTCAGTGCGTGGACGCTACAAGTGGCGACGAGATAAAGTACGAGAAACGTGTGTAAAAGGCCAGTAAATAAAATTCAATTATTATTAAAAGGGAAGGAAGGTGACAATAAAAAGTGTGTGAGTTTTATGCAATGCGTACTAAATATTATACCATATTTATAACATTTCCTAAGTAGACGAACCCAGTAGTACAATAGTAAGAATAATCAGTTGGATCGTCATGGAATGTTGTTTACGCAAAATAATCCCAATGTAATACATTTCATTCCACTTATTTAAGTGAAGTGACGATTTTGTCAGTGGTATTATGGATTGATGAGAGAATAAATTATAATGTAAGAAAAACTATAAGATGCTTGGGTACCTACCTTCCTTATCTTTTAACAAGATTAATAGAATGAAAAATGCTACTTATGTCCAAAATTATTCCGCAAAGGTAACAAAACAAATGTGTTGTCGAATAAATGATTATTGTTTATTCAAAAAAGGTACAAGGAGATTGCATTGAGCTACAAATCTTCCTAATTAAAAAGATGTCACTAATACCTTTATACCAGCATATAAAGGTTGCTTTGAACTCTCATTAGCAGGTTGTTTTCGGTAATATTGTATTTTCTATAGGCTTTATTGTACCTATTTGTTTCATACTTAAAGGAAGCGCTTAATTACCTATAGTAAATATAGTGACGGGCCCGTGTGCGCAGTTGGAAGATTCCACCTGTTGTGCCGCAGGTCATGGGTTCGATTCCCACACAGGACATGCATTTGTGTGCATGAACATGACTGTATATATGTAATAAACTATGCAGGTATATTTCAATTTATTTATTTGCTGCTTCACATGAAGCACACCTACACATACATTTTAGGTACATAGGTACCTAGTATGTTAAAGATGTTACAAAGAATAAAGTGGTATAATACATAAGCCCTGCAAGGGCATTGCAACATTACAATAATATTAAGTAATAATTAAATACATAAATCCAATTAAATTCAACAAAAATAAGGAATGAGTATTATTAGAATAGTATGTAATACAGTATATTGATTATATGAGTTACATGTCAGGCATATTTATCTGTGGTAGCTTTGAAGAATTCCTGCAGATTATAAAAGTATTTTTATAAGAAAGTCTTTCTAATTTGGATATAAATAATAAAGTATATCAGCTTATTTTCTTCCAGTATCAGTTTAGGAAGATTAAGATATATTATTATTGCACTAACATAATATGATACTGAACTAAACATTGTTAGTTTTGGATGTGGCAGGGTAGTGTTCTTCAGGATGTGAGAAAGATGAACGTGTTTGAAGCACCTGTAAATTGTCTCATAAAATTGGAATTGGGAATTGTCGTTACATAAGTAAATTAAGACAATAAGTAATTCATTAAATTGAAATTGAGGCTTCAGACTTCTTTTAAATAAGAGGTACTGTACTTAGCGTGTACCATACCTATTGAATTTCAATAAATTAGAGGTTTATAGAAATCTATATTACTAGGGTATTTATTACGACTAATCATATTTTTACGACTAATCAGGTACCACCACCTGAAATGAACCTGAAATGAATGAACCTGAAATGTTATGACCCTGAAATAAAATGAAGTCGAAGTCAAGTCGAAGTCAAGTCGAAGTCAAGTCGAAGTCAAGTCGAAGTCAAGTCGAAGTCAAGTCGAAGTCAAGTCGAAGTCAAGTCGAAGTCAAGTCGAAGTCAAGTCGAAGTCAAGTCGAAGTCAAGTCGAAGTCAAGTCGAAGTCAAGTCGAAGTCAAGTCGAAGTCAAGTCGAAGTCAAGTCGAAGTCAAGTCGAAGTCAAGTCGAAGTCAAGTCGAAGTCAAGTCGAAGTCAAGTCGAAGTCAAGTCGAAGTCAAGTCGAAGTCAAGTCGAAGTCAAGTCGAAGTCAAGTCGAAGTCAAGTCGAAGTCAAGTCGAAGTCAAGTCGAAGTCAAGTCGAAGTCAAGTCGAAGTCAAGTCGAAGTCAAGTCGAAGTCAAGTCGAAGTCAAGTCGAAGTCAAGTCGAAGTCAAGTCGAAGTCAAGTCGAAGTCAAGTCGAAGTCAAGTCGAAGTCAAGTCGAAGTCAAGTCGAAGTCAAGTCGAAGTCAAGTCGAAGTCAAGTCGAAGTCAAGTCGAAGTCAAGTCGAAGTCAAGTCGAAGTCAAAATTAAATGAAATGAAATGAAATGAAATGAAATGACATGAAATGAAATGAAATTTCATTTCATTTCATTTCATTTCATTTCATTTAATTTTGACTTCGACTTGACTTCGACTTGACTTCGACTTGACTGAAACTCTGACTTGAAATGAAATGAAATGAAATGAGAAAGGCAAAGAAACGAAACGAAACGCTCTATCAAATTGAAAATAATCAGATAAATACGAATTAAAATTGGTAGTACCTCCATTGAATTGGAAATTGTCGGGAAGTTCAAATTAATACCTCCATTAAATTGGAAATCGTCTGGTATTTTAAATTAATACCTTAATTAAATTGGAAATTGTCGGAATTGGGCAATAATAACAGACACATTCTAGAAAAAAAAAAGAGAGTTAGTGAAGAAATAAGCAAGCAGTTAGAGATAATAATAACAGAAATGGAAGATGCAAATAAGATGGATGGTTCAAGAAAGAAATAACATGGATACGACCAGCTTTACAGTAGTATACAGTTTTAAGTAGTATATGGAACGATGTTAAGCAAGATGTGGACCAGCATACATTAAAATTGAAATGTCATTGACAAGGCATACATAAAAAATGAAATTTGGAATTAAATGACATAAAAGAAATGTAAGGAAAGAATAATGCAAACACCCACAAAATAGAATTCCATTCAATTGGAATTACTTGAATTCCATTCAATCGGAATTACTTGAATTCCATTCAATCGGAATTACTTGAATTCCATTCAATCGGAATTACCTGAATTCCATTCAATCGGAATTACCTGAATTCCATTCAATCGGAATTACCTGAATTCCATTCAATCGGAATTACCTGAATTCCATTCAATCGGAATTACCTGAATTCCATTCAATCGGAATTACCTGAATTCCATTCAATCGGAATTACCTGAATTCCATTCAATTAGAATAACCTGAATTCCATTCAATTAGAATTACTTGAATTCCATTCAATTAGAATTACTTTGTTCGAATTCAATTCAATATGAATCAATTAGAATTACTTGAATTACATTCAATTGGAATTACTTGAATTACATTCAATTGGAATTACTTGAATTACATTCAATTGGATTTACTTGAATTACATTCGATTGGAATTACTTGAATACCATTCGATTAGAATTACTTTATTTGAATTCCATTCAATTAGAATTACTTTGTTCGAATTCCATTCAATTTGAATTACTTGAATTACATTCAATTGGAATTGCTTGAATTCCATTCGATTGGAATTACTTGAATTACATTCAATAGGAATTACTTGAATTCCATTCAATTGGAATTACTTTATATGAATTCCATTCAATAAGGATTGAATTAATTTGTTAGAATTCCATTCTATTGGAATAATTTGCAGTTCGATGGTGGTGATTCTATGCTGGCAGCATCAATCATATTGATAGCGGCCTGAAGCTGTCATCTCCAGTTGGTGCCGGGGGTCTCATGTGAGCACTTACTTTCTATTTGGTGTCCATGTGGTGGTGCTTGGGATAGCTTTGAAAGCAGTATCTGGTGAGTCGATTTCACGTTGTTTGCTAATATATTGCGTAGGTTCCTTATACGGTAACAAGGTACAGGTTCCCATTGCGTTGAAATAGTTATTGGTTATTGACTTAAATTGGATAATGGAAAAAACTTAAATTGTGGATATGTTTATTTACTTGTTTAGCAGTTAGAGCAAGATTAGAGCTATACATTTGCAAGTAGTACAAGATTAATCAGTCGACAAAGGTCTATTAGCTCTAAAAAGAATAATATCTATGAAAAGAATACCCAGTCCTATTACTTCAGACAATGCTTTACATCACAAGCTCATGGCAAACATTTTAACAAAAATTTATTTGCTAAAGAAAAAAATAAATGCAGGTTCATCCCTGAATTGGATCCATAGTTTAGAGAATTTTACAAGTGGATGGTTTGCGAGATGCGAGGGATGTTCCAAAGATGGTTTTGTAACCGATATCTTCCAAGTTTACGTGAATGGTTCAAGCACTCATGTAAAGGACCGCGAGTACCATCTAAGGAAATAATAAAATTTTGGTAAAAGGGAAGGGATGCAGTGTTTGTATCTATACAGTAGATATAATACATTGTATCATGTACACCGGTGTTGGTTAGAATCAGTATTAAGATTAAAGACGTGTCTGTCGCGACACTGGGTGAAAGCCACAAATATCAAAAGTGTAATTTGCATCAGTAAATAATAATTATCTCTAGTATTGATTACCTACATTTGAAATAATTAAAATTTGTTAAAAGGGAAGGGATGTAGTGTTTGTATCTATACAGTAGATATAATACACTGTCTCATGTACACCAGTAGAGGGGGTAGCTGTCAACCGGCCAGTCTGACATTAGACGCGGTGCGGGTTGGACGTGCGCTTGCGCTCGGACCTGGTGTAGTGGTGAGCCAGTGCTACGGAGTAACTAGTCACTAATCTGTGCAGTGGTGTCAGTGCGTGGACGCTACACTATGTATATGGATAAATGTTGAGCATTAAAAGAAAATAATCGTCATCCGTGGCTAAGATATTACATACTAGAATATTAATAGTAAGTTTGGGCTTAGCCACAATCTCATCATGATATTAAATGACATTAGCCAAGAAAGGAACTTGCTGTTTACGTCCTAACTAATATTATAAATGCGAAAGTGAGTTTGTTTTTTTGTTACGCCTTCACGCCTTAACTAATTTGGCATGCAGATAGCCTATGGTATGGAGGACATAGGCTTTTTATCCCGGGATGGCGGGTAAAACCGTGGTGGACAGCTAGTGGTTGGTGTTTACAAGCTTTCATTTGATACCCATATTGTCTTTTTTATTCCTCAACGCCATAAAAAAAATACCCTATGTCACTTTCACAGACAAATCTAACGACACCTCACATCTTTAAATCCATCAAGCCGTTTAGGCTGCAGAGCGTGCCAAAGAAATAGACATACAAACATACATACTTACATACATACATGCTTCCGGGTCAGTTGGGTAAAAAAAAAACAACAAAGTTGGTTTTGGACATTTTTTTTATTGTGTATAGGCCTGTTTTTGACCATAATCTTACCATGTTGAGTGTTGATGTGGCCGTAGGTGGTAAGCATACAAAGCCTAGAAGGAACTGGATCTCAAGTGCTGCTGTCGGAACACACCAAATGTGCTTGGCGACAGATTTTCAACTTGAGGGTGGTAGCCAGCCAGATGGGTACTACAAAGTACCCTACCACCGTGCTATGGTTTCCTCATGATGTTTTCCTTCACCGAAAGCTCAAGCTCATTGTAGGATTCGAACCCGGGACCTTCGTCTCGGTATCCGACGTCACTACCTTCACAACCACTGAGCCATCATCGCGTTAAAAATTTAATAATGAAATTTTGAGGTTCACTAAAGTGTAGATACTGAAACTATTTACTGGCCATTTTCAGTGAGTATATTGGAAAACTGCTCTAAGGGTTAAATTGTGACTTTGAATTTCATGACGCTAAGAATCCATGAAACAAATATTTTGCTTCAAACGAAATTGTAAGATCAAAATCATTACAAAACTATTTTGATGGTAGAATAGGTATTTGAATACAAACCCTATTTAAATATTCGTAGTCACCCCTCACTGAACAAGTGCCCATTAGAGAGGAGACACATGGTATTTCAATATCAAAAATTATGCTTTATGTGCAGGCTGATATATTATTCAGACATGAGCACCCCCTCAATTATGACATCTGATGGGCTTAGGGTTGGGTGTGCCCAACCCTAAGCCCATCAGATGGTTGCATAAATTTAGTCAATTTAACACGTCGCTAGAGTGTTAAAGGAAATTGTTATTGCAAAGTTGTTTCAAGCTAAAATAACCTTTCTTGTTGTTAGCTTTTCATTCTAATTTTAAGTAAAAACAAAATGCCACTCAAAGTTCGATTTCTTTATTATTGCTACGATCAAATCTAGTTAGTGAGCTAAATCAATGTAAGAAACCAGTTTAAAAGTGTTCGTCTTGCAGCGATTTTAAAATGTTGATTAAATTATTCAACTAAAGAAAAATAGAAGAGCAAAAGAGATAAACGAAAATAGATAAAAATACATGATACTTATATTCTTATTTCCATTAGAATGGTAAAGGCAGGATAAGGAAAATTCACCATAGAAATTGTCCATTATTCTACACTAGCTGTTCCCCGTGGTTTCACCCGCGTTCTCGAGACAAAAAGTCCTTTGTCCTTCTCCATACCATAGGCTACCTGCATGCCAAATTTCCTTATGATCCGTTGAGTAGTTGAGGCGTGAAGCCGTAACAAACTCACTTTCGCAGGATATTACTTTCACATTGATTACAGGTAGAATAAAACTTTGTGTTTTTTTAAATATAGGTTGTTGGGACGTTGTATGAAATATATCACAATCTGAACACGGATACTAGAGGGCCAAGAGAGCTAAGAAAATTAGTTTACCAGGACACCACCCTAAATGTTCAAAGTTAAAATTACACCTGAAGGTAAAACATATTGCATATACCTACAGACATAGAGTACTACAGCTTAAATGGGAATGAGAATGCTTTAATTTGATTGTTCAATTATTTTAGAGACACAATTTAAATAGTTCCACAGTTTGTATTAACAACGTAAGTGATTGGGACTGTAAACGAAATTACAGACATAAATTAGAAAATAAATTACTTTTTACTTATCTATGTATGTAGGACAATCTGTAGAATACTCGCAAATTGCAAGAGTTTGGGTCTGAACCATAAATGTCGTGAAGCTGTAGAGTACAGTGTGTGAGATAGGGTGGTAGGTATACAAAAGAACAATTAAACCCGTGCGTAATTTACACTTGTCTTTGTGATTGGCTATTTCTAGTTTCCTGATATTAGAAACAATTCCTATTGAAATTATAGTTCCTAGGCTATATTTATTATACAATATCTACTGTTGGGATTGTGTAAACTTGCTTTTTTTACTGTGTATAGTATAGGCCTGTGTTTGACCACAATCTCAGCATGGTATAAGTGATGATGTGGCCGAAGGTGGTCAGTGGAACTAGCTCTCAAGTGCAGCTGTAGGGACACACCGCTGTGGTGGTACTACACCAGGTGGGTACTACACCGTGCTATGGTTTCCTCACGATGTTTTCCTTTACCTCACACTCGTTGTAGGATTCAAACCCGGGACCTTCGTCTCGCCGTCTGACGTCACTACCACTGCCGCCTGAGTTCTTAGTGGATTATTTAGAAACATGTTTTTGTGTGAAATAGGCCTACTAAAAAACGTAATCTGTTTTGTATAGAACTGATGCTGCTCCAAATGAATATACCAGTCGGTATTGCGCGGGCAAGAGACCGGATGGTATGTCTTTGATCCCTTGGAGTGTCGGCAAGTCGCTGGTGTGGGATGCCACATGTGTCGATACACTCGCGCCATCTCACTTACCGGCTACTTGTAAAGCTGCAGGGGCAGCGGCGGCCAGTGCGGAAAATTCAAAATTCAAAAAATATGCATCGATTGGACCCAATTATATTTTTATGCCTTTTGCGGTCGAGACCTTGGGACGATGGGGGTCAGAAGCTCGCCGTTTGGCTCGCACCTTGTCTTCAAAATTGATCGAGACCTCCGGAGACCAGCGGGCGGGGAGCTTTTTCCGCCAACGCGTCAGCTTGGCTATCCAAAGAGGAAACGCTGCCAGCCTTCTGGGAACCTTGCCGTTAATCGGAAGCAGCGGCAGGCTTGAGGAAATTTTCTATATATAGATTATATTTTGTAAATATAGATTGTATTTTGTACATATTTGTTGTTAAATATCTTTATATCAACATAGCACATACCTACACGTGGAGCACCACAATCCCTTCTATGTATATTAATGAGCAATAGGGTTGAGAAACCATGAACGTGCCATATTAAACAATTCCTGGTTCGTTTTGCCGCAGTGGAGTGCCTAAATAACATCCCCCATAATCGTCGTAATTGCGCAACCAAGCAGTCCAGTCGCCCTCGCTCGAAATATAACTATTACGCTTTTATTAAGCTCACGAACCCGCCAAAGGGATACTCATAATTTAATTACGAACCCCAAAATAACTTATTTGAAGTTGACAGGAATTGCTTTGGTGGTTTAATCGAAGTGATGGTTTGCATAAGGAGTCAAAAGTTTTCGCTGTTTCCGTTAAAGAACTCGAGCGTTAAAATTTCGTACGAGTTATGTTATTTTAGTTTAACGTTTTATAGGCACACTAGCAGACCCCCGCGGTTTCACCCGCGTACGGTTTGAATTTTCTCCTTCGAAAACCAATGCACGCCACTGATTATTAGACACAACAAACAAAACAAAAACAATTATTTTTACAATTAATACTAAAAACCTATATTATACCTTCACAAAAAAATCGAACTCAAAGAATCTTATTTAATTATTATAACAACAAATGAGAAAGAAATTAAATTAACTACACTCAAAATATTCTAATGAAATAGAGATTTTTTTCATGGGCGTCACGCGGGTGTGTATTTTGCCAATTTCGAGTTATATTATATAAGTTCTAGTCACAATAAATCACTTTCACATAGTCCTCATGCAGTCAGGCACCGTCCATAAAAGTCATGTTATGCTACAGTGGTGGTAATGTACTAAAACTCTTCACGGACTTTAAAAAAGACACGTTACACATAATTCATTTCATTTCACTTCACTGGTGCACATGGATTGATCTTTATTGGATAAAATACCACCGACAATATGCAATAAAACTCAAAATACACGAATTCATGAAAAAAAAAAAAGAAAACGCAACGTCACTCTGCAAGTTCCCGCCAAAAAGTCCGAGAAAATGAACTTCCAAACAAATTTCGAATTCTAATACAATTTAAATATTCTTTTATATGTGACATTCCAAATTTAAAGAGCATTTCAGTTTCCAGAACAAAAGGCAGATATAGCGCGCGAAACACGGGAGTGAGGCAAATAGGCAAAAAAGCAATTAGGTACAAATTGAAAAACACATACCTGGTATTCGCTTTTGAATTTGTATTTGCTATGTTTAAAATCTGCTGTGTGCTAATTTATTTAAAAGAAAGTGTTTTTCGTTAAATAAAGTTTTTAAACAAAGCAAATACAAATTCAAAAGCGAATACCAGGTATGTGTTTTTCAATTTGTATTTGCTTTTTTAGCCTCACTCCCGTGTTCCGTTCGCTCCATCTGCCTTATTCTATAATCTGTGAAAATCGGATTGAGATTTCAAACATGTGTCAAAATAAAAAATGTTAATTAAATCAAAAGTACTAAAGAGTATTGATATCAACTTCGATGCAAATCACCCCAAAAATAACTTTCTACCCCTTTTTGACCCCGTTAGGCGATGATTTTCAATAAAATACGAATCACGTCTTCCATCAATTCTGTTAAGGAATGTTTATGCAAAATTTGAAGTAGATCGGACCAAGGAATCACGTTGTCCCATACAAACTTTGCCCCCGTATTTCACCCCCTTAGGGGTAGAATTTCGGAAAATCCTTTCTTATCTGATGCCTACGTCATATAAAGAACACACCCTCCAAGTTTCAGGACTCTACGATCAGCGGTTTAGGCTGTGCGTTGATTGTCAGTCAGTCATTCAGGACAAAGCATTTTATATGTATAGACTAGCAGACCCCCCGCGGTTTCACCCGCGTACGGTTTGAATTTTCTCCTTCGAAAACCAATGCACGCCACTGATTATTAGACACAACAAATCAAACACAGATATTTTTACAATTAAAACTAAAAACCTATATTATACCTACACTAAAAAATCGAACTCAAAGAATCTTATTAAATTATTATAACAACAAATGAGAAAGAAATTAAATTAACTACAATCAAAATATTCTAATGAAATAGAGAAAATGAACTTTTTTTTTTCATTGGCGTCACACGGGGTGTGTATTTTGCCAATTTCCAGTTATATTACATAAGTTCTAGTCACAATAAATCACTTTCACATAGTCCTCATGCAGTCAGTCACCGTACAAAACTCAAAATACACGAATTTATGAAAATAAAAATGAAAACGCAACGTCACTCTGCAAGTTGCCGCCAAAAAGTCCGAGAAAATGAACTTCCAAATAAATTTCGAATCCTAATCCGATTTAAATATTCTTTAATATTTGACATTCCAATTTTAAAGAGCATTTCAGTTTCCAGAACTAAAGGCAGATAGAGCGCGCGAAACATGGGAGTGAGGCCAAAAAAAGCAATTCGGGACAAATTGAAAAACATATACCTGGTATTCGGTTTTGAATTTGTACGTGCATTACGTAACTTTATTGCAATGAAATTCCGATTGAAATAACCTCTGAATCGGTAGAAATATTACAAAATCGGAAATGTTTATATTTCTAATGAACCACTGTTTGTATTTGCGGTTATCAGAACGTAAAAAGATATCAACAAACCGCTATATTGAACCGATTTCAATTCGAAAATGATTGAAATTTAGTTACGTAATCGCCCCCCTGGTATGCGTTTTTCAATTTGTATTTGCTTTTTTGGCCTCACTCCCGTGTTCCATTCGATCCATCTGCCTTATTCTGTAATCTATGAAAATCGGATTGAGATTTCAAACATGTGTCAAAATAAAAAATGTTATTTAAAACAAAAGTAGGTACTAAGAAGTATTGATATCAACTTCGATGTAAATCACCCCTAAAATAACGTTCTACCCCTTTTTGACCCCGTTAGGCGATGACTTTCAATAAAATACGAAGCACGTCTTCCTTCAATTCTGTTAAGGAATGTTTATGCAAAATTGGAAGTAGATCGGACCAAGGAATCACGTTGTCCCATACAAACTTTGCCCCCTTTTTTCACCCCCTTAGGGGTAGAATTTCGGAAAATCCTTTCTTATCGGATGCCTACGTCATACAAAGAACACATCCTCCAAGTTTCAGGTCTCTACGATCAGTGGTTTAGGCTGTGCGTTGATTCTCAGTCATTCAGGACAAAGCATTTTATATATATAGAAGAACGTAAAAAGATATCAACAAACCGCTATATTGAACCGATTTCAATTCGAAAATGATTGAAATTTAGTTACGTAATCGCCCCCCTGGTATGCGTTTTTCAATTTGTATTTGCTTTTTTGGCCTCACTCCCGTGTTCCGTTCGATCCATCTGCCTTATTCTGTAATCTATGAAAATCGGATTGAGATTTCAAACATGTGTCAAAATAAAAAATGTTATTTAAAACAAAAGTAGGTACTAAGAAGTATTGATATCAACTTCGATGTAAATCACCCATAAAATAACGTTCTACCCCTTTTTGACCCCGTTAGGCGATGACTTTCAATAAAATACGAAGCACGTCTTCCTTCAATTCTGTTAAGGAATGTTTATGCAAAATTGGAAGTAGATCGGACCAAGGAATCACGTTGTCCCATACAAACTTTGCCCCCTTTTTTCACCCCCTTAGGGGTAGAATTTCGGAAAATCCTTTCTTATCGGATGCCTACGTCATACAAAGAACACATCCTCCAAGTTTCAGGTCTCTACGATCAGTGGTTTAGGCTGTGCGTTGATTCTCAGTCATTCAGGACAAAGCATTTTATATATATAGACTAGCAGACCCCCCGCGGTTTCACCCGCGTACGGTTTGAATTTTCTCCTTCGAAAAACAATGCACGCCACTGATTATTAGACACAACAAATCAAACACAGATATTTTTACAATTAAAACTAAAAACCTATATTATACCTACACTAAAAAATCGAACTCAAAGAATCTTATTTAATTATTATAACAACAAATGAGAAAGAAATTAAATTAACTACAATCAAAATACTCTAATGAAATAGAGAAAATGAACTTGTTTTTTTTTCATTTGCGTCTCACTCGGTGTGTATTTTGCCAATTTCCAGTTATATTATATATGTTCTAGTCACAATAAATCACTTTCACATAGTCCTCATGCAGTCAGTCACCGTCCAAAACTCAAAATACACGAATTTATGAAAATAAAAATGAAAACGCAACGTCACTCTGCAAGTTCCCGCCAAAAAGTCCGAGAAAATGAACTTCCATGCTTCCAAACAAATTTCGAATCCTAATCCGATTTAAATATTCTTTAATATTTGGCATTCCAATTTTAAAGAGCATTTCAGTTTACAGAACAAAAGGCAGATAGAGCGCGCGAAACACGGGAGTGAGGCCAAAAAAAGCAATTAGGTACAAATTGAAAAACATACCTACCTGGTATTCGCTTTTGAATTTGTATTTGCTATGTTTAAAAGCTGTTGTGTGCTAATCTATTAAAAAGAAAGTGTTTTCATTAAATAAAGATTTTTAAACAAAGCAAATACAAATTCAAAAGCGAATACGTGGATTACGTAACTTTATTGCAATGAAATTCCGATTGAAATAACCTTTGAATCGGTAGGAATATTACAAAATCGGAAATGGTTCCATTTCTAATGAACCACTGTTTGTATTTGCGGTTATCAGAACGTAAAAAAGATTTCAGAAAACCGCTATATTGAACCGATTTCAATTCGAAAATGATTGAAATTTAGTTACGTAATCGCCCCCCTGGTATCGCTCCATCTGCCTTATTCTGTAATCTGTGAAAATCGGATTGAGATTTCAAACATGATGTGTCAAAATAAAAAATGTTATTTAAATCAAAAGTACTAAGGACTATTGATATCAACTTCGATGCAAATCACCCCTAAAATAACTTTCTACCCCTTTTTGACCCCGTTAGGCGATGATTTTCAATAAAATACGAAACACATCTTCCATCAATTATGTTAAGGAATGTTTATGCAAAATTTGAAGTAGATCGGACCAAGGAATCACGTCGTCCCATACAAACTTTGCCCCCGTTTTTCACCCCCTTAGGGGTTGAATTTCGGAAAATCCTTTCTTATCGGATGCCTACGTCATACAAAGAACACACCCTCCAAGTTTCAGGTCTCTACGATCAGCGGTTTAGGCTGTGCGTTGATTCTCAGTCATTCAGGACAAAGCATTTTATATATATAGACTAGCTGACCCCCGCGGTTTCACCCGCGTACGGTTTGAAATTAAATTAACTACAATCAAAATATTCTAACGAAATAGAGAAAATGAACTTTTTTTTTTCATGGGCGTCCCACGGGTGTGTATTTTGCCAATTTCCAGTTATATTATATAAGTTCTAGTCACAATAAATCACTTTGACATAGTCCTCATGCAGTCAGTCATCGTCCATAAAAGTCATGTTATACTTCAGTGGTGGTCATGTACTAAAACTCTTCACGGACTTTTGAAAAGACACGATACACATAATTCATTTCATTTCACTTCACTGGTGCACATGAATTACGAATTCTAATCCGATTTAAATATTCTTTTATATTTGACATTCCAATTTTAAAGAGGATTTCAGTTTCCAGAACAAAAGGCAGATTGAGCGCGCGAAACGGGAGTGAGGCCAAAAAAAACAAAATTGAAAAACACATACCTGGTATTCGCTTTTGAATTTGTATTTGCTATGTTTAAAAGCTGCTGTGTGCTAATTTATTTAAAAGAAAGTGTTTTTCGTTGAATAAAGTTTTTTAAACAAAGAGAATACCAGGTATGTGTTTTTCAATTTGTATTTCCTTTTTTGGCCTCACTCCCGTGTTCCGCGCGCTCCATCTGCCTTATTCTGTTATCTGTGAAAATCAGATTGAGTTTTTAAACATGTGTCAAAATAAAATGTTATTGAAATCAAAAGTACTAAGGAGTATTGATATCAACTTCGATGCAAATCACCCCTAAAATAACTTTCTACCCCTTTTTGACCCCTTTAGGCGATGAGTTTTAATAGAATACGAAACACGTCTTCCATCAATTCTGTTAAGAAATGTTTATGCAAAATTTGAAGTAAATCGGACCAAGGAATCACGTTGTCCCATACAAACTCTGTCCCCGTTTTTCACCCCCTTAGGGGTAGAATTTCGGAAAATCCTTTCTTATCGGATGCCTACGTCATACAGAGAACACACTCTCCAAGTTTCAGGTCTCTACGATCAGCGATTTAGGCTGTGCGTTGATTCTCAGTCATTCAGGACAAAGCATTTTATATGTATAGATAATACATATTATCACTTATCTAACAGGTAGTACTTATCACACGTCTCTATTATTGTCTATATAATACACTATGGAAGGGATCCAGGGTGAAACCGCGGAGAAAGCTAGTAGTACTACATAGATAGATAGGTAGATGGACCAGTTATTTAACTCTAAATATACGAGTATTCCGATTTCGTTAGAACACCTCAAACACCTGCATAATTTTAACTTTGAGTAAAGTTTCGGCACTTCGCAGCATCGGTTTGAAATACGTGTTGCCACAGCCACCCTTCTCGTTTCATTAATTTTATATTCCCCCTGGTTAAGCGGAAAATAGCATAAAATTAACAATCTTTTACAGTTTTACCCTAAAAAAAGTTTTAATTTAAAAATAAATTTAATTAAATATTGGAGGACCTATCTTATGAATCTTATGGAGTGATTTGAAATGTTGACAACACTTGGGCTCGAAGTTGTCCTTCTAGACAAAAATGTAAATAGCAAGTAAACTAAACAATTTCGCAGTTGCTCGCTTAACAAAACTACTTCCACGCCTGCAAGTGCTGCCAACGATCCTGGTGTGTTCCTGAAAAGCATCTTAAGGCACTGTGAGTTTGTATATAGATAGACTAGCAAAAATGCGTTTCTTTGATTCAGTTGTATGTAAAGAAGATCACATATTTTTAGTTTTTGAAAAAAAAAAAAAATGGCCGTTGACAATATTTCCTAAATTCCAGCGAGCTCCAAAACACGTTTTTTTTTAATAAAAAACGAAACGGCCAAGCCACATATTTTGAATAAGGTGTAGAGTTTGTGAAGTTAGGGCTTGTAGAGTTAGGGCGTGTAGAGTTATAAGCTTGGCTCTACATGAGATCCGATATCTTTTTGACAGTGCGAGCTATATGGTCAAGTATTGGCAACATTTTACTTGAAAATGTTTTTGGTGGGATTATATTATCTATATTAAGTGATTCTCAAAAGTTAAACAGCCGTATCGCAATGAAAAAAAAACCAACTGTAGTATTTTGTAGATGCCTAAGTAGTTCGAATCAACGAATAAACAAAAACGCTTATTACCATATTATATGCGAGAACTCTAGGTAAAGGGAATGTTATTAGGGATAATAGGAGTCCGGCGAGACCCTTTGGCTAGGGTTGACAATAACCGTTTTCTCTTCAATATTGCGCCTTTCTATTTATGTGTAGTAAGTACCTACCCCCGCCTGTCCCACTAGCTTCCTCGACGCAGATTTAATTTTAAATTACAGTTCAACTGGCAACACCCTCGTTAAAACACCTTAAAATCGTTATACTAGCAAAAACAACGCACCTTTTAAATTTGTAGTAGCTACGTAGTTTGTGTACGGCAAGGCGGCCTAGACAGATTTAATAATTTTTTGATTAAAAATTTATGAACTGAAAGAATCATTTTTCTCAGGTTCTTTAGGTACACACGACTCCACGTCAAGCTCGACACCCTATATACCCATAACTACGCTACATACAACACACAAAATTGTTAGAAAAGGACTATGCATCGTGGCAACGGCCAATTACAGCGCAGTAAACGTTTTGTGCTTTGCGCTTACACACACAGACGCACTTTTTTGGCATTGTTTGACTATTGTTTTTTGTTTTTACTTTTACAAGTTTTCTGTATCAGTCAGTCGCGCTAGAGTAAAGTATTCAGACGGGCGTCGAACCAATAATCGTTAGAATAGAAGTCGCGGTCGCGTTCACATATTGTTTCATTATTTTATTATATAAAAACTGAAAGCTAAAATATTTATGGCGCCCCAATAAACTCCACAACAGCGGGAGCTGATAGTGGTGTCGTGGTGTTGAGGGATGGTGGATATTCCATTAAAGAGATTGAAAGAAGGACGGGGATTACGGTGAGTGTTACTTTTTAATACCTACTATTGTAAATAAACTGCATAATATAGAAATGTGTCCCTTCCTCTCTATAAAATTACGTCTCTTTTAATACAAACTGAACATGATTATCTGATGGTAAGTGACGGTTAGTTAGATAGTGTAGTTGGCTTCAGCCATAGCCTATTCACACTCTTTCCGCGAAGTGAAGTGACCTAAGTAATATATTAATTAATCATCTAAGCTCAGACATTTAGGTATTTATTTTTAGTTAACAATTTCTCGAAGCTACTTAAATACCTTTGTTTTGTTCAACAACCTTTAGGAATCTCATATAATGATAATACCTATGTGATATTATTTTTAAATTAAATGACATTATTTTAGAGGACAACAATTAATTTTTGGTTGCGACGCCATGAGGTGACTGGGGGCGACCTATCGGCTCACCACCGGCAGCTCTACCAGCGCGCCACCGCCGCTGAGCAAGATGCTGCTATTATAGCGGCGCATAGCAATCAGCCATTTTTATGCACGCAAGTTACTGCCACACAATATCGCGTAAGTTGTTTTTTTTTATAATTAGGTAGGATACAGCCTGCAGCTCCTTAATTTGAATTATGTTTTTATCATTTTTTCAGTTACTAACGACATTATACGTATTTTATAAGAGCATAAAACATATATCTATATATTATAGGCGAAAAATAGTAAGACATGAATTTATAATGAAAAAATAACGAATATAGAAATCTTAACTACACTGACTAGCATTAAAAAAAAGCCACTAATAAAATATTTAAATTTAAATATTATCATGTGAATAATATTTGGACAAAAACAGTGGGTTTACGACAAAATAACAATAAAATAAAATTATATAATAATTATTATAGAATGATTAAAAAAATGAATCAATTTTGTAAACCCACTTAAATAGTAAATTGTATTTTTGTCCAAGTTTATTTTTTCCCACTTCTACGAATAAAATTACTTTTTTTTTTGCCTCAATTTGGTGTTTTTTTTTAAATACTACATTAAATATATTTGATTGTTGCTTTTCACTTTAAGAAGCTATCTTGCGTGATTTCAGAAATATTTCATGATAAGTTAGTGGCTTTTTTATATTGCTCGTCATGTTTCTCGTGTGATTTTAATGCATTAATCAGTATAATCAACAACAAGTATTTAACAAACAAAATTTCTTGTCATTTTACCTTAAAATTCTACATAAACCATAATGCACTCTTTATAAAGCCTGTTTATCTATACGTGAAAAATACTACATCAATAAATATTTTATTATTGATCTTATTTATTTTTCGGTCCTTGTAATTGTTCAACTAAAAGCAAAAGCCGACAAAACCTTGAGGTGCCGAAATTTAATTGCCCGTTTGTTAACAGCAGCGTTGCTTTTGTTCATTGTTATACTGGTAATTGTCTATACTTCCATATAATTTACCATTCTATATAAGGAATCATTCAGAAAAGCTTGGTCAAAGCTACTAAAAACAAAAGTTTTATTAGTCGTAAGCCAATGAAGGCATTTTAATGTTATTTAGGTGTCACATAATTATGGAAAGTAAATCGCTAATCGACTATTTACTATCACCACTATTCACGGTATCTCTATCGTGGGAGTATTAAAAACATTAAAGTTATTATTAAAGTTAGTATTACCATAGCTTTGTTTTTAAAGGAAATAATGTTTTTACTGTTGTTTCAGGTATCAACCCAAACAATCCGGCGCAGATTAAATGTCGCAGGCTTGAAAACATGGATTCCGGCTAAAAAAATAGTTCGTTCGCGTGTAATAATTCGTGCGCGTAGGTATTTTCCATAATAATTTGTGTATAGTAAGTTGTGTTTTGAAACAACTAAGCCATTTATCACCTTGCGCACTTCTGATACAGGTAAGGTTACTTCGAAGGCTATGGTAAACTAATTAGATCTTTTAACATAAAAACCCCTTATAAAAGAGTTAAAATAATTTTAGATTGCATCTCTTTTGCATTGTTTATGATGATTATATTTTAATGCAAATATTTAAATCTATGTGATTATCTATTTTTATTGTTAGTAACTCATAGTTTTATGTTTTGTTAGTCACCATTACTGTTATTATAACTAGGTTATTATAAATGTTAATTGTTTCCATTTTTTTAAGACTGATTCAGTTCACTGTATGTTAATTTCTAAGTCATGATTATGATGATCTATTTACATAAATATATAATATTTGATGTTCCTTTAAGTGTTAATTTATATTGCTCATGTTATTTAAATTGTGTATTTATTATAGTAAATTTTGTAAAACTCTTACTTATTATGTGCACTGTTGATTCAGATTTTTAACTGTTATTGGTTTTTAAGTCAATTGGTAGCTTTGTTTAGATTTTGATAGTTATTTTATATTACTCATTCATTATAGACTTTTAAGACTGATTTTGATTGTTTTCAAGTAAGTTCGGAGACACATTGATGATCCATGCAAAGAATGACTAGAAAGAAAGAAATAATTGTGATTTTAGTATCTAATAAAGTTTTATTTTCCATATAAGAGGTTGTTTATTTATACTTGAAGTTGTTTTAGTATTAAACCTATACTCGGGGATAATTTAGCTTACTATTGGTGAAAGAAAATTTGGTGAAAAATTCTTCCAGAGATTATCCCGTTTAAACAAACCCGGGAACGTGTGCGGGGAACAGCTAGCCTACATTAAATGCATAGATAACGAACATATTTAACTATATTGGTCACAATCGCATAGCCTAAAAAATATGTTTTTTTTATTCATCTTTGAAACATAATACTGGTTACTGTATGTCAACCTTAGGAGATAGGTATATGCCACCGCGGACTTTTCTGTTGACATTTTGATGACCTACAATTCTCTTGTATATTATTTTGTTCTATCATCAATAGTTTTCGCAGCGCGAATAGCGTTTTGCGATTTAAGGAATATTATAGGTATTTTTTTACACCTTGGATTATTGAAGTTTTCGTAGGATCCCATTTTTTTAAAATAAAATATGTAGAAGTAGCTTTTACTATTCTTCATAAATCTGGCTATCTTATATAAAATATTTTTTCGAGTCCGACTATTAGTCCAGCCAGTGATTATCGCGTTTAAACAATCAAAAAACTCTTCCGCTTTATATTTACCTATATTAGTATATAGGTATATGGTTTATGGGCGCAACGCGCAGCGCAAATTGAAAAGTAACTCGTGAGCTTGTAACACAAATGACTACGCGACGAGCACAACCTGTTTTTAGAATTCACTATTCATAATACGTATAGGTAGAGGTGTGGATGACGGCGCGGGCGCTTCAATGAGCGTGAGTGGGTCGAAATAACAAAAACATATCGCGCTCTCTCGCACGATTCGCACAGTTCAACTTCTACTAGTCCAAAGTCCAATCAGTCTAGGTTGATACGTCGTTGACTGTACAGTGACCTAAAGAATATTTAAAGTGTTCACTTGGCTTTGTGCGTTCATACCTTTATATTATAACAATAAATAATTATGCAAATTGAGGCTTTTTTCATTCATTTTTGTTAGGAGACTTATTTTATTGTATTAGCAAAATAATAAAAACGTGATTGATATGTAAATATATGTTTATCTACATTATTTTACTATGACAAGAGTTCCACAGATTTTTCATGTGAGAAAACGAAGTAAATATCGCCTTCCACTTAAATAACTTTTGTTAGTTTACTTGAGTTTATGAGATAAACTTTTCTTCTATAACGGTAGGGTTAAGGTCACATTCTGATGTAACATTTTGTTACATTTATGGTTATTAGATGCCTACTACGAAAAGGGTAACGATTTTTAGAGACAATAAATTCACGCTTCACTGAAAAATAAATGTTGCGCCGCCCGTCGGATCACTCATCGAGCTCAAGTCTCTGAAGAAATCATTTTCTATTTTTTTTTCTAAGAATAAATTCTCCGTAGTAGACATATTTTAAGGGCTCTACTTTTTAATAGACTTTTATTATTTAACAGCTTCACGACGTCTTCATTCATGTAAATTCTTTAAAAGGTTTTGGTTTAGGTAGATATTTTTTTTACTATGTATCTAGGAACGTGTTTGTACACTGTCTTACCATGCTTATCCTCTGTACTCGCCTGACCTAGCCCTAACCGATTACCATTTTTTCCGTAATTGGGAAAATTTGCTGAAAAGAAAAAATAATGTTGTCAGGACTAAATTCCTTCAAAAAGTTTGTAGCAGATCCCTAGAGTCCTATCGCAAAGGCATAAATGATCTTCTCTCGAAATGCCAGAAATGTTTAGTTAATGAGGGCAAATACTTCGGTTTTTTTTTTTTTAATATTAATGGGTTTTATTTTCCAATATAAAACGACAACTTCATAATTTAACTCCTATTATTTGATTAGATTGAAATAAATATTTGACGGCCTCTAAAATTTCCAAATAAAATGCTTGGAAATGTGAAATTTCTTTGTACAGACCTGTAGAAATTTCACATTTCCAAGCGTTTTTTTCCTAGAAGATGTAAAAATTCTGCGGAAAAATTGGTATACGTACTCATAGCTTGAAACAACGAGATGACAAAGCGTAGGTACCTACTTAGATAGTGTGGATGCGACCACAATTCGCATGCAAAGTGGCTGATCGGCCATTCTTTTTTATAGAAAACAATATCAAAAATGGTGACCATATTTACATTTATCAATTTTATGAGAGTTGTGTGCCGTATCGAATGGGAAACTGGAAAAAAGTGGAATATAATGTTTTCGAAATAAAACTTCTTTAGGTGCGATGGAAGAAAATCTCAATGTCGAATGTGTAACTTATCCGTGTGAGGGTTTATATATAAGCCACCAACAGACCTTTATAAAGAAAACTTGGTTGCAAGGTAACAGTGTAACGTTTATATGTAACGGACGCTACAAACGTTTCTAGGTGACGAAGAAGAGAAAGACAACTAGCAACGCTATATTTTCACTTTTGTGAAATGTAACTAAGTACTGAGTTGATAAGTGCTTTTCTTAATTCTTATGTCATGGGACTGATAAGCAGGCAGACGATCCAGATGGTGGCCGGCCATGCTCTGTGGACATTAGTCACAGAGCAACGACGACGAAAACAATAACAATCCTCGTGCCCCGTGAATTGTGAAAACCGCATAACCGACGTCGTCTAATATCGACTCTACCAAAGCACTGTTTGTGAACAGTCCAAAATGATATAAAATATAAAAATTATTATAAGGCAAAAAAGTATATGCCATCTTTTCGCCCACCGACACGCTAGAATATTATGGATCTCTGTCAGGAGGGTGAGTTTTTTTTTCCATGCCTGTGTAATAATAATGCTAGAAGGATTGTTAAGAATTTCAAAAGAAAGAAAACTGACTTTTCGTATTATAATAGGTATACAGAGTGAATACTTTTCGAAACGTGGTGTTTGTTATGCCTCCCTGTGGTTATGCTCAACAACTATAGTATAAAATGCCGTCGAATTTTCAGTGAAATGTATAAGAAGAGAAATAACAAAGTTGCATGTAGCCGCGAATTTTTACAAAAAAATAACAAGAAAGTAAAAATATGTTTTACTAGGCAGCGAGAAAATCATATATTATATTATTATTTTACCATGAAAATCCTGAAAATAATAAACAAGTCGGTAGCAGAAAGGTGTCTTAGCAAAGTTTTCATGTGTAATGGAGTATGGAAGAAATATTATTATAATTCCTATTGAAAGAAATTGTCGAAGCGATACTAGGGAGATTTATTTGTTATGTGAATTGCAACAAAAGCGATCTTTACGAAAAGAATTGAGGTCACAACATTTTTTGTTAAGTTTCCACTTCGCTGTACGCGTTATGTTCGCGCCCATCCATGTATCTCGTCAACATTAAGTTTCTGTTGTATCTATTGATATAACTTACTACCTAAGTAGAAGTAGAGCAATACGGTTACATTAATCTTCTTTTTAGGCCACATAAAATACGACTCAAATGTATTTTTTCCTTTGACTAATACAAGGATAAAAAAATTACATGTACCTAGTGTTCATTACATCTTCAGTTTTGTAAAGGTTAGAAGTCATCCTCTCGATAGCTGACTATACTTAACTTATGTAACAACTTATGTAAGGTGGGTGACCTTATGCTAGACAGTGTTTACCTAGGTAATATTGTTCGTATTACAAGAGTATCCTTGCCTGGCCTCGCGATATTCTACAGTGTCTACGATGCTTTTGTATTTTGAATAAGAAAATCAGGTGCCAAGTTACCTAGATAAGCATAATTTGAAGAAATTTTGGCAGGCACTTGGCTGCCGGCCGGATGCAATACCGAAAGTACCAGGAAAAGGAAACGTAACATTAAAAAAAGTTCAGTTTTCCTACTATATTTTACCAAAAGATCGCAATTTGACTATATCGTATCAATATTTCAAACTCTTCATGAAATGAAGGAATGTGACGATGGTATATTGACATGCAGCTCCTGGAATCCAATTTTTTTCACATTTAAGTTCCTACCTAAGTAGTTACAGGACGCGCGTCTCATCCGCGAGCCCTACGTTATTATTCTGCCTACAAATTTCTAAAATCTAATAATAAGTGCACCACGTACTGGGAAAATAGCTATCTGAGTCCATTAGAATCTTCTTTGTGGGTGTGAAATTAGTTGTTTAAATCCCGTGTCGCCCGCCTACATTTGCCTCTGTCAAACTGCTACCTACCCATAAAGGCCACTCGAGTTAATTTGAGACCCGCATCAATCTGTCAAACACTAACTATATTTTTTTACGAGACGTTTACTATGTAGTACCTACTTGTACGTATGTATACTCTGAGGTAGTACTATAGATATTACCTACTTTTGCAATTTTCTCTTATACTTTTTTATTTTCAATATCTGGTAGTAAATTGTAGTAGGTAGGTACCAGTAGGCACATCAGGCGACTTGTTTTCCGCTAGTTCGTCAAGGTCCCAAGAGAGTCCTGCCGTTCCCGTCCAACACTCTGGCTTCTAAAGTGAGTACATTTTCCGACAGTTAGGCCTGCGATCTAAATGTAAATCAAGAATGTGTATGTAATGTATGGCAAACGAACCGAATAAAACCGGCTACATTTTATATTTTACATGCACTCTCTATAATAGTCTCTAATTCGGTAGGATATCTATGTTCGGCAATGAGGAGTTTACTTACGATAACTTTTTTTTTTTTTTTTTTTATTATCTTTAATAAAGAGCTTTATCAAAATTTGATAATGTCGCTGTGGTAAATTATACACAAAGTACCTACAACACAATAAACCTACTGACTACACTCAGTTAATAAATAATTTTGAAATATATCTAATCTTTATTCTCTAAATTCGAACCAATTTGAAACAGGCACGATGCCCTATGAAAATCTTTGTTTGAAACTTAAGTTCACGATTTGACATCGTGAACTTAAGTTTTAAATTGGTTCGAATTATCAACAGTTTGACAGGTATTTTCAGCATGGAGGTGCTTCTAGCACAGAGAAAAGAAATAGGAGGTATCCAAAGATTTTCATAGGGCATCGTGCCTCTACCCAGATGGATAATCCGCCTTACGTAGTATTTATCTACTCTGAGGCCCTACTAAAGCATGACATTTAATTTCACTCCGCTTGAGGGGCTCCCTGAGGAAATCGCTCTCAGTTCGTACTGCGCACGGCTGTCAAATACTGTCAATTCTGGCTTGTTTATTTCATGTTCCCATAGAGGCGACTATCCTTCTGGACGTTTTAAATTCTTTGGAGGTATCATAAGAAAACTTGAAAATGATCCTTGGGCCGCCAGGTATAGGTTCTTTAAACGTATGAATTGAATACCTACTAACTTCTCCCGTCGGCCAATTTTCAGTAGCTGGCATGAAAGGTATGTTATGCACATTACGTACTTTTAAACGTAAGAATGAGCACGCTTACCCAGAAGAAACCTATTCTCCCTTGCCTTGAAAGTCCCTAGATTGTAAGTCATCAGGAAACACAGACGCCGGAAGCAAGTTTCACTCCCTTGCTGTCCTCATTATTATAAATTAATGAGGATGCAAAACGCTGCGTCCGTATTAAAACGGTATGTCAACAACGTACCTACGGGTAAAATTTTCCCGGCATCTTGTGGTTCGATGTAAAAATTGGGATAGTGGAATAAGGTTGAAGAATTTCTGCGCACACTCTCCATAATAATAATATATCCTGCTGAAAACCGATAGGCAAGCAACATTTCTTCTATTGTCGAGGCTCGTGAGTTTCGCCTTTGGCTCGTCGGTCTATTGAGTCAAGGGCGTCCAGCTGGTTCTTAGGGGATCCAACCCAGAGATGGCAGCAGTGCTCCGTGCATGAGCGGACTTTTGCTTTATAAAGTTGTAGCAACTGTCCAGGCGTGAAGTTACCGCTTAGCCGTAGGGAGGATAACCAGCTTTTTAGCAATGTTCCTGCCTTGGACTCGATAGAACAGCCAAAGTTTATTTTGGCTGTTAAGGTAATGCCGAGGAGATCCAGCCGATCGCATATAAGTATATGCATATAGGCAAGGATGCAAATATATCCTAGTCTCTAAGGCTGTTAAAGCCTACAGTACAGTACACTACATTTTTTACTAATGCCTAAAAAAAATGTACTCCCACCCAAGGCAAAAAGCACTAGATATTGAACAAAAATCAATCACTATATGGAGGTGCAAGGTGGATGACACCCAGGGTTGCCAACCGTAGAAAAAAATCCCTCGTACATATGCAGCTAAAAATCTCGTATTTTGACTTTCAAACCTCGTACATTTATTATGCATTGAAAATGTGCTAAAATCAAAATTGAGGCTTATATAAGGTCTTATTAAATTAGTGAACTTCCTCTTGAGGGATAAATGTATATTTTTTTTTCCTTGGATTATTTTTCTAATATTATTTTTTGATTACTAATGACCTATACATTCATCCCTCAAGAGGAAGTTCACTAATTTATTAGGACCTTATATACTGGATTATACACATAACTACTGGTTTTAGGAATTTTTACTCAATGAAATATATATAAATAAAATATTGCAAGTTTCATAGTAAATAAAACAAAAAAAAATTCAATAAATCTATAATATATAATGAAGTAAAATCACAAAAAAACTAAATGTGTCTATTACATTATAATTTGCAAGGTAACTTAGTTTACATCTCTTCTCCAAATATTATGTCAGGAACATCCTCACTGTCATCGTTTTTTCTGCCGTATATTTTATCTGTTGTCATGCGGCTATACATTTCTTTTGTGGGTTCAAAATTGACGCAGTTTCCTGTACGGGTTGAACCTTTTGCGCTCTCTGCAGCAAGAAGTGTGCCGTTAACTGTCTCCACAGTTAGCCGGTTTCTTATCTCTGTCTTAATTAAATTTACTTTACTAAAAACCCGCTCGCAGTCAGCATTCGCATGGGGTAGGGACAGTGTAGATAGGGCAAAATAAGCCAGCTCGGAAAAGTCTTCAGTTTTCAGTAATAGAGCCCAAAACTTATCTGGCTCACTAATTTCATTCAACCCTTTAGGATGACGAGCTTGTGCATTAGGCAAACTCCTCCACTGATTGTCGATTATTTGTTTCTTTCCGTGATCAGCTGGTGCGATTATACGGGGGACCACTTCCATAAGAGGCATAAGTGTAGGGAAATGGCTCCTAAAATTGTGAGAGAGCGCTGATGCAGGTTCAAAAACTTGTAGCTTTGACAAGACAGGATCTTCCATATTATATCGTTTTTTTATTTCGGTGGCTGCAACTTTGTAGAAATTTTTGCAGCATGAGAAGAACTGTGCAATATCTGCAGGCTGTCTGATCACATCTGGATACTTCAAAAGCTCATACACTTTAACGCCAAGATACAGTGCAGCGTCATGCAGCTGATGTCGCTGACTTTCAGGGTTTATTTCACCAAGATTTGGCCTCATGACATATTCGCGTTGTAAATAACGCAATAGGATTTCCTGATAGAGTGCACGAATTTTCTCATGTAGATTGTGAACAACTACTTTCTCGCTTTGAAATTCTAGATTGAATTTATTGAATAAAGGGAGCGACCATTCGAGGAAACAGAAATAAAGTTTGTAGAATGGGTTGCTGAGTTTTTCGAGAATAAATACTGCTCGATTTCTTACATCGGCTCTTGCTCTATGTGCACGATTTGTCGTAAAATCGATAAAAAAAAGACGTAGGGCCTCCCATTGCTCTAATATCCTTTCAACCACTGATAATAAGGAAAGCCATCTTGTCTGTGATGGTTTCAGTATTTTGTGAGGCTCCACTGCAGCAAACGACTGGAAGTTACGAAAATCAAATAGCCGTTTATCACTATGTTTAAAAAAGTTGTAGATATCTCTAGCCAGTTGTTCTACACCTTCAGGCAACTGTTTACAGGCTTCACTGGCACACAAATGAGCCGAGTGACAAACGCACTTCGTGATTATGATTCCTGGAAAATCGCGTATTAACCTTGTTTTTACAGAGTCGTTATCACCCATCATCACATTACACCCATCTGAGCCAAAGCCAATCACATTTGTCAATGGAACATTACGGTTAGTTAAAGAATCGAGAAGAGCTCTGTATAAATTCTCGGCATTGGCAGTAGGAATATCATCAGCATCAGGTGTTTCCTTAAAAACTTTGTACAGTTCCCAAAATGCGCTACATATCTTTTGAGCGTCTTGATCAAAATAGCGTACCACAACGCAAGCAGTTTTGACCGTAGAAACGTCGGTCGTCTCGTCCGTCATCACCGAAAACTGATTTTTTTGTAATTTTTGGGCTAAATCTGCTTTTTGGCCTTCTCCAAGGACGTTCTTTACCACACCTGTAATTTTGGTTCGTTTAAGTTCAATTTCCTTGATTAATTTAGAATCCGTCACAACTTCTTTTAATAAATCTGTCAAATGGTCAGCAACCGAGAATGCTATATTATGCTCCGCAAAAAAAGTAGCAAGTTTAATTTCAGCACGAGCTTTTTCTTTATTTTGTGGAGTTAGACCTCTCTGGAATCCAAGCGATGTTAATGTTTGTATTTTTCCACTGGATCCAGGTTTGTTGCCCAGGTGTTTCTTGGTAGAGGCATGAGTTTTTAAATTGGATAGTTCAGCTACCATTGATGTTCCCGGGCAATATGCACATTTAGCTTTTGTTAAATCATTGGTGTCTGACAAAAGCCAGTCCTTAAAAGTCGGATCCTTTAACCATTGCTGTCTAAAATTTTGTACACGATGCTGCGATAATGTGTTACCTTCCTTTTTTCTTGTCCAACCACCTTTTTTGGGTAATTTTCTAGGCGGAGTCAAAGTAGGCGAACGGTCACTGTTTTCGTCGTTATCACTCATAACGATACTTTTATTACACCACTAAACAATAGACGAAACAACGAAAAGACTAGCCAGGTATTTAACAATAAAAAACCTTCTTTTTTACAAAAACTTCAATTAGCTACACGTACTAACGTAGTACAATTAAACACGGCCGGCCTGCAGCGAATGGAACACGTAAGGAACAGAGAAAGTAGAAATTTGCGCTATGTTGTGACGTGTGTGATAGAGACGACTAATGCGAAGAACGAAATGTTTTATTAGTCGGGGATTACCCGGTTGACGGGATAGCTACCTACCATAGACAATCATCGTGTAAATGCGGCAATGAAATTTTTGGTGTAAGTAATTTCCGACAAGTTCTGATAGATGGCACTAGTTTTTACTATTATATAATGGTGATGCAAAGTGTTCGAATGGCCATTATCAAAATCTCGTATATAATTGTACGAGATTGATAGTGTCCTCGTACCTCGTACGGAAGACCACAAATCTCGTATTTGTACGAGGAACCTCGTACGGTTGGCAACGCTGATGACACCTTCATTTGAAAGGGAAGATCTTCCGCCAGGCTGGGACATCGTGCCTGGGGACCGCGGTCCAACTGTACATGTCGGACAGTTGTATATATGCAGATTCTCGAGAAAACTTCGCCAGCGCGATGCAGGATTTAGGCGCGCGATGCAGGATAATGTGGCGCCACGCCATCTATCTTTCCGTGTGTGAACTATCTCAGTGTTACTGATAGATGGCTGATAGATGTCGCTACATCACTCCCTTCCTAGACGGAGGTCGATCTGTTGTTGCGTCGTTGCGTTAAGCTTGCAAGTGCCAGTGCTGCTCGAAGTCTACGGTGAGTCGAGACGGAGCGCAGATGCTGCGACAGGTTGAGCCGGCTGGTCCACGTAGTGCAGAAACCGCCACGCCGGAGAGTTGATCCGGGCGTGTGCTGCGGTGGACTGTGCGGGCGAGGAGCTTAGTCGCAGTGTTGCCTTGCAGGACCAGGAAGCACGGTGAGTCGGCTGCGATGGACCTGATTAAGGCGAAGTTGGCTTGCTGTGTGACTGCTTGCCGGTGGGGAGTGATGAGCTTGGAGAATCTGCTCAGAAGTGCTACTGCATGTTCCGTGATTTTGGAGGGTTGGAAATATTCCCATCCATCACGTCGGGGTCACCAGTGTAGCAAGGGTACCTGTCCCTTGCTTGGATTTAGATTTAGGGAGTAACTCGGTTTCTCTCCGCCTTTACGAAAACTCGCGCTTTTACTTTGTATTCATTTCTTAACTTATTGTAATATTTCTGTTTTCTGTTATACATAATTTAAATTGCTTTCCATTAAAATCATTTCTTATATTCAAATAACATCCTTCATTTCATTTGTTTCATCTTTCTTTCTTAATCATTCCTTCCCATCGCTTCACGATAGTATTACCTATTTTCATCGCTTCTCGATATTCATTATTACTTAGATATTCCCGCCTTCTGCCTGACCGAGTTACTCCCTAAATCTAAATCCAAGCAAGGGACAGGTACCCTTGCTACAACTATAACAAAAACAATTGAAAAAGTGTCCAGCGGCAAGCAGTAAATAACAGTTTCAAATTCCTCAAAATATTCATTTTTTTGGTTCACTTCATCAGATTTTAATGTTTTATTTTCGAAAACTGCATTTTATTTGGTTGCGATGACGATGAAATCTGTTTGACCGTTTCAAAATTTGCAAAATGCAATAAAAAAATAATGTCTCCATACACTTTTTTTTGTAAAATTACGGTGTATAGTAGTGATGTGAAAATACGGTAGATCTACTGTAGTAACAGTATATCTGGCAACTCTGTACTCAGCGGACTTAACTCCGTAAACAACGTCTAACTTAGGGTAAACATCAGTTACGAGGCGGGAAATTAGATTTTTTTTTAGTTTAAATTTTTTTTACCTTCTTTTTTTTTTGGTTTATTCAATATAGGCCCTAATAAGGCAGTAGAACTTCGTAGAACAATATGGATAGATGTTTCAGTGATTAGCGACAGTAGAAGTTCATTTGGCACATTGTAGTATGAATGTTTTTTGATTAATATGAACATATTTAAATATTTCTCACGGTTTCTCTAAAAACGGTAAAACTTACTATTATGGGAAACTTATACAAAAGGTATCAATTCTAGAATATGCTAAATGAACTACTACTGTCGCGAATTACTGAAATATCTATCCATATTTTTCTACGAAGGTATAAATAAAATAAAACCTCGAAAAAATTCAAATTTCCCGCGTCGTAACGGATATTTAACCTTAATTTCATACCCTGTTGCTACGGTAGCGTCACCAATTTATCGCCTTTTAGGGGACACTTTTGGATGTATGGAGATTGTTCTCCTTACCTCCCATGGAATTACCTATATCCCATAGTATTTGTATCGATTCGCTGGCTTTCTGACAGTTGTGGGAGTTCGTGGTTACTTCATTCTTAAGGTCTTAAGGTATCCTTAAAATGAAAATGTAGTCTTTAGGGCTTTATATTTCCTGGTCTTATTGACACATTACAATAGAGTTATTTCTCAGCATTTTCTCAGTTAGATATATAATTCACAACTATTTATCTCAACATCTCATGAGAAACTACTTCTAGACTTTACAATCTCTCTAAATAGCCTGGAGCCGAACTGACTCTAGAATGAGCTGAACAGCATGACGCGTTCCTAACACAAAACAATTAAAAATAATATTCTTTATAAAATATATAAAAGTATAAACCTTCAGCCAGTATACTATGTCTGTGGCTAGTACGCGAAATAAATAGGTGGCGCGCAAGTCGCCACATCGTCATTGTCAGTCAGTCTGACTGGCTGTCATTTTCGTGCTGAACTCGGAACCAACTCGGAACACAATTGGAATGGAACACAAAGTGTCAGATTGTTGTTGTTATTGTGAATGTGAGTGAACAAAAGTATTTTTAGGGTAAGGTCTACAGTTATGTACATTTGTACTGGTTTAGATTCCTTGGAACACAGGATATGCGTACTTGTCGATTAGAGACCATTTAATAACCTATTATTATCTTTTAAGACTAGTTAATTTAAATCTATTAAATAGGTAAAATTAGATAAGTAGGTTGTTAAATATAACCATAGTGTAAGTAATCAATGTTTACTTCTGCGTCGTGTCACGGCTACCTTTCGTTAATATACTATAAGTACTAGTTACACCTAATTAGTATTTACCAGTTTTTAAGGTTAAACGGGTCGAACGATGCACACACAGAATTTACTCTGTCCAGTCCTCGCAGTATTTATATTATGTTATGCACAGGGGGCCTACCACAAGCTCTTAAAACAAGGTTAAAATAACCTTATTTGTATTTTGTCCCTCATTGACATCCGGCGTCAAAACAAGACAAAACACAAATAAGGTTATTTTAACCTTGTTTTAAGAGCTTGTGGTAGGCCCCCAGATGTTATGTCATGTCAAGCACTGGGCAACTTTATGGCCTCGTTCTTTACCCACAGATTATCAAGTGATACTACCACAGACCACTATAGGATCGTACGTATGACCTACAATAAATGGATGATAAATCTGCTTTTTTATGTCAATTGCCACGCCATCTATGATTAATGTAGTATAGATTGAATATTATTGTATGGTTTGATAGCAAATGAAGTTGTGAATTGTGATGATGGCATTTTGTTTTTTTTTTTTTTTGCAGAAAAATGGTATTTCGTTTAAATAAACATTCATGAAGATATGTATGTTTTAGTAAAAATAAACACTACAGCGCCATCTAGGAATCTCAAAAAAGTCTAAATTTGACACAAGCTAAATCGTTCTACATATCTCGCGAGAGACGCGCGTCCAAGAAATATGTTGCGCGCGTCCTATAATAGGTGCCGATCCCACATAGAGAGTTACGCGTTTCGAGTTCCGCGTTCAGTACTGTACACACAGCGAGCGAGCAGTCTAGAGTTCTATAGGTAAATGGGCACCTTTGTATGTGTGCTTGTCACTTTGGCGGCCAGCAATCCTAAAACAACATTTAAAAAAATATGAAAGTTTATTACTGTGGTGTATTTGGAAAATAAGTTAGTATAGAGTATTGACGATTTAAGAAATAATTGGATATATTATGAAATTGCAAGATAGGTATTGTTATTAGTATCCCGTACCAAAATTATATACATACGGCAAGCAATAGTTTGTTAACATTCTTTATCTCGCCTCATTGACGTTTATTTAGTTACATTAGTGGCTGCTCGAGCTCATGGGCCAGAATGGCTATTGTCCTTCCTTCCTTGTCACTCAGTAAGTAAATTAGATAGTGGCCCTGATACTGTTGTTTACAACTAAACTAATTTTAATCTCACTATGTCTATTTCTAACAAAGAACATAAGGAAAGTATGTAAGAAATTTAGTCCAGTCAAATTAGTCTAATGCTTTTTTTCAATTTAAATAAGTAGCACATCAACATCTCTCGCGGTTACGCTTAAATACACGCAAAATAAGACGGCAAAGATTAATTTGACAGCTTTAAATAATATATTCTATCCCTTTCAAATAACGTTCGTAAGAAAGAGATGAGATGTGACCAAAATTAGTGTAGTGCGATTTACAACAGAATCGGTACCAGTGATAGCTCAGACGTGCCAGCTTTAGAGAATTGAACTCCGACAGAACTCACGTTCTCTTGAACGCCGAGTTATCTGTGTACAATGATCAAAGGCGCCGCATAGATTACAGTGAATTAAATAGCAACTACTACTAAAATGTTCGAAAAAATGTGACTGGCAACACTTGCTCTCTCTTATTTCCGATGTCATCGTGTGTTCCGTGTTTGCTTTGTCTGCTAAACAAAATATAGGCAATTGTGAGTTTTTCATTATAAATATTATAGTGTTATCATACAAATTGCAGCAGTCTTTCATTCGAATACTCTTCACACAAAATATCAAACATAAAGTGGTCCTTCGAGCCGGATGGGGACGCGACGATATAGCAGAGTTGAAAGTGAGAGAGGAGGAGAGAACTCAGAACTCTGAACTCGGAACTCTAGAACTCTCTGTGGGATCGGCGCCTTAAGGGTCTGAATTATATGTGACCCAAGGCGCGGATAGGTGTTTAAGTTTAATGGGCCAGTGAGGGGCATGTCTATCATACAATATACATACATACAAATTTATGAGCGAAGGATGTGTGCGTCACGTGCGCTACGCTGCTTAGTCTTCGAGTAAAACCGCTGCGATAGACGGACGGTGGATACCAAAGTGATCTTATAAGGCTTCCGTTTTTTCCTTTTATGGTCTGAAACTCTAAAATACTTTTGTGTTCCTAGTTTCTGAATAGGTAAATTCTTTTGATTTTTTAGATGGTTCGGAATTATAAAAGAAAGACCGTTGATAAATATCCAAAGGAAAGATTACTAAAGGCAATCGAAGCCGTACGTCAGAATGAAATGAACCCCTACAGAGCTGCGGTACTATTTGATATCCCTAGATCAACTATTACTACCCATTTGAGGAGTTTGAACGGAAGACCAAGAACCAAATCGAAAAAGGTAAGTATGTATGTACATAATTTTCAAGTATCGTATTGTGGTATTACATTTTATAACACAAGTGTAAATAAACCGCACTTCTTGCACTTTTATCCGAAAAAATCAGTCGATAAACTTGAATGCTCTGTTTTAGCTTTAAAACTGCAAGACTAACAATACTTTTACCGTGCTTACAACCTTGTTGGGTCTACTTTCAAACGTCATTGTTGATTTATATTTAGTGGATTCAGTTACTGCTCAAGAGGTTAAAGTGAAGCAGAAACTGAAATTGATCTTGGCAGTACCACGATAGCCAGCGAATATCACACAAAAGTTAATTTGAAAAACAATATTCGTCATTATTTTACAACGATCTTTTTTCGTAGTAAATCCTCTGAAACGTAAATATGTATCCACATATGTTTGGAGAACTCGAAAATGGCTCTTAACGATTTCAAGGAAATCTGCTATACTTATGAGGGTTTTGGGGCCGAAAAATCTACCTAAGTAGGTCTCATCTCTGAGAAAAAAATTCCATCATTTTCCAAGTTTTTGAGCAATGCTCGGTCACACTCCTGGGTGACCGAGCATTGCTCAAAAACTTAAACCCGTACCTACGGGTAAGATTAGTAATTTCACCGAAGCATGTAGGTATGACCAGTAGTGGTCAAAGCGTTAGAATTCCGTCTCGGAATCGGGTCGTATTTTCAATCCGGTCGAATCTTATTGTATTTTTTTTTACCTTTTTTTTCCACTGTCCAAAGGTCCGGTCAAACTGGTACTACTATTGACTGTATTGCTACGTAAAGAAGTCACCACCACTGACAGCTTCCTACTAATAGGAACATATAGGGTGACTGGTAATTAGTAAACGACACTTAGACACGTGATTGTACTCATGATAACAAACAACTTTTTTTTTGGGAAAGTTGTTTGTTATCATAAGTACAATTGGTAAACGAAATCGCACAAAAAAGCTTTTCATACAAAAGGTACATGTCTCCTCGGCAAAAAATTATGAAAAGCTGTATTTTTTTTTTGTGATTTCGAAATTGGTCCCATAGTAAAAGTTGATCGTATACATGATTACTTTACGTGGTTACATTTAATGTCGTATTGTCGTATCCACCCCGTATAATACATGAGAAAGTGAGGTTGCTTGACGCCTCAACGGAACAGCCAATCGTGATGAAATTTGGCACGCGGGATTATATCCTGGAATAACAAGATAGTTTTATCCCGGGAAAACAATCTTTCAAGAATGAAGGGACACGAACGACCCACACCTCCGCAAATTTATCGTCGCCCGCAACGTAATGGCGTGGTAGTACTCCTGATAGTAATGTCCCGATCGTCGACCATTGCCCTCACAACTCACAACACAATAAGTAGGTCCGCCACGTTTACAATCCGATCGAGCTCTTACACACCCTGTTAGGAAGGCAACTGCTCCCCGCACCATTGCACACACCTCCCCGATTATTTATCGTGTACCGCACGCAGCAGTACGCCTAACCTAGCAGTATTGCCGCGTCTCGGCGGAGCGTCACTCGGTCGATTGCCACCGCTAGTTGCGTTGCGTGTGTGATTCACATGTTTATTTTATCTGGGATATTTGGGATTTGTGGTTATTCAACATACTGAAATTGCTAATTAGTATCAATAAAAATGGTACGTTATTGTTCTGTGGGTGGATGCTTAGAAAATACAAAAAAAAATAAGAATCGGAGATTCTTTAGTTTTCCTTCGGATGACTTAAGGTAAAGCATGTTTATATTATTTTTATTGCAATCATACATTTACACTTTATGAAAATTCCCTTGCCGTTAATCGGAAGCAGCGGCAGGCTTGAGGAAATTTTCTATATATAGATTATATTTTGTAAATATAGATTGTATTTTGTACATATTCTGATATTAGTATGTGTATACAAGTTTAAATTTACGAAATAATAATTTGTTCCTTTATGAAAATACTTTCATATTTAAAGGAAAATTATATCACTGACTAATTTCAATTTAACCTTCGAAATCGTAAACAACTAAAAAATCTGCAAGGGTCTTGCGATATAACCTTGTAGTAGGTAGCGCTTGTTGGCTATTACTTTGTTTCATGATAAATCTCATTATCATTTTGTTACACGGAGAACTTAAATAACTAATAAGTAAATTAAATATTTTACAACGAATAATAAATAGTTATTTTAATTAAAGATTGAATATTTGTAGGTGATCCTACAACCATTTTATTAGTTTTTATAATGTATTTGACTGTTTTTTTTAGGTGCAAGTATTGGCTTAAAGCGGTCGGTCGAATGGACTTGGAGAGTAAAGGCGTGAAAATACTTCATAGAAGCTATTTTGTGTGCGAACTTCATTTTGCCGAGTCTGACTGCTACAAAAAATATCTTAGGGGAGATGCAGTCCCTACATTATTTCTACCACAGCTGGAAGACACGTCTGGGACATCGAAATCTACTCAAACTGATGATTATGCTATGTGTTGTTCCTGCGAATCTCAAATATCAGCAAATAATTCACAGTCTTCAGAATCAGCCCATACAACAAAAAATTTATCAGAAAATTCACCCCTAAAAAGGAACTTACCACTTGAACTACAAACAGAAACCACAAAACGAAGATTACTGGAGCCGGTACCTAAAAATGTTATCAATGTCGATAGAGATGTCATTGTTTTTTATTTACTTCCGGTTTTCATAACTTTCACTCAGTTTAGTTTCTAGGAAAAAAATCGTATCTAATGATAATCGCGAAAACTAGACACCAAAATAGATAGAAGACGGACTAAATAGTTTTTTTTTGTCATATAGCCCATTAAATTTAATAACCATACAAACAATATCGTAAAACATGTACCAACAGTCCACGATACAAGCTATTGCATTTTGTAGCCGCTCCTCAGTTTTACCCATAGAATTAAATAAATAAATAAATATCCTGGGACATTTCTCACACACGGTCTTCTGATCCCAAACTAAGCAGAGCTTGTACTATGGACACCAGATAACTGATATAATACATATACTACTTTTTGTTTGTAAATACATACTTTATATACATAATTACACCCAGACTCAGGACATACAGACATGTTCATGCACACAAATGCATGTCCTGTGTGGGAATCGAACCCACGACCTGCGGCGCAATAGGTGGAATCTTGACCAGAGTCTTAACCAACTGCGCCAACGGGCCCGTCAAATTAGGACTGTTTTACCGGGTGCGACGCTCAGGGTCGATTCTCACTTCCTTCGAACTAGCCTTCGAATCGAACTTACATTACGAGTGCTATTTCGACCGTATTTCGAGGGGCGAAGTCAATTTTTCGATTCCAGGGAGTCCATTCTGGACATAGATCTCGAGAGATGGGTCGTGACGCTTGGGTTTAACTTAGAACAGATGTCCCACGAAACTTCCCACGTAATATCACAACTACACTTAAACGCCAATAGTTGGACAATTTTTACTCACACAGCCCAAGAACTCACTTGTTCGTAAGCGCTTTCCCTACAGTGAATTCTTCAATGTGTTTTTGTAAATACGCACTACCTCTTGAATCTACACACACATGCGTGTATAGAGATAGATGGACGAATCGCATGATACTATTTTCATTGCGTGTTCGAAACAAAGTTAGCCTTACGCTCCTGTAGAACTAAACAGCAATGTATGCGCTTCATGTTCTTTGTTGTACCTTGATAATGATCTAGCTAAAATCAATAAGGATTTTTTAAGATTTATACTTTAAATATGTGAGAAATTTGATGTATCCTGATGGTAACCGCCCGGTGGTACGGCCCGCCTAAGCAGTTACCGTAGCCATATGGACGCTTGCAATAGGTACACGAGCCAGTTGGAAGACCCTTCTTACCAACCCAATGAGCTCAGAAAAAAAAACATTTTAAATTACAAAAAAAAAAAAACCTTCGAAAATTGACACTCTCTAAGATATTTTAACTACCACAATTTTTCAAATATTTGTTTTTTTTAATTGGCACACTAAGTACAGTACCCGGCGATAAGTATTGCACATCGACCTTTGGAAAGGAAAGAGACAATCGGCTAATTTCGGCTTCGTAGAGCATTATCTCTGTCGCACACTATCTATGTGAATTGTGACGTTTTGTCAGTCGTTGTTCAAGTGCGATAGAGTGCAGTCGCGTCAAAATCAAAATCAAAATCAAAATTCATTTATTCAAATTAGGCCCTTATAGGGCACTTATTTGAATATACTTATGAATGTTAACAAATGACTCTACACCGGTTCCAAATACAACTTGAACTGAGAAGACTCCGGCAAGAAACTCCAGTTCAAAATATATACTTAGAGTTGTTAACACCCCCAAATTTATATAATTTATAGTTGTACTATGGCATCTTTAGGAAAAAGAGGGAAACCTTTGCTAGGTCAGTCACGCGAAATTATCTACAATGTTTATAAATATTTTGTAAACGAAGCTGACAGATTTAAAAAAAATGAAGATGAAAATGTAAGTTGTTATTTTAAGAAGGTTCAAGAGCGAGTTGCAAATGCCACTGGAATTTCAAGAAGAACTTTGAACAATATATTAAACGAAGTCAGTACTGAAACACATTCTACTGAAATTAAGTTCAGCACTCCAAAAAAAGGGAGACCAAAAAAGCAATTACGTTTGGATATGGACGCCTCTAGAAATGTGGGTATGAATTTAACTACAGTAAAAACATTATTGACTGAAAAAGTAAACATGATCTGTACCCCGAGTGTAAAGAATTGACGTTAATAAACGCTTACTAATTCGTTTACGTTAACTATAAATTTGTATGGGAGAAATTAGTACGATGAGTATTCCGCTAGAGGCGCTGTGCCAATTCCTATAGAGAAGTGTCGTAAACGCAAACTAAACGCGTTTGAGCGTTTATAAACGTCAATTATTTACACTCTGGTACGTGGCTGAAGAGTGGAAAAAAGTTTGCGATCATGCAATCAAATGTGAGAATGAATATAGAAGCATTCAACACGGTTTAGACAATTACACTGATAGACTAGTGATAAATACGGCTGATAGTGACAGTGATATTGACCGCTTTGAGAGCACAGATAGTGAAATAGAATAATTGAGAATTAGAATTATTATTATTTTAATTAAAATGTCTCATTTTAACAATGGGTATACTTAATGGAATATTATTGGTTTATTATATACACTACAGCTATAATTTTCCAAAATAATTAAACGCGTAAACATAATGTGAACATGTACACTTATAGAAAAATTGGTGTATTTTATACAAAGAATGAAAAGAATTATCAAAAGAAGCAAATCATAATTGTTTTAACAGCTCCTAATAGATACCGGACTGTTTGTATTTCGTGCGACAGAGATAACGCTCTACGAAGCCGAAATTAGCCGATTGTCTCTTTCCAAGGTCGATGTGCAATATTTATCGACGGGTACTCGTCCGGGTACATATCCACCATAACTCTTAAAAATCCCAGAATGTCTGTACACAAAAATCAATAAAAAAAATACCTCTTTTTTCTCGAGTAGTCATGAGCAGTTTCACCCTCTGGCCCGCTTACGGTTGAATTTGGGACACGTTGTATATCCAATAAGTTTAAAATTGAATCACACCAGGTGCTAACGTAGCAATGTCAGTCTGCAGATATCACTAGTGATAAGGTCGCCCATTGTAACACTTTCTTTAATATTTTAAGTTCTTGTATTTTTTTTCATGTGGTGTAACAATAAAGTGTTATTTATCTATCTATCTGTATATTTGTTACATTTTCACGACTAAACCTCTGAACCGGTCGCGATGTAATTTAGCACGCAGATAGCCTTTGGTTTAGAGAGGGGCATAGCCTGACCACAGAGTAAGCCTAACAGCGCTACTTACTTCTCATCTGATTGTACCTATATTAGTGGACAGAGTTTATTGTAAAATTGATTCAAAATAAATATCCCTAGAATATGATTACCATCCTATATTAAACTGCTGAATATTTGTAAAGATGTCTTCTTTTATTACTAATGGAAAAAAAATAACAAAAATAAATATTTGTTTTCTTTCAGGAAGCTGAGATTAGTACGAGTTCTGTGAAACTGGAAATAGACCCTTTGGACTATGATGATGAAACTGACCATGGACCTACCGATGATAATGCTCACAGTTTCTTTGGAGCGAGCAATACAGTTAAGAAAATATTACCATCTCTCCCTTCAGTTAATTTAAACGACGAGTCAAACTCTCGTGTTTCACATTCAACTGATGATATGTGTAGTACGAGTATGTCAAATAATATGCGTGATGATGAATTTGACACATTTGGCAGACATGTCGCTAACCAGCTACGACACTTACCAGTAACGAATGCAATTTTATGCCAAAATTATATCAACAATTATTTGACGGGAGAAAGGCTCAAGGTTGTACGTGGACAGCACACTTCGAAAACCAATGTCACTTCGGCTCCTGAGTCAGAAGTATGCGTGACGAAAACTAACGTCACTTCACCTCCTGACTCAGAAGTTTGCGTGAAGATAGAGTTTGACCGCGACCACCGATAATTAGAAATAAGTATATTTTTAAAACATGTTTTTTAATTTAAATTGTATTTTTTATAATAGAAACAATAATACATGTCGTGTTTTAGTTACTTATCTACACTAGCAGCTGTCAAATACGATATACTAGGTATTTGTATAAATGCATATATTCAATCTTGACTTGATCTTCGAGGAATAGGTAGGAGTATCATACCCAATAATATAATCCTCCTACATCAAACAATTATTAAGATTTTTCCTCGAAGTCCTCCTACTATCTTATATACCACTATATCCTTCGGAATATCAATATAAATAAAAGGTTTTCTCCTGAGTGACTGACAGGCAACGTACAGCCCAAATCAATGGTCGTAGAGACTTGATATTTGTGGACGTTTTTTTGCAGCGGTGAAAACGCTTATGAAAGGATTTTCTAAAATTCGCACCATGCAGGTCAAACAAGGGATGAAAGTTTGTTTAAAATTGTAATTTTTGATGATAAATTAATTAAACAAGTATTTTGTCTCCAACCGATAATTGGGTTGGCAAAGTTTGTATGGTATGGTATTTATGTTCATTAATACCAACATGAAATAGAAAAAAAAACATGCAACTGTTTTTTTCATGAAAAGGGATTCCAAACTTTCTTTGTACGGATTGGCGCTTCTTCTTGAACTCAGAGATGAACTAAGAAAGGACAGAAAAAGGGATTGTGGGTCAAACGCGGGGTGGAAAGCTAGTAATTATAAATGCTGAAAGCGTGTGTATATGAATATGTATGTTTGGCACCACTCAGCACAAAACCGCCGAATGGTTTTAGAAGAATTATTGGCAGGTACGTAACGTAGGTACATCATCGTAGGTATCTTACTTTTTATACCAGGAAAATATAGATGCTCTGGAACGTGGGTGAAACCGCTGGCGGAAGCTAGTTTTATACAGGATGGTCATAGGAGATTATCCCATTTTGAGTTATCGCTATAACCATTTACAGATTTCAATAATTATGTAGCGATCGAGAAAACGGAGATTATCGAAAAATAATAATCAATCCTGCCTACCACCAGGTAGAGTGATTATCCTAGAGTATGTTCCGTGACACAAGTACGACTTACAACTTTAAGAAATGTACTTCAGGATCCTGAGGCAGGGGGGACTAGTAAGTCACTAGTGTGCTATATATCTATGAATATTCAAACTGCTCGCACATGGTAATGTTGTTTACGCTATGCTATCACTCTACTAAAATTCTCTATGGATATAGGCTTCAGTAGGCTTTTTATCCCGGGATTGTAGGTAAAACTGCGGGACAGCTAGTAAATAATAAAATACATTTTGACTGTGTATTGGGGTAGGTTCGACCTCAATCTCACCGTGGTAGTACTATTATTTATTCTGTGCCAGGTTCGTGATGATTTGGCCGAAGATGGTACTTACACACGAAGAAGGGAACTAGTGGAACTACCTATCAAGCGCAGCTGTCTGAACATACCGGTAGGTTCCAGCCAGGCGGGTACTACAATGTACCCTACCACCTTTTTATGTTTTATCACCATGTTTTGCTTCACAAACCTCAAGCTTACTGAAGGATTCGAACCCAAATCACGGGATTCAACGTCACTACCACTGAGCTACCATTCACCTTTCATACTTTACTTAAGATAGTAAGTCATCAGATAGTTACTTACATCAAATAGCTCTCATGTGTAACTTAACCATAGATAGGCGCTATCAACACACTAGTGTAACGATAGGTTTGGCAACAGATTATTAACAAAGTTAACCAGAGTATTATCATTTAGCTATTATTACTACGTATAGAGAAGACGCCACACATCACAATGTTGTCACTATGTTCCGTTCAAGTGAGGCAATCCGGCCACACTTGTTGTTGTAGAACGATGAACGAAACGCGTAAGCCCCGCGCCGTGACAGTCACGGTGTCTGTGAGAAAAATACTCCTAAAAGCGTTCTGATAGCGCTACGTGTTTCTACTGTCTGATTAGACGACTAATTATTGTTTCAGCGCAAAAGAAAACTTTAGTTGACTCTAAAAAAATGGGACATAATCGTTGGTTAGGATAGTTTCTCTATACGTAGTAATAATAGCTCATTGATTACTATAATATGTACATTTTTAACTCAAGATGATGGTGTCCGCCGTCTCTGGCTGACCTATAAAACGCAACGTAGCCTCAAAATGATGGGGATAGTAGCCCTCCCCAAGCTGGAGATAAAATAATTAGAGGAACTCAATAGAGTGATATCGACGCGAACCTAATAACTAAATGGAAGGATAAGTGATAAGAGCCATGTCTGGCGTTAAAATTAATTAAGCGAATTTAACACGTGTCGTCAAGCTCCAAGCTGCGTCTTGTGGAGAGTGGATCGGTCGGGAGGATTTAGTATTTCTAATTCCTATGCGGCACACTAGGTCTGCTGTCAGCGGGGTCCTGCCGCCTGTGTCAAAGTCCTAATTAATTTACCCACTCACGAAGCCAATTGTCAAAGCAATTTCACTGTCGCATTCGAGTATTTAGAATGATTTACGGAGGCTGTAAATACTAGGCTGTTCTCTGTACGATATTGGTTAAAGTTTATATGAAACGTATGCGTCCATAAGAATGAAAACGGTCCCTGGTTCGATCCCGGGTCAGGCGGGATACTTAAATGACCGAAACATACAAGGTTCAAAGGGAAATATGGTCACACAACTCATGTACCTAATTGACCTAGTTATGATCTAATATTTCTTTTGCGAAAAAAGAAATTACTTTGAAAGAAGAGTGGTTATGAAACTGCTTTATATGGGAAAGTTTACATTCGCGTCACTAAACTGAAAATTTATTTAAGCCCTGATAAGGCACTTACTTACGAACGTTATAATTGACTCCACCACGGCCGGTTCGGAATACACTTAAACTGAGAAACCTAAGTCATAGAACAAATGTTGTGGGAATTTTGTGTGACCCTCTTATCTCTTATGCTTTACTACATAAGTAGGTAGGTACCCCTTCCTGACCGACAAACATATAGTCACTTTTTTCCGGCCAGCAAAGCTAGGTAGAGATCCCTATACTATCTCCTCCCCTCATAATATTATCTCGTAAGTAAAAACGCTTGACACATTATAATTTTTTTCAAACTCGACTACCAAAAATACGTCTATCAATAAAACTGTGTGACGACATTTGAGAAATGTTTCGAGTGGATTTTTTAAGAGGTTTGGTATGGGAATTGGGAATACATGTAATGGGTTCAAAAAGCTCTCAAATTAGAGTTGCTCAAAGTTTAGAGTAATATCAGATGATGACGAATTTACGCAGTCGGTAGTTGAAACTGTTTCAGTGACATACCAAAAGAATATTGTAGTTATCAGTGTCAGAACCTGAATTTCGGTTTGGGAGTGGGTTGAGGGTCTTGATCCAACTGAGGGTAGCTTATTAGGGTAGTAGCTCCGAACCAAAATGGTAAAAAGGAACCCTTATGGTGATACTCCGTCCGCTTGCCCGTGTGTCCGTCTGTCACAGCGCTATATTTCAGCAACTACTGATGCTATTGATTTGAAATGTATATTGATTTGGAATAGTTATAAATATTACTGGCCCACACATACCTATGGCAAATGAAAAATTTTAATGAAATATTTTTATTTTCTTTGCAAAAGGGGCCGGAATTGGGGACCGACATTTTAAAGTAGGGCTACAACTTACAAGTTTAAATGGGGTATCATGGGGGTATCATATGAAAGAACTTTATTTGTACATACTAATCAGTTTTTATTTTCTTTTCTGTTGCGTAGTTTTCGACTTATGATGAAAAATTACAAAAAATACCATTCCCCCTCCTTATCTCCGAAGTTCGCAAAGTGAACTAATTCCAGAAGAAAGAAATTGATATAAATATTACAGGAAAAATGGAACGATATTCCTAACTAGCAGGCTATGAGGCTTTGGCCTCCTTAGATCCCCTGCATCCGCTACTGGTAGTTTTATTACATATATTATATCCTACACAAAATTATAACATTTATAAAGTATAATGAGCAATTTAAATACATATTCAATGAATTAACAATTCCAACATAAAATGATGATGGTAAATGTCCATTGCACCCGCTAGGTAATACCTATTTGCGTAACGACACGAATCGTAATCCGTTTAGTTTGAAAATAACCGACTCATTCGATTGGAAACAAGAAACTTGCATTCATTTATTAATAAAACTGCAAAACTATTATTTTCTGGTGTGGCAACAAAAAGTGCCTACTGTGGACTGTTGTCGTATCGTAAATTCCGCGGGAAAGTGAAACAAAACAAAATTACCTACGAATTCGTCAACAGCCCGTAGGTACCGACTGAAGAAGTTAAATAGAGGGGTAAAAACTCCAAAAGCTATACATTACCCAACTTGTTTAATCAGTTTGTTTAAAATGGACTGCTGTGAAATGTAACTGTAGTTTACAAATGTATACGCCCTGCACGCCTGCTTTATTTTGTACTACTGGTAACTTTTTACTTATATTGAATTGTGTAGGTAAATATCTTTTGATGCGCTTCGTGACCTATTTTTAAGTGTATAGTACAACGATATGTTTGTTAATAAAGCTTATTGTACTTACTTTATACTACGTTGGCAAAAAAGCATACGGCCCGCCTGATGGTAAACGGCTACCGTAGCCATTTGGCCGCTTGCAACACCCGGGTCATCAGTCTCGCGGTATCGACATTTCCCTCCTCCCCAATGAGATCTCTCTCAGGTGACTTACTACTTACTTACTCATGCCACAGAATTAGTACCAAGTTGGAACCTACTCACCCGCAGGAACACAAGGAAAATACTATTTCTGAATTCACTATTATACAAAGGGATTGAGTAAGTATGTATGTATGGTTTTATTTGTTCAGAAGAGTTCTACACACAATCATTTGCTACACAAATGTGTAACAAATGATATTTCTAATTCTCTTAATTTTTGGAAGTATATTTATACAAAAAAATATGGCGAATTATAGTAATATTAAATAATTATTAATTTTAATATTATTAATATTCAATTATAGAATTGTACCTACATAAAAAAAATACGCATCAATTGGACCAAATTATATTTTTACGCCTTTTGCGGTCGAGACCATGGGACCGCGGGGGTCCGACCGAAGCTCGCCGTTTTGCTCGCACTTTTGTCATCAAAATTGATCGAGGCCTCCGGAGATCAGCGGGCGGGGCAACGCATCAGCTTGGCTATTCAAAGAGGAAACGCTGCCAGCCTTCTGGGAACCTTGCCTTTAATCGGAAGCAGCGGCAGACTTGAGGACATTTTCTATATATAGATTGTAATTTGTACATAAGTACCTACTTGTTGTAAATAAATAAATAAAAAAAAAATATTATTAATATTCAATTATAAAATTGTACATAAAAATGGTGTTATGGATTTAAATATTTTCCAATGTTGAAATTACATTGTCAACATGTAGTAACATATTTCACGACAAAAATAGTAGCATTTGGTCAAAGAATTTAAAACGTCCAGAAGGATAGTCGCCTCTATGGCAACATGAAATAAACAAGCCAGAATTGACAGTATTTGACAGCCGTGCGCAGTACGAACTGAGAGCGATTTGCTCAGGGAGCCCCTCAAGCGGAGTGAAATTAAATGTCATGCTTTAGTAAGGCGGATTATCCATCTGGGTAGAGGCACGATGCCCTATGAAAATCTTTGCATTTGGTCTTGTTTTTCCAATCGCATATTTACTTTGTAAGTATATCATATTATTATTCCGGGGTTTGAAAAAATATTTTAAATACTAATGCCATTCATATCTTAATATTTTTTGGGCAAATCTTGATCTTTCACTATATGGTCTATATTTGAGAAAAATAAGTACTTATATACCTACTTACGTGAGGTAAACCGGAAGTGGAAATGATAAAATATGAATGGGCTATATTCAGAACATAATGCGAAAGTCGTGGAAGCGGATAGTGTATTGACAATAGTTCGCAAACGATTCGTGATACATGGCATTTGGTTACTATTGTGTGCATTTACACAAGTAAATAAACTTAACATGGCATTTGGTTACTATTGTGTGCATTTACACAAGTAAATAAACTTACTGAGCTCACGCTGCCTTCATTAATAAGTTTTATATAATATCGGGTCAACAAATGCCCTCTAGCCTTTTAATATAAAAGTTTTGTCGATTTCCGTAACATAAATTTGTTCTTCGTCCTGCGAATGATGTAAGATAAAATGCTCCAGATAAATCTGTGAGATAAATAAATGTGGGCGCGTGAATAACTGTTCCATTTGTGTGGTAATCATGTTTTATTTTGGGAAACACCTGTAAATTAATTTCACGTATAAACAAGCATGATCAGTTCAGTTTCATTATTAATTAATGTATAGAAGAAGCCCCAAAGATTAATTTTATAAAATGATTATTAATAAAAAGGTACTTGTAATGTAAATACAGAAATGACAGCTTTAGGGAGTGATGAAAATGTATTAAGAATGTATTTAGCGATTGCTATTTGTTATTCATTGATTCATTATTTTCTGCCTTATAGAAACCGCTTAATCCCAGTAGGAGCAGCGTCATATTATTAAAATATTTGTGGTTTTCGAATGGAAAGTGTCGAAAACTATAGGTACTTCAGTAATCTTTCATGTTATGGAGACCTTTTACTCTGGTTCGAAGTATTCAGTAAATTGAGTAATTAGGGTATGACTAGAACATAATAAACACATAGAATTACGTTTCAGTAATTTTCAGCGATTAATTTGCATGAATAGCCCCCTCAAAGACTACTGAGATTTTCTATAGTGGCCACCTTACCCACCCTTTGGCATAAAAGTGTGGTACACTGATTCCTGTCTTTAATTTCTATGACCAGTAGTTCGCAGTGTTAAAATCTTCCGCATATCCACATGAAACTGTATAATCAACTATTGTGTTGAGACCGGCTTGTCTGTTTTCAATTCGAGTACAAGTTTGGGTTCGGCACACATTGCATGAATGCAGTCCTTTGTAGGAGTATCAACAACGTGTACTTTGGTAATGAGTTATGTTGTCTTTTATTATGCACCCGCAGCTTACTTACCTACTATTCTGTTTCTTCTGTCTCTCTCGACGCAAACGACAAACAATTCATGAGATCTATCTATCTAGAGTGTAGTGTGATTAGTGAAAAAACCTAAAAGTTTCAGGGAAATAGATTTTACACATTACTTATTTGTGCCAAAATCTATATTTTCCAAACTAAGCTTGGCATAGTTGGCATATCAACTTGAAAAAAATATTGGATAAGCCAAAGCCATTTATTGAGTTTAAGACCTAGGTAGGACCTAGGAATGTAGCCTGAAGCTACTGAAATTACCACCCGTTCAGAAGTTAGCCTCTTATGATAAGCGAGTAAATTGTATTTGCGTTATATTCAGATTTCTATTGAAACGCCTACGTCGTTGACATGCTACGATAGTCTTGGAATTTGTGGAAAGCAATCCCGGAATCCCCATCAGAAGAAACCCCATCAGGAACTATCCCTCGCTGTTGTAAAATGTTTGTTTATTCAATCAATGTTATCTATTGTTGTTTATGAACCTGCATAAATTAAAACAGACTCAATTTAAGTTTATTTTATGCTAGAGAGAGATACCAGGGAAGTAAAATAGAATAATTAGGAGCTTAAAGTTTAGGAATGATTGAAAGGATCTGTAAAAACTTTGATCGTAACTCTGGAAAGCGATGTTTCATCACTGAAGGTTGTGCCATTAAAAGTTAGCATAGTTATGGACTGATAGTGTAGGCACACGCTAAACTTCCATGCAATGTTTTTTTTCGTACGACTCCACCCGACTCCCTTGAATTGACCATAAAATTCGTCAATATGTGATAATTCCGTCCAGCATTTATATACCCACCGAAGAAAGAGATGATATTAGTATTTTGGTAGGTCTGGGGACACGCTACTACAAGAACTATTGTACTACAGAAGAGTAATTAACAGTGAATTTTTCATCTTACGCCCATGCGAAACGGCCAAGCCACATATTTTGACTACGGCGTGAAGAGTTTGTGAAATTAGGGCTTGTAGAGTTAGGGCGTGTAGAGTTATAAGCTTGGCTATACATGAGATCTGATAACTTTTACACAGTGCCAGCCATATGGTCTCGTCTTGGCAACATTTTACATGAAAATGTTTTTGTTGGGATAAGCTTGTCTAATTTTAGGACAAGATATGAGTGATGTTCCTAACATAAATTAGATTATGCTAGATCTAGTATCTTATATAGAAGCTGCGTCGAATTTTTCACATATTTTGCCGTCAGCGTAATGGAATAAAATCTCTTCTATTTTACATAATATATTCTCTTCGTCTGCCGTTAATTTTGTACCTTAGAATTTCGTTTTATATAATGTATTTCAGAATCTTAATAATATCAAAATCCCTAGACGCGTTCTCGTTCGTAGCCCAACGTTATCGGGTTATCACATAATTTCCGCTCTAAATAATAATATCAGTGTAAATCAGACATCAAAGCTGTAAAAGAGAAATATAAAGGAATACGCAAGTGTTTGCTAACAACGATGGGAGCTTCAATGAAGATATCTCAGGCTGAGTGTATCTTGACCTGGGGGCCTACCCCCATCTTTTACAAAACAACCTTATTGCAATACTGTTTTGTTTCCAGCATATAATAACCTTATTTATATTCGTACCATGACCTCTACCAAACACTATTGTTATATGATTGTTATATTCCTGCTAAGAACGAATGATTTTTGAGAATTTGTCTATGGGCTCACTAAAGATGAAAAGAAATAACGCTATGGGCCTAAGCAACTTTCTCTCTCTTAACAATTCTCATCTCTGTCACTCATCCATACTCTCTCGCTCTTTCAAACAACCTTATTCTTCTTTTCGTACCATGATGTCCCTAAAACAAGCTTATTTTATGCATGAAAACAACCTTGTTTATTTACCATAATGGTTCATTCAATTCGTACCATGAGCTATTTTTTATAAGCTTTTGACAATTAACATTATTGTTTTAATGTCAAATTTAGCAATCTTATATACGTTGTATTTACAAGCTGAAAATAACATTGTTTTCCAAATTTATGTTATAAAAATCTATTATAGTGTCATATAAAGTAATTATATCGAATTTATTTACTTATAGAATGAATATATCGGGATTGCGAGATTAGGTATCATCCCAAAATAATATAACCGATTGTTTATAAAGTTTTTAATTGCACTTGTCGTTCACTACACAACTATGCATCTACGTTAGTAATATCGATCCCTAAGATTTAAGATTATCTCCTTAGCCTTAAGATTTATTTAGATAAAGCGGAGCTTTAAATAGCGTGTTTATATATTTAGTGACTTTTCATTTAGGTACCACCCACTATTAATATCCTGTTTTCATTATAACCAACGTACATCGAATAACCCCAGATTAATCCATAAAGTTAACTTTCCTGCAGTGTTAGTACACAGAGTAGTCCCTGTGTTCCTGGAATCCAAACTACCTAGATTCTCTGGCAAATTTTCTAAAATTGGTCGTAACCTACATTAGCCTGGATGGAATATATTATTGTCAACAGACGGACAGACGACAGACTTATAATAATCTATAAAGATAATCATTTTAACCATCTAATGTAGTAAAATATTAATTAAGTATTATATATTATATATTTGTATTGAAAACTCAACTCACAACAATCTGCTATACTGTTGCAGAGCAGATATAACCGTGCGGGAAATTCTAAAATACACATCCATTGGACCTAACTTTCTGTATCCTTTGTGGCTGTGGATAGAACCGTGGGGGTCTGAAGCTCGTTGATTTGCTCACACATTATCATCAAAACCTCGGCAAACCGGTTGGTGGGGAGCTTTTTGTGACAACGCATTAGCTTGGCTATCCAAAGAGGAAACACTGCCAATAACGAGCTTGAACCTGGAACCTTGTCGATGATCGACAACAGCGGCAAATATTTATATACCTACATACACATAATATGTTTAATTCCAAGACCTGCAACTACAGTAGGATTCCCGTCAATAACACAATGAATAAAAACACGAAAGTATTATGTACCTACATTCTTTATTCACATAAATTTAATGACAGTAAGATAATTATACAAAATATAAGTATGGCATTAAACAATCTTGCAGATACAGATTCAAACTTTATTTCAGCGTTTATAGGTTCTTAGACTTCACTTTAGACCAGCCTCTCCATATCTACGTACACTTTTTTGAGAGTACTCCTTCGCTTGTAGATATCGATTGAAGGCGGTATTTTTGGTCTGTTTGTATTTAACCATTTCTACCTGCTGACTGGATCTCTGGCGAACTCTTCGGCTACAACTCTACAAAATGAATTGCAACATTTGTGCAACTTACAAATGTTTATAACCATGACATCTTAAATTTCATGCACTGAATATTACTGTCGAATGTACTATTAAGATGTTTCCATATTGATTGCACTTTGTTTGTTATTAAATTACATAAACAAATGTATTAATAAAATAATAACTAAATATCTTGGATATCTTTATAAGACATTTGAGTATGACAAGAATGACAGGTAAATATTTTGTTCCGATTCATTTCATTTGATAATCTAGAGTCGGCAGTCTATATATTTTTTCAATTAATTTCCTTACTCTTCATAATAACATTTTAAAATATTTGTATGCATTTTATAGAAATTACTCGAAAATATTTTATTCTTTTAGTTACTTATACTTTACAATTAGTTTAATTTAATACTTTGCTAAAAGATGAAGAACCTCAAATCATTTCGGTCCAACGTGTGAAAGAAATGGCACTATACAGTTAATATATCGTTATTTCTTTTTATCTTTTATCAGGTTGTAGCAAGCCATAGACAAATTCTTACAAATCATTCATTCTTTCTCGGCACTTAGCAATGTTATATCAATGTTGAACGATTGAGCTCATGGTACGAATCAAAGTAATATTATTATAAGGTGAAAACAAAACAGTCTGGCAATAAGGTTATTTTGTGAGAGAAGATGATGGCCCTATAGGATGGAACGGGACAAAAAAAATACTTGTCAATTGTGACGCACGAATTTTGAAACTCAATGTGCCCTGTTGCACTACATATTTTGAAATAATACAAATATTTATGTATATCGACTTTTATATTACTTGAATTAATATTACTTAGGTCAATATGAAAACAAGGCAAGGGGCCGCCGTTCAATAGTGATATTCAGTGAATGAAATTTAATATGGCATGGTTACAAACAGAAGTAATTCAACTATTATTTTATTCATTTTGCAGTGAAGAATTCGCCGGAATTCAAAGTAACTACTCTAAGAAATGTGCTGGAGAGAAATAGGTACCTAATCCTCAACTAGCAAAGCAATGGAGCACTTCTTGGTCATTACAAAAACTGAGACAAAGTTCATACATAAATATATACCCTAGGTAGGTTTATATTTATGTATGGCACTTTAGTCTTAATACCTATAGTCTAGGCAGGTTCCTATTGTCTTTAAATTATATAAATAAAGAATTTACCACAGGAATCAACACATATTTTTATTTATTACCTTTTGTCAGGAATGCTACTGTAGTTGCAGGTCATACAATGAAACATTATGTGTATTTAGGTATATAAACGTTTATGAATACAGTACAATCACTGTTGACGAACCCTACCAGGAGTAGAGGTCTGGACGGGTAGGAACAGCTTGAAATGAAACTCGATTTGTGCGGTGGAACAATCTTGAAACTGGTACTGCAGTATTGCCTCTTTCTGACTTGTTCTTGTAAGGAGAGTGCGTAGAGAAATGAGTGCCGAGCAGGCCTGACTGCGCTGTTTATATTGTAATTTTAGTCTTTGCGCATGCCTATGTCAGATTTACAAGTGCGCATTGTGAAATATTATTATTATTATTACTAATATAACAAGATACAAACGGTTGCTATGGCAACGGTTTGATACTGAAAAGTGGCAATACCGTAGGGAGAACCCTATCCAAATTCTTTATTAAAAATAACTTATTTCTAATCAAATACAATATGAAATAACTATAAAACAATAAATGCCTACTTATTTACTTACATCTAAAACAATAACCTAAACGCCTTAAAGTATTCAATAGCAATAATATTTGTTCGAACTTAGTCTATGTAAAGTAGGTATATAATAAAAATCTTTATTTACAATGGAATGGGCAGGCATACATAGCACAATGTGTTATGTGCGGGTTGAGGGACGATTAAGGCATGTTAGTAGGTAGGTATAGTCGTGAACAGTCTCCCCCTCGTGCGAAGATGAGTGTCTGAGCACCAAATACAGAGTTTCACGACGTTATGCTATCTTCACTATGCGGGATGTGGGTCGTCGTATCTCTCCAGCTGTAGTTCTTACATCTACCACTCGAACTTTGCCATCTGGTCCTGGGTAAGTATGGGTAATTTGCCCTCTTGGCCATACTCCTCGAGGTAATGATGAATCGATGATGAACACGATATCTCCGACTTCTGGGTTAGTGAATCCCTTGGAGTTGGAACTATACCTAGGTGTTATAGTAGGTAGGTATTCGTTGAGCCATCGATTCCAAAACAGATCAGTCAATCTTTGTACAGTTTTCCAATTGGCTGTACCTATTAGGTTTTTGTCGTCGAATGTACCCATTATCACGTTGCCACTCGATCTTCCAATTAAGAAATGATTTGGAGTCAAACTTTCTTCGTCTTCAGGGTCTAAGGAGACGTCGGTAAGTGGGCGTGAGTTTATTAAGTGTTCGGCTTCCAACAGTATTGTATGCAGGACTTCTTCGCGTGGTTGACGAGATTTTAATGTGGCGGTCAGCGCGACCTTGACAGAGCGTACCAAGCGCTCCCAGGCTCCACCCATGTTAGGTGCCCCGGCAGGTATGAACTTCCATTTGATGCCTTTTTGTTGCGCTTTATCAGTCAGTTTTTTCAGTTCTATTTGCATGTCCTTGTTAGCGCCTACAAAGTTGGTTCCGTTATCACTATACATTATAGATGGCGCTCCTCGCCGAGCTATCATTCGACGGAGTGATAAGATCATACTGTCGGCAGACAGAGACGGCACTATCTCTAAGTGCACTGCACGTGTAGTTAGGCAGGTATAGAGTGCGACCCATCTTTTTTCTTGTTTGCGGCCTACTGTTATGATAAGAGGGCCGAAATAGTCAACTCCAGTGCATGTGAAAGGCGGTTGATGTTGTTGTAGACGTTCCGGTGGTAAGTCGCCTATGGGGGCCGGTATAGGTAGATATTTGTGCGTTCTGCACCAATCGCATTCTCGCGTTATGGATTTTAGTGTGTTTCGTAGTGAAGTAATGTAGTACTTTTGGCGTATTTCATTCATTACTGTATTATGATTGGCGTGATTATACATGCAGTGATAATGTTGTATAAGCAACTTTGTAATTGGGTGCTTGCCGTCTAGTACTATGTGCAAGTTCACGTAGGTACACGCGGGCGCGGGGGCGGGTGCGGGCGCGGGAAACGTTGCGAGCTCGTGTTCACATTAACCGCCAGGCGTTCGCGCGAGTGTGACGTATTGTCAGAGATCGTAAATATGAACCTTTTCTTTATTATTATTATCTTTTGTAGCCTTCAGGAAATAAAAAGTTTAAATTACCTGCAAATTTAACATATTTCCAGCATAATAATATGTATTTCATTTACTCACCTGGAGGGTGTCAGGAAACAAATCAGGAAACAATACCGCAATTTCCTTCCATAGCTTATTAAGAACATTTCTGTTCATATGATGACTGTGTTTACTTTGCCAAATAGGAGTTCTAGCCTGAACAGCACTAATAAACTCTTCTGTATTGAACGACATGATAAAAACGTGCTATCGTTTCTAGCGACAAGTTCAAAATGATTGAACTTACCTGACGTCGCGAGTGAATCGCGCGCGCCGCCGCTAGTTTGACATGAACACACAAAAACGTCTCACGCGTTTGAAATTGCCGCGAGCGCGCCGCACGCGCCAGTCGCTAGTTAGCTCGCTACTTAGACCGCACGTGCGTTTTGAACGTGAACACTTGGAAATCACGTCATATGTTTGATATTTCGTGACCGCGCCCGCCACCGCGCCCGCGAGTCAACGTGAACAAGTACTATGGGTTCCTTATACGTGTCACTCACACAGTCAGCTGATGACACACGAGATTTTAATTCGCTCGCCCAACTTTCTTGTCGTATTGTTTCGACGAGCAATGTCTTGGTATTTTGTAGGTACTTTACGGGTAAAGGTACGGTACGGATAGTAGTCGCCGGCACACGTTCGGTAGGAGTTTGTTTATGTTTGCGTTTTCTCCATGACTTGTATTTGACGGTTTTCTTGATAGAGGCGACGGGTTCCGGTTTTTTCTTGACTTTGGCCTTGAACATGTCGACGCTATATAGGAAACGTGCCGTGGCTCGTAGTAGTCGTTTCCATGATGAAAATCGTAGTAAGTCGGGAATAGGTATTTTGATTCTTCGTATGGTGGCTATGGTTTTCAACCTTTTCTTGCCCGTTATAGGTATCGAATAGTCGCTCGTATCTTCAGGCCACTGATAAGAATCGTATTGTAGGTGGTTGTCCATATGATGAAATCTTTGTATGGTATATACAGCTTGCGGGTGTTCTTTGCTGAAATCCTTAGTACTTCCGTCCTTCATGTGGATAGCTGAGCATGGAGACGATGTCACGCCGAATAGAGACTTCATACGGTAATCATGAGGTTCGGCATCTGTCTCTCTCTCTCGCCATAGAAAACGTAGGCTATCTCTGTCTTCTTCGCGCATGCTTATTTGCAAGGATATTTTCTTGATGTCTTCTTCAACGGTGATCGGTCTGCTTTGGAAACGTATCGCAACGCCAAATAAGGATTGCAGTAAGTCTAGGCCAGACATTAATGCGTTGTTGAGACTTTTTCCGTTTGTATGTGCCGCTGCGTCAAAGAATAAACGTAGCTCGCCTTTTTGTGGGTGTACCACTGTAAAATGGTGTAAGTACCATGTCCGAGGTGATGTAGGTTGACACGTCGTCGGTTCTGCGTATCCGCTTGCTAATAGGTTTTGAATTTGTTCGGTGTACTTTTTCTTGAATTCATCATTTTTCTCGATTTTCTTGTCAATACCTATTAATCGTTGCATAGCGTTGGTGCGGTTATTTGGCATCGTTGTATTATCGGAATGCGACAATAACCCACATGTGAATCTTCCATCGGATAGACGTTTCGTTGCCTTATCAAGTACTGCGAGCGCTCGTTGTTCCGGGTCGCTTGCTGGTTGCTTAGGTGTAATACCTAGAGAGTCAAGGTTGAAGTGCGACTTGGTTAAGCTTTCGATGTCTTTGTTTTCCTTATGAATGTGACCCACGAATGAAATTGGTTTCGGTGTTTCTGGTCTGCATTGTTCTGCAGGAACGATCCTTTCGTGTACTTTTGTTGAGCTTAGGTGGTTCACAGACGCGATTTTTATTTCTTCCTTTTTAGGTAATGTTTCATGAAGTAATGCATGATGTTGCCTTGTGCAATTATTTTCTCCACACGGATTGGCTTTGCATGTTGAGTGTCTGTGGTTTGATTTCAGGCACTTGAAACACACCTTTAGTTTCTTGACAATTTCCCATCGATTTTTCACGGTTTCCTTGAGAAACTGGGGACATTTTACTAGTCTATGTTCTTTTTTACAGACGAGACATGTGATTGGTTGTTGTTTTTCTCCGGTGGTTGCGAGGACAATATCTTCTCTCTCTTTCACCGGTGTCTCGTTCAGTGTTATAGCTCTCTCTCTTTCGAACTCGGAGTCGCTATCGTAGTCATTTTCAGTTTCAGTGTCGCTCTCGCTGTCTGACTGTACAAAGTTGGTGGTGTTGACCTTCTGATTGCGTAGTGGCCGACTGCGGAATGGTAGTTCTCTCTTTTTCTTGACGAACTCCGTGGTGGACACGTCGTACGCTTCGAATTGATCCGCAATGTTGTTGAGAAACTCCGACAGTGAAATCAGTATGGGTTCGTCCTCTTTACTCGATCTGTACTCGTACCATCTGAATTTCACGTTCATGTTCATTTTGTCAATTATTTTTTCTGACAAATCGTTTGAGTATAAGTAATCTTTGCGATTCATTTGCTTGATGACGTTGACACTGTTCGCCACTGCGCTGGCAAATGTGCCTATGCCCTTTATGTCGTTGGACATGGGTGGCAGCTTGTTGATAGCTGCTATCTCACTCTTTATGAGATGTGTGGGCCGACCAAATCTTCTTTCTAATGCTTCCAATATTTCCTTAGGATGCGTGTTGGTATATAGAAGTGACTTGACGGACTCTCTTGCTTGATCTTTGATAGCCCTTCGTAATCTGGCTACGTTCTCGATGTCAGAGAAATATTTTTCGGTATCTCTATAGATAGCCTTGAAAGCTATCCACTCCCTCGGGTTGCCGTCGAAATGATGCAACTCGTTTATGTACTTCGGTGCAGGAGCAGGTTTGCTTTCCTTCACGCTCTTGATCGCGCTCACGATCGCGGATGCAAGGGTAGACACGTCCCCTTTTTCCGGCATCCTATTTTTCTTGAGGTTTGCTTCACGCTGTCGTTGAATGGATTTCTGTCGTGACTTCGCCACCCAATCCGATACGTAATCGCTTTTGTCCACGTCACTCGCATTCGATGAATCTTCCTCGTCCTGAAGTTCGATCAATTCCAGTTTGGTTTTCGCCATCGCAACGGCCGCATCTGCCTTCTCTTTCTGGCTTCGCTCGAGTTCCAATCGTGCTTCTAATGCGGCTCTCCTTTGTACTGAACTTGATGAAATCACCGAATTTGATGCTCTTCGTGGCCCGGTCCGATTTACCACCGTACCTTCCCTTGACACGCGTACCTCCTGGGTTTTGGACATTCTGTCCTTCCGCGACTGCTCGGATTTCTCTGTACTTTCTGTACTCGTTTCCGTGCTGCCTGTGTTCTCGGTGCTTCCACTCTGCACCGTGCTAGGAGTCTCCTTCTGAGAACTCCTCAAACTGCTCTCCGGAGCTGACTCCTCTTCCTCCCTGGACTTCGTCTTGTTTCTTCTTGCTTGACTCCTGGTGCTCATCTTCGCCTGGGGGAGATCTTCCATGCCGTCTTCCCTGTTTTCCTACCTCCCTAACGTCCCTACAACCCTATCAGCCTGTTTGAGTGGTTCTTCGGAACACGCTCTCCCAGGAATGGAAACGTGCGGGATTGGAAAGGTGGGAATCGCCCGGCAGAGGGATATGAATGAAAGTAGCGTGCTCAGGTATGGGGGGATCGTCCACACCCTCAGCCGTGCCCTCAAGAGGCCGTCTACTTCACCCACACCGTACTGGCGCGATCGGACTGTACAGCGCGCCTTGACAAAGGCACCACTGGTAGTGTCGTCCGGTCCACTACTCCCGCCAACAGGCGTTAACTCACTCTACCGTTTGGCACCGTTAGGTGGTAGACCGTGAGCCGCGGGCGCACCGCGTAAGAAACAAAGACGTTTGACTGTGTCCGCCACTCTTCCTCGGTGAATCCGAAGTCTCGACCGGCCGTGTTGTTCACTCGCTGCAGTGGTCACGACGATACCCGCCGTGTCGTTCACACGCTGCAGTGGTCTCGATGATACACGCCGTGTCGTCCACACGCTGCAGTAGTCTCGATGATACCCGCTGTGTAGTCTCGCCGCTGGGCACCGATTTGCGTTCGTGGCTGTAGCTTGCCCCTCGAACCCAACGTTCGTGGCCGTTGCCTGCCCCTCGAACCGCGCCAATCCCAATGCCCTTGAGAACCCACAGCTTGCACAGTCTGCCCCGATCTTCCAATGTTCGCTGCTAACAAGCCCGACGAACCGAAGCGGAAGAATACCGAAGCTTCTTGCACTGATTCTTGATTTTTTCTTCTATCCGACGTCGATGGACCAAACGCTGTTGACGAACCCTACCAGGAGTAGAGGTCTGGACGGGTAGGAACAGCTTGAAATGAAACTCGATTTGTGCGGTGGAACAATCTTGAAACTGGTACTGCAGTATTGCCTCTTTCTGACTTGTTCTTGTAAGGAGAGTGCGTAGAGAAATGAGTGCCGAGCAGGCCTGACTGCGCTGTTTATATTGTAATTTTAGTCTTTGCGCATGCCTATGTCAGATTTACAAGTGCGCATTGTGAAATATTATTATTATTATTACTAATATAACAAGATACAAACGGTTGCTATGGCAACGGTTTGATACTGAAAAGTGGCAATACCGTAGGGAGAACCCTATCCAAATTCTTTATTAAAAATAACTTATTTCTAATCAAATACAATATCAAATAACTATAAAACAATAAATGCCTACTTATTTACTTACATCTAAAACAATAACCTAAACGCCTTAAAGTATTCAATAGCAATAATATTTGTTCGAACTTAGTCTATGAAAAGTAGGTATATAATAAAAATCTTTATTTACAATGGAATGGGCAGGCATACATAGCACAATGTGTTATGTGCGGGTTGAGGGACGATTAAGGCATGTTAGTAGGTAGGTATAGTCGTGAACAATCACAGTAAAGCTTAATCTATACGATATTAAATATTTACAACAAATAAATGAAATACAATCTAGCACTCGTATATAAATTTTCCTCTAGGCTGCCGTAGATTATCGGCAAGGTTCCCAACAGGCTAGCCAAGCTAATGCGCGAAAAAACTCCCCGCCCGAGGCCTCGATTATTTTGGTGACAATATGCGAGCCACTCGGTGAGCTTCAAACCCATACGGTCGTATGGTTTCGATAGCAAATGGCATTTTGGTCCATTGCATGCGAAAGTGTTGATTCCTCACGTAGCATAGATGCATACCACGTCGCTTTCGTGTATCTATTATTGGCTTCTTTGGTATTTGCTTCCAAAAACACAAATAGTTCATATTCATTTGCCATCTTGAAATGCTAGATGGCAAAAGCTAGAAGGCTAGAGATACACAATTAATTCGATAAGTTAAATAAATACGATCTACTGACTTTATATCACTATAATAATAGATATTTTTATCATAAATTTGGATAATTCGTCGCGTATATAATGTTATATTTTGATTGATATATGCAATTGACATAAAAACCATAATGCTAGTTGTCAAAAGACACATCATGGTACGATTTGAATGAACGATTAGAGGTGACGTCATCAAACCTGCTAACAAAACAATATTGTTTTATGCCTATAATAAGCTTATTTTTAAGGATGTCATGGTACGAAAACGCAAAATAAGGTTATTTTAACCTTGTTTTAAGAGCTTGTGGTAGGCCCCCTGGCGGACCCGGCGCGATGACATTAGAATTGAACAAAAATATCGAGTGGGCGAAAAGCGGCAACCTCTTACCATTTGTTCTTTCTTACAAGTAAAGGTTTTCTTTCAGCGACTTGAAACCTGAAAGCTATGTTTTGTTTCTATTTTTCGTCTGAGTTTATTCATGTAATTTTAGATTGCCATAATGTAAGGAGGAAGTTGATAAATATGACAATAATTTTTATCCATAATATACAGGGTGGACATTTTAGACGGGTCCGTAAGGGCAGACCAAACCTTAAGGTTTGAAGCCAGGCGAAAAGTGCCTGTCCTTTAGTTTTTACCCGACTGACCCGGAAGGAGGGTTATGTTTTTCGAGTGTATGTATGTATGTATGTAGGTATGTATGTATGTATGTATGTATGTATGTATGTATGTCTATTTCTTTGGCACGCTCTGCAGCCTAAACGGCTGGATGGATTTAAGCATATGAGGTGTCGTTAGATTTGTCTTGACTGTGGGAGTGTCATAGGGTATATTTTTTTTATATGGCATCTACGGATAAGAAAAGAGAGGGGGTATTAAAAACAAAAATTTCGTTATTATAACAATATGGGTATCAAATGAAAGCTTGTGAACAGCCCATTCCATATATGTATATAATGCAATACTTTTGTGCTACCATTTTGACGTAAACTGCAAAAAAACATGTCAGTAGGTACTATGAGCGGTACCGTACGTAGGTAACTCACAGAGTTGCGATGGTTGTTAGCGTTACTTTACCGTACCGCTCATTTACTTACTTATACTTACAACTCATTCTGTATAAAACTAGAAAGTCTGAAATAAATTAAATTATTAAAAGAAACAAAAAACCCGACTGCGTAAAACAAAAATTAACTGAAAAGAGAAAAACAAGATCTTTAATCTATAAAATTTGGAATATAACTTGAATGTTATAAGGTATTGCAGTCGGGGATAAACAAATATTACAAAAAAAACACATACCTACCTAGGTTATTGGTTTGTCCCCAACTGCAATACCTTATAACATTCAAGTTATATTCCAAATTTTATAGATTAAAGATCTTGTTTTTCTCTTTTCAGTTAATTTTTGTTTTACGCAGTCGGGTTTTTTTTTCCCGGATAAAATATAAGGCTATAACGAACGTGGGCAGACTTTTAATATTTGATTGATTTGAAATTTCTAACAATCTAATAAGGAGTAGTCAGATAATATATACCCAAGTACAGACTATCTGTTGTATGTACACGTTTATTTTTGTTGTGGAACAATTTGTACAAAAGTGGGGATAAACAGAAATATATTGTCAAGAGTACATAATGTATTATGAAATATTTACGTGCAAAACATTCAAATAACGTTTTTTAATCGATAAAGTTACAGCTGATAATACATATAATACAAGCAAATATAAATACTTTTCGTTTGGTTTTAATCCCAGATTGTCACTTCGTCCTTTCACATGAATAAATTAAACCTTTGATTACACTCACTCAGGCACTAGTGAAGCTGTGAAGGCTGCATGCAGTAGATAGTCTCTTTGCTACCATGGATTGCATTTAAATTCGTATTCCTTTTAATTTAACTGGGAATTTGTTTTGGTTATCTATTGGGATTATTTGGACGCTTTATCAAAAATAGCAGGGTAAAGAACACTAAATCCGACCATTGTCAAAAATACCTGTTTGAAATATAAATAGAAATTGACGGTTTTTTTTTACCAATTAAACACCTATATCAGGTAGGTTAAATTAGGAGTGATTAGAGCGACTCATAGATATAAATTACCGCACTGAAAACTAATATGCTAGGTAGGTCCATAGGTAATGATTTAAGGTTTAATCGCATGTTAGTCGAATGTTATTAAAACAAAAGATATATTTGTACAATTGTATTTTTATATTCCTAGTAAATATAGGTACAAAATAAATGTGTATATTATTTTGAAATTTACAGTTTTAAATATTACAGCAATTAATTCAGTTAATTTTAAACTTAGAGGAATAATAAAAGCTTAAACAAATAAAAGAAAAATAATATTGTACATATAATATGTCCGATAAATTAATAATAATATACCTATTTCTTTATGCGCAGGTTAGGTATCTACTAACCAGTCAGGTAGCCAGCATTTATTTTGTAATGTTTGATTTTATAATATTTTGGTCAGTATCATTAAGGTGGGCTGGCTGGCATCATTACTAAACTAAACAGTAAGTTAAGAAAAAGCAGGCAGTTTCATAAGCACTCGCTGTTCGCCTGCCCGTGGATATAACCAGAACAGAATTTTAATTATTCGGAGCCGCCATCTAGTGAAAAACTCGCAAGACGACATTTCCACTACTGCTGGCGTCGTCGTCGGTCGCTTAGCGTTGTTGCCACTTCATTCCCGGACAAGACCACGCAAACTTTATTTTTGTTTCACTCGGTGTGTCTTGTCGTCTCTTTTCCGCGCGGTGCGTTGTGGCTCAAATTGTATCGGTTACCCAGCCTTGGGCCAACGGTCGTCCGAGTTCAACGTGCCCATCGCTTGTATGTCGGGAAATTCGCGCCAAAGTTTACACAGAGGATTGAGAAAATGAGAATATTTTCTAAAGTGCATCAAGCTAAAAAGTGTGAAAGTTATCAGTTCTAACGGCTCGTAGAACAAAAGTGCTGAAGTTGAGAAATGTTTAATGTTCACTTAAGTGTGTACAATGCATGACAGTTAAGTTGGAGTTAAGCATCGTTAAAAAATATAAATGTGCAACAACATGGGCGCATAGGATCTATCGGACGGTGCAAATAATTGATAGAAAGTTACTACGGCAACATCATGGGCACCATCCGGCGGCTTTCACCGTTTACTTTAGTGCTGATTTGTACAGGTAAGCGGAGCTACCTACTTACTTTCTGACTCACCTTAGTTCAGCACGCTGCGCTTGGCGCCGCTGTATCAACATTCAACAACCGAGCCGAGGCTACGGCTGTGTGAAGGTGGGCTACGTGCTACGTGTGCGTTTGTTGACTCTTTTATACTGCATGTGCCTGTAGTGTAGGTAGACGGGACGTTGTATAGTCAGAGTGGTTGCTTTGTAGGGTAACTTTATACTCTTAACTCGTCTACCGGTGGAGGATGCAAACATATGTATATTTACAGTCAAAGTCCATCTAAAACTTTACCTAAAAAGTAGTAATTTAATCTCACCTGGTATTTAAAACTTGAAGATTAAAGCACCGTTTTACGTTAAAATCACATGTAAAGTATTAAAGCTTTCTAAGCTGAAATTTTATTTTAAATAAATTTTATGATACTCTAACATCATTACTTAAATCAAAATACAGTCTCAATAATAGGTTTGTTATATTAATAAATACACTAATCTAGTGATTTCTAGTATATGGAACCTAGTAAATTAAGCAATCATTTTGAGAATCTGTTTTACAACTGTTCTTAAACTATATCTTGGTCTCGAAGACTCGTTCTATTAATTAATTTTATACATAAGATACCAAAGACAATTGCGAAATTCTTAATGACTAATTGACAATGAGTAAGTGCTATCGGTTACCTTAACTACGACTTGAGTAGTTTATACTTAAATAATGGATCTCTATTGTTAATGTATTCCATTATATAAGGAACTTTGTTCAGTGACCAAAGAAATTTACTTATTATCTACTTTCTATTATCATAAATGCAAATTCTATCGGAATATTTCGGACAGACTTGCTGAATCTGAGGGATTAATCTTGCATAATCTGTATATATTCTATATAATACTTTAATACTTCAATCATGATCAATAATTTTGTGTTCAATCGTTCCATCGCGTCGGCGTCGTTATTGTTAAATTAGGTATGAATGGTATATTTTATTTTATTTTTAAAACTAGTTTTGTTTGGTGCAATAACTGGTATGCAACTTGGACAAGATAACAAGATCAGATCTTAATCTATATTCTAAAATTTGGAATGCAGGAATAACAATTTATTGGTAACACTTGAAAGTCATCTAAGTTGATTAGGTATCTATATTTAAATACGTAATGATAATTCTTTATATAACTCTTTTTAATCATTGCGAGTGCAGATAGTTAATGTTTATATGGAGAAGGAAGGAGTGCAGCAATTTTTTACGAATTTGGACCACTGGTTGAAGCTATTAGCATCAAGTTCAAAAAGTGTGTTCAACCTCAAGCTTGAATGCGTAAATTAGGCAACGCCAATGGTGCTGAGAGAGTGAAATCATGTTTATAGAAACCGGTTTCGGTGCAGGTGTGCGCCCGCGCAGCCGAGGTAGAGGTAGAATAGCTCCACTGTCCTACCAAGTTGTTTGAGGTAGATCTTTAAATATTCTCGTATCGCTTCAGCTTGCTATAACCAAGCAAGTTTGGATAACTGAGTTCATTTTTGTACACACATTTTATAAGTTGTGCTAAATTTATATCGTGATGTACTTACCTGTGGTTCCTTATTCGTTAATGTGTATGAAAAATTTAAACTACATTACGTTACCTAATGAAATATCGAAGTAGCAAGTTTTCAGTGTCACATTTCACTCCAAATTTAACATCTAATTTATAAATGCCTTACTTAACCTTTGTACCTTCACTCACGTCACGTACCAATAGGCACACACAAAGATACACACATATCATATATATATCTCTGAGTAGGTACATATTATTATATTCCCTTTACGTGCATTAAATACATTAAATGAGGTTCTTTGAAAATGTAACATCAAATCACACAACACGTCACACACACTTATGGACCGAAAATAGGTGGCCAATATTAGTATAAGTTACCTTAATGCAGTACTCCTAAAAATCTCAAATTTAAGAAAGATTCTCGGTTCATGTTGCTTGTATTTAATAAACAAGAAACGTGGATTATTTATGTAAGTGCAGCGCTCTTGCTTCAAAGCGAGGGTTGCCATTTGTACCTACCTACATTATACTTTGTCCAGCAATTGTTACGGAGGGAATATTTGATTAACGCTGTTAGTCTCAGTTTTTCTTTATGAAGGATACTTATTGTGCCTATGAGAATCACAAAAACCCACACAGGGTTACCAGTTGTCCGGCTTTAGCCGAACATGTCCGGCTTTTATCAGGCTTTTTGTTACTTACGTGATTAATGAGTAAATAATAAACAATTTGAATAAGTAATACTGTTTATTTAGATGAAATATTGTCCGGCTTTTAGAGAATATGTCTGGCTTTTAGAGCATACTTCCGGCTTTTAAAACAGGTAGGTATGTCCCGTTTAAAAAAAAATGCTATTTTCGGCTTTTAGGGCAAATTAAGCGCAGAGTCTGGTTTATGTGTTTTAGGGACTGGCAACCCTATAGCTCCACATGCGCTTAAAATTGATGTAATAAATTAAAACGGTAAAAATATCCGTTAAAATATTCAAAATGGGGACCAACCGACTTAAGACATGACACGAGGAATCACTGAGGATATAGAAGTAGGTACACTTAACTAAAGACAGCTAAGTTAAGTAAATTAATCTAATAAATACAACTTTAATGTATTACGTAGGTGAGTGTATGTAGTTTCTATTACATTTTCTACAATTTCCTCATATTCTTAGCTACACTCCACTTACAAAATTATGTCATTTCCTGCGAGTTAGGTAGGATTCCCATCTTTCCGATAATTCAATAAAACCGTCTGCTAAATCCCTCTTCCAAAGATATTAGAGCTCCTCAGCCAAGTGTAAAAAAATATAACAAGGAAACGTTGTTAATCCTTGAAACAAGACTAATAAATTTTAAATACATATTAGAATAGAAGCTTTGTTTATTGAATCATGAATATTAAAACTACTCCGGAGCTGTATCTTGAATATTCCTATTATTCCTTTTGCTATAAAATGTTTTATGGAGGGAATCGTTAATACCTTTAACAAAGCACGTGGATAGCATTGCATAGAGCGAATTGAAATGGATAAATCGGGCGAACTAAATAGTCGATCGTTAGATAACCGAAACGAATCTCGATAGAGCTGACTATTGAATAATACCGACGCGATGAGAAAATAATACCGACACAAATTTAACGAGTTACAATTTTCTGTGAGCCAATTAATCGTAATAAGTGTATGATTTTTTCATCCATTAGGTTTGATTCCCAACGGTCGGTAAGGAAGGTGGTCGTTGTGCTTGGGTTCACAAGGGGCTCGTTTACTTTTATTGTCGGTTCGTAGGCGAACGAGCGCTTCCGCTTGCATGGGACCCGATTGTCTGGAGTCCTCCTCGTTCGCCATCGCCACTGAATGACCCTCATCATGTCACTCTCCATGCGTGAAACAATTGCTACGTAGCTGTCAGATGTTACATTTACACACACCGTTTTGATTGCGTTAGGTACAACTTTGTTCTATAAACTATAGCTATTACTGTCTACAATATTGTTGTTTCAGTTTTTTTTATTCTGATCTCACAGTCAATAGCAACGTGTTTCATTGTCAAAATAAATTCACACATCGTAGGCAAATCATTAAAAGAATTGTATATTGAATTACACGTTTATTTTTCCTCAGAAAACTTGAAGATAATAGCTTCTTTGACAAACCCAACCCAAACTCCAAATGGAAGTGGAATACAAGCTCGTTTGTATGTTTAATACCGCTGACATAAAAAATACATTACCTAATATCCGTTGTAAATGTATAATTTGCTGCGTGTTTTTGTTATTTACTTGTGAGGTAGGTATATAAGGATATAGAATCGTTTGATCGTTTATCAGAGCGCCGTTAATCATTTGTTTTCGTCACACAGTTGGTGACAGTTCCCTACATTGCGCATGTAGTAAGGTAGGTATTTCAGTGTAAAAGCCGGCTTTTCACTATGGGATATAAAATAATATAAATTACATCTTGAGATATAATATTTTATCGCTCGTCATACATTTTGTATATTACAGCCCAAACTATAAATATTTTTTCGTCAAAATGTATAACGAGCGATAAAATATTATATCTCAAGATGTAATATACAATATTATATTATATCCCATATTGAAAAGCCGGCTTCAATGTTCTCACGCATATATTTCAATATAGCTACTTACTGCCATGAAACCACATGAAAGCCTTACTTTCAGAAACAATATTTCCTTTACATAAATGAAACCTTTACTTCTGAAACCTACCTGAAACTAGGAACATTTTTCAGCATCGTGCCTAGGTAACAACTAGGTTTAATTTTCTGTTCCGTCTGTTCGTAATCCTAATAAGTGTGAGTATACCTGTAAGTAAACACAAAACATGAAACAACAATCCTAAACGGACAAATGGATTTTCTATTTTTGTTACGAGAGCGGTTAAAGCACGGTAATAGTTAGGTAGATGTGGTAGATACCTACTATTACCACAGGTGGTCATAGTAATAAAAACGATTTTTTACCTACAGATACTCAATGATCTATAAATAAAAGCAAGGTATTTAATATTTACATTATGTATCATTAACAATTCAGAATGATATGACGATTTGACTTGAATGAAGACTAATTTCGAATCTCAACGTGAAATCTTTTAAATTGGAGCATGAAATTATATAATTATAAAATAAGGTGCATTATTTTTTTAGTGTTCTGATCTGTATGCATTGTTTATTTAAAATGTGACAGATTAAAAACGGTTAATACAAAAATACAGACAGGAAACATGTAGGTACATACCTACATATAAATACGTCCCTAAAGGTACAAACAGTGTTAAAAGTTTGTAACAGATATTCGGTCTATAACAAACTTCATGAAATACCTATTTTATAATGAAAACGCTCCATTATTAAATGGACCCTGTGTACCTGGGATTGCGAAATAGCTAATTGTATTCCCTGTTGTCTCAATACCAAATTGTATCTAAGAAATAAGTCCATTACCCATTAGATTCACCCCTCGGCGGTACACGTCTCATTATATTATGATATATATATAAGTTATTTCTTTAATTTTGCTTTCTTCTTTGTAATGTTCCTTAATATTTTACTTATTGGCTTTTGCCTGCCAAGATACGTGTTCTATTACGGTTGCGTCTGTTAGTATTATGTACCTATTATTCGATAGTTATATTGAATTTAATAAAAGCTGTCAATATTTAATATAGCTTACGAAAAATCTGAGCACGTTTCGGGAAAATAGTCCGCATTCTCGATACATAATTGTCCTTTAAAAATTATACATTTGGTGACAATATTTAAGGCAATAAATTCGTTCCACAGTTTATAACAAGCGGTTTTAGCCATGTTCCCGGAGGATCTAATTTTTTTGCCGAAAAAATGTATTCAAATTTTATTTCAGGGCGTTATCTATCTGTGTACCGAATTTATTTTAAATAAGTACGTATATTAACTATATTAGTAGTTTATTATATTATTAGCTAGCGTTATACCTATTAGCTATGAGAACGTTGAATAATAAACACTAAAATAAACACAATTTTCGCTTTTAAATATTAAGTAAGATTTTCTATTTTATCAGTTTTAATGTTAGAAGAAATTCTCAACCTTGCTTGTCAATGTCAGGCATGCGTTTCAATATAAACATACTTGTTTTTTTTTTTTTTTTTGTTTCTTGATTTTTAAAATATATTCCTCATCCATTTTCAAGAAATGTGAATAATTCAATGTACTTACTTATTGAAAATTCGATACACTTCATTATTGTTTAGTAACGGTACGGCAAGTCTTTTGCCAGTAATATTACGAGACATTATGGATCAAGAGTTCATTGCATTATATACTTCCCTTTCATTTGACTATACTGTTATCTGACTCTCCCTATGTCAATGGCTCAATAGATAAAGAAACGAGCGTCTTTAACATTTTATAGAATTTTACACAATGAATAATTTAGATGTGTTTTTGACGATATTGTCACTATGTTGATAACTTTCCAATAAAGCGCTTTTGTTTTCCGTTCTTTACGAATATGATTATAAACTTTTCAAATGCAATCATTAAATGTATTAAAAATTATTATACATATTATCTAATACGTCTAATATGAATATAACACAAAGCTGCTGTTCGTTTAGTTAGACAAGCGTAAGTAAATAATTAAATACGCAATGTCGTCGCCTCACAGCGGCGCGCTAATTTATATGGTGTATGAATATTAATTACATCTAATGTTTACTGAATGATTTACAATAAGCCACCGGCTTGTGGAGACCACTGATCTAGAACATTACATTATAACAATACCTACTATCAGAACTCAGAAGGGTGACCGTGACTGCTCAATTTTGTTTCCCCCTTGTACGTTTTGCTGAGCTGGTATTCTCATTAAAGGGCAAGAACAGTAATTTATAGTATTCGTTTCCTCTTCATCATATATTTAATCAGAAATTATTAATAACTACTAGTCTGCCCTGCGGTTTCACCCGCGGTCCCCCTTTTTAGTTTTTGAACCCTCCCATAGTAGATGCCTACGTTAATTATGGAATCTAAGGAGGACCTAGGTACTTTATTTGAGGAACCTGTGTCAATATTTTCAATTATTGCCGGGGGGGGGGGGGGGGGGGGTTTTGAGATGTGCGTTATGGATGTGCGTGCGGAGGTACATCTGTCAAATATGTAGTATGTTTTTCAGTGTCTACAACGACTTTTCGATGGTTTTGTGTGAAGAAGGTCCTATTACTTACTATTCTTCTAGTTAGTTAGTTTACTTTCGAGTTTTCTAATTATATCTTTTTCCATTTTTGCTTTGTGCAATGTTTCTTATAGCGTGTCTGTATATACAGTACATTAATTAAAATACTATTAATTTAAACCTGAGTGCGTGTAAATTTTTCGAAAGCGCTACTCACGTCACGCCCTCACGAAATGGGTTATATGTATTGTATTCATATTATGATTTCTTACTTGTGAACAATTATATTGATGAAACAATTTTTGTTTGTAATGTGGACACATTCATAAAAATGTATGAATGTATACGTGATGAAATGATTTAATTTAGTTAAACTTATAAACGCATAATACATTAAATCTTAGCCCCTATAATATTAAAAATCAATAAAAAATATACAAAAATATCTGCACCCCGCGTTTTCACCCACGTTCCCGGGATAAAAAGTAGCCTATGTCCTCCTCCATACCATAGGCTATCTGGATGCCGAGTTTCATGATGATCCGTTGAGTAGTTGAGGCGTGAAGGCGTAACAAACAAACAAACTCACTTTTGAGTTTATAATATTAAGTTAGGATTAGGATGTATTTGTTTTGCTATTCGCCAGGACCCTGATATTTGTGGCTGACATTGTCGGAAAATTATGATTAGTGATATTGAGAAACATATTTTGATAAACGGCGATGCGAATCCGGTGGTCAGACAACTGGAATATTGACTGGCATATTACCAATACTCTATAAAAAAAGATATGTGCCAACAAATACTAACAAACATCCGTTTATTTATTGACTACGTCTGCCTCCTCTATGCCGCGATTAGTCTAATAAATAAAAAAGCAATTGTGCCGGCTCCACACATAAACCTAAATTCAATCGCGTCACACGTACAGATAATTACATTACCGGTATCCGTATGTATTGCTGTTCTATCGGTAAATCATCTTTTACCATTACCAAGTCGATTCGTTTGAAAACTGAATATTTCTTAGATATATCTCGTTGGTAAAATGTACTGTGTAATAAAAGTTGTCTGTCACAATATGAAATTGAGTTATTGTTAAAAAATATTAATTTGGGTTTACAAAGAGGCCGCTGTAATAATCGGTTGCCACATAATTGTGAAACGGCAAGGTGTCTAATGAATAACCGCTAATGGGCCGATAGATTTTCTTAATTTTCCAACGGGCACTTTCAACCGGTAGGCTGAAAATCATAAAAAGATAATTTTAAATAATAGCTACCTCTGTTATCAACCACACCGGTGCGGAATAATTAAATAATTGCTTCCATTATATTATTAGTATTACCCAATTGAGTGTATCTAAAAATTATAGATAGAGAAGTATAAGTAGAGGGACAGAGTGCCTTCCTAAGGCACTTCTAGGCAATGTGAGCTTGCCTGCCACCTCCACATTTTGGAAACATAGTAAAACCATAGAAATAAATATATCTAGAAAGAACGTCGCCATACTACAGGAATATATAAAACAGGCCAACTTTTCTAGGCTGCTGCGCGTAACAGCTACGTTTTACGCTCCCTCGGCGTCATTCTGCTTGTCATAGTGACGTGCATAATCATAGCAGTTTTAGAAATATTCCAATTAAAATCGGGAGAAATTTAAGTATGAAACATTATTTTGCAATTTTATTTATTTTTATTTGATTTAGCAGTTTGGGGCTATTTTTTCGACGTGTGCACAGCTTCGACGCTCAATCTGGATGTATCCTTAATCAAAGAGTAAAACATAATAATAATATGTATTTAGCACAGGTATTATTCTAAATTATGTAGGGTTAATAATACAAAATTAATTACCTGCTGTATGTTTGCAATGTTAAACATATCAATATGCTCTGCGTCAACAAACACTTCGTCGTTATTTGATTAATAATCAAATTTAACACATTAGCCACCTACGTTAATGACGAGTGATTACTATTATATTGTATAACTGTTCAGACTCCTTTGATTAATACGTCAAGATTTATTACAAGCAAGATGTTTAAATTAAATGAAGGTGAATTTTATTAGAGATGTTAAGAGGTCTTTTATTTCTTAAATTCTTGAAAGCAAGCAAGCGGTCCACCTGTTGGTACGCAGGGCCGTAGCCAGGACTCGGTAGGTGACGGATAACAAGGACCCAATTTCGGGGATGATATTTTCTGACATTGGTTTGTTAAACATGCAAACACGTATTCATTACTTTTATATAATGTTGTAGTAACCGACAAACTTCCTGGCACAAAACGTAAACTTTAACTTTACTTTTAACTTTAACAAGCCAAATTTTAGGTCTTTTTGGTGGTGAGGGCGCGAGACAATAAATTTAAATAATCTACGAGTACAATTATGTTGCTCGCCAGTGTACCTACCTGCGCAAACCATTTACCATTACGCCCAAATTGTGTCAAGAAGATTGCCGGGATCTATACTTAGGTACGGTGCATATGGGGTACAACACAAAATTATATGCGTTTTTACCTAAATGAACGGTCGAATATCTAAATATTATTCGATTTCGGAGGGCTCTGCTTCCGGGCCTGATGGTAAGTGCCTACCATAACCTATAGAGAGAAAGTTATTTTTTAGTCGATGCCTACCTTATAAGGAATTATCTTGTGTGTAGGCTTTACAGTTCCTGATATTTTGAGTCTAGCACTGAGCTATTGAGCTGAGCTGTTCAGGATCTGTGAATTAAACTTTTCTGTATAGATAGATGGTACATAGCATAACTTTTATTTATTTTAGTCATTTACTAAATAACACATCCAATATAACCCAATCACAGTGTTAGTTTTGGCAGATATCAGTGGAATAGTAACATTCTCAAACATAAGTAATATATTGATACAGCTTAGTATAAGCAGCTTTAAACAAGAATTGGCAAACTGCATATAAAATGGACACATTCACTTTTTCCGCTACGTGGTACGCCGCGTCCGCGACCGGCCTATGGCATTGTCGATATTATTCAGTAGTCAGTAGTGGCTGTATAATTTTATAATAACACAGTGTGGTATGCGACAGGAGCGAGCGACAGCAATAATGAGAGCTGACATAGCCTTGCTTAATAACTAACAAAAAAAAGACATTCTTCTTTTTAGGTCATCAAATATAGAGGTGCGCGTTAATGGCCGTGAGTCGTCCGAGACTCAGTCTCACTCAAGTTAAGCAATTATATATGCGCATCCAATTCTTTTCAATGAAGCATATGAAATGTCTGTACACGTGAACTTGATAGACAATAAATGCCAATGTCTTCACATCGCAACTCGGAATGCGAACGACGTTTCGTCCGCGTCGCTTCCACGAAACGTATTCAATGCACGCAATATGCTAAATAAATCTAATGCGTTCGCATTGGAACATAGTGGAAAACTCACCTCTGTATAGTAATTCCTCTGGGTATTGGTTAAAAAAGTGGTGTACGCATTGTAAATAACATTTTCACGCTCTTGTATCTTGTATCCGTGGGACAGAAAAATACCATAGAGTTAACTTCACCAGATTATTAATTTAATATGATATGTCTAGGCGTTATATGCTATACGCGGGTAAACCTTGGTATTAAATTGGTTTCAAGTGCTAACAACAAAATTAGATGTAGGTATAATATGGAGGTACGTCGCAGCCTATATTGAAGTTAAAATGTGAACTTTGTTGGTAGGTAGGTACTCGTAACGAGCTTTTGTATAAGAGAGGTGTATAAAGCATCTTGTTTTACTTAGTTGTTAATAATAAAGGAAGTCTTGTGGCTTCACTTCACCGAACTTTGTAACTGAACAAGAATATTTAAAAGGTCAGGATTTTGACAGATCTTTTCTGATACGGTATACGGTGTGTGTCGCGAATTCGTTTGTACAGAGTTATGCTTCTATCGCATGATGCACGGCAACTTATTCTCTAACAGTTGCGAGACATGAAACAACTTCTATTATAAAATCGATTACTCAGGCATTTCATTACCTGTTGAGTAAATCCTTCCATCTATAGTTCACTGTTACACAAATACTATAGCTCTCTACATTAAATAGTAAATCAAAATTGGTATTTGAAATTAGGTTGTATTGTGGTTAGGTTGTTTTCGCTAGCTTTAGTTTCTAGATATTCATGTTCAACCTACTTTAAAAATAACGATTCAAGTTATAATGTTATTAACATTTGAACGTCTGATACCTATATTAATGATACCGGTTTGAACAGTACTTATTTTAACATGTAGCAGATGCTCATGGTAATGAACCTAAAGTCTACTACCTTGAGATTCTATAAAATGGACAATTTCTACTTTATTATGTTCCCATGAGACTCAAATTGGTATACATATACCATCATATCATATTTATATGTACTTTATTCTATGTATCGCCAATAGCAAAGCAGATAATAATCCACAAGACAACATAATCAATGAATTACATACCGTATCATATGTGTCTGATTCTAATATATCAGGACAAACAAATACCACAGCACCTGGCCCCTATTCCGAAGCAGACAACGCCACGGACAGAATATAAATATGGTTAAATGACGAGTAGTTAAGTTCAGAAACGTTGCAAAGTGACGGTGTGCAAGACAATGGTGTGACGGTTATTTGCACGCCGGTATTCAACAAGATACAATACGTGTTTGTGTCTTATCTCACAGTTCCCACTATCCCGTTCGCATAGAAGTTTCCCATTACACTTTATTTCTTTTTTTAATAGAATAGGGTCAATGAGCGACATTATATACCCAGTGTTGCAGATAAGTTTATCTGGCATGTTCTTGTATAATCTGCTGCTACAAGTTTCTTTATCTAGTGTGATAGCTTATGTTATAATTTCACCAATTTCATCAAAATATTTCATAAGTGATTGAAAGGATGACTTGATATAATGTTCTAGATAAATTACATTTTGATGATCTCTTTTGACCGCTTTCAGAGTAAACATTTTCAATCTTTTCGCGCTTCCGTCCTAATGTGTCTTCATCTCGAGTAAAAATCTTGGGTACAGACAACAGACAGTGACGGAAAATATAATACTTTAATGGACGTCAATTAAATAACCGCTACTTATAATATCACAACGTTTTTCAATATCCGTCGGTCTTTTCTGTGTGTAAATTGGAAGTTTATCAACGAATGTAAAGGGAGTTGACGACGCTACTTGAGAAGTGTACAAATTCAAACAAATTTTATATTTTTATTACAATATTTTTTTACAGGAGAAAAGTGAAGGGCTTTCTATTTATGTACAAGCAACGACGCCAAAAATATTGTTTTGCAAAGATTTTGTTGACTTAATTGATTATGTATTTTGCTTTGATTATTTTGTTAATAATTCGGTAATGATTTCGGTCTGTTATCGTAAGTACTCGTATAATAAAAACATATTTATTTCCTAAGTAGTTAATGCCCATAAACTAAGCAGTAGTAAACTAGCAGAATAATCCTCTTAATATACCTCTAAACTAAAAGGCAAAAGCGCGAAGTATTATCAAATAAGCTCGTAAAGCGTTCTGGTGGCATTAAAAACTTTGACCTTAGGGGTCCTAAATTGAGGTTGTATTAGGTGTATAAAATTTTGTGGTTGATGTCACGTTCTCCTCGTCCGATGGAACTGCCTCACGCATACAATACATTACGCATTCAGTGCGTTACATGAGAGGCCGTACGATAGCAGAGACGTGCTTGTAACAACCACTCCAAACCGAGAAACACCAATTACTTCTATCTTAGGTAATGCTACTGGTAAAATTAAGTTATTTCAAACCATCGCAATCTGAATAGTTTTCATATTCTAGATCAGATGCCGAATTACATCATCATATAAGAAGGCATTTCCAAGTTTTCCGCAGAAGACAATATTAAAGTCTAAATTGCGAATCACTGTCACATATTTTTTTCAATAGAGAGGAAATAAGATTTCAATTAGGATATTGTAAAATTCCATTTTAGGTGGACTGTATGTACAAACGTTTTTTCTGCGGATATGGTTATGGCAAGATACTGAATTGATTATTTAGACTTTTAAACCTTTCTGCATATAGTCGGCAAATACATACGTATATGTAATTATCATAAGTACACTTCGATCTCATTACCTTTAATATTAAATATTGTCCATAACTTGCGTTGTGTCCGACATAATAATATGAAAAATATACACATATTATCTCTTTTTTTCCGGCAGGTGTAGGTTGTGCGAGCAGTTTTTAATAAATTGTTAAGTTTATGTTTTGGTAATACATATCTGTAAATTATACCGACTGACGCAAATAAACTCAACAATGGACTTTCTGAAGATTAAAAAATATATAAATTATGAAAGTAACGCCGTAATTAATTTATTATGTGAAGTGGAATGAAACCGCCAACGAGGAAATTTGTCAACTGGGAAACTAAATATTACACAAGGCTATGCCGGGCGTTAAAATGTAGAGCTCCACTCATTAATGCCGCCCCTACTAAATATCCTCGACCTAGAAACTCTACAAGAAACCTAAAGTCATTATAAATTAATACGACGTGTTCATGGAAATACAGAGGTGAGATGAAGCAAGTATAACACACGCATAATAGATAGTAGCGGAAGTTCGTGTGCCAAGTTTCGAGTTCAAAATGAGGATAATGAAAAACCATGGTAAGCAACAAATAAGGGAGGTTAACCTCCCTCTCCGAGTACCAACGAGTTGCGGTGCCGACCAATTGAATTGCTCCGCTTTTCTTGCTTTACCGAGAACCAGGCTTTATGATTAAAACTTTAATAAATCTGAGTTAAGTGGAATATAAACGTAATGCAATATTTAATTACCGAAGCAACACAATTTCCTAAATCTATAGACCAGTAATAGAATTCAAAATGAAAGTCTCTACTACTTTGTAATTTTAAAACGTTGATCAATTGATATTTGAGCGATATCTAAAAAGTCGAATGACTAAATACTTCTTCATTTAATGCGTTCTTGATGATGATTTCTATAGGATAAAAATGAACAGACACTTTTACCGTATTGCGGTCATAATCATAATTGATTTGCAGTATAATTAATTGTGGGCAGGGTCACAAAGAAAAGCTCTCTATTCACAAAACTTCATTTTGTTCTGTCGCGTTACATAGAATAAACCAATTATATTTACATAATGTGGTGTCACCTCACCACAAAGAAAAATACTGCTCTCCGTAACTCGTACCCAAAAGATGTTCTATGTGCGATAACAGTGGAATAGTAAACTCTACCATACACCTTTACTCGTCGTTCGTTCGTTCGGCAGACAGACAATGGAAACTCTTTGGTCACTTTAATTCTAGCACCAACTACAATCTGTTTCTTGTAACAAAGAAAATATAAAGCGTTTCGGAACGCCATATTTGAAAAATTCTAAAAATGTTTGCACTTTTCGTTCTTTTGCAGCCATCTTGGGGTAGTTTTTAACAATGTATATAGAATGCATAAATAAGTAGGACGGTAAAAGATATAGGGCAAACGTTTTGGGTTTGCGACTGATCGTTGAGGGTTGTTTGGCCCATCCATTGGTTTTAATATTTAGTAAAAAAAAAGTTTCAGATGTGGCAAAAATGGTAAATCGTTTCTTGATACTTCCAGCCTTTGAAGGCTTAGACCTATTTCATATAATCTTTTACATTGCGCTTAATGCTTTATTTTAGCAAAAGTAATATTTATGCTGAATTCAAGGTGATGATGATACCGAGCGCGTTTTTTTTAACTTTCCATAATCAATGATTTCTGATGTTTCCTAATAGTGCGTCCATGCTACGCGAATCGTGCTCGCAGTGTGCTCGTTCGTGGCTTGGGTCGTGCTCGGTTCGCCAAGCATGGACGCAACATTATAGTAAAACTTTTGGTTTTAAAAAGATGACATCTGTAATATTCACTATATTGGGTGCGAATCTCATAAAAATATGTGAATAATCCTGTTTTCTCTCGCTCCCTTATTATGAATTATTGTTATGGCTCTACATTTTACAGACTAATTCGAAGAATCCCAAGTTTAGTGTTACTTTATTTACACAGTATAAATATTTTCTCACTTTATATTATAAGTGAGATTTATTGAACACAATGTTTTATTCTTTAGTGTTTATAGCGTAAACAGAGTGATTTACTTCTGAGGGAAGAGCTAAACACAGAATTACCAGGAGGAATAAGCTGATTGAATGTTCTAATATTAAATTGATATCTATCTACACAGGTATTCGTATAGAATAGTAAGCCGACTGCTGTTGCATCTGGCTTCGTGATTTTGGTGCACGCACTCTGCCGTCACCGCCGCGCGCCCGCAACCGCGTTTCTTACCTGCCCAGCCGGTCTTCTCTCTCTCACTCTTCATCATATATTTGTCTCTCTCCATCGCAAACATTGATATGCAACGTCGCATCTGTGTGCTAGCTGGTAGATGTTGCCAACTATACACTTTAATGCCCATTTACACGTTTTTTGGCTTCAGATCCTGTAAACACATAAAACTTGGAGTGGTTAGGCAGAAAATTCTTTTCTAGTTTTCCGAAAATATTATTATTTCGTGTGAGTATCTGGGAATGTTTGTGGAAGTAAAAGTGAAAATGAAAAATATTAAAATGTATTTGAACTGAAAAACATTTTTGTTGGTCCCATTTTATATTAATTTTAACCGACTTAAAAAAAACTTATGTTTGTTACCTGTAACTCCGTCATTTAATAACCGTACACTTCCCGTTTGGTCCCATTGCAATCAGGTCAGGATTTGATTACCTACTTTTTAGTGTACTTTGAAGTCGGTTTAAGTTTTTAGTAAAACAGTTTTTAATTATGGATTGCCTTGTCGAGTTTCTTGAAAGGGTATGAGAAGACCTCCTTTTTGACATAACGCTATAAGTTTTCCTTATCATTACTTACTATTCTGACTTCAAATACGAAGACATCTAATAGATGATATTCGTTTATCTAGAATTCTTCAAGGTCCATACTCACAATGTAATAAATTAATCATGTACTTATAGTAATTGGCAAATATGGTCCCCTCGATATAATATATTTTTCTTCAATAAAATTTGGGTAGTTAACGATAGCTGGCAGCACTGGCTTCTATCGGTGCGTCGCCCGCGCAGCCGCACCGCAACGAAACGTGATCGCTCTACCTGGAGGCCACTGGCAATGCATTATGTATATTCTCTACAATGTAGGTACCTCACAAAACTAACTGGGCAAAGCTATTTAATTTTTTTGCCACGTGGTTCAGCAGTATTATATGCACAAGTTTTAAAGACATTCTATGAGGCAATGAAACTGGATTTATCTATACTATTATATTTGGGTTCATGGTCATTAGGAGACAAAATTTAAATTGTCGAAGAAGTTTGGATACTTTATGTTTCATTAAATCAGATATTTAAAATTTTAAGTTATTAAGAATAGAGTAACAATACTTATTTATCTTTATGAATAATTTGCTGCAAAACACGTGTAGAAGGTACAATTATTTGTGTCAACATCTATATTGTAAACAGATTTCTTACAGGTAAAAAGTTATTTATAGTTATAAGCCTATACACTGAAATAAATATTTTCATTAGAACTGTTTAGTTTAGATGTGTAAAGAAAATCTTCAGTAAATAATGAACATTCCATTTTTCTAACATAAACTCGGTTTTAACAATTTTGGGTTAAACAAATAGAACAAGGCTTATATCAATCAATTCTGAAGCTAAATGGTAATAAACAAACATACATAAACATAGCATTAGTAATAGGAAGTAGGAAATAGGTATATACCTTTGATTAAGGATTCATCCAGATAGAGAGTTGCAGCTGTGCACGCGTCGATAAAAATAGGCCCTAACTGTTAGAGGCTAAATCAAATAAAAATAAATAAAAATGCAAAATAACGATCAATATTTAAATTTCTCCCGATTTTAATTGGAATATTTTAACAACTACTATCATTATGACAAGCAGAATGACGCAGAGGGAGCGTAAAACGTAGCTGTTACGCGCAGCAGCCTATAAAAGTTGGCTTGTTTTGCATATTCGTATAGTATGGCGACGTTCTTTCTAGGTATATTTATTTCTATGGTATATACCTACATTATGTTATTCCTCGCCAAACAATAGCTACTCTATTGCTAATGAAAAAAAAGACATGATAACTCACTTTCCAATCAACGTTGAAATGTTTGATCATTACCAAAATAGTGCAGTAAAAAACCGGCTTCGATTTCATCTAGATATCTTTACTTACAGTACTCAATACTAGTTACGTATTTACAAGGTAAGTTGAGTTACTCGGACGGCTTTATACGATCTTTTTCAATTGAAAGTTTTATTCACGACTTTTTTCCTAGAGAGAGGAATTTGATGTCAAAGTGTATACTATAGTTTGCCACAGTAAATCTTAACTAATATTATAAATGCGAAAGTGAGTTAGTTTGTTTGTTACGCTTTCATGCCTCAACTAACTCAACGGCATGCAGATAGCCTATGGTAAGGACAAGGATGTAGGCTACTTTTTAACCCGGAGAACGCGGGTGAAACCGCGGGGGACAACTAGTAATACTGTAACTTTACAGCAGCCAAAAAAAACTATATTAATTTCAAACACTTTGATAAAAATCACATGGCAATTTTTTTATAGGTACCTACGTTACCTACTTATTAAATAGCGAAATGTTGTAAGTCCTTGAAATTTAAATCTGTCTCTGTATCACCTGTCCTGAGTACGATACAATGAATAATAAATGTCGCCAAAAACAATAAAAACCGTACAGCGTGAAATGTGTTATGTATGTGACTCTACTCGTATATTATTGAAGTGACACATAGTAATATACGTGTCTACTAGGCTCCGCCCGCGGTTTTCCCATCCCGTACTGTCTTCCCCATGTGCCAAGTTTCACCCAAATCCGTTTGTCTATTACGACGTAATCGAGTAACAAACATGTATACGATATTCGAAGATTTTTCCATACTTTTCGGCCTACATTTTGTTTTTTTTTTGCAAATGGCGGCGATTGTTAAATCCTATAAATATCTATCTCTAAATAGCTAGTATACATACATTGGAGACGTTCCTACACACAATAAAATACTGGGGTGTCTATGTACTAAAACGCCACGTTACAGAGTTATTTGGAAAAAATGGTCGATGTTTGACAACTTCAATAGACATGAAAAATAATGTATTAACTATTATAATAATATACACACTTATAATATGGTTTTAATAATTATGTATGAATGTATATCTACAATTCCAGGTAGAAACAAACAAGTAGTCCCATGTATTATTTGATTAGGGATAAGACATTGTTGTGTTGCTATTTGATGTGAGATTATGTTTCCTTCAGGAATCATCAAAACAAAATTTAACTACGAAAACGTATTCTTATTTACGTAGCGAGAGTTTTTTCAATTTTCCTTAGATTATAAAAGTAAAAAAGGCGGCTTTTCGCTTCTAACTCCATAGTCAATTCAAGAAAATCTTTAAAAAAACAGTAGCCTCTACCGTGCCCATAGACCGTGCCCCAGGTGTTTTCCAGATTGAATTAGTTACAAGTGGTTTGGTAAAAGTAATAAAACAACCTAAAGTGCCAACGTCAAAAGTCAATGTTAGCTTATAATAACGCTAATGTATTTCATATAATAAGAAAGCTCATGGGAATTCTCTACAAAATCTTACCTCTAGTATCATGCAATAAAATAAAAAAGAAAATTCGTCAAACCACTACGTCAAGTTTATAGACGATATTTTTCTTCATTTTATTGCCTCGTGAAAATAAAATAGAGAAGCGTGTCACCCACCTTATATGTTTATTTTGCCGCAGTCTTTTCTTTTCGTGCAGATTTAATTCTATAAGTAATGTACCTACCATTCATTATGATTAATGTATGTATTCTATGTTTTTTTTATAGTCGATTCATAAATCTGAAACTATCACTTCGTTTGAATAAGACGGAACGCGCTATAAACCTCATCCGGGCGAAAGACACTGTTAGCTAAGCTTGGAATATTATAAATATTCATCAGTCATCCTGTCTCCAGTTCCTTTCATTATTCGCCTTTTTGTTTATTTACGAGATACACAGTCCTGCTATTATATTTTTTGCGAGCAAGTGCTCAAGAGCTCTGGTATAAAACACTTCGTTTTAAATGTGAGCAAATTGGGATATATTCTAGTGTAAAAGTGTCAACTTTGTCACGGATCCTTTTTATATTCACGAGTTTTTAATTTTAAAGTTGTTGCGAGAAGCTACTTTGTGAGGTTGGGAGGGGGTGTGGCGGCGAGGGAGGGGGCGGCGGCGAGCCTTTGTCCCGGATGTGTAGGACGGGACGCGGCCGCGACGAGAACGCACCACATGTTTGCTTTTTACGAGTACAAGCTACAAGCCGAGCGCCCTTCGTTCCGCACACATGTCGCCTCTCGGATGAACGCAAAAAGCTGCCACGTACCTATATCGCACCGCACCCCAACCCAGCCGACACAGACACGACGCGCCACGGCTCAAGTGATCAACGCCGATGACGCTTTAATTTCACTTACCTATATTTAAACTCGAAACACTTCCGATTTCCGAGTAGAAATAATATTCCGCCTATAATTACTCACTGTAAAAATACCTAATTGTCAGGCTCGATATAATTGTCGATAATTTGTTTAATTAATTCGCCTGTAGATCGAGTCTTGATTCCAAAATTCTGTTATCAGATATTTTAAATGAGTTAATTGGACGACGTCGTTTAATATCTCATTGAAACGAGTTGAATCGAGGCTGGTGTTAGGGCTAGACACCTTTTAGGTAATTGGAACCAATAAAGGGCTCTTGTATAATTTAAAATAACTGGTAGTACTACGTAATGTCATCAACCACATGTATGTAGGGGTTGGGTCCAATTTTCCTCCTCTAATGTAGGTACTTGTGATGAAACTTCTTCTCCGGATATTCGCCTTACATGTCACCCAAGTAGTTGTTCACCCAAGCACCTACGTATTAAATACCAACGGAAATTAATTAAGAGCCATTAACTATCATTACATAATAATATATTGCTTACGCTTAGACCATATATCTATCAATTAACTAAATTAAATGATGTTTATCTATACTAATCCTTACTTAATACATAATTATAAAGCTGAAGACTTTGTAATTGTATGTTGTTTAACGCGTTACTCTCAGGAACTGTGAAGTTTCTCTGAACTTTTTGTTCAATTTGAAAGAAACTTTTTGTGTTAGATAGCCCGTTTATTGACAAAGGTTATATAGTATATAATATCCCGCATTTATAACCCTAATGTAACTCGAATGAAACTGCGAGACACAACTAGTTTATTGTGATCATGTTATTCGGTTTGTGTAGCTCTAAAATTGTGTCGTCAATTTCAGATAAGACGCAAATATAGGATAACGACTCGTCACTTTTCCTTAAATCGAATAAGAAATCATTGCAACACTTCAGTTAAAGTGACAGGAACACAAAATGTCACAAGTTATGCGGTTCTTGTGACACACGACATATTTAGGACCAACAAAGAAATACTTGCGTGCCTGCGTGCAAGTGTGTGCCACATAGATGTACTGACTGTCTCATCGCACTGACACAGTATCCGCAACGTATGTGTCAAAATCTAGATTTTGAAGTAGGTATGTTCTTATTTTGGATATCCACGTAAAAAAACTCAATGTAATTTGTAAATACCAAATCCAAAAACTTATATCCATGCTGGCGGTAATAGTAGGGGTACACCACATAGCAAGTGTATTTATTACTTTTCCTTTGTACGAAAATGCATAAATGAATTAATAGAGTTTCAACAGTTTGTTTACCGGATAGTGAGTTACCGTAACAAAACGGATGTTAACATAAAGCAAATATTTTCACGCTGCTTTGGAATATTCAGCTCATTCTAAAGTAAAAGTTAATTAAAATAGCATTTTTATTTGCAAAACGTCTCGTTTCACGTATGTTGAAATTCTGTTGTATGAATTCATTGTCTCAATAAGGAAACGTTATTTTTTTTTCTTTTTCGGCTACTTGCTTTCAAGTGTGATTGCTAAAACAACGGGGTGGGGGTGGTGCTTGACGACTGGTTTTCAACCGAGTACCTATAGTAGGCAGCCAAGCCAATCAGGCGAGAACTACAAAAATTACCCTACAGCCACGTACAATGTACATAGTGCAAAATGGATACATAGGGTTGTTAGTTTCAAATTGGCATTTACAAACTTTTCTAAAAAGGTTTTACGCGCAACATACACTGCACTGCCGTCATAGTATTTATTTTGCTATCGTTTGTCGCTTATTCAACAAAGCCTTTAGGTATATTACTTTCTTTTTTTTTTGTTTTCGTTTGGTTTGTGGTCGCTCGGAGATTCATCTCAATATTTTTTCCGTTGGCGATGCTCGTACATTTTTAGGTATTCTATCCAAAACCTGATCATACTGCATTGTACGGAGAACTTTAAAAGGTATCTATCTATTCTATTAATTCTTTTGCGGTAGTTTAAAACATTCTGCGCAACAGCAAACCGTGCATTCGAATTAACGTCACGCAAGCCTTGATATATACTTTAGATTAGGGAAATTGTACAGGAATGTTGATTGACTTAAGCTTATTTAATGATCTGTCTTATGAACTAAGGAATATTAATTGTAATATAGCATATAATTAAGTTTTCAACTGATCATCTGGGGATTACTCAACCATTGAGGTTTTACCGTTTACATCAATTATTAATTGAGATTTAATGAAATGAATGAATTTACTATTATTGAGAATGGATTCAGATTAATTAAATATCCTTTTAGAAGGTATTTGGAATTGATGATGCAAGGCAAATATTTATTGAAGCTGTATTAACGCTTTATGATTAAATTACGTTGAAATGTACGATAAAAGATTAGCTGAAAACTAAATAAAATCTTTAATATTACCGCAGCTTTTGGATAAAATAACAGGTAAAAGACATTACTCAAAATTGTATTTCATAGTCAATAGTGAACATTAGCAGGTAAAGGAATTTTGTTAAAAATAGCGTATTATTACAAACGGCATGTTAAGATTTAATAGTTTCATCTTTTAATGTTTGGTTTCTTTACAATGCGACCCTACATTTGTATTTGCCCTTATTTGTGAGCAGGTACCTAAGTCATGGCAACAAAAGACCCTCGGCAACGCTCTCGAGCATAACAAAGAAAGTAAGGTGTACCTGGTTACCTGAGGCCAATTCAAATACGCAGATAAATTATATTCGTCCGCAAAATACGTAGTAAATTTCATAAGGGGAGAATGTATCCTATAATTCTGTTAATAAAACTTTAATAGTAAATAAAACTGGCATAGATTGCAATCTATAGAAGTACTAATATAGGTAATAAACCTGAAGAGTTTTTTTTATTTATTTAGAACTACCAGTTGGATTCGAAAAATTCTTTCACTAACAGGAAGCTGCACTATCCCCGAGTTTTATATGCTACTTTTTATCCGGGTAAAGAGGGTGAAACCGAGGGGGATAGCTAGTAAATAATATACATTTGTGAGCTGATGACTATGTCTTTATGTCATCACTGTAGAATGTTACTGGACAAATTTTAGGAAGTAAAGTAGAAACCTTCTACGCTAGACAAAGGTCAGCAGCACATTGACAATAGGGATGATTACTAGGTAAAAAAAATAGTAATTCTAATTAGTACGACAGTTCGATTTTCAAAAAATATTGGACACGTGTTCTTTACTTTACTAAATCATAAAAAAATTACAAATATAGATAGTTCGGGAGTAGGGGCTCGTGACGTCACTTTTTTGTTTTTTTTGTTTGATTGACAACATACGAAAACATACGTGTCTAATATTTTTTGATAATGTAAAAGACGGAATAAATAGTTTTTTTTTGTCATCTAGCCCAATTCCCAATTGCAACGGTAACCACTTACCATCAGACCATCACGGTCCGCCTGCCTGCTTGTCAGCCTTGCAGAATAAAAATATGGTAGGTATCTCGATAAATAAGCTCAATTCTTACGAACAAACGTGTTGTCGGAATGTAGTTGGTAAAATGAAGTGAAAGGCAGGGGCCAGAAATAAACTTGTACCGCGAGTAAGACTATAATCTTTGCGAACAAATACCAGAAAATCACACACGCATCGCCATCCTACCGTGGTCTTATTTTCCCCTATGGGAAATACCTGATAACGTGTACCTTAGCAGTTATTCGTAGCGTACACGTGTTCGTAGGGGAAGCACGACACTCGCTTGAACATCCCTTTATGCAATTTTAATATAATTTTCAAGTACAATAAATGTGTTTTATTTTTTATTCGTTTTTACAATTACTTATAAGTATCAATTTATAGAGATCCATTGTCACATACATATTTATGATGTCATAATCCGTTTAGCCGGTTTAGCCATTGCTAATCGGATTGGAATGATATTTATACATAAAAACAAAAAAATACATTTATCCGGAAAATCATTAGATCACTCTGGAACGGGGGTAAAACCCGAGATGGATACTAGTTATTAAATGAATATCATTAAACATGAAGGTAATCAATAGCAGTCTAGTCAATTGGGAGTAGGTCAGTAGTTAAATGTTATTTTCAGTACGTTTATACTGTTTTTTCTGTTCTGTGTTTATTAGTATATCATACTAATTAATGCGAAAGTGTGTGGGTAAGTTTGTTACCGCTAAGCTCTGCAGCCGCTACGGATTTGGATGAAACTTTACACATAGATAATTCGTACCCTGGAACAGTATATAGAATAGTATTAATACCGGATTTTTGATTAAACTTGGCTGAGAGGTAGCACTCTCTCTAATCTGGTATTGGACATCTAGACATTGTGATGAGTTACCTATTCATTAACTTATTGAATAGAATAGCTAGAGCGTCGTAATACCTATAAAATTAATCTCCCGTTAAATACAACTCTTACAAACTCTCAATTGACATGGTAACATTGAATCTATTTTTTAAATCCACTATCATCATAAGTGTATGGAAAGTTTTGATATAATGTAATATGTATATTGTAACGTTTTCGTAGCAACTCGTAGCACATTTGATCTAGAGTAATATTTTGTGAAGTGGTTCGTGGTTGAACTTTGCTCAATAGTCGCTCTCTAGGGATAATGAAACAACAGTAAATATATGTATTCTGTTATCCACATGCCATTTTGTTTTATCATCACAAAGTTAAATATTGTTTGTAAGTTATTTTGTTGGTACCAAACAAAATAAGGAAAGACTCCACTTTTCGCTATAGCAACAATTATGTTTAGGTTTTCTGTATATAATAAATTCTTTCGTAGAATTTGAGTGAACCTTTGGCTTTAATTTATTAAAATTTATACTTTGTATAAAGTTATTAGATATCTCATTGACACAACGTACCTACTTAGGGGAGCGCGGGGTAATGGGAGCGGTCGGGAAATGGGAGCTATGGTGATTGAACGGTATGTAGGCATATTTGCGCGATTGTAAGCACTCGGCCGCTTTCGCCAACCTTCGAGAAACTTCGCCTGACTGGTACGAGCCGGTAGTGCCAAGGGTTCAGTCACGAGTGACGTTTGTGTGTTTTTCGCTCCACGCTTATAAAAAACTGCGGATTGCCAGCGCTAAGGCAAGCATGCAGTTTTATTCTTATTTTATTATGTTTATATTCATTACATCCGTAGATTCATCCACTAACTAGTGAAATTTGTTAAATTGTCATTGAAATTAGAGTTAAATTATTTATATTATTACTTTTCAAAATGGTAGTAAGCGGGAAATAGGAGCCTAGGATGGCTCTCACTACCCGACATAGCTCCCATTACCCCATTAGTTTTCACATTATATTCTTTCACACACATACATTTTACATTATTATTCTTTTACTTCAGAAGCCACGTAAAACAATTCGGAAAACCACGAAAGCTTCTTGGACAGTTGATACATGAAAATGCAGTCATTATCCTCGGAGTAGGAGGTATTTCGGTGTACAAAGTATCTCGGCAAACTGGCATACCTTATAGCACTTTAAAGAAGAGATTTAATTTAACGAAAGCTAACGACGATCGGTTCAAAAAAATTCCTAAGCTGGGAAGGTATACTGTATTTAGCTTTGAGCAAGAAAAAATACTGGCTAGTCATCTTCGGACTATGTCAAATAAATTGTATGGCCTGACGAGAGAACAATTTAGAAAAGAGATAATAAAAGTGAAACCGATGCAGAAGTTGCGGAAACTGGGCCCATGAAGAATGTTCTGGAAGTGATAGTCCTGATTCTTATATTTGTACTTTTTGTTTGGATCCGTAAAATCTGGGTCATATGTTTTTCTTTTATAATTGTATCTTTATTTTTCTTGTTTTTGTTTAAAAAGTTTTTTTTTTTATTTCTGTTACAATTAATAGTTCGTAGTAACTAACTAAGATCACATTTAAACTATGTTTAGTTTAACTTTTGCGGAAGAGTAAATATTATGGCTCCCATTTCCCATATGAGCATGAAATGGGCTCACATTACCCGCACGTGTCGGGTAATGGGAGCGATTGACTTCTTTTTTAAAATCGTTATTGTACCTTAATATATGACTGTAGTTAATTCTAACTGTGATTAAAACATACCAAAATAATTGTTCTAAGAGTTCCAAATTAAAAATTATAAGATGGTTAATAAATGTGGTTTTTATGAAAGTTTTCCCTTAGTAGGCTCCCATTACACCGCGCTCCCCTACTCAAGAAATTAATTTAGAAAATAAACGATCTAATTTTATTTTGCTTACGTAGTGTACTAACAGTAATACATATAGGACACGTTTGTTTATTAATCTAAGTTTAAAGTTAGCGTTATAGTTAAATGTATCTCTACCCATAAGTGAAAGTTTTCATCAGTTGATTCGCGCAATAACTGAAAGAAGATATATATGCGTCTCCTGGTATTTAAGCAACAGTTGAAGCAATTAATCTTGATGAAGGAGCTTATGGACAAGTAAAATATTGAACTTATAAGTACACCCCTAATTCAAATTAAGTTCAAAGGTTTTTTTTCATCTACTCTCAACAAACAACGTAAAGTTCATGGAATTTCATTTTTTCATGTAGTATTTTTCATAGTAAGCGCGCCCCAAACGTGAGAGAAGGGGTTAACGCAAGCAAAGAGGCAAAATGATATATCAAAAACATTTTTTATCGCTATCGTGTAGTAAATAATATACGAGTATTATGTTCTATAACCAGTAATTTGAACAATCGATCCATGTGCCATTCCCCTTACCCCCCACACCGAAGACACCGTTAACTTGTTGACATCAGTTTGTGTACATCTAGAGAATTTGCGATTTGCATACTTCCCTTTATTAAATACTTAATTAATCTATCTATCTAGGTATTGAAGGACAAACTAATTGACGGACACAGCTTTAACCACAGGAACCGGAAACTAGAATTTATTCACATAGTTTCCTTAATATTAAAAAAGGTTACTTTCAGTGTTTTTCATTTAGATATCAACAGAGTAAAAGTTTTACCTACTTTTAAAATAACGGTGAGTACTTTTTGTTTAGTTTTAATCTGTTTAGTTTATTTTAAAAGAACTCTTAAACTATTTGAAAGTTAATTAAGACTCCGGTAAAAAGCGCAATTTCTTATTTTGTGGTAAAAGTAAGGGCACGACAACTTTGCGGCGATACTGTAGCAGCGAGTTTTGTAAACATGTTTCAGAAACGATGCGGAAGCGTTTCGGTATTTATTTATTCGTAGGGTTGCCATACGTCCCGTATATACGGGACTGTCACCGTATTTGACCCTCGTATCCCGTATTGCTACCGATGCAAACTCGCGCGCATGTAATTCAGGCTCAACGCCTTGCGGCGTGTAGCATCTCCGTAGCGATGTTGTAGATGCTCAGACATTGCAGTTTTCTTGTGACTGCTTTTAGGGTGTGCAACTTGTTGTATGTAACATTTAGCAATACATAAAACCTACGAGAATTTGAATGGAAAATTGAAAGCCTTTTCTTAAAGTGTTTTTTTTTTTAAATTTGAATTTCTTTTGTGTGTCCAATACCCCTCCTATTATTATAATGAATTTTATTATCTTAATAAAATATATATTCGAAAAGAAGCCCATCAAAAATAGAATCAAAGAAATCGGTTCATGTTTGCCGGAGTTATCGATAACAAAGTACCTAGGGTACATAATATATAGTTGAATTGAGAACCATTTTTAGGGTTCCGTAGCCAAATGGCAAAAAAGGTACCCTTATAGATTCGTCATGTCTGTCTGTCTGTCCGTCCGTATGTCACAGCCATTTTTTTCCGAAAATATAAGGACTATAATGTTGAAACTTGGTAAGTAGATGTATTCTGTGAACCGCATTAAGATTTTCACACAAAAATAGAAAAAAAACAATAAATTTTGGGGGTTCCCCATACTTAGAACTGTAACTTCTAAAATAAAAGAATGATAAATCTATAAAAAATATATGATGTACATTACGATGCAAACTTCCACCGAAAATTGGTTTGAACGAGATCTAGTAAGTAGTTTTTTTTAATGCGTTATTAATTGAAATTCATATCAAATATATTCAGGTCTATACTACCATTTACTTATATACCTACAGGTTTGTACGGAACCCTCGGTGCGCGAGTCTGACTCGCACTTGGCCGGTTTTTTTTCTGTTTAAATTTTTAAATTCTTTTAAAAATGAATTAAATTAGTATACTGAATGAACTTTATATAGGGTGATGGGAAGATGGGTGCAAAGCTGTAAGGCGATGATAGTATAGATCATTTAGACCCTTTTTAGCCATGGTTGTCTAAGACGAAGTGTGAAATTTTTTTTTTACCAATCTTTTCTGGTTTTTGGCTCAAAACTCCGAAACTTATCCGTTAATTGATAATTATACAGTTTCAGCCAGTTTGGATGATGTGTGAATTCTTTTTCATATTATTTATTTAAAATAATATGTAAGCAATCCAAACAAACATGTACTAAACATGTGTGTCATCAGTTTTTAGTTACAGTAAAGATTGGTAAAAATAAAATTTCACACTTCGTCTTAGACAACCATGGCTAAAAAGGGTCTAAATGATCTATACTATCATCGCCTTACAGCTTTGCACCCATCTTCCAATCACCCTGTATAATTGCACTGTGATTTCAATCAAAAGATTCTCCAACGCACCGCACACAAACCGTATATAATATGTATACTCGCACATTTGTGAACCTCACAGCAAAGCCTCTAATACCACGACACGACACACGGCCGTTTATTTCTCAATGAAACATTTAATTAGCGATGTATGAATGTTAATACCATTCGTTAGGGTAATTGTCGACTTTATGCCAATTAAAATAGATTCATAATATTTTTTTATTTTACAAACAGATTTTTGTGATTTATATTTTTATACTCTCAGTGAGGTAAGGGAAGATTTTATTGTAGAATACCTATGTTTGTTTTTGTATTCCAGTTTAAAATAATGATTGGGCTTTAATGTAGTGGGGCTATTGGACGATTTTCGACAGTACCTAGTTCAAGAACAAAAATTGTTTGAATAAAGAAATAAATTTTATTTTTCTACTCTTCTCCATATAAACTCTAACTCTGTCTAATCTCACACTCCTCCGTGCGCACCTAAAAAAGGATCCAAGAATGTATCTTATAATGATAGATACCTATAGATCGTTTTCGTAATTCTTATTTGGATATTTCAAAATGTAGGAGTAGATTTTCTAATGATAAATTATTTTAATTTTCATCATAACATGTAAGTAATTATTCGTATACTGCAAGCTTGATAGTCAATAAATAGAAAGTGAGGTTGCGTGCTACTGACACTGGCAGCCAATCTTGATAGGAACAATCGGACAGGCTCTGCTAATTACTTAGTTGCTGCTGCATAATTATGAAATTCAGACTGTACTTAAAAAATGAATACATTTAAAATTATCTCAAATTATTTTGCATGCGTAAGTACCAACTGTAGATTCTGTATTTTAAATCATCAAAATTATTATACGTATTCGTATATCATTAGAGAAACATACATCAACAACACATCATCATCATCAGCCTATAATGTCCCACTGCTGAGCACAGGCCTCCTATCACAAATCAGGGTGAACGGGATTGGTCAGATACTCCACCACGCGTGCCCACTGCGGATCGATGGAGGTAGGCTAGTGGTCAACCTACTGTTGGAGTTCTCAAGCCGCCTAGAAGGCCTCCAACTAGCTTAACGACTATGACAATTATGTGATAACTGGGACCAAAAGCTTTACGTGCCTTCCGAAGCACGGAAACGCTCGATTTGTAAAACCACTAGGCGGTCACCCATCCAGGTACCGACCACGACGGTGGTAGCTTAACTTGCCGATCGATTAAGAACGGCTTATCATGCTACACCGCGAGCGCTTCACATTAGCAACACATTACTTATTTTTAGTTAATTAGTTGACCAAAATTGTCAAATTATAATTACCTAATAGAAACCAAATTTTTGAATCCTGTGGTTTACCAATGATCGAGTAACTATTATTAGTACAAAATCTACCTATTGTGGTACAAAATACTGATTTATTAAAACTGAATTGAAAGCAAATGTTATAACATCCTTCTTGTTCATAAAAATAATATATTTTTATCATAACTTGTGCTCTCGAGCCGCCTTAGGCGGACGCGTCACGTTAGCCTAGCTCCATAAAAAACTAAATCGGCTAAAGTCAGCGAAAGCTAAATGGACCAATCTACAAATTTTCTCACGTACATTGTCCTCGTGAGGGTGTAAAATCCGTCTGGCTAACTCCTAGAGCTATTTTCAGCTTACTTGCATAACATTTAGGTAATTGTAAGCGTCTTATTGATAATATAGCTAATAAAATTGTTGTAAACACAAACTGTCTTTAAACAGGCATATCCGTCACTTTCTCACATAATAAAATAAAACGAGTCGGGGCTATCTTTAAAATCTTATGGTGCGTCCATGCTTGGCGAAACGAGCACGAGCCGAGCCACGAACGAGCACACTGCGAGCACGATTTGCGTAGCGTGGACGGGCTTGCGAGCCTCGAATGAGCGCGATTGTCAGTTTTTCCACGAACAAAAGGATTCGCATCGTGCTCGTTGTAGGTTCGTTCGTGGCTCGGCTCGTGCTCGATTCGCGTAGCATGGACGCACTATAAGATTTTAAAGATAGCCCTGGCTGGTTTTATTTTATGATGTAAGAAAGTTACGGATATACCTATTTAAAACCTGAGTTTTTCTAGAGTTTCTTTAAACCATTTCACGTAATAGGTAAGGGGTAAGTATAAAATACTAGCTTTCAAGTGTGTGTTTGCTTTACATGCAGTAATGCACTGGATGACGATACTAAAAGCACAAACCCACGTTATTCAAAGAGACATCGAGTAAACTGAAAAGAGAGACAAAATGACTTGAAGAACTTTCATCAAGTTTCATCATTAGGTGATTAGATGTTGCGAAGTGGATCTTGTCGTTAAGGATCTGGTGAAATGGGAAATAATAAAGTGCTCATTTCCTAGACAATTACCACATTTTTACCAAGAATAGTTTTATGTATTGGTGTCTATTATAAATGGTCAATAACCAATAGAATATTATAAGCCTTGAATACTTTATTAATTTTATTCATGATATAACCGCCAGGTCCCTTATTCATGTGTTTATACAAATATGTTGATTTTAAGTAAACCAAGCCAATCAATCATTTTGAGCGTATTACCAACCTACGCATGCCCATTTCATTAAAATGTTATAACAGATATTTGCAAGATTACGAATAGATACACAAATATCAATTTATTCACTTGTCACTGATCCAATAGAGTTTCCCAATGGAGTAAAGCATGGAGTTGTTCAAAAGGCTGTGAAGAGATTTCTGCAGGGTCGGCAACGCGCGAGTGATACCACTAATACTCCTGGTGTGCGTGGCCACGGTAACCGCTTACCACGTATATAATGCCGTTATCGTTTACAGTTACAGTTTACAGCTTAGTGACAAACAACATCGATGATAGGGCTCCAACTCCGACCATCGACAGAGTTAGCCATCGATTGTGGTACTACATACCTTGGGCGTGGCAACCTCTACACGGCTCGTAACACTTACACCATAATTAATTGTTATCTGACACGGTAAATAGCGTAGTGTAAGCCTGGCCTGTACCTACACTTAAAAGAAATTAACTGCGTTCAATTTGGAATATATTGAGGTTAAAGTGGTCCTTTCTCGTTTGGAAGCATGCTATAAGTAAAACAAATGACTGTGCAAATGACGTGGTTCTTTTTGTGGTCGTCTTAGAACCGGTTCATTCCTCAGAACATTGCTTATATTCAGTATGCTATACCTCAGAGTATATAAATACTACGTATGTACAAGCTATACTAAGGCAATCATTACCCATTCTGTAGGTTTATTTAAATAACAAACAAATAAAACTTAGGCCGATTTAAAGGCCCACTTGAAAGAGAAAACTCAATAAAAAAGGAGTGATCCTTTACCCAAAGAAGCCAGGATAAAATCTTGTTAGATTATTCAGACTTTTTAAAGTAACCGAAACCTTTGATCATTAATGTTAGAAACTGTCTCTTTTAACACTTCTTCTTTGCCTCGAAAATAACGTTATTTTTATGCTTTCCATGATATACCTACAGATCTATCATAAATACATAATTGCTATACCTACTAAGTTCAAAAAAATATGGATATTATTTGAGTTCAAATATATTTCTTATGAAATCTTATTAACATAATAGTAGGTACCTTATATAAAGATATTGTAATACGTAGGCTAGGACTGTCATATCACTCATTTACATTATGTTAAGTATTTTAGCCGTAACGAATGATACATGTAGGTTACTTAGCATGAGGCACATTGAATTCCACAATAGTTGTCTTAAATGCAGAAACTACGGACGGGCGGAGTAATTAAAGAAACTTAATTCCGAACCAACATTGTGCGGACTTGTGCGTAAGTACGTCTGGCAAACTGTTACGACCGTTACTCAGCGGATCCGCCAGCCACCGATGCAGTCCCACCGAGCTACCTACTTGCCACTCTTGGCACACATTGCGACCAGTTTGCTTTAATTGATTAGTTTCATTCTCACACTTTTTTTGTCGAATATCATGAAACATACATAACAACCATCTGCTCGCGTCGCGTCTGTTAATATAACAATATACAAACGAGGATTGCTTGGTTAGTACCAAATGTTCACGTATTACGCTATCTTTCATTTCAACTATCTAAAGATTATTTGTTTTTATTAAGGAATATGCTACAGTTATAGCCATCTGTAAACTTTGTTGTCGAGTGAAAGTTTCCATGGAATGATTACCTATAATAGTTACGTTTCGTTTATTTGTTCTAACTTATCTCAACTTATGTATGCATGAATGAGCGTGTTAAGTGTATATAAAGTACATTGAATTATTTACTGTGACGTGGTTAAACTACTGCAATAGAATGACGTAACTATACTATATCAAATAAATCAATCGTTCAATTGGATTTGCTTTGTGTGCTAGTTACGAGTAGATGTAAAATGTCGTCGTCTAGCCGCGACCTTATTTTCACCTTTATCTATCCGTCAACAGCTCAACAAACTCGCATACATTGCGGTCACCTTACCTTAGTTTGTAAGGTTTAGAAAAACTAAATAAGGATTTAATTACTTTTTACGATCGCTTACATTTTCATAGTTATTGTATATCAATTTAGTTGGTTTTTGAAAACATCATCAATCAAAATATAATGCAATTTGAATGGATCAGAAAGATTTATCATTATAGAAGCCGTAAATGTGTTATAATCAGATACTTAAGCATCTTTAGGATGCTACGAATATTCGGCCATTATTCGGTCTATTCAAATTTTATTTGAGTTATCGAATGATAGGCAGTATTCGGTAATCAAAATATTATATTTAATCTGAAATTAGTAAGTTACAAAAATATGTACTTAAAATCATGAGTGGCAAGTTATGGTGAATAAAAACAAGATTTTTCAACATATTTTGTTGGAAGCGAATGATTACGTAATACCAGCATCTGAAAATAATATTTATACTACAACAACTGCTAGGAGACGTAAGATAAATCTCGGCGAACTTTATTAGGCACCGATATTGTTTCGAGTTTGCCCACCACTTGAAAGGGTCTACGTCGTAGACTCTACGGTCTAGGCGAACTGTATCTTATTGACAATGACACTTTTCTTGATAACATCGATTTTGATAGTATTGCCTGTACCTAATTCATCGAAACATATCCGGAAACTGTCGTGTATTTCAATTATTGTATCATTTTCATACTTTATCTTTTTACACACGAAGGAGTGTGTTTTATACACGAACTCCTTGCAAATTCCTCCCACACTGCAATAAAACATGTCCTGTAACCTGAAATCTGGATCAAGTGTGCAAAACTTCACAAATTTTTCACCGAATATTTAGTGCTTGGTCGAGAGTATGGCTTTGGTAATTAAATCACTATTCGTTGCGTCTAAATACTTATAACAATAACATATGTCGAGTTTTAAACGGTGCGTTGCAATCTGAATCTGACACCTACTTAGGTATAGTGGAGCGCCCGCATGCTCCCACGGTCTCGTCTTACCAACTGTGTGTCGCCTTCCCATCAGCTCCTCACTTGTGCGATCCATTTACTTGTTCTCGCCATTAACAATGCGGAACACGTGTGTCCAAGTGTTTCAGTGTAAGTGTAGCCAGCGATAACAAAGATTCACATTCTTCTTACGTACTATACGCTTACTAAAGAACAACGAACGACCGAGAATTTTAAATGAAAACTGTTGCTCGTATATTCTATAATAGTGGCTCCTTGTGCTTGTGTTTCATTTGTACTTGGTACAATGCTCTCATCTAATATTGAGGTAATGCTAAGCATTGTACCTGTATGGTCCGCGGAGTTTTGGACACAATTTTGTATTCACTACATAGTTAATGCTCTTTATATAGTTACCAACGTAGCTACATTTACTCTAGAAATTGATGTCTTCGTTATCTTTAAATCCAAAGAGGAAAAACAGAATTTATAGATTAAGAAAGCCATTATAAATCCGTAGCAGGCATCATTAAAAACCAAATTTCGTTATACCAAATTAAAGGTCAAAAATATTCGTATATAAAAAGAGTTGTAATCGGACTCAAGGGACAAATATTTTTAATTTGACTTGAAAATTAATCCCCGGAGCTCAACTTATATTTTAATCTTTGTGGATAGCTACGTTACGCAAAATTAACTTTGACAATAATTGAACAGGACGATGTTAAATCTATCGTAAACATATGACGTCATTTCCTGTGGCCTTACCTTTCACAATTATTTTTGGGGTTCAACTTCCGAGGGGTACTTTGATTTGACGACAGGGATCGCAACTTATTTCCAAGATTGGTTTTCCTTAAACTGTCCCTTCTATAAAGGTGAACGATGGGTTATTTCATCGATGATCAAATGCAAAGGTATGGTGTTTGCTCACCTTACATAAGTATAGCAGTATAAATTAATCAAACTATTCCCAACTCGAAAATATTCCGTTCAATAAAGTGCAACCTTAAGTACAGAATAAGAAAGTTTATAAATCTAGATGTATACTCACAACTATGTAAAAACCAGCTAAATAACTGCTTCGGATCTTTATAGCATAATAGCATTAGATAAAAGCTACTATAAAAATGTTAGGTAAGTAAATATAGAATCCTTAGAGGGCTCGTATAAAGATCACACGCCGTAATTAGCCCACATGTAAACAAAAAGGTTGAATGAAGAAATGCTTCGGGAAAATTGTGCCTTCATGTTATGTGCTTCATAAAGCAAAAATGTTTTTGTAACAGTTATTACGTAACCTCAATACGATCTCAAGAAAAGTATCATTTAAATAACTTATTAAAGAATGTGTCGATTATGAACACGCATTTTTTTTTTTTTTATACTACTATGTCGATAAACAAGCATACGGCCCGCCTGATGGTAAGCGGTTACCGTAGCCATATAGACGCTTGCAACACACGAAGCATTGCTCACGCGTTACCGACCTTTCCCCCCTCCCCTATGAGCTCTGGCGACCTTACTCACGCGCAGGAACACAACTTTACACAACATAAAGTTATTTGGCTGCAGTATTCTGTAAGGTGGAGGTACTTCCCCAGTCGAGCTGCTCTTTGAGCGAATAAACGCTATGCTCTACATCTCTTAAATTTATTAATTATTATTTTTGTTGTGTAAATATTTTATATGCTCTGTAATTTAAGCCTATTTGTTATGAAGTGTCGTAATAAAAGTGAAAAATATCCCAATGTTAATTTATATCCATGTGATTGTGTTTGATTAATGACTAGTTGAGCCCGCGATTTCGTTCGTGCGGATTCCGTAATGATTCCCGAGGGATTTTATAACGGATCTAGATAAAAGGTGTAACCATACATCCAGATAGAGTTTCGCAGCTGTGCACACGTCGATAAAAATAGTCCCTAACTGTTAGGGGCTAAATCAAATAAAAATAAATAAAATTGCAAAATAATGTTCAATATTTAAATTTCTCCTGGTTTTAATTGGAATATTTCAACAACTGCTATCATTATGGACGTCACTATGACAAGCAGAATGACGCAGAAAGAGCGTAAAACTTAGCTGTTACGCGCAGCAGCCTATAAAAGTTGGCCTGTTTTATATATTCGTGTAGTATGGTGACGTTCTTTCGAGGTAACATATAAAATCTTGGCAAATTGACATCATTTATCGTGATGCGTGATGAGAACACACAATAAGTACCTATAATACAAGTTCTCAAGCATGTAGAACAATACAATGTTTTTGTGGTTATTGTGCAGTGCGCATTGTGCGTAGACTCTACATGAGAGTTTCCCAATTACGTACAGTCGCGGATTGAAAAGGTTCGTCACTTTAGAGTTGGTTTTCGCTTGCACTAGATTGCAAGAATCAATTTTATTATATTATGTACCAACATATTACCAGTGAGGTTTTTTTTTTATACAACGAAGTCGGTAAACAAGCAGACGGCCCGCCTGATGGTAAGCGGTTACCGTAGCCATAAGGACGCTTGCAACACACGAAGCATCGCTCACGCGTTACCGACCTTTCCCCCTCCCTTACTAACGCGCAGGAACACAACTTTACACAACATAAAGTTATTTGGTTGCGGTATTCTGTAAGGTGGAGGTACTTCCCCAGTCGAGCTGCTCTTCGAGCGAATAAACGCTACGCTCTACCTCTCTCCAGGTTGCTAACAGGAAGAAACAGTGATGCTAACATTTACACAACATTTACATAAATGTGACGTTTGATATCGAATAAGGTTTTGCTTGTTTTTACATCACGTCAAACACAATTTATGGCTTTTGCGGAATAAAATATGATAAAATGTAAGTATTATAAATGTGTTATATGTAAGTGTATACAATAAAGAATATTTCATTCATTCATTCATTCATTACCTATTTTTTCAATTATGACATTGCCCTATTTTCAATTTTAATTTGACATAAATAATATTACCAGTTTAAACAAACTAGAAGGTTTTAGTTTATCAAAACATAGAATAAAAACAATCTTGTTGACAAGATAAACAGTCGAACAAATTTGATCTGAATAATTTTGAACTCTAATTCAGTGTATTCTGTCTATTCAGTTTCAAAAGGTAATAAAATTCAAAAATTAAAAATCATTTACTCAAATAGACATTCGCAGGCACTTATGGAAAATCTGACTCTAATACTCTAACACCGGTTCGGAAGGTTGCATTTGCTGAGAAGAGCCGGCAATAAACTCAGCAATTACTCTTTTCAAAACAAGCTTAGATTCATTACATAATATTTACATTCAAATCGCACTGACAACAATTGCGTGCGGCAAAACTACAAAGTAGACTGAATCTTTATTTAATAAGTAAATAAATGGCAAACTTAAGCAAAAAGTATATGCTCTTCATACGTTGAAAAAATCAAGTTGAAAACTGACGAACCTTTTCATTCTGCCAGTGTACTTGGTATTGATTTAGATACATAACATATAGTTTATATATTGTTTATTTCTTACAATAAGATTTCCAGAAACACATTAAATTTAACAGATGATTGAAATTACCAACCACACAAAAATACGACTGTGCCTGTCCCAAAGAAAATAAAAGTTAATAAAATAAAACATTGTTAGATACGAGTAACTTGTGAAAATATGTCGAAACCAATTTTATTTATCTACGTCGACTTCGTCCGTCTTTCAATTTATGTTATCAAAGAAAATCTCTCAGCTATATCGGTGCCATTTGTCAGGTCAGGGGGCTACCCGGGGTTTGGATGGAGGCTCGAGGCTGGAGAGTTGGGGAATGGTACGGTGTTGACAACAAATGTGATTCAAATGTGACCACGTACTGACCGTTTTGTGCCTACGTAATATGCAGACAAATGGGAACACATCAGTTCTATCTCAAGACAAGTCATTACGCTTAAAGCTAAGATAGCGCCGACATGTTTTATCCCACGAATATAACTCTAAAATAGAACTAAGTCTACTTTTTTGCACGCAATATGCATGCGATGAAAAAAATATGTTATTTTTTTTTATAAAGGAAACTGTGCTTGGGAAGCAATCAACAAGTTATATTAGGTTAGTTCGTTTGTGTTCAGTCTAGACTTGCTAAATATTAAAATTCTCGGATATATTAAGCCTGGATCATAAAGTTGACCTCGGTTGAACTTTGACATGTTGTATTTGAAAATAGTTAAAATATTTACTTACTAAGACAGCACGGTCTCATATTTTGAGATTATCGGTCTTTGTGTCCTACCTAGTATCGACATAGTAACTCCAAAAATGTACAGTATCAGAATATAATTTTGCATATATATACATGCCTTTACGCTATATTTCGATTCTTGGCTAGCTTCAATAGATACATAAGTACATGTCCGAGCTATTTCTCGGCCCCTGCACAAGATACATAAGTACATCATCGGTTCAAACATTTTATATCTCGTGTGTTTCATTTATGTAGTGTAACTAGTACTCTTTTGTACACACGGCTGCACATCAAGATATACATTCCCTGTATAAGCTGATCTCTCATTGTAAGCACATCCTATACAAAGCAAGATCAGCTTATACGGGAAATATATAGCTTAATGTGTAGCCGTGTGTACTAATCTTATGTCATCATGGAAAATGCTTCTAAATAGTTCCGATAAAGTCGAGGATACCCAATAACCTACCGTTAATATATATAATTAAATATATATTCTTGGACATTCTTTATACACAGCAAATTTGATCCCAACATAACTGATGGCGTAAAAGGTAACTGTAGATTATTTTAATATATTCTCCTACAATCATGATATTATACCAAGATATTGATCTTCAAGTGATCCAGCTTCACAGCACAGATTATTAAATAGTTGAGCTAACTAGTCACATAAAGATATGTAGTAGGTATACTGACTGAATAAAATATAACAAGAACATTATTATAATATCTTAATCTTATATTACAAACTTAATTATGAATCCTAGTCCATTTTATTTAATACCTACCGCAGAACCAATTTTACATCGAGTAAACGGGCGCTCTAGTTCTAACCGCCGTATTGGCGTAATCACTTGTTTTATCTACCGTAAAATGATGCTATAACTTATACCTATATAACTATCATAGCGCTTCTACACTTCGATTAACATTATTTACTTGTAAAGTAAGTTGTAGATTGACTAGTTATACGAGACAAAGAATATAACGTTCGTGATTGGCAAACGATACCGCATAAATCCAAGAGATTGTTTACGCACTGTTTGTGAACTGGATTAATGTCCTTGCCTGCATTACCAAGCGTTATACTTCATAATGAATATTATGAACGTACAATTTAATACAGTTATGCATTAGTATTCTAAGTTCTCTTACATTTTGGTTTAGTCAACCAAACCATAACCAATTTTAAAGATCGTTTTTTTTTTTTTTTTTTTTATATCCTGGGACATTTCTCACTCACAGTCATCTGATCCCAAACTAAGCAGAGCTTGTACTATGGAAACCAGATAACTGATATAATACATATATACTACTTTTTGTTTGTAAATACATACTTAATATACATAATTACACCCAGACTCAGGACATACAGACATATTCATGCACACAAATGCATGTCCTGTGTGGGAATCGAACCCACGACCTGCGGCGCAATAGGTGGAATCTTGACCAGAGTCTTAACCAACTGCGCCAACGGGCCCGTCAATTGTGTAATTAGGTCAGATGCCGGTAGCTCAGAGTATATAAATACTGCGTACAACCTAATTCCTAAAGGATATAGCGTGTTTCAGCATTTTGGACTTTCAATTCCTTATTAAATTAATATTTGCTAATTCTGTTAAGTAAAGAAAGGATCACCAATATAAACAAATCCATGTAGGATTGCCCCGAAACAGCATACACCATTATATTTATACGAAAATGAATGGAATAGGTAATTATTTGATGAAAATTATAATAGTTTTGTTTTATATAGAGCAGAGATAAATTACCATCAATGTAGGTTATCAATTTTTGTTATAAGAATTTAAATTAAATGCAAATGTTTCGCAAATTATTTGCAAATTACAAATGAAACAAAAATGAATTTGATTTATCCATTACTAAAATATTATTTGTAGCTGAAAACGTTTTATGATTTTATATGCTCATTAAATATTCTTTTATCTTTCGATTTAAATAAAAACTAGCTTGTAACCATTTTTTATAAATATTTACATTACAAAATATAAAATTCAAATGGTGATTCTCAGGTACACAAGTTGCAGTAGGTACACAGTGTTGCAAACTGTCAGGGAAGTGTGACACCTTGTTATATCAATCGAATAGGTAACACAATATTCCTTATCCTTTGATTCCATACTACAGTTTCACGGAAATAAAACGTGTTAATCAAACCAGTAACAAAGGCAACACAAAGCTAATTTCTTTCCCTCATCAATCTGTCGTACTTCTCCGTGATAGTTGAGTTAGCTAAAGTACTCTAACTAAACATCTCCTGCAATAATAGATCATAACATTACTGACACATTAATTATAGTTGAACAGGCTTTGCAATATCAGTGACGAGGCAAAGTGATGAAACTTCGCGAATGTTAGCCTACATAAATAACCGTCAGCTTCTTTGCCAAAAGTTGTTGTTTAATCAGCCTGCACTTGTACCCGACAAGTTTGGAGTTTATGCTACACGAGGCATTTAATGTAAAACCTTATATAATGGCGCTTTTTGATAACTTTAAAGATAAGGAGCTCAGGCACGAATAATTAAAACAATTAAGAATGACAATCAAAAATGTTTTTTCAAGAAGCTTTTTAATGACAACCTGCTTTTAAAGCTTCCGTTACGTCTGGTATTAATTTAATTAAGGGTAGTAGAATCGCATTCTCTTTATTATTAAGTCTTGCGACTGCCCGTTTCCAATTTGTTTATTTAAATGAAAAAGTCAATTTCATTTCACTTCATTCAATTCACAAAAAAAAAACATGAAATTAATGAAAAGTAGATCTCATTGAAAATATTCGTAAAGTTATTGCCAATCATCTACTGTCACAAACTTATTTTCGTTATTCCTTTACGTATAAATGAAACAAAAAGTATCGACATTACCTGTAGTAAGAGAAATATAAGTCAGGAAGCTCATCGACACACTGTATTTGTGTCACTCACAAATTGCAAACCAGCCTGCATACGTCAGCTTTCAAAAAGGGTGTTTTATTTATGCATGCACCCTGTTTGATCACAGTAAGTTGCAGATCTACAATGGCCAAGATTTATCCTCACCGCATCTGTTGGAAACGTAAACTGAGTCACCGTCTCAGTCTACGGTTGGAAAAGTGGGAATTTTCTTTTGGATATGTTTGTTAAATTTTTTACATATGCTTGGTTGGAATCAATATTAAACCATTACGATCATCCAGCAGGTGTCTTCACACATATACTACAACTTTTCTTATTGCACGTTCTTCTTTCGGAAATTAAAATTAATTACAGTCTGCAACGATATACAGCAAATAAAACACTATTGTTTTGTAAACGTTTGACCCAAAATAATTTCTAATGTATCCACCAAAGATTTCCATAGGGCATCGTGCCTCTACCCAGATGGATAATCCGCCTTACTAAAGCATGACATTTAATTTCACTCCGCTTGAGGGGCTCCCTGAGCAAATCGCTCTCAGTTCGTACTGCGCACGGCTGTGAAATACTGTCAATTCTGGCTTGTTTATTTCATGTTCCCATAGAGGCGACTATCCTTCTGGACGTTTTAAATTCTTTGGTATCCACCGTACTAGGTTTAGTTTCCTTTCAATTGAAAATCATTTGTAACTTCAATACAAAAATTATACCAAGTATTTTTGGAGTCTTATTTAGGGAGGTAAGCAGGTTTATTATTAGGCTATAAATTTTAAAAATCAGTTGGTAATGTGGTTGTTGACTGCCGATTAGGGCTCGATGGGTCGACGCCGCTGTGGCAGGCTGCGCACGCGACCTCGTGTCATTGACCGCAGCAGCGCGCCTTGCGCCCGCGCCGATGCCGTTGCTGCCTTCACGAATGGGTGTCGTGCTTACTAAGGTTGTCACGAGGCCTACTTTAGAACATCCTTTTTTACCTGACGGGATGAGGCTTACCTCTTACTTGCGACAAATAATGCAAATCACAAGAAGAGTATTAGCGATGACACACAAAATAATAAATAGATTTCTTCACACCTACTATTCCCGAAGAGGTCTCAATGCTGTCAAATTCCTCACACTAAATAGGTACTTACCATCTAATTGACTAAATAAACTTAAATTTCAAAATAGGTCAGACATAATGAAGCACCTGTTATTTTTTTCATGAAAATTAAAGCAATAATTTAAATAACACAAAACCAGTCGCATATGAACCGACTAAACGGTAATTATTAAACAAAAATCGATACCTTCATGAATTTAACATACCCTGAAGAAGGTGAAACATGGGTGTTATTCTGAATATTGTGTCAAATCTGAATACATTAAAGTTACTAAATGGTTAGGTCGATGTAAATATGTAGTAGCGGTATTATTCTAATTATTAATTTATCGATACGGCAACCCTATTCTCTACGTAAGCTGTTGGGGACGTGTGAACGAGACAGCCTTCCGGTTTCTTACAGTAGTAACAAGGATAGCATCTATCCAGTTGAGTGGAAAGAGAAACTATACCAAAAAAAAAATGCGTTGATCTTTATTTTTGATTTCGTATATACATCTGTGTATAATATTAAGGAATGCAATATTTCGAACAAGGCTTTAAGTTTAGGTGATAATAATTGTAAAGTATATCAAAGTTAAATAAAATAACTCGAGTTCGTGAAACAAAAAAATGGCTGAATAGTTCAAGGATCTGTGCTAAGTATTAAGCAATTTTACGTTTAGTTTTCCTAAGTAAAGTAGAAAATCTATTTATAAACAGTGATGTCACTTATTAACAAGTGAGTAGGCAAGTAGGTGGCATAAATTTAAAAACATAAAGAAACTTCTTTAAAATTATTTCTAGTCTACACGTTAAACTACTTTATGTACTTACTTAGGTTCCATATATTTTATACTAGCTATCCCCGGCGGTTTCACCCGCGTTTCCGGGATAAAAAGTAGCCTGTAATACTCGGGGATAATGTAGCTTCCTATTAGTGAAAGAATGTTTCGTATCCGAAAGCAAAAATCTTCATTTTTATGATATTAGTATAGATTAGTACCACAGAATTAAAGTAACTCCTCCTAAACGACTGGAACGATTTGAATGAATTTTTTTGTATGCGTTTGGGTGGCGCCCTAGATGGTTTAAATAGGGTAGGGTAGGGTAGGGTAGGGTAAGGTAGGGTAGGGTAGGGGTAGTGGTAGGTTAGGGTATAGGTTAGGACACCAAGCCAACGAAGTCGTGCCGGGCAGCTAGTAAGAATATAAATTGTTATTAGTAAAAATAATGGACAACGCTCACTTTAATCTGTATTTAAAGATAGATAGGGAACCGTAAAAGTAGCTAATATTAATCAGGAATAGTAGTTACATGAACAGAAATTCTAAAAATTAAAATCTTCTTACTTCAAGAATACGTTTTAAAAGAAAAAAAAATGTTACCTTGCTGAGTTTCTTGTCTGTTCTTCTCAGTTGAAGGCCGACTTACGAACTGCTGGTAACTCCAGTAGCTTTAACCTTCATAAGTGCCCTACTAGGGCCTAAATTGAATAAATGGCTTTGACTTTGACTTTGAAATTCATACCTAGAAACAAATTTTACCTGTGTATAATAAAAGTGTTAGATTTAAATGCTTTTTCAGAAAATTGCTTTTTTTATTGTAAGTACTCAAAAATCATAATGTGACTTTATTTTTAGAACCTAATAAAATTTCAAGCTGGCAACAGTAGTTACCTACCTTGAAATTTCCCTGACGAAATAAATAGGCCTCACGTGTATAGGCTTAAGGTATCGTGATGGAATATTGCTGTGACAATTGGATCAAAATTGCAATTCTATCGGTTGTTTACAAGATACCTATATGAACAAACAACAGAATTTGATTATTTTCACAAGAGCACGTCCAATTCGCTAGAATCTATGAATTTAGATTAGTCTACCTGACTTTGGCTAGGAGGGGATAACTATCGCATTGAATAGTTAAAAACTGTTTATACTAGCAGTGGCCATTTGCTTACATCTTAACCCCCTTACTCATAAAACGTTATTTAACTAATATGTGCTAATATGCTGTTTAAAGGGTCACGTAAATAACGTCACTCTATTGTCATTGTCAAATAATGTGACATTATTTACGTGACCATTTAAACAGCATATTAGTTAAATAGCGCTTTATGAGTAAGGGGGTATGTTTAGCGTATTTAGTTTAATACTTTCTGTATAGACTTGTGGAGACTTAAACTATTCATGAAATTGTTTTGGCCATCCACATATTCACTAAACAGGCACATAATAATAATATTTTCTTTCCTTTTTTACAGGATTTATGGTATCCCGAGCGGAGGATGAGCAGCATGACTCCAGGGAAGGCGATGACGTCACGATGCAGTGCCGCTTCGCCCTGGAGCCCCTCGCAGGAGAATCCCTCACGTACTACTGGGTGAGGAGTACGGCCAGCGGGCACGACAATGTTGCCATCGGGAACATCCCGCTGGAGACTAATTACCAGTAAGTACCACCTCAATCTTGAATTAAGCATACACACAATTTCAAAGGTTTACTTATTGACCTATACAAAATTTAAATCTTACCCAAATTTTATGTTGTAATTAAAAATTACATTACATTTTAACGCTTATTATTACGGTTATCTTTGATCGTCTGATGAGGGTATCTTGATCAGGTGCTAAAACGTAAAAGATACTGACTAACTCCCTACCATAAATGGATACAATTTAGGACTCAACGATAAATTGGTAGACGATATTGTGGAATGAGGCATTGGATGGAAAACGAACCCTAGGCTGTTCCTACATCGATAGGTCTTTATGTTGCTATTAAGAAATTAAAAAGTTTTACTTGAGAAGGAAAGTTACAGAGCATACTGAAAGCGATCCTTCAGTATTGAAAGGGTTAATCAAAACGAAAGTTCAAGCTGAAAGAGTTTGAAAGAAGTAAACATAAAGCCGGGCAAGTGCTAGCCTGGGTCTGTCTCGCGCACCGAGTGTTCTGACATTCCTAGACGTATTTACTGGTTGGGTCATTACTGTTGTTAAAAACCGAACCGAATAACTAGTTTTGTTTGTGAAGGACTGTGCGTCGTTTCTGTATATCGTTAATATTTACATCAATGTTTATCAGCTGTAAGTATTTCAGATTTTTCGCATTGCGAACATCAGAGATGTAAAAATATCATGCCCTTGCATGGTATTTTATTTAATTTTACATCACAAGGCAAAAACTAAGCAACATAAAATTATAAGAACATGTTTTGGAATTAACAAATAGATAAACGCCCTTTCATACCCTTTTGCAAAGAAAACACCTGTAATTCGAGGTATTTTTAGACTCAGCGTGAAATTATCTTCGTGTTTCGGCTACATTTCTAACTCCGGGCTTTAGATAGTTATTTCTATTCAGACATACCTATATGTCAATTCCATCTTGCTCGATCCGGGAACCGAACCCAGGAAGTACGGTCTTTTTCACTACTTTGCACTAAAACATCAACTTTGAGTTCACTCTACCGTTCTTGTAAGTGGCAGGTATATTACTAAAACTTTTCTCTGCAACTTCACTGGCAACATTAACTGAGAGACGAACAATGACAATCCCGCTCTAGTTCAAAGTTCCACGCAGTTTAGTATTGTTTGCTCTACTTATAAATATTACATTACATTAGTAATTTCCACGGTTTCACCGTCGTTCTCGACGGATCTATTTTTTCTACCTATATGTCTGCTTGTCCATCAGTATCCATATAACTCGATACCCACTGCACAGATTTTGGCACTTGCCTAGCTGGAGGATTAAAGCGGAAGAGTATTTTTGTTTGTATGTTTAAACGGGCTAATCTATTGGGATTCTAAAAAATCATTCACTAATAGGAAGCTACATATTCGCGAGTATCATAGGCTACTTTTTAACCGGAAAAGTGGGTGAAACCGCGGGTACAGCTAGTGCTAAATGGAAAAAATAACAATGTCGGTAGAGCCGCGGGCATAAACCAATTTACTTATAATTATTGGATTTTCATAACCGGTCCTTTGCTACCTTCATAATTTAGATGTGTATGTGCGCTTAATACAAACTATCTGTGTATTGTGTCATTCTCTTAAACTATGTCATATCAAGTTTATCACGTCACTACCTTTCCGGTTGAGCGCACGCCAATTTCATAGAAGTGATTTCTCAAAGTGGAAAGTTTAACCTTCGGAATCAAAGGATAAAGCTCAAATGTATGTAATACAGCTTACATGTTTTGTATTAAATTACATACCGCTAGACTCACACACCCCACATACATTCGTAGAAATTAATATGCTTTAGTTTAATTCGTAAAATTGTAATCCTTCGAGCTTGTACCACTTAATATGTTGCGAAGGCCAAAGCAACTCGCCAAACCTCATTTCATTAAAATACATTGAATAATGTTTGAACTGCACTTCAGTGGTCTGCTTTAGTTGATAGCTAGCTACACGTTACATACTGGTCATACGTCGTATAGTCATACGACATGACCGTCTTTTGTTAATTTTATTGTTTGTGTTAAAAAAAAAACATTTTGTTCAGCTGTCTCGTTTTATATCAAACGGGTAGTGTAAAACATGAAGTTTATGCTCAGATTATCTAAGCTTGTCTCAAACAAAATTCATAATCGGAACTAAAGACTCATAATTAAATAAAAATATTATAAAATCAAAGAAATATGAAACTTACATAATTAAAATAGAAAAACTTAGAATATACTTACTTAAAATAAGTATATCTACATATTTTACTGCGATTAAAATATTTCTGTGATTTTCCAACGTAGATAAATGTAGGTAATAATCTGAGACAAGTTTTCTATTTGTAATTTGTAATTTTTAATTTTCGTTAATTTTTAATTTAGATTTAAGTTGTTTCTTGTTTTTTACCAATAAATATTCGCCTATCTGAGAATATTTGTATGAAACATGAGGCAATACAATTTATAAAAATAAGATGTAGGTAGGGTAGGTAATTTCATGTTCATTGAACGCGATACGGCGACATACCTACCTTAATGTGAAGAAGAAAAATGTCCTCTAGAGAATTTTTGGCGATCCTTATTTTTCCAACAGTCATAAATATGCAATGCATGTACGTTTAGAATCCAAAAGTAAAAATATAGTTAAAATGTTTTCTTATTTTGCTTCTTCGGGAAAGATGTTTTTAAATGTTTGCGTCTAACGGAAGACTGTAATAAAAGTTTCGTCAACTACCTACTTACATCATTTTTATGCAAGATGAACGCTTTCTGAATTATTCATAATTCCGTCATTTATATTTACATCTGCTATAAAATACTGTTATATAAAACCTACAAACTGGGTATTATATTAAATCGACAATCGATATACCCAAATAATTTAAAATTAATAAATTTATTAAAATAACAGTTTTAAGATTTATTTATACGTTATCAAAAAAAAAACTGTAGTTGTTGATTTTCATATTGTCTGCCTTGATTGATATTCTAAATTACACCTACACTATTTATTGTCAACTCCTGACTATGAATATTTAATTACGGCAACGACTTTGCCGTTAAATGAGACCTATTTTAATCACTTGATTTGCGGATAAAAAAAAACAATTGATTACTATTGTTTTCGCGCGGATCGCCACACAGTCAAAGGATTTATATGAAGTACCTACTTAAATAGATTTAATTTATTATCACTTTAAGCCTAGACCAAAACCTGGTCTACTAGCTCGATTGGTTATTGGAAATTGGAATTTCAACGGCTCAGAACTTATAATCAATACCCTATTGAAATGAACGTTTAAACGCTGAAACGTAGTGTTATACAGGACTGTTACGGGCGTGACAACATGAGCTTATTGAAGAGAGTTATTTGCCCTAAATAATTTGAAAGCTGGCGAAGCTGAATGGCCCGAAAATAGTCGCATAGGAATACCGTAATGAGGTCACTACGATAGGAAGTATTTTTTTTCGCCAGTAACATAGAAAGAAAGAAAGAAAACACATTTATTTGACGAACACATTAACAGAAACATAACAATATTTAATTTAAAAATAAACCAGTAGGACTGTGCCGTCAAAAAGGACACAGCTCAGCATAGTGCTACTGACAACTGTCAACAGCGCTGATTTTCAGCTGACGCCTTTAGTACATAAGAATCACTATCATTCCAATACATCATCATGCTGATGAAAATTTCGTTCGTTTTGTTTATATTGTTCACGTAAAATAGAACAGGAAAGCGCTACCAAATAATTCCGCAATGGACGCCCATAGCTTCATAGAAGCAATTTCATAACATAAAACCCTCTTGTATCATTTTACTTAGGCCTAAGGTATAATTAAAATCCTTTCAAAATTTCAAGCTTCTTAGCTTGATGGGCTCGGGAGATAAGCTTTTGTCTTTTGAGTTTAAAATACTTAGTTTATACAGTAGCTACACAGATCTCTCACTTTTATCAAAACAAAGGTATAACGATTCGCATAAATCTTCATTGCCGGCTTAAAGTTAGCAATTTGAGGGAGGTCCAACCTGCCATTTCCTTTATATTTAATAAAATAAGTAGCGAATATTGTCCGGTAGCGCTCGCTTGTTTTGTCGGTTGGCTGAACGAACGGTCAAGCAAATGTTTGTAAACCGTCCATTCACGGTACAGTTATTATTTTTATTAAAGGAGAAATATGATTTTGTTTCAGAATTACGTACGCACCGGCGGAAGGTAGATTCGATCTGATGGTGTCGAATGTGTCGTACGAGCGGGACAACGGGCGGTTCGAGTGCCGCGTGAAGGCCGGCGGGTCAGGGCGCACGCTGCACTCCCAGGGGCACGCTCTCACCGTGCTCACCCATCCTCGCGCGCCGGTCCTCAACCCCGGCCAGCATGCGCAGTCACAGGAGGGAAGGGAACTCAATCTATCGTGCTCCAGTTCAGGCGGATCACCTGAACCTGTCATCAAGTGAGTGATTGATCTTTCGTCAAAGGCTCCAACGCGAAACTACTCGGCACAAAGGTCACGTACCTACCTAATATAACATTATTGGCGTTTACGATATTTCAATGTGATGAAGTTATTGTTGAATTGTTGCTGGTCTGACTAGTAATAAGGAAAGTAAAACTAAACATATTTACAGTAGAGGTAGTCTGTGACAGTAGAGCTAAGCTTTATAATCTCACTGTTGAATTCCATCCAAAAGAAATCCTTTTTTTTTATCTATATTTATATATTAATTCCAGGTTTAGCCTGATTAGTGGCATCCACGAGACTCGGCTAATCCTGGTTTTTACGTTCAGATTATACTAAAATGGGAACAGTAAATACTACTTTCTTGCCATTATATTAACTTAGTTTGTTTACTGTATCTCTGTCTTTGTTAAACTTTTAAAGAAGGATCAAGAAATAAGATAGGTGAACCTAATAAACAACTAAAGTAATAATGAAACTATTTTGGCTAATGCTAGTTCGGTAACAATAGTGACGGGAATGTCTCCTCCAGGAAATATCACAAATCTCATTATAAGAATAATAATATCCAAAACCGTAATTATTTCTATTATGTAACAAAGGTTTTCTTTCCCACTAATTCAATTCTTAGTTTGTCCAAATGCATGACCATAATTGGCTTTCACCTCATACATTAAGTACGGCGTACGGGGAAGATAAAAAGCTGATAAATGTGGTGATAAATTTTATGTAGGCAGTGACTCGGATTCAATTAGAGTTAGGGAGGAAACGCTAGGATACGGTACCCGCCGCGCCGGGAGGTCGCTCGGCAAATGACCACTGCCGCCACACATATTGTTACGCGGCGCCAGTCAACAAAGAAATCCATATTGTTCACTTATTCATTTCAAACTATACTTGCATAGACTTTTTAATTTGGCGATCATCAAATCGGTGATTCAGAAAATCTGAAGTAGAAACAGTCACCAATTACCTAATTGGTCTCCGGTGATGATAGCTCAGTGGTAGTGATGTCGGATACCGAGACGAAAGTCCCGGGTTCGGATCCTGCGATGGGCTTGATCTTTCGGTGAAGGAAAACATCGTGAGGAAACCAAGCATGGTGGTAGGTTACTTTGTAGTACCCATCTGGCTGGCTACTACCCTCAAGTTGAAAATCTGACACCAAGCACCTATCGGTGTGTACCGACAGCTTCACTTAAGAGCCAATTCCTTCTAGGCTTTGTGTGCTAACTACCTTCGGCCACATCATCACTTACCATGATGAGATTGTAGTCAACCATAGGCTAGTACAAATGACGTTAAATAAGGCAACTCATAGGCCAAAATAAACTATTGTTAAATTATATTAATAAAAATATCTATAACGCCCAGAGCTTATAACTTACAGCCCTAACATTACCCATTCGTGTCCCAACTTACCAAAAAGTTGTGGCTTTGTTACGGACTGCGAGCCCTGGTATTAATAGTCAGCAAGGACCGCAATTACAGCGTGCGGCACTTTCTTTCTGTAACGCTATGTATTTGTACGCAATATGCTATATACTTCAAATGCGGTTAATAAATAAGAAATTAAAAATAACCCAACAGGAATGCCGGTGATTCTAGAGTAACAAGAAACATGGTACCTTCCTGTTTAAATTTTAAATTCTATTCCGAGTGGGATCTAATGTAAGCTCGTGGTTTTTCATACCATATACCTAAATTGTTGGTACCTATATGTTGTTAAAATTAAGTGAATGCTTTTAGTGGAGTCGCTTCATCACCTTTTCATGGCCCTTTATATGTGTGTGAATGTGAATTCTACAACTAAATAGCATCGGTATTGGACTGATCTCTGTGACGTGCGCCGTGCCTGATTAATTGAATGCATTGAATGGTTCTTCAAATAGATAAACCGATGATACTATCATACCTCTAAAATTGGATCCTATTGAGGTTGATTTTCTAAAATCCCAGTAAAGTTTAAACCGAATCCCTAACAAATTGAAGCTTTTTTATATTGCATGGCTAGTTCTAGTAATATATTGAATGCAGGTTCGCAGTCACGTGGGAATATGGAGGTTCAAATATAGATAGGAACAAAGCCGTGACTATATTTCCTGATCGAAATAGGTACAGATACTGCTTTGTTGTTATAAAGTTATGACAGCGGATACCAGATTCATAAAATATATCTCGAATAGGTACATTGTATAGTATAGAGTAGACCAACATTGATGTACTTACTGAGAGACAGCGCAGATGTACTTACTACTTAGTAACACACATGAAATATCTAAGAAGCCAACGCGAAAACTTTTAAGATTTGGCTAATTATTTACTAAAACCTGCAAGTATCGATAAAATGATACGAGCTCGTACAGGCGCGGTACTGGCGGTACAAATAGATCAGGAAGTCAGTGGATGCGCATGCGGCATGCCCCAACTTTACGAGTTTTCATCCCAGTGACATAGGTGTAGAAATTATCGAAAACCCATAAACTTGCACGTGCATAGAGTCGTAAATAATACAACATAATATTTTAGCAGTATCTTTATCCGATTATGATAGCCAAAACGAAAGGTTATGATGAATACGTGGGTTTTTACGTGTTTCTTTAATACATTCTTTCGACTCGTCATTTGGCATGACGTCACAGACTTCGGAGAAGAAATCTTAATATACGGATTTGACCTATCTATTTCTTTTAATCAATTCATAAATCTATATAAATTAAAATCAATGAGTGTATGTTTGTAACGTAGCCGTTCCTTAACATTCATCCTATTACGATGAAACTTTGGTCATTTATTCCTGCCATACACTTAGGAAAAAGAGGCGTCGCAACGGGCGCTGGGTAGCAGCTAGTAAATAAATAAAAAAATCTGAAAATCGAATGTGATTTTTCATACCAGACCAGAAATTATTCGAGACTAACAAACTTGTTACTTCAACAGATGGTACAGAGACGGCTCCATGTTCCCTTTGGAAGCGGCGATGACGCACGGAAAGACCCGAGCGGAGCCGACGGTGGCCACACTGACGCTGATGCCGACCAGGGAGGACGACGGGGCCACCTTCCGCTGCGTGGTGTGGAACCGCGCCATGCCTGAGGGTCAACAGCTTGATGCCACAGTCGAGCTCAGTGTCAATTGTAAGTTTTATTATCATTATAATCAGCCAAGAGTAATGCTGAACGGCCTATGTTTCACAACGAACGTTTTGGGCCGCTTGCATACAGGGGCTCCCACCGTCTCTGACTAGCTTAGGTCCACCTGGTGGGATGCCATCCACACGTTTTAATACGTGATTGTATTCTTATAACATATGTAATTAACTCTGTCTGTTCCGGCTCGAAGGACCAACTTTATGTTTTGAACTAATAAAGTAAAGTTTTTTGTGAATAGATTTGTCTGGCTGGTCAACTCAAAGATTTGAATCGCACCAGGCTAAAGATGGAGATAATAGGAAAATGAGTAGGTTAGGTACTTACAAGGTTTCACGTACCACCACAACACTGATATTTTTGATAGATTTATAATTTTCACGAGATAGCGGCCGCTTCGGTTCGGTTTTGAATAAAGATGTCCGCTGCACCGTGTTCTTTTTTTTCACACGTATGTCATTCGCCGTGAGAGGGCGACACCGTTGATTGGTTTTAGTTTGTGGGGTTTAGGCGCGAAATTTAAATATGCAAGTTAGGTTTGGGAAAGGGATGGAAAGGAGGATGGAAAATTAGGGATTATCTCTAAGCCTGTTCACCGAATGATGGATTTTTCACGGGGCTTTTTGAGGAAACCGAGGAAAACATGGCTTGGATAATCCCAATAGTAGGTACGAATAAAATAGGTTAGCCATTAATAACTTAAAACATACTTTATGAAAGAGGGAATATAAGTTTAAACTTTTGGTCACGTTTTGGCATGAAGCCTATTATAACGTCTTTGCGTTTTGGCTGCGACACCATTATTTTTATTTGGTTAAGTACTTACGAGAATATTGTGTACCTTGATGTCAACGTTATGTCTAAACAACCAATGTTTTAATTACGTTTTTATCAATGTGTATTTTTCAATGAAGACAGACAATGGCTCGTCATAGGGGCTACCTTTTGTACTTCCATTACGGAATAATTTAAAACAAACATAAAATTAAATTGGAGTTACGTATCTCGTGCGTATCAAAGAGATTAACCATTCATAAGTATTTGACTAATAGGATAAGCTCGTGAGTTGCCGACATTACGGATAGAACCGCCGTTTAATTAGTTGACAATTATGTTGATTTACCAATTAGCTTTTGATGGAAATTGGCCGTCATTCAAAACCATAAAATTCTTCATTGTTGAATAAATAACTGTAACATTTCCTTTGTAAACTTTTCATTACTTACTCATTTTAAGTACTTTCATGACTTCAAAATCAGGGACGGTTGACTTTGAAATCAATATTGTCCTTGATCAATCTGATACCATTCTTATTACCAGGGTATACGTCAAGATTTCCAACAGCAACCAAGTTGTAAATATTGTTTTATCTCGTTAACCTGTGACCTTCAACACCCAGCCAGTGAGCAAATCCTTTTAATGTGACATGAACTTTATTTATGCGAGTAGTAAGATCAATGTGCTTCGGCAACAGCCTCATATAATTTCCACGTCTGCTATCTGATCGGAGGATAAGGATATATTATATCTAGTTTGATCCCGAAACCAATGGCATTTATTGCGAAAAAACGCTTAGGTAGCTCATCGATTGAGGGATCGATATCTAATTTTCTTTTTACAATGGCAATAAGCTCACAGAGAAAAACAGATTTCATAATATTAAAACGTGTCAGTGGGCGGCACCGTTTTATGACATAATTATGGCTTATTATTTAGTATTGTTGACACCATGTTGACACATAGTGCTGTCACAGTTTTACCATAAGAGATGGTAATACTGTGGTGCTGTGGTATAGAGTCGATATTAACAATTCACGGGGTACTGTCATTGTCTTCTTCTCTATATAAGAGCGCGGTAATCCTTGCTCTGTGGATAGATCCAAAACTAAGATCTAAGTCTTAACAAAATTCCTGATTATTATGCAAAATTTCTGACATTTACTGTGATAATATTTTTCACGCGCATTCGCATCGGCCATTGGCATCGGCTTTGCCCTATGCGATCAGTGCGGTGACGAGTGAACCAGATTTTGGTGTAGGAAAAATAATATAACTTAATAAATACATAAATATATATATACATATATATATATACTATACATATAAAATGCTTTGTCCTGAATGACTGACTGATGGATCAACGCACAGCCTAAACCGCTGATCGTAGAGACCTGAAATTTGGAGTGTGTGTTCTTTGTATGACCTACGCATCTGATAAGAAAGGATTTTCCGAAATTCTATCCCTAAGGGGTTGAAAAACGGGGGCAATGTTTTTATGGGACAACGTGAATCCTTGGTCCGATCTACATAAAATTGTTCATAAACATTCTTTAAATTGGTGGAAGATTTAAGGGTGCCACCGTGCTAAGGTTTAGTCACAATTTATTTTCTTTATCGAAAGCTTATAGTAGGATTCTAATACATTTATAGGTACTTATATATTATATAATGCATAAGACATCACCACTACAGCTAAAATCGGCTTAAATTTAGAATTTGTGCAGAACACAAAACAAACAGTTAATGGACAAAGCTGTCTAATTATGGCATGAACGCCGGTTTGCTCGGAAGGCAAAGTCTGCTTCGTTGAACAGTTTGAAAATCATTTAAATATTCCTCGAACCAACGTCTCAGTTGTATGAATAACCTGAATGATTTTAAAAGTGCTTATTTTACTTACACTAAATATCAATCGGTTATAATTATGTGTTTTTGAAATCAGCATTGTTAAAAATAAAAGACAGGAGAATATAATCAACGATTTTGTTCACAGAATAATAAATAATATCTGTCATTGAATCACGCCAGGCACAGGATTCACCCTGTGGCCGTTGAATTCCGCTAATCTCGCGGGAAACGAAGAAAATACTGAGAACTATAGCTACCACTTACCTACGATGCGGAAACGTATTGAAATTGCTCTTTCAACAAGCTGCACTAATGTTTTATTTAGTTTTAAAGGTGCGGGTTTGATATCAAATCAATATTCAATCATTTTGAAGTTCATTAACCAGAAAAAAAATATGGAAATAAGCATCACGCTGCAAACTCTTCGGAGCTTCGGGAACCAAAGATGTTTTTCGAAAAATAAATAATTGAGTATCTCGATACAACTCCCTATAATTAAGTCGTCACGCCACTCATCTGTGAGTGCAATTATCGCCTTTATTGCCAGCTAGTGTTCATCGTGCTATCAAGCATTTAATTTTAATGAGGACATCTTAGTAAGAATAACAAGTCCACTTGTAAAGTCGTTCAGTGAAATCTAAGAAATATAAAAACTTAAACATTTCTTATTAGGTGAGTGTTTCAGAGCAGGAAGAATATCTTTTAGTATTTTTTTTATTACTTTTTACCACAATCTCACCGTGGTGCTCAAAGTTTAGAAATGAACTGTCACTCAAGTGCAGCTATTGGAACATATCGATGGGTTACTCAATTAAAGCAAAGGTACAGTAACAAATCAGAAGCTCACTATAAAATAGAGCAGCTGCGCCCTGTGTGGCATATGCTAAAGAGAAATAAATGAGTGATTCCGTTTGTGTGAGAGGTAGTATCCTATTCCGCGTGCAAATGTAAGCGTCGACTCAGATTCAGGCACTAGAGTCCCTGAGCGCTGCCACAGGCTATCAAGGAATGTAAAAGCTCTACGCAAATATAACCTCCGCCGGCGTCGTCCACATTCTAAACTTTAATCCTCGCCCTCTAAGCAAATGGGGACCTCCTGTCATTTGCAAACTTGCTCCATGAGAGGAGAAAATGGTGTTATGCATATATTTAACATTATGTGCTTACAAATTATAACTAAGAACGCATGTGTTGCTTGTATCAACACAATATTAGCTTAAATTCTTAGACAATTTTAACCTGCCTTAAATATTCATCCATTTTTTTACTACGCGTATGGTGTGAAATCTTTTCTCTAACCCTTAACAGAATTGTAATGTATTTTTTTTTTCTTGGACTACATAGCCTATATAACCAATAAAAAAATCTTTCATTTCTTTCTTTCTTCTTTCTAGATTTTAAATTATCTGAAAAGTATGCATATTATGTAAGTAGGCCGAATAAACGCCATAAAGAAATAAAAATGTTTGAGCACAGACAAGCCCACATTGTGTATTTAATCTGCAAAGTGTACTTTGGTAATTCCTCCCTTCATTTCTGAAACGACACGAGAACCGCAAAACAATATCGGCCTAACGATCTCTCAAACTGTGGATTGTATCAGTTAACAACACGATTCAGGATACAGGGCCATGTTAATAATAGGCTACCTAATAGCCCGATAAGTTTTTAATTCTATTTAATTACAGCCTCTGGCTTTGTGTTGTTTGTTTGTATAATAAGCAATTTCTAGAGGACATAAATGACGATAAAGTTTGAACTTTAATTCTTTATTTACTTTTCGTTATTTAAATACTCATAATATGAGTAGTTTTATTTGTTACATACATCGATATATTATCTTCTGTCTAGATTAAGGGTTACGTACAAGACAACATCGTGAAAGTGGCCGCTTGGAAACTCAATAAAACAAAATTATGTCACTCATGAATGAATGTTCTTCGTTCAAACGTGGACCTACTGAAAATGAAATAGCGACACAGTGGTCTTATTTCTTCGGCCGTTTTTACAGCTGTCACCCTTATTCTAGGGTAATACTATTTCGATGGTTACATAGTATTTACATTACATTGCTCCATTTTCGGAACCAAGCAGAGCAGTTAAAAAAATACTTTCTTCATGCCAGCATCATCTGTATCAAGCACGATTTAATGATAATATCCTCTAAGATTTCCACATGTCTGGACGATGTTTATCATGAAGTGACCTGGATAAAAAACATTCACCGTAAATGAGTACAGCACATGTTTTAATTCTGACAGAATTTGTAAACAAATTTATTATTGGTGCACCGACACATCCGTTTCCTATTACAGCTGGGCATTGCAGACGGTCGAAAGTCATATAAACATAACATGGAATGAAAACACGGCTGTAGAAGATCTTACGATTAGGTACTATAAACATTATAAGAAAGTAGTTGCGAAGTTGCAACATAAGTCGAACAACACAAGAGAAGCAAGGGAAACAAGAAAACATCCTTTCGTACTGTAGCTGAATAAAATCTACAGATACTTATGTACTTACGATATTTTAAAAATCTTTCACATTATTTCTTTCAATGGAGGCTCATCGATTATTGAAAGAGGTCATTTCGCCTCATTGAGTGAGGCTTTAAACATACTTTGCTTAAAGAAATGTCATTGCCATTCGCCGAGTTAATGCTGCCTGTCTTCTTGCCACATATTTTCTATTTGTAATTTCTAGAATTACGTAGTTACCTACCATGGGTACCCCTACATTAAATTTAAATCGTTCTGATTTCATTACGTTATAAGTATTCATGGATCTGTGAAATCTGAATAAATAAATTATTATTATTATTAAAGTGATGATTTATTTTATGCTCTATGTACGTTGCATCTTCAAACACCTCAGTATGATTGTGGTCAAATGCAACTCTATCCAATGCAAATCGTTTAATTTTGATTCTGATAAATTTTTTCCCGTTATTAAATTATCGAAGTTTTTAACACTCATATTATTCATGTAGTTGGTTTTTGGGTTGAACTAATTAGTTTTCAAGTAGTGAGTACAGCATCAAAATCTTCAAGATTAGCGACAGACAGAATAGACTGGAATTCCAATATTTTCATGACTGATACATATATATATAAATAGATAGATTAAACTATGTTTTTTTGTTCTAGATTTCCCAAGAGTTGAAGTTGGTCCTGAGAATCCACTAAGAGTGGAAATAGACGGCGTTGCAACTATGGATTGCAAAGTCGATGCTAAGCCCAAAGTTAGCTCTGTCAGATGGACAAGGAACGGCAAATATATCTCCAACTCGTTCACTCACACAATTCAAGGGGTCACAGTGCAGGATGCGGGAAAGTACTCGTGCACAGCTGATAATGGTCTCGGTCACCCTGGAGAGAAAGAAATGTACCTAGACGTACTCTTCCCTCCTAGCGTGACAGTGGAATCCAAAACATACGAAGCCGAAGAAGGTGGCAACGTAGAAATCAGGTGTGATGTTTCAGCGAATCCAGAACCTACCACCATAGAATGGACGATGGATGGGAAACCTGATTTCCACCAAAATGGAAATACTCTATTATTAACGAGAGTGAACGCTGATATGGCGGGAACATACTTATGTCAGGCCGTAAACATCATATCTCCGAGTAGTGGAAAACAAATAGAACGCTCGAGTACAGTATCGGTAGCAGTTCTCGTGCGGCACAAGCCTGGTCGTGCAAGGATCAGCCCAGACCGGCCCGTAGCTCAAGAAGGTGCAGGAGTGACACTCACATGCAGCGCCAAGCCGCCTGGCTGGCCAGCGCCACAGTACCGATGGTTTCGCGACACAGAAACCCCTGACTCAAAGCCTCAAGTACTCGCCACCGGCAACAAATATACCATCCCTAGTGCACATTTGGGTAGTGAAGGTGTTTATAACTGTCAAGCCACTAATGAACTTGGCCATGGCGATGTCGCATCCGTTACACTAGAAGTCCACCAACCACCACGATTCCAAACGAAACTTCAGCCACATATGACGAAACGTTCGGGAGAACAAGACTACGCGGTAACTTGTAGCGCACTCGGCAAACCGCGTCCCAATATCAAGTGGTACAAAGACAATTCTGAAATTAAGCCAGATACTAACTTGTATGAAGTTAAAACTGATATAACTGAAGGTAGAAATTCGGTGTATAATGTACAAAGTACGTTACGATTCAACGGTAAAGCGAGACCGAACACTAACGACTTACTGCCGGAAGACAGAGGCATATATTCATGTACTTTTGAAAACGAAGTCAAGAAAGTTGAGTCGACGATGCATTTACGAATAGAACGTAAGTAGAAATACTTAGTAATTAAGATGTCATTGTTTTTTCAACATTCGTGTATGTAGTTGTTACAATTCAATATTCCGCAACACGCTATTGTACATCAAACCATATTAATAATTAAAATGGTTTGATGCGCGTGTTAATTAATAACGATCGTATTGTTTAAGTTACATAATATTTACTTCATTTCAGACGAACCCATTTCGATTCGACAACAAAAAAAAGTAGCTTACGATGTCATGGAGACAGCTGAGATATCATGCAGGGTGCAAGCATACCCTAAACCGGAATTTCAGTGGTTTTATGGATCTAATACCGCACCCCTGCAGATGTCCTCGGATGGACATTACGAAATAAACACTACGACTGACAACAACGACTCTTATCTGAGCGTGCTTAAAATAAAGACTGTGAAGCCTCAAGACTACGGAGACTATTATTGTAAAGTGAAAAATTCGCTAGGTAACATACGACCACAAATACGGTTGCAGCCCAAGGGTGCACCAGAATCGCCTCGAGCGCTGGAAAATCAGAAAGTAGGTTCGTCGTATGTGACGCTCAAGTGGGAAGCGGGCTTCGACGGAGGGCTGTCGAGTACAAAGTACTTTGTGAGGTACCGAAAGGTGTCGATGCGAGGGTCGGGCGCGGGCAGCGAGCACTGCTCCGCCGACCGCACCGCCGATTACGACTGGATGGAATACGACTGCGGACGCACCAACCCCTGCAATATTACTCGTCTCGACCAACACAATAACTACTCTTTCAAGGTAATCTTTCTTCATTATCGCAATTTGTCTGTCCAGTTCTAGTGTAGACTTATAAAAATACATTTTTAACGTAACATTTTTCTCTTCATATTACATTCATTAAATTTCACAATTGTCAATAGAGAATTCAATTTTCATCGTAGATAATGTAATAATTAGTGATTGATCTTCTGAAGTTAACAACTTGAATGAAGTATTAACTTATTTTGTTGTTTTTTCTTTTCATTGTTATCGCTACCGACAGCATCTGACATTTGTTTTCAAGGTAAATCGCCCGCCGGGCGCCGTCAGTTTATTTCAGTTTTCCGATGTCTTGTTTTATGTTTTGTGCCGTCGCTATGAATACCACACGCTTTAGAATGCTCACCATTGAGTCTGGTATAGCGGTAGATATCGATGCTAACGTGGAATGTGTTTTAGGTGAAGGCGGTTAATACTAAGGGACAGAGTAACTACTCGAATGAGATCACGGTGACGACGAAGGTAGACAAGATCACACCTCCGGAGCAGGTGACGTACGACCCGAGCACGCGAGCCATCGCCTTCACCGTTTCACCAACTTGCTTATCGCTGGTTGGAGTAGCGGAGGGACTAGCTTACACAGGCGGGGCTGGAGGCTGGCAGGTCATTACTATTTACACTTTTTATTTAAATTGTTTGGACTGTCAGGTTACAAACATGATGTAGTGAAAATATGAATTCACAAGCGCTATTTTAAAATGTCAAATTACCACCCATAAAAATAAATACGTAAAAAGGCGATGATAAAACAAACCATAAATATTAAATTATAATACCCAGCACAATTTTTACACTGTCGGAATAAAGCTCATCCCGGTTCTGAAGCAAGAAACTAATAAAGCCATCCTTTTGTCTACGGTTGTACCTACAGGTATGCCTACAGGACAAATATTTTGAAGCTTCCGAGTTGTCAAATAGATACCTTGAATTCTTGCTCTCTACTTCGTGACCGGAATAAAGAATCATAGTAACGAATTTTGTTACTGGCATTTTATGGAGTCAGTTAAAAATAACTGTGATGGACCGTCAAAAACCGATTAAAAGTGAACGATTCAATGTTATGAGAGCTAATACTACTAGAAAATCTTGTGCATGTGTAAATAATATTGGTTTAGTTGTTTTTGCAATATTACCAGTTATAATTTATTAACATTTTATTACTAGAACTTGGTAGTTACTTTTTACACAGTGCTTTTTTATACCACTAAGGTAGCAAACAAGAATACTGTCCTCCTGATGGTAAGCGGTTACCGTAGCCTATGGACGCTTACAACACCATGGGTATCACTCGCGCATTGCCCACCCTGCAGAAATCTCTTCACACCCATTTTGAAGAACCCCATACTGTAGGTACTCCATTGAGAAAACCACGGCGGGAGCTCATTCCACAATCTGAGCGTCCGCGGAAGGCAGCTCCTTTGAGACCGCACAGTTTGAAGCCATTGTGGTTCGAATGTGTGAGGAGTGAGATGTGTGCTTAGACATCGATCTACCTCTTTGGAGATATTTTTATTATTCTCTTTGGAAATGTTTTGAGATATATAATTACTTACCTAAGATATCACGAAACCATATAATTTATATTGTTATTCTATAAATCAGGTTGTGGATACAGTACCCTTACGATTATCTGGCGCAGTAGCGACAGTGCAGGAAGGCACCTTGGAATTACCGAACAAACCCAATCGAAATGCCGGCCGCTTGATCACAGATCCGCCTACTGACGAACTCAATCCTCGTCTTCGACTCAAACTGTGCCTGCAGGTCAACCAAGAAGTCTGCAGCGAGTATACTGAAGCGGAAAGTAAGTCATACCGCCTATTAATGTATTATTGTAGTATACCTAGATGAACGAGCTTTGTTCGAAAACTCGGAGGAATGCGTTTTCCCAGAGATGAGACCTAGCTAGATCGATTTTCGCCGCCAGAAACCAATAGATAGCCATGTAAATCGTTAGAGCCGTTTTCGAGATCTCAAAACATTTATAAAAATATTGCTCGTTCAATAGTAGGTACAAGTTTTATGATCACTAGATAAACATGATACATATTTCATAGGGATAAACGGTAATCGGAAAGGCGAAAAAAATATCGTACAAATTAAGTTCCCTTCTGAAACGCGGATGAAATAACAATAAATAACGTGAGAGCTACAACTATACATTATGGATGACACTGAATTGTTGTTCTCCGTTTATTTTACGTAACTTTAATATCTGGCTTCCAATTCTTAATATAATATTTGCTTTTTAGTTGGTCCTTCTTACATAAAAGAAGCGTCTGCGTTGAAAAAGGCGACCACGATAGCCATATTGGTATCATGTGTCGTATTTTTGCTGTTTTTGGGCTTGTTATTCATATTCTGCCGATGCAAAAGGAAAGAGAACAAAAAGGATAGATCTAAAGATTACGAAATGGACTCGATGAAACCGGCAAAGGTGACGCCGCAGAATCAAGCACCGCCGCCATACTACCCGAGCGCGGGAATGGATAATAAGGCTCTGGAACATTCCATGGACTTGGCTCGGTCACTCGATGACTCCAAGAATACAATGTACGCCACGCAAGGTGGATATGCGTATCATGTGGCGCCTCATACGCAAACACACCCCGTACAAGCCGTACCTTCTTCAGATTGTAAGTATTACTATAAACTCGTACGTTTTATATCACCCCATTATTTATTCTTGTCTAAATTAACTATCATCTCTTTAATTCATGTTTAGTTAAATATATTTTGTTGAAGATAATTGGTTTATTTGCGTTTTAAACTCTCTTCTATTTATTTATTTGTAACATTTTCTCTTGTGCAATCACTAAGGACTATCGACCGTCTACGTCAAAGGTAACAATTCGATAAGCTGTGAGCACCCCGTATCCGTATGCATGATGCGTGTCTCCTCTACCCTGTACCGTAGGCCCAGGAATAGTTAGTAACCAACCTCGTTCTTTGTAGGGGGAAACATGGGATACGTAGAGAACAGCTACACGAACAGTAACAACGGCGGCAGCGTCAACTCTCAGGATTCATTGTGGCAGTTGAAAATGGCCGCGGGTAATACGGGCGGCGGTATGGCAGCGCATCAGATAATGGACCGTCAGAGCAACTACGAGTACGACCCGATCGCGCACGGCGGGTACCGCACCATGGAGGAGTACGCGGCGTACACGCACCTGCCGCACGCGGGCGCGGGCGCGGGCGCGGGCCCGCCGCCGCCGCACGCCGCGCACGCCGCCGACTACAACCTGCGCGGCAGCCAGAACCCCTCGCGCCAGGAGTACTGCTCCGACCCCTACGCCTCCGTGCACAAGACTAAGAAACGCATGGACCAACACATCGGTAACTACGGTTTGTTCCTCAAATAATTTTATTTCCACCGATTTGTTTTAATGAATAACGAGTTTCAATATTCCTGTAATTCTATTGTTCAGGTAGCAGCATTGTTTCATTACGTCTACTTATATGGTAACATGAAATAAACGGTTTTTTGTTTCAGAATCACCGTATCATGAAGTGAGTGGTCTGCCGGAGTACGGTGGCGGGGGAGGGGGAGGGAACGGTGGAGGGGTAGGGGGCGGCGAGGACGACAAGCCCCCGCATCTGTCGCTCAGCTACGACGAATCCCTCGTGTCCGGGTACTCTACGCCCAACTCACGCGCACGCCGCGTCATACGCGAGATCATCGTCTGAAACAACCCACACCTGCGACCACTCCACCTGTAAGTATAGGCTGTAATGTATAAGATACTCAACGGAGGCCGAAGATTACTTAATAAAACAACATTTTCTCAATACGCCCGCCCTATGGACTGTCAATATGAGCGGAGGCAACACCGAAACTATAAATCCTGTTAAGCAACCATTGTTTTGTTTAAATGATTAAAATATAGGTAGCGTTTAAAATGAAGCTCTGTTGAAACCAATGATCCATAAACACTTTGTTTTCACTGCCAGATACTGAGACAAAACTTCGACGCGTAAATGAATAGCTCAAATAAGACACTGAAGCGCAACTAATCCCATTAAACATATTAAGCGTTTACAGGGTACTTGGTACAGTATAGACATGAAGCTATCAGAACTTCATGTGAACTAAGTTACGAGCAACATCGAAACATTTACCGTTAAGTAATTACATAAAATAGTAATAAGAACAAATTGTGAGAGTATGATGTGAAACGAACAATATGCGTTCAGTTAATAGTAATTACAACAATCTGGTGTCACTCAGAAACTTCTGTAGGCTACAAACTTGTAGTCAAATTCATATTATTACACAAAACTTTGTAATATTTCAGAGATGAAAAGTTATCAAGAGAAGTTAATAGCTAAAGTCTGGCAAACGAAAGTAGTACTCGAATTATTTGGAAACTTTATATGGCAATGCAAAACAAAGCGAAAAACTACTTTTTTTTTATTCCAGATAGAAAATTCATACTAATTTTGTTGCCATGCTCATATTTTTTTAATTTTCCGCGCTTTTTCTTCGTTTGCCGGACTTTATTAACTTCTCTTGATAACTTTTCGTCGAGTTTTTGTAAGATATGATCGCATCACATTTTATACGTTTGGACATAATTTTAAATTATATTTGAATCATGACAAACCCACACATACCAACCCTTACACACGACCCTGACAGACATTCGTATATTATATAATGTAAAGGTATTTTTAGTTGGAATTCATAAAAACATCCCTGAATTTTATAAAACTGATAAATCGATGCAGTTTTTTATTTCCTGAAACGGGTGCTTAATTATGGTTTTGTAAATGAATCATCGAAAGTGTAATGTTGTGATTGTTATGTCAATTGTGATAGTAGAAACGTTCGTTGTAAACCATTTGTAAACGCACCTTGTGTCAATAATGTTTGTTTGACTTGAACCTAGAATTGATCCAACACACACTAATCTCAGAATCAATATCATCGAAAAAAAAAACGATTACAAATGTCATTTTCACATGATTCCACTAATATTCCACTGACATTGAGACAATGTACGTTGTCTACTTACCCCCTTATTACGTTATTTAACTAATTACTGTTTAAAGGGTCACGTAAATAACGTCACTCTATTGTCATTGTCAAATAATGTGACATTATTTACGTGACCATTTAATCAGTGTATTAGATAAATAGCGCTTTATGAGTAAGGGGGTCAATGCATAATGGTTTTCAGCACTATTGAATTTGTAGACTAGAAAATTGACAAAACTATCAATTTTGACTCTACCGGTAGTTCATTGAAAGCAATTTTAATAGCAGACTTGAGCTCCGTAACTTAGGGGTTAATTTCGCTACATTTACAGCTATACATAATTATGCTTTATCTTGAAATTCAATTCAGATATGAAGCACATATGAAACTGCGAATTTGGCAAAATTACCACCCTTATATTAACTAGTCCATATTTAGAGCATCCCTCCATCGCAAAACACGTTCACGTCACCTAGGATTTTAACATGTCCACTGAAACATCGAAACAGCATTAAACCAATGACGTACATACTATCTAGGCATCAGAGTCAAACAAGTTTGTTCGGATGCAAATAGAAGTTTTAATAATGCACATGTGGAAATATGACGTCACGATCATGAAAGCCACATTTCAGTCGTGTAACTTACGACCCGCAACTCACATAATACTAATGGCTTAAATTTTTATACAAAATGCACAGCTGTTGGACGTATAACACGGATGCTCAAAAGTATAAGTTCTTGCTTGAATGATAAAAAATCCGACTGTAAAGCCACCGGGAAATAATAAACTTGAACTACAGTGAGCATAAAATGGTTTGTACATTCAATTTTAAACCATCTTGCCGCTTGTTAGTTTTTAGTTAGTCTAAATATAAATCGAGTCTAGGTTCAAAGACAGGGTTGCGTACAGATTTGTTTTATTATAAATACGCTTGGTTGCGGATCTGCATGGCAATATGCATATTACATAATTGTAATGGTTAATAAGTCGATCATCTTACATACCTTTTTCAATTATCATGATTTTATTAGGACGTAAGTTGCAAATGTAAATTTCTTGTTAATATTCTTCACTTTTTTGAAGATGTAATTGATAGGACGTTTTTAGAATTAATAAAGGGTATGTATATTTGCGTTATGAGATGAGCTTGGACCCCTGCTGCACCCGCTAGATTAAGCTGCCAAGTACTTACGTGATTACACGGTTATTATAATATAGGTACATGTGTAGGGATTATGTACGCATTGTACAGGTGAGCTTAGTAACATATTCTGAATTCTGAGAAAATATACCTGCGTTAAAATAAAGACTGCGGTAGATAAAATTAAGACTTGTAATCTTTATATTTCACGATTGCAATTTATTCAATTAATTTTATTATCGACTTGTATCTGTATCGACTTTTTTATTGGGGCATGTGATGTTAAAATGTATGTTCGAAATCAATTGCAAGCCCTGTGTGTGATTTATTAATGTGACAGATAATAAAAAAAGACTATTTCATTTTAAACTTTTGACCATCATTCTCATCTCAAGAATGTTCTTCATGTTATATACATACATATTATTATTTAAATTCAAAAGCAAGTTAAGTTAATATTATTCATAATCTATCATATTTAAGTTTTATACCCGCTTTTAGTTTTTAATTATATATAATGTATAGATTTACTTTTCTTATGAGTTATCAAAGTTATTAAATTACACGGAATCTGCTATCACAATGTTAAATTATTTAGATTTAATCATTACAAATTGATTAAAACATAGATAGCGAAATAATCTGATGTCTGTGATTTAAATACATATACTTTTTGTGCGCTAATTAAGTGCCATAATTTCACAAATTAAACGTTTCGTAAAACTTTCCTTGAATAAAAATAATCTCTTCCTAGACTTATTTTTGTTGTCTTTGCATACCTAATGTTTTATTTTAATTTTAAAATTAATTGTGTTATAAATACTTTGAAGACTTAAATATCGATTCATAGTTTCACAAGTTTCAAAGTATACCATCATCAAATTCTAATTAAGAAAAGAAATGTGCCCACCTTTATTTATGATAGGTAAATTTAACACCTAATTATTTTGTAATCTCTCTCAATCTCAAATAATCTCATCAATGTGTTTCAGACACAACGGAATTTCATCTTCAAGAATCATTTAAATTATGTACTTAGTTTGTAAGTATTATCATATGAGACGTGACTATTAAATAGATCTGCTAGTTGAAGTTCGTAATTAACAGTTTGTCTTCTCGCAGTACCTAGATATTTAGATTTTGCACTGAATATTTTGTATGATACTCATAATATTAATATTGCAGCTGATTACTTTTAAGTTAGATATATATTAAATGTCAAGAAATATATATTGGGATGTAACGCGAATTATAGAAATAATTCAAATCTTGAAAACTAGAAGGTTTTCCACTGATAAGTTTGTATCGATAAACGACGCTAATATGCTGTGTTCCAAAAATGTATGGATCGTCACTTGACTTCAATTTTCTTCACTGCCACGATTGGAAAGTATTTCAATATCTTTTTTGTTTGTTCAAATAAAATGTTTTGGTATAAACTGCTTTCCTTGCCATTGAAAATATCGATATTAAGTTATTCTTAGGCATGTCCTTATTTCTATAGATGCTTTTATGTATTGATTTAATGAAGAAATAGTGGATAAGTGAAGTTATAGATTACTGTGATGGGATGATGCACTGATGAGGCTTTATGATTTGATCCTGAATCATATACATGCCTTTTTTGTTCATTATTATGTCTCGCTATTACTTCTCAAAAACAATACTCTGCATAATTAAAAATAACAATAAATAATCCCCCTTACTCATAAAGCGCTATTTAACTAATATACTGATTAAATGGTCACGTAAATAATGTCACATTATTTAGCAATGACAATAGAGTGACGTTATTTACGTGACCCTTTAAACAGAAACCCCCTTACTCATAAAACGTTATTTAACTAATATACTGTTTAAAGGCTCACGTTAATAACGTCACTCTATTGTCATTGTCAAATAATGTGACAATATTTACATTACCTTTTAAACAGTATATTAGTTAAATAACGTTTTATGAGTAAGGAGGAATAAGTTTAACTTTGTGGAAGTGAGTAACTTGAAGTCGAAATACTTAAATGGACCCCAATATGACATCTTCTACTTAATACTCGGATTCTAGATTGTTCGCCCAAAAATGTCAGCGGCCAATCTATAAACTGAGAAATCATAGAATGAATTATCACACTTTTTGTTAGATTTATGTATTAAACTTATAATTAGGTGTAATTGCATCAATCTACGGCCGGCAACAGGGGTGCCCATTGTATGTATGTATCAATAAATATAATTTACTAAGGCATTTCAAATTGTCGGATATGACGAGCTGCTTAGAAACTCTTTAAATAATAATTGTTATAATATTTTTCTGTTTTATAAAACGCACTACGAATCGTAGATTTATTTTTGTATAAAATGCGTAAAATTCATTATAGAAATGGAGATTGAATTTTATTTGGCAGAGTAATGAAATCGAAGGATACTTTATATAGGTTAGTGTTTATGCCGGTCGGCAGTCCTGACTGACCTAATGTTACTTTAATAATAGCTTTTCCATTTCACACACATTATATATCTACTAATGTTGCAAAAGCTATCTTGCGTGCTTGTTATATGGTATGAGAATTATCGGTTGAAACATGTTTAATTAACTTGAAAAAATAGCTACTTAAAATGTATCATAAGTGCATATTATCATTAATCCTATCGCATTGCCTTAATTCCAGTCAAAAATTAGTTTGTAATTTGTTGATAGCTATATTAATTTTGTATATTTTTCACAATCTCCATATATTTGCCATAAATTACATTTAAGTAATGAGGGAGTCGATCACAATCGTAGGTATTTAAGAATCGATTTCTAGTATGAAATAAATTGTAAATATTACTTAATGTACCTAATAATAAATGAATTTTATCGTATATTCTTGTTGTTTTCTTTTATAAATCGCCAATTTTTAAACAATTCACGACAATTAGGTAGGTATGTATATTGGAACTGCAAATAGGTATATATTTTGCAGTAGATATGATTTTTTCTCATTCTTTGTGACATTACCACTTTCGATCACGTACTAGTAAGATCGTGGTGAAGACAAAAATCCAAAGGATTTAAAAAAATCATAAGTATTCCGTGGGCGTCAACTCAAACAGCTTTCGACTTCTAGCAATTGCAGAGAAAATCGTTAGGAAAGTAAAGTAAGTATAATTATGTTAAATAAGCCATTTTAAATATAAATCCTAATTTATTTGATGCCAGCGATTTTTCATTTTAATTTATTCAATTAGAAAAGCTAGGAGATGAGAGACCTTGTCACCTATCGTTTTATTATTCAAATTAGGTACTTAATTGACTGCAAAAAATTACAAAACACAGCTTCGGGTAGCGCGTAGTACCGTAGCACGTCTACGGATATCTGCACATGTTATGTACTACGCCGCGCCTCGTAGCGTAGAGTGTAGACTACTCATCGAACAACTAACCCAAAGAAGCGCAATGAGGTTCATTTTGCTTGCAATATATTCCGCCAATTTCCCACCGCCGACAATGTGCTCTGATTGGCTAAGTCAAAGACATATGCGCTCTGATTCGTCGAGTCAAGAACACAAGATGCAGTGATTGGTCCTTACTGTTCATAATCAGTGACAAATCACTGACTAGTTTCGGAATCGGATTACTCGGTATTACTACTCTAAAGGGATTGTTCCTCTATGAGACTACTCATGTGGTAAAAGTTTCTAACGATGTCCAAAGTTTTGAAATATGAAGGCATACTACAATGTATACTTATTATTAGTTGGATGGGCAACAGAAGTTTATGAATACACACATATATGGTCCGTAACAAACGTAGCTCAGCACATAGTGAAGTGAACTAAGGAGTAAGTTTTTGCTTCTATTCTCTAACTAATGAACACCTCTGTTGTTGGTAATCTATACCGCCAATATTGTAACTACTAATGAGGCATCTCATCCATGGAAGGTATTGGGATGTTCGTATAAGCTCTAGCTAAGCTTAATTGTATCGATACCAACGTTAACGTACTTGTTTACAATGAACATGTTAATGTGAGATGAAAATGTAGGTACTAAGAATATATATTTCAGAATATTGAATATGTTACCGGAAATGTATGAAACTTAGTAATTCTATAAAATTCCTAGGAAATCTATACAATGGCGAGCTAGTTTAGGAAATGTGTAAAACAATTCGAAAGTTATTTAAAACACATATCTCCTAGGAAAACTATACATGTCCTAGGTGATTACAATTCCTGAATGGCGCTAGGAAATGTGTAAAATTTAACTTAAATGATTTTTTATTGTACAAAATATGGATCTAGCGCTCGCCGGCCGCTGCTGCGACATCGCTTCATTTTTATTATTTACTAGCCCCCGCGGTTTCACCCGCGTTCCCGGGATAAAATGTAGATAGCCTATGTCCTCCTCCATACCACCGTTACGATTACCACCAAGTTACGCGGTAGAGCCCCAGGTGAACCGACAACCAGAGTCAGTCGCTTAAGTCTAGAGTCGCTGGGCGCCGCTTGGATGCAAGCAGCCCAAAACCGCACGAAGTAGAAGTTAATGGGTTAGGCCCATTGAATTATTATACATAGAAACAAAGTACACGCGCGAAAAATCATCCATTCAATTGAAGCCATATATGGCTTCATTTGACCGCCGCGCTGTCAGTGTACTGAGTGACGTTATAGTGAGTGCAGCTCTCAGAAAAATAATAAATATGACGGTTTGTGCAGTTAAATTGTGTCATAATTCATCAGGGAAGAAAGATAAGAATCCTTATGTAACATTCCACAGGAAAGCCACTAATTTTATTGCGTAATTCATCTAAAATAACAAAATTCAAAAATAAATATACTTCACTCAGATTTCGAGCGAAGTGTTGCCAGCTGTTTGTATGCGAATTTGCGTTGTTTTACGTAATTGATACTGAATTTATTGTTATTATAGTGAGTCCGATACCTAGGCGACTAACTGTCCCCCGCGGTTTCACCCGATTCTTGGGATAAGTAGCCTATAATACTCGGAATAATGTAGCTTCAATAATTTCGAGATTAACCCGTTTAAACAAACAAACAAAAAACTTTTCCGCTTTATTGTATGATAACAAAATATGCTAAGCCCTCTGCTTTTAATCCCCGTCTTTAGCTTTACTCATCCAGCTGTCATTTTTATCGACTTCAAAAAAGGTGATGATCAATTTGACACGTATGTATGTAATATTATTGGAACTATAATATATTTACATATGTATGAATATCTATCAGGGCTTCCAAACAAATATACTGAATTTCATAGGTGTGTGTATGTATGTTTGTCCACGCATATCTCCGAAACTATTAATAGTAATAGTTTCTTAGATTCAATTATTGTAACTATCTTTTTCTATTTGCTTAAATTTACTTAATTAATTAACTAGCATAATTTTATAGGCTTTTAATATTTCAATTGTATGTATTGTGTTAATGGTAATTATCTAAATACGTACATACTACTTAATCTTCTTTTTCTATACAACCTATCATATATGAAACCTATAATTACCAAGGAAAGCTACAAATTGTACGATCGTTCATAGCTCTGCACATTGTCTTGGTTTATTATGTTAAAATACCCGACATAAGTACTATGAAACATGACCATTAAACTAGTGATAAATAAATAACAGGCCTGTGTCTATGATAAATTAACTAAGATGCAGAACTTTTTAAACTATTTAGTCAATTGTATGAATAGGTACTTCCTTCCAATTTCACTAGTAGACGAAATCAGAAGGTTAATTTTACAGAAAAATTTCGTTTAGCTTGCAACATTACTCGTGCGCTTGTGTGCGTGTCAGCGAGTGTAATTATATGGTACTCCCGCACACATTGGTTGTCAAGTGGCTTACGTTACGCGACGATTTTTGTTCGATACTTCGGTTCTAAGCGTAATAATTCAATGGTTAGGCCTATGTTCAGCAGTGTACATCCTTAGGCTGATATAAAGGCGTTTTATGAAGGTATATTGATTTATAAAACATGAAATGGTTTTATACCTCATTTTATTTTCAATAAAATGTAATAACTTAATTACTCCATTGATTAATGGTCTTATGATTGACTTTGTTCAATATTCTCTTATGTAACCAAACCATCTGGGCAATCAGAAAATGATGGATAGCTTCGTGCGGCCTCGCGGCGAGATTGGCAGATTTCTGATTATATACCCAATGATAAATTTTTCCAGTTAATTCGTACAATTGGCTGATCGGTGCTTTTTTGAAACATTTGCGAATATCATTCAAGGTATTTTATATTTTTTTTTCTATAATCATGTAGGTACCCACCACAACCACTACTACTTCTGTCCAGGCAGGTAACACATTGCATTGTTACCGAGAAAAATGCCAGTGTCACTTATAGACAGCCAGTGAGGTGATTCCATAAGAATGTCCTTTTTCCAATTCTGCTACGGTTACACAAACGGGAGAGATCTTCGAATAAAATAACTCACGCGTACATATTTGTTCGGTTGAATTGTTTTCCTACTGTGCGCCATTCAGTGCCCAATGTTCAAAATATTTGCAATACAAAGCACGATTTTTATTAAATAGAAATTCTTGACATATCTCCTTAGGTTTCTCTATTTGTTGTGACCCCCATATATTTTCAGTTTCCTTATATCTTTATGCAAATATGAAGTTACAGTGCATTCTTACACCAGACCCATTTTTTGGGAATAATTGACATGTACCTAACCGAGATAGCAAAAGGTACTCAGACTGTAGTGTGAGTGAAATAGATAATATTAAATTGTGTTAAATATACACAATTTATACGGTCCACATTCGAGAATCCTAACCATCCTTTAGGTGGTATTTTTTTTGTTGTTTTTATAATATGAAGTCATAGCAAGTTAATAAAAAGGTTTAAAGGTTAAGGTATGATGATATATGTTGCTATATATTGATATATATGATATGGTTAGATACATGCAGAAGTTAACAGATTTCCTATGCGTATTTCAACTAATAGCTGAAACTGGAAACTTCAACACCGATTTCCGATTGATTAACAAACTTCTGTAATCAAATAATTGATTCAGAGTTGATTAGACTTAGGCCGCAATCCAGTACAATTTGCCTAGGAATGGCATCGATCAGTTTCAGATTTAAATGAAAATGTGTTTGTATGAGTCATTTGCTGTATTTCCGAGGATCACATCACGCATACACAAACAAGTGTAAGAAATTACAGTATTTCATGTTAATATTTTAATAATTATCTAGGTATAGTGAATATTGTAAATTGTAATCATGTGATTTATTATCAACTTCCGGAATTATTATGGACTTCCGTCCGATATTGTTTTTTCGGTTCGATATATATTTTATAGTAGGTCCACTATAAAATCTATGTACATATTTGAAATATAATAATAACTAGATTAAGATTAATTAAACATTATGAGAATATGTAAAATTATTGTTAGGTGCTATTTCCGGCATTACCGCCAACCTCGTATTTTACCAACTTCCGATATAAAATGGAGGGTTGGCGAGAGGCGGCAAGTGTGCTAAAAGTTAGTTGTGATTTTGTTCTTTGAGGAGTTAATACGAAAGTGTCAATAAATATTGTGATACAAGTGGCTTTGTGTTTTTATTCGTCAAACTCTTATAGATCAGTGCGTGGGATATAATCGAGATCGCAATAGAAATTGCACTCGGTGAAAGGACAAACGCCCATAAAAGGTACGTACCTACGTAATAATAATCTAATGGTTGCTTTTTCTATATTAAAATAATATAAAATTTAAATTGCTATAAGTATTTTTTCTTTTGAGGTTTAAACCATTATGAATCGTGTATAGTTCTTTATTATTACCCATGATAAGTTAACAATGAAACACGTACACATTTATATCTTTATTTTGATTATTAAATGAATTACAAATTATAACTTATTTGTTATTGATATTTTAGACAGGTAACTTTATATTTTTTTATATATTATTATGAATACCTTAATAACCATAATAATTTATTTATAGAATTATGTTTTATTTCTTACCTACATAGTTTTAATGAATTTTAGGACGCAAACTTGTTGTATTTTCATATAATTTCCAGGAAACCATGGATCGTAAAAGAAATTCGAGTGAAACAAGTTTTCCGGAGCGCAGTCACCGAAAAACTCGCGACGACGGTGGCAATCGGTCACGCAGCCGCAGTGTGGTGCTTGGCCGTGATGCATCCCGCAGTCGAGGTGTTGCGCATGATCGTGATGCGTCAAGCAGGCGCAGTTTGGTGCTTGGTCACGATGTGTCGCACCGACGGAGTGTGGTGCGTGACTGCGATGTATCGCGCCGCCCGCGACGCAGTGTGTCGCGTGGCCGCGATGTGTCGCGCCTTCCGCGTCTTGGTGTGGTGCGTGACCGCGAGCGGCGCAGTGAGGCGCGCGATCGCGATGTGTCGCGTCACCCGCGCCGCAGTGTGGCGCGTGACCGCGATGCGTCGTGCCGCCGCAGCGTGGCGCGCGACCGCAGTGAGTCGCGCCGCCGCAGTGTGGCGCGTGACCGCGATGCGTCGTGCCGCCGCAGCGTGGCGCGCGACCGCAGTGAGTCGCGCCGCCGCAGTGTGGCGCGTGACCGCGATGCGTCGTGCCGCCGCAGCGTGGCGCGCGACCGCAGTGAGTTGTGCCGCCGCAGTGTGGCGCGCGACCGTAGTGAGTCGCGCCGCCGCAGTGTGGCGCGTGACCGCGATGTATCGTGCCGCCGCAGCGTGGCACGCGACCGCAGTGAGTCGCGCCGCCGCAGTGTGGCGCGTGACCGCGATGTGTCGTGCTGCCGCAGCCTGGCGCGCGACCGCAGTGTGTCGCGTCGCCGCAGTGTGGCGCGCGAGCGCGATTTGTCTCGCAGCCGCAGTGTGGTGCGCGAGCGCGATGTGGCGTGCGACCGCGATGCAGCGCGTAGCTGCGACGCTTCACACAGCCGCAGTGGGGCGTGCGATGGGGACGTGACAAATGGCTGCGATGTGGCGCATAGCAGCCAACATCCCTCGTGCACATCGCGCCCTGATGCTATGCCGGTATTGGAGTCAGCAGTGAGTACTCTTGATGTTCAAAATAACACTACGTCTAGTACTAATAGTTTAGTTTTGGCCTTTAAAGAACTTATTCAGACCATGAAAACAGATGGAGGCACTGAACGTTTTCCTGTTTTGAATGTAATACCAGAATTTGATCCAATGAAGCGAAATCAAACTATTGATACTTGGATAAGCAAAGTCAATGAGTGTGCTAAAATTTACAATTGGACTGAGAGGCAAATAATTCATTACGCCTTGCCCAAGTTAGTTGGGCTTGCTCAAAAATGGTATCAGGGTCTACCGAGCCTGCTGTTTTCATGGCCTGAATGGCAAGATAAACTAAAATTGGCTTTTCCAAGCGATGAAAATTATGGCCAGTTGTTAACGGACATGCTTGCCTGTAGGGCCAGATTTGGAGAGTCTTTAGAAGAATATTTTTACCAAAAGATAACGCTATTGAATCGTTGTAATATACATGGCAAAAATGCAATAGGCTGTATTTTGTTTGGGATAGAAGATAGATCTGTTAGAACTAGTGCAGAAGCAGCTCAGTTCACAGAAACTGATAAATTACTCGTTTATTTACGTAACGTTAAAATTACAAAGAAGCTTGACAAACCAAATCTGCCCTTGCGGCCAGGCGGTTCCGAAAATAGACAATCTAAATCATTTAAAATAGGGCAAAGCGAGTCCGATATTAGGTCTAACAAAAATCCTAGGCTCCCAAAGTGCTATAATTGCGGAGAGGACGGGCATCCCTACTTTAAATGTAAACAACCAATCAAGCGCTGTGATAATTGTCATAGAATAGGTCACGTAGCAAACAACTGCCCTGGTAAAATTGAGCCCAAAAACGATAAGACAGTTTTAAGAATTTCGAGAGAACAGGATAATGACTCTAAATATTTCAAAGTTGCTACTGTTAATGGTCAGAATCTGGACTGCTTCGTAGATTTTGGTAGTCAATGTACCATGCTACAAGAGTCTGTAGCTAGGAGGTTAATGGATTCATGGTCGGTAGCGGATTTACCTGTATTGAGAGGTTTTGGAGATAGTGTTGTCAATTGTTTAGGTAAATGTAGTATTGAGTTAAATGTCGATTCGGCTAAGGCAAAAGTTGAAGCTTTTATTATCCCTGACAATTTATTACAAGTTCCATTATTAATTGGACAAACATTTACAGAACAAGACCATGTTATAGTTTATAAAACCAACGATGAACTAAAAATAACGACGAATCTTAAGGAAACCATAGAGTTGTATGTTAGCAGTCCAGTAACCATCAATGAATATACAATAGTTCATATTTACACTAAACCCAAATATTCGGGTGACTTATTTATTGAACCTAGTTTATGTCAAAGCTCTCGGAAACAATATGAGATTCTTCAAAGCGTTATACAAGTTACAGATGGACGAGGAAAGATTGTTGTAAAGGGTCTTGGTATAGGATTCAGGTTAGGTGCGGATACTTTACTGCTCCGTGCATTACCGTTAAACGAATTGCAAACAGTGTTAGATGTTGGTAGAGTAGAACAATGCCCTGATGGCACTTTTGTTTCCCAGATTGAGCCTTGCTTGATACACGTCGATGATGGTATTGGATCTGATTATAAAGCTGACTTGGTAAAATTATTGAATGATTTTAGGGATTGTTTTGCTTTTACATCCAAAGAATTAGGACGTATATCTAATAGTGAAATGAACATAAATCTAAATGATACAACGCCTGTTGTATATAGACCTTATCGATTGGCTCATTCGGAACGACAGATAGTTCGCGGCATGATACAAGAACTAGAAGATTCTGGTATTATTAGACAGTCTTCCTCAGATTACGCGTCTCCAATAGTACTTGTAAAAAAAAAAACCGGTGACTATCGTCTTTGCATTGACTTTAGGGCCCTTAACAAAAAGACAGTTAAAGAACATTACCCTCTACCGCGTATAGACGATCAGTTAGATAACTTGTCAGGACATAAATATTATACCTCTCTGGATCTCGCTTCTGGTTATTATCAGATTCCAATGGCTGAATCATCTAAGCACTTGACTGCATTTGTGACACCGGACGGTCATTTCGAGTTCAATCGCATGCCGTTTGGACTTGTTAATGCTCCGTCGACTTTTCAGAAGGCTATTAATAATATTCTAGGAAACGCGAGATTCAGAGAGGCCTTCGCATATATGGATGACGTGATTATTCCATCCAAAACGATAGAAGAGGGAATACATATACTTCGAGATATATTAGATCTTTTCCGTTCTTCTGGCATAACACTCAATTTATCAAAATGCAATTTTCTAAAGCAATCTATTGATTATCTGGGCTTTGAGGTCAATGAATCAGGAGTAAAACCGGGAAAGAAAAAAATTGAAGCCGTAGATAAATTTCCCAGACCAATAGATCAACATAAGCTTAGGCAGTTCCTTGGGTTGGCTAGTTTTTTCCGCAGATTCATCAAAGGGTTCTCTGTAATTGCACGACCTTTGACACATCTGTTAAAAAAGAACGTTAAATGGCATTGGGGTGACACAGAAGAATTTGCGTTTGTAAATCTAAAAGCAGAGTTAGTGAAACGTCCTATCCTTGCATTTTACAATCCTGACTATGAAACACAGTTGCATACTGACGCTTCTAAAATCGGCATTGCCGGTATACTAATGCAGAGACCAAATAAAGAGACTCCTTTCAGTGCAGTAGCATACTACAGTAGGCAAACTTCTCCCGAAGAATCCAAATTCACGTCCTACGATTTAGAAACCTTGGCTGTAGTGACTTCGCTACAGCGATTTAGGGTATACTTGATAGGAGTTCCTTTTATAATAGTGACGGATTGTAATTCCCTTCGCGCTACTTTTGAGAAGAGAGATACATTGACTAGAGTTGCTAGATGGTGGAACATAATGCAAGAATTTGATTTTCAAATAATTTATAAACCTGGTACAGCTATGGCACACGTAGACGCTCTTAGTCGGAATCCTGTTCCGTTAAATACAGTTGAGTTAGAAGTAAGACATATTGATACAGATTGGGTAGCCACGGTACAACAAAGCGATCCAGAGTTACAAAGAATAATTGCGATTTTAAATGATAAAGAAAACGATAATATTATTGAAATCAAAAATAATTTCGTAGTTAAAAGGGGCCTTTTGTATAGGAAGACCGAAAACGGTGATCGTTGGGTTGTACCAAAAGGCGTTCGATGGCAAGTGTTAAAGACAAACCATGATGAGATCGGCCATTTCGGCTTTGATAAAACTTTAGAATTACTTAAAAATAATTACTGGTTTGCCAAGATGAGGCGATTTACTAAAAAGTATGTTCAGTCCTGTTTAGAGTGTGCTCATGCTAAAGTACCAGCTGGCAAAAAGGCAGGTAAATTACATCCAATACAAAAGGTGGAACAACCCTTTCATACCTTGCATATAGACCATCTTGGTCCTTTCGTTCGCAGCAAACACAACAATGCTTATCTCTTGTTAATTATTGACGCATTTACCAAGTTTGCTGTGCTTGTTCCTGTTAAGAGCACTAAATCCATCCATTCCATCAAAGCATTGAAAAACTATTTCCATACGTTTAGTGTTCCAACACGCGTAATATCAGATAGAGGGACATCATTTACTTCTAAGAATTTTCAAAATTATTTGAATTTGTTGGGTATAAAACATGTAATGAACGCTGTAGCGACGCCAAGGGCTAACGGTCAGGTTGAGAGATACAATCGTACAGTTTTGGCGGCGTTAACTGCTTCTAACTACGGTAAACCTGAAAATATTTGGGATGAATGCATATCTGAAATTCAATGGGGACTAAATAACACTCAAAACAAGGGCACAGGGAAAAGTCCTGCGCAGGCACTATTTGGTCTTAATTTAGTAAGTACTTCTAATTCATTACTGCAGTTTACCGTTATAGACGAAACGGGAAATATGCCTTCATTAGAGGATACTAGAAAAGAAATTACGGAATATATTAAAGAAACTCAAGATAAACAAAAAGAAAATTTTGATAAAGTTAGAAAAGAAGTGACATATAAGGTAGGCGAGCTAGTTAGAGTAGAGAGGGAAATTCCATCGATAGGTAAAAGTAGGAAATTGGTTCCGAAATTAAGAGGTCCATACCGTATTATAGAAGTTTTAGATAACGACCGATATGTAGTTGAGGACACACCGCTGTCACGAAAAGGTAATAGAAAATTTTGCGGTACCTTCTCGGTAGACAAAATCCATCCCTGGGTAGTGTTTAATAGAGCAGATTCAGAGTCCGAAACATCAAATGATGATGATAACATAAATTGATATACGTTTGATTGAATTGTTTTACTAATTTCCCAGTTTACAGTAATATTGGGTGACCTGGCCGAGAATATGTCTGAGGTCTCAGTCAGGATAAATATTAAGAATATGTATGAGGTCTTAATATTTTAGTATTTATAGTGTATATATTATTGACAGAGAATATGTCGGAGGTCTCTGTCATGACATGACAAATATTAAGGATATGCATGAGGCCTTAGTATTTCAGTAATAATAAAATATATATATATTGACAGAGAATATGTATGAGGTCTCTGTCTGAATTAAAGAACTGATGTGGATGATATATATGCCAGTATCTTTTAATCAAATGCTATTGTTACTGAAAATGAATTGTAATTTATTTCATAATTATTGATATTTTTAAATCATTGTTTTTTTTATTTTTACTAGTTTTTCTATAATTATGATGGATTGAGATGATTTATAATCCAAATAATATTGATGATAATTAAAGTATAATAATAATAATGATGAATTTATAATGTTGTATATAAAGTAATAATTGTGAAATAAATCCATTATGAGTTATTTGTTACCTATAGATGTTAATGTAATTATGTTAAATATTTATGATTTTCAGATATATATTTTGCTTTCTTTTCCCGGGACGGGAAATTTATCAGGAAAGGCCGACTGTAAGAAATTACAGTATTTCATGTTAATATTTTAATAATTATCTAGGTATAGTGAATATTGTAAATTGTAATCATGTGATTTATTATCAACTTCCGGAATTATTATGGACTTCCGTCCGATATTGTTTTTTCGGTTCGATATATATTTTATAGTAGGTCCACTATAAAATCTATGTACATATTTGAAATATAATAATAACTAGATTAAGATTAATTAAACATTATGAGAATATGTAAAATTATTGTTAGGTGCTATTTCCGGCATTACCGCCAACCTCGTATTTTACCAACTTCCGATATAAAATGGAGGGTTGGCGAGAGGCGGCAAGTGTGCTAAAAGTTAGTTGTGATTTTGTTCTTTGAGGAGTTAATACGAAAGTGTCAATAAATATTGTGATACAAGTGGCTTTGTGTTTTTATTCGTCAAACTCTTATACAAGCTAAAACCGCCTAAAATTAAGATAGGAATGACACGAAAATAATTTATAATTATTGTTGTACATCTCAACCCTTCATCCCTCCTACACAATAAACAATTGTATGAAACAAAATGAAGCAAATAATATGTGATTTAAAAACAATACCTCTTTACTAAATATATAAGATCGAGGTTTCCGTAGCTTGTTTCGTTCGACCGTACAGATCGTTCGATTAGTGAATATAATTAATAATTACTATATGGGCGTCGTTAGGGTGTGTTGGGGTCCGTAAAGTGATCTGGTAACTTCGCCATAATTTAGTTGAGGTTCTGGATAGGGGATAACAAGCGGTAACCTAGGATAGGTTACTCATACCACTACATTATCTTGTCAAGTAACAGAGGGCTGCGAAGTGACTTTTGGTCACTTTAATAAGGAAACTAATATATACAATTATATATTGTATATACGGGATCTATCGGTAAGTAAACCTTTTTATATCCGAATACAAACAGGGTCTTTTCATTATTCAATAGTTCACGGATTTTCTTTATCAAGCTAAAGAGAATATTATAGAGATATATATATAATATATATATATATATATATATATATATATATTTACATCCGGCAACACTTTTGGCTTCATGCATGTTGTGCATCATTACGGCGTCCCCGTGTTCTGCTTAATTATTTTATCATATCTTTGCGAATGTTGCTTAATTTTTTAATTACCTACTCAGTGACATATGTCACTTTCCTATAATATTATTTTTCACGATATTCTCCTTGCAGTTATGCCCAAGCATTTCTGAACCCCAATCCTTGATGATGACTTCTAGGCTTCCTGGATATATTCATCATGATTATCCAATGCACCGACTTTTTTAACTCCAGTGAGGTCATTGTTCCTAAATGCGACGTTGCCAGCTTTTTATTCAATTTTGCATCTCTTTTTATGGGCTATCATATTATTATTGCTTATAAGTACCTAGGTACAAATTCAAAAGCTTCTGTAACGTTTTTAACAGATAACGTTTTTCTCGAAGAAGGATAGGATTATGGTAATAGGTAGCGTAGAAAATCCTATAGTTCTTTTCCCCAATCAATAATTAGATTTTCTGAATAAATAATTACTCGATGGATGATTAAATTACATTGTAACTCAACTGTAACAATTTAGGATTAAAGGGATACGGTGTGACATTATTTATAATTTACTCGCACCGCAGAAAAATCATTTCAGGAATAGCCAAAAACTATAAAGCTTTAATAAAAGCCCATACGGAAGTATATTGTTATTTGGGGTCCAAATAATTTAGTTATCGGACGTCCGTATATTACTATCGAGCGTCCGTATATGCTATCGGTCGTCTGTATATTGCTATCGAACGTCCGTATTTTCTTGTAATCGAATGTTTTCTCAGAAGAAGAGGGAGACCTAGCAAACGCTTAAGAGTACAATTGGTCGCTTATGAAAATAATTTGATAATTTGAGAGGTGACCCAAGTACATGGATGGAAACGGAAGAGTTATCCTTAGCGGGGGGATGGAGTAAGTTAAAGGGAAAAACTTGAAGTACTTGTTAGTGATGCGTAAAAGTAGATAATTATATAATTCGAAATCTTTCATTCCTATTTTGTTATTTGGCTTCTGTACCAAAGAAATTGTATGTACAAGAAAAACATAGCCAGGTATAAGACGAGACGAAAATGAATGTTAGGGATTTGTATGGGAAAAATTAAAACTAGTCTTGAGTTACATACTTATATTTTTAGATATAGATAAATGGATATACTGTTGTAAAAACTGATTTTGAAGCCGATTAAAGTTTATATTGTGATAAAATAGAGTTGAAAATATTCCAATGAAAAAATATTTACCTGTGAAACGTATAATTATGTGGGCTACTTCATACTATTCACATCACATTTGCTCACAGAACAAGTGACAATGTCTATAACATACTCTTTTCTAGTTTTATTTGTATGATCGTAATTATTTTCAGTAACTTACGAAATCATACATAAACACCAGGGTTCTTATAGGTTGATCTTCGAAAATAAAATTGTCTCGCGACTAAAAATGTATGCGTCTCTTTCTCCCGCGCAAAGTGTCATAAGGATTGTCATATTTCGTTTCCATGATTTGTATGTTTATTAAGCGTAGCGAAATTATAAGTCTATGTTCTGTACCGCCTATCAGACTCCCATATATGGCTACCGCACATCCGTTTATAGATATCGGGCGTCGATTTTTCCACTTCTTAAAACTCAAAGATGGTAAGTATAATAAAAAACAATGTAGATACTTTTACTATGGGACCAACACTGAATTCTCGTTTTTTTTTTTTTACTTTTTATACATTATGATCGATCAAGGTTGCCAATTTGTAAGAAAAGTAAAAAAAAATTTTTTGGGAATTCACTATTGGTCCCGTAGTAAAAGTTGTTCAGCATGACTAATCCAACATAGGTTTCGAAAATATGCCATTTCGAATTATCCACCCAGTATAGCCATCGGTCGTCTGTCTGTATTTTCTTGTAATCGAATGTTTCCTCAGAAGAAGAGGGAGACCTAGCAAACGCATAAGATTTTACATGGTCGCTTATGAAAATAACTTGATAGAGGTGGCTACTGACCCAGATACATTGATGGAAACGGGAGAGTTATCCTTGGCAGGGGGATGGGGTACGTTAAAGAAAAATATAATAGGTATAGGATAGTGATGCTTAAAAGTAGATTATTTTATCATTAAAAATCTTGCATTCCTATTTTGTTATTCGGCTTCTATACCGTTCATTAGACTCCCATATATAGCTATCGGACGTCCGTATATTGCTATCGGACGTCCGTATATTGCTACCGGACGTCCGTATATTGCTACCGCACATCCGTATATATCGAGTGTCGAATTTTTACACTTATTAAAACTTAAAGATAGTATAAAAAACAAAGTAAGCAGATGTATTTTTATTTTTCTGGATATCCTTTGTTAGAAATAAATTGGTAGAACAGTTGAGCTCTCACCGTTATGTTTTCGTGGACTTTTTCTAGAATCTTGGGGTAATTGAAAATATTGACAGACGTATAAAATAAAAATAAATATCCTGGGTATGGGACAATTTCGGAGATTAAGTACCTTCTTAAAACAAACTCAGAAATTTTACCTCATTTTAATATTAGTATAGAATTAGGTACATTATTATATTATAACTACTAACTTCCATCTTGTAGTTTTACTTTTACCCGCATTTCTGTGAAATCTTAAGTTTTCCCGGGATAAAAAGTAGACTATATGTGTTATTCCAGGGTATGTAATCCGCTTTATTTTTTAATTTAATTTAATTTTTATAATTTGTTGTTGTAGCGGCAATAGAAATACATATTACATATTACTAGCAAGCAGTGCTAGTAGGTGGAAGTTGCGAGTATGAACTTCAAAGTATCACCTACCACCGTAGACTATACCAGTAACCAAAGCCAACGACACGAGATAAAGAATGTAAACAAACCTTCAAACAAACTTTAAATTTTTATTTCTTGACAGCTGCTGTACTCACCGCTTTCTTGTACACACGGCAACAGATCAAGCTATACATTTCTAGTATAAGCTGACCTCCCATTGTACGGAAATCCTAAACAATGCGAGTTCCTTACTGGAAATGTATAGCTTGATCTGTAGCCGTGTGTACCACGAATCACACAACGACAGCCGTCGTCGTCGACCAACTGACGTGGACATGATTGCATGCGAGAGATAATGATAGTTCGCTATCGTAATGCAACTCAGTAGAGGTCGGTTGTTTACATATTTTATCACCACTCGATGGCTTTGGTATACATTGGTACGACTTAAAAGTATTTAAATTCATTATTTATATCAGGGCTTCCCAAACATATTTTAACTGTGACGCCCTTGGGAAGCTGCCATATTTTTGCGAGGCCCTGGCCTTCTTGCCATACCTAATAGTTGTAGTTGTAGCCTAATAACAATTTGTCAGAAAAACCTTTAAATCTTTTAAAAAGAAAAAGCACTGGCTGCCCCCTCCCGCCGCATCACTATGCGCCACAGACCACTATAGGTGATATACTCAAAGCGCATGGCGCTCACTCGACTTAGTGCCATCGACACAGACAGCCAACCTATTTAGATCGCCTAACGACTAAAAATAATATAATAATAAAAATGTACGGTTTTGCCTGTACAAAGTAGATTATTTTATCATTAAAAATCTTGCATTCCTATTTTGTTATTCGGCTTCTATACCGTTCATTAGACTCCCATATATAGCTATCGGACGTCCGTATATTGCTATCGGACGTCCGTATATTGCTACCGGACGTCCGTATATTGCAACCGCACATCCGTATATATCGAGTGTCGAATTTTTACACTTATTAAAACTTAAAGATAGTATAAAAAACAAAGTAAGCAGATGTATTTTTATTTTTCTGGATATCCTTTGTTAGAAATAAATTGGTAGAACAGTTGAGCTCTCACCGTTATGTTTTCGTGGACTTTTTCTAGAATCTTGGGGTAATTGAAAATATTGACAGACGTATAAAATAAAAATAAATATCCTGGGTATGGGACAATTTCGGAGATTAAGTACCTTCTTAAAACAAACTCACAAATTTTACCTCATTTTAATATTAGTATAGAATTAGGTACATTATTATATTATAACTACTAACTTCCATCTTGTAGTTTTAATTTTACCCGCATTTCTGTGAAATCTTAAGTTTACCCGGGATAAAAAGTATACTATATGTGTTATTCCAGGGTATGTAACGCTTTATTTTTTAATTTAATTTTATTTTTATAATTTGTTGTTGTAGCGGCAATAGAAATACATATTCCGTGAAAATTGCAACAGTCTACCTATTACGGTTCATGAAATACAGCCCGCTGACAGACAGACGGACGGACGGACAGAGGGAGGCTTAGGTATAGGGTCCCGTTCGGTACCCTTTGGGTACGGAATTGTATATTTTATTATGTAGTTCAAACCGAGCACCGCCGCCGCTCTGGACGCCGGATCACAATCAACGCGTACTGTTTAGGAATGTGAATATGGGAATGAAAGACAGGTACCGCGAATACCGCGATGCGATAATTCAACCGAGCATAGCATACGAGAAAGAGAAACTGAGAAAGCTGGCAACGTCGCGAACTCGCGAAAGAGGATGCCAAAAACGCGGCTTCTTCGTCAGAAATCACCAAGGTATACGATTGTGGATATACGCGCTGCAGGAGCGCCACACATCTGCTGCGAAAACTCTCGGAACCTTTTTATATACAATTGCTGCCAGTGCATCGACTTTTTGACTTCTGTCGATTTTTGTCCTATAGCTACCTAGGACCAAAAGGACGCAAGTGCTAGCCAAATAAAAAGTGGCGTCCGGTATGCGGACGTCAAATGCTGGTGGAAGCCAATTTAAATGCACTTTTTTCTTCAGCGGACTGCAGTTTGCCTTGGGGATGAATATATATATATATATATATATATATATATATATATATTATATATAATATATATATATATTATAGAGTTAGAATATTATAGAGTGCTAGCGTTAACAACGTTACCTTTTGCGAAGTGTGAGCAGTTTCCATATAGATGCATTCACAGATATATCGTAAACTAATTGATTTACAGTCAGACAAAATGTCGATATGGATTCGTTGTCATTTGTTCTAGGTAAAAGTATCGATAAAAAACGAGAAATTGGCATTCATTATATGTATTTTAGTCGTTTAAAGTATGTACGCGCACTTCGTTACAAAGCATTTAGACCGTACCCGTGCTCACAGCTCTATTGTGTGCAACAGTTTAATTTAGGTATTATGGAGTAATTACCATATAAAGCTGGAATTTTTATATAAAAGCGGTAATGTTTCTTAATCAGAGAACACAAAGAAGAATAAATATTTCGAGAACACTCTACTACCCAGGTATATCTAATATGATAAGAGTATTTTACCAGCAACTTCAACACAAAAAGGAATAAACAATAAGTGTTATTACAAGCATTAAGTACCTTTCCATGGAGAGGAGAGTGATTTAGTCTATTTATCAAGCTATGCTGCAATGAGGAGGTAAGCAACGAACCGTACATAAGTATATAAACCTGTATCTAAACATATCTACATTATTACCTACGAGGAAAGGATTTGACGATTAAATCGTCTCACGTTTCTTGATGTCGATAACAGAGAGTAAGATTACCGAAATTGAGTTTCACTTCGGACACAACTTACTCACATGTTGGGAAAACTTTATCTATTTTATAAGACTATACTTTTATATGTATGTTGACTTACAAATCGGAATCTGGAACTTGTGGATTGGTAGGCAAAAATGAGAAAGTTTTTCCTAACAATAATTGTGTTTGGAAATATTTGGTCAGCGACGGAGATATTTTTGGAAACTAAGTATATCTTGTTTAGTAAGTTTTATATTGAAGAGATAAATATTGTGGGTTCTTACTCGATTTTGACGGTGTTGGATTTTCTTCGACTTTATTATAATAAGCATACGGCTCGCCCGATGGTAAGCGGTTACCATAGCATATAGATCGACACTTGTAACACCTGGGGGCCAAGACTGCTATCGACACCAACATTACAACTACATTGCTATCGAGCCAATGTGCTTTATCTATAAACCAAAACCGAAAATACCGATAGAAACACATTCATATTATTCATTATTATTATATCACTCGTGCGTTCCGCCTGCAATAATCTCTGCACTTTATCTAAAAAGCTGCGATGAAAATACAGTGTCAATAATTAAATCAATTATGGCATTATTAATCTACATAAAGTATATAGGGAATATTAAATGTTACAGACTACGTGAATATAATAGTGTTATGGCTGAAACGGGGTTTGGCTTTGAAATTATGCAGAAATTCATAATTATTAGCATAACCCGAAACGATACTCGGAAATATTATACGCATAGATATTACTTCATTTATCCTACTATTATCTACACACATTTTCTAAATGCGAACATTATTATGACTGATACTCTCGAACCTGGTGCAGAGATATACATTCTAGATATAGGGACGTAGGGGTGTACCTTCTAATGAATGATTTGAAAGCAAGGTGGTAAAGTTACGTTTTCCCGTCGATCCTATTGTGATGAATTTTGGTAGAGTAGTAGTTTGGGAGATAATCATAGGATATATCTTTTAGACGCAGTTGAAAACATGGGGACAGGAAGAAATATAGATAAATATAAAAGTTTGTGAGCAAGTTTGTTTGCATGTTTTAGTCAATCACGTCTGAATAGCTGAACGGAAGCAATGAGTAGAGTAGGAATACTCTACAATAAAACACGCATGTTATCTTTTCATAGGTACCATAAAAAAAGATACCTCGGAAACTTAAATTCGTGGGTTGAAGCTTTTAAATACCTAAGCTAAACTCAATAGCTTTTTTAAAGTGCATCATATGCATCCTATATCCTATTTTTAAATACGTAGTAAAGTCTGGGACTTACCACCTTGCTTCTGAACTAAGATTCAACTACAAAATTATTCACTACAAAGTTTATTTAGTGAACCCGCCAGATAAAGCGCATGAAACCTCCGAGTTTCGAGGGATTTTATAAAGAACAATTCAACTTCCAATGGCATGGACCTATAACTTTAGGAGTGAATTGGGCATTCAATTAACTTGAATCCAATTTTTCAATAGCATTGCCGCAACTTAATGTTATTCGTTCGATTTTATTGTATCTTTTTCGCATGATCTGCACCAGGATTTCCCAAGTTGATCCAACAAATCAAGCCCATTGATTATTTGATTTAAAAGTATTAACTCTATAAGGTCTGTTTAATATGAGAAACTTAATTTTTATTAGGCCGCTTTCTCTGATATTTTTAAATGGGTGCAGTCTTGAGAAATTGCATAGGTACCTACACTCCTGACACTATCTAGAAAATATACAGTCTATATTTTTTAGGATAAATTATTTGGTTAAATATAAGGGAATCAATAAAACTCCAGAGGTAATTAATGTCTCCTAAAATACGGACTAATCAGGATATAGGTATGCGGTACTAAAAAGTATACAAACTAAGAATAATTTCTCTAGAAAATGTTTATCTATTCGTATATTATCAAAATAGAATTTTGAAAGTTTGCAAAGCATCGGGGGTCCCTCATGATATAATATTTTATTCCATACATAAATAAGCACAAAGTTTACACAACGAGTAGGTAGGTAATCCCTGACGCAGAAACGTACCTATCTACATACATATAGATATTTCGGAAACCTGTCACGTTTGCTGGAGGGCCAAATGAGATTTTCGAAGGTCCTCGGTTCATTTATTGAAAATGTAAACGAGGGAAGGACATTTATTACAAGTGACAAGTATTTGACATGCGTCTCTTTTCATAAAAAAGATTATCAGCATATCAGCTGGCTTATGTGAAGTGAAGTGGCTGAGCAAAAATAAATAACAAAACAAACGAATGAGATTTTTGTAAGAAGTTAGCTTAGGAAGTTAGATAATTTTTCATACATAATTAACCTTGTCAACTTTGCTTTTGCTCCTATTAGTTTTCCGTAATTATTTAACCATGTTAAGAGAGTAACCACATGTAACACTAATTATACATCTTGTGTTTAAAATTATATACTTATCTTGTGCTCTTTAAATTACATATCTTGTGTTCTTATAATTATATTAACAAAATAGGTTGATTATGGCGCAAGTGGTGTTTGCCTATAAGTAATTGTGCATTTATATAAAGACCTTGTATACTATTAATGATAATGTATTAATGTAACAATTGTTGGCAAACCAATAAATAAATAAAAAAATAAAAAATAAATAAAATAAAATTGATATTATTGATTTTTCAACACACTTGCACGTAATGTGACGCTTATTGCACAGTTTTTAGTTTCATAATGCAGCTTATTACGCACTAGTGATTTCTAGTTTACATTACCGCATAGTTTTATGATAATTTGAATCCCGATTATGTTAAGCTTGTAGTTATGCTTCGTCTACACACATATTCCCTGCCAGACATATATTATTAAATTTAACCGGGTAAAACAGTGGGCTTAGTGCGGGATTTTTAACGCGCTCGATATAGTTAACGTTAACTCTAATATGTATGGCGCGGACCGTACCCCGAGTGTAAAACTTGCAAGAAACTAACGTAACTAACGCGTTTACGTTTTTAGTACAAATTCTCTTAGAAATTCGCAAACGCTTTAGTTACGTTTATTCTTTGGAAGTGTTACACTCAGGGTATAGGAGCCGCTAATTGAACGCTAGGCGGGGCGCTAGTCCAATGCCATACAAATTACAGTTAACGTTAACCTCAACGAGTGCGTTAAAAACTCGCACTTAGCCCTCAAAAAAGTACCGCCTCGTGTGTAATAACCAACTTTGCACACTTGTATCATAACGTACTATTGTTCTATACATCCTACAAGTAAACTTATCGGAGGTTGTTTTTTTTTTTTTTATACAACTATCCGTGGCCCGCCTGATGGTAAGCGGTTACCGTAGCAATTTGGACGCTTGCAACACAAGAAGAATTGCTCACGCGTTACCGACCTTTCCCCCCTCCCCTATGAGCTCTGGCGACCTTACTCACGCGCAGGAACACAACTTTACACAACATAAAGTTATTTGGCTGCGGTATTCTGTAAGGTGGAGGTACTTCCCCAGTCGAGCTGCTCTTTGAGCGAATAAACGCTATGCTCTACCTCTCTCAAGATTATAATTGTGATAATTTTGCTAGAAGCCAAATGCACTTGTCCACGTGTTAAACAATACATACAATTAGCTGACTCAAGGCAATAACGTATTACAAACCAACCTAATAAATAATTGTTGTCTATTTTAATCAGCTCATAATAACACAAAAAAATGTATTGCATGTTTTGGTAAATCGATTTATTAATTATCCGTCACTATGCTTTAGTCGGGTGCTAATAGCATAGAAGTGATGTCCAGGCGGTGCCTGGTGTCAGGAGTACCTCGATAATTATTATAATCATAGTTGCGTGCTTACATAACACAATGCCCCAAATACATAGTTGGACGAACATGCATGAAAGAGTTTTTGTACAAGCGATAAATTGAAAACAAAAGGGCTACCGTTTCTGTGACCACTTTGTATGATAAAAATGTTTTTTTTTAGTTTGTATAGGCCATGGTAAGTGATGATGTGGCCGAAGGTGGTAAGCAAGCACACAAAGCCTACAAGGAACTGGCTCTCAAGTACAGCTGTCGGAACACACCGATAGGTGCTTGGCGATAGGTTTTCAACTTGAGGGTGGTAGCCAGCCATATGGGTACTACAAAGTACCCTACCACCGTGCTATGGTTTCCTCACGATGTTTTCCTTCACCGAAAGCTTAAGCTCATTGTAGGATTCGAAGACCGGGACCGTTTCGGTATCCGATGTCATCACCACTGGGCTATCATCGCCTTAAAAGTTTTCAGAAAAGAGAAAAAAAGAATTCAGAAAAGTTGTCCAATGACTCTCAGAACTGGCTCTCAGGAGCAACTGCTAGAATACACCGGTAGATGCTTGGCAACATAATTTCTATTAAAATTATACCTACCTACTTAAAATATAAGTACCTAAGTAAAATAATTCATAATAAAGGTGACGCTACAAGCGAACAAAGGTCACCTCAACCAGACATAAATAAAATCTATAACTTACAAGAGCTTTAAAAATGTTATCAGATGTATTGCTACATCTTTTTACACGCGTCTTTACAAGCTTATTGTGTGCTCGTAGGAGTTGTATGTAAACGTATTAGAATTTAATTCCAGTTTTGTTCGGGGGATTAAGTTTAAGGATCGTGAATATTTAATGTTTCTTTCCATCGAATATCTTATTACATATTTAAGCCATTCGGAGTTTTATCCTGTTTATACCGGGTGTTGTTCTGCATTTGTGCCATATTTAAGGAGGTTGATATTTACCTTGTATAGAACACTAATCAATTATAAAATCATGCTCTTCAAATTAAATATTATTTTTAAAGTTTTGTAAAAATAAAAATCCCCCCGTGTTTGACGATGTTTTATAAAGATTTATAAGATATAGGTTGGTGACCGCCCGGTTTCTCCCCTCGCCCCAGATCGCAGACCTATTCTGTGCAGGTATGAAGTCTTATTCTGATTTGACGTTAATCACAAATCATCAATAATTGTTTACTTATCAAGCCCAGAGTTAATTACCTATTTTATAATAACTAAATGAGTCATTTACTATTGGTTCCGTAAATATGGCACGAATGCAAAACAACAGCCTGTATAAGGTCCTAATAAATTAGCAAATTTCCTCTTGAGGGATGAATGGTCATTAGTACTCCAAACATAATATTAGAAAAATAATCCGTGGAAAAAAAAAGAAGAAGAATTTCGGAATTCTGTTTTTTTTTGCCACGGATTTTTTGCTAATATTATTTTTTTGATTACTAATGACCTATACCTCCCTATACTATTCATCTACTATTCATCTCTCAAGACGAAATTCACAAATTTATTAGGACCTTATATAATGTTTATTTTATAACTGGAACAAAAATCCGAACAAAGATTCACACTTAAACTAAGTTACCGCAGAAGTATCTATCAGTTTCCATTCGAGAATCTCCTATCTCAACGACTTTCCGTTTTGTGATAGTTGTATGCCATGCAGGCTACAACTAAACTATTGTTGTAGTTTCAAACAGAACTAACGACTTTCCTTTAGTTTAAAAGTTGCACTTCTGTTTCTGTTGCATTTGAATAACAGTATTTCCATAAAATCCTGAAACCCAGTTCAGTTTTAAATAATTCACATTGAAATCTATCCCCGAAAATAAAATAACGGTTGCGCAAGTAAATACAAACAATATATATTTGAACATTCTAAATTCATGAAAATATTTACTCATGAAATAGGTGAATGGAATACAATTTTTACACGGAAATTTTGACACTTATTTGACAATTGGAGAACGCAATATTTCGCGAATTGTGAGCACGGTATGAGTCTGAATGAGTAGCTAGGCGTATGCGAATGGGTGAATGTATTTTGTATCTTATGCCTCTTCAGCATGAGAATGCTTTTCGAGAAGAAAATTGTTTTCAATTGTTTTCTTTTATAGCTCCCCTAGGAAGGTCTTGTGTGAAATACAAAAGAGCAAAATACCGTAGAATTTCGTCTCAAGTTTTTTTCCCTTAACAGTAAATGTGATAAGTTCTTTGTAAAGTAGGGACTTATATTTTAACAGATCGTAAGCATATTTTGCAATTTTTCCCTTGAATTTACAAATTGCTAAACAGAATATTACATTTCTAGAAAAAAAAAAGAATTGCGATGTAGATATACGTATTTCCAATAAATGGACATTGTTTACAATAATCCACAAAATGTACAAAACGTATAAGTAGATATATTTATAAGCTAAGTTATCCATGAAATAAACATGGAACCATCGAACATTCTAATAACACAAAAATATGTGGAGAATCCAGCAGAGCAAATAGGCTCGTCCCTTTTGTTTTATTTAGTAGACTACAGTATATTATGTGGGATACATTACATTATTCATAGAATTTTTTATTAGAAAAAGATAATATCAACAAGGAATACTAAATGTCAGTATCTACACTACAGTTGTCATCCAGCGAACACAGTCTAAAGGGTAAACCGCACTCTACTCTACTACTCTAAGGGTAAACCGTAATAGTTACATGAATTCTGACTATAATGATTATGATCTCAATTAAAATATAAGCTTGGATAGATTTCAGCCGCTACAAAGGTTAATTATTTAATCACGAATAACTGGAGTATTTTAAGGCGATGATAACAATACTCAAAGTCAAAGTCAAAGCCATTTATTCAATTTAGGCCCTAGAAGGGCACCTATGAAGGTCAAAGCTACTGAAGCTACCGCCAGTTCGTAAGTCGGACTTCAACTGAGAAGAACAGGCAAGAAACTCAGCAAGGTTAATTTTTTTTAATATTTTTTTTTTTTTTTTACTCAGAATGTATCGTTCCTAACAACAAATAACACTCAAAAAGCCTTCTTTCTATTATGTATTTCAGACGATGAAACCGAAGAGTTTAGTAACAGAATTATGCTTGTTACACAGTCGCCTTCCCAGGGTCCTTATCGTCCTCCTTGTTACTAGGAGATTTGTTTTAGTTTCAATATGGTAGAGTCATAAAGTGCAAATATTATGCTATTAAAAGACGTAGGCTGAAAGATATTGAATTATTTTAAATCCCGCGGAAAGCTCCTTCCGTGAATTTTTGTATTTAAGTACATAAGCTCGTTATTTTCTATATCGCACCGTATCAACTTTTATTGTATACTTTCGGCAAACAAGCATACGGCCCACCTGGTGGTAAGCGGTTATTGTATTCATATGGACGCATGCAACACCCGCGGCATCCCAGGGCGTTACTCACGCGCTACCAACCTTTGCAGGAATACAACGTTTATTGTAATATTAATGTATCCTATTCGCGATCAGATATAGGTACAACGTTTATATTTGGCTCGGTATTCTGTAAGGTAGAGGTTCTTCCCCAGTCGAGCTGCTCATTGAGCGAAAAATCGCTATGAAAATATAAATTTTGTTGCTTTACCAAGCGTTGTATTTTTATTTCCAAACCAGCGATGGTAAATTCAACTCTTACCAGGGCCTAAACCGATGGCCTAAACTGAATAAATGACTTTTTGATTTCGTTTTTGTTCCCTGTGTCAAACATTATACGGAGCCCTCTCATATCTATTCGCACTTAGGAAATTGTAGGTATACTTGCACTGCCTGCAGGCACCATTCGTATTCTAGACAAGTTTCATGCAGTTCCGCGCAAACAGAAAATGAAAATAAAAATCTTAAATATCTCTCTAAGTAAACGTAGTAGAATAGGTACCTTTCTTTGAAAATATCGTTATGCCTTCCACAATACAAGTTTAAAGTGCCGTATTGTTACGCCACCTACTAGAAATTTTAGGAATTAAAGTTTTCATACGACTAAATAATCGTGAGGAAGTTTAAGGCAAATATTGTCTTATTGATTCACATTTTTTTTTAGAACATTGAACATTGCATTTTAGAATATTTGATTTCAATGTTACTATTTTCTAAACTCTGAAATCAAATTTAAAAAGCCTTATTTTGGACGCATCTAAATATATTGATCTAAACGCCCTGAAGAAAGTGCGCATGCCTGAAAAAGTGGTGTTCATTTAAACACCGGAGGGCTGTGAATTTGCTTCATGTTAGATTTTATATTGTATCAATTTTGAGATATATTGAAACTCAAGACATATTAGTTATACTTAGTTTTATTACTATAGATTTGATAATAATTTTCTTGCAACCATGGGAAATAGTCAAGCTAATGAAAAACAACCTAAGACGGGAAAGTCACCCTCGAGAAGTAAACATTTTATAAGAAATTTGAATAGAAAATCACCAGGCCGAGAAAGCAGAAAACACGGAAGGAAAAAGAGTGATGCCAAACGGGATGCCGTCGATACGAATTTTGATAAAACCCCAGATTCAGATATCAACGAACCGATCGAAACATCAGATAACGATACGGTCGAGTGCGTGTTCAAAACATTGAAGAGGGACGAGGAGGGCGTAGAGTCGTCGAGCGTGCAGTCGGAGGTAACGGTGTCCAGGTGGTCTGCGCGGTCACCGACCCGCGAGCAGCCGCCGCCCGCCGCCGCCGCCGCTCTGCCGCCGCCGGCCGCGGCCGCCTCGCCCGCCGACGGCTCCACCTCCGAGTCAGTGTTCACGGACCCGCTCACGCCGCTCGCCGCCGTCGAGCTCAACCAGTGCTACTACTCCGCGGAGAGCGACAGCGCGCACGAGGACCTGCCCCGCACGCTCACTCCCTCGCAGGGGGATGCGCCCGCGCCGCCCGCATGCTCACCCATACCCATCATCGTAGATATGCCTCACGACGATGCAGCCTCCTCCTTACCTACAGATGACATAGAAAAAGAAGAAAAAAGTGACGTTTTTGATGACACCAGTGACAGAGGCGAGCATGAAAAGGTTATGGGCGCTCTTTTGTCCGGGTCGCGCGGTGAACAGCTAGAGCGAAGCACACACGAGTGCAGCCATGAGTTCCGCGACAACCGGCTGAAGGCGTCTCCTGGCCAGACCTCGTTTACGATATCTAAACATCGGAAAGTAGAGCTGCCTCCGGTCGCTTGCGAACCTTCTCTCAACCTTCTTGAAAACGGTCAGTTCCCTCTTATACTAAGCTTGCAGTTAAGCTAGAACTCTTATATCGGGTGTTATTAAAACTTCTGAGTAGCTTAAAGTCCAGCCCATTACATGAATGTAAACAAAATGAAATTTTACAAAAAATCACTTGGTTCTAATCTGAGTCTATACAGTAATAAATAATACGTTGAATCAATATCGATACCCATGTAGGACCCTTATCAATATCAGCATCTGCCAGTATACCTTCATGATAAGTGATGTTATCATGACAGCTATGTATTCTCATGAGTCTATATTATGTATGTATGGGTAAACAACTACATGTTGCGTGTGATTGCTTATTGTATACGTAGGTACTCGCAGTTCAATAATGGTTCAGCGGAATCAACAAACCAGTTTGTTGATACATTTACGATCCAGAGCGAATTGTTCCCCGCGCTAGTGGATTATCAACTTTATTAGGTTGCAGTAGTGATTATCATGCGTATTAAGTAATCGGATACAAACATACGATAGAAAACTAAAAGTAATAACTGTTCTCCAATTTCGAGAGGAATCCCTTTTTACGCAGAAATCATGAATGAAATTACCATAAGAATTTTCTGTAATAGTTAATGTATTATTTTTTAAGTAAGGTTTTTGTAGAGAATCAAATTAAAAGATGAAACTTGAGTACAACCTAGATGTCTACCATCATAGGTATATAGTACAAAGAAACCAACCAACATCACGTTTTTACGGTAATATTAACATGGTTACGGATACTATTATCGTACTTTTTCTAGCAAATCGCGTTTGTCGGAATGATGCTTATCGTAACATGATTATAATATTATCTGGGATCATAGCAAATAATAAAGAGATGGAGTATTTGATTTCAATACTCCTTGCGAATTTTGGCTAATACCAATGAGCAACAATTATTAAAAATCGGCAAAATAAAGTCAAATTATCACTCGGGTCGTAAAGCAAAGTTAAGCCTTATTTTATAGTTGATTGTTTGACTGTGAAAACCTAAACATTATGTAAAATCAATCTTTTTGATTTTTATTAATCGTCAACGATAGAGTTCGTTGATGTCTAATACTCGGTAAAAGATGCAAAGGTAACACAACACGGGATGTCTAAGTGAAGCTGTGTACCAACAAGTTGAGTACCTACCTACCAAAAATATGAGGAGTAGGTATGTTTTCACCCTAGTGGAAATTGTATTCTCAAGATTTCCACAATTTTTCCGATTTAATCCCTTTAAATTTTAATTATGGAACTAGATTCTATTAGGACATTTATATTTTAGAATAGAATAGAATAGAAATTTATTGTACACAGTATACAGCAAATCGTTATAGTGACTACCCATGTCGGGCATCCAATAGGATACAAAATACGAAAAGAATTACTTTTTACAGTTTTTTTTGAAAATGAAAATAAATTTTTTCATGCTTTTGACAAATATTATTAGAATATCGGATTAATATGTAAATCATTCTTGTCATGGTTGCAGAGAAGGACCGGCGTCATTCCAGCGTGAGTGAAACCCCTGTTGCAGAATCGAATGTGTTGAGGAAAGTTGCATCCCTAACTCTTGATAAGCTAACTGAGTCCAGGGTTGTCAGACCAAAGTTTGTTCCTGACAAACTAGACTTTAGACTATATGAAAAGTTTGAAGGTAAGCCACATCTTATTTAATAAATATACGTAAATAAATAAACAAGATCGATATCGAGGCAACAATCATAGCGCGCGCGTGAGTGTCACCTATATCAGATAGGTACTATCACATTACCTAGGTAGGTATATTAAATACCTAATCGTTTATCTTTTGTTAACAAACATTTTTATTTAAACTCCATAGCTGAGAAAAGTGAGCTATTGGTATATCAAAAAAAAGTTTTCATACCAAAAATCAATCTATTTTATTCGCCACTATTCGCCACATCACCTTAATGCATGTCAATGAACAATATCACTCTGAAAATGTTATCTCTTATTAACAAATTGTTCCTAATTCTTATCTGAGTTAATCATTAGCCTACGTAGTGATATGGGCCATTTGTATCTTGTGTATACGTGACTCAAGGTGTACACCTTAACTTGTTCTAAATACTTATGTAAAAATAATTTTAAAAAAATGCAAATATCGACGAATCGCGTGCATTTCACCAACTCTTCAGTATCACAGTTTAATTATGTCAAATTCTTGAGTAAATTTCGTTCGACGCGAAATGGAATCCAAGATATTGTGAATGTGTTGCATCTTGGATATACGGACGATTTCTATCCATTCGGCGCCGGAATATCGCCCAAATCAAAATATCTGCGCTCCTCGTCAAGTCCTCAGAATGTTAGTGCTGTAGTGTTGTATGTGCCGTCAAAAAAGCTAAAGTTAAATATTAGAAGAAGTGTACGATGGTTTAGATCTTCTATATTGGTTATTAATAGAGAAAATCATACGATGAACATTGAGTGCGATATGAGAACCGGTGTCCTTATGATAAATATTTACGTGAAAAGCAAAAGAAAAATGTTGTATGTGATTGAATATAATGATTTATTCCGGGAAAGTTTTCGTAAATGTGAGTATACCTATCTACTATTCCTTCCTAGTCCTGTAGGTATATATACAACTATTCCTTCATCTGTAACTATCATAGTTCGTGAGTAACAGACCGAACAGACTGCTAAAAAGTAAAAAAATAAAAAACATTATTAATATTAATGAAAATGGAACGGGTCATAATTAGTAGATAGTAGTAAGAAATTAAAAAAAAATGTTTAATTATGGACGTTGCTTTTAGTTTAGGTTAGGTATACCATCTTCTACCATTATTACAAAAAAAATGGTAAACACAATCCATCTTCCCGCAATCAAATCTTTTCGTTACCTTTTTGGCGGAAACTTGCAGTGTTCGTTCGTAGTTCGTTTTTATTTTCATAAATTCATGTATTGAGTTTGAGTTTTATTATTGTGTATTATCGGTGGTATTTTATCCAATAAAGATCTATCGATGTGCACCAGTGAAGTGAAATGAAATGAATTATCTGTATCTTGACTTTTCGAGTTGTCTCAAGAAGTCCGTGAAAAGTTTTTGTACAATTAGGTACCACCATTGCATTGTACTAAAACATGAGTTTTATGGTCGGTGACTGACAGTGCGAACTACATGAAGTGATTTATTTTCTGACTACCTATATTAATACAACTTGAGAAAACTCAAATAAGACAGGCTGTATGACTCAGACCTTTGCCTGTTTTGGCGAATATGACAAACAACCACAGAACAATAAAAATTGTTCCGTGCAAACAACAACGTTGTCGGCTGGCTCGCTCCGGTTGCAACAATTCGCTCTATCCCGTTCAGAGGCTCGGTTACATCCTTAATCCTCAATTTACGGTTAGTTTAAGCAATAAATACGTGTCCAATATTTTTTGATAATCTAACTGAGGGACTAATTAGAATTATTATTTTTTTACCCAGGAAACATCCCTCATTTTCATTTCATTCAAAAACAACGAATCTTGAAAGCCATCGTTGTAGGCACTGAACGCAGCTCTATTGTCTGTCGTCAGCCCCTCGCCCGTCAATGTCAAAAAAACACAAACAGTCAAAAATGTCATTTATGTCACGGTCGGTCTCGTTTGTTTATTTTCGTCGTGAAAAATGTAATTTTGTAACTTTGTTACCTACGAAGAAAAATTATAAATTCTCTGTATATATTTTCCAGGTCAGATGCTTTTAAACTGGTTCATGTCATCTACTGCTGAAAACAACCACTTAAAACACCTGTTGAATAGTCAAGATCATAAAAACTTTGGGATACATTATTGTACACATCTCTTGGCAGCTGGCGTGCTAAGACAGATAGCTGATAAAGATGCGCCCACCGAAAACACTTTCAAGGTAATCATACCATTATTATTATTATTACTTAAATGCTAAGATCTCCCGTTAAATTACATATGTACACACATATGTATTAATAATAACTATTGTCAATTGAAATCCAACATTATATTGGTCAGAGAGTTGCCATAGCATAGGGGATTTTACACTGTAGGTGTAGGTACCTATTACATTTACGTCAAGTTCTGACGATAAATGTATGTAAGTTATACCTAGTGGTTTCGGTGGTGGTAGGTAATTTTGATATATGAAAGAATGGCAAATATGGGCAACTTAAATATCCTTTGCTTTGCTTTCCAATCAATGGTAGATGATTCAGAACTGTGTGGGCAGAGTATTAAACTAGGTGTGTTTTGTTAGAAAACTGTTTTAATTTTTGGTTAAGAAGAATGAGACATGTGAATCATTCTACTTGTCATATTATTTAGATGTAATTTTACCTTGTGGTAAATTTAAAATAATGTCTTTTCAGCCCAATTTAATGTATTACTGGGCTCACACGGAGGTGCCAGCATCGCAGCCAGTGACTCCCGGCAGGCTGCACATGACCGCATGGCCTCCCGACCGAGATTCCGACTACATCATGCAGGAACAAGTTACTAATTGTCTAGAGAACAATAGGTTCTTTAATCAAAATAATAATGAAGAGATAAGTGACCTCAGCGATGCTAAAATTGTGATTTCTCAGCTAAAAATGAAACTACAAGAATTGGAATTTCAATTAGAAAAATATAAATTCACTTCTCAGATTGAATCACTCAACAGAAACTTGGAACGGAGCTTTGATACCATAACAGAATATAATTTATCAAAAAAATCTGATTTGATCAGTAAAGAGGAACAAAATACATCTGATTCAAATGAATTAAAGCTATCTAATAAATCTGTGATAAACATACCTGAATATGACCCTCTAAGAACAAATGTAAATAATGAAAAAACATTAGATATAAGTAGCATAGAATGTAAAACTGAGATGGTTATTAAACAAGTTGAAAACAAACCTGATAGTAGATCTGAAAAAATAGAGAATTATTGTAAGTTAAATAAAAGTAGGGATTGTAATAAAAGTTTTCGCAAAGATGAATTATCAGAGAATGATATTGATGATGAAGAATTGAGGATACAGAATTTAAAAATTGGTGGTGACACTAATGCTGTAGCAAGTGTTTGTAATACATGTGATAGTTCATCTGAGGCATCCTTTTTAAGCACTTATACTTCCACCGATATGATAAATAGGACCAATAGTTCTGAAATTGGTTCCTCAGACTTGAATAGACAAGATGATGTATTTGCAAGACAAGGTACAGATTCAAAAAAGGCTCCTGTAACAACAATTTTATACTCACATGTTGATGTAAAACCATGTCCAACATCCGATACAAGTCTCTCATCAACAGAATTGTTACGTAATACAGAACAAGATAGCCAAGATTCCAAACATATTGGTAAAACTAATAATACAACAGATGTGGCAGTTCCAAAGCCTCTTTTAGAGACACCAACTAAGCTTGAAGTTGATGCAAGCCTACCAATGATATCTCATGAGCACTCTCAAGACACCATAATGGGTCATTCACCGCCTCCGCTTCCTGGAATGCCTCCACCTCCTCCACCAATGCCAGGAACAGAACATGCCTCACCTGAAACAGTTCCTATTCCCTCCGTACCAGAACCAGCAATGGGCCCCAAACCAGCCCCCATGCCAGAAATAGGACCACCACCACCGCCACCCATGCAAGGAATGGGCCCACCTCCACCACCAATGCCAGCAATGGGTCCACCTCCACCACCATTGCCAGCTATGGGCCCACCACCACCACCAATGCCAGATATGGGCCCACCACCACCACCAATGCCAGATATGGGCCCACCACCACCACCAATGCCAGATATGGGCCCACCTCCACCACCCATGCCAGGAATGGGTCCGCCGCCTCCACCCATGCCAGGAATGGGTCCACCGCCTCCACCCATGCCAGGAATGGGTCCACCGCCTCCACCCATGCCAGGAATGGGTCCACCGCCTCCACCCATGCCAGGGATGGGTCCACCCCCACCTCCCATGCCTGGGATGGGTGCACCCCCACCTCCACCGCCAATGTCTGGTATGGGACCACCACCGCCTCCCATGTCTGGAATGGGTCCCCCACCTCCACCAATGTCAGGAATGGGTCCGCCACCTCCACCAGGAATGCCAGGAGTAGGACCTGGGCCACCCCCGCCGCCTTCTAGTTTAGGCCCTGCCCCTTTTCCAGCTCCTCCTGTAGGAGGATGGAATATGCAAAGAGCCAGTAAGTACTTTAATCATAATATTTAATAATGAATATAAAGAAGATGTCCTATACAATATTTAAATAGCTATTTGTTGCAGCTCTAAGGAAAACTCCAGTAAAACCCGCAGCGCCAATGAAACCACTGTACTGGACACGCATATTAGCCCTTCCAGTGGCCCCTACCTGCCAAGGAGAATCGGACACTAGTTTAAAACCTCTATGGTTAGAAATTGAAGAAACCAAATTGGACAACATACAAGAATTTACAGATCTTTTCTCAAGACAAGTTGTGAAAGCACCAGTGAAAAAAAAAGTGGAAGTTAAAACTAAAAAACAACCGATAAAAATATTAGATAGCAAAAGATCACAGAATGTCGGAATACTCGCTCAAAGTTTACATGTAGAATTTTCAGAGATTGAGAATGCTGTTTATAATTTTGATACTTCTGTTGTTACTTTAGAGGCCTTACAGCAAATTTATGAATTGGTAATTTATTATTAATTAATTATAAAGTTTAATAACTAGAAGCGCTCGTGGTGTAGCATGATAAGCCGTTCTTAATCGATCGGCAAGTTAAGCTGCGACCGTCGTGGTCGGTACCTGGATGGGTGACCGCCTAGTGGTACTTCAAATCGAGCGTTTCCTACTTCGGAAGGCACATAAAGCCGTTGGTCCCGGTTATCACTTAATTGTGATATTCTTTAAGCTAGTTGGAGGCCTAGACGGCTTGAAAACTCCGCAGTGGGCACGCGTGGTGGAGTATTTGCACATTCCCGCCCACCCTGATTTGCGAAAGGAGGCCTGTGCTCAGCAGTGGGACATTATAGGCTGATGATGATGATGATGAACCGAATTTTAATCATTATTTCTTTTTAGCGAGCAAGTGAAGAAGAGCTGTCTTTGATAAAAGAGCACCTAGCAAGTAAGTCTGACATTCCATTGGACAAGCCAGAAGCGTTTCTGCACGATTTGTCGGGGATACCGAACTTTGCCGAACGAATATCCTGCTTCATGTTTCAAGCAGAGTTCGAAGATGCTGTTAGCACAACAATGCACAAATTAGACAATTTAAAACATACTTGTGAGGTATATAATCTTATGTATGCAAATGTCATGTGTTAAATTATTTTTAATTGTTATAATAACAATGGAGTCTATTTTTAGATTTTGATGACAAGTGAATCTCTAAAAAAATTGTTCGCTATAATATTGACCCTCGGTAATTACATGAACGGCGGAAATGGTCAACGAGGACAAGCCGATGGATTTGGACTTGAAATACTATCAAAGTTGAAAGATGTTAAGGTGAGGTATTATTTGACTAGTTACATTTTGTGGACGCATTGTATTTTATAGCATTGGTGACCTAAACCCGCACTTGGTCACACTTCTTCGTAAATTAAGAAGTCCATCGCGGGTACGGGTACCTAAGTGCGGGTTTATGTCTCACTTGCTATAAAATAGTATACCTACTCGTGACTTAAGTCCCGTTATTGCACGGCGAAGTTAGCACCTCGCCTCGCTACTAGACTACTTAGGAAAGTCATACGTATCGTTCGACACACTTATTTTATACTTTTTAAGCGGTAAGCAAGCATTTGGCTCGTAAAAAACTTGCATTAGCAAAGGTATCTCGCGTGTTACCGAACCTGCATACATTTTTTTTGCTGTACTCCCATAATATAAAAAATAAATAAATTAAATTATTTGAAAGAGGTAGCATTTATTACCGCAGCCCAATAACAGTGTTGCATTTCTGCGCATGAGTAAGGTCGCCAGAGCTCATTGGGGAGGGGGAAGGGTCGATAACGCGAGAGCGATGCTTGGTGTGTTGCAAGCGTCCATATGGTTACGGTAACCGCTTACCATCAGCTTAGTTGACGGGCCAGCTGTCGCGGTTGGTTAAGATTCCACCTATAGCGCCACTGGTCGTGGGTTCGATTCCCACACAGGACATGCATTTGTGTGCATGAACATGACTGTATGTATTTCCTGAGTCTGGGTGTAATTATGTATATTAAGTACCTACAGTAAGGGGCACGAGTGGTGAGCTCAGATTGACATCTGCGCAGTAGTTAATTTTCGGTCTGTTTAGCGGAATGAAGCAGGGGGGAGCGCCGAGCTGCACACGATTGGTTCGTCAGTCGATGCTCGTCGTCTAGTCGCTAGACGACTAGCAATCCACTAGACTCTAGTGGATTCTTGCGAGTCATTTGGCTACTGTGATTTGGCCAAAAGTGTACATGCGCGAGCTTGCCCTCATTACTGCTTATCTGTGCTCACCATTCGTGCGTCGTACTGTATGTATTTACGATCAAAAAGTAGTATGTGTATTATATCAGTTATCCGGTTTCCATAGTACAGTCGAGGACATAAATATGTATACACTTTTTGAAATTCAAAAGCGATTTTCTCGCATGTTTAACGTTTAAGTGTTAAACTATTTCACAAATCCTAATAGTATATGTTAGAAGATTCTGCCTTTATAATATCTCATAATTTCAATCAGTAGTTTAAGAGGAAACCGTTGTTGAATTTTACTAATTGTATACATATTTATGTCCTCGACTGTACAAGCTCTGCTTAGTTTGGGATCAGATGACCGTGTGTGAGGAATGTTCCAGGATATTTATTTATTTATTTTAGTCATTTGTTATTTCCAGTCGAAGCAATCAAACGTGACTCTGCTGCACTTCATAGTGCGCACGTACATGCGGTCGGCGGCGGATGCGGGTGCGGCGAGCGCGCTGCCCGTGCCGGAGCCGGGCGACGTGTCGCGCGCGGCCACGCTCGACTTCGCCGACGTGGCCGCCAACCTCACCGCGCTCAGGAACCAACTTACCGGTCACTATTATAACCATCCTCTATAAATAAGTGTTTTTCTGACTGCTTATATGGTGCCGATTCTGTTGTAATTCGCATTAAACTAATTTTAATCACATCACATCTCTTTCTTAGAAATATTATTGAAAAATAGAACATATTTAAAGGTGTCTGATTAGTCTTTGTCGTTTTAATTTGCGAGTAAATAGAAGTAAACAACTTTGATTGCATCCTTTTCTTATATTTATTATTTGTTTATTTATTTCATAGATTCACAGCATGCATAGCCAAAACGAATCTCATTATATAAGCCAAACACATAAAACTAATTTAAAAAGAGTAGGAACGCTATATATAAACAATAGAATATTCTTCGTTAGGAAAAGATTAAATTAGTTAAGTTGTGACAGAATCAGCACCAATACCTATCAAATCGTGAACTTAATGCTCAAATTATCAACAGTTTGACAGGTATTTTGATCAAAGTAGGCACGAGTGGTGAGCACAGATTGACACCTGCGCAGTAGTAAATTTTTCGGTCTGTTTGGCGGAATGAAGAAGTGGGGAGTACCGAGCTGGACACGATTGGTTCGTCAATCAATGCTCGTCGTCTATTGGATTCTTGCGTGTCATTTGGCTACTGCGATGTGGCCAAAAGTGTACATGCGCGAGCTTGCCCCCACTACTGCCTATCTGTGCTCACCATTCGTGCCTGATACAGTATGATGAGAAAAACGCTCAATGTCTTGACTAAGGATCAGCTCACACTGAGGTGCGACGCAGTGCGAACTTTTTTAAGATAACGAGAAAATATAGAACTTCATTTACTACACAAAAAGGTACACATTTCAGTGAGAACTGTGTGACGTAAGTGAACTGACCCTAAGAGGACATTGCCGTACCGCGAGCCAGCTATTTTCAAGAATTAAATAATTGAAAAAAATCAAGTAAAATATAGTAATAATTGATAATATCATTACAGCATGCAATGAGAAAACGAAAAAAGTGATAGAAACGGATGCTAATACGCGAAATCTTAACGTGGAACCGTCCACCAGTGAAGGAAGTAAAAAACTGGAAGTATTCAAGGACAAAATGACAATATTCCTCAATGCAGCTGAGGAGAAATTAAAGACTGAAAATGAAAACTTAGAGGAATGTCGTGCCAAGTTCATAGCTACAGTAAAATTTTATCAATACACTCCAAAATGTGGTAAAATTGAAGAATGTGAACCAAAGGAGTTCTTCTCACTTTGGACATCTTTTTGTAGCGATTTCAAAGATATATACAAGAAGGAGGAACAAATAGCTATTAAAGAGAAGTGAGTATACCTATTTAAACCAATATTTCATTCACAAAAGATAAGATAAAAAAAAAAAGATAAAATTTATTTATTGGAACAAGAATGAAAATGTACATAATAAAGTGTGCACGAAAATAGCCACATTAGTTGTTTAACTGTGTCGCAGCCATTTACGCCCACCTCCAAGATACAAGAGGCGACAGCGTTCCATCAGAAACAACATTATTTTATTAAATTAATAATTACATTATTATATAAAACGAAAGAAAAAGAAAAAATACTTTAAATACTTGTGATTGTGTTTAAGAGTGTGTGTGTATGTGTGTTTATATTTGAATATGTGTATCTGTAAAAACATCAAAAATATCAAACTACAAAAATATCAAATGTTTCTGTAAATCAAATTAAATATACCTATTTTCTTTCAAGGTTAAAAGAAGCCAAAAAATTACAAGAGGAAAGGAAATCTACGACATTGACCCAACCTAAGAAAGAGGGAGGTCTAAAGTCACGGTTGCAGAAACTGTCCAGCAGCAGAAAGTAAATGGGAGATCTACTGTAGGTTTCTACGAACGTAGTGATTATATTGTCTTTGGTTTCTACCTGCTGAGCCATCTGTAATGCACAAATTATACAAGAATCGATATCTATTTACTCATATCATTCCAAATTTTACATTCCATTTTAAGTAACGTAAGCATGTGCAATGGGTTCGAATAGCGGAATACATATAGGTATTTGTGTCTCGAATATTTACGCTGCTACTAGCGCCCCGCCGTGGCTTTTACCAATTATAACAGGTGGAGATTTCGAGATGGCATATTTTGAAAACCTATAAGTTAGTCATGCTGAACAACTTTTACAATGCGACTAATAGTGAATTCTCAATTTTTCCTTATAAAATGTCAACCTTGCTCTATCATAATATATGAAAAGTAAAAAAAAGATTTTTTGAGAATTCAGTGTTGGTCCCATTGTAAAAGTTGTTCAGCATGACTAATCCAACATAGTTTCGAAAATATGCCATCTCGAAATATCCACCCAGTATAGCTAACTCGTGAATGTACCTAATAAAAAAAAACTAATCGCGTCACGTTATTCGCATCCATGACATCGATGTCGCATTAGATATTGGACGAAAAACTTTATAGAAACCTAGGTATCCGATCATGGACGTTTAAAAAAATCAGGACGGAGCGTCGCCTTTTATACGAAATGAAGCAACCCAAGTTTGTCGCGCCGTCTTGTAAATAAAAGCCTTAGGTACACACGTACATCATAGTAAGCCGATCGGTTATCATTCTGCATTGAAACGTTGACAGTGCCAATAAGGCTCAGTATCTCTTACGCCGGTTGTGCTAGCTTGAGCTGATTTTACCCATGCATTTTGTATAGGTAGGTAGGAACTTTTGTAGTATACTTCATTGTGAGGCGTTGCTCCGTCCTGATTTTTCTATACGTCCACATACTTATCCGATATATAAAAAACTATACATTTTGACAGATATCCATTTATTGAGTCATGTTTTTCGCCAAATGTCGAAAGCGCATAAAATGGATCCTACAGAATTACGGAGAAAATCGCGCAGTCAGACGCGTTGATGGGCTTGTTACATACCTAAAGTGAAACATCTTATTATTTATTGTAACCCAACGCAATCAATATGTGTCATTCAAACCAGTGTGTTTGCGATAAATGTAGCTATGTTATTGTTGGTGTGTGAAGCAAATAATATATTTTTAGGTTTTAATTTAATCTCAATCACATAGCACTTTTTTATACCTGAAGTAGGTTGGAGAAAGATTTTAACACACAATTTATAATGTGATTATTTTTGCATTAAAATAAGAAGCGGACATTACCCATATCTCCTAATGATTTGATTGCTTGAAATGTTAATCAGTGAAACATAACTTATATATTGTTTAGTATATTGATATAAACCCATGAAATAAGTTTATTTGTGAATTGATAAGCAACATAAACTCTTCAATTCCATATAGGAACAGCTTGCCATTGTAAACAATCTAGTATTGTCCTATAATTTATGTATATTTGTGAAAAATTGATTTGTTAAGAGTACATTCATGTATTTAATTATTGTACCTGAGCACTGTTTTTTTGGATGCATTATATTAATTTAAAATATCTGAATTGCTTATCTTTTTGTAGTTATTTACCTGCAAAAATGGTGCTGTAACATTTATACTAACTGTAAATATTAACATTAAAAATATAGTAAAAAGTCAAATATTCAATTAATATCTTTTTATTACATGTAATCTAAGCACTTTTCTTTCCATATCTTTTGGATCTTTCTTTCTATTTTTCTATTCTTTGATAGAGTATCACACTGTTGTAATAATGAATTTTTTAAAGCATGCCATTGCATGAGGCTGAGATGCATTGTTAATGATTGCCTTGTACCATCTTGTCTAAAAGATTCTTCTTTATTCATAAATTCTTGTAGAGATGTAATATTTGTTACTCTCTCAAAACAGTGAATGTATTTATCATTTTCCATTTTATTCTGGAAGTTCTGTAGAATGAAACTCTCTCTTGATATTGCTTCACCATGGTCTACAGATTTCACAGGTGTGATATGTAACTGATCACTATTTTTTAATCTTGTATGTAAAGCTTCATTCTCAATATCTGGTGATGTATCTTCTTCATTATTTATTTGGTTAACATATCCTAAAATATTATCAAATGCATCAGCATCTTCATCTTCACACAGTGAAATGTTTATATTGACACTTTGCTTCTGTGACCACTGTAATCTACCAAAACTATCTAGATTTTTAATGTCCAACCATTCCTCTATATCAATTGGTAACTTGTAATTTGCAGGTAAGAAATCCAATCCTTTCAAACTTAATTTGTTTAGTTGTTTGTATAAACATGTATACCACGAACATGAGTGCTGTATGAGTACTGAGCTTATGGACCAGACTCTGCTCAACAAAGCATATGGCATGAGACACATCCAGTGACTCTCACCTCTCTTTATTCTGTCCATATAGAAAATAGCAGCTTGTTTTGAACAAACACATATCCTCAACATTAACTTTGCAAATGTTAGCAGTCTTACCAAGATATACTCCAGCATTTGCCTAGTAGGAAGGTAATCATCATATATACCTGGTAGATTGGATGCAAAATTTTCAATATCCTTCAATAAATTTAAAAGCAAATATTTTTTAAGAGCAGTATTAACTTTCTTGAAATTCCTATAGCCAATGTCATTTCGGAATTTTTTATCAAATTTGTACAGGAATCTTGATAAAATAGCGCCTTCCCTGTGTAGGGGTGACTGCTTTGATAATACTCTCACAATATTTTTACAGGTGTGTGAAAGTTCAGCAATATCTGTAAGAGTTGAATATTCAGGCATGGACATATAAAAACATCAGGATGGAGAACTACCTTATAAAAAAGTGAAGCATAATATTTCCTATATATATGTATGTGTGAGTAGAATCAATATGGGCACAAGTGATACCGAGTCTTATTGTTAATGTTTACATCTCAATGTAGAATGTCATCCGATTGGCATACTATGGTGTGTATGAGGTGTGTACTTAAAAGATTTTAAGACAATGGTAGTGACTTTGGATACCGAGACCAAGGTCCAGGGTTTGATTCCTACAATAAGCTCGAGTCTTCATTGACGGAAATCATTGTGAGGCATAGCACATGGTAGGATACTTTGTAGTTGTGTATACCTGGCTGGCTACCTCAAGTTGAAAATCTGTCGCCAAGCACCTATTGGTGTGTTCCAAAAGCTGCACTTGAGAGCCAGCTCCTTCTAGGCTTTGTGCTTACAACTTTTGGCCACATCATCACTTAAAGAGATTGTGGTCAAAGAGGCCAATACACAGTAACAAACAAGATGGCCCGGTATTCTTGGGGTGCTTCATTACGTATATGGTGACGTTCCATCTTGTTTATTTCATACCCATGTATTTAGGTTTCCAATTCAAAGTTTCATGCTTGAAGATCATAACAACATAAGATGACCTGACTCGTTTGTATGGAAACCGATATATTGGGGCACCACTATCATCATGCTATCATCATTGATTTTTTAAAGCTTATGACGCTTACCAATTTTTTTGTGGATAGACGACGTGTGTACAGGAGGAGGTAAAATAGTTGGATCATTCCAAGGCTCAAGCATTATTTGAAAAAAAAATATGGTAACAAAACAAAAAAAAGACTGCTGCAAAATAATAGTAGTATTGGCGTATAGTATTAATTATTGGCGTATATAATGTTTGGCTTTCAGAAACTGCCAGTTGAGTTTTCGCACTTGGCCGGTTTTTTAAGGTTATGTTTCGCACTGGCTGGCACATTCTTTCTAGAGGTGTGTAACTCAGCTCTGAACCAGCTCAATGAATCAGATCACTCGGGTTTGAGCCGCTGAGCTACAGCTCAACAACATAATGACTAGCTCACGGCTCAATCCAACTCCTATTGTATCTGCGACTCCCTCCATAGATATTCTTGTAATTCTAATCTACGAATTATTATTTCGTTCTAAAACATTTAAATATTAATGACATTCAATAATTAAATACCTATGTAACATAACTCTCAGATCAGATCAAGTAAAAAAAAACAACTCGATAGTATGAAAAGAGTCGCTCGGCGGAGTCGAATGAATCGCGGCGGCTCAGTCGGCTCAATTCGACGCGCGGTACGCAGTGAGCGTGCGCGCGTATCGTGGACTATAGGTACATTGAGCTGATCTGCGAGCTGAGTCATTGAACCGGCTCACACACCTGAGCCGTGAGCTGTTCTGCAGCTCGCGTATTTTTGATGAGTTACACACCTCTAATTCTTTCTAAGGCTACATTCCGAATTGGATAATATCTATATCGCTCAAAGACTTGATTTCAAAAATTTCAATGCGCTAGGACTCCTTATATATTTTATTAGTTGACTCGCAAAAAGGAATATCCACTTTTTTTTATAAATTTTCTCTTTATACTTTTTATAATTTTAGGTGCGTTCGAATTGGGGTATGGTAGCAAAAATAACAGTCCAAAATGCCAAAAACGATCACAACTGGCGTTCGATTTGGAAAGTTGTGGGCGAAATTGGCGTTTTGAACAGTTTTCGTTCACCGTTCGTTTTGCTTGGAAACAGTTAAAAACGACATCGTGAACTGCAAATTTTGACCCACCTCCGAGGCAGGGTCGTATGTGATCATATTTTGACATCTTTGAATCTGACAGATGAGTTTCGGATGAGCATGGAAATTATTGCTACTTTAAAGGAATTCTCATTTGATGATATTATTATTTTTTATAGCATGATTTCACTTGCGATATATGATTTGCAATGATTTGTAACCTACGTCATCGATGCTGATCGACGGTATTTTTCACAAAATCATGTGCGAGTATCGCACGCAAGTGTCAAATTATCACTGATACAAATTAAATATACTTTCGTAGCAAAAAATTATTTTTCTATCCTGCTACATAACATGTTAAAGAAGTTAACACTTTATGTCACTTGATTTAAGGTTTATTTTTGAATACTCTTAAAAGCTAATCAATGATAAAGTTTTTTTTTTTTTTAAACTTGTTCATGACCATGGGTACAAAGTCCTTCAGTCGCATACATTTTATTTATATTCTTAAATATTCTTTATAACATGTAACAGGCTATGTCATGGACGGTAACAGATGTGACATATGAAAACAGAATCTTATTCTTTATCACCTGCTACTTGTGATTTATGCCATGCCTAGTTTCGGAAAATTCATATGGGAAGCGAAAATTCTAATTTTTATTGAAAATTTTTATAGATATACTAACAGGCAAGAGAATAATTTGTTAGATTAACTTTGTTTAATGATTAACTGAAGGAAAAGGTAGGTTGAGACAAGTGACAAGCAGGCGATCAGCATGGAAATGTCATTTCTGTATCTAATCGTTCGATTTGGGAAATATCGTTTCTGGCAAAAGTTGCAAAATTGTTGAAATTTTCCAATTCGAACGCATAAACAAAAATGCCCATTTTGAAACTGTTAAAAACGACATCACTCCAATTCGAACGCACTATATGAGCGATATTATCCAATTCGGAATGTGGTCAACGACAGAACTGTCAGAATTTGACAGTAGGCCAACAAAAAAGGTGAACGTTGAAAGTGTCAACAAAAATCTATATGCGTCCTTCTTTTACTCGTGCGCTTGCGTAACAGTTCATCTCTTTCAAGCAATAGTATTGCTAAATTATTTGATAACACCAAGAAAAAAAAGCCGCCCGCATCGCATACGGCTAGAAGTAGAACGAAGTTGAATGAACGTAGAAAATATTTATAAAATAAAAAGTGAAGCAGACATTTCCCTTTTTATAATTTTGCAAGAACTGATAGAAAATGCCAAAAAATAAGAAGAAACAGGAAAGCTCCAGCAGCAGTGATAGCGACGATGGACCAGTTGATGTAAGATGGTTTAACCTTATTATTTTTAGTACTTATGCACCGTCGGTCTACGCTGTGAACCTATAAAAATCTGCCGATACTTACAATGCAAGTTCATTATTATGATACCTATTGCGGTTTTTATATAAATTTATTGTATTCTTAAATTTTACTGGAATTGTAGATTTTGTATAGGTCTATAGGATGGTATCAGCAAATCCATGACTTACCTTAATGCATCTCTTGACCAAATTGATGTAAACATTGGTGTTACTTTCTGTACATTATTTATTTTTAGATATAGGTCCAGTAATTTTGTTATAACCTGAAAATATTACCATTTTTTTGTTTTTAACCTGCATGGTTTTTCTACATTTTCAGAGGAATCCTCCTCTCGAGAAAAAGGCAAAAATGGGTTCTAGGACAGATGATAAAGAACCTACTTGGGTATTGCAGGGTAAAAAGTTGGTTAAAGTAAGGGAATTCAAAGGAAAGTATTATGTAGACATAAGGGAGTTTTATGAGAAAAATGGTGAACTGTTACCTGGGAAGAAAGGTATCAGTATGACTCCAGAGCAGTGGAGAAAACTTGTTTCTATAGGAGATGAAATAAATGAAACTCTGAGTAAATTATGTTAAGGATAATGTTTTTGAATTTTGTTAAAATATATCTTTATTGATTACTAAATTAGTATTTTTTATTTTTAGCCTAAGATAGTAAAAAAAACTATATTTTGATAAAATACGAGTTTTAATTTACAGTAAACAAAAACAATAAAAGTAGCAGATGATGCAGATAAATTTTACAGATCCATCCAACCTAACTCTTACATAAAATTAAACAGGTACAAAAAATTGAGCACATTTAAAAACTGTATAATGTTGAGACATATTATTTTAAAATTACATTATTATAATGTATGCAGGGCTACAGATCAAGCTATACATTTCCAATATAAGGTGACTTCTCATTGTACGTAAATCCTACACAATGCGAGATCAGCTTTTACAGGAAATGTATAGCTTGATGCGTAGCCGTGTGTACAAGTTCTTATATCTGCAATTTTGTGACTGGTTGGAATATATGCACAGGTTGCATGATGAAGTACCTACATAAAATATTTAAAGTATTTGTGATTTGCCTGTCATAAGCCAGAAATAGAAATTAACTTTAATAATATTTTGCAAGGTCAAACATATGAGAATTTTATTTAAAAACAACCTACTGTCACCATGTAGGGAAGTAAAAAACCACAATTTGAGTTCATAGTCACAAATACAGTTCACAAACAAGCAGAAAAACTTAACACATCCAGTAAGTTATCTATGACTCTAGGTCCTCAGTAAGATCTTTCTCTAGTTAGATTGTCTATAACAGGTGGAGTTGTCGAGATGGCATATTTTTGAAACACATGTTGGGTTAGTCATGCTGAACAACTTTTATTATGGGACCAATAGTGAATTCTCTTTTTAAACTTAAAAAAAGTCAATCTTACTCGATGACAATGTAAGAAAAGTAAAATAATGTTTTGAAAATTCAGTGTTGGTACCATAGTAAAAGTTGTACAGCATGACTGAAATTATGCCATGTCGAAATCTCCACCCAGTATGGAAAAATGTGAAGGAAAAATAAGTTACAAAAACACATGAGATTTAATATCAGATCACAAACATTATAAATCAAATGCAAACCTACAGAATAAAAAGGAACTAAGGTATTATATTTAATATACCTACTTCTACATAACTACAATGCTACTGAGATGAGAGAAAAGGTTATTTATGCTAAATTATCATCTATAATACAGTATATTATAAGTAGATACATTAAAAACTTGACATTTGTAGATTACAATAAATATCTTGGAATGGTTATTTTAAATACATTTTTTTCGTAATCTTGTGGAACAAATGATTTTTATTTATAATATTAAAATGGTAGGTACCTGTAGATTTATCAGGATAAGGAAGAAACTTCATTAATATCAGTCCATTGACAAACGGTAACAGTTACAACACTGAAGTAAGTAGATAACAGTCAATGAGGATGTCACCATTATGATTACGATACAATAATTATATTAATTTATTAAAATAAATTTCTCTATTAACTTCTAGCTAGACATAAAATGTAAAATATTGATAATAGGATGTTTTTTTTTCTAGCTAGTATCGCCAACTTCTGAACTATAGGTCTTATCGAAAAACGCTGAAAGGAACCCCGAGATGATTTTTGAAGAAAATAAAAATGCCATTAAAATTTATTTAAATAAAATATATATTTTTAGATATGGATTTTTTTTTTCAAAATTCTGCTTCTGTATAAATATGAACAAAATTATGGATGACAATCTTGCTCACAAGTTGCTAGAATATATCCAAAATATTATTTTATATTTTCCTTGTCCATGCTTTTATCCTGCGTGAAGTTTGACGAGGTGGAACAGATCTTGCAGGGACCTCAATATGTTTTGCCATAAAGAATTAGCTCTTAGCATTATGACAAACAATTAGAGGTCAATTTTGATAACTTCTAGCAACTTGTGACCAAGTTTGTCATACATAATATTTTTTTATTTAACATTTTTTTAATGGCATTATTTTTTTCAAAATTCAGTTCAGAAATGGCTCTCACTAGCTGAGAAAAAAAACACCTGTACCATCCTACATATAAAATTGGTGAAACATATCTTTTGTACAAGAATTAATATGTTTTACCAGACCAAAACTTACATAAAACAATAATTTTAAAACCGCATTAAAATTTTTACTAAATTTAAATCTAACTTTTCGTACATTTGGCATGGAGTCACTTTATTGTTATTATATAACAATGTTTTATTTGTATGGCATGTGTGACATTAAACTTGACTAGTACAACTAGTAACATCATTTTATTTATTATAAATTAAAATAAACATAATTAGTAAGCATATCCAGAAACATTCGCAAACGAATATAATGAGCGCTTAGAGGATACACTGTCACCAAAAACTGATTTACACTTTCATTAGTTAAGTCGCGCTTGAAGTATTGTTGTATAATGATGACCTTTTAGATGAAGTAGGCTTGTTTATTACATAATAAAATAAAAATAATACTACATATGTGTCCCACTCTTTGTCCATCTCTCAAATCAAAGTCTCTAAGCTCATAATTATACATAATAAAATTGATTGAGTTATTCAAAACAGTGCCCTATGATTATTAGTAAACCATGTAATTTGTTGTATAATATATTAATTTCAAGTAACAATTCCATAACTGTATTGAAAACGACTTCACTAATGAATGCGTAAAACGCTTTTTAGGATAACAACATATACATAGTTATAAAAATATACAAATAGTAGGTAATAGACCCAAATCAAACTATCCCAACTTTCTCTAAGAAGCTAGTTATCAAAATAGGAAAAGGACATACACTTGGTACAAGATATTTTGTCATGTTTCACTGGCAGCAGGATTATAGTATGTAAAAAAATATTAAATTAATGAGAAAGTACATTAAAGCATAAAATAGGTATATTCAATTCAATTGTTCATTGGTCTTTGTAAAGTAAAAACCTTATTCACATTAACCTAAATAAAATGGGCTGCTAGCTTTTTACCTGGCAACTACCATAAACATTTTAATAAAGTGATTCATTTGGAAACATTGCAGTGAATTGGCAATTGTAATAAGGTATAATACTAATAAAATAATAGTATAGGAAATGTTACCGTAAACCTGCACGCTACGTGCACTATTTAATTACCACCACTTTATGCCACATTTGAACCCATTTATTATGGAAGATCTAAAGTAATTTTTCTAAGTTTGAATAATAACGAGTGCTTGGCTATGAGGGCCATTATAATCCTATGGAATAATTTTGATTCTACGAATTCTACAGTAGGTACCTTATAGAATGGAGAAGGTACCAATAAATAATATATTATACCTAAATGTATAACTATAGGAGAGTAGAATTTTTCGTCTTATATACAAAATACAACCGCAATACGAGGGTTCAAACAATAATATAAGTTTTCACAAAATTTAACAAATATTGATTAGCTATGGAATATTTACTTACATTATCTTTGGTTTGATATGGAAACAATCGATTTTAAAATGTTCACACATTTCTTGTACCTGAAAAAATGAAAATAGAAAATCATGTCGATTATTAAATTTATACAGATTCCTCATGTCTGTCCGTACGTCTGTATGTCACCGTCATTATACTCCATAGTACAGTATGAGGCATGAATGGTGAGCACAGATAGGCAGTAGTGGGGGCAAGCTCGCGCATGTATACTTTTGGCCAAATCAAAGTAGCCAAATGACACGCAAGAATCCAATAGACGACGAGCATCGACTGACCAACCAATAGTGTGCATCTCGGCGCTCCCCCCTTCTTCATTCCGCCAAACAGACCGAAAATTAACTACTGCGCAGGTGTCAATCTGTGCTCACCACTCGTGCCCCTTACTATACCAAGGATATCAAGACAAAAAATGTGGCCAGCCCGTAAAACGCGCGCGCAATAAAATGTTTTGCGCAATAAAATTCAATATTTTCGAAGATAAAAATCAGTGTAGAAAACCCTATCAACCCTCAACCATTAAGGGGAGGGGGTTTGTAGGGGTGGCCACAGGGGGATGAAATCATGGGAGAGTGGCATTTGTGCATATCGTTTTTGACGATTAAGACTCAAAAAATAAATGCCATCTGATTTCAATGATTTTAAGTGCATTATTCATAAGTTCTCGTCCAACGCTCGAAAAACTCCAGCGTACGGGATCAGCAGCCCGTTGAACACTGAGCAACGGGTGTCGCTCATTAGAAGCTAGCTAGTGTTGCTCACTTACCACTCTAGTACCGTAGTGTATATGCGCGACGGAGACTGCGACGCAGAGTGCGGCCAGCAGCAGCAGCTCGGTGGCGGGCGAGACTCGCGCCACCAGCGCCACGCACACCACTCCAGCGTACGGGATCAGCAGCCCGTTGAACACTGAGCAACGGGTGTCGCTCATTTGTGACACTATTAGACGACACTAGGGGACAATAACATTATTATTACCTAGATTGCAGACGTAAAATTATTATAAGGGACTTTTCAAAGTTTAGCAGAGCAATCTTTAGGGGATATTGTACTCATAATTAAGAAATAATTTACAGTGGGAACAATAATGAAACCGCGATAAAAAAAAAAACAATCTAATGTTCAACATTGCACAATCAAAATGTATGAAGATTTATTTTTCATTCTGCGTTTTCCAGAGCTTCATGAGGAGATGCTGCAGGGTCGGCAACGCACGAGACCTTTTGTTTTGCAAACGTCTGCTGGCTACGTTAACCGCTTACTATCGCACTAATGGGTAAATGGCATTTTCAGTCTTTTCAGTAAGTTATTTTATTAAAGCTGTCTTATAGATATCCAAACTTACGTTGATATTAGAGAATATAGTGCCGGTGACAATGTAGAAGAGCCTCGGTCCGCGGTTGATGATGTCTGTGGGCGAGTAGAGAGCCCACACCGTGCTCAGGGCCAGGAATATCGCGAGCGGCACTAGCGGCCTTATTGCTTCGGGATACGAGCGCAACTTGCCTGTGCCGTCGCGGTATGATCTACAATAAAAAAAAGCGTTGTGATCTTAGAGTAATGATCAGAGGTCGGAATTAGGTAGAGTTATTTATGTACTTACACTGATTTCATACAGCGAAAGAATAAAGTGGATATGCCTCAAATCTTGAGATTAATTTTAAAGAGCAGAAAAATCCCGTGATTCATTAAATAAAGAAGTTATTTACTTTTACACAATTTAAACCATCCGACATCGGATGTCCGAAGTTGCAAAATTCTAATGCGCACACGCACGATGTTGCCACATTTGTAGTTCGCACAACATAGCTTGAGAGAACAAAAGAAAACAACATTATCTACCTCTGAGGTTTTTATTATTATTTATTTGTAATATTGTTGGCCACACGGGATTGTATTATAAATCCCGGGAAGATCCATATTAATATCAACATTTCGATGCAAGTACATAAATAACTCTACCTAAGTCCGACCTCTGGTAATAATACACACTACAATGGATATATGGCGCTACAAGATTCTACACCGCGCTATTAAAGTTTCCATAAGATTCCATTCTCTGGTTAAGATTCCATACCTATCGCGCCACAGTTCGTGGGTTCAATTCCCACGCAGGACATGCCTTTGTGTGCCTGAACATGTCTTGTATGTCCTGAGTCTGGGTGTAATTATGTATATTAAGTATGTATTTACAAGAAAAGTAGTATATGTATTATATCAGTTATCTGGTTTCCATAGTACAAGCTCTGCTTAATTTGGGATCAGTTAGCCGTGTGGGAGGCATGTCCCAGGATATGGATAAGGAATGTCCAAGCCTAGCGGGGGAAGATGTTCCCTTTTCAATGGAGGATTCAACGTCTTTTCTGTGATGTTGACTTTCGGTGTAGGAAACTTTCCATTTTTTTTTTTAATTTACTTAGCACATGGGCCCATAATATTAAGTACCTAACAAGAATAAGAATACACCATCAGGTTTTATTTAATTTATTTATTTATCCCTATTTGCTTCTTAGAGAAAGTTGTTTGTTATCATGAGTACAATCGTGTGTCTAAGTATCGTTTACTAATTACCAGTCACCCTATATAAAGGTTACGGTACATACTTGTAAATATTCCACAATATAATAGTCTGGCTGGTGAGCATTGCTGAGAAGTAGAGCACAAACTCGAAGACTATTCCCGGAGTGAGTCCCCCGGGCAGCGGCACGTGCCACGCCTTCGGACCTATCACTGACGTCACCAGCAACAGGATACATGAACCCTGCAACGAATTATATCTTCAGCCACCATGGCATTACAGACAAATAGCACAATTTATATTACTTGGCGAAACTTTACCAGCAGGGCTATTTGAAAACGTCGGATTCAATATCGGAAACGGATTAAAAAACTACCGAGGCGAATTTTAACAATTGCTATTTGAATATCCGGAAACTTTTCGGGGAATCGAATTGATATTTCCGTAAAGAAACATCAACAATATTCTAATTCATAAATTAAAAAAGCTATTGCGGAATATCGCCTCGGTAGTTTTTGAATCCGTTTCCGATATCGAATCCGAGCGTTTTAAAATAGCCCTGCAGGGCGATTGATATTTATAATTAACCATTATTAATGTTTATAATGTTGTCGGTAACATTGAACTCATACGGAAACACACCCCAGCACACAATAAACAGTAAACAGCCGCGGAGTCAAGTACACATTACACGCGGAAGTGTGCATTATATTTGTGAGATGTGTAAATTGATACATAACCAATATTATCGCGTACACGTTTTATAACTTATTAACAGTTACCAAATGCGATTGCAAAGTTTCGTCAACTAATTTTGAATAAACCTTATATCTTTAACTGGTTTTTGAAGTCAGCGCAAAATATGCCTATTAATAAATAAATATATAAATTTCGCCTATACAAATTTATAGTTAACGCAAACGCATTAGTAGTTCTTTACACTCGATGTACAGTACCCCTAAAGTAAAGAATTGATGTTAGTAAACGCTTACTAAAACTCGTTTGCGTTTACAACATTTCTGCCTCTAGCGGAATACTCATGGTACTAATTTCGCCAATACTAATGTATAGTTAACGCAAACGCGCTAATAAGCGTTTCCTAACGTCAATTCTTTACACTCGGGGCACAGAGCGCATTGTCGGCGGTGCAGGTGGGAAATTGGCGGAATATATTTCAATCAAAATGAACGTCATTGCGCTTCTTTGGGTTAATTGTTCAATGGCCTCTGCCCAAGGTGCATAATATTAGAGCTAATTATATCCACATTATACATCGGCGGTAATACGTTATTGTGTAAATACCTGATGACGGGAAATATGTAAACAAGAAACCTAACGGTTTTACCAAGGACTGTCTATCCTTGTTTTGATGTAAAAAGCATAACTAGTATTACTAGCTTTCGCCAGGCGGTTTAGCCCGTATTATAAATCAAGGTAATTGCAATAAAGCCGGCCAAGTGCGAGTCGGACTTGCACTGTAAAATGTCACAATTTTGACACCACTAAAAGTTCATTGGAAAACAATTGTAATAGCAGACCTGGGCCCCTGGTTTTCAACATGAGGATAGTAGTCGGCAAGGCAGGTACTACAAAGTACTCTACGAGTAATGGTGTCCACATGATGTCTTTCATTACCATAAGTTCAAGCTCATTGTAGTATTTTAATCCAATTTTTTCCAATATCGAGATCAATATACAAAAAAAAAACGATGATCCAACAAGATGATGATAGTGACTCCTCACTACCTGCGGTATCAGTTTATTGTACAAAATGTAATCTAACAAACGCGCACCCTGCAATGAGTTTATTAAGAATCGGCTATTGTGTCGATTTCAGCCATCATCAATGACAGATATTTTATTATAAAAATAATAAATCAAGATAAATTACAAACACCCGAAAATAATCCCTATTCAAAGAAGAATAAAGTTTTATTCGATATTGGCCCACATTTAGTATGAATGTCCTTAAAAGTCCTTTTAAGAGAGGTAGAGCGTAGCGTTTATTCGCTCAAAGAGCAGCTCGACTGGGGAAGTACCTCTACAAAATACTGCAGCCAAATAACTTTATGTTGTGTAAAGTTGTATTCCTGCGCGTGAGTAAGGTCGCCAGAGCTCATTGGGGAGGGGGGAAAGGTTGGTAACGCGTGAGCGATGCTTCGTGTGTTGCAAGCGTCCATATGGCTACGGTAACCGCTTACCATCAGGCGGGCCGTATGCTTGTTTACCGAGTTGGTTGTATAAAAAATAAAAAGTGCGATATTCCTGTAGTCCAAAAGCGAGCAGTCGATAAATGTATCAACTTACAAGCATGGTGAAGTCATAGCCCCACGGTAGAAACATGACGCCAGTGTTGTACTTCTCCCAGTGAGTTAGGTAGAAGTTGATGAATATATTCCATATTACGAAGAAAAACCTCAGTGGACTTAATTCATCTCTGGAACAATCGATGTATTTAGTAAATGCTTTTCTATGCATCTAAGATATTAATAACACACATATAAAATACTAAAACATGTATTAAGTATAGAACGATGGTCAAAACTTAGTGTCAAGAATAGATTGTGTTAATTGAATATAAACCTTATGTCATAGGTCCAGGTTCCAAATTTAATTGTTTCAAACTCGACTCAAAACTCGACTTTGATTGACGTTCTAAAATACTGACACAAGTTAGTTATTAGAAGATATTGGTCGACCATTCCAAAATAATAAATATAATACCTTCCAAAAATGCTATAGAGGCAAGTTGGTATGAGCACAGCGGAGTATGAATCGACACCGTGGTCGAAGAGCTCCCCCAGGGGACCGCTAGAGCCAGTGCGTCGAGCTTGCTTGCCGTCGATGCCATCTGCAATCAATTACATCACATTAATATTGGGACTCATGACAAACTAAACAGAACCTAGTACCACAGTCTATAAAACCATACAGTCGTCCGACGCCTTTGATCTCGTGGAAAATGCCGACAATGTCTAGACAGTTGGTTATATTCTCTTTGGACAGTATACTGTGTCCCGAAGTACTAAGATCGTTTTGTTCGCAGTGCGAGTTCGGCTTTCCCGAGACTCGTCCCTCACACCCCGCACAATTGCCCTGTCTAGATGTCTTCGTCGGACGACTGTATGGTTTTATAGACTGTGCTAGTACTAGAACCAGAGAACTTATAGGTAATACGATAATTGTCAAGCTTCTTAGATAGACGACGATAGCTCAGCGGTAGTAGCAACGACCCGGGTTCGAATCCTACAATGAGCTTCTGTGTTGCCCTTTGCCGCTCACAAGATACGCTCGTCCTACAGTAACAATTTGTTTTCATTGTTTTTTTTTAACCGCGATCAAACGGATTAAGGTGCATTCCACATACCAGTAAAGTCAACATGAACGAAAACGGTCTATTGTGAAGTCGATGTGACGATAACAGTCATATGGAGACGAATATCTACAATATTTTCAGTGCGTAGGTACTATATTATTTTATAAAATATGAATGTGTAAACTCGCAAAGTTATGAGTAGTCTTATTGCGCCGCAAAATATTTATTTTACTGATTTTGAGGTAGTAATTATATTAAAATCATTCAAAATAATTAGTATTCTATTGTATTAGTGAGTCTCAATTAACTTAAAAATTAGTATATGCTTACTAAAAATAATGCAGTTATATCTTCTTAACTATAGTCATAATATTAACGTCGTCGGCAACGTGGTTTTATAGTCATATTCGCATCATTATTCTACAAGTGACGAAAAACAAGGTCGAAGTGTTTACCAAACATGGGTTTTATTTTTGAGCTATCGTTATAATTGCAGATCTAAATTGTGAATCTTTCCGCGCGTGATTTACTATTTACCCAAGAGCGGATTTGCCAACAATTTAGATGTGCGATGATACAACTAAATAACTAATTAAAAATAAACAAAAAAACTAATTAATATGAATTAATTAGTTTTTTTATATTATATCCTACCCATTAGGGTAGTAGTACATCAGTATTAACTGACGTTTACTTACGTCATGCATGTGTGCATATTTCGACCACTACGGAAATAATACCACTTGTTTTTACTTATTGTAACGGCTTCCATGTTTTTGATTTTTATTCCATGCCTTTTAGTGAAATATGTTACCGGAGATGACCAAAGAATTTAAAACGTCCAGAAGGATAGTGGCCTCTATGGGAACATGAAATAAACAAGCCAGAATTGACAGTATTTGACAGCCGTGCGCAGTACAGAGAGCAGAACTGAGAGCGATTTGCTCAGGGAGCCCCTCAAGCGGAGTGAAATTCAATGTCATGCTTTAGTAAGGCGGATTATCCATCTGGGTAGAGGCACGATGCCCTATGAAAATCTTTGGAGATGACATCCTTGCTAATATTATAAACGCGAAAGTTTGTACCTATGTATGGATGTTTGTTACTCTTTCACGCAAAAACTACTGAACGGATTTGGATGAAATTTGGCACACAGATAGAATATGTTCTGGATTAATACATAGGATACAAAATCCAGGGAAAACATATGATCCCTCGGGTATGCGGGTGAAACCGCGCGGGACAGCAAGTAAGTTCTAAAAATACCACAAACTTTCAAATAGGTCCAAGCATCTTACTTAAAGTTGTAATGGAATAAAGAAACGGAAAAATATATTATGAATCCTTCAAATATTATTCATTTATTTTATCATTATTATTATTTTTTTGCAAAATAATGGAATAAAGAAACGGAAAAATATATATGAATACTTCAAATATTATTCTTTTATTTTATCATATATTTTTTATTGCAAAATAAAGAATATATCGATTATTATTTTAAAAAACATTTCGATTTATTCACGTAAGAATGAAAAAGCCACGTTTTTTTTAATTGATTTGTTGACTAGTTGACGTATATTTACACGATAGGGAGAGAAGAAGGGACGAGAAGAGAGACAGACAAGTGTGTATATCCACATGTATTAGATAATATTCTAAATATAGAACATCATGACAATGTTTCACTTAGATATTCACGTATAAGGATGTGGTGTAACATGTTTTAGCTATTATCAAGACGACACATTAAATTTAACATTAGATAACAAAGGGCACAACGAATACGATCAATCGCCGGACAATGTCACCACGATACGCGACGCCACAACTATTTGATTACAAAATAATAAAGTAATATCACTACATTATTAGATATTATAGTCAGTCGCCACGTTTTTCTGTCTGTCTGTATAGGCTCAACGCAGAACTACTGTGGTGATTTTCATTCGGTTATCTATCACTAAAAGACAGAAGGGACATTTATTTTGACCGAAGTTGTCCGATATTTCAGAAGGATTTTGCCAACCGAATACAGAGTTCTTTTAGTTTGTAAAAAATATGTTTTTGCCAAGTCCAACGTCTAACCAGATGTCACATCTGGTACTATAAATCATATCGTTTTGTTTCTTGAGAATGTGGAATTTTCTTGTAGATATTATATAATTAATGTCACTACTTTAGTAACAGAAATATCGCAGTCTAAATAAGTAAAATCAGTAACTAAAATATAGTTGTCTGTCATACGGAATAATAGTCTTGCCAATCAAAAGTATTAATTTACGTACTAGCTTCCCGCCTCGCGGATTCACCCGCAATTCCTGTTTTTTAGGAGCTGTTAACCATCCATGTCCAGCCATCCATAAACGTCACATAAATTTCATGATTTTGAGCACATTTAAAATTTTACAGTCCCTACAGTTTGAGCTGTGTTATATAGATTGAAGAATGTCCCAGGATATTATTAGTATTCATTTGCATTATGGTCTCATATATACCTACCTACGTTATCTAAGGTAGGTACATTCAAAAGCTTGTAGGCTCGTACTATGGGAACCAGACAACTGATATAAGTACTAGGTACAGAATGTAAATTCTATTTTTAATTTTAAGTGCTCAAAACAAACAGAAATATTTATGCACCCAAATGTTTTTCCTAGATGAGAAATTAACACACGACCTGTGGCAGCAGTCAGGGCGTCAGGGTGTCTAAGTTCCACGCCTACCCATAGCTTTACTACCTGTACTCCGCGGTATACCCGCGCCGCGCTAGCGTGATTTTTAATAGACTATAAACTTCTTCAATAAAATTTTCTAATCGTACTGGTAGTCCTTGAGATTAGCGCGTTCAGCCACGGGTTCTAACTCTTCAGCTTTATACTATTGCCGCGAATACAATTGCACGAAGGTACATCCTAGATGAATATGTATTTCTTTTAATAAATTCTCCATAGCACATAATTAATAGTAAAAGTACAAAGGGCAAAAAACACTCATTAATTCTACCTCGGATTTTATACAGATGTAGACGGAATAGAGATTATCGAGGCGCCATTTAAAATAAATATGGTTGAATTTATTTTAAACTAAATCTGTGCTGTGCTGTACCTATGTTCTATGACGCACGCAGCATTTCAGTGTACGTTGATAATAAAATTAGTAGATTAGTTACGTTACTGACGGAATGCACCGCACTTTTGACCTTGGATTGAACATAAGTAATATATAATTATTTTCAAGCAGTGGCGGATCCGGGAGTTTAGATCCAACTAAGGGTAGCCTTTATCAAGATTTATCTGGAGCCCCCTTGATGGATAAATAATAAATTTGCTAATATTTTCTAACATACGTTTGAAATTAAACATCAGTCTGAGCTCCGCAAAACAATTCTCTATTTTACAATAATACAAGTATTCAATTTATTTACATTGAGTAGACTTTCTTAGCACCATATTCTGTTTTCAAAATAGCTTCTGATGAGAGAGGTAGAGCAAAGCGTTTATTCGCTCAAAGAGCAGCTCGACGGGGGAAGGAGGTAGGTACTACCTTACAGAATACAGCAGCCAAATATTTTTTTGTTGTGTAAAGTTGTGTTCCTGCGCGTGAGTAAGGTCGCCATAGCTCATAGGGGAGGGGGGAAAAGTCGGTAACGCGCGAGCGATGCTTCTTGTGTTGCAAGCGTCCATTTGGCTACGGTAACCGCTTACCATCAGGCGGGCCGTGTGCTTGTTTACCGACTTAGTTGTATAAAAAAAAGCTTCGTTTTATGGTGAAAAAACGGATACCGATCTTACGGCGAATTTAAAAATAAACAAATGATTTTTTTTGTTAAAATAAAATGAATATAAAAGTAATCATTTACAAAGGACGAAACTGCCACACATTGTGATAATGGTAATAATGGTGTAGTTAATAAATAATAATAATACTCGTAATATTTTCACACACGGCACCTGAGCTTGTAGTAGAGAAACCAGATAACTGATATAGACTCCTCATCGGGAGAATAGGTATCCGTTGAGAAGAGGTTTTTGGATATTCAGCCTTTATGGGGGTGAAAAGGGGGCTTTCGTTTGTTTGAAAAATCTTATACCTCGGGTTTATAAACTTGAAACAGCACGATTATTAACCTAAATAAATAATGTTTATCATTATCAGATTTTCAAAACTGAAGAGGATTTAGGGGGTGTTAAAATTTATATGGAAGAAGCCTACCGCGCAGTCCGATTAACTTGAATATTATTTGGACAGAAAATAAAGAATCATGAGTAATTTGGGTTTCTCGAAAAACAAACCCCTTACGGGGCAAAAAGGCGTAGGTAATTGTATTTTAAGGCGAGAATGTGCGTCTCTATTAACAAAAAATATGTAAATTGGTTACTTTTGCAGCCTATAAAAGGATTTTAGGAAATTCCATTACTAATGGGGTAAAGAAGGGAGCGCGGGTGAAACCGCGGGGCGTTAATAATAATAATTCTTTATTATCAGACTACTTTGACTCATAAATATATAAATAAAATATCCTGGGACATTCATACTAACATAGATATTAAAATAGTTTTTGATAGTATTAAAGCGTTATTAGTATAAACCACTACGTCACAGTGCGATCATGTGGCACTTGTCCGCTGAATCGACGGAACACCCCGCCTTTCGGCCAAAAGTCTTCCTCCATGACGAGGTGCAGATAGCACATTGGATCTCGCACCACGAACGCCATGAAGTTGACGTTGCGACTCGATTCCAGCAGCTGCACTCTCGGCGTATACTTAATCTTTTGGCGCACGTACTCCACAATGTCTGCTGCCTTTAGTGGTGTAGTGTAGGCGGGAGATATACACCGGAGTGTTTGGCTTTGCGGCACATATGGTTTGCTTGGGCTCCGCAGGAGCCGTGCCGCATCGGTTCTTGTTGGTTTTCTGACGGTGCTTCCTACCTTGCATTGCCACGAAACCATCATCATCACGAGCCCGCATCGATGCCTTTTCAGGCACGGGCTGCGTAGAAGGCGCTGACTTTGTTGACACGGACAGTAGGTCTGCGAATCGGGTAGCGGCGCGGGCGGTGCATATTTATATAGATAGATAATAACAACCAGATGTTTATGCCCACAAATGTCTGTATCGAACCTACGACCTGTGGCGTAAAAGGTAGGGTATCATACCAACCACACCAGCCGGCCTGTCAAAAGGTGGAAGTTATTCCTAACTTAAAATAATATATAAAATATGTGGTAGTAAAATCATGTTGAGTTTAGGTTTTACCCAAGTTCAGCGGAGGACATTTCCTCAAATTATTAAAGTGGCACGTACTATGGTTTGTTATTTGATTACAAGTATTATATGCGAGTAGAATGACAATCGGTGGGTAAACATACGTCGATTAAGTGAAGACAAAGTCAACAAGAACGTCTAATAGGATAATGAGAACGATTTAACTTAACCTTGACCATTGCGTCGTAGTATAAGCATATTGTCACAGATTACTTACTAGTTACTAAGTAAATATTCTACAAATCCAATAATACCATCTATCTGTTCAATGTATACTATATTTTTAGATATTAGTTTGTTTAGTATAACCATTAGAAAGAATCGATCGCGAAAAAAAAGTTTTCTTTTTAGTACCAAAACAGATAATAAACAATATTAAGTTATTTTGAGAAATAGTAAATAATTTTAAAAGTCATTAGGTATATGTATATCTTTGTAAAATACCTTATAGCATTCAAGTTATATTCAAAATTCTATTGTTTTTCTCTTTTCAGTTTATTTTTGTTTTACGCAGTCGGGTTTTTTGTTTCTTTTAATAATTTAATTTATTTCAGACTTTTTAGTTTTATACAGAATGAGTTGTATGTATTAGTAATTAAATGAGCGGTAAGCAAAAGTAAGGCTAACCACTAACCACCATCGCAAATCTGTGAGTTACGTATGGTAACCGCTCAGTCTCAGTACTTAAGTAGGTACCTATCTACTGTCCTTGCATTAAACGTGGTTTTTTACAGTTTACGTCAAAATGGTAGCATAAAAGTAGTACAATATATACATATATGGAATGTGCTATTCACAAGCTTTCATTTGATACCCATATTGTCATAATACAGATTTTTTTGTTTTTAATACCCCCCCTCTTTTTTATTCGTAGACGCCATATAAAACTAATATACCCTATGACACTCCCACAGTAAAGACGAATCTAACGACACCTCACATGTTTTTAATCCATCGAGCCGTTTAGGCTGCAGAGCGTACCATAGAAATAGACATACATACATACATACATAATACACTCGAAAAACATAACCCTCCTTCCGGGTCAGTCGGGTAAAAAGAGCCTAAACAAATAAATCATTATTGGAGTTTTAGTAAGGATCCCTAATTTTTTTGTAAATATAATATAGCCTATGTCACCCGGGGATAGTGTAGTTTCACAACAGTGAAAGAATTTTTCAAATCGGTTCAGTACTTTCGGAGCCTATTAGCAAAAACAAACAATCAAATCAATCTTTCTTTTCTGTCAAAAATAGGCATAGTGGCATAGAGAATAGATAAGTATATATAAATATATTCAATCCATCTGAATAGACAAAAATAACTATATATTTTTGAATAACGCAATTGAAACAAAAAACCACAAAAAGGAATTTTAATTAATTTTGTTTGAAGTGCAGTATAAAAACTGCATCATAGATGTAAGATTATTAAATTGCATGTTTTATGTAATAGTTAAAGTTTATTTAATAATAATAATCTATCGTATGATTTTGCTAGACTGAGAAACATAATATGTATCATGTTATTATTGTAAAAATAGGATGGTATCTAAAACCGATCTATTAAAAGATAATGTAGGTACAGGTCGGTTAACGAAAGCTGGCACATTCACAGTACTCATAAATTTGCAATCAGTCAAGTCTAATGGACGAATGCAAAAATAGACCACTCTATATTTATGAGCAGTAGCAAAAGCAAAACAATAACTGTCTCCTTCATACTCATAAGCTTGATTTTGCGCGAGAGAGACGGTGTAAATGTGTTGAAACGTGCCAGCTTTAGTTAACCGACCTATACATACTTACCAACAAACTGAAAAAACAATTATTTTCAAAGGAAATTACTTTCTGGGTGACTAACAAACTTTTGACTAGCTACTCATTTGATAGTTCTAGAACAAGCCTGCAAGATTTTTTATCAGGTCCGACTGGATATGACTACAACTGCGACTTATTGGTATTAATACATTGGAGCTAATTGTAGTTTTTTAGATGTTCAAAATTATCATCCGGCTAACTTCGTTCACATGGTGCTACCCTACCCTACTGAAAAATAGTTTACGTCCTATTCTCAGACCTACTGAATATACACACAAAATGTCATAAGAATTGGTCAAGCCGTTTCAGAGGAGTTTTGTTACAAACACTGTGACACGAGAATTTTATGTATTAGATTTATACTGGGTGTTAGCTGCTAACCATCAGGTAAGTATAGTATTGCATCAATTCATATTTTGAATACCAATGTAGAAAGATACTTGAATAGCAGTTCCAGGAATTCTATTGTTTTTTTTCAATGTACTGAATGAATTACATTTGATAATCTCATAAATCACGGGAACATGAAACATCTCAAATTTACAGAGCCAGAAAAGGCCCAGTCAAAACTTAAAGTCACTTTGCTGTGCTGGAGTAAAAATGTGCAGAGATAAATGAAATATGATGCTCACCAAGGGTATAAGCCACAAATAAATTCACCGCTGATACCGCCCACACCCACGATGGTATATAGTCCTTCGTAACATTCTCTTCAGTGAGGGCATGGAATCCATAGTCATAGTAGGAGAACAATAAGAAATTAAGGACGGTGAGTAGAAAGCCGGTAAATGTTAGCAGGTTTGGTGCCACCCACACCGGACAAAACTGCAATCATGTAATAATATGTTAATACAATGGATATATTGCCATTGCTGCCAGATTTTAGTACAAGCTATTTAATAACATAATATCCTTGTATTATTAATATTATTTATATATGTATAATAAGCCAATTAATATTATCATGGTAAATATGCATGCAACTATGGTAGTGTGGCATGCATGAAGCACTTGCACTTTTTTTAATTAGATTTTTCTTTGATGAGGCCAGCACTTTTCGATTACAAATATTTCATTGTAAAGTTTATTTGATTTTAGAGAATCTTTACCTGCACGCACCAGTTCCAAAATGGGTGCATAACATAATTGCTGAGAATGCTGGTGTCCACCGAATTATACTGAATAAAACAAATAAAATAATACTTTAGTAAATATTATTTTTTTCTCATTTACCGGTACGAATAATTTGATAAGGTATCAGTTTTCAGAGATTGATAGGGTTAATAAGGAAACGTAATAATACTAGAACATTGTAATTGTATTGTACTTTTTTGTTATGGAATAATAATTGATTTTACCTTGTATTTTTCAAATCCTTTCAATTTATCCTGAGACAGGAAGCGAGCCATGACGATGAAATACAACTGTAAACTAATAAAACATAACTATTTGATCCATTCTCCGAAATGATAAAATCATTTTATAATTCAAAAAACTACACAAAATGTTTGCGCGATTGTTCACTGATCAATTTCACAATGATTTGATTTGATTTTATCTTAGCAAATGAACGAACACTTCTTCTTCTTATTTTTAATTTTGGCAACCAAGCCCAAATTAGGGCTCATTTCTGCCAGTGTCGAGTTATATTTTAGTTTCCAGTCACAATAAATCACTTCACATTATAGTCCTCAGTCAGTCACCGTCCATAAAAGTCATGTTTTACTACAATGGTGGTCATTGTAGTAAAACTCTACACGGAAATTTTGAGACAACTTGAAAAGTCACGATACACATAATTCATTTCATTTCACTTCACTGGTACACATGGATGATCTTTATTGGGTAAAATACCACCAAAAATACACAATAAAACTCAAAATACACAAATTTATGAAAATAAAAATGAAAATGCTATGTCGCTCTGCAAGTTCCCGCCAAAAAAGTCGAACGAACACTTAATTGATTGAACCGCGTATTATTTAGTCTGTGCGCGTATTATTCATGGCAGTGTTGCCAACTGCTAGCTTTAGCCAGTAGCTAGACATCTTGCAAAAAGTAGCTTGATTGTCAGATTTTGTTACCCAAAAACGGTGCTAGAAGTAGCTAAATGTTACTTAGTAGGTAAGTAACAATAAAAAAAAACATGTTTTATTAAATCAAACATAGAGAGTATTAATAATCAGTAAATTACCTACCTTTTTTTCACAGATTTAGTTCCATTTTCACAATAATATTTATGTATTAAAACAGCGAGCATCAGTTTTAAATTATTAAAATAACACAAGGCAGAATTAGCAGAACACAAGTAGCACAGACTATTAAAGGAGTAATATACGGTTTCAATGAAGAAATGAAACTGGGATTTCCCGGCCATCGACCTATACCCTCACCCAGACTCAGCGTCGCGTTTAGCGCGCTAAATAAATTTAGCTACAAGTTTCATAAAATTCTAGCTATGAAGTAGCTAAGTTGGCAACACTGATTCATGGATTGAACACGATAAGTGTTGCCAACAACACAGGGCGTAATGACGGATAGTTTGACAAGATTACCTACTTTAAAGGTGTGTAATAAATGTAATAATTCAATGCTTAAAAGTAATATTTGAATTTTTATCATAGTTAGACGAAATTATCTATTTTTGCATGATATTGACAAAAAATACAGTTGAGTATAGTATACTTTGATTTATTTATTGTATCAGTAAAAAAAAACTGAACGAAGGTTATGTTTGGTTCATTTCGTTCACTACGGCTTTTACATTACAGCCAATTACACAATCATTCACCATCACTACACACTAAACAATATCTTTGAGAATATATACTAACTAGTCACAAAGAATATACAATTAGGATTTCACAGCTCTCATCAATAAATATCTTTTGCCTCGAAACTTGTTTGGCCCCAACGACATTAAGGGCAAACAATAAAAGCCTAGTCCTGCTCAAGTGCTCACACATACACGTTTTGATATAGAGCGTTTGCGTTTCTCGCTTTCGCAATTATTATTATATTAGTGGCCTGTCTACTATACTCACTCTACATTTGATACCCATATTTTTCGTTGTCGCGCGTCCGTATAAAGCCGGAAATAGGTAGGCTTTTTGATTGCGTGTCCGGCCAAAATAAACGGTGTCCGGCGTGTCCGGCTTTTGTTAGGCTTTTTACATTTCACAAACGAGCGACCGCCGAGCCTTTAATTTAAATATGTTGACTAATGTTTAAGTATCTAGAATTTAATGTTGACTGATTAATAATAAAGTACCTACCCAAGACTGATTTGGCATTCGATTTTATTTATTATTTCACTAAAATTTAACAAGATTTATGATAATAATCAAAAAAACTTGATTTTAGATACAATTTTTTGTTGTACCTATTAATACTGAGACAAAATCCTCAATAATGTAGGGTGTCCGGCCTTTCTACCCAAATGTCCGGCCAAACTGGCTGGTCTGTCCGGCTATTAGGTTTGGCGACCTGGCAACCCTATCCATATTATTGGTTATTAGTTATTACCAAAGTTATTACTATTGATATAGTAGGTAGGTATCCCCTATAGTCACGGTACATATATCTATTGTACTGTGCTATAGTGGTCTGTGTATTGATTGATACTATTGAATAGATACCTACCTATTCTGTGCCCATATCCATTATCATAGGGATTCATGTGGAAACGTAGATTGAGTATGTAGGTATAGACAGGCTACTAATAATAATATCTACGTGTGGAAATTATATTATCACCATTTTGCGGCATATTATATTAAAAATGGCGGCACTAAGGATCAGTACCGAGGCGGGAAAATTTTTGAACTTCGTAGAACAATATGGATAGATGTTTCAGTGATTAGCGACCGTAGACTGCATAAGCTGTTTTCGAGTCATTACGAATCGTCTCGCACGTAGGTTTAATGACTTCCAGCCTCCCGAACAAGACGGTTTTCGGTATTTTTAATCGCATGGGAACCTGTATAGCTTCCCGTAGGAAAATTTTATATTGATTAATATTTTGTTTCATCATTACTCGCTTTTCGCTGTCCAAGGATCTGGACTGGCCAATATTAACTGCTGTATATTGGCCAGTCCAAATCCTTGCTATCCGTATCTACTAATTCGGACTAGGTAGATACTTTTTGTGGTCGTGTAGGCAAGCAAAATAATATCTAATACGGAAATAAACTTAGAAGGACACGGTAGGTATAATTAACAATTTTATTATTGAATAACAAACTGACTATCACTATCTCTAGTGATAAAAACGTCATGTCGATTGTAATGTTTTCTTAAATGAGCTTCGTTATTTAGAAGCACAATAATAGATTACATACATACACGCTTCGCGAGAAGCAGAACGTTTTCTGTGTGATCACTTATCAATATTTGCTTTAATTAATGTGAGGCGATATTTAATAATAATAGAAATGTTACATAAAACTGCGGCTCTTCGCTCCCAGAGTCGTTATACTAAACATGTAGCGTACTATTCTACTGCGAAGGTATGTAATTACTTTCAATTTATTTGTAATATGTTTAGGTAAGATTAATATAACTACGTTAAACCAAACCGGATCAAAATCCTTGCAGTTATAATCGAGTTACAATAAGTTAATGATGCATGCTTTGCTGTAGTTGTCTAGAAGCGTACAATTAAGAGAAAGTGATGAATCCCAAAACCATTTTATCGGCAACATACCTAACTCACTAAATGTCTATACCTATTGCTGGGTTACCTATATGACATGTCTATTATCCTGCTAAAGGTGCGATGGAAATGTCATAAACGGAAACGCGATAGCGTTTACTGATGGCACTTTTTATACTCTGTACCCCGAGTGTAATGATTTGACGTTAATAAACGCTTACTAATGCGTTTGCGTTAACTCTAAATTTGTATGGACGAAATTAGTACCATGAGTATTCCGCTAGAGGCACTGTGCCCTATACTCATGGTACTAATTTCTCCCATACAAAATAATAAACGCAATCGCATTAGTAAGCGTTTATTAACATCAATTATTTAAACTCGGGGTACCGGGTGCAGACTCTAAGCTCACGGTGCGGCTAGCCGCATAAATTGACGACAAAAACAAAAATTAGAAAATTTCATAGCACTCAGCTTTCGTGTGCCAGTGGTGAGCATGGCTTCTATCTAAAAAGTTGAAATGTATTTCAACTACTTATAATAACTACCAAATTAAGCAATACACCGCTCGCCGTCTTTGTGGTGGACAGGGCTGGCTCATAAGGCATAGAGTAAGGGGCTAAGGCAGGATAAGGTCTAATAAGCTACTTATACTTTCCTTAGCGCACAGAAATATTTTGTTTTATTTTCTGTACTTATTACATTCATTGCGCTATTATCGAATTGGTTCTTAATAATTTTCCGTTAATTGTGTTATCGTTTGTTATCGAAGGTCATTTAATAGAATAAGATCATGTGCCTACTTAAGATCACGTCAACTTTAATGTACCAAATTCGATAAAAAGTTTTATATCCAATAATATCAGGTGAGAAATACTCAATAGTACCGTAGTAGAGCTGAGCGTCGCGGCCGCCGCCGTCCGGGTCTAGGGTAGAGCAAGAGTAGTGATCGCTCTAGGCTGCCAAGAGCGCCAAAATGCCAAATGCGAAACTCTATTACAAGAAAAAAAAACAAACTGATGGGGCTCTTTGTAGGGCCCGGGTCTACGCGGCGCCCGGCGGGGGCTTGACAGAAAGTGAGGTACACTTGCGTTGTCTCCAGTCAGCCAAGTCAAGTCAAAGGGCGCTGCAAGAAAATCTCGCTCTACTCTGATCAAGGGCTAGGGCCGGCACTGCCTGAGCGATGTGTGTATCACCTACCTACAGGCCTAAGTTTTTGAGCGCAACTCAAAAAGTTAGAGATGTCTATCTATGTCTATCTATCTATGGATTGTCTTCTAAGACCATATTTGCGTGGCTGGAGCTTAGCTGCCCTCACTGACGCGTCTAAAATGTCCAGCCTGTATTTCAAAGCTAAACCATTTCGTATACTTACCCAATTTCAATAAGATTCAGTTGTACAGGTGTCTTACACCGCGGCCCCTGCGCCTGCTCTTGGTAACACGCGTAATATTGATAAAATCTAGCTAGCTAGATTGCTGTTACATGTATGTTGTGTACTTACAATAAAGTGTATAATATGCCTAGTGTAAATTAGGCACTTATCAATAAAACAATTTGTTTATAAAGATTAGAAACAAACACGTACATACTATTACGATATCTAGGAACTAATTCCTAGAAAAAACGATATCCGCAACTGCGCAGAAAATCATAGTTACGCCTTCAACGTAAAAACATTAGAAATAGTGAAAAAAATAGCCTAACTTAATAAAATCTTCCCGTAATATAATATCCACTTAGCGGTATAAGCCTTCTTCAATGAGTGCGTATTCCATCCACCACGCTTGCTACGAATTAAAAACAAACTTATCACCATCTTATCACCACTTCATTGATTAGGTAGCCTACTTATGACTTACATACCTACTTAGAAATGCCTAAAATGATGAAATTAAAGAAGCCAGAATACGTGCGCGTGCGGTTGTAGAGATTTACATAAGAATGACCAAAACTTACGCCTTTATAAGTACCTAATTACCTTTTTTCCAGGGTTAGTTTTCACAGGGTAGCCAAATTGTCAGTACCCCGAGCTTAAAGTTGTGAATAAGTAAGTAAGTTTGCAATGAATTGCATGCGTAACTATCGTTGTACGTAGTATTTATATACTCTGAGCTATCGCGTTTGCGTTTTTAATAAGCGCACTTGTACTAAAAAACGCAAACGCGATAGTTACGTAATTCTTTGCAAACTTTATTTATTTATTTATATCGAGTTTCATACTTTGACTACCTACTGAGGTTATTTTAGTCATCATTCTGATCATCTTTTCCATAGAACGACATCATTCTCAACAAATGTCCATAGAACGTTGGTCTTAAGGGAAAAGTGGAAGGAATCAGATCGCGCAGCGGTCACCTATACGCTTGACTGACCAAGTAAAATCCGCAGCAGATAAATACCACGTAGATAGCTGACTGCACCAGACAATTTGCCAACAGGGAGAGATGTCGGGAGATCGTGCGCGGAGATCCGTGTCCGCCTCTACCACCGAAAGTAAAATCAAGTACCGTGGACGCCTCGACGTAACCACGACCGCTCTGCCAAGAGTTAAACAACAGAGGAGAAGAAGATGAACAACTTTTATTATGAGTAGACTAACTCTGAAATCTCGAAAAACGAACACTATTTTTGAATAAGTTCCTACATTATGATCAAGCAGTAGGTAGGTATGAAGAGTGTTTTTTTCATGATTTCAGAATTGGTCTTACAGGTAGTAAAAGTTGTTCATAATGATGACTACAATAATTCCTGAACATTTGGCTACCCCTTGAAAAATTAATCAGTATAGAAAGGTTTTTCTTATAAAAAAATATCGTATTTCAAACTAAGCAGGCTTGTGTTATGGATACCCCGTAACCGATATACTACATAAGCATAGATATTCACACCCAGGCACAGAACAGAAATGTTCATGCACACAATTTTTTGCTCTGAGTGGCTGAGAGGTGGTATTTCTTCAAGCAAGAGGGGTACCTCACCCTGGTGGTGGTTATGTTAGACAACCTTTAGGTATTATGTTTCGAGCTAAACACCAGAATGTGAAGACAGAATCTTAGGTCACTGGGTTAAAAGTGGAAACTTCACAATAAATAGCCATAGGTATGTAGATTTAGATAGATAAGTATGATGTGTGGATGAGAATTACCAATACTAATCTTTTACGGCGATGTTCTCTCAAATTATGCTCTTAGATATTATAAAGTAAGAAACAATTAAAGAAAGCAAAAGTTATGATCAGTGCACATTGCATAAGTAAAATAAACTGATAAGGACTTGTTACGATGGAAATAAACTGTGATATGTTATAAATATCATTGATTGTTGTTTCGTTACCTTAAACTTGTTTACACCACTTATCTTTAGGGAGTGTCAAGAACTTTTGTAATGTGTTCCTTTCGTATCGAATGGAAAGATGGAGGCTTGAGAGAGCCAATGACGGTAGGTCAGAATTCTCAATGAATGTATGTAGTCATTTTGTAACATCCAAACGATTTGGTAGAGAAAAGAAATAAGTTGTGACAAGTTACACGGACCTATTATCACGCATGTGACGACGTGGGTGGAGGCTTAACTAACACTTATGACATGGGTTCTTATTATATAAAATCTGATGTAACAACAACTAAAAAATGCCGTGGTTTTCCCAATGGAGTACAGCATGGGGTTCTTCAAATAAGCTTTGAAGCATTCTTTGAAGAGATTTCTGCGGGTCGGCAACGCGTGAGTAACACCACTGGTGTTGCAAGCGTCTATAGGCTGCGGTAACCGCTTACCATCAGGCGGGCCGTATGCTTTTTGCTACCTAAGTAGTATAAAAAAATAAACCCAGGTACAGGCAGTAAAAAATAAACTAATACTGTTTAAACTCCAAATTGTTCATATCTTACACAATATTCATGTAATGCTCTCTTTTGCAGACTGGTCGAGTGATAGCTATTCGTAGAGAAGATCAGTCAGTATGGGAGAGACGAGCCCCATTCTCACCTTCAAATGTGAACAAGCTTGTGAGGCAAGGAGTCAAGGTTATAGTGCAGCCGTCCAATCGGCGTGCCTATCCTATGCAGGTACTGATAAATCGTCAAAAAGCAGAAGCTGATGTAGAAACATCATCATCTCCTTTACCAATCCTCAGCTGGATAAACTGCACTCTGCCTATCCGTGGTCTGATTCGTGATTTATAGCTGACTGCCACTCCTACCAAATCACGCCCTCCTATATGACACTCATGTAGGCTGCATTGCATCTATGTAAAGGGTTGTTCTGCCATAGTGTAGTGGTTGTCAGATGCTGATTATTCTTCTATCTTCTTTTCAACCTTCTTCTAAGTGTTTATTAATATGTATTATTTTTTCAGTCATACATAAATGCTGGGGCAATCATCCAAGAAGACATAAGCGAAGCAAATGTTATATTCGGAGTGAAACAGACGCCGATAGACTTGCTCATTCCCAACAAAACTTACTGCTTCTTCTCACACACCATCAAAGCTCAGGAAGCTAATATGCCAATGTTGGATGCTATTTTGGCAAAGGTATGCTATGCTCAGCATCTGAAAATAGCTGTATTTTCTGTTCAAGATGACCAACTAACTGATTACAAGTAGGTACCATCGCTGTGGTACGGGGTACCTAATTAAATGAGACTCTAGGGGAAATCCATCCATGCTAAGCTAGTATTATAAATGCCTTAATCTCTGAATCGATCACGATGAAATTGGGCACACAGACAGCCTATATGTACAAGAATTTCGGATGATTTTTATCCCGAGAACGCGTGTATAACGGCGGGGGACAGCTAGTATCTAAATATTTGCAGCCCAATTTTTATGATCAGCAAAACAGTGACGTAAACTTTTGTCATTCGCCACTAATGGCTTTCTATAAAAAAAAAACTACGCTAATTATGGAAATAAAATCTTTCGAAATTTTATCCCAAAAACTCCAACGATATTTTCAGAACATCCGTCTTATAGACTACGAGAAGTTAATGGATCATGCTGGTAACCGCGTGGTGGCGTTCGGAAAATATGCTGGTGTCGCTGGCATGATCAACATACTGCATGGACTTGGTCTGCGGCTGTTAGCTCTCGGACATCATACGCCATTCATGGTATGTAAATGGAGCGGAGAGTTGAGACTTTAATGATAGCTCTCTGCGTCTCATCATCAATTCATGGATTGCTGAAGTGCTTTCTTCATAAATTTTCAATTGCACCCAGCGGCTCTCAGAGTTTTACTTTTCAAATTCAAATGTCTGATTAGAAAGAGCCTATTAAATGTGGACTTTTTATCGTTCTTTCTTACAGCACATAGGACCAGCTCATAACTATCGCAACTCGAGCATGGCGCGCCAAGCGATCCGGGACGCCGGCTACGAAGTGGCTTTAGGGATGATGCCGAAGTCTTTAGGACCACTCACATTCGTGTTCACAGGATCAGGGAATGTGTCTCAGGTGAGGTCAATATTACCGATGTGATGTTGTGTGCATAAGTTGAGAAGCATTTATAGCCAGGCAAACGGCTTTTTTATGATGCCCTAAGACAATAGTAAAAATACTTACTATTAGAGTGCTAAAGATGTAAGCAGTCATGAACTTGCTCTCTAACAATGATTTTAGATGCATTACCTAATTTATTTGATTCAAGTTTGGAAGGTGTCGAATTATATGAAATATTTTTTTTTACTCAGGGAAGCCAAGAGTTATTTCAAGAGATGCCACATGAATATGTTCCTCCAGAGATGTTGAGGAAAGTAGCTGAACATGGAAGTAAGAATCTTATGTAAACATTTGAAGACGCAAATTCGTTAACCTATAGCCATAGACGTAGAAAATTTCTCCGTCTGTGCCTATAGCACATGTTCTTGAACTTATTTATTTATTTGACGAAACCAACAGCTTAAAAGCAAGTTCATAATTAACAAAAGAATATACATAAAAAAAAGCCAATTACAGGTTTCCTAATATTAACATAAATACATTAAAAACAACAAGAACTATAATGCTTAAAAATTAACAAAAATGTTACATGTTATGCAAAAAAAGACATGGATCATATTAAATAAATGCATGTACGAGTATATACATATATATTAGAACTTATAAACATTTGTCAGGTCCAAATAAAATATACTGCTGTGAAGTGCGACGTCGCCATCACCTTGAAAGGAAGAATGGTGGTGGATATGACCATCTGGAATATGAGGAGCATCCTGAACGGTACATCTCCACTTTTGCTCAAAAGGTAACTTTTATTTGTATGTATAGTTCTAGTTATTCCTTGAAAAGATGACAATGAATTGACATTATCTTCATAGGAATTTGTAATAGTATAAATTATTTTCACTGTATCGTTTTAAATACGACTTATGTCAATAAAACATGCGTACCTAAATCAAACAAGATTTGAATAACAATACAATACTTTTACAGGCAGTGATAAGATAAAGTTATCAATAAAACGTTTAAAAACTGATTATTTTGTTATCTGATTAAAGCGCGTAACAACAGAATGATATGAAAATGTATCACGACTTTATTGTGGAAAAAAGGGGCGCGATTTGCCACACCGATTTTTTACTTATGAAAGTACTTAGGTAATCAACGATAAATCAATTTGATTGTTGCGAAGTGAGCAGATTGCATACACAGTCACACAATAAAGATAATAACATTATTTTATAAAATGTTATGCCTTAATTTAATTATTTCTAAATAAAATAAATTGTGTGTGTCATTAGAGAAACATTTTCCATATTTCAGGCAGGTAAGTTAAGTAAACATCTAGCATAGAATAGCTAGGCAGTAGTGGTTATTACAAAAATATAACTATAGCTGTTCTATTGAGTCGATGGCAGAAACAGCTGCTAGAAAGGATGGGTGGATCAAAAAAAAACCATTTATTCAAATATAGCCCTTCGCAGGCACTTATGAAAAGTCTGACTCTAATACTCTAATAGCGGTTTGGAAGGTTGCATTTGCTGAGAAGAGCCGGCAACTTTTCAAAACAAGCTTAGATTCATTACATAATATTTACATTCTAATCGCACTGACAACAATTGCGTGCCCCGGCGCGGCGGCAAAACTATGAAGTAGGCTGATCCGCTTAGCACCACCTTGACTCCCTCGATTCAATAGACCACCGAGGCAGGAGACTCATCGGAGATGAATCTTTAATTAAGGCGAAACTTACGGGCCTCGACAATCGAAGAAAGGTTGCTTGCCTATCGGTTTTCTACAGGATATGTTTTGTGCGTACTTTGAAGAGCTCATTGTGTAGCATGATTAGTCTTTCTTAATCAATCGGCAAAGATAAGCTACCCCCGTCATGGTCGGTAACTGGATGGGTGACCGCCTTTTGGTATTTCAAATCGAGCGTTTCCGTGCTTCGGAAGCGTAAAGCCGTTGGTCCCGGATATCACTTAATTGTGATAGTCTTTGAGCTAGTTGGAAGCCTCCTATATAGGTGGCTTGAAAACTTCAACAGTAGGTTGACCATTAGCCTACCTACCTCCACCCATCCGCAGTGGGCACGCGTGGTGGAGTATCTGCCCATTCCCTTTCACCCTCATTTGTGAAAGGAGGCCTGTGCTCAGCAGTGGGCCATTATAGGCTGATTATGATGATGATGTTTTGTGCACAACAGGAATAATTCCATCTTATTCCACCCATCCACCATCCCCATTTTTATAACGAACCACAAGATGACGGAAATTTTCGACCATACGCTGTTGACATACCGTAAATGCGGACACCTACGATCGTTTTGCTTCCTTATTCATATTGCGGACAGCAAAGGAATGGAACTTGCTTCCGGCGACTTTTACGATCTAGGGACTTTCAAGGCCAGAGTGAAAAAAGCGTGCTCCATCGTAAGCTTCGTCATCGTCCTTTATGGATGGCTAAACGCAAGCCCATTTAAAATAATTAAATAATATGTTTTCATAAAACCATCAAATTGCTTAGACAATGTGATTTCCATTTCAGATTGCCCCATACACGTCGGTTTTAGTGAACTGCATTTACTGGGCAGTGGACAGCCCCAAGCTACTTACCATTCCTGACGCCAAGCATCTGCTGATACCTTCGCACACACCATGGTTACCCAAGAGTATTGGTGCGCCAGCTTTACCCCATAGGTAAAACATATTGTCTAATTATTCTCCTTTCTTTTTAGCCTGCACTGTCTGTAGGAAAGATGGGCTCGGGAATAAAGTAATATGGAGCTGGCTGCTGTAGATCATAGCACATAAGAGGCAAAACTTTCCATAATATTATAAGGCGAAAGACACGCTAATTCTGTTGGCCATAATAATATTGCGTGAATGGTGTGTGAGTTTAGTAAACCTTAATATACACGAGTACGCAAGAGAGACCCTAGTCTACATTTAGCAGCAGGATTGCCAGAGTTGACCAGATTCTAAAAATATATCATATGGTATATGAGTGTGGATGAGGCGGCAGACCCTAACTAAGGAAAACTGAAGGAAAGTCAGCTCGCTCAATCCATCGAAAACATCATTCAACTCTAAAATGAAAATTATTTGCAGAATGTTGGCAATATGCGACATATCAGCGGATCCTGGTGGTTCCATCGAGTTCATGAATGAGTGCACCACCATCGACACACCATTCTGCCTCTACGACGCTGATAGAAACAAGGACACCAAAAGGTAACATCAACATGGTCTTGATGAATGTCACGTTTTCGTATAATAATATGTATAAAATGGCTCAGTCGATGAATCTAAACGTTATGTTTATGATGATGATTTTTATGATGTTTATGAAGATGATTGACATTATAATTGCATGTAAGGTAATTATATTAAAGTATGCAATCTATATTATCTTTATGGCATATTTAATCTCACCTAACTTTCTTGCACACATGTCGTTATTAATAAACAATGTGTTGATAGTTTCAAAGGTCCAGGCGTGTTGGTGTGCTCAATCGACAACATGCCAACGCAATTGCCGCGAGAATCCACCGATTTCTTCGGAGATCTATTGCTACCGTATGCAGACGACATCATGACGTCAGACGCTTCAAAACCTTTATCAGAACATACTTTGTCACCAGTTGTTCAAGGGGTAAATGTCTTTTTGAGGAATTTAATAATCGTGTGATATACTGATTACTTATTTGATATTTTCTTTTATTCACAGGCTATTATAACTAGCAATGGAAAATTGACGCCAGCTTTCGAATACATTAACGAATTGCGAATGTCCAATACGTAAGTATTGCAACAGTCATACATAACCACTTCATCCAATATTTCAATATCAGTTTCAGCGTTCCTAGTGTGAACCCCTTGTTTCAGTGGCTTTAACATGCATCACTCACTTGTTTATTTGAATACGTCATTCATCCTCTTATCTATCTAAAAGTACATAAAACATTGTATTATATTTAACTGAAGATTTTGTATGAACCCACGGTTGACTTTAGATAGCTGTTTATTGGGAAAGTCTATGAGCCATATAACTAAGGGTCACAACTAGCGATAACATTGTAGCGACATCTATCAGCCATCTATCAGTAACACTGAGATAATTCACACACGGAAAGATAGATGGCGTGGCGCTACATTATCCTGCATCGCGCTTCAGAAGTTTTCTCGAGAATCTGCATATATACAACTGTCCGACATGTACAGTTGGACCGCGGTCCCCAGGCACGATGACCCAGCCTGGCGGAAGATCTTCCCTTTTCAATGGAGTTGTCATCCACCTTGCACCTCCATAACATGAAATTAATACTACAACAAAGTCGGCTCTGGTGAGCCAATCAAACACATGATCTGTGAAGATAATCTAATCCTGAATTCACACCTGTCGTGCCCAGTTAAGTAGGATTTAGAAGAAGTACAAGGTAATGATATATTCCAATCTATAAATTACAGAAACCGTTCTCGACATAAGGTAGAAGGCAACGATCAGCAAGCGACTGTAGTGATCCTCGGCAGTGGCTTAGTGGCCGCTCCGGTAGTTGAATACCTATCGAGAGATAAAAATATTGCCGTTACAATTGGTAAGTCGAAGAATTCAGTATAGACGTCTCTACTGCGTAAAGCATTCCTTTATTGTACTGCGCTAACTCTTATTGTATTTTTTTAAGATTACCTACTAAACAATTTGCTTGATTGGCACCTATGCTTCATATTTAGTACAATAGAGTGTTAGAAATTGGCAGTGAAGTATTCGCAAACCTTAATGTATGGCTATACCAAATAGCGGCTTGTAAAATGTACGGCTACTTATAGCTGAAACAGAAATTAAAAAGTTCGTTTATATTTACACAGCATCTCAAGTAAAAGAAGAAGCGGATGCTTTAGCAGAGCGATATGGTGTATCTTCAGAGTACATTGAAGCTAATGATGAAGGAGCATTAAGATCGATAGCGTCCCGGTCCCGTCTCGTAGTATCTCTCCTGCCGTACGACCTGCACGGAGCCGTCGCCCGCGCCTGCATCAGCGCAGGCTCGCACATGGTCACAGCGTCTTACGTCAGGCCTGAAGTTCAGGAGTTGCATCAGGCGTGAGTATTCCTATAAAAGATAATGGCATTTTTAAAAATGTTTCTACAGTAGACATTTAAATTCATAAACAGGGCCAAGGACGCTGGTTTGACGATATTGAATGAAGTTGGCTTAGATCCAGGCATCGATCATCTACTGGCTTTGGAGTGCATTCACGATATTCAGAACCACGGAGGAAGAGTCGACTCCTTTGTTTCATATTGTGGAGGTAACAATACAATATATTTCTTACTTAATTTAAAAATACGAAGACGACGATTTGCAATTAATGAACTTCGTAACCTTAGGTCTTCCTGCACCGGAATTCAGCGACAATGCCCTTCGATACAAGTTCTCATGGAATCCAAGAGGTGTTTTGCTCAACACTATATCGGCTGCAAAATATCTGAGTAAAGGACAGGTAATATTGATCCATACATTTTATTCAGAATTGTAGTAGGTAGATACTAGAAAGGCACGTTCAACTTTATCAGCAGGCTTAATTGAAGCACTCCTGCCATCCTTCCATTTTTCAATAAGAATTCTCGTCAATTAACTCTCAACAACACTTCAACTCAATGCTACCTATTACTCGCCCTTGAATGTGAAGTAAGTCAATCCTACATATCTGCTCTCCTTATCGTGTCTCTCCTATTGGAGTGATGACGGAATCACGGAAGCGAATGAATCTCTGACGAGTAATAAGATCTACAAATAACATGAAACGATGTCAATGGTCCTAATTAAGTCCACTTTGTAGGCTATTATTTTTGTCTTCTCTTGCAGATTTACATTTACTCATTATCAATAATGGCAAGCAATAATAGTTGTAAATTCTACTTAATTTTTTTCTTCTTCAAATTGATCTCCATCTATAACATGACTATTTGTTATTCCCGAGCTGTGCTTAAGGGTGAAAATGAGATTCTCATCAATACTTATTCAACTTTCACAATCGGTACTATGAAATTGACAAAAAATAATAAAGCTATCTTTACATTTTGGTTGATATTGGTATATTTTTCTCTCTCATTATTAGATAGTAGAAGTATTAAGCGGAGGCGAGTTGATGTCAGTGGCTCGCGAATTGGACTTTCTACCAGGCTTCGCTTTCGAAGGTTTCCCAAATAGGGATAGCACGCAATACTCATCGCTTTACGGCATTGAAGATGCCCACACAATGTTCAGAGGAACACTTAGGTATAGAGGTATGTGGACATATTCAACTATATTATATAATATGAATTGCTCCCTAAGTGCTGGTCGAATATCACGACACTCAGCTATTAATGACATTATCCGCAGGGCTCTTGTTGTCGCTAACGTGCCTTCCGTACTGGAACCAGTCGGTATTGCGCGGGGCGATGGCAAGAGACCGGATGGTATGTCTTTGATCCCTTGGAGTGTCGGCAAGTCGCTGGTGTGGGATGCCACATGTGTCGATACACTTGCGCCATCTCACTTACCGGCGACTTGTAAAGCTGCAGGGGCAGCTGCGGGCAGAGCGGAAAATTCAAAATTCAAAAAATATGCATCGATTGGACCCATTTATATTTTTATGCCTTTTGCGGTCGAGACCTTGGGACCATGGGGGTCCGAAGCTCGCCGTTTTGCTCGCACCTTGTCTTCAAAATTGATCGAGACCTCCGGAGACCAGCGGGCGGGGAGCTTTTTCCGCCAACGCGTCAGCTTGGCTATCCAAAGAAGAAACGCTGCCAGCCTTCTGGGAACCTTGCCGTTAATCGGAAGTAGCGGCAGGCTTGAGGAAATTTTCTATATATAGATTGTATTTTGTACATATTTGTTGTTAGTAAAAGTACAGTATATGAAGTTAATAAAATATTTTTTGATATACGATAGCCCCATTGCCCTATCACTATCTATACTAATATAATAAAGCGGAAGAGTTTTTTGTTTGTTTGTTTAAACGAGCTAATCACTGGAACTACCAGTCGAATTCGAAAAATTCTTTCACTAATTGGAAGTTACATTATCCCCGAGTATTATAGGCTACTTTTTATCACGGGATCGCGGGTAAAACCGCGCGAGATAGCTAGTATTATATAATAGTACCTAACCTCCAAAACTAATAGAAAACGGTTGTCTTCTTGGACAGGTTTTGCGGAAACTATGAAGGCGATGCAGCTATTCGGCTTCGTAGATCCCAATCCTCATCCATCTCTACATCCTGATGGACCGAATATAACTTGGGTAAGTGATTTATAACTGTATCTAACGACTTAAGTTAGTAAATTTGTTGTAACTACGCCACAACTGTATGTTGCTTCTTTTTTTTCAATCCAACCAATCCACTTTTTTTTTAAATTCATGTTAACATTCGTCCATTAAATTGTCAAAATACTTATATGTTAAACTAAATGAAGGGTTTGCATGTTTAGCGCCAATTCGCCTGCGAATTACTCGGACTGGTGGACACATCGATATTCTACGAGAATCTGAGGACCCGCCTCGCAGAACGCATCGGCAGGTCCGGTGCGCAGGCGCTGGAGTCTCTGGGTTTACTGGACGACGAAGCTATAGTCAAGTGCAACACGCCCCTCGACACTATCAGTCTTTATCTTAGCAAGCGATTACAGCTTCGTAAGTTTGTCTCTAATTTGAACTTTTTACATTCATTCTTTAGACTACTAGTACTTTCAATGCATTGTTATTATTTTCCAGAAAATGAAGAAACAGACTTCGTAGTATTGCGACATGAAATTGGCGTCACGTGGAGTGATGGCAAGAAAGAGCGTCGTGAAGTCACCATGACCGTTAGAGGAAACCCTTCTGGATATACAGCGATGGCCAGAACTGTTGGACTGCCTACTGCCATAGCTGCTAAGATGGTGCTTGACGGTAGGTCAAAAGCTACTACATCGCTGCAATGCAGTTCAATAGGGACTTAACTGGGAGCTCAAAAATCATAGAAAAAAAAAGAATTTGCTAGATGAATTTCAAAATGGCCCTTTAATACACATAAATCCTTTCAAGTACCTAATGCTAGCAGCTTTCTAATCTAATTTTCTTGTTTCAGGGGAAATACAAGACCGTGGTGTGGTGCTGCCGTTCGCCCCCGTAGTATACAAGTCCCTGCTGTCTCGACTTAGGTCAGATGGCATTACTGCCAGGGAGGTCATCAGGCCTCTCAACTGAATCTGAACTGTTCACTGTTAATTTAAGTTTTATTGTTACTTTAATTCTCATGTTTAAGGCCCGTTATTTTTATGTTTATTTGTTAATAATTATTTGGTTATTATATTATACTGTGACGTGAAAATAATTGTATGTTCTTTTGGAATTGTAAAATTTCATTCCACGACTATATCGACCTCAACCTTATTATAAAATTCCAGTGGTACTCGATCGCCTTTATGTCTGAAAAACTTATGTTGAAAGTTTTCAATATCAACAAGGCAACCGATGAGAATGAAAATATTGTTATCCAGTAATGTCATCTGGAAAAAAAAGGTGTGACATGATTGTCATTCTTATATCATTTTTTTGCTAACCTAAAATGTTTTATCAAATGACTTGATCCTGCTATTTTGAGTTATTTTTTACAGTTATTTTTATAAATTTATAGAGCTAAATCTCGATTGTGTCGTTACACGTCTGTTGCACTTAAGATTTTTTTAGCGCGTGACAATTTTAATAATGATGACTTTACGTTAAAGTCGCACTGAAATGGAAAACGACCCGAATAACACAGTAAGTACAGCTTTAGCGAAGCCGGGAACCGTGTATGCCAAGGATTATAAAGACTGAGATACCTCCATTGCTTCGTAACTATAGTTTTTATGGTTACGTCTCTTCTACGTCATGTTTAGAATCCTCAAAATCCTGGTATATAGGAAGCTACGTTTTGGCGGCAAGTATTTAACTAAATGTCCTTAGGCAATACGCCATAGTGCTAAAATCATGGCATGTTACGTTAGGTATCTGTTCTCGAACCCATAGTTTCTATTGGTTTGTTATTTTGTAGATAACGTTAGGTTGCATCATCGAGGAAAACCCTTTGGAGTAGTAATACCACGCGATCAAATTCCGCTAACAAGTCTATTTCATCTTATAAATCAACTAATAAACGCATTTTCGTTACCTAGTGGGGAATTGGTGGAATTGATTTCAAACAAAATGAATGTGATTGAGCTTGTTTGTGTTAAATTGTTCGATGGGTTGCGTAGACGGCGGGTCGCGAGACTGGACGGTGCATGTCGGTGGCAGCCATGCAGGCGCTGCACCGGCTGCGCGAGTGCCGGCTGCTCTGCGACGCGATAGTGCGTGCGGACGACGGCGCCGCCTTCCCGGTCCATCGCGCCATACTCTCTGCCTGCAGCCCATACTTTCTGTTAGTCACACTTCGTATCTTTTCAGCTTTAAGTTTATTTGGTCTAGTTTTATTAGGTATACAAGGATATATGTACGAAGCGCTCGTGGTGTAACATGATTAGCCGTTTTTAATCGATCGGCAAAGTTAAGCTACCACCGTCGTGGTCGGTACCTGTATGGGTGACCGCCTGGTGGTATTACTAAATTGAGCGTATCCGTTCTTTGAAAGGCACGTAAAGCCGTTGGTCCAGGTTAAGCTAGTTCGAGGCCTACTAGGCGGCTTGAAAACTCTAACAGTAGGTTGATTAGTAGCCTAACTCCAGCAATCCGCAGTGGGCACGCGTGGTGGAGTATCTGCCCATTCCCATTTGTCCTAATTTATGATAGGAGGCCTGTGCTCAGCAGTGGGACATTATAGGCTGACGATGATGTAATATTACGAACACCTGGTTACCGCAGGGAAGATTCCTTTGTATCAATCCCAAATCGCAATCGAAACGTTGAATTCATTTGGTGATTGTTTAATAATATTAAACATTAAATTTTTTTTTATCATACAGTGATATATAAAGCAAGTAGGTACATTTAGTAGCAGTGGAATAGACCATTATAATGATAAGCTTTCCATTATACTCTTATGATAAGACTAACTAGACCACATTAATGATACAGGGCACTTTTCACAACAACACTTCATTCACGCGAACAGAGTGATGTTTTAATATCGGGCGTGCGTTCTGAGATCCTATTGTTGTTGATCGAGTACGCGTACCTTCGTCGCATCGATGTCACTGACACCAACGTACATGAGCTGCTTATGACTGCTGACTACCTCGCCTTCCTTGGAGTTCTTCAGCTCTGTAGTGATCATCTGAGAGTTTCATTGAACCCTAAGAACAGCCTAGGCATTATGATGTTCGCTAGGTAAATTTTCCAATGAATTTTAATAATAACTAGGTAGTAGATTGTATATCTAGGGCTTCGCCAGCCGATTGCCCAGGGAGATGCAAGTGATGAATTGTAGGTACAGTCAAGAGCATATGAAACTTTACACCTGTTTAGAGTGCGGTCTTACTACCTCTACCTACGGCGACTTTTATAAGAACGGTACAATAATCAAGCAAGTCAAGTGATTGGACGTTGGTTGTTTTGCATTTGTTATATTTTATTCATCTCTAGGGGGGCAGCTGCCCCTCTTGCCCCCCCTGGCGACACCCATGTTGTATATTATGTAGCGCAAATTATGAGTATGCTCTCAGGACATATTACATAAGGATTAAAACATTTCAGACGAGTGTTTTGTTACAAACTAGAGGCGAATTCTCGTCGATACTTATTACGCTATTTTGTAACCGTGGCAACTCAAAGTGATGAATTCCTTCACTTACCTCTTGAAGAACTGAACTCTATAATACTAGAAGATGAGCTAAATGTGAAGAGCGAGGAGGTTGTATGGGAGGCTGTGTTGCGTTGGGTCAACTATGACCCTGACATACGATGGCAGCATACAGTCAAATTGATGGGCAGCATTCGACTTGGACTGCTGGATACACAAGTAGGACCACTCCTTTTTATTTAGCCAGATAAACACAAATATTCTATTTTAATACACCTGTTCTTCAGTTTTTCCTAGAAAACGTGAAAGATCATCCATACGTTACCGGCAACGAAGGCTCCAGACCTATTATAATAGAAACATTGAAGTTCCTCTATGACCTGGAAATGATTGCTCAGAGGGATGGTGAAGTAGCTACACCTGAAATAGCTCGTCCGAGAGTTCCACATGAAGTAATTCTCTTTTTCATGCTTACATAAATACATTCAAAAGAAATGTGAATATAACAGACAATTTCTTTTAGGTTCTATTTGCCATTGGAGGATGGAGCGGTGGATCGCCAACAGCATTTATTGAAACATACGATACTAGAGCTGATCGATGGATCAAAGTTTGTATCACTAATATCACTCTCTTGGGATTGTTGCCTTATGACGTCACTTGGTTGTATTGTCATCAGGTGGAAGAAATAGATCCAGCAGGACCTCGTGCATATCACGGCACGGCAGTGCTTGGCTACTGTATTTATGTTATCGGCGGTTTTGATGGAATGGACTATTTTAATTCATGTCGATGTTTTGATGCAGTTTCGAAAGCTTGGCGTGAGGTAAATTATCAGTCCTATTTTTAGTTCGACGATAATTAATTATAAACTACTAGCTGTTCCTCGCTTTTTCGAAATAAAAAGTTGCCTATACCTCACCATACCTACCATACATAGATAGGTTACCTAGCCGTGCCAAAAATAGACAAATATCATATTCATAGTGTTAGTCGTGTAAAAGTAACAAACAGATAGACATACATTGAGTGTGATGAAATCAATAGTTTCTTCAGATCTTATTGTTAATGGTTCCGAATGATCTAGGTAGCACCAATGAATGCAAGGCGTTGCTACGTCTCAGTTGCTGTGTTAGGTGAGACAATATACGCGATGGGAGGTTACGATGGTCACCACAGACAGAACACCGCGGAGAGATTCAACCATAGGACTAATCAGTGGTCGCTTGTTGCTCCCATGAATGCACAGAGGTCGGATGCCAGCGCCGCTGCACTTGATAGTTAGTACCCTATGTTTCAAGGAGTAGCCATATATAATATATAGGCTATTGCCATAGCACACTGATTCTTTTAGCATCAGCGATTTTGCGGCTCCATCGACTTGCTGCGTTCGATCGTGGTCTCAACATCGGTCGCGTTTTAGCCGCTGCATCAAGCTTCCAAAAAGCGACATGACCGCCGCGACTGGAGCTTGTATATGTGCCAATTGGAGCATTCGGTCGGACTCGACTTCAAGTTTTCCAAAAAAAAACTAAATTGATGATCTCCAATACTTACAGTAGCAAGTTTTCTTTGGCCCTAATAGTAAATACGTCATCGTAATTATTGGCACTATCCAAATTTATTTTATGAATTAAATTATTACAAAAAACCGACTGCGTAAAACTTTTCAGTTATTAATTTTTGTTTTACGCAGTCGGGTTTTTAGTTTCATGTAATAATTTAATTTATTTCAGACTTTTTAGTTTTATACAGAATTAGTTGTATGTATAACTTAGTAAGTAAATGAGCGGTACGGTAAAGTAACGCTAACAACCATCGCCACTCTGTGCGTTACGTACGGTAATCGCTCGTAGCTACTGTCCTTGCATTAAACGTGGGTTTTTGAAGTTTACTTCAAAATGGTAGCATAAAAGTATTACGTATATGGAAAGGGCTGTTTACAAGCTTTCATAGGATACCCATATTGTTATAATAACGACATTTTTGTTTTTAATACCCCCCCTCTTTTTTTTTATTCGTTGACGCCATATAAAAATAATATACCCTATGACACTCCCACAGTTCAGACGAATCTAACGACACCTTATATGTTTTAATCCATCAAGCCGTTTAGGCTGCAGAGCGTGCCAAAGAAATAGACATACATACATACACTCGAAAAACTTAACCCTCCTTGCGGGTCAGCGCGTAAAAATATGATTGTTAGTAATGACTAATTTTAGCAACCAGTACAAGTGAGTTTGGAGACCCCTTGCCCTATTGATATGCTACATAGTTTACATTTATATTTTCAATTTTCAGATAAGATTTATATAACCGGCGGATTCAATGGCCAGGAGTGTATGAATAGCGTGGAGGTGTACGATCCAGATACGAACCAATGGACCAATCTTGCACCGATGCGGTCTCGCCGCTCTGGTGTCTCTTGCATCGCCTACCACAACAAGGTAGTTAGGTACATTAATTAGAGTTCAGTAAGATTCATATGTACCTAAAGCGCTTGATTATATAATTATTTTTCGCTTGGTATTTCAAGGCTGTCATATCAATTAATCTTATATCTGTCATACCCTATACTCATGCACGTATTTGTTTATAAACAATGTTGTTATCGACAAGAAATTCTGTTGAAATATCCAGAATTATTGGAGTCAATCCGTAACAGAATGAACATAATACTAGAGTATATAAATACTACTATGGTTTACCGTGATAATACACTGGTGTGCCTATACTCAACGCTAAGTCGACGTCAGAGCACAGGTGAAAGACTCGTCTATACCAGCTCTGTACGCACGGCTACAGTTCAAGCTATACATTTCCAATATAAGCTGATTAACCTCTCATTGTACGGAAATCTTATACAATGCGAGATCAGCTTACACTGGAAATGTATAGCTTGATGTGTAGCCGTGTGTACCCCGAGTAGTACTAATATCTCCAATACTATACTATATATTTCATCATCAGCCTATAATGTCCTACTGCTGAGCACAGGCCTCCTTTCACAAATCTGGGTGAAAGGGAATGGGCAGAAACTCCATCACGCGTGCACACTGCGGATCGGTGGAGGTAGGCTAGTGGTCAACCTACTGTTGGAGTTTTCAAGCCGCCTAGAAGGCCTCCAACTAGCTTAACGACTATCACAATTAAGTGATAACCGGGACCAACGGCTTTTCGTGCCTTCCGAAGCACGGAAACGCTCGATTTGAAATACCACTAGGCTCACCCATCCAGGTACCGACCACGACGGTGGTAGCTTAACTTGCCGATCGATTAAGAACGGCTTTGCTAGGTACACCACGAGCGCTTTAACTAAATATAACTATAAACAAATAAAAAAAACATAGGTACTTAGGTTATTAAATACTCCCCGACTGCAATACCTTACTACTTGCTACTACTTAATACTTCAAGTTATATTGACAATTCTATAGATTATAGAGATTGTTTAACTTTTCAGTTATTTTTTGTTTTACGCGGTCGGGTTTTTTGTTTCTTTTAATAATTAGTTAACTGTTATTTTTGCTACCATATACAGGTATCTACCCCAATTCTAACGCACCTATTAAAAGTAAAAGTAGGTACTTGCCTAACGTTGACCCAAATATTTTTAGAGTTTTGTTCAGTTTAAGATGTCTAAAAGGCAACTTTTTAAAATGAGGCGTTTGTTTTTAGATCTACGTGATAGGTGGATTCAATGGGATCTCGAGAATGTGCAGCGGTGAGGTGTACGATCCAGGTGCCAACACCTGGGCACCGGTGCCAGATATGTACAACCCTCGCAGTAATTTTGCTATAGAAGTGATCGATGACATGATATTCGCCATCGGTGGCTTTAACGGCGTCACCACCATATACCACGTCGAGTGCTACGACGAGAGAACTAATGAGTGGTTAGTATATTTTACGACTTATAGACCGAGATCCTAGGGCCGCCAGACATGACTTATTTTCTGACGGACAAAATGTATAGAATCGAGTAGTGTTAGTACGTACTTCAAACGCATGAATATCTATAAAATAAGGAATCTCCTACTATTACGTTCGACCTCAAACACACCTCCTTTATAAATGAGAAGACTACATTTGAACATGATTATTTAAATAATGACTTAAGTCGCAAGTTCATCATTATTTGGTTTAATAATATGAAGTCATTGTGCTTTTTGTTTTGTTAAATCAAACCAAACAACTTCTTTACTCACACACCTTTATCTAGCTTCAACTTTCAGATAAAATAAACCGTCATATTTTATACCAGAGCTAATAACGTTTCGACTTCTTCTGCTATAAAAAAACATGCTCATTGTTCACAGACAATATGAACATTTTAGCTTTATTTGTAATAAATTCAACCCGTTGGTTCGCTGAGGCAACGCGCGTGCGTACATCATATTTATGAAAAATAACTAATTCAAAGAAATGCGAGTATTATTATTTATTTATTTTGTGACCATTACACTATAGTTACTAGTTACATAGTTTTAAATTACCACCTGACGAAAGCCTGAAAGGCTTATGTGTCCGGTGAGAGTTCATTTTACATATTGACTTTTATTATAGATTACATTGCGGGACTTATGTTACGGATACACATAACTAAATTCATCCCTTTCCATTCCCAACATATAATTTTTGATAGGCTTAATCATTTTAACGTGTTGTGTATATTTGGTTTGCAGTTCCCTAGGTAAACTGTTAACTATCTTGGGCACACCGACCACCGACTAAAAAGGAAAAATTTCAGTACATTTATGAATATTACATATTTGAGAGAGGTAGAGCACAGCGCTTATTCGCTCAAAGAGGAGCTCGACTGGGGAAGTGCCTCCACCTTACAGAATACCGCAGCCAAATAACTTTATGTTGTGTAAAGTTGTGTTCCTGCGCGTGAGTAAGGTCGCCAGAGCTCATAGGGGAGGGGGAAAGGTCGGTAACGCGTGAGCGATGCTTCGTGTGTTGCAAGCGTTCATATGGCTGCGGTAACCGCTTACCATCAGGCGGGCCGTAAGCTTGTTTACCGACTTAGTCGTATAAAAAAAAAAAACTGAAATTATTATTTTTACGTATTCAAAGTGGTTCTAAATAGTCGGTCTATCAAATTACCTTTGGGCTACTTGATCTACAAACAATAATATTATTTTAAATTACACCTTATTTAAAATCACATAAAATTTTTGTAAAATCAGCAACAAAACCTGCGTCTGTGCTAGCATTAGCAATAATCTTGCTAAAATCACGTTTACATTGAAGAGTAACAGTACGTCTAGTCTCTTACGTCAATCCTATACAAAGGTTGATCGTTTACTAACGATAACTTTTGTCGACAACCATCTTGTCTAGGGGGGCTGGTGAGGTACCTAAACGCAACTCGCTTAGAAAGACAGTGGATAGAGCGGAGTTTCAGTCTTGATACAATTACTAAGACAAAACATTGCTGTCTCCCTGTCCAATATTTATGAATAAATAGTGTATCTTCTATATTTATCATTTGACCTGAACGTCTTTGATGTTAAAAACCAAGTGCATAGGTATTTGTAAAAGTATAAATACTAAAAAATATTACTGATAATATAGCGTATGCACGTGTATTGTAAACGTGTGCTTATATTCATCACATGTATCCAATTAGCATTAAGTAAAGCTATCTAAATAAATTACCTAGGGCTCTACTAAATGCTTAGAAAGTGAAGATAACGCTCTCCAAGCTATCTAACAACTATAAAACAAGCACCTATGCCAAGGATACACATTAGGCTCTCCATCATTTCTGTAACATGTGTTTAGTTATGATTGATCTAATGTAATACATTACGAATACATGACAAATCCCTATAATTATTTAACTCAATTTTTTTTTTAGTTATCCAACTTTAATGGCATCATAAGATTGCACTTGTGACAGTCGATATCCATTCATGTGTCTAAAACACAAGTATAGTGTGAGAAGGAAATGCGTCATAAAGTGCTAGCTAACATACCTACGGAGCCACTAGTGAAGTTAAACGGTTACCTAAGCATATAGACGTTTGCAAAACTAAGGCTATCACTCGTGCGTTACCGGCCCCTCTACGCTAAGGGGTTGAAAGGAGTCAAGGGTTTCAAAGTGCAATATAATATTAAGTACTGCTACTGCACGCGTCCTCATTGAGCTCTGGCCACCTTACTTTATCTGCAGCTACTTTCCTTCTGTCAGTTTTTAATAAAAACAAACGTATTGAAGGTACGAAGCGACTGACATGAACATCTACCGCTCAGCGCTGTCTGCGTGTGTGATCATGGGTCTGCCCAACGTGTACGACTACATCCACAAGCACCGGGAGCGGCTCATGGAGGAGAAGAGACAGAAGATCCTGCTGTCGGAGACTGCACGCCACGGCCAGCATCGCACCGCCCTGCCTGATGTTAGCGTAGGAAATAGCAAATATTGTTTGCTTTTTCTATTAACGAGTCAGTCAGTTTGACGGACTAGACTCATGACTATCAAGGAAGTCATATGAAGCGTCGCGTCGTAGAAATACCGGGGGAGCATCACTATGGTCGAAGCAACACAAAACGACGCGTGCTTTTATCGCACGGTGGTCAAGTACAAAGTTCAATACCCGTTTTTTTCACATTTTGTTGACAGTTTCGGGTTATCGGTTACCCTTTCAAACCTAAAAGATTACACGTGCCTCTAACTCTTATCCTCGCTGAAAATCTAGAGATAAGGCACGAGGGGAGCCTCGTAAGAAGAAAGAATCTGTCTTTGACATACATCACTAGTCGTTACTAGTATTTATCTATGTACCTATCTAATTTCATCCAAATCTAATCAAGCATCTTTCCCGTGATGGAAAGTACCTATCCTTTAAGTGGATTCAGTCAGATTATGATAGCTGTATGCCAAGCATAACGTTTGCTGGTAAATTTGAGGCCTCTCAAGAGGTATAAAACAAACGAACGACTTCACAATTGCATTTATTATCTTAGTCCCAATTTTACCTTCGTCGAGTAGCTTTTATCCATTGTATAAATATGACAGTTTGAGAGATTAAACAAATTATTTCACAGAATCATATTTATACCATGTAAGTGCTATCCGAAGTAAATTTGCCTTGGTAGGCTTAGGTTGAGACTAAGTTACCCTGCAGCATAATACAAGAAAAAGATAATAAAGTACCTACTATAGCTTCGCAGTTCTTTTTTAAATCCAAACATACATGCACACAAACTTCACATTTATAAATTATAGTAACCTAGGATTCTATAAGTATTACGTTCGTAAGTCAAAAGCCTGGGGTTCGTGAATTCAGCGAACTATTGGTTCAATAGTAAAAGATGTTCTTTATATTAATTTGAGTTCAAAGAATGTTTGTAAACCAGGTACACCTTATGGAAGACAACAATGATATGCTTGAGCAGTTAGGGCTGATGGAGAATCAGGCGAACAATGACGTGGCGGTGCCGCCGCCACCACCGCCGCCGCCTCCGCCGCTTCCACCTCAGCCTATGGAGCAAGACTAGTCAATTCTTTGGTAATTATTGTCACAATACATTCTTTATTATGCTTTGCTTGTGTCAAGAATACAACCAAGTCATGGTTATCTTACGAGGATATTAATGCCAGGCCGTCCACGCACTATTATTTATTATTATTGAGGCTACCTCAATTTGTCGCGTGGGAAACGCGAGCTTCTATTGTGACTGCAATACCTAGTTATTTAGTGTTATTTTTATTATAGGATTGCTATGTATATGTTTAATTTAATAACTTGACAGATAATGATTATATAAATTTCCTTCTTTTTATGGGAAATTCATTACCTATTATCCTAAGCGGATATTGTGATTTATTGTGCTATTGTTATTTTGAAACTAGGTATACCTATATAGTTTACTTAACTATATTTTCAACCTTGCTCGTAAAGTGACATTTATTGCATCTTACGTAATGCACCTTGTTACGCACTAGTGCTTTTAACTTTACATTACCGCACAGTTTTATGATAAGTATAATCCTGATTATGTTAAGTTTGTACCTCAATGCAATTGATATGTGTGTAGGTAGACAAAGCATTCTTAATTTGAACGGGTAAAGTAGTTTTACAGAGCAAAGCTATAAAAGAAAACCTGCGCACCATATTTTTTAAGTTTTCATTGTGTGGTTGATTATTATCAAAAAATCTACTCAAAGAAATACAAGTCTGCTTTTTCTCGCAAGTGTGTTGAAAAACGTCGTATGACGTGTGTGCATTGATCATTAAACTCTCGGCTTTCTTATCGCGTTCTCCTACGGCTTACGCGCTCTGTAATTACCAACTTTGCACACATGTACCGCACTGTACTATAAAATGTACACTGTAATATATGCATAAAAATCAGTTATCAGAATTATTTAAGTACGTAATGTATTCACATAACTTTCATACCTAGTACCTGTAAATTGGCCGTCGGCCAAGCTAGCAGGTAGCAATTCTACACATTTTGTCTATCAGAAAATAAGTACCTAAGATCTCGGATCGCTGGGATCTTCGACTATTGGTATTATGTAATATAATGACAGAAAGATAACCTATTTGACCCCTATTTTATTATAATATCTCTCTCTGTGGTCGTTTCTTCATGGCTGAAGATCGTGATCACCGGACGTCTTTGATATAGCGTGGGCGGCTTGCCTCCGGCGACTTCTGTTGGTGGCAAACTGGACCACGTCGTATATATATATACATAATCATAATTATAAGTGTACTTATATCTTTCAATTGAGCACTTATTAATGACGCTTATATCTCTTAGTAAGATAAATCTCTGCAAAGCCGTGATAATCCAAGTAATATTCCCAACCAGCAGAATCACGTTCTATAAAAAAGTTGTACCCAAACGTATTTGATGAAACTAATCGGAGTTTCAATTAGTCCTATAAAAAATCTAAGAACATTTACTCAAATAGGAAAGGGCGCAGATATATCTCTATTCCGTGTTGTAAACTGCCTATAGTTGCTCTGTATGCATCAAACATGACCTTTACGTCTTGACTTGACTTTACGGTTGAGAGTTGAGAATGCGGAACGGTTACGACTTAAAAAAAATATATATAATAAACGTGTATAAATTAATGAAAATAACATAATAAGTGATGGCGTCTTGAGTTGAGCAATAATGTTCCGCGGGTTATCAAACTTTATTGTTTAGCGTTGTTAGCGAGAAATATCAAAGCGCGTCAAAGTTTTTGGAAAAGAAATAAATAAAATGATACTTTTCTTATCAGTTAACTGTTATAGAGACAAAGTGCAACACATGGATCACTATAGGCCTAGTATGTGATTTATAGAAAGATGGCGGTCATAAAAAAAATACTACGTCCACCATTTTACCTGATTTTACTGTGCACTATAACCGCTCTAAACGAATATACTGTAGGTATGTCAAATATGATACAAAGATAATAAAAAAGTATATAAGAAATATTTTTAAAGGAATGCGTCGTGCTCTTTCGCTGACTTCAAATCAGTGTCAGATTAGAGTTAAGTATTTCATACTTTTTAGTGTATTTTGAAGTCGATTTAATTTTTTTAAATTACTTTTTTATTTCGTCATTTTTAGTTTTTCCTAAATGCACTAGAATTTGACCAAAGTTTTTCCTTTGACACCACACCCGTAGCTCGTATCAATAAGCCAGGCCAAAACACATATTTGTCCATATCTTGAAAACTACTGAACCGATTTCGATGAAAATTGCATTTTTACCTAAGTTGAAGTAAATTTAAACCAATAAAAAATATTGTTACAATCCGATTAATATCTTCGAAGATATGCGTGGACAAACACACCTATTGTACAATTACATATTGTATATTTGTTTGGAAGCCCTAATAGATTATCATATGTGAATATAATGCAGTTCCAATAACATACATACGTGTCGAATTGATAATCTCTCCTTTTTAGGGTTCGTAGCCAAATGGCAAAAAACGGAACCCTTATAGATTCGTCATGTCTGTCCGTCTGTCTGTCTGTCTGTCTGTCCGCTGTATGTCACAGCCACTTTTTTCCGAATCTATAAGAACTATAATGTTGAAACTTTGTAAGTAGATTTATTCTGTGAACCGCATTAAGATTTTCACACAAAAATAGAAATAAAACAATAAATTTTGGGGGTTCCCCATACTTAGAACTGAAACTCATTTTTTTTTTTATAAATCCCATAAGTGTGGGATGTATATGGATAGGTCTTCAAAAATGATATTGAGGTTTCTAATATCGTTCTTTTCTAAACTGAATAGTTTGCGCGAGACACACTTCCAAAGTGGTAAAATGTGTGTCCGTGTAACTTCTAAAATAAGAGAATGATAAATCTATAAAAAATATATGATGTACATTACGATGCAAACTTCCACCGAAAATTGGTTTGAACGACATTTAGTAAGTAGTTTTTTTTTAATACGTCATAAATTGAAATTCATATCAAATACTCAGGTCTATACTACCATTTACTTATATACCTACAGGTTTCTACGGAACCCTCGGTGCGCGAGTCTGACTCGCACTTGGCCGGTTTTTTTTAAGTCGATTTAAAATGACAACAATATCACTTAATTATTTTGCTTTATTGTTGAGTATTGGTTCTCCTCTTACATGCTTATTTTGAGATGTATTGCTTTTGTTATACGACACCTTAAGATTGCGAGTAGCGCGACCTAGGTAGATACCTAGGTGATAGGTATACGTCGTAAAAGAAAATGGTTAATGGATATATAAATCATAATATTAAAGTTAACTATAGCTTTCCGGCCGCGGTTTCACCCGCGCCCCCTTATTTACCCCCTTACCTACCCTACTCTACCCTACCCTACCCTACCCTACCGCGCTTAGGTTACATTAGAAAAGTTTATATTGTCGGTCATCATCATCATATCAGCAGGTCCAGGGGCTCTACCGCGTAACTTTGGTCGTAATCGTAACGAATACCATCAATGAATTTCATCCAATCAGGGCCCACGAATGATCATCGTCGCGTCATACCGCGTGCGCGTCATTGGATGAAATAATTAATGGTGTTCGTTACGATTACCACCAAAGATACGCAATAGCCCGGCGGGTCAATCTGGTGGGAGGGCGTCCCACTCGGCGCTTTCCAGTACGTATATTGTCGTAAAGTTTTCTTAAATTGTCTAAGTTTCTGCAGTGAGGGCAACATCTAAACTACAGGCACAGAATAAAATAATAGTACTAACGTACTACAGGTCTTAGAGAAAAACGCTGAAAGGAACCCCATTTACGTTTGTCGACCCATGGGAAACCGATATCGACCCCAAGGGGTCGGGATATCGACCACTTTGGGAATCCCTGTTCTATGGGCTCTCGAATCTTACTCTACAAGGTATATTTTGTCTATGCTAATACCAATGATAATGATTTTGTATGTTTGCATTTCAGGTCCCACAGATCTTTTCAATACTTTGAGAAGCATTCCCAACAATTTGTTATCTACCTAATCAATAAGAGAGGAATTAAAAGTCTTAGGAAACAGTATATAGTGAAGTTAATATTATGTAAAATTATTATGTAACCGTCCTTTATTTTTAAAAGTATTTACATTTATTATAGCAGTTTTGGCATATTTATAATGTTGTGATATTTTCATAATGTAATCATACCTGTATTTTTGGAATATTTTTGAAATTGTATAAAATTTTTCGGACAAGTATATGGTACTTAATAAGAAAATGTTGTTGTTTATTTGCGATTTCACCAGTCACGCACCGTGAAGCTGGTACCTATGTGGCTGATAATAATAGGTACGTACCCAAAAGGTTATCAAATAGGACTAAATTTATTTTGTTTTTATTTTACTCGTTCAAAATGCTTTGCGCAGACGATAGCGCCGCGCCGAACTTTTGAGTCTGTGCAAATAGAACCTATACAATTCTAAACAGTAACGAAGCGCAAAAAGTCCTGCGCACAACCCTTTGTTTTCACTCAGACTTGTGTGCCGCAGACTCCATCGCACAAAAAGTCCGTCGTCTGTGCTGCACTTATACCGGAGAGAATACGAAAGCGTTTCAAGTTATCTCCTTTGTTGTCTGTCCCATATTTCGAATGGATTGTAGATATAATATTATACATACAATAATAAATTCACATATCGTAGTGTAATTCTGGACTATCGTGTCGCACTACTTCACTAATAGCTGCAGCCTGCACCAGTTTCTTGACTTCAATGTTGGATGTGCAGTATTGCCATGCTCGCTCCGTCCATACCACCGCAGAGAAACAGGCACCATTACTGATGAAGGCACGCAGAGTCACTGCACCAACGCCGCGCCCCATACATCGCCAGCCCTCTGATTTTACAGACTGCATAAAGCAGTCCCAAGATCCAGCGTACCGTCCTATAACGTCTCCCTGTACTCTAGATTTAACTACATCTACTGGATATAATAAAACCCAAGATAGTGCTCCAGCAATTCCTCCCGCAGCGAATACTCGCATCATTGACAGATTGTCCCGTGTCAGCGCTTCGTAAGTTGCGAAGTAAATGGCAAATGCTGGACTATCGCGAGCTATAGTAATACCTAACCCTCGAAAAAGGGCCTTACAGCCTCCGGTTCTAAGAATGTGTCGAGCACCCGCCCACGCACCTGCTGGCATACCTTCTCCAGGTGTTGACAGTTGCTGTCGAGTTTTGACTAATTCAACAGGTGCGCAAGCGAAACTTTGTAACATCCCTGCAGCTGCTCCTGCACTCGCATGGGTTATCAGTGAATTCTGATCGGGCATGGCTCGTCTTGTGTTTCCATAGGCTCCAAAGACGATTGCGTTCACACCGGCTATGCCTCCTAAAGGAGCCCATACTCCTCGATATGCACTTGTTAATGTTCCTCCTTTCAAGAGAACTTTCGCGCATTCTAGTGCACTACCTCTACCTGATTGCACGTGTACTTTCAATGTGTCTAAGGGGTGTCCAACTATAATTCCAGCACATCCTGTAACCAAAGTAACATTTAAAAATTCTGCTCAATATTTTTCCTGATAATTATTGAGATAAAAATAATTTTGAACTTACCTCCAATACATCCAGCTAGGAAATCTAGTGCCATATTTGCTGATAGATGTAATTTCTTTAGGTAGGAGGTGCCTGCAAGTGAAGATTTATTTTTAATTAAACATTCGAGAATATTCTTAGGTAGTCAGAAATTTTGTATTCTAACAATATGAAGAAAAAATAATATGCTTATATAAATATGTTAAATAAATAACATTAAATTGATTTCATTAATATTTTAGTACCTATTTATCATTCAATTATTATTAAATAATAGTTAGTGTTTTTTTCAAAAACCAATAATGTTTTTTTTTTCTTGATAATTAATGTTATTAAACCATGTTCTGACCAACGTTTGTTCTAGCGAATCGATCGATTAAAAAGTGACCATGTATATAACATATAGGTCTTACCTAAAATAGTTAACTCTTCCAAATAAGACGGTAAATTTTGAACTTCCAAATTTAAAATTATAAAAAAAAAGGAAGAACTTACCTCAAACGTTCAAATCAGGTAATCGTAGTGAGAATTCACGTTGTCTCCACTGGAGGTAATGCCAATGAACATATTGGTAGAGACGAGAAGTGCACAGATGGATCACCGTCCGAGTGTGATCCAGCCTCTTGTGGGAGTATCTCGAGTGTGCGCTAGTGCTGTCGAGGTGAGCGCAGCTCGTGAAACAACTGGACACTCGACACACATTATCTATTCTCCTAGGGTCACCCTTATCGCGGAGGGCAAAATACGTCTTTAAACAAAATAATCACACCTACAATAGTGGCCACAATGCAGATAACGCAGCTAAATATTGAGCCTGACGAACGTATTGCTCCCAGACCAATACCCGTGCCAATACTATAATCGTTAGGTATACCTGCAAGCGATCAGGAGGGATGAATTTACAATGAAGATATAAGAGAGCAGGGATAGCGCCTATCTGTAATATGAATAATTATAAATTATGTTGCTGTTCACATCTGTGTGGCCAACGTCATAATGATTTAGATATATCGTTGCAAAGCGCCCGGTTATCAGTTGGGTACCTAATGGTGCGTCCATGCTACACGAAGCGAGCACGAGCCGAGCCACGAACGGACAGGATTCGTTCGTTGTTCGCGTAGCGTGGACGGACTTGCGAGCCTCGAATGAGCATTCGTCTCGCACTCGAATGCGCTCCGCGCGATTGCGAATGCGATTGACAGTTTTTTCACGAACACAGGGATTCGCATTGCGCTCGCTGTAACGTCCACACTTGACATCTCGAGCAACGAACAAATTCTGTTCGTTCGTGACTCGGCTCGTGCTCGCTTCGCGTAGCATGGACGCACCATTATGATTACCTACTTCTATCCGCCTTCCAAATGTAATTTCAGTTTGCTTTATTTAACAGCTATTTCACCTCACTTAAGTTTGTGTGTTAAGTGCCGTGAATTTTATATAATTTATATAATCTGCAGAAATCTCTTCACACCCCTTTTGAAGAACCCCATGCTGTATTCCATTGGGAAAACCACGGCGGGGAGTTCATTCCACAGTCTGAGCGTCCACGGAAGGAAGCTCCTTTGAGCCCGCACAGTACGAAACAATTCAGGTTTCAATATGTGAGAATGGACTCCCCGTCGATGGCGAGAGTTGCGATGGTAGAAGGTAGCCGTGGGCATCATCTTAAACAATTCTTCAGAACACCATCCGTTGTACAAGGATTAAGTACTAAGTTTTATGCGATATATGGACAAATTGGGAGTACATCATGGTTTCTTCAAGGAGGGCGTGAAGAATTTTGCGTATGGTAGGCAACGCGCGATTGATATCCTTTTACCTTCTCTATCAAACATATAGCAAAAAGCTATTGATTGATAGCTACTGATTGACCATGGTATCTTAAAAACCAAAGCTTTACTTCTGAAAATCAATGACTCAATCAAATCAATCAGAATGGTTACCGAGAAGGAAAATCGACGACTGATGTCGTAAATGACCTATCGAACTAAATATATTATGTACATGAAAAAGGGCCATATTTTTTATCTCGCAAAGGCATTTAATGATACGGTATAGGTTCCAATTCTCCTCATAAAAATCGAAAGTGATATGGAAACAACGTTTACCCTGCCTTCATGATACGAGCTACGGGTGTGGTGTCAAAGGGCCATTACAAAACCTTGGTCAAATTCCTACACTTACTAGCTGAGAGCTAGTGAAAGGTAGATAGTGTATATTTCAACAAACCTTTAATTTTGTCCAGTAATTCTCTCATACCTACTGTAGGTATGTACATAAGATGGGGACTACTAGGTATAAAAATGAGATGAACTTCAACAGTATCTCAACAAAACTACATACCTAGGTACTATTAAGATTTTTTTAAATATACTAGGTACTATTGTTATTGAAAAATAACAATGGTAGAAGATTGTGGTGGTAGTGACATCAAAATAAAGCTTTTTTTTATATAAATTTCTAATGTTTTACCAAATCTATGTTTTGATATGTTATTCTGAACAGTAGGTATCAATCATAAGTTTATATTTATCACGGCCATTTTCTCCGGTTATAATAATCCGGGAGACAGCGAAACTTTACCTAGAGCTCGAGCATATACGTATTTATAGTAAGTACTCACTTTTATATCCAGTCAATCTGCATATCATTGAATATTCAATTATGAATATAAAAACCGGCTAAGTACCTACCACGCGAAGTTAACTAGCTCAATTAACAACTTCATCCAAGTATGTTTCTATGGAATGTGTAAGAAATTTTTCTTGTTTCTTCTTTTTGATTCAATACCCTCTAAAATGTTTTATTTTTTTGTACAAATCAATGTATTGAGCTCGCCATGATTCTTTCAGCTTTCTAGGACTTCAGGAAGTACCTTAGAATTTTTGTTATCGCGGTCAGTGAGTGTGTCAATCAGTGACAAAATTAAGTTTAAATTAAATTTGACTTGCAATAATTCTTTAATTACTGGTTAAAATTTTATGTAATTTGGTAATATCCTATGTAATGCCCTCTTGCTCAAATTTAGGTTTCTAGCTTGTTCCACAACGAAGTTACAGGAGGGTCGAAAACGGCCCGAATGGCTTCGAGAAAAGGATGGTACAGCCGTGCCTTTTTACCCGACTGACCCGGAAGGAGGGTTATGTTTTTCGAGTGTATGTATGTATGTATGTAGGTATGTATGTATGTATGTATGTATGTATGTCTATTTCTTTGGCACGCTCTGCGGCCTAAACGGCTTGATGGATTTAAACATATGAGGTATCGTTAGATTCGTCTTAACTGTGGGAGTGTCATAGGGTATATTATTTTTAGATGGCGTCTACAAAAATAAAAAGAGGGGGGGTATTAAAAATAAAAATCTCTATATTATAACAATATGGGTATCAAATGAAATCTTGTGAATAGCCCATTCCATATATGTATATATTGTAATACTTTTATGCTACCATTTTGACGTAAACTGCAAAAAACCACGTTTAATGCAATGACATTAGGTAAGTACTGAGACTGAGCGGTTACCGTACGTAACTCACAGAGTTGCGATGGTGGTTAGCCTTACTTTACCTTACCGCTCATTTACTAACTAACACATACAGCTCACTCTGTATAAAACTAAAAAGTCTGAAATAAAATAATTATTAAAAGAAACAAAAAACCCGACTGCGTAAAACAAAAATTAACTGAAAAGAGAAAAACAAGCTCTTTAATCTATAGAATTTTGAATATAACTTGAATGCTATAAGGTATTGCAGTCGGGGATAAACAAATATAACAAAAAAAATACATAGGTTATTGCTCTTTTGCTTGACTTGGCGGGGGGGGGGGGGGGCACTTCAGTATAGTAATCTGTGCTTCAGTGCCCCCAGAGAACCTAACTTACTTAAGAAATTTGATGTAATATAGCCGTAAGTATTCCAATAAAAATAAAATAATAAATAAAACAAACCCTATTAGGTACTTACTTTAGCCTCAGAGTAAATAAATACTGCTTTAGCCTATTATTTTTATTAGTCTACGCCGTCTGTCCGTCTGACCGTCTTTCGGCAACATGTAAGGTCTCACGAATGCTTTATTTGTCTCATTATATACGAAAGCGTTTCAAGTTAGCTCCTTGGTTGTAATGTTACTGTTCCATACTTTGAATTCATTGTAGATATTTATATTACACATACAATTATAAATTCACGTATCGTAGTGTGAGTCTGGACTGTCGTGTCGCACTACTTCACTAATGACTGCAGCCTGCACCATCTTCTTGGCTTCAATGCTGGATGTGCAGTATTGCCATGCTCGCTCCGTCCATACCACCGCAGAGAAGCAAGCACCATTACTGATAAAAGCACGCAGCGTCACTGCGCCCAAGCCGCGGCCCATACATCGCCAGCCTTCCGATTTCACTGATTGTATAAAGCAGTCCCAAGATCCAGCGTACCGTCCTATAACGTCTCCCTGTACTCTACATTTCACTACGTCGACTGGATACAGTAAAATCCAACATAGAGCCCCGGCAAGTCCTCCCGCTGTGAATACTCGCATCATTGACTGATTATCCCGTGTCAGCGCTTCGTACGTTGCGAAGTAAACAGCGAATGATGAACTATCGCGAGCTATTGTAATACTTAACCCACGAAAGAAGACCTTACAACCCTCGGTTCTAAGAATGTGTCGGGCGCCCGCCCATGCTCCCGCAGGGATACCTTCTCGATGTGTTGACAGTTGCTGTCGAGTTTTAACTAATTCTACAGGTGCGCAAGCGAAACTTTGTAACGTACCTGCAACTGCTCCTGCACTCGCATGCGTTATCAATGAATTTTGATCTTGCATGGCTCGTCTTGTGTTTCCATAGGCTCCAAAGATGATTGCATTCACACCTGCTACACCTGCTAAAGGAGCCCACACTCCTCGATAGGCACTTCCTCCTTTCAAGATAACTTTCGCGCATTCTAGTGGACTACCTCTGCCTGATTGCACATGCACTTTCAAAGTGTCTAACGGGTGTCCAACTATTATTCCTGCACATCCTATAACGAAAGAAAAATTTACAAATTCTGCTCAAATTTTCATGTAAAATATTGAGATATAATTTAATTCTGAACCTACCTCCAATACATCCAGCAAAGAAATCCAGTGCCATATTTACTGATTGATGGAATTTCTTAGGTAGGACAATCGAGTAAGTAAGTGTTCTTTCTTAGGTACCTAGTAATTAGGTATTTGTAAACTAACACAATGAAATAAATTGAATATTGGAACAATAGCCAATATTAGGTACTGACGATATTGGTTCCTATTGCCCTTTCGACCTTCCAACTAGGGAATGCAAACAAGTTTCACCGAAAATCGAAAAACCGGTTATTCGGTACGGTTTTGAACAACAAAAATACTGGTTTTTCGATTTTTTATTTCGGTTTTCTTTCTATGTTTAAAAAAATGAAGATTAGCTGCTTTTTGATGCATCGTCCATGTTTCAGCTCTACACAAAAATAGGAAATATTTAGCATCTCATTAAGCGGACTTTGGTGTTTTTGCGATGCGAAGATCTTTACATATCTTCAATATCATATTAGGATTACATTGCAATAAAACTAAATCTATAACTCGTAACTACCGAAATACCTGCTGCTTGGCATGTTGGCATGAATTATTATGGTGCGTCCATGCTACGCGAAGCGAGCACGAGCCAGGCCTCGAACGAACAGGATTCGTTCTTTGCTCGCGATTTCAAGCGTGGACGTACTTAAGGAACCTTCAACGAGCCTACAACGAGAGCGATGCGAATCTCTGTGTTCGTGAAAAAACTGACAATCGGGCGGAGCGCAGTAGAGCACGCTACGAATGCTCGTTCGAGCCTCGCAAACCCATCCACGCTACGCGAATCGTGTTCGCAGTGTGCTCGTTCGTGGCTTTTTTTTTCACAATTCAATTCACAATCATTTATTCAAATAGACCTTCGCAGGCACTTATGAAAAGTCTGACTCTAATTCTCTAATACCGGTTCAGAAGGTTACATTTGCTGAGAAGAGCCGACAATAAGCTCAGCAATAACTCATTTAAGAGCACTCAGCTCACCATACTTTTCAAACAAAAGCTCTGTACTTATGATGGCGTTTTAAACACTTTTCGTTAGATGTTTTAAACAAATTGGTATCTTGTGAACTATATCTAGCAGTGTAACTAGGCGAAAATAAAAAAAAGTGTGAAACAAATTCAGTAAAAGCCTCCGAAAAACACCTTTTTTCACAAATTTTACCTGAACTTTAATATAATCGATATGGCTCGGCTCGTGCTCGGTTCACCAAGCATGGACGCACCATAATAATTTATGCCAAGCAGCAGGTATTTCGGTAGTTACGAGTTACAGATTTAGTTTTATTGCAATGTAATCCTAATATGATATTGAAGATATGTAAAGATCTTCGCATCGCTTAAACACCAAAGTCCGCTTAATGAGATGCTAAATATTTCCTATTTTTGTGTAGAGCTGAAACATGGACGATGCATCAAAAACATCGTAACAAGATTGACGCCTTTGAGACGTGGTGCTGGAGGCGCTTGCTGAGGATAAGATTAGTGCTCACCGCACTAAACTTTCCATCCTGAAGGAGCTTCGCATCAAACTTCGCGCGAGTGATACCCCTGGTGTTGCAAGCGTCCATAGGCTACGGTAACTGCTTACCATCAGGCGGGCCGTATGCTTGTTTTTTTTATGTACAAAAAAAAGTATTATATCAGTTATCCGGTTTCCATAGTACAAGCTCTACTTCGTTTGGGATCAGCCGGGCTATTGCGTATCTTTGGAGGTAATCGTAACGAACACCATTAATTATTTCATACAATGACGCGCACGCGGTATGACGCGACGATGACCATCGAGGGCCCTCATTGGATGAAATTCATTAATGGTGTTCGTTACGATTACCACCAAAGTTACGCGGTAGAGCCCCAGATAGCTGGGTGTACAAAAAAAGGTCGTCCGGCATAAAAACTCAGCCTACTGACATGAATAAATTGCAACATGGTGCCTGGAGTAGGTACAGAACCTGCACTTCAACCTATGCAGCATACGTTACCGATGATATCAGAAATTAATCAATGTTTGCCATTCATTGGTCCAAATATTTAAAATCTACAATAAAAATTCCCCGAGCGAGAGCTACTAAAGGATACAATTATAAGGGACCCTTTATACGAAAACCTCCCGAAGATGGTGGTAGAATTACTACGATTCAGACTCGCAGTGGGGCGGTCGAAACTTTTGATAATAGTTAGGTTGTGCCGTATTACGGTTATTATTTGACGGGCCAGACGGCGCTCTAGTCAAGATTCCACCTATCGCGCCGCTGGTCGTGGATTCGATTCCCACACAGGACACATGCATTTGTGTGCATGAACATGTCTGTATGTCCTGAGTCTGGGTGTAATTAAGTATGTATTTAAAACCAAAAAGTAGTATATGTATTATATCAGTTATCTGGTTTCCATAATACAAGCTCTGCTTAGTTTGGGATCAGATGACTGTGTGTGAGGAATGTCCCAAGATATTTATTTATTTATTTATATTTAGGATTCAACTAAGATATGTTTTTTATATGGAAGGATGCGAGCTATGGAAGCGTGCTATGGATGGTCGCGAGAGGTGTAGCTATGTGCAGAACAGAGTACCTACAGTAGGCCCGCCTTTGTCGCTGAAAGTAGACATGCCATCGTGGAAGCAAAAAGTTATACATCGCATAGCTCGAGCTGCGCATCTTCAAATTGTGGTGGAAAAGCAGCCTTAGGGTGCTTTTCCACCACAATTTGAAGATGCGCAGCAGAGATGTGCTCTGCAGCTATGCTGCGAGGATGAAATAGCTAAGCTGTGAAACTATGTGACCGTTTCCACTGATACTAAGCTATGTAGCGGTGCGAGTAAGATGTGCTATGAAGATGCGCCGCCCGAGGAAGATGCGCATATAAAAAAAACATATCTTAGTTGAATCCGTTTCCACTAGTGCTAAGCTATGTGCACCAATGATTATGATTGGTGGATATCAAACGAATCCATAACAACATAGCATAGCACATCTCTGGTGGAAAAGCAGCCTATAACAGCAGCGACAGAAAATCAGTGCTGCTATCCGGTTTCGGAATAGCAGTGTAATACTGAGTCGCTGACCAATTTTGATGTCACACAACACTACTCTGTTTCTTATGCTTTGTAAAATGTTTTATTTTATATGTATTATGTGGTGTTGTGTGTATTCTCAAAATAAACGAATTTTCTTTCTTTTCTTCTTTCTTTCTATAAGCTGGACAATATGTCAGTAGTAATGAGGCAGCGTGGCGGCTCCTTAGTTTTCCGTTACACGAAAGATATCCGACGGTAACACATCTTGCCATACACATAGAAAATGGACAGCGTGTTTTCTTTAATGACAGTAATGTCCAGGAAAGGACTTTATCACAAATCAAATTAACTGCCCTTTACCAGATTTCCAAATCGAAGGTTTATTAAAAACTTTATTATATTCCGAAGTTCCCCGTTATTATATAATTATGGAATACCTCAAAAAAGGAGTGGACCAAACTTCAACAGGAGTAACTTAAACGCGGCGTGCGTTTAAGTTACTCCTGTTGAAGTTTGGTCACATTGGACATATTTGGTTGAATCATCGGACGCTCTTCAGCTCTTGGTCGTGTTTACCCAGTTCAAAGAACGACCAAACGAACTAACTTTCAATGCTTTTGTCTGCTCATGTTATTGCATTATGTTCAGGGCCCAAATAGCTATAGAGACCTTAAAATTGTCAACGGTCAGGAATCAGGAACTTATAGGGAAGCATGTGAAGCTCTACATATGTTAGAGAATGGCAAAATTAGTTCCTTGCTTGCAGTGACGTAGCTAGGTAACTAAAAGCCCTGGGGCAAAAAATAAACTAGGGGCCCATTTAGGGCCCCAACAAAACTATTTAAATTTTTTATGTCAAGCCATCTCACTTTTACACCTGGAGCAAGACTACACTCACACATTAAAAAGAGACATCGTAGCATCTCAGGTACAAGTAGCATGTTCCGCCATCTTGTCTGTCAAGATATTCCGTATGAAGGGTCTACAACTATTTGTTTATATGCGAAATATTAGGCGCCGATCCCACAGAGAGAGTTCTAGAGTTCCGCGTTCAGAGTTCTGCATTTCTTTTTTTTTTCAATAACTCTATTTATAGTTTGTAAGTCAGAGTCCGAGGGGCCCCCTGAGCTTGGTGGCCCCGGGGCACTGCCTCGTCTAGCCCCTAGGTAGCTACGCCACTGCTTACTTGGTGCCAGAACAAAGAGACGGCTTTCAACAAGTGTTATGTCAAGTAGGTACTTCTTTCTCGACGGCCCTGGAGCAAACGGAAAAACGTTTTTCCTGAGCATATTATTGGCCTTCATAAGAAAAGATCAAAATCTCGATGTTGCCGTAGCTTCCTCCGGTATAGCCGCTGCACTACTGAATAGCGGGCGTACTGCACATTAGTACGTTCTAAATTTGCCATTAAATCTTTCACAGGTCGGAAGAGTCACCTATTTGCAATTACATCAAAATTAGCTCTCGAGGTATGATGCTACGATAATGTGCACGTTTAGAGTGGGACATGTTACTTTCGTTAGCCGAACTCTTTAGGACTTGCGAGAGAATAGAGATATTATGGGAGGAATAGTAGTTTTACTTGATGGCGACTTCTGACAAACTTCAGATCCAGAAGGGCACACATGCAGATGAAATCAAAGCCTGTCTCAAATCATCAATCTTAATATGAGATAAGTTAAAAAATTAAGACTAACAACTAACTAATTGAGAGTGCACCTTTATAATGACGCTAAGATTCGGGATACTACGTAGAGACACTATTGAAAATTGGCGTTTGAAGTTTGGGCACGGATGCTGAAGGCTGTATTTTACTTACAGGAGAATTCTGTAATTTTATGTGGAGCTCATTGCTAAAATGTACCCGGACTTTTTACATATTTTAGGCTTTTCCTGCAAACCTACGAACTTCAGTCTCAGAATCTATGTAGGTTTTTTTTTTTACAAATTTGCAGAATGAAATTGAATGTTCAAAATTTTCCAGTACCTTCGCCAAAAAAAGTTAATAAACTTTTCGTTTCATACTTCGGTTTCTCCGGCACACGCAGGTGCGAGAAAAGTCTTCAACAGTTCCTGCAACCTCAGCGGCTGCACATCAACATGACATCTGTCATGGGTATATTACCAAGTTCAAGTGTGGCTTGGTTATCACCTAGACCCAAAAGACTGGGGTTGGAAGTTGTTCGACAATACATCAGAACCAGTTCAGACTTTACTTCCACCTGCGCCGGGAAAACTGCTAAACATATTTTTTTGCAACTGTAAAAGAGGTTTTAAAACTGCTAAATGTGGTTGCAAAAAAGTTGGACTGTTTTGTTCTCTAGCATGTACAAATTTTCAAGGCCGGTCGTGCTGCAATGTTGAATCACCAGCAGTTGAGGATTCGTTTGATACCAACGAGGAGACATGCAATGTATCACTATTGACGCAATTTACTTGCACCCAGGATGAAGAAGAAGAACAAGAAGAAGAGAAAGAGGAAGCAGAAGTATTAGAGAATTATGAATCAGACGAATGAATTTCCCTATTTTTTGTTATTTACACCGCTTTTATCATTTTCAACCCTTGCCAATATCTTTTATTATTCAACTAGCTTTTTGCCCGCGGCTTCGCTCGCGTAGACTATAAGATTTGTTCGCGTAATAAACGCTAAGATATTAATTTCGTGAAGATTCCTAATTGTTCTTGTGAACTCGGTGGCCAATGCGATGATGGGAGTGCGGCGCGGCGACAGCTGGTGGAGGACCACGTGCTCCCATCCATCAATCATCAATCAGCCAGGACTTTGCTTTTTAAATGAGTAATTTTAATCTTTTATATAAAGCCGGCCAAGCTCAAGACTTAGTCTCACTCGCGCACCGAGGGCTCTGACCTTCTTTGGACATATATTTATTGGATTGGGCCATCACTGTTGTTTAAAACCGGACCGCATAATTAAGTTTGTTTGTGAAGGAATTTGGATGATATTGAAAAAACTGTGCTAGTTAGAAACATTGTTCTATTTTTCCTATACTTTTTCCAGATTTTTCGCATTGCGAACGTCGGAGATTGGTATTATTCATCAAAAAGTCTTAAAAAATAATAGAAACATGTTTTAAAATGTACAAATAAAGCCCTTTCACATGATACCTCACTTAAATTTGCAGCCTTGCTTTGAAATTGCAGATGCCTCATAGAGTAGGTATAGGCTACACGTCAAGAAAGGATTTCCCGAAACGTAACCACTTGAAAGAGAAATTGGACTCTGGCTGCAAGCAGGTTCTCTCATTATCAATTTGGAGCAGCCCGAGCAGGGAGGTTCCTCCCCCTTACATCGCAGTTGTGTTCCTGCGGTGAGTAAGGTCGCCAGAGCTGGGTGTAGGGGACCAGTATGTAGTAGGCACCAAATAATACCTACTGCTGCCGGCATAGCGACTCCTCTCAACCTTCAAACACTTTCAAGAAGGGTGTAGAGAGAGATTCGGTAAAGCGTGAGTGATACCCCTGGTGTTGCAAGCGTCAATAGGCAACGTTAACTGCTTGCCATCAGACGAACAGCAAGTTTTTTATTTGTCCTGTCTTCGTCGTAAGTGTTACTATTTATATGCCCTACATATGCCTATATGGCTACCAGTATGGTACTTTTGTCGATCAGGCTGGCCACCACATACTATCGTGCGTAAAAAGCACAGGCAGGATTCCGCTCCACTCCGACTTTAATGACATCATTCATAGGGCTCTTGTCAGAGCTCTCGTGTCAGCTATTCGTGTATCGAGTGGCTTGAAGCGTAACGATGATAAGAGGTCCATCTGACATTAATGTCCTGGAGCTCATTGTATTTTTCGCGACATATCGAGGCGTCTGATTGACGGTTCCTATAGCCAAAGGGCTGACGAATACTCCAGCTAGAAGATTAGCATCACCATACAAAATGGCATCGCCCGACGCCTGCAAAGTTTGGGCACACTACCAACTGGCAAAAAATTATATCAGCAATATTCTCTTTGTGAACTGCTGGTCTCTATTTTTATTTTTATTTGTTTTCTGTTTGTTTTCTATTTCCCACTTAGTCTGTCAAGCAATTTCATCATATCTGAATTGTTCATGGTCGTTTTTGAGAAATCGATGAACATACATGAAAAAAGAACATACGCGTCCAACTTAGAGTTTCCTCCTTCTTTTTTGAGTCGGTAAAAAATAGGATACCTTTTATCACGGGAGAGTTCCCGCGAGGGTGGTACAGTGGGAATAGTTACTCGACCCAGAGCTATGCCATATGTAGGCAAAAAACTTTAAATGAGAACACATCGTGAAGTTTTGCAGGTTCGATTCTTACTTAGGTAAGCCTTTTTCATAAGTTCGTCAATGCAGCTGTATTTATTTGTAGCTTTTTTTCGTAGTGAACAAAACTAAAAGGTCAAACGGGAGAGCGCTGATGGCTCTCATCAACCTAAAAAACTTGTGTCAAAATCATTGATCATGTCATAAAATTGTGAGAACGAAACCATAGTGCGATTCAGGAAAAAGACAACGCCATCTAGTAGTTCTCTCCCTCTGTGTCTCATAGCCGTGAGACGGCCTGTAAATAAATAAATTGAGATATCTTTTTTTCCCGTGAGCCGATTTTGATGAAACAAAGCCTAGTTGAAGCGCCAAGCAACGCTCAATCACCCTGTGGAAACCCCATGCAAATCCGTTCAGTGGATTGGAAGATTATCCTGTTCAAACAGACAAACAGACAGACAGAAAGACAGACAGACAGACATTTTTTTTTTAAATGGTATTTATGTATTGTGTTAGTCATTCTACATCACCCCCAATCAGTTTTTGGTAAATTAAATGGTATTTATGTATTGTGTTAGTCATTCTACATCACCCCCAATCAGTTTTTGCTCAGAGTAGATAAATACTACGTACAACAGAGGGTCAGCGCCCATACTTCAAAAGTTACCACCGTAACTCGCGCAAGTACAGCGCCGGTGGTGAGTCAAAGGTACTATTTGCTAGTCTTGCCACGTATGTCACTACAGCAATGTTAGTTTTGTCAGTAAATGACAACAGATGTCACTTTTTATAGAACAGTATTTTAAAGGACGATGGGCACTTTTTATTGTTTGAAGTTTTTAATTTAAAAGGCGTGAAAGTTAAAAAGTTTAAATAATGCTTACCTAATTATATCCTTTAACATTTTACCATTTTTTGCCTGGTTGGCTGAATCCTAAAGTATAGGGCATAGCGACAAATGCTGAAAGGAGCCCCAAGGCCGATGTTGGGTTTTTGGGCCTTTCTAAATTCAAATTCACCCGCCAATTCATCGACCAGCGCTACGAACCGTAGGCGCAGGAACAAATAATTCCGCGCTCCGCCGTGTGGTGGCGCCTCAGTCGTCTTTCAAATTTATGTCGCTAGCGACCGCACGTAATGTACGACAAGTACTCAAAATAATAATAAAACGTCATAAAACCATTACAAAATTCAGTGTAGTGACGTTAAACAGTTACCCGAGGACTTGAGCCACCGTTCCATCTAATTGTGAACACAGTTCTTCAGTTCTGGACGCAGTTGGGAGACCCTCAAGATCAGCCTGGCGGGTGACGTACATCACAATTTTGTTATTTCCATAGCCCTTTTATATATGTGATTTTTTAACTAAATTATTCAATTCACATGGTGTACCGTATACACCATTTTTGGACATTCGAGCCTAGATTAACCAGTTACGAAGTTAGGATTCATCAATTTCAACAAAATATCCACCTTACAAAGTCATACCTATTTGTATCAATTACACATAATTTGCAATAGGTGCATGCTTCTTACACACAGATACATACTCTAACAAGACTGTTTGTTATAATTTTGATGTGTAATTAAACTGAATACGCATAATTTCAAAGTTAATAAAATAATTTTTGTTCTTTGTGCTAACGCATAGCGCGTAGGTAGGTGAGCCGGCCGGTCATCGGCTGTCGTCTGCAACCGCCATTACGCACGACCGGCGATTTTTATTGCAATTAATTTAATTTTGCATTTAGTATTTTTTTTTTATATTTTTCGATCTTGATCCTATTTTCAGTTGAAATTAAGCAAAATGTCTCGATCTCAAGGAGTTAAAGCCAGTAAAGACGATGTCTCCCATGATATTGATGATTTTGACAAATTGTTACAACCATTAAGTATTTCTCAGGAAATGTTTTTTATGCGATTGCAGTCAGTATTCGAGATGTCAAAGAGTGTTGTTGATAAACCAGACTTGTGTGACATTTTCAAAGCACGTGTGCGTGATCTTCCTATGATACGTGATAAGTTTGAACAAAATATAACGCAAATTATTGGGATTAAAAAGTCTGCGAACCCGGCATTTGTACCCACATACAAGGAGATCGACGCGTTTGATCAAATGTACTACAAAATTCAATCTGTTGCTCAGAGTATCAACACACAGCAACCTCAGAGTAGCACTCGCGTAAAAACAAGATTACCTAAATTAGAAATATTTCACTTTGATAGTAAACTTGAGAATTGGCCTACATTTAGAGACACTTTCACTAGTTTGGTTCATAATAGTTCAGACATTTCTAACATCGAAAAGTTTTATTATTTATTGTCAGCTGTGAGTGGATCTGCCTTGACCGTCGTGAAGTCGCTGCCGGTCACAGCTGATAACTACCCGTTAGTATGGAGCGCTTTAGTCAAGCGGTACGAAAATAAGCGCGCGCTTGCGACCGCTTATTTAGATAAATTATTTAATTTCAAGCCTTTAACGTGTGAATCGGCGGCGGGATTAAATTCATTTTTACAAACATTTCAAGAAAGTGTTAAGGCTCTTCAGCTATTAAATATACCTGATATAGCGAGTTTCGTTTTGTTCTATATCTCGTTACGTAATCTCGACCCTACTACGAGACGCGAATTCGAATTGAACTCGAAGCAAGGGGAAGTACCTGCGTTCAACGATTTAATGTCTTTTATCGAAAGCCATGTTAATGTTTTAGAAATGTCTGATTGTAAGCCAAATTCAAATAAGATTTCAAACATTAATAAATCAAACCAAAATATTAGATCGAATTCAATGCAAACATTTTCAAAACCTAACCTTAATAAATCAAATAATCAAAAGACGTCCTTATCATCGTCCGTTTGCAGTACAGACAAACCCAGTGAATCAATTAAATCCAGGGATTGTCTGTATTGTAAAAAAATGCATTCAATTTATAGATGCAATGAGTACATTGACCTTTCGCCGGAACAACGTCTAAGCAAAATCAAGCAACTAAAATTATGTGAAAATTGCCTTCGTGATCATGCGTTAAAAGACTGTCCGTCGAGGGTTCGGTGTACCATTTGCAAAAATATGCACCATCATACTTTGCATATCGACTCGGGTTCTAGTACGGTTTCAACTTCGAGTTCGAATTGCAATGTTGGTACTGTGTCGCTTACTTGTTCTACTGATGCGACAGTGCTACTTGGTACTGCTATTATACACGTCGCAGACTGTTGGGGCCAGTACCATAATGTACGTGCTATAATAGACAGTGGTGCTATGACTGGCTACATGACTCGAGATTGCGCGAAACTACTCGGACTTGAACGACGCAAGTGCGAGTTTCAACCAATAGGTTTGGGTGGAAATCCAGTACAAGACTTCGGTGTCTCGACTTGTACTATCAAACCTCGGAATAGTAATTGTCCTGTTTTGACTACTGACACTATTATCGTGAATAGTATTGCCGGTAATCTACCGACTACGCATTTATCAAATACGGTTATTAATCAATTTCAAAATCTCGTTTTGGCGGATCCAGGGTTTTATAAACCAGCACCTGTAGACATGCTGATTGGTGGTGACTTATTCCCTTATATTTATAACGGTGAACGTATCATCCCACGCCAAGGTTGTATTCCTGTAGCCATGAATTCTATATTCGGTTATGTGATCGCAGGACAGACTACGGTTGGTAGTTCAGATCAGACAGGCACTGCTGCGTTTTCGGAAATTAGTCAGATAGTTAATACCAAATTTTGTGGACTGTCAACAAATATTGATCAAATCATGTCAAATTTTTGGGAACTGGAAAGTATACAGTCTGCTATAGAACAGAATCCAGACGACGTATTGGCCGAAGAATTGTTTGCAGCTAGTTATAGGCGCGATAGTACCGGTAGGTATGTAGTACAATATCCTTTTCGACCCACTTTAGAGTTAGGTGATTCTCATCAGACGGCGGTTCGTAGGTTTGTCAATCTAGAGTCCAAACTCGAACGTCAACCGCTACTTAAGTCTGAGTATCACAATTTCATGCAAGAGTATGAAAGTCTTGGGCACATGACTTGTCTGGGTACTATGCAAAACGTGGATTCAAAATATATTATCCCGCATTTTTGCATTTTCAAGCCCTCGAGTACGACAACGAAACTTCGTGTGGTGTTCGACGCGTCAGCCAAGACATCAAATAGTCTGTCCCTGAATTCGGTAGTTCTTCCAGGTCCGAAACTTCAGGCAGATTTAAATCAACAGCTGATTAACTTTCGTTTGAATGAGATCTGCTTGTCCGCGGATATTTGTAAAATGTACCGTCAGATCCTCATCGATCAGAGTCAACGAGAGTATCAGCACATTCTTTGGCGGGATTCACCAAATAAAACAATCCAGATTTATCAACTGAACACTGTGACATACGGGGTGGCCAGCAGTCCATACCTGGCGATCAAAGTGCTACAGACCCTCGCTGAAAACGAAGCAGAAAAATATCCAAAAGCTTCTGCGGTACTGAAGCAGGCTTTCTTTATGGATGATTTTCTCTGGTCCGTTTCCTCAGTACAGGAGGCTGCTGATTTACAGGACGAGCTCATGGCACTACTACAGAGTGGTGGGTTCACGTTACGAAAGTGGTCTAGTAACTGTGCTGAAGTTCTGCAGCGGTTGCCAGCAGAGCATCGCGAGACTCCTGTTGAATTCAGCACTGATCAGAACCTTTCCATCAAGGTCCTTGGTCTTCAATGGTTGCCAGCTTTGGATTCATTTTCGTTTTCAACGACTCCGATGAACCCTGTTGTCACAAAGCGAACGGTTTTGTCTCAGATTGGTCGTCTCTTTGATCCACTTGGTTTTGTTGCACCTTGCGTGTTCTTTGCTAAATGCTTCATGCAGAAACTGTGGGCCCTCAACTTAGGTTGGGACCAGAGTTTGCCTGCTAATATGGAAGAACAGTGGCTAGCCTTTGTCAACGAACTACCCCTGTTATCCGAATTTAAACACGAACGTCATGTTGCTGTCGCAAATGAAACCTATACTCAGATTCTAGGGTTCTGCGATGCGTCAAGTCATGGATACGCAGCTGTCGTATATTTACGTTCTACAAATGATGCCGGCATGAGTAAAGTAAGTCTGCTCATTGCCAAATCAAAGGTGGCTCCATTAAAGACTCTTTCTACTCCACGTTTAGAGTTAATGGCAGCACATCTTTTGTCAAAGTTAATCAAATATGTCAAGTCCGTCTTAAAGGACCGACTTCCAATTAATGAGACGCTGTTATTCACTGATTCATCAGTGGTCTTAGCGTGGCTCAACACACCTTCTTACAGTCTCAAGGTCTTTGTGGCCACTCGCGTGGCCAAGATATTGGAAGCGGTATCTCTGGAATGCTGGTTCCACGTGAGTGGTGCATGTAATCCAGCTGATATCTGCTCCCGCGGCGCAGCCCCGTCTGCGTTGTTGGCGATGCATGAGTGGCTAAATGGACCTAATTGGCTTTCTCTAGTCAAGTCGCACTGGCCAGTTAAGACCATCGATGAATTCAGGGATGTCAGTCCTCCAGAACTAAAGCCTCAAACCACTTTAGTTTCTGTGGATAATCCTCAATCAAAAAGTTTACTCTATGACTTGACTGAGAAGTATTCTAGTTTTGACAAGCTTATCAATGTCGTTGCTAGGTGTTTTCAATTTATTCAAAACTGTAAGGTTTCAAAAACAGAACGGAGAGCTCTGTCGGTTAGTGACATTCGCAAGGCACATGACGTCATAGTTAGGTCTGTTCAAGCTCATCATTTTTCAGCAGATACTACAGCACTGTCGAAAGGCGAGCATTGTTCTCAACCACTAAGAAAGCTACACCCTTTCTTGGACTCTAAACGTTTCCTCAGGGTGGGGGGTAGACTTTCCCAGTCCAGTTTGACTTATGACAAAAAGCACCCTCTGCTTTTACCGAAGTCTTCTAATTTCACTCAAATCTTAATTGACTATTATCATAAGTTGCATCTGCATGTCGGTCCACGAACACTTCAGAGTATTATAAGCCAAAAATACTGGATCATATCTGCTCGGAGTGCAATTCGTTCTCGTACGATTCGATGCATATCATGTTTTAAAGTCTCACCGTCAACTCGTCAGCCCCTCATGGGTGAGTTGCCTAAGTATCGATCTCAAGATACTCATGTATTCCACACTGTTGGAATAGACATTGGCGGTCCCTTTTATTCAAAAGAGTCTAGTCGCAGAAACGCCAGAATTTCCAAGTCGTACTTGTGTGTGTTCGTCTGCTGTTCAACCCGTGCAGTACATTTGGAGGTTCTGTCGTCTCTGAGCACTGAATGTTTCATGGCCACATTTGACCGTTTCACGGCTAGACGCGGCCTTTGTCATACCATTATATCTGATAATGCCACGAACTTCGTGTCAGCCGGCAAGCATCTGGCAGAAGTTTCAAGTTTCCTTAATTCAAATGATAAAGACTTGACCGTTAGGATGACTAGCCGCCGAGTTGAGTGGAAACATAATCCTCCCACAGGAAGCCATTTTGGTGGAATATACGAATCTGCCATCAAATCGGCAAAAATACATTTAAAACGTACAATAGGCACCAGGGCATTGTCTTTTGAAGAATTGACAACAGTCTTCTCTCGAGTTGAGGCTGTATTAAATTCAAGACCCTTGTGTCCTTTATCAAATGATCCTACCGAGTTCGAAGTTTTAACGCCGTCGCATTTCTTAATAGGTCGAGAGCTCCTATCGGTACCTGAATATGATTTCACGGATTTATCTATTAGTAGACTCGGTCGTTGGCAAGCCACCCAGCAGCTTTCCCAGCAGTTCTGGAAGCGCTGGAGACTAGACTTTCTGCATACACTGCAACAACGCCAGAAGTGGTTTCACAACTGTCAGAATCTGAAAATCGGAGATCTTGTCCTCTTACATTCTGATGCTCCACCTCTGAACTGGCATTTAGCTAGAGTGACAAAAATACATCCCGGACCTGATGGCGTTGTGCGCGTAGTTAGTGTTCGCACAAAGAACAGTGAGTTTACTCGTCCGGTTGTCAAACTTAGTCCTCTCCCCTTGGAGCAGGACGCACTTTAATTATATTTTTTTTAATCTTTTGCTCACATCGATTTCCTTGCAAAACCTATGTGAGAACTTAGTTTAACATACAGTCCACACTCTACCACATTATATACTTTCAATTACATATTATTCAAACATAACATTTTTCAAATACTGACACTACATATTCAACCTCCTGGTTTGGTAACTGGGAAATCCTGGTGGATTTCGGTGGGGGGAATGTTGGGTTTTTGGGCCTTTCTAAATTCAAATTCACCCGCCAATTCATCGACCAGCGCTACGAACCGTAGGCGCAGGAACAAATAATTCCGCGCTCCGCCGTGTGGTGGCGCCTCAGTCGTCTTTCAAATTTATGTCGCTAGCGACCGCACGTAATGTACGACAAGTACTCAAAATAATAATAAAACGTCATAAAACCATTACAAAATTCAGTGTAGTGACGTTAAACAGTTACCCGAGGACTTGAGCCACCGTTCCATCTAATTGTGAACACAGTTCTTCAGTTCTGGACGCAGTTGGGAGACCCTCAAGATCAGCCTGGCGGGTGACGTACATCACAATTTTGTTATTTCCATAGCCCTTTTATATATGTGATTTTTTAACTAAATTATTCAATTCACATGGTGTACCGTATACACCAGCCGATTTTAATAAAAAATAAAACTGTATACTTGGTACTCGTTGATTTGAAAAAAAAAACTGTATTATTACTCCATCTCATAGTGTCGCTTATAAAGATCTATTTCTGGGAAACAAATAATTTCTGTGGAAAATTAATGGAAACATCTATTTATTAAGAAACCACTACATACATCTAGTCTGGTCGCAGTACTACAAGCTCTGGAAAGACTTGAAACAGCCACCTGAGAAACCACTATTTTATTTTTGTTATATTTATTAAACTTTAATCAAATGTTTGAATTGACGCTGACAGGCTGCCCGCGATACAGGATTATCCTAGTGCGGGGACCATTGTTTAATTATCTATGTAATTTTTTACTTTTTAATATAAATTATTTGATTTGATTTGATTTGACGCCCATTTTTTTTAATACATAGAACGGCTCAAGGATATATATAAGGATAGGTTTCAATGTGTGAGGATGAACTCCCCGTCGATGGCGAAAGTTGCGATGGTGGAAGGTTGCCGTGGTCATCAAGTCGAACAATTCCTTGGAACACTCCCCGTTGTACAAGCGGTAGAACACACATAAGGCAAAGTCTCTCCTCAAACTGAGAGGCTCGTAACCGTTCGTGAGCTCGGGATCGTCGACAATTCTAGCGGCACGTCGCTGAACCGAGTCTAAAAGCCCAAGCTGGTATCCAGGTGCCCCCGCCCACATATGGCAACAATACTCCATATGAGGCCGGACTTGCGACTTATAAAGATGCAGCCTTTGCCCCGATGTGAAGTACTGCCTCGCTCTGTTGAGCACTCCAAGCTTTTGGATGCCAGCTTAATCTTGTCTTCCAAGTGACTTCGGAACAAAACGTCGCTAGAAATGTCGACGCCAAGAATCCCAATGCTTTGACTGATGTTCAAGGAAGTGTTCTGGAACTGTGGAGCCACATACCATGGGATTTTCTTAGCGGTGAACACGCAGGCTTGAGTCTTGGTGGGGTTGAAATGGACTAGGTTTAGTCGAACCCAATCGGAGACACAAGCTAGTGTACTCTCGATTTCAGACACCAGCCGTTCGCGGCTTTCCTCCACCTCGGAACGATTTGCACGGCCCGTATAATGAGCGTCCCCTGTACTGTCGTCCGCATAGCAATGAATGATATGCTGTCTATTGACGGCATTCATTGCTATGCAGAAGGAACAGTGTTGGGGACAGCACAGAGCCTTGCCGGCATTCATGTCCATGCTATTAGAGTAGCTACCGTCGACGACGGCTCTTATGCTTCTGCTGGACAGAAAGCTGGCAACCCATTTGCATAATCCCTCGAGAAGCCCGTATGATGGTAACTTCCTTAGAAGACCCCTGTGCCAGACCCGATCGAACGCCTTCGCTACATCTAGGCTCACTGCCAATGCCTCACCTTGACTCTCGATGCAGTGGCGTGCCTAGGGTTTCAGAATAGGGCATGCCGAGAGATATGTTACTGTAGTTTTTAACAGTGAATGTAGATAAATCCGTCAGTAGTGTATCAGTCGTAGTTTTAAACCGAATGGTGTGTATATAAGGCGCCTCGGGCAGTGGCGGTACGTCCATACAAGCCCAAAAGCCGGACTTGCCCTACTAAAATAATTCTCGAACAAGAATATAAACTTCCGAACTATTTAAAAGTTCGCGCTCTTCGCTATTATTGCTTTTCGATGTCATCAACCCCCGAGGCGCCTTATATACACACCATTCGGTTTAAAACTAGGTAGGTACGGTATATCTATATCTGTGTACGACCCGCCTCGCACCACCTCGCACGGTCAGTCAAGGCGTCTCGCTCGCACGCGTGGGCTTGCAACCGGGCTTCGTTGCCAGCGAGTGTATCTCTATCTAACCTATGAAAAACTATCCATAATGAGATATAACTATTGTTGGTTTATATAGCACAACAGTATGAGATATTTGAGATAATGAAGCCTTGCATGCGTATGAAGTTGGTTGTGACGGTTCGTAGTGAATGCGAAATGATGAACATCGCGCATGCGCCCCGCCTGTGGCCCCGCTCGCGCCGTTTGCGTCTAATTTCATTACATATGCATTTGTTTGAGCGAAAGTTGTTTTTTTTTAATTGAGAACCCTGCGAAATTTCCAAAAGACCTTGCATGAAACTGCAGAATTTCCGATCACTCTGGTGATTATATAACTGTTAGTATTCCATTTTGTTCGTGCGCCTACTTGAGGGCGCCAGGGTATTGCTTGCACCCGGGCACAATAAATAATAGAACTAACGTACAGAAATTGCACACTTTTGATCTTGAGGGATTGCCGCCGTTTTAATAGCCTACAATATTTGCAGAGCACTAAGTTAATTCTTAATTACACCTTAACGCCACGCACATTAAAACGCAATGCTTTTGTATTTATAACTAGCTGCCCGGCGCGACCTCGTTCACGTGTTGCCCTATCCTACCCTACTTTTAAACCTTCCCTGGACTTCCACAAATATTTCTAAACCAAAATTAGCCAAATCGGTCCAGTCGTTCTCGAGTTTTAGCGAGACTAACGAACAGCAATTCATTTTTATATATATAGATTTACCGAAATGACCTTACGACCGTCAGGGTTACCTACCTATATCAACTACACCTAATTAATTAGGATACTGATAAAAACACCGTGTAAAATTAACAAAATATATGTACTTACTGTCTTACACTTCAGAATCTTGCAGTAATTTAAAAACCAACAACTTAAATAAAATCTGTTTATTGCGACAGCCCTTAAACTCAAATTATTAGTGTTATGGTTCTCCATTATAACAAAGTGCAGTGATAATTGATAAATAAATATATTTCCTAGGTTAACATCGCACAAGAAAACAAATAATCACGCATTCTGATTTTGGCTCCGACACAATTGCGTACAGTGTGCTCGCAAGCGCGTGGCGGCCCCAACAGTTTAGTCGAGCCCAGCTCGAAGCGAGCTGTAGATGCTTATCGCGGTAGATATAGGCAATTGACAGAGGCCTGACCCGGCGCTATATAGGCTATTGCCGGCCCTGATTAGGGAACGATTAAAAATAGGTCAAGATAGCAATTTCTTAATCTTCTATATGTTTTAAAAATCACTTTAATACCGAGCAAGCGAAGAGTCTCCGTTTCAGCTTGGACAAAAATGCTTTCGTATGTATGTCCAGATAACCGGCTATTCTCCACTACAGGTCAAATTACTCATCCGATTCTCCATAAATTTTGTGAGCAGGGTCGGTGATTTACGAATGGCTTTAATCCTTTTGACCATAAAAGACTTAATAATTGTTCTTATTTGATATTTTGTTGAATAAATGAAACCACTATACGTTTTCCTGCACTAGCTAGATACAGACTTAAGCCCATAAAAACAAATGAAATACAATTGGTACGAAACTGCCCATTGTACTTTTAAAAATAATCGTTGTAGATTTCAAAATATTTAGACTATATTTATTTACCGTTGAAGTCTCTGCTTATTAGAAACAGGTTAATATTAGATTTATTTTATTATTATTTGATTGTTTCGGTCCTAGACGATAAAAAGAAATAAAAATAATCGACGGTAAGGCCATCTATGTAAGGTCGAAAGATTTAAATAAAATTAAATAAATTGCAAATATTGAAAATACGAGTTTAAAAAAATAATTTAATTAAATATTATTATCAAATTGTATTCCTTTGCAATAAATCTCAATAAAAAGTGATTTAATAGCGTTTTGACTAAGAATTAATTTTCAATCCGTCCATACGATGTCTGTAGCGACATCTTTACGTGTGAATTCTACACTAATTATAAAATGTATGTGATTGACCAGACATGGTTTTTGGTAAATATATTCAATGTACAGACACGACTTTTCTACAGTTTTATTATATGTATAGAAGATATGTATAGAAGATATAGGTAGTTTCAAATTAAACAGAATCACAACAGCCCACCTAGACAAGATGGTTGTCGACAATCGTCATCGTTAGTAAACGATCAACCTTTGTATCGTCGAGATCGTTAAAAATCACGTGATATTTCGATTTGAAATGTCAATCCCATACAGAGGTTGATCGTTTACTGTCGATGACGATTGTCGATAGCCATCTTGTCTACTGGCCCTGATCCGTGGAACAGGCCTACCGGGGAAACCACGTTAAAAAACGCGCTAAGTATGCGCTTAGTAAACTACCTCAAAGGTGGCGTGGAAACGTGTGCATAAGTATTATTACGGGAAACTTGCAGAGTGACGATGCGGTTTTCATTTTTATTTTCATAAATTTGTGTATTTTGAGTTTTATTGTGTATTTTTGGTGGTATTTTACCCAATAAAGATCATCCATGTGCACCAGTGAAGTGAAATGAAATGAAAGATGTGTATCGTGACTTTTCAAGTTGTCTCAAAAAGTCCGTGAAGAGTTAATTAGGGCTTGGTTGCAAAACTTAAAAATAAGAAGATGTATTATGACGATTACAACTCTTCCAACTTTTTGAATAGTTATATCTCAGAAACGGTGGCTCTTAGGAAAAAGGTAAGATATAGGGTAGAATAGAAGCACCAATAAATTTACGTTTAAACGTTTTGTCCCTCTTTAAATAAGTAGCTATAACCGCATCAAACCGCATATGGCTATAACTCAGTCAATTCATGACATAAGCGCTTGTTAAAAATTGTTAATGTAAAAATATATGGGTTTTACCTTACCCATATTTTACCCCTTAGTTGAGACCTAATTATGAACGTTTTGTACCCAAAAGTTGAACTAACATTTGAATACGAGTAGTTCGTAGTTCCATAGTAGTTCGTTTATTTAATGGATTAATTAACCATACAATGAACTAATAATATTCTAAAGTGAATATTATTCGTTCAGCTTGAGGCAAAGATGCCCAAAGGTTGAACCATAGAAATAAATATACCTAGAAAGAACGTTGCCATACTACACGAATATATAAAACAGGCCAACTTTTATAGGCTGCTGCGCGTAACAGCTACGTTTTACGCTCCCTCTGCGTCATTCTGCTTGTCATAGTGACGTTCATAATGATAATACCTAGTTGTTGAAATATTCCAATTAAAATCGGGAGAAAGTTAAATACTTAGAAAATATATACGTCTAGAACAACCATCCCCATACTACATGACTTTTAAAAAGTGGCCAACTTTGCTACGTCTTATGCTCGCGGTACGTCATTCTGCTTGTCATAGTGAAGTTTATAATGTTACCAGTTGTTGAAAAAATCCAATAAAATGGGGAAAAATATATTACGGTTTCGATATCTTTGTAAACTACGAAAATAAAAGTTGAATCGGGATAATACATGATAATATAAATAAGATTAATGGCGCCGATATTAATTTAATACTTATTATTTTTACTTATTTTACTATCGAGTGAAATCGAGTCAACACGAGTCAAATCAAGTTAAATCCAGACAAATCAAGTCAAATCGAGTCAAATCAAGTGAAATTGAGTCAAAACAAGCAAATCGAGTCAACTCGAGTCAAATCATGTCAAACCGAGTCAAACCAAGTCAAATGAATTCAAATCGAGCAAATCTAGTCAAATCGAGCCAAATCAAGTCAAATCGAGCCAAATTCAGTCAAACCGAGTCAAACCAAGTGAAATTGAGTCAAATCGATTCAAATCATGTCAAACCGAGTCAAACCAAGTCAAATCAAGTTAATTCTAGTCAAATCAAGCAAATCAAGTCAAATCGAGTCAAATGCTGTCAGATACAGTCAAAACAAGTCAAATCAAGTGAAATTGAGTCAAAACAAGCAAATCGAGTCAACTCGAGTCAAATCATGTCAAACCGAGTCAAACCAAGTCAAATGAATTCAAATCGAGCAAATCTAGTCAAATCGAGCCAAATCAAGTCAAATCGAGCCAAATTCAGTCAAACCGAGTCAAACCAAGTGAAATTGAGTCAAATCGATTCAAATCATGTCAAACCGAGTCAAACCAAGTCAAATCAAGTTAATTCTAGTCAAATCAAGCAAATCAAGTCAAATCGAGTCAAATGCTGTCAGATACAGTCAAAACAAGTCAAATCAAGTGAAATTGAGTCAAAACAATCAAATCTAGTCAAATCAAGTCAAATCATGTCAAACCGAGTCAAACCAAGTCAAATCGGGCAAATCGAGCCAAATCGAGCCAAATCAAGTCAAATCGAGCCGAATCCAGTCAAACCGAATCAAACCAAGTCAAATCGAGTGAAATTGAGTCAAATCGATTCAAATCAAGTCAAATCATGTCAAACCGAGTCAAACCAAGTCAAATTTAGTCAAATCAAGCAAATCAAGTCAAATCCAGTCAAATCAAGCAAATCAAGTCAAATCGAGTCAAATCAAGTGAAATTGAGTCAAAACAAGCAAATCGAGTCAAATCATGTCAACCCGAGTCAAACCAAGTCAAATCAAGCCAAATCCAGTCAAACCGAGTCAAACCAAGTCAAATTGAGTCAAATCGATTCAAATCAAGTCAAATCATGTCAAACCGAGTCAAACCAAGTCAAATCAAGTCAAATCTAGTCAAATCAAGTCAAATCGAGTCAAATCCAGTCAAAACAAGTCAAATCGAGTCAAATCAAGTGAAATTGAGTCAAAACAAGCAAATCGAGTCAAATCATGTCAAACCGAGTCAAACTAAGTCAAATCGAGCAAATCAAGTCAAATCGAGCCATTTTTTTATATATATATATACAACTTAGTCGATAAACAAGCATACGGCCCGCCTGATGGTAAGCAGTTACCGTAGCCTATGGACGCTTGCAACACCAGGGGTATCATTCGCGCATTGCCGACCCTGAAGAAATCTCTTCACACCTTTTTTGAAGAACCCCATGCTGCACTCCATTGGGAAAACCACGGCGGGGAGCTCATTCCACAGTCCGAGCGTCCGCGGAAGTTTTTTTTAATATTTCATTTTAATACAAACTTATTTTGGTGACTGTACTTTTTGTTGTAGGTCCAATATATTGGTATATTGGAATTACCACCTATATACCAAAATACCTAGTATACCAAACATTCAATCTGACCACTGGAAGTGGGTGAAATTCGACTTGCAAAATTTGGTCCGAAAACATACAAACATTGCAAGTAAAATGAAAGCTTGTAAAAAATACTTGCCTTGCAAGGCACTGCTACCTTTTTAAATCTCCGGCGTCCCTGCTTATTTACAAAATATATGTAATTTTTATTGAAATGGTCAAAGCCACAGATTACAGAATAAGGATGGAGCGCGCGGAACACGGGAGTGAGGCCAAAAAAGCAAATACAAATTGAAAAACACGTATCTGGTATTCGCTTTTGAATGTGTATTTGCTTTGTTTAACAAACTTTATTTAACAAAAAACACTCCTTTATAAAGAAACTGTGGTTAAACAATGCAAATACAAACTGGAAAACGAATACCAGGTATCAGATTTTCAATTTGTATTTGCTTTTTTGGCTTCACTTTCGTGTTCCGCGCGCTCCATCTGAATTATTCTGTAATCTGTGGTCAGAGCAAAGAACAGATTTTTTGGCTGGTTTCCAGAGATCTTCACTACGGCTTTTCCGAATGATGTCTATCCATTCGCTTCTTAAAATTGGATCAATTGGTATTCTGTAAAAAAGAGTCTCATTTTCAACTAAAAAAACAATTTAAAAACGTGACATCCACTGACGAGAATGACATCAGTCATTAAAAAAAAAGACCGCCATTTTAAAATTCAATTCGAGATTTTCACAAAATGGACGTCACACGCATAATAACTATGATCGAAAAATCCGAAAACGATAAACACGTCAACTTCGCACACGTCACCGTCGCTTTTTATATATAAGTATCTACATACTCGTATTTAGCTATTGACTGATATTACCATGGGAGTTTCGAGTTCATAAACTGGCAGGACAGGCAATACGTAAATATGGCGCTTACTCAAAATAATTTATTTTCGAAAAATTTCAATGGCTTATATTGCAGGAACTAATAGGAAATATTGTTACTTACTGATGATAGCTGAGTTTTTTTGTTGATCTAGATCGACCTATGTAGTTTCTGCACACTTTTATCACACAAAAAGACATTCTGGAACAATACACTTTTGGTGAATTTGGTTGTGTCCCAGTGACGTCTCGACTGACACTGAGGGCGGGAAAATGATTTGCGCCCTAACAGTTAGAGGACATTTTTATCGACGCGTAAACAGCTTCGTAGTTCAGTCTTGATATATCATTAGTCAAAGGTTAAATATTGAACATTATTTTGCATTTTTCCGATCTCAAAGGTGATTCTATAGAAATGTTAAGTTTAAAATAATCAAAAACTCTAAAATAATTTGTTCAACTTTTGGTACCTAACTAAGTTCATAAATGTATTAAAATTCATTTGAGTATTTTTGTTTTGGTGTTTAATCATTAGCTTTAGATTTTAATGGGTATAAAAATTAGACCTTTCTCCATTAGTTGAACGCACGGAGTTGAACGCCGTTCATCTATTGCATCAAATGAACAAAATTTTATCCATTACTTGAATAGTAAATTTCTCTAAAAATCGGTAAATAATGATGTAATATAAACAAACATGTAAGTTTGGGGATTAGGTATATTATATTTTCGGTCGGTAAATCGGTCGATCGTTCATCTTTTGGTGCCACTATCTTAGACTTTTTTTTAATAGATAATCTACAATTTTTCTCTAAACTATTTTTATGATAAAACTTACCGTTTTGCTGAAAATCGCGAAAAAACCGTTTTTGTAAACTTTGACCCCGAGTAAAAAAAAACCGGTATCGGATGGATGAGGAATTTTTAGATTTCATTTATGGTGGTGTTTAGAACAATCCTACCAATTTTGAGCTGGGAACGAATTTTTGTACCGTTACTCCTAAATAGGTGTAACAGTTCAAATTAATGCACTATCAGTTTCACCTACCCTAACCTCTTCATTTCATTAAAAAAAAAAGTACGTAGATCTGCGAACTCTCCATACGCAAGTTTTACTTATTCTACGTAATTTTCTAATCTGGCCTACGTCTTTTTTTAAATCCGAGTTGGCAACACTGCCCGTCAACAAAACGTCAGTTAAGTCCAGTGTTGCCAATTTAGCGACTTTGTCGCTAGATTAAGCGACATTTTGACACTCACAGCGACTTTTTATTCTCATTTAGCGACAAAAAAAACTAGCGACTTTTCTAGCGCCTTTTTGATGTGAATCGTTTCTCATTTAAATTTATTTGATTCCACATTTGTGTAACTATGACTATACAATAAATGAATTTACAATCCTTAGTTCATTCCATATTTAACACAACTGTAGCTACAACCGATAATGGAGAAATCAAGAGAATATTTAGTGCTCTTAATAATAGTAAAATCAAAGTTACGAAATCGCACGGGGTTAAAAATATTGAATTCCATTTTAATGAATAAAAAAATGATTATGATTTACAATTAGAGGTACTCCGGCTTATTGTGTACATACCAATAAAGCCACATTTACCCAGAAAAATCAACAACCGTCGACCTCGATGGCGAGTGATTCTCAAGTTCCGCAACCCTCGACCTCGAGTGCGATTGTTATTGATTCGGATGATGATGAAGATTTTATATATATATTTTTTTATAATATTATTATTAAATTTCAATACTTTATTATTTTGAGTTTCACTTTTCAAGCATCATTAAAAAAGCGAGTTCTAGAAAAAAAAACTGGCGACTTCTAGCGACTTTTGAACCAGCCATCTAGCGAGATTTGATTTAGTAGAGTTGGCAACACTGGTTAAGTCAACGTCTAGACGTATTCATTCGTATTTTTCACAAACTACCAAGAGAACTAAAGTTGTATTTTTACTTTACTGGTTGAGTGTTAGATGATGTTTTGTACGAATGTTCTAAATATTTAAACAAATATAATCTAAAATTACACAATGGAGCCTTAGACAACTAATTGGAATCCCTAAAGTTTATCAATATCATCATAATTGGGGAAAGTGCTACAGGCCGATCCTAACAGCAAAGCAATGGATCTCGAAACACCTTCCATAGGAACAATACCTAAGGATGAAATACAGAATACAGTGAATGAGGACTACGTTGAAATCGAAATACCATTTGATTTATTCCAATACCTTAGTTCTAGTGAGTGTAATATACAGAGTGTTTGTCGCATATGTTTGTCACCAAATAATAGTGTAATGTTTGGATTGCTCTCAACCAAAGAAAGCAATGTTTTGACTGAAATGTTTACAGCTTTGACATCAATTCAGGTAAGGCTTCATATAATTTCATTATGAAATAACTACAGTAGATTTTTATGCATGCAAACACAGGCATACATCCAAATAGATAATGCAAGTCCCTCCATCTGTATGAAAACCAAGCATTTGTTATTTTTGTTACCTACCATAATGTCACAAGATTGATTTAGTTAGGCTGGCATTAGAGCTATTATGTGAAAATTAAGCGATCCTATTTGTCAGTTATACACATCCCTTGCTAAACATCACTGGTAGAAATGCAGCCTTATATGAGTTACCTGTCCGCATGAAACAGTTTCAAAAGAAGAGCATTACTCTCCTTTTTTGCACAGCTTTTGACACACGAAGTACATATCACTCGCATTATCTATTTCGATTTATATTTGTGCATGCAAATCACTTATTTTGCCAAAATTTGAATTGCAGGTGTTTAGAGAGGATGGTCTGCCAGCATTTATCTGTGAATCATGTCAAATTCAGGTGGTTCATTGCTATGAGTTTAAAAGCAAGTGTGAAAAATCTGATTATGCATTGAAGTCAGTGCTGAAGGGTGAATTTATTAGCAAAACTGAAAAGATATATGAAAATGTTATGTGAGTATTTTACAAGAATAGGGGCTCTCAAACTTATGGACTGGATACCACCATTAAACCCATTGGCTTGCTAATGGTATGCAAGTAGTATAATCTATATATATAAAAATTAATGCCACTTTTCGTTGTAATTTTATAACTCAAGAACGGGCTCACCTATCCAAACCAAATGTTTAGGCTTTGTTTGGACTATTTAGTAGATGGTTTATGTGAAGTTTGCACAAGATCGGTCAAGCAGTTCTTCATTTATCACATTTTTATTATTTCACTTTATACGTAGGGAAGCATGTACCGGGCCGCTAGTTACATATGAAAATTAATTAATTTCATGACCAGCTATCCAAGGTATACCAACAAATTATTTTTAATTAAGGGTAAACATCAATTATGAGGCGAGATATTTGATTTTTATTGAGTTTTTATTTTTTTTACCTTCGTAGAACAATATGGATAGATGTTTCAGTGATAAGTGACAGTAGAAGTTCATTTGGCACATTGTGGTGTGAATGTTTTTGGTATAATATGAGCCATATTTGAACATTTCTTGCATGTTGATGAAATATACAAAAATAGTTAATCTTAAACAAAAAGTTCTACAATATGATAAATGAATTACTATGGTCGCAAATCACTGAAATATCTATCCATATTGTTCTACAAAGGTAAAAAAAAACTTGAAAAAATTCAAATTTTTTCGCCTCTTAACTGATGTTTAACTTAAGTGATTTGATTGGCTTGGCTTTTCACAACATTTTGGGTAGAAAGCTAGTTTTGATAAAAAAAATAATAACTTAAAAGAGATTTAAAGTGTTCATTGCTATAATTTGGAATAAATATTTATTTTATTTTAAATACTTGGCAATTTTTTTGTTTTAAAAAGCTTTTTTTATTCCATTGGCATGTACATTCGTATGAATAGTAATGGGAGTGGATAATGTTAGTCAAACATGCCATTGGGACCCCTCTGCTTCTGTGCCCATGAGGATTTAGTCACAGTCTTCATCCACCTTTTGCGTAGCGTAGTGTAGCATGCCATGTGACCCGACCCGCCCACCCATTTAACATAAAATGTAGTCATAAAATGCATTTTGATTTATTTCAGAGTACCAAATGAAACAACCAAAGAAGAATTTCCAACAGATATTGAAATCAAAGAAGAAACAGAATTGCAAGAAGGTATTTTTTAAGCTTTTTCCCTAAATAAGTTTATATTTTTAGGAATTTTATTGAAATGTTAGTTCAAAATAATAAGCCACTTATTCAGGGCTACTCTCTTACTTGATGCTTATACACGGACTAGTTGGCATGGTTGGTTTGAATAGATCCCTATCCATCAAAATCTAAAAGTAATTTATTCAGTTTAGGCCCTGGCACTTATGAGGTTATGAGCAAGTTGCAGGTTGTGGGTTTGATTCCGCTTACCATTAGGCGGGCCGTATGCTTGTTAGCTACCTTGTGGTATATAAAAAACAAGTAGGTATACCACTTATCTAGTTTTCATAGTAAAAGCTCTGCATACTTTGGGATCAAATAGTCATGTAGAATGTAGTCTCAGGATATTTATACTTATACCTAATAATGCAACTTTTTATTTAAAAGTTTCAACCTATTTTATTGTCCATAGATGCCTTTTATACATTTTGTTTTTCTTACAGACATTCAGTATTTGGAGAGTCTGGAGGATATTGCCAATGAAAATCTGCTTATTGTACAAAATACTGCAAAAAGAAAAAAGTATGACAAAAATATTATTTTACCAGTTACCAGTTGTTTAAATAATTGTTAATAAGTTGTAATAATTATATCATATTTTTATATTCCAGAAAAAAAATAGACATTACCATAACAGGTAGGATAACAGTTTTTTTTTGTGTAGTTCACATGTTAACATTTTTCATAATAAGCAATTAATACTTTAATTCTTTGTTTTCAGATTCAAATTCGCTTTTAAAAGAGTATGCATCTGGAAAGAAAAACAAATACCTCACATGTACATTTTGTTCTAAGGTAAATAAAACATTATATTTTGCAGCTCAAGGTGATTGTATTTACAAGCTTTTATTTAAGTTGCAATTTATGTATGTAACTATTCGGATGGAATCTTGCAAGTAAAATTTCACCCACTGTCAGTGATCGGTTTGACTTGATATTTGGTATACATAATTATATTGGATGACGATGGAAGTACAGTCACCAAAAAAAGCTTGTACCTATAAAAAAATTTTTTTTAACAAAAATCTTATTTGGACTATTATCTAACTTTGCTGAGTTTGTAGCCGGTTCTTCTCAATTAAAGGCCGACTTCTGGGACTGCCGAGCCGGTGGTAAATTTTCAGTAAATTTGCGCTTTTTAAGTGCCCTTTTGGGGCCTAAATTGAATAAATAAATAGCTTTCTTTGAATTCAAGTAAAAAAAAAACTTAATCTAACAAATAAAAAACTAACACAATAATACAACACAATGCTACAATAATTGAGAAAAAAAGAGATCGAAGGGCCTAAATGTATCAAGCTATTTAAAAATAATCATGATAGTTATTTTACTTACAAAATAGAGGTAACTGGACAATTGAGTTGATTGAATAAAACATCCAAATGATCCATAAACAGTATTTTTTACTTTACAGAAATTCCATAAAGCAAAAACATTGGATGATCACATAAGGAAAAAACATGGAAGTTTAAACAAGCCATACGGTTGCGAGCAATGTAATCAAACATTTAGTTCTGAACATGATCTGTTGGTGCACTCAGCTTTACATTCTAAGGGATCTACCTGGAGTTGTAATCAGTGTCACAAGGAATTTAATGGTATGTTGCATTAAAAAAAGCCAGGGCCATTTTAATAAGTTACTTTTAATAGCCCATCTATGTCCCTAAGATAGCGCGGCTAGGAGAGACACCCTCTTAAGAATGTCAAACCAAAATGAACCTTATTGCTTCAAAATAAGGTATATTTGTTAAATCTACGGTTATTTTTATAATAATATAGATAAACCTTAATGCAATGAAGTAAAGACTACATTTTTTGTATTTACTCATGTGAACATTAAAGGTATTTCTTATATTTGTAGAGCTGTAGCTTAGCAGTCAACTTGCTAAATAAAGACAAGGCAATAAGGCCTTGTTCTCTATAGGAAAAAACTAAAGACCAATCTATGTGAGCAAATATTTCATCAAGTAATATCAATGAAAAGGGATTATTATTTATCAGCTAAGTCTACGCTGCGACGGCACATCCAAAGGCACATGGAATCGAAACCGTTCTCTTGTGAGACTTGCGGAAAGATGTTCGTAGAAATGTACGCGCTGCGACGTCATGTGCGCGTCCACACAGGTGAAACGGTCGAGAAGAAACATGCCTGCCATCTCTGTGATAAACGGTAAATAGGTACAGTGGCCGGCAAAACTCTTGGGGAAAGAGCGACGTAGTTTAGGAAAACTTTACGCACGTAGAGAGAGTGACAGGAGTGTTGCGACCACTCCATGTGATACATACATACAGGATGCAGAGAACAATTCTCTCCCGCATTCTGTCCGCTAAAGAGACCTAAAAATAGATTGCACTCAAGGTCATTACTTAAGAAGTTTGCCGGCATCTGTTACACTTTTATTTTTTATCTTGGATTTTTATTTCGTGACTTCAAAGCTAATTATGAATTGCACACTTTTATTCAAATGGTGTAAAATGAGTCTCAAAAATTGTGTTTTGGAATCGGTTTTTGTGTTATATCCAAATAGTCAATAACAAAATTAATTAATATATCATACTGGGTGGAGATTTCGCGATGGCATATTTTCGGAACCCATGTTAGGTTAGTCATGCTGAACAACTTTTACTATAGGACCAATAGTGAATTTTCAACAAAAAAATGGAACGTTTCTCACAAAATGTTAACATTACTCGATCGTAATGTATGAACAGTAAAAAAATATATTGAAAATTCAGTGTTGGGTCCATAGTAAAAGATGCTCAGTATGACTAACTTCGAAAATATGCCATCTCGAAATCTCCACCCAGTATATGTCGGCGTCAGCGAAAGCCAAGCGATGCAAACACCACGATTAGGGTTCAATGGTATCAGGATTCGATGCAATTCAGGCAATAAAACAACGCTATACAGTAGTACCCAATTGATAAGGCGCGTCGTGAATCTCGTTCGCACAGAAAAGAAAGTATGGCCCGAAGATTAACGAAATAATGCTTAAAACTTACAATCAACCTTAGATCACTACTATAAGGTTCATAATACACTGCAGCTGTTAGTTCCGTCTCACTCGCAAGTCACGCCCCTCCGCACACATGGCGGCAGCTGCCGACCAATAGCATTTCCCGCGCTTTGAAAATGTGTCTTCTGCGCAGGTACATCGGTAATCCATATTAGTTGGGTACTACTGTACTATTGCTTTGGAAAAGTCCCGTAAGAGGAGAAGAAGAGACGTGTGCAAGAAACTCCTCATGGACTCCGGTAGGTAATTAAATTGTAGTAATTTCACAATAAATTTAACACTTCACGTACCTGCCTACCTACAGTCTTAATTATAAGCTTCAGAACCGGCGGGTGAAGCAATGATTGCACTGAGGTGCGTACAGCTCTAGAGCTTGTGAAGTACTTAGGTACTCCAATACTTCAAAGAGAATATAAATACTACAATGCGGCTGCCGAGAGAATTCGCCTCTAACACCCTCGATAACTTTTCATAAACGTAATTGTGTTGCCACTATTTTATAATTAACTAATAAATTTTTGGGAGAGGTAGAGCATAGCGTTTATTCGCTCAAAGAGCAGCTCGACTGGGGAAGTACCTCCACCTTACAGAATACCGCAGCCAAATAACTTTATGTTGTGTAAAGTTGTGTTCCTGCGCGTGAGGAAAGGTCGCCAGAGCTCATAGGGGAGGGGGGAAAGGTCGGTAACGCGTGAGCGATGCTTCTTGTGTTGCAAGCGTCCATATGGCTACGGTAACCGCTTACCATCAGGCGGGCCGTAGGCTTGTTTACCGACTAAGTTGTATAAAAAAAAAAAAAAAAAAAAAACTTATACCAAGATAATAGCATGAGCGAACCAAGTAGTAGCAATAATCCAATTTCCGACATATGTATACCCATATACTTTATTGATTTGAGCGAAAGTGAAAATTTGACCCTCATAGAGCGCTGACACGTTGGTTATGATTTTAACTCAATAAACATGGAAGTGATGAATTAATTTTGAGTACCTAATCTATTTTGTCTTCACCCCTTTTGGCTAGAAAAACCCTTTCCGTTACACGTTGTTAGTAATAACTTGGTAGAAACTGTTTAACTGATTTATTTTTAGATATCTTAATGTAGAAATACAAGTAAATGGTAATAAAAACAATGATTAATTGATAATAAGGTGTTTTTACATTATATTTCTCATAATAACGGAAATGTTAAATGCAATCCATTTTCTTAATGAGAACTCAAATGCGCAAACAAAGCTATTTCCATTTAATTTGTCTCGTTTATTTTTGTCAAAACGCATAAATTAAACAGAAAGCGTGGAAGCTACTAGGTTTTTATTATACAGTCGAAACTCAACATTAACTTCTCAAGTATAAGGTAAAATTTGCATTGCGATGAAATCTTGGTTTAGTTATGAATAACAAGGGATAATTAATGAACAGGGTTAATGTAAGGTTAAAGTTAGATAGTAAACATGAATGTGACGAACACGCAACCGGTTTTTATGTACTTATAATCAAGGATCGACGTAGAATAACAGGAATTATAATACAGAATGTGATTTTCATTATTGCCGTATTTGGAGGTTACGGACGTTGTTTTTACGGCACCGAACCAAAAAGGTAAAAAGGAACCCTTATGTTGCCCCACCGTCCGTCTGTCTGTCTTTCTGTCCGTCTATCACAGCGATACCTAATAGCCTAGCGACTCACATTCACATAACACATTTTGATACGTGGTCGTCGATCATTCTGCCTGACTGAAATGACTGCCTCGCTCAAATCTAAACTATGCAAACCAAAACTGCGCATGCCAATCTTCAGCATGTCAAGGATTGCACAAGCCGTATTTCCGGGCATGCATGAGCTACCGTCTTAGTCGTCAAGCTCGAGTTACCGGATCAGGATGAAATTTGGCACACAGATAGGAAATGTTCTGTATTAACTCAGGGTGCTTTTTATCCCGGGAAAACATACGATACATCGGGAATTCGGGTCAAACCGCGCGGGACAGCTAGTCGGTTAATAGTATATGACGGAGTTCTGAGGTATGAAACATAATAAAAAACATACAACCGAATTGGCTACTTGACAGTTTTCGGAAACATATTTTAAAATTTACATACGTGTATTTTATACCTCTTACAATTATCTTTTTATCAAAAAAATGTTATTTACAAGGAAAAAAAAATATTTTTTAACATTTCATTCGAAATTCGCGCAAAAACACCCGGTCACGTGACATTTGTCAGGTGTGACGTCACATCACTTTAAACAAAAAGAGGTGTGTAACTAAACAAAAATACGCGAGCTGCATAACAGCTCACGGCTCAGGTGTGTGAGCCGGTTCAATGACTCAGCTCGCAGATCAGCTCAATTTGTACCTATAGTCCACGATGTAACGCGTACTGCGCGTCGAATCGAGCCGATAAGCAGTGAGCGTGCGCGCTTATCGTGGATTATAGGTACAAATTGAGCTATTATGCAGCTCGCGTATTTTTGATGAGTTTCACACCTCTAGTTAAATTTGACGTCACAAACCTCACAAACAAACCATAGATGCTCAATCCCGGCCGCCCGCGTTTCGGTTCTTGTAATCCACAGATAAAAAAACTCACTTTTTATTTCCTAAAATAAAATATTTAAAAATTATTATTATGCAAAAAACATATTGTGTAATTATTGTTAACCTATTAGCTATCATATCTAACATATTTCATATTTTTTCATTATAACTGTCAAGTAGCCAATTGAGAACGTCTTCCTTGTTTTTGGAATCGGTTAAAAATGCAGACGATCTAACGATTTTTTTATCGTAGCAAACATAAAAAAAACTTTATTCCCTCACAGGTATAGTGAAAATAGCCAATTAGCAGTACACATAGCAAGGCACAGCGGCTTGCGTCCGTGCAAGTGTACAGTGTGCGGCAAGAGCTTCCCCACGCCGCGGCACCTCGCCTCCCACCGCCTCGTGCACAACGACGCCAAGCCTTACCCCTGCCTCTACTGTGACAAGAGGTAGCTATACCAAGTGTTGTCAACTAGCAGTGCAGTGCACATAGCACGGTACAGTGTGCGGCAAGAGCTTCCCCACGCCGCGGCACCTCGCCTCCCACCGCCTCGTGCACAACGACGCCAAGCCTTACCCCTGCCTCTACTGTGACAAGAGGTAGCTATACCAAGTGTTGTCAACTAGCAGTGCAGTGCACATAGCACGGTACAGTGTGCGGCAAGAGCTTCCCCACGCCGCGGCACCTCGCCTCCCACCGCCTCGTGCACAACGACGCCAAGCCTTACCCCTGCCTCTACTGTGACAAGAGGTAGCTATACCAAGTGTTGTCAACTAGCAGTGCAGTGCACATAGCACGGTACAGTGTGCGGCAAGAGCTTCCCCACGCCGCGGCACCTCGCCTCCCACCGCCTCGTGCACAACGACGCCAAGCCTTACCCCTGCCTCTACTGTGACAAGAGGTAGCTATACCAAGTGTTGTCAACTAGCAGTGCAGTGCACATAGCACGGTACAGTGTGCGGCAAGAGCTTCCCCACGCCGCGGCACCTCGCCTCCCACCGCCTCGTGCACAACGACGCCAAGCCTTACCCCTGCCTCTACTGTGACAAGAGGTAGCTATACCAAGTGTTGTCAACTAGCAGTGCAGTGCACATAGCACGGTACAGTGTGCGGCAAGAGCTTCCCCACGCCGCGGCACCTCGCCTCCCACCGCCTCGTGCACAACGACGCCAAGCCTTACCCCTGCCTCTACTGTGACAAGAGGTAGCTATACCAAGTGTTGTCAACTAGCAGTGCAGTGCACATAGCACGGTACAGTGTGCGGCAAGAGCTTCCCCACGCCGCGGTACCTCGCCTCCCACCGCCTCGTTCACAACGACGCCAAGCCTCTACTGTGTCTATAACAAGTGTGGTCACATAACACGGTACAGTGAGCGGCAAGAGCTTAAAAACTTGAAATATATTAAAATTCTCTTGTAGGTTGCATGTAAACTGAACTTTAGGAACTGGTAGAAAAGTGAATTTAGTGGTCCACTGCTGGACAAAGACCACCTCCAGTATGTGAATATCTCCGTCTTAGATTATAAAATTGTTGCATGGAACAATTTAAGCCAAAGAAGCGTGGGCTCTGATTGGTTAAGTCAAGGATAAACGCGGTCTGATTGACAAAGTCAAGGACAACTATGTTTAATAGCAGTGATTGGTTGGTTATATTTTATTAGTGCAAAAAGACATATTAGTTGCGGAGTTGGATTGATTCTAATGGGATTTTTCCTCGATGGCTACAGGTAATGAACGTTTGCTTCAGATTCCGTCACGAGTCGACCCGCAACACCCACCACCGCACCCACACCGGCGAGAAGCCGTACGTGTGCTCCTTCTGCGGCAAGACCTTCATACAGAACTCCAATCTCACTCTGCACATGCGGACGCATACAGGTACATACAAGTTGACAATTAAACTTCTCTATAGATCACTTGATAGCCCATATGCCTAATGTGCCACAAAGAAACACTTTGTGCGGATTATTAGCTTTAATTTAAATTATTACCTTCTTTGCCTTTGCCAACCACAGTTTATTAATAAAGAAGTGTTTTTTGTTAAATAAAGTTTGTTAAACAAAGCAAATACAAATTGGAAATCGAATACGAGGTATCTTTTTTTGAACTTGTATTTGCTTTTTTGGCTTCACTTTCGTGTTCCGCGCGCTCCATCTGCCTTTTATTTAGTAATCTGTGCCTTCTTGTATTTGAATCATAAATATTGCGTTAATCCAGACAATTTTAAATCCATCTTTTTATTTGCATGACCGGCCTACTACGTGTTTCTTTATAGCAATAGAAAGTAATTCTTTAAAGAATAAAGATTGATGTTTGTTGGTGGCAGGTGAACGTCCATATTCGTGCAATAAATGCGATCGTAAGTTCACGTCCGGGTCGTCGCTCAAGGCCCACGAGCGCACCCACACGGGCGAGCGCCCCTACAGCTGCAACATATGTGGGAAAAGGTATGTTGCTAACTAGTACCCGGGTAATTAATACTTCCAAGGCGACCGAGCTTTGCTCAAAAACTCAGAAAAACGCGTTTTCCTAGAGGGGTGAAAAATAGACCTAGCTAAATCGATTTTTCCCCCGCATATAGCAAATTTCAACGAAATCGTTAGAGCCGTTTTCGAAATTCCAAAACATTATAATAAGTATTGTTTTATAAGAATAAATATGATTCGTTTAATAGGATTAGATTAGGGAAATATATAGTTCATCAAGTTAGCAATAGACCAAGCAGTAACCCATTTTGATGCAAAAGTGATTAATTTTTCATATTATGTACTTGTGTAACATTTAGGGAGACAGCATTTGCCACTTCACACCAATATTTTACCCGGTTGAGGGATTCGCCGAGTTTTCCGCGTAAGGGTTTAAAGCCATCCAAAATACCTGTCAAATTGTGAACTCAAGGTTGAAATTAGTTCGAATTATCAACAGTTTGACACGTATCTTGAGCATAGAGGTATCATAAGAGAACTCCTCATTGCAAAATACCGCAGCCAAATACCGTAATGTTGTGTTCCCGGGTTTTGCAAGCGTTCATATGGCTACGGTAACCACAAGGTGGGCCTATGCTTGTTTGCTGAATCCGTAGTATATTTATTTTTTAAATGAACTTTCGAAAAGCAATACGCTCCTCCTATTGAGAGTCGGGTTTATACCGTTTCCAACACACTCACTCGTAAAGTGACAATTATTGCTCGAATGTTAATAATCAAATTTGCACACATGTATCATAATGTACTATTATAGCTAAGATAAGTTTTGTATAATGTAAAGGTTCGCGCGCATGAACATGAACGCGCACATGCGGCTGCACACGGGCGAGCGGCCCCACGCGTGCGGCGCCTGCCACAAGACCTTCGTCTCCGCCTGGAGGCTCAGGGACCACGAGCGGATGCACACTGGTACTTACTGTCCACATCACACAGTTAATGTTAAGGTTCGCGCACATGCGGCTGCACACGGGCGAGCGGCCCCACGCGTGCGGCGCCTGCCACAAGACCTTCGTCTCCGCCTGGAGGCTCAGGGACCACGAGCGGATGCACACTGGTACTTACTGTCCACATCACACAGTTAATGTTAAGGTTCGCGCACATGCGGCTGCACACGGGCGAGCGGCCCCACGCGTGCGGCGCCTGCCACAAGACCTTCGTCTCCGCCTGGAGGCTCAGGGACCACGAGCGGATGCACACTGGTACTTACTGTCCACATACCTACATCAAACACAACAGTACCCTTCGCTTTTATCTTTATTAGGGTTCCGAACCAAAATGGTAAAAAGAACCCCTTATGGTGCCACTCCGTCCGTCTGTCACAGCATTATATTTTAGCAACCACTGATGCTATACTAACTGCTGGCCCACACATATTGCAATAGAAATATTTTAAAAATATATGAATATTCCATTCCCCCTTATCTCTGAAGTTAGCAAAGCCAAAAATCTGAAATAATTACAGGAAAAACAGAGCGATGTTCCTAACTAGCACAGATTTTCGAAATCATCATAATTCCTTCACAGACTAATTTAGTTATGCGGTCTGCTTTTTTTCTACATTTAGAGCCCAAACCAAGAAATTGAAATCCTAGGAAGGTTGGAACCCTCGGTGCGCGAGTCAGATTCAGACTCTTGGCCGGTATTTATTTTTTACTAGCTGATGCCCGGGCATAGAGCAATTTTCTCAATGTTTTTCTGTCACTTTCCCCCATTTATAATACATTTATTAGATTAAGACTATTTACGATAGGCTTAGGTATGTTTTACCAGTCTTATAATGATGTGGCCAAAGTTAATAAACATACAATGCCCTCTTAAGTTTCCCTAGAAACCATGCGAAATCTTGGAACTGATAATTTTATGAAATATTTTTACATTCTCAGGTGAAAGACCATTCGAATGTGCGATCTGTTCAAAGAAATTCCCATCGAGGTCACATTTAGTAAAGCACATCAAAACACACCAGATGAAGAAGAATAAAGTTCCACCAAGAGACTTGGTCATTGTTCCAAATAACCTCGGATCCATGGGCTACAAAGACGAACCAAATCGTGATCAAAATTCAGAGGAAATTTCTATTGCAACCAATGATGCCATATGTGAAACAATTTCCAATAGAGATTTCGAAACTCAAGAAATTCCGATGGAGGTATCAGGAGAGTTAGTTCTTCAGGACGATAGTAATAATAGAACAGAATTATTAGTTGTTGACAACAGTAAGCCAGATGCTAACAATGTATGTTTGAATGGGATCAGTGCAATTAATAATGACATAAATTATTCTAATGATGTTAATTTAGTGACGCTAAATGAAGGTGGTGTGAGCATCACATCCGCCGCCATGTTAGAAGGATCTACAGTTAAACTGTACCAATTAGACCAAAGTTTAGTCCAAATACACAGTTCTGGTGGACAAGTAACGATAAGTAAAATTACTAGTAAAATGACTGCTAACTTTTAAAATACATGTGCCTAACATTTCACACTTGAGTTTACACCACATAAACAACTAGAAAGAAATATTGTAAATTAAATTTATGTTTATTTGTTAATTGTTGTTAATGTTCAAGTGTATTTTGCATTCATAGTGTCAAATCAGAAGTGTGTATAGTTTTCGTTTTGAAACTGATGTGTTATACAGTGATGAATGTTGAACAACCAAAATAAAATTATTGAGAATTATAACTTTGTAATAAATTGCCATCACCTTAAGTTATGGGGAATAATTCGATACATTTGATTGCAAGAAAAGTCGTTTTGGAAACAATTATTTTATTTTACATAAATTAAAAATACTTTGAAACTGGATCTATCTCTACATAAATGCGTGAAGGTTCAGAACCATGAACCCTTATTTGCCACATCAAACTTTTTAATGTTTAGAAGCATTGAGTCATAAATTTCTTTAGCATTTCTATTCTGACCATAATAATCCACAAATTCGCCATTTGGGTTCACTAGATAAATGATAATTGTGTGGTCCACCTGAAACATGAGAAAACAAGAGCTGTTAGTAACAACATTTCTTTAGCAATAAAGGATAACGGGCATACAATTCAATTCTAAATGGTCAACCACTAAAGAGATATCTTAGTTAATGGCTTTCTGCGTCGTCTTATCATGTGGCTTGCGCCTAAGCTTTTATACAAAATGCTATGGAAAAAGATCTACCACAAAATATTTAGGCAGCAAGTTAACGACTGCCAATGCAACAATAACAATGTTATTTAAAAAAAATAGCAAACTGCAATGTAAATTGGCAATATCACTTCTCAGTATAGTAGGTATATATAGGATTATTTGGATATTTTTTTCAATTTTCGGGAATTCCCACGATCAACCGATGCAACCTTCCGAACCGGTATTAGAGTCAGACTTTTCATAAGTGCCTGCGAAGGTCTATTTGAATAAATGATTTTGAATTTTGAATTTTTTTTTGAATCAGACTCGACTCGGAAAGGAAGTGTTAAGTAGTGGTCTTTGTGCTAAATATTCTATCTTATTCAAATTAGCCTGATTTACTCACAATGTAGTCATCGTCAACATCCTGTGGTCCTGCACTAAAGTAGACACGGTAAGACTTGCAGGCCTTCTGCACTTGTTCCTTAGTGCCCGTCAGACCCAGAAACCGAGGTGAGAATTCCTTGCAGTATCTGCAAGAAAGACATTTATTCAATAAAATTTGCTTCACGGGATTTTTAGGGGCAAAAAAATTTACCTAGCTAGGTCTCATCTCTGGGAAAAGGAAAAATAGAGCAAACCTCGGCCACCCAGGTAAGGGTAAGATCGGTAATTTCACTGCAGCATGTAATAAGCACTAGGTCTGTGTGTACAGGCTATGGATTCCAAGTGCCTCACATGGGCCTTTCCCAAGTGGCAACAAGTAACATAACTTCACTCAAGGTACTTACTTTCCAACAATGTCTGGTGTATCTCTCTGAGGATCTACTGATATGAAGACAGGCTGTAGTGGTGGTGATGATGAGGTCTTGTCTGTTAAACACAATAATAAGTAAATACAAAATGTTCAGAAGGAATAAAATTTGATGTTTTTGTGAGAATACCTTTACAACTATTTCTTTATGGACAAGCCTTCTTTATATCACATAGCGTTGAACGTCACATTACACCTTCATAGTTCACTTTTGAAATATTGTAAATTGTGTTTTTTTTTGGTTTACTTTTTAATACTATATCTAGGTTAGGTTTTTAATTGATAAGCTCCAAGATAAACAATTCAAAGTATATAATAGAATATTACCATGCATGTCAACAACTTCAGCCAATTTCTCAAGTTCATCTGGACATATATCAGGACAGTGTGTGAATCCAAAATAAATTAACAACCATTTTCCTAATAAGTCTGTACTTTTCACAACTTTGCCCTGAAAAATATAAGATAAAAAATGTATAAGGTAGGTAGGTATATAAGGTACGTTCGAATTGGGGTATGGTAGCAAAAATAACAGTCCAAAATGCCAAAAACGATCACAACTGGCGTTCGATTTGGAAATTTGTGGGCGAAATTGGCGTTTTGAACAGTTTTCGTTCACCGTTCGTTTTGCTTGGAAACAGTTAAAAACGACATCGTGAACTGCAAATTTTGAACCACCTCCGAGGCAGGGTCGTTTGTGATCATATTTTGACATCTTTGAATCTGACAGATAAGTTTCGGAAAATTCATACGGGAAGCGAAAATTCTAATTTTTATTATAAAATTTTATAGAAATACTAACAGGTAAGAGAATAATTTGTTAGATTAACTTTGTTTAATGATTAACTGAAGGAAAAAGGTAGGTTGAGACAAGTGACAAGCAGGCGATCAGCATGGAAATGTCATATTTGTATCTAATCATTTGATTTGGGAAATATCGTTTGTGGCAAAAGTTGCAAAATTGTTGAAATTATCCAATTCGAACGCATAAACAAAAATGCCCATTTTGAAACTGTTAAAAACGACATCACTCCAATTCGAATGCACTAATAGTTATTAGTTTTGGAGGTATGTTTTGTTGTTTAGGAGTGACAAAGGGTGGTTATACTGGGGCGTTTAAGCAAAAGCAGAGTAAAGAGGCCCAAACTTTTTATCCCCAGACTGGGAATGTATGTTTTAAAACAGATACATCGGTTTTTTAAAGCAGTTTAATTCCAGATTTAAGTTTAAAAAACTACCATGATTTAAGTTCTTTACCTCAGAGTCAACTAATTCAAAATCACCTCCTATCTTTGCCTTCCCAAGTTGTTTTTTTCTTTCACGGTCAAGTGCTTCTTGTTTCTCTTTCCTTACATACAGCATGAAGCCAGTAAGACCTCCACCTACTAGCGCTGTTGCTGCCATGGACTTCCATGTTACAGGCCCAATAAATTTAGTTGGTTTTCTTTTAGGAGGCATTGCACACTGCCTTATAGATGAAGTGCTAAACGCACGATAGAGCCTGCTCGGGCTCCTTAACATGGAATTCATTGTTTGGGTTATGTGACCCTTAGACCTATGAAATAGTTTTAATTCACCAACTAAAAACTACAGGATATCAAAGCCGGGTTATCTTTTAAAAATTGTCAGAACCTTACATTACACATTTTGTGCAAAACTTGCTCAATGATGAGGAGACGAAAGATGAAATCTAGTTGACACTGACAGTGACAGTGAGTGTCAGCCGTTCCCAGTGTGTTCAGTTGTGTTCAGTTACTACACACCGGGTGTGAAAATCGCCGTGTGACTTTCGCACCTCGATCGTCCGACGTTAGTGAACGACTTTCGTATTTTCCATGTATTTTCGTAAATTCCCAACTGACAAGTGACATTGACAAATCATTGACATTATTTGATAAATCGATTATTTTTATTATAGTTTTTTCGCTGTTAAATAATATAAATAAAGTAATTTTATATGTAGTAAAATAGGTTTTCAATCCAGGAAAAATAAATTTCTACAATTCAAAAAGTATTGGCGCTATTTTTCTATTATTTAGTTGTCAAAGTGACATTGGTGTGACTTTCACCCACCTATTTCACGGTGCGACCGGTGCGATCGTCGGACGACGTCCGACGATGTTATTGAACGGTTCGGTGTGATCACTCGGGCGATCACACCGAGTTACTGAACGATACTATGATCGTCGGGCGATCACACGGCGTTGTTACTGAACGCAGCCCTGGGGTGTGTTCAGTTACTACACACCGGGTGTGAAAATCGCCGTGTGACTTTCGCACCTAGATCGTCTGACGTTAGTGAACGCCTTTCGTATTTTCCATGTATTTTCGTAAATTCCCAACTGACAAGTGACATTGACAAATCATTGACATTATTTTGATAAATCGATTATCTTTATTATAGTTTTTTCGCTGTTAAATAATATAAATAAAGTAATTTTGTATGTAGTAAAATAGGTTTTCAATCCAGGAAAAATAAATTTCTACAATTCAAAAAGTATAGGCGCTATTTTTCTATTGTTTAGTTGTCAAAGTGACATTGGTGTGACTTTCACCCACCTATTTCACGGTGCGACCGGTGCGATCGTCGGACGACGTCCGACGATGTTATTGAACGGTTCGGTGTGATCACTCGGGCGATCACACTGAGTTACTGAACGATACTATGATCGTCGGGCGATCACACGGCGTTGTTACTGAACGCAGCCCTGAGTTGCCTGATAATAATGTGGCAAATCCTACGATTCGTTGGCTAATGGCAACGTACATATAACGTTTTTATATTTATTTATTTTTATTTTTGATATTGTCTTAATGTCTACCGCATTGTTTTGCTTTGTTTAATTGTAGTTATAATACCTATATACCTACCTAGGTACATGCGTTAGCATCTCTACTAAGTCTGTGCTACAGGTCGGTTAACGAAAGCTGGCACGTTCACAGTACTCATAAATTTGCAATCAGTCAAGTCTAATGGACGAATGCAAAAATAGACCACTCTATATTTATGAGCAGTAGCAAAAGCAAAACAATAACTGTCTCCTTCATAAGCTTGACTTTGCGCGAGAGAGACGGTGTAAATGTGTTGAAACGTGCCAGCTTTAGTTAACCGACCTGTAGGTACCTATACTATGTTTGAATGCTACGTAGTCCTACGGATGTTCTTTTTGGAATATGTTTAACTTTATTTATAACTTACTAGCTGCCCGGCACGATTTCGTCCGCGTGGTGTCCAACTAACCTATACCCTACCCTAGCCTAACCTACCCTACCCTACGCTACCCTAAAGTAGCGACTAACGACTTCAGTATCTGGTATTTTCAACTTGCTAGGTCCACCCGTCCCTGACAAAATCGGTGGTGACACAAGGACTAGGGTTGGGTTTCTTCCCGGGAATAAACCCAACTTCGAGTAAATTTCCAATTTAGTGGGAAAGAACCCGGGAATTTTCCCATTGGGTGGGAAAATACTCAAATGGTCATATTTAGTAGATTTTGCGTATATAGCGAAAAATACCTTTACCAAATCGTTTGAATAACATTTAACATGATTTCTATTAGGGTCATACTCATATCATACAATAAAAAAACAATAAAAAAAAAATGTTGCGTTGTTTTTAAAAAAAGCGACGTTTTGGGCTGTAAGTGTTGTGGTGGACAGTCGGACAGACGGTCTCGTGCAGAAAGAGCACGTGCGCACATGTACGACGCTTACATAGCCCGTCCCGGGTCCCGAGGGAGGTGTTGCAAGCGTCCATAGGATACGGTAACCGCTTACCAACAGGCGGGCCGTATGCTTGTTTGCTACCTAGGTAGTATAAAAAAAATGTGTGATAACTTCCTCCAAGGTCCGCGTAGGTCCGCGCGTAGGTGATGTAGGTACATACAACAGCGAGTATGATTAAAATAACAATCAAAACCATCAACAAATATTTTTTTTGAGGAACATAAAGCCATTTGAGTATTTTCCCGCCGTTTGGGAATTTTCCCGTATTTTTCCATTCTTTTCCGTATTTTCCCGTATTTTTCTTTTCTTCCCAATATTTTTCTTTCCCTGCCCACAAGGACAGATAGACGGACAAGAGAATGATCTTAAAAAAGTTCCTTTTTTAGCTTTTGAGGTACGGAACCCTAAAAAAAACCTGCGCGCCATATTTGTTAACGTTCTCATTGTGTCGTCGTTAGGTGTCGTTGAAGATTTTATCATAATAATCTACCTACTTCAAAAAATACAAGTCTGTTTTTTACCACCCAAGTGTGTTGAAAAACGTCGTATGACATGGTATGTCGCATTTGTTTTTTATTGGAATATTAAGTTTGCTGCATTTAATTATTACGCTGTTTGCTGCCTGTTTTAGATGAGTTAATCTGAAAATATGCTACCTAAATGAACGTCTACTGTCGCTAATCACTGAAATATCTATCCATATTGTTCTACGAAGGTAAAAAAAAACTCGAAATAATTCAAATTTCCAGCGTGTCGTAACTGATGTTTAACCTTAAGATTATTTTCTGAATTCACGAGCTATAGCCGACCAAAATATCTTACCGGTAACAAATTACGTATCCCAAGCATCTGATGTAGTACCTATGTGCCAGACCATAACTACTTACCTACCTATGGCTATAAGGTAGGTACAGATTTTTATTCTTTAGTGCACCTACTACACCAGGGTATTATATGTAGGTAGGCTTTGATTTAGGTAGGTAATGTATTCTCTTTTCCGTGGTAAGTATGTACCGAAAGAATAATTAAAGTATACTTAAATCAAATAATAATTACCTACCATTCACAAACTTACCTAATAATTAAAATAGCAACTTTTATGCTTTAGGTGCTAAATTAAAAGAATTTCGAAATGTTGGTGGATCGTGCGCCTTTTTAATGAAAAATCTAGGGTGCGGTACTAACAAAACCGCAACCCTGCGGGCTTATAAACCGCGTACCATTGTCAAGCTGTTCCAAATCCCATTTGATTTTCAAACTGCACGGATCACAAACTAGAACTTGAAATGTGGCGGATCATTTGCGTAAGTTCAAAATAATAGTTTAACTTTTTTATTTATTTTCTACTAGTGAACAGTGACGCAACTTGAGATTTTGATACCTACGACTTGAGACTTGAGAGATATATATATTGGCAAATAATTCAATTTTCTGAATCCTGCGTGTGAATGTACCTAATCAATCGTGTCTTGCATTTCAGGTGACTTTTTTGGCATCCTTATCTCTATGGACCAGTACATCTGCCCAAGAGTATTTACCTCCCAAAGTCGGCGGTGGTGGTTCGAAGAAAGCTATTCCCGAACCAACAGTAAAATAATTTTCCTTATTTTAGATTTTAGACTATAAATAACGCTGTTAATGCATTGAATTCGTCCATGCTTAGTAGGGTAGACTGGGTACGGTTGATTTGGCTTTCATCGTTCATAATATTGTTGTATACAAACCTGGCGACGATGGTGAAATGCCAAATTCAAGAGCGTGTTTCTAACTACCAAAGGGATATACCATTTTAGTTCCTGGGGTGCTATTTTAATAAAAAAAAACTCTATTCAGCCTTGATGAGTCATAAATAACAACAAAAATAATAAATAATGTTTAATAAGTACTTAGGTAAGTGTTAGGTACCTAACTGAATTAATTAATTTAATTCAGATAAAGTAATGTAATATCTACCTGAAATATACCTAAGTACCTACCTGTTATATTATCTAATTCTAATCCTGTGTAACTATACCAGTTACCAGCAAACTACGATTTCTCATACGACGTGCAAGATAATGCGGTAAGTCTCGACTTTGGACACAATGAGAAGAGGAAGGAAGACCTCGCAACTGGCTCCTACCACGTCTTGCTTCCTGACGGCAGAATGCAGCTGGTAGAGTACGAGGCTGGACCAGATGGATACAGGCCACAGGTATTTTTTTTGTTTATCGATATTGCAGCACCAGTTAGTTAAATAGCAATGACCATCCTTCTTGGTAGTAGATGTCCAATGGTAGATGTTGGACAGTTGTATCTCCATAAACAGAATGTTGACTTGAACTTTTTACGTCGCCAAGCCTGACCGAAGATCTTCCCTTTTCAATGGAGGACTCTACCACCTTGCTCCTCCATAGTAGATATATTTGCAATGCGATTGTACATCATCAGGGCTTCCCAAACTGTGCGTCGCGACCGCGCCGCCGTATTATCCCAGGGGCGTCGTGGGCGATCTAAATAGGTTGGCTGTCTGTTTCGATGCGACCAAGTCGAGTGAGCGCCATGCGCATTGTGAATTTGTGATGCGGCGGGAGGAGCCGCCAGTGCTTTTTCTTTTCCAAAAATGTTGATGCTATTTGGAGTTTTTCTATCAAATTGTTATTAGGCTAGAACTACAACTAGTAGGTATATGTATGGCAAGAAGGCCAGGGCGTCGCAAAAATATGGCAGCTTCCCAAGGGCGTCTCAGTTAAAATAAGTTTGGAAAGCCCTGCCTTAAATCTTATGGTGCGTCAAGGCTACGCGAATCCGTGCTCCACGTGTGCTCGGTTCGCGTAGCGTGGACGCATCATAAGTTTAGACACGGAAAAGAGAATACACTTTCTCTGTGAGTTTAGAGCTTCGAATTCAGCGCTGTGTTTGATCAAAGGAAATCTCAATGGAAACTTGTATTAATTACAGATCATGTACATGGGCACGGCAACGTTCCCGGCGGCGTCGGGAGGTGCGTCGGACAAGTTCGACGGGTACCACTACAACGCGGCGTCGAACAGACAGAGCGTGCGGCAAGCGGCGCCGCGCGGCGGCTCGCGGCCCGCGCCCGCCGCGCCCGCGCCCGCGCCCGCGCCCGCGCCCGCCGCCGCGCCGCCCCTCGCACACGCCGCCGCACTCACAACCAACGATACACAATAATCAAAAACCACATACCTACTTGCTAGTTCCAAGCCTGCATGGTAAATGTCATACGACTTTCGAGTATCGGCAGAAGTTCTATGAAAACTGTTTTTTTTAGATCAATAAGTACCTACCTAGGTAACTAATGAGTATTCTTGCTTGATTGGAAATTATTTTGTAACTTATATTCGTGAAGTAAAGGCGTGAGTAGGACCAGTCGTACCAGTAGGTATATAGGATTAGGACTCTAACTAATTGATAACTTCTGTGCATAGTTATTAAGTAATATTTATAGGACGCCAAAGTCCGTAGAAAATAAAAAAAAATCTAGCAAAAATTTTAATTATGTCAAATGTAAATAAAACGTTTTAGTTATTTATGTTTAATTATTATTCACACCTACCTAGTTACCTACAAGCCAAAATAGAGAACTTAAATTAATAAAAAAATTAGAAAATATTTTTTAATAATTTATTGAAGTACTTTTAGAACACGTGATACCTATCTTCTATCATAGACTTAGGATTTCGCTACGCTAACAATTTCTTTGTCTTCTACATTTACTTCTTTTTATCGCTTGCACACCAAAAGGAACAATTCATAAGTACTTAACATAATTCTTAGATTAAAATGTAACAGATTAGATTCTGATAATGTCATTGTGTTGTTAATGTTAATCCGTCACTGATTTGAAAAATAAATCAATAAGTAGGTATTTTGTTAATTGAGGTTGAGAGCTCAGATTGACAGAGAAGAAATTGGTTATTGATAAAAAAACTAATTCGGTACTATGAAAGTTGGTCGTGCTGTAGGTATCGAATTCCGTTGACAATTATTAGTTTTTTAATATGTAGGTACCGCATGGTAGGTACCTATAGAATCCCACAAACTTATGCCCGGTGAGAGAGGCGCTGTTATCGCATTTGGTGGCGTAAACAACCAATGGCGAAAGCAGGCACATTGACATTTCCGTAGGATGGTCTACGGACATTTCATCAGATGTTTGTTGAACTATACCTAAGTCCTACAAAGTTATCTGACCCGGTGGATAAAAGAGGAATTAACGACGCCATTTAGAAATGTCAATCGACATTGGTCAAAGAGAATATAATAAACACTCACAGAAACACTACGTTAATTGATTGTTTGCTCCACCAAATGCGTTAACAGCGACACTCACCGGGCCAGATATGCTTGTGGCATGTAATTGACAAGGACCACAGCTTGTCTGAAGAGTCTTGCATCACTGGCTGAGCACAGCTTATCCAATTTATTGGTTGGGATTTGTTTAAACATAAGTTAACAATCTATACAAATAACATATTGTTTATTATATTTACGTAAATTTTTGGCTGGATATAAAGCTCGTGTGTACCTAAACTAGCGACACGCTATGTTGCCCGCTTTGACACCCGACATCTGTACCTATCCCAAGTGTAAAGAATTGACGTTAATAAACGCTTACTAATGCTTTTGCGTTATGCTGTGCCAATTCCTATAGAGAAGTATCATGTCGTAAACGCAAACTAATTGGTCAGCGTCAATTCTTTACACTCGGGGTACTGTACCCCTATCATGAATTTGCTACGGTAGTGTAATCTATACTGGCTCGCTAGCGACTACGGCGAACATTTTGTATGACGAGCACCGCCTCTAGTGGTCAGTTTTTGAAGGATTTCATATTAAATGTTTTACCGTAGTCGCTAGCGAGAATCGATTACATTGCCGTAGGCAACTCATGGTAGGCGTACCTACCTAAGCCAAAACGAGACAAGAAAAACTCTCATGTCAAAACGGGCATCATAAAGTGCCGCTTATTAATGTCATGTTTGTTGTTCACGTGACATGTAATATGTCAATGTTCTGATCGGGCCAGTGCACGCGGCGGTGTGTCGACACAGTGTCGAATCCGACGTTGTCGAAGGAATGGTAGTCCTTCTGCATACTCAGCTCTGCCAGGTTGCGATACCTGAAAATGACGAGAAGTACCGACGTTTATTTTTTTATAGCCGGGATATAAGAAAGTTCGTAATTGGTAAGCAATACGAAATAATTTTGTTTGTCAGGAGGCTAAATAATCCTACTTTTGTTACATTCCTTATTTGCGACAGTTTGTTTGAGTGTTTAAATGTTTGTTACCACTAAACACCGTAACAACAACTGGTTTGGATGAAACAATTACTTTAGATAAAGATATAATCGCTGGAATAAGATAAAGGATATTTCAATACAGGAAAATAAAAATCTTTATTAAAAGTAAAATTTTACATAAACGGGACAAGAATCTTTGTAAGAATGAATTGGTAACCGGAATCCTAATGAAGCCACATGAAGTAAGTATAATATATGATACCTCTTGAGGAGCACGCAGCAGCCGAGCAGCAGCAGCAGCTGCACCGCGAGCCACGCCAGCACCAGCGCTACCACCACCAGCTCGTGCACGCACACCACCCCCACCCCGCCCTCCATCAACCTGCCCTCCTCACCTGGATACAACATGATAGTCCTTAACAACAGTAACCAACTTGCTTTAAAATAATTGAGTATCATATTAGAATTTAACGCAAAAGATACAATAATTGAACTGTTTTACAAAAAAACTTAAACCGACTTCAAAGTACACTATGAAGTAATCAAATCCTGATCTGATGACAATGGGACCAAAAGGGAAGTGTACCCTTCCAAACAAAAAAAGATTTTTGCGAATCTGTTCATAAATGACGGAGTTATGAGGTAACAAAAAAAATACAAACAAATTGGGAACCTCTTCCTTTTTTTGTAGTCGGTTAAAAATATAAATTACCATAGGGTATTTACCAGTGGCGTATTAGGTAGCCGTAGCTACCATGGGTATCGCCCGGGGCCTACCCCGGGCCAGCCTACTACGCGACGGAGGTGTCACCTACCTCTACTTATTTCATTCTAGAACTTTTACTGTTATACTGCTATATATATATAAACTAGGATTTTTAGATTGCCGTAAATGTAATGTTTTGACAAATCTACAATTTCTTACTTCTATATTTAGTTCGTTAATTGAATTGAATGTTTTTCGCTAAAGATATTCGAAATGATATACATACAACGGCCAAAAAAATATTACATAGCAGATCTCCGTCTATATGGTCTTATTTACAATTCAACGATTCGTATCAACGCGCATGTGCGCACGAGCGCATCATAAGGTTACATATTGAGAATATTTTGTCGATGATATAACTTATGTTGATTTTGTTCCAATTTCATTCGAAAAATATCCAATCTGCTGTCACATTGTTTTTAAAACATGTTTTTGACCAAAATCTCACCACTAAATGATGATGGTCAAATTTACTGAAGGGAAAACGTCAATCAATGATCAAGTGCTTTTAAGTCGACATTAAAACAACTGAATTTGGTACATACACCAATGATATTAGGTTCATTTTTCGATTAACACGATATTTTCTTGACACTTGATCTGAGTGTTGATCTCATTCTATAATACCAGAATCGGAATATAACAGAAAGGTGCTTCGCGACTGATTGAAAATCTTAATCGTAAACTTTGAGGGTGGTAGCCAGCCAGGGGATATCACAAAGTACTTTATCACCGCGTTAGGTATTCTCATGATGTCTTCGTTCAGCGAAAGCTTCAGTGAAGCTCATGTTGAATTTGACCGACGACCTTCGCCACGGGAAATTGACGTCACATCCACTATAATAATAATAATATCCTGGGCCATTCCTCATACACGGTCATCTGATCCCAAACTAAGCAGAGCTTGTACTATGGAAACGAGATAACTGATATAAGTAATATATAATAATATAAATACTACTTTTTGTTTGTATACACTCAGGACATACAGACATGTTCATGCACACAAATTCTTGTCCTGTGTGGGAATCGAACCCACGACCTGCGGCGCGATAGGTGGAATCTTAACCAACTGCGCTAACTGGCCCAACTATACTGCTCTATCATCACTTGTACCTAAAATCGTATTTAATTGAAGCATAAATCACGATAACTATCACTATTAGTTTACTGATACCAGAAACTTACCAACAGAAGCGCGATGATCAGCCCGAACGAGAGTATCAGCCGATAGCATATCATTAGAATCGACGTGCATCTCAAGTTCCAGCGGTACACCGTTCTCGGTGGGTCCACACCTGGTGGCGCCGCCCTGGGCGACGACGCCACCGCGACGGTTCTGCCACGGTTCTTCCTGCCTCACTGCTGCTGGCACCGAGTCGCCCGCGCCGCTCCAGTAGGCGGTTTCATTTGTTTGTCGAGCGGTTCGCCCCTGATATTGGTTGCCGCAGTTTATCTGTTTTTAATTTTAAATAACATGAAATATATAATGTTGTTGACGCAATGTTGGTTAGCATTGCAAATTATTGGTTTTGCTGGCCATTGTAAAATGGTACAGCCAGGGTATAAAGAAAAGTACTAACGTAACAGGCAGCCCTAAGTTTAATGCTTGTGTTCATTTGTGTTCGTAATTATTTTTAAATCGGTACCTATTCATTATAAGCCCAGCTATAATATATTTTAATATAAATCATAGCAAGGCATATTACGATATATTTTCAATACTAATCTTTGAGTACCTAACCGCACAAGTAGCTATAATATAATTTTCTGTTACTTCGCCAACCTGCACTGTAATTTATATTATAGCTCGGCATACCTATTAATATATATTATAGCTACGTCTGTGATGGGCTTTACTCAGTAAATATTTTTGCTGATGAAGCTTTTACCGATACTACATTAGATGTAGCATTGATCAGGTTAAGATAATCTGAACATATTTACCAAAAATTACATTTAGTAAAATAGATACTAACCGGTGCACATTTCTTATCGCAGAATCTCACAACGAGGGAAAAACGTACGACGTGTGAAGTGGGAAAGCGGAACGCTTTGAATCTGGCGGAGAGTCGTTGAGTCCCTCCCAACCAGGATCTAGTGAACGATGGGAAATCCACCTGGAAAGGTACACCATTATTATAATTTGATACCTACTTCATTTTTCACTATTTACCAGATAAATATGGTGATGGCTAATCAGGAATATCTTGTAGGTAGGTTAATAATTCAACGTAAATTGGAATGTCCATTTATTCGATTAGGTATTTACTCAAATAATTTTATTCTTAAGAGGGGATGGGGCCTGCGAGGAAATTGAAAAATAGGTATTTGAAGAAACTAAGAAGGCCGAAGGCCTCTACCTAATCACGGCGGTAAAATAAGGGATTTTTTGTAATTTTGGAGGGTCATATTTTCTTTACTAATTAGTTGCTGAAAATAAGGAAATGACAGAGACGTGTCTACAGCAGATCTCGATTTTATGAAAATAAAATGCTCTAATCTAGAGGCATTAAGGAAGAAAAAAGAGGAAGAAAATGGAGAAACGCAGACCCTTTTCCCTCTTCAGCTTATGGTTCAGTAATTAGCCGTAAACACAAATATAAAAATAATCAGCTACATTAGGTTATTTGTGGCAGGCAGGAAGGCAGGAATGGCTCATGGGTGGTTCAGCTGGCAGAGATCTGAGGGGATGGTTTTATCTTTAGAACTCACCTGACCCGTGGGACATCCTTTACTATCCAGCAGCAACACAGAACTGTCACCGTGTCTAGATGACGCCACTACATGGTAAGCTTTGATCTCATTCATTGTGTGATCTGTGGACATCAACAAACAAGCAAATGTCAGTAAGTATTCATGGTATATCTATTGCTAATTGGACAACGCTAATAGATCATTAATGTAACGTGAAAATTATTCATCAATTTGTTGTTACGTTCAATTAACTGTTACAAATTAAGCGTAACTTTTAGTAATGATATGATATGACATTTTACTAACCAACTGCTATGGTAATGTGTTAGGTACAACTTTATTTTTCAATTGAATTGAGAAATTCCTAACTTGCATCTTCGAAGATACCGCATTGGTTCTATCATTGGTAACGATCTGACTGTTTATCGAGCCCAATCAAGGTCAAAGACATTTATAAGCCGTAGTGACTAAACGGTTTAAGTAGTTATATACTACGTAAAAAAATACCACCCCAAGAGTACGGACCACTACTTAGTGAACGGGGACTCGACTCGTATAGTACTTTTGTCGTATAGCGCTTGCGTTTTTACTGAAACCGCGTAAGTAAAGGGGCTGCTATATGGTTGTCAACCAACCACCAATCAAGGACATATTAGAACAGGCTTTGAGTCGGTGACGTTTTAGTGCATCTAGCAATTTGGTTGACAAGCAATGTGGTCGGTTGCCGACTTCACTCGGTCTACTTCATCATTTACTGATCCCTATCCCTTCCTTCATCCTCACTGTTCTTAGGGCAGAATTAGTGAGTATATTTACCAGTTGTTTCAATACGTAGCTCGAGCATTTCCCCTAGAGAGACAGCGGCGGCGGCGCCCGAGTCGTCCTGCACTCGCACCACGTACATGGTGAGCGGGGGCGAGTTCTCTCCGTACACTGCGCTCGCAGCCGGCGACACGGCGGTCGGCGTCTCGCCTACTGATGATGGTTTCCTGTTGCCATACCTGTCATAGACGGGTATTGCTAGATTCGTGCACTACTAAATGATCCAAAGAAATTATACAATCGGATGTAACGGTGGTTGAGGAGATTTTGTTGAATGCTATCCTATCCCATCGAACTGTCAAATGTCGACTTAATTCCAACTCAACTAAGATCATAGAAAATTGTAACCATGTCATGAGGGCAAAAAAGATTTGCCTGTTTCACAACCTTCGGAAAAAATATCTTTTCTCTAAACTGAAGTTCTCCAAACAACAGTGGAGTGGAACTCTCTTTCGGGGTCTGTGTTTCCCGACACCGTTAACCTAGATATATATCTAGGTTAACGGTGTCGGGAAACACAGACCAGGCCTATTCCTATGCAAGGCCATGAGTGAATAGGCCTGGTAGTGTGATGTGATGAGTGAATAGTGAATATTATCTGGGTAAGCCTACATCCTCGGCCTCGTCATAACTCCTCCTCTCCTCCTGGGGGTCAGTTGTAGGCCAAAGTTGCAAGCCAATTTTACAAGAAAAAAAAGTGATAATGTAAGGGAATGTAATACATAATTACCCTGCATCCCTGACGGCGACAGTGGCGTCGACGAGGGCGTGTGCGCGCGCGTCTGGGGAACACCCCACGCGCACCCAGCGGTCGCCCGCCGTCTGAATTATCGGGTTGTTCTGGATCATCACCATTACGTATGCCATCGTCCTGGATTACAAGGAAGCCTTTGATCAAACTGATAGAATTTGCGAAACTCTTTGGCAAACAAGCATACCTACGGCCCGCCTGATGGTAAGTAGTTACCGTAGCCTATGGACGCTTGCAATACTAGGGGTAACACTCGCGCGTTGCCGACCCTACAGAGTTCTAAGTCAAATCACTTTGTTCAGTTCAGGGACGCTCATATTGCTAATGTCCCTGCTTTCTTTACGAACTGTTGATGATGATTAGGAATTAGCGGAATTCAAACAAAATGAAGTCAATTGCGCTTCTTTGGGTAAATTTTTCGATGATTCAATTGCTGCTAAGTTTGTTAGTGACATTTCCTGTTGGACCTTTCGTTTTTTTCGATCATTCAATAAGTAGCTGCTAAGTATGCTGCTGACATTTCCTGTTGGACCTTTCTTTTTTTTTCGAACATTCAATAGCTGCTAAGTATGCTGCTGATATTTCCTGTTGGACCTTTCGTTTCTGAAGACACTTAATACTTAATCCATATAGGCTCTATCAGCCGGTTACCAAGTTGCGGGACACGATGATAGTGAGGTGGTGATAAATCGCGAAGGCGTCAGTTTGGTGCAGCGTGATAGTAGGTACTGCTCATCATCCTTCACGCCGCTCACCCCGCGCAAATCAAGAACGGCTCTAAATAAAGCCTCACTTGTTTTACGAAACTTTCCTGTTACAGTTCTTCCAGTTATTTCACCTAAAACTAAGCAAAAACCTACCTATTAACAAGTCCAGTGGGTCCATTAGAGATGCCGTACGCGAAGTTGACGTCACAGTCCCCCTGCAGCGGCAGCGTCAGGCGCACGAGGCCGCCGCGAGCGCGCGCGCCGCACCGCTCCTCGCGGCCCGGCACGTACACGCGCCCGCGGAACACGCCGCGCGGACGGTATGTTACTAATAGCTCTGTGCTCGAGCATTCTACGCTCACTGGAAGATCAAAAGGGTTTCTGGAGGATTTAGATTGCCAATGCGAGCTCAGCAGAAGGGAAGTAAATGTGGTCCAACAGGGTCGGACTGGGCCGTATGTATGAACTATCTACTTTATATGTATGTCGCAAAAGCTCCCTCCCTACCCTACCTACCGTGACCGCTGCGTGTACCGAAGCCCGTATGGAGGGGGGAAAGCTCAAAAAAATCTTTGAGCTTTCTTCTACTAGTAACTTGAAAGCGTTTGAATAGTGTGATTTCTTACGATTCAAGCAAATAACTCTGCGGTAATATGTAGCGGCGGCCGTGCGTCGAAGCAGCCAGGATCCAGTCGTAACGAGGTCTTCACTGTGCAGGTCGCACAGCCCTCTGCCGCCAGGATGCGCTTCCCGTCCGGAGATCCAGGAGAAACCTCGGCACACGAACCTCTCTTCTACTTCACACGCTGTTTTACACTAACGGAAACAAAATTTGGATAAAAAGTCAAGAGTCGCAATGTCATTCGACCGGTCCTTCTACTCCGGACTCTCATGACGGAGACATACCTAGGAACCACCGACTTAGGAAGTTACTATCCCTAAGAGATATTACCGCCACTTTTCATACATTTTTGTTCAGCATTTAAGTCTGCAAGTATAATTCATCTTCAGAATGTTAATTGCACCTGTAGGTACCTACATTTAGCTAAGTATATACCTACTTAGGTATGCTATGCAACAGCATAGATAACTCTTCAGTGCTGTCATAATTCTACTTGTAATGACCCTAGGATTTACGTGCGACGTGAAGAAAAAACCGGAAAATTATGAGGAAAAATATAATAATTACCTATAACAATTAAACTCACCTGGTCTTTGGTATAGTTGCTATTGGTAAATTCGACGTGTTTCAGCGTTTGATTGTTGTATTCTTCGTAGGAACATCTATCTATCTTCTTTGGATCTGAATGGGAAAAAGTTTTAGGTGATTAGCTCGGATGGTGTGCTATTATTAAAAGGCAGATTTATTTACTCACAGTCATGTCTACATTGGTTCTCCATATAAAAGGTGTAGTAGTTTGACACCCTGTACGACTCAGGTTCAGTGAACTTGTCTTCGGCGTTGAGAATGCAGTTACCAAGTGATGTATCTGAAGTTTTGATCATCTCTGTATCAAAACTACCCTCAGCGCCAACCCACTGCGCAGACCTGAATAAAATCATATTTTTATGTCATATAGGCATACCATACACATCTGCAAACCCAGGAGTGAAGGGAACCTTGAAGAGCTTTTTACGCCAATTTATAGAACCTTGCCCCCTAGAGGACGCTAAGCAATATTGCTACCGGTTTTTTTTTTTCGAATTTACGGTGGATCTTATGCAATTCATCAATTCCGAATGTTTTATTTTTTTGATTTGTATATACCTAATGAGTGAATTTTTTACTAAAAAATATTGGAATATCCGTAGCAATGTTGCTTTAGCTTCCTTTTTATCCCCCCTAGTCGTAAAGCTCAGGGGAATCCGGAATCAAATATTTTTAAAATAAATAAATCTTTATCGCTTCACGCTCCAAAGTCTCCATCATAAGTGGAATGTCAGTTACTAACATTCCACTTATGATGTTTTAAACCTATAATTAATTCTGACAGATGCATATTTGGTCCATTCTCAGAACCAATAATCTCGCAGGCTACAGATGAACATTTATAATCAAGGAGTCGAACCGAGAATCTACTTCAAGGCGAGCTATTTACCCGTCTGTTCAGCCACTGAATATACACGAACAAGAAAATACAAGGTTACACGTAAAATTTTCTACCAAATATGGCATCATGAAAAAAATACTCCTTTTGGGTTGATGATTTGGAGCATTATCGGTAGAAATATTTGTATTGTTTTTAATTTATTCCAATAATTACCTATTAGCGTGCCAAGGAATGTATGTAACAGCCATAAACGTAAAAATATGGTGGACGTATTGTCACTAACAAAAAACTGTGTCGCTCAAGTCGGCCACCTCGCTGTACGTACAAGCCGCCTCGCGCGTAAACGGCAAAAGCACGGTAAAATATATTTTTACCGTGGCAAAAGAGTCTCTTTTCCCGCGGAATGGCTAACTAATGTGTGAATGTGTGCGTGAGAGCTGCCTACTTGGTAGATAAGTACAGTTTTTGTTAGTGACAGCACAGTAGGTAAAAGTACCAGCAAAATATTGTCAATTCTTTGGTAGGTACCTACCATAGGTTGTACTTCATCGTTACAATTAAGTAGGTAGGTATCTATGTTAACTTCGTGAAGTCATAATTAGCACCTACAGAGGGGAGGGTAATATTTCTTATCGTTACAACATACATAGTCATACAATGTCATATCTCATATAATATATAAGTAGTCAAAGGTACTAATTGTTTCCGCTTCTATCATCATGTCCAGTTAGAACCTTGGCTTATGTTTTCAGAAGTATGCAACGTCAACGTGTTTGGAATCGGGAAATATTTCGTTAGGTGTGAATTGATGAAAATATTGTCAAGTTAAATGTCAGTTAATAATCATATATTTAGGTTATTTTACATACCTACATTAAAGGTAGTCGTAAGATAAGGAGTATTTAATTTGGTAGGTACCTAATACCTGAATTGTAATTTGCAGTGAGTCCTGGCCCCTCAAACTAGGATTGGCTAGGTCATCACGTCTATAAAGTTACCCTTTGACTCTATCAACTTAATGTTGCAATTGAAAGCCAGACGACCGACGTAAATCACGTTTAGAGATTTGCACCAATTGTCTAATAAAAAGAAAGTTTTATGCTTTTTGCTTTAAACAATAAGCGAAGCTATTGTATATTGCGCGAACAAGGTAAAACATTGATAGCAGGAAAAAATGGAAATACAAGACTATTGACTCCATAAACACAATCTATAATGCGCCGTAAAAGTTATTTATTCAATCTCGATTCTAGATATCTCAATAAAAAAATCTTACAAGTAGGTATTACATAATTACTCAAATTATTCTCAGCTTGGAGACTGAAAAAATCGAAGCTTACCGGAAATTCTGGTCACCATTTGAAGTGAAGACAGTGTCATAGCACTCATTTACTGTCGTGTTGATGATCACTTTCAAGAGCGGTCCCTCTGCGTGAAGGTGGTACCCTGGAGTCACCTCCACCGCCCACCAACGCGTAGCGCACTCTTCAGGCACTACGAGGATAGTATGAGAAATTATAACTAAGCTACAGAACTAAAATCTTATTAAAGTGTATCTGGGGCTCTACCGCGTAACTTTGGTGGTAATCGTAACGAACACTATTAATGAATTTCATCCAATCAGGGCCCAAGAATGGTTTTCGTCGCTTCATACCGCGTGCGCGTCATTGGATGAAATAATTAATGGTGTTCGTTACGATTACCACCAAAGTTACGCGGTAGAGCCCCTGTTTTTTGTTCAAATTCAATACCCTACCCAAATGAGTGCTCGAACGTGTTTAGGTCTTTTAGAAAAGAAAAGTAAGTAAGTATCTCAATAAACTCACACTCCAAACATATCTTCTTAAAATATGCAACGTCATTGTCAACTCTAAGTAGAGCATCTGTAGAGTCGGCAACACCATGACAGTTGCCTTTGCTATACGCCACGACGACAGCGGCACAGTCGTCCAGTTCCCGACACCTTGCCAAGCATGCTCCAGCTAAGGATTCCTCGTCACCGCTTGCAGCGTACATGAACACTGGAGCTGCTTGTTCAGGGCTCACTCCAGACCACCGTGCGAAGGTCATCTTGCGACCTCCGCTGCATTGTGCATCAATCTCTGATATAAAGTTTAAAAAGTAAGTAAGACAAAGTTAAATGGTGATGTTTTAGTAAAGAATGGATATCTAATTATACCAAGATTGGTAAAACAATCTTGGTGAAGCGCTCGTGGTGTAGCATGATTAGCCGTTCTTAATAGATTGGCAAAGTTAAGCTACGTCTGTCGTGGTCGGTACCTGGATGGGTGACCGCCTAGTGGTATTTCAAATCGAGCGTTTCCGTGCTTCGGAAGGCACGTAAGAAGAAACCGTTGGTCCCAGTTATCACTTAATTGTGATAGTCGTTAAGCTAGTTGGATGCCTCCTAGGCAGCTTGAAAAATTCCAACAGTAGTTGACCACTAGCCTACCTCCACCGATCCGCAGTGGGCACGCGTGGTGGAGTATCTGCCCAGTCCCTTTCACCATCATTTGTGAAAGGAGGCCTGTGCTCATCAGTGGGACATTATAGGCTGTTGATGATGTTGATGATGGTAAAACAAAGTTTGCAAGTAGCGTAGATAGAAGATTAGGTAAGTAGCGACTGCATAAATTAAAAAATAACGAGTGAATGAGAAGTGTCATCTACGTATCTGATAAAATCAGGAAAGGTATGTTCGATGGAATATAGATATAAAATAAATGTCATATACAACCAGTTTTTGAGAATTTCTCACATACATGATATTTAGTATGTTGTGTGATACTCACATTGTTACATAAGTAGACGTACCTTCCTTCGTATATTACAAATATTATTTTAGAAAATTAGACATAACATAAGTTATAACATTTATAATCAATTATTATAATCAATAATCATATGGGCATTACTGTTTGTACAAATCACGAAACGTTTACATACAAAAAGACTAGGTAAGTATATAAAAATGCCTTGATAATTTCACGCAAATGAACCGGCGATAGCTCCTCGTAAATACTCGTAATATCACAGATAAATAGGTAATAATTAATGCAAAGTGAATTCAAGAATTTCTTATCTAAAACACAGAGTAAAAAATATACCTACTCCTTCTACGTACAAAATGTACCTACTAACTCAGTGGTTGTGACGTCGAATGCCATGGCGGAGCTCGTGGGTTTGAATTCTAAAATGAGCTTGAATTTTCTATCAAAACATCGTGGAGCAAACTTTTTTTTTATTTTTTTTATTTTTTTTATTCTTTTTTTTTGTAAGGGCTTTGAATCGCTTTGCGATTATGTCAGCCCTATTGATAACAAATAGATTTCACAACAAACAAAAAAATATTCTAACATTTAACAACATCAACAATCATTTTATAAACAGCAATAGCTGCGTCGCACAACGGTGCAGCCAGAATGCTTTGGAATACACCAATATGCAAAGGATTTATATTGAACTTACATGCTAATCCTACTCTAATAGATTCGCTCCGAACTAGGGATGGGCAGGGAAAGAAAAATATTGGGAAGAAAAGAAAAATACGGGAAAATACGGAAAAGAATGGAAAAATACGGGAAAATTCCCAAACGGCGGGAAAATACTCAAATGGCTTTATGTTCCTCAAAAAACATATTTGTTGATGCTTTTGATTGTTATTTTAAGCATACTCGCTGTTGTATGTACCAACATCACCTACGCGCGGACCTACGCGGACCTTGGAGGAAGTTATCACACATTTTTTTTATACTACCTAGGTAGCAAACAAGCATACGGCCCGCCTGTTGGTAAGCGGTTACCGTATCCTATGGACGCTTGCAACACCTCCCTCGGGACCCGGGACGGGCTATATAGTCGTACATGTGCACGTGCTCTTTCTGCACGAGACCGTCTGTCCGACTGTCCACCGACTGTCCACCACAACCCTTACACCCCAAAACGTCGCTTTTTTTAAAAACAACGCAAAAAAAAATTTTTTTTGTTTTTTTATTGTATGATATGAGTATGACCCTAATAGAAATCATGTTAAATGTTATTCAAACGATTTGGTAAAGGTATTTCTCGCTATATACGCAAAATCTACTAAATATGACCATTTGAGTATTTTCCCACCCAATGGGAAAATTCCCGGGTTCTTTCCCACTAAATTGGAAATTTACTCGAAGTTGGGTTTATTCCCGGGAAGAAACCCAACCCTACTCCGAACACATTCAACTAGTAAATGATAAACATCCTCTGGAACTCCGCAAGATGAACAGTTAGGGGAGTCCGCCGCTGAAGTTGAAAATCAGACCTTAAGCACCTATCGGTGTGTTCCAGTTGAGTGCCAGTTGCTTTCTCTAGGCTTTGTAAAAGGATGGCACCAGAATGGCACCAGATTGGTAATCCTGCTAATGTTCAAAATGTTGTATACATGTGTGGTTGTTTGTGTGCGTCGCTTTCTCTATCGCAAGGTGTTCATAAGGATTGTGATTATCTCTTTTCTACGGGTCGTTGGTCTTATAAGCTTAAATAATAAATGATTTACCATCAAGTGGACGGTCAGCCAGCTTGAAAGCTTTCTGACAATAAAAAAAAATCTTTTCACAACTTTTCACGGATGGATTACCGAAGATCGAAATTCTAAGTCTATGGAATTACCCACGAATTACCTTCGAACTTATTCCGTACGAATACCGAAAATATTTCGCAAACTTCTGTAGACATGTAGAAAAGGTTTAGAGTCGACATTATACTTCTTTTTAATAAAATAATAAGTAGGTAGGTACTTTAGTTTATTCAAGTAGAGAAGATGACAAAAAACACAATTTTACAGCTATCTCGGGAAGCTATCAAACTAAGTAGAGTTTGTATTACCTAAGTAGGTACAGTCAGCAACGAAAGTCCATGAACAGATTCAAAACGACAAAACAACTGAGCACTAAAACTGTCATAAATCGCTTACCTCAGTGGAGTATAAAACGGGCTTGTCATTTCAAAGTTACAAAAAAGGCTGAACACCAATATTTCAAAAGTTGTTGATCATCATTTTGCCATAAGTCGTTGAACACCAATTTGAAATAAGTCGCTGAACACTTATATACAACCCGTTTCACCCGCGAACGGTTTGAATTTTTTTGCGCGGAACCCTAATTTATTTTTCAAAAATAAAAGTATTCCTTTATAACATTAACTATGAACCGGAACAGACAGATAAAAATGTATACACAATTCTATAACTTTTATATGTATCGCAACAAGTCTAGATGCCTGCCTATTACATTACTGAGGAAAATAAGACAACAAAACACTATTCGATTTTATTAAAAAAAAGTTGAACTCACATAAAAGCTTGGTGCAATGTGTAGATAGAGAATTGTAGGTAGATAGGCTGTCAGCGTATAGCGAAGAAGATAGCGATAGTTCAACGTAATTACATATATATTTGGATTTTTATCGTATTTAGACGAAATTATCTGTACAATTTGCATGATATTGACAGAAAATACACTTGAGTATAGTAATCCTTTGATTTACTTACTGTATCAGTAAAAAAAAACTACTGACCGGTGAATGGTTATGTTTGGTTAATTTCGTTCACTACGGCTTTTACAGCCAATTACACAACAATTGTTTGACGCGTCACGGGAAAGCTGGTGCCATTTCTGTGCAGTAGTGTCTTTATAATTTCCGATTTCTACGTCCATCGATGATTTCACCGTCGAGTAATCCTCGAAAAGCGGGACTGAACCTATTACGCGCGGGACATTAAATTTTGGGCTAAAAATCGGGTCGTCTGGCAACGCTGACGCAAAGTCACAAATAACATACAATTAGGGTTTCACTGTTTCACTGCTCTCATAAAAATATATCATAAGGCACAAACTTTTTTGGCCTCAACGACACTGAGGTCAAACAATAACAACCTATACGCTAGATAGGGGCAAAAAATACGTTTAGTCCTGCTCACACATACACGTTTTGATATATGCGTGTCTTGGCCTGTCTACCTGTAATTCTCCGTCTACGGTGCAATGCAATACTCTTTAAAATTGGAATGTCAAATATCAAAGAATATTTAAATCAAAAGCACTAAGGAGTATTGATATCAACTTCGATGCAAATCACCACTAAAATAACTTTCTAACCCTTTTTAACCCCGTTTGGCGATGAGTTTCAATAAAATATTAAACACATCTTCCATCAATTCTGTTAAAGGAATGTTTATGCAAAATTTGAAGTAGATCGGACCAAGGAATCACGTTGTCCCATACAAACTTTGCCCCCGTTTTTCACCCTTAGGGGTAGAATTTCGGAAAATCCTTTCTTATCTGATGCCTACGTCATACAAAGAACACACCCTCCAAGTTTCAGGTCTCTACGATCAGCGGTTTAGGCTGTGCGTTGATTGTCAGTAATAAAAAATATTAATTTAATTAATTAAAATTGGAATTATAATAAAAAAGCATATAGGTTTAATAAATATAATATCAAATAAGTAAGCTACTTTCAAATAAAAAAGTAAAAAATAATTAAAACTTTCTTTATAATTTAATTTAATTAAAAAAACACATAAGGCCATATATTTATTAATTATTATTATGAGATCAACACTTACAGATTGATAACATATTTTTCTCGCTAGTAATGTTTAGCAATTTATGGCAAACAGAATCGGCCGTGTCAAATATAAAACAATCTGTGTTCAGCGACTTTTGTATTTGATATTGATAATATATTTTGGTCGCTAGTAATGTTTAGCAATTTATGGCACAACAGAGCTTAGCGACTTTTGTAGTTTTATGATGACAAGGTTGTTTTGTAGTTTGCTTTGATCAGTGATTTATGGTAAGTAAGTAATGCATATGTATTTTGGAACTTAATTGTGTTCAGCGACTTCTGTTGCTGACTGTACTACGGAATATTTTTAAATAATATTCCGTTCCAAACAATTTTCATAAAATTAAAGAAAATTAGGAGGCCGTCCTCAAAATCGAAACTAGAGTATCTAAGTATTTTTTTGAAAGAACGTTTCAGAAATACCATAATGTTGGTCGTTAGATAGGTACTTAATGTACGTCGTAATAATTTGTTTTGTAGGTAAACATAAGCTATCTTTCCTCAGGTTTACCTTGCCGAATCGAACTTTTTGGCTCGCTTATCCTCAACGGGTTATTGGGAGCCTGTTCTATAAGATTTTTGTATAAATAAAGTAGGTACCTACTCTTATATTTTTCAATGATACAATGTCAAAGCCAAAGGCTATTTATCAAGTATATTGTGAAGGAACTTCTTGATGCATTTCCTCTAGAATGCAAAGAGAAAGAAGTCGCAAGATAGCTATAGGATTTAAGGATTACAAGCCTTTATCAAGTTTCACCTTCAGTCTCGGTGTGTGTAATCATATCTTGCAAGTTTTTGACCTCCTACCCGGTTTCCGATTGAGCTGATGCATGCGAATCGGATGACAATATAATTATGTCATGGAGCTGATATGATGATGATGAAGCCGGAAGCACAGATTAAAGACGTAACCGGAAGGCCATACTCTACATTAAAACGACGCAATCCCATCGAGTTTGGGCTCGTTTGATTTTTCTTGACAAGGACTCTGGTTCTAGGGCCTGGTGATTACCTTAGGTGATCGACTATTATATTTATAAATATAGGTAGGTACCTCTCAGTTACTAGGATCAAAATTAGTTCCGATTATCTGCATAATAAATGTTTGTAGTCATGTATATACTTAGGTAGTCCATTATAATGACCCCCTAACTGTATTTTGAAATGCTGATCGTATAAGGAGACACGCAGAACATCAGAAACAAGTTTTCTAAAATAAATATAAACAGACATCGGTCCAGTGTCTGACGAATCATAAGATTGTATGGTTGTATTTATCGAAGATCGTGTAAAAGTGTTTGTGCAACAAATTAAATTGTTTACCTGAATTCGATTTTATTCAGTTATTTTTCTGGTTTTCCGTTAAAAAATATAAGCGTAAGTAGAGAAACTTATTTTGTACTTTTTTTTCCCGACGACATATTTAGTTAAGAGCCGAGAATGTAATATTACCATACCGTGTAATAATCACCATCTGATTATGTATAAGTAGGTGCCCTTTACAGATTTTAACATTATATTTTTTATTTAATTGCATGAGAGATAGAGCATTTCGGGTTCTCTGATTCAAAATTCGGTGCACCCCGATTAGGGAAGTTGCTCCACATACCTAATAAAAGATCGCAGCTAAATGATTTAATGTGGTGTTGTGTTCCTGCGGTGAGTACGTTCGATAGAGCTCCATGAGGAGACGCTGTGGTGGCAGGGTGCGGGGACCAGCAATGTAGTAGGTATGTACCAATTGACACTGGGCTTTGTCCCTGCCGCAGTCGGCACAGAGATCCACAGAGACTCCTCTCAACCTACATCTCAAACATGCAGCCTTTGAGTTACCAGTCCGCGCGAAACAGTTTCAAAAAAAGAGCAATGAGAGCAGTTGGTACGCAAAGTACATAGTACCTACACTTGCGTCATCTATTTAGATTTAAATCTGTGTGTTTAAACCCCTTTTTGAAAAAAGGTGTGAAGAGGGTGAGGGGTTCGGCAACGCGTGAGTGATACCTACCCCTGGTGTTGCAAGGATTGTAGTAAGAAAATGACGTACCGTACAGAGAAAATTACCTACTAAGAAAGTGACCTCCTCCGCCTATAGGCTACGGTAACCGCTTACTATTTCAGGCGGGCCGTATGCTTGTTTGCCACCTTAGTGGCATATCTCTGGGTCATCATCAAATAACGCTCTAAGTATGCGGCGAAGCGTGAGGTACCTAGGTATTAGGTATACCTATTATTTTCAATGAATTTAGCCAAAGTTCTATGAAGCTTCAATTGTATTAAAAATTCTGTAGTTTCAAAAATCTGTAAAGGTAGGTACAGCGCGTATGTTTCTCGTTCACGAATCAATAAATGTCTATAGGCGGCGTTGATAACTTATTTGCTGGTAGTACCTTCATAATATGGAGAACCACTTGCCTGCATATCAACCTTTTTACATTTAAGAAAAACCCAGATAGCAAGCTCCACTACATTGTAGGTAGGTAAGTAGGGAGCAGTAAGCTGAAAAACCGGCAGACAATCTAAAATGCCCAAACGAAAATAATGTGAATTGGGGATGTTTTTTTTTCTCCTCTATCCCATACATGATGTGGGGTGTAGTTAGATAGGTTGTTTCAAAAATATTGCGGGTGTTGAAAACTATTTTCAGTAGGATCCTAGTAGGTAGGAGTTTTAGTAGGAGGTTTGCGATATATTACGTTTTAGGTGATTTTTTTTGGTAGAGTCAAGTGCCCTTGCCTATACCGTTGTTTTTGGATATCTATATATACTTATTAAAAAAAAACACCGCTGTAGTAGGTAGGTATATTATAACGAAGTTAAAAGGAAAACTATCACAGCTAAGTATACAGTCCCTTTTTTCCTTGGTTATGCCATAGCATAAAAACGACTACCGATCTAATCCATCTTTTTTAAAAGTTTTCTAATACTCTGGAGGTACATACGGAATCAAATCAAGAAAGTTGCGAAGGAAATCATATCCCTCGGGTACGTGGGTGAAACCGCGGGGCGCAACTAGTATACTTATAAAATGTGCTTGGATAAGCAAAAAGGAAAACTACGTAGGTACAAATTCCATTGAAAACTAAACAGATGAAGTTGTGAGAAGGAGAACTGTACTGTAGGATTCGAACCCACGCCATTAGACTTTTTAACGTGAAAATGAAGCTATCCTATGTGTCAGCTAAACATATCCCTCGCTACACATCTCTCTGGTGGACGGACATGCAGCCTTATGAGAGTTCCCTGGCCGCGCGAAACAGTTGCAGAAGAAGAACAATGTGCCCCATTTTTCCACATATTTCGAAAAGCGAAGTACATATACTCGCGGCATCTATTTAGATGTGTTGGCGACAGATTTTCAACTTGAGGGTGGTAGCCAGCCAGGTGGGTACAGTACCTGCGACCGTGCTATGGTTTCCTCACGATGTTTTCCTTCACTGAAAGCTCAAGCTCATTTTAAGATTCGAACCCGGGACCTTCGTCTCGTCATCCGACGTCACTACCACTAAGCGATCATCACTTTAAGATAGGAAGTTTTATAACCATTAGCTCATATATTAAATTGTTCCAGATGGCAGCCACGAAGATATTGAAGCTGCTGCTCATCGTGGTCGCTTTAGTTATTTTGCAACTAGCAGGCAGCACTAGCATGGCTCCCAATATTTTCCCGAACAAGTGTCCCGAGGGTACCAAGTCAGTCATAGTGAAAGGTCAACATTATTGCATACCTTTAGATTAGATGTACCAATAAATTAAGTTTTTAATTAATTGTTTCACATTATTTATAAAAGGTCCCAGTAAAAGCTAATAGATAATTGTGGATTACGAAAGCCAGGTTTTGAATCATCCTACTACTTATAACGACAGCATTCGTGTATGTTCTTTATAGTTGGAACCGACAGGTATAAAATATGAATCACTTACTATGAATAACCACGAGCACTGTTAAAACAATAGAGATTCCATATGGCTTCATAATATTTAAATTGACCACGCACACTTCACTGATGATTATGAATCATTCGATTACTTGTAACTTAAAATAATTCTTCGATAAATTACTAAAGTTCACATATTCGCGAGTCGTACACATTCTACAGAAACTGCCACTGTTTTCGAATGTTCGGTGCGTTACGTTCAAATACGTAACATAGTACTGGCACATGTGTTAATGCAGCTAAGGAACTCAGTCCAGGGTGATGAACCAGTTGCGCAATTTGCTACGGACCGCCTCTACGCAGGACACACCTGAACAAACATACCACCGAGTCTTTGTGATTGTAATTAAACTATTTTAATACATTTCTCATTCAAAAAGGTAAGGTAAGGTAATACCTCTTTTGGGGAACAGACACAATTTTAATTTGAAGTTTCAGATTGAATTTCTACGGGAAGAGTAGCTAAGTACTCGTCAGGTCTCTGGCAAATGATATGAAAATAATTGTTTTCAATCAAGTTTCGGGTAAGTAAGACAGTGGTCTGTTAACGAGGAGTGGAAGGTGTTCGCGATGCCTGCGGTGCGGTCGTGATGCCGCGGCTACTGATTCCACTGAAACTACAAGTGCAGTGCCTGCCGTCATGTGCCGGCCCCCACTACACGCAGCCGCCGTGTACTCCGCGACCTTGCAGTTTATTATTATGGGTTTACAGACTACAATTTACAATAGAGTGACGACTCAACGACAAACGATAGTGAAAACGAACGATAATAAATGACGCTAGAAGAGCAAAACTACCTACGTGTTTCGTAACGGCACAGTATACGGGCTTGGGTTTATTAAACATAGGAAATGGCACTTATCTATGTTATTTTACGCGGTAGTCAGGTATTTTGAAAGCATCCGTCAACTATACGTTGAAGCATGTAATTTGCATAAATTGATAGAAATTTTGCCTAACATCCGTCTGCAGGATGACGAGGGACGCTAAATGAAGATACCTACCTACTATCGGATATACGTTGAGGATGTTTGTAAAGATAGCCTAGCAAAAATATACGGATGTGCATCTGCAGGCATATCTATAATTTAGACTCGCATAGGATGTGGCGTAGTTAGTTTGAGACCTTCTAAATGAAAGTATACTGAAACATGAATAAATGACGGTTATAAAAGATCTAAAGTGTAGAAGATAGTATGAATTAACATAAATTATATGCTATTAAGTATAATAAACAAGACTAATAGATAAATTTACGACTTGTTCAGCTGTCTGTCCCGCAATGACCTACAAAATGTAATCTGTTATGTTAATTCGATTACATTCATTCTATTGTCATGTAAATGTGGTCAGGACGAGTCATGACATGGGCTCTCGTGAATATAATGACGAATGTCTGTTATCTAACAATCGTAAAAAGAACATAAACACGCAGACAGTAACTTGTCTACCTACAACAACGCATTAGAGTAAGACAATACCACAAAGATACGTATACTCGTACTTACTTACCTATCTTGTACCTATAACATTACTATTGGCGAGCTATCTGTGACTCACCATTAAACCCATCACAGACATAGCTATAATATATATTAATATGAATCATAGCAAAGCATATTACGATATATTTTCAATACTAATCTTTGAGTGCCCGCACACGCAGCTATAATATATATTTCTGTTACTTCACCAACTTGTACTGGCATTTATATTATAGCTCGGCATATTAATATGTATTATAGCTACGTGTGTGATGGGCTTTAAGTTAATATCTCATCTATCTATTTTAGTAGTCCTGGATTAGGAAATCTGTGGTTGCCGTGCTAGTAACGTGGGATACCGTGGCTTTCTTTTGGTGAAGGAAAATATCATGAGTAAACCATAGCACGGTGGTTGGTGATCCGTCTGGTTGCCTGCCACTCTCAAGTTGCCTAGCACCTATGGGTGATGCTGATGAACTTGAGAGGTAGTTATTTCTAGGCACAATGTGCTTAACACCTTTGGACACAACGAAAACGCAAGTCTAAAAAAACCCTGCAAAGGCGATGATACTCGTAGCTCAGTGGTAGTGACGTCGGATGGCGAGACGAAGGTCCTGGGTCCGAATCGTACAATGAGTTTTCAGGGAAGGAAACCATCGTGAGAAACCATAGCATAGTGTACATTGTAGTACCCACCTGGCTGGCTACCACCCTCAAGTTGAAAATGTGTCGCCAAGCACCTATAGGTGTTCCGACAACTGCACTTGATAGTCAGTTCCTTCTAGGTTTTGTGTGCTTACCACCTTCGGCCACATCACTTCCCATGGGTAGATTGCGGTCAAACACAGGTCTATTACACAGTAAAAAAAAAACTATGAACTTTTTGAACAGGTGCCATCACATAGCTTGATGTGGAGTTCATTGTTACATCCTTGAGCCGCCTCGATAGTCCACACAACGATTCAGTCTGACCTTCATCAAGAAAAAGTTAAAACATTATGGTGCGTCCATGCTTGGCGAACCGAGCAAGAGCCGAGCCACGAACGAGCATGATTCGTGTAGCGCGGACGGGCTCGCGAGCCTCGAACGAGCGCGATTGTCAGTTTTTTCACGTACAAAGGGATTCGCTTCGTGCGCGTATGGTCGCTCGATGTAGGTTCGTTCGTGGCTCAGCTCGTGCTTGATTCGCGTAGCATGGACGCACCATTACAATCAGATAATGCCAACGACGCAAGCAGTACCTACTGCCACATTGCAATGAGCAGTAAATTGTACCCATTTATGACGTTCTTGTTGCAAGTGTCCGATTGATGAATGAATCACGCGCATTTTTTTTTTCAGATTAGTTAATCTTCCTTCGATTTTAAAATCAAGATTCCATTTATAAATACTGATACTTAAAACGGTTGTTTTCGTTGATCGAGCGTGACATTAACGTAAACTACTCGTATACAATGTGTAGTCTACCACAATCCACAACAATGGTTTTGTTTGCCTTCAATGGCCAATGAAACCTGTGCCGAAACGCTCCCGAGTGGATTCGTAGGTGTGTATGGATTGCATTTGTTTTGAAATGGTTAGACATGCGTTATATACCTGTCGCAACATATTTTTTCCGAGTTACGATAATCTATACATATAAAATGCTTTGTCCTGAATGACTGACTGACAATCAACGCACAGCCTAAACCGCTGATCGTAGAGACCTGAAACTTGGAGGGTGTGTTTTTTGTATGACGTAGGCATCAGATAAGAAAGGATTTTCCGAAATTTTACCCCTAAGGGGGTGAAAAACGGGGGCAAAGTTTGTATGGGACAACGTGATTCCTTGGTCCGATCTACTTCAAATTTTGCATAAACATTGTTTAAGAGAATTTATCGAAGATATGTATCATATTTTATTGAAACTCATCGCCAAACGGGGTTAAAAAGGGGTAGAAAGTTATTTTAGGGGTGATTTGCATCGAAGTTGATATCAATACTCCTTAGTGCTTTTGATTTAAATTTCATTTTTTTATTTTGACACATGTTTGAAATCTCAATCCGATTTTCACAGATTACAGAATAAGGCAGATGGAGCGAACGGAACACGGGAGTGAGGCCAAAAAAGCAAATACAAATTGAAAAACACATACCAGGGGGGCGATTACGTAACTAAATTTCAATCATTTTCGAATTAAAATCGGATCAATATAGCGGTTTTCTGATATCTTTTTACGTTCTGATCAGCCGCAAATACAAACAGTGATTCATTAGAAATGGAACTATTTCTGATTTTGTAATATTTCTACCGATTCAGAGGTTATTTCAATCGGAATTTCATTGCAATAAAGTTACGTAATCCACGTACTGGTATTCGCTTTTGAATTTGTATTTGCTTTGTTTAAAAATCTTTATTTAACGAAAACACTTTCTTTTTAATAAATTAGCACACAGCAGCTTTTAAACACAGCAAATACAAATTCAAAAGCGAATACCAGGTATATGTTTTTCAATTTGTACCTAATTGCTTTTTTTTGCCTCACTCCCGTGTTTCGCGCGCTCTATCTGCCTTTTGTTCTGGAAACTGAAATGCTCTTTAAAATTGGAATGTCAAATATTAAAGAATATTTAAATCGGATTAGGATTCGAAATTTGTTTGGAAGTTCATTTTCTCGGACTTTTTGGCGGGAACTTGCAGAGTGACGTTGCGTTTTCATTTTTATTTTCATAAATTCGTGTATTTTGAGTTTTGGACGGTGACTGACTGCATGAGGACTATGTGAAAGTGATTTATTGTGACTAGAACTCATATAATATAACTGGAAATTGGCAAAAATCACACCCCGAGTGACGCCAATGAAAAAAAAAAAGTTCATTTTCTCTATTTCATTAGAATATTTTGATTGTAGTTAATTTAATTTCTTTCTCATTTGTTGTTATAATAATTAAATAAGATTCTTAAAGTTCGATTTTTTAGTGAAGGTATAATATAGGTTTTTAGTTTTAATTGTAAAAATATCTGTGTTTGATTTGTTGTGTCTAATAATCAGTGGCGTGCATTGATTTTCGAAGGAGAAAATTCAAACCGTACGCGGGTGAAACCGCGGGGGTCTGCTAGTCTATAATATAAAACTCAAAGTCCTGACTGACTGACTGACTGATATATCAACGCACAGCCTAAAACGCTGGTCCTAGAGCCATGAAATTTAGAGGATATATTCTTTGTGAAGAGTAGGTATTCACTAAGAAAGGGTTTTTCGAAATTCCACCCCTAAGAGGGTAAAATAGGGGATGAAAGTTTGTATGAACGTCAGTCAATTTCGAAGTTAGGATCTTCAAATTTTGTGTTTAGGCTGAAGATTGAAAATTAATTTATACGTGTCTCAGCGTTTTTAATAATTCCACTCTGGAAGCGGGATGAAGTTATTTTGTTTTATTGTTGTAGAAAAATATGTCATTTGTTTCCTGTAGGCCACGTGGGCGAAGCCGCGAGCAGAAGCTAGTAAAATATAATGCCGGAGCTCCAAAATGTCAACTAGCCCTAGCTTTTTCTGCCCCGCGTGCTCTTGATGGTCGATGACCAGCTGCACACAACTCATTTTTGCTTTAATCAAATTAGTATATTATCTTTTATTGGTATGCCCTGTGCCGTACTAATATGTATTCTGTAATCTGAAGCTATAAGAACTAAATAGATCTACCTATGCCGTTCTCTAGACAATTTCTTTTGCATGCTCATTGTGCGAATGAGGTGCGGTAGGATTATATTTAACCTTACCAGCCCCCCCTAGACAAGATGGCTGTCGACAATCGTCATCGTTAGTAAGCGATGAACCTTTGTATGGGATTGACATAAGGGATTGTTAAAAATCACGTGATATTTCGATTTGAAATGTCAATCCCATACAAATGTTGATCGTTTACTGTCGATGACGATTGTCGATAACCATCTTGTCTACTGGCCCTTAACAGTCACACAATCAAATAGTGATAATATTAATAGATTAACCTTATTGCTTTACTATAAGGTTAAATATCCAGTCACAATAATTGACCTCAACCTTATATTGTATTCAAGAAAACAAAATATAATTCAAAGCATATATTTATTTTTCAGTAATCACACGATGCTTAATAATTTTCATCACTATTGATAAATTGTGCATGATTTTGATAACAGTTTATTGTGCTACGATTGATAGCGGCCAATTGGCTGCTTTTGGGTTGAGCTATTGGTCAGTCAGCGTCATTTTCACTCTTCTACAAGCTGTAGAAAAAGCAAGATGCTTGATATTACGTCCCATTCAGATCGCTTCTTTAATAATGTGAAGGAAAGAGATGGGAATCACTGCTGGCAAATAGCTCAACCCTTTCTATGCTTATCTACATAAAAGTGGCTCTGTATATAAAAATAAATTTCAGGTACTTCAACAATACTTTGGTAGAATTTCATGCCTCATATGTATGTATTCTTGATTTTGGTAATTCTTTTGCAATTTGCAATTTAATGTTATGAAAATTATATAATATTTATCATTTATCATTTTCCAGTCGACAAAATGGAATTCTTTTGGCGGGTGATTTTAGGTGAACACAAACTTTCGCTTTTTCATCACAATCATATCAAGTTATAATTAATTCACGAATTATAATCAGCTATTAAATCACGAAGACATTTTTTCTCTCGATACATTGGCAACTTACAACATCTGATTCAAGATTTTTTGAATAAATTAATATCAAAATTATTTTTATAACATTTGGCAATTAGCATCTATAATATTTTGAGTATACTTACTATCCAATTAATACTTTAGTTTAGAATATGTGATATCGTATTAGTTAATACTAACATAATTGATTTTGTTGTAAGGAAGATTTTTCACGTCGCAAGTCAAGAAATATGCTGCAAAATAGGCATTGAAGTGACTTTTTGGGTTTTTTTTTTAAGTCGCATAATTTGTCTGTACCCTAAATATATAAAATTTCATATATCCAATGTACCTACTTCACAATTCACAACCTAATTATTTTCTTTTCTTACAACTTTTATATTATTTAAATAATAAGTTAACAACACTTTAAAGTAACAACAATCTCAATACATTTATAAATAACCGAAAGCAGTAACAAATGACTGTAACATAAAAAAATAAAACTAAAAACAGGTACGCAAACAGAAAAATATTTGGCTTGAAGAAGCTGACTGGTTTTAATGGCAACACTTTTGAATTTTTGCGCATGGCCATAATAAAAATAAAGCTAATTGGTGGGGATTCGATCTCTAAGGTATGATAACACCGTAGCGGTCCCTTTAGCTAGGATAGCGTGTCGTGGCTGACGGAAACCATTGCCCATTAGCTCCAGAGATCTGGAACAATTATTAAAATCGGAACTGTAAATGAATGGAAATGATAGTAACTTGAAATTTGACAGACTTTGAAACTGACCAAAGTACAGTCGAGGACATAAATATGTATACAATTAGTAAAATTCAACAACGGTTTCCTCTTAAACTACTGATTGAAATTATGAGATATTGTAAAGGCAGAATCTTCTAACATATACTATTATGATTTGTGTAATAGCTTAACACTTAAATGTTAAACATGCGAGAAAATCGCTTTTGAATTTCAAAAAGTGTATACATATTTATGTCCTCGACTGTACAGCTTGCATATTTGATTTGGCTTCGTTTGTCATTTAAATTATATTAAAACCGAAAAAGACGTTTAAAAACATAAAATTCAAAGAAGAATTCTCGCTGTATTGAGTTCACCGAGCTTTTTGGATGCCAGCTTAACCTTGTCTTTTTTTTTTTTATACAACTAAGTCTGTAAACAAGCATAGGGCCCGCCTGATGGTAAGCGGTTACCGTAGCCATATGGACGCTTGCAACACAAGAAGCATCGCTCACTCGTTACCGACCTTCTTCTTTCAAACATTCGCTAGGAATTTCGACGGCAAGGATCCCGATGCTCTTACTGATATTCAGGGACGTGTTCTTGAATTGTGGAGCCACAACAAATGGGATTTTGCAAGCACGCAGTCTTATGTCTTAGTGTAGTTGGAATAGATAAGATTTAGTCAACCCAAATCGCAGACACTCTCGATTTCAGACACAATTCGTTCGCGGCTTTCCGAGGGATATTTGCAAGGCCCGTGTAATGAGGATCCTCCTGTACTGTCCGCATAGCAATGAATGCCGTCAATAGAAATCATATCATTGATATCCAGAAGAAACAGTGCTGGGGACAGCACAGAGCCTTGCGAGACGCCGGCTTTATGTCCATGCTATCGGAGCAGCTACCGTCAACGACGGCTCTAATACATCGGCTGGACAGAAAGCTAGCGAACATTTGCATAATCCCTCGGGAAACCCGTATGTTAGTATTCTCTCTCAGACTCTGTCTAGGCTATATATTCATTAAAAAAAACCTCAGCTATTAATTTAAGATATTATACAATGGAAGCGCTCGTGGTGTAGCATGATTAGCCGTTCTTAATCGATCGGCAAAGTTAAGCTACGTCTGTCTTGGTCGGTACCTGGATGGGTGACCGCCTAGTGGTATTTCAAATCGAGCGTTTCCGTGCTTCGGAAGGCACGTAAAGCCGTTAGTCCCGGTTATCACTTAATTGTGATAGTCGTTAAGCTAGTTGGATGCCTCATAGGCGGCTTGAAAAATTCCAACAGTAGGTTGGCCACTAGCCTACCTCCACCGATCCGCAGTGGGCACGCGTGGTGGAGTATCTGCCCATCCCCTTTCACCCTGATTTGTGAAAGGAGGCCTGTGCTCAGCAGTGGGACATTATAGGCTGATGATGATGATGATGATGATTATACAATGTGTAACAGAAAGGGTTTATCTATCCGAAAGGGTTGAAGGGTCATTATCTTTTAATATTATTATACATTTAACTCTTTCGCGATCTGTGCGCCTAGTACCAAAGAAATCGTGTACTCTTATGAATACCTTGTCCGTTAAACTTTGTATAGGCCTACTACGGCTTTATGTGTACTTACCGCAAGTGTGTAAAGTTTCCCAGCTCCGGGGGAACAGTGAAGATGCTGTTATTCGTTAGATCGAGTACGGCTAACTTCTTCAGTTTCGCAAGAGCATCCGAGGATACATTGATCTCTTCAACTTGATTCTCCGCAGCTAACAATATCTCCAAATTTTCGAGTTCATAAACACACCTTGGTATTTTTGTGAACCTATGAATATGAAAAAAACATTGTATCTAATATTATAAAGAGTTAAAGTTTGATTGTTAGTTTGGATGTAGGATGTAATCTCCGGAACTACTGATTCAATAATGAAAATTATTATACTTTTTTTTATTTATTTTTATACAACTTAGTCGGTAAACAAGCGTACGGCCCACCTGATGATAAGCGGTAACCGTAGCCATATGGACGCTTGCAACACAAGAAGCATCGCTCACGCGTTACCGAACTTTCCCCCCTCCCCTATGAGCTCTGGCGACCTTACTCACGCGCAGGAACACAACTTTACACAACATAAAGTTATTTGGCTGCGGTATTCTGTAAGGTGGAGGTACTTCCCCAGTCGAGCTGCTCTTTGAGCGAATAAACGCTATGCTCTACCTCTCTCAAAAATATAATACTATTAGGCGTCGTCCTAATTGGCGATGATCGTACGATCAAACGATGCGATTTCGTCGCACGACGAGATTAAATACACAAAACGCTTTAGTATCCTAATTGAAGCTCGCAAGACATCGCGCGAGCACAGGAACATCGGCGCGATCGTGCGACGAAATCGCATGGTTTGATCGTACGATCGTCGCCAATTAGGACGACGCCTTATCGTGTGCTATAGTCTACTATTCATCCAGATGAGGATGAATTTGAGATACTAAAAACATAATATTTAACCAAGTTTTCGAAAAAAAAGTAAAAATGACCTGTTATTAGAAATCACAAGTTCTCTCACGTGTCTCAAGTTACCAAATTCCATAGGTAAGTCCGATAAACAGTTTTTACCGAAATCGATATACTGTAAATGAACGCAGCGGCTTATATCTGGCGGAACGCTGCTTATACTGTTTGAAGACAATATCAACTGTGATAATGTTTCACTCATATGACATACACTGAAAATGAAACATAGAAATTATTATAAGTATTTCTGGTACAATTTATTTTGAATCTTATAACAATGCGTTAAAGTTTAATGAAAAAAAGAGTCGCATAGGGCTTATTCGGTTTATCCATGCATCGTTTGAGATCAGATTCGGATGGCCGGATGTGAAGCATTACCCAGGATATTTAGGTATAATGAATTTTAATACAAATACATAAGGTTAAATTTTGTATGACATTCGAAAATGTTATGTATATCAATTTATTAAAAGGCCTAATAATAAGCAGAGAAGTTTGTACCCTAAAGGTAATGCAGTCAATTTGTTCTTGGAGATGTCGACTATATGGACTTCCACATCCGCAGCTGTCTTGAACACATCTTCTGGAATGTTCGTAAGCTCTCTCCCTACCAACATTAGGGCTTGGCTTTTCTTTAACGTGTATCTGTGGAAAACATATTTTATAATAATAGTAGGCACGTTATTAAAATGCCTATAATTGATCAGTCAAGGACTGTCCTTGACACATTAATATGTATTGACACATTAATTAACTGAAATCCTGAGATATTATGCAGGCAGAATCTTTCAACTTATACTGCTATGATTTGTGTAATATTTCAACATTTGAATATATACAGTAAGAGAAAATTGCTTTTGAATTTCAAGAGGTACAGTCAGCGACAAAAGTAAACGATCACTTTAGTACCCTTTCATAGATTGCCAATTTGACACGGTACAACTGCTTTCATTTCAGTGTTCAGATACTTACTTATCAGGCCATTCCTTATTAGTTATCCTGGTTTCTTCTACAAGTTCTTCGGTGATTCTATCGCGCAGGAACTTCATCATTCTGTCAGTGCCCCCGCGGATGACGTCCTGCCTCACGAACGACAGCTTGTTGCCTTCCATACTGATGCTTTGGAGTTGTGATAACAGGCCCAGGTTTTTTGGTAGCCTGCATTATATATACAGTTACTATAGCTTGTCCATTATTTATAATTCTATTTCACGTTTAAGAATTTCAAATAAAAATAAACGTTATTGGTTTAGGATCAAGTTCATTTTTACCTTCCACCGTGAAAACATCCATTTAGAGCAGTAACACCGAACAATTCAACTCCGCAACTAGTAAATAACAGGACCAACCAATCACTGCATCTAACCCCCTTATATATACAAATATATATAATTATAATAATATTAAAAACCTGAAAAGTTTGTTTGTTTGAACGCGCTAATCACAGGAACTACTGGATCGAATTGAAAAATTATTTTTGTGTTGGCTAGTCCATTTATCGAGGAAGGCTTTAGGCTATATAACATCACGCTGTGACTAATAGTAGCGAAGCATCAGTGAAAAATGTTGCAAAAACGGGGAAATTTATTCATATGCCTAGGGTAGGGTAGGGTGGGGTATCACGACAGGGTAGGGTAGCAACACGCGAACGATGTCGCGCGCCGGGCAGCTAGTTAATACGTATGGTGTAAGTCAGTCTTGTAACAACTAGGTATTAAGATAGCCTCATCCCTTTTTGTTTATATGACATTAGAAAGTGACGGATATATTTAAAACCTAGGTATTACTAGACTTGACTTACACCTTATTTATTCATAAGGGGGTAAATGTTTTGTGTGGTCTTAGCCAATCAGACGTCGGTATAACTGTCTGTGGTGGGTAATTGGCGAAATATATTTCAAACAATATGAACGTCATTGCGCTTCTTTGGATTAATCGTTCGATGGTACAACCACCACACAATTAACCATTGCTTTAAAAGATAAACCTTATTGTAATGGAAAAAAGTTCCTTTTCCTTTGGCATTTTTAAACATCAAACAGAAATTTTAATAATAGACTAGGCGAGTATGTACAGTAGTACCCAACTGATAAGGCGCGTCGTGAATCTTCGTTCGCACAGAAAAGAAAGTATAGCCCGAAGACTAACGAAAGAATGCTTAAAATTTACAATCAACCATAGATCACTACTATAAGGTTCATAATACAGTGCAGCTGTTAGTTCCGTCTCACTCGCAAGTCACGCACACATGGCGGCAGCTGCCGACCAATAGCATTTCCCGCGCTTTGAAAATGTATCTTCTGCGCAGGTACATCGGTAAGCCATATTATTTGGGTACTACTGTAACTAGGATTGGGCGACCTCTAGTATAAATAGATAGATGAAATATGGAAAATCACAACAAATGTTATCACAATTCAGGCGGTCTTAACACCAAAGTGAAAATGTTATTCAAATGGCGTTAAATAATATTGAGTCGCCCGAGATATGATCATAATAAGCACATTCTCAGGTCTTTCTATCACTGATATAATGTCATTAAATAATTAGCAGCCAATTACGATCTGGGCTTCAACAGTCAAATGAAGGCAATTATGACCGACATCCAATTACGCGGTAGACACGCTGTTCAATTACTGTTTTGTAGCAAGTGATTTGTGTAAACAAATATTGTGGTATGAAGGTATATAACGATAGTATGACCTGTGCCTTGCATTAGTTGATGAAGCAAGCCTACATAAATAAAATATATACCGACCAAGTGCGAGACGGACTCGCAAACGAAGGTAATTCCACCCTTTAATTTTATTTCATTTTTATTGTTTCTTGTTATAGCGGCAATAGAAATACACATTCTGTATCTAAACTGTCTTCCTATTACGGTTCATGAGATACAGCCCACTGACAGACAGAAGGACGGACGGACGAACGGGTCCCGTTGGGACTCTTTGAAACCATGGTGTCTTCATTTCCTTAAAGCTTCTAGAACAAAATATTGCTCTACTAAAAAACTTACTTATTAAGACTATTATTGGTAAGATCAAGCCTCTTCAACTTCTGCAGAAGTGATATGTTATCCGGGAGCACTTCAAGTTGATTGTCCCTAATATTCAACACGCTTATATGTTGCATCTGATCACAAAACTCTTCGGTGATCTCCTGCAAACAAAATTAAACTTTAAAGAATCTATATAAGAGTCAGATATAAAAAATAATAAGAAATTATTTCATCAATAGCTACCGTAATAAAATTATTGGCCAAATATATCTCCTTTAGTGATGTACATCCGTAGAAGTCCGGCAATGTCTTTATGTCGTTATGGTTCGCGTCCAACATTTCCATTTTTCGTAACTCTCCCAGTGGAGGCAATACCTTCAAATTATTGTGGCATATATTAAATTTCTTCAAGTCTGAAATATAACAATATTAAGTTAAGGCACATAATTACAATAACCATTTATTTCCAGTTTAGGGGTCGTGCAATACTCACGTGAAGTTTTTTTTAGCAATTTTTTAAACCCCCCTCCCGCCTTTTGATACTTGGCGAGGTTTTAGTTCCCAAAGTCCAGTTGTTGTTCTACCCAAAATCACGTATATTTTTTTAGTACAACGTATCTAATTTCAGAATATTACCTAAAATACAGGTACCTACGTATATTCTAATTTAATTCTGGAAAATTTAGCACCTTGATAAAAATGTCGAGACAGACAGGCTGCTTGCAGGTTTATTCTGACACTGACATAAAAATAAAAAAGGAGAGGTGTAATGATGTGAAGAACATATATTAGTACTGGTAGCACTGACTATATTAAATGAATATTGTCTTCGCACCACGGATTAGCCCACGCCGCTTTTCGGAAGAAAAATGGCGTGTTCAACAAAAAAAAAATACACTTGATAGCACACTACCCCTACCCCCTTGTGATATTTCTAGATATTTCCGAACCCCCTCCACCCCTTTCGAGCCTCACGTGATTATTGCACGACCCCTGACGACTGTGATACAATGTGACAGTTCATAGTCTGATTGCATCTGTAATGTATGGATATCGAGGAAAAAACCCTTTAGAGTAGTAATACCAAGAAATCCGATCCCGCCACTAGTCAGTGCTTTTGCACTGATTTTGAACAGTAAAGACCAATCAATGCATTCAACTTCACTGACAATCAGAGAGCGCATTGTCGGCGGTGGGGAATAAGCGGAATAGATTTCAAGCAAAATGAACTTCATTTTAACGGCCTTAATGTTCTTCATACTGACGATCAAAATACATCTTACTGACCTCGAAGATTCACAATATCAGGTGGTAGCTCTTGCAGTTGATTGTGTGACAAGTTGAGATCGACTAAACGCACCAAATATCCCATGCCTGGTGGTAATATTGTCAGTTTATTATGTGATAGGTCCTGTAAAGTGAAACAAGGTTTTTCAAGACCCTGTGTTTTATGTGTCAAATCAAAATAGACTTAAAATTGCACTTGTATAAAGTTGAAATTTGTATACATATCTTAACCCTCGGCAATCCATACCGCACATCGCGTGAGTATCTAATAACAAATCAAAATATACTTAAACTGTATGGCAATAGCAGTCAAATTTAAATGCCCATGTTAACCCTCGCAGATCCATGCGCATATCGCGTGAATTACTATCCCCCTTACTATGGTATGTATATTGCAATTTGAACTTTTTTAGCATACATTTTGAGTCTGCTTTGATCTGTCATAAAAAACAAGGCTTGTGCTATCTAGTGCCATCTGTCTAGACTGAAGGCTACTCAAAACACCTAAGCTTTTGAAATTAAATATGACACATAATTTAATTATTAGGTAGTACAAAATCATTATTATTATTTAACTGTTTTAATTGCAGCCATGTTTTTCGATTTGTATTTCATGCCATTTTTTGACCCAATTTACACTGGAAGGATGTAGGGATTCTAACAATAACATATACTACTGTAACATTTGTAAATTTTTGATGTTATAATGGAGTGAACTCTGAACACATATTTTTCAGAGATAGTCTCGGCATTTATGTAAAATTAATAGTGCAAAGCAAATCTTACCAAATAATTAAGCATAACCAAGTCACCAAAATCAGGCTCAATTTTCTTCAGTTCATTATGTGATATGCTGAGCCAGCGTAGCTCAATAAGTTTGTAGAAATCTTTAGGGAGTATTTGAAGCTTGTTGTGGTCCAAACTCAGGTTTGACAGGAATTTCAACTCTCCAATTTCAGCAGGCAGACTCGTTATGGCATTATCATGTAACTGAAAGTTATTTCATTTACAAGTACAGCGCATTGAAAAAAATATGAGAATGTAGATAGTATATAAAACAGAGTATAATAAAATTATGTATCATGTAATTTTACATACAAAATATAGGTACTCATTAGTTTACAAAATATTTACTTTATTTTTCTGGTTCTTATAATTTGTAGTTAATTTATAACTTCCCCTGTTTGGAAATCATATTGGTAACTGATTGAGGTTGCCCACAATACAGGATTATCCTAGTGTGGGGGCAGGCCATTGTTTAATAATTGTGTAAATTTTTACTTTTAAAATAAATGAGTAGATTTGATTTATTAGTCTTATATGAGTCTGGGTGTAATAACAAAAAAAGTAGTATATGGAGGGTTTATCAGTGATCTGGTTTCTACAGCACAAGCTCTACTTTGTTTGGGAGCCGTGCATGTGAAGAAGAATGTCTGGTATTCCATATGAAGATTGGCTTATCATGTTTAAATTATTCATATAAAAACCTGTCAACCTGTGACCTAACCTGCTTTTTTAATATAATTACTGTAGCTCACCTTGAGTGTAACAAGTTGCTGCAGTAGTTTGACATTGGATGATATTGTTTTTATTGCATTGGAGCTAAGGTCGAGAGTTTTTAGCGGCTCCGAATTCCACCAGTTGCTGCTGTCGGATCTTGCAAAGTCAACCTCTTTAGTTTCTTCCATAACCAATTCGTCAATCTTCCATACATTTTCTGGTACTACAAAATTAAATACACCGTATAGAACACTTTTGAAGGCGCTAAATAAATAATATAAACAAACTGTTTAACGCAGGAAATAGCTCATTCGGGTCTATTAAATTTCCCAACGATATTCAGACTCCATAAATGGAATTGCCTATATGTATTCAGCATCAGATAAAGATAAGTATTTTCTCACCTGTGCCAAGCCCTTTATTGCATAAACTCAGTTGTCCAGTTCGTTTGGCCGATTTAATCAAACCCGTTGATAATACGCTCTCGTCCGCCTTTTTATCTTGAAGGTGAAACACGGGTTTATTAAACGTTTTGATTCTTGATTTTGATTGAGGTCTTTGGGACATTTTGGACGGTATGATAAGATATTCGGAGACGAATTAATAGCTTTGTGTTATCAATAAATTATTATTACAGCAATAAAAACATTGCCTTCCATCTCCGTCGGTCGACTCGAGTTGAGGAGAACGAACTGTCACTTGCTTGACTGTCACTTGAGTCACCTCCCTATGTGTGTGAGTGAAGTGAAGTGATGTGATGTTATGTGACTTCTACGCTGATGATGCGAATGCAAAAATAACTCGTGATTGCGTGATATAGCGGATCAAGCAAACAGTTTCTATTTATAAAAAGTATTTTGTGGCAAATAGTCATTAACACGGTTATTAGTTTCTTGCCTCGCTTTACCGTTTCGCGTACAGTATGTAAGTATTCGATAGGACGTAAAACAAGCGAGTTGCTTTTATTAGAACTAAAGTCTACTGGTTGTTTTAAGAGATGATAGCTCAGTGGTAGTGACGTCAGATGCCGAGACGAAGGTCCTGGTTTCGAATCCTACAATGAGCTTGAGCTTTCGGTGAAGGAAAACATCGTGAGGAAACCATAGCACACCGGTAGGATACTTTTTAGTACCTACCTGGCTGGCTAACACATTACACACACATATAACATTGAAAATCTGTCGCCAAACACCTGTCGGTGCGTTCTGATAGATGCACTTGAGAGCCAGTTCCTTCTAGGCTTTGTGTGCTTACCATCTTCGCCCACATCATTACTTACCATGATGAGATTGCGGTCACGTCACGAGTTTGTTTTATTTATTGATTTGATAAAGTATAAAATTCGTGTCCAATATTTCTTGATAATCTAACTGATAGACTAAGTAATTCGTTTTTTTTTGTACCCAGGACTCATCCCAGTTAGTTGTAGTTAAAAGCAAATCCTATAAATACATAGGTACTAATGGTTTGAGATCTCCAAAATGGCTCTAACTATTTCGATGAGCCACATGGCGGTGTTTTGGGGACGATATATCGATCTAGCTAGGTCTCATCTCTGGGAAAACGCGTTTTCCTAAGCTTTCTCGGTATTTAATCCAATAAAGATTATTGCATGTGAAGTAAAGTGAACTGAAATGATTTTGTAGGTACGGTGACTTTCAAGTTGTCTCAAAAAGTCCGTGAAAAGTTTTTGTACAAATACCACCATAGTACTAAAACATGACTTTTATGGACAGTGATTGACAGTGCGGACTTTTTGGAAGTGATTTATTTTGTGAATATTTCGAGAAAGCTCAAATAAAATAAGGCTGTATAGCTCAGACCTTTGCCTGCCCTTTGGCGAATATTACAAACAACAAAAATTACTGTGTTGCCATAATTTAACTTAAAGGTACCGCAGTATTCTACAGAAATAATAAATATTAAGCGTATAAAAATATTTAAGCTGAAATGTTTTTAAATCTTTCCCCGCAGTTCCGACGTCACTATTACTGGTTGACTTATTAACCCTGAAAACATCAATTACAACCAATGTACCTGCCGCAGTAGCCTAAACCTGCTTTGACACACTTCCTATACCTACCTACCTACTCAGATTGGTCTAAGATATTGAAGAAAACTTAAATTTACGTACGCTTCGATTAGTAGTTCATAATTTAATAAAAAAATGAGATCGTTATTAGACAATGCAGTGTATTGGGAGGTCCGCTAATGTATTACGGCACAGAGCAAAGAAAATCGACCGTTACTGTCCCAAGACATGAGCATATATAAATATACTTAGGTACCTAGGTAGGTAGGTATAGTATATATTTTTTCAGCTCGTTTAAGTACTGATAATTTATAAAACCTACATTAACCTTAATCAGCCTTAAACTTAGCGCGCATAGACGAGCGACGTTTTTATGAAAACTTCAAGGCTTCAAGCCACATAGCGGCGCTAGGGCGGGCGCCTCATATCTCATTAAAAGATAAAAATATAATACGAAAATATTTACCAGCAAAAACCCTCACTGGAAAATTTAGTTCCTCCATCTTATAAGTTGTGGTACTACAGCTATTTTCTGTTTATCAATGGTATACCATCGTACCTTTTCGTGGATGAAAAGGATCTGATACGAGATATTGTTTTATGAATTTTCCCTCGTTTTGAATAAATTGCCTTAAGATTATAGTTTATCATGAGATATTCACATTATTTTGAAGGATCTTTTTAAACTTTCGTGTCAACAAGATGGGACTCAGTCAGAATATAGATGGATAGACAATCGTAACGTCAAAAATACCTATATTTTTTATTTCTTTTTTAGGATTCCGCAGCCAAGGATATAATGTTGTCCAAATAATTATTAGGTAAATTGTATTTCTCAAAGACAAACAAATGATTAAAATATAATTTTCAAGGTAGCATAAATTCAAAGACCCTGTTTTTACACCTTTTCCGAAAAGGACGTTACAAGTTATCAAGAAGCTTCAATTTCGATATGGGTAGGTTGGGATATGAATAACATTCGGTTGGGTAACCTAATGTTATTCATATACTGAACAAAAAATATTAATTAATTAATTACTATAATAGCTAGCTAAATATAAAAAGTTATTTTGTTTGTTGCTTTATGTCTACTATATCGACCAAAATTAATAGTAGGTATCCTAAGTAATTCAGTACAGGATAAAAAATACTAATTTAAGTTTATATTGACTGTAGGTATACATAGCTATACCTACATAATAAACAACTCGTTAGAAACCTTCAGCGCGGGCCTAAAACTTCGAACCCAATTTGGCCGAAGCCGAAGGTTTTGCTGAAGGCTGAAGCCCAACTTTCGATCGGACACAAAAAATTGGACAGAATTACAAAGCCACATCATTAAATTGGTTTTATTCTACGGTAGTAGAAAATTGAAAAACTATGGTTTTATTGTTTATTATTCTACGGAACCCTCCGTGCTCAAATCTAATTCAACCTTAGTTGGTATTATTTATTTATTTTGTTTTAAATGGCATTTATAAATAGCAACCAATACCTATCCTTTTTAGATAAATGAGGCCCGATGAAAGTAAAACCTCTTTCCGAATAACGTAGCGCTAGAGAATCTACCTATGCTGTAGCATGAGTTCCAAGTAAGTATAACATTCTACATTATTTTGCACTACGAAGTCAGTAAATAAGCGTACGGCCCACCTGATGGCAAGCGGTTACCATAGCCATATGGGCGTTTGCAAGACACGGGGCATCACGCGTTACACGCAATGACGTTCATTTTGCTTGAAATCTATTCCGCCAATTTCCAACCACCGACAAAATGTGCTCTGATTGGCTAAGTCAAGGACACATGCGCTCTGATTGACCAAGTCATGAACTCTCGGTGCAGTGGTTGGTACTGGTCCGTAGTACTCCGTACTGTTAAAAATCAGTGCAAAACAGTGACTAAGTAGTTGCGGAATTGGATTGCTCGGGTAGGTACTTACTACCAAAGAATAAAAAAATATGGTACTACTCTAAAGGTGAACGCACACTTATCCGAGCCGAACGCGTCGAATGCATCGAACGAAACGGATTTTAGAATTCTATATATGAAATCTTATGAAAGCTCGCACACTTGCCTGCGTCGAATCCTTTGTTTAGGATTGACATTTCAAATCGAAATGTCACGTGATTTTTAACAATTTCTTATGTCAATCCGATACAAAGGTTGATCGTTTACTAACGATGACGATTGTCAACAGCCATCTTGTCTAGGGAGGCTGGAGTTCTTCCAGATTCGGACGATTTCTGACGTTTACTGTCGATGACGATTGTCGATAACCATCTTGTCTACTGGCCCAGAAATCCTAGACGAATTCGAATGTTGTCATCAGATTCGGCGCGGCTTATGCGTTTGACTCAGTTTGACTCGATCGATGCGCTCGCATCGCATCGCATTCTATCAGTTGCGTAGCAACACGCAAGTTGTTTATAAATATTGTGCGACAGGCGTAAAGGAAATAGAAATGATTTCTTCGGTGCGGTCGATTCTTTCGGTGCGGAAATGTGTGCGAGCCCTCCTTGACTTCGTTTCATTCGATGCGTTCGGCTCGGATAAGTGTGTGTTCACCCTTAAGAGATTTTTCCTCGATGCGTGTTAGCGACTCTTCCCCCCTCCCCAATGAGATATCCACAGAATAAATAATAGTAGGTACCTACAAGATCAATCACAGAAACACAATATAAAGTTATTTGGCTGCGGTACCTACCTATTCTGTATGGTGGAGGTAGTACTTCCCCGAACTGCTCTTTGAGCGAAAAACGCTATGCCACAGTATTACAATCTCTTAGCTATGCTACAGATTTCGAAACATTAAACTCTGTATGAATGATCCTATAAATAGGTACTAGGTATTTAAATAAACGGTACCTACCGATGTAAAGTAACGTGGGTAGGTATGTGTAACCCAGGTAAATCTACCCTTAGCAACCCTTAGTAATAATAAAAGTTAATAAGTAATCTGTGATATCGTTTATATAAACATGCCTAAGTGTATATGGGTATTTTTTACCTACTTTACTATACATGCTTATTATTCATTTGAAATCGTTTCAAATAGGATCACACCGTTTCTCCTGCAGGTGCAATCCCGACGCGTTATGCATTTAAGATGACTTGCAATCATCTTGCAATAGATTGCCTCCACTCATTCTCCAAGGTGACGTAGGGTGATCTTGGGTAGGTTAGTACAGAAATGAGCCCTAATTTGGGCTTGGTTGCCAAAATTAAAAATAAGAAGAAGAAGAAAGTAATGATATTGATCATAGAGTTACAATATTATAGATGTACCTATATCATATCTATATTTATAAAGACGGTTAAATTTTATTACTAAAATAAAAATTTGAAGGTAGGACCATTATTTTTACTATGTGTAGGTTTCAGTAGGCATGTAGTGGCTGAAGGTGGACCGTACAGCCTAGAAGAAACTAATAAAGCTTCCTAGTTGAGATTATTTTACAATCATTATTATGATGATATAGTCAACACAAACTTCATCAAATCAGATATCACAGTCAAATAACGTTAATTCACAAAAATAGTTATCTTACTATCAGCACACAAAACAGAAGTATCATAAAAAACCCTGCAGAATTTAAATTCACCGCAAAATTTACGTGTACTCTATCGGACCTATAACTGGTGGTATCTTCGACACTTTGCTGTTCGTAATGCTCATATATTTTGCTCTTCTCCTGGATTGCACTCTCTTCATTACTTCTCCAGTAGATTGGGGCGAGAGTTGCCAAGCACTGAAAAAAAATAACAGCTTTTACCTTTATTCCTACGATGCCTAAGGGCGGTTTCAGACCAGTGTTTTATACGTTTGTATAAGCTCGTATAAGCGCGAGATGCCCTTATGAGCTCGTATAAGCGCGAGCCGCGAGAGACGCCTCCCTGCGGTGCAAGCGAACACGCACGAATAAGCCCGTGTACGCGCGTCCGGGCTTTTGAAGCGTGAAATGTAACGCGCGTATTCCGAAACGACCACACGACCGTATGTACACGGTAGGTACACGCAGAAGAAACCGCCCTAACTAATAGGTTGGGTTGGTATCTTATTTTATCTTTTTATTTATTGTGAATAGGCTTGTTTGACCAAAATGTCACCGTGGTAATGGCCGAAAGAAGTGAGCACACAAATTCTATAAAGGAACTGGCTCTCAGGTGCAGTTGGAACACACCAGTAGGAGCTTGGCATGGTCGTCAGCCAAAAGGATACTAGGTACATAGTACGCTACTACTATGCTATGGCGTCCTCACCATGTTTTCCTTAACGCTCAAGCTCATTTCAAACCTACTACCTTCGCGACGGCATTCGACGTCAATACCACTGAGCTCCATCTGAAATATCGATCAATATCCACAAAACACTAAAGACAAATACATTCCAGTTCCATCGACCTTACAAGGAACACCCTGGTTACTAATAGCATATTTTACCTTTATTTTAAGTCCAGTCTTCATGAAATGCTTCTCCGTGACATTAAAATCAAGCATGAGACTTGTGGTCTTAAGATCATCACCGTGTGCGTGATACATGGCGGGTAGAAGAGAGTCGTTTGACACTGGTTCTCCGTTTATGTACCAGGCCAGGTTTGTGGGCGGACGAGACCGCCCTGATGTGCAGTTCACGTGAACTCTATCACCAACACGATATCGAGGACGGAAGCCTGACAGCACTGGCCCGTGGTCTGGCTGTACTGTGAATTGAAAGCTTAATTTTAGTGACAAAGAGTTAGCTTGTTGCAATACGTAGATTATAAAATGTAGAGTCATAGTCTTTTAAGATTTTTCACTGAAGAGTATTTTTTTCAAAACATTTTATAAAGATTTTTGATTGACCTTGATTGAGTTTCTTTGAGCACCTTTAAGCACACAATTTTCTTACATGCTAGAATAATGAAAAGCGTATAGATTCTGAGAGTACCTACTTATAATCTTTGGAAGAGTTGACCTGTCCCATGTCGAACCGGTAACGAGTATAAAGAAAGTGTAGAAATAACTTATTTCCCATAGTACCTATTATTATTACTTTTGTATACGACAAAGACGCTAAACAAGCGTACGGCCCGCCTGATGGTAAGCAGTTACCGTAGTCATGAACGCTTGCAACACACGTGGCATAACTCAAGAGTTACCGACCTTTTCCCCCTCACCAATGAGCTCCAGCGAACTTACTAACGCGCAGGAACACAAATTTTTTTGGCTGCGGTTTTGTAACGTGGAGGTATTTCCCCGGTCGGATTACTCTTTGGGGTCTTGAATCGATTACTCTATTATCTCAGGACTTTCGAACAAAATCCATGGTCAACATTAAAAAGGATTTCAATTCACAAGGTCCGTCACATTAGGGCACAACCCGAGTTAGTTACTAGCATATAAGTATTATAAAAGTTTATAATAGGTACTTATATGCTTATTATTTTCCAGGTAACTTACCAACGACGAGCATGTCTGCATGATCGGACACGGTGTGGAAGAGTGGCCGCTCCCCGGACACCTCGCACCGGTATCTTCCTTCAGTTTCCAATGTCGCTGGGGAGAGCTTTATTTCCGAAGCAGATGAGTCCGATTGCTGATGTAAAAAAATAATTTATTTCTGTAAAATATTAAATTTCGGGTACAGAGGTGGAATTAAGACTTGGTCGTTTATTCACTCATGAGAACCACTATGTGACGCCTTTGATTTTCATCAGCCTATAATGTCCAGCCATTCCAGCCCATAATGTCCCACTGTTGCACGGGCCTCTTTTCACAAATGTGGGTGAACGCATGCCCACTGCGGATAAGTGAAGGTAGGCTAGTAGTCAAGGTCACCCAACTGTTGGACTCAAGCCGCCTAGAAGATCTCCAATTAGATTAATGACTATCATAATAATTAAGTGATAGCCGGGACTAACGGCTACCAAAGCGCCGAATTTTTGAATTATTTACCTACAAGAAATTCGTAATATGTATCCCCTTGGGCCAAAAGCGTACCCCCATGCCACCATCTATTTCGAGGGTAAAAATCGACACTTTACACTCAGACATACGCCAGAGTATTTTTACTTTATATATTCTAGTACTATTTTAACATTACTGCACTACTTAATTAGCAACCTAAATTGCATACCGCAAACCACATTATTGTTTCATAGCACGTATAAACTGCATACAAAACACAATATTATATGGTCATTATTATACGTGCATAAATAATATAATATGTCTATAAGTGCCTATATGTCTTGGTAGGATTCCTAACAGAGGAACTTCTTAGCTGACTCTAACTTTGTCTCGCCATCAGCTAAACACATCCCTCGCTTCGCTACACATCTCTGATGGTGCCTTATTCCAGTTCCCTGACAAAACAATTCCAAAAGAAGAGCATTGCTCTCCCTTTTTGCACAGCTTTGGACATGCGAAGAACATACACTCGCGTCATCTATTTAGATTTATATCTGTAGTCTTTTTTTTAGTAACAAACTAATTAGGAAATTATAACACACTCCGCTACCGAGAGATATAGTATAGAGTATATTGGAAGGACCTCTCCGTTTAGATATGTACTTACTTTATTTATCTGTGATTGTGTATGGCATGAGATAAATTTTGATTACCTACCCAAAATTTTTATACTTTTGAAAGTTTTATAATTCTTCAAAAAGTTATTTTAACTATTATTACTTCAGATTTCTAATCGCGCAAAAGGAGAGGGGAAGGATCGGTTAGTAAATTTTGTATGACTAGTTAGGGTTCCGTAGCCAAATGGCAAAAAACGGAACCCTTATAGATTCGTCATGTCTGTCTGTCTGTCTGTCCGTATGTCACAGCCATTTATTTCCGAAACTATAAGAGCTATAATGTTGAAACTTGGTAAGTAGATGTATTCTGTGAACCGCATTAAGATTTTCACACAAAAATAGAAAAAAAACAAAAAAAAATTGGGGTTCCCCATACTTAGATTTTTTTTTTCATCAAACCCATAAGTGTGGGGTGTCTATGGATAGGTCTTCAAAAATGATATTGAGGTTTCTAATATCATTTTTTTCTAAACTGAATAGTTTGCGCGAGAGACACTTCCAAAGTGGTAAAATGTGTGTCCCCCCCCTGTAACTTCTAAAATAAGAGAATGATAAATCTATAAAAAATATATGATGTACATTACGGTGCAAACTACCAACGAAAATTGGTTTGAACGAGATCTAGTAAGTAGTTTTTTTTTAATACGTCATATATTGAAATTAATATCAAATACTCAGGTCTGTACTACTATTTACTTATATACCTACAGGTTTGTACGGAACCCTCGGTGCGCGAGTCTGACTCGCACTTGGCCGGTTTTATGTTTCTTTTGGAATGTATTACATATAGAGTGCGTCCTAAACAGACAGGCAGATTTTGCAACCTCATTTCCAAAAAACTATAAAATAATTTTCATATTTTTTACCTTATACTAGATGTGGGTCACTAACTTTTAACAACTTTCAATTCAAGCAATAGCAAATGTGCTGAGAAAAATAACCGTAGCCCATATCATACGGACCGACGCGACGCCGACATCATCATAGATTTGGGAATAAAATATCACATATTGATGGTTTGCGTTACCTCCACATCGACTCCTGGCAGCGGAAACTTCCTACTGGTCTCAACATCTTTAGGCACGTGTCGGAAGAACTCCTTGCCGTCCTTGTACCACTTGACGGAGTACAGCACGTCTGTTGGGTCCAACTGCCACTGGCACGAAAGCTCTGCGTGAGTGCCAAGTGGCACGTTTGCTGGCACGCGCAATTCCATCAGTTTCAACGAAATGCACTCTGTATAAAAATATTGTTTGGTGATATTTTGACGGGCCAGTTGGCGTAGTTATTTAAAATTCCACGCATCGCGCCGCAGGTCGTGGGTTCGATTCCCACACAGGACATACATTAGTGTGCATGAACACGTCTGCATGTCCGAGTTTGATTGTAATTATGTATATGAAGTATGTATTTACAAACAAAAAGTAGTATATATGTAGTACCTATATCAGTTAACTGGTTTCCATAGTACACACGGCTACAGATCAAGCTATACATTTCTAGTATAAGCTGACCTCCCATTGTAGGGAAATCCTATACAATGCGAGATCAGCTTATACTGGAAATGTTTAGCTTGATCTGTAGCCGTGTGTACAAGATGGGGAATATTCTGTAACGTGGAGGGTTACAGAATACCGCAGTGTTCGTCTTCACGGATAGGTGCTAGTAATAACAACTAAATACAGATTTAGTACATCCTTGAATACATCTAGGTCACAGGATCAGACCTACAACCTAGATGTATTCAAGGCCAGAGCAGAGTGAATAGGCTTTTTCTGGGTAAGCGTGCTACATCCTCGGCCTCGTCATTACTCCTCAACTCCTCATGGGGTCAGCCGAAGGTCAAAAGCAAGCACATTTAACATTTAAAAAAAAGTTACACAACACACTCTTTACATGTTATGGGAATGAAAATAACATACTATACTGAGTAGGTATCATAATGAAATACGGACTTTAAAAGACTGTCTTAATTGAACGAACTTTCGGAAGCAGCTTATCTGCAGTATAAGTAAGTCAAAGAAAATTAGTTAATCTGCATGGGAAAGGAGATGAATTTTAACTGGAAATTAGCAGTGTGGGTCGAAAGCTCGAAGCTAGGCTGGCTAGGTTAACGAGATACCTAGAGAGTAGCGAGGGACGAGGGTTCAACCGCCCGTCTTGTTACCGCGAGCACTTCATCAAGCCATCGATTTTCTAAGTCCTAAGTATCTAGCAGTGGATAATCTATATTGCTTCCTTTTCATCGACAATTAAGAATCCTTTTCACTTAAGGAAAGCACTGTATTAACTATAGTAGCCAAAAGCTGTATGATTTTATATTATTTACTACTGAACGAATTTCCATCCACTTTTGACTAATGGACGGAAAGATAGGTAATTCATTCAGGTTTTGTATAAATACTACGTGTAAAATTAAATAAAACTATAAAAAAAGTAAAGACCATAACCTCTTTGCCGCTCAAATTCGAATGTTCCGAAAAGTTTTAGTTGTCAATTTTTTTTTTCCTGTATTTTATTTGTATTTATAAAATACAAAGTTTAACATTGGACTTTTTGGCGGGAACTTGCAGAGTGACGTAGCGTTTTCATTTTTATTTTCATAAATTTGTGTACATATTTTGAGTTTTATTGTGTATTATTGGTGGTATTTTACTCAATAAAGAACATATATGTGCACCAGTGAAGTGAAATTAAATGAATTATGTGTATCGTGACTTTTCAAGTTGTCTCAAAATGTCCGTGAAGAGTTTTAGTACAAAGACCACCATTGTAGTAAAACATGACTTTTATGGACTGTGACTGACTGAGGACTATAATGTGAAGTGATTTATTGTGACTGGAAACTATAATATAACTCGACACTGGCAGAAATGAGCCCTAATTTGGGCTTGGTTGCCAAAATTAAAAATAAGAAGAAGAAAGTTTAACATTTTATCTTTGATTAAGGATACATCCAGATAGAGTGTCGCAGCTGTCGATAAAAATACGCTCTAACTGTTAGAGGCTAAATCAAATAAAAATAAATAAAATTGCTAAATTATGTTTAATATTTAAATTTCTCCCGATTTTAATAGAAATATTTCAACAACTGCTATCATTATGAACGTCACTATGACAAGCAGAATGACGTAGAGGGAGCGTAAAACGTAGCTGTTTCGCGCAGCAGCCTGTAAAAGTTGGCCTGTTTTATATATTCGTGTAGTATGGCGACGTTCTTTCTAGGTATACTTATTTCTATGCATTTTATATTGTTTTTAATTTCTCTCCCATCGCCTGCAACGATGATTGTTAATTATGTAGGAAAAAAACATGCCGCGCGGATAAAACTACTCTGCTCTGCTACCCGTGTAAAGCCGGTGTGGGTCACTAGTCTGTGATAAGATAATAATGAATCTATCCCCCTTAATACAAAAGGAGGTTAAGTCAAGTCTAGTAAAACCCACTTTTTAGATATACCTATCCGTCAGTTTCTAATGTGTAATATAATAAAAAGACTTAGGACTATCTTAAAACCTGGGTTTTACAAGACTCTACTTAAAATACTTATTCTTTTGTAATAAGACATTTTGTAATAATAATGCCACCACGGAATAAAAATAGCCTACTCATCTATAATCGGAGTGCAGATTTAACCATAGATAACTCGATTCGCGTAGCATAGACGCACCAAAAGATCAAGTAACGTAATTTCAATTTCTCAAGGTACCTATCCATATTTTATTTTATTTTATTTATAGAAATCTATAGGGGAGGAGGCATAAGTTCAGCAGTGGACATGCTCGGGCTGAATAGCTATAATAATAATTTTGAAATAAATAAACCTTACCAATAATCATCAGCAATGTTAGTACAGCCAGCATGATGTGTTGTCGTAAGGAACACAAAACCATGGTGTCGTCTACCATCACCGAAACATTACCAGCGTCACATCTCGTGATAAAGTTGCACCATATAAGAGATGAGGAACTTTATCAATAACACTGCAATTAAACATAAATTTTACACATTTGAATTAATTACGACTTACAACTAGACTTACGAACTGGCGGTAACTTCAGTAGCTTTGACCTTCATAGGTGCCCTTCTAGGGCCTAAATTGAATAAATGGCTTTGACTTTGACTTTGACATTAGGTTTATTGGTTATGGTACATATTTTATAAATTGTTAGAGGGTGCTATCCGAATCAGTGGTAACTGCATTCGCTTTGAACTTCAAAAGCGACGTCCTCGAGTGGCTAGGTAAGTAGGCTCTAGCTAGAGCCTACACTGCATGAATGACTAATCGAATCATTTCTATTGAGGGAATTAAGTTAGAACATTATTCTCATTATTCCGGAGTGAGCATAAATAAGCCGTCTTAAACAAAAGCTCTCAGCTTCCGTAAGAAAAACTAAGATAATATAAGAGAAGCATAAACGAAATGGGCAAGCCTGCTTTAGCAACGCCAGGGCTGGGCGTGCCGACGCTTTGTTCCGATAATTTTACGGTGTGTTACGAAAATATCACATTCCACTTTCAGGGAATTTATTTTATTAAAATAATTGATTTAATGTTTGGACATAAGTACTTACATGCTATGCCCTATCTGAACTTTAGACATTCACTCTTAAAAACCTAGTAATATACCTAGGTAGGTATTAGGTACGTTGTACATTACATATTATATAGTTACCTACCTACTCATTGTCCATTTCCAATTTCAAATGCCAAAGAAAAAATCACTTTTTACTTTACATTATGGTTTAATTTAACAGTTAAACGCAAATGAACTTTAATTATAGCAATAAGGTTAATTTTTCTTTAACATTCTTAGACTTTGCAAGGAAAACTTTACACATAGGTACTTAATAGAAAGAGTTTAGTTAAGATTAATTTTGCAACTAAGTAAGTACGTAATTAACTCAATCAAAACAGGAACTACACCGTACTACCAGTTTTAACTCACTTAACCTTTGATTAAGGATACATCCAGATTGAGTGTTGAAGCTGTGCACGCGTCGATAAAAATAGGCCCTAACTATTACCCCTTTATTACAAAACATGGTTTAAAGTAAAGCCAGGTTTTACTGTCATTTGGTCACTTTCTAACGTCATATAATAAAAAGGGACGAGGCTATTTTAAAACCTGGTTTTCCTTTAAACCATGTTTTGTAATAAGGTGCTTAGAGGCTAAATCAAATAAAAATAAATAAAATTGCTAAATAATGTTTAATATTTAAATTTCTCCCGATTTTAATGGGAATATTTCAACAACTGCTATCATTATGAACGTCACTATGACAAGCAGAATGACGCAGAGGGAGCGTAAAACGTAGCTGTTACGCGCAGCAGCCTGTAAAAGTTGGCCTGTTTTATATATTCGTGTAGTATGGCGACGTTCTTTCTAGGTATATTTATTTCTATGCACTTAACATTGTTTGTTTGCTAGAGCCTCATCTGCTAAACTGGGGAATAAGAAAAATTTTGCGAATGAATTTTCGGAATTGGATCAGCTGTTCCGGATATCCAAACTTTACCCTAATCCACCTTTTATTCGGAAACACTTCACAAAGCACAACGAACAACTTGTTCTATTACACAAGAAAAAAAAACACGTGACCAAAGAAATTTAGTGAACGCAATGCTTATTATTTTTAAAATCACTTGGTTATTAAAAATTTTGCATCCAGCCAGCGTGTGGCTTATCCGCCCGCTGCCACAGAAATAACGTAGAGATGTAAAAACACCTTCTAGCTTCGGGCAAAGGATATTAAATTTACAATATTCAAAAAGGATTTGGAGTTGTTGAATTTACAAATACTTTTCTATAACTGAAACATCCTCATAGAAACAAAGGTACTTACTTTATGAAAGAGACATTTTCATTTTCTTTACCCCGATTGGTTTTTAATTATTTTTCTTGAGCATGAAATCACTTACACACAAAGTATTACACAGCACCACTTCCACAACCACCCCATTAAACTCTATATATAAAAATTAATCCCTATTTTTTTTATAAGACTAAATCGGTAAACAGGCATACGGCCCGCCTGATGGTAAGCGGTGTCCCGCGCGGTTTCACCCGCATTCACGAGGTATCGTATGTTTTCCCGGGATAAAAAGTATCCTATCTGTTAATCCAGAACATATTATATCTATGTGCTAAATTTCATCCAAATCCGTTCGGTAGTTTTTGCGTGAAAGTGTAACAAACATCCATACATACAAACTTTCGCGTTTATAATATTAGTATTAATTACTACAATTATTAATAAAGTCGTCAGCTGAGTCAGAAGCTCTATGCTTTGGTTTAAATATTGTTTTGCTTTATTACTTTTAATGTGTTTGGCAAATAAGTGTATTTTTCCCTGCCTTTATCTTATTGTCTTCCGGCAGCGTCATTTGAGGGGCAGGGAAACCCCTGCCTTCAGCCGCATTATCACAGTCCACGGCGAGAAGTGAAATCGAAACATTAGGAAGGGAATGAATTCTTCCCTCAGTTTGCTACTTAATTAGAAAAAAGTTAATTACTAACGATCACGTCTTATCGCAATAGGAATCTATTTGAGAGCGTGAACATCACTTATTAAAAGGTAGCACGATGCGGAACAATATTTGCAACAAAATGCATACCATATAATGAATCACGCAGTGTCATCGGAAACTTTCACGAATAATCAAGAGACCATAAAGTACATACTACAATTGTTACCACTATACATGGTGCAGCTTGTGCCGTGCCATGGCTGTTTGCCTTAAGAGGCCGCACTCAATATCGAAACGGGCCGAATTAGGTATTTGACTCGTTCACGCACACGCGGGAGCGCTCGGTCGGCGTGTGTGCGTGAGGGCGGAGTCAGTGATGGTAAGTACGGCTATTAAATGGTTTTGATCCATTGATATATTTTACGTGTCTTACTCTCGTGGTTTTTTCTTTTGAAATAAAAAGTCATGGTAGTAAATCAAATCAAATTCATTTATTTCAAATAGACCTTCGCAGGTACTTATGAATAGTCTGACTCTAATCCCGATTTGGAAGGTTGCATTTGCTGAGAAATGCCAGTAATAAACTGAGCATGACTCTTTTCAAAACAAACTTAGATTTATGACATAATACTTACATTTTAATCGCACTGACAACAATTGGGAATTTGAAGAGATTTTTTTTGTCATAAATCGAAAGATGATACATAAGTTTTGCTACAAAACTATTTTTTGTTTTATTTTTTTCGTTGTTATCAAATATTTATAATCAATTGAATTTTTTTTTTTGAACTCGGTACCGGAAACATGTCGACAGTTCCCGAAATACCCCGACGAGTGCGGTGACGTCACAATCTTAATTTCCCATCATGTGAAGTTTGTAGGTATGTGAAAAATATGTTAGATGTTATTGGGTCAAAAAATAAGAAACTGGGTTTACAAAATAATAATCTGTGCAATTTTATTTTAAAATTGTCGCCATTTTAAATTATTTAGTTATGATCCGATTGCTCTAAAAATATATATTTGAGAGGCCCTTGGAACACATAACATGAATCTTTATTGAACATTAAAAAAAGTGGCCGCCATATTGAACTACTTAGTTATTGGTCCGATTGCTCTCAAAATATATATATTGATATTTGAGAGACCTTGGACCACATAACATAAATCTTTTCACAAAATTTAAAAAAAGTGGCCGCCATATTGAACTATTTAGTTATTGGTCCGATTGTTCTCAAAATGGATATTTGAGAGACCCTTGGACCACATAACATGAATCTTTTCTCAAAATGAAAAAAAGTGTCCGCCATTTTTAATTATTTAGTTACTGGTCCGATTGTTCTCAAAATGGATATTTGAGAGACCCTTGGACACTTTTTCAAAATTTTGAGAATAGATTCTTGATTTGTGACCCCGAGGACTATCAAGTATCGATTTTGAGAGCAATCGGACCAGCATCTAAAAAGTTCAAAATGGCGGACACTTTTTCAAAATTCTGAGAATAGATTCTTGTTTTGTGACCCCAAGGACTCTCAAATATCGATTTTGGGAGCAATCTGACCAGTATCTAAAAAGTTCAAAATGGCGGACACTTTTTCAAAATTTTGAGAATAGATTCTTGTTTTGTGACCCCGAGGACTCTCAAATATCGATTTTGAGAGCAATCGGACCAGCATCTAAAAAGTTCAAAATGGCAGACACTTTTTTAAAATTTTGAGAATAGATTCTTGTTTTGTGACCCCGAGGACTCTCAAATATCAATTTTGAGAGCAATCGGACCAGTATCTAAAAAGTTCAACATGGCGGACACTTTTTCAAAATTCTGAGAATAGATTCTTGTTTTGTGACCCCAAGGACTCTCAAATATCGATTTTGGGAGCAATCTGACCAGTATCTAAAAAGTTCAAAATGGCGGACACTTTTTCAAAATTTTGAGAATAGATTCTTGTTTTGTGACCCCGAGGACTCTCAAATATCGATTTTGGGAGCAATCTGACCAGCATCTAAAAAGTTCAAAATGGCGGACACTTTTTCAAAATTCTGAGTATAGATTCTTGTTTTGTGACCCCGAGGACTATCAAATATCGATTTTGAGAGCAATCGGACCAGCATCTAAAAAGTTCAAAATGGCGGACAGTTTTTTAAAATTTTGAGAATAGATTCTTGTTTTGTGACCCCGAGGACTCTCAAATATCAATTTTGAGAGCAATCGGACCAGTATCTAAAAAGTTCAACATGGCGGACACTTTTTCAAAATTCTGAGAATAGATTCTTGTTTTGTGACCCCCAGGACTCTCAAATATCGATTTTGGGAGCAATCTGACCAGTATCTAAAAAGTTCAAAATGGCGGACACTTTTTCAAAATTTTGAGAATAGATTCTTGTTTTGTGACCCCGAGGACTCTCAAATATCAATTTTGAGAACAATCGGACCAGTATCTAAAAAGTTCAACATGGCGGACACTTTTTCAAAATTCTGAGAATAGATTCTTGTTTTGTGACCCCAAGGACTCTCAAATATCGATTTTGGGAGCAATCTGACCAGTACCTAAAAAGTTCAAAATGGCGGACACTTTTTCAAAATTTTGAGAATAGATTCTTGTTTTGTGACCACGAGGACTCTCAAATATCGATTTTGGGAGCAATCTGACCAGTATCTAAAAAGTTCAAAATGGCGGACACTTTTTCAAAATTTTGAGAATAGATTCTTGATTTGTGACCCCGAGGACTATCAAGTATCGATTTTGAGAGCAATCGGACCAGCATCTAAAAAGTTCAAAATGGCGGACACTTTTTCAAAATTCTGAGAATAGATTCTTGTTTTGTGACCCCAAGGACTCTCAAATATCGATTTTGGGAGCAATCTGACCAGTATCTAAAAAGTTCAAAATGGCGGACACTTTTTCAAAATTTTGAGAATAGATTCTTGTTTTGTGACCCCGAGGACTCTCAAATATCGATTTTGGGAGCAATCTGACCAGCATCTAAAAAGTTCAAAATGGCGGACACTTTTTCAAAATTCTGAGAATAGATTCTTGTTTTATGACCCCGAGGACTCTCAAATATCGATTTTGAGAGCAATCGGACCAGTATCTAAAAAGTTCAACTCCACTATGGGGTTCCAGTGCTTTCCCTTCTTCTCCATCATCAGACCCTGAAAACCATATAAGGTCAAAGCTCATCTAAAGACAATTCCATCAAGCCCAAACACGGCTAGGAAACGTTGCTCCGTTATGGAGCTAGAATATTTGAACTAATAATAAATAATATAAATTACCAAAGAATCAAGAACTCACGGTCGCACTATTTTCGTCTGTAACTGAGTGTGTCGGCACGTCATACGTAGGAGTGGCAACTCGGTGCGCAGAGCGATACGTCCACCCTCTGGAAGCGCTCGGCGCGGTCTGCTGACTCGAGGCTTGCGTCGAGTATTATATTGCGCGATTTAGGTAGTTTTCAAAGATTTTTTAAAAATAGATTTTTTTAGATTTTTGAACTTTTTTTTCAGGAATTGGTTTGATTTTGAGCTGAACTTTATTTATGTTATTTTAGTTTGAAAAAACGAGAGTTCGAAGTAGCCAGAATCAAAAGCAATACTTAACCCAAATTCTCTACAATTTGACTAAGTTGAATATTTTTTTACTCAGCATTTTTATATGAAAGTGTTAAAAAGTTATTGGTGTATTTTATAGAAGACTTTCATAATAATATATTGTAATTTTTTCGTACCGTTTAGACGTCAAGACGATTCTTAAATATGTGATATTCTACACCTCTTACAGCAAAAATTCAGAAACAGCCATCCGTTTAAACGTCGATTAATCAAAATTAAATAATAAAAATAAGAAAGTTGCTGGTGTATTAGATCATAATTGAAATTATCTTTCATGTTGTGTATTAAAAATTATAGAAATACAGTATTTGAACCGTAAAATCACATCTGTAAAATCACGAAATCGGCAAAATTTTGGGTACGGAGTCTTAATCATGCGTTACCATAATTGTATTCACACTGCAAATTGATCTGGACATAAATGCCGGTCTCAATTGCTATTGTGTCTATTTTAAATGTGCTCTGGGCGAAAATAGGGTCTCCGGTTGCTATAGTTCCTTGAAAATTATAGTTACATTATAGGTTATACCTACACTGTTTTCAGTTTTTTTTCGGCTCGATATTATAAGATTGATTCATGTTATTCATTATGCAAACTAGACTGTAGTGAATGAAGGAGAAAGATAGGGACAAGGAGGAAACCTACAAATTAGCAATAAGGGCGTTTGCTCGGCGTGAGGAGCCGCTGTAATTTGTACTTTATAATTTTTGAGCACTCCGTCCGTAGGTACCTACTCTACATCTATGCTGTGGAAATCCGGTAGGTAGGTATGTAATCTGATTATTATCCCTAATTTAATTTACATTAGGTATAGCGGCGGCTTGGCAACAATGTTAAACACATTCTGTCAGCGATAAGCTCCTACTGTACAAGTAAGGGCCAGTAAGGGCACGGGCGAATATGGTCTCGCACAATGCCTTTAAATTGTACTGAATGACGTGCCGCCCAACGCTTGCGACTTGCTTGCCTACACCCGGAGCTTTGTGAATATGACTCATGAGTATAATTACAAAAAATAAACTAAAAAATCTAATAAAATGCTTGTAATTAAATGTTAGATGGGATTGGATGGCCATGAAAGATATGGGATGAATAGGGAAAGATACCTAAATGTAGAGATGAATGAATGTGTAACGTCTAGGTATTATCAGTTTTCTAGATGGTACTGGACCTACAATTGTCATACTACTTCGGCTAGTCTCGTGGTATCTAACTGCATATTATGATGACTACAGATGGAACGACAAAAAAAAAGCCTTGCTGAGTTTCTTGCCGGTGTCTTCTCTGTTTAAGTGTATTTCGAACCGGTGGTAAATTCAACTGTATGCAATGCACCAATTTAACGTTCATAAGTGCCTTACCAGTGCCTAAATTGAATAAAAAACTTTTTGATTTTGATTTGGAATTAACCTATTTTATTATTAGGTACAACCATACCATTATTATTTTATTTTGTGTATTCATCCAATACCTTAAGCTTATTAAAAAATAGTTAAAATACCTGAGGAAGAAATAATGAGTCAACAAGACTCGACAGTAATTTTTAAAGCTGAGATATTTTAAAACATATTTGGTGCTCAGTTAGTTAGCCGCATGCGGTAGTGATTTACCGAGATTTATGTAATTACAAGCGGATAAGACACGGGAGACGCGATGCAATTAGTTGAACTTTGAGTTTTGGTCAGACCGCAGCTATCAACCGAAGAGGCGACAGGAGGAGCCTCCTCCAAATGAGGCAATTTGTTCCGCGCCACCGCTTTTAATGACTTTTTTGGGTCGAGTTGAAATCTCGTTATTTAGTAAGCTCTTTCACTTGTTTATTTATCTATCTTTTGAACATTTTTTTATCGTATGATTACTTTGTATGGGTGAAGAACTGTACGCGGTGTCATTAATTTGTGAAAATATTTTGGTAGTGAAATGACTAATGAATTAATGCTCGAGATAACGCAGCGTAGGTACCTATTCAGACATTAGTTTATTTTCATTTAAAAGAAAGCGAATAATTAAGAAAGATGTTAAAGTTAAATATTCAAATATATTCTAAATGGCAAATCTCTATTTTTATCCAGCATTTAACGGCACAATCACGGAGCTAATGGTTTGTGCACCATTGTCATGTGAACTGAACCGAAAGAAATGTTTTGACGTCCTTCTATCCCCTTTATAAAAACACTTTTTAGCCGAATATTGTCAGACAAGTCGGGTTTGAGCTTCAGATAAGGTTTCGTATTTGTTAAGTGCTTTGTTCTGAGTATAACAATTCGCGATAAAAATATCAAATTCCTTTTTTCAGTTATAAAAAATGGCGAACGTGATAAGTGTTACGAGTTTAGCTCTTCTGCTTTGTCTAATGGGTGTTCTGTGCGCGGCATCATCGATGAATGCACGATGCAAGTTGAAACGTCACACGCACAAAGCTATGCAGACGGATTTCAATGGGAGAAGGTGCTGGGACGATGTCAAGATCATGTCGTGCAGAGGTTACTGCCTATCTTACGAGGTATTCTATATTGCCGAGTACTTCTGCAACTCGCTTGACTTTATTCATAGTCGGCGAGGAACATCCCTTTAGTAATACCATTTAAGTGGTTTCAATTAAATATTTTTCTTCTTCTATATGTAATGAAAGGGAATACCGAGCAATCCAATACGGCAACTAGTCAGTGATTTTGTACAGTGAGGACCAATCACTGTGGTTAGCCGTTCTTAATCGATCGGCAAAGTTAAGCTACCATCGTCGCCGTGATCGGTATCTGGATGAGTGACTGCCTAGTGGTATTTTGAAGTATATAGTGGTATCGAGCGTTTGCGTGCTTCACGAAGGCACGTAAAGCCGTTGGTCCAGGTTATCACATTCTGATAGTCATTAAATCCTAGGCCTCCAGCGATCTAACTATATAGCTTCAGCGATACGCAGTCGGCACGCTTGGTAGAGTATCAGCTCATTCCCTAATTTGTGAAAGGAGGCGTGTGCTTAGCTGTGGGACATTGCATTATAGGATGATGATGATGACTGCATCTAAATGTTTAGTGTGTCATGGACTTAGTCAATCAGAACGCATGAGTCTTTGACTTAGCCAATCAGAGCGTTATAGCGGAATAGAATTCAAAGAAAATGGAGGTCATTCCGCTTCTTTGGGTTAATTGTTCGATGACGGTGACTTAAAGCCTTTGCTTTCTAGAGCATCCAATGAAAGATACTCGATTCTGGAAGCGTTCAATAAGTTCTTCTTCATTCTATGTTTTAGTCATAGACTTACCCCCTTATTCATAATCGCTTTTTAACTAAATCAGTGCAGTAGTGTCCTCCGTCTCACTCTTTCGATCACCAAATGTCACGTGTCAGATAAAGACTTCAGAATTTTAGCTAATCAACGTTTGATAACTTTATTATGAATAAGGGGGTTAGTATATTTTCGCTACGCTCAGGTTTTAGTAATGTCCAATTGCATACACGTTGGAACTCAAGGTTGTGGAATCGAACCGTTGAATAAAACTTTATACATCAATGTTTTAACGCTATCCTTTACTACAGTACCTAATAATCCCATTTGGGATTTTACTTTCGTCTATGAAATTGTTTTACAGATATCCGACTGGCAGTTCCCATACAAAGAGTCTCACCACCCCGTGTGCATCCACGGCGAGCGCAAACATGCCTCCGTCAAACTGCGCTTCTGCGACCCTGGCACTCAACCCGGCACTGAAGTTTACCACTATGTTGAAGCTACCTCTTGCAAATGTCAGGTCTGTATTGTATGAGCTTCACTGGGGGAGAGCTTTATCAAATCATCCCCATTCAAAACACAGCCAATATGAATGGTCCATCGATTGAGAGTAAAGAACTTCCTTCTGTACTTTCAATCGATTTTTCACTTAGCCCAGTGTACAGAGTAATTAGATTATTCTTATCTTATTATCTATAGGTATGTTCCTCGGAAGATACAAGCTGTGAGTGGCTGCCTCCGGACTCTACACTCCTCGGAGGTCTCATTTTGAAAGAAGAGCTGGAAGAAGAACTTGAATAAAATTGTCTTTGGCCTGTCTGAAACAAAACCCATCGAGCTTCCGTGTTTATATAAAAATATATTACTCTATCGACGTTGAAGACTTTTAAAATGTTACACTTTTGATTGATTTTAATAAAAGGATACAAAAAGCTAATTTTTTTTACGGTACCATGATTAATAGGTATAACCAATAACCCCTTTCCACATATCCATACCTAAATAGTTCTATGGATTTATTTTATTTCATAAAAAATTGTTTGGCGAAAGTTTTAATTCATTGATGTTTTCGTGCCCGATGGACGGAAAATAATAGCTCTACGGCCCCGCGGTGAGTAGTGTCCGAAGAGGCTGACTACCACCGCTGGGCTAGGTTGGGCATGCCTACCTACTTAAGTATAAAAATATACGATAGTATTATTTGTCACTAGCTTTCAGCCCCGTTGTTTCGCCCGCGCGGTACTTTATCCAGTTAGGGATTTCCATAATCCTTTCTTAGGCTACAAAATACCAACTTTTGAGTTAGAAGAGACATGAAATGACAAAATAAGTTCCTCCTTTTTTATGCGTTGATGAGGTTTTTTTTTTTTTTTTACTGAAATATAAAAATGACAGAACTTGTATCTATAGGATTTAAAAAATAAAGAAGTATAAACCTTAATTCTTTGGTCATCAAAACAAAATGGTAAGTAAACGAAACGTTGAACGAAATGGCTGAAAATGAGATTTTTTTGTGCCGTGGTGCTTGCTTTTGCCCATATGGTTTTCTCATATATACCTAAACATTATAAAATTATTCAAGATGAACACTTAAATTGCAAATTTCAAAAGACAACTCTATTTATGTAAGAAGATAAACTGCATACCAGAAAAAAAAAATGTCAGTACCACAAACAATCCTCTGTGTCAGTAGTTCAGTACTCTCCTTTTCCGATATATTTATCCGAAAATCGTAATAAGGGCTGGCAGCATTATTAGTAACTGAACTAGTCACCATTTCTGGTCACTCCTCCCTCTTGCTAATGTCACTAGTGTCACTTTGACTTAATCCGACTCAATATCAATCGAACGATACGATAAACAGAAAATTAGAAATAATTTGAAGAAAAACATAAAAAGTTATATCAGTTTATCATATATCATTATAGTGATGTGATAAATAAAAGGAGTGCTCGATTCGTCCAACGATAAACAAGGTGTTATGGAAAGTATTAGTCATGAAATACCTTCATGTGATTATTGTTTTGTGCTTCTCTCTATGTGAAAGTGAATCGTCGAGTTTCGATAAAACTGATTCTATATCGTTGCTGAAAGGAAACTCCACTTCTGAAACTAAAGTATGGAGTATCAAACTAGATATTTACTTTTCGAAAACACTACCTCCGATTATTACCCGTTCAGTGGGCAATGATGTCCGCTTCAAATGTGAAGCGATTATGAATTTTACCAAAGTCGAAAAGCACACGAAAAATAAAGAAGGCATAGAAACGTCTCTGAAAGAGTCCCCACCTGATCACATACAGCAAGAAATCTTGAAAAATGTTAAAGTCTACTGGTTAAAAAACAACAAACAAATAACTGAAAACAATAAATTAAATATTACAACTAAATTCGATAAAACAAATGACACCATAGGCACTAATCTCAAAATAAAAAATATTGAGTTAGCTGATGAGGGAAACTATACTTGTGTTATCAAACAAAATTTTGAAAAGAAACAGACAACTCATTTGAAAGTCAATGTTCTTGAAGGCATTAAAAATGATGAGATCCCTGCATTCACACCCTTATTCCCCAATTCAGACTTCAGTAATGAATTAGAGATAAGTGTAAAGACTACTCCACATTTAGGGCCAGAAGATATACGAGCACAGAGTGTAAACACAACTGCACCAAGCTTACCACAAAAGTTAGAGCCAATATGCCAAGAGTACATAGGTACTGTATGTGAAGCACATCTCAAAGGCCAATTTGTTTATATTCCATATAATACAACTCAATTAGCTCTAGAAGATAAATTAATGAAAGCTATACAAGTGACCAAGTACTCCAATGACATAAGTTCTCAGTGCGAAGGCTATGCTGTGCCTAGTTTATGTTATTCAACCTTTCCAATATGCAGAGATCCATTTTTAACCAATGAAAACTTTTACAAGGAAGCTAAATTCATTATGTCAGAGAGTATTGACAATCAAGCTGATGAAAATAATGATATGCCCGAAATTGTGTTTGAAAACATACCCAGTGGAGCTCTTCCATACTTGTATATGAAGGGGAACAAGAATTTAACCCTTGATACATTTAATTATCGACATAACTCAACAGTTCTCAAACGTGTCTGTAAACAAGATTGTGAAATATTAGAGAATGAATTATGCCAGACAGAGTATGCTATAGCTAAGAGGCACCCTCATATTGGCCAGCAGTTAACTCTCGAAGAATGCCAAGATTTACCAGAGGATGATCCAGATTGTTTAAAAATTGGTATAGGCACTGTAATGGTTTCAGATGATGAATGCTATTGGGAAGACGGCAATGGCTATTTGGGCAGAGTGAATGTGGCAATTAATGGAATGTCCTGCATTGAATGGTCCAAACAGTTACATTTGAGAGTTTCAGATTACCCTGAACTTGCTGGAAGACACAGTTATTGTAGAAACCCAGGAGGAATCAAGACACAACCCTGGTGTATTGTTGACAAAGATGGCAAAACTGATAAACAACTATGCGACATTCCAAAATGTGCTCATAAGATTTGGATTTATATTGTTATTGTTTTCCTTTTGTTAACTTTATTAATTGTTGGTTTTATTATTTGTCTGTGCTATAGACATAAGAAAAAAAACAATGCTGCTACTATAAGAGACATAAACTTGCCAAATGCTGATAAAAATATTTATGGTAATTCTAGGCTCAATTCACCAATAGAAATGAGTGAATTATTGACAAATTCTAACATCACAAATCAACCTCATTTGACACGAAATACACGAGGGAATGGAGTTTTGCGCATTCCTCAATATTCCTTGTCACAGATAAAATTTTTGGAGGAGTTAGGCGAAGGTGCTTTTGGGAAAGTGTACAAAGGAGCACTGAAAAAAAATGGTGACAATCAATTTGTTGCAGTAAAGGCACTCAAGGAAAATGCTTCAGCTAAGACTCAAGCAGATTTTCGGAGGGAAATAGATTTGATTTCGGAATTGACACATGACAATATTGTTTGTATAGTTGGTGTAGCTCTTAGAGAAGAGCCTTTGTGCATGCTTTTTGAATTCATGGCTCGAGGGGATCTCCATGAGTTTTTGATGGGAAGAGCACCTCCTTCTGGCAAAGGGTTGCCTGCCATGAGATTACTGAACATAGCATATAATATTGCATCTGGAATGCAATACCTAGCATCACATCACTATGTTCATAGGGATTTGGCAGCCAGGAACTGCTTGGTCTCTGATGATTTTGTTGTCAAAATATCAGATTTTGGACTTTCTCGAGACATTTACAGTTCTGATTATTATAGAGTAAGTATTAATAGAATACTTAGTACACAACCTACAATATTAAGAATAAATATAACATACAGTATTTATGGTCTAATTTCAGGTTCAATCCAAGAGCCTGTTGCCTGTAAGATGGATGCCACCAGAATCAATTCTTTATGGGAAGTTTACTACAGAAAGTGACATTTGGTCTTATGGAGTTGTATTGTGGGAAATTTATAGCTATGGCCTCCAACCATATTATGGGTAAGCTTACTAACAAATGAAGCAAATATTTTTTATTTAACTATTCTAATGAACCAGTGTTCTTATTATAGCACGAACTAGCTTCTTGACCCCCATGGTTTCACTCACGTAAGGTTTAAATTTTGTGGAACCGTGATTCTTTTTGTTCCCTTCACTTTAAATTCAGTTCGACTATGTGGATACGTTTGAGTTTCTCTGGATGGCTTATTATCATTAAATCTGCTGCTAGGGGATTTGGATGGGTAGTGAGTCTTTGCTTGTAGCTTGTAGAGGATTGTTTTATCTCGTTGCTCACTGTGTTAAATTTTAATAACTTGATTTATTCCTTATCACATCAGCTATCTGCTAGTGAAAGTCCCGTCAAAATCGCCCCAGTCGAATCGCAGATTACCGGGAACAAACCTACAACTTTTTTTTTTTTTTTCAAATGCTTATATTATGTTTTCTAGGTTCAGTAACCAGGAGGTGATATCGATGGTGCGAGGCGGCGAGCTGCTGGCGGCGCCGGCCTCCTGCCCTCCTCCTATGTATACACTCATGAGGGATTGCTGGAAACATACGCCGCAGAGAAGACCTAACTTTGAACAAATTGTTAACAGGTGCAGTAATACAATTGGGTTGATATTTCCAAATGTTCTGAAAAAAATCTTTTTAACTAGGCTTTTCACATTATAAAAAAACATTAGACACGTATATTTCTTAAGTTATTCAAGTTTCGCGTCGCGTCACGCCATAGTATACTTTACATAAACAAGTGACGTCACGAGCCTCCACTTGTTGACGATATTTGACGCTCTTTATCTTTGTAAAGATTTAAGATTTCATAAAACAAAAAATACGTGTCCAATATTTAGGGTTCACTTATACCTTATTTCTTACCATAGTAAAAGACTTACAGCATGGCAAAAACCTTTGCAACCGTATTTTAAAGACTGGAATGTAATTTTGAAATTATGTTTACTTGCAGAATACAAGAATGGATTCAATTAGGTGGATGTCCAGAAAGTGCGCCGTCTGACTCTGGAAGTAGCAGCGGCTGTATCCATAGACCAACCAATTCCACGAGAGACTTGCAGGAGAGAGTGCCACTATTGCCTCCGCATTGTTCCTCATCAAATGGGTCTCTTGCTACGGGAAGTCTCAAGAAGTTCAGCGTCGCTGGATCCAGCTCGAAGGTAACTGACGATAACTGTTCAACATGTAGTGAAGTACCACCCTTAGGACCCAAAACGAAGAAACATAGTTCCGGCTCGCTTATAGACACAGACAAGTTAGGCAAAGATACTATCGTCAGGATACCCAATACACAGTATGGTAACGAGATATAGATGTGCGCGGCGTAATGTAGATAGGCGAAATTTAAGGTTGAGTTTATACATATTTTTATTGTTTTCTCTTTCAAGATAGATTTTGCCAGGACAAAAGTATATTGTGTTCTCTAGATTACATGTTAATTCTGAGCCAAATTTCAAAAGCGTAACAAACTGACTGCTAATTACACTTAATTACATAATGTATATGTACTTTATTACTTGGCAGCTCTTGACTGATTTAAATTCCATGTGTTCATGACAAGATAGTGGGTTCATAAGCTACTGAATGTGAGGTCCAAGAGTAAACAAATACCTGATTCATAACAATACAATGACATTTAAAGTGTCTGTAGCTTTTGTATAACACGCTTTGATATCCTAGTTGATTCCATATTAATTATGATTTCTTGTCAGTTCCTTACATTGTTTTTTATTATTTAATAATAATGTATTGAGTGGAATTGGTGTGTAGTAGATATTAGGGATTAAGTAATAAGTTTAATGTTCCGTCTTTTCCATTAATTTGTTCGAAGTATATAATAGGATAAGTAATATAAGTAAGGGTTGTATAATTATAAGAAATGATTAAGCCTCCATTATTACACCTGCGTCTATCGCCGAAGTTTTGTATTGCTATTCCTTTCGAAATGATTTTAAAAGAGAGGGATAGCTAATGTAATTGCGCGAAGTTTAGTTACGATATCCGTATGTAAATTATTATCTTAAAGTCACAAACATAAAGTTTTTTTTAAAGGGAGCAATAGCTTGTAACTGGTGTAAAAAGTACTTAAAACTGTTGTGACTGTTAAATTGACTTATTTATTTTGATTTTTATTATTTATTATGGATGTATTTATTGATTTATAAGTACCTTATACTTTAACTCAGTAGCATCAAATCTGTTTCATTCCGACATGAAATCTTTAGTTAGCGTTAAAGTAATTAAATTATATTTTATAATTTTAATAATTAATTTATATTACGCTTTTCATTCATGGTGAATTATTAGTCGTGTAAATGAGTTTAGACTAGGACACCGGTGTTCGTCTATAAGCAATTATCGAAGTTCATATGTACAGTACATACACGCAATAAATCTTGATTCAGTTTAGTTTGACATGTTTTGATAATTTCTTTGCATACTTACTTATACTACCCTCTATCGATTATCAGATGAAACAAGATGATTGTGAAAAATATTTAATATTATTCGGTTGATGTATTTTTTCCACAGACATCTGAATTATAGATTTTTTTCTTAGTTTTTAACATAATTACAAATTATTTCTAAAAAAATGCGTTAAATTCGGTAAAATGTCATCACACTCTTGCGCATAAAATATAAGTTATTATATATTATTTATACTAGATGATATTCAAAATATATTGTAAACAGTGGTTTACCATTTAATTTATTTTATTTCCTACAGCTAAGGCATTATTCCAAAATAAAAATTGATATTGATTGACAGAGTTCTAAATTAAGTAGATTGGTTGGTTCTCGCGAGGGACTCGCGTCCTGTAATAACAATTGATGTCATTGTTATTTTTTTAACCGCGAGCCAAAGTATTAATATCTCGAGAGATTCTAGAGGACTAGTGAAGGCTTTTGATTATATTTCTTCATAAAAGACTATTGATGGTATAATACTTTGTTAATTTTATTTTTATTATAGTTATAACTTGACAACCACTTATCATTATATATGACATAGTATGTTAGAAGAGACTGATTTTTTTGGTACTAAATGTATTTCAAAGATCATGATCTATATACGAGGGGAGATCAAAAAGTTTTCGGAATGGCAAGGAAAGACAATGAAATTAAATCCAAAATTATGTTTCCTTTTCAATATAGAGATATAAGATTTGTCTTATATTTTTTTTAAATCATCGATAAAGAATGTTTCATCGAGGCCTTCAAAATAGGCCGAAATCGCCGACTTCACTTCTTCATCGTTAGTTCTTTCATTTTCGGGATACAATTAATAATCCGACGGGGCCAAATCTGGACTATAGAGTGGGTGGCTTAAAGTTCCGAAGCCACACTTATGTAGGGCAGCCATCGCAACGTGGCTCTTGTAAACTGGCGCGTTGTCTCGCAAAAGCATCACACCTCGAATCCATTTTCCCCGTATTTTTTCTTTGACGCCAACGCTTTATTTTCAAGTAAGCTGGCGTAGTATTTCCCGATGATGTTGATGCATTTTACTTTGTAGTCGATCAACAAAATACCCTCAGAATCCCAAAAAATCGTGGCCATAGCCGACCTGGACGGTCATCGTCATCAATTAACTCTCTGCCTTGCTTGAATAGGCCATGCCATTTGTAAACCATCGTTTCCCATGGCAGCCAGCAGATGACATATTTTCCATGATGATCTGCGGCGTTTTTCTCAGCTTAGTGAGGGGTCATAAAGACGGAACGAAACTCAATTTCCTGTATAGTTGACATTTTCTTCCCGATTGATTTCTTGACTTGATTTGATTGATAACTAAAACATGGGTGAGGAGGAGTTGAGTCATCAGTTAGTCCTAGGTGTACGAAAAAAATCCTGTATATTTCTAAACCTTTCATTCCGAAAACTTTATGATGCACCCTCGTATACCCGATGAATTATTGTATGATTAAGGTGCAGCGCAGATGACGAACTATTTAGTCTGTGAAACCTTTACAATTATTATAACTTCGTGTGCGTTACTTTTTTAGAATTTCTAAGCAGTAACGCACACGACGCGCAAAAAGTCTGAGAAAGAAGAGCATGTACCCAAAATTCTCTATTCTTCTTTTTCTGTATTCCAAGTACAAAATAATACATCGCAATTTCTGCATTTCCATAGCGTGTACGTCCCTAGAGTTCCGCCGACTTTATGATCGAAGATGTACGTCGGTCGTGTGCTTTGTATCTGTGAAAGATGCGTGACAATGTTTTTTGTACCACAGACAATTTCGCTCAAAAAGTCTGTCGTCTGAGCTGCACCAAATTTTAAGCACTGCCAATAACCATCACACCAAAAAGTTAGGCTAAGGCCACACCACTCACTGGCCTTTGTATTAGGGTCAGTTCATGCCAAAAAGAAAATTATCCGTGTTGGTGCAATTTTGTTTCAATCATAAAGACGATTATTACTAAAATGTGGAAACATGCTGATCTGACCCTTAGAGATTGATCTCTTAAGCCACAAACTTGTCTTTCAAATGTTAGGCTTGCCTGTACTAGTACCTACACTATATGTTAGAATTTAGATTTAAGGCTTAACAATTGCTTTACAGAAAAACATAATTTACCCTCATAACATTATTTATACTTTTTATAAAAGTTAATACACTTTTTTAATATTTAGTACTTTCTGTACTTGCCAAAGACTTTATTTGTATGTGATACACTTAGTTTTGTACTTAGACGTAAACGGTATTTCTTGTAATAAATAAATTTTTGAAAAGTTTTTAAAATATACTTTTATTTATTTTAACATTATCAATGTACTATATAAAATTAAACATACCTTACATTAATAGAACAGGTAATTATAACACTATATCATTTATTATTATGATTGAGTCCACCAAATGCCCAATTTCATGTCAAAAATTCAAGTTTACAGGGACTCATACACAAAAACCATTTTAGGCCAACAATAAATACTATTTCTTCAACCCATGCGGGTTGCATTAGCTCTCATCTGTTTTATCTTTCTTATTTATTAAATACTCGCCATGAACTCTCATGTGAACTTTGAGATTGTGATTGCCTGTAAACCCTTTTTTACAGATTTTACACACATACGGTTTCTCGCCTGTAACAAAAAAATTGGAAAAAATGACTGATTGACTGGCAAAACTGAAACCAGCACCCCATAACCTAGTAATAAATAAAATTGTGCATACCTGTGTGCGTACGTCGATGTTTAATAAGTACAGGTAAAGTATAAAACTTGGCATGACAGTATTCACATTCCTTAGTGCGGTTGCCATCGTGTCTGTCCACGTGGGCATTCAGACCGCTTTGGGTTTTGAACTTAGCTGGACAACGGGTACATTCGTACTTAGTGACGTCACTGTGGCTCGCAAGATGCCTATTCAACTGTAAAAATGTTATGATAAGGAAATAAAACAGCTAATACTTTTGCTATAAAACCAGCCAAGTGCGAGTCGGACTCGCACACGGAGGGTTCCGTACAATATTAACTAACTCAACTTTGTGAAAAAAAAAAAAAAACGATACTTGTATGGGCGCCCCTTTAATTTTTATTGTGTTGTTATAGCGGCAACAGAAATACATATATTCTGAAAATTTCAGCTGTCTACCTATTACCGTTCATGAGATACATCCCACTGACAGTCAGACGGACGGACGGACAGCGGAGTCTTAGTAATAGGGTCCCGTTTGGCACCCTTCGGGATGGAACTCTAAGAAGCAGACATTGTCGCTCAGTTGGACATGGAATAACAAATTTCCTCAGTTTTGAATCTTCATATAACTCGCACATGAGCCACTATTAGCTTTCCCCCGCATTTCCTAAATAAAATGTAACCTATGTATATCAATCATATGCTATCCACGTGAAAAAAACATTGCGATCGGTCAGTAGTTTGAAAATGTAACAGACACAGACACAATGGGGGCCCCGAAAGGCAGATATATTCGCTTACAATACACAATTTTTTTTCAACATTCTAAATTGATATGTTAATCGGACATCAGTTTTTAATTTTAAACATAAAACATATGAATAATAGAAGAAAAATGTTTTTGTTATTCACTTTTTTATATTCCAACGGGGCCCCAAATTTTTGTGTGCCCAAGGCGCCGGAATGGCTTAAGACGGCCCGCCCGGATGATACGCGATCCATATGAAGCAAAAAAAAACAAGAACTTACATATTTACTTCGCTGATACACTCCACAAATGGGGCACACGGCGTATACTAATTGTTTGCATGTATGCTTCTCGAGGTCTTCTTGAGACTGGAACACCCTTCCACAATGCTTACAGTAGATTTTAAAGGCGGAATGTTTACGCATTTTGTGTCCCTAAAAACAAAAAGTAAATGTCACTTCAACTAGAGTTACCTACATAGCGCCCTTGGCCACAGATTACTAAATAGTTAGTAAATAAGCAATACAGTAGTACCCAACTGATAAGGCTTACCGATGTACCTGCGCAGAAGATAAAGCGCGGGAAACGCTATTGTTCGGCAGCTGCCGCCATGTTAGTGCGCGCCGTGCGGAGGGGTGCGTTCTGCAGTGTATTATGAACCTTATAGTAGTGATCTAAGGTTGATTGTAAGTTTTATGCATTCTTTCACTAATCTCCGGCCATACTTTCTTTTCTGTGCGAACGAAGATTCACGACGTGCCATATCAGTTGGGTACTACTGTACTATACCTACTGCTATAATAGCCTACTCCTTTGAGTCGCTAGACGCTGCGAACGAAAACGCACCTAAGCTTACGAGCGTAAATTTAGCTTTTTAGCTACTCGCCGCCGCGTGGTTAGTGTGGATTGCCAGCGATGCCTCTGTATCATGTATGTATGAATGTACAACTAACTAACTAGTTAGCAATCAAACTATTAAGTTAACGACCAACCTAACTAGAAATATCTGGCAGTGAATCAGTTCAGTTTCTTTAGAGTAAGTAGCTACGTGTGAGAAGGCGCTAAATGTAACGCACCTTTAGTCCGCATTGTTGTTTCGATGAATATTCGCACAAGTCGCATGCAAATGCTTTCTTCTCACTATGTTTTTTAAGGTGCGACCTTAGACTGGATTTAACACCAAATCTGGAAGAAGTGAAATATTTTAAACGGAAAATAAATGGAGTGGCCATTTAACGTTCTGCCTGCAATATAAAATACTAGCTGTCCCCCGCGGTTTCAACCGCGGTCCCGTGATAAAAAGTAGCCTATGTCCTTCTTCGTACCATAGGCTATCTGCATGCCAAATTTCATAATGATCCGTTGAGTAGTTGAGGCGTGAAGGTGCAACAAACAAAGTCACTTTCGCATTTATAATGTTAGTTAGGATTTAGGCAGCACAATAATATGTTTTCATAGGAAGAGAAATAGCAGTCCGTGCAGTGGAGCGGTTTCATTAACAGATTACGCAAATAAATCAAACAAGAAGCGCTGTAACATTTATTTTGTTATGAAACCAATTTCGCCATAAAAAAAATAGAAAAAAAACTCGGACTTGTTGCGGAATTCGATTGCTCGGTATTACTTGTCTAAAGGGATTTTTCATAATTAGTTACTCTGACACTTTTCTAAATTGAATGTATGAATTAAAAATATATGTATTTCAAAAGAAAACCTTCACCAAATTTACCCTTTATTGCAGAAGTCACAAAAATACTTGAGTCCTTGGTGCACACTCCATCTATGATTTTTTAATTTTCTAGGATTTTCAAATATTTTCGGACAGTCCTTGCATGCTATCTTTGGCGTCTGTAAAGTAAGTGATTTACATGAGTTTCGCCCTATTTACTAATAATGATAAAGAGATTATTCCTTTAACGATGAAGTTTTTGGTTTTAGCACAGATTAAGTAATAGTTACCTACTACATTCGTTTTAGAATTAGTTTGCAAGATAGATGATGTGGATACAAAAAGTTACATTTAAATACTTGAGGTCAACATCTCAACTTTAGTCAGACATTCAAAAGATAGTAATATTGAATTTAACTCACTTCACCAAAATGAATTTTCATATAGTGATATTGTAGGTATGGGGGCTCACAAAATCTTTTTAAGCAAATGTGACACTTATTCTGCTTCTCAGGAACATGTGCCAATCTATGCGAAAGCAATTGGAACCAGTTGTTGAAGGTCTCAAAGCAAATGGTACATTGCTTGTGATTCTTGTGACTTTCTATGTGATTGTTCAATGCATTCCTTTCTTCAAATTTTTTAGGGCATATACCTGGAATGAAGTCTAATTTTAATACATTTATTTCCCGAAACCAACATCTATGGTTATACATCCAAACTATTAAAGAACTATTTGTTTATGCTACTACTTAAAAAGTTTCAGCTCAAAATAAATCATACAATATTTTTCAAGTTCTTAAACTTGGAAGCAAAAATTTAATATGTTTTTTTAAAGATTGAAAAGATAATGTCTTAACTTATTACGACTATATTTTCAATCATTTGAATATCACTTTCAAATATAATTTTATATTATAAAAATTTACTTTATTTAAAAAAAAAATTGAAAATTTTTCATCTCATGGAAAATGCCTTCTCAAAGCATTAGAACTGGCTCGTAGGTTTGATCCCCAATCCAGTTGAATCTTATGTATTTTCAAGACCTTTTTTTTGTACATCGAGTAAGGCGCTGATCCCACGGAGAGTTCTGCGTTCCGCATTCACTATTGTGCACATAGCAAGCAGTCTTGAGTTCTAGAGTTGTGCAATATTCGCTACCGATCACACGTCATAATTTTGTTTTACTTTTAAAGGCGTCGCATAGATTACATTGAACGCGAAACGCAGAACTCTAGTGAACCAGGTACAGTAAGAGGCACGAGTCTTGAGCACAAATTGACACCTGCACAGTAGTTAATTTTTCGGTGAATTGAAGAAGAGGGGAGCGCCGAGCTGCACACGATTGGTTCGTCAGTCGATGCTCGTCGTCTATTGGATTCTTGCGTATCATTTGGCTACTGTGATGTGGCCAAGTGTTCAAGCGCGAGCTTGCCCCCACTACTGCCTATCTGTGCTCACGACTCGTGCCTCATACTGTACTTACAAGTAATAATAATAAAAGCCATTTTAGTTATTATACCTTATCATAAAAAAAGGATAAATATAGTAGGGAGTTTTCATAGATATAATACATACCACATTGCAGCTTATTGTCTTCTTCGATTTGTTGAACAGAAATAGTTTTTTTCTTTAATTGGGCAACTCTTTTCCTTCCCTTTGGTTTGACATCAGCAAGTTCTGCAACCAAGACCATTAATTTATAAATGGACTCCTGGTTCAATGAATAATATTTGTATTTTGTTAACTTAGGTAAATAATGTATTGAAACCTGAATTGTTTCGTACTGTGCGGGCTCAAAGGAGCTTCCTTCCGCGGACGCTCAGACTGTGGAATGAGCTCCCCGCCGTGGTTTTCCCAATGGAGTACAGCATGGGGTTCTTCAAAAGGGGTGTGAAGAGATTTCTGCATGGTCGGCAACGCGCGCGTGATAGGTGTTGCAAGCGTCCATAGGCTACGGTAACCGCTTACCATCAGGCGGGCCGTATGCTTGTTTGCCACCTATGTGGTATAAAAAAAAAAAAAGATGAGTGGGTATGCCCATGGGCGTACCCAGCTTCTAACCCAGGGAGATTCTTCTTAAGCCAGTTTCCCCGCGCTTGTTTGACAAACACCATACGTCGCGCTTTAGGCGGGACTATCCCACTTTCATGCTGTCTGTCCCACTGTCACCAGTGAGAGCAAAAATGTCCCGCTTTCGCAAACAGAACAAACGATAATTTAATTTCCGGTACGCGTCGAAACAGTTTTTTTTCTGTATAAACTATAGACAAGAGACAAATCGCAGCAAGTAGTACTACTAAGTAGTAGTGTACTGAAACACTTTTTGATTACCAACATTAACAAATCTTTTAATGGACACCATTCTTACTTGAATATTAGACCCGATATTTTGAAACTGATTTGTTCTGCCGACTAATTCGAAACATCTACCTACACGTTAGAAGTCATGTCACTAAGGTTTAGTAACTTAGCTAACATGTATTGTATTACTTACGTAACCATACGTCCCGCTTTGGGCGGGACAGTTCCGCTTTCAGGCTGTCTGTCCCGCTGTCCCCAGTGAAGGAAAAATGTCTCGTTTTCAAAAACAGATCAAACTTAGGTGCCTATTATTTTTCGGTCCGAAGAAGATTTTTCCCTAATTAATAAAATATTGACAAATGACCAAACGCAGCATTGAAAGATTTTAAAGTCATTTGAATTACCATACTTACTTCAAAAAATCATGTTAAAAGAATAATGAGGTCCATTCCTACTTTACTTTACTTTGGACCATTTTTTTTTTTTGTTTTCTTATTTCCTGCGATCTGTCCGTTCAGACATTTATTTATATTTATTTATTACCGTATATTTTGAAACTGATTTGTTCTGCATACAACTGCTTAGACGTTACAATTTAGAAGTCAAGTCACTAAAGCTAACATGTAATATTAAGTACTTATAACAAAGAAATAGAAAATATAATTTTCTAATAAAATCACTTGTAACACTTGGGAGTATTTTGGGGGCGAAAAATCGATCTAGGCAGGTCTCATCTCATGGAAATCTCTTATGCCGCATTATCCGGCAAAACTCGTAAATAAGTATAGTAGGGACTTTTCAAAGATAACACATACCACAATGCAGCTTATTGTCTTCTTCGATTTTAGCTTCTTTAGCTTTTTCCTTTAATTGGGCAACTCTTTTGCTTCTTTTTGGTTTAACATCAGCAAGTTCTGCAACCAAGAACATTAATTCATAAATTTACTCCTGGTTTAAAGAATAATATTTGTATTTTGTTAACAAAGATTATAATGTATAAATGAGTGGGTATGCCACTCTGGGTATGCACTGCACAAACCTACATGCACATATCCTTGACCTATAGATGAAGTTGTACTTTTAGTTAGTTATACACTATATCTACATACTATTTCTAGTAACTTCTGTTCTATGATCAACTTACAATAGCTATGAGCTATTTGCTTAAACAGTTGAATAAGACACTAAGGCTGCTTTTCCACCAGAGATGTGCTATGCTACATTGCTGTGGATGCATTTGATATCTACTGATCATATTCATTGGTGCACATAGCTTAGCACTGGTGGAAACAGATTCACCTAAGATATGTTTTTTATGTGGAAGGATGCATGCTATGGATGTGTGCTATGGATGCATGCTATGAATGCGTGCTACGGGTGCGTGCTATGGATGCGTGCTTCATAGCACATCTTACTCACACAGCTACATGGCTTAGTATCAGTGGAAACGGTCACATAGTTTCACAGCTTAGCTATTACATCCTCGCAGCATAGCTGCATAGCACATCTCTGGTGGAAAAGCAGCCTTAAACTATAGTATCTATACTCCTAGAATATAATACTCCACCTATATTATTTTGATCACTTGTCATACTCATGCCATCATCATAGTCAAATGAAATATCCAAAACTGAAAAGTCTTCATTTTCCTCTTCTTTGATTTCATGTTTTACATCAATTATATTTTCTGTACTAGTATTATCTGCTGATTTTATGTTCACAATTCTAGAACTACTTCTTTCAGGATTTACATTCTGAAAACAAGTTACACATAAAACTTTAATAATAAGCAATTATTTCCGTTAGTTCTAATTATTCAGTAGTATCAATAAATATTAGAATTACCGGCAGTAAAAGTTCTCTTAGCATCATTTCTGATGAAATTGACTTCTCTCTAAAAGTTATAAAGCTATGGACTGCTTGTTGGCATGTTTCACATGAATACTGAGGCATATTATCCAAGGCTGATATCTGAAAATAAGGATGATTGATCAGTGCCAAGTATGTATGTTACAAGACAAATAAATTCTAAGTTCTATTGAGAGGTCTATTGTCCATTCGTGTAAAAACATATCAGTGGTTTCCTGCTTACATTAAGATTTGTTAGTAGGTTATAGTTTAAGATGAAAGTTTCATCTAGTGGTACCAGATGGTCTTTCGTTGATAAACAAGATCTGCACATGGACATTTCCATTGTAATGATTAAATAAATTGTTTTCTCAAAATATTTTGTTGATATTTTTATAAGGCTGCATTCCGAATTAATGATATAATCGCTGTAATCGATTTGAGCGTGCTTAAACCCGTTCCATATTACCTTGAGCGCCATCACGATGTCCCGTGAAACGTCATAGATGACGTCATGACATGCGCCATCTTGCGCTCACACCGACCATGCCCTAAACTGATATCACCGTGAGCGCTGTCAAAAAGTGACGGTTAGTTATTGTGTTTTCGGCAAAAATCTAATAAGATTTTTGGTTTTCCATATGGCAAAGATACTTTTTATGATTTTATGAGAGAAAAATAATAACAAATGCGGATATTCCTTTTTGCGAGTCAACTAATAAAAGATATAAGGAGTTCTAGCGCATTTTTAATTCAGATTTTAATTAAATTCTCAAATGTTCTGTTTTGAATACTGTGAGCGCGATAACGGGCGTTCCGAATTGTTTACAGTTCTCAGCTGTCATTATCGTGATATCTAACTCGGTACGCAAATTATTGCTGTGAGCACTGTGAGCGATATTATTTAATTCGGAATGTAGCCTAAGATTGACAGCGACTGACAGTGAATGACAGCGGTGACAGACATGATACCAAAGGTGCGTCCGAATACTCCGAATTGGCGTGATGTCGCTTTTAATGTGCGTTCGAATTGGAGTGATGTCGTTTTTAACAGTTTCAAAATGGGCATTTTTGTTTATGCGTTCGAATTGGAAAAATTCAACAATTTTGCAACTTTTGCCACCGTAGATTGAGTATACCTATAGATTTGCTGTCAGCGAATGGCGAAGAAGAAAGCTACATACAATTAATACTGCCATATTTACACTTTTACCCCATTATGTGGGTAAACTGGTATTGGGTATTTTGGTTTTACTATACAATGGGTGTGGCAGGTGTCAATCCCATACATAGGTTGATCGTTTACTAACGATGATGATTGTCGACAACCATCTTGTCTAGGGGGGCAGATGACACTGTTATAACTTCACAGAAGTCAAAATAAAACACGGGATTGATGAAGTATACTTTAATTAAGACCTTAAGAGACATAAGGACTAGAAGACTTTTTTTATGAGTTGTTGTGACGTTGTGACTTATCACGTTTTGACCGCAACCTGCTCAGGTATTGATTGTATAAGATTAAATATTCGGCCGGGGCGTGGTTAATAAATAGTTAATTTAATACTTTATATGTTAATGTTAATAATGTCTTCGTACGTACAATAGCATTGCCGAAAGTTGACGCCTATTGAAAGGACTCAATAATCAACGATGTTAACGCTCTACTGTGGTTTTGCGTAAAATTACGTCTAAATTACGGATTTGGGTTGAAGGTAGTGCGAAAAGCAATATCCGCGGATTCGTATCGGACGTTAGGCGGAACCACTCTAAGGCCTGTTACATATTATAGAAAATCGTAGTTTAGAAGGAGTTAGTTGACAAACAGACGGAAAGCAACATCATTTTATAATATGTGGTGAAGACTGATTAGACAACTGATAGGTGAGACAATTATACCAAACTATCCTTTGCTTCCATATAAACTCCCGAAGTTACATATTTAGAGTTACTCGTTTGAGCCTGTCGGATCTGAAAGAGAAAAAATATTTATTTACCTATATATCTGTTTTCTATTTATTTTATCTGAAATAGAAAATATGTATGCATATTATTATCCTCTTTATTATGTTTGGTGGTTTAAAAATTAGGCACATGCATACATATATTGCTTCCATGTATCATCGTCGTTATTTATAAGTTATTATTTCCAAAGTAATTATTTTTAATGTTTGTATCAAACTTATGTATAAATATATAAAACAAATTACTAATGTAACTTACGTGGATTAAAACTACAAAAAATAAAACACGCTAATTAAAGTGGTAAAAATAATAAAATGCTGGTATCCCCATCAACTTATAATCCGACTATTTACGAATGACAGGTAGTACCATAGTTAACCACCGACAATAATAAGCCTCACACTTTGGTCGGTTAGAAAATTGCTTGCCATCAACGAGGTCAACGACACTGATTTTGACACTGATGTCAAGAATAGAAACCTATACGCGAGATAGGGACGACAAAATATGCTTAGTCCTGCTCACACATACACGTTTTGACATATACGTTTTTCTACAGGATATATTTTGGAGAGTGTGCGCAGGAATTGTTCAACCTAATTCCACCATCCCCATTTTTACACCGAACCACAAGACGCCGGGAAAATTTTCACCCGTACGTTGTTGACATACCGAAAATACGGACACAGCGTTTTGCATCCTCATTTATAATGCGGACAGCAAGGGAGTGGAACTTGCTTCCGGCGTCTGTGTTTCCTGACGCCTACAATCTAGGAACTTTCAAGGCCAGAGTGAATAGGTTTCTTCTGGGTAAGCGTGTTTCATCTTAGGCTTCGTCATCGCCCCTTCTGGGCGGGTCAGTGGCCAAACGCAAGCCCATTTAATTTAAAAAAAAAAAAAACCCTCACCTAAAAAAAGGTATCCTCAATCTACGTTTGCCACAAACGATATTTCCCAAATCGAACGATTAGATACAAAAATGACATTTGCATGCTCATCGTCTGCTTGTCACTTGTCTCAACCTGCCATTTTCCTTCAGTTAATCTTTAAACAATGTTAATCTGACAAATTATTCTCTTGCCTGTGAGTATTTCTATCAAATTTTACAATAAAAATTAGAATTTTCGCTTCCCGCTTGAATTTTCCAAAACAAACTTATCTGTCAGATTCAAAGATGTCAAAATATGATCACAAACGACCCCTGCCTCGGAGGTGGGTCGAAATTTGCAGTTCACGATGTCGTTTTAACTGTTTCCAATTAAAACGAACGGTGAACGAAAACAGTTCAAAACGCCAATTTCGCCCACAACTTTCCAAATCGAACGCCAGATTTGATCGTTTTTGGCATTTTTGACTGTTATTTTTTGCTACCATACCCCAATTCGAACGAATATTCGTACGATATGGGAAAAATCAGTTGTAGCAAGAGTTGCAAAATTGACGAAATTTCCCTATTGGAAAGCATAAACAAAAATGGCCATTTTAAAACTGTTAAAAGCGACATCACTCCAATTCGAATTGATAATGAGGAATGTTAATAGGTATGCAAAACCGCTTGAAAGTTTGTATCAGTAGAGCAATTATCTATACAAATACATTAGTTTTTGTTTCGTTCAAAAATACCAAGTAGTTATGATTTTACAGTCATTTGAAATTCCCTTAAATATCGAGGCACGTTGACGGTCACGTGACCGCAGGTGACGTCATGTTACATCGCTCCGTTCACTCATATAGTCGCTAGCGGTGGTACGTAGGTATCTTGCGCTATTAGTGGAAAGTATTTTGGATTTGATTTATGGATTTGTAAAAGGGCAACCGTAAAATCTACATAAAATAGATGGACTTATTGTTGAAATGAAATTAAATTGTTTATTTTGCCAGAAATTTCGTACAATTTAGGTGGAATCTTAAAATAAGGTCTACACATTTCGCTACAGAATAGCATGCAAAACTATTTTAAATTGAATCTAATAATTAATGTAATATTATAAAGCAACATAATTAAATAAGATGTCCAAATCATATATAATTATTTTACAAGTTTTATTATTTATCGACGAATAGTTATTCCGTTTCCGCCGAAAAGCAAGAAGAAAGAATGCAAATGCTTACTCCTGTCTGCCTATTATAGGTACCTAAAATAATTATTTTATAGCTGCAATGCAAGTAGGTAGCTACTTATTTACCTTTTAAGTTTCATGTTATAGACAATAAATTATTTATGTTTATCTATACCTATTTATACTCTTCTTAGTAAATTTAACTAAATGAATTGATATATTGCAAATGCAGCGAGTTGAATAGATGTACTTAACCTTTTCAATTTTTTTTTATACGACTAAGTCGATAAAAAAAGTCGGTAAGCGGTTACCGTAGCCATATGGACGCTTGCAACACATGAAGCATCAAGCTCACGCGTTACCGACGTTTCCCCCCTCCCCAATGAGCTCTGGCTACCTTACTCACGCGCAGGAACACAATCTACTTTATTTATCTAAATAAATAAAATTAAAGTGTCTGTTATGTAATATCAACTTTTTATTAAATGCATATGAAAGTACCTATATACGGTTGACGACACTCGTTGGGTTTAAGCCGCTAAAAGTTCGGCATAATCTGATCGCGCTCCCCCCTTGATGGTCGGGTATCCTACGAGGATTTCCCCACGCTAATAAAAAAAACCGGCCAAGTGCGAGTCTGACTCGCACACCGAGGTTTCCGTACAAACCTGTAGGTATATAAGTAAATTGGTAGTATAGACCTGAGTATTTGATATGAATTTCAATTTATGACGTTTTAAAAAAAAACTACTCAGTACTCACTAGGTCTTGCACTAGGTTGGCATGGTAATGTACATCATATATTTTTTTTAGTTTTATCATTCTCTTATTTTAGAAATTACAGGGGGGGACACACATTTTACCACTTTGGAAGTGTCTCTCGCGCAAACTATTCAGTTTAGAAAAAAATTATGTTAGAAACCTCAATATCATTTTTTAAGACCTATCCATAGAAACCCAAAAAGTATGGGTTTTATTAAAAAAATAAAAATTGAGTTTCAGTTCTAAGTATGGGGAACCCAAAATTTATTGTTTTTTTTTTCAATTTTTGTGTGAAAATCTTAATGCTGTTCACAGAATACATCTACTAAGTACCAAGTTTCAACATTATAGTTCTTATAGTTTCGGAGAAAAGTGGCTGTGACATACGGATGGATAGACAGACAGACATGACATGACGAATCTATAAGGGTTCCGTTTTTTGCCATTTGGCTACGGAATCCTAAAAAGGTACCTTCTTACAAATTTTTTTTTTTATTAATTTTTCGTCTAATCTTCGAAACGGCTGAACCGATTTTGACGGGATTTTTACTCTCATTTATTTAAGAATAATTATTTTTCCACGCAAAAACACCGTCGTCGTACGCGGGTGAAACACTAGTTTGTTCTGGCTGATTTCCAAAACGGCTGGACCGATATAGACGAGACTTTCACTGGTAGATAGCGGATGTTATAAGTAATAACTTAAGATTCTTTTACTTCAGATAATTTATAAGGGGTTCCGCGCAAAATAATTAAAACGCTACGCGCGGGTGAAACCGCGGCAGCGCTGGGGTATCAAATAAATGTACACTACAAAGGTGTATAATATTTAGGTTTATAGTAAACTGTCACTATTCTTACGTCAAAACGATCTTTACAGCAATAAACTTTGCTTTTATCGCTAAATAGATCCAACCCTTTCACAGTTTTTATCCATTTCTCTCGTATTTGGACATCCATTGGAACGAGTAAAATCAACTTTTCCGGTGGACTGGTGGTTGTATATTTACATTTTGGCATAACACATGATTTTCTAGTATTTATATTGGAAATTTAAAAACCAAAAAAGTCATAATCAACTGGGGAAACGTACGGAAAAGCGCGACGCCGTCAGGGTATTTGTTCTGTGAGCGCGATTGACTGAGCGAGCGATGTGACATGACGTCACACGCATCGAGTACGGGCCGGTGGAATCCAGCGTCGCGCGCTATTTTTAAATTTCCATATCTCGGAAACTAATTGACGTATCGAAATAATTCTTTCACACATATTTTTTATTTTCTATAGAAAATAAGGAGACCTAAAAATCTAAATTAGTGAACATTCTTCATTGCTGTAGTTGAATTAAGCGTGCTCAATCCCGTAAGTACCTACCTATATTATAGTATCGTTTTCAGTTAGGTAAGTATTATATTTTTTTTTATATTTGTGGTAATTGTTAATACGCGATCTGGAAACCCTTATTTGATTGAACGTCAAAATTGCGTCAAAGGCTAAACTTGTATTGTTTATTGATTGTGCAATAAAATTTGTAAAATGCGATCTTTCTAAAACTGCGCTGAACTAATTTATTATATATAATGCCAGGCAATTAATATGTGTCTGAAAAAGTGATTATTAGAAATTTTATTTCACCCCAGGGATTGTCGTTCTTGCGCAGTCAAGACCTTGGTATTTTTTCTATTTGTTGTGATTATACCCAGGGAAATTATGGTGGAAAACGGGGCCTCTAGTGGGGGCAGCGATAGTCCTAATGCTACTTGTGCGCGGTCTGGTCTCTTGGAGACGCTGGTGCGTGGTGTGTGGTACCGAGTGCATTGTTCTTTAGAGGACGATTACTTTAGTGTGTGCCTGGACGATGGGTACGATGCAACAACAACCCTGAACGGCTCACTCAACAATAACAATGTTGAGACACCAAACAGTGACTTTACAGAGGTGCCTGAGGCTATTGCAAATCAAAAACGTTTAGTGCAAGTGGTTAAATCAGACAACAATGGTCTGGGGATCTCAATAAAGGGTGGTATAGAGAACAATATGCCTATATTGATATCAAAAATATTCAAAGGAATGGCGGCAGACCTAACAGAACAGCTGTATGTTGGTGATGCTATTCTTTCAGTGAATGGAGAAGATTTGAAGGATGCTACTCATGAAGAGGCTGTAAAAGCATTAAAAAGAGCTGGGAAAATGGTTCAGTTGGAAGGTGAGCTGATAATTGTAAAAATGGGCCATCATTTACCAAATGCTATCCTATGTAATTGGCTTTAATTGTTGGTGACCTTATTATTTAACCCATCAGATGTTTCACTACATAGCTGTAGTTTGATTCATATCGAGTTTGTATGTATGGATGTACAGCCTACCTACCTTACTCAGATATTGTGATGTGAAATTATCAAATTGTATTAACTTACTGACCCAACCAGTCTAATCTACTTCTTTTTCTAAAATAAAACTAACCTAAGTTACTCCTTAAGGTTTACTTTTCTTTAACATTGGTTATGAGGCGCGAAATTTGTTTTTTTTTCAAGTTTTTTTTTTTTACCTTTGTAGAACAATATGGATAGATATTTCAGTGATTCGCGACCGCTTCATTTAGCATATTTTAGAATTGATACTTTTTGTTTAAATTTTTTTCAAGGTTTTTAGAGAAACCGTGAGAAATGTTCAAATATGGCTGATATTATACAAAAAACATTCTTAACACAATCTGCCAAATCATAAATATAACTGTTATTTACGTTAAGTTTAAATATGCTTTTCAGTGCAGCTATGTAGTGGAGATTTTGATCTAATTCAAATTGATACACTAAATTAATCACTGTACTCCAACTTCACCTGTTATTACTGAGTATCTTTTTATACTTGAATATCTTTTTTTAAATGTACAATCTTGCAGTGAAATATCTCCGTGAGGTGACACCATACTTCCGCAAGGCGTCAATCATCAGTGAAGTGGGCTGGGAACTACAACGCGGGTATATGGTGGAGGCTCCGCCTTCGCCACCATCGCCGCGTCGTCGTCGCGCCGATACGCGCTACGTTCCTCTTTTGATGGCGTGTGTTGCTAAGAATCTGCGCCACCATGATCCAGGTTAGAAACATGTTGAATATTGGAATGAAAGAAAAAAATTTGAAGAGTTTGTTTTTTTATCAATACTTGTTTAGCTTCAAAAGTGGACTTTAAATAAAACTATAATTATGACATGTCTTGAAGGCTGGAGTAAATAGGAATAGGTAGGAATTTTCTGTGAAAAATGCTGAATCTCTTAAAAAGTTCTGAATAGGGGCTCTACCAAAGTCTCTTATGGCTATTAAATCAAGCTCAATCAACTCATAATCAATGATTCCAAAATCTGTACTTGTGATATTTTAAATATCAGAAACCTTATTTCGGCTCCGATAAGGCACATAATTAACTATTTATCTATCAACAGGCCAGTTGGCGTGGTTTTTAGTATATGTAGTATATCAGTTATCCGGTTTCCATATATTGGTTTGGGATCAGATAAACGCGTGTGAAGACTGTCTATATTATTATTTATTTTCTCCTACGTAAGAAAAGAAACAGTACCTATACATATTAATATGTGTGTATGTATACGCACTCCGGTGTACAGAGGAGCGCACAATCGAGGTGTACTCCCCGGACGGCGTGCACGCGCTGGCGCTGCGCGCCGGGTCGGGCGGCGCGGCGGCGGGCTGGCACCGCGCGCTGCACGCGGCCGCGCGCCGCGCCGCCCGCGCCGCGCTGGCCCGCGCGCGCCCGCGCCTGCGCCCGCTACTCGGCGAGGTCAAGTACGCTGGCTGGCTCGCACGCAGGTCGCCGCACGATCAGGTTGCTACTTATAACTATACTATACTATACTAATGTACATCTCGCCAAAATTCTTGCCACTATTTGGGTGTAAGTCGCCGTATTTGGCATCATTTAAAAGATAGAAAAGTCAGCATTTGGAAACTTTTTGAATTCACCGCGCCATTTCTCTTATACACCAAAAATGATAATTTGTATGGAATTGCCAATTTCTTAATTTTTATATGATGATTGAAATAAATAAATTAACACCTCAAATAGCAAAAGTGAATGTTTCCACATTTAAAATGACAGCACAATTTTGCTGAAAACACCTCTATTGTATAACATTTTGAGCTTGGGCCAAATTCAGTGGCGGTGAGTGTACATAAATATGAAATAATTTATTGTTTGAACTATACAGATGAGTGCATCAGGTGGTTCCGACAGCTCAGACGATGCAGACGGTTGGCAGCCGACCTTCGTTGCGATTACAGACCGCGAATTGAGGTCAGTTAAATTGAAGTTCAAGAGTTTTAGAATAGCCCTTAGAAAAACAATGGTCCATTTAAAATCTTCAAAGTAGAGTTTTTCAATGGATTTCATAAATAACAAATACTGCATAAAATTATACGACAATAAAAGAAACCACGTAAAATACTCATAAATACGAACAACTTTTACGATGGGACCAAATTCGAAATCGCAACAAAACAAACAGCTGTTTCATACATTTTAGCCGAGGAGATATTGACCTTTTGTATGAAACAGCTGTTTTTTTTCGCGATTTCCTATTTATTTGTAATTTACCTGGTTTCATTTATTGTCGCGTCCAACCTGTATATAGTGACTTTGAATGCCGCGACGAAGATCGTGGGTTCAAATCCCCATTGGCAATTCCTTGGTTAAAAAAAGTCTATAGGAACACACATGCCTACTCAAAGAGGGGTTTAGTTTTTTTTTACTGTGTTTGACCGCTATCTTACCATGGTAAGTGATGATGTGGTCGAAGGTGGTATGTACAAAAAGGCAGGAGGAACTGTCTCTGAAGTGCAGCCATCAGAGCACACTGGTAGGTGCTTAACGACAGATTTTTAACTTGAGGGTTTCTTTTAACTATCAGGCGGGTACTACAAAGTACCCTACCACCGTGCTATGGTTTCCTTCACCGAAAACTCAAGTTCACTGTAGGATTCGAACCCGGGAATTTCGTCTATCGCCTTAAAAATTACCGGAAAAGATTCTCAAAATAAATATAAATGACAGATTATACGAAGCAGCCCCATGGTCATCAGAAGCATGGTGTGCTCCAAGTGAGACGTTCAGCCTGGCCGCGACTCGGCTGGCGTGGTGGCGGCGGGCGGGGGGCGCCAGTGGGGTGGCCGCAGCCCTGGGCGTGCGCGCCGGCACGCCCGCCGGCCTGGCCGTCAGGGCGCTCCGGGCAGACACCCCACACGACCTGGGGGCAGTTGCTGGGGCACTTGTCGATGGAGCTCATCACGCTGTTAGAGCACAGCCCGAGTTTACTTTCCGTGAGTATACATTTTGGTTTTAGGTGTTGGAATCAGAGGCTCGATTCTCGTAACAAAACTTCAACGATATCGTAGCGACTTCAACGTTTAAACTGTGTTTTTTACTATTACATTGTCAAATTAACGATTTTAAAATTATCCGATATATAAATTGTTGAGGCTTATATATTTTTAAATGTTTTTTATACAAAATATTTAACGAAACACAATTTAAATATTTGATGTGGCTACGACACCGCTGACGTTTTGTTACGAGAATCGACCCCCAGGGCTGTTATGTCGCTCCGTAACTCCACGAGCTGGCGCAGCGATGCCGCGGACAGCGTAGTGTTCGCGTGATTGTTTGGTTACCGATAGAGTCAGCGCGCAGTGAAAGTGCCGAGTGCATCGTAGAGGTTGTGAGGTAAACGTGAATGAATGACGTCCAGGTTGTCGTTTCCGCGGCGTGTGCGCGCGGCTGTCGCTGGGCGGCGGCGGCGTGTGCGTGTGGGAGGCGGCCGGCTCGCTGGGGCGCGGCGGCGCGCGCGCGCTCTACCGCCGCCCGCTGCACGCGCTGCGCGCCTCCGCCGACGACGACCACAACCAGCTGTGGCTGCACTTCGCCGACACCGACACTGTCGTGAGTACAAGTACACCTGTACCCCCACGAACACGTACCCACTACACCACACCACACCACACCACACCACACCACACCTACCCCTACCCCTACTCCTCGTACTCCTACTCCTACTCCTACTCCTACTCCTACTCCTACTCCTACTCCTACTCCTACTCCTACTCCTACTCCTACTCCTACTCCTACTCCTACTCCTACTCCTACTCCTACTCCTACTCCTACTCCTACTCCTACTCCTACTCCTACTCCTACTCCTACTCCTACTCCTACTCCTACTTCTACTCCTACACCTACGCTGCACTACACTTCTGCACTTCACACTGCTTCCCCTCCCCGCACGTGGGGTGCGGTTATCTCGCATCGCATCCAACCCAAGGCCTTAGAAATATTATTATAAATGCGACTCGAACTGCGCTATATTACACTTGCACTGATCTAACTGAAATTGGAAATATTCAAAATAACATGTTTATCATCAGGAATTGGACATGGAAGGCAGCCCGAAGCCGGCAGTGTTCATCCTGCACAACTTACTATCGGCGCGCGTACATTCCCTGCCGGGCGAGACCACCCCCCAACCGCTCTAACCCGACCAAATCAGAGACGTATCGCCTGAATACGACGTTTGTATGCCCACGTGTTTGCTATTTAATTTAGTGGCCTAACTATATGTACACTTGTGACGGCAAGCGTTACAATTTTTTTAAATAAGTACTACAGTTTGTCTCTTATAATTAGATCCTTGGTAAATGCACGGAATAAGTCTGATACAGTAAATGGCAACCTTCTTCAAAATATTTTTGATTATAGAATCTCTTGATATCGTGTATCTGTGATGGACAACATTATTATCATCAAAATACTCTTATCATATCGAATTAGTCATGCATACGTCAAAATATATTTTTTGTACATTTAATTTACAAGGTTCATAAAATTGGTTAACTATCCAGTAAAATAATAATGCCAAACATCAATCAATTTAGTCATGTTTAGTTTTTAGTTCTCAAAGCTGCATAATATACGTACAGTCGCGAAGTAAACCCTCTTGGTGTTTAAATCCAGGCGACACAACGACATTCTATATCTTAAGTTGTCGAGATCTAAGAGGCCCGTTTTGACAAGAGGGTATCTCTTCTTGTCGCAATATGTTTGTCACTTTTTGACACATTGTAGTAAATGTGCTGTCAAAACGGGCCTATTAGATCTCGCCAACTTTAACGCGGGTAATTTTAATTGTTATAAATTATTTTTGTTATTTTTTTTTATTATCTGGCTTGGCGCCTGAGAAGTGTTGATGGACTTACGTCCTGGACTGTACATTATGTCGTGGTTTTTAGCATTATGTGTAGATACCGTGAGTCGATGTTGTCAGCTAGTATTCCTGCTTTAGTGTCAAGTCGACGTCAAACCAGTGGCTGTCATTGCTCTTCCAAAGAATCTCCATAAAGTTGATATTTTGTTTATATTCAAGCTCGATGTATTTCTTACTGTATGACTTTAGATGACGGTAGCTGCGCGCGATATGTATGGAAACATTGTTTTATTACAAATCAGTTAAGCCATTTTTGAGTAATCGGTGATTAAGGGCTAGTTTCCTGAAAAAAACTATTAAGGCCGTCATATACATTATCAAAAAATATTTGACACGTATTTTTTCTTTTGTCAATTAAACAAGCGCTCGTGGCGTAGCATGATTAGCCGTTCTTAATCGATCGGCAAAGTTAAGCTACGTCCGTCGTGGCCGGTACCTGGATGGGTGACCGCCTAGTGGTATTTCAAATCGAGCGTTTCCGTGCTTCGGAAGGCACGTAAAGCCGTTGGTCCCGGTTATCACTTAATTGTGATAGTCGTTAAGCTAGTTAGATGCCTCCTAGGCAGCTTGAAAAATTCCAACAGTAGGTTGACCACTAGCCTACCTCCACCAATCCGCAGTGGGCACGCGTGGTGGAGTATCGCCCAGTCCCTTTCACCCTCATTTGTGAAAGGAGGCCTGTTCTCAGCAGTGGGACATTATAGGTGATATGATGATGATGATGATGAATTAAACAAAAAAATACGAGGACATCGTTTGTTGAAGTTCCGCGTGACGTCACGGTGTGGTACACTTTTTAGTAACAAGTGACGTCACGAGCCCCCACTCCCGAACTTAGTCGCGCTTTATCTTCGTCAATTGTTAATGATTTGGTAAAGCAAAAAATACGTGTCCAATATTTTTTGATAATTTAACCGACGGACTAATTAGACTTATTATATTTTACCCAGGAATGTTTCTTGGGTAAAAAAATACAGATGAATTAAGAACCTCGTCCTTTTTTAAGTCGGTTAAAAAGAACAAATATTTATGACAGTTTTATTTAACGCTGTTGAGTTGCGGTTAAAAAATAACAATTGATTTCTATTGTTTTCCTCGCCCGCGCGGGTCGCGAAACAGTCAAGCGATTTAAAATCGGATAAAAACATCGTATTTTTAATTACTCAATAAAAATATATAAAAAAAAACAAATAAACTCAATGGTCTGTTTACTTTATTAAATTGGATAAAAACCCAGTGCGCGCCTCGCTATCGCACTCAAGTCAAACTTTATGTATTTAGTTGTAAACATTTTGAATCACAATGTATTTTTATAATTATTTGTATGTGTAGTTGTAACAATTGTAAAACGTTAGAAAAAAACATTCCCAGAATGTAGATTATTTGTTTTGCTTTAAATTTAGTAGCGTTTAATACGTAAGTTAGTGTAAGTTTCCGATAATCAATAATTATTATGTATATTGTGTACACCTTGTCCATTATAAATATTTTTGTAGTTTAAGAATGCCAAAGAAAAATGAACTTTTTCTCTTTACAATAAGGTTTATCTGTTAAAACAATGGTTAATTGTATCATTATACAAATTTACTTTATTCAATAATATCAATAAGGTTTATTTTCCATTGACATTCTTAACCGTCAAAAATAAATTCTTATAGTGGACAAGGAGTAATTATTGTAGTTTAACGTACCATAAGGAAGGGCAATATTTGAAGTGATAATTACAATGATATTTATTTTAATACCAGAATTTTAATACATTTGGTATTGGTTTATATTACATAATAGACGTGTAGTTAATCATTACATATTGTAAAACTCAACAACTCTTTGTCTGTCCGTGTGCTTATAACATTCCTTGCGATTTTCTTAATTCCTTTCCGTTCCTTCAGAAATGTTTAATAATTGTATTAAATTTAAAAAAAAAACCATTGATAGAACTTGAAAAATGGATTAGAATTGTGTAAAAATAGTGATTTTCGATAAAATTTCCTTTAAGCTTATTGTTACTTCAACCATCGATATGATTGCGCTAATTGTGATTGTTTAATGAGCAGGGGTGTTACGAATATGCAATCTCGGATCTGGATACGGATACGGATATATTATTATGAATAATATAATACCGGTTTCAGATATGAAATTATTTCGGATATCCGATAGTTTCGGATAGTTTCCGTTTCGGATATTAGTTTTTTAAGGAATTGTAAACGGAAAATACAAATAGGTACGATTTGATTTTATTTCTAGGTTATCATTTGGTAACAATCACAGAAGTGCGACTCGGCCGAACAAAAACTTGTCATAACGTGTCTCAGTTAGACTCCGCCCCTATCATAAATTATTCGAAACTTTTATATCAGATTCGGATCCGGTTTCGGATAGATCTTTATTTCGGATATCCGATAGCTTCGGTTAAGCTCCGGAACATCCCTAAAGTAATAAGCATGCGGGTGGAGCCGCGGGTTTAGGCTGGTTTACTAATAAGTGTGTTCTTGCCCATAAATAGCACCATAAAAGACAATTAATTATTAATAACTTGTAGAGAAATTTTGTAGATTTTCAATTGATTATTATTTATTTATTTGATAATTGACTGTTTACGTTCCAAGTTGACTAATATAACTCTTAATAATAATATATTCTGCATTCCTTATCGATATACATTCTGACATTAATTTATAAGCTATATAAGACTACTTAAATTCTATTATACACTATGTTACCATATTTATATATTAAGATTTTTATTGTTTAACTATTCGGATATATTGATATGAAAAAAAATAGTATTTATTACACGAAGTTGCCATATCAATATAATTGTGGAATTTACACTAAGGTATCTTGTAATCTATTAGAATTTCTACTGATGACATTCCTTCATATGCTATTAAAATAAATTTGTATACTTATGTAACTCATACATAGATTGAGAGGTTCTTTTTATGTAGAATCGCCATTATTGCGAAATTCGTAGATAGTGCTAAGAACGTAGCACGCTACGAAGGTTTGTTGTATTAATACCTGGCAGTAATTCTACATGAAAAGAACTTGAGACATGATAAAATCATTATTAATACCTGTATACTCGATTTTAACGTAGTCCAGTGGTCGCATTACTTAGCCATCGAGTCTCTATAGTTTTGGATTGATATTCTACATTTTAAAACTTTAGTTTTGTACGCTAGTTGAATCGTTTAATAATGTGACACGTTGGTAGTATCATCGCAATTATACAATTATCATTGGTAGCTAAACATCTGTCAATAAGATGCATTAAAAACAACGAACAAAGATTATTTTGTTTTATTTACCGTACTCACCGTTTCAGAACGATTTTTCTCTAAAATAATCCTTAATCACTTATGAATAAAGACACATTTGGCAGCACAATTGAATTGAGATCCTCGTCAAAGTAAGTGTTTATAACGTGACAGAAGGAAATCGTCGCAAACTCAGTCAGAATAGGCGTTTTACTAGTCAAGATGGCGTCGAGATGACTGAGCGTACCGTTGCTCTGATGGGTGTCTACGTTTCATTAGGTCGAGTGCCAAGCGCGACAGGGCTCTGTCCGCCCGAGGGCCCTTGCCAGCCTCCTCCAATAGTGGGCTTATTACCTATACAATAGCTACTAAACCCCAAACAATGCATTTTAAACCTTATTGTTAGACACATGAGCTACGTTTTCAGTTTTCCAACATAGGTACCTCAGTCTGAGCCATTGTCTCGCGTTTCTATTGAAATAAATTAATAATGAGTCTACGTATTGTCTTTCTCGTTTCTTATCGTAGATAAGGATATTTTTTACGTTAAATATATCTAGTGTAACGGACCTACATCCGAAGGGGATGAAGACTACATCAGGTATACTAAAAAAAGTTAGACTAGACTATAAACATTTTTGCATCAAGATTATTGAATTAAAATCATAACCAACATGTCACAAGTCAATGAGGGTCATTATTATTTTGCGTCCCTTGATTTTGTACATAATATACTCTGAGCTAATATTATATGAAATTTTATCTTCTGCGTTCGTGCCTATTACCAAAAAAGTACACTTTCCGTTAAATCCTGTAGAATCCATTATCCATTCTTATGAGAATAGTAACATTTCGTAGAAGTGAAAAGTGCTATGACGCTTTTATAGAGGACGCATATCTAATCTACTAAATGTTTTGACTTCACGAACACGTCTGATCAGTCGAAGGGCAGTAGACATGATGGTTATCGAAATTCGTCATCGTTAGTACTGTTTTTTTTTATTTAACAGTAACACAAAATTTGACTAACAATAACCTAAACAGAGTGACTTGCGAACTAAAACTTACCAGTAACAAAATTAGTTTTGGCTCATTACTAATTTATAAGATTAAATGAAAGAGATATACGATTAAACGTAACTTAAGTTAGTTTCACGACAACAAAACGTTAACTTACATAACTAGTTTTGTAGAACCTTTTTTTCAGCGCGATCAACTTTTGTATAGGATTGACATTTAAAATCGAAATGTCAAGTGATTTTTAATAATCTCTTATGTCAATCCCATACAAAGGTTGATCGTTTACTAACGATGACGATTCAAAATCATTTATTCAAATAGATAGAACTTCCACAGGCACTTATGAAAAGTCTGACTCTAATACCGGTTCGGAAGGTTGGCAATAAACTCAGCAATTACTCTTTTCAAAACAAGCTTAGATTTATTACATAATAGTTGATTGATTGATGGTCGATTGTCGAAAACTATCTTGTCTAGGGGGGTTGTTCTGTAATCTAGGACGTCAATCCCGCACGTTAGTTATCGTCACGGCATTTTCATACAAAGCCTGACGTGCCTGAAGTGTAATTCAAGCTTTAGTTCAATTTCTTTGGTAGTTCAGGAATGTAATCAGTGCGTCACACGGCACTCGGTGGGCACGTAACCTGGCTGGCTGTCGGGAGCGAAGGCGACCAACGATCCGAGACGTGGCCTGGATAACTTGCCAACGCATTCTGAAAATGTACCGAAAAAACGAACGGGTTGAAGTTTGTAATTGGTAGGGTATTTTTGAACAAACTAGGAGTTGAATTTCTTAAAATCCTTATCATTAATATAAGCGGTGTACCCAACTACCAAATCATTTTTAATGATAAACAATTGATAGAAGATAAACCCACGGAAACACGATAAGTAGGTACCTACATAAATCTACTTTTAAGAGGAAATGCTGGTGGCGTTTGTTCCATACAAACGTAATCCTCAGTTTCCTCTCTGGATAATGACTAGAGCAATGATTATTCTACCATGCAATCTGTAGGTACCACTGTATGTCCCTCGGTTGTGTTTTTCTCCATAAATTAATTATTATAAGAATTAGGAGCCTTCCAAAATCACAAAAACTTAACATTTTTAAGCCCTTATCAGACGTCCAGCGAACAAATTTGACGAAATTCGATGATATAAAAATACAAAGGCAAACCGATAGACATAGCCAAAGCCCTTCTTATTATGTTTTTTTTTTTAATCGTTCCAGTTTTGGAAGAGAAAACCTGGGATTACGAAATAGCCGTTTCGTCTAATTTAAATACTTAGGTATAATCGGTCCAAACGGTAGTTGTCTCTATCGACCTCGGGCGGGATGGCTCAGGTACAGCGCGACAGGAATAGATATGTTAAAAACCAATTTTTCAAATTTCTTGCAGCCATCCTTTCCTCGTAATCCCGATAATGCGGGTAAAACCGCGGGGTTTAGTACCTACTTAAATAGGTGTAAGGGACTCATGCTGTTTTACTTGAAGTATTTCTTTTTAACATGTAGGTACCTATTTGTAATTTATCTATAGGTACCTAATACTGCATAGCTCAGTTGAAGGCCGACTTTCGAACCGGTGCCGGTGCAACTTCAGTAACGTTGACTTTCATAAGTACCCTACTAGGGTCCAAATTGACTGTAAAAACAAATTCATTACCATATGGACGTCTAACAGACAGGCTGTTATATTGAGAAATAGATTAATTAGATACATACCTAATTATAAGTAGTCATATCAGCCCATGGATGTCCACTGCTGAACATAGGCCTCCCCCATTGATTTCCACTTCGAATGGTTCTGGGCCGCTTGCATCCAGCGGCGCCCAGCGACTCTGACCAGGTCGTCGGTCCACCTGGTGGGAGGTCGTCCCGCTCGGCGCTTTCCAGTACGTGGTCGCCACTCGAGAACCCTCCTTCCCCATCGGTTATCGGCTCTTCGAGCGATGTGGCCTGCCCATTGCCACTTCAGCTTACTAACTCTACGAGCTATGTCCGTCATTTTTGTTCTCCTACGAATGTCCTCATTTCGGACCCTGTCACGTAGAGAAATTCTGAGCATAGCTCGTTCCATAGCTCGCTGAGTGACTCTGAGCTTATTTATGCGGCCAGCAGTGAAAGACCACGTCTCTGTCCCGTATGTCATCACTGGTAACACGCACTGATTGAAGACCTTTGTCTTCAGACTCTGAGGTATTTTGGACGTGAAGTGAAGATATGCCGTAGCTTCCCGAACGCTGCCCAGCCGAGTTGGATTCTTCGATTGACCTCTTTGTCGAAGTTGGACCTACCTAATTGGACAATTTGTCCTAGGTAAACATACTCGTCTACAACTTCGAGAACAGTGCTCCCAACAATCACCGGCATTGGCGGAATATGAATTATAAGTAGGTAAGTAGATAATTAATATTACCTAAATAAACTGCCACTTTTCACTTAAACTCTTTTATCAACTCTATAAATTGGTGTTCAAACGTTTTATACAAGTCTATTAATTTGTTTTGATGATGTCACGGATCTTAGTTGCTTCATTAGTAAGTTATAACTAAGTTTGAAAGGTTCCGAAGATCACTTGAACAGCTGTCACGTCACTGCCATTCAATTAATGAAGTATATTCAAGAGACCCGGTTCTTCGACGCTATAAATTTGGCTTAAACGTCGTGTACCTCCTCCATTCGGATGATTAGCGGATGTCTGCCGCGGACGTTTCCGATTGTGCCAAAAATTATTGTACTACTTGGAGTTTTATTTGAGTTTATATGATTGTCGTATCAAAATATTATTAGGAATCATCTCAATCATTTTGGTAGCGTACCTAATATTTGGTATTTATATTATTTTCCATCTTCCATTTTTACAAACGTAGGCCATGTCTATTTCTTGTTTCTACGATTTTTATTGTAGCAGGCGTAGCAGCTAAGCAAATGATGCTACGAACTGCTACGTCGTAGCACACATCTCTAGTAGGTGGATTATATTCTACACTGAAAAAAATAAAACCGGCCAAGTGCGAGTCAGACACACGCACCGAGGGTTCCATACAAACCTGTAGGTATATAAGTAAATGGTAGTATAGACCTGAGTATTTGATATTAATTTCAATTTTTGACGTATTAAAAAAAAACTACTTAATAGATCTCGTTCAAACCAATTTTCGGTGAAAGTTTGCACCGTAATGTACATCATATATTTTTTATAGATTTATCATTCTCTTATTTTAGAAGTTACAGGGGGGGGGGACACACATTTTACCACTTTGGAAGTGTCTCTCGTTCAAACTATTCAGTTTAGAAAAAAATGATATTAGAAACCTCAATATCATTTTTGAAGACCTATCCATAGCCACTTCAGCTTACTACCCACCCACACTAGACACCACACACTTATGGGTTTGATGAAAAAAAAAAAATGAGTTTCAGTTCTAAGTATGGGGAACCCCCAAAATTTATTGTTTTTCTTCTATTTTTGTGTGAAAATCTTAATGCGGTTCACAGAATACATCTACTTACCAAGTTTCAACATTATAGTTCTTATAGTTTCGGAAATAAATGGCTGTGACATACGGACGGACAGACAGACAGACAGACAGACAGACAGACATGACGAATCTATAAGGGTTCCGTTTTTTGCCATTTGGCTACGGAACCCTAATAAGGTTCTACAAAACTAGTTATGTATGTTGAAGTTTTGATATCGGGAACTAACTTTAGTTACATTTAATCTTATATCTCTTAGATTTAATCAAATAATTTAGTAATGAACCAAAACTAGTTTTTTTGCTGGTAATTTTTAGTTCGCAAGTCACTGTTTAGGTTATTGGAAGTAAAATTTTGTGTTACTGTTAAATAATTATTTTTTTCAGTGTAATGGTGCGTCCATGCTACGAATGCTCGTTCCAGGCTCGCAAGCCCGTCCACGCTACGCGAATCGTGCTCGCAGTGTGCTCGTTCGTGGCTCGGCTCGTGCTCGGTTCGCCAAGCATGGACGCACCATAAGCTTTTTATAATATTTGTTAGTCATTTTATTAAAATATTGAATAACTCTTAGGTCAATTCTAAGTAAGAAAACATTTCAAACCGATAATTTGGCGTAATGTAAATAACTACGACGAAAGTGCTCTTTAACTTTAAATACCGCTAATTTGTGTGTACAAGAATAAAAGGACTACGTATTTGTATTGCCACTTAAGTGAATAAAAGTTTCAGGAGCTCGGGAGTGTAAATCATAATTTGGTAATGTACTGCAGCGAGCGGAGATGCAACGTACTAAAGTTACTCGTAAAAGTAATTTAATATGTAGGCAGTGCAGAATAAATAGGTTCGCTACGGCTTGGAGCGTCTACATGTGAAATAGGTAAGTACATTATTTTATTATGTAACGAAAGGTAATAATTCTTTTCAACACACTCGCTCGTAAATTGACAATTATTGCAAAATTGAAGTCTGTTTTTTTCCTCGCAAGTGTGTTGAAAAATTTCGTATGACACTCGGGTGCATTGATTCATTACATTCTCGGCTCCCTTATCGTTTAATGCCGCTTGCAGTGTTAATAATCAAATTTGCACACATGTATCATAATGTTCTTTGGAATGTCATAATTCTAGTACCTAGGCGACTACGTTTTCACGATTGGTTGCATTTTTTTGTTTAGCCATAAGCTTATAAAGGATAGAGAAGGCAATGCGACATAAAATGAAACCACGTAATGTACTCGCAAAAAAAAATCTTCTATAAAAGGTAGATGTCTCCTCGGCTAAAATGTATGAAACAACTGTTTTTCTTTTTACGATTTCGAAGTTGGCCCCATAGTAAAAGTTGTACGTATTTATGAGTACTTTACGAGGTTTAATTTAATATCGCATCGTCGTCTCCACGTCGTATAAGTTCTTTATTAAGATTACTCGAAATAATTGCACAAACCCTTTTGTAGAGCTGCACAATCCTTTCACAAAGCAAGTTTTCAACGATGCAAATCTCGTCATAATTTCCAGTTAATTCCCTTTGCATTGTAGTGAATGAGGCTACTAAATACAGATAGGCGTACATGTAGGGTAGTTTGCAATTTTCCGCCCGGCTGGGTGCGACTTCACAGCGCAGCACAGACACTAGCATGCATCTCTATGACGCGTACAAAGATTTATTGTGTAATGCTTTGCATCTATCTCGAAAAATTTTACGTGGCACTGAAACATTTTTACTGTCTATTTATGAATCTTTTCACAGTATACGCTGTTGCATTACCTTACTTAGGTTTTCTGGGTAACGAGATTATTAAAGTATTCTTATGATGGTGTAATGTGTACTTAAAATGATTTCTTATATGGTAATGGTATATACCAATGATATTATTATAAATATAAGCTACTTTAATACTGGTTATTGATAACGCACGGAAACGCTTTGTTTCGCTTGCTGCTATTAGCCGACTAGGTAAGTCAAATTACGACAATTGTCTGGAACAATTAGCGCGCGCTAGTGCGATATCTAGATCTTTCTAGGGTTCCGAACCAAAAAGGAAGCCTTATGTTCTGTATCCAGTCCGTCCGTCTGTCTGTCCTTCTGTCACAGCGGTATATTTCTGCACCCACTATAATGCTATAGACTTGTGAAATAGTTTGAAGTATTGCTTACCCAAACATATTGCAAGTGAAAAAAATACAAATATTTTTATTTCTTTGCAAAAGGGGCTAAATGGGGGACCGAATTTACAAAATAGGGCTACATATGTAAATAGGATATCATATGAAAGGGCATCATTTGTACACGCCAAAACAGGTTTTTATTTTCTTTGCTTTGAAAAAAAGACGTCCCCCTCTTATTTCCGAAATTCGCATTGCGAAAAACCCGATATACAATTATATCGGGTTTTTCGCAATTCAATTCAAAATTCAAAATTCAAAATCATTTATTCAAATAGACCTTCGCAGGCACTTATGAAAAGTCTGACTCTAATACTCTAATACCGGTTCGGAAGGTTGCATTTGCTGAGAAGAGCCGGCAATAAACTCAGCAATTACTCTTTTCAAAACAGGCTTAGATTCATTACATAATATTTACATTCTAATCGCACTGAAAACAATTGCGTGCCCCGGCGCGGCGGCAAAATTACAAAGTAGACTGAATAAATATTTAATAAGTAAATAAATAGCAAACTTAAGCAGACCAGCCCCCACAAGCAGCACCTGTTCACAAGTATGACGCGTGTGGCAGCCATCGCCCTCCTCGCCATTGCGCCATGCGAATGCAACCAGTTGATAAACATTGTTGTAATTATGACGGTTTGTCATGGATAGATTATAAACTATCTGAAATTAATACGTTATATTGTAAGCAGTATGATACAGTTTACAATTTATCGGGGAGTTTATAATCTCGCTAGGTAGATTATCAACTAACGGTTTCCAAAAATAAAAAATTAGTGACAATTTTATGGCTTAGAGCTAACACCCGACAATCAACATCAAAGGACCGGGATGGTCAGATTGTCTACAGTAGGTAGTGCACACTAACTACGTCGGCAGGAGCCCCTGACAAAGTGACGTTTGACGTTTATTGACGTCGAATAAACGTTAATTTCGCTCATTAGCACATCAAACTGACGCAGGCTGAACACAAACGCCGGAAATGGATTAGCTCTCTTTACTCACACATGCACCATGTGACACTTTACACTAATAAAGAATATAGCTTTGAACATGCTGAAGAAAATTTTATCAGATCTGAGAATTTCCGTTTACATTTTAGATACATATTCAATACTTTCATTTAGGTTATTAATCTTTTTATTTAAATGCCAACTCCTATGACTCCATTGGATACCTAAATGAAGTACGAAAAGAAAACTATTGACAATACAAATTGTATAATTATGCAGCAGGAAAATATATTGGCAGTTTGGTAAATTATCAAATAAATAACAAAAAAAATATTTTCAGACAGACCTACTCGGTTTAGTCAGCCTTGTGTTGTGTATGCATCACTTAAGCGAGCAGTTACCACTCGAAGGAGGGGACGAGGGACATCTTCGTTAGACGCCCAATTGATTAATCATTGCCTGAAATTTCAATCGTTTGCAGACACTGTACTATCCGATTAAATAGGACAATCATCATCATCGTATCCTACACCCTAAGGATGTCCACTGCTGAACATAGCTATCCCTTTAACTTCCACATTTAACGGTGTTTGGGGCGCTTGCATCCAGCGGCACCTAGTGATTCGGACTAAGTAGTCGGTTCACCTATGGTTCACTTGGTGGGAGGTTATCCCGCTCGGCGCTCCACTCGAGAGCTTTCCTTCCCCATCGGTCATCGGTTCTTTGAGCGATGTGGCCTGCTCATTGCCACTTCAGCTTACTACAGCACAGCATGGTAGTTTTTGTTCTCCTACGAATGTCCTCGTTTCGGGCCCTCTCACGTAGAGAAATTCCGAGCATAGCTCGCTGAGTGACCCTAATTAATAGGTAGTTTCGTTTAGAGTTTATAATCAAAACCGTGCAACATTTTCAGTTACATAATTTATCGATGTTTGAACAATTTGCTATTAAATAAATTTGTTTTATATATAAAGCCATCGGAATCCAAAATAATTGAAAAGCCTGCCCTTTAAATTATTCATGACAACTCAATTTAAATTAAAATCTATACAGATTGCCTGTTTTTCTCTAATTAGAATTGAAACTCAAATTAAATCGACCTACTTATTTGGAAAATAAATAGCTTCCGAAATAAACATTTAAATGCGTCTACAGTGTACAGTGATGTTTATTAATTTAGAAGCAAGGATTGTACCGATTGGATATTTAGTTAGAATTATACGACTCTATAGATTTTGATATACGTCTATATTATCTATACTAAGTGTATACTCTTTATTTTTTTAAGTATGGATAAAAAATTAAGGAATGGTACATACCAATGGAAGCATAGATATTTCAAATTAATTGAGCTCAACAATATGAGTAAAATACTTAGGTTCAAGAGGACGTTACATTTGTCATCGAGAAAAACAACAATATTTAGTCAAAATGGCTGAATTCCCAAGCGTAGCGCAGAATACCTACGTCCTTATTTTGAAAGTGTTCGTTTTGCGACGTGCTCAAGTGAGGTCGTTAGCAATCCGGCTCAAGTGGCATACTAGAGTTTTGAATTAATGCCTTCCCGATCGTGATTACCTGTGCTAAGGAATCGGGCCAACCACTGTGTGACGTTCGTGACTTAATTAAAGCGAACAAAAACCGACTCCCCATTTTGATCTTCGAGTGGTTTTAAGCTTTGTACTAAGTACATTGGACCAAGTGGAACAATATTGGTTTTGCGGGCCTTTTCGTGTCACTCGATATTGCATTTTCTCTTGAATTGAAAGCTCGGGTTTTTGATTGGAAGGAAGGTAACGTATATTGTTGGGTAGAATTGTAAATGATGAGATTTTCCCTATCATTTGTGTAGATTGAAGAGTTGAGTTTGTTTGTAATGATTAATACTTCTAGAAAGTACCTATGAGTGAGTAAATTAAATATTAGCAGAAATAATCCTTGTAATATGTAGTCATTTAGTTTTATGAAATCGGAAATTCGGTAGGTGCCTTCAAATACAACTTTTACAATAATTTTGGTTTATCTGTACAGGCTCCAATATAGTACAGTAGGAAGAAAGCCTGTAGGTTTGTGGGCGAGTCAGAGGCTCACTTTCTTCGCAATTATAAACTAGTCGCTATTAGTTGTAGACCTCGCGAGTCTCGATAAATGGAATTCCCTTGTCGATTCAATTAATTTCCAAAAACCGAACCAACCAATTTACTGAACCTGCTCACTAATTCAACGAGAACCGGTTGAGTAATGCGACCATGGATCAGTCGGACATCTGCCGGACATCCGCCGGATATCTGGAAATAAGAAGGCATTTTTGCCCAAGCTGAAACGGAGACGCTTCGCTAGCGCTTCGCGCTCGCTCGGTCAATGATGTGGACTAAAATTTAAATTTATTCTAAAAAGACATGATACTATTTTGACCGTATAAAGATATAAAGCATTTTTTTATATTCTTATTCCATTTTTACTCTTCTCATATTTACTGTATCCATAAGAATTTTCCGAATTTTACTCAAGATTCTACTGTTTGTGTTGAAATGCTGGTTGAAATCTCGAGTAGGTAAGAACTCTCTTGAAGATTCTGTGTAAAGTTTTTACTTTATGTATAAGCCGTTACACTTTGTGTTTGAGTATCAATTTGGTATTTTTAAATTTTGCGTTTCATTCTTTGCTGATCTATCCTGATATTATTTTTGTATGGATATTTTATTCAAACGTACTTATTTTATTTTTGGTACGAGACGAAAATTTTGTTACTTTAGAATGATCAGGTTAGGTAGTGGTAGTTCCCAAATTAATCAATGAAAGCCAAACCCAGTTCAACGTGCAATTATTCAGATTAGTCTGGGGTGATTGGAACTAAAATCGTTGACACTGCGTCTAAGAATAACATCATACAACTACAGCGAGAAGGTTGTTCCAATAAAAAAATAATAAAAAAGAACAGCTATAACAATGCAATGGTTCGTATTGCTTCCTTTAGCTTTGTTGGGTTATCGTGCCACCAAAGCTGAAAGCGAATAAAGCCTTTGACCTGGGATGGAGAATTCATACCATAGAACCGTTCAATGGGTAAACGCTTCGTTCCGTTTTAAAGCAAATCTAGAATTTATTCATTGCATCTACCGTCATCCAGCAAATGTTTATTTATAACGCATGATTAATGAAAAGTTTAGTGTATTTTACTCTAATTTAACTGAAGAGGCTACTTTGTCCTTTGGCACAGCACTTTTCGCCTCAAATTGAATCCGTCTGACGTTAGATACCTTTTTCAAAATTGGTTACAAAGACAACAAAATATATCTGAATTATTTAGCAATAACCTAAAGCGTTACCAAATCCTCCCGAACGCTCAAGGGACTAATTTCACATGGTGAATGTTCGTAGGTAAGGTTCCGCCCACGACGCCCGCAGACCTCTTTGGGTGTTATTGTTATTCGCAAGGAAATAATATTAAAATTCCAGCGGTTCCCGTTATGCATGACTTCGTTCATAGTTATAGTTTACTTGTGTATCCGCTGCCTGAACGATTATCGATTCACCCGTAAACTTATTATGTAACGTATTACTTATAAATATAAAGGATATTTTATAAATCTTTGCCTACGGTATTTATTTTTTGGATTTGTTGTATTCGATTTATAGAGTTACCTAGATAGGTACCTACTTTGTTGATGGGCCAGTTGGATTCGACCTATCGTGCCGCAGGTCGTGTGTTCGATTCCCACACAAGACATGAATTTGTTAGCATGAACATGCATGAATGTCCTAAATTTGGCTGGATCATATTAAGTATGGATTTACAAACAAATTGTAGTATATATGTAGTAGGTACTTATATCAGTTATCTGGTTTCCATAGTAAAAGCTCTGCTTAATTTGGGATTAGATAACCGTGTGTGAGGAATGTCCCAGGATATTTATTTATTTACCAAAAGATTATGTGATGTTCAAATGTACACCAAAAGGTAGGTATCTACTTCTATGAATTTTAATTTTCCTAATCATAGTTTCAGTATGGTTGGCTTTAACCCCCAATATAATGTAAATATGATCAGTTTGCTTAGTTTCTGGTTTGTTATTAACATAATATTACAACTTTCTCTGCCACCCTTTGCCCTACCTATTCAACACTACTAACAAATATTCAAAGTAAAGTTTCAATGTCGGTTGATTACTTAGCGTTTGAATGGATAATATCATTAACATAATATAGGTAACATATTACTGGGAACATAAAATGCAGAACACATAATGTCCAATACCACTCTTTGTAAAGTGTCAGTTTTTTGCGGTGAAAATAATAAATGTAGGTACAAACAGAAGTGTAATGAAAACAAGTGCTTTATTTAAATGGCTGCCCCCTTATTTGAGTTAGGGCGATCTCGCACCTGAGCACAGGGGCTTAAGGAAAGGATGCTAAATAAATATTTTCTAAATGGAAAGGATAAAGGGCACGCTTCAGCGATAAGTTTCTCGAGGTAACGTGAACAAGCAAGCCAGTTTGCGTAGGTTACGAGAACATTTCTAATTAAGCGATTCTTCGCTGTACCTCTCTACTTATGCGTGCTTTTATACTGTTGTGCTTTTAATACAATACAGTTTGTTTATAGTTTATAATTTGAATCAATGGTTTGATTAAAGCGATAGTTAATGTAGATGCAAATTTTCCAAGCAATTATACATAATAATCTTATTTATAAATATTCTCTAATTAAAATCATTTTTTGTGGCACAATTTCATCTTTTGTATGAAATTGATAGAGGGAGAAATTGCTTCACTCTTTATCCCCTTTGACTAATTACACGTTTCCGAGAAGCACTCAGGAATGTCGCATGAAATATAATACAAAGGCATTGTTTATTTCGTTTATTTTTGAATCGTTTACTTTAAAAAATAAACGTTTTTGCTAGTGATTTGTCTGCATTAATTTCTCCTAAGGCAATAAGAACAAGCATACATTATTACCCCCTTACTAATAAAACGTTATTTAACTAAAATACTGTTTAAAGTGTCACGTAAATAACGTCACTCTATTGTCATTGTCAAATAATGTGACATTATTTACGTGATCATTTAATCTTATCTTATATATTAGTTAAATAGCGCTTTATGAGTAAGGGGGTTAATATACATAGTACTATATCCATATACCTACTGTTTAAAATGCTTCGATGGAGGATAGGATATAGTCTATTACCAAAGGGTTAATTTACGGGGTTTTCCTATGTTTCAAAGCACGGTTCCGTGTTTACCAAAGTTCAACTTAAATTATACCTATATACTCATGTTATTTTACTTGTTTCATATTCAGGAGCACACGGCAAAACTACCTACTACAGTTACCTACACCCTTTTCTCGGACACACCTGGAGGTAAAATATATGTATTTACTAATATTATGCCATTGAAAATTGCACGATCGATCCTATCCACGTTTATTTTACTTTGTTCGGGTCGGATTTTCTCTTTACATTCTAGATAAAGGTTTTTATTAAGTTAAACTCCAACTCAAAACATTGGCCCTTCTATGGGCTGTTTTAATAAGAAGTTAAATAAAAGTCCTAAGCCAACAACTTATTTAGACCCAGAGCTCGGTTACTGGTGGTATAATTCGGCGGTGGAAGTTATTATGGAGCACTCACATCGGTAGAGGCAAGTTAGCTGCAAATAAGCGAGTTGCCTTACCAAAAAAGAACTTTAAGACTTCAGAATTAGGTCATGTTACATAATAAAGGGAAAGAGTGCAGTCCCGTGTTGCCGCTTAGGGATTCTACTCTTAGATAACACCTGAATAGATATGACTTGTGTAACTTATAAAATAAATACACGTGTTTTGGTGTTATATCAGCTGTGATGGGACATCCCTAGTCCTTCGCGTAATCCGCGGCCAGTTTTATCTGCCTCCGTTCATCTTGTAGGCAATAATTTTACTGCTGAGATTATTTTTCACTTCTGATGGCAAGTTTTAATGTCTTTTGAAATAAAATTAAGTCACATTCACCGCTTTCGCTCCGCTCATTAGGGTGCCGGTGGAATAAATCAAACTGTGCTTTAGGTTTTCTGTAATACTTACTGTATAATTTTCATTTAAACCTTACTTATTATCTGAAGACAATTATGATTTTGTCTGATGAATTTTGATTATTTAAGAGGTAAGTAAGTACCTACCAATTGGATATTAGGTACCTACATCAATTATCGCTGTTTGTAGCAATGATTTGTATCACCACTTATACGTCGCCCCAAGCTAAGCTCCAGTTAATTTACTTCAATCTAGAAATTCTAGAAAATAACTTCAGTGCCTTTGAAGATTAAAATGTTCAAGGGGACAAACAAAAAAATATGTCTTTGCAGTCTGTTAATCTTCACTACTTGCAGAGTTACGTAGCGTTTTAGTTTTATTTTCATAAATTCGTGTATATTGAGTTTATTGCATATTATCCTTGGTGTTTTACACAATAAAGATCAATCCATGTGCACCAGTGAAGTGAAATGAACTATGTGTATCGTGACTTTTCAATTTGTCTCAAAAAGTCCGTGAAAAGTTTTAGTACAATGATCACCATTTTACTAAAACATGCTGGACGGTGACTGATGATTCGGATTATGTGAAAGTTAATGTGCGGACTATATGAAAGTGATATTATAAATAAAATGTATGCGACTGAAGGACTTTGTATCCATGGTCATGAACCAATATAAAAAAAAGTTAGTATTCATTCCAGCCACAGCAGCCGTAAATTGTTTGAAACAAAAGATACCACTTTGATTAATACTCCTTTTGAATTAGCTAGTTACAAAGCTTAATTGCAACAGTTATAACTCCTACAAATTTTGCTCCTAATTAGCATAAAGACGACATCGGTATTATCATACCAGAATAAAATGACAAGTAATTATATTTAAAGCGATTCGGTCCAACTTGTGACTATGTAAGAAGAAGTGGTTCAATTAATGGAGTCCATGTTCGACACCGTCTCGTTCGTGACCCAATTAAGTTGGGGCTCGTTTCTTATATTGTTCCAACTTGGGAAGACATTATGATTCCTGCCTCCTAAATCGGTTCAACAAGGTGAATTTGAGATTTCGGAATAACATTCTGATTTTCGTGGAACTTATTTGGGACTAGATTTTTACCGTTTTAATTGGTTTGGGTGGGATTAACGGTACGCGTTTATATTTAATATTGTCTTATTTAAAAAGGAAATAACTTTGCAGTTAAATATAGAAGTGGTGTCATACTTTATCTTCTACCAAGAAAAAATAAATTATAAGTTCTGCTGTTCACCCCATAATATTAAGTTTCCTTCAGTATCAACAAATTCGCCATTGTTTAGGCAGTGGCGTCCATTCCATATAGGCAATTAGGCAATGTCTACCTCATAAGATTCAATTAAACTACATAATAATTTTAAATAAAAACTCTCACCAAAATTCAATAAAAAAAAAATCAATACGAAACTTCAAACTTTGCCGCGCAGGCACTCGCGAGTTCGCCTCTCAAATTCACGCACACTAAAACGATTTCGGCATATTCATACGCAATAGTTTTAGGGGCCAGGTCCCAAGTACCCCTAGACGGAGAAAATTTCGTTTCTATTCGCGCAAACGCAACGAAATTTACTCTGTCTAGGGATACTTGGGACTCTATCTAGGGGTACAGGGGTACTGGAAAGTAACTCTAGATACGCCAATGAAATAGGCCATATGATCTAAATCCATGAGTATGATGAAACCGCATTCTGAAAAAGTAAATTTAATATTTTCATATTAAACAGCCAGAGTTGTATTTTTGGCCCAGTACGCAGCAGCTGTATCATAATTGTTAATCTCCCATTTTAGTTCCCACTGGGACAGATTCATTACTGAATCAATGGATAATCTGATGATTTATTGTTTAATGCGAATTCAGTGAGATTGATTGAAAACAAAATAATAGAAACAAGAGAGGGCTTTTCATGTTTAAGTCGCATTGTTATTCTACATAAAAGATTTATATTCTCTATCAAATTATTTTATTTATTGGATAGTTAACTCGAAATTAGAATCATGTAATATTTGAGGAACTTAATTGATTCACATCAAAGGAACTGTTTATGCTGAACGCAAATGCAATAAACAGAACTATGGCAATGCATAACGAAACATGCATGTAGTGAGTGTCTGGAAACTTTAAATAAATATATGAATACCGTAAATGCAGATGTTTGATGAATTCTAAGTCAAATATAATTTGATTTCCCGCAAGTTAAATTTCTGTTTTTTTTTACACGTAGATTATAGAGATACTTTTAGAGTTTTTTATTGTAATAAAGAGATAAATAAATAAATATCCTGGGACATTCCTCACACACGGTCATCTGATCCCAAACCCAAACTAAGCACTATAGAAACCAGATAACTGATATAATACATATACTACTTTTTGTTTGTAAATACATTCTTATTATATATAACTAGCAGAAAATCCATTCTTATTTGATGCCTACGTTATACAAAGAACACACCCTCCAAGTTTCAGGTCCCTAGGATCAGCGGTTTAGGCTGTGCGTTGATTGTCAGTCAGTCATTCAGGACAAAGCATTTTATATGTTTAGATTACACCCAGATACAGGACATACAGACATGTTCATGCAGACAAAACATGTCCTGTGTGAGAATCGAACCCACGGCTTGCGGCGCGATAGGTGGAATCTTAACCGGAGTCCAGCTGGACCGCCCAGAGATGATGATGAAAAAAAGATACATAGATAGACTCTTTACTGATTTAACCATAGAGATAGTATATTAATAAAGCGATAGTAATAGAGTAGCCGTGACACGCGTATGATCAACGCTCTACCTTGAAACGAACGTCGCATTCATACTTTGAATGACTAAATACCTACATATAATGAATTCCACATTCTCTTTTTTAGGATTCCAAACCAAAATAGTAAAAAGGAACTTATGGTGCCACTCCGTCCGTCTGTCCGTCTGTCACAGCGCTATATTTCAAAGTACTTAGGTCTACAAGTTTAAATGGGTTAGCATATGAATGAACTTAATTTGTACATTCCAAATCAGGTTTTTATTTTCTTTTTTGCGTAGTTTTTGACTTAAGATGAAAAATGACAAATAAATACAATTACCCCCTTATCTCCGAAGTTCGCAAAGCCAAAAATCTGAAATAATTACAGTAGATGGACATTGATGTTAACATTACAGGAAAAATAGACTGATGTTCCTAACTAGCACAGTTTTTTCGAAATCATCATAATTCCTTCACAAACAAATTTAGTTATGCGGGCCTGTTTTATAATTAGGGTCCAAACCAAGAAATCATACGTCTAGGAAACCTGGGTGCGCGAGTCTGATTCAGACTCTTGGCCGGTTTTTATTTTCTCCTGTAATGGCAATCGGTAGAGTTATTAATCACGTATCACGTTCTTATAATCAATTCTTGTCACTGGCCCTGATTCTATTGTTTACAGCTAAACTAATTTTAATCTCACTATGTCTCTTTCTAACAAAGAACATAAAAAAAGGATGTAAGAAATTTAGTCCTGTCAAATTAGTCCAAAGTCCAATGCTTGTTTTCAATCATAGTTTTCAATATAAAAGTCGCCATCTATCGCAGTTACGCCTAAATACACTCCAAATAAGCCGGCCATGATTAAGTTGATAGCTTTAAATATATTCTATCCTTTTTCAATAATCTTCGTAAGAAAGAGATGTGATTTGACTAAAATTTGTTTAGTGCGATTTACAACAGAATCGGCAACACTATTTGTACAAGTCAGATGTTAGTAATGGCTGCATGTTCAACTAAAACATATCGCAAACTTTTTGAAACATGTACAAAAGTCACAATGCATTCATTTAATTTCACTTCACTTGTGCACTTTGATTTTTATTGGATAAAAGCTCACCGATAATATTCAGTATAAATCATAATAGGTACAGTCGAGGACATAAATATGTATACACTTTTTGAAATTCAAAAGCGATTTTCTCGCAAGTTTAACATTTAAGTGTTAAGCTATGACACAAATCATAATAGTATATGTTAGAAGATTCTGCCTTTATAATATCTCATAATTTGAACTTAATTTCAGTACTTCAGTCCTTCAGTTCAGTAGTTTAAGAAGAAACCGTTGTTGAATTTTACTAATTGTATACATATTTATGTATTCGACTGTACATGATTTCGTGTAATGAAACAAAATCACTCACAGTCACTTTGCAAGTTGTCGCCAAAATATCTAGTTATTGAAAGGTTTATATTAGTTAGATTAGTAGCTGAACAACTTTTTGTGATAAAAGTTTGTTTTTTGTTTTTCAATTTCAGAGTTGTTGCCATAATAAAACCTCAGAGTAGATAAATACTACGTACATAAAACGCAGTTCAGCTGCATAACGGACCAAACAAATTATTCAGCTATACCTCAGAGTATATAAATACTACGTACAACCTATCCCAAAACAATAATAACATATAAAGACACTAACTAAGGACTTATAAATAAAATAAAATATATATACATAAATATTTTACTATATTTTAAGATTCTTCGTTCGTCCCGTTATTTGTACCGACGGAAACATGGAAAGCATTACTCGAACAAAACGCATGTCAACGTGTAAAAGTTACAACAGTACCCCGAGTGTAAAGAATTGACGTTTTACGACACTTCTCTATAGGAATTGGCACAGCGCCTCTAGCGGAATACTCATGGTACTAATTTCTCCCATACAAAGAACGATGGGTCATTTTATATGAAACGCGTCCCCAGAGTGTAGCACTATGAGCTATGGTGAAGATTGTTGGCCACATCGAGGGCATCATTTCATTGTATGACACCAAGTCTGGATTCCATGGGAAAAAAAAGATATTGACGGTTAAAGCAGACAAAATAATGTGTAACTTTGTTACCGTCCCGCAGTATTTGTATAACTTTTCTGGTTTAAAAGTATTATATATGCTAATGCAGAGTTTAATCTATCTTTGTGCTAAGTTTCACCCACATCTGATAAGCCATTTCGGCGTAATTTAATAACAAACATCGATAAAAACATAAGCATTTTTACTTACATTACTAGGATAAGGTAAAGATCTAAATATTATTATTTCTTTTTTTATTTGGCACAGCAAACAATGACACTCACATATTACCTACCTACTATATGACATTTTGTTTAATTGCCGTTCTTTAAGTGTAATCAGCCCCATGGGCAATGACTGACTGGATTATGGTAAATAGCAAAACATAATAAAAAAGAGAACTTGAAGATGACTAAAAACTGAATATGGTTTAAAATATGAATTTGGTTAGTGAAAGTCACATTTTTTTTTAATGTTCCATATCGTTAATCATAACCGAAGACACGTACATGTAAAATCCCGAGGTACAAATTAATAGTATACTTTAACGTTATTAATGCGAAAGATAGTTTTTTTTATATCACTAAGGCAGCAAACAAACATACGCCCCGCCTGATGGTAAGCGGTTACCATAGCGGTTACCGTACCCTATATAGACGCTTGTAACACCTAGGGTAACACGCACGTTGCTGACCCTGCAAAAATCTCTTCACACCTTTGGAAAACCTCCGTGGGGCGCTCATTCTACAGCCTGAGCGTCCGCGGTAGTGAGCTCCATTGAAACCGCACAGTACGAAACTATTTCGGTTCCAATGTGTGACGTTGGACTCCCCGTCGATGGCGAGAGTTGCGATGGTAGAAGGTAGCCGTGGGCATCAGGTCAAAACATTATTTAGAACACTGTCCGTTGTACAAGCGGTACAACACACATAAGGAGGCAGAGTCTCTTCTCAGACTAACGGGCTCTAGACCGCTTGTGAGCTCGGGATCGTCGACAATTGTAATGCGAGAGTAGATCTGTCCGTTTGTTATGGTTTCACAGCTATGTTACTGGACCGATATCGATAAATATTAGCAGACAGATAGCATGGAACCTGGAAATTGACATACAGTTATTTTTGTCTTGAAAACGCGGTTGGTATCGCTGGTATTGAGTATTCTGTGCCGCAGGGAAGAGCTAATAATAACAAAAAACAATCATTACCAAAGGAACATTTTTGTAACTTCAAATGTGAATATCTTTTTTCTCCCATGGAATTCAGACTTGCTGTCATAGAATAAAATAATGTGCTCGACGAGACCTACAATTACCACTATAGCTCATCGTGCTACAGTCTGGGGACGTTATTACCCATTCTTCTTTATAGTTAACGCAAACGAATTAGTAAGCGTTTATTAACGACAATTCTTTACACTCGGGGTACAGAACCTCTACAATAGCCAAGTTTCCAGAGAATAGCAAAGAGTACGTATGTACGTCTGTACAAACAATATACTTACCTACTTTGATAATTTAACTAGAGCGTAAAAATTCTACAAAACATTTTCATAGGTAAAATGTAGATACATTTCAAGTCTTTGTTTCACATATTTCTGCGCAGGTTCCGATGGTATCACACGTACCGTACGTAGTTTTCCGGTGACAGGAGGGTTTATGGTACAAATCTGGGTGGTTTTCCTCATCTTACGCAGAACCCGTCTCGCCGGCGAAAGGAAGCGATCCGACACTCGGGAATATTTATTAGGCCCTATGTTTCAGCGCGTACGGGAAATCTGAACACCTTCACAATGTCGATATCTTTAGTTCACTGGGTATTGATAGCTGTACCTATTACTAGTAAGTTCCTTTTAGCATTTCTTGAGCAAATATGTCGTGCTATATTTTATAAAGCACTATTTCAAAAATCACTTTATGATCTTCCTTTTAAATTATTAACAAGCAGAATATTCAACCTACCTACTTATGTAGCGATGCCTGATTTAAGAAAAGTTGCCAGACTTGCCGAGACGTTGAAAATATAATCCTGTTTAATTGCCTAGGTATGTAGTTACGAAGTGTATATTGTAAAATGGAAGCAATAAAATTTAAGCTTAATGTTTTACGTAAAAGAAATATTTTTATTCCTTTTGAATACGCATCTAAAGAGACTAGATTTACGTTAGGTACTAAGTTCATACCTACTTTAATTTCGCTTCTATTGACTTATCTTCAGTCTGAAATTGAATTACCCAAAAAGGGGATTGAGAATTACGAATTGTGTCCATCATTTTACTTATTGTTTCTCTGAGTTAGATTAGCAGATGTCAATAAATCGCTTCGATTGGAATAACAACCTGTGTTCGGTTATTTGGGCTCGCAGTGGATTGTATAACAAAATAACCAATCCTTCGTCTTAATGTAATTTCCGGAATCCCGTGTATATTCCCAAAACTATTTATCCACTCGTACCTACCCACATGCTTTCTGACAGGTGAATTAAATTTACCATTCTGTTAATTCAATATTGTGTTGTATCAAATAGGGATGACAGTCTACTGTTGCATAAATATAATTGCTTAATGGAAACTGTAATCATCATAGAGTTAGAATACTAGTTAGAGCTACTGTACTTGAGTCCGGTCTGTGAGCACGGGTACGGTATGAATGCCTTTGTAGCGACATCTATCAGCCATCTATCAGTAACACTGAGATAGTTCACACACGGAAAGGTAGAAGGCGTGGCGCCACATTATCCTGCATCGCGCTTGCGAAGTTTACTCGAGAATCTGCATATATACAACTGTCCGACATGTACAGTTGCACGATGACCTAGCCTGGCGGAAGATCTTCCCTTTTAAATGGAGGTGTCATCCACCTTGCACCTCCATAACATGAAACGATAATGAATACCAATTACTCGGTTTTTATCGATACTTTTAAAGAGAACAAATGACAAGGAATCCATATCGACATTTTTTCTGACTATAAATTTGCCGATATATTACTATACTCTTTGCTATAAATCAAGTAGAGTACGATATATTTTTGAGTGCAACTATATGGAAACTGTTCACACTTCGCACTAGGTAACGTTGTTAACGCTATCACTCTATAACATTCCAACTCTATGGTAACCATATATTAAGAAGGTAATCTTCAAGATAAGCATCTACAGAATCCAGTCTACTATTATTTTGTCATTATAGTTCCGTAAAGTAGGGATTGCAATGATCATGATCGCGTATCCTTATTTTGTAAGTCACGTAATGGTATTGGAATTCATCAAGCGGCAAGTTTGGGTGTTTGAATCCCCAAACGTAGTAGATATTTCACTTAAAGTACGCTAGCCAGAATGGTACATTGAAATTTATGAGTGACCCCGGCGGACATGGTATGGAAGTGAGTTCAGCTCTTGGTTACAAGTAGTGCTCTAAGATATATAAAACGCTATGGGAACATTCTCGTGAAATGTTAACAGCTGGGGGATAGTTTGCGCCTACTTATCTCATTTTTAGTTAAAGTCAGTAAGTGCAATGAGAAATATAATTACCTACCACGATACCGCGGCTCGGTTCCCGACGACAGTCCAATTTCACAGTTCTTAACGTTAAGGCGATAAGACTTAGTGAGTTTGTTACGTTCTATTATTTTAAAGCCCTTTTGTGTCTATAGAAATAGCTATGACGGTTACCAGGGGCGGGATCTATGTAATAGCAATTTTTATCCTAGCCAAATAATTTTATTTAAATGGGTTGCTATGTTCCTGGGGTGACTAAGGTAGCTCTGTGGCTCCATGAGGAGGCGCTGTGCTGGCAGTGTGTGGGGACCAGCGGTGTAGTACCAAATGACACTGTTCTTTCTCCTCTTCCACTATTGCACAGCAGCTCCTCTCCTCCTCTTCTTAAAACCTCTTATCAAGAAAGGTGTGACGAGAGGGATATATATACAATATAAAAGTTGAAATTACTGACTGATAGATCAAACGGCACGGTCTAAAAACTTTCAATAAATCTTTTCAAAATTCGGCACCCAAGGGATAAAAGAAAGAATTGCGCTGTGAAACCGCGGGACCGAAATATAGTATTCTATAAACCCTCTCTGTCAAAAAACTATACCTACATTATCGAAATCAATTTAATATGCCATCACCTCTGTATCAAACAAACTAGCTTCGTAAAATAAATACATGTTACACAACTCCTGCAGGGGTTGAAAAAAATTGGGCGAATTGGTTTATTTTGTAGGCAAAACGTTGTGTGAATACGAAATATCGGGCTAGTTTTTAAACAACGTGTGGTACATAAGATAAGATTAAAATGAAACTTACGAGGGCAATGATACGTCGTCCTCGTATTATGATTGTAACCGAATTCACCGAGATTGAGAAGGGTAAGCGTCCCTAGCCGCGTCGTCGCCGCCGAGTTTGTTAGCACACACTTGCGAATGAAGAAAAATGTCTTTGCTTAAGCCTTTCCACTCGGCGAGCGCGGAATTGTAAATAGAGATTTATTAAAACGGGACACAGCGAAATTCGCGCAGTTACACCCTCTTGTGAGAGCGCTCGAATGGGACGTGGCGAAAGATTCATAGGTTTCTTTTAGGAAAACTATTAAAAGTGATATTAATGTTTCTTATGGAGTTCACACAGTAAAACAGTGTCGTGGTTTTGATGATTATAAAAAATAATTTTTAGTAATGGAATTAAGAAAGTTACTGCGTTACTAGGACTTTACACAGATTATTGTGGATGGTCCACATTTTGAATTATGAACGGAAATTCCTTGCGGTTCATTAATTTATCACGTCAATTTGAAGTGCATATTTATTTATTTAATTTGGATATTCAACAAAGAATACACTTCACATTCTAATGGACATCACTTTGTGATTACGTGCATGAGATGTAATGTACATAGGTGTAAGTTGTATGTATTATTTATGCATTCAAAACTATTTAAAACCATAAGTTGGGGTTTCTTATAAATAAATAACGGACATTTATAATTCAGGGACCTGCCATGTGTTAAATTCTATAACGTGAATGCATAATTAACACTATCTTAAGGTGTGTACGCTACGCAAGCGGAGCACGAGCCGAGCCGCTCTTCGCTCGTCGTTCGCGATGTCAAGTGTGGACGTACAATAGCTTTAGTCCTAATTCTATGCGTACAATACAACTAGCCTACAGCACGAGTGCGCTGCGAATCTCTGTGTTCGCCAAAAACAGATAATTGGTGGAGCGCAGTTAAGCGCAAGCCGAACGCTCGTTTGAGGCTCCGTTCATCTACGCTACACGGTTACACGAATTCGTGCTCCGCTTGTGCTCGGCTCGAGTAGCGTAGACCCACCTTTATATAGTTATATTGCTATGACAATAGCGTAAAGTCGGGGGAGCCTCATATGAATATCACAAAATTACGTCTCGTAGGCGCTTAAAATTTACGTAGGAAAAAAAATGGAGAACCTTACGAAAATTTATTTTATTTTGTTTGTAAGTGGAAATTTAATTTCCATTTTTGTGGATACTCTATCTATAGATATACCGGAGTGTTTCAGCAGGTATAATTAAGAGCCAGTTCCCAACTTATTATAAGCTGTTTGCTTACACATCACACACAATGCTGAGATTAGGTTAAGGCGATCATAGCTCAGTGGTAGTGACTTGAGCTTTTGTTTAAAGGAAAACATCATAAGGAAACCATAGCACTGTGGAAGGGTACTTTGTAGTACCCGTTAGGCTGGCTACCACCCTCAAGTTGAAAATCTGCCAAGCACCTATCGGTGTGTTCCGACAGCTGCACTTGAGAGCCAGTTCCTAATAGGCTTTGTGTGCTTACCAATTTCGACCACATCATCACATACCATAGTGAGATTGTGGTCAAACACAGGCCTATACACAATAAAAAAAATGAAAGACAAATAAAAAATCTAATCAACGTTAACCAATTTTCTCTAAAATCATACATTGTATTTTTAAATTATGATTAGGTATATAAAAAAGCGAGATTCAAAAATTCAATTCAAAATCATTTATTCAAATAGACCTTCGCAGGCACTTATGAAAAGTCTGACTCTAATACTCTAATACCGGTTCGGAAGGTTGCATTTGCTGAGAAGAGCCGGCAATAAACTCAGCAATTACTCTTTTCAAAACAGGCTTAGATTAATTACATAATATTTACATTCTAATCGCACTGAAAACAATTGCGTGCCCCGGCGCGGCGGCAAAATTACAAAGTAGACTGAAAAAATATTTAATAAGTAAATAAATAGCAAACTTAAGCAGACCAGCCCCCACAAGCAGCACCTGTTCACAAGTATGACGCGTGTGGCAGCCATCGCCCTCCTCGCCATATTGGAGGGAAGTGAGCGACCCGTCACACGCCTTAGAAATAAAAAATAACTAAAGGGAAACACTAAACACACAATTTGTTATCACTGTGACTATTGACAAGCTTAGACTAAATATCACAAAATAAAAAAATATAACAATTAGACAGACATAATAGATAATTAGAGAACATATATGATTACTGTTTTACATACGCAGTGAGTGTAATCTGTTAAGTCTGTGCGCGCTGGGTTGACACTGTTCTTCGTCACACGCAATCTTGCATTCATCATTCTGCTACGTTCCTAAAGGGGTCTTCACATACGAGTACGTTATTATTAATATCCATGTTTTTTTCCATGCTTTGTTACAGTTTGCGTTTCACAATTTCATTTGATGGAAATAAATCTTTACTACATCGGTAATTATAATGTATAATACTTACGGGCCCTGATGATAAGCGGTTACAGATAGTAGCTTGCAGGACTAGGGAAATCACTCGTGCTTTGCTGACCCTGAAAAAATATCTTCACATCAAACATAAATCAGGCTTCTAGAAACTAGGAGTAATTATGTTGACAAATAAGTCAGCGGTTCACGGTGTTTCCAGTTTCTTTCTTCTCAGTTCAAGTTGTATTTGGAACCGGTGTAGAGTCATTTTGTTAACGTTCATAAGTGCCTTATCGGGGCCTAAATTGAATAAATACTTTTTGAATTTGAATTTGACTATCACATGGTATGGTGTAATTATGTCCAAACGTAAGACTCACACGAAACGTAAACATTTTGATGAAACAATTCTGCCCATTGAAATACTCGTATTCAGAAATATCGTTGCTGCTATCTTATTATTTTTGCAAATTAGTTTTGTTTTAGACTTTCTTTTGGTTATCAAGCCAATTATGTTCCCAGTTCCACTGTCCCTATTCTTATAAACAAATAGTAATGAAATCTCCCGTATTGTTCCTTTCATTTTGATTCTGCACGGAGCTCAGCGATAGATTTTGCGATATGCGCGATTCCGCTGTTGAATATGACGGTATTGTTTTAGCTGCATTTATTGCTCTGTAGTTTTACAAGACAAAAGTTATTTGCTATTATCACTACTATACATACATAATATGTCTGATTTTTTTATAAGTTTTTTTTAACAGATTTGATTGTTATCATATAAAGATATGTATTGTTAAATTATAGTACAAATAAAAATGTCAATTATAATATTTTTTCAGTTTCTTTACGCAATTAAAATTCACGTTTTTATTTTATTATGTTTATGTAAGTACCAACATTGGATTTGACATAATGAGAATAAATATCAATTGAAAGAAATACATAAAACGTAAATAGAAGTATTAGACAAGCTTGGGAAAATAAACTTGTAAATGTAATGCGAATCGTTTTTTTATCAATAAAATTCATACCGCAGAGAGCGATTACACTGAAAGTCTGAAATTCTTTTTAGTAACCCTTTTGCATTTTAAATCGAAAGTGGGACTGATATTTATACAAAGTAGCATTTTCGACCATTCGATATTTCACTAACGTTTAGTGAATAAAATATCATTGTGGCTAGTAAGTAGACGCGATTCTTGTAGTTTAATAATATGAATCTTATAATAATCATTGTTGGGTTACAAATTGCTCGAAGCAGTCACTCATAAAACATAATAACGACGTAAAAACAAAATTGTAGGAACATAAACGGCAAAGTAAAACACGGAAAAGTTGAAGCGAAAAATATTAAATAATTAAAAAACCTCCCTTTATTAAAAAAAGGTTCACCAATTTCGTTAACACGAGTATACCTACTGTTTTTTCTGTAAATTGTGTTAAATTTAGCGGGGTATATTCAGGTTGTCGGCTGGGGAATACCCGCGAATATGTTAATTCACGACAACGTAATGTAAATAGGCGTCGGCAATTTATGTCGCTAAAACACTCCCTGGGATAACTTGGGGCCGACTGGGGAGGCCGAGCGGTAGGCCCACCGGGAGGCCGCGGTCCGGGCCTCGCGCTCCACTAGTTGCCGATGCCTGCGAATCGAACACTGATTATTCAGACATTCATTCCCACGCCAATATGTAAAGTACCCACTATATCTATATCGAACTGTTTAAAAGGATCCACCTATTTCTGTCATATGGGAGTTTGGCGTTGAATGTACTTTATTGGATGGGTTTTTTTTGACGGGCCAGCTCGCGCTGTTGGTTAAGAGTCTGGTTAAGATTCCACCTATCGCGCCGCTGGTCAAAATTCAAATTCAAAATTCTAAAAGTATATATCAATTTAGGTCCTGATAAGGCACTTATGAACGTTAAAAAATGACTCTACACCGGTTCCAAATACAACTTGAACTGAGAAGACTCCGGCAAGAAAGTCATTAAGTCTTTTTCTTTTTTAAAAAAAGGTCGTGGGTTCGATTCCCTCACAGGACATGCATATGTGTGCACATGACTGTATGACCTGAGTCTGGGTGTAATTATGTATATTAAGTATGTATTTATAAACAAAAAGTAGTATGTGTATTACATCAGTTATCTGGTTTCCATAGTACAAGCTCTGCTTAGTTTGGGATCAGATGACAGTTTGAGGAATGTCCGAGGATATTTATTTATTTTATTTTACAACTAGCTGCCCTTGCGGTTTCACGCGCATTTCCGAGGGATCGTGTGTTTTTCCGGGATAAAAAGTATCCTATGTGTTAATCCAGAACATATTCTATCTGTGTGCCAAATTTCATCCAAATCCGTTCAGTAGTTTTCGCGTGAAAGAGTAACAAACATCTTTATACAACACATCCTCATATCCATACAAACTTTAACATTTCTAATATACCTACTCTAAGAAATCTTAATAACTATGATCACGTTGTTTTAATAGTGTATTCAGCCCCATTGTCCACGTATTGAGTACACAAAAGGGCCTGTGATTAAAGGTTTGTGTGTTCACTGTGATTGTTTGGTATACAAGAACTAATAAACTAGATAATCTAAAATATGGGAGTGTTGACTAATCATTTAACCCACGTTGTATGAAGTGTAAAATAAATGTATAGGTATAAAACTAAGGTTGTCTGGAAGAGATCGCTTTTTATCGATAATACTGCCCATTGTACTATTATGTTCTTTTCTTTCTGGTTTTGTTAACTGTTTTTCTGGTGTACAATAAAGAGTTATCTATCTATCTAAACTCAATTGAACTGAACTACACTGAAGGTACATCCTAATCCTAATCCTAACTGAATTTTAAGAGAGGTAGAGCATAGCGTTTATTCGCTCAAAGAGCAGCTCGACTGGGGAAGTACCTCTTACCTTACAGAATACCGCAGTCAAATAACTTTATGTTGTGTAAAGTTGTGTTCCTGCGCGTGAGTAAGGTCGCCAGAGCTCAAAGGGGAGGGGGGAAAGGTCGGTAACGCGTGAGCGATGCTTCGTGTGTTGCAAGCGTCCATATGGCTACGGTAACCGCTTACCATCAGGTGGGCCGTATGCTTGTTTACCGAATAAGTTGTATAAAAAAAAAAAACTGATCCTATCCTTCCTATAAATATTATAAATGCGAAAGTGAGTTTGTTTGTTTGTTACGCCTTCACGCCTCAGCTACTCAACGCCATGCAGATAGCCTAAGGTATGGATGGACATATATAGGCTACTTTTTATCCCAGGAACGCGAGTGAAATCGTAGGGGACAGCTAGTTTTCATATAAGCACGATATTCACGTTATTGATAGAGAAGCAAAGTAACCCATAATCCACCATAAAGGTAATGCTTTTGCGGTTTTGGTTTGAATTTAGCTAGAAAGTTAATACGTCGTTGCTTAACAATATTTTTTGCGTTGTAGATAGTTTTAATAAATGATAAATCGATTTTACGATACTTTTTTCCCTCACTAATGAGTTAGTGATAATAAAGCCGAGATTCTGTAATTCTGTAATAAATACCCACTTATAATAAATACGCTATCGAAAGGCACCTTTTTAAATTAGTATCAAGTATTCTTTACTATCTTAGCAATAACTGAGACTTGAAAATGTTATATTTTGATGTAAGAGAATATATAATGTAACGGTGCCTCCTCAAGCACTCAAACTATGATTATGATTCTGCGGAGTAACAAGACTTTTTATTTATTTTCAACATGATGGTGCGTCCATGCTTAGCGAACCGATCACGAGCCGAGCCTCGAACGAGGTACTGCGATTAACTGCGAGTACGATTCACGTAGCGTGGACGGGCTCGCGAGCCTCGAACGAGCGCGATTGTCAGTTTTTTCGCGTACAAAAGGATTCGCATCGTGCTCGTTGTACGCTCGTTGTATGCTCGTTCGTGGCTCGGCTCGTGCTCGGTTCGCCAAGCATGGACGCACCATTACATGTTTTCGATCAAAATCATCCTCAATACATACCTCAATATTCATTTCAGCCAGCCTTTTTATTCCTTTAGAGAATAAGTAAAATTTTAATGCTGGTGTTAGACATAGGTAGGTACAACCTTATAGTGCGTCCATGCTACGCGAATCGAGCATGAGCCGAGCCACGAACGAACCTACAACGAGCACGAAGCGAATCCCTTTGTTCATGAAAAAACTGACAATCGCGCTCGTTCGAGGCTCGCAAGCCCGTCCACGCTACGCGAATCGTGCTCGCAGTGTGCTCGTTCGAGGCTCGGCTCGTGCTCGGTTAGCCAAGCATGGACGCACCAATACAATCATCAAGTTTGTAACAGATTGAAAAGTAAATCAGAAAAACCAAATTTACTTAACCCATAACGAAATTATTAAAGGGAAAATTACGAAAATAAATTGGAAAATTAAGAGCTTTGTTTGACGCCTCAGATTCAGGAACGGCTTTTTCAAAACAGCTGTATTTTGTGGTGTCAGCTACAATAATGGTTCACTATGGTCCAATCATCGTTCTTAAGGGGCTGCTACACGGTTGTCAACCAGCAACCAAACCAGGGCAGGGCAAATAAAAGGCGGAAATAGGCGAAGTTTTTGCGTTTCAAGTTATTTGGTTGACAAGTTCGATCTAAAGTATATGTTCGGTCACCGACTCAACGCCCTCTATTAAGTTTTGGGTGGTTAACAACCGTACAATAGCCACTTATATTGGTATATCATATTAATCTTTTGTGGCTCACATAATGAATACAGCCAACCGTATCAGTAGAAGACTCTACGCAAGTACGCATTGTAATAAATATATTGCTTGTACGTATTACCTATAAAGATTTTGGATGTTTTAGCCTTAATCAGGCCTCGGTCCTACGATTTAAAAATAGAACCTTAATCTAACCCAAGACATGCGTAACAGACGACTCTCTTTTTATTTGAATGAGATGTCTTTGCCTTGTTGCTCGTTTGTTTTATACTGAAACTAGCTGCCCGGCGCGACTTCGTTCGCGTGGTGCTACCCTACCCTATGGTGCTAACCTACCCTACCCTACCCCACCCTACCCTACCCTACCCTACCCTACCCTACACCACCCTACCCTACCCAACCCTACCCTACCCTACCCTACCTTACCCTACCTTACCCTACCCTACCCTACCCTACCCTACCCTACCCTACCCTACCCTTTTGACAGCACAATCCCCTTCTGAAAAAAATTTAAATTTGACAGCAAAATCCCCATTAACAAACTTCACATAAACCATCTACTAAATAGTCCGAACAAACCCTATGGTTTGGATAGGTGAGCCCGTTCTTGAGTTATAAAATTACAACGAAAAGTGGCATTGATTTTTATATATATAGATACTAAAATTAGTCATGTAATAAAGTTGCAGAAAAAAAATGGTTTTCGACGTTATTGAATTAGTAGACCTGCAAAATCTTTCAGTTTTTATACGACTGATTATTCATCGAACACACTTGTAAGAGCAGACTTCTCTATGTAGAGATATATGAATAAATTTAATTCATATGTAATCCCTTGAAAATAACAATTGATTTCTATCGTTTACCTCGCCCGCGCGTATCGCCAAAGAGTCAAAGGAAATAAGTATAAAATACCACAATGGTAAATATTCTTAGGTAATGAAACTAAATTTTCAGCATCAATTCAACATTTCCCTTACGTGGATATAGTGAGATTTAAATATGTACGGACTCAGTTCGTAGTGTTTACTTAACGTTACCACTGCGAAATTTAAAACAAAAGACTTTTCCTGGCTTTGGGGAGAAGTGCATATTTATTTAAAGCCATAGCCTAGCCGACTGTTCCGCTGTGTGGACTTCCATGCATATCAAAATTACACATTTATGTGCTGAAATTACAAATAATGAGATACTGTCTGACATTATTGACACCGGCGCTGAACGAATTTCGAAGATTTCACCCTTGGAAAGCTTAGCGTTGGCGTTCAGTTTAATAATTGAGGATGGCTCAGTAAGGCAAATTGGATGTTCAGGAAGTATTATAAATAGGTATAATATAAGCTTCAAGCGACTCGCTATGTAACAAAGTTGTTAGGTTATGTTTATGGATTAGAAATAAAGCAAAAGAAATAGTTGGAATAATTGGCTTGTTTCATCAGTAACAAGAAAGTTTAAGAAACTGTACTATCGATTGTGTGGATAGGTATGTCAACAACAAATTAGCCGTTTTGTATGATTTGGAGTTGCGGCGGCGCGGGCGGGCGGTGGGTGACTTACTGCTGGTAGGTATATGCGAAATGTTTGAATAATCTCCATAATACGGATCGCTTACATCTTTGATACCACACGTCAAGAGGATTACGCATCGTAAGGCTATGTTATTAATACAAAATTCCACATTGTTCCCCGCCGAGGCCTTGGTATCAGATTTTCTTGTATATCAACTCGTTAAAACAGTGTTTATTAAGATGTTTTCTCGGAGGATTATCTGCGGACGTGTCTGTTCAGGATTTAAACGTTGCTCTGTTAGCATCTATTATTATTCATGACATAAATTTTCTCGGCAAGGAAGGCATTAGACGAAAACTCATTAAAACCGAGACGCGGACTGACTTTTCAAACTAGACACGTTAATTCCACGCGTGACGCAAGATGGAGCTAATTGCCATTCGCAACAAGTAAGCTCGTTGCTTATTAAAACCCGCTGTCTTTAACACTAATTTATAAACTTTCGTTGTTTATCTACTTACATCTTTATTAAGTTCCGCGGTTCTAATTACAAAACACTTTAAATTAAATAAACTTTACAATGCATAACCTAGTCTGCGAGTTGATAGAGATCTTGAACAAGTAAAAGGGGTTGGTGCGGTGGTGGTTTGATTCTCGGAATTTTTCGGTTACGATCAGTGATCCAGTCGCTTGTAGTAACATGTAGCCAATTTAATTTGGTATTCGATAACCTTAGAGGCAATTCGGACAGCTTGTTTGTGCGGTAGATTAGATGTTTACCCCCGAGCCGCGATGTCCCGGCAGATAGCGGGAGGGTCGCTCGAGACGTGCCAGCCGGGACCCAATATGTGAAATCGTTACATTGACGACTCCATTGCTGCATGCCTTATCTTTTTACAGTCCAATTCTAGATAACGGGAAGTGTGTAATATGTTCAACTCCAGCCTTTCGACTTATCTTCGTTTCTTTAATTTAACGAGAATGCCTAAGGATATGTACGGTGGAAATTAGCTAAAGTAGTTAATGCTGCCGCCTACTTTCAACCACGAAGGATTTTGAGATTAGTCTAATTGCCTTCAAATGTAACACTGAAAAGGAACCTACTTATATTTAAGAAACCAAACAACCCATTATTCAACGTATTACTATTCATTATAATTAACGACCTAAAAGGCTAATACCTACAATGAACTGTATAAAAGTAATTATAAAATTATATTCTTCAACATATAATAAACAAATTCTATCTTAGAGAATATTACATATCCTTAATTGTGTCTAGTAAGCCATTGTAAGATCCCGATCAAACCCAGTGATACATTAAATCTGCGGCAATCTGTTCGATACATGGAAGCTCTCGCGGCCGAAGTGAAGAGTCAGTATGTCACAGTTGTTTTTCGGTAATTTAGATTGACTTGTTTCGGGCACAGTGAAATTGTGTTCCCACTCGCACTCGGAGCATACACAAAACAACCAGTCTGGCACATTGCTGAAGTACGCAATTTATTATTCATAAATAGACTACGGAAATTGAGTTTTAACGAAGACAAATTGAACTAAAGCGGAATCAATTACGGGAGATTTATTCTCACTGAGAGAAAGAATTAAGTAACTGCGAGGCAAAGAGATGTAAATTGAATTTTTGTCGTTCCCCCAAAAAAAGGAGTTCGAAGAACAAATACAATGTCGCGATACATTAAAAAGTTTGCCTTGCCATTTTTTTGTTTTTTTTTCAGGCCTGTTCTTTTTTAATCTATATATATAAAATGCTTTGTCCTGAATGACTGACTGACAATCAACGCACAGCCTAAACCGCTGATCGTAGAGACCTGAAACTTGGAGGGTCTGTTCTTTGTATGACGTAGGCATCAGATAAGAAAGGATTTTCCGAAATTCTACCCCTAAGGGGGTGAAAAACGGGGGCAAAGTTTGTATGGGACAACGTGATTCCTTGGTCCGATCTTCTTCAAATTTTGCATAGATATTCCTTAACAGAATTGATGGAAGAAGTGTTTCATATTTTATTGAAAATCATCGCCTAACGGGGTCAAAAAGGGGTATAAAGTTATTTTAGGGGCGATTTGCATCGAAGTTGATATCAATACTCCTTAGTACTTTTGATTTAAATAACATTTTTTATTTTGACACATGTTTGAAATATCAATCCGATTATCAAAGATTACAGAATAAGACAGATTGAGCGAACGGAACCCGGACGTGAGGCCATAAAAGCAAATACAAATTGAAAAACACATACCTGGTATTCGCTATTGAATTTGTATTTTCTTTGTTTAAAAAACTTTATTTAACGAAAAACACTTTCTTTGAAATAAATTAGCATACAGCAGATTTTAAACATAGCAAATATGGCACCAACACAAAACATAGCACCAGGTATGTGTTTTTCAATTTGTAAATTGCTTTTTTTGGCCTCACTCCCGTGTTTCGTGTGCTCTATCTGCCTTTTCTTCTGGAAACTGAAATGCTCTTTAAAATTGGAATGTCAAATATCATCGAACAATTAACCCAAAGAAGCGCAATGACGTTCATTTTGGTTGAAATATATTCCGCCAATTTCCCACCGCCGACAACGCGCTCTGATTGGCTAAGACAAGTACGCATGCACTCTGATTGGCCAAGTCAAAAACACACGATGCAGTGATTGGTGCTTACTTTTCAAATTCAGTGACAAATCACTGACGAGTTTCGGAATTTGATAGTTCATTATTACTACTCTAAAGGGATCTTTCCTCGATGTCAAATATAATAAAATATTTAAATCGGATTAGAATTCGAAATTTGTTTGGTAGTTCATTTTCTCGGACTTTTTGGCGGGAACTTGCAGAGTGACGTTGCGTTTTCATTTTTATTTTCATAAATTCGTATTTTGAGTTTTATTGCATATCGGTGGTATTTTATCCAATAAAGATCAATCCATGTGCACCAGTGAAGTGAAATGAAATGAATTATGTGTATCGCGTCTTTTCAAAAGTCCGTGAAGAGTTTTAGTACATGACCACCACTGTAGTATAACATGACTTTTATGGACGGTGACTGGCTGCATGAGGACTATGTGAAAGTGATTTATTGTGACTATTGCAAAATACATACCCGTGTGACGCCCATGAAAAAAATCTTTATTTCATTAGAATATTTTGAGTGTAGTTAATTTTTTTTTTCTCATTTAATAATAAATAAGATTCTTTGAGTTCGATGTTTAAATATAGTTTTTTAGTTTTAATTGCAAAAATAATTGTTTTTGTTTTGTTTGTTGTGTCTAATAATCAGTGGCGTGCATTTGGAAAATTCAAACCGTACGCGGGTGAAACCGCGGGGGTCTGCTAGTCTAAAATACAATGCGAACTTGTTCATTATCGATTGAATATCTACCAATTGTAATATGCAAAATACAAAACAATGACGAGTCAGGGATATAATAATTAATGGTGAAGTACTATTGATGCATTCCATGTACATGAAATGGAATTTATAAAACAATGTAGGTTATTTGCATGCTTGATTATTTATTTAAACTTATGGTCAAATTTTTGCGAATTAAAACAACGCAAATAGTCCTCAATATCATAGTTTAGAAGCCGATATGATAATATTGGTATTAATCACAGAAATATCAAATTTATATTTGTGATGCTAATTAATATCAAAGTCAGTCATCTGTCAAAGTCTGCTTTTCATATAATGAGTATCAGAATCCACTCGGCTAGTTTGGTAATTTCAGTAATACAGGATGGAGATTTTGAGATGGCATATTTCAATACTTATGTTGGGTTAGTCATGCTGAACCACTTTTACTATGGGACTACTATGTTTTTTTTTTACTTTTCATACGAAAGGTCAACTTTGCTCCAAATCTCAACTTGATATAATGAATGCCAATTTCCCGTTTTTTATCGATATTTTACCGAAAAAAAAGGAACTCATATAAACTGACAGCAAATCACTAGTCATCTATGAATGCATGCAAACTGCTCACACTCGCACCAGGTAATCTTGTAAACGCTATCACTCTTGAATATCCTTGTGCTAATTGTAATTAATACAGTAAACTTTAAGTGTTACTATAAATATTCAGCTGTGTTCAAATCGGACTCACGCACTTAAGGTTCCTCCATAAAATATAATAATAATTTGGAAAATAGAATGTAGACGAGATAGAACTATCAACTATTATTGTTAACCTTTTATTTTAACTATACAATACAATTAGACCAAGACTGACGCTTGTGTGTATTCATATTTTTAAGAACAAAAATGTTCAATGATATTTTGTTATTACAGATTTCTTAAAATAAGAATTGTTTCGTTCGCAAATACCTACATTATGTGAACATTCTGGTACGGAATAATAACTAAAACAATAACTCCACATATTCATTTTATGATTTCCATAAAATTAATATAATTAGTTATTATTATGGTATACATATATTTACTTATGTTTACAGATAATCGAAAAGAACACTAATTATTTATTAAAAAATTCTCGCATATTTAAAAGTATTGGGTCGCCGGCGATACATGATACCAAATTTATCACACGGTTATTTCGAGTCAATGAATTCCTTGTAATATTTACTTAAATAGAATTACTGGAAGTGACAACATTTTTAGCACTTTTGATTTATGGGGCTAAAAAATACATATGCAGGTTTTTTTTTCATATTTAATCTTATTTTAACCCGATAGTTCTCGCGATTATAAAAATTATAAAATCTCCTATTATAAAAATATTATGTACATGATATGATAGAATTGATATTCTTTATCATAACAGTAATACCGTTATCGTATTTACTTAAATATCTTATGAATATGACGTCTCGTAGGAATATCAATACGGACTACACATTAAAATATAAATTTGTCATATTTAAAATAAGAGACATTCATTTTATATAAGCTGACTGTGAGGTAAAATATTATCAAAGCATACATTTGCCATTAAAATTATTAATCCTCAATCATTTATTTAAGTTGAATGTCACTTTTGATACATACGTCTATCTTATTACAAAATGAATTATTTGCGTTCGCTAAAGACCGACACAAAAGCCTTATTATGACACCCGGACAATCATAAAAAGCGTGCATAAATTCTAATACACCTGAACTGTATCATGATATTGATCATAAAAAGAAAGGAACTTCCAGGTATTTTTAAATTGGCCTTGAATCCTTGTAGCTGCGCCGGCGCATGGCAGATGTTACGGTTCTCACCTGGCGCGGGCGGTTCGACGCACACGCACGCCCGCACGCGACCACGGCCAGGCCCGATCCTATTATTATTGCGATCGATCGCCCACCCTCACTAAACCTTGTTTAATTTATGTGTTATCACTGGCCGTCATATGGACATGCAACTTAATATACTGTGGGAATAAAACATTTGCTTTTATTGTGATGTATTATGATGTGTGAAGGGTGTGTATCGATATAAATTGTTTCATTAAATTTATACTCATGGTTTTACTTTGATTTGAAAAATAATAATCTTTTAATTATATCTACATAATATTATCCACACCAAGTCGTCGCAACTACTAAAAAAAAACATGAATAAAAAAACATAAGTGTCGAACATACTACAAACTCCTCCTTTTTTTAAGTCGGTTAAAGAGTACCTACTAAGTACCAGCAAGGGTCGATGTGTTGTTTCACTCTTAAAATACAGGGTGTCCCAAGATTGTCATGACTCGAAAACTATAAATTCCATGGGATTAATGGTACCTAGTGATTCGGGTAGCTCTTACAGTGCTCTACATTTGGACTTTCAATTGACACAAATTTTTGGGATACCCCGTATGGGTATCTACTCAGTCTTCCCTAAACAATTTTTTTGTTTCTAATAAGTTTGAATAGCTATTTATAATTCCTTTTTTCTACCTAAAGTTATAATTAGAGAGAGAGATTATGAGAGGTAGAGCAGTAGTAGCGTTTATTCGCTCAAAGAGCAGCTCGACTGGGGAAGTACCTCCTCCACCTTACAGGATACCGCAGCCAAATAACTACTTTATATTGTGTAAAGTTGTGTTCCTGCGCGTGAGTAAGGTCGCTAGAGCTCATAGGGGAGGGGGGGAAAGGTCGGTAACGCGTAAGCGATGCTTCTTGTGTTTCGTTGAAGCGTCCATATGGCTACGGTAACCGCTTACCATCAGGTGGGCCGTAAGCTTGTTTAACGGTTAAGTTGTATAAAAAAAAAAAAAAAACTTATTAACTATCAAATAACTGACGAAAAAAAATAACGCTTGTATTTATAGCTTGAATAGACTTTGAATATAAAGAACTTTCGCTATCGAGTGCCACCCTACCTAAGCTTTCTTTCCCATCTTTATCTCTTCCCAATTAATTTGGGATCGGCAAACACTTCCGAAGAGACAATCGTATTCGTCAGCGAAGTGGGTTACAGTCTTTGCGATAGTGTTATACCAGGTTATACGGCTTAGGATTATACAAAGGGATTTAATATTATCAATCCGTGATATATTGGACGTGAAGTAGATTAGTGGCTTGTTACACATACGATTGTGTATGAGGGCGTCAGTCGGCCAGCCGATATCCGACCGGCTGTGTGTGACATCTGTCTTTTAGTTCTAGATAATATAGAACTCTTGCTATTTAGACATAGTTTTACCTCAGAAAATACCTTGCACCTTATTACAAAACATGGTTTAAAGGAAAACCAGGTTTTAAAATAGCCTCGTCCCTTTTTATTATATGACGTTAGAAAGTGACCAAATGACAGTAAAACCTGGCTTTACTTTAAACCATGTTTTGTAATAAGGGGGCTTGAGTTTAATATGCAAAGACACACCTTACAGAATACATAAAACTTTTATTAAACATGCTCATATTTTAAGCTAGAACATCACACTTTAAAATGAAATAAATATAATGTTTAGGATGAAATTACAGTTCATATACCTACCTACTAAGATTTTAGTTATGAAGAATGTATTTTTTTTATGGCAATGAATTATTGGGCATTATCCTTTAGATTTTAGTGGCTGCTGTAGTAAACTATTTTCAAAGTTTTTAAAAGTGAAATGTTAAGAAGATATCCATAACTAGTAGTATTATTAGTAGAAAGATATGTGCATCTACCACATATATTATTTAAGCCAACCATAGATATTATTTTATATCATGGCTATATGCCTTAAGCATCGTACGTTTGTAGCAAAATACAATATACAAGCTCATTAATTTAAAAAATGGAGTGTCATTGTTGGCGGGCGCTGAACGCACGATGAAATGGAAGCTCGATATGCAGTTATAAGCCTGCGACACCATACTGGATACTGGCTATAGGATACATCGTTTGTGGACAGAGCACTGCACACAGACAGCTTTACGCTCCAAGCCCCAAATTCGTGCATTTTGATGGAAATTGCCTTTGTGATGATAAAAATTGTGTTCGACCGGACGAGAGGGGACGAAGTTCGGAAATGAGTTCATACATTTTATTCCACGATCGATTACATTTGATTTAATTTTATTGCTTAATACAGTGGGAATCAGTAAATGGGAGTATGTAAATGCATTGTGTTCGAACTCTTTGTTATAATAATTTGAAATATTAAGTATGTTAAAAGCTTTTAAGTATATTTGATTTATAATTATTTTACAAGCAGTCTGCGCGTAATGCTCTTCGCTTGAATTATTAAAGGGTTTTATTCGTAGAATGTAATTTATGAAAATCCACGATATACTTACTATATATAAAATAGGCTCAGGCCTACGGTAGGATAATAAGATATTATACTTTACGAGATAGACACCTACACACCTACTTTAATTTACTGTTTACCCTCTTAGTTTAAGTAGGTATGTATAAGTTAATTGTATACACTCAAGCGCGTGTTTAACATTAAACATTATTTTAGTTTGATTGGTAATTCAGTATTAATTACTTTGTTTGAACAGATCCTTCATATTCGTTAATTATTATGTAATGTATGTGTTGGCTTTCGATAAATAATGAAACTACTATTACCAGCACATGTAAATAATACATTATTGCAAATGTTCTTCTAATGATTATTATATTCCATAAAGCCATACTCAGCTTTTCCTTTGTAATCAACGAGAAAGATTTTTTCAATAAGTAGATCGAGGGGTTCCTAGCTGCGAGGAATTTGAAAAATAGGTATTTGAAGAATCTATTGCCGTCGCGCTTGCCGATATGCTATGCGCTATGTGCGATAGGGACAACTGCAGATCAGACCGATTTTTTCACAAAAAAATTGACGAAATCAACGTTTCGTTTTCCCCATTTTCATCCTCGAAAACTGAATAATTTTTAACATTTTTTTTAGTAAGGGGTTATCTAGGTCCCTATTACTTTCTTTTAGGTTAAAATCTTTTCAAAATTGTCTGGTACTTAGTCCTTTTAATCACAGCGGAAAAATAGGGCATTTATTGTAAAGTTTGGAGGGCCATAATTTCTTTAATAATTAGTTGCTGAAAAAAAGGAAGTAACAGGGACTTGTCCAAAGCAGAAAAAAAAAAAAAATGATGACTCTAGAGGCATTATTCAGGAAGGAAACAGGGGAATACATTTGTATGGAATAATCGCAGCCTAACTTAAGCATTTAAATGATAATAAAGTGACCATATTTGTGGAAACTAACAAGCTATTATGGAATGGTGAGCTCGTGGATCGTAAGCACACCAATTAATATTTTTACTATGGAACGTATTGATGCACAATTACTTTAAGTTTCTAAACAACCTTAAACTTAAATTATACTTTCCAAAATGTAGATAAGCTGTTGGATGTAAAATATTTGGGTAACTAGAACAAAACGTCGAAATATCGCGTCCTTTAAGGTCCTTATTTGCTACGTATATTGTCTGAAACCAAGCCAATTTATATGCAAAATTTCGTGTAGTCCTGATAAATAGTTTTCCAGTAGTTGTAAGCCCGCCAGGTTAGGTTAGTTGTAAAAGTTTGTCTCATTTTTATGTAAGGGGTCATTTTTCAGGTTGACCTTTAGAAAAATACCTATTTATGTGTAAAAGAGTACGTGTAATAAAATCTTTAAATTAAAGAAAAACTATTTTGTTATATTATTTAGCATGTCTAGCTATATCTTTACTTAATATGCAGTTTTTTTCTGGATTCTCATTAATGAGTTCACATAATATATATTATATATATAATATATTATATATATAATATATTATATTTATGGTATAATATTCAGTCCCCAACATCGCAGAATTGCTGAAAAAAGAAGAACCCATTTTCTTACCACTGCATCGAAAAATCGTTCAAAAAGAAAGGCGAATTGTGCCGATTGGCTTTTTCTTTGTGTTAATAAGTCAAAGGTTATGTCCCATTTTTTTTAAGTCACTAATACCACTTAGGTGGCAAACAAGCATAATTCTTTAGCGCTGAAACAATAATTAGTCGTCTAAGCTGACAGTAGAAACACATAGCTCTATCAAAACGTTTTTAGGAGTATTTTTCTCACAAACACCGTGATTTTCACGGCGTTTACGCGTTTCGTTCATCGTTCTACAACAAGTAGTGTGGCCGGATGGCCTCAATTCAACAGAACATAGTTGTGATGCGTGGCGTCGTCTCTATACGTAGTAACAATAGCTCAATTGTGTTACAAGGTACCTATTAAAAGCAGTTTTTGTCACCTGTTACAATATTTGAAACAGCCAATTTTTTTTTGTTTTTTTTTAATCATTTTTCAGTACAACACAACAACAGTCGTTTCAGTCCCCAACTTTATTTTCACGAGTTAAATAAAATATAATTAGATATGAGGTATTAATAGATATAAATTCAAAGACCAAATTAAAATCATGCAAGCATCTTAAACTTTTTTTTTTATGCCACTAAGGTGGCAAACAAGCATACGGCCCGCCTGATGGTAAGCAGTTACCGTAGCCTATGGACGCTTGCAACACCATGGGGTATCACTCGCGCGTTGCCAACCCAAGAAATATTCTATTCTGAAATAGTTCCATTGGAGATCCATTTTCAAACATCGAAATTCTTTTTATTTTTAGTGGCCAGTTCCATAACTTGTATTACCCAAGTATTTTATAATTACATACCTCACATTTAATAACTGGCCATTTAACTAATTTTCTTACATTTACAATAGGATGCACAAAAAGAAAATAATTAAGTAGATTCCGCAAGTATGTCTAATCCTTGTGTACGAAGTTTGTAATACGAATGTAGAACATTTGAAATGAGAGTTTTCGCAGAAAAATCAATCCCACAAAAAACATTTTTATGTAAAATGTTGCCAAGACATATGGCTCGCACACTCGCATTGTCAAAAAGTTATCAGATCTCATGTACAGCCGAGCTTGCCAAGCAAGCGTGGCCAAGCCACATATTTTACCTACGGTGTAGAGTTTGTGAAGTTAGAGCTTGTAGAGTAAGGGCATGTAGAGGTATAAGCTTAGCTCTACATGACAGTGCGAGCCATATGTCTTGGCAACATCAATATATATAAAAATCAATGCCACTTTTTGTTGTAATTTTATAACTCAAGAACGGGCTCACCTATCCAAACCAAATGTTTCGGCTTTGTTCGGACTATTTAGTAGATGGTTGTGAAGTTTGCACAAAATCGGTCGAGCGGTTCTTCATTTATCACATTTTTATTATTTCACTTTATACGTAGCGAAGCACGTAGCCGCTAGTTTTACATAAAATGTTTTTGTGGGATTGATTTTTCTGTGTGTTCTATTGTAAGTTGCTTATGATATTTTTTAATTTTTTTTTGGTGTTTGAAATTTCCAAGTTTTATATATTTTTTTTGTTGATTGTGTACTAATACAAGCTTACCTTCACTTCAGGAAGTACCCTAAGAGTTTTGATGATCATCAGTGAGTCAGTGACGAAATCGGGGTTTTTTAGATATCATTAATATCTAAAGTATAAGAGCTATGTTACTGAAACTTAATACGTTTATTAAGTTCAATATTGGCGAGAATTTTGTTTATCCAAACCCTATTTATGAGGGTTCCTTGCGCTTTGCTTGGCTGTCTTGCCGGGGGGCACTCCCGTGCCCCCAGATGTCATTATATAGCGGTGAATCACAGCACCAAAATTCGACTTGAACTAGATACCAAAACCTTTATCTAACCATTGTTCCAAGACAAAAGCAGCTAGTCAAATACTATATTTGTCTCCTTGACTTGTATAGTGGTGACCCAGTGGTATAAATAATGTATCTGCAAGGACTGCCATTCTAAAGAACCAAATAATCTGTTTAGGAGTGCGGAGTGGGACATCCGACGTGAGAGCGGAACTTGGCGTTCTAGTATTTGATGAACGACGACTTACACAGAGGATGGACTTTCTTATGGAAGGAATGTAGTCAGAGTATTTGCTTAGGTCTTTTATCAAGAGTGTAGAGCATGTTCCTAATAATGTTGACTGATTGTTCCTGATATATTCTCCGAATTAATTGTGTAAAAAAATGTTTATCCATATTTCTACGATTTGTTTATTTACGTGATTGCCAGCGCTCTATGGAAATATCGCACTTTGAATTAGCTTTGTTAGAAACTGTGAATAATCTCTCAAAACATCCCGGTGGCTTAAATTCGCTTAATGTATTATATGTGTAATTAAAAACAGTTGTAATATGAAATATTTTATTATTATCTGTAGTTTAGTGACAATCATTTTGTCGTGATGATGAGATGGCAATGCGTGAAGTTATATCGTAGGATATTTATGCCTTCACAATTCATAGATATACCTAAGTTTTTATCAGAATAACAAACCAAATACATGTCTAATAATTTGAAATAAACTAAATATTAACAGAAAATTTAAGGCGATGATAGCTCAGTGGTAGTGACGTCGGATACCGAGATGAAGGTCCCGGGTTCGAATCCTACAATGAGCTTGAGCTTTCGGTGAAGGAAAACATCGTGAGGAAACCATAGCACGGTGGTAGGGTACTTTGTAGTACCCGTCTGGCTGGCTACCACCCTCAAGTTGAAAATCTGTCGCCAAGCACCTATCGGTGTGTTCCGTCAGCTGCACTTGAGAGCCAGTTCCTTCTAGGCTTTGTGTGCTTACCACCTTCGACCACATCATCACTTACCATGGTGAGATTGTGGGCAAACACAGGCCTATACACAGTAAAAAAAAAAAAAAAAAAAAAATTTAGAAGTATCTCTTCAGGTTCTGTCAACATTAACGATCACATTAAATTAAACACACACAGATAAATTTATAAGCTTTCAATAAAGTTCGGGTCCCTTGAAAGCAAACTGTCAACCGAGGACCGAATTATCTAGAATGTTTACCTGCGGACGCTAATAGTTATGTTAATGATTGTGACGAGGATGTACAACCTTATTTAGAAGTTAAATTGTAATTAGGTTCGAGATTGAATTTTAGCAAAGTTGTATTATGCTGGGGGCAACCTTTTTCATATTGTTTGTGGATGATCGGGATGGCAGAGACATAAATGGTTTATACAAAACTATTCGTTCGTTGATATTAAATAAGAACTCTTAATAATACGAGAAGTATTGATCTAAGTGTAGAGAGGTAGTTCGCCTTAAATAATAATAATACCTTATGAGGAGGCTACATTCAAAATGCAGTGCTCCTGGAGACGGCACGCATAGTGACAGTGAGGAAGTTCCTCTCTATGGAGCTTTGTGCACCGGTAACTAGGACCCGATGTTTAAAAAGGAGTTGATAAAATAATAAGCTTATGTTTCTCCTTAAAACTAGGTATAGTATGAGGCACGAATGGTGAGCACATATAGGCAATAGTGGGGGCAAGCTCGCGCATGTACACTTTTGGCCAAATCACAGTAGCCAAATGATACGCAAGAATCCAATAGACGACGAGCATTGACTGACGAACCAATCATGTGCAGCTTGACGCACATCCTCCTTCCTCATTCCGCCAAACTGACCGAAAAATTAACGACTGCGCAGGTGTCAATTTGTGCTCACCACTCGTGCCCCTTTATCGGTATCACTATATCACTTTATCGGAAGTTGTCTAAGTACAAGATTGTCTAATGATTTAAAAATTGGCTCTGCCCCGCTGTTTCACCCGCGTTCCCGGGATAAAAATCTCTTTGTCCATACCATAATGCTATCTGCATGTCTAATCGCTTAATATAAGCAACTTCACATTTATAATACTAGTTAGGATTAGTAACAATGTTAGCTTCAATGTCATCTCATCTGCACTGCACGCCACCATCATATAGATTTGAAAATGTAAGTTTGGTTTGAGATCGTCATTGATATGCTTGCAGTGCAGAGCAATTCAAATAAATGTGTCACTCGTGGGAGGGAAGCCGCGTCTTTCTCGGCTAAGCGTGCATAAAATCTTATGTAAGGAATACCTACCGTAAGGAAGATTTCATCAGCCATTTGTTACCGTGACATGAATGAATAGTTCTCATTGAATGAGCGGTACGCGCGTATTAAGTTTTAATCAGTTTTAATATTTTGATGTAGCAGGATTTTTTTCCTAGGTAATTTTTTAGATGACTGGAATAAGTATGTTGTTTCTGGAAAATAAAAATATTAATTAATTATTTCTCTAGATCGTTACATTTATAATGATAATGATGTTAGCCTTCCCTCATGCGATACAGGCATAACGATGTGTGATGTGATGTGATGTGATGTGAACCTTACTTACTACTACGTCTTTGAATCACATGATAATAGTGATTTTTATTATGCTTGGAGCGATCAACTCGTGACGTATGCATGCGCCGTAATTTGTTTGTATTACGCGACCGTTTAAACTTACATAGGGTGACTGGTAATTAGTAAAAGATACTTAGACACATGATTGTACTCATGATAACAAACAGTTTCACAAACATTTTTTTTAAATGTACTTAGCACATGAGCCCATAATATTTAGAACCTAACAAGAATAAGAATCCACCATCAGCTTGTATTTAATTTAGTTATTTATCCCTACTTGTTTCATATGGTATTCTTAAAATGAGAGACTTTTATTATTCGTAGGACATCATGAAATTTATGATCGCTATATCAAAATAAATTTTTAATATCATACTTCTTCCTTTATGATAAAAGCAAAAGTAGGTTTTTTTCTCATACAAAATAATCCAATTTGGATAAAATTTATTAGAGGGTTTATTTGGGGCCTCCGAAATCCTATATAGGTGTTTTTTTTTCTAGCCAGTGTCGGTAATTCTAAGCTACAGTCTTAGAGAAAAACGCTGAACCATGAGATGAATTTTCAAGAAAATTAAAGTGGAATTAAAATTTATTAAAAAAAAAATTATTTTCGGAGATACGAAATTTAATAAAATAATATTTTGGATAACTTCTAGCTAAACTTATGACCAAAATTGTAATACATAATTTTGTTCTTATTGTGACTTAGAAGCAGAAAAAAAAGAATTCGAAATAAATTATTATCTACGAAAATATCCTATTTTTTTTTCATTTTTTATATTGCATTTTTATTATCTTCAAAGTTCAGCTTGGGGTTAAATTAATAAATATAATTTTCATTTTCGCTGAACCAAGATATGAATTTAGAAGAAAATTAAAATTTATTAAAAAAAAATGTTTTTTCGGAGATACGAAATTATATAAAACTAGCTGCCCGGCGCGACTTCGTTCGCGTGGTGCGACCCTACTTTACCTTGCCCTGCCCTGCCCTAAACTGCCCTGCCCTGCCCTGCCCTGCCCAGCCCTACTCTACCCTTCCCTACCCTACCCTTCCCCCTTCCCTACCCTACCCTACCCTACCCTACCCTACCGTCAAGCCATTTTTTACAAACACTGAGCCACACGCAAAGAGATTGACTTCCTCCCGTACGGCCCGTACCCGTGACGTGATTTTTCTGCTAATACTGATATTTTTGAACTCGTGATATCTTTTGAATGGAATGTCCAAATTGAATAATTCAAAAAGTTATATAAAGGTATTGAAGCAGTCTTGAATATGAAGTAATTTATTTTGATAAGGATTAATACCAAGATACAAATACAGAGCCATTTCTAGAGGCGCCATTTCAATTAAATTTTTAAAATAGAAAAACACTTTTTTTGGCATAACTATAATAGTTAGACATATGGTATTGCGACACTTTTTGTAAATAATTATGTGTTCTGCAAAGTCGTAGTACATTATTTTATTCTATCATCAATAGTTTTCGCAGCGCACGCGATGTAATGAATATTTTAGGTAATTTTTTTACACCTTGGGTTATATTATTGGAGTTTTAGTAAGGATCCCTAATTTTTTTGAAAATATAATATAGCCTATGTCACTCGGGGATAGTGTAGCTTCCCAACAGTGAAAGAATTTTTCAAATCGGTTCAGTACTTTCGGAGCCTATTCAATGCAAACAAACAAACAAACAATCAAATCTTTCCTCTTTATAATATTAGTATAGATATAAAATAATATTTAGGATAACTTCTAGCAAAACTTGTGACCAAAATTGTAATACATAATTTCGTTCGTATTGTGACCGAAACAGGAAAAAAAAGAATTAGAAATAAATTCATATCTACGAAAATATCCTATTTTATTTTTCTTTTTTTTAATGGCATTTTTATTATCTTCAAAATTCAGTTCTATACATTAATGAATATAATTTTCAGCTCCCGAAACTTACAGGAATTCGTAAACAACAATAAATCCTTCAAAAACGATTTATGTTCCAAAGTCCAGACTTCTAAGTGACTTTATTACACAGATTTTACATGAAACATTTTTAATTAGTGTTTGAATGACGGACGAGTGAATCGTGTAGTGTTTATGCGAGTGAAATGTGTAGTGGCAAGTCGGGCAACAGGAGGGTGGAACTCAGTTCTATGGGCGGTAACGGACGACCGAGCGGCGGGTAAAGCTAGCGACCCATTCATTCTCGCGTAGTCGCTCGCCGGCCCCGCACGAATGTATGCCATCCGCTTTATTCACGTTAACTACGTAAACTTTCCCGAATAAGTCTCGAACTGAAATGTGTACGGTGCTTTGAACGATATTGGGTGCAATTTTGTGCAAGTTATTGATACAGTGTTATTGTGACGTTGGAGATTTTTGTGCGTTTCAAAACTTGAGGAAAACTTTTCTTTGATGTTTGGATGAATTCAACTGTTATGGATCCTATTTAGTTTTATGGGTAAGTTAAGTTTTTTAACATAATAACTTATTAATTGGTTTATGTGGCCTACTCAGGGCAATAATAAATAAATTATACATAATTTCATTAAAAACTGTTAGTTTTGTTTATTTTGGGTTTTTGGGTTCCCATATCGAATTATGGAAATATTTTTCAATATTAACCAATAATGAAAAATATTTCATTATTGGTTAATATTTTTATAATGCTCCCCTAGTCAAAAATATTTCCACCAAATTTCAAATCTCCAGGTCAGTCACGAGAATTTATTATTTCAGATATTATAACAGTCACAGGTATGACCGCAGTCGTGGCGTTACACATTAATTTATTTTATAAATATTTACGGAAACTTGAAAGGATTTGGTCTAGGAAAGGAATTCCCATCATGGGTATTTACAGGTTTTGCTTTAAAATAAGTACGAAATGCCTTAGGTCCTTTTAACACGAGACGACAACGACACCGTAAAAATGCAGTGACGATTTATTTTATATGCAGTGCGGTACCGTTGTGTGTGAAAACGGTTCCTAGAAATGTATTTTTAGCAAATTATTAGCATATAAAAAATTAATAATTATTAGCATATAATTAGAAATTTATTAGCATTTTTACAGTGTCGTTATCGTCTCGTGTGTAATCGGCTTCAGTGTTTCAAAAAAGTTTGGGTTACGAAGAAGGTAGAACTACGCCGCCCTACAGAAGATTCAGGCCTACGAAACGCTACAGCTACGAAAGGGTAATTGCGAAAAGCAAGAGCTACGAAAGAGCCTAAACGCTATTATTGCAATTGGTTGTATTAATGCATATGCGAATAATATTGTATATTAGTGGTTTGGAGTAATAAAAAGGGTATATATACTACAAAAAACGTAAGAGCTATAAAAGATACATAGCTATTGAGTATTAAAAATATAGCCAATATAAGCACTTTTGAGCCCTGGCTTTGACTTGTCCTACATCTCTTTTGATTTACTCACAACTCTTCGTGATTGTCAAGTTTCTTCGTTTTTAAACCGAGTCTTGGCATTGAGCCCACATCAGCACAATTTTGTCGTTTTTCAACAACTTGACACATGACTTCTGTGCAGTGTCTGGCTGTTATACCCCAACTCATTTTCGGTTGAGGATTACTTTCATTACTCATGATTTTACACCAAAAAATACTTATCACGCGACTCCGTGTGGCATGAAAGTATTTTTACGTCGTCGGGCTATTATTTATACAGCTTAGCCTGACGTGACCAAGCGGCTGGCGTATTATAGCTCCGACTGAAGACATGTATTGTCATACATACTAGTATATGACCAGCTGTGGGAACGCTCTGCCCACTGATAAAAATTGGTGAAATTTCGAAATAATTTTGGTGGATTTGTCATTGTTTGGCAGCATTTAATTAACAATAGTTAAAGACCTTTCTCTCTTCTATTGGCGTCATCAAAAATTATATATTTTGGTAGGTATCCATTTTCAGAACGATATGATTATTCAATAATCACTTATTTTTAAATAACCAAAAGTTAGTAGGTAAAGGTATATCTACAATGTAGGTACACCCATGTGTAATAATTACCATTATTGCGAGACACGTGTAACTTATAATAATAAAATTATTACCGTGTATTTATGAATTTTCAGATGTTTCATGTTTTCTTTTTACAAGTTTTAAAGATGGAGGTCCCTTAGTAACTTTGTTTACTGTAATACCTAAGCATGAAAGTCATAAATTTAACGTCTAATTATCTTAATGACTTTAAATGTTATCATTGGAAAATTTACTCGAATTTTCTTTATAAATAGGTACATTTTACCTAAGTTCTTAATTAACTACGTATTTTTGTTTATATTTTTGAAATTAGTATCATGAAAAATAATATTCACGATTACAAACAACCATTATTTAAATAAATGAGAATTGCGTAAGATTTATTGTAAAGTCAGGACTGGAAATGTAATGTTTACTGAGACTGACCAAGAAACGCGCTGAGTATCTATAGAAAATTATGCCACATACATTTTATTTCGTACAAAAATATGAAAAATAAGCACTCATATCCAATCACAAGCTCCCAGAGCTAATTGACATAAACTAAGAATGTATTATGGCAGAAATTATGATTATTGTTGTGATTTAATGACTTAGAAGAGCGGGATCTCCTAACAGAAGGAAATCATCGTTCAAAAGGAGATCCTAGGGTAGGGAAGGATAAAAAGAGTTGTAAAAAGTTTTGGAAAAATAAGAAAAATCGAACTAGTGAAAGTTTGGAGGCAAGTTTAGTACCGATTCCGGACAAAAGAGATCTGAGTTCAAAATTGGCCATGCAAAATATAAAAAAGTTTACTATGAGCCTTTTGTTGGCCATATTAATTCAGGTTTATATTTCAGATTTTATATCGCATTATTATATACTCGTAGTTTGCTCTGCGATATATATGCGTTTGCATTTCTTTTTAAACAAATACAGTCCTCACAATTTTAAACAATAAAATTATCTCTACTAGTATAAAAATTGTAAAAAGGTTAGTTTTGTAACTTTGGATGTAGTGGGTAATCCCAGGAACTTCTGATACTATTTTGATTCATTCTTTCACTATAAGGATACTATATTATTACTACTACTCGGGTATTATAGGCTACTTTTTAACCCGGGTATGCGAGTAAAACCGGGGGATAGGTAGTATTACATAAAAATTTAATATAAGTAAAAATAATAATATAACGGTTAAATATTGGTTAAAATCATTTTATGAGGACAAACTGTGTATACTTTCTAACTGAATTATAACAATTTCAAACCAATTTATCCACAAAATTTTCCTGAATTAAATATGGTCGAAATTAAATATCATAACGTACGCTTTTTGAATTAATACTATCCAAATTTAAATTCTAAATCCGTAGGCAAGTTATGTAGACTCTCCACGAGTTCTGTGGTATTATTTTATGTGGTTAGAAGCGAATAAACTTTTCATTCTGTAAATGCGGTTTATTTGGTTTAAACGGGGCTCACGGGCAGAGCTTGTTTCACCCTAGCTAATTGAAATCATTACGCAACTAACTGAAATGTTAAGCGTATCGCTGGTTAAACCAACATCATTTATTTTTCATGTTTTATACAACCTGCAATTTTAATAACATGTTTGTTATTTTTTGTAAACGTGTTCTGCTGAAGTCTGTATTATTTACTTTAATTTGCCGCGTAAGCTCGGCGGTGGTTAGTGGGATTCATTTTGATGTTTGTAATCAATTGGTGGGATGCTATGTATAAAGTATCGCAATCTGTCAACAAAATCTTGATAAATATGGCATCACAAAAGTTCCATTACACTATTGTCTATAGAATGACACAATCATGAGCTATTATTTATAACGGCAGACCTCCAAAGTATGCGGTTTCACATTATTTAATACTCCAAAAGCAACTTGAGAAATAACCAATCAGAATCCTTCGATATTCCCAAGTTACGATACGACATTTATAACTATTGACAAATGAAACCAATTAAATAGGAATCATTTATACAAATCTGAAATGAGCTTAAGGGATTACTTGTTTCCATCGGCCCATTTCAATTGGAATTTGGTATAGGTATCACTGTGTTTGTACACCAATGTGGGTAATAACTCCTTAGTTAAACGGAAATTATGGTTAATTAATCCTAGTCTCGCTAACTGAGGTATAATGAACCAAGCCGGGCCGGCGGCGATCTCGGTTCAGTCTTGTTAGTTAGTCCGGAAGCCACTGAAGCTGGATTAACAATGATCCTAGAAATAGTTGAGGCAATTGACCAGATTAGAACGAGGCTGAATCAATATTGATCTGCTAATCAATGGTTACATGCGTATATATGTACAGCTCATGTAATTACGGTCTTTATAATATAATTATATTTTCTAGATTAGATACTTACACACGGTCATCTGATCCCAATCTAAGCAGAGCTTGTACTATGGAAACCAGATAATTGATATAATACATATAATACTTTTGTTTGCAACATACTTAATATACATAATTATACCCAGACTCGGGACATACAGACATGTTCATGCACACAAATGCATGTCCTGTGCGGGAATTGAACCCACGACCTGCGGCGCAATAGGTGGAATCTTTACCAGAGTCTTAACCAACTGCGCCAACTGGGCCGTCAAAGATATACAGATAATTTTGCTTTAGGTCCTTATTTGTTTTATTTTTTCCAATAACGTATTTAAATACGTTTTGGCTAATTCTACCGTGAATATGCGATATTTGTAAGCAGCAACAATAATCCATAATCTTAATTACAGCGTAGCTAGGAATTGTAGTGAAAAATAAACTTTAAGCACAGGAGGCGATTAGTGCAGCAATGTTCCTTGAATATGTTATCACTTTTCTACCACACCTGCGTTTAAACTGGGATTATGTACGCGAAGTTCATGAATTTAGAAACATTTTATTTTACTGTATTTCTATGTATATGACGTAGCTTTTTGGTTAGGTACGCTCCATAAATTACTCGTCGATTGAAATGTTTGCAACAGTTTCTGGATATATTTAAACATAAATCTAAATAGGAATTCCATGTAGGTTTCTTTTTTATATAGATACCGATCAATATTCTACAATCGCACCTCTTGCCATCGACGGGAAGCCCATCCAAACACATTGGAACCAAGATGGTATCGCATCGTGAGGTGTTTCCTACCACGGGGTTCTCAGTTTGTGGAATGAGCTCTCCACTGTGGTTTTCTAAATGGAGAGAACTTCATTATTAAAGAAGTATTGTCCCGGTTATCAATATAATAATAATAATTTATAATTTATTGGCACAAAACATAAATCGACTTATTTTTGAATCCATAGGCTTCCGAACTAGTAAAAACTGTGTTTCAGGAGCCAGAGACTTAATTGTGATAGTCGTTAAGCTAGTTGGAGGCCTAGGTGGTTTGTAAAGACGAGTGTTTGTAGCGTCAAGTGAGTTCACAAATACTTCCAAAAAGGTGGTAACTTCAGTAGCTTTGACCTTCGTACGTTCCTTATACTAAGAACTAGATTTAAAACAAATCAACGCAAATTTACACATTTATAGATACATGTCTCCGTTGCGCATATTTGGTGGTTCGAAAATATTTTATTTATCACATGTTACATAAAATATTCTTATTGCATTTCATAGTGGAATCCCGCCTCCGTATAACGGGGTAAGCATAGATTACCGCAGTGTGGAGCAAGGGAGGGCCCTTTCTGTACAATCTGTGGACAAGATACTAGGTAATAAATGAATACCTAAACAATAAGTTATGTTAATGATTACATTTTATATAATTTTTCCTCCTCTCTCCTACAGAGCTTAGTGCCCAACAGGGTCCTTAGTATATATAGTGTTATTTATTTACTTAAGGTGTTTATGGTATTATAATATATGTGTCAGGAAAGCAAGCTAAATAAAGCATAAAGTATAAAAATTGCTGACGACAAATTTTGAAACTGCTCTAACTGAAGTTTTGTGATAGGATATAATTATATTTATATTTGTAACTTAAGTTTTTATTTACTTTTTTACGAAAAAGGATTTAATCTTTATATAGGTATCTGTTTTAGTCTCGGATATTTAGACTTAAAAATGGTAACAATGTATGTGAAAATTCAAGGATTTGTCGAGTTGTTATTGTTCCGAGAATGAATATAAAACATTTATCGTAGCTGGGTAATTAAATTGGTCCGGTTAAAAACAGGGTATGATAAACTAAGTATACGGGGTGGCCGGGGCGTTGTCCAAAGGTAAAATCTATTTACCATATATTTAAGGATTTCCAAAATACCCCCTGCATTGGGGTAATTTTTTCTGCGTTTGCCAGTAGAGCAGGAAATATTATTTTCATGACTTTATCGTAGTTTTCACCTATATTGATTTTTGTTTTTTGACATTATAATGAAAATTTTGTGTCTTTTTTGGTGTCAAAGAATTCCTATGCTGGTATTTACTGTATGGTAATAGTAGCTAATTACTATATAAAAGATTGAATTAGTAGTAGCGTAGTAGTAAACGTAATATTTCAATAATTGGAAGATGGCTAAAATTATGTTGTAAAAATCTCTATTCGAGCTCCATTATACCCAGTTACAAATTGAAAATTTCTTCTGAACGTTAGAGCTATAGATATGGTAACATTATTTGCATCGAAAATCTTATTGTCGTTTGACATTTTCTCATAAATTTACAAGCTTGTTTGTTATGAGATGGCGGTGATTTTTCCGGTGATATTATAAGTATTCTATACTATGGCTTGTCAGCTCTGATAATACATTTAGTTTTGAACATTTTTAAGCGAGATGGAGATAAACCTATAAATTTACCCAGAAACAGGTGAGAAAACTGTCGGACAACCTGATAGTTTACAATTAAAACTCACGCGTCATCACGCATGATGCTAACAGTACCTACACGTAATGTGTATCTCTGTGGCTATTTAATAAATATTTATGCGTGGAATAATTAGGTATCGTGTCTATTTTCGTCTATTGAGTCAGGCTTTCAACACAAAAGTATTTGTACGAATTAAATTACAAGAGTACGCGTCATCAGATTCGTTAATAAAACCGTCCTTTAACCAGTGGATTTATTGACCCGGAGGAGCTTACCAATAATTCAGTTGCGTCCGAGGGGCGGGAGTGCGTTTCTCAAACGGTCAATTGATTAAACGAAGCAATTAAGTAATCAGTCCTCAATGGCAGCGGCCGATTGTCGCAAATGAGTGCGGGTTCGACATCTGCGCTGCGCCCGCGCCGCCGCCGCCTTCGTTAGCTCGTTCCAGCTAGTTGCGCGACCTCGTGTTATCCTATAAACGACACCCATTCCGTCATTAATAAGAGTATGGACGTGGGATTACTCATGTTAGCAATATTGGCCATTTGAAATCCGTCTGTATGACATTGTAGTATTTTATTGTAGTATAAGTTTTTTTTTTTTATACGACTAATTCGGTAAACAAGCATACGGCCCGCCTGATGGTAAGCGGTAACCGTAGCCATATGGACGCTTGCAACACACGAAGCATCGCTCACGAGTTACCGACCTTTCCCCCCTCCCCGATGAGCTCTGGCGACCTTACTCACGCGCAGGAACACAACATAAAGTTATTTGGCTGCGGTATTCTGTAAGGTGGAGGTACTTCCCCAGTCGAGCTGCTCTTTGAGCGAATAAACGCTATGCTCTATCTATCTTAAAAAGTAAAGTATTAGTTTCAGCAAATAGTTACGGTACGCAACGCTGAATTTACTCAAGGATAGCCTCGTTGAATATGTCGCTTCTATCCCGTTTTATTTTAATCTTAATGCAAGTATTGCCTGTTACTGGCCGAATTTATAGATAGTGGGTCAATCAATTAACATGAGAAACAAGCCAACAGGTTCTAGGTTTAATTAAATCTTTATCAAATAACTCTACTTTCGAAAACGTTTCAACGTCAGGAAAATTTACTTATAATAATATAATACATTGTTAATGGTTGCGTGTCACTCGTAAGCTCTCATAATTAACTTGAAGGGTAAATTAGTAAGCATTGCGATACAAATATCAAGATCAATTATGGTTAAAAAGTAACATAGCGCATTGGCGAGGCATTAAACAAGTCACAGTGTATAACTTTATAGAGCCATGAATCGGCCGGTTGGCAGATCTGTTGCGAATTATTCTAAAATTAAACAATATTTATTGGTGCAAACGTTGGCAAAACTGTTCCAAACGACTGTGACATCCGGACCGATCAAAGTGATCGAGAACGAGCGGCGCTGGCGGCGTTTTATTGCAGCTCTCCGATGTTATAGCGAATGCCATATTGTATAATTGACTCCGCTTGGGCAACAACATGAATACAAAAATAAACGAATTTGCCCGATGACATTTTGTTTCACGCAAAATGGACTAATTGGATATTCATTGATTTCACAAACAAATAGAGACACATAATCAATATTTTTTTATATTACCTACCTATTAAACTATTTTACTGACAGCTTCACACTTGCACTAGGTTATTTTGATGATGTAGCTTTCCTAAACCAAATAAATTAAGCAAACTCTATCTATATATATACTAATAATATAATAAAACGGAAGAGTTTTTTTGTTTGTTTAAACGGGCTAATCACTGGAGCTACCAGTCGGATTCGAAAACATCTTTCACTAATAGGAAGCTACATTATCACCGAGTATTATAGGCTACTTTTTATCACACAGGAACACGGGTGAAACCGCGCGAGACAGCTAGTATAAAAATAAAACATTACAAATATGTTTATCCAAACCGAAAACACATTATCCAACAAGTATTCTCAATTCATAATACTTTAAGCAATGTCGACGCTGTGACCAGCGTGTCAACGTAGATATATCAATGACAAAGGTCACGTCGTGTCATCGTGACAAGTTTTCCATATGTTCTGGGCTGGCCCGATGTTATAACAGTTAATCCCTTCGGCCCCCGGAGGCCGACCCGCCCCAGCCGGCCACATGTCGACGGCCCATTAAATTCAACACCCCTACAAAAAATTATTACTTCACCAAATACGCTTCCACGGTTATAACTCGTCCAATTTGTGTTTGAGCTTCTTGAAATGTAATGAAATAAAAGGACGTGACAAATTGACAATCAGCTTCCTATTTTATGTGGGATTGTTTTAGTGAATGAGAATAAATTAAGACATACATGTTGTGTATGATAGTGAAATGCAGGCCCAGTCTAGTGCGTTGCGGATTCCGCACAAAATAATCTATAAGAGCACACAATATTTATTGACGCTTGTTTGCTACAATTTTTAAAACTTGCCATATTTTTTCGAGATTTCTTATCCCCTTTCTGACTTATTACATGAGATGATTTAAGCCAAGTCTAGTAAACACAGGTTTTAAGTGAGCCTAGGCTCCTTTTTTTATAAGTCGTTAGAAAGTGACGGATATATTTAATACAGGGTTTTGCTAGACTTCCTTTAAACCATCTCAGGCAATAAAAAAAAAACTTTTTTAGTATTATTTTTCATTTAGAGGTCATCTAGTCATATGTATTCTATGACAGACAGACATATATACAGCGTAAGTTTAAATTTAGGATCCAATTGGGAAACGTAAAAATTTTGAATGTAGGATCCAATTGGGAAACGCATAAATGTTTAAATTAAGGAGGCAAGCATTTTTCATTTGATTTACTTAAGTTATTAGGTTACGATAATATCAATAGTCATTCAAACATTTGGAATAAAAAGCTCAGTTTCGCCGAGGGATCCTTACTCAATAACCAGAACATACGCGTAATATCAGAATACATAGCGATCAAAGCGCACAACAATGGAAAAGGTTTCCTTTGAAAATAGCGCGGTTATAGCATTTCGTTAGCAAACGCGGAGTTGGTGTTCAGAAGTTAGCAAACTTCGTAACCTACACTAGTTCAAGCATAAATGTTTTCTGTGTGCCATACTCTATTCCAGTTTCCAGTTATCCAGAATTCAAAATACTTATTTCAACGATGTAATAATTTTTCTACCGTTTTTTACGCTTCAACGTTGACCGTCGGTTTTCTTGAAGTTCATAAGTGTGTTATTGGGTTCAAATGGAGGAAATGATGATAAATTCGCTGTTCTGTTCCCTTTTTTATGTCCTTCTAGGTCCCCACGGATTGTTGTTGGATTGAAACATTTTTTTTCAATGGGTAAAGACCGAATGTGGCTGAAGGTGTAAGCAAACAAAGCCTCATATGTGCTTGGCGACAGATTTCAACTTGAGGGTGGTAGCCACTCATGCGGGTTCGACAAAGTACCATACCTCCGTGCCATGGTTTCCTCACAATGTGTTTTTCTCTGAAAGCTCAATTTTATCAGCATATTTTAAATAATTACACTTGTTATTGAACTTCGTACTTTGCTCACGTCAAACGCCTGTTTTTGAAACAAAATTTTACGAAAGTTGCACCGGATATGTTTTAATATTAATTCGGTTCATAAATGAAGTAATTATCTTGCTGTAGGTACTAACCAGATTCGATGTAGAATTATACATTAAAATATTCATGCGGTAATAACGTACGCGTATGATTGTAACCAGGCAGCGCAATTATAAACTTTATAACATTGAGATAAGGTTAATAACGAATGTACTTGTGAAACAGCTGGTATTTCTCGCACATAAAGTATTTAGTAGATTGAACTATGTTTTTTGGATAAAATTTCCTTTCCCTAGGCAATTACAAACATTAAACAGAACTAGGCTTTAACTCTCGGATTATCGCTTAAAATTTTTTTAGGGATCACTAGTCCAAACTGAAATCCAAGATTTTATACTAATAGAGTGATAGCGTTAACAACATTATAGTGCCACAAGCTTATCTGGCCCGGTGAGAGAGTCGCTGTTATCGTATTGGGTGGAACAAACAACCAATGAATGTAGTGTGTATATTATCTTTAACCAATGTTGATTGACATTTCGAAATGGCGTCGGTTAGATCCTCTTTTGACCACCGGGTCAGATAAGTTTGTAGGATTATACCTTTTGTGAAGCGTGAGCAATTTGCATATAGATGCATTCATAGATATATCGTCAAATAGTGATTTACTGTCAGAAAAAAATACGATATGATTTCCTTGTCAATTGTTCTCGGTAAGAGTATAGATAAAAAACGAGAAATTTGCAGTATTTAGTCGTTCAAACTATGAACGTGCAGTTCGTTTCAAAGTAGCGTTACATATACCCGTGCTCACAGCACAAACTCTAGTACTGTCGCTCTATTCATAATCTATCTCTATGCTTTTACCCTATTTTTCCTTGTATCTTCTTCAATCTTGATATTTAACCAGACCATGTTTTTCAATCTTTAAAAATAATACAGTGTGTATTGTTTTAAACAAAAATCTGGACAAAAGAAATGTTTTTGTAGGTAATGGACAACCCAGTCAATTCAACTAATCCCCTGAAATTCTGATTCTTAGCCCAAAGCTTTGAGGCCGCAATGCTGATCCATATTTATGGTTGGAAAGTTATTCAATGCTTACGCTTCGGTATCGCTCTTGGTTTTTAATTCAATAATGTATTATTTCTTTGTTCTTAGTTTGCATTTGCGTTTGTACACTTTTTACAGGCAAGTCATGATGTGGTCGAATGTGGTGACCACACAAAGCCTAGAAATATAACTGGCTAAAGGCCGTCAGTGATATATCCTAGTTATCACATGTGCCCAGCATTGAAACTACTTAGTAACAGTTAAATAGTTAAGAGACAATTGCAAAGAATTATTCGATTCAAGAGTTTAAAAAAAACACACACACGAACACACCCCCCCATTGACAAAACACCCCTTCACATTCACCACACACCACTCGCACAAACAACGCATACACACATCCAGTAAAAAAGCAAAGAGGCTTTTGCAGTTCTTTTTCTCATATTTATTTTTTTGAAATTATTTGTATGTGCTAACAGAATGTTATATGCGCTAATGTTTTTACTTTAGCGCATATTACAAGAATAGACTACGAGTAAGGTTTGAAGTAAGCTTGCTTACTTAGCTTGGGTGCCAGGAGTTTCAACTGATCTGTGACTGCAATTGTACAAAACAACTATTTTATGATTGTATGAGCCACATTTTTGTAATGCTTAGTTTTTGTTAATAGTAAAACTGCAAATAAAGATTTATGACACAGTGTAGAGTCAAATTATGTTACTTGAATAAATGAATTTTATTATTATTATTAATCTACTTAATCTACTTAATTTTATTATGCTTATAGTTTTAATTTGTATTAAACCTGCTTGAAGGCACTATAAGTACAGTTTAGTCAGTAATTGTTTAAGTTAATGTGTTTGAAGCGGCATTTGCTTGGTAATACCACAGTATTAAAATCAATGGTAAAACTGTGGTAGTACCTTGCTTAACATTGACTGTTCAAACTACATACTTGCTACTCAGCTTGTGCTAATCGAATACATCGTCTAACTAAAACCCTAAAATTGTCCGGAAAAGGCAAGCATTTATTTACGGGGTAGTACGAGTAAACATGATACTATATCGGGAGAATTCCTATAACGATTTCTTGGGAGCGGAAATTAATTAATATAACATCTGGTCAGTTGTTTTAGGAAGTTGATAGAGCAGTCGTTATTGAGGAGTGAGGAGTAAAGGAGCAGGTTGAGGTCGCATTACACTGCCCTGTCTTCTGAAATGTATGTAGCGCAAACAGCAGCTAGATTCGGGCGTGTTGTGTGTTGTCAAGTTTAAAAGTAATTCAAATTTTGAACAGTTCTATTTGGCCAGTAACTTTCATACATGTACAACTAAATTAATCATATTGTCAATGTTCAGTTGAAACGTTAGTTGTAAAAATCAACACTGAAATAAAGGTTCTACAAAACTAGTTATGTATGTATGTACGTTTTGTTGTCGGGAAACTAACTTTAGTTACATTTAATCGTATATCTCTTTGATTTAATCAAATAATTTAGTAATGAACCAAAACTAGGTTTGTTACTAGTAAGTTTTAGTTCGAAAGTCACTCTGTTTAGGTTATTGGTAGCCAAATTTTTTGTTAGTTTTTTTTTTGTATTTTTAGTTTGATGTGTAGACAAACATTGCATCCTAGTAATATTTATACATAGTAGGTAGTATCTATTTTAAACAAAAGCTTTTTAGTCACGCCAATGATACGATATGGATGAAAGATGGCACATACCAGAAAGATTAAAAAAAAAAAACTCGTTTTGTAATGTTACTCAAGTCAATAGACAGAATAGTGCATGCTAGTTTAGTTAGTCCAGTGAATGTAGTACAGTGTAAAGAAGTTGGAAGCTGAGCTCGAGCCGTGTTCGGCCAACTGTCGCGGCGGGCGCGCTCTGCGGTCGCCCTAAACCGTATGTTTGCCTTGAATTCGTAACTCGGGGGAACTCGTACAAAAATAACATAACGAGTCGAGCTTGTAATAACATTTGTCCTAATATATTACTATTGTGACGGCTCGCAGCGTGCCGGATTTATGTACTACCGTGCGAACCGTCACCTTATTATTTATTAATATTAATGCAGCCTGTCTCCACCTAAATTATTTTTCATTAGGTATGTGAGCGAAAGACTTTTCCCTCGTGTTTAAGACATTAATATTGTGTATAAGCAAATCTTTTGATGCGTGAGATCTTTCTTCATATTCGTTTTGTTGATGTTCTATGACCGGATTCATTTTTAGAGTTCCGTACCACAAAAGAAAAATAAAATTGAACCTTTATTGTATGTATGTCCGTCCGTCAACACCCTTTTTCTCCGAAACGGGTAGAGGTAACAAGCTGAAATTAATATTAAATACTCAAGTCTGCAATCCCTTGGAGCAGTTAAAAAAAAACGCGGGTAAAAATTCCCGGCGTCTTGTGTTTCGGTGTAAAAAAGGGGATGGTGGAATAAGGTTGAACAATTCCTACGCACTCTCCAAAATATATCCTGTAGAAAACCGATAAGCAAGCAACTCCTCGTCGATGGTTGAGGCTAGTGAGTTTCGAAATTTATAATCTGGGAAAAATAATACTAGTTGAGTTCGATGACTTTTGCCTGCGTTCGTATCTTCTATGTAGGTTGATGTGATTACGTTAGTATAGAATAGAGTCGATATTAACGCATACCCGGCCGTAGCAAACGTAGCCTGAAACAGATAATTAATCAAATAGTGCGGTTGGAACAGTGCTACGGCTCAGGCTACGGCGCTACGACCTCTGCTACGACTCATACTATCGATTTATAGTTTTCATTCAGGGGTTTCAACAATTTTCAAGAGATTTTCATGTCCAACCTGAGGTCTGAGGCATCAAGAGGTAGCAAAGAAAATCACGTTTGCATTTTTATTAGGTATTATGTAAATAGTTTTAGTCAATCGCTCCGTATTGAATAGGTGGATTTGGATGCAATTAGGCACAAAGATAGGCCATAGGGTGGTTATATGACTTATCCTAGGAAAAATAAAAAAGTCATTTATTCAGTTCAGGCCCTGTTAATGCACTTATGAACGTTAAATTGGTACATACAGTTGAAATTTACCACCGAAAACATTACAATATTTGAGATTGCAGGAAAAGTAGATTATCAGAAAGCGAACTTATGCGATGTGAATATATTTGGAGCTTCATTTGTTAACTGCAGAGACGAACACCTATCTGGAAAAGTGTCTGGAACTAAATACAAAATACTTCATGAATATTGATTGACGAAACGAGGGACATAAACTTTGATTTCAACCTAAACTTTGTTACTCGACCTATTCAAAATACATATTTATTGTAAGTCATTAAAAAAGCTTTAAAATAGCAACAAGAATTATAGAAAGAAAAGACAACATATGAAATTAAAATATTTTGTGATGCGATGCGAAAATTTACTAAGTACCTATTGAACATGCAAAATTACTTCAAAAGTTCATGGAGTTCACAGTACAGTACATCATTAATTCTCCGTCAATCCATCGAGAGCTCTAGCCTAGCGGTGAGACTAGGTTGACTAGCTCTTATGCCACATTTCAAATCAATCATGTGGTCTATGCTGCGAGACGGGAGCCTATACATGATTAAAATAACGTACACCTAGAATGTAACTTATAATCTCTTATTACCTATGTAATTATTATAAAATTAATAATTAAAATTGGCACAGATTAATTTATAGACAAATCGTATTTATAAATTAATTTAACAACCTATTTTTTAACCTTAATTCTTTTTTACGTTTTATTTATTACTTTTTATTTGTAAAAAAAATACGCGTTCAAGTACCCACCCGCCTGGCTTTCAAATTGTAAATCTATCGCCATGCACCAACATTGTATGCCACCTTAGTGGTATAAAAAAAATGCGCCTACCTACGCGCAGTGATGCCAACTTAGCTACTTTATAGCTAGATCTAGCTATTTTTTGTTGTTAGGCAGCTACAATTTAATGAAACTTGTAGCTAAATTTATTTAGCTATTTTTTCTAGCTACTTTTCAATACTTTCGAAAGTTCGTAATAGGGCACTGGGTCTCGATAGAAAAAGACTAAACGCAACGCTATTGGCCTAGATGTGGGTATAGCACAGTTCATATGTTTGTGGGGTATAGGTCGGTGGGAATAAGGAGTTTTCTTATGATACCTCAAAATACCTGTCAAAATGTTGATCTTTGGATCCAATTTGAACCTTAAGTACACGATTTGACAGGTATTTTGACCAGAGGTATCATAAGAAATCTCCTCATTTAAAATTAATGCTCGCTGTTAAATATATGGTGAAAATTAACTATCTTGAAAAAAAAACGTATTTAATTTACTGATTTTTAATTCTGTTTAACAATGTTATTGTTATCTACCTACTTGGAAACATTTAGCTACTTCTAGCAACTTTTTTGGGTATCAAAATCTGGCAATCAAGCTACTTTTTCCAAGATGTCTAGCTACTTACTAAAGCTAGCAGTTGGCAACACTGCCTACGCGTGTGTTTCGACAGCTGTACTTGAGACTTGAGAGTCAGTCCCTTCTAGGCTTTCTGTGTTTACGTTATTGCTGACGTTATTTGCGTGATAACAGTATTTTAATTAAATTGCGATTTATGTATTTTGCTAATATAAAGGTATTAATTTCTTATACATAAAGGTGATTATAGTAGTAGGATAACAAAAGCTATTTCAAATTTATTTAGGAACACCTGTTTTAACTAAAATTTATCCTAACTTAATATTATAAATGCGAAAGTGAGTTTGTTTGTTTGTTTGTTACGCTGTGAAGCCTCAACTACTCAACGGATCAACATGAAATTTAGCATGCAGATAGCCTATGGTATGGAGAAGGACATAGGCAACTTTTTGTCCCGGGAACGTGGGTGAAACCGCGGGGATAGCTAGTGAGTTTATAAAGACCTTCTTGAGGCTTTCTGAGCGCCCCGCCTCCTGTGCCGCCACGGGGTAAAATCAAAATCAAAATCAAAAATTCATTTATTCAATTTTGGCCCTTATAGGGCACTTGTGAAGGTTAACAAATGACTCTACACCGGTTCCAAATACAACTTGAACTGAGAAGACTCCGGCAAGAAACTCAGCAAGTGTTCTTTTTTTTTTTAATGTGTACTTATAAATATTACAATTTACAAAATATATATAACAATAGCGTGCGAAGCGAACAATTCATTCAAATGCATTCTTGTCATCTACAAAATCAGAAACTTTATAGTACCCCTTCTTGCATAACTTCTGTTTTACTATCTTTTTGAATCTATGTATAGGTAGCTCTTGGATTTCTTTGGGTACTTTATTATAGAAACGTATACATTGCCCCTTGAAAGAGTTAAGGACTTTGCTGAGCCGAGTTAAAGGTACAGCAAGTTTGTGCTTATTTCTAGTGTTCAAACTATGAGTGTCGCTATTCTTAGGTAAGTTATTTATGTTTTTCCTCACATGAATAAGATTTTCATATATGTACTGTGACGACACTGTCATTATATTAATAGATTTAAACTTGTCTCTCAAAGAATCTCTAGGCCTTATTTTATATATTGCGCGGATAGCCTTTTTCTGCGGTACACGTGAAGTTCCTAGAAAATGCACACATATTTGCTACATTCTCTACGAATATAACTTACCTACCTTTTCAAGTAATAAACTATTTTAAAACTTCGTGCGTCATCTTATGAAACGTTTCGTTACTTTTTATTATTTTTTGGTGACAGAAGTAGAAATACATGTTACGAAATATTTTGAGAGGGTTTTTCGTAAAATAAGCAGAGGTATGAAGGAATACTATTTGCTGAAAAAAAAAAAAAACGCTTTTGCCGCACTTCTGTTGACCCCTCATAACGAAATTTTGATCTAAATTGCCCGCGCCCTTTCGTTGCCTCGGATCTAGTCGGTCGGTTCAGAGGTTTAGTCATGAAAAGGTAACAGACAGACAGTCAGAGTTACTTTCGCATTTATAATATTAGTACCCCCCCGGACTTTGATCTTGGCTACAGGCCTGGTTACTCTAAAGGGATTTTTACTCGATGATGTTAAACTAAGAGGGTAAAAGAGCGGACCGTGAGTGAGAGATACTGCGGAATAACAAGACCTTCTAATCTGTCCCCCAATGAGATATGGAGTTGTTATAAAAACATCATCATCATCATCAGCCTATAATGTCCCACTGCTGAGCACAGGCCTCCTTTCACAAATCAGGGTGAAAGGGAATGGGCAGATACTCCTCCCACTGCGAATCTGTATAAAAACATTTATACATTTCTTTATAAACATGTGTACATCATTTACACATAGTACACTATGTAAGTGTACATGAAGATCAGATGAATGTTATCGTACTACAACACCAGTACACAATCATCGATTAATAGTGTACTCTATCGAAAAAATTCCAAGTTCCTCGACAGTTGTTCTCAGTAGAGTGGTATTTACGGACATTACGCAGTTCTGGTTTTTATCGTAACAAGAGCTGTTAGTTTACTTCAAATATTTAAATGTATGCGATTACTGGAAAATTGTAAATGGAAGTTCAAACGTAGATTTACACTATCCTCTCTGAAGCTGTTTTCGGAATATAATCCGAATTGTTAATGTAATTATTTAAGGTAAATCTTCTGTGTTTTAGTATTTAGTTTTGTGTTTAATTTCGAGAACGCGAGGAAAACCAGGGGGTGAGAGCTAGTGTCATTACAATGTCTTAAATATAATAATAATGTCTTCAAATAAGTCAAAGCTTAGGCATTATGAAACACAGACAGTTGTCGGTGAATCTATTAAAGTAAAATAATGGTTAGCCGAAATAATTCGTAAAAGCTGATTAAGGATGAAAGAAAAATAAAACTTATTTCGTGAATGTTAGGGTAAGAAAAAGGCACAGATTTTAATGACCAAGAGCTTTGAATATTTACTACTTAGAAAAGATTATTATAAAAAACCTGTAGTTTATTAAAAAAATATATACTTATCTAAAAACTATAATGTGACAGTTTTGATGATGTCAGTTTTTCAAATTAACTATTATCTACGATGAATAATGATTCCTCCTCCTCCTTGCATCGTATCCCTCAATGCTGAGTGACGTGAACTTATGGGTTAATTTATCGAGGACTATTGCTCGCCATCTGGACTGATCTTCTGCTGTGTGGATAGCACATAGCACAAACTTTACTGGTGTCCAATGTAGAGCGTATTTGGTCAGACCAACGCATCGAGCTTCGACCCCTCGACTTCTTTCCCTTCGACCTTACCAGTAATTAGCAACTTCTCAAGGTTGTCGCCTCTCTTTATTGATATTTGGCCGAAGTACTCAAATATTCTTATAATATATAAGTTGTCGAAAGTCTTTGCGTGATTTTGAGTGCGCCTAGAATGGATGCGTTGGTCCGGTGTGCTGTCCATGGAATCTGCAGCATCTTCCTCCATTTCAAACGCATCCATGCGTTTATAAAAAAATTAAAAATACATTTCATTACGTAATACCTATTATAAAAAACACTAATTAAACTTTACCAGTTATTTATAATCTTTATACAAATGAATTCCTATTTTCCTTTGGTCATGCCATAACTGGAGAACGACTTCCATCTTTTTTTTTAAGTTTTCTAATGCTTTGTTGAAGGTTATTACGGAACAAAAATGCGCAGAAAATTAGAAAATTTAAGAAAACTTTGCGACTATATAAACATTTCTAATGTAACCTTGGCGTGGTAGGGTAAGGTATAGGGTAGACAACCACGCAAACGAAGTCGCGTCGGACAGCTAGTCTTTATATAAAAAATCTTTCATTCTTTCTTACATCAATGAATAAATATTATGATAACGACATCGAAACGACATCGATGTTTGCTTTGGGAAATAGAAACAGCTATGTAAATCGTCTCACCACACCAATATGTTAATGAACAAGTGACACTTATTTGTATAGACCACTCACCTAATAATTCAAACCAATATGTTGGACAAATTTGTTGATTGAGATGTAATTTGTATGAGGCCAAAGCAAATGTTGAAGTGGCCAGCGGAATGGCTTGAATGTGTTCCATAAATATTTAATCGCTTGGTTTTATTTACCAATTATCTGTATCACATATGTTTCATCATGTTACATCATCAGTGCAGCTGCCGAGAGAATACGTTTGTGAACACATTGCTAATATTGGCCTAATCTCGGAAACGGCTAATCTTATTGCGATAGGATTTTCACAGGAGGTTCAGTATTTTCTTAGGCATAGCTTAGTGAATGTCTCATCATAATCAGATTAGCCGTTTGAATGATTTGGCTAATATAAACAGAAACGCATTCTCTCGGCGGCCGCACTGTAGGTAACATTCCTCACACACGGTCATCTGATCCCAAACTGATATAATACATATACATACTTTTTGTTTGTAAATGCATACTTAATATACATAATTACACCCAGACTCAGGACATACAGACATGTTCATGCACACAAATGCATGTCCTGTGTGGGAATCGAACCCTCGACCTGCGGCGCGTAAGGTGAACCTTAACCAACTGCGCCAACTGGCCCGTCATTCATTATTGATAGTCGCAACACTACGTTTTGCTACAATTAACCGGACGGGGCGTATTGGTGGTAGGTAGATATCCTGACTGCCACGCTACAGAACGGGGGCTCATTTACTACCCAGGAAAATTTGTTTGCATGAACTTGATTGTTTGTTTTTGTCTAGAGTTGTATATTTATAATATGTGTATACTATACACAGGCAGAAGTACCTCATAGCAATTATCTCTAATCATTATTATTAATTGCTGAGTTACAGCTACCTTTATTTTAGGGCTGAAGGTTTAATCAAGTCACTCCAAATTCGAAACAGGTTTCTTGTGAATGGTACACATGGTACTTAATGATTATCTGATAATTTAAAAAAATAGGTTTAGCCAGTTGTTTTGTTTGATACAATACAATGTTTATGGGAACCATGACCTGATGCCGCATCCAAGACCATCTTGTCACTACGACTTTTCTTCAAGTTTTTTCTCACCTGCCTGATGCTTCTGCAGGACCTAACATCTAAACTTTTAAAGGTAAAAGTTATGTGTCTAGCCCATTCAGCGGAGGCCGCAAGCAAAAACTTTAGTGTCTGCAAGACTTTCCAGTATCGAGAATTTATTATCCATAATGGAGTTTGATAATAACCTAAATAAGTTTTTATAAAGAATATTTACATCATTTTTAGGGTTCCGTAGGTCAAAGGGAAAAAACTGAACCCTCATACGATCACTTTGTTGTCCATCTGTCTGTCTGTCAAGACCCTTTTTCTCAGGAGCGGCTTTGGTATCAAGCTGAAATTCATATCAAATACTCAGGTCTACAGTCCCTTGGAACTGTGAAAAATTCAAACTTCTAAGCCAACGAAATCAAAAGGTACAGCCATTTATGCTGCAAATTTTCGATACTCGCAAGGGAATCAAAACCTACAAGGTTCCCGTGAACTCAGAATCTTGAAATTTGGTACGTAGCAACGTCTTATAGCACAGATAAAGGAAAAATTGCGAAAAGCCATTCGAAAAGCATAAATTTTTAGTTACGTCACAAAAAAAAACCGAAAAAAGGGACTCTTCGAGACTCGATTCCCGTGATATATATCTACAAGTCTGTACGGAATCCTCGGTGTGCGAGTCCGACTCACACTTGGCCGGTTTTTTCAGTATATTTACAAAGGAAGGATACCTACCTTTACCACAAAACTCATCTGCGTAGTTTGCACTCGCTCGACCCCAAGGTTCGTTAGTTAGGTTTTGATTGGCGAGTTCGAGCTCCAACTGGATCGCGTTTTGGATATTCCAGAGCACAAATCAGACCTGTGAACAATTTACTGTGATTAACAAACTAAAAATCTTTGTGATTTCCAGGTATTCTGGGCCTACGTAAATGAAGTCCAATATCTATAGACACTGTACGTCTACGTTAAAATATCAATTAGGTACCAATAGAGGTACTCCAAGAAAATTTTATGGCAATAAAGACTCAAATAGAAGATGTGTCAAAGTGTACTTCATCTAAAACGAACACATTTTTAGAATAATCCTATATTAGGAGGTATCGCAAACTGTTCGAACATAAAATGCAAGTCACGATTTGAACTAAGATTTAATAAATCTATGTATTCTGCAGGTATTATGTAGAAAGAATGAATGTAACAAACGGAATGGCTTAGGTACCTACTATAGTAAGTTGATTTATAGCATAGCACAGCTAGGTAGCTGTGAACAGTTTGCATTTCGATGTTCGAACGAAAGGTTCGTTGGTTACATCGACTTGGAATTTCATTCGTTGAACCGAATGGTGATAATTTTTGTGGTAATATTTGTATAAAATATATACCATTTGTATACCTACTTATGAAGTAATTTTATTATTAGGATTATTTTTTTCGTCCACATTTCAATTTCAGTTCATTATGTAGCGATATTCGAAGATTTCTTTTAAATAAAAGCATAAGAAAACATCTTATTTTAATCTATTACTGTTGGTATAAAGGTTGAGTTTACAATGCAGTCTTCGTCCTTATTACAGAATAATTTGAGAATTTAGATTTACAAATAAGGTATTCTTAAATTTAACAAGATTATTGAGAAGCCTTAATGAAGTCGAATCGAGTTTGTCCAAGTTACCTTCAAATTCAATATCGGCTAGAAAGTTTTGTGAAATGCAAGATACTGAAAAAGTTGAGTTTGGTATTTATTAAAATTGCTGTTTTTTTATTTTATGTTGGCCCATGATTCAACTGGGTACGGCAATGAATTATGAAAAGTTATAAAACTTTTACCCAGCGTAAGTTATTTATTGCTTTTTTATAGATTATAAATTATAATTTTACAAACAATATTCCAAACATAAATTTATGAGAAAATGGTCGTTTATATAATGTTTATCAAGTACCTTCATAATTTGAAGTAACATCATATTACATAAAACTAAAATATTTAATTAGATCTCAATCTCACTATAGCTAACATTACACTGCTATAAGATACAGAAATCAAGGTGTATTTTCTATTTAGTCTATCTGCGCTGTATATTTTAAAAGGGAGTGCTCCTTACCGTATATATAGGATCAGAGTATATAAATAGATATAGGGTAGAAACTATTTCATTTATTAGGCTTCAATTTCAATTTTAACCAATGTAAAGCCACCTCTAATATTATGATAGTAGAGCTAGTATTATTAGGTAACTTGGGAATTAATATGGCACCTATATAGACATTAATATTGCTAGATCGACCGCATCCGGCCCGTCATACTAATTGATCGTTCATCAATTTTAACAAAATCAGCGAATGTCTGCGAGTGGTCAGCAGAAATGCTTTATTTTTAATATAAACCGTGTCGTATCATATGATATCGTCGGAAGTCGACACATCACGGATGCAATGTTTACTCTAGCAAACCGCAACGCGTTTACGGGCGAGGCGGCGCACGCGCTCCTGTTATTATTATTTATTTTTACACGCGCCAGCTGACTTGCGCAGTTTTTTTTGTTGTAAAGGACCACCCGAACTCAAGTGTGCTTAAAGTGGTCGATGTCAATTTGAATGTTTGTCTTTACGCGTCGGTACATTGTAGACGGGATTATGTATGACGTTATAAATCGAACGTGTGCACACGGTCATAAATTACCGTAAAAACTTATAGGTATTATAGAATAATACCTACGTACCTACTATAGGTAGCACGGTATTAATGATTTCATGACCTACTTACTTAGTTCATGCTCTATTAGGCACGCAGATAGGACTTTGCGAAAAACTCATTTATTGATGCGACTCAAGTTGTCGTCTACTCAATAATTGTAGAAAGGAGATATCATTGTACACTTATTTATTCGATTTATTTTTACAATTGATGAATCTGCTTACCTGCTTCACAAGTACCTTACAATACGTCTATTGTGGAAAAAGGGGAAGTCAAGATATATTTCAATGATGGTAAAGTGATTTCTATAATAATGCCATACACTCGAGTAAATTATTGTTTGTTCGATAACATTTATTTGGGGTTTGTAAATAACATAGGATTCACGAGGACTATATAAAAAGAATAATAAGAAATGGGTATTCAGATATACTTAATAGGTCCTCGTCTCGCATCGATCATTCCGAATCGGTCATAGATTAGGCGGTGGGCGGCCATTTAGATTTTTTAACATTTGTGCGTGGCTGCCGCCTGCCGCCCGCCCCCGCCGCGCTGACTGACGGGAGCGTGACTCTCTTTGACATTATTAAATTAAGTTACAAAAATATAAGCCTTACTACATTCACTGATTGGAAAATTACGCGCTTACACATAAAATTCAGCAGCTACGAAATTCCTAATAATTAGAATATTAGCGTGGCTTATTAAGGGTACCTACTTATATTGAAATCAAAACTTGCTTTTGTTTGATCATACAACAATCTGACGTCATGTTTATTACTAAAGAATGAAATGTTTTAATAAAAATAGCCTGAAGAAAGACAATTAATTTATTGCTAAAGTAAATTTTATTTAAAATATATGTATATTCGAGATCATTTTCTCGAATTTTTGTTTTTTAGCCATAACATTCTATGTCAGCTGTAGATGCAGTGTGGTAAGAAGGCCCAAATCCTTCCCTGATGAATGCATCCCGCCTGGCGACCCGCGGCCGCCCGTCATCCGTCACGCGGCTATCGCCCGTCTCGGCCGACACAAAAATTCTCCCCCCAATGTTACACTTGATTAATGCTTCAAAAACGCCCAATTAAGCGCACAACCGAACATTTTATATAACTTTACCCGTATAAGTAACAGCTGTGGGCGAGGGATTGGCATTTTTACCCCATTAATGAAGGTTAAGGAAAAAATCGCCGAAGATTTCAATGCTTGTTTTGGTGAGTCTCGCTGTTTATTATGGTGCGTCCATGCTACGCGAAGCGGGCACGAGCCGAGCCTCGAACGAACAGGATTCGTCGTTGCTCGCGATTTCAAGCGTCGACGAGCGTGAATCCCTGTGTTCGTGAAAAAACTTACAATCGGGCGAAGCGCAGTCGAGCACGCTACGAATGCTCGTTCGAGGCTCGCAAGCCCGTCCACGCTACGCGAATTGTGCTCGCAGTGTGCTCGTTCGTGGTTCGGCTCGTGCTCGGTTCGCCAAGCATGGACGCACCATAAGACCATCTGTGCCCTATTTCCAACCTGGTGGTACTAGATCGATACGAAATAACAAATTCATTCATATTGGGTTGGTGTTACAGACAGCGACAGCTTGAATTAGTATAAAACGGTTTAGAAATTGAGAACGATTTCGAATGAATATTTATACCTACTAAATGGCGCTTTGTCTTTTATACCGTCTTAAATTGTCATGTTCAAATCGTTTATTAAAATCTCTTTCAATTTTAAATACGTCTGTGTTGTCAGTCATCGCAAAAGTCTTCATTGTTTCTAACGTGATTGATGATCATACTCCATAGTTTGTACAAAAACATAAAGATTTTTAGATAAGTTGGAATGGATCTTTGATGGCTTAGGAATAACATGGCGTATTTAATAGTAGATATAACCAAGGGGGGAGGGGGGAGTAAGGCACAAATGGAAGGCGAGTTGGTTTTAAACTTTACCTCCCTAGGGACGTATAGTAGCATTTACATCCCGCTTCTTAGATACTTTTAGCTCTACTATCAGAGTACGAGAGCTGAAAAATAATGAAGAACTCTACAATAAAAATATGATATTCTAAATAATTGAATAGCAGTCGTAAGAAGACCGAAAATTGCATGTAGAAGACCCTACCTAGAGTAACTTTTTATTTATAAATAAATAAATAATAAGTTAATAATAATAAGGCGTTGATAAATTATCTCATGTTTTTTTCCTTGATCATGGTTATGGTTTATGAACATATTTACAACAAATATGTATAAAATACAATCTACATATAGAACATTTCCTCGAGTCTGCCGCTGCTATCGAGTAATGGCAAGATCATAGGTATTTTTAAACATGCTTGCTAATCATGTTATTTCGGACATTGATAGCGGGTGCTAATATTGACCTTAGCGACCGATTCAATACCAGAAGAGTGTCTTTATAACATCATATTAAATACAAAAGTGTTTTTACTATGTTAAAAATATTATCCTAACTAATATTATAATCGCGAAAGTTATATGTATGGGTGTTTGTTACTCTTTCACGCAAAAACGACTGAACGGATTTGGATGAAATTTAGCACACAGATAGAATATGTTTTGGATTAATACATAGGATACTTTTTATGCCTGGAAAATATACGATCCCTCGGGAATGCGGATGAAACCGCGCGGGACAGCAGTATAACATAATATTAAAATATTTTTTATATAAATGGATTGGCTTTTGTTTGGCCACCGACCTATAAAGGACGATGACGAAGTCTAAAATGGAGCAACCTTACCCTGAAGAAACCTATTTATTCTGGCTTTGAAGGTCCCTAGTTCCACTCCCTTGCTGGCCGCCATAAATGAGGAATTGAGGATTCAAAACGTTGTGGAAAGTTAGCGAAAACAAAGTGTTAATTGAACATCAATTGTTTCAGGGCATAATACCAACGATGAGTTCGCGACGAGGGGGCGACAGGCCGGCCTGGGTCCGTGGTGCCTCGGTGCAGTAAAGAACTAAGGTCTACCTGAAGCAGGGTAGCTGCACCATGGCGTTTGTACGGATGCACTCACGGATCCTGCTGCTCATCTTGATGTTGCTGTGCAGAGGTATGTCGGCTTTAACACTTTATACGAGCAAACTTACACGCTTTTAATCACACATACACGATGCGATAAGGTGAGGCCATTGGCTGGTAGGCGGGGCAGTACTATCACATTTAGTGTATTTTTTTCTTGAAATAAACAGGGTTAAATTTAAATTTTTTTTTTTTTTTTTTTTAATTTCATTTTTTCATTTAATTTCGTGGAGGGGCGTGAGTGAGTGTGTATCCCTTCTTTAGGAACCTAGTTAATCCTTTTAGTTGGCTATACCCTGATTGAAGTTCATATAGGTATATCTCTCGTTCTTACCCAAGCAGCACGCAAGCATATTCTACATCAATAAACCAGCCCATTTAGAACTTAGAGTTCTTTTAGAGACTTACAAGAGTGTAAAGAACAGTTTTAATACTTATAAGAGTGATTTATGAGATATTATACAGCTCTAGCTGTATAAAATTCTTAGTAAGGGATCCGCGTCAGCTTAGGGTTCTTAAACAGAATATCAAAACTCTACTATACAGCGTTAAGAATTTTATAACACTCCAAGCTGGTTTTATCGTTAAAGCTGTATATAGGCTGTATAAAGGGATCCGCGTCAGCTTAGGGTTCTGAAATAGATATTATAACTCTATAATACAGCGTTAAGTGTTTTCTGACACTTCAAACTGGTTTTATCGTTAAGGCTGTATACTGGCTGTATAAAGGGATCCGCGTCAGCTTAGGGTTCTGAAACAGATATTATAACTCTATAATACAGCGTTAAGTGTTTTCTGACACTTCAAACTGGTTTTATCGTTAAAGCTGTATACAGGCTGTATTAAGCATGTGTTCACTTACTTAATACAGCAATAAACGTTCATAACTTACTTAATACAGCTACTAAGACTTATAACACACTCCAAGTATCGTCTAGGCTGTATAGCAAATTGTCGACATTTTAACATTTACAATAACAACATTTAAATAACAATTAAAGGAATATTTGATAATAACTATAGCCGTATCATGGTTATCAGCTTGAATAATGATCTTGTATACTCATATCTATTATTTATAAATATATTTTTATTCTAACCTTAAAAACAAACACTTATTTACTGTATTTAGTATAATTTCTTCATTATGGCTTGATTATTTTGTTGGCGCGTGAATATTTTGACGGAAAACATACACAGGTTCACAATAAATTAAAATTTGCACATTGAATTCATCAATAAACAGCATTAGATATCCAAGTCCAAGATTTTATCCTTTCCATTTATTAAATATTATGTCGCCATTCAATATGGCATCGTAAATTTATTTTATTCTCACATAATTCTCTTCGACAACCTATTTAGAACTCTTATTCTTACAAGATACTTATAAGAGGATATCCGTAGAGTATAGGCTGCTCTATACACCTAATAACAGCTCTAATACAGCTTTTATACTTGTCTTTTGTTTATACAGCCTCTATACAGCTCCAATAACGAAATAAGCTGTGTAATGTGGGCCCTTTTTACACTTATAAGGCCTGTATAAGCGCTTATACAGCCTTTTTACAGCCTGAATATTCAGCTTTTAGTATAAGAATGAACTTTAATACAGCCTTTAAACAGCTTGTTATGCTACTTGGGTACTCACTTAGCTCGCTCTTTGAGCTGATGAAAAGGAAACAACAAAATTTACCGAAAATCCTCAAAACTTAAATTTATAGCATTTTCTTTTTTTTTTTTATACGACTAAGTCGGTAAGGTAGCATACGGCCCGCCTGATTGTAAGCTGTTACCGTAGCCATATGGACGCTTGCAAGACACGAATCATCGCATCGCTCACGCGTTACCGACCTTTCCCTCCTCCCCAATGAGCTCTGGCGACCTTAGTCACGCGCAGGAACACTACTTTACACAACATAAAGTTATTTGACTGCGGTATTTTCTAAGGTGGAGGTACTTCCCCAGTCGAGCTGCTCTTTGAGCGAATAAACGCTGTGCTCTACCTCTCTTAGCATAACATAGACATGGCGGATTGGCAATATAGTTGTGATGTGACAACTATACCGATTGGCGCAACAAGAAATTCTAACTATTTTACTTCAACTTGACATCGCTACTCTACTCTGAACTGAAGCACACTACATAAATAGAGTTGGTAACTTTTCCTTTCCGCGATTCCCACACTGCCCACGCTTACGGTCATTCGGCGCCCACGTTCGGTCAGTGTCCGACTGAAGATTGTTTTCATCTCGCGACTTACGCTCGTGTAAATTCAGTATATAACCATATTATTATGAGTTTGGAAGGATTGCACGCTGTCGACATCCCGCTTATATGGTCACAAAGCTTTGTTTCATCGTTCATCAAGCGAATACCAAAGGAGTGGAACTCGCTCCCAGGGCCTATGCTTCCTGAAACCTTTAAACGACATTTGCTGGGCAGGTGTGCTGCATGGACGCTGGATGGCCAATCGTTAGGCTATTTTACGTTTAAAAAAACCATCACTGAATTATCAGAGGATTTTCGTTATAATTGGTGAATTTATAAAATTTTATTTTATCGATTTAAAACTTGATACTTGTTTAACTAACATTGACAATAACACTAACGAAAAAGATACCCCTGTATAATGTTAACATTTTTTAAAAGACCTATTCCACTTGTTATGAAAGGGCTTAAAGGTGTAAGCCTCAGATGGCTTCTAAACCCTTATATACGCGGCGTGGATACGTTCAGTGAGCGCTGAGGGCTGCCAGCCGGACCCTTTTCTGCGATACGAGTACCCAACACGATTTTATTAGACATCTTTGTTTCCGTCATAGCTATTATAAGTATCTATGCAAGATTTCTGCTTCATGTCATTTACAGTCTCTGTGTAGGCCATGACCATAATTATTATTATTTGTCGACGGACATGACGAAACCATAAAGGTTCCTTGTTTGCCCTAGAACCCTAAAATAGTATTTCAACACCACACTGTTTTTGAGTACATCATTGCTGACTGCCAATATCTTTGTAGGTATTTTTTTTCTGAGGAAATATTCATGGGCGTCATTTGCATAAAAAATTATGTAAGCGCCAATAGTAATATTTTGAGGTTGGTACTAGAATATCTATAGAAATTTCTAGAAACTAAAGATAGTCGCTTGCAATATAATATAGTACAGAGGTAAAATATAGCATCGTAAATAATTTAATCCATCACGAAATATAAATTTAGTCATAAATCCACTGTACACATAAACTTGGAGCTGATAATCTCGCTACGAACTATCAGTATGTAAATATAAACAAATTACAGCACCTAATAGTGTACATTGATCGCGTTCGTTCGATGTCTAGCCTGCTGCCTGCTGCCTGGCCCAGGCAGGGCGAAGCTACAGATATATCTACATGTACCATCAATTTGTTTGCGTAGCAAATTGTCTGACAAACTTGATCAGTTGCGACGTGAACTGTTTTTATTATGGAGATAACGTTTTCTAACTTTTGTTTGTAATTATAAATAAGCAAGCCCCTCGTTTCATCGCTGCTTACTCAGGGGGCATAAAACCCGGGTAATTTTTGACTTATCTCCAAATTGCCAATGTGAGCAACATCGCCAATTTATGTCCTTTCAATAAAAGGGTATTGTTTGCAAAACCATTTATTTTAGGGGACACTAATAATAGATCATTTCTTTGTTCTTTGTGTGTATCAGTGTACCTATATTGTGGGGGTATCGAAAATAGCACTTGTTGTGTCGTTGATCGACCGTAATATAATTAGCAAGGCGGCAGCAGGTGGACGACACAAACTTGCACTTCCCATTGCTATTTCCTAAATCGAACAATTCACACGTCTCTCTTTTCCCTCATTTTTCTCTCCAACGGGACAATATATATTGACTTTGCTTTTATTGAAATTACCCTCTTCGTCGCGGGAAGAACGAATTAAAATCGCATTAGGAAATCCCGTTTCCGCCTAACTTTTCCAGTCTGTGCACAGAGTCCCGGTGTATCGGAATAAATGGCCCAAACTTTGTTTATTTATATAGTCTTGCTGAATATTTATGTTTTTGTTCCTAATTTTGCATTCCTGTCACTTTAAATACGAGTTTACTGAGTGGAGAAAAACTCATTTTGTGCTTTAGGAAAAATATCTTAAGTTACTTTATGCGAATTTTGATGGAGTCTACATTAATTAAATTATTTGTAGGAAATACGAATTATTTAATAATATCCAAATTATAAATATGAAAGACTTTTTGATTGCTGAAGCTGCAGAGGTACACTGACGCGCAAATACCTGGCACCCTCCCGAACACCTTATTCCTGGTTCACACCCAGGAAGAAAAGGCATCTTTTACCAACCAGGGATACGGGGCTGCCACGGGCTCACGCGTCTTTACCATACATGAAGCTCAGGGTTCAACGTACGAGTCGGTAATCATTCTCCAAACAAGACCAAAAAGGTTGCAAATCCACGAGAGTGTACCGCATGCGGTCGTAGCAGTGTCGTGTCACACTGTCAGCTGTGTATACTAGTTATACAGTTACAGTGGTTACAGTGATGACGCCATAGGCAGGTTCGCAAAACGGGCGATGGCAGCAACAACCGAACAAATCCTCTCTCAAAACCTAAAAATGGCCATGAAAAATAGAGACAATAATGTCGTGGAGCTCAAATACGCGCGGGGATTTCCTCCGGGGCAAACGGGCAAGCAAACTAGACTGTAAAATGCAAACTGTAGAAAACCGTAAAATTATGTAATATTTAATCGCCCATAAGCTCAGATAATAACAATAGTAATATGTAGTGTAAATTAGTATTGTAATTAACACATAAAAGCTAATAATATGTATCCTAGATAGTATAAATTAACACAGTATAAATATTATAAATTTAATGAATATAAATGTATTAGAATAATTTATTTATTGCGCGGACCAAGATGTCCAAATTGTGAAAATTTTAAAGCACAGAATTTGTAAAATATTATCTAAAAAGAGTACGGACCACGTAATGTAGTAAGTAGTTTAAACCGATAAAAAATTTTTTTTTTTTATTATTTTGATTTAAAGTATTAAATAGTCCAGACTTGAGCAATAAGTGTGAAATGTATAACAATTGTACCTTCCTTGTAAGTAGGTACTTAAGTAATGGCATTCGTTGATTGTTACAGACCCTGCTTGAAAACGTAATTACACGAGAGTACTCTCGTTATACTTTCAAAATAGGAATAAGCTACGACGCTAATGTGTCCAAAGTTGGTTAATATAAAAAATGCCTGGGGAGTCACGCCTGTTCGCTGTAGCGGGCCCAAATAGGATAATCGCGTAGTTATTGCCTATGTCGGAATAGACACTAGCCACGCCAACTGCTCGTTTATTTACATGCCATAATCCATGGCATAACGTGCCATAACTCCGGTTATGTGGAAATGTCTTACTACCGACAAGTCGCGTCGCGCTCTGATGGATGCTTAACTGCCACGACGTATTTGTATTCAATGATGGGCCTTCAAATTACGTCTAACAGGCCCATTATTTTTGTTTCAATTGCTGATTTGTACTAAGGTACTATGTATGTATATTGACGTAGTTATAGAAATATGTTTAAGATGCTTTCATTGGGATTTGTATTTTAGGTAGATTATTGAAGCGTCATGAGCACTGTAAATTACAAATCTATTTATTTTTTATGTTTCCTTTGTACAAATATTCATAATTCCTTGTGGTGAGGTTTGCTTCGTAGCGAGATAATTAGTAAACTGAGGGAAGAGCTTTTACCTGTTCAAGAAATAAAACAAAGGCTCTTCATCAATTAGTGTTCATTTTGTTATTTCGGTTCAATTTTAAAATAATTAGTCAGCTAACCGACCGAAAAAAAGAGGACTTTCTATGTTCGACGCGTTTGTTTTTTTTATGTATGTATGTTCATCGATTACTCGGAAACCGCTTAGGCGATTTGCATTGTTTTAACTGTATTATATCACGGTCGATCCCGAGGTAGTCCCATATAAAATTTATCATGACCTGACTATGGAAATTTGAGATAGAATGATATGGATGGATAGGACATAAACGAAAGCCTGCGTTATATTTGTTACCCAGTGTAACCACCAATCTACCCAGTGTTCTTCCATACGTATATCCTACGAAGTAAATCCATCATATACGGTTATGATATCTGGCTCTAATGATGTTACAAAGCCCAACGAACCCTACACTAAACTATTAAAATAAAGTACGTACCTTAAATATATCCAAAAGTCTCCCAAAATGTAAAGGAAACCTTAATAAAATAAATTTACCTCAATTTATTTAGTAGTAACGTTTTTGTCAAACGTCTATTAGAGGGTACGTCGTAAAGCCCAACATTTCATCCTAAATGCGACAGGTGGCTTGATGCCTTCCCTACACTTACTAGGTATACAACTACACTTTGAACTACCACAAATAATATTTATTTGACGTGTTTGAGGTGTATAATAGTCTACGTGTACGTACCTTTTTATTCAGACCGCACCTGCACTCGCACTGATTATGCCTAATTCTACTTTCAACGCAAATGAAGGGGTTGTTGGCATAATTTTCATGTACATACATATCTGTTCGACTTGGACTACGAATTATTAAATTACTTTTTGTAGATACTGCAACAAAGAGTCATAAATGTCAGCCTATATCCACCGTTGAGTATCTTCTTAATTTAGCCTCCTATTTTAGAGTTGCGTAGTTGAAAAAGGAAAATTATTAAGTAAATTCTATTGTGCGATGCACTTAATATCCTAGTCGGTTAAGTTAAATGGCGCCTATTTAGAATACGATTAATTACCACTTCACTTCACCACTTAATTTTGATACACTTTCTGAACCATTTCAGGATCAGGATTATAAAAATCACATCAAATTTCATAGATAAGCCAGGCTGTGCTATATTTTTCCGGTAACATGTATGTACTTAGTGATAATAACATTGTTTATCAATATTAAGCCAATAACTTGTTTGTTATGAACTAATGATGTGAACTCTATCGGAAATAATCTGCCAGAGTTGCCAGCTTTGTGCATTATTTAAATTATTATTAAACTATCTTTGGTGGTGTGGAACGCTTTAATACATTTAATAAAATGAAAACCTTTCATGTTTTTAATATACTTTTACCTATAGCAGTGGTTCCCAAAGTTGATTGGACCGCGACTCACCTAGCACAAAGTTCCGACATCGGGACCCACCTCTTGGTTTTCATGAAGGAAAAAGGGGCATAACTATATGAATGAAGGACTTGTCAGGGCCCACGTTTTAGGGGTGTAAGGGTCCATATAACACCTTTTGGATCTTTGCCAACCTCACCTGCTCGTGGTGCACCCTGCTGACCAACAAACGAGGCTCTGGCTCTTTATTTGAACCCCGCTTCGGGTTGTGGTGGACAGGCGGCGGCCCCACATAATTCTTACGCCACTCGGCTTGGTGGTAGGACATATCCATGTCCGACTGGCTAGCGACCACCCTCGTTAGTAAGTCTGTCGTGAAGCAGTTCGCTGTGTTTCGACAGGGTTTACGAGAGCCTGCCCCCCCTCCGAAGTGGACAGTGTGTGTGATGGTAGGGTCCAGCGATGTGATCTAGGAGATCTCCAATGTGTGTGACGTGTTGGGTTGACATGGGGGCCAGGGAGACCCGGTGAAACGGCTGTCCGCTGGCCGCCCGCCGGTTAGTAGGGGACCCGAACCTGGGCATCACTTATAACCTCCGGCCCAGGAGGCTGTCCCGCCAACCGGCGCATAATCCCGACGAGTGTCTGTCTTGCCGGGGGAGGAGACCGGAGTGGAACCAGACAGGCACTCCCGGGGGGGACCGGGGGCCCTTCCGTCCCCCATGTCAATCCCACAGCTTGTCGCTGCATTCGGGTCGACCCCATTCCATTGCCCTTTGCCTCCGCGATCACATTCACTGCACACTTCCTATAATCCCCTTTTTTTCGCTTTTTTTAAATGGTTCACAATAAGAAAAGAATAAGGTTTCGTTCAGCGGTTACCCCTTCCACACTCAGAGTGGATTTTTGCAATATAAGGGGGCTCCATAGTAACATCAACGCCGTCCATCACCATCTCGAGACGGCGACGCCGGCCTTGCTCTTTTTGACGGAGACACAGATTGCCTGCCCGTCCGACACATCGTATCTTAACTACCCTGGCTACAGTCTCGAACATTTGTTCGTTCCAAAAGCCGGGGTATGTATGTTCGTCCGGGAGGGCATCTGCTGTCGACGTCTTAGTAACCTGGAAGACAGAGACCTGTCAACTCTCTGGGTACGCGTAGACTACGGTGGGTCCACCCGTATATATGCGTGCCTCTACAGGTCTCATCGCGGCGACGCCGAGACAACTCGCTTTTTTGAACGCGTCCAAGAAGCGACCGACAGTGTGTTGGAACGGTATCCCACAGCTGAGGTAATTGTCCTCGGGGACTTTAATGCTCATCATAGTGAGTGGTTGGGGTCTTCGCGGACCGACCACGCAGGGAAAACCGTCTATGACTTTGCTCTGGCCTATGGTTTCTCGCAACTGGTGCAGGAAGTAACCCGCATTCCAGATATTGAGAACCATGAGCCCTCTTTGCTGGACCTTCTGCTGACCACGAATCCAGATAATTACCAGGTGTCCGTCGGTGCCCCTCTAGGGTCTTCCGATCATTGCCTGGTCCAATCTGTGGTGCCACTTGCGCAACCAGGAAGATCTCGACCCCGCGAGACGCGCAAAGTTTGGCATTACAGGTCAGCAGATTGGGATGGACTGCGGGAGTTTTATGCGTCCTACCCATGGAGGCAGCTTTGTTTCTCAACGAACAATCCGGATAGCTGCGCAGACTCGGTCGCCGATGTCGTATTGCAGGGCATGGAATGTTATATTCCGTGTTCTGTAGTGCCCATCGGTGGAACGAGTCAACCCTGGTTCGACGGGCCCAGTGCAAAGGCTAATAACTTCAAGCAAGATGCCTATCGGGCCTGGTCAAAAGCGCATGCTCGAAACGATCCGGATAAATCCAAAATGAGAAAAATATACAATTCTGCCTCTTGGTCCAGCAAGAAGCAAATTGCCAGAGCGAAGTTCCAGCACATCGGCAGGATTGGCGATCGGCTTGCAGGCTTCCCTTCTGGGAGTCGAGCATTCTGGTCGCTCGCCAAGGCTGTCGAAGGTAACTTCTGTCGGTCGTCGCTTCCACCTCTGCACACACCGGATGACTCTCTGGCCCACACTGCAAAGGAGAAAGCTGAATTACTGGCAGCCCTCTTTGCAGCTAATTCGACACTTGACGACGGGGGAGCCACACTGCCTACCATCCTGCGGTGTAAAAGCTCTATGCCGGAAATCCGCTTCTCGCAAGTCGCGGTCCGACGAGCTCTGTTCTCTCTTGACGTCCGAAAGTCGAGTGGGCCGGATGGTATCCCCGCCATTGTGCTAAGGACGTGTGCTCCAGAGTTGTCTCCTGTGTTGACGCGCCTATTCAGGCTCTCCTATACCGCCGGACGTGTTCCTTCTTCGTGGAAGACCGCCCTAGTACATCCGATCCCCAAAAAGGGTGATCGAACAGATCCGTCAAACTACAGGCCTATAGCGATAACCTCCCTTCTCTCTAAGGTGATGGAGCGGATCATCAACACTCAGCTGCTCAGGTACCTAGAGGAGCACCAGCTGATAAGCGACCGCCAATACGGCTTCCGTCATGGTCGTTCAGCTGGAGACCTTCTTGTTTACCTGACGCACCGATGGGCTGAAGCTATAGAGAGTAAAGGCGAGTCTTTGGCAGTTGGCCTAGATATTGCTAAAGCCTTCGACCGGGTTTGGCACAGGGCGCTTCTATCGAAGCTACCGTCATATGGAATTCCCGAGGGTTTGTGCACTTGGGTGACCAGCTTTCTTGCTGATCGGAGCATCAAGGTCGCTGTTGACGGATGTTGCTCCGATATCAAGAATATTAATGCTGGCGTACCACAAGGCTGCGTGCTATCGCCCACACTGTTCATCTTGCATATCAATGATATGCTGAAAATTCCCGGCATTCACTGCTATGCGGATGACAGCACGGGTGATGCCCAATATACTGGCCGTGCTAACATCCCTCGAATGATATCCCTCGGTCCATGGTGGAGGAAAGCCGAATACAACTTGTGTCTGAAGTCGAGACCTCCTTGGAGCGGGTCTCGGAATGGGGGAGAAACCCCATTCGTAGCTGCACCAAAGTTCGAAGACACTCCCCTCGTCATCTCAAAGAGTATCGGGATCCTCGGTGTCGACATTGCGAGTGATGTCCAGTTTCGAGGTCATTTGGAAAGTAAAGCCAAACTGGCTTCAAAAAAGCTGGGTGTGCTTAATAGGTCTAAGTGGTACTTTACACCACTCCAGCGGCTGCAGCTATATAAAGCGCAGGTTAGGCCGCATATGGAGTACTGCTCACACCTCTGGGCAGGCGCACCCACTTACCAGCTTGATCCACTTGCCTCGGTTCAAAGGCGGGCCACTCGTATAGTTGGCGATCCCGAACTCACTAGCGGTTTGGAACCTCTCAGCCTTCGGAGAGATATTGGCTCTCTATGTGTGTTCTACCGTCTATATAATGGGGAGTGTTCTCAAGAACTTTTTGACCTGGTGCCATCATCACCTTTCTACCACCGCACCGCTCGCCGGCGATGTGGAGTTCATCCTCATATCCTCGAGCCGCCTCGATCGTCCACACAACGGTTCAGTCGGACGTTCCTACTGCGGACCATTAGGATGTGGAATGAGCTCCCCATTACGGTTTTCCCTCAGCGCTACGATATGGGGTTCTTCAAAAGGGGCGTAAAAAGAGCTCTTCAAGGTCGGCAACACATCGGCAATCCCCCTGGTATTGCAAATGTCCATAGGCGGCGGTGACCACTTACCATCAGGTGGACCGTCAGCCTGTTTGTCAAACTAATGACATAAAAAAGCTGCTGGTTATGATGGCATTATAACTAAAGTTTTAAAAGATGTTTGTGGAATAATTGCAGAAACTCTTAGCCACATTGTAAACTTATGTCTTCAACAAGGTATTTTTCCAGACAAACTAAAAACCTCAATAATCAAGCCCATCTTCAAGAAAGATGATAAAGAAAAAGTTTGCTGCTATAGACCTATTGCCTTGATTCCCGTCTTCTCAAAAGTATTTGAAAGAGTTATTTATGATTGCTTGTACCAGTATTTTGAAAAAAACGGAATTTTTGCATTTGAACAAAAAGGTTTCCGCAAAAGCAAAAATATTAATGCGGCAATCTACGATTTTTTGTACAAAGTCACATCTAGCGTTGATAGGAGATTACAAACTGTAGCAGTTTATATGGATATGACTAAGGCATTTGATTATGTCGACCATAAAATATTAAAAGCGAAACTGTACAGTTATGGTGTCAGAGGTAATTTGCTACAGCTACTTGATTCTTATTTAAGTGGACGTAAGCAACTAACACAAATTAATAAGATTTGCCGAAACAATAAAATTGATAGTTCATTTTTTTCTAAAATAAGACATAACGAAAATGGTGTACCCCAAGGTAGCGTACTAGGACCATTATTATTCATAATTTATATTAACGACATACCTCAATCTACAAAATATCCCATGACATTATTTGCCGATGATAGCACAGTACTATTTACAAATGAAAATTCAATAAATTTTGAGACTGACATTAATTACAATTTGAGTTCCATAATAGATTGGTTAAATAATAATAATCTTAAAATTAATCTTGAAAAGACTAAAGCAATGGATTTTAAGCAACGGAATAATCGTCCACATAATTTGAACATCAATTATCTTGGAAATCGCATTGAAAATACGGATGTAACGAAATTCTTGGGACTACACATAGATAATAAATTAACATGGAAGTTTCATATAGAGGAGACCTGTAAAAAACTTAATAAATTCTCATATGCTCTGTACAAATTAAGTAAAACTGTTAATGAAACTGCTCTTTTAGCCGCATATCACGGTTATGTTGCGTCTACTCTTAGGTATGGCATTATCTTCTGGGGTAACTCTACTGATAAGCTGTGTGCTTTCAAAGCCCAAAAGCGTTGCATTAGATCGATGTGTAATTTGCGACAAATGGACTCATGTAAACCATTTTTCAGAAAATTAAAAATTTTAACATTTCCTTCTCTGTACATTTTTGAAGCAGCAATATTCGTAAAGACAAATTTGAATCTGTTTACACATCGAGTCCGTGAAAGACATCAGAATAAGCTGGCACTGTTGCCATCTAAGACAAAACTATTGCACAGTAGTATATTCTGCATGGCCCCACATATATTTAACAAATTGCCCGACACAATTCGTCAACTTATTAATATTAACGAGTTCAAAACAAAACTCCACAATTTTCTAATTGAAAGGACATACTATGCAATAGAAGAATTTTTAAATGATATTTAATATTAGGTACCTACCTACATTATACCCGATTTGTTCAGCAGGATATCTAATGTCTTGCCTTTTTTTGACTTCTCACATAAAAAATTGATATTTTATTATTTATTGTTGTATTTAAATGTAATGTAATAGTTGTTTTGATTGTGTTTATATAATATTATCTATGTTTTTATTTTGTATGCCATGTTGGTGTGGATATAGTGGTCCTCATTTAGAATAACACCATTGTATGTACCTATATTCTACAAATAAATATTTTTGATTTGATTTGATTTGAAAAAAAAAAAAAAAAACGTAATATTCGCCCATATTTTGAGAACTACTGACCTATAGTACCTATTTATGCAGTGAAAGAAATTCCTTTCAGAAGTCAACGTCGGCAGTGAAAAAACTGATTTCTAATAGTAATATTAATAAAGTCAGCATTAGGGATAGTGTAATTAATGATTTATATTACAGATATAAATATATTTTGACCTTATTATTATTTTGAGATTTTATATTTTGTTCCACTCCTAATAAATCCAACTTAATATTCAGACAAACAACAGAAAAAACCGCAACAAAATATTTGAATAAAAACACAAGTGATACATTCACTACAGAGAGGGATTACCCAGTGGTTGCTACAGAGGGCACTAAGAACAAATAACTGAAGTCGTTACCATAAAAATATACAACGATATTTTAGAGGAGCGTGTATTCCGCATCGGGGCGGTATCTCCATACTTTTCACATTACTTATGCATAGAGTACAGATTGAAACGAGTCGCGTAGTTGCTCCGTCATCGGTATTCAAAGCCAACCTCGTCCGGCTTAACCGCAACCTGTCTTCACCCCTGATTGTCTACAAAGAAAGAATAACAACACAACCGTTTGTATGACAGTTTCTATAGTAAAACTATAAATATTGCATTTCAATACCATTGTTAAAACATCATACAAAAAGGAATCAATCACTTTGAAAAATGCCCTTTGAAGGCTTACGAGATGCTCTACTTTAAAACGCTACTTATATTTAGTTCATATTTGTCCGTTTCTTTATAACGTTTATTTATTTACTTGGAAGATGAGGTCGTTTCGGACTTATGAAATCTACATGGCCTCTTGTAAAGGCTTACACGCTAATCACTGTTATGGTAGTCTTGTAGAGGAGTATACGTCTTACTATTTCTAAGCGCTTGTCGGCCCGACTCAAAACTGGCCATTTAAATAAAAGTCGGTCCTTTTTGCAGCACGTGTTAGTCCACCGATTGTCTGACGTGTACTCACGCCCTAAGACTACGACAGCCTTGTTATTTGAGATATTTCATTAATAATATTCTTTGCATCGTGTTTTGTGTAGTGTTAGCATGAAAATATAAACATGTTAGAACGACGACATGTTTTTCATCTTTTCTAAATTGTTTTTCTGTTATACATTTTTTTTTACCAAAATGTTTTCATATATTAAAGTGGATTTCAAGGATATTATTTATAACAACATAATGAAGATAACCTATGTGGGTAGAATTTAAATAGAATTCTGAAAGACTATGAATTCTCATTCATTGAATAAATCACGTATAAAGAAGTTGGTCGTAGATTATAATTCGATGTTATATCGTCTTCATTTCATTCGGTACTATACAATCATTTGTTATGGAGTAAGTATTTTGTATTCTGTAGATATTCTGTCTGATCGCTACAGAAATCACCCGGTTCAGTGGTTTCCTCAGGTTCGGAAAGGTTTCGAGTTTCTCTCCTTATCTCGCCTGTGTTGCCGGTAATCGCCACTTCAAATAATTTATGAAATATGACATAATAATTTTTGTAATAAAGGCTGTAGCCGTTGCGGCGCCCCATGCGGATAAAACACTTAACGTTTATGATGTTATTGCGTATTTAAATAACATAATAGGTAAGTTATTACTAATAGTAGTATACTAATAAATACGTAACTAGTAATATAGGGGCACTAGAGTGAAGGAAAAGGTGTAAATTTCTTTATTGATCAAATTTTATTGTACATTTGAATATAAAAAACTTTTTGCTAACTACAATAGTCGTATGCTTGTAGCGTTCCCGTTTGCATACCTGATATTTTATTCGTTCACAAAAAATACCGTGTCGTGTATCTGAACTACGGAAAGTAAATAAGTGGGAACGATCAATTTCGTCAAACGCGAATTTCACGACTGCACATGTATATTCTATCTAGTTTCTCCCGGTAGCTTCGCGATGATCGCCGATAAAATCACTAAGCGATAAGCATTCTAGCTCGTTACCATCGGGTAATGTGGCCCAAATTTGGAATGCTCGGTAATAATTTGATTTTTTGCTCGAGTGCGTGGATCCCCGCGCGGTGGCGGTGCCGCGGGGGCACTGCGGGGCGCGGTGGGCGGTGGCAGCGCGCAGTGGCAGCGCCCGCGCGCCTCAATATGTGAAACAATTTTCTCCTTATGAATAAAATTTTAAGGTGCGTATGCAAATTTCCATTACGAAGGGCTGTCTCCAGTAATGGTGTCATATGGGCGCGCATTTTATTTTCATATAGACTACGTAAAAGCCTCATTTAATACGACGTCTCGGGACCTTAGTGTTCACCATTACGAGCAATTTTTACTTAGTCAACTCGTAAACACATAGGCACCCAGCCTGTTATTTCAATTATGAAAAACATCACGTGACTGTGAATAAAACTACATGTTAACAATGGAGGTACTTGAAGCTACACACATAATGAATTAATATATCTTTTTAAACCTTACCGGGCCTACGCAATTACACCGTAACACGTGAAATGTTCACTCAATATTATCTTAGGACAATTTTAATTAAACTTTTAAATGGGTTAGCTTAATATAGCTTACATTATGTAAGTAAGTAGTTAGGTACATAATATATCCTGTGTAATTAACACATACAGTGCTAGAGCACCCTTCGCTGCAACTACAGTTGAATAAGTTATTCTCACTATTTGATTACGACTAGAGGATTTCAGTCCGTAGTTAACCTATGGTTGATCCTTTTACTGAACAATAATGTACCTAGATATTTTTGTTGGGACAGTCAGCGTGTTTGGTTAAGATTCCACCTATCACGCCGCAGGTGAGTTCGATTCCCACCCAGGACATGATATTTCATTATAGCTTTTTTAATTCCAAAGTGATGATTTGATTGTTGTTTAACCTCGTTCAAAGTTCGAGCATAAATAACATTACCTACTGAATGAAAAATCTGTGTACGGTTGTAGTGATCGCTAATTGATGCTGTCAACGAATTAATGCGACGCTACAAATAAAACGAACAAATTAAAAATAAATATTATTCAAATATAGAAAAGCTGCATTATGTCCGATTTTATTCAATATTGGTAATTTGTCTACTTGTAGTACCCTAATTTTAAATCGCTACTTTTAATGCAACTTAAATTTTGTGAACGACGCTTTTATTGTTGTACTTTTAGTGGTTTAGTTTGTATTAAATTCTTATAGTAATATTATTAGTCAAATGTGAAGATAAATCTTTGATAAGAAGTGAAACCTGCTGCTGCGTTTAAATACCTACTTAGACTAAAGAAAGTACTTTTTTAAATTCCAAGACGAATGTTCAGAAGAATTCTAGTGGAAGGAAGCAATTGTGTGCGGGAAGCGGAAGGCACCACCTAGCTGAGTAGCCGGGTTGTTCCGTATGAATTAGCAGAGAGCATAGCAGTCGCTGAAAACTGAAAAGCTACCGCGCGATCTATTGAAAAACGTAAAAAAACATTTTACTCTAGTTTCTTTATTTTTCCGTGTGTTTGTGGGTTTGTAGTACTTTCACGAAACGGAACAACGTGATCTTTTCATAGAGATAGTATAAAGGAACGCAGATAACAGCAGAATCCTTTTTTAAATTTCGTTCGGTTTTTTTCGGACGGAATACATGCAGTGTAGGGTTCCGTAGTCAGTTATGGTCTAATACTGTTATAAGTTAGTATTCCCGTTAGAACACCACTCTTTGCTCTAAGTGTAATAAATTATAATTTTATTTTTGTTCCCGTTTAAGCACTCAGCTAATATATTGATGTGCTAACGTGCCTTCCGTACTGGAACCAGTCGGTATTGCGCGGGGCGATGGCAAGAGACCAGATGGTATGTCTTTGATCCCTTGGGACCGTGGGTGTCCGAAGCTCGCTGTTTTGCTCGCACCTTGTCATCTAAATTGATCGAGACGTCCGGAGACCAGCGGGCGGGGAGCTTTTTCCGCCAACGCATCAGCATGGCTATCCAAAGAGGAAACGCTGCCAGCCTTCTGGGGACCTTGGGAACCTTGCGGTTAATCGGAAGCAGCGGAAGGCTTGAGGAAATTTTCTTATATAGATTGTATTTTGTATATATTTGTTGTGAATAAAAATATCCTAACTAATTATAATTATTAGTGCTCTAAAAGGAATATCATTAGTGCAATAAGCATGGTACTCTACCGGGAATAATTCGTTGTAAGCACTTTAATGGAGCAGTTCAATAGATCTCATAATCCTTTCTGAAAATGTATATAATAATTGAAATATGTTATTAAAAAGGTTGAAGTCAAACCAAGAAGGAGAAGTAGGTATTGCTCGTAAAATAGTCAACTAACATGGCGAACTATACGGGTTCCTGGAACCTTTGTCAAAGTCTAAGCCATTTATTCAAGTTAACCGCAGAAGGGCACTTAAAAAAGATAAGTAATTTCAAACAATATTTCATTATACATATTTAATATTCGATCAACTCCTAATATAACTGATCCGTCCCAGCCCTCGCCTCCCCAAACTGTGTTATTATATTGACAGACGTTGTTAGTTTGTACAACAATATGCGATGTATTTGGCAATAGATCCTGTAAACGACGTTTGATGTCAATATTTATCGTACGCTCGAATCTAGGTTCCATATTTTCTTCATTACTTATGCATAGAACACAGATTGGCTACACTAGAGCCTGTGGAGCTCCGCCATCAATATTCAGCTAACGATTGCAGCCGACTTCGTGATTGCTTTAACCAGTTTTTAATAACTTTACCTACAAAATGTTTCACTGCTCATTTCGCTATAATGCTAATTGGATATTTTCGGCTTATTCCTAAAATCCCCCCTGAGAGAATCCCCCTCAAGGGGGAAAACTGAACTCTAATGTAAAAATGATCCAGAAATCCCCCTTTTCATTTCGACTTATTCCACTTTTCCCCCCTGAGATAATCTCGCTCAGGGGGGAAAAGTGAACCCTTATATAAAAAAGTCTAGAAATCCCCCTTTTCATTTAATTTTATTCCACTTTTCCCCCCTATTACAAACATTAATTTCTAAGCTCTTTACAAAAAATAAAAATATGTGATTAAATACAGATTCTATTAAATGTTATAACAAAAAACGATAATATAAAAAAGGGGTTATTTTTTTCACAGAATTTTGTAATAATGAAATGTGATGAAGAGTAAAAACATCGAGGAAAAATCCCTTAGAGTGCAATACCGAGCAATCCGATTCCGAAACTAGTGAGTGATTTGTCACTGATTTTGAACAGTTAAGACCAATCACTGCATCTTGTGTTGTTGACTTCGCCAATCAGAGCGCATTGTCGATTGTGGGAAATTGACGGAATAGATTGTAAGCAAAATGAACGTCATTGCGCTTCTTTGGCCTAGAATACCGGGAGATACTGGCACAAATTTCCTGGTCATTTGTACCAATATGGCCATCCTTCAGGTGTCTAATTACGTAATAACGAAAAGAAAATGATGGTCATACTCATAACGCTGGTACCGGCGGCTCAATCGCATGGGCGTTAATCGCACCTTTGCGGTGGTATGGCGGCCATTTTGAATCGTCGGAAAAGGGGCATAGTGATTTTCATGAATGACTACTCGACGATGGATGATTAGCTATGCAAAAATTAGCCTGGTACAAATAATATAATAATAATAATAATACTTTATTCAAACCAACTTAATAACTAGCTTAAGTCTACAACATTTAATTTTAATACGCGCAACCGCCTATTCCTTTTTCTTAGACTATCGGAAAATACAAAAATGTTGTGGAACAAATCGTTCGAAACTCGTAATTTATCCTACACGTTCTTTTAACGCCCACGCGGTTGGGCCGACGGTACCAGCGCTATGACCATCATTTCCTTTTCGTCATTACGTAATTAGACCCCTGAAGGGTCGCCATACTGGTACAAATGACCGGGAAATTTGTGGCAGTATCTCCCGGTCTACTAGCGGAGCTCCTGTTTTGTTTTTTTTATAACACTTAGGTGGCAAACAAGCTTATGGCCCACCTGATGGTAAGCTGTTACCGTAGCCTATACGTTTGCAACACCAGGGGCATCACTCGCCCGACCCTAAATGCTGTGCTTCAATGGTCAATATTATTCCCGAACTCGTTCGCTCTCTCCCGCGATTAGGTTACCTTTACCTAAGTAAAATATCTGCCGGAGCCCACAGTAAATATTTTGGCAACCAGTACCGGCAACCAAATAGGCGCTGGTAGCAGAGGCACTATATCAACTTTAATTACCTCAAGGGGGATTTGTGGACATTGTTTTTTTTCGATTCCAGTTTTCCCCCCTAAGGGGGATTATTAGGGGGGAATTCTGGACTTCATTTTTTTAGATTCCACTTTTCCCCCTTACGGTGGAATTTCAGGGGGGAATTGTGGAAATATATTTTTTCGATTCCAGTTTTCCCCCCTAAGGGGGATTATCAGGGGGGAATTATAGACTTTTTTTTATAGATTCCACTTTTCCCCCTTAGGGGGGATTTTCAGGGGGGATTTTAGGAATAAGCCTATTTTCGGCTTATTCCTAAAATCCCCCCTGAGAGAATCCCCCTCAAGGGGGAAAACTGAACTCTAATGTAAAAATGATCCAGAAATCCCCCTTTTCATTTCGACTTATTCCACTTTTCCCCCCTGAGATAATCTCGCTCAGGGGGGAAAAGTGAACCCTTATATAAAAAAGTCTAGAAATCCCCCTTTTCATTTAATTTTATTCCACTTTTCCCCCCTATTACAAACATTAATTTCTAAGCTCTTTACAAAAAATAAAAATATGTGATTAAATACAGATTCTATTAAATGTTATAACAAAAAACGATAATATAAAAAAGGGGTTATTTTTTTCACAGAATTTTGTAATAATGAAATGTGATGAAGAGTAAAAACATCGAGGAAAAATCCCTTAGAGTGCAATACCGAGCAATCCGATTCCGAAACTAGTGAGTGATTTGTCACTGATTTTGAACAGTTAAGACCAATCACTGCATCTTGTGTTGTTGACTTCGCCAATCAGAGCGCATTGTCGATTGTGGGAAATTGACGGAATAGATTGTAAGCAAAATGAACGTCATTGCGCTTCTTTGGCCTAGAATACCGGGAGATACTGGCACAAATTTCCTGGTCATTTGTACCAATATGGCCATCCTTCAGGTGTCTAATTACGTAATAACGAAAAGAAAATGATGGTCATACTCATAACGCTGGTACCGGCGGCTCAATCGCATGGGCGTTAATCGCACCTTTGCGGTGGTATGGCGGCCATTTTGAATCGTCGGAAAAGGGGCATAGTGATTTTCATGAATGACTACTCGACGATGGATGATTAGCTATGCAAAAATTAGCCTGGTACAAATAATATAATAATAATAATAATACTTTATTCAAACCAACTTAATAACTAGCTTAAGTCTACAACATTTAATTTTAATACGCGCAACCGCCTATTCCTTTTTCTTAGACTATCGGAAAATACAAAAATGTTGTGGAACAAATCGTTCGAAACTCGTAATTTATCCTACACGTTCTTTTAACGCCCACGCGGTTGGGCCGACGGTACCAGCGCTATGACCATCATTTCCTTTTCGTCATTACGTAATTAGACCCCTGAAGGGTCGCCATACTGGTACAAATGACCGGGAAATTTGTGGCAGTATCTCCCGGTCTACTAGCGGAGCTCCTGTTTTGTTTTTTTTATAACACTTAGGTGGCAAACAAGCTTATGGCCCACCTGATGGTAAGCTGTTACCGTAGCCTATACGTTTGCAACACCAGGGGCATCACTCGCCCGACCCTAAATGCTGTGCTTCAATGGTCAATATTATTCCCGAACTCGTTCGCTCTCTCCCGCGATTAGGTTACCTTTACCTAAGTAAAATATCTGCCGGAGCCCACAGTAAATATTTTGGCAACCAGTACCGGCAACCAAATAGGCGCTGGTAGCAGAGGCACTATATCAACTTTAATTACCTCAAGGGGGATTTGTGGACATTGTTTTTTTTCGATTCCAGTTTTCCCCCCTAAGGGGGATTATTAGGGGGGAATTCTGGACTTCATTTTTTTAGATTCCACTTTTCCCCCTTACGGTGGAATTTCAGGGGGGAATTGTGGAAATATATTTTTTCGATTCCAGTTTTCCCCCCTAAGGGGGATTATCAGGGGGGAATTATAGACTTTTTTTTATAGATTCCACTTTTCCCCCTTAGGGGGGATTTTCAGGGGGGATTTTAGGAATAAGCCATATTTTCGGATATTTCTGTCGGGCCCGTTCATATAGATAATTTAACATACTTTCATACTTTTAAAGCTTTCCCGAACTAATTTTATAGTTAATTCATTGTCAATTTGTACGCGAATAGACCCGATTCTTTCATACCATTTTTGAAGTTATTATTTATTCTGTAGGATGAGGATGAAATGATGATGATGAGGAGGTTTTTGTGCAAAGATTTTGATTAACGTGTTTTTTTTAACACAAACTTATAATTGTTTAATTAGTCACCCACTCACCACTGCCTATGGACGTTTGTAATATATGATGTGTTGCCGATCTTAAAGAGCTCTCTACGGCCTTTTTGAAGAACCCCAAATCGTGGCGACACGTTATAGTTTTACATACATACTAGAGATACATATTATATACGTAGTTGACCCTGGCGCTAACATGTGTGTACAATATTGAAATATACCTACTGGAAAAAATCTCTTATAATGTCATCTAAGCGAAAAGAAAAGTAAGTTATCAAACCCTACTCTACCGCTACATATTCATGACAATTGCAAACATTTAAGATAACTATTCATATATTCATAAAATCTAAATATGTTATTAGAAGAAAATTGTTATGAAGTTTTTCGTTCGTTTATATAGCTCCCGAAGCAAGCGCAATCATGTAATATCTGTAATACAATCGCATCTAATAAGGACTCTTGATACGGGTTCGATAGACGGAATTTGCATAGTCATTTACATTGTACTGGATGAGATGGGATCGAATTAGCTTTAAAATTCTTAACAATATTCGAAACCTTCTTCTTGCTTCGATATCGTATCGATGAATTTCAGATTTGGAATATTTTTGAAAATGTTTTCTACATCGCGATTCGTTATTTATGATATCGAAAAGGTTGTGCTGCGATTCCTGTGTAGGATTTCAAATATAATCAATTAAAGAAAATTAATTTTATCCCTTTATTTACCGAAAATGTGTGGAATATTTTAGATCCACCTCTCTTACTATATACAATTCGATTTTCCATCATGATTTATTCATTTTACATGACAATAGAATTAAAAATGGATTAAGACATCCATTAACCAAATGAGAGCGTCCCATTTTTCCGAATTTCAAATGAGGGTCTGGTTATTTAAACAATTGTCAAACAAGCTTATCTTCTATTTAATCAAATCGTATTTCAATGTGACCGAAAAGGTCAAGTGACTGGAACATTGAATTCTCGACTTCGAATCAACTTCACGAGAGCTAAGTAAAATATATTTTGTCGCTGTTACTTTGTGGTTGTAACTTCCTTTTAATGTTAATATTGTTTATTAGAACGTGAAGAAAGCAAGTTTGTTTACCCATAAAATGAAAGTCTCGCGAGGTTACGAAACCGAGCGGCAACGCAGGTATTCATAATCGTCATTTCGTAGCAAGTAACTTTTAATTAATTTAATTAAAACTTTAATATCAGTGTCGCCAAGTTTGGAATAACGACAAAACGAAATACAATTATAAAAAAATTTGTATTTGAAGATTATCCCTCGGTCTCAGATTACAGAACAAAATACGGAAGTGAGGCCAAAAAAGCAAATACAAATTGAAAAAGACATACACGGTACTGCTTTTGAATTTGTCCTTGCTTTGTTTAACAAAGTGTTTTTCGTTAAATAAAGTTTGTTAAACAAAGCAAATGCAAATTCAAAATCGAATACCAGGTATGTGTCTTTCAATTTTTATTTGCTTTTTTGGCCTCACTCCCGTGTTCCGCGCGCTCCATCTGCCTTATTCTGTAATCTGTGCCCTCGGTCTAGAGTTAGCAGAATAGAACACATACCTACTAATTTACATAATCAAATGCGGTCTGGAGGGATTTTAAGTTTTCCGGGGACTAAAAGTATCCCATATCTTATTCTTAATTAGATAATTGTTTTACCAACATACCTATAGATCTCGTCGAAATCCGCTCTGATAAGAATAAAAAAACGTATATAAGATATTTTTAAGAATTTATTTAAGACTGAAATAATATTTCGCAACCTGTGGTTTCACCCGCGTTCCCGGGATAAACAGTAGCCTGTGTTTACTTCCATGCTACCGGCTACCGGCGTACCAAATTTTATCAGATTAATTTAGGTACAGTTGACGCGTCTAGTTGTAACTTTCGCATTTGTAATATTACTCAAGCAATGTTGGAAGCATTTTTATTTAATTTAACAGTCGATTGAAGCACAGTTCCGCAGCAAACTCATGGTAGGGGGGGGAGGGAACTGAACTACATTTTTTCAAAGGAATAAAGTTTCAAAGTTAGTTAATTATTAAAATGTTTCTTGGACAATTATGTAGGCAAATAACAAAATAATTCGTTAATTAGTACAAGAATATTTTTTGTAACTGTTAAGTTTTTCTTTCAGGAACTCCTATTTATAACAGTTTTGGCTACGACATTCGTTCAATTAATAACACTTATACTTTACGCGATTTTATTTATGAAGACATTAGAAATGTTTGCGTAATAGGTAATATGTCATAATTTCTTATCAGCAAGTTGGTGGATATTTTATAAATGTTAATCGGTTATTTCCGCGGAATACCCAGAGGTCTGAAGATTTCATAACTCGCGAGCAACCCTCAAGGTATAATCTTGTTTACAAACGTGCCTCTGTAGATGCGTTGCGTAGACACAGTAGCCCATAATATGTTAATTTAGCCCACGACTGCTGCGGCGCGGGCGACCGGCCTATATTGAATATTTTGTTTTTACAGCATAATTTTAACAAAATGAGACTTGCAATGTTTAAATTATTGTATGAATGTAGGTATAAGAATGTTGATTCCTAGATTGGAATCAGATGGCCTTGTATGGGCATAATGTCTCAGGATATTAAATTAAATATATCGTTTAGTTTATGTACCTTTTCTTGTTCTATGATCGAGTAAGTTATCTATAAGAAATTACTTTTACTGAGGCCTGTTATTAATAACTAGCTTTTCCCCCGCGGTTTCACCCGCGTTCCCGGTATAAAAAGCCTATGTCCTTCTCCATAGGTACCATATGCATGCCAAATTTCATGATGATCCGTTTTCAAATTCAAAATTCAAATTCAAAATCATTTATTCAAATAGACCTTCGCAGGCACTTATGAAAAGTCTGACTCTAATACTCTAATACCGGTTCGGAAGGTTGCATTTGCTGAGAAGAGCCGGCAATAAACTCAGCAATTACTCTTTTCAAAACAGGCTTAGATTAATTACATAATATTTACATTCTAATCGCACTGAAAACAATTGCGTGCCCCGGCGCGGCGGCAAAATTACAAAGTAGACTGAAAAAATATTTAATAAGTAAATAAATAGCAAACTTAAGCAGACCAGCCCCCACAAGCAGCACCTGTTCACAAGTATGACGCGTGTGGCAGCCATCGCCCTCCTCGCCATATTGGAGGGAAGTGAGCGACCCGTCACACGACGCCGCCGCAAGCAAAGGCCTTAAAGTGAGCATGACTTACTTAAGTCTGCCTTAGAGATAAAAAATAACTAAAGGGAAACACTAAACACACAATTTGTTATCACTGTGACTATTGACAAGTTTAGACTAAATATCACAAAATAAAAAAAATATAACAATTAGACAGACATAATAAATCGATGCATTTATATCAAACTAAATAAATGAAGAACATTGAATTGAATTAATTTATTTTAGTAGTTGAGTAGTTGAGGCGTGAAGGCGTAACAAACAAACAAACAAACTCACTTTCGCATTTATAATGTTAGTCAGGATTAGGATTAGGATTAGGATAATAAGAGGCCATTCCTAAAACACGGTCATCTGATCCCAAACTAAGCAGAGCTATGGAAACCTGATAACTGATATAATACATATACTAATTTTTGTTTGTAAATATATACTTAATATACATAATTACACCTAATTGCATTTATAGTGCAATGAATAGTGTGGGAATCAAACCCACGACCTGCGGGCGCATCAACTGGCCCGTTATTGTAGTTTTAATAAAATAAAATTACACATCTATTTAGCTTAGTCCATAAGATGGCTAAAGTTAAAGCTAATGAAGTTACGCCTTACGGTAAGATACTAGGCTAAAAGTAAGTGTCCTCTTATAAATGCACATAATTGACTGAATACAGGTAGCCTATGAATGAGATGCTGATATCCATCTTATACATGCTAACGAGATGACAAAGTGTTTCAATAAGGAACCTTGTGTCCGCATTGCACGTGCCAAGTGTCAAGTCTGTCACGACTCAGGTAAATAGACGGAACTTACTTTTGACTCATTAACAAGTGGGCCTGTATTATAATGAGAATCAACTTAGAGTCATTAATAAAAGATAATTAAAAAGGTGGGTCAAGCTCATCTAATATACATAGGTGGGATTAGCATCATTCGAGCGAGTCAGCTCGCGCAAGTTGCAACTGTAATATCTGCGGTGTATACTGCGGTGTGGAGTGGATTACAGTCTGTACAGCTAGCATACTACGCTAGCTAAGAAGTATGAACAATAGCTGCAGTGACTGATGAGCGCACATGCGTCTTCGGAACACTTAAGAGCACTTACATTAGTTAGAGATTGTATTGCATTCCCGCGGAATTCTATTTTAGTTGCTTACGTATTGGTTTTTAATTGAAATTTATTTCGTGAGGTTATTGCGGGTAGTTTACGAAGGTAATTGTTACGTTTTCGAAAACTGAATGAAAAGAATGCCCCAAATCCAGCTGTTAAACGTGCAATATTTGTAGTTTAGATATCTCGAAGACGGCTCCAACGATTTCGATGAAATTTGCTATATGGGCGTTTTTGGAAGCTCATCATTAAATATTTAAAGTAAAATATGCGAACAATCGAGCACACAAGCCTATCTATCGCCTTTTTTTTATAAATTCGAAATATGTGACGGACAGGCAACCAGTTTGACGGATGATGCACATATCGTAGTAAATAGCCTTTCAATGAACAAATGTGTGACAAAGAGGCCTTTGTCCACTAATGGCGTAGGTATTAATAGACTATTACTCGAGCACATTACTTTTATAGCCCTCCATGAGATGTTCATGGCATGTTTTTCGATAACCACAGAGCAAGGAGTCATGCGCCTATATAGAGATGAAAACAATGACAATACTCGTGCCCAGTGAATTGGCTACTTTCTAAAAAAAATGATATTTAGTCCGTCAGTTAGATTTCATAAAAAAATATTGAAATGTGACGTCACCCGGAACAGGTGCTGCTTGTGGGGGCTGATCTGCTTAAGTTTGCTATTTGTTTACTTATTAAATATTTTTCAGTCTACTTTGTAATTTTGCCGCCGCGCCGGGCCACGCAATTGTTTTCAGTGCGATTAGAATGTAAATATTATGTAATTAATCTAAGCCTGTTTTAAAAAGAGTAATTGCTGAGTTTATTGCCGGCTCTTCTCAGCAAATGCAACCTTCCGAACCGGTATTAGAGTATTAGAGTCAGACTTTTCATAAGTGCCTGCGAAGGTCTATTTGAATAAATGATTTTGAATTTAGAATTTTGAATTTTTGACTTTAACGGGCTATATCTTCATAATTTTTCGTTTGATTGATGAAAAAAAAATAAGTGTCCAATATTTTTTGATAATCTAACTGACCACGGTCTAATCAGAATTATATATTTTTTACACAGGAAATAACCCAATAGTGATAATCGCATAACCGATGTCAATCAAATATCGACTCTATACCACATCACTATGTGTCAGTACTAAATTATCAGACAATACATAATATTATGTTGGTGAAACGGTACCACCCCCTCACACTCTTGAATAGTATGGAATCTGTTGAGCTAGGCGTCTCTAGAAGAGAGGCAAGTATTTTTTTAGTGCACTGTGTTACCTACCTATGACATTGTTGTACCAATATTCTGAAACCGATCTTTATAATTTACAATACTCGTAAAAATTTACGAGTTGTGAGATTATAGCAAGCAAGAAGCGTGTCGGTTTTTGAATCTCGTATTATGAACACAGTTTTTAGCTAGGTAAGGTTTTGTTTTACTTATAATATACAATGGTAAGATCTCACCATGGTAAGTAACATAATGTGGCCGAAAGTGCACAAAAAGCCTGAGGTCCCACTTCTATGCTATGGTTCCAAAAGCTCAAACCATAAAGTTAGAATATTAACCTCTTGATTAATAGAGGGACTGCACTAGAGTACGTGTCTTGAGCACGGGTACGGGCAAAATGCCTTGACACAAAATGGGCCAGTTTTTCGTTTTAGGATCCCGTACCGTGAGTGAGTAAAATCAGTACTGGCCCAAGCAGGCACAAGTGATACTGAGCCTTATTGTCTCTGTCAACGTCTCAATGCGGATTGACAACCTATCGGCTTCCTATGGTGTATATGTGTGCATGAGGCCATATATTTACAAGAAGGCCATCTTCATTTTGGTGCTTCACTCGCTTACAGGCGAAACTCTGCCTTAATTATTTTATAAGATGGTGACATCACATAAAAAATAACATAATCGGGAAAAATGTTCAACACTCAATTCCCGTGATGAACGAAATATTTACATACCTACAAGTCTGTACGGAACCGTCGCGTCCGTGCGCGAGTCCGACTGCACTTGGCCGGTTTTTACCGAGAACAAATGACAAGAAGTCCATATCGAAATTTAGTCAGACTCAGGCCTATAAAAAATAAAATAAAAAGTGTGCGATACACTTGTGAATGCGTACTATCACTCCATAATATTTTAATTCCATAGGTCAAACCCTGTTTATGTTTTTGAGATCTTCTCTAAACTTTCAAATTAATTGAATCGTATCGGAAATAGCAAAGGAAATATATTTATCGGATTAAGATATTTTATGCTTCAAATAAATCTAATTGATTGCAATATTGAATATAAAATAATATTTACGGTATACGAGACAGTAATATGCTTTGCTGCAGTGTTTACGCAATTTCCCTCCACTGGAGCCGCGCCAACACCTTAATGTGAGGGTGATGGCACTATAAAACTTAAAGAAAAACAAGTGCAAAATTTGCTAATTTAATAATTTCGTGTAACTACCCACTCATTTAACAAGTATGTTGAATATCCTGTTCGTGATAGGCTTTAATTAAAAAGCTATTCCTAAATGTTGGAATTATTTCAGCGGTTCCTCGAGTTAATTTTATCGTATAAGCTCTACACTTATACCTGTGCTTATACCCTTAAGTTTTGAGTACAAACATGAACACATAGAAATCGACAATCAATCCTCGTTTTTACGCGATAAGTCCCCGGAAGTAATACATTTCTAGACCTAGGTATATAGTGTACCATTAAGTACGTATTGACGTATAAACATTAATTTATTGTTTTTTGTTTCGCTCGAAGGATGATGATGTTCAACGTTGCCCCGAAAACTAACTCTCTCCAATACTCTAGATTAGCAATTCTTTAGTCTGTACGAGTCAGGAAACACAGACGCCGGAAGAAAGTTCCACTCCTTTGCTGACCGTATTATAAATGAGGATGCAAAGCGTTCTGTCCGTATGTTCAGTATGTCTACAACGTGCGGGTGGAAATTTTCACGGTGTCTTGTGGTTCCCTTATTAGGATTAATGAATCCAATTCGCAGCTGGTATTAATTTTGATACCATATTTGAATTCCAAGAATATCGTCTAGCCACTGTTTCTAGGGAATAGTGTTTCGCTATCATTATAATAGGAATAAATAACAGCTTTGGTATAAGTACTAAGCCAAAACCAAATTAAGTCTTGGCCTACATACTGGGTGGAGTTTTCGTGATGGCATATTTTGAAACCTATGTTGGATTAGTCATACTGAACAACTTTTACTATGGGTCCAACACTGAATTCTCGAGCAAGGTTGATATTTTGTAAGAAAAGTAAAAAAAAATGTTTGACCCAACCCAAAATAGGTTTCGAAAATATGCCATCTCGAAATCTCCACCTGGTATACTAACTTATTTGACTGACTTATATTTGTTCATATGCAATAACAACATTACAATACCTATTTTATTAACCAAAATACATTCGAATGTTTCAAACTTTTCAATGAAATTTTCTGTAAAGGTATTTATGCAGCTTCACGGAACGGCATTAATCATTTATATGGCCGTGTGCTCTCATCGAGCGAGTATGGGCCTCAATAAACGGAGGCGCCACTTGGTCACACAATGCCTACAGTAATTGAAATGTGTTCCAACCGTATCCGTCGACGAACTGTCGCACTCGAAACAATAATCCCATTACATTTTTTATAATCCGTTAGTAATTTGGAGACAATGGACTTGATGACTCAGTTAGTTCTATGTTCTTTGTACGCAGATACACCATTAAGATACGCTCTGTTTGAAACATCTTAATATAAAGTACTCGGGAGCAACATCGTTTATAAAAAAAAAGGAAAACTTTTCGTTTTGAAAAGTTTACGTTTAAATATGGGAAAGCTACAATATTGGTCCAGATCCCTTTCCATGTCGACCAGAAAGAAAATATTGTGCATTAATGGAAAGCTTTAATTTTATCTGTAAATACCCTTTATATCGAATCTTTTATGTGAGCCTTTCATAAAAGTTGCATAAAATTGTCGAAACAAATGGAAATTACGAAAACTGTTGCTATTGATGTAGTTAAACAACCTAAAGGTGACGTTTTGTATTCTTCTATTGAATTAGGTTGATATATTACGAATCAGTGAAAATATAGAAAAAATACATTTTATAGGTTTCGCATACAAATATAAATTGGTAGTTGGTTATTAGCACGTCGTTTGTTTGTCGAAAATTAGACCTAAACTATTACGATGGCTTTTATTTGATTCCTACTCTAAATATGCAAGTACTCAAGTTCTGCAAATATGGTGGGAATCATCATCATCATCAGCCTATAATGTCCCACTGCTGAGCACAGGCCTCCATTCACAAATGAGGGTGAAAGGGACTGGGCGATACTCCACCAAACTATTGTTGGAGTTTTCAAGCCGCCTAGAAGGCTCCCAACTAGCTTAACGACTATCACAATTAAGTGATAACCGTGATCAACGGCTTTACGTGCCTTCCGAAGCACGGGAACGCTCGAATTGAAATAGCACTATGCGTTCACGAATCCAGGTAAGTACCGACCACGACGGTGGTAGCTTAACTTGGCGATCGATTAAGAACGGCTTAATATGCTACACCACGAGCGCTTCTAATAATAGATACTAAAAATGCATCCGTATTTCCGCACGAAATTGTCACTTGAGGTTTCTAGTTTAATCTATTACTACCTGTGAATGTGAGAAGAAAAACATCAGCAAAATGTCTGTTATAAATTTGATCTAAGTATCTGTGTATGTATAGCGTACTTAAATGAATGGGTCAATGAGCCGTAAAGTTAGTTACCGGCACAGAGTAACATCGCGATTGAGTGCCTCTTTCAGTGAGTTAATCTATTAATTCGATCTCCATGTATATGATAAGGTTGTCACTAAGCGTTCTTCGTTAGTATCTACTGAAAAGTGTTTATTACGAAACGTTTTGCGACCATGATTAGATCAACTTGTATGGGTTGGTCTTTATATATTTGAAAAGGATAACAGCAATGAAAAAACCTGGAAAATGCATGCAGTTTATTTATTAGGTTTGATTCAATCTTTCAGCCAAGATACATAGACGTATCTAAGTCCGCCCTTTGGCGATAGTAAGTACTATTACTTATTATGCGCTTTAAACCTTTAACCATAAGCGTCTCTACCTCTGTCTGGAATTTGTAATTTGATAGTTGCAAGATAGTTATAGGGATATCGCTAAGCTTACGCACTGACCTAGTGAAGTTTATTTATCCTGGTAAAATGTAATGTAAGTAACAAATTAAATGCAGCGTTTAAAGACAAATCAGATGTCGTCACCCAATTTTACACAGTCAAGTACCGGTGACGCCCCCCACCCGTTGTCCTCGGACCATAAAGCTGGCACCAGTCCATAAAACCTGCAAAAAAACTAGCGAACAAATAAATGTCCCTCGTCTGTTTTGTCAAATCTGTGCAGTACGTGCGCTCTTTGGCGGGCGGGCTTCAAGCGGGAAACACGGCGCGAACTGATTTTATAGCGCCATAAAATCTCGTGAAACGCGCCCTTAAATCACAACGGTACGTCGTATTTCATCGTTTTGGTTGTCAATGTTTATTTTATATCATATTTTACAGATCCCTCCTGTATAAATCACACACGGATTGATATACATTAAGGTCACGTACTTTTGGCAGAAACGCTTAGTTTCCCGTTCCCGCCTCTCCGCGTCTCCCGCGCGCGCCACGTTGACAAGTGGCCGCGGGGGCGGTGATATATCGCCTATTGTTTCGCTGTATTGTACCTATCAACGATAACTTGAAAATATGAGCTCCAAACCGAATGCATGGGATAGGACTCTACTAAAAAGTAAACTTGAAACCAATACACCCTTACAATCAATACACGATAGCATTATATAGGTTAGCAAGTTTTATAGCCCTGGTTAGGTAAGGAAAGTGTCATAGTGACTCTTTTTTAGCAAGACATTCTCAAAAAGGCCTCTAATGTGACGTAATCTCGGAAGAGATTGGCCACTTTACTTCGTGCCGGGAAGCTATTCATTGGATTTCATCCCCATTCATGGAGCTGTCAGTCTGAATCAGAACTAATCTTGGCACCATTTTTAATTTGTCACAAAAGCGGTAGTTTTACTTCCTTTTTGTGCCATTCTTTGCCTAATTTCCATCGTGAACGCTTTTGTCATTAATATTATTGCAATGAATGACGTATTGGTATTGCTAGTAAACGTACCTTCTGTCTAAATATAAACTCTTCTCGGATATATATTTATGCATTTACAGATAGAATTGTTAAACTACTATACAGTACATAGTGAAATGTTTACCTCGGAATTACCAGCAATTCCATAATTCAAACTTGTGCTTGTATTATTATAACCAGTTGCCGCAGACTGCAACGGCAGTTCAAATAATGAATTTCGGTTGTAGAGCTACAGATACTCCGCAAAATGGGTACCGCTGAGATATTTAGATAATATCTATAAGTAGTTCAATTTCACAGCTGTTTCAGTGGAGCTTATTCATAACTACATTTCGATTGAGATTTGCCTCCCTTTGTGCCGCGGTACCTCTCCAAATCCTTCCCCACAATATTTATTAGGTAACTAGCTATCGTGCCACGGTATCGCTACATAACAAAACGAGTACAGGGATTTGCTTTTGTGTTAGCCTAGACTCTATACCTCATGCCAAATTTCACTGCAGCTTAGGCGCGATTGAGTAGCAGGTATTCAAACAGAGGTTACTATCGCATTGAAATATCAATCGATATTCCAGAGCGTAAGTAGGGCCTAGTGAATACAACGAACAAACGTTAAGACAAGATCACTAAATCAATAGATGCTTTTATAAATATAAAGCGTCGAAAAGGATCAGCGTTTAAAGTTGAGAAGCTATAAAATAAACAAACAAATCATCAATTGGCCGTCGGCGTCGTCGGCCGCGTCGGCGTCAGTCGTCGTCCGCGTCACGTCGCCCGAAGTAATCCACTTAGGATTAGCCATAAACAAGGAGGGCCATTGTCGTGACACGAGCGATCTGTTAGCGTCTAAGTATAACTGATAAAGGGCGTCAACGGTATTGTTCACAGTGGCATTAGGCTTTAATCCCGCGTCGCGAGCGCGGCTCGTTAGCTTGATTGTTCGGTGTCGGCCGGCAGATGGCCGCCGCGCCGTAATCCGACCCGTGCACGCTGCCCCGGCTCGCCGGTGGCGCTGGCCTGGCTGTGCCTCCACTCCACCGAACCGACCCTCCTCCACGAAAATATAGCCTCTTTGTGTTTGTTGCATCTGCAGGTAAATTGTGCTCCGAAATTGGGCCGTGCATTACTGTGCTCGGCTCTCCGCCCGTTGTGAATGCAACCGGTATGAATTATATTATACTTGAAAACTTATTGTTATCAAAGCAGCTTTGCAATGAAATATGTTTATTATACGCTAATAAATGTACGTTAATTTGGCAAAAAGTCAGGCTTTATTTATGAGTTTTTGGTTTTATATGGTATCCCGGGGCGACTCATTCGCGTCAATGGTTACAATAATCCTTTGCTACGTCTCAGCTAAGCTACTACCTGAAAATTAGCTTGAAAATAAAACCAATGATCCTTTTTCCAGATTGATATTTTTTTATGAATGTGGCGTCTTCTTGCCAAGAAAAAACTCTGAAGTTGGAACACCGAAAACTGTTGATTATTTATAAAATTCTATCTCAGTCGTCGAATAAACTTGTAGGAAGAAATAAATGAAACGAAAACTATAATAAGACTTTAATGTGATACGTTGAGCTATTATCTAGAATGGAATAGCAGCTTGGAGCGGTAGTGCGGCTGCTGCCGGCTGCCGACCGCGGGAGCTTCGTGAAACTCCAAGTTATTCATTCTCTTTCCATTGCTAATGTTGCCTTGTGACATGGATTGTCTTTTACTTTTATATTCTATCTTCTTGATTATAATATATTTTTCAACACAAAGTGACAATTATTGCAAAATTTAAGTCTATTTTTATTTCCTCGCAAGTGTGTTAAAAAATGTATGACACTCCTTTGATTTATTACACTCTCGGCTCCCTTATCGCTTAATACCGCCTCGAGTGTTAATAATCAAATTTGCACACATGTATCATAATGTACTATTATTACTGTGAATAAGCTTGAGTTTGCCCACAATTTAACACTGATAAGTACCTACATAAAGCCTTGCAGCCTTGTGCTTCTGCCAGAAGGCACTGGTGATAGATCGCTCGCGGATTGGACGCGCGTAACGTCCTATAACTACATATTATTATGAGAAAAATATAAATCCAGGAACTGCTAACTGACAACTGGGGTGCTACCACGATTGATGCAACAAGGACAGAATTGACTAAATCAGAGCTTATGCATATCTATTAGCTTAGTAAAAATAGCAGCAATAATAAAGCGCGTGCAGATTAATCCGAGCGTGACACGTAGCTGGTGGCAGTCGCCAAGTCAAACGTCATGCTCAGCAGTCGACTTGTACCGTACACGTACCGGCTCAGTCGACTTGTAGCGCACGCAGGGGCGGCTAGGGGCGGCGTGGCGTACCGGCCCATCACTGGATGTCAGCGGCGGTGACTGGCTTGACTTGCAAACAGAACTTGTTAACACTCGTATACACTTCACCTACATAAATACTACTAGTCTACTATAGTACTTCCAAGTAACTGTACTGGAGTGCCTCAAGTTACTGAAATGAAAACTTGTTCGTATGTTGATTGAAGATGTATGTATAAAGAGATGCTGGTCCAGGTGAATACATTTTATTATAAAGGGTTATATGATCTACGTATGCGGGTGAAGCCGGGGACAGCTAGTTGTTAGTAGCTGTCCCCTTATAGCAAACATAAGCAGACCAGTGTAATCTTTATTTTTCAGCGAGATCCTAAAAATACATGAATATCCTACTTTCCATTGTATGCAAAATCCGTTAACAATGTTCAGATAATAAGTCTTATTAAAAATGTTCTTGAATTTTTGTTTAATTATAAATTAAATAGAGGCTCTGTGCCAATGTAAACTACGCCAAGCCTTTTTCAGCAAAATATTAATATTTGTTGAATAAATTGTTGAATAGAAAAAGCTTTAATGAAACAAAAATGAACGAAATGTCAAAGATATTCCCACGGCCCACCTACCTACGGTAAATTGATAACTATCTTAATTTTTTTTTATAAGCTTTAACTTAGATAAAATAGGTAAATAAAGCTACATAAAAAGATAAGTTATTTAGTTTATTTAATTCAAATATTCGATATAATAACAACATTCTTTTATTTGCAATGATAAAACCATAGCGCCCAATTCAATACCCTGAACAGAGATTTTGCTTTGTTTTTCAAACATTGAGAACAACTCATTCAAACACAATATACAGAAGTGGTAGCGGTAACGTCACAGTTTGCGGAGTTCGGCCACTGCCGTTCCAAATTCAAAGACAATTGTTTATTCAGAAAGCGTGTTTGCATTGGCTTAGTAAACCACTCGTCGGTACATCGCTCCGATCACCGATGGGTAAGAAAATCTGAGGGCCGATGATCCAGTTAGAGTGAACTGGCTCGCTCATTACCATCTCATTAGCATATACAAACATTAGTCACACATAGGAAAGGGTTAGAGCGGGCCGGTGACGGCCGCTGTACCAACACGCCAAGGCTCTCCCAACCACTCCATGCACAATTATTGTACTTAGCTATTGTCTGCACAAACACACGATGTTTGCTCTACAAACGTAACGGAGTAAGGAACAAGATTACCTCTTGTTTATAGACTTACTTATACTTGGACTTATGAGTCAGTGCTTCGTACAATTAAGGCGATTTAGTATTCGTTACGTGTTGTTCTAGCTAGAATCAGGGTTAGAAAGTTGCTCAAGTGCCTGGTTAGTCATGGTTTTATTACTGTCTGTATCAATTTATTGAATTTAGTTTCGTCTTTAATTCTGAATTAGCTATATTCTATATACTGGGTAGAGATTTCAAGATGGCATATTTTCGAAACCTATGTTGGGTTAGTCTGCTGAACAACTTTTACTATGGGACCAAAACTGATTCTCAAAAATTGTTTTCTACTTTTCGTACATTATGATCGAGCAAGGTTGACATTTTGTAAGAAAAGTTGAGAATTCACAATTGGTTCCATAGTAATTAGTAAAAGTTGTTCAGAATGACTAAACCCAACCTACGTTTCGAAAATATGCCATCTCGAAATCTCCACCTGTTATATTGAAATTATAATTTTGAACCACATGAATAAAGTCTTGCTGAGTATCTTGCCGGAGTCTTCTCAGTTCAAGTGTATTACGTAAATACGTACGAACCGGTGCGTGTAGAGTCAATTTGTTAACGTTCATAAGTGCCTTATCAGGACCTAAATTGAATATTTGTTTTGATAGTAGTTTGTTTATCATGTAAAGTTAAATGTATTTTAAGAAACGACGCAGTTTTTCGAATAAAAATATCAAAAATATGAAATATTTTCAAAGACCATTAGCGTATCGTTGCCCGTAATATCACAGTTATCAGATTTCTAATATAATATAGATATTATATAGAACATAAAACACAATTCAGTTGAAGTGTGTATAAAATAAATAATTACAGCTGAGCGTCGCGAGTGGGGCGGGGCGCAGGAACATTGTTAAACAAAATAAATTCGTGTTGTTATTAACGGCGCCGTGTAAATAATTCATGATATTATTGAAGTTTAGAAAGTATACAATACGAATTTGGGTTATAATTGAAAACGGACCGAGTTCGGCTTCATTCTTTGTAAATTTATCACTAGGGCCGAGGTGGATGGTACCTACCGAACCGACTGCCGAGGTGGCAGAGCAGAGAACGACGGCGACGCGTTGTTCCGATAAAGTTTATTTTATGACTTAAGCGAGAACATTAATATTCATTACAGGGGCGAAATGAACTAACTTTATTATATAATAAAGAAGATCAAAGAATCAACGTACTGCATGGAGCTTTCCGGGCTTTTTATATTTACCCTCGGATTTCATTAAACGTTGCACCTCTAAAGAGTTACTTTAATATTTGTACCGGACTCGTTTGGGAAAATAAATGGTGACTTAATAACTTTAAGTTGAACATTTTGCAAGAATTGAAAGACCAAATGTTGAACTAACGCAGTATTATACTTACTTCAATTTAAATAGGTATATTGTTTCGGCGTATTTGCAGAAGTTGACACAAAATAATATCTGCTTACGTCATTACATTCAGTATCATCCTGTATTAGGCTTTGTATTGTTAAATAGTAGGAAACCTTGCCCAGGGTGCACTGCCTTTTAGGTGAGAACTAACCAGCTCTATTCATCAATAGTACCGACATAATAGAGTTGTTATAACGATATGAAGTTGCAAATAATCTTCTGTCTTAGCTCGACTCTTCTTTATATTATTTGTTAGCGTATATAACTAGCCAGCAATATAGCAGTATAAAGACTAAAGCCATGTATTCACTGAGAAACATATTTCAGATACAAAGCTTCTGTAACAACACGTAGATTTTTACAGAAACAATGTTTCAGGTCTTGCCCGTCCACATCTCAGTTGCTTCAAATATGTCGCCTGAGGAGGTAGTGTTGTTGGGTGCCGCGTCCCACAATACTGTAAACAACTGAAACACCACTTGTATACAGCTGTTGTATTACGAAACTGATTTGTTTCTGCTCTCCGATTCCATCGGGGAGCACAGAAACATGCTGGAAACACGTACCCTCTTATTAATAAATAAGGTGTAAGTCAAGTATAGTAATACCTAGGTTTTAAATATATCCGTCACTTTCTAATGTCATATAACAAAAAGGGCTGAGGCTATTATAATACCTGGGCGTTACAAGACTGACATACACCTTATTTATTAATAATGGGGTAGTGTTTACTGCAACAGTTTCACATGTTTCAGTAACACGAAGATTTTGTTTCTGAAACAGTGTTTATTAACAATTGTTTCTCAGTGAATACATGGCTTGAAAGAAGGCATTTACCTTTAAGTAAGTATATAGCGTTGTCTTCGTGACTCCCCAGCAAGTTTTCATGTCGTTTCTAGATCTCCAATTCTTCATGCGCCGTATCTAAACGAGCATCGTAACGACACGCCAGTAATCTCACAATGTTATGGCAACTCACTGTCCCAGACGATCCAAAATATACTTTAACACAACATTGTAAGCCATCATTTCAATTTACCAGCTTTTTAAAAACGAGACAAGGCATAGCATTTGAATAATAGTAGCATTTAAATGTTCAAATCGATTTTTCCATCTTGAAATTTTATAAAAGGGAAGGGCAAAATTTGTAAGAAGTCTTTGTTATGTATAATTGCTGCAAATTTTGCTTTTTATTTTCTTTCTTAAATAATTTAGTAAGGGAAAATTATACTAAATAGACCATTTATATTCTTGTCGAGACATTGTCAAAGGCAAAATATTGAAGTAAGCATTTCAGGAGCTCTCCCGAGAATGAACAGTTCATGTAAAAAAGCCGGCCAGTGACAGTCTGAGTCCGACTCGCTCACCGAGGGTGGGGACTTCCAACCTTCCTTGGATGTATTTCTCTTGGTTTGGGCCAATACTATTGTAGAAACCTGCCCGCATAACTTATAGGTTTGTTTGTAAACGAATTTTGTTGATTTCGAAAAACAATACTACTTAGTTAGTAACTTCAAATCTATTTTCCCCCGTCATATTTACATTACTGTTTGTCAACTCTAATTAAGTATTTCAGATTTTCGCTTTGCAAACTTCGGAGATAAGGGATAAGGGGGGATTAGTATGTATTAGGTAGTAATTTTTCATCATAAGTCAAAAACTACGCCATTTAAAAGAAAATAAAAACCAGTTTTAGAATGTACAAGTGAAACCATTTCATATCATATTTAACGGACTGAGTCACCATAAGGGTTCCTTTTTTTACTTTTTTGGTTCTGAACCCCATAAACTATCTAAAGGATTGTATTTCTTACTCGAGATGTGCTAATAAACACATAACCTGGGCTTATCCATCTAAATTTATCTTCGCTTGTAGTACCTTCCTACTACACTGTGTTAAACAAACAATATGCTACGTTAACATATTACAATTATCTCGTCTTCCACAGTAACATAAGGTTTTGTATGTGGCGGTGAGATGGTGTGTATTATGCTCACTTAGTTACTGCTCAGTACTTAATTTCACATAATCCATCTGAGTGTCGCATATCCCACATAATTGCGGTGTGGAATTTTGCTATGCGTCGGCTGGATTTGTGGGAGCAGGATGGAGACGCGGGTGGCGTGGCGCGGTACCGTGATCCCGCATCAAGTTCCGAATAATTGAGTGGCACCCTCGCTCAACCACCACCGCACCGCTCTAAGTGTAACACTTAATTAGACCACGTGAGAAGTGCCTAATGCCTCTCCGTATACGAGCTTTGTTACAATTGCTGCATTAAGTGTAAACAATCAGAGCCAATTACCCTACTCTACGTACCTTTGCTCTACCCACTTACTTGAATTAAACCCTACAATTTATTCAAAAGGACGGTACATTCTTGATTAGTATTTGATTGATTTTTACAAGTTGTTTACTATCGTTATTATCGTTAGTATCGCATGTTTACTAACATAGAAGTTTTTATATCGTATGTTTACCTGCGGGCGTTGTTTTACTTCCATGAGAAAGGAGCGAGATTTAAAAAATGTATACAGAGAAAATAACTTCGCTAATTACTAATTGGTGTCGCGCGTCTTGTACAGTTTATATCTTCTGTGTGAATTATTTGAATTTTAGCGTTGCTTTCAGAATTACATATTCCATTTTGTCGAGCGTCAAGAGAATATTTAGCATGCGTGCTTTACTTATAATCCAATGATATCGTTACTCGTATCTTTATTTATATTAAACTGACTTCAATAAAAGGAGGAAGTCTCAATTCAGTAGATTTTTAATGTTTGTTATCTCATAACTCCGTCATTTATTAACCGATTTGGAAAATTATTTTTTGTATGGAAGGGTACACTTTCCGTTTAGTTCCATTGTCAGGTCAAGATTTAATTACTTCTTAGTACACTTTGAAGACGGATTAAGTTTTTTGTAAAACAGTTTTCAATTATTATTTAAATTGTTGTCATGGAGTACCTTACTATAGGAAGCTATTTTCCTTGCCACGTAGGTACCTAAGTGAATCACAAAATATCTCTAAACACTCCAAAAATAGTTGTTTCTATAAGACCTTATACTAAAAAGCTATTAGCTACACCTAAAGAATGCTTCGCATTTATAATAATAATCGAGGGGTTGTTTCGTGCTTATAACTGACATTTGGAACCGATCGTTACTGTCCCTATACCTAATTATAAAGCAATGTATCTATCAACTTGTGTGTACGTGTACAAATTGATAGTGAACTGAACAGTGAGCACTTGTTAAAGTGAGTGAGTGTAATCCGATATCCGGGAAGACCCGCAGTGCTGCCGCCTGGCGACGACGACGACGGCTTCACTTCCAGGATTAAGGAATACGTTCCTTAATTTATATGCCTACAAACATACCCCGCCTAAATCGAACCTATCGAAACTTGGAAGAGTATGAGACACTTTATTCTATTATATGACATTTTTATGAGATATTACAGGAACAATAGAGGCATATATTCTAGTATATTAGAAACTTTAGCAATTGTACGTGAACCCCTTATGTTTCGCTGGAGCTATTTCAACACAAAGTTTCGACTTTTACGATAATGTCAGCCATTGCCATTCAAACGCGCTAAAACTTTATCAATGTGTGTGAAAGGATAAGCGTTTGGCTTATGTCTAATGCTTTAGACATCTATATCACGTACCTACTTACGTACGTAGCTAAAAACAAGTTTATCTTAATAACTTACTCAATGCTTTTTGTAAATGTAAATCCTAAGTACCTTGCGTAATTATGTAATCTCAGAGTAATCCTAGTAAGATAGATACCGCAAAGCGTCCGCCAAAGCGTTACATAAGATTGCGACCCGTGGAAAATCGTTCGTAAAAATGCCAAATTTTACCAATATCAATAGTAAAAATTTCAAAGGTAGATTAGGTTAGTGAGCACGCTCGGTTTCATAACATACCGTATCCAGCTTACTATAACTCTGTGGGTTATCTAGAGGAAAGATATATTGAAAGGGAAATCTAATGGAACAACTTTTATAGATACGGAATACCACATCAAATGTTAGCAATAGAGCCACAGACTTGATGATAACAATCTAAGACCACAGAGTATAGAGAAATATAATCGTATGAGACAATAAGCCATGTTTGACGAATAACGAAAAACTTGGGGCTTGCACATCAAGTAGAGATTGATATCATTGCATGATATCAACAAACGAAACCGGTAAAGACTGAAGCTATCCTGAAGCCCAGCAGTATAGGGTTGTGAAATATATGCCATACATTTATATCCTGGAATAAATCAATAATAATCTCTAATTATAAATCTCTATTTCCCTTGGTTACGCCATAACTTGAAAACGACTACCGATTGCATCCATCTTTTTTTAAGTTTTCTAATACTCTGGTGAATGTTCTTACGAAAAAAAAACAAGACAGTTGCAGGAGAATATCCGTCGGATAGTATCCAACTAATCTTAAATATTTCTTAACTTCAGTAGCTTTGACCTTCGTAAGTGCCCTATTAAAGCCTCAACTGAATAAATATCTTTGACACTGAAAACCCATTTGCGAATAAAAAAATAAAACAAATGTACAGAGTACAGTGTAGTGTATTTTCTGCTCTTCGACTTCGTCGTTAAAGTTAGTAGGTACCGTGGTAGTTCCCTATCTAACTTACTAGTGTTAGCCACGACTACAATATCGCTTACAGTCAGGGAGGATCTACAAATCAGGACTAGTTTTCTTATTTATTTTAATTGTGAGCCGGGGAACACTATTATCTTTCTCTAGAAGTTAATAAACTTATTTATCATCATAATGGATGCTTCTTAGTTTCCTTGTTCATTTTTAGATGAGCTTATTTATAGCTAGCTTCCGCCCCCCGGTTTGACCCGTGTAAACGAGGGATATAATGTTGTTACGGGATAAAAAGTTTTTTAATGCTATACGAAGTCGGTAAACAAGCATACGAACCGCCTGATGGTAAGCGGTTACCAACGACATATATGGACGCTTGCAATACACAAGGCAATATCACTCACGCGATTCTGACCCTTCCACGTTGGTTGTTCGATCTAATACATTTATATCACTTAGGCGCTGCGCAAACGTGTCTTGTGTCGGACATCGGACACAGACGCCGCGCCGGTTGCTACTTTTGGTCACTGGTAACCGAAATTGCTGTGTCCGGTGGCGGCGATTGGACACAGTCACAGCTTGTTTTCAGTCAGTTTCAGTACAATTTGTAAGGATTTTTTTTTATAGTTTCCAGTTACCGACGCCGAACACTTTTTGATCGTCAATGAGTATGTGTAAAGTGGAAGCAACTGGACACAAATCTGCACAGGCAGTGGCTGATTTCATACTTGTTCTATAGAAATCAAATATTCATTGGTAGCTTGGGTCCGACATAAGACACACGTTTGCGCAGCGCGTTAGTCTTTTGCTACGCATTGAGTTCTTAACATTTAGAGCGTTGACTTTAAATATTTTTATTTTTGTATGAAAGTCTGATGGATATACCTACTAACTTAAAAAGTTTTTGTTTTTGATTATGAGCCTATATAGGTACAGTCGAGGACAGAAAATGTTTATCACATTTCAAAGTCGATTCCATCTCATACTGCGCGCAAAAAGGTTTAATATGTTATAACAATCCACGTCTATCAATAGTATTTTTATTTCCGGTCAACCTTATGAAACAGAAATGTGCAAGCGATTATAGACCGTAAGGTTAAAACATTTTAGTCAGAGACTGTACATATCTCTCCGAAGTACCCCGCATAGACTGTCAGAAATTGACGTTTCTTGTTTAACTCTTGCAATATGAATGTTTCAAAATGTAAAGTTATATTTCGATGTTATCAATTCTATTATAAAGGTTCCTCAGTAATTTATTATTGACCTGGAGCTATCAGTTCTATATCGTTAAATTAAAAATCTATAACCCTAAGGCAAAATATACCTATTAAAATAAACAGTCTACACCCAGCGTCCCCCAAATGTGAAAAAAACAGTTCCCGAGGTAGTAAGACAGTCGCATGTGTACACAGTCGTCCCACACGTGTCCGGGACCCGTTTAATTACACATAAAAAGCACAACTGCTTGTTTACTACGCCGGGACACTTATCGAGTACTGAACTAGAACTTTATTGACACATTCACTTGCCGCTCTGTAGGGCTACCTCCATTTTTATAATAGACTTGTGTTTTCACCACAATCTTATTTATAGTAAGTTAGCTATCTTCTGCGGTTTCACCCGCGTTCCCGAGATAAAAAGTAGCCTTTGTCTCTCTCCATACTATAGGCTATCTACGTGCCATATCTTATCATAATCGCTTCAGAGATTTAGGAGTGAAAAGCTAACACATAGACAGTTACTTTCGCATTTATATTTTTTATTTCGCAGTTTATTTCGCATTAAGTATTGATGATGGATGGTGGTAAAGTGGTAAACGCGCAAAAGACGACGTTAAACGCGACGACGAACGCGTACCACGGTAGTAGAGCACTTTTTGGTACTCTCTGGCCGTCTACCACACTCATGTCGAAAATTGTTTTGGTAGATGCACATGAGAGCCAGTATCTTCTAGACTTTGTATCGGTAAAATACAGGTCTGATTTCAACATGAGTGCCTAGCGAGTTAAAAGTACCAATTCTGTAGATAATTTAAGAACAGAATATTAGATAGCACGCCTAACAAAGCTTGCTATACTGTATACCATTAAGTAATGTAGGTACACGCTTAAAAACTTCTTTTTTAGGGTTCCGTAGCCAAATGGCAAAAAACGGAACCCTTATAGATTCGTCATGTCTGTCTGTCTGTCTGTCTGTCTGTCTGTCTGTCTGTCTGTCCGTGTATGTCACAGCCATTTATTTCCGAAACTATAAGAACTATAATGTTGAAACTTGGTAAGTAGATGTATTCTGTGAACCGCATTAAGATTTTTACACAAAAATAGAAAAAAAACAATAAATTTTGGGGGTTCCCCATACTTAGAACTGAAACTCAAAATTTTTTTTTTCATCTAACCCGTAAGTGTGGGGTGTCTATGGATAGGTCTTCAAAAATGATATTGAAGTTTCTAATATCATTTTTTTCTAAACTGAATAGTTTGCGCGAGAGACACTTCCAAAGTGGTAAAATGTGTGTCCCCCCCCCTGTAACTTCTAAAATAAGAGAATGATAAATCTATAAAAAATATATGATGTACATTACGGTGCAAACTTCCACTGAAAATTGGTTTGAACGAGATCTAGTAAGTAGTTTTTTTTTTAATAGGTCATAAATTGAAATTAATATCAAATACTCAGGTCTATACTACCATTTACTTATATACCTACAGGTTTGTACGGAACCCTCGGTGCGCGAGTCTGACTCGCACTTGGCCGGTTTTTTTAATTATATTTTTTTCCTATTTAGTATGATGTCACCAAAAGATAAAATTCTAATCCAGACAGATATTATTGTTGCGAGTTTGTTTGTCCTTCCTTTATCGTAACTCTCTTTAATCATACCAAACAACGGATTGACTTGTTTTTGCTTGACGTTTTATAGCTGAGAAGACAGGACAAAAACATAGGTCGTATTTCTACTGTGTTTTATGAGTTTATACGGTTTATACACATGTGAATATTGGTTGGTATATTAAATTGGTTCTAAAAGGGATTGATTAGTTAATTAAAATAATTAATAGACCAGACCCCAGTGCCAACCCTATTTTATTATGTGATTTCACAATAAGTGGGAATGCTGTGGTGTTTGCGTTCAATGTTAGAAAGTATACACAATGCAGTAATTACTCCGAGTATGTTTCCTCTGTGTTGTATAATGCACAGACAACCCAGCATAATGTACCGACAAAATATTTGTAATCAAACTTTAGATACAGTAGAATTCGTATATTGAAAGAAAATAATAATGGTATGATTAATCTATGTCCTAAATTTTACCCCCTTATTTCGTGAGATGATTTAAGCAAGTTTTAAATATACATATCCGGTACTTCCTAACCTCATTATGAGAAAAAGAGCCAGGACTATAGCTCTACTAGACCTGGCTTAAACTATATAACTTTACCGTGACCATAATTATCATGTAATAAGACATGAATAAGACGGTAAACGTTACCTATACAAAGTCAATAAAATTACCTATTATCATAGAGGAAAGAATCTATTCGTCCATGCTATTATTTATCTAATGGAGTCGCAAGGATACAGGTACTTCTAAATTGTTAGGGGAGATCTTCCATCAGGCTAGCTAGGTCATCTTGCCTGATGACTCATGAAATAGTTTGAGTGCTCAGGGTAACTTCGTTAGTAATTGCTGATAAATGTCGCTACAGATTATAAAATCTTCAGAAAAGACAAAAAGACGGTGATGTTACCTATCTAAATTCTGATTATAGATGGAGCGAGCGCGAAGCGCCTCCGTTTCAGCTTGGGCAAAAATGCTTTCGTATCTCTAGATAGTCTCTAGATTTCCGCGGGATGTCCGGCTGTTCTCCTCTAGAGGACGCATTTCTCAACCGATTCTCGTGTTTTGTGAGCAGTATTGGTAATTTCCAAAAACTGCATATTATGCGCTAGGGCACGCAATTGTGGTTAGTGCGATTAGAATGTAAATATTATGTAATGAGTCATAAGCTTCTTTGACAAGAGTAATTGCTGAGTTTATTGCCGGCTCTTCTCGGCAAATGCAACCTTCCGAACCGGTATTAGAGAGTCAGACTTTTCATAAGTGCCTGCGAAGGCCTATTTGAATAAATGATTTTGAATTTTGTTTATTTTTTATTTTTTTATATTCAACGATACTCGTCAGATCTACAGCTAACAGAGCTACCAGTTTAATCATATTTTAAATAAATATAAGCCCTTCAAGGCTGTATGCTTACCACCTGCGTCCAACTACAAATCTTTTGTAATAAAAAAAAAAGTTCTGCGAAAAACGTTATAGCACGTCCCGATTTTAAGGCGAAATGTCCGCACGGCTTACATGATTGGCTGTTATTATACAAATGAAACAAACTGCATATTGCTTTTAAGTCTTTCCTTTCGCTATTTTACTGCAACATTTGCGCGAAATGTTTATTTTATCACAAAATACCTACTATTTTACCAAGAAATGCAAAGATTTTTAAGGATTTTGAGAGAGCCACATTATAACAAATCAAAAAAAGTTTGTTTACTGCAAGCTCTAACGAATTTGGATGAAACTGAGCACATATTGAAAGACCAACGACCTGGAATAATATATGAGGATACTTTTTATTCCGGAAAACAATAAGGGGGGGGGGAGCTAAATATATAAAACAAATAAACATAATAAATATTAGAAAATTAAACATAACTTAAACTATATAAGAAGTCTAACCGACGCGACGGTTCTTACGACTTAAGTATATCGTTTGAAGCAGCATTCAGAAGTTTGAGTTTTAAAAACGTAAGCTAAGAACCCTTTCCGATCGCACAGTGGGCACTTAGCGTTTACTAGGTACCTAAGTGGTTTAATTAAAACGTTTAAACGTTCGCAAACACTACAAAACGATATAAAAGAACCCCATTAAAGCAAAATTTATAAGTAGTTGAGAGAATTAAGGTTTCAATTATTTGCTATGGTAAACGAAGCACGATGTAGATTTATTTATGAGTATTTTTTTTTCTCTAGGATTCTCCTTCTTTGGCTTTGTTACAGTTTAGGCTATGGTTACCGCTTATCATCAGATGGGCTGTATGCTGTTTGCTACGAACTTTTACTTGTTTTAAAACGTGACTCGGAGGTGCCATAGTTTTTTTTGCTTTTATGAAAAAAGCAAATTTAACAACAATATTTAACCGCCTTCCACGTACACTAAAAAGCAATTCACGTGGAACCTGTATCTCCTGACTTTATATTATCTTAGTTTTGGATACAACGCTTTTAGAATTAGTCAGTTTTCTTTGTACATTAAGTTCAAAATCTTTCACTTATAATCTGATAAATTAACAAATAACGGTATTCTATAAAATCGTTCTTGGCTGCTAATAATCCTGTAAAACCTGTTGTATATTGGACACGTATTTCTTGCTTTATCAAATCATTTGAAATTTATAAAGGTAAACCGAGTAAAAGTTCGGGAGTGGGGGGGATAGTGACGTCACTTTAGAGTAAAAAGTGTACTCTAACGTGACGTCACGCGGAACTTCAACACACGATATCGTTATATACGTGTATAATATTTTTTGATATTGTAAAAGATGGACTAAATAGAAATGTATAATCATCTAGCCCATTGAAACTCCTACACAAACATAACCTTTCAGTTTAAATATATCTTCGGCGAATTGTGTTTATAGGTACTAACACACTCAGCTGTAACTTTAGTGTGGAGGTATCTAATCAATGTAAGTGAGCCGCGATTAAAAGGCACTCAATTGAGGCCCATGTGCAAACTATACTGACTTATCCAATACAAACGATAGTTGTGTCGAACATAAAACAGATGGCTTACTAAAAGGAACGCAATTTTTTATAACACTTTTGTAATGTAACATACACTTTAATTATCCTTTTGCAATGTTAGCAGTTGAAAATAATAGCGCACACAGAACAGCGCAAACTATATTTTTAATTGAAACGAAATCAGTGTTCCCTCATAAAACTTTTAATGAAGCTATGGAAGCAGTAGATTCTGCAAATAAAACTAACTAGTCTATGCGTGCGTGCTATTGATTTTATAGCTACAGAAATTTATAAAGTTGCTTCCCTTGTCCAGAAGAGGTAAACATTGATTTTGTATATTGCAATTTATTTTTTGTAATCGAAAATTTGAACAATTATTTGTTAACAGCTTAGCTATCGAAAAAAAACTTTCAAAGAACAGGGTCTCGATTCTCGCGTCTTTGACATCAATGTCGCATTCGACATTTGCCGATGAGGTAGTTACCTCAAATATTCTATACTACGACAGACTACGTCATAAATCCATTATGGTTTTGTGCCAATGTCTAATGCGAAAACAATGTCTAAAACACGAGAATCGGGGGCCAGCAATATAACATAGCAGTGAAGTGGCACCATGGTACACGCCACCATGGCTGTCATGACTCAATCGTGACTCATACTCATGACACATGGATTATGTTCGCCAGTCACTGTGACGGCTTGTCAATTCATTAGCCCATAGCGTTCTGTTTTGTATCGCGTGAGCTTTTCCAAAATGTTACACGTTCCGTAAAGGTTTGAATGCCGGATCAATTCGCTACACTCATCTAGCAACTTAAGTAGACGTAAAGGTCAATTTGGATTGTTCTTGTAACTGGTTTCTTAACGATATTGTTTAGATATGTTACCATAAAAGCTGATACCTTAATAAAAGATGCAAACCAGCGTCGATTGTAGCCCTTTTTTGATAACACATATTGAAACCATAGATTACTAGGAGTCGTGCTTGTTACGAATACACCTGATGCCCGGGATAACTCCTCGTTGCGTATTCAGAGGAAAATCTCCCTATTCTTCGCCAGTTTTATTTTTATATGCGGTTCTTAAATGCAATTACGAACTCCATGAGTTACTTACGTTTTCTAGATTTCACAAATCTCTTAGATGTGTTCAAATCATTAACAGGAATGCTTTAAAAGGAGTGATTAAAACTGACATGCGTTTTAAGATAAGCATTAAGCATTTAATTTGCAAAGAAGGTAAGAATTCTGCATTTACCGGTTACATAAATTGATAACAAGCATTAAGATCGTAAAGCGTTTCCACGAATAAATAACACATAAGAATCTTGTAACATTTCGAATATTCCACTCTATTAGAAACAGAAAATTATAATATTATATACCGACGAGTCAAAAACCAAATATTCTAGTACCTAAATAACTAAAATGTGGATTCGTCTATATACTTCTATTAATAATGGGTCAGTGTACCAGTAATTTGTACCAACAAGAATAAATATCAAAGTCGTAAAGAAGTACACGTAATTTTATAGAGAACAAAATTAAACACGTACCTACTTTAGGAACTTCAAAATATTCCAGACAAGCTCAATGAACTCATATGCACTTTGGAGCTAAAATGTCACGTGATTTTACAAAGCATTTTTTATAATGTATCCTTCAGGATAAAAGCTTTGTACCTACTCGTATTACTCATATACTTCCAGATGATTTAAAACTCCAAGCTTGAAGGAAAACTTATTGCCTACAAAAAGTTGCACAAACTTGTGTTTCACCAGTTTTCGATGTGGATTCAATTCGACATCTGTTACCGGCTTTATAACAGGATAGTGTGATTACCGAGGCGTACTATTGCGTCCAAATCGTTCTCAATAGGCGAGTCTGGCATTCGCATACCTTATATACTAACCGCAGATAGCAATAGCCTCGCTTTATTTGGCCTAAATTGGAATATAATGGAAAATGGGCTGCTTTATGATTCGTGAACAATATTTTATTTGTTATTGCAGTAAAACTGTCTTACAAATTAACTTTGCTGAGAATACTACAATTATATGAACTCTCGTGGAATATAGATTTTTCAAACTTCAAGAATTAAGTTATTTCCTATTTTTTTTTTCAAACAAGACTGACTTCGCTCGAACAAAAGGTATGAAGGCAACTTATCCACAAGTTGAGCGAATTCGAATAGCGGATAATGTATTATGGTTTATTGGGACCAGTCTAGAAAATGTGTTATTTTTGAATCCTCGTTATAAAAACGTAGGATACGTCGTAACCACCTCTCACCTCAGACATGGCTGGGTGGTAGTTGAATCGACAGCACGTGCACTATCTCATAATGGTACTCAGCCAGGCCGCGCCGCCGCCGCCGCCGCCGTCACGCCGCCCACCGCGCCTGCCCGCTTTTGCTGACACCTCACTTAGCACCATTTCCGTCTTCACAGGAGTGTCTATGCTAACCCTTTTGAGGGTTCTGTAACAGACTTACCCGTAATGACAAAGGATAGATAATTTTTATTAAGTTTTTTTAACTGCTCATTGGCATAGTGAATCACATGGGTTGTTGGTTCTTTTATCCCCAATTTCGTAACAAATATTATTTTATTATGAAATTCTTGAGCCCCGTTTTTTGTTAAATATAAATGGTTTCTATCATGCTGGTAATCCTAAAGGTCCGTTTACGCTACGCGAACCCAGCACGAGCCGAGCCGCACTTCGTCGCTCGTGCGTGATGTCAATATACAACGAGGCTTCGTAACACGAGCGCGATGCGAATACCTGTGTTCGTCAAAAAACTGTCAATTGGCGGAGCGCAGTCGAGCGCGAGCTGACCGCTCGTTCGAGGCTCCCAAGTCCGTCTACGCCACGCGAATTCGTGCTCCGCGTGTACCCGGCTGGTGCTCGGTTCGCGTAGCGTAGATACACCTTAAGGTTTCTTTAGTACATTCTGGAACAAATTCTAACATAAAATAAACCTCTTTGAACACAAAGTTTAAACCACCGCCTGATTGAAATTGGAACGCAGGAGTTATAATAAAATTTACTCAAACAAAAGATGACCCAAACTCCTTTGCCGATTAAAATTCGCAGAAAACTCCGTAGACAGACAACAGTTTCAGTAATTGAATTTGCGTAGTTAATTCGTATGATTTCTCACCCTCCCCGTACTTATTCGCTAATTATGCGGAATTATACAGCAGTTTCAAAGCGATGTCATTTCAATTGTCATATCGTCTGGCATCTGCCCTCGGCTCGGCTTAGAGTATACTCCTAATATTGGCATATGCCGTAACTGTTTGCGCGCTCGTCTTTATTCACCAATTTACTTACATTTGAGCTCCGCCCCGCGGGTCGTAAAGTAATATTATCCACCGCTGGGCGAGGGCAATAGTGCCTCTTTTACGGGCCGCGAGCGAGCGTCACATGGGAAATTATTTGACGTGGCGTTTAATGGATTTTTGCCTTCATAACACGCTACCTACAGCCAAATAAAAATACGTGTACTTACAAAAAAACTACGCTCACGTTACGTTTTTATTGAAAAATGTTTTTGTAACCGCATATGTTTATATTACGGGTAATTTTAATGGGTTTACGTGGATAGCCTACGTATAGGTACCTACCACCTACTCCTCTATAGGCGACGTTTACGTTGGTATACTTTATCTTACATTTTCTGTACTTATGGATCACCAATTACCGTATTTTAAGCGTAGAAAATCTGATCGCTGCGATCTTACATAGAAGCCCTATGTAAGATCGCTGCGATCTTAGGAGACAATAATAAAATATTATTTGAACAACGTATTCTTCTTGTTTTACCAGAGTATGGCGTCACGAGTTTGGAGCTTCTGGAACTGCGTGTTCCAGCTCACGTGCCTCTTGGCACGCGAGCTGAGTTGTCGTGTCGGTGGCAGCTGGGCCCCACCGACGTGCTGTACTCTGTCAAGTGGTACAAGGATGGCAAGGAGTTTTTTCGTCACGTGCCCAGAGACATTGAGACCAGGAGGAAATTTCCGCTGCCGGGAGTTGATGTAGAGGTATGCGGTCTCACTAATAATTATATTCGCATAAAGTTCCCAAGCGAGTGCCCATTTGAGATTACAATGCTTTCCGTCAATCCAATATTCAAGAACCTAGAAATACGGTCTTGAAACGAAACCGAACCACAACGGTTTCAGAGATCTTATTTCATTCATCCATTCAGAAATAGCTTGCTTGACTTGTTATGTACTTTTTTTTTCGTTTTTTGAATTAATATTTTTAACTTGGCCAATTATTTTAGTCTGCTCACCGGAGTCGCGAGTCACCTTAATTGATTGGAATTGATTTTAAATATACTAATATCAAAATGTTGTTTTAATATTGTATTTTATTAAGGTGTAATATTAATAAAATTGTGCCAGTACACAAATTAAAGAAAATAATTAGGTATGTTAATAATTATTAACGTCATAGCTAAGCTACAGATTGACTTGATTTAACATGTGATTAGCTGACAGGGTGGTAAAGGAACTAGCTACTATTGGGGATGCTAATATAAAGCAGAAATAGCAAATAAATCTTTAGATGATAAGAGGCTGGCAGTGGATTAATAATATAAAGTAGAAATATCTTCTCGCACGAGTGTGGCTCTGTTTACACCTGCGCCTCTTCACAACGCAATATCCGGTCCAGTTTTATATTGTTTCCACTCGCGGAGACCTAAGCAAACCGGACTCCAGCCAAATTAATCCAATTATACGTATCTACTCGAAAAGTTCATCCTTATTACGTGCTTATCCGGCCTTTTACACCGTAGCTCACCCAACTGGGGAAAAGGCTTCGAACAATGTCTTACCTGGTTTTTAACTGAATGGACAAAGAACTTTAACTTCTTAGTGAAATCAACGGGGACATACCTAGGAAAGTACAAGTATATATTAATCCGAGATCTAAGTTAAGTACCTATTTAGAGTTCATCCCAAATTACAAGGTTTTTAACATAACTAAATTAACATAGGTTTTTTTTTATTTCGAAAAAGTTTCGGAAAGATGCCATCTGAAAGTAGCCACTTGTATAAGTATGCACTTCTGTAGGTATATTCTTACAAAAAGTCTTACAATGTCTTACCTGGTTTATTACTGAATGGACAAAGAACTTTAACTTCTTAGTTAAATCAACGGGGACATACCTAGGAAAGTACAAGTATATATTAATCCGAAATCTAAGTATTTAGAGTTCATCCCAAATTACAAGGTTTTTAACATAACTAAATTAAAATAGGTTTTTTTTTATTTCGAAAAAGTTTCGGAAAGATGCCATCTGAAAGTAGCCACTTGTATAAGTATGCACTTCTGTAGGTATATTCTTACAAAAAGTACGGTAATTTTTTACCACGTGTGGTAAAAGGTTTTATGTTAGGTAATATTGCTGTTTAATTATTCGTACTAATTTATTAAATACAAATGAATGAAATGAAATTTATAAAAAAAAAAACACTTACTCTTTAAGTAAATGATACTGAGGGTTTAGTTCTTGTTTCCTATTTCTCAGGTACCTAAGAGGCATTTATTAATTTGGTGGGTTGCTGTCGCATAGTTTCCTGAAAAACCGTGTAAATAATATAGTACATATTCTGCCCACGTCTCATAAAAACTAATATGTTAACTACTAACGTTTTTGATTGGTGGATAAATTAATATGTAACTGCAAGGCTATTCAAAACACAAAAAACCGTTGCGTACATGTAGTACACGCCACGGGGCGCGGGGCGGCGCTCCCGCTGTTCTAATGACAAACATAACAATTAACCACGTCACTTAAAAACCTTGTTCTGAAAAGTTATACAATTATACTATTGTTTGGTTTACCAGTTCATTCATTTGAAGAATTTATCTTTTAATAAGTATAAAACAAAATTAGGTATATGAAGTGCATTTTCATTACTAGGTCATAGTTTATATAGTATAACCTCAGAGTATATAAATACTACGTACAAGTATAACGCTTAGCTGAGGGACAATCTGCCTGAAATAAATTATACCTTCAAGGCTATTTTGAGTCTCTTTAACTTTTAACTAGTAACCTTATTACCCTTTAATGCGAACATGACGTTAGCTTTAAATTATAATATACATTTTTGTTCAATATCCATTATTTCCCGAACAGAAGTCAAGTGCCAATGGTGCCAACGTGACGCTGTTCCCAGCAGAGTTGGAAACAGGGGGCCGGTACCGCTGTGAGGTGTCCGGGGAGCGGCCACTCTTCCCCACAGTGTCCGACCACGCGGATATGACTATTGTTGGTAAGTCCAACGACTAAATACTGAAACGACACTTAAAAGGGAGCCTCCATTATGGATAGTTACTATAAGTTTTGGGAGCCTCTATCCCATAGAGTAAGAATATTAAAAAATGATATTAGAAACCTCAATATCATTTTTGAAGACCTATCCATAGACACTCTTCTCCCACACATATGGGTTTTATTAAAAAAAAAAAAAGAGTTTCAGTTCTATGTATGGGGACCCCCAAATTAATAGAGTGATAGCGTCAGCAGTTTGCATACAAATATTGTAGGTACACTAGTGATTTAATGTCAGAAAAAATGTCGATATGAATTGCTTGTAATTTGGTCTCGGTAAAAGTATCGATAAAAAACCGGTCAAGTGCGATTCGGACGCGTGCACCGAGGGTTCCGTACAGACTTGTAGGTATGTACAGTCGAGGACATAAATATGTATACACTTACCGTCTTACTAATAAAAATGTGGAAAACGGTTGTTTAACAGCTGTATAGTTATGCAGTGTGTAAGCCTTACACAGTTGCTATACACTCCCTTTACTAATAATCAGTGTGTAAGCATTGTATAGTTATCTATTTGTTAAAACAAAAACGACTGGCAACTTTTTAGGAACGTTTTGAAACTAAAACTATCTAACTTCAAAATACGGGAGAAAATATGGGGAAAAATGTGAAAACACCAAAAGATACTGAAAAATAATTATATAAAATATTAATCATATCATAAAAATCAGGTTTCTTTTTCTTAAGACTATTTTTATTTTAATAATTAAACAATAAAATTACTTTTAAAAAGATTCAAATAGCTAATGGTGGTTTTGAACGAAACTGTCTTGTGCTTATGGCTACAGTAGCCATTTAACCAAAGAAGAAGAAGAAAGAAGAACGTCATTGTCAAATTACAAATGTTACGTCAACAAACGAAGCAAATGGCTGTGCCAATGACTTCAAAACTAAGGATACACTTACCGGAACATTTTGCATAAAGTTATCAAAATCAAATAAATTGTCAATTTTTGTTTTATTTTATCCATAACTCCAGTATAAAAGACAAGCCTTTCACTACGCAACTAGGCATTTTTATGGCAATTATAAGCAAACAATGAACGAATGAACTGTTCCGTGGACCGCAGTATGACCGCAGTCGACTGAGTCGCGTTGGCCCTAAAATGACTTTTTAGGGCCAGCGCGTTGGTGTCATTTTGTTGCGCGGTTGGCCTGGTCCGTAGTAAATGGACACAACACTTGATTGTCAGACACAGCTGATCTATTGAAATCCGCCATAATGTTCTTATACAAACACTAAACAAGGGTCCTGGCCCGTGTAAGCCCTGTGTAAATTTCCTAGGTAACTAAAACACGTGTATACAGGCTTTGTGTCAAAAATGTTTTTATTAGTAGCAATTATCCTATAACAGATGTGTACACCGCGTGTAACTTTTTATTAGTAAGGCTGTTAGTAAATTTCAACAACGGTTTCCTCTTAAACTACTGATTGAAATTATGAGATATTATAAAGGCAGAATCTTCTAACATATACTATTATGATTTGTGTAATAGTTTAACACTTAAATGTTAAACATGCGAGAAAATCGCTTTTGAATTTCAAAAAGTGTATATTTACTGTACATAGTTCGTTCATCACGGGAATCAATCGAGTCTCGAAGATTTTTCCCCTTTTTTCCGATTATGGTATTTTTTTGAGATGTAACTATAATGGTTTTCGGATTTCGTCCTTTACTTGTGCTACATGGCCTTGCTTCTTGCCTCATGATTCTAGGTCAACGGGAAGTACCCTGTAGGTTTCGATTCCCTTGCGAGCGTCAAAATATGCGGCATAAACGGCCGTATCTTTATCATAATCATATTAATTTATTCATTGCTTCATGTCTGTTACATTTTAAGATAACTTTTGATTGCGTTGACTTAAAAGTTATTTTTTTGTCTACTTCAAGGGATTGCAGACCTGAGTATTTGATATGTTACCTCCACGCGTTCCTGAGAAAAAGGGTCTTGGCAGACGGACAACAAAGTGATCCTATAAGGGTTCCGTTTTTTTTTTTCTTTTGATGTACGGAATCCTCCAAACGAGAAATTGGTATTCATTATTGTATTTACTCATTCAAACTATAGACGCAAAGTTCGTTTCAAGACAGCGTTGCACATACCTGCGCTCACGGCACATACTCAAGTACAGTCGCTCTATTATTATTCTATCTCTATGCTCTATCGAAATACAAGCGAACTGTCCAAAGTGTAATAATTATGTAATGTCTAGTCTCTTCCATGTTTCTTAATGGTCCATATAGACCAAGATAGATAGATAGATAACTCTTTATTGTACACCAAAAAACAAAAAAGCATAGAGAAAAAAAGTACTTAAAATTAATAACTGTACAATGGGCGGTCTTATCGCTAAGAAGCGATCTCTTCCAGACAACCTTTGGATGGAGAGGAATCAATATACTAAAAAAGACGGTGGTGTAATTTTATATAAAAGGAATAAAAAAAGTAAAATCAATACATAAAATAAGTACATAGTTAAAATATATATTAAATACATATAATAATAATTTACACATATAAATATATATAAATGAATATAATAGATATATATAGGCTGATGATGATGATGATGATGACAAACATTTAAGTACATGTAAAAATGTGCGGTTAACTTCATTGGTTTATTTATTATTAACATTGGAGATCAAGATCGTGCGAACTCGATTCGGGGTCTTTACCTCGGGGATTAAACTTACTTCAGGATTTCCCGTCGGTTTGTTGGTTAAGGAAAACATCGTGCAAATTCTGCATGTACTTACTCGGAGAAAAAAATCAGGGCTATGAGCTGAATATCGATTTATAACTGCCTAGAACAGATACTAGTTTGATTATAGACATACAGTCGAGGACAGATAATGTTTATCACATTTCAAAGTCGATTCCATGTCATACAGCGCGCAATAAGGTTTAATATGTCATAACAATCCACGTAATTTAATTTCCGGTCAACCTTATGAAACATCAAATCAAATGTGCAAGCGATTGTTGACCGTAAGGTGGTAAACATTTTTATTCCGCGACTGTACATACTTATAGAGGAGACTTGCGTCTTTGTGTTAGGAAATTCGTAAAAAAAATGGAGACATTTTACGAATTTAATTCTCTTGAGAAAATAGTTTTGTTAGAAAAATCTTCCTTACATTCGTGTGCCACAAACAATCAGGTCACAGCTTAGAACCAGGTTGCGGTTGCTGAACAAACACAGTCATGAATGTTCCCAACAAACAAACAAACGGTGCTCTTTGCGGAAGCCACCCAAAGGTTTTCTGATGTCATAACACGGTTCCCTTAGAACTCGGAGGCTTAGGCTTAGGAACCCTTAGGCTCGAATTGAACGTACTTATACGACGTTTTTTAGGGTTCCGTAGCCAAATGGCAAAAAACGGAACCCTTATAGATTCGTCATGTCTGTCTGTCTGTCCGTCCGTATGTCACAGCCATTTATTTCCGAAACTATAAGAACTATAATGTTGAAACTTGGTAAGTAGATGTATTCTGTGAACCGCATTAAGATTTTCACACAAAAATAGAAAAAAAACAATAAATTTTGGGGGTTCCCCATACTTAGAACTGAAACTCAAAATTTTTTTTTTCATCAAACCCATAAGTATGGGGTGTCTATGGATAGGTCTTCAAAAATGATATTGAGGTTTCTAATATAATTTTTTTCTAAACTGAATAGTTTGCGCGAGAGACACTTCCAAAGTGGTAAAATGTGTGTCCCCCCTGTAACTTCTAAAATAAGAGAATGATAAATCTATAAAAAATATATGATGTACATTACGGTGGAAACTTCCACCGAAAATTGGTTTGAAAGAGATCTAGTAAGTAGTTTTTTTTAATACGTCATAAATTTAAATTAATATCAAATACTCAGGTCTAAATTTAAATTAATATCAAATACTCAGGTTTAAATTTAAATTAATATCAAATACTCAGGTCTAGTGTCTATACTACCATTTACTTATATACCTACAGGTTTGTACGGAACCCTCGGTGCGCGAGTCTGACTCGTACTTGGCCGGTTTTTATTTTTATTAAAAGCATGATAATGAACTTAACTTTTCACTATAGTAGAAAATAGTAGTTAAGTAACTGTGTGTTTGTTGTCTACAGTATAGTTAGTTACCTCATATGTATACTATCATGCGGCCATGATTTTTATTTTCCCTGCATTTCTCTTATCTTCTAGCCACCGCACATAAAACGGTATTGTAACAAGTATGGTGTGCAATAATGCGTAACGGTTTATATGTCGTGAAACTCGTGAACATCTATTTTAGTCAAAGCGTTTCGGTTTACTGGGAACAGCAAAATTAATGGGCAAATATCTGGCATCTGTGTGCGCACGGAGTTTCATAAAACAATAACGTCACACTTTTGTTTACGCAACGTCAATAAATCCGATGCATTGGTCCATCGTGATTCAATAAACCTGCCAATATCGGTACAAAGAAACAATAGATTGTCCGCTAGCCTTTTTACCTATCTCATACAACGTTGGAAAAAAACCATTTTGTGATTTCATGGTTGGTTCATCCAGAAAACACATCATTCCGCTTATTCCAAACGTGAAATTTAATTTGCAGATGGAAAAGAGCATTAGTTTATTGCTTCAATATACATATCTACTTGTTGATTTGGAAAGCAGACAACTGATCTAGTATGTTATAAAAAAACTAGCTCCTGCCCGCGGCTTCGCACGCGTGGGCTACAGGAAACAAATGACATATTTTTCTACATCAATAAAGCAAAACAAAACAACTCCTTCCCGCTTCAAGGGTGGAATTATTAAAAACACTGAGACAAGTAATATTTAATTTTCAATATTTAGCCTAAACTAAATTTTGAAGATCCTAACTTCGAAACTGACGGACTTTCATACAAACTTTCATCCCCTATTTTACCCCCTTAGGGTGGAATTTCAAAAAACCCTTTCTTAGTGGTTTCCTAGTCTTCACAAAGAATATACTCTCTAAATTTCATGTCTCTAGGACCAGTGGTTTAGGCTGTGCGTCGATATACCAGTCAGTCAGTCAGAACTTTGAATTTTATATTATATAGATATAATAGCTGCCCGGCGCGACTTCGTTTGCGTGGTGCTACCCTACCCTACCCTACCCTACCCTATCTATACCATCCAGGGCGTCAAACAAACGCATACAAAAAAATTCAACTGTACGTGTGTTTGTCACTGAACTCCTTCTAAACGGCTGGACCGATTTGAATATATTTTTTTTGTATGCGTTTGGGCGTTTGCGTGGGGGCGCCCTGGATGGTTTAGATTCACAAATCAGCCCGGCAGATGTCGATAATATAACCTAGATACTGACTGCAGCGCCATCTAAACGCATACAAAAAATATAATTCAAATCGGTCCAGCCGTTTAGGAAGCGTTCAGTGACAAACACACGTACAGTAGAATATTATATATAAAGATTTATAGATGTCTCGTGAAACAATTTGGTATGAACTTTGAATAGCAGTCTGCTAAGCATTCGGTTTTGACGTTAGGAATGTTAGGCATGCACCATTATGCATATCGCTATTGAGCAGAGTTAGGAAAGGTAGCTCGTACGTAGTCAATTCGGGGAATTATCTGAGGCGGATAATTACGCGTACGTTAATTGAAATAGTTATGAGTATAGATACCAATGTATGAACTTGCAGACAAAATTGTGCCTAGAGCAAATAAAACAAAGCGCTTTTTCGTAAATTCGCACGTGTATCAACATTGTTTGTTCCAGCGTTACCAGACCATGGACCAATAATCACCGGGTCGCGTCTCCGCTACCAGATCGGGGATCGGGTACAAGTGAACTGCACATCAGGTCGGTCGCGGCCAGCTACCAGGCTGTCCTGGTACATCAACGGTGAGCAGGCGCCCCCTGGCGCAATGCTGCCACCGACCCACCAGAGATACGAAGACGGCCTCGAGACCACTAGTCTCGCACTCGACTTCAAAGTTAAACCCAAACATTTTAGGAAAGGAGACTTGAAACTAAAAGTAAGTTTACCTTGTCATTGCACCGAGATAAGTGTTTACCTTCTTTTTTGTATGTTGTTGGGTAATTGACCTAGTTTTCTATTCAATACGTCAATGGCTTATAACAGTACGAAGACTGAGTAAAAAACGTAACTACTTCCTGGATTGAATTATATTTGAAGCTGTGAGTTCTGTTTATTATTTCAATTTCAGTACATGTAATTATTTCAAAGCAATGTATTGCCTTAATTAGAACAAATGCACCAATTAGACTAATTAAAGACTCTCTCGATCAGAAACATACGAACCGATATGTCAATCGCACACACACATGTAACGTGTAAAGTATTAGGTTGCCTAACTAACTGCGTGTTGTTATTGATGAATTAAATACTGTATCTATATGTAGTAGTAAAGCTAATACATACAAGGGTGGTGGGATTTATCACACCCCAATTTAAATTCTAGTTTATACATAAGTTTATTTAACGAACCTTTGCGATTATTTCTGAACGTAGGATTTTATGACTTCTAATACTATAGTAGTGAGTGCATATTTAATTGATTGAATATTTTAAGGTAGTGTACGTTTGTTCCAGTGTCTAGCTACAATAGCGACAGTATACTGGAGGAGTAACGAAGAGAGCGTGCAGGGAGAGAAACTTAAAGGGTACTCGAGGTCCAGGGAGCTCAGTGAAGGCACCTCCAGGGCAGACCGAGTACACGCCGCAGGAAAACCAGGAGGCTCCGCTACAGGCCTCTCCTTCGCACCCTGCCTCATATTATACACTATTATTATACAAATTCTACCTTTAAAACTATCAACGTAAAGCTTAATTTGCTATCGAACATATAAAGTGAAATGTGAAAAAGTGATTGCTTCGAGAGTGTAATCTATAATGTGCCATCGTACGCTTTTGACACCTCAAATTCGTTCCAAAGATAGATTTGTTGACCAAAGTAAGGGCATTATTTATACTACGTTGTCGTTGTCTTCAAATTAAGTCCGGATTGTTATCAAAGGGGTGCATACATTTTTACATTACGGCATGGTTACATCAACAAATCATATTTTGGCCTGAGCAACAATCGAAGCTCGAGAATGAACCTTACGTCATAGAGCCATTTACCAAATTCAATTGTTTCACACTCGACTCTACATAGATTACTTTGATTGACATTGTATGGACCTAGGGCGGTTTTAGACCAGCGTTTTATACGCGTGTATAAGCTCGTTTTAGGAAGCGCATGTAGGCGCGCCTGTTGCCACACGCGCAACTCGGACCAGCCGAGACGCCCTTATAAGCTCGAATAAGCGTGGGCCGTGAGAGACGCCTCCCCGCGGTTCGAACAAACACGCCGGAATAAGCCCATGTACACACGGCTACAGATCAAGCTATACATTTCCAACATAAGCTGACCTCTCATTGGGCGGAAATCTTATACAATGCGAGATCAGTTTATACTGGAAATGTATAGCTTGATGTGTTGCCGTGTGTACGTGTGTCCCGTTTTTTGAAGCGCGAAATGTAACGCGCGTTTTTGTGCGTATGCCGAAACGACCGTATACGAGCAGAAAAAAACTATAGTCTGAAACCGCCCGTAATCTCTATCGTTTTATAAAATCGATGAGAAAAAGGTGATATTCCTCTGCCCCTTTTTCATCCGCACTTGGTATTAATGTTGTGTACGTAAGTTATGACACGAAATGTATGTAAGCTATCGATACCTCTACGACATATCATAATGAAACACAAGCACTGATCTTAAAAAATGAATGTCTAAATAATGGCGTTATAGGAAGATTCTGTTTGCTTATGAAGTTATGACCCGGTTTTTTAATATTATAATAAAAATAATTGTTATTCACGAGGAAAAATATAATGTGCTTGTTATTTTGGCAATATAATTTATACAAAATCCTTTCCAATATTTATTAGCACTTGAAATTCTAAGCCTTTGTCAAAATGCCAATATTATGTAGGTAGAGAAATTAATACCTATTAGATAGGTGTGTTAATCGAAATGAAACAAAGTGTACCTACTTAGTTAAAACTTATTTAAGCTGAAAGCCAATATTTACATATTATGATGACTATGATTAATTAAATTGCTAATTAGTTTACTAGTACATGTTCATTATATAAATACATATTCAATTATTCATACCTATATCAATTATTGTCGAACATAACTCTTCTAAGGCCTAACACAGACGACCGATTAAAATCTGTCAACAATTCTTAAGACAAATATTTTTGGGACTTTAATGATAAATAATATCTACATCATATAGGTAGCTTTACTTCTTAGTTTTATATTTGGCAACCATATCCACATAAGGGCTTATTAATAAATCACTTTCACACCGTCCATAAAAGTCATGTTTTACTACAATGGTGGTCATTGTACTAAAACTCTTCATCGACTTTTTGAGACAACTTGAAAAGTCATGATACACATATTTCATTTCACTTCACAGGTGCACACATAGATAGAACTTGAACTAGAACTACTGGATAAAATACCACCGATAATATGCAATAAAACTCAAAATACACGAATTTTTGAAAATAAAAACAAAAACGCAACATCACTCTGCAAGTTCCCGCCAAAAAGTCCCTTAAGTCACTTATACACCGAATTATATGGCATTCCAATAATAATAAAAATATAGTTATCAGTTGCTGACTATCTAATAACAACGGAAGCTTAGGTCTGATAAACTCTCCATAATGTGGAGCAACTGCAAATCAATGGGATTACTACAAATTCGACGATAACTGACCCCGATCCAACCTTACTAACGAGCTATTTGGGGTATTTGCACGCATTAGGTAAGGCTTTTGTTGGGCGAGCTATGATAAATATAGGATGATCATTTTTAGGGTTCCAAACCAAAATGGTAAAAAATGAACCCTTATGCCACTCCGTCCGTCTGTCCTATCACAACGCTATATTTCAGCAACCAATGATGCTATTGATTTGAAATGTGGAATAGGTATACATTTTGCTGCCTATGATTTTGCTACAAATGAAATTTTTTAAGAAATATTTTTATGGATCGTGGACCGAAATGTCAAAGAAGGGCTACAAGTTTAAATAGGCTATCGTATGAAGGAACTTTATTTGTACATTCCAAATCAGGTTTTTATTTTCTTTTATGTTGCGTAGTTTTTGACTTGAAAAAATACCATGCCCCCCATATCTCTGAAGATCGCAAACAGAAAAATCTGAAATAATTGCAGTAGATAGATATTGATGTAAATATTAACGGGAAAACAGAACGATGTTCCTAACTAGCACAGTTTGTTAGAAATCATAAAAATTATTTCACAAACAAATTTAGCTATGATAACCAGATTTTTTCTACAATTAGGGCCCAAACCAAGAAATTATACTCCTAGGAAGGGCGGAACCCTCGCTGCGCGAGTCAGATTAAGACTCTTGGCCTATTTTTTTTTTTAAAATACAGTTTTACACAAAGAAGTAAAAAAAGATATAGATTCAATTAACAATTGGTTTTTGTTTGGTTATTTGACGAAACGTTCCGCTTTTGTTGACATCAACTGTTTGCGATAATTTACCTAGGTACTAAATTATAAAATATGTATTTGCAAATATAAATAATTAAAATTACTATACGAAAATGTATATATTATGTAAATTATATGAACTAAGTGTATTTTAACTAGTCATTGTATGGGTTCTAAGTTATTGTGTGAAATATATTTGGGAATTTCATATAGTAATAATCTTTATTATTATAATTTTTACTATAATTTCACTCAATAAGTTAGGACTCTACATATATATTTAACTATAAAATGTTGCTATTAATGAAGCCCCTTTTACAGAACCGGCGGCGGCCTGATGATATAAACGACATTTATAATAAATAACTTATTATATATCACTAAATTTACAGGGATAAGTAGATTAGTGAGAATTAAAAGTAATAAAAGAAAAATATGAATCCGTACATCATAAAATTCGAAAAGTATGTAATCTTCAAATAATTTTATCATTGCTTCATTTCAACGAACTTTATCATTTTCATTTCAACGAACGTATTCGTTGAACCACTATTTGAGTTCATATGCAAAAGTCAAACAAATGAGACAATTTTTAGGTTTATGTTATGAATTCCGTTTAAATAACCAACTAAATAAAATCTGAAAGAACTTTATATTGTACCTTGTATATTTAATACATTTATTAGTATTCAGGTATTATGCAACCCATACTGATTGAATTTATTCTCATGATTTGAATAAAAAGAGTACTGGGGGGCTAAAAAGGAAGCTAAAGCAATATTGCTACGCAATTCATTTTTTCGAATTCTCGACAGATCCTAAGTGATACCAATATTTTTTGGTAAAATAGTTACTCATTATACACAATTCAATTCATTAAAAGATTTGGAATTGATGAATTGCATAACATCTGCTTTAAATAAGAAAAAATGAATTGCGTTAGCAATATTGCTTAGCTTCCTTTTTAGTGGGCCTTGTCTTGGGTTTGGACCGAATGTGATTGAAATCTATTAATACTTTGCTTAAGTATACAAAATTTCAAATTATTTATGTAATAATTGCACGTATTTATTAGATATTATTATAGTATACCGAACAGAAAACATTAAAAACTATACTCTAAGTTCTTATACGTGCCTAGCGTTGATCTTTTCGTGAATTTTACGACTTACTTAGTTACAGTTTTCTCACTGATGGATGACTCTATAAAACGGTCAATGGTATGTATTTCATCGCCATTTCAAATAAAATTATAATTAAAACTGCAAAGCTAACATTTCATTAAGTAATTCAATAACCGATCTTGTGATCGGAGTGTCTACGATTTTCCGTGCTTTTGGGAAATTCCTGAAAAGACCGACGCACCATAATAACACTGATGTTTTTTCAACGTCCACAATTATGTAAACTGAAACCATGGTATCAATTAAAGTTACGATGTCTATTACACGCCGTATAGCTATTATAAAATCGATGTATAATTTTGTCGGAACTATTTTAAGCTACGCAGTTGAAAATTGTTGCTTATTGTTATAAAATATTTATAGTTACGTAAGTATGAAATTGTAAATAATGGGTAAATAAAAACGTGTAGCTCAAAGTTAATGAACATAAATAAATCATGTGATCTACATGTAGTCTTTTCATTTTAAATAATTGATTTCCCAACAACTTACGGCTTGTATACCTAAGTAAAGTTTCACAAGAATCAAGTAAAATAATAATATAAGCCATTGGCTTCAGGCATTTACGAAATGCCCATGTTATATACTATAATTACCAACTTGTCCTGACTACTGACTGATTCATAAAAACAAAGACTAAACCGCTGTGGCTACAAATTTGAAATTTTGCACACTAGTTCCTTTTATATCGTTGCTTAGGTAACCACTAAGAAAGGGTTTCTGGAAATTAAACCTTTAAAGGGGTGAAAAGGGGGTAATTTTATTTGTATGAAAAATCTTATTACTTGGGTTTATAAACTTGAAACTTAAATAGGCTTAGATCCCCTAAGCCTATTTAAGTTAAAAGGTTATGGTGCGTCCATGTTTGGCGAATCGAGCACGAACTGAGCCACGAACGAGCAAACTGCAAGCACGATTCGCGTAGCGTGGACGGGCTTGGGAGCCTCGAACGAGCATTCGTGCTCAACTGCGCTCCGCCCGATTGTCAGTTTTTTCACGTACATAGGGATTCGCATCGCCCTCGTTGTAGGCTCGTTAAGTATGTCCACGCTTGAAATCGCGAGCAACGAACGAGGCTCGGCTCGTGCTCGCTTTGCGTAGAATGGACGCACCATTAAAGTTTGTATGGAAGAAACCTAACGCGCGATTCGATTAACTTGAAACTATTATAAGGTAGGTAGGTATTTACATTGGACATGAAATAAAGTATAGATCTTTGAGTTTTCGAAAGTCGACCCCTAATGGCAAATGGGGGTTAATTATGTTTTAAGGGGAGGATTTAACTGCGTGTCTCGATTAACTAAAAATTGGTATAAATTGGATCCTTTTATAGCCTATAAGAATGGATTTTTGGAAATTAAATTCCTAAGGGGGTAAAGAAGAGGGCGTGGGTGAAACTGCGAAATTAGAATTTCAACCTTATACCGAATATTATTACAACTATGCATTTGCGTGAATTCATATATATTTTTGATACAAAAATCGATCAAAGATGCTGTTTTATAAGCAATACGTAAATATTTTTATGTAGCAAATCTCGAATACTTATATCTGCTAAGAGATTTACTAACATAAACCATACCTTTTTAAACTTTATTTTAATTCCAAGCTCAAAAGTGTTTGCAACAGCAATAAATATTGTCTGCAAATTATAAAATTTCGAGTGCAAAAACTAAAGACTACCCAAGAGAAAAACGTGCCGGGAACTTAATATTGAAGATTAAAACAGTACACTACACTGCTCGCCCCAAAGTTGTTAATTGTAAATAAAAACATAAAATACGATTTGTTTACTTTAATTAAATTATTATTGTGGTTTAAAAATAATTCGTTGAAACTGAAAAGTAAATAATATCTGAAGTAGTATCTAAAATACTTGTTAGGGGGCGTCCACAAATTACGTGAGATGTTTAAGGGGGGGAGGGGGTCGAGTTAAATCTCATCTAATCTTACGTTGGAGAGAGGGGGGGTCTCGGCAAATATCACGCAATTTTTTTCTCTCTCTCCATGGACTGAATTAGAGTAGATATTCTTTTTTTAATCTCAGTAGTTTCGATTTAAGTATTCTATTGTTAAATTTTTATTACACTTATAATTAAACTCTCAGCAATATTGATTACTAGTCTTCAATAAAAGCACGAAGCAAATTATTTTTTCTTTTTACCACATTTTGAAAAATCTCACGTGAGATTGGGGGATGGGGGAGGGGGTTGAATAAAATCTCACGACATATCACCAGGGGGGGAGGGAGGGACAGAAAATTTTAAAAAACACCTCACGTAATTTATGGACGCCCCCTTAATAGTTAAACTAGTGGCTCTGTGAGCTGTAGAACACGCGAGTCTATTATTATACTTTTTTTTTTTCAAAATTGCAGCCTGTTTGAGGAAAATCCAAAAAATCAACAAAAATCCATATTATTATCGAACCTGCTTACAAAATTTCACGAGAATCGATTGCTAAATGTGTATAAAGGAGAACAGCCGGACATCTGCCGGACAGACATTCGAAAGCATTTTTGCCCAAGCTGATAGGCTTCGCAAGCGCTTCGCGCTCGCTTGTTCGATAATGTTTTTTGTTTCAAATACTTACCTGAATTTGGTAATTATTAATTTCTAGGTAGATACTTTAGTTTATTGTTAAATTAAATAATCATCGTTAATAAATTAATAAAATTCATTATACATATTGTCAATACTACTTCATGAGAGAAATCACTTTACTCTCAGAAAACTCGTATCAAAATTAATATATATGTACCTCATTACACACAAAAGGTCAATGTCTCCTCGGCTAAAATGTATGGAACAGCTGTTTTTTTTTTGGGATTTCTACATTTGCTCTTTAATTTCCGTTATTCCTGATCCGTTATTGTCACACGGTCGTATCCACTATTTATATAAAATAAAAAGATGTACTTACTTAATACTTAATAATTTAATATCAACCCATATTTCTAGAAAATTTCTAGAAAACGTGCTGAGGCACGCTCTACTTCCAGCACGGTAGTTATAAACATCCCCTCATAAACCCTGGGGGATTCCCCCCACCGCTAGCTGCCTGTCCACATAGTTATATTAAACATTGAAAAATAACATAAGTCATTGGGGAAATCTGAGACAGACTCGTTAGGAACTGTTAAAAGGAAATTGTGGCGTTCACTTTACGCTGAACGACCAGTGACCAATAGATTAGGCGTGTTCTAGAGCGAAGAAGACGTAATTCCGCTGCTATAAAGTTTTGTCCACATAACTTATAGGAGTAAATTAAAGAGGATGTATCGGCATGAGACGGGTTTTTTTTCAAGTTTTTATTGTTTTTACATTCGTAAAAAAATATGGCTAAATATTTAAGTGATTCGCGACCGTAGTAGTTCATTTAGCACATTGTGTTATGAATGTTTTTTGTATAATATGAGCCATATTTGAACATTCTCTAAAATAATTAAAAATGTCTATTGTACTGAATGTACAAAAGGAGCTTCCTTCCGCAAACGCTCAGATTGTGGAATGAGCTCCCCGCCGTGGTTTTCCCATTGGAGTACAGCATGGGGTTCTTTAAAAATGGTGTGAAGAGTTTCTGCAGGTTAGGTGACGCGCGAGTGATAGGGGTATCACTCGCGCGTCACCTGACTGACTCTTACAACAGCAGGGGTGGTGTTGTAAGAGTCAGGCTACGGTAACCGCTTACCATTAGGCGGGCCGGATGCTTGTTTGCTACCTAAGAAGAATACAAAAAAAATGCTATTTTGGTCTACGTAGGTAAAAAACAATAAAAACTAAAAAAAAACAATTTCCCGCCTCATACTAATACTTTTACGTAGTATTTATATACTCTGAGCTAATACATACACCTTAAATTTACCGTCAAAAAGCGTTGTCGCACATTTAATTCTTATGAAAATCACAATTTAGTCATTATTTTAGCCTAGCGTTGAAATTGGTTGCTAGCAGTCAGTAGGTAGATACTAACGAAGAAATCAGTTCCTATTTATAGAAATAAAATGAAAACTAAGTTAAATAATTAAAGAGAAACCCCGCTGAGGGTTGAATATTGAATGGAATGGCACGAGGCTAAGTTTTGAACAATTATTTTCAACATCTTCGGCGGACTTCCTTGTAATAAATCTTTACTTACACAGAATAAAAATATTAAAGTATTCAGAAGAAATTGTTATCTAAAGTTAAATGCTTTGTTTATTTAACTATTATAAATCGTAAAATTTCTGAAAATAAAAATAATTTATTCGGTAACCTGAAAATAAATTATAAGAAACATAGATGCAAAATAATATGTAATCGTTATTTATTTCAACAAACGCAAATTAGATGTTCTCTCAATCACCCCGTCAATGCATTTGGATAAACTTAGATAAGTCATATCCCAGACTAGCTTTTCGCCCCGCAACCCAGTCTCCTCAGGGGTCCAATTTTTTAAATCCTTTTACCCCATTTATGGAGCTTGTGATTGTGCAAAATTTCAATAGTTTGGACCCAGCGGTTTGAGCTGTGCGCGCGTCTGTCAGATAATGAAATGAAATGAAATGAAATGAAATGAAATGAAATGAAATGAAATGAAATGAAATGAAATGAAATGAAATGAAATGAAATGAAATGAAATGAAATGAAATGAAATGAAATGAAATGAAATGAAATGAAATGAAATGAAATGAAATGAAATGAAATGAAATGAAATGAAATGAAATGAAATGAAATGAAATGAAATGAAATGAAATGAAATGAAATGAAATGAAATGAAATGAAATGAAATGAAATGAAATGAAATGAAATGAAATGAAATGAAATGAAATGAAATGAAATGAAATGAAATGAAATGAAATGAAATGAAATGAAATGAAATGAAATGAAATGAAATGAAATGAAATGAAATGAAATGAAATGAAATGAAATGAAATGAAATGAAATGAAATGAAATGAAATGAAATGAAATGAAATGAAATGAAATGAAATGAAATGAAATGAAATGAAATGAAATGAAATGAAATGAAATGAAATGAAATGAAATGAAATGAAATGAAATGAAATGAAATGAAATGAAATGAAATGAAATGAAATGAAATGAAATGAAATGAAATGAAATGAAATGAAATGAAATGAAATGAAATGAAATGAAATGAAATGAAATGAAATGAAATGAAATGAAATGAAATGAAATGAAATGAAATGAAATGAAATGAAATGAAATGAAATGAAATGAAATGAAATGAAATGAAATAATTTATTCATTCAAACTCTAATACTCTAATGCACGGTTCGGAAGGTTGCTTTTGTTAAGAAGAGCCGGCAATAAACTCGGCAATTACTCTTTTCAAAATCAAACTTAAATTTATTACATCAGATGTTTCCTGGAGAGCGAGCGCTACACCCAAGCATTTTTATCATTTAAATATTCGGTAATATTGTAGTAAGCCTTCTGTACTAAAGCGGCCTTAATACATTCCTTAAACTTACGTGACGGTAAATTTAAAATTTTATTAGGGATCTTATTATAAAATTCTCAGTCCTAAAAATGAACCTTGCACTTTTTGGAGTCTATAGTCTATAGTCTATATATTTGGAGATAATAATATAAGATTACGTAACACGTAGCTTTTTCAGGATACATTTATTAATTAACCTTACAGATAAGCGCAACCACTGGTTTTACATGTTAGTTAGTACCCACAAAACTGTTTTACAAAAAAACTTACACCGACTTCAAAGGACACTAAGACGTTATCAAATCCTGATCTTATGATCAGGGAACAAACGGGAAGCGTACCCTTCCAAACAAAAAATAATTGTCTAAATCGGTTAACAAATGACGGAGTTATGAGGTAACAAACATTTAAAATAAAACCGGCCAAGTGCGAGTCAGACTCGCGCACCGAGGGTTCCGTACAAACCTGTAGGTATATAAGTAAATGGTAGTATAGACCTGAGTATTTGATATTAATTTCAATTTATGACCTATTAAAAAAAAACTACTTACTAGATCTCGTTCAAACCAATTTTCAGTGGAAGTTTGCACCGTAATGTACATCATATATTTTTTATAGATTTATCATTCTCTTATTTTAGAAGTTACAGGGGGGGGGACACACATTTTACCACTTTGGAAGTGTCTCTCGCGCAAACTATTCAGTTTAGAAAAAAATGATATTAGAAACCTCAATATCATTTTTGAAGACCTATCCATAGACACCGCACACTTATGGGTTTGATGAAAAAAAAAAATTGAGTTTCAGTTCTAAGTATGGGGAACCCCCAAAATTTATTGTTTTTTTTCTATTTTTGTGTAAAAATCTTAATGCGGTTCACAGAATACATCTACTTACCAAGTTTCAACATTATAGTTCTTATAGTTTCGGAAATAAATGGCTGTGACATACACGGACAGACAGACAGACAGACAGACAGACAGACAGACATGACGAATCTATAAGGGTTCCGTTTTTTGCCATTTGGCTACGGAACCCTAAAAATACCAACCGCATTGAGAACCTCCTCCTTTTTTTGAAGTCGGTTTAAAATAAATCTAGGTTGGTGCACAATTAACAGTGTTACGTAAATTAATAAAACAAGGTAATGTTATATTTTTTTTTTTTTTTTTTTTTTTTTTTTTTATTTATTTGTACCAAATATATTAATATATTATGTATTAATACCAAAATATTTATGAGACGTTAACGTCTACGTCGTCGTAGCCCAAGTTTTTCCGCCACCATAACCTAACAATACGACTTTTACCAGTTATCATACTGTGATTAATTTTTGGTTAAAATAAACATGAATCAGGAAATATGCATATAGCCATGAAGATCAGGCACACCGTGAAGGCATGTGAAGTTAGCGAATCTTCTCTGGGCCTCGATTCTCGTAATAAAACTTCAACGGTGGCGTAGTGTCAATTGTGTTTCGTGAATTATCTATATATATAAAAATCAATGCCACTTTTCGTTGTAATTTTATAACTCAAGAACGGGCTCACCTATCCAAACCAAATGTTTAGGCTTTGTTCGGACTATTTAGTAGATGGTTTATGTGAAGTTTGCACACAATCGGTCGAGCGGTTCTTCATTTATCACATTTTTTGTAACAAATGAATTGAATAAATGGTCAAAATCATTTTGTTAATGGGGATTTTGCTGTCAGGGTAGGGTAGGGTAGGGTAGGGTAGGGTAGCGCCATAGGGTAGGGTAGCACCACGCGAACGAAGTCGCGCCGCGTAGCTAGTTCTGTATAAAAAATATTCAATAGTGTATACGCATCAATAATTTGACTATAGGATCGCTTTTCAATCGTTCATTTGACATTTGACATTTTGTTATGAGAATCGAGCCACTGGTCTCGTGAGCGGTGTATGCTCATTGTCAGGGTAGACTTTGTATACGAGTATATCAGCAACATTGTAGTACTCCGGTTTCTAATATCCACAGGTAATAGCCGCATACCATCAGGAGGATGACCTGCCTACTTATTAGTTGGCTGAAAAGCGCGGACGTTGGAGCTCGTGACGAGGATGACATGTAATTAAAAACACGAACGTACCCTAGAGTAGAACCTAAATGACGTCACAATAAGTGCCTGCCTGTTTCACAGTTTGCTGATATGTTTCTGATAGATTATCTGGTATACATGTACAGGCCATGTCATTGTATTCTTTTCGAAAATGGAGATTCCATCAGGAACATGTCGGCAACCTATGAAAAAGGTCCTTTGTCTTTTGTCCTCGTCTAAATAATGCTGAAAGTTTGATTCCCATCCGGTACAAAGTGCGCATTAATATATTATCTGTTTGTTTTGATTCTGGGTGTAAATGTTTTAGTCATATATTCAAGCAAATGTTTGTTTCTGAAAGGTAACATACATATAATATGAGCGACATAATATATATATATGAGCGACATACACTATAATTTATAAAGTATCTACTATTATCATCTATCTATGCTTTAATTCTACTATAATAATAAAATAAAGCTGAAGAGATTATTTGTTTGACTATTTGTTTGTTTAAAAACCGGCCAAGTGCGAGTCTGACTCGTGCACCGAGGGTTCCGTACAAACCTGTAGGTAGGTATATAAGTAAATGGTAGTATAGACCTGAGTATTTGACATTAATTTCAATTTATGACGTATTAAAAAAAAACTACTTACTAGATCTCGTTCAAACCAATTTTCGGTGGAAGTTTGCACCGTAATGTACATCATATATTTTTTATAGATTTATCATTCTCTTATTTTAGAAGTTACAGGGGGGGGACACACATTTTACCACTTTGGAAGTGTCTCTCGCGCAAACTATTCAGTTTAGAAAAAAATGAAATTAGAAACCTCAATATCATTTTTGAAGACCTATCCATAGACACCCCACACTTATGGGTTTGATGAAAAAAAAAAATTTGAGTTTCAGTTCTAAGTATGGGGAACCCCCAAAATTTTTTGTTTTTTTGTATTTTTGTGTGAAAATCTTAATGCGGTTCACAGAATACATCTACTTACCAAGTTTCAACATTATAGTTCTTATAGTTTCGGAAATAAATGGCTGTGACATACGGACGGACAGACAGACAGACAGACAGACAGACATGACGAATCTATAAGGGTTCCGTTTTTTGCCATTTGGCTACGGAACCCTAAAAACGCGCTAATCTCTGGAACTGCCACTTGGATTCGAAAAATTCTTTCACTAATTTTTATCCCGGGAACGCGACTGAAATCGCGGGGGACAGCTAGTGATACTTAATTAAACTATAACTAGACCATATACCAATAGGGGGAGCCAGGAGACTCATAGCACAGGGAAACCTAGTTTGAGCTCCTGTCTCCCACGGTTAAATATAAAAACCTGGTTATAATTTTAAAAAAATGTTCTTTTGTTTATATGTGGGAGAGAATAAATGATTTATTATTATATTATTATTAATTTCAACTAGATCCTACTCGTGTCTAATACGACATTCATTATTAATGAAAAACTAACTGGTTGACTAGTTATGTGCTGACCTGACCTGAATAAAATAATAATTTATGAGTAAAATTAGGTAAAATTGTATTAAATACTTACTTGTTAACTTCGTTCTTTATACTACGGCTTAAAATTATACACAAAGTTTTGACGATTTTGTTTGATATAGTGTCACATTTTATTAAAACTTTACATATGATTCTATTAATATAACATAATAATAGCATTCAAAAGTACAGTCTTGAACGTTATTAATATGGGAGGCATTTCCCAGATATGTTCTTAGAACACTCATATGCAATAAGGTTGAAAGCTCCAAAACAATAGTAATATACGATATCTGAGTATCTAGAAACGTCAGTGCACAACGCGTTGTCAGTACCAACATTACCATTTCATCATCATCATCATCAGCCTATTACAACCCACTGCCTAGCACAGGCCTCACAGGAAAAACAAAAAAAAAATTATAACCGCCTAGGAGACATCCACCTAGCTTAACGACTATCACAATTAAGTGATAACCGGGACCAACGGCTTTATGTGCCTTCCGAAGTATTGAAACGCTCGATTTGATCGTTGAACGAACGAATGATTTGCCACTAGGCGATCACCAGATCATCCAGGTACAGACCACGGTAGAAGCTTAACTTTGATGGCTAATCATGCTATACACCACGAGTGTTTCATTATTATATGCGAAAATATAGTAGCTCTACGTTTGCTCTACGTTTGCTCTACGATATTCAGCCTAAAATGTGTCCCAACCGAATTAAAGATCGCGGCTGTCTGTTTAACATTATTATGTTGCTAATGTATAAGATATGTTATAAATTGGTGCACATTCTAACCTCTCAAATTGACAATGTAGAGAACAAAGAATATTTAAAAACAATAAAAAACTCCGAGTTCACTTTTCATAAATCGCGTCTTGAATAATAATTGCGCTCTTTGTTGTTACACGGTACGAAACTATTGCTCTTTTTTAAATATTTTCTATAAGAAGTTATCGAGGATATAAAATAAAATGGCTTATGGGAGAGTCGGATAAAAAGTGTGAGCAGGTCAAGGTTACCACGAAACCACTAAATGTTTTAGATATATATACCCACAATTTTGACTGAAAAGGATAATTTCGCAATCAGTGTTTAACCAACTTAAAAAAAAAGGAGGAGGTTCTCAATTCGGCTGTATTTTTTTTTTTTTATGTTTGTTATTACTTTTAAGTGTAGTTTGAAGTCGGTTTAAGTTTTTTGTAAAACAGTCCAATTATTTTCCTGAAGCATCTAATATGGGAGAGTATGATGAGTGGGAGGAAAATTAACATAATAATTTACTTAATATCATAAGCTGATTCGCTTGAGCAAAAAATGACAGAATCGGCGAATGCATCGCATGTCACGCGGCCGTTAGCAGACTGCATTCAGTTTGCATAATGTACTCATCCGGCTGCAAGCGGCTGCGGCTCCCTGCGAACACCCAGGCCCCACCTCCCTCCACTCAGCCCAATAGCATTATCACAAATAGGGTAAACATATTCATTATTCTTAATTGTTTGTCATGTAGTTTACAAAACTATATTATACTGTCGGGTAAACATTTTATGATGAATCACGCCAATGGAGGCGTTCCATTGGACATTTAATTATCGCTTGTTGTTTCACGTTATTATGATCCGAACAATAAATATTCAATATTCGTTTTAAATTAAGATTAATTGCGCTCACCTCTTTCGACTTTCTAGAGAAAAAGTCTTATAGCTGTAAAGATAGTAAGTAGGAGAAGGAGAAACACTAAGTACCTAGACGAAGCATCTACTCCAGTGTCCTTATTTCATAATTTTGTACAAAGAACTACATCCCTTTGAAATACGTATTGACTGCACAGACGCCATTGTTCCTGAAATTGCTTGAAATATGTTATTATTGAGCGTAGCTGCACTCAGCGGTGTTGGTCATTTTAATGACTGGTATTGTATTAAAGCCTCTCATACAATGAAATCAGTTGTGATTGTTTTATTTCGTATGATTGCTGTCCGATTGTTGTCTTTTATCTATTCTGCTATAGTATTATAAATGCGATTGTGTGTGTGATATGTGTGCTACTACTCAGCTTCGATTTAAACGGGTGTTCATGAAGTTTGGTATATCGATCCTATATACTGTTGTATTAGTGCCAAAGGCTAAGCCACAATTTGAGCCCTATTAAAGCATTTATGTAGGTCAAATTTACTAGTTACTACCGATTTGAAAGTTGGCGTTCAACTGAGAAGAATAGGCAAGAATCTCAGCAAGGTTATATTTTAAAATATTTTTTTGAAAATGTGACTATTATAGGCTATTTTACAAGCTTTTATTTAACTTGCAATGTATGGATGTAATTATGTTTGTTCGGGTGGAATTCTTGCATGTCGAATTTCACTCACTTCAGTGTTCGGATTGACTTGATATTTGGTATATATTAGATCTGTGTATATTAGTATATTAGAAGACAATGCAAGTACAGTCAAGAAAAAGTACAGTAACCAAAAATTGCTTGTATTAAAAATGTTTTTTTTACAAACACTTATTTCGTTTCATTCGTTTTCGTTTGACGGGCCAGTTGGCGCAGTTGGTTAAGAGTCTGGTAAAGAATCCACCAATTGCGCCGCAGGTCGTGGGTTCGATTCCCGCACAGGACATGCATTTGTGTGCATGAACATGTCTGTATGTCCTGAGTCTGGGTGTAATTATGTATATTAAGTATGTATTTACAAACAAAAAGTAGTAAGTGTATTATATCAGTTATCTGGTTTCCATAGTACAAGCTCTGCTTAGTTTGGGATCAGATGACCGTGTGTGAGGAATGTCCCAGGATATTTATTATTTTTATTATTATTCTATGATTTACTGCTGTGTGTAGACACTATTTGCTAGACACAGAATTTTTTTTATTGATTAAAAATTGAACCACTACCTAAATGCTACGTGATTTTTGCTTGCAAGTGAGTTCTTTCACTAGGACATTAATCGCTACCAAAACGCAGTAATTAAAGTTCCGTGGATAGTTATGTTTGTACTAGGAAATCCGTATATCCTGGTCCTGGAATTGTATTCGTTTGAATCTCCGATAAAAGGGCAAGCACCATTATTTATCAATGTCATTGAGATCGTTAATGTAATAACGGTGATTTGTATAACAACAGGAAGTAGGTGTACATACCAGAGACCCTTACCACGGAACGTCACACGATTCGTGATATTTCTTTTTTATTTCATTACATATTAGATAACTTTGTCAGTTATGGATATTACGTAGGTACCTACTGACTTTAGCAAGCGACCCAGAGAAAACACAAGTGGTTTCTCGAAATGAAAAGTAAGTAGGTACCTATTCATTTCCAGATTGACTCAACTTGACTATCAAGTTTCATTTAAATTCGTTCAGCCATTTCCTTTTTGAATTTGAATTTGAGACGATATTTCCTGTTATAATCTCTTTTTATAGTAATTAGGGTTGCCATTTATAAAATCTGAGAACTAGGACAAGAAGCGTGGAATCCCGGATTTCGGAGCTTGGAACCCGGACATGTCAAGTGTTATTTTTAAGTTACTCAGTCAAATAAAAAATTGTTTGAATTCTTGTGACTTGAAAACTTTTAAACTCGGACTACAAATGAAACTCCGCCCGGAATCTTCCCGGACGCTCCCCGGACGCCTTCTAAGCTAGGACAAATCCGGGAAAACTCGGACGTATGGCAGCCCCGTAAACCGGACAGGGCAGTAGGTCTTGAAAATAAAGAAAGTTCTTTCAGCAGTCCCAAAGTCCCAGTCGAAACATAAGTCTGTACAAAACGTTAACTTTATTCTTACTTTAGTTTTTTACTAGAAATTAAATAACCTTTAGCTTGTGTTTTCCCCATATTGTAGATAATCTGTGGTTTCGAAAACCCTCGATGCACACGCAAACAAGCAGACACGCTTGTTATCTTATCGATAAAGATGCATTGATGCATACGCAATGAGTTCCGTAGTAAAAGTCACGTAATATTCTCGTGTGCCGCGGTCCCGCTCGGGTCGTGTGAGTCATCAAGCGATCCCCTCATGTACTGCACCCACCCACCATGTATCGACAGTGCGCGTGTCTCCATCCAGTGCAACCCTCCTGTCGATAAGGAAATCGAGGGAACACATTTAAATGGGAAATGCCTGGAAATGGCTCACGCTTTTGTTGCACGATCCCCAAAGGGGAGATATCGGGCCCTAATATCTTTCCAACTATTAGCATTGATATTTATTTTGTGTGTGAATTCAAAACAAACTCAATCGACGACCCTAAAGTTGGGACTTCGGTTGAATAAGGAATGGCTGTTAAAAATCAAACTTGGGGTTGACTTTGTGGAAGCAGCTGCATGTATTTTGATGGGAAGATGTTTCACGCGAAGAGTTAAAACTTCCGAATAAACGGTAAGATACACCTTGTTTTTAAAAATAATGCCAGGAATATGAATCATCAGCCTGTAGGTACATGTTCTTTGTTGAATATTGACCTTTTCATTGTGCATGTTATAAAGGTCAGCGCATAAAACAAAATACAAAGCTACACGTACCTTGATAACATTTTCATGTATAAACTTTGAATGAGGAAAATATTAGTGTTTTTTTTTTTGTGAAATAATACAAAACCATTATACCATTGTCCAAGTTTGCAAGAGCTAACTATTGTTAAATTAACTCTCAAGAGGCTAAGTGTGAATGCGCTTGCAAGTTTTATTAAAAGCTCCCCGTAAGTAGCAAGTTTGAAATTTTATTTCTTTGGTTCTTCGACTAAAAGTTACTTGACAAAAGTTGTAGATAATATTATTTGCAACAAAAAATAATCACACAGTTTATTTATGAGATCTATAGTTCGTCAGATAAACCATAAAAACCATTTGAACCTTAGACTATATATTTGAACTTATACTATATTTGACTATATGTTTGCAACCCCACAAACTTGGATTTAACTTTAAACTAATCCCCTCTTGATATCTAAAAATAAAATTTAAAAATATAATAACAGAACACAGTAGATTCAGTCATTTGTTTCTCAGTATGGGTGCTGATTTGCTGATTTTGAAGTTCAACAAATTATTCTTACTATATCTCTTTCTTACAAAAATTATTGAAAATGGATAGAAAATATTTAAAACTGTCGAATTAGTCTATGATTTTGGAATTGACGGGAAAATAGTAGGTGAAATGTACCATCATTCACTTAAAATAAGGAATCGTCCATCCTAAAATGAATCTTAGTGAATACTCTATCTAAGGACTCAAAATTCAAAAATCATTTATTCAAATAGACCTTCGCAGGCACTTATGAAAAGTCTGACTCTAATACTCTAATACCGGTTCGGAAGGTTGCACTAACTATTTTTTATATCTAGGTAGCCTACAGAGACAGGCGCTCTTTTGACACTTAATTCGATACCAAATTCCTTTGATCCCATAGTTGCTCTGCGCGAAAACGATGATAAACAATAAACATTAATAATAATGGAACAATACCTTTGGTAAATCGGCGAAACAGATTAATTCTCGAGTGGGATTGTTTGTTGTCTCCCCGAATTCTCAGACTACAAGTTTACAAGCAAAGTTGACCACCGCACTGTGTAACCAGATTAATGAATATCTATGACTCTCGTCTGTATTGTTCTATTACCCGACTGACAAACTTCAATACTCCACTCCGACTTTACACTTTGAACTTTTCTTAATGGCTTTTGTTTGAACTGACGCAAATACCTACTTTGTCTCTACAACGGAATATATTATTTTCTTTATAAAAAATCCTATGGCTAATGCGCAGTTGGTAAAGTCGGAGCACTTCTACGAGATCGCACTAATTACAGCAATGGCTGTGCAGAATTATTTCTCTATATTCCGCGCGGAATAGCCGTTCGGCCCCTATTCATCTTGCTATTGAAATCTCATGAGCGTTTTATCTAAACTGGCCGGACCATGCCTTCGCGACGGTAACACACATAAAATTTTCAGGTCTATTTGGATGGGACGTACATGAGATTTCGATAGCGATATGAACTGGTTCGGCCCGAGCGGCCAACTAGTTCCGCGCGGACTATAGTGAAATAATTCTGCTGATTAGCATTACTTGTCCCTTTTTTCTACTACACTTGGTAATTTTAATGGTATTCTTACTTCACATACCTCAGAAGCCAATAAGTGCCTGTTGCCATACTTACTATCCTCCTAACGTCCCTACAGAAAATCTTCATTCAGTTAATTATTATTATTTATCAATTAGTTACTGCGCCAATCATCCACCAGTTTAACTAACGCCTAGTATGACCGTTCGTTGCGAACCTTTGTTTTGCTCTGGACATCCAAGAGGGTCCCATCCCAGACGATGAGAAGGATGGAAGGAATTATTTAAAAGATCATCATCGTTGTATTTAGTCCTGGGGGCCAACCACAAGCGCTTAAAACAAGGTTAAAATAACCTTATTTGTCTTTTGACAACGACGATGATCTTTTAAATAATTCCTACCATCTTTCTCATCGTCTGACGTATTTACCTTATCATAGTATTCTACTAAATAGTGGAAAGTATTAGATATGACACCATAGCTACAGCGCTGTTAAACGCTGTTACTATCATCTACATTGTATCCGTTGTTATCAATGCTGTCTGCAGCTGTTTGATTTTAGTACCTACACATAGAGGACTTATTGTATGTTAATAAAGCCAGTGTGCTTCGGAAGGCACGTAAAGCCGTTGGTCCCGGTTATCACTTAATTGTGATACTCGTTAAGCTAGTTGGATGCCTCCTAGGCGGCTTGAAAAATTCCAACAGTAGGTTGGCCACTAGCCTACCTCCACCAATCTGCAGTGGGCACGCGTGGTGGAGTATCGCCCAGTCCCTTTCACCCTCATTTGTGAAAGGAGGCCTGTGCTCAGCAGTGGGACATTATAGGCTGATGATGATGATGATGAATAAAGCCAGTACATTATTTTATCTATTAGGTACATATACAAATCTGTATTGGTCGGTTTGTAACGTATTCGATTCCTTACCGTCCATCCGATTGTGATAAAACTTATCTTTTAAAACAAAGCATTAATTATTATTATTATTTATTATTAAAGCTAGTTAAAATAAAAAATAAACAAATCTAAACTATTTTAAAATTCGTCAATTTAACATTTTTATAAACATAAATTTTGGGTTACATCCACAGCGTCACAGAATCCTTCAAACAAAAACAAGCAGTGACACATGTACATAAAGAACATTATGGCATGCGACAAGATGGATTGCCTCTCCTGATATATACTCCTAGTGGAGTTTAGTAGGAGTGCTACACGTCGGTAATGTACCTACATAATGTACGTTGTTAATTTGTTTAATAGCTGTTTACTTGTGCTGTGCGCCCTTAAGGGCAATTACTAAATATGCGCAATATTTTTTGAATTACTTTGCTCCATTAGTTTGGATGGCTTTTAGGATAATGTGGTATTAGAAGAACTTACGTTCTGGAATTAATAGTACTTAGAAAACAGCTTTTCAACACTTTCCAGCGCCAAAAAAAGGTAAACATAAACCCCCTTACTCATAAAACGTTATTTAACTAATATACTGTTTAAAGGGTCACGTAAATAAAGTCACTCTATTGTCATTGTCAAATAATGTGCCATTATTTACGTGACCATTTAATCAGTATATTAGTTAAATAGCGCCTTATGAGTAAGGGGGAAAGACACTAAAGGCGCAGATTTGCTAAAGGTAAATAAGTATTTGTTCTATTCTACGTAAACATTTGTTAGTAAAATTCACCCGTAAACACACTAAATTGCGAGTCATGAATTCGTGACCCTTACCACTAAGTACTAAGATTTATTTTGGATTACTTCTTATATAAATCGTCGTACGATAAGGGTGGGTTAGCCTTTTAATATAGTTATAATCCCAATATCTTAATTAAATAGAGTTGCTATTTCAGTCCGCACGCCCGCAGTTCGCAGAATAAGTGGGCAATTAACCTATGCAAATTGAATAATTTTAAAATATTCCCGATTCGCCCTGTGTCAAGGGATAACCGAGGTGAACATTCTAACTAGTTTGACCCCTTGCCGCTATTCTGATTAACAAAACTTTGCGGCCACGGCCAGTCGACAGTTTCATAAATGTCCTGCATTTAAAGTTTCCAACTTAATAATATACCACCTACTAAAATTAACTTCGGCGACATCTGTGAGTTATTCTAAGAGTTCTTGACAAGTTCTTGCTTTATTACTTAACCATGGAATAGAGTGGTCAGCTAAACTAAAAGCGTATTCTTGACAGTTAGCTAACTTACGAGTTAACCGAAACATCTTGAATGAATCGTGTGTGGTAACGAATTTAATTAATCATTTCATGTAATAGTATACTCTAAGCCTTACATATATGTCCAAATCTAGCTTTTTATTTACCATAAATATTATTTTGTGCATCTGAAATTATAATTTCCCATAATAACTATCTAAGTATAAACATCCTTGTACTTGAAGGTTATTACACCTATCTGGATCCGAAGTTTTTCATAACACTCTTCGACACACTCTACTCATAAATAAAGTACCAATCCTTTAATTTGAACAATAATTACCTACTTACAAAATTAATGAATGTTTCACAAAATTAACATTCCGAAATTATTAAAATCGTCACAAGTGTTACCCTAATGGAATCTACCGTGTGTAATATTGTTTGCGAACAACGAAGAAGTAACTCAGACATTAGTAGTCCTTCTCGTTTGTACAAAGTTGAATCTTTTATAAAGACAAGGCGTGTCCCCCGGCCACGGCGGGCGGCGGGCGTCTCTAATGATGATTTACTCGTGCGAGTTCCCACGGGCGATGTAATTTTCCTTTAGTATGGCTACACTACACACCATTGTCCAAGCTAAAGTGAAAACAAATGAAGAAACGCCTCCGTTTAATCATTCATTCGTGAGGCAACGTGAGGTGTCTTTATTGAGATTTATTCGGCTTTATAACGGTCAAGCGGTAGGACCGTAGATGTGGGTAGTTGTATTGTCCCAATTATTTCACCTCAGCTGTGTCGTGCAACAGGTTGGTCGATGCCGTCTCGTACGTGATTTTTGCTCGCGTTGCTTTTGTGGCTTTTGTAATCAATGCGTAGTTTATCTGGTAACAAACGAGACTCTTACTTAGCCTGGTAGCTAATTGCACTATAAATTAGTTTGCATGAGATCAAAGTTAATGGTGTAGGTATATTTTCAATGGTATATGGGTAGGCTTCGATTTGACTTCATTATGGTACGTAATGACGTGGCCGCAGGTGGTGGGAGTACAAATCAGGAACTAGCTCTAGAATGTATCTGCTGGAGCACCAGAGCAACAAATTATCAATGAGAGTGTATTAGCCAGCCATGCGGGTACCACTGAGCTAGGACGTGTTTGCTCGCGATGCTTTCCACCAAGCTAAAGCTTATTTAATTGTAGGATTCAAACACATAATCTTCACGGCATCCGACGTCACATACCACTAAACTATCATAGCACTAAAATTAATTAAATTTAGTTTTTATTATAGCTAACTAGCTGTCCCCCGCGCGGTTTCACCCGCGTTCCCAGGACAAAAAGTAGCCTAGATCCTTTTCCATACCATAGGCTATCTATCAACGCACAGCCTAAACCGCTGATCGTAGAGACCTGAAACTTGGAGAGTGTGTTCTTTGTATGACGTAGGGATGCGATAAGAAAGGATTTTTTGAAATTCTACCCGTAAGGGGGCAAAGTTTGTATGGGACAACGTGATTCAAACCTACTTCAAATTTTGCATTAAACATTCTTTAACAGAATTGATGGAAGACGTGTTTCATATTTTATTGAAACTCATCGCCTAACGGGGTTAAAAAGGGGTAGAAAGTTATTTTAGAGCTGATTTGCATCGAAGTTGATATCTCATGCCCGGTTTCAATAATTTACGGACCGTTATCGGTTAAGATTTATTTAAATTAAGACTCTTATATCTTTACTAATAATGAAGCAAATACCTCAAAGCTTTGCATAGCAGATCCTCTCATATGGAATTAGCTATCTGTCTATCACAGATAAAATTAGCTTAAGAAATGATCTATATGCCCAGTTTGGCAATAAAAAACCTACTTATTGAAACCGGGCATTAGTGCTTTTGATTTAAATATTTTTTTATATTCGTTCCAATTTTAAAGAGTATTGCATTGCACCAAGCTTATATTATGTGTGTTCAACTTTTTTTGAATCGGATTGAGTTTGTAAACATTTTGTCTATCTGTTCCGGTTTATAGCTGATTTTATACGGAGTTAGTTAGCTACCTTTATTTTTGAAAAATAATTTGTGTTCCGCGGCAAAAAAAACAAACCGTACGCGGGTGAAACCGCGCAGATGTGCTAGTGGAAAATTAAAACTATTCGAAGCTTTTTTTTTATACAGTGTACAAAACCATACATAAGTATGTTTAGGATAGCTTTTGATTAGTGAGAGTAGATATATTGTTTAACTAAGAACTACATAGAAACCTAAATGCAAATGAGAGATCGCTTGTTTGATACGCTGAACCGATCGCGATGAAATTTGGTATGCAGATAGCCCATGGTAAGTAGAAGGAAATCATTACTTTGTATCTCTGGAACACGGGTGAAACCACGGGCGACAGCTAGTACTATATAATATATTTATTATGTAGATTAATATAAAAAATGGAACATAATCTATTTAGAGTGGCAGTCTATTTGTACAAAATAGACTCAAGTAGACTTTATAACCCTTTAAGTTGTTTGATATGATGCTTTATAGCTAGACGTGAGCAAACAAGTGTTGTAACTGAGCTGAATTTCAATTCGATGCTCTGTATATTTTCTGAGAAAATGCTAAAAAAGGTTTCAATAGTAATAACTTGTAATTTTTGGTATGAATAAAAAAGACACAAGCATAAAATAAAACATTATGTTGTAAAGAATACCGTATCGAAATTGTAAGCAGTAAATTCAAAGCATTTTACATTTAAAATAAAGTCTATTCGTTATTTTACTAAATCGAGAAATTTGCACAAATAGGTGATCGTGCATAGTAAAATTGAAAGTAATAATTGGGTAGAAGCATTTTTAATTATCAGCATTTCCAATAATTAATTCTTGAGCGAAATAATACACGATGTGTTTGTGTTCTGTAAATATACAATAAGTTTAGAAAGTGTTTCGTTTACCGCATCATTTAGATACGCATACGCCAGAGACGTGTGTTTTTTATTTTTATTCGACCGAGACTGGGGCGAGGGTACCACGGGTCCGGACCCGGCTGACCCGGCTTAATTAACACCGCCTCCAAGCGAATATTAAATGTTCCCAAATACACTTATTTGTGTCCATGTTTCCTGTACCTTCCGTACACCGCATCTCGACTATTCTCGACAGTAATTGAGATTTCCCCAGCTTTGTTCCACGTCACTAACAGACAAATTCACTGAAAGTTGGTTCTAAACTACATGTTTATTGTACGACCTGATTCAGGGTTTTAATTTGCATACGTGTTTTACCAAAGTGTTTGCTTGTCTACCCCTCTTAAATCCCTTTAAAATCCTTTAAATTATGTCTGCTATTTTTCTTAGTGTGTTTTGATTAGTAATAGATTATCGTGTGATAGTTTAGGTCCGGTAACTCTGTAGGTATTTAGAAATAACAAAAGGTTTTTTTAGTTCTAATTAGCCTTGTTTTTAAGTGGAGGAGCTACATATCCATGCATGTGCTTGTTTTAGCTGTTGTATCTGGAAATCTTGGAAATAACTCCTATTTAAATTTTATAGAAAAATTGGTTGGTCTCAAGGCTCTATGAAAAGAAATACATTGGATATTCAGTTATCTGTGATTTAAAAAAACTCTACCTAATAGACAAAATCCAACACCATGTTCTGTCTTTCGTTATGTTATAATTTTATTTACTACGAAACGATGAGTCGAAAACCTGTCCATACTTTTAACTACACGCTAACTTACACCTACTTAGTTTCTCTAAACTATTCAGGAGCCGTGGGTCTGTCGGAATGATTAACGATACCAAATAATGTTAAAAGGTTCATTCATTTGTTTAGGCACTTTTTAGCATATTTATTTAGGCTTACTGACTAATGAAGGCAAATTACCCTCAAGGTTCTTATTTGTTGACAGAATTAGTAGTTTCCGCACACCGCAAATTCTTTATTTTACGTTTTCAGATAGTAAAGCTACAGTAACGACATCTTACGGCAGAGTATCGAACTTCTGAGTGTTGTGGTATTGAAAATAACTTCAGCACTGCTACGCAACGTTGTTGAAAAGTTTGAAAGATATTAGTTGTTTATTTATTAGTCACACCAACAGTACACACTATACATATTAACACAATTAGATAAATACATTATAATTCAAGTTTACCAACAAGACTAGTAATAGTATAGAATTGAAGTAATAAATACAAAATAGCAATATTATAAAACTAAAAGATAATTATACCTCAGAGTAGATAAATACTACGTGTACAAATTATACGTTGTTAATTATTGCAGTAACCAAAAATTCCGTATAAAGAGGTCATAAATTTTTTTGTGAGTATTGGGATATGATACTCCCTATACTACCTTAAAATCATACTAACTTGACCGTGCTCATGACGTTTTCCATCACTTTAAAATTATTCGGGAGTCTGAAGTTAAGTTATGAATCTTAGAGGACCTATGAGTCAGAAATAGAAAAGTACGCCATTCGGCCCCTTAATTAGACTACGAATAAGTAGAGATTAAAAATACTAATGTTGCTACATGAAAAGTGTGGAGTACCTATAACACCATGCGTCCTACAATATGAATTAGATAATCTATTTGAGAGATAGATAACATATCTCTCAGATATTTTACAATAGGAAGTTTATACTCGGCAGTGTACAGTCGAGGACATAAATATGTATACACTTTTTGAAATTCCAAAGCGATTTTCTCGCATGTTTAACATTTAAGTGTTAAGCTATTACACAAATCATAATAGTATATGTTAGAAGATTCTGTCTTTATGATATCTCATAATTTCAATCAGTAGTTTAAGAGGAAACCGTTGTTGAATTTTACTAATTGTATACATATTTATGTCCTCGACTGTACAGATTTTTTTTTTTTATTATGATTAGGAACTGGATAAAATTAGAAACAACTTAATCGACTATGATCACGAAATGAAAATAATTGAAAAAAAGGTAAGTATCTGCGTAATTTTCGTAAATCGAGAAATTTGCACACATAGGTGATTGTGCGTAAAATTAAATGTATAGTAAGTATACGTAACATGAACCGCAACAAAATACACTTTTTCGCGTAGCACTTTAACCTAGATACCTAAATTCAGTTAACATAAGATTACTTATCCAATTAAAATTAAATGGGATGAATCACCCGTATTGCCGCCATGTAAAACACGGTGTTATATTTTCCCACTTATATCAAAAGTGCATAATTTCAGCGACGCATAGTGAGTCATTAGCATGAGTGCCTGCAATTATCTTATTATTCATCAACCCTTGACATGCTACGACCATACCACATGACCGAGTCACTCTGTGCACCTTTACACTGTATTTGTATGAAATTTAGAAAGGATTGTTTGTTTGTTTTTAACCGACTGCAAAAAAGGAGGAGGTTCTCAATTCGGTTGTATTTTTTTTTGTTACGTCATATCTCCGACATTTATTAACCGATTTGGATTTTTTTTTTTTGTCTGGAAGGGTACACTTCCCGTTTGGTCCCATTGTCAGATTACTTCTTAGTGTACTTTGAAGTCGGTTTAAGTTTTTTGTAAAACAGTCCAATTATTTATTATTAAATTAAGTTTTTTTCATACAAGTTAATCAGAGTTGTAAGGTTAAAAGTCTATTATTAAGTACTACCTTGTTATTAAGAAATTAATATTCTCATAGTTTGATTTTAAACAGGCTAATCTTTTTGAATGGAACTACCCCGAGTATTTTATACTTTGTTATACCGATCATACTTTTATACCGGGATAGCGGGTGACACCGCGAGGGATAGCTAGTACATATATAACTAGAGAGAACTTTTTTTCTTAGGTTTTTAAAATAATAGTTTCATACCGCATGGCGATATTTCAATTGTCAGCCTTTTTTTGTATTACTTATCTGTTTCAAAACACCCGTTGAAATATTATGATCAAATGTAAAGGTACTTACTACTTAATAAAACAAATAAAGTCGGAGGTGCACCTGAAGCATGAAACTAGTCTTACCAAGAACGTACATTCGCGGTAAAAATTCTACGCGTGTTTTATGTTAAATAAATTCACGAAATTAATCAGCTGCATGCAATCATTTTGACATTGGCAGTTGTTTGCGACCAACGCGCATGCGTGCGACACTCGCCATCAGTTTTAAATTTAGAAACGTCGGCGGATTTTCACTGTCCTATTTCGATACCACCGCAAACGGCAGATTTTAACTGAATTCAAAGGATACAATTGTTAAGGATTGTCTTAAAGCTTCTTATTGTCAGTGATTTATTGATAAAAGTGACTTAAATACATCGCTCGTAATGTACTGTGAAGTGAGAGTGAAATGAGAACAAGAGTAGCATCGAAGTGAAGTGTGGTTATCAATGGACAGATTTTTACAACACAAACACTTTATAGTACCTACCCGAAGATGTATAAAGGCGCGATATTACTTTTAATATTGCTGTGGAATCACGGTAAAGAGACGAACACAAATTGTGTTTAGATTGCTGTTGCTCAAGAGCTAGTATAAATTGCGTTTTAAACAGTCGACTCACAATTCACATGCATGCAATAGGATATGTACGATAATGCAATGTAAATACTCAGTTGTAAAATATAATTATGCAAATTATTAATACAATATACACAGATTCCAGATAATTACTTTTAAATAAACAATAATAATAATAGGATCGAAACGTACAAGCATTGTTCGGATAGCGGATGTTTCTACTTATTGGAAACACCAGCAATTATTATGATATTTATTATCTAGACTTACCATTTTGTCTACGAACCTGAACTTCTTTTTACATTTATCTACTACTAAATGCTTTTTTTACACGCTTTTTTAAGCCTCTTAGCATTTTAGCTTTATAAGTAAATCTTATAACATACTTTTCACTCATTTCTAAATGTAGTAAAGATTTGAATCTTTGCCAATAAATGGTGGATAGAGCTCAAAATTGAACGAATTTAAGGAATGGACGAAGCGGTAAGCTTTGGGCTTACCACTTTTATCTTTTCTTGTTTAATTACATGGGCTTGCATTTGGCCCCTGACCCGACATGCTTACCCAGAAGGAACCTTTTCACTCTGGCCTTGAAAGTCCTTAGGTTGTAGTCCAGGAAACAGACGCCGGAAGCAAGTTCCACTCCCTTGCTGTCCGCATTATAAATGAGGAAAAAGAATTCTTGACGAGTCATATTTATTTCATATTTTGTAACGAGGGCCTGATGATGAAACTGGAAGCCCACCTTTCAGGAACGAACCCTTAGTTGATAAAATCAAGATAGGACTCAACAGATGTGTATCGAAAAGATAATGTTATTGCACTTGGTAGCATGACTTTGGTCGTGACGTGAGATAAACCCACCACGTCGCTACTAATAGTGCGTTCGAATTGGAGTGATGTCGTTTTTAACAGTTTCAAAATGGGCATTTTTGTTTATGCGTTGGAATTGGAAAATTTCAACAATTTTGCAACTTTTGCCACAAACGATATTTCCCAAATCGAACGATTAGATGCAAAAATGACATTTCCATGCTGATCGCCTGCTTGTCACTTGTCTCAACCTACCTTTTCCTTCAGTTAATCATTAAACAAAGTTAATCTAACAAATTATAAATTCTCTTGCCTGTTAGTATTTCTATAAAATTTTACAATAAAAATTATAATTTTCGCTTCCCGTATTAATTTTATGAATTTTTCGAAACTTATCTGTCAGATTCAAAGATGTCAAAATATGATCACAAACGACCCTGCCTCGGAGGTGGGTCAAAATTTGCAGTTCACGATGTCGTTTTTAACTGTTTCCAAGCAAAACGAACGGTGAACGAAAACAGTTCAAAACGCCAATTTCGCCCACAACTTTCCAAATCGAACGCCAGTTGTGATCATTTTTGGCATTTTTGACTGTTATTTTTGCTACCAAACCCCAATTCGAACGCACCTTAAGTGACCTAAACGAAATCAACTAACTCTACCATAAAAGCCGAGGGATGAATAGTATGAGGGTAGTTTAAAATTTCTAATCACTAGCGTCTCTTCACGGCATCGGGCCCAATCATGTAGCATTTTTGATATTGCTAAATACCTACGAAGCCCAAATAGTCCGAGTGCAGCTAAACTGCACGCCGACTGCAAGCAGGCTGCATAGACGGTCGACAGTTTTGACGCACTTATGTCAACTGGACAAAACCCGCATCAAAACTACCTATTTGCAGCTAGCTTGCAGTCTCAATCCAGATCGTTTGCATATACTGGAATATACCCTAAGTATAAGGTAGGTATACTTCCTATTTGCCAAAGGTCATGGCCTACTTACTATTATACTTGCATATTAATGGTCGAAAATAGTCTACATAAAGCCACAGACTGCTTTGTTACATCATTTATTAGTACCAAACAAATACCTATCTATTTTTTTAAAGATTTTGTATTTCAATCTGTTGGTCAATAATAGTCCGTCATTTAGATTATCAAAAAATATCCTACCTATTTTTTGCTTTATCAAATAAATACAAATAGGGATGTTTCCTGGGTAAAAAAAAATTATTCTAATTAGTCAATCAGTTAAATTATCAAAAAATATTGGACACGTATTTTTTGTTTTACCAAATCATTAACAATTGACGAAGTTAAAGCGCGACTAAGTTCGGGAGTGGGGGCTCGTGACGTCACTTGTTCCTACAAAGTGTACCGCACCGTGACGTCGCGCGGAACTTCAACAAACCATATCCTCGTATTTTTTTGTTTAATTGAGAAAACAAAAAATACGTGTCTAATATTTTTTGATAATGTATATAACGGACTAAATAGATTTTTTCAGAAAACTAGCCCATTGTCATTGTTCGGTAGTGGCAGCTTGTGACGTCATTTGTATTCAAAGTGTAAATAGCGTGACATCAACACTCCATACCATCGTAATTTTTTGACAAAATAAAAAATCTTTTCTAACATTTTTTGATGTTGTTAATGAAAGACTAAATAGATTTTTTCAGGCCACTAGCCTGTTGTTATTCTATCAATATAAGCCTCAATCAGCATTCCTGCCGTACAAATCAAGTAAGAAAACTCTATTGATTTCCTGCCCATTTTTCCTGAGCGACAGTCAAAAAGAAATTACTTGAACTATTGTATAAAATATTGAATTCTTATCCAGATTCCGTGAAAAGCGTTCGTCTCTTGGAGTTACGAGTGCCGACTCATGAGCGAGAAGGTGGGATGGCGCTCCTTGGCTGCCAGTTTGATATGGAGGGAGACATTCTGTACTCAGTCAAGTGGTACAAGGATAACCACGAGTTCTACCGCTATCTGCCTAGGAGCAACCCACATGTTAGATCATTCCCTGTTGCTGGGGTGCAGGTTGATGTAAGTTCCAAAGCTTTAGATATAAAAATCTTCGGCCTACCAGCATGTGACGGGGGTAGTTGGAAGAGCTTCACATAAATATTAGATTAATATTCCAGAGATTGATATTCTTTTTTGTACACCGAGCAAAGCTCGCGGTCAACCAGTAGGTACTATTTTATAATGATAGCTATCTTTACAACATTAAACCAAATGGTTGACTAAGGCTGTATACTTATCCAGTATCGCAAATTAATTAAATCGGATTAAACATCACATAATCATATTTACAGCAGTAAACAAAATGTAGAGGTACAAGATACCACTGCTTTCTATTTATGATATTTGCATGCTATGATCTATACTTATTCCGTAACTTTCAAGTAAAGTACCTATCATACTGAATTAAATAAAAGGATCCAAAAGCATACGATTCACTCCATATATTTTCAAATTCAACTTTTTCAGCATATTGCTTGCCGTTGCTAATATCCAGTTGGTATATCCACACATTTGCACCGTAAATTATACCTTTACAATTTGTCAGGATTTTACTAAATGAGGGGTTGCGTTGTTTTACACCCCTTATTTAATTTTTTCATTATAAAAACCCCGTAGCGGTGTTTTGCGCCATCGATTATGTACGCAGTTTGATGTAATTTACACGGTCTTTCTGCAATGAGTCACTTGATATTATCGGTACACATGGATTGTAAAATGGTAATGTCTTAATAAACATCAAAGAATTTAAAACGTCACGATGCCCTATGAAACTCTTTGATAAACATATTCAAATGCTGTAAGGGAAAATAGGCTATGTATTGAATTTCCAGCGTTTTTTTTATACTATCGGCTAAGGTAGCAAACAAGCATACGGGCCGTATGCTTGTTTGATACGGCCCACCTGATGGATTAGCGGTCACCGTAGCCTATTGACGCTTGCAACACCAGGGGTATCACTCAGGCGTTGCCCTGAAAAAATCTCTTCACCCCCTTTTTGAAGAACCCCTTGGGAAAACCACGGCGGGAAGCTCATTCCACAGTCTGAGCGTCCGTGGTAGGAAGCTCCTTTGAAACCGCACACTACGAAGCCCAATTGGTTCCAATATGTGAGGATTCTGTTATCTCTGAGAATTAAATTTTACTACATAGAAGAGTATTTTTTTTAAACATTTATAATAATACTAGCAGACCCCCGCGGTTTCACCCGCGTACGGTTTGAATTTTCTCCTTCGAAAACCAATGCACGCCACTGATTATTAGACACAACAAATAAAACAGATATTTTTACAATTAAAACTAAAAACCTATATTATACCTACACTAAAAAATCGAACTCAAAGAATCTTATTTAATTATTATAACAACAAATGAGAAAGAAATTAAATTAACTACAATCAAAATATTCTAATGAAATAGAGAAAATGAACTTTTTTCATTGGCGTCACACGGGGTTTGTATTTTGCCAATTTCCAGTTATATTATATAAGTTCTAGTCACAATAAATCACTTTCACATAGTCCTCATGCAGTCAGTCACCGTCCAAAACTCAAAATACACGAATTTATGAAAATAAAAATGAAAACGGAACGTCAGTCTGCAAGTTCCCGCCAAAAAGTCCGAGAAAATTAAATTTCGAATCTGAATCTGATTTAAATATTCTTTACTATTTGACATTCCAATTTTAAAGAGCCTTTCAGTTTCTAGAACAAAACGCAGATAGAGCGCGCGAAACACGGGAGTGAGGCCAAAAAAAGCAATTAGATACCAATTGAAAATCATACACCTGGTATTCGCTTTTGAATTTGTATTTTCTATGTTTAAAAGCTGCTGTGTGCTAATTTATTAAAAAGAAAGTGTTTTCGTTAAATAAAGATTTTTAAACAACACAAATACAAATTCAAAAGCTAATACCAGTACGTGGATTACGTAACATTATTGCAATGAAATTCCGATTGAAATAACCTCTGAATCGGTAGAAATATTACAAAATCTGAAATGGTTCCATTTCCAATGAACCACTGTTTGTTTTTGCGGTTATCAGAACGTAAAAAAGATATCAGAAAACCGCTATATTGAACCGATTTCAATTCGAAAATGATTGAAATTTAGTTACGTAATCGCCCCCCTGGTATGTGTTTTTCAATTTGTATTTGCTTTTTTGGCCTCACTCCCGTGTTCCGTTCGCTCCATCTGCCTTATTCTGTAATCTGTGAAAATCGGATTGAGATTTCAAACATGTGTCAAAATAAAAAATGTTATTTAAATCAAAAGTACTAAGGAGTATTGATATCAACTTCGATGCAAATCACCCCTAAAATAACTTTCTACCCCTTTTTAACCCCGTTTGGCGATGAGTTTCAATAAAATATGAAACACCACTTCGATCAATTATTTTAAAGAATGTTTATGCAAAATTTGGAGTAGATCGGACCAAGGAATCACGTTGTCCCATACAAACTTTGCTCCCATTTTTCACCCCCTTAGGGTTAGAATTTCGGAAAATCCCTTCTTATCTGATGCCTACGTCATACAAAGAACACACCCTCCAAGTTTCAGGTCTCTACGATCAGCGGTTTAGGCTGTGCGTTGATTGTCAGTCAGTCATTCAGGACAAAGCATTTTATATATATAGATAAGTAATTTCAAATAGAGCTCATATACTTTACGGTAGGTAAACAAGCGTACCTATGGCTGGCTGACGGCCTAGTGGTAGCTATGTGGTAGCGGTCACCGTAGCCATATGGACGCTTGCAACTCGTGCATGGGGCATTACTCACGCACGCGTTACCGACCCTTCCCCCCACCCCAAAAAGCTCTAGTGTTCTTACTCACGCGCAGGAACACGGCATAAAGTTATTTGGCTGAGGTATTCCGTAAGGTGGAGGTACTTCCCCAGTCGAGCTGCTCTTTGATCGTATAAACGCTATGCTCTACCTCTCTTGAAATTATCCTCTAATGAACAACATCTAATTCGAATAATCACAAAACGTAAAAAAAAATACGGTATCTTCCAAAGCCAAATGGTTCAAAATTCATGTAAAAAACAGCAACACATGGGAGCGCATGACGAAACCGTTTAGAATGTTTCATAGAAATTTTATTGTTAGCAATATAACGATCTAAATTAAAAATAGTTTTCATAATGACAGACGTTTGTTTTCAGTTTGGCTTTGTGAGTAAATATGATTTCAAAGAAACTTTATACTGTATTTTTTTTGTACTATTCGATGCACACGGCCCGCCTGGTGGTAAACAGTTACCGTAGCTCATGGACGCATGCAACACCCGAAGCACCCCGGTGCATCACTCACGCCACGCGTTACCTCCGGTGACTTATTCACGCGCAGCAACATTCAGCTGCACTTGGCTGCATGCGGTATATTCTGTTACTGCCCCAGTCGAGTTGCATGTTGAACGAAAAAACGCTCTGCTCTACCTCTCTTAATTGTCTTGCCTTATATTTAACGATTTATATAATATAAATTTTGAACATAAATAAAACAGCATTCAAATTGGGTTAACACAAAAAATATCACGCTCAGGTTGTGGAATGAGCTCCCCGCCGTGGTTTTCCCAATGGAGTACAGCATGGGGTTCTTCAAAAGGGGTATGAAGAGATTTCTGCAGGGTCGGCAACGCGCGCGTGATACCCCTGGTGTTACAAGCGTCCATAGGCTACGGTAACCGCTTACCATCAGGCGGGCCGTAAGCTTGTTTGCCACCTAAGTGGTATAAAAAAAAAAGTTTATTATAACGACGTATAAGGTCACCGTTTTGAAGTTAGAACCAAAACTACCAAAAGCTGAGAATCCCTTGTATATTATGTATTTTGTCTTTCTATATGATGGTAGAGCTGTTTCGGACAAACCTACGAACAACTTTATATACGATGCGACATTATGATTCAGAATGTCGTTTTCATAATTCATAACAGGGCTATCCTTATCGAGTTCGCATAAACATGCACATAGCACACTTCCGATTTGCGGGCACCTCACGTAGTCGCCGTACATTTTTATTATGTTTCGACATGATGCATTCGAAATGTGGTGTATTTTTCAGGAGGCTCGCTCATCCAGCACTGTGGTGGCTTTAGTGCACTTGACGCGTGCATCAGCTGGCATGTACCGCTGCGAAGTGTCGGGTGAAGCGCCGCAGTTCACTACAGCTTACAGTCAGAAGTATATTACGATACACCGTAAGTTTAAATTAATGATTTTGTTAGAATTGCATCTAGTCTCAATATATTTTTATCATCATAGAGTTTATAAGTGCCTGAACTGAATAAATGACATTTGGTATTTTTATCTCATTGTAAAAAATAAACACTAGTCTAAGAAACCTGATGAAACCATAATTATAGGTACTAGTTTAGAATGTTTGTAGAAGTCATGCTAATTTTATATCCCACATGCTTTGCACTGCTTTGCACGCTCATTTAGGCGCTGCGCAACACGTGGACACCGTTGTGTCTTGTGTCGGATACAAGCTACCAATGAATATTTGATTTCTATAGAATCAGTATGAAAACAGCCACTCCCTGCGCAGACGTTAACATTTTTTGTGTCCAGTTCCACTTTACACATACTCGTTGACGATCATAACATGTTCCATTTTGGTAACTGGAAACTAAAAGTCGTCAGTTGAAGACACAAGCAACATTAAAAAATATCCTTACAATGGTACTGAAACTGACGGAAAACAAGCGACGAATTAACCAGAACCAGAAGTAGCGACCGTTGACTGTGTCCGATCGCCGCCACCGGACACAGCAACTACGGTTACCAGTGACCAGGAGTAGCAACCGGCGACTGTGTCCAATCGGGCCAGCCGGCGCTGTTGGTTAAGACTCTGGTTAAGATTCCACCTATCGCGCCGCAGGTCGTGGGTTCGATTCCCACACAGGACATGCATTTGTGTGCATGTCCTATGTCTGGGTGTAATTATGTATATTAAGTATGTATTTACAAACAAAAAGTAGTATATGTATTATATCAGTTGTCTGGTTTCCATAGTGAGCTTGTACACACGGCTACACATCAAGCTATACATTTCCAGTATAAGCTGATCTCGCAATGTAAAGGATTTCCGTGAAATGAGACGTTAGCTTTTACTGGAAATGTATAGCTTGATGTGTAGCCGTGTGTAGAAGCTCTGCTTAGTTTGGGATTAGTTGACCGAGTGTGAGGAATGTCCCAGGCTATTTATTAATCGTCCGCTACGGGACACAGCAACTACCGTTTCCTCCGATGGTGTAACAAAAAGTGTCTACGTTTGCGCGAACCTTTATAGCTAACCTACTACTACCAAAAAACTACGTGTTTTTCTTCATTAATTTAGGTACTATAAATGAGTTGATCTGACTGCTCTTTATTCCCAAAACAGTTCTCCCTGACAACGGTCCTAGCATAATAGGGCAGCAACAGGCATACTACGTTGATGACTACGTGGCCCTGAACTGCACTTCGCCTCCCTCAAGACCACCAGCTCAGCTGAAATGGTTGATCAACGATAAACTAGCACCACTGGCTTACGTCCGAGGACCCTGGGAACGGGTAGCGATGGATGATAGTGACGCAGTTCAAACTACCTTACAGCTCATGTTCAATATCGTGCCCAGTCAATTTATTGGTGGAGTCGTTAATTTTAAGGTTTGTGTTTTGTTTTCTATCTAGTTTTTTTTTTATACAATTTAGTCGGTAAACAAGCATACATTCCACCTGATGGTAAGCGGTTACCGTAGCCATATGGACGCTTGCAACACAAGAAGCATCGCTCACGCGTTACCGACCTTTCCCCCCTCCCTATGAGCTCTGGCGACCTTACCTACGCGCAGGAACACAACTTTACACAACATAAAGTTATTTGGCTGCGGTATTCTGTAAGGTACTTCCCCAGTCGAGCTGCTCTTTGAGCGAATAAACGCTATGCTCTACCTCTCTCAAAAGTTGTATGGTCAACTAACTTTCGTATCTATAATATATGAAATCTATATATATCTCTATCTATCTTTATATCTTGACACCATTCGTTAGGCATTTGTCAGGGATTTATGTTTGGAGTGAATTTTAATTCTCATTAATTTTGTAATTACGAAGATTAATTAAATTTGAACTTTGTGTACGTTAAGTAGTGGCTTGAATTTTTTGCACAGGTATAACTGTGAGATGAAAAGTGCGTCTGCTTTTAAGGTTGCGATCCCAATAGGTACCCAACGGGGATCCCGTACTAGTATGTCCGTCGGTTCATCTGTATGTCACAAGGCTGTATCTTTTTAAAGTTTGGTAACTGTAAATTATTTTTGTATGGAACCCAATTCGCAATTGCCCGGTTTTTTTATCACTGAAGCATGGGTTAAACTGAGTCGCGAAAGCTAGTACCTATCTACTTTAATAATCATACTAATATATACAGGTTGGATACGACATTAAATGAAATCACGTAAAGAACTCATGTATATGATCAACTTTTACTATGGGAACTCAAAATTCAAAATTCAAAATTTATTTGTTTTCCAGTGCCAATCGACAATAGCGCCGCTGTACCAGAGAGAAACGAACACTTCCCATAATCTGGCAAGACCTCTATCGGTTTTAACACACCCTCCGAATCCACCAGAGCCTATTTACGATACAGGTTTGTTTAGTTTTATGTTCTGTTATATGCCAGGAGGCTCACAAAAAAATCCTTCTGATGGTACCTTCCCGTCGCTTATGGACATCAACAATACTAAGGAATTGCCAATGTATTGCTGACATTTAGAAAGCCTAGTAGACAACTGGCTCTCAAGTGCAAGTGACAGAGTAGCCAGCCAGGTGAGTACTATCTAGCTAAAGTACCTACTTCACAGAAAGCTCAAGCTCATTGAAGGATTAACAAGGTCACTTAGAACAAACTATATTTGTTACTTAGCTAATCCCCGCCGTTTCACACGTGTACGGTTTGTTTTCGCGGAACCCTAATTATTTTTCCAAAATAAAAGTAACCTAAGTTACTAATTCCCGTCAAAATCAGTCCAACCGTTTCGGAGATTAGCCAGAACAAACAGACAGACATTAAGTAAAAAGCTGCATTATAAACATTTGTATAGATTTGAGTAATTATGTCGATATTACCAAGTGTATGTCTTTGCGATTTATATTATTTACTTCATAACTGAAATAAATATTTCCCTTTTCAGGCTTTGCGTCTTCGTTGAAACAATCAGTATCGTCAATGTTTCTACCAGTTTTCGTGCTATTAGTCGTCCTTTAAGCATATTATTTGAAGCACTGCATTTCGACAAGGTGGTCAACATTTTAGTTTGACACTAACAAGTTATTTTACAGATCGCATTTCATGTATTTTGTAGTCAAAACGTGGTTTTAACACTGAGAAACAATTTAGACATGCTTGGAATTGGGTTTCATATTTGGGATATTTTATTATAACAATAAATCTGGTAACACAATTCCTGGAAAGGTTAGGTCATCAAAAAGGTATCATTTTTTTTAACAGAAGTTTGCTGAGAATTTCAAATATTAATTGACTATGTAGTGAATACGTATCTCTATGTAACAGAAAAGCACTTAGTGAACACTAACATAATTTTTAATCACCTATGTTAATAATAATGCATTTTCCAATGACATTTACTTATTGTAGAATATTATCTACTTGCGTTAGAATAGTGTTTGTGTATGTTAATAATTTAATTATAATAAAAGTGATCTTAATTATGGGAATTATAAATTAATTTGAAATATTTTTGTGGTAGTATTTATAAGGTTTTTGATTGTGAGTCACGTATAAAATTAAACATTTAAAATGTTACAAAGTAGCGATATGAAATTATTTTTGTATACTTAATTTTCTTTCTCTTTCTAATTTAGTTGAAAGTCACTGCCAAATGCAATTAAATTAGAGCATAATATTTAAATAAAAATTGCTTTCCAAACACAGAAATGTGATAAAAGGCTTGTAATTGAATTGCAAAATAAAATATCTGTGATCATTGTATTAATGTTTATTTACAATAATTCATAATCCAGGTACACAGCAACTAACTAAATAAGGTAGGTATACAGCGCTATTAATAATGCGGTATTATTGCTAATAGTTACAGAATCGTCGTTTTATATAATAAGATCAGTATCCGCTTCCTCGAGGTCCATTTGGTCCACCGCTTGGATATCCATCGTCGTTTGAACCACTGCCGCCATTGGATCCTCCGTTGCCACCTCTTCGACCACCTTGAGGACCACCACTCGGGTAACCGTTGCTTCCACCATTTAAGTTACCACCATTTGGTCCTGATGGATAACCCTGACCGAAGCCATTCTGGCCAGAACCTCCACTGGGATAGTTTCGGGAGCCTTGCCTATTTCCACCGTTTCCACCTTGTCCAGGTCGTCCACTCGGATAGCCTTGGCCTGAGGAGTCGCTTTGTCCAAAGTTACTTCTATCTTGATATTGTCCAGATTCTCTAGCCTGGCCTTGTCCTGATGCTGGGTAACCATCATCACCACCACCTCCTGGGAATCTTCCTCCTGGACCTCCTGAGCCTCCACCTTGCCCATTGCCTGTTGCAATATAAGATTATTGTCATTATTTTTCTAACAGTAACGAAGTAGTATATTAATAGTTATGTGTCTTAGGTAAACTGTTATTTCACAGGTCTTTGTCTTTAACCCAAAAATATACAGGTTTTTTTATTAAATACATTGTTTAATACTCACCACGTCCAAAGCCAGATCCTCCTCCAGCACCACCACCTAAAAACAAAATCAGCGTTATTGAGAGATAATCATAAAAGAAAAAGATATACAAAATAAGCAAACAAATACGAGAGAGACATTTCCAGTTTTATGAGCCTTTCAATACCCGGTAACTATTTCAATTAAAACGTCAAAGAGAGTTACAGAAACTGCCCAGAAAATTCCTTTCATTTAGTTATATTTAAAATACCAGTATCTGGTTGGGAATTGTATAAAGCCTTTATTGCAGGTGTCGTGCGAGAACCAATTTAGTGAACAAACCCTCGTATCGTATTTGAGGCTTGTATCCCTCCAGGCCAGCCTCGTACTCGACAACCTGTTTCCTGCCATCGGGCAGGACTACGTTATACTCTCCAGTGGCCAGGTCGCCATCGCGTTGTTCCGAATGACCAAATTTAGTACCTGTCTCCGCATCATCCACGTCATAGCTAAATTCGTATTTAGCTGGCTCCTGGAATATATAATACAATTTACATATTTCTTTTCACATTTAAAGAATACGTGTACAGAGGAATTCAATATGCTGCCTATATAGGCTTTATAACTAAAACTGATTTCATAAAATATGTACATTGTATTAAAATGTTATTGGTCTCACATCGGATTCGCCTCCATCGTAGTTGGAACCTCCACCATTAGAACCTTTACCTCCTGCACCACCATCGAAACCAGGCGCTCCATATAAAGATGATGGTGACCTGTTCGACTGTCTCCCATTTGATCCACCTGGAGAACCGCCTGCGCCCGGAGTCAAATATGAAGAGTCTGGCATCCTTTGAGGTCCACCCCGGTTTGATTGACCTCCAAACCCGAAACCGTTTCCAGTAGCTGGGGGTCCATAGGAACTGTCGGGACCTTGACCAAATCCTGCACCACCTGATCCAAATCCATTCCCAGATCCAGCACCACTAATTGGAGCACCATAAGTTGATTGTGGACTTCCTCTATTGCCAGATCTGCCATTGCTACCAAAAGGTGATTGACTTCCAGGTGACCGCGAAGATCCACCGTTTTGACCTGGAGCTCCATACAGTGAACTAGGTGCATTGTTATTTCCTTGTCCTTGATTATAACCGCCTTGTGATGGAGATCCGAAACCACCTTGAGAGGGGCTCGTGGACCCTTGTCCGAAACCTCTAGAAGAAGGAGGCCCATATTGAGTATCTATTTGTTGCCCTGATCCTCCCGGAGGAGAGTAACTATCTTGAGGACCACTCCCTGATCGACCGTTGCCTCCAAAAGACCCGCCATTGCTACTTCCAGGGGGACCATATTGAGAGGACGGTCTTCCAGCAGCGCCGTTGGATGGAGGTAGATAGCTATTTACAGGAGGCTCACATTTGCTCGTCGACCACGCAAACGCAATAAACCAAACGACGTGCTGAAAAATATTCGTAACAATTTAAATCAAATTCAAACAAAAGTTAGGAATAATAAAATTATTTGAATCGTACTCACTATAATCATTTCTGAATAGATCTCATGAAATCCTCTGTGATAATTTAAAACTTTACGAAACTGAAAGGATATATGTGTTCCTTGAATAAGGTATTGCTTTTGAATACGTTGAATTTGAATAGCTCGAGTTTATATAGGCAGGATCGAAATGGTGAGCGTGATATCGATATAATGTAAGAGTAGTTCACGCGTGTCGTGGGCTTGCGTTAAGTGTCGTGCATCTGCTGAGAGTAGCGGAACGCTGGTACCCGCCGTCGCGTCGCATCAACCGCTGCGATGCACCCGCGCTGCAAGAGCTTACACTCGCATGCAAATACGTTAAATAACGTCCAATTTGCCTGACAGGTCGTAAGGTAATAATTCAGGAAGAGATTATTCATTATTAGGATGGGATAGGCAGATTATTTTCGTTTTTATGAGTTTGTGCGTGATCAATTGTCACTGAAAATATCCAGTTTAATGTGTGAAGAAAACAATTTACCTTGACCACAATTTTCAGAATTAATATTGAGTAGATAATTATAATAACGAAATTTGATATATCTAGATAATGTATAGTCATCTTCACATTGATGCGCTTATAATAGGTATAGGTATACGACATAATTGTCTCATGAAAGCTTCAATTTTTTGCCAGTAGCATCCTAATGCTACATGCATGATAGCATGGTACTTGTAAAATCTACTGAAATTATTAGAAAGTAGGGAGAAACAGTATTGTACGTAGGTGCGTTTTTATACAGTCAAACTACTTCACAATTTCACACACCGTCCTAATTGTATCCCAAATCATAACATAAAATGTATATAAATCTCGGCGCATATTGCCAAAATAAATCAATTTCTCAGCTCGATGAACGTCATTAGTCCGTACAGAGTTTGATGTACAAAAATACATCAAACTTTGTAAATGGAATTGAAAATCCGTGATGGCGTATGTCGGACGTGAGCCGTGCGGTGTGATCGGTGTCATCCTCGCTAGTTAGCACCGAAGTCGTGCGGTGTGTAGGGCTACCAGCCATCACACTTCATGGTTCATTCTTACATTACACACTTTCTGGTTCTTATTGGGTTCCTCGTATTGTATGTTAGGCCCTGAGAGGAGAGCTGTGGATAATATCGGGAAGTTGACCAGTGTTTAATGCGTCCTTGACTTAGCCAATCGGAGCGCATTGTGCGCATTGAGCGGTGGTAAGGAATTGGCGGAATTTTAAAACAAAATTCATTCATTCATTCACCCCTTCTTTGGGTTGATTGTTCAATGTAAATGGTGCGTCCATGCTACGCGAAGCGAGCACGAGCCGAGCCTCGAACGAACAGGATTCGTTCGTTGCTCGCGATTTCAAGCGTGGACGTACTTAACGAGCCTTCAAAGAGCCTATAACGAGTGCGATGCGAATCCCTGTGTTCGTGAAAAAACTGTCAACCGGGCGGAGCGCAGTCGAGCACCTTACGAATGCTCGTTCGAGACTCGCAAGCCCGTCCACGCTACGCGAATCGTGCTCGCAGTGTGCTCGTTCGTGGCTTGGCTCGTGCTTGGTTCGCCAAGCATGGACGCACCATTCAAACTAACTATGTAGGTATGCTTGTTTTCTACCTGTGTGGTATAAAATCGCATCAGTTACAATCCACGAGATAATTAGTTTTTAATCTAGAGTAGATAAAAACTGCATTGTAAAAAACTATCTGCGTTTTCAATATGCTCTACTTTTTTTTTGATCGGTTATAGCGCACAATTTTATATTCAATAAACAATAGGTAACAATAGGTAGGTTTATGTGAGTGTGATAGAAAATGAAAACAATTTTTAACGTAAATTGACTTTTTAGTATTGACTTTTTGTTGATGCTAACCCTATTGGTGATGCCGTGTGGTGAGTGTCGCAACAGAGCTCGTGAGCTAGCTGCTGGTCTCTGACGTCCCTTGTAAACACCTCTCCAAACTGATATACTTGTATTATAAAGTTTTAATGGCGCATGACTCATGATAGCTATTAGATCTTGCCAAAATGCTGAAATACTTTTCCAGACGTAATACGATTAACGTTACAGGGTTTTGTTGTTTAATCTATTATTATAAAGCTGATGACTTTGTATGTTAAACGGCTAATCAAACTTCAATTAAAATTCAATCTTACTGCTTCTAAAATATAATAGAGATTTGATCTGGTTACACATAAGCTCGGAAAACATCCGCAAGAGCCATAGTTCAACGCACTATCGTGACGTGACAATCCAAGAAAACCTGCTTCCGTAATTTGCTAACAATTAAAGTGTGCACAAGGTTAAAGTATTCAAGATTCTACTAATTATTATTATAATTGATACGTTTTAAAATCATTCGTGTAATGTAAACTCAACCGTTTTAAAGCTATATATTTCATTGAGTTAACGGGAAGAATGGAATTAAAACTTTGCTATGCGGCACCGCATGTTAGAACTTTGCCTTGTGTAATAGAGAAGTTACTGTGAAGGCAAACAAAAAATATGAAAACACTCGCTCTTCGTGACCCGGTTTGCTTTTTAAGCAATTAGAGTTTAATAGTGGAAGTAATTAACTAGCACCTCTTCTTTAGTCATTACGCGTTTTAAATATCCTATAAAATACAAATCAAATTGAGTGATCATTTCATTTAAAACGTAATGCCAAATTTTCGGTTTTATAGTATATATTGGATGGACAATCTAGTTCATCATTTTCCGATTACGACACATCCATTGAAGCAAAATCCATATTCTTAAGTATGCTATTAAATATCACTACATAAAAAACTATGCCATTAAAACGTTGATGTACATAAACATAAATAAATATACTAAAGCTCAGAACTTGAGATGTTATTGCTCCATGGTTTATAATAAATTGGACGAGTAACTCGAACAGAGTTGTACAGTTGCGAAGCTGGGTCTAGCTTGGGTACAATTGAACCATATTCCGTGTCAATAGTGGAAAGTAGGTCAGAGAGACAGATTGATGACAAACCTACGCTAGATGAGCCGAGCCGACATCGCACTGACAACCCTTTGGCGATGTAGGTAATGCTAGGTACACACAATCCGTGTCACGATGCGGATCCTCTTAGGATTATTGAGTACATCTTTGGGTTCTATTAATCTTAGTATTACTTGTTCCCACGCGACTGTAGTAACTTTAGTGGATAAAGTGACGCGAAGTTTGATACAGGCTTTTGGTGATTTTTAACACAAGCTTATCAAATACTAAATAGGTTAAGTTGGTTAGTTCAGCTTTGTTAAAAAGAGATAGTAATAAAATAAAAATAATTGCACTAGTTTTGCCCCAGATTTTGATTTTACCCGTGTTAATCCGTGGTGATAAAATTCCAATGCTAGTCCAACGTTTCGCCGCTGTTTTACGAATTTTAATCGAAAGCTTTGGTGTGACAACCGTAGCAAATAGGAGATCGATGCACTGGCTAACTCACCTTCGCATTTATAATATCAATAAAGTTAATTAACGTACTAATGAGGTTTTTAAACAGGACATGCTATGTTCAGCTTTATATTAATTAATAATAAAATAATTATATATAATCACGTGCACTTGAACCGAGAATAATAGGTGGGTACTTATTGGTTACGGAAGTTATTTTCAATATCGTTAATAAAACAAGTATTAAATGAAACATTTTTTAATTCTTACACCATACATTTATCACAAACATTGTTTATATAATTTCATTTATCACATATATTATTTAGTTTTATGCAAAGCAAGTACCGTAGACAAACCATACAAAAACTTTTCAGTATGTAGCAGATTATGTTTTATTGAATAATCTCAAATATTTTTATTTATCAATTTATAACTACGTTTTTGTCAATTGGACATTAAAACGAGTTTTGGATTGGATAAGGGTTTTTTGGGATTCAACTTTATTGTGTGAGTAATATTGCTATATCATAAGGTAAGTAGCATAGACAAATGGAGTAGGAGAGGCTAGATTAATCTATAAACCAATTTCTTGTTAGGTATTTGTTGCAACTACAATTAGGCCATTTTGACTTGGTTTTTAAATAAAGTAGAAACGAAGAAGGTTATTGAGGTTTCTTGTATGAGACCTCCAATTTTTCTGTGAAACTCAACTGGGTACTTAAATCCCTTCGGGAACAGTACATTTGAAATTTCATCAGAGCAGGATGGAACTATGCGCAGGAAGCCAGGGCTTCCATCCCAGACTTTGGTATCTTTAATGGATGGTGCATATACTTATGTCAGTTCGGATGAATATGATGTTTCGAAAACACGAAAGTGTATTCACTATTATTTAAGTTTTACCACGTTTTACATAATTACAGGGCATGATCTGAGCCGCCGCCGCGAGCTGCCGCGCCGCCACGCGGTGCGCAGGTTGGTCTATTTTTGTATTGGATGGATCCAAGCATAGAAATCACAGTTACAATAAGAGCTGTTGAGTAACTGTTTAATATAATCACCAAAAGGCCCACATTTACATAGGACAGGGACGCAATTCTAGCGTCCTTCGAAATAACCTTCGAATCGAACTTACGGTTCGAGTCCTATTCGACTGTAAAATTTCGAGGGGCGGAGTAAATTCGAACGGTTCCGACCAATCAAAGCTCTAGTTGGTTTTCCTTCTAAAAACATACCGGCATACAAATTGCCAGAATAATGTATCGTGATATACACTCGATAAAAGTTCGATTTCATACTTTTTTTGATCTAGCGAACAATTTCGATTGGGTGAGAACTTCTCAGCACATTGAAACCTTTCAAAATCGCAAGGTTTTGTCCATAATTTTTTGTCTAATATCCGTACTTTTCGTTTGATCAAGTTTCGTAAATACACATTGTATACCTACGCATATACTATGCCCTTTTGAGTGTTTTTATTTTAATTCAGTGTTTATGTCCCATAGTTTTTATGATTTGATCTTCTACTTCTTCACCCTAATTCCACATTCGACCGTGTAGGTTAAAAATCGTATTTTATCGAAATAAACGGCACATACATTTTGTAACTAAAACTATATCATTCTGCTAGCTCTCTGAGAAGTACGCCTTTCCTGAATTAATTACTTGCACTCGCAAGACTACACAAACACGAAGTTATAACATGAAACATTCCATCCTCAATAACAACTTAAACGTGTTTAAACATTATACATTAAACTTTACTATTTCTACATTCTGCTTTCATATTTACAAAAGGGTAATTTAAAACTATCTAGGAACTACTAATAATCACTAAAATTTAATATATATTGTGTACATGGCAGAATCCAATTTAAACAATAATTTGTGACCTTAGGAACTTGATTTTGTTCACGGATGGGAATAAAATCTGTTTCTCATCAAAAGTTTAGATTTGCTACGTATCTAAAATCTAGAGTAGGTCTCTTATGGCACAGAATTGAAATCCAACTCTTTTTCTGTAACACTACAAATAATACTTACATTTATACATTTTCCTATTAATCAATCGGTATTGGCAATTAGCCAATAAAAAGTATCACTCTCTGAGTCAAAAATAACACAGCGTCCTTTATAAAAATCAATTATAAACCTTAATAAAACTACAATACAGTTTGTAATTTCACAGCTTCAGTTTTCTTCTTGCCACGGAAGTGTTGTTCGATCTCCGCTAAGGACTTGCCTTTGGTCTCAGGGACTACGAATAGCACAAAGAAGAAAGCCAACGCGCAGAAACATGAGTACATCCAGAATGTTCCTGCTGACGTCAGCCAACCCTATAAAAAATAATTTAAAGTTTAATATAGTTAGGCAATTAAGAAAAAATATGAATGTAAGATAGATAGTTATTGGTTGTTTGTCCTGTATTTTAATATGAACTGTCCCCCTTACTCTTAAAGCGCTATTTAACTAATATACTGTTTAAAGGGTCACGTAAATAAAGTCACTCTATTGTCATTGTCAAATAATGTGACATTATTTACGTGACCATTTAATCAGTATATTAGTTAAATAGCGCTTTATGAGTAAGGGGGTGTGTCTTTAGTGTAATGTTGTGTGTTGTCATAAATTACCTTCCAATTAGCACACAAGCGCACAGTAACACATATAACAAGGTGCACAGTGGCCGGATAAAGGATTTTTGTAACGGCTTCGGCTCCGTTATTGAGAAATATAGTGGTTTTATAAAAGCCTACAGAGCTCTTTTAGCGCCAAATAAGCCCATTGTACAGCACTTGAACGACACCTATGCAACCACCTAGGCTGTACAGTGCCTGTATAAGCAGCTTGCGAGTTGGTTGGGTTTTTCTTTCTTTCTTTAGTTAATATTGGGACAATAAATCTTATCACATACCTCATACTCAATATATCTTATGAAATACTAGCTGACCCCGGTTTCACCAAGTCTTTTTCTATCAAATAAAAGTAGCCTAAGTTACTCCTTATAACATCAGATATCTGCCAGTGAAAGTCCCGCCAAAATTGCCAACAAACAGACAGACAACAATTTTCATGATTAGTTTTTCGGTATAATTATAGTAGGTAAGCATTTAGTAAAAAGCTGTTAATTTGATATTACAAGCAGACACTTCAATTTTATTTATTTTAGTATATTTATGCTGAAATATAGAGTTAAAACGGCCTACTAAAATATATGGTGAGTAGTTAGATACAGAGGAATACGAAATTAACTATATTACATACATAAATTTACTGAAATAAAAAGTATAAAAAAGGGATTAAAAGTAGCTTATGTCCTTCTCCATCTAGGCTAACTGCATGCCTTTCATCGCGATCGGTTCAGCGGTTTACGCGTGAAAGCGTAACAAACAAACAAACAGACAGAGTTACTTTCGCATTTATTAACCGACTTCAAAAAAAGGAGGAGGTTCTCAATTCGAATGTTAATATATATATTTTTTATATTAATATGGATAAAATATGTCAGATAATATTCATAATCAAATTAATTTTCGAGCTGTCCATCAAATATGTAGTTTTTGAAATTAAATCTAGAACTTCTAATTGAATGATAAATCAATGTAGGCCTTCATTAGCTATTTTGAGGTCATAAAGAATGTACTCTTAAGGAATCTTCTTCGACATCAATTAGACTAAAATGAACTAAAATGTTAACTATATAGATTGTGGAACTTCTGTCAAACAATAGAGGTGTGAACATAAATCGGCATTTGGCAATCAAAATTCATGAATCGGGTGCAAACAGAATCTTTGGCACTGGCAACGTATTTGAACCGCAGTTATAGACGTTGTATGTCTGTCTGTGCCCATGGGAGTGTATTTCAACACTTCCGAGTAATATCAAATGCCAAATAGCGAAGCACCTTCAAGAAACTGCACATAACCAAAGGCTGAATGGTGCGGATAAAAATTGCCTTAAAATGGAGTAATGGCGCTTTGTAGTCTGGGCACGATGCCTGACTGCGAATTGAGTTGATTATTATTTTTAATTCTCAAATCATTTTATTTAAAATAAATTATTTCATCTCAAATAATTTATTTTAAAAAGCACAGTCACCGTCTGAGACATTTAAAACTCTTTACTTTACTTACTTACTTAACTCACTAATAACTTTGATAAATTTTATCATATTTTTGTCACCTCGAATCTTTACTTTTCAAAAATCTTTCCACCTTCAACCGGGTTCTGTGTGTCTGTGATAGTTTTACTTGTACATTGTATAATATCATATGTACACACGGCTACAGATCAAGCTATACATTTCCAGTATAAGCTGATCTCGCATTGTATAGGATTTCCGTACTATGGGAGGTCAGCTTATACTAGAAATGTATAGCTTGATCGGTAGCCGTGTGTACTATTAAATATTCTGTGATAATAACCCACCACTATGACGTAGGTACTTAGAGGTCACATAGCTGACACAATCTCTGCATAAAAATAATGCGATAAAATTAATCGGGCGAATAAAACAATTGGTTAAATTAATTACATACCTACAGTTGAATCTATTAAAGGTAGAACCCACCTCGAGTGCATGGTAAGACTTGATGACAGAGAACATAGAGAGCAGGTTGACGGCGCTGGCCATGGCGGAGAGCTGCGAGCGGTAGTGCGCCGGGAACAGCTCGCCCAGCAGCAGGAACGGCAGCCCGCCGAACCCCAGGCTGAACCCCATCATGAACACCACCAGGCTGCCTATTGGTAGGTATCTACCAAGGACAATGTTACACGTTTACACATTTGAAAATGCAAAGAAAACATTTAGTAAAAGTCAACGAAGGACCAAAAAAATTAAAATGTTAAAGTATGTGAGACCAAAAAGTCACCAATCACCTTTTAATTATTCGATTACTGTAGAATATTGAACCTTTAACTACTTATTTTACATCAAAGGCAATCACAATTTTGGTCCCTTTTCTATAATATTTTTTGCATAAGCAAGTAGTCTTCCATTCTTATCGGCCCAGGACCCAGAACATTTCATTTAAAAACCAGGAAATTAGGTCTACTCTCTTGCCGGATTATTTTCAGTTGAAGTCCGAGTTCCGAACCTGTGGTAATTAACTTCAGTAAATTTGACCCTCATAAGTGCCCTTCAGGGGCCTAAATTGAATAAATCGCTTTGACTTTGGCGGTATAATTTAAAATCATAAACAAATAAATACAGCATTCAACAAAAAAAAAAGTTTCCAATGTTAAAATTCAAATAAGCTATTCTTATGCTAAATCCATAATTGACCAATTATGAAACAAATAGAACGAACAGGCACTATTGACCATTTCTATTACTTGTTGCTTCAAACATAACCAAGTCTTCAAAACCTAATTACTTCCATACACTAGATAGATACAACAGATTCCTACAATAGATAATTTCAAGTAAGGATTGTAAATAATGGATTGGACATTGCAATATTGTTTCTTACACTTTCAGTCGGTATTTCTAACTCTAACATTATTTTTGCTCTCTTGACTTACTCCTGAACGTCGTCCTTAACGACAGCAGTGGCACGCGCTGATAGATGCAACCATTTGATTGCAGCTGATGCATCCAGGCCTTGCGCTTCCAACCACACTGGAGACTCCGGGAGTGGCATTAGAGCCACGAACATAGCAACTATAAAGCAGAGAATTTCATAACTCTAATAGCTTCCAAGACCTAGTTTTTCACATTAGTACAGATTGTTGGACTTTCATTTATAATACGTCGATACCGTTCTCTTAAATAAAATTTGAATTTAATGACTGATAAGTATTTCTATCTATCTCTCTATTCTATTATTCTTACTATCTGTAATGTTGTGTGTATGTTGAAATAAATGTTTTTCTTTCTTAACTTTATTATATAGGTACACACGGCTACCGATCAAGCTATACATTTCTAGTATAAGCTGACCTCCCATTGTACAGAAATCCTATACAATGCGAGATCAGCTTATACTGGAAATGTATAGCTTGATCTGTAGCCGTGTGTACTAGGTAGCTGTTGATAGTGACATGCCTAGAGACAATCTATCAATACACTTATTTGACGTATTTTCCTGTAAAATGTAAACTTTAGTTAACTGCAAGGAAAAAAGAGAAATACACTAGATACTTTTAAGAATTCAGTGTAGGTACTAAATTTTTCATATATTCCTTGCAAGTTTTAACTAATATAAATCACAAATCAAATTAAAATTTGTTGAATTTTTAAAGTAGGTAATACGATTAGAAACATTTAGAATTAAAAATATAATACTAAAGGAGCCCGAAACAATATGTCACATGGCGTGAAATACGATACAGATTAAAATATTAACCGCAAAAGACTGCCGAGAGGAAGGCGAGGTAGCGCCAGTAGAGCCAGTTGCCTGCGACGTACGATATGAGGATCCCGAGGGACATGGACAGGGTCGGGAGCGAGCCCAGCCGCCCTCGGATCTCGGGATCACAGCACTCGCTCACCTGTGAACAAATTAGAACGTGCTATGAACAAAATTATGATTATTTCTTAGTCGTTACATAATAATAGTTATTGAATAAGAGTGAATAGTCGCAAAGGTAGATAAGTAAATATTTTCAGTAACTTATGGCAAAACAGTTTGTCTGCATAAAAATAATGCGATAAAATTAATCGGGCGAATAAAACAATTGGTTAAATTAATTACATACCTACAGTTGAATCTATTAAAGGTAGAACCCACCTCGAGTGCATGGTAAGACTTGATGACAGAGAACATAGAGAGCAGGTTGACGGCGCTGGCCATGGCGGAGAGCTGCGAGCGGTAGTGCGCCGGGAACAGCTCGCCCAGCAGCAGGAACGGCAGCCCGCCGAACCCCAGGCTGAACCCCATCATGAACACCACCAGGCTGCCTATTGGTAGGTATCTACCAAGGACAATGTTACACGTTTACACATTTGAAAATGCAAAGAAAACATTTAGTAAAAGTCAACGAAGGACCAAAAAAATTAAAATGTTAAAGTATGTGAGACCAAAAAGTCACCAATCACCTTTTAATTATTCGATTACTGTAGAATATTGAACCTTTAACTACTTATTTTACATCAAAGGCAATCACAATTTTGGTCCCTTTTCTATAATATTTTTTGCATAAGCAAGTAGTCTTCCATTCTTATCGGCCCAGGACCCAGAACATTTCATTTAAAAACCAGGAAATTAGGTCTACTCTCTTGCCGGATTATTTTCAGTTGAAGTCCGAGTTCCGAACCTGTGGTAATTAACTTCAGTAAATTTGACCCTCATAAGTGCCCTTCAGGGGCCTAAATTGAATAAATCGCTTTGACTTTGGCGGTATAATTTAAAATCATAAACAAATAAATACAGCATTCAACAAAAAAAAAAGTTTCCAATGTTAAAATTCAAATAAGCTATTCTTATGCTAAATCCATAATTGACCAATTATGAAACAAATAGAACGAACAGGCACTATTGACCATTTCTATTACTTGTTGCTTCAAACATAACCAAGTCTTCAAAACCTAATTACTTCATTATCGTTCTTCGTGAAGACCAAACTAAAGTACTCACACTTGCTTATAAAAATAAAATAAGCTTACCCAAGCCAAGACTGTTTATCTATCTCGAAGTAGAAGGCGGCTCCCATAGAAGCCATGGAAACGCACATGATGGCAGCCGAGATGAGCAGCAGCGGCCGTCGGCCGGCGCGGTCCACCAACATGGTGCTCACTGCATTACTCACCAACTGGACCACACCCACTATGATGGTAGCAGTCATCGCATCTAATTTGCTTCCTGAATTGCATGAAGTTAGATTATTTATAACTGTTTAGAGGCCTGTATTTGACCGCAATCTTACGATGGTAAATGATGATGTATCCGAAGCTGGTAAGCACACAAAGCCTAGAAGGAACTGGCTCACAAGTACAGCTGTCGGAACACACCGTGCTCCGTGCTTGGTGAAAGATTTTCAAATTTTGGGTAGCAAGACCGGTGGATACTAAAAAGTACCCTACCACCGTGCTATGATTTCCTCGCGATGTTTTACTTCACCGAAAGCTCAAACTCATTGTAGGATTCGAACCAGGAACCTTTGTCCCGGCATCTAACGTCACTACCACTACCATCGCCTTTAATGTATCTGGTACGTGTAATAAAAGAAGCTAGGAAAAGATTTAAGCCCATTGGCTTAGATCTTTTTAAAACTTAGAATCATGTAGCTCATTAGCTACATGATTCTAAGTTTTGTTAAAGGTTGGCAACAAATCCTCTTGGTATTGCCAATGTCCATTAGCAACTGTGGCTATATGCCATAAGGGACACCGTCTACCGACATAGCAGCCATCTGAAATAAAATATTAATTGTTATGATATAACCACCAACCTGCACTTTTAAAGATCTCGACTGTGAAGAAGATGACTGCATCAATGCCACTGAACTGCTGGAAGATGAGCAGAGAGAAGCCAATGACCAAGGGCTTGATCACCACTGAAGAGAAGAACACCTTGCGAGTGAACAGGCTCGGGGGATTCTTGGGGTCTTCGACTTTCCTGTTACATTGGAACAACTTTAAAATAGAATACTAGATAAAATATCAAGACCTACAAAAAACATCTTCATTGATTTTAATCACTTTAATAATCGGATAACTTTTGACATTATTTTAAAAATTCGCAGAAGTTTGAACTGCGATCTAATTTGAATCTAGCGTTAATATAAACAATAGATAATTTCAAGTAAGGATTGTAAATAATGGATTGGACATTGCAATATTGTTTCTTACACTTTCAGTCGGTATTTCTAACTCTAACATTATTTTTGCTCTCTTGACTTACTCCTGAACGTCGTCCTTAACGACAGCAGTGGCACGCGCTGATAGATGCAACCATTTGATTGCAGCTGATGCATCCAGGCCTTGCGCTTCCAACCACACTGGAGACTCCGGGAGTGGCATTAGAGCCACGAACATAGCAACTATAAAGCAGAGAATTTCATAACTCTAATAGCTTCCAAGACCTAGTTTTTCACATTAGTACAGATTGTTGGACTTTCATTTATAATACGTCGATACCGTTCTCTTAAATAAAATTTGAATTTAATGACTGATAAGTATTTCTATCTATCTCTCTATTCTATTATTCTTACTATCTGTAATGTTGTGTGTATGTTGAAATAAATGTTTTTCTTTCTTAACTTTATTATATAGGTACACACGGCTACCGATCAAGCTATACATTTCTAGTATAAGCTGACCTCCCATTGTACAGAAATCCTATACAATGCGAGATCAGCTTATACTGGAAATGTATAGCTTGATCTGTAGCCGTGTGTACTAGGTAGCTGTTGATAGTGACATGCCTAGAGACAATCTATCAATACACTTATTTGACGTATTTTCCTGTAAAATGTAAACTTTAGTTAACTGCAAGGAAAAAAGAGAAATACACTAGATACTTTTAAGAATTCAGTGTAGGTACTAAATTTTTCATATATTCCTTGCAAGTTTTAACTAATATAAATCACAAATCAAATTAAAATTTGTTGAATTTTTAAAGTAGGTAATACGATTAGAAACATTTAGAATTAAAAATATAATACTAAAGGAGCCCGAAACAATATGTCACATGGCGTGAAATACGATACAGATTAAAATATTAACCGCAAAAGACTGCCGAGAGGAAGGCGAGGTAGCGCCAGTAGAGCCAGTTGCCTGCGACGTACGATATGAGGATCCCGAGGGACATGGACAGGGTCGGGAGCGAGCCCAGCCGCCCTCGGATCTCGGGATCACAGCACTCGCTCACCTGTGAACAAATTAGAACGTGCTATGAACAAAATTATGATTATTTCTTAGTCGTTACATAATAATAGTTATTGAATAAGAGTGAATAGTCGCAAAGGTAGATAAGTAAATATTTTCAGTAACTTATGGCAAAACAGTTTGTCTGCATGAACGACAACAATTGGAAACAAGTTTTTATACAATTTGGCTCTGTAACTCAACTTTGCTATGAAATAAGAATAGGCGCCACCAAAATGCACACTATTTGTTACTATGTTATAACTTATTTTAATATTATTAGCATTTATTGTATAAACAGGTCTCTTCTTATGCGTTGCACTCTTGACAGAGTTGTCGTGGTCGTCATGACGTGACGTTTAAACAGGTACAAGAGCTTCTAACGTAAAGGATTTATTAAAAGTTGGAAAAAAATGGCATATTTTGTTGGGTGTTGTTTAGGACCTTTTCATATTGTAATTTTTCATGATAAGATTCCATAGTAGTAATTTCTTATTCTATGAAAATTTCAATTAGGTAGCTTTCTATTAGGTACAAAAATAAAGAGCACTGTGATAGACAGACAGACAGACGGGGCGCCGGCGGGGCGGGGCGTAGGCTAAGTTAATAGAGTTCCGTTGGGAACCCTTTTAGGTACGGAATCCTAAAAAGCGATTAACCTCGAAAGAGGGGACTTTGACAGGCAGCTTATTTTGGCCACAAAGATTGCTATAAGAGGTCAATTGAAACAGGTTAACACCAAATTTTTTTGATTGCATTACGATAATTTGAATGGTTTACCAATAATTTGCAAGCGATAGGTTAAAGGATGTATAATAATATAATTACCTATTCATTACTATTACAGGAGGTGGAAGTTTATGAAATCAGAATATAAGACTGACAGACTTGTACACACGGCTACCGATCAAGCTATTCATTTCTAGAATAAGCTGACCTCCCATTGTACGGAAATCCTATACAATGCGAGATCCTATACTGAGAGCTTATACTGGAAATGTATAGCTTGATCTGTAGCCGTGTGTACTTAGCTGACTTAGCTGGCATATTGGTTAAGATTTATGATTACCATATTTCGCTTAGGTGGGTATAGGTCCAAACATAGTCAGATTGTCCAAAAAATATTTAAGAAATGTAGCTTTGCTGAGTTTCTTGCCGGATTCATCTCAGTTGAAGGCCGAGTTCCGAACCGGTGGTAAATTCAGTAAATTTGACCTTCATAAGTGCCCTTCTGAGGCATAAATTGAATTGGCTTTGACTTTGACGTTGACTTCGTACAATCAATCAATCAGTTCAATCGCAGTTCCTTGTTTTTTTTTCATGTTATATTTTCACCGTAAAATCTTATTGGGGTGTATAAGTAACAGAGCCAGTAGACACGATGGTTACCGACAATCGTCATCGACAGTAAACGATCAAACTTTGTATCTATGTAAATATCACGTGATTTTTAAAAATCTCTTATTATGTCAATCCCATACAAAGGTTGATCGTTTACTAACGATGACGATTGTCGACAACCATCTTGTCTAGGGGGGCAGGTCTATTTATTAAAGTACACGATTTGCAGCTCACATCAATAATATGATCATTCAAGGACTAAATTAGATGCCGACAAAACGTCATGCACTCTCACGTGATAAAAGCGGATATGATTAGATACCAAGATCATTTACTAATGAGTTCAACATGGGATCATTGTATTTCTGACACAATAATTCATTGTTTCGATAATTGAATTCACCCGCATCGCTTGAAAACAATGTTCTAATTATTGAAAATACTTTATGGTTCCACTCCACGTAATACCAATAGGTATATAAGATACCGAATTCCTGACGTGAGGAGCAATCTCCTCACGGCAGGAACTCGATTTGGTACAAGCACGTCTTAGAACCTATCACGTACAAAGATATGATTAGATGTGCATTTCGACTATGCGCTGAGGTATTGAGCTGAGGTATGAGCAGTTGTGGTTGACACCATTCCTCTTTTGAACATCAATAGGATTCTATTTTCAAAAGCATGCTTCGTTCTCCAATCAAAGATTACCTGCGATGATCCCTATTCTATTTCAAAATTAAATTTGATGGATAATGAGTGAGTTCAGAGATGTTATAAATGAGTAGGTAAGTATATACTTATGTTAGAGTAGTCGACTTCAGTCTAGTCAAACATCTCGACTCGCTGAAATGCATTTTTATTACGGGCGAGGAAAACAATAGAAATCAATTGTTATTTTTTAACCGCAAGTCATGGGATTAATAAAATATGAAACGAAGTTTAAACTGACTAATAATAACAAAGAAACATTTATCGTCTCATAAATATAAAATGTTGTCAAATAATATTAATAACGAGCAGTACTTACCTATATTAGTGATACCTATTCTGTGATATAGATATCATATATTTCTCGTTATTGATTAAACATACAATTTATTTTCAACATCCACTTTTGTTTTTGAACTTCTAAAAACTTTACGATTGTTCCATATTTAAATGTTGTGGCTATTACTATGTTAATAAAAAAATTTTTTTGTCATTATCCAAGACCTAAAACAAGTTAAAAAGTTAAACACTGGCCATTGTCATACAAAAAAATCTGGAAAAGCCATTAACTTAACTTTTTTTTGTTTTTAAATTATTAAAAGGCTTTGAATATTTTTTAAGCACATTTAAGCCAGCCTTTTTTGTGAAAAGATTAATGATGCTCATAAACTACTTATTCTTGGCTTCAAATGATTCTATTCCGTTGATGTTGATAGTCGAATTACTTACCTAAATATTTTATTGCAAATTAAATTCTTGTCGTTCAATAATAATGTTGAAAACTTATGATAAAATGGAACATCAAAAAGTTATGGAATAGATACGACAAGACATTCTTTCACGGAAGAATAAAAAAATCTTTTGAATATTTGTACCAAAGTACACTAATATACCTAATGGCATAGAAATAAATATACCTAGAAAGAACGTCGCCATAATATACTAATATATATAATATACAAAACAGGCCAACTTTTATAGGCTGCTGCGCGTAACAGCTACGTTTTACGCTCCCTCTGCGTCATTCTGCTTGTCATAATGACGTTCATAATGATAGTAGTTGTTAAAATATTCCAATTAAAATCGGGAGAGATTTAAATATTTATCATTATTTTGCATTTTTATTTATTTTTATTTGATTTAGCCCCTAACAGTTAGAGCGTATTTTTATCGACGCGTGCACAGCTGCGACACTCTATCTGGATGTATCCTTAATCAAAGCCTAATGGTTTGATCGATTTTAATTTTTGGGGCTTAAGATCGATTTTAATTGTTTGTTATATAATATGTTTTATACCATTATGTCTTAATAAATTAACCCAAACTTACATAGACTTGTGCGGTCGCCAACACGAAGCCGACTCCGACACCCGAGATCGCTCTTCCCACGAGGATGAGCGGGAAGTACTTGGCAAACCCAAGGATCAGCCACCCCGCTACCCAGAGCGGGGCCGTCAGCTGCAACGTGCGTTTGCGACCCGCGCGCTGCATCAACGCACCTGACAGCATGCTGCCTGCGAATGCACCCAGCGGTGGTATTGCACCTGGAAATTAGATTTTATTTCCTTCTTAATAAGACTGATCATTAGGTACTGCTACTAAGAACGAAGCATAAAAATATTTAGCTGGTTAGTTTCGAGGTTTGTGAAAGCAGAACATAAATATCATTAGCAACCCTAAACTAAACCTTATTTTTAACCGACTTCAAAAAAAGGAGGAGGTTCTCATTTCGGCAATTTTTTTTTATGTATAATACCTCATATCTCCGTCATTTATTAACCGATTTGGAAGATCCTTATTTTGTCTGGAAGAGTACACTTCCCGTTTGGTCCCATTGTCATCAGATCAGGATTTGATTACTTCTTAGTGTACTTTGAAGTCGGTTTAAGTTTTTTGTAAAACAGTCCAATTATTAAAGCTTGTCGTCCAACACAGCGATCTTTATGTAAGTACCATAGCATGTATAATTCTTTGACCATAGCATATTATGACGACAAGACTCCGGCTTCTCTTAATTTACTGTTTGAACTTAATCGAGAGCTTCTCCCTATGTAGATCGCACAATTACGGTTTCACTTATCGGATTACCTGGATTTCTAGGCTTTCTTGTAAGAGAACATTTCTAGCCATTTCTCGTATTAGTACTATATTAACATACGAATTGTATTACTCATGATATTCAAAAGTTAAGAATTTAATTGTATGCACACGATAAAATGTGTAAGATGACTAACTCAAAAATAAATCTAAATAGGTAATTTACACACACGCACAGGCCTCCTATCACAAATGAGGGGAAAAGGTAATGGGCAGATACATCACCACGTGTGCCCACTGTTAGTGGTCAACCTACTGTTGGTGTACCAACTGGCTTAATGACTATCACAATTAAGTGATAACCGGGACCAAGGGCTTTACGTGCCTTCCGAAGCACGGAATATTTGTGAGATAAGATATTATATTTAAATCAATCAGGGGCCCAGGGTCTGCTATTATAATAGAATTAGTACTAGAGTACGGTCCGTGAGTACCGGTACAGTCCAAATGCCTTGAAACAAAGTGCATGTACATATAGTTTGAACGACTAAAATACATAATGATTGCCAATTTCTCGTTTATTATCGATCTTTTACCGAGAACTAATGATAAGTAATCCATATCAAAAAGTTAAAGTCAAATTCAAAGCCATTTATTCAATTTAGGCCCTAGTAGGCTTATGGAGGTCAGAACTGTAAATCAACTAGTGTACGAAACATCTGTGAAACATCTACATGGAAACTGTTCACGCTTCGCACAAAGAAACGTTGTTTGTTAACGTTATGTTATATAACTTTTGGCTATTACAAAATTGTGTTAATATGAACCACAGAGGATTTTAGAGATATCAGTGGTGTCAAAATTGACAGATTTCATAGCTTTAGTAGTATAAAAATGAATGGAGTCGAAAACCATCAAGAATTGAATAGTCAACGCACATTGGCTCAGTGGCAATATGGTTGTAATGTGATCGTGTCAAGTAGCAGACCCCCTAATCAACCCTATGCTGCCACTTCTACTACAGTGCAGGCCAGTGTTCCCCCACTAAAATTGTACTTACCCTGTAAAATCTGGACGTGAGGCAGCCACTGAATTATAGGTAAATTAAATGTTTCATGGAATTTATTCTGTTTCATTTAATCGAACCCTACCTACCTATCTGTCGGCATCCCCCTAAGGGATTAGGGATAAATTTTCCTAAACCGATGTAAAAATCCCTCAAGTAACCACATTAATTACCTATCCATGACTTCTGTTCACTGTGCTGGATTATGTGTGGATCTAAGGCTTCCATCGACGGTATGGCGGAAGAGGAATAGCCCCGCACCAGCCCTATGATCAGGAATGAGAGAGATGCTCCAAAGGTCAGCCATAACTGCAACAAAGGACATTAGCATTAGATATAATGCCGATCTCATTAACCATTACCGACCATTGAGTATTACAGAATTGTATAGATAAGTGGGCATATGTTTATTTCGCAAAATCTGCATGTCTATATAGTTTTATAACTTTTGGGCCAGCAGTTCAGTCCTCGAAATCCTCCATTCTGTTATGTTGTCTACCTCGCAGACTAAAATAATAATTTAATATTTTAATACATACACATACATAAATTTTATTAATTCACTACACATTTTGGAAGCTTTGGTAGGTTAGACTATTCGATTCTGAAAAACAAATCTAGAACTGTACAAATTGAGTAACATTCATCGACTGCGTTACAGAACTGTATTTGTTTTTCACAAGGATATTGTTACAAGTTGACAAATTGTACCTATTCGTTGTTAACTACTTCCTCAATCAGAGAACAATCATCTGGGTATCTTCTGCATCACATAGAACGCGCTGCCAATCTTATTCTGTTCCCACTTTTTATAGAGGAAACGGAATCTTTACAGAAAATTGGGACGGAAGTGGCAAAGGTCACGGCAGCCGAGGCTTCTGTTATAACATGATTAATTACTAAACGAACGACTTCAAAAACGAGGTCGACCAGGAGGAATCTATTACACGGAAAGAAATGTTGTTTTAAAACAAGAATATATCTATTGGTCAAGAATAATATTGTTTCATATATAGGGAACACTTTATATTCTTGAATTCAGCATTTTATTGTTTTGATTTTTTATTCTTAAATCAACAATTAATATCTCAAATAAATAAAAATCTATTCTACATAGAAGAAACAAACAATGTCTCTAAGCAAGAGGGACGGAATTCTTGGACTTCAAGACATCTGATTTTCTTGAACAAAATCAATTTGAGTATTTAATGTAAAACTTCTTTATTTTCGGGCAAAGAGCAAGGTGTTTTCAATAGAAAATATGTATTCTTAATATTGAAAAAAAAACACTTATAAGGACAAAAGCTTATTATTTAAAACAAAACATTATATTTCATGTTGAATCAGTTATTAATCTTAAGCCAAAAATCATACTTTTGTTGGAGAATGCTTTGGCTTGTTATGAATTTTGTTAAGTTTTAAATCGAAAATGCCGCTGTTTTCGTCTAAGTCCTGTATCATTGAACGAAGATTCGTCACTTTTAACCAAAACTACCGAAACTTATTCGAAGATTTTTTAAATGTTGGTACAAGACAATTTTGTTCTTAAGTTTCTTTAACCGAAATACTTCTGCATTCTCTTAATAATATTATTTGCTTAACTCAAGTATTTTTAATCTTAAGTGGAGAATAATAATAGTTCTGAGTTGAGAAAGCAAATATTCTTAATTTGAATAACCAGAAGTTTCATACTAAAACCAAATTCATCTCAGGGGAAAACTTTATTTGCATTCTCTTAATAATATTATTTGCTTAAATCAAGTATTTTTAATCTTAAGTGGAGAATAATAAGTTCTGAGTTGAGAAAGCAAATATTCTTAATTTGAATAACCAAAAGTTTCATAATAAAACCTAATTCATCTCAGGTGAAAACTTTATTTGCATTCTCTTAATAATATTATTTGCTTAAATCAAGTATTTTTAATCTTAAGTGGAGAATAATAAGTTCTGAGTTGAGAAAGCAAATATTCTTAATTTGAATAACCAGAAGTTTCATACTAAAACCAAATTCATCTCAGGTGAAAACTTTATTTGCATTCTCTTAATAATATTATTTGCTTAACTCAAGTATTTTTTATCTTAAGTGGAGAATAATAATAGTTCTGAGTTGAGAAAGAAAATATTCTTAATTTGAATAACCAGAAGTTTCATACTAAAACCAGATTTATCTCAGGTGAAAACTTTATGTGCATTCTCTTAATAATATTATTTGCTTAACTCAAGTATTTTTAATCTTAAGTGGAGAGTAATAATAGTTCTGAGTTGAGAAAAGAGATATTCTTAATTTGAATAACCAAAAGTTTTATACTAAAACCAGATTTATCTCAGGTGAAAACTTTATTTGCATTCTCTTAATAATATTATTTGCTTAACTCAAGTATTTTTAATCTTAAGTGGAGAGTAATAATAGTTCTGAGTTGAGAAAAGAAATATTCTTAATTTGAATAACAAAAAGTTTTATACTAAAACCAGATTTATCTCAGGTGAAAACTTTATTTGCATTCTCTTAATAATATTATTTGCTTAACTAAAGTATTTTTAATCTTAGGTGGAGAGTAATAATAGTTCTGAGTTGAGAAAGGAAATATTCTTAATTTGAATAACTAGAAGTTTCATACTAAAACCAGATTTATCTTAGACGAAAACTTTATTTGCATTCTCTTAATAATATTATTTGCTTAACTCAAGTATTTTTAATCTTAAGTGGAGAGTCTGGGGTTCTCGACTTGAGAAAGCAGATTTTCAATGTAAGTATATGAATATTCTTAACTGAAATAACCGGAGGTTTCATACTAAAACCAGATTTATTTTAGGTGAATACTTTCTGTGTGTTCTTTAGAGAATATGATTTACTTAGCTCAAATATACTTTTTTTAAAGAAAGAATGTATGAGTTTTGAACTGAGAATTCCACTTTTTGAATGAAACTATTATTTTTTTCAATTTAAAAATCCGGATGTGTCAAAGCAAGACCAGCTGCAGCAGGGTGATTGCGGTAGACGGATGGGCATGGAATGGAAATTGTTTCGACAATTAAAAATCCATTGGCGTTATCAATTCGACAAATTAGAATTACGGAATAATTCAAAGGCTAAGTCTGCAATTCAAAATTGTCCAATTTGTAAATAAATGGTTTTAATTGTCAAAATAATTTCCATTCCATGCCCATCAGTCTACCGCAATCAGCCTGTTGGTCTTGCTTTCACACTTCCGGTTTTTCAAATTGTTTTTTATTTAGTTTCACTTATAAATGGAATTCTCAATTCAAATCTCGTACATACTTCCTTTAAAAAATATATTTGAGCTAAGTAAATCATATTCTCTAAAGAACGCACAGAAAGTATTCACCTAAAATAAATCTGGTTTTAGTATGAAACCTCCGGTTATTGCAGTTTAAGAATATTCATATACTTACATTGAAAATCTGCTTTCTCAACTCGAGAACCACGAATCCACCTTTTGTTAAATCTGGTTTTGGTATGACCATATCTGTGAAATAAAAGCAAATAAGTTATTTATTAAAACATTTATTAAAATAAAAAACCCAAGCGTTAATCACCACCATTACAACTAAACATAGTTAATCATCAGAGAAGAAAACCTACATAAATCCTCAAGTAATAATAAAAACTACGAATCTATAAAATAATTTATTAAATGCGAAATTATAGCAGAATGATTTTCTTACGATACCTCTATGGTCAAAATACCTGTCAAATCGTGTACATAAGGTTCAAATTGGTTCCAATTATCAATAGTTTGACAGGTATTTTGAGCATAGAGGTATCATAAGAAAACTCTTCATTAAGTATATACACATTTCCTCAACTGAGCTTGGATGGTGAAATTATGAGAAATTACTAAAAAACGCTTAAACGTCACGAGCCTGATTTTTGTAACTGAAACTGTATCATTATGGTGCGTATATGCTACGCGAACCGAGCACGAGCCGAGCCTCTATTCGAGCGATGTCAAGTGTGGACGTACATTACAACGAGCCTACAACACGAACGAAAAAATCTTTTGATTTGCCCATCCAAGCACAGCAAATAAAACCCTTTTCTGATACTGGAGGAGAGATTTCGTTATGATCGATCAAGGTTGACCTTTTTTGTATGAAAAGTAAAATTATTTTTTTGAGAATTCTGTTTTGGCCTCATAGCAAAAGTTCAGCATGAGTAACACAACACAGGTTTTGAAAATATGCCATCTCGAAATCTTTACCCAGTAACCAGGTTGAAAATTACAAAAGTCAAACTATATACCAACTTCAAAAGTGGCACGCAGGTATTATCATTATTCATATTAACATCTTAAATCAACATACATTTTTTGTTTCACTTTATGAATTATATTTGGCGTGATACTACAACAATCATGTAAGTAAACGACTTCTGCAACATTTGTTTCACAAACAAGATAAGCCATGTAATGTGAGGAGTAACCTAGTGTTTCCAAATTTGTACCCACAAAATAAACTTTTTTGTCATATTGATTGATCAAAACATGTTTGATCTTGTAAAATACGGGAATATCTTCTTCAAAGTTACGCAATAACATTAATTTTAGAATAGTTGTAACCATTGATCTCAACAAAATCAACACAATCAAATTAATCTTTGCCGTCTTACTTTGCGTGTATTTAGGCGTTACCGCGATAGATGGCGACTAAATTTATACTGAAAACAAGCATTAGACTAATTTGACAGGACAAAATTACTTACATCCTTTTCTTATGTTCTTTGTTAGAAAGAGACATAGTGATATTAAAATTAGTTGTCGTAAACAACAGGGCCATTGGCAACTTTATACGAAAGTATAACACAACAACCTGACGATGGTGAGCGACGTGATTTTATCTTTTAGTATATAAGTACAGCATTTTTTTATTACTTTAACATTATGTTTTTTTTTTTTCAGATCAAAGTTCCAGATCAAATTAGACTACTATGTTACCTAATTCTAATAATGTAATGTGAGGAGTAACGTAGTGTTTCCAAATTTGTACCCACAAAATAAACTTTTTTGTCATATTAATTTATTGATCAAAACATGTTTGATCTTGTAAAATACGGGAATATCTTCTTCAAAGTTACGCAATAACATTAATTTTAGAATAGTTGTAACCATTGATCTCAACAAAATCAACACAATCAAATATATATTATATATAAAAATATATTCCATAGGCGCTTAAAATTGCTGTTGCAATTCAAACGCAAAAATATCCGTTAGAAATTGAAAATGGGTATCCATCCTTAAAGGTCTACATTAAAATAAGATCCGTCAGAGTTTTTTCGATATGCCTCTTAACTGTAATGTATACAACCACAACCTAGCTTTGAGCTATGGACAATATATCTGATATATATGGAACTACCTTGTCATACGGTGTTTCGAATCCGTAGACGCATCTTTGTACTAACAAATACAAATTTTAATGTGCAGCAGCGGCTGGGTAGCTGGCGTGGAGAGCATGGTAGCTCTTGAATAACGTATCGAAAGCCTTTGTTGCAGTTTCCAATCTGTATTTCACCTTGTCGATGACCAAATAATATTTACGACTGCTATCAATTCCAGACCCACAGCTAATCAGAAATGGTTGCAATGTTTGCTTTTGATTTCGTGTTTTAATTGCTAGGGCTTCAATTTCTGTGTCAATGTCTCCGAAATTCTGAAACAAGTAGCATTATTATTATGTATTCAAATCCGTCCGTATACTGTGGGCCACGTGCGCGGCATCAAGAAACAAATGATAGCTTAGCTTGTTTAGTGTTCAACAAGCCCAACATTCTCAAATAAATTATAAATTGAGCAGTCTGCTTTAAATGAAACTTACATCAATATCAATGATGAAATTTTGGATGCACTCTAATGTTGAAAATTTTGTTCTCTTGTTTAATCGGCCTTTCGGAGGAATTAGGTAACATAGTAGTCTAATTAGATATGGAACTTTGATCTGAAAAAAAAAAACATAAAGTTAAAGTAATAAAAAAAATGCTGTACTTATATATACTAAAAGATAAAATCACGTCGCTCACCATCGTCAGGTTGTTGTGTTATACTTTCGTATAAAGTTGCCAATGGCCCTGATTCTGTTGTTTACGACTAAACTAATTTTAATATCACTATGTCTCTTTCTAAAAAAAAAACATAAGAAAAGGATGTAAGTAATTTTGTCCTGTCAAATTAGTCTAATGCTTGTTTTCAGTATAAATTTAGTCGCCATCTATCGCGGTAACGTCTAAATACACGCAAAATAAGACGGCAAAGATTAATTTGACAGCTTTATATATATTCTATCCTTTTTCTTATAATGTTCGTAAGAAAGAGATGTGATGTGACTAAAATTAGTTTAGTGCGATTTACAACAGAATCGCCACCAATGTATCATCTCTGGAACTGTCAAATTTCATACTAATTACTTTTTTTATGAATGAGTGCCATTTTGTATAAAAATTTGTAGATTTTTCCTTGTACTTTTGCTCAAAATCGAGGTTGATCTGAAATAAATGAGATCTAATCAATGAGGTCTAATCGCCGGGATTAGAGAATTACCAGACGTATTTGAAAAAACATGGCACATTTTTGGAGTCATATAAGGAGGAAAATCCCTTGGACACGATGGCCTCAGTATTGAGCACCTTCAGCACGCTGGCACCCAAACATCTAGAGTACTAGCAATGTTCTTCTCGCTGTGTGTGAGCCACTCTTACATGCCACCAGATCTCATGAAAACTATAGTCGTGCCTATAGTGAAAAATAAATAAATAATATGGAGAATCGCAGACCCTGTTCCCTCTTAATGGGACAGTTCTGGCAACGCCCTGAGCCGCGGTTCTAGCCCCACTCGGGAGCGCCCGAGCGCGACTGTTGCCCAAAATATTTACCCGGTTGAGAGCCATCTGCGCTCAACAATTTGTCCGCGTAAGGATGTAACAGTCGTCTATCTACAAACTTTAGTTAAATTACTAGCTTCTAGCTATTAAAAAAAAATTTTGTCGACGGTATCCTCTTTCCATCAGGCCGGCCTTTATAATTGCCACTCTTTTCCATTCATAAAAAATAAATGCAGGTTACTAACCAACACCTCGCCCCTAGGGTCCATTCTTCAATAAATTCTGCCACACTTTTTTTGTTGGAGCGTTCCCTTAGAGGATAGGTGGAAAGCCAATACTCAATAATTTGAGCCCAAGGGTGTTCTGAATTGTTTCTTAGGAATGCAATTTTATCTTCTTGGTCATCTGCTAAACATATAAAGAGAAATTTACAATTGATCAAGTATCTATACAGACGACAATCTAGAACGACTACATTTAAACAAAACATAACTTTGCTGTTTCCGACCTTTTCTTTAAAATTTGACAATGCTCAGACTTTTTTATTCCCACTTTAATATTTAAGCACGTTCTCGGAAAGATTTTAGATAAGAATAAAGCGTTAATAATGCCGGTTGATGATTAGGATGAGACAGATGCAAAGTGATGATATGACAGTGATGTCATATGACTGACGATGATGATGACTATGCAATCGACGGTAATGAAGGATAGAATGGATGATGACTACGATAATATAATACTCCATATCAGTTATTGATTTCATTATATTATTATTAAATTATCAGATCATAATACTACAAATGTCAAATTTTTTAGTAGACTAGATAGACAGAGTACTATGCTGATAGCACCTACTCTGTCTATCTAGTCTACTCAAAAATTTGACATTTGTAGTATTATGATCTGATAATTTAATAATAATATAATGAAATCAATAACTGATATGGAGTATTAGTATTTTCTACATACATTCTACGTCTACTGTATATATAATTGCATTTATGTAAAATAAAACCTTTCAGTTCTTCAATATGTTTGTTTTTTTTCACGTTTTCTCTCTGATCTGGTTCTGTCTTACTTTTTCTTTTCTCGCCAGATTTGTATAGAGTGTTTCTGATTTTATCCACTAATTTTCCCTTAGCAAATACTGTTTTTCCAGAAATAGAGTCATTTTTCTTTACTGGTGGGACAAAGTATGTTCCGCTAGTCTCCTTAGGGAACAGGACAATTATCTTGCCTGTTATTATATTATACTCTTCATACGTAATTTTACTGAAAGGTTTAAAAGTAGTAATTTTAAACATTAAATCCTGGAGCTTAACCCTTCTGTAGTCAAAGTCAAGTCAAAGCCATTTATTTAATTTAAGCCCTAGTAGAGCAATGACCATTTTTTATTTTTTAGTCAACATAAATTATCCATACCATTTTATTATGCTCATTATACCATTTTTTTTACCCAATCTCACTTTCTTTCACATTTATAATAAGTAGTTAGCTTCAGTGCCTATCCTTTGACTCCACCATCAGACTCTGAAAACCATATATGGCCAAAATGCGCCTAATACGATTCCAATACACCCAAACATGGCTAGGATACGATGCTCCGCTATAGGGTTTCTGTGCCAACCCTCCGACTTCATCATCAGACCCTGAAAACCATACATGGTCGAAGTTCATCTCACGACAATTCCAACAACTCCAAACATGGCTAGGATACGATGCTCCACTATGGAGTTCCAGTGCTTATCCTCCTACTGAATCATCAGAACCTGAAAACCATACATGGTCGAAGTTCATCTCACGACAATTCCAACAACTCCAAACATGGCTAGGATACGATGCTCCACTATGGAGTTCCAGTGCTTATCCTCCTACTGAATCATCAGAACCTGAAAACCATACATATGGTCAAAGTACATGTTACGACAGTTCCAACAAGCCCAAACACGACTAGGAAACGTTGCTCCGCTATGGGGTTCCAGTGCCTACCCTCCGACTCCACCATCAGACCCTGAAAACCATACATGGTTAAAGTTCATCTCACGACATTTCCAACAACCCCAAACACGGCTAGGATACGATGCTCCACTATGGAGTTCCAGTGCTTACTCTCCTACTCCATCATCAGACCCTGAAAACCATATATGGTCAAAGTGCATCTTACAACAATTCCAACAAGCCCAAACACGGCTAGGAAACGTTGCTCCGTTATGGAGTTCCAGTGTCTACCCTCCTACTCCATCATCAGACCCTGAAAACCATACATTGTCAAAGTTCATCTCACGACAATTCCAACAAGCCCAAATACGGCTAGGAAACGTTGCTGCGATATGGAGTTCCAGTGCCTACCTTGCCTACCTTCCGGATCTATCATCAGATCAGCTCGATGGTACCAAATTATTGTATTGTCATCGGTACTTGATAAGTGTACAAAAATGAAAATTACGTTTGAAGATTCCATTACAAATGCAAAATAAGTAGGTACTTACTGGTTAATAACTCTGGTAAATATATGTCTAACGATTATATCAACCAACTGGTTCCTGTGCTTATTAGACAGTGTGTAATGTGAGTTGTAATAGTTGATAATACTGTTCCCACATGGTGATGTGCTGAGCAGTGTTTTTAAGTCAAAGTCCGGGAATGGTGGCCGATTTTCAATAGGTATATTTTCTATGTCTCCTAGTTCGTCCATAGAATCATTTACAGTCTTTGTCGTCAGAGTAGTATCGGTATCAGTCTGAAAATGAGTATAGACGTAAGATTCTTGGTTCAATCACATGCAAGCAACATGCAAGTGACAGACTGAATAACACACACGGAAAAAATGCGAAATGCCATAGTCTTCAGGGTCTTCAGCCAAGAATAACATTATCCTCAAAAAATATTGCTTAATATCAAGTAAATATTTACTTGTTTTAAGAATAATTTCATTATGGAATTCTCCCAGGTAAACAATATTATTCTTGGATATATTTATGAACCAAGAATATTGTTTCCATTGAAGAATTTCTTCTTTTTTGAAGTTTTTTTTTCTCTTTTAAATGATACCAAATACAGTGCCTTAAATCAATTATTGAGGTTGAGAAAATAATTTCTGAAAACACCTCTTTTGTATGAAATTTCGAGCTTGGGTTAACTTGGGTAAACAATATATTTTTGGTTTTAGTTGGATACTTCAAGTAAATATTAACTTGATATTAAACAATAATTGTGAGAATAACTATATTATCGGCTGAACAATTTGGCAGATGCTTATTTTTTTTTCATGCAGGTACAACAAACAGAACCCCTAAAACTCATCTCTCCTAAAAAAACATACCACTTTTAACATAAAACCTGTACTTAAATAAAATAAATAATATTTTATAATATAATAAGCTTTTGCCTACAGTTCCAACCATGTGGTTCACAGATGAAGACATTTCTAGGGATATAAATACAGTTAAGTGCGAGTTCAACTCATGCACAGAGGGTTCCATACCTAAAATATTATTAGGATATTATACTTTTGAGGTAGGGAACTTAAAATATCCTGTATGTTGAACAAAGATATGCTACAATGGTAATTTTCTAAATATTACTTTTGTGGTGAGGTTTGATGGACACATACATGATAAGATTATGGCAGGCTGACAGACAAACACTTTTTTTTTTAAACTGGTTCTCTCATAAATATCTTTCTTAATTATATTTAACTAGCTGTCCCCAGCGGTTTTACCCTCATTCCCGGGATACAAAATAGCCTATGCCCTTCTCCATACCATAGGCTATCTGCGTGCCAAATTTCATAGTAATCAGTTGAGTAGTTGAGGCGTGAAGGCGCAACAAACAAACAAACAAACTCACTTTCACATTTATAATATTATCATATTAAATGTTAGGATATGCATGTATAGTGCGTGCCACTAAACACGTGGTGGTGTCAAGTTTCATCTTTAGTGGCACATATTTTACAGACAATAACCCCTCACTTGTATTTTCCATATTAAATAAGGAGTAATTAACTCCATCTTATAAGACAAAATTTAATGCAAATATTGCTTCTCATTTATTAGATAAATTGATTATAATATTTAAAGATTAATAATTTCTAAATTTTAATTTCTTCAATTTAACAATTTTTTTACTTAATTCGTGATATAATCCAAATAAGCTTCAAAAACCATTTCAGCTGCTTTCCCACTGTATGAGAGTGCATACAGCATAGAGATCAAGCTATACCTATAGGTATTTTGTTCTACCCAACCGATTTTTAATGAACCTTGTCACAGTAACTAAGTCATGACTAATATTATGCTTTTAGATTCTGTCGTTTTAGCATGAGAGGATAAACTGCCAAATATAAAAAAAAAATGTTTTGTGTTCAGAGGTTTCCCAAAGTATAATAGATAAAGGACCTTGAGACACTGAAAAAAACGATAATGAAATGAAATGGATCTAAAGTGTACTGGACCAGTATGCCTACCATGAGTATCCTACGCTAAGGTAATCTACACTTGCTAGCGACTATGATGAAACATTTTGTATGAAATGCTTCCAAGTGTACACAAGAGGTGGTGCCCACCATGCAAAATATTCACCATAGTTGCTAGCGAGTGTAGATTACGTTAGCGTAGAAAACTCATGGTCGAGTTACAGACCCTACATATGGTTTCCTAATATTTATGTCCAGTAGGTACTAAGATTTCAATGACTCATGTTCTAGATGCAAAATAGGAAGTAAAAAACTATGGAGTCATGGGTAAAACTAGTAAATAAAATAAGTAAATTTGAAATATTAATGAATAATGAGTAATATTATAATACTTATTAATATGGTACTAATCAAATGGTACTTACATGTCTAGTGAAATAATCATCCAATTTACAATTTATAAGTATTCTGTGGCCTATTAGTGGGCAAAGTTCTTTAAGGATGTCTTCATTTAGATGCCTCAATTGGTTTGTTTTAATTTCATTTTCTGAAAAAAGAAAGTTATCTTATTTTTTGGTTTGGGTTACAGTGATTCATAGAATTTTGACACCTTCCTGGCTTTTTCCATACTTTTTGGACTTGACACTAAAAAGTAGAAGTACCTACTACCCGTGCGCGATAAGATGAGACCAGAGTGGAATGTGACTAACTTGCCTGCTTCCCCTGCACTTCCCTGATGGCACCCTTAATTGTACCTACATATAGCATGAAGCAATACTACATGTACAATAAGGGAGCTATGTATGTTTATGATGTATAGTATACAAGCACGCAACTGTGTAACGTCAACGCACCAGGTTTTAACTTATTTTCAATGCTATGAAGGAATTAGAACTGTAAGTAACCTGGCATGTTTCAAATACTAACAGAATGAAAAAGGACATTTATTTTATGCTAATTGAATGTAAGCAGATTTGTTATAATCACAATATTTAAGAACGTGGTTTTCATTCTACTAATTAATGATTTATTGTCCTATTAGCAAGTTATGTAGGTACCTACTTTTCTTACCTTGGAATCGATCAATTACGGATTCGGGAACTCCCCATTTTCGCAGCACAGAATCGATCTCCTCAGACTCAACAGACATGAAAAAATTTTCATCTTCGCTGGCACCGGCTGCATCACAGAGACTTTCATTCATCTAGGTATACAATGAATTTTAATATCAGAATAATAACCAAATTAGAACAATTATTTCGTCAATACTCACTCTTGATTGAGAAATTTTCAATTTTAGTTGTAAACCACACACGAACACAGCACACGACCTTGCAACGCCCGACCTCGAAAGAAAAGAAAGAAAGAACCGCGCGAAGCCGCGAACACGCGAAGTGGTGCGATTGGTGCGAATGGGTTGCCAACAACAACAAAAAATATCCCGACGTCCGAAAAGACAATTTGCAAATAACATTTTTAAACTTTGCTTTATTCCAATTTGTGTGAAAGTAGTTATTTCTTTATCTATATTTTACTAGGATTCATATTTATTTATTTATTTATTTATTGACCAAAATTACACTTTATTATACATAGTTTTAAATTACCACCTGACGAAAGCCTGAAAGGCTTATGTGCCCGGTGAGAGTTCATTTTACATATTGACTTTTAATATAGATTACATTGCGGTACTTATGCTACGGATACACATAACTAAATTCATCCCCTTCCATTCCCAACATATACTTTTTGATAGGCTTAATCATTTTAACATTTTGTGTATATTTGGTTTACAGTTCCTTAGGTAAACTGTTAACTATCTTGGGCAGTGTGTACTTAAAATTTCTCATTCCATAAGTATTTTTATATTTAGGCAAAACATACATTTCCGAATCCTTGAGAGGTCTCAAGTTTTGCTTTCTTTCATACAATTTTAGATTGCTGATATTATGATGTTCATCTTTAAGAATAGCTAATTTTATTTTATTATGAATTGGTAACACTTGACAGAACTTAAATAATTCAGAGTAATGTTTTTCTTATATTTTGATCTTATGTGACTTGGAACAATAGTTTTCAAGATTCGTATTTGTAATTTGTAAATATTATCTAAAAGTGTCTTATAAGTTCTGCCATAGCTGCTTATACCATAATCAATTACAGAATCAACCATAGCTAGATACAAGAGTCTTAAAACCTGATATGGAATTTTGAATCTAAGAATATAAATTTTGCCCAGGAATGCCCTTAGTTTGTTACAAATATGCATTATATGGGAATCCCAATTTAATCTGTTATCTATTATTAATCCAATATAAGTGTGATTGCGAACAAATTCAATTGTTTGACAATTACAAAGTTTGATCTTATTATGCAAGCAGTCATGCTCATGGGCCACAATGCTGGGTACATACTCATTTCTATTGTGACTTGAATGGATGTGGATGGCTTTTGTCTTTTGTGCATTAATTACTAACCCAGCATCATGAGACCATTTGCATAACAAATCCAAGTTATTTTGCATCTCTTTTTCAGCTTTTTGTAAATCTTTATTGTGTACAATTAAGCATGTATCATCAGCAAACTGATACACAGATCCATTTTTGATTACATTGCACATGTCATTAACAAATAGTAGATATATAGTTGGGCCGATAATTGAACCTTGAGCCGTGCCCTTTTCAGTTCTAGCTCCATTACTCAACTGGTTTGCGACTTTTACGTAGGTATATCTATCACTATGATAACTCATTAACAACCATTGAAGAGGTCCCTGAATACCACTGTTTTCTAATTTTGTATATAGTGTTTTATAATTAATCATATCAAATGCTTTACTAAAATCAATAAAAACAACAAGTACATGCTCTTTATTGTTCATGTACTCGTTGATTTCATTGGTAACTTTACATAAAAGTTGGGAGGTACTACGGTGTCTTTGAAAGCCAAACTGATTTTTGTTTATAATATTATTTTTATCGAGATGTTTGTTTATTTCATTTCCAAAGTATCTCTCAACTATTTTATCTATACATGATAGTATGTTTATAGGTCTATAATTGTGGTATTCTTTATGGCAACCCTTTTTATAAATAGGTCTTATAATACCTATCTTAAGTTTCTCAGGGAAGCTGGATGTATCAATGCATGAGTTTATAAGTTTTGTGATTATCGGGGTTATTAAATTATTAATTGATTTTATGTCTGATGCATGATGATATGAAATTAGCGGTTTAATAAAATCTGTACATGGTATTACAATTTAGGGATAATATTATTAATAAACACAATAATAATATAGGTAAGTAATAATGATAGGTACTCTAAATAATTTTGGTAGTTCCAGTTATGGACCGCAGTCCGAACATTTTTTAAATATCCTCTCCATTGAAAGGTTGTCTGTAAAAATCGCTTTTTGCGATTTGACCGCCTATTGTCATAGCCTAAGATAAAAGAAGTACCTATTTTCTTTTGTAATGTGTCATTATGTATGGTGTGCAAGAGTTATCTATCTATTTGCATTTTTTGATTTTGTTCGTTTAAATAGACAAAAAGAGGTTACTCAGGACCCGTCTCTATTTATATTACTAGCTTATATCACTCAATAATTGTGTTTTTTCAACATCCACTATAGCAAGACCTCCCAAGTGTAAGAAAACGCGTTCCTGGTAGGGGTCAAGCTGCAAAGGGGATAGAACTTGTGAGGCATAGCTTACCCGCCGCCGCGCCGCCATTTTAGTTTTTTTCTCAATCTTGCGGCGCACGATGTAACTGGTATATATGGGTAGATGACAATTATACAAACAAAAAATGTTAAGCAATATGGTTTCCTAAAGTGTCACGTTTCCGAGATATTTGGAGGTAAATATCGCCATATGAGAAATATAAACGGCAATCATTAAAAATGGGTACCTACGAATATCTCGAAAACGTTGTTTAAAATTTTTTGTTTGTACAAGTGTCCTCTATCCATAGGTATTTACTAGTTACACCGTGCGCCGCAAGATTGAGAAAACAACTAAAATGGCGGCGCGGCGGCGGGTAAGCTATGCCTCACAAGCTATGCCAGCTCCCATACAAAAATGTTCCGACTCCTTTACTACTACCCAACCGATTTGAATATTTTTTTTTAGAAGAAAGTTAGACAACATAAAAAAAAATTGTTTCGAGATTCCTTAAAACAATCAATCCCACTTAGTTTTGTTTTAAATATCTTCAAGGTGCAAACATGCTGTGTCGTCATAAAATGACCGGCATTTTATTTTTATGCACAGTGAATCGCACTTTAACAATTAAAAACAATTTAGTCGGTACAAATATTCCCATAATAATTGAGGATTCAGTTTTGAGATGGCAACACTCATTATTTTGCTTGCTTATCGAGCATCTGTCAAGAAACACGATTTTAGTTCAAAACGAATATTGTTGGATATTTATATAAAAAATATTTAAAAAAAACTTCGATTATAATCAACTCCACGCGTCGTGACGTGACCACAGATTGACAGCTGCGCAGTAGTTAATTTTTCGGTCTGTTTGGCGGAATGAACAAGGGGAGAGCGCCGAGCTGCACACGATTGGTTCGTCAGGTTGATGCTCGTCGTCTATTGGATTCTCGCGTGTCATTTGGCTATTGTGATTTGGCCAAAAGTGTAAATGCGCGAACTTGCCCCCACTAGGCGCGTAGGTAGGTACTGTAGGTACCTAGTGATAGATAATAAATCAGTCATCCAAGAATATTCGTTATCTTAGATGAAAATCGCGTTTCTTGATTAACCAAGATTACAGTGTAGGTACCTAGGTACCTACGAAGTAGGAATAAGTACCTAAAGGTTCGTTCGAATTGGGATGCGGTAGCAAAAATAACAGTCAAAAATGCTAAAAACGATCACGTCAGGCGTTCGATTTGGAAACTTGTGGGCGAAATTGACGTTTTGAAATGTTTTCGTTCACCGTTCGTTTTGCTTGGAAACAGTTAAAAACGACATCGTGAACTGCAAATTTTGACCCAAAGAGAATATAACGCTACGCTTTTTGACCCACCTCCGAGCCAGGGTCGTTTGTGATCATATTTTGACAGATAAGTTTCAAATTGCAAATTTGTTGAAATTTCCCAATTCGAACGCGTTTGAAACTGTTAAAAACGACATCACTCCAATTTAGAGGTGTGTAACTCATCAAAAATACGCGAGCTGCATAATAGCTCACGGCTCAGGTGTCTGAGCCGGTTCAATGACTCAGCTCGCAGATCAGCTCAATTTGTACCTATAGTCCACGATACGCGCGCACGCTCACTGCGTACAGCGCGTCGAATCGAGCCGACTGAGCTGCCGCTGTTCGTACGACTCCGCCGAGCGACTCTTTTCATACTTTAGAGTTGGAATTATTTGTCTTTTTATATTATCTAGTTATGTTACATATTTATTTATTGAATTAAATTATTATTTTTTAGAACGATAATAACTCGTAGATTAGAATCACATGAATAATCTATGGAGGGGAGGGAGTCGCAGATACAATAGGAGTTGGATTGAGCCGTGAGCTAGTTATTTTGTTGTTGAGCTGTAGCTTAACGGCTCAAACCCGTGTGAGCTGATTCATTGAGCTGGTTCAGAGCTGAGTTACACACCTCTACTCCAATTCGAACGCCTTCACCTTAAGTAACCTACTGTCTGGGACATAAAGTACCTTATGTAGGAAAGTACCAACGGAAGTTCTGTGAGCTTATGAGACTATACAAATACCTACTAGCTTTTAACCGTGACTACATTCGCGTGGTCTACAGAATAGCCTATTATCTTACTAAGTCCTCCGTCCCACTACTCCTACCACCACTATCTTTGTACCAACAATTAAGCTACGAGGCCGACGGACGTAAAGAAGCGACGAACAAATATACAAACTTACTTCCTACTTATCGCATTATTTAATAATACTGTTAGTTATAAATTAGATTTGATTTGGATTGGGTGGATGCATGCATGCAAGTAAACTTATTTTGCAACTTATTGAACATGGGCGCATCGACCTAAATGTGTCTCGAGAAGTGTTTCATTCTTTTCGGTTTTACGTTCAAATTTAGGTAATTTGTTTTGGATAAGTTCATAAATACACGTTTAAATTGGGTATCTGCTTCTGTAATACGGAATGCATTATATATGCATGCTAGCAAGTCGGTAAAGTTATGAAATTTTTGAAAACATTGAAATTACATAGGCAGCATAGGCTGGGTTCACACTACGCCGGATCAGCAGATTTACCGGCATGGCAAAACTGCCGGAAGTGCTAGTGGCTAAAGAATATATATGAAGCTGTACACATTATGCCGGATCCGGCAAAAATACCGAGGTCGGCATTTTAACTGAGCGTTTTGTCACTGCGAGTACTTGTCAGTCCGATTTTTCTTGTGCGATCCGGTGTAAAGTGAGCACTGTTGTCCGGGAGCCGGTTTCCGGCAAATCTGCCGGTCCGGCGTAGTGGGAACCCGGCCTAGTTTAAATAATTAAGATTCTGAAGTAAGAATCTAAATTATTTAAACTATGAAATTCCTAGTCTAAAATATTCTTGAACTAAAAAACGTTGTTCTTTCTTATTTGGAAACATTAAGAGTATATGTTGAATACCGTAATTTATTGCAACGAAATAAAAAAAGTCTTTTTTGAAAACATTGAATTATTTTAGTTTGAACTTTTTACTCTACTTTCTTACTCTAAAATAAAATCTTCTTAAACCAAACATAATCAGCGGAGTTTCACATCATATTATGAAGTTTGTACATGTTTATCAAACCTTTGAGAAAAATATGTTTGATTTTATTGGTTGAAAAAATAAGTACCTAACTTTGGTTTATAAAATAAGAATCTGGTCTATTTTTTCTGGTTTTATTTAGTAACGACTAATACATTAGGCCCGATTGCTCTCTATATTTAAGAAACCTTGGGTGAGATCACAAAACATTAATCTTTTCTCAAAAATAATAAAGTGCCATCATCATATTGAATTATTTAGTTATTTGTACGATTGCTCTCAAAATTAATGGACCACATAAATTAATCTTTTGCTTAAAGTTTAAAAAAGCGGCCACCTTTTTTAAAGCAATCGGACCAATAGCTAAATATTCAAAATGGAATTATATATTTTTTCATATGAATGATTTGTGTGTGTCACAATATATTTTAATTTTACTATTGTATGCACCTACGTAATAATAAAAATCGCACGCATACTTATATACTGTCAATCATGCCTTATTTATGTATTTTATTTTCCCATAGAGACGAACTACAATCTGGATTTTTAAAATTCTTTGCATAATTTATTCCCTCGAAACAAAGAAGGTCTTGTCTTGTTTGAAAACATTGAACTATCTTAGTTTAAATAATTCAGATTCTTACGTCAATGCTACTCCACTTACTTATCCTAAAATAAAATCTTTTTGGACCAAGCATTAAAAATCTTATTAAAAAAACTTTATTATTTCTTATTTGGAAACATTAAAATTGTAAGTTGAATACCATAATGTATTCACTCGAAACAAAAAGTCTTGGTTGAAAACATTGACTATCTTACTTTAAATAATTTAGATTCTTACTGCAATACTAATCTACTTACTTACCCTAAAACAAAATCTTCTTGAAGCAAACATTAAAAATCTTATGAAAGAACGTTATTCCTTCTTATTTTGAAACATTAAGATTATAAGTTGAATAGCATAATTTATTCCCTCGAAACAAAAAAAGTCTTGTTTGAAAACATTGACCTATCTTAGTTCAAATCATTTAGATTCTTACATCAATGCTACTCTACTTACTACCCCTAAAATAAAATCTTCTTGGACCAAGCATTAAAAATCTTATTGAAAAACTTTATTATTTCTTATTTGGAAACATTAAAATTGTAAGTTGAATACCATAATTTATTCACTCGAAACAAAAAGTCTTGGTTGAAAACATTGAACAATCTTATTTTTAATAATTTAGATTCTTACTTCAATGCTAATCTACTTACTTACCCTAACATAAAATCTTCTTGAAGCAAACATTAAAAATCTCATGGAAGAACGTTATTCTTTCTTATTTTGAAACATTAAGATTATAAGTTGAATACCATTATTTATTCCCTCGAAACAAAAAAGTCTTGTTTGAAAACATTGAACTATCTTAGTTCAAATAATTTAGATTCTTACGTCAATGCCACTATAATTACTGACCTTAAAATAAAATCTTCTTGAACCAAACATTAAAAACCTTATAATAAAACATAAATCTTTCTTTTTTGGAAACATTAAGATTATAAGTTGAATACCATAATTTATTCCCTCGAAACAAAAATGTCTTGTTTGAAAACATTGACCTATCTTAGTTCAAATCATTTAAATTCTTACGTCAATGCTACTTTACTTACTTACCCTAAACCAAAATCTTCTTGGACCAAGCATTAAAAATCTTAATAAAAAACTTTATTATTTCTTATTTGGAAACATTAAAATTGTAAGTTGAATACCATCATTTATTCACTCGAAACAAACAGTCTTGGTTGAAGACATTGAACTATCTTAGTTCAAATAGTTTAGATTCTTACGTCAATGCTACTCTAATTACTTACCTTAAAATAAAATCTTCTTGAACCAGACATTAAAAACCTTATAATAAAACATTATTCTTTCTTTTTTGGAAACACTAAGATTATAAGTTGAATACCGTAATTTATTCCCTAAAAACAAAAAAGTCTTGTTTGAAAAAATTTACCTATCTTAGTTCAAATCATTTAGATTCTTACGTCAATGCTACTCTACTTACTTACCCCAAAATAAAATCTTCTTGGACCAAGCATTAAAAATCTTAATAAAAAACATTATTATTTCTTATTTGGAATCATTAAAATTGTAAGTTGAATACCATCATTTATTCACTCGAAACAAACAGTCTTGGTTGAAGACATTGAACTATCTTAGTTCAAATAGTTTAGATTCTTACGTCAATGCTACTCTAATTACTTACCTTAAAATAAAATCTTCTTGAACCAGTCATTAAAAACCTTATAATAAAACATTATTCTTTCTTTTTTGGAAACACTAAGATTATAAGTTGAATACCATAATTTATTCCCTCAAAACAAAAAAGTCTTGTTTGAAAAAATTTACCTATCTTAGTTCAAATCATTTAGATTCTTACGTCAATGCTACTCTACTTACTTACCCCAAAATAAAATCTTCTTGGACCAAGCATTAAAAATCTTATTAAAAAAACTTTCTTATTTCTTATTTGGAAACATTAAAATTGTAAATTGAATACCATCATTTATTCACTCGAAACAAAAAAGTCTTGTTTGAAAACATTGGACTATCTTGGTTTAAATAATTTAAATTCTTACGACAATGCTATTACTTACTCACCAAACAATTTATTTTTTTAAGCCAAAGATGTATATTCTTAGTATTAAAACATTGTATGTCTTATTTTGAATAAATTTAGGGTCTTAATACAACCACATTATATACTCCTACAAAAACTGTTACTCTTAGAATAAAAACATGATTTCTTGTTCGAAAACTTTCCTACTTTCTAATTACGAGAATCGTAGATTATCAAAAGGGAGAAAATTATTATTTTATTTCAAAAATATATTCTTCAGTCAAAATGTTTTGATAAATTAATTTAAGTAAATGCTGCCGCATTTGGTTTGATAATTTTAGGTTCTTGAATTTAAAAAAATGTTCTCTCATATTAAGACGCATGGAATTCTTAATTTAAGAATGTAATATTTTGTTTATACAACACTAAACAATACTTGAAACAAAAATCATTGTTTTGTTTCTAGTAAATATAATAAGAATAATATTGTTTTTCGTGGAGAATATCATTTCTGTTGAGCTAAGATATTATTGTTATTTCAAGCACATATTTATTTAACTTTAAACAATATTCCTGAGAATAAAAATATTCTTGGCGGAAAACTACTTCCGCGAGCATTTTTTTCCGTGTATCTTGGTAAACGGTTTAGAAGCCGTACGTCAGAAGAACGCATATGTAGTAAATTAAATGTGATACATTTCAAATAAACTTAGCCTGAATATGTTTGAATGGTGGCATTGGCAATATATTCTTTCTATTTGAATACGATTAAGAAAACACTCGTTGAAATACATTATCCAGCAAATAGCAGAATATACGAAAATTTACCGCAATATCGCAATCATTACATAAATGGTTTAACAAATGTACAAATTGATCTATTGACCTTTACCGTCGCCATTTTACTATTACCGACAATGAAGTGCACCTTCGTCGCATGGAGAGCGGAAGAGGGTGATCATCCAGGATCACGTGACACGCGCAACACGCGGAAATATAAATTGTTCAGAAGTTTCTTGTAGCTAAGGCCCAGAGACATTGGTCTCATTTCGTATAACGTAAATAGATGGCCGTGTAGGCAGTGCACGTGAAAATGGCCGTCCGTCTCAAACACACGGTCAATGTCATTGTCATCTTCGGTAAATAGATCCATAAAGGATTTAAGGTGCTGCATACAGAAAGTACTAACAGTCCGGGGATGTGACCGGTGCGTTCAAATTTTGAATTTGACTCACCTTCATATTTTTGTGGATTTTATTTTGTTTCAGAAATGGTTTCTGCACGATCGAGGAGCCAGTTAACTCTATATCTCTCAATATTATAATTGCCAGTTATCCATTAACACTTTAATCTAACGTTGTCAAACCAGCATATTGTGAATCGTGCCTGAATGGTCAGTCTTGGCCACCGATGTCGGGGGATTCTAGTGCTTCCGACGTCAATATTGCATTCAAAAACATGGCGGTCTTTTGTAAAAGCTTATAGCCGTTCGCCATGTTTTTCAGCAAATGTCGAATTCGTAATTGATGTCGACGACACAAGAATCGGGCCCCTGTCCTGCATACCTTTGAATAATTCACATGTCACCTTGACTATAATCACAGTAATTATTTTTAGGACGATGATAGCTCTGTGTTGTGACTGTGAAGTTGAAAATCTGTCGCCAAGCTCCACGGTCTTCCAACAGGTACACTTGAAAGCCAGGTCCATTCTAAACTTTGTGTGATTACCACATTCTCCCACATCTTCACGTGTCTTCCATGAGGATGGTGAGATTGTGGTCAAACACAGCCCATAAATCTTGCAAAATTAGCTGCAACTACGTATAAACTATAGGATTTAAGATCAGAATTAGAGATTGTTCTGGATTTTTTAAACACATTGTAAGTGCTACTTCATGGTCTACCCTAGAACAATGTATATAATTATTATAATATCTGCTCGGAACTCGTCTAGCGATCATTTGCAGTTCACGTGAGACCTAAATTTGTATACAATCAGTATGTAAGTATATTTTGCTGTAAAATATTAATTACCTATGTATCTAGAGATATAGCTATCTACACATTGTCTATCATAAAAACATAATATTATCAAATATAAATAAAATTAAACGTTATGACTTAAAAAATAAGGTTCACCTTTATCACCATACTAGCTGTCCCCCACGGTTTCAGCCGCATTCCTGGGAAAACTAGCCTTAGCAATCGGGAGTAACTACTATATTCTGTCGAATAAAGGAGCTAAATCGATGAGTAAATTGAATCAGATTAGTAGTTCCAAAGATTACCTCCTACATCCAAACATACAAACTTTACCTCTTCGTAATATTATTATTGATAATTAACCATAGATTTGACAGATGTTCAATTGAGGTAAATTTTTTAACGTTAATAAATTATAACGTTGAATAAATTCTTACTTTCTTCTATTTCTTAGCGGTTACGCAGTACGATTATAGTTCTATCAATCTAGTAAAATAGTAAAATTTTACACAAATTTCTATTTCACTTAAACCAATCTCGGTATAGAGATACTCTTTTAACGATTCGGTAAATACCTACTCTGATATATAATTTATACTAGGAACATAGATATATTCCTGCTTTTTTTGTTTCACTACTGACTATAGTACATACAACAGATATGTTTTACCGTGGTACAACCTTGAAGCACGTGTCGCATCGCAAATGCAGTCCGACTTTATTTGAATAGCTACATATAAATATTTATGTAAAACACGAACATTAATTCACGGGAAATTAATAAAGACCACCAATTGAATTATACCATAATTAAATTAGGGACATAAAATTATGGTTAATTTGTGTTACGAATTTGACCATATTAATTTGTGGTTATAGTGGTTAACATAAAACGAACTAAAAGGTAAGTGTGCTTAATTATATTATTATGAGCTAGTTTTCGGCTCGCAGTTTTCCCCGCTTTTCCGAGAGATGAGATGGTTTCCGCAAGGTTGTGAACATTATTTTAATTGAAACAAAAAAATATTCACTACGACCGCTCTATATAGTTTATCGGTAGGTATATAGGAGCGCTTATGGAGTGGAAGCGGGCACGGCGCGTGAGCATATACCTATAATAGCAGGATGGAATGGCGGCATGACTAACGTGACCATATATTTTTTCGACAGAGCGGGAAGTCAGTTTTTTTTAGGTTTTTTTTTTTTTTGTGAGTATTATAGTTTAGCTACTAAGCTTTGGTGACATGACTAAGTATAACAACTTTGCAGTTGTTTCGTATTTTTCGGCGTAACAAAACTGTTTCAAAACATCGGGTCTATTTTCCAGTAGGAATGGAGTGGAGCTTATTACATGATTTGTTGATGTTATTCTTGGTAACCAAATTTTCAAGTGGTACTTATCCATTTTCTTTTGATTAGAGAAAAAAAATTACGACACGCTTGCTACTGTTTGCGAAAGCGGGACAGTTTTGCCCTCACTGGGGACAGCGGGACAGACAGCCTGAAAGCGGAACTGTCCCGCCAAAACAAAAAAAACGTATGGTCACGTTAGGTATGACCAATCAGTTATGCCTCATGAACACGTACGGATTAGAGAAAAAAACTATTGATGAACCCTTGATAATAATCTATGGAGTACAAAAAATTAAAAATCTTTTTAAAAACATGTGTCTTAAAATTGTTAAAGAGCTCAGGCCAATTTTGTTTTTTTTGACATAATGATGTTTTTGTAGGGACTGTTGAACCTGCAGAAATGTTAGTCAGAAATATTAGCTGTGCGCCGCAGTTTCACGCATTTTTAAGTTGTTATTGCTTAGTTTAGTCATTAAACGGACTTACCCAACAATATTTTATTAAAATCGGACTGGTATTTCCCGAGTTTTGGCAGTTCGAACATACAAACTCTTGAGCAGTAGGTATAATAAGTATTTAACTTGCACATCGAGTATTTTCTGGCTTATTAATTCCGGGGGCTAACCGACCCGTTCAATTAAAATAAAATAAAAAATCTACATGTCCATAGATGCAGCAAGATAAGCAATTAGGTCGGAGATGTTAGAGTCATGTCAACCAGGCGAACTATTAATAAAGTGTTGCTACAGATTTGGGAAAAATAATGACCCTATATTATGCCGGGCGGAAGTCACAGTGAGCAAGCGCACATGAACAACCGTATAATTGCATAGTACCTAACATAACATATTATTTACATTTTATATTTTTGAAAATAATAAAATAAACCTAATCAAATCACGCTAGCGTCTCTCGTGGACGTTGGTGCCTATTCAATCATAAACATTAGAATTTCGTTTGGTGCTTGACCCACCCAGAAGAAACATAATTCACTCTGGCCTTGAAAGTCCCTAGATTGTAAGAGACAGGAAACTCGGAGCCAGATAAGGAAATTAAAAAAAAATTGTAGGAAATTAAACTACAATGTTTTTATCATACACTACGTTCCTTAATTACACGTTTGTTGACAGGTTACATACCTACTAATACTGTATTATAATTTGATCACTCGAACTGTGCGCACGTTTCCGCAAATCAAAGAATCATGGCGAGATCCATACATTGATTTGAACAAATAAATAAAAACATTTTAGAGAGTTTTCAATCACTTCCTATGTTGAGATTACATTACCAGCAACATATTAATAAACTTGAAATATTTTATATACCCCGCAAAACATAACAACAACATAATGGTTTTGGTCGCGATTCGCCGGCATGGCCCGAGGATCAAAAAATATTTTAAATGCCTCAAGTTATTCCTTAGGCACCAAGGATCAATAATAACGTGATATGGTGTGATACTGAGATTAGTAGGTGTACATTTATGTATCCATAATTTGAAATAAGGTTATTTTAACCCTTTTTAGGGTTCCGTAGCCAAATGGCAAAAAACGGAACCCTTATAGATTCGTCATGTCTGTCTGTCTGTCTGTCTGTCCGTGTATGTCACAGCCATTTATTTCCGAAACTATAAGAACTATAATGTTGAAACTTGGTAAGTAGATGTATTCTGTGAACCGCATTAAGATTTTTACACAAAAATAGAAAAAAAACAATAAATTTTGGGGGTTCCCCATACTTAGAACTGAAACTCAAATTTTTTTTTTTCATCAAACCCATAAGTGTGGGGTGTCTATGGATAGGTCTTCAAAAATGATATTGAGGTTTCTTATATAATTTTTTTCTAAACTGAATAGTTTGCGCGAGAGACACTTCCAAAGTGGTAAAATGTGTGTCCCCCCCCCTGTAACTTCTAAAATAAGAGAATGATAAATCTATAAAAAATATATGATGTACATTACGGTGCAAACTTCCACTGAAAATTGGTTTGAACGAGATCTAGTAAGTAGTTTTTTTTTAATAGGTCATAAATTGAAATTAATATCAAATACTCAGGTCTATACTACCATGTACTTATATACCTACAGGGTTGTACGGAACCCTCGGTGCGCGAGTCTGACTCGCACTTGGCCGGTTTTTTAAGAGCTTGTGGTAGGCCCCCAGGTAGTATTAATTGACGTGTGTCAGTATTTTATATTTACCCAGTTTATTTAATATCACAAAATGCAAAATCGGCTAAAATTATATAGTCTTACCTTTATGTAGTTTCATAATATCCTAACTAATATTATAAATGCGAAAGCGAATTTGTTTGTTTGTTACGCCTTCACGCCTCAACTACTCAACGGCTCATCATGAAATTTGGCATGCTAGGCTACTTTTTATCCCGGGAACGCGGCTGCAATGGCGGGGGACAGCTAGTTAGAAATAATTCCAATAAGCATCACCATAATTAGGCTTAGTATTAAACAAGGCCATCTGCCATCTGACTAAAACAAAGTCCTCGCCAATAGATTTCCACAACTTGAAATGTTTGCAATTAATAGCTCTGCCCAAGGGCTCTACCGCGCATCCTTGGTGGTAATCCTACAAACACTATAAATGAGTTTCATCCAATCAGGGCCCACCAATGGTCTTCATTGTCCGCGTTTTTGGATAAAATCATTATAGTTTATTGACTGAAGAAACTTATACAAGGTATCTTAATGGTAAATTTCTTAGACTAGGTTATACAATTTAAAAGCTTTGCATCTGCTGCCGAGCTAGGCAAAAGCCTGTATTACAGCATACAGCGCCAAATGGACATGTTTTTCTTAATACTACTCGTATCCATTTACGTTCTTAACTTTCTTAAATATTTTGCTCGCATGGATTATAGCATTATACATTAATGCAGTGTTCGTTACGATCCATTACCACCAAAGATAAGCGATAGCCTGGCAGGTCATAGGTCCACTTGTTGGGAGATCGCTCCGCCAGGTGCCGCTAGTACGCTTTCCTTTCATCCCCATTGGTTTTTGGCTCTTCATGCGATGTAGCCTATTGATACTTCTATAATATTTTCAATTCTGAACCAAACTGATCGTAGCTCTACATTTCTTATAATTCCTCCGATAAAACTAGTACTTGGTAAGCACCATCATCATATCAGCCTATGGATGTCCACTGCTGAACATAGGCCTCCCCCATTGATTCCTACTTCGAACGGTTTTGGGCCACTTGCATCCAGCGGTGCCCAGCGACTCTGACCAGGAGCATTAATTAATTTCATCCAATCAGGGCCCATGAATGGTCATCGTCGCATCATACCGCGTGCGCGCCGTTGGATGATATAATTAATGGTGTTCGTTACGATTACCACCAAAGTTACGCGGTAGAGCCCCAGGTCGTCGGTCGGTAAAGAAATTGCGTAGGATCGCATCATTGATGTTGTATTTCAATTGTTAGTTTCTACATTATTGTTTATCTGTGTTGACTAAATCTTTACTTCAGTAGATAATCATCAATCTGTGAAGAGTTTCCCAGCGTATTTTTTTTTTTATATTATATAGGTTTGCGCTTGACCGCAATCCCGCCTGATGGTAAGCGAAGATGTAGTCTAGGGTGGACCGCGCGTACCCATAAGATGCATGTTCACTCTGGCCTTGAACAAACCCATGTTATAAGTGTCTGGAAACACGTTGTCCGGGAGAGCATTCCACAACTTGGCCGTGCGTATAAGGTAAGAGGAAGCGAAACGCTTGGTACGGCAAGATGGAATGTCGACGACGAAGCGATGGAGACCCCCCCGACGCCTAGTGTAAAAATAAAATTAATTAAATTTAATTAATTAAATTAATTAATTAAATTTAGCTAAGAATAGAATAAGGTTGAATGGGCAATTTTTGCTTCTGGGTTGACGTTTTACTCCTTCCTCGGCGTCGATGTAACTTTTACCGAGGAGTGGTAGCTTAAAGAAAGACCCTTTGATTAAGGATACATCCAGATTGAGTGTTGAAGCTGTGCACGCGTCGATAAAAATACGCTCTAACTGTTAGAGGCTAAATCAAATAAAAATAAATAAAATTGCTAAATAATGTGTAATATTTAAATTTCTCCCGATTTTAATTGGAATATTTCAACAACTGCTATCATTATGAACGTCACTATGACAAGCAGAATGACGCAGAGGGAGCGTAAAACGTAGCTGTTACGCGCAGCAGCCTGTTTTATATATTCGTGTAGTATGGCGACTTTCTTTCTAGGTATATTTATTTCTATGGAAAGACCATTATGCAAAAAAAAAGAGAGATTTGATCTACTTTCTTATTGTTTCGACTTTTGAAGATAAAACATTTTTTTTTAACTGCTATATTTATCATAGACTTAGGATTTCGTTATGCTAAGCAGAACTTCTAAGCGTGTAGTGAGATATCTACCTAATAAGCGAAAGTGAAAGAGAACCTATGTTAAGAACTCCTTCAATAGATGATTTATAAATAGAATACTTATTGATTTTTTTGACATGTAAAAAAAAGTAATGGAGATGAAGATGAGAGAAAATAAAATGACTAAGTAGAAAAGCTGAAAATTTTGTATTTTATTGCTGGTGGACGCGATCAATCGCCCACAACCTACACAATTTTGACGTGAGCCAAAATATGAGCCCATAGTGACCACTTTGGTATGATTTCACATTTTAATTAAAATAATAACGCTCGTGCAAATAAAACTACAAAAGTATATAAAAATGGTCACGATGCCCTATGAAAATCTTTGATAAAAATATAAGTATGTAACACAAGGCTAGTTTTTATTTTTCCCGTACAAATTACTAACATTCGTTTTCGTCACGTTTCGATCTGTCTCTGTTTATCTTGGCCATACAAGATCTTTGGCTATAATCACGTGTTGCTTGTTTTTTTTTAAACATGTTTGGTTTCATATTCTCTTTTTAAATATAGTTAAATAAGATGTCACGATCAGCTGATAGTACTTTAAGAAATCATTGATCTCGTATCTAAATCGATGAATGCATGATATACGAGTTCATTATCAGTATTATTATTATCACCTAAATTGATTGATTGTTTATCTAAGCTTTATAACAAAATAAGGAAAAAATAAAATAAAAATAAAACCAAACATCATTAGATGATAAAAATGGTACGGGTTCTACCAACAGTCACAGTTTGATTAAAATTGCAACGGAATTTTATAAAGACCTTTATAGTAATCCAGATGTCGAAACTAAAATCACATTATTATGCAATGACTTAGCAGAGGTTGAAAATATACCACCATTTATAAAATCGGAGATATACCACTCTATTATGAAATTAAATATAGATAAAAGCCCTGAGAAGAGAAGATGGTATCACTAATTTTTATTTTGTTTTATTGGTTTACCAGTGACTGTTACAATGGTTACATCTTAAAATTAATTTACAGTATACATGTTATTATGCTTATTGTGCAGGTAAACACCACTTGCATCTAAGTACGCTTTAAACAAGGTAATACGTATTACTAAAGAGATAAACATATTAAAATAACTTAAAATAAAAGTAGGTGATAACATACATAAGTTCTTTGTTACAATTTAATTCGGAATATGCTCAAGCAAAAGCTTACGAAAACCGTATCATGAAACGGCGAAGATGTCGACTGAATGACTATACGTGTTAAGTAAAGTACTTAATCTAAATATAGGGGAGCTGGATCCCAAAACAGTAGTGCGAAACGGAGGAATTAAAGGCCTAATCGGAGCACGTGGCATTATTCGCGGAACTCTAAAACCAAAACTACTAAGTAATTGAGGGCAATCAACACTATTATGAACATTTTTGAATAAGAAAACTAAATCGAGTAATGACCTGCGCTTTTCTAGAGATTCCATACTAAAATGCTTAAGCCTGTCATTATAAGTAAAACGCCTGCTAGCTTTGCCAACAGAAAATGCCAGATGCCACATGAACCTTTTTTGGACTCTTTCAAGCCGTAAAGAGTGGGATGCGTAGTGCGGTCGCCAGACTACACTACTGTTGTATAAGAGAATTTTGGTACGATAGTCCCGAAATACCTTACCATTTCTTATGATAAAACCCAGAGCACTGGAAGAACGCTTTACAATACCCTCTATATGTGGTATAAAGGTTAACTTTCTGTCCAAAACTATACCGAGGTCTCTAATAGTACCCACTTCGCTGATGTTATTATTGTTAATATGATACTGAGAATTCTGGATATTAATCTTACGAGTAAATTTGATGTGAAAACATTTACTGATATTAAGGGTCATCATATTCTGCCTGCACCAATCGTTGAGTCTGTCTATGTCACTTTGTAAGAGTATGACATCTAGGTCTGAAACTATTCTTCTGGAAATTTTTAGGTCATCCGCATATAAAAAGGGGGTAGAGTAATGGAAACAGGCAGAGATATCATTAATAAAGATATTAAACAGAATAGGGCCCAAATGGGAGCCCTGGGGTACGCCAGATGTAATTCTGTTAACATTAGAAGTAAACCCATTCAAGACAACAAAGAAAGATCGATTATTCAAGTAGGAGGTCAACCAATTTATAAGACTTCCTGCAAACCCATACATGGAGAGCTTTGCAGCCAATACAAAGTGAGGTACACGGTCGAAGGCCTTGCTGAAGTCAGTATAAATTACATCTACTTGTTGGCGCTTATCAATGGCTACAGCAAGTTCCTCGACGAATGTGACCAAATTTGTTGTAGTTGACCTAGCCCTGACAAAACCATGCTGGTAGTCAATAATAAACTGTCTAAAGTAATTTTGGATGTGGGGACAAATAATGGCTTCGAAAACTTTTGCTATTACTGACAGAATCGAAATGGGTCTGTAATTGCTAACAAGTTGCTTATCACCAGATTTGAATACCGGTGCGACTTTTGCCATCTTCCAAGTAATTATGTGATGAAAGCAATTATTGATCCAATTACACCCATATTGACAGAGCTTTTTAATAACATCATGTACCTAACCCCCTTATTCATAATGAAGTTATCAAACGTTGATTAGCTAAAATTCCGAAGTCTTTATCTGACAGGTGACATTTGGTGATTGAAAGAGTGAGACGGGGCACACTATTACACTGATTTAGTTAAAATGCTATTATGAATAAGGGGGTAACTGTATACGGTATGAATGGGAAAACGCTATCATTACATTATTTTTTAAGAAAGGAAATACCTCAGATATAGGAAATTATAGACCAATCAGCTTACTGCAGACCATCTATAAAATATTTACAAGTACTCTATTACGAAGAATACTTAAGAGTAATCTTAGATAATGAACAACCAAGGGAACAAGCAGGTTTTCGACCCAACTACTCAACTATTGATCATTTATTTACTCTAACACAAATAATAGAACGTTATAATAAGTACAACAAACATATTTTTATTGTTTTCATTGATTATTCAAAAGCCTTCGACACAATTTCCAACAAAGGTATTAACATAAATGGGGAAAGCATCACCTCCGATTTGCAGATGATATTCTCCTCATCAGTGAAAACCATGGAGAGTTAGTATACATGCTGAAAGCCTTAGATAGAGAAAGCTGCAAATGCGGCCTTGAAATGAACCCTAATAAAACATGTATAATGACAAATGGCAAGAGAATACCCGTATATGTAAGAGGAGAACCTATAAATTATTGAGACAACGGGACGCGTGCCAAATCAAACGTCACAATCTTGATAATCCTGGCAGACGGTGAATCGCCGCTAACTAAATGGCCCCCCCAAAAACAGTCACGGTGACAAAGGGAGCAACATTGGTGTCAGCAGCTAAGGGGATCGAGAGCTGTGCACCGGTTTCACCATCGCGAGTAATCTCGGAGCGGGTTTCCCCGCTATTACGCAGATTGAGCACTTCCACCGTTTCGAGCATATAGCTCTCGCGCTCCACTCAGGCCGACCAGTGAAGGCAAGCCAGAGGCGGGGGCATAGGTGCCGCCCCCGGGAGATCTCGGGTCCGTGGTGTCGCTACTCACCAACAGCTCACCATTATTATTATTATTAAATTGATTGATTGAAAAGATTAAGCTTATTATTATTTGTTATTTTCTTTCCGATGTTATGCCGCGTAGGGGTATCTATCTGAAAGAGTATTTTCCATGTCTTCAGGCATGGGAAAAAGTTCATATATCCGTTTTTAAGATATGTTAATATCTTATGCCCGTAACATATCCGATCTTTCCTTATTGTAGATGGATCAAGTTTAGATTGAATATATTGGTTTCGGGCGTTAGGATATCTTCACCTAGTGAATACTAAAGCTGCCTACACTATTGGGAGATATAGGCAAAGACTGCTAAATGGCTTTTTATCGCGACACGAAACGTCTGCCAAATCAAATGTTGATAACCTTAATAATCCTGACAAACGGTGACACGCCGCTGGCGAAATCTCTTAAATAAAATCACCGAAAGGTGACATGACACAGACAGCAACCAAAGGTTTCACCATCGCGAGTAAACTCGGAGCGGGTTACCCCGTTATTCCGCAGAATATCATAATATAGCACATTCTTTCTTTTTTTGCTGTATATAAAACTACCTGTCCCCCGCGGTTTCACCCGGTTTCCCGGGATAAAAAGCGTATGTCCTTCTACATACCATGGGCTAACTTCGTGCCAAAATTCATCGTGATCGGTTGAGTAGTTAAGGTGTGAAAGTGTAACAAACAAACTCAGATTCGAATCTATAATATTAGTAAGGATATTTTGAATCTCCCGATGTTGATTGTTTCATACCTATGTTGCACATCTACACGACCGCGCGACCGTTCAACCTTTATGTCGTTGTTGGCCTGCATTTACCTACCTTATTTGTTAAAACAGGTTCTGCCAGAATAAAGGATGCCATACAATACCGCAAAAATCTCACTGTATCAAAGAAATCATAATCACGTGCTTATGGCGTGCTTTGTTAAGCAATTCTCTGTTGAGACATAAACAAAAAATCAAACTGCCTCATTTGGACTTTGCCTTAGAGCCAATTCAGATTCACAATAAGATCAGTGAGTCCACCGTCTATCATGCCAATAATTTTGGTAGAAAAACAGACACGTCACAGGTATTTTGGCAATTTAGTAAAACTGAATGATTGTAGGTATTTTTTATTTTGACAGCGCAATAACCTGCGCGCCATATTTGTTGACGTGCTCATTACGTGGTTGAAGGTTATCAAAAAATTCACTTAAAAAAATATAGGTCTGTTTTTCCTCGCAAGTGTGTTGAAAAACGTCACGCATGTGCATTGATCATTACACTCTAGGCTTCCTTATCGCGTCCGCCTACGGCTCACGCGCTTAATCCTTAATCCCGCCGTCTGTAATTACCAACTTTACAGTTGCACACAACATGTATCACAATGAACTATTGTTTTCATTTTTTACTTCATCGTCATCATCATCAGCCTATAATGTCCCACTGCTGAGCACAGGCCTCCTTTCACAAATCAGGGTGAAAGGGAATGGGCAGATACTCCACCACGCGTGCCCACTGCGGATCGGTGGAGGTAGGCTAGTGGCCAACCTACTGTTGGAATTTTTCAAGCCGCCTAGGAGGCATCCAACTAGCTTAACGACTATCACAATTAAGTGATAACCGGGACCAACGGCTTCACGTGCCTTCCGAAGCACGGAATTTTTTACTTAGTTACAATTTGTATACGTATGGTGGTTATTAAACTTGCGTTACTTTGAAATGACTTGTAGAAAACAATTCGACAAATAACAAAACACGTACCTATATCTACTTGAAACTCGACACAAAGTTGCATGTAAACTTTATTATAAATGTAAAAAACCAGTTTGAATTTTAGTATGCGTACAAAGCCCTTGGACCCAATTGTCAGTGGAACAATATTCTTAATATTATACATAATATCTCAGTAAGATGGGTTACTTCAATCCACTCATTTACTAAGATAGTGTATCAACCGCTAACACAAAAACTGTTTTTTTTTCATAAAATTTGTTCTTGTAAGTAGGTACCTATATGTGATAAATCAACGCATTGTAAACTAACACACTAAAACCCTTATTAAAAATAAAATATAATCAAAATTTGCTTATTCAACCCCTTCTGCAAGGGATGATTACAACTCCGATCCGTCTGCAAATATGTTTCCGCCTACTTTTTTTCATTTAATCTTTCCAATTTAACAAGTTTTATTAAAATATGTGATACAAACGGGTGGACCTTGTGACAATTTTTTCTTCTATATTTACCATAAACTAACAAGTAGTATGATTTGCAGACACTTTACGATCACATGTCAAAATGCACCTTGGGCTGCCGCTCTATATGTCGTAAATACAAATTATTACAAATCTTCTTTATTCAAAACACATAGAATAAATAAATTTAAACCTCATGACTGTAGACGGTTTAAAGAATTCGACAAAAACTTAGTAATGACTCATATTCACACAAAAGTTGTCGAAATAATGAGTGTTTGCTCTGTTGTGATGAGTGAAGTGATTGATGAGTGACAGACACGTCCATTGTCAAACAATCGAGCTATGATCATTAAACAAAAAAACCTACATAAGTAATTTTCCTATTTCGTTACACTCGTGATTAAAAGAAAACCCAGGAAGCTAGCGCAGTCGTTAAAAAAATATCCTGTCTGTATGTCCTTTAAAAACCGGCCAGGTGCGAGAGGGACTCGTACACGGATGGTTCGGTGAAATATTAACTAACTTAACTTGGCTATGAGAAAAAAAAACGCCAAAATACAAGGCGTTTCTTGTATGATTACGCCCCCTTTAATTTTTTTTAAATTACATTTCTTTTATATTTTGTTATAGCGACAATATAAATACATATCATATGTCCGAAACGAGGACATTCGTAGGAGAACGAAAACTACCGATATAGCTCGTAGAGTTAGTAGGCTGAAGTGGCAATGGGCAGGCCACATCGCTCGAAGAACTGATAGCCGATGGGGAAGGAAGGTTCTCGAGTGGCGACCACGTACTGGAAAGCGCCGAACGGGACGACCTCCCACCAGGTGGAGCGACGACCTGGTCAGAGTCGCTGGGCGCCGCTGGATGCAAGCGGCCCAGAACCGTTCGAAGTGGAAATCAATGGGGGAGGCCTATGTTCAGCAGTGGACATCCATGGGCTGATATGATGATGATGATGATGATGATCATATGTAAATTCCAGTTGTCCACTGTTCATGAGCCCACTGACAGACGGACGGATTCACTCTCTTCACGATTCGCGGCTCTTAGTAATAGCTCAGAGTATATAAATACTACGTACAAGTAATAGGATCCCGTTTGGCACTCTTCGGGTACGAAACCCTAAAAAGCCATATACAGCACATACATATACGGTTGGAGTAATAAAAGAAAAATGTCGTGAAAAAAAATTAAACCTGTAGTAACTAACTTTTCACTACAAGCGAGTATAAGGTCCTAACTGTCACTGTCGTTGAAAAGTATTTTCTAGCGCGTCAGGGCCAATATAATTCATAGTAACCAAATAAATAAATACTAGGTTTGCCCAGTGTTGCGCAGCCTAATTTTGTAACGAATAATTGGACTGTTTTACAAAAAACTTAAACCGACTTCAAAGTACACTAAGAAGTAATCAAATCCTGATGGGACCAAACGGGAAGTGTATCCTTCCATTCAAAAAAAGAATTTTCCAAATCGGTTAATAAATGACGGAGTTACGAGGTAACAAACATAAAAAAAAAAAAAAAAAAAAAAACACAACAGAATTGAGAACCTCGTCTTTTTTTGAAGTCGGTTAAAAAAGGAGGAAATACGTTTCCGAAAGAAAAAACTCACCTATAACGGTGATAGCGATTCGCAGATATATCTACTTTTACAACAATCACGAATAATTTGTGAAAATTCGCGATGAAACGCTCGCAAATAGTAACATTTGACCGGTTTAAATTAAACCTGTTGACGTTATTAAAATGTCATTTCGGTGTTGCTGGAAAGCTGTCGTTGATAAGAACTTGTGCTTTAAGAAAGTATGGAGAGTCAAAGCGACCTACATAAAACCTTCCTTTTCATCACTTCTAAAAGTTTGAAGTACTCGTTCGTCACCTAAATTGACATAAACTTTACCGGGACTAAACTAGTCTCACTCAGATGATTCCTATCGTTAATCACTTAATGGCCGATTCCTATAATTTAGGGACCGTTATCGGTTAAAATTAAGACTTATATCTTTACTAATAATGAGGCAAATACCTCAAAGCTTTGCATAGCAGACCCTCCCATATGGAAGTAGCTATCACAGGTAAAATTAGCTTACGAAATGATCTATATGCCTAGGTTGGCAATAAAAAAACCTACTATTGGTAAGCAAAACGATTCGTTTTTGTTTATAGAAACCGTGCATTAATCCTCCTGATACTGTTTTTTTTATAGGTTAAGGGTTAAAAAATTGAGATTGTAACGTGGCATAATTAATGAATAAAGTTGATGTGATTTATTATTAATTATTTTATTACCAATAAATCTTAGTGGCCTCATAATGTTAATTGATTTGCATTAACAACAATTCTCAACAGAAGGGACATTTTTTTTTAAAACCTATCGGATATTTAGTAATTAATTCATTTTCAAAATAAAAACAACTTCCAAAATTAAATTCAACTTATTTTAACCTCTTTTTTTTTGTGAAAACCATAAACAAAATTATGGATTTCACAAAAAAAAAGTGATTTTGACCTAAAACTTAATGATGAAAATATTTTCATAAAAAAGATAAACTCAACATCGAAATATAAACAACTTGAGTACTTACAGATTTCGATAAACCCTGTTATCATCTGATTCTTCAAAAAGTTTGCCATAAAACACAACAGAACATTGTAAATAAATAAAAGAAAACGCAATAAATACCTGTTTCAGGAACGCCGGTTGTAATTTCATGACAATACTAAAATTTACCAATTACAGTAAACAAAGTTTAACTGGCAACAATGCCTAGCCGGTACTCAAAACATTCACTGAACGATAACGGTGCACTGTCAACAAATAAAACGACTCGAATAAACTCTGTGAGTAAATTCTTACGAGGGACCGACGCGACGCCTTTTGACCGCGAAGTGTGACTGCACTCTGATCAGCTTTCGACCACCTGTTTTGATTACAATTGAAGAAAAACTCGAATGCCGGTCATGTGATGAGCCGGTACCACCACCACCACTCACACTGATGTCGGTGATAACTCGCTTCAGTGATACGACATCGAAAAGTAGTGTGAAATCTGGATTAACTGACGTATATGTCAAGAGATATCATGTCGCAAATATGTTATAGTAACTTAAGTTATTTTTTTGTTTATTTATTTATAAAAATGTATTCTTACTTGCTGAGTTTCTTGCAAGATTTTTTTACTAACTAACTAACGGTTGATTTCGGAACCGGTAGGGCAGTAGCATAGACCCTACATTTTTGAACCAGGACTAACATCCAAATCCTAAAGAATATCATAAATGCGAATGTTGTTTATTTGTTACGCTTTCACGCCCCGATCATCATGGAGAAGGACATAGGCCACTTCTTATCCCGGGAACGCGGGTGTAACCACGGGGGACAGCTAGTATTAATATAAGTAAACTATTTGAGTTAAATATTTCTCTCATAATTTAACCCATTGTATCGCCGATGGGACGCACGTCCTATCTACTTATAAATAAATATCCTGGGACATTCCTCACACACGGTCATCTGATCCCAAACTAAGCAGAGCTTGTACTATGGAAAACAGATAACTGATATACTACATATATACTACTTTTTGTTTGTAAATACATACTTAATTTACATAATTATACCCGGACTCAGGACAGCAGACATGTTCATGCACACAAATACATGTCCTGTGTGGGAATCGAACCCACGACTTGGTCAATTTGGCGCAATTGGTTAAGATTTCACGCAGGACGTGGGGCGTCGTATAAAAAAATACCACAATATATAAATCCATTAAGAAATAATGGACCTGATAAGTTACTGTTTATTGTTTACGTATCCAAAGGTGACATCGAACCCGTTTGTTTCATACAAACGTAATCCTCAGGTTCCTCTCTGGATAATGACACTAAGAGGAATGATTATATTACCATGCAATCTGTAGGCTACACTGTATGTCCCTGTGTTGTTTTTCTCCATAAATTAATTATTATAAGAATTACGAGCTTTCTAAAAACACAAAAACTAACCATTTTTAACGCCCTTATAAGGCGTCCAGCGAAAAATTTTCCGATTATCAAAAACAAAGGAAAACCTACAGACATAGCCAATTAATGCATTTTATTCTTTATCACAAGGTGAACAAGGTGCTTAATTTCCGCATCACTTAATTATTTACTGATAATACCTAGTTGTTAGGTACTATGTCGTACTGAACGCACATTCACTTTGTAGTGAAGTTTTGTACTCACGAAATATATAGGAACAAAAGTACAGAAAGACGCTATCGATAACGGACTTCTCTGTGTTTATTTTTTATATAACAAGGTTTTCAAAGTCAAGTTATGAAATGTAAAGGACTAAAATCCACAAGTATAGGATGCAAGATATTATGGCACATACTATTAGGCTATTACGTTAAGATTAGGATATACTTTATGATACTGCTCTTTATAGCCCGTGTGTGGTTTTATGTTTTTGTGCAAAACCGCCGAAGAAAATAGCCGAAGATACTCCTTATAACATCAACTATCTGCCAGAAGTCCCGTCAAAATCAGTTTTAGCCGTTTCAGAGATTAGCCGAAACAAACAGATAGAGAAAACAAAAATTATTGTAATAACCGCATACCTACTTTTTCTTGAATTGAGTAAATAGCTGTTATTTTGACATAACAAACAGCCAATGCAATATTATTTATTTGTATTAGAAGATGGACAAAACGAAAAACCTTCGTTTCTATACCTTATTGATAACTTTAACTTTAATATTATAACAGCGAAGGTCAGTCTGTCTGGTTGGTTGATACCATGTTGTTACTATTATTGTTTTGTGGTCAACTACCGAAGAAAATTTGAGGAATAAACTCATACTCGCGGATACTAAGACTCGCTCGACTAATGGTATTCAGTTAAAATGTTATCTTTACAACTGTGAGATCGATTGAACTTAACTATAGTAGCGAAAGAACTAGCAACTCAATGTTTGCGTATTAAAATGTGTTTCACATCAGGACACCATGGTTTCAATTAATTTATAATTCTCTACAAGACGTGTTGTTTAAGTACTTTATAATTACATAGCCTATTTATAAGTATTATATGAATGATAGACAGACACTGTCAATTCGTTATCTTGGTATAATTTGATCACTAATTGAGGATATTAATTAGATCTATCTTGAGCAATTAACGATTGTATGAGCCGCCTGGTGTGTTTTAGTGATCAGAGACCCACGGCACAATGGTATTGGGTTCAATTCCCACTCAAGACAAACATTTGTTGACGGGCCCGTTGGCGCAGTTGGTTAAGACGTGGAGTCTTAACCTATAGCGCCGCAGGTCGTGGGTTCGATTCCCACACAGGACATACATTTGTGTGCATGAACATGTCTGTATGTCCTGAGTCTGGGTGTAATTATGTATATTAAGTATGTATTAACAAACAAAAAGTAGTATATGTATTATATCAGTTATCTGGTTTCTATAGTACAAGCTCTGCTTAGTTTGGGATCAGATGACCGTGCGTGAGGAATGTCCCAGGATGTCCCAGGATTTGTGTGTCTGTTCTTTCTGGGACTGGATTTAGATAAGATGTAAGGGAGGTAGAGCATAGCATTTCTTCGCTAGAAAGCAGCTCGACTGGGGAAGTACATCCACCTTATAGATAACCGCAGCCAAGTGAGTAAGGTTTCCAGAGCTCATCGGGCAGGGGCAAGGGCTGAGTGATGTCGTTGCAACAAGCGTCTTCGCTTATTGCAACACTTGTGGCATCTCAAGCGTCCATAGGGCAAAAAATACAAGTAGTTTATGTATATTCTGGTCTCCAAAGAATTAGCTGTATAGTTTGGAACCAGGATAGAATATTGGAATAAATATTCCGGTGGTAGAGACTTATCAGGGCCTAAACTGATAGATATAACTGATGTGATATTGTTAAAAAAACAGACATTATTTTGCTGTAAGACAATTAATCAGGCTATTCCTATAAAAATCTAACAGCATCTCAAACACTAGTATCTTTAAGCCAAAAGTGATAAGCACACAAAGTTATAAGGGAACTCGCTCTCAAGTTCTTTACTCATACGTGCATGAGCTGCCCAGCGAAAGGTTTGAAACAGATTATGAAGTTACCTACCGCCCCGTCTGTAAAAATTACATTACGTAGTGTATATCTGTCCTGTAAAATAAAAACCGTCCATGTGCGAGTCGCAGTCGACCGTCCTATGCCGTATAATTTAGATCATAATTGTTGTAAAAATACCGGCCCGCGTAACTGTTTATTTGTATAGGTTTTTTTTTCTTATTTTTTATTCGAGGAAGCCGGTAAAGTGGAGGTAACATTCCCCAGTTGAGCTGTGAGTCTCTTTAAAATCCTTAGAATTTTGATGATTTCGAAAAACCTGTGCTTGAAATAAACTTCTTCCCATTTTCCCTGTAATATTTACATCAAGTTTAACAACTAATATAAAATAATTATTTCAGACTTTTTGCTTTGTGAACTTCGTAGATAAGAGGCGAATGATATTTTTTTACATTTTCATCATAAGTCAACAATTACGCAATAATAAAAGAAAATAAATACCTATTTTGGAATGTTCAAATGAAGCCCTCTCATAATTACTTGTAGCCCTTGTACTTCATAATTTCGGCCCCCCATTTCAGCTCCTATTGCAAAGTAAATCATTTTAAAAGTTTTTCAATTCGAATAAGGTGGCGTCATCATCATCATCATCAGCTTACAATGTCCCACTGCTGAGCACAGGCCTCCTTTCACAAATCAGGGTGAAAGGGTAGATACTCCACCACGCGTGCCCACTGCGGATCGGTGGAGGTAGGCTAGTTGTCAACGACTATTGGAGTTTTCAAGCCGCCTAGAAGGCCTCCAACTAGCCTAATGACTATCACATCATCATCATCATCATCATTTCAGCCTATCGCAGTCCACTGCTGGACGTAAGCCTCCCCCAGGGCTCGCCACATGGCCCGATCTCCCGTTTTCGCCATCCAGTCACCGCCAGCCACTTTTTTCAGGTCGTCGGTCCATCTGGCCGGAGGGCGTCCTACACTACGCTTGCCGAGTCGTGGTCTCCACTCGAGAACCCGTCTACTCCACCGATAATCGGTTCTGCGACAGATGTGACCAGCCCACTGCCACTTCAGTCTGCTACACTTCTGTACTACGACTTTGGTTTTTTGTCGGATAATCTCGTTCCGGACTTTGTACCTTAACGAGATTCCGAGCATACCCCTTTCCATAGCTCGCTGTGTGACGTGTAGTCGGTGGGCTAGTTTCACTGTCAGGTTCCACGTCTCGGCTCCGTATGTCATGACCGGCAGGACGCACTGATTGAATACCTTGGTCTTCAGGCATTGTGGCAAGGGTGACTCGAAGATGTGACGCAGCTTTCCAAATGCTGCCCAGCCAAGCTGCACTCTTCTGGTGATTTCACTCTCAAAGTTGTCTCTACCCAGCTGTAACTTTTGTCCTAGGTAGACGTACTCCTGGACAACTCCAATGGCTACACCTTCGACGGAAACGGGCACAGGGACGATGTGCTCGTTGAACATGACCTTAGTCTTGTCCAAGTTCATCCCTAGCCCAACGCGTCTCGAGGCAGCATTAAGACCGGACAGCATTTCCTGCAGGTCTTTCAGCGATTCTGCCATTATAACTATGTCGTCAGCAAAGCGGAGGTGTGTGAGATATTCACCATTGACATTGATGCCCATTCCATTCCACCGCAGGGTCTTGAAGACATCCTCCAGAGCATTGGTGAAGAGTTTCGGCTATGACAATGAATGACTATCACAATTAAGTGATAACCGGGACCAACGGCTTTACGTGCCTTCCGAAGCACGGAAACGCTCGATTTGAAATACCACTAGGCGGTCACCCTTCCAGGTACAGACCACGACAGTGGTAGCTTTACTTGCCGATCGATTAAGAACGGCTTATCATGCTACACCACGAGCTCTTCACGAAAGCTGGGGTAAGCAATATTTAATACTATTAAAAATATTTATTTATTTAAACTAATATTTAAAAAATGTAACCTTGCTGAGTTTCTTGCCGGATTCTTCTCAGTTGAAGGCCGAGTTCCGAACCGGTGGTAACTTCAGTAAATGTGACCTTCATAGGTGACCTTCTGGGGCCTAAATTCAATTGGGCTTTGACTTTGATTTATTTCAAATCAATAGCGTTAGTGGTTGCAGAAATATACCGCTTTGACAGACGGACGGACGAATGGACAGACAGATATTCAGAGTGGCACCAAAAGGTTTCCTTTTTTTACCTTTTTAGTTCGATACCCTAAAACTACTTTTCACATGAATTGACTGGCCGATTGATGAAATCAATGGACGATACGTAAAGCGATAACGTATCGTTATCTTGCTACAAAGTGATGAGTGTAATGTTTTTAACGTCGGAATGTTAAAACGATTTATCTGGTCGATTCGTAGTTTAATCCAAAATCAAAAGATTATAATCTGATACCAATGATGATGAATGTTTTTACCATCCCATACTGACTCTATGCTATATATATTTTGGTAAGATGATTTGCAAAATCTAACCATGATTACGTATGACGAATAACTGACATATTCGCAAAAAAAATGTTGTTAAACAGCACTTAGTTATTTCAAAGAGCATTCGTTTTTGTATGAAGTTTGTTATAAAAAATAGCAACACTTCAAATCTAATGGCAACATTTAAAATTGGCACATTTATCTGAAACATTGGGGGTCACCTAGCTAATTTAAGTCTTTTTTTTTAGTTTTTAATGGTTTTAATGTTTGCTAGCTGAATGACTTAGCTTTGCTCTTTCAGTTTTTTTTTTTTGAGGGTGGTAGCCAACTAGACGGGTACTACAAAGTACTCTACCACCGTGCTATGGTTTCCTCACGATGTTTTCCTTCACCGAAAGCTCAAGCTCATTGTAGGATTCGAACCCGGGACCTTCGTAAAAAATAAATATAATAAAGAAGAGAAAATCTTTGCTGAAATTCACCTCTTATGTATGAATTTTTTTTCTTGGGCTAAATTCTGTGCCGTTAAGATATCGCTGCAATATTTACGATATTGAGAACGAAGATTAGATTATAGTACCTAGGCACAATTAGAAGGTAAAACAATTTTCAGCATGTACCTATCATCTGCACTACATTAGGCCTGCGTGTCGTGTTGCGCGGACGCAAAATACACAGAAAAACCGATAATGAACCATTATAACATAGATCTAATACTTCATAACATTTTTGAGAGAGGTAGAGCATAGCGTTTATTCGTTCAAAGAGCAGCTCGACTGGGGAATTACCTCCACCTTACAGAATACCGCAGCCAAATAACTTTATTTTGTGTAAAGTTGTGTTCCTGCGCGTGAGTAAGGTCGCCAGAGCTCATAGGGGAGGGGGGAAAGCTCGGTAACCCTTGAGCGATGCTTCTTGTGTTGCAAGCGTCCATATGGCTACGGTAACCGCTTACCATCAGATGGAAAGTATGCTTGTTTACCGACTAAGTTGTATAAAAAAAAAAGTACCAAATACAATTAAAATAATACCAAAATTCGATAGATGAAGCAAGATCAATCCAATCGAGTAATAAGGTAGAGCAAGCATTAGTTCTCGGCAACCACCGTCAATCACCGTCAAATATACTACTATATTGCTTTGGAATGCAAATTGGATATAATTCTAATAGGATATACCTAATTATCTTGAGGGCTTACTCAAAGTTAAATTATTAGTGATTCTTCCATATTAGATCAGATACCTACCTAACTATATGTATATAACACAGAATTTTAAATAGATCTGACCTGTGATCTGACAGTCTTCTATAGGTTTTTTTTTATTCCTATAGATGGTTGTGCTTGGCCTCAACAACACCAAGCTCTCCCTGCCGTAAAGGATTCTAGGGCTGCGTTTCCCATTAGCCGGGTCGCGACCCGGTACCGGGCCATCAAAATAAAATACCGGGTCGCAACATTCCCGCCCTGTTTTCAAAATAAGCAGCAGCTCCATACTTCGCACTAAAATTTTGTGACTAAATAGGCGATTGGTAACAAAATATGTAGTATTAATAAAGCATTTTTAATATTAATAAATGTGTATTATTTTACCTAAGCTTGGGTTTAAAATTATTAAGTGGGTCACGAAGGAGCAGTGTGAAAATTACCGGGCCATGGCAGAACAATGTTTGGGAAACACTGCCCTACGGAATACATCGGTAGGTGATTGATGATAGTTTTTCAACAGGCCAGGCACTACATAGTAGTTAAGTAGAACGTAAGTACTATTATCTATTCCGTGGTTGTGAGTAGGTACCTACTCTTTTTTGACGGGCCAGTTGGCGCATTTGGTTAAAATTTCACCTATCGCGCCGCAGGTCGTAGGTTCGATTCCCACACAGGACATGCATTTGTATGCATGAACATGTCTGTATGTCCTGAGTCTAGGTGGAATTATGTAAATTAAGTATGTATTTACAAAGAAAAAGTATATGTATTATATTAGTTATCTGTTTTCCATAGTACAAGAGCTCTGCTTAGTTTGGGATCAGTAGACCGTGTGTGAGGAATGTCCGAGGATATTTATTTATTTACTAGCTGCCCGGTACGACTTCGTTCCCGTGGTGTCCTATTAACCTATACCCTAACCTACCACCACCCCTACCCTTCCCAACCCAACCCTCCAACCCTCCTACCCTACCCTACCCTACCCTACCCTACTACACTACCCTGCCCTGTGATGGCGTGACCAAGGGAAATAGGGATTAATTTTTATAAATATAGATTAGTCTTGCACGGGCTAAGCCCTTTAGGCACGATTAGGTATGTAAAAATTATGTCCGGCCCTAGATAACAATATAATCCTCTGTGCCCGAGATATATGGATGCCACGCGTTCGCCATGACTGCCCGTGACGCACGCTTAATTTTATATCAATATTTTTTACTTACCAATAATTCAAATGTTTTAAACCCGGCAGGAGGCGCTACCGGGTAAAAAATACCCAGACCGTGGTTCATAGGCTAATATTTCTTGGCCAAGTTGTCCCACGTTTACGGCAGCCTAGGTACCTCTCGGGGGGGGATGTGGCAAGGTGTGCGCGGAGCGTCGATGTGTTAGCCCATGCGGTGCGACCAGGATGGACCTCCAAAGTGATTATGGGTATTTTTTACCCGGTAGCGACGCTTTGTGTTGCACTTTTTTTTCATCAATTAGTTCCATATTTTGCGTTTTAAATGATTGTTTATGTGCCAAGAAAAGGTAATGTGGTACTTTTAGTATCAAATATGCATCATGATGCAAAAATAAACCATGAACTGGCGAAAAAAGAAAACCCGAAATAATAACCGACTACAATAGATACAAGTGTGGAGTGGACGTGGTCGATGAGTTTTGTGGTACGTATTCCGTACCAAGAATCACAAAAAGATGGCTCTTAGTGATATTTTATGGTTTCATGAATATTGCAGGCATCAATGCTTGCCATCGTCATACAAAACGAAGAGAACTCTGGCCACAGCTGTAATCCTCAAAGGGACTACAAAACAGAACATCCCTTAGTGCTTATTTTAACTCTTCAGGCAGAGGCAGCTAGTTACCAACTTGCGAATGAAAATAAATAAGCATAGAATTTGTTTTTGGAAATGAGGGACCAGTGACGAGGGCGTCATAACGATCTATTCAGTCAGCTTCGTCAGCGTCGCGTTGCTCAGTCTGTACTTGGAAGAAAGACCGAAAAACAAAAACATCCTACAGATTGTGCTCTGTTATGATCTTTAAAAAGTATATAATACCCATTCGTGACAATTGTTGCCAAGAACCACCAAGAACGCAAATAAATGTGGATAATTAGATAGTTCTTACATTTCGATGCGAGTTTTTTAACTGATTTTCGATACACTAAGTTCGTATCGTTTTTATTTTGTCCGTTTTAAAGCAAAGAGTCTATTTTGTTGTATATCTTATATTTAGTGCCACACTTGTACATTTAAAATGTTTTTTAAAAATAATTTCTAGGAAAAACTAAGATAAAACAGGGTTTTGATTTATGATGGATTAAATAATATTATTTTGAGCAGAAATTGTAACAGCCCTTATTTTTTAGTAAATACTTGTATTTTTCAGTAAATGCCAGTCTTATTTACAAAAAAATAAAGAAAACATATAAATAAAACAAATAGAATCACTAAAAAAAATATATGTCTACATTTATGAGGTACATTGAGTGATGGGTAATTTTTACCCAGTAGCGCCTCTTTGTGTTCTTTTTTTTGATGCGCCTCCTGCCGGGTTAAACAAGCCAATGACTTTTAATTTACTTTATATATAAGGTTTTTTGTGAGGAATTCCTTTTATGTAGGTAGAAGGATATAGAGAAAAAATACTGAAATGAACAATGGACTCTTTTTTTCTGTATAAGTTTTTTTTTATCCTAAATTCTAATATAAAAAATATATTATGCATAATTTGAAATAGTATGCGCATCATAATAACACAGTTTGATTATGTCGCTCAACGACCTCGGCCTCGACCTACTGATCCGACAGAAACCTTCCATCTGACACATTCCTAAAAAATTAAATATACATATATACATACATATTATACAAATATGATATCTTTTAAATACATGAAAAAAGTACCGACAAGAGATTTAAGACAAATTATTGAAAATAGCTTTTTATTTCATTATGTCAAGCAATCATGTCAATCAATTCTTTTTTTAATCTGTATTCTAATTTGTATGTCTAAAGCTGGGGCGAATAGCTAGTTTAGTGATATTATAGAAGTTATCTACAGTTATAACTTTTACAAGTTTTTAATATAATAAAGTTGACAACCCTAGACGCCAGAGGTTTCCAACCTCTTTGCTAATAATTCAAAATGGCTTAAATTAGCACGTCACAATACAGTCATGTGAGCCAAACAAACACCAAATATACTGTGAAATGTATGGTGTTATGTCAAAGTACAAAACAAATTACATGCAAGACACAATTAGTTCTGAAAAAAGTCATATTTCTGGTAATTCAGCTCATTTCTGAATAAGTCCAACTGTTATTTTAGTAAACTAATTGTCATTACGTGATGATGAATGGAAGTGCCATGGAACTATGAGCCGAACGAACCGAATTAAATTTGCATAATTTTATTTATTATTTATTTATTTAAGAACGTAATAATTTATTTTTCTTCTTATGCTTACCACTCTCGACAGAGTTGCCACTTCATTGTTATATTATTTATAAATAATTTGTGGCTTGCTTTATAACACGTTCCTTTATCGCTAACTGCTGCTTTTGGTGAAGTCAGGAAGCCGATCGTTTGTCTTGGTTGACTTTTCATTCCGCATTGAGAGTTTGAGACGTTGACAGTGACAATAAGGCTCAGTACCATTTGTGCCTGCTTGGGCCGGTACTGATTTTACTCACGCACACGTATGAAATTTTCGGCTTCACTTTCTTGTAAGGTTTTTTTATGTCTATGGTCTGTATGTCCTGAGTCTGGGTGTATATTAAGTATGTATTTACAAACAAAACGTAGTAAGTATATGTACCTATATCAGTTGTCTGGTTTCCATACTACAAGCTCTGCTTAGTTTGGGATCCCAGGATATTTATTTACTTTACCATGCGCCTCTTCGTCCATTGATAATATACTATACTGGAGTCTTCGTCTCATCAAAGCATGTAGTGATTTTTGGCACATTATTGTTGATTGTCTAACTGCGGTTTACCTTCCATCCATCTTGGGGAGTGGTTCTTCCATGTGGAGATAGGTACTAACTATGTTCAAATAAATCATGCAAATAAATGTTCAAATAATATTTACTTTATATTTTTTCTGTTATATTCAATATGGGTCATGGTTTCGACATTGGGTGAGGATATACATGTTATTGGAGTCTTTTTCCTGCTTGAAACCGGTTTTTTTTTTTGCTCTCATTTAGGACAATTATCTACCGTTGTGTGTGTACCCGCACTTGAGAGCAGTTCCTTCCAAGGCTTTGTATTTTTACCACTTTTGGCCACATCATGACTTACCATGGATAGTGAAAATGTGGTCAAACACCGACCTATACATAGAATAACAAAGTACTAGAGGCCTAATTTGAAGGGCTCCAAATCATTAATTGTAAAAATAAAGGGAGAGGATGTGTTTTTTGCGTGTCCGAATCGTATGAATAAACAATCCGGTTCAAGTAACCAGTTGGTGAAAATAACCTCTCAAGCCACTGCTCTTGTTTTTTCTTCTGGTTCTTATGCAAATATGTAGATGCGTCATTAAATATTTATGGCCAAGTATATAAGAGAAAAAATAAATGTTTTATTTTCGTTTTAAGATTGCACTAATCCCAAAGATTAGCAAATTACTCAAGGCATCTGTCAATATTAGGAAACCCGACCTCGTGTAGTTAAACACATAAAAATAACCACTGAAAATACTTGCAAAATGTGCGTGATAATCCGTGATCTTTCAGTTAACACTTGCTTAAATTTGATTGTAAAATAAACACGCTGCAGCTTTTTAATTTAAGGACTTTAAGGCCCTCATAACTATGTCAGTCCTGTTATTTTTTTATTGTGTATAGGCCTGTGTTTGACCATAATCTCACCATGGTAAGTGTTGATGTGGCCGAAGGCTAGAAGGAACTGGCTCTCAAGTGCAGCTGTCGGAACTCACCGATAGGTGCTTGGCGACAGATTTTCAACTTGAGGGTGGTAGCCAGCCAGATGGGTACTACAAAGTACCCAACCACAGTGCTATGGTTTCCTCACGATGTTTTCCTTCTCCGAAAGCTCAAGGTCATTGTAGGATTCAAACCCGGGACTCGGTATCCGACGTCACTGCCACTTTCATGGCTATCAATACTCTCTTGCATAATGGAATTCACATTCTAAGCTGTCCATGTCAAATCTATTTAAATTAACACCAGTTCCGAAGTCAGCCCCGAACTGAGAAACACCGACAAGAAACTCAGCAAGGATATATTATTCTATTATTTTTTTCGCCTAATATGCAGTCTGCACATTACTGGTAAAATAACTCAACTGAGGTGGTTTCACTTATTTTTGACTCCTGAGAAAGACAGCACCACACCATCATGTGCCCATACCATTACGTCTACAACATCGAGGTCAACTATGAGGTCCATCCAAATATACAGTTTTTTTTATAGTATGAAGTCGGTTAACCAGCGTACGGCCCTCCTGATGCCGATGCTGTATTATGGATGCCTGCAACACATTGGGCATCACTCACGCGGTACCGCCCCTTCACCTTCCCCAATGAGCTCTAGCGACCTTACTCACGTGCAGGAACACAACCTAAAGTTATTTGGCTGCAGTATCCTGTCAGGTGGAGGTACTTCCACAGTCGAGCTGCTCTTTGAGCGAATAAACACTATGCTCTACCTCTCTTAAAGGTATTGTACTTACTTATAGCTCAGCTTATAGTGTATATCGGTAAATCTTTATATTCCGTTTTTGAATTCTCTGATTTCATGTCCACAGGTTGACAATAAGGTACGCGGTCCACGGTCGGTCAGTGGTTTACTAGTTAAAAATGTACAAAAATTGGAGTGGCACTGCTTCATACTCTATCATAACTTGCTAACTTTGTCACACAAAGGCTAACTTTGTGACAGGTGTTCGCAACTTGACTAAGTTATTTACCGACTGTTTAGTTCATGGTTGCAAGTTTGTTGAATTAGTACATATAGAAATTATAACTATTAAGGAAATGACCATCGATATTTAGTTTGTAGAGGTTCATCCTCCGAAATAGACTATTAATTGTTTAAAGTGATGGTTCCGATAAAGGTAACATAGGTACCTAAATTAAACAAAAATAATGTAATACTATTTAATTTATAGTATCATAATCATACTTTGATTATATCCCTATGAAATTTGGTAGAGCTCATAATCTCTTACAGCTAGGAACCATTCCGATTGAACCAGCATTCAATTTTAAAAAACACAATAATTTTGGTGTGTCTGTTTAGGAGCTACAAAGCCAACGCCAATCATCATCAAACTTATAACACACCCCTTAGTTTTCGACGTCGCGATTTAAAAATGGTCATTCGCTAGGAGACAATTAATGAAGGGAAATATTGGCATTCTATCTCTTTCTCGCAACAGTAATCTAAGTAGGTGTAAATGTAACATGTAAGTAATACGTAGATAATATAAGTTTAATTATTTATAAGTATAGACTTAGATAGCAAGTACGATAACCAATCAGAGAGATAATCGGTTTTGGCTAAGTATTCTAATTCAGTATGATAATTACATCCAACTGAATAATGTGGTCCTGCGCAATTTTGATTTTTACTTTATCAATATCGAGCCAATATGTATCAGGTGAGTTATTTTTATTAAACGACTTAAAAAAAAGGAGGATGTTCCCAATTAGTTTTTTTTTTAAATCTTTTTTACCTCATATCTCCGTCATTTATGAAACGATTTGGAAAATTCTTTTTTGTTTCGAAGGGTACACTTCCCGTTTGGTCCCATTGTCATCTGGTCAGGTTTTGATTGCTTTTTAGTGTACTTTGAAGTCGGTTTAAGTTGTTTGTAAAACAGTTTTCAATTATTTTTTAATATCCTACATCCTAAATTAAAATTGCAAGATCAACTGTTCCTAATTTCCTAACTAAATTAGAAATAGAAAGAATATTCCAAACTACTAGTTTACTTTTTAGTTGTTTTTTACGGCTAAAACAAAAATCTATTTAGTTTGATTAATTATTATGTGAATGTAGACTAGAAATCTTCAAGAATCTGTAACAATGTTAAAAAAATACAACAAACTTTTGAAGACTGTACACGATCTCATTATACGAAATAATTACAGCTAGAAAATATTTTTACAGCAGCTACATTATACAATGTATACAGAATGTAACGGAAAGTGTATAGATATCCATTACTTGTAATCCACTGTTTTGGTACTAGGCGCGCAGATCGCGGAAGAGAAAGTGTAGTACGTACCTAGTATTTATATACTCTGAGATATTAATATTAACCAGAGACGCAAAATGATAATGAACCTCACTGACCGGTGACATTTTATTAATCTAATAATAAAATAGGATGCATAAATTTGGTATGAATTTTGAGTTATTTATTTTGAGTTAAAAGTTTTTATAATGAGTCTGTACCTGATGTAGTCTCCACCCTACGAACGCTACGGTGTAATGAAAGGGGATTTTTTTTTTCAGTGATTCAGTAATAAACTAGAGCCTCAAAACACTAAAACCTCAAAGCAGTTCTAGTGCTTTGAGGTTTTAGTGTTTTGAGGTTCCTCGAATGCTCAGTAGAATCGATCCTTTTGTATCAAATATGTAAGTGGTATTACCATTGTTAGTAAAACTATGGTACTTGCGTGTTTTTTATACTAAGAATAACGTTGTTTATTATAACTCTCGTATGCAACTCACTTTCTGCTACAGATTAATGTATCAAGGTGTGCATTTAATATTCCAGAACACTTTAGGACTTAACTAGTCCATAATATAGGCAAAATACTCAACTCACGTAGAGCTTACGGGCTTACGTACAGTCGAGTGTAAAAACAAATATGGATAGTCAAAATGACCTAGAAATAATACAAAAGTAGACTTTTGTCTACATATTTTTACTCTTAAAAAAACAAAACACGTTGGCATTTTCTCTTAGTTTGGTCATAATATTGAGTTCATGGCCGCATTCAAATTTCTTAAGTAGAATGTAATAAAATTCGGTGTAATGTTCCAAACTCAGTATGTGATCAGAGTTAATACTCTGACATGACATGCTTATGCATGTCCTAACTTTTTAAAGTCTAAAAAATAAATTGCAAAGTTGCAAATTTAAAAAGCTGAAATTTAAGCCTAGTTTTAGCTTCTTGCCTTAATGATTAATACTGATGATAAAAGAGAATCTCGAAAAACTATAACATCAATGTGATCTTCAAGCAAGAATACTTACAACGGAAGCCGGTGGCGGCATCATCTATAATAATAACATAGAACAAAACAAAACAGTGTGTAGCCTACAAGAACACCATCTATTGTTGCAGGCCAATTTGGTCCTTTCGATCAGAACTTCGGATACGTTACTGTCCGTGAAGGGGCCCACATGTTCTACTGGTTATTCTACACCACGGCTGAGGTGGGCCACTACACTGAACGGCCTCTCATAGTATGGTTACAAGGAGGCCCAGGAGGGTCCTCTACTGGTATTGGAAACTTCGATATTTTGGGCCCCCTTGATTTATCGCTGCAAGAGAGAAATTACACATGGGTGAGCAACAGTTTTCACGCGCTACTTTGTGTCTATTAGATGCAAGAATCTACAAATCAATAGTAAAATGATAAGAAATTTTTAGTACACATTTTGTAGTTGTATCTATCTTTCTATCTATTCTGTTTTACTTGTAATATAAGGTACCATACTACCATCATTTCTTCAACCAAGTCCGTACCTATTCGTTTTGCTTTAATAAATTATTTTGATTTTCAGGTAAAGAATTTCAATGTACTCTTTGTGGATAACCCCGTGGGCACAGGTTTTAGTTATGTCGATGACCTTCGTTATTTGACCACCACAAATGATGAAATCGGTAAAACTTTATTCAATACGAATAAGTAAGTAGCTTCGTATATTTTTTTTTATTTCACTACCGTTTTGTTGGTAGCATTGGACTTCGTCGAGTTGATGCGAGGCTTCTATGAAGAGAATCCAGAATTTAAAGAAGTACCATTATATATCTATGGACAATCTTATGGTGGGAAGATGGCTGTTGATATGGCGATCAGGATTAATGAAGCAAGTAGCATTGTCTTTTTAAACTTAGTCATCAATTACCTATCTTTTTTGATATTGGTACTGTCACGGAAAGTTTTGAGTCCGCTATAATTTTTTTGATTTATCTAAACTTTTAAGGTCCCTAAATAAATGTTGTCCATACTAGGCAGAAAAGAATGGTACAATCGAATCGGATCTAAAAGGGATAGCAATGGGCAATGCATGGATATCTCCCGTGGATGCCACCCTTACCTGGGGACCTCTGCTACTGGCTGCAGGTCTTGTAGACGAGGCAGGCTATGAGGACATCCAAGAAGCTGCCAGAGAGGCTGAGCGGTTGTACAATGAGGGTTTATACTGGCAGTCAACTGCGCAATGGGCTGCCACGCAAGGAGCAGTATTCAGAGGCACTACTAGTGTTGACTTCTACAATATTCTTACTAAGATGACGGTTTCTTATTTGCCTGATACACGAAGCGATTACGGTATCTTAACTATAATCTGTTATTAAGCTTTTAAGATAATTTTACTGACTATATTGATGAAGTTATAGTAGAATAGAATTAGTGTAGTGTATAGTACAATATAAAGCATGCATGCAACTTTTTTTAGAAATATCCCGCGACATGATGATCCACGATCGTCCATACAATTCACCAACAAGGCAAGAGGGGCTCGATCTGTATACATTGATGAACACATTAGTGAAGGAAGCTCTGGGCATCCCGGCTAATGTGACCTGGGACTCCATGTCCGACCAAGTGTTTGACACATTGAGGGAAGACTTCATGAAACCTGTCACCGATGGCAGTAAGTTGGCTTCATTTTTCTACTATTGCACGTCTAAAATGTACTTCAAATTCGCACTCCACTTTGTAATAGTGCGTCCATGCTTGGCGAACCGAGCACGAGCCTAGACACGAACGAGCATACTACGAGCACGATTCGCGAAGCGTGCTCGCGAAGCTCGAACGAGCGCGATTGACAGATTTTTCACGAACAAAAGGATTTGCATCGTCCTCGTTGTAGGTTCGTTCGTGGCTCGGCTCGTGCTCGATTCGCGTAGCATGGACGCACCATTAAATAAATAAATAAATAAATAAATATCCTGGGACATTTCTCACACACGGTCATCTGATCCCAAACTAAGCAGAGCTTGTACTATGGAAACCAGATAACTGATATAATACATATACATACTTTTTGTTTGTAAATACATACTTAATATACATAATTACATCTTACAATTGGGTTGGCCAAGCATATGGATGCTTGTTTGCTATTCATACAAATGTAGAGCATAGAGCGCTCCAGGCGCTTGCCCGAAACTATTGCTATAACTGAGGGCCAACCAATAATATAATCCTTGCTTATGTTTTGTCCTTCTTTGAAATCCGACGTTAAAACAGGACAAAAGAAAAGGTTATAATAATATTGTTTAAAGAGCTTGTGGTTGGCCCCCAACTCTCTAAGAGGTGCTCTAAAATATTTGACGATGATTAGGTGTCGATAAATAGGTGACTTAGCGTTAATGAGTATTTAACTCCATGCTAAGGTATTATTTGGTAAGATATGTTATTTATAAGTAACACTTTAGTGGCCAAAACCATAATCAACTTTGTTGTAAAGCAATTTGAATTTTAGTTGAAATCACAATGTAACTCGGTTAGTTTTACTTTCACGGAATAAGCAAAATTGATTTTGTTAAAGCTGTAGATGTAAATAAGTGCATTTACATCGTCGTCAAAATTGATGGTAACTTCATTTCAAGTGCTTCCCGAGTTTCCATGGATACCTTTATTCTTTTCAAATGCTTTATCGGTTCTAAATAATGTATATTTTCATTGATATTTCAGTTGAGAAGCTATTGAACGAGACTGATATTATTCTTACAAAATATAATGGGAATCTTGACCTGATTTGTGACACTCCAGGTAATTTGTTACTTTCTTATCTGATACAGACACCTACAGATATAATATAAATAATAAAAATAAATAAATAATAAATTAACTAAATTATATAATAGATACTTAGTTAAATTATTGTTATTTTAATTGTGTTTCAGGACAAATTCTTTGGGTAGACAGATTAAAGTGGAGTGGTGCAGAGGGATACAAAAACGCACCTCGTAATCCTATATGGGAAAATAACAAATTGGAGGGTTATTACAAATCGTATGGTAACTTCAGATTCTTTTGGATTAATGTGGCTGGACATAGTGTAAGTTATTAGAGATTTTTGGTGTTTTTAAATTATTTAGACAATAGACAAAGCTTTATTTGACATCACAAAAATAAAATAAAAATTACTAAGTATGCAAAAAACAAAAACAAAAGCTTAAAATTAAAATTAAAATAAATAACAAAACAATTATAATAGTAACACACAAAGCTTTTATTATTATGATACTTATACCATAAAAGAAAAAAAAACATAACAATTAAAAATAAAAATTTCATAGCAATGTTCATGTTTTTATGACAAAAAGGGGTAGGTACATAAAAATTTATACATCTTTAAAATATTGTAGGGTTCCATAGGCTTTAGAAGTTAACGAGTAATAGTCGGCTAACTTATAAAATGTACTTAGAAAAGTAAAAATAAAAATTTCGTAAAAGTTCCATTTACTTAGATAAATTTGTGTAAAACAAATAGAAAATACCCTCCTTGTAAGTCCGCAGTCCGTTGTGATGGGCAACAACGCTCTGACTCTGCGCGTGGCTCGACATGCACTTGGCCATTTTTTTAAATACTGATAACTCTATTTAAAATTATATTTATGCAGGTACCAAGGGACAATCCAGCGGGCACAAATGCATTCCTCAGAGACATGACTTCGTTTGGCTGATGAAATAATAATAAATCATGATTTCACATAAATATGAGCAGTTATTTGAACTCCCTTGCCTTTGTTAAATATAAGTACCTATCATTTTCAAATCATACTGATACGTAAGTCCCAAATATAAATAAAGCCTGGATATGAGGACAGTTAGTCGCGGTAGACAACCAGCCACCAAGGGCAAATAGAGTTAATTGAATAAGCAACAGACCGTAATGCCCGTAATAGATCGAAGTTGTCAACGCCAAATAATAAATGGCTTTGACTTTAACAGGCCGTTCGATTCCTATCCAGGGCAAATATTTTCCTGTCTTATTACGAACTATGTCCGCCGCGGTTTCACCCGCGTTCCCGGAATAAAAAGTAGCCTATATCCTTCTCCATACCATAGGCTATCTGCATGCCAAATTTCATGATGATCCGTTGAGTAGTTGAGGCGTGAAGGGGTAACAAACAAACAAACAAACTCACTTTCGCATTTATAATATTTAGAAAGGATATTATAAAAAGGTAATTCATTTTGTAAGGAAGACAAACAACAAGCCGTCCTGCTTTCTTCCTATCCCTGTCTATTTGCGTATTAATTATGATTGATTGATTGATTTATTGGTTATTTTTTTAAAGTACCTAATCTAAAGGTGACTTTCAGCAATTTGCTTTAAACATACCCAGTTCTGCCATATTACCTTAAAAATAATTCGACTGTTTTACAAAAAACTTAAACCGACTTCAAAGTACACTAAGAAGTAATCAAATCCTGATCTGATGACAATGGGACCAAACGGGAAGTATACCCTTCCAGACAAAAAAAGAATTTTTCAAATCGGTTCATAAACGACGGAGTTATGAGGTAACAAACATAAAAAAAAAAAAAAAAAAAAAACATACAACTGAATTGAGAACCTCCTCCTTTTTTTGAAGTCGGTTAAAAATATATCTTAATGAATATTAATAAAATCTGTTAAGTTAATTATAGTATATATTATTATAGATTTTTTTTAAGTCGTAGGATAAAATTATAATACTTAACATACAATCGATACCCCAATATTCTAAAGAAGACCAATATAAAATAGATGATCGCCTAGCCTATATGGCATTTTATTTCTTTCTTGCAACTTTTCGTCGATAACTTTCACTACTTGTAGTAAAAAAACGGTTAATTAATATTTTGACGTGGTTGAATACAAAGCTGAGGAAAATATAGATAAGTAATAATTATCACTCTTTTTTTATAATTTATTATCATTCTTATTATTATGTTACCTTAAACTTGATGAAAAATTATTAAATATTATTTTCATCGTAATTTTGTAGTTGATTTTACTCCTACAGATCTAATTTTATAGAAATGTAATACTTACTTTATTAGATTCATATTACTAAGCAAGCTTTATAGACAATTCCCTATAGCCGATAGAGACATTTACCAAGTATAGTCGGGCAAAGCATAATACTCTACAACTATAGGTACCTACGTACTGTATATTCATTATCACATTAATTATAATAAATTGTATCACGATAAAACAGCCTAAGCTCTTATCGTTGCACAAAGATTAGTACAATTTAAACACTAATTCAATTGATACTCAAATAGACTGTATACTAAAAGGGTGTCGGAATTTGTCAGACACAAAAATGTCTAATAAGACAGTGATCATTATAGTTTCTGTAATAGGAAGTTTGGCATTGGCTGCTGGATTAGGAGTTTTGATATGGTGGTTAGTAACAGACACTACTGATGACTCCTTCTCTATTATTGGTGAGTAGAATGATAATGTCAATAAGGACCTTACGCGGAACAATAATTCTCTGAGAAGAACTGGCAAGAAAATCAACACGGGTAGGTACAGTTTGTTGGTATTATTCGTCAATGTTTAGGACATGCTATTGTGTTTATTCACAATAGTTCCTCAAAGGATTATTATTATTTGTGTATCATTATCAAATGTTATAATAAGACAGCTATTTGAATTGCCTCCAGCATTTAGGAAGCTGGCAATGAAATTCATACGCGTGAAATGGTACAAATTGAATTGATATTTCAATGTATTCATTGCTCTTATTCAAAAGCACATTTGCTTGTATATTATTTCAATAATTACTCTGTTTACATACAACAGTGTAAGAAGCAAAATCCTTTCATTATCATCGTATTCTTTTCTACTCAACGATTCTACACTACAGCGTTTTTATGAAGCCCCTAAGGTCTTCACTCAGTATAACGGCACGGCTACGCCTCAGCAAGAACTTGCCATTCAAGTGACGCGTTTAAATAATGTGCGTTAAATTTGATACTGATAAGATAAAACAGTTGACGGCTCGCGGCAAGCATCAACTGTTTCATCTTGTCATAATAAAATTTACTTTAGCGCATATGATTTAAAGGCGTCACATGGATGGCAAGTTTTGCCGAGGCGTAGCCGTGCTGTTATAGTTAGTGATGATCTTTAGCCCACACTTGTAAACGATTACAAATTAATAACATAGTAAAGTAAGTACAAATAGTGCTATGGCTGTCATAAAATAATTATTATGCGTAGAACTCGAAGGCGAGGGTATCGGTGATGTCAAATTCCATGCAGCATTCACCAGAATAAGTGGAGCTGGAGATATGTTCTGGTGGTTTTACCCAACTGTCTCCAATGAGACCACATCTAGACCCATAATCCTGTGGTTGGATGGCGTGACGGGCATACCACCCAGTCTCCTGGCTAACTTCGGCATGTTCGGACCTTATGATTTCAATTTGAATAGGAGATCTGATTCATGGGTATGTATGTATTTTTTAGCAAAATTATGCATCAATCTTTTCAGAAAGTTGGTCAACTTAGGATATAGCAGTAATAATCTGTAGATACCTTTAAGATTGATTGTTAGTTGTGTCGTAATAAAATAAATCAGCGTTTATATCGAATAGACCACATAGTACCTACTAAAGTAAATTTTAATGTCCTACTGCCTATTTGAGTTGTGGACTTGATGTCCGAGAAAAGTTGCAAATTAAAATAAAATTATAATTCAAAATGGATTAGTATACCTATGATAAGAAATGTAGGTAATCCAAGTGATTGGTGATCGATTACGTACCAAGGTAACGAAAGTACAGAACGTTTAGCCTAATTTTATATTATTCATAAAACCCATAAGTAATAATTGAAGATATCAATCAGTTAGTGAAGAAATAATGAAACCTATCTTTTTAGGTCGATGATTATAATTTATTATTTGTGGATGCACCAATCGGAACCGGTTTCAGTACAGCTCCAAACAATGACGGAATCCCCAGCACTCTGGAAGAGAACAGTAATATACCAAATTTTATCAGTGTTCTTAAAAACTTTTAATGAGTTACTGTTATTAATAAATGTTGTCCTTTCAGCGCAACACTTGCTATTTACATTGGAGACGTTCTTTAGTCGTCATGAAAACTATAAAGAAAATCCTCTATACATTTTTGGGCAGGGTTCAGGAGCTCAATTAGCTCTTTCTCTCGCTGCTGAGCTACACAAGGTGAGTAAATGGCACTGGGTTTTGTTTGTAAAAGCTGTCCAATAAATAAAAAACAAACTTAAAAACGCCATCTTCTGGATTTTAGGTAGAACACTTAAATCACAACCTAAAAGGTGTTGTTATTGGAAATGGAATAGTTTCGCCTTCGTTGGCTCTTACAAAGCTAGGTTTCTACCTTGAAGAACTTGGCTACATCGATGGTAAAGGTCGAGATGCAATCGAAACCTTTTCCAGTGAAATTAATTCTTTAGTCAATGAAGGAAATTTGGAAGATGCGTTCGATAAATTCTTATCACTTGGAGATTTTGTCGATGAGAATGCTGGAGCTGTAGCTGTTAACATAGGGCATATTGTCGAAAAATTTACACGGGAAAATGCGTCACGAGGTAATACACTAATTACTAATTAAAAGTTAGCTAAAAATAAATTGATAACCTCTTTAGACTTCCTTCATATTACAGACTACTTTAGACAGAAGAAGTACCTCCAGGACGTGTTTAATATTGATACTTTCTCGTTCATGGAAGACATAGTTGCACCAGCACTAGGAGTTTCTAATGATGCGACATATGATGGGCAGAGAGAAGCTGCTCTGAGAGCATTTAGAGGCACTTTCATGGAATCGATTGTCTATAAGAGTATGTAGTTCTGCAAAAAGCTGGTTTAATATTTTTTATCCAATATCATTAGGTACTACTAACTCTTATATCTTTACAGTTGAAGACATTCTTCAAAACACCGATATAGAGGTGACCATTTACAATGGTAATCTAGACGCAGTCTCAAATACTCCAGGTACTTATTTAAGAACAATGATTTATAAATAAAAGACTAAAAGTAAAGTAAGTACCTTCTCCAAATATAATTTCGACTATAAATTTTGACCAGGTCAGCTGGAATGGGTCAACAAGCTACAGTGGAATGGTCAAGAAGAATTCTTAAGTAGTCCACGACAAACACTCGTTGTGAACAGTTTACTTGAGGGCTACTTCCGGGAAACAGACAGACTGAAATTTTATTGGATGAATGTTGCTGGACAATCGGTAAATAAATACCTAAATTAAGAAAATTTACTGTTAAAAAATTTAAATACTTAGGTAGTAAAATAAGTTTTAGGAAAGTTACCACAACCTGTACCAATTGTATTATATTTTTGTAGCTTTAATGATATTGATACTAATATTACCTACTTATTTCAGGTTCCGCTTGACAATCCTGTTGCAATGAGACGAGTTCTAAGGCGTATAACAGATGAATAAATTATTATTAATGTTGATATCAGAAATTAAGTTTTATTAATAATCCTATCTCGTAGGTGCATGAATGCGTTAATAAATTAACTAAATATCCTGTTTTTTTTTCACACACGGCTATCTGACCCCAAGTGTAGCTTGGATAAACCATTTGTTTATCCCTGCAACACCTTAAAAAACTCAAATTATATTCAAAATTCTATAGATTAAAGAGCTAGTTTTTCATTTTTAACCCTCCTTCCGGGTCAGTCGGGTAAAAATTATGCACTTTCTAGTCCGTTTGATGAACTTCGTAAGTAGCTCATCAAACGGACGTAAGTAAATATAAATAAAATAAAACAAAAATACCTTTTATTTCTTACTCAGAATTACTAAATACAATTACTAGGTACCTACATACATACATTTCATTAATTTATACAGACATTTGTTTAACAATTTTCTTACCTAATTCAATTCTTAAGTCATGCATATCATAATAATAATTAACAATGTACACTTAAAGAACAAAACAGGTAGTACATTACATTTTATTATACTAACTATTTATACAATATTATCATGTTACAATATTCTTCTTCTTCTTCTTATTTTTAATTTTGGCAACCAAGCCCAAATTAGGGCTCATTTCTGCCAGTGTCGAGTTATATTATAGTATCCAGTCACAAAATCACTTCACATTATAGTCCTCAGTCAGTCACCGTCCATAAAAGTCATGTTTTACTACAATGGTGGTCATTGTACTAAAACTCTTCACGGACATTTTGAGACAACTTGAAAAGTAACGATACACATAATTCATTTCATTTCACTTCACTGGTGCACATGGATGATCTTCATTGGGTAAAATACCACCAATATTACACAATAAAACTCAAAATACACAAATTTATGAAAATAAAAATGAAAATGCTACGTCACTCTGCAAGTTCCCGCCGCTAAGTATTTTTGGTGGTATTTTACCCAATAAAGATCATCGATGTGCACCAGTGAAGTGAAATGAAATGAATTATGTGTATCGTGACTTTTCAAGTGTCTCAAAATGTCCGTGTAGAGTTTTACTACAATGACCACCATTGTAGTAAAACATGACTTTTATGGACGGTGACTGACTGAGGTCTATGTGAAGTGATTTATTGTGACTGGAAACTATAATATAACTCGACACTGGCAGAAATGAGCCCTAATTTGGGCTTGGTTGCCAAAATTAAAAATAAGAAGAAGAACAAGTAAGATGTCGGACTTTTTGGCGGGAACTTGCAGAGTGACGTAGCATTTTCATTTTTATTTTCATAAATTTGTGTATTTTGAGTTTTATTGTGTATTTTTGGTGGTATTTTACCCAATAAAGATCATCATGTGCACCAGTGAAGTGAAATGAAATGAATTATGTGTATCGTGACTTTTCAAGTTGTCTCAAAATGTCCGTGTAGAGTTTTACTACAATGACCACCATTGTAGTAAAACATGACTTTTATGGACGGTGACTGACTGAGGACAAGTGATTTATTGTGACTGGAAACTATAATATAACTCGACACTGGCAGAAATGAGCCCTAATTTGGGCTTGGTTGCCAAAATTAAAAATAAGAAGAAGAAGAAGTAAGATGTCAACACTAAATTAAAGTGTCAATGTCAAATGTCAACTGTCAACAATTAATGTCAAACTTAATTCAAAGCAAGTGAAATCTTTCTCTTCCTTCATTCATTCTATTTTCTTTCTAGACAAATAATAATTGATTGGAATAAATGCTTTTGTTAGCTCCGTAACACGAAATAATAAATTCGCATGTTTTATAAATTGTGTGTTATCAACCATCCAAGATAATGATTTGTGTGCTTTAAAAACAGAGGACTGACTGAAAAACCAAAATTACGTGATTTGGTCAATATTGAACATAAACCTCGCAAAAATGGCAGATATTCTTGATATATTAGAGATAGAGCAGCCAGCATCAGAGATAAGTAGAGATAGCATCATTCACGGAGACAGAAATAAGAAAAAGTATGTGACTACCAAAGCGGTGAAGAGACCAGAGGGAATGCACAGAGAAGTGTTTGCATTGCTGTATAATGATAACAAGGACTTGCCTCCGTTGATGCCTACTGACACAGGTAATGCATTTGATTAAACCAAATCATTGCTATCTTTTTTACATTTGTTTTCAATACACTCCAAAAGAATCATTTAGTGCTCCATAGCTAATAACTACAGTTTCTCCAGTCTTAATTAAGTCATAAACATAGCCCAGTTTTTAATAAAATACTTATTCATTAAAGGCAAAGGCTACAAGCAAACTAAAGCTAAGCTTGGTATGCGCAAAGCCCGCAAATGGGTGTGGGCTCCATTCACAAATCCTGCACGTAAAGATAATGCTGTATTCCACCACTGGAAGAGGGCATCTGATGAAGCTAAGGAGTATCCTTTTGCACAATTTAATAAGGTAAGTAATATAGATATAGCTTGGTTTTATCTAGGAACTTTCAAGGCCAGAGTGAATAGGTTTCTTCTGGGTAAGCGTGTTTCATCTTAGGCTTCGTCATCGCCCCTTATGGGCGGGTCAGTGGCCAAACGCAAGCCCATTTAATAAAAAAAAAAATAGATTAGTTTAGGCACATGAACAACACTAAGGTATTATTAATGTCTTATAGAGGTACAGCATAGCGTTATTTTGCTGAAGAGCAACTCAACTGAGAAAGAACCTCAACCTTACAGAATACCACAGTCAAATAACTTAATAGTGTGTTCTTGCACATAAGTAAGGTTGCCACAGCTCATTTGAGTGATGCCTCATGTGTTGCAAGCATCCATAGGGTTATTGTAACTACTTACCACCACACTATGCTTGTTTGCCAATTTAGTGGTATAGAAAAACGATTTTGTGAATTTATATATTTCTGTCCTTTCCCTTTCTTATTTAGAATAGATTAATTGAAGAGTTACAAACTTTCATGAAACTTTCACATTCCCACTGCATCAAATATACTTATCATTTAAAACAACTTCTTTACAGCAAGTGGCAATACCATCATATTCAGAGTCAGAGTACAATCAATACCTGAAGTCGGAAGACTGGAGCCAGGGTGAGACTGATCACTTACTGGATCTGTGCCAAAGATTTGACTTGCGGTTCATTGTCATTCATGATAGATGGGACCGCGCTGCCTTTAGAGACAGAAGCATAGAGGATTTGAAAGAGAGATATTATGGTATCTGTGCTACATTGAGTAAAGTAAGACATTATTATTTATTACTCACTGATAAACTAATATGGTACACACAGATTGAGTTAGTGAGGGTAGTCTGAAAGTCACTAACTTTTATTTATTTATTTGATTTCTACACCTAAAGCTTCTTTTAAATGGTAGATGGATACAATAATACAGTAGTGTCGGCGAGTTATACTTTAGTTAACTTTAATTAATTACATTTACATTCCATATAACATATAATTTTATCAACGCTATCCTTGTGAAATGGCAAACGTAAGAGAGGACGTCAGCCAAGAAGGTGGGAGGACAAAATCCGTCAAACTTTGGGACCGTTCTGGACAAGAGTGCCAGACAGAGTCCACTGGCGTCAGTTGGAGGAGGCCTTTGCCAAAAGGCACTCGGAAGTCAGAGATATATTGTGAAAATATCTTATATTGCAAAACTTTTTATATTGCCATTCTCGGACTTCCGAAAAATAAAGGCTATTTTATTTTATTTATTTTATTTTATCCTTGTGAAATGTGAACATAGAGCACACTTGAATATTTCAGTCTCACTCTCTCAATTTTATATTTAATTTGATTGAGCTATTCAACTTTGACTTATTACTATGGTGAAAGTCAGTAAGAAAAAAACAATTCAATGTATTATAGTATATATTTGTATTTTCCAGATAAAAACAAATCCCTGGTCGAACTCTGTGACTATGGTGAATGGAGAGAAACGCATCTATCATTATGATGCAGAGCATGAAAGGAAGAGGAAGGAACAACTGCGCAGATTATTTGACAGGACTCAAGAACAGGTATTTTTACTACCCCCTTAATCTTAGTGAATAACAATGTTTGATCCTATAAACCATAATATCTTCGAACCAATCCATTGTTCTCCAAATAATTAATTTTACTTGGTCACTGGTAAACTTGAGAACATAGAAAAACATAGTTTAGGTACACGTTTATTGAAGATTTATAGAATGCAGAACGACTTGCTAAAGCTAATACACTCTCCATCTTGTTTCATAAGAATATAGAACTAATTTTAAAACAGCAACACCACCAAACTTGGTTGGCTACTATGAGTGACTTTGGTCATAAAAACATCCATAAAGAAAGAAGAAGCTGATATTCATATAAGGAGCTTCCTATTGCGGATGCTCAGGCTGTGGAATAAGCTCCCTGCCATGGTCTTTCCCAAGGGAGTATAGCTTCTGGGGTTCTTCAAAGAAGGTGTGAAGAGATTTTTGCAGGGTTGGCAACGCGAGAGTGATACCCTGGTGTTGCAAGTGTTCATAGGCTACGGTAACCGCTTACCATCAGGCGGCCCTTCCGCTTGTTTGCTGGAATAAAAAACACCAAAAATGCAATCTCATTTGTTAACAGATTGAAGAGGAGCAAATGCTGCTTGCTGAACTAAAAAAAATCGAAGCCAGGAAACGTGAGAGGGAACGAAAGACTCAAGATTTGCAGAAGTTGATATCCCGTGCAGACAGTGGTATCTTACCGTCAGTAAACCAAGTGAATAACAATACTGAAGGTGCCAGTACACCTTCTAATGCGGCTAACATCGCCAGGCGCCATGACAGAAAACTGCATAAGAAGAAGCTTACCTCACAGCAGAAACCTATACGCACTGTTGAGAGTGTTGTAAGTAAAAACATTACTAATTTTTCCACCATATATTTTACCCGAGCCAATTTTTTTTTATTAAAAAATTTGTTTTTCTTTTCATACATTATGATCGAGCGAGGTTGACATATTGTAAGAAAAGTAAAAAAATAATTGAAAATTCACTATTGGTCCCATAGTAAAAGTTGTTCAGAATGACTAACCCAACATAGGTTTCGAAAATATGCCATCTCAATATCTCCACCTGTTATCCTAACTAATATTATAAATGCGAAAGTGAGTTTATTTGTTTGTTTGTTACGCCTTCACGCCTCAACTACTCAACGGATCATCATGATATTTGGCATGCAGATAGCCTATGGTATGGAAAAGGACATAGGCTACTTTTTATCCCGGGAACGTGGGTGAAACCGCGGGGGACAGCTAGTAAAGATATTGTAATGAATGTAAGATTGTGTCGTGTCGTGTTGTGTTAGACGGTGGAGTGGTCGGGCATCAAGTTCCCGGAGGGGCGCGGCGCGGGCGCGTGGCTGCGCTCGGCGCGCATGAAGCTGCCGCCCGGCGTGGGCCAGCGGAAGACCAAGGCGATCGAGCACGACCTCACGCGCATGCATATTGGTTATATTATTTACTTTATCTCTTTTACTTGTTTGGGTGCCAAACGGGACCATATTCATAAGATTCCGTCCGTCCGTCTTTATCTCATGAACGGTAATAGTTAGACAGCTGAAATTTTCAGAGAATATGTATTTCTATTGCTTCAATGTGCAGGACATTCGCAAAATTATGGTTTTAATTATTTCTATAATATGATTTGATTGCGCGATAGCGAAAAGTAAACTTGTATTAACTCTTAATGTTGTTTCCTGCGCAGATATTACTCCAACACCAACTGAAGCTATTTGCAAACATTTCAATGAGCTGCGTTCTGATCTTGCATTGACGTTGGATTTGAAGAACGCGTTGGCGTCGTGTGAATTCGAGTTGCAAGCTTTGAGGCATCAGTATGAAGCGCTCAATCCAGGAAAGGTAACACTCAAATTATGTTAATTTTATCTAGAAAATCTATCTAGATAAGGTAATCTGAAGATCCCGTTCGGAATACACTCAAACTAAGAAGTCTCTCAGCAAGAATCTCGCCAAGGCGTTGTTCTTTAAGAAATTAAAATGTTTTACAAATATAATTTAATTATATTGAAATAGCCTGTTTATGTAAATCTTCAAATTCGATCGCCTTTTTTCATATGAAGGATTCTAATAAAGTGCTCATGTATTTTTCCAGACCCTAACCATCCCACCATCAATTTGCAACACATCAACTGATAATGAATCAAAGCCCATTGGGGAGATTATTGATGTTGTCGGATCTCCGAGTGCACTGAACACAACCATATAGTATAGTTATTATTTAGTTAATTTAGTATTGTATTAGTATTTGCCGTTATCACGTAGAAGCAGCGACAGGGCTCACCACATGTTATGTGCGGTCAATACTCTTATAATATGCCTCTGCGTATCACTTTAGTTATTATGGGCGTAAAAATTATGTATTAATAAGTGTATAATAGTATTAAAAGCAAGTGATAATAAAAATGTACAATAGTTTCAATGAATTTGTTCTATACCCTTTATGGATCATTTTTATTTTGAAATGAGAACCAAAAAAGATGGGGTAAGAAAAGAGAAATCTTTGATCTGGAGAAAGTCATACTCATTGCTTTTGTTTCAAATGAAGAATTTCTATTCATCTAGCTAAACGTCAAGTGCAAGTGAAGTGACCCTTCACTTCACTTGCACTTGTTCTTTCAGGGCTGCGTTCAGTAACAACGCCGTGTGATCGCCCGACGATCATCGTACCGTTCAGTAACAGTTAAATAGTATGTGGTGCGATCGTCGGACGACGTCTGACGATCGCACCGGTCGCCCGGTGTGTAGTTACTGAACGCAGCCCTGGGTGCAAGTCACCAGTGAACCTTAAGGGACAACTAAAGGGCGACCATGAAGGCGTCTTATTAGGTGTCAGTGCCGCAGAAGTGGTTTGTATGAAATGCTTTTGACATAACTGATAAATAAATTATGCATATATATGAAATTATAAAAACAAAATATTCTTATAAATAGTTTAATCAGCTTAAAACTAAATAGCTCCCTTTGGAGCTCCATATGCATCAGGCATTCTTTCTATTGTGTATTTATGATCAGCAACATACAATATTGGTACACCAGGAATCTTTCTGATCCTTCGTTTCAAGTCTTTATCATTTGTAGCCACAATATAACACTTATGCTGTGTTACTCTTTGCACAATACAGTCATCCGCATATGTACCTTTGTGTAAGCAAGCAATTCTCTCAAATCGTGGGTCTTTTATTATTCTCAATGCTACACGGTACTTTCTTCCTAGTTTTTCCAACTCTCCTAGAACACAATCGGTAATGTATGGAATACATTTAGCATATAAACAGTCCATCATATTTTGCACAATATCTAGTTTGTTTTTTATTGAAAAGTTAATAAAATTTGTGTCAATCAGGACATGGTATGGTGGCCCCAGTTGCGTGTTGTACTGGAAGAATAGAGCAGAACTGGTTTGAGGTGCCTCGCGTACTTTCAACTGATGTGGATCCACTGCTTTTTTCTTTTTTGGGTCTGCTCTCTCACTCTTTTTAATTCTATTGTCGCTAGGGCTGATAACTTTTTTCATTTTTGCAAACCTCTTCTCAACAATTTTCCTAGTTTTGCGTTGTTTACCCTATAAAAGTAATTCAAAATTAGAATATTAAAATAAAAATACCATCAGCATTGACATTCAATGTGGTAAATGACACCAGCCTTCTTGACAACTTTAGGGTCTGGCAAGATAGTTTGTATTTGGACTGCTAGCTAGGTCCAAAAGGGCAGCTTGCATGTGGGTTTATGTCCCATTGGCACAATTGCACCAAAACTAAGTAGTTTGCAAGCATTTCTCCATCTAGGTTAGGACTGGATCAGAAACACGCAGTCACTCAACTTTCATTATACATATAATCAAAATATATTGAGCAGCAGGTTGTGATTCAATTCCCACACATGTGTGCATGAACATGTCTGTATGTCCTGAGTCTGGATGTATATTAAGTATGTATTTACAAACAAAAAAAGAAGTATATGTATTATATCAGTTATCTGGTTTCCATAGTACAAGCACAGAATATTTAATAGTACTACGGTACAAGCTCTGCTTAGTTTGGGATCAGATGACCTGTGTGTGAGGAATGTCCCAGAATATTTATTTATTATATAAAAGCGAAATATCACTTCCTAACAAACTTGAAAATTGGGAGATAGGGTTTAGGCATTCACCCTTAAAAAACAATGATAAGTACTAAATTGATATTCAAAATTGTTCAGAGCAGATTATATCTGCATAGTAAGGTTTACCAAAATGTAAGCGGAACGAATGGGGAGGTAATGTTTGCATAGGAAAATACTATAGACTGCCTGATTGTCTCAATACGTTGTGTAAAACATTAAATGGGTAAGGGGCTAAGGCTTTCACGGTCGAACCTATTTTGGCAGAGGGGTGGCCTGCATCACATACATAAACATAGGGACACACACCCGGAAACCGCAAGAAAAAGCTAGACTATTATTAAAATTGTAGTTTTTTTTTTTTATTTATAAAATAACATGGTCAACCCCTCAGTGTAATAAACTCACCATGTCTGTTTGTTAAATATTACGATAATCTTGTATTTGTTGAGAAATAGTTGGATTTAGTCAAAATATTATCACAATAACATAACCTCACTAAATACACAATACACATGCATGATTACAATGACAGTAAGTGCGTTTTCACACGAGACGATAACGACACCGTAACCACACAGTAAAAAAACTGTGACGATTTAGCCGACCATACATTTCTATGTACCGTTTTCACACGCAACGATAACGACACAGCACTGCACGACACAGGAACGATAATTCGGCTATGTCGTTGGTTCGGCTAGATCGTGACGATTTTTTTACTGTGCGATTTAGCGGACCTTCGAAATGTATTGAAAAACGTCAGGACTTTCACACGGCGAACAGCACGATAACGATAACGACACTTCTTGTCACCTCGCTGTAACTGTCGTTACGGTGCGGTTATCGTTCCTCGTGTGAAAACGAACGACGACATTACCGTTTGCCAATTATCGTCGGTCGTTTATCGTCGCGACAAAAATGTGTCGTTATCGTCTCGTGTGAAAACGCACTAAGCCTGTTTTCACACGAGACGATAACGACACCGTAAAAATGTAGTGAGGTTTTAACGGACCATATAAAAATATATATTTCTATGAACCATATTCATTTATTGTCTCGTGTGAAAAGTAAAAGTAGTGAAGAGTCCGTTTAACGGTTCATAGCAATGAATGGTCCGCTAAATCATGGTGTGAAAAGGCCGTTTAACGGTTAATAGAAATGTATGGTCCGCTAAATCGTCACGACATTTTTACGGTGTCGTTATCGTCTCGTGTGAAAACGGGCTTTCAACAAGCAGCGAGTGTTGCCAGTTGTTAGGTGGCAAATCGTATGTAAGAGCACAGGCATATAAATATGGTGTACGAGCGAGACCATGAAAAGTTACGAAGAGCTCTTAAAAGCGATTCCCACCCAGGACGTGCATTTATGTGCATGGACATTGTGTCTGGGTGTAATTATGTAGGTATATTATAGTGTATGTATTTAAAGACTGCTGCACGCTGCACTCATTCCATAAACGTACTCATTTTACAAAAAAAAGGTTATTTTTCTCTTGTTTAATTTACTACATAATTAATATAATTATTGAATAACATACAAACTAAGGATATAGGATAAGTCCCAGGATATTATTTATTTAGTAAAGATCACATTATTTACACTAATTATTGTATTCAAGTGAAATGAAAGCCGATGAAACGATTAAATCGACATTGACAGAAGTGTATTGCCATTAAATAAAAAAGAGAAGACTGTTGGTGACAGTCGGTGTTCACATTGACATTGACACATCGCATTGACACCATTAGGACTTTTTGGCGGGAACTTGCAGAGTGACGTAGCGTTTTCATTTTTAATTTCATAAATTTGTGTATTTTGAGTTTTATTGTGTATTTTTGGTGGTATTTTACCCAATAAAGATCATCTATGTGCACCAGTGAAGTGAAATGAAATGAATTATTTGTATCGTGACTTTTCAAGTTGTCTCAAAATGTCCGTGAAGAGTTTTAGTACAATGACCACCATTGTACTAAAACATGACTTTTATGGACGGTGACTGACTGAGGACTATAATGTGAAGTGATTTATTGTGACTGGGAACTATAATATAACTCGACACTGGCAGAAATGAGCCCTAATTTGGGTTTGGTTGCCAAAATTAAAAATAAGAAGAAGAAGACACCATTAGCTCGTAGTTTTGACACTGACAGTTCTACTAATATTTTTGCATGTATTTTTGATTTTCGATTGGCTTGCACTACTATAATTCGAAAATGTCTTCGCAAATGAGCGCTATAGAACTCCTAAAATTAGGAGATGAGGGAAGGAAAAAGCCGTTTTTAACCATTCATTGGCCTAATATCTTGGGTGTTTCATTTGGTGTACTAACAGGAGTTTTCCTAAATTTCCAAACAAGACGTCCAGTTTTCAGTGGTAGGTTATAATTACATAATAATCACAATAAAAGGTTCTAGCAAATTGTTTGTTTATAAAAGTCATACTTCTAAGTCATAACTAAGTCATACTTCTAAGTCTAAGTCATACTTTCACTTATTTAGCATTTTGTTTTTTATAGGTATACAAAAACATATCCTAGGAATTGCTGGATGGACAACACTTCTGAATGTAGTTCAAAACAAGCGAGATGCTTACTTCGCTGAGAAGGATGCTGTATACAGACATTATGTTGAATTGCACCCTGAGGACTTTGTTACACCAGGTAGGTGATATTGGTTACTAAGCAGAAAATTAACATATTACTTATGGTTTGTTGTACATCTAAGGTATGAAAGTTGCTTAATTCAAAATCTATTCATTTTCAGAGCCTAAGAAAATTGCTGACATTTTCGAGCCATGGATCCCAATTCGTTAAGATATCAAGAGAAATGATTTTAACTAAATAGTCATTAAATTAATTATAGTTGTCTTGTTTTAATAAATTTATTTGAATTAGATTTTATTTTATTTAGGTCCAATCACGTATAAACAAATCAGGACGGAGCACTGCCTTATAAGAAAGTGAAGCACTATATTTCTATGTAGTTGTGAGTAAAATCAGTACTGGCTCAAGCAGGCACAAGTGATACTGAGTCTTATTGTCACTGTTGATGTCTCAATGTGAAATTACTACCAATTGGCTTACTATGGTACAGGTCGGTTAACTAAAGCTGGCACGTTTCAACACATTTACACCGTCTCTCTCGCGCAAAGTCAAGCTTATGAGTATGAAGGAGACAGTTATTGTTTTGCTTTTGCTACTGCTCATAAATATAGAGTGGTCTATTTTTGCATTCGTCCATTAGACTTGACTGATTGCAAATTTATGAGTACTGTGAACGTGCCAGCTTTCGTTAACCGACCTGTATGTGGTGTGTTAGGCTTGTAATTACGAGACAGCCCGGATTACATTGGGTGCTACACTTTGTATATTGCGACACTTCATCCTGATTTTTTTATATGTCCATGGGTCTCAATCAATGTTGGATAACTTTTATCCAATGGATAAATATGTCAGCTTGACAGATTTTCTATACAAATTCTGGAATCATAAGAGAATTATAAAGAAACTAAAATTTTGGATTGGATGAATTTGGTACCTGGAGATTTTCCCTTTTCTAACATCCAACTCAAAATTACTAGTGACCAACAAACTATTAACAAGAATGATATGAGTTCTGGTCTTCTGGTGAGTATCTTCTCAAAAAGTGAATTTGCCTTGTCTTGGTAAGTAAGCATTGCAAGAGATGAAAATCAACACAGAATTAATGAAACATTTTATGGCACGTAATTTATTTATTGAAAAAACTCAATAAATAATTAAAAGGTATAAATTATTCTTATTCATTTCTTCATGCATTGACAAATTAAATTGACAGCAAAATGAAAATTAGAGACCAATTTTTACTTATCATTTATGCATAAATTATATCATCAAATAAGACGACAATGGGTGCCACCCTCATCATTATTATGTTAAATTATATGATTTACTTTGGACAGGATCATAACCTTTATGTCTATGTAAATAGTGCTGTGCTAATGCAGTAACATAATCAAAACCTTCTCCACATATAGCACAACTGTGATTTTCATGGACTTTATGGGCAAATGGGTGGAATATATCCTTCATTCCTTTCTGTTCATACAATGCCTGATGTTCAGATATCACTGGCAAGTTCGGTTGGGGTTTCTCGTTTATCAAATGTGGCATATGATGGTTAACATCTTTAATAGGTGGTACCTCTTTTCCGACATCTATTCCAATTATATCAATGTTGTTACTGTTGTTATATCCTTCATTTTGAATTTTGCAAGCATGTGAGATGATCTGATGCTTTTTCAGTTTGTGTAATTTCTGGAATAATAATAACACAAGAATATGTATAATATCACTGTAAATAACAGTTTGAGAGAACTAGAGCTAGCTCTTAGCAGAACTGATTTGTTGTTATGACTACTCACAAGATCCCTGGAATGTATGTATGCTGCACCACATAAATCACATTTAAAGTTCTTGATGCCCCTGTGCTTACTCATATGTCGAGTCAGCTCACTTGATGTTATAAAAGACTTGTTGCATAAGGAACAGACCTGAAATTAATAAAATGTACATTTCATAAACATAATAAATTATGCAAGATATATATTTCAAAAATCGAAACCAAATTAGCTGTCAATGCTGTGTCATCACTGGAAATAGTTATGTGGATGAAGATTCTGACTATTGTGAGCATGCTGAAAGAACTGGCTCTCAAGTTCTGGTACTGCGAAGCAGCTGTTCAAATGAATTACAGACCAGGTAGAGTACTACAAGGTACTAAACTATTGAAATTACAAAGAGTGTTTTTTTCCAAATACCTGTCAAATTGTCAACTTAAGTTACAAATTGGTTTGAATTATCAACAGTTTGACAGGTATTTGGAGCATAGAGGTATCATGAGAAAAATGCTCATTCAAACTCACAACCGCCACCATGGTATCTAAAGACATCCAAATGTGCTATTCTTCTATTACTATTATCTTAATCTATTGCTTAGAATTATTTTAACTTTGCCTTACATGATCTCTTTGTCCAGTGTGAATTTTAAGATGAGCTTGCAGATTTCCTTGTGCAGAGAATCGTTTGCTGGAATTCAACAGGAGGTGGTAAGAAAAAACACTTCAAGTACAATTTCTCAAATATTCTTAGTCTTAGTGATGGAAGATGGTTAGTGATCAAGATTTTGATCATCTCTGTCTTCTTTTCTCAAGCAATTTAAAAGTTTCCCATACCAAAAAGAATCCCATATTATTTGATTGAATATTAAAATGTAAGTTACATATAATGGAAAGTTTAGGACACTGTTTATCTGTGTGTATCAAAATCAAAAAGTCATTTATTCAGTTTAGGCCCTGGGCTGTGTTCAGTAACTACACACCGTGTGACCGGTGCGATCGTCCGTCGTCGTCCGACGATCACACCACATACTATTGAACTGTTACTGAACGCTACCATGATCGTCGGGCGATCACACGGCGTTGTTACTGAACGCAGCCCTGGTAAGGCACTTATGAACGTATCAAAACGATTCTGTTCCTGTGCGTAAGGTCGCCAGAGCTCATTGGAGGGGAAGGGTCAGTAACGCGTGAGTGATGCGATGTGTTGCAAATGTCCATATAGCTACGGTAACCGCTTACCATCAGGCAGGCCTTGGTATAAAAGAAAATCGCCATCTTACCTACACACTTCACACTGGAACGGTTTGTCTCCAGTGTGGATACGAAGATGTATGGTGAGATTGTGCTTTTGTGTGAAACTACGGGGACAGTACATACATTGAAATGGTTTGATGCCGGTGTGAGTCCTGAAATTTGCAAAAAAAATATATTGAATGCTAATACTTTATTTATTTTTCTGAAAAGTTAAGAAAATCTTTGGTGAAAATTCGTATGGTATATAACAAAGCATGTTACATATCTGAAAAACAGATAGAATTAGAAACGAAATAATAAAACCAGCCAAGTGTGAGTCAACCTGTAGGTACCTATATAAGTAAATGGTAGTAGGTATATTCAAATTCAAATTTCTTTATTGTCAGTCACAGGTCAAATAATGGTATTATAAAATAGATTGTGTCACTGAGACTTGCCTAATAGGCGTAAAAAATAAAATCACACAAAATAAAATAAATTAAATGGCGAAAATAAACTAATAGTATAGACCTGAGTATTTGATATGAATTTCAATTTATGATGTAAGTATTTAAAAAAACTACTTACTAGATCTCGTTCAAACCAATTTTCGGTGGAAGTTTGCATCGAACATGTACTTTTTTTTTTTTTTGTCTTATCATTCTCTTATTTTAGAAGTTACAGGGGGGGGGACACACATTTTAACACTTTGGAAGTGTCTCTCCCGCATACTATTCAGTTTAGAAAAAAAATATATTAGAAACCTCAATATCATTTTTGAAGACCTATCCAAAGACATATGACCCACACATATGGGTTTTATTAAAAAAAAAAGAGTTTCAGATCTAAGTATGGGGAAGCCCCAAAATTTATTGTTTTTTTTCATTTGTGTGAAAATCTTAATGCGGTTCACAGAATACATCTACTTAACAAGTTTCAACATTATAGTTCTTAAAGTTTCGGAAAAAAGTGGCTTTGACATACGGACGGACAGACATGACGAATCTATAAGGGTTCCGTTTTTTGCCATTTGGCTACGGAACCCTAAAAACAAAACTGAAGGACTAAAACAAATACATGCATAAAATTAAATGCAATTGGGCAGGGCACCTTATGAGAACAACTAATAATTGGGACTAAGAAAGCTACTAAATGGAAAAAAGAAACAAAAAGAGAAAGACTAAACAGAAGGTGGATAGATGACATAGTACAAGAATCAGGAGTGATATGGGGAAGGGAAGCTACTAATAGGAAGAATTGGAAGGAGTTGGGAGAGGCCTTTGCTCATACTTGGGTCGGTGAATAAATAAAAACAAATAAATGAAATACCTATATATTTTTAATAAGCATGTTAATAAATTTGTGGCTTTATGCAGCATTCAGTGGCTTTGTATTTGTATCATATAACAACGACCAGGCTACATAAAATCTCAACTACATTTATTTCAGTGTTGGTACTAAGGATGGTGTGTCATAGAATAAATAATAGTACAAGTAGTGTTGAACAGAATATTTTTTTTTACCTCACATGCATTTCCAGCTGAGCTTGACATCTGAACTGCTTATCACATTCGAAGCAGGAATGTATTTGTTTGGGTTTTGGTTTGGGACCCCGCTTTAGCTTCTCTGATTCAGGCTTTCTTTTGTAGTTTGAATTGCTTCTTTTCTGCTCAGACAACTTACATTTACTGTAAATTATTGGTACTAATGATATTTTTTGTTGAACATTATACTGGGTGGAGATTTCGAGATGGCATATTTTCGAAACCTATGTTGGGTTAGTCATGCTGAACAACTTTTACTACGGGACCAACACTTAATTCTCAAAAAAAAAATACTATTTGTTCCATAGTAAAAGTTGTTCAGCATGACTAACCCAACATAGGTTTCGAAAATATGCCATCTCGAAATCTCCACCTGATAGGTATATAAATTATAACAAAATATGTATAACTTACCATTTCTTTATTATTGCAGAAGGAGTATAAACCTGCAAATAAAAATGAATAGGCACATTAATTTGTTTTAAATTTTAATTATCTTAAAATGCAGATATCTTCTAATTAGATCTTGTAAATTGTATACCCATAAAGTATTAAAAAAAGCTGTCTCCAATGAATTATAAGGAGTTTTGAATGGAATAAAGTGGAAAAATGCTTTCATATTCTCATTTTTAACCAGGAAAATTGTGCTCTTTCTTTATTTTATACATAACATAAAGTTCATAGGGAGGTACTTAAATGTGGAAAAAAGCTGAAGCTTGATTAAACCCAACAGGAACTTGGTCATATTAAAACACAACTTACAACAGGATCTGTCATAACAGCAGCATCATTTGATCTGAAAAGGTTAATCAATTTCTTTAGTTTTTTATGATTATGTATGTATGTTGTGCAGTACACAAGTCAGGCTCAAAAGCTTACTTATTAGGCATCCGCAGTCCTAAATACTGTCTCAAACGAATGTCTGCACATTCACTAGTCTGTTTGAAGTGATATGCAACACCCAATTTATACACACAATTGCTGCATATCTGCTCCGGTAAGCCGTCATCTTTACTGATCTAGGTAAAAGAGATTTAGTTTAGTTTTTAATTCATGTTGAATAAAATTTAAACTTTTGTCTTGTTGTATGTTTACCTTTACATTACAGCAGTATTCTATCATTTCACTAAGTGATAAGTTGAAGTTTTTTGTAAATACTGATGATAGAACGCCTTCTTCAAGGCATATTCTACATATTTTATTCATTTTGTACACTTCAAGTTAGCATCAAATCAAACACAAAATCACATAGCTCACACTTTACAATCCTCAGAACATCTTGATCACAGACCACTATAGGGGATACTACGTATCGTATACGATCTTGATCAACAACTTACTAATCTGTCTGTGCTCTTGATTGACTTGACCAAAGAGTATAGTAACTATCCATAAAGGAAGACTTGACAGACGAATCAGCCAGGCCAGCCACAACAAAAAAAAAGCATATTGAATCCAAAGAGTATACCTGACTTTTTGGCGGGAACTTGCAGAGTGACGTAGTATTTTCATATTTATTTTCATAAATTTGTGTATTTTGAGTTTTATTGTGTATTTTTGGTGGTATTTTACCCAATAAAGATCATCCATGGACACCAGTAAAGTGAAATGAAATGACTTATGTGTATCGTGACTTTTCAAGTTGTCTCAAAATGTCCGTGAAGAGTTTTAGTACAATGACCACCATTGTAGTAAAACATGACTTTTATGGACGGTGACTGACTTAGGACTATAATGTGAAGTGATTTATTGTGACTGGAAACTATAATATAACTCGACACTGGCAGAAATGAGCCCTAATTTGGGCTTGGTTGCCAAAATTAAAAATAAGAAGAAGAAGAGTATACCTAGTAATATATCGGCAATATATTAATATATATCTGATAGACTGCTGAATTGATTGTTTTTTTTTTCTTCAGTGGCGGGCGTCACACGTCTTGTGTATTTTGCCAATTTCCAGTTATATTATAATAGTAAGGCCCCCTAAAAAGGAAGCTAAGCAATATTGCATTTTTTCGCAAATCTGGCAAATCCTTATTTGGTCTTATGTTTGCCAGTGTCGAGTTATATTATAATTTCTAGTCACAATAAATCACTTTCATCGTAGATAGAGGATTAACTTTCATATAGTTCACATATAGTTAGTCCTCATTGTTGTCAATCACATTCGTGGCTATTGTACCTACTAAAACTTTTCATAGATTTCTTGAGACAACGTAATATCAATTACCTACCTACTACTAAAACGACAGATCGCCGCCTTTGAAAGTAATTGACCCAATATATACCTATACTAGGTATATTTCTTGCTACCTATCAAAGTATTCTTTGATGGCAAGAAATATAAAAAGGATATTAGAAATTTTGCCCGTCGCTAGTCTCGCAAACACCGTGATTTTCCCGGCGCTTACGCGTTTCCTTGGTCTGTTTGTGTACGCATCACGAACAATAATAGGCTTAAACTAAAATTTTGTAAAATAACTATTTTTACCCCCCGGTTTTACTCGCGTTCCCTAGGGATTTTTAATATGTTATTCCAGGTTATAATCTACATTTAGATTGGTTGTGCCATTCAGACGTCATGAGGCAACAAACACACTTTCGCATTTATCATATCCTTTGAGTTGTGGATGATATTGTATAGGATTATTAGGTTACTAATAACCAACCACAGGTATTTCGAAAGTAAATAAACATCTTTAATAAAATATAATGACCAATTACAGAATAAATACGTAAAAATAACAGCATAGTATAACAACATAACATAGTAAAACAACAATTAATTATATACGATTGCGAATTGTTAAGATTAATTTAGGTATACCTATCTTAGTAGATTAATATAAAAATAATTATTCTGAAGATAGGAAAATATAACAGGAAGACAATATAGGAAGAAACTGGTAGGTATTACATACTATACTTTAATTAAGCTTAGATTCGTATTATTATACATAAATTAGTTTTATACTCGGTTTACATAGACAATGCCGTTTTAGAAAGCACAACTGAAAGTGTAATAATTATTATAAAAGGCACAAAGTGGTATTAACATTAACAAAACATTTAACAAAGTACAGTATAATTTTATTAACTAATTAAATATAAACATTAGAATTATTTTCAGACACTGTTTGTGCATATGACAGTGTTATCAAGTGATTATAATATAAACTTGGCAATACAGAAATAACTCTTTAAAACAAGCATCCGATAATTTTTCCTACGACAAAAATATAAAATTTTAATTTGAAAGATACAAAAATATTGACGTTTTCATACAGTTAAATACATAGAGCGTACCATATTACATAAAAATAAAAAAATTTAATAATATTTTTTTCTTGGTCTGAGGAGCATACATATACTTTTTTTTATAATATTTTACATAGTAATCGACTGTACGCACTCTTAATTTATCCAACAGTATTTAAGTAAGGCAGATTTTATCAAGGTTGAATTGTACCAAGGTTAGGTATCTATTATTATATCAATCATCTATAATCATATATGTCGAGACAGTTTAGATTCACACGCATATAAAGATGTTAGTTAATTGCTTGTTGATTGCATAGCAAGTAACTACACCCATTTATACATTAGCTACAGCGGTTAGCAATTTAATATAAATATCGATGCCTTTTAAAAATATGTCAGCTTGAAGAAACTCGTTGTGATCATGGAGAAGAACTGGCGTATTGTTCATCGGTGAGAATCCGATGGCCGGAATGCCTACTTCACGAATGTATCTGCTGTCAGTTCCTCCGGGGAAGATTCTGCAGTCCAGCTTGAGTTTTCTTAAAGAAAATGTTTACTTTAAAATGCCTTGACCAAACTATTTATTCTACCTATTACTTAGGTACATTATTATGCCATACCAGTATAAGTAAGTGTACCTAATTTAAATAAACCTGTATCAACACTTACACATAATACTAATTATAAATTTACTTACAATTCATCAGCAGCTGCTTTGAACGCAATCCAGAATGGATTGGTAGAGTCGATTTTTGTGCACTCTATACACGGGTTTTTTTGTTCAAATTCAAACGTTACCCCATCACCTGCCTCTTTGCACCATTGTTTGATCTAAAACAAAGTCAATTTATTATCAGTTTTATATCGACATCTAGGGCAAATTTTAATGTTAGCAATATTTACCGTATTTTCAAATTTGGTGTGATCAACGTTCACCGCCAGTCGAATATCAAAAACAGCAGTCAGTTTCTCTGGAACTACATTAGATTGAACACCACCCTGTAATAAAATTATTTATTAAATAAATTTTTAGTTTCTTCTTACTTTGATATTTTAGGTCTAACTGGCCTTTATCTTCTCGTTGTAGCTATCCAAATCGGTTTAGTAATTACATCACGCTTAAGTGACAATCATTCGCAATAAATAACACTAGATAGTAAGATAAATAACAGACATACTTTATCGGTCTTAAAAAATAAAAACGTTGTTTATCAGTCACTCAAGTAATTTTGATAATCCTTTTTAACTTTTACGATTATCGTCCACTTATTACTGAGTATGTATGAACCCAACACCTACGTAGGGTATAGGTAGGTACATAAATTTTCCAGAACTGGCCACTTGTATGTAATAAAAAAAAGACAGTTGCGATATTTGAAAATGGAACCTTACAATTAACAAACACAACGGCAGCACAACAGCTTTTTCATAATAAAAAGAGCAATCTAGAAGCCTCAGGGCAAGCTAAAGCGATCTCTAATGAGAAGAGTTTTGGCCATACTTACCTGTAAAAAATAAAGTATGACAACTGCAGTAACTTACATATATTTGAGTCAGGTTGACTGATGTCACATCACCTATTGTAAACTTGGGGTTACTTTCCAATATCTTCTTTTGTTCTTCTCTCTTGTCCATGAATTTGTCGATTATGTATCGCAACTAAAACATACGATGTGTGTTATTCAATTACTATTAAGTACCTTCTTAATAGTATCTTCCTAAATCAGTGAGCTACCCGATAAACGATACACGATGGTCCGATCATCGATGTCACATATCAACCAAAAGAAATTAATACCAACAGAATTTACGTAAAAGTGCAATTCCCCGATACTTAGCTTTTTTTTATTTTAGAAGTAAGTAGGTTACGTTTTATGGGTAAATTGTATAGTTATATAGGTTTATTATTTTGATTAACATTAAATAGGCTTAGCTTATAACTAAGGCCAAATAAGTTTATGTCCTTAATTATATTTTCCTTTATTCAAATAATGAGGACAAAGTCGAATTTATACTTATCCGTACCTAATAATACCTAATAACCAAAATACTTTAATATTAGGAAAAAAATATCAACGTATTTATATTTAATACCGTGGATGATTCAGCATCAATCATGCTGTGATTAGATGAGAATCACAAAACATGCATTTACACAAAATAAGCAAACTGTAGGCAAAAAGCGAACTAAAATAGGGTCATGAACATGGCTTGATGATTTACTGAACACGTAAATAAGTATTCATTCAATTCACTCAAACTGAGTGCAAATATGTACAAATTGTATTATTGAAGTATATAATGCTGTATGAGTAAGTACCTACTTATAATCTTCTGTAATATTTGAAATAATTTAAAAATCGATGTTTGTACTGTACCGAAACTTGCATTTCTTTCATATTGTATTGACTCGGAACTATTATAAAAACAACTGAAGACTGATTGATTTCAAACAAAAAGCTACGTACGACCACCTGAACAAAAATGTTGGAACCAACTTATTGCGTTTAATTTGTTCCTACCTTTTCACCAGCTGTATTAGGAATGAGCAGCGAACCGTGACCGGGCTGTCCAGTACAATGCACGTGGATTTCTATGGAAATAGATAGCTTTTAGGATAATATGTAACGCTTTTCAATACAGCAATGTCAATGGTAAGGCGATTTTCCACGGATTATCTTTACAAAGACTCTTATTTTGGTCCTTCTAGCACAGACATGTTGTGAAATTGTATTATTTTTTCAGTTAAGCTACATAAAAAGCGACAGGGTTCAGCTAAGCGGTTTCACCCGCATTTCAATGGTAAAAAAATAATAAGGTAGTACCAAACATTGTAGGTAGAGGTACTTATTGCAAGGTCTTTCGAGATATGAGAGAGCCTCTTCTGTATGCGGGTTACAAATATACGGATAAGCAAGGATTATTAAAAGACACAATATTAATCGAAGGTTGGTTTGTGTTACTCACGCCAAATACTCCTTTCGCCGTTGAAAATGATAAAATCTTCATTGGGGCTAGCCATACCCTCGTCTAATGCAAAGCCAACATTGAGAGCTTTGAAATCATTAGTTCTGACAAACTTTTCCATACCATCATGGCCGCCGATTTCTTCATCTGTTGACATAAAATACCTACTTCTGATAAAAAGCATTTAATTGCATAAGGCCATCAAATTACATACATTTGCATTTTCTCTTTTTACAACTTTAGAAATATTTGGGCTAACGATGAATGGAAAGATGCCAGAAAGAGCCAGATGGAACATAAAATTACAACCATTATTTTGTTTATAAATGCAACAGCATGAGTTTATTTGTTCACAAATGCAATAACATGTTTTAAACAGGGACTTAAAAATCTTGTTTCGGCAAATGGCATAGGCTATTGAAAGCCTGATAGATTTAAAAAAACCTTGAAACGCGTAAGCTGTAAATGTTTACCTGGTACGAAAGTAACATGAAACGTTCTCTTTATCCGCACGTCTGATTGTTTCAATTTTCGAATAGCTTCAAGATATTGGATACCCACGCACTTCATGTCCTGTGAGCCTCGGGCGAATATTTTGCCATCATCGTCAATATGCGCACTAAATGGTGGGTAGGTCCAACTGTTCTGTAACAAATCATCCGTTGAGGATCTAGATATATCTTTCGAGAGTAATTTTGTCTATTAAGCAGTGACACTTCAATCAGTTCCAGGTTCATCTTGAATGAGAATTTAAGCTGTCTGTATCATTGAATTATTACGCTGTGTAATAATTCAATGGTCTGTATAATGAATATTAATAATTGAGTAGTAGTTTACCGAAATGAATGGCTTCTACGTTTTTTTTATATCGTCAAAATTTATGATATCGTCCAGCCAAGATAATCATACTCACTTCAAATACAGGCACGACATCCATGTGGGAGTTCAGTACTATCGAAGGGAGAGATGGGTCCGTGCCTACCCATGTGATGATGACTATAGGCTTGCGTGGGACCACTTCATATACTCTAACCGCGAGGCCAAGCTCTTTCGCCTGTTTCGTCAGAAATGTGACACAGTCATCTGAAATGTTAAGCATGTTTTTATAAGCTGTACCTAACCATTTATAGTGTTTTAAACTAGGAACAGTTTGTTCTTGGCGCGAATTGACTCATGTTTATTTTTCAAGCCATTTCGCTGTTATGTTAAATTACTATAGGTATGCTATTAATGTTTAAGTATATTCCATTACTGCTCTTTGGTCTGCTATTTATAGCGGTGAAACTACAAAAGCCGTCGAAATTTTCCACCACATATAAGTAGTCGGTAAGTACTTGTACAGTCGAGGACATAAATATGTATACAATTAGTAAAATTCAACAACGATTTCCTCTTAAACTACTGACTGAAATTATGAGATATTATAAAGGCAGAATCTTCTAACATATACTATTATGATTTGTGTAATAGTTTAACACTTAAATGTTAAACATGCGAGAAAATCGCATTTGAATTTCAAAAAGTGTATACATATTTATGTCCTCGACTGTACGCTGATGTTTCTCATTATTCAATTTGAAACCATTAAGTAGGGTACCTAGGCTCAATTGCGTGATCCACACATATCAATGTGAAAATGTGCCATATCCTGATTATGTGCGAAATGTACTTGTACGTATGTATAATATGTCAGCACTGCATTCGCGTAGAGGTTATGATATATGCATTAGGTGTTATCAGCTTGGGAACTTCCACTGCATACCGGGAGTACATTGCTCCATGTCCCGTAATTTTCCAGTCTTTGCAAGCAGACTAATAAATAAATAATGCTTAATTTTGCTCTATAGAGAACTAATGGGGTATCTCGGCCCGACACAAGCAAAGCGTTAGACCTATACGTTAAATATAATTACGCGGATAACTTTCGACTTTGTTCTAATGCACGAAATAAGTGCTTTGAATCGAATTAGGTACCTACTCAGCGTTCCGCCTGGTACTGAGATGCGTTGCATTGCCGCCATTTTTTACGAACGTGTTAGGAATCTTTGCTTCAAATACAAAAATAATTACAGAACTAAAGGGACTGAAACTTTAACCTGGAAAACAGCGCCTGTCATTCGGACTAATATAGGTAGTAGGTTTTCCCCGTAGACACCCTAATAAACAAAATCTCTAGGAAAGGAACATACTTATACTTATACAAGCCCAACTAATACCTACAAAAAAGGCTGTACAACAGATTAACAATGGTTCTTTGTGTACTAAGCGGAATAAGATTGCTATACTGTACCAAAAGCCTAAGCTGATGTTTCGGCTACTAAAGCTTAAATGGATACAAGTTAATAATACAATAGTAGCTACTATTTACGTTATTAAGGATAATAGCAGTTACAAGGACTGAAAGTAAAATTCATTTAAACTATAGGGTTAGAACTACGGGAGTTTTAGTAAGGATCCCAAAATTTTTTGAAAATTTAATATAGCCTATGTCACGCGGGAATAGGTAGTCTAGCTTCCCAACAGTGAAAGAATTTTTCAAATCGGTTCAGTAGTTTCGGAGCCTATTCAATGCAAACAAACAATCAATCAAATCTTGCCACTTTATAATATTATATTATAATATTATTACTTAAGTATAGTTTATGGATATTGAGATATATTATTAAAAAGGACGGTCAGGCTCCAAATGGCATACCACTTGAGCGCCTATTCCAATTAGCTATGGCTCTTCGAGTGTGAAGCCAACCCATTCCTACTAAAGCTTACAATATGGGCTAGTTACACTGTTTTTCCTAGGAACCTACTTTATTATTATCATTTTGGGTATAAATTCAAATTATAGGTATATAGCACGCTCAGTCAGTAACATGAATAATTTTAGAATGTAAACAAGTAATTTTAGGAAGGAAAATGTATACACTAGATGTCCGACTATAAGGAATGATAAGTGTGCAAAATGCGTGCAGTGCACGGATACGAGATTTGTGTGACGACGCGGCGACGTACGTGTAACAGATGCCTCGTGAATAAGTCGTAAATATTTCATATTTATCGGATCAAGGAAATAAACAATGTAGTTACACTCGTAATGAAATATTTGTCTAACTTATCATTGTAGATTATTTTATAGCGTAGAGTGAATGTATTCCAAAACACCTTTTTTATAAAATAAACCCACCTTGTTGGGGTTTGTATGTGGGACACAGAAGCGAAGCAAATACCTTCCTCACGATTTAACGCCGCCATCGCGCTATTGCGACGCCTCGTTTGTTATTATTTCGTTAAAAAAAAATTGCATTAGGTCCTCATTCTGAACAAGGGTTAATTAAAAGCTAGCTATTAGCTTCACAATAGAAATCGCTTTAATTTTAACCATAATATGTTACGATACCTACAAGAACACCAAGTGCTGGCTTTGTAATAATTAAAATAAATCGAGTTCGGACACATAGTTGAATTACATGGTCATTGAAGTTTATAATCTATTTTAAACAGTTTCAAATTGTTAGGTGTCATATTTGATCAGTGTCAGTGGTTTTAGTGTTACATGGTTTCTTGCAGAAAGTTAAATAAGTTGGTAGCAATGTTTAAAAACATTGTCAAATGTTGGAATGACGCTGAATGTTACAAAATGATACAATAATAGCGGTAGGTAAGTATATATAACCTGGTCTGTGGATATATAACACCAGTGTGGAAGAGTAATAATTGTAGTATCTGTATTGCCAATTATAATAACTAAACTACGTTTAAACCTTTTAAACCTTTTACTATGCGATTTTATTATTATTTATATTATTTTATATTTAAGATAGTATCTTTTTGCTATACTTATGACATTAAAACCTGGGATATGCCTGGGATTTACTAGACTTGGTTTAAACCATTTCATGTCCATAATATTATTTATTCAAAATCGAACTCAAATTCAAATTACTTAACTACCTTATGATTTCATAATATGTCATTTGTTATCATCATACATTTAATTTTAAGATAAAGACGAAACATTCATTTAGGTATAATTTAAATAGCACGAAGATAATTACAACTGATTACAATATACTAAGTTATACTAGTTATGTTAAATTTTACTAAAAAAACAATGCTGGCTTACCATAATTTATATTAGGTTGGACGCTTGGTATTTTAAGGTATTCGACGAAAGTTCTGATAGCCGGGTTGTTATCATATTTAGATGCCATAGTGCACTTTACGCGGCGAGCACTGCAAGACTACTAATGATCGTACACGACGCCGACACGCGGTCGACCGGTGAGACGAGGAGTGCTAACAAAACTGTAACCAAACACTAAATTAAAACAGCTCTGATGTCAAGGGCACCTAAACCAGTCTATGTAATTTTTTATGCGTTTGAAGAATATTTGCAGTTTAAATAGATAAACTGAGTAAGATAAAGCAGGTACCGTTACAGGAGTTTTTGACAAAACTTACAATAATAAAGCTATAAAATAATATTTGTTTTCGATGAAATTAATGGTTAGGTGTACTTAATAGGTTTTAAGTCAATTTAATTCTCAGATATAAATTGATTTTTAATACCTACAAATAATAATATGATATTAAAATATAGAAGAAAATTAAACAATAATACCGGATTAAAAAATAAATAATCATTTGTCATTCATTCATTCAAAATAAATTTACCTAGGTTCTAATTAGGTACCTATCTAACCTAACTCGATGTGCAGCTTAGCGTAGCTACTAATATAGTGATCTGTGGTGCAGCTATGCTGTAATATTTATATTTCTTTGCATGTATAACATTGTCGTCGGAACATAATAATAAGCTAAAAACGTAATGGTACAAGAGCACACAAGAGTAACGCGAGTAACTTACCTGAAGATAAAAAACTTAACCAACCATTATGTAATTTAGTAACCCATTTAATTACCTACTTTAAATGTGTTTTGCAATTTTTCTATATATAAGCGGATTTACAGTGATATTTAGAATGTGTTTTGTTTCCGCTAAAGTAACATTTTTGACAGACACAGTGTTTTGCTGTTTTCAGACACTGTGAGACGTGAGTGACTTGAATATTTGCTACGTTCCATTACGGTTTCATTCAATCGTAAAGATTTTCATTTTGTTTACTAACAGGATTTCTTGCTTGGTAGGAAATATTTTATGTAAGTTGGTATTTTATTTGCGTCATATAGGTGCTTATCACAGAACAATAAAAACTAGTTTTTAATGTTCCGTGGTGCTTATCCACAAAACGAATTATATGTAGTATTTTTTTAAATACTTAAACATTTTTGCTAAGTCTAGGTAGGTAAAATATAAATAAAATCGGTAAGCATTTTTTTTTGTAAAGATGACAATAATATTAAATTATAAATGAGTCGAATCGAGACACTCACTGCGTATCGGCTCGATTCGACGCGCGGTACGCGTTACATCGTGGACTAGGTACAAAATGAGCTGATCTGCGAGCTGAGTCATTGAACCGGCTCACACACCTGAGCCGTGAGCTGTTATGCAGCTCGCGTATTTTTGTTTAGTTACACACCTCTAGTTTTGTTTATAGAGACGTGACGTCACACCTGACAAATGTCACGTGACCGGGTGTTTTTGCGCGAATTTCAAATGAAATGTTAAAAAATATATTTTTTTCCTTGTAAATAACATTTTTTTGATAAAAAGATAATTGTAAGAGGTATAAAATACACGTACGTAAATTTTAAAATATGTTTCCGAAAACTGTCAAGTAGCCAATTATTTGTATGAAAATTCTCTAAAGGGGTGCAAAATGGTGCTATAGCCCCAGGGAGTAAATGCCTGTAAAATGGTGGGGCGTGAAGCTATTCAGCTTAAATACAAAACTTCAAACATACACTGCTGTACAGTAGCTATTATTATTATTATTTATGAACATAATGTATATCACAACCACAGACTCTGGCGAGTCAACTATTTTGTATTTGAATTTTGAATATGAACCGATTTTACAACATTTCTTTTTTTTCAGCTCATACCGATTGAAGACTCCTTTTCCTTCCTTTCTTCCTTCCTATTTGACTCGGTGGATGGAACTGCACCATTCAACAGAAGAAGAAAAGGAAAGGAGCTGCGATCTTCAGTTACAACCAGCAAGTAACACGCTTTCTGGAAGAATGCTATTGTATTCAGGGATCAGGATCAGGGAAAAGAAAAATCAATTTGTTAGATAAATTAGTAAATGTAAAAAAAAAAAAATGATTAATGGTGTGTATTGTATTTGTTTCATTTTATTATTTCATGATATAGATATTTAAATATATAAAAAAAGGAACCTATCCCAAATAAATTAATAAGGCATAATAATTGGCGCCTTAGTCAATATTTTCAAAGCAAAAAAGAAATAAACAACGTCCGATATCGTTTTTCTGTGGCCATACTGGCCAATGGGAAGCCAGATCTCGTGTCTAGCAGACCTTATGGCGTAGATTTGATATTAGGCCTTTTAAGGTCACATTCGCATCCACAGACTACTATAGGGGATACTACGTTCGCATCACGTAGTATCTCTAAGTAATCCACAGACTACTATTGAATATTCTGTGCTATAAGGGATACTAAGGCTACATTCCGAATTAAATAATATCGCTCACAGTGCTCACAGCAATAATTTGCGTACCGAGTTAGATATCACGATAATGACAGCTGAGAACTGTAAACAATTCGGAACGCCCGTTATCGCGCTCACAGTATTCAAAACAGAACATTTGAGAATTTAATTAAAATCTGAATTAAAAATGCGCTAGAACTCCTTATATCTTTTATTAGTTGACTCGCAAAAAGGAATATCCGCATTTGTTATTATTTTTCTCTCATAAAATCATAAAAAGTATCTTTGCCATATGGAAAACCAAAAATCTTATTAGATTTTTGCCGAAAACACAATAACTAACCGTCACTTTTTGACAGCGCTCACGGTGATATCAGTTTAGGGCATGGTCGGTGTGAGCGCAAGATGGCGCATGTCATGACGTCATCTATGACGTTTCACGGGACATCGTGATGGCGCTCAAGGTAATATGGAACGGGTTTAAGCACGCTCAAATCGATTACAGCGATTATATCATTAATTCGGAATGCAGCCTAAAGTTATCTGTGGATGTGGATTGGTCTATCTAATGTTGTGGTTGTTTATAAATACGTTATTTTGATTTTATTCATTTTTTATTGGAAAGTTATTGCAAATCTCAGCAAAACGGCATTGGTTTGGCATTATTTAAAATAATGGATATTGATTATTATGAAGTTACTACAGAATTGGATGCTAGAGAAATATTGCGGTACCTCAATAATCTAGGTATTCAAAATATTAGTGGAGAAGTACTCAAGTATTTTATAACTGGTTTGTATTTTTTATATTTATTATGCTCACAAAGCACGTCTGACCACTGCTCTTACATTAATATGGTTATTTCGCTTTTATTTAGAAATTACTATCATTAGGTATATAGTACAATAATTATTACCAAACCATGGTTTTTAATAATCTTATCATTTGGAATCAATTTTCAGACCTCAAGAAACTGATTAAATATGATCTTCAAAACAGAAGCAATAGTTCTCAGAGTCAAGAAAGACATGAACTGCAAGGTCCAGAGAGACTGCACAGTGCTAGCACTTTCTCATCAAGAATCCGGTCTAAGGTCTCAGATGGAGCAACATTGAGTTGCTCAAGAGAATGTCAAAGGACTAAAAAATTCCCTATAATTAGGGACATTCATTCTGCTCCCAATTTGGGGCCTACAAAGGTAGATGATAAGCCCCTTAGAAGAGCTTGCTCATGTGTGAGAGTTGAAAAGAAGCCAGAAATTGTAGTAAAGGACAAAGTAACTGTAACAAGTTCTAAGAATTGTAAGTAACAGAAAATAACAATTATTAAATGCACTATACATATTTAAATTTACTATGTACAGAGAGTTTACAGATCTTTGTATAAATTAGAGATGCCACAAAGGGAACCCACCATTATTTGGCAATTATTCACTATTTGTTTATTATTTTTGATATGGAATAACTATGATGATAATTCTATGATTTGTTAAAAGGAAATTCAACTCATTATTTACCATAATCATGATTTGTGGCATTTCTAGTAGACATCAAATAACTGATATTCAGGGTGTTGGTCTAACATTAAAAATATTTTTGTGCAGTAATAAAGGTGCCAATACAGCCGGCTAAGAAGAAATGTGATCCTGTGTCACTTTACCACTACTACACTTCCCTGTGGGCTAAGTACAAGCCCAATGTGCCTGGTGAAAATGACTGGTCAGAGTTAAGGTGGAGTGTACGACAGAAAATGGCTGGAAATGTTGCTAAACAAATAGTTAATAAGGTACCCACATTTAAAATTACATTAAATACTTATAATAAACAATGGTGAAGATTCTGTTGTAAATCACACTAAACTAATTTTAGTCTTGTCTCATCTCTTTCTTACAAACAGTATTGAAAAAGGTTAGAACATATATAAAACCTGTCAATCAAATTAGTCTTTACCATCTTTATTTCTTACATCCTTTTATTATGGTTCTTTGTTAGAAAGAGACATAGTGAGACTAAATTAGTTTAGTTGTAAACAACAGAATCTGCACCAATATCTGCTTTGTATTTGACCTTTGGAAAAATAAAATGTTTTTAATACTTTTGTTTTGGTTAAACATTTCATTATACAATATACTTACCAAAAATAATGATACAGATGCATAATCTATAATAAATATGTGAAGTTTTTAAGCAAATTGTGCACATGGAGGAGTGTTTTTTTTTTTTTTTTTCATTTATTTTTTGGGAACTTTTGGTCTTCTAAAAGACTATGCCAGCTCCATCGTAACCTAATTTACACTATTTCCTTTATTACATGTAATTTCTTAATATAGCTAAACTTAGCTATAAAGTGCTCTGGCCACTTCAGAATTTGGTGTGGCCAGAACGCTCTGATACATACCCACATCTAACATATTTAATTTGAATTGGTCGGCCAAGGCCACCCTCACAGACCCGCTCCGAGCACAGTCAGTCAAAAAATGTTGGACGTCTTCTAAAGCTCCACACACAGAACAGTTAGGTGAATCTGCCAATTTCATTAGATATTTGAATTTATTAAGAGGCATGTGCCCGGAACGGAGTCTATGAGCCATGACAATAGCCAATCTACTTAATCTAGTCATAGTATACCAAGGTATTCGAAAAGGCTCATTTTGTATAGTTTTGTACCAGATACCCTTTATCGATGAATTTTCATTATAGTTTTGTTTCCATTTTTCCCATATCTTATTTTTATATTTACTTAATGTTTCTAAATATTCTGGTTTAATAAAAATTTCTGAACCTGACACAATCGCTTCTTTAGCTAACCTATCTGCCACCTCATTGCCACAAATACCCACATGTGAAGGAATCCATTCTAATCTCAGATCCACATCATTTTCTAAAAGATTACTAATTTTTCTTAAAATTACATATGCTAACGATGCACCTCTTTTTCCAGAGGCGCATCGAGCTATATGTTGCAAAGCACTTTTGCTGTCACTCAAAATTACTACTTTCTTAAGTCCCATATTAATCACATATGATATGGCTTCTGAGATGGCAAATAATTCAACGGACATAATACATATATTATATGGTGTAATTTTAAAAGTTTCGCTAACATTGCGACTGGGATCATAATAACTAGCCCCAAGTCCGTCCACTGCTTTAGAACCGTCAGTAAAAATTTTATGAAAGCTGTCATATGTATTATTTATTAAATTTAATGTAATTATTTTAAGTATTCTAGAATCATATTTATTTTTCGGATGCATTACGTCTTCAATTTGGAGGAGTGTTAGATTATGGAGAAGTAGTGCAGAAAGCTATTATTAATTTTTTCAAACTTAAAAATTCAATAATAATAATAAATTGTTTAATTAAACATAAAAATGTAAGTATTCAAGTTAGATGGAAGTCATGTAGAATGAGAATAATTATCTAGTGTTAGCAACCAGGGGGCCAAGTCTGCTATTTCAATTGTGTTCCAATGAACTTTCAGTGGTTTCAAAATTGTGACATTTTACAGTTTTTGTAGTCTACTTACTAACAGAAGTGTCATTATGGCACAATTTTGACACCACTGAAAGATCATTGGAACACAATTTGAAATAGCAGACTTGGGCCCCAGGTAACCACTTTGAGCAATGAATTGTTTACTACTTAATATCCAAATTTTTGTATTTGGCTGTTCTACTAAACACAGGTTAAAGCATTAGTCTAGAACTGTGACTACCAACTACTAATATACTATGAGTAATAACAATAAAATATATTAATCAATAACATAACATTTTTGTTTTAGGTCCCTGAAACTCAATCTAAAGAAAAAGTGAGTCACACAAAAAAGCAATTGTGATATTGTTTGATTCAGCATTTGAAATACTGCTGAAAAATACAAGTCCACCTGTTCAGTGTGATAAAATGGTTTTAATCAAAAATCATTTCAGTCTTGCAAAGCAAATTGAGAGTATTTAAAACTATGCTTAGTAAGATTTATCAGCATTTAGGATCTAAGTACATTCAGTATATTATTTTGTATACAAGTTAGGTATGGTATACATATTTTTTTTTTGATTTGACAAGAATATTCCGGCCCAAGATTTAGCCTTAGCACTCTTATCGGCGTGGAAGCTCTGAACCGGGGAACAGGTTTAGTTTTATTAAACCCTTGACTTGTGGTTAAAAAATAACAATTGGTTATCCTGGCCCACACCGATGGGCTGACAGTCAAGCGAAAATACAGGGAAATTGATTAAGAAATACGAGTGAATTGTAGTGGACAATTATTTATCCAAGATATCTGGCTTAGAATTTAGTTTTGTAAACTAATAAAACAATATTCTGTTTAAAAATGGGTGATGGTAATTGTGATATTATAAAATGACTACTTAGTTGTATAACTAGGAAATGTAAAATGAAATAAATCATAAAATATTTTTATTGTTTACTTTCATAACTATGCTCTTACTATATTTGTTTAAACTTGATCTAATTTAAATGCTGCCTCTTTATCTGTTGTGACAGAATTAAGATGGGTGAGTATTCTCTCTTCTATTTTCTCAGCGGCCGATTGAGTCAAGACTAATGTATCATGTTTTAACATTGAATACACATTGAGTCCATACACAGGCATTATGTTGACATGTGGTAGGGTGTCCGTTGCTGCGGTTATATTTCTCGGAGCATAGTCAGTGCTGTAAAAAATTAAGAACATTTTAATATCAAATCATGTATATGTGTGCATGAACATGTCTGCATGCCCTGAGTCTGGGTGTAAATATGTATATGAAGTATGTATTTACAAACAAAACGTAGTATGATATAGTAGTACAAGCTCTGCTTAGTCTGCTAATCAGATAGCAGTGTGTGATGAATTTCCAGGGTCGACTCTAGCCCATGCAGCGCCCAGTGTGCAATCAATACCCTGGCACCCGGATAAAAACGGAATACCAAAAGAATCATTTTTTTAACTCTGCTACACTTGAAAATTTCATTTTCACAATAAATAATAATAGGTATCTTATAAATATTGTAATCATATTATTTAGTGGGTACGTAATATTCGGTGCGATTAGGTTATCCTTAGTATTACTGTATATTTAGAGTCTTTTTGACTTTGAATTTAAAGACCTAAATAAGGTGGTGGTGAAATTTGTCTCCGCCCTGGGTGTCTGAAACCCACACGCTATGCCGCTGGTGTAAATGCAGATGCACCCCCCTGTAAATAATCCTGCTGGTGCCTATGGCTGATTTTTGATAGTCCCTTTCTTAAAACTTGGGTTTTACTAGACTTGGCTTAATCAATCTTATTTAATAATACAGATTGTGTTTTTTGTGGTGGAAAAATATGACAAAATTATTTAAAAGGACCTGCGCGCCTTGCTATGCCCACCTGGCGTTGCCCATAATACGGGCACAGGATCTTTGAGAGCCACGCATACTTTTTGGATGCGTCGCATGCGACGCTCGTCGCCCCCTGTGACCATTGTGCCTGTGTGCTGTACACACTGCACTATAGGTTAAGTCGGCCCTGTGAATTTCCCATGTTATTTATTTATTTAATGAAAATGCTAACTACCAACTTGACACACCAATGTCTTGATAGTAGCAGAAAAACTAACATTGAACTAAGCTAAGATTAGATTGACTTACCTGCTTCAAAATCTCTTATATCAATACTTACTCATCAATAATTAAAACTGAAGGACCCCAATTCCTGGTTTCAATAAGTTCAGCAATGTATTCCGGTTCATCTGAAGGCAGTTCAAGATCTTTGACAATATGCAAATCATCTTGAGCTAGTTTGGCAGATAGAGTAGTGGTTAGACCATGTATTCTCAAGTGAAAAGGTAACATGAAGAAATGGGTTTTCCCAGAGCGAGGACCATGGGCAATACCACCACCACGGAATAATGGGGATCTTATAGAACCGTGTCTAGCACGACCAAGACCTTTTTGAGGCCAAGGCTTCCTGCCTCCTCCACGGACTTCAGCTCGTGTCTTCGTATGAGCCCATGACACCCATCTGTATTTCTTCTGCCACACAACATTCTGGTGAATGATGTCCAATCGCGCTGGCGCGGCATAAACTGAAGGATGTAGTTCGAACAATCCCAATTTCTTTTCCTCAATTGAGTCCAAGTTCTCAATCCATACTTCACGAGGTTTTGTATATTGCGGCTGGAACTTCCATTCTTTTTTAGTTATATCCAGGGCATTTGAATTTGTAGTGCTCACTGCAGAGAGGTTGGAATAGGGTCTTATTTGTGGCGTAATAAAGGGTGAAACTGATATGTGGAGTCTCTTTATGGCATTAATTAGTATTGATGTCATTATTCTTTAGGTCGTTAAGTTCTTTAGATAACCACAGAAAGCATTAGTATCGCAAACGTACTTTTTTCCAATAATAAATAGAAGAAAGAAACAACCTAACCTACAGAAACGATTGACATTGACAGTGACAGGCAGGACAGACCGTTGCAGTGTTGCCAGTGGCCGATAGTCAAAAGCAACATTTTCACGAGAAAAGTAACATTATCTTATTTAATGTAGAAAAAGAAACTTATACTGTAAATGGCACTTTATTTCACAAAAAAATCTTCACTTCTTTTTGTTAAAATTCAAAAAAATCGTAACAATTGTATAAATTCCCTAAGTAAGAAAAGAAAGAAGAAATCCAAACATGCATGCTATTGCTATCTTCTTAATTCTTCTTAGTGCGATAAAAAGAAAGAAACTGGACGATTGCTAAAAATCAAGTGCACCAACGCGCATCGCGACAAAACGAGAATTTCCTAGCGAGCGTTTCACGGTTATTTTATATCTGCTGGATCTGAGTCTTCGCTATTTGATCACTAATTTACACAATTATCGCAGTTTCATTACTTACATACATAATTTGTCACAATTTGATTACATTATTTGTAAATTTTGTCAGTCTGGCCTGCAGGGCCACCGATGTTTCTCAAGTACTAGAGCACCAAGCTAGTCCTATTTGCTACCAGATTTTGTCGGTAATTTATCAAAGGGGTAGGAAGATTTTGGTATTCCTCTCGTCCGCTTTTTGTTTTTTGAACTATGAAATAAATAAAATATTTTTTGACAAAACTTCGTAGTGTCACAAGTAGAGCTACAAGTTTAATATGAAAGAACATCATTCGTACATGCCAAAACAGGTTCCAATTTTCTGGGTAGCTAAAAATGAAAAATGTCAAAAAAAGAAAATCTTTGCCTCTTATTTTCGAAGTTCGCAATGCAAAAAATCTGAAAAAAATACAGTTAATACTCAAAATACCCGTCAAACTGTTGATAATTCGAATCAATTTGAACCTTAAGTTCATGATTTGACAGGTATCCCAAACCCGCTAGTGGCTGCAGGGGTGAAGAAGCGACCGTGGTTTAATCGGCCCTGCAAGGATGCTAGACAAAATAAGCAGACCTTGTATGAGGCTTGGACCACGGCCCAAACTAATCAGGACCCTAACATCTCTGATGCGAAACGCAAATTTAACGCTGCCTCGAGGTTCAGTAAGCGTATGATTGCCAGGGCTAAGTACGATTTCGTCGGCAGATTTGGTGAGAGGCTGACTAGCCTTCCCTCTGGGAGTCGCGCTTTCTGGTCTCTTGCCAAAGCTGCTGAGGGAAACTTTTGCCAGTCGTCCTTGCCACCACTACGTAAGCCGGACGGAAACTTGGCCCATAGTGCTAAAGAGAAGGCTGACCTTTTAGGCTCTATCTTTGCCTCGAACTCGACTTTGGATGATATGGGCGCTACACCGCCTACCATTCCGCGGTGTGACAGCTCCATGCCGGAGATAAGCATTACCCAACGGGAGGTCCGGCGGGAATTGCTTTCTCTGGACATCCATAAGTCGAGTGGGCCAGACGGCATACCGGCAGTGGTGCTGAAGCGGTGTGCTCCTGAGTTGTGTCCAGTACTGACGCGTCTTTTCGCGCTTTCCTACACCAAAAAGGAAGTCCCGTCTTTGTGGAAGACTGCCCATGTGCACCCAGTGCCCAAAAAGGGTGACAGATCAGACCCGACGAATTACAGGCCTATCGCCATCACCTCCCTTCTCTCCAAAGTCATGGAGCGAGTGATCAACACGCAGCTTTTGAGATACCTGGAGGATCACGATTTGTTGAGCGACCGACAGTATGGCTTTCGCCACAGTCGCTCAGCTGGTGACCTCCTTGTGTATCTCACGCACCGTTGGTCACTCGCCATCGAGAGTCAAGGTGAGGCATTGGCAGTGAGCCTAGATGTGGCGAAGGCGTTCGATCGGGTCTGGCACAGGGGTCTTCTAACGAAGTTACCATCATACGGGCTTCCCGAGGGATTGTGCAAATGGATTGCCAGCTTTCTGTCCAGCAGATGCATAAGAGCCGTCGTCGACGGTAGCTGCTCCGATAGCATGGACATAAATGCTGGCGTTCCGCAAGGCTCTGTGCTGTCCCCAACACTGTTCCTACTGCATATCAATGATATGCTGTCTATTGACGGCATTCATTGCTATGCGGACGACAGTACAGGGGACACCCATTATACGGGCCGTGCAAATATCCCTCGTTCCGAGGTTGAGGAAAGCCGCGAACGGCTGGTGTCTGAAATCGAGACTAAACTAACTAGTGTCTCCGATTGGGGTCGACTAAACCTAGTCCATTTCAACCCTACCAAGACTGCGCGTTCACCGCTAAGAAAACCCCATTTGCTGTGGCTCCACAGTTCCAGAACACGTCCTTGAACATCAGCAAAAGCATCGGGATCCTTGGCGTCGACATTTCTAGCGACGTTTTGTTCCGAAGTCACTTAGAAGGCAAGGTTAAGCTGGCATCCAAAAAGCTCGGAGTGCTCAACAGAGCGAGGCAGTACTTCACATCGGGGCAAAGGCTGCAACTTTACAAGTCGCAAGTCCGGCCTCATATGGAGTACTGCTGTCATCTATGGGCGGGGGCACCTGGATACCAGCTTGATCCTTTAGACTCGGTTCAACGACGTGCCATAAGAATTGTCGACGATCCCGAGCTCACAAGCTGTTTAGAGCCCCTCAGTCTGAGGAGAGACTTTGCCTCCTTATGTGTGTTCTACCGCTTGTACAACGGACGGTGTTCTGAAGAATTGTTTAAGATGATGCCCACGGCTACTTTCTACCATCGCAACTCTCGCCATCGACGGGGAGTCCATCCTCACATATTGAAACCTGAATTGTTTCGTACTGTGCGGGCTCAAAGGAGCTTCCTTCCGCGGACGCTCAGACTGTGGAATGAGCTCCCCGCCGTGGTTTTCCCAATGGAGTACAGCATGGGGTTCTTCAAAAGGGGTGTGAAGAGATTTCTGCAGGGTCGGCAACGCGCGCGTGATACCCCTGGTGTTGCAAGCGTCCATAGGCTACGGTAACCGCTTACCATCAGGCGGGCCGTATGCTTGTTTGCCACCTAAGTGGTATAAAAAAAAAAAAAAAAAAAAAAAAAAAGGTATTTTGACCGTAGAGGTATCATCAAAAAACTCCTCATTACAGATAAGCATTCATGTGAGTATTACAGGAATAGTAAAACGAAGGTTGTAATTTTACTAGCACAGTGTTTTCGAAATCATCTAAATTCGTTAACAAACATAGTTATATTGAACAAAAAAGCATAAATATACGTCCAACCAGGGGAGGTCGGAACCGTCAGTACGCGAGTCCGACTCGCACTTGACCGGCTTTTGTAAATGTAACCGTTTTTTTTTTTTTTTTTTTTTTATACCACTTAGGTGGCAAACAAGCATACGGCCCGCCTGATGGTAAGCGGTTACCGTAGCCTATGGACGCTTGCAACACCAGGGGTATCACGCGCGCGTTGCCGACCCTGCAGAAATCTCTTCACACCCCTTTTGAAGAACCCCATGCTGTACTCCATTGGGAAAATCACGGCGGGGAGCTCATTCCACAGTCTGAGCGTCCGCGGAAGGAAGCTCCTTTGAGCCCGCACAGTACGAAACAATTCAGGTTTCAATAAGTGAGGATGGACTCCCCGTCGATGGCGAGAGTTGCGATGGTAGAAAGTAGCCGTGGGCATCATCTTAAACAATTCTTCAGAACACCGTCCGTTGTACAAGCGGTAGAACACACATAAGGAGGCAAAGTCTCTCCTCAGACTGAGGGGCTCTAAACCGCTTGTGAGCTCGGGATCGTCGACAATTCTTATGGCACGTCGTTGAACCGAGGATCAAGCTGGTATCCAGGTGCCCCCGCCCATAGATGACAGCAGTACTCCATATGAGGCCGGACTTGCGACTTGTAAAGTTGCAGCCTTTGCCCCGATGTGAAGTACTGCCTCGCTCTGTTGAGCACCCCGAGCTTTTTGGATGCCAGCTTAACCTTGCCTTCTAAGTGACTTCGGAACAAAACGTCGCTAGAAATGTCGACGCCAAGGATCCAGATGCTCTTGCTGATGTTCAGGGACGTGTTCTGGAACTGTGGAGCCACAGCAAATAGGGTTTTCTTACCGGTGAACGCGCAGGCTTGAGTCTTGGTGGGGTTGAAATGGACTAGGTTTAGTCGACCCCAATCGGAGACACTAGTTAGTGTACTCTCGATTTCAGACACCAGCCGTTCGCGGCTTTCCTCAACCTCGGAACGAGGGATATTTGCACGGCCCGTATAATGGGTGTCCCCTGTACTGTCGTCCGCATAGCAATGAATGCCGTCAATAGACAGCATATCATTGATATGCAGTAGGAACAGTGTTGGGGACAGCACAGAGCCTTGTGGAACGCCAGCATTTATGTCCATGCTATCGGAGCAGCTACCGTCGACGACGGCTCTTATGCATCTGCTGGACAGAAAGCTGGCAATCCATTTGCACAATCCCTCGGGAAGCCCGTATGATGGTAACTTCGTTAGAAGACCCCTGTGCCAGACCCGATCGAACGCCTTCGCCACATCTAGGCTCACTGCCAATGCCTCACCTTGACTCTCGATGGCGAGTGACCAACGGTGCGTGAGATACACAAGGAGGTCACCAGCTGAGCGACTATGGCGAAAGCCATACTGTCGGTCGCTCAACAAATCGTGATCCTCCAGGTATCTCAAAAGCTGCGATGATTTCTCGAAAACAATATTTGACCAAGAATTTTGAAGAGCTACGAACTGAAGTAATGAAACTACCGTGGTTTAAACGGCCTTGCAAGTAGGCTAGAGTGACAAACGAACTTTATCAGCGATCAGGCCCAGTGGCTTAGACGTGAAAAGGTAGGTATCAGACAGAGTTATTTTCGCATTTATAATAACTATTACATTAAATTATGAGTGACAACATGTAGGTAGTTATAAAAGAAGTAAGGTATCTTCACTCTACGTGCTAGGTCCTCACTCAGGAAATAACCACCTCGACTGTATGAGAATGTCCGGCCCTGTTGTTGGTCACTCGCCATTGACACTCAAGGTGAATCATTGGCGGTGAGCTTAGATGTGACAGAGGCATTCGATCGGGCCGATTATACAAAGGGATCGCCGGATTTGTGTCCAGCAGATACATACATAATAGCTCAGTTGTAGTAGAAACGTCAAAAGCCGTGACGAAGGTCATCGTTTGGAATCCTACAATTTCTGTAAAGAAAAATCCACCAGCAAGAATGTTTCAGCAGCTGTAATTGAAGACAATTTCCCTTCGGGCACACCATCACTAAAAATAGTGAGATTGGTTCAAACTCAGTTTGTATACGTGTAATACTTAACTAATAAGTAGACGAACCTAGTCAAAAAACATTCATACGTTGTGCCTAAACTGAATAAATAAGATTTGAGCTTATATTAGGCTTATTAAAATAATCAGTTTGTAATAAAATCTTGTCAAGTGTCCATTGTGGATCATAGTGACAATGACCAAGTTTCTTTATTTTCTTTTATGGTCGGAGAATGAAGGATATATACGACTTGCTTTGTCATCAATAGCCTGTGTTTACGTGTCCACGGTGTTATACCTAGTTAAAAACTTTATTCAATACAATACAATTACTTAACACAAAAGTCTAGACAACTCGAACGGTCATTGAAACAAGAACCTACCTACCCATTCTTACCTGAGCAATTAAAACTAAAATCGTTAATAATCTCAACTTCGTTCGACAATGAGCTCGTAGCGAATGCACAGTTTGGCGGCAATTTTCCTCTCGCGTTTATTGCCCGGGGCCACTCAGACGGGCATCAATTAAGCCGTCGCGGCCCGTAAGAAACTCGTTCGTATTACTATACACCACCATTACACAGCCCAATTTCAATTTCATCTCGCCGATTTGGCTCTGAATTAGGTGCGATTTATTTTCATTCCATACAATCTCTCGCCGAGGAAGGTAAATGTTAAGGCTCTCGCAGATTTATTGCTTTTCAGGCGCAACTTGACGGATTCATCGTTACAATGGGGAAAAGGCATATTTAATTCAAATTTATTTGGAAAATAATCGTGCTTGTTGCGGGTGTGTCGGTGCGACGACAGCCCGGTCAAATTACCAATTAATTATTTACAGCTGGAAAGACAAATGAATGTTAGCGACTTTGCTTTTATTTTCGTGTAGGTATTTGTTTATTTAACCCGCTGGCTCGCATTTGGGACATGATATCCTAAATAACTAGGTAATGAAAAAAATAAAATTTTAGTAGCTGCTAATTATGTGATAAATTAACATGACCAATTCTCAACTTAACTGACCATGTCAGTTTTCATTGTGTGTAAGTAAACATGAATACAACACCTATCCGTGGTATTTATAACCTATTTAGGTACTATTAGATAAGTACCCATCAATATTATTTCTTCTTCTACAGGTGCCTTCTTCTGTCGGCAGAAGCTATAACGGCATCTTTAGATAAAGCAGCTCAAAATTATGACTTCTACTTCTTGCATTCTATTCATTGGTGGAGATTTGTCAGTCACGATTTCTTCTAATTGGGTGCTCTGAGTTAGGAACAAAAAGGAAATAATATGAAAAATGTTAATAGCAATCATTATATATATGTATATAGATCCGTACTTGAACTAAAAAAAAAATACGCCAATTATTTGCCACAGGAATGTTGGAGATGTAGTAAATACAAATATTACCAAGACAGGAACATTTAGGTGGGTAACCTATACTTATGCAAAATTTCGTATCAGTCCGTAGGGAAATAAACTTGCTCCAAGTTTTTATTCACGCACAATGATGTACCTACTTCTGTCACAATAAATTCCAGATGTCCGTCTAAAAGTAAGTTCCTAAAGATATATTTAATATTCGAAACACTTCAAACGAAATACTATTTCTACGTTCATGGCAATGTTTGTTGTAAGTCTTACAACTGCTCTTGCTCATAATAAATAGAGCTAAATAAATTATTTAACTCGAGCTCTTGTGAAGCTTGTGGTAACGCTGATATTTCATTTCGTCTTTGAGTAGTTACTTCTACAAAATTCATCTTTGTATGGTTATGTAAGTTGTGAAACTGTACAATATACAACCTGTTTGTTGTAAATAAGCAAAACTGCGTAACTTTGCGTTACTTGGTTTTGAAAATGTTGTTACTATGGTATGTATACAAACCTAACTTTGATGTTTTACTACATCCGTAGTTTAGTTTGTAGGTTGTACACGTGAGTTCTTGTGTTGGAGAGTAAATAGATAGAACATACTTTTCTACTTACATCACATCAAATCGAACGAAAGTCACTGATATAAAGATATTAAATGAATCCAATTAGAAACATTAAAATTTCAGAGGAAGTATACTGGCATATAAAGTTTTTTTTTATACAATTGGACTGAATGGCACGTTGGGGATAGGGAAAACCGTCATTTTTTATTCTCTAAGTAAAGTCTTTTATACACCTGAAATTGATTTCCGGCTTGATGATCACAGTGTATTTCTACAATCTTGATTTGAAACAGCTTATAGTTCTACATTTCCCTGCTAGAAAATTAATCCATCTTAATTGAAGGCGGAACGTTTGCTGTAGATTTTTCATGCACACTCTCAACTTTATCGGTTGGAGAAACACAGAAAGGTCTTCTACAGAAATTCCAACCTAACCAAAAAAAAATAACACGCGCTGTGGACTGGGTTCAGTAACTTCAGTATACCCTCCTTTTTAAACAGTCCTAACTAAAACTAATTGTTTTAGGTTTCATCTGCTATCCAGCATATAAATAGGGCGTAGATAGGGTGCGTTTACATGTTTGGCATAGTTCAACAAAAGCGTAACGAGCGAAATACATTACAGAGCTTCGGTGCCGTGCGGACGTCGGATTGCAATTTTAGTCTGCATCCTTCTGAAATATTCATGTCTGTCTTTTACGAGAACTTTAATTATAATGTTATATTTTTGTAATTAGCTAGTGGCTATGAGATTTTAACTTAAACCCAGTCTGGTTTTGTATAATAAATAAATAATTCATAAATATCTTGGAACATTCTGCACACACGGCTATCTGATCCTAATAGAGGTTTGCACCGGAGCAGTGAGTACCGGAGAATAACCGGTGATTTACCGGTAAAAGTACTCGATTGAAATAATCGGTATTTAACCGATTGATCTCCGGTGATCGTCGCATCTATTTTTTTATATAATAAAGTTACACAAATAAAAGACACATTCAACAATCATTTTTTTATAATTATTTAACATGCTAGACAATTATTTACCAACTTGTTTCTTTCGAATTAGATTAATTATTTCAGTCATTAATTCAAAGCGGTCTTGTCCGTTTATGTGATTCATTTCACTAGCAACTAACTGGCCAAATAATTGGTTGCAATGTTCGTGGTTATTTTTGTAATTTTCTGTTTGCGTTCCATTTTCATTGCTCATTACTATGGGTTGCTTTTTTGAAATATTTCTAGCACAATCACCTTCTGGTTCTTCGTCAGAAAATGAAACCGCAGAAGAAATAGCCACGTCAAGTGAAAATAGTACAAGAGAAACTGGTCGCCCGGATTTGCTTGGCTTTCTAAAAAGAAACACCAATAATGCAGATATGACATCCGCCACGGCAATTAATTTATTCAAAATGTATACGGAAACACAGTATCCTGAAAAAAGCCACAATTGGGATGAAGTTGTGCAATTCTGGAAATTCAATAAACATTTAAAGCCTTTAGACGAAATAGCCTTTAAATACCTAGCTGTGCCTGCTACTTCTGTAAGGTCAGAGAGAGTATTTTCGACGACAGGACAAATACTAAATGATAGAAGAAACATGTTACGCTATGATGCTGTTGACATGTTGTGTTTCTTAAATCAAAATCAGCATTTGCTTACTTTATAAAACTTTTTTTTTAAATAAATGATTATATAAAGTATATCTATTAATTATTCTTATTTCTTCATTATGAATGTATAAATTTATAAAAAAGAAACAAAATTTCTTTATTCTCCGGTGACCTCCGGTTTTTTACCGGAGATTGCCCGATCACCGGTGAATTCAATCGGTTGTTAAAATCTCGCTCCGGTGCAAACCTCTAGATCCTTAACTAAGCACAGCTTGTATACTATGGAGACATATACCTAGATACTACTTTTTGTTTGTAAATACATAATTTATAAGGTATATACCTACTAGTAGTTACGTAGTATTTGATTTTCTAAAAATATTTAAATAAATAAATAAGTAAATTTTAGCTTTCTGCACTTCTCCATATTAACATTAACTATACCAAATCTCAATAAGTGTCTAGATTGGATTAAAATAGCCCAATCTAAACAAGGCTGGCAATCTTTGGAGGAGGCCTGTAGAGGGGTTCTTGCAAGAGAAACCAAAATTGAACCATCTTCAATTTTATTAGTATAATTATAATTATTATTTTTTTGTGTAAATTATAAATGGTTTTGTTTTGTTAATTTTTTTTTCGAAGTTATTTTATAAGTAATTTTTGCAGGAAATTAAAAGGCTTTATTATTATTATTATACCATATCTCACACTCCTCCGAGCGCGCAATATTCGTAAAAGGAGTACCTACAAATAGTTTTCTCTTCTAATAGATAAATTACACCCAGACTCAGGACATACAGACACCTATCCAAATAAAACACGAAAATAGTAATTAGTTAATCGCAATATGGTACTTATAGGTTATCCTGTGAGGTTTTCCTTCGAAAATCCAAATTTAACAGAATTTCTTGATGAAAAGCCAACCTTTGTCATAAGAAACAGGCTCTATTGTTCCGTGACCTAAAATTAGGTAAACTGGGATTTACTTTATAATAGAAAATGGCTGGCACCCTAGTCTATCCTCATTTATAATGTATTCATTGCAAAACGAGTACCTACCTGCCAGGAGGTTCGTTCTTCCATTATAATTCACAAACCACCGACCGACCGGTTGGACAGAACAATGGCCAGTTACCTACATGTAGGTTTTCACGTTTCGCTACTACGCGCATACTGCCTCTAAAACCTTCAGGCTATTATCGCCTTTACATTTACGTTACATTGTCTAAATTGGCGTGTACTTTGTAAGTAAACTTTTCAGCACTGTAGAGTTTAGTCGGTGAGTTTTATCCAGCTGCTACCAGTAGGAGTAGATAGCGTTTTATTTGATTCCCTTTCGTGTAATAAATCGTATGTGAACATGTTTTTTTTTTCAGAAATGGTAATGTTAGTGACATCGAATGCCGAGAAGAAGGTCATATCGTAGGATCAAATCCAATATTCAATTGAGCTGTCAGTGAAGGAAAACATGAGAAAAGGAGAAAACCAAAACCTGGCTGCTTACAAACATTCTGCCGCCATTCAACTACCGTACCGTTTGACTAAAATTAAATTCAATAAATTGTCACCATATAGAATTAATTCTCTACGAAATTACCCATCTAGTTACATTATAATCTATTCAATACCAATAATCCACACAATACAAATACAAATACAGGGTCCGAAATGAGGACATTCGTAGGAGAACGAAAACGACGGACAGCTCGTCGAGTTAGTAAGCTGAAGTGGCAATGGGCAGGCCACATCGCTGGAAGAGCCGATAAGCGATGGGAAAGAAAGGTTCTTGAGTGGCGAACACGTACTGGAAAGCGCCGAGCGGGACGACCTCCTACCAGGTCAGAGTCGCTGGGCGCCGCTGGATGCAAGCGGCCCAGAACCGTTCGAAGTGGAAATCAATGGGGGAGCCCTATGTTCAGAAGTGGACATCCATGGGCAGATATGATGATGATGATACAAATACAAGTGACGCGGTACGTGTATTAATTACGATTATGTATATTAATTAATTCTGAATGGGGTTTATACATACGATAAATCCTCAAGGCTGAGAATCAAAGAGATTACTCGCTATTATGCTTATGAGTGATGAGATCATATTAATTAATTATTATACGGTTATATTATAAGGTACAATGCTTTCGGGCTTAACATACACGTGTGCAACACAAACAAGCTTAATCTATACAGGCAGAGCAAACTTTACAGGGTGGAAATTTTAGACGAGTCAGAGGCAAACTACCTTATGGCTTGAAGCCACTTGAATATGGTCTTACGAGACTATCCCTCACTTTTTGAGTTGAGGTTCCGAAGCACGGAAACGCTCAATTTGAAATACCACTAGGCGGTCACCCATCCAGTTATCGACCACACCGGTGGTAGTATAACTTTGCAAAGGCTAATCATGCGACACCACCAGCGCTTCAGACAGACACCTGGATACGCGAAACTAAATAAACTAAATAATAAAGCTTGTATTAAAAAACAAAAGGTTCAAATCTGGCGGCCTGTGTCCTGTGTACAGTCGAGGTCAATGATATGTTTACATTTGAAGTGACAAAAATATGTATCCATTTAAATAAGAAACCTTATGCATAGCATTATATGGTTAGTTATTTAAATGGATACATATTTTTGTAACTTCAAATGTAAACATATCATTGACCTCGACTGTACATAATTTTGTGTGCTTACCACCTCCACGCATTACGTCTCTATTGTAAAAAAAAACCTGTGTTTGGGTTAAAGAAACCTTCTGTATTGTTGCTTTAAAGTCTAGACTAGAGTAACGGATAGAAATATAACTGAACTTCATACTCTATGTCAGAGTAGAAATAGTTCAGTGCTCTTTGTAACTGTAATTTCGTCCGGAATTTCAGTAGGAGCCCACCTTGCCAATCTTACTAACGTCTTGTGGAATTCGTTCAAATATTTCAAATTAAAATTGTAGGTACTTTTAAGTTGTCCTGACCTGAATGTCCCGAGACGTAGGTAAATAGGAATGAAATAATTGTTAATAAATCTAAGATATCTTAATTAATTTGACTACGTCTTTGAAAGTCTATCGTTGAATCTTTCAGAGACAGGATCTTACTTAAGTTTCAAGAAAACATAAATATAAATTTAATTAGTGCGTAAATTATCTCTTATTTTTTGCGTGGCGTTATTGACCTAAGGGAAGACAGTAAAATATGTACAAATACTAAAATATCATTAAGTCGAGGAGCGTACATTCTTCGGATGCCGGCCAAACCCTGAGATATAGCTGGCACTCGCTCACAGTCCACTTATGAACATTGCTATATTGTCATTATTCATGATCAAAGAGATTATGAGAGATGAGAGAGTATTAAAAAAGTAATTAAACATTCTTTACGAATAGGTACCTTTCCGCCCCGCGGTTTGTTCTATCCTAACTAATATTATAAATGCGAAAGTGAGTTTGTTTGTTTGTTTGTTACGCCTTCAAGCCAACGGATTAAACGGATCATCATGAAATTTCGCATGCAGATAGCCTATGGTATGGAGAAGGACATAGGCTACTTTTTTTCTGGGAACGCGGGTGGAACCGCAGGGGACGGCTAGTTATATATATTTACAAAAAGTAGTTACATCCATAGAGATATAATATTAATAGAGCGAATGTAGAGTATATGCCGTGTGCATATTTTATTATTGTGTATAGGCCTCTGTTTTACCACAATCTCATTATGGTAAGTGATGATGTGGCCGAAGGTGGTAAGCACACAACGCGCGTTCATAGTTGAACGACTAAATACATACCTAACGAATGCCAATTTCTCGTTTTTTATCGATACTTTTACCAAGAATAAATAACAAGTTGTTAACGCTATCAATCTATTAATATTCTTAATCTATGGTGACATCCTTATAGATTGAAAACCCTTTTTAGTGGATGCCAAAAGTCATACCTATAAAGCTGGAAGGAACCTGTTTGCCAACTTTCAAGTTACTAGACCTAAGTAGGTACCTAATAACCTGCGGTTTGAGCTTAGCGCTCATCTGTCAATCATTCAGTTTCAACCATTCAACTTTTATATTTTATAAAGTTCAGAAAACACTAATCAGCCTTCTGACATAAAAACAAAGTTGAAAGCAGAACTTAACATTTTGTTTACTCATTTTTTAAATTACTTTGTAGCTTTTGGCCCTCGTAGCATCGCGAGAGATTAAGCCCATCACAGACGTAGCTATAATATATATTAATATGAATCATAGCAAAGCATATTACGATATATTTTCAATACTAATCTTTGAGTGACCGCACACGCAGCTATAATATATATTTCTGTTACTTCACCAACTTGTACTGGCATTTATATTATAGCTCGGCATATTAATATATATTATAGCTACGTGTGTGATGGGCTTTAGTTAACATTTATTCTGTGATACTTGTACGTAGTATTTATATACTCTGAGGTGATACTATCCTATACAAATCAAATAACAAATAACCTACCTCATTAATATATTTTTGCACGTAGGAAATCTATACGTTTATATTTGCCGGTGCCAAACACGATCGACTCGTCTAACCAAACGAAGGTGTGCAAATTGTGCAATGAAATTACTGATGGAGTCGGGAACGTCTCGTGATCACATTGTTGTTTGCATTAGTCGGTGGTGATGTGTGCCAGTTCAGGAATTGATCAAGCCTTTATGTGGAGAGGGATAGATATACGGTGTGGATAGCGGCGTCCCGTTCACTAGTACCGACTACTCTTTAACTGCATCGATTGGTAGGTTGTATATTGCCAGACTGTGGTTGAATATGTCACAGTGCATAAATACACAGTCCATCATATAATTTTATACTCACATATTCATGTACGCAGATCCTTTTTAATATTAAAATAAAATGGTAATCGATTAATCGACGCTGCACAAACAAATATTGCCTTATTTTTTTATAAAATAAATCTTAATGCTAAACACGTCCTGATACTTAATATATAACCAATTAAAAGTAAACATAACATGTACGGAAAATAAATGGGCTAAATAGGTACTTATAAAGTTTAAAATAATAAGTTTTAAATTAACTTCGATTAGCAAAATCTATGCAAAATTAACAAATCTTAACTGGCCATAAGGAAGACTCTAATTTGCTGCTTAAATACCTGCAAAGATAATTGGTGTGTCCATCCACTACATTTGTTATACAATTTGCTCAGTAGTGGGACTGGTGAATTTATTATCTTGGGGATATTTATTTTAATCATTTACTTTTGCTACACTGTTAGGAATGTATGCTGTGGCAGTATAGCAAGTAGATCTGTGCCAGCGACAAGATCGTGCCCGCCGTGGCCGACTGAGTGGCGCCAACTACCCTTCATTCATAATCAAACCTTTCAGCTGCTTCAGCGTAAAAAAGCGCTATGTACTTCTTTTGTGACAGATTTTTTCGAAACTGTGAGTACAATGCTTATAAAAGTATAAATATTATTGCCGTAAATAATACAGAGGCTTAATTGTTCATAAGTCATTTACTCTGGTTTGTTTTGGACCCATTTAATTAAAAGATTTCTTGAAGTTTCTTACCTATCCGATGCCAGAAATGCCTTGCAGGGACAAATATTTCATTTGGGATACCACATGTAATGATACTCTTGGGCCACCTCACATACCAGCGACTTGTTAAGCTGCAGGGCCTGCGACATTATACCAGCTATCTGTTTATGACTTTTCAGGTCGAGAGCAAGGGATTGCGGGATTCCAAAGCTCGCCGATTCGCTCGTCTTTTATCGATTCTGGAATCGAGAACTTTTCAATGTATAGATTGTATTGTTCTTTATATTTGATGCAAATACCTACTTACTCTGCGAAACATAAAAAATATGTGAACATGTGTCTCTTGAGGTATGTGGTCGTTTTCTGAAATATGCTAGTAATCATTATTATAATTAATACAGGATTTAATAAAAAAATATTTATCCCAGCAAGCTCTTATCAATATCTCTTCATTAATTTAGTTCAATCAATTGGACAATATACGTAATTAAATGTGCGCAATTTCAGAATTTCATTATAAGAATTAAAGGGACCTTTTCAAATACCTGTTAACTATTTACATTTATTTGGATTTAATAAAATAAGTAATCAGTATTAGTAAGCTCTGCTCTACATTGCTTATGAGAAAAGTTGAAATACAAGTTAGTCGACAGATCGCGGATTCCAGCGATGTAAGCGCTTTCTTCTGCGGTTTCATTTAGAATTGTTTGTTCTGGCTGAATAGGTCGTCGCCCCGAGCGGCCAGGCGAGCACATGGTCTCGCCTACAAACCAGATAACGAGACCCAAACGTGAATCATTATCCGTTTCCTACAATCTAAAGCAATCTGTTTACAAACCAGGATCGTTTATGGAAAATGTCTTTGAAACAAAACAGAAACATCTGGACGATATCTGAGCTGTCCTGTATCTTTAAGGTCACTCAGGCTGCCTGAGAATTTGAGTGTTATTAAGATAAAGCTTACTAAAGACAGCTCTTTTTCATCCGACAGCGACTGATTGTATTATTTATAAAACTCAGGCTAGGTATATATATATATATATAAAGCACGTAAAGGCAAGAAAAAGACAAGTTAAAATAGTGAAATTAACCTTGTTGGTTTTCACCAATCTTGAAAACTACGTTTACGATAAACTATGTAAAAGCTTCTTGTGGTTTGAGTTCAAAGTTCATTCATCATCGCGGTTTAGTAAGATATTATGGTGCGTCCATGCTTGGCGAACCGAGCACGAGCCGAGCCACGAAAGAGCACAGTGCGAGCATGCTTCGCGTCGCGTGGACGGGCTTGCGAGCCTCGAACGAGCGCGATTGTCAGTTTTTTCACACAAAGGGATTCGCATCGTGGTCGTTGTAAGTCATCGAACAATTAACCCAAAGAAGCGTAATGACGTTGATTTTGCTTGTAATCTATTCCGCCAATTTCCCGCCATCGACAATGCGCTCTGATTGGCTAAGACAAGGACACATGCGCTCTGATTGGCCAAGTCAAGAACACACGATGCAGTGATTGGTCCTTACTGTTCAAAATCAGTGACAAATCACTGACTAGTTTCGGAATCAGATTGCTCGGTATTACTACTCTAAGGGATTGTTCCTCGATGTTGTAAGTTCGTGGCATGGACGCACCATTTGGTACACTACACGTCATCGCCCTTTTTACCCGGCTTCGCGACAGCAAAGACGGGGTTATGTTTTTCACGCGTATCTTTAGTCAAAGTCAAAGCCATTTATTCAATTTAGGCCCTAGAAGGGCACCTATGAAGGTCAAAGCTACTGAAGTTACCGCCAGTTCGTAAGTCGGCCTTCAACTGAGAAGAACAGGCAAGAAACTCAGCAAGGTTACATTTTTTAAATATTTTTTTTTTTTTTTTTTTTTTTTACAATCTGACTATATATTGGCTATTTTTTCCAAAACATTTTGGTTTTGTAGGTATACATAGGTACATACTTTTTATTTTACAAAATAAAATACACAATCATCAAAACGAATAAAAATAAAAAAAAAAAAAACAAAAATAAACCAACATACAAAATAAATAAAAAATAATAACCTGCACTGGTTCATAATAAAATCATGTAGGTAATCTACTGGATTTTGTACAATGTGCACTTGTGCAGAGTGAAGCTATTTCCAGACATCTTTATCTTCTATATAATGGGCTACCTTGTAATAAGCTCGTGCTTTCAAGACTTTTTTTACGTGAGATTTGAACTTAAAATCAGTCATTTTAGTTACCGAAGGTGGGATTTTGTTATAAAAACGTACACTATTTCCAAGAAATGACTTTTGAACTTTCGCTAATCTAAAATACGGAACAACTAATTTGTCTTTTTGTCTAGTATTGATATTGTGAACTTCACTGTTTGTTTTAAACGTGTCTAAGCTTTTACGTACCAACATTATATTTTCATAAATGTAAAGTGAAGGTAAAGTCATGACATTTATTTCCTTAAACAATTCCTTCAATGATTCACGAGGTCCCATACTATAAATTGCACGAATGGCCCTTTTTTGTAATATAAAAATAGTCTCAATATCTGCTGCAGCTCCCCATAATAATATGCCATACGATAAAAGGCTATGAAAGTATGCAAAATAAACTAATTTGGCCGTCTCGACATTCGTCAATTGTTTGATTTTTCTAACAGCAAATGCAGCAGAACTTAATTTACCAGATAAAGATTCAACCTGAGGACCCCATTGTAATTTATTATCTAATGTTATACCTAAGAATACAGTTTTGTTCACTAGTTCCAAACTGCTACCATCTATTAATATCTGACTGTCTACATGCGCTACATTTGGGAGAGAGAATCTTAAACATTTAGTTTTCTTCGAGTTTAGTAAAAGATTGTTAACAGTGAACCATTTGGAAACTATTGACATGGTGTCATTTACTTTATTGAGTTCTTTGTCTTTTCTATCTACTTTGAAAATGAACGAAGTATCGTCAGCAAACAAGACTATATCTGAGAGACCATTTACAACTGATGGTAAATCATTAATATATACTAGAAACAGAAAAGGCCCTAGTATTGAACCCTGGGGTACCCCCATTTTGACTAAAGAGCCCTTGGATGTTGTACCACTAATTCCTACCCTTTGTTGACGATTACTAAGATAAGATAAAACAAGATCATGAGCAGTTCCACGAATACCATAAAATCCAAGCTTAAGGAGCAGAGTACGGTGGTCAACGCAGTCAAAGGCCTTAGATAGATCACAGAAAATGCCAATTGCATCTTGTGAATTCTCCCAGGCTTCATAGATGTGCTTTAATAATTTTGCTGCTGCATCTGATGTAGATCTCCCCTTCGTGAAACCAAACTGATGACTATGCAGTATCTCATATTTATTAAAGTGACCTAACATTTGATTAAGCAACAGTTTTTCAAATATTTTACTAAGTGCTGGAAGTACGGAAATTGGTCTATAATCAGAAGGATTATCCTTACAACCAGACTTAAAAATTGGCACTATTTTACTATACTTCATTAAATCAGGAAAAGAACCCTGATCAATGCATTCATTAAATATATCTGACAAGATAGGTGCAATCACTGTTATAAATGATTTTAAAATAGTTACTGACAGTCCCCATAGGTCTTCAGTATTTTTCAAATTGAGTGCATTAAATGATTTTGTTACATCACTAGCAGTAACATAACTAAAATTAAAGTTTGGAAATGATTCATTAACTATGATTGATTGATTAAATTGAAATTAATTGAATGATTTATTTCTTTGTATGTTCTTTATACCCTCGAAACACAACGGATTTGTTTGTTCTCACCTGCAATACTGGAACCTTATAAAATTAACGGTATATTCAAAATTCTATCGGTTACAGAGCTTGAATTGCTCTTTTCAATTAAATCAAATCAATATACTCTGTTATCTATAGAACGTTAAATACGCAGTCGGCTCTTTTAACTTGAATAAAAAATTAAAGATTTACAACAGACAAAGAACTTAGGTATATAAAAACTAGAAGGGAACTTACTGGCTCTCAAGTGCGTCTGCCGGAACAAATCGCTTAAGTGCTTAGCGAGTAATACGTGCTATGGTGCCTCACGATGCTTTCCTCCATCGGTAGCTAAAGTACATTGTAGGATTTTAATCTACGACCTTCACCCAATTCTGCCACTGACTATTCAGTTGTTGGAGGTTACAGCCAAGTTGCGACTTAATAACTTTGACCCTGTCGTTATTCATAAATTGCTTAAATACTAGGTACCTATATGATTACAGTTTGATTAAAAGTAACTGAAACAAAGTGTATGTTTTATAGCGAAACAATAAAAATGTATGTATCATTAATGATAGGTTATTCATGTAAGGATTAGATTAGGATAAGGATACAAAACCACAGATAACATACAGTACATGTGCAATCCTAACTAATATTATAAATGCGAAAGTGAGTTTGTTTGTTTGCTTGTTCATCATGAAATTTGGCATGCAGATAGCCTATGGTATAGAGAAGATCATAGGCTATTTTTATACCGGGAACGCGGGTGAAATCGCGGGGGACAGCTAGTAATGTTATAAAAGTTCTAAAGTACAGAATGTTCATATAGCTGAAAATTCGAAAATGATAAGGACAGAACATAAAAAATAGTCCACCCACATATTCACACTGATCTGTTGTATTTTTGTTTGAAAAAGAATATTCATTGTAATATTTTGTACGAAAATCATATATCCAATATAGTAACAGATAGAAAATAGAAAAATACATTAGTAAGTAGGTAAAGTACCTTTTTTTTTTTTTTTTTTTTTTTTTTTTTTTTTTTATTAGCGTGGGGAAATCCTCATAGGATACCCGACCGCCCTGGGTGGGAGCGGCCAGGTTATGCCGGACTTTTACCGGCTAAAACCCCACGGTGCGCTACAGAGGGGGGCGGGCTCTCGTGCAGATCGCGTACCTGCTCGCCCCTCCACGCGCGGCGCTGTGATAGCCCGTCCCGGGGGAAGTGTGATACCTCCCCCCAGCACCCTCGCGGTGCTATCGCACGATGAGTCGTGACCACAACGACTCATCGTCCTCCTCGGGGCCGCTTCTGGGCATTCAGGGTCCCCACCCCGATTGCCCACGACCCCGAAGGTCCCCGTTTAGTCGCCTTTTACGACAGGCAGGGGAACACCGTAGCTGTGATTCTAAGCCCCAGCTACAGGGCAGGAGGGCCGCCACGAGGCACGGCCGCGCCTCGGCGGCGTCGTCTCCGGGCGGGATCGGCCCTCTCCCGATCCCGCTCAGCAGCCTCCTTCTGGACCATTACGGTCTCACAGAAGGAGGCTACGGCCCTCCACGCCGTATCCCCGCTCAGCATCGCCGACACGACTGCTGGCAGGGAGAGATTCCGACCGATCAGGTCGACCAGGATCCGCCGCTCGGGTTCCCACGCAGGGCACACCGCGAGCGTGTGCGATGCGGAGTCCTGTACCTACTTTATATAGATATCGATTACAATGTGAACAAGTTTTTTGTATAGCCATTGTGAGCATGTTATCCGCGACAGAGCTTTACACAAACAATGTAAAAAAGGAACGATTTGTATCCAGTTGGCCATATTTACAATGTCCCAAACTGATCGTAATAAATCAAGTAGATTTTATTTGTTAAACGTAGGTACGTAAAGGCATTATTCACTTTTATTTAAAGATAGGTTATATAAGAGATTCTAGATTATTAAATCGATTTAAGGCAATTTTGGAACAATTAAGCAAAAGAGTACGTACATTACATAATTATTTCAATGGAGGTGCAAGGTAGATGACACCTCCATTTTAAAGGGATGCTCTTCCGCCACGCTGGTTCATCGTGACTGGGAACCGCGCGGTCCAACAGTACATGTCGGACAGTTATATATAATGGAGATTGTCGTGGAAACTTCGTAAGCGCGATGTAGGATGTTGTGGCGCCACGCCATCTATCTTTCTGTGTGTCAGATTTTTTGGCAAATCCGCAGGTAATATCGGAAATTTCACCCACAGACGCCGGGGTAAAATAAAGTGTAGGTTGAAAATCTATCACCAAGCACCATTATAATCCGGTAGCTGCACTTGACAGCCAACTCCTTTCTTGGCTTTGTGCTACTACCTTCGGCCACGTCATTAGTTTCCATGGTAAAAGATTTAGGTCAAACATAAACCTCTGTAAGGAGCTACTTAATTTTAGTTAGCGATAATAATGAGTTGATTGGTATTATATGCAGTTGCAGTATTTCACAGCTACGGCATTCAAATAGCCGTTACCAGCTTAACGAGTTCTTCACGGAATGGATTCTACTTGCAGAGCACCTTTAATTCCATCGGATAATATATTTGCGTTTGGTTAGTGTTATCAGAAATGTAAACCACTTTTTATAAGATTAGACGTCGATTGTAATTGGACTCTATTATTATAAAAACAAGTTTCAAAAGCTCCTAATTAATTGTTATTAATGATTACAAAATATCTTGTTACAAAACTTTAAATTAAATGTTCAAGACTAAACAGTATAAGTTTCTTAAGATGTTTTGTATAAGTAGCAGATGATGGGGTGTTAATTAAGAATTCCGATTTTGATAGATACTGACTGTTAGAGCTGAGTAACTGAGCTGACTGTTAGATACGAATAAAATAACAAGGACATTTCGCTGATTTACAAATAAATAACCAACGTACGCTTCAAAATATATAGAAGAAAATATGTCGGGACCAACTGACTAGCTGACATGTCACATAACCCTGCATAACCCTGAAATATTATTTCATTAGTCAATTGCTCGTTTGTTTACGGACTTAAATTGAATAGGGATGATTCCTAGGTAAAAAAAGTCTGTCAGTTAGATAATCAAAAAATATTGGAAAATTTGTTTTTTTTTGCTTTAGGTACCAAATCAAAAAAAAAATGACAAAGATAAAGCGAGTAAGCTTGTTTTGATAAGAGTGATTGCTGAGTTAATTGCCGGCTCTTCTCAGCAAATCCAACCTTCCGAACCGGTATTAGAGTATTAGAGTCAGACTTTTCATAAGTGCCTGCGAAGGTCTATTTGAATTAGGGTTTCGTTCCCGGGTCCCGGGAACCGGGAATTCCCGGGAAATACGTCGTTCCCGACATCGGGATTTTTTTTGAGATTTCCCGGGAATTCCCGGGAATTTCTTTATGAGATTGAATGCTCTAAAACACTGCAAATATTGGTCAAAATTAACGAAAAACCTTTGAAACACAAAGATGTTGCATTACGATATTAAAACAAATATCGATATCCACCGTTATCTAACGAACTGAACTACAAGCTTATGAGAAATCGCTGAAAGGAACTGTAGGAAGTGTGTATTTGGGGAGATAACGTTTTTTTTCTTAGAAAAATTTCAAGTTTTCCGAAAATACCCATAAAAACATGTTTGTTTGTAACATGTTTTTAACCTATCAAAAGTCAAGTAAAATACGTGATTTAATTTAATTACCTATTTGTGTCTCACACACAAACATAAGTAGAAAATTATAAATAATCATATTAAACTATAGGTCATACATAGTTACTATGGGTAGTTTCTAAACTGCCGATTTTAGAGAAAATCTCTGAATGCGCGTAATTTTGAAGAAAATGAAAGTTACATTAATATTTTTTTTAAATATATATTTTTGGAGATAAAGCTTATCAGCGTTTTTGACAAAGTCAAGTAAAGCACATCATCATCATCATATCAGCCTAAGGATGTCCGCTGCTGAACAAAGACCTCCCCATGAACTTCCACTTCGAACGATTTTGGGCCGCTTGCATCCAGCGGCACCCAGTGACTCTGACCAGGTCGTCGATCCGTCTGGTGGGAGGTCGTCCCAGTACAGTACAGTACAGGAGTACGTGGTTGCCACTCGCGTCGTCTTCGAGAGATGTGGCGTAGACGATGCATTCTTAATTTAAACGGTTAAAACAGTTTTGCTGTCAAAAAAAGAACTTGCGCGCCATACTTGTTGACGTTCTCATTGACTATTATCAAAAATCTAGTGAAAAAAATACAACAAACTTGTATTTTTTTCACTAGTTTTTTATTTTTCCTCACAAGTGTGTTGAAAAACGTCGTATGACACACGTGTGCATTGATCATTAAACTCTCGGGTTCCTTTGCTTAATAGGTACCGTATCGTGTGATTACCAACATTGCACACGTCTCATAATGTACTATTATTTACTTCTGAGACAAATAAATTGCTAATTTAATTAAATTACGTGGTTTACTTGACTTTATATACGTTAAAATAACAAAACTAACAACTTTTAAAATTTCCCGGGAATCGGGAATTCCCGGGAAGTCATTTTTTCCATTCCCGGGTCCCGGGAATGGAAAAAGGTCGGGAAAAACGAAACCCTAATTTGAATAAAAGATTTTGAATTTGCGAGTGGGGGCTCGTGACTTCACTTTGGAGTAAAAAGTATAAGTAATCTAACGTGACGTCACGCGGAACTTCAACACATGATATCTTCATACTATTTTGTTAAATTGAGAAAAGAAATAAATACGTGTCTGATATTTTTTGATAATGTAAAAGACGGACAAAATAGATTTTTCATCTCATCTAACGGCATCGAGGAAATATGTGTTTAGAGTACTAATACTGAACAATCAAATTCAGAAACTAGTCAGTGATTTTTCACTGATTTTGAACAGTAAGATCCACTCGCTGCATCGTGTGTTTATGACTTGGCCAATCAGAGTGCATGTGTCCTTGACTTAACCAATCAGAGCGCATTGTCGGCGGTAGGAAATTGGCATATATTTCAACCAAAATGAACGTCATTGCGCTTTTTTGGGTTAATTGTTCGATGTCTAGCGGCTAGTAAAATTACTTTTTGTCAAAAATTACAAAAGACTATAAGCAAAGCACCCATAGAATAATCACTTTATGTTTGATGATGTATAGACTATAACTGCCACCAAAAAAGTACCTACATACATCTTAACTTATTCTTTGCGAGTAAATGTGCTAAAGCCCGAGTACATTATGTGGAGGAAGGCTTTTAGTGCCTGCCCATAAAGTACGTCGCGATAGTTTCGGCTAATTACGACCCCTTCCCTCCATCCATAATGTTTACTGCTACGCAAATCTCCATCGTCACTCATTGTTACGATATACAATAGCGGTACATCTCAAAACTATCTACTTGTTTTATAGCCAGTCCTGGATTTTAGTGAATTGTTTACTGAAACTCTTGATTTCTGATTTTTCTTGATTTTTCGTTATGCTTAAATGTAAAAAAAAAATAGTTGTGAGACTCTAAAGACTATGAAAACCTGAAAACAGTCCGTGCAACATGTACATACAATAAATGAAAAAAAAAATGAAGATATGATACTATAATTATCTTCTACTTACCAGAGTAGATATAATAATTGGACTGTTTTACAAAAAACTTAAACCGACTTCAAAGTACACTAAGAAGTAAAGTGTGACCCGGGAAGTGTACCCTTCCAGACAAAAAAGAATTTTCCAAATCGGTTGATGAATAACGGAGTTATGAGGTAAAAAATACAACCGAATTGAGAACCTCCTCCTTTTTATAAAGTCGGTTAAAATATAATAATTACTGGCTGTATGATTGAATGACCCTCGCCTATTCTTATAAGAATTAAAAAACTACAACTCTACTACTTGACAGACTCTGAATTCAAAAATGGATTGTAGAATGCAACAATTTTATAGTACAGAAAAAAATGTTAATGAATGTTGATTGGTCCTCCAGCTCATATAACGTGGAAGTGCTTCGACAATACCGCACCGATGGCAATATGGCGTATCGTCACGTACGCCCATTTCCGCCGACATTCATATGATTTCTTAATAAAGTGCGACCCAGCCCGGAGCGCCAGGCGCCCATATCAATAAGCGCGGAGAGAATTTAATGAAATTCCCTTTAAGAATTCCTCGGCAGCTCTTAGGTGGTACATTCCGTCTTTCTGCCTTATATTATGGCCTTATTACTTTAAATTGGTCGGGAATTATGTTTTATTTACGCGCTTTGAAATTCGCGCATTAATGTAGGTTAGGTACGTAACAGGTGTATGCGCGTACGTCATAGTACATTGTGGGAAAGTTGGTCATTACACATGAGGCGGTGGAGCCGCCGACGAACGCGATAAGGGAGCCGAGAGTGTAGCAGCTGTGTACACTCTCGGCTCCCTGAATACCGCCTCGTGTAATGACCAACTTTGCAAACATGTATCATAATGGTCTATTAATGCGATACTATAAAAGCAATCGCAACGCAAACAACCTTGTGTCATGATTAAATAAATAAATCATTACATGTAATTAATATAAATTGGTACAAAACATTGCCACCTTTATACCAATCAATATGATGTCGTTAAAAAGTCGTAATCATTACATACGCTAATACTACCATACCAGCTCCAGTGATTGGAAATTAATGATCGGTTACTCGATTGGCTACTAATAGATACGTCGATAAAACCTATTCCATCAGTGAAACTTATATCTTTTCGCCAACATTTCGGACTGTAATATGTCCTTCTACGCTTTTAATGTGTTCTAGAAGGCTGAAAAAGGCTTGAAATGGAGTACACTTAAAATCAAGTTCAAGTCACAGAGATTTTGAATGATATGAAGTACCATTTAAGTTGGTAACTGGATCTCATAAACTATAATTTGCAAAAATGTTACCTTACTGAGTTTTTTGTCGGTATATTTCTGTGAAGGCCTACATCCAGGCCAGCGGCGGTAACTTCAGTAGCTTTGACATAGTGCCATATTGAACCACAGGAACTTTGCTGTAACATCGACAGTCTGAAACTAGCAAATAAGTGCATATCTAAGCTAGCATTAGTTCTTGTTTGTGTGTTTAAGTAAACTAAGGCGGTTAAACTGTGCCTCGCGTCGCTCATTACTCATCCGCAAGCATGTGCGTAGTTTGTTAGCTCAAGGCTTTTGTATTATTCCATAAAGTAAACGCAGCTACTCAAGAGAATAGTATTATGTTCTTAGTTTGTCACTTTATAATCTAGACGCTAGAAGACGCCCGCGCCGTATATATTATGAAGGCTTATCTTAATGCGCGCTTAGTATGTTATTTTTTAAACGGTAATTTTTTGTGTACTTAACAGGCTATAGTTACAAAAAAATACAAGTTACGTTTAAAAATACAAATTAGTAAAAGGTATTGTACATTATTATAAAATTATGATGTAGAGATATTATAAAAGTTACATCTTTCTTTAAAAAAATATCCAATACTTACATTTAATATTTTTAGAGGCGTTTTTATTCAAAGTTTAGAAATAAAATTATGCCCACCGCTCTGGGCTATGTTTAATTTTGGGACTTGCACAGATTACAATAAAATACCTTTCGAGTTAATTTCAAATTACTCACAGGAACATAAATACAATGGTAAATACAACGTTAATTACTTTTTATAATTAGGAATACTAAGCTCTGTGGCTAACAGAACTGGGTCGTTAACCCAAAGAAAATCCTAGTTACGCCAATGCGGGTGTTCTAGATGGAAATAAGATCAGATGCCAATGGAAATGTAAGTGAACTTTTGAATTGCTTTTATTTGCTCTACGTAGTACATAGCCAAGGATTTTCACCCACTTTGGTCTGACTCATCGTTAAACCTAGAGAAAGATTCAGTCCAATGGCAAAGTTCTACTTATTGTGTCAATAATTTAAAAGCAAAGCAAAAGTTACCTACCAGCTACATATTCAAATATGTAGCTGGTAGGTAACTTTTTTTAATTTTCTAAGGATGTTACCAAAGGATATTACGTCACCAGAGATAAACGCAACCGGATTCAAAATTAATTATTCTTATTCTTCTCATTTTTAAGTTTGGCAACCAAGCCCAAATTAGGGCTTATTTCTGCCAGTGTCGAGTTATATTATAGTTTCCAGTCACAATAAATCACTTTCACAATAGTCCTCACCTCAGTCAGTCACCGTCCATAAAATTCATGTTTTACTACAATGGTGGTCATTGTACTAAAACTATACATGGACTTTTGAGACAACTTGAAATGTCACGATACACTTAATTCATTTCATTTCACTTCACTGGTGCACATGGATGATCATTATTGGGTAAAATACCAAAAATTTATGAAAATAAAAATGAAAACACTGCAAGTTCCCGCCAAAAAAGTCCAAATTAATTATTCTCCGTCTTATTCAAGTGTCACCGAGTGACCGCTACTGACACATTCGAAAAAAGGAATATTAGAAAATGCCGGATTGAGAATATAAGTCTAATAAAATATATGTAGTATTCAATTGATAGTATCTACGTATTTATTTGATACTTGTAAATACCACTAAATACTCAGCATTGGTTAATTTGAATTTAAATAGTATTTAATTTAGGGGTTCCTTTTGGGAACCTTGCCGAGCAGCGGCAGGCTTGAGGAAATTTTCTACAATTATATAGATCTTTGATTAAATATAGATTGTATTTTGTACATATTTGTTGTAAATAAAGCTAATTATACATTGCAATTTAGGGGTTTGTATCATAAATTATGTGTATATTATTAATTTAGGGGTTTGTATCATAAATTAGGAGTATATTATTAACTTTTTTTTTTTTTATTGTCAATAGGTTGACAAGCAGGCAGACGGGCCACCTGATGGTAAGTGGTTACCGCCGCCTATGGACATTTGCAATACCAGGGGGATTGCCAATGTGTGGCCGACCTTGAAACTAAGTACATCTTTGGCACAGGTACTTGTTGTATTTGCCATTTGCCATTGTTTGCATTGCACTTTTGAGTTGAATTGAATAAGTACGCAAACTCAATAAGATGAATTAGAATAGGTACTTTTTGGAATAAAACACATACAGATACATACAAATAATTTATTATAGAGACAATTTTTCTCTAACTGCACAAAAGAATGGTAATAGAGCCATACCTAGAGTCAATAACTAATTTATGTTACATCCTGATCCTAACTAATATTATAAATGCGAAAGTGAGTTTGTTTGTTTATTTGTTTGTTTGTTTGTTTGTTTGTTACGCCTTCACGCCTCAACTATTCAACGGATTATCATGAAATTTGGCATGCAGATAGCCTATGGTCTGGAAAAGGACATAGGCTACTTTTTATCCCGGGAACGCGGGTAATACCGCGGGGGAAGCTAGTAATATATATATTTTCACCTTTAAGAAATGGTCCATATGTTTTCAAGAACGGGTATGTTGTTTTTGAACTCATGAGCTAGCATGCCTAGGGAATAATTTAGTATCGCTTACCTTGTGTACCTCAAGTCTCCAGTAATAACATTACGCCTTTAGCCCCAGGTACGGTAACTTTCTCGTGGCCCGACGAATAATTTCATTTCATACGTAGCTCTATGAAATTATGCAACCACAGTGTCCACAAAATATAATTTGTGATAGGATACGATTACGGTTGCCATGGACATTTCTAGAGTTAGCTTTAATCTAGGGCTGAGTCTGATGTTAAATTCTACACAATTTTTCATAGGCATATAACTCTCTAAAATGATCACAGTTTAGGTACAAATCATGTTGTAACCTTTGCTAGTTATATTCTTTTTAATGCAAAAGGTCGCAGGTATGGGCTGCCACATCAAAATTAAAAAATACGCATCTGTTAGACCAAATTATCTTTTTATGCATTTTGCGGTCGGGACCATGGAACCGTGGGGGTCCGAAGCTCGCCGTTTTGCTCGCACTTTGTCGTCAAAATTGAACGAGGCCTCCGGAGACCAGAGGGCGGGGACCTTTTTCCGCCAACGCAGCCAGCCTGCTAGGAACCTTGCCGTTAATTGGTAGCAGTGGCAGACTCAAGGACATTTTGTATGTATAGATTGTAATTTGTATATATTTGTTGTAAATAAATAATTTGGTAGAAAATGTTCATAAATTTGCTGCAGCTTTTGCCACTCATGTAAATTATTATAACTAGGGAAATCTTTAAGCGAAATTCCCGTTAGTGATTTAAGTTGATAAAAATTCTATAATCATAATAACTACCGGGTAAGATATTCTAGGACTTTCCTGTATTTCCCCTTTATCTGGAAACCAGACACACGACGCACCTAGCCTGCTACTGCGGTAGCAAAGAAGCTTTGAACATCCATTCAATTTACTTAACATCGTTTAAAACAAGAATCAAGCTTTATACGCACCACGGTTTTCATGGCTATGTCACAGGCTATGTTTAGTTTCACGTTAATACAATCTCACTGTATTTTGTGATGATGTGGTAAGCACATAAAGCCTAGTATGGAACATGGGCCATTTTCAGCATGAAGGTTGGTAGCCAACCAGGGCAGGTACTACAAAGTCTCCTTACACCACGTTGTGGTTTTACGCGATGTTTTCTTTCACCGCAAGTTAAAAGATCTTAACAAACATGTAGGATACAAACCGAACTTTGTAGGGTACAAACTCAACTTCGTAGTATACAAAACGATCGAGCCATCGTCGCGACGCCTTATATTAATTTAAATTTTAAATTATGACTTCGCCTTATTATAATAGTCATGATCTTACCTTAAATGCTCCACCGTAATACACTGGGATGCAAAAATACCTCGGACACGTATTTTTTCTTGGCTTTTATTAATAAATTGACATATTCCTTCCTTCTAGGCTTTGTGTGTTTACCACCTTCGGCCACATTATCACATACCATGGTGAGATTGCGGTCAAACACAGGCCTATGCAAAGTTAAAACAAAAATGAAATACTGTTCAAAAGGTTGACGCCGTACAAAAAAATCACAAATCGATCTCACGTAAGTATTTGTTAAACTATTGCAAAGTTTTTTTTGTGACCCGTTATTTTTGCGTCCCGGTGTAGTATTGAAATTTATGAAAAGCTTTTGCCCCAAGCTTTCGACTTTTTCCTCTTTTTATTTTTCTCACTTCAGATACGGATTCATGCATTTCCCGGAAGTAAACTCTACATAAAGGGATAATAGATCAGTGTATTTAAATCCTAAGAGTTTGAGTAAAGCTTTTGATGAAAGGTGGTTACATCGAATGCCGTAGCGAAGGTAATGAGTTCGAACCTTACATTGAGGATGAGTTTCAGATGTAGGGAAAAATTGTGCGGAAACCATACGATGGTACTTTGTAGATGGTTTGCTACAACCCTTAAGTTGAAATTCCGTCGCCAAGGTACCCCATTTACACACTCACCTATCGGTTTGTTCCACACTTCACTTGATGGCCAGTTTCTTGCCGGGCTTTGTGTGCTTACCTCAGCCGGCCTGTCATACTTGCCTATGAGATTATGAGCAAACACAAAACTATCGATTGCATAGATTACCGGAGCAGAAATTGTCGTCAAGTATCATAATATATGTATTTCAAAAGAGAGTTCTCTTTGAGCCTACCAAATAAAATATTATGCTTTCATAAATACACATCTACTTTATTAACAAAAGGTCTCACAATGTTAGACGGTATAGTAGCATATATGTACAGTTTACCGTATATATATATTATAATATCTTGCTACACAGCTCTGATCCGACGTTCCTAATAGACACTCGTTAGGTATCTTTGCTACAGAGCGTGTAATATCCAATATCCGAGGTGTCTCAAGCAGCTGATATTATTGAAGCAATCAGGAATCTTCCTTGGGAAGGTATTTGTGTACACACACATCAGATTTCTGTGAATGTTTTTGTATAATGATGGTTTCAGGAAGTAAGAGTTTTAATTAGGAAATTAAGTATAGTAATTATGGATTTAATCTGATTACGGTTTTCCATAGTTTATGACTACAAAAAAAGGTGTGCGTGAATCTATCTAATATGGTTTTTTAAATAACTGGATGCCACTAAGCGGATTAAGAACTTTCGTGATGGAAATATATAGGTATATAGGTGACTGGTGTAGTAAACGATTCTTAGACACATGATTGTACTCATGATAACAAACAACTTTCACAAAGTTTCTTAAAGTTGATGGTGTATTCTTATTCTTGTTAGGTACTAAATATTATGGGCTCATGAGCTAAGTAAGTTTAAAAAAAAAATTCTTTGGGAAAGTTGTTTGTTATCATAGTAGTTTACTAATTATCAGTCACCCTATATAGAGCAAGACTCACATTTTTTGCAGTAGACATATCTGGACAGAATGATGATGAGTTAAACGCACTCGTTGAATTTAATCAACAATCATTGCATACATTTTGTGTTATACCTACATTTTAAGTCTCTGTCACTATGGACATGGAGTCCCCATTAATTTATTCGTATAGAGCGGATAGCCGCAGTGTGAATCCATGATTAAATCTATTGGTGAGGCGCTGCGAACACGTCCACAAAGTTCTAGGCTGTGGTTCTAGGTGTTAAACTAACCCGTGAATACACATTCTAATAAGGAATATAAAATTAATGTTATCTAAAGTAGGCTTAATATCAAACATCTGTCTTATCACATAAGTTGGCTTAAGCCAAGTCTAGCAAAACCCGGGTTATAAAATAAGTATTTCCGACAATTTATACTTCTACTACTTCTAACGTCTTGTATTACAAAAATAGCCCGGACTATCTTAAAAACTGAGTTTGACTGGACTTGGCTTAAACGATCTCATGTAAAGGGTTTCATTTCGGGTGGCCCGATTAATATGTACGAATCAAGGTACGAATATTTATTTTTGTACGTATTGTATATTATTAACTCTGTGCTATTATACTTTGTAAACCAATTTTCAAGATATATGCATAAAGAGATACATTTATAACTACTAAATATTGACAACACTTAAATAATAATTGAAAGAAATTCTGTTTATAAAATATCAAAACTAAATATTTACAAGTAAAAAAGTTGTGCCAGATCGCTGCCCTGTGTGAACGTGCCAAGAAGGCTGGCGGCATTGCCACGTTGAATGGCAATGCTGATCCGTTATCCTAGATAGACACTAGCCTTCCTATCACGTGAGGTCTCGCCGTGAGACCTCTTTAAACAAGGGCATGATAACAAAAGATAAATTAATAATAATTATTAAGATAAATAAAATCGATATATAATTAATTTGTTAAGCTATACACACGCATCGTTATTGTAGAATATCAGTATAAAGCAAGAAAAAAATGTTTAATCCTTCATCAAAGTTAAATAAATATCTGTAAAAAGTTTTGACTCGCTCTGTAGGTTTAATTTTGTTTTTTATTTTCCGACTTTATAGAGGAGTTGGGTGCCCCCCTAGGGTGTTGCTAGGTTACCAGCCTCTCGTACCCACACTAAATAATATGCTGCGAAAAGAATCGTTATCATTCACATGTCGCGTGTGTGTTATGTGCTACAGATTATTCTCATGCAGAGTCCCACTGGCTGAGTAAACTTTGACGACGGTATTAAATCATGTTTACGGAGCCGGTAGCTGAAAAAGGGATATATTTTTAACTTTTATCTGGTTTAAATTTAAAATTAATCATTTTTTGCGGTCCCACCAAATTTAAAATCATAACTTATGAAGGTAGGCTACTTCATTCTTATGGTGCGTCCATGCTACGCGAATCGAGCACGAGCCGAGCCACGAACGAACCTACAACGAGCACGATGCGAATCCCTTTGTTCGTGAAAAAACTGACAATCGCGCTCGTTCGAGGCTCGCAAGCCCGTCCACGCTAAGCGAATCGTGCTCGCAGTGTGCTCGTTCGGGGCTCGGCTCGTTGCTCGGTTCGCCAAGCATGGACGCACCATTACGATGACAATTGGTGCTCAAAAATGATGGGATTTCGATTCATAATTTAAATTTAGATTTCAATTCCAGTGTCTAATCGCAGGCTGTGGTTTGTATATGATATTCGAGATCTATGTAATGTTCCGTAGGGCGGATTGATGATATTTGTACCAGTATTTACCTCTTGGATCGGAAATATGATTGTGCTCTATGCAGCGGTCGTAGGCTCAATGGCTATAGAGTAATGAATGTAAATACAATGGGATTTCGTGCAGCCACGATGCAGAGACTATCGGTGAACCGGTATCCCTGGACAATACCGGTATACAATCTGATTGGATTACATCTATTACAATTGTGATTGTTTATTTGTTTGTTTTAAATTAAAGCGTTCCTTCGTCTTTCTTTGTTATTCTAGCTAAGTAACTCAACAAAAGTCCTATTGAAAAAAGCACTTACAGTTTTTTCCATCCAACTTTGTGGGCTATTTTTTTTTCATTCCGTAATAACCTTGTCCTAATAATAACGATAAAAAAACAATAACCACCCATACGTTTGATTGAGCCTTTCTCAAGTGATGATCAGGCAATTACTTTTATTTATATACAGGGTGGAAACAATAATACGACAATAAATGAAACCACGTAAAGTACTCATAAATACGATCAACTTTAAGTAAGGGACAAACTTCAAAATCGAAAAAAAAAATTACTGCTTTTCATTCAAAAGCTACATGTTTCCGCCGCAAAAAATTATGAAAAGTTGTATTTTTTTTTGCGTCCCACAGAGAGACCGAGGAATGTTGTGGCAGAGAGGAATTGTGACATAGTCGATTCCTCGGAACCTATGACCGTTAGCGAGGTGACAACAGCGCGCGTTAATTTCTTTTGAGGGTAGTACCCGCCAATCGTGCACGGCAAGCGATTTTGAGTATGCGACAAGCGCATACAAAAAAATGCAAAAAGTAAGTTCTTCACCAAAATTAAAAATTCTCCTAAAAGTTGATCGTATTTATGAGTGGTTTCATTTATTGTCGTATATCAATCCGTATATTTATGAAAATTTGAATAGCCGTGTTGCATTTATAATTTAAGTTTGCGTTGGAGTGTTTTGTTGAATCTGGCGTGGTCCATCGTGGATACATGCCTTTAGAGTAGTAATAACGAGCAATCCAATTCCACAACTAGTACCTAAGTGCTTTTGTACTGTTTATCAACCATTACTACCAACCGTTATTACCAACTGATCACTGGATCTATGTTTAGTGTAGCCTTGACTTAGCCAATCAGAGCACATTATCAGAATTGGCGGAATATACTTCTAACAAAAGGAACGTAATTTCGCTTCATTGGTTTAATTGTCAGATGGCGTGGGTAAATGAAATTTTTCATGAGTTTCATGACGCAATATGAAGTACTATTGCATTTACCCACGCAAATTAAATACATGACAGTCTCGCTACGGCACTCGTACGAGGTGATCGTGGCAAATAAATTCATTTCTTAAGTTGTATAGGTCTATCGAGCGCTCCGGGTTCTATTGTTTTCGGTGCACGTGCGCTCCGCTGGGTTGCTACCTGGCGGTCGGGTCACTGATAGCGATGCACTTGGATCCCTAGCATTATGGATGATATTGAAATTGATAATGTTAACCAAGGTGCTATATTTATTAATGATGACTGTTTGAGTGAACAACAAATAATTGAAAACGACATAGAACAAAGTCAAGATGAAAATATAATATACATGGACGAGGTTACAGAGGAATCATCGAGACGTACCAAGAGAGGACGAGAAGAAGAAGAAAGGGAGTGGGAAGAAGTTAAAAAAAAAGATAAGAAGCTCAAAATGAAAGATAATAAAATTGAAATATACATCACATGCAACGAAAGTCTACCTAAATTATTTGCATTAGCTAAAATATTTAAATCTCTTGGCATAGCAGATATTGAACGAGTTAAATTTATAACCCTTTGCAAAGTTCGAGTTGATCTTAACAGCGAAGTTAGCGCCTATAAACTCGAAACTAGTCAGGAACTAATAGATAAAGGATGGAGAATTAGTCGTGCAATGGAAACTAGAATGTCGTTTGGTGTCATAAAAAATGTAGATATGGACATGAAAGATGAGGAAATTGTAAAATGCATAAAATGCCCTGGTGATGCCGAACTACTATCTGCTTATCGTCTCAAATGTCGCGACAATGAGAAAAATGGCTGGAAAGCTTGTGAGACTGTGCGTTTATGTTTCAAGGGGTCATTTCTTCCTGCCTATGTTATGGTAGATGCATTGCGCATCAGAGTTGAACCTTACGTATTTCCTGTTTCACAATGCGCAAAATGCTGGAAACTCGGTCATACTACGAAGAGGTGCCCCTCCAATAAAATTGTATGCCCAAAATGTGGCGGCGAACATGCCAATTGTGACACCAACAAATTTAAATGTATTAACTGCAATGGCAGCCACATGGCATTATCAAAGTCTTCCTGTCCAGCTTTTACAAAAGAGAAAAAATTGAGAGATATCATGGCGGAATTTAACTGCACTTATAGAAGAGCATTAACAATGTACGTTTCACCACTTCCTCCTGAATTAGAACTCGTTAAACAAAATCAACATATACCAGACAACATAAAAAAACCTAACGAGGAGCCAAGTCAACCTTATGAAACGACGCCAATTAAAAAACCGCAATTTGCAGAAGTTGTCAAAACAAAAGCTGTCATACATGCGGAAGGTAAACGACCTTCCCGTTTTACGGCTAAAAAACAACAGCAAAGGAGTTCTTCACCATACGTTTGGTCACAAGAGTATGAGTCTAATTCATCCCCTAACTCAACAGCTCAAAATCCAACAGACGATACACAGGAAGAAACGAGGGAGAGAACTGTCCATTTCTGGGAGTTATTGAAGAGAATAAAAGAGATTTTATTTATGAGAAGTGCAACAATACAAGCTAAAGTAAAGATGGTCATCAAATGTTGTGTGGAGTGGGTGGTATTACTGGTGTCAGATTTTATCCCGGACTGGCCAATATTGCAGAGTATTTTAGAGTATTTATGCAGCAATGGATAGTACAAATAAAAATGTAACCAAGCTTAACATAATCCATTGGAATGCTCAAAGTTTAAAACCTAAATTAATTGCATTAGAACAATTTTTATCACAGGAAAAGATCCACATTGCTGCTCTTAGTGAAACTTGGCTAACACCGGAAACTCAAATTAAGGTAAATGGCTACAATATTTACCGGAAAGATAGGGATGATGCATATGGTGGAGTTGCGATTTTAGTTCATAGGTCTGTTAAATCAAGTCAGTTTAATCTTGCTAATATCAATTCGAGTATTGAAGTTATAGGTATAAAGTTGCATAATTGTGATCAAATTAAAAATCTTATGTCAGTATATTGCGCACCATCGGCTCGCATTAATCAACGAGATTGGGACCTTTTGTTTTCCGCATTGAATAAAAAATCTATTATTGTTGGTGATTTAAATGGACATCATCCAAATTGGTCGTGTAAAACTAATCAGAGAGGTACACATATATTTGAGGCACTTATTGATAATGCATTTATAACACTAAATAATGGTCAACCTACACGGGTAAAGTTAGTAAATAATGTATTACAGCAATCTTCTCCCGATGTGTCTTGTATAACGTCTGACATAGCTTTAAAGTTTAATTGGACTATATTTAATGAGAGTTTGGGAAGCGATCATTTAATTATTAAAATCTCTTCATTTATTGCTCGAGATTCTAAAATAATTTTAAAAAGAAACTTTAAAAAAGCTGACTGGTCTGCTTATAAAAGTAATTTAGAAGTTGCTTTCAATAACTTTTCAATATCCGATGACCTTCAACTGTCATATAACAATTTTGTTAATTTGATCAACGTTGCTGCAGATACATATATTCCATTTATTAAAGTCAATCCAAATCCAGATACAAAATTTGTTCCTAAGCCCTATTGGAGTACATCCATGTCTAGAGCTGTAGCAGAACGCCGTTTTGCTCTTTCAAAATTCCGACGTAATCCTACTCCAGACAATTTGACAATACTACAAAATAAAATAGGTGCCGCACAAAGACTAATACGAAATGAAAGAGACAAAGCCTGGCAAGAATATTGTTCATCAATAGATGCTTCCACTTCCCAAAGCGAATTATGGCGTAAGTTAAAATGGTTTAAAGGTTTTAAAATAGCCAAGTCTTATATTAGTGAAGACAGTGCCAACCTGCTTCTCCAAAGCTTGACTCCTGATTATACCTGCCCTGAAGAGCCAATCTTCTTATCTTGTAACAGTAAATTAGAATCCCCAATACATACACAATCCTGTTTATGTATCTACAATACATAAACAGGAACAATTAGAGCACTGTATGCGGCGTAAAGATACTTCTCCTGGAAGTGATCAAATATCATACTCAATGATAACAAATCTGCCTGAAGACGCTAAATCTACTTTGGTAACCCTTTATAATAAGTTTTATAAATTAGGTTTTGTCCCGACACAATGGCGCGATATTAATATTGTTCCGATTCCGAAGCCAGGGCGAGATATCCAAGCTACTTCAGCCCTTCGACCGATATCCATGATCTCCTGTTTATGCAAGCTTTTTCACAGCATACTAATCAATAGATTAGAGTGGTTTGTCGAGAAAAATAATATCTTATCTGCTAACACTATCGGCTTTAGGAAAGGACTTTCAACTTTGGATAATATTACTAGCTTAGTCTCACATATACAATTAGGGTTTATACAAAGAAAGTCTACAATAGCTTGTTTTGTTGATGTTGACAATGCATACAATAATGTTGACGTCACGTACTTGTTAAAAATGTTGGACAGTTTAGGCGTAGGTACACAAATATGCCGATATTTATGGACTTTTCTTAAAGAAAGAAAACTAAAAATTCAGTCAGAGAAGTCTTCTATATGTCGTCATACACATCGTGGATTGGCACAAGGTGATCCGTTTTCTCCCCTCCTTTTTAATATTGTAACTTCTCATATTTGTAGAAATATCAAAAATATAAACATCTCACAATATGCGGACGATTTTGTATTATATGTGAGTTGCATTAATACAGTGGAAGGTGCTGATTACCTACAAATGGCATTAAATAAATTAACCTCACTGCTTTCAAATATAGGTCTGACTATTTCGCCATCCAAAAGTAAAATTTGTATTTTTAGAAACGGTTTTTTGAGATTTAATGTGAATATTTGGATCGATAATTATATGTTAGAAGTTGTGGATATTTATAAATATTTAGGACTTTGGATGGACAGGTCGTTGCGTTGGGCGAAGCATATAAATGAGATTAAGGAAAGGACTTCAAAATTATTAAATATTTTTAAAGTACTGGCTGGGTCGGGTTGGGGTATGCATCCCCGCCATCTTAGGCGTTTATATATAGCTTGTGTACGAAGCAGATTGGATTACGCGTGCTTTATATACGGCAATAGTTGCAAGACTCATTTAGGTAAGATAGAAAGAACACAAAACCAGTGTATGCGTGTGATTGGTGGGTTTATACGGAGCACAGCTATACATGTGATGGAGTGTGAGCTCCATCTACAACCTTTAAATGTGCGTAGGTATTATCTTGCTGGTAAATATTGGTTAAAAAAGAAATCATGTTCCGATAGCGAAATTATTAATAAAATCAATCAGTTAAGTATATGTAGTCAAAATATATTGTGGAGACGTAGAACTAAACCGATTTTAGTCTTGATTCATGATCATTGTAAAAATTTACCCATATATTCGAGCCCTAAAAATGAAATGTACTCCTTAGATAAGTGGGTTAGCAGTGTGGATGTATCCAATATAAAACCTAACATTGATGTTATTGAGAAATCTAAACGTAGCTATGATACATTTTCCATTAAAATCTTATGTGATAATTATGTGGCTGAGAAATATATACATTTTTTCAAAATTTATACAGATGGTTCCAAGGAAAATAATATTTCAGGTTTAGCTATATTCGATCCTCAAACAAAAAGTTCAATTAAAATAAGAATTGATGCCAACATTTCTATAATGTGTACAGAGCTTATTGCTATTATGGAAGCTATTTCATATATAGAATCTTTGGAGATAGGTGATTATGTTATTTTAACGGATTCCAGAAGTGCTCTTCAGCACCTCATTCGTTGTACAACCAATTTCCGTGGTACACCAATAGCATATCGCATTTTGGAAATGCTTGATCATCTGTCAAATAAAAACAAACGTGTTACACTACAATGGGTACCGTCTCACGTAGGTTTGTTTGGTAATGAAGATGCAGATCGACTCGCCAAAGAAGCTCTCACAGATGGCATCACTATGAACTGGCTTCCCTATCATGGTGACCTTCTCTCAGTGATTAAGAAACAATGTATACAAAATTGGAAACTTTATTTTGATGAGAGATCACTGAGTAAAGGAATCTGGTATAGGACTATACAACCTCACTTGACAAAATTTCCGTGGTTTGATGGGTCGGGTATGTCTAGGTCTAGCATAGTAACGCTTTTAAGGCTTAGGTCCGGACACATTCCATTGAATAGATTTGCACATCTAATGGGCAAAACAAGTTCACCAAACTGTACGGAGTGTGATGTAATTGAAGACGTGTATCACATCTTGATGGAGTGCGTCCGGAACGAAACTGAACGATTTGAATTTGTTAGAAAGTGTGGCATTGAGTTATTTTTAATTGGGAAATGTAATGAGATTTTGGCTTGCCCCCTTTCGGAGGAAGCCAAGATGTTAATAAAAATGGTTAATATAGGAATTAAACGTAGATTATGTTAAGTGTAATATGATAACTTTAAGTGTAACTTCGAGGGTGACATAATCATTGTGATTAAACCCTCTATAAATAAATAAAGATAAAAAAAAAAAAAAAAAAAATTAAATACATGAAATTTTGTATACCAACAAAACATTTAAATCAAGTTAATATAATCATTATAATATGATAACTTATTAATTCTAATTGGATCATACGCATCAAAACTAATTCACAGCTGCGGATCACTGAATTGACCCAGTTATTAATATTCTGTGTACTCCTACTCCCACATTATCTAGTATTACGGCCTCTGGCATCCATTTCATTGTGGTTTTTGCGTTGCCTGTTCAAGTATTCAATTATCGTTAACAAGTTTTTTTTTTAATCTAACTATACTAAACACTTAACACGGCAATAAAGGGACAAACACGGGAGGACAACATCTTAGGATGTTTAGACATTATTGTCCAAGGGTCAAGAAGGTCGTGTACTTTTCAGCTGCCTTACTACCCGGAACGATCGCTCCGCCGGGCCAGAACGATTCCCCGAGTACTTACAAACACTTATTATACTTTTATGGACCGTATAACCGATAACACAAAGACGTGAGTCGCTTGCAAAACTCCTTGGTGTCATTAACGGTACAATTCTACAAATTGAACGGAGTTATGACGTGGCATGAAGATTCTTGGAAACCCGCCGATCTTGAATTTGTGAGGGCAACAGTCATCGCGATTATAAATGATCTTGTTGGAGCGGCGCGCCGCAAATAAGGAGGTCGTTGGCTCACTGCCGCTGCCTTTAATGCTAGGGGTGGTTTTAGCATAATTGTTTTATACTTCTGGCGTGGATGTAGCCGCTTAGGGTACAAGTCGAAACATTCGCCGTTGAGAAATAGGGCCGTCTCGGGGATAATGTACCGACTTTAAACTGTCAGCCGCACCCGGCTAGTTCACGGAGTCCCACTCCCACCCCTAAATCGTGATGCGTGTCTCCCCAAGGTGCTGTTAGGACTGTTGCATCCCCTTCTTTCTAGCCAGTCTATAAGTTATCTCCTTACCGAAATTTTTGTTGTAGATGTCGGGGAAAAACAAGTGTAAAAGTTAAGTTGAAGAGAGAAAAATATTTACGTACTCGTCTGTAGGTACAAAAATATCGGGTAGACGAGAGTGAAAGCTGTCCCCTTTGAGCTATTATTTCATAAAAGATGTTAAGTGCAAGTTCATAAAGCACAAAGAGAAAACAGATCTTGTTTCTGAAGCAGGGCAGTATCATAAGATCTTCTAAAAGGGGACTCTCCGCATAAAAATCAAAATAGACGGTCCGTACAAGTTATTTTTTTTGAGACCCATGTTCTGCTACTCTAATCTTAATGGCGTAGCAATAAGGTATTAATTCACACATTGTAATGGACGTGTGCATCCGTGAAACCACGCACCGTGGCAACCTTAGTACGAAATAATTAATAAAATCAGCAAATGCTACGCTTTAAAAATAAAATCTATTTTACCACTTTCCATAAAAAAGTTCTATAAAGTTGTTTAAAGAAAATATTTCCATATACGTCTTATTCCTAGGATTAATAACTTATTTTTATTAACGTTGCTTTCAATACAGAAAGTCAGGTTTCAGAACTGAGACTAAGTAATGGGTCACATATTTATATTAACTAAGCAATTTAACACAAATTTATTAACAAGGCATTATTTGCAATCGATTCTATATATGCTTGAGAATTCAGTACAGTAATAACTACTCACACGTAGAGGTGCTACGGCGTAGCAACCTCGTAGCGAAGCTACCGCTAGTGATTTGCTTCTAGCACGGCTGCCTACGAACGTGTACTGTATATTTTTATAGTTTTCTGTAAAAAAAATACGAAATTAAGAGGAAAGGATGGCTGCAAGGTTTTTAACATATCTATTGCTGTCGCGTTGTGTCCGAGCTATCCCGTCCGAGGGCGATAGAGACAACTACAGCTTGGACCGATAGACGAAATCGCTATTTCGTAATCCCCGGTTTTCTCCTCCAAAACTGGATCGATTAAAAAAATAATTCAACAATCATAATAAGAATGGCTTTGGCTATGTCTGTCGGTTTTCCTTTGTTGTTTTATATTCATCAAATTTGTTCGCTGGACGTCTGATAAGGGCGTTATAAATGGTAAGTTTTTGTGATTTTAGAATGCTCCTAATTCTTATTATGATTCATTTATGGAGAAATACACAACCGAGGGAAATACAGTGGTACCTACAGATTGCATGGTAGAATAATCATTGCTCTAGTGTCATTATCCAGAGAGGAAACTGAGGATTACGTTTGTATGGAACAAACGCCACCAGCATTTCCTTTTAAAATCTATTAAAATTATTGATTTGTTACAATAGATGAGAAAACGATAACAAAAATAAAACAACAATCCTTTGCTCGCTTCTATGTAACGTGCCTTTGTGTTTTAATCCCTACCACAAAATTAATTTATTAGCCGAGTCTATTGCTCATAATGTTCTCGTATGTATACATATAGTTGGCATTTGGTGATCAAAATGATTGATTACAATGAATTGAGGGTAAAATGGTCGGGTCCTATCTGGGAGGGGAGTCGATGATCGATGCGCGCCTGTGAGCACGGCCAATTATCATAATCTAGCGATGGGTCTATATAAAAGTCAATGTTCGTTATAGCGAAGCGAACGTACCCTCAATTCTCCTAAATATTTCCATGAAACAATATCCGTAACCCATTGAATTAATGATTGCCCCAATTATTACGATTTTGGGGTAAGCAATGATCTGTAAACTTACTTGAATTAAAGCATTTAATAGTAGTGGACAATTTTAGGTTAAGCAATACAAATACTATCATAATTCATTTCAATTTAGTCAAGGGTAATATCTCCGAGCCAAACTTGTTAGCAAATTTAAATTTTAATATCCCGAAAGTCAATAGTAGACCCAACCGCCGTAAAATTACTTTCCGTCCGTGTAACATAAGGACTAACGTAGGAAAATGTTCACCATTAAATAGGCTCCAAAATAAATATAATGAATTCCAAAATTCTGCAGATGTCGATATAACAGATTAAAAAAAAATCTTACTTGTTACTTTCTTTCTTTTTAATAATGTTAATATCGGTATGTACACACGGCTACAGGTCAAGCTATACATTTCTAGTATAAGCTGACCTCCCATTGTACGGAAATCGTATACAATGCGAGTTCAGCTTATACTGGAAATGTATAGCTTGATCGGTAGCCGTGTGTACATAAATTTAATGTGTTATCTGTATGTAATGCTTAGTACCTACATAAATGTTGTTTCACACCTGTTATTGGTGAGTAGGCTTGTCTTAAACTTATGTGTATGTGAGATGTTATTTTATTGTATATCCTAATCCTAATCCTAACTTGTGACTAACTAACTAATAAATGTGAAAGTGTGTTTGTTTGTTTATTTATTTGTTACGCCTTCATGCCTCAACTACTCAATGGACCATTATGAAATTTGGCATGCAGATAGCCTATGTTATGGAGAGGACATAGGCTACTTTTTATCTCGGGAACGCGAGTGAAACCGCTGGGGACAGCTAGTTGTCTATAAGTTGTTGGTGTGCCATTAAACTAAAATAAAATAAAAATAAATCATTGTTTTTTTTTATTATGTTTAGGCCTCTGTTAAACTACAATCTCACCATTGTGAAAGTGATGATGTGGCCGAAGGTGGTAAGCACACAAAACCTAGAAGGCTCGCAAGTGCAGCTGTCGGAACACACCGATATGTGCTTGGCGACAGATTTTCAACTTGAGGGTGGTAGCAAGCCAGATGGGTACTACAAAGTACCCTACCACCGTGCTATGGTTTCCTCATGTTTTCCTTCACAGAAAGCTCAAGCTCATTGTAGGATTCGAATCCGGGACCTTCGTCTCTGTATCCGACGTCACTACCACTGAGCTATCATCGCCTTTAAAACGTATTATTGTCCGTACATGAACAAATAAAAATAAATGTTAATAAGATTGTCTTATGGTATAGCAATTTACTATAATCGAATCTATAGAGGCTAACATCCAATTGTGTTGTCTGAGGTTCCTTGGCTTGTTCACTAATTCAGCAAAAATAGACGACGCCGGGAAGCAGTATTGTTGCCCCTTGAGTTTAATAAGATGAGTATAGCCAAGAATCTAGATCAGAAGCTTTTGTACGGCCAAATGCAACAGACTAAAGCGCTTCTGTAATACAATAAGTTTAGTGTGACTATAATTGGTTTTACATAAATTATTACATGAAGGTTTTTGTAGAAGTAGTTATCTACATAAAAGTAGCATAATTGTGAATAAAAGTTGCCGATATTTTAAAATAATAATTGTAGACTAGTTTGCAGTGTATCCTACCCTATATCGTACCCTACCAAGCTAAGGTTATATATATAAGGAAAAGTTTACACAGTCGTTAAGTTTTCTTAAATTGCCTAATTTTCTGCGCAACTTTTTGATTTCGTAAGAACCTTCTACGAAGTATTAGCAAACTTAAAAAAAAAGATGGATGAAATCGGTAAAGTCGTTTTCAAGTTATGGCGTGACCAAGGGAAATAGGGACTTATTTTAGAAGATAGATATACATAGATAACAAGCAATACTAATCAATAAACATTACCTACAATCAATATTACGAGCTGTAGAAACTTGTATTAACATAAAGTAGCCCTGGAAAACTTAATATGTAAAGTAATAATTTCCTGGAATGCATGTTGAAAAAAAAAACGTTCCCAACCACTGGCATGGCAAATACCATTGTTACGCATTTCCAAGGGATTTACTGCTTTTGCGGGATAAAAAGTAGCTTCATGTTTTAATCCAAGGTTTTACAGTTGTGCCTTTAAAAATGGATTAAATCGAACTGTTGCACGGGGATACGAGGATAGTCATCATCATCATCAGCATATAAAGTCCCACTGCTGAGCACAGGCTTCCTTTCACAAATCAGGGTGAAAGCTAATGGGCAGATACTCCACCACGCGTGCCCACTGCGCATCGGTGGAGGTAGGCTAGTGGTCAACCTACTGCTGGAATTTTTCAAGCCGCCTAGAAGGCCTCCAAGTAATGACTATCACAATTAAGTGATAACCGGGACCAACGGCTTTACGTGCCTTCCGAAGCACAGAAACTCTCGATTTGAAATACCACTATGCGGTCACCCATCCCTGGACCTACCTACCTACCTGTACCGACTACGACGGTGGTAGCTTAACTTTGCCGATCGATTAAAAACGTCTAATCATGCTATACTACGAGCGTTTCATATTCGGGAGGATATTATATTACAAATATTGTGACCCTTTAATTTTTGACGGTTCAAAAGTTATGATCAAACTATAGTTTTTTTTTGCCTTAAAAGATTTTGGTCATCAAAGAATTGGACTGAAAAATAGTTGATGATGGGTAAAAATTAATGGTAGCACCTCCCCAGTGATTTGATCCATATTTTCGGGGACATGCTGTAGGTACATCTGGAAGTTTCATCCAATTCCGATAAGTCTTCTAATAGGCTTTGCATGGGTCGGCACATTGGCAGTGCACTTGGTATTGCTAATGTCCATAGGCGACGGTAACCACTTACCATCACGTGGACCGCCAGCCAGCTTGTCCGCCTTCTCTCATAAAGGAATTACGTTATGCTTGAAACATTATACACAACGTTTCGGTGAAGGAAAACATCGTGAGGAAAACATAGCAAGGATATATTTTCCTGAATTTTCAACATTTACTGTGCTACAAGCAATAAAATCCATTAGACGAGAGAATAATTTGTGTTCTCACAGAAATCAGAACAAATAGGTAGGTAAGGTGTTCCTTAATAATTGGACTGTTTTACAAAAAACTTAAACCGACATCAAAGTACACTAAGAAGTAATCAAATCCTGTTCTGATGACAATGGGACCAAACGGGAAGTGTACCCTTCTAGTGAAAAAAAGAATTTTCCAAATCGGTTAACAAATGACGGAGTTACCAGGTAACAAACATCAAAAAAAAAAAAAAAAAAACATACAACCGAATTGAGAACCTCCTCCTTTTTTGATGTCCGTTAAAAATATGTGAAATTAAACAAAAAATATATCTTATTTAAATATAATATTCTTACATTCTACGTCAGTATACTATTATTTTATTATACTTCGGTACTGATTAATTCCTTTTCTGTTGATGTTTGCTTTGTTAAACAGTTACTTTGATTTCCTTCAATAAAAAAACAAACTCAAACTAATAATAAAGTTGTAAATAAAAAAAAATGTTAATAGTAAAGTTGTTGATTTAATATTACTGTTTGGATTATAATATTTTAGTCTGTCTTTTTATATTTAAATAAAAAAAATATATATTGAAAGTACAAAAAAATGATTTTAAAAGTAAATGAAGAATTTCATATTCTCGCATTATACCTAAACTTTATACTTTTAATGGGGATGTTAAAATCAGTGTTCCGCTTGTTTCACTTTTGCAGACATTTTACGTTTCCTGAAAATGTTTTAATGTGGAGCGAGTTGTACAGAGCGAGGCGAGGCAGGCGAGTTTATTGTTCGAAAAGCAGACTGTACATCGATTACATTACCAAGCACTATTATTTGTCTCGAATAAAAATAGGGTAAGGTTTTATTCGACAGTGACGAAGCCAATTATTTTCCTTTCCTCGAATATCTTTATATTTAATTCCCTTTGTTACTACGAAACAAACCTATTTATGGAGAACCCTATTAGAAGGTTACTAAAAATAAGTAATCATTTATACGTAGTCATGATACATTAAGTATTTATTTAAATTAATATATATAATATATACATAAAAATTAATATATGTAGAGTAAATAAAGTTAATCGGTCGATACACCGAATATTCAGCTATCACAAAACAATACCACAATTTGGTCCACTTTTAACCACATCGGTCTGTTTTTTTTTCAATAAAAGAATGTAATTACAAAATTACAGCCAAATTAGTAACACGATATCGATATTTTTAAATAATAAAAAAAATAACTGGGACCTGACGTAAATACCTTCAACATTCTAAATTCAAATGTTAATCGGACAACGATCAGTTTTTTAACGGACTTCAAAAAAAGGAGGAGATACTCATCGGTTGTATTTTTTTTGTTTTTTTTTTTTTATGTTTACCTCTTAACTCATCATCAGCCTGCCCTGTTCCCAATCAATTGGGGTCGGCGCAATATGTACGCTTCTTCCATTCATCTCTTCTATCCGTCATACTAGTATCCACTCCTTTCTTACCCATATCATCTTTCACACAATCCATCCATCTCTTTTTCGGTCTTCCTCTTCCCGTATATCCATCCACTTTCATATTCATAACTTTTTTAGTGACGTGGCTTTCATTTCACCTCATAACATGTCCATACCATGATAAACGGTTCCCTCTCAACTTTTCAGTCACTGGCGCTACTTTCAGGCTTCCCCTTATGTACTCATTTCTTATCTTATCCATTCTTGTCACTCCACACATCCATCTCAACATGCTCATCTCAGCTGCATGCAATCGTCTTTCATCCGTCCTCTTTACTGCCCAGCATTCCGAACCATACATTAGGACAGGTCTTATCACGGACTTATAGATTTTCCCCTTCAGCTTTAAAGGCATCCGTGGATCACATGTTGTTCCTGTTACCTGTCGCCATTTCATCCAACCTGAGCTGATTCTCTGCTTTATATCACGGTCAATATTACCATCGCTTTGCATTTGTGATCCAAGGTACCGAAAGTCGGAGCAGACTGGTACTGACACTCCATCAAGCAAAATAGGTATGAACGTGGAGAGACCGCCGAAATCGCAGAACATGTGCTCAGTTTTGGTTCTGCTAATTTTCAAGCCAACACTCTCCAACCCTTGCTGCCATTTGACCAGCCTGCTCTGGACCTCAAATCCATTTTCACCGACGAGAACAATGTCATCGGCAAATAGCATACACCAGGGTGCCTCCTCCCGCAGGTGCGACGTCAAAGCATCCATTACAAGCAGGAAGAGATAAGGGCTCATAGCCGACTCTTGGTGTAAGCCGACAGCCACACTGAACTTCTCGGTAGAGCCAGCCGCAGACCGGACATATGTACTGCACCTACTGTACATCGCTTGGATCAGCTGCAGGTATTTCCCAGGCAAACCTTTCTCTTTCAAAGCCCACCACAAAACCTCCCGGGGAACTCGATCATATGCCTTCTCAAGATCGACAAACACCATGTGCAGGTTTTTAAGTGCTCGTTTGTATTTTTCACACAAAGTACGGAGTGCAAATATGGCGTCTGTCGTTCCTCGACCAGGCATAAACCCGAATTGATTTTGGGTGATCTCACTTTCTTCTCTCAATCGACTTTCTATCACTTTCTCCCATACTTTCATACTATGTGACATGAGCTTTATTCCTCGATAGCTATTGCATTCCTGGATATCACCCTTATTTTTGTAGATGGGCACTAGCGAACTGTCGCACCATTCGTTGGGGATTGTCTCTTCATACAACAACTTATTGAAGAACAAAGTCAACCACTTACATCCATCCTCACCTAACAGCTTCCACACCTCAACTGGTATCCCGTCGGGCCCTACTGCTTTACCATTCTTCATACCTCGTACTGCCATTCTTACTTCATCCATACTCACTTCCCTAACTAGACCTATATTTATAGGTACATTCCCAAGGACTTTACTCCATTCATTCTCCTCATTCATTAACTTTTCAAAATATACTTTCCATCTTTCTTTCACATCTTCACCCTTCGTTAATACCTGCCCACGTTCGTCTTTAACACACTTTACTTTTGTTATGTCTCTTGCATTCCTTTCTCTTGCTTTTGCCAAACGGTACAAGTCTTTTGGCCTGCAGGGCTGTCTAGTTTTTTGTACAACTCATCCTGGACCTCAGCTCTTATATCTATCATATCTGCAATAGCAACCGCTCTTTTGGCTTCCTTTTTACGCTTCTTATATACTTCCTTTTTTGCTTCTTTCATACTGTTATCCCCATCCTCCATAATCTGCCATTCTTTGAATGCTTTCTTCTTTTCTTTCAGATCCGCTTGAACCTTTTCATTCCACCACCATGTATCCCTATCTATCTTGCCTTTTCCACGTGATTCCCCTAAAACATCCTTCGCTACAGTCCTTATGCAACTTGCCATTTCACCCCAACATTCATTTACCAGCTTCTCTTTCATGTTATTATTCATATCTATAATTTTATCTATCACACGTTTTTTACGTTTACGTTAAATTCATTCGCACATTCAATCTTCTCCAACATACGCCATCTAGTTCGAGGAGGGGGCTTATCCTTACTCTTCGCAGATTCTATTCTAATAGCTATATCCATAACTAGCAACCTGTGCTGTGCGACTAGATCCTCCCCTGGCAACACTTTGCAGTTTTTAACACAGTTGATATTATTTCTCCTCATCAGGAAATAGTCAATCTGCGTCGTATGCAAGCCACTTTTGTAAGTTATCAGGTGTTGGTCTCTTTTTTTAAACCAGGTATTCACTACAGCTAGGTTAAAAGCACATGCTGCTTCTAGTAAGGCTTCTCCCTCACTATTTCGTCTCCCAAACCCCCATCCTCCATGTACTCTCTCATAACTTGTACTCATTCTTCCCACATGGCCATTAATATCACCTCCCACATAAATCTCCTCGTGTGCTGGTACGTTCATCAGCACTGCATCTAAATCATTCCAAAACTTCTCTTTTATACTATCCTCACACCCAGTCTGGGGAGCATATACGCTAATCACATTCAACACCACACTCTCCAACATAATTTTTACCAATATCATTCTATCATTAATCCTCTTTACATCTGTCACGCATTCTTTCAACTTACTATCTAATATAATTCCCACGCCATTCCGCTTTCCATCACTTCCACAATAAAACAACTTATATCCATCACCAATTTCTCTAGCCCTGGTACCCTTCCACTTCGTTTCCTGCAAGCATGCCACATTCACTCGTCTTCTTTTCATAACATCTGCTAGCTCTCTTCCTCTTCCAGTCAATGTCCCTACATTCCAACTTGCATACCTAATTCTTACTTCCAGAGCTCGCTTCTTACGTCGCACCCGCCCGGTATGATGCAACAACCCTTGTCCATTTCCCACAGGCGCCGGGTGCTGCCCTTGCGCGTCGCCTGGGGGGTACGCCCTAGCCCTGTCTCTTTCTTTATTCACACATACCATATTGCATATAGATTTGGCTTTGATTTAACGGCCGGCCGCCTGCCTGACGCCAACCCTCTTTGGGAATGCTGTTGCGTCACTGTGTGCGAACTGATGATTCCACGTATAAGACCATCTGCATACTCTTTAGTCGCCTCTTACGACTCCCTAGAGACGAGTTGGAAAGTTTACCTCATAACTCCGTCATTTATTAACCGATTTGGAAAATTCTTTTTTTGTCTGGAAGGGTACACTTCCCGTTTGGTCCTATTGTCATCAGATCAGGATTTTATTACTTCTTAGTGTACTTTGAAGTCAGTTTAAGTTTTTTGTAAAACCGTCCAATTATTAATTGTAACTATACTAGCTGTTAGCAGAAAAAATATTTGTATTATTCACTTTTTTACTTTCCCCCAAATTTTTGTGTGTCAAGGGGCTCAAGATGACCCTGCTCATGCCGCATACCTGCGTCTCAGTTACATACTTCAACCTCATCTAAGTACATCTTGTCTTTTTAAAATCACAAGTCTAAAATGTATGTATATTGATCATCTCATCAGTTGGAAAATCCTATTACTATCCAAGTCCGTTAAACAATTACTTTTTCTAAAATCTCTGCTTATCTTGACTTCAACACTATATTTTTTAAACTTCTTAAATCCAACAGCTCAGCTTCTAGATACTCTCCAAACTTTAGTTGGGTTTGCCAGCCAGGACCCAATTCAGGTTTATAAAAAAATATACTGAAGACGTTTAAACGGTGACGAAGATGAAGTTTTTTTCCTGAAAGGTGACGGAATATGTTCGTCTGCGAAAGTTTGGTTAATATTGTGACACGAGTTCCTATTGGAACTGAGTTAAAGGGTTGGAGTTGTTAGTTGGCTTTGCACAATATAAAACTTTCGTAATATTTGCCGTATAAAACAAAAACAATTTCGTGGAGTTTCTGAAAAGTAACAAAATTATCATCTAGTTTTAGCCACATAATAATTATGTTCTAGTTTAATTTATTTATGTACTAGCTGGTCCCCGCGGTTTCACCCGCGTGCCCGGGATAAAAAGCCTATGTCTTTCTCCATACCATAGGCTATCTGCATGCCAAATTTCATGATGATGTTTTTTTTTTTTTTTTTTTTTTTTATACAACTTAGTCGGTAAACAAGCATACGGCCCACCTGATGGTAAGCGGTTACCGTAGCCATATGGACGCTTGCAACACACGAAGCATCGCTCACGCGTTACCGACCTTTCCCCCCTCCCCTATGAGCTCTGGCGACCTTACTCACGCGCAGGAACACAACTTTACACAACATAAAGTTATTTGGCTGCGGTATTCTGTAAGGTGGAGGTACTTCCCCAGTCGAGCTGCTCTTTGAGCGAATAAACGCTATGCTCTACCTCTCTGATGATGATGTTGAGGCATGAAGGTGTAACAAACAAACAAACAAACGTAACTTTCGCATTTATAATATTAAAAGTTAGAATAGTTATGATACACACTTCCAAAGAATATGAATCGATTTTTCAGGTTATACAGGCGAAGGCCTGTACAGGTTTAATTTGTAATTTAACCTTAACTGATAAAAAAATGTTTTTTTTTCAATTTTAGATTTGGTTACATATTAATGAGTACTTCCACCCCTTAAAGCAGTGCTGGTGATTTATCATTACCTTTTATATCAATACGGTGGCGCGGGGCACATGCATATAAAAAGTGTTAAATATTGCACAAACTTGCCAAGCAATGCACACAAATCTATGGGTGAACTCACCGGCATGTGTTAGGCGACCGATTTCCAACTTAAGGGTGCCAATCAGGTACTACAAAGTAATTTACCACCGTGGCACGTTGCTTCACGATATTTTCCTTGTTATTATTCGTGCCTTGCCTTTCATTGCAGAGAACAGTGATATAATATCACCTAACACACCTCAAGAAAATACACTTATAAGTGTGGTATTTTTTTTTCAACTAACTCGGTGAATCCTAGAACCAGTTGATAGGAAAAGCCTACAACAAGTGGAGATTTCGAGATGGCATATTTTCGAACCAATTTTGGATTAGTCATTCTGAACCACTTTTACTATGGGAAATAGTAAATTCTCAAAAAAAAAATTTACTTCTCATAGTAAATGTCAATCTTGCTCGATCATAATGTATGAAAAGTAAAAAAAATGTTTGAGTATTCAGCGTTGGTCCCATAGTAAAAGTTGTTCAGCATGACTAACCCAACATAGGTTTCTCAATGCCATCTCGAAATCTCCATCCAGTATATGGTACTACTAAACCCTACGGTAGGTGGTACCTGTGTTTAGTATAAAGATTATCTCCTGCTTCCTATAATAATATTGAGCCTATTTTCTTGAGTATCAAATATCGTAAAATCAGTATTCAGACAGTATTCTCCTCATATGACAAGGGTGATGAAAATTTAATGTCTCAAGGACTCCAGGCCTAGGTTTCAATGCTTGAAATAATAAACGTTTCCAGAAAAAAACATGGACGTAGAGATAACATATTACCGTGAAATACAACAAAATATTCTCACATTATTCTTTTGCAGTCTCGCTCAAGTTATTTGGAAATTATTCTAGCTTCACTGAAAAGACATGTTTTGCATAAATAATAACAATGTGCTGTATTCTAAACCAGTTTAGTCACGGTGTTTCTGCAGTCACTATGCATTTTTTGCCTTACTCTATATTGTATTAGATTACATTATATAATTACATGGCAAATGGGTAGGGTCCAATTTGTAACAACAGCAGCTGTTGATCCATTAACAAAATCAGACCGAAATAATCCCATCCATTTTGATCCTCATAAATCATTTAAGTTTTGAATGACAACTGACCCTTTGATATCAGAGAAAATCCATCACTAATTATGTAAACTAATGTTTTTTTTTTAATTGGTTTAATCTACTTACTACAGGAACGTGGTCCGTACTCTTTTTAGATTATGTTTTACAAATTTTATCCTTTTACATTTTCACAATTTGGACATCTTCTATTTAGTTTAGCTTTCTTCTTGAACGAATGGTTAAAAATTTGAAAACTAGATTTATGTAAGAGGGGACAGGACCTCACATAAAATAAATTATCTTCTTTCTGGTTCTAGGATAGTTATAACGATTTAGAACACCTCTAAGCCCCACTTGATTATTCAAAATCAATTTAAAAAGTGGAATATTTGAAACTTGTAGTTATAGCAATAATACTTTTCAAAGAGAAGTGAAAATGTCGAACTCACGAGTGGAATAAAAGAAACATACGGATGAAGAGGAAAAATAACTGAGTCTAATTGAAAGTTAAAAAACTGAAGCTAACGTTTATATATCAATGAACTGCAGTATTTACGAGTAGAGTTTAAAAACAGGGTTCAATTTTATTTCTGAAATTAAACCACACGAAAAATCTTTTATAAATTATCAAATAATAGAAGAACGATAACGTATTTATTTGGTTACAAATTAAAAAACACAGAGCAAATTAACACACATAAAAAGAAGTGAAAAATAGAAGTAATACTAGAACTGGAGCTACTTAGGTCTTGTTAACAACTAATAAACACTTACACACCGCAATGAAAGAAATCCCACCCAACAGTCGAGAAAAATAAACGAGGATCTAAATAGCCAGCAATCAGTTGATTGTCAGCTCCTTAGTTGAATGTTATACGAAAAATGTGTTCCACTCCTGTACAGGATATTACTCTGATGGCTCAATCGGCTAAAGGCACGGGCTGTCCGCTTAGCTTCGAATGACGGAAATTTCCCGATTCTTAACCTTAAGTGTTGGCTGTTGACTATAACATGTTTTGTTTGTTTATTATTGTAAATAATATTTAATGTACGGACACTCATGCAAGGAAATGTTAGGAAGAAAAAATGTGTTATTGTCACAATTCTTTGTCTATTTTAATGTCCAGTCTAGATTGGAAAATGTTAACATAAAATGTTCATCCGCTCTAAAAATCATCTCGTTACGCATCTAGACACTGCACACTTCCGATGTTTTATTTCTTATGATCATTAGGTACATTTACATAAGTGATGTTTTATTATTGTTAATTTTTTTTCAACATACCACGCTACGGCTTTAAAAGGGATAAGTAAACTCATGGTGTAGTTTTTAGCGAAGCGTTATATAAACCCTAGGGTGCAAAAGGCGAAGTAACTGAAACAGAGCATTGAATAAAAAACATACTTTCGCGGCGCGCGGGACTCTTTTTTTCTGTCATCTAAAAGAATTGTATATAAAATTGTATGCTCTACTTCTATGTAGGTAAATATGTTGTGGCTCTTTCCACTATTTTTTTTATCGTAAAACATTCGATGGACTAAAAAACAATACAATTTTTTTTCATGTATTGAAACAAAACATGTATTTCAGGCTTTTGGTCAAAAACAGTGGCAAGTAATGTTGGTGGTAAAAACTAGGAGGGAATTGGAACTTATGTTTTTGACATGGTAAAAAATATGGCTTCCATAAAATAGGTCACTCCACAGATAATCCTGAATAGGTCGTCATAGAAAATAAAGACGAAAAAAATAAAACTATTTTCCCAATATGCTAAGGAAAATCTAGTTCCCGTAAAAAATATTATAATATGCTATAATTCTGCGATGTGTCATGAAAACATCTTTCCCATATCCATTTGAAGTGATTTCTATTGAATTTTCAGGCAAATATGTTACCAAAAGCTCTCTAAACTCGTTGTATAAGCGGCGAACAGTAAACCTTGCTTTTGATGTTCAAAGTTTGTTCGTAATTAACCAGCCGGGTACTCATGTTCCCCGTGACAACGGGAAATAAAAGTTGTTCGGTGAAAAATAAACTTTATACATTCTATAATAAGCGATATATCTGGGCAAGATGGTTATTTTAAACGAATAGAAGTGATTTATTGGCAACCCACATGGTAATTTTATGGCGTCGAAAGTTTTGATTGAATTCTTGAACTTGATGGCTGGTATGTATGGGAACATTCCACCTCGCTATTTGACCCGCTTATCGAGTTAAAAATCTGTTTATTGAGTATTTTTAATCTACACGGTGTTTCTCCCTTTCACCCTCATTTGTGAAAGGAGGCCTGTGCTCAGCAGTGGGACATTATAGGCTGATGATGATGATGATACTGGGTTTAACGGAAAGGGAAGGTTTAACATTTTTTTTTTTTTTTACTAGGCGGACAGATCGCCGAAGAGAAAATTTTATATTAATAATATTAAGAAGGGACGCAAAATGATAATGGCCCTCATTGACCTGTGACATGATGGTTATTTTTGGTATGAATTTTTTTGTATTATATTTTGAGCTGAAACCAATATGAAACTTTTCGGATTCGAGTTTTTTTTTCAAAATAAGGTGAAGATATAAATATTTTAAATCAAAAAAATTACAGTGTGCTGGGACGTAAAAAGGTAAATTTTCAGTTTTCGTGAAAAAAACCATTTTTTGTATTTAAAAATAAAAAACCAAAAAGTTGGTTATTTGAATTTTTCACAAATTTTGAGGTTATGTGAAATAAGTGTAAATAAAAAAGTTGTAGATCTTTTTATTACCTACAACCACATATTAGACTGTGCTACAACTTTGCCATTAAACTTTTTCCATAGGATAGCCGGAAATCGAGATAAACCTTTTTTTACCCTTAAAAACTCACCCCCTTCCACTTCCCGACCTCAGATTGCCCGTAAATTATTTTTCCTTTCATTTTAGTTATATTCTCGTCCTTTTCCAATGGGTTTCAACCTACTTTTATTTATTTGTTTCAAAAATTATCGACCCTGGTCTATAAGCTAATTTCACTTATTCTGATTTAAAATTAGAAAACATAACAAGGCAAGTTTGACCTAGAACGTGTTTAGAATTAATTGTTGCTCATGAATATAAAATGAACTATATCGCAACCTGTAAAATGATTGAAATATTGAAATATTGTTACATAGTTAAAGTTGGTACATTAAACAGTTAATTGTATTACGCAGTAGTACCTTACATAATAGTAGGTCAACTTTCTAAACGACCTCTCCACTGACTCTATGTAGACAATTAAGTTTATATTTATCTCTTTTCTTTTAATATGTACCTACCTATTTTATTTGGTTAACAGTCATTAGCTTTCTTTTGCGGAAATAAATTATAGTCGACTCGTTATACTTAGGTACTTCTGAATGACTTATACGAAAATATCTACATGAAGTTACTGAAATAAGCAGTCATTATGAGTATTTACCGAAAAATATCTACATGAAGTTACTGAAATAAGCAGTTATTATGAGTATTTACCGAAAAATATCTACATGAAGTTACTGAAATAAGCAGTAATTATGAGTATTTACCGAAAAATATCTACATGAAGATACTGAAATAAGCAGTCATTATGAGTATTTACCGAAAAATCATAAGACATTGCAACGTACGCTGCAGCGCCCATTAGCAAACTAAATATATACATCTAGGAATCTGCATAGAAACTGAATTTTAAACGTTTTCAAAATAAATGGTTTCAGTTCCGTAACGGGTAGGGTAGTTAATCTGGCTTAGAAATATAACTATAGTTGATAAAAAAATGTATAGAAAAAAGTTTTACTAAAAGTACTGCTTAATAGTTTATCTTTTGTCTAAAAGAAGTACAGCTCAGAGCATCGAGAACAAAAACTCCACCCTCGCGTGGCTCCTGCGCTGTGGAGTACAGCTATTGCTGAAAATTGGCAGCAAAGAATTTCGTATCAAAATAATTTCTCAGTAAACAAATCTAAGCGATCTAAACATTTCTCCCAAAAAGCACTCGTTCCATTCAATCAAACTTGGCTAATTGCCCGCCATGTGAACGATCACTTTAGTTCCCCACTGCGCGGCTGGCACGCGATCGCATGATTAGAGCTTTTGAACAATATGTTACTTACTGAAAAAAGTTAATGGAACCCAGTAATAGATTTAGAACAAAACTCTTGATAAAATCTAACTTTGCATAAACGCATTTTTTATCGCAGTAAAATGATTTAACAATTTAGTCGTTGTTTTCAACGTCAAAGCTCATTTATTACACATATTTTTTTATTTCGTTCAAAAAGATACACAAGTAGGTAGTCCAAATAATTTCAGTAATGAATACTTTATGCACAAATATTATGCTTTTGATACAGAAACAAAAGTGATATCGTCGAATTAATAAATGGCTCGCTGCTCAACTGAATTCCCACGGACATTATATTTAGATATATATGTTTGTGTGTATTTCTCACTGCAAGCGTATAACAATGGGAGTCACTGCGTTCGACGAAGAAGCTTGTATTGTATTACGTAATAATACCCAAATCATTTTCAGATATAAACTATTCTTACAGATATTCTAGACAAATATAAAAGGCCATTTATATGGTCACTTCTAACATTTTAGCCTAACGATGCATTTTCATACCATTTTATTTATGCAATTTTATTGAATATTTTCAAGATGCATGATTCTAAAACGGATAGACTTATATAGGCATATGATAATTTGCTTAGTATTTTCCTGTAGGTTGTTGAACTTTTATTAAATATATTCCTTTGACTGTTTGACGACCCGCGAGAGCCGAACCGCCGAGGATAACAATAGAAATCAATTGTTATTTTTAACCGACTTCAAAAAATGGAGGAGGTTCTCAATTCGGTTGTATGTTTTTTTTTTTTATGTTTGTTACCTCATAACACCGTCATTTGTTAACCGATTGGAAAATTCTTTTTTGTCTGAAAGGGTGTCTTTGTCTGAAATCCTGATCTGATGACAATGGGACCAAACGGGAAGTATCCCGTTTGGTCCCATTGTCATCAGATCAGGATTTGATTACTTCTTAGTGTACTTTGAAGTCGGTTTAAGTTTTTTGTAAAACAGTCCAATTATTTAACCGCAAGTCAAGGGAATATTTGTATTATAAAATTAACCTAGCAAGCACATAAATGAAAACATCCACTAATAATATACAATATTTTATGCCGTGTGTAGGCATAGTCAAAGCCTGTAAGTCAAACAGCAAACTTAAATAATAAGTCGTAATGCATACACTATTACGTCTGAAGCAACTCAGTATTTTAGTTTTCATAACGTCAGCCCTCGGACCAGAGTTTACATTACAAATGAACTCTAATATGGTTGAAACAAGGGCGTAAAAAGAATACAATTATAAACTCGTTCAGTTGTAGCAATTGGATTGCAGTAATTTTCATTAACTTATTTTGTCATGATAAAATATGGTGAAAACGAAAAATGATTGCTGAAAATGATACATTTTAATAGAAAATGAACAACATACGTAAGTAGGTTTGCTATTTTAAAATCACCTTTTCTTGTCTCAATTATTATTTAATCCACTATCATGCAAGTAAGCAAGCATTTTTGACATTTAATAAATCTTTTAGGTGCCTACGTGAGTTACATGCCTATACGTTCGGGGGCCAAGTCTGCTATTACAACAATTGTATTCCAGTGTCAGTCAGAGGTGTAAAAAATTACAGATTTTACTGTTTTCGTAGTCTACTAATTCAATAGCAACGAAAACCATTCTGAATTTAGTGGAAAATACACATTAGTAGGCAGCGCGGCTCACCCTAGACTACATCTTCGCTTCAACGTGCGGGATTGTTGGTCAAGCGCATGCCCATAGATAATTAAAAAAAAACATTGGCTAAAGGGCAATGGAATAACATATTTGATTAAAAAAAACTAACTTGGCCCTTGGAAATTTCCTTACGCAAAACAACTACAGCTTTTCATACAAATTTATTAATATGCCTTGTTAGGAGTTTCCTAAATTAGGCAGTGGTTGGTGTAAATAAGAATAAGTTATTTATTATAAGCTTTCAAATTCTAAAAGTTAATTAGGTAGAGCAGTAACATTAATACGGTATTTTTAAAGTTTTTTATTTTATACCACCAAGTCACGAACCTGCCCTAAAATTTATTAAATGAAATACTTTAAGCCTGTTTCACCACCGATAAATGTCTTGATAAACGGCACTTAAGATATTTAAGTAAATTTAATCAGGGGGTGGAGTATGATTAAAGTGGAGGCCTCGTTACTAAGTAAGCATTAGTAACTAATACTTACAATGTCCTTGAATAACTTGTAGTAGGCATGCCTATAGAGGTCTACTTGAGTATATGATGCAAGTATGTAGGTACCTACGGTCAACGCAACCGCGGCACGAACTATTGCGATTTTAACAAAATGTACTTCACGTAGGTACTTGTACATAACTGAGGCAGCAGGGGTCTAGCAAGTCACTAGTGTACGGTACATCTATGAATACATCTATAATGCAAACTGTTCACGCTTCGCGTAAGATAATGCTACGCTATCACTCTACTAATATTATATATCTATGATGAACAATACGTAATTTTACTTATCTCACTAATATTATATCTTACAAATCTCATCTAACTATCTTTCTTAAATGCGAAAGTTTGGATGGATGTATCATCATCATCATTATCATCAGCCTATAATGTCCCACTGCTGAGCACAGGCCTCCTTTTCACAAATGAGGGTGAAAGGGACTGGGCTATACTCCACCACGCGTGCTCACTGCGGATTGGTGGAGGTAGGCTAGTGGTCAACCTACTGTTGGATTTTTTCAAGCCGTTTGAAGGCATCCAACTAGCTTAATGACTATCACAATTAAGTATAACCGGGACCAACGACTTAATGTGCCTTCCGAAGCACGGAAACGCTCGATTTGAAATACCACTAGGCGGTCACCCATCCAGGTACCGACCACGACAGACGAGCTTAACTTTGCCGAACGATTAAAAATGGCTAATCATGCTACACCACGAGCGCTTCATGTATGTATGTTTGTTACTAAATCACGCTTCAACAAATGAACGGATTTAGATGAAATTGGGCACGCTGTTGGATATGTTCTGGATTAGCACATAGGGTACTTTTTATACCAGGAAAGCAATATATCGTTCGGGTACGCAGGTGAACCCGCGGGACGCAACTAGTCCTAACTTCCTAACTAATATTATAAATGAGAAAGTGAGTGTTTGTTTGTTTGTTAGGCCTTCACGCCTCAACTACTCAACGGATCATCATGAAATTTGGCATGCAGATAGTATGGAGAAGGACATACGCTTTTTATTTCGGGAATGCGGGTGAAACCGCGAAAAGTGAGTATGTTTGTTACGTCTTATTGCCTCAACGGCACTACCAATCGTGATGAAATTTAGCACGCTGGTAGATCATAACCTGGAATAACACATAATAGAATACTTTTTATCCTGAGAAAAAATTATGGTGCGTCCATGCTACGCGTCCGTTCGCGTAGCGTGGACGGACTTGCGAGTCTCGAACGAGCATACATTTTTTTTTTTTTTTTTTATACAACTAAGTCGGTAAACAAGCTTACGGCCCGCCTGATGGTAAGCGGTTACCGTAGCCATATGGACGCTTGCAACACAAGAAGCATTGCTCACGCGTTACGGACCTTTCCCCCCTCCCCTATGAGCTCAGGCGACCTTACTCACGCGCAGGAACACAACTTTACACAACATAAAGTTATTTGGCTGCGGTATTCTGTAAGGTGGAGGTACTACCCCAGTCGAGCTGCTCTTAGAGCGAATAAACGCTATGCTCTACCTCTCTTTACATACATCTCGCGATTGCTGCGTTCCGCCCGATTTTTAGTTTTTTCACGAACGAAGATAGAGATTCACATCGCGCTCGTTGAAGGCTCGTTGTAATGTCCACACTTGAGATCGCGAGCAACGAACGAATCCTGTTCGTTCGTGGCTCGGCTCGTGCTCGGTTCGCGTAGCCAGGGGCCCAAGTCTGCTATTTCAATTGTGTTTCAATGAACTTTCAGTGGTGTCAAAATTGTGACAGTCTACAGTTTTGCTAGTCTACTTACTAACAATAGTGTCATTATGGCACAAATTTGACACCACTGAAATTTCATTGGAACACAATTGAAATAGTAGACTTGGGCCCCTGGACGCACCATTGATATTTCGGGTAAAACCGCGGGACGGACACTAGTTTTACAAAAAGTGAGTGAACATAATTTTGTGGATAGAGTCAGCAAATAGATCCCCAATACTTCATGCGTTATGTACAACATTAAAATAAAAATTTGCATTTATACGAGCGAATGGCCGGTGATTCCGTGACTCCAGATTTCATTTCGTGTCGTTATTTTATTTGCCTTTTATCGGCCGGCTCTCGTTTAACGGCCGGAAAGGATAATCATAATGTTAAGCGGCTAGGAAAAACTGCATGTTCAAAGGGATTCACGGCAAATCGTCCCAGTATGAAGTAAGCCTTTCATCGAAATACTACGGTTCGTGTGTTGAAATAAGCTTTTTGTAGGTAAGTTCATTAAAGTTTTTCTCTCAAGATAACTATGTGTCAGCAGTTGCATTTGATAGCCTAAGCTTCTTTTCCCTTCAATTTTTTTTGTACTTGCCACCCACAGTGTGGTAAGAGCCCGGTTTTTGTGTCATCGTGTTTTTATTGAATTAATCGATAGAGTCTACAATTCTAAGGATTAGAGTAAAACTCCGGGTTCGCTAGGACTTGTACTTTTTTTTTTTAAATGTCAAAGTTTCGGAATATCCGACTTTTGAAAAACGAAAAATAAAACATTTTAATTTAATGGAAGTACTTATTCTAGAATTTATTTATTCTATCGAAAAAAGGTATAAGAGCCGACCCTTCCACCAATTCCTGTTGCTTTAGTATGAATGGGTCGAGAGATATGATTTTTTTTCTCATTTTCCTTTTTATTTTTTTATTCATCTAAACCGCCGTACTTAGTAGGTGGTCATTCCTATATCATCATATAAAATTGCTGATACGTTCTATTATGTGCAGTATTATTTCCAAAACCTAACTCATTGGTTTCCAGGAGTTATTGAAAATTCAAAATTTTCCTTAGGGTTGTCACTTTCAAGTATCCGAAAAAAATCGTTTCTTTTTTTTATACTGCAAGTGTAACGGTCTACAGTAACGAAAAGATGAAGGTGTGGGATTTACCCAAATAACATCACTGCCGTCTTTTGTTACAACCTGCAATGGCGTAAATGTCGTCGCAAAAAGACTATTTTCGTCACCTTCTGCATCTGAGAATGGCTGTTTATATAACGATTGCCCAGTGCTTCCATCAAAGCCCCAGTTACCCCTTTAATTGAAATCTACTGCTTGAATGTTTTTTTTGGTGCAATAGTTGTCCTCAAGACCTCATGGTCTTCATCACATAATTTAATCACTTGAGTGAAAGTGTGGTTTATTAAACTTTCTGCACAGATGCTTCTCTTTCAGACACCTTAACCTGGTAAGGATAACAGGTTTTTTTTTTTTTTTTTTTTTAAACCCAACCATCACCAAAATTTACACAATTAAAACAACGCCAAACTGCTAATGCCTCTTGCATTTTATAATACGGGGGTATGCATCAAATCCGCGTCTTTTAAGATCTAATCGAATTGCACTGTATGATCGACGGACATAGTTCTGTCCAGAGCTTCGACAGGTGTGTATGGTTCTGGAGAAGTCTGAACTTTTTTCATAATTTCTGTTGGAGCAGTCTCAGATTCTAGACATAGACATAATAGTGTCTCTAAATCTTTAGATGATGAATGTGGCAGATTTTGTCCTCCGATTTTAATGGATCGTACAAACGCTTGTATTTTCTGGACATTTGGTTCGTTGTCTAAGGCTTTCGAAAGTTTTCGCTTAGATCTATATTCTTGGCTTCTGCTTAAAGCCATAAACCTCTTGGATTTCGGAGAAAATAGAGATTCATTATTAGAAAATGTTGCTGATGAAGTTTCATCATTAACAGAGACCGATATCAAATGACCACTAACAAGAGTACCACTGAGCCAATCACGTTTATTTTTAATGAAATAGTTTTTATTACATGTCGGAGTCAGCGACAGCCAAGCGATACAAAGACCACTATTAGGGTTCAGTGGTATCAGGATTCAGTGGGCGCAGTGCAGGCAATAAAACAACATTATACCATCGCTTCGTAAAAGTCCCGTATGAGGAGAAGAAGCGACGCAACAAACTCCTCACGGGCCCAATGTGTTTATTGTCGTAATATTACAATTAAATAATCACTCCACTTCACTTCACACAATTGTACATTCTTAAATAAGTATAGGCTTAAGAACCGGGTGTAACAACGATTGCACTGAGATGTGTACAGCTCGAAAGCTTGTGATAAACTAATTGTCCCAAAAGCAATACGCATCCCCTTATTAACTTTGTTATTCACGTTATCGTCAAATCAGTATTCTTACTTTTTACAAATACCCTCATTAAGTCTGTTATTTACGTTAAAGTCAAATCAGTGTTGCTACTATTTCACCCAACCCTTGTACCACGATAATATCATAATCCAACTGAGTTCGACTAACTATCTCATTCTCCGACATACATTTACAACGCTTAAAGTAATCTTGACTCTTTGATAAAAATCCTGAAAGTTTTTGTTTAAACTGTTCGTCAGTTTGTGAAAGTTGATATTCAGAGCCAAAATAATTGACAACCATACTCACTCGTTTGGAAAGCGGCAGCTGCTTTGCTTTACCCTTAAACAGCTTAAAGACTTCCATTCGAGTTAGTATTTTTGTACCAGAAGAATGTCCTTCACGGTCATCTGTCTGTTGATACGCATCGTTGGGGCTCTGTTGGTTAGTTGAAAACATCTCGTCATCTGAATCGGTGTCAATTGGCAATGCTATAATCGTCACTCGTCTTTGTTGAAATTCCAGGTTTATTGATTAGTTTTGATTAGTTTCCATTGTTGTTCCCACGAGTAGTGTCGATAGAAGGTCCACCCCCGGGTGACGCCCATTTCGGGGGTAAGGCTACATACTACGGAGGTCGCCAGATATCCGTAGGGTTTAAACGACTTCGCTGTCGGGTTTTATAGAGTGTTCCTTCTCGCGGGAAGCCCCCCGGCCGTAGTTCTGCATGACGTACCTCAGTCACGCCTTACTGAAGTACGTTGTTGACGTGCAGTGTACGGTTACGGTATAAAGGTTGACTGGCGCTCAGTACCCTGAAATTGTTCCAACTCCAGATGGAACAACCATTGATTTTGCTTTGTAGGAAAAACTACACTTTAATAAATATACTTACATATTGTATATAAATAATAATATATAAATAGTTAACGTAAATAATTTAATAGGGCGCACTCTCATCGTATCTTTTTATCAAAAATCAATACAATTGATGTATACATAATGAAAATTGATTTAAAATAATTAGATAGGTATATAATTCATGTAGATAAATAAAATACAAAATACATTATTCTAAAAAATGGTTATAACACAAAAAGTATAATAAAATTGATTTAAAAGAATTGTAAAATATAAAAGTGTACTAAAATTGATTCGATGTTACTTGTTTTTTTTATACAATAGACACTTTTTACTCACTATTACCGTCTACTTCAACCACGATCACTAAGAAAAGAGTGCCCGGCGAGAAGAAGACTCACCCTTACGTAATCAAAATTATGTATGTATGTACAATATTTTTGTATTAATTCAATATTTTTATAAAAGGAACGTAAGACTCAGAGCTAGAATCAGACATGATCTGTTTCATCCCGTTCAGTGAGAGTAAAATTAATAAGTATTCTAAGTATTAGTCACGTATTAGTTCACTTATGGCGCCATCTGTGCATGTCAGTGTCGGTATGTTCAGCGTTTCAGTGACGGTCCCTCTGAAACTCGGAGTTCCGATGTGAATTTCTAGCTGTTTGTATTTTGCCGAACACGGGCTCTCAGACGAAATTCAAAGATGGAGTAAGCCATACAGGCGAGTTGGGGTTAGATGGACATCAAGCTGCGCATAGACAGTAGGTACCTACTGAGAGTTAGCCACTGATAACTGCTAGTGGCACGACGTCATCACGTCACTGATACGGACACGGATCGAATCGTGCCGGGCTAGGCCGAAGAAGTAACCTACGATTAAAGAAGACATGGCACTCCCAAACTAGTTATAGAATTATGCTTCTTTTTTAGAAAATGCCTTTTAAGGCGCGGACTGACTACGATTTTGAGAGCACTGGAATAGGGTTGAAAATGGTAAATCATAAATGTGTCGACTCTATAAGTATGAAATGGACATTTATTTACGGGTTTTCTTTAGATTATACAGAATATACACATTAAATTGAATAAGTTTCCGGTTAACATTCTAATATAACTCTGTATCTAATATATTCTTAAAAATAAAATTGTTGTCATCGCTGAAAATACGGAGAAATTCGACGCGAAAGATTTTTTTGTGACGTAACTTACGATTTTTTTATTGAGAATGTCAAAGCACTTTTTAATATTCTATTCGGTTAACATTTTTCTTAAAACCCTCTTCTGTCCACAGTAATTTTTTGTGTTAGGTATTTTCATTGCGTTACGTCATACTCGACTTTCAATGAAACCCATTTTTGTGAATTTGGGGTAAGACCTCGTCTGTAAGCAAAAGGTTTGTTATTTTAACGTCGCGGTGTCGCGTTGATATGTCATAATTTAAACTGCCCATTTTCAAGTTATCAAATAACGGTGCGTTGGTTATTATTACAATGTACCACGTAAAGGTGGTCTGTGTGTTTATATTATACTAATATAATAAAGCGGTAGAGTTTTTTGTTTGTTTGTTTAAACGGGCTAATCTCTGGAACTACCAGTCGGATTCGAAAAATTCTTTCACTACTAGGAAGATACAATATCCCCGAGAATACTTTTTATCACGGGAACGCGGGTGAAACCGCGCGAGACAGCTGTAGTATATAGTATATTATAAAGCTGAAGAGTTTGTTTGTTTGAACGCGCTAATCTCAGGAACTACTGGTTCGAATTGAAAAATTATTTTTGTGTTGGATAGTCCATTTATCAAGGAAGGCTTTAGACTATATATTTATTAGGGAACGCGGGTGAAACCGCGGAGAACAGCTAGTATTTGAATAATGCGATAAGTTTACCTATTATTATTGGTACCTACACCAAATTATTAAGTACAAGAGATTATGTTATTAAAAGGTGAAAGGTCAAACTACTGTGACATTAAACCTACTTTAATCTCTTTTAAAACGCGCTCACCACTTATAAAACAGTTTGCTTCAACGCTTTAGATTTAAGGTTTAGCATTGTTAATCTCGCCGATTAGACATCATACAAATATTATAAAAATGGTTGGCGTCTGTTTATTTAAACGCTCTCATAGTTAGGGTTTCAATGGATTTAGGCAAAATTTGTAATAAGGGACCCCTGGGACCTGAAACGGGACAATTCCAGAGAAGTTGCTGAAGTGGGTTTCATATAGAGAAGAGTCGTGGGGCGTTCATTTTGTAAATTATTGTCGCTATTTATTTTGCTACAACACTTTATTAGTGCCGACCGAAACATTTGTTGTAAAAGTCAACAACTGAAGATAATATACTACGTGCCTACTCTTAAGCCCATCACAGACGTAGGTATAATATATATTAATATAAATCATAGCAAGGCATATCTTAAATATAAAATGATAAACTGATTGTTGATATATCAACGCACAGCCCAAACCGCTGGACCTAGAGATTTGAAATTTTGCACACAGATACCTTATACAGTGGAGGCATCCACTAAGGAAGGATTTTTGGAAATTCCACCCTTAAGAGGGTAAAATAGGGGATGACAGTTTGTATGCAAGTCCGTCAGTTTTGAAGTTAGAATCTTTAAATTTTGTGTTTAGGCTGACGATTGAAAATTAATGTATAGTTATCTCAGCGTTTGTGATAATTCAACCCCCGAAGGGAGGAAAAGGGGGATGAAGTTGGGTATGCAAGGCCTTCAATTTCAAAGTAAACTTCATGAAATGTATTATTATACGGTGTAGGCATCCACTATGGAAGGATTTTCGGAAATTCCACCCCTAAGGGGGTAAAATAAGGGATGAAAGTTTGTATGCAAGTCCGTCAGTTTTGAAGTTAGGATCTTCAAATTTTTGTTTTTAGGCTGTCGATTGAAAATTAAGGTTTAGTTATCTCAGCGTTTGTGATAATTCCACCACCGAAGAGAGGAAAAGGGGGATGAAGTGGTTTATGCAAGTCCTTCAATTTCAAAGTAAACTTCACTAAATATATTATTATATAGTGAAGGCATCCACAAATGAACGATTTTTAAAAATTCCACCCCTAACAGGGTAAAATAAGGGAAGAAAGTTTGTATGCAAGTCCGTCAGTTTTGAAGTTAGGATCTTCATATTTTGTGTTTAGGTTGATGATTGAAAATTAATTTATATGTGCCTCAGCGTTTTCGATAATTCCGACCCCGAAGGGGTGTAAAAGGGATGAAGTTGTGTATGGAAGTATACTAAATTTATTATATAAGCTTGGAATATAATTAAAATTTGGAAACTAACGCAAAGAATATCGGTGTTGTTGGAATTTGATCCATTAATGATTGAAAAGGGGGATTAAATTTTGTATTTGAAGTTCTTTATTTTCGGAGTAAAAATCACTATAATCTCGGCTTATGGTTGGAAACTAACGCAACTTTTCGTTTTTCGAATTTGAACCCTTGACCCCTTCAAGGGTTGAAATTTTGTATTTAAGCTGTTCATTCACATTATTTTGTATTCAAGTAAAATAATGTACACGTGTATCATGTTATTAAGAAGCCTACTGCCGCCCATCTATCTGTCTGTCTGTCACGAGAAAAATTCTCAGCTGTCTGGTTGAGGAACTTTTGGATAGATCTCCGCCCGTGTCGATCCGTCTGTCTGTCTGTCTTCTACGGGTAATTTTTAAATTATTATTATTATTTAAATTTAATACTAAGGTGTCAAACAACATACGGCCGGCCTGATGGTAAGCGGTCACCGTATGTATCACTCGTGCGTTGCCGACCATACAGAAATATCTTCACACCCTGGCGCCATGGCGGGGAGCTCATTCCACAGCCTGAGTTTACGCGCTAGAAAACTCCTTTGAAACCGCACAGTAGAAACCATTTCAGTTCCAATATATGAGTATGGACTCCCCGTCGATGGCGAGAGTTGCGATGATAGAAGGTAGCCCGTGGGCATCAAGTCAAACAATTCTTCAGAGAACTGTCCGTTGTACAAGCGGTAAACACATAAGGAGGCAAATTCTCTCCTCAGACTGACTATCTGACTATCTGTCCGTGTGCCATGAGCAAATATCTCAGCTGTCATGAAATGGTTGAGGAATTTGTGGATAGGTCTCATGGCGTAATTTTAGATAAATAATCCCGATCTCGACACCTCCCAAAAAAAACATATTTCTTCTTCAGCTAATCGGACAGTGTATGTATGCATATTTCTGCCGGTAGATTTTCAGATCTTCTTCTTCAAATCGGGAACATAAACTTTCCACAAATAGATGGTACACATACCAAGCTAGGTATTGATTGATGAACACAAACCGATAGAGTGGTTATGCGCGAGAGACCCATTATGACTCCCAAAAATGACCAACCCGCTGCGATCAATGAAATATTGCCACCATGGTCGATATGGATGAGTCGGTTAATTATCCTATTCAATTTTTTAACTCTCTTAATCCAACGGGTAATCCGTTTCATGCATCTACCTGCTCCTGTCATATTGATTAGAAATATACGGCCTCCAAAATTGTGCTGTAGAACTTGACTACAAGCAACAGTTCTCCGCCGCAATGTTATTGAGGCCAAAATAAGAGGAGAAACAGTCTCGTGCCGCGTATACCATTGATCCCAAAGCACCTTCCGTTTGAATTTAAAAGATTACAGTTCCTTATCGAGGTTTGCAATGGTTATTAATATATCACAGGGAAGAACTCCGAAATTTGCTAGAGTTTATTTGCGTCAGGACTGTTTCAGTTTTATGTGGCATGCTCTCAATCTTCCTGAACTTTTGTCAAATATCTCACGTAGTAGTGGCGGGCTATAGACATGAACAAAGCTCTATATTGTTACAATGATTCATATCTAGAAAAAAGAAATAATCTACGTGGACGAAGTCGCGGGCTAAAGCTAGTTACGATATATTTTCAATACTAATCTTCGAGTGACCGCACACGCAGCTATAATATATATTTCTGTTACATCGCCAACTTGCACTGTAATTTATATTATAGCTCGGCATATTAATATATATTATAGCTACGTCTGTGATGGGCTTTAGACTGGGTGAACTCGTCCAGACAGTTTCTTTTTAATTAGTAAACACTCACATCACTTCACACCTATTAAGACATGTACAGGATTGGTTTCAGAAAATAATAGGATTTGTACTCACAATATTATCATCTATCGCAATTGAAATTAGTGTTATTGGTAAACTAGTTGTCCCCCGTGGTTTCACCCGCGTTTCCGAGATATTTATAGGCTTTAGCCTATGTCCTTCTCCATACCATAGGCTATCTGTATGCCAAATTTGACGATGATCCGTTGAGTAGTTGAGGCGTGAAGGCGTAACAAACAAAAAAACTCACTTTCTTTGCATTTATTATATCAGTTAGGATTAGTAAAGTGTTGTTTTTGTTGACGACCAACTTATCCACAAAACGGCATCGACGAAATGTATCACTAAAGTGTGAGAAGTAATGCCCCAGGATATTTATTAATAGTAGGTACTTATGAGTCAGTCCACTTAAAGATCTTCATGCTCACTTGACCAACATTCCTTCCCCACTCTTATTTTACTTACTTCTATCTATCTCCTGTATCTGACTATATTTAAATATTTCCTTCTGTCCAGGTATGTCGCTAGCAAAAACATTACAACTTTCACTGCTCCTGATAATATGGACTTCAATTTCTGGCCGAGATCTGTCTTGCACCAGACGCGTCTACCCTGCAAGAGCAGAACAGGTAGATGACAATGGAAAGCGCTGCTGGGACACTGTGAAAGTACCATCTTGTGGAGGAAGATGCGATTCTAGAGAAGTAATTTACATTTTAAAACTAATTCCAATCTGTTCAATGTGATGAACAGTAAGAGACTGCATAATGTTATACGAGTAAATTCGGATAAAACAGCACTCTACAGTAAGAGTGTACTGGGAATGGCTTCTAAAGTTTTCAATAAATTTCCGAATGAAATAAAAGACATAAATATCATAAGTATTTTTAAAAAGAAATTGTATGACTTCCTTATTCACAATGCATATTTAATGAGTACCTAACTGAAAGACATTCCTGATTTATTTGTTGTTGTGTGTGTTGCTTTGTCTGTTTGGTTATTTATTAGTTAACAAATATTGCTACTTCATATAGGTATGTACAGTGATGGAAATGTGAGGAGTTTGAGGTCTTTACAATATTGTTTACAGTTATCTGTAGATTATAAATATTAACCATCCCTATTTACTGAAAAGAAGTTGGCTTAAACAAGCTAAATCTGTATTTACACCGTTGGTAAACTTGGTAATTACAACAAAATGAATTAAAAACACTTTCTCCAATGGACGCCATTGTTACAATTCTCCTTTTCTGGTGTTGCCATTCCTCGATATTCAAATACACAATATCAAAATAAACCGTTTTACACTTTCTAAATAAATAATGCTGACAATTAATTATAATTAATCAATATTCAATGGTATGCAATTAAATAATATTCATATAATATAATGTTAATGCTAACATAAATTACAAATTGATCTAAGACACTTTTTCTGGGCCTTAAAAACAAGTTCTCTATCAGTAGAGTTGGCAGGCTGCCTGAGGGAGTCTCGTTTGTTAATTATCTTTTTTTATGTACTTGTTTAAATTAAATTATATACATACATTCATAACAAAGATTTTCATGGGGCATCGTGATTAATAAGTACCATAGTAAAAGCTCTGCTTAGCTTGGGACCAAATATCTGTTTATCGAATTCGTCCTATAAAAAATAATTGCCGTGTTTGAAGAATGTCCTAGGATATTTATTTATTATGTCTGCCTGTCTATCTATTTGTTCCGGCTTATCTCAGATATGCCAGGCATAATATTATTCTAGTTATTTTCGTAGAATTTCTCTTCTTTTCGGGGTCTTTGATGTAATAAAACAGTACGTGGATTACGTAACTTTATTGCAATGAAATTCTGATTGAAATAACCTCTGAATCGGTAGAAATATTATAAAATCGGAAATGGTTCCATTTCTAATGAACCACTGTTTGTATTTGCAGTTATCAGAACGTAAAAAAGTTATCAGAAAACCGCTATATTGAACAGATATCAATGAAAATGATTGAAATTTAGTATGTAACTAAATTTCAATCATTTTCATTGAAATCGGTTCGCCCCACTTCTTTAACTAAACTATTGTTCTATAAGTAGTTTCCTACCAACATCGTTATTTGTTATGATAAAAATACAATGCCGTATGCTTGTTTGCCAACTAAGTGGTATAAAAAAAAAAAAAAACCTTTTCACGTGTAGCTCAATATCTGTGATAGCTTAGTGTGATAGTAGTAGGTAGTACGTATTTGACAAGGGTGCTGGATGCTGATGGTTCGATTTACCACTGTCTTATCCTAATCGTGGTACAAACCACCAATCACGAAATTTCCAACACAAACTATATTTTTTTTCAATTAGCCTTAATTTCAATGGTAGAGACAAAATTAGGAATTATAGAAGACTTGCTTACAAATTTAATTAGGTAAGGAATATCTGCACAACATCTAATAATATTACATCTGGAGCGACTAGGTTTCTTCACGAGGATATTTTTCACAGTAAAACCTGGTGTCCGAACCCTATACTACTACTAGAATGTTACTAGGTATATGTAATTTATATTATAAGTAGGAAAAGGAAATTTGTGAATACTTCTTACTCAATCTCGGCTTAATAGCCGCTTGAATTACCCTGAAATAACATCAAGTAAAATACTTTTAAATGTCTCAGAACATTATAATTATTCCGGGGAAACATTCGATCCTTCGAGAACTTTGGTAACTTTTAGCCTAACTTTTTATGTTTCAACCACAAAATAACAATGTTTTAACAAAAGCAAGCTGTTACCGACGCATAAAGAGACAATTGGCTACTTGACAACAATTATTTGTTTTTTTCTTATGTTATCTATTTATGTCACATATTTATTGATTGAATTAAATTATTATTTAAATGGTTTAGACTGAAATAATAATTCGTAGATTAGAATCACAAGAATAATCTATGGACGTCATTGAACCGGCTCACACACCTGAGCCGTGAGCTGTTATGCAGCTCGCGTATTTTTGTTGAGTTACACACTTCTAGTTTTGTTTATTGTGATGTGACGTCACACCTGACAAATGTCACGTGACCGGCTGTTTTAGCGCGAATTTCAAATGAAATGTTAAAAAATATTTTTTTTTCTTGTAAATAACATTTTTTTGATAAAAAGATAATTTTAAGAGGTTTTTAGAATTTTAGGAATTTTAAAATATATTTCCGTAAACTGTTAAGTAGCCAATTGTTTTTACTTTTCTTTTTATAGACTATAAACTCGTCTACCAAGCCTAGATAATATTGATTTTTTCACAAAAATGAAGGCTGAAAATGATATTCCACAATTCATTGGAGATTCATTGTCGTAAATTTTTAGGCTGTCAATGATTGAGATTTCGTCTGAACCCGTATTCCGGTATCATTTGTTTTACACATGACATTGATAATTTAAAGATATCAATATTTTATTATTTATTATTTTTCATTTTATAATAGGTATATAAATTATTTGCATTTACGTATAGATGGTAGGTACATAAGTATAGTAATATAAAAAGTGCCTAAAGAAAATAAAATACGGATTCACCATGTGAATATTTATTTATACTTCACACACATACATGTATAAGTTTGGAGAGTAACAATCGTAACTCATAGTTTTGGGATCGAGAAAATTAGGAAAATAAAAAAGATATGTTTTGTACCAAAAGTTGTACGTAATTAATAGGGTGGACAGAGAGCTTAAATTAGTCATGTCTGGGCCAGCCAGTATTTATTCCTCTTAGCTTTTGCTCCGGCCAATTATTCTGAAGTAAGCACTAGTTTATTCTAGTCGTGTTGTAGGTAAGAACACTATTTTTAATGAGAACATCCGTTTGCATTTCTTTAGATTATTTCCTGAGCATTGGTTAAGAATGGTCACATAAGGCAACTTGCGCGAGCAACATAAATCTAAATGTTTTGATAAAGTAATTTGGCTTGGCATTTGCATGTTTTATTTCTACTAAATCTAGATGTGTTATGTCAATCAAATATGTAGATAATATTATTATTTAACTATCTATTTCATGAAATCTCGAAAATACTACTAACTTTTAATAACTTTTGCAATAACCTATGTCTATTCTGATTATTACGTTAACCGGATCCGGTGATCGAATCCGGCGATCTCATAAAAAAACACTCACAAATAATTTAAAATAAGTATATTTAGAATAAAAAGAAGTGGTAAACTCCTTATTGTGATTATCATCATCATCATCATCCTATATATCCCACTGCTGAGCACAGGACTCCTTTCACTTTTGAGGATGAAAGGAAATTGGCAAATACTCCACCACACGTGCCCACTGCGGTTTGGAGGTACGCTAGTGGTCAACCTACTGTTAGAGTTTTCAAGCCACCCAGAAGGCTTCTAGCTTAACGATTATCACAATTTAGTGATCATGATTTTACGGAGACCAATGGCTTTACGTGCTATCCGAAGCAAAGAAAACGCTCGAGTTGAAATACCACTAGGCGGTCACCCATCCAGTTACCGGCCTTCCCGGCCGGGTTTGCCGATCTCCTTTATTGATGTACCTACTCCTGTCTCTCCTCCTTTGTGCTACTCATATAGATTGACTTTCAAGGTTTCGTGGATCTATCTAAAAGATTTCAATTCTGTATTTTGTTGTACCTACTCCTGTCTCTCCTCCTCTGTGCTACTCCTGCACTCATAAAGTCATTGAACAAAATTGTATGTTTATGATGTTAGTAATATAGTCGTGAAAGGTTTTTACTGTTTTTCCAATAATAACCCTGTATAATTCTAAAATCTTGGCTAAACTATACTTAGTTTAAATCCTTCTCATGTAATAAGGGTGTATATGTAAACTATACGAATAATAGTATCGTAAACTGTGTTTGTAAAGACAACAGAAATCCTAGTTTATGCGATTTCTGGCCGGGCAGTAGTACTAAAACAACTTTGAGCTAAATTAACCTGAGACTAAAACAACTTTGAGTCCAAATTAACCTTAGAAAGCTTCACAACTCATAGGCATCTATTTATTAAGGCAATTACTTAGCAAGCAGCTTTAATATGGGATTACGCCTTGATTATAATTATATAATAATAATTATTAATCATGGCAACATATTAACAACAACGTGTGTCTGTTATAATGTGAAGGCTTGTGCTTGATGTGTCAGTTATAAACACATGAAATGTATTCTGCCTACCTATGGTTACCCTTGAATAATGTATTTATGTATAATTATTGATTATAATAATTTTATTTATGATAGAAAGCTAAGCTAGTTCATACCCATTTCTGAAAGTTCTTCTGATTGTGAACAAATCTTAGAGCATATTTGTGTTATTTTCTTCAAATAAACGTATACAGGCGAAAGATTCTCGTGTTTTTTTTCGATATAAATTTTGAGATATGACAATGAAGATATTATGTTTAAATAGGCATGATATCATTCATTCAAGATAAATGAATAAATTCTAATCAGGGTATATAGTATAAAAAACAAGCTAACATAATTATTGTTCAAAGTTGAATGCTTTCATGATTTTTAATTATCAATCTAACGACAAAGAGAAGCTTTGATACTTTTAATGACACATCTTACTATTTTATATAAACCTGAGATCAAATAAATCGCACAGCACGTGAGCAGCACTTTCAGATGGCAGTAAAACAGCAATATCTATCCAATATTAACACCTACGTGTATTTTATATTGCAATAACCATGCTATCTATCTATCTGTGACAAAAATGTATCGAAAACATCTGCAGGTACAAACCACTTAAGGTATTCTTGTAAGGTATAGGAGTCCATCCTCACATATTGAAACCTGAATTGTTTCGTACTGTGCGGGCTCAAAGGAGCTTCCTTCCGCGGACGCTCAGACTGTGGAATGAGCTCCCCGCCGTGGTTTTCCCAATGGAGTACAGCATGGGGTTCTGCAAAAGGGGTGTGAAGAGAAAAGGGGGGTTTCTGCAGGGTCGGCAACGCGCGCGTGATACCCCTGGTGTTGCAAGCGTCCATAGGCTACGGTAACCGCTTACCATCAGGCGGGCCGTATGCTTGTTTGCCACCTAAGTGGTATAAAAAAAAAAAAAAAAAAAAAAAAAAAAAGATACCAAAAAAGTATCTATCTGATATGAAATTTCAGTCGACATCACTATTGTTCATACCCTGATTTTATTTATTTAATGAAGGCACACAGAACCGAATACGCCCATTAGCACAAAATGTTAGAGCAAGTTGCATTATTTACGTACTATAATGCATGCACAGTTGTACCTTTTATAATAATAAGTGCTGTACATACAGCTACCAAATTAAAGGAGAGGAATTAAAGACGCCCACGGCAAGAATTTAGTATGTCCTGCCCCCCTAGACAAGATGGTTGTCGACAATCGTTATTGTTAGTAAACGATCAACCTTTGTATGGGATTGCCCCTGGTGTTGGTCAACTTTATTACATTGTCATTATCAGCAACGATGTCATTATTAAACGGCACACTCTTGCGATAGGTTTATAGTAAGAGTTGTAAGTATATTATTCTTATAGGTAAACTTTAAGAGAAAAAGGTTAGTGCATTCTGGAGACCGCTTTGCCATCATACGGCCCGATCGGGTGTGGATAACAAATCAAAAATTGATATTTTTTAACCGTCGGCAAAGGGAAGAAAGCAAGGCAGGAGAAACGACATCACGCAAAATTGTGTGCAGGTACAAGAGATGACGTGTGCGTCAAATTCACTGAAATAAGCACAAGCTCGATCGCTGGAATGAGCTCCCCGCCGTGGTTTTCCCAATGGAGTACAGCATGGGGTTCTTCAAAAAGGGCGTGAAGAGATTTCTTCAGGGTCGGCAGCGCGCGAGTGATACCCCTGGTGTTGCAAGCGTCCATAGGCTACGGTAACTGCTTACCATCAGGCGGGCCGTATGCTTGTTTGCCACCTTAGTGGTATAAAAAAAAAAAAAGCTAAACCGCAATTTTTAATTGTCAAGTAGTGAAATACAGGAAGTGTGCAACAAACGAACAGTGAGTTAATTCCATAATTGTTTCAATTTGTCTCGGTACGGTAAAATATGAGAATTGTGTGAGCACGGCTCGCGGGGTCGTAGCCAGCGATGCACAATGCATTTACTAGTTTTCCACGTAAACCACCCAACAAAGCTAAATATTTATGCCGAGTGTTCACGATAAAACAGAGTCAACCACGACGAATTCGCCGCAGTATGTATAAACTTTTAAAATGGTGCTCTAAATTACGCATACGTCTTGATATTTTATTTTTTAAAGTTTTTTATAGACTTTTTAAACTAGTACACATACTATAGAATGTAGGTTTACTACCAGACCGATTTGTTTTTTTTTTAACGTTCCTCAATAAATGGGCTTTAAACTATAATAATATAACTCGCATGTAATAATAGTAATATGTAACACCCAAAAATTACACGAATTATATTATACGTTGACTCGTAACTCATAAAAATGAGCAAACACTATTTTGTACAAACATTAAAACTTTTTAAATTCTTTTATTAGACTAAAATAGGTCCCGTTGGCACCCTTTAGTATGGAACTTAAGTAGTCACAGTGAAAAAAAATTGTGTTTAGTAGTTTCCCTTTAGTTATTTTTTTTATTTCTAAGGCAGAATTAAGTATGTCATGCTCACTTAATGGCCTTTGCTTGCGGCGCGGCGGCGTCGTGTGACGGGTCGCTCACTTCCTTCCAATAATGGCGAGGAGGGCGATGGCTGCCACACGCGTCATACTTGTGAACAAGTGCTCCTTCCCCCACAAGCAGCTGGTCTGCTTAAGTTTGCCATTTATTTACTTATTAAATATAGATTCTCTGATTGTCTGAAGACAAAGGTCTTCAATCAGTACGTGTTACCAGTGATGACATACGGGGCAGAGACGTGATCTTTCACTGCGGGCCGCATAAATAAGCTCAGAGTCACTCAGCGAGCTATGGAACGAGCTATGCTCGGAATTTCTCTACGTGACAGGGTCCGAAATTGAGGAACCGAGGACATTCGTAGGAGAACAAAAACGACGGATATAGTTTGTCGAGTTAGTCAGCTGAAGTGGCAATGGTCAGGCCACATCGCTCGAATAGCCGATAACCGATGGGGAAGAAACGATGGACTGACGACCTGGTCAAAGTCGCTGGGCGCCGCTGGATGCAAGCGGCCCAGAACCGTTCGAAGTGGAAATCAATGGGGGAGGCCTATGTTCAGCAGTGGACATCCATGGGCTGATGAAATATAGATTCGGTCTACTTTGTAGTTTTGCCGCCGCGCGGCACGCAATTGTTGTCAGTGCGATTAGAATGTAAATATTATGTAATGAATCGAAGCTTGGTTTGAAAAGAGTAATTGCTGAGTTTATTGCCGGCTCTTCTCAGCAAATGCAACCTTCCGAACCGGTATTAGAGTATTAGAGTCAGACTTTTCATAAGTGCTTGCGAAAGTCTATTTGAATGTATGATTTTGAATTTTGTAACCCTAATAAGTTACAGTTATGCTATTTGACTATTCTCACTGTACATATGTCTTCCATCTAACTGGAATAGCTGTAGGTATTTACATTTATGGTTAATAAACGATTATTATTTATTTTATTTATTATTTAGTTCAGCTCATATATTCAGTACCGTCAAAGAAATAATTGTGCAAAGGGATAACAACGCCAGTTTTATTATCAAGTATGAATATAAATTTTATATTCGCCTGTGAAATAATATACTGCGTCATCCATATATTGTTCAATTGAATGTGTTATGTTAGGCTACAGTGCAACAGAAATATTTTAAAAAATATAAGGAAATTGAAAAATTGTAAAGGAAATACTGACAGGATGTCAAAGAACAAAGTGCTACATTATAATTACATCATAATCCATGATCATAATGTATAATTATATTACTTGCGAGTAAAGTATAGGGTTCCCGAGTAATAAAACTTACTTCAGTAAAAGCAATTTATAACTGACAAAACCTCTGGTTACGTTCCAAAACATTTTGGGGAGTGGAATACATCGGCCGCATTGTTAAGTAAGAAAGAAGAAAGAAAGAAAAATGTTTAATTCTTGACAACACACAACATTACATTAATTACATACAATATGAAATATGAGACAGAACAAACAATGAAAAATAACAGTAATGTAATGTTGCGTGATGCCAGGAATGGGTCCCGACTCAGCATATGCTTCTATTGTCAGATGACAAAACGCTCGCGCTGGGTTTCAGTCGAGGACCACGTTCAAGTAGAGACGCGACGCATGATTTTGGCTTACTATACTTTTTAAGCCAGACATATCTTCAGTCATTCTGTAATGTTTTATTAGTTACTAATAAGCAAGTAAATAAGTAACAAACTTCTTTAAAACCAGCGCTCTAAAAACATTGTTTATGCCCTATTTGAATATTCGAGTATTCCATTTATACTGGGTGAATTATTCAAATGGGCACGATGGAATTCCCAGGAAACCGGAACATAATTTTTGAAAATCCAACAAAAGTAATACAGTTCAAGTTTTTATCAAAATCGGCTTCGAGACTCCTTTGATCATTTTTCTTTATTACCTATACTTTAGGCTTTGGCCACGTATGCCCGCTTGAAAAGAGGAGAAACTGGTTGCAAGGTGCACCTGGCCTGGCCTGCTCAAACCATATTAGGGTTGACCGAACCTTGAAATTTTGCACATAGCTTCCTTATACTGGTTGTGACGAAAAGGCTAGATATACATACGAATGGGGTGAAGACTACATCAGGTCCAGACTGTCTATAAAAGTGACAGCTCAAAATAAATAATTAAAAAATTCATACCAAATTTTTGCATTCAAGTTTATTGTATTAAAATCATTTTGCGTCTCTATAAAATTTTCTCTTCCGCGATCTGTGGCCCTAGTACCAAAAAAGTGGATTACTGTAATAGTTATACCCTCTCCGTTACACCCTGTATAACGTATGCACCCACTGAGGAAGGGGTTTTTCAAAATACAACCCCAAAGGAAACTGCGGGGCGAAAAGCTAGTCTTGTCAAAACTCAGTAAGGGTACAGCGCTAAGTTACATGAGCCGGGTAGGTTTCCGTAAAGGATATAAAATTCACTTTCGAATCATTTATTCCGTAAGTAACCAATAAAATATTAGGCACTTTCATATAAATAAATAAATATCCAGGGACATTCCTCACACAGGGTCATCTGATCCCAAACTAAGCAGAGCTTGTACTATGGAAACCAGATAACTGATATAATATATTTTATATACTACGTTTTGTTTGTAAATACATACTTAATATACATAATTACACCCAGACACAGGAAATACAGAAATGTTCATGCACACAAATGCATGTCCTGTGTGGGAATCGAACCCACGACCTGCGGCGCGATAGCAATCATAACCAGAGTTTTAACCGACCGCGCCAGCCGGCCCGTCACATTGTCACAGAATGTGTCAATTGAATTTAATGCTTCATGGAAATTGAAACAGACAATGGTGCTAGCCTATATTTATTTATTTATTTATTCGGAAAACCAACAGCTGATTACATTAGTATAACTTCAGTGTACATAGTGTGAGAGCCATTTAAAGGTCTTCACCACCAGCCATATCAGCCTATAGATATCCTATACGAGTATGTCTAGCTTAAAGAATCATGGCGAGATACATACATTGATTTGTACAAAAAAATAAAACATTTTAGAGGGTTTTGAATCACTTCCAATGTCGAGATTACTTTACCAGCAACATGTTAATATAAATGAAATATTTTATAAACCCCGCGAAACATAACAACAACATAACGGTTTTGGTCGCGAATAGTCAAATTCGCCGGAATGCCATAGAAATTCGCATTTTTATCCCGGGGTTCTAAAAATATTTTAAATGTCTTAAATAATATTTTAAATGTCTGTAATTTTTTTTATTTTTTTTTTACAATTCTCGCCATGATTCTTTATTGTGATGTAGATATTGTCCGTGGACTCCATGTATATTGTAGCTATTTGTAACTCAACACATTCACACAGTCAGGCGTTTGTCACTGTGTGTTTTTATCACGCCCACGCTACGAATAAAAAACTATTTATAGTTTTTTTTTTCACGCCCACGCTACTTTCACGCTACGTCTAATAACTAGGTATATGAGTATCAGAACTAAATAATATATATTTATTTGTTTTGTATTAGAATGATGGATGTTTGTTACTCATTCACGCAAACACTAGGCCAGTAGACAAGATGGTTATCGACAATCGTCATCGTTAGTAAACGATAAACCTTTGTATGAAATTGACATAAGAGATTGTTAAAAGTCACGTGATATTTCAATTTGAAATGTCAATCCCATACAAAGGTTGATCGTTTACTAACGATGACGATTGTCGATAACCATCTTGTCTAGGGGGGAACGGATTTGTATGAAATTTTTCTAACAGATAGAATATAATCTGGATTAACAGATATGATGATTTGTAGCCCGGGAAAACATAAGATCCCTTGGGAACGTGAGTAAAACCGCGGGGTGGAAATTAGTTCTGTAACATCCCTAATGACTAAAATTGTTATTTCTCCTTATATTGCCTTACGTGCTGCAAACATAAATCCATATGTCGCTAAAAGCAAGTTCTGGTTACAATTTTCCAATCTTTTCTTTATAAACTAGGACGTGTTGTATAAAAGCTGGATAGACGTTAACATCACAATAGATCTCAGTGAGCCTTTTATGCTTGAAGTACACATCACATGACAGCAGAAGCATGCCATGCATGCATACCTACTAACACGACCGAGAGCGCCATGTATGATATATTTTCATTCATAACCTATTCATCCTTGCATTTTTATAGAAACTTTTAACTCTATTTTTGGCATGGTAAAATGTCATTTTATGCATGGTAAAAATCAAACTACCTATTCACAATTTTTGGCACAACATACTTCTCAAGGAAATTATTATGACGTGACGTCTGTTACATGAAACAGTGTCAACAGTGTATAAATAGGGAAGAACTAAACTATGACCATCTAAGAATGTTCCTGGAAATTATTATTATAATCATAGGCAGGCAACTTTTGATAGCATATTCGACCATGTGCCAAAGAAGACATACATAGTGTGGCAAGCAGGGACCCCTCCTTGCAAGTGACTTAGCTAGGCCTGAGATTATACAAGTTAAGTCTTCAGAAGCATGACAAGAAGATTAAGTTTGACAACTGTTAGATTTCAGATTGGGAGTTTCCTTTCAAGAAGTCCCACCACCCTGTATGCGTGTACGGCACCCGGCGACCTCTAATGGTGCGGCTGCGCCACTGCGATCCAGGAGTCACGCCCGGAACGGAACTGTTCAAATTCATTGCTGCTGAGGATTGTCGCTGCAAGGTAAGTAAAATACGTCAATATTCTCCTGATAATTCCATGAGGAGTGTCGCTGCCGCACAGTGACTCATCCAACTCCTCGTGAAATAACCTTTTCATGAAGGATGTCGTTTCATCTATAGGTATCCACGTAACCACGCGAGGATAATGCTTGTATGTTACCAACTAGGACCTACTACTACGATCTACTAGGATCTATACGACTTTTCTATATATTCTGTAGTTTCTTTCTACCCTAATGATAGAGAACCAAAAATTATTATTGATAAAAACAGGGATGATTCCTGTTAAAAAAAAAACATTCGTCCGTCAGTTAGATTTATGTTAATAATTTTTTTCAGTCATCTAGCATCTAGCCTATTCCAATTAATAAATAAAAATAACATGCGGCTTTAAAATTAGTTTAAGTTATTAAGGGGCAGACTTGGGCAAAATACACTACATTGCTGCCCAAATTATATGAAACCTGCTAACTCTACGGTGTTGAAATTGAAATATATGATACTTAAGGATATAACAAATACATCGCCCGAGCCGAAAACACGATTTCAATTAAAAGCCTCGATAAAAAAAAATGTCAAACATACCTCTAAAAATCAAGAAATTCCCAAATATATCCAACGCCTGAAGGTATTTTGATACGATTTTTTTCATCGATATAGTACATATCATAAGAAAATAAACGCCCGATTTAGTTTTTTGAATTAGCTATTCAGTTTTTCATAATAATGATTTTAAAAAAAGTCGCTTACGTCAAATTCAATCCGAGCACCATCAACATCATACCGCACTCTATTGTCCTGCAACTCGCGTATTTTACTTCGCGCTCACTCGCATTCCGCGGCGATCCGCGTTGCTAGATGGACCTGTGTCATTTTCTTTCAGAATTTTCACAAAAATAAAACCCTCTCAAATGAGTAAAAAATCATATCAAATTATCTTCAGAAGGCACTGGAAATGCATGCTAGTCAAATTAAGGCAATTGAGCCTTTTATTTGCTTGTTATGAATAAAAATATATAAAATAAAATCTGTTATGATTGATACTTTTTCAAATTGTCATCGAGCCATGTCGTGGTACTGACAGAGACTAATACTTATTTTCGTCTATGAAGGGTATGGCTTGGGTAGTCTAGGGGGCTAAAGTGCGGGTTATTAATGTAGGCGCCGACTGAAGGAGGTGATGATTCAAATCCCGGAAAGTGTTTTTTTTTTTATTTCAAATCATACAAAATGAAAAATCAGCAATATATATTATTTTTAATGAGCAATTATCTATTTAGTTACTTACCTGATTAAATAACACCTCATTCAATGTTGTTTATTTTGAGATCAAAGAAAAGGTATTGAAGGTAGGTTGACTGATACTGGTAACAGTAGGTGCCCCGAAGTCGGGGCGGGCGTGCCAGTCACTACTGCGGTCATCGAGTCATCTGTAGTCATCGAGTCGAGCCGATATACCTTTATATTCATTGTATTATTGTGGTCCAGTCGCGTAGTCGTGAAGTGTCAATGGCACAGTAAAATTAGTACCAGTAAGGAAAATATTACACATCTTACGTTGACTAAGTTTCTACTACATCGAGGAACAACCCTTAGAGTATGTATACCGAGCAATCTGATTCCGAAACTAGTCAGTGATTTGTCACTGATTTTGAACTGTAAGGACCAATCACTTCATCGTGTGTTCTTGACTTGGCCAATCAGAGCGCATTGTCAATGATGGCAAATTGGCGGAATAGATTCCAAGCAAAATCAATGTCATTAGGGTTAATTGTTCGATGTTCTACTACTCAGTATCGGATTGTAAATTGTAATATCAGAATTCCGATATAGCGATGATCCGATATTCCGAGATTCATGCCCTGTAGGTATAACACTAGAAGTATGGAGAGGAAATATGGTGGTGCTCTTCTTCAAAAAAGACGATTAGGCCCTATTGAAGAACTACCGCCCGATATCCTTCCTAAGCCACGTTTATAAGTTGTTTTCGGGAGTCATTACGAATGGTCTTGCACGTAGGTTTGAATACTTACAGCCTCCCGAATACTTCGCCAAATTATACAGAAGACTGTGGAGTATAATCGGCCGTTATGCCTGGTGTATGTGGACTATGAAAAACCCTTCGATTTAGTTGAGACATGGGCGATATTAAAGAGTCTACAGCGCGGTGCTAAATCGACCATCGCTATAATCGAATTGTTGAAGGTCTTTGTACAGCAAAGCCACTATGTCAATCAGAGTACAGGACGAGAGTACGAGACCAATCCAGTTGCAGAAGGATGAAAGACAGGGTGACGTAATTTCCCCGAAACTCTTTACCACTGCAATGTAGGATGTGTTCAATCTCTTGAACTGGAATGGTTATGGCATCAACATTAACGGTGAACACATCTCTCACCTTCGACTTGCCGACGATATAGTCATAATAGCGGGAATCGCTGGAAGCTTTGAACATCATACTCAATGATCTCAAGATAGTTTCCCAACAGGTCAAGATGAATATATACAAGACAAAAATTATGTCTAATATTCATATTCCGCCAATACCCGTGATTGTTGGGAACACTGCTCTCGAAGTTGTAGACGAGTATGTTTACCTTTTTTTTTTACATGGGGAATCCTCATGGATACCCGGGAACTCCGGGGGGAGTGGTCGGGTTATGTCAGACTCTTACTGACTAAAACCCCACGGTGTTCCTACCTGTGGCTGCCGGCTGGATATACGGGGGCGCCAAAGCATTCGTCCGCGTATCCAGCAGCGACGGCCTGATCGGAGGCCGCCTCTTCGTCGACGGCAGAGTAGCGTGCGTGGTCTTTCACTGCTGGTCTAATAAATACGCTCAGAGTCACTCAGCAAGCTATGGAATGAGCTATGCTCGGAATTTCACTACGAAACAGGATCCGAAACGAGGACATATGTAGGAGAACAATCGAATCGAATTATTCAATTGTCCAATTTATTCGAATCATTCGAATAACAATTGACTTCTTTCGATTGTTCATAATACGCTTCGTGCGGCACCGCGCGTGGCCTGTGCCGTGCGCTGGTTGTCCGTCCGCCGAATGAATGAATCTATTCGCCCCCGCGCTCACCCGTCGATTGGGCATACTATTGCAACCTGCGTGGCGTGCGTCAATTTTCATTCGAAAGGTCGATTGTTATTCGATTGTTTATTCGTTAGAACGAATGAATCGACAATCGAATGTACAGTTTTACAATTGTCGATTCTTTCGATTACTTTTTTTTTAACAATCGCCCATCGCTAGTATAGCTCATAGAGTTAGTATGTTTATGTGGCAATGGGCAGGCCACATCGCTCGAAGAACCGATAACCGATGGGGATGGAAGGTTCTCGAGTGGCGGCCACGTACTGGAAGGGGACACCGTACGTGGATGTCCCACCAGGTGGACCGTCGACCTGGTCAGAGTTACTGGGCGCTGCTGGATTCAAGCGGCTCGAAACCGCTTAAAGTGGAAGTTAATGGGGGAGTTAGCCAAGCAACTAGCCTATGTTCAGCAGTTGATATCCTTAGGCTGATATGATAATGATGATGGCATTTTATGGAGAAATTCTAAAATTATTGTAAAAAGTGATGGAAGAAAACCTGTTTATTTGTCAAATAACATCTAATATAATAGTATGAAAAGAAGTCGTTTTCCGCGTCAGCTTGTGTCTCTGTTTATCCGCTAACTCTAAACCACGCAACGGATTTCGATCCAGTTTTAACCATCAGATAGAATTTTTTTACTACGTATGGAAAAGACGCCATACGTCACAACTATGTTCCGTTCAAGTGAGGTCATTCGGCCACACTTTTTATACGCGATACCGTGACCGGGTGGCGTGGGCTGCCGCGCAAATCGCTCCACTGTCACCACATTATGAAATTGTACCCGTGCGAAGCCGGGGCGGGTCGCTAGTACTTAATATACATAATTACACCCTGACTCGAGACATGCAAACATGTTCATGCACACAGATGCATATCCTTGGGGGGAATCGAACATACAATCGGCGGCGTCGTGGAATCTTAACAAACTACACCAACTGGCCCTTCAAAAGTTTTTTTTAAGGTATTTCAAAATTTATATTTTTAAATGTTTGTCCACAGTTTGTATACTGTTAACATTTTTACTGTGTCCAATTCAAACAGCTTCGTTCTCGCGGAAATATACAGATGGCGGTTTGTCACGATTAATTGTTTGCTTGCAATGACGCACTTCTAAATAGAGGGAGCTAGTATTTTTTGTTTGCTTAGTTCCGGTAATTTCCGCTAATATTATGTGAAAATGTGGCGCAAGGGTGAAAACTGAAATCTGCTCGAGAGGAGTCTGCGCCTTAAGTAAATATGACTTAATAATTACTTGTCCTTGTCGTGTGCCGACTTTTCAACTTAGTTTCCCTGCAGACCAATTCTAAATGACTGTGTCCGTTGGGTAATATTAAAATATTAATTTAAAACTTTGTCCATTAAACAACTTTTTATTTTGATATACAAAAATTGTGTTATGTAAAAACCGGCCACGTGGGTCTCGACATGTGCAGTGTAGGGTTCCGTAATCTATATAATTCCATATACATCTGTTACTGAAATTTAAATAAAGAAAATTGTAATTGAATAAGATACACAGCCGATACGATTTCTCTACGATACAAAAGGTACTTAGTAGCCTTGCCTTAGAGGTGATACATTTTTCTTTCAAATTCATCAATCCTCTTATTATGTAACATTTAATATTTTTAGATTTCCAGAAGCAGCATACATGCCGGTTAGGGGTCTCGGAAATCATTTTGTATCAATGTTTAATTGATAAGATAAATTGTTTGTACCAGATATAGTTAAATCACAGCTTTATAACTATATACTTTATATATATATACTCTGAGTAAAATAATTACGATAGACATTAGACATGGCAAAGGTCAAGGTCCCTAGTTAGCCAATGGAACCCTAAAAATGAGTTGAGGATTAAAAATGCAAAATTCTTGGCCCTATATAGAATGTAAGCATGTTTATAAACGTAGATAATCAATATGTCAGGTTACATTATGTATTATGTTCATACAAAACGTTAACCACTAACAAACTTAGCAAGAACAAGTGAAGTAATTTGACTTTTTATGTGCTTTCTAGATTGTCAATTTGTCATACAGATAATAAAAACAAGGATCGTCAAATCGCACGGGCGCGCTAATAAAAGCACCTTATGTCTCGCACTCATCTCCCTGCCGTACCCTCTTTACAACCCTTGTACTGACACACGGGTCAAAGCTGTCTTATCGAGATTTTCTTATAACAATAAAAATGTCTTATTGTGACCCACAGACCTTTCTCAAGCACATTCTTCCTTTTATTAGATTTTACTGTTGTGTATCGTGTTTTTAATGCGACAAATTTTTAGTTTGACTCAATGTTGACTATCTTAGGGATCCTCGACCTCAAGTTTCTGTCCTCTGATTCACAAATAAATACGGTGGTGTCATTTAGTTGATGATAAAGAGTACCCAGAGCGGTCGTGATACCATTATTATAAAACTAGCTGTTCCCTGCGGCTTCACCCACGTTTTCAGGATAAAAAGTAGCCTATATACTTCTCCATATCATAGGCTATCTGTATGCCAAATTTCATGATGACCGGTTGAGTAATTAAGGCGTGAAATCGTAACAAACAAACTCATGTTCGTATTTATAATATTAGTTTATAATTTAAACAACTAATATAATACGCCTAAATGTAAACTCATAAATACAACGTTTATGACTGTAGACATAATAAAGGTATTATGCCTACAGTCATAAACCAATACGGGTTAAATGTTTTATTACAATTTCTCTCATAATCTCGCTCGAAGCAAAATATATGGCAAATTTAATTACTTAATAACCTTTTGACTCGTAAACTGATCCATTTAAAATTATTTTATGTAATAGCCAGCTTACTTAATGATTCAAATCTTTTGATATCAGTACCTTTATATTGGTATCTTTTGAGATTTAGTTTCAATGTAGACCATTAAAACTATTCATAAATATAAATAAAACCAATTAAGTAATTTAATTTGAATAGGCCATAATAATATCGTCGTTGTTTATACCTATATGTTCTGTCTTTAACAATTATTGCTCCTCTCCATCCAAAAGTTGCCTGTTAGGGATCACTTTTAATGATAAGGGTAAAAAAAAAAAAAAACAATCACTGTCATTTTAAGTTTTGTTTGCAATTATTTTTGGTGTCACAATAAAGTGTAATCTATCTAGCTATATATATTTTTCATTTGAGGCAATACTAAGATTTTTAAAGCACATAATAATACACCGTTTATAGCAGCGGCGGACTTTTTTATATAAAGACAAACTTTGCCACCGTTTTTCACCCCTTTAGGGGTAGAATTTCGGAAAATCCTCTCGTATCGGATGCCTACGACCCTCCAAGTTTCAGGTCTCTACGATCAGCGATTGCAGTGCGTTGGTCCATCAGCCTGGTAGAGATCACTTTTAGTGATAAGGCCGCCCATTGTAACACTTTCTTTTTTAAGCTCTTGTATTATTATTTTTTCATGTGGTGTAACAATAAAGCGTTATCTATCTATCTATCTATCTATCTATCTATCTATCTATCTATCATTAAGGTCAAAGCATTTTATATGTATAGATTGTATTTTTTACATAAATGTTGTAAATATGCCAACAAAATTTGTATAAAGGAATACTTTATTGCCAAATGATGTTCTTGGACTGCAACCTAAATTACTAAGACATACTTATGATATTATTAATATATGCAAATTACGCATATTCAGTAAAGGTCAAGTTAGTTATGTAATTGATATACTGAAACCTATAAATTGGTCACAAAAAAAACAACTTTTCATCCCACACTTGCATGTTATAGAATATGTCTACAATGTTTTCCACCTCTAAGCGCCATGGTTAAATTCCATGCTTTTCTTTTCTTATAGCTCTAAACATCTCTCACACAGGACACGGCTGTTATTCAACATGTTTGTGAGGATCCTCAAAGCGTGCGCTTTAAAATATCTTAATATTACATTACAAAGAGCACACGCTGCATTTCCACCCTTTGTTACGATCTTATGTGAATATTTTATTTTCTTTTATGGGAGATACAAGGTTTATACTAAAATACCACTCTATAAAAAATCATATACACATATCCCATATTTTGCAAACAGCAACAATTTTCAGTTGTTGGTCAACCTGGTCAAATCGGTTAATGGTAGGAAACTATAATCAACCACACAATGAGAACGTTAACAATTATGGCGCGCATTGCAAGTTTTTTTTTTTACCGCGGTGAGCTGTCAATCTATTTTACCCGTATAAATGGTCTACACACATGTCACTTGCAGTGAGTTACAAACTTATCATAATCGGGATTATACCTATCATAAAACTGTGCGGTAATGTAAGGTAAAAAGCACTAGTGCGTAATAAGCTGCATTAAGATACTAAAAACGGTGCAATAAATGTCACTTTACGAGCGAGTGCGTTGAAATAGTACATTATGATACATGTGTGCAAAGTTGGTAATTACAGACGAGGCGGTATTAAACCGAGAGTGTAATAATCAATGCAGACGCGTATAAATACAGTCTTATATAGAAATATATATATGGAATAGATTTTTTGATAATAATCAACCACACAATCAGAACGTTAACAAATGCGCGTATTTATTATTTATTTTTAAATGTTTATTTTAATGAATACAGTATTTCTAATTATTATATAAATTTATTTGGATTTAGGATATATCTAGTCACTTAATAAATAGAGTTACTACGTATTATTTCTATTGTTTTTGATAGAAACATAAGTTTTCTTATATAACTTTATTCGCGCCGAATTCAATTACTAGTTCATCTCAACAAGAATGTTAGACATCGCGGTAAATTGCGTACGTTCGGTATGTTTGTGGAATTGTTGTTATGTGTATTGTGAAATGTTTTCAAAGAAGTCGGGCTGGTTGGTGTGGGGGTTAGATATCCTGAATAGTTACCACGACACAGGTAATGGGTTCGATTCTTAATAGGACAAACATAGGACAAGCATAAGAATGAATGTTTTTTTTTTGGTTTGTTTCGTGTTTAGTAGTTATTATCTATTTATGTATATCCTCGGCGGGCTTTTAGGGATTTTAGGGTTCCGTACCTAAAAAGGTAAAAATACATAACCCTCCTTCCGGGTCAGTCGGGTAAAAAGGAACATTTATAGCAACACTCGCTCGTGTCTAACACACCAAATTTCTAAGTGAAAAAAAAATATACCGGACTTTTTTTTCACTGATACGTATAGAGTTAGATCACAGACCGACAGCGTAAATAGGTCATTTAATTTCAATTTTGTGGGGCAAATAAGACAATTTATAAAAAAAACCTAAAAACCGAATCAACCGAACCTGCTTATAAAATCGAGCATCGGTTGAGAAATGCAGCATCTATGCCAAGAGTCTCTAGTATAGTATGTTCTATGGCCAAGAGAACAGTCGGACACGACTGTTCTCCTGGCATACAGGCATTCAACGGATGTCCGGTACATTAAAAAGAAGGAAGTTTTGATTGATTGCCTCATCAGCCGTTAGAAACCAAGCGAAGGAGTGAGTATCTACCAAAATAATATCTAGTAAAAATTATCCCTGAACATTCTTCATCTCTTCCAGTGCGCTCCTCACGTTCACCTCCACTTTTTGTTCCACCGAAATTACATAAAAATTATACACGAAATTCATCTTTTACTTTTCGTTCCACTAACATATACAATTTAGAATTTACCAGCTTTGATCTTTCTCATTTATCAATTAGTACTTTAAAAAAGAAATTAGTGTGTGAATTAGGCAATTTTAACTAATGCTTTATATTAGATAGGTTACTATTTAATTTATAAATATGTTACAGTTCTTTTTTTTCCTTACTACTTTTCAAAATTTTATTCCTACCATGTATTCGTAACTCAGCTTATAAAATTGTTTTTAAAATTATATAAATACTTGTCGGCACTGTTGGTCTATACTAAAAGACAACTTTTGTATCAAATATTTAATATTTCTTGTATATTGACTGTTTGTTGCCAAAATAAATAGAAAAAAAAAAAAAAAAACTCCGGCCTTTTGTCTATTTAGCCAGCCGTTCAATGAGCCAGCCGCAGAGTATTATGAAAATCAGATAACTGATATAGGTAGACAGAGGTATACAATTAAATAGATATTTACACTCGAATCAAACAGGCATGTTCATCCTACACAAATGATTGTCCTGGATAGGAATCAAACTCACGAACAAAAAGTCGAAGTGGAGGTTAAACAACTTAAGCTATAACGGCAGCAAATTCAGGCTCCAAGTGAGCCAGGTGAGAGCGTGTGGTTAAAGTTAGTTAGCTAAAAGATATTCACTTTCGGGAATATACCTTACGCAATCTACGCCGCAACACCCGGTTTCCCAACTTCCGCACCCAACCAATCTCGCCACCTTTTTCGCTCAACCAGCGCTCAGTTAATCAAACGTTATTTCTTTTTTAACCCCTTTCCGAATCGCTCGAGAAAGTTTTACGGTTTCAGTCGGATATTTAGCTTGAAGAGAATCCAGGGATTCAGAAATCGTTATTGGAACTCACAGAACAATGAATCAATAACTTTTAGCTTCTGTTTGAACACTCCGCACAAGTAAAACACTATTAGAAAGTTTAGTTCTCATTAGATATATTTGTTGTGGACTACGCTTGATGTTCCGTTGTTTATTTGTCAATATACTTTTATCAAAGAGATCTCAAATTAGTAGTCCCTTTGAATAGTTTTAATGATTAATTTGTTTAGTATTGATGTACACGAGGCAGCAGTTTTTCTTGGAAAATCTCAAAAATACTAAATACGACTCCTTCGGTTATGATCTGTAATGTTTGTAATGACATGGTACCAACTCGTTTTAGTCGTATACATTTCTGCTACACAATAAATTACGTTTGTTTATTATGAGGAAACCATTTTGTCATATAATTTCGTCACGTCTCGTTGCTTGTGTGATTATGTTTACCGTATTAGCATCTTAAATAATAATTTTCTTTGCACAGATACTTATTTCGATATTGAATAATACTAAATACTATTACTTCAAATTTATACTTGAATAATTCCGTAGCAAACTAGTATGCGTTTAGTCGTAAACACAATATAATTAGTCCACGATGCGACGATAAAGCATTGTTATTAGATGCAGTTGCAGTGTGAAGAACTATGCTACGAGAAGGTACGGTTACCTATTCTTTTTAACAATGAAGTGATCATGTTTTCTACATCTAGGTCGCTATAATAGTTTTATTAAAAAAGATGTGGTTCATACTGTCTGTATTCCATTCCAAAGTAACTCTTTGTTTTTTTTTAGGAAGAGGTTTTTTTTTAAATATTCCATGTGTGAGCAACATTTCATTAATTTATTTCAGTATGTGGCGAGTTTTCAGTATTTTGTTTTGAACCAGTGCTAGTTTTTAGCGGCTACGATCTCGTATATTAGCAAAATTGTTTCTAGTTTCACTTCGTCCGCCAAAGGCGCTTCACAACATTTTCTCTCCATTATTTTGTTGACGGAAATGTTAAATAAACGCTAAAGGGAAAGAAATAATAATAATGAAGAAAACAGTGGAAATATTGTCTCAACCAAAATTTTAATAATATGTATAATAATGCTGATATTCAACTAGACTAAGCCAGGTAGTCATTCGCTTTTTCTATTTAGTTTAAAATCTTTATATGGATAAAGAATCAATCAAATACATTAACACAAGTGTACCTGACGTGAACCTTTGCTTCACAAACTCATAAGAGATTGAACACACGCATAGCTTGAAGAGCCTTTGAGTAATGCTCCATACATTTTCAGGTGTGTTCCTCTGAGTACACCAGTTGCGAGTGGCTGCCTCCGAACTCAACGTTCCTGAATAGTATAACAGACTACTTCGATGATGAAGACTAAGCACAATGGAGCAAAAGGCTGACGACTAGACTGATCAAAATGGAGGAATATCAATACAGGAGACGTTTTAAAAAAAAATATTACATGTGTATTTAACACAATAATCAGGGAGAGAATGAGGGTTGATGAAGTCAATCCGTTTGATAATTTTCATGTTACTTATTTTTCTAATCTTTCCTAAACAAAGAACAACTGTAGGCAAAAAACTTTAAACTAGTTTTTGTCAAACTTACCTTTAAATTATAAAGCTTACATCGTACTCAATCTAGATTTTAGTTTTGACGAAAGTAGAGATTATATGTTCGTAAGATATTTATTTGTAAATTCATACTGTGCGGCTATGAATTTATTCCAGTTTTAGAAACATACATAATTTTCTATAACTATCACTATCGCAGCATTATTTTTGTAACTGCGTAGTAATATGTAGCAGAGATTTGTAATTTTTGTAATTGACTTGTTAACCTATATTTGTAAAGTTGTAGTTATTTTAATTTAATAAATTATTATTTTTTGAAACGTGTTATACACGTAAACATATTGAAACTTTTGCATTATGAAAACTAGTGTATTAACAATCCGCCATGTTCTAGTTGAACTCGTGCATGGAGAGTTTGTACCATAATTACAAGATAAAATCAATCAAATTTTATGGTATAACTGGCTGTAACTTTTATATGAAATTACTAGTAATTGTGTGGAAATGTGTACACTTTGTACTATTATTCACTCTTACTGCCAGTTTCTGAAAGCCAAATCAAAGTTCAGTTAATCTCTTATCGAGAGTATACCCGTCAATGACATATGAAATGACAAAGATGGCAACAATTTTGATTTACAGATTAACTTTAATTTAGCTTTCAGAAACTAACAGCTAATTATTTTGATAGCAGTTCCTGAACTTCTATTTTTAGCGTTCCGAACCAAAAAGTTAAAAAGGAACATTTAGGGTCTGTTCAACTCCGTTCACACAGACCGGGTCGGAAAGAAGAGCATATTTTGATACCCATTTTAAAATAGAGTTTAGGATCATTGAAATAAGGTTTAGGTGCGAGGGGCCGCTTCGCCCACTCATAGATATTCTATAGGCAACAATGTTAAACTATTTCAATGTGAGGGCAGACTTGGGCAAAATACACTACATTGCTGCCCAAATTATATGAACCTGCTAACTCTACGGTGTTGAAATTGAAATATATGATACTTAAGGATATAACAAACACATCGCCCGAGCCGAAAACGCGATTTCAATTAAAAGCCTCGATAAAAAAAAATGTCAAACATACCTCTAAAAATCAAGAAATTCCCAAATATATCCAACGCCTGAAGGTATTTTGATACGATTTTTTTCATCGATATAGTACATATCATAAGAAAATAAACGCCCGATTTAGTTTTTTGAATTAGTTATTCAGTTTTTCATAATAATGATTTTAAAAAAAGTCGCTTACGTCAAATTCAATCCGAGCACCATCAACATCATACCGCACTCTATTGTCCTGCAACTCGCGTATTTTACTTCGCGCTCACTCGCATTCCGCGGCGATCCGCGTTGCTAGATGGACCTGTGTCATTTTCTTTCAGAATTTTCACAAAAATAAAACCCTCTCAAATGAGTAAAAAATCATATCAAATTATCTTCAGAAGGCACTGGAAATGCATGCTAGTCAAATTAAGGCAATTGAGCCTTTTATTTGCTTGTTATGAATAAAAATATATAAAATAAAATCTGTTATGATTGATACTTTTGAAAATTGTCATCGAGCCATGTCGTGGTACTGACAGAGACTAATACTTATTTTCGTCTATGAAGGGTATGGCTTGGGTAGTCTAGGGGGCTAAAGTGCGGGTTATTAATGTAGGCGCCGACTGAAGGAGGTGATGATTCAAATCCCGGAAAGTGTTTTTTTTTATTTCAAATCATACAAAATGAAAAATCAGCAATATATATTATTTTTAATGAGCAATTATCTATTTAGTTACTTACCTGATTAAATAACACCTCATTCAATGTTGTTTATTTTGAGATCAAAGAAAAGGTATTGAAGGTAGGTTGACTGATACTGGTAACAGTAGGTGCCCCGAAGTCGGGCGGGCGTGCCAGTCACTACTGCGGTCATCGAGTCATCTGTAGTCATCGAGTCGAGCCGATATACCTTTATATTCATTGTATTATTGTGGTCCAGTCGCGTATTCGTGAAGTGTCAATGGCACAGTAAAATTAGTACCAGTAAGGAAAATATTACACATCTTACGTTGACTAAGTTTCTACTACATCGAGGAACAACCCTTAGAGTATGTATACCGAGCAATCTGTTTCCGAAACTAGTCAGTGATTTGTCACTGATTTTGAACTGTAAGGACCAATCACTTCATCGTGTGTTCTTGACTTGGCCAATCAGAGCGCATTGTCAATGGTGGCAAATTGGCGGAATAGATTCCAAGCAAAATCAACGTCATTACGCTTCTTTGGGTTAATTGTTCGATGTTCTACTACTCAGTATCGGATTGTAAATTGTAATATCAGAATTCCGATATAGCGATGATCCGATATTCCGAGATTCATGCCCTGTAGGTATAACACCAGAAGTATGGAGAGGAAATATGGTGGTGCTCTTCTTCAAAAAAGACGATAAGGCCCTATTGAAGAACTATCGCCCGATATCCTTCCTAAGCCACGTTTATAAGTTGTTTTCGGGAGTCATTACGAATGGTCTTGCACGTAGGTTTGAATACTTCCAGCCTCCCGAACAAGCTGGTTTCCGTAAAGGCTTTAGTACCATAGATCACATACATATACTTCGCCAAATTATACAGAAGACTGAGGAGTATAATCGGCCGTTATGGTTGGTGTATGTGGACTATGAAAAAGCCTTCGATTTAGTTGAGACATGGGCGATATTACAGAGTCTACAGCGGTGCTAAATCGACTATTGCTATAATCGAATTGTTGAAGGTCTTTGTACAGCAAAGCCACTATGTCAATCAGAGTACAGGACGAGAGTACGAGAACAATCCAGTTGCAGAAGGATGAAAGACAGGGTGACGTAATTTCCCCGAAACTCTTTACCACTGCAATGGAGGATGTGTTCAATCTCTTGAACTGGAAGTGTTATGGCATCAACATTAACGGTGAACACACCTCTCACCTTCGACTTGCCGACGATATAGTCATAATAGCGGGAATCGCTGGAAGCTTTGAACATCATACTCAATGATATCAAGATAGTTTCCCAACAGGTCAAGATGAATATATACAAGACAAAAATGATGTCTAATATTCATATTCCGCCAATACCCGTGATTGTTGGGAACACTGCTCTCGAAGTTGTAGACGAGTATGTATACTTTTTTTTTTTTTATTTACGTGGGGAAATCCTCATGAATACCCGGGAACTCCGGGGGGAGTGGTCGGGTTATGTCAGACTCTTACTGACTAAAACCCCACGGTGTTCCTACCTGTGGCTGCCAGCTGGATATACGGGGGCGCCAAAGCATTCGTCCGCGTATCCAGCAGCGACGGCCTGATCGGAGGCCGCGTCTTCGTCGACGGCAGAGACCGGAGCTCTTGTCTCCTCCTGAGTAGCGTGCGGGAACACACGTTCCACTACTCGGGCCCGATGTTGATGGGCGGCAGACTCCCCCGAGTCCGCCACCCTTGGGCCCAGGGTTGGGGGAAGGTGGCTTAAAAAAGCCGCCCACGGACGCCCGGTCCTCTTGCGGCGGATAGCCAGGGTGGTAGTGTCCTCCCTGTCACGTTCCGCCGCCTCCTTAGCGAGCATAACTCGCTCCCAAAAGGAGTGGAGTGCGTCCCACGATCTCTCGCTTTCAACCACAGCGCGAACCATGCTCGGCAGCGAGAGATCAGTCCCCACTTCAGCGCAGAGCTCGCTGCTAGGCCCCCTCTTCGAGGCACATATGCTTGTTTACCGACTAAGTTGTAAAAAAAAACAGCGTTCGGGAAGCTACGCCATATCTTCAAGTCCAGAATACCTCAGAGTCAGAGTCTTAAGACAAAGGTTTACAATCAGTGCGTGTTACCAGTGATGAAATACGGAACACGGACGTGGTCTTTCACTGCTGGTCTAATAAATACGCTCAGAGTCACTCAGCAAGCTATGGAATGAGCTATGCTCGGAATTTCACTATGAATCAGGATCCGAAACGAGGACATATGTAGGAGAACAAAAATTCTCGATAAAGCTTAGCGATGGGCGATTGTTACTAAAAACAATCGAATTATTCCATTGTCCAATTTATTCGAATCATTCGAATAACAATTGACTTCTTTCGATTGTTCATAATACGCTTCGTGCGGCACCGCGCGTGGCCTGTGTCGTGCGCTGGCTGTCCGCCCGCCGAATGAATGAATCTATTCGCCCCCGCGCTCACCCGTCGATATTGCAACCTGCGTGGCGTGCGTCAATTTTCATTCGAAAGGTCGATTGTTATTCGATTGTTTATTTGTTAGAACGAATGAATCGACAATCGAATGTACAGTTTTACAATTGGCTACTTGACAGTTATAATGAAAAAATATGAAATATGTTTGATATGATAGCTAATAGGTTAACAATAATTACACAATATGTTTTTTGCATAATAATAATTTTTTAATATTTTATTTTAGGAAATAAAAAGTGAGTTTTTTATCTGTGGATTACAAGAACCGAAACGCGGGCGGCCGGGATTGAGCATCTATGGTTTGTTTGTGAGGTTTGTGACGTCAAATTTAACTAGAGGTGTGAAACTCATCAAAAATACGCGAGCTGCATAACAGCTCACGGCTCAGGTGTGTGAGCCGGTACAATGACTCAGCTCGCAGATCAGCTCAATTTGTACCTATAGTCCACGATAAGCGCGCACGCTCACTGCGTATCGGCTCGATTCGACGCGCGGTACGCGTTACATCGTGGACTATAGGTACAAATTGAGCTGATCTGCGAGCTGAGTCATTGAACCGGCTCACACACCTGAGCCGTGAGCTGTTATGCAGCTCGCGTATTTTTGTTTAGTTACACACCTCTAGTTTTGTTTAAAGTGCTATGACGTCACACCTGACAAATGTCACGTGACCGGGTGTTTTTGCGCGAATTTCAAATGAAATGTTAAAAAATATTTTTTTTTCCTTGTAAATAAAATTTTTTTGATAAAAAGATAATTGTAAGAGGTATAAAATACACGTATGTATATTTTAAAATATGTTTCCGAAAACTGTCAAGTAGCCAATTGTCGATTCTTTCGATTACTTTTTTTTTAACAATCGCTCATCGCTAATATAGCTCGTAGAGTTCATATGTTGATGTGGCAATGGGCAGGCCACATCGCTCGAAGAACCGATAACCGATGGGGATGGAAGGTTCTCGAGTGGCGGCCACGTACTGGAAGGGGGGGACACCGTACGTGGATGTCCCACCAGGTGGACCGTCGACCTGGTCAGAGTTACTGGGCGCTGCTTGATTCAAGCGGCCCGAAACCGCTTGAAGTGGAAGTTAATGGGGGAGGCCTATGTTCAGCAGTGGATATCCTTAGGCTGATATGATAATGATGAATAAAAATGTTAGGTATAGTAAAGAGGGCATTTTATGGAGAAATTCTACAATTATTGTAAAAAGTGATGGAAGAAAACCTGTTTATTTGTCAAATAACATCTAATATCTCGATTGAGGTCCTCTCCTGTCTGTCCATTTGTCACAGCCTGTATTCTCCGAATTTATAGAACCCAAATTGTATTTAGTATTGCGTATTTGTATAAGTATCCAGTTTTAAAAATATATATCTTATCTTATCCCAAACTAAGCAGAGCTTGTAAATACATCACTAAATAGTATGAAAAGAAGTCGTTTTCCGCGTCAGCTTGTGTCTCTGTTTATCCGCTAACTCTAAACCACGCAACGGATTTCGATGCAGTTTTAACCATCAGATAGAAAATTATTACTACGTATAAAAAAAACGCCATACGTCACAACTATGTTCCGTTCAAGTTCCGTTCAAGTGAGGCCATTCGGCCACACTTTTTATACGCGATACCGTGACCGGGTGGCATGGGCTGCCGCGCAAATTGCTCCATTGTCACCACATTATGACATTGTACCCGTGCGAAGCCGGGACGGGTCGCTAGTACTTAATACATATCCTTGGTGGGAATCGAACATACAATCGGCGGCGTTGTGGAATCTTAACAAACTACACCAACTAGCCCGTCAAAAGTTTTTTTTAAGGTATTTCAAAATTTATATTTTTAAATTTTAGTCTGCAGTTTGTCTACTGTTAACATTTTTACTGTGTCCAATTCAAACAGCTTCGTTCTCGCGGAAATGTATAGATGGCGGTTTGTCACGTTGAATTGTTTGCTTGCAATGACGCACTTCTAAATAGAGGGAGCTAGTATTTTTTGTCTGCTTAGTTCCGGTAATTTCCGCTAATATTATGTGAAAATGTGGCGCAAGGGTGAAAACTGAAATCTGCTCGAGAGGAGTCTGCGCCTTAATGACCGAGAATCATTTAATTTAAGACCAGAAAAGATTATGTGATATGAAAATTCCAATGTTGAGTGTAAATTGATATCGAAGATTAAGTTTCTTTTGACTAATTTGGCTAGGAATTCTGTAACATTTACATTTATTTAATATGACTCAATTTGCCGCCGCACCGGGGCATGCAATTGTTGTCACTTTCATAAGTGCCTGCGAAGGTCTATTTGAAATAAATGATTTGAATTTGAACAGATAATCTCACCATCCTATTTTTCTTATAATGCATTTTTTAAGACCAGTCAGTCAAGTCGTATTTTGATGATCAACTTAGGACAGGATTCAAAAGAACTCTTCAAGAAAAAGTGGGTAATCAATTATTAGAGGGCGCGAGCGGGTTTGGTTTTGTATTGGAAAGGAATCTTGAACAAATCATTATTATATTTAGTGCACGAGTAGACATTGGAGAAGCATAGCCTTAATTAATCAACAAAGAATCCCCCCTCTCACCTTCATAATACATCCCGGGTGGCGGGTGCGGCAGCCGAAGCTGCGGAAAGCCTCAAACGGAGGAAATATGTAACTCTTCGAGACGGTTACATATTTCTTCCTGTTGGGGTCGAAACAATGGGTTGCTGGGGTCCAGAGGCGCGTAGTTTGGTTAGGGAGCTGTCCAGACGCCTAATTGATGCTAAAGGGGACCAAAGAGCTGGCGTTTACCTCGGGCAACGTATTAGCCTTGCAATTCAACGAGGTAACGTCGCCAGCTTTTTGGGAACCCTGCCTGCAGGCGGCGATTTAAACGCAGTTTTTTATTTATAATTATGTATATTCTGCCTTTATAATTTTAGGAATAAAGTACTTGTTTTATTATGAATTTGATTATATTAGTAACGCAAACTTTTAGTTAGCCTGTATTATAACTCACTGAAATAAATGTATCAAATATTGTTAGAGGCTGTAAATTAAAATAAACTAGTTCGTATCAGAAAGTGGTATGGGTGTATGTAATAATTACTGAAGTATTAATTAAACGTTCTAACTCTAAATTTTATTTAGTTATCATTAAAACGTTAATTAAACGTACCGTTTGATGAAAGATAAAATAAATTAGGTTTCTTTTACATTAGAATGTTTTAGATATACGGGGTGGATACGACAATACGACATTAAATGAAACCATGTAAAGTATTCATAAATACGATCAACTTTTACTATGGGACCAACTTCGAAATCACAATTTTTTATTCCAGCTTTTCATACATTTTTGCCGTAAGGTACATGTTTGTTTTTTTTTTATTTCGAAGTTGGTACCATTGTAAAAGTTGATCGTATTTATGAGTACTTTACGTGGTTTCATTTAATGTTGTATGTCGTATCCAAACCCGTATGTAATTGACGCATAATAGTCCTTAAAATCAATGAAACATCGTACTGAAACGACCTATTGTAAGCAATTTGCCAGCTGAATTGTACAACGGACGATAAAAAAAAACATTTTAGTTTCACGAATACCAATTAAGAAACCGGAATTTTAGCTGGCGTATGTTGTGAGCGTACTCGGTTATTAGATGCAATAAGGTCATAAGTGCAATTTTAAAATTTTATGACGTTACCACATGACAGTTACATTACCTATCGAACAATTGTACAACAACAATTGGATTTTTTTGCACTTGTGACGTTATTGTTCTGTGGGCCCACGAAATACGAAGTTGAATTTTAATTGATACTTAACAGATTCGGAATAAGTAATTTGCTTTTCAAAATCTACTTAAATTGTTACGAGAGAATTTAAATAAAGTTACTGGGAACCCTTTTAAATAGGTATGATGAAATTAGAATTAATTATGTCAAGAACAAAGCACAACGCTAAGAAATTTGAAAATATAAAAATTAAATAATGTCATAAAGTTTTTTGCCAAAGTATGTGCCAGCACTGTCAGCCCTCTTGTCTCGAGTGGTTTAATTTAATTAGAAATTGTACTTCTTTGAACAATCGATATTTGTAAAGATTTTTATAAATACCAAGCAACGACCTAAAAAACACTTCGGCATAGAAACTTCTCATCGGGTCCTATATAATCTGAACTGCGCGTGAGTAAGGTCGCTAGTGCTCATTGGGGAGGGGGAAGGGTTGGTATTGGTAACGAGTGAGTGATGCACCATGTGATACAAGCATCCAAGTACAAGGGTTACAGTAACCGTTTACCATCAGGCGGGCTGTACTCTTGTACCGACTTATATATATATAAAAAAAACAGACATATAAATCGCGAAACAAAAAAATGGGTTTGGAATTAAAGTTTTCAAAATCATGCATAGACTACACAGTGGATCCGACTTATTCATATACAGCACATGAAGCACATATCAGTGAGCCAAAAGCGTAGTCAATGTAGCCCAATGTTGTTCGATGTAGCTCGTCGGCAGTATGCCAGGGTGCGTAATCCCCATGCATGCAATAACGAACAATGAATAAATGTTTATTCATTGATCAGTATAGACACGCCCACTATATCTATTCTATATGCAAGTTTTATTTGTATTTCAACAATGTAAGGGCTTAAAAAAGCTTGGGTGTAGAGAACTAATAACAGGCAACAAATAATAATGGTAACTTAATCCCTGGAACGTGGGTAAATGTGGAAGGTGTGGCTAAAAATATCTCTAAGTTAAATTAGATGTTTTTATTTCAAGTAAAGAGTAAAGTCGAAGCGCTCGTGGTGTAGCATCACAGAGGATTGAAGGGAACAGAGTACAAGCTACTAAGGAGCGTTCAAAAATTATACCTATTTTGGTAGGGTTAGCACAGGAGAATAACATTAAATGAATACATAAAAATGTACACCTATCAGCTTTTTCGTGATGATAGAATATTGCTATTCACATATTACAGATTATTAGGAAAGGGTACTAAAATGCAAATCTAGTTTTGACGCTGACCATACCTGTGTGACTAAGATTTGCTCGCAAACTCGGCAGATCGCGTTGTCCCAGAGATGAAATCTAGCTGAATCACTTCATCGCCCCCAAAAACCCCCATATATAGCAAATTTCATCGAAATCGTTAAAGCCGTTTTCGAGATCTCAAAACATACATGCTCGTTAAATAGAATAGGTAGGTAGGTACACCTACGTATTTGAAATCATAAACACCCATCATGCCATTAATTTACGAGAAAAGAGAAAATATAAAAACAATTTACCAGAAAGCCTACCTATTATATGCAAGATACTAATAGAAAACTTATTCATAATATTATTGTTCATAGACTCAGTAAAGTAAACCATATTTACACATTTGGATATTAAAATTCTATTATTAAAATCTAAACGTAAACAAACACGATGCGCGAGTGTCCTGAGTTTGAGCACAGGCCGAGCCAGTATAAACCGGTTTCCCCTCGTACGTGACGAGCCGCCTGTGCTTTCGCACACACGCGCCTCAAGCTTGTAGTTGTGTACCTACCGCAGCGCGTTTGTATGAAGCTTGGTCTCTGTTCCCTTCAATCCTCTGTGGTAGCATGATTAGCCGTTCTTAATCGATCGTCAAAGTTAAGCTACGTCTGTCTTGGTCGGTACCTGGATGGGTGACCGCCTAGTGGTATTTCAAATCGAGCGTTTCCGTGCTTCGGAAGGCACGTAAAGCCGTTGGTCCCGGTTATCACTTAATTGTGATAGTCGTTAAGCTAGTTGGATGCCTCCTAGGCGGCTTGAAAAATTTCAACAGTAGGTTGGCCACTAGCCTACCTCCACCGATCCGCAGTGGGCACGCGTGGTGGAGTATCTGCCCATTCCCTTTCACCCTGATTTGTGAAAGGAGGCCTGTGCTCAGCAGTGGGACATTATAGGCTGATTTATATAAAGAGTAAAATCGTTTTAGAAAAATATTAAACCTCCTTCAAAGTTTTTAGGCGTCGATCCCACAGAAAGAGTTCTAGAGTTCCGCGTTCCAAGTTCTGAGTTCCGAGTTTCGAGTTCCGCGTTTACTACTGTATACACAGCGAGCGAGCAGTCCAGAGTTCTAAAGGTAAATGGGTAAATTTGTATGAAGCTTGTCCCATTGGCAGCCAGAGATAATTTTTATGTTTCCTATTAGGAAATATTTAGGTGGTTTTAGAAAAAAAGGTACAGTATTCAAGAAAATCGCAAGTTGCATTAAATGTAATTAGTACCGCGTACCAAAAGGTGTAATTATTATATACAGCAAGCAAAAGTTTGTTTACATCTTTATCTCGTCTCATTGACCTTACTTTAGTTTCATTAGTGGCCGCTCATGGGCCAAAATGCCCATTGTCCTTTCTGACTTGTATCACTCAGTAAATTAGACAGTGATATCTCAGACAAGTCACCTCAACTGCCAGCTTTAGAGAATGGAACTCCGACAGAACTCGCGTTCTCTTGAACGCCGAGTTCTCTGTGTGTAATGATCAAAGGCGCCGCATAGCTTACAATGAACGTGGAACTCAGAACTCTGAACTCGGAACTCTAGAACTCTCTATGTGGGATCGGCGCCTTAAGGTGCTATATTGGAAAAAAATGATATCTTTGTGTCCCTGTATCTTAATTAATACAAGGGTTGGGGTTCTGAGTTTTTATTATATGATTTTTGAGATCTTAATTGAGTTTGCCAATGAAGGAAAACACGTTTGATAGAAATTTTCTCGATAAAGTTTAATTCCAAAGTAGCCTCTAAATAAAAATCTTTTTTACTGTAACTCCGTCAAGCAGGCGAATTTTACAGTGAAATTTAATGCAAAAAATTGGTAATTCATTCTTCTTATGATGTGAAGAACAGATTTTCTATACATTGCATGGTTATTTTTTAAACAATTTATATTTGGTTTGGTACTTACGTCGTTTATTAAAAGCTGCCGCTTGCCTGGGCGAGTACCTGAGAGCACTATAGTCATCTCTTTTTGGCACATACGAAATTACGGTGAACGTATTTATTACTACTCTTGCATCGCTAGGATTATTCGGCCGTAGCCTTTGTCGACGACGGACCTATGCTAGTTGTCGCGACCGGCTCTCGTAGTTTTAAACATAAAATATTTTCGTAGCATATTCTTTATTGTCTTTAAAGATAGTATTATAGTTTGTAATATCGTATTAATTTAAGTTTAGTGTGATAATCTAGTTCAATAGTGCTTGTAAATATAAAGTTAGTTGTGTAGTTTTGTTTTTATTAATTTAATAGTATTTTTTTAGTGTTAAAGTTGATTTAATTATAATTTCACGACATGGGTAATATAATAAAGACCAGGATAAACAGCATTGGGAGCAGCATTTTAGCAATTATTTATTACAGTTACATCATTATCAGTTTATCGATAGATTTAAAACGAACTTATAACCCTTCTAAGTAAAGTTTACTGCTGATATTGTATGGTCTGCATTCCTCGTACCAACCAACTTGAATTAGACGGGCTACATCCAAGGGCATTGTACTCAACACACACACATAGATATCTCGCTCCCGCCCGCCATCGTCACACAAACTGCTATCCGTCCGAGTGCGAGTTACAGACCATAAAAGCTATGATAACAACTAATTTGTTATTATATTTACGGATTCTTATTCTATTACTTTATATTACATTTTATTACCAAATACCTATAACATGATTTGATTATTATAATTATTTCTTATGGTGTACTTAGGACAACTATCTCTTTTTATGCCTAATAATGAAGAATGTTCACTAATTTAGATTTTTAGGTCTCCGTATTTTCTATAGAAAATAAAAAATACGTGTGAAAGAATTATTTCGATACGTCAATTAGTTTCCGAGATATGGAATTTTAAAATGAGCGCGCGACGCTGGATTCCACCGGCCCGTACTCGATGCGTGTGACGTCATGTTCCAACGCTCGCTCAGTCAATCGCGCTCACAGAACAAATACCCTGACGGGGTCGCGCTCTTCCGTACGTTTCCCTAGATGATTATGACTTTTTTGGTTTTTACCCGACTGACCCGAAAGGAGGGTTATGTTTTTCGAGTGTATGTATGTATGTATCTATTTCATTGGCACGCTCTGCAGCCTAAATGGGTTGATGGATTTAAGCATATTAGGTGCCGTTAGATTCGTCTTGACTGTGGGAGTGTCATAGGGTATATTATTTTTATATGGCGTCTACGGATAAAAAAAGAGGGGGGATATTCAAAACAAATATTTCGTTATTATAACAATATGGGTATCAAATGAAAGCTTGTGAACAGCCTATTCCATATATGTATACATTGTAATACTTTTGTGCTACCATTTTGACGTAAATTACAAAAAAACATGTTTAATGCAAGGACAGTAGGTATTGGTACCATGAGCGGTTACCGTACGTAACTCACAGAGTTGCGATGGTTGTTAGCGTTACTTTACCGTACCGCTCATTTACTTACTAATACAGCAAATACTTACAACTCATTCTGTATAAAACTAAAAAGTCTGAAATAAATTAAATTATTAAAAGAAACAAAACACAGAACACATGATTTTCTAGTATTTATATTGGAAATTTTATTAAAAGAAACAAATAACCCGACTGCGTGCGCTTGTTTTTCTCTTTTCAGTTAATTTTTGTTTTACGCAGTCGGGTTATTTGTTTCTTTTAATTAAATTTCCAATATAAATACTAGAAAATCATGTGTTGTGCCAAAATGTAATAATACAACCACCAGTCCACCGGAAAAGTTGATTTTATAATCGTTCCAATGAATGTCCAAATGTGAGAGAAATGGGTAAAAACTGTGAAGGGGTTGGATCTATTTAGAGACGAAAGCAAAGTTTATTGCTGTGAAGATAGTTTTGACGTAAGAATACTGACAGTCTATCTACTATGTACCTAACCACTTTTGTAGTGTGCAGTTATTTGATACCCCAGCGCAGCCGCGGTTTCACCCGCATGTAGCGTTTTAATTATTTTGCGCGAAACCCCTTATAAATTATATGAAGTAAAAGAATCTTAAGTTATTCCTTATAACATCCGCTATCTACCAGTGAATGTCTCGTCTATATCGGTCCAGCCGTTTTGGAAATCAGCCGGAACAAACTAGTGTTTCACCCGGTTACAAATTGATATTTTGATATTACATATTCAATTTTATTTATTTGGATAAATAAAGTAGATTGTGTTCCTGCGCGTGAGTAAGGTAGCCAAAGCTCATTGGGGAGGGGGGAAAGGTCGGTAACGCATGAGCAATGCTACATGTGTTGCAACTATCCATTTGGCTACGGTAACCGCTTACCGTCAGGTGGGCCGTACGTATGCTTGTTTACCGACTTAGTCGTATAAAAAAAGATAAGACATAGAAAAGGTTAAGTACATCTATTCAACTCGCTACATTTGCAATATATCAATTTATTTAGTTAAATTTACTAAGAAGAGTATAAATAGGTATAGACAAACATAATTAATTTATTGTCTATAACATGAAACTTAAAAGGTAAATAAGTACTTACTTGCGTTGCAGCTATAAAATAATTATTTTAGGTATATTAGGCAGACAGGAGTAAGCATTTGCATTCTTTCTTCTTGCTTTTCGGCGGCAACGGAATAACTATTCGTCGATAAATAATAAAACTTTTAAAATATATATATGTGATTTGGACATCTTATTTAATTATGTTGTTTTATTATATTACATTGATTATTAGATTAAATTTAAAATAGTTTTACATGCTATTCTGTAGCGAAATGTGTAGACCTTATTTTAAGATTCCACCTAAATTGTACGACATTTTCTGGCGAAGTAAACAATTTCATTTCATTTCAACCAAAAGTCCATTTATTTTATGTAGATTTTACAGTTGCCCTTTTTCAAATCCACAATACTTTCCACTAATAGCGCAAGATACCTACGTATCACCGCTAGCGGCTAATATGAGTGAACGGAGCGTTGGAACATGACGTCACCTCGCGGTCACGTGACCGTTAGCGGGCCTCGATATTTAGGGGAATTTTAAATGTCTGTAAAATCATAACTACTTGGTTTTTTTGAACGAAACAAAAACTAATGTATTTGTATACGTAATTGCTCTACTGATACAAATTTTCAAGCGCTTTTGCATACCTATTAACATTCCTCAATTTTGTAGATGCTATAAATGAAATAAAATATTTATGATTCACAGAGAACAATCTCCACAAAAATAATCCGTAGTGAAAAGATCATGGTAGAACCCATAGAATAATTTTTGGCATCCTTGGTATCGCCCGCACCGCAGCCAGCCTATGATGTCGCAGATAATGTACCACCAAAAGCATCGCATTTTTTTTTGCGATTTCATATTTGGTACCGTAGTAAAAGTTGACCGTATACAGGAGTACTTTACGTGGTTTCATTTAATTTCGTATTGTCGTATCCACCCCGTATACCCTTTTCATTACCCGCAGCATATATACTTCATCATCATCATCATGATCAGCATATAATGTCCCACTGCTGAGCACAGGCCTCCTTTCACAAATGAGAGTGAAAGGGAATGGGCAGATACTCCACCACGCGTGCCCACTGCGGATTGGTGGAGGTAGGCTAGTGGTCAACCTACTGTTGGAATTTTTCAAGCCGCCTAGTAGGCATCCAACTAGCTTAACGACTATCACAATTAAGTGATAACCGAGACCAACGGCTTTACGTGCCTTCCGAAGCACGGAAACGCTCGATATGAAATACCACTAGACGGTCACCCATCCAGGTACCGACCACGACAGACGTAGCTTAACTTTGCCGATCGATTAAGAACGGCTAATCATGCTACACCACGAGCGCTTCCTTATATATACTGATATATACTTACACAGTATAAACTCGTATTTACGTACAAATATGAGTAATTACTATAGCTTTTGGTTAAAAATCGTTTATAACAAGTGTAATAAAAAAATAAACTTTTACTGCTCTCCTATAAAATATACTTTGTAATGTAAACGATGGCGGTTCGGCTTTCGTGTTTCTGCCGGCGTCGCCCGAGTCCGGCCGAACGTATGTAGCGGTGGCGGGATTTTTTAAAACTTTGATAGTTCTCTAGGGGCGGTGCCCCCCGCGCGGCCGGCTAGGCCACGCCTTTCAAGGAACGATTTATTTCCACGGTGTCATCTTAACACCAAAAAGAAGAAAATAGCGACGTAGGCACTCTAAGGGTAGTCTAATCTGACACTGTTTACAACAGTGACAGAGTCAGCGAAAGAGCACAACGTGTTTCATGGAAAATATCATAGATAATAATTATCGTTAAGTATTTCCGTTGTATGCCTTCCTAGTATCTACAAGTCCATTCCAATCCAACACGTTCGTGATAATAGTTAGGTAGTTACCTACTTTTTAGGGATTGTGATAAATCTACCTCAATCACAACACATTTCCTATTTGATTTTGAAGAGTTCTCTGGTTTATCTTTGGAGTCCAAGGTCCAATACCAATGAGGTTTAAATGGGACTACTGTGAAACTATGTTTATAAAGTTTGGGTCCAGACCCAACGCAAAAAGAATTATTAAAATCGGTTTATAAACAAATAAGTTATGCTCGATGGCTCGAACATATAACGGTTGGAGATTTCGAGATGGTATATTTTCGAAACCTATGTTGGATTCGGCTTAATGAACAACTTTTACTATGGGACAATCACTGAAATCTTGACACAAATTATTTTTGTTTCATACATTATGATCAAGCAAGGTTGAGCTTTATCTTATCTTGTGGAGAGACCAAGAAATAACTCGGACACTTCGACCCATTGGGATCTATTGTGGTCCCCTAGATAACTTACTTCCCCCAGTCTCGTTGAAAACTCTTTTCATGAGTTTTACAACGAGGCTAGGAGATATGAGCCTAGAGTAATGTTGAGCTATGGAATAAAAAGTTAAAAAAATTGGATTTCTCCCAAAATAGCGACATATTAGATGTATTTGAGAAGAGCAACTTTTTCATAAGAAATAGGATTCCCAAAAAGTTATTGGCAAGGTAAATCTATATATCTTGATTTATATAGTAACTGGTGGGACCTCAAAATGCACAGCACGCAATGCAATTGAGTCAGCAACGTGACGTCGTTGCTACTGCATCCTGCCGCCCCGTAAGAAATAACTACTTTCGAGAATACAAGCTCTGTTTCCGAATGGAGGCCATTTATATACTTTATGACAAGCATTTTGCGAAAAGAGCCAAATACCTAATTACTTTATTTATACCTAATTGTTTTAATACATTCTTATTTATTCCAGTTTCGCAACGCAACGCGTCAACTTGACAAGAGAAATTGAAATTACAAGTCGTAGTAAAGATGAACTTTGTCATTGCAGCGCAACACGTCACATTTGAAACCTATTGTCTACCAGCTTGCGTCATTCTGTCAGTTCTGTCTCTACTTTGTTCATAGAATATTCCATAACGGTATGAACTTCGTCTCTTTGAAGCTTATACATTTTAGTTCTCTACAACTTTTCAGCTTTTTTATTAGTTGGTGCTTTATAACTTATTGAAAATTAATTTTATAAGTTCGTCTTTCCTCTTCGAAGTTAATTTGCGATACTTACGTATCAATTATGGGCTCCCAGTCCCAAAGCACTTATACAGGTAGGTGAATTTCCTTAGGATTTTCATTCGTAATTTCTTTGACTTTCGCATAATCTAATAGACTCTATTGGTCTTAACTGAAATAGCTTAGCATAGCTAAATACTTTCAAACTAAACTAGAGTTTTTGATTACTATTTCATTAACAAACATCCCATACCAGCGCATTAAAAACTCTGTTAGGTCTAAATAGATAAAATACTGAGAAATTGTGACAGAAGCTAAGCGTCAGTAAAATCGAAATGCGGCGATTCAATTCACCTCATTGAGGTAAGTTGCTTTGCTGCGTTTTGAAACTCATTTTTCTTAAACGTGACGTTATTAGACATAGGAGGCCTTTGTAGAAAATTTGATAGTGAGTTCACCCCGGAACTATATTTTCGATCCCTTTGTGTTTCACAAAATATTCTTATAGTGGAGACTACTGATATAAACAAAGTCTTGATGAAACCGTGGACCGAAAGTTATTTATATCCGTATTTCATAGAAAGTAGTAAAAGTGTGGTCATAGCGTAGCAACCAACACGAAAGAGATAAAATCTGCTTTGGGCACCGCATTTAGGAAAGTGAACCGAACCTTTAAAAATATGTAGAAAAATATCCGGGTCGGGTGGGAAGCGCTCAAACCTCTCATTATCTTGAAGGGATCTACATACGGCACCTCTACAGTGTCTCGCACGAATGATCACACGCTTCCAATTTCATTTTGTAAAGGTATAATATAATGAGATTCGCGCTGAATTAATATGGGTTTTTGAATAAGGTATCGTACACCAGCTCGTTTACACGCTCACTCTGAGCACGTATTTGGCACGCAATCACGCCTTGTATTAACCGTAATGCCACTTTGGATATTTTATTCACTTGTATTTCACCCTTGGATATTGTTCTGATTGTGCCAATCTGCGTTAATAGAAATAAAATGTTCAGAAGCTTGCCTTTATTTGTGGTTTTACTTTGAATTCTAGAGATTGTAAGTCTGGTAAATAATATTTTTATTATTAGGTACTTTAAGAGCACTCAGCTCACCATACTTTTCATACAAAAGCTCTGTACTTATGATGGCGTTTTTAAACACTTTTCGTTAGATGTTTTAAACAAATTGGTATCTTGTGAACTATATCTAGCAGTATAACTAGGCGAAAATAAAAAAAGTGTGAAACAAATTCAGTAAAAGCCTCCGAAAAACAGCGGTTTTGCACAAATTTTACCTGAACTTTGGCCATATCTAATGTACCTATAAATTGTAAAAGTAAAGAAAACAGCTCTAAACAATGCTTGGAAATGTATTGGAGATTCTAAATAACTAACTTTTTTTTCACAAACTTGTAAGATTACATCACAGGAAGTATGGGCCTGGAACAAGTTTTATGATATGCGAAATCATGAATGACGACCTAGCGAAGCGGCCACGAGTGATCAGCGGAATTTACCAACTGATAACCGATGGCTCTGATGGTGACTCTCTTTTTTCGCAGTCAAACATTACGTTGGATGAAAGTACAAGCTTTTAGGCTACGCTTGCGTTGAAGTTGCATTGGCCATGAAGGGCTTAATAATATTTCCAGCTGTGACCAGATAAGCAATTAAGTACTACATGCAGTTTAATAAATCTGAATCACAATGGAACCGGCTCTCAAGTACAGCTTTACCTAGCGAACTAGATTTCAGCCTCGGTGATAGAATTTTTCATTGAGTTGAGGCAATAATAATACCTAGTAGGTAGGTAGGTACCTAGGTATAATTTAAATACTACATACACAAAATGAAATAAAAGTAATAGGTATATAACTGGTAAGAAAACATTTAGATTCGTGACTGGAGTTAAACCTAATGTAACAAGTGCTGCATTATTTGTTATTAATTATTAAATTGAAAGCACTTAATAGGTATCTACTCATTATTATTTTTTATATAAATTTTACTATAAATATACTGTAACAGCTCAAAATCTTACGAGAAGATTCCACGAAATGCAAAAAGTTAGGGAGATCTACCGCGACCAAAGAATTCGAAGAGAATTCACCAATAATACGGTACAGCAAATTATTATTATTTTTTGTACTCAGCTTTTCTAACATCAGGCTCCGATTTTCGATTGAATGCTTCACATTGGCCGTCTGCAGCTTCCTCGATTATGAGATTATTGGTTTTCATATCCGGCCTAATGTCGAATTGGGTTCAAGCATGGTAAGGTTTCAATTCAATCTAGTTATTAAGTATACAGGTATTTGCTGCCTTTATTTTGGATTTGTTAGTTTTTAGTGTTTGCTTCCCAAAAAATAAAAAAGCGGCCAAGTGCGAGTCAGACTCACGCACCGAGGGTTCCGTACAAACCTGTAGGTATATAATTAAATGGTAGTATAGACCTGAGTATTTGATATTAATTTCAATTTATGACGTATTAAAAAAAGACTACTTACTAGATCTCGTTCAAACCAATTTTCGGTGGAAGTTTGCACCGTAATGTACATCATATATTTTTTATAGATTTATCATTCTCTTATTTTAGAAGTTACAGGGGGGGGACACACATTTTACCACTTTGGAAGTGTCTCTCGCGCAAACTATTCAGTTTAGAAAAAAATGATATTAGAAACCTCAATATAATTTTTGAAGACCTATCCATAGACAACCCACACTTATGGATTTGATGAAAAAAAAAATTTGAGTTTCAGTTCTAAGTATGGGGAACCCCCAAAATTTATTGTTTTTTTTCTATTTTTGTTTTTGTATCGAATATTAAATTCGGGCATAAGTCAACGCAATTAAAAGATAGAATCGTTTCATGTCCTTTTAATATTCGCTCACTCGCTCATGGGGTACTTCCCGTAAATATATACTATTATTAGAGAATCATAAAATTTGGAAATAAATTAGTTAATTTAAATGACAGCACAACTAAGTATTACCAAAAAACGGAAAATCTTTAATTTATGATTTTATGGTAGGTACGGTATTTTTATTTGAATTTTTAATTCAAATGTTTGTCTTAAAATATTTCTATAATTTCAGCTAAACATTTGGGTTGCATTTACATAACGTTTCCCTATTTCCCTAAATAAATAAAATAGGCGTTGTATTTACAAGAAGATAAAATCAAATGCTCCGTACGTAATGGAGGTAGTTATTGTTTCTTAAACCAGACTTACGAGCTGGGTTTGTTCATAAATAAACACTGGATTCTGTAAGAAGTAAGCAAATACCCTCATAAAATTAATACTCTTTACTAAAAAGGTAATATTACGAGTTCAAAAACGTATTGGCTGCCATTATTAGTTTGGGTACGTAGCCTTACCCTGTAAGTAGCTTACTAAAGACGATGGGAAATTACGCTCTCTAATCTAATTGTACGTAGTATCTATTTATATAATCTGAAGTAGATGCAATCAATGGTGCGTCCATGCTTTCATAGCATTCGTAGCGTGCTCGACTGCGCTCCGCCAGATTGTCAGTTTTTTCATGAACACAGGGATTCGCATCGCGCTCGTTGTAGGCTCGGTACGTCAACGCTTGACATCGCGAGCAACGAACGAATCCTGTTCGTTCGAGGATCGGCTCGTGCTCGGTTCGCGTAGAATGGACGCACACGCACCATTAGGGTTTAATACTTCTTGTTGTTTATTTAGTTCGCCAAAAGGTAAGCAAAGTTTCAGAGCCATACAGCCTTGTTTTATTGCAAAGTTTCAGAGCCTTGTTTTATTTGAAGTTTTCTATCTGATACTGTCAGTCACCCTCCGTACAAATCAGGACAGGTTATTATTACAGTGCAGTCGCCGCGAGAATGCGTTTCTAACACCTGTTAATATTGGCCAAATCATGACACGGCTGACAGTAACCTATGAAAATAATGAATCATCCTGTGAAAGTCCCGTCGTAATATGATTTGCTATTTCCGCGATTAGCTATTGCCGCACATCCTATCGGGACACGGTTGTTTCGGGAGGTATGTGTCTCGGATCGGCCGGGAGGGAGCCAACCGCCGAGTGCCACCACTGTGACAGGTGCCTCTAGGAGGAGGCCCAGCACACGCTGGAGGTGTGCCCAGTCTGGGCAAGCGAGCGCAGCGAGCTCTGCGCCGAAGTGGGGACTGATCTCTCGCTGCCTAACGTGGTTCGCGCTGTGTTTGATAGTGATAGATCGTGGGACGCACTCCACTCCTTTTGCAAGCGAATTATGCTCGCAAAGGAGGCGGCGGAACGTGACAGGGAGGATACTACCACCCTGGCTATCCGCCGCAGGAGAACCGGGCATCGAAGGACCACCTTCCCCCCAACATGGGCCCAAGGGTGGCGGACTCGGGGGAGTCTGCCGCTCATCAACATCGGGCCCGAGTAGTGGAGCGTGTGTTCCCGCGTGGGAACACACGCTACTCAGGAGGAGACGGCGGAGACAAGAGCTCCGGTCTCTGCCGTCGACGTAGAGCAGGCCTCCGATCAGGCCGTCGCATCTGTATACGCGTCAGTCAGTAGGAGTCTGAATAACCCGGCCGCTCCCCCCGGAGTGCCCGGGTATCCATGAGGATTTCCCCACGTAAAAAAAAACGGTTAAGGTAGGTAAAGGGGTAAAGAAGGGGGCTCAGGTGAAACCGCGGGCGGAAAGCTAGTATTCGATAAAATACAAGATGAAATTAAAACGAAAACGCAACATCACTTTGCAATTTCCCACCAAAAAGTTTTAGCACTTTGTTGATAGGATATCCATAACGTCGTCACTTGAAACAAAATACCGACAAACTTTTTGTTTGAGTTGTCAACTCTTGAAGACTCTTTGAGTTAGTTGTATCATCAGACAGGGCTAGCATTTTTCCATACAATCTGTTAACATAAACAGTAACATTTTCCAAAAATAGTTAGTGCAATTGTTTGAGAAAGTTTCACATAAAACACGCTTAAAACATTGACTTTTACTTGGTACCTGTCACTCATTGGATATTATTCCATACGTCAGTGAAGTCAAACATCCAAAGAGAAACTGTGACGTCACAGACGAGCCCTCATTGATGAGTCAGGTCAGGACATAGATATCACATCAACTGATAGATATACCAATGCTTATATACTAGCGAGGGTATTTCATTCACCCCCGTTCCCGGGATAAATAGTTAGGCTACTTTTTACCCAGTAAATAATAAAAAATGCGATTACCATTATTGTGAAATTCTCAAAACATATCATAACATAATATCAACATTCCAAAAACAATTTTATTTACCTCAATAACTTACATTTGTATAAAATATGATAAAAAACTTTATGCAGTACCGGAGAAACAAAGTCCTCCAAATCAGATAAATATATGAGGGTTTTTGTAACCAGGGTATCATACATCACGCAAAAGTTGCCTACGCGCCCAGGTAAAGTTAGATATCGCAACGACTCTCCTGCGACGTCCTTAATGTTACTTTACCGAAGAGGAATATTCTTTCTCTGTTTCTGTCATTACAAGTAAGGCATTATTTGTCTTGTAACATGATGAATGTCCACTCGGAGATGGATAACGGTTAGGTTTATTTGATATTAGGTGCATCATGATAATCTGATAGGTACAGTCGAGGACATAAATATGTATACACTTTTTGAAATTCAAAAGCAATTTTCTCGCATGTTTAACATTTAAGTGTTAAACTATTACACAAATCATAATAGTATATGTTAGAAGATTCTGCCTTTATAATATCTCATAATTTCAATCAGTAGTTTAAGAGGAAACCGTTGTTGAATTTTACTAAGTGTATACATATTTATGTCCTCGACTGTACTGCACATTAATTTATTTATTTAGGGTTACAAGAATTATCGGTATTTTTTTTAACAATATTAAGGCCTGTGCTCTATCAAAATGTAACGATAGTGTGAGTTTATGAAAAAAACATTATTTTATCGCAGATTTAGAACGAGAGTTAGACATTAAGTTATTCTCTAGAATAGACTGTGTCAATAGAAAATCAACTTTATGACTAAGATCCAGTTTCCAAATTCAATTATTGTAAAATCGACTCAAATCTTGACTGATGTCCTAAAATACGAGCCTTAGTTCCATAGTACATAGAATTAGATAAGTCGTACCATTGTATAAATTGTTCAACATAACAAAACCAACAAAGTTTTCGAAAATATACAATTTCAATATATCCACCCACTTATAAGACTTCAATACAATATGATATATGTATGTGCCAATTATGTTTTTCTTGCTACAAACCTTTACATTAAAACTGTGAAAATTACAATGCCTATTCCTTTGATCCAGATTAAGCGTAGAAGCTGTGCACGCGTCGAAAAAAATAGCCCGTAACTGTTAGGGGCTAAATCAAACAAAATTAAATAAAATTGCAAAATAAGCTTTGATATTTTAATTTCTCCCTATTTTAATTGGAATATTTCAACAACTGCTATCATTATGAACATCACTATGACAAGCAGAATGACGCAAAGGGAGCGCAAAACATAGCTGTTACGCGCAGCAGCATATAAAAGTTGGCCTGTTTTATACATTCGTGTAGTATGGCGACGTTCTTTCTAGATATATTTATTTCTATGGCCTATTCAATCAAAATTGACAAGTGAAACCAAACTAATTCTATTAATTCAGCTTATACTAAAAAGGTAGGTATTTGACGTACCCCTACTTAATTTTCAGTTCTTCATGAGGATTGGTAACAGTGATTATAGTAATTCTTTAATTAATATACCTATAAACAGACCACGAAATATCTAATAACTTTAATTGATTTAACGGTTAATTAATTGTTACGACTGGAAATCCCTATTATGAGTCAAATTGGTTTGGGTGGTTTGATTTGTAACTAGTTAACCAAAATTTTTTTTCCAATGATAAATGTTTTCTTGTATCCGATGCCTCATAGAAAGCAAGAAATGTATGACTGACATGCTATTTAGATTCCTCAGACATTAATTTCCTAAAATGAGTAAAAACTACAGATTGTCAGTTTTATGTCTAGCGAAGCACTGATATTCAATGGAAATAGGTTTATGAAATGTGTTTGGTGATTTTCAATTTATTATAAAAACTAAATATTGATTATTTATAATTTATGTATTCAAGTTATACGATCATTATACTTATACTTTCTTTTGAGAGAGGTAGAGCACAGCGTTTATTCGCTCAAAGAGCAGCTCGACTGGGGAAGTACCTCCACCTTACAGAATACCGCAGCCAAATAACTTTATGTTGTGTAAAGTTGTATTCCTGCGCGTGAGTAAGGTCGCCAGAGCTCATAGGGGAGGGGGGAAAGGTCGGTAACGCGTGAGCGATGCTTCGTGTGTTGCAAGCGTCCATATGGCTGCGGTAACCGCTTAACATCAAGCGGGCCGTATGCTTGTTTACCGACTTAGTCGTATAAAAAAAAACTTTGGATAAAGCAGTAAAATTGATTAAAAACATAAAACTTTTCTGTATTCAAATTTTAAGCAAACCGAAAGCGGAAATGTACCTTAAAAAATACCATCAGTAATAACGTTCAACTCAAATAGGCTTTAACAAACCAGCAAATGGGGTTAAGTGTATAAAGAACCTTAAAGTTCTTTTCCGTTGGAGTAAATTTTAACACCAGGTGCACGATACTGCCGACCGAACCCTGTTAGGGGACTTTTGGGTACCATAACGACTTTTCTTTCTTCTGTAGATAACACCAGCAGAACCATAATGAATCCGTGGTGGATAATTTAGAAGTAATTGCAATTGTTCAGTATTTAAGGAACTTTTGAGTCTTGCTATTTGTCAACAAGCAATTAAATAAACAAGATAAAATTAAATGAGATTTTTCTCGATTCACTCAAAAGCCTTTATGAAATTAAAATGGAGATATAAAGGAACGTGCTCAACGCCTAATCTTTATTTTAATAAATAATTATACTAAACAAACATTTAAAATGCCTCAGACCACACAAAAATAACTTTGCATTCAACATTTCTTATCAATTCATTTAAACTAAGTAAGTTATTTTCTTATCTGAGTGTCATATTCCAGGTAGTTTATTTAAAGCTACAAAAACGCAGCTGTGCCAATATTCCTTAAAACATTCAACTTAAGAAAGAAAGAAAGAAAACACATTTATTCAAATGTAACACAACACAATTACATACACATAGAAAGATAGACAAAAAAAAGCAGAGATATAAAAAATATTAATAATTGTGTTGTGTGACATCAGAAATGGACAGCGACTCAGTTATAAACTATAAGCCCAGTACAGGTACCGGGCCACAGCACTGATTTTCAGTCGCTGCCAAAACTTATGTTTTTAATATTTCAAAAGTTCCTTTTAAGTTAATAATATTTTAGTTTCTTTGGTCTTTAGAAAAGAAAAGATAGCAATAAAATCTATTCGAAAAGTATATCAAATAAAAGCCAACCTAATTAACAAATTCACAATAATCGAATGAAAGCTGAAATTGTGCCATCGCTCGCGTCGATTCGTCCCATCTCATAATTCGTAAAGGAATAAAACACGCATCAGCCTCAGGAAAAGTCAATTTGTTCCTTTTACGAGTCTTTTTTTTATTACTTTTGAGCTTTTCTGTTTTCCTTTCCGAATCGTAAAATGTTTCGTCGACTGTCGTTTTAAAAGCCGTCAAATGCAATAATTATACACTAAAAGCTCCATTTTAAGCGAAACAGAAATTATTGCGCCAAGGTATGTGACAAAAACTATTTGATCATGTGTACCTAGACCTACCTCAAACATGTCGATAGGATTTTATTTTACACAAGTAATAAACGTATTATTTGGTATATATACTTTTTTTAGTAGGCTTTTTTTATCTATAATCATACGGACGAGTGAGGGAAGAAGTGGACGAAGGCAGTGAGCAAACAGGGCCTCGAAGGGAACAGGGGGCCAACCACAAGCTCTTAAAACAATATTATTATAACCTTACTTTGTATTTTGTCCTTCTTTGACATCCGACGTCAAAACAGGACAAAAGACAAATATATTGTTTTAAGAGCTAGTGGTTGGCTCCCTGGCTCTACAGTGTTTGGAGAGTTTCAACTTGAGGATGGTAGCTAGCCAGGCATGTACTACGAAAAACCCAACGAAAATGGTTATGGTTTCCTTACGATGTTTCCTTTTACCGAAATCTCAAGCTCGTTTTTGGATTTTGTAACCCTTTCCAAGTTTTGCAGCTTCATCCACTCATCTATATATAGCACTAGCTGCCCGGCGCGACTTCGTTCGCGTGGAGCTACCCTACCCTATGGTGCTAACCTACCCTATCCCACCCTACCCTACCGTACCCTATCCTACTCTCCTACCCTACCCCATCTCAACCATTACATTAGATTCACAAATCAGCCCGGCAGATGGCGCTGCAGGGTATCTAGGTTATATTATCGACTGCAAGCTTTAATCGCAGCACGTCCAAAATGAAATGACAGAAATGAATGACATAACAACATTTCTACTGTCAACACTGAAAAAAGTTTCAATTTGACAGCACAATCCCGACAATCCCCATCTGAAAAAAGTTTAAATTTGACAGGAAAATCCCCATTAACAAAATGATACGCCATTTATTGAATTCGTTTGTTACAAAAAAATGTGACAAATGAAGAACCGCTCGACCCATTTTGTGCAAACTTCACATAAACCATCTACTAAATAGCCCGAACAAAGTCTAAACATTTGGTTTGGATAGGTGAGCCCGTTCTTGAGTTATACAATTACAACGAAAAGTGGCATTGATTTTTATATATATAGATTTACGACGAGGTCTCACCTCAAATTCATAAAAATGCGTTTCTTTGAGAGTCGAGTATGACGTAACGCAATGAAAATACCTAACGCAAAAAAATACTGTGTACAAAAGAGGGTTTTGAGAAAAATGTAAACCGAATAGAATATTAAACAAATATTGAAATTCCCAATAAAAAATTCGTAGGTTACGTCACAAAAAAATCTTTCGCGTCGAAATTCTCCTTATTTTCAGCAACGACAACAATTTTATTTTTAAGAATATATTTTTCTTTTTATTGAATTTATAATTCTATCAAGAAAGTATCAAATCCAATTTGTTTACATACTCCATCGTGTTAGGAAAGATTCTACTTCAGAGAAAATTATCAATTTTTGAAACTAAGGGGGAAATGTTTTGACGTTCTCTAAGGAAAAAACTAAATTGTTTATGGTTTATCCTAATGGCAGGATAGCCGTTTTTTAATCAGATTGGCAAGATTTTATTTCATACCAGCATTTTAGTACATACCTAAACGCTATACTTCGATTAATAAAGAATTTTAAGACTTTTTGGCGGGAACTTGCAGAGTGACGTTGCGTTGGTATTTTGTCCAATAAAGATCAATCCATGTGCACCAGTGAAGTGAAATGAAATGAATTAGGTACGTGTACCGTGTATTTTCAACTTGTCTCAAAAAGTCCGGGAAGAGTTTTAGTACATGACCACCATTGTAGTAAAACATGACTTTTATGGACGGTGACTGACTGAGGACTATGTGAAAGTGATTTATTGTGACTAGAACTTATAATATAACTGGACATTGGCAAAATACACAAGCCGTGTGACGCCATTGAAAATAAAAATAATTTTAAAATACGTTTTATAGTCTTAATTAGACGTTTTAACTAGTGAACGGAAAAGCGCGGGAAACGGTCGAATTAGCGGGAGTGTTTTTAAATTTCTTTGATAATTTTATTTAATTTTAAACGTTCTAAGATCAGATAAGTAGTGTATATATGGTGTAGTATATGTAGTGTTTAATATTATTCATTTTTTCCGTATATATATCTCGTATAATTACTGCTGTTATATAGGTAAGTTTTCTTTTTTCAAGTCTTCTTGTCTTTCATGTCTGAGCCCCCCGACCCGGGGGGCTTAGGCCCCCCGGCAGCGGGTTACTATGTTACTATAAATAATTCATCCGGAATGGACACTGATGGTTCTATAACCCAACGTACCTTGAAACGTAGTAGACTACATAGGGTTTGCAAGCATTGCAATAAAAAAAAAAGGAAGAGCAAAGGTAGTAATTTAAATCCACAAGATTGTCAATGCATTGAAACTTTACAAAGCTGTACAGATCCAACTGCCCCTATTACATCCTCACAACCAAGTCAACCAATTTCAATTTTACAAAACCCAATTGATACCATACCCCCTGTGACAGCCTCTCAAACAATTTCAGTAGGTAGAACACAATATACAACTACAGATGTTGCCCCATTTGTTGTTCATGTACAAAAAATTCAGGCTTCTCTTAATGATGGTACTACACTCCACCCTGTTACATTTGGAAATTATTTAAAAAAAAATAAAGTTAACAACATAATAAATGGCAGTGTAAAAAGAATAGGCCGTAACAGGGTATCTCTATCTTTTTCGGATTACACAGATGCAAACTCTTTTCTTACTCATAATAGCTTGGAATTAAATAAACTTAAGGCTTTTATTCCTTCATTTAATGTTACAAGAATGGGTGTTGTTCGTGGTGTACCTGCTGAATGGTCACCTGAAGAGGTAACTGACAATATATCTGTACCAATAGGTTGTGGCAAGATCCTAAAAGTAAGACGTCTGAACTTTAAAGTAATGATAGACGGTTCTCCAGTATGGAAGCCTTCTCAAACAGTTGTACTAACTTTTGATGGGCAAATCTTACCTAAGCGCATTTTTATGTGCTATAACTCACTTTCTGTAGAATTATATTCATATCCAACAATACAATGCTTCAATTGCTGTAGATACGGACATACAAGATTACAGTGTAGATCTAAACCTAAGTGTTTTAAATGTGGGCAGGATCACTCTGGTGACTCATGCACGGTTGAAAATCCCTCATGTTGCATGTGTGAGGGACTACATTATGCAACAAGTAAAACATGTCCTGAATTTGAACGTCAAAAGAGAATCAAATCTTCAATGGCTGAAAGTTGTATTTCATATTCTGAAGCTATTAAATTCCACCCTCCTGTCTCAAAATTATTTTCTGATGTTCTCATTACCAACCATAATAAACCTTCTCAAAATTCTTCTTCTCACAGTCAACCATTGAAGACATCTTATAAAAAAACAGTATTTCTCCAACCTCGCACTCATTCACATTCATCAAATGGTTATGATCGCGCTGCTCATGAACAGTTAACCAAAGATTACAATGTTCCTTCTCCAATCAATAATGGTTGTGCACTTAAAAAAGACACTAATACTACTGATCCCTCCATTAATGACATAATCATATCCTTGATCGACATCCTCTCCCAATCTTCCATTATACCGTCCCACGTTGCCCCTTTACTTGAAATTTTTAAGAATCTACTACTTAATGGATCACAGACACATAATACAATGGAACTGCCGAAGCATAATTAATAAAAAAACTGATTTAATTTACCTTATTAATAAATTTGAGCCATTTGTCATTGTTTTATCTGAAACTTGGCTCAAATGTGATTATAATTTTAAAATCCCTGAATATAGCTGTCTCAGAGAAGACAGAGTAGATGGGTATGGCGGGGTAGCTATACTCATCAAAAATATTTATTCATATTCTTCTTTTCCTCTTCCTCCTCATAGTGATAACTTTTCAATAATAGCTGCCATGATTAATAATATTTGTGTTGTTTCTATTTATATCCCTCATCCCTCCCCTTCTATTTTCACTGAAATTAATCATATAATTTCTTCTCTTCCAAAACCCTTTATGCTGTTGGGTGATTTTAACTCTCAACATTGTTCATGGGGTAGCTCTAAAAATAATTGTCATGGAGAAGATTTGTTAGAAATAGTAGATTCATATAACCTATGCATATTGAATAATGGTTCTGCAACCCGTCGCACTGAACCAAATGAAGGTATAAGTGCTATAGATTTGTCAATTTGCACTCCTAATTTGGCATCCTCATTGTCCTGGTATACAATGTCTTCAACATTTGGTAGTGACCATTTTCCTATTATTATTTCATTTCCTGATAGTAAGCCAAAAAAACTACAAAGAAACCCACGTTTAAAATATAGACTTTCAGATGCTGACTGGGATAAATTTAAATGCACCATAGAAAATAAGGTCTCATCTTTCCCAAGTATTCTACATGGTGAGACGGTTTGTTCAGATGCTCTGACAAAAGCAATTGTTGAATCAGCTGAAGAGATATTTCCCCTTAAAAATGCAGTTACCAATAATATTCCCTCCCCGCCTTGGTGGGATAGTGATTGTACAGTAGCCATTAAAAACCGAAAAGAAGCTGAAAAAATTTATTGTAATTGTATGACCCCAGAAAATTTTCAAGCACTTTCAGATACAATTAATAATACAAAGAAATTATTTAAGAAAAAGAAATTTGATAGTTGGAGAAGATTCTGTTCCTCAATTTCTCCTGATACAAAAGCATCTACTGTCTGGAGTAATATACGACGATTTAAATCTTCGCTGAATACTTTTAGTGCTCCTTTTATTCCACCTTCACTTTCTGAGGAATTCTTGGATCATCTGGCTCCTCAGTGTGCTCCACAAAAAGATCTAGTAATATCTTCATCATGTACAGATTTACATACAGATCTTAACACTTTATTTTCGTTAAGTGAATTGAAAGGAGTGCTTTCAGTAGTAAAGGATTCGGCTCCAGGAGAAGATGGTATTCCATATTCTTTTTTATCGAATTTAGGTGATCAGGCTCTTACTTATTATTTAAATATTATCAATTCTGCAATGTGTTCTGGTATTATTCCTTCGGCATGGAAGACGCAACTAGTGTTACCAATATTAAAACCGAATAAAATACCATCTAATGTCTCGTCATATCGACCAATAGCGTTATCTTCAGTATTATTAAAAGTTACTGAACATTTAATTAAAAACCGTTTAGAATGGTTTATTGAGAGTAAAGACTTGCTAGCTGATAGCCAATTTGGTTTTAGAAAGGGTAGAAGCACAATTGACAGCATCAGTATATTTACCACTGATATTCGCTTAGCTTTTTCTCGTAATGATTCAATTCTGGCAGTATTTCTAGATATAAGTTCAGCTTATGACTGTGTCCTTTTACTTGTCTTGAGGGATAAATTACGTAAGCTAAAGGTTCCAGAGATGCTTACAAATTTCATAATGAATATTCTGTGTGAAAGAGTAATTACTTTAGACCCTTATAATAATAATTCTTGTAAAACTCAAAGGTCACTATGGAAAGGTCTCCCTCAAGGGTCTGTATTAAGTCCCCTTCTTTACAACATTTACACATATGACCTAGAATCTTCTCTTAATAATTCAGTGAACGTATTACAATATGCTGATGATTTACTTTTATATTTTTCTGATCCATCAATTAATATTGCTAATTCACACATATCTTTAGCACTAAAACTTTTAAAAATCTGGATGGATAAAAATGGTTTAAACTTATCGACTTCGAAGAGTACTGCAGTTTTGTTTACGAGAAAGCGGATGCCACCTCCAATAAACATATCATATGATGATGAATCTATTCCAGTTAAAAGTCAAGTAAAATTTTTAGGATTAGTTCTGGATTCAAAACTCACTGGTCTTCCACATTGTGATTATGTAGTGTCCAAGTGTGAACGCCTTCTGAATATGCTTAGATGTCTGTCTGGTGTTTGGTGGGGTGCACATCCCTTCTCTTTGAAGCTTATATATAATGCTCTAATAAGAAGTATTCTTGATTATGGGATGTTCTTATTGATACCTGGTAGCGTGGCTGGATTAAAGAAATTAGATAGTATCCAATCAAAAGCCTTAAGAATTATAACTGGTTCAATGAAGTCTAGCCCTATCAATGCTTTGCAAGTTGAATGCTGTGATCCTCCTCTATTTTTGAGGCGCCAATTTTTATCAGACAAATTTATATTTCGTGTCTTGCAGTTTGATAACCATCCTCTTATTCCTAAACTTAAATCTCTTGCTGAATCTTTAAGTTCATCATCGTATTGGAAACATAAATCTCCCCCATGTCTTGTTAATAGTTATAAAAAAGTTGTTGCAATTGAAGCACCTATTCATCGTACAAACCGTCTCCCTATGTTTAACTGTCAATATAAAGCTTTAATTTTTTCTCCTAATATCTGCTATAACTTAAATGTACAGAAAAATGATAACAATGCAAACGCAAATTTTAATTTTGAATTACATAACAGTTTTCCAGAGTCACACTGTATTTATAGTGATGCTTCCAAGCATACTTCTACTGGGTATGTTGGTATAGGTGTGTACCATAGTCAGTATAATATTGTCCAAAAAATTAAATTACCACCAGAAACATCGGTATTTTCGGGTGAATGTTTTGGTATCCTTAAAGCTGTAGAGTATATACTCGTTATGAAACTTAAAAAAACAGTAATTTTTACGGATGCTTTAAGCGTTCTTCAAACTATAAATAGATTTCCATTTACATCAAAATTTCAATATCCTGTAATCCTTCAAGTTAGAGATCTCCTTTACAAGTGTTTTGATAAAGGTTTTTTAGTCAATCTGTGTTGGATACCTGGCCATAATAGTATTGCGGGTAATGAAAAGGCTGATAGACTTGCCAATCAGGCTGTGGAGTGTGGGGACCTATTCCCTTACCAAAATTATTGTCATGACCTTGCTGCTTTGCCTAGAGCTTATCTCCAAGAATCTTGGAATAAGCTTTGGGCAAGTGGCAAGGGTCGTCACTATTTTAATATTCAACCGTTCATCCCAAATAAACCTTGGTTTTTCAGGGTGAATCTTTGTAAAGTTTCAACTTCAATTCTTGTTCGTATGCGTTTGGGTCACGTGTGTACTCCAGCTCATCTAAATAAACTACACATTGTGGACAACCCTAATTGTGTGTGTGGTGACGATGTGGGCGATCTCAACCACATCTTCTTTGCTTGCAAACTTTATGACCGCTCTACTTTTTTTGACAGTTTAATATCCCTCCATGTCCCATTCCCTTTAAACATCTCATCCTTACTGTCTTATAATTCTAATGATATCTATAATATTATATCCTCCTTTATTTTATGTAATAATATTAAATTGTAACATCTATCCTCTTCACACCCTAGATCCTATTCATACTTACTTTCCTGATCTCCTTATTCCTTCCAAATTTCCGAAGTTAGGCATATTTTTCTGTTTTATTCCGTTTCCTCGTTTTTATTAACTACATTGACACTGGCAGAAATGTCTACCCAGACGATTGCCATAGAAAAAAAAAAAAAAAAAAAAAAAAAAAAAAAAAAACTAGTGAACGCTATAAACCTTTGATAAGCATTTTCTATGAATAAGACCGTTAGTTAATATTTAGTAGAAAATAAAGCATTTAATTAAATTCCTTCATTTCAAACATTTGTTGTACCACTTGTACCAGCGTTTATATTTTGTATACACATTTAATCTCTGTTTGTACAAATTCAAACAGTCCATATTTCAAATGTAGAGCACTAGAGCAAGAAAATAAACAAACAAAGAATAAAGGAATTTAAATAGAAATGTTTTATTCAGTCGCACTACTCGCGATAGTATTAAACAAGCTCTATATTGCATAGTTCTTTTATTAAAGTAGTCGTACGTGGAATCAACTAAACTAACTAAAAACGACCCACTTCATTTTCTTTTCGATACAATTGACTCAGAAAATTCAGAATTATTACATTATGTTGCAATGTTGAACATTTTTAATTTAATAACAATAACAATGTGAAGTCAGTTCAAAGGTAAAAAAACAAATCATCAATTTCTATTTCCTGTAACAGGTTTTAAGAAAAAAAAAGGAAACCCAATTGTTTAGGTACTAGTTGCCGCCGCGCTTCGAAGTCCGTCGTTCGCGTTCACGGGATAAAATGTATCTACATTTTAACTTTAATTTATTAGAGTCTGTAGTTTAGCCATTAGTATAATGAGCAGACAGAGATAGAATAAGAATAGGAATAAAATTGATTTGTGCTTAATAACCTAGAATTATACAGATTATACAGAAGACTGAGGAGTATAATCGGCCATTATGCCTGGCGTATGTGGACTATGAGAAAGCCTTTGATTCAGTCGAGACCTGGGCGGTGTTACAGAGTCTACAGCGATGCCAAATTGACTATCGCTATATTGAAGTGTTGAAGTGTTTGTACAGCAAAGCCACCATGTCAATCCGAGTCCAGGACGAGAGTACGGTACCAATCCAGTTGCAGAAGGGTGTAAGACAGGGTGACGTAATTTCCCCGAAACTCTTCACCACTGTAATGGAGGATGTATTCAAGCCCTTGGACTGGAAGGGATATGGCATCAACATCAATGGCGAACATATCACTCACCTTCGATTTGCCGATGATATAGTTATAATGGCGGAATCGCTGGAAGCTTTGAACATCATGCTCAATGACCTCAACAGAGTTTCCCAATAGGTAGGCCTAAAAATGAATATGGACAAGATAAAAATTATGTCTAATGTTCATATTCCGCCAATGCCGGTGATTGTTGGGAGCACTGTTCTCGAAGTTGTAGACGAGTATGTTTACCTAGGACAAATTGTCCAATTAGGTAGGTCCTTCGACAAAGAGGTCAATCGAAGAATCCAACTCGGCTGGGCAGCGTTCGGGAAGCTACGGCATATCTTCACGTCCAAAATACCTCAGAGTCTGAAGACAAAGGTCTTCAATCAGTGCGTGTACCATACGGGACAGAGACGTGGTCTTTCACTGCTGGCCGCATAAATAAGCTCAGAATCACTCAGCGAGCTATGGAACGAGCTATGCTCGGAATTTCTCTACGTGACAGGGTCCGAAATGAGGACATTCGTAGGAGAACAAAAATGACGGACATAGCTCGTAGAGTTAGTAAGCTGAAGTGGCAATGGGCAGGCCACATCGCTCGAAGAGCCGATAACCGATGGAGAAGGAAGGTTCTCGAGTGGCGACCACGTACTGGAAAGCGCCGAGCGGGACGACCTCCCACCAGGTGGACCGACGACCTGGTCAGAGTCGCTGGGCGCCGCTGGATGCAAGCGGCCCAGAACCGTTCGAAGTGGAAATCAATGGGGGAGGCCTATGTTCAGCAGTGGACATCCATGGGCTGATATGATTATGATGATGATGATGAACCAGAATTATCATAGTTACAATGAGAACGATGAAAGTTGCAGTAGTTAAAAATAACTGTGTCGACAAATAAAATGAAGATAAAAAATCCATTATTTAACTAATTACAAGGAGAAATGACAAATAAAAATTTTAAACTATGCAACAGGTACAATCTCACCTTTGATTTTACAATACAAAAATAATTATAAGAAATATCATAGCCCTACCTATCTACGCATACTCGATGATTTCATGTCGAAAAACTGGCATGGGGTAAGCATGGCTTGCTGACAATTTTACCAATTTTAACTTTGGGACCCAGAAATCTAAATAAATAGGTAATTACTCTGAAATCGTCGATTCAATTCAAAATCATAATGTACACGGGTGAATTATTTTTCCAGCCAGTTAGGGCAACTTTTGAACTAAACACCGAGAAAATTTTTGAAGAAAATAAAAATGCCATTAAAAATATGAAGAAAGAAATGCATTTTTTCGAAAATTAACTTTTCTTATGGTAAAGAAAATAAAAGAACTAACTAACCAAACAAAAAACTATAGCTTAAACAAACTAGGTACTGCAAAATGTAAATTTAAATTACTTAGTCCAATGTCGCATTAACACCGATCCAACTACTCGTACTAATCGCAGCTTACCAACCGCCAAACTTTGCAGATAGTTAGCCGAATGCTGGTAACACCTAATAACATAACTTATTATAATCCCGACCACATTAATGTTAAAAAATTCGTCGGTTTTTAAAGGTTATTATTAACCTTTAAAATCCGCTGAATCCTTATTTAGGTGTCTAATTTCCTATTCTCAGATTTATAGCATCTGAATATGAAGTTAATAAGATTTTCGTTTTCAATTTTAGACCCACATATTTTAGGTACTTAATGTTGAATTATCTAACTCTATAAAAGCGTAAAAAAGCGCTATATCTGCTGAGAAATATCGCCTACGATGGGTAAGATGTTGATCCGGACTTTTTATGTTTTCATTCTCGGGACGAGACTGGGTTATGTATGGTTGCCGGTCGTGTTTTGTGTTTTTTCACACATCTTCAGCTACGATTTGAGCTAAGGTAATGAAGTCATCAGGCTACCTGTGGGATCACACAGGAACGCGGAACTAACTGTTTCTGTTATTACTTACCTAATTCTCATTTTCACCAACATCCCCTAAGTTTAAGCAGTTAGGAGATGGTTTTTTCAGTTAGGAATTGAGTTTAGAGAGATAGGGCATAGCGCTTATTCGCTCAAAGAGCAGCTCGACTGGGGAAGTACTTCCACCTGACAGAATAACGCTACTTACACGGTAACTCCGCTGGTTCAGAGCCTTCAATTGCTCACAGAACTCGTTCGCCGGGTGTAAAAGTCATCAGCAGCTAACACTATTTTCTCCACTTCAATGACGGCTGGCGCGGTTGGTTAAGACTGATTAAGATTCCACCTATCGTGCCGCTGGTCGTGGGTTCGATTCCCACACAGGACATGCATTTGTATGCACCCTGCCTTACAAAATATTTCTTGTAAAATTGTATCTGTATTGTATAAATGTATCTTTGAAATCCAAAATGATGTACATATATTTCTTTATGTATAAAAATAAACGAAGATTCACGGACAACACTTAATCCCTGGACAAGGGATGAAGCCTAAAATCCGGGCTATAACCGGAGCGCGCCAACGACAGCCAGTTCTAATTAAACCTATTTTATGTTGGTCAACGTGAATTTAATATATTTTTTAATAAACTATTGACTACTAATTGAAGAAAATTTTAAATTAAAATTAATTTAAGTTATTCAGCATAAAAGTGCGACTTCAGTAAACCTCTATAAGTAAGTAGAAGCAAGGATTTTTTTTATTATTACGGTCGAAAAACAATTACAGCTTCGTTTCAACTTAAATAACATTAATTTTGTAAATATTACATTCGAAACATGCATCATATTAGTACCTACTACTCTTCTTTTTCTGAATTATACTTTTTCTAAGATAATATACATTTTTGCCCCTCAATTTTACCTGCATTCACAATATATCTATTATTTTCTATTATTAAGTATCCTGTATGTCATTAAATGATTTACCAAATTGTAACACAAACAATACAAAAGTACCAATCAAACAAACTAACATTCGCATTCATAATTTAAGTAAGATATAAGTAGTATGATCATACATTTTAATGCATAGGTAACCATAGACATAAATATACCTATAAAGAACGTCGGCATACTACTCGAATATATAAAACAGGCCAACTATTCTATAGGCTGCTGCGCGTAACAGCTACGTTTTACGCTCCCTCTGCGTCATTCTGCTTGTCATAGTGACGTTCATAATGATAGCAGTTGTTGAAATATTCCAATTAAAATCGGGAGAAATTTAAATATAAACATTATTGTGCAATTTTATTTATTTTTATTTGATTTAGCCTCTAACAGTTAGGGGCTATTTTTTTCGACACGTGCACAGCTTCGACACTCAATCTGGATGTATATTAAGTATAACATACATAATATATTATTTATATTTTTGTAATTAAAACCAGAAACAATTCGTATGAAAAATAGAATACGAGTTTCGAGAAGTGATACCATTTGCGTTTACCATGATCGATTGCTAGTTCCAACATCCTATCCCCTCATCCCCCTGGAGCGATGATTTGAATTGTACATTTCATTAGCTGAGGAAAATTTCCCTTGCCTATATTCAAGTAGTTTATGGAATAGGGACTTTACTCAACTTTGAGCGTTTCCCCGAAATCTTCAACTCGGGTCGTGGAAATTCAGTTTATTATTTGTGCCCAACCCAATTAGTCAGCTTACTTCTCAATAAGTATGGTGTAAAAAAAAATATCAAGTCTCAGTCATTACTAAGGTTTTTTCATTATTCTGGCCTTATTACCGTTAACTATTTAAGAACTATAAAATAAAGCCTAAAGCTTAACAAATAAGATACCTACCTATGTACCTACTTAATAGGTTATTTAATAGGGCAATTTATATTAACCGAAAATAAACTTTATGTCAAAGGTCCAGGTTCCAAACTCAATTGAACTCGACCTGAGCTTGAATGACGTTCTAAAATACGGACCTTAAGGTGTTAATGTGCACCTACCCGCTTATTAATATAAATATTTTAAAGTATACAAATACAAACAACTGTCGTCACCAAGTCGTCACGTAGATTTCACCGTGTACGGTGTTGTTACTAAAGTTGTTAAAACCAGTAAGTACTTCATATAATGGATATTTTACAGCTAAATGTGCTAAATGTAATCACATTGCCCGGAAGGCTCCGGATTTATTTCTTCTCGACAGGAGAATGATTTCATCCAGACGATAGTCAAATAGATAAGAGTCGCTGATAACACGGACTGTTCAATATCTCTTAAGCTTGGAGAGCAATAAATGCAGATTCGTTATTTGCCTTTTACTCATGAAAAAAAACGAATGAATATAAAGTGACGTTAATTTTCATCACTAACTTCCGCCGTTTATTTAGTGTTACCGAAAATATTATTTTACTGATATTTTATTCCAGAATATAATCTATATATGTGCCAAATCGTATCCAAAGCAGTGCAGCCACTACAGCGTGAGGAGCTACAACAATCCATACCTTTAGTTTTTACCATAGAGTAAGAATATTAATAGTGATAACGTTTACCTGTCACGAAGCGTGATCACTTTGCATATCATACTTTGATATACCGTACACTAGTGATTAACTGTAAGACTAAATGACGATATGCTTTCCTTGTTATTTGTTCTCGGTAAAAATATCGATAAAAACGACATTTTATAGCGCTTATATACATTCATTATAGCGCTTCAAGCTTCAAGGGAGTATTAATCATAACCGTGTCACGGCACATACTCTAGTAGGTCACTATTTCTATGGTATTTACAATAAGTAATAGGATTACTTAGAAGCGCTCGTGGTGTAGCAGATTAGCCGTTCTTAATCGATCGGTAAAGTTAAGCTACGTCTGTCGTGGTCGGTACCTGGATGGGTGACCGCCTAGTGGTATTTCAAATCGAGCGTTTCCGTGCTTCGGAAGGCACGTAAAGCCATTGTTCCCAGTTATCACTTAATTGTGATAGTCGTTAAGTTAGTTGGATGCCTCCTAGGCGGCTTGAAAAATTCCAACAGTAGGTTGAATTGGCACGCGTGGTGGAGTATCGCCCAGTCCCTTTCACCCTGATTTGTGAAAGGGGGCCTGTGCTCAGCAGTGGGACATTATAGGCTGATGATGATGATGATGAATAGGATTACTATAAATTAGACCTATGATATCTACAATTAAAGATAGGCAGCCATGTGCACTCGCATCCAGTTGCTTTCAGCAACACTATCCAGTAGATTGATTTATGTAACCCACTCAGATTCGAACACGAAGCCTATTCAGGTCGTCAGATCACTTTAGCTTAGGTGGTTTTCTATACGAGATAATATTTCAAGTTAAGCTTTACTGAACGTAGCTCTTAGGTATGCAGTTATCCTAGTCCAAAACTTTTAATTTACCTACGTAGTCAATTTACAATAGTTCAATTTATAATAGCTAAGCTTGAAGCTTAAACGTAAAGCACTATTACGCTTTACCTACTGTTTCCTCTTGTTATAATTTTTTATGACATTTTCTACAAGATTTTTATATGATTCTATACATAAAAATTTGCTAGGTAAACTTATAATAATATAACACCATTATAAACTTCTATATTACAAATACACATAGACACCGGCTTAAGCAATCCCCCTAAAATCTTACCCCCTCAATCTTAATGCATAGATATACGTAGATGAAAATAAAAACAGCACCACTATAAGTAGAGCTCAGTCAAATCCCATATCAACAGTTCTTCTTTCGCATGTGAAATGCGCCAACTATTATTGGGGGCCAGTACAATTTGGGCGACGCGGGGCAACGAACGTCCCAGCATTCTTGCATAGGAGGCAGTCGACTAGACGGCGCCGGTTTGTGACTCAACGCTGCCAAATAACAAAACAGCTGCTTTATAGCTTTAGCGCTGACTCACCGTAATCTATCACCAATTTTAATTCATGACGTTGTTCATATCCATTCCTATTTGGGAAGATCTTGATGATGCCGTGATTCAGTTGATTATTATGTAGCAGATTGATGTTCAGGAAGTAGGTCACTGTGTATTGAGCGTTAATTGAATTTGTCATGGGTCCAGAATTTAATGCAACATTGTATCATGTTGAATATACAATAATGTTAAGTTTGTATGCGTTGTCTTCATGATTCTTTGAACTTGTAAATTAAACTCTTTACTTAGAGTAAGTTAACTTTGTTGTGTGTCAGAAACCACTGATGCTTGTATCATTTTATTAACAACTGGGTGTAACGAAAGTTTTATAAATAAATTTTAATCCAACATAAAATTATTGTGCATATTTCAAATTTCTTAAATAACAATAAAGCGCTTTAAGCGCCAACATATCCAGCATTTATATTTTGACATTCGACCCCATAACATTTGGGTGTAATGTTTCCAAGTTTTGTTGGCATACTATCCCCTTGGAAAGCACCCTAGTTGGTGTCGCAATGCGGGCGAGATTCCTGGGGTTCGAAGCCGACTTATAAATTGCTTTAATTTAATATATCGCAACTGTGAGGCTGCGGCGGGGAAGATACTGTACGACTGAAGTTTGAGGGTCTTTCGCAACGACACATTCATCAATCAATGAAATGAAATCGATTAGTTCCGCATCCAAATATTCCTTGCCCATTTTGATTCGCTTTGCTTTTAAATTATAATGGTTTTTTGCTGATTAAATTTAGGTATATATTATATACAAAGGTTATCTCGGTAGTGTTATTAGCTATTTAGCATCAGAATTACACGGATTAGAATGATGGCGAGGGTAAAGGACGTTTACTCAGGAAATGCTTACAAAGTACTTAACCCTCTAAACTCCTGGGGGTAGTAAGTACGCGAAGAAACAAACACACTGAACATCCACTATGTTGAAAGATAGAGCGTTCCTGTACCGTACTAAATGAAACGTTTTTAATTTGCCTCAAAGGTATATTTTCTTTGAATTTTTAAACACAATACTAACAATTACATGTAATGATTAGTATATACCTACTTATTAGCTAGTTTGCATATTAGTAGATAGTCTATAGATGTACAAATAAATAAATACATATTTTCTTTTTACAAAGGTCTGTTTAAAAATGATTAAAAAATCAAGTAATTTTAAGAAAAATCCAGAAAAACTTTCGTTGCGTCGACAAACAACGTAGGTGTGTGGACTGAGAAAGATTTGTTGTGTTGAAATCACGTGGGCTGACGAAGAAAACTTTACGAAAAATATAATTTCCATTTTCTCAATATACTTTTATTTACAATATGTACAAATTACAATCTATATATAGAAAATTTCCCCAAGCCTGCCGCTACTTCCGATTAACGGCAAGGGTCCCAGAAGGCTGGCAGTGTTTTTTCAAGTTTTTTCACAAAAAGGCTTGTCCCACGCTCTCTGAGAGTGACTCAAGGTCGGAATGTTTTTTTTTTAATTTTTGACAGACTTAAGTATCACTCGGTGGAAAATTATGATGTCAAACAAGTATATCGTACACTTAGATCGTACACATAAAAATCGTACTAATTGGACTTACAAATGTGTCATCCATCATCCTTATTACGTATATAAAAACATAAAAAAATATAACATTAAATAATAATAATGTGTATTGATTCTGTATCGAGTTGTGTTATATGATACAACATAAACACATCGACGTACGGAGCACCGAACACATAAAGTCGAGATTGCTTGCCTTTATTCCGTATAATATGAGATCGGTTCATCGAACTATGTTGATTTAGGTCGGTTTACTCACAGTGATCAAGCCTTATTGCTATAATCTCTGGCTATAATAACGAGAATAAACCCACGTATATTCCTGAGGCTTCATTACTGGTTACAGATTGCTAATAACGGCAAATCAGTTTTGGACAAAGCAAACTTAATAGAAGAATCCCCGTTGTTAATGTTTTTTACGAAACTATTCCGTTTTTTGTACCTGTAATCAATAGTGCCGATTCTGTTGTAAATCGCACTAAACTAATTATAGTCACATCTCATCTCTTTCTTACGAACATAATTGAAATAGGATAAAACATATTTAAAGCTATCAAATTAATCTTTGCCAAAAAATAATAATAATAATTTGCGTGTATTTAGGCGTAACCGCGATAGATGGCGACTAAATTTATATTGAAAACAAGCATTGGACTAATCTGACAGGACTAAATTTCTTAAATCCTTTTCTTATGTTCTTTGTTAGAAAGAGACATAGTGAGATTAAAATTAGTTTAGTTGTAAACAATATAATCAGGGCCAATGACGTATAAAAAAATTAAGACGGAGTGTCGAAAGTGAAGCTGAAAATTTCCTACGTATGCGTGACTAAAATAAATACTGGCCCAAGTGATACTGAGCCCTGTCAACGTCCCAATGTTGACGAAAATTTGACGGGCCAGTTGGCGCAGTACGTTAAGGTTCACCTTACGCGCCGCAGGTCGTGGGTTCGATTCCCACACAGGACATGCATTTGTGTGCATGAACATGTCTGTATGTCCTGAGTCTGGGTGTAATTATGTATATTAAGTATGTATTTACAAACAAAAAGTATGTATATGTATTATATCAGTTATCTGGTTTCCATAGTACAAGCTCTGCTTAGTTTGGGATCAGATGACCGTGTGTGAGGAATGTCTCAGGATATTTATTTATTTATTTAATGTGGAATGACAACCGATCGGCTTCCTATGGCGTATATGTGTGGTGGTTCTCTCGTTTGTAGGGCGACACTTCGTCTTGTTTTTTTATAAGTCTATGCCAGTAATGTAGGTAAATTATCAAAATACCAACGGATTGTATGCTTTTCTTATCTACATTTATACAGGATTATTTTTGACGGGCCAGCTGGCGTGGTGGATTAAGACTCTGGTTAAGATTCTACCTATCGCGCCGCAGGACGTGGGTTCGATTCCCACACAGGACATGCATTTGTGTGCATGAACATGTCTGTATGTCCTGAGTCTGGGTGTAATTATTTATATTAAGTATGTATTTACAAACAAAAAGTATATATTATATATATGTATTATATCAGTTATCTGGTTTCCATAGTACAAGCTCTGCTTGGTTTGGGATCAGATGACCGTGTGTGAGGAATGTAGATTCTCGAATGTGATACCACTCATTTATTATGGGACTATCTCGGAAAATACCTTTTACGAATTCGTAGACTTCCATTGTTTAAATTCTGCTTTAATTACTAAGCATAAAAAAATGGCATCTCCTTTCATATATTAGGTATATATGTATCTAATCACTAATTTAATGTTACAATATTAATTGCACAAGTGTCTGGTACGTACATTGATCGAATAAATCCTATTATCGCGATCGTGATCAGTCCCTAATTTCCAATATTAATTACCACCGCGCTCCCCACCTAACAACCATAGATCAAACAGTAATTACAAGCTTGTCTTAGTAACCTCTGTCACAGGTGTTGTTTATGGTAAAAGTTTGCTAAATTTACTTCGCGCTTGCTACAACTTTAAAATCTTGATGGCATGTTAACCAACGTTTATCAAACTGGCTTAAAATTGTGGAAATTTTAACCAAGACTTGTTTTTGACAGTGTATGAGCATGATCCAGAGCGATTATTTATTCAGAAAAGAATGCATATAAAAAGATACAATTCCACTTCGAACGGTTTTGGGCCGCTTGCATCCAGCGGTGCCCAGCGACTCTGACCAGGTCGTCGGTCCACCTGGTAGGAGGGCGTCCCGCTCGGCGCTTTCCAGTACGTGGCCGCCACTCGAGAACCTTTCTTCCCCAGCGGTTATCGGCTCTTCGAGCGATGTGGCCTGCCCATTGCCACTTCAGCTTACTAACTCTACGAGCTATGTCCGTCATTTTTGTTCTCCTACGAATGTCCTCATTTCGGACCCTGTCACGTAGAGAAATTCCGAGCATAGCTCGTTCCATAGCTCGCTGAGTGACTCTGAGCTTATTTATGCGGCCAGCAGTAAAAGACCACGTCTCTGTCCCGTATGTCATCACTGGTAACACGCACTGATTGAGGACCTTTGTCTTCAGACTCTGAGGTATTCTGGACGTGAAGATATGCCGTAGCTTCCCGATTAATTCTTATCTTAAAAAAATATAAACATTTGAATTGAGAACCTCCTCCTTTTTTGAAGTCGGTTAAAAATGTATTTTAACCACATTTATGTATAAAATGAAATCATGTTGAAACATAGGTAGCATATTTGTATTTTTTAGTTTATTAGGTATACTTATAACATTTGATTATTATACTCTATTTTTTTAAGTCTGGAACGTAATTCTATCTGAAATGCAGGGAAGGTACCTAAATAATACAATATTAATTTATGCTTTCTTTCAACTCAATTTATTCACCACAAAAAAACAGATGTTAAAAATTCCCTTCACTAAGTCCGCAAAAAGTAAAGATAAAGGATTCTGAAAAATTAATTAATGAAAGCAAATTTTGTAGAGTTGCGTCAACGCAGAGAAATTATGGTTTACTTACCGTGAGAACCCTTGTTGTAAAGTACAACAGGTGTCAGACGAAATAGACGTCGTTTCAGGTGCTTCAAAGCTTACTTGATGTAAGCATCTTTAGTTACAAATAATAATTCTTGTCGGAATTAGGTTCTTGATTGCTCTACTTTGTTATATCTTGTTATCGATTTTAATTGGATCAGCTGTAAGTTCAATGCTTTTATAGGGAATTACCTTTAGCTTGTGACATCGCCCGCGCAAACTTAATAAAACAAAAATAAAACCGATTTTTTAAATGATTTCAGTTTTGCGTTACGATATTAACAGTATATTATAAAATATTAATAAGTAGGTATATATTTTTTTATTTTAAGCAAACTTATTAATATAGATTTGGATGAAAGTTGCAGATATCAATGTAATAAGACTTATTCAATAAACTTAGAAGTCATTACAAGGTAAGATCATCAATCAAACTCTAATGAGCTTTTGGGATTTTATATAGGTAAGTACCATTCTATAAATTTGGGAGAGTACCCAAGTGTATAATTAACTGTGAGTTAGATTAATATAAGTAAATGTAACACGATAAATTATACCTAATTGAAAAGAGAAGCTGTCTTCAGTCTTTCATAGCGCTCTTAACCAAATGCACCACCTTTCGATTAGTTTTTTTGGGCTGCGTTTGACCACAATACACAATGTGTATTTAAATGAAACATTTAAGGTATTATCTAAAAGAAACAGAATTTTATAAAAGAAAATAAATCACCTTTCATTTTAAGAAGCATTTTTATTTTATCAAAAAGGTTTATACGAGAGGTGATTCTTTTGTACTTATAAATAAAACTATTTCACAAAACTACACGATATTAAAAGTACATAATGTATTTTGTAGAAATATATTAACCTGTTAAAATCAAGTATCTTACATACCTTTATCAGTGAAGTTGCGGTAGGTAGCTGCTTAATTTTTTGCACTAAAAATGTCCACGAAACATTTCGTCACAGCATAGTACAAGTTATAGAGGCCTAACAACAGATATCTTGATTGTTTTAATAAATAGATATCTATCTAATGAAAATATTTTAACTAAAAAAAATACATGCTTTTTACTAAACTTACTTATAAAACACAGGCTAGCTGTTCGAGCTAAAAATAAATAAAGCTATTAAATATTAAAGTAAGTACCTTGGTTCTGATAATGCAAATATTTTATTAAGCCTGTTACCATTTATCATGCCACTAAGTAAAATATATAGCATATGCTTAATTTAATCCTAGTGGGGTTTATTTTTGCCGAAAGGTATATTGATATTTTCGTGAATAAATACAAATGTATTTTAACCAGATCGGCCGATTTTATTTATTTTTATTTACAAACCGCACATTATTTGTGTAGTCACACAATTTAAAATGTTCGTTAATATATTACATACAAACAATATTTGGAAGTTTTTCATGTAGGTATAGTTTTTGAGAGTATTTTAAAGAACACTACTAAAATGCGTTCATAAGTCACAGCAACCAATAGCTAACAGATTTATTATACATAGAACATTTGAAAGGAATGAACATAAGCATTACCTTTACACCAAATTGTGTGTTAGACAAAGATAAAAACTTTATTGTGTTTACTGCAGGACATCTTTACCTTACATCTAACTTCAGTTAATTAGACTAACAACGATATTATATAACAGGAAACTTTTACAAAGCTTGCTTGGTTAGACTTATAGGTACTCGTTAAAAAATTACACATTTTTGAAAGAAAATCTTCCGAGTATATTTTTGTATTTCATTTAATGAAATACATAAATTCGGGTTGGCACAACTACAAAGTATTAACAGTGAAAATATAGAGAAGATTTTTTCAGTCATAGATAACATCAGGATGTTTGGCTCTATAAAGGTATTCGTTAGAACTAAATGATTATAATATTGTCACTAACTAACGCACTTATATGACATCATCTCAGTACGTTCGGCAGATAAACTATGCTGAATATGGCAACGATGATGAGGGTAGTCGACGCGAACCCCTTGATGCTGCTGGCATCTGAAAAAGATGACGTATTTTAATATACCTAGTATAATATTTCCTCTATAGTCGATATTGGGTATTATTATATAACTATCTTTGGTGGACATCGTTATGAACACCATTAATGGATTTCATCCAATGACGCGGTACGACGAAGTCCAGCAGCTTCCTCCGACCGCCTCATTGGATGAAATTCCGTAATATAACCAATATGTATTGAGATTGAAAAGGGAATCATGGATAATGAAACAGGAAAATATTACCGAGAGCTTATTCAAAGGAGAAACAAGAATAGTTGGTTGATTATCATCTAGAAGGGAACAAAAGAAGGAATGAAGCCAAGATCGTTTCTTTGAAACTCCAAATTAAAAGAATAGCTGTTTTTATATAATTTTCCATCCACGTGACGTTCGTTGTACAACTTTTTGGATAAACAATGCCGTATTATAATGAAAACAATAAAGTAATTCTCTCCATAGGAACCCTTCATCTCATAATTGTTTGAATGGCTGGAACTCATGCGAATGTTCAGCGGCCCACGCTACTATAGAATTTATGTAAACTTGTTTCCTTTTATGTTCTACAATGGAATGTACGTGTTTTCTTGTAAACGTGGGTTTTCTGAATTCAACATGTTTGTCTTAAGAAACACTGTTTTCTTTGTGAACATTTCCTCAAACTGATTCTTTAGATTAAAATTCTTGTATTAAAATAGAATTAGCATAGAATAACGTCATGGCATGTGATATAAATTAGGTACCTATATTGTGATAAATATTGTTCTTAAATGGATGAATACTATTGACATATTGTAATATTATTATATTGAAATGTACAGCAGACAGTAATATATTTCGAAATTTGTAAAGTTTGCGTTTTTTTGAGTTAGTATTTTTTTATTCATCACCAAAGAAAATGGAGATATTTTTATAAACCTTCGAAAATTTAAATAAATATTAGATTTGAATTTAAGATTAATGTAATTTAATTATTTATAATTAAAATTAGCTAAATTAGTGAAAATACCAGCCACGAAATATAGGTAGATACAATTATTGATCACTCTGCTTTTTATGAGTTAACCTATTCCTAACATTATTATTTCTTATTTAAATACCTACCTGTCGCCAAGCACCAAAAATCTTATCCACACAAAAACATTTTCTCGAAAATAATATGAATTAAAGAAGTTTTAGCCAAGATAGTTTCGCGTCTTGCAAGAACTTTGTACGAGATAATAAGTTAAATCTATCCTCAAAGTTACCGCTAGAGAAAATTTGGAATAACTTTGTTAGTTTTAATGAAAAAAAACAGTAATTTGATACGAATATTTTCATATATTTTTGTCTGTGGTATAGAAGTGTTATTACGTTTTTACTTCATATAATATTTGGATTGGATTGGAATAAAATGGGTCTCAATATAAATGGTAAATATCTGAGTCACTTGAGATTTGCAGATGATATTGCATTACTATCAGAAAACAGCTGTCAATTAGAATGTATGGTGAACTCATTACAGAAGGCAAGTAGAGAAGCTGGCTTGGAAATAAATTTTGGAAAAACTAAAATTATGACAAATCACCTGAAAACCCCTATAAGCATTGAAAACACTCCATTGGAATACGTCGATAACTATGTTTATCTCGGAAAAAAAATATCTTTTGACAATAAGAATAACGAGCTGGAAGTAGAACGTAGAATCAAAGGGACATGGAATAAATTTTGGAGCATGAAAGAAGTCCTCAAAAGTCAAATACCAACGAATATAAAGAAAAAATTTATGGACGGCTGCCTACTGCCTTCGATAACCTACGCATGCCAAACCTGGAAGTACACTCGTATAGTCGAAAATAAAATAAGATCGTGTCAGAGAAGCATGGAGAGAAGCATCATGAACATCAGACGAGTACAAAGAATACCACACATTGCCATACGTGAAAAGACCAAAATAACCGATGCCCTTAGCTTAGCAAGAAAACTAAAGTGGAGATGGGCGGGTCACGTAGCTAGGATAAACGACGATCGCTGGACACATCGATTGACGTCATGGTCAGGACCAACGGGTTCCAGAAAAACAGGCAGACCTAGCGCACGGTGGGTGGACGATATTATCAAAGTCGCTGGTAGGAGCTGGACAGCAACAGCTATGGATAGAGAGAGATGGTCTACTCTGGAGGAGGCCTTCACCTTCACTAAGAGGGGTTCTTGAGGGGTGATTTTGTAACATTTGTAAAACTATTAAATAAATAAAACAAAATGTAATAAAACGTAATTTAAATATTGTTAAACCATGAGAATTTACATTACTATAAAATGAATTATAAGTATATATTTATCGGAACGAATTTAAATTTAATAATAATTCAAAAATTAATGTAATAATGATAATGTATTTTTTAAATGTAAATGTAATTTGATTTTTAAGCATGAAATAAAAGGCTTTTTTTTTTTTTTTTTTTTTTTTTTTTTTTTTATTTATTTATTTAATAAAAGCGACAAAATTTATTACAATTCCTCATACTTTGATGTCAAGAGAGGAATTCTTTTTCATATAAAAGTGCAGTAACATTTTATTTGCAGAGCTATTGTTGCTTTCAATCAAAAATAGTCTGGGAGGTATTCTCACACGAGTATTTTGTTTTTAACATGCATGGAATACTCAGCTTTATTTACAACAAATATGTACAAAATACAATCTATATATAGAAAATTTCCTCAAGCCTGCCGCTGCTTCCGATTAACGGCAAGGTTCCCAGAAGGCTGGCAGCGTTTCCTCTTTGGATAGCCAAGCTGAGACGTTGGCGGAAAAAGCTCCCCGCCCGCTGGTCTCCGGAGGTCTCGATCAATTTTGAAGACAAGGTGCGAGCAAAACGGCGATCTTCGGACCCCCACGGTCCCAAGGTCTCGACCGCAAAAGGTATAAAAATATAATTGGGTCTAATCGAAGCATATTTTTTTGAATTTTGAATTTTACGCTCTGGCCGCAGCTGCCCCTGCAGCTTTACAAGTCAACGGTAAGTGAGATACTCAGCTCGTTTATTTTTATATGTACCTCAGCATCTATATTTTACATTAAGCTTAATGTTATTTTTGTTGAAATAAGTTATTGTACATTATTATAAATAGTAGTAACCTTCTTAATTACACTGTATACTTACATTGAATAAATTATCATGAAACAACACCTGTCAGTAAACCTGATAAATTCAATAATAATACGAGGGACCTATTTTATTAATAAGAAAATTCCTTGGCAATATGGTGTTTTAATATCGATGTCATGCGAGATGTAAAAAAAGCTAATGTTTTCGCAGCTATTCCAAATATTGTAAAAAGCTTTAGGCTTTATGAAATTCTTTTCTCAGTAACAGATTGATCCTTTGACCACTTTTATAGTGAGACATCTATTTGTAGAACGTATTATAGCAGTGACAAAGTATCTGTAATCTTATTTGTTTTTTTAAAATAATCCCGTTTAATAAATATTTTGAAAGAAATAATAATATCTAAAAAAAGTTTTATTGGACAATAAATGCGGCTTAAGGAATATAATATTTTCTCATAAAAATTACAAACGATTTATTCTCGGGAGATATAAAACTAAAATGATTATTGTACTTGGATATTGTTGTTATTCAAATATGTTCATTCTATTTAGCAAATAGTTTAAAATTTCAATACCTTTTGAAAAACTATTAAAATATCTTTTACTTTCTTCATTGTTGACTGATAACAAAAGAATTTTAATTAAAAATAGACCTGAGGATGCTTATGTAAACCGATACTTTCCCATTTCCAAATCAATTAGCAATGTTTAATAACCTTGTTTGAATGGACGAGAATAAATTGGTGGAAATAAGTCTTGGCCTTTAGGAAGTATTGCGTCATTCCCCTTTGGCCAGACGGAATGGAAGGGTTATTTGTAAACCACCTTTAGGTAATAAAACAATGTCTCTGGACCAGAATTATGTGAACGAAGTGCGAGATCTTTCTTTTAACAGCCTCTTACTTCAAGTTACGATTCTATCTCAGAATGGGTCGATGTTTAAACACGGAGTTACGTAAAACAGAGTATGAAAATTATACTAGGGTCGAAATAAGTACTTATAATTCAAGAACAATTTTATGGCAAGATAAAAAGACTACAATTGAGAAAATTTAAAACTTTCCGAGAAGGTTTGTACTTGTTTACCGTGATTAAAATGAATCCTTTAATGTTTTTTTTTCAAAGTAAGATACTCATAGTCGATCAGATTTACTTTAAAGTTCAAGGATTATAAAAACAGTACCTAAACTCATTATTTACAGACAAGGATGTTATAAAACTTCGGATGTATCCTTACTAACAAAAAACTGTGTCGCTGAGAGTCGGCCACCTCGCTGTACGTACAAGCTGGCACGCACACATTCACACATTAGTCGGCCATTACGCGGATAAACGTCAACAGAGTCAATACGTTTGCGGTGCCGTAAAATATTAAAATATAGCATCTCTTGTGTAGTGAAATGGTGTAAAAACCGTAGAGACCTGAGGAAAAAAATACCAGGAATCACGTTTCACAGTTAAATTAATAATTCAATCACTTATTTCCCGATTTTATACATCAAAACAAATATTCATTCACCAGTACAAAAGAATTAATGACAAAGCCAGTGTTGCCAATATACACTTTTGTAAATTACCCGAAATATGGGAATTTTATATTTTATGGTTATCATTAATACGTATTTTATTATAAATTGATTTCATACTTTCGCGACTAGTACACATTCTTTATATCAGTAGTTCTCAAATTTTTTTGGCGAACGGACCACTTTTAGAAAGCGGATTATTCGATGGAGCCCTAAAATAATCAAACAATAGTTTAGGTAGGAATGTACTTTGAAGTTCGTCGATTTAAGGGGCGGAAGGGGGGGGTGAATAGGGAGGGGGTCGGTGTAGAACCCCCACTGTGAAGGAAAAGTTGCGCACCCCCCTTTTTTTTAGATACTATTATTTTTATTTTGTCGGGTGAGGGGAAAGGGTGGTCCTTTTTATAGTGCATAAATTTGTAACTAGCCCCTGGCCGCCGCTCCCGCGGCACCGCTCGCTACGCTCGCTTGGCTCGCGCACGGTATTATCAAAGTTCAAACTTAACCTATTTAGGATATTTATTTATACTTTACCTATTCTTCTTGTGGCATTCTATTCAATAACATAGAAAAATATCTATGGAAATAAGTATGAATATTTTTAAGTTTTTGACGGGCTAGTTGGCGCAGTTGGTTAAGATTCACGTTAAGCGCCGCAGGTGGTGGAGGATATTTATTTATTATTATTATTATTTATTACCAATGAAGTTAGATAGAATATAGTATAAATTTTTTGTGTTTGTTGATTATATACTCATTGGTTGCTTACATAAAACGAAACATTACTTTATACTTAGTGGCAAAATATTGCATAAATTTTCACGATTTTGATTTTTTTTCGTAAACCAGTTTTTTCCGTAATTTTAAACTTTGTGTAGAGCCTTCTAATAATGTAACGTCAAAGTACAACTTAGCCATAGTTTATTGTGTAGGTATTCTTTATTTTACCGCGTAGGTTGTAAATATTGTATATCTTATTGTATTTAAAATGTGTATGAGGAATGTCCCAGAATATTTATTTATTAATAGAATACTATTACGGAAATCTGCTTTACATATTTTATGCTGATATATCAGTAATTTTTTGTAGAAATAAACCAATATAGCTATTCTAGCACCATAGAATGCGTAAAAACATTTGATGATTAATTTGTCATGGTTATTGAAACATCGATCTTTTTTGCAAATAACTATGTAACGTGATGTTTAAGGACATAGGCACGCCATTATTTTTATATTCGTATGAGTGTCCTTAATCGATGTATAAAGGATGGGTTGAGTGACGTTATTTAAAAAAAAAAACAAAACGGTGCCTGATGAGTATTCGAACCCCTTTTATAGCGATCGGTTGAGTAGTTGAAGCGTGAAAGCATAACAAAAAAAAATACAAACAAACTCATATCCGCTTGTGTATAATATTAGTTAGGATATTTTCATAGCGAGATTTGGCCACCATTCACAATTTAAAATAGTACGGTATATTCTGCCTACATTTACACTTACTTTTTAGCGATGGGCGATTGTTACTAAAAACAATCGAATTATTCGATTGGCCAATTTATTCGAATCATTCGAATAACAATCGATATCTTTCGATTGTTCATAATACGCTTCGTGCGGCACCGCGCATGTCCTATGCCATGCGCTGGCTGTCCGTCCGCCGAATGAATTAATCTATTTGCCCCCGCCACAGATTACAGAATAAGGCAGATGGAGCGCGCGGAACACGGGAGTGAGGCCAAAAAAGCAAATACAAATTGAAAAAGACGTAACTGGTATTCGCTTTTGAATGTGTATTTGCTTTGTTTAACAAACTTTATCTAACAAAAAACACTTCTTTATTAATAAACTGTGGTTAAATAATGCAAATACAAACTGGAAAACGAATACCAGGTATCAGATTTTCAATTTGTATTTGCTTTTATGGCTTCACTTTCGTGTTCCGCGCGCTCCATCTGAATTATTCTGTAATCTGTGGCCCCCGCGCTCACCCGTCGATTGTGCATACTATTACAACCTGCGTTGCGTGGGTCAATTTTCATTCGAAAGGTCGATTGTTATTCGATTGTTTATTCGTTAGAACGAATGAATCGACAATCGAATGTAGAGTTTTACAATTGTCGATTCTTTCGATTATTTTTTTTGCTACAATCACCCATCGTTACTTAATTTTCATTTAGACTTGTCTACCGTTACATATTAGTCTTAGTATAATATAATAAAATATAGGTAAATTTAGCCTAACATGGCAACCCTAAATTTAATCACACATAAACAGCCGCCGCCATTACGGTGCCTCAGTTTTGTAATAGCGAGAGTGGAGTCCGGGTAGTCTGTGTTTACAGATCTTAGTCGGTATTATAATTGTTAATATTATTTGTATTGAAAAAAAATCTAATATCTTACGCCTTCTATCTATAAAATAAAACATAGATTTACTATTTAAAATTATTAGTTTGTTAGTAATATGTTAGTACTAAATAAGATGTAGTATTACTCAGTATGTTGTAGTGAGTAGAGTGGTGACTGCCACACGCGTCACACTTGTCAATAGTTGCTGCTCGTGGGATCTGGTCTGCTTGAGTCTGCTATTTACATAATAATATTGAGAACCACACAAAGTAGACCCCAAGAAGCACGTAGCTGTTGTCAGAGAAAATATAATGTAAATTGTATGTAATGTACTTAAGTTTATATTGACAAGAGTAATTGCTGAGTTTCTTGCCAGCTCTTCTCAGCAAATAAAACCTACATAAGTATCTAAGCCAGGCTATTGTAGTTCCTGCAAAGGTCTATTTGAATAAATGTTTATGATGTGATATGCATTTGAATAATTTTAATAGAAATGGCTTATTTTAGAAGCAGTATCGCTAAATAGTAAACTCTGCATTATGCTAACAAAATGGTTGTAAGTTATGGTAAGGTTATCAAAAGAAGTATGTTTTTTTAACTAAGATAAAATAAAATCAAATGAAAGTACAGTTTGGTATTAGTATGGTCCGTTATTGCAAGAAATACTTCAAAATTATTATGTAGGGAAGTATTTATTCCACGAAGATTTATTCTTACTTCTAGAAGCAGGAAGATAATTGTATAAATCACGCCACCGCGAATGCCACATAAATAACTTGAATTGTAAAAACTAATATAAATATTGTATGAATATTCTAAAACTAAATTCTGGTCTTGCAACGATAATAGAGAAAACGGACAAGGATACAATAAATACCTAATGGTTTGTTAGCATGGTTGAAGACATAACGTGTGGTATGAATGGTACGGTATGTGTGATACGAATAATATATTAAAGGCCAGTCAAATTAGATATTTTCAAAAATTAATTTCCACTTTAATTATGTTCTGGGAGCCAAGTAACTGGCTCCCAAAAGTTATGCACACCTCCTGGGATTGAGCAAACTCGGATTACACGCATTTAGGACCAAATGAAGGCATTAAAACTATTTCCGGCTTGCTGGAAATTAATTTTTCAAAACGCTTTTATGGATCTAATTTAATTTTCTAATTCGGCAACGCGCGCGTGATACCCCTGGTGTTGCAAGCGCCCGTAGGCTACGGTAACCGCTTACCATCAGGCGGGCCGTATGCTTGTTTGCCACCTAAGTGGTATAAAAAAAAAAAACTGGCCTATGAATTTGAACACGTCTCATTAATCAAAATTTATAAATGTTACCCTGTGTTAGGCAAACATTTCTAATCAGACAATAAATATTTATTAGAATTAACGTTGCGTTCCTATTGGCGGGTTAAATAAAACAAACTCACAGCTTAGCATCTTTGGTGGAAACTATCCTCAGGCTACCTGGCAGCCTTGAAAAATATTATAAAAGGAGTTTACTTACTAGACTCTGGCAAGCGATGTATAGAGTATACAATGGCTTCGTGGACCTCCGGCGGGCTGACGGTGGTCGTCCGTATCCTCTCCTCTTCGGCACTCTTCTCTAAGCTTTGCAAGTATATTGAGTATACACTCGCTGTGCACCGAATCTATAGCAAAACATCATATGAGTCAACACCGGTTCGGAATAAAACTTGAACTGAGAAGACTCCGGCAAGAAACTCAGCATATATCATAAGTTATTGTCTTGTCTGACTTTCAGAAGTAATCAGTCAAATATTAGTATATTTTTGCTCGAACTTGTCATCGAAATTAATCGAGACCTCCGGAGACCAGCGGGCGGGGAGAGCTTTTTCCGCCAACGCATCAGCTTGGCTGTCCAAAGAGGAAACGCTGCCAGCCTTCTGAGAACCTTGCCGTTGATCAGAAACAGCGGCAGATATGAGAAAATATTCTATATATAGATTGTAATTTGTACATATTTGTTGTAAATATAGATTGTTTATTACTTTTATGAGTTGAATATTTGTGTGATTATATGAGATATATACTAGTTTCCATGCCCGGTTTCCACCGCATTCCCGGATTTATTGTTTTCCCGGAATAAAAGGTACCTATCCTATGTGCTAATTCGGAACATATTCTATCTGTGTGGTAATTTTCCTTTAAATCCGTTTGGCGATTTACGTGATTGAGTCACAAATATCCAAAAATCCTCGGGAAAGCGCGTGAAACCGCGGGCGCATACTGATATATAGCTTTATATATGATAACGGTTTTTGGTTATCACTTCCACGAGGTTTAGAAAAGAATCTTTGAGTACTTCTGAAAGTCGGACATGACAATATCTTATGATATAATGTCAGAGTCAATCCTTATCAGAGCCTAAATAAATAATTTTGTTGTTTTTTTATATAAGACTAGCTTTAGCCCGCGACTTCGTCCGCGTAGATTATTTCTTTTTTATAGATATGAATCATTGTAACAATATAGAACTTTGTTCATAGCTATATCACGCCACTACGTATGATATTTGACAAAAGTTCAGGAAGATTGAGAGCTTACATGCGAGCATGCCACATAAAACTGAAACAGTCCTGCCGCAAATAAACTCTAGCAAATTTCGAAGTTCATCCCTGTGATTTATTAAGAGCCATCGCGAAGCAAACCTCGATAAGGAACTGTAATCTTTTAAATTCAAACGGAAGGTGCTTTGGGATCAATGGTATACGCGGCACGAGACTGTTTCTTCTCTGGCAGAACCAGTTAATATTTTGGCCTCAATAACATTGTGGCGGAGAACTGTTGCTTGTAGTCAAGTTCTACAGCACAATTTTGGAGGCCGTATATTTCTAATCAATATGACAGGAGCAGGTACATGCATGAAACGGATTACCCGGCGGATTAAGAGAGTTAAAAAATTGAATAGGATAATTAACCGACTCATCCATATCGACCATGGTGGCAACATTTCATTGATCGCAGCGGGTTGGTCATTTTTGGGAGTCATAATGGGTCTCTCGCGCATAACCACTCTATCGGTTTGTGTTCATAGTAACATCAGTCAGTATACATTTCATCTATACCTAACTTGGTATGTGTACCATCTATATGTGGAAAGTTTATGTTCCCGATTTGAAGAAGAAGATCTGAAAATCTACCGGCAGAAATATGCATACATACACTGTCCGATTAGCTGAAGAAGAAATATGTTTTTTTTGGGAGGTGTCGAGATCGGGATTATTTATCTAAAATTACGCCATGAGACCTATCCACAAATTCCTCAAACATTTCATGACAGCTGAGATATTTGCTCATGGCACACGGTCAGACAGACGAATACACCTATATCCACAAGTTCCTCAATAATTTCCAGACAGCTGAGATGCTTCTGTCTGTCTGTCAGTCTGAGGAGAGAATTTGCCTCCTTATGTGTGCACTGCTTGTACAACGGACAGTTCTCTGAAGAATTGTTTGACTTGATGCCCACGGGCTACCTTCTACCATCGCAACTCTCGCCATCGACGGGGAGTCCATACTCATATATTGGAACCGAAATTGTTTCTACTGTGCGGTTTCAAAGGAGTTTTCTAGCGCGTAAACTCAGGCTGTGGAATGAGCTCCCCGCCATGGCGCCAGGGTGTGAAAATATTTCTGTATGGTCGGCAACGCACGAGTGATACATACGGTGACCGCTTACCATCAGGCCGGCCGTATGCTTGTTTGACACCTTAGTATTAAATTTAAATAATAATAATAATTTAAAAATTACCCGTAGAAGACAGACAGACAGACGGATCGACACGGGCGGAGATCTATCCAAAAGTTCCTCAACCAGACAGCTGAGAATTTTTCTCGTGGCAGACAGACAGATAGATGGGCGGCAGTAGGCTTCTTAATAACATGATACACGTGTACATTATTTTACTTGAATACAAAATTATGTGAATGAACAGCTTAAATACAAAATTTCATCCCCCTTTACGAAAAACGAAAAGTTGCGTTAGTTTCCAGCCATAAGCCGAGATTATAGTGATTTTTACTCCGAAAATAAAGAACTTCAAATACAAAATACTCATTAATGGATCAAATTCCAACAACACCGCTATTCTTTGCGTTAGTTTCCAAATTTTAATTATATTCCAAGCTTATATAATAAATTTAGTATACTTCTATACACAACTTCATCCCTTTTTTACCCCTTCGGGGTCGGAATTATCGTAAACGCTGAGGCACATATAAATTAATTTTCAATCATCAGCCTAAACACAAAATTTGAAGGTCCTAACTTCCAAACTGATGGACTTTCATACAAACTCGCATCCCCTATTTTACCCCCATAGGGGTGTAATATTGAAAAATCCTTCATCCTTCGTTAGTGGATACCTACACTGTATAATTATAAATTTAGTGATGTTTACTATGGAAATAAAAGATTTTCGTAGACAACTTAATCCCCCTTTTCCCTCTTCGGGGGTGGAATTATCACAAACGCTGTGACAACTTTACTTTAATTTTCAATCGTCAGCCTAAACACAAAATTTGAAGATCCTTACTTCAAAACTGACGGACTTCCATACAAAATTTCAAGTCCTATTTTACCCCCTTAGGGGTGTAATTTCCAAAAATCCCTCTTTACTTGATACGTACACTGTATAATAATAAATTTAGTGAAGTTTATCGTGAAATTGAAGGCCTTTTATACTCAACTTCATTCCCATTTTTCCCCTTTCGGGGGTGGAATTATCATAAATGCTGAGATAACTTTACATTAATTTTCAATCGTCAGCCTAAGCACAAAATTTGAAGATCCTAACTTCAAAACTGACGGACTTGCATACAAACTTTCATCCCTTATTTTACCCCCTTAGGGGTGGAATTTCCAAAAATCCTTCCTTAGTGGATGCCTACACCATATAATAATACATTTAGTGAAGTTTACTTTCAAATTGAAGGACTTGCATTAACAACTTCATCCCCCTTTTCCTCCCTTCGGGGGCGGAATTATCACAAACGCTGAGATAACTATACATTAATTTTCAATCGTAAGCCTAAACACAAAATTTTAAGATCCTAACTTCAAAACTGACGGACTTGCATACAAACTTTCACCCCCTATTTTACCCCCTTAGGGGTGGAATTTCCGAAAATCCTTCCTTAGTGGATGCCTACACTGTATAAAGTATCTTTGTGCAAAATTTCAAATCTCTAGGTCCAGCGATTTGGGCTATGCGTTGATATATTACTTACAAACTTTCATCCCTTATTTTACCCTGTTAGGGGTGGAATTTTTAAAAATCCTTCTTTTGTGGATGCCTACACTATATAATAATATATTTAGTGAAGTTTACTTTGTAATTGAAAGACTTGCATAAACCACTTCATCCCCCTTTTCCTCCCTTCGGTGGTGGAATTATCACAAACGCTGAGATAACTAAACATTAATTTTCAATCGTCAGCCTAAACACAAAATTTGGAGATCCTAACTTCAAAAAGGTCTGCTTAAGTTTGCTATTTATTTACTTATTAAATATTTTTTCAGTCTACTTTGTAATTTTGCCGCCGCGCCGGGGCACGCAATTGTTTTCAGTGCGATTAGAATGTAAATATTATGTAATTATTCTAAGCCTGTTTTGAAAAGAGTAATTGCTGAGTTTATTGCCGGCTCTTCTCAGCAAATGCAACCTTCCGAACCGGTATTAGAGTATTAGAGTCAGACTTTTCATAAGTGCCTGCGAAGGTCTATTTGAATAAAAGATTTTGAATTTTTTTGAAAAACTGACGGACTTGCATACAAACTTTCATCCCTTATTTTACCCCCTTAGGGGTGGAATTTCCGAAAATCCTTCCATAGTGGATGCCTACACCGTATAATAATACATTTCATGAAGTTTACTTTGAAATTGAAGGCCTTGCATACCCAACTTCATCCCCCTTTTCCTCCCTTCGGGGGTGGAATTATTACAAACGCTGAGATAACTATACATTAATTTTCAATCGTCAGCCTAAACACAAAATTTGAAGATCCTAACTTCAAAACTGACGGACTTGCATACAAACTGTCATCCCCTATTTTACCCTCTTAAGGGTGGAATTTCCAAAAATCCTTCCTTAGTGGATGCCTCCACTGTATAAGGTATCTGTGTGCAAAATTTCAAATCTCTAGGTCCAGCCGTTTGGGCTGTGCGTTGATATATCAACAATCAGTTTATCATTTTATATATTAAGATTCTGTTTTCGGAGTTTGTATATTTTTCTTTAATTACGTCATATCTTGTTTACTCACGTGAGTGATATTTGTCATGGGAATTATAATTATTCAAATATTATGATATATCAACGTACCTATTAAATACATAGTATCGTATTTCGTTAGGTATCTAATTTTCACAGTTTCCATATTACAACCTCTGTTTAGTTTAATTCGATTTACCTCACGTGTCTAATTCGAATTCAAATTCAAAAAGTATTTATTCAATTTAGGCTTGATAAGGAATTTATGAACGTTAACAAAATGACTCTACGACTTTATGTCTAAAATTTATATTTTATTACAGTACGGCCGCGGAATGCTTTGTGGCAAATCTGATTATGATGGGTCTTTCACTAAGCTATGCCTAAGAAAATACTGAAAGTTCCTGTGAAAGTCCCATCGCAATAGAATAAGCCGTATCCGAGAATAGCCCAATATTAAAAGTGGTGTCAGAAACACATCCTTTCGGCGGCCGTACTGTAGAACTATGCAACCTGTATAATATTTATCTAAATGGTTGGAAGTTGTACTTCAATATTTGCCGCTAGCGATATATATATTTACCTATTTTATTTTGTAATTCACGGAATAATTTGTCAGATGATTTCACAAACAAAATAGGTACGATTTTATGGTGTATGAACTATTTATTACAGAAAAGCATTAAATAGTCACCAAATTCGATGTTTAAGATCATGCAGTCTGAGAGCTGTATATACCTTAATCTTCCCTCTAACGAAGTGGTGCCTCTGGACTACAAACTGTATGGTGCTGTAGGCACTCATCGGCCACCCAACAGCCTCGCCGTCGACTCTGTGCAATACATGCTGACTGAGTGCCTGCGAACAAAATAATAGTTAATATATATAATATGAGCTAGAAGTACTAAAGCGTTGAAACACTTTTTGTGACTAGACTGAAATATAGCTACATAAAACAATTAGGTATAACTCAATTTGCTTTTTTTTTATAATACTAAGTCGGCAAACAAGCATACGACCCACCTGATGGTAAGCGGTTACCGTAGCCATATGGACGCTTGCAACACACGAAGCATCGCTCACGCGTTGCCGACCTTCCCCCCCTCCCCAATGAGCTCTGACTTACCCCAATGAGACCTTACTCACGCGCAGGAACACAACTTTACACAATATAAAGTTATTTGGCTGCGGTATTCTGTAAGGTGGAGGTACTTCCCCAGTCGAGCTGCTCTTTGAGCGAATTAACGCTACGCTCTACCTCTCTTAAAATCTCTGCTTTGCAGGTCGAGTTTTATTTTTCAATTTTTAATAACTACTGCTACGTTTTTAGGATTCCAGGAGGATAAGGCAAGGTCCGTCCGTCTGTCTCTCTGTCCACGAGCTAGCTCATCAGACTCTTAGTACTAGAAAGCTGTAATTTGGCACGGGCATATTAGTCCCGCCGATAAAGTTGTAAAATAAAATCTTGAAAAAAAAATGTGTTCGCCTAGACGTAATTTGGGATTGTTTTTATTGGTCCATCTTATGGTGTATGGTATCGTTGGATAGGTCGTTAAAATTTTGCGAGTATGTGAAACGTATTTTTCGGCTGGGATTCGTTTTTGAAATATGAAGCTTTAAAGTAAAAAAAAAAGTTAGTTTCAACTGCCCCCATGTTTTTGGATGAGAAAAATATCACGGCGCACTGGTAATATATAACCTTCCTTACTCAAAAAACGTTATTTAACTAAAATACTGTTTAAAGGGTTCATTATTGTCATTGTCAAATAATGTGACATTATGTACGTGACCGTTTAATCAGTATATTAGTTAAATAAAGCTTTATGACTAAGGGGGAACGAAGTTACCGGCGAGATACGATGCGGAAAATTAAAAAAACCGGCCAAGTGCGAGTCAGACTCGCGCACCGAGGGTTCCGTACAAACCTGTAGGTATATAAGTAAATGGTAGTATAGACCTGAGTATTTGATATTAATTTCAATTTATGACCTATTAAAAAAAAACTACTTACTAGATCTCGTTCAAACCAATTTTCAGTGGAAGTTTGCACCGTAATGTACATCATATATTTTTTATAGATTTATCATTCTCTTATTTTAGAAGTTACAGGGGGGGGACACACATTTTACCACTTTGGAAGTGTCTCTCGCGCAAACTATTCAGTTTAGAAAAAAATGATATTAGAAACCTCAATATCATTTTTGAAGACCTATCCATAGACACCAAACTTAAGGGTTTGATGAAAAAAAAAAATTTGAGTTTCAGTTCTAAGTATGGGGAACCCCCAAAATTTATTGTTTTTTTTCTATTTTTGTGTAAAAATCTTAATGCGGTTCACAGAATACATCTACTTACCAAGTTTCAACATTATAGTTCTTATAGTTTCGGAAATAAATGGCTGTGACATACACGGACAGACAGACAGACAGACAGACAGACAGACAGACATGACGAATCTATAAGGGTTCCGTTTTTTGCCATTTGGCTACGGAACCCTAAAAATGCGCATCGGTTGGACCATAATACATTATGCCTTTTGTCGTCGAGACAGTGGGAACTTGGGGGTCCGAAGCTCGCCGTTTTGTGCAAACTTTATTATTAAAATTGATGGCTGCCTCCGGAGACCAGCGGGCAGTGAGCTTTTTCTGCCAACGCATTAGCGTGGATATCCAATAGGAAATGCCTGCTGGGAACCTGCCGTTAATCGGTAGCAGCAACAGATTTGAGAAAATTTTCTATAATTATAGATTGTATTTTGTACAATCTATATATAAAGAAAATCAATCAAAAAAACAAAGTTATAACTATCACAGAGAAATAAGCTGTTTATACAAGTTAACGAGTTAGTCGACTAACTTATAAAATGTACCAACTTCGAGAAGTAAACAGGAAAATTTCGTACAAGTTCCATTAAAAATTACTTTGTTGTTATGTACAAACAGGTAGTAAATAGTCCAGATGTATATTTTCTAAGTTCGCATATTGTGACGGGCAACTACGGAACCCTACACTGCGCATGGCCCGACACGCGGCGCGCTTGGCGGTTTTTAGGGTTCCGTAGCCAAATGGCAAAAAACGGAACCCTTATAGATTCGTCATGTCTGTCTGTCTGTCTGTCTGTCTGTCCGTGTATGTCACAGCCATTTATTTCCGAAACTATAAGAACTATAATGTTGAAACTTGGTAAGTAGATGTATTCTGTGAACCGCATTAAGATTTTTACACAAAAATAGAAAAAAAACAATAAATTTTGGGGGTTCCCCATACTTAGAACTGAAACTCAATTTTTTTTTTTTTATCAAACCCATAAGTGTGGGGTGTCTATGGATAGGTCTTCAAAAATGATATTGAGGTTTCTAATATCATTTTTTTCTAAACTGAATAGTTTGCGCGAGAGACACTTCCAAAGTGGTAAAATGTGTGTCCCCCCCCCTGTAACTTCTAAAATAAGAGAATGATAAATCTATAAAAAATATATGATGTACATTACGGTGCAAACTTCCACTGAAAATTGGTTTGAACGAGATCTAGTAAGTAGTTTTCTTTTAATAGGTCATAAATTGAAATTAATATCAAATACTCAGGTCTATACTACCATTTACTTATATACCTACAGGTTTGTACGGAACCCTCGGTGCGCGAGTCTGACTCGCACTTGGCCAGTTTTTATACAATTAAAGTAGCAGACAAGCATACCGCCTGCTGGTAAGCGGTACACCTTGACAAGAAACTGCGGACCTCCGAGGCAGTTTTAGCTATGTATCGCTAGTAGGTAGGTAAGTGTTGGAATAATGTACCAAATCTGATCCGCAATCTCATACATGTGCATAGTCTGCAGCTGCAGGATATAGTTCCTAGTACATAGTCCTTAATCGAAAAGCGTGTTTTATGTTCTTACTAGCTGCCCGGCGCGACTTCGTTCGCGTGGTGCTACCCTACCCCACCCCACCCTACCCTACCCTACCCTACCCTACCCTGACAGCAAAATCCCCATTCACTAAATGATCCGCCACATATTGAATTCATTTGTTACAAAAAATGTGATAAATGAAGAACCGCTCGACCGATTTTGTGCAAACTTCACATAAACTATCTACTAAATAGTCCGAACAAAGCCTAAACATTTGGTTTGGATAGGTGAGCCCGTTCTTGAGTTATAAAATTACAACGAAAAGTGGCATTGATTTTTATATATATAGACTACATAGACTAGCTGCCGGTTCACCGCGTCTCCGCGCTCTGGTATAATGGGAATAATTTAGTGAGGGAATTTTTCAAATCCGACTGGTAGTATAGAACTAGATCATTTCCAGTTTTTTGTCTTTTAAATGTTGTTTTTTTTTTGAGTTCTTAGTTTTTCCGATTATTTCGCCTGTTTTCCAGTTTATTTATTTATTCAGAATGTATGTGTTGTTAATAATATATAAAGTTTAAAAGTTGTATCTGTGCAATTATTATGTGTATTTTTATATTATTTGCAAATTGCTCTGGTGACTATCACTTATGTACGTATGACCAAAACGTCCTACTCGCGCCCGGCTGACTGTGCACAGCATTATTCTGAGCTGGTGGCCAATTTGTCTGCACGCAAATTCCCGTTTTTTAACTTTTTTTCATATTATGTTGTTAATTTTAAGGTGTGTGGCAAATAAATATTTTTTTACTATTTTTTTCTTTCTTTCGGTAAAGATTGGTAATTTTTTTAGTGTGTATAGGCCTAAAGTAATGATAGTGTGGCATTTGTATTGTAAACACAAAAAGCCTAGAACTTGGCTCTCAAGTGCAGCTGTCGAAACACACCGATAGGTGCTTGGCGAAAGATTTTCATCTTGAGGGTGGTAGCCAACCCGGCGGCGAATTTACAAAGGCTATACCATTAGAGTGAAAGTGCAAACTGAACTGGCTTAGCTTTTGTTTGACAAAAACTTGACGAAACCCTAATCTATTCTAGTACAGAAACTGACCGAAATCGCGTAGACTTTGTTAGATAAATTCATTCTAACATTGCAGCAACAAATGCTATTCAATTTGATACCGATATGCAAATTGTATCTATCTGTATTTGATTGACAAAAAAAAGAAAAATAATTAACAAAACGAACTTTTATTAGGCACTACACACTTGTTGCGAGTACAAATAATAATAAAACTAAAATATTTTTCTTGCGTAGGTTTAATGTAAAATACAAAACGCAGATAATTATTTTTATCAAATTTAAACGTAGTAACAATCAGTCTTATTTAAGTATGGCACATAAGATAACACAACAAAACAAAACACAAAATAAGAAACATACTATACTCGTAAGTAAACGCATTGCTTATGGTGGAAAAAGAGCCTTATAATAGAGTAACACAAGTAGACACTTTTATCAAATTTATAGGTCCGTATTTGAATATCGAATTTTAAAGTCGATAATGACCATTATAACATCAAACGTATGGCTAGTAAAGTTAGGATAACTAATGTTATCAGAAGACAGAGAACCTTGGCGCAGATATTATACCTAATCCTAAATAATGTTTAAGTTATCTACGTTAATGTTTTTTAGCACTTGTATCAAATTGAATAGCATTTGTTGCTGCAATGTTGGAATGAATTTATCTAACAAAGTCTACGCGATTTCGGTCAGTTTCTGTACTAGAATAGATTAGGGTTTCGTCAAGTTTTTGTCAAACAAAAGCTAAGCCAGTTCAGTTTGCACTTTCACTCTAATGGTATAATAGCCTTTGTAAATTCGCAACCCGGCGGGTGCTACGAAGTACCCTACCATCGTGCTACGGTTTCCTCACGATGTTTTACTTTGCCTAAAGCTCAAGCTGATGGTAGGATTCGAAGCCGGGCCTTTCCTCACGGCATCCGACGTCACTACCACTGAGCAATAAAATTACAAAGGATAAAAACCTGTCAATAGCCATATCATTTTTATACTTCAATATCTATTAATATAATATAATCTGTCGAACTTTATCTTCCTTTAAAACAGATTATATCTCCGGGGTGGCAAATAATAGTTTAATCTCTTTAAGAACAATCTATCACATCCACTAAAGATGTCATCCGATCAAAGATGTCAAAGTTACTTCCAACTTTTATTAAATTATTATAAAAACAGCTACCGTTGAACAAAAGGCCTAGCTTTAAACAGTTTAAGTTGACCGTCGGGTCTTTAGTCATTATGGCCCACTTCCCAATGTCCCGCAGGGTAATTCACACAATAATTGCAAATTTTAGATATTTAAAAATTTGATTTAGGAGATAAACCCTAGTAAAAAACAAATGCTATGAAATACATTCAAACAGAAAATACATAAAGTAATAGCCCGACTGCGACAAGGGTAAAAAGAGTAATGATATTAGATATTTCTATATTCATTTTATATTTTTTTATACCACTAAGTTTGCAAACAAGCATACGGCCCGCCTGATGGTAAGCGGTTACCGTAGTCTATGGACGCTTACAACATGAGGGGTATCCCTAGCGCGTTGCCGAACATACAGAAATCTCTTCAGACCATTTTTTTGAAGAACCTCATGCTGTACTCCATTGGGAAAACCACGGCGGGGAGCTCATTCCACAATCTGAGCGTCCGCGGAAGGAAGCTCCTTTGAGCTCGCACAGTTCGAAACCGTTTTGGTTACAATGTTTGAGGATGGACTCCCCATCGATAGCGAGAGTTGCGATGGTGGTTTTTGACGGGCCAGTTGGCGCGGTTGGCTAAGATTCAACCTACCGTGCTGTGCCGCTAATCGATAGCAGCGGTAGACTCGATGTTTTTTATATATACATACTATATACCTAGGTAGATTGTATATTTTATGAAGTAGGTATTTCATTCGATTCAGCAGCTGAGAGAACCATGAATTCAGACAAGGCAAATATTAAGTTAAAGTACCAGGATTGGATAAGTTTGAAGTAGTGATCATATTCATGGATTTTATTGCACAGTCCTCCATATATGCTCATGTAGAACCCATTGAATTTATTGATGAGGGTGTTGAAAATCGTCCTCAGCAAGCCAGGCTCTTCAGACAAGCCGTAAAGTGAGATAAGAATGCATTCATTGTTTATGGCTTTTAAATAAAATACATAATAACTTGAAACTGTTTTATTGTATAGTACATTAAAATCAGGCCGAGTATGTCTATTCGGTGAATATTCGCGAGCATCTCCCGCGTGAAGCGTGTCCGTGAGGTTGTGCAGCTCCTGCCAAGTACGCTCCAGCTCTGCAATCTTCCTTTTCTCAATTGAGACCGCACAACAGGTTAAATTAGCAGGAGTATGTGTTGTCAGTGTACTCCTTCCTCCTCCATCCTCGACGACATATGCAGTAATTTTCTTTTATCAGGGTCTGGAAATATCAATTCCAATTTCACAACGATTCACAACTATATAGCTACTTACAAAAACTCTACTTTCCATTATTTTAATATGATAAAAGAGTGTTTGTTTGTCTGTCCATCCTTCATTTTGTAATGGATTATGTATATTTTTTATCTGTTTTAAGTAAAGTATTTTTGGTTATGACACCAAATCATTCTGTAAGTACCATTCATCACTAAATCTGATGTTGAATCCACCTTTCACCACTGCTTTGTCGATTATTTTATGGTTCCAAGACTATTTGGATGGACCGTGATGTCTGTCCACATATGATTGAAACGGGCTCCCATTCACACTCATAATCAGTCCTCTAGTATGTTCTGGATGCTCCCGCTCTGCATAAGCTGCTAGAGCATCTCGATCTTTTCATGAGTCAACAGCATACATATATCCTGAAAGTAGAGTCAGTTTAATGTAAATACCGTAACGTATACCTATTACAATTAACGTTTTGAAAACGACCAGGATTCATTTATATCACAGAAATCGGAATAAAGTTTAATAGGTACTCACCAATTTAGATAAACTTGTATTCTAATAGTAAATATGTAATTGCAACGCCCATCCAAGCAGTGACATTGACATACAAGTTTTTTTTAAGTGTAGTATATGATGTGTAGTAGTGTGTGTATTTTATTTCAAATTATGTAGTATAAAAAAGAGGATTTACGCCTTAAGGGTCAGTTCACACCGAGACGGGATACAACGACACGCGACACTATGAGACGCGGCGCGCAATTTTTAAGATAGCGATACAATGATGCGGATTCTGTTGTAAATCGCACTAAACTAATTATAATCACATCACACCTCTTTCTTACAAACATTATTGAAAAAGGATAGAACATATTTAAAGCTGTCAAATTAGTCTTTTCCGTTTGAATTTACGGGCTAATAGACGTTTCTTACATACATCCTTTCTTATGTTCTTTGTTAGAAATAGATATAGTGAGACTAAATTAGTTTAGTTGTAAACAACAGAATCGGCACCATATAACATAATCTATATTGACTAACTGACCGTTATACGTGTCTTAAGCATATTTTTTGGTCATACATTATTATTATATAGATTACATAAAACAATATTAATAAAATGTATTCGTCCATATTATACGACATAAGGATACTCTAGGACGTAACGTATCCTAATGTGAAATACACTTTGTCTAGGTGCGGTGCGGTCCCAGCATTAAAACTCTATTGAAGAAGGGTTTACCATTTATATCAAATAAAACAGGCTGATAATAATGGCGTTATGAAAAAAAATATTGTCACTTATTGACATCTCATATTGTCAACATAATGATATGTTCACTGATGTATCAATCTATATAGACGTACCGTCAGCGTGCCTTTAAAAGATAACAATAGTTTTATAAATTAGTTGCGTGTTTATAAATAAGATTGAGGGTAAACTTGTATGAAGCAAGTTTCCTACCCTCTCTTTTCTAGACGTTTATGTGATATGTGTCGAATCTGCCGAGAGGTCTCTCACTGAAGATCATTGGCTGAGGACGATGTCGTGCGTGCACCGACTTGTGTTTTTCAAAATTACTCCAATCCTTTGCCGTGTAACTGTAAACAAAGACTATTCTTGTGTGTTTCGCATAAACCAGTTTAAGGTTTGCTCAAAAACGTGGATCCACGAAAGACGAGAAAGACGAGAGAGAAGCGAGAAGAGTAAGTAGGTACTATAGTCTATTTCACATAGGGTGAGTCGTGACAGTTCAAGGTTTTTTACCAATATCTAATGAAATTACATGTGATTACTCTGAAATAGTACACAAACATGAAACCTCGCTGTATCATAGTAGATCATAGTATTCTTTTATTATATCGAAATAAATCGAATAGTTCATTGGAATGCAATTATAATAGCAGACTTAGCCCCCTGGTGGTAAGCGGTTACCTCAGCTCTATGGACGCTTGTGATGCCATGAAAATCAATCATTAAGCGTGCTACACTCTCCGATGATAGAATAATAATTTGTAATTCAACTCGACACTGGCAAAAATAAGTCGGAACTTGTCTTTTTTTGTGTCTATTTTTCACTGCAGTCTCACCATGGTAAGTGGTAATGTGGCCGAAGGTGGTAAGCTCACAAAGCCTAGATGGAAATTGCTCTCAAGTGCAGCTGTCGGAACACGTCGATAGGTGCTTGGCGACAGATTTTCAGTTTGAGGGTGGTAGCCAGTCTGGTTACTGGTAACAAAGTATCCTACCCCCATCGTGAGGATACCATAGCGGTTGCCTCACGATGTTTTCCTTCACCGAAAGCTCAGACTCATTATAGGATTCGAACCTGGGACCTTCGCCTCGGCATCCGACGTCACTACCAATGAACTATCATCGCCTTGAATTTTGGTAATTCATCGTGCAGATAACCTTCCAAGCTCATGGATGTTCATGCAATGAGTCATTGTCATAGACACACACAGGAGTCTCCATGTCCATGAACGGAAATCTGTCTACAGAAGGCTACAAATTCAGTATGATGAGCTTACGGAAGAAGGTTCTCATTCGTCAGGAGTCAGCAGAATTCCTCTAAATATATCCTGGCTAGTGAGGATTGCTATGAGCTGTTAGATGACGAGTTGGGAGCAGGAGTTTTTTTTGGCAGTTGACATTGAATATATATATTTTTATATGCGCGCGAATGATGCCCCGGCCCGGGTATCACCCCGAGTGTCCATAGTGCTAAGGTAACCGCTTACCACCAGATTAATGTAACTTGAATATATATTTTATATGCGCGCGAATGATGCCCCGGCTATCACAAGTATCCATATTGCTAAGGTAACCGCTTACCACCAGTTGTGTGAAAAAAAACATTTTTATTTTTCATTTTCCATGTGAAATAATTATTTATTATTTCTATCATAACACTTTTCCACTCATCTGTACCAAAAATAGGATAGTGTTTTGTTTGTTTTGACAGCGGGCCATAATGACTAAAGCAAAATTTGAAAATAAAATAGAATAGGCGCTATGGCCCGCGGGCCATTCGCGAGTGGGACATAATGACTAAAGACCCGACCGTCACATTAAAGCCGACTGTTCACTTTGGGATATAATATAAATTACATCTTGAGATATAATTAAATTTAATTAATGTATATTTTATCCCAAACTAAAAATATTTTTTCGACAAAATGTATGACGAGCGACAAAATATTATATCTCAAGATGTAATATATATATTATATCCCATTGTGAAAAGCCGGCTTAAATCTAGATAGCTTGGTTTGACTAGGAAAGGAATGAGTTTTATCTTTCAATCTGGTTTGTCCGACAGAATCCGTGCTTCATAGTAAATTAAAATACAGTAAGTTGGTACAGTGTAATGAACAGAAATATTCAAATACTTCACTTTGAACTAGCTCGCAACTTTGCGTTATATATTCATGAGATATTAAAGAGCAAACGGCTAAGTGAGATTACTTTAAAATATCCCTAATCCGGGAAGGCGCGATGGCGCGCGTTGATATCGCTTCAGCTGAATATGATCTTGGGCATAGAAATAGAATATGTATAGAGTGACTGTAATAGAGTATGTGGCGTGAGCACGGGTATGTGTAACGCTACCTCGAAATGAACTGCGCGTTCATAGTTTGAATATACATAAGGAATGCCAATTTTTCGTTTTTTATATTACTTTTACCGATAACAAATGACAAGGAAGTCATATTGAAATTTTTTCTAACTGTAAATCGCCAGGTTACGATATATCTATATGAATGCATCTATATGCAATTGCTCCGCTTTGCACAAGGTAATGTTAATATGTTAAACTGCTGTTAGTCGATCTGTTAGAATGATATTATTATACAATCATAATGTAATTTGATATCAATTAGGTACATACTTAAAAATAAAACCTTCTTATTAAATCTACGGTTGCACTTTTTTTATATTTTAACAACGTTGCAAAAATCTCAAAATAATAGGGTCATTAAAATTGGACGTAGTTGATGTCAAACTTAATGAGTTTTACTCTGAACTGTAATTTATACCTATCTGGAGAACACTATTTATTTTAATTCAATTAAGTTTTACTGTAAATAAATATATTCTACTAAATTGTCTGCCGGTGTTGGTTTGTTCCATTGTTTTCTTAATAATAAATGAAGACAAATATAATGAAGCTTTTTTTGTCAACAGCCTATTTCCCGCTACAATCATGCCTCATCGAGATAACAACATAACGAGAAACTTGTCGTAATCACCACTCGTTTTTTCACATACCTCCATCGTTATACCATAAGATATCGTTATAAGAGTAAGCTCATTATACAGGCTGAGGTAATAACAATATTTTCAAATCAAATAGAGGTTCGCAAAATGAAAAGTAAGATATATATTTTCATTTCAATGCGGAATAAACTTTAGAGTTCAAAATGCGATGCTATATATTTTTCAACGAGTGAAGATAGCGTGAAATATATATAGCCTGTGAATGTGAATATCAGTTTTAACTGCAATATTTTGACTACAATATATAGAATTTATACGAACATAATAAAAATAGAATACAAGAACCGAAATAAATTCAAGGATTACAAAATGTTATCATAATAGGGTTAATAATATACGGATATGTAATTAATACGTATTTAAATACAAATGAAGTGCCCACGCTAACAATTTTATTAATTAAAAACTTTCTAAATAACAAAATCCAAAATTTTGTTATTTAGATTACGTTTCCAGGGTCATTAAGGTAGGTAAATGATTAAACATTGTAATGGGTATATAAGGTTGTTTTGTTAGTTTGTTTAATTGTAAGCCGAGTACAATTAAACATCGATCAATTAGCTTGGCGTTGCCAGGGCTAGCGCTTGGAGGACGTTCTGGAAAGTTCCGAACATAGAGTAAGAATATTAGAGTGATAGCGTTAACATAATTACCTCGTGCGAAGCGTGAGTAGTTTGCATATAGACGCACTCATAGATATATCGTAGGTATAGCAGTGATATACTGTCAGAAAAAAAAACGTTAAGAGTTCCTTGTCATTTGTTCTAAGCAAAACAACTATGGCCTACCTAGTAGTTCACCTATGGCAGCGACTGAAAATCAGTGCTGTAGCCTGTACTGGGCTTGCAGTCTACAATGGAGTCGCTGTCCATGTCAACGGAGTTGATGTCACACAACACAATATATTATTACTTTTATTTTCTATTTTTACTGTTGTTTGTGTATGTCATATGTAACAGTGTATGTAATTGTGTTGTGTTGCAATCAAAATAAATGTTTTTTTGCTAAAAGTATCGATAATATAAACCGGCCAAGTGCGACTCAGACTCGCGCACCGAGGGTTCCGAACAAACCTGTATAGACCTGGGTATTTGATATGAATTTCAATTTATGACGTATTAAAAAAAAACTACTTACTAGATCTCGTTCAAACCAATTTTCGGTGGAAGTTTGCATGGTAATGTACATCATATTTTTTTTTTAGTTTTATCATTCTCTTATTTTAGATGTTACAGGGGGGACACACATTTTACCACTTTGGAAGTGTCTCTCGCGCAAACTATTCAGTTTAGAAAAAAATTATATTAGAAACCTCAATATCATTTGCGTATGACCTGCCTGATGGTCAGCAGTTACAGTAGCCTATAGAAGTTTGCAACACCAGGAGTAGGTATAACTCGTTTGTTGATGAACCTGCAAAACATCTCTTTACAACTAAAAGGGGTTGAGTGGGAGAAATCGCTGTAATTTGGATTACACCGCCCGCGCCACTCCCAACAGTAATATACATTGTATGAAAAAGTTATCATATCACTAGCTGAGTCTCGCAGATTCTCACGCAATTTTATATACCTACCACCTTACTCATAAAACATTATTTAACTAATATACCTACCCCCTTACTCATAAAGAGCAATTTAACTAATATATATAATTTTTAAAGGGTCACGTAAATAATGTCACATTATTTGACAATGACAACAGAGTGAATTTATTTACGTGACTCTTTAAACAGTATATTAGTTAAATAACATTTTATGAGTAAGGGGGCTACTGTTTAAAGGGTCACGTAAATTTTATAACGTCACTCTATTGTCAGTGTCAAATAATGTCACATTATTTACGTGACCATTTAATTTTAATCAGTATATTAGTTAAATAGCGCTTTATGACGCTTTATGATAAGGGGGCTAGTCTTTACCTTCCTCAATAAACAGGCTACCAAACGCAACAATATTTATCTAATCAGACTGGTAGTTTAGTTAGTGATTAACGCGTTCACACAAACAAACTCTTCAGCTCTACAATGAGGTAGAGCCTTATGATATTCTGACAGAAATACTATTTATTTTATAGAAGTGAGGTTCAATTTATTTACTCAAACATACGTACATAAACGTTCGGAAACCCCGTTTATAAATTCGACATTCACGTGGATCGTATTGATTCTAGTTGTTTAATTATAATTTGGGTATTTACGATAATTACCCGCGAAGTTATATATATCAGAGCAGAATAAATAATATTATAATAGTATCATTTACATTTTGATAATTTTGTACTATTAAGTCCATTCTTATGCTGATATTTCCACGAGAATACTAATATTTGACTTGAGCAAATATTTCTTTGATACAGTGCATACCACAGTAAATGATAACTTCCAATTCATAATTTCAGCCCATGGATGGACTGCTGAACATAGGCCTCCCCCATTGATTTCCACTTCGAACGGTTCTGGGCCGCTTGCATCCAGCGGCGCCCAGCGACTCTGACCAGGTCGTCGGTCCACCTGGTGGGAGGTCGTCCCGCTCGGCGCTTTCCAGTACGTTGTCGCCACTTGAGAACCTTTCTTCACTCGAGTACCTTTCTTCACTCGAGTACCTTTCTTCCAATTACATTATGTCAATTGACAAGTTTTCGGGGATGACAAATTCATTATTACTATACACCATTATTATGACATTTTATGTTTTTTTGCCTACCTGATGGATTTAATAGCTACATCATTGTAGATAGACTCACAGTGGCCGTATTTGATACATAAAATAAGAAACAGTTTAATATTACCTGATTAATATTAAATTGTTTCTTCAAGACTGATCTTATCTTATTTAAAGAGTATTATTATTCAACAGAATTTAAATAATAATTGGACTGTTTTACAAAAAACTTAAACCGACTTCAAAGTACACTAATAAGTAATCAAATCCTGATCTGATGACAATGGGACTAAACGGGAAGTGTACCCTTACAGACAAAAAAAGAATTTTCCAAATCGGTTAATAAATGACGGAGATATGAGGTAACAAACATAAAAAAAAAAAAAAAAAAAAAAACATACAACTTAATTGAGAACCTCCTCCTTTTTTTGAAGTCGGTTAAACATACAACTGAATTGAGAACCTCCTCCTTTTTTTGAAGTCGGTTAATAACTAAATTATCACGTGTGTTTCGATTGAGGTCTGGCTCATCCCGCCCAGTCAACCGCTCTATCCCAATTTATTTCTGGACCATTGTAATAGCAATGACCAAAACAGATGATTTGAAAACAATACCAATCGGGAAACAAAGCGTTGTTCTGTGGCCTAATCTAAACCTGGTTGCGACACGTTGTGATGGCCGTTTTGACATGAGGGAGTGTCTACTTGTCTCGCATGGCTCAGGTAAATATGGGCTGTCAAAAAGTAAAATTTTGATTTATTTTCATAATCATCACTGAAGATTGAGCTGTGATAATATTACTGCATGGTTAATTATAATTTTCATATAGAAATAATATTATTTTTATTTGCACATCTTTCTTTGCTCGCCACTGTATTACCGAATAATACTATAAAGTTAGGGGTGCGTTGAAAAAACAACAAAAAATGTATTGTTCTGAGACCCAGATCTTGTGCTCATCAAATTACTTATCTTCTTAGTTACAACTGAGATGTTCTTTTCTTAGATTAATTGGATTACAAAGACTTGAAATATAATCTTCCTGGAATTACATCATTGTAAATTTATTCTTTACGATTTCTTTTATAGAAATATAAAAAAGAGTTTTAACATGAAAATAAGTTATAAAGTATCTACTTACTTTGTTACTCTTAAGATAATTTTGTGAAAACATAATTATCCAAAGCCTAGCTTTAAAGTATCATGGCGAGATTTGTATAAAAAAATTAAGATTTTTAGAGACGTTACAATGAAGTTATAATTGATCCTTGGTGCCTAAGGAATAACTTGAGCCATTTAAAATATTTTTAGAACCCCGGGATAAAAATGCGAATTGCTATGCATGCCGGCGAATCGCGACTATTCGCGACAAAAACCGTTATGTTGTTGTTCTATTTTGCGGGGTTTATAAAATATTTCAAGTATATTAATATGTTGCTGGTAATGTAATCTGAACATTGGAAGTGATTCAAAACCCTCTAAAAGTTTTTATTTTTTTGTACAAATCAATGTATGGATCTCGCCATGATTCTTTAGTTTTGTTATGTTAATCAAAATATTTTAGTTTTATCATTGTACGAAAGTATTTCTTCAGTAAATTTGACTTAGTATGGCTTATCTACGTGCATTATTCAACTGGTTGACTTAAATCGAGATGATACGTATACCACTTTATTCCAAGTTACTAAGCTATACAATAGTCGATTTGGATCTGCTACATAGTAATAGTATTTACTTACACAAAGTAAACTTATCCAATTCCATTTGAGCATAAAATTGGTAGGTATCTGTTGAGTTTTATTTCGATTGATCTCTATGTTTAAACTTTGATTAAGATTGAGAGTCGAAGCTCTTCTATAAAATTGCCCCTACACTCTCACCCCCTGGTGAGAGTAGGGGCAATTTAAAATTAAGAAAGTAGCTCCTTTATTAGATAATAATTAAAATGATCTTTCATGTTGTAAATTAAAACTTAGATATATAGTATTTTATTTAACTGTAAACTCACGTCCGTAAAATCACGTAAATCAGCGAAATCAACGAAATTTAGCCTCATACGTTCTCTTAATACCTGGGTGTTACAAGACTGACTTACACCTTATTTATTAAGAAGGGGGTTAGGTCTAAATCAAATAAAAATGCAAAGTAATGTTATAATTTAAATTCCTACCTATTCTAATTGGAATAGCTCAACAACGGCTTTCATTATGAACGTCACTATGACAAACATAATGACATAGAGCGAGCGTAAAACGTAGCAGTCAAGTACACCAGCCTTATAAAATTGGCCTGTTTTTGTATAGTCGTGTTGTAGTGAGACGCTCTTTCTAGGTATCTATTTCTATGGTTTATAACCTAAAAATGTGTAGGTTCTTACGCCCTAAAAAGTATACGGCGTAACAAATTGCGACTGACAGCCTGAAGAGAATTTAAAATTCATGAGATAGGTACTAAGTACTAGCCTAATACCCAGCATGCGTTGTAATGTAATTTCATGTCAATCGGATGAACGAAAGTCCGAACACAACATGAGCATTTCTTTTATTTAATAAATAATAATAAGTCTATATTGCCAGCCCGACTTTGTTACATTTATATAAAAATAAAATATAACATAGTGATGTCCTTACTTTTTCCTTACCTTCAATGAATAGTTACAAATCATTGTTTTTTTTTTTTTACATTTAGTATAATTAAAAAAAAAACAAATATTATTCGAGCGCAGTCGACTCGACTCGTGCTCTGGGTTGGTATATTCTACCATTTTATATGTACATTTTAATTATTAACTCGATTTTTCATAATTCTAATGATTTTTTTAATTAGCAAATGATCATATTTTTTTATGAATGATTTGTACCTTTACACTGGGTACATTAAGTAGGGCTGCGTTTCTACGAATAAAAACGTGACGAATAAAAAGTCACGGTGTAACACAACCCTATTTTAAGCTTATTTGAATAAATAATTTATAAATGCGATAACATCGTGAACATTTGTTAATTATTCGTTATCAGACAAAGTGAAGTACATGGGAGCTGCGAAATTAAATAGATAATTACTAGTCGTGAATGAAAGTGACAAAATGAAAACAATGGCAAATTGTGAACATATTGAGAAAAAGAAAAGAGGACATACATACGTACAATGGTTTATAACAATGTTGGGTAAGTAATGTTATATATTTGTTATGTAGACACAATATTTTTGAATCGAATGATGGTGAAATCTTTATTGTAATTTTAACAGCTCAGCGAATACTATTAAATCCGAATCGATTCGATCGGAAGAAAACAATATTAGAAATTAAATAATAATTTCCTACATCATCAGGTCCCTTACATATAAAAGTATTATAACTAGTGTAATTTCTAATAGTATATTTTTAAATTAATTATGATTGTTACTATAAAATAATTACATGAAAAACAAATATTAAAATAGAAAATATGTATTCTGGACATTATCCTTTGAAAATTGATGTCCCGAAATTGTTAGAGAAGCTATTGCACGAATCTTTGACTAATGATATATATATATATATATACAAATAATTATAATAAAGCGGTTTTTTTTTTTATGTTTGTTTGTTTGTTTAAACGGGCTAATCACTGGAACTACCAGTCGGATTCGAAAAATTCTTTCACTAATAGGAAGCTACATTATCCCCGAGTATTATAGGCTATTATAGGCTTTTTATCACGGGAACGCGGGTGAAACCGCGCGAGACAGCTAGTCATATATATTTTCTAAGGCACGATTAATGCCGTCGTGCTTATACTCCCACCGACATTTTATTTGTGTTGGACATACGTAGTATATCATTAACTATGTGGTTTAGGGATTATTTGGCTACGATTGGCCCAGCGGCTTACAAAATGTATTGAAATAGTTCCCTGAGTATCATACCTATATAAAAAATATTGTGCCAGTGAGTAAGATTAAGATTTTGTGAGCTTTAAAGCGTCTGGCGGCAATTAGTGCCAACCGGAAGTGTCTGGGAGTATTGATTATTTATTTTTCAATAACACGTTTGAAGTACGTAATAATACTACCTACATTCGTCCATGTTAGATCTACTTCTACACATTTGGTCCATCAGAAAATAAGGAAGGTCTGACGGCCCTCGGATCTTGCTCTAGAACTCTTGCTATCCTAATCCTAACTAATATTATAAATGCGAAAGTGAGTTTGTTTGTATATTTGTTTGTTACGCCTTCAAGCCTCAACTACTCAACAAATCATCATAAAATTTGGCATGCAGATAGCCAATGGTATGAAGAAGGAACCCAGGAACGCGGGTGAAGCCGCGGGGGACAGCTAGTTTAATATATTTTTTAAATTTACCACTAATTTGTAATATAAGGACTCATCTTAATATAATGTAGTGAAGGGAGTTAAAGCACGGTAAACGTATCTATACGTTTACCACGTACCTACGTTTACCGTGGTTAAATTCTGTACTAGTCTGAAGGAAAGAAAATCACTGACCGTTCAAAATACAAAGGGAGTAAATACATTAGTAAAATGGAGTCCCCCTAAGTTACTTAGTAGAAAAGCAACAAATGGTCACACCATTGCAGTTAAGTACCATTTATAGTATATTTTGTAATCTTCTATATATATAAAAATGAATAGCTGTTCGTTAGTCTCGCTAAAACTCGAGAATGGCTGGACCGATTTGGCTAATTTTGGGTTTGAACTATTCGTGGAAGTCCGGGGAAGGTTTAAATGAAGGGTAGGGTAGGGTATTACGCGAACGAAGTCGCGCCGGGCAGCTAGTTCATAATAAATTGAAGCTTCTACCGTAAAACTAGTCAACATTATTGTTAGGATATCTGCTAGATCAACAGATATGGCGGATAGTATAGTGTATATAATCCATTTGTTTGAATACAGATTTTTATATTTACGAGAGTGTTCCATTACATGATTGTTATGTTGGAACTATTGCATAGAGTGCAATGGATCTTCTTGTTATGAGTACGCTCACTTCACATTCATATTTCTTAATTAATCGAGTTGATACTTGTCTGTAATTCTTAAAAATAATCTTAATCTATAACAATGTATTCAAAATTCAAAATTCAAAATCATTTATTCAAATAGACCTTCGCAGGCACTTATGAAAAGTCTGACTCTAATACTCTAATACCGGTTCGGAAGGTTGCATTTGCTGAGAAGAGCCGGCAATAAACACAGCAATTACTCTTTTCAAAACAAGCTTAGATTCATTACATAATATTTACATTCTAATCGCACTGAAAACAATTGCGTGCCCCGGCGCGGCGGCAAAATTACAAAGTAGACTGAATAAATATTTAATAAGTAAATAAATAGCAAACTTAAGAGTATGACGCGTATTCACATCACAATGGGTATGGATTCGTACGTGTCTAACTGGATTCAAAATTTTACTTGCAGCAAACATGTCATTGTTAACTTACGGCTTGCAGGCTGGCTGGGTAATGCCTATGTTTAGAATTCTAAAATCAGACGAGTCCCCAACAGGATATCCTTTGTCTGACTATGATTTATCAATGATAGCTAGCGCTCTGACACTGTCTGCCATGTTTGGAGTCTCAATTTTCTCATACATTGTGGATATATATGGAAGAAAAGTTGGCGTGGTGATACTGGCTACAATGCAAGCGGTAAGCGTGAAAGTTTTACTTCACGTAAAGTTACTAATGTATGGTAGGAACATATTGCAGACGCGCTCTTGAGTCTTATAATGTTCCTAACTACAAATGCTAAAAGAGACTTTATAGTCACAAAAGATAGACATTTTCGAAACTTCTTTGAAATTATTAACTCTATAGTTTTTGACGTTTTATTAATTGGAACAGCTGCCGCACCCGCTATGTAAACAACAGTAGTGCAACAATGGATGCTTACGACTCTTGCAAGTATAGTAAAAAGTTCCATAGCAAAAGATATTCAATTGTTTCAGATATGTTGGATAATAAAACTAACTTTACCGAACACGGTGAGTTTAATAATAGCAAGAGTGTTCTGTGGCTTAGCAGCAGGTGGATGCTACAATGTTATACCGATGTACGTTAGAGAAATAAGCGACAACAAAATAAGAGGGCTCCTCGGTTCTCTTTTTACGTTGTTTCAAAACATTGGAATACTCGCTATGTTCGCATTGGGAGCGTATCTTGATTATTACACGCTTCTGTGGACTGTTGTATGGATTCCAACGCTGTCTGTATTGCTATTTCTGAAAGCGCCTGAATCGCCCGCGTTCTTGGTGAAGAAAGGAAAGATCGATGTAAGTTTTTGTTTACATAAATTTTTGATTGTAGAATCGATTTCTGTTTTTCGAGGGATTATTTTTCAATGTTTTAAAAAGGGTCAGATTTTCTTAGCATTTGTTTTAGCAGATAAAAATAATGCATAATAAATGAAACTTTTCATTCAGTCATTTAATTAACGAGTGTATTCAATGCTCGCTTTTAATTTTCCAAGATTTGAGAATCTTAATAAAAAATTTGGTCTATAATTGAGATATTTGTAGTTATTTTTGATTAAAAGTTTGACAGCCAATTTGGTTAGGTTATGGTGGCGCGGGAATTAAATAAAGTTCCTTTCACACTGTTTTTTTTTGTAAATTACGCTTGCAAAACTTTTTGGAGAAATTTAGCGTGTATCAAGACATCACAAACATGTTCATTGTACACAAAGTAAGTTATAAATTCAATTACAGCAAGCTGCGTCTACCCTGGCATTTCTCAGGGGGCTTGATCCAGATGATAAATTGATATTAAATGAAATTGATTATATGAAGAACGAAGAACTTCATTACGAATCGTTACCGAAAATTTCTTTAACAAACATTTGTAAGTAAAACATTTTTCTAATAATAATCTGAAAAGTAATAGATTAAATGTACCTTCTTGACCATAATAAAGGTACAATTTTAAAATAATATAAAGGTTGGGTGGCTTGCATGACGATTGCAATAATGCCTTTCAAATTCAAAGAAATACGTGAAGATAAATATGCATTTAACGGTCTAAATACTATTTCCTTATGCATTATTATGTTAAGGATTGTACGTTTTATCTGTAAATTTTCTTTTCATTAGAATACTAGTTGCTACCCGCGGTTTCACCCGCGTACCTATCCTACCCTACCCTACCCTACCCTATGAAGTTAACGGCTCAGATGAACTTAACGGGCCTACCGTTATGTTTTCTTAAATTTTCTAACTTTCTTAATTTTTTTTCCGTAAAATGTATGAAATCGATAAAGTGTTCCCAAGTTATCGCGTGACTAAGGGAAATAGAGAACAAAAACGACGGACATAGCTCGTAGAGTTAGTAAGCTGAAGTGGCAATGGGCAGGCCACATCGCTCGAAGAGCCGATAACCGATGGGGAAGAAAGGTTCTCGAGTGGCGACCACGTACTGGAAAGCGCCGAGCGGGACGACCTCCCACCAGGTGGACTGATGACCTGGTCAGAGTCCCTGGGCGCCTCATGGCGCCGCTGGATGCAAGCGGCCCAGAACCGATCGAAGTGGAAATCAATGGGGGAGGCCTATGTTCAGCAGTGGACATCCATGGGCTGATATGATGAAAGGAAATAGGGATTCATTTATATATATATATGGATTTTAACAAAAGACATTTCATTACAAATTTAATTAAACATTGTACCTATTTTGAACTAAACTTTTAATGGCTGCAAATAAGACAAATATTGAACAAAATTGAATGGTTACTTGAATTTCCTTTAAAGATTATTGCTATTTGATTGGAGGAGTAGACCCGGAGGCATCCGAATAACAAATCTTTGTTGATCATACCTGCATTCTGGTAATAACTAGTACCTGTATTTTTTCAGTTAAGAATAAGATATGGCGTCGCAACTTCCTAATAGTACTATCTTTGGTAGGAGTACAAGCTAGCAGTGGGAATTTTGCCATTTTAACTTATGCATCAGTTATTTTATCAGCAGCCAACGTGACATTTAACCCAGAACTACAGACTCTAAGCTTTCCAGCTGTTATGATAATTGGCTCATTAATATCTATGAGTTGCATTGAGAGGTGTGGTAGGAAGGTAATATTATTATGATTTATTTACCAGTTGCAATTCCTTGATATATCTTGACCCCTTGGCTTCATACAATATGAGTTCATTTATCCGTCATTTGTTTTATTATGAATTAGCGATGGGCGATTGTTCCAAAAAAAGTAATCGAAAGAATCGACAATTGTAAAACTACATTCGATTGTCGATTCATTCGTTCTAACGAATAAACAATCGACCTTTCGAATGAAAATTGACGCCCGCAACGCAGGTTGCAATAGTATGCACAATCGACGGGTGAGCGCGGGGGCGAATAGATTCATTCATTCGGCGGACGGACAGCCAGCGCACGGCACAGGCCACGCGCGGTGCCGCACGAAGCGTATTATGAACAATCGAAAGATGTCGATTGTTATTCGAATGGTTCGAATAAATTAGACAATCGATTGTTTTTAGTAACAATCGCCCATCGCTATTATGAATGTTATACTAACCGTTAGTGGAAGTTTCATCACTTTTTTATTTAATTTAAATATGAAGCATATTATTATGTGAAATTACAAAAATTTTAGAGTTAACAAAAGGCAGATAGCCATCTGCCTTGTTCTGTAATTTGAGCCCCCGGCATACATACCCATTAACTGACCAATATTAAACACATTAGTATCATCAAATATAAAAAATACATTAAAATGAAATAAACATTAATGTACCTATATCACATGTAATATTACAAAAAGCTTTCATTGTATGGTGTTGCTGGTTAAATAACATGTCTAGTAGAATTTGTATCTCTTCTGAGAATCTTATTCGAATAAGTATTTATTATTTTGTTGAAGCAACTGTGGCTGTTTGCATAAAATGCAAAACATAAATCTTCATTACACAGAATTTACAGAGCGAGAAAGTAAAATCAGTCTCAGATTAAATGAGTAACGTTGCGGATGGCATTCTGTTGTCATAATGATGATTCTAGCAAACACGCATTTGTTTGTATATTTTATGTGCCATTTATATTAAAGCCTCAACGCGAGGCATCTTTGTATTGACTTTTTATACGATGTGTAAATTTTCGTTTATTTATTTGGCTACGCAGAATATTTACAATTTTTTAATATAATTGTTGACCCAACTGACTGTATGTATTGTAGTCTTTGTAGCTTAGTTTATTATTTCTGAATCTGCATAGCAAATCAAATAATTCATGCTAAGTAAATACTGAAAATTATTAATTTACCTTTTGTCCTCTTCTTTTCTTTCTAATAAAGTATTTTAATTTCTTTCAGGTGCTTTTATCTGTATCGTTAATGATAACAGTATTTTGTATGGCGAGCATTGGAATAATATTACTGTTACATCAAATAAATATGGGCAGCGTTGTACCGATTTGGTTACCTGTCCTCATAATCGTGATATGCTTATGTGCTTATGGCTCAGGAGTGTCGCCGCTGCCGTATATTATCATGTCTGAGATTTTTAATTTCCAGGTAAGATGAATTTTATACAGGCGCTTTACCTGATGGAAAGTAGCTTCTGTCTAGAATGCGACAGGCTGCTAAGCGATAACCACCATGCTATAATTACATCACGATTCCTTCACAATGCATGCTGCATAAATGCATAGTTGTTCATTATTCATCATCATCATCATCAGTTTATAATGTCCCACTGCTGAGCACAGGCCTCCTTTCACAAATCAGGGTGAAAGGGAATGGGCAGATACTCCACCACGCGTGCCCACTGCGGATCGGTGGAGGTAGGCTAGTGGTCAACCTACTGTTGGAATTTTTCAAGCCGCCTAGGAGGCATCCAACACAATTAAGTGATAACCGGGACCAACAGCTTTACGTGCCTTCCGAAGCACGGAAGTTCATTATTATTAGCCATTAATCGTACAAATACTCTCAAAGGATTTAATATCGCGCTCGGATCAATATGACATGTTAAATATGTTTCGTATTGACAGAGTGGTTGTGGTCGCCGTGATGTGTACTTTGCTGACTATGCCACAAAGCACACATCACGTTAATTAAAATAGCTAGTACTTATACTCTACTTTTTTATTTGATATTTATAGAATGTCAGTATCAGTCAACAATGATATTGCTAATCTAGGTACAGCAAGACGCTAGCACATTAAAATAAGAACTTGGTTCACTATGGTGCTAGATAGAAAGGAAAAAATTTGACAACAAACTACCCACCGTTTCTCAATTAGGTTACCGTGCAAATCTGTATATATAAAATTCAAAGTCCTGACTGACTGACTGACTGATATATCAACGCACAGCCTAAACCGCTGGTCCTAGAGACATGAAATTTTGAGGGTGTGTTCTTTGTGAAGTGTAAGTATCCACTAAGAAAAGTCACGTGTATCATAGTTTTTTCGAAATGGGAGATGCCTAACAGAGTCAATAGGGCTTAAACAAGAAAAAAACAATTGAGAGGGAGTGAGAGCACTTATTACGTTTGTTTTTGAAGAAAAAAAAAATCATTTGTTTCCTGTAGGCCACGCGGGCGAAGCTGCGGGCAGAAGCTAGTAACCTTATAATAATAATTAAATCAAGTGTAGACCACGAAGAACCATACTGTAAGAATTCAAGCAACAAAAATATATATTTCACGAGCCACGAGAAAACAAAACTTTCTATTGCTCTACAAAGGAATTATGTAATAACATTCTTGACCAAAAATATGTAGATTCTTTCTCCGCCTTTTGCAATAATCTGTCTCGTACCGTTTTGGAAGATATTTAATTTGACTAAGAAAAGAAAAATCGTGTCGGCGTAACTTGACGTAAGTATTAGAATCACGAAAGAGTGATTGCAAACCCGCGTCACGGTTGGAAATAGCAAACATACTTTCCCGAGACTAGAGCTAAACCAAAATCCACTTGACCCAGATTCAAAATGGTAAGAGAGTCCTATGTAATTTAAGCCAGAATTAATGAGAACTTGTTACTCAGTCATAATTTACATACCTACATCACGTTATCCTGCAAGTAAATTTACTCCGCGATCTACATAAATTATAATAAACAAGTCGAGTACTTTTAAAACTCAGAGAGGTGCTTTGATTTAAGTAGGCAATTCTAAATTAGCCAAGATTAGTTTTATATGTTGTGCATTGTTCAAGTTTAAGATTATAAATAATCAGATATTGAGTGCATTAATTTATCTGAGTTAAATCACGTTAAATTAAATGTTGCGTACATAATAACAAAAGCAATGTAAAAAGAAGTTACAAGTGGGTTTTACACATCATATTACGTGATATTATTGTTACTTATCTATAGCAGCTAAAGTTAAAATTCTGCATGATAATTTTATTTTCATTTAGGTATACTTACATAGGCACATAAAATCAGCAACTTTTTCCACTTATTCTTTATTAAATTGGCTGAAAATGCACAGTGATTGGAGGTTATTCGCGGGCGTGAGCGTCAATTTGGTCCACGGTCTATAGGAGGGTGATAGTATTTTTCTAGCATTTGAAGGTAGGTATATTACCTACTAAAATTTCAATGACTCGTAATTGAAGTATCTGTTTGTAATTTCTTTAGTGTTCCCTATTCATACTACAATCTAGCCTTAATATTAGGCTAATAAGTAATTTATATTTAACATAAACTTCTATATTGACTATATCTAAGAATGTGTCCATTAACACTTTTCTTATTGTCTCTATTAAGGGGAAGACACTTTGTTCTTGTGTTCTTTATATGTAGCACTTGGACTATGTTACACTTTTTTAACTATCACTACACTAACTCAAAGGGTTTAGTTCTTTTGAGTCGTCTCACTATATCTGTGTGATCGAGGAGCTGGATTGCCTCAACGTTCACATGTTGATGAAGCCGGTTGTGGTGAGCTTCTGCATATTTTTTAATCACTGTCTGTACGAACTCTACTTTTAGGTCCCGATGGAGGTCGACATTTCTGATGTACCAAGGGGCATTCACTATTTCCCTCAGTACCTTGTTCTGGAATCGTTGGATAATTAAAATATTGCTCTGTTTGGTGCAGCCCCATAGCTGTATACCATAAGTCCATACTGGCATAAGGACTTGTTTGTATAATACAAGTTTATTGTGTGTTGACAGCTTAGAGTGTTTTCCAAGCAGCCAATACATTCTTTTATACCGTAGGTGTAATTCGTCGATTTTCTTCTTGACGTGAGCTTTCCAGCGTAACTTTACATCAAGCGTCATGCCGAGATATTTAGCTGTATTCTCATACGGGATTTGTTTGCCATCAATATAGACTGGAGAATACTGTTGTTTCATATTGCTAAAGTCTATGTGGATAGATTTGGATTCATTAAGTTTAATTCTCCATTTTTTTGTCCAGTTATAAACTTTATCAATAGCTGTTTGAACCTTATCAGCTGCCTCCTTGTGGCTATTCCCTGTAGCCATTATGGCAGTATCGTCAGCAAAGGTAGCGATAGTGTTATTTTCTTGTTCAGGAATATCACAGGTGTATAATAGATACAGGACCGGACCCAATACACTACCTTGTGGTACACCAGCTCTTATTTCTTTCAGTTCAGAGTAGGCATCTTCTTGCCTTATTCTAAATACTCTATTTGAAATATAGGATTCCAAGATATCAGCAAACTGCTTTGGTAGGTTTTTTCTGAGCTTATAGATGAGACCTTCATGCCAGACCTTGTCGAAAGCCTGTGCCACATCCAAGAACACAGTAGAGCAAACTTTTTTCTCTTCAAGAGCATGTTCGATCGTGTTAATGATTCTGTGCACTTGATCTATTGTTGAGTGCTTTTCACGAAACCCAAATTGATGATCGGGTATAAGAGCCTTACTTTCAATAATACCTTTCATTCTTTTGAGCAACAGCTTCTCAAATAGTTTTGACGTGACAGGCAGTAGGGAGATTGGCCTGTATGATGTAGCTTCATGTGGTGGTTTTCCAGGTTTTGCTATCATTATCACTTCAGCAACTTTCCATAAGTCAGGTAAGTTTGTAATGACAAAATAATTAATGCTTTTTACTAAATTCATAAAGTATATTAGATATACATTAGGTAATTTTACCAAAAAAAAACAATTTTTAATTGTCAGTCTGTCTATATGGTCCCGCTAATCTACGAAACGACTGGATCGATTTTGAGGTGTAACTAACTAGGCGACGTTTATTTTATAAAAATAATTAGGGTTCAGCGTAAACAAATTAAATACGTACGGTTATAACTTGTTTTGCAAGGTAAAGAAGAGACGTACGGTTTTGTGGAAATAAACAGTAAATACCGAAATAAGAACTCGCTTTGTACTCTGAACGCAGAACTTAAAACATTCGCTGTGAGAGAAACTTTTTAGTTCTTCGAAAAATAGTCGGGAATCGTTATTTATTTAACAAATAAATCATTTATAATAAAATATGTTGCGCTTTTGATATATTTTTATCCCAGACATGTTTACTAGTTGATCAAATTATGAGGTTTCATTCAATAAACCGACTATTGCACTTCATTGCACTGCAAATCATTGGTGCGCGAAATAATTAAGTACATCGATTTCAATTTGCACGAGCGGTCAGGTATCGATACGATCTCAAAATGTTGTCAACCTGAATTACATATAAACATTTGTTGGATATAAGTAACGAAATGCTGTTAACGGGTTAGTTAAAAAAAATACAAAATTTCGAACTCAATTGCTCAGAAAATGTCAGTGATCATACGAGTGCGTTTCACCCTATAGTACTAAAACGAAACTCAACCGAATTTGTGACTTCATGTACCTAAAAGGTGTTTTTATTGTTTGCAGGTTCGCGCAAAGCTCATGGGTTGTGCGGTGACATTCGCGTGGTTCATGTCAACTATACAGCTCGGCGCGTTCACACCGCTTTCAATCCATATTGGAACGCACTTCACGTTTTTTTGCTACACATGTATAAACCTTTTCGGATTTCTGATAGCTATAATATTTTTACCGGAGACAAAGGGAAAGACAGTTGAAGAGATCGAAGAATCAATGGGGAAAAAAATGTAACTGAATTGGAATAAATAAGAAACTAATTTACCGTATAATTTACCTTACTGTCGCGAGTGTCGCGACAGTCTGAATTACTGACTCAAACGGTTAGAGGTTATGACCACGGAGGTCGATAGGTTAACTTGAAAATGAGTTTAATTTCAAATAATAATATTGTGATTACGGTGAGGCAATGTGTCATTGGTATACTTCGTATCGTATAATGTTTTTAAAAGGGCTAAAGGTACTGTAGTTTCAGGTAAAGGTAAATTATTATTTTTTTAATCTGACACGACTATATAAGAGAACGTGTACCTACTGACTAGACAACTAGATGGTTAAAAAATATATTTTGATCAAGACAATTCTCTAAAAGATTTTTTTGTCAGTAAATACAATATACTCAACTGTTATAGCAATCTGATGAATGTTATACGCACACCTTACAAACAGGCATACAGATAACTTAAATAATAATAATTTCACAAGCAGCTTACAAACATTATAGAAAATAACGGTATTAGTATCCTATGACATATCAATTGTATTGTATGCTCTTTGTATTGTCTGAGAGCTGGAATTAGTATAAGCCTATATTGTGGAGCTAATGTAATTTCTGGTTTCGTCTATTACAATATGGACGGGTATCTATTAGTCCATTTTCAATTCTATTACGAGTCTTGTAACTTTCTTTTGTTGTTCTTATTTTGAAAACGAAAGTTATAAATGTATAGAGTTTTAAATGTTACATTTGAATTATCAAATATTGTTTTTTATCTCTATATGTATAGATACCATTATGATCTGAGCTTTGTTCCATGAAAAATATACTATAACTTAGGGGAATAGTAAATCAAATTGTTTATCCGAACGAGAAATACAAGCATTATTACAAATGCCAGTTGATCTCGGCCAGAAAACGCTCTGGTTTTTGTAGTTGAAACTTACACTATGAGCCCCAGAGCGATTCGGTCGAATCGCGTGTTGAACTTAAGAGGAAATGTTGGTGGCGTTTGTTGCATACAAACGTAATCCTCAGTTTCCTCTCTGGATAATGACACTAGAGCAATGATTATTCTACCATGCAATCTGTAGGTACCACTGTATGTTCCTCGGTTGTGTTTTTCAAAATAAATTAATATAAGAATTAGCAGCCTTCTAAAATCACAAAAACGCACCATTTTTAACGGTTGCTAGCATATCACATATAGGACTGTGAAATACTTATATTAAACAGAGTTCGATTTAAGGTTACGCAGTAATAAAGATTTTCGATGAGATAGCAAGAAAACTGATTGCACTTAATTGAAAGATAAAATCTAAGAATAAAAAGCTCTATCTGTAGATACAAAAGCCACACCTATCATAGAAATACAGTTTTATCGAAACTCGTTCTCAATTACAATTTCTTCGGTATTATGTTAAATCGGTAATAAAGAGATTAGTTTAAAAGAAAAACAAACAGTGGAGATTATTAAATACAGATTTTTATATTATTATTTTATATTGGGCAGACTATCAATTATTGGCACATATACCTAACCTATGTAGGAGTGTATATTGTAGTTAACAAAACTATTCCACTAAAACCGTGTATAAATATTTGATTTTGTAAATTATAATGAAAGGATGGTTAATTTTGTTTCGTGAAATTCAACATGCTGAAAAACTTTTACTTTGGGATAAGTTCAATTTCGAACGAAATATAACATTTGTTTATATCGAAAACATAATTATTGATTACATACAAAGATGTTTTGTGATATACCTACTAGCTAATATAAATAGCAGTCCCCCGCGGCTCTACCCGCGTTGTTGAGAGGAATAGTAGCGTCTTCCAATTATTGAAAGAATCTTCGGAATCAGTTCAGTAGTTACGGAGATTACCTACTAAATGTAAACTAACTAACACACTTTTGCTCTTTATAGTATGACTGTAGATATAAAATGAAAAGGCAGAGCAACTTGTGACAACATTACTATTGAGTGCATTCTACTATTGAGTGAGTTATCTGGTTTCCATAGTACAAGCTATGCTTAGTTTGGGATCAGATGACCGTGTGTGAGGAATGTCCCAGGATAATATTTATTAGTATTAACTTGTACGTAGTATTTATATACTCTGGGGCGTATTATATATGAACCTATATGCTAGTACTTACCGGCTCATTATTAATAAAGAAGGAGAGGTTTGCAGCCGGCAACGAGTTCCGGCTGATGCATTCCACCTTCAGTTTCATACCGGCTTTGTAACGGCGCTTCAGGCCAAACATTGACGGTCCGGCTTCCGGCAGCACTGTGGAAACATATCTTTATTAATGATAATAATATAACATAATGTTGCTTAACAACAACAAGGTTTGTTTTAGGGTACTAAAACTAGGACTTTAGTACCCTTTCAGTGGAATATATTCTTATTCTAATTTGACTATTTATCTGACAAATGAATAGCACCTAATTAAAGGTCAAAGTCCTCTAAATTATAATTGTATTTCTAGGAAATTATTCATTTAAATTCAAGCTGGCAAGTATGTATGTATACGTTTGGAGTACGTACTAAAACTACCCAATTTCTACACATTTTATCAAATAAGGAAGGTCATAGAGTAAGATCCAGGGCCGCTACCTGGGATCTTACTCTATAATGAATGATATTCCATATTTGAAAATTATCAACCACAAAACAAAAAAAGCGGAAATTCTATATTAGATTATTCATAGTTTAATAAATCTCGAGGTTTACAAAGATGTGTAAATATATGGATATGGTATATTTATGCAGTTCTTATAAATAAACATGAGTAGAAATGAGCAGAAGTAAGACTTATATGAATAAGCTCTAAAGCTTGACAGATAACCTGCGCTCTAGAATGTCTAACAGTCTGTCTATTTCAAGAAATGTTAATAATATCAAAGAAATTATACATTAAACTTATTTTCTTTCATGTAAGGCAGTCATTACCAGCTGCACGAAACATTTTAGTACAACTTTAATATTTGAATTGCACTGAGCCGCCAGTTATTTTGCCTTAGAATGTACGTAATTGCATTTTTTGTAGGTGTACCTAGAACAATGTCTGCAAAGGATATTGGAAAATAAGTGGGCTGGGAATACATTGTTTACTATTGTGGGGATTTACTTGTTTCAATAAAAATCTATATCTATATCACATGTGCCAACCATAGAAATAAATATACCTAGAAAGAACGTCGCCATTCTACACGAATATATAAAACAGGTCAACTTTTATAGGTAGCTGCGCGTAACAGCTACGTTTTAAGCTCCCTCTGCGTCATTCTGCTTGTCATAGTGACGTTCATAATGATAGCAGTTGTTGAAATATTCCAATTAAAATTGAGAGAAAAATATTATGCATTATTTTGCAATTTTTTTTTTTTTTTGGATTTAGCCCCTAACAGTTAGGGGCTATATTTTTCGACGCGCGCACAGCTTCGACGCGCAATCTGGATGTATCCTTAATCAAAGGTGCCAACTTTAAAAGAGCATTAGCATAAGTTATCATAAATATTAGGAAAATCTTTAAAAAAATAAATTGCATATGAGAATAGATGCAGTGTTCTGAATCTGTGTCCAAGGTTTTCGACATTCGACCAATCATCGCTATCGGCTAATATCGCTCCTAATTCATATCCTATTACACTGATACTCTCCGAATCAGATGTCCATGACAGAAACACGGACGGACAGACGAACAGATGGATAATATAATTGGATATGTCGAAACTCTTAGGCTCCCTTATTTGATTGAACAATTAAAATTATTTGAGAATAATAAATCATCGATATTGGTTAAAATTTAATGAAAATGAGATGTAAAAACTCGTATGAGAAAATCCAATTTTTAAGGCGGTTAATAATAATTGTAATGGTGCGTCCACGCTATGCGAACCAAGCACGAGCCGAGACACGAACGAACAGAATTCTTTCGTTAGAATGTTTTACCTGTGATTCTTAAAAATATTGTCATTTAGATAGGTTACTTGTATTCTATGCAGATTTTTTAGGTTAGTTATAAAATCCCTGTGTTTGTAAAAAAAACTGACAATCGTGCTCGATTAGCGTAGCATGGACGCACCATAATATTATAAACGGATATGTGCCAGTTCAACAGTCGACAGTTTGTCAGTAGGTAGGTACATTATTGTACAGATACAGCAATAACTAGGCCAGGCAATCAAATTGGTTGACATTTCCCATATTATGAGAATGTGACATGGTTATTGTTCCACCATTGGCAATAGGTCTGAACTTAGTTAAATGGTAAGCTTTTACGCCTGGTGGAAGTCTCATACGGTTGATATAGCAATTAGTTATTAATTACCTATCTTGGCCTTAGTTTGTATTGTTTGCCTTTTGTTTTCACTCATTTAAAAGGGCTTTCTTATGTTTATTGTATTTGTAATTTTTCATAATATTATTATTTATTAAACGATACCTACAAAATAACTTAAAAAACTAAATGAATAAACTAACTAGGTAACAAGCCGCTACCAGTAGGCAACGTTCACAAAATGCTGGCTGCATAGCCATTGTTATTACAATGAATTCTAAAATAAATCTTACAGTGTGGCCGCTGAGAGAATGCGTTTCTGACACCTATTACGATGGGACTTTCAACATTCGACTTTCTGGGATGGTTCAATATTTTTTTAGGCATAACTTTGTGAAAGTCCTATTATAATCAGATTAGCCGTTTCCGTAATTTTGCCAATACTAACAGGTGTCAGAAACGTATTCTCTCGGCGCCCGCACTTTAGTATAATTAGCTAAATTATTTAACAAAAAATAAATAAAATTTACAAGCCGCAAAACAAAATAAAATATATAAATGAATAAATTTAAATAAATGAAGGGACGGACCCGTGTTATGTGCTATACAAAAACAACACAAAGGATTCAATGAAATTGGGCGAATGTAGCATGGTTGACCAGACGAATAAAAAAATCTCCTGTTGGCAAATAATTGGATCATTTTACAATAAAAATATGTAAATACAGTCAACAGATTGCTAAAAAGCCTATCAGGCTTTTTAGCAATCTGTTGTTCTCGTTGTTCTTAGTTTCAAAATATAGATTGATCGATTTCCATCATGTCAGTAAGTTAATAACAGAATTAAAACTAATCAATTATAATTTAACTCATACCTCTAACATATAAGATAATTTACTCACATAAATTATGCATTTATCCTACAAGTGCCAAACAACTTACCTACAACATACATGTGTGTGTGGACTTGTGCGGTCTGGAAGGAGGGCGCGTCTGCGGAAACCTCGCAAGTGTACCGGCCGCTGGCCGTCTGCGTGGCTGCCTCGATGGTTAACCGCTCAGCGTCGCTCGCGTCTCGCTAGCAAACATTGTACTAATAATTAATTGTCTTAAGCAATGGTTATGGAGAAATTAAACTACTCTTGTTCCAACTTACAATGACGTACGAGTGAGTGGGATGGAGATAACCATCGCTAACACAAAAATAGTTTTCTGATTTTTAGAGTACAAGCTCTGCTTAGTTCGGGATAGCAGTATGAAAAATATGTCACATGATATTTATAATTATTTCGGTTTGTAGATGTACTGAATAACGTTTATGATCTTTTCGGTTGCGATGCTCCAAAATCTATCAATTTTTATCAAAGCCTTGAATAGCAGTTCCTGGCATTCTTTATTTTATATTTATGCGGATAGGACGCGCTTCCTATGCCACGAGTTAATACGGCTAGCTAACACGTGGAGCACGGATTCGCGTAGCGTGGACGGACTTGCGAGCCTCGAACGAGCGTTTGGCTGGCGCTCGTCGCTGGCGTTCGCGTAGCGTGGAGTCACCATTAATTAACTGTAATAGTGACTGAGTGCGATTTTAAGCCAATAATATTTATATTTTTTATAAAAGTAATTGAGCTGTAGGTAATGCAATACTGGATGCAAGCGGTTCTGGTTCATATGAATTCCTTGGACTAAATATGGTTGCAAGTTCACGTTTAATTTAACTATCTTGGTACGTTCATTCAACAATTCTGATAAGCACACTCCACAAAAATCCTCCACATGCAAGAAAAACACTTTGTGAACCTTCTCTAGTTCCCAAATGAGTTCATTAAAGTTAATTAGAAACAACAATGGAACGTAACAACGCTTTACTATAAGCATTAATCACAACCAGAATCGCGCACTTACTTTAAATGAAGCTATTTGAATATATTTGAACGTAAACAAACATATTTATGACATAAAACTAATGTTTATTCATGTAACGGCTCCCAAAGGAATAAGGGAAAGTTTAAAATTCTCCAGGGATTATGTTAGTTAAGGAAAATGCCATTTGTGTCCGGGTAAACGTGACTAATAGCTGTCTCCGGAATGCCCCGGGTGTGCCCGGGTGCCCGGCTGCACCAGTTCCGGGACGGATTAAAGGCGTTTATCCGGAGGAAAGATGCCCAGACCTCTTGTATTCTTTTCGCATTTAGGTCAGTGTTAAAGTGATTACTGACAGTTAGGTGAATGAGGATTCACTCTTACGTGATTCGGTTTAAATCAAACGGTTAAGGGTGCTTATAAAGCAAAATAACATCTTAGAATTGAAATTTACCCAAGTAAATAATATTTATAAGAAAAAATATTTGTATATGGGTATTTTCATTATAAATATACGCAAGGGTTCAGTCAGAGCAAAAACATACTGGAATGAAAATTCCTCGATAGAAAAAAAAAAAAAAAAGTTACCACTAATATTAATTAATTTTTGTTTTTATTCGTGTGTCTAAATAAAAAAATCGATAAATAATATCACTATGGTTGATACTCAAGATTTTTTAAAATATTCTATACTTTACAAGTTATTTAGATTAGAAGCGTTTAGTTCATTTTTCTTCCGCGAAACACGCTATCGCCATCTCATGCCACGCGAATATTAGACATAAGTTTGTTTCATCTGCCAGTCCCTATATTTTCTGGCTTTATGCGCGCTCGAGAACTGTATTGAACGATCCTCATGAGACTGAATGATCTTTTGAAGTGATATATAATATATCTTTTTACATTTATTTACAGTGTAAATTAATAAATTCGTATTCAAAAACTATACTTTACGGATACCGGTCAAAACTCACATAACTAATACTAAGGTATGGACTATGACTTCCCAGTTATTATGTTGTATTAACACTATGTATAGGTCTGTCTTTGACCAATATCTCACCATGGTCAGTGATGATTTGGTGAGGAACTGGCTCTCAAGTGCAGCTATCGGAACACACCTATATGTGCTTAAGGACAGATTCTCAATTTCAGGGTGATAGCCAGGCAGGTGGGTATTACAAAGTACTCTACCACCGTGCTTTGGTTTCCACACGATGTTTTCCTTCACCGAAATCTAGGATCCGAACCCGGGACCTTCGTCTCGGTACACTACCACTGGGCTATTATCTTCATAATGGTATTCCCGGGAAGTTAAGCACAAATCACCAAGTGCGATGAGCTCAAAGGCAGGCAATCTATGGCTACCTTAAACAATTTCAGAGACGGTATCTTAAATGTCCAAAATGTTGCTTTCGTGCCAAGATTGGCTAGGTTTTTGACATTTGTACTGTGGAAAAACAGCTAAGTTTGACCTATAACAGTTCTAATTTAGTAGTTAAAGTTGCTGAAATCGGCTAAGAGGGCTTCAAAGAATACTTAGGTATAATACTGAACAGTAAAATAAGGCCGAATACAAATCTGTTGTAATAAAATTATTTTCACGTTTTAGAATGCCTCTAGTCAGGCAGGCCTTTGTAAATAAATTCCTCTTTTATTGTCTCACCCCTTTTACAGTTGCGTCAAAATTATTCGCCGTAAAATCTTTAAATACGTGTACATAGCTAGTTTTAAACCAGTACTGTAACTGAGTGTTGTTATAAGTTAGTTATTGGTATGTTTACATGTAAAATAAGCTTCTTGCTACTTTGTAATGTAATAATGTAATGCGCGCCGTGTTGGCGTCGACCACCAAAGTTGATGATAGTAAAATTTTCATGCGTAATTGTTTTTAGGGTTCCGAACAAAAAAGGTAGAAAAGGAACACTTATGTTGCCACTCTATCCGTAATTTGGAATATTTTTAAATAATGCTTACGCGTATTCAATTTCTTTGGCTTACACCTTCATGCAAATGATTTTTTAGTTTGCAAAAGAGGCCGTAATAATAATAATACTGGGGAAATTTCAAACTTTACAAGCGTATAAGTTTAAGTGGGGAAACTTACGAAAGGGGTTTTTAAAATTCCAATTTCAAATTTATTTATTTGCATAAAATAAACAGCAAAAGGTTTCTGCTTTTTTTAAGATGCGTAGTTTTTGATCTATGATGAAAAAAACTCGGAAAAATTCCATTCTCAACCCTTATCTTCGTAGCTCGCAATGCGGTAAATCTGAAATAATTACAGTTGATAAATGTTTATGTTAGTACCTATTACAGGAAAAATATAACGTGGTTTCTTACTAGCACAGTTTTTCAAAATCCTTCACGTACAAATTTAGGTAAGCGGTCCGGTTTTTAAAAACAGTGATGGCCCAAACTAATACGTCCAAGGAATTCGGAACCCTTAGTGCGCGATCCAGAATCAGACTAGCACTTAGCCGGCTTTATTTAACTAGCAATTAGTCAACTCAAACAAACTGGAGACTAAATGCTAAGTGAGAAACAATATTAACGAAAATTCGCTGAGAAAACAATGTTGAGGCGGAAAAAATTGTGCCCTAGATTCTTTTCCTCGTAAAAGAAAAACCGCGAAAATATGTTTGAGGAAATGAAATCTCGAATTTATATCGAGTTTCCGCCGACCGCGGTTTCTAGTGAAGGCGGAATTGCCATATAATATGTAACATACATTTACTATTATCACGTTATTCTGCTATGTGTATTCCTGGCAGGATATGTCAATTGCATAGAAATAAATATACCTAGAAAGAACGTTGCCATACTACACGAATATATAAAACAGGCCAACTTTTATAGGCTGCTGCGCGTAACAGCTACGTTTTACGCTCCCTCTGCGTCATTCTGCTTGTCATAGAGACGTTCATAATGATAATAGTTGTTTAAATATTCCAATTAAAATCGGCAGAAAGTTAAATATTGAACATTATTTTGCATTTTTATTAATTTTTATTTGATTTAGCCTCTAACAGTTAGAGGCTATTTTTATCGACGCGTGCACAGCTGCAACACTCTATCTGGATGTATCCTTAATCAATGGTCAATTGTTTATTTTTTCTTCACTTCGATTATAAAGAATATAAAATGCATGGTACGATGAAAAATAAAACGTAAAAATATAAGGAAAAACAGACATTGGTTAAAATCTGTATTCATCTACAAGAAATGGCATTTGCCAAACCAAGTTTGACAAGCAAATAATATTTATAAGATTTTCTATGTAAGTCCAATCATTTTTATTGTCATAAATAAGTAAAACCGAATAGGTATTTATTTTTTCAAGTGCATTATCGATGTTTTATATTTTAGTAAGCTTTCATTTATTATTGCTCATTAAATAGTAAAAACGAGACGTCACAAGTATTCTAAGTATATTATCTCCAGTACCCACGGTTATCTTTGTTTTAAGGATTCCATTTTGTTCAGCATACATCTACGATAATGTGAAATTTATCCCGTGAGACAGCCCTAATCTTGTGTGTGAACTTGCTTCTACGTGTTATCTTTGTTTGACTATGACGAAGACAAAAAGAAAGACGGGTATTATGATTTCCACGCTAGGTTGAAACTGAAGGAAATAAGATAGGTATTAAAATAAATATTAATCTCTCGCACTGAGTGAAAATTATAGCGAACATTTTGATCTCAGATTAATGTTGACTGTTCATCGAAAAACGACAAATAACATGTTTCCATGAACAAAACTGCAATTTTTTTTAACGAAATACTTTTATTTTCATGAGTAAACACCATTATTCATAACAAAAGAACCCCTCTTAGATGACCCCTCAGTTGTATGGGGGGATGAAGAATGTCCCTTCATTCAAAAGATTCCTTTAAAGGAGGGTGCACTATATCTGGACACGGCTCTATACTTTCTTGTTTGTAGTATCATGTCAAATGATCAAAGGTACAAGAAACTTTTGTCAGCAATCAATATGGTAAAACCGTTATATTTTGCGAAGATTCTCGTAAATCGGATTACTTGTAACACGAGTGTGGTGTAAATCAAAATTATGCTCAGATTTATTATATTCTGTAACATCAGATAAGTTAGCTAGGTAATAAATGGGAGAGATGGCAGTCAGGGTAGCTCTGGCCTATAGCTTTTATAACTTTTTGAGAACGAATGGTCTACGCATGTCATTATATAACAGGGTAGACTTGTGCTTTACTACAAATCTCCACTAAGCGATAATGTGACCGAATGTGACTTCACAACCTTTAAATTCATGATATAATGGCTTCTATTGTGCGTTTGGAGCAAAATACCAGCATGTACGTTTTTCTGTAGCTTCTGAACCCAATGAAGATAGATTACTTGCCTGCTATCAAACGCAAAAGACCTTTATAATGGCTTTGCCAAATACTGCATCATTTATTTCATTTGATACTGTAGCCGCGTTTTGTTTAAATATGTACCATTCCAATGTTCTTATTGCGGAAACAACATATTATGTTAATATTTAACGAGTCATTCTACATTAGGAGATAGCAGACCACACTTCTTGTAGGTCCAATTTGTTGGTCCAACTCAAGACTAATTAGGCTTACTATTTATTGCTTTTTCTATTTTTTCTTTTCAATAAGTAAATGTGCCACCGGCTTTAAGTCAAAGATCGGTTTCGTACCTTGCACTACTCGTACTATTCTTACTTCTAGCTAAGTACAGCGACACTAAAATAACTTATAACGTAACTTAAGAACAGTCAATCCGCCATACTTTTCATACAAAAGCTCTGTACTGATGATGGCGATGTTCAACATTTTTCGATAGATGTTTTAAACAAATTGGTATCTTGCGCACTATATCTAGCCGTATGTCTAGGCAAAAATAAAAAAAGTGTGAATCAAATTCAGTAAAAGCCTCCGAAAAACAGCGTTTTTCTTTGGACTTTAGCCATATCTAATGTACCTATAAATTGAAAAAGTAAAGAAAACATTTAGATACCAGGCTTGCAAATTTATTCGAGATTCTAAATAACTAACTTCTTTTTCACAAGAAGTATACTCTTGGAACAAGTTTTATGATATGCGAAATCATGAATGACGACCCAGCGAAGCGGCCGCGAGTGATCAGCGGAATTTACCGACTGATAACCGAAGGCTCTGATGCTTTCTCTCTTTTTTCGCAGTCAAACATTACGTTAGATGAAAGTACAAGCTTTTAGGCTATGCTTGCGTTGAAGTTTCGTTGGCCATGAAGTGCCCCCTTAACCCTCGTGAGTACTACTTCCAAAATAACGTTCATGGCAGTACGTAGTTAGTACACACATTATGGTTTTACATTTGAATATAGGTCTAAAGTTTAAGTATAACAAAATTAAGAATATTCCAAATAAGGTCCTGTCCATATTCTGAACGTATTTACGTGTGAATATATACATCTTATTATGGAACTAGCTTTTTGCCCGCGGCTTCGCTCGCGTAGACTATAAGATTTGTTCGCGTAATAAACGCAAAGATATTAAATTCGTGAAGATTCCTAATTGTTCTTGTGAACTCGGTGGCCAATGCGATGTTGAGAGCGCGGCGCGGCGACAGCTGGTGGAGGACCACGTGATCCCATCCATCAATCATCAATCAGCCAGGACTTTGCTTTTTAAATGAGTAATTTTAATCTTTTATATAAAGCCGGCCAAGCTCAAGACTTAGTCTCACTCGCGCACCGAGGGCTCTGACCTTCCTTTTACGTACTTATATTTATTGGATTGGGCCATCACTGTTGTTTAAAACCGGACCGCATAATTAAGTTTGTTTGTGAAGGAATTTGGATGATATTGAAACTGTGCTAGTTAGAAACATTGTTCTATTTTTCCTATACTTTTTCCAGATTTTTCGCATTGCGAACCTCGGAAATTGGAATTATTCATCAACAGTCAAAAAGTCTAAAAAACAATAGAAACATGTTTTAAACACAAATAAAGCCCTTTCACATGATACTTCACTTAAATTTGTAGCCCTGCTTTGAAATTGCAGGGCCCACTCTGTTCACCTTTACAACCTTTTCTCTGTGTTTACAACCGTAAAAGTAATAATTAGACTGTACAACTGTTTACAAAAAAACTTAAACCGACTTCAAAGTACACTAAGAAGTAATCAAACCCTGATCTGATGACAATGGGACCAAACGGGAAGTGGACCCTACCAGACAAAAAAAGAATTTTCCAACTCGGTTCATAAATGGCGGAGTTATGAGGTAAAAAACATAAAAAAAAAAACAACCGAATTGAGAACCACCAAAGAGGTTGAGTAGGCACCAAATAATACCTACCGCTCCCGCACAGCGACTCCTCTCAACCTTCAAACACTTTTTCAAGAAGGGTGAAGAGAGAGATTCGGTAAAGCGTGAGTGATACCCCTGGTGTTGCAAGCGTCAATAGGCAACGTTAGCTGCTTGCCATCAGACGAACAGCAAGTTTTTTATTTGTCCTGTCTTCGTCGTAAGTGTAACTATTTATATGCCCTATATATGCCTATATGGCTACCAGTATGGTACTTTTGTCGATCAGGCTGGCCACCACATACTATCGTGCGTAAAAAGCACAGGCAGGATTCCGCTCCACTCCGACTTTAATGACATAATTCATAGGGCTCTTGCCAGAGCTCTCGTGTCAGCTATTCGTGTATCGAGTGGCTTGAAGCGTAACGATGATAAGAGGTCCATCGGACATTAATGTCCTGGAGCTCATTGTATTTTTCGCGACATATCGAGGCGTCTGATTGACGGTTCCTATAGCCAAAGGGCTGACGAATACTCCAGCTAGAAGATTAGCATCACCATACAAAATGGCAACGCCCACCGCCTGCAAAGTTTGGGCACACTACCAACGGGCAGCAAATTAGATCAGCTATTATTCTCTTTGTGAACTGCTGGTCTCTTTTTTATTTTTATTTGTGTTCTGTTTGTTTTCTATTTCCCACTTAGTCTGTCAAGCAATTTCATCATATCTGAATTGTTCATGGTCGTTTTTGAGAAATCGATGAACATACATGAAAAAAGAACATACGCGTCCAACTTAGAGTTTCCTCCTTCTTTTTTGAGTCGGTTAAAAATGGGATACCTTTTATCACGGGAGAGTTCCCGCGAGGGTGGAACAGTGGGAATAGTTACTCGACCCAGAGCTATGCCATATGTAGGCAATGAACTTTAAATGAGAACACATCGTGAAGTTTTGCAGGTTCGATTCTTACTTAGGTAAGCCTTTTTCGTCAATGCAGCTGTACTTATAGCTTTTTTTGTAGTGAACAAAACTAAAAGGTCAAACGGGGGAGCGCTGACGGCTCTCATCAACCAAAACATTTGTATTAGAATCATTGATCCTGTCATAAAATTGTGAGAACGAAACCATAGTGCGATTCAGGAAAAAGACAACGCCATCTAGTAGTTCTCTCCCTCTGTGTCTCATAGCCGTGAGACGGCCTGTAAATAAATAAATTGAGATATCTTTTTTTCCCGTGAGCCGATTTTGATGAAACAAAGCCTAGTTGAAGCGCCAAGCAACGCTCAATCACCCTGTGGAAACCCCATGCAAACCCGTTCAGTGGATTCGAAGATCATCCTGTTCAAACAGACAAACAGACAGACAGAAAGACAGACAGACAATTTTTTTTTAATTGGTATTTATGTATTTGTTAGTCATTCTACATCACCCCCAATCAGTTTTTGGTAAATATATTCAATGTACAGACACGACTTTTCTACAGTTTTATTATATGTATAGATTATGCAACACCAAATGGATTTTAACACAGTAACCAATAATCAGGAAATTTTATGAAGTCTATTGTCTGAGTCTGACTTCTAAATCAAAAATATAAAAAATAACAGAAATAAACAACGATTACTTATTATGTAGGTACCTACCGTTATCTACTTCGTGGTTCTTACTAAAATTATCTCTCTATTAGCTACTACTGTCTGACGATATTTGTATAATAGGATCAGTATGTAGCCTATATACTCAAAAATATATTAATACATAGTAGGTAATGCATAAAAATAGGTATATACCATTAAGTTGAATTTACTTGGAAAATAATTTAAATATAAATTAAAACCACGCGATCCTGACTGAAAAAGCAGATCTCATTGCATAGGTACTTCACATTGCTATTTTGTAGCTTAAGTATTTAATTGCATTTCCTATCTCGTGTGTAGTTAATTTTATGATAATAAAACATGAGTTAGGTACTTGGGGTCACAAAATTTCATGAAGCCGACTGGTCATAAGCCTTCCGAAATAAAAATAAAAATATATCCTGGGACATTCCTCACACATGGTCATCTGATCCCAAACTAAGCAGAGCTTGTACTATGAAAACCAGATTACTGATATAATACATATACTACTTTTTGTTTGTAAATACATACTTAATATACATAATTACACCCAGACTCAGGACATACAGACATGTTCATGCACACAAATGAGGTCCTGTGTGGGAATCGAACCCACGACCTGCGGCGCGATAGGTGGAATCTTAACCAGAGTCTCAACCGCACCAGCTGGCCCGTCAAATAAATGTAAAAATCCCAGGATAATGAAAATGAAATGTCCCAGGATATTTTATTTATTTATTTATGTATCACAATGTACTATTATCCCAGAGTATATAAATATTACGTACAACTATTATCATAATTTACAATTTATAAACGGGCGTAGATGAAATAAATTATAACTATAACCGACCCGTACAAAGAAAATGGAATACGCTTGCCCAGTAGAAGCCTATTCACTTCTAAGTCCTTAATATTAATGGTTTCCTAGGCATTTGACTGTTATATTTCTTAGCACGACTACATAAGATCCACATTTACAATGTAATTGTTTCGTATATTATTATCCGCCTCAATGGATTTGTAACTCCTGTAATAACATTATTAATACCACGGTTAATACTCACTGGTTTAGAATACGATTTAATTATAATAGGAGAATAATGCCTCATCCGAGTAGCTATCAATAGAAATGATTAAGATCGTAATAATTAATCATTTCAGTACACAATAACAGATATTTATTTTATTGTATTATTTTATTTTATTATAATACTCATAGTATTAATTACTTATGGTATTAATAATGCAGCATATAGCCCGCCTGATGGTAAGCGGTTACCAGAGCCCATTGACCTTTGCAACACTAGGGGTATCACTCGCGCATTCTTTCCCAACAAAAATCTTTCCACAATCTTCTTGAAGAAGAACCTCATGATGTATTTCCTGTCCACTGTTCTATTACTCTAGAGAAGGTTCTTACGGAACAAACTTTGGTTAAACTTTACCTCCTATTCATCATCATCAGCCTATAATGTCCCACTGCTGAGCACAGGCCTCCTTTCACAAATCAGGGTGAAGAATGGGCAGATACTCCACCACGCGTGCCCACTGCGGATCGGCGGAGGTAGGCTAGTGGTCAACCTACTGTTGGAGTTTTCAAGCCGCCTAGAAGGCGTCCAACTAGCTTATCGACTATCACAATTAAGTGATAACCGCGACCAATGGCTTTACGTGCCTTCCGAAGCACGGAAACGCTTGATTTGAAATACCACTAGGCGGTCACCCATCCAGGTACCGACTACGACGGTGGGAGCTTAACTTGCCGATCGATTAAGAACGGCTTATCATGCTACACCACGAGCGCTTCCACATCCCTATTATCTGTCTATATAGTACCTAGTAAATAGAAACCCAATTAATCCTCTATGATGACAAGTATTAGTCCTTAATCATTTCAAGGAACTGCTCAAAGTGCCTAATCGTTATCTTGCCAGTACTGCATTGCCAATCACTTAAAGTTTACTTAGTGGACAAGTTCATAGTTGAAACAACTTAGACTTGACATTGTATAGGTTAGCTTGGAGATCGCTTTGCAGATAAGTAAATTGACAGACCTATTGGTGTAGTAGTAGCTAGACCCATACACTACCACACCGAGATTTTGATTTGAAGAGGTTTGAGATTTGAACATGATTATTTTTTATATTACATAATATAAATATATAAAGGTATACATAGTATAACAGTAGTTCTAATTTGGAAAAACCTCTAAATCGATGGAAATATTGCTATATTCAAAATGGTTCCAATTGCAATCAAGCACTGTTTGCACATGCAGATTTCAGAATGTAAATAAATAATTTTAAAACTGCTATATATGGTTTTGTATGTTTCAGTTTTTTTATAATAGGAGCCAGAGTAGCAAGCCGATGATCCACCTAGTGTGGTGGTTGGCACTATTACGGAAATATCAGAAATATTGCCAATGCGTCGCCGATTAAAGCCTAGAAAAAATCTGCCTAAGCACCAGTGCTTGGTGACAAATTTATAATCTGATGGGGTTAACAAACCAGGCTATAGTTGATATAGTTTTCTTCAGGGAAAGCCTAAGCTCAATCATCATCATCATCAGCCTTTGTTAGTCCACTGCACGACATAGGCTTGTACCAGAGCGCGCAACTTCTTCCAATTTCTCGCCACCCGAATTCAGAATTAGCAGAATATAAGACCTTTGTAGCGGCAAATGACTTCACTGTCACAGAGCATCAAAATTCAAAATTCAAAATCATTTATTCAAATAGACCGTCGCAGGCACTTATGAAAAGTCTGACTCTAATACTCTAATACCGGTTCGGAAGGTTGCATTTGCTGAGAAGAGCCGGCAATAAACTCAGCAATTACTCTTTTCAAAACAGGCTTAGGTTCATTACATAATATTTACATTCTAATCGCACTGAAAACAATTGCGTGCCCGGCGCGGCGGCAAAATTACAAAGTAGACTGAATAAATATTTAATAAGTAAATAAATAGCAAACTTAAGCAGACCAGCCCCCACAAGCAGCACCTGTTCACAAGTTCATCACTTCGTTGTTTGAAAGAAATGCCTTCAAATATTTAAAAACCTCTGATAAGAGAGTTAAGAGTGAACTAGCTCAAAGTAAACAAGCAAAATTATGCAATATTAAAAAGTCGACGGACATAACAGTATATTATAAGATATTTCTCACAACACGAAATGGCCATAAATGATATTGCGTGTTGAATAAGCCACGAATATCCCATCATCAAAGGCCTTTACAGCATAATGCCGGCAAAATAGGTTAGATTTATGTGGAGGTTTGTAACCTTAGCCTCTTTTACTGACGTAATACGCCAGTTATTAAGGTTACGGAAGCCGAAATTTTTACATAATATAATTTTTTGTTGGACTTGGGCTACTGACACAAGCTGGACTAACGCATTCAGGGACTGATCTAATGGCCCAAATTTTATGATTAAATTAATTAAATAGGTATATCCTGACCGCTTAACATTAGGCGAGGCGTATGCTTGTTTGCTCTATATCTCTATTACTATTGTTTTGGATGAAATTTGGCATAAAAATAGAATGTGTTCTGGATTAGCACAATGGGGTTTTTATCCTGGGAAAGCAATATATCCCTTGGTTACGCGGGTGAGATCGCAGGGCTTAACTAGTAATAAACAAACACAGCAATAATAACCATTTCAGCTGAAAACACAAACCGAAATATCTGTAATTAGTCGCCGACAGAAATACCCTTTCAGCATTTATTTATAGTGGCCTCAAGCCTCAATGGATGAACTGAATACATTAAAAATGTAATTATTTTCAGACTGTGAAAGCATATTGACATATTTTGTTATGAAAAAGTCACTATTTTAAACAAAACTAGTTCAATAGCGAATAATACCTTAACTTAAACTTAACGTCTGTATTTTCACCCTATAAGTAATAATTAAGTTTGTAATTGTACTAATTCGACTATTATTATAAATTTGAAGGATGTGATTTGTCAAGATGTTTGTTACTCTTTCAATCAAAAACTACTTAACGAGAGATAGATGGCGTGGCGCCACAATATCCTGCATCGCGCATACAAGCCTACTACATCCTGCATCGCGCTTGCGAAGATTTCTCGGCGATCTCCATATATACAATACAACTGTCCGACACATACAGTTGGACAGCATCGCCCGCCTTGCCACCAATATTCGGCTAAGAGAAGTTCCGGCTGCCGACACGTCAAGACTGCCGCATGTGCAGAACTTGGCATGGCACTGCTGCATAGTCGGCCGCCGGAGGGCAAGGCGTTCGCGCGGGAATTAATAGCGGCCCCGCAGTCCTGAATCCACACTTCATAGCCGCCCCGCCGCTGGTCGCTAGCCGGGCCCTTTACCACAGAATATTTAATAGTAGTACCAAAGATTTTCATAGGGCATCGTGCCTCTACCCAGATGGATAATCCGCCTTACTAAAGCATGACATTAAATTTCACTCCGCTTGAGGGGCTCCCTGAGCAAATCGCTCTCAGTTCGTACTGCGCACGGCTGTCAAATACTGACAATTCTGGCTTGTTTATTTCATGTTGCCATAGAGGCGACTATCCTTCTGGACGTTTTAAATTCTTTGAGTAGTACCTTTACCCCCGGCAGGCTTGATAAAGCTGCACAGACGGCATGAAGAAAGTTAGCTGCCAACACAGCAGCACCCATATTCGGCACTACAAGTACCACACCTAAGGCCCGTAGGTTTTCACATACAGCGAATTACAGACCTCAACATAGGGGCCATCTGGCCCCGCAATTGATTCCCCGCCCCCGCAAGGGGTCGTGAGATGACCAATACGGACAGTTGGACAGGCACGATGACCCAGACTGGCGGAAGGTCTTCCCTTTTAAATGGAGGTGTCATCCACCTTGCACCTCCATACGGATTTGGATGAAATTTTGCACACAGATAGAATATGCTCTGGATTAATACATAGGTTATTTTTTATCGCTGAAAAACATACGAAACCCTTAGAATCGCGAGTGAAACCGCGGGGGTATTTTTACTAGCCATAGGTAGTCTGTGGCCATAGTAAAAATATATACTGATAAAATATCTACTCTTATCTACTAGCTGTCCCTAGAGGATTCACCCGCGTTGTAGGAACAAATATCATATGCTTATCTCAGTTTTTCGAGCAATTTTTATTAAAACTGCTTCTGTATTTTATCTCAGAAAATCGAAACAATCGCAAAAACTCATTTTCGCGGTTTTTGTTGTATTCTCTCATAAATAAAAAAGGTATTTATATTTTTTCCCTGTGTAAGTGTCAACTGACAACTAACTTAGAATTTCAGAATCCCACAACGCCGAGGTTGGACTAACACTACTACGTGCTACTACTAAGATCCCCACCCCAGGCTATTTCGGTATCTAGATTATATTATCGACGCACCAAACGCATACAAAAAAATTCATTCAAATCGATCCAGCCGTTTAGGAGGAAATCAGTGACATACACACGTACAGTAGAATTTTATATATAAAGATGAATCCCTATTTCCCTTGGTCACGCCATCTCGCGTGTAGGGTAGGGTAGGGTAAGGTAGGGTAGGGTAAGGTAGGGTAGGGGTAGTGGTAGGTTAGGGTATAGGTTAGTAGGACACCACGTGAACGAAGTCGTGCCGGGCAGCTAGTATTATATAAAGTAAGGATTTATTAAATGATGCGAAAAGTTGTATGAAGCAACGTAGGGCAAATAGGTAACATGACAGTAGCATGTAAAGAATTGTCAATAACACGTGACATTAATTCCATTAGAACAAGCTATAATTCAACAGTTGTGCTTAATGCTTCGATACATTAACATAATCGCTCGATTGCCACTCGACAAGGCTTATCTGTATCGCATAACAAAGTGGCAGTAATCGATATCTGAATGTGACTTATTGATACGCAAATACGCTACAAGTACCTACTGAAATAAACAAACGAGATATGGCATCACATTTCAACCGAAACTTTGAATTTGGTATAACCTTTATTTTCATAAGAGTAGGTAACTATATCGTATTGATGGATATGTTGTGCGTATTAATGAGGATCGCAGCCAGTTTTCAGTAATGAAGCCATGTTGCGTCCGCACAATAAAATTTTAGTGGTCCATATGGACGTAAAATTACCCTGTTACTTGGAACTCGGCCGCATCGTTATCATTCTATACTGTTTCCAAATGTATAGTTATTTCTTCTATTATTTATGGACTGGGACTGTTAGCATTACGCTAAGTTTCTAACGTCATGAAATTATTGCGGGCTTGATAAACTTCTTGACACGACGATGTATTGTTGTTGTTGTACGTGGATTGTTTATGAGTTTGTTTAGATTATATTATTATGAAGCCAGTTAACATAAAGATACTTTAATATGCTTAAATAGAATAATATTATTGTAACATTCACTAACATTGTGAGATTACCGTTCAGACTTAAAAGTCATTACACTAACTATAAATATTTTCCTTCAATAGTAATCTATTGTTCTTCGAGCTACGAATAGCTTTCGAAGGCACATTATGTATTTGCCAGTAAGTAAATATATCAAAAATTGTTTAAATTCAAACATAACTTTAAAACTCGCCGAAATAATTTATAACTCCACTAATCGTCTTTCACTTCTATCTTCGTTTGATGATAATTTCGGCTTCTTCAAAATGATAATAATCAACCGTTTTAATATAAAATGAGTACAAAGTTCTCAAAATTACGTTCAGCACGAAATAAGCGTTGTAAAATTGGAAGACTTGAAGCCAGCACTGTATCAACCGGGAAGGAAAGTTGCAAACTTAATTTTATACTTGTTATAATTTTGTCGTTCTTGGGTTTTAAGAGAAATGACTGAGGAAATTCCATTTTCATAGCAATAAAATTTCCGCTTGTCAGTCAAACGGGAACGTCCATGTATTAAGGGAATTCTGTATTCAATTTGTTGTGTACTTATATATTTTGCTATTATTTGGCGTATTCCGGACCTTAAAAGGAAAGAAACTGAAAGCTTATAAGATCACTCTGATGTCCGTCCGTCCATCTGTCACATTGGTTTTACACGAAGACCATACTTGGTCTTGATCTTGACGAATGACGCGCACATATGTTCACTCATAAAAAAAAAAAAAAAAGATTATTTTCGGGGGTCAGTTTGGAACCAAGGTTTTAATTAGCATTTCGTGTATGGGGCGAAAATCATTTTTAAAATTAAAAAAAAACAATTTTATGTTGTCATCATAACGATAGCATAGCTCCTCCCCTGAAAAGAGACAGGGATCTGTGTTAGCGATGAGAACGCTATTTTAACATTTACTCATACGTCGCGTCGGTTATTCAAAATCCATAAAGACGAAAGAAAGAGAGAAAATTACTGATAATTTCTGTAGAACCCGGGATTAGTGATCGCGATGAAAACACCATTTTAATATTTACTCGTACGTCATACTAAGTTGACCCACCCTTTGCGAAGGGTTAACAAGAAAAATAGCAAATGCATTACGCGTCGTAGTGTCCCTCGTAAAAGCAAATAAAACTGATAATCGCGTATCAAATCGCAGTGTTGAAATATTGAGTTAAACACGGAAAAACTATTTTATTTTAGCAATATGATAACTTACTAACTTAATGTTATTGCCTTATTTTGTTCTATAAGATGATTTAATTTTAAGTTTTTGTACCAAACTATATCCCAGCTTATTACTATCATTATGAGAGTAAGGTATATGAAACTGAGCCTTTGAAACTTGAATACAAATAATGATTTGTTTAAAATAAAAAATAAAACTCAAAAGTCTAGTCTGGGCATATCACTAAACTAACTCTCCTTGGTTATTTTTTATATCACTGTGGCAAACAAGCCTGGCCCGCCTGATGGTAAGCAGTGAGATCAGATAGCCGTGTATGAAGTATTCTTCATCTTCTGATAAATAAGATTAATATCTGAATAAGTATTTAGTTTCTGAACTGGCTTCAGGCTAACTTAGCTCTCAAAATAATCGGATTATTTACCAATAAAATCTACAGACTACACTTCGCAAGGGCAAGTAATCTAAAGTTAAAGTAAACTATAGACTTACGTCGACTTCTATACCGGGGATTCGGAATATCTTGAGAGGCGGGACGTCTCTTGGGGAGTACCTGCAGAATTCTCTATCGCCGCGGTACCATTTGACTGAGTACAGGACCTCCTGTTCTAGATCATAGAGGCACTTCATTTCGACTTTGGAGCCGCGTTCTACTGCATCTGGTCCCACCACGTGAACGTTACGAAGACTGAGTGAACCTGGAACAAGATGTTGGTTATTAAAACCATTGATAGCACCGTGAGTATTTAATTCGTTCAAAAAAGGGTATTGTACAGATTTAGATTTAGTCCGTCAAAGCGTGTGTAACTATTGTTTGGGACTTGAATTTAGTCGCGCACAAATAGAAAGTCATTTCGCTGAATATTAAAAAATACCAATATCAGTATTCTGAGACAGGTAGAGCATAGCGTGTATTCACTTAACGAGCATCTCGACTGGGGAAGTACCTACAGAATACCAGAACCAAATAATTTTATGTTGTGTTTCTGCGCGTGACTAGGAGGAGGAAAGGGTCAGTCTTCGAAGGAAATAACGTTATGCTCTACCTCGCTTCCAAGTAAAGACATAATTCACACTTCACAGGCAATTTAGGTTCAGACCTGTAGTCAGACTCTAAAATAGCGCTCGTTCGGAAGATTGTCATTGAAATCACGATCTATAGAATTTTTTTTTGGTGTATTGTATTTTTTAATTCCACAATGAATGGGGTCAAACATGTTATTAGCAAATAATTAACCTACCATCATGACTGTCATCGATAGGCATTGTATTATCAATTGTGTGCTGCATATAATAATATCCTGTTTACAATATAAAAATGTGTGCTTTTATTAGTGAAGCAAATTTTTCGGTACTTGACTGGGTATGAAGTTAAAATTTTCTCACTTTTTACATTAAGCTACCACATTATACACGAGTTCGTAAGCAAACTACAGAAAGTTAACTTATTTTTAAGCAACCGAACATCAACAGCTTTACTACTGAAGTGAAAAACTCTTTGAAGTTAGCATTTTTGTGAAGGTACACGGGGATCTGTTCACTAGGGCTGGTGATATGTATCCACGCAGCACGAGAAACACTGATAGGCTTGTATTGAGCCATAAGCCGAGAACGATGCAGTACTACAAAAACTGTTCAGCAATGTGCGTTCAAATATATAATAAAATACCCAAAGAAATAACAGCTCTGACGAATATAAATAAATTTAAAACTTGCTTATTTAAATGTTTAAATAATTATATTTTTTTTTTTTTTGAATTTATTTGACATTGATAATTTAATATTTTGTGTTCAAATGTTTTAATAATATAGTTTGTTAGTTGAATAGTAATAAATATGTTCTTATATGCCTATGTAAAATATGTTGCATGCTATATATAGTAGCAACACATGGTATGCTCTATGAATTTTGTACCTGACATCTTTAATACCATGTGAAGATTATCTTATCTTATCTACTTTTACCTAATACTACTTTATATGAATTCATAAAATATTTTGTTTCGTTGCAACCAGCTTTTCAAGTATATAATAACGAATACGAGTGGCGGTAAAAATACGTTTCGATATTACTCTACGTGGTGTCGCGTCGCGTCGCGACGGTGCAAATACATTAGTAAATGCATTATCCAGTTTGTCGCCGTCTAAGAGTTCAGGCAGAGTGACGCAGACCACTCCAGACAACCACATCTACGTACACGTGATATTCTTAAACGTCACCCGAGACGAGTGTTAAGAGGAAAGAATGGCTGCAAGAAATTTCGAAAGTAGGTTTTTAACATATCTATTGCTGTCGCGCTGTGCCCGAGCTATCCCGCCCGAGGGCGATAGAGACAACTACAGCTTGGACCGATAGTACCTATTAAATTAGACGAAATCTCTATTTCGTAATTGCCGGTTTTCTCCACCAAAACTAGACCGATTTAAAAAAAATATCAAGTATCATAATAAGAAGGTAAGTTTTTGTGATTTTAGAAGGGTCCGCATTCTTATAATAATTAATTTATGGAGAATAACACAACCGAGGGACATACAGTGGTACCTACAAATTGCATGGTAGAATAATCATTGCTCTATTGTCATTATCCAGAGAGGAAACTGAGGATAACGTTTGTATGGAACAAACGCCACCAGCATTTCCTCTTAATAGTCGGATCCCAATTGAAATCGCAACTGTTACCTAAATTTATCTCTTATACATAACTAGCTGTCTCTCGCGGTTTCACCCACGTTTCGAGATAAATATAGCCTAGAACTCAGGGACAATGTAGCTCAATGTAGCTTCCTATTAGTGAAAGATTTTTCAGAATCGGCAGTGCAATTCTCTTATTTTAGTGTGCCATTTTGGTGTGGATATAGTGGTCCTCATTTAGAATAACACCATTGTATGTACCTATATTCTACAAATAAATATTTTTGATTTGATTTGATTTGATTTGATTTGATTTGATTTGATTTGATTTGATTTGATTTGATTTGATTTGATTTGATTTGATTTGATTTGATTTGATTTGATTTGATTTGATTTAGTGTCAGTCGTTCAACCACACGATCGCGTCGTGGAACGCGTTGTTGTTCTGTTGACATTAATATAATAAATAAATAAAATAAATACTCACGGTCATCTGATCGCAAACTAAGCAGAGCATGTACTATGGCAACCAGAGAACTGATATAAAACATACCTGTCTATAGGCTACTTTTTGTTTGTAAATACATACTTAATATACATAATTACACCCAGACTCAGGACACACAGATATGTTCATGCACACAAATGCATGTCCTGTGCGGGAATCGAACCCACGACCTGCGGCGCGGCGGCGGCGCGATACCAACTGGCGTCGGCCTAATAGGGCGGATGGGATGATTTTTGCAAAGGCTGTTTTTGACTACAATCTTACAACGTGGTTAGGTAATGGTGATGTTGTAAGTGTAAGCAAATAAAATGGACTAAAGCTCAATATTGTAAAATTCTTTTCATACCTTTGTTAAATTTAATATTTTTATAATAGCTATTAATTATTGTTACTTTTAAATATAATGTCCATAAAGTTGTGTTTTTCAAAATAAATGTTTTTTTTTCTTACTAGTTTCATTAATATTCAATTCGATCCCAACTGAATCTAGAATCGGTGGAACTAATCTCTTTAGTACTAATATCGCCATCTGACACTTGATATGGCAAGATTAGAGGCTTAGCCTAATTTAGGCTCTCAATTCTATTTACGTAACACATATATTCTCGTACGTTCGATAGATCTTGAATTGAGATAGATGGATAGATATACGCTAAACTTTACTAATCCCTGCAATTGACACATTAGTAATGCTGGCAAGAGTAAAGTTTCAGACTACTATCAAAACTCAATGTTTTGATAGTTGTCTGAACATACGTTTTATATATATTTTATGCATTCTTACTCCCTCCGTTCTAAGCGTTTTATGTTAACACTAACAGAAACTTTCAGATTTAAACCGTTTGACACATTCATGCGCAGGCGTGACTGTACTCCAGATATTACTACAGCCCTACCCGTCCACCAATGGGTGGTCTCGTCTACTCAAAGCGTGGATCAGATCTCATATAGAGCCAAGCTTATAACTCTACTCGACCTAACTCTACAAGCCGTAACTAAACAAACTCTATACCTTAGTCAAAATATGTGGTTTGGCCGATTCGCTATCGTCACATGGGCGTAAAGTGAAAAATGTATACCCAGTCAATTACTTTTCTGTAATACAATAGTTCTTTAGCGAAACGGCCAATCCACATATTTTGACCATGGTGTGTAGAGTTTGTAAAGTTTGGGTTTGTAGAGTTAGGATGTGTAGAGTTATAAGCTTGGCTCTACATGAGATCTGATAACTTTTTGACAGTACAAGCCATATGGTCTCGTATCAGCAACATTTTACATGAAAAAGTTTTTGGTGGGATTTAACTTCTTTTTGTAAGTTGCTTATGACAATTTTTTTTTATTTTGTGTATTTTTTTGGTGTAAAGTTTCCAAGTTTTAGATTTTTGTTGTTGTTTGTGTACTAAACAGCAGCAACAAGCTTACAGAAGCGCTCGTGGTGTAGCATGATTAGCCGTTCTTAATCGATCGGCGAAGTTAAGCTACGTTTGTCGTGATCGGTACCTGGATGGGTGACCGCCTAGTGGTATTTCGAATCGAGCGTTTCCGTGCTTCGGAAGGCACGTAAAGCCGTTGGTCCCGGTTATCACTTAATTGTGATAGTCGTTAAGCTAGTTGGATGCCTCCTAGGCGGCTTGAAAAATTCCAACAGTAGGTTGACCACTAGCCTACCTCCACCAATCCGCAGTGGGCATGCGTGGTGGAGTATCTGCCCATTCCCTTTCACCCTCATTTGTGAAAGGAGGCCTGTGCTCAGCAGTGGGACATTATAGGCTGATGATGATGATGACAAGCTTACACACCAAATTTCAGCTTTCTAGGACTTCAGGAAGTACCCAAAGAGTTTTGATGATCATCATTGAGTCAGTGACGAAATCGGGGTGTTTTAGATATCAATAAAATCTAAAGTATAAGAGCTATGTTATTGTATGTTTAATAAGTTCACTATTGACATCCCGAGAATTTTGTTTATCTGGTATAATCAAAACCCAAGTTATTAGGGTTCAAAAAACGACGAAGCGCTTCGAGAAAAGGTAGGTAGTGCCCTTGCGCTTCGCTTGGCTCGTGTTGGCGGGGGGCACTCCCATGCCCTCAGATATAACGCCCCCGATATAGAAATGATACAATGACGTAGGTACCAAGTACATACATACATCATTCAAATATGGACACCATCCATTATTTCTTGATTGATTAATAGGCCGGTAGATTATATGTATAGATTTATTGGGAGTATTAATTGAAGATACTGACGAGAATGAAATTAAAACAGGTTTATTCAACGTATACTATATTATGTACATATACAACGTATACTATGTAGGTTCCGAAGATGTATTTTCGGAGCCTGCCACACTCATCAGGCGTCATTTTTTGTTGCGACAAAACTGGTCAGAGACAGAATAAAGTTCGCAAAAAGTCCCAACCCAAACCCAAACGGCTTAATTAAACTACTTGTTTACAATTGATTTCACATTTACACAATACATTCAATGCAAGGCAAACAAAACCACGACACACGATACGGCAGCATAATCCCTAACAAACCCTACTATTTGATTTGTAAGCCTGCAATCAACAATCAATAAGTTTTCATTATTCAGCTGTCCTAACATGCGTGTCTATTCGTCATTTTGGGTTGAGAAATAAGTCAGCTGCTTTTTATAATATTGTTGACATTTTATCCGTTTTACTGCCTCTGGACTGACTAATGACACCCTTTATGTCGAAATTATTGTTTAGCTTGTTATTTATTTGAACTGAATTGCTTCATGAGTGTCAGTCGAGACTTAACTGTTTATCACATCGTAATATTTTTAAGATAATAATAATTACGTATAATAGGTAGGGTAGAAAATGTTGCATAGGTTTAGAATCTAATAGAATAAAAACCTCTACTTCTGGCAATGTACACATAACATACCAACAACTCAAATTATGCAATGGTACTTAAAGTTGATAAGAAAGTGAAGAAACACTTTCTTACTCCTCCATCCAATTTGAGTTGTTGGTATGTTATGTTTACATTGACAGAATTCGAGTTTTTTATTCTATTTGATCTTAAACCTATGTTTCTACATACTAGAAAAATTAAGGATTAATCATGGGGTATGATGAAATTAGTTGACAATTTGACGATGGTCGTCGAATACGAAACCAATCTATTTGTAGTGTTTACATAACCATTTCCTGCTCTCTTATAATAACTCCATAGTAATGAATAAAGAGCTTCAAAGGTAACCATTACAAACTTCTGTAAGGTATTTCCAACAGGTCCCATGAATGAATAATTGATAAGTGTTGATAAACCGCTTTGTTGTTTCGATGTCAGTCCAATGTAGCCGTACATAAAGTATTCAGTTCCTATTATCGAATAAGAGATAAGTAGGTACCTATAATTAATTTATTTAGGTCATCAGAGACTTTAGTAGACCCAATTATCTATTTCATATCTAAGGTAATAAGGTTGAAGTCAATATTATTAATCGGCTATAAAACTTATAGTAAATCTATATTATTTCGAAAACTATTGAGTCATTTTTTATTAAGGTTCCGTACTCAAAGGGTGCCAAACGGGATCCTATTCATAAGACTCCGCTGTTCATCCGTCCATTCGTCCGTCCGTCTGTCTGTCAGCGGGCTGTATTTCATGAACCGTAATAAGAGAGGTAGAGCGTAGCGTTTATTCGCTCAAAGAGCAGCTCGACTGGGGAAGTACCTCCCACCTTACAGAATACCGCAGCCAAATTACTTTATGTTGTGTAAAGTTGTGTTCCTGCGCGTGAGTAAGGTCGCCAGAGCTCATTGGGAGGGGGGAAAGGTCTGTAACGCGTGAGCGATGCTTCGTGGTGCAAGCGTCCATATGGCTACGGTAACCGCTTACCATCAGGTGGGCCGTATGCTTGCTTGCCGACTTAGTCGTATAAAAAAAAAAACCTGTAGTAATTTTTTTAAATATGCAAATAAAAGCTGCTAAAAATTCTGTTTCGTATAAAAATAATGATACATTGCTATCGTCCCTATACAGGTAACATACCTACCTAATGTAACAATTAAGGCCAGCCTACAAAGAGGTAAATAAAATATTCATCAAAACCCTTTGATGGTGGAATTCAGTCGCAAATAAGAAACGAGATTAAATGTGGAGTAGCATCGAGATTGCGGAACTTGAACACATTCTGTGTCAGCATTCATTCGTATGTACAATTTAGTGACTAACCTTTATTACGCAATTGCTTGAAACATCTGCGACCTTTTTATTAAACCCGTAATAGATTCTGGGTCGTCGTCAAATATACTGTTACAGCAAATTTGTCTTGTTAAAGGACCTTCAATCTCTTTTCAATAGGTACCTGTACATAAAAGATTGTAATTGCTTGTCAAAGTTTAAATAATCCCTAGCGCGTTTTGATGGGCAATATCTTTTATCAATCGAACAACTTCAAATAGCAGTAATAAATGTTTATAAAAGCAGAACGATTAAGATATCTAGTCGTAAATAAAGGTGGGTGAACTGGTGACAGTGACTGCGAAAAGCTTTTGAAAGCTTTTTGCAAATTTTTAACCGACTTCAAAAAAAGGAGGAGGTTATCAATTCGGTTGTATTTTTTTTTTTTTTTTATGTTTGTACCTCATAACTCCGTCATTTATCAACCGATTTGGAAAATTCTTTTTTTGTCTGGAAGGGTACACTTCCCGTTTGGTCCCATTGTCATCAGATCAGGATTTGATTACTTCTTAGTGTACTTTGAAGTCGGTTTAAGTTTTTTGTAAAACAGTCCAATTATGAGATATTCATTATATCATGCTCAATAAAACAGTAATAGGTATAAACACGCTTTTTTAATTAATTTATTTTAGACAACTTACACAGCATAATTAAATTACTATACAAATACATTTTTAAATTTACAATGCCTTTACGAAGCTGTACGTTTATAAATTTTGATTACTATACCTACGAGTACACACGGCTAGTGATGCCAAACTAAGTAGAGCTTGTACTATGGAAACCAGATAACTGATATACCTACTAGGTACTACGTTTTCGTATCTTTACATAGAAGAAATAAATTAAAATTAAAGCTTAAAGAAAACATAAAAGAGCCATTTAGATCATCGATTGGACCAAATTATATTTTTATGCCTTTTGCGGTTGAGACCATGAGACCGTAGGGTTCCAAAGCTCGCCGTTTTGCTCGCACTTTGTCATCAAAATTGATCGAGGCCCTTGAAGACCAGCGGGCGGGGAGCTTTTTCCGCCAACGCATCAGCTTGGCTATCGAAAGAGGAAACGCTGCCAGCATTCTGGGAACCTTGCCGTTAAGCGGCAGACTTGAGGAAATTTTCTATATATAGATTGTAATTTGTACATATTTGTTGTAATAAAAATTCAAGATAAAAAAAAAGGTATTATAATAACGCAGTAACGTTAAAGATAAATTCATTGCGCTGCTTATATTTAACCAAAACTGTACGTCTAAAAACAAGCAACACATTCATAATTTAAGTTAAAGAACCTCACTACCCACATGTTCTAAGTAAGCCACCGTGAGATGGTTGGCACTGACAGTTTAAGTAGTGTCGCGTCGGAAAAGTTCGCTATTTACGCTAGTAGGTCTCAAGTTATTGGACAAACCTGCTCCAAGTGTCATGTTTAACACACACCTGTAGGTGATTTTTTTGTGTTGATATAAAAATCTTGTGACACGTGTAGTACAAATATTTTCTGAGAATTCATATTTATTTAAACTGTATAAATATTCAAATTCAATTCAAAAATCATTTATTCAAATAGACCTTCGCAGGCACTTATGAAAAGTCTGACTCTAATACTCTAATACCGGTTCGGAAGGTTGCATTTGCTGAGAAGAGCCGGCAATAAACTCAGCAATTACTCTTTTCAAAACAGGCTTAGATTAATTACATAATATTTACATTCTAATCGCACTGAAAACAATTGCGTGCCACGGCGCGGCGGCAAAATTACAAAGTAGACTGAAAAAATATTTAATAAGTAAATAAAGTATAATATTATAAGACCTTTCCAACAATACTCAATTTTAAAAGCTTATGGAACTTACAATGACATTATCTTAATCAACGTAATGTGTACTGAGCGTGACATTCTTGCATTTAATTAAACTAAATATATCATTATGAAAATGTATAGAAACCAACAAATGAAACCCACAGCTCACGAACAGCTACACAAATACCAACATTAGATTTATTCCAAACGGTATATTTGCTCACGGAAAAACTCAAGACGAGCCACTTCCCCTACATTTGGATTGGAACTTATCTCATCCATAACGTTCTCTACATTAGTATTCCGTGGCCAACCCCTCGAAACCGTTTCTGAGACGTCAAACGACCCTCGGCATGTAGCTTTACTAATCACATAATTAAGCCGTTGTATTTTATTGTATTTGCGTCCGTAAGCTATATTGTTATTGGTCCGAAACTGACAAGTCAAAAATAAAACTTAATATCACAACAAAGCAATAAAGAAGCTTCTAAAGGATTTGTTAGAAAATAAGTGGTAGACCACGAAAGCTCTTTGAAATATGAAAAGAAGTGCTGTTCTATAACAATATTTCAGTGTTATTCTCATTTGGGCAGAAATAAGTATTTTTCTACGCCATAAAAACCGCATATTATACTGATATCTCATATAAATGCTTGTACACAAGTTGTAACGGAATTCTGAATATCGTTGCATCATCAGGGATATCGACTGTGCTGACACATATCTTTAATGAGGTCATTCAGTTTTGTGTGTTCCGATTATTGCGTATTTGAGGGAAGTGATGCAGAGCTGATCGGTCGATTGATATGTGTAGGCAGCAACCGTTACCTGAAAGCAAGCCATTAACCTTCTGCGATTCAAAGAGGTCATTAAGCCAATGATGAAGCCTGATGAAACGATAAAACTTTGAGGATGACAGCCATTCAATTTATGAGCTAACTTTAAAAAAAAATGAAATGGAAGTAGAAAAAATCCTGAAATATTGTTTAGAACAGTTTCTATACAGTTCATTTTCAGGTCGGGAAATTGAAGTGATATCTCTAGTGAATAATGGTTTCTATAGTTTTTCCAACAAACGTCGATAAACTACAATATTGATGACATCATTTATCATTTAACCCTACAAGTCGGTCCTACAAATGAAGTAATTATATTATTATTAATTCCAGAATTCATAATAATTATATTATAATCAAAAATCTATACATATAAAATGCTTTGTCCTGAATGATTGAGAATCAACGCACAGCCTAAACCGCTGATCGTAGAGACCTGAAACATGGAGGGTTTGTTCATTGTATGACGTAGGCATCTACTAGGATAAGAAAGGATTTTCCGAAATTCTACCCCTAAGGGGGTGAAAAACAGGGGCAAAGTTTGTATGGGACAAAGTGATTCCTTGGTCCGATCTACTTCAAATTTTGCATAAACATTCCTTAAAAGAATTGATGGAAGACGTATTTCGTATTTTATTGAAAGTCATCGCCTAGCGGGGTCAAAAAGGGGTAGAAATTTATTTTAGGGGTGATTTGCATCGAGGTTTATATCGATACTCCTTAGTATTTTTGATTTAAATAACATTTTTTATTTTGACACAAGTTTGAAAACTCAATCCGATTTTCACAGATTACAGAATAAGGCAGATGGAGAGAACGGAAAACGGGAGTGAGGCCAAAAAAGCAAATACAAATTAAAAAACACATACCAGGGGGGCGATTACGTAACTAAATTTCAATCATTTTCGAATTGAAATCGGTTCAATATAGCGGTTTTCTGATATCTTTTTTAAGTTCTGATAACTGCAAATACAAACAGTGGTTCATTAGAAATGGAACCATTTCCGATTTTGTAATATTTCTACCGATTCAGAGGTTATTTCAATCGGAATTTCATTGCAATAAAGTTACGTAATCCAAGTACTGGTATGCGCTTTTGAATTTGTATTTGCTTTGTTTAAAAATCTTTATTTAACGAAAACATTTTCTTTTTAATAAATTAGCACACAGCAGCTTTTGAACATAGCAAATACAAATTCAAAAGCGAATACCAGGTATATGTTTTTCAATTTGTACCTAATTGCTTTTTTTGGCCTCACTCCCGTGTTTCGCGCGCTCTATCTGCCTTTTGTTCTGGAAACTGAAATGCTCTTTAAAATTGGAATGTCAAATATTAAAGAATATTTAAATTGGAGTAGGATTCGAAATTTGTTTGGAAGTTCATTTTCTCGGACTTTTTGGCGGGAACTTGCAAAGTGACGTTACGTTTTCATTTTTATTTTCATAAATTCGTGTATTTTGAGTTTTGCACGGTGACAGACTGCATGAGGACTATGTGAAAGTGATTTATTGTGACTAGAACTTATATAATACTAGCGGCCCGGTACATGCTTCGCTACGTATAAAGTGAAATAATAAAATCGTGAAAAATGAAGAACCGCTCGACCGATTTTGTGCAAACTTCACATAAACCATCTACTAAATAGTCCGAACAAAGCCTAAACATTTGGTTTGGATAGGTGAACAACGAAAAGTGGCATTGATTTTTATATATATAGATAACTGGAAATTGGCAAAATAGAAGCCCCGTATGACGCCAATGAAAAAAGAATTTCATTTTCTCTATTTCATTAGAATATTTTGATTGTAGTTAATTTAATTTCTTTCTCATTTGTTGTTGTAATAATTAAATAAGATTCTTTGAGTTCGATTTTTTAGTGTAGGTATAATATAGGTTTTTAGTTTTAATTGTAAAAATATCTGTGTTTGATTTCTTGTGTCTAATAATCAGCGTGCATTGGTTTTCGAAGGAGAAAATTCAAACCGTACGCGGGTGAAACCGCGGGGGGTCTGCAAGTATTATTGTAAAAATTAAATAAGGTACCTATACGGATAATTTCAGTTCTGGAAATAGTATATAGTTATGAAATAATTTGATTGGATAGTAAATTCCATACGTTTCAATCTGAAGCGTATAAGTTTCTAGAAATTTAAAACTTTTAAAACTAAAACATGCTGTGGTATTTCATTAGATTGTTGTAACGGGCGTTATTGGCTTTGCAACATTGGTTTGCAGCAGCGACCAAATTATAACCTTATATCGGCCACAAACAATTTCAGTAAGTTATTACCCCTGAGGCGAGATTTTAGATAAAGGGCGCGACCTCCGAACCCCAACACTCACGCTTTTCTTCGCCAGTGTCTTAACGTAATTAAAATCACTACGAGCAAATTAAGTTTAACTTACTTTGTTTGGTTTCCGACAGTAATTACTAACTTGTCTTTTAAACGTGATGAATAAAATATTTTTCAATTTATGTCATGTCATAAAGCAGTTAGACATGTAAATTACAATTGTCTTTTTGATTCGTATTTGAATAAATATAGAATCACTTAATTTTCTTGAATTTTATTCGAAAGTTTTAATATATTTTAACCGACTTCAAAAAAAGGAGGAGGTTCTCAATTCGCTTGTGTTTTTTTTTATGTTTGTTACCTCCTAACTCCGTCATTTATTAACCGATTTGGATAATTCTTTTTTGACTGGAAGGGTACACTTCCCGTTTGGTCCCATTGTCATCAGATCAGGATTTGATTACTTCTAAGTGTACTTTGGAGTCGGTTTAAGTTTTTTGTAAAACAGTCCAATTATTCCTTATACCAACATACACACATACTACTATATTCGTGATAAATAAATGAGTGGTGATAATGGATGTAAGTTGAAAAGGTCGTGTCATACCTTAACATGATAAGAAAAGGCAGTATGCGGCACCTGAGTCCACAGATATATCTCAGTAACTTATGAGCGAATTCTGTTAAGCTAGAAAAGTTGACATTGACAAAATAACTTGGGACAGCTCATTTATCATTAAGTGTACTCGTAAAAGTACGTGCGTATAGAATAGCAGAATAAGTCAAAGTCTACGATTTGACCTTCGAATCAAGTATTGGAAGAATCTGAATATTCAAAACGACTTCTGAGTAATGTCGTAAGTGTTTCCCAACACATACCCTGCCCTGTTACCCTGCAAGGCTAAAGAGCTCGAGGGTAGAGGCGCGTCATAATTCCTGGAACGAGTCAACGCGGTCCAACGTCAGCCCATTTGAAAATAAAAAAAAAACTAGTGAGGTGTTGTGGAAAGCGCGACAGAAGCGCAGAGTAAAATTTTATTACGCGGCGATCATTAAACTTTGGGTTTGATTTTGGTCCGCATCCTGAGCGTACGTCAAGAAACTTCGATTGAAAAACTGGGGTTGGTGTATGAATATACTATTTTCAAATTGGTGATATGATATCTACACCGGCTGATGTGCAGTGCCGCGCCTGAGATATCGCCCGCTCCGCTTTGCTTTCCCTCCTTGCAACTCGCACTTGCAGTCAGTTAAATGAAAATTAATTAATGCATAGTTTATAATACCATTAATAGAATAGAATAGAATAGTATAGAATAACTTTTTATTTGAAAGTAAAACAATCAACTATACTTATACATACTCAAACTAAATTATAAATAAATGTAATTAGTTAAATTATATTATTAGTTTAGTTTAGGCATAGAAATATCATAAGTATCTAAGTTTTGGTATTTATCTATTATTATGCGGTTTGTAAATAAATCAATAACCTCTTTTTGTACTTACCCAAATAACTTAATTTGTTTTGTCTAGACCCACTTAATAAACGATGATTATAATAATAATAATGATGTGGACCTTGCTGCCTCCGTGGCCTGGCTACAATTAGGTGACCCCTTTGGACAACCCGAAGGTTTTGTCTGTGCAATTATGGACGAGGTTGTGATGACGAACAACGGAGATTTATCTTGAGGGATGGAACCATCGACATATGTTGGGCATGTCATCGCCCTGGTGAATCCCTCAGGCATATAATCTCCGGTTGTTCGTGTCTCGCAAATGGTGAATACTTTCACAGCCACAATCACGTAGCCAGGATAATCCACCAGCAACTTGCCCTGAGATACCACTTAGTGACGTCTGAGGTGCCGTACTACAGGTATATGCCAGAATCGATTCTCGAAGATGGTCATATCATACTATACTGGGATCGATTTATCAATACTGACAGGACTATTGTCGCCAATAAGCCTGATATAGTATTGATAGATCGCCAAGGGCGCCGTGCAATGATTGTTGATGTTACTGTCCCCCATGACGAGAACCTCGTGAAGGCGGAGAAAGATAAAGAAAGCAAGTACATATCTTGAACTCGCACACGAGGTTGTCGACATGTGGGCCATTGACACGGCAACCATTGTACCAATAGTCGTTTCCGCCCATGGCCTAATGGCGTGGCTGGATCAAGGGCCAGATTCAGAAGGCAGTGCTCCTGGAAACGGCACGCATAGTGAGGAAGTTCCTCTCTCTGGAGCCTTGACCACCGGTACCTAGGACCCTGTTCCCGATGCCGGTGGGGTACTATTTTTAATATTTCTAAATGTATTTTATATATATATATATATATATATATATTTAAAAATGTTAATTATAATGTGACAAATAAATAGATGAAATAATAATAATAATAAATCTTTATTTTCAGGCTTCTTGTGGCCCGAGAGAGGTATAAAGTTAGTATTCTAACTAAACATTAATCATTTTTAAGGGTTTCGTATCAATTCCTCCCTTGGAACACACAAACCTGGGAGTCATTGTTATAAATATATCTAAAATGCCTGGTAAAGTACCAACAGTATATATTTTATATTCTGGATATAGATTTAGTTTTTTTTTTTATTGAAAAGAAGGTGACGGCCCAAGGTTGGCCTTATCAACCTTACGCGGACAAATCGGCGAGCAAGTTCAAGATTTTGTATTATGTTTCAATATATTTTTATACCACTAAGTCGGTAAACGAGCATGCGGCCCAACTGGGGGCAAGCGAGCTCTGGCGACCTTACTCACGCGCAGGAACACAACATTGTTATTTGGCTGCGGTATTCTGTAAGGTGGAGGTACTTCCCCAGTCGAGCTGCTCTTTGAGCGAAAAAACGCTATGCTCTACCAGATAGGTAGAGCATAGCGTGCATGCTATGTATTTCGGTGTTTATTACTGCTAGCATTATACACCTAACATAAAAAGATCCAAATGCTTAAGGACCGCGCATATTCAAAGAATGCAATATGATAGGTAGGTACATCCCCTAGTTGTAATCCAAAAGTTTATGAACTTTATAAAACCTCATACAATTCCTTTTATAGGTACTGTTGGTCAGTTCATATCCTTTGATATTCAGATCACACAGTAATTTTACTATCTTAATTAAAATTAGGTTAGCTTTGTGTTTGGTACAAACGAATTAATTAAATATGATAAAGGAATCTTTTAGCAGTTGTAGATAAAAAAATATAGATTACAGCGTAATAGCAAATTAAAAACATTGAGGAGGCAATTAAAGATATTAAACTCGTGAATTGGTACTGAAATTAAAAAAAAAAAAACAATAGCACCCCTATTTTAGTCCAAGGATTAAAATTTCATATAACGTCACGATTGCTCAGAAAATGTACTTGGCATATTTCCAAAGTGGATGCAAGATGTCGGACGAAACGAGTCTGAATGTGGAGTCGAGCAACACTCGGGCGCTGGGCTATTCTCCCAGGCGACGACCGGGTGAAATCAGGCGAGGCTAGGCAGGGTAAGGACTAAGGCAACGTCTAACTAGCAGCGTATGCAAGCTATAGGCAAGCGAAAATTATTCAGCTACAAATAACATAATGACTAAGTATTTTAAACAGGCATCAATTGCTAATTCTAATAGTCTAGATGACAAAAAAAAAACTATTTCGTACACACGGCTACAGATCAAGCTATACATTTCCAGTATAAGCTTATCTCGCATTGTATAGTATTTCCGTACAATGAGAGGTCTACTTATATTCGAATTGTATAGCTTGATCTGTAGCCGTACGTACGTCTTAGTGTCAATTTTTTTTGATAATCTGGCAAATTGGCGGACTAATTATATATTTTTTTTTACCTAGGAATCATCCCTATTATTTGGCAGATAGTTCAAAACATAGCTATTGTGGCTGAAGATATTATTATTCCCTCTTCATAACGACATACGGTAGATTGCTCTTGATGAACGAGATGAGAACTTTAAGAAAGCTTGTAAATGCAATCTCAAATATTTTTTAAGATAATTGGACTGTTTTACAAAAAACTTAAACCGACTTCAAAGTACACTAAAAAGTATTCAAATCCTGATCTGATGACAATAAGACCAAACGGGAAGTGTACCCTTCCAGACAAAAAAGGAATTTTCCAAATCGGTTAATAAATGACGGAGATATGAGGTAACAAACATTTAAAAAAAAACAACCGAATTGAGAACCTCCTCCTTTTTTTGAAGTCGGTTAGAAAAGTAAACAGTCGCTATTCGCTTACTCGCTAGCAATGAAACATACACTGAAAAGAAATGGGCGCAAGATTTCAGCCGTGAAAATAAATGAGCGAGGTCCATAGAAGGAGACGTGAAGAGCCCGTAAAGCTTATCTTGAACAATACAATGTAGACACAAAAGGCCACAATAATTACATATCTAAATATAAATACATACGTGGTAGCAATGTTTGTGGTACGCTTGTATTCCGTCCTAATGAAAATTTATGACCCAGAGGGATTCCATGGAAAATCTAAGATTCCTTACTTAAATAGTTTACGTTGAAACTTGGTTGATAATAGGCAGTTACTTAATTTAGACAAATTTATTCTTTATAATCCTATATATATGAAATGGTTTTTTTTTTCAAGAAACATAATTATTCAAATTCATTCCCAACATAATAATAATTGTACGTAGTATATTATTATCTCTGTGATAATACCATTAAATTGAGTAAAAGTCGAGCTTTTGTAATTCCTACATAAGGAGGAGAAAAAGTTGTTTATTATTATTCTGAATTTATTTACAGGTACCTACTAGATCCTACTCAACTCATTATGGAGGCATATTTGAAGTTGGAATGAAGTAACACAATTATATTTTTATTTATGGGCAAGGATCTTACTGAGGATTTATGACGAGGAGGGGACGAATGGAGGGAATGACGCAAAAAGTCGAATTCAATTATAACAAAGAAAGAAAGATCAAGATTATTTTTAATGGCCCGTGTTTATTACAACGAAGGCGGGTGTACACCCGTCCAAATAAGTTTTGAAAGTTTTTCAGTAGAATACATTGAATTTATGAGTTTTTAAGGCTTTTGGCACTAGGCCCTCAAGCATCTCAAGCTATGGTAAAGTAATGGAACCTACCGTTTATTTACAACAAATATGTACAAAATACAATCTATATATAGAAAATTTCCTCAAGCCTGCCGCTGCTTCCGATTAACGGCAAGGTTCCCAGAAAGGGAATACCGTTTATTATAAAGCACATTACACATCTTTTAGCTCTCTAAAAGATGTGTAATGTGCTTTATAATATCTTTTAGCGAATATACGCTATGCTCTACAGAGGTAGAGCATAGCGTATATTCATAGCGAGCATAGAGAGGTAGAGCAGCTCGACTGGGGAAGTAGGTACCTCCATCTTACAGTATACTGCAGCCAAATAACTTTATGTAGTGTAAAGTTGTGTTCCTGCGCGTGAGTAAGGTCGCCAGAGCTCATTGGGGAGGGGGGGGAAAGGTCGGTAACGCGTGAGCGATGCTTCTTGTGTTGCAAGCGTCCATATGGCTACGGTAACCGCTTACCATCAGGCGGGCCGTATGCTTGTTTACCGACTTAGTTGTATAAAACAAAAAAAACAAAAAAACTTGTTGCCCACTCAGTGATATTTCTTTGTCGCTAGAGCATCTTAAGGGGACAATGGTTGTCAGTGTGATTAGAGTATTAGATAACTAAATAATCAGACCTATCACCAAGTAGAATCTATACATAAAAACATCTATGTATGTGTATTGGATTGGCTATTATAAAAATTTAATTAAATAAGGAGTTGGTTAGAATAATTTATAATTAATTTTTAATCTAATTGAAAAGAGCCCTAGCCAAAAAAATGCTATAAAAAGCCGTAATACATAATCAATTATAGTATCCTAGGAATCTATCCTGTAGGTTAGTCGAATAATCTACATCATCAATTACCACGAATTTATATTCGAAGATATTATGCCTTTACAAATGAAATTAAATTTCTCTTGAACTTTCCGCGACGATTTATTTGTTTCAAGTTTGTTCACGTACTGATATTATTTTTTTTGGTTAAAATGCTACATTGTGCGTAAGTATTACATAAGTGGAAGCACGTGTGTTTTATAGCTGAAATAATTCACCGTTTTTTGTTACGCATATTTAGATTGGTTTCTTTAGACGCCCAAGCTTATTTTTTTGATGACGTAATATAAATTTCCTATATCAGTCGCCAAAACTAAAGGATACTAAGTTGGTGGCCACAACAACTCGAAACAAAGAAAATAATGGAACTGCAGGATATGTCACTAGATTAACAGAATGCTTAATAAACTGTCCTAAAACGATTATTTCTGAAACGGCAGCAAAAAAAATAGTTTTCACAGTCTGCCATTTTAACCTTCCCATACCCGCGCCAATTTTTGTAACACCTATACGGTCGGTCTCGTAGACCGAAAGTTTGGACAACTACAATAACATTTTTTACTAAAAATCCTACATAGATATTATTTTTTCTTAAAACTAGAGGATATAATGAAACTGACTATTTTACTATTACAAAACAGCCTTCAAAATTGAGGTTTTTATCTTCGGGTCTACAAAAACAGAACTAAAACAATATTTTGATATGAAGTATAACTGTAAACTAAAAAGTGGGTCAGTACATAGCGTATTTAACAAGAAAAAAATAAAAAACTGATAAATTATGTCCGTCGGTCTTACGGACCGATTGGCGCTAATTGCGACCACACGTGTGTATCCCACGAATGCCCGGTGTGCATTTAAGATTCCTAGGAATAAATACTGAGAAAAGAAATAAATACGAAAATGAGTTCCGTCGGTCTTTCAGACCAACGCGCGGATATAGGAAGGTTAAATGGAAATAAAAATCAGCCATCCATTTTTTATCAGTTGTACTGACGTCCAATGCTGTTACGATGATAGTGGGTTCAAATTCTACAATTATTTTTAGATATAATGGTGATGGTTACTTTAAAGTCCCCGTTTGGCTGACTACCTTCAAGATAAGAATTTGTCGGCAAGTACCTAACCTACTGGTTTTGTCTTGTGTGTTCTTCGTGGTCAACCTTATGGTTATGGTTATGGTATGGTAAGCGAAAACACATTTAACATAAAGCTTATTTTTGAGGATGCTGCTTTAGGTCATCATCATCACCAGCCTATAATGTCACGGGTGAAAGGGAATGAGCAGATACTCCACCAAGCATGCCCACTGCGGATCAGTGGAGGCCACCACAATTAAGTGATAAATGGAACCAACGGCTTTACGTGCCTTCCGAAGCAAGGAAAACGCTCGAGTTTAAATACCACTAGACGGTCAACCATCGAGGTACCGGCCCCACTGCTGGTAGACTAGTAGCTTTACTTTGCTGATCGACTAATCAATCTACACAAGCGCATCTTTAGGTATACATAGATAATACAAAAGATCATATGGGGAGATAGTATTTGCTTACAATGATAGGTTTTTAAAATTGTTATCACTATACCTAGAATAGAAAGGTCCAAAATCTACGAAACGAATAATCATCTACATAAGTTTCTATTAGAAACAAAAAAGACGTTAGTGAAAGTTGAACAAAAGTATTTTATATAGTTTTTACAAAAGTTTCGTGAGGGAAGATTTTATACGAAACAAAATTTATTTCCCTCACATATTTTAACCCTTTATCTTCTCGGCGTGCCATGTAGTGATATGTCAGGATTATCGTCAATGCATCCAAGTAAGTATCCATTTACTGATACATAAAGCCTCCACAGAACTAAAGTGGTGATTTAATACTTTTGAAATCTATATACATGTAAAGAAAAAGCTGACTGACTGATATATCAATGCACAGGGCCAAGGTCTAAGAGGTTCTTTATATAATTTATTTATACTGGAACCAGTCGGTATTGCGCGGGGCGATGGCAAGAGACCGGATGGTATGTCTTTGATCCCTTGGAGTGTCGGCAAGTCGCTGGTGTGGGATGCCACATGTGTCGATACACTCGCGCCATCTCACTTACCGGCGACTTGTAAAGCTGCAGGGGCAGCTGCGGCCAGTGCGGAAAATTCAAAATTCAAAAAATATGCATCGATTGGACCCAATTATATTTTATGCCTTTTGCGGTCAAGAACTTGGGACCGTGGGGGTCCGAAGCTCACCGTTTTGCTCGCACCTTGTTTTCAAAATTTATCGAGACCTCAGGAGACCAGCGGGCGGGGAGCTTTTTCCGCCAACGCGTCAGCTTGGCTATCCAAAAATGAAACGCTGCCAGCCTTCTGGGAACCTTGCCGTTAATCGGAAGCAGCGGCAGGCTTGAGGAAATATTCTATATATAGATTGTATTTTGTACATATTTGTTGTAAATAAAGCTAATTATTAATTTATTTATATATTTTAAAGTTGGAGGACCAACATCTTACAAAATTATTTGCACATATACGGGGTGGATTAGTTATATTAGTGGTTATTTTGTTATACGACAATACGACATTAAATGAAACCATTTAATCGCAAAAAAAATAACAGCTTTCATACATTTTTGCCGAGGAGACATGTACCTTTTGTATGAAAAGCAGTATTTTTTTTGCGACTTCGAAGTTGGTCCCATAGTAAAAGTTGATCGTATACATGAGTACTTTACGTGGTTTCATTTAATGTTGTATTTTCGTATCCATCCCGTATAAGCATTCAAAATTGGTGAGCGATTTAGAGGTCATCACTGATAAATAGTGTTGGTATTCAACGTATGCTAAAAGATTTCATACGAATTTTAACTATTCAAATTCCAATCACAATATCCCTCGGGATATGCCTTGCTTTAGGCACCTACGTAGAGATTGCATGATTATATAATTGAAAATTGTCAAGCAGGTGATTTGAAGAATATATTGTATGCATAACCAAGTTTAAAATATGTAATAAAATGTATAAAAAACTTTTTAACAAAAAATAAACCACCGAAAAAACTGAAAAGCAAAAAAAAATTTAGAATATAAAGTTTTTGCAGTCTTTTTTATCAAAATCGGACTACTCTGTCAAAAGTTATGCGTGATCAAGTGTGATCATACATAAAAAATAAAAAATATACGCGTCTACTTGTAAACCTCCTCCGTTTTTTCGTCGGTTAAAAATAAGAATAACCTTTTACTTCAACTAGCTATGATTATTAACTTTTGTATAAAAAGGGATACACTAGCTAACAATAGTTGGCACATCAATTTACAGAACTAACTAGCTTTGTTAGATATCAATTGTATATCTTTTCAGTAACAGAGAAAAATATGTCACACCTGTTTCTATTCTAGATCGGAGAAAACTATGTATTCAAGAGATGCTTTCAAATTTATTTTGTTATACTGAAAATAATATCTACATGATTACTAACATGTTGATCTATCTAACATTATGAAATAAATCTATATTGAGGTGTTCTTAGTCTTGGCACTCGTCAACTGCACATGTTGCTGACCAACTAACGAGGTTTTGACGACCTACTAACACTCGGTTAATGCATTATACGTTTTAAAAACCGCTACGAATTTCGCTTGAAAAAATTCAAATGCTATTTGGTGAATCTGGTACGAAATTAACGAGGTAATATTTGATTTAACGTTTTGTAATTCGTCAGACATTTACAAACATTTTCTTTATTAGGGTTTCCAACTAAAAAGGTAAAAAGGAACTACTCCATCCGTTACCAAAAAATACCGCCTCCCACACTTATCTCTGAAGTTAGAAAAGCAAAAAATATGAAATAATTACGGTAGACTGATGTAAATATTACAGGAAAAATATTATGATGATGTTTTAACTCGCTCAGTTTTTCTAAAATCTTAAATTTTCCTTCACAAATAAATTTAGTTATATGGTTGCACAGTTATGGCTCATATTAAGTAATTATACGTGTAAAGAACGTCACACGTCTGTTTGTCCTATATTTAAGAGGAAAGGATGGCTGCAAGAAATTTGAAAAATAGGTTTTTAACAAATCTATTGCTGTCGCGCTGTGCCCGAGCTATCCCGTCCGAGGGCAATAGAGACAACTACAGTTTGAGCCGATTATACCTATTTAAATTAGACGAAATCGCTATTTCGAAATCCCCGGTTTTCTCCTCCAAAACTGGATCGATTTAAAAAAAGTTTTCAAAAATCATAATAGAAGGGCTTTGGCTATATCTGTCGGTTTTCGTTTATTTTTTTATATTCGTAAAATTTGTTCGCTGGACGTCTGATAAAGGCGTTAAAAATTGTAAGTTTTTGTGATTTTAGAAGGCTCCTAATTCTTATAATAATTAATGGACCGAGGGACATACAGTGACACCTACAGATTGCATGGTAGAATAGTCATTGCTCTAGTGTCATTATCCAGAGAGGAAACTGAGGATTACGTTTGTATGGAACAAACGCCACCAGCATTTCATCTCCACGGATATTATTATTATACTCAGTTTTATTTTGACCAAAATATTGCAGCAAATATCTTAAAAAATTTAGTAAAGAGCGTAATAGAGAATTGGGGAGCTAACTGCCTGAAAGAATAAATCTTTTCCCATTAAAAAATGTTGCCTTAAGCAGAAAGCACTTAAGGATCAATCCTTTAAAAATTTAAAGCGCTATTAAGGATCCCCTAACGAAGTATCAAAAGGTGTACAAAGCCCAAAGGAAATTCTCGAGAAGTTCCCAAAAAAAATATTATTCTTTAATACCACCTCAAGTTCTGGGACGTAGAATGCTATTAAGTATTTTAATTAAAAACACTTCCATTTTGCATAATCTTCCATCTCGTGACGTGAAAAATTGTACCGATAAGGATAACATGAAATATTTAAAGTACGATTAAAAAGTTAGACACAATGGTGACTTTTGTGAATAAAATTATGTTTTGTATAATACACAAAGTAGGGACAGTAAGAGATATTTTTGTAGCAGTTAGAGTTACTTTGGAGTATCATCAACAAAATAATAAGCTGGATTTGCAAATCTTAGTTTGACTGGCCAGTTGACGCAGAGTTGGTTAAGACTCCACCTATCGCGCCGCAGGTCGAGGGTTCGATTCCCAAACAGAATACGCATTTGTATGCATGAACATGTCTGTATGTCTTGAGTGTGGGTGTAATTATGTATATTAAGTATGTATTTATTATCTGGTTTCCATAGTACAAGCATGTCTGGTCAATCACATACATTTTATAATTAGTGTAGAATTCACACGTAAAGATGTCGCTACAGACATCGTATGGACGGATTGAAAATTAATTCTTAGTCAAAACGCTATTAAATCACTTTTTATTGAGATTTATTGCAAAGGAATACAATTTGATAATAATAATTTAATTTAATTATTTTTTTAAACTCGTATTTGCAATTTATTTAATTTTATTTAAATCTTTCGACCTTACATAGATGGCCTTACCGTCGATTATTTTTATTTCTTTTTATCGTCTAGGACCGAAACAATCAAATAATAATAAAGTAAATCTAATATTAACCTGATTCTAATAAGCAGAGACTTCAACGGTAAATAAATATAGTCTAAATATTTTGAAATCTACAACGATTATTTTTAAAAGTACAATGGGCAGTTTCGTACCAATTGTATTTCATTTGTTTTTATGGGCTTAAGTCTGTATCTAGCTAGTGCAGGAAAACGTATAGTGGTTTCATTTATTCAACAAAATATCAAATAAGAACAATTATTAAGTCTTTTGTGGTCAAAAGGATTAAAGCCATTCGTAAATCACCGACCCTGCTCACAAAATTTATGGAGAATCGGATGAGTAATTTGACCTGTAGTGGAGAACAGCCGGTTATCTGGACATAAATACGAAAGCATTTTTGTCCAAGCTGAAACGGAGACTCTTCGCTTGCTCGGTCTTAAAGTGATTTTTAAAACATATAGAAGATTAAGAAACTGCTATCTTGACCTATTTTTAATCGTTCCCTAAACAGGGCCGGCAATAGCCTATATAGCGCCGGGTCAGGCCTCTGTCACTTGCCTATATCTACCGCGATAAGCATCTACAGCTCACTTCGAGCTGGGCTCGACTAAACTGTCGGGGCCGCCACGCGCTTGCGAGCACACTGTACGCAATTGTGTCGGAGCCAAAATCAGAATGCGTGATTATTTGTTTTCTTGTGCGATGTTAACCTAGGAAATATATTTATTTATCAATTATCACTGCACTTTGTTATAATGGAAAACCGTAACACTAATAATTTGAGTTGATACATGCAACATAAACAATATGCTGCTCGTGGGGGACTTTAATTTGCCTAATATTATTTGGAATAAAGTTAATAACGAATATTTCTGCTGCCCAGAAACTAAAAGCAACAGTCTTTACAATACCATGTTGCTTGACTTTATTACTCTAGTATTATAGTTTATTTATTATTAGTATACAGTTTTATTTTTTATTAAAATCGGCCTTGGGGCTCCTTTCAGCATTTGTCGCTATGCCCTATACTTTAGGATTTAGCCAACCAGGCAAAAAATGGTAAAATGTTAAAGGATATAATTAGGTAAGCATTATTTAAACTTTTTAACTTTCACGCCTTTTAAATTAAAAACTTCAAACAATAAAAAAATGTTTATACCATAGAATTGGAAATGTTAGGAAAAAATAAAAAGTGCCCATCGTTCTTTAAAATACTGTTCAATAAAAAGTGACATCTGTTGTCATTTACTGACAAAACTAACATTGCTGTAGTGACATACGTGGCAAGACTAGCAAATAGTACCTTTGACTCACCACCGGCGCTGTACTTGCGCGAGTTACGGTGGTAACTTTTGAAGTATGGGCGCTGACCCTCTGTTGTACGTAGTATTTATCTACTCTGAGGTACAAGCTTTGCTTAGTTTGGGAATAGATGACCGTGTGTGAGGAATGTCCCAGGATATTTATTTTTTATTTTTATTTTATCTTCAGATTATTAAAGTCTAGAAGTCAATAAGATCTCAAACGCAACAGCCTCGACACACCGGTAGGGGTATCCTCTCCATATTATCCTACACCGAAAGCTTTAGCTGAGGATTTGAATCCACTACCTTCGTTATGGAAATCTAATTCTCTACTGCGCTATCCCTTGAACTTTTATCTAAACTAGAGAAATTCATATCTTATGTATCACCTGGTTGTGGAATAAATCTATCATTAATTACCCTTTCGCATTCCACAATTCATTAAAAGTAGAGTCGGTCTCAGCTCTAATAAATCTTGTAGTCAAATGGATTGCTTTTTGTGAAAAAAAAAGTTACGTCCCTCCCGCCTTGTATGAAATATTGTTTATAAACTGATTGACGAAGATTAAAAAATCCAAATTTAAATTAAGTACTTTTTTTCTTAATTTAAAGTTGAAATTTGAAACAGTTCAAAGCTATCCCTTGTTCTGATTAGTCTTATGTTGTTATTTTTATTAATATGTATCAGCCTTAAAATGAATTTATTGCTAACCCTCATAAACATCCTAAAAAGGTCTTACTGTATATATTTTTGTAATCTCTAATATAAAAATGTATCCCTATTCCCCATGGTCACGCGGCACGCCATCAACTTGAGAACGACTTTACTGATTTCATCCTTTTTTTATGTTTTCTAATAGTCTGGAGAAGGTTCTTACGGAAAATAATTGAACTGTTTTACAAAAAGCTTAAACCGACTTCAAAGTATACTAAGATTTAATCAAATTCTGATCTGATGACAATGGGACCAAACGAGAAGTGTACCCAGCCAAACAAAAAATTCTAAATCGGTTAATAAATAACGGAGTTATGAGGTAACAAACATAAAAAAAATATAACCGAATTGAGATCCTCCTCCTTTTTTGAAGTTGGTTAAAAATAATTAACAAAGTTACGTAGAAAATTAGAAAAGTTGAGAAAACTTAACGGTAGGTAACTTAAGGGTAGGGTAGTGTAGGATATCCCTCGGGTACTCGGGTGAAACCGCGGCGCGCTACTTATATATAAATAATTATACTAGTTAATAACTCACCTTGCATTGTTAAAAGAAATATAGATATTCTTATCGACATCCTTAAATTGTACATCATTTTAAATATTATTATATTAAATAATAACTTAACAATTTTTTATTCACAGAGTACACACTTTTACATTTGAATCATGATTATTTTGAGCACTTAATGTTTTTTTTATAATTCACTACACCAAATTATGAATTGATAATGTTTTTATTCATTGCGTGTTTACGTAGCACGTAGCGAAGGCGTAGAGGCGGCGGCGGCGTAGCGAGCGTGCGCTACGGAGACGTCTACGGAGCGACTGACTTAGCTACGATGCCTGACACCCTACGCGTCACACGCTGCGATCTCGCGTAGCTAGATGAACGAGGTTGCTTGTATGTTTGTTCTTTTCAAAGGGTTATCTCTATACAGAGATCCCTTTTCACAGCCGACGGGTAGGATAACATGTTCCATTTTCAAAGTGCCGTTTAATGAATACACAGTGATTAAACTTGGCTTATGATACGAACCCATCATGTATAAACTGGTATAAAATTGTTTTGGGTATCCCACAGGGTAAACTTTGGACTTATGGATAACTTCAAAAGTTATGGTAAATATAATTGTATTGGTCTCTTGTGTGTTGGGTAATGTAGTTGGTGTGTTGTATCAATGGAAAGATTGCGGCTCAACTTCGCGACAATATACCTACTTGTGTTATGTGTAACTTGTTTAGAATTTACCTACTTTGTATGTCCAGACAACCGATATGCTACTTTTAGAAGGGTATAATTTATTAATGACTAGCTTTCCGCTCGGCGAGAGGTACCTTATTTTAGCCTTTAGGGTTGTATTTTGAAAACTCCTTTAATATAATGCTACTAACCTATCATTATTTACATTCCACGATTGTACCTGCGTTCCCATTTTCTACCTTTAGGGGTATTGAAAATCTATTCCTCAGTTGAGTGTTGTATTATATGGAAGTTTCTAGACCAGCAGATAGAGTGATATGTCAGTTTCTCATTTGATAATATAAGATGGGACTATAAGCACATACTAGGGCATCATCAGATATCAAAGTTTTATGACCAAGTTATTATAGAAAAGTAAATAATAATATCCTCTTATAAGAAAACTTGTATTGACTGACTGTCAACGTACTTTTTATAGCTTAGACGTCTACTAAGAAAGGATTTTTGGAAATTCTACCCCTAAGGGGATAAAAAGAGGTTCGCGGGTGAAACCGTAGGCCAAACAATTAGTAAGCATTTCATAATTTATATCTATACTAATAATATAATATTATAAAGCTGAAGAGTTTGTTTGTTTGAACGCGCTAATCTCAGGAACTACTGTTTCGAATTGAAAAAATATTTTTGTGTTGAATATTCCATTTATCGAGGAAGGCTTTAGGCTATATAACATCACGCTGCGACTAATAGGAGCGAAGCATCAGTGAAAAATGTTGCAAAAACGGGGAAAGTTATTCATATTTGAAGGCTTCCGTTGCGTGCTGTTATACGGATAATTGAAAATTGCTTTTTAAAAAACTATTTTATTTATTTACACGCGAACAAGGATTACAATATAAAAATAATATTCTTTAGGCAACCGCTCGGATTGAAAGCTAAAAACAGACTGAGCAGACTAGCCATCAAAAGATGGACCTAGCTAACTAGACTGCTGACTAAGGGAGATGGGATGCCAGGGCAGCCTTAAGGCTAGCAAAGCCCGGGTATAACACCTCCCCCTTTAAGAGGAGACTTTGGGGTTGATTCAAAGTCTCTGTTAAATTCTAGTTCTAAGTGGGGCGATAGGGTTAGTCATTTCTATTTCAGGGTCTTGTCCGTCTGTCATATTTACTGTTTCGGGAGGAAGTTGAGGTAATGATTTATTTATCTTGAACTTAAATTGGAAAGGTCGGTTGCTGCCAGATTTACACATTTTCTTAAAAATTAAATATCCTAAGAATATAAAAATGATGATTAAAATTATACACGTAAGGACAGAATAATGTGTCCCATATTTTACAATATGCGGGCTTTGCGGATGTTCAATAGAATCTAAATCATTTAGGATGGATTTCATTTTAATTTTATTTTCAGAGCTGAAATCATCTAAGTTTATGTTATTTAGTTGAATAGGAGACACACTATTCTCTACATTATTTAGTTTACCTATGTTACAACAATTGTCATTGATTAAGTCGAAATCTGGAATATGATTAATAGGTGAGGTAATATTTAAAACGTTATACTTTGGTATTAGCGTTGTGCTTTTACAGTAACCGATACAATCCTTTGGGACAGTAAGTATACCTGTGCCTAAAATATTAGTTTCATACAATTTTGAGTTCAAACAGTCAATTGAAATTTTATTGGGTTCCGATTGTATGTAAATCCACTTATTGTTTGTCAGTGGTTTCCAAATGTCTAGTTTTCCTAATATAATTTTTGTTGTGCACTGTGATGGTTTTTCACTAATAACTTTTGCTAATAGTTCACTTTCACATGTAGGTTTTGCGTCTGTGGAATACACGTTTTCAATATCGCAAATAAAGTTTCCTGGGTGCACAAGTTTGCAGATTTCAAGATCGTCGAAGATACAATAATAGCTTTTGTCTTTGGTCATTGCTATGAATTTATTATCTGGTATAATTAGACTGAATGAATTTGGTTCTTTGGGTCTATATGGTGTGGGGAGTGCAATAGTATGGAACAATACATATTCTCTGGTGTTTACCAGCGGCACTTGTATTACAAATATAATCTTATTATTAGTATAATAGCAAATTAACCTAGAAATATTTAAAATTAAGTGTACAGAATTTATATCTAAAGCTACAGGCAGTTCAAGGTCGCTAGGTAAATGTCTGTAGTTATCGGCAAGCTCCTTATGTAATTGGCTTGGTGTAATTATTGCAGGATGCAAGATATTCTGACTACTAAATAGAACAGCATTTGTTATATCTTCTAACTGAAATGATAGGGTGAGAATTGAGGCTTCCAGGATATCAAGTATTTCGTTAATATTGGCAAGTAATTGTAGTCCGTTAGTAATTTCGGTAATATTTTTAACACTTAATGAGAGCTTGTCGATAGCATTATTGAGATTATTTTCATTATTTCTTATTTTACTTAAGGTGTCATTATAAGATTTTAATATTGATGTAGTAACTAAAATGTTTTCTTTCATAAGTGAAGCCAACTGTTTCTCGTTATCTTGCAAAGATGTTATCGCTTCATCATATCTAAGCCCATCGTCTTCATCTAGGGAGCCAAAAATCTGTTTCAAAATTGTTCCTATACCTCCTATCCATGCACTACGTTTAGTTCTGTTATCTACTAGATGTGAGATGGATGCAAACTCTCTACTCATATCTTGGAATCGAGCTACTAATGGTTGCAACAAGTTGTGACATTCTGCATCTATTTCTATAACTCTGGTTTGATTACACAAGCGCCTTGTGATTCCTAAAGCGGATTCAATGTTTTGTACGTGTGGACCAAAATGAGAAATATCTACTGGTATAACAATTTTTAACTGAACATTATTAATTTTAAGTTTTCCTAAATAATCATAATAGAGGCCCGAACTTGAGGTAATCGGCTGGATGAAATCCTGATGCGATTGACCTCGAACTGAACTGCAAATAATAATTATCATTAACGATAAACTAAGGTAAGCTATCTATCTACTGTATTCTTTTCCTATTTTATTTCTATTAACTAATATATGTATTTTATTTTACAGCTTCCATTGGATGTGTCATCGCAAGGTAAGTATATTATTTCTTAGATATTAATATAAAAGAAAATCGTCTTTATTTACAGGTTTGTTCCGACGTCAGCTGGTTTCACCTGATCGTAGTGGTGAGTGACATGACGACGATTAATTAGCAGGGTAAGTGAATTGTTACCATTTATTTTTACTATTTTGTAGGGACCCTTCCAAAGGGGTGAGAGTGCTTTACGCATTCTCAAATGATTCTTTAAATATACATAGTCGCCAGTTTTGTATTTGGCTGGACGAGTATGAGTATCATAATAGGACTTAGAGGATTCTTTAGATTTCTTTATGAAATCTCTCTTTCTCTCTTGAATATTTTAATCGATTCTGGAGCATACGGACATAATCGGGATATGTAGCTCCTGGGGATTCGTCATAGATAGAATTTGGAATTATTGGTTTGCTTCCGAACATTAGTTCATAGGGCGTGAAGTGAGTAGTGGAATGAACTGTTGTGTTGTAAGTGAGCATGGCTGTGTATACATAGCGAGGCCAGTTTGTTTGTTCCTCGTTAGTATAGGATCTAAGATATTCCTTAAGAGTGGAATGACTTCGTTCCAGGGCACCCTGGGTTTGTGGGTGGTATGGAGAAGCCCAGAGGTTCTTTATTTTTAGGAATTCACATGTTTTCTTGAAGAGATCGGATGTGAAGTTGGTTCCTTGATCCGTGAGGATCATTTTAGGAATACCGAATATGGATATATAGTGGAGTAAACACTCACTTGTTTCCTCTGCTGTGGTGCTACGGATTGGATATGCGGAAGAAAATTTGGTAAGATCATCTTGTATTGTTAATATATATTTTAATTTTGCAGGTCCCGCTTCAGGTAGCGGTCCAACGATATCGAGAGATATTCGTTGACAAGGTTCAGTTGATGTGCTAGTGATCTGCATGGGGGCACGATTTATTTGTCTGAAAGCTTTATTAGTCTGGCATTGTGGACATTTCCTTACAAAGGCTTCGATGTCGCTACGCATATTCTTCCAATAGAAGGTTTCTTGGATTCGATTGAGCATGCGACTACTGCCGAGATGTCCGGCAATTGGAATGTCATGGTTTTCTTTGAGTATTTTCGGAATTTCGGAAAGGGACGGATATATGATTTTACCTTTGTATATATGTATATTGATTTCTGTGTTATGAAACAGATACAGAAACATATTATAGATTTTTATGAATTGGTGAGTATCAAATGGATTTTTGAATTCTGTTATTGCAATATCTGGAGTGATATCTTTATCGAGATTAACTACCAATTCGTTTCTGAGTGCTTTAAGACTTTTATAAATATCTTCATAGGTTGATTTGTCAAAGTGATATACTTTGAAGAAAAGAAAATAATATGTTTTGCCTCCTTGTGTAAATGATATGAAAGAATTGAGAGGTCTTTCTTTATTGATAATCTCGGAATTGTCAGGTAAGTTGTCAAGAACGTTTTGTATAAAAGGATTGGATTCGTCGAGGTCAATGGAAGTAGGTAATATGATGATTTTAAATTTTGATTTTGTTATATCCTCGTTATGTTCTTGAATGACTGTATTGAAAGTTTTATCTTTATTTAATATTGCTTTCAAGAAGGTGGGATAGTCATCGTCTGGTAAGTCTGGACAGAGGCTCGTGGATGGCGTTAGAGTAACGTCAGGTTGAATGTCGGGGGTTTGTACTAATTTAGGAATACTTTCAGGTAAATTAGTCATTTCAATTTCGTCTCTAATTGGTTCAGGAACATTAGAAGGTAAGTTTGTTTCAGGTAAGGGTAGGATATCTTCGTTGAGATTAAGGGGATTTGGAATTGGTAAGTTGTTTTCAGATAACGGTGGGTTATCGTCACCAGGACTAAGAGGGTCTGGAGAAAGTGGGTTTAATTCGTCAGGATTAAACGATGGTGGTGATATCAATAAGTCCATTAGGTCTTTGTCTAGTTCCTGAGTGGATTCCTCCTCTACGTTGGGGTTAGATTTTGGGACGTTTTCAGGTTGAATTGGATTGACAGGGAAACGAGATAGAGCATCGGCATTAGTATTGATTTTCCCCTTTTTATATTTAATATCATATTCAAACTCTTCCAGTTTCAAACGCCAACGTATAAGGCGTGATCCTGGATCTTTACATTTGAATAACCATTCCAATGGTTTATGGTCCGTTAGGACCGTGAAACGATGACCGTACAGATATGGTCTGAACACTTTGGTACCAAAGATTACGGCAAGGCACTCTTTTTCCGTGACACTATAATTGCACTCTGCTTTGTTAAGGGTGCGAGACGCATATGCGATGGGACGATCCTGTCCTATAGGGCCTTGGGATAAAATCGCTGATATCGCGTAATTTGAAGCATCACACGTCAAGAGAAATGGTTGTGTGAAATCTGGGTATGCCAGAATTGGGGCAGAGACGAGTTTGGATTTTAGGGATTCGAAAGCTAGTTGTTGTTCGTTCTGCCATTTGAATGGGATGTCTTTCTTTAAAAGAGACGTTAGAGGTTTGGCTAATTTTGCGAAGTCGGGAATGAATCTTCTGTAATATGAAACAAGACCAAGGAAGGATTTAATATCTTTCGGACATTCAGGAGTAGGGAACTCGGACACGGCTTTGGTTTTGTCAGGATTTGGTTGGACACCCTGTTCACTGATGACATGCCCTAAGTAGGCCACTTCTTTTCGTAGGAATTCACATTTTTCTGGTTGGAGTTTCAGATTAAAATTACGGAGTCTGTCAAAAACTTCTCTGAGGTTATCGATTTGGGAAACTAAATCGTGGGAATAAATAACTATATCGTCAAGGTACACGAAGCATCGCGTGCCTTGAAGTCCAGAGAGGCAGTTATTCATCAGTTTTTGGAAGGTGGATGGTGCATTTTTGAGTCCGAATGGCATTCTATTAAATTGGTAATGTCCTTGAGGTACAGAGAATGCTGTTTTAGGGGCGTCTTCGGGAGAAATAAGGATCTGGTGAAAACCGGAAGTAAGATCTAGGGTTGTGAAATACTTGCTATTTCCTAGTTGATCAAGGATTTCCGATATTTGTGGAATGGGATATGTTTCTCCGACAGTAATGTCATTTAGTTTCCGGTAATCTATTACAATTCGCCATTTACGTCGGCCTTGTGAATCTACTTTTTTGGGTACTATCCAAATTGGAGAACTCCATGGAGAAGATGAGGGTTCTATAATATTTTGCTCAAGCATTTTGCCAATTTGAGTTTCCACTTCCTTTTTATGGCATTCTGGGAATCTATATGATTTGGTATGGACAGGGATATCATTATTTGTCTTGATATGATGATCAAGGGCGGAAGTATGAGTCAACTGATCATCGGGTAGGTGGAAAATATCTGAATATTGGGAGCAAAGTTCTATAAGAGCATCCCCTTCTTCTTGATTTAGGTGATTTAATTTCAGTGACTTGATTACTTCGCTAGTTCGTTTTGATGTATCTTGGACATTCGAATTTATTGGATATGCAATAGATTGCAGAGGTTGAATATTAAGACACAAATTTGTCTTGACGTTTACAAAGGTTTCTGAGGTATTGGCAATAGTCAAATTGATACGGTTGTTATCTTTGATTTTAACAATGCAATTGGATATTAGTAAGTTATCAGACAGATGTTGATCTACAATGATACCTTCTTTAAGACTGGTCTTTTGAACGGAGCATTCAATTACGGCTTCAGTACGAGGTGGAATGACATAGAAAGGTTCAGAAAAATGTAATTTGATTTCAAGATTTTTTATTTTCAAGATATCGTGAGTGTAATCGATTTTACAACCAAAAGTGGTTAGGAAATCAGTGCCTATGATGCCATCATAAGGCAGATTAATGTTTTTAACAACATGGAAATTGAAGGGAATGGATTTATTTTCTTTTACTTTTAATTTAAGTTGAAAATGACCTACGGTCTGAGTAGGTTCATCGCCGGGATCTATACCTTTAAGTTTGAGTAATTCTTTAGTTAATTTCTGATTTTTCTGAATACTGGATTGTTTTAGTAAGCATATAGCAGAACCTGAATCGACCAGTAAGGATAACGGGATGTCTGAGACTTGCGTATCCAATAATACATGTGGTAACAACCTCTTTGATGTATCTATGTTGACTTCATAGATTTCTTTATTGATTATTTTGGAAACGGAAGAGACTTTTGGATTTACGTTGTCACGAGAAATTGGTTTCATGGTATTGTGACCGTCAGTTTGGGGCTGGTTACCCTGTCGGTTGGTCCTATTTGGATATTGGATGTTTACTTGGGACTGATTACCTATGTGTTTCCTGGAGTTAATGGATTTGGCGCTTATTTGGGGCTGTTTACCCGAGTGGTCCTTTGGATAAATGGATTGGGCGTTTGTTTGGGACTGGTTACCCGAGTGTGCCCTTGGATGAATGGATTGGACGTTTATTTGGGACTGGTTACCCGAGTGTGCTCTTGGATGAATGGATTGGACGCTTATTTGGGGCTGGTTACCTGAGTGGTCCTTTGGATAAATGGATTGGGCATTTATTTGGGACTGGTTACCCGAGTGTGCTCTTGGATGAATGGATTGGACGCTTATTTGGGGCTGGTTACCTGAGTGGTCCTTTGGATAAATGGATCGGGCGCTTATTTGGGGCTGGTTACCCGAGTGGTCCCTTAGATGAATGGATTGGGCGCTTATTTGGGGCTGGTTACCCGAGTGGTCCCTTGAATGAATGGATTGGGCGCTTATTCGGGGCTGGTTACCCGAGTGGTCCCTTGAATGAATGGATTGGGCGCTTATTTGGGGCTGGTTACCCGAGTGGTCCCTTGGATGAATGGATTGGGCGCTTATTTGGGGCTGGTTACCCGAGTGGTCCCTTTGGTGAATGGAATGGGCGCTTATTTGGGGCTGGTTACCCAAGTGGTCCCTTTGATGAATGGAATGGGCGCTCATTTGGGGCTGGTTACCCGAGTGGTCCCTTTGATAAATGGATTGGGCGCTTATTTGGGGCTGATTACCCGAGTTGTCCCTTGGATTAATGTTTTTTCTTGAGGTAGTGTCGGCTTTTATACGTTGTCTCGGGCGACACTGTGACGAGACTCTTATTCGTTTAAATTATCGGGTGGCGCAATGTCTACCTCATCATGACCGACTTCTTCGTCGGGTTGTTCGAGATAATGGACACGTGACCCTGACGGCTTGTAAGGGTATTGATTAGTTGTTTGGGACTTGAAACGGCTATTGTTGTATTCGCGTTTTTTGCATACTGAAATGTCATGACCAGCCGTTTTACAGTACCGGCAAAATGCACTGGAAACTCCTTGTGGTACAGGATTAAATGGTTTCTGTGAATAGAAAGGTTTGGAAGGACCAGCTTTGATTTTACTTTTGTCAAAGTTATTGGATTTCTGGTCCGTTTGACGTCCATCTGATCGTTTATACAGCGTTTGCTGTATACGTTCTTCTGAAATAGCGAAGTTAATTGCTTCATTTAGCGATTTTGGAGATTTGCATCTCACTATATTTGAGATGCGGGGGTGAAGCCCCATAACAAAATGATGGAGGGCAAGGTCCTCCATAGCCGCAGTGCGGCCAGATAGCTCCTTGACCTTGGTGTTGGATAAAGATATTTCCGTTAGTAGTTGTGAAAGGTAGGTTTCCATTCGTAGTGCATACTGGCTTACGTTGTCCTGAGGACCCTGCTTGCTTTCTTAAAGGTCGGTAAGGAGGTGTGAATAATGCTTTCTCTCACAAAATTGTGTTTTCAAAAATTCTTTTAATTGTTCCCATGAAGTAAATTCTTTTATGGAACAGGCGACTTCCGCTTTTCCTTTTAGTTGACTTAAAATGTATTTGAATAAGATTGGCTTGTGTGTTTCTGATGCGAGGTCGAAAGCATTATCACAGTTTACAAGAAATGAATTGAGGCTTTCTCTACTTCCATCATATGACTTAATGAATTTGAACAGTATATTTAATTCCAATTCGGCCATTGCGAGAGCCGCAGCAGTTTTCCTGGTAATGCGGGGAGAACTAACAGGTGACTTCACTGTTTTATCACTTGCAGCTTGTTCTATTGTTAAGGTATCGATTGTTAATTTGGTTTCCTCCGTTTTGGGGGCCTTTGGCATAATTATTTTTCTGGATTGGAATTAATAGAACAAGTTACATTGAAAAAAATGATATAAATGTCTTAAGGATTTAAAATGTTATAAATATCTTAACGGAACCCTAATTTCTCGGCCTAGACTAAACAATGACCAAAGACTTACAGTGCGTAGGCGACTGATAAGAACACGGCTGCGGCCGGGAACATTCCGTTGAGATAAGGCGCGTCGCACGACTCGCCGATTCTTGAATGAATTGAATTCTGGATACTGGATACGATTAATGTGTTTTTCCACAGGAATGCAGGATACCGGATACGATTGATTTGCTTTTCCACAGGAATGCAGGATACTGGATACGATTGATTTGCTTTTCCACAGGAATGCAGGATACTGGATACGATTGATTTGCTTTTCCACAGGAGTGCAGGATACTGGATACGATTGATTTGCTTTTCCACAGGAATGCAGGATACTGGATACGATTGATTTGCTTTTCCACAGGGATGCAGGATACTGGATACGATTGATTTGCTTTTCCACAGGAATGACCTTTTCCAAGGTCTGACAGGATCTTCGTGACGTCACTTCGAGGATATCACAAACACTTATGTTTTATTCACTAACACAAGGTAAGTTTTAAGGACACTAATAAAGTTGTTTAGGATATCACAAACACTTATGTTTTATTCACAAACACAAGGTATGTTTTTAGGATATTAATAAACTGTTTATCTTGATTTTGGGATACGGAGCGAGTCTGTAGAGCGGTGCCTGGCACTGGAATTTCCGGATCCCACCGCTGCCACCAAAATGTTATACGGATAATTGAAAATTGCTTTTTAAAAAACTATTTTATTTATTTACACGCGAACAAGGATTATAATATAAAAATAATATTCTTTAGGCAACCGCTCGGATTGAAAGCTAAAAACAGACTGAGCAGACTAGCCATCAAAAGATGGACCTAGCTAACTAGACTGCTGACTAAGGGAGATGGGATGCCAGGGTAGCCTTAAGGCTAGCAAAGCCCGGGTATAACACCTCCCCCTTTAAGAGGAGACTTTGGGGTTGATTCAAAGTCTCTGTTAAATTCTAGTTCTAAGTGGGGCGATAGGGTTAGTCATTTCTATTTCAGGGTCTTGTCCGTCTGTCATATTTACTGTTTCGGGAGGAAGTTGAGGTAATGATTTAGGGGCGGGGCTGGGTCTATGCTTTTAAATTTTATAACATGCTTTGCTTGGTAGTATAGATGCAGGCCTACCTTGCCTTACTCCTTCTGAGTTGGCAAGGTGGCGTGGTCTTGAGGGAGAGCGCTACGGTCGTGTAGATCCTCAAGGCAAGTGCGGTGATGTTCCTTCTCGAGGTTGCCGCCCCGTTATTGGTCTAATTCCATATGAAATAGACGTAACAAAAATCACCGGGCTACTTAACACAGGGGTGGCGAGGTCATGCCCCTGGGTGTCCACCATCGAACAAGACCAGATGTTGGATAGTAATGACCTCCCGCGTGTTCGTGCCGTGCGCGGGGACCCGTACGGGAGGATGATGGGATCCTGGTGGCTGAGCCGATGAGCGTAGGCGGTTTAACGTCTCTGAGGCAACACTCCACTTTGGCCCGGATTTCTTCTTACACGGGAGGCCGCAGCTTAGCCAGCTGCGGTCAATCGGCTGCGGGGTCCGGTCAGACGGCCCCCAGGCGAGTTCACTCCCATTGGGGACTTGCAGACGGCGGCGCTCGCTCGCATCGCTAGTGGTAGCGGTGTGAGTTGGTGCTGTGCAGTCTCGTGAGTAACTAATGGGAGGCGGACTATATCCCTCGACTAATCCCTGGTGCTTCCGTAGCATCGCCACTTGAGCACTCCATGGCGGGTGGGGATAGTTGAGGGACGAATTAATGTAATCGGGATCTTTAAATGGATATTAGTAACAAAAAAAACCACACGGCGGGACCGGCGAAAGCTGGGACTGCAAAACATACGGCGGGACCGGCGAAAGCTGGGACTGCAAAACATACGGCGGGACCGACGCAAGCCGGGACTGCATCGACTTCAGCGGGACCTTCCAGGGGCGGGACTGCAGTGGGATCGTCTCGAAGCGGGACTGCGGCGGGACCGTCAAAAGACGGAACTGCTGCGGCACTGCCGAGGGTCGGTACTACTGCGGGACCACCGCTGGGCGGTACTGCTACCAAACCCACCGGGCATAAGGGTACTGCCAAAGCTGGCGCGATAGGGGAACCTTGTGTCAGAGGTCAAACGACCTCGGACCTTGGGGCCTCGGACGCGACCGGCAGAGGCAGCACCTCTTCGTCACCCGGGGGCCGGCACGAGTCAGGCGGGCGCCGGGCTCGATTATCTGGGGCGCAAAAAAAGAAGCGCCAAAAGCTTAGACAGCAGGCGGCTCTAGAAGGGACTCCTACGGGAGGACCATCGAAGAGGCCGCGTGCTACTCTAAGCAGCGACAGCGGGGACATGGCAGCCAAGAGGATGAAGACCCAAGGTCAATCCCCTTCTCCCCCGGACCCCTGCGCTGAGCAGACATGTTCAACTAGTCTTTATTTGTTTTTTATTTAAAATTTATATAAGTTTTAACGACATAAATTAATGTGAAATAATAGGAGCACATAAGTTAAAAGAAGCTCAATGGTCTTGCATCTCTACTGAGTGATATTCGTGAGTCACCCCTGTGAATCGTTCGCCGTGCGCTGCGTGCCGTCGTGTAACGCACCGCTTCTAGTGCGCTGTTTGCCTGGTACCTGCTCGAGTGCGCTATCGGTGAGTCACCTCTGTGAAATACTTGCCTACGACCGCTACCGCCTACCGCTTACGCTACGGACGCGCGTACCTACCTATATCCTACGTGCGTACGGATCTGCTACTGTTGCGCATCGCTTCTAGTGTGCTGTTTGCCTGGTAACTACTTGAGTCCGCTTGAATAATGAAACGTACCCCACCGCACTCACCGGCGCCGGCGGCACCAACCGCCTTACAACCGCTGTCGCATTGTAAATCGGATTCGAATACAAGCTCACCAACTATGAGTGCGCCTATTACCGTACCTATAAATTCACGCGAACATGCTACGAGCGAACCGAATGTTACATTGCGAAGACGCAAGAGAGGAGAGGATGACATTAGTAGGACTGAAATTCTGGAGATGCTCTCTGCGCTCAGGAAGGAACAGGACGAAAAGTTTGCCGCACTTATGAACAAGGTGCAGAGAGGTATCGATTCACACACGGAACAAAATAAGGACATCTGTCGCTCCATTGAATTCCTCGGGCAAAAATATGATGAATTGTTGACAAGAATACACACGTTGGAACAAGAAAAAGGGGCAGACCGCAAATATATCAAGTCTTTGGAGACCAGATTAGAGCAGTTTGATCGCAGCCTACATAGCTCTATCATCGAGGTACGTAATGTTCCTAAAATTACCAATGAGGCGAAGGAAGACCTACTTAATATTGTTCAAAAAGTAGGTAACGCACTCAGTGTACCATTCCAACAGGCTGAGATCCGAGATGTGTATCGCATCAACACAAAGACCGAAAGTTACCAACCCATAGTTGCAGAGTTTTCAACTGTGAACCTGAGGGATAAAATGATTGGGTCCATAAAGGCTTACAACAAGAAATATCCTAATAGTAAGTTTAACACCTCTAATCTAAAACTTGAAGGCCCGCCCAAACCAATCTTTGTATCGGAAGGCCTCACTTTTCAGGCAAAAAAGCTATTCTTCCTAGCTAGGGAGTTCGCTAAAGGGAACAACTACAAATACTGCTGGGCTTCACGAGGCAAAATTTACTTGCGGCGGTCTGATGGAGCGTCTCTAGTTAAAGTCGACAATGAGAGTGATTTAGGAAATCTCAAGAAAACATGACTTGTACTTCTTACGTTGTCCTGCTTGTCTAGTCTTATTATGTTTGTCGTAATATGTGTAACAAACAACTATTGTTATGATTACATAAATATGTTTAGTGTTCCTTTTTATGTAAATTTAGATAGCACTAGCTTACAGTGGATACGATATTATTGTCTACTTACACACATACAATGTAACAATATAACTTCTAAATATTACTCTGTACACATACTCTACAAACTCTCACATAGCCGTTACACGGTACATTCACATTCCACAAAAAAATTACACAATCATTTGATTGCGGGGGCTACATATTTTCTGTTTCACATAAATAAACTTGCGTATTCATATCATCAAAATAATTTTATAAAAATAAACATTTCACTGCACCCTATTACTAATAATCTTAATAATGGATAACAACTCCTTCATTATCACTGAAGTCGACAAAACTAACAATATAGAATGTCTCTCACTTAGCGACTCTGGTGGCTGCCTTAGACTTTTAAACCCGGATTTTAATAACAAATATTCCTTCATAGTACTAACGGTGAACATTCGCAGTATTAATTGTAATTTTGATATATTTGTTGCATTTATGTCTAGCCTGGATGTGTCAGTCGATGTCTTTGTGTTGACGGAATGTTGGACTAGTGCACAAAACTCACCACCCAGCATAGATAATTACGATTTGTTTTGGACGAAAAATAGCCTTAACCAAAACGATGGAGTGGTTGCTTATGTCCGTCGTGATCTTGATGCCTCTGCGCAGGAACCAGTATTCTCTGATGGCAATTGCCTTATTATTAACATTTCACCAGACTATTCTATTGTTTGTTCATATCGTTCACCAAGTTTTCGTAATGCCAGTAATTATTTAGAATCATTAGATAAAGTTTTAGAAAATATCTCTACTAAAAATGTTATTTTCACTGGTGACATCAACTTAGATATTTTGCCTGATAATCTTTCGCCTTCTTCACAGGAATACCTTAATTTAATGGCTATGCATGGACTCAAAACAGGAATTAACAAGCCTACAAGAATCAATACCTGCATTGACCACTTTATGGTCAAAGCTGTAGGGTCTTGGAAAACCATTGTTTTTGAGCAACCATTAACGGACCATGCGCCAATTCTACTCTACATGAATAATGCGAAACCAAAAAATAAATTAATAACATACAATAGAGTAACTGTAAATTACGAAGGCATAAAAGAATCACTGGCTATGGAGACCTGGCTTGATCTATTTAACATTAAAAATGCTAATTTGGCATCTGAATTAGTGACAACTAAATTGCTTAATATTATTAATGATAATACGAATACTAAACGTATAACTAAAAGGAATCAACCCCTTAAGCCTTGGATTACAATAAGTGTAGTTAAATCCATACGGAAGAGAGATAGGCTTCATCTAAAGGCTAAAAAGGCACCGGACAATGACAAGATAAAAATTAAATATATAAATTACAGAAATGTATGCAATAAAATTATTAGATGTCTAAAGAGAGACTACTATAAGAATAAATTAATGGATAGCAAAGGTAACATCAAAGAAACTTGGAAGTTAGTTAAGGAAGCGTGCAATTTTAATCAAACAAATGTACCTTGTCGAGATTTACTTAATATAAAAGGTAGCGCAATTGAATCTCTTAATTCAGTTAACACATATTTCACATCTATAGGTAGATCGCTTGCGGAGAAGACTCTAGGATTAATGAGTTCAACTGAGGAGGTACTTGCAACTCTTGCTAAATCGTCAAACCCACCTGTTAACTCGATGAATCTTACTCCGACAGATCCAGTTGAAGTTAAAAGTGTCATCTTCAATTTGAAATCGCACAGCGCACCAGGTTGGGACAATATCTCAGCAAATATACTTAAGAGGTTTATTAATTTCCTAGCAGAACCAATTGCATATATATGCAACTTAAGTTTTGAAACGGGAATATTCCCTTCGGTTTTAAAAAAAGCTGTTGTATGCCCAATTTTTAAAGGTGGCGATAAAACCAGCCCCTCTAATTATAGACCCATTTCTCTTCTTTCAACCCTCTCTAAAGTATTGGAAAAACTGATGAAAAGAAGAGTTACGCGTTATTTAGAAAAAAACAGTTTTTTGAGTGAATATCAGTATGGTTTTAGGGAGGGTAAATCCACTGAAGATGCGGTCCTGAAATTATCGTCCCTGATCACAGCACACCTGGATGACGGAGACAAGTGTATAGGAGTCTTTTTGGATCTCCAAAAGGCTTTTGACACTGTCTCCATTCCTATCCTACTGACGAGACTGGAAAATGTTGGCATTAGAGGTTTGGCCCTTCACTGGTTCTCTGATTATTTATCTGTTAGATCACAACATGTACGCGTCAATGATTGTGAGAGTGAAAGCTTAATGTGTACTTATGGGGTGCCTCAGGGTAGTACGCTCGGGCCTACGCTTTTTCTCATTTATATAAATGATTTGTGCCGCACTACGCTGCCTGGGTTGAACTTATTAATGTTTGCGGACGATACGGTGCTTCTCCTCCATGATAAAACATGGGAGAAAGTTGCAGCTTTGGCTGAGCTTTGTCTTTCTAATGTGACACAGTGGTTAGAAAATAGTCTACTTTCGCTAAATACGTGTAAAACTAAATACGTGTGCTTCAGTAAGACATCGTCGGGAGGTCCTGGAACTGACTTTAGATTAAAAATTCATACCTATCCATGCAACCGCTATACATCTCGTCCTAACCTGTGTAGTTGCTCAGTATTGACTCGTGTTCACTCTATTAAATATCTCGGAGTACAAATAGATGATAAACTAAACTGGAGTAGTCATATTGTTTCAGTCGCCTCTAGGATCAGAAAGCTAATATATATTTTCAAAGTCCTGAGAACAGTTGCGGATACGGAATTAGATATTCAGACTTATAAAGCACTGTGTGAATGCCTGATTAGGTACTGTATTTGTGCATGGGGTAGTGCTGCAAAAACTCACTTAATAGTGTCAGAGCGTGCGCAGCGTGCTATTCTAAAAGTGCTGCTCTACTTACCATATAGACACCCAACAACATCTGTCTATGAAAAGGCTAATGTTCTAAGTGTAAGAAAATTGTTTATTTATGAGACACTACGGCGATATCATAGACACACTGTTCCTAATATACCCGAATCATCAAAAAGAGTTGACCGATGTCATGTTCCACGCGTTAAGACGAGGTTTGCTCAAAAGCAGTATGAATTTATCGTTCCACACCTATATAATAGGTTTAATAGTGAGTACATGGTAAAAAAGTATAGTAATAATGAAATTAAAAAATATATTTTAGCGTGGCTTACAAAATTTGATTATGACGACGTTGAAAAAATGTTACCGCCTTTTTGTCAGTAAGTTTAAGATTGCGCGTACGTTCACATACAAACCCCCTTTCATACATACACACACACCCCCCCTCCACATACGAACAATCACACACACACACAATCACACTCACACACACACACCCCACACTTACACACATACAAACACAGATCTTGAGTTTGGTTATATTGTTTCATTACGTTCATTTATTATTATTTTCTTTTTTTGTTTAAGATGTGTTTTTTTTTTTTTTTTATAATACATAATTTTGTTTAATTTTATGATGTCTGCCGCTAACCAAAACTTGCCCTCAAATATTAACTTAAACGGATTAGCTATTAGCGGCATGACTTTCTCTACGTTTTGTTTAATCTTCTGGTATTATTATTTTTCTTTTATTTTTTGGACTTTCGTACTATTGTCAAGTCGGAATATAAACATTTTATTTACACTATGTTATGGGAGAAGCCACTGGCTCCTGAAACACAGTTTTACTAGTTCGGGAGCCTATGGATTCAAAAATAAGCTGTAATGTTTTATGCCAATAAATTAATTATTATTATTATTATTATTATTATTATAATCGTCCTCGACCGGATCCTTTAGGGATGCGGTGGCGGCTGTGAAACTCGCTGTCGTCACAGTCAAGTACCCGGAGGAGTACTTGAAGGCGGAGGATCTGATGCCTATTCAGGAACTCATCATTGAGAAACTGGAAGAGGCGCCGGATCCTCTACCTGTCATCATAGTTGCTCCCGGAGTTGTCGCGGGTGCATTACATGTTTCCTGCGACAACTCTGACGCAGCTAACTGGTTTCGGGGTGCCATCCACAACGTGGAACTTGGCTCCCTGAAACTTAAGGTTGTCGACGCCAAGGACCTTCCAAAGCCAGTTAAAATGGCATGGAAGTGTCGCAACTTGGCGTTGCAAGACTCGGCCAGGGCCATTCGGTTGCTCCAGCGGCTTAACCCTGCCTTGAGGACGGACGACTGGAAAGTCGTGAATACTCTCACCGAGCAGACCGGCATCCGTCGTATCGTCCTCATGGATGGGGTGTCCGCCGGAGTTATCAAGGCCGCGGGCTACTCTCTTCCAGGAGGAATTGAACGATACTCGTTCAAGCTCCTGGAAGACAACACGGGAGAGGCACCCACTGCGGAAGCAGCAGTGGAGCCCTCCAAAGATGGGCCACCGCAGGGCGGGGAGGCCATGGACCAAGCCCATGCTCAAGACGGAGCGCAGGAGGCAGCGATCCAGACTGGGGCGTCAGAGGCGGACTTCGAGGTTGACATCCTCGAGGGCCTCGATACCCTGGGGATTGCGTCGCCAACTGCTCTCGAGGAGAGCCAGGCGCTGGAGGGGGAGCCTCAAAACTGAGGCCCCTCTATAATACCACAGACCCATCAATTCATCCAAGATGGCGGGACTAAGGTGCGTACAAATCAATTTGCATCATTGCAGAGCCGCTACTGCCCTTCTGGCTCGGCAATTGAAGCTTAATACATACGACGTTGCCTTGATACAGGAACCTTATTTGTATAAAGGGACTATAAAAGGCTTAGGTGGGACAGGGGGCATGGTGCTCTATGACTGTCCAACTAATGACGCGAGGACTTGCATCTATATCAGGGGCGGTATAGAGGCAATGCCCTTACGTACTTTCTGTTACAGGGATCTCACAACAACTTTGATCCAAGTGGGGACGGGAACAGAGAAAAGGAAAATTATCCTTGCCTCTGCCTATCTCCCATATGAAGGAAAGGAACCAGTAACACCACTGATCAGAAGACTGGTTGACTACGGCACCCAAGAAAACCTTGATCTGATACTTGGCTGCGATGCGAATGCACACCACGTCGTTTGGGGCAGCTCAGATGTCAACAAACGAGGGGAGGATTTGTTGGACTTTGTGGTAAGCTCTTCTTTACAAATCCTGAATGCAGGCAATAAACCCACTTTCAGGACCTCTGCGAGAACTGAAGTTATTGACCTGACACTGGCTTCAAACAGAGCCAGTGCTCATATTGAAAATTGGCATGTATCGGACGAAATCTCTCTGTCTGACCATAATTATATATGCTTTAGGTTTAGGACGGTGGGAGAATCCGAAACTAGACGAAGGAGAAACCCAAGGCACACAAATTGGGACTCGTACAGGAGGGACCTTAAAGTAAATCTAGGGAGCCCTAAAGGTAAGCTTAATTCCATACTAGACATAGAATTTGAAGCGGACAGAATTAAGGCGGGCACCATCGGTGCATGGGAAGATAATTGCCCAGAGAAAAAGGCCTTTTGTAAAAAGGTACCATGGTGGACTCCTGAACTATCTAAAATACGTCAGGAAACACGACAGGCCTTCAATGATGCAAAAGCCAGGGAAGATTTTTCTGGCTACTCTAGCATGCTGACAAGGTATAGCACGGCGGTACGCAAGGCCAAAAGAGCCAATTGGCGACAGCACTGCTCCTCTATCGAAGCTCTGCCGAGTGGAATGAGGTTGTGCAAAGCAATGTCCATGACTAAGACAAACCCACTATCATCTGTAAAGGATGAAAATGGGCATGTCACGGAAACTGGACAGGACACTCTGGGCGTGATGTTTAGGACTCACTTCCCGGAATGTATACTGCGCGAAAGCGATGAAGAGGAACCAGTTACAAGTGACGAGCTCAAAAGGCACACGTCCAAAGATAACTGGCTCACGGCAAAGAAAGTGGTAGATGAGAATAAACTGAAGCTTGCCATAGCGGGCTTCCAGCCTCTCAAATCCCCTGGTCCAGATGGCATCTACCCAATACTATTGCAAGAAGGGGCATCTATTTTGATACCCCATTTAAGCAAGCTCTACAGAGCCTGCATTGCCTTTGGGTACGTACCCAAGGCATGGAGGGAGGTCAAAGTCACCTTTATACCAAAGGTGGGTAGACCGACTTACGAAGAAGCTAAAGCTTACAGGCCCATCAGTCTATCATCTTTTCTCTTAAAAGCTCTGGAGAAACTGGTAGACAGGTACCTAAGAGAGGGACCACTTAAGGTATTCCCTCTACATAAACTACAGTGCGCCTACAGCCCTGGCAAATCTACGGAAACGGCATTGCACTATGTTGTGAGTCGAGCCGAGGCTGCGCTAGAGGGACAAGAGATCTGCGTCGGGGCGTTCCTCGACATAGAGGGAGCCTTCGACAAGACAACATTTCAGTCCATACGCATTGCTGCAAAGGAACATGGCATCAATGATACCACGTGCAACTGGATTGACTATATGCTGAGAAGCAGGACAGTCAGATCGGAACTGATGGGAGACAGACTTAGTGCAAAAACAACAAGAGGTTGTCCGCAAGGCGGAGTGCTGTCACCATTATTGTGGTGCTTGGTAGTAGACTCGCTACTCACCAAACTCAATAACGGACCATTCTACACAGTAGGCTATGCAGATGATATAGCTATAATGGTTAATGGTAAATTCCCGAACATAGTCTCTGGATTATTACAACAGGCATTGAGGATGACAGAGCAATGGTGTACAAAGAACCACCTCTCTATCAATCCAAGCAAAGCGGTCATTATTCCATTCACGAGGAAGAGACAACTAGGTAACCTAGGAGAGCCCTCCCTCAATGGAATAAAGCTGCCCTGGTCCACTGAAGTTAAATATTTGGGTGTAACGCTTGATAAAGAACTCAGGTGGAAAACTCACGTGGAAAATATCACGACAAAGGCCCTACGAGTGTTCGGCATGTGTCGTTCCACCTACGGTAAAACTTGGGGGCTAAAGCCCAAAGTTTTACGATGGCTGTACCGGACAATGATAATACCTATTATCACATACGGCAGCATAGTGTGGTGGCCAAGAACAAAGCTTGCCTCGTGCAAAGCGCCACTCACTAGGTTACAAAGAACAGTGTGTCTTGGAATCACGGGTGCTTTCAGGACAACACCCACGGCAGCGATTGAGAGATACCTAAATATCCCTCCTCTGCATATGATGGTTGAATTGGAGGCAAGGAAGGCATTACATCGTCTTGCTGTTGCTGGACTATGGGATGCCTCCAAGCCAAAGACAAACCATACAAGGTTCGATGAAAATGAAGGCCTGGATCGGGTAACAAGCATGATATCCGACAAAATGCAAACTATGTTTGTGTTTGAAAGGTCTTTCAAGGTCCAAATCCCTACAATAGAGGACTGGACGAAGGGACTCGATCCACCAGAACAAGAAAGTCTGGTTTGGTACACTGATGGATCCAAAATGGAATCAGGTACAGGAGCGGGAATATACGCAAAAGGTTACAAATGTAGCAAAAGCTTAGGGAAGATGGCAACTGTATTTCAAGCAGAAACATATGCCATAATAACCTGTGCTCAGGAGAATATAGATAGAGGAACCAGAGGTAAATCCATATATATTCTTAGCGACAGTCAGGCTGCAATCAAAGCCATGGCATCCTACAAAGTGGACTCCAGACTTGTTCTGGATGCTGTCCAAACCCTAAACAGGCTTGGGAAGCATAACAGAGTAAGACTGATGTGGGTCCCTGGGCACAAAGGAATCCATGGTAACGAAGTGGCAGATGAACTGGCAAGAGAGGGCTCAGCAAATAATTTTGTGGGTCCAGAACCATGTGTAGGCATTTCGACGTGTGTCGTAAAAGCCACATTTAGGGAGTTTGCTGATCACAGACAACAAAAACATTGGCTGTCTAACACCGGTCTACAACACTCCAAGATGTTTCTGGGCTCTACGTTCAAAGCCCGGGAATATATTTGGAATATGAGCAGGGGGCAAATCCGCTACCTGCTTGGGGCCTTTACTGGGCACTTTGGAACCAACGACATGCTCATGAAGATGGGTCTAGCCGCGACACCCATGTGCAGGTTGTGTGGGGAGCATACGGAACGCATGGAGCACCTTCTGTGCACATGCGATGCACTGGCTGGTAAGCGAATGAGTCTCCTAGGGATCGGATATCCAAAACCAGAAGACTATAGGCTCATATCTCCTAGCCTCATTGTAAAACTCATGAAAGGAGTTTTCTACGAGACTGGGGAGGAGTAATTTATCTAGGGGACCACAATAGATCCCAATGGGTCGAAGTGTCCGAGTTATTTCTCGGCCCCTGCACAAGATAAGATAAGATAAGCCATCAAAAGATGGACCTAGCTAACTAGACTGCTGACTAAGGGAGATGGGATGCCAGGGCAGCCTTAAGGCTAGCAAAGCCCGGGTATAACAGTGCGCTGCGTAAACGATTCAAGTTACCCAAAACGCGAGTGAAACCGCGGGTAACAGCTAGTCTAAGATATTATTTATTATCATTAGTACGCTGTTTAAATAATATGTTCATTTATATGATAAAACAAAGCAGCTATTTAACAACGGCCTGGAAAATATACAGTGATACGGGCTCCATTCAGAGTTCAGTATAACAGCTCTCATGGTGCTTACAGCTATTTATTGGTCACAGAGGATTCCACGCTACATTATTACGATTGCTAGCAATATTGTAATGTGCTGAATTATGAATTAACTTTCAATGAGCGGTCATATATGACGGGTCAGTTTGCGGACTCCGCCTATGGTTCCACCTGTGCATGAATATGTCTGTATTGCTCTGTATGTCTTGAGTCTGGGTGTAATTATGTATATTAAGTATGTATTTACAAACAAAAAGTAGTATATATATTATATCAGTTGTCTGGTTTCCATAGTACAAGCTCTGCTTAGTTTGGGATCAGTTAGCCGCATGTGAGGAATGTCCCAGGATATTTATTTATTAATAGCTTTGGTAAAATACGTTTATTCGTATTGTACAAAAGATATTATTGTATGTAGATTGGTTTTTGACTAACATAGAGAGATAGATATTTATAGCAGAATGATGCTATTTAGTGTAGGTACCTTCTTCATTTAAAACCTTATTACAAAAGATGCTTTTAAGCAAGTCTAATAAAACTCAGGTATAATCATTTATATCAAAAATGCCTGGGCTATCTTTAAACCTGGAGTTTTAAGACTTGCCCGTTTTTTTTACTATGGTAGAACTTATTTATTCCAAGGAATTACAGTCATAATAATCATGTAGCTATAAGAAACTGACCGAAACGATAAATAGGGTAGTGTATAAAATGGGAACATAAACATCACACGCACACACACTTCATACAAATAATAATCGTTTTACTACTCCGTAATGTAGTCCCACAGTGCTATAGCCGACGTAAAGGACACTTATTTATTGCTAATGTATCTTTAGCCTTTATACGGCGTACTTTATTACACTTTTTGGCCCCAAACGACTGGCGGTGTACTGAGGAATCTTCGTCCAACATTTTGCAAGATTAAACTTAGTGGTATTTAGCGCAGCTGGTTAAGTATGCAGGTTTTATTTAAAACATTTACCCCCTTACTCATAAAGCGCTATTTAACTAATATACTGTAATTAATGTCACATTATTTGACAATGACAATAGAGTGACGTTATTTGCGTGACCCTTTAAACAGTATATTAGTTAAATAACGTTTTATGAGTAAGGGGGCAAGTAGATATCTTCGTAATTGAGCTATCGCCTTGAAATACACTTTTTACAACACTTTTGAGAGAATACGCGTCATACTTGTGAACAGGTGCTGCTTGTGAGGGCTTGTCTGCATTTATTTACTTATCAGTCTACTTTGTAATTTTGCCGCCGCGCCGGGGCACGCAATTGTTTTCAGTGCGATTAGAATGTAAATATTATGTAATCAATCTAAGCTTGTTTTGAAAAGAGTAATTGCTGAGTTTATTGCCCGCTCTTCTCAGCAAATGCAACCTTCCAAACCGGTATTAGAGTATTAGAGTCAGACTTTTCATAAGTGCCTGCGAAGGTCTATTTGAATAAATGATTTTGAAATTTAGAATGGCCCTGATTCTGTTGTTTACAACTAAACTCATTTTAATCTCACTATGTCTCTTTCTAACAAAGAACATAAGAAAAAGATGTAAGAAATGTAGTCCTGTCAAATTAGTCCAATGCTTGTTTTCGATATAAAAGTCGCCGCGGTTAAGCCTAAATACACGCAAAATAAGAAGGCAAAGATTAATTTGACAGCTTTAAATTATAGTCTATCCTTTTTCAATAATGTTCGTAAGAAAGAGATGAGGTGTGACTAAAATTAGTTTAGTGCTATTTAAAACAGAATCGGCACCAAAATAGCGTTTTTTCTCACACAGATCACCTCAAATGGGGAAGTACCTCCAACGTGTTCCTGCGCCCGATTAAAGACACCAGAGGGAAGGGGGAGGAGGGAGGGTAACCGTTTGCCACCAGGTGGGACGTATGCTTGTTTGCCGTATTTCAAAGTAAATTGATATAACCTAATGTATTGATTGTATAAATACATAAATGAGCCTGAAAAAAGGTTTTTTTTAAGTCTCCCGTAAATTTATTGAACTTTCACTTACCAATATTGTGTGTTTTTTTTCTTTAAAAATGTTGCGTTCTAAGTAAGTTATTTTGTTTGTTAAGATACAGAAAAAAAAAACCCGGAAATTTAATATCGCATTAAATACACATCATTCATCATCATTCATTATCAGCCTATAATGTCCCACTGCTGAGCACAGGCCTCCTTTCACAAATCAGGGTGAAAGGGAATGGGCAGATACTCCACCACGCGTGCCCACTGCGGATCGGTGGAGGTAGGCTAGTGGTCAACCTACTGTTGGAATTTTTCAAGCCGCCTAGGAGGCATCCAACTAGCTTAACGACTATCACAATTAAGTGATAACCGGGACCAACGGCTTTACGTGCCTTCCGAAGCACGGAAACGCTCGATTTGAAATACCACTAGGCGGTCACCCATCCAGGTACCGACCAAGACAGACGTAGCTTAACTTTGCCGATCGATTAAGAACGGCTAATCATGCTACACCACGAGCGCTTCAAATACACAACCAGCCAATATTTTACCGAGATATTGACATGGCGGCAAAACTTTACGACGTAAATGTGAAATTATTGAACTTTAAATTAATTTTATTTCATTACATCGAATTAAGGTTCATCGTATCTTAATATAAAGTTCTACTTAATTCGTGGCATGTTTAATTTACTCAATAATGCTTCAGTTTGATCAACCTTAAGTTGTACAGTCATCATCAGAAATGCAATGAAAAAATATATGCATGATCATTGGAAATGATCATTCTGGGCATGTGAAAATGATTATTATCGATACTTAGCTTAATTTTGCTGTTAAAATATTTTCCATAGATTTAGTTACATTGTTTTTGATAAAATTTAATTTTCTTTAAGTTCAATAATGCTTTTTCTTCAAATATCTACTAAACAATAGTGTTCAGAGTATTAAAGTCATTTTTATTTTTGTTTATTGAGAACAGGACATTTTTGTTCGCAATTGTACATTTATATTCACACAAATGTGAACCAAAAACTCACGAACTTTGCTCCGAACAAAACATAATTAATTTGTGTTAAATTTTGTGGCTTGAACATTTAATAGGTTTATGAAATTAATCTTGATATTATTTACGGGAATGAAAACTGAAGCCTTAGTCGTTATATTTTTGTATTACGATAAATCCTGTAAATGGCTATTTGATGGGCAATAAATAACCTAATTATATTTTTATTGTAATAAAGGACGTCTATAGAACGTGACTAAACAGCTCATTGCCCAAAATGATTTTCCTCGAACCCTTAACACAATAGGTTGGTCTCAGATTTAATCGGACAGTTTAATTTTAATATCACAGATATACCGCTAGCTGAAAGCACAGAAAACCATTTTCAAACTGTCCTCAAACCTACGGCTAGTCTTTGTGGTAGGCGATATTAGTTTTCACCACCCATCCACGTTTGAAAACTTTATGATTCATTTTATGACATTCCAAATTGCTTTTAAAAATAAAATAGCGTGGTCTTTTCATAAACTATTGTAGGTACTCACTGATAATATATTATTAGTCAAAGTCAAAGTCAAAGCCATTTATTCAATTTAGGCCATTGACTGACTTACTGAAGGTCACCAGTTTGGAAGCCCTCAACTGAGAAGAACAGGTAAGAATCTCAGCAAGTTTTCATTTTCATTGTGATTGGGTATAATATTGACCAATCGAATTGCAGCAAGACAGTTTTGCTACAATTCTTACTATAAAAATAAATAAATATACGGGATGTTGTTTTGCATTCGTGCCATATTTACAGAACCAATAGTAAATGACTTATTTAGTTATTATAAAATAGGTAATTAATTCTGAGCTTGATAAGTAAACAATTATTGATGATTTGTGATTAACGTCAAATCAGAATAAGACTTCATACCTGCACAGAATAGGTCTGCGATCCGGGGCGAGGGGAGAAACCGGGCCGCTGCGCAGAGGTCACCAACCTATATCTTATAAATCTTTATAAAACATCGTCAAACACGGTGGGATTTTTATTTTTACAAAACTTTAAAAATAATATTTAATTTTAAGAGCATGATTTTATAATTGATTAGTGTTCTATACAAGGTAAATATCAACCTCCTTAAATATGGCACAAATGCAGAACAACACCCGGTATAAAGCGGAAGAGTTAAGATTGTTAGTTTTTTTGCTTGTTTAAAAAACGGGCGAATCTTTGTAACTACCTGTTGGATCGAAAAATTATTTCACTTATAGGAACCTACATTTTATCCCCGTGTATTAAAGGTTATTTTTATCCCGGGAACACGGGTGCAACCACGGGAGACGTTAATATTTTAAAACAGTGATCGGACAGTCGTGAATCGTTTTACGGAAGACCCTGTGAGTCCGAGGTATGACCTATCAGTGTTCGTAACGTCACTTACACATTGTTTAATGCTGTATTAATTAATAATATCTACTTGATTTTCTTTTACTTAAAATGTCTTACTACATCATAACATTAACTACATTTAAGTATTGGATGATTATAATTAACAATCCATAGTTTACATTTAAGAATAATCTTCGCACCAAAAAAAAACTGTAAAGTTAAAAGCTTCACGACCTGAATATTTTTCTTTAGTTACCTACCACATTTCCCGAGTTTAACGTTATCTTTCGAACCCCTGGAGGATTACAGCGCAATGCATACGTTCTGGACAGATATACGACCCTCTTGGAACTAGGTGGGTGTAGACACCTGCTAACTCTTGGCCGCGAGCCATTATCTATTTATCAACCTCCGAGGTTCAAATCTGTTACGTTTTGTTGTATTTTTTAATTGTAAACTCTTTCAACAAGTAGAACGTCTATTTAGTGTAAAATTTAAGTCGAATAACCTAACAGCCGGTTTCTGAAAACTTCATTCAATTTTTACGTTTTTTTTTGTACGGCAAGCAAGCATACAGCCCGCCTGATGGTAAGCGGTTACCGTAGCCATATGGACGCTTGCAACACACGAAGCGTCGCTCACGCGTTACAGACCTTTCACCCCTCCCCTATGAGCTCTGGCAACCTTACTCACGCGGAGGAACGTACTTAACTTTACACAATATAAAGATATTTGGCTGCGGTATTCTGTGAGGCGGAGGTACTTCCCCAGTCGATCTGCTCCTCTCTTAAGATATACCATTATACGTTATACTAATATACCTACACATATTATTAGTATCTAAATAAAAATCAATTGCCACTTGTACCTATGTAAGAGCTTCACTTGAGAACGGATCGAACGATTTGGCTCTTGTTTATTTTTGATATAATTTTCAGGACAAGGTTTAAATGCAAGATATTCTTTTTGGAAATTCCACCGGATAAGTCGGAAATTTAACCAAGGCGACACCGGGCACGAGCAACTAGTTCGTAATGAAAATCGCTTTAGACGTTCAGTCAAACAAGATGATGTTAAATGATATTGCAAAGTTCAACGGGTTGATTTAGTAAGTTGTTGAAGGATATCATCGTCCAAAACCTAATTTATCCTTAAGTGCTTAGCCTAAGTTAGCTTCTAAGTCTGCCTGAGACATCAAAGTCTGAGGTCTCTACTACTATTAAATAGCATCAATATATTTTATGTGATTGCATTTGATTTTTTGTATGGTTTTGTACATTACTTCGATACGTACTTACTTCGATGAAGTCATTATATAAGAATACGGCCCGCCTGATGGTACGCGGTTAACATTGGCATATAGACGATTGCAACGCACGAGGCATCACTCATGCGTTACCGACTTTTCTCCCTCCCCAAAAAGCTCTGGCAACCTTACTCACGCGCAGGAACACATCATGAAGATATTTGGCTGAGGTATTTTGTAACCTCCTGTATCCTCAATCGAGCTGCTCTTTGAGCGAATAAACGCTATGCTCTACCTCGCTTAAAATTCTATTTAGTACAATTTTATTTTTGGGAATCCGAATATTGGAGTTATGGGGAATATAAGGTTCACTCATAGTTTATAAGAAAACATTGACGAAAATCTCTTCTTAAATATCTCAGGGAATACGTAATAGTTGTACGTAGTATATATATACTCTGAGGTAATAGTAAGGAATGCTCTCCCAGCGAGTTGAGCTCGTCGGATTTGTGTCCATCCGTTGCTGATCGTGGACGTAGGCATTGACTAAAAAACAGGGCAAGGCTTAGTTTTTTGTGAACCTTAGTTTGCTAAGTTGGGACCTATTCCTGGTATCGCGCACTTTACCTTATTGTTTCTTTTGTAATGTGTGTCTACATAAGTTGAATATAATATTGTGTGCTGAATAGATGTATTTCTTTCTTTTATTTTATGTGTCACTACTAGCACCCACAGATTTATCAAAACTATAAAACTACTAGGATGTGACGTAAACCTTAAATTAAACAGAGCGGTTCATTCTTCTTTTATTCGGATCGACGATCGTCAAGATCATTTGAATATTAATATGGGTATACTCGTACTTACGAAAATGTCGGAGTTTGTTCCATTTCTCAATATAAACCGTGGTGAATTCGTGACGTTTAAAATATCCATGTTTCATCGCACATACCATGGCACTTTGAGTGGCCCATTTAACTTTAGTCGTTGTTGATTCAGCAGGGTGGCTGGTTACAAATTATACCTATTGTTTATGAGCCCTGACATATTCAAGGTTTTTGCTTTGTTTTATTATATACTAGCTGTGCCTCGCTGTTACACCCGCGTTAAAAAAGAATAGCAAAGCTGGACCCACGAAATGTAAAAATTTACAAGGCTTCAAGTGCATTTATTAACAAGTATACAAGTATAAATATGTTTATTCGCCAAAAGCGACTAAATATTTAATTTATTAAATGAAGACATCGTTCACTTACAAAAAGCAAAGAGCTTACCGTGCCGTCGTAAGTAGAGTCACATATTCGATAGTACCTATCTAATATCGATAAGTATAGACAAACTATCAATAGTGTTACTGGAATACAATTAAATAGATATTATCGATAACATTGAGATTCAATAGTATAGGTACTATCAATACTGCAGGGAATAATATTGATATAATTTATACTATTTTTTAAGGTCACGTTAAGTTTAAGTTATACTTTCTAGTATCAACGTTACCCCTATCAATTGGTCTCGATTAACATGCAATTTCACCATTCTTCTTCAGATGATACATTAATTAGTCACTGTCATATAAAAACCCTCAAAAAAGGGACTAGTAAACGCAAAAATATTTTTTTCAAATTGAACTAGTTCCTTAGATATAGTAAGTTCAAACATATAACTCAACTTTATAATATTAGTATAGTATTTATATATGTTTTTGATGTATGGAAATAATTAATAGGCAGTCTTAATTATCTAAAGAACCCATTAAACTTGATTAATTGTACCTCGATGTATATAAAGCACAAACGTTATCAATATTCGTCTAATTTAATGAATTTTCAATTAATATTGCAAGCTCGAAAATGTAATGCATGAAATTAGAGCACGAATCCGTTAGACGTGATGAACGTTTCATTATGATTATACTTGCCGCTATTATTATAATATAATGAAGTCTTTATAAATACGTATAAAGAGATACTTATGTGTACAAATTTAATTTGGAAAGGTAACATAGAATTGTTGTAATTTATTATTCCCGTGAGAATAACGTATAGAACTTAACGAAGCGGTAAATTCTAGTGTAGGGTCTAGTGAGTTTAGTTTCTTACTATTCGTTTTTTTTTTATTGCTATCTGTATAAAAGCAGCAGACTCAAATATTGTAAAACCATTGACTTATACGGGGTGGATACGACAATACGACATTAAATGAAACCACGTAAGTACTCACGTATACGATCAACTTTTACTATGGGACCAACTTCTAAATCGCAAAATTTGTATTAGTAAAAGTAGTAAAAGTTGATCGTATATCACTTCATAAAGACTGGGGCAACGATGCACATTTTTGGCAACGATTCCCTGGCAATTAACCAGCCACAAAGACATTACTCTTCAGAAAAAAAACAAAAACAATTTGGCAGATATGTAACAAACGTTTTTTGAGAGAGGTAGAGCATAGCGTTTATTCGCTCAAAGAGCAGCTCGACTGGGGAAGTACCTCCACCTTACAGAATACCGCAGCCAAATAACTTTATATTGTGTAAAGTTTTGTTCCTGCGCGTGAGTTAGGTCGCCAGAGCTCATAGGGGAGGGGGAAAAGTCGGTAACGCGTGAGCGATGCTTCTTGTATTGCAAGCGTCCATATGGCTACGGGAATCGCTTATCAGGTGGGCCGTATGCTTGTTTAGCGACTAAGTTGAATAAAAAAAAATAGTTGTTTTCTACAGTTCCGTACCACAAAATAAAATTAAAACCCTTCATAATCTCTTTGTTGTTCGTCCCTCCTTCCGCATATCTGTCAATACTATATTTCTCAGGTCGTAAGTAAGTCGAATATAAAACACTAAAGTCTACGGTTCCTTGCAGACAGAAACAATTCGAGATTATAAGTCAATGAAATCAAAAGGTACGGCAAGTTATGTCATATAGGTACAATTTTAATACTCGAAAACTTACCCATCAAAGCTTTAGGAATCAATCGATATAAAATAATTAAAGTTAAGCAGCAAGGTCTCACAGCACAAGTAAAATAAAGTTCTTAAAGTATGTCATATGCAAAAAATATGCGAAGACAAACCTACATTGGCAGTTTGAGCAATTAGTTTGCACGGAATCTCAGGGCGCGAGTCCTACTCACACTTGTCCGGTCTATATGTTTTTCTATATGTAGAAATCACTCGTTTCTACCTACTCCGATTTTGGGAATTCATTATGATTATTATACTATGTACCTATGTTTGTACTATGCTTACTCATTATTACTATTGTATTTATTGTAGTATATGTATGTACGCGAAAGCGAAGCAATAGCAGTGACGTCAAATGCCGATATGAAGGTAACAGACTTGAATCTTACAATCAACTCGACCTTTCGGAAAGGGTAAGCATTGTGTGGAAACTAAAGCACTGTGGTTGTGTTCTTTGTAGTACCTACCCCCTTATGGTTGGCGTTAAAAACCTACCGGTACGTTCGAGCAGCTATACTTGAGAGCCAGTTCCCGTCTTATCAAGATTACGTGTACTTGCCACTTTAATCAGTGACCATATTGTGATTCACATAAAAAACGAGCATTTTACTGTTATTATAATGCAAGTAATTGAAGTAATGAAGCGCTCGTGGCGTAGCATGATAAGCCGTTCTTAATCGATCGGCAAGTTAAGCTACAACCGTCGTGGTCGGTACCTGGATCGGTGTCCGCCTAGTGGTATTTCAAATCGAGCATTTCCGTGTTTCGGAAGGCATTTAAAGCCGTTGGTCCCGGTTATCACTTAATTGCGATAGTTGTTAAGCTAGTTGGAGGCCTTCTAGGCGGCATGAAAACTCCAACAGTAGGTTGACCACTAGCCTACCTCTACCGATCCGCAGTGGGCACGCGTGGTGGAGTATCTACCCATTCCCTTTCACCCTGACTTGTGAATGGCCTGTACTCAGCAGTGGGACATTATACTTAGGCTGATGATGATGATGATGAATCAATTAGCATTCAATTTGACCCTTCGTGATTGATGGGAAGATTCACCACCGAACTAGGTGTCTAGGTACCCGAGGACTGTATTCCGATGTTCGTTGGGAACTCGGATACTTATCTAAAGTGCTAAGATAACTTCGATACCGCGATGCAGGTTTCTGGTATGTTTTTACATGATGTCGTCCATTCTTATGACGAAACGTTTTGCATTACTCTTTGCTGTGAATTATTGTACATTATTATAAAATAAAACATAAAATACTTTTGACCTTCAGAAGACTAAGCTCAAGAAACTCTCAGAACATTGCTGTAGTGGAAAATCAATACCATGCACCTAACCTACACTAATTAGCTATTGGTGGCTCGTGAATGACTATAATTATATCATTTAAATACCGAATGTGACTTATAAAATTTCATAGCCTATATTGTGTGGCAGTATCGATACGAGGTAAGTATTGGTTAATACTGATAATAACAATTTGTGTATGGGGACAGCTTTGCTATCCTATCCACGTCTTCTAAATGAGGTAATATAGTTTGCAAAAAGGTCTACAGAATTTAACAAAGGATTTGGAGTAAAAGCAGGCACTCTCAATTAAAACAGTTTTTACCCTAGAGAAGTAGTTTGATTGTTCTAGAACAATTCTGAATGTTCACGAAATGAAATCAGTTGTTTTATTTACATGTTATATTAACGATTTCATCGATGAGCTTTTTTTAAGAAATTATTATTTGATTGTTGATGATGAAACTAGTACAAATAGTTGAGTCTGGTAATTTTTTATTCATCTTATATGCATAGGTATAATACATTGTTGTTATATTAATCGTAGTGATCATCTTTGGGATACCAAGAGTGGCAACTTTTTCAATCAATCACTTGTTAGGCTTCTACCGACCAAATTTTTGGAAAAATATATTGGAGTCCTTGTTACCTTAACACTAAATTAAAATAGCGCATGTACCACTTTCCTACAATATGGCGAGGAGGACGATGTGGCTGCCACATGCGTTATACTTGTGAACAGGTGCTGCTTGTGGGGGCTGGTCTGCAGTTACTTATTAAATATCGATTCGGACTACATTACAGTTTTGCCGCGGGGCAAGCAATTGTTGTCAGTGTGATTAGGATGTAAGTAAATTACTTGTAATGAATCTAAGCTTGTTTTAAAAAGAGTAATTGCTGAGTTTATTGCCGGCTCTTCTCAGCAAATGCAACCTTCCGAACCGCTATTAGAGTCAGACTTTTCATAAGTGCCTGCGGAGGTCTATTTGAATAAATGATTTTGAATTTAAAATAATACAATACAAAATAAATATTATAACAAAAAATAAACACTTTTTTATATGTCAAAAGTTTGAATGAGAATACACTGCGAATTTCCATACGATTTCAATATTCGAAGTAAACACTCACTCGCAGGTAACTTTGTGCTTCCAAACTATGCGAAATATATATTCCGCGTGAACTGCGTCTTTGTAAACTTTTTGTTTACTATAGATTCCTTGACCTAGTTGCTGAGGCGTGACACTTTGGGATCGCTGAATGGATATAAGTTATAGTATTCTGATAGTTATGATTATAAAACACAAACAAACGTCTGATACCAATATTTATATGATAATGATTTATAATAACATTTTATGCACTCAAAAAAGCCAGCGTAGGTATTTAGTATGAAGTAGAAAGTTAAGCACCAGGGTATCTAACCTTCCTACACACAAACACACACTGCCCTACACACAGATACCTACTTATAATTAAAGTTACTTAAATTTAGTTAACATCTTCAACAATTTGATCCATGTTTGTTACTACTATGCAGCGTCAGACACGTTTTTTTTTTTTTTTGTGATTTCATCATTTTATGTTTTAAATTCATTGACCGAATCCTGTCCCCCATAATACAGGCTCTTGCCTAGCTTGGGTTCAAGCAAGTGTTCAACGTTTGTGCAACAAATACATACATGACTCTCTTGTGTGCATTAATCTTGTATAGCTGTTTATATATGTGTGTTTCTTATAAATAAATAAATTATTATTAAATCTAACCGCTAAACTTTCAGGCCAATTATAACGGTAAATATATTCTAGACTACAATGATAATGTGTGAAGGTGCAAGGTGAACGTCGGAGTCACCAGTATGGAGGTGCAAAAGGTGGATGACACCTCCATTTAAAAGGGAAGATCTTCCGCCAGCCTGGGTCATCGTCATCGTGCCTGGGGACCTCAGTCCAATTTTTCCTTTAGGTCATCTGGCGGGAAATCAATTGCGGGGCCGGATGGCCCCTGTGTTGAGGTTGCGTTTTTCGCCACGTGTAAAAAACGATTTTACATGTCGGACAGTTGTATATATGCAGATCGTCGAGAAATCTTCGCAAGCGCGATGCAGGATGTAGTGAGTTTGTATGCGCGATGCAGGATAATGTGGCGCCACGCCATCTATCTCTCGGCGTGTGAATGTTTACTTTCGATTAACACTGTCTATTCTTGAGACTTGATCTAATTTTTGATCTCTATCTTTAATACAGACCTTAGTTACTTGAGGTCCTAGAATAAGTTATAAAGTACGTTACACTCTGGAAACACGGGCAAAACCACGGAGCGGTAACTAGTATTCAATATGTATACAATATGAATATATTTTTATATAAAATTGATGTATTAATAACAGTGCAATAATAGCTTAGATAAAGCCAACCTAATTTAGATAAAACGAGAAGGATCAGAAATATAGAGTTCTATAAATAAAAATGTTTCTATTATTTAAAAAAGAGGAGCAACGTACATTACTTAAAATGTATTAAAATCTTATTATACTAAAACTTGACACGGGTATTTTAATTTATATAACGCAGACTTCATGTGAAACTTTATGTTTTTGAAGTCTGCGTTATATAAATTAAATTGGATATGACGTGATGTACTTTCATCTGAAGTTGTTTAAGAACTTGATCTTGTTTGAATAAAGCATAAAACTAATATAAAATTCTTCCTCCTCGCATCTCTTGATTATGAGTCTTGACCGAGAGTTTTGAATCACTTTTTGTTTGAGGATATTGCATCTGGGTCTGACTCCAGCGCCATCTGTCAGTGCTTCTGTTACCCAACTACAAAAAATCTTTTCCTACAAAATAGATTTTTCCAGACTTTTATAGTATCAAATTATGGTATAAGTTGAAAGTGTGCCCAAAATATGGTCACAAGGCCTAATAATTCCATAATATTTTTTTCCATTTGAGAAAAGAAGATTTTCTACGCCGAAGTGCAGGCTGATACAGTTTCCTTGGAATATTGCTGGTATCAGTCACCAGGTCACGGTTTTGTATAACAATAATAATAATAAATTTTATTGACACCATACAATAAAAACAACAAACAATAGATAACAAAAGGTAATTAATTAAGTTTACTTGTGTATAAAATATTATTATTTTTAAAACTTTTGAAAAAAATGAAACCATATTTAAACCATAGCACAATGGTAGGATATATTGTGGGTAACATTTACCTCACGGGCCTCCAATCCAATGTTAGAAATCTTTTTTTTTTATACAACTTAGTCGATAAACAATACGGCCCGCCTGATGGTAAGCGGTTACCGTAGCCATATAGACGCTTGCAACACACGAAGCATCGCTCACGCGTTATCGACCTATCCCCCCTCCCCTATGAGCTCTGGCGACCTTACTCACGCGCAGGAACACAACTTTACACAACATAAAGTTATTTGGCTGCGGTATTCTGTAAGGTATTTCCCCAGTCGAGCTGCTCTTTGAGCGAATAAACGCTATGCTCTACCTCTCTTAAAATCGCTCGCCCTATCGCTGAGCACCCAAAACTGTGTGTTTTTCTAGCCTTGAGATTGATTGTACGCTGTTTGAACTTGAAGTAGGTAACTATAATGTAATATTTATAAAGCAGAGGCTAAATTGTCAAAGCCTAATTAGGTAACTCATTACGTGGAAGACAAGAATAATATGGCTGTAGTAGCTTCTCCTTGCACTTTCATCCCCCTGACTAAGAGTCAATTTTATATTTATTTGCTGAGTATCTTGCCGGAGTCTTCTCCGTTTAAGTGAATTCTGAAAAATTCAAAATCATTTATTCAAATAGACCTTCAGACCTGCAGACACTTATGAAAAGTCTCACTGTAATACAGGTTCGTAAGGTTGCATTTGCTGATAAAAGCCGGTCATAAACTCAGCAGTTACTATTTTCAAAACAAGCTACAACACAATATTTACATTCTAATCGCACTGCCAACAATTGCGTGAACCAGTGATAGAGTCGATAACGATCATAAGTACCTTATCAGGGCCTATAAATTGAATGAATTACTTATCGTTTATTCATAATGATTAAACTAAAAATGATATATCCGTCTTTCCCCCCTTCTCTGTCTCTATCACCCATACGTGACTACTGAATTAATTAGTACATAATTTTTTCTATTTTCTTTGTGCCCAATATGTGTTGCTTATTTTGGCATCGCCCAAACAATTCATAAATATAATATTTGTATCCATGTTATTAAAAATAAGTAAGGCAGATTACGATATACGATATATTATGGTGCGTCCATGCTACGCGAATCGAGCACGAGCAGAGCCACGAATGAACCTACAATGAAAACGATGCGTTTTTTTTTTTTTTTTATATACCACTTAGGTGGAAAACATGCATACGGTCCGCCTGATGGTAAGCGGTTACCGTAGCCTATGGACGCTTGCAACACCAGGGGTATCACGCGCGCGTTGCCGACCCTGCAGAAATCTCTTCACACCCCTTTTGAAGAACCCCATGCTGTACTCCATTGGGAAAACCACGGCGGGGAGCTCATTCCACAGTCTGAGTGTCCGCGGAAGGAAGCTCCTTTGAGCCCGCACAGTACGAAACAATTCAGGTTTCAATTCAGGTGTAGGATCCCTTTGTTCGTGAAAAAATTGACAATCGCGCTCGTGCGAGGCCCGCAAGCCGTCCACGCTACGCGAATCGTGTTCGCAGTGTGCTCATTCGTGGCTCGGCTCGTGCTCGGTTCGCCAAGCATGGACGCACCATTTTGTATAATTTTAATCCAGGGTATTACTTGTATAGGCTAAATACATATTCCTAGTATATTGAGGTTCAGAGAGGCTTGCGAAGATTAATTCCGAGTGACAGATATTACTCGATATCCCTTTAGGTGGATTAGATGCTTCAATATATTACACAAGCAACTTCACGTCTATATTATAAAATCAATGTTAGTTTGTCTGTCTATTTTAAGAGTATCCTTCATATAAGTACCATATTCAACCGATGAATTACCAAAAAAATAAACAGAAATAAGCAGTCCAAAAGCCCGCTAATGGTGCCGATTCTGTTGTAAATCGCACTAAACTAATTTTAATCACATCTCATCTCTTTCTTACGAACATTTTTGAAAAGGATAGAACTTATTTAAAGTTGTCAAATTTATCTTTGCCGTCTTATTTTGAGTGTATTTAAGCGTAACCGCGATAGATGGCGACTAAATTTATATGGAAAACAAGCATACGACTAATTTGTCAGGACTAAATTTCTTACATCCTTGTCTTATGTTTTTTGTTAGAAAGAGACATAGTGAGATTAAAATTAGTTTAGTTATAAATAACAGAATCAGCGCCAATATTTGATAAAATTTTCTTCATTTAGAATGTTGTGTTCTTTTTTTTCCAAACTTGTGTCTCATTGTGTCGTCCTTGCAAGACACGAGGCATCACTCACGCGTTACCGACTTTTCCTCTCAACCCAATGAGCTTTGGCCACCTTACTCACGTGCAGGAACACAACATAAAGTTATTTGGCTGCGGTATTCTGTAAGGTGGAGGTACTTCCCCAGTCGAGCTGCTCTTTGAGCGAATAAACGCTATGCTCTACCTCTCTTACTATCATTTACTTAGTTTAAAAAAATAAACAACATCTAAAATGCGGTGTGGTAGCTATCTATTTATATATAGATTGGTAACAGAAAATCCATTCTCCATAACTACAACCGAATATTTGAATCAACAAACCCTGAAAAGTACTGAACGAATGTTTGCACATTCCTATTTACATAACGAAAGCAATAGCGTTGAACGGAATTGACTCATTGTGTGTGAACGGTATGAAATACTCGAGTATTTTGTATGAAATATGACGATAGAGATGTCTGAGACGGACGGAATTCAGGGTTGAAAGTCAACCGCAGTTATAAGATAAGTAAAAGGGTTTTTACACTTTTAGATCTCAAAGGATTTGCCTCTAATTAGCGTTTAATTTTGCTTGAACCTCAGGCAAGATTATGATATACTCGGTTGATGGGCGATTTTCGACCCGGTGGTGTCTTGCTTAAGGCAATATAATAATACCTACCTAACTAGTTTTGAACTTTCAGTCAAAAGAACAGACAAATATCAACGACCTGTCATAAGTGCCTGTTTGATAAGTGCCTGCGAAGGTCTATTTATTTTGAATGTCAACAGTCTCTATAAAAGTACGGTTAGCAAGGAAGATTATTTTGCATTTCCGTTGTTTAGAATTTGTTGAAGTTTTATTTAGTTTTAAAAAATAATACTAGTTTTTTCATCTGTCACTATAATATGGCGGAAAGTGACTCCTATTCTTATATAGACCGCATCGGAAGTATCACTCTAACTTCCCAATATTTTATATAGTTACTTTCACACCTTTTTACAGTCGGCACTCGATCTTTGTAACAAAGAGTCAGAGGTTCGTCTTGTTGAACGAGAAACGTAGGAAAATAATGAACGATCCCCAACAAACCTAATCAAAAGTAGTGTTAGCACTGACCTTTTCTCGACTTGCTAATCTCATTCGGAATCCACTTGAGGCATTGATTAACGAAAGAGGAATTGATCCGCTCGCCGTACTCAGCTGTGAAATAGGAGTACCTACTTGTTTGTTTTATTCATTATGGATGTACTGGTAGCTTATCTCGTTAAAAACTACTATATTATAATAGTATTTATTTGTACTTAAGAAAGTAAAATGAGTAAATGACAAATACACGATAGCGTCAAATAAAGGTCAAAATTAATTTAAATAAAACTATGGTTTTGAATCATGTTGTTGGTGACCTAATAAATAAAAAAAGGAAGAATAGAAAGCTTAATCTAAAATATATGTGGATAAAAGTCTTTATTTTTTTCGCCAAATGTCAAAACCGAAAATACGAGTGGTTCACGTGGCGGCGTGAAAAGCAACAGCCTGCACGGATCCGTCATCAAATCATGGACAACAACTGTGTTATCCATGCCTCGGTGATGATGAGGCAGAACAACGCTTTAATAATTTTCAATTTTAGCTACAGAGTCGTATCTTTACCTTTTAATTTTGATAATAATTTATAGATGATTAATTTTGGTAGCTCCGAAATCTTTTAAATTGTGATGAATAGAACAAAAGTAGAGTTCAAAATAAATATAGCCCTTCTATATAGCCACATATTTTTAGTCACTGAATAAAGTTTCATCAAAACGCACTCGTAGGTACTCATTCTTGGCATATCTAGTCAGACAGACAATTCATGTAGCACTTACAATAAATGATACACTCGTGGCATATTGTAGTCACAAGTAGGTATTAATTAAATGATATTCCATCAGGACAGTGTTTATTATTCTGCGGTCCTTGATATTACTTCAAGCTAAGTAAAGTTTGATGTCTAGATATCTGTCGTAGGGAACTTTAACCCTTAACGGATAACACTTTACTGTTGCTACAGAGTGCTACCATCATAATTTAGTCACTTCGTGACACAGAGATACAGATCAATTGCATAGTCTTAGCCGTTTGTGCATGAGAATAATTAGCGTTTTGTTATTGAACTGTCCGAATCTTTGGCCGAAGCCGAAGGTGTCTAGCTGTCGCCGAAATTGAACAAACTACTACGAATGCGCGAGTGATTATTATTTTTTATAAGATACAAGGTATCTAATTTTAAATATTATAATCAACATAAACTAGCCTATTTTGAACTGGCTATAGCGATAGCAGATAGTAGATGCATTCAAAATGTGGTGCTGGAGGCGAATGCTACGAATATCATAGATGGTCAAACGCACAAATGTATCTCTTCTCTCCCAATTCCAACTCTTAAGAACCGACTGTCCACCACATGTCTGCAACGCGTGCTTTCATATTTCGGCTATATAATGAGAAGAGGGGATGACAGCCTTGAAAAGCTGGCCATTGTTGCCAATACCGAAGGCAAGAGAACACGAGGCCGTTCGCCATCACGATTGTTGGACCATGAAAGAAGCCACCTCCTCTTCTAAATTCTACCAAGTGGTGAGGGCTACTTTGGACCGGATCCGATGGAGGCAGTTTGTCCTTTTAAGGGGTTCCAGTGAACACGATCCTCAGAAATGCGGGACCGACTAAAGAAGAAGATAGCGAAGCTTCGGCTTGGGCCAGAAATCGACCTTCGGTCGGACATTACTAGCATAGCATACTTCCAGCGGGAAACTGGCGGGGTACGAAAGCGTCTTTCAGCGTCTTTCCCACCATTTCTTCACTCTTACCAGTGCATATATTATGGATAAGCTACATTGTCGTTTCTCGAAAGCATTTTGTAATCGATTATACAGTGTTACAATGATTCGCCAATAAGACTCCATATTTTAGAGGATCAGAGTAATTGGTATTGTTAATTAACCTCAAATCATACGCAAACTATTTCGATAGTTGCGGTTTGGTATTTTGATTGGGTTTATTTCTATAATAGCAATTTAGCGTCGCTGATAATTATGATGAATTTTGAAATTAGTTTATTAGTATTAAGAGAGCATATCTTATTCTTATATATAAATAACCAAAATTATTTACCTCTCAAAGGAAAATACTCAGATAATCCTTAGGTACTAAAATTAAATAATAAAAATAAATTTGCCTGTACATTCAAGAGGCTTCATACATCACTGCATAATATTTGCCCGCCACGTCTGTCTGTCTTTAAGTGCACAATATTCTCTGAAATTACTAAACGGATGTTATTCGGGTTTTTAGCAATAAGCATAATGGCTTAATTATACATTTATGTACCTAAGTATAGTATTATATTTTAGAATAATTTTGTGGATATTTTTAAATGTCTTTCATGGAGACGGCTAAAATGCAGTATGTTTTTGGGCATATCACGGAGACTATGACTCTCATTTGGATGAAAAGTTTAGATATTGAAAGAGTATTTCTGTACGCGTCATCTTTATCGGTATAATAGCGAGGCGACACGTATAGGGATCATCGCTCACTATGTCAGCACCGCTCCATCGCAGCAACGGCCCGGCACCGCCTCAACTCAATCCAACCACTAGCTGCCAGCACGCCGCCGGCGAGGTAGCAGCTCGCGGGCGGGGCGCCATCCAGTGAAATTGGTGGTGCGGCTTTGGCAAGATACCGCTTGCTGGCGTCACGCAGCAAGGGAGCGGACCGCTCGCTGAAAGCATGTGGTCAGCAGGACTAGTGGCTAGTAGCGGGAAGCGCGCTTGCCGCGAGGCGTCAACAATTTTATCTAGTCATTGTAAAAATTACTTTAGCGTATACGATTTAAAGACCTCACTTGCATGGCAAGGTAAATAGCCATGCTGTTATAGTGAGCGGTGACCCTAGCGCTGTAGGCGTTTGTTAGGTATATTATAATTTTGCCGGCAATGTCTATATGGGATTCATTTATCGCTTTTCACTCGGGAATTATGCATTTTCGGATAAAATGTATCTCTCCTTTGCTCCGTTTTATTGTGAAAGGGGAAAACAAATCTCAAAGACGGATAATACTGAATTCTACGTGGACGAAGTCGCGGGCAAAACTTTGTGGAGTCTAATTAAAAGTCTGAAAGTCTAGTCATTATTACTGTTCCATTACTCTCCGAAGTGTAGTAGCCAACCTCTTTCTGGCTGTTAAGTACACTGAGAGGTAATTGCCTTAATTGCTGGTCTAGTGCCGGCGATTCCAGAGTCAAGACATGTTCGAATAATTTCTTAGCTAGAACCCTAATAAATGGAGAAAAAAATCTTGACACGCCGTCTCAGGAGAGAAAGTAAAACTAAAAAACATTCTTCAGGTAAGTGCTATTTGCTACATTTATTTTAGCTCGACAGCTGCGCTTGGAAAAATCTTAATTTTTACCTCTAAGTAGCAGCAGCCTTTATTTAATAATACCAGTTTTAATTCTGCAATCATTTTAATATAATTGAAACAATTTTTTTGCCGAATGTTTAACCATTGCATCGAATTCAGTACCGAAAGTAAACGGAATTAATTATAGTAAAACAACCTCAACTTGCAAGGTAAATATTAATATATTCACATAAAATCCCCGTTTTCCCCAGTTGCATTGATGCGAATGGGTTTTTATTGAACGAAGATATTCTCCCCAGAGAACTTCAGGTATATAAGTGTTTTTTTATGGCCTGAGGTTCACCTTGCAGCTCTCTAAGGTTCACTAAAGATACACGAGATATTATTACAAATATTATATCTTGCAGTTTTATATTCTGCATTTTGTTGCATCTTATGCGTGAGTGCTGGTAAATCTACCAACCATCGGCATTACAAATATTTTACCGAAATTGGTATAAATATGAAATAACCATCCCTATGAGGTGCCTATGTTAGAAAAACTGTAAATAATACCACAGCGAATGTGTCGAAAATTGGCCTCCTTAACGAAAATCCATAAAATACATGCTTAGGTATATTCGGCTTGATGCTATTTTCATACAATAGCCATGGATGTGGTTTGGGATTGAACGCACAGAATTCTGAGTTATTACGAGTACTCGTATATGTTGAGTCTGGTATGACTCGAGTATGGTTTTCGCAGTAAGTATGTTATAGTATTAACAAAAATGTGTTATATCTGGTATTGTCACTGATGGTGTCAATAATTCAACAAAAAAATAATTATTTAGTGAGCTACTCCAACAATTTCGAGAATGGTTGGTCCCTAAGATTGGACTAGCTGTTTGCAAAATGTATTAAATTCATTAAAACAAATATTCAATAGAAAAATCCTTTAGGTATAACTCCTCATGTTTGCACAAACAACGTGAGTTATTGAAATATTCATAAAATGTACAAAAGAAATTCTTGAAAACACAATATGAAATAAAGCCTGCTAAGTATATTAAAAACTCAGTACCATTTTTTTATTGTAGCTTTGTTCGATTGTATTTTTAAAAGGTTACTAGACGTCTGTGAAATGAAGTGAAAAGATATTCTAATGTTATAATTGTTATTTTATAAAGTCACCGCATCTCCAAAGGTAACCTACAATAAAAATATATCATTTTTCTTTATTTACATACCTACTCAATGGCCATGTAAAGAAAATTGTAATTTTGTTAAAAATATATTAAATTGTACCTGGACGGGTGAACGCCTAGTGCTATTTCAAATCGAGCGTTTCCGTGCTTCGGAAGGCACGTAAAGCCGTTGGTCCCGGTTTTCACTTAATTGTGATAGTCGTGGAGGCCTTGTAGGCGGCACGAAAACTCCAACAGTACCTCCACCGATCCGCAGTGGGCACGCGTGGTGGAGTATCTGCCCATTCCCTTTCACCCTGATTTGTGAAAGGAGGCCTGTGCTCAGTGGGACATTATAGGCTGAGGATGATGATGATGATAAAAAATGAGGATATTTTTATACCACTAAGATGATAAACAGGCACACAGCCCGCTTGATAGTAAGCGGTTACCGTAGACTATAAAGGCAATGCTAAAGACGCTCGCGCGTTGCCCTCCTTAAAATTGATTGTTTCATCAAGGTAGAAAATGTAGAATAAAAAGTGTCAAATCTTACAAAACTAAAAGTTCACTAAGACTCGTGGCTCAAAGTTAAATGTTGCAACCCCAGGGAAGCTAACTTGTCGAAGTAATACCTACACAGGCCGACGGTGTAACATTCTAGGATTCGAAGTTGAAGTAGACTTTGATATGACATAGGTTGACAGCACGGCAACTGCTGTCTCTCTCTCTACTCGGCCTGCGAGAAGCGATAGCCTGTCTGACATGAAACAATCAAAAATTTGGCTATCAGTTCAAATAGCTTCTTAGGTAAGCAAACAAAAACAGTAATGTGACATTTCAAAATATACTGTTTTGAGTAATTGAGGAGTTTACTGCAACAAGGAGGAGACTAGTAAAAACATTATTTTAATTATTTTCAGAACGAGTCGTTTCCAAAACCAAAATTTGACTTGTTCGGTTAGTGATTCAGATAGTTTTTTTTTTTATCATTCTGCATACTTAATTCAACACACGAGGCTTTTGAGGTGCTCCTGTATCGAATCTCACCACGCATTCAGACTCAGAGTTCTCAGAACTGACCAAGTTACCCAATATTATATTACTAATGTAGGAACCGAATACCAACGGTTTGACTTAAGTCTTGAGAAGCCTAGGTATCCTAGGTCTAACGCCAGCTGCATTGGTAGTACTTACATCCTCTATGTCATTGACTTTCCTCTTTTATCAGAAAGTTGAGGCTGTGGAAACTCCATAGATTGTGATAGATTTTGATCAAACACAAGCAATAATAAAATAGTATAGTAAGGGTCAAGGTGTCAATCTATGCTCACGAGTCGTGAGCATAGATTGACACCTGCGCAGTAGTTAATTTTTCGGTCTGTATGGCGGAATGAAGAAGGGAGGAGCGCCTAGTTGCTCACGATTGGTTCGTCAGTCGATGCTCGTCGTCTATTGGATTCTCACGTGTCATTTGGCTACGTGTTATTTGGCCAAAAGTGCAAATGCGCGAGCTTACCCCCACTACTGCCTATCTGTGCTCACCATTCGTGCCTGATACTAATAAAAAGTAGTAGTTGACGTTTCAAGGTAATAAATACAATACTAACAATGCGCGCACAATTCAAAATTAAACCCCTCGACAACACTCCGTAATCCATACTACCACCACAGCTACCACATTAAATTCTAGTTGTTTCCACAATTCAAATTTTGTTCATGTATATTATAATAGTACTACTATATTATTTACCTCAGAAACTGTGGAACATAATCAACACAATAGAGCTCAGCTAAACAGATCTAGATTACGCCGGGCCTTGCCTACAAGAGTGTAAACGTCAAAGGATTAGTTCCTAAAGCTAGTAATAGTCTGTTCATTTGCTCAGCTTAAAGCTTGTTCAACACAGTTATCATAAATTTTGCATACAAGTTTTATTTGATTGAAGTTGAACGTGGCTGTTTTTAACAAAGTGACAAAATTGAGGTTGATCTGATAATTTTCTCTGTAATATATGATATCGTTTGACCCGCGGTTTTAGCTAAAGAATCTTATGTTTTCCCAGATTAAAAAGTATCGTATATGTGTCATCATGTATCATTCCTCCAAATATTATAATTTATGTTTGCATTTGTTATATACAATATTTAATTCTATAATAATAATAAAATAAATAATTCTTCAGAGAGTTGGATTGTTGGTCGCACCCGGTTGGATCATGATATTATCGGTGTATCGGTCGGGCGAAATGGTAGCAACACTGACTGAAACCATTATTCATACAAAGCATTTGTAATCAGTTTATCACAAGCTCTCGAGCTACACGTACGTCTTTACAATCATTATTTCAGTCGGTTCTGAAGTCTATTATCAATTTAAGACTGGACGTGTAAGTGAAGTGATCATTTAACTGTAATATTACGAAAATAAACCTATTGGGCTCATGAGGAGTTTTTGCGTCGCTTCTTCTCCTCTGGGACTTCGGCATTTAAGATTTCATTGCCAGTACTACGCCCACTGAATCTTAATACCGCCGAGAGCAAGCATAAGCATCGTTTGGCTGTCACTGACCGCAATATATTGCAGGTTTTATCCAATAAAACTTAATTGAAGAAAATTCATAATTAGATCTACATAAATAGTTATAGCACTCAAGCAGATATATTGGAGCTTAACCCTTTTAGTGCATGACTTTAGATGCATTGGAAATATGGATCAGGTAGATTGTAAAATGTAAAGTAGAAATATTCCAGAGATACAGACTTATGTTATGCACTATCCTATCCTCCCTAGACTAACATAGATATTGCTGCCGCCGTAACTTATATAGCTTATATAGAAGATGGTATAATATAAGAAGCAAATGGGACATCAGAATGTCTCTACAAACGAGTATATCGTGTATTGCACGGGGGCTAGCTACTCTCATATATTTTATAATACTTTTATCACATTCGCAAATACAATGAAAGTTCTTGCGAAGAAGAGAAGATAATCATCTTATGGTGCGTCCATGCTTCGCGTGGACGGACGGCGAATTTACAAAGGCTATACCATTAGAGTGAAAGTGCAAACTGAACTGGCTTAGCTTTTGTTTGACAAAAACTTGACGAAACCCTAATCTATTCTAGTACATAAACTGACCGAAATCGCGTAGACTTTGTTAGATAAATTCATTCCAACATTGCAGCAACAAATGCTATTCAATTTGATACAAGTGCTAAAAAACAGTAACGTAGATAACTTAAACATTATTTAGGATTGGGTATAATATCTGCGCCAAGGTTCTCTGTCTTCTGATAACATTAGTTATCCTAACTTTACTAGCCATACGTTTGATGTTATAATGGTCATTATCGACTTTAAAATTCGATATTCAAATACGGACCTATAAATTTGATAAAAGTGTCTACTTGTGTTACTCTATTATAAGGCTCTTTTTCCACCATAAGCAATGCGTTTACTTACGAGTATAGTATGTTTCTTATTTTGTGTTTTGTTGTGTTGTGTTATCTTATGTGCCATACTTAAATAAGACTGATTGTTACTACGTTTAAATTTGATAAAAATAATTATCTGCGTTTTGTATTTTACATTAAAGGTACCTACGCAAGAAAAATATTTTAGTTTAATTATTATTTGTACTCGCAACAAGTGTGTAGTGCCTAATAAAAGTTCGTTTTGTTAATTATTTTTCTTTTTTTTGTCAATCAAATACAGATAGATACAATTTGCATATCGGTATCAAATTGAATAGCATTTGTTGCTGCAATGTTAGAATGAATTTATCTAACAAAGTCTACGCGATTTCGGTCAGTTTCTGTACTAGAATAGATTAGGGTTTCGTCAAGTTTTTGTCAAACAAAAGCTAAGCCAGTTCAGTTTACACTTTCACTCTAATGGTATAGGCTTTGTAAATTCGCGGACGGGCTCGCGAGCCTCGAACGAGCGCGATTGTCAGTTTTTTCACGAACAAAGGTAGTCGCATCGTGCTCGTTGTAGGCTCGTTCGTGGCTCGGCTCGTGCTCGATTCGCGTAGCATGGACGCACCATTAGGACTAGAAATTTTACATAGATAATTGAAAAAATTTGCCATCGGCAGTTATTAATTTGTCAGGGGGAAATGATATACCGTAACACAGATGAAGAAACATTTATGTGAATTAATATAAACATACTTTTGCTACCTACTTATTTATACAAGTTTTGTATATGTTTGAAATTGGCACTCTCCTGATAGAAATAAACCGGGACGGCGGAAAAATATGGAAATATTGTGATGTCACGTTGTTTTGAAACGGTTGTTTCACATTTGCTGAACGCAGCAGAGCCATCATGCCTGACAAAACTATTACCGAAAAGGTCCTTTTTTCAGTGACAAAACATCACATGCAAATATTTGAGAGAGGTAGAGCATAGCGTTTATTCGCTCAAAGAGCAGCTCGACTGGGGGTACCTCCACCTTACAGAATACCACAGCCAAATAACTGTATCTTGTGTAAAGTAGTGTTCCTGCGATGCTTCTAGTGTTGCAAGCGTCCATATGGCTACGGTGACCGCTTACCATCAGGCGGGCCGTATGCTTGTTTGCCGACTTAGTTCCATAAAAAAAAATTCGCAGATTATAACTATATTTTTTTCAAGAAAATGGTATTTATTTTCAGAACAATGAACAGTACTCTGCATTGTGATTTGAATAAATTGGACCGAGTTCCATTCGTTGGTTATTATTTTTCTTTCACAATTATTCTGTGTACACTTTTTGTATTGATTTGCATTATAAACATCAGTCAGTTTCCCGTCCACTATCAAACTATTTACATATTTACCATTATAATACTTACTAATAATACTACACGAGTATAATAAATAATTGTTCAACACACTCGTTCGTAAAGTGACAATTATTGCAAAATTGAAGTCTGTTTTTTCCTCCTGTGTTGAAAAATGTCGTATGACACTCGTGTGCATTGATTTATTACACTCTCGGCTCCCCTTATCGCATTCGCCAGCGGCTTACCGCCTCGAGTGTTAATAATCAAATTGCACACATGTATCATAATGTACTTATTATAAACCAAATAGATATTTCAATACAGTATTTTAAGTCATTACATTTTATCTTTCATTACCTAACCAATCTTTATTTCCTCCGTAATTTGTTCACACGTCAATAGCATACCCTCAGTCTATAAAACTGTGACATGGCTTGTCTTGTTGCGTCGTGTCGTGTATAGTACTTGACCCGCGCCTCGCATCAATAGGTTGAATGTAATCTAGGCTAGAGATGAGTAGTCCTCGAGAATACCTTTGAAATCATGTAGCTCCAGCAATAATCTGAGAACTTGTCCTCATATTATTGTGTACTATATAACTCAACTCTTGTAAAAGACTTGTACCTTATTTGAAATGTTTGTTATAAATATTATTTATTTATTATTATTATTTTATTTTTTTATACGACTAAGTCGGCAAACAAGCATACGGCCCGCCTGATGGTAAGCGGTTACCGTAGCCATATGGACGTTTGCAACACAAGAAGCATCGCTCACGCGTTACCGACCTTTCCCCCTTCCCCTATGAGCTCTGGCGACCTTACTCACGCGCAGGAACACAACTTTACACAACATAAAGTTATTTGGCTGCGGTCTTCTGTAAGGTGGAGGTACTTCCCCAGTCGAGCTGCTCTTTGAGCGAATTAACGCTACGCTCTACCTCTCTTAAAAGAGGATTCTCTTTATTATTAAAAGAATACAATAAAACTTATACATAAAGTGTGACATAAACCATTTTGGTAATTTATGAGTATAATGGTTACTTGTTCCCTGTTATTGAGGTCTGGCTTGTATAAAGACAACTTTTTATTTGATTTACGACGACGAATAGTAATTTTCAATATTAATGAAATTAATGTTTTCTAAATTCTTTTTAGAATGTTTCGAGATTTAATATGTAAAACCAATCCATATATAACTCAAAGTTGACGGGTTGTACAACTTCAATATGGTATGGTATGGTAATCATAAATTGCTTGAATACAATATTTTCGGTAGACAGCGTTCTGATATACCCAAGGTAAAAATAATTTAATTACAAGATACTTTATTATTGCAAAGAAACATAATTTCATGTTTCTTATAAACTGGTCCAACATCAAAACATGTTTGTGTTTAATAACTTTGCTATTTTTTTATTTAATTTTCAATTAATTGTGTGTAACTTAGATATAATATTCCTTTATGGTGGGCAAATAATTTTTTTTCTTTCTTTCAATCAAAACAATTTTTTTTTCAATTTGATAACGTTCCATACAATGCGTTTTTTAATTAATTAGGTAATTCTCTTACAGATGATTTTCTACTTCAAATGCTTTTTTCCTTATTATTGTTTATTCTGTTACATGTTTTGTGTTATGGTGCGTCCATGCTATGCGAAGCGAGCACGAGCCGAGCCTCGAACGAACAGGAATCGTTCGTTGCTCGCAATTTCAACCGTGGACATACTTAACGAGCCTACAACGAGCGCGATGCGAATCCCTGTGTTCGTAAAAAATCTGACAATCGGGCTGAGCGCAGTCGAGCACGCTACGAATGCTGGTTCGAGGTTCGCAAGCCCGTCCACGCTACGCGAATCTTGCTCGCAGTGTGCTCGTTCGTGGCTCGGCTCGTGCTTGGTTCGCCAAGCATGGACGCACCCAAGTAACAACAGTTTAGACAATGTAGTAAAACTAATCTGAATTAACTCCTATCAACTTTTTTCTCATCACGAGTTTCACTTCCTATTCTCTTTCAACGAATTCAAATTTAATTATCGTATAGTATAACGTCTTCAACTCAATCTGGGCTTGCGTCTTAACTTGATACTTACCTTCTACATGTTTCCAAACGTAATAAATCCTTAAAAATATTCAGAAAGTCATGAATATCCAATAACATATCTTAAATTTATGTCTACATAAATTAAGAGAATATATTAGCTATATGCTTCGGGCAAGGAGGTATTGGGTAAGCTTTGAATATATTGGTACTACGGTTGATGTAGTGGGGCCTTAAAATTAACTGTCTATCGAAAGAGAATTTATGGAGAGCGGTTGTGAAAGTCGAAATGAAGTAGAAAGGGATACGTAACGATTATGTAATATAGGCTATTATTGTGAATAAGGAAGGGTCAATAAGAAGTCGTAGCACAGTAGTGTCTTTGAAGACGGGCCGGGTACTCCCAATGATTTAAAAATCGTACGCCAAGCGACTACCCATGTACCCATGTGCTATGCCTTAAAGGTGTAACCTCTTTGTGCCTATGAAATTGTGAACAACCACAGATATACATTTAAATAGATGCCGCGAGTGTATGTATTTCGCGAATCAAAATCTGTGCAAAAATGGGGCACAATGTTCTTCTTTTGAAACCGTTTCGCGCGGACAGGGAACTCGCATAAGGCTGCATGTCCACCAGAAATGTGTAGCGAGGGATATGTTTAGCTGACAAATAAGATAGCATCATTTTCACGTTAAAGATCTAATGCCAGTCTAGGTACAAAAAAGTTACACGCTTGGTTTTCATACGGATGGAGGGACTTGCGTTATCTATTTAGATTTATATCTGTGTGAACAACCATTTCAATAAAATATGTCTTTGATACTGGCTGTATTTTAATATTGTTAGAATTTTTTTTTTTTGAAGATATTATTATTGACCTATGATTTAATTGATATAAAATAAAACTATGACTGCATACTTATTTTTACGATCGTACTGCAAAACTTATTCTTGTTTTGATCTAAATAGAGTTTTTTATCGGGTAGTTTGCGGAACTCAGCCCGAATCCACACTTTTGGTCTTATTAAATGGAATAGAATTTGCGGAAGAGGAAAGAGGAGATACGCTCGGCCAAGCCAATGCTATACAAACTCGAAGCCTTAATAGTAGCTGATATTTAGTCTGTGAATGTTGTTAGTATTAAAAAAGTCCAAGCCTTAAAAATGTACTTAATTTTTTTTTAAGTTCAGCCGGCAAACAGAGCAAAACAGGCTTAACCTTGCGTTTCGGGGGCTTAAATTTAATCATGAAATAAACGCAACACTTCTAAATACTTATGTACATGCATAGGTACCTGAAACCAGTATCTAGAAGAGTAGAAGAAGACTAGTATGAAGAGAACAAAACACTGACATTGAGGAAAGGAAGACTTTGTTTTTGAAAAAAAAAATCAAAAGTAAGAAATTCCGTTCTCAGATAAAATATTTGGTACCTGTCTTAATAATATACAAGGTACTTACAATAGAGTTAGAATATTATAATGTTATAGCGTTAACAACGACACCTTGCGCAAAGCGTGAACATTTTCCATAAAGATGCATAGATATTTCTTTTACTAGTGGATTTACTGTCAAACAAAATAACGATATGGATTCTTGTTCTTGTTAAAAGTATCGATAAAAATTTAACTGTTTTACAAAAAACTTAAACCGAGGTCAAAGTACACTATGAAGTAATTAAATTCTGATCTGATCACAAAGTGAAACGGTAAGTGTCATTTCGAATAAAAAAAGAATTGTCCATATCGGTTAATAAATGACGGAGTGATGAGGTAACAAATAAAAAAACATCCGAATTGAGAACCTCCTCCTTTTTTTGAAGTCGGTTAAAAAACGAGAAATTGGCATTCATTATATGTATTGTAGTCGTTCAAACTATGTACGTGCACTTCGTTTCAATGCATTTAGACCGTACCCGTGCTCACAGACCGTACTCTCGTACAGTCGCTCTATAATATTCTAACTCTATGGTCCTTACGGTTATTTTACCGTCTTATTTGGTCTGCAGTTATTCTACCTAATCTGTAAACATCATCCCCTCGATGTGCTGACGATTGAACCCTTCACCCCTTTTGTTGTTATGTCAACCATTTTGACTCTCAAACGTCCTTGTATTCCGACGAAACATGGTGCCAGGTACCTTTGAATATCAGTTGAAACTAGATTGTTCATCGAAATCCGTGATGAATACGATATTGTGGTGAGATATTGATACGTACCTACTGTCGATTATTTCGCAGAATCGTTCTGATTCAGCAAAAGAAACGATATCCAACTTCTTTAACTTCCATAAACCAGTTTATTTCGTAATCTTAGTACAATTTTTTCAACAAAGGTTTCAACGGTTTTGTTCCAACTTTGCAAGTTAAAATGGTTTTTTTTTTGTAAAAATTCTAATTAACGGCAGTAGGTACGTTAAATATACGTTTGTAAACATTCAAAGGTCATGAGAGAATCCTTCCATTTCAACAGTAAAGGAATCAATAAATTGTTAACCTTAGTAGCAACTTTGCTGGCAACACATACAATGAACATCGTCGATAAAAAGTAATTGAAAAATAAAGGCAAATAGTATTCCATTATCCAACAAATAAAGCCTTATCCAGTCTAAGATACGTTTATTTTACTGCGAAAATAAAATGGGACATCCGTTGACTTCAATAAAATAGGGAAGCAATTCACGTTTTATAGAAGCGTAAAATATAAGTAACTCAGATAATATAAAAAATTGGCATGATGAGAGAATGGTGGTAAAGTTACTCATAAGAAACAATATTTCACCTGCTGGTAATGAAGAAAATCTAACTGTTACTTTAGTAAATTAATCTTAAAATACTAAGATTTACTAGGTCATTTTATTTTAGTACTATAAGTAATAGTACGCCTATTAGCTCGATGGGTGACTTGGAGCTGCTTCGACAAAACGAATCATCGAAGGAAATCCAAGATTTCCGTAATCGAAGAATATTTTCTCCAATTCAATATCGTTTTAGTTTTAGTCTGTCAGACGATTAGTTAGTCACGGTTCTATTAAATAGGTAAACGATTGATTATTATCAAACAACTTAATAACTTTGATAATCGAATCCATTTGAATAATGTTATAATCATCATCATCAGTGGTCGTCATTCGTCAAATCCTCAAATGTAATTAACAGAGTGCATAGTCAGAGATTGATATTTGAAGCAATAAGATACATGTTTGTTCCCTAGTTTGTGTTTTAGACATGTATCATGTTAGTACTTGCGTGGTTAGTAAGTCAAGCGAAGTTTCTAAGCTGTAAGGATTTCGGAACTTTAGTGTAAGTCGAGAGAGTGTTGTTTCTTGGTGTATCGGAGTTAATATTAACTCAGATACACCAAGAAATTGGGATTACTATTAGGATAAGTTAGGATTTTCTCATAACCTGGCCGCTCCCCCCCAGGGCGGTCGGTATCCTATGAGGATTTCCCCACGCTAATAAAAAAAAAGTTAGGATTTTCTAAGTACTACGTTTATAACTTTAACGATAAGAGCAACTCTTAAATCTGGAAAAAAATACATTTTTCTTAGATTTTAATAGTGCCGGGTTGATCTTTCGTATAAAATGTTTTTTTTTTCAAACATTTTTTTTTTTTCGCTCTTTCAGAGTTGATCCTAAAATAAAAGATGTTCATAATGATAAGTGCAATTACCCCTGAAAATAACGCTGCCCATTGAAAAGTAGCCACAACAGTTAGTATGAAATGTTTTTCCAATAACCTTTCAGGACTATACAGGTTGTTTTTTTTTTCTAGCCAGTGTGGGCAACTTCGGAACAGGTCTTAGAGGAAAACGCTGAAAGGAAGCCTGAGTTGAATTTTGATGAAAATAAAAATGCCATTAAAAGCCAGAAGTTGCCACCACTGCAAAAAAAAACACCTTTATAACTAATATCATAAACAACAACTTTTGTTCTATAACTTTCAATAATTGACACAAAAATAAAAATATTCAAATTCAACGCTCTAATTGGCGGACTCTACGCATAACAAAAGACTGTGTGTCTAAATACAGAATTGAAATCTGTTAGATGGAACAAAGAAATCTTGAAAGTTTGATTTTGGTAAATGTCTGTCTTATTACGAAAGATGGTTAAAAAGTCATAGAACAAAAGTTGTTAAATAAATAAATATCCTGTGACATTCCTCACACACGGTCCTCTGATCCCAAACTAAGCAGAGCTTGTACTATGGAAACCAGATAACTGATATAATACATATGCTTGTTTTGTAAATACATACTCAATCCGATATTTATTAACAACAAATACATACTTAATATACATAATTACAGCCGGACTCAGGACATACAGACATGTTCATGCACACAAATGCATGTCCTGTGCGGGAATCGAACCCACGACCTGCGGCGCAAATAGGTGGAATCTTTACCAGTCTTAACCAACTGCGCCAACTGGCCCGTCAATCATAATATTTTTTATAATATAGTCTTGCAAGATTGTTTGTGTTTTGCCAATAACCCTGTATAGCACTCGGATATTTTTGAATAAAATAAAAAAGTGTTAAATTCAATGTTTATCTGTTGGTATTTTTTTAGCGTGGGTTTTTTAAGGGTTTCTAATGTTCCTATACCGTTTATCGAATTGTGATGTAACTTTGGTGCGTGCTGTTTTATGATACTGGGAAATACAAAGCGAGTAACATATAAAACCGGCCAAGTGAGAGTCCGAGTCTGATTCGAGCACCGAAGGTAACCGACCTCTCTTAAACGTATATTTCTTGGTTAAGCCCATTTCACTGTTTCAATAATATAAAAGACCGGACCGTCTGACTAATGCCCGTAAAAAAAAAAAAAACGAATTTGTTTTGCTTCCCAGTGTTAGATTTTTTTATTGCCAAACTGGGCATTTAGATCATTTCGTAAGCTAATTTTACCTGTGATAGCTACTTCCATATGGGAAGGTCTGCTATGCAAAGCTTTGAGGTATTTGCTTCATTATTTGTAAAGATATGAGTCTTAATTTTAATAAATCTTAACTGATAACGGTCCGTAAATTATTGAAACCGGGCATAAGTTTGTGAAGAAATGTAGATTTCGAAAAAAGTGCTAAGAAACATTTTCCCAGTAATATTTTCATCAACTGTAATTATTTCAGAATCTTCGCTTTACGAACTTCAGAGATAAAGTATGTTTTTTTTTTCATAATAACCTATAATAAATGGTATGGAAGTCTGACTTCTGAACCGGTTGTAACTTCAGTAACTTCAAACTTCCAGAATGCCCTAGGGCCTCAACTGAATAAAAAGCTTTGACTTGAACACCAAATTGCAGTTCATTTGTAATCAACACACTCCGCATGAATATCTAAGTTATAAAAAGACTGCTGTTGAGATGGTGCCATATACACTGTTTTTATTTTTATTTAACAGTAACACAAAATTTTACTACCAATTACCTAAACAGAGTGACTTGCGAACTAAAACTTACCAGTAACAAAACTAATTTTGGTTCATTACTAAATTATTTGATTAAGTAAATCAAAGAGATACGATTAAATGTAACTAAAGTTAGTTTCCCGACAACAAAACGTCACCATACATAACTAGTTTTGTAGAACCTTTTTAGGGTTCCGTAGCCGAATGGCAAAAAACGGAACCCTTATAGATTCGTCATGTCTGTCTGTATGTCTGTCTGTCCGTCCGTATGTCACAGCCACTTTTTTCCGAAACTATAGGAACTATAATATTGAAACTTGGCAAGTAGATAAGATGTATTCTGTGAACCGCATTAAGATTTTCCCACAAAAATAGAAAAAAACAATAAATTTTGGGGGGTTCCCCATACTTAGAACTGAAACTTTTTTTTTTTTTTTAATGAAACCCATAAGTGTTATATTGAGGTTTCTAATATCATTTTTTTCTAAACTGAATAGTTTGCGCGAGAGACACTTCCAAAGTGGTAAAATGTGGTTCCCCCCCTCTGTAACTTCTAAATTAAGACAATGATAAATCTATAAAAAATATATAGTTTGAACGAGATCTAGTAAGTAGTTTTTTTTTAATACGTCATAAATTGAAATTCATATCAAATACTCAGGTTTATACTACCATTTAGTTATATACCTACAGGTTTGCACGGAACCCTCGGTGCGCGAGTCTGACTCGCACTTGGCCGGTTTTTTATTTCCAGTGTAATTTTAATAATTCATGGAGCTTATTTTTTCTGAGATATCTGGCTAAAAAGGACTAAATATCACAATATAACAAAAAAATACTAATAGGCATTTGATTTATATAACCTTGTTACGGTAAAGCCTTTATGTACTCGTAGGTAGGGATATTTTTACCTCAATAATACCCTTAACAATGTTCCTCGTCGCAAATCCCTCACTAATACTGTGCTTGTTATTAGCTGTCAACTTGTCTCTCAAGTAAAGGATTTGGTTCAAATGAAACTGATGAAAATAATTCTCCTCGTAGGATACTGTTCACTTTGATTCAAAACAAATATTAATTATATTGTACATTTTCTTTGTTAGGTAGCTACAAAGGTTTGTCGAAAAATGGGTTAATTGTAAGAATAAATTACCCACATTTGTGTTCAAAAGAAACTTCAAAGGAACAGCTGTTCAGATATTTTACCACACCATCAGCTAGCCAGCGTGATTCTTGCTAAAGTAGTATACAGGTCACAAATAGATTTATTTTATTTATTGGCTCAATAAAACACGAAAGTTTGTACTTATAATGGAAAAACGCTTTTAGTTCGTCAACCATAAAGCCACTATTAACGTAAAGGAATGTTTGAACTAATTCATTCATTGAACCCATCGATATATAAATCATTGGACCTAATTGCCTTTGGTTGACCCTAGATAGTGATAATTTATTAGATAAAATTTAATCTAAATCTACATCTACACTAATAATAAAGATAGTAAACTTTTTTGTTTGTAATGAATTAACTACACAACTAATGGCCCAATTTTAAAAATTATGCCATCTCGAAATCTCCACCCAGTATATAAATTTAACCCAGGCGACGCTGGGCACGTATACCTAGTGTTGTTATATATGAATATATTTTTAAATTCCCACTCGAAATATATCGCATAATATGATTATTAATTTGAAACATTTATTACAACTCAAACTAAATACAAACTTTTAAACAAAACAATTAGTTAAAACCGTACAATAATAAACATTATATTTGTTCTCTACTTTAAGTTTCAGAAACCGGCGGCCTACGTATTTGAAAGTTCTTTTTTTCAATCAAATCTGATGACCACTTTGTATTCAGATGGTTATTGAGTGTGGCAAAGTTTTCCGGTGGGCTTCGCTGAATCGACGACGGAAATAGCAGCAACCAGTAGTTCCGAATCTTAGCCGACATTTTCGTCACATACGATACTAGGAATTCTCTTTTTGAAGGTGCCTCGACCATAACTTTTTATTAGTACTTACATTCAACGTAGGTATTAAAATTTACGAAGCTTGGATGTAACTTTATGCGTGCCTACCAAATACGGTTCAAAGCAATGTTGCCACTTAAAGGGAATATTAACTTTTTTATTTGAAACACTAGTAAGTATTTCTAATTAACAATTTATGCTTGAGTGTTCATCAACGTGGGTCGATTACATATTCCAGTGGATACAGCTTTGAACAAAAATAAATTTAACTTTGTTTTCTGTTAATTGCTTGAAGCCTGATTTCTCTGAAATAATCCAAAAGGTTTTTAGGTAATAAGTTAAACTATATATATGAAAATAAAATAAATAATAAAAAAACTGCAATAGTCGTATCATAGAAAAACTAAAAACAAAGTTTACAATGAAAATATTTTATTATAAATACCTAAATAATAAAGATAAACTACAGACTACTACTAAAGATTTCTATGGTTTTTTTTTATTTAGTCGGGCTTTGTCGCTTAGCGATAATATCGCCCCGATAGGAAAGGTTAATACCTAGAATCCTAACTAATATTATAAATTGAAAGTGAGCTTGTTTGTATGTAACGCCTTCACGCCTCTACTACTCAACGGATCATCATGAAATTTGGCATGCAGATAGCCTATGGTATGGAGAAGGACATAGGCTAGGCTTTTTATCCTGGGAACGCGGGTGAAACCGCGGGGGACAGCTAGTAAAGAATAATTATGAACTTCATAAAGCACATGTTGAGTTTGGTTAAATGAGAATATTGTAAGTACCATAAGTTTTCCTTATAGTATTGCTTAATATGTATAATATCAAAACTTAACCTACAAGAGTCACATGCAAAAGTAGGAAAGTAGGTAGATCATAGAAAGCGATTAAAGAATAATGTATTATTAAATGTCCATTTTTTATTACTACAGTACTTTTTTTATTTATTAAGCTGACAAGATATGATTTGAGATCATAATAATTACTTAGCTTTATAGGCATACAAATATACATTGAAAAAAAAAGCAAAAGAGAAAAATGTACAAACATACTTATCATATGAATAAAGCATATATTTTAACCACTCATACGATAATAACAAGATAACATTTATTTAACGACTTGATTTTGAATAATTATTCATAATTTATACATAATAAAATACACTGCGAGTCCACAAATCACAATCAGATGTATGTACGTTGACAGAAATACGGGCGCTGCAGATATTGGGAGGATATCGGCACCTGTCCAGTAATAAGAAATAATTGGGAAACCCTATTGGTCTTCCGTAGACTAGAATTGACTTACAAACAAGATAATAAAACAGTATTTTCACTTATGAAACAATCTACAGGCCAATTTGGTTACATTGTAAAAAGGCAGATTCAGAAGCACGTGTAGGTATTTCCCTTAGTTTAAAAATAATAACAAATCGGCAAAAGTAATTTCTTACAACCATTCAAATGTTAATCTTAATTATTCCTTTTACCGTATTATAATTAGGCCTTTATTCCTAAATCTCTAAATTGTAATTATCAACCCTTTTCTATATCTATACGAGTTCATTCATGCTTGACTCATGCTCATGACACATCCAGCCACAAAGTCATGACTTGCTCTATATCCAGTAATTCTAACTCTGAAAGCTATATCAAAGGCTCTATCTAGCTAGTCAGTTGATTTCAATGTAACCTCGTTTAGTATTGAAATGGTTTATCTGATAGTTGATCCTTATACCTCACTATGCGCTGTGCTTAATAAGGAATTGGATTAGCTCAAACAGCGTAGATGCATTGAAGGGGCATATTGGATACTGATTTCTACATTCAACGGGTGATTTTCTTGACATTCCACGTCGATACGCCATTTTGAATACTTCGTATGAGGACTTATCTTCATCTCGAGGCTCCAAACTGTAACCAACAGAATACATGGATTTTTATTTAAACGAACCCTAAAATGTTGCCGGAAATGTTTATGGTGTAAAGGTGCTATTTAACATTTTTATCCCCGTGGGAACTCGGAACTCTTCGTAATTCACAAAATATGTAAATAAGCTCACATAGTAGAAGTAGATGGGTTATTTACATCAGCTTCCGCCTGGTTTCCCATGGCTCATTTTAGGGGCCTTATTAAGGATTCCACAAGCACACAAGATCACATTCCTAATTTAGTCTGCTACCAAATATCATTCCCAAAATCCAACGGAGACGAAGAAAATTGTCTTTACAAAGTTGCCTGCGAGTGGCTGCGAGTTTGAGGTATCCACTCGACGCGTCGTTAGTAGGACTGATGTGATTTTACGCTAATGAAACAAACTTTACTCATACTCTAAGTCGCAAAATAGTTGCTGAATTGCAGCAAACGTATATAGATTTATTTAGGATAATTAACTTGCTCCTCTGTTTCTAAAAGCCCCTGTGCCACTGGGTGGTAAGACGACTTTGTTAGTCACTGGGAGTCAATTAGAAAACCATATGACCTTTACTTAACTGCTATACTGAAGATAAAGGCGACTTACAATCGTTATGAATTCTTGAAAAAATATATTTTCATGGAAGGAATACTTTACTGTATATTTATACGGAGTCATCGCTCACTATGTCAGAACCGCTCCATCGCAGCAACGGGCCGGCACCGCCTCAACTCAATCCAACCACTAGCTAGCCAGCGCGCCGCCTGCGAGGTAGCATCTCGCGGGCGGCGCGGCGCCCCGGTGAAATTGGTGGCGCGGCTATGGCAAGATACCGATTCCAGCAATCGTTATCTTGCCATAGCCGCGCCGACACCCCGTCACGCAGCAAGGGAGCGGACCGCTCGCTGGAAGCGTGTGGTCAGCAGAACTAGTGGCTTGTAGCGGCAAGCGCGCTTGCCGCGAGGCGTCAACTATTTTATCTAGTCATTGTAAAAATTACTTTAACGTATACGATTTAAAGACCTCACTTGCATGGCAAGGTAAATGCCGAGGCGTAGCCGTGCTGTTATAGTGAGCGGTGACTCTTAACGTATTTATAAAGCTTGAAGACCGATGAACAATACGTTGAACACTTACCTTGACCTACACAAAACACGAATAAAAACCAATCAGAGTCCAAGTTTCCTTTGAATATAATAATTGGGAAAGACTATGCAATATCAATCTGACCGATCGATAATGTGATACGCCAGTTCGAACCGACTATATTTTCAAATAGCTTTGCTGTCTACGGATACAAGCCATGTTATAATGGACACTTATTGCAACGCATTGTTAAATGAAAACTAAATATTACTACACGGTAGGTAAAGAAACTACACTTTCGTTCTCCCGCCAGTATCACGTTACCCGCATGAAGAGATAAAGCTGGAGTTTAGAGGTAGGTACGCTACAGGAGCGATTGACGTTACAATTTAGAGAAGCACTTATCTTGCTGACGTAAAACATTTTATAAGCCGGGTAAGCTTGAACCGCGAACGCTTGCTGCTGATTGCTGTACCTTATACTTATATACATGGACTGTGTGGACAGGTCAAGTAGTAGTCGTAGAAGGTAATACAATTAAGGTTATTTATTGGTCTAGTACAATATTATTATAGGCTCTATATTCGTCTTTATGGGCCTTTATGAGCGGATAAGCCTCTAAAGGCAAGCCCAATTAATATAAAAAGGAAATTAAATCCGTTCCCTTGCTTCGCATGGGAGTTTGGCCTTGTTGTGAATATTGAACTCTGCCCTTTAACCCTTAATTACTCGAGTGGGGTCTGTGAGACCCCAGAGGGTATTAAAACATTCCTATTTCTTTAGTTTTTGAAGCTACTTCTAGAGTTTTCTGGTAGCTTCCTAAATTTCTGTTACCTTCAAAACTAGCAACGGGCACGTTGCTGCCTAGAGCGGTTTCAGCAGGGGAGTGAATTTGGGGTCACACAGACCCCATGCGTAGTACTTTTGTCGTGTACATTTCGTTTGAAATATTTATTATTATACTTAAATACGCATACTCGTCATAAAGGGTAATTTGTTTAATTGCTTTTTAATTAGCTTTTGTTCTTTTCATGCTCTTTAGGGTCAAAAATATCAATTTATGTGACATTTTAATTTGTTGGTATATAAACAACTATGGCTCGTCAAATTCAAGAAAATCAAATTAAACTGCATTTGCTTGAAGCTGTGTAATGGTAAAACCTCAACAACAAGCTCGATGAGGGATAAAAATACTTCTTCATCTGCAGCACAAACACCTGCGGCAAAATGAAGAAGATGGCGTCTCCATATCTTTTCCAAAAGTAGACCAACGTTGAATTCGTGGTACAAAAATAACATAATTACGTATGTAATGAGCATCAAAGCATGATATGCCAAAATTATAGTGATGAAAGTAGATTTTTCATTCAAAAGGAATTTTCTGAGCCATGTTGATTTTTCTAAAGAAAATTAAAGATCAATGTTTTAGTAAATATGTATAAGATATTACTTTATCTACTAAATTAACAGACTTTTCAAGAATTTATAGTTTTATTGATGATTTAAAATTAGGGTCTGACAGACCCCACGCGAGCACTTATGAGAGTTTTTTAGCGCCAGTAACTAAGGGTTAAGAGATCAGTCTCAGGTGTCTGCGGTGAGCTTGACAAAAGACAACTAAACTAATAGCTTTGTACAATAACCAAGAATATGAAAAAGGAATTCATCGTTACTATAAAATATAGGTGCCAGCTTTACTTTCCAAAGTTTTATGAAGGCGAAAGCGTGAATGCGAATTTATTCAAAGTAATTTGACTTTGCACATCTCCCCGCGGTTATTTGTGAGAGAATTTCCGCATACAGTGTTGCCAACGGAATACATAATTATTAAAAGAAGCAGGACGTTATATGGATTTAAATCTCTGTATATATTACTTGTACGTGTATATACTATATTTCTTCAGTACCTACCATACAAGGTGAAGAAAAAAATGTTTTCAGTGAATATGGAAATTTAGAAAGCATGTGTGATCTAATCATACTGAGCATGCGAAATGGATTATGGCCCTAACTTTGTCGAGAGAGCCTACTGCTATATGCCTTCAAATGGATTTATTAGATTATTGAAATATATAAATAAAAATCCTGGAACATTTCTTCACGATACATACATGCCGGGAAAACTTCCACCCGTACATTGTCGACATATCAAACGTACGGACACAATGTTTCGCGTCCTCATTTTCTTATGCAGATAGCAAAAGGTGTGGAACTTTCATCGGGCGGATGTAATTCCTGACTCCTACAATCTGGTGATCTTCAAGGTTATGTCTTATTTGGGGTAAGCGTGCTCGATCTTTTGCCTTTTGCGTTATCGTCAATCAATATTTAATTATAAAAATAGTGGGACCAACCAGTCCGTCGGATTGACCAATTTTGATAGACGAAGGCAACTAATAAGTAACGTTACAGGAAAAATACAAAAAGTCATGTACAATGTTAGCATTACGTGTAAAACAGAATATTATATAAATTTTAAAAGGAATGCATAAAGTTAGGTAGGGTAGTAGACGTGGTTTAAATAATACCAAATGGCACACCATTCGGTGGACCGATTTTAGCTGATAGAGCAGCTTTAAAACTTACGTAGGTATCAGCTTATAACGTTCACGCTGCTATTTTTCTCGCACCTATTATTATTTCCCAGTTTTCAGGGCATGCCAATTTTTTCTTTATAATATCGTTTGGTCTACAACGTAATTAATAAACAAACATAAACAGAACTTGTATTGGTACATAATATTAGTAGAATCTGCGCCAAGCCGCCAAGCGAAACGCAAGAGCACTATACCTACCTACGTTTTCTCGAAGGGCTTTGCCGTTTTTTTTGAACCCTCATTAGTGAACCATATAAACCAAATTCTCGGGATATGATGTCAATAGTGGTCTTGGCAACATTTTACATGTTTTTTTTTTTGGTGGGATAACTTATTTGTGTGAAACTTTTTCTGAGCTTTTCTTGTATTGTTATTTGACCGTGATATTACTCGTTGTCTTTGTAAAGCTTTCTTTTATTTACTTACACAAAGGTGCTGTCTACATTTAAAGGTCATTTTCAACTTTTACGTAAGCAACAAGTGAAACAACATGCGTCAAGCTTAGACTTTACTTTCCTGTGTCACGTTTTCTTGACCCGATTGATAAGGGACTTATATTATTATAATAGGGTAAACTTGCCATAATCGTTCCACTTAAGAGCTAGTGTTCATATCAGATGAGCAGTCTATGAAAACAGTTTCTTAGAGTAGTCTCTAGTTTTGATCAGTCTTCATCACCACTCACTACTGTAGAAACAAAGTCCCCTGCCGAATCTGTCTGACTGTCAGTCTGGGCATGATTTTCTTAAAACCTACTAAACGATTATTACGAGTGTTTCAGTATTTTATAATAATACATTTAAATTTTAAATAACTTCGGAAAATATTAGCCCCTTGATAGGTCTACGAAAAATCCGCGAAACCAATTTTCTTTCTACCAAAGTTAGACCGAAAAGTAGTACAAATATCAGAAAAATAGTTTTGGAATACTTTAAATAAAGATTTTATTACCAGAAAAAAAATTATTAAATTAAATGAAATTCATTCAGCATTATAAATTTGACAACTATCTGTAAATGGATGGACAAACAGTTTAGATTTATTTTATTATATATTTAAAAAGAGGTATTATACCTAATATCACAAAGTCTATTTACAGTACCCATTTTGTCATACTATTTTTTATGTACCCAACACAAAGGTCGTGCAACTAATAAGAATATATTATGCATGAGGTACGAAATAAGCAAAGTTTAAAACTGCTATGTAAAAAAAATATAGCCGGCCAGCCGAGGGTAAACTTATAAGAAACCAAATTGCACATATTACTATTATTACATATTACTTCTCTTTGATACTTAATTACGATCCACATCTAAAAATAATATTGCTTAACCTGCTAAAAATAAAAATAAAACATACTTTTCCAGCCAGTCTACTCACAGGTGTCATGGCTGGCTGTTATTTACGATTCCTGCCGCTAGAGGCCGCTTTACTGTAATTGATCTCGAGAAATAGTCGAGATACGATTTAGGCACGATTTAAGCAAGTTCACCCTAATAAAGTTTAAAATACTTACGCAAGTAAGAGCGCAAATCCCTGTCGTAGCTCATTGTTTGCCGGCCTCGCCCCCAAGTCACAATAGAAGAAGCGAGCGCACTCAATCTGGTCGTAGAATAATATTCTTTTCCATCTCACGTTGGGTTTCTGCAATATTTTTATTTAAAACTTTCTATAAACAAGCTTCAAAGACGCCCGAACAATGAAAGCACACCTTATTAATGTTTCCAAGGTTTTTTCTTGCTATTATGATTACACACTTTGATGGTTTCGTATTCAAAAAATTAACATTATATTCTGTAATTCATAACCTCTTTATAAAATAAGTATTCCCTTGAAGTTTATATAAAATAGCCCTAGTCATAAAACTGTCGTAATTGAATCCTTATTTCCATATCGAAATAAGTGTAATTCCTGTTTGTCATAGGTTTGTAAAGTCTTGCTTATATATTTAAAGATTTTGATTTGGATTCGGCTTCTATTCATTATTTTTAGCTGTGGTATACTACAGCTAAAAATTATCCGCAATCGTTTATGCGCTATGCGCAATTCATGGGGCACGTGCATACGTGTACGTGACAATACCTACCTAGGTATTGTCATTGTTTTCGTCTCTTTTTTTTTTATACGACTAAGTCGGTAAACAAGCATACGGCCCGCCTATGGTAAGCGGTTACCATAGCCATATGGACGCTTGCAACACACGAAGCATCGCTCAAGTGTTACCACAGGTGTTACCGACCTTTCCCCCTCCCCAATGAGCTCTGGCGACCTTACTCACGCGCAGGAACACAACATAAAGTTATTTGGCTGCGGTATACTGTAAGGTGGAGGTACTTCTCCAGTCGAGCTGCTCTTTGAGCGAATAAACGCTATGCTCCACCTCTCTTATTTCAATTGTAAATGCTGTATTTATATTAAACAACGGTAGAACTACGTAACTTTATGTTGTTTTATTTCGCGGGCATTTCATTGATTCATTTGAAGAGAAAGATTTACGTGGGCAATAAAATAAAATTTTAAAGGCAATAACGTAAGTAAGCGTCTGCGGGTAGAATGAGCAATTATTTGTTCGAACAATCGAGGTAACGAGAACATAATAAAAATAATTGACCATTTATTTTATGGAAATTAATAAAACAACGTTATTTACATTTTGACAGTCGGGAAATGATGGAAAATTATCTGCGATGCTTCATTTATAAACATTATGGTTGACGTTATAATAATAAATAATGTTGATTATTTTGTTAATATTAAATGAATTAATGTTTTATTTCGACCTCATCATAATAATCGAAATTTACTCAGTGTCGAAATTCGAAAACCTATGAATAATTTAATATTAATATATCATTACGATATTATTCCAGGTGCGGAATCTTATTAGTAGCTAAAAACATATTTTTAATTTCATAAATAAAAACTGTATTAACAAATAGTATTGTAGCTATAGGGTAACTTCAGGGGTGTGGACCACTTTTTTTGGAGCCTCATATTTCTTTTCTTTTCATTAAATATAATTTTTTTTTTTGCATTAGGTCGTCTACTATTATTAAAAAACTTACATAACAATATTTTTGGTCATAGAACAGGTTATAACAAACTAATTCGTGAAAAAAAAGTGTATCCTTGGTCCATCTCTCTCGTACTATATGTACTATATATGGGTGAGTTACCCACGTAACCAAGGGGAGATCATGCTCCCAGTATTCAAAAATAATTCTTAGTTTGGTAGAAATCGTGAAAGTCTCTCCTCTGGTGGGCCAAAACTCCCGGAGTTACCCTATCTTAATCGACCACAAAACATCTAGCTTCAACGTCAAAATGTATAATTCAAATTAGGCCATAGACAAGCATTTATTATTTAGCTACGTATACTTACAGAGTAGTTACTTTGCGAGTGGACATCTCTTTTGAATAGGAACCTCAGCAACTTCGGCTTTGTTAAAGCCTGGTAGTCTTTCACCAGCAAGTGAAGACTGTATAGAACACCAGTCAGAAGACCCAAGAGAATGAGGAGCCTGTATTTATTTTATATTTTAGTCATCTTCTTAAATTATAGAAATATCATTATAAATTCAATGTCATGAATTGCCAAGAAGAAACAGTTCAACCAGTTTTTTAGACCTTTGTAGAATAGGAAGAATTAAATCACGTCTGAAGGTAGGTTTATTGTGCATACTAACTGTATAGATCCCTGTTATAAATATGTTTGATTTTCCTATATCAGAAAACTAAATATATCTTTAACTTAGCTTTCCGCCCGCGGTTTCACCCGCGCCCTTACCTACCCTACCCCACCCTAAGCTATCCTACCCTACCCTACACTACCCTACCCTACCCTATAAAAAGTATCCTATGTCCGTCTCCTGGTTCTAAGCTACCTAGCCCCCCACCAATTTTCAGCCAAATCGGTTCAGCCGTTTTTGATTTACAAATAGTGTAACTAACACGACTTTCTTTTATATATATAGGTATAGATTAAGCTTAAGCACATTCAAGAATTCATAAAATTTTACTTTTCTTAACAAGTAAAGCTGGCCCCCGCGGATTCACCCGGATGAATACGTTGGGTCGGCAACGCGCGCGTGATACCCCTGGTGTTGCAAGCGTCCATAGGCTACGGTAACCGCTTACCATCAGGCGGGTCGCATGCTTGTTTGCCAACTAAGTGGTATAAAAAAAAAAAAAATGAAAAGTAACCTGTATGACACACCAAGATAATGTACGTATAGCTCCTGGCCTAATAAGATTGCTTCTTACAACCAAACTTACGATTATTTCAGTCAAGATTTGCACAAGAGAACATTATAAAAGTAATGAAAACTTAGAAAAGTGTATTCTTGAAAATTTAACTCTACCATTTTCAGTGAAATTAAACAGATATCGTTCGTGTATACATAACAAACTTAATTAAGTTCTGGCTGCATTTGCCTTGTTCTTTCTTGACGTTTTAAAAGCTGGTATTAGAGTTGCTGGCATTCATGTCTTGCTAATTGAAATTGTAAAAAAAGGTTCCCGTTAATGACTTTAAAGAAAATTTATTCAAAGTTCGTGTTACTTGGACAATTAGGTTGCTAATTGTGTGCAGCTCACTGCTACAGCTATAACATTTTAATTTCGTTTAATGTACCATAATATGGAGAATCCTTTTACAGGTTTGAACATATTTCTACTCAAATTCAGCTTAGGTTCTAGGGGACCATGAAGGTCAAAGGCTGTTTGTTAGTTCTTAGAAATAAGATTTAAGAATTAACATTCAGCATTATCCATATCATGACATAATGTGATCTCTTAACTCATTGACTTTAAACTTACGTACAGTAGGCATAAGTATTAAAAGTGTTTAGTTAAATAGAATTATTATTTAATAATTCTGTAATTATTAGAATTATTATATAATTTATTTAGAAAATAATAAGTTTATGAGGTTCACATATTTATCTGTGCATTTATATAAATTATTGTTCAAAATTCATGCCACAAAACTGAGGCATTCAATTCTAACTACATCAAAATATTTCAGCTTTATTCAGTATCCGGTCACTGTTTAATTATTGAAACAGAGTTATTAATTTTTATGTATTTTCAACGGTGCTCCTGGTATAAAGAGAATAAGAATTATTTTCAACGAATCGGAGTCGAGGGTCGGTATTATTGAAAAATAAAGAAAAACACTCCTTTTAAAATAGCATGTCATAAAACATTACTATCTAGTAAAGAGTACTTATTGAAACGTCTTTTGAAAATCGTAGACAATCGAAAAGCAAATAAACAATCAAAACAGTTATACTTTGTAAGCTTTCACGAATTCATAGTTATAGTAATGTTGGATATATTTGAACGCAGACTCCTATCAAAATATTATTTTAACTAACCTCTACGTTTTGATCGAGTTGCATAGATCGTGTTCACGTGTGGGCTAAAGTTAGTCAAAATAATATTTTAATAGTAATTTGTGCGCGAATAGACTAGAGTAGATATATTATTAAAATAATAACAGTTGTTTTAGAATAGGGACCAAGGTCGACTCAAGGTAATATCGACTCTATTGTTAAATATTAAAACTGATTAAGTAATTAAATGTAAATCTTGTCTTACTTGTATCCCATTATGTAATCCTTTATGACACTACTTTACATGCACATAAACGTATGAGGTACCTTGGCATGACTTCCCGCGCTGATTAAATTTGGAGAATGCCATTTCACCGTATACCCACGATACTTACCAGGTCTTGACTGTAATGCAACCAGAAATGGAAGGCATCACAATTGTACCTAACGCGCAATATAAGATGACTCCTAAATTGGAGCGTGCTATGTAAGCAGTTTGTGGTTGCAGGAAAGTGGTTGTGGCAACGAGTTTGTTGTTTAATTTCCTTAAAAGATTACTAATGTACAGAGTGTTCAGTTCCTGTTAGATATAATTCCTACATTATCCTTCTATTACTAATTTGGAAATAAATTGGTTTTTATGACTTTTAGAGCTTCATCATCATCATCATCATCATCATCAGCCTATAATGTCCCACTGCTGAGCACAGGCCTCCTTTCACAAATCAGGGTGAAAGGGAATGGGCAGATACTCCACCACGCGTGCCCACTGCGGATCGGTGGAGGTAGGCTAGTGGTCAACCTACTGTTGGAATTTTTCAAGCCGCCTAGGAGGCATCCAACTAGCTTAACGACTATCACAATTAAGTGATAACCGGGACCAACGGCTTTACGTGCCTTCCGAAGCACGGAAACGCTCGATTTGAAATACCACTAGGCGGTCACCCATCCAGGTACCGACCAAGACAGACGTAGCTTAACTTTGCGGATCGATTAAGAACGGCTAATCATGCTACACCACGAGCGCTTCATGGTAGAAATAATTTTACTTTTACATTAAGAAATATTTCGTAGTAGTAACCTATTTGAAAGAGGTAATTTGTATTTTGTTCTCAATTTAATATTAGATGAAACCACGGTTCGTTACTTCTTTATTACGACGTTAGTCCCTCACAAAAAATATTGTATATAATAGGAACTGTATTTCATTAGGTAGGCGTACATGTAGAGATATTCACGATGCGTGAAATTATTCGTCTTCAGTTTTTTTTAATATACCTTACAGAAAGCTGACTCAGAAAAAAGTAAAATAACTTATTATTATAGACTTTTTTCTTAAATATAATAAATATCTCAGTTTATTGCCTTACCCTGTACTGAGTAAAGCATAGATGTTCTATGGTGTCTCATTCAGTTTGACTTATAAGAGAGGTAGAGCATAGCGTTTATTCGCTCAAAGAGCAGCTCGACTGGGGAAGTACCTCCACCTTACAGAATACTGCAGCCAAATAACTTTCTGTTGTGTAAAGTTGTGTTCCTGCGCGTGATTAAGGTCACCAGAGGGGGGAAAGGTCGGTAACGCGTGAGCGATGCTTCTTGTGTTGCACGCGTCCATATGGCTACGGTAACCGCTTACCATCAGGTGGGCCGTATGCTTGTTTACCGACTTAGTTGTATAAAAAAAAATAAGCTAAAGTTAGCTTAATAGTGAAACTAGTGGGCGCAATTTTTATTTCTAAGTAGATATAAAAATTACGCATATTTCTCTACTATTTGTGTCACAAAATGTGTCTTAGAATTTGATTCAACATGTACAACATTTAGAAACTTGTGGTATTGGACATGAAAGTTTTTCAATTTGATCGCAATTCGGAAGTAACTGACCAACTCGGCTGAAGGCAATATTGCACACGATTTACTTATACCTCATATGCGATTTTAAAATATATTTCCTTTCTACAAATTGAATAATTTTTCGATAAAGATTTTTCTTTCAAGTAGCTTCCTATCGTTTTATTGAAGTAGATAATTAAGCATATATTATAATGAGGACCGAGTTGGTCTATGAAAATATTGGAAGCGACCTAAGAAACTTGATCTAATTTCAATACGTACCTACTTTAAGATCGATATGCATAAAGTAAAGAGATTCAAAATGAGGTTCTCTTTTTCAGATTTTTTATTAGCTCAGCTCGTGACCGAGATCCAGGGTTCAATTAACGACTAAGGCAAAGAACGTGTCCTTACTTGCAAACCGGGGTTGATTCAACTGGAATCTACCCGAAAGATAAATAATAATAATATAATAATAATAAGCAAACGCAATAATGAAGCGCTCGTGGTGTAGCATGATTAGCCGTTCTTAATCGATCGGCAAAGTTAAGCTACGTCTGTCGTGGTCGGTACCTGGATGGGTGCCTAGTGGTATTTCAAATCGAGCGTTTCCGTGCTTCGGAAGGCACGTAAAGCCGTTGGTCCCGGTTATCACTTAATTGTGATAGTCGTTAAGCTAGTTGGATGCCTCCTAGGCGGCTTGAAAAATTCCAACAGTAGGTTGACCACTAGCCTACCTCCACCGATCCGCAGTGGGCACGCGTGGTGGAGTATCGGCCCATTCCCTTTCACCCTGATTTGTGAACTGAGGCCTGTGCTCAGCAGTGGGACACTATAGGCTGATGACTGAATAATAAGCATTTATTTATCTTTCACAAAGCTACGCTTTAAAAACTAATTATACTAAACTAACAATACAGTTGACTTATTACGAGATAACGACCACGCTCTGCCTACTCCTTCTAGGTATTTGACACGACGATATTGATTTATTTGAAAAAATGTATTTCTGATTGGAAATATCGAAAATTATATACCAACAGCCATGACATTTAAAAGCAGATAAGTCATAAGGCCTGTCAAGTTTAAAATAGCATTGTTATGGCATGTGAGGGGGTCGTTCATGAATGTGATATGAGTCAGGGGCTGGCTAATGGTACCCATTTTTTATTTATATAAATAAATCGGAAAATAGACACCGTTGTATAAGACGCCTACAACACTAACGCCTTCATACTTTTAAAACATGCAAATAAAAAAACATTTTTTTAAACAGTACCACATTCCAAATACCTGTAGGAAAATCGCACAAGGAAGATAATTCCAAAGAAAATTTATTGAAAATCGGATAGTTCGTATAGACCTAGATATTATTATTGTGATAGCTCTAATCCACTGGAAAATATTCGCTTTATTTCCATTTCCACTGAGAAGAATATTTTCAAGAGGCAGCCAAAAGAATTAAAATAAAATTAAAAGGTCGAAAGTAAAATGAATTCGGAAAACTATTATCTCAGAGTATATAAATACTACGTACAACTATTATTAATAAAAAATTCTTGCATTTATTATGTGACTTGTCATTTGAGACCCCTTCAATTGGAACGTCCTATAATATGCGTCGTAATAAGGATAAAAGTACAAACTCAGACATAGCTTGTACAATTTGCGTACAATAAGCTGAGGTGACAACAATCCAGAAAAGTGTAGGAAAGATTGCTCAAGAAAATTATTTAGATCAGTCGAAATTAATCAAAATAGTAATTTGATGGCATTACTAAAAGCCTGAATTTAGTTTGCAAAAACTACCTACTATACCGTAAGTCGGGCGGGAAACTTATTTAGTAATTCATCATGTTGACAACACGTTCCTATTTTTTGCCTATTACCTACGACTTACTTACTCAAAGTCATCTCCGGCTTGAAACGTTACGATTCCTAATGAAATGTCTTCGTTGATATATTACTATAGAAAAATCTCTTACACACATGAGTTCCAATCTACGTCACTAATAATCCGCTTTGGCTACTCAAAGCTCCTTTGGAAACAACTTGACATAAGCTTTATGTCACTCACAAAACTAAGAACAAAACATTTGTGAAAGATTTATTTTTCTTCAACGAGACTTAGGTACTTTTATGAAGTTCGTGGAAAACTTTCTTATCTGAACATTTGAACTACATTGCAGACGATATTTCTAGACCTAGACTTTGTTATAACTAATGTTAACTCTTAAGAAAACTGGAACAGATCAAAATAAAAACAAATGTTGAAGTATATTTATACTTTACTGAACTAGATATCCCATCCGTCAATATAATACTTTTTTATGTTACCAAAATTTATAACGAATGTTGTGACTCCTTAAAAAGTTGTACATTTATCTCATTTTCTATTTTAGTTAGTTTAAGATTGTTTTTTAATGTAACAACTACTGGTTGTCCTAATTAAATAAATAAATAAATAATAAACAATAATACCAGCTATATTTTGACCATTAATGCATCTTATCCGTTATAATACTTACGTTTTTGATGCAGAGTACTTTGTACCCGTCTGGTTGGCCAGCATCGTCAAGTTGAAAATCTGTCACCCTGACCACCTACTGTTGTATTCTAGAACTTTCACTTAAGATACAGTTCCCTTGTATGGGCTATCACCGTCGACCACATCATCACTAACCAAGGTGAGATTGTGGGCAAACATGGTATGTGCCGATTACAGTAAAAGCAGACCGTACCACATTTAATCCAGTTCCAAGTTATACCAATTCTATTATGATTATTTTTCATATAATTTGGACTTTTGCTTGACATTAGGACAGTCTGTAGGATTGCCAATGTTTTACCCACTTTTGCAAGGCCTAGATGCAACGACTGGAATGAACCATTAGAGTTGGCAACAGATTTTTTTACCAGATAGGCGAGTACATACCAACGTTCACAAAACAACCATTCACAAGATAGTCAAATTAAGTTTGCGCCAAGCTAGCTACAGTTTGTACCTACATTTGCTTCTTTGCCAAACTAATCTTGAATCTTTGTTTGTATCACAGGTTTGAATACTGCGAAGGTAGTATGTTTGCATAACATTTCTTATCTCGCAGAGATGTATCGCACTCGGAATGTGACAACTACATTACGTGGCTAACGGGAAAATGGATTTAAATGTAATTTGTTTACTACACACGAATACATTTCTGTTTACATAATTATAACCGGTTGTTACACCGGCGCAAGGCCTAACTTTAATATCATAAAGGCATGTGCTTGTCCTTCTTTCACACAGCAATGAAGGAACGGTTCGGCTTGATTTTTTGCATAATACTTTTTATCTCTCATGAGAACATGGGAAAACCAGGGGGACAATTTTGAATAAAAGGTATTTTTGAAAATGCTTAAATCAGGTGGTCAAACCAGTCTGATTTTATAATTTGCGTTATAAATGTTGTGTTACATACTCATATTTTTATAAAGAAATAGATATCCTGTTGGAAAAACTGATTAGTAATAATATTGAGATAAAATTTTGTTAAATACATTCCTTGAAAATATACTTACCCGTTTTTGTTACCCTGTGAAACGTATAATTTTGTCGGTAAGTTCTTTTATGCACGTCACAATTGCTCAAGGAATAAGTCATAATAATAACATAACCTTTTCTTTTTTTTATTTGCACGATCGTAATTATTTTAAATTAAAATGTGAAATCACACCAACAACGGTCATGAGGCTCTTACTCGTATTTGTTGGCTTTCGTCAAATTTGTTCATAAGGATTGTGTCGTGATATCTCTTTTTCACACTTCAGAGGTCTGCTTAGCGTAGTGAAATTCTAAGGGTTACCGCTCACTGTAACACTACGGCTACGCCTCGGCATTTACCTTGCCATGCAAGTGAGGTCTTTAAATCGTATGCGTTAAAGTAAATTTTACAATGACTAGATAAAATAGTTGACGCCTCGTGGTAAGCGCGCTTGCCGCTACAAGCCACTAGTCCTGCTGACCTCACGCTTCCAGCGAGACGTCCCGGCCCTTGCTGCGTGACGCCAGCAAGCGGTATCTTGCCAATTTTACCGGCAGCGCGCCGCCCGCGGGCTGCCTCCTGGCAGGCGGGCGCGCTGGCAATTAGTGGTTGTATTGAGTTGAGGCGGTGCCGGGCCGTTGCTGCGATGGAGCGGTGCTGATATAGTGGGCGATGACCCTTAGTCTACGATAAAGATAAAATAACTAAATGTCACACATTCACGTCACGACTGTCGCATTCGACTCAAATAGTGACTTTTTATGTCCAAACTTTTTTATCAAGACTGTTCATTAACTTTTATATTATTACTGCATTATGCACAACTCTATTTCGTTTGATACATTTTTCAGTGAGCTAAAGTTTTTTTATTTTCTGTGTGGTTAACCTTTAGGATTTTATTTCAACAGGTCCATTCATTCTAATATTTAGTGCGCTAAATAAAGTTCAGACGAGTTTTTTCAATTTACTTGAGACATCTTAAAGTAAATAACATATCGCTCGGGGTCAGAATATTGACTATTGATAAAAATCGGGACATCTCTCGGTATCACATAAAATTACCCTGAAAGGAGATCACTACCTGGCAATTTTGAAACTTATAATCATAGAAATAGATATACCTAGAAAAGAGTTTCACCATACATACATACATGGCAACTTTTTTCAGAAGGTGTTTTTTTATACGACTTAGTCAGTAAACAAGCATACGGCCCACCTGATGTTAAGCGGTTACCGTAGCCATATGGACGCTTGCAACACACGAAGCATCGCTCACGCGTTACCGACCTTTCCCCCCTCCCTTATGAGCTCTGGCGACCTAGCTCACGCGCAGGAACACAACTTTACACAACATAAAGTTATTTGGCTGCGGTATTCTGTAAGGTGGAGGTACTTCCCCAGTCGACCTGGGGCTCTACCGCGTAACTTTCATCTAATAAATTTAATTTAATTTATCCAGTAAATTTCATCCAATCAGGGCCCACGAATGGTCATCGTCGCGTCATACCGCGTGCGCGTCATTGGATGAAATTCATTAATGGTGTTCGTTACGATTACCACCAAAGATATGCAATAGCCCAGCCGGTCTTTGAGCGAATAAACGCTACGCTCTACCTCTAATCCCTAAGCTCTACCTCCATTCTACCTCTCTATATTTTACGCTCGCGTTGCGTCATTCTGTTTGTCATTGTAACGTTCATAAAGATAGTAGTTGTTGAAATATTCCAATTAAAGATATTTAACTTTATTTTGCGATTTTATTAATTCCTAGGTATTTGATTTAGCCCCTAAAAAGGAGCCATTTTAATCGACGCGTCGTCCCTCAATCTGGATAATTATATCCTTAATCAAAGCTTAGAATATAGTCAATTTAAATTACCAATATTTTAACGTACCTTCATAACACGACTATGGCAGTTCACAAAAGACCATGAAGATAGAAGAGAGAAGACATTTCAACCATTTCAGTCCCAGTAAAATGTTCTCAACAATAAAGAACAAAGTAGGTAGGATTTAACATAGTATATGGGATATCGGGAAATATGGAATTAGTAGGTACAGTCGAGGACATAAATATGTATACACTTAGTAAAATTCAACAACGGTTTCCTCTTAAACTACTGATTGAAATTATGAGATATTATAAAGGCAGAATCTTCTAACATATACTATTATAATTTGTGTAATAGTTTAACACTTAAATGTTAAACATGCGAGAAAATTGCTTTTGAATTTCAAAAAGTGTATACATATTTATGTCCTCGACTGTACCTACCTACATTTACTTATATACTATTCTAATGTAATATAATTTTCAACACACTCGCTCGTAACATTTATTGCACCGTTTAACCAACTTTGCACACATGTATCATAATGTACTATTATAGACTATAAATGGACTAAAACTACGTTAATCATTTACATTACAACACATTAATAAATTACGTTACAAAAGTAAATAAATGTGCAATTTCCCTATTTGCATAATTCTACGGCACGCCAATTTAGACTGAATTGAATCCGATTTATGAGAACATTTGTGGCGAACTCAAAATACCTCAACTGTTTAGCATTTAATGAATTCAAAGGCGATTAAAATGAACAGGAATTGGAAATAAATTACTTATTTCCGACATTGCTTTCAACTTTAATCTAAGCAATTAATGTGTAGGTATACATTATTTATTTATGAAAGCCCCATCAGATAATATCCTACCCTTTACACACAGGTAGGCATGTAGCACACTATTTCTATAGTTTTATAAACAGACTAGCATTACGCCACGTGGTTTCCCCCACTTCTGAACCCCCGAGACACGCAGTAAAATCCTCCCCTTAAAACAAAAAAAAACCCTTTTTATTTTACCCCAAAAGGGATCGATTTTTGAGAAACCTAAAAACACTATCGGATTGCGCGGCAGGTTTCTTCCATTTAAACTGTATAGGGGTCGTTTTGAAAAACTGATAATTAAAAAACTTTATTATTTATTGAAATTGTGCGTAGTTTCAAGTTCACAAACCCAAGAAATACGATTTTTCATACAAAGTTTGGGCCATTGGTTTGGGCTCTGCGTTGATCAGTAAGTCGACTTGTAATTAATAGATATAGATAGATTTGATAGCATATTAATATTTGTTATTTAATGACACGCTCTACCCTCAGACCAAGTACCTTCCTGAATAAAGTCAAACTCATTTATTCAGTGTAGACCCCAGGGCACTTACCACAGGTCAAACCTACTATAATTCCCCCTTTTTGTCAGCCTGCAACTGAGAACCGGAAAACTCAATTAATTTTTTTTACGATTTGACTATTTTTTTATTATTATTTTTTGTTAAATGAACACTATTATTGATGCGAGAGTGTCAACTATATCGATACATTTGCCTTCCTCTTCTGTGTCGATCGGCGAGAAGATATCAATTTGATTCAATTTATTTCATATTTTGATCTACAGGTGGAGGAGAAACAATTGGTCTTGGTTTACAAAGACCAATTGTTTCTCCTCCACCTGTAGATCAACTGTAAAGAAAATTGACTATATACTTCCGCATCGTACCTATGTACCACTTTACTATGAAAGGTTAAGGTGCAGCGCCGACAACAGACTATCCGTGCCGCGCTTTTCAGTCTGTGGAAATAGAAACTATACAACACGATGCTCAAGAAAAGAATAATTAAATTGCGAAAGAATAGGATTTACCCAAAATTGTCTATTTGTTCTTCTTTTTCTGTATTTCAAGTATTTTCAAGATCAAAATAATACATCGCAATCTCTGCATTTCCAGAGCGTGTACGTCCCTAGAGTTCCATCGACAAAATGATCTAAAATGTACGTCATGTGCTTTGAATCTGTGAAAAATCCATAACGGATTTTTTTGTGTGCCGCAGACTCCTTCGCTTAAAAAGTCTGTCGTCTGCGCTGAACCTAATGTTACCACAACGTGTTCCAAATGTTTGAGAAAGTAAGCATTTTACAACCAAGTTGGTGCATCAAAGTGAAACTTTATCCGTGTTTATGCATGTAGGTACATTAAGTAAACCCTAACCTGCATAATAAGGAAATGTTGATCCAACGCCTGCCTGTGATAAACAAAATGTTTTTTTGTACTTATTGTTTACTTTTTTATAACAGCGCCATCTATTGTAAAATTAATGAACTTTGTATGAAAGCTAAAAGCTTAGGGTGTAAAACATTCAGAATTTTCACTTTTCCATCCTATAACTAGCGCCATCTGATTAATACTTCAGACTTTATATTGCCAGCGTTTTTCTTTCCTTTTAGGTTAATTTATAATAGAGCTGACTAGATGGCGCCATAAGCACCATGTTTAAATGAAAATGTGAAACCTCAGCATATTGTTGTCTTCAAGAGCATTACCGCTCTGTGAGCAATTTGTGAAAGCTGCACCGTGTCTTTTATATGATATTTATACAGAATGTGTAGGTGGTACCTAAGTAATATTGTGGTAGGTACCTATCTACCTGAATAGGTAGGTTCAGTGCTGTATATTTTCAATATATTATAAAATATGCGTGCAAGCATAGCAGGGAGTAAATTTTTTAAAAGTGTGCATTATTTAGAATTTAAAATATAGTTAGCTATGAAAGATTATGCATCCTAATGTAGGTGCCTAGTGTTCTATTGTTGTAGTTTAGGTGACTCTTTACTCACTCATACGCTTACCAAAAGATTTCAGAATGATTGAAATTAAATTATAAAATTGTATAAATATTTATGTATTTATAGTTTAATCACAGTTTATACATCCCTACACAGTACACATCAATTAAATATTTTTTATACAAAAAAATATGATTCAATATTATAATTCTCTTCAGGCCCTTGCTGTTCTTCCTCAGATTAGTTGATTGTTTGTTTTTGTAACGCAGTGAATACTAGCTACTCTTCAAATACATCTTTTTAACAACTGAAGTATATATACATCATCGTCATTTTTTTCTTTTTTTATCTGCAGGCAGTAAGAAAGCTACTACAACGCCACCTGAAATTTCAACATAATATCAGTACCCTATTTGAAACAAAAAGCGGCCGAGAGTCTGAGTCTGACTCGCACACCGAGGGTTCCGACCTTCCTCCGTTTACGCCAGAATAGTAGAAAAAACTACTAGTCATTATTAAGATTATTGGCTTTGCGAACTTCGGAGGGGGAATGGGTAATTTTTCATCGTAAGTTTTTAAGGCCGGCCTTCTGCAAAAAAAAAAAAAAAAATGTTTTTTTTTTTTTTTATACCACTAAGTCGGTAAACAAGCATACGGCCCGCCTGATGGTAAGCGGTTACCGTAGCCATATGGACGCTTGCAACACACGAAGCATCGCTCACGCGTTACCGACCTTTCCCCCTCCCCAATGAGCTCTGGCGACCTCACTCATGCGCAGGATCACAAATTTACACAACATAAAGTTATTTGGCTGCGGTATTCTGTAAGGTCGAGCAGTCGAGCTGCTCTTTGAGCGAATAAACATTAAACACTCTACCTCTCTTAAAGAAATATTTAGAATTCAAATCAATAGCATTATATGGTTGCTGAAATATAGCGCTGTGATAGACAGACAGACGGACGGAGTAGCACCATAAGGATTCCTGTTTACCTTTTTGGTTCGGAACCCTATAAAAGAATGTCTTTGAATAAATAATATTATACGAAAATGCGATGAACACTAATGTTCAGTGCTAATTAGTGACATAGGAGGTAACAGCAGCCATGATTCTTCGGGTTGCTGAGCCAACGAAATAAGTAATCTAATCTTGTTCACTTGGCAAGAGTCCTTGATAAGTTATATATTTGTTGATTAGTTTATCAATTTGCAATCAGCAAGCTTTTAGGTATTAGGTACCTAACTTATTTACAAAATGTTACTGCTACTGGCCATTTCGGTATAGATCTATCTATATCTATTAGACTATTTATTAACAAGGTAATTAATTGAACTTTCATCTGTAATGACGCGTTATGTGCTGATAGGAGACTGATTGATGATACCAGGAGACTCTTATCTGTACTCTTCACATAAATTAATTTAAATATTAGTAAATGCTGGTGCCAACTCAGGGCATGCGCTCTAGTTTTTGCAGCGGTGCAACAGCGCTTCTTGTGATCGCTATAGCAGATGCGATAAATTTTATCGATAGGTATCGTGGGAAGAGAAGGCTAGCGGGAGCGGTACTATCAACACCACATCATGAGCTGCGTCTGTAGCGATGCTGTAGCGTGTGCGCATTGCAGTATTTTTGCTACTGCATTGATGTGGTCGCAGGCCCTAAGGATGCTTGCATTGATGTGACTAATTGAAAGAGTCACTAAGGATCGCATGGGACTTTTTGGCGGGAACTTGCAGAGTGACGTTGCGTTATCATTTTTATTTTCATAAATTTGTGTATTTTGAGTTTTATTGTGTATTTTTGGTGGTATTTTACCCAATAAAGATCATCCATGTGCACTAGTGAAGTGAAATGAAATGAATTATGTGTATCGTGACTTTTCAAGTTGTCTCAAAATGTCCGTGAAGAGTTTTAGTACAATGACCACCATTGTAGTAAAACATGACTTGTATGGACGTTGACTGACTAAGGACTATAATGTGAAGTGATTTATTGTGACTGGAAACTATAATATAACTCGACACTGGCAGAAATTAGCCCTCATTTGGGCTTGGTTGCCAAAATTAAAAATAAGAAGAAGAAGGATCGCATGACCGCTATGAACTAATGCGCCGTCAATGTTGGTACGGTTGTGCGACCGTGGATGTCACTAATTTAAAGGCGCACTTGGAGAGGAGAGTCGGACATAAACTTACTAAAAACAATAATTGCAACAGTGAAGAACGTTAATCTGCAATGGTCGACAATTGTGGCCCCAATGATGCTGACGCCACTCCAGCTGATCATTCTTGCGAACACCACGCCAATGCTACTGCCGGTGCCTCTGTAAATAAAAAATAAAAACATTAAAAAGTTATACCATGGTTGTTTGATTTGATTATAAAATCTTGACCATGGTGAAATACTCATTAAATTGCTAGAAAATCAAAATTGTTGCATATTACGTAAAAATAAAATTATAATTAATCATATTTGTAATTGGCCCTGATTCTGTCATTTACAACTAAACTAATTTTAATCTCACTATATCCCTTTCTAACAAAGAACATAAGAAAAGGTTTTAAGAAATTTAGTCCTGTCAAATTAGTTCAATGCTTGTTTTTAATGTAAATTTAGTCGCCATCTATCGCGGTTACGCCTAAATACACGCAAAATAAGACGGCAAAGATTAATTTGACAGCTTTAAATATATTCTATCCTTTTTCAATAATGTTCGTAAGAAAGAGATGTGATGTGACTAAACTTTGTTTAGTGCGATTTACAACAGAATCGGCACCAGTACCAAACTTGTATTCCTTTGTTTAATAAAATTATTATACTACACGCAATTTATTATAAAAACAATTTTTCTAGCTCTGCTAGTTCTCTCAACGAATTGTTACATTAAGGTTCAATTTATCAAAGTGTCTGGAACAGGTCTTACCGAAAAGAAGTAGGGTAAACATCAACGAAGTACGACGAAACATTCCCGATACATATACCAGTCAACTGTACTAGTATGAAAAATACCATACTAGCTATAGGCTGATAAATCAAGTCAGCTAATAAAGCGCTGACCCCAGATATAATTAATGTTATGATAAGAACAAGTTTCCTTTTATCAGCTACTGTCGATATAATAAGGTTGATTGTTGTGAAGAATAAACTGAATGCCATTCCCCAGTACAAAGTTAGACTAGATATACTAGATTCGTTACAAGTGACCTGAAATCAAATGTACAAAATAAATGAGAAGTGACTTATCGCAAGACGCTACATAGTTTAATGACATGAAATTATCTGAAGAAACTTCACGTAATAATTTGGCCAAACCATACAAATTATACCTTTAACTCCAAATTTATAGACGTTACTTTTGAAATGAAATAAGGGGGCAAAAAAGGAAGCTAAAGCAATATTGCTACGCAATTCATTTTTTAGAATTCTCGGCAGATCCTAAGTGATTCCAATATTATTTGGTAAAATAGTTACACATTATATACAATTCAATTCATTAAAAGATTTGGAATTTATGAATTGCATAAGATCAGCTTTATATTCGAAAAAATTAATTGCGTTAGCAATATTGCTTAGCTTCCTTTTTAGGGGCCTGGTCTTAATATTCGACAGCTCAAATCAGACTTCTAACATTAAGAAGCCAGTTTGGTGATAAGATGACGCTTTTGATTTAGGAATAAGTTAAAATTGATTGTAATTTATTAGCTAGTACTTACATTTTCAATGTCACTTTTGCTAGAAATATTTCCAACTATCTTGTCACAGAAGCTCGTCTCTATATCGGAAGGTTGTGAGTAGAATGAATTGACCATCGTTGGAAACCACAAGAAGAATATGTTGTTTCTGGAAACAAATGTGGATTCGGAATAATTCAACTGCTATAACCATGACATAGCCAGCATCATCACTCGATAGCTGGATATCAATTCTGAATAGTTCCCTAATTTTTTGGTTCAAAATAATCTTAAGCTAAAAATGCTTGTGTAATGTAGCGGGTTAAACTAAAACTCAAAACAGCAGAGCAGAGTGTGGGCCAGTACAGGTCGGTTAACTAAAGCTGGCACGTTCAACACATGTTCACGTCGCACTGCATGCGCATCATGAAATCTGTCCGTCTCTCTCGTGCGCGGTCACGCTTGTGAGTATGAAGGAGACAGTTATTGTTTTGTCAATAATATAATAAAACATACCGTATCCTGAAATTGCATATGTGTGAGTACTGTGAACGTGCCAGCTTTCGTTAACCGACCTGTACCAACAGTATCCTGGCTATGTTCGCGGCTCGGCTGGACGGTAGGTACATGAATCATTGTAGCAGGGTTCATGTGGCCTACTGTACCTAGCTGTGCTCATTTCAATTATCTCATGTGTTTTACTAACATAGTTTTAAGATTTTGTATTACTAACAATGTGGAATTTAATTTTCTGAAATAAATGTATTTATTTATTATTATTAAAACTCATTTATATTCAGTTCAGAGCCCTGATAAAAAGTTCCACGGTACATATATCAAAGTAATACTCTACTCATGAACAGTCTTATATTCGGTTAGAGTGACTCTATATTTGCGAAATACAATAAATAAATAGAAAAATTTAATGTACGTTAAATTCTTACGTGCCACAACAAATTGCCATTAAATAAAACAGCTGTAACGTACTCTTCAGCAATGGAGGCCGGAATATTGGTACCGTCTGTTTCACTATAGATTGCCAAAATGTTTTATCATCCTCTGAAGTTCTCTTCTCCTTCTCTTCTACGAGAGATTTCAACTGAAACATTTCATGGAACATTACAACCGTTATTCATCATCGCTTGGCAATAAAAGGCCTTGAGACTCATTAGGACAGCGGCGTATTTCAATTAAACACCACTTTATTGGTCATTCATAATAATTGTACAGTACACACATGAAGTGCAATTGATAGTTATTTAGGGCAGTTTGTACAATAATCACTAACTGTAGGACCGCTATATTGTATTCTTATTGTTATAATCATGCTTGTGTTTGTCCACAATCTTGCCATGGTAAGTCATGATCTGACCAAAGATGGTAATGAAGCAAATATAACATGAAAACTGACTTAACTGGAGGATGAACCTGATTAAGGTCCGATTTTTCGTTTCTAGATAATCCTCGGACTGTTCTAATTTAAAACTAGATAATACCAGGGGCCCAAGTCTGCAATTTCAATTGTGTTCAAATGAACTTTCAGTGGTGTCCAAATTGTGATATTTTATAGTTTTGATAGTCTACTTACTAACAGAATAGTGTCATTATGGCACAATTTTGACACCACTGAAAGATTATTGGAACACAATTGAAATAGCAGACTTGGGCCCCAGATATCGCTTACCTGGCCATTGAAACATCTGCAATAAGCCTTTAACCTAATCTAATTGAAATACTTCCATAGTAAACAATATTTTTCATAGTAAACATAATATTATCATGAATATGATGAAAGAATCATGGCGAGATCCATACATTGATTTGTACAAAAAACAAAAGATTTTAGAGAGTTTTGAAACACTTCCATTGTTGAGATTATTACCAGCAAAATATTAATATACTTTACATATTTTATTAAACCCGCAAAACATAACAACAACAATTATGTTGTTGAGTCGGCGAATCGCGACCAAAACCATTAGGTTTTGGTCGCGATTCGCCGGCATGGTATAGAATGTCTCATTTTTATCCCGGGATCTAAATATATTTTAAATACCTCAAGTTATTCCTTAGGTACCAAGGATCAATCATAACGTAATTTCAACTATTCTAAAAATCTTTATTTTTTTGTACAAATCTCGCCATGAGTCTTTGGCACATAAACAATTTGCACCCTGGAATAAATAATAGCTAATTATTAACTTGGGAGAAACTTGTCCATATTTCCAATGGAACTTACCAAATGCTCTTCTTCAGCCCCACGAAGACCATAACATGTCCTCAATACTTTCAACACTTGTGCTGAATCTCCTTTATTGGCTAAGAATTTGGGGCTTTCTTCCAGGAAAAACATCAATAAGCCACCAATTCCAAGAGGCATTACTAAAGCGAGAGTGAACAATCGCCAAGGTCTGAACGTGATTGGCAACAATGGTACAGGTTTATTGAAGTCTAGACGCAGAATAGCGAATGCTAGAGCTGAAAAAACCGACAGTTCTGTAATTTCTGGTTTGTCTTTATTTTTATTTTTTTTCTTATATCGTAACAGATGTGTATGTATAATTATTTAGTTAACTGTTTGTTACATTTTGACGCCGCAACTGCACAACCGATCGTGATGAAATTTGAAACGCAAATAGATCATCACATAACATAACCTGGAATAATATACAGGGTTATTTTGCTACCTCTAGCCAATTTTTTTACTTATCATTATGATCAACTTTTATTCCCTTAGTCTGATGGGAGACTTTGCCTCCTTATGTGTATTCTACCGCTAGTACAACGGAGAGTGTTCTTAAGATTTGTTCGACTTGTTGCCCACGGCTACCTTCCACCATCGCAACTCTCGCCATCGACAGGGAGTCCATCCTCATACATTGAAACCAGAATTTGTTTCGAACTGTGCGGGCTCAAAGGAGCTTTCTTCCGCGGACGCTCAGATTGTGGAATGAGCTATCCGCCGTGGTTTTCCCAATGGAGTACAGCATGGGGTTCTTCAAAAAGGGTGTGAAGAGATTTCTTAAAGATCGGCAATGCGCGAGTTATACCCCTGGTGTTGCAACTTGCAAGCGTCCATAGGCTACGGTAACTGCTTATCATCAGGCGGGCCGTATGCTTGTTTACCATAATAGTGGTATAAAAAAAAATGGGACCACCTCTGAAATCTTGAAAATAAATACGAACTTTAAATACAAAAATGCCAACGCTGCACGATCAAAATGTATGAAATGTTCGTTTTTTTAGTAGCCCCTGAAAATTGGTTAGAGGTTGCCCGTATATGTTACTGTTTATCCTAGAAAACATTTAATAACTCAGGAATGCAGGTGAAATCATGGAGCAAGTATAGTTTTTAATAACAAGACAAATAGTACACTTTAGAATAAAGAATCTTACCGTAACATACAAAATCAGATGCAAGGTTAAATGCATTGAGCATAAATAGATATTTATTTCTTCGACTTATTCCGGTACACTCGCCTACATAAGCGATTGTTAGTGTAAGAGAGGCGGTTGAGCTGAAAAAAGTAATAAAAAAATTAAGAAAACAGTGTAGTAAACTTGAAGCTAATTCAACACCAGTACAAAATATTTGTTGCTATGATCATATAAAATTTCAGTAGCCAAGTTATAAATTAAATTGAATTCTTTGAATGTTTCTTGCATGCATAAAGAAAACTCTGATACCAAAATTAATAAGGGTAACATATGGTAAGGAATTACGTACAAACAACATCCTAAAAACTTCAATATCATCATAGATTGGAATGAGGTTGCAAAACTTGTCAATACACCGAAGAAAAATCCCACAGACGAAGATATGAGTATTGCTTTCCGTCGACCATGAATATCGGCAAAATATCCCCAGGGTAACGAAAATAAATAACCTGAAAGCATAAATAATAATATTATGCGAAGCGAGAGTCCAGTGGTGGTTGACGTTGAATGCCGCGATGAAGGCTGTGGGATTGAATCCATCAATGAACTTGAGCTACTGAAGGAAAATATCGTCAAGAAACCAGTGCAAGGTGGTCGTGTACTTTGAAGTACCCGTCTGACTAGCGTTATCACCCTCTAGTAAGAGTAGTAGAGAATTAGTTGCCAAGCACTTACTGGTTTATTCCGATAGCTGTACTTGAGAGCTAGTTTCTTGTGTGCTTAGTACAATGCAGCCACATCACTTAACATGGTGCGATTGTGGTTACTTAAAGAACCTATTCTGAGTTTAAAAAAGATACACTTTCAATATCAACTTTTAAACGTCCTCCTGGATATCAGACTTCTTAAATGTTTATCACAACATCCAGAACTTCGCTTTTCTCTTTACGAGAAATTTTCGGCTAATGTTAGATATGTCGCGGATTAAATTGTATTTTCTTAATGACCGTATAATCCCATTTCCTGGTAAATACGTCCATATCTAGCCAATAAACCATTATATTTTAACATAAAATAATCTAGTTGAATAACGTAATATTGCATACAAAGTACATTTTAGTAAAAAAAAACGATGCATTGTTTGCCTCATTAAGACAATTTTAACACGGATTTCTACAAAGTATGTAAAGATTTAAAAAATATCATAGTCTGTGAAATACAATGTCATCCATTATGATAAGGAAATACTAGGAAACTTACAATGTAAGCACCTATTTTTGATAATCTTTAGACAGATAGTCTAGCAGAGACGGAACATTAGGGGAAAATGCCGGATCGGATTTTCACGGTCCAAATGCCAAGAAGGAATAAAGTTTACAAACACGCCTTTGATTTCTAGAGTGGCCCGCAGTTAGTTGAAACTGGTGGAAAGTTGGACAGTCTCGTTAATGACAAAAGTATTTACAGCGAGACTTTTTTATGGTTCGTTGGCGATAGGTACTTTGCTGTCCATAATTACAACAATATTGTTTTTCAAGTATGCCGTTTAAGTATCAGGAAAATCTTTAAGTAGATCGTACTTAGCTAGATTTTCCAGTTACTCTTTAGGAAATCATAGGCAACGTCAAAAATATACATAAATAAATATAATAATTTAACTATTACTTAGTCCAACTACATACCTATAAGGATTTTGTTGAAAATAAACCTTACATTACAGATCCAGCCCCCCTAGACAAGATGGTTATCGACAATCGTCATCGTTAGTAAACGATCAACTTTTATATGGGATTGACATAAGATATTGTTAAAAATCACGTGATATTTCGATTTGAAATGTCAAACCCAAAATTATTTACTAAAGATGACGATTGTCGATAACCATCTTGTCTACTGGCCCAGGATTCAAATCCAACTCAAAACTGACGTATTATAAATCGGATCTTAGACAGTCAATAATAGTATCAGTGTAGTCACCTGCATATGAAATTGAGATGAGCCAGCTTATTTCCTGCAGCCCAAGCTTCAGATCACAGCTGGCAGCTGGCGCCACCACGCTGAACCCAAGCATGTCCAGGACCGAAGCTATTTGGATAATGCTGCATGTAAACAGTACCAGCACATTGTAACGTCCATGGCCTAAAATTTATAAAGACAATGAAACTAACACGTCGCATTCATTAACAATGATAAGAAAGAGGAAAATTTAATAAATGATAATTTAAACAAAACCGTTAAAAACCTGTCTGAAGTTATGTATATTTTCAAGATAGGTAGAGCATAGCGTTTATTCGCTCAAAGAGCAGCTCGACTGGGGAAGTACCTCCACCTTACAGAATACCGCAGCCAAATAACTTTATGTCGTGTAAAGTTGTGTTCCTGCGCGTGAGTAAGGTTGCCAGAGCTCATAGGGGAGGGGGGATAGGTCGATAACGCGTGAGCGATGATTCGTGTGTTGCAAGCGTCTATATGGCTACGGTAACCGCTTACCATCAGGCGGGCCGTATGCTTGTTTATCGACTAAGTTAATAAACAAGAATAAAGTTGACGATCTGGAAGTAGACGAATGTAGGCTGATAATTTTTGAGGAGTGAGATTTACGACTGCTGCTTTTTAGGGTTCCGTAGTACGTCCGTCAGTCTGTATGTCCGCGACATAGCTTATAGCTTAGCGTATTTGGCATGGGTATAAATATTAATCATGCCGACAAAGTAGTAAAATAAAATCTTCAAATAAAAATTAAATCATGAATCATGAAAAAACTTGACTAAGCACGGGCAAAAGATGATGGTTAATATTTATTTAATGCTTTTACTTTATTAACAAATTTTGTTTGATGTTGAGATCATGGCTTTATGAATTTATTACGGATAAGGTAATTTTTGCAATTTCATTTTTTTGACGTTGATTGTTTCGTTACTCTTATATTATTCGAAACATATTATATTATGTATACGGTAATTCCCAGAGGGCAGTACTTGTTTTCAGATTTCGTAATTTAATAAAAAAATACTTCAGGAAGTAAGGTAAGTACTTATTGCCTTTCTATTGTCTCTTGATATATATTCGTTATAATTTCTAACATAATAAAATAGGTCATATATGCCACAAAACATAATTTAATAACATGCATTATTTCAACAAAAGAGATGATACCATAATTGTATAGATCAACATTTTATTTTCATAATTTTTCTAATCATCCACTACTCACCAACATCCAGCGCTATTTCCAAACTTGTTTCCATTATACACTTATCTGAAACACTCTTTGTGAATAAACACGAGTGGTTTTGCACGTGCGCGCGCAGTCACGCGTCCATTTCCACTAAAATAAGAAGTATGACAACATGATAAGATAAGAATATGATAATCTGTGGTATGATTTAAATTATTTGTAAGGTCACATCAACAAAAGGGGCAATTATGTTTACTTGGAGGCGAGGTTAAGACTGAAAAACTGTTGTAATATTAATGTATCGCAACAAATTAATGTCATGTATTTTCTTCATGTGTGTGTGCACGCAGATCATGTCCATAGAATATGTTACACTCCTTCGTTATTATACAAATATGTGTACCTTATCCTTGTAGGTCAATAAATATATATTCTTTCTTTCTATAGGGTCTATTCGCGCACAGATTATTATCAAAATTTAATTATGACTACCGGTACATTAATATTAATATGAATTTAGTTCGCGAAAGCTTTATTTATTTACAACAAATATGTACAAAATACAATCTATATATAGAAAATTTCCTCAAGCCTGCCGCTGCTTCCGATTAACGGCAAGGTTCCCAGAAGGCTGGCAGCGTTTCCTCTTTGGATAGCCAAGCTGACGCGTTGGTGGAAAAAGCGCCCCGCCCGCTGGTCTCCGGAGGTCTCGATCAATTTTGAAGACAAGGTGCGAGCAAAACGGCTAGCTTCGGACCCCCACGGTCCCAAGGTTTCGACCCCAAAGGCATAAAAATATAATTGGGTCCAATCGATGCATATTTTTTGAATTTTATGCTTATAAAGAACTATCGAAAAACGGTTATCTAACTGTTATAAATATAATACAATTAATTAGGTACTGAATACAAAGTTAATTCACATGCAGATGTGTGTTATCGCGAGTCGTAGAGTAAGAAACCGGAACAGGCCTTCAAGTGTACGCAATTGTTTTCAGTGCGATTAGAATGTAAATATTATGTAATTAATCTAAGCCTGTTTTGAAAAGAGTAATTGCTGAGTTTATTGCCGGCTCTTCTCAGCAAATGCAACCTTCCGAACCGGTATTAGAGTATTAGAGTCAGACTTTTCATAAGTGCCTGCGAAGGTCTATTTGAATAAATGATTTTGAATTTTGAATTTTGAATTTTTTATTTATTTCTTTTTCAGTACAAAGATGAATAAATTTAAATATTTTAATACAATATTTTAACAGCTGCTGTTTTAAGACCAAATATTTTAATTCTAGATTTCAAATCTCCGGAATCGAATTGAATTAGCATCAGTCCGCTGGCCTAATTTGGTTCTCTATTTCGAGCGATGACATTCGCAACTATAGTATACATAATACAAGTATAGTAACATCATTGCCAACTCTTATCTATTGCACGGTGAACGATTGTAAAATAAACTTTCAAAGTAGTCTTAAGTCAAAGTAGTCTTAGTACCTCTTAATCATTGACTTTATTATATTACTAGCGTAAGGACCAGCGCGCGACAAAATGGCACCAACGCGCTGGCCATAAAAAGTCAGTTTAGGGCCAAGGCGACTCAGTCGTTGTTTTCAAGTCATTTCAAGTTTACATCGTACGCCTATGCAACGCGGCACTTTTTAACCAAATGGCGATACTGTTTACTTGTTTGAAGAAGTTTTTTGTAAAATGTTCCGGTGGCGGATTGGTGGTGTAAATCATTGCTTTTAGCATAACCAAGCAAGCCAATAACCTCCAATTGAAAATTGCCTATTGCTGTCAATTCAATTCAGTGTTGTACATTTGAAAAGACAAATCAATAACAATTGACTGATAATTTATTTAAGACGATGATAGGTCAGTGGTAGTTTCGTCGAATGCCGAGATTCGTCTCGGGTTTGAATCCTACAATGAGCTTGAGCTTTCGGTGAAAGAAACAATCGTAAGGAAACCATAGCACGATGGTACTTATCCGTACTGTACTGTTCCGACAGCTGCACTTGAGAGCCAGTTCCTTCTAGGCTTTGTCCACAGGCCACCTTCAGCCATATCATAACTGACTTCGTTGAGGTTGCGGTCACACATAGGCATATACCATAGAGATAGAATATGAATAGAGTGACTGTACTAGAAGTATGTGCCGTGAGCACTGGTATATGCCACGCTGCCTTGAAACGAACTACGCATTCATAGTTTCAACGACTAAATACATATATAATGAATGCAAATTTCTCGTTTTTATCAATAATTTCACCGAAACAAAATAAACGACAAATATAAAAAAAAAACTGACAGTAAACTACAGTGTACGATATATCTATGAATGCATCTATATGCAAACTGCTCACGCTTCGCACAAATTACTTTAATGACCTATACATACATAGTAAAAAAAACATAAAGCGTTATATAAAATAACTCATATAATGAACACAATAGATTAATGCCAAACTAATTACGAAGGCCATCTGGCTACGAAACAATGTTCTAAGCAACTCGATCCACAGACCTTATTAGGGAAAGAAACCTTTAAACAATTAAGTGTATCTACTAATGGTCCAGTAAAAGCTCAGGTAGCTAATGAAATTTTAAGTGAACAGGTGTTAGGCTCTCGCCCTGTCTTTACAGATTAAATTGTCCAATGTCAGGGTGGTTTTTGAACATGGGTTAAGTAGGTTAAGCAAGACAACCTTGCGTTTGTATAGGAGAGAGGATGGGGTTTATAATAGCTCGTTTGGTTGACCACTGGTCGTTATCGGCTCTATATTAATTTTATTCGGGATTTGTGTTTTGAAATTGGAGTATCTGACATTATTCTCGATTGAAACCGATTGAAGCGCTCGTGGTGTAGCATGATTAGCCGTTCTTAATCGATCGGCAAAGTTAAGCTACGTCTGTCTTGGTCGGTACCTGGATGGGTGGCCGCCTAGTGGTATTTCAAATCGAGCGTTTCCGTGCTTCGGAAGGCACGTAAAGCCGTTGGTCCCGGTTATCACTTAATTGTGATAGTCGTTAAGCTAGTTGGATGCCTCCTAGGCGGCTTGAAAAATTCCAACAGTAGGTTGGCCACTAACCTACCTCCACCGATCCGCAGTGGGCACGCGTGGTGGAGTATCTGCCCATTCCCTTCACCCTGATTTGTGAAAGGAGGCCTGTGCTCAGCAGTGGGACATTATAGGCTGATGATGATGAAACCGGTTAGTGAATTTAAATTTAGTTTCTTGTAAGGTGATATCATAGAGATAGAATAATAATAGAGGGACTGTATTAGAGTATGTGGCTTGAGCTCGGGTCCTTGAAACGAACCGCGCGCGCGACTAAATAAATAGGTATAATGAATGCCAATTACTCGTTTTTATCAGTACTTTTACCGAGGACAATATGACAAGGAACTAATATCGAAAAAACCAAGATGACAGAGAATCAGTAGTGAGTGTAGGTACAATATATATTTGTAAATTGTAAAAGTTGATCGTATACATGAGTAGGTACCTACTTTACGTGGTTTCATTTAATGTCGTATTGTCGTATCCACCCCGTATATAATATATATTGCGGGAACATGAAGTAACTAGTAGGTTATCATAAAATTAATGAGGAGGAAAACCTACTTGTTTTTTTTTATACAACAAGTCTGTAAACAAACGTACGGCCCACCTGATGATAAGCGGTTACCGTAGTCATATGGACGCATGCAACTCACGAGGCATCTCTCACGCGTTACCATCCTTACCCAAATGAGCTCTGGCGACCTTACTCACGCGCAGAAACACAACATAAAGTCATTTGGCGGTGGTATTTCGTAAGGTAATCATCTACCTACTTGAATTGGTAAACAAACAAAATCAGAATCTGCATACATTGCCAAAATCCGATTTACTATCATACAAAATAAGGGGAAGCATCGTATAAAGTACTATACTTATTGAAGTAATAAGACACTCAACTATATCTAGGGTTGTCATATCAAAAATTTGATTAAATGTTACCCTTTTACAGCGTAAGCTTCCTGACCTCATTTCGGGTAAGAGAGGAAGGGCTTTCTTATGGCGTAATATAATATTGGTCCCATAATCCATTTCCTAATTTATGATATGCGAGATAAGGGTTTTTTTTATTAAATTTTCCGGTGACCACTCTGAAAAAAAGTATATACTCTTAATATATGCACGATTTTACTGTTACGTTTGTTACTTTTTAGGGTTCCTTAACCAAACGGTGCCAACGGACCCTACTACTAAGCCTCCACTGTTTGTCCATCCATCTGTCTGTAAGTGGCAGTAGCTAAACTGTAATAGGTAGACAGATTAAATCTTCACAGAATGTAGGTATAGGTATTTCTTTTGCTGCTATAATAAACAATAAAAAAATAAATAAGAAAACGTCATAACGGAACCCTTGTGTGAGTCAGACTCGCAATTATACAAAGGATAAGTGTCTTGCAATCTAAATTATTATACATCAATCAATTTCACATATATGATATATTCATAAATGTATTTTTATGATTTCGATATGACATCCCTGGTTTAAACTGAAAACATGGTTGATAACATGAAGAAAATAGAGTGAAGGCAAGTCTGCCACCAGGCCTTCCCAACTGATGTGAAAACGATGTTCCTCAAACACATTTATTTTATTGCACCCATCCCACTAAAACTCCCTCAGTTTTATAGGTTAAGCAGTGGGTATACAATTTACACCAGTTTTTGTTAATTCTATTTATATTTAGGGACTTTTGTAAATTTTGCCCATGCCAGTCTCGAAATGCCCTTTTACTTACTAATCCATCACAATAGACTAATTAAAACATACTTAAATTTACGAGTTTTGTTCAGCTTCGTACCCGCGCCACGTCTTTGCTTAGCCAAGATGTCAGGCACTAAATTTTGATAATAATCTGTGTGCGAATAGACCCGATACATTAATATTACAATGAATTTAGTTCGCGAAAGCTTAAAAAGTACTATTATACCTCATAATCTTTTTTTTTTACTACTAAGTCGGTAATCAAGTTTACAGCCCGCCTGATGGTAAGCGGTTACCGTAGCCATATTGACGCTTGCAACACACGAAGCATCACACACGCGTTACCAACCTTTTCAACCTCCCCAATGAGCTCTGGCGACCTTACTCGCGCGCAGGAACACAACTTTACACAACATAAAGTTATTTATATTTTGCCACATTCTACAAACTTAAGTATGCATCCTCACCCTCAATCATCCAATCAAGAAGACATTTATTGTAGATTTATCCTCGGAATCCTGGCAGTTTCAAAGTCACACGAAAACCGTCGGTCCTCGGCCGCAGATGGGTTTTAAGGCTTGAAAACAATCGTTAAGATGTAAGGATTAATGGTACAGAACTGAAGTTCGGGCGTTTGGGCTGGATTCCCAACCCACTTGTTAACAGTTCCCCAGCTAATTTTAGAAGTCAATACAGTACTATTTGAGTTCGTTCTACAAACCTGATACCAACTATATATACCGTCTAGGTTTCTATGCCATGGCAGTACACTAGTCATTTGGTCGGATTGCTTTTATTTACTCTCCTTTAACTGAATGGAATTGAAGTGCAAGTTTATCTTGAAACTGGGAATATACCTATACATTACGGTAGAATTAATTTAGTATTGACCTAATTTAAGCCTAATTTAAGTATTTTTATTATCCTATAAGCAGTTTAAATTGTATTTTTTTGCTGAATGGTTGCTTTAAAGAATCTATAGTAGGTTTTATTCTTTGTTTTCTATATTTCAGTTTATTAGCTCAGTAGGTACGCAATGTAGAATTCATCCCCATAATATTCATACCGTATTATTTCATGAAAAAACTCTGAATTGCACTTTCAAACAAAAGTAATTTAAAAACGACCATCATTTCTTAATTTTAAAATAATAATAATTCATTTATTTCAGGCTACTAGTGGCCCATAGATATATACCTTACAAACTAACATAAATATTATAGTATCAATTTTTTTGTTCATGTAAACATTACTAACACAGGCTTATGTCTTTGTGCGATCGTGTGGCACTTGTCCGCGAAAGCGACGGAACACCACGTCCAGCGGCCAAAAGCCCTCTTCCATGACGAGTAAAAATGTTAGGCGTTCCACAAACTTGTGTCTTGTGTCGGATACAAGCTAACAACGAATATTTGATTTCTATATAACCTGTATGAAATCAGCCACTCCCTGCGCAGATGTAAACTGTGTCCGATCGCCAGGACACAGCAACTACGGTTTCCTGTGAGGTGTCCAGTGTCGGTAATAAAAAGTGTTCAGGGCAGACTTAGCAAAAATCAATTTACCAAATCTGTGCTGAACATACCACGGAGCATTGCTCCACAACTCACTAATTCAATATTTGTTGTCAATTACTTTACCTACTATATACTTACCGTTAACTATGAACTGAGAGTACTGGGTTTTGGGTTAATGAAATTAGGTGCATGAGGTAAAATCGGTGGCCAGCAGGGGAACAGGACTTCGCGTTATTACTAAGATCGCGTAACGAGACTGATGAATAGCGGAGACTGAACTGCTCACGGCGGCAACAGGCGTATTTATAATCCCCCGCGAGCGCTAACATAAACATTCGTCCCGCGAGATCCCCTTCCCCGCAAAACAGGCCTTTATTTAACAAAATAGCTTATATTAACTTATTTTCACTAACTATTACTAAATACCAATAATCTTTATTACCTAATACAATATAATCTAATAAGATTAAATGTAAATAATAAAAACGTAAAATAAAGTCTTAACTAAAACGACAAATAACAAGCAACATTTATGTATATTAAAATAACGCTAATAATACACATATTAAAAAGACTTTATTTAGAAAATAACAAAAAGGGGGCAATAATACAAAATTAAACAATGATGTCACATATTCACAATGCCCTCTGTTTTATCTCAATCTTATACTTAACGTGGCGGATACGGTTAAGTTTAATCAATTCTCACCTCTTTGTGCTTTGTATTCAACAAAGGACAAAGAAAAGAAGTGGATTTAAATCACAGTTTACACTTCACAATTTTAACTAATCAAATAACACATCATAACTTTTATTAATCAAGAAGTCCATTGTTCATTATAACTTTGTATACATAGCGAATTCTGTCGCTCACATTTCTCCCGCCGTACAGCTCGCTGTACTAAGCTACGGTGTGAGCGGCTGTACTGGTAGTACAACTAATTTCTTGGTAGGGCGTCGCATCACACCTGTGCGCGTTTGGACGTCGGCGCACCTCACGATGCCATCTTTACCGGGGAATACTCGTGTGACAAGTCCCCGCGGCCAGACGTTGCGGGGCAGATTGTTGTCGGCAATGATGACGAGATCACCGACTCGCAGTTCATCGCCCCGACCTTGGGGCTCCCGCCGGTGTTGGAGTAAGGGCAGCACCTCGCGCACCCAGCGCGACCAAAACATGTTAGCCAGTGCTTGCGCAGCTCGCCATTGGGAGCGGCCATATGTGTCAGCTTCGGTGAAAGTGCCTGGCAGTGGCACATTAGACGCCCCACCCAAAAGAAAGTGATTGGGCGTGAGCGCCTCGGGGTCGTCTGGTGAGACCGAGACATGTGAGAGTGGTCGGCAGTTAACAGTGTGCTCGACTTCACATAGTAGCGTGTGTAGCACCTCGTCCGTTGGATGACGCTCGTGCAGAGTAGTGGCGAGCGCCGTTTTCACGGTGCGTACGAGTCGTTCCCACGCGCCGCCCATAAATGGCGCGCTGGGAGGTATATACCGCCATGGTATGGCGTGAATAGCGGCTTCGGCGGAGGTGGCCGCCAAGGCGGCCCGGCGCAGCTCGGCGTCAGCACCACGCAGATTCGTGCCATTGTCGCTTGTTATCTCGGACGGGGCGCCCCGGCGCGCCATCATGCGGCGCAGGGCGAGGACGGCCGAGTCGGCCGACAGGGAGGCGGCCACCTCTAGGTGCACAGCCCGAGTTGTCAAACAGGTGAAAAGCGCCACATAGCGCTTGTGGCGCTGGCGGCCTACAGTTACTGTGAGCGGCCCGAAGTAGTCCAGGCCCACGTAGCTGAATGGGCGCTGGTGATGAGCGAGACGACTGGCGGGGTGATCGCCGGTCGGCGGTACGGCCGGCACCGCCCGACGCAGCCGGCACGGCTGGCAGCGCTTGATGACAGTGCGCACAGTGGGTCGTAAGCGCACGACCCAGTAGCGCTGGCGCACCTCGTTCGTGACCGTCTCTACACCGCCATGGTGGAGCAGTCGGTGTACCCAGTCGACATACAGTCGGACATAGGTATGGGCCCCATCTAGGACCGCAGGTGCGCGCTGTCCGGCCGAGATGTCGGCCGCGGCAAGCACACGTGACTTGACGCGGAGTATACCGCGCCCGTCCAGTTCCACGGCGAGCTGCCGCAGACGACTCTGCTCACCCGGCGCCTTTCCTCTAGTAAGCTCTCTCAGCTCAGCGGCAAAGCTCTCTTGCTGCGTAGATCTTATCCATAACTCAACCGCGGCAATCAAATGTGGAACAGTAAGTTGTATATACTTATTAGTCTCCGCCGCTAGAGGGTGCAATTTAAAATAATCATTACCTATCGCAGGCGCACGACATTGTGCTCGCCACGTAGGATCCGCGCCATCTATCTTACCAGTGCGTTTACGAGCGGAAGCTGTTATTTGTTTTCTACATAACTCTATAAACTGTAACGTACGGGCTGTGGCGCGTATCAAACGTAACCATGACGAAAAACGTTCCACGCACGGTAACGCCAGCTTCAGTGAATACTCAGCAGATGGCTTAGCTGTCGCTACTGTGTTGGTACATTCATCGCCGGCGATGGCGCCACTCGGCGGCAAACTAACAACTACGTTCTCCGGCCATTTACATTCAGATTCGTATAAGAATGCCGGACCATTAAACCATCTGTGTTGCGACGTAAATTCCGGCGGTGTCTGCCGGGTGGCATCATCGGCTACGTTTAGTTTAGAGGGCACCCATCGCCACTCATCTACCCGTGTATATTCCTCAATCTCAGCCACCCGGTGCGCGACAAATGGTTTAAAGGCACGAGCACCTGCTCGCAACCATGCCAGTACGGTTTGAGAGTCGGTCCAGTATACAAATCGAGTGATTAGTCTATCATGCGACTCGGCTACCGTTCGTGCTAATCGCACGCCTAATACGGCAGCCTGCAATTCAAGTCGTGGTATCGACGTCACTTTTACAGGAGCGACCCTCCCCTTAGCGGCTGCTAATACAACATTTGTATTTGAATTTCCCACGCATCGGAAATATACCGCTGCCGCACATGAAATTTCACTCGCGTCAACAAAGGTGTGAAGTTCTATGTCCACGGCGTCAGCATACCCCGGATAGCAACGCGGTATTTCTAACCTATCTAAATATCTAAGAGTCGATAGCCATTCCCACCAACTTTGCTCAAGCTCCGCGGGCAGGCGCTCATCCCACCCGATATTGTGTCGCCACGCGTTTTGTAAAATATGTTTCGCTTGAATAGTTACTGGCGTCACAAGGCCGAGCGGGTCGTATAGTGACATTGCCGCACGTAGTAGTTCACGTTTTGTGGGAACGCGTTCCCCAGTGAGCAGCGGGCGGTCAACTTTAGAAAAGTTCAAATTATACCCTAACGTATCACGCGTCGGTGACCATATAAGACCTAATATTTTCTCAGTCCCGCTGTCACTGAGCGGAACATTCGCTGCGGGTACAGTACTTGTTGCAGTTAAACCACTTAATGCAGTGGGTTCGTTAGTTGTCCAACGCTGCAACTCAAAATTAGCCCTCTCGTGCACCGCCACTACTTGTTTAGCCGTGTTATTAGCTTCTTTGATAGAGTCGAAGCTCTCTAAATAATCATCCATGTAGTGATGGTGAACGATAGAGTTCAACGCGGCTGGAAAATCATGCTGATATCGTTCAGCGTTGTGATTCTTTATGTAAATCGCGGTACATGGGCTCGACGTGGCGCCAAACAAAACGGACGCCATTCTCAATTCTATCGGCTCGTCGGTTGGATTTTCTCGCCATAAGAATCGCAACGCATCGCGATCTTCCGCACGTACCTTGATACGCAAAAACATATCTTTGATATCTGCTGCCAACGCTACCCGCCTTTGTCTGAAGGACATTAATACGCCGGGAAGCGATCTCAAAAGGTCGGGACCGGTCAACAGCAGATCATTTAAACATATGCCTTTGGTTTGTGCGGCCGCATCGTGTACGATTCGCAGTTTTCCCGGTTTGGCCGGGTGCGTCTCACCAAAATGAGGTAGGTACCACGTCCTATCTTTAGTGGGAGGGCCTGGTGCCACCTCTGCGTACCCGGCCTCTAACATACGATCTATCTGGTTTTTATAAGCTATGCTCAAATCTCTATTCTTAGCTAGTTTTTTCTCTACACTAACGAGACGTTTGAGAGTGGCATCGTAGTTTGATGGGATTATTTCATTGTCCCGAGCCCATAGTAGGCCTACTTCATAACCTCCATCGGGGAGCTCTCGGGTTGTTGACTTGAGAATATTAATTGCCCTAGATTCGGGGTCAGCGCGTGGTAGTCGCGGCTCCACCCCCAAGCTCTCTAAGCTAAAGTGCTGTTTTAGCAAATAATCTAGGCGCTCGTCCTCCTCGTCCCGGCAGCGAAGCACAGCATGGCTCACCATTTGAATAGTGGCGCTGCTTGGGTACGAGGCAGAACGAGTGCCGTGCAGCACCCAGCCTAGTGGGGTGTGAGACGCAACAGGCATATCGCCACGCCCCCTACGGACCTCTGATGCAATCAAAAGTTCCCAATTGTCTTGACCAACTAAAAGGGCGGGTTCACCGCGTTCATATAACAGTTGATCGGCAATATCATTCAAATAGTTGCAGTCGTGAACTATATCTTTACCTATAGACTGAGCTGAAATATCTAGTTTATCTATTGTCCGAGCGGTTATTTCCAGGGATTTCTGAGAATACCTACCCCTAATCTGAAAAGTAACTCTTTGCGATGTATTAACGTCTATACGCGCCCCCGCTACAGCTTCAATATAAAAGGGAATAGTAGGACCTTCAATACCTATCTTTTTAGCCGCATTATCAGTTAGAAGCGTCACGGTGGATCCGTCGTCGAGCAACGCGTATGTATCTAAATCACCTTTAGGACCGGAAATAGAAATAGGTATAATTTTTAAATAGGCACTCGAATGTCGCGTTGGTACCCATGTATTCGTAACTTTTGCCTGACTAATCTCTGAAGATACATTATCGTAATGCAATAAACTATGGTGACGCATCTCGCAACCCGCGACATCACACACGACATCCTTACATCTGTGCTTCCAATCTCTTCTTTTTAGACATCGAAAGCACAGTTTTTGTGACTTAGCTATCTCCCATCTATCATTAATCGTAGCGGACTTAAACTTTGTGCATTCTATGACTCTATGCCCTATCCTAGTACATACAGGACACGGTAACGCCCCTTGGGTTTCACCCGAACGCGCGCTCTCACTTCGCCCTGCGCGTGCTGTCTCATTCTCTCCGACGGCTGCCGGCGCCCGCGCCGGTGCCGATGCCGTGTAGCTACGCGGGTGCGTTCGTTTTGTGGCTACAGGCGGACCGCGTTCAAAAAAGGATACGTGTTCGAGTTTCGCGTGTCTCGCGTTACGTTCCGCTTCGATGTCGAGGAAATTACTAAGTTTTGATAGACCGGGCTCTGTCGCACTCGCTGTTAGTTCGTAGTCGAACCATCTACTACGAATAATCGGTGTGAGTTTTTCTTCTATAATCATGCAAATCTCGGGACTATACAAAAACTGAGGACGACCTAATGCTCTTATAGTGGCGACTACGTTTGCAATTTTGGATGCAAAAATGCATACATCCCGTCGATTATCGGTGATTTTTGTGAGCATTTTTAAACGATCTATTTCTGCCACTATGAGTGCATCAGGACGTCCAAATCGACTTTCAAGTCTCTGTATGACTTGCTCTGGGTCTGAGGGACCTAAAAATATACACTCAACTGCTTCCTTAGCCTGGCCCTTCAGGGCTCGTCTAAGTCTTGTATTATTTTCTGTTGCCGTAAAGTGTTCAGCTGTTTCCAAATATATTGCCTTAAATTGCAACCATTCAGTCGGCCTACCATCGAAAGTAGGCAACTCAGACATGTATTTAGGTGGTTTCGCAGGTGTATGGCCGGCTCGCGACATCTGCGCTATTGCAGCGGCAAGCTCGGCTATATCTGAGCGCACCTGCGATTCAGCGACCACCTTTTTATCAATGACTGGGTAATTTTCCCTATCTAAAGTGATATCTGTACACTTAGCTTTACACCTTTCCGCCAGCGGGTCCCTGGTTGCGCCTGTGGTGCCAGCCATGCCTCCCATGGGCACAGAGCAACTGGTCACAGGTGCAACTGTGAGGGCCTGGATCGGTGCAACGGGAGCGGCCGGTGTCGGCCCGCTCGCCTCGGCTTCGCCTGTGGTCGTGGCGGCGGCGCTAGCCTGCGCCGCGCTCACGACAGGTGGCGCTTCTGCCTTCATCGCCTGTAACAGTAAATGTGACTCATGGCTAGGAGCAGCGTCTTGCACCAAGGTGGTGTTTGACGCCCTTATCCAATCGTCAACTCTGCCGTGCACTGATACTACATCATTTAAATGGCTTTCCTCGTCGGAATCATCGCCATGAGTCTCGAGCATAGCTAGCCTAGCGACGGCCAGCTCGTAACGTGCTCGAGCTATTTCTCGGTCTCGCTTCACGGTCCTGCGCGAGGATCTGCCCGTGATCGAAGGCTCGGATGCCTTACGGGACGTTTTACGCGACGACGGTGTAGAGACGGGCGGTACCGTTGTCGCACTCGAAGGTCCAGCCAATTCTCGGGTCTGTTCAGAGGACGTCTCCCCACTAACCGATATCGACGTGGACCTCGGATGCGACTCCGCACCTTTCTCCCCGGACTGCGACCTAGTAACTACCATTTTTTACCTAGACGTCTATTAGCCTAACAAACACCTGATCTTACTCAGCACCCTATCGTAGTACCAAACCGCAGGACTCTCTAAACGGCAGGTAAAGCAACTGACAACAATCCGGATCTGAAGGACCAAAAAATGTTCAGGGCAGACTTAGCAAAAATCAATTTACCAAATCTGTGCTGAACATACCACGGAGCATTGCTCCACAACTCACTAATTCAATATTTGTTGTCAATTACTTTACCTACTATATACTTACCGTTAACTATGAACTGAGAGTACTGGGTTTTGGGTTAATGAAATTAGGTGCATGAGGTAAAATCGGTGGCCAGCAGGGGAACAGGACTTCGCGTTATTACTAAGATCGCGTAACGAGACTGATGAATAGCGGAGACTGAACTGCTCACGGCGGCAACAGGCGTATTTATAATCCCCCGCGAGCGCTAACATAAACATTCGTCCCGCGAGATCCCCTTCCCCGCAAAACAGGCCTTTATTTAACAAAATAGCTTATATTAACTTATTTTCACTAACTATTACTAAATACCAATAATCTTTATTACCTAATACAATATAATCTAATAAGATTAAATGTAAATAATAAAAACGTAAAATAAAGTCTTAACTAAAACGACAAATAACAAGCAACATTTATGTATATTAAAATAACGCTAATAATACACATATTAAAAAGACTTTATTTAGAAAATAACAAAAAGGGGGCAATAATACAAAATTAAACAATGATGTCACATATTCACAATGCCCTCTGTTTTATCTCAATCTTATACTTAACGTGGCGGATACGGTTAAGTTTAATCAATTCTCACCTCTTTGTGCTTTGTATTCAACAAAGGACAAAGAAAAGAAGTGGATTTAAATCACAGTTTACACTTCACAATTTTAACTAATCAAATAACACATCATAACTTTTATTAATCAAGAAGTCCATTGTTCATTATAACTTTGTATACATAGCGAATTCTGTCGCTCACAAAAAGTATCCAACACAAGACACACGTTTTCGCAGCCACTAAGATGCTGCACCATAAAATCTTGCTGGGGTGTATTGTAACTCTGTTATACTAAAAAAAGGGATGTACATGCAATAAGATTTATAGATTATATTATTTGACTTTGCTTTGCTTTTTAATGTGGGTACATTAGATATCGTATGTGTAGTTTAAATCAGCATACGCATAGGCAGACCACAGAATAAGGATCAGCTTCGTTAGGCCACTAGTTCAATAGTATCTCACTATGTATCTAGGTTTTTTTTTTTTTTTTATACAACTAAGTCGGCAAACAAGCATACGGCCCGCCTGATGGTAAGCGGTCACCGCAGCCATATGGACGCTTGCAACACACGAAGCATCGCTCACGCGTTACCGACCTATCCCCCCTCCCCTATGAGCTCTGGCGACCTTACTCACGCGCAGGAACACAACTTTACACAACATAAAGTAATTTGGCTGCGGTATTCTGTAAGGTGGAGGTACTTCCCCAGTCGAGCTGCTCTTTGAGAGAATAAACGCTATGCTCTACCTCCTCTTAAAAAAGGTACATGTGCTGACGACAAACAATAGTTAGTGCAACCGTTTGGGCTGTATGCAAATGTAGGTACTAATTCACCTGAGTGGTAACTCTGTAACTATGTTCTAGTGATATTATATTCCCAGAAACACAGAGCACATTTTATTAATCTCATGGGAATAGGAAATAATTATAATGTAAATTTTAAAGCATCATTGGTATTTACGTTGATTGCCGTGCCGATCGTCGTGGAGTCAAATCGTACAACTTCGGGTTTTCGCTGAAGAAAATATCGTAAGAAAACCTGCTGATTGGCTCACCCTCAATTTCCCAGTCTGAAACTTACCAGCACAGAATAGTTTATGTTATTTCTATACTCACCAGTGTGTTCTAGCTGCACTTGTTTCTTCACTAGCCACTCAATTTAAAAAAACCCTAATAGTTCACTTTTGTGAGCCATATACATAAATAATACATACATAAAATAAATACATCCTTGTGTCAAAAAGAGACAAACAAAGTGCAGCATGGAGAGACACCCTCTTTATCAAATAATATTACTTCTTAGCATGGCCTTCCAATAGTACGATCATTTGCTCATAAGTCTTTGTCAGGCACCTTTTGTTATGTACTGAACCGTGCAAAGGGAAGTGCATGCCGTACCTCGTACCCGTACCCGTACCTCACTTTAACGACTCAAACGATTGCCTGCATAAATAGGTTTTTCATTTTGCCATAAATACAAATATTATTATAATTATTATAGGATGCAAAATAAACGTTAAACCCTTATTCGAGTCGAAACATGAGGAAATGAGCCATTGAGGAAGACGGTGTACTGGATTCATAGTTTCCGAAAAAAATATAGTTACGGTAGGTACATCTACCGTACTGGAAACGTGTACAAAATATCAAAATGTCTAAAGTTGTTTGTAACTGACTAGCATACTAACTTACCAACCAGTAAAATTAAGCTTTTAATAAAAAAAAACTGAATATGTACATAAATAATAACAAGCTAAGTGAAATTGAGATAATTTTTCATTCTAATGATTTTCTAATGGCGCACTAACAATCTATCTCTAACAAAGGATTCCTTGTCTATTATTTGCTGCCCACTTAAGAAGGATTCCTATTTAAGCTCTCTGTGGGATAACTCTATTGGGTTTCTCTAAGCAAAGATTTTAGTAAGAAGGGAACTACTAAAGAGTTTGTTATTATTTGTTGTTTGGAATTAATATATTATTTATGTAATAACAAAAATATACTTTCTAGACGGTAAGAAGGTCTATGACGTTATTTAGATGTTTTCATCAAAATCTAAGGTACTCAGACCTAATTTTGTTCATCGCCTATGCTATCATTAAAAGTTAAAATAAGTCTATTAATATAATTTACGTTTCCATGATAAAAAAACTGGGTCAACGCTCGGTATTTTTTACAAAGTTCGGTTCTGTAGTTTCTGTAGCAAACAGACAAACTTACGTGAGTTAAGTGTTTTATTATTATGTTTTCATTATAATATTAGTAAGTATAAACAGGTGGAGATTTCGAGATGGCATAGTTTCGAAACCTATGTTAGGTTAGTCATTCTGAACAACTTTTACTATGGTCCCAGTAAAACTTGTTCAGCAGCAGCCTATCTCGAAAACCTGAGAACCGACGAATTTACTAGCTAACCAGGAAAATAATAATCGCGTTTGAGCTTGAATTAATGACGTAATTAACCCTCGCTCAACGCCAGAGAAATGAGTTTTTCTTTTAATTAAAAATAACTGCCAATTGGTAGCGGTTATACATAATAAGTCACCGTGTCAAATATTTATTAGGAATAAAAATATTTCTCTTGGTTGGTTAACTTGACTTTTATCGGAAATGAGTTCTTGAGGAATCATGATACCTTATGTCGTTAAAATCGGGAAATTTGGACCTGATGTTTTTTTGCCTTTTATTGTAGGTACTTAGTACGCCACGTAATTTGTGAGTGTGTGTAACAAGGTGTTTGATCATTGTATTATAAGCAGGTATCATGATATTATACACATACAGCCGACTTTCTGAAAACAACCAAAGGAAAGGCAACTTTTAGGTGTTAAAAATAAGTATCAGCAATCAGTATCACATTCTTCAAAAAGGGTGTGAAGAGAATTCTTCAGGGTCGTCAATGCAGGAGTGATACCCTGATGTTGCATGTGTCCATTGGTCCATAGGCTACGGTAACTGCTTACCATCAGGCGGGCCGTATGCTTGTTTGCCACCTTAATGGTATAAAAAAAAAACAGACTTTTCATAAGTGCCTGCGAAGGTCTATTTGAATAAATTATTTTGAATTTTGCTGTTCGCATAAGAAACGAAGAGTGAGTTACACTCAGACTCTCATCTGGCCGGTCTTTAATTCTGTAGTGTGGCTACACAATAGTCACTTTTTCTAACATACTGTCTTGGCGCTTAGGCGATTCAGAATGTCACAAAGGGCAGACACATTACAAGCGAAATATATAGGGTAAGCTGTACTTTTGTTGGCATCCCATTAGTCATTGGCACTTTGGATTTCAAACAAAAATATTAAGGATTGCAGTAGTAAACAATATGTAAAAGTGTATTTTTTTAAATCTACGATGGCTACATTTTTCAAATGCATCGGTAGCTTTTCTGACATGGTTATCTGGAAATACTAGTTAAAAAATGTATTGGCAGTGGGAAGTGGCTGTGTCAGTTGATTGGATTTTTTAACAGATTCAACAAGGTACAAGGTAAGACAAATCGATTCTTATTTTGAATTATTCTTGAAGTGAAGGTAGATTATTATGTTTTCATGCTTGGTTATGCAATAATGAATCATTTTCAGTAGTTTGTTGCATCATTTTTCCGTTATAAATTGAAAATAATATGGTGCCAACTACTAGTTAAAATTTTAAACAATAATACAATTAATTGGCACCTGTGCCAATCACTGAATTCCATTTATGGTATATTGCTTTTAATATGAAAATGTTAAATTTTATATGTTTGTGTCTAGGGTCATAAAACGTTTTGATATTTTACAAAACTTGCTGGGTATTAGTTCTTGGCACTGCCAATCACTATACAAATAATGTGTGCCAATCATTAATAGTTCGTGGATAATTCATTGTTACCCAGTGGTCACCGCCGCCTATGGACATTTGCAATACCAGGGGGATTGCCGATGTGTTTCCGGCCTTGAAGAGCTCTTCTCACACCCTTTTTGAAGAACCCCATATCGTAGCTCTAGAGGAAAACCGTAATGGGGAGCTCATTCTACATCCTAATGGTCCGCAGTAGGAACGTCCGACAGGACCGTTGTGTGGACGATCGAGGCGGCTCGAGGTTATGAGGATGAACTCCACATCGCTGGCGAGCAGTGCGGGGGTAGAAGGGTGATGACGGCACCAGGTCGAAAAGTTCTTTAGAACACTCCTCATTACATAGGCGATAGAACACACAAAGAGAGCCTATATCCCTCCAAATGCTGAGAGGTTCCAAACCGCCAGTGCGTTCAGGATCGCCAACAATATGAGTGGCCCGCCTTTGCACCGAGGCAAGTGGATCCAGCTGGTAAGCGGGTGCGCCTGCCCAGAGGGTTGAGCAGTACTCCATATGCGGTCTAACCTGCGCTTTATGTAGCTGAAGCTACTGGAGTGGTGTCTAGTACCACATAGACTAATTAAGCACAACCAGCTTTTTAATCATACTCTCCAAATGACCTCAACGCAATGTCGCAATGTCGCCACCGAGGATCCCGATACGCTTTGACATGATGCGGGGAGTGTCTTCGAACTTTGGTGCAACTACAAAAGGGGTTTTTTTCGTAGAGAAAGCGCAGACCGCCTTCAAAGGGTTAAATTGGAGTAAATTAAGTCTTCTCCATTCCGAGACCCGCTCCAAGGAAGTCTCGACTTCAGACACAAGTTGCATTCGGCTTTCCTCCACCATGGACCGAGGGATGTTAGCACGGCCAGTATATTGGCATCACCGGTGCTGCCATCCGCATAGCAGTGAATGCTGGGAATTTCCAGCATATCATTGATATGCAGGATGAACAGTGTAGGCGATAGCACGCAGCCTTGTGGTACGCCAGCATTAATATTCTTGTCGGAGCAGCATCCGTCAACAGCGACTTTGATGCTCCGATCAGCAAGAAAGCTGGTCACCCAAGTGTACAAACCCTCGGGAATTCCATAAGACGGTAGCTTTCTCTATGGCTTCAGCCCATCGGTGCGCCAGGTAAACGAGAAGGTTACCAACTGAACGACCATGACGAAAGCCGTATTGGCGGTCGCTTATCAGCTGGTACTCCTCTAGTAACTAGGTACCTGAGCAGCTGAGTGTTGATGACCCGCTCCATCACCTTAGAGAGAAGGGAGTTTATCGCTATAGGCCTGTAGTTGGTCGGATCTGTTCGGTCCCCCGGTTTGGGAATCTGATGTACTAAGGCAATCTTGCCAACTCTGGAGTACAGGTCCTTAGTACAATGGCGGGGATCAATTTGCGGACGTCAAGGGAGAGCAGAGCTCGCCGAATCGAGCTTTGCAAGAAGCGAACTTCTGGCATCGAGCTGTCGCACCGCGGGATAGTAGGCGGTGAGGCTCCCCCGTCGTCAAGTATCGAGTTCGATGCAAAGATAGCAGCCAGAAGTTCGGCTTTCTCCTTTGTGTGAGTGTGAGCAAGATAGTCATCCGAAGCGTGCAGTGGTGGAAGAGACGACCGACAGAAATTACCCTCGACAGCTTTGGTAAGTGACCAGAATGCTCGGCTCCCTGACGGGAAGCCAACAAGTCAATCATTAACAACAATAATGTATAGAAAAATGTTAATTAGTACTTAGTGCCAATGACTGATTCTTATGTGATAATCATTGTACCGGTGGTGCCAATGATGGTACTTTGGGGCCGATTTATAGATTTTCTTTAATTTTTATTAAAGCTTTATAATAACTAAAATAAATTCCTTTTTATTTAAGAACATATAGACCAAAGAAACGTTTAGTACTGCTCAATAGAATGTATTCATAGTACCAAATTACAAGGAATTAGTTGAAGATCAAAGAATCCTTAAAGTGCCAATCATTATATAGTTTACCTACCTACTCCTATTTATGTGACATAAAATACGAGTCAAGTAGCTATCAGGCAAGTTAAGCTCCCTTAATGTCCTATTCAGCCCAGCCCCTTTGGTAAGTGGATTTGGTTAGTCTAACACGACTTGATGAGTTCTTTAACCAAAGATTATTAGGGGTTGATTGACACTTTCATGTGTTTAATTAAGGTATATCTTTAATGCGTGCACTTGTTCATTTAAGCACGAATTAGTATAAATATAAAATTAGCTATGTTTTACATAGGCTACGTACGACCAGACAGGCGGCTTGCTTAGCGCCTAGAGCCTAGCGAGTCACCTAGCGAGTAGCTTAGTAAAACGAACGTCCTGAAATGTTCGCGACCGGCCGCACTGCGACACCCTTAGCGACTAGCTAGGCGCCAAGTGCACAGTGCGGCCGGTCGCGAATATTCTAGAACGTTCGTTTTACTAAGCTACTCGCTAGGTGACCCGCAAGGCTCTAGGCGCTAAGCAAGCCGCCTGTCTGTACGTAGGTAGCCTTAATTAATGTAGATAGGCTTGTTTTACTACAATAGTTCGGTAGCATAGTGATTATGTTGCCGAAGGCGGTAATCACACTTGTGCCATAGCACACCACTATCTTGGTGACAGATTTCCTACATGAGGATTGTAGCCAGCTGCCCAAATTTATGAAGTTGTGCAGTTTCAAGATATTTTCCTTACAAAAGCACAAACATAAAAAAAAAAAAATTGTAAGTATAAAAACGTTTCTAAAAAATGTAATAATAAATAATGGACAAGACTTATAGCAACAGACAGTATTAATTAATTAACACCCGTTGAGTATTTTTGTGCTCCGAATCTGAAATACCTACATATGAGTTACACTAGAATCACCTAATAAAATAAAGCAACATACATTTCGTTATCTAAAAATATAAAAGAGACAATACCGAGCCAATAAATAATCCAGCGAGTTTTTACTCCTTATAACAGACGGTATTTTCCTATATGAACGGTTCGTTCTCATCGATTTCTCACAAACGAACCTGACTATTACTAATCTTTATATATAAAATTCTACTGTACGTGTGTATGTCGCTGAATTCCTCCTAAACGGCTGGACCGATTTGAATGAACACATTTACAGTTGAAGTTTTTTATGCGTTTGGGTGACGCCCTGGATGGTTTAGATAGGATAGGGTAGGGTAGGGTAGGGTAGGGAAGGGTAGAGTAGGGTAGGTTAGGGTAGAGTAGGGTGGGGTAGGGTGGGATAGGGTAGCACCACGCGAACGAAGTCGCGCCGGGCAGCTAGTGTCGTATAAATTTCTTCGGTCTTTGTCAGAGCTACAAAGGAGATCCAGTTTTATTGGATGAAGTAGCAAATTGCATAGTATTGGATAGGTAAGGGAAAGTTTGTGGAAGTTGCAACAAGTTGCGACTGGAAGCGTAGGAAGCTTAATGCTAATGGGACAAACTTGGCACCGCGTCTGTACCGGTAAGTAACTACAATGTACCTACTTATGAAACATGTTATAGATGCAGACGTAGTTTTTGGATTGCGAGTCATTTATTAAACGTGTTGTGGTAAAAAAATGGTGTACCTAATAAAAAGTGATTTGAACTACGCTCTCTGCAAGCTAACAAGCTGTGAACTGAATATCTAACGAACATTATGGACCTAGCTCATTTTAGTCAGTAAGCTGAAGTAACAATATAGGCAAGCCACGTCGGTCTAAAACCAATAATCGATGTTGAATTAAATGAGAGGCAACGTACAAGAAAGTGCCAGGGGGCATATGAATGCATGCATGCAAACAATGACATGATGGCTACTAAAGTCCAGCAAATTTACTTTTCTAGTTTTATTGCATATGCATTGCAAAAAGTTCTCTCAAATAAATTTCCAAGCATTCAGTTTCATTCTCTTTCAAATATAGACCCTTTTTTTTTATACCACTTAGGTGGCAAACAAGCATACGGCCCGCCTGATCCTAAGCGGTTACCGTAGGCTATGGACACTTGCAGGGTATCACGCGCGCGTTGCCGACCCTGCAGAAATCTCTTCACACCCCTTTTGAAGAACCCCATGCTGTACTCCATTGGGAAAACCACGGCGGGGAGCTCATTCCACAGTCTGAGCGTCCGCGGTAGGAAGCTCCTTTGAGCCCGCACAGTACGAAACAATTCAGGTTTCAATATGTGAGGATGGACTCCCCGTCGATGGCGAGAGTTGCGATGGTAGAAGGTAGCTGTAGGCATCATCTTAAACAATTCTTCAGAACACCGTCCGTTGTACAAGCGGTAGAACACACATAAGGAGGCAAAGTCTCTCCTCAGACTGAGGGGCTCTAAACCGTTTGTGAGCTCGGGATCGGATGCCCTTATTTAGAATATAATAAAAAAACTCTACCCAAGATTAAAGAGATAATAATACCTAATAAATTCGCGAGCGGAAAATTATATCCACGCATATTGATATTCAAATGGTATATTCTTGCACTACAAAGGGTTTCAATTTTATTTGTAACTCCCAAGGGCCTCACATAAAACCTTACGGGATTTGACGCAGCGCTGACTGTATGAAAGTGGCGGTATAAGTATTTTACGCTTCGATTTTTTTACAAGGTTTACGTTCCCAATGCTCTATGACCCAAAATAGACCTAAAAGCCTGCTAATTTAAAATCCATTTTCGAAGATTCTTGATTTGTTACTGATGGATTTTGTTGAAGGTCAACATCGAAGATTCACGATTTGAACATTATGTTCCAATGAGTTACTTAAAATTACTCTCCAGTACCTAATGAAATCAATTATCATGTTTAATTTTATCGCTAATTATTCAATAAGACAAAACCATGTTTAATGTTTACAAACTTCTATAAAATCTTAATAATTTATATTAAAAAAAAAACCAGTCCCCTTTGTTCTCGGTCAGTAATTGGTACGGCCGAGCACGGTAGATTAATGCGATTGTAACTTTTTTATAATTAAAATTTGCTAATCGAGTCACGCTTGTGTATCAACAAATCGGTCAACAGTGTGAGAGTACTCACTGAGACCAAATCCGAAACCCTTTCAAAACGGCCCGTTGTACGAAAACAATTAATATGATTTATGACAGAAATAAAAACCCTTGAGGCCATTTAGCAGCATTTTTGCGTTAGCAATAGTCTACTTTCGTAATAAAATTTGATTTATAATACATTAAATTCAACAAAGAAAGAGGGTTGAATTGTGTTAGTAAAATTGTATAAGGTTAAAGATGTCGTACCCCGTAAAGGCTATGGAACCTCCTTTCCTTACCTTTGTTATGAATGTTTATGAAACATGAATCAAGGCGATGATAGCTCAGTGGTAGTGACGTCGGATACCGAGACGAAGGTCCCGGGTTCGAATCCTACAATGAGCTTGAGCTTTCGGTGAAGGAAAACATCGTGAGGAAACCATAGCACGGTGGTAGGGTACTTCGTAGTACCCGTCTGGCTGGCTACCACCCTCAAGTTGAAAATCTGTCGCCAAGCACCTATCGGTGTGTTCCGACAGCTGCACTTGAGAGCCAGTTCCTTCTAGGCTTTGTGTGCTTACCACCTTCGGCCACATCATCACTTACCATGGTGAGATTGTGGTCAAACACAGGCCTATACATAATAAAAAAAAAAAAAAAAAAAAAAAAATTACCGCAATACCTAGGAGAGGCTTGCTTATAGCCTGCCATCAATACAACAACTCTCTACACTTTGCGACTTGACTTCCTTGGTTGGATGTTTATCATAAGCCTCCCTCATAAATTATCTACGATAAATAATCTCTGTCTTCGGCCCCCAGTGACTTTGATCTGGAAGGGCCTCAGCGATAGTTGGATAGCGAAATCATAGTACATCAATCTCATCACATAACAGCGTATCTATCGTAGTAAGCTAGTTTTATTTGGATTATCTAAAAATGAAGTCACATCCACTACAATAACTGGCTGCTTAACAGCGATCTATAAAGAAATATGAAGGAAGCTCATTGAATTTGGCTCCCATTTTCTAGTGATGGGATTCATTGACCTTTTTGTTCCTAGCATCATCTTCGTCATCAGCCTATAATGTCCCACTGCTGAGCACAGGCCTCCATTCACAAATCAGGGTGAAAGGGAATGGGCAGATACTCCACCACGCGTGCACACTGCGGATCGGTGGAGGTAGGCTAGTGGTCAACCTACTGTTGGAGTTTTCAAGCCGCCTAGAAGGCCTCCAACTAGCTTAACGAGACCAACGGCTTAAAGTGCCTTCCGAAGCACGGAAACGCTCGATTTGAAATACAACTAGGCGGTCACCCATCCAGGTACCGACCACGACGGAGGTAGCTTAACTTGCCGATCGATTAAGAACGGCTTATCATGCTACACCACGAGCGCTTCCTAGCATAGTCCATAAATATAAAGAACTTCAGAAATTGTGCGCTTTTAATAATCAGATCAAAGCGGTAGAGCAAAAAGAAAAAAGCCTTTTGATATTTAAAGATAAACTTGCTATACTACACGTAACGTTTCTTAGTATGGTTCACACAAAAAAAAAGGTCATTTAACACGTCAGATTCAGTGACCTTTCACACTGCGCAGTGACACGAGTGTAGTTATTTATGGTTTACTGAGCATAACGCGAATACGTTGACATTCAATGAGATATTGGAAGTGAGCAATGTATTACGCTACGTATAAATATTTTTCTATTCTGGTTGGTCCGATTAAGTGAAAAAATGCATAAACTTTTAATCCGACTTCTCCGAATCCGATCTTTTAATAACTTCCTACTCTTCCCCCCGGCCTCCATGAGCTCTGGCGACCTTACTCACGCGCATGTACAGTGTACACAACAATAAGTTATTTAGCTACGGAATTCTGCATGGTCAAAACATCCCCAATCGAGCTACTCTTAAAAGGAAAATAAGCTTTGCTCTATCTGCTCTACCTCCCTTAAAATCAAAGAAGAAAGAAAGAAAATAAGTTTATTTTGAGATACACACCTCATATTACATTACATAAAAAATATAACAGACACAAAGCGTAAAAAACAGAGTAGTGTTGTGTGATATCAAAATTGGTCAGCGACTCAGTATTACACTGCTATTCCAAAACCGGGTAGCAGCACTGATTTTCTGTCGCTGCCATTAGTGGCACCACGAACAACCGGACAAAATACAGGAACAAACAATTAGTACATAATATTAGATTATAAATCAGATTTTTATTTAACTGAATACTCAATCACTGACATTATCTTAGTTTTTCATAAACAATTGTACCTACAAAGACTAAATCTTTATATTAACACTTCAATTGAGTTAACTAATCTACTCTGGAACTATTCATGTACAAACATTACTAACTTCACTTGTGCCAGTACTTATAGTACAACTGCAAAGTACTGATTGTTGAGTAGTAGATGTTGTGTTTCAAACTAAATTAATTCCACTTGATTAAATTAAGCTTATATTAGTAATAAAGTTTTAGTGGTTTATATATTACTAGCTGTCCCCCGCGGCTTCACCCGCGTTCCCGGGATAAAAAGTAGCCTATGTCCTTTTCCATACCATAGGCTATCTGCATGCCAAATTTCATGATGATCCAATGAGTAGTTAAGGCGTGATGGCGTAACAAACAAACAAACAAACAAACAAACAAACTCACTTTCGCATTTATAATATTAGTTAGGATTAGGATGTCGGGACTCTAATACTAAGCCTCCGCTATCCTTCCGTCCGTTCGTCCGTCCATCTGTCTGTCAGTGGGCTGTATTACATGAAACATTATAGGTAGACAAGCGAAATTTTTATAGAGATAATAATAATGAAATAAAGTTAAAAATTAATACGTCTATTTCTATTCACTCAAAGATCAGTTTGACTGGAGACTGGGTTCCACCTTACAGAATACCGCAGAGAAAAGATACTGTAATAACTTGTAACTCAACACTGGTATAAATAACAATATATTAGCATGGAGAAATACAATTCATGATGTTAATATAAAAAAAAAACGTATAAAAATAATAAACAATTGAATATACTGGGTGGATATTTCGTGATGGCATATTTTCGAAACCTATGTTGGGTTAGTCATTCTGAACAACTTTTACTTTGGGACCAATAGTGAATTCTCATTTTTTTTAAACTTTTCTTATAAAATGTCAACTTTGCTCGATCATAATGTATGAAAAGTACATTTTTTTTTTGAGAATTCAGTTCAGTTGGTCCCATAATAAATGTTGTTCAGAATGACTAACCCAAAAACCCAACATAGGTTTCGAAAATATGCCATCTCGAAATCTCCACCTGTTATATTAATATCCACGCTTCACTCAACAGAGAAATTGAAAAACACTCCAAAGTCTTCGCTTTATTTAAATACCTGGGCTTCTTTATAAATTGAAAACTTTTGTTTTATGTGAAATTATTTTTCTTTTTTAATCCCAAAACGACGAACTTTGACGGATTAAACAGGCGAGTGACAAAACTCGTTTGTATTTATTTTGACAATACAACGAGGGGAGAATATTTTTCAATCTAGAACTAGGAAAGCGTGCGCCGTAAATCAGGGTGACGTCATAATTTTAGCAGGCATGAGCGGGTACAGTCGCCTAATTCCGGAACACACTTGAGCCGGAGATCGGCTTCAGGCTCTTTGCTTGTATTTGTATTGATGTATGTTTGAGTTACGGCCACAATGTGAATCCAAAAGGGTTATTTTCATTTTTTTATAATAATTACGAAGGTAATTGACATGTTATTACAAGAAATTACAAATTTGAAGAACATAAAAACATCTAAAATATAGTAATGACTTAAAAATTAGTGTTTTATGGTTTTTTAATTTTCAGAATAAGTTCTATACTAATTAGAACCATACCTCAACATTTCAAAAGTACATTTATTCTGTATAGTATTCAGATTTACGTACCATTCATAATGAATAGAATAGAAAAATTACCGCGTCGTACTTATCCGTCGATCTTTCCCACGAACAAAGGCTTTTCCATACCATCAGGGCCTATCCAAGCAACATGAACTTTTCTCATGCAAAAATAATAGTTCTGTCATAATACACGCTAAGAACTTTTCCTTTGCGTTTACCTATTGCTTAGAATCATTATACTTACACAGATAATTCATCATTTTTTTTGCATCGATTTATGTTTTTCCAGCCAACACTACAGTATCTGAGAGGAACATAGATAGATAGATAGATAACTCATTATTGTACAAAAAGTATTTAACAATAAAAAATTACTGTAAGTACAATAGGCGGTCTTATCGCTAAGAAGCGATCTCTTCCAGACAACCTTGGGATGGAGGGGAATTTAGACACGTTATTAGACGGTGGTGTATACTTTTATAACAATAATAGGTAAATAAATATATACATACATACATTATATACATAAATACAATTATATACATAACATATAGCTTTTCATACATTTTACTTATTACAATCAAACCTTAATACTATAATATCTATTCTTCTATTAGTATACTCCACATGTGATAGTCGCTCTGTGCAATTTCAATTAATTAACCGACGAAAAAACGGAGGAGGTTTACAAGTCAACAAGTCTATTTTTTTATGTATGATCACGCATAACTTTTTACAGAGTAGTCCGATTTTGATAATAAACAAGTATTCAAAAAAAAATACATATCTACGTAGGTTATTGGCTTGTCCCCGACTGCAAAACCTAATAAAATTCAAGTTATATTCAAAATTATTTTTTGCGTTTCAGTTTTTTCGTTGGTTTAATTTTTTTGTTAAAAAGTTTTTTTATGTTTTGGTGTCCTGTTGTCATCATTATTTCTATGAAGCATTGTAAGAAATAATATTTAAAATGATTTATCTTTGTCGCTTTTATTCAGACGGCCTATTTGAGTTAGATACGCGATGGTACTTAGCTATAACCTAGAGAGAACGGGTGGCGTCGGGAGTGTGACTCGATGGATGATCAAAATGGGTTTATGAGATACCACATTTAGTTTATTTAAACTACATACACCACATTAAGTTTATTAAACCGATAAGCTACTTAAAATACCTAATTGTGACTAAAAATACCCGAAAATCGAAATACAAAGTTAATTAATTAATAAGGCTTAAGCTTCAAGTTAATTTTGGCAATATAATAAACACTGAACAAAGAGCGAAACATCGTCAAGACAGCTCAGTAAATAAGACGTAATTAATTTTATTTCCTTAGCGTAAACAATATTGTCAACTTTTGTGTCAAATATGAACTTAACAAATTAATTACCGCTACTTACTCATACGTAAGGCCAAATGAAATTAGTATCTACAGAATAAAAAAACTATAATCACTGTAAGATTTGATTTACTTTATACTTCAGAGTTATTTCCTAAACATATTAAAATCACCATTTTAGTATGAACAAACAACAACAATTACCTACTAAAATTGGTGGTTTAATAGTGCTGTAATGGTAGGCTACATCAGCTTGGCTTATCAAGAGCACAAGCAGTGCTATTAACGCTACGAGTAGCTACGAGCACCTACGAAGCTACGACATGCTACGCTACGTAGAGGCTTGTTATGCAGCATACGAAATTACGGCAACCGATATAGCGCTAATGTAAACATGGAAAATGGCGTCTTTTTGCGAAGGTTCTAGAATAAATTTCTATAGTTATAACGTGGTTATAACATTCTTGAGTAATATCGTTGCGTGACGATTTTCATTTAAATGTAGTTTTTGCTTTGCTGCTTTTACTTAAAAATTTGGAGCATAGATTTTATATTTACGCCGCAGGTCGCGGGTTCAATTCCCGTCCAGGATATTGTATGCTTGATTATATAGGTATATGACTGGGTTCTCAGACTCAGTGTAAGTATTTATATTAACAAGTAGTATATCATTTATCTGGTTTCCGTATTACATGCTCAGCTTATTTTAGGATCAGATGGCCGCGAAGAATGTTATGAATGTGATTGTGATATTTAGCTATACACACATCGATATATTATCTTCTGTCTAGATTAAGGGTTACGTACAAGACAACATCGTGAAAGTGGCCGCTTGGAAACTCAATAAAACAAAATTATGTCACTCATGAATGAATGTTCTACGTTCAAACGTGGACCTACTGAAACTGAAATAGCAACACAGTTGTCTTATTTCTTCGGCCGTTTTTACAGCTGTCACCCTTATTCTAGGGTAATACTATTTCGATGTATATAAACAAATTAAATTTAAATCTCTGTTTGTAATGTCAAAATAACAGCTTTTTACTAACTGCATAATAATATGATCGTATATATATGGTACCTATACCAAAAAACTTATTTAAAAAAAAAAAAAAAATCTGTTTCTATGGGCTCATCTCCGAAACGGGTGGACCGATTTTGACGGGACTTTCACTGACAGATAGCTGATTCAAGGAGTAACTTACGCTTTAATTTTATATGAAAAGAATTAAGTGCAACAAAAACCGTATGCGTGTGAAACCGGGGTCAGCTAGTATTACTTATAAAAACATATTTGGCTTCTATAATTAAAATAATCGTAAGATGTATTAATTGGTTCATTACCGAGCTTATACCAACAGCTACACTTTGCAAAGTTTAATGCACAACCTAAATCGAAAATTAATTATTGCCCCCCCCCCCCCCCCCTAATGATCAAAGATCCCCCTGTAAAATGAGGTACACGCCAACATAACTCGTTTTATCTCATGTCGGTGAACGTAATACGTACGATAAATTACATCAGCTACCTACCCATCTAAGGTACAGCCTCCCTTGTAATTAGTACATCTAGCCTTTGCTAATCGAATATGAACTCTATCACAACAGTACAATAGCGAGTTCATTATTGCGTGGGTTATAAGAAACTGTCGAGACACCCGACAGTGAAATTAAGCAGCTAAATAAATTATATTGTTGGTTACAGTTTGTGGATTGTTTGACGTATATTAGAATATCTAATTTGTATAAGTTACTTTTTAACTCTGCAAATTTTAATCTTCCTGTCATTTTTCGTGGATGACACCTGTAGTTAGGCTATAAATTCCAACGTCAAATCGTCTGCAAGTTGTAATACTTACAAGCAAAAAAGTTTTTATTTGGAAATAGTTAATACTTTTCGATATTGTATACAATGAAATTAAAAGTATATAAAGAGTGCAACGGACTTTTTGGCAGGAACTTGCAGAGTGACGTTGCGTTTTAATTTTTTTTTTGATAAATTGGTGTATTTTGAGTTTAGTTGTATATTTTTGGTGGTATTTTACACAATAAAGATCATCCATGTGCACCAGTGAAGTGACATGAATTATGTGTATCGTGGCTTTTCAAGTTGTCTCAAAAAGTCCGTGAAAAGTTTTAGTAAAATGACCACCATTGTAGTAAAACATGACTTTTATGGACGGTGACTGACTGAGGACTATAATGTGAAGTGATTTATTGTGACTGGAAACTATAATATAACTCGACACGGGCAGAAATGAGCCCTAATTTGGGCTTGGTTGCCAAACTTAAAAATAAGAAGAAGAAGAGTGCAACGATGAACTAAATTACTAATATACTACGCACAGAATTATTAATATACTACGAACAACTAATAATCAATCATCAGGTCACCATTCGGTCAATTTCTTCAATAAACCCCGAGTTGAATCATACAAGACAATATAATCCTTGGATGTGATGTTTTTTTCCTATTTCTTTAATTCGGATAATGTGAAGCGCAATCATCCTTAATTTTAAATAACCCTTCTGATTTTGAAGGTGTATGTAGCACTTAAATCAAATCTAATCAAATTTAAATATTTATTGTACATATAATAATATTATAAAATATTACAACTTAATTACTATAATGGCTTGGCCATATGGCTACGGTAACCGCTTACCATCAAGAGAGTCGTACGCTTGTTAACCGACTTCATTGTGTAAAAATAATAAAAATAAAACTATAACTATCAATTTGCGTTACACAAAATCCGTACAAGCATACTTACGTAATTGCTATAATAAATCAATACTATATCTCATAATCGTCTGATAATGTCCTATTGTATCGAATGTAGCCGATTATTCATCGGGGATTGAGACGTACAATCAGTACAACAATTTCCAACAACTACCTATTGTTATACAGTCCACCTGGGAGGTTAGTGTCTGATCAGACTCACAGCAGCGGTTGACATTTTACTAATTTAAGGAATATTAAAACATACATATTTTTACAACTAAAATAAACATTATGTTTGGTTTAAGAGAGGTAGAGCAAAGCGTTTATTCGCTCAAAGAGCAGCTCGACTGGGGAAGTACCTCTACCTTACAGAATAACGCAGCCAAATAACTTTAAGTTGTGTAAAGTTGTGTTCCTGTGCGTGAGTAAGGTCGCCAGAGCTCATTGGGGAGGAGGGAAAGGTCGGTAACGCGTGAGCGATGCTTTGTGTTGCAAGCGTCCATATGGCTACGGTAACCGCTTACCATCAGGCGGGCCGTATGCTTGTTTACCGACTTAGTCGCATAAAAAAAAAAAAAACAAAAAAGTTATTTAAAAAAAATTATTCGACTTCAAAATATCAGCGAAATATTTTCAATGGAATACGTCGTGCTCTTTCGCTGACTTCAAATCAGCGTCAGATTAGTTATTTCATACTTTTTAGTTTATTTTGAAGTCGATTTAATTTTTTTAATTACTTTTTTATTTCGTCATTTTTAGTTTTTTTTAAATGCATTATAATTTGACCAAGGTTTTGAGATGTTTTTCCTGTGACACCACACCCGTAGCTCGTATCAATAAGCCAGGCCGTCACACATATTTTTCCTTATCTTGAAAATTACTGAACCGATTTCGATGAAACTTGCACTATTCCCTATGTTGAAGTAAATGTAAACCAATAAAGAAATAATGGTTACAATCAGATTAATATCTTCGGAGATATGTTTTTCAAAATTCAAAATCATTTATTCAAATAGACCTTCGCAAGCACTTATGAAAAGTCTGACTCTAATACTCTAATACCGGTTCGGAAGATTGCATTTGCTGAGAAGAGCCGGCAATAAACTCAGTAATTACTCTTTTCAAAACAAGCTTAGATTCATTACATAATATATACATTCTAATCGCACTGACAATAATTGCGTGCGCGGCGCGGCGGCAAAATTACAAAGTAGACTGAATAAATATTTAATAAGTAAATAAATAGCAAACTTAAGCAGACCAGCCCCCATAAGCAGCAACTGTTTATAAGTATGACGCTTGTGGCAGCCATCGTCCTCCTCGCCATATTGAAGGGAAGTGAGCGACCCGTCACACGACGCCGCCGCAAGCAAAGGCCTCAAAGTGAGCATGCTTAGAAATAAAAAAATAACTAAAGGGAAACTATTAAACAGACAATTTGTTATCACTGTGACTATTTTGACAAGTTTAGACTAAATATAATTTATATGTGTGGCCAAACATACATACATACACCTATGAAATTTTGTATATTTGTTTGGAAGCCTAGAAGGAATATATTGCAATTCCAATAATATTACATACATACGTGTCGAATTGATAATCTCCTTTTTTTTTAAGTCGATTAAAAATACGATCTATATGTTGGAGAATCAGATTTTGGTCTGACTCGGTTGGCTCATATCATTATCATGATGAAGGATTGTGAATAAACTAGCATCACAATTACCTTTTAAAAAAAACCTTATAAAGACCTAAACTGCATAAATGAGCTTTAGTTTATTAATAAAAACACTAGTATTACCAGCCTTGTAAGCTTTAAAATGGCTGCATTGTGGCCATTTGGTTGCATGCGATCGTAAAGTTTGTGACAAACTGCAGAATAACCTTTATTTTGAATTGCAACTTTATCTGTAATAGAAAAACATATGTATAAATAACTACACTAAGCTTATTTTTGTATGACCAATATTTATTTTAATTCATACTCAGCTTTTAATCGCTATATTGTAGTTTGTTAGTCAATTCTGCACAAACCAGGGGCCCAAGTCTGCTATTTAAATTGTGTTCCAATGAACTTTCAGTGGTGTCAAAATTGTGCCATAATGTCATATTTTGTTGGTAAGTAGACTATCAAAACTGTAAAATTTCACAATTTTGACTTATTTATTTTTTATTTTGACAAATTGAAATAGTAGACTCGGGCCCCAGATAATACGACATTACGTTCATTGGACCGCTGTCACTATTTTGTCAGTATCTATCCTTTTGTGGAAAGAACAATAGACGGTTCGACCAATGTGGAACAAGCGAGGAAGCTCTACATTATCTTATACAATTTGTTATTATGACGTCGCTGAACCCGTTTTTCATATCTTTGTTTAGAATATAACTTGGGTGTAAAATTAGAGATTGTAATATTTACTTACAGACTGGGGAAAAAAGGCTGCAATGGTATGGAAAATAGCCGTCACCATACCACTATCTAGCATTTTATCAGCAAGTAGAAGTATTACAGCTTCCTCGCAAGAAACCTCGTTTATGGTACAGTTTGCGTCAAAAGTATCGCTTCACATTACTAAATATTAGTGTACTAGTATTCGTTTATTATTTTGGTTATTTATCTATTTAGATGTATATTTATTTTAATATAATATATATTTATTTAAGCGTATTATTATGTGCTACACCTGGCTTATTGTTATACAATATCCTGTTACCCAAAGGTAAGACCGCCTGTTTTGTATCACTTCTTGTATGTTTTTTTATGTGTACTTATTATGTAGTATACAAATAAAGTATTGCGCAATTCAGTTTTCATATAAAATGTCAAGATAATGTTTATAGATTTATGAAACTTTACGATACGAAAGTGTTCATTTACTTTTGACGCTGAATGTATATCAGTAACTTGGTGTTCCCCGCGGTTTCACCCGCGTTCCCAGCCTTTAATACTCGGTGATAAAGTAGATTCATATTCGTGAAAGAATTTTTCGAATCCGAGTGGTAGTTTTTTTTATTATGTATAGGCCTGTGTTTGACCACAATCTCACCATGGTAAGTGATGATGTGGTAAGCACACAAAGCCTAGAAGGAACTGGCTCTCAAGTGCAGCTATCGGAACACACCGATAGGTGCTTGGCGACAGATTATCAACTTGAGAGTGGTAGCCAGCCAGATGGGTACTACATAGTACTCTACCACCGTACTATGGTTCCTGAGATAAGCGCGTTTAAACAAACAAAAAAAAACAACCTCTTCCGCTTAATTATATTATAGTACCTATAGATTAGGAGGATAAAGGCAAGGAATTAAGGGTGTAACATAGCCCAATGACCTTGACGATTTGACGAGTGATTTATGCTTCGCGATTTAGGTTTTTAATTATTATTCTAAAAGGATTCATGAAATTTGAAAATTAAATAATACAAATTGTTGTAAAATGCATTACCTTTTTTTGGTGTAAAATTCGCATAAATCTGTTGAGCCGTTATGTCAATAATTTACAATTAAGGTTAAAATTATACCTGTAAGGATATGTGATTTTACAAAATTTGAAGATATTTACAAAAAAAATAATCAATACAACTTGTGCGTGATGAGCAAATGTACAACATATTTTTTTTTTAAGGACAAATGGATGGATGGATTCGTCAACAAAGTCCAGCGTATTTTAGAGATTTGACCATTGTTATCCCCTTAAGGCCAATCCTCTTAAAACTCTAAAAATAATATGAATATTTTCATAAAATGCAACAAATACAGCTTCTCAAATTAGATAAAGTGAAATGTGTACACCAATTAAATAGGTTTAGGTACAACTATCTGTGCAGACTAACTTGTTGGTAGCATGTGGCTAGACAAATAATGTTTTAAAAATGTAAACTACTAAATCGCTCAGACAGTGCCGTGGTTGCAGAATTTTATATCAGACCTCGTAAATGTTACCTTGTAGGTTTGTTTCCATGAATTTTAATGATGTATGTACATCTGTACACAGGTAACTTTATGGATTCGCGGATGTAGGTGCCCAGAAACAGATCTCCATAAAAGTCCATATGATCTTGATTCTCGAGCTTTTCTAGTCGGAATTTAGTTCGTAAGGTAAAATTAAAAATTAGGAGATGATGAATTAAGAGAAGATGTATACTGCATAACTTTAAAAAAATATAAACTGATGCTAAGTTTTCTAAAATCAGTCGAAATACGCCTTTAATAAACATAAAGTGAACATGGTTAAAAATAAACATCAAAGCAAATAAATGTGACTGTTCTTCTATCAAAATATTTATCGAAAACATGAATATAACCATAACGACATAGTAACAAAGTTTCGCTGACAGGAAACTTGATTAATGAACACTGAAAACGTTTCATTGTTGCGCGTGGTCTGCGAGGATAATGATGCCAGCAAACAATTAAACAAAATTAGTGAATGATCGCTTTCGTGGTTATAATTTTGTTCGTAAAATTAATTATTGAGCATAGTAACTAACATACACTATGCAAGTGATCTTATTTTATTTTATAGTGTGTTTTTAGATGATCAATTTTGATCGATCTTCTTCAGGCCATGATGCAGCAAGCTGTCAGAGTGGCAGCCGAATATATTTCAATCGTTTAGGATGACACGAAAGAAACAAAAAATTTAATGTAGATAATGTATTAGAAATCTTGCTCAAATAAAAAGATAAGTACCTAGTACCTAGTACTTTTTTTTTTTTTTTTTTTTTATACCACTTAGGTACTATACTACACTACTATAGGTAGTACTATATAGTATGTAGTAGTACTATAGGTAGTACTATATAGAATAAGTCAAATATAATAAAATAAGTACAAATTTTTTATTACCCATACTTTAAACTCAAATTACCTACACACTTTATTTCTTTATGGTAAATTGAACCATTAATTTTACGAATAGCTGAAGCTACTTTCCATCCCACATCACACATTCCATTGATCCATTCAAAACTATTATGACGAAACAAAAGGAGCATTTTCATTGTTCATCCCTTCGAATAATCAGTTTGTGCCGACATGGAGCGTGTTTTAAACTAGGGCAGTCGTAAACCGGGCGGTTCAGTGTCAGTTCGCATACCGTAGCATATTGCACACATGGCCCCACCACCCCCCACTCGGCAGGGTTGCCAGCAACATTTTACACGTCTTCAAGACATAAAATACCTTCTTAGCGGCCTCTTTTCACAGATAAATCTGTCCTATTGAAGTTTGTTGCGGTATTTTATTCGGCTTATGTCACAAATAATGTATGTTGTAGGTGATTGGAATGTATTATTCTCGTTTATGTTTAAAATCGGTGAAATGTGGATAAATGTACTGTATATTAACTTACTAACCTAACCTAACCTAACCTAACTGTAGGTATACTACTATGATATACTAATTACTCTTTTTTTTTTCTATAACTTTTTTTTTAACCACTGAGAATCTTCAGTCATAAGTACAATCAAAATACTTAACTTAATCTAAAAATTGATTGTAATAAAACGCTTGATTATTTTTTTTTGGCTTTTTACATGAACCTATTTAGTTTTCGATCATTCCGGCATCAAAACTAATTATTAAGATCAGAATTCTAAAAAAACTAATATAATAGCCAGCCATATAACACTACCAAACTGAGTCGATGAGGTGAAAGAGCCATCAATCGCGTAATGGCTTTAAAACGTGTCGTATCAGAATTGGTGGAATTATGCAAAAGACCCGCTGGAGCTGGTTGGCCGGCCGCCAAGCTTGACAGGCATGCCAAGAGTTCAACAGGTTCACACGTTGTGAATTATACGACGATAACCCATTACGAAACTATTTACAAACTTCTGATGTGCTTAATTTTCTTTATTAAATGAGTCTTGTTTAATCTTGTTTTTTTCTTTATTTAATGAGTTTATTCGCTAGTGCGAATATGACACTATGAGGAAATTTACAAAAATATGATTACAATTAATGAAATAAATTACTATTATACATATGATACAGTATTTCTACTTCTAAGAGCCGTTTTAACCATTTTTAAATCAAGACATACTGCCAGACTGTCTGACAAGTTGATGGGATTATTCAACTATTTCCTTATGACTTCGTTCCGGACACAATCCTGAGTGGGATTTTCAGATGTCATATTGGGTTCGTCATACCCATAGAATAATGACTAGTCATACCTGAGACCTGAGGTCATACTGACGTAAAGTTTTACGATGGAAACAAGCTATATTTTATTCAAAAACATTCTGAGCGAGTTAGGTTGAAAAAATATAAAAACTTTTTCATCTTCTTTCTTATTTGAAAGTTATCCACCATAGATAAATCTGATTGATGATTGATGATGAAGATCTGATGATGATGATAGATTTTAGTTTTAATCTGTATTGGCCACATTTAAGATTGATATTCAACGCTAAACCAACATAGGTTTAGATGGACTCTCTATCTAGCTTGAAACAGATTTTGCTTGTACTAAATTCCATTTTATAGTTAGTGTGGCCTTGCTCCTATACTAATTGTACTCCCGGGACCCTTTTCCTTTCTGTGACCATTTTTAAAGATATATTTTAATCACTCTTGAGATTCACGAACTTTTACAAACAATTGTTTATATTTTTAAAATAAGTAAAATCATGTAATTTTATAGGTACTATTTCATTACATATTTTTTTACTTAAAATATAATAAAGGTTAATTTTACTATGTTAGACCCAAAAGGAAATTTTACCTAATTATTGTACCTTGAGGAACTTTTCGTGAGCTTTTTCGTTCCGTCGTAATTACATTATCTGTTCTTTGTAGACCTTTTTAAAATAAGTTAGACTGTGTTAATATCTTCTCTGTCTTTTCCTCATTTCGTTTTTTAATAACTTACCTTAATATTTTCATATTAATTCAATGACATTTATGTACAAACATTGTAGATATGTGTAGTATATCATTACTTTACATAGGTATTAAGTTAATGAATTTATGAGCAAATAATGTAATACAAAATAACCAACTGAAATACCGTTTAAACCTAATAGAATAAAATATTTTAAATAATAACCAAGTTATGTTTCTAAGGGCTACCAATTTTCTCGAACACTCCAAGCAATTTGTAAAAAACAGGAAATGTATCGAGGCTATTGTTCTTATATTTGCATTACTCGGTTTCTTAAGTTATTGTTGGTAATTTGTTACAAAATTGTTGAAGCAAGTTGAACCATGTTACATAGAACGTTCGAGTTTATCGGCTAATTAACTAAAATATCAAACTATGAAGCGTCAATCGGGCTGTAGCGGGTGGCCGGCGGCGATAGGATAATAATGGGGACGTGGCCTTACTTTGGTGGGTATACCAAGTATATTCATGAAGTAACCTCTCAGAGTCCACTTCGGATACATCTAGGGGGTGAGATGGATTAAATGTATACTTTAATACATTTTTGTGGATCATAATGGTCTCGATTTTAATAATTATAAGTAGATTATATTATGATAATTTAATAAAGATCTTTAGAAGTTTACGAAAAGGATAATAATCCAGGTACGTATAATTAAATAATTATTATTATAATTTACGCATCGATTGGACCAAATTATATTTTTACGCCTTTTGCGGTCGAGACCATGGGACCGTGGGGGTCCGAAGCTCGCCGTTTTGCTCGCGCTTTGTCATCAAAATTGATCGAGGCCTCCGGAGACCAGCGGGCGGGGAGCTTTTTCCGCCGACGCATCAGCTTGGCTATCCAAAGAGGAAACGCTGCCAGCTTTCTGTGAACCTTGCCGTTAATCGGAAGCAGCAGCAGACTTGAGGAAATTTTCTATATATAGATTGTAATTTGTAGGTAGGTACATGTTTGCTGTAAATAAAAGTAATATTGTTAAAAAATCCAGGTGTACAATCATTTATACTAATTTCATCATAATATACTAAAATAAAGTATATTATCCGCCAGCAAAAACGTTTAGAACTGAGTCATGTCTCGCTTAAAAATTGTCTGACATTTTTATAACGTAATCGATGCGTAGCTCAATACGCTGTGATACGCTGCTCGTATCTACATTGCATGCAACCCCCAAATGGCTACAGTGTCCGGGCATCGCATGCCTGTCAGTCCATTCACGGACAGCTCGGACGTAATTACTGGAGCCACTGTCGCGTTGTAAATGATCCCAATTTCAGCTGTCATCGGTTAATACACGAGTTATTTGTGCCAAATTGACCTGCTTCATAATAGCGTTACTTAGACGGACGGTGCTTTATTGGCTGGTACTTGATTTATGGATTTTAGTAGTTGACACATAGGTTTGATTTTACATTTGCTAGATAAACTTAGGTTTGCTAAATTAGCAATTGGGTTTAGTAATTGAAAATGAGCCTTTAGAAGTATATTTGTAATAGGAATCAATGCCCCTGTAGCCATTCAAATATATTTAACAAAGTTTTCTGATAGCCAATGAAAGTTTTAAAGTGATAAGCAATGATAAAAGTAGATTTATTATGAAATGGTTTTCGCCCCGCATTCAAACGTATCCCGAGAGGCTTTATCGTATATTTTTCTTCATAATGGAACAAAGTAACCACTGTAACTTTTAAACTTAGGATGAAAGATCTTGAGAAAATTATTTGTTTGAAACAATTGATTTTTAGGGTTCCGTAGCCAAATGGCAAAACACCCTTATAGATTCGTCATGTCTGTCTGTCTGTCTGTCTGTCCGTCCGTATGTCACAGCCACTTCTTTCCGAAACTATAAGAACTATAATGTTGAAACTTGGTAAAAGATGTATTCTGTGAACCGCATTAAGATTTTCACACAAAAATAGAAAAAAACAAAAAAGTTTGGAGTAACTTCTAAAATAAGAGAATGATAAATCTATAAAAAATATATGATGTACATTATACGATGCAAACTTCCAACGAAAATTGGTTTGGACGAGATCTAGTAAGTTGTTTTTTTAATACGTCATAAATTTAAATTCATATCAAATACTCAGGTCTATACTACCATTTACTTATATACAGGTTTTTACGGAACCCTCGGTGCGCGAGTCCGACTCGTACTTGGCCGGTTATTATTTCAAATTGTGAATGTCGGTACCTTATTGTATTTATCAAAATATCTGTTCAGAACATAATAGATACATGAATAAATTCAATTATAGTAGTCACATTGATTGTCGGTGTAAATTCCGTGTATATACATGAGATCAAATTAAACCTCGCAGCCATGTACCCTCATGGGATTAGTACAGAGTTAATTATATAATTTCAAAGCAATCTTTCCAATTTGGAATTTATTGCACAAGCATTCTGGTGTTTGATATGGTGACATAAAAAAATCGCATATGATGAAATTAAAATTTAGTTCAAGTATATTTTTTTTACGGTAGCAAAGTAATAGATTTTGTGGAGACTTTTCTTCTATAGCAGTCATCCTTTTGCTTACCTGACTCCTCTTTCCGTCAAAGTCAAAGCCATTTATTCAATTTAGGCTCTGGTAGGGCAATTATGAAGGTGGAACCTACCACCGGTTCGGAAATCGGCCTTCAATTGAGAAGAATCCGGCATGAAACTCAGAAATGTTACCGTCTCTACATTACCCTGATTTACAGCCCCCGAACCACGTGTGACGTAATTCGGTTATTATTATGAATTAGCATTGACATGTAAGAAGTTTGCAGATAATTCAAATCTACTTTCGTTAGCTAGATTCTAGAACTCGTAACATTACGATCGATGTCAATCCATCGTTGCTAGGTCGGGCGCGTGTTACCAGTAACTAAATCAAGGTACACGTATCTATTTCGACGTAATCCTCTGCCCTTTATACAATTAGTTTTAGTCTTAACTACTTAATCGCTTTAAATTCTCTTTGTTCCAAATCTGTTGTTGGGACGCTTTATGTTCTTCATCACGTGGTGTAAATATATATTTTAAAATATTTCACACTTTTATTGTACCTAAGTATTTGACACTAATATTTTCGTAGTCAGTAATTGTGGTAAGCACATAAAGCCTACAAAAGAATTGGCTTTTGATTGGGGAATCATCTGCTGTTGAAACATACCTACCAGTAGTTGCTTGGTGACGGATTTCTACTTGAGGTTGAGCCAGCCAGGCAGGTACTACAAAGTACCCTCCGTGCTATGTTTCCTCACAATGTGGTTCACTAAAAGCTCATGCTCATTATAGGCTTCGAACCCGATACCATAGAGTCAATAATATACTCCGATAGCTTCGTTTTATCATGACATTCGGCGTCACTATTGAGTTATCATCGCCTGAAAGCTAAAAAGATTAAAAAAAAAATTTTGTGATCAGTTCTGCTAGTTATGTATCCAGATTGCGATCCTTTCGTACTGTGCCACTTCTATTATTAACTCATTTATATTCTACAGATGGGTATGGGTCTCATTATTATTTCATCAGTTACTTAAAGGGAATGAGATAATTAAGGTTGTGAGCAAATAGCCCTTTTGTAGCTAAATTATGCGTGTTTATCACAATATGAAAATTCACTGCGTTCATAATTTACAAAAAATATGTATTAGTTGAAGTGCTTGCTGTGTACATGTTGCTGTGATAAGCCGTTCTTGATCAATCGGCAAGTTAAGTTACCAGCGTCGTAGTCGGTACCTGGATCGGTGACCGCCTAGTGGTATTTCAAATCGAGCGTTTTCGTGCTTCGGAAGGCACGTAAAAGCCGTTGGTCCCGGTTATCGCTTAATTGTGATAGTCGTTAAGCTAGTTGGAGGCCTTCTAGGCGGCTTGAAAACTCCAACAGTAGGTTGACCGCTAGCCTACCTCCACCGATCCGCAGCGGGCACCCGTGGTGGAGTATCTGCCCATTCCCTTTTACCCTGAGAGGAGGCCTGGGCTTAGCAGTGCGACATTATAGGCTGATGATGATGATGTACAAGTTACAATCTATACACAGAATGTTCTTCTTCTTATTTTTAATTTTGGCAACCAAGCCCAAATTAGGGCTCATTTCTGCCAGTGTCGAGTTATATTATAGTTTCCAGTCACAATAAATCACTTCACATTATAGTCCTCAGTCAGTCACCGTCCATAAAAGTCATGTTTTACTACAATGGTGGTCATTGTAGTAAAACTCTACACGTACATTTTGAGACAACTTGAAAAGTCACGATACACATAATTCATTTCATTTCACTTCCCTGGTGCACATGAATGATCTTTATTGGGTAAAATACCACCAAAAATACACAATAAAACTCAAAATACACAAATTTATGAAAATAAAAATGAAAATGCTACGTCACTCTGCAAGTTCCCGCCAAAAAGCCACACAGAATGTTTCCTCAAGTCTGCCGCTGCTTCCGATTGACGGCAAGGTTCCCAGGCTGGCAGCGTTTCCTCTTTAGATAGCCAAGCTGATGCGTTGGCGGAAAAAGCTCACAGCCCGCTGGTCTCCGGAGGCGTCGATCAAAAGTCATGGCGAGATTTGTACAAAAAAATAAAGATTTTTAGAGACGTTACAATGAAGTTATAATTGATCCTTGGTGCCTGAGGAATAACTTGAGCCATTTAAAATATTTTTAGAACTCCGGGATAAAAATGTGAATTTCTATGGCATGCCGGCGAATCGCGACCAAAACCGTTATGTTGTTGTTCTGTTTTGCGGCGTTTATAAAATATTTCCTGTATATTAATATGTTGCTGGTAATGTAATCTCAACATTGGAAGTGATTCAAAACCCTCTTAAATGTTTTATTTTTTTGTAGAAATCAATACATGGATCTCGCCATGATTCTTTGATGACAAATTGCGAGCAAAACGGCAAGTTGTAATGATGGTCTGCCTGATAGAAAGTGGTTACTGCAGGACAATATTTCATAGATTCAATTACTAATTAAATAAAATTAATAAACTTATGGACTTTCCTCAATTTACAGCCGTATTGAAAAACGTGTCAGGTTTTGTTGTGAATAGTAAAAGTTTTCTCAGCGAACAACCTTCATTGTGACTCAAAGTAAAGTGACATTCAATTTCCGTCTGCCAATTTATTCCGCCGACCGCTGCACTAGCTCGATGACGTCATATCAGATGTTCATAACATTTTATAGAAGTAAAGGCCGTGGTTGATAGGTGCATGCGTCATAGCGTGAATTATTGGCAATGTTTTGTTTTTCGTGCTTTGTTTTGGAGTTCTTCTTGTTACGTTCCGTATCATAGATTTTACACGACATTTTACACCACAGACAATATACTGGTACAGATTTGGTTGTCAATCGCCCATTTTAACGTTTCGTTTTCGCTTTTTATTTGATTTAATTTAGATTTTTTCTCGAAAAATATGCATTACCTTGTAATAAGAATGGTAGCCAGCTCAATGAACCCAACCTCTACCAGTTTTTATCCCTTTTGCCCCTTTACAACCAAGGGGTTTGATCTAGTATCGTTTCTAGATCAAACCCCTTGGTTTTCCCAAGGGTCCCAGCATGGGGTACTGTAAAAGGGGGAGTTAAGAGATTTTTGCAGGGTCGGCAACGGGCAATAACCGGCTATTGGCTACGGTAACCGCTTACCATCAAGCGATCCGTATGCTTATTTTCTGCTTTAGTAGAATAAAAAAAAATGTGTTTGAAATGCATCTGTAGGTGTTTGGCGGCAACTTCAGGATGGCAGCTAAACAGGAAGTACCCTTAATCATCATCATTGACTCGGGTTCTTTATTACACTTATTGTTATGATTTCCCAAGTTATTTTTCTTGTGCTGTCACTTTCACTGAGCTATATACCTAAGATATAATTTGTAACAGGTGGAGATTTCGAAATGGCATATTTTCGAAACCTATGTTGGGTTAATCATGCTGAACAACTTTTACTATGGGACCAATTCTCAATATTTTTTTTTTTACTTTCCTTACAAATTGTCAACCTTGCTCGATCATAATGAATGAAAAGTTAAAAAAAAAATTGAGAATTCCGTGTTGGTCCCATAGTAAAAGTTATTATCAGCATGACTAATCTAGCATAGGTTTCGAAAATATGCCATCTCGAAATCTCCACCCAGTATATTTATAGTGTTACATAACATCACTTTTTAATTTGATTCTAATATAAAAGATAAAATATAAAAAAGGAAGCACTTAACCGAAACAAGTACAGAGTAATCAACTCATACCCATGTCAAGTAATGAGGGTTGGCACGTCAATTTAAATTTTTCAATGTCACAGCTCCAATAACCTTTCAGGGTCTTTAAATAAAACAAAGGTCAGGGCGCGAGGGGCGATGATGAGGTCATCTGAGGGCGTAATTAAATTAGGCCGAATAAAGCTACGTCCATGATAGGGGCTTAGAGAGGCCTTTGCGAAGCTTCGAGTACCTATTAGGTACTCCCAGAGTCTAAACGTAATGTCACTCGTATCTCTTGTTAGAATTGATATACTAGCTTATATAGGGTCTGTATTGGTATAGTTAATTAATTTACTGGAATAATCATATTATGACATTCATGAACTGATTCTGGTCAACTACAAATTAATTACGTTTACTAACAATTTGTACAGTCTTTGGACGATTCCGTTTGAATTTGTGATAGAATTTTATTTATTTGCCATCAAAAGAATTTCTTTGTTACATAATTTGTTTTACCAATAATGTTTTTGTTCGAATTCAAGGTACCTACTTTAAAAATAATTTTTATAACTATCAAAATAGCCTTCCCTATTACTTCTCTTTGTTTTTTTTTGTGTGTTTTAAGGAAAGTTATGATAAAATTAATTTTGGAACAATTTATCTTTAATACGCGTGTAACATTTTCATGTGTTGGAGAGTGCATATTTCAGATTTAAGGTTCATTTTAATAGCCGCCACAGTAACTCACAAGCGTGAAAATTTATTTGAACACAGACTCAATTTTAAGGCAGTACGTATGTTACGCTCATACGGGACCGTAGTATTAATAATTCACGATTTATTTCAGTCACAAATACGATACAACCGGTGTTTGTTACGCATATAAACTGTACCTAAGTACCGTAACCTGAGTATAGGCAATTAACTATGTGTGTGTGGGTATATAAATTTATATTAGGTTTTTATTTTTGTAACATGTTCAGCGAAAATGTAATTAATATAACGGTTTATAAAATACAATATTCCTTAACATTCTCATTCCGAGAATTGTTATGTGTATCTGTATTTATTTTTTGCTGGCTCACAATTATATTACAGTACGACAATAAGTAAATTTATTTCAGAATACTTAGTTGAGAATACCGTTTCGACAAAAGAATACATTTGAAGATTCGAAACGGTATTTTATCTAATCTAAGACTAATACGTCTTAGTCAGTTGTTAACAAAATACCGACATGATGAATGGCAATTTCAGGTAGTCAACAAGATGAAATAACATTTCAATTCTACTTAATTTTGAAGATGAAATAACTTTAAAATTCTACTTAATTTTGAAGATCAAAGATTTGAGGATTCGAAATAAGCTTTTCATAAACACTTAATTTAGGAAGTTATTAAAATAGTTTTGTTATTAAACTGTTTGAGTATTATTTGTTCGTAGGTTTGATGTTATTAATTTACGATAACGGACGGAGAAAAAATAACTAGGGGAAGTAATAAAAATCTTTCGGTAAAATATAACTGACCTGTGCTAGGTCAGTTCAAATAGATTTTATGAATAAAAACTGACTAAAGGTACCTATATTAATATTGGCATAGTAGCGGCTAGTAATAAACACGCGTGATACAAAAAGTGAAATAAATAATCCATCGTTCTGGCAATTTGAGCGAGTGCCAGAACTTAATGAAGTGCAAATAGATGCAACACCTGGCATTGTTGCGTTTGTTTTATTTGAGAGAGGGTTGTAAGTTACCAAAACTGATTTGTGAAGTTTGTTTAGCAAAAATAATGTATTTTCAAAAGGTAGAAATATAATGAAAGAATGATAATGTGATCTATGTAACGGTTGGTAGAGAGCATAGCGTTATTTCGCTCAAAGAGCAGCTCAACTGGGATATGTACCTATCCTCCTACTTACAGAATAACGCATCCAAATAATGTTGTGATCCTGCGCGTGAGTAAAGTCACCAGCCCCCCTAGACAAGATGGTTGTCGAAAATCGTCATCGTTAGTAAACGATCAACCTTTGTATGGGATTGACATTTCAAATCTCTTTTAACAATCTCTTAAGTCAATCCCATACAAAGGTTGATGGTTTACTAACGATGACGATTGTCGATAACCATCTTGTCTACTGGCCCTGAGCTCATTGAGGAGGGGGAAGGGTCGGTAACGAGTGAGTGATGCCCCGTGTGTTGTATGGTACCGTAGCCCTATGGCTACGGTACCATCAGGTGGGAAGTATGCTTGTTCGCTGACTTAGTTGTATAAAAAAACATTTGAAATGGTCCTGGTATTTCTTATGTCCATTAATAGGCAACGCGGTGGCCACTACAGATGTATAATCTGCGTAGCAGCGTTATGAATTAAAAATTACTCTTCAACTCAACATACTTAATATACCTAACAAGTATGTTATACACGTTATGTTATATGTTTGTACACTCGACAATCAGTAGATTGTCGAGTGTACTCTTTCTGTGCTGTCCTAATTAAAGTACAAACAGAAATTCAGTTTATTATTAAGTCAAGTGAAGGTACAAAAACACGTCTTGTTATATCTAAACAAACGTAAACAACAGTTACAGGGGTTTGTTATTTGTGCCTCACCGGGGAGTAAACAAAACAGTTTGAAGTCGAGCGGCGACTTTTTATTTCAAAGTACGTCGATAAAATGAATGTTTATTTTCATTGGAGCTTGAAACTCCAATAATATTTTTTTGTTTGTTATCTGTTTTTTTTTAATGATTCATTTGTGTACATTTTAATAGGAACAACCCGCAGATATTGATACCAATTGGGAAGGATTTTTCAAAGTTAATTCGTATTTTTTTTACTTGAATGCTTTTACGGGCCGTTTACAGGGGGCTTGATTGATACCCTACCGTCATGTCATTGAGGTTCGATTTCCATAGAACTAATATTTGTTTAGGAATAAAACATGTATGTATTCTTTTGTTTCTGGGTATATATGGCATTTTAATTATCACATATCATAATACGTCCTTACACCAGATGGCCTACCATAAGCTCTTAAAACAAGGTTAAAATAACCTTATTAGTCTTTTGTCCCTCTTTGACATCCGGCGTCAAAACAGAACAAAAGACAAATAAGGTTATAATCAAAGATTTTCATAGGGCATCGTCCCTCTACCCAGATGGATAATCCGCCTTACTAAAGCATGACATTTAATTTCACTCCGCTTGAGGGGCTCCCTGAGCAAATCGCTCTCAGTTCGTACTGCGCACGGCTGTCAAATACTGTCAATTCTGGCTTGTTTATTTCATGTTGCCATAGAGGCGACTATCCTTCTGGACGTTTTAAATTCTTTGGTTATAATAATATTTCTCATTCTATCGTAACTTCCTAATCCTTACCAATATTATAAATACGAAAGTGAGTTTGTTTGTTTGTTACGCCTTCACGCCTCAACTACTCAACGGATCATCGTGAAAAGCATGCAGATAGCCTATGGTATGGAGAAGGACATAGGCTACTTTTTATATAGGGCACGCGGGTGAAACCGTGTGAGACAGCTAGCATATAATATGTTACGTGGCTTTGATTTTAACTACTCTGGAAATGCAGGTATTTTCATTCAAAAGTCCTAATGATGGTAGGCTAAATTCACCACAGGACTTCAGCGAGTTGAATCAATTTTCTTACGGGACAAACAAAGAATTCTTATTTATTTTCATTTCATAACAGTCAACATTGCTCGATCATCATTTATGAAAAAAAAAAAATCGAGACAGCATGACTAATCCATCTCAATATCTCCACCCGGTATAAATAAATGTTTACCGCCCGTCTGTTTTTAACGTATGCGTTCCTGCGCCCGATTGCGCTAAGACTTTGGTAATTTTTGGTACTTTTTCACATGTAGAAAAAATCACAAGCATGCAGGGTATTAGTTGCTTACCTATATCTACTGGTAAATTACTCATACCTATCAGTAATACCGAATAAACATAACTTCCCTAAAAAATTAACGAACAATTTAATAATTTACTTAACATGAAAACCTATCATCAAATATCGGGTTCATCCCTCCTCAATCAACTGCCATAAGTTAATGAATTCATAATAAATGCAAAGTTAAAGGAGTTTAGGGTTTAAAGTTACTTAACGAAGGGTTGATTTATGTTTGTAATCTGTGGATCAATCCGTAAGGCACGGGCTCGGCGCTTTTTCTAATTTAATTTTGTTGTAACATTATTGATTATGAATTAGTTTGTCTTTTTACACACTACACGAGTGAATGTACACCGTGTAACGTGAAAGGGTATATATCTATGTGAAAGGGATGAAGACTACATGTATAGATTCTCTACAAAAAGTTTTAGTTCAAAATAAAATACAAAAATATCATATCAATTTTTTGCATCCAAGTTTAATCATAACCAATTTATCAAAGCTCAATGAGGGTAATTATCTTTTCACGTCACTTGCTAATATTACAATACAATTTTCACTTTCGAGATCTATGCGCCTATTTACCAGAGAAAGTTTCATGCAATAATACGGTTTTAGACCATTTTATTTTCAAACAGATAAAAAAAAATCCAAATCCTTTATTTATTAGTATACTTACCCCCTTACTCATAAAGCGCTATTTAACTAATATACTGTTTAAAGGGTCACGTATATAACGTCACTCTATTGTCATTGTCAAATAATGTGACATTATTTACGTGGTCATTTAATCAGTATATTAGTTAAATAGCGTTTTATGAGTAAGGGGGTTTGTCTTTCTAATAATGGTGCGTCCATGCTACGCGAAGCGAGCACGAGCTGAGCCTCGAACGAACAGGATTCGTTCGTTGCTCGCTATTTCAGGCATGGACGTACTTAACGAGCCTACAACGAGCGCGATGCAAGTCCCTGTGTTCGTGAAAAAACTGACAATCGGGCGGAGCGCAGTCGAGCACGCTACGAATGCTCGTTCGAGGCTCGCAAGCCCGTCCACTCTACGCGAATCGTGCTCGCAGTGTGATCGTTCGTGGCTCGGCTCGTGCTCGGTTCGCCAAGCATGGACGCACCATTATGTATTCTGTTTATTAATCAAAAATAATTATTAGGATCATTTCCATTATCAAGATGTCGGCTCTCCACAAGTAAGTAAGGCTTTGGAATCTTAAAAACTCCTTATCCCTTTCGCAAAATTCCATCTCGATAAATGGATGAGGCGGGCTTAACAGGGTTACTAGGGATTTCGGAATTGGAGATAGGCTTGAGCCCTTATTGATAAGGACGGAAGGAAATCTACGCAATTTTACCTTCATGCTTATTTCGTATATTAGGTATAATTAAATTTAAAATCATCGGCAGCCTCAAGGAATTATAATATCGTAGATAGCATGTTGTATGTTTGTTGTAAATACAATATTTAACTATAGTCATTTAAAATATTAACTTATACAAGCGTTTGGCTTGTGTTTTCCAAACCTTTTTTGGCTGCTCTAATGTATTTTAATTATAATGCATTTGTCTAATTCCTTATCTTAATTTTAACTTTTATATCATATATCTTTTTACTGATTAATCTTTGATTAGTTACTCACAATGTTGTTTTAAATTTCTAACTATGTTAGGAGAGGTTTATTTATAAACTGGTTGTGTTTAGGTCATAGTCTACCGCAAGACATACACTTCCTAACTTTCTAGGGGTAAAGTTCTCTTCGAGATGCTTCTGTTCCGAGTTACTATAGTATGGGTGCAATACATTGTACATAAAACAGAAATACTCACATACTATCTCAGTAGGTAACTATAAAGCCTACAAACTTGTAGGAAGGTTCCTAATAGGGTGAGAAAGGAACTAATTTAACGAGAAGGTTTCGCTGTGGTGGATATTTTCTAGTACTAACCCTGCTGGGTACCATCCTTAAGTTGAAAATCTGTCGTTATAAATAAATAAAGCTAAGATGTATAATATAATATAGTATAGGAGAAACGTTCATTTCACTACTAAAATGAAGTGAGAAAGTCCGTAGATTCTCTGCTTAGACATAATTAATTTCAACTGGAGGAAACAAAGTATTAAATCACAAAGGGGTCGTAAAGGGGAGATATTGCGAGGAAACGGTGACGTCAGAGAGGCTCCTCTGACTTGGATGACCGTCGAGCCACGAAGCGTTTACAATAATAACAAAGAGATGTAAAGGTGTGCATTACATTGGAAGAAAATCGCAGATCCTGCGTTATCTTATATGTCATTTACATAATTATTAATTAAGTTTATAATTCTAAAGGTAATCAACAAAACACCAATCAAATCTCTACCTACGACGATCTGGGAGTTGAGAAACATTTTACGTTTTGCACTACATTCGTGATTAATATCAAAGAAGCATATTTTAAAATAAAAACATGGTCTATTAAAATCTTTTATTTTTAAAGCTTAAGCTAGATGCCTGCGTCAATTGCAGCGATTCGATATGATGTATGTGAAAAAGGCCTTAGCTCTTTTGAATAGATGGCAACCTGAATGGGCAGGTTATCGCGCTATCTTTTTGAATGAAGATACAAAGTACCGTAATAACGGCCGCCTCCGGTGCTTTTTCATTTTCAGCGGTTTGTGCATTTACTATGTGCAGTGCTGTTGCGACTTCGCTGCGTTTTGAGCGATGGCGTGTGAGGACAGAGTAACGTTATCTCTTACATGTTCCTCTTCAGTTTGTTTAGTATATCATAAAATGGTTCCATTGAAAATATAAGAGTTACATAACCACAATTAAAGGCGATGATAGCTCAGTGGTAGTGACGTCGGATACCGAGACGAAGGTCCCGGGTTCGAATCCTACAATGAGCTTGAGCTTTCGGTGAAGGAAAACATCGTGAGGAAACCATAGCACGGTGGTAGGGTACTTTGTAGTACCCATCTGGCTGGCTACCACCCTCAAGTTGAAATCTGTCGCCAAGCACCTATCGGTGTGTTCCGACAGCTGCACTTGAGAGCCAGTTCCTTCTAGGCTTTGTGTGCTTACCACCTTCGGCCACATCATCACTTACCATGGTGAGATTGTGGTCAAACACAGGCCTATACATAATAAAAAAAAAAAAATTATTGCTGTTTTGAAAAAAACATGTTACTATTGTAATTTAAAAAATGTAATCAGCACAAGTTATAAGATAATTTGAAGTAGGATATCATACGGTTATTGGTTAATTTGAAACGGGCTTCGTATTGGCCCGGCCCGGCCGTAAGGGCATACCCTTCGCCTCACAATTAGCCTCTATGCGGTTAACTTTTTGCCTTAATTTAATTATAACACGTGCCATCCCTTCGGCTTTGTTTTTCGAACGATTTGCTCACAAAATTGTTCATATTTTTTTTATGGCACGGTAATGCGGTAATATTGCGTTGATATTTTTTTAAATAGGTTAATTTTATAAACAAAATGCTTCACTGATTTTAATGTTGGGAATTTATTCATTGGGTTTTGGTCTCATATCAAGATTTTGTTAGACACTGATATCCAAATAAACAAGAAATTGCTGCATACTTGAATATAGTTACTTTATCATCAACTAGTTTTCGTCCGTAATATAATCAAATATTCTGTATATATCTTGCATGCCAAATTTCTTCACGATTTGTAGTGCCGTTGACGGATCAAGAGATACAAACCCACTTTCATCCATTTCATCAATCATCATCAAATTATCCACTACAGTTTTTCAACGAGTGATACCCCTAGTGTTGCAAGTCTCCATAGGCTACGGTAACCGCTTACCATCAAGCGGGCCGTATGCTTATTTGCCACCTTAGTGTTATAAAAAAACAAACGTACGGCCCGCCTGATGGTAAGCGTTTACCGTAGCCATTATGGGCGCTTGAAACACACTGGGAATCATTAACGCGTTAAAAAATGGCGTACCGACTCTTCCCCCCTCCATACACACACACACATAAAGTTATTTGGCTGCGGTATTCTGTAAGGTGGAGGTACGCACCCAGTCGAGCTGCTCGTTGAGCAAAATAACGCTATGCTCTACCTCTCACTTCTCTCTATTCGATACTTACCTATAAATAATCTAAACCTGTACACAAATATAGGCTTTTACTCTATTATTTCCAAGATTAGCAGGACATGTGGAAATGACAGTGTGTTAGGAATGACGTGTGGGCGTTTAAGCGTAAATGAGATACGTTTTCTGATGCATTGTGCGCGACGTGAGTATGACGCCCGACCCAGATATGTGTCCGGGCTGTGATATATTCCTCGTTGCTCGTAAATATATTCCTCAGCCTTAGAGGAATATAGTTAAGAGTAAAGATTCAATATTTTTTTATCCACCGAAGATACTTTCAAAAAATAAAATTCTTAGGTATAGTAAAAATCAGAGAATTTGAAATTTATAGAAACATACAAGCTAATTAAAGTACACTTATGAATAAAGATGAATAAACTATTATTACTGTTAAATATATGATACATAATAAATTATGCTTATAGATATGTACTAAACCTACGGATATTATATAATAAAATCTAGTCAAAAATAAAACCTAATATAACCTTTAGATAAGTTAATAGCAAAAAATATCGCTTATCTAAGTTTTCACAATACCAGCTCAGCAAATAAGAAACGTGCTTCCAAACTATCCATACCCAGTGAATGTACGTCGTCAGACGGTGGCCACTTCGGTGCCGGATCCACCGAACTTTGATTTTTCAATAAAAGTTCCACTGTTATACAGAAATAATTCTCTAAACTTCCACAGAGTTTTGAAATCCTGTTCCAAGACTATCGCAAATATATCATTGAGATATATTATATGAAGTATTTGAAAAGAGCTTGTAAGCTATGTTTTTCACGCTATTTATAGGTATAATGAAAAAGGCGAAAAGCTTTTAATGTGATTATCATGACTAATTTGCATTAAACAAAATTATCACGTAAAAATTCAAGTCAAGTCGTTAGGAGTTAATCCAGTTATGGCCTTAACAGGGCACTTATGGAAATCAACGCTACAAAATTTACCAAATAAATTACCCATTATTACGGAAAAAGAATAAACTCTTAATGGAAAAAGCAGTAAAGTTACACGTATAACTTTACAAATCAGAACACGAACGAATCTGATTGTACCAAATACAAAGTAAAAAGCATATACTGTGACAAAATTATAACATCCGTGCAACAATATAAAGTTATGTTACAAACTGTTCATATGACTAACTGTATAAAAATATTTACACTGCTACTAACGCTACCTACCGAGCCATTTAAGAACGCTAAATCAAAAATAATAATATTATCAATACACTTTATACAAAAAGTACTTAAGTACTTATTAAGTATTGATACAGTCTACTTTGTACCGCCCGGTTCAAGACAGTTGTTGTCAGTAAAACTAAAATATAAATATTTTCTTATAAACTAGGTAAGCTTGTTTTGAAAAGAGTAATTGCTAAGTTTATTGACTTTTCTCAATACTATGAACTCTGTGCTTACATGTTTTGATCGTCATCATTCCAAGTATACCAATCCATCATGGGTGGTTGAAAAACAAGCGTTTCCTCTGATTATACTCTATCTATTTATACATTACTGGCTTTCCGCCCGCGGTTTCACACGCGCCTCCTTCTCTAGGCCCTTACCTACCCTACCCTACCCTTTTTTTTTTTTTTTTTTTTTTTTTTACGTGGGGAAATCCTCATGGATACCCGGGCACTCCGGGGGGAGCGGCCGGGTTATGTCAGACTCCTACTGACTAAAACCCCACGGTGTTCCTACATGTCGCTGCCGGCTGGATATACGGGGGCGCCGAAGCATTCGTCCGCGTATCCAGCAGCGACGGCCTGATCGGAGGCCTCCTCTTCGTCGACGGCAGAGACCGGAGCTCTTGTCTCCGCCGTCTCCTCCTGAGTAGCGTGCGGAAACACACGCTCCACTACTCGGGCCCGATGTTGATGGGCGGAAGACTCCCCCGAGTCCGCCGCCCTTGGGCCAATGTTGGGGGGAAGGTGGCTCAAAAAAGCCGCCCTCCGACGCCCGGTTCTCCTGCGGCGGATAGCCAGGGTGGTAGTGTCCTCCCTGTCACGTTCCGCCGCCTCCTTTGCAAGCATAACTCGCTCGCAAAAGGAGTGGAGTGCGTCCCACGATCTCTCACTGTCAACCACAGCGCGAACCACGCTCGGCAGCGAGAGATCAGTCCCCACTTCGGCGCAGAGCTCGCTGCGCTCGCTTGCCCAGGCTGGGCACACCTCCAGCGTGTGCTGGGCATCCTCCTCGAGGCACCCGTCACAGTGGTGGCACTCGGCGGTCGGCTCCCTCCCGGCAATCCGACACAGATACCTCCCGAAACAGCCGTGTCCCGAGAGGATCTGCGTCAACCGGAAGGTCAACACGCCGTGCCTCCGCTCCAGCCACTCATCGAGCACTGGACGGATGGCCTCAATGGTCCTGTGGCCCGCACTAGGGTGCTCCAGCCTGGACTTCCACTCTAGGATCGCGAGCGTGCGCAAGTGCGCCCTGCTCCCCTCCACCTCACGTGGTGCCGGTCTCTCGCCCTGGGCCAGCGCCTCCTTGCGCCAGAAATAAACTGACGCGAGGGCTCTCGCCTCGAGGTCCCATGGCAAGGAACCGGCCAGCACACACGCCGCTTCGCAGGAGATCGTGCGATATCCCCGTATTGCCCTGATAGCCACCACCCTCTGCGGTCTCCGCAGGAGGGCGATATTGCGGCTATTCAGGGCCTCCGCCCATACGGGAGCTCCGTACGTCACCATTGATCGCACGATCCCCAGGTACAGCCGCCTACAAAGGGCACCCGGCTCGCCAGTGTTCGGTAGCAGCCGCCCGAGAGCAGCCGCCGTGCCCATCACCCTTGGCACCAGGCGCCCGAAGTGGGCTGTGAAATCCCACCGACCATCGAGGACGAGACCTAAGTATCTCATCGTCAACCCAACGTCTATGCGGACTCCACTCACGACGATATGAGCATCCCGAGGTGGCGCGTGCCGAGGCCCGTGAAAACACAGGGCCTCAGACTTGCTAAGGGCCACTTCCAAGCCCAACCGTCGTATCCGGCCCACAAATTGCGCCACTCCAGCGGTGGCGCGGTAGGCGGCTGTACTATACCTCGTGCCGCGGGCGCTGACCAGAGTATCGTCGGCGTAACACGTTACGTCGACACCCTGGATACACGGTACCCGCAGCACCCAGTCGTACCCGATGTTCCACAGGAGCGGACCCAGAACCGAACCCTGTGGAACACCGCACGACATTTCCCTTCGGCCCCAGCCCTCTCGGCCAGGGTAGACCACCGACCTTTCGGACAGGTAAGCCCCGATAACACGGCGCAGGTACAGTGGCACTCCATGATACCGGAGCGCCTCCAGTATGCAGCTCCAAGGGAGGGAGTTGAAAGCATTGGCGATGTCGAGTGACACAGCCAAAACAACCCCGCCCCGGGCCACCACCTCCTGCGCTTGGGACTTAACCCGCATCACCGCGTCGATGGTCGATCGACCCCTACGGAACCCAAACTGACTCTCCGCCAGATCCGGACCCACACCCTCCAGGTGCTCGACGATCCGCCCAGCCACAACTCTCTCAAAGAGTTTGGCAATGTCGTCGAGCAGCACGATGGGCCGGTAGGCGGAGGGAGATTCCGCTGGACGCCCTTCCTTCCGGAGGAGAACCAGACGGCCCGTCTTCCACCTCTGTGGAATTATGGCTTGAGCCAGACAGGCGTCGAATAGTCCCCTCAATCGAAGCTCCAGGGCGTCGGGGTTTAGGGCAAGGGCCAACACACGTCCCGGAACGCCATCGGGGCCGGGGGCCGAATTTTTGGCACGAAGCCTCAAAACGGCCGCACCCAGCTCCCCCTGCGATACTTCCGGGACTACCTCAGTCACGTCCGGTAGTAGGGGCGCTGCGTCACGCGCAACCATCGCCGGGGGAAGGTGTTCCAAACAAAAAAACACAAACAGGGCCGAAACAACCTCCTCCCGGAGTCGTGGCTGGAGACTCTGTGTGATCGGGGGGGCCCAGGGGCGAAGCTTGCCCCTCACAGCCTTGTAGGGCCTTCCCCACGGATCACGATTGAGAGCCTCCAACGACTCCTCCCAAGCACGGGTTTTGGCGATGGCTATCGCCGTCTGCAGCGCCATTTTCTCGTCCCTGTAGGCGGCGTATAGGGTAGCCGTTTGGGCTTCGTCCCTGCGACCCTACCCTACCCTACCCTACCCTACCCCCCTACCCTACCGCGCTAAGGTTACATTAGAAAAGTTTATATTGTCGTTAAGTTTTCTTAAATTTTATAAGTTTCTGCGCAATTTTCTTATTTTTTCTTTCATAAGAACCTTTCCTGACAATAACAAACACAAAGAAAAAGAATTATCGAAATCGGTCCAGCCGTTCACGCGTGATGGCGTGACCAAGGGAAATAGGGATTCATTTTATATATATAGATAATTTAAAATTACAAGCACCAACGATCAAAAGAGTGTAATGTATGTTACCCCGGGGCTTGACTAAATAGCACCCTTTTCAATGATCTGTGGATTCCACATTTGCATTCGTTCGTTTACACAGGACAAGAGTTATGTGATGTCGTAATGTCGGCTACGTACGAGCTCTCAGCTTTTTTGTGCTCTTTATTGAAATATGCATCAACTTGGTTAGTCTTTTCATGGATTTATTTACAAAAGAGGAGATGGTTAAGGCACGATGCCCTATGAAAATCTTTGGGTTAAGCAAGCAGGTGGTACACGGTATGTGGTTACCGGTCGCCTAAAGTCATTACCAATACTGACGTGCGGCCGCCGAGAGCATGCATTTCTAACACCTGTTAATATTGGGCTATTCTCGAAAACGGCTATTCATATTTCGATGGGACTTTCACAGGAAGGTTCCGTATTTTCTTAGATGTAATCCATCCATAGTGATGTACTACTTAGGTAGCAAACAAGCATACGGCCCGCCTGATGGTAAGCCGTAACGTAGACGCTTGCATCACCAGGAGTGTTACTCGCACGTTGCCGACCTTGCAGACCCTTTTTGAAGAACCCCATGCTGTACTACTACCATTGGGAAAACCACGGCGTGGAGCTCATTCCACAATATGAGCGTCCGCGGAAGGAAGCTCCTTTGAGACCGCCCAGTTCGAAATAATTCTGATTTCAATGTGTGAGGACTTACTCCCCGTTGATGGTGAGAGATGCGCTGAGATGGTGAGAGAGTCGTTTCCGTGATTTGGTCAATAATAACATGTGTAAGAAACACATTCTCTCGCGCAGCTGCACTCTAGGGGCCAATAATATTGCCGACTTATTGCAATTCCTAACCCTACCACCGTCCTTTACCAATAGCTCAAACTTATTGTAGGATTCGAATCCACGACCTTCCTATGTTTATTTCCACCATGAAATTCCTTAATGCTGTTCTTAACTCTAACTTATTTGATACTCTTGCTTTAAATTTCTAAAGGAGTAACCTTTTCTACCCCCATCAATGTAAAACTTCTCATCTCGAGAACCAATCGCTAAGATTGTACTGACTTGTACTTTGTTAAATTAATTAGTTTCGACTTCCATTAAGTTTATAAAGTTATATTCACTAGGTATACGAAACTACTATAAGTACTAACTTTAGTACATATTTATCAATTCTAAAATCAACTTCACGGACATACTCCCTTACTCATAAAACGTTATTTAACTAATATACTGTTTAAAGGGTCACGTAAATAACGTCACTCTATTGTCATTGTCAAATAATGTGACATTATTTACGTGACCATTTAATCAGTATGTTAGTTAAATATTGCTTTATGAGTAAGGGGGATAATGTTTAGATATTTGAATAAATAAATTCTTTGCTGATAGATATAATTTTGTAATCGGTAATATACATTCATCGTTCGGAGTTTCAATCTGGTGGCGCAGAATGGTGCTTGAGTCGTCATTATCAGCCTATAATGTCCCACTGCTGAGCACAGGCCTCCTCTTCACAAATCAGGGTGAAAGGGAATGGGCAGATACTCCACCACGCGGATCGGTGGAGGTAAGCTAGTGGTCAACCTACTGTTGGAGTTCTCAAGCCGCCTAGAAGGCCTCCAACTAGCTTAACAACTATCACAATAAGTGATTACTGGGACCAACGGCTTTCCGAAGCACGGAAACGCTCGATTTGAAATACTACTAGGCGGTCACAGATCCAGGTACCGACCACGACGGTGGTAGCTTAACTTATAATGGTCCTTGAGTGATGACCACGAACCGAAATAAAAGCAGATACCTAGCAGGGTTATTTTATTTGCTGGACTGAGAGTCACTGGATGTGACTCGATGACAGCTATGGGCCAGTAAATAAGATGGTTATCGACAATCGTCATCCACAGTAAACGATCAACCTTTGTATGGGATTGACATTTCAAACCTATATCACAAATATATAAATAAGTATCCTGAGACATTCCTCACACATGGTCATCTGATCCCACACTAAGCAGAGCTTGTACTATGGAAATCTGATAACTGAATTATTAATCCATTAAGAGTTTTTATGACATAAAATAACTAATATAAAAACCAAAATAAACTGAATTATATGCTGTAATAATACCTACATAATTACACCCAGACCACACGTCCTGGGTTGGAATCGAACCCACGACCTGCGGCGTAATATGTGGAATCTTAACCAAACTACTGGCCCGTCATTTAAATGAATATTCAATACAATAATTCTTGTTTGGCTTTTGCAGAAATGCCATCACAAATTCGCCAATGTCACGTGATATTAAAACCATGAGACGAGTAAAGTCGCCAAGCCTGGCATATTGTGACAGTTACAGTTGAGAGCTAGTTGTTTGTCATGTTATTTTTAGACCCAACTGATATGGCTTACTGATGTACCTGCGTAGAAAATACATTTTGATAGAGCGGGAAATGCTATTGGTCGGCAGCTGCCGCCATGTGTGCGGAGGGGCTAGTGTGTGTATGACTAGCGAGTGAGACTGAAATAACAGCTGCAGTGTATTATGAACCTTATAGTAGTGATCTAAGGTTGATCGTAAGTTTAAGCATTCTTTCGTTAATCTTCGGGGCCATATACTTACTTTTCTGTGCGAACGAAGATTCACGACGCGCCTAATCAGTTGGGTACTACTGTACTTTATGGTAATTAATCTTAAAAAATATAATCGTTATAAAAACTAATCGCAATTTCACAATTTCTCAATACGTGGAACCATTAAATCGTTTTTTGCTTCCACGAACGCCATTATTGCAATATTATCCAAACTATTGCATGCGAAGTAAACATTGATTTTCTTTACATGCAATTGGCTACTTTCCTAAAAAATTATATTTAGTCCGTCACTTAGATTATAAAAAAATATTAAACACGTATTTTTTTTTTGACAATCAATCAAATAATGATGAAGGAAGATATAGCCCGTTAAAGTTCCGTGTGACGTCACATTTCTATATTTTTTTTTATTGACAATCATATTTTGGTTCGAACCTAAAAAAAACTCATGACACAAAAATAGATAGCGCTATATTATTCGAAACTAAACAACACAGACAGACATCTCTCAATAAATGTAACGCTGTGCTGGTTCTAAAGCCAGGCTTCAACGGATGGTTTGGCGACTTCGGTCGGAATCGATTACTTCCTTGATGCACCGTTTCCAATATAAGACGGATGTATTATTCCGAAGTCTCAATTTCACTTTGTAGATTATATTACTTAATAGATTCTTATCAGAACCGAATTTTAAGAAAAGTAAGCCTTTTTGCTTTCCTAGAACTATTTTCAAAACTGTTTTGGGGTGAATAAAACTTACATAACTGATAAGATTTATGGATAGCTTACCAATTTATCACTACATAGCTCTTTATAGTATCTAAAATAGATAGTAAAATCATTGAAAAAAATGCTATGATTAAATTTAAAAACAAGTATTTTGTAAGACTGGAAATCCGAACCAGATTTTAAATATTGACTTATATAGCTTACACCATAGAACAACAAATATCTTACAATATAGTACTAGGAACACATACAATCCAGTAACCTACTCAGTTTGATGGCAAGGGTCAAAGCTGTGACGTTAGGATCTGGGGCAAGTTGCTCGCGTCGTGCCTTCGCATAACAATATCAGCTTATGCAGACCAGATAACCCGAGTCTGGCTAGTGCCCTGGTAGGTTTTCTCTTTTGACATGCAAAATTTTATCAAACCATGTCTTCGTTTTTATGCCATAGTTATTTAATTAATGTGTTGGACAATTAAATCAGCTTAACGCTTATGAAACGACTGAAAATATGAGGGTATAAATTGGTTGATTTTGATAATACAATACTCTTAATGTTGCAAATATCGTAATTTATATGAGTATTTTAGCATAATTTTGGAAATGACAACTTTTTTACGAACAAATAGTTGTCTCAAGGTGAAAATCTGTCATCTAGCACTTATCGGTGTTTACCGGTACTTGCACTGCCTATGCTACGTTCTAAAAATAAATGTAAATATCTTCTGCACTTAGTTCATTATTATAGCAATGTCTTCTGCACTTATGCAAATAAGAATGAACATTATTATATCTGCGAGTGAAGTTGGCAAAGTGCAAACAATCATAAATGTTTGCGTGCAGAAATTGAATTGCTCTTTTCATCTTTCAGAAAATCATGAGTACCAAAGATTTATAATCTGACTAGCTGTCCCCCGCGGTTTCACCCTCGTTCCCGGGATAAAAAGTAGCCTATGTCCTTCTCCATACCATAGACTATCTGCATGTCAAATTTCATGATGATCCGTTGAGTAGTTGAGGCGTGAAGGCGTGAAGGCGTAACAAACAAACAAACAAACTCACTTTCACATTTATAATATTAGTTAGGAGTTAGGATATTAAATAACTTATACATTGTGGTTATTCTCTATGGTATGTTGGTCATTGCACATATAATATTTTCATGGTTTTAACTAAAATTAACAATTAAATTAAAATACACGTTTAATACAAAAACAAGACTAAAAATCTGAAAGTAAAAATCACAACCACAGTATATTATCTCACAACAGTAGTGTAAAACTGTATACATCTGCCAAAACAAACCGTGATGAAATTGGAATCTCAATTTCAATGTCAGCTAATGGAACAATTTATGAATTTAATTTGCGAACGATATTCGGCCGAGCTCTCCCGTTACGACGGGTGCATCGCGTTATTGGAATTGTTAGTGGATATTGTTGTTAACTGAAGCCAGTGCATTCAGTTTTCATGTTGTTTGTCTACCAGTAACATGTATACAAAATAATTTAAAATCTGATTTCATTTTGAGTTATTTTTTATATGATAGCTTGAAGCAGGTATGATAGCTCAGTGTAGTCGCGGATTCGAATTTTACAATGTCACTTGATTTTGTCTTGCCTTGAATATTTTGTTCATTTGATATTGGACAAAATCATGGCAAACCGCAATGGTGCGTGAATCGAACACGAGCTGAGCCACGAACGAACCTACAACGAGCACGATGCGAGTCTCTTTGTTCGTGAAAAAACTTACAATCGCGCTCGTTCGAGGCTCGCAAGCCCGTCTACGCTACGTGAATCGTGCTCGCAGTGTGTATATTCTAGGCTCGGCTCGTGCTCGGTTCGCCAAGCATGGACGCACCATAAGGAAACCATACCACCTTCAACTTGAAAAACTGTCGCCATTCACCTACTGGTGTACTCCAACAGCTTCACTGCAGGCGTCGTGTGCTTACCACCTTCGGCCACGTCATCATTAAACATATTGAGATTGTGGGTAAACACAGGCTTCTAAACAAAATCATTTGTTTTCATTATTGAATGATACTCATCGTATTAGTTGATGATGCTTTTCCAAATGAGCATCTTGTTGTTTAATCAATACTAGCTTTCCGCCCGCGGTTTCACCCGCGTTCCCTTCTTTACCCCCCCCCCCTACCTACCCTACACTACCCTACACTACCCTACGCTTCCCTACCCTACCATATATAAAGTATCCTATGTCCGTCTCCTGGTTCTAAGCTCCCCATAATTTTCAGCCAAATCGGTTCAGCCGTTCTTGAGTTATAAATACTGTAACTAACACCACTTTCTTTTATATATATAGATTATTGGGAAGTTCTAAGCACTAGTGGTATTGTATGTACACCGACAAAAATAAATAGCACGTCCAAACTTCTCTTTCTGTAACTTTCAGGCTTCCGAGCCACAGACCCCGCATTTTGTATTCCTTATCCTCGGACAACAATAAAACAACTTTTTCCTTAAGTTCTAAAGCCGTCCCATTTACCTTCGGAACACCTGTAACTTAGCAGGCACACTCAGTGATATAATGATATCCAACCAAATCTGAGCCTAAAAAAACTCTTTTGAAGAATTGCTTCAATTTGTCCACAGTGCTTCGTTATGCGTGGTATAAACAGAAGTAAGGATAATTTTGTAAAATTGTGAATCAAATGCGAGTTTTCATAGACCCTGATACTTATTTATATATATTATTGTAGCACAGAAAACAGCAATGTAAAGAAAGTATAAATAAATATCTAATATGTCCATATTGGGAAAAGAGTACATAATATTTGTAATATATTTTTTTGCAATTTAGTAAATATTATTTTCAACACACTCGCTCGTAAAGTGACAATTTTATTATTGCATAATTGAAGTCTGTTTTTCCCCCCTCCCCAATGAGCTCTGGCGACCTTACTCACGCGCAGGAACACAACTTTACACAACATAAAGTTATTTGGCTGCGGTATTCTGTAAGGTGGAGGTACTTCCCCAGTCGAGCTGCTCTTTGAGCGAATAAACTCTATACTCTACCTCTCTTCTATGCTCTACCTCTCTTATTTAACGATCTATTCCGAATTTGTAATCAATCAATTTGATTTTCAACGAATAGATTAAAAATGTTAACTTTGGATTATTATAAAAATCTCTGATGATTATTTTTCCGAGAATGTGTTTTCAAAATCAAGTAATGGAAAAAATTAATAAAGAGTTCGGGTCCTCAAAAATAAAATATGCAAGTAACATAGAAAATAAATAAATATAAAATGGAAAACAGGTAGATGGGTTCTAGTATTTCTAATTTATGTTAACATATTAAATTTATATACAACATTTTTGTTGAAGTAAATGAGGAGGCAGAGTCCGGTGAGTGTATGTGTCAAATCCTAATACTTATTTAAACCTATATCTTCTTAGGCAAGTGAAACAGTTTTAAAACGTCTACCTAGAACTCATAAACTCAGTGTAAGCTCAGCTTTATGCAACTACTATCTTCTTTATGTTGTAAGCCTATAAACTCCTAGCTTTATTATAATTATTATATGCTTAGCTTGACAAACTATACTAAAAAGAGTTTCATGTCTGTAACTAGTAGTTCTTTGCCTAGAAATAATTTGCTTAGGGGTTTATTTGATTAAAATATGCCTACGTCTCAGAAACTTATTAACAATATTGAAATATATTAGTCCTATAATTTTTGTAAAATTTTAAGAATCAAATTGAACGTAAGACAGAAATAAAGTATAATTAATGCTATATTGTACCGAGCACAGGATAAGATTTTGTTTCATTAAATAAGGTACGAAACTAAACCTTTTAAAACATTCTCCTTTTGATATTTTTTCCAAATTGAAAATCAACTGCTGCTTCACACCCTTACTAGATTTATTAAGCGTTAATATGTAGTGAAAAATCTAGCTAAAGAGTCGTTGGCACAAGTGTAAAAGATACATTAAGGCGGCTCGTCCAAAGTGCTTTGACTGAGCCCGCCCACGCTGCGCTGCTCGCTCACCCCTGGGATTACAGAGGGCAGATACGACTGGAGAGTTTTCAATGAAAATACGCTTCTGTTTTTGAGAATATATGGTTCTTTGGTTCATCTTTAATGTTGTTTGACTAAAATTGTGTACGATCCCATGAGGAGCTCATCACAAATGCTTCATCAAATATTGTATTTCTTTTTAACTCTGAACAATTAGCTGATCTTTCAATTGCCAAAGATATCAGATAATACTGGAAAATAATAATTGAAGATAAAATATTTCTTCTTATGTAGTCTAATAAATAATTGACAAATTATATTATAAATGTTTGCCATAAAAATTATTTACCTGCCTTTATAAATTCACTTTGAATCATAAAAGCGAATGCCGGAGTGCGCAAACTTGCATAGAATAACAAAATGTGTCTGCACATGAAACCTATTACGAATAATGCGGTTGGTGGTCAGAGTAGCACAGCGGTTGGTATGTCTATTTGTACTCTCATAAAACATGAGCTGTTAGTTACTTAAGCGCCTATTTATTTAAATAAAAATATGACGTTTGATCTATTTTTTATTATAAAGCGTTTATTTGATCATCAAGACTGTCTGTCACAGGGTATCTTTAAAATGTCGCTCAAGAAATCTTTATTCGAAGCTTCTTTGTCACCTCCGTTTACTTAATAATAAAATAAAATGTTATCTAACAGAAATTGAAGATTTACGTTCAACCGACAATAATGTCGACATGACGAAACGTTGCGCTTTAACCTGTTTAATGATTAACGACTTCGTGACAATCTCCTTTCAGTATGTGCCAAGAAAATTGATTTTCCATTGAAGCCGTAGCTTAGGTACATGTTGTATGTGTGTATGTGGGTTGACGCGGTCGTTACACGAACAACTCACGGTGCACAGATAAGGCTTATTCTGAGACTTTTGAGTTGAGCTGTTTAATTAATTTTATCACGGTTTATCAACACTCAATTTTAAGTCGTCAAATTTAACTTTAAATTGTTTATGTGTATGCCTTTTGCGGTCGACACCATGGATCAATGGGGATTCGAAGCTTGCTTCAGAGAAGAAAAGCTGCCAGCATACATGGAACCTTGCCGTGGATCGGTAAGAGCGGTTGCCTCGATGACATTTTCTATTGTATTTTTTTATTATTCTATTACCTACAATTTTAAATCTTTTTTATCGTATTGAAATTATGTTAGGTATTAGTATTTAATAATTAGTGAGAATTACATTATTTCAGTTGAAATACCACGGCGACCTCCATAAACGCTGTAATAATTTGTAGGTATGTCTTATTTATTTATTCAAATATTACGTACCTAGTTGATATATTGTGATATTTTCAAAACTTCGCTCTTATCGACATGCGAATGAATAAATAAATTTGCCGTCGGGAGTCGAAAATATTATCGAGAAATGATTTTCCTCTCAATATTTCCTAAATGTTAAGAGGTCACAAATTCGGTTTAAGCGTTTAGTTTACTCGGTATACAAATACTGTGGAAATTTACTTGTTTATTTAGGACTTTTGTTTATTTGTTGTTTTGCTCAAATAGTTTAGATAGATTGTTGTCCTTAGCTTATTTGTTGTTGTATTAAATTGTGTTTTATTTACAATTATAACATAACAGACTGGTATTTACAAATATTTAGCAATTTAACCGATACTTTATTAACGCTAAGCTAATAAATACCTATAATATAATTAGGATCGGTCTCTGATAGTGTTGCAAGCGTCGATAGGCTACGGTAACTGCTTACCATCAGGCGGGCCGTATGCTTGTTTTCCACCTTAGTGGTATAAAAAAATATATAAAAATAAAAAACTGGGCAACTAATTAAGTTACAAAACTAATTTCCCTCAGATTTGGACTTGAAGGTTTGGAAATGAATTATTAAGTTAGATCAAGATCTAACTTAATAATTCATCTTATCATTTCATGTTAGATCAAGATGTAACTTAATAATTCATCTTATCATTTCATCAATAAAAAAAAAACAGTTAAAAGCAAAATCAAACAACATTTTTCCAATAACCTAAACTTGAGAACTAAATCTGTATCTATCTACTTCTATACTAATATAAAAAAGCTTGAAGAGTCTTATGTGGAAGCCACATTATCCCCGAGTAAATTATAGGCTACTTTTTATCCCGAGTACTCGGGTGAAACCGCGGGTGACAGCTAGTCATTTTATAAATTTAATTCTCTAGATAAACGTATGTTTTTTTTCAAATGGTACGCGGTATATCAAATAAATTGTCCTCCTAAAATACTATATTTTTGATGATCAAACGAACTTACCTGTACGTGAAGTTCGATCACAATTATGTGAGCAGCTTCATTCGACGCGATTATGTTTACATGTTGTAGTTATGCCTCCATGTACCAGCCTTCACGGATTTTTAGAGGGTAGTATAAAAATAAAATTACCCTCCGTTGGTTCACATACTTACCGCAGCGACCATTACGGTTCATTTTGTTTAAAGTTTTTAGTAAGCTCAGATTATCCAAGTAAGTATAATCACAATTCTCATTTTTTAACTATCATTAGGGATGGGTGATACCATTTGTTTTACTATTTTTAGGGTCGGGATGTTAATAATCGCGTCGAATGAAGCTGCTCACATAATTGTGATCGAACTTCACGTACAGGTAAGTTCGTTTGATCATCAATTATATTTCACAGCTTCATTCTTTGCGATTATGTTTACATGTTGTAGGATGTTCAGAGTTTTAAAAAATGCGAATTTTGATTATAGGTAGTAAGTAGGTACAGAAGATATCGAAATAAGAATGAATGAATTAGGTAATCAATGATTTATTATTTAAACTCTTACGCTATATGAGCGTAAGTAAGGAGGTAACACGACCAAATGATTTAACCATTACAATAATTATCATTAACATAATTAAAAAATCATATTTTTAAATGAATGTTATTTTAATCTGCATTAAGAATCACTCTAGCAAATTGGTGAGGGTCCTCAATAGTTGCTCTATTATAGAATCTAGCGAATACTTGTGAGGACTCACTCCAACCTGCAGTTTTACGAATTGTCTCGATATTGACACCAAGTCTATGTGCTGTTGATGTGGCCGCATGTCGGGTGCTATGCGCGCTAAATACAGAAGTATCTATGCCGCTTTTACGTAAGGTATCCTTAATCCAACGACTGAGGGTCTGTGATTTTACATTATCATGAGGCTTTCTATAACTAATAAATAAATTAACATTCTGCTTACGGATGTCTTTTGTTTTATCTATGTAAGCAACAAGACATCTAGCAGGGCATATTTGAGGCCTATTATTATAAAACGGTAGTTTTAATACTGGTTGTAAAGTATTAAGTCTAGAGTTCTTGATCAAATCTGGTATTTTTATAATCACTTCTATCGAATCATGTATTTGTATATTTTCCAACATTATCAAAGAATATGTTTGCACCCGGTGCGCGGTCACTAAAGCCAATAGAGTTAGGGTTTTTTCTGACATTTTTTTTAAATCGAGATTCTCATTAGGCCATTGTTGAGCCAGAAATTCTAAAACAATATTTGGGTTCCAAGACAAATCGTATTTCGGAGCTGTAGGACGTAATCTAAATACACCTTTCATAAATTTTTTAACCCTTTCATCATGAATTTTATGTCCCAAAAGAAAACTTAATGCAGATTTATAGGTGTTAAGAGTACCATATTTGGCACCACTATCAAAAACTTCCGTTAAAAAACGTAATATGACGGGTACTGATGAATTTAAATAATCGTAATTATATTTTTTGCAATAATTCAACCAGGTTTTTATACAGACATCATATTGCTTATATGTGTTATTTGATAGTGAAGCAAGAATTATTTCAGCGGAACGAGGCAAAATTTGTTGTTTCAGAAATGCTTCCCTGATAATTTCACGGCAACCAGGGTAAGTGTCTGGTAAAGACTGTGGTACAATCTGAAAGGAGATTTCAATAATTTTTTATGTGGTTCAAAATAAATAGGATCTGAAACCATTGATCTTTTAAAAATAGGAAACCACGGTTGAGTCGGCCAAAACGGTACCACTACTATGCCGTCGGCTTTATCCGCAATAATTTTTTGCAACATTTTTAAAACTAAGGCAAATGGAGGGAAGGCGTAAAAGAAAATATTTGACCATGTGATAGTAAATGCATCTATCGCACAAGCATCAGGATCACCTTTCCATGCAACATAAGTGTTACATTTTGCATTACATCTACTAGCAAATAAGTCTATCTCGGGAACACCAAATGTGTTTACAATTTTTTGGAAAGCAACGTTATTTAACTCCCACTCAGTATCATTAAATTTTTTACGCGATAATTGATCTGCTTCGTAGTTCTCATTAGTATTTATATATGAGGCAAATATTATCAATTTTCGGCATTCACACCATTGCCATATTTTTCTTGCTAATTCATTAAAATGGGGATATTTCGTGCTCCCCATTCGATTGATACAAGAAATAGCGGTCACATTATCTATTCTTAGTAAAATTTCACAATTATATAAATCAGACGCAAAAATTTTCAATGCTAGAAATGCTGCTTTTAATTCCAATATATTAATATGATTATCCTTTTCATGTTCTTTCCAGAAACCATAAGAGTGATTATTATTACAATAAGCCCCCCATCCGGTGGTGGAGGCGTCAGAAAATATTTCTATCTTAAATCTGTTGAATCTAAACGGATTATTCTCATGATCAATATGATTTATCCACCATTCGATATCATATTGTAAACTATTAGGTAACTTTATTGTCTGATCATAAGATGGATTGTCAAGTAAATTCAAGTATTTAACTCGTTCGAATTGTTTTGTATATACCCATGCGTATTGCAATGCTGGGCAGGCCGATGTTAATAATCCAATAAATCTAGCAAAATCACGTAACTTACAATGTTTCATAATATTGAATTTTATTAAATTTGCTTTAATTTTTTCCCTTTTATGAGTAGGTAACTTCAGAACCATATTTCGAGAATCAAAAATAAATCCCAAAAATGTACACTCCATATTAGGAAGTAAATTACTTTTGTCATAATTTATCTTAAAACCTAACTGCTCTAATATTTTCTTGGTAAAATCAACATTTCTTTTGCATATTTTGAATGAACTATCTATACATAAAATATCGTCGAGATATATGACAAGGATTACGTTACGCGATCTTAAAAATTCCATTACTGGTTTTAACAGCTTTGTAAATACATAGGGTGCAGTCGATAAGCCAAAGGGTAAGCAATTAAATTCATATAATGTGTCTTCAAAAATGAATCTTAGAAATTTTTTGTGTTTTTTATGTATAGGTATAAGAAAATATGCGTCCTTCATGTCAATAGTGGACATATAGCAATTTTCAGTTATTAGTTTTGACGCCGTCCTGTAATCTTCCATTTTAAAATGACATGATTTTACAAATTTATTTAATAACTTTAGGTTAAGAATGAGTCTGCTGTCCCCATTTGGTTTAGGTACTAAAAATATACTAGATATAAATTCATCTTCTTCGTGATTACATTTAGAAATAGCGTCGATTTGTAATAATTTGTTAATAGCTTTATTAAATAGTATAGACTCAGACTCTGATTTAGAATATGTGACAGGGCAATCACTACGTGCTGGAGTACAAACAAATGGAATTTTGTAACCACTTATCCATGATATAATCGTAGGATCGTTAGTTATTTGTAACCATTTAGATTTAAAATATTTCAAACGTCCAGAGTACGGTACCTCCAGTTCTAGTGTCTCCTGTATGGTCTCCTCGTCGGCGAACGGTCTGAGCGGTAGGCCGCGGGCGCCGGCGGTGGCGGTGGCAGCGGCCGTGTCTCACGGCGAGGGTAGCTGTTTCTTGGTACCCGTTGAGCTTGAAATTGTTGTTTCCCTGCGTCGTATTTGCTCGCTGTTTTTCGAGGCAGGGTTTTCCAGTTTAAACGATTCTTGTTTATATTACTGTTTCTATTAGCGATGAAATTATTTTTATTGAACTTATTATATTGATTTTTATTCTGTTTTAAATCCGCTCCTGTCCTCTGAATAGTTTTTGCAGATTTTAGTTTCTCCGACATATTTTCACCAAAAAGATATTCATCTCTAGATGTGTTGATAACGGTTTCCTTCAAGTCACTGTTAATTGATGAAATGATAAATGCTCTTCTTGTGCGCGATTCTATAAAATGATTATCACATAAAAGGCGACAAGCATCGCTTATAGGCTTCAGTATTTTGTTGTGTGAGGGCTCTTTGGAAATACACATTTCCACCGCCTGCGCTAATGCTGATATAGCAATACCCAATTGGTTCTGTTTCTGCCCAATATAAGCATCTCTTTTTGCCAGGGTTTCTGGAATTGCAGCCTTAATCTCTGCATTCAAAGTAGGTGCCTCTAATAATAAACAATTAGCGGGTAAAAGGTAATCTTTAATTATTTTGTCCTTTATATCCTTAGACAAGCCCAGTTTCAATATTTCCTGCCATCTTGTGGCTAATTCTTTGTGAATACTTTTACCACGTAAAGTTTCAGGTTTCGGGGCGTCTCCTAATAATACAAGAATATCGTCATCCAAAATGAGCTCATTATTTAAATCGTTTTCAGCAGGGTCCGGTACCAAAGGTGTTATATTTGTTGCTGGTAATCTATTCGACGGACCTGGTTCCTCATCATCAAAACAAGTATGAATGGAAGGAGGATCTGGAAGAACAAAATTTTTTTTTTTTTTTTTTTTTGTAGGTAGGTTGTAGGTATATGCTTAACTATTATTATATTGAAATTTTATTTAATCATTTAAATAAAAATCGTGACAGAGATAATCCTGGTGATTTCTCGCATCACTAAGTTTGAAGACGTCGATATGCAAATCGAAATAAATATGTGACAGAGATAACCCTGGTGGTTTCTCGCATCACTATAACAATAAGTTTGAAGACGTCGATATGCAAATCGAAATAAATATGTGACAGAGATAACCCTGGTGGTGTCTCGCATCACTAACAATAAGTATGAAGATTTCTATTGTCTAAATCGATATACTTATCGAAATTAATATGTGACAGAGATAACCCTGATGGTTTCTCGCATCACTAAGTTTGAAGACGTCTATCTTCTAAATCGAAGTAAATATGAGACAGAGACAACCCTGATGGTTTCTCGCATCACAGTTATATGAAAATTATTCACTATGTTGGTACTAACCAGCTGGTTCATCCTCTGAATCTGATTCAGACGAACTTATTATACGACGACGAACAATTTTCCGGTTCTGTACAATTTCTTCCTCCTGTTCGCCACGCTTCCTTTTTCTCCCCGTGTTGAAAGACATTTTTTATCACTTAAAATGAGACGTGCGAAGGCTTGAGCACGGAAACAAAGAATGAACCGTAATGGTCGCTGCGGTAAGTATGTGAACCAACGGAGGGTAATTTTATTTTTATACTACCCTCTAAAAATCCGTGAAGGCTGGTACATGGAGGCATAACTACAACATGTAAACATAATCGCAAAGAATGAAGCTGTGAAATATAACTAAATATATTCGGTAATCCACTCTGTATATGAAGTAAGTATGTACAACAATGTTCCCTGATAATAGGTACTTGAGAACTTGGACTTAGGCATTACATCAAAAAGTTTTCGATAGACCCTCGGTACCGTAACCCTTATCTTTACTAATATTGCCCTAAAATTTACATTTAACTTTATAAAGACGTCGCTATATCCTATTCTGTTCTTATATTTTTATGGAGTCAGATATCGAGTACTTTCGCCCAACAGCCTCGTTTTGGTGCTATCTCAACGACATTAGGTCGTCACTCGTTTAACGGCTACTAGGTATAACATAGCTGTCGAGAATACCTATCTTGTATTCGTCTCGCTTTTAATGCGAAAGGGTTGATGTTTGATAATTTTCGGAATAGGTACCTACCGTTTGACATTATCTTGACGTGAAATAACTGTCGAACGAAAATTGTGAAATTAAAAAGTTATATTATCGTTCAGAATAAAATAATAAAATATTCAAAATTCTTATTCTATGAAATCAAAAATTGATTTGTATGAAGGATTAATTGGGTTTGTCATCAATTAAAATCATCGTTTTTCTAAATCGCAGGCAAAGCAGTATAAAAACTATAACAATCAATTTTATGCTAGTAAATTTTAGGTAGTTTTTCATTGTATGCTATACTGTTATAACACTATATAAATACTAGCTTTTACTATACATAAACAAAAACATTGAATGTTACTTTAAATGTTTTAAAATTGCGAAAATGTTCATGGTTTATAATTCACGATGCATACTTAGTTTCGGCGTTAAAACGATCACCATAATATTGATTTATTATAAAACAAAGGAAAAGGGACATATTGAATAGAAAAACGCTTCATTATGAAAGTTTTCTTTTCAAAGCTCCGATAAAGCTGTTATTATTCAGGAGCTGAAAATTATAGGTTCGTTAATTTGATTCGAGGATACTTACGTATCAAAAAGTTCTATGTTTTTTTTAAGTTATGATTGTTTTTATTCACAACAAATATATACAAAATACAATCTATATTTACAAAATACAATCTATATATGGAAAATTTCCTCAAGCCTGCCGCTGCTTCCGATTAACGGCAAGGTTCCCAGAAGGCTGGCAGCGTTTCCTCTTTGGATAGCCAAGCTGACGCGTTGGCGCAAAAAGCTCCCCCCCCGCCCGCTAGTCTCCGGAGGTCTCGATCAATTTTGAAGACAAGGTGCGAGCAAAACGGCGAGCTTCTGACCCCCATGGTCCCAAGGTCTCGACCGCAAAAGGCATAAAAATATAATTGGGTCCAATCTATGCATATTTTTTTTATTTTGAATGAATATTTGAATGATATGTATGAATGTTATGTATGATCTTAGACCTATATTTTGAAAAGATATAGAAAAAGAATTTTAATTCGTTTCAAATATCCATAAAGAATTTATTTTCAATTTGAATATTATATGACGTCAAATTGATCTGCTGATGATTAGTTAGCAATATTTACCTAATAAACATTTAGGTATATTTGAGCGCTCGTGGTGTAGCGTGATTAGCCATTCCTAATCGATCGGCAAGGTTAAGCTACCACCGTGGTCGGTACCTGGATGGGTGACAGCGTAGTGGTATTTAAAATCGAGCGTATCCGTGCTTCGTAAGCCGTAAAGCCGTTGGTCCCGGTTATTGTGATTAGTCGTTAAGCTAATTGGAGGCCTACTAGGCGGCTTGAAAACTCCAACAGTAGGTTGAACACTAGCCTACCTTCACCGATCCGCAGTGGGCACGCGTGATGGAGTATCTGCCCATGCCCTTCCCAGGCCTGTGCTCAGCAGTGGGACATTATAGGCTGATGATGATGATTTTATTTTCAATATAGCATTCAAACTTTATAGCTTATTAAAAACAAATAACAGCAAGAATGTATGAAGATAACCACAGAAATACATAAAAAATACAATGTATGGTTTGTATATCGGAACTCCGAGTGAATTTATTCCTTTTTCTCCTATAATAAAATTTTTCGAATGAGGCGGGGTATTATTGTTCCCCGCATCGAATTATGAGCGATAACAAGTCTGTGCGAATCCTACTGAATTATTCATCGATTTCGATCGATACTTTTGATACGATGCCAAAAGATATCGAGTGAAGTGACAATCACGTATATAGAGTTTACCTATTCCAGTCATTGATATTCTATTCGATACTTTATGAATATGAAAAATTGTATCTAATATTTTCTTTCGCGTCACATTTTCATTTCAATATTTTTGTTTGGTTCAATAGATATAACCTACAAATTGACGACATAAAATCTAGGTTGGTACATATAGGTAATAGTGATAGCTTAGTATTAGGTACTAAGTTTCATGATGAGCATATTAAGCAGCAGTATTAGTTATGAATATAATAGCCCCTTGAGAACTCTAGTAGGTATTCAAGTATATAAAGTTTTCCAACCAGAATTTGACCTGTCTAGGGATGATCCCTCTTGGATATCTCTAGGGTTATAACATCTGCAAATTGCAAAAAAAAAAACTAACATAAAACTAAACTAACAATAGTTAATTTGTTAGTTTAGTTTTATGTTAACAATTTTGAATATTATACCCGAAGTGCCCGAAGCTGACCACGGTCCTTAGACATGATTGAGCGACTATAGAGATAGACGGGGATGTTTTACTTGTACTGTGAAATCTCGCTTCTTACGAAATTTCATGATTCTAGGTCAACGGACAGGTATTTATGAAATACTAGTTTGCGCATCGCGCTTTCACCGCCTTCGGTTTTTTTTTTTCGAGATAAAACTTATCTTGGGTGTTAATCCAGAAAATATTATGTGTACCTTTATGATTTTAATTCAATAAACTTGGAAGCAATAATTTTAGAGTACTTAATTTATTTTGATTTTTATTTCGGATATTTACATCGAGGCAAAGGCTAACTGTAACTTGGTATCCTGAACAAGGTGAGACGGTACTTCATAAAGTTCTAAATGTGTTCCAAAGCTCAAGTTCGACCTTGCATGGAGTACAGCAGTGCTATTCTGTAACGTTCATTTGTAAAATCACTTCTGAATCCGCGATGAGATTAGAATTTCATATTCTTAAACTGAGTGAGTTCGACACTAGCGCCACCGAGTGATGACGGAAGTGAGAAGAACTACGACAGGTTTTTCAATAGGATTTGGTATTCTGAAACGTAATTCACCCGCCAATTCAGTTGCGAGGTGAGTTGCGAGATGACTTTCGAGATGATTTACCTTTTACAGAATAGCATAGCTGTTCTCATCAGTGGGATGGCTCAGCCAAATATCAACTTGCAACTTTGGTCTCGTTAGATATGTAGATGCGCTCGAAGGATAATTGACGATAGCGACCTAACGAGCAAGAAAATGCAAAACCTGGATCCTCGGCGTCAGGTTGCAAGTTTTATTTATTTATTTACATAGGCATATACAACAGGTCACAATCAAATAACTTAAAGCTAGTATGAAGTACATATTATATCTGTTCCAGATCGAGATCCAAGGGCGTATACGCACAGCATGATAAGCTTAGCGCACCAAAATAATGACTTTACACAATATTCTTAATCTTAATGCATAAATATACCTACCGAAAAATAATAAAAATTGTTTGAAAAAGTTTGACGTTATTCTACAGATTTTTCCATGGAGAATGCGATAAAGAACTCTATAATCTTGTACATCCATCCCCGTTCTTCTATAGGACCACTAAGGCGTCGGGAGGGCCTCCACCTCCACCTCTTGCCGTTCGCTTCCTCTTTTATTATATGCACGGCCAAGTTGTGGAATGCTCTCCCGGACAACGTGTTTCCAGACACTTACAACATCTATTCAAGGCCAGAGTGAACAGTCATCATAGGTACGAGCGGGATTGCGGCCAAGCGCAAACTCATTAAATAGAAAAAAAAACTGATATTTTTTCTAGAGAGTCTATACCTGATATATTGTTCACCTCTTTCGGGTAGATATACCCTAGTTGTTACACGTTGTTTATAGGTACTTAGATATATATTATATAGATATATATTTGGCATGCGTTTGGCCATTGACACATTGAAACGAGCGGTGGCGAAGACAAGGATGGGCTTGCCTAGAAGAAACCTATTCTTTATTCAGTCTGACTTGCTAGCTCTTGAGTTTTTGGTGAAATTATCAAATATCAAAATTATTAGTAAATCTTACCCATTCTTTTTTATCCAATATGGGCACAAACCTATTATACACATTATACTCACCACCGCACCTTACATGGTTTCATCTGCATATTCACATAGCACGTGTTATTTATTCATTGGAAAACAAAATAAAACAAAGTCATTTAAATCAAGCTTTATATTTTTTCATTCACATCGTATTACCATGTAGGTACATTATTGACTTTTAAACTTTAAAATGGCCAGAGGACTAACGAAAAATATCAGTGCTGACAATTGGTTCATACATAAAACTGGATTTATAATATGATGATGATGATGATTAGCACTGCTCTCAGCCAGTACAACGACCGACCCATGTCCTATACAACCATTCAAGCATCAACCACCATGTAACTTAGTTAATAATGACTGGTACCTGAATAATTGTATCCGAGTAACCATGGATAAACCGAGGAGTGCGTGGTAGGTATATAGGAGTGACACGCTCTGGGATGGGAGAGGAGAAAATAATTATATTGCTAATGTATGTTTATTACGTAGGTATAAATATTTGAAGCAGGTTATATTTTTCGTAACTGGGCAAGGCTTTTAAATCTTATTCATATTGATTTTTCTATCTTAAGATACTTGATAAAGTCATATTTTCCTACCGAACTCGATATTTGGGAAAGAAAACACCATTCCATCATTTTAATTAAGTAATAATCAACTTCCATTTAGTTGAAAAGATAAACACACATCAAATGTTGATTACGTTTTCATTAGAAACATTGAGCAAACAATAACAAAACCAGCTCTCAATCTGACATTTGAGTAAGTAAACATAAGTTAGAGCAAGCTTCTCCCCGGCTGGTTACATATATTATGTCTAGAATGTCCTCGTACTTATAATCTATTAGATGAAGTTGTACGTAACAGTCCAACGCTAGCTTTTGCGCTGACAAAACTGCCGTGGACCGGACGAGTTAGGTATTCAATTATTGACTAATATATTTTTGTTGTTTGCTCTCATATTGTTTGTTTAATGTCAGCTTTACGAACTTTGTTGCAAAGATTTTACATAAATATTTGGTTTAGTTGAAGTTACTGATAATTCCAATACCCATATATTTTTTTACGGTATAGTCAGAAAACTATTTACATTTTCAATATAATAGCGAAAATATCAATAATATTAATCGATGATAGCATTGGTTTGCAAACTCGCTTTCGTCATATTTCGTAATGGATCTTCCGTTAACGTATCAGTTAATCGTTACCAGCAGATTATACGATTTGCATGATTTTAGAGAGGTCGAGCATAGCGTTTATTCGCTCAAAGAGCAGCTCGACTGTCGACTGGGGAAGTACCTCCACCTTACAGAATACCGCAGCCAAATAACTTTATGTTGTGTAAAGTTGTGTTCCTGCGCTGTAAGGTCGCGAGGTCGGTAGGACGCGTGAGCGATGCTTCGTGTGTTGCAAGCTTCCATATGGCTACGGTCACCGCTTACCACCAGGCGGGCCGTATGCATGTTTACCGACATAGTCGTATAAAAAAATATGACTGTTAAATGTATTAATGAGTTTTTCATAAAATATAAGATACCCGTCAAAGTATCAGTAAATTAGATAGGTACTAGATTGGTTAGATAAGCAAATGCTAGACAGTCTGTTGTAAAAAATCATTATATATATAGGTATATATATCACAGTATGTATAGAGCCAAGAAGACTATGGCTTATTGATACAACAATTACAGTATTTTTTATGTTAATCAATGGAAGAGGCCTACATTCAGTTGACGTCCTCGGCCTGAAATATGAGATCCTAATCCTCAAAATAATATAAAATAAAGGCGGCACTATACTCCAACTGAAGACTCTATAAACATTGCGTAAAAAGGAAAAACGTAGAAGAAGACATCTTTGTAAATGAATATGAAGAAAACACAAGCGACGATAGCTCGTAACAACTGCTGTAACTGTGCCTGTAACGATGTATTCCGAAATAAATAGCGCAATAAACGTCGCGGTGTTGGATGGAAGTATAGAAATGTTGGGAATACGAAGAAAAATATTACAGATTAAGTGACAAATATATGCCTCGTAAGACGTTTTTTTCACGGTACTCGTAGTTTCATCAAAGTTTGGAAAAAAAATACTTTGTTTTCTCTATTACCAGTTTAGTTGTAGTCTTTATGATAAATTTATTTTATAACACAAAAATGTTTTATCGCGAAATAATATTATGTTAAGAAATAGTACATTATGATATAATATATGCAAATGCATGGTTATTAACACTCGAGGCGGTAGTAATCGCGTGAGCCGATAATGTAATAATCAATGGACACGCGTGTCATACGACGATTTTCAACACACTTGCGAGGAAAAAACAGACTTGTATTTTTTTAAGTAGATTTTTTGTCAAAAACCTCACAATGAGAACGTTAACAAATATGGCGCGCAAGTATTTTTTTTTGACAGCCGTGATCTGTCAAACTATGTTACCCGTTTAAACACATTATCACTTGCAGTGAGGTACAAACTTATCACAATCGGGATTATACCTATCATAAAACTGTGCAGTAATGAAAAGTAAAATGCACTAGTGCGTAATAAGCTGCATTAAGATAGTAAAAACGGTGCAATAAATGTCACGTTACGAGGGAGTGTATTGAAAATAATGTTATATTCATGATGTTGTTCCGAGTGATTAAGGAACTCTGAGTTTTCTATTTTTGTAAATGATTGATGAATTGATAATTAATGCTTATAATGAAATTTTAATTAAGTTTAAATGAAATATCACATTAAACGTAAGAAACAATTGTCAGCCATTTTTTACGGATTTCACCTAATACGCCTAAATTGTAATCTATAGTACATTATTTATATAATTTCAACTATACAATAGCACATAAATAATTATTCTACATTTTTAAAATATATTATTTCGCATCAATGTACACATTTTTCTTAACTTATCACATCCTTTAGCCTAACAAATAAACGTTCTACAATAGTCAGTGTAAAGAGCTGCAGGAAGACTTTCAACGCCAATTTGTAAGAATTGACTCGTTATCGTTACCATAACGATAACCGTAACGAGTCTCACTCTTCTTGGCAATTACGATTAAATATCATAATTTCTGTTTTCACAGCATAACACTAATTATATCGAAAATATTCTGTTAAAATATTATAGACAATAATTTAATTCTCAAAATACAATCTCACTTTGAAAATCACCTACCAACCAACACGAATATTCCGACAATTTTTTTTCATCAAAGTCTTAATTATATTCATTAAAATAACATCAATAATAAATCTATTCGTGGAACCAAAATATACTTTAATAAATATTTTAAATCCGGTAACGATACTAACTCTAATTCATTAAATAAATTATATGTTATTTCTATAAAATTATAAGTACATAATGTAATTTATGGAAATTTTAAGATCATTAAACACCTACAGCTACTCGTACGTTGGAGATTTGTTTATCTGAATATTTCATGATGACATTTAACCTAGTAATAAGTAAGACAACATTCAAAGCGATTGCAAGGAATAATATTTAATTGTCTTTGTATATATGTATTGAAAAATAAATTATTATCGGTATCCAAAAGTTTAATATTTGCAAGCTGCACTTGTAAGATTATATCTAAAAAAAAAAAGGCTTTATGAGTTACTTCGGCCACATCAACACTGAAACAGGCATTTCAAATTTTTTTATATATTATTTTTTGTTAGGTTGACTATTGCGCACATTTTTATCTTTGCAAGTTGAATCATTGAATTTGTTTTCAACAATAAGGGTTGTTTATTACTATTGTTTTGAATGATTTCATAATATTTATATAACCATTTACACTTAAGTCAAAGTAAACATGAACGATACATATGTTAATAACATACATCGCATTTCAATTCAAAATTATTTTAGATTACAACATTATTTTAAAATTTGCAGTTTTGAAAATAAATAATCTTTACCCATACAAAAATATCTATATACATAGTAGCCTCATGTTCATGTTTACCATAACTTATGTCATTAGTAAAAGTATATATAATGATTTGGAAGTTACGGAACAATTTTAATGGCGATTATATAGAACCCTGTCGATTTAACCGGAATCGTTAGATACACAATAATTGACTTCACCAAAGCTCAGGAAGAACAAAGAGCACAGTACAGTCAGCAACATAAGTAGCTGAACAAATCTTAACTATCAAAACATTTGCAAAAGTGTACATTAAAACCACCCTTGATGAAGAAATGAACAGTGTGTAGGCTTTTGTAGACACACTTACCTCTTTCCTTTTTTAGTTACATATTATGGATAGTTAAACGTCTTAATGTGCTTGTTAATGTGGATCTGTTCAACTACATATGTGGCCGACTGTACAAAGTTCATAAAAATAATAAATTCTAACCATACCTAAATATTATAATTTATGAAAAAAAAAAATTACTATATATATTCCTTCTTACTCTTCATCAGTATAAAGCAGGAGCATTTGAAACTCTAATAAAGATTATAAACAACAGGATATAGATAAAAAGTTTTAAAAATATAGGATCTAGCGTAACGAAACATCTTTAGGACAACCTTTGAACCTTGAAAGTGAGACGAGAAAGCCTTAAAAATATACATAATATTGTTTTAAAAATTATTTTTGTATAGTGTAAATAAGGGTTCCTAAGAAATATAACTTTCGATTAGTATAATGTTAGTTTAATCATTCGATAGAGGATGCGCCGTTGGAATTTCAGTTTAATTGCATAAGTTTGTAGAGTAATCCGCAGCAGAGGAGCCAGAGAGTGCGATATTGCGGATGGCAGGTGGCTGTGGCGTTGGCGTGACTCGTATCGGAGTGTGGTTTCTTGACGCTTAACTCGTTCACTGCCACTGTGAGAAGATTTGCCATGTTTTATTCATATTCAGTGGCGAGAAATCAATGTCACTTCAAAGATTTATTTGACTCGTTAGATTCAGAAGAATTGGGAGCTTTATAAAGTCAACAACAATTTTATTGTTAAATAATTCTTAAACAACGCTCTTATGAACACATTATTCTCTAAAATTGCAAAAGTTCAGAGAAACTTTAACATTTGGAAAGACAAAAGCAGTCCATACAATAGCAACATAGTTTCGTGCTTTTCATCTACAAAACTTTGTATGGTTAAAACTTTATAAGCGAAAACGGTTTAGTTTTTGCGAATGTTAGTAAAAGTACAATATCTAATGAAAATACAAAACTTCTTGGATGGTGAGTATAATAAAAGTTGGCTTGAGTTTTATTCTTTGCTGTGGTAAAATTTTCTTGGTATACATATTCATGGCTACAATTTACATATCTACAGCTAATAAATAATTATTCCCTCCGAAACGTGTCAAAAATATTTTTTATTTCATTGCGTTTTGCTTACAAAATGTAGCGGACTTTAAAAAGTTCTGTTCTCCCGGAACACATTTGTGCTTAGTGACAGATATATCCAATAGCCAATCAATAACGTGGTAGACAACCAGGGGGATAATACAATGAACCCTACCAACATGCTATGGTTTCTTCACGATATTTCCTTCCCTAACCTTCTTCGTTACTACAACTGCGCTATCATAGCTTGAGGTAAGATTAAAATAAACTATATTACCAGTAACAGTTTGTTTCTTTATATCAGCATACTTCTCCCCAGGTCCTACTTCATCTGGTATGGTGGCAGTGCATGTTAGCTGCAACCTCCCATGCGCCGGCGCACGGATCTCCGCTATTGAGACCCAGAGAGAGATGGGTATCACTTGCGGCGTTCGAGGTCTCTCTTGCATCTAGGGAGAATACACTTATATGCTATAGACAGGCTGGGAAAGAGGACATCAAAAAGATGACGTATAATTAAGCATCACGCATAGGTATACAGCAGCGATGGCTGCCACTGACTGCGATACGCATTATTCTTGTGAACAAGTGCTGTTTGTGGGGACTGGTCTGCTTATGTTTGCTATTTACTTATAAAATATCGATACAGTCTAATTTGTAATTTTCCCGCGACGGAAAACTTGCCGGCCCTTCTCAGCAAATGCAACCTTTCGAAGCAGTATTAGAGTCAGACTATTCATAAGTGACTGCGACGGTTTATTTGAAATAAATGATTTGAATTTGAATCATCAGTCAACTCATTTAAAAATAGTCTTCATAATCTGCCTGTTACCAATTATTTGGGGTCGGCGCAATATATACGCCTATTCTATTCGGCCGACGACTGTTTATAATTTACAAACAAGTATATAAAAACAAATCTTGTTATGCTTCACGAGTAATATTAATCTAATACAATTAGCCAAGATTAAGTATTTGATATATTACGTGGTAGTAGATTAAATGGCCTTAAGTACAACCGCAGGAACAACCCTAGTGAGAACAAATCAATTTATTCCATTCCAAAACACATATTTCAATCGAAATCTCATTGAAATTTACAAACAAAAAATTCACAAGGAAGGAAGAAATAAAACATGCGAGGCGTCTAATAGAAATAAAGGGATCTCAATCGAAATTGGATTGAACTCTAATTTAAATAAATAATTCTATTCCATTCACTGTACTTGATGATTGATTTTGTTAAAAAGCGTTTAGAAAAAGAAAAATACTTCTGTAACAACTTATTGTTAAGAGGCATCGTCAATTTTATATTACACTGAAAGAGTCCTCAGTAAACTTCTACAAGACTTTCTTATTCAATTCAAGACAATAAATGTTTGAGTACCAGCAGAAAACTAAATATTGTTCCTCTCGACGATGGCAGGAAGACTCTTTCAGTAATAAGAGGAATTTACTGTCAATGAAACAAGTAGCAGCTGTCACGTTTACTGGCCATTACCATTTAGTATTTATTGCTGGATTGTATTCCTATGGTACGAACGCCGGGACACTTCACTTCATGAGAATAACATAAAAGACATATTGATGATTTTTTTAAATATTCCCTAGAAGATTTTTTTCAGACAAATTACTATAAATATAGCGGTGCGTCTCATTGTGTTATATTATATTGTATTATTGTATTGCAATGCCCTAGATGAGGCCACATGTGTGTACCTACCTGCCTTAAACTGTGTCTGTGTATAGTGTGATGCAATAAATGTTTGAATTTGAATTTGAAGCACAAGTTAATCACGAAAACATTTTTATTGGAAATCATGTTCTGAAAAGTCAAATTGGAGATACACACGGACAAGAAAAACGATATAGGTATAGGACACCCGCAATGACATTTAGATTAGACAAATGAGCTATTAAAACGTAGTGGAAGTTATGCCAACTGCTAGGAAACAGCAAGCATAAAAGTAGACAGTAAGTAGAATAGAGTCTGACAGCACCTGAAACCCCATTTTTCCAGTTCTCCAGATAAATTAAACCCTTAAAATCTCAATATATACCTTGTTACGTACCTTCGCCATCTCTTCACTTTGGCCTTCCTTCAAAGTGCACTTGTGATGTTTGGTTTGATTCAGCGGTGGTGATGATGTGGTCTCGCTGACTAGTGCCCAGTATTTGGCCGTGTAGTTGAACTCTGGTGCTATGTACCGATGCTGATGCTTCCTGTGCCTGTATCCACCTCCACCCTTTGTGCGAGTTGAGCTTGACACGCGATAGGAAAAATGTTTCACGGCTTCGTCATCGACCTGAGGGAGTTATTGAGTTTTGAATGCCTTTATCTAGAACAAATTTCTTTATTTACAACAAATATGTATAATTTATGTATAGACAATTTTCTCAAGTCTGCCGCTGCTTCTGATTAACGGCAAGGTTCGCAGAAGGCTGACGTTTCCTCTTTGGATAGCCAAGTTGATGCGTTGGCGGAAAAAGCTTCATAGAAATATAATTTGGTCCAATCGAGGCGTATTTTTTGAATTTTTTGCTTAACTTAACAGTCCAATTGCTAAATGCTAGTATAATCTTGTCTTGAATTTGGCTTGACACGCTGCCGCGTGTCTAGATGTATTGCCTATAGAAAATGTTGATACCTACCCTTCTTAGGCCCGATTTTTCTATCATCCAATAAACCTCGGATAAGATGTTGACAAGTCTATGCAGAAGCAATTCTTGTTTCAAAAAAACAGTCAGACTTATCTGGCTGTTAATTGAAAAATCTGCCCTTCGAAACAATTTTGAAACTTGCATCTCGTATTCTACCGGATACCGTTAGCAACTAAATTATTAGGGTGTAATCCCTAATGCTGAAGTGTTATTGTAACTAAGAATCTATTAATTCAACCTAAAAATGGAATTGGTTTTAAGCCAGTACCTTTTCATTATCAATGTACCACGTAAGCTTGGGAGCAGGTGCCGCTGGTGCGCTGGTGCAGTTGGCGCGGAGTAACCCTCCCACTACCACGTCTGGTTTGCCGAAAGTTATTATTGGTGGGTGCTTCTGAGCATCTGGTGGACAATATATTATTATTACAAATGAATCGAAGTATTGAATCATTTATTGATTTTAAAATTATGTTTATTTTGTAAAAAAATAAACTTATAAAGCCTGATTGGCCTACAGTCATAAAAATACCACGTCAGTAATATGTAAAAAATTATAAAAAAAAAACAAAAGAATACTATCTTTATTTACAAATATGGCATAGTGAAAACAAAATATAATCTCTAAAATAAGATAGATAAGATTTTCTTCCATATTTTCTAGAAAGATTTTTATGAAATAGTATGTCTAATAAATATACCAACCTAATAGACTCAACAGCAAATATTCTCAGAAGACCTGATAAATAAGAAACGAAAAAAAAGGATAAGTCGTAAACAGAAAGTCTGTTCACGACTTATCCAATTTTATCGTATATATAAATCGCTATTGAGTAAATATGTAGGTATATTTCTTAAGAAGCTATTCTGTTACTAAGAAATAAGCAATCTAGTCTTTCTCGGTGCTTCTTAGAAAAGTAGCTATCATTTCCGAAGTGTTGGCAGATTGAACAATTTATATTCATGACTACTACTTACGGTGGGCTTGCGCTATTATCAAAATGGAAGTTCTGTTTTTTTTTGTTGAGCCTACTGGAATTATGCATAATAATATACTGGTAAGTATATTCTTCATACACGGCCATCTGATCCCGAACGAAGCAGTGTCTATCTATACTATGGATACCAGACAACAGATATACTACTATATACATATAAGTTTACTCCCAGACCCAGAACAAACATGCTCATACCCACAAATGTGTGTCTCGGGTGTTCTCGAACCTATACGATCTATAGTATTACAGGTTATCTTGCTAACCACGTAAACCGGCTTATTCAAATGATTGCTAAGCAATACTGTTATTGGAATGAGACTTAAAAAACTTGGAGATTATTAGATCCATGTATGTATTTAAGAATATGACTCGTCTGAATTGCCTTGAATTTTGCCACTGTACCAATTTCATACAAAGTACCTACCATTCGCATGAAAGCCTTAATTTCAAAAGATTTTAATGAAATCAGGGTGCTCATAAAATGGATTCAAATTTATAACACGCGAATCCCGTCTCGTTTTCCCCTAAAAAAACGAGGTAAGAATTGGGTTAATGCTGGTTATCACAACCCACACCATATGAAGCTCTCCCGTCTAGGGATGGGCAGGGAAAGAAAAATATTGGGAAGAAAAGAAAAATACGGGAAAATACGGAAAAGAATGGAAAAATACGGGAAAATTCCCAAACGGCGGGAAAATACTCAAATGGCTTTATGTTCCTCAAAAAACATATTTGTTGATGCTTTTGATTGTTATTTTAATCATACTCGCTGTTGTATGTACCTACATCACCTACGCGCGGACCTACGCGGACCTTGGAGGAAGTTATCACACATTTTTTTTATACTACCTAGGTAGCAAACAAGCATACGGCCCGCCTGTTGGTAAGCGGTTACCGTATCCTATGGACGCTTGCAACACCTCCCTCGGGACCCGGGACGGGCTATATAAGCGTCGTACATGTGCACGTGCTCTTTCTGCACAAGACCGTCTGTCCGACTGTCCACCGACTGTCCACCACAACACTTACACCCCAAAACGTCGCTTTTTTTAAAAACAACGCAAAACATTTTTTTATTGTTTTTTTATTGTATGATATGAGTATGACCCTAATAGAAATCATGTTAAATGTTATTCAAACGATTTGGTAAAGGTATTTCTCGCTATATACTCAAAATCTACTAAATATTACCATTTGAGTATTTTCCCACCCAATGGGAAAATTCCCGGGTTCTTTCCCACTAAATTGGAAATTTACTCGAAGTTGGGTTTATTCCCGGGAAGAAACCCAACCCTACTCCCGTCCCATAAAATGACTTATTCATTCTAATCTAACCATTTTGTATTCAGTGTGCGAATGTGTTGCGTGCAATAATAATCATAATGTCACCATAGAAATTGTAAAGAAAAAATATAGAAGTTGGATAGCCGATTGAATGTGGGACAAGATTTAGGTGAGCTCTTTAGTGACTATAGAGCGAAAATAACTTTGCAATACACTATTTCTACCACAACATTTGTGTAGAAATAGTGTATTGCAATGTTATTTTTATATTTTTATTAATTTCACGTAGGTAGTTTTAAGCAACTAGCATTGGTCCTACGTGACAAACAACAATCCTACAGCCCTAATCCTCTCCTGCTTTGAGGAGGCTCTTGCGCTATGAGGTGTTGAAATAAATGACTTGGTGACAAAGTAAAATTAGCACAGAATAAAGAATGTACTTAAGTTGAATGTTTAAATCTAGTTTAAATATATCTCTTTGCTTGTCTACTGGACAAGCATAGATATTGTACTGAAATCCTATATAATAAGATAAAGATAAGATAAAGTTTTTATTTGAGGCACATAAAACACTATTTTACAAATTACATTTGAAACGATGACATCTACAATAGTATAAAACTGTGTCGCAGATATCAACGCCCTCCTCCATTTTACAAACACGAACAAAGACTAAAACATATGAAATTTAAACATTAAAACTAACATGCAAGACAATAAGTAATTTTGAATTTTCGAGTGTAAATTGTAATATAAAGTAAACCTTAGTATTATATAATAAGTTCTAGTAATATTGTTATATGTCATATATTGTTTTGTTTTCTGTAATCCTTTTTGTTTTCTTAATAAATGAAAGCAGTTATATTGTATGATTATGATTTCTATATATCACTCACACACGACAGTCAACTGGTGGGGGAGCGAGGCCGCCGTGAAGATGGGTGTCTCCAGGGACACCTCACACCAGTACTGTCCCGAAGCGGTCGGGTCCAGATTCTCTATTGTTATCGAGTTCTCTGTGGCTAGAGACATCTGTAACAAATCATGTTTGGCTTAACACATTGATTAATGAATCTGATATGAGGGTTATTTGAATGTGGGGATTATTGCATTACTTATCGGTTGAGAATTGGCCTGTCCTTTATGGAGTAGAGTAAATAGGGTAAGATTAATGTAATTTTCAAGCTCAAATAAATCACACATACTAAGATGTTATTAGTTTATGTCTCACCCGTGAGATAACATGAGTTATGTCTATCCTGGACATATACCCAGACAAATAAGTTGTTGTCTTGTAATACTAGGTATTAAGATAGCCTCATCCCTTTTTGTTTATATGACATTAGAAAGTGACGGATATATTTTAAACCTAGGATTTACTATACTTGACTTACACCTTATTTAATAACGTTTACCTGTGTTAGACGAACATGATGATGATGATGATAATGATTATGATGATGGGTGATTCAGATTTTGTTCGAAGTAACAACATGCGAACAGTTATTTTAGCATAATAAGACTAAATTCTGTTGGTATGTAGACATATGTAGTAATGAGTACTAAGTTCTCGGAGAGCGTTTATAGTGGGCAAGGTAACTTAAGAAGTAAAGAAAATATACATGAAATACACAAAGATGTTATACACTGGGTATAACGAAAAGGCTATATACATCCGAATGGGGTGAAGACTACATCAGATACAGACTCTCTATAAAAAGTTTCAGGTCAAAATAAATAACTCAAAAATTCATACCAAATTTTTGCATCCAAGTACCTATATTCAATTAAAATCATAACCAACATGTGACCGGTCAATGAGGGTCATTATCATTTTGCGTCCCTCGCTAATAATAATATAAAATTTTCTCTTCCGCGATCTGTGCGCCTTGTACCATAAAAGTGGACCCTTTCCGTTACACCCAGTATATTTTATGGCTTTTCTGACAATTATGGCTATTTTTAACCGACTTCAAAAAAGGAGGAGGTTCTCAATTCGGTTGTATGTTTTTTTTTTTTTTTTTTTTTTTTTTTTTTTTTTTTTTTTTTTTTATGTTTGTTACCTCATAACTCCGTCATTTGTGAACCGATTTGGAAAATTCTTTCTTTGTCTGGAAGGGCACACTTCCCGTTTGGTCCCATTGTCATCAGATTAGGATTTGATTACTTCTTCGTGTACTTTGAAGTCGGTTTAAGTTTTTTGTAAAACAGTCCAATTATTATAATTCCTCAAATACAAGACGATATAAGCAAAAACTTCAGAACAAATCACAAGTAAGTACTTTCATCCAACTGCAAAGTTTTACGTATTCTCCTGAACTATTCACTATTGTCATGTAAATGTCCCACAATAAGGACGAAGTCCTAATCAAGCGGGGCTTGCAAACAAACGCGCTTGTCTCGACCGGAAATCTACATAAATCCCGGAATCCACCCTCGCGAGTGGCTTCGAGACTGGATTGGTCGCAATAGAGATACTTCTTAACATGATTGCCAGTTCTGTTTTCTTTCCAGAATTCCTCATGCAAAATATGAGTGTTTATTTAATGAATGCTCAAGACACTTTAGCTATTCTTATCTTTAGTATCGCCACTGAGTGTGGTGACGTAATGATGGTCCTATTGAAAGGAAACCTTACTCAAGTCCTTTTGAGGGTTCCGGTAGTCAAACATAGAACTTTTATAGCTTCGTCATAGTCGTCCGTGCGTCTATATGTCTCCGTCATTTCACTTGAAGACAACGCGCGACTCCGCGCGAGTGATACCCCTGGTGTTGCAAGCGTCCATAGGCTACGGTAACTGCTTAACATCAGGCGGGCCGTATGCTTGTTTGCTACCTTAGTGGTATAAAAAAAAAGACATCCAGTCATAGCAAGCTGAAAATAACCGAGCAGACCACGGGTGTATTGGAGACGACATCAAGCCACGCATCCATACGTAGCGTGACCGTGTGTCGCAGTGGATGCCACATGCTTAATACACGCGTGGCGTTTTCGTCGCAGTAAAACCGCCTTAAATATATAAAAACTCACGTTGATCCTCCCACCAGGAAAGCTGTAGTTAGTAAAAGGCGGTACCCTCTCGCGGACATACTGTAGCAGCTTGGCTTCAGTTCTGAGGAACTCCACCTTGTATAGCAGCTGTGGCGGGACCTGGTGCAGGCAGCGCAGTGTGGCCGAGCCACCGCGGGCCACCCAGCTAGGGGCCGTAAGGCGTACGTCCACCTCTGTTGCGTGAGCGCTTCCTGTAAAAGACCTCGTATTAGTCTTAGATATTTATTTAAATGAACAAAATTGGGTTGCTTTTATTATTATTTTACCTTCCGTACGCAAGTTCAATTTGCACGGGATCGATTTTATAAATATTCTTTATAATCTGTTTGCGTTTGGCCACTGACCAGCCCATAAAGGACGATGATGAAGCCTAAGATGGAGGACGCTTACCCAAAGAAGCCCATTCACTGTGCTATTCACTCTGGCCTTGAATGTCCCTAGATTGTAAGAGTCAGGAAAAATAGACTAATGTCGGAAGCAAGATCCACTCCCTTGCTATTCAAGACGACATTTTCAGATTGTCATCAACGTAGTGGATACTAACTAAGAATTTATAGTAATTTATTGGCCTTAAGTTTCCGCTCTAATTCAATTTTAAAAGCCGACGTTGATGAGTTCTTAAAATATTAAACAAACCAAACAATTTGCATAATAGTCTTTTGGTCGTCAGATAACTGCAATTTTGCTAAAGCTCCTCGAGTAGAGAATCAGCGTTAACGAGTTTGTTGATAGTGCAAGCTGTCGCATTATAAGTTTTTATTCAAATTTAGACTCTATCGCCACTTCTTGAGACTTCAGTTGAGGTAGTGAAGTTACTAGTATAGACTTTCAACGTGTTGGAGGAAATATACCTACTCAAGTTAAATATAAACACTAAACAGAATTTCTAATATAGGTAAATCATAATACTATATGTTCATAACTTGTAAAGAAATAGCGAAGGGTAGAAAACATGTGCAGCAGGCGCTTTTACTAATGAGAACTCTTATTTTTCATCCTTTGAACACAGGCGCAGTTGTTTATACTCCACTAAATCAAACTGCTGTCTTAAACTGAGTCACCACACATAATTTACAACTTTAAACTAACCGTGTCAGGTTGAAAGTTCGAATTTACTTTGTAAGTTTGACATTAATTTTCAATAACTGGGTAGTATAGGTAGATAGCAGCAAATGTCTCGAGGGACTGGAAGATATGTGTGAGTACGATGGCGTGGAGGACATCCGGTATACGCGTCAGTGAAGGCGGACAAAGGATACGTTTCGACACCGGAAAGAGGCTCAACGCCTGTGACGTCTACAAGCTCTATGCTCTTGGAGAAGTCGATAAAAGAACGCTTGAAAAATTTGGCTACAAAATTTGTTGCTAGAAAAAAAGTCTAGTAGTTGATTCATCACAATTAGCTTTAGAGTTCCTTAAAACATAATCCTATAAAGCACTACCAATGCTTGCAACTGTTATTTCGCTTACAGAAGGAATAAATAATAGACGACAAAGGCAAAAAGAAATGTTACACAATTTATGCTATTTTTAACACAGCCAGACATAACGTTAGAGTTTTAAATTCTACTTGAGCTCGACATTGTGTTATTAAATTAAATGATATTTGTAAAATGAAGTTGGACTGTAAAACTGCAATATTGCACGGACTTAGTTATTTAAAAGAACTGGCATTTAGTATCGCTTGAAATGATAGTGGTCAACTTTAGACGTCCATTACTGGGGCGAAGTATAAAGACTTATATTGTTCCGACGCTATTTTCTGCTACTCATGCTGTAAATCTTTTATGATTGTTTAGGTGGATGTTTTCTACTCAATCACGTCGCCAATGGATGTGGATTAAACTTAGGTCATAGATAGATCATACAATGGAGTATATGGGATCTTTATCAGGGGAAGCTTTAGTGACATGGTTGCCTGGTAGAGATCACTTTTAGTGATAAGGCCGCCAATTGTAACACTTTCTTTATTAAGTTCTTGTATTATATTATTGGTTTCATGTTGTTTTACAATAAAGCCTTATCTATCCATATATCACCTCTCTGTATTGCAGTTAAAACCGGCGCGGGGCAGATGACATATTTATATTTCAAAATCCTGTGTTGGGTTCGACTAAACAATGGGATGAACTTTCAAATGGCAAAAATCTTTTCATACAACTCAGAATCGATCAAAATATAAGAAAACTTTTTTTCGCAATTTCAGAGTTAGTCTCACTGTACTGTACTGACATCTCAAAAAATCCACTCGATAGATACAAACATAAATAATGCAAGACGAAATTGATTTAAAACTGGTTTCAGAAAACCTGATAGCAATAATAGTAGGCCCTGAACATATATGGAGAACCCTCGTCTAGACAATTCCGGCCTCTTCCAAAACCGGCCCCTTGAATCCGTAATCTCGGATGTTGAACGTGTGGGAAGCTCTGAATAGATTTCTATTCCCCGGACATCGTAGGTACTAAAAACTGGTGAAACGTTAAAAGAAAATCCGGTTAAATACTTGAAGGAACTGCATCAAGCATGGATGTATCGATAAATTAAATCAAGGTTATCTTACTATAATACTCGTATGGCTGACTTTCTTTAGGTTACCCAATTACCAAGCTCCTATGATATTATATTCACGGGGCTAAGATTACAGAACAAGGCAGATGGAGCGCGCGGAACACATACCTGGTATTCGTTAAACAAAGCAAATACAAATTCAATAGCGAATTCCAGCCATGTGTTTTTCAATTTATTTACTTTTTTGGCCTCACTCCCGTGTTCCGCGCGCTCTATCTGCCTTTTGTTATGTATTCTGTGGCACGGGGTGTTAGCCATTGTTAGCCTATCTTTTGATACAGTTGTTAGACTGTTCAATGGATAATAATAATGTTTGATCAATATGATACAGTTGTTACATGGGAATCATTATCATAATCTGCGTGCCCTATTCGCAATAATCGTCATTAGCTTCTACTTTTTACGTTCCTGAGGATTTAATCTCTGCTCAGCATAAAAACAATGATTTTTACATGGTATGAATATGTCAAATTTAATTTCATACACACAAACTTTGACATTAACAAGGTTAGTGAGAACATCAGATTTTTATATAATAAAACAAAATAAACTTATTCACCGAAATATCTTAAAAATACGTTTTAATTAAATTAATCTCTACCTTTACATAATATATACATCTAAAAGAACGAGAAGGGTAAAGTATAGTAATGTGAATTCCTCGAAAAGAGTACCTACGCGCTTGCAGGAATTTTCATCTAAACATAAAATGTAATTAGTCTGCCTTTACATGCAGTGATGAAAATTTCAATGACCTTTTCCTAGGATAAAAGAAGCATGATAAATCTTACTATTCACTAATGAAGACATGGGCTAAAAGATTAAACGCAGGGGCAGTTCACCTATCGTTGCTATTATCCATTGGTAGTGGGGACAATTAACTTAGAAAGGAGGAAATAGAAAAAAGCAAGCATGATGATCGTAAATAGCCAGGCATGTACTACAAAGTATACCCTACTAGAAACACCCTGCATGTTATCTCGCGATGTTTTCTTCCACTAAAAATTTAAGGTCATTGTTGAATTTAAACCCATGACACGGTATCCTAGGCGTACAAATGTGGTTTTATTGTCGTAAAAAAAGACTTAAAAGAACATTACACCATGGAAATTTTGCACAGGAGTTCGCTTACATAAAGGTGAGCGCTAAGAAATTATTTCTCAAAAATCAACCCCAAGGAGGTAGAATAGGGTAACGCGATGAACCGGCGGGTGTAAAACTTAATATTTCAATCAAAAAGATACAGGTGTAAAACTAGAAAGCAAATTTATTTTATTTATTTATTGTGAGAAGACCAACAGCTGTTTAATACAAAACTTTGAACATTAATATTCATCAGGAAGCCAATAACAGGTCTTCACGTATAGGTACTAGTATAACAACTAAATCTGTGATCAGTTACACGACACACTCTTTACATAATCATCATGATCCTATAATGTCCTACTGCTGAGCACAGGCCTCCTTTCACAAATCAGGGTGAAAGGGAATGGGCAGATACTCCACCACGCGTGCCCACTGCGGATCGGTGGAGGGAGGCTAGTGGCCAACCTACTGTTGGAATTTTTCAAGCCGCCTAGGAGGCATCCAACTAGCTTAACGACTATCGCAATTAAGTGATAACCGGGACCAACGGCTTTACGTGCCATCCGAAGCACGGAAACGCTTGATTTGAAATACCACTAGGCGGTCACCCATCCAGGTACCGACCACGACAGACGTAGCTTAACTTTGCCGATCGATTAAGAACGGCTAATCATGCTACACCACGAGCGCTTCTACACTACTCTTCTTTACATAATATGGATATGAAAATACAATGAAACCAAATGGAATAAAACTAACTAAATGAACATAAAAATAAAATAGATAAAGTTGCGGTGGATAGCAATTAGTTGTTTAATTAACGTTTAACTAATTGTTTTAGATTTCATCTGTCCTCTTTCCCAAGTTCCAACTTTACTGCGATAGCACTATTTTATACTTTATAGGTACTGTATGTTCGGGTGGTGTGGTAGTTAAACTTTATAATAAGTTTAAGTCTAGTCACTGAAGCGCTCGTGGTGTAGCATGATTAGCCGTTCTTAATCGATCGGCAAAGTTAAGCTACGTCTGTCTTGGTCGGTACCTGGATGGGTGACCGCCTAGTGGTATTTCAAATCGAGCGTTTCCGTGCTTCGGAAGGCACGTAAAGCCGTTGGTCCCGGTTATCACTTAATTGTGATAGTCGTTAAGCTGGTTGGATGCCTCCTAGGCGTCTTGAAAACTCCAACAGTAGGTTGGCCACTAGCCTACCTCCACCGATCCGCAGTGGGCACGCGTGGTGGAGTATCTGCCCATTCCCTTTCACCCTGATTTGTGAAAGGAGGCCTGTGCTCAGCAGTGGGACATTATAGGCTGACGATGATGATGATGATGAGTCACAGAAGAAATAATTATAGAGCTAAATTATTAGTTTAAAACAATGACTAGTCGAATTGTATACTGGCTGGTTACCATAAGATACCTATTTACGAAACCTATATAGGGCTTGTCATGCTGATATCATCATCACCAGTCATATTCCACTGCTGAGCACAGGCCTCCTTTCACAAATCAGGGTGAAAGGGAATGGGCAGATACTCCACGCGTGCCCATTGCAGATCGGTGGAGGTAGGCTAGTGCTCAACCTACTGTTGGAGTTTTCAAGCCGCCTACAACATGCTGATATTATTACAATATATTCATGTCTGATATTTAAAACGATAAATTTTATCTAATAAACATCATCAGCACAGAATTATCATGGTCGTGCCAGTCTCCCTCGGGTGAACAAATATCACCATGTATATTTAAAACACAACCATTTCGCATGTTAGATTTTGCTATTTTCCCCGTCCTTTTTTAACTGGGATAGACAGACGAAGTCGGATGGACTGACCGACGGATGACTGGACTTAACACTTGAAACTATTACATTCTATATTCCAAACAAACATTATCAGGTATTACATTCAATATTAAGTATAAGTAAACTCGTATAAGGATCGTGGAAAAAAGTTGTAAAAACAATTTTGAAGGAATCTTAAGGTTTAACCGGATTATTATGATGAACTGTCTTATCTTTTTTACCATTATATATGGAACCTACTTATACAAATTTCAAGTTTGTAGACTTTATTCTAAGTTTTCGCGATGAATTAGTGAGAGATAGTAGCATTTTAATTAATGTGGCAAATGTAGCGCTAAAGATAATAAAACTCTTTATAAAATTTGTAGTTTAAATTGCTTTATTCCACCCCAGACTCAAGTTAATGGCATAACTACAGACTCTATTACTGTGTTTAAACAATATAACATGGGTTCTACTTGATGTAGGTATTTCTCTTTTTTATTATGTTTACGCTGAGGTTCTCCAAAGGGAGTAACAGCATGGGGTTCTTCAAGAAGTTTGTGAAGAGATTTTTTCAGGATCTGTAACGGGCGAGTCTAGTTTAGGTGTAATTATGTAAGTAACAAGTATTACAAGATCTGGTTTCCATATTACAACTCTGCTTAGTTTGAGATCATATGGCCGTGTGTGAAATAGAGCAGGAGACAAACTGTTCATGTATTTTGTGCCCTCACCATTTCATTTAAATTGCAGAATAGTTACATCCTCTTCTGTGGAACCTTTTCTTTAATTTAAAATTATTGTTCAATTAGATAAGCATATATTTTTTTTTTTTTTTTTTATACCACTTAGGTGGAAAACAAGCATACGGCCCGCCTTATGCTAAGCGGTTACCGTAGCCTATGGACGCCTGCAACACCAGGGGTATCACGCGCGCGTTGCCAACCCTGCAGAAATCTCTTCACACCCTTTTTGAAGAACCCCATGCTGTACTCCATTGGGAAAACCACGGCGGGGAGCTCATTCCACAGTCTGAGCGTCCGCGGAAGGAAGCTCCTTTGAGCCCGCACAGTACGAAACAATTCAGGTTTCAATATGTGAGGATGGACTCCCCGTCGATGGCGAGAGTTGCGATGGTAGAAAGTAGCCGTGGGCATCATCTTAAACAATTCTTCAGAACACCGTCCGTTGTACAAGCGGTAGAACACACATAAGGAGGCAAAGTCTCTCCTCAGACTGAGGGGCTCTAAACCGCTTGTAAGCTCGGGATCGTCAACAATTCTGATGGCACGTCGTTGAACCGAGTCTAAAGGATCAAGCTGGTATCCAGTTGCCCCCGCCCATAGATGACAGCAGCAGCAGCATATAACTAGCTATACAGATTAAAATTTTAAAGTTTTTATTCTAGGTATTCTATTTTATTTGATGTTTGCTAAGATATTATTATTAACAATTTGTTTACTAAAGTGTATTTAGTTGTGGCTTCAGATGATATTTAAATTAGAAATACGCTAATTAAGATTGTGTGTATAAATTCATTCATTAGCGGGTATTCAAGTATGGTGACTAAAACTTTTCGACTGTAAATAATCTTAAAAGCTTCGTAAATTGGATGAAAGAACCTATATTAGAGCAATTTGTTTATTTAGTTGGCTTGGCAGAATAAAATATTTATAGAGATAAAAAATTGTGAATAGCAGTTAAGTTTTAAGGCAACTGAAATAGGTATAAATAATGTTCGGTCAATCGGTCTTAATTCAAATAAAAAAAAGGTATCATAATGGTAAGAAGCATGTTTTAATGGCGAGGGGATAAATTGAACACGATGTATTCGAAATGTGTTGTTTTTTTCCAGCATCACGGATAATGTGTTTCCTAGAAATTGATTTCAAAAAAAAAAACATATCAGAAGGACATTTCATTGACTTTAAGTAGGTATCGAGAGATAAAAAGATTCTAAAGTGATACATTTTGAAATATACGATTCACGATACAGCATTTCGTAAATTGCTTATTGGAATACATGTTCATAATGCTTATTTTTTATATTAAAAGCTTTTTATTGCATTTTCGGGTGAAACCGTGAAAGTTGAATTTCACCCATTTCCAGTGGTCGGATAGACTTATTAGTATACATTAGTGTATTGGAAGATAACGCAAGTACAGTCAACAAAAAGAACTGTCACCAAAAAAGGCTTGCATACAATTTTATTTTTGACAAACCTTATTTATATCAATAATTATAATTAAATTATTACACGCACAATCCAGTACCAACATACCTACTAATTTTATATTTATATGTTATTGTCATCAAATACTGAATAATTTGCAGTTTTATTATTGCGATTTTACTTGATAGTTCCATATCCAGATAGCTTCAAATCAAAATATTCTACCAATATATTTGAAAGCCAGTTTATGTACCGATCATAATAATTGTCTATCTACATAATGAATAATTCAGTATTGTCACTTCTATTGTAAATATCTACTGAATATTGTTCTAGATACATGATCAGGTATTGTGCTACTATGAAAATAATCACTTACAAAAATAATATATCAATGCCTCGTTACTTACATTATTTATACATTGATTGTATTTTGATATCAATCAATAGTGGCCCTTCCACTAAAAATACATTAATTAGGATCTGCCCCCTTAACACCTTCAATATCCATTCAACCAATGTTTTTGTTTCAAAATACCTACTACAGAATGTATGAAAAAGTGACATTTTACTGAAAAACAAGAGAGGTAGAGCATAGCATTATTTCGCTCAAAGAGCAGCTCGACTGGGGAAGTACCTCCACCTTACAGAATACCGCAGCCAAATAACTTTATGTTGTGTTCCTGCGCGTGAGTAAGGTCGCCAGAGCTCATTAGGAGGGAAGGTTCGGTAACGCGTGAATGATGCCCCATGTGTTGCAAGCTTCCATATGGCTACGGTTACCGTTTACCATCAGGTGCACCGTATGCTTGTTCTTCGTCTTGCGACTAAGTCGCAATTTTTTTATCGCTATACCAGTTGATGGTTGCGTGGCTAGCTCACACGGTACATATTTTATCAGCAAAAAACTTACAAGTTAAAATAAAAAATAACTACTGCCCGGCATAAAACTAACAAAAGAGTAAAAAAAATATTGTCATTGTCAAATTCAAATTTTTCATGTGTAGATAAGATGACAAATAATAATTAACATAACATGAAACGCTGTTAGGTCACTTGGGATGATACATACAAACCTGTTCAGGCATTTTAAATTTAGGAAACTCTTATACATACATAAATCCTGAAAAAATAACACTCCATATTTAGGTAGTCATTTAAATATCTTTGAGATAATAAATCAGCACTTGCATTTCAGTTATCTATAAATATAACCGAAATGACATGATATTCTCAACTTTACTCGTTGTTCTTCGTGGTCCCAAGATATAAACCTAACGAAATCGGAAGTAAAAAAGTAGTTAAATCAAGTGAAATCATTTAGTATTAGTTTAATCGTTTTAATTTTTACTCCAACATAAATAACAGCCGCAGTACATTCCAGCAGGCAATCAATTCTTACAAAATGCAACAAGATTGCTGCAATTTGATACTTCATAAAGTGGCGTTTTCTGTGAATAAGGATCATTATTCATTCAGGGATTGTTGGCTATGTAAGTAATCAGCGAATAATTTAACGATGTTCTTATAACTTTCAGACGGACTTATTACCCTATTTCATACAAATTAAAAATAAAACGTACTATAGAGAATTTGTAAAGAAGTTTTTTTTATACTACTAAGGTGTCAAACAAGCATATGGCCCGCCTGATGGTAAGCAGTTACACCAAGGGTGTGTTACACGCGCGTTGCCGACCCTCAGGAAATCCCTTCACACCCTTTTTGAAGAACCCCATGCTGTACTCCAATGGGAAAACCACTTCGGGGAGCTCATTCCACAAACTGAGCGTCCGCGAGGGAAAACTCCTTTGAGCCCGCACAGTTCAAAATAGTTCTGGTTTCAATGTATGAGAATGGGCTCCCCGTCGATGGCGAGAGTTGCGATGGTGGAAAGTAGCCGTGGGCATCAAGTCGAACAATTCTTTAGAATACTCTCCATTGTACAAGTGGTAGAGCCCGTGGGTAGAACACACATAAGGAGGCAAAGTCTCTCCTTAGACTAAGGGGGCTCTAAACCGCTTGTGAGCTCGGGATCGTCAACAATTCTGATGGCACGTTGCTGAAAACGGAGTCTAAGGCTTGGGCCTTATCGCTATTATCAAGTATTATTATTATTAAGTATTTATCTTAACTAGAATAAATAATCTTAAATGCGAAAATGAGTCGGTTTAGATGTAAAGTCGTGAAAGGGTAACTAACAGAAAGCTTGCATGGCTCACTTGGGGGGACTGGCCAGTTTAAAGGATGATTTTTTAACTGGGCATGTATACTATAAGGATTTGGCCACCCATGCGTAGTTAAGAAATCTTCGCTATTTTTTTTGGTAAGTAATTCCCACTACGATGACGAATTCACAAAATAAATGTAATAAGTCTTGTTTTGAAAAGAGTAATAGCTGAGTTTATTGACGGCACTTCTCAGCAAATGCAGGTCTCAGGAACTAGTATTAGAGTACTAGAGTCAGACTTTTCATAAATGCCTGCGAAGGTCTATTTGTTTTTTTTCTTTTTTTATATTTCAGTTGATATTAATGATCTTTTATAGCTCATACTCCTGACTGCTGTGACGTAGCACATCACGCCACCTCGAACCATCCAGCCGCCGCCGCCGCCGCAGCGCAGAGGGGAAAGTTACCGCCCGCGGGACGCCCGCGCACCGCGCACCGCGCGCCACGTACCTCACCCCGCGACCTTCTTTATAAGACCGCGCACTCCATTGCGAGAGTGCAGTCGGCCTGGCGCTACCGTACAACCAACACGAGTCGGTTCGGGTTACCAAATACGACATGTGTTGGCCATTGCGGTGAGGTCTGTCCGTCTGTACCGAAACCCTGGTAATTTTACCCGAGGGTACCGTCCGCGTCCCCATACCGCTTTCCCTGTAAGCCAGTATATTCATCGTCTCCTCGCACGTCACCATTCCATGGGTTGATGCACCTGTCGGTTCGGGTTACCAAATACGAACAGGTGTCATCTCCCGGAAAAGTACATTCAAGAAGCGATTTACAAAGAGGATAAAAAAAATATACCTTTTCACCGTAAGTAAATAATTGTGTAAATTTAACAAGTTGCTACCGATAAAACCGAGAGTAAATAAATATAAAAATAAAACCCGGTCAATTTCATTTCAAAATAAAAAAAAAATAAACAAATAAAATACGTTTAATTCCATACGTTATTAATCCGTGTTCCGTTAAAAAAATAAAATCCGTTAAGGAATTGAACCCGTTAAAAAAAAAAAAAAAAAAAAGAACCGTTAAGGAATTGAACCCGTTTAAAAAAAAAATACATTGTTGGAGGTAAGTTAAATAAATAAATTAATTAAGTGTATTCCGTTATTTCCGTTAATAGAAAAAAAACATTCCGTTATAATCAAATAAATAAATAATTTAACCGTCAAATGTCCACAAATTGGATTTATAACTTGAAAAAACCAGAACTCATAAAAGAAATACAAGAAAGAAATATTTCAATTGAGGGTTTAACCGTTGACCAGCTCAGGAAAATCCTGTCAACAGACAGCAAAAGCACGAAGATGACAGACAATCCCGGAACAAGTCAAGACAGGACATCCGCATCCGAATCCGAATCAAACTCCGAAAAACCACAGAGTAAGAACATGATGAATCTACTCAAATTGGTAAACAGTTACGGTATTTCATACGACATACGTAACGAACCGGTGGATTTTATCGAAACATTGGAAGAAATAAAATATACCAATGATATAAAACCACAAGAAATGCTGCAGATTCTACCAAAGGTTTTAAAAGGCAACGCCAAAGCGTGGTACCGAAACAACCACCACATATGGACGTCGTGGGAAATCTTCATAGAAGAATTTAAACTTAATTTCTTTCCCCAAGACTACAACTCAAAACTTCTAGGAGACATAGTCAGAAAGAAGCAGTACTTCAAACAAAACTTCGTAAGTTACTTATCAGAAATACAAACGTTGATAAGAAGATATGGTAAGCTGTCAACGTCCGAACAATTAGAACGCATATACGAAAATATGAATGCCAAATATAAATATTACGTGAAAAAGAACGACTTCAATAATCTCTCAGAGTTAATAAAACTAGCAAGAGAACATGAAGAAATCTCAACTCAAATATATACAGAAAGGCAACCGAAAAATTACGAAGAAAACATAAGGAAACCATTTTTTCAGAAGAAAACACAGTGGAACAACAAAGAAACAAATCAAACGACTAATACCGGGAAACAGACCAGCTTTATACACAACTACGATAGTAAGAAGTGTTGTTGGAGCTGTGGAAAAAGAAACCATACAACAAAAGAATGCACTGGTAAACGCTTAGTCTTTTGTAGTCAGTGTGGCCGAATGGGAATATTAAGCAAAAATTGTTGTAGAAGGCAACAAACCCAAAACGAAAAGTATACTCAAAAATCAAATACCGTAGGATCTGACGATGTAAATGATCCAAGAATTTTCTTAGATGTTGAGATACAAGGACAACAATTTAAAGCACTGTATGATACTGGATCAACAAACTCGTATATAAACGAAAAAGTATATAAGATACTACCCGAAGAAAAAGAATCCGTCAACCAAGAAGTACATAGAATACTACTAGCCGATGGAAGTAAATTAGAGTTATCAAAATTCCGAGACATAGATCTAAAGATAAATGAAAAAGTATTTAAACATCGTATGTACGTCATGCCAAGAGCAACGCACACAATATTAGGAATAGACCTAATAAAACGATTGAATATGAATATAGACATTCAAAACGTAGATAAAATTAAACCATCAGTAAAAAAATCAAAAACGAGAAGGAAGAAGCGAAAACAGAATATAGTAGCCGATGAATTAACAAGAAAACCGACATGTGCAACCGTTAAAAAACCTGTTACCGAAATAAAAGATTGGTATACAAAGAAAACCGAAGCTATCAAGACAGAACCGAATATTTTTCCTGAATTTAAAATCATAGAAGAAAACCTTTACAAACGAATCATAAACCCGTCATATGGTACAAAATTAGACTCATCATCCAAATGGAAACTTTGTGTACCGAAATCGAAAAAAGAAGAAGTAATCAAAGAAAACCACGATAATCCGACCGCTGGACACATAGGAACAGCAAGAACGTTAGCGAAAGTAGCCCACATATACTATTGGCCAGGAATGTTTAGAGACATAGCCAAATATGTTAAAAAGTGTACCATTTGCCAAACACCCAAATCCGAATATATCCAAAATAAAGAAATAACGCACGTAGATAACCGAAGTAAACTGTATGACTTAGTTAAAATTAATCACAGCCGAAAATCTGATTACCAAAAACCGAATGATTATAAACAAAGAAAGTACACGAAACCGAAAATTAAACCATTTGCATTAAAAACGAATTTTCCAGTACCGGATAAATCAATAAATTTTTGTGCCAAACTCGCACCGAATTGTACAGGACCTATCCAAACAATTGAAAAACAATCACCGGTAATAAATTTATTGAAGGATCCTAACTCCAAAAGAATAATAACGGCACACATAAAAGTATTGAATAGAAATATGCATCCGAATTATTCCGAATAAATATAAAACTCAATAACATAGAGGGTAGATCATGATAACCGATAACTGAGCGAGATCCAGAATACCAAAAATTTTAGAAGTACCCTCACTTTAGTTAAGAAAAAGTTGACATAGGAAAACAATAGAAAGGAAAAGAATATTTTCAGAGGAACTTGAACATCAATTATATTGGTGATTTTTACAGGTAAAAATCTCCATTCCCGGGAGAGGAGTGTGACGTAGCACATCACGCCACCTCGAACCATCCAGCCGCCGCCGCCGCCGCAGCGCAGAGGGGAAAGTTACCGCCCGCGGGACGCCCGCGCACCGCGCACCGCGCGCCACGTACCTCACCCCGCGACCTTCTTTATAAGACCGCGCACTCCATTGCGAGAGTGCAGTCGGCCTGGCGCTACCGTACAACCAACACGAGTCGGTTCGGGTTACCAAATACGACATGTGTTGGCCATTGCGGTGAGGTCTGTCCGTCTGTACCGAAACCCTGGTAATTTTACCCGAGGGTACCGTCCGCGTCCCCATACCGCTTTCCCTGTAAGCCAGTATATTCATCGTCTCCTCGCACGTCACCATTCCATGGGTTGATGCACCTGTCGGTTCGGGTTACCAAATACGACTAGGTGTCACCTCCCAGGAAGGTACGTTCAAGGAGCGATTCCCCGTACCGTTTAGGCAAGATCACGCCGCGCCCTCTATTAAAGTGCTAGACATAAGTATTAGCTATAGAGTCTCAGATATATGTATTTATAATTAATAAATCAATTAGCGGCAACTTTGTAATCATTGATTGGTGTTTTCTTTATAGCTCTCCGATAGGTTACCCAAGTAGGCAGTTAACAGTAGAACCCCACTGGTTACCTTAATGAACGAAGCCTCACTTCGTTACACTGCAAACTGTTACAATTCCCTATAGAAACAGCGCAATTCTACGAATAAACAGTAGTGTGATATATTTTTTCTATCGTGCTCGCTCGATCAGTTCGGGCGATATGGTTCGCGGTCCGGTGGATGCACTGCGAGTGACACGTAACTATATATTGCCTACGTTTTGCCGGTTGCCGGTTCGCAACCGGACCGAACACGGAATGTAGCTTGGTTAATTCCACATAATTGTTGCTGGCAACGGTTAAATTTAAATTACTTAGAACTGAATATTTGCAACAGGTATTTGCAGAATTCAACATTGTAAAATTAAACCCAATGAGAGGTAACGCTGGAATTGTAAAGCTGATTTTAATTATATTTATCGTTGTTAGGCCTTATCTAGTCACAAATCAAAATTAATGTAAAAACTGCTGTGTAGATAATATTGCATTGGATTTTACAAACTCTTACCGACGTAACTAGCTATTAAAAGTAAAGGAATTATGTTAAACCATAAGTAAAATAATAAAGTTGCCTGATAAATGAATAAAGTTGCTGCCTAGAAAATCATGAACTCAAATAACTCACGTAAATTGGTTATCGATCGAAGTTCACAAGAAACATATCATTACCCCTTCACACATTCCCCTTCAGACCCAAAAACCTCAATCCCAAACGATAGTCATTAAAATCAAATCCAGAAACGTTGTTTAAATAGACTTTGCAAATTGTACCCCGATGACACTGTATCATTAATTTATCACGGGTCCGGGGTTGACCTACTGCGACTTAATCGCTCTCGTCTTCACGTTTTGAGGGCGCCAATTGAACTTAATTAACTCAGTGGATTGTCCTAATTTCCTTCAATGTACCACTAGTGAAGGGAGCGAAACAGAATGTTCATATTACCGGGAAAAAGTGCCGCTTTGAAGTCGGAAGTCTTAGGAAAAATAAATGACAAAAGGCTTAAGTAACGAGGTTTACGAAAAAGGTTGGGTACTCAGAAGTAAGAGCGTAGCAGCTTAGCTATGACGGAATCCTTAGCTACTAACCCCCTTACTCATAAAACGTTATTTAACTAATATACTGTTCAAAGGGTCACGTAAAGAACGTCACTCTATTGTCATTTTTGACTGTCAAATAACGTTACATTATTTACGTGACAATTTAATCAGTATTTTAGTTAAATAGCGCTTTATTAGTAAGGGGTGAGTTTTTAAGTTACTTATGAAATCCTAAATATTCCGCTTAAAGTTAATTGCGGATTCGATAAGCCTAACAGGGAATTGGTCCTCAATGATATTTGTAGGAATACACAGGTTTCAGTACCTAAATAATGTTACGTATCTGCCAATTACAGCAATATTGGATTATTAGCTCCGTTGCAAGCTTTGTTAACTCTATTGTTGGCTTTGTAGGAGCAACCACAAAGTAATGTCAGAGCGGGGTGGGTAGCTTAGAGCACTATCCTACGATTTTAACTACAGAGTATTAATATATCTAGAAATAATGACCATTATTAGTCTCAGATATACGTGTGGTTTTCCCGTGATCAAAACTTTCCTTTTTGACTGTAGATAGGTTTCACCACAATCAATCCACAATATCATGGTTAGTGCGGATGTGGTATAAGGCGGTAAGTACAAAACCTTGAATTAAACTAGCTACTAAGCTTACCTATACAAAGTATTCTGCTAAATACATTTTATATTTAGAGTGAATTTTTAAGGGTTCTCGAGGCAAAATTCATCCTGTATGAGGTAAAAAGTTTTCTGTAAGTTTTAACAAGTCTTGATATTTTTCAACAACATAAAATAAATTTCTTACCTTGTTTTATAGCGAGGATCAGCATAATGATCCAAAAATGACATGACGAGATCTGCAACCGAACCATCGCCCACAATTTTCTGGTTTATTGCACCATCACTTATAATCCTCACGATATTACTAGTTTATTAGCACATTATTATCACAATAAAAACTTAAACATAATTTTAATAAAATGTATCTTGCCACTTATTTGATTTCAACTAATTTATTGTCATATCGCCACAAGCACTGAAACAAAAAGAAAAGTAGAGTTTAAATAATGAAACTACGAAATGAAAAAATCTTATCACAAAAAATTTTTTGCCTTATTCTCAGAGAAGGCTTCTCGGAAACCTCCCTCACAATTATAAAGCGATCGTTCACAGAATTACGTACACGTGCGTAATATTACGTGTGCGGTAAATAACTGTTGCTCACTCAACCCTTTCTGAAGTCCCTTAAGCATAACCAAGTAAAATATTGCAAGATTATCACGGTCGCCATTTAGAAACTGCTTACCCGAAAGGACATGTTTGCTACAAATGCCCTAGGTATTTGTCTAATGTGAAAGGGGGTTGTTATCGTCCTACATCAGTCCCTACATGATAATAAAGGGTTTTCCCAAACCCTTGGCTATCCAACATTTTATTCAATGAACCTTCAATATATCTTCGAGTGGACGTAACTTTCCGGACCCTTCGGTTTCCTGTTGTTAAAATATTTAGTGTGTACTACTCGCCTGAATTGTTCTATTCGTAAAAATGGTGTTAAACAACTATTCTAGTTTAAATCTAATTAGTGTTGCAATAGTATCTGAAAATTAAGCAATTTCGAAATTTAATAAGTTTGATCACTCTATTATTGGTGTTAATGAATGCTGGGATAATTATTGAGGTTATCAACCAAAAAGTTTTACTGTTTAGTTGTTGTATCGATAACCGACTCCTTTTAGGTATTTTTTAACGTTTTTTTTTTGTCTATCATTATAATTTTAACGTAGGTACAACAACATTATGAAAGTAAGTGATGATTATGTCCCGAAATACTGGATTAGGAAATTTAACAAATTTTGCCTAATATTATTATTTAATTATACTGGGTGAAGATTTCGAGATGGCATATTTTCGAAACCTATGTTGGATTTGTCATGGTGAACAACTTTTATGGGAACAACACTGAAATCCCAAAAAAAAAACTACATTTCTTACATTATGATCGAGCAAGGTTGACATTTTGTAAGAAAAGTTAAAAAGAATAATTGAGATTTCAGTGTTGGTCCCATAGTAAAAGTTGTACAGCATGACTAACCCAACATAGGTTTCGAAAATATGCCATCTCGAAATCTCCACCTATATACTCCACATAAAGTAAAACGCGAATTTAATGCAACAATTGTCCCCAGATCCTTTGCACCTTTTCCTCAAATTTCAATATCTAGTTCACTGTTGAACAATCATCGATCAAGTAGTGCTAGTCGGCTGCTAGCGACTTCAACATTGATAAATGGGGCGACAACTTTACGTTATCCTTCACAAAGTCTTCGTATTTAGGTACATAATAAGAACAAGAACTGATTAGCATTTTTAAACCAAACGCTAATTAAGAACACAAAATAAATTAAAATAAAATTTGACTAAAATATTAGGTTCTCTCTCTTAGTACCTAAACCTTTTTTGAGGAGAGTTTCTCTTTTGCTTTGAGGTCAACATTTATTTTATCTTCCCCACCAATCCATTTCGGCTTTACCTTTAACTTCTCCCAAATTAATTGTCTTAATAAAACAGGTTATTCTTTGGCAAGATCTTCGGAAAATATGAAGAATGAACTATGAAAATAAAACAAACCAAATATTTTTTAATCATGTTTAGTCAGTGACTTAAAAAAAGGCGGACGTAGTCTCTCTTACAAAAAAGTGTATCGCTCAAGTCGACCACCACGCGGTACGTACAAGCCGGCACGCATACATTCACACACATTAGTCGAGCACGGGTAAACGGCAACATAGTCTCGTTTCCCGCGGAATAGCCAACTAATGTGTGAATGTGTGCTTGAGAGGTGGCCGACTCATAGATACAGTTTTTTGTTAGCGAGAATATGTCAATTTTTTTTTAACGACCTTGATCGTTGTTATCGTCGTTAATCTTGAGTATGCTCTCCTCATATCAGGAGCAATTATTTTAAACGTGAGGAAAACTTCTTCGCTAAAGTAATTATTTGCTATAAAGACATTTTAAGATTCCTGCCTCAGAGCGACAGAGCTTGCCTCACACGCAGTAAGCTGTAGATTTATTATAAAACATGAGATAGGTACATTTTATACCGTTAGATACTTTAAAGCTCTCCGACGCAGCTGTTGCTCGGACTAATTAACTTCTGCTAAGCTAAATACTTAAGACTGCCGCGTAATTATTTTCAAAGATAGGCTTCGCCTTGTTTAAACAAAAAGCACTAAAGAATTGAAACACAATATTTACCTGTAGATATGTGTGTTGGTGACTTGGAACTAGTTATGACGTCAGAAGGCGAACCCACCCAGAGCCAAACCCTAGTTACCAGTGCAGTGTGACACCCATAAAAGTTATTGACTTATGTGTTTTAACTCCTTTTGAACCCGTTTCAAACATTATTGTATATTTTTTAATGTTTATGTTTATCTATTGTAATATAGGCGTGTTGTAATTAAATTTAGTTTAGTTTATACCTCTGCATAATACCGTGTGGTGGGGTAATATTATTAGCGAATTCCATCCTTCTAATATCATAAATGAGAATGTTTATGTGTATGTTATTTTACCAGTCAGCTCCGTAATGGCTGCACGGATTTGGATAAAATTTGACTGGAATAACATAGGTATACTTTATTTAATGTGGACGGGATAAATCAATGAGGCAAAAGTATTAAACAATTTTTATCCCTCTATAGTAACACATCGCATTTGTGGATACCCTACGCTCAATAATAGAATTTTTAATGAGCTACTTTCAACACAGAACAGAAGTGTACTATATCATGTTTTTTTTGAGTATTATGAACGCAAAATTTCAAATCGATAGGATATTTTTTAAATAAATTTATAAGTGTTCTAAAAGTTTACAACTTATCGCAATACGTTAGAATTTAATGAAATATAATTCTTACAAAGGCTATTTTCCTAAAGATAACCAAAAATACAATGTATAGGTACTTTATTTCGCTAAAGAATTGTTTGAACAACCCATTATAATGAAAACTCAAACAATGACAACGTTCGAAATCAAACCGACCTTTGTCTTGGGAATGTACCTAATGAAAAACAAACAGGTTTGTTTGTTCGTAAATTGAAGAAAAAAGCGAGGTATTTACGCTACCTTGAAACAATTTAAGTTGAATCTAAACAAAGAAACAAAATACAAGTACAAACAGTATTCATATTGAAACTGTGCGTTACGCTCGTGTAAACTCTGTAAGTACCTAAAGGTAAGCCAACGAGAGGAGATGAAATATGTAAACAACCGATCTCTACTGAGTTACATTATGATTGCGAGCGATAATTACCTCTCGCATGCAATAATGACGTAAGTTGGTCGACGACAGCTGTAGCTGTGTGATTTGTGGTACAGGAAAGTGGTCGGTAAAGCAGTCAACATAACTTGAAATAAAAAAAATAGTTTGTTTACATTCTCACACACATAAGAGGCACCTTCAAAGTGAGACCTATCCCAGATAAACTACAGGAGTGCCGTCTGCGGTGGTACGGACACGTTATGAGGCGACCATCTGACCACATGACCAGAAAAGTTCTAGATACTGAAGCTAAACCCCGAGGACGAGGAAGACCCCGAATCACATGGATGTCCGTAGTAAATAAGAACCTCAAAGAAGCCCAAGTCAACAAAGAGACGACCCAGGACCGAACTGCCTGGAAACGCATGACACGGAGGGCCGACCCCAAATAAAATGGGAAAGGGCCAGGCAAAGAAGAAGTTTGTTTACATTCTTTATCTCGACTCGCTGGCTTACCTTCAGAATGCAATAGGTGAAAATAGATGTGCAATTTTGTGCATATTTACTTCTACTTCTGGCGCAAAATGTGACCAAATACAATTCATTGATAAGTTTAAACCGTCTTCTCCATTATAAACTTTAACTAAGCCAAATGTCAAACTCCGTTCGCTTATTATTCTTAAAAAGAAGTTTAAACATATTTCTTCACGTATTTATATTCCTACCAATAGATTCCTTCCAATTCGAATTGCTCGTCAAGAAACTCGCTTTCTGCTTTAATTTATTCTATAAATGAGAATGCATTTTAAGAAATGATTCCTCGAGGTACGGGACTTTGAAAAATAATTTCTCATTTAATCCGTGATTACGCGCTACAATGCAAAGCAAACGGAACTTCGCGATTATTTCCCCTCGTCGCTTTCTCATTTCTTCTTTTACTAAACCATTGCGTAAACGTTGCTTGTTTCTGTAATCAACAATTTTTCAATGTTGATTATTATTAGGATATTTAATACGTATCATATATTCAAGATTGTATTTATAATATACTAGCTGTCCCCCGCGGTTTCACTTCCATGATAATTCGTTGAGTAGTTGAGGCGTGAAGGCGTAACAAACAAACAAACTCACTTTCGTATTTATAATATTAGTTAGGATGATTACACAAAACTAACAACATTGTCATTTAAAAACATAATAGTATAGGTACATACTCGTACTTAATTTATTCATTTCAATACATGTACAGTTTAAACCGCAAGCTTGAAAATGATTAAATAGTATGGGAGTATTTTCCAAAATTCTACCCCTAAAGGGGTAAATAATAGATTGCGAAAATAGGAGATATTTATGGGGTACCTATATTAAAACGAAGCTAAATCGAAATTGGCCCAATTTAAAAGATACAAAAATCTTGAAGAAATCATCCACTCAAATTCCACAGAGAATATTCACAATTTACTGCACTTGTGGATTCCATTTATTTTCCAGTCCCTTAGGAATTTTGAATTATGTTGCGTGGCGTTATGTGAACATCGGATTTGAAAATATTTTGATTGGGCTTTAAAAGAGCATTTAAAACATGTTTTAAATTAAATTTAAGAAGTGTTAATGTTAAAAGAAACAAGTAGGTGAACATAGCCAAAAATTAAAATAAAGTACGCAATAAAGAGGCATAAATAAGCTCAGAGTCACTCAGCGAGCTATGGAACGAGCTATGCTCGGAATTTCTCTACGTGACAGGGTCCGAAATGAGGACATTCGTAGGAGAACAAAAACGACGGACATAGCTCGTAGAGTTAGTAAGTAGTACGATGTGGCAATGGGCAGGCCACATCGCTCGAAGAGCCGATAACCGATGGAGAAGGAAGGTTCTCGAGTGGCGACCACGTACTGGAAAGCGCCGAGCGGGACGACTTCCCACCAGGTGGACCGACGACCTGGTCAGAGTCGCTGGGCGCCGCTGGATGGAAGCGGCCCAGAACCGTTCGAAGTGGAAATCAATGGGGGAGGCCTATGTTCAGCAGTGGACATCCATGGGCTGATATTATTATTGCGTTATATTATTATCATATCATTATGATGACGCAATAAAGATCGTCACATTTATTTTATCAGGTTTTAAAAATAATTAGTTTTATTGAGTTTTGTAAAGCAGAATCTTTTTTCTTCTTTTCGAAGTTAATAAAGTTTGAGCTCGTCTTCTTCAGTTGCAATTTCATTAAGGTAGACTCGCTAAGTTAAAGGCCACGGTATCTCAGTATATGTATAATGTACCAACCATATAACACAAGTTCAGGTAGGTAGGTAATAATAGCATAAATGTTCCTCCGTTAGTTTTTTCTAAAAACATCGTGACACAAATCCGTGTCTCATGAGTCGAATATGCCCTTTTTACATTAACGAACTCAGAAATCGCGAAAATATATGAAATTTGATATATTTCAAAAATAAACAGGATCCGCCTGCGGTTTATTTAACTTTTTCTAAATTATGATCAGAATCTAAACATTCAGACATTACAGTTTATATGCGCGTCTATTATCCACACAAATCTCGTATAAACAAATAAAAATTACAATATAATGGTAACAATATACTTAATGTTCTTCAGTGAGAGAAAATATAAAGCCCGAGATAAAATGGCAAAATATGAGGTCCGACAAATACTCTTTACAACACGAATGAGTCTTTGCAGTTTTAAAATGTACATGAGGGTTGCGATGTAATAAACAAAATATTCAGGGAAGGGGCGACGTATAAAAGAAGTAAATGAGTTTAAAATTTCCCAAGTACCGACCCTTGCAGGTATATAAACGGCTGACTTGAGGATGAACCTTTTTATGTTTTCGAAAGCTCGGGTTAGATATATAAAAATAATTGTATCTTTACAAAAGTCTCTTTTGACTGTGATAAGTATCACAACACGAGATAACAATGCACTTGTGATGGGACGGAATATACATCCTATTAATTCTACAGAAATAATAATACGCAAGTGTGTTTGTTTGTTACGTTATGTTGCCTCAACGGTGCAACTAATAATGATGAAATTTGGTACACAGGTGGGTCCTAACCTACAATAACATATATAGGCATGTGAAAACATCTAGTGCTTGTATCCATGATGGTTATTTTGGGGTTTCCCCCTACGGCCTCCACCTCCTCTCCCAGCCGTCCTTTTCCACACTCACTAGCTCTTACTGGTTGAAGTATATGATCCAGATACTTGTATAGCCTCATCTGGCCTCGCCTAAAGCTCATACTTTGTATGCACTTGCATAATTGCCTTTTAACTAGGTATTTACGTCACTGAGTTCCTTTAACTCATAACTTAATTCGTGTAATTATTTACAATCAGCTGCTCTTTTCTATATTTTTCTTGCCGACTGAATCTCTTCTTTATTGCCAAGACAGGCAAAGGCTCGACTCATACAGCCTCTTCAACCGCTGTCATTATTCTCAAAATGCTAACATATGTGATACTTTTTATCACGGTACATTTCTCAGGATAGCTCCTGAAACCGCCGGATAAAAACTAATTGTAACATTATTTATGAACATGATATATTCGCAACATAGTTTACAGATGGGTTAGTTATCTCCTCTGCCGATGGATATATTTTGCAATACCAGAAGAATTTACAATGAACTACCGATCTCAAAACCCTTTTTAAAAATCTTTTAATTATTAATTCCAAGGACTCTTTACGTTTGGCCACTGACCCGACGATAAGGGACAATGACAAAGCCTAAGTTGGAACCCGCTTACCCAGAAGAAACCTTTTTTTAATACTACTAACGTAGCATACAAGCATACGTAAGCCCACCTGATGGTAAGCGGTCGTCGTAGCCTATGGACACTTGCAACACCAGGGGTATCACTCGCGCGTTGTCAACCCTGCCAAACCCTTGGGAAAACTACGGAGTTTTACCACTTGCAGACTCATTAGTAAAATGTTGATGAGAAGTTTAATTTAAACGTATGTATAGCACTTAAATGTATACAAAGTACTTGGTTGTTAAGATACAAGTATATTATTTTACATTAACTATATCACATGCACGTATCTACCACACAGTACTTTCGTATGCAAATGAATGTGAAGCGCGTGATACGTTGGCACAACAGTTTTATACAAACGAAATGTTGGTTCATGTATATGCACCTAAATAATAATGATTTACGTTTTAAAAGGATTAATTGTGCATTGTTTCAGATTATTACGTTTTTTTTTTATACATCTTAGTCGGTAAACAAGCATACTAAAGGTAAGCGGTTACCCCATATGGACGCTTGCAACACAAGAAGCATAGCTCACGCGTTACCGACCTTTCCCCCCTCCCCTATGAGCTCTGGCTACCTTACTCACGCGCAGGAACAAGTTAAATTTATTTGGCTGTGGTATTCTTTAAGGTGGAGGTACTTCTTCAGTGGAGCTGCTCTTTGAGCGAATAAACGCTATGCTCTACCTCTCTCAAAATATTCTATTCGGAGATTATAAAATTCGCTCGTTATGAGTGAAATTAATAATAATATTAAATTTATAAAGGTATAACATATTTTTATGATACAAATAAAACTATCAGAAGTATAACATTCTCGTTTCAAAAGCAAGCAATTCACGACAGAGATAATGCATCGTACGAACCGCTAAAAAATGTGAGGTAATCCCTGATACATTGCAGGCAAAGCAAGAGAGGACTTTTAACTAGAACTACGCCACTCATTTGTCCACCCTGGGCCATTAAATACGCCTAGGTGACTATAAAAGTAATACAAACTTTAAAGGAGACTGGAATAACTTTTTCATTTGTTTTACCTTTTTTCCTCTGGGCAAATTTTAAATTAGATACCGACACAAAGTTTACCTTTTCTATTATAGATAGGGTTGTACTTGACTAAGGTAGGCAATGGTATAGAGTTATAGTAATCTGTGGTATAAGTCAAAGGTAGAAATACAAAAAATCATAATTATAATTAGGATCTCTTTAATGTTCTGTTTTCTGTATATCAACAACTTTTTTTATTTGTTTTCATTGGCTTCATCTCACAATAAGAAGGATTTACTTATTATATTTATTGGCATATTCAAAATCTTAGGCTGATTGGAGGGAGCCAGTTACCTACATAAGCTCTACATTGCTGCTGCTACAATTACTAATACTAGGAATCACCCCTATTAGGGATGTTTCCTAGTTTTTTTTTTATACAACTTAGTCGGTAAACAAGCATACGGCCCACCTGATGGTAAGCGGTTACCGTAGCCATATGGACGCTTGCAACACAAGAAGCTCGCTCACGTGTTACCTTCGTTTCCCCCCTCCCCTATGAGCTCTGGCAACAACAACACAACTTTACATTACATGAAGTTATTTGGCTGCGGTATTCTGTAAGGTAGGTTGTCCCCAGTCGAGCTGCTCTTTGAGCAAATAAACGCTATGCTGTACCACTGTCAAAAAGGTAAAAAAAAAAATACTAATTAGTCCGTTGGTTAGATTATCAAAAAATATTGGACACGTATTTTTTGTTTTACCAAATCATACAAAATTTACAAAGAGAAAGGGAGTGAAAGTTCGCGAGTGGGGCTCGTGACGTCACTATAGAGTATAAAGTGTAATCTAACGTTACGTCACGCGGAACTTCAACACACGATTTCTTCGTATTTTTTGTTTAATTGCCAAAAGAAGAAATACGTGTCTGATATTTATTGATAATGTAAAAGACGGACTAAATATTTTTTTTGTCATCTACACTAATAAGTTTTGTTTAGTTTGGAAGTCAGAAGTCCACTAATATATTGGGTCGGGGAAAAAGTCTTTTCGGTTTTCCTAATAGATAACTTTGAGGTAGCACATCTCTAGTACTACTTATTCAACGAAGCTATTCTATAGTGCGTTTGAAAGGTAACACTCATAGAACATTCTAGACATAAAGATAGCGTCGTAAGTTTACTCAGTCAAAAGCTCAGGTTAATGTGCTTTGAAAATGGAGATTCCAAAAGGTCATTTTCGAGATATTTTGCTTTTTTACTTCCGAAAAGGGACAAGTGCAGCGCAGGCTCATCAAAAATTATGAAATTCAATGAAAAAATTTGATTACAGATCATAAAGAATTTTGCAAATATGTGAATATGTATTTCTTATCTTCTTTAATAACAAAGCTTATTTGCATTATAACTTCTAAAAAAATATTATAACGGTTCAAATATCTTCAATGAGACTTGAAAGAGTTTGCATGATTCATGCTAAGGCACATTCATAAAACATTAGCAACGGACTTGGAAAGTTTGAGATCTTTCATCAAATATTCAGGAATATCTGTCTCCCGTTCATTTTATATAATACCTTGCTGATAACTTGAAAATAGATTATCATAATCATTTAATCAAATATGTATTAAAGGCGTTTTATATTCTGTTAAAAATAATTGAAAACTTTACAAAAAACTTAAACCGACGCGAAAAAATAAATGAAGCATAGTTTGAGGCAACATTATAAGCTTTATTTTATCGAAATCATATCATTTCATAACAAAAGGATATAGAGCTAAAGGCGAAAGAATAGTTGGTAAAATAAAAACTTGACGACCCATTTATCCAAAATAACCCTAGCTAATAACAGTATTTGCAGCTAGAGCCTACAAGATGACAACAATAGATACATTCGCATATATCACATTAATTCAGACAATAGAATACAATAATGGGACGAATCCCATTTCCCAGATTAAATGCTTAAACAATGAAAACATTTCCCCTGTTGCATACATTGTTGGGAAATGGAGTAGGCATAAGTACTATAACAAGGTACGTAGTACTGAGTATCTGTGGGTAAGGCAGTGAATTAATTTGGAGTAACTTTAAATGCCGTGACAAAGGTCGTCACTTTGAAAACTATGAGGAAAATTTCGACAGATATTATTGAAATTTTCACTCCATAAGACGTGAACTAAGCGCAATCCCGACCTTTTAGTAAAATAGATGCTAAAAGAATATTTAAATTTCATGTTCAACAGAATACAGATTGAGAGTGTACCTGAAAGCGTAAAATCGAATGACCCAGCGTATATAAGCATCGTTCGATATTCCGTTGGTTCAAAGATGAAACTCACTCGATAAAACACGAATCGCAAACGTAGCTGTCGCGTGGCTCTGAATGCTGATTGGTACAGTCAGCCGCATTAATAACAACGAGCACGAAAAAATCCTGTATCGGTAAAATAGATTTTTAGTTATATTTTGTTTCGCATGATATTAATAAGCTAATAAACAAGGTATCTAACTGTTGCTATTTTTGTGTCAAATCACGTCATGTTATAAGAAAAACGACTGGGTAAAGGTGAATCCCTATTAAAGAATTCAGGTACCGAGATTTTCAAATTGACTTACATACGAGAATAAACTCAAACAAATAAAAATCGATGAGGACCTTCGCATTATTTATCATTGTCTATAAAAAGCAAACTTTTGTGACATATAAAACGTTTTATAAAATTTTGACAACAACATCTAATCGTTCCACCAAAATCACTTTTGACAGACGGCAAATACAGCTGTATTAATTCAAAAGGCAGTCGAAATGAACAAACCGTGTAAAGCGCTTAACACACGTTTGTATTGCACTCGTGAGGGCTCGTGGTTGCGGAAACTATGTAGTGGTTAGCACAAAGGTCTCGCTCGTCAGAGGCGTCAGTGACGAGAGAGCGATGACGCGGGTTTTTGCCGGTTACGTGACTGAAACGAGCTTCCACGCCTACGAACCGCCGGGTTTCACTGCTCTGCGCTGACGGCCCGAGCGCTGAATTTATTTTCACCCAGGGCTGCCATCCGTAAAATTACTGACTCACGACAAAGACCTTTCTCATCAAAAATACCTAGACACATCTTTTTCAGAATGCCAGTGACAACGTTTTGATATCGAGTGAGCGTTATTTTATCTGGCTCGGAAAACACGGTTCTACTCTTCCTTTTCGAATGTTGACGCACCCCTATTACCTGTGCCCTGCCATGCTTTTAAATTGATATAATAGATTAAAAAGGTCTCGGTACCTGATTGCACGAATGTAATTGGGATTACGTACGTACGAGTTACAATTATAAAGCAATGATGGTTGACCGTTCCTGAAATAATTCGGACGATTGTTTTGATGCGATGGAAATTCTGGGTGTCGGGAAACGATGCAACTATTTGTGAAACAGTATGTTTCATTGTTTTCTTAGAATTGGTCCGATTTATATCCATAGCTGGCTCTTCACTTTACTCACAGGGAATGTATAAATTAAAAACAAATTTGTATAAATACCTACGTGAATAAAAGTGGTATTTATGTCTTTGCATATCAGGCCAATAACCATCTCTTAAAATCGGCGTTTAAAATAATAATGTTAAAGCTTTAATGATGCCTGACGCCAAACAAGGACGGAAAATTAGTATTACTAGCTGTCCCCGCGGTTTCACCCGCGTTATCGGGATAAAAAGTAAAAGCTATAGGTAATACCCGGGGATAATGTAGCTTTCAATTAGTGAAAGAATTTTTCGAATCTGACTGTTACTTCCATAGGTGGTTGGCCCACTGTTCTTGGCTATTTTATTTGTGGCATTTTTTTTAACTTACACTAGGAAATAAAAATTAGACAAATATGATAGTTAGCTAAATAACATAACATGCTCGGAGTGCGTAGGCAACTCGGATTGTTGTATGTTTGAGTACCTACTCAGATACATCCAAAATTATTCATACATACATAGGTATGTATGTACTTTTTACATTGCGTTGCTGCTTCCATTTTTGAGTAGTATGACAAGCATGTTTTTAAAAGTTTGTTTATTTGAGGAACTTGTATCTTTTTTATGTGTTTTTTTAGATTTAACAGGCGCGTGCAAACAATACGTCAAATTATTGAAACTTATGTTATGTACGTGTATTTGTAAACTTGCTTCTATATTGCAATAAAGTATTCATAATATTCTCAACTGTCAATTACGTGTAATAACACTGCCATTTAATTTTAATAAAACACCCAACGTTGTACGAGAGAAAAGCTAAAGCTTCAATGGACAGAAGCCATGAAATAGCGAGCAGCTATTTTAATTAAAGTGTCATTCTGTAATAATTATGGGCGCTACAACACCTGTGGTTCAATGAAAATGCGCGATGAATGGCATACAAAGCGTTTGTAGAGAAGTCAGTACAATGCGACGGCGTAGGAAATTTCATGCCATTGATTGTTGAAAGCTTCCTGAAACCGCATATTGTGTTATTGGTATCTAACTTAGGATAATTTTTATGTTTTTTTTAACAAGGGATATTTTAAGTGATAAAATAAAATATTCGTCGCTTTAAAATGATACAAAATTGGATCCACTTTCTACTTTCACAAAAATAGTACTTATCTATGATCCTCTTAAAACAAAAAGCAAAGGCTCGGATGACAAACAAAATAATTTTTACTCGTAGGCAAAATGTAGAGATACATAATAATACCGAATTAATGCAAATATTATAAATTTCCTGTCAAAGAAAGTATTTTAATTTGTTTGAACAAAATTCCGTAAGGTTCCGTTCCGTATTTGATAAAGGTCCCGTGCAAATATTATTAACACAGAATTCTATAATGACGTTTAGTCTAACATGGAAGCGAGCGAAATAGGGAGAACAAGCATTAAAAAAATTGCACTAAGTACTTAAGATTTGACTTTTTGCTAACAAACGATCGGCCTGATATTAGTTAGGAATTTCTTGGAATGGCAGCACTTCACGATGAGCTTCTAGGCATAACGTGATCTGCCTAAATAAAGATACATCATAATTGTTCATTATTTATTTTACACATTTATTAAACAATTATAATTATATTAATTAATTCAAATAGACCTTCGCAGGCACTTATGAAAAATCTGACTCTAAAATACCGGTTCAAAGCTTACATTTTCTGAGAAGAGCCGGAATTAAACTCAGCAATTACTCTTTTTAAAACAAGCTTAGATTAATTACATAATATTTAAATTCTAATCGCACTGACAAAAATTGCGTGCCCCGACGCGGCGCGGCGGCAAAACTACATAGTAGACTGAATCGATATTAAATAAGTAAGTAGCAGATCAGACAAGCAGCACCTATTCACAAGTATGACGCGTGTGGTAGCCATCGCCCTCTTCACCATATTAGAGGGAAGTGGGCGTAACAACAAGTAATCATAAAAAAACATTTTTAATACAAGCTTTTTATGGTGACTCTATTTTTTTTTTGTCTGTACTTGCATTGTCATCCAATATACTAATGTACACCAAATTTCAGCTCAATCGGGCACTGGGTGACGTGGGTCGAATTTAACTTGCAAGTTTTTTTTACGGACACCAGACAGGTGAAACTATATAGAAGCTTGTAAAAAAGCTGAAAATTAACACCAGAATATTGTAACCAGCAATTGTTTTAGAAATAATTGGACTGTTTTACAAAAAACTTAAACCGACTTTAAACTACACTAAAAAGTAATCAAATCCTGATCTGATGACAATGGGACCAAACGGGAAGTGTACCGTTCCAGACAAAAAAAGAATTTTCCAAATCGGTTAATAAATGACGGAGTTATGAGGTAACAAATATAAAAAAAAAAAAAAAAACAGCCGAATTGGGAACCTCCTCCTTTTTTTTGAAATCGGTTAACAAATGCGTTCATAGTCAAAGTCAAAGTCAAAGCCATTTATTCAATTTAGGCCCTAGAAGGGCACCTATGAAGGTCAAAGCTACTGAAGTTACCGCCAGTTCGTAAGTCGGCCTTCAACTGAGAAGAACAGGCAAGAAACTCAGCAAGGTTACATTTTTTAAATATTTTTTTTTTACAATCTGACTTATTGGCTATTTTTTCCAAAACATTTTGGTTTTGTAGGTATACATAGGTACATACTTTTTATTTTACAAAAAAAAAAAATAATAATAATATTAATATAATAAAAAGGCTCTATCATTGATTCGGGAGATAACTACTATACGACCATTTGAGTTATTTATTTACTTATTTTGAGTTCAAAAATAAATACACTATCTACAAACGAACGCAACTCAACTAGTCGTCCATTTTTCAGTATTCATGCATTAGAGATAGAAAATAAAATGTGTAGAAGAAATATAAATAAATGCGAGACTCTTATGTAATAGCAACAGTTACTGGCCATAAAATATAAATTGCAGACGGCAGTTGGACAGATGTCTCCGAGACATAAAGCCTAGATTGCAAGGACATGCAACGTCCAGGTTTTATGCTATTTTTCTTCGGCTCTGTGACCAATAACAGCGTACACTAATGATGACTATGAGTCCCAATGTTATATTCCATTGAAACCATAAGTGCAGCGCTCGTTGTGTGGCATGATAAGCTGTTCTTAATCGGCAAAGTTAAGCTACCAACGTCCTGGTCAGTACCTGGATCCCCTAGTGGTATTTCAAATCGAGCGTTTCCGTGCTTCGGAAGGGACTGAAAGTCGTTGGACCCGGTTATCACTCGGACTTGGCGGCACTTGGAGGCCTACAAGGCGGCTTGAAACCTCCAACAGTAGGTTGACCACTAGCCTGCCTCCACCGATCCTTAGTGGGCGCGCGTGGTAGATTATCTGCCCATTCCCTTTCACCCTCATTTGTGAAAGGAGGCCTACGCTCAGTAGTAGGATACTACAAGACACAGCTACTACAAGAACTACTACAGAAAAGTAATTAACAGTGAATAAATTTTTCACCTAACGCCCATGTGACGGTAGCGAAACGGCCAAGCCACATATTTTGCCTACGGTGTAGAGGTTGTGAAGTTAGGGCTTGTAGAGTTAGGGCGAATAGAGTTATAAGCTTGGCTCTACATGAGATCTGATAAATTTTTGACAGTGCGAGCCATATGGTCTCGTCTTGGCTACATTTTACATCAAAATGTGTTTGGTGGGATCAAATTTTGTGTAGATTATTTGTTTGTAATTAACATTACCGACCTTTCCCCCCTCCCCAATGAGCTCTGGCGACCTTACTCACGCGCAGGAACACAACTTTACACAACATAAAGTTATTTGGCTGCGGTATTCTGTAAGGTGGATGTACTTCCCCAGTCGAGCTGCTCTTTGAGCGAATAAACGCTATGCTCTACCTCTCTTAAACGTGGAAAACCTTAAAAGTGGAAGGTAATAATAATAATATGAACTTGAAGCTCCCAATAACAAACTTATAAATCAATCAAGCCGCATTATTAAGAGTCGGGTACGAACGACAAAACTTTCCTAACTGAATAGATGTTTTGACATTGATGAAACTTTAACCAGACTTCAATAAATAACGTAATTCTTGTTTGATATACAACTGCCTTGTTTAACAAAAAAATATTTATTGAAATAATTTTATATCTTTGTAATATTAATTTCAGATAGTATTTTATACAAAAAAACCCTTTGGATTTAGGATTGCAGATTTATTCCAATACAGGTGTATTGTTTGATGTAGCCAAAAGTCCTAGAATATGTATTATTCTTTGATTAAGGATACATCCAGATAGAGTGTCGCAGCTGTGCACGCGTCGATAAAAATACGCTCTAACTGTTAGGGGCTAAATCAAATAAAAATAAATAAAAATGCAAAATAATGATCAATATTTAAATTTCTCCCGATTTTAATTGGAATATTTTAACAACTACTATCATTATGAACGTCATTATGACAAGCAGAATGACGCAGAAGGAGCGTAAAACGTAGCTGTTACGCGCAGCAGCCTATAAAAGTTAGCCTGTTTTTTATATTAGTGTAGTATGGCGACGTTCTTTCTAGGTATATTTATTTCTATGGTATTATTATTAAAATTTATTAATCACTCATATCCAAATCTGGGAATGAATTGGATTGCTAAGTAGTTTACCAATATACCAAATTATTGGAATTTCTTATCACTTTGTTATACTGGGTGTATCGGAAAGGATATCCATTACAGTAATCCACTATGTTGGTACTAGGCGTGCAGATCGCGGAAGAGAAAATGTTATTAATATTAGCAAGAGACGCAAAGTGATAATGACCCTCATTGACCGGTGACAGGTTGGTTATGATTTTTAACTGACTTCAAAAAAGGAGGAGGTTCTCAATTCGGTTGTATGTTTTTTTTTTATGTTTGTTCCCTTATAACTCCGTCATTTATTAACCGATTTGGAAAATTCTTTTTTTGTTTGGAAGGGTACACTTCCCGTTTGGTAACATTGTCACCAAACGGGTCATCAGATCAGGATTTGATTACTTCTTAGTGTACTTTGAAGTCGGTTTAAGTTTTTTGTAAAACATTCCAATTATAATTCAATAAACTTGTATGCAAAAATTTGGTTCGAATTTATGAGTAATTTATTTTGAGTTGAAACTTTTTAGAGAGTCTGTACCTGATGTAGTCTTCAGCCCTTTCTTACCTTTTCTTTACACCCAGTATAGTGCTATATTATGAAATAATATCTGCTCAAAGTAAACGATACAAACTCTTCAGTTAAGTAAAATGACATATAATATCTATACCGTAAAGTGGTATTCAGAATGTCTTGAGGCGGAGAGAACTTATCAGTTCTGGCAACAGTTCCTTGCGTGATGGCACAGATACATCTATACATTGAAATTCAGACCTTACTCCCTGTTAAATAAGGTTGATATGGAAAGCAAATATAGCTTTGTGTAACATACATGTACATGATAGGAAATGGTTGTGTCGTGTCACGCGGGGAAATATTCTTTGTAGATTGTTTCTGTTTGACAGTCGATTACAAAGTATTTTTGTGATATGAAGACGTCATTCTTGATAATGTTACGTGTATGTCTAATAATAGAATGTATAATGGGATGTTTTTCTTGAAACTTTTTGACTTGTTATTGTTACGGTGAATGCTAGTGCCGTTTCATGGGTGTTAATGGTGAGAATTAGATACTGCTAGCGGCCGTATTTTGGCAACGATTTGCTGGAGTTAATCAATTCCTATGACAAAATTTTTGTCTCCTGAAGAAATCTAAACTATTTCAAAAACTTTCATTGCGATTAGATTATTTCAACTGCCACAGGGTAAATCCTGTTCCCGGCGTGAATATTAACATGTTATAGATACTTAGTTATATATGTGTAGTTATCAAAAAGTATAACATAAATGGATTTTGAAATTTCATAAGGAACACAAGTCGTTTTGAAAGTTTCTAAAAACAATAATAATACTTAGCTTACGTAAACGATACGTACAGAAACTGTTCCTTTGTTCGAAGTTTTCTTCTTGTAATGGCCTTGTTTTATCTCAAGAAAAAGAAAATACTTCTTACTAGCTAAGATTGAATAATGTATGTAGTATATCAGTGACCACCAGCTGGCACCACTAGCGAATAAGGTCCTAACGCTGTCGTTGAAAAAGTACATACCTATTTGTTAACGCGGAAGAGCCAATAATTGATAAGTAACGATTGATTGTAGGTAACGATTAGCATGTATGTCTGCCATAATTAGTAAGGAATGGGTCAATCTATTTAACAATTTTATTATAAATAATTTGTAAAAATCAGCTCACAAACAGTAAACGTTCATAGTCGCTCTACGCTGGCGCCTCTCGCAACGAATATAAGCGCTATTGCCCTCATTGTGTTCTATTGAACTATATTGGTGCGTCCATGCTACGCGAATTGAGCACGAGCCAAGCCACGAACGAGCCTTCAACGAGCACGATGCGAATCCCTTTGTTCGTGAAAAACTGTCAAACGCGCTCGTTCGAGGCTCGCAAGCCCGTCCACGCTACGCGAATTCTGCTGGCAGTGTGCTCGTTCGTGGCTCGGCGCTCGTGCTCGGTTCGCCAAGCATGGACGCACCATATCACTGGTGTCAAAATTGAGATTTGTCAGTTTTGTTAGTCAAAAACGTTGAAAACTATCTTGAATTCAGAAGACAACACACATTGGATTAATAGCAATGGATTTGTAATGGGATTTAAAATAGCAGACTTGCCGCTGTTATGTGGTTTTCTTTGTATGAGCTCTGTTTAATTTGCGAGCATACGTGTGAAGATTTCCCTATTTTACGCCCTTTCCTGCGTTAGGGCAGGGTAGGGTAGGGTAGGGTAGGGTATCACCATAGGGTAGGGTAGCACCACGCGAACGAAGTCGCGCCAGGCAGTGTCATGGAGTATTTAGGTGACCTTTTATTTTAGATAACCGTTTCTTTAAGTTTTTTTATTTTTTTTATCCATATTTTAAATATTATCTTGGCTCGTGGTTAAAAATATAACAATAACATTAATTGTTATAATAGGACGCGCGTCCCTCACTAGACCCAACGGTTAAGTTCCATATATATCTTTATTCAAATCTAAAATAAATGTACATTTGTACTATATTTAGTACTAAATACATGTGGATTTGAAGGTACCTATAGATGAAACTACTAGGAATAATCCTGTATGTGTGGGGACACAGTAATCTGTGTCGGGTTACTCTCTAGGTACTTTACTTATTCAAATGTTGTTTTAATTATGGGTAACGAGAAAATTAATTATAGAAAAGTAACTACTAGTATAGTATTACTATTAAATTATTAACTATCAGTAAACTTCAACCCCCATTCTCATAAAACGCTATTTAACTAATATACTGACTAAATGATCAGGGAAATAATGTCACATTGTTTAACAATGACAGTAAGGTGACGTAATTTACCTGACTATTTAATCATCAAATATTTACTATATTCTTAGTTTCATAATTGAAAATAGTCTGATTTATAATGCTAACGGCAAATATATGCAAGTTAGTATTAAAGCTCGCAGTTATCTATGATAAATGACTTCCTGCAAGGTGCTTTCACACCGGCTCCGTAAAATAAAATCTAGGTCAAAGGAAATTTTGCTTTAACCCTATTACGTATACAGGTGTCTATATCCCTACACTTAATATAGTTAATAGATACGTAGTCGGGCAATTTTAGTTCCTCTTGCGCAGATCATGCGCAGAATGGTTGCACGCGATTTTGAACCTTACAAGTATTAAACTTTTCACTTAACTTTTAATTAAAATCGTCCGTCGACCGTCAAAATATAAAGGAACGAATCTTATCGCGGAATGTGGTCGGCGTTACGTCATCACTTGAAGGAAAATATACGCGTGTTTGTTTACCGATATCATAATTTAGTTAATGGTGTATCTATATAGGTAAATATACATAAAATAAACTTATAAACAAAAAAGCAAACTTTACACCATACAAACAAAAACACACGCAACGAAAAATACTGGTGTACACCACCGAAAAAAGCTTGTTTATTTATTCGTATCGCCTATTTCCTACCACTCAAATCGTCGACGGCGGTCGGCTCGAAAAAACACTCCCATTTATCATGTGCAGGGGCGATGGGCGATCGGCGAACAGGGCACCTGTAGCGTTCGCGTTTTTTGCTACATACCGCGTGTTGTTCGTAGCGGAGCGTAGAGCGCGCGGGCGTCGCGGCTACGTCTAAGGGCACACTGATCACGCCGCCCCGCCCGCTCCTATCCATCGACCGCGCGCCCGCTACGAATCGTCCGCTACGAAAAATGTCCGGACAATTAATACGATTGAGTCTATTGAGCCTTTTTCACTGGTACTCGACAACTTTTCCGTGCAAAGAAAACAAGCTCTTTTCGTGATCAAAGTGACGGTTAGAGTTAAGTAGCTTGTTCAGTTTCTCAATTGCTTTGGCTGTACAGAAAACACTTGATGTTATGATTGAGTATAATTTTTTACGGTTTATTGGGTATCATTAAGTATTTTGGTTTATACGAAATAATTATTTCAATAAAAAAAATATTATCTTTAATGTTAAAAAATTTTCTCAGATCATATTTACTGCAATTCAATATAAACTGCGCTGTTGTAATTAAACCAGAAGTTAGGTCAAGATATAATATTAATTTCTCATGAAGCTGGCGCCAGCACCAACCCATTACAAAATGTAAAATTAAATTCCCACACGAGCGCTCGCAGACCTGTTGCAGATAACTGCATCATTTGTCCAATAATAAAAGCACTAGTTTCATAAATTTTAACCTCACTAGTTCCTTTCTCCTTGACAAAAGTATTTTGAAGTTAGAACGTTGTTCATTGGCTCACGAATTAAAAAGCAATATTTTTTATTTTCTGAAATAATAAAAAAAACAATGGATTTATGATGAGTTTGCATTTTCAATCCTCAGTACTAATATTGTAAACGCAAAAGTTTGTGAGGATTGATGTATGGATGTTTGGTACACATTAACACATAAACTACTGAACGGATTTGGATGAAATTTTGCACACAGATAGAATATATTACACAATAACCACATCATCATGAGCCTATAATGTCCCACTGCTGAGCACAGGCCTCTTTTCACAAATCAGGGTGAAAGGGAATGGGCAGATACTCCACCACGCGGATCGGTGGAGCCAGGCTAGTGGTTGGAATAGAATACTGTTGGAATTTTCAAGCCGCCTAGAAGACCTGCAATTAGCTTAACGACTATCACAATTAAGTGATAACCGGGACCAACGGCTTTTCGTGCCTTCCGAAGCACGGAAACGCTCGATTTGAAATACCACAAGGCGGTCACCCATCCAGGTACCGACCACGACAGTGGTAACATAACTTGCCGATCGATTAAGAACGGCTTATCGTGATACACCACGAGCGCTTCTATATAATAACCAAATAGGGTACTTTTAATCCTGGGAAAATAAGAGGTCCCTCAGGAATATGCGTGATTTCTTGTATTTTTCACTAGTGAGGTGAAAAGTTGTATGTGTCACATGAGAGCATTTGTTTCTCACCTTTGAATTCCTTACTGCTCAGGATTCAATTGGAGCACTCGGAACAAACACGGACTTTGTCCTCTCGTAACTGTAAACTGATCGTAAAGGGTAAAACAGAAATACTACTCTTTTTAAAATAATAAATATAAAAGTTGTTTTCTAAGGTTCCGTACTTCAAAAGAAACAAAAACCGGAACCCTTATAGGATCACTTTGTTGTCCGTCTGTTTGTATGTCTGTATGTCCGTCTGTCCGTCTGTTATATGACATTAGAAAGTGACGGATATATTTAAAACCTAGGTATTACGGTATTACTATACTTGACTTACACCTTATTTATTAATCCCACTTATTATAGGGTACTTCCCGTTGAACTAGAATTATGAAAGTTGGCAAGAAGCAAGGTCATGTAGCGCAAGTAAAGGAAGAAATCCGATTACAGTAAATTAGTAGTAACATCACAAAAAAAAAACATAATCGGAAAATAGGGGGAAAATCTTCGAGACTCGATTCCGTTATAAACGAACTATTTACATACCTACAAGTTTGTACGGAACCCTCGGTGCGCGAGTCCGATTCACACTTGCCTGGCTCTTTTATACTACTAAGGTAGCAAACAAGCATATTGCCCACCTGATGGTAAGCGGTCACCGTAGCCTATTGACGCTTGTAACACCAGGGGATAATGGCCGTCCCTGCAAAAATCTCTTCACACCTTTTTTGAAGAACCTCATTCTGTTACTCCCTATAAATAAACTATAGTAAATGTATGAGCTGTAAGTTTCTTTAGTTTCTTATCTGTAATAAATAACTCGTATTCTCGTACAATGTACTTAGTTTCTCATTACGTACTCGTAGCATATCTTACTACGCAATTATTCGTAGAGCTCCGTAGCACCTAATGAGCGTAGCACAGCCGTAGCCGGCGCAGCTAAGGAGCACGTACAAAATGAGAATCTAGGTTGCGTTCCATAATCGCATATTTTCTTAGTACTCAAAACTAATCTTGTTCAATTCAAACTAAGCACAACTACCTTCAGATCCATTTGGAATACTAAACATAGGATGAACAAAGTAATCTAATTATTGGCAGAAGTTTGAATTGAGTAGTTTCTTAGCTCTTATTACTATTGTTTTAGCTCACGACATACTATGTAAATAAGCTGTAATAAAAGTATTAGAATAAATTGGAAATTCAATTTAAGCAAATTTGTTTAGGTAACAGGTGTTCGACGTAGCTTTTGAGATTGATCGGCTGCCGACAAAGCGTCGAGAACTAATGAGTTTATAACATTAAGAGGATCACAAACAGAAGGGATTAGAGCTGTCTCGACTTGGTTTGATGTACCGTAGTTTTATGCGAGGAAAATATTCGTATTTTATGAAGTTCACTTAGATGAAGTCTGCGAGTGCCCTTTTCTTTTTTCTAGCGATATTATTTTAAGCTTTCATAATTATGCGGTTAAGCCTTGTCTAGACTTTGTAGCCCTATTCACTTGTAAATATTTTGATATTTTATTTTGTAATTACGGTACAGTTTTTTCATTTATTTATTATTATTTAATTGTTGAAAATGTAATATAGTTAATTTTATTTGTAAAATAACTACTAACTATATATAGTTAAAAGAAACTGCTGTGGTCAAATAGGTAAATCCTTTATTCAACAATTATTATCATCGATATATTATCTTCTGCCTAGATTAAGGGTTACGTACAAGACAACATCTGAAAGTGGCCGCTTGGAAACTCAATAAAACAAAATTATGTTACACATGAATGAATGTTCTACGTTCAAACGTGGACCTACTGAAACTGAAATAGCGACACCGTGGTCTTATTTCTCCGGCCGTTTTTACAGCTGTCACCCTTATTCTAGGGTAATACTATTTCGATGATTATTATGTAAATAAATAATTTATTGAGGGCAAATTTTTCCATCAACAGATATCGTTTATCCGAAGAATAAAAATGACGTCTGACAAATTCTATTCAGAAAAACCGTCAATGTATCTAGAAAGAAAGAAAGAAAGAAAAGAAAGAAACATTTATTGGACACAACAAAATAGCACAATACACAACAATACAATACATTTATAATACAATGATACACACAAAAATAAAAAAACAATACAGTAAAATTTTGCAACATTGGAGTACTATGATGGGTCCAAAAGGCCCCAGCTCAGCATGTGCTGCAGATAACTGCAGCGCTGATTTTCAGCTGAATCTCTTATAATACATAAAATTATCTATATAAATAAAAATGTTTGTTTGTCCTATATGGACGCGGAAAGGGCTGGACCGATTTTGATGAAATGATGCGGTGGCTTAGGTGTAGGTTAGGGTATGGTAGGGGTAGGACATCACGCAAGTCACGCCGGGCAGCTAGTATTTATAATAATTATAGAATACAAATAGCCGTGTTTGATTCTACAGACATACAGTGCCAGAGTGTAGTACAACTACTGGCAATCTCTGCCAGATAATTATTACGTAATGCTTTCACACCTTCGCGCAGATTTGAATTTAAAACGCGTCTACAACATTCGCCATTCCAATGTTAAAATATAAACAACTGTAGCCGTGAATACATATTGTACAGTCGGTGTCATATTGACCTGATGTATTATTATTATTTATTATGCGGGAATATTCAGCGTCAATTTTCTGTCTTCTACAACCTGGTAACCTTCAAAGGTCTTATTAGATTTTTAAGCGAGTATATCGGCTTCTTCTTCACGACTTATCTATACAAAAATAAAAAATCTTCTAGTAGATAGAAAATAGGTTTTCTCAAAAAATTAAACCGGCGTCATAGTGGCTTTGCAATTCAAAACAAAACACTACTACAGAGGGCAATAAGACAGTCAGATTCGAGTTCCCAGTGCAAAACCACATTGAAGGCAGTTGTTTTTTAAAAGTCGAATTTATTTATATTTTTTAGTTTTTTATGTGTATTGTATACGTCTCAAATTTTTTTTTAATTGTCGACAATAATGAATACAATAATAATCGCAATATGTGATGTTTTCCATTGTGGAATTTCTACATAGATCAAAATAAAATTAATATGGAACTATTTTGAGAATAACCTTGATAAAATACAATTTAACCCATCTTAATCGGTTTAGCCGTTTCCGAGTAATCGATGAACATTACATTGAATAAACATACGCGTGGAAAATAATAAAATTTTTTTTTTTTTTTTTAAATCGAGTTAAATTTAGCAATTTGACGCTGACTGTACATACATGAATTTAAGCCATCCGTATTAATTTAAGACGGTGTGTGTGCGTATTGTACAATATTTATGTGTGGGAACTGTCGCAGTAAATCTCTTTAAGAATTCGATATAACGCGACCCCCGTCTTCAGCGGTTGTATGAAATATCTGTGACCTTTTTAGTGAGTAGTATATACTTGATTTCATTGACTCTTTTAGTAGCACAGTGTTGTCTTAACATCTAGGTCAATGCCACAATACGTACCAAATTATGCAATTTTAGTAAATACATACAGTTTTTTTGATCGCAACCACATAACAATACTTAAGAGCACTCAGCTCACCATACTTTTCATACAAAAGCTCTGTACTTATGATGGCGTTTTTAAACACTTTTCGTTAGATGTTTTAAACAAATTGGTATCTTGTGAACTATATCTAGCAGTATAACTAGGCGAAAATAAAAAAAAGTGTGAAACAAATTCAGTAAAAGCCTCCGTAAAACAGCGGTTTTGCACAAATTTTACCTGAACTTTGGCCATATCTAATGTACCTATAAATTGTAAAAGTAAAGAAAACAGCTCTAAACAATGCTTGCAAATGTATTGGAGATTCTAAATAACTAACTTTTTTTTCACAAACTTGTTAGATTACATCACAGGACCATACTTCCTGCCTGCCTGCCTGCCTGCCTGGAACAAGTTTTATGATATGCGAAATCATGAATGACGACCTAGCGAAGCGGCCGCGAGTGTTCAGCGGAATTTACCAACTGATAACCAATGGCTCTGATGGTGTCTCTCTTTTTTCGCAGTCAAACATTACGTTGGATGAAAGTACAAGCTTTTAAGCTACGCTTGCGTTGAAGTTGCGTTGGCCATGAAGGGCCCCCTTATATGTGTTTTGTCGCTGCGGTGAGTAAGGTCGAGAGCTCCATAACCAGCTCTATGACCAACGGACTAGGATGCTTTGTCCCTTTCACAGCAACAACTGTATAGTTGTCTTCAACCCCTTCTCTCTTGAAGATTTTTACAGTGTCCGCAAAGCGAGATTCGGCGCTCCGCGTGATGGTCCACTTACCATCGTGCGAGCCGTGCATAAGGCTTAAGTTTGCTACATTATAATTACATCATGAGGTTTTATTTTTTATACAACTTAGTCGGTAAGCAAGCATACGGCCCACCTGATGATAAGCGGTTACCGTAGCCATATGGACGCTTGCAACACACGAAGCATCGCTCACGCGTTACCGACCTTTCCTCCCTCCCCTATGAGCTCTGGCGACCTTACTCACGCGCAGGAACACAACTTTACACAAGATAAAGATATTTGGCTGCGGTATTCTGTAAGGTGGAGGTACATCCCCAGTCGAGCTGCTCTTTGAGCGAATAAACGCTATGCTCTACCTCTCTTTAATAATATGGAAATATGGAGAATATGGAATAAATTAATTTTTAAAATAAACAGCGGGCAACAATCTTTAACTACTTTAGTAGCTTAAAAGATCGTGCATGCTTAAACAATACCAAAGCTAATTAAAAAGTCTTGAGATTGTTACCCAAAGAACAAGTTCATCATTATCGTATTACAAACTCTATAAAGTTCTAGAAATATCTCGAACTCCACACACCGAAGCTAAGCAGTCAAACACAAAACTTTCAAATATTAATAGGTGGGTTATATGAAATATACGAACTGGCGTAATTAAAATTGATTTATTGTGGAACTTTGTGCTTAGGGCGAAGGTAGCTCGTTCTCAATTCTTGACTACATTCTCTATAAAATATCTAAGCACTTCGAATCACATCTCGTAGGTACTACATGGATAAAAAAAATATATGAACAATAAAAAAACAATAAAGCTATTTTGTAAAACGCCCCAACCTATATTTTCATAGTAGAAGCATAATTATACAATGATTTAGAAAAAATAAAGAAAAATATAAGGACACAAGTAAAAACTTAGGTACAGCCATTTTCAATTATCTATATCTGTTGTTTTCTTTAAATTATTGTCACACATTTAGCTTGAGCAGGGTTGGTCTTAAGAAAGGTTTGAAAACTTTGTCGCGATTTCAAAATTGACTCTTACCTACTAATAATAACTAATCATTCAGCATGACGAACTCAATTTAGATTTTGAAAAGAAACATAACATCTAGAAGTATAGTTATAACCTGTATAGAAAATTAGCTCCTCATAAATCAGTAAAAAGATTCCATTTCCAAAATCAAACAGCTAACTCAACCATTTGTAAGTCATAACTTATGTGCAAAAGTCATAACTCGTATTGTAGCCCAGAATGATCAATACTTCTGTAAATGTTTTCCAAGGAGCTTAGAACTATAAAAGCGTTGAACTGTGCTTGAATACACAGCATTGTGTGATGTATGTAGTTTTACAATATTTGCAGTGTTCCCGCAACATTGTGGAACAGATACATAATATTTTATATTGAAAACTGTATTCACATTTCATATTCGAATACTATATTTATTATTAATAGAATCGTCACATTTAATTTGTATGGAGACTTCAGTAAGAATCACTATTTATTAATTTATTTGCAACTTCAAAGATAAAATTTCAGTTTATTACTATCGGTAATTGATTTAAGTATCTTCATTAGGATGTAAACAAAAAATCAATTGGCAAACATCAACATAGTACCTACATACTTTTTATAATCATTAATTTCTCCTCTTATACTTTGCACTCTAGACAGAGTGGACGTGGTCGTCATGACGTGTGATTTGTGACACGCTTCACAACACGTCACACACGCAGCAGTTAGGGTAGAATGGCTATTCTACCCTAACTGCTGCCCTTCTGGTGCAGTCGTTGATTTCTCACGTGCTCTGGTGTCCTCTACTTTACACTCCATTCCCAATCGCTCTTTGGAAACATTCCTGCGCCACGACACGTGTCCAAAGAAGTGAGGATGCGAGACTGCACTTCGGAGGATGTACGCTGTATCCTAAAGTATAGACTTAGATTTATTCGACATTCTTCTCCAGTACCACCAGAAAATAAAAAAATACCAAATTGCAGGATGTAATTTATAACAAAATATCTCAAATCCCATAATATATAATAAGCCAACCAAAACGAGGAGGTCCCATACCAACAAAGCAATATTCGCGAAGTTAATTTAATAAAGTAGATTTATATAGGTCGGGTAATAAAGCAAAATTAGCTTTCCTAAGAATAAGTAGCACATATGTTAGGTAGTTTATTGACATTCATTGCACCCCATGGACCAATATATGCATGAGATTAACCTATCGATTTTCTCTAGCACAGTTTTAACCTCGTCGTAGCCCGAGAGTGCTTCCGCCTGCTCGATGTGAAGTACCATTAATTTTATTTAAGCGAAATTGATGTATTCTTAAATAAACTTTGTGAAGTTAAAAGCTGGTTTATAATTTATACGATAAATTGAAAAAAATAACGTAGGATACATAATTGTTTAAATAAACGTACCAGTTCTTATAAAAACACCAAATTTAAAACGAGTTTAACGATTAAATGCAATTTGGGGGCAAAAAATCGATCTGGTAGTCTCTGGGAAAAAACGTTTTTCCTAATTTTCAAGAAAAGCTCGGTCACCAAGTACTAATTTTATAATTGATCAGTGTAAATACGCTCCACATTTTAGAAATTAAATTATGTGAAAGCCCTGAAAAGCTCCACAAAGCTCTTCAAAGCGTGATAGCGCTCCACTTATTTGATTATGTATGGAAATCACTTTTAACATGCAGTACATCCGAATATCGATGGCAGTAAATTTCACATTAAGTATTATAAATAGGTTTTGTTTGTGTTCTAACAGCTATTTTAGTGCTCCCTGCAAAGGCTTTAACGGCACTTTTGTCTGGCTTTTGAACATTAAAAAGGCTAATAGATTTAGACTTGCTTCCGGCGTCTATGTTTCCTGACGCCTACAATCTAGGAACTTTCAAGGCCAGAGTGAATAGGTTTCTTCTGGGTAAGCGTGTTTCATCTTAGGCTTCGTCATCGCCCCTTATGGGCGGGTCAGTGGCCAAACGCAAGCCCATATAATTAAAAAAAAAAAAAAAAAAGAAGCATATTTTAGTGCTGGATTTGAAACCAAACGGATTAGGATTTAAGTGAAGAACAATTTGAAAATTTATAATTATTATCATTGTGGTTATTTTACTAATTTAGTTTCAGTATAACTGAAATGATGCTATTGGATATTCATAAGTCCTTACTAATTTCATGCATAACTAGCATTTGCAACGTTTGAAAGTAAATCTGTCTATCTATCTATCTGTCTGTCTGTTTGATACGTTTTATAGCTAGACTAAGCCGATTTAAATGGTAATAAGACATAAAATATAATAATAGCGAAGTTTTACAATGCCTTTGAATGGAGAGGAGTTATACTGTAATAGTACAATACAAACAAAATTATAATAAAAATAAAATATAATCCAAATTATATTATTTATTTATATCAATTTACTCAACAATATTCTTTTTGTCCTGGAAATATGGGGTGAAATCATGGAGCACAACAGCAAGTACCTATATATAATTTAACTCTAAAGCTTCGAAGCGGGTACTCCCAGTGCATTGCATTTACCGAGGTATTATCAAGTATGTAAAACAAAATACTCACTATTTGGTTTCGTACTGTGCGGTTTCAAAGGAGCTTCCTTCCACTGACGCTCAGACTGTAGAATGAGCTCCCCGCCGTGGTTTTCCCGAGGGGGTATAGCATGGGGTTTTTCAAGAAAGATTTTAGCCCCAGTGTTGCAAGCGTCCATAGGCTGTGGTAACCGCTTACTATCAGGCGGGCCATAGGCTTCCTTACCGACTTTGTCATAAAAAAATGGTATTTTCAAGTAGTAAAACACAAAATACTCACTAAGTAATCAAGCCATAATATCATTTCATAGTAACTTTTTTATATTTCATAACTATGTTACCTATGACACTGTTTACATAGTATGTATAACTATGTTTACGTTTATTTCTTTTTTGTATATCTTCTAGGAAACTTTACGTCTTTTTGTGATTTTATTTTAGTATTATATATTTAGTATGTGACTGCTTGTTTCTAATAAATAAATATTAAAAAAAAAAATTACAGACTATATCACATGTAAGATAAAACAATACCATGCTTTTCTGTTTGTGTGCCTTCCGTAATAATATCATAAATGCGAAAGTAATTCTATTTGTTTGTCTGATTGTTCTTCACTCCTAAACCTCTGCAATTTGGCATGCAGATTGCCTATGGGATACCATAGGCAATCTACCTCTCGATAGACAGGGACATACTATCTGCGTGCCAAATAGACTTAAATCTTTATCTCAGGATCCCAGGTGAAGCCGCATTTACAATAGTATCTATAAGCGTGTTTTACTATATCTCACCATGGAAAATTATGATGATGTGAGTTCAGAATCACACAAAGCTTATAAGGAAAGATCTTGTGTGACTCTACGTGACAGGAAACGAGAACATTCGTAGGTGAACAAAATCTGCCGATATAGCTCGTAGAGTTTGCAAGCTGAAGTGGCAATGGGCAGGCCACATCACTCAAAGAACCGATAACGGATAAGGAAGGAAGATTCACGAGTAGCAACCACCAAATGGAAAGCCCCGAGCGGGACGACTTGGTCATAATCACTGGGTGCCACTGGATGCAAGCGGCCGAAAACTGGGAGAGGCCTATGTTCTGCAGTGGGCATCCTTAGGCTGATATGATGAGTCCACTGTTACTGCTTGGTAACATATTTTCAAACTACGTGCAAAGTATATATCACTATTTCTACTGTATCCAATCTGTTCTAGTCAGATATTAGGTCATCATCATCAGCCTATAATGTCCCACTGCTGAGAACAGGCCTCCTTTCACAAATAAGGGTGAAAGGGAATGGGCAGATACTCCACCACGCATGCCCACTGCGGATTGGTGGAGGTAGGCTAGTGGTCAACCTACTGTTGGAATTTTTCAAGCCGCCTAGGAGGCATCCAACTAGCTTAACGACTATGACAATTAAGTGATAACCGGGACCAACGGCTTTACGTGCCTTCCGAAGCACGGAAACGCTCGATTTGAAATACCACTAGACGGTCACCCATCCAGGTACCGACCACGACAGACGTAGCTTAACTTTGCCGATCGATTAAGAACGGCTAATCATGCTACACCACGAGCGCTTCAGGCATTAGGTACCGCTTCTTCAAGATATTAGGTACCTATACTATTATTAAAAATGTGTTCCTAGCTACCAATATCATTATTTCAGTATTTATACGCAGCAGACAGTTTGGAAAAGGATTTATTAGGGTCCGACCGACCGTCCGGGCAATTGATTCGCTGTAAGTAGTTTGACGATTAAAGACTTACACGAGATTCCACGAAACAGCTTATTTACGTTTATTTCTCTTTTTGTACTTCTCTATCCACTTATGTGGTGTAGGGATTGGAATTTAATGCAATTAATTTAGGCTATCGCGATTAGATTATATCTCAGAATAATCATGAATGTCTTTTGAATAAGACACAGATAACTCGAAATGGGTGAAAATAGAAATAAAATAAATGAAGATGATAAGTAGATATATTATTACGTGTCAATCAACAGCCCATATATACATGTGTTTTTTTTTATTCAATAATTATTTATCATTTTATGGGCAACTTCTGAATACAGGTCATAGACAAAAACGCAAAAAGGAACCCCGAGCTGAAAAAAAATGCATTTTTTTTTAATTGTATTTTAGGCGATAGCTATTCTGACAAACAATTATTAGCTATCAATTTTGATAACTTCTAATGATTTTGTTCGTATTGTGACGTAGAAACAAAAACAGAATAAGAAAAAAAATCTAAAAATACATTTTTATTTTCTTCTAAATTCAGCTCGGGGTTCCTTTCAGCCTGACCTGTTGTTCAGAAGTTGCCCTCACTAACTGGTAAAAAAAAACACCTGTATACTCTGATGGATAACGCACATAGATGAGGCTTTAAAAATATGCTGTTAAAATATTTTAAGCATTCGACTCACGTATCGATTTGAAAATATTACCTGAAAGGACGCAATAACAACAAAGCTACTTGGAGGACATTATTTCGCGTCAAATACTCAACGTGAATACCATTCAATAAAAGATGGCCGTAATCAATCACTATCATCTACAGAGAGGTAAGAATACTCGCTAAATTCTAACCGAAAATCTGCTAAGTACGAGATGTATTATAATGGAAGGTGCTCCATATAAAAATCAAAGAAATAGATTTCCTAACTCTGATTTTTTTATACTACAAAGGTATCAAACAAGCATAGCTGATTTTTGATGAAAATCAGCTCGGGCTCCTTTCAGCGTTTTTCTCCAAGACCTGTTTTTCAGAAGTTGCCCTCACTGGCTGGTAAAAAAATCACCTGTATTGTATACTCTGATGGATAACGCACATAGATGAGGCCTTAAAAATATATGCTGTTAAAATATTTTAAGCTGTGTTTTGTATTCACGTAACATAAAAGGAATAATTGAAAAACGATCCTATACACAAATCAATGAGGCGTATACACTTTTGGTAGTTTTTCATACAAAATATTTCACGAACATACCCTAATTTAAATACTAGCTTAGTTGATATCGCTACGACAACGTTGACGTTTTGTTACGTGAATCGGGCCACTGGTCTGGTTACATATTAGGTAGCCGACTTTACGTAGTTTTTATACAAATGGCTATAATCTAGTTTCAACGTTAGGGTTTTTGCTCATAAACTGTTGGATATTAATAATAGAACGTAACCGTAGGACACCATCTGTCATGTCATAACAATGTTATGAGTCGTTTTATAGACTAATACTAAGGCTTTTATGAAAACCTTCGACAGACCCCGCCCCGGTCGTTTGATCAGGTACGTAACTATACGTCTTATATTTAAGACTTTATGTCTTATGGAATTAAATCGTTTATAAAGTACATAATTAGTTGGGGATATTTTAATTTGAAATTCAGTATCTGCAAGTTTTAACGTTCTAAGGGAATGTACGAGTCATAATTTGTCTGCGGTATTCTGAAAGGTGGAGTTACTTCCCCAGTCGAGCTGCTCTTTAAACGAAATAACTATACTGTGCTCTACCCTGTGTGTACTCTGTGTTTTCAGAGATGTAGAGCGTAGCGTTTATTCGCTCAAAGAGCAGCTCGACTGGGGAAGTACCTCCACCTTACAGAATACCGCAGCCAAATATCTTTATGTTGTGTAAAGTTGTGTTCCTGCACGTGAGTAAGGTCGCCAGAGCTCATTGGGGAGGGGGAAAGGTCGGTAATGCGTGTGCGATGCTTCGTGTGTTGCAAGCGTCCATATGGCTACGGTAACCGCTTAACATCAGGCGGGCCGTATGCTTGATTACCGACGTAGTCGTATAAAAAAAAAACCTCTCTTTATGTCATTTTATATCAGAATCATTCATTGTCATCACAAAGTGTAGGTAGTATAGAGTCGAACGATACACGAACACATAAAAGACGCTTCAGTCCACTCGAAACACGAATGTACCTACATCGAAATTTTAATTAACCTGAATCAATTTTATAAAATGAACATAAAGTGCGTACGTTACAAATAAGCAATTCCTTCATATCGGATAGGTGGTTGAAAGATGTCTAGCGGTAATAAAGAGCTTGCTTTAGCACGCATTTTTATGCTCCCCGAGGCCATTTTATTCGTGAAAAGGGTTCACCTATATCGATAGTAAGATACATTTATGCCACTAAATATATAAGTGTAGAATGTCCAGTCGATTTCAACCAAGCTGTGGCCGTTGGTATTTTTTATAAAGTGGTAACACAAAAATGCAAAAATCCGTCGTCAAGTGTGCCAGTGTGTTAGACAAACTTTTGAGAGCCAATTTTCATCGCTGCTTTGTGTATCAGTATCTGTTTATCAATGTGTGCGAACTCATTGTTTATCACGGTGAGATTATGTTTAAATACAACCTTATCGATTTATAAGTAGGTATAGTAACTTATATATAGAAACGATGTAGAACTTTTTGGCGGGAACTTGCAGAGTTACGGTGCGTTTTCATTTTTATTTTCATAAATTTGTTTAATTTGAGTTTTATTGTATATTTTTGGTGGTATTTTACCCAATAAAGATCATCCATGTGCACAAGTGGAGTGAAATGAATTAAGTGAATCGTGACTTTTCAAGTTGCCTCAAAAAGTCCGTGAAGAGTTCTAGTACAATGACCACCAATGTAGTAAAACATGACTTTTATGGACGGTGACTGACTGAGGACTATAATGTGAAAGTGATTTATTGAGACTGGAAACTATAATATAACTCGACACTGGCAGAAATGAGCCCTACTTTGGACTTGGTTGCCAAAATTAAAACTAAGAAACTTTTTAAGAAGAAACGAGGTATGCGTATGCTTGAGATCACACGCTTTTTCTGTGGATATTTTTAGAACTCATAGTTTGAAAAACTATAGTAAGGAAACAAACAATAAAACATGGACTAAGGAAACAAACAATAAAACAAGGTTTTTTCGCATCACTTTCAGTTTCCTGCCAAGGATGATGTTAAATAAAGGTATAAATCATACGCATATCTGTACATAAAACATCTGTTTGTCCCTCTGCTTTATACCTACTTTGATTGTGGTATAAAGGAACTACTCGTGCAGGTTGCGTGATCACGCAATTTACACGCCGAAGAGAAATATGCTACACCTGTATAAGTGCTAGTAAAGCCTCGCTTATCACACGTCATGTCTGGCAGCTGCATTATACGTAATGGATCGTTAGCAGTGTTTAAGTTATGAGTTATAGTGGTGAAATTTTGAAAGGTTTCACCCGTCTTTGTTAACCAAGTGTCTTAATTAAGCAGAATTAAATCTTTTTATTTTTACTTTTTTTTTACAACTTAGTCGGTAATCAAGCATACGGCCCACCTGATGGTAAGCGGTTACCGTAGCCATATGGACGCTTGCAACACAAGAAGCATCGCTCACGCGTTACCGACCTTTCCCCCCTCCCCTATGAGCTCTAGCGACCTTACTCACGCGCAGGAACACAACTTTACACAACTTAAAGTTATTTGGCTGCGGTATTCTGTAAGGTGGAGGTACTTCCCCAGTCGAGCTGCTCTTTGAGCGAATAAACGCTATGCTCTACCTCTCTCTAAATTATATTCATTCATTATTATATTCATTCCAATGCTTTTAAGAACTCAAGAGATAGAAGTTAAGTCTCCTCATGAGGAAATCATTGCATGCTCAAAGAGCAGCTCGTCTGGGGAAATACCTCCATCATTCAGAATACCGCAACCAAATAACTTTATGGTGTGTTCCTGCGCGTGAGTTAGATCGCCAGTGCTCATTGGGGAGGGGGAAAGGGTCGGTAACGCGTGAGTAATGCCACGTGTGTTGCAAGCGTCCATACCTATAGTAACGGTAACTGCTTACCATCAGGCGGGCCGCACGCTTCTATACCGACTTCGTCGTACAAAAATATGACTATACTGATTTGTATAAAAAAAATGCTCATATACCTACATAATAATATTCAATAAATCTCGCATACTTATAATATTCTACTAAAAATTGAATTTTTCGGTATCTTTTCGGCCGTTGCGACGAATAATATTTACATAGCTTTTCATATTTTTTTCCAGTTTTAAAATATTTTAAAGGCAAGTTATTTTTCAGGCACTAGGGTTTTTTTGTACAACTGACATTATGGCTCTTTGTTCAACCTCCTTAAACCTGTGTTTCAACAGATGCATTATATATGATGTTTTACTATTTTTCGCCCAATGGTTTCACACGCGATACCAAATATGTTGTTCCAGCTTATGATCTACCTGCGTGCTGAATTTCATCACGATTGGTTGCGCCGTTGAGGCGTCAAGACGTAACAAACAAACAAACTCACTTTAATAGTAGAATGTGCTTACCATCATAGTCCATACTAGTATCTCTTAACACTGTGAAATTAAGTACATAGCACATCAGTAAACAATCATTCCGATATGTTTACACCTTTGATTAAGGATACATCCAGATTGAGTGTCGAAGCAGTGCACGCGTCGAAAAAATAGCCCCTAACTGTAGGGGCTAAATCAACTAAAAATAAATAAAATTGCAAAATAAGGATTAATATTTAAACTCTCGATTTATTTCAATAACTGCTATCATTATGAATGTCACTATGACAATCAGAATGACGCAGAGGGAGCGTAAAACGTAGCTGTTACGCGCAGCAGCCAATAAAAGTTGGCCTGTTTTATATATTCGTGTAGTATGGCGACGTTCTTTCTAGGTATATTTATTTCTATGGCTTACACATTTCAGTCAATTGCGTCCAAAAAACAAATAACTCGTAGCTTTGATATTGCTACACTTATACAGGTAGAAATAGTAATTTGTAGAACATTGTAAAGTAATTGTACAGATGCCTTTGGTCGGTCGGCCGGGGGACTGAAACTTTAACCGTTACGCCCTGAAATTGTGTCGCGGAAATAGAATGGCATCAGATAATGCCTGTAGCTGCACAGATTTATATCTAGTCCAATTACATTAACCAGTTGCCGTGGAAACGTCAATTGTGACCTACCTATAATAGAAAAAAAATAGCTGTGCTGTTGCCAATATATTATGACAAACGTATGGCATAGGTACGTTGTATAACTGTTACGTACGTTATGAATATTTGCCATTACTTTCACCCAATTACATAAAGATATTTTGTATAGTGCAAATATGAGGTGCTCCACAACCTACACCGCACCCATATATACCTTCCACAACACTTTCATCCAGTAAGCTACCAGGTAGGTAGGTACTCAGAGACTCAGTCCACCAGGTATGAGACCGTCAAAGACGCTTTTCGCTTCGCATCTAAATCTCTTTCCCTGAATAGTATTGGCTAGTTTATTAATGTCGTTGCTTATCTGTTAAACTCATGACTGAAACATCTATCCATATTGTTCTAGGAAGTTAAAAAATAAAAAAACCTCGAAAAAAATGAAATTTCCCGCCTCGTAATTGATGCTTAACCTTTAGTCTGTTATGTTATGTTTTAACTAAAATTTTCAAATACTTTAGTCTTGAAAAAATTAAGCCTAGGGCTCTTTATTATGTAGATATTATCATGAAATTATCTCCTTCTGTAAAGATATCTACAGATGTAAAGGCATGATTATGGAATCAGATTCTTTCATGGAAACCATATCAATATTCACTGACGAGGAATAATTTATGCAACCAAATATTATTCGTATAGAATTTATATGAGGATTTTAAGAATGGCGCATATTTTATTCATTTATCGAAAAAAGCTGGCTCTGCTATCAAGGTTGTGAAGGAGCATCGAATCAAAATGTATAAATAAAAATGCAGAAAACCCCAATGTTAACGATAAATAAACAAATATTTACTTGTAAATCGGAAACCACTTTTTTTATAAATCGGATAAAGGTTAAGGAAAAGTTACGTAAAGGTAAGCCGCAGAGGTATCGGAAACTTTTCTTGGAAGACTTCCTGCTCGATAGATATTATTTTAGATGTCTTCACTGTAAGCGTTATCGTTTGTGGTTAGATACGTTTTACGTAATCCCCAAACTTTTGGCCAATGCGGCCTTAATATTCGGGACACGATCCAGTCGAAATAAAAATGCCTTAACCATACCCTAATGCCTTCAAATGTGCTTATTGAGACTGAACTTCTGCTAGCTATAAATGTTATACCGTTCTAGGTTGTATTGAATTCGAAAAGTTGTTTGCAAATTTGAAAAAATGAAGAGTGTTAAAATACAGCGTTATTTCGCTCAAAGAAAAGCTCGACTGGGGAAGCACCTTACAGAATACCGCCGCCAAATAAAGAATCATGGCGAGATCCATACATTGATTTGTACAAAAACATAAAACATTTTAGAGAGTTTTGAATCACTTCCAATGTTGAGATTAATTTATCAGCAACATATTAATATTTTTGAAATATTTTATTAGCCCCGCAAAACATAACAACAACATAATGGTTTTGGTCGCGATTCGCCGGCATGGCATATAGAATGTCGTATTTTTATCCCGGGATCTAAAAATATTTTAAGAGGGTGTCGAGCGTATCCAGCGCGCGGCAAATAGGTATTTACTGCGGGTTAGTGTTGTGTGCGTCGACACGCACACAACAGTCAGTACTCTCGGCTCGGTCGGCCGTTTGCACCCGCATGACAAAAGTCAGTAAGTACATAATTTAAAAAAAAGCCTTGGGATTAAAACATGATATTTTCGCAAAATTTTCAAAAAGTGTCCGCGCCTTGTAAAACTTTTTAGATACTGGCCCGATTTCTCTCGAAATCGATATTTGAGAGACCTCGGGATCACAAAACATGAAACTTTTGCCAAAATTTTAAAATGTGTCCGCCACGTTGGACTTCGACAAAATCGATATTTGTTAGTCCTTGGGGTCACAAAACAAGAATCTTTTCTCAAAATGTTGAAAAAGTGTCCGCCATGTTGAACTTTTTAGATACTGGTCCGATTGCTCTCAAAATCGATATTTGAGAGACCTTGTGGTCACAAAACAAGAATCTTTTCTCAAAATGTCGAAAAAGTGTCCGCCAGGTTGAACTTTTTAGATACTGGTCCGATTGCTCTCAAATTCGATATTTGAGAGACCTTGGGGTCACAAAACAAGAATCTTTTCTCAAAATGTTGAAAAAGTGTCCGCCATGTTGAACTTTTTAGATACTGGTCCGATTGCTCTCAAAATCGATATTTGAGGGACCTTGGGGTCACAAAACAAGAATCTTTTCTCAAAATGTTGAAAAAGTGTCCGCCATGTTGAACTTTTTAGATACTGGTCCGATCGCTCTCAAAATCGATAATTGTGAGTCCTTCGGGTCACAAAACAAGAATCTTTTCTCAAAATGTTGAAAAAGTGTCCGCCATGTTGAACTTTTTAGATACTGGTCCGATTGCTCTCAAAATCGATATTTGAGAGACCTTGTGGTCACAAAACAAGAATCTTTTCTCAAAATGTCGAAAAAGTGTCCGCCATGTTGAACTTTTTAGATACTGGTCCGATTGCTCTCAAATTCGATATTTGAGAGATCTTGGGGTCACAAAACAAGAATCTTTTCTCAAAATGTCGAAAAAGTGTCCGCCATGTTGAACTTTTTAGATACTGGTCCGATCGCTCTCAAAATCGATAATTGTGAGTCCTTCGGGTCACAAAACAAGAATCTTTTCTCAAAATGTCGAAAACGTGTCCGCCATGTTGAACTTTTTAGATACTGGTCCGATTGCTCTCAAATTCGATATTTGAGAGACCTTGGGGTAACAAAACAAGAATATTTTCTCAAAATGTTGAAAAAGTGTCCGCCATGTTGAACTTTTTAGATACTGGTCCGATTGCTCTCAAAATCGATATTTGAGAGACCTTGGGGTCACAAAACAAGAATCTTTTCTCAAAATGTCGAAAAAGTGTCCGCCATGTTGAACTTTTTAGATACTGGTCCGATTGCTCTCAAATTCGATATTTGAGAGATCTTGGGGTCACAAAACAAGAATCTTTTCTCAAAATGTCGAAAAAGTGTCCGCCATGTTGAACTTTTTAGATACTGGTCCGATTGCTCTCAAAATCGATATTTGAGGGACCTTGGGGTCACAAAACAAGAATCTTTTCTCAAAATGTTGAAAAAGTGTCCGCCATGTTGAACTTTTTAGATACTGTTTCGATCGCTCTCAAAATCGATAATTGTGAGTCCTTCGGGTCACAAAACAAGAATCTTTTCTCAGAATTATCAAAAGGTGTCCGCCATGTTGAATTTTTTAGATACTGGTCCGATTGCTCTCAAAATCGATATTTGAGAGACCTTGGGGTCACAAAACAAGAATCTTTTCTCATAATGTTGAAAAACCATGTAGAATTTTTTAGATACCGGTCTGATTGCTCTCAAAAGCGAGAGACATTTATTTGAGAGTCCTTGGGGTCACCAGTATCTAGAAGTTTCATCATGGCGGACACCTTTTCAAAATTCTGAGAAAAGATTCTTGTTTTGTGATCCGAAGGACTCACAAATATCGATTTTGAGAGCGATCGGACCAGTATCTAAAAAGTTCAACATGGCGGACACTTTTTCAACATTTTGAGAAAAGATTCTTGTTTTGTGACCCCAAGGTCTCTCAAATATCGAATTTGAGAGCAATCGGACCAGTATCTAAAAAGTTCAACATGGCGGACACTTTTTCGACATTTTGAGAAAAGATTCTTGTTTTGTGACCCGAAGGACTCACAATTATCGATTTTGAGAGCGATCGGACCAGTATCTAAAAAGTTCAACATGGCGGACACTTTTTCAACATTTTGAGAAAAGATTCTTGTTTTGTGACCCCAAGGTCCCTCAAATATCGATTTTGAGAGCAATCGGACCAGTATCTAAAAAGTTCAACATGGCGGACACTTTTTCAACATTTTGAGAAAAGATTCTTGTTTTGTGACCCCAAGGTCTCTCAAATATCGAATTTGAGAGCAATCGGACCAGTATCTAAAAAGTTCAACATGGCGGACACTTTTTCGACATTTTGAGAAAAGATTCTTGTTTTGTGACCCCAAGATCTCTCAAATATCGAATTTGAGAGCAATCGGACCAGTATCTAAAAAGTTCAACATGGCGGACACTTTTTCGACATTTTGAGAAAAGATTCTTGTTTTGTGACCACAAGGTCTCTCAAATATCGATTTTGAGAGCAAGTGGACCAGTATCTAAAAAGTTCAACATGGCGGACACTTTTTCGACATTCTGAGAAAAGATTCTTGTTTTGTGACCCGAAGGACTCACAAATATCGATTTTGAGAGCGATCGAACCAGTATCTAAAAAGTTCAACATGGCGGACACGTTTTTGACATTTTGAGAAAAGATTCTTGTTTTTTGACCCCAAGGTCTCTCAAATATCGAATTTGAGAGCAATCTGACCAGTATCTAAAAAGTTCAACATGGCGGACACTTTTTCGACATTTTGAGAAAAGATTCTTGTTTTGTGACCACAAGGTCCCTCAAATATCGATTTTGAGAGCAATCGGACCAGTATCTAAAAAGTCCAACATGGCGGACACTTTTTCGACATTCTGAGAAAAGATTCTTGTTTTGTGACCCGAAGGACTCACAAATATCGATTTTGAGAGCGATCGAACCAGTATCTAAAAAGTTCAACATGGCGGACACGTTTTTGACATTTTGAGAAAAGATTCTTGTTTTTTGACCCCAAGGTCTCTCAAATATCGAATTTGAGAGCAATCTGACCAGTATCTAAAAAGTTCAACATGGCGGACACTTTTTCGACATTCTGAGAAAAGATTCTTGTTTTGTGACCCGAAGGACTCACAATTATCGATTTTGAGAGCAATCGGACCAGTATCTAAAAAGTTCAACATGGCGGACACCTTTTCAACATTTTGAGAAAAGATTCTTGTTTTGTGACCCCAAGGTCCCTCAAATATCGATTTTGAGAGCAATCGGACCAGTTACTAAAAAGTTCAACATGGCGGACACCTTTTCAAAATTCTGAGAAAAGATTCTTGTTTTGTGATCCGAAGGACTCACAAATATCGATTTTGAGAGCAATCGGACCAGTAACAAAAAAATTCAACATGGCGGACACCTTTTGATAATTCTGAGAAAAGATTCTTGATTTGTGATCCGAAGGACTCACAAATATCGATTTTGAGAGCGATCGGACCATTATCTAAAAAGTTCAACATGGCGGACACTTTTTCGACATTCTGAGAAAAGATTCTTGTTTTTTGACCCCAAGGTCTCTCAAATATCGAATTTGAGAGCAATCGGACCAGTATCTAAAAAGTTCAACATGGCGGACACTTTTTCGACATTTTGAGAAAAATACTTCATCCGCCATCTTGTGGCGACGGCCATTTTAAAAGTATTACATTATTGAGTATTGCAAATTGTTTTGTCATTGGAACTAAAGGTGTATGCAAAATTTCAGCTCACTCGGCGTCCATATCGCTGCGGTAACCGCTTACCACCAAGCGAGTCGTATGCCGTATGCTAGTTTACCCAAGTGTGAAAAAATGTATGAAAAAAAAAGATGTGCTTGCAAGATTTGACCTAAGCAAACTAACTAACATTGCAAATGAAACAAAAGTAATATATATTATTTGACTGACTCAAAAAACGAAAAACAAAACTTATGTCGTTATGCTCTTTGAATTAGTGTCCGTACACGTTAGATCGCGATCGTGTGTTCCTAGGTAGTCGTTCCGCAAAGAGACGTGATCTCTCTCTGAGCTCCCGTGGTCGACTAAATTTTCGAGCGCGTATCTCACATATATATTTAACGTTGCGCTGCCATAGTAAAAATGTATGGCGAATTCGGAGCTCATTTTGAATAAAATCATAATAAATCATCTAGACAATATAATGAAAATATAAGACGCAAAACTTCAAGATTACATATTAGAGAATTAACTGACTACATTTCTACAGAATATTTCTAAGGAAAAATACACGAAATCTTCTGAATCACAGCACGCATTATTGTAGATTTTTGCTCAACTTCATATGAGTCCATTAAAAAACCTATACCATATTTCATATTTTTGTTTCGCAAACATTGTAAATACATGATCTGTGGTAATAATTATGTAGATGTTCACTGTGTAAATAAACTATTTTCGTTAATATCAACTTAACCGTAACTGTCCTTTTGTCACTTTATGGTCGACTCCCTCTTAAATGCCTCAAGTTATTCCGTACGACCAAGGAGCAATAATAACGTCATTTCAAATTCTCTAAAAATCTTTATTTTATGTACAAATCTCGCCATGATTCTTTATTTTGTGTTCCTGCGTGTGAGTAATGTTGCCAGAGCTCATTGGGGGAAGGTAACGTGTGAGTGATCCGTGTGTTGCAAGCGTCCGTGGCTACGGTAACCGCTTACCATCAGGCGGGCCATACGATAGGTTACTAACTTAGTAGTATAAAAAAAAACTGCAATTTTACACAAAGCTTAGTCTAATAAAAATATTGTAAGCTACTGAAACTTATTTCTTAGATTCTGTTAGTTAAAATGGGTTAAATTACCCTTTGTTTGACGGTCGGTAGGTGTTCGTTATTAAAGTTCGCGTTCACAGACAGGGGTTTTCCTTTATTGCCCACCTGGCCTAACTAAAAAGATAATTTCATTGCACGCGCCAACTCTGAACAATGCCTGCACCTAGTGATAACGGGTAATGAAAACCGAGGTCTCCTTATACGACTCCTTTAAGTGAACAGAAATAATGAAAGTTTCTTGAGTATTCCTATCGGGCCAGCAGGTGGGTATTTTGTATCTCTTTGATTGCCTTTGAAGGTTGGTACCTGGCCAAGGTTGCGGGTCTTTATTTTGGTAGGTTATTTACGAATGCTAACTTGAGCTTTATTTATACCAGACCTATTCTTAGAGTTATAAAAATAGTGCCAACGGGACCCTGTGTCCCGTCTATCAGTCACAAGGCTTTCATTTTAACAATTACTTATGTTGCCAGTTAAAAATTTCTTAGAATAGATACCGGCATTTAATTTGGCCCATTTTCGAAATTTCATACAAAAAGGGTGTTTTTCAGCAAAGATTTTCTCTACTTTAATACCCTGAACCCGGGAACCCTTAGGCGGCAAATCTGACTAGCACAAGTCCGGTATTTTTTCTTTTTCAGTTTGCGAATAAGTTTAGGTACCTGGGGGCCTACCACAAGCTCTTAAAACAAGGTTAAAATAACCTTATTTTGCGTTTTCGTACCATGACATCCTTAAAAATAAGCTTATTATAGGCATAAAACAATATTGTTTTGTTAGCAGGTTTGATGACGTCACCTCTAATCGTTCATTCAAATCGTACCATGATGTGTCTTTTGACAACTAGCATTATGGTTTTTATGTCAATTGCATATATCAATCAAAATATAACATTATATACGCGACGAATTATCCAAATTTATGATAAAATATCTATTATTATAGTGATATAAAGTCAGTAGATCGTATTTATTTAACTTATCGAATGAATTGTGTATCTCTAGCCTTCTAGCTTTTGCCATCTAGCATTTCTAGATGGCAAATGAATATGAACTATTTGTGTTTTTGGAAGCAAATACCAAAGAAGCCAATAATAGATACACGAAAGCGACCTGGTATGCATCTATGCTACGTGAGGAATCAACACTTTCGCATGCAATGGACCAAAATGCCATTTGCTATCGAAACCATACGACCGTATGGGTTTGAAGCTCACCGAGTCGCTCGCATATTGTCACCAAAATAATCGAGGCCTCGGGCGGGGAGCTTTTTCCGCCAACGCATTAGCTTGGCTAGCCTGTTGGGAACCTTGCCGATAATCTACCGCAGCCTAGAGGAAAATTTATATACGAGTGCTAGATTGTATTTCATTTATTTGTTGTAAATATTTAATATCGTATAGATTAAGCTTTACTGTGATTGTACTGTATTCATAAACGTTTATATACCTAAATACACATAATGTTTCATTGTATGACCTGCAACTACAGTAGCATTCCTGACAAAAGGTAATAAATAAAAATATGTGTTGATTCCTGTGGTAAATTCTTTATTCATATAATTTAAAGACAATAGGTACCTGCCTAGACTATAGGTATTAAGACTGAAGTGCCATACATAAACATAAACCTACCTAGGTATATATTTATGTATGAACTTTGTCTCAGTTTTTGTAATGACCAAGAAGTGCTCCATTGCTTTGCTAGTTGAGGATTAGGTACCTATTTCTTTCCAGCACATTTCTTAGAGTAGTTACTTTGAATTCCGGCGAATTCTTCACTGCAAAATGAATAAAATAATACTTGAATTAGGTACTTCTGTTTGTTACGTTGTGTTTTCACTGAATATCACTATTGAACGGCGGCCCCTTGCCTTGTTTTCATATTGACCTAAGTAATATTAATTCAAGTAATATAAAAGTCGATATACCTACATAAAATAAATATTTGTATTATTTCAAAATATGTAGTGCAACAGGGCACATTGAGTTTCTAAATTCGTGCGTCACAATTGACAAGTTCTTTTTTTTGTCCCGTTCCATCCTATAGGGCCATCATCTTCTCTCACAAAATAACCTTATTGCCAGACTGTTTTGTTTTCACCTTATAATAATATTACTTTGATTCGTACCATGAGCTCAATCGTTCAACATTGATATAACATTGCTAAGTGCCGAGAAAGAATGAATGATTTGTAAGAATTTGTCTATACCTGATAAAAGATGAAAAGAAATAACGATATATTAACTGTATAGTGCCATTTCTTTCACACGTTGGACCGAAATGATTTGAGATTCTTCATCTTTTAGCAAAGTATTAAATTAAACTAATTGTAAAGTATAAGTAACTAAAAGAATAAAATATTTTCGAGTAATTTCTATAAAATGCATACAAATATTTTAAAATGTTATTATGAAGAGTAAGGAAATTAATTGAAAAAATATATAGACTGCCGACTCTAGATTATCAAATGAAATGAATCGGAACAAAATATTTACCTGTCATTCTTGTCATACTCAAATGTCTAATAAAGATATGCAAGATATTTACTTAATAAATATATTTGTTTATGTAATTTAACAAACAAAGTGCAATCAATATGGAAACATCTTAATAGTATATTCGACAGTAATATTCAGTGCATGAAATTTAAGATGTCATGGTTATAAACATTTGTAAGTTGCACAAATGTTGCAATTCATTTTGTAGAGTTGTAGCCGAAGAGTTCGCCAGAGATCCAGTCAGCAGGTAGAAATGGTTAAATACAAACATACCAAAAATACCGCCTTCAATCGATATCTACCAGCGAAGGAGTACTCTCAAAAAAGTGTACGTAGATATGGAGAGGCTGGTCTAAAGTGAAGTCTAAGAACCTATAAACGCTGAAATAAAGTTTGAATCTGTATCTGCAAGATTGTTTAATGCCATACTTATATTGTGTATAATTATCTTACTCTCATTAAACTTATGTGAATAAAGAATGTAGGTACATAATACTTTCGTGTTTTTATTCATTGTGTTATTGACGGGAATCCTACTGTAGTTGCAGGTCTTGGAATTAAACATATTATGTGTATTTAGGTATATAAATATTTGCCGCTGTTGTCGATCATCGACAAGGTTCCAGGTTCAAGCTCGTTATTGGCAGTGTTTCCTCTTTGGATAGCCAAGCTAATGCGTTGTCACAAAAAGCTCCCCACCAACCGGTTTGCCGAGGTTTTGATGATAATGTGTGAGCAAATCAGCGAGCTTCAGACCCCCACGGTTCTATCCACAGCCACAAAGGCTACAGAAAGTTAGGTCCAATGGATGTGTATTTTAGAATTTCCCGCACGGTTACATCTGCTCTGCAACAGTATAGCAGATTGTTGTGAGTTGAGTTTTCAATACAAATATATAATACCTAATTAATATTTTACTACATTAGATGGTTAAAATGATTATCTTTATAGATTATTATAAGTCTGTCGTCTGTCCGTCTGTTGACAATAATATATTCCATCCAGGCTAATGTAGGTTACGACCAATTTTAGAAAATTTGCCAGAGAATCTAGGTAGTTTGGATTCCAGGAACACAGGGACTACTCTGTGTACTAACACTGCAGGAAAGTTAACTTTATGGATTAATCTGGGGTTATTCGATGTACGTTGGTTATAATGAAAACAGGATATTAATAGTGGGTAGGTACCTAAATGAAAAGTCACTAAATATATAAACACGCTATTTAAAGCTCCGCTTCATCTAAATAAATCTAAGGCTAAGGGTCGAGGGATCGATATTACTAACGTAGATGCATAGTTGTGTAGTGAACGACAAGTGCAATTAAAAACTTTATAAACAATCGGTTATATTATTTTGGGATGATACCTAATCTCGCAATCCCGATATATTCATTCTATAAGTAAATAAATTCGATATAATTACTTTATATGACACTATAATACATTTTTATAACATAAATTTGGAAAACAATGTTATTTTCAGCTTGTAAATACAACGTATATAAGATTGCTAAATTTGACATTAAAACAATAATGTTAATTGTCAAAAGCTTATAAAAAATAGCTCATGGTACGAATTGAATGAACCATTATGGTAAATAAACAAGGTTGTTTTCATGCATAAAATAAGCTTGTTTTAGGGACATCATGGTACGAAAAGAAGAATAAGGTTGTTTGAAAGAGCGAGAGAGTATGGATGAGTGACAGAGATGAGAATTGTTAAGAGAGAGAAAGTTGCTTAGGCCCATAGCGTTATTTCTTTTCATCTTTAGTGAGCCCATAGACAAATTCTCAAAAATCATTCGTTCTTAGCAGGAATATAACAATCATATAACAATAGTGTTTGGTAGAGGTCATGGTACGAATATAAATAAGGTTATTATATGCTGGAAACAAAACAGTATTGCAATAAGGTTGTTTTGTAAAAGATGGGGGTAGGCCCCCTGTAGGTACTACTATAAGTTAGGTATTATATTATCTACATATTTATCCATTAAATATAATTTTAGAGTTTGAAAATCAAACAATATGAAATCAGGTATACCTAGTTTCAACATAATGTCCGACCATGCAATTATTTATTAGTACTACACTAACAAACAATATCATTTGGTTAACCAATTATTACAAACTAACATATTTAGGTAAGTTCCAATTAATTTTATGCAATCATCTATTCAATTGTCAAAACTGTGGTCATTATTATTTTAACCATATTTTAAACTATTGTAAAAACGAAGTTTGTTACCGACAAAACATCCCTTATACAAAAATGTTATACAACTATTGCAAGGTTGACCTTTGTATGGCCGGAAGCTGAAGCCTTTATTCGAAGCAAGGGGGTAGCTAGGTACCTACGAACCATTGAATTGTTATGCCCGGCGAGACGTCCCCTTTTCATATCTAGGTGGGTATAGCTGTGATATGATAATGATGGCTCCTTATTGTATTTTCATCCGTTGGTGCTTGGGTATTGCTGCAAATCTATTCATAGTGCGTCAAAAGTAAGGCGATGATATTTCAGAGACATCGAACACTATGGTGAAAATCATGGGTAGGTACAGTCGAGGACATAAATATGTATACACTTTTTGAAATTCAAAAGCGATTTTCTCGTATTTTTAACATTAAAGTGTTAAAATATTACAAAATTCATAATAGTATATATTAGAAGATTCTGCCTGCATAATATCTCATAATTTCAATCAGTAGTTTTAGAGGAAACCGTTGTTGAATTTTACTAAATGTATACATATTTATGTCCTCGACTGTATGTACTTATATAGGTATATGCTTGGCTGACTAACAGCCTTGAGTTGAAAATCTGTTGCCTAGTATCAAGAAGTACCCGTGGAGTGCGCATCGACAAGTCACCGATTTGCAGTGGGGGAATTGATTAAAAAAAATTGGCTGGCGCAGAGAAGACTTTTTATTTTATAATTTATTTGAATTTTGTTATCCGTTTTGATAAACATTTGTAGTTATTTGCAAACGTAATAGAGGACTGGTCTGTGTGCAGAGATTATAGTTTCACTTAATGATATTTTAAAGGCTTACTAATTTTATAAATATTTGAGCAGGTACTTTTCTCGTATATTTTTTTAGGATTTAATTTTTTGTAATAAATCTGTCTGTTATCAATAGAAATAACGAAAAAGAACATCCCCTATCCTCAAAACAGCATTATGATTGGTGAGTGATGAATAACTGTTTTACAAAAATCTTACGACTTCAAAGTACACTAAGAAGTAAGTAATCAAATCCCAATCCAAACAAAAAAATAATTTTCCAAATCGATTAATGAATGACGGAGTTGTGGGGTAACAAATTAAAAAAAAATACAACCGAATTGAGAACCTACTCCTTTTTTTTGAAGTCGGTTAAAAAGTAAAACCATAACGTGTTGAAAATATAGTTAAACTTACTGGTTTATAAATGTTCAAACTAAGCTCATTCAATTTTCTATATTATTATCTATATATTTTATAATTTAATTTTTTAAACATGCATCCATTTAGCTTAATTACCTTTTAATAACAAAATAAACAGATATTTTTTATTCCCCCTAATGGATTCCTCATTTTTTAGAAAATTATTATGTCATTATTTAAGTGCAGGATTACATTATTTAACTAATTGTTATAATGTATTGACTATCTCTTATACAAATACGTGTTTAGTAAAAACATTAGTATTTACTGCAAATTAATACAAAATATAATTATTCATTAATGAAAAACAGTGTTTAATGCAGCTAAATACGGTATTTACAAATACAATAACAAAAAAACCGGCCAAGTGCGAGGCCGGTTTTTCATTGTTTTTCATTAATGAATAATTATATTTCTTCCAAAGTGGTAAAATGTGTGTCCCCCCCCTGTAACTTCTAAAATAAGAGAATGATAAATCTATAAAAAATATATGATGTACATTACGGTGCAAACTTCCACCGAAAATTGGTTTGAACGAGATCTAGTAAGTAGTTTTTTTTTAATACGTCATAAATTGAAATTAATATCAAATACTCAGGTCTATACTACCATTTACTTATATACCTACAGGTTTGTACGGAACCCTCGGTGCGCGAGTCTGACTCGCACTTGGCCGGTTTTTTTAACAACAGTTGTGGCCATAATCAAGAAATACATATAGGTACTTACCTCCAAAGAAAGTCAGATCTCTCGCTCGGTACGCGACTCAGACTTTGGCCACAGTATTACCACAGAGGATTGTAATAGTAATCTGTGGTCATGTTCCAACGCTCCGTTCACTCATATTAGTCGCTAGCGGTGGTAACGTAGGTATATTGCGCTATTAGTGGAAAGTATTTTGGATTAAATTTATGGATTTCAAAAAGGGCAACCGTAAAATCTATTTAAAATAGATGGACTTATGGTTGAAATGAAATTAAATTGTTTACAAATTTCGCTACAGAAGCATCGCTCACGCGTTACCGACCTTTACCCCCTCCCAATGAGCTTTAGCTACCTTACTCACGCGCAGGAACACAACACAATCTACTTTATTTATCCAAATAAATAAAATTGAAGTGAAGAACCCCAAAGATTACAGAATAATTCAGATGGAGCGCGCGGAACACGAAAGTGAAGCCAAAAAAGCAAATACAAATTGAAAATCTGATACCTGGTATTCGTTTTCCAGTTTGTATTTGCATTGTTTAAACACAGTTTATTAATAAAGAAGTGTTTTTTGTTACATAAAGTTTGTTAAACAAAGCAAATACACATTCAAAAGCGAATACCAGGTAAGTGTTTTTGAACTTGTATTTGCTTTTTTGGCCTCACTCCCGTGTTCCGCGCACTCCATCTGAACTATTCTGTAATCTGTGGAAGAACCCCTTCACAGTTTTTATCTATTTCTCTCGCATTTGGACATCCATTGGAACGAGTAAAATCAACTTTTCCGGTGGACTGGTGGTTGTATTTTTTACATTTTGGCACTCGCATCGTATAGGTACCGGGCCGGTGGAAACCCGGGTCGCGCACTCATTTTAAAATTCCATATCTCAGAAACTAATTGACGTAAGTATCGAAATAATTCTTTCACACGTATTTTTTATTTTCTACAGAAAATACAGAGGGCGAAAATTCTAAATTACTGAACATTCTTCATTGTTTTAATCTCGACTCCAAACTTGAATTGATTAATTTCTGTTGACGTTCTAGAATACGGAGCAAACTCTGGGTGACTCTGGTAGCCACCTTCAGCAACATCATCGCATACCATACTCGCTAATCATATTCAACAATAAGTATTATGAGACCTAAAATGAAAGCTTGATTAGGTTTTATTATATAAACCATCCTTGATTTTTTTAGCTGATGAAGAAAACTGCGTCATAATCCGTTGCGTGTTTTAGAAGCTAGCGGATATACAGACAGACAGACGCGGAAAGCGACTGTTTTATACTTCGTAGAGATAGGTAGGTAGGATATCATCTTCTAAATCCCTCAAATTAATTGAAATAGGCCCGAGGCTAGATTTAGAATATATTCAGCTATGTCTACAATTTACGGCTAAATTGGGTATCTAGTAGAGATGGGGTACCTGAAATACATGTATGCTCTAGAGTCTAGGCATTTCTAGCTATCATTTAATAGTACTCACCTACGTTTCTTAATGGGTACAGTCGCGGCCAAAAGTCACTAGCGTAATCTACTGCAATATTAATTACATTTATTTAGATACAAAATAACAAATACTCCATAAGTGTTCTTACAACTTTGAAAATGTTTCATATTGTACCAGATGGCACACTCCGGTTTTACAAGGTCAAATAAATTAGTCTAAAGTGTTAGTAAGTAAACCAAAATAGGATTGTTACCGGGTAAAAACAGAGACAAAGCTACAGGTTATTTGAAGCTGGCAAGCTGGTAAGCTGACACTTAAGCTTTTAAATTCATAATCGTTTGGCACGTGCCTAGCTGCTCGTTCGTTATTTAAATGGGCTATTACTGAGGAATTGGCTGACTGCACCTTCCAGGCACTTAACCAAAATTGCAGTTTTCAGGGAAATTCTTTCCTCGCCTGTACATACCAAGCATCCAATATCGTCATAGCGTAACTATTTCTGAGAGCCACCAGTTCTGTTACAGCTCGATCAATCTTCAACCTTGGGCAATGCTTCATGGCTCAGAAACTACGGTAAGACATTGCATGCTTTCGCATTTTGGTATTAAACGTTATATTTCAGAGGAAATGCAGTCAATAATTTGTGTAACTGAAAGGTAAATATGAATAAATGTTGTAATGTTGTTGTATCAAATGTTTACAAATACGAACGAATTACAAACTTTTATTTAAGTTCCCTGTCCGGTGTCTGTAATCCAATCTTGCAAGTTTTTGACCAACTTCCCAGTGTCCAATTGAGCTGAAATTTTGTCCAAATTAGTATATTGGATGACAATGCAAGTACAGACAACAAAAAGTACAGTCACCATAAAAAGCTTGTAATAAAAATGTAAGCACAAATTTTTAACAAAAACTTGTTTTACCCTTGGATCAACCTCCCCTATTGACGGGTCATAGGTACTTCTTATCGCGAATTATCGTTCTCTCCCTTTCATTTGTCCATTCAATAATTACAAAATAATGTTAATCAAGATATCAACCCTGGAATCCAGCGTAACGCGATCACAAGCAGCAGCAAGCAAGCCTGGGACCGTCGACCTGTCAACAGTATCTAATTCATTATGCTAACGAGACTCGCTGCCTTCGACGGTGATGGATTAGCCTTTTCCCCTTCGCATAAACGTGAGGACCCACGGAAATGCGTAAAAAATGGACCAATAACAGTGTATGCAAAAGTTGGGAGCGTCGTCCCCTACATAAAATATTAGGTTATTGAAATTTTCCAGTGCCCCGGAGCGAAGCAGACAAGCCGTAACAAGTTCTTACGTGGGTAGTGAAAATCACATTTTCTTGTGTGTTATAGGTATAATAATATAATGCACCTTTTGTTTTATGCAAGGGTATTTGTTACTCAACAAGTTATGGTATGGATGGAGTACGTAGGACCTAATTCGAAAATAGTAGAATAAAACGCTGTTTCATGCATTGGTAAAATGGTTTTAGGCATAATCAAGGACAGCGATTCAAACTTTTGTTTAGTTAACGTTTTTAATAAATGTAAGAAAAATAAAATTGTACCTACTTTCTTAGAAAAAAAAAAATTTCCTTTTATTTTTGGTTGTAGAAAAATGTGTTTGAGTATCCATACCAATCTTAAAATTCGCACGGCATAGGATATTAAAAACATCTATTAAAATGCTGCCTATTGCTACGTAGCAGGTACCTACTACTGAATATTCTGTGCTATTGCTTTACTTTAACTTAAAAAAAAACCGGCCAAATGCGAGTCAGACTCGCGCACCGAGGGTTCCGTACAAACCTGTAGGTATATAAGTAAATGGTGGTATAGACCTGAGTATTTGATATTAATTTCAATTTATGACGTATTAAAAAAAAACTACTTACTAGATCTCGTTCAAACCAATTTTCGGTGGAAGTTTGCACCGTAATGTACATCATATATCTACTATATAAAAATAAGTCGGGTTTTCCTTCCTGACGCTATAACTCCAGAACGCACGAACCGATTTCCACGGTTTTGCATTCGTTGGAAAGGTCTCGGGCTCCGTGAGGTTTATAGCAAAGAAAATTCAGGTAGGGTAGGGTAGGGTGGGGTAGGGTAGCACCACGCGAACGAAGTCGCGCCGGGCAGCTAGTTTTTTATAGATTTATCATTCTCTTATTTTAGAAGTTACAGGGGGGGGACACACATTTTACCACTTTGGAAGTGTCTCTCGCGCAAACTATTCAGTTTAGAAAAAAATGATATGAGAAACCTAAATATCATTTTTGAAGACCTATCCATAGACACCCCAGACTAATGGGTTTGATGAAAAAAAAAATTTGAGTTTCAGTTCTAAGTACCCCCATTTATTGTTTTTTTCTATTTTTGTGTGAAAATCTTAATGCGGTTCACAGAATACATCTGCTTACCAAGTTTCAACATTATAGTTCTTATAGTTTCGGAAATAAATGGCTGTGACATACGGACGGACAGACAGACAGACAGACAGACATGACGAATCTATAAGGGTTCCGTTTTATGCCATTTGGCTACGGAACCCTAAAAACATTAAATTAAGTAACCTATAGGAACCAATTAATATTTTGAGAGATGTAGAGCGTAGCGTTTATTTGCTCAAAGAGCAGCTCGACTGGGGAAGTACCTCCACCTTACAGAATACCGCAGCCAAATAACTTTATGTTGTGTAAAGTTGTGTTCCTGCGCGTAAGGTCGCCAGAGCTCATAGGGGCGGGGGAAGGTCGGCAACGCGAGAGCAGTGCTTCTTGTGTTGCAAGCGTCCATATGGCTACGGTAACCGCTTACCATCAGGCGGGCCGTATGCTTGTTTACCGACTTAGTTGTATAAAAAAAAAACCAAACCAAAGTTGGGGACGAAAGAAACAACAATTACCAACAGAACAAATATATTAATTTATTTATTAATGAACACAAACACAAAATCACTGAATGACTTTAGGTACTACTTTTTACAATCATCATCGACACCAAGTTTATGTCGTTTGGCGCAGTGAGCTCGCCTAGCTCCATTACTATAAAACGTTTTATCACAATACAAACTCGTACATTTGACCGGTCGCACCCCCGTATGGACACTTCTGTGCCTCTTCAATTGCCCAGAAGTATGGAATGTCTTATAGCACTGAAGACATTGATATGGCTTTTCGCCGGTATGCTTCCTCATATGTAACTTCAATTGACTTTTAGCCTTATAACTTGACCCGCAAACATCGCAATAGTGCGGTCTTTCCTCACTGTGCCAAAACGCATGATCTTTTAAAATTTTCTCTGAGGCAAAACACTTGGAGCATACTTGGCATTGATAAGTTTTCTCAGCGAAAACTCTTTTCATATGTGTATGTAGTGTATGCTGACTTTTGAATGTTCTGTTACAATGGGTGCATTTTACGGGTTCGGTTTTCGCGTGCACAGTTGTAACGTGAAGCTGGAAATGAGAAGATTATCAGGAATAGACAAAAATACACAAGACCTTTCGTCTTATGTAGAGCGTCAACTTAAAATCCGTACCTTCAAACCATACATTCGTTTAAAGCGTTTACCACATTCATCGCAAACATAGTTTTTTACATCAGAATGGTCCTTCAAATGCCCTTCAATTAAATATCTGTAGAGGTATCTATAAATTAAGAAATAAATATTAATCACAATTTATTTTGTTATAATTATACATTATATTACAGAAATACTGACTTTCTTCCGCAGTGGTCACAAATATATCTGGTAACCTGGTGGGCCTTATCGTGCCGTCTCCATGTTTTGAAAACTTTGAATTCCCTATTATTGCACAGTAAGCATATGCCACCTGGTTTGCCCAAATGTGCTGACCTAAAGTGGAACTCCAGCGACAACAGTGATCCAACCCTTTTATTGCATTTGTGACACGTTAGGAAGAATTTGGATTCATTTTGCTTATGAGAAAATCTGAAACAGTCACCAATTATTTATATATATTTCTTTACAATTTGTTAACAATTTTAACCAATCAAGTGATTTATTTTAATTTCAGGGTTCTCCAAACTGGACCAAAATGGAAAAAAGGAACCCTTAAGATGCGAGTGGGGCGACTTCGTACGTCCGTATCTATCTATTACTATAGTTTATAATGATAAAAGATTATTATAAGATCAATGAGGCGAATAAGGAATAAGTAATTGATGATTTGCAAGTTACCTATGAGACTCCATACTAGCCAAGTCAATTCCACTGAAATCACACAGCTTGCAATTTAAGTCATTGATAGAGAAATGTACTACATTCAGGTGCTTATTCACTGCATTAGTATCAAAACCAATGAAGTCACAAATACCTATAAATAATTAAAAATATTATTAACGAGTTCCAAAATAAAGTTGAAAAAGAAATGAAAGATAAACATTTTATTTCGAAATACACACAAAATTACAGAGATAAATAAACTAACAACAAAAACATAAGTTGGTAATATGAACTAGACTTACCACAAAGAAATTCTTGCGAGGGTTCTTTCTTTTTATTTTCCTTAAATTTTCCATCACACGTTGTTATGTGACGGTTAAGCCATTTTTTGCTAGCTAAAAGTTAAAGTTATGTAAGTATTGTCAATTAATATAAATATGTAATAACAAAATATTATACGTGGGTCATTATAAGTTAAGAGGTAATATTGGGTAATATGTTGTATGAAGTGACGGCATGGCATTTTTTTTAATATTTTGACTTAAGTATACATCTGTATTATAGAAACTTTTAAGTTGAAAACGTTTACAAAGTGGCCAGTCAATTTATTGGTTTTATCTCGTTTTATAATTGACCAGGGTAAATACTCAGTACAGGGTAGAGACAAAATGCACAGGGGAGGATACTTTACGGACAGGGAAGAGAGATAGACATATTAAAAACAGGGTTATTTTTAAGAATCAACTTTATTTATTTATTTTTATTTTAGTTATGAATTATTTATAATCAGACATCATTTCTTAGCAGTATTTGCTTATAAAATTAAATGTTTCTTAAGCGCTAGGTACAAAACATAAAAAGGTTGTTACTTTTCCTTTCCATCAACACAAAAACAAAAATATCTATAACTATATAATAGTCAATAATGAAAACTTCTTTGAGTAACAGTATTAAATTTTTCTTGTACTTAAACTCTAAAAACATTTTGATTACGACGTAACTAAAAAAAATTTTTTTTTCTAAAACCCGCGTTCAAAGTTATCAATAGATTCATTAAATGCATAAAAAATACGCTGCCCTCACATTTTTAAGTTAGGGGAGGGTAGTTTTTTTAAAACCTGATCGCAGGTGATGGAAGAAACATCGTCATCATTAATTCTGAACTTTGTTCCAGTTTCATCACAGATTCTACAAAATATAACTTGAAGTTCATAATTTTCTTCAACACCTGTGCACATAGCAACATAGCGATATTCTGTTTTTATATCTTGAAGTTTAACCAGCACAAAGCAGAATGTTTCCCTTCCAGATGTTCCAGGCTTTGAATCATCTTTGTGCAGTTTGGTTTTAATACTGATAGGTACAGAATGCTGTAGTGTTTCTTGAGGCTTCTTCCTGTGTTCTTGAGATGTGAAATGGATTAGTGGTTCATCTTCTGAATCACTAGCTCCGTATATATATATCATCAACACGTAGATTAAATTTACGATGTGTTTGTGGGTAATCCAAAGTACCCAATTGAAAATGACGACATAGCTCTGAGGCACAGAAGCAGCTCAAAGTTTTCAATGTCAGGCAATTGGGTATAAATACGCAGCAGGTAACTTGTGAACCTTTAGTGTGCCTGAAAAAGTCTTTATACCTTCAGTAGAACCTAATGTTGCTCCTTTTTTTTCGAGCCGTTCTTCGCGCGTATTTTTTTATCTATGTGCCATTTTTTCTGTAAAAAAGTCATATTAAATTGTAAAGCTAAGATATACATAATGCCAAGTAAAGGTTCAGAGAAAAATGTAGAAGTATTCATGAAAACGCATACAAATGTATATCCCCTGGACATTAAGTATCTCCCCTGCCTTCAAAAGAGCCAGGGGAAATACGCCAGGGGAGATACATTTTCGATTGATATCTAAAATAGCCGTAAAAGTGTTTCTCGTACGCAATTCACAATCAAACGTAACAATGTATGCACTATTCATAGTGAATATTTAAGTCTATATTAATATTTTAACAAATAATTGCTAAATAAAACCTACCAGAGGAAAGACTGCATTCACTCAACACTTCTACACCCAGCGAGCGGCGTGACTGATATGGCCGTTAAAATGGCTGCGCAGTCGGCTTATTCTCCGCTTGCTGCTAGCTTCTCGTTACATCCTATGCACTCTAGGTCACAACTTCCACAAACTAGCAAAACAAAACGATTTTTTAAACGAAATCAAAAAGCCAGGGGACGAGACACGAAACACGGAGGACAAATTTCGGCGTTGATATTATTTATGAAAAATTTGAATATAAGTAATTTTACTTATAAGACACTGTGGCTAAGTTATTGTTCTGTATAAAATTTATGATGATAAAGTAATTATTGAATTTTAATACATTAATAATAACTGGTTTACAAATAAAGTCGGTTTGGGGACAGACCAGGGGAGAGACTTTTTTCTTATATTAGAACTTATTGTGACTAAACTACGTACATTTCTGTAATAAATTTAAGTGAGCATAAAGAAAACATTTAGTTTTAAGTAATAAATAGGTTAATTAGGAGGTTAGTATAAAAAAAAAGTATTTTTTTGTCTTGGCCATGGAAAGTACCTCTTAACTTATAATGACCCACGTAATGACTAGCTGTCCCTGCCGTTTTACCCACGTTCTTGGGAAGTAGCCTCCAGCCATTGCAATAGGCTTGTTTATATGTTTACATACCCAAACAAGACTATTGCTAAGCTTATGCCGCCGCGCCGCCCGCACCGTCTCTGCGTCTGTCTGTCTGTCTGTCTGTCGGGCCGGGCTATATATTTTTAGCCAATAACACAATTCCCTTTCACCCTGATTTGATGATGATGATGAACAAATAATCTTTTGTTGCGGCTACTATTCATTTCATAGCAAAGTTGAGTTACCACAGATTGAGTGGGTTATAATTGTATTGGACGGAACGGAACCCTCCGTGCGCGAGTCCGAGTCGCACTTGACCGGTATATTTTTGTAACAAATATATTGCATTATAAATTATCTAGATGGTTGCTAAATTACATCGCAATCATTTCAGAGGTTTAGTTGTAAAAAAGTAGGTAACTAAGAGACAGACAACAGTAACTTTCACATTTACACATTTACCTACATGTCACAAAGTTAAATTAGATTGTTTTAGATAATTAAAAAAGTCTTACCATACTCTTTATTACACTTGGCACATATATAACTGCCATTCCTTTGTAAACTTTCATTTATTTCCAAATTTTCAATATTTATGGACTCTTTTTTTAAATCTTCCCATTTAATCTTCTTTGCATCGGAGCCGTTTTCATCACAAGGACTATAGTTATTCACATATTTTGTCAATATTTCTACATTTTCTTTTAAATCATTGAATACTGTACCATCACAGTAATTTAAGTCTTCACCATAATCATATTTTTGCTCAATTATCTCATTTGTAACCTCAAAATATGTTTCAATTTTTTGACTATTGACTGCATCTAATTCTAAATCACTGTCTATATATTCTTCATCTTTGACCATCTACTTATGAGGACATGAAAAGAAATAAGTTGGAACTAAAGTCAATAATGTACATTTTTATATACTAGGCTGGTTTTAATTTTGCACTCGCCAATATAATCGGTATTCAAAGAGATTCAAAATTCAAAGAAATCCAAGAAAGATAGGAGGGAAAATGAAACATTTAGAGCTTCATGGGAGGTTAGTATATTTTTTATAAGCACCCTTGGTGACTTGAATAGCAGTTCCTGGATTCTACTTTTAGGGATCCGTAGTTCCAAACCCAAAAGGTGCCAATGGAGACTTATTACTAAGCCTCCGCTGTCCGTCCATCTGTGTGTCTGTCAGGGGGCTGTAATGATCATGAACCTGATTGATAGTAACTTGGAATTTACACAGACTCATGTACAAATAATGAAAATGAAAGGGGGCCTCAATGCCAGAGTGTATGAGTCCGATTCGTACTAGACCAGTAATTATCATTTTATATTTCTATTTGTGTCCCATTGTCAAGCCAATGGGTTAAATATTTTCTCTTAAGAAAAACAATTATGCAATACACCCTCTACCTTGGGACACGTCAGTTTACCACAGTGAGTTTGTGGTACAGCCGAGAAAGATGAAAAACAAATCATGTATGGACTTACCGCATCAAATTCAACACGGGATTTCCAAAGCAAATCCGATTTTTGGCATTGTTTTTTGAACTTGACATAATTCTGTATTTGTTCAGCACATTTCGCACAGAGTATCCTAGGTTCATCTTTAACAGTTAACTATGAAAGAAAAATATTACAATTTTACTCACAGAGTGAGACTCAGAGAGTTTTTTTTATTCACAGAGTTAAACAGATTTCAGTACACAACACACACTGCAGTTTCAATAATTAATTAATGTTAAATATCATGTTTTTTCTCACATAAACAACAAGAAAATTGCTAAAAACTATTGTTATGTTTAGCAATATTATGAACTATCTATATCTATATATTAGGATCATATAATGGTCACAATCAATATATATAAAAATCAATGCCACTTTTCATTGTAATTTTATAACTCAAGAACGGGCTCACCTATCCAAACCAAATGTTTAGGCTTTGTTCGGACTATTTAGTAGATGGTTTATGTGAAGTTTGCACAAAATCGGTCGAGCGGTTTTTCATTTATCACATTTTTATTATTTCACTTTATACGTAGCGAAGCACGTACCGGGCTGCTAGTTATACAAATAAATAATCTATACCTTTTTAGCAACTGGTTAAAAATAAAAAGTCAATTCTACTGATGGAACTTTACTGGGTGGTACCCAAAAGATGCTTTATTTAAGAATGTTGTTGATTAGCAAATTATTGAAAATATAATGTTGATGCAATAGGTAGGTATATCCTGTTACTCCACAAGCACCATACCATTCTACATTGAATATTTGTAAAAGTACCGGAACATACAAGAGAAAAAGAGATTAAACCTACTGTAAATAAGTAGGTACCTAAAGTTGGAAGGATTTTCTGAAGAATTTAGCTTGGAAATCTTTATATTTTACTATAGTATAATATAGTTTGAAAATCGAAACACCTCTTCCAGCATATAAGTACACTTTTTGCCCATATTCCAGATTTGAAATTGATACTTACAGCCAAACCAACACAAAACTCGAGCAATTTCAGCCAACCATTCTCATCATCCATAGAAACACTACGTGTACATTTTGTATCAAGGCATATTCGACAAGTACGTATATTTGTTGATTTGGACATTTTTAAGTTTCAATAGATATTTAGCACTTGATTTTACTCATGGTATAATAATATCTTTTACTTTCTTCAATAACAACAAACAACTCACTTCAGTAAAAAATGTAAATATTCTTGTTTTCATCGCACTTTGTGATACAAAAACACGTTATATAATATTGAGCCAATCAGAATCAAGTAAACCGTAGTTAACGCTAGATGATTGGTCTAAGTCAATTATGATATAACTGCAAAGAAAAACGAACCTAATCAATCGCTCTCGCTCGCTCGACGTTGACTGTCAAATGGCATGGTCCAGTTCTCTCACTGCGATGTTGCTGTCAGCGAGCGTGTTGCAGATAACGTGTACTAAGTTATTAAAAGCATGTCGGTGAAGATTAGTATTTTGAGTTTTACTGTATACTAGCTGACCCCACGGTTGCACCCGCGTTCCCGATAAAAAATAGCCTGTAATACTTGGGGATAATGTAGCTCCTCATTAGGTAATCGAAAATTTTTTTGGATCCGACTGGTAGTTCAAGAGATTAGCCCGTATAACAAACAAACAAAACAACTTTTGCACTTTATTATGTTATTAGTATACCTAGTAGGTCTAGATATAGATTATTGGTGATGTTTTATCCGATAAAGATCATTTCATAAGTAACAGTAAAGTGAAATAAAATTAGCTAAGTAGCATAGGTAGGTATCGTGACTTTTCAAGTTGTCTCAAAAAGTCCGTGAAGTTTTAGTACTTACCTACAATACTTGCCACCATTTTACTAAAATATGACTTTTATACACGGAGACTGACAGTGCGGACTACGTAAAAGTGATTTAATGTGACTAGAACTTTAATCTCGAGGCTGGCAAAAATAAATCCAAATTCAAAGGATTTGGTTACCAAACTCAAAACAGAATAAAAACTAATAGGGTGAATATGCCAGTTCACGACCACTGAATGGACTTATACCCCCTTACTCATAAAACGTTATTTAACTAATATAGGTACTGTTTAAAGGGTCACGTAAATAACGTCACTCTATTGTCATTGTCAAATTAATGTGACATACGTGACCCTTTAAACAGTATATTAGTTAAATAGCGCTTTATGAGTAAGGGGGACAATCTTTATAGTAACATTATTTTTAAAACTTATGTAGTATTTTCGCCCTATTAACGTCCATAATTTTCGTCAGTTCTCGACCATTTAAACGTCATTGACCAAACCGGTAAATCTTAAAACTTTAGTATTAAAAACAATGTAATTCTCGACCAGTTTCTTGTGGGCGAAGAATAGGTCATTCACTTTCAGTTTTATAATCAACTCGGACGATGATAAAATGGACGATAAATAGTTAGTTCTCGACCACCAAACTATTTATTTTATTTATCAAAATGTGACTATATTTCAATTTTACCAATACATTTTGCTGGTCGAAATCTATAAACCATATCAGAAAGAATACAAATCGCAAAGAACGGTGTGCCATACAGATCCAAAATACAATACAAATCTGATTAAAAAAACATTTATATTTACGTTTTAAAAAGTGATTGCTCTCTATTTATTTTTGTGACTTTCTGGAACCAACGTCAGCAATGCGTTACGGCTATAGTTCCAAGGATATTACAAATAATAGGCCAAAAAACGCTATCGCGAAGGGTAGGTAGGGGGAAAACTGGTGATGAATTCAGAAACGCTCTTCAGTTCGACTATTTTTAATAGTTTTCGTTAAAGTGATCGTGAACCGGAGGTGGTCGGTAAACTGGCATATTCACCCTAATAACCCGGCTCTTTTTGGTATATGACGATAGAAAGTGACGGATTATATATTTCTAAACCTGGGTATCACAAGACATTGTTTAAATCTTTCTCATATACCTAAAAAAAACCTGGTATAAAAAGACAGCAGCACTTCAACAGAATCCAAAGTAATACCTAATATTACTTAATTTGAGGTGATGTTGCGAAATTTAAAGGTAAGTAGGTACCTACATCAGTAAACGTCTTGAAAAGAATAAAATAAATTTATTTTATATATTCGTCGGAAACTTGAACGAGACTGTGTGATAGTAATGATAATCTTCGAATTCAAAGAGGAATGGCTGGTATTCCACACACGTAGCTCCCCGTGCGTCTGTCGTGTACGTGCTTGTATCTGGCATAACGCGAACTATTCCTACATTATAAGGTTGTTGTACTTACTGTACCTATTGCAAATTTAATTGAAAAAAAAATAATCATCATTAAATTATAAATTAAAGTGCCGCCTCAGATTATCATTCGGTTATTCACGCGACCGTGAGAAAAAACAGGCCAAGTGTGAGTCGGACTCGCTCGCTGAGGGTTCCGTACACTATTAACTAACTAAACTTTGCTATGAAAAAAATTTCCTAAAAAGGATGTTTCTTGTATGTTAAAAATTAAAGGGGGCGCCTTTAATTTTTATTATTTGTTGTTGTAGCGGCAATTGAACTACATATTCTCCTGAAAATTTCAGCTGTCCACCTATTACCGTTCATGAGATACAGCTCACTGACAGACAGACGGACGGACGGACGGACGGACAGGCGGAGTCTTAGTAATAGGGTCCCGTTTGGCACCCTTCAAAGTCAAAGTCAAAGCCATTTATTTAGTTTAGGCCCCAGAAGGGCACTTATGAAGGTCACATATCGGTTCGGAACTCAGCCTTCAACTGAGTAGAATCCGGCGGTACCCTTCAAGTACGGAACCCTAAAAAGGGAATTTATAAATCGTGCTGAACGTATTGGCTGCCAGGTTGAATTATAAAAAATACAAATAAGTAAATTCCGCAATAAAATTGTACCAATCTTTTTTTCTCCCTCAATGATAGACAAGTGCCACTTTTTAAGTGGCAATGGTAAAAGTCGATTTATAACCATCTTTTTGAATTTAATTTCTTCAATTGGTACCAACTATATTAAAGATTGGGACAAATGTTTGGCAACACAGCATACACTAATTCACTCTTTATTATCCCAACCGTATCCCAACATTGGGTCAAATAGTAGAAGAGTAGGTGTAGGTATAGTTAACGCGTTCCGCATACTTTTACCATGCGTGTCTCACAAATTCATGACAAAAATGTCAGGAATGCTCCCTCTTAAAGTTGGAGCCCATAATGGAGTATGAGGGGGATTCAACCCTACGAGGTGTGAATAGGGCTGTAATAAATAAAAAGCGCCTCACAAATGCGTATAGAGTATGCAGGGAAATGATGAAATGAAAATTTTACACTTCGAATATTATCCAGCCAGAGACTTCTTTTTCGCATGTATGTATATCTCAAGATGGAAAGTATACTTAATACACCTTGACTGGTATAATAATAAATAAAATATCCTGGGACATTCCTCACACACGGTCATCTGATCCCAAACTAAGCAGAGCTTGTACACTACATTATATCAGTTATCTGGTTTCCATAGTACTATGGAAACCAGATAACTGATATAATACATAATTATCTCCTTTTTGTTTGTAAATACATACTTAAGATACATAATTAGACTCAGGACATACAGACGTGTTCATGCACACAAATGCATGTCCTGTGTGGGAATCGAACCCACGACCTGCGACGCGTAAGGTGAATCTTAAACAACTGAGCCAACTGGCCCGTGGTATAAAACTCCCAGACACGTAATGTCCTAAAATAGCTGCAGAGTTTTTATGTTCTGGAGGCAATAAATGTCTGTACATAGGCTGTTTCAAAAACACCCACGAGACTTTGATAAAAGTTAGATTAAGTTTTAATGTTTCTGTGTATCGGATTTCGGATTGTAACAGTTATGATGTCAATGAAACAAAATGCCAATATATTTGGAATGTTATAGAAAATATCGGAAACTAAGTCAGTTAGTCAGTTTTTGCGATTCAGTAGTCCAACTAGGAATAGGAACTATAGTTTCGTTATGTCTTTCCGCCCGTCTGTCTGTCATGTTCTTACATCGTTATAAGATATCAAATAAAATTGTAAAACATTTTTTAGGGTAATTTGAATTACCTAGCATGTAAAATAAGGATGGCTTTTTAATTTTTGCGTACTACTTTGGATTGAGTCAGGCAGGTATCGCTAAAAAGCTGTTTTAAATAACAAACGGTTTTTTTTTGATACACTTCTTTGATAGAAAGATTTATTTTGTTAACGAAATATCAAGCTAGCGTAGCGAACATCAAACTTTTACCAGAGAAGCATGTTTTTTTTTTTTTTTTTTTTTTTTTTTTATTATATATAGGCCTGTGTTTGACCACAATCTCACCATGGTAAGTGATGATGTGGCCGAAGGTGGTAAGCACACAAAGCCTAGAAGGAACTGGCTCTCAAGTGCAGCTGTCGGAACACACCAACAGGTGCTTGGCAATAGATTTTCAACTTGAGGGTGGTAGCCAGCCAGATGGGTACTACAAAGTACCCTACCACCGTGCTATGGTTTCCTCACGATGTTTTCCTTCACCGAAATCTCAAGCTCATTGTAGGATTCGAACCCGGGACCTTCGTCTCGGTATCCGACGTCACTACCACTGAGCTATCATCGCCTTTAATGTGCTATAATAATAATTACTAATTAATAATTTCATTATAGTTTCTTGCATTACATTGGTGTAAACGTGTTGAGTCACTACTAAACGCGTTTACGTATTTATTATGTTACTACACACTGGTACCATTTATCGAGTACGACGAATTTTAGATTGAATTTAAAGTTGAGAGTAATTTACGGAAAAACATATTTTTATTGGTATTTTATTATTACTTCCTTCAAGTTATGTTCACTTAGGTTTTAGACTGTACACCGGCACCATACTGACTACAGAACCTTACGCTGCGCGTGTTCTGATACGCACTTGGCCAGTTATAGTTAAAATAGGAATTGAATTAATGTAGAGATAGGTTTTATCGATAGAATTCTGAGAAACAAGAGCGAAGCCATTATGTACGTAAATTTAAAACTCAGAGGTCCTATACCTCCAGGATTTGAACTTTAGTTGTAAGTTTCTTAAAAATCGTTGGCGAATACATTTTGTCATATAGCCCGCGCGCGGATATACTACGATATAATTGCAATGGGTTAATTAATACTGTAAAGAAAACAGATTTCCCTAGTAAAACTACCTTAACAAAAATGCTAAGAAAAAGTTTTCACCATCTTAGTTCAACTTGTTCTCTATTAATTAATCGATTTCAAAAAAAGGAGGTGGTTCTCAATTCGGCTGTATTTTTTTTGTTACCTCATAACTCCATCATTTATTAACCGATTTGAAAAAATATTTTTTTGTCTGGAAGGGTACACTTTGGTCCCATTGTCATCAGATCAGGATTTTATTACTTTTTAGTGTAGTTTAAAGTCTGTAAAACAGTCCAATTATTTTGAACATTTATTTGGATATTTGGGAATTAACCTAAACGATAGATTGAAAACTATGTTCAAACTACAATACGCATTAACTAACTCATCGCATTATGAAAACAATTGTTACATGAGTTTCCCAAATGTTATCTACATTACAACAACATGTTGCTGAAATGTTGATACAATAAACTTTGATACGTTGACGTTTAAGGTTCGATTTATATGGAGAGATACCACTCCGCTCCGCTCCACATTATGTCGGTGCGTGCGTCACTGAAGGGCAGGTGTCCACAGCTATTTACCGCCCTACTTATTCAGGAACCGTACGGTCTGGGGGCGTAGCTCCTCGCTTATAGATCGGCGGGCATGCGATGCGACCAGTGAGCACCGTAGTGCCGGCTCGCGCGGACGCCTCGCACATACCCTTCTATAAAACAAAAACGAGACACAAATACGTGCTCAACAGAGATAGAGAGGGACGCGACACCAACGTCAGTTTTCAACAGGTCGTTATTGTAACTTCCACTAAATGGTGATTCCGTGCAATAATTATTACTTCTTTTATACTTTTATTAAATCGCCCGCTTACATTTCTGAGTTCCGTGCAGCTTATAACTTAGTTTATAAACAACAGTTTTGATTGTAATTTGATTTTGTGTTAACCATGTTTTTATTGCTGTTTTCAAACTTTATATTCGTGGTGATAATGATAAAATAACAGCGCATTCGATTCTGGAGTTCATTGGAACTTTGCTTTTTAGGGTTGCGAATGATAACTTATTTATTTAGGAGTATTGCACGATTTAATTTAAAATGTTATTTCTCAGTCTATTGTTATGAATAGTATTGGTTTCATTTGTTTGGAGTATTTTTCATATATACTGAGTACTCAGTAGGGTTCCAAACGGGTGGACCACCTGATGATATGTGGTCACAGTTGCCCATAAATATCTATAAACGCGAGGGATCGGTTGAAACTCTATCGCATCATAACTTTATATCACCGGCGCTTTTTCAATAAACATTGGGGAATGCTTTCAAATCTCTTGGTTATTTAGATGTTTTTCCAAAGTTGTTATTCTCGCGAAAGGTTCTATTTGTCGATTCAGGGCATGCCTCGCCCATCATTCGTTTCAACCGCGTCTTGCGTTTAGCTGGCCGATTCACGCCGACCTATTTCCGATAGCAGCCCATTTTAAAAGATGTCTGATAGATCGACATTACGTCAGGCGTAACAAAGTGACATCATGCATAATGGATTGATGAAACTTTTTACAATAATGCTTGGTGTGATATTGTGGGTTTTATAAGAAATGAAAATTGTAACAAACTGGTATCCTTGTATTTTTATTCAATCAAGTTCAAAACTTTTCGAATAATACTTTTAATAAATTATTTACGGATTTGTACGTAATATTTTCTGGACATTTTGCAAGATTAATATTGTTACATAAATTATTCTGGACGCTAGCCCAACAAGTGACTGACCATATTTCAAAAGCATTCCTCGGAACAATTAATCACAGACCACAGCGCAGCGTTTCTTCGCTGCCTCTACGAAACTACGACGTTGTAGCAATGCTACGAGGGTGCTACGAGTGCTCTACAGATACTGTATCTTTATTGCAACATTTTTTGACATAGTACCTACTTACTTTTTAGACAAGAGTTATTAAGTTTATTCGTGAATGGGTCTTCAGTTAAGGGGTCGTGACTTCCACTACGAAATATACCTATTGTCAAACTATGATAGTTCTAATAAAATATTTTTACTCTTAGGTTTACTTTATTATTAGTTCGTGATTATTGTTGGTTCGTGAATAAATTCCCCTTGGTATTCATTGTCCCCATCTATCACAAAAGTAATAAAGGATCCACTTTGTCAAGAAATCTTTGAATGCATCAAAGTTTTCGAAAGTTTCGGGTCATAGACGTATTGCACAAAAAGGATTTGTATAGCTTGGTATGAAAAAGTGTAAATTGAGTCAAATGAATTAGGTCTAATCCAATGGAAACTTCGAAAATATGATCTGTCCCTTTCTTACACGTTCTTGAAAACATTTTGGCTCTATTCTTTCATTTCTACGTAAAACAGACTTATTTATACGAATATAAATCTCGGTGTTACTGTACCAAGGACTTGTTGAATACGCTCGGTAAACAAAGATAACGTATGCAAACTTTATTCATGCTCCTACTGAGTCTCGGGGAAATTGAAAACTTACACGAGCACAGACTAAACAAGGCTTCTTACCTTACTTACCAATTTACCTGCTGATGGCATACAATAATAAGAAACATCGAATGGTGTGTCGGAATACGCGCTGTGTAGGATTTAGTAGTTACTTTAATTATCTATAATCCTATAATAAAGCTGACGAGTTTTTCTTTGTTTGTTTAAAAGGGCTAATCTCTAAACTAATAGTCGGATTAGAACAATTCTTTCATCAAAAGGAAGCTACATTATCCCCAAGTATTATAGGCTACTTATTACTTGCGTTTGTTATAGGGGGAGCGAGGGCAAAACCGCGGGGAAAAGCTAGTTCAAAACCGAAATGCAACTACCTACTCTGTTACTTAAACTGTCATTGTAATGTCTAGTGCGGTACAGGGTAGCGGCTACGGTAGGCCATAGTGGTGCGAGCTTCACCATGGATATGCAGTCTGAAATAAAAAAGCGAGTTTTGGAAAACAGTACCATTTAATTTATTTTATTTTATTTATTGGAGATGAAATTCCTCAAAATATATAAATATATTGAGGAATTTCATCTCCAATAACCGCTTTTTTAACCTTGTATAGGATTATTTCATAGGTTTGATGATAGATATCTAAATTAAACCTTTTTGAGTTTAATATTTCTCGCTCATTGTGACAGCACTTAAGCTAGAGCCATAGTCAGGACCCATGATCGAGGGGTGACAAATAGCCAGTACCCATTTTCAGGGGGTGTCGAAAGGTGGTTGCATTGCGAGCTATTCACTAAAGACAGATACGGTGATTTCAAATGATTGATATTCCGCGCTCTTCGTCGCACCACTTTAGGCCCGCACTAAGGGTTCTTTATTTAAATACGGAACCCTACAAAATGTTTTTGCCGATCAATGACAATGATTAAAATAATGTCGTGCTTTTACGTTTTATTTTTCAAGAACTTGAATAATATGTTAAAATGAATGATTTACAGTGATTCAATTAATTAATTGTTAATCAACGTAGGCAAAAGTATTTTTATTTTGCACACATCACAAAAATACAAAGTAAATAATGTTATCAAATGTCTCATGTTATGTTACCTAAATATGTAATTATTGATGTCAAGAAATTTCTTACTTTAACTTTGTACGTCTATAAAGATACTCGATAAATATTTATTTCACAACTCAGTGAATCTTGGCTTCACTTCTCTGTGAACCATTATTGACTTTTTCAATAAAAGTAATATTTACATAATGAAATGGGAACGTAAAAGCTAAGAGAGATGTACAAATTTATTTATTATTAAAGGTACTCACTCATTAATCGTGTAATAAAAAAGTGTAAATAATCGAATCATGCACTATAAAATAATAATAACTTAGTAATAAACTTGAAATTTGGTAGGTAGGTTTCAAAAGTGAAGGTTTTTTTAACAAACATCTTGTAGAAATATAACGATAATTCTTTTAATATCCAATTTTGAGTTATGTAAAACATTGCGAAACGCACACTCATTTCCATCAGCAGGTGGGCTATGGAAATTGGCCATAAAAAGCCTAACATTTGAAGAGTATTCTACAATCCTATCTAAGCAAAACAGCTTACCAAATTTAACCTGGCTGACTTCTAACCGGTGGTACAAAGGGCTACAGATCAAGCTATACATTTCCAGTATAAGCTAATCTCGCATTGTATAGGATTTCCGTACAATGGGTGGTCAGCTTATACTAGAAATCTATAGCTTGATTTGTTGCCGTGTGTACCTTCAGTAGGTACCTAAATTTGACCTTCATAAGGACCTTTCTGAGGCCTAAATAGAATAAATGGTTTGGACTTTGACTTTAAACTAGAAGCAACAATAAAAAAAGTACTCAACTGAAGACCCCTGTGCCCGATGACTGATGATCCCAATGACATAGAATTTCTTAATCCTTCGAGCTTTACCAACCTCAGTCAAATATGAGCTTACTTTGATTTCGCATTGATTTGATTTCAAAGCCGTAGGATTGTTCACAACCTGTAGCTTTGTTTTCATCTCGCGGCAAATCAAATATATTTTTCCTGTCGAACATGTATAAAGATAACTTTGCTTATATTCAACTAACTTCTGCCCCGAGGTATATCCGCGTTCTAAAAATAATAATTATATATTCAAAATACTATATTTCATTTCAGGATATGATTTAAATTTGATTGATTAACGTTCCAATTTATTCCATTCCCGGGTCGCGACACGTCTGAGCTATTGGAAAATTTATTGAGTGACACAAGCGACATTTATAATTTTAAAGTAAAAAGAGAGTAATGACGTGTGATCGGGATAATATTGCAGAAATCAAGAACTTCAGTGTGCTCGCTGTGTGCACTATAGTGACCGCGGAACGCAGAACTGTAATCACAGAACTCCAGACCGCTCGCTGTGGAGATTAGCCTTAGGTAAAGATGCCACAAGAATAAGCCAATCATAATGTCCGCGAGAAGAATAAGTTTTTGTTAAAAAATAATCATTAATACAAGCTTTTTTGGTGACTGTACTTTTTGTTGACTGTACTTGCATTGTCTTCCAATACACTAATGTATACCAAATATCAAGTCAATCCGACCACTGGAACTGGGTGAAATTAGCCTTCAAGGTTCCACCCGAACAAACATACATACTTACATACATTGCATGTTAAATAAAAGCTTGTAAAATACGTGCTCCCTTAAACTATGATCTTTAAATTCAAATTCAAAAATTGTTTATTCAATATAGGCCCTAATAAAGCACTTACGAACGTTACAATTGATTTTACCACCGGTTCGTAATACACTTAAACTGAGAAGAGTCCCGGCAAGAAACTCAGCAAGGTTTTTTTTAATAAATTTGACAATATTTGATAATTAAATTAAAATAGCCTGTAAAGCGAACACTTCATTCAAATGCGTTCTTGTCTTCTACAAAGTCAAGTCTAGTAACAACCATTGCCATAACCCACTTAATTTAAGACACTAGATGTCATATATTTTCTGCATCTACAGTAAACTTTAAAGGATAAGTAACAGTGAAGTCTGTTCCGTTGCGATTTTGCGGTATAGCGCCCTCCGCGCTCGGAATATGTGATTATTATTTGCATTTCGGAAGTGCGCATAATTTTGCTGTGTTTGTACATATTTGTAATTTAAATTTCCCCTTCCGTAAACAGGAGTCATTACAATGGAGTTCTGGAAAAATAAATGCTTTTGTTTAGTTTATTTCGATTTGCTTTTGCGTGAATAAAGTAGAAGTCCCATTAAAATGTTTTTGTTTACGCGAACGAACGAGGTATAAGAATAAATTATACTAAAATCATATAATTCGAAATTTTATACGCAAGTATGAATATAATGTATTCATATGAAACTTATATTATCTGAGCGATGTCCTTGGTAACGCGAGTAAAATCAAGAGGAAATAAAACTTACCTACCTAATAAATTACCTAACTATAGTAAAATTCTATTATTGTTCACACATTTTTTTTTCTCAATTGCTGAAGTCAATAATCAACAATTATTTCCAAAATTAAGTTCAACATAATTCAACTTTTTATTTGTAAATTATTTGAAACTATCCTACTACAAAATCTATTAGCGATCTAATTAAACTATAAAAAAAAAATATCAAATTCAATACTATTTCCTAAAATAAACGGTCATCCAAATACTCGATGATCCCCATGACACTGGCGGTGTTTCCACGCTGAATGGTTAGGCTTAACCTCTGGGCAAAAAAGTCACTAGCTCTCAGTTCAACATAGATTCAAATCCAAAATCATTTACTAAAATAAAAATTCTCTTGTACTCAATATTATTACAACGTTTACCAAGACTAATAAATAAGTACTCAACTATAAGTTGTTACTTGTATGGATTATAAATAAAACAATATGCCCATCTATACGACTTTGTTATACGTAGAGCAACAAGTAGATAGATAGTAACGACCTACATTAGACACGCCCTGTCTATATAGAATGTCACTAAAGTAACGCTCGTCTGACTCGTTACTAAAATAGGTTTTACTGCCTACTATTTCTTAGAACTCTTAGGGATTCTACTATTTTATCTCTATATAATTTGCTATTCGAGGGCGAAAAATCGAACTAGTTTGGTCTCATCTCTGGGAAAACGCATTTATCCGAGTTTTCTAGCCATGTTTGGTCGCCCAGCGACTACAAACCTAATTAAGTTATTTATAAATGCTTCTAATATAATAATCTAGCTATGTATGTCCATCTCCTTACCATAGGCTATCTGCATGCCAAATTTGATCGTGATAGGTTGAGTAGTTAGGGCGTGAAAGCGTAATAAACTAACACACAATCTCTCATTCGCATCTCACTAGTCTTACTATTAAAAATGCGAAAGTATGGATGGATGGATTTTGGTTACTCAATCACGCTTCAACAACTGAACAGATTTGAATGAAAATTGGCACGCTGATATAGAATATGTTTTGGATTAACACAAAAAAGTAGTAAATATTTACTTTCATCTTTAGTTATCATTTTAAGGGTATCAGAATAAGTCACGTATAAACTAACAAATACATAAAGGCGGCAAAATAATATTGACAAAAAGGAAACGTCGATGAAACTACTTGCTCCCAAGAACTATTTCAATATTGAAGGTTCTACTTGCCATTCTATAAGTTATTGTCCTTTTATTTTTATTTCAATTGACCTTTCAGTGTAAGTGTTTACGGATTTTTCTAGAACTTTTCTTTTGACGTTAAGATGAAGTACGTTGTTTATTCAGAGTTTACTTTTTGTTCGAATGTTGGCCTCAGTACCCTGATGACCAGTGAAAAAAACTTCTGTCATCTGATTAGTAGTTGTTGGACTAATCATCATCATCATCAGCCTATAATGTCCCACTGCTGAGCACAGGCCTCCTTTCACAAATCAGGATGAAAGGGAATGGACAGATACTCCACCACGCGTGCCCACTGCGGATCGGTGGAGGTAGGCTAGTGGTCAACCTACTGTTGGAATTTTTCAAGCCGCCTAGGAGGCATCCAACTAGCTTAACGACTATCACAATTAAGTGATAACCGGGACCAACGGCTTTACGTGCCTTCCGAAGCACGGAAACGCTCGATTTGAAATACCACTAGGCGATCACCCATCCAGGTACCGACCAAGACAGACGTAGCTTAACTTTGCCGATCGATTAAGAACGGCTAATCATGCTGCACGCACGAGCGCGTTGGACTAATACAGTTAACAAATTCAGAGCTCTCAGCTACTTAGCTTAGAGTTCGGATTCATGGTTAAGTGAATCCTGATTTATAGGGGTCGCGATTACGTTGCTAGAACAAGCGGACAACTCCACAACTAAAACAAAACACAATTTTGTTTGTGACTTTGTAAAATAAATGTAACATTTTTAGGGATCTACGATAATTCTCTAACAATCCACTAATGAAAAACAATTTGTTAATTAACTTGATCCCTACGGCTTTACTAACGTCCTCAAGGAATTTAATTTAAAGGAAAAAATTCAATGAACATAGAAAAATGGCGATATTTATCTCTAAAAACCTTTAGAGGTCAAAAGCTTCGTAAAATCCTTATTACCCGTAGGGGACGATACAGAAGGAACATATCCTCCAAATTGTATGGTTATAAAATATCCCATTTGAATAATATTTTAGGCCCAACAATTTTCTCCTAGCTTAATACTGACAAAATTTATTTCAAAGAATGTATGGAGCTTTCGATACGCTCATAAACAACGTCGTCATCTTCACATGAAATTATTTCCTTCTTGTAAAATACGGCGTTGTTCTATGTTCTTATATAAATCTATCCAACCAATGACTTCGAAAGACTACGATCGTCTTCTTATTAGTTTCCTATACTTGTACCCCTTGAGTGCTCCTAACAACCAAGTAACAAGTTAATTAGGAAAGTTATATAAGGTATAAAGTTCGCTGGCATGGCTGCTAAGCGCACTTTGTGGTCTACATCAAACTTGTTATAAAACATACTTTAAACATACTTTTATTTCCACATTTTAGAAAATCCACCCTCAGATATCACGAGCTACGTTCGCTCCTCAACGTAGCAAACACACTTGTTTAGACATGTGATTTGTAACTGCAGAATGTCTGCATCGGCTGCAAATTGGACCGTTTGCATTTCGAGGATAAATAAAGGGGAGAATGTTTTGTTTTACCTGTTGATCTTTTTTTCGGACGAGTGAACTCGACTGAGCGAGTGTTTTCGCAGCTTAATCTCGCCTTCGAAAGAGGCGCTTTCCGGTTTGTACATAAATAGGTAGTACCGTGTTCTAAGGCAATGTAATAGCAACCGTTCACTGACATTTCATTACCTAAAAGGTCACAACCTTCATAATCAAGGTAATTGATCAAAGCTTGGAGTCATAACAAGAATAGGTACCGAAATACTTTCGTGGGGTAAATTGTTTATGGGTCAATATAATCTCATTCTTAAAAAGCGTTACCAATGATTGGGGAACATGCATTACTCGTATTAACTAAAAATCTGAGTAATAAGAATTATTCCTGATTTAAATTAGTATGAAAGAATCGAATATTGTAGAGCTCTCTAATAATAGGACACCTTTTTTTATTTTTTATACAACTTAGTCGGTAAACAAGCATACGGCCCACCTGGTGGTAAGCGGTTACTGTAGCCATATGGACGCTTGCAACACAAGAAGCATCGCTCACGCGTTACCGAACTTTCCCCCTCCCCTATGAGCTCTGGCGACCTTACACACGCGCAGGAACACAACTTTACACAACATAAAGTTATTTGGCTGCGGTATTCTGTAAGGTGGAGGTACTTCCCCAGTCGAGCTGCTCTTTGAGCGAATAAACGCTATGCTCTACCTCTCTCACAAATAATCTGCTGTATACTTGTGACTAGTGGGTTTTTGCGACATTCAATCAATCATGCAATCGCACCATGATAAGTAATGATGTGGCCGAAGGTGGTAAGCACACAAAGCCTAGAAGGAACTGGCTCTCAAGTGCAGCTATCGGAACACACCGATACATGCTTGGCGACAGATTTTCACTTGAGGGTGGGCATAGAGCCAGGTGGGTTCTACAAATTACCCGACCACCGTGTTATGGTTTTTACTCACGATTTTTTCCTTCATCGAAAGCTCAAACTCTTTGTATGATTCAAACCGAGACGAATGTCTCGGGATCCGTAGCCACAAGCACTGAGCTACCATTGCCTAATCTTAATTTAGTTAATCTTTCTATAAATATCATTATTTCTTTAGTGGTCTATCTCACTATTTCTCAATTAATTTCTCCTCTATGATGCTTTAATTTTATTATGACAAAATCTATTCCAGCTTGCTTAGCCTTGCTTCCCCTTGATAACAGCACAGCTTTAAAAAAAAACACACATATCTATTAACACCGCATGAATCCTGCCCTATCTAGTGAAATACTAAAGATTAGATCGGATAAGAAAGCCACATAATATATGAGTATTTAGTTACACTTATTATCAAATGTATAAAATAACTAACTCATTTAATTATGTTACAAGCAATTTACTTGTTTATTAAATTACCTTCGTGTTTGTTAATCACCACGTTCCTTCTAAACGTGATTAGATTATTTTAGTCTAATAATTATACTTCAGTTCAATGAACTCATGATATCTTATATTTTAACTAAAACTAAACCTAAACTAAACCTACTTGTTAATGTTCAAAACATTTATATTAATGTTTCTAAGATCAGACAAGATCTAATAAATTGGACCTTTGTATAATGTTACACTTTGTAACTATTTTTTATACTCTCAATTTCATCATAAGTAAGAAACTAAAAGGATACACTAGATCTGGATTTTTCATATTTCTTTTAGTAATAAAAGAAATATGAAAAAAAAACAGATCTAGAGATATATAAGATACATTGTGCAAAACATTGAGGTAAAAAAGTCTCATACACAAGTAATATTCTACTGGATTTTCGACAAAAAATATACGTAGGTACGTCCATACGTGGGAAAAGTAATCACAAATCAGATGTTAATCAATATTTCTTTATTAATCTTTTTGCTAATTAAACTTTAACTATTCTTCTAACAAAATCATAATAGTTGAGATCAATAAGTAAAACAGAATTGGTATAATCAATATTTCAAAAAAACTACTTTGATCGGTATTAAACACCATGGCAGGTAATACCAGTCACTAGGTTGTTAATACCGGTCAAGCTTTATTGAGGCATAAGACGCCGATATAACCCTCAGGAGAGTAATACCCTGAGCACTAAGCGTGAGCCCATTGTCCACACAGCACAATTCTTGTACTTCTATCTTTCTTGAAGCGTTGAAAATGGCACGCCAGTGGATCGAGCTGCTTTTCTAATAGGTTCCCCTACATACACTAGTTAGGAGTTCTGTGTAAATGATCTTGACCCCATGAAGCCTTTGAACGTGGTTGGCTTCTTGCTTTGGACATTGTGAAATAATATACAAACGTAAGGTCTCGTGTGCTTGCAAGGGAACTCAGTAATATGGGAGAAATTCTAATGACCGGTATTACCTCCTGACTGGCATTACCCGGTTTTACCCTAAATTGACTCTCCTTAAGTAATTTTATTGCTACGGCTGAAATTCGACCTAGTTACTAGGCATATAATAAATAAATAAATATCCTCGGACATTAAAATACATCCGGTATACATACGGAAATATATCGGACACACGATCCGATCTAAACCCAAACCTCAGAGTAGATAAATACTACGTACCCCAAACAAAGCAGAGCTTGTACTATGGAAACCAGATAACTGATATACTTACATATACTACTTTTTGTTTATATTTACAAATAGATATTAGAATAGATATAGAATAGATAGATAGATAACGCTGTATTGTTACACCACATGAAAAAAAAATACAAGAACTTAAAAAAGAAAGTGTTACAATGGGCGGCCTTATCACTAAAAGTGATCTCTACCAGGCAACCTTTGGATGGAGAGGATTTAAAATAAATACATACTTAATATACATAATTACGCCCAGACTCAGGATATACACACATATTCATGCACACAAATGCATGTTTTGGGTGGGAATCGAACCCACGACCTGCGGCGCAATTAGTGTAATCCCCAAATGATCCGTCAATGGTTATTATTATATATTTATTATAGTATGTGCAAGTTTTATTCTAATCCATGCTCATGGCCATAACGACGGTATTGAGTAACATACACACACATTTAGTAGTAAAAGTAGAACCACGGTAAACCATCTGGTAGAACTGTAGAATAGAATGGCTGAGTGCAGTCAACTGTAAATATTACCATACCTACAACGCATATCCAATTACGAAAACCTATAGTTAAGGTATTTACACAAAACTTGGAGCTTATGAACTTTCCATTGTATGAACACGAGACTTTGCCTCACGATGTTTATCCCAGTAATGATTATGCAAAAGATTTTCCAGCGAATTATTAATTTAAATTTTGTTTGCTCACAATTTATACAGGTTGGGGTTTAATATCATCAGCCAATTATTATTAGTGTGCTATATTCGTTTAAGGTGATTTCATTTGAACTGTTGAATTAGTTGAATATGTTGAGTCTGGTTTTAATTATAAAATAATAAATAAGGTATACCAAAGGATAACCAGCCTCTTCCACCACGGACTATTTTGAGTTATAAAGAACAGATGCATGCAGAATATTATGTTATTATTATCAAAAATGTAGTATAAATAGTATATCAGTTATCTGGTTTCCATAGTACAAGCTCTGCTTAGTTTAATTGTAGGTATTATTAATTATTCTGTGTTTTGGGATCAGATACCCGTGTGTGAAGAATTTCCCAGGATAATTATTTATTTCTTTTTATTTATTTTGGTAGCTTGCCTTTATTAACCCGACAGCAAAATCTGTTTTTTTTTTTTTCAAATTATTTAAATTCAGTTTCGGGAAGGTAGCCCCCAACAGCGTTTATCATAATATACGCCCATTTCACAGTGAATCAAGACCATAAGGAAATGGTAATTTGAAAATTTGGTCAAGCAATATCATGAAAATTCACTCTTACCAGAGAATTCCCACGACGATATCATGGTGTAAGTAAATTCCTGAATGGACGTGTACATCCGTAAAACCGCGCTAAGGAATCTACTAAGCGTATATTGTATAAATTGTATTTTGTTTTGTATTTTGTATGTTTCGTCTATTCATGCAGGCCGGTTAACTTAAGCTGGCACGTTCACAATACTCACACATATGCAATTTCACGATACAGTATGTTTTTCTACATTATTGCGACATTATTCTAAGCGACGAATGCAAAATAAAGACAACTCTATATTTATGAGCAGCAGCAAAAGCAAAACAATAACTGTCTTCTTAATACCCATAAGCTTCACCGCGCGCGAGAGAGATGGACAGACTTTTCTTGATGTGCATGCAGTGCGACGTCACGCCACGCGCTTATTCACAGTCAATAATAACGATGCGCTTGTCATCGTGTAATTTTATTGAACGTGCCAGCTTGAATTAACCAACCTGTATTTAAAAAAAACCTACCTAACAAATCGTTCAAGAGTCGGAAACCTAAAAGAAAATAAAAAACTGTTTGAAATGTACAAAACAAAGCCCTTTCATATGATACCCTATTTAAACTTGTAGCCCCACTTCGATATTTCGGTCCCACATTTCGGCCATATTATTATATTATTATCATAATTCCATAATATTTATCCAGAAAAATAAATTATTATTATAAACATTTATTGCACTAAAAGTGGGTTTACATAGTGTAAGGCTTGTAAGGTTTTATACCCGTGTGCCGACGAGAGCATTGATGTCCGTTACATCCCACCGGCTCCCACAAAAGCTTTACAATCAAATGCTTGTTACGTTTATTTTCGACATAATACCGATAATAAACATGCTGTATATTTTTGCATAAAAAATATATCCGCTTATTTTCATCGAGGTTTTCTGTATATTTATCAAAGTGATGCTGATTTAGATAAATCAATCTATCGTAAAGCTGCAGGGGCAGCTATGGCCAGAGCGGAAAATTCAAAATTCAAAAAATATGCATCGATTGGACCCAATATTTTTGCGGTCGAGAGCTTGGGACCGTGGGGGTCCGAAGCTTTATCCGCCAACACGTCACCTTGGCTATCCAAAGAGGAAACGCTGCCAGCCTTCTGGGAACCTTTCCGTTAATCGGAAGCAGCGGCAGGCTTGAGGAAATTTTCTATACATAGATTGTATTTTATACATATTTGTTGTAAATAAATGTTCACTAGTTTTGATGTATGTATATCTATTGTTAATTGTAACGATTTTTTTCTTAGTTTCTGTCTCAATTCTTTGTGTTCGAAACGCATTAACAACATTAACAACAATACAAATGCTCTATCTATTGTGAAAATAATCCATTAGGTGTTTCATTACTCAATTCACTGGCGAGAGTGGCAACACCGCCGTTTCATTACACGTTTTCAGATAACAGATTGATTATCACGAAATAGCCGAACGATAAATCATGTGCAACAGGTACGTGCTGTACGTATTTTGATATCATTGTTTATTAGGCTTATGATTTTCATACACTTCTACTTAAAACGTATAATTAATATGTTTCTTTTGAAAACTGAGTGTTATAAACTGTAAAATATCTCCCAATTTTGTGTTTTTTTCTGTGGAAATCGTGTTTTTTTTTTTAACAAGCTTAGTTAAATTTGACCCACTTTCCGGTTTCCGATTGAGTTGAAATTATGCATGAATATGCAAATCGCGTGAAAATGCAATATTATGATGATGTAGAGCTGATCTGATGATGGGGCTGGAAGGTGGCCATAGGAACTCCGAAATAAAACCACATAACCCCATCGAGTTGGGCTCGTTTGATTCGTCTTGCTGAGTACTTTGTCGCAAGTACAGTCAACAAAAAGTACAGTCACTCAAGCTTGTATTAAAATGACATTTTTAACAAAGAACTTGCTTCTTTTTTTTACTTTGTATCTGCGATCAGTCGCGTGACTATAATCAGATTTGTTGCGTGATTATGATGTTTCAGAATTAGTCAAAATTAAATTTTGATAATAATCTGTGCGCGAATAGACCCGATACATTAATTTTACTCTTTAGTCTTAGAGAAATTCGGCCCGCTTTAGTCTCTTTATTATGCCCCTTAACAACAATTATTTGGCAAGAGGGTTAGGGTGATTATTCTGTGCTATAATACATGTTTTTTGTATTGAATATTGTGAATCGTTGTTGCTTTCCCATACGATTAAATAGGAATATAAATTAATAAAAAAATTCAAAACATAACTTTCAGATTCAATCTCCAAATAATAATGTTCCTCGTACTAATACTAATGTATTTTTTTATACCACAAAGTCGGTAAACAAGCATATGGCCCGCCTGATGGTAAGCGGTTATCGCAGCAATATGCACGCTTGCAAGACATAAGGCATCACTCACGCGTTACCGACCTTCCCCCTTCCCAATGAGCTCTGGCGACCTTACTCACGCGCAGGAACACTACAAACTTATTTGTGATTTGGCTGCGGTATTCTGTAAGGTACTTCCCCAGTCAAGCTGCTCTGCAAGCCAATAAACGCTACGCTCAACCTCTCTCACTTATAGCTTTCAACAACAAGTAGACACCTTTACAATAGGGACAGTAATGTTTTCATCAGTATTACTAAGTTGTACACATGTCAGGAACATAAAGTAAAAGGGTTCTCATTAAGGCAACCCTACATAGGGCTATTTCAAACTCGTAAACCTTTTTACTAAAAGCCAACTAATTTAATTCAATTACTTATTTAGGCAGCTGAAATTATATTCTATTATCTTTTAATCGAGTTTATTTATGTAGGATCTTTGATCCTAATGCGGAAGTATTTTATTGTAATTTACAAACTATCAATTACCATTGGAAAATAAAAATTCATTATTGACGTGTGTCAGATATTTTTACTTTTTATACATTACGATCTAGCAAGGTTTACATTTACTATGAGAAGTAAAAAAATTTTTTTTGAGAATACACTATTGGTCCCATAGTAAAAGTTGTTCAGCATGCCTAACCCTGAGGCCTAACCCAACATACGTTTCGAAAATATGCCATCTCAAAATCTCCACCTGTTATATGACTTAATTATTCAAAATTATTGCTAAAAAAATATTTTTATTATTTAGCAAAGTGTGAAAATGTCTGCTAATTTTTTATTTCTATCAATTTATAATTCAGAGAATCATCTTTTTTGACCATAGCTTTTTATGGCTTACACCATACATAGCGTTATTTTGGAACCTTCCATATTACTCATCCAAACTAGTAACAACACTTATGGCACATAAATGATACGCATGTACTATGTTGTTAAACATGGTCTCTTGTATATCTTATAAATAATCTATCATTGTTTATATTGTAAATTCCTATCAGTTAAGTAAATACATACCCTTCACCGGATTAAGTCTGGACCGCTATCGCGTCGAGATCAAAGTGGCAAAGCCTATTTACTTCACATAGCGGGGCGCGCGTATTCGGTCGTTCCATTTCGATCCAATCTCAATGGATTCTACAAACCCGCCTGTATCCGACATATACTGATATTCGATACTGTTTATCTACTGTCTGTTTTTATGTTTGGATAGGTTATTTTATAAGTCACGCTAAGGATTGGAATACAAAAAATATCCAAAAAATAATCATATTAACAATTGAGAGATTTTATTTATGTTGTTGTAGTGCTTGAAAAATCATTATTTTTTTTAATTTGAAAGTAGAAGTTAAAAAATATTCTTTCCTCAATATACCTAACTAATAATTAATCAAAATAGTATAAAAACGATCTCAATTCTATTAATAAACATGATACAATATCGCAGACGAAATTCTTGAACTTAGTGTCAATTAAAATGGGTTGATAATCTAACTAGACTATTCCTAATCTAATTTCGAGCGCTTGTCTGTTCTAAATCGTTTTGTTGTTTAACTAGCCAACTGAGTATGTCTTGAATAGAATACTCAGTAATTAAACAAATCAATAAAACATTGGAAGTGTGGAATTTAATACCGAATAAGTACTAGAAATAAAAATATAAAGGTAGGTACTTTAGGTAACGTGAAAAAGCATTTTTTTTTAATGCTGGTCATATAAATTTTAGGATATTTTAATTACCACTTAATGGTTTCAAGCAATATTATTGACTTTCCTTTAGACTTAAAATAAACGTTCATTTTTAGGGTTCCGTAGTTTTAAAGTATTTATATCCACTTTAAGATCTTTTCAATGGTTCAAAAAAGATAAGCTTATAAAACATACAATACATACTATGTACACATAAATTAGATAATTTTGTCTCATCATTATTTATCCAAAAGTGTCGGTAAAATAAGCCTTACTTGTATTACATAGCATAGGTACTCGGTACTCGTATTAAGCTTTTAATTTGTGTTTGGTTTTGATGAAATATGTATGATAAGACCATAGGATGTAGCAAAGCTTCGTGTAAAACCTCGTTTTCCTATATATTTTAAACAAAGCTTATTCAACATCTAGGAATTATGTAGGTATTATTACTGGTGTAAGGACCAGGCCAACCGCGTGACGAAATGGCACCAACGCGCTGGCCCTAAAAATCAGTTTAGGGCCAACGCTTCACAGTCGTCTGTGGTCCGCGGAACAGTTCCTTCGTGTATAGTTTTTTTTCTTGTATGAGTGCATTGTACGCACATACAAGGTTACATCTATGCATCGCGGTACCGTTGTTCGATCGATTTTAAACAAATGACGGTACTGTTTACTTGCATGAAGAAGTTTTTTGCAAAATTTTCCGGTGGGCCTATCCTTTGTTTTGAAATCATTGGCGAGTAGAAGTTTATCAGCAGTCAAGCATAGATTAAAGTAAGCGTTCACGTATAAACTTTCCTTCGTATTTAAGTTATATAAAGGTGTTCATGTAGGTATATATCAGCAGTTAGACTGCGTTTTACTACGCTTCAACGTGCGAAATTTTCCTTAACGCCTGAGGTTGTACACGGGATCTAAGTTGTAGTGATGTGTGGGCAGTGAGAGTTTTGAGATACCATTCACGCTTAAGCGGGGGTAGAATACCCACAAAGTTTATAAAGTAAACGATATGTATCGTACATAATACATGTAGGTATATACCCACTTTGATTTTAAATATGACAGTGTTATAGCCTTTTAGGTAAACAGTATTTAATTAAGAACACCCGGTAGGTAGGTAATCATTCAGTTCACCATTTCTTATTAAATCTTTGTGTAGTGTAAAAAATACATTTATAAGCAAAGCCGAAAAGGTATAACTAGCTCACACCAGGGACGTAAACTGTACATTTAAAATAATATTGATTTATAGTGTGGGCCGATGGCCTCACACATAAGTATGGGGCATCATCATCATCAGATGATGTAAGGCGGCTCCAAGAAGTGATGAATGTACAAGTGCTGTAGCGATCCAGATTTATTATTCTGCTTTAATTATACCTACTATTGTTTACCTAACTAAGGTGCATACGACATACGGTGCATTGAAACAGTAATTAAAAAGATGATGATTGATCACGATGATGCAAATAATAAAGACCATGAGTCATGGGGCCTACGTGACTACCAGAACTCCTTACAATATTCAACAATTATTGTTTGATGGGTTACAAATAATAACTAACTTTTCCTTTTTCTATCTTTCCAGATGCCGGTGTGAGGAGCAACTATGTGCTTCTTCAGCATAATTGTGATAATATTCGACTACTGTTAACAGTGAAGTGTTGTGATTGTCGACATGCATTTGAGGAGAGACGTGCAGTTGCTGCTCATTGTCCAGTTATCAGGAATTATTTTAGGTGAGTGATTCCTTTAGATTATAAAATACGGAACAAATAAAGGGGAACTAACAGCTTTACGTGCGTTTCGAAGCACGGAAAACGCTCGATTTGAAATACCGCGTGGTGACCGCCTAGTGGTTTTTCGGATCTGGATACCGGCCACACCGGTGATTGCTTAAATTTGTCATTCGAAAATCAAGCTACATCATGAGCGCTTCAATTCAATTTTATATAGTCAGCTGCTTTTAAGATAGAAATATTGTCGTCCATTTTAATAGAGTAGCCTTATATCCTTTATACACTAAAATTAACTTTGTGCTAAACTTACTTCTTTTTGTAAGCAGTTAAAATGTGCATTAAAGCCATTGGTTCTCGAGAGGGACGCGCGTCCTATTATAGCATATTTTAACCGCAATCAATTCAGGTAATACAGTCGCTTCTCGAGATATTTTTTACATCAGATTGAGAATAAATAGCGAATGTAAACTGGAAGTTGTTATTTTTAGCTTTATATTTGTCCGTCCTATTACGCCATATCATTAATTCAACCGGCACAAAGAAGAAGACGACGGCTCAATTTACCCACGTATATTGAAGCATACTTAAATATTTAATTTAGCTTGTTACCGTAATATACTTGTTACCTTTAACACACCTTAACTTCCTGAGTATAACTAAAATTGCGGTATTATATTACACCTGATGACATAATAGGGAAGCATTTCTTGTGTGTTTAACACAATGGAATTTAATGTTTTAAAGTGAACCATAATTCTGTTATCACAGATAATATCATTATTGAATTGAAACCGACATAAATTTTGTATTATTATTTATAATAATTATATTATTAATTCTTAATTATACACTTAAATATTACGCTGATTGTGAATATTATTCTCAATCTAATAAATATAATTATAAATACCTGGTAGTATTTCTAATACTTATTTATTTACTTTCATTTGTGTTTAAATTACAAAGTAGAAAGAGATTTTTATTGGGTCGGTAACACTCAATTGATACCCTTGGGATTGCAAGCATTTACGGGCTAAGGTTACCGCTTACCATCAGCCTCCCTAGACAAAGTATATTTCGTTGCGAATAGAAACGTTACAAAATGTACTTTGTCTAGGCCTACAGGTGAGTCGTAAGCTTGTTTGCCAGATTAAAGTAATAAGTTTTCATAACACGTAAACAATGGCAGTGGTATAAAATGTATATAATTTTGAAAAAATGTGACAATTTAATTAACACACCCACAATCTTGTTTCTAAGGTACATAGGTACCTTCAATTGCAGCATCACAACTTTGGTCATAAATCAAAGCTTACTTAATTACTTACAAGTAAATTTACCAATAAGAGGACGTTAATGGAAGTGCTTTATTTATTATTCAAGCGGCTAATCTGCTGATTTCCAAACCGAGTGAAAACTCAAGCGAGTAATTTACATCGATCACTCACGGTACGCACAATACACAAGCTCGCGTTGTCTACGTTTGATTTCTTAAAACACACGCAATTTTACCTATGTACTTTCTTTTAATGAAGGCTGTATATCAGTGGCGTGCATTGGTTTTCGGACTAGGTAGGCATCATGTTTTTTGACCAGATTCGTAAAATTGTTTAGGTCAGCGTATCATTCCACACACATTCATTAGCAAACAAAATACATAATAACAGAATAATAGATTCGAATAACAGCACCCAGATAGCCAGGTGTTTAATAAACATAATATTCTGCGTTAAAATGTCTAAGATTTTTACCTTTGTTTTGAATCCATGAATGTTTTGGAGTTGGTCTACGGCAAGTTACCTACTATTTTCTACAAACGAAAACTGACTAAAGGACTAATTTATCGATACATTTCACCACAAAATTTCTTCATTTCACACAGATACACTTCGCAAAATCACAATAAGTAAATTATAACAACAACATTGCATACAATGCCAGCCAAACCATAAACAAATCAACACAAATAAATTGCGAAGTTATATTTGAGTTGCTCTAATGTTGGTAAACTGTAGTATTTTTAATTTGGATGGGTTACTTTACTTACAACAGAGTAGGTAAGGTTACTTTTGGTCCATAAATCGCGAATGTCAAATGGCAGTATGCTACGCATAGCAAAAGCGTGATTTATGCTTTCGTCGTATTATCTTAAAGAAGTGTGTGTGTGTGTATGAATATGCCGAAATCGTTTTAGGGTGCGTGAATTTGAGAGGCGAACTCGCGAGTGCATGCGCGGCAAAGTTTGAAATTTCGTATTGAATGTTAGGTTAGAATTTTTATTTAAAATGATTATGTAGTTTAATTGAATCAAAATATTATTTTATTGAATCTTATGAGGTAGGCATTGCTTATTTGCCTATATGGAATGCACGCCACTGCTGTATATTGAATAATTAATCAATCAAATCGATAATCTTTGGTCGTTTTTCCCTTCGTCTACAGCGAAAAATATTACCCAAAAACTCGGGAAATTATTGGATGAATATTGCTGAAGCATAAATCTTTCCGGTCCTGTAAGCTGCTAAAGAACAAAAACCGCTTATGAAAACCCTCTTTGAAAATAAGCGTTTCATATTTACATACTTCTAATATCTCTTATTATGAAAGGTATTTTTTGTTATTAAATATCGAGGAAATTCTTACAATTGTTCGTTGTACAATATTATATACCCCTTATTATTTTAGCTCGTCGAAAAACCTAAGCTGATTTGATACAGGATTTATCGTTTATAAAATCTTTCCCAGATTATTTTACGGGCTATTTTATTATTTTTCTAAAATATAGTCTAAAAACTGTAGTACCTTTTTTTTTTTTTTTTTTTTTTTTTTTTTTATACTACTAAGTCGGTAAACAAGCATACGGCCCGCCTGATGGTAAGCGGTTACCGTAGCCATATGGACGCTTGCAACACAATAAGCATCGCTAACGCGTTACCGACCTTTCCCCCCCCACCCCTATGAGCTCTGGCGAGCTTACTCACGCGCAGGAACACAATTTTACACAAAATAAAGTTACCTTACGCTTGCAATATGTCTTTCCATACTTGGCGAACCGAGCACGAGCCAAGCCACGAACGAGCACATTGCGAGCACGATTCACATAGCGTGGACGAGCTTGCGAGCCTCGAACGAGCTTTCGTAGCGTGCTCGACTGCGCTCCGCCCGATTGACAGTTTTTTCACGAACACAGGGATTCACATCGCGCTCGTTATAGGCTCGTCGAAGTTCGTCCAAGCTCGAAATCGCGTCGTCGGCTCGTGCTCGCTTGACGTAGCATGGACGCACCACATATTCCTATTGTTTCGTAACCATGTTTTCATAGGTTTGCATCAATAAAACACTTCTGTCCTGTGACGTTACTTTTAAACTAACTAATCGCTGAGCTTCAATTTCGATGCTCACACTTCGCATCCAATGAGAAGCCTGAACGCGGTGGAGGCCAACTTTTCCTCCGCCATAGACGGGGTGCTACTAGAACGTTCGTGAGCGGGCATTACCGCGTGTATTGTCTTACATAAATTATCAAAAAGCTTATGAAACGTTGAAAACTATATAAAATTAATATTGGACTGTATCTATGTGTGTAAATACGTGTTATAAGCTATTATCCGTGCCAAAATTACTGAATTTAATCTAACCCTGCGGCCAGGACTTGGCTACGTAGGTTGTGGAGCTCGTAGAGTGAAGCTGGTAAACCTTGCTCTTCAAACGTGAGTAGCCTTTGGTTAATTTGGTGGTAGTAGATCAGAACAAGTGCAGATGCTGTAACCCGTTTTCTTTTCTCTAAAATATATTTGAGTCGTTCCCAGTTCCCCGTAAATAAGTAAGCTCTCGGTCATGTACTCTCCAAGGCCCCGTACTTATAACTTAGTGTTCATGCAAAGCCCACTCAAGTACACTTAAACTTTCTCACTCAATCTCAACAACTTAGCATTATTAGAAATAAGTAACGTCACTACTAACGTTAGCAAACAAAACAACATTGCGAATGTGTTCACGTTTTCCGATCGGCAAACTTCGAACTCACGTACATTTCTCTAAGCAAACTTCGTACGGCGTGGGTCGGTAATAAAATTTATTCGGGCGTTTCAGCCATTAGCGACTTTTTGCCTTAACTCTACCTAATCTTCTTAATTTCTGGCAGGTTACAGACACGGCGAATTTTAACTGTGGATTATGCTTGTCGAATGACGTAATAAAGATAATCTTGATTAAGGTTCAAGTAATCCACCCGTCTAAATATTCAAATTGTGAATGGTTAGCGACAAGCTGATTTATTCGTATTTTTTTTTATATTCTAAGGAAGCAAATAAGCGTAAGGTCCATCTGATGATGATGAACAGTTATCGTAGCCTGCAAAAATCCACCACCTAAAGATTCCACCTATTGCGAGGTCGTGGGTTCGATTCCCGCACAGGACATGCATTTGTGTGCATGAACATGTCTGTATGTCTTGAGTCTGGGTGTAATTATGTATATTAAGTATGTATTTACAAATAAAAAGAAGTAATTATGTATTATATCAGTTATCTTGTTTCCATAGTACAAGCTCTGCTTAGTTTGGGATCAGATGACCGTGTGTGAGGAATGTCCTAGGATATTTATTTATAATCACTTCACACCGTATTTGAAGAAGTATTTTTTTTACATTCTTTTCTTATATTCATTGCTATAAAGAGATAAATTGAGACTAAATTAGTTTAGTTGTAAAAGCAGTATCAGCACCAATGTCTACGGGAAGCTAATATAATTTGAGATACGATAGTGGAATGACCTTGCTAAAGTCGTAGCATATGGAAGTGTCACTGCTACGACGTACTCGTAGCAGGCTACGACGTAGCGTGTTTTGGCAACATTTTCGTATTATGTATCAATAAACACATGAGTTTGTTCAGTATGTTCGTTCGTAACTTTTGTTTATAAACTGATTGGAACAATATGTGGAAGATGTTTTCCAAATAATCATATACAATGAAAACAAGCCTCATTTGTTTCAAGGAACATGCTCATACATAATTAATAACTGAGTGTAATAGGTATTCATGTTTAGAACAATCAATGTTTCATTAATATAAGAACACTCAGAAGAAAAGCAATTAGATTTAGATCCAGTTTAGTTTTTTATTTTATTTTTTAAAGCTTCAACAAAACTACCAAAACTTTTACTTTTGACGGGCCAGTTGGCGCAGTTGGTTAAGACGTGGAGTCTTAACCTATAGCGCTGCAGGTCGTGGGTTCGATTCCCACACAGGACATGCATTTGTGTGCATGAACATGTCTGTATGTCCTGAGTCTGGGTGTAATTATGTATATTAAGTATGTATTTACAAACAAAAAGTAGTATATGTATTATATCAGTTATCTGGTTTCCATAGTACAAGCTCTGCTTAGTTTGGGATCAGATGACCGTGTGTGAGGAATGTCCCAGGATATTTATTTATTATATTTTATTATTATTTTAATGGAGTTAATCATTGAGTAGAGATAGGACTTAACTTTTTCTTAAAATATTTAAGTGTTCATTTAGCTATCTATAAAATCTATCTTTCTTTTTATCTATATTTCCTATACAATCAATGGTTTATTAATCCCGATCTCGACATAACTATTAGTTACATAGATAAAGAACGAATTATGTTACACTGAAGTTTTCTCTCAACGTTATCGAGTTTTAGGTCTTGTACGATCACACTGAAACTTTCCCCGGAAAGGGACGAGTGATAAAATTACCGGAAATTTATTCCCGGGACTGGCCATTTGCTACACCCGGGTGCCACTCCTTCACCGAGAGATTTCGGTTAAATCTTCCCGGAATGAAAACATACCATTTATAACAACCCTTTAGTGTTGTAAATAGTAGAAAATGGATCGTTTGTATTATATCATCATTATTATAAGATTTTGAACGAGCCTTTATGCTCGGGAAGGAAAATTCAAAGGCACTTTAAGCACAAGTCCATCTATCATTGAGTATCGTGAGTCAAGTTTATTCCAATTTAAAACTAAAAATAGACAAAAAGTTTGGGTTTCCGATGTGGTAATACTTTAAAATGTAGACATTATGTATAATCCTATGTATAATTTTAGAGAGGTAGAGCGTAGCGTTTATTCGCTCAAAGAGCAGCTCGACTGGGGAAGTACCTCCACCTTACAGAATACCGCAGACAAATAACTTTATGTTGTGTACAGTTGTGTTCCTGCGCGTGAGTTAGGTCGTCGGAGCTCATAGGCTCATAGGGGAGGGGAGAAAGTCGGTAACGCATGAGCGATGCTTCGTGTGTTGCAAGCGTCCATATGGTTGCGGTGGCCACATACCATCAGGCGGGCCGTATGCTTGTTTACCGACATAGTCGTATAAAAAAAGCCTCCTCCTTGCATCGTATGCCTCATTGCTGAGGGACGTGACCTTTGTGGGTTATTTTTATCGCGGACTATTGCTCGCCATCTGGATCGATCTTCTGCTGTATTATGTATAATCCACTTATTTATTGTACCTACATATAAAAATGTTTTATTCGCTTTTATCTGTGTTATTTTCACTTCTTAGTCGTTAAATTATATATAAGAAATTATTTTTAGAGACAGGTCTCAATAAAAAAATAATAAAAAATAAATAAATTTGGCGGTATAAATTCGGCCCTAAAGTTATAAAATATAATTATTTTATCGGCATCTTGCTATTATTATTACTTTCAGAAGAGGTTTTTTTTTTTTTTTTTTTTTTATACTACTTAGGTAGCAAACATGCATACGGCCCGCCTGATGGTAGTACGCGGAAGGAAGCTCCTTTGAGACCGCACAGTTCGAAACAACTCTGGCTTCAATGTGTGAGGATGGACTCCCTGTCGATGGCGAGAGTTGCGATGGTAGAAGGTAGCCGTGGGCATCATCTTAAACAATTCTTCAGAACACTGTCCGTTGTACAAGCGGTAGAACACACATAAGGAGGCAAAGTCTCTCCTGAGACTGAGGGGCTCTAAACCGCTTGTGAGCTCGGGATCGTCAACAATTCTGATGGCACGTCGCTGAACCGAGTCTAGAGGCCCAAGCTGGTATCCAGGTGCCCCCGCCCACAGATGACAACAGTACTCCATATGAGGCCGGACTTGTGACTTATAAAGTTGCAGCCTTTGCCCCGATGTGAAGTACTGCTTCGCTTTGTTGAGCACTCCGAGCTTTTTGGATGCCAGCTTAACCTTGTCTTCTAAGTGACTACGGAACAAAACGTCACTAGAAATGTCGACTCCAAGGATCCCGATGCTTTGACTGATGTTCAAGGACGTGTTCTGGAATTGTGGAGCCACAGCAAATGGGGTTTTCTTAGCGGTGAACGCGCAGGCTTGAGTCTTGATGGGGTTGAAATGGACTAGATTTAGTCGACCCCAATCGGAGACACTAGTTAGTGTACTCTCGATTTCAGACAACAGCCGTTCGCGGCCTTCCTCCACCTTGGAACGAGGGATATTAGCACGGCCAGTGTAATAAGCGTCCCCTGTACTGTCATCTGCATAGCAATGAATGCCGTCAATAGACAGCATATCATTGATATGCAGCAGGAACAGTGTTGGGGACAGCACAGACCCTTGTGGGACGCCGGTATTTATGTCCATGCTATCAGAGCAGCTACCGTCGACGACGACTCTTATGCATCTGCTGGACAGAAAGCTGGTGACCCATTTGCATAGTCCCTCGGGAAGCCCGTATGCTGGTAACTTTGCAAGAAGACCCCGATGCCAGACCCGATCGAACGCCTTCGCCACATCTAGGCTCACTGCCAATGCCTCTCCTTGACTCTCAATGGCAAGTGACCAACGGTTTGTGAGATACACTAGAAGGTCGCCAGCCGAGCGACTGTGGCGGAAGCCATATTGTCGGTACAGCTATTACACTCTCTGTAATGGTAAAACTGTGCCCTAAGTCTCAGACAACTCCCATCTTGTACAACGGTCTGTATTGAGAGAAATTATGTGACATTATGTCCACTGGAGGACAGCTAGTAAGGAATAAACTGCTATACAACGCTTAGAATTAATAGACTTTGTAAGGGTATTCTTGATATGTCGACTTATGACATAGACCGTCCGTTTGAATGAGCAAACTCATGATGGTTTATCCATCATATATATTTTTTTTTTAAGACTGGATGTCTATATGGATTTCTTTTCCTCCGTACAGCCATTTAAAGAGTAAAAATATATTAAATAAGCTAGATAAATTCTATTACGCTTAACTCTTTTTTTAAGTCTAGATATATTCTGTAAGTTTGAGAAAGTCTGCCTTGCAAAAGGCACGTTTGCAACACTTTGAAATCTTTGCTTTAAACAGAACAAAGTGAAATTCTAAATGTTGAAATTAATAATGAAAATTCAACAGCAGAATGAACTTTGAGCTTATTACAATTACAACAATACCAACATAAAAATATATATTTTCCTCTTTACTCTAATACTACCTTTGCCTTACTTTTGCAAAATAAACCATTTTTTTCGTTGTATTGTATCACACCTGTAAACATTAAATAATACAAATAAAATTCTTAGAGGGTATCCTTTATTTGAGTAACAGTCAGTAGATCCTTAATAATAATAAAAATACATTCTTAAATACAGTCTTCAAAATTGATCGAGACCTCCGGAGACCAGCGGGCGGGGAGCTTTTTCCGCCAACGCGTCAGATTGGGATTGTATTTTGTACATATTTGCTGTTAATAAATACATTATTTATTTTACGACTATCAAATCTACGTCAGAATAATCATCATAGCATAAAACTATTTCAAATTAATTTTATACTATATAAACATATTAGAACATATAGAAGCGCTCGTGGTGTAGCATGATTAGTCGTTCTTAATCGATCGGCAAAGTTAAGCTACGTCTGTCTTGGTCGGTACCTGGATGGGTGACCGCCTAGTGGTATTTCAAATTGAGCGTTTCCGTGCTTCGGAAGGCACGTAAAGCCGTTGGTCCCGGTTATCACTTAATTGTGATAGTCGTTAAGCTAGTTGGATGCCTCCTAGGCGGCTTGAAAAATTCCAACAGTAGGTTGACCACTAGCCTACCTCCACCGATCCGCAGTGGGCACGCGTGCTGGAGTATCTGCCCATTCCCTTTCACCCTGATTTGTGAAAGGAGGCCTGTGCTCAGCAGTGGGACATTATAGGCTGATGATGATGATGATGATAAACATATTTCAAAATACACCTGCTTATTTAAAAGGCCCTCTCAAAATATTACTTTTATGTTCGAATACGATCACTTTGAGAATAGATAAATAAAGCATTTGTTTTGTTAGGACGACCACTGCCTAGTATTTTTGCTACATTTCAATGTATTTACATTTATATTGATAAAGTTTCACGTAGGCACACATGGTGGCTGCCGCCCGGTCGATATCTTGAGTTGTTAATGAGTTTTTGCCTCTCATACATTGTATAGACATGGATGAAACTTTTTAAATACATTCTAGAACTTACTTTGAAATATTTTAAGCATGATCCCCAAAATGGATAAAGTTTTAATGTTAAATCCACTTTATTCTCACTCAATGCTCCCCGTTGACATTGCGCAAGGATAAGAATGACTTTCATCTTAGTTATTAATGAAAATCTGTAGCAGATAGGTTTTAAGAAGTACTTGGAATTGAAACAAAAGCTCGAATTATTTAAAAGCCTCAATAATAATCATCTAGCTTGAGGCGTCGTCCTGATTGGCGACGATCGTACGATCAAACGATGCGATTTCGTCGCACGATCGCGCTGATGTTCCTGTGCTCGCGCGATGACTTGCGAGCTTCAATTAGGACACTCTAAGGCGTTTTGTGTATTTAATCTCGTCGTGCGACGAAATCACATCGTTTGCTCGTACGATCATCGCCAATTAGGGCGATGCCTTAATCACGTGCTTTAGGCGCTACAAAATATGTGAGATTGACATAAGGATACGCTGGATCTTAGCGTAACCAAATGTCAAACTCATACATTTTGTAGCGTTTCAATTCGCGCAAACGCAACGAAAAGGTATACTACGACGATACTTTGTCCAGGGGTACTGTTCGTGTTCACCATTTCTCAGCCTTTTTCCCATTGATATTAGGTAGGAACACTGAGCAATTTTTCCCGTTTCAAAAATCAAGTTCCAGTTCTCCAACTGCTCATATTTAGCAGAATGTCATTTAACTACTAAAATTACAGTTGGCGGGTGTTAGATGATAGAAGTGTTACTGTTCGATAGTAGTTCTGATCATAACTACAAAACATAATGGATATGTCACTAGCCGCATTGAGAAAAGCCTATTAGCTGGTGAGTGTTATTAGCCTTCCGACCGAGGCTTGTTCCATTCTCAACAGGTTGTACCATGTTCAGATATTATACCTAATAGATTTGGGGTAAGATATTGTCGGTGCGCTAACCTAATGGAACAATTTACTATTTTCGACAATGATTTATTATTTTTCCTATTTGCTATAAATGTTTTTATAGTATAGTATTTTATAATAGTTTTAAAACCAACACCAACCAAAGTAATAAATAGCTTTTAAATTTTCATGAATATACTAGCTGTCCCCCGCGGTTTCACCCGCGTTCCCGGGATAAAAAGTAGCCTATGTCCTTCTCCATACCATAGGCTATCTGCATGCCCAATTTCATGATGATCCGTTGAGTAGTTGAGGCGTGAAGGTGTAACAAACAAACTCACTTTTGCATTTATAATAGTTATAGGATAGGATAGGATAGGATAGGATGAAGGTAAGTAGGTGAAGAAGGTAGAACCTTCTAACTAAATACTTGAAAATGAAACAAAAAGATTTTTTTTTATAAAAAGGTACATTAACAATGTATCTCTTTATCTCGGTACAATTAATAGAATATTAAAATTCAACAAGTGTCTCTCGAGATTGTCCCACGCAAGTGCAGTGCGACATAAACTTTAAGCTACGGTTAAAAGCTTCTAAGTGTAACCACTTAAGACTTAATAAGTAGCTGTTACACGATTAGATTTGCAATTACCGGAGCACTTTTTGTTTTACAATGAGGTGGACTTCGTTTTTATATATGGTTTTTATGTTATATACGTAGATTATTTGCCTTGTTTTTTGTGTTCCGTAGTTTTTTTTTTGAGAAAACCCTGCTATGTACGAGTTAGGGCCTTTTTAAAAATGATTTTTAATGTTTTTGCTTTTTTGGCCTCACTCCCGTGTTCCGTTCACTCCATCTGCCTTATTCTGTAATCTGTGAAAATCGGATTGAGATTTCAAACATGTGTCAAAATAAAAAATGTTATTTAAATCAAAAGTACTAAAGAGTATTGATATCAACTTTGATGCAAATCACCCCTAAAATAACTTTCTACCCCTGTTTGATCCCGTTAGGCGATGAGTTTCAATAAAATACGAAACACGTCTTCCATCAATTCTGTTAAGGAATGTTTATGCAAAATTTGAAGGAGATCGGACCAAGGAATCACGTTGTCCCATACAAACTTTGCCCCCGTTTTTCACCCCCTTAGGGGTAGAATTTCGAAAAATCCTTTCTTATCGGATGCCTACGTCATACAAAGAACACACCCTGCAAGTTTCAGGTCTCTACGATCAGCGGTTTAGGCTGTGCGTTGATCCGTCAGTCATTCATTTGCCCCCGTTTTTCACCCCATTAGGGGTAGAATTTCGAAAAATCCTTTCTTATCGGATGCCTACGTCATACAAAGAACACACCCTGCAAGTTTCAGGTCTCTACGATCAGCGGTTTAGGCTGTGCGTTGATCCGTCAGTCATTCAGGACAAAGCATTTTATATATATAGATAAAGTACCTACTATATGTTATCATATTTGTTTTATTTTTTTGTTTATTACGTTTATGTTGACAACAGGGCTACAATAGTAGAAAAGTGACTTAAAAAATAATGGTTACGTCTGTCCGTCCGTCACTCAGATGTCACAGTCACAGGAGATTATGGGAGTGTAGGGCATCGTTGAAAAGGCATAACAGTTCTATTAGGATACATCAGCCGTGCTCTAAGAAATAATTTCTACATTTGCAGTGAAAATTGTCTGGAACAATATGCTATTTTCAGTTGACAATTACGACTTACGACTGCAAAAATAAATAATTTATCTTGAAATACAACATTGCTGTCAGAAAAACATACACTGCAAACCATAACTTTTTACTTAGTAAATGCACTTGACTGTTTGATTTTATATCAGACATCGTACTTTATGAGATATAACTTATTAATGTGTGCTAAAAAATACACTTTTTTAAATATATTCCCATTTTTTAACCGACTTTAAAGAAAAGGAGGAGGTACTCAATTTGGCAGTTTTTTTTTTATGTTTTCTCATAACTCTGTCATTTAATTAACCGATTTGGAAAATTCTTTTTTTGTATGGAAGGGTACACTTTCCGTTTGGTCCCTTTGTCATCAGATCAGGATTTGATTACTTCTTAGTGTACTTTGAAGTCGGCTTAAGTTTTTTGTAAAACAGTCCAATTATTTCAAAATAGTAGGCTGTATTTTGCGAACCTTCAACTGTCATGCAGACATAAGGTATAATTTCCTTAAGATTGTCCATCATTAAGTTTAATTTTGCATTTGTACTCATAACTTTCGTCACTATCACTGTGCTTTCATAGCTCATATTGCCTCTTCATAAATCATCAATTGCGGCATTATAATCCTTTATATTTCCTCCTAAACAATAAATCATTTTATGCAGGGTAATACTGGAATTTACCCATAGTTGGTACACAATCAATATCAATAGTACCATAACTCTTAACCTGCCCACATCCTTCCACCGTGAAGGGAAATGCTCACGTTTGTCAAGCTGAAAATGATATATGTTGATTGATACTACTCTTAACGTCATCGGAAATCCTACTTTTTGACGGAACCGTCATAAATGTTTCCTGCTTTTTTTATTAGCTTTTGTGTGTGTGTGTGTTTTTTTTATACTACTTAGGTAGCAAACAAGCATACGGCCCGCCTGATGGTAAGCGGTTACCGTAGCCTATGGACGCTTGCATCACCAGGGGTGTTACTCGCGCGTTGCTGACCGTGCAGAAATCTCTTCACACCCTTTTTAAAAACCCCATGCTGTACTCCATTGGGAAAACCACGGCGGGGAGCTCATTCCACAATCTAAGCTAATCTAATAATCTAAGTTTTATATAAGCCCATATAAAACTGTAAAAAAAAAATGTTGTTGGTATGTATGCTACATCTTTACATATTACATAGAATGCTTTTTCTATTTCTGTTAATACTAACTAGTTGTCTCCAAAATATAAAGAACATGGCCAAAAAAGTACATTCCATGTACACGTACATAGTATATAATATTGTTTAATAAAAATAAAAAAATGAATTATTACGTAGTTTTTAAACTCTCTGGACTTGTCATACTAGCAGCTGAAATAATAAGGAATGCGAGATGAATTCAAAGTACCGTTTGTCAACTTTCGCCATAATGGTCCACAGATAAAGATAAATGTAATAATGAACGTTCCTTACCATGCATACTATATAAGTAGACATGTGATTTAACGACAAATGCTCTTATAAGAAATATTTTATTCATATCGAATGTTTTTATTAATATGTTTTGATTTAATAAAATTATCTTTTCATAAGTTTATGCGTATAGAGTTCCTTTTTTATATTTCACACAAAAAAGAACAAAACATAAAACGGAACGCGTTTGACAATGTGTCTTAGATAGTCTAGGTCTATGTCCGCCAACAGGGTTGCCAGATGTACGATTTAAGTAGTATTCATAATTTTTTTTTACTTATTTTGCATGTACGATCAAAAGTAGGTACGTAAATCATACGACTTTTTTAACCCACTTGCTGATAGACGAGCATATGATGCACCTGATAGTAAGTGTCACCGTAACCCATGAACATCAGTGAAAATCTTATTAAAACCAAGATCCGAAATAGACTCAATAATGAGACATAACGGCACACTTTTGGCTAAACAACATTATCTAAAACGTTTGCGTGGATTTTTCTCCAACAGGAGAAATCTATACTAATAGTATTTTGATTGTTTTAACGTGCTAATCACTGGAACTACCTTTTGTATTCCAAAAAAAATCGTACACTAATAGAAATATTCTAGTATTACAGGCTACTTATTATCCCAGGAACGCGGGTGAAAGCTATGTTAAATAATATAAATAGTATAACTCTTTACGAAGATAATAGTCTATGGTGTTTGTTTTTAATTGATTGTCTGTTTTAAAATAATAAAACAAACGTTTTGAAAATGTACTATTTTTATTTGGTACGATCGCTCATTCAAATTGTCTGGCAACCCTGCGGTCAAATGTCAATGAAATGTAATGCTGCTAGCTGCTATTGCATTGCAATTCCTTCGTTGCGTTGGTTGTAGTGTTTGTGTTTTTGTGATAATTATCTTCTTATATTTTTGACCTCTGCTTATCTTTACAGACTGATACCTTCTACCACTGGATTACCTTGCTATTAACACTGGACTCTGATTTGCATTATTATTCGTCGTTATTATTGTCACATTTTTGAGACTATATTACCCAGTAATGACAAGTTCTTTGAGTTTTTTATTTATAGAATTTTAATGTGCCCATATTCACGAATATAAAACACCAAAAATCATTGGTGTACACTGGATTCGATAACTATGCCAACGTCCATAGAGAAATTGGCCATGTCCTTTACTTCTATAAAGACAACCTCAAAACCTCAGAGAAAATATAATATCTTTTTTATGAAGTAACATAATTTACCAAAAATAGTCTAAGAAAATTACTTCGCAATCAACTAACGTGTACGTGACGGACGAGGTCTCATCTCAACCCCTTAAATAAACTTAAATGAAATCTCCAATGGGCATTAAATTTTGCTGTGAGAAAGTTAAACCAGGCCATTTTTTAGTCTCTTCAAAACTATCTCCGTTTCAATTAAAGCGAAAAAACACTTCGCTCGAGTTTTAATTGTCTGCTCGTGAAAAGTCACGGATACTGGATATTTTAAAAGGTTCTGTGAATGGCTCTGAATGACAATATAGTTCAACAAGAGAATCAGATGCTTCTTGCTTGGTTTCTTATAGTTATTATTCTTGCAGATTTAATATAAAAAGACTTAGACATAGATTTGAATAGTTATACCTGCTTATAATAAAAGTAAGTGTGGTTTTCCCAAAGGAGTACAGCATGGGGTTCTTCAAAAAGGGTGTGAAGAGATTTCTTCAGGGTCAGCAACGCGCGAGTGATACCCCTGGTGTTGCAGGCGTCCATAGGCTACGGTAACTGCTTACCATCAGGCGGGCCGTATGCTTGTTTGCCACCTTAGTGGTATAAAAAAAAAGAAAAAAAGTATGTAAAGTATATGCATGAGTGATTGAAAGTAGACAGATTATTTTGTTGATTTATCTATCTATTCTTTCTATATATATGAAAATTAATTGCTCCCTCGCTAAAACTCAAGAACGGCTGGACAGATTTGGCTAATTTTGGTTTTGAAATATTTGTGGAAGTCCAGGGAAAGTTTAAATGGTGCATAGTAGGGTAGGGTATAGAGTGGGGTAGGACACCACGCGAACGAAGTCGCGCTGGGCAGCTAGTCTCCAATAGAATTCATCCCCATGAGGTATTCCACGTATCTTTGTGTCAAAATTATAAACAAAAAGTAATAAATGCAGTTTTTGTATGAAAAAGTAATTTTATAAAACGTTTTTTTTTGTAATAATAATAATATTTATTAATACGAACGAAAACGAATAACGTAATATAAAACAAAATAATTCATAACGTTTTATTGTTCGCCAAATAATTATAGTTAATTGAAAGGATAATAATCACTGACTTGGAAATCAAGTTAAAATAGATGTAATTAAGGATGCATAGAATTTAAATTCAAAATGGAATTTACTTTAAGAAAATCTGTGATTCACTGCAGTGATTATATTTTGTACTTTCTAGTACTTTCTTGTCCTCAATCTTTAATTTAATCCTAACTTTATATAATAAATGCGAAACTGAGTAGCGAACTGTTTGTTTGTTACTCCTTCACGCCTCAACTACTCAACGGATCATCATGAAATTTGACATAGGCCATAGGACACAGGCTACTTTTTATCCCGGGAACGCGGGTAAAACCGCGGGGACACGGGAGTGCCCCCCGCCAAGACGAGCAAAGCGGAACGGCCAAGCCACATATTTTGACTAAGGTGTAGAGTTTGTGAAGTTAGGGCTTGTAGAGTTAAGGCGTGTACGGTTAAAATTTTGGCTATGCATAAGATCTGATAACTTTTTGACAGTGCGAGCCATATGGTCTCCTATTGGCAACATTTTACATGAAAATGTTTTTGGTGGGATAAATCTTACTGAAAACAAAAGAATATCTCTTGGAAGACAAACAACTATTTTTTAACCGCAAGTCAATGTATCTATTATTATAATGTTTACGTGAAAAGATACTTATCTAAATAGAAATGCAAATCGTAATTTATTAACTAAAATAAGAAAGCGTCCCACGTATGCTCGTGAAAGTTCAATATATTTTCGGCGTTTTGGGTTGAAACTTTGGGGCCTTAGGGAGCGGAAACTGATCGTTTGTTCAAACAAGTCTCATATTCCTCTTAAATAAATGACAAAGTCCGAACACAGAGAAGTAAACTGAAAAAGCATAGCATGCATATGGAACGCTGCAATCTCATAAGTTTTAGTCGTCCCTACTCAATCGATTCTACGTTTAGAATAATAGTCTAGATTTCTCGGACTAGTATAAACCGTGGGAATATTGTTTTAAAAGTTCCTGTAGAATAAACCGAACTGCAAGAATAACAAGGGAAGTGTTACAGTATGGCCACTCATGTAACAATCGATGACGGATGGAGCAAACGAGTTGTTGAGGAATTCCCAACTCTACGTTGATAGCGTAACTGCAACTTCTACCGATTTATCGATGGAAATATTAGAATTTCACAAATTGGCCATGCTCTGTTTTTAAATGACAGTAAATTAGTAGTAATATTGCTTTTATTATTTTTAATGGGTATGATGACAAAAAATAATATTAAGTCGGACTTTTACATTATTAAAAAATATTAGACACAATTATTTCTTTTGTCAATTAAACAAAATGTGAAGATATCATGTGTTGAAGTTCCGAGTGACGAGATCACGAGCCCCGATTCCCGAACTTTGACTCGCTTTATCTTTGTACATTTCTAATGATTTGGTAAAGCAAAAAATATGTGTCCAATATTTTTTTATAATCAACTGACGGACAACAACGAAGCGCTCGTGGTGTAGCATGATTAGCCGTTCTTAATCGATCGGCAAAGTTAAGCTACGTCTGTCGTGGTCGGTACCTGGATTGGTGACCGCCTAGTGGTATTTCAAATCGAGCGTTTCCGTGCTTCGGAAGGCACGTAAAGCCGTTGGTCCCGGTTATCACTTAATTGTGATAGTCGTTAAGCTGGTTGGATGCCTCCTAGGCGGCTTGAAAAACTCCAACAGTAGGTTGGCCACTAGCCTACCTCCACCGATCCGCAGTGGGCACGCGTGGTGGAGTATCTGCCCATTCCCTTTCACCCTGATTTGTGAAAGGAGGCCTGTGCTCAGCAGTGGGACATTATAGGCTGATGATGATGATGATGAACTGACGGACTAATTAGAATTATATCTTTTTTACTTTGGAATCATCCCCAGTACTCCCAACATAAGTATTTATTTTAAACACATAAAAACTATAAATTAAAAGCTAATTTTAAATGATTATTTATATTGATTCAACCTTTTATAAACTGATTGCATTTATCAAATAATAGCTTTCCCCCGCGGTTACACCCGCGTTCCCGGGATAAAAAGTAGCCTATGTCGTTCTCCATACCATAGGTTATCTGCATGCCAAATTTCATGATGATCCGTTGAGTAGTTGAGGCTTGAAGGCGTAACAAACAAACTCATTTTCGCCTTTATAATATTAGTTAGGATACGTAACGAACCCGCACTATAAACAACTGGGCAGTCTGAGATACGAACTAACGAACGATCTGATGGGAATAGTTGATTATTTTCTCAAGCTCTGTTATTTCTACTCGGTTATTTATTCTATTTATTTCTGAATAGTTATCAGAGTCTGTATTTATTTTACTTTGCAGTAGTGTGTCATACAAAAAATGTGAGTCACATAGATCATTGACAATTAGTTATACTGTACGTAGTATTTATCTACTCTGAGGTTATACTATGAGGCTATTCAGACATTTGCTTCGGCAAAAGTATTTATTTTAAATTTAAAGAGAATATTTAATATTGCGAATTTAAAACTTCCATAGATTTCAATTATTCTCTTGGTATACTTTCACAAAGGGTCGTACATTCTAAATTGGAGGGGTAATTATGTCATTTGATAAGTAGACTAGCTAACTAATTGGGTTTCTAGACTAAACAGGCTTTGTACTACATAGTTACGATTTTCGTGCGAAATCTATTTGTACTAAATTGCTAACAATGGGCATCATTCATGCTGACAGAATAGGTCACGTAACGTTCCAACTAGACATTTTGATATTTCCCGGATTAATTTTTATAGGCTTGTTTGACCATCTCACCATGGTAAGTGATGATGTGGCCGAACTACATGAAGCCTAGAATTGAATTAGATCTCAAGTGCATCTACCGGTGGTGCTTGATAGAGTGCCAAGCTGATTGTGGTAGCCAGCCAATTCCAAAGTCTGTCTAATGAGTTTTATTACATAAATGCTGTACTCCCAATGGAGTACAGCATGGGGTTCTTCAAAAGGGGTGTGAAGATTTCTGCAGGGTCGGCAACGCGCGCGTGATACCCCTGGCGTTATAAGCGTCCATAGGCTACGGTAACCGCTTACCATCAGGCGGGCCGTATGCTTGTTTGCCACCTAAGTGGTATAACAAAAAATAAACAAAATATAGAGTCGACAAAAGTCGCTATAACACAGATCTTCTTATATTTCGTTTATAAAAATCACAGACATATGACTTGTTCATATGTCTGTGATACAAATAAAGTAAATAATATTAAGTTCTTTGTTTAAAATTTCATTTTTAATACAAAAAAAAATTGTGTGACTGTACTTTTTATTGACTGTACTTGCATTGTCATACAATATACTAATGTATACCAAATATCAAGTCAATCCGACCACTGGAAGTGGGTGAAATTCGACTTGCAAGATTCCACAAACACACATACATACATTGCAAGTTAAATAAAAGCTTGTAATAAGAGTTCCTTCCCAACCTCAACAAAAAGAGAGACCATTTTTACCATAAAACATAACGCTGATGTTGGTAGTTAATCAAACACACACATCATTCATCACGAAATTTCCCATTAAAGTAATGAATTATTATTTTTAAGCAGTCGTTTCCCTTACGCCTCGAAGGCTCTACAGGCAGTTAAGATTTTAGCGAGTTACCACGGGGAGCACGTTCTGTTTATGTAAATAATCTTGATACGACGTAATAGCTCGTACACACGCGATATTATAATAGAAAACTGCGTTCCTACGTCTAAATTTAGTGGCTCACGCTGCCACACGTTACGGATATAAACATCTTAAGATATTCACGTGGAAAAGGAAATGGTTGACTCGTTTGTTTTACCACACTATAAATACGAGGCTTTACTTTCATTATACTAAAGCTTTAACACTTAGAATTATTTTACTCTACTAATCTTATATATAAAATTCTCGTGTCACAATGTTGGTTACCTTAATCCTCTGAAACGGCTTTACTGATTTTTACCAAATTTTATATGCATATTCAGTAGGTCTGAGAATCGGCCACTATCTATTTTTCATACCCCTAAGTGATAAGGGTAGGCACCACGCGAACGAAGTCGCGCCGATCAGCTAGTTATTATATCAATTTCACTTAGCCATTTAAAAAATGCAAGCTCATTAAAGACCTCGTGCCCATGACTCTCACTATGGCTTTTGACTTGCCAATATCGCCTTTGAGTTGTAACTTGTACCTTTGAAATGTATGTTAACGCTATATTCTATACGTGAAATATATTTTTTAACTTTAGTTCAATTATCATAGTAATAGATTAGAATAGAATATTTTCACTTGCACTAGCTACCATAGATTCAATTTTCACTCACGTATTAATTAACTGTTAAGGTTTAAACAAAGAATTTCACTCACGTAAACAAAATCAAAAGGACCATCTCGATATCATTAACAGAATTTCATAATAGTTTGTGCAAAACAATATGCGCCAGATAGAAACGTCACGGTAAAGAATCTATCTCTTTACCGTGGAAACGTGTACTTTGTGTAAATAAACCGCTAATGATATCGTTTGTGCGACCTAAAATGTTTGAACAACCTTCAATACTATAGGGGGATACTTTTGTTTGAAAAAACAAATGGTTCATCAATTTCGTTCACACAGGTACCTATAAAACACGGGCTTTCAATTTTATCGAACAGCTTTTATTTTGTTGTTATCAAATCGAAAGCACAATATTTTGAAGCAGCCAGTATCCTAGGTACTCTGCCACTAGGGGATGAGTTAGGGGAAGTTTTTTATTTATAATTTAGCTTTTTTTATTTTTTATTAGTTTTAGATAGATTTTATTTTTTTACTAGTTTAAGTTAGATTAATTATATTAGATTAGTTAGATATATTATAGTATGTTAAAATAAATTCTGTCAATCAAAAAATAATAATTTTGAAGTAAACGTGAATCATAAAATTTATATTTGGAACCAAAGTATTCATTATGCCTATTCCATTTTTACCATAATGAAAAATAGACAAGAAGAACATGACTATCCATGGTACATTCTTGGAAGGTCTGGTCAACCTGCCTGTGGGAAAGAAAAATTACATGCCATAACCAAAAACGAAATACCAATAGCCTACAGCTATACATAAGGATAACAAGCCATATTGAAATCACGCTGACCCAAACAAGAGACGTATGTTGAATAAACAACAAACAAAAAACAAGGATGACATTACTACGTAGGTACTTTCTGCCGACCCGAATATGTAATGATTTCACCCAACGAGGCCGAAATAATCACGTCAAGAGACCTTTTGCTTTTATCAAAATAATAATATACATAACACATCTCTATTGAGACTAGAGTGAGACTGGAATGTAAAATGTAATGTTTGAAAAGAGTAATTGCTGGCTTTTCTCAGCAAATGCAACACACTGAACCGATATTTAAAGCCTCAATACCTATCAACGAAGGTCCATTTGAATACGATAATTTAGATTTTTATAGTCTATGGTTTTGTCTGTTTTCTACTATTATCATCGAATTTATATAGGTAATTAGTTTTAATCGGCGTTTAATTATTTTTTAACAATATTAAACCCACAGAACAGAAAAAACAGTATTAAACCGAATATATCATTATTTATTTAAATCAACATAATTATTATAGTATAATTTTTTTTAAGTAGTTTGCGCATGCAACGACACTTAATGAATAATTTAAAATTTTTAACAAAAAACTAGACGGTCTACTATTTGAAGTACCTAAATTTATTAGTATAGAAATATGATTTGTTTCAGAGAAGCAAAACCTTTAATTTGTTCTCAAGAGCTAACTACGTCCTACATGGGCAAACTTACACGTGGAAGTTTCCAAGCCTCGTGCTCCTTTAAGTTAAATACGCAAAATCTTATGAGGATTTTTCCTCTTTACGTTCTATGAGACCGTAAGGAATTAAATAAAAACCTTATTATTTTTGAAGATTTTTGTGGATTATTACAATTTAGACATGCAAATAAGTATCTCTATTGGTTTTAATTGTAAATACTGATACTACACGCTTGAACGGACCAACTGAAAGATTCCTTAAAACAAAACCATAATAATTCTACGTGTTTGCTCTTTATCTTGTATGGTCATCATCATCAGCTTATAATGTCCCATTGGCACAGGTATCCTTTCACAAATGAGGATGAAAGGGAATGGGCAGATACTCCACCACGCGTACCCACTGCGGATCGGTGGAGGTAGGCTAGTGGTCAACCTACTGTTGGAGTTTTCAAGCCGCCTAGGAGGCCTCCAACTAGCTTAACCACTATCACAATTAAGTGATAACCAGGACCAACGGCTTAACGTGCCTTCCGAAGCACGGAAACGCTCGATTTGAAATACCACTAGGCGGTCACCCATCCAGGTGCCAACCACGAAGGTGGTACCTTAACTTTGCCGATCGATTAAGATCGGCTAATTATGCTACACCACGAGCGCTTCACCTTGTATGCTCACCTTCTTAATGTCCAATATTTTCAATCACGATAAAATGACTGGAGAGAAAGTGAGTTGAGACAGATTATTTACCATAATTAATGAAGCCCGCGTAGGTTTCTCGATAAGTCCAATTAAATTCGAAATTCGGCGGTCCACTTTCAGTTTAATTGTTACGAAGTAAATCCATGATTGACTTTAATTATAGGTAATTTGAGAATGAAATAGTATATTTTTGTTTAGATTATTAAGGGGCAAGGAGAACCTACGCACTTTGGTCACCTTTGGTATAATTTAAAGTGCTCATTTGTTTGAGACACAAAATATACAGGGTGGAGATTTCGAGATGGCATATTTTCGAAACCTATGTTGGGTTAGTCATGCTGAACAACTTTTACTATGGGACCAACACTGAATACTAAAAAAATTTTTTTTACTTTTCTTACCTTTTGTATGATCGAGCAAGGTTGACATTTACTATGGAAAGTTAAAAAATATATTTGAGAATTCACTATTGGAAGTTATTCAGCATGACTAACCCAACAAAGGAAATCTCCACCTGTTATAATCACGGTATAATTATTTATTTGTCACATAACTTTTTTTTTACGACGATGTCTGTAAACTGGCTTACGGCCTGTTTGATATATTAAGCGGTTACCGGTAACGTTATTCTATTGGAGCATTGGATAAAAAAATATAACTATAGGCAATAATAATGAGCAGCAATAATCAGGCTTGCTATTACAGTAATGCGGAAGACATTATATAATGTCCCTAGTTAAAAGCCTCAGCACGCATAGGCACTACTTACAACATAAACATTATGCTCCTTGAAATATAGGTAGTTTGCCACTTAGTCGATTAACTAAAATAGTAACAATAAAGGGACTTTTCCACGTGTGTCCAATATTAGCAATATTCGGATTTACATCACGCATGATGAAGCGCTCGTGGTGTAGCACGATTAGCCGTTCTCAATCGATCGGCAAAGTTAAGCTACGTCTGTCGTGGTCGGTACTTGGATGGGTGACCGCCTAGTGGTATTTCAAATCGAGCGTTTCCGTGCTTCAGAAGGCACGTAAAGCTCTTGGTCCGGTTATCACTTTGTTAAGCTAGTTGGATGCCTCCTAGGCGGCTTGAAAAATTCCAACAGTATAGGTTGACCACCTCCACCAATCCGCAATGGGCACGCGTGGTGGAGTATCGCCCAGTCCCTTTCACCCTCATTTGTGAAAGGAGGCCTGTGCTCAGCAGTGGGACATTATAGGCTGATGATGAAGACATCACGATTAACTTTGAAAAATATAGAATGAGATTGAAAGATAACATGGATTGCCACATTGTACGATAGAAGGCAGACGGTAATATGTTAATAAAGACTCAAACATCTTAAAAATTCTCATGCGTAAGATAAATAAAAATGTATTTACATATTGATTGTGCCAGTGTAATGAAAATCATCAACAGAGGAGATTATTGCAAAAGGTCGACAACGCTAGAGGTAGAGGTAGAGCGTAGCGTTTATTCGCTCAAAGAGCAGCTCGACTCGGGAAGTACCTTCACCTTACAGAATACTGCAGCCAAATAACTTTCTGTTGTGTTCCTGTTCGTGAGTAAGGTCGCCAGTGTTCATTGGGGAGGGGAGAAGGGTTGGTAGCGCGTGAGTGATGCAAGCGTCCATGCATGGCTGGCTACGGTAACCGATTACCATCAAGCGGGCTGTACGCTAGTGTAACGACTTCGTAGTATAAAAAAACGCACGCGTTATACCTTTGGTGTCGCAATGGTTTGTAGGCTACGGTAATAGCTTACCATCAAGGCAAGCCGTATGCGTGTTAGCCACCTAGGTATCGAAGTAGTAAAAAAATCAAATACTTAAACCGTATGTGGTTAAAGGTTTACAAGTGTTTAATTAAAGCAGGTGTAAAAGCGATCTCGGAGTACCCGATTAAACGCGGAGCGCCTAGCTAGGTCACGGCCAGTTGTGATCAAACGAGGGCCCAATAAAAAAAATCACGCGATATTGTCACCCATTTCTATAAATGTAAGGTTCTTAATGCTTTGGTTGCTCATTGATTAAAATTAAGTTAAGTACTAAGTCAGAGTTTCGACGTTGCTTAGTTTTATCGTCTAAGTAGCTTTTCTACTCTAGACTCGAATTGAAATATTAATTTTGCTTTATTTTTTACATTTGACTATTAATAGTATATTTCTAATTGGGTTCGAATATAGGTATTTCAATATTGCAGCAAATACACTGAAAAAAAAATTTTACTACCAATAAAAAAAACCTAAACACAACAAAAAATATACTATAAAAATCACCAGTAACAAAACTAGTTTTTGTTCATTACTAAATTATTTGATTAAATCTAAAAGATATAAGATTAAATGTAACTAAAGTTATTTTCCAGACAACAACTAACGTACACTTTGTCACCGTAATTTTTTCAGTGTTTGTAGTATAGGTAAGAGCAAGAAAATAGAGGAAGAAGTTGTTTCTAAAATTCTAAGGAAAGTCGTATACCTACATTGGTTTCTTTCATAGCCTATAAGAAAGGATTTTTGGAAATACTATTCCTAAGGGGGTGAAGAAGGGGATGCGGGTGAAACCGTGGGCGGAATAAGTCTGATATATTACGAATAAATACTACTTGAAAATGTTTACTTCGTATGGTGTTTACAGTTCTAATCCATTTACAGAAAAAAATACGAAAACAAATACACTTCTAAAACCCGAAAATCGAAAATATAGGTACCATAGTAAAGAGTCATCTCATAATTATGTCTGGTACTCACGAGATAGGCTCCGGAGCGAGTTGAGGAGGATCTTTCAATTAAAACAAACACTCACTGCCTATTATTACAAACACTACACTATGGTCGAGCGTTGAAACCAATTACCACTAATTGTTTTAACGTGTAATTATTAAGCTCTCCGTACACTATACGGTAGTGCTGGAACGTTCCTAATTCACAAAAAAATTGCAATCGAGCAAAGCATAAGTGTAATAAATTGTGTTTTTAAGATGTCAGCTCTCGTTGACTAAATTATTTTACAGTAATGTGGCAAACTTTTACCGGTAAATGACTTAAATATTTTAGGCTTATTAGATCCCTGATTTATGAAATTACTCATATGTATATTCCGCGATAAAAAAAACATACGTTGAGGGGGTGAAAACCGTCGTGTCTTTTTAGGCATGACTGTAGTCAAAGTTTAATGTACCTACTCATAAGTTGCTTTTAGTTTTTTTTTATTGTCTACACAATAATACCTCATACCTCATTACCTGATTACCTCATTACCTCATCCTAATCCTAACTATAATATTATAAATGCGAAACTGAGTTTGTTTGTTACGCCTTCACGCCTTCACGCCTCAACTACTCAACGGATCATCATGATATTTGATATGCAGATAGCCTATGGTATGGAGAAGGAGATAGGCTACTTTGTATCCCGGAAACTCAGGGTTCAGCTAGTATATTATAAATGCGAAAGTTTGGATGCTTGTACCTCAATCACGCTTCAATAACTCAACGGATTTGGATGAAATTTTGCACACGTATAGAATGTGTTCTGGATTAACACATAGGATACTTTTATCCTGGGAAGGCACCGGGATGGATCGGCCACACGGGTGAAACCGCGGGGCACAGCTAGTACCTCATATACCGCAATAGGTTTATATTGAAAATACTTACATTACATTATGTAGGTACATTCGTAGCTCTACGGTGCTTCGTAGCCGACATGGCAATATTTTATAATTATTTCAGCCTTGCCTCAATTTGTGTGAGTCAAGGTGTATGGTAGTTATAACTAGGTACCAATGAAAATATCACAACAATCTATGTATTTTATTACTTCTTTACACCCAATTACAATTACAGGAATTAAGGGTAATAAAAAGGCCATAAAGCCTACTCTTACCGAATAATAAACAAATAGTAGGTATGTTGTTTATAATTTAGTTAGTCCTTGATAGAAATACAAGCGGTAATCTGAAAGCTTATCAGAAAAAAGCAATTAATATAAACCGTGTCTAAAAATAATTTGTTTATCGTAATAATGGAATGCTCCAAATATGTACAATTAGTTGTAGCATATCGATCTAATGTCGTGCTTGATAGGCAAATCAGCGCTTTAAGCTATTTTAAGCTTAATCTGTCAACACAGTTGATTGAGGTCGGACATATTTTATTCAGCTATACCCTACTGCTATTAGAATTAGTTTGATTTCAACCTCAAGATTGATATCTCTAACACTATCAGGAAACCAACGAGAGAATCAATTTATACATTTTCTTTGATTTCAATATAATAATTAGGACCATAGAGTTAGTAGAATATTAATTGACCGACTGTACGGTAAAGTCCGCGAGCACCCGGTACGGTCCAAATGCATTGAAACGTAATGCGCGTACATAGTTTGAACGTCTAAAATACATAATTAATGGCAGTCTTAGTACAATGGTGGTCATTGTACTAAAACTTTTCACGGACTTCTTGAGATTGACAGTCAACTTGAAAAGTCACGATACACATAATTCATTTCATTTCACTTCACTGGTCTACATGTATTGATCTTTATTGGATAAAATACCACCGATAATATGCAATAAAACTCAAAATGCAATAATTTATGAAAATAAAAATGAATACGCAACGTCACTCTGCAAGTTCCCGCCAAAAAAAGTCCCTTAATGCACTTCTTCTCCATCCCGTGCCGACGTCATGCCGTTGCCATTGCCAGCACCGGTGCATGCCCGCCCAAGTGACCCCGATTGTGTCACTAAGATGTATGGTTGGCTTAAGAATTTTACGTTTGACAATATTATGAGAGAATTTGAATTTTTTGAGAGAGGTAGAGCATAGCGTTTATTCGCTCAAAGAGCAGCACGACTGGGGAAGTACCTCCACCTTACAGAATACCGCAGCCAAATAACTTTATGTTGTGTAAAGTGTGTTCCTGCGCGTGAGTAAGGTCGCGAGGGCTCATAGGGGAAGGGGGAAAGGTTGGTAAGGCGTGAGCGATGCTTCGTGTGTTGCAAGCGTCCATATGGCTGCGGTAACTGCTTACCATCAGGTGGGCCGCATGCTTGTTTACCGACTTAGTCGTATAAAAAAAAAAAAAAAGTCTAAATTAAAATAGCCGAATCGTTGTACATAGAACATTACGAACCGATTTTAAATAAACAACTTATTCTAGTAACGACTTAAAGAGCTTTGAATTTCTGATAAAATTTCATATCCAATATTTATTTAAAATCAAAACATCAGATTCTAGATTCAATGCTGGTATCATCCGTTCAGTTCGTAGTCCATATTTATATTTGTCTGAATAAATTCAGTTGTATTTCATTTCATTGGTAATAAAATCAAGACTGGCTGGTGGATGATGAGATGAAACCTGAATTCGAGTACCGTCGAGCAGCATAAATAAAAGCATCAGAATAGAATTGTCCGCCGAAGCAATTTCCGTTTCCGTAAGACGAAGCGGAATCTCCATCTAGTGAAGGAAGCGTGGCGGAACCGAATTTACATTCTATCGGTTTACGCGGCAGGCTCCTTCGACGTCCACTTGACTTGAGCAAACAGCTTCCAACTAAGTCTACATTTTATTAAAGGTAGCTTTCGGTTCCTACTAGCGACTGCGACTCGCGACCGCAACCCGCGACCCACTGCTTATAGACTTGTATAGAGTCGCGCGTCGCGGTCGCTAGGAACCGAAAGATATCTTTAAAGTTTTTCTTGATTTAATAATATTTTCTGACAGGTCGTTTGGAGCGCTTCAATTTGATGCCATTTTTTATGAGCATTAAAAGAACCGTTCTCAATAAAATTGTGAAATTTAATTCTCATTTGAATTAAACTTGATTTTTAGTTGATCCTACTTTTTTACTGTGTCTAGGCCTCTGTTTGATCGCAATCTCACCATGGTAAGTGATGACGTGGCAGAAGATGGTAAGCACACAAAGCCTAGAAGGAACTGGCTCTCAAGTGCGGCTATCGGAACACACCGATAGGTGCTTGGTGAAAGATTTTCAATTTGAGGGTGGTAGCCAGTCAGGTGGGTACTACAAAGTACCGTACCACCGTGTTATGGTTTTCTCACGATGTTTTCCTTCACCGAAAGCTCAAGGTCATTACAGGATTTGAACCCGGGACCTTCGTCTCGGCATCCGACGCCACTACCACTGAGATATCATCGCCTTAATATCAAAAATGCGAAAGTGAGTTTGTCTTTACCTCTTGACGTCTCAACGGAACAGCCATTTAGTAAATTAGACCTTCATACCCTACTAGGGCCTAAATTGAACAAATAGCTTTGGCTTTGAACCAATCGTGATGAAATTTAGCACGCAAGTAGATCATAATCTATATTAACACCTTGTTTACTTTTTATCCCGGTAACATACACACATATGTACAATATCCCTCAGTATCGCGGGTGGTATCGCGGGGCTAAACTAGTCTTTAATATTTCATTGGCAAGTATCATCATACACAAAATTGTTCATATTTATTTATTGTAAATAAATAATTTGATATAACACGGCTTGTACAGTCGAGGACATAAATATGTATACACTTAGTGAAATTCAACAACGGTTTCCTCTTAAACTACTGATTGAAATTATGAGATATTATAAAGGCAGAATCTTCTAACATATACTATTATGATTTGTGTAATAGTTTAACAATTAAATGTTAAACATGCGAGAAAATCACTATTGAATTTCAAAAAGTGTATACATATTTATGTCCTCGACTGTACGAAGCATCTTTAGAGAGCAGTTTGAAGAGCGTCGCGCACGAGAGTTGCGACAAGAATATTACTTAATAAAGCAACTCCCTTGTGTTCGTACCTGTACATTAATGACAACCCTGCTAATAGCCACCCTTAGTTGTTACATGGAGACTGGTATAACAAGATCACGAACTGCAGTTATGGTGTATGCTTGGGTGTATGTTTACTCGATGTAACATACATCTTTGACATACTGGCATGTATACTTCTGACATTGACGACATTCCCAAATGACGGGCCAGTTGGCGCAGATTCCACCTACCGCGCCGCAGGTCGTGGGTTCGATTCCCACACAGGACATGCATTTGTGTGCATGTTAAGTATGTATTTACTAATAAAAATGTTAATGTAGTATCAGTTGTCTGGTTTCCATAGTACAAGCTCTGCTTAGTATGGGATCAGATGACCGTGTGTGTAAATTTCCCAGAATATGGTATTTCATAGAATTTTTGAAAAGAAGACGTTTCATGTGTGCGGCCCTATTTCATTTACATTATTATTTGTAGTTAGAGCGGCAATAAAAATACATATTCTCAGAAAACTTCAAGTCGACTGTTTTTTTTTTGAGTTCTTAATTTAAGGACAACGTGTGTATTAAAGTTTTTTTTTGGAAAATCCACCGGATGAGTCGGAAACAGCTAGTAGATAATTAATATTTCATATTATCTACCTGCATGAAATATTTATAGCGTGTCTAAGTACTTTTCAACATAATATTACACTTGATTGATTATGAAAAATTGGAGCTGTTCACGAAATAGGCGTTTACCTTGTACACGAAATATTCGAAAATGTTATTTATTAACTGGCTTGTCGTAATTATGTCGTGGTGTGGTTTCTATAAATAATAACAATAAAGCTTTATTTAATTCCATGCAAAACAATTACAATAAAATTTAAGTTAATTAATAATTATTAAAAAAATATATAAATATATATAAACAAAATATTAATGCTATTATATCTTTCATGTTGTATGGATCCCTTTCGGGTAAACCTCTCCTCCAAGGATTTTCACTTTTCTCTGTCCTCTGCAGTCTCCAGTCAATTTCTGCCCGCCACCGCCGCTATTCCGTCTGTCCTCTAGCACAAGGCCTGCCTTTCGTTCTGGTGCCTCGCGGTTCTGACTATTTTATTATTTTCTGGGTCCACGTGTCGTTGATGTAGCAACCAGACCGGCCCATTTCCACTTTCTTTGAAAGGAGAAAGTTAGCCCATCGGTTATTTTTGTTTTCTTGCGGATGACTCCATCTCTCACTCATCTCATTTTCTCATTCATCTCTCTTAGTTTTATACCTAGGCAGCTTCTCTTCATTCTTCTTTGAGTAGTTTCGATTTTGTTTCTAGTTTTAAGATCGAACGTCCAGATTTGGCAACCGTAGGTGAGGCATGGAAGATTTAAAATTTATTTATTCTATAACCATCTTCATAGTAGGCAACGGGAGCTGCGATTTAAATATTCCTTTATAAGCCCAGTTCTTCTGTAGGTGATCGCTACTCTTCTATCTACTTCTCCAGTACCTCCTTCTTTGCCAAAAGAGATCTCTTTGCCTTGGTAGACGTATTTTTCTACGAACGCGAGAATTTTGTTTACGGAGATGGGTGTCGTGTGGTCATGATTTTCATTTTGTCGAAATTCATTTCCAACCCAACTCTTGTACTAGCCTGGTTTAGGTAATTTATCATGTTGTTTAATTCTTAGAACAGAATGATGTCGTCGGCGAACCTGCCACCCTAGACAAGATGGTTATCGACAATCATCATCGTTAGTAAACGATCAACCTTTGTATGGGATTGACATAAGATATTGTTAAAAATCACTTAATATTTCAATTTGAAATGTCAAACCCATACAAAGGTTGATCGTTTACTAACGATGAGGATTATCGATAACCATCTTGTCTACTGGCCCTGAGATGGCTTAGATAATTCCCGGTTTCTATAAATACTGGTGTAAAACACTGGAAAACTTGTTCTTAAAACTGTATTCCAAATATTAACATCCGTGAGATTCCTTCTATAAATATAAATACTGGTACTATTGTAACTTCAGTAGCTTTGACCTTCATAAATGGCCTACTAGGGCTGTTGAATAGGTAAGTGGCTTTTAACTTGGTAGCCGTAATCTGATATACACTAGTTATCCATTATACAAAACAGATATTGCCCTGTGATACTAATGGTGTAGGCGTATACGTAACCGATGGCACCCATTGGGAACAGAACTCTAAAAATAAACTACTAAATTATGCATGAATTATTTTTTATATAAAATGGACTCCACAACAAACATAGATTTTTAAGTCTTTCGGGTACAGTCGCGGAATGAAAAGGTTCGTCACCTTTGAGTTGGTTTTCGCTTGCACCAGATTGCAAGAATCAATTTTGTTATATGTACCAACAAATTACCAGTGAGTTTCCTAACAGTAAGAAACAGTGATGCTAACATTTACATAAATGTGACGTTTGGTATCGAACGTAATGTACATCATATATTTTTTATAGATTTATCATTCTCTTATTTTAGAAGTTACAGGGGTGGGGACACACATTTTACCACTTTGGAAGTGTCTCTCGCGCAAACTAATCAGTTTAGAAAAAAATGATATTAGAAACCTGAATATCATTTTTGAAGACCTATCCATAGACACCCCACACTTATGGGTTTGATGAAAAAAAAAATTTGAGTTTCAGTTCTAAGTATGGGGAACCCCCAAAATTTATTGTATTTTTTCTATTTTTGTGTGAAAATCTTAATGCGGTTCACAGAATACATCTACTTACCAAGTTTCAACATTATAGTTCTTATAGTTTCGGAAATAAATGGCTGTGACATACGGAGGGACAGACATACAGACAGACAGACAGACAGACAGACATGACGAATCTATAAGGGTTCCGTTTTTTGCCATTTGGCTACGGAACCCTAAAAATGTTGACAAGATAAACCTTCGAACAACTTTGATCTGAATAATTTTGAACTTTGATAACGAACAGTTAAATCATTATTTTCTCTAATTCAGTGTATTATGTCTATTCAGTTTCAAAGTGTAATATTATTATGTGCTCGTGATACGTTGAATGAATCGAGTTGAAAACTGACGAACCTTTTAATTCCGCCACTTGCAAAAGCGTGCATAAACATTTACTTCTGAAACATAAAATCAACAACGTAGAAATTTATGTACAGATTAAATACGGTAGGCTCTTACGAGTCGCGAGCTCATGTCATGAGAGTTCGCTGAAATATGACATCATTTAGAGGCGGCTGCCTGGCAAAAGTGATCATCGTAAACTTACAGTTCCCTACCTCTTCAGTTCTACTGTTATTATGCGTGTGTTATGGAGCACTTACTCTGAAACATCAAGGAGGATTAGGGCTAGATATAGCAGGTTCACGTTTGGGGATTGACTCAGACGAGGGATATATAGGGTCGCAATCGCATATATTTGATTGTGATATCGTAAATACAGACATTACAGTTCGGGCCCATGATGGGTTTCGTTTCCCCTCGTTATCTTTACCTCTGATTATCTTTATATAAATGTTATTTCAAAGTTATTTTAAATAAATATACTGGAACAAATTGATTTATCTAAAATAATAAAATATTTATTGGATTTGATATGAAAGCTGTTATTAGCATCTATCAATTTATATTGCAATCTACATTGCAACTTAGTTACGTGAAGCAAAAGCTTTCGCTCCTTTTTTAGCCTATTGCACGCACTTACGAGCGTACGATTTGGCATATTTATAGTTTATATGGGGAAGAAATGCACAAAGCTGATATTTTTATATGAAAATAATGCATTTAAAATGCATTATTTTCATAAAAATAACGTTACACACACTACAATCCATAACATTACATACCCTACATACTCACACATACTCTTTTGTGTATCTTCTTCTTAGTTTTGTAGTATGACAACCAAATTCTTTATCGGATATATTTTTGTCAATGTCAAGTTATATTATTCGTTCATTTGTGATAAAAAATGATAGTCAAATTTCGACTCATGGACGACCTCTAGTTATGATACTTGTAATATAATTCATAGTTTATACTCATAAAACATCATTTAACTAATATACTGTTTAAAGTGTCACATAAATAACGTCACTCTATTGTCAGTGTCAAATAATGTGTGTCGGCCTGTAAACGAGTGAAGAACCAAAAGGAAGCCGGCGTTCTTGTAAATACATTGTAAATATACTCACACACACATATACACCATTGGAAGCCGATTGGCTATCATTCCACATTGAGACGTTGACAGTGACAATAAGGCAGTATCATTTGTGCCTGCTTGGGCCAGTACTTATTTTAGTCACGCATAAGTAGGAAATTTTCGGATTCACTTCATTTTCGCTTGACACTCCGACTTGATTTTTTATATTAGTTAAATAATTAATATTAGTTGAGTAAAGGGGTAAAAGGTTAAAGACTTCCTACCACAAAATCTAGATTATGCAGTGGCGCCACTAAGCTATCCTTCTAGTAAACAGTGCAAATAGGTGAAAAGTCGGATTTCCACGGTTGGCTTGAACGCGTTCGAACTGTCGGAATTTTCAGGGTTGTTCAGTGTTTTCGCTATAAATAATTGCTTCTCGAGAACTGATTTAATTGGTAACAATCAGTAACATGAAACTATTTACTTATAACTAGTTTTCACCTGCGGTTTTATCCACGTTCTAGACAGAGCTAATGTTTTTCTGGGATAAAAAGTACTATGCTAGTCCAGGTACTACCTGAGAGCCAATTGAATCATGAGTGGTTGTGCCACTGTAAACTTACTTTTGTATTTATAATATTAGTATAGAGAAGAGAGGTAGAGCATAGCAAGAGAGGTAGAGCATAGCGTGTATTCGCTCAAAGAGCAGCTCGACTGGGGAAGTACCTCCACCTCACGGAATACCGCAGCCAAATAACTTTATGTTGTGTAAAGTTGTGTTCCTGCGAGTGAGTAAGGTTGCCAGAGCTCATAGGGGAGGGGGGATAACGCGTGAGCGATGCTTCGTGTGTTGCAAGCGTCTATATGGCTACGGTAACCGCTTACCATCAGGCGGGCCGTATGCTTGTTTATCGACGAAGTTGCATAAAAAAAAAAAAAAAAAAAAGTATGATATTAGTAATAGATACCGGTGTATCACAGAGTATAATATAAATATGTTTTTTTTTTGTTCCAGTGGCTGGTATGTCTGATGTATGGGTAGAACTGCGAGCGCCGCGCTTCGTCGTTCACCGGCACAGCGTTGATCTGCGCTGCGACCACAACGTTGATCCTGAGTCAATTTATAAGGTACATTACAAAAACTTTATCATCAGTCGTAACATAAAATAATTAAAAATATACTTTAAATTCAGCCCATTCTAAATTTAAGTTTCCAACAGCTATCCTATTTTTTACGTTTATTCTGTGGACACTGAACTCTTATATCATAAATATTGAAAAAATAAAAACATCTTTTGCGAATATAGAAAGCGACAGTAATGTAATGATTTTATTGTCAATCTGGAAAAAAGTATATAACTTTTCATAAAAATACATCAAATGTAGAATATGCCTGCCAATCCATTGAGAGACCCTAAGGAATAGATTATCTGGGAGGCATCGTAGGATATTATAATACCTTTTACAAAAAATTGCCTACGTGATGCTTCAACTAAAATGTTTAAACAGGTTATCGGCAGGAAATGTTTAAGCAGGCGAGGGTAGAAATAACCACAAAACCCTATGAAAAAGTGAATTTTTGTAGCACCCTCATCAGATTACTTAAACAATGTTGGGTTATGCCTTGAATTAAAACAAAAGGAGGAAAATATGGTGTGCCTAAATGCGTGGGATAAAACGAATTCTGAAACAACATATCCCACCAAAAAACATTTTCTTGTAAAATTTTGCCAATAATGCCATAATGGCTCGCAGAATCAAAATGATATCAGATCTCATGTAGAGCCAAGCTTACACGCCCTAACTCTACAAGCCCTAACTTCACAAACTCTACACCTTAGTTAAAATATATGGCTTGGCCTTTTCGCTACCGTCACATGGGCGTAAGGTGAAAAAATTATTTATTCACTGTTAATAACTTTTCAGTACAATAGTTCTTGTAGTAGCGAAACGGCCAAGCCACATATTTTGACTACGGTCTGTAGAGTTTGTGAATATTTAGAGGATTTGGACTTGACCAAAAGGTCAAGGTCAAGGTGTGTATTCCATAAATAGTAAAAACTATTTATGGATATTTAACGACAATCTTACATTTATACAATTGTATATTTCCCGTCTTGCATTCAGAATAATATTATAACAGGTGGAGATTTCGAGATGGCATATTTTCAAAACCTATATTGGGTTAGTCATGCTGAACAACTTTTTCTATGGGACCAATGGTGAATTCTCATTTTTTTTTTTTTAACTTTCCATATTAAATGTCAACCTTTGTCGATCATAATGTATGAAAAGTATTTTTTTTTTATAATTCAGTTTTGGTCCCATAGTAAAAGTTGTTCAGCATGACTAACCCAACATAGTGTTCGAAAATATGCCATCTCGAAATCTCCACCCAGTATATTACTCTGTCATCAAATAGAAGTTTCCTCCAAATAATATTTTATACCCTTATATACCTACATAATTTTATTATAATATTATGTATTTTATGAGCTCTTTTATATTCCATATATCAGATCATTGGCTCTACTTCCGCTTGGCGAAGCATCGCGTAATTTCTTCCTTTATTTTTATCTCGTATCGGAAGCAGATGCGCATCAATAATTGAACTCTTTATTCCTGCCCGCTGAGTTCATATATATAATTTGCACATATTATTTAACTTTACATAAACAAATTATCCTTATACGTCGTAAATGATAAGCTATTTGACCATAGACTGATTTTTTATTCAATTTATAAGAAATTCCTATGACATAATACCTTACACTTACACAACATAATTGTAACTACTGTGGTAACTAGATGTATGTATTATTTTAGGGTTCCGAACCTAAAATATAAAAATAACCCTTATGTTGCCACTCTGCCGTCTGCCCGTTCGGCTGTCTGTCTGTATGTCCGTCTGTCAGATCGGTATATTTCAGTAACCGCTAATGCGATTTGAAATTCGGAATAGCTTTATTTTGACAATGCAAATAATAATAAATAGGTTTTTATTTTCTTTTATGTTGCGTAGTTTTTGACTTATGATTATGATTTTATATGTAAATATATAAACCCCCCCCCCCCTCCTTATCTCTAAAGTTCGCAATGCAAAAAGTCTGAAATAATTACAGTTATTAGATATTGGTGTAAATATTACAATAATTATTGGTATATGTTTTCAACTAGCATAGGTTATTTCGAAATCATAAAATAACATTTTCAAACAGACTTAGATATGCGGTCCATTTTTTTACAACAGTTATGGTCGAACCAAGAATGTCGGAAGTCTCGGTGACTCAGGCTAGACTCGCGCTTGGCCGGTTTTTTACTTATTAATATTTGGCTGAAATCGTGTGCATGTTCAATAATATTCTAAAGATTATTTAATTTTCAGTGCAAATCCCAAAACTCTTCGCAATCCACATCACTAAAATCAGCCTAGGACGGATTGTGCAAAGGCGGATTTCAACCCGAAGCTACCAATCGATATTCTGAATCGTATTTGAAATTCTAAACCAAGAGTTTCAACAAACACGTCCACATAGTGTCATTTGAATTTTATATTTTAAAATCGATTCTATAGGTACCAACATGTTTTTATAGGTGAAAAATGCAAAGCTTATTTGATATTGGCCTGTGAACCATAAAATAATCATATTGCCAGAAGTTATTAGTACCTGTGTTACCAGACAGTCTTGAGTTTTTGTTACGTACTTCGCACTCAGAATTTTGTTTCCTCTATTTTAACATCGTTTGAATTTTATATAATTCATGACAGCTAAATTGTTTGTAGGGAGATATTTTTACAATTATATCGGATTATCGGATGATTGTGTTCCGAAACATCAATATAAATTGTCATGGGTTAAATTGCACAAAACCGGAAGAAAAAACTCTCAGTAGCAACAAAAAATAGACTCAATATGATGAAAAAGATGGACAGACGTACCGAAGGACTTTGTTTGATAGCATGAGAAATAATCTCAAACCTCATGGTGCGTCCATGCTACGCGAATCGAGCACGAGCCGAGCCACGAACGAACCTACAACGAGCACGATGCGAATCCCTTTGTTGGTGAAAAATGTAAGTGAGTATTAAAAAAGTAAGTAGTTTATTTGTAAAAATTTGGGTTACAAAAAGATGTTAAAAACTGTCAATCGCGCTCGTTCGAGTCTCGCAAGCCCGTCCACGCTACGCGAATCGTGCTCGCAGTGTGCTCGTTCGTGGCTTGGCTCGTGCTCGATTCGCCAAGCATGGACGCACCATCAGGTTAGTTCACTGAAAATTTGGCAAGTATGAATAAATAAGGGCTGGACACACTATCCTACAAGACGTTCCGTTACAAGAAACGTTTTCAGTGTTTCATACCACAACATTTGTGTCGTGAACCTTACACCCCGACTTAATCTATTGGTAAACTCTCTCACACACCCACAAATTCAATTAATTTTAAACAGAAGGGGATGGGGGGGGGTAAAACAATACCATTCGAGCTGCTGTGAATGAATGCAAGTGGTATTCGAGCCAACGAACTATAGTGAACTCTGATCCTAATTAGAGATAAAGGTACAATCCCGTTTTGTATAAAGTTTACTACTCTCTCATTGACAAGTTGCTGTTTATATTGTTATTTTTTATTCAATTTGCAATTGTTTTAAAGGAGAGTCAACAAAAAGTATGTTAAAAGTTTTTATACAGAACACTAACAACCTGACAGGATTGTACCTATATTACTTTGTTCAATGACTTTTAATAAGTCAGAAGTTATTAAATTAAATTATTGTTTTAATTTTATTTTGTGGTTTTTTCAAAAACCAATGACGTTTTATTTTATTGATGTTATATAATGTTATGGTCTGAACAACGTTTGTTCTAGCGTTAAAACGATTAAAAAGTCACCGTGTATTAGTATGTATGAGTGTATGTGGGTGTTAAATACTGGCTGGTGAGCCTGTGATTCAATTATGTCTATAATGATCTTGTCACATTAGAAGGATGCTTGAATTGTTATTTCTGATGATATTATAATAATTTTCCAACAATCTTTGCAACTAATCATAAAAGTTTAATCGGCAAAGTCTACAAGTATCCAACTTTTCCCAATTAAAATTGTTGCACAAGTTAATGAGAAAAAAGTGGAAAAGTCAACCGCAAGTACCTGCATCCTTTGCAAACAATATTAATTAACTCCATTAATATTTTATTCCCTTCTTCAACTTCAGTAGAATATTCATTTGTAGTTGTTCTTTATTAGGGTTCCGTAGCCAATTCCGTAGCTAATTACGGATTCGTGTCATGTCTGTCTGTCTGTCCGTCCGTATGTCACAGCCACATTTTTCCGAAATTATAACAACTATACTGTTGAAATTTGGTAAGTAGATGTATTCTGTGAACCGCATTAAGATTTTAACACAGAAATAGAAAAATAACAATAAATTTGGGGGTTCCCCATACTTAGAACTGAAACTCGTTTCGTATCGTTTTTTTTTTAAATAAAACCCATTCGTGTCTATGGATAAGTCTTCAAAAATGATATTCTAATATAATTTTTTCTAAACTGAATAGTTTGTGCGAGATAAACTTCCAAAGTGGTAAAATATGTGTCCCCCCCCCCTGTTACTTCTAAAATAAGAGAATGATAAAACTAAAAAAAATATTTGATGTACATTACCACCGAAAATTGTTTTGAATGTGATCTAGTAAGTAGTTTTTTTTTAATACGTCATAAATTGAAATTCATATCAAATACTCAAGTCTATACTACCATTTACTTATATACCTACAGGTTTGTACGGAACCCTCGGTGCGCGAGTCTGACTCGCACTTGGCCGGTTTTAATTTATTAGTTATTTCTGGAAACCGCTAATAATTCTAGCAGGAAGAATCCGTTTACTCGGAATGAATGCGAGACATAGGCTTGCATAACCTTTTTTTTTATTTTTCAAAGGTGGTGTTTTTCAAAAATGGTCAGCGGATCATGCAGTTCGTCCGTGGTCGAGACCCTCCCTATGAGCTTTTTAATATAACGGGAGCCACTGTCAATGTAAGTTACTATTTATTATCTGACACTATTTTATGGTATAAGTTTTCTTTTTAAAACCAGTTGCGCCCCGGCGATTTCACCGAGGGATATATTGCTTTTCCGGGATAAAAACGTACTCTATTTGTTAAGAGGAAATGCTGGTGGCGTTTGTTCCATACAAACGTAATCCTCAGACTAGAGCAATGATTATTCTACCATGCAATCTGTAGGTGCCACTGTCTGTATGGCCTTCGGTTGTGTTTTTCTCCATAAATTAATTATTATAAGAATTAGGAGCCTTCTAAAATGACAAAAACTTACCATTTTTAACGCCCTTATCAGACGTCCAGCGAACAAAGACGAATACAAAACAACAAAGGAAAACCGACAGACATAGCCAAGCCCTTCTTATCATGATTCTTGTTTTTTTTTTAATCGATCCGGTTTTGGAGTAGAATACCGGGGATTACGAAATAGCGATTTCGTCTCATTTAAATAGGTACAATCGGTCCAAGCTGTAGTTGTCTCTTTCGCCCTCGGGCGGGATGGCTCGGGCACAGCGCGACAGCAATAAATATGTTAAAAACAAATTTCTTTGTTCCAAATTTCTTACAGCCATCCTTTCCTCTTAATCCACAACATATTCTACCAGGCAGAGTACGTTTCATTCAAATCCGCTCAGTTGTTGAAGCATGATTGAGTAACAAACATACATCCATCCAAGGTTTCGCATTTATAATATTAGTGAGATTTACATTACGTTGAACTCGTTTTAAAATACTACATAAAATAACATTATAGTTCGTGGTGCCAACGTGTTTTCTGCACCTCATCGTGAAAGAGGACTTTTGGCCGCAGGGTGTTCCATCGCTTTTGCGGACAAATGCCACATGATCACAATGACATAGTGTTTTTTAGTAACAGAGGCCTTTTTGTATAACACAAACTGTATTATTATTAATACATTTATTACTTTGGAAGGTTGAACTATAGGCCAAAGTAATAAAGTATAGGTTTGATACTGATATTATTATACCGGATTATATGTTCCGGATAATAAAATCATGTCATTTAGATGTATAGTTTAGGAGCTAGCAACGATTTATTAATTACGTGATTGAGGGACGCCCAACTCTCAAAAGTTGAATGTTGCCTATCGATTACTGGGCTGAGAGGAGCCTTAGGAGATATTAGGGCTATTTTTTTTGTCCTCGCCCCAGTTAGGACCCCTAATTGATTGCTTTTCGTTATGTTTAGTTTGGACGGAACCCTCTTAATAAAATTACTTCAATGATAACTCCTCACTTAATGTACTTAAACGCCGATTACCCAACTGTTGTTATGTTTAATAGCTTTGCCTTTCATATGACTACTCGGAAACTTAAATAAACCGCCTTGACTTTGTAACTACACTTAAATCCTAATGATAGTATTGTTTTCAGTTAATAAAATTGGCGCCAACATCAATAACGCTAGACAGGCTGGACTTCTCAGCAACTGGTCAGTACGCCTGTTTGATTGGCTTGGAGACGCCTTTATACTCGAAAGAGTCCAAAATACATGACCTCAATGTGATTGGTAAGTTGTACCTATCCACAGACATAAAAATAATTGATAAATAACGCAAGTCCCTCCATCCGTATGAAAACCAAACGTGTCACTTTTTTATACCTACCATAATGTCACAAGATTGATTTAGTTGACGGGCCAGTTGGCGCTGTTGGTTAAGACTCTGGTAAAGATTCCACCTATTGCGCCTCAGGTCGTGGGTTCGATTCCCGCACAGGACATGCATTTGTGTGCATGAACATGTCTGTATGTCCTGAGTCTGGGTGTAATTATGTATATTAAGTATGTATTTACAAACAAAAAGTAGTATATGTATTATATCAGTTATCTGGTTTCCATAGTACAAGCTCTGCTTAGTTTGGGATCAGATAACCGTGTGTGAGGAATGTCCCAGGATATTTATTTATTTTATTATTTATTAGTTAAGCTGGTAGAGCTTTAACGTGAAAATGAAGTGAGTCTATTTGTCAGCTAAACATATCCCTCGCTACACATTTCTGGTGGACATGCAGCCTTATGCGAGTTCCCTGTCCGCGCGAAACAGTTACAAAAGAAGAGCATTGTTCTCCCTTTTTGCACAGCCTTTGATACGCGACGTACGTACATACACTCGCGTCATCTATTTAGATTTATATCTGTGGTTGTACCATAACATATTGTCGTGGGCTACCTCCTTGGTCTGAGGGGCTACCTTCATTTTTCGAATAAGGAATATGGTTGTGATCGAGAGTGAATGTGACAGATAGTGTGGCCATTATAACTTTTAAATTAGTTTAACTGTAAATTAGTTTTTGATAGTAGTAATCGAAGTAAGGTCATCGTGTGTTTTATGTTAGAAATAAGGTCAAATTTTGTGTCTTTTGTATTTTTTTAGAGATAATAAAGGGTAATAAATATTTGTTACATAGGCAGTGACGTATTTTGTCTAGGATAACTTCTGTATTATAATTTTTATTATTACACACAGTAATTCAAGTTACAAAGAGAAATAGCTTTAAATAGCGTATAGTATGTACCTATACTATAATTTGTTTTATTTAGGTTATATAAATATATTATTATTATAACTTTACCCTAACTTATAACTGATTTAGTAAAAGTAACTTATTTTCATACTAAGAAGTCGGTAAACAAGCGTACGATCCGCCTAATGGTAAGCAGTTAGCGATATGAGCGCTTGCAACACTAGGCATCACTCACTTCTTACCGACCCTTCCCCCTCCCCAATGAGCTCTGGCGACCTTACTCACTCAACTTGCGTTATTTAGGATATATATATTGATTCGTGCATAACTCAGTTACTTTATTTTCAGTTCGCCAGAAATACCGTCCCAAAATTAAAATAAAGCATAAAAAGCTTTTATCAAGTAGCCACCTTGAAGCGACGTGCCAAAGTTCCCCGGCCTTCCCTTCACCCCACCTCACCTGGTTTATAAATAATACCAAGGTACGTGAATATTTATCATTATAAATGTGTCAGCTATAGGAGCCATACATTTTAGGAAGCACGTATTATATTGAATGTGCGTATCTTAATGCAATGTAAAATATTTGTCAATTCAGGTGACATTGTATGGAATTTTCAAGCGATTCGCTGTCTTTGTCACTGTGTTCGTAAGCGAAAGCGCGGAAAAGCCTGCCTCCAAAATGGTACATTACATCAACTTTGACTTTGACGGGCCAGTTGGCGCAGTTGGTTAAGAGTCCGGTAAAGATTCCACCTATTGCGCCGCAGGTCGTGGGTTCGATTCCCGCACAGGACATGAATTTGTGTCATGAACATGTCTGTATGTCCTGAGTCTGGGTGGACATTTACCTTACATTCCGCTCAAATATGCATGCTACTGATGGTTCCCATCCGTAAAAAGTACGCGAAAGCGTACTAAGCGTAGGTAGGTAGGTAGGCCAGATAATGATAGTAGGTAACAATGCCTTCCTTTAAAAAAGTTTACGGATTAGATAGTCCATCTATATACTATACCTAAGCATTGTTGACAGAATTTCCACACTTATGGTCAGTTCATATCACACCGAAACACGAAGCGACGGCAAGCTAAGATAGCAATAGAATAAAGAACATTATTAACTATACGAAAAGGTACACATTTCAGTAAGAGAGTTATGAAATGTTTTCCATCAGGCTGTCACAATCACAATAGTAGGTAATTTACCTTTAATTTCCTGTTCCGATAGAGGACAGATAACCTTTCTCGATTAATGTAAAATGAAAAACATAACTGGAGTGATATTTTTGTTTGATAGTTCTTATTTTTTTGTAAACACAAAATAAAACTAAGAAAAATATTTACTGTCAGTATGAATTTGGCTATGGTTGTTCATAATTTACATACCTACAAGTCTGTACGGAACGGCGCGCGAGTCCGCTCGCACTTGGCTGGTTTTATTTTACTTTTACCCTATAACTTTCGAGTTAAGGGACATCAAAAGGAACACGTTGTACACACGGCTACAGATCAAACTATACATTTCTAGTATAAGCTGATCTCCCACTGTACGGAAATCCTATACAATGCGAGGCCAGCTTATACTGAAAAAGTATAGCTTGATCTGTAGCCGTGTGTACCTATATAAAGAAAAGAAGAAGATGATTATTGCACGGCATTCGACGCATAAAAACACGTTATAGTACATTATGATACATGTGTGCAAAGTTGGTTATTACCACTCGAGGCGGTATTATGAACGCGATAAGTGAGCCGAGAGTGTAATAATTAATGCACACGCTTGTTATACGACGTTTTTCAACACGTTTGCGAGAAAAAAAACAGACTTGTATTTTTTTAAGTAGATTTTTTGATAATAATCAAATCTACACAAAACGTTAACAAATATGGCGCGCAATTATTATTTTTTGACTGCGGTGAGCTGTCAAACTATTTTACCCGTTCAAATTAAGAATGCTTGGTCTACACACATTTTTTTTTATACAACTAAGTCTGTAAACAAGCATACGGCCCGCCTGATGGTAAGCGGTTACCGTAGCCATATGGACGTTGCAACACACGAAGAATCGCTCACGCGTTACCGACCTTTCCCCCCTCCCCTATGAGCTCTGGCGACCTTACTCACGCGCGTGAACGCAGGAACACAACTTTGCACAACATAAAGTTATTTGGCTGCGGTATTCTGTAAGGTGGAGGTACTTCCCCAGTCTGTTGCTGCTCTTTGAGCGAATAAACGCTATGCTCTACCTCTCTCAAATAAACGCTATGCTCTACCCGTCTCAAAAGTGCGTAATAACCTGCATTAAGATACTAAAAACGGTGCAATAAATGTCACTTTACGAGCGACTGTGTTGAAAAGAAAATTACAAACCTACTTTAACCAATAAAAAAATATATAGGAAGATAAAATGTTCAGCATGCCAGACCCAATATGAACATCGAAAAAATGACACCTCACGTGCATTTCACCTCCTAATAAGTTCAACTTATTTAACAGGTTGATGAAAGCTACACAAAACCCCACGGTACGGTTGAAAACCAACGTCACCACCATCACCACGGCCAGCTGCTATCAGCTACCAACTCATCACTGCACTACCCTCTGTCTAAACTGAAACTGATCCCCAATCAAACCGTCGAAATCACTTGCTTGAGCACTATTCCTAGCTTTGCGAGTTTGGAGGAAGGGTTCGCTGATGTTCATAACCATACTGTCTCTGGTAAGTGGAAGAAATGTAATACAAATGTGTTAAAAATATGAATTGTTAGCCTTATGGTGTTTTCCACGGCTTGTTATTATGGGCGCTTTATCAAATGAAAAGTACCATTCCGCCGAGCTAGCTCGCACCAATGAGGCCATGGAAACGCATCTTTATATCTCTATTAGTTGTTCGTACCTGACGTTACCTGGGTGAAATTTATTACTTAACCGTTAGATGTTCAAAAAAAAAACATACAAATCTTTACGAACACAACATAATTGGACTGCTTTATAAAAAACTTAAACCGACTTCAAAGTACACTAAGAAGTAATCAAATCCAGATCTGAGCGGATCAAACGGGAAGTGTACCCTTCCAGGCAAAAAAATAATTTTCCAAATCGGTTTATAAATGACGGAGTTATGAGGTAACAAACATTTAAAAAAAATACAACCGAATTGAGAACTCCTCCTTTTTTTAAAGTCGGTTAAAAAAACAGCCATATCGATGGAACCATTCTCAAGTGATGCTCCATCGTACACACGGCTACAGATCAAGCTATACATTTCCAGTATAAGCTGAGCTCGCATTGTATAGGACTTCCGTACAATGGGAGGTCAGCTTATACTAGAAATGTATAGCTTGATCTGTTGCCGTGTGTACATGTGACTATAGATTTTTTATTTATAGATTAATTTTATTATCGCAGGTATACAAGTCTATATAAATTAAGTATGCAGTACCTAATAAAATTTCCAGAGTAATCACAATATTTTTAAATGCTTAAAACTTGATTTCAAAATTTTTGCTTTCTTTTTCAGTGAAAGTGGTTGGTATTGAACCACCAACCATAAGACAGTTGCCTCAATTGCCCGTCAAAATAATCAGTACCATAGATTATAATTCATCTGCTCGATGTGAAATCCGATGGTTTTTTGTGTTACTCGTATTTGTGTGCCATTTAATGTAATTAATCTATAGTGAGCTTCATCTTCAGTACTGTAACATTTATTAAGACAAAAGACTTGTATTCAGGTAATATATAAAAAAAACAACAGCAAAAATGGCTTTTTGCCATCTGTGTGTGTTATCATATGTGTTATCATTAGGTATCAATGATTAGTAGTAATGTTTCGTGACAATTTAAAAGAGAAATGAGTCACAATAGAAATATAAATAAAAGGAAATTGATTCCAATATGTTTGGTCAAGGTGCTTTCAGAATCTTATAAATACGTGTAGTACTAAAATTCTTTAAAAACAGCATTTTTATTAGTCCAGTTTTACAATTGATAAACTGTGAAAGATATAGTATATGTAAAATCGAGATGTATCAATAGAAAAATAAAATTGTAGAGCGCAAATAACCTAAATGTTTACCTATCCGTCTATGAATTTACCCATTTTCTTTCACAATTGAAATAATTATATTTTGGTGTTTCGGTTTCGTTATGACTGCTAGAATTATATTATCGGTACATAAATTACACTTAATTTGGGTGCCATAGTTTTACTAAAACAAGGTTAATGGTCTCTGGTCACTTGAACTTTATCAATGAAAATAATTAAACATGTTGTGACTATAATAGTATAACAAGAAACACCTTGATTTTTTTGATGATAAGGAATTTAATGGAAAAATAAAAGTAGAAAGTTTAAAGGTGAAGTACACGTAAAGAGTTCAAAAATTATCTTTTTCCTATGCTATAATTTATTTTATCTGTTTCTTAATTTGTTGCGTAGGTTTGTATTGTTCTGTAATGCTGTGTATATGTATGTCGAAATAAATGTTTTATCTTTCTTTTCTTTCTTTTCTTTCTTTTCTTTCTTTTCTTTCTTTTCTTTCTTTTCTTTCTTTTCTTTCTTTTCTTTCTTTTCTTTCTTTTCTTTCTTTTCTTTCTTTTCTTTCTTTTCTTTCTTTTCTTTCTTTTCTTTCTTTTCTTTCTTTTCTTTCTTTTCTTTCTTTTCTTTCTTTTCTTTCTTTTCTTTCTTTTCTTTCTTTTCTTTCTTTTCTTTCTTTTCTTTCTTTTCTTTCTTTTCTTTCTTTTCTTTCTTTTCTTTCTTTTCTTTCTTTCTATATTCTTATAATCATACTTATCTTATGAGTTTTTTAATTATGTGTTAAAGCTCAAATCATAATGCTTTTATCGTCGTTTATAAAATCGACATATAACTTTCAGGACCAGAAAGTAAAACATTACTGGCGGCATAATCTTATTTTATCTAATGTTACCAAAGGTTTACAGTACGCTAGATACCACAAGCCGTCCACCAAAGCGTGCCCGGAAAGTAGGTCCATGCACTAACTTACCACGCTTCCCCTTTATTTCGAGATGAAGTAAGTCGCGACAGTGAAAGTCATGTTTTAACTATAAAATCCCTTCAAGGCTAGTAAGATGAGTCTAAGATGCCATTTCATCATAGGTCAAAATAATTGGCATGCTCAGGTTAAAACTATTTAATAAACCTGTGGTATCTAGCTTATTATATATCTATGGATGCTACTTTAACGCTCATTTAAATCTTATTATTTGAAATATACAACTTTCCTCTATAAATGTTACCTACAGTATTATATATATATATAAACTATCATATAATGTATCCCACGAGTTTTCCCATGCTTTTTATATCCTTTTTTATGAGATCCATTACCATGAATGCGCAATTATGAGACTGATTTAGGATGTTAGGCTTTATAATCCAATATTACCCAACCTAACAAAATTGCTAGAGAACCCAATATCCATTACTATAGCCATAGATCATAATAGAGGCAAAGGATCGTGTTGTGATGGGAAATGAAAGTATACCTACTTGGAAATCTAAGGCTTTGTTAATATTTCTACAAGTCAACCTACAATTAAATATAATAAAAATTATAATTAAAATAATTCATTCCTTAATCATTGCTGGTACATAAAACTAAATATCGTAGAAATATTATTGTTGATATATGAATGTATCGGGTCTATTCGTGCACAGATTATTATAAAAAAAAAAAAGTGAAAGCACAAAAACTATATATACCTAATTGTATAGATAAAAGTGAATTAAAAATGTCATACAGTGGTGTTTATGAAAAATTCATAATTTTAATGCGACCTATAAATATTGTTTTAAACATATTGCTATATTTTGTGGGCACGTCCATAAAAAATGTTCAGGCCCAACTTAGGTTTTCAGAGGACACCTCTGGAAATGTCCACTCGGTATCTATCTATATACAGGATGATTCCGAATGCCAATGAATAATGCTATGCAAACTGAATCCATGCATAACAAATATATCACTGAAAACATTCACCTCATATTTATTTCAATGTGTTTATTTTTGCTCGAGACAACTGTTTTTTCGAATCAGTCCATTTATATAATATAACGAAAACAAACGCAGAGTTAAGTCAAAAATAATAAAATGAAAATTTATTCTTAGCTTATATACTAATGATATTGTAAATGGTATTACTAAAAATCCTTTTTTTTTTTTTTCAATGTATATGTAGTATATCAGTTATCTGGTTTTCATAGTACAAGCTCTGCTTAGTTTGGAATCAGAGGACCGTGTGTGAGGAATGTCCCAGAAAATGTATTATTATCATTGTGAAGATATAAAAAGTTCCGCTCAAAGGCTGGTTTCTCAATGTATAATGTAAAGAAGTAATTTAAATAGGAATTGATTTGCTAGAAACGTAACGTAAACAAGCCTAGCTGAACGTTATCAATAAGATCAAACCTATAGAGTAAAATTTAAGTTCATTGAAAGCGAACCATTGTATAGAATTATCCATTATAATAAACTTAACTAAACTTATGTAAAGATTAAAATATACTTTCTTACAATTTGTAAAGCTTAAGGTTCTTCTATTGCAAAGCAGTGTTTCAGTTATAAATAACTTGCTGAAAGAAGATTAACGGGTCATGAAATTTATTTTCATAACAAACTACCTAAAATAAAATATTCTGAGTACACGAAAGTTATTGTAAAGGTGGTATGCCATATCAAAGCCCTCGCTCTCTTCGCTGTGTAATGAAGGGTTTGTCACAAACATTTCTAATTTAATTATTTTTCTCCTTCTTTATCATTTTATACGGTCAGCAAGTGGACTCTATCTCAATCTATTTGGTAAGTGGTTAAGAGATAAGTACAAAACCAGGCCAATATTTTGCCGACCTTTGTATGTTTGCAAGCCAAATAAAGTTAGACAGACTACAGTTAAAAATACACTAGGAATGTGTATAAGCTAACTATAATTTGATGTAAAACCAATTTTACCTTGAAATGAAAAGAAAATGCCAAAAAGCACATTCTTTTTAATGTCACAAAAGTGCTACGAAATTGCGATCCATAAATCACATTTAAAGTGCGAAAAGTATTCGCGCTATGCTAGACCGTTTCACGGTCTAACTTTACGATTCATAAACAGTATTGGACCTTTTATACGACAGCCTTATATCGGCTCGTGAGCGTGGGCTTTTATTTTGTTTACAAAAAGTTTAGGAGCAATTAATTGTGTAACAAAAACATATCATGATTAGGAGTGAGTATTTGTAAACAATTTATAAATGTTGTGAGGGAGTTGCAATCGTTATTTTTTTTGTAAAATATAAATATTTATAAAAATGCGTTTTTTTTTTATAAATTGGCGATAGAGAATGGCACATGTTGATGTTATATAAGATAAATTAGGTAATGATTTTTACTCAAAAACTAATTAGTGGCGATGCTTAAAGCGTAATGTAAGTAGATAACGTACTAAGTATGTGTTGTAATACGTGTAAGTTATAGATAAACATATTTGTTATTATTTTTGGTTTTTAAAATTCGTAATCATTAATGGAATTACATTTCCTGACATATACAGTACATAGCGAATACTATCCCGATACATAATAGGTATAATATAACTTTTATTTTATAGTTAATCGTAATTCGACTCTGTAATGCAGGGGTGCTCAAACAGCCGATCGTGAGAATTACCGAAAAGTATAAAAGAAATCTAAATGGACGAGACTATACTAACCATATTCTAAATATTTTTCATTGCATTTGGATTAATTATTCATTAAATAAACATTGTTTAATTTTGTTGGCAGTTTATTACTTGCTGCCTAAATATTATGTGGTAGATCGCCGACTGTGGACCCCTGCTACAACGATATATAATAAGTTTTTCTGAAAAAATAATTATAATTATTATTGGCCCCAACTTGTAATGTATTTAGCGAAATAATCTGCATTGCAAACAGACATAATTTACTGTATTTTCTATATTAACGAGGTAATTCATGCAGGCTATCGATGTCTTCCTTATTGCTATACACTCTTTATATAAACTATAAGTCCTACTGTAAGTTAGATTTTATATTGTAATAGCTATTATTATGTGTATAATATAGACAGTGGTTTTCGAGATTTGTTTAGTTAATTGTATTATTGCTGAAGTTGACGTTGAGTTTAAAATAATAACCGATTATAAAAATAGGTAAAATTATATTTTTCTAATTTCAATTCTTTTTGATTTTATAGGAACCTCTATATTTGCATGAGGGAATTTACATTTTAGTAAAAATTGCCTATTCTCTAAGTAATGTATATAATTATTGTGTAAATGTCAATTATGTATAAAACACTATTAGTATTTAAATAACTTACTATTGAAGCTTAAACTCATTGATCAAAAATATGAACCGCCTTTACTTGTCTATATAATGCATATAAAATATTCGTTATACTATGAAATTCATTAAATATGCGAGTCCACTTTATAAATTATGTATAACAGATAATGTTCAGGGAAAATTCTAAAAATAATATAAATTTATATTATCTGCTAATTTTACATTAAATCTTAAAATAGTAAGTTATTTGATATACAGGCTGACCTTCTTGATTGACAACATTTCACATTCAATGTATTTTGAATGCTAAACCTAAGTATTTTTATTTATTACAAATAAATTTGAATAGAATTTTGACGTTTAAACAAATATCAGGGTCACTTGTACGGCTGATAAACCACCCCGTGTAAGTTAAACGACATGCCCCGCCATGCTCGATCTTACACTTTTTAGTGACAGCACGAATTACATTGATTTTCTCCGTAATTAAGTGAAAAGAGTTTTTTAATGGAGTTTAAAATTTCTGAAATGTTGTCACATCATATTAACCACGAAAAGCTAGGTCACTGAATAAATTGTATTAATTGGGTCATTTATTTTGAAAAATGATCAACATCTTCGCGTGTTAACTTTCTGACGAAATTGAATCTAGATAAAAAATATTATTTTAATACGAAGTCCATTGCTATTATAAACCTTGTCATATTAGTGAAAAATAAAAAAAACTACATAACTATGTACTTAAGTGTTACTTTTTAAGATGAAAGAAAAATACGTTATGTTAAGAATAAGCTGAGCTGACATAACGTATCATAAATATCATAATAGATAAATAAATGTCTACGGCGTATGTTTCATTGTGAAAACAGCATAAAACCGTGAATTTGTATGAAGATGTCTAATATTTACAAAATGTGAAATTTTATCTCTTTATAATTATAAATGTATTACACGTTCGATTTACACATGATGTATTGTTGTATTATTTATTTACGTACCATATTATTAAAATAATATCTAATACAATTTCAAAAACCAATTCTTACTACAATAAATGGGCTAGATGACAAAAAAAATGTATTTAATCCGTATTTTACATCATCAAATTTTTATTTTATTTTGACAATTAAACAAAAAAATACGAAGATATTGTGTATTGAAGTTCCGCGTGACGTCACGTCATTATTTTACTCTAATTACTATTACACTTTTTATGTTATATATTATTTACTTATTATATTATTTAACACTTTTTACTCCCGAACTTCGACTCGCTTTTACATTGTAAATTTTTAATGATTTGGAAAAGCAAAAAATACTATCCAATATTTGTTGATAATCTAACTTACATACTATAATAAGAATTATTATTTTTGTACCTAGGAATCATCCCTATTATTCATTATAAATCGGCAACTGACAAAAGATAAACTATCAATTATATGAGATGAATTAACATTTTTATTCTTTTTTATATCATCAGCCTGTATAAGTTTCTTTCTTAAACGCAACTAAAAACATAGATATAAAAAATACATAGTCAGAAATTAAAGGGATTGGAGACCAGAAATTCATCGCCAAAAACGATCGTACAACAGAAAACACTTAGAACAGCCATAAATTAACAATAGTTTTACAAATGGGCAATTCTGATACACCCTTAAAGCGGTGACCTTGCAATAAATCCAAAACAAATTCCAACTGGGATACTGAAGTTGTTACATCGCATCGTTAACTCCGGCCGACCTTCATTGGAGATCGTCCCGGCAGATTTGAAGTGATACAAACACTCGTATTTTGTTACAGGATTTGCTCAACAGGATAACCCGGATCAGTCAAGCGGACTTCAAGAGCAAATTGCGCCCTTTATTTTTATCCCCGAATAGGCTCGGGTGAAAATCTTGTTATTCCCACTGTTATGAACTACTTTATGTTCGCTACGCACGTATTGAGATGGACCCGGGGTTTTTGTCACGTTTTATGCAAACTGTGAAGAATCTGCTTAGCTGGTTACAAAAAGGTGCGATCTCACTTGAGGTTTGTAAATAAAATTACATTATAACCCTATATATATATGTATGTTATTTAGGGGTGTATGTTTATTTGTAATAGGAAAAATTAAGCGAGCTCGATTTTCAGTTGTATAACGTAGTGTATAACCTTATCATCCTGCTACTGGATAAACATAACTCACTCCATTATTCACTTATATAGCCATTTCCTCATTTTTCCTTATTATAAAACAAAAAGGTAGCTTCTATACATATAAAGTGCTTCCTCATGAATTAAGTAAAAGTATATATATATTGGTTAAATATAACCGTATGATCTCGATAAATATGCGTAACGCGGCAGACGGAGGTATGCGGTATATACTCAGACTTTACAACCTTACACCCAAAAGAGAGTACAAATATAAATAAACTTGCTGAGCCTGTGGATGGGAACCTTTTTCGTAACACATTTATTCCCACAATCACAGGGGTTTTAAAGACTTATTTTCTGTTATTATTTAAAGGATTTTAGTATTCCCTAATTTAGATTTCACTTTTGAGGTTAGATTTACTTAAAACTTTGACTTTCATAATTAAAATAGGGGTAGTTATATATCATACCGGCCATTTTCTGCACCTATTATTCTTCCACTAATGAGATGAACCAGGCTTTTGTTACACACCGTACCAATTCATTATTACATTATGAGAACAAATTTCAGGTAACATTTAATTAAAAATCTTATTCGCGCAAAATAAGGCCGAGAGTTATTTAATTACATAAGAGCAACTTGTCACACTTCACCTTTATCTACGGCACAATCAAGGAAGCAGGTCGGATATCCCTTTCCTGGGAACTTATTTACTTATTTACTTTGACCCATCACATAGAACCCTCGTTACAAATTACCAGGTGCGGTAACTGCCCCCGGCATCATTTGGGCAAACTCCACTGGTTTTTATCATGAATACTGCTAACATTGTTATTCCGACCGAAGTTATGACGTTGTTTTACATTCCAAACGGATAGGATGTTGCGGCATCGAGCCAAGAAGGCCAACAGGTGGCAAATTGGTGCTTGGTGTTGTTGTGCACACATTACTGTCTCATTGAATAAATAGATAAATGTTTCTTGTAGAAGTTTTCATACGCTCTTCAGTAAGGTTAGCAGGGTAAGTAGTAAATCAGGTTGCTCTAGTCACGTTCCAATGATGATAATCAGTCAAATGATAAGTTTCAAGAAGAGACTACCCACTGTCACTCATTATGATTATTGTCGCACTGTGTGTTAAGGTACATACTGTTTTATAGGTTTCAATAGCGAAGAGTGTATTGGGTTTTTCGCGCCTGGGTTTTCATCACTTATTAAATTAAAGTGTGGCTGCCAAGAAAATGCGTTTCAGATACCTGTTAATATTGGGCTATTCTCGGAAATGGCTTATCCTATTGCAATGGGACTTACACAGAAAGGTTTAGTACTTTCTTAGGTATAGCATAGTGAAAGACCCATCAGAATCAGATTAGCCGTTTTCGTAATTTGGCTAATATTAACAGATGTCAGAAACGCATTCGTTCGGCGGACGTGTAACGCTCGGATTTGAAACAACATCGCTACGAAATAAACTAAGAATTTAGTTTAGAAGTTTCCCAAAAATATACCAATTTCAGTAACACTTTGAATACTCTTGGATTGCATAAAGTCGGAAACTCAACCCGATTTTCAGCTTTCGGCTATAATTATACAAAGTTTCAGATTTCTCCGTTAAAAAGGAGCTCGAGACTTTAATACTTGGATAATTTCACAAGAATGTCCTTTGAAGAATTTTATAAGGCAGAGACTTCCAATTAAAATCTGTAACCGATTTGTCCTCGACTCCAACTGATTTAGTCGATGAAAGTCGGGGTCCAATTATATGCCGACTCAACGATTGCTTCGAAAAATTACAAAAAAAAATCGGGTCGGTGAGAGTCGGTCATATACTTCCTGCGATTCTTATTGGATATAATAAATATCATTTTCGCCAACTTATGTTAGACCGATTGAAGTGAATTTCAACTAGGAACTTTGATTCGTGACGTGAGCAATGTCTGACTGAAATTCATTTAAGTCGAGTAGAGAAATTGAAAAATTCTTAATTTTGCCCTTTTTTATCTTCGACGCCTATGTTTACCAATACTTAACGTAGGATTTATTTACTCTGAGCCAATACAGTTTACCATATTTTTATACGCAATATAAGTGCTTCTCTTTTTTTTATTCGTCACAGTCGGTAAACAAGCATACGGCCCAACTGATGGTAAGAGGTTACCGTAGCCATATGGACGCTTGCAACAAACGAGGCATCACTCACGTGTTACCGACCCTCCTCAATGAGCACTGGTGACCTTACTAACGCGCAGCAACACAACATACAGTTATTTGGCTGCGGTATTCTGTAAGGTGGAGGGGAGGTACTTCCCCAGTCGAGCTGCTCTTTGAGCGAATAAACGCTATTATCTGCCTCTCTCAAAAAAAGTGCTATTTGAAGATACATAATTTAATTATGTCAGCAAAATGCCTAATATGCTGAAGGTTAAATTAAAATCGCCAAACCACTAACGTAGTTTGTAGGCGGCTCGCTCTTGATTATTATGTCGATATTACCTAATAAATCGGGAAATTCACCTCCGTAAAAGGTAGATAAGATCATTTATCATTGTTATTTTATAAGTGGTTGATATATTCATGATCCAATAACAGACTCTAATGAATCTTGCACAAGTTACGTCTTGGCTTGATTAAATGAAATGAATTCCTCGAGATTTACCTTTCAGAGTTGGATTCGCGAGCTGAATGTTAAAATTGTAGACGTCCTAGGAATTATTTAGTATATTGATTCTCAGAAAGAACAAGGTAGTTCGGTATACCCTAATAAATCTATAAAAAAATGTATTAAATTATAAACTAAATAACTTTATTTACAACAAATTATGTAAAAATTACAATCTATATAAAGAAAATTTCCTCAAGTCTGCCGCCGCTTCCGCTTTTTTTTTTTCTTTTTATACCACTAAGGTTGCAAACAAGCATACGGCCCGCGTGATGGTAAGCAGTTACCGTAGCCTATGGACGCTTGCAACACCAGGGGTATCACTCGCGCGTTGCCGACCCTGAAGAAATCTCTTCACGCCCTTTTTGAAGAACCCCATGCTGTACTCCATTGGGAAAACCACGGCGGGGAGCTCATTCCACAACCTGAGCGTCCGCCGTAGAACAACAGGTTCCTAAAAGGCTGACAGCGTTTCCTCTTTGGATAGCCAAGCTGATGCGTTGGCAGAAAAAGCTCCCCGCTCGCTAGTCTCCAGAGGCCTCGATCAATTATGGTGACAAAGTGCGAGCAAAACGACGAGCTTCATTATTAGACTATGGTGCCCCCTACGCCAAACACCTAACCAATTTACTTATTGTAATAATATAATATATAATGTATTTGACTATAATAAATGAAATTGCGAACTTCTTAACATTTGCGCTTAGTGTCAATCGGTAGGTTATTGAGTTCAAACAAAAAAAAACCGGCCAAGTGCGAGTCAGACTCGCGCACCGAGGGTTCCGTACAAAACTGTAGGTATATAAGTAAATAGTAGTATAGACCTGAGTATTTGATATTAATTTCAATTTATGACCTAATAAAAAAAAATCTACTTACTAGATCTCGTTCAAACCAATTTTCAGTGGAAGTTTGCACCGTAATGTACATCATATATTTTTTATAGATTTATCATTCTCTTATTTTAGAAGTTACAGGGGGGGGGACACATATTTTACCACTTTGGAAGTGTCTCTCGCGCAAACTATTCAGTTTAGAAAAAAATGATATTAGAAACCTCAATATCATTTTTGAAGACCTATCCATAGACACCCCACACTTATGGGTTTGATGAAAAAAAAAAATTTTAGTTTCAGTTCTAAGTATGGGGAACCCCCAAAATTTATTGTTTTTTTTCTATTTTTGTGTAAAAATCTTAATGCGGTTCACAGAATACATCTACTTACCAAGTTTCAACATTATAGTTCTTATAGTTTCGGAAATAAATGGCTGTGACATACACGGACAGACAGACAGACAGACAGACAGACATGACGAATCTATAAGGGTTCCGTTTTTTGCCATTTGGCTACGGAACCCTAAAAACGCTATCAAGATACCCAATCCATAAATAGAATCCTAGTTACTTTGAACCATAGAGTTAGAATATTAATAGAGGGATACCGTTAACAACATAACCTAGCGCGAAGCGTGAGCAGATTGCATATAGATGCATTCATAGATATATCGACACTAGTGATTTACTGTCAGAAAAAAATGTCCATCTATATGAGTTCCTTAATTGTCATTTTTTCTCGGTAAAAGTAATCGATTAAAAACGACACACATTCATTATATGTTTTTAGTCGTGCAAACTATGTACAGTAGTACCCAACTGATAAGGCGCGTCGTGAATCTTCGTTCGCACAGAAAAGAAAGTATGGCCCGAAGATTAACGAAAGAATGCCTAAAACTTACAATCAACCTTAGACCTGTACTAAGTATAAGGTTCATAATACACTGCAGCTGTTAGTTCCGTCTCACTCGTAAGTCACGCCCCTCCACACACATGGCGGCAGCTGCCAACCAATAGCATTTCCCGCGCTTTGAAAATGTATCTTCTGCGCAGGTACATCGGTAAGCCATATCAGTTGGGTACTACTGTACTGTACAGTACACACAGTTTGTTTCAAGGTAGCGTTGATCATACCCGTGTCACGGTTCATACTCTAGTAAAATCGCTCTAATGTTTATGTCTCTATGTTTTGAACACTTGCTTTAAATACTCAAGCGCTATCAAACCTTATCAGTTGACAAGCAGATTAATGCGTTCCCAAAAACACGGAAAGGCTATCACGGAAGCATTACCTTGAGGACTGTTACGCGTAACGCCACCAGACACGGCACCCTAACCTCATGAATTCTTAATTTGTGGGTTAATCGATAGTCGATACTGAATCGAACCAATAATTTATGAAAGTGGTTTTAAAAAGATAGGTTAAGTATCTATATCAGTTCCAATCACTGTTTTTAGTGCTAGGCGCAAGTTACAGACATTTGTAACAATGATTGTAAAAGATAGAGTTAGCACATGGTAGCGTTCTTGTTACTGAAAAATAATTCGTTCAGATTGTGCCTTCAATGACGCGGCCCTTGTACCATAATACTTTCAATTAATACCATCGTCGTAAACGTGGCGTGGGGAAAAATAAGGCATGTTAAAAACTAGATTTCCACAGAATTATAAACTAACCTAACCGGTAAAAAAAGACTTATATAAAAAAAGCATGGAAAGTTTTACGTTGGAAAAAACAAAATGTTTATTTCTTTGTTGTGCTTGAGTACGGGTTAAATCATTCGTAATTGAATATTCCTATACAATTTTTTTTAATTACATGTTTCTATTTTGAGGTATAAAGTCGCCACCCAGCACGTGGATACACTAGGGAGAATCCCATCACGCAAGCCATTTTGTTAAAGAATAATTTCCCTAATTTACATATTATTTATATACTCAGAATTATAGGTATATTAATATCTATTTCAGAAGTCGGAGGATTTTTTAATATTTTTTCATCGTGGCTTCTCACCTCACGGCTTGCAATCACCGAATTGGCACTTCTGTATGAAAAAATCTTTTTTTTTTTTTGAGATTTCGGGGTGGTCTCATAGAAAATTAAGCTAGAGGTTGCAAAGTGACCCTGTATACCCCTGGAGGCATTTATGCATAAAACTTGCAAACAAAATCTTCGATACAAAACTTATCTATCCTAAACGAAGACCATAAAGAGTCATATAATTTCATGCTCGCATTTTTCCATCGTTTCATAAGTTCACAATAACATATCACTTGACTTTTATATCCCAGCCCACGTACCCTGCGCGTAGCTGTTGTGTTAATATCCATCTACCCACATTACGCTTGTCACTGCGGGGTATATTGCTAAGCTTTTATAAAATCAACCTCAGAGAGCTTGTAGGGAGGGTTTGCTCCTCGGATTTCCGTGTAGCATTAGACAAGACATTATAAAATCATAGTTTTTCTAAAATAACGTTTAGGTTGTTGGGACAAAAATAATAGCACAATATTGTTCTTAGTTACGATTGGCCACTTATATTGTTGTCACTATTTATAGTTTAATCTGCCACTTTAAGACCTCTTGTGACAAGAGGGCTGGCACTGACTTTGCTCAATTGCCATTCAGCATGGCAAAGCTAATAGGATAGCCAATAGGTCTTCTTGATAGGCTTAGTTTTAGATACATGTTGATTTCAATAGTTGTAATAAAAAGTGTTTATTAATTTACTTTTTTTTTATTTATTCTTTTGAACAGTTAATTTTTATGCGATGATATCCTAAGGGTATGTTCCCAATCATAAAAACGCCATTGATGTATAAGATACGTCGACAACATGACCTAAATACACGTTGTATTCACGAGGCTGACGGGACCGTCAGAGGACTGCAGTCGCACGTAGGCCGATCCGACAGCTTAATTTCCTCTCTCACTTTGCCACTGTCACATGCACTGGGACCACACGTGACTGCAGAATACCTATTCACTTATGTCACTGTTACTTTGTGTAATCAAGGGTGAGCGCTTCTTTGATATAGGACGATTTACATTGGGAAAGATATAAGAAAAGGTAGCAGCGCAAGTTTTTTTTTTTATGGTCTGGTAAGCGTAAGTATGTAGTAGGTATGATATTGTATGGTAGGTATGATACAACTACAGGTCCTGGGTTCAATTCCCGACCTGCAAGGATGCTAGACAAAATAAGCAGAACTTGTATGAGGCTTGGACCAAGGCCCAAACTAATCAGGACCCTAAAATCTCTGATGCGAAACGCAAATTTAACGCTGCCTCGAGGTTCAGTAAGCGTATGATTGCCATGGCTAAGTTCGATTTCGTCGGCAGGTTTGGTGAGAGGCTGACTAGCCTTCCCTCTGGGAGTCGCGCTTTCTGGTCTCTTGCCAAAGCTGCTGAGGGAAACTTTTGCCAGTCGTCCTTGCCACCACTACGTAAGCCGGACGGGAACTTGGCCCATAGTGCTAAAGAGAAGGCTGACCTTTTAGACTCTATCTTTGCCTCGAACTCGACTTTGGATGATGGGGGCGCCACACCGCCTACCATTCCGCGGTGTGACAGCTCCATGCCGGAGATAAGCATTACCCAACGGGAGGTCCGGCGGGAATTGCTTCCTCTGGACATCCATAAGTCGAGTGGGCCAGACGGCATACCGGCAGTGGTGCTGAAGCGGTGTGCTCCTGAGTTGTGTCCAGTACTGACGCGTCTTTTCGCGCTTTCCTACACCAAAAAGGAAGTCTCGTCTTCGTGGAAGACTGCCCATGTGCACCCAGTGCCCAAAAAGGGTGACAGATCAGACCCGACGAATTACAGGCCTATCGCCATCACCTCCCTTCTCTCCAAAGTCATGGAGCGAGTGATCAACACGCAGCTTTTGAGATACCTGGAGGATCACGATTTGTTGAGCGACCGACAGTATGGCTTTCGCCACAGTCGCCCAGCTGGTGACCTCCTTGTGTATCTCACGCACCGTTGGTCACTCGCCATCGAGAGTCAAGGTGAGGCATTGGCAGTGAGCCTAGATGTGGCGAAGGCGTTCGATCGGGTCTGGCACAGGGGTCTTCTAACGAAGTTACCATCATACGGGCTTCCCGAGGGATTGTGCAAATGGATTGCCAGCTTTCTGTCCAGCAGATGCATAAGAGCCGTCGTCGACGGTAGCTGCTCCGATAGCATGGACATAAATGCTGGCGTTCCGCAAGGCTCTGTGCTGTCCCCAACACTGTTCCTACTGCTATGCAGACGACAGTACAGGGGACACCCATTACATGGGCCGTGCAAATATCCCTCGTTCCGAGGTTGAGGAAAGCCACGAACGGCTGGTGTCTGAAATCGAGAGTACACTAACTAGTGTCTCCGATTGGGGTCGACTAAACCTAGTCCATTTCAACCCCACCAAGACCCAAGCCTGCGCGTTCACCGCTAAGAAAACCCCATTTGCTGTGGCTCCACAGTTCCAGAACACGTCCCTGAACATCAGCAAAAGCATCGGGATCCTTGGCGTCGACATTTCTAGCGACGTTTTGTTCCGAAGTCACTTAGAAGGCAAGGTAAAGCTGGCATCCAAAAAGCTCGGAGTGCTCAACAGAGCGAGGCAGTACTTCACATCGGGGCAAAGGCTGCAACTTTACAAGTCGCAAGTCCGGCCTCATATGGAGTACTGCTGTCATCTATGGGCGGGCGCACCTGGATACCAGCTTGATCCTTTAGATTCGGTTCAACGACGTGCCATAAGAATTGTCGACGATCCCGAGCTCACAAGCGGTTTAGAGCCCCTCAGTCTGAGGAGAGACTTTGCCTCCTTATGTGTGTTCTACCGCTTGTACAACGGACGGTGTTCTGAAGAATTGTTTAAGATGATGCCCACGGCTACTTTCTACCATCGCAACTCTCGCCATCGACGGGGAGTCCATCCTCACATATTGAAACCTGAATTGTTTCGTACTGTGCGGGCTCAAAGGAGCTTCCTTCCGCGGACGCTCAGACTGTGGAATGAGCTTCCCGCCGTGGTTTTCCCAATGGAGTACAGCATGGGGTTCTTCAAAAGGGGTGTGAAGAAATTTCTGCAGGGTCGGCAACGCGCGCGTGATACCCCTGGTGTTGCAAGCGCCCATAAGCTACGGTAACCGCTTACCATCAGGCGGGCCGTATGCTTGTTTGCCACCTAAGTGGTATAAAAAAAAAAAAAACCTTCCTAGAACGAATATTTTTTTATTTGGACCATAACTGTTGTAAAAGACCGGACCGGTCCCACATTTCCCATCAAATTTCAAATCAGTAGCATTAGTCGTTGCTGAAATATACCATTGTGACAGACGGACGGACGCTACTTTTTTTGGTTTGGAACCCTAAAACCTCTGCTGGCAAAAAAGGCTGGCCAACGACGTTAGCGTTACCTCGATGAATAGTAAAGTGCTAATTGGAAGCACTACTAACAGCAATGGTGCGTCCATGCTTGGCGAACCGAGCACGAGCCGAGCCACGAACGAGCACGATTCGCGTAGCGTAGACGGGCTTGCGAGCTTCGAACGAGCATTCGTAGCGTGCTCGACTGCGCTCCGCCCGATTGTCAATTTTTTCACGAACACATGGATTCGCATCGCACTCGTTATAGGCTCGTTGAAGGCTCTTTAAGTACGTCCACGTAGAAATCGCGAGCAACGAAAGAATCGTGTTCGTTCGAGGTTCGGCTCGTGCTCGCTTCGCGAAGTATGGACGCCCCATAAAACTTTAACAAACTGTCGTCTACGTAATTTTCCGAGTCATAGATCAAGAGGTACAAAATCCTTCAGATCTCGGGTACATTTTACGCAATTTTCCCACCTGTATAGCACCTACGCGTATCTGAGAGCTCTGTCAATATACCAAATTGAAATGTCGAGTGTGTTCGACGGTATACCTATACCATAAAATCAAAGACTGTGGCAATTCTGTGAAAATCAACATCGGTGGACCCTGATTGATGTTTGGGTAAATCGTTACTCATGAGACGAATATTATTACTTAAGCATAGACTAGTCATTTCAATAGGGATGATTCCTAGGTAAAATAATAATTCTAATTAGCCCGTCAGTTAGATTTTCAAGAAATATTGGACAGTATTTTTTGCTTTACCAAATCATTTTAATGATTTTTTTGTTCGGGGGCTCGTGACGTCACTTAAAAAGTGTACTCTAATGTGACGTCACGCGGAACTTCAACACACGATATCTTCGTATATTAGAAAAAATACGTGTTTAATATTTTGTGATAATGTAAAAGACGGACTAAAATATGTCAACAAGGCTATGCAATAAATCAATGACATAAAATAATCTATCTAATAAATAGACTCGGACTAAATAGTTTTTTTTTTGTCATCTACCATTATGGATTATGGCCCATTATGTAGATTTTGATCAATTTTACTTCTTTATTTCAGATTGCCTCACACAAATAAGCATAGTCGCGCAGAGATGCTTTTTAAGCACTACAATTTGTATATGCAAGTACTAGTTTGACCCTCTTGGGCCCGCTGGCATGTAGGTAGGTAGATATCCTAACTGCCACACTGCAGGTGTGGGTGGGTTCGATTTCCATCCAGAAGAAACATAACAGGATAGTGAATAGAGTCCATAGGTATGTTACTAGATAATCATTATTCAGTTTATAGTAAGAATTCAGTTTATAGTAAGTATTCAATAGGTATCTAAACTTTAATAATAATATTATAAAGAGAAAAGATGTGTTTTTTGTTTCTTTGTAATGAATAAACTCATAAACTACTGGATTTATTTTAAAATCAACGAGTAACATAGGCCACGTCTTCACGCCTCAACTAATCAACGAATCATCATGAAATTTGGCATACAGATAGCCTATGGTATGGAGAAGGACATAGGCTACGTTTTATCCCGGGAACGCGGGTGAAACCGCGGGGGACATCTAGTTTTCTTATAAATGGAAATTCCTATTAAAACTCCAATAATATAACCATCACGCGCGCTGCGAAAACTATTGATGATAGAACAAAATAATGTACCTACTTTCAACAGTTTTAGAGAACATAATATCAATATCCACAAAAAGATTCTGGAAATTCAACCCTTAAGGGGGAGTGAAACTTTGCACGATTACTTACCTAAATAAAGTTTATCATTATTTATTTAGTTTTTCCAGACCATACCCCTCAAAGGTAGTGATAAAGTTTGTATAGTAGATACCTAACGTGCGGTCCGATTAACTTAAAACTCGGTATATTACTTTGGACAGAAAATAACGTCATGATTTTTTGGATTTCTGGAAATCGGCCACCAAAAATTTTAAAAAAATGGTTCCTTTTGTAGCCTATGAAATGATTTTGGAAATATACCCCTAAGCGGGTAAAAAAGGGGGTGCGGTAGCCGGGACGAAAAGCTAGTTATAATGGTGCGTCCATGCTTGCCAAACCGAGAACGAGCCGAGCCACGAACGAGCGCGATTGTCAGTTTGTTCACGTACAAAGGGATTCGCATCGTGCTCGTTGTAGGCTCGATGTAGGTTCGTTCGTGGCTCGGCTCGTGCTCGATTCGCGTAGCATGGACGCACCATTAGATAATTAACTTTTAGTATTAGCCATCGATGACAACATAAACTGATGTCCTGATAACCGTAACTGACACGTTCCATATACCTCGCTTATAGCTCTCCCGACATGGGGTACTACGTCGCTGAAAGGAAAGATCGTAAATAAGTAATCTGATTATATTTTATAACTTTATTACGTTGCTTCAAAATGTTTTATGTCCATAGTAAAAACGTGAAATACGTTTAGAGTTCTGTTAGAAAAATAGGAATGAAGTATTCTTTTATCACAGCTAATCAAATATTCGAGATTCTTGAAGCATTTTCATAGGAATTTAATTCATTGTCTTTTGATTTCTCTCTACGTAGTACTTATCATATTATTTTTTAATGAAAATTCTTTTATTTTCACTTTATTTTTAAAATTATCTCATTGGTTATTTCTATAGATAATAGTTTTTTTGAGAATAATATAATCGCTAAAATTTATGACGTCTTATTAATCAAGAAAATGGATAGCTTCCCATTTTTAATGAACTAAACCATAACCGGATTAATACAAATCTGTCGCTTATCACGTTCAAGGAACGCTGCAGTGGATTAATTGGTGATTAGAGGGTGGGCTGGCGGCGGCGATAAACACGCCCGAAAACCGTTGAAGTTTCCACTTTTCACCCAATAATTATATAATATTTTTTACGAAATACAGATTTAAATTGATTATAATCGTTTTTCTGCGAAGGAATTACCAAGTAGGTGACCCTATATGACTATAAGAATTATTTCATACTTTTAAGTGTACTTTGAAGGCGTTTTTTTTTTTTGATAAAAAGTTGTTTGTTACGGATGATTTGTGTCTGTCACTAAACATTTACCATTTCAATTGTCAGTACAGTACAGTATGAGGCACGAGTGGTGAGCACAGATAGGCAGTGGGGGCAAGCTCACGCATGTGCACTTTTGGCCAAATCACAGTAGCCAAATGACACGCGAGAATCCAATAGACGACGAGCATCAACTGACGAACCAATCGTGTGCAGCTCGGCGCTCCCCCCCCCCCTTCTTCATTCCGCCAAACAGACCGAATAATAACTACCGCGCAGGTGTCGATCTGTGTTCACGACTCGTGCCCCTTACTATATGTAATTGTAAAAATCGTAAATAAATTCAAATCAAAGAATTTAGGGGTGAGCTTAAATTCTTTGATTTGAATTTAGAATTGATGAGATGAATGCTTGAACTGAATTGTATTTGAGTTAGACTCAAGGTTATAACCTCAGAATGTATTAAAAACTGACACACGACAGACAAATAATTTAAATTACATAACATTTTAAGTTGATACTTAGTCGTAGACAATATCTCCAAGTTAATTTTGATTACAATTTCATACCTACCTCCCGCTTCACATGCCTACGCTTTTCAGATAAAAGGAATCCTTCCGTTAGGAATCTGCATGCACCAATCGGTTGGAAATGTTTACTGCATACTTAATCAGTATGCAGTAAACAGATGAGAAACAACTTGAAAGTTTGGAAATTCATCATATCCGAGTGTTTCAGCCATGAATAAACGTAACAACTTCCTGATAGATGTTAGCATTCAGTAGTGATTTTAGAGTGTAGTTTTATGCCACAGGAACGGTAGGTATTTGCTTCATGTAAATAGCTTGCAAGCACTTTGAAAGCGTGAATTTTTCATTTACTGTCTACCAAATCAATTTATTGGCAAGCTGAATTGGCTGGCACTTGTATGCGTACAATATATTTATATTTAACAACCTTTCACCCAGTTAATATAATTTTACATAAGGTTCGAGTCTGGTAGTGCTTTTTGTAATTTAATTTTTTATTTATTGTTGTTTGAGTATTCTTTAAAATTTCAATAATATTTTCACTTCGTATTCACTAATCTGACATTTCAATTTTAATGTAATTTCTTAATTTAGTTTTGTATAATTATTATTATTATCTTTCATATAAACCTTGTAGAGTAGAATATTCTGATTTTATCATTTATTACATCTATCTGTATCTGTAGTATTCTGATAAATAAATGATCTATTATTTATTATGTTACTCAAAAGGCCAGATTAAAATCAGCAACCTTACAATCAATGTCCCTTCTGAAGGTAGTGTTACATCATCGGTATATTTATGTCGCCGGCCTACTCGTAAACTGCCTTTATGGCGGCCGTCAACGCACAAAATTATTTCACTTGTTGTATGTACGATAAGGTTTTACTGTTCCCAGGTTACGCATTTTCTTTTTAAACGTAAGTTGAACCACATAAAGTTGAAGGAGTTGTCTTTGATAATAGATTTAATGATATTTTTTCTTTCTAATAACTATAGATTGGGCGCTTCTTCATTGGGGCGACACATGACGTCGGGCGACTCCGACAGCTACGTTCTTCATTGGAACGGCACGACACGACACAACGCGGTAATAATGAGAGCCGCGGGGCAGTGATTCCATCTTAGCTACTTTATAGCTAGATCTAGCTATTTTTGGTGTTAGGCAGCTACAATTCAATGAAACTTGTAGCCAAATTTATTTAGCTACTTTTTCTAGCAACTTTTCAATAATTTAGAGAGTTGGGTATCTAAAAATAAACTAAACACGACGCTTTGGGTCTGGGTGTGGGTAATGGTGGCCTGGAATTCCCCATTTAATTTCTACATTCAAACCGTATATTAATTCTATAGTAGTCTGTACTACCTGCATTCTGGCACTTCTCATCACTTCTGTCTTGTTTCTTCAATTTAAAACTAATGCTCGCCGTTTTAATATATAAATCGTGCAAATGGAATTAATTACCTGTAAAAAAAAGTATGTAATTTACTGATTTTTAATTCTCCTGTGTTTGATGTAATAAAACACGATTTTTTATTGTTAAAGTAACATTTAGCTACTTCTAATACCTTTTTTGGTTAGCAAAATTTGCCAATCTAGCAACTTTTTGCAAGACGTCTAGCTACTGGCTAAAGCTAGCAGTTGGCAACACTGCCGCGGGGTCGAATTATGCATCCACTGATGTCGTGGACGGCATGTGGCCGGTGCCGTGTCGTGTCGCCCCAATGAAGAAACGGTCAATGTCGTACTGTTTTCTGTAACTAAAAGTGAAGCCTTGACTTCAAATATGCATTATTGTTTAGTTAAAATATGCCATATTTGAAGGTGCATGAATTTAAACCAGATATTGACCTGCCTGGCTATTAGCTATTCCCCTTACCGAGTAAAAATTTTCGCCAAGCATCTTACCGGCGTCTTACGGTAGCCACACTTGAGAGCCAGTTCCGTTCTATTCTTTATGTGCTCACCACCTTTGGTCACGCAAGCTTATTCACAGTAAAAAAATATTAATATAATAATTTACCAGCATTGAAGATATTCCATGAAGGCGTAAAATACCTCATTTTGATTAAGCTTGGATAACTTTTAATTTTAATATCCGGATTGGTATTACAATATAAAAAACAGGGTCCAACAATGATGTTATTATCATTAAATATTTTAATATTGTGTTTTTTACAGCTATAAATAAAAATATGTAGGTATAAAACTTGTTATTAAAAAACACACAGGTCTGAAGTCTTTACCAATGAACTATAATATAATAAATACAGAAATTTTATTTATTTCCTCATATGAAAAGCAATATTTTACGGTTTATTTTACCGAGCAGTTTTATTTGCCGTGAAGTACCTACTCGCTATAAAATTCGTTGCAGCTTGGAACCTGTTATTTGTTCACACTAGACTTTTTATATAGGAAAAAGGAATATTCCATATCCTAATTAAATTATCTTTTATCAAAAATTATAAAATATGTAGGTACACGTTAATACCCAAAACGCTGAGCACTCGGTGTGCGATGTAATTCGTGCATCATGGGAATTGAGTTTCGTAGATTTTTCCCCTTTTTCTGATTATATTATTTTTATGTGATTTAACTACAAATTTACGGTTTTTGCTTCTTTTCAAATTTCATGATTATAGGTCAACAGGAAGTACCCTATAGCTCAGAGTATATAAATACTACGTACAACCTATAGGTTTATCCCCTTGCGATCGTCAAAATATTCGGCATAAACGGCCGTATCTTTTGATTGCGTTGACTTGGCAGTTTGATTTTTTAATTGCTACATGGGATTGCAGACTTGAGTATTTGATATTCATTTCAGATTGTTACTTCCAGGTGTTCCTGAGTAAAAGCATCTTGTCAGACGGACAGACAGACAGACGGACAACAAAGGTCCTGTTTTCTTTTCTTTTGAGGTACGAAACCAGAAATAAGTTGTTTATTGTAAAAACACTCGTCATATGCTGAGTTATGTAAGACGGCTCTTATATTATTTATAAATAATGAAATTAAATAAATAGGCCTAACACTTTCAGTAAGATCAAAATAGTGTTTACTTAGTGCTACAGACGCGTACGTGTCGGCGCTACGATTTCACGCTTCGGTCTACGAGACATCTACGTTTCCTTTGCGAGAGTCTACGAGTTTATTTAAAGTGTTAGATACATACAAGCCTTGAAATTAATTACTTAAAAACTAACAGGCTATTTAATATTATTAAGCGGTTTTGTGTAGTTAGTTCTGGAAAGTGAAGTACCTAATTAAGTGTACGTTTAATTTCTTTCTCTTTTTTACTAAACTAGATAAAAACCCGTTTATTCTACAAACCCCATTTTACAATAGTGTCGCTTAAAACCGCTAAACTGTGGTAAAATTAAAAAACTCAAAGGAAAAGTTCCCTGTGTGCAAATGCGTCAACCGGTTCGAAATTTTTATCCAGTTTCCAAGCCCTGTTTCATTTATGCAATGCAGTATCCGTGTTTATTTATAGTTAGTTGATTTTAGTATAGTTATATTAGTTATGTTTTTATTTCGACACATCAAATGCAATACTCATTTAAAACCGATTTAATTGCTAACAGAAAATTATAACCCATACAATTTCGAAATACATTGGTTCACGGTTCAAAAAATATCAATAACACCTATTGTTTGCGGTGCGTCCATGCTTGTCGAGCCAAGAACGAGCACACTGCGAACATGATTCGCGTAGCGTGGGGCTTCCGAGCCTCGAACGAGCACTCGTAGCGTGCTCGACTGCGCTCCGCCCGATTGTCAGTTTTTTCGCGAACACAGGGATTCGCATCGCGTTCGTTGTAGGCTCGTTGAAGAAATTGCGAGCAACGAACGAATCCTGTTCGTCCGAGGCTCGGCTCGTGCTCGCTTCGCGTAGCATGGATGCACCATTATGATAGGACGCGCGTCCCTCGCGAGAACCAACAAACCAACTATTCATACAAAATAATATAAACACCATCGAAACCATAAAAACGCAGCCACAAAATTTATGCGAATATTTCTTCATCCCACAAAGCCTATTTTGCGTAGCTGTTCTATTACGCAATTTTTGTTCCAGTAGGTACTTAATTCAAAAGTCGACAAGCACCGTCGTACAAGTATAGGTTATTTATAACTATAAGATATAGCACCTACGGAGCCTGTTCATTCCAAGTTAGATGAGATTCCAACAAGTAGAATTCACTTTAAATAAAATTAAGTATTCAGTACGTGTGATGCGTTAAACATTAATTAAATCTATTAGACTGTGTGAATAATTGATGCCGTAATTAATTCTAATAAGTCTATATTTAGCTTTTAATAAAAGCCAGAAAGGTTGAAGGTCTTTTTGTATATATTTTTTTTTTAAGGATTGAATTAACGAAGTTCAGTTAAAAAAAATGAGTAATTTGGTGAGTTTCCAAATACCCCGTACCTTGCGCATCATATATTATAACACTAATAAATATCCTGCGACATTCCTCACACACGGTCATTTGATCCCAAACTAAGCAGAGCTTGTACTATGGAAACCAGATAACTGATATAATAACATATACAACTTTTTGTTTGTAAATATACATAATTACACCCAGACTCAGGACATACAGACATGTTCATGCACACAAATACATGTCCTGTGTGGGAATCGAACCCACGACAAGCGGCGCAATAGGTGGAATCTTGACCAGTCTTAACCAACCGCGCCATCTGGCCCGTCAAACAAACACTGATACATCATCATCATCATCATCAGCCTATAATGTCCCACTGATGAGCACCGGCCTCCTTTCACAAATGAGGGTGATAGGGACTGGGCGATACTCCACCACGCGTGCCCACTGCGAATTGGTGGTGGTAGGCTAGTGGTCAACCTACTGTTGGAATTTTTCAAGCCGCCTAGGAGGCATCCTACTAGCTTAACTATCACAATTAAGTGTTACCGGGACCAACGGCTTTACGTGCCTTCCGAAGCACGGAAACGCTCGATCTGAAATACCACTAGGCGGTCACCCATCCAGGTACCGACCACGACAGACGTAGCTTAACTTTGCCGATCGATTAAGAACGGCAGAACGGCTAATCATGCTACACCACAAGCGCTTCAATCAAACACTGATACAGCTGATACATTTCTGTATTTATTTCTGCAGGAAATTAATTAATAATAATTTATCCTGTCAGTAAACTAATAGATAAGACGATCAACGGAAAACTTTATCCTCTAACGCCGACAAATATGATTATTTCCTCAGATATAGATGAAGCTGTATCGTGGTTAAGTATTGGGTAACAAAGTGACTAGTTGTTGCCCCACGGTATCTCTCATCTTAAATAAAAATTTGTTCAATGATCTTCTTAAAATATAAAGAAATAATTTATTTGAAAACCAATATTGTTGTTAACATAATTTATAATTTATAATACATAAATTTTATTGTGTATTTTTTGTAAATGTGCTATTGTAATCTTAGTATCATTATTTAAATCTAGATTATTTATAAAGTACCTTTATATACAATTGTACATTATCAAAAAATATACACGTGTTATGTTTTGAAACAGCATTATTTTGAAGGCCTTGTATGTAATTGTAAACTACAAAATTCTATTCATAGACATGTCTTAGCTGAGAATGTTAAAGGTCATGACTATTAATCTCCTTCTACTTGATAATGTTTGCCTCCCACTTGACATTGTAGTTAATCTCAGCACAGTGGATTTAAAGGAACTGCCTACACAAAAATGATAATTTCTTATAATTTTCTTAAAAATGTAGATGTTTTTATTCAGTATATATTTTAAAAGTAGATAAAAATAAACATGTATTTTATTATTTTACCTCGTTATTTAAAGATACAGGTTATGTTTAAGCTCGCCAATAGTATCGCTTGATTATCACAGCTTATCATGTCTTAGCTGTAATAAAATGATCGTATTAATTGATAAAATACATCAAAAACCGCACGCAAAGCATCCCTACAAAAATCATCATTCGTTTGCCCGCAAAAAAACAATCCAGACCAAAAAAGAGTTGAACGCAGACAAGGAATCAAGAACAAACGGGATAGCATGCACATTTATAGTGTCTCTTTCTTGAAAACATTTACATAGGGATCACAATTGTATGCAGTAAATCGTAAAATACAAGTCTAACACCACAATCTACTTCGTAGCATTCGTAGCCGTAGCGACCTTTCGTAGCACAGCTACGGCATAGATTCTAGTTGTATAAATAGCTAAGATAAATAGTATAATTATTCTGATAATCAAGTTGCTATTTATATTAAATAAGCAATATAAACATAATTATAATATGTACGTTTTACTTTCCGCCCACATGTCCCAGGACAGGCATCACTCATCCTAATGGAGTCTTCACAAACTAATTATAGCACCCAAAGCTACTATAGGTATCTATGTGAATAATATTTCATGTAAGTAGTTATAATAATTTAAGTTAGAACATCAATCTTTATTACAAAGATAATATTATGTTTCATGAATTGTGTTATCGGAGTCATATTTATGTTTCGATTATTGAGTGATATCAAGAATCTTATTAATATACAGGTTGGAGATTTCGAGATGGCATATTTTCGAAACCTATGTTGGATTAGTCCTGCTGAACAACTTTTACTATGGGACCAATAGTGAATTCACAAATTTTTTTTTACTTTTCATACACTATGACCTAGCAAGGTTGACATTTTGTAAGAAAAGTTAAAAAAAAAAATTTGAGAATGCTATTGGTCCCATATTAAAAGTTGTTCAGCATGACTAACCCAACATAGGTTTCGAATATATGCCATCTCGAAATCTCCGCCTGTTATTAGATTCTTGAGTGGTATTTAAAAAGTTTTTTTTTTCTATAATATAAAGTTTGTTTAAGAGATTTATAAAGTCCAGTTAAAAGGAAATAAATGACTTATTCTAAAACATCTATTCATAAATACATAAATAAAAATGTCATTGTCGTTTATAATCCTTACAAATGCGAAATTAACTCCCATTCATTTTGTTTCTTTGGCTCACAAGTATGCTGATATCCAATTAAACAAACTGTAATATGGCAAATATTAAATAACTATGTACCTCCTTCATATAGACACCCAGTTCTCAAAAGCTACTCGCAGAAAACATCGGAAGAACTTTTGATTAATATTGGTTCGATGGAATTACTTCCATAAGTCAACATACAGGACAAAAAAACATCTACAGTAGGTAGGTATTATAAACGTGCTTATTCCTTTTGCATTTTTTAGCTTCACATAATATCTGAAATCAAAAATAAAAGCTCTTGTTTTGTAGGGAAAATAAAGACTTATTGAATCCCTACAAACCGGGCCTGATTAATTTTCATACACATGAGGTATACCATAACTTGAAGTTATTCGTATTAAGGCCCAGAATCCTCTCGAACAGATTTCAGTTTTCACCCTTGCGCCACATTTTCACATAATATTAGCGGATATTAACGAAACTAAGCAAACAAAAAATATAGCTCATCACTACTATACTTAGGTCATCAGAAAATCTCCTCTTGAGAATACCATCACACAACACCTCTTGTTATGGTAAATCATTTACCGTCCAAGCAGTTCGCCTTTGGAATGAATTGCCGGTATCAATAAGGAGGGCGCCGCCAATCCCTGTTTTTAAAAATCAGGTGAAAAATTTCTACCACAAAGGCTGACTGTAATCGTTGCTGTAATTGCCATATTTCCATTTATGTTTATATTTATTTGTGTAGTATGTTATTTATTGTTTCTTTGTACATATTAATTATATATATTTTCTTAAACTACGTATTTATGAATGTAATTGTATTTATGTATATAATTTTATTTATGTATATAATGTATGTATGTATATTTATTGACCTATTTTTGTTATAAAAGTATACACCACCGTGTAATAACGTGTCTAAATTCCTCTCCATCCCAAGGTTGTCTGGAAGAGGTCGCTTCTTAGCGATAAGACCGCCTATTGTACTTACAGTAATTTTTAATTTTAAGCTTTTATTTTTATACTTTGTTAAATACTTTTTGTACAATAAAGAGTTATCTATCTATCTATCTATCTAGCTCCCTCTATTTAGAAGTCCGTCATTGCAAAGATAAAATTCAACGTGACAAACCGTATCAAAATACCTTCAGGCGTTGGATATATTTGGGAATTTCTTGATTTTCAGAGGTATGTTTGACATTTTTTTTTATCGAGGCTTTTAATTGAACTCGTGTTTACGGCTCGGGCGATGTGTTTGTTATATCCTTAAGTATCATATATTTCAATTTCAACACCGTGGAGTTAGCAGGTTTCATATAATTTGGGCAGCAATGGAGTGTATTTTGCCCAAGTCTGCCCCTTAAAACCTACTTTAATACCAATTGAGGTTATTAAAACACTGTTTATGAGGAAAATAGTCTAGAATCAAGATGAAATTCAATACAATCTTGATTCTAGACTATTAAACGATAAATAAACGACGACGATTTATTAAGATAAAGTCTTACATCGTTTACTTCTCGCTTCTCTTTTATTGATTATCCAAATCGTGATACGGAAGAGTGAGCTATATAAAATTAAAATATATAATTATTTAATTGTTTTAGGGTTTCGAAACAAAAAGATAAAATTAAACCCTTATGGTGCCACTCCGTCCGTCTGTCTGTCCGTCTGTCAACGGTATATTTGGAATAGTTAAAAATATTGCTTACCCAACCTAATCACAAATAAAAATTTAAAAATAAATATTATATTCTTTGCAATATAAGAATACAAAGCGAAAAATCTAAAATAATTACAAGCGATAAACATTGATGTAAATATCACAGGAAATATAGAACTAATTTTCAAATTCAAATTCAAAAAGCATTTATTCAATTTAGGCCCTGATAAGGCACATTAACAAATGACTCTACACCGGTTCGAAATACAACTTGAACTGAGAAGACTCCTACAAAGTTTTTTGCTACCAATTTTTTTTCAAAATCATCAAATTTCGCTTAAATGCAAACTTATCAAAGTTATGCAGCCCGTTTTATTAACAGTTATTATCGGTGAGTTTTTGTTTGTTATTATTATTACAGCCACAATTTTTATATTTCATGTATTTTGAATAAATTCTTTTCTATTAAGCAGAAAAGGAGTAAGTAAATGTAATTGGTAAAATAAAAATAAAAACGTTTGATGAACTTTATAAATAATGCCATCACTAAAATAATTTAATACGAACATCACGTCAGATTACAGCGGTAACGTTACACTTTTCCAGTGATAAGCGCAACATTAACTATTAAGCGATCCCCAGAAATTACCCGCAATCTATTTAAAGACCCGAAATTAAATTACGACGGACAATTGGGACAGACCTATTAAGTTAAAAGATTGTCACAAAAACATTCAAAATGAAACGTTTATCCCGACTTTTACATAATCATTTGTTTTAATAAAAATAATTTCGTATAAAATATTTCTGTCTGCGAATTTAAGAATCAGATTCAGTTATTACCTCCCTTTTCAGGATTCCGTAGCCAAATGGCAAAAAACGGAACCCTTATAGATTCGTCATGTCTGTCCGTCCGTATGTCACAGCCACTTTTTTCCGAAACTATAAGAACTATAATGTTGAAACTTGGTAAGTAGATGTTTGCGCGAGAGACACTTCCAAAGTGGTAAAATGTGTGTCCTCCCCCCCCTGTAACTTCTAAAATAAGAGAATGATAAATCTATAAAAAATATATGATGTACATTACGATGCAAACTTCCAACGAAAATTGGTTTCAACGAGATCTAGTAAGTAGTTTTTTTTTAGTACGTCATAAATTGAAATTCATATCAAATACTCAGGTCTATACTACCATTTACTTATATACCTACAGGTTTGTACGGAACCCTCGGTGCGCCAGTCTGACTCGCACTTGGCCGGTTTTTGAACAGGCAATGAATCTATGTAAAAGCTGTAATATAATGACAATGACTACTAGTTGTCATAACGTCAGTAAATTCTCTCTTGTATTACTTCTAGCTTCAATCTACCAACGATGTAATGTTTTTAGCTTTAACTAAAATCTAAACCTGTGCCTAATCAGATCAGACAGCAACAGCGGCCGTGACCACTAAATAACGAATAGCTTTCTATCGTGACCATTTCGTGGAATACGAAGGAAATCCTTGTTGTTACAGTACGTACGTTACACTCAACCAATCGTTGCATAGGATTTTGACCTTTATTTCGTAGCGATTTAGGTATGCAGGTAAGCGTGAGGCTTGAATTTATTTGAATTTCGATAAAAGCTTATCGTAAAAACATTTACGTACCTACAGTATTCAAAGTACATTTCACGACTGTAAAGCTCCGTTTTTAATGGTCGGACTATAGCTAATGACGCCAACGATGATGGCAAAATTATGGGATTCCCAAAATGCGATCCATAGTCAGTCGCGTTAGGATATAATTTGACAGTTTTTTAAAGTTCATCGATATTTTAGTTCAAAGTCGCCATAATAAATCACTTAAGAAAAGTATAAAAGAAAGAAGAATCAAAACAAAATCCTTTGGAAGTAGCTAGCTTGAGTACTCAAAAAAGTCCGAATAATCTATTCGTTAACTTACTTGACAAAGTTATGAAATGAAGTTATCTCATTAGATGACGAGTCTGCCATCCCGTAGCTATGAAACAAAATTATGTTATCTTTTATCGTTTTACTTTTTTCAAACATATTTCATTATGTCAAAGTACAATTTATTTTTTACGTAACTAAACAGAAATTTCTCTCTCATTAGAAGTTTTCGTTCATACGAGTAAATATTACATAAACATGTCAAAATGTTTTAATTATCTTCTCTATACATATAAAATGCTTTGTCCTGAATGACTGACTGACAATCAACGCACAGCCTAAACCGCTGATCGTAGAGACCTGAAACTTGGAGGGTGTGTTCTTTGTATGACGTAGGCATCAGATAAGAAAGGATTTTCCGAAATTCTACCCCTAAGGGGGTGAAAAACGGGGGCAAAGTTTGTATGGGACAACGTGATTCCTTGGTCCGATCTACTTCAAATTTTGCATAAACATTCCTTAACAGAATTGATGGAAGACGTGTTTCGTGTTTTATTTTAAGTCATCGCCTAACGGGGTCAAAATGGGGTAGAAAGTTATTTTAGGGGTGATTTCCATCGAAGTTGATATCAATACTCCTAAGTACTTTTGATTTAAATAACATTTTTTATTTTGACACATGTTTGAAATCTCAATCCGATTTTCACAGATTACAGAATAAGGCAGATAGAGCACGCGAAACACGGGAGTGAGGCCAAAATAGCAAGTACAAATTGAAAAACACATACATGGTATTCGCTTTAGAATTTGTATTTGCTTTGTTTAAAAAACTTTATTTAACGAAAAATACTTTCTTTTTAATAAATTAGCACACAGCAGCTTTTAAACATAGCAAATACAAATTCAAAAGCGAATACCAGGTATGTGCTTTTAATTTATACCTACTTGCACTTTTTGGCCTCACTTCCGTGTTTCGCGCGCTCTATCTGCCTTTTGTTCTATAAACTGAAATGTTCTTTAAAATTGGAATGTCAAATATAAAAGAATATTTAAATCGGATTAGAATTCGAAATTTGTTTGGAAGTTCATTTTCTCGGACTTTTTGGCGGGAACTTGCAGAGTGACGTTGCGTTTTGAGTTTTATTGCATATTATCGGTGGTATTTTATCCACTAAAGATCAATCCATGTGCACCAGTGAAGTGAAATGAAAGGAATAATATGTGTATCGTGTCTTTTCAAAAGGCCGTGAAGAGTTTTAGTACATGACCACCACTGTAGTATAACATGACTTTTATGGTGACTGACTGCATGAGGACTATGTGAAAGTGATTTATTGTGACTAGAACTTATATAATATAACTGGAAATTGGCAAAATACACACCCGTGTGACGCTCATGAAAAAAATCTCTATTTCATTAGAATATTTTGAGTGTAGTTAATTTAATTTCTTTCTCATTTGTTGTTATAATAATTAAATAAGATTCTTTGAGTTCGATTTTTTTGTGAAGGTATAATATAGGTTTTTAGTTTTAATTGTAAAAATAATTGTTTTTGTTTTGTTTGTTGTGTCTAATAAATCAGTGGCTTGCATTGGTTTTCGAAGGCGAAAATTAAACCCGTACGCGGGTGAAACCGCGGGGGTCTGCTAGTCTAATTATAAGAATGTAATATTTACTTCGAGTTTGGCGTGACGTACGAATCTTCGGTAATTATGAATCAGAAAGTTATAAATTACATAAGGTATCTAGGTTTTTATACAATAGTCTTAAGGAGTCGGTTTATAAGTGGAAATGGTATAGACCGCCGCTTGATGTCACACATCGAAATAGTATTACCCTAGAATAAGGGTGACAGCTGTAAAAACGGCCGAAGAAATAAGACCACTGTGTCGCTATTTCAGTTTCAGTAGGTCCACGTTTGAACGTGGAACATTCATTCATGAGTGACATAATTTTGTTTTATTGAGTTTCCAAGCGGCCACTTTCACGATGTTTTCTTGTACGTAACCCTTAATCTAGAAAGAAGATAATACATTGATGATTTCACAGGCACCATTTACATTACATAACGTTCGTACCAATTATATGCATCAGTGATCCTTGATGAACCTCGTTTGTACAAACAATTTATCATTTTAATTCATCATTGTTATTATATTAGTGACAACAGCGTGTTCATTATTATGTTGGCTTAAATATCTGTGACACAGCAGAAACTCAAGCTCTCATCGATGTCGAATAATGTTAATAAGGTCACATTGTTCGACAATTATATGAAAGTGGTCGGTAAATTCATGCTCACATTATTTAGGTCTCATACATCATTACCATAGCATTATTGATTTATATTTAAACCGTATATTATTAAAATAGGAGCACCATTTCCCTGTAGTATGAACAAGAAGACCTGATTCATATTGTGAGCCTAAAGCGGTTGCGAAATATCAGAGACGTGACTTATGTATGGAAAGCAGTGAATGAGGGACGATTTAAAACGTTTGTAAAACACTTTTTGCTTTTTTGAACCTGCATTAGTCGTTGCTCAAGCACTCGCCCCCGGCGTTCACTGTGGATGCACACCACACCTACGTAATATAATAATGCTACCTCACTACCTACTTTATAAAATTTCCCTTACAAAATAGAAAGAAGCGCTTGTGGTGTAGCTACCATGCTACACCACAAGCGCTTCTTTATCACCGTTCTTAATCGATCGGCAAGTTAAGCTACCGCCGTCGTGGTCGGTACCTGGATGGATGACTGCCTAGTGGTTTTGAAAATCGAGCGTTTCCGTGCTTCGGAAGGCACGTAAAGCCGTTGGTCCCGGTAATCACTTAACTGTCTTTAAGCTAGTTGGAGGCCTTCTAGGCGGCCTGAAAACTCCTACAGTAGGTTGGCCACTAGCCTACCTCCACCGATCCGCAGTGAGCACGCGTGGTGGAGCATCTACCCATTCCCTTTCATCCTGATTTGTGAAATGAGGCCTGTGCTCAGTAGTGGGACATTATAGGCTGATGATGATGATGATGAAAATATAAAACCGTTCCAAGAACACGCTACATAAAGGGCGTGATTTTTTTCATGCGCACAATTAGCAGGACATTTACACGTAAATCAGCCTGAAATTTTTTCCTTGTGGTACAAGCCCTGATTGTGCGAGCGCCCGCCCCGCCACATTATAAGGCCCCGTAGACTTTAATAAATTATGTGTAAATTGTATTGTAAATACGACCCTTGGGAGCAATTTAATGGAATAAAATTTACATTTCGTTATGTCGCGTCGCTTCGAGTGCGCGTGGCGCTTCCCTCATCGCGCTCATCGAATATAAAATACTAATGAGTTAAAATCCATGTTCCTGGAATTGAACATGAATGTCGACAGCAATTTTTCTTTTACTCATTTCAATAAAAAAAAAAATTCACAGATAGAATATTACTACAGGATACGAACTCATGACTTCGATATCACTAAGCTATCATCGCTTCAGTATTTTCACAGATTTATAGCGTAGAGAATTTAAATAAGTTCACTTCTATTGTCACTTGGAGTTCCGTACCCAATGGGTCCGTCCGTCCATCTGTCAGTGGGCTGTATCTCATGAACTGTAACGGTTGAAATTTTCACAGAATGTGTATTTTTATTGCTTATAAACTACAAATAATAAAAAGGGCGCGCGCGATTTGTCCCGGGATACGCGTGGTAATGTTAGCCCGCGAGTCCAACTCGCACTTGGCCGGTTTAGTTTTAAAGCAGTTGCGGGGGTAGAAAGGTGTACCAAAGAATGCTTAATCAATCGCTCTCTTAACGAGGTATAAGGCCTAATTGAACGGATTACACTCATTTGAGCATTATTAAAAAGTTCCAGCTACCGAACTCGTAATACCTTCAACCCTCTTTAATAAATCCGTCTGGAGAAGTTTTCTCGTAAATCAACATAAGGCAGAGATTATTTTTAAGTCTGTCTAAAGTTGCGAAGACATTTTTTTAATAAGACAAAGTAGCTATTTTGTCAAAAGGTTTCAGTGTTGTTACTGTAAAAATTGAGGCCAGATTGATCTTTTATTAGCTAATCTTTGATGGTACCGAGAAAAAGTAATTTGTTGTTCGCAGAAAATTTGAAGGTTCACAAATTGTTATTTATGATGAGCTTTCAAATCTTTTAGAAAAAAAAACAAAGTTCATAATGAAATAACGACAAATATGACAATGTTTTCCAGTGAGCCAAAGATTTTTTATAAAATAATTGTTGTCTATTGTTTTCTGTTTGTTGCTGAGTTTATTGCCGGGTCTTCTCAGCAAATGCAACCTTCCGAACCGGTATTAGAGTATTAGAGTCAGACTTTTCATAAGTGCCTGCGAAGGTCTATTTCAATAAATGATTTTGAATTTTGTAAGACATTATTTTACTGTGTCGATTTATCGCATTTCATATGTAAAACCTAATTTATCAACCAAAAAAGCTAAATCCAAGCAAAGGCCGACAATCGGATGCCGCATAAATACGAACAAATTAACATTGATTTTTATGTATAAGATAAACAAATGATAACTAACTGTGCTGAGTAGAATTAACATCGAATTAACTATATGGCATATAACAAAGAGTAATATTAATAATAATAAGTGTAATATTATTACAAGATGAAGTCTAACACAAAAAGACATCTGACAGAAATTGTGAGTTCGTAACGAAACAGTAAAGAGCAAAATCTAAAGTGGATGTAACAACTCGGCTTTATTCTGTGACAATGCCCCAGGAAATGTCGTAATTTAGTTTACATTTTGTACAATAGGTACACCCACTGTATTCAACAATGTTGCTGATAGTAACTTAATATTTAGCTTTGAGATACAGTAACAATAATAGTTACTAAGTAATGTAAAAGCATAATAATTCTAGTACAAGTCTTATGGTCAAATCCCTAATTCGGCCCGTTTCGATATTGATGGCGGCCTCTTAAATTTCGATTTTATGATTTTTTGGATGATTGACCCTGGTTGATTTTCAAGAGTTAAGATAATTTCACTATTTCTTTTTTGATTACTTGTTCTATGAGATTTGTATCACTGTTTTTTTAAACAAATATCAGTTTTTTGGAAAATAAAAATGTTTACTGGAATTATTTTGCTTTTTCTCATAGGACATAACCTTAACTTTCAAGGGTTTTGATTTGAACTATTATTTACGGAACATCCTATACACACATCATACCACGATTATTTTTTCTGTCCTTCCTTTCTTTTAATGTCATGCCGGGGATCAAGCTGTCGAGCTTAATGCAGTGGTAATTAAAGCTTTTCAAACAAAGTCCCATAATTTAATAGCATTTGTACAAAAGTACGCCAATATCAAAGTAGTAATTACACTTAAAACAGAGTTGGTTATTCAGAATTAGACAGGAACGGTAAACACAAGAGGCCGCTTACACATAATTACTACCTGTTGTGAGCAAAATTGTTAGGAATGAAATCGCGTGTAAGTGAGGCACAAATTACGCATTACAAATGGTTTGGGGGCTTGGGCATACGACAGACTATGTTGGTGCGAGTGCTCTCCCGGCTGTTCACGCTTCATTGCTACTTGTTGATATTTAAGTTCCTATCTTATTACTGGGCCATAACTTTTATTTTAATATGTCAATTATATTTGATTAAAAACTGCGTAATGTGTTTTTGTGCCTTAAATAAAAATATCCTACGATATTTCAATATTATTATTTACTCTTAAATGGGGTATAATATATGTCTTATATCAACATCATATAATAGAAATAAATCATATCAACGTTAATCTGTTTACCATTCTTCCGATTTGGATGATGGTGAGTACTTTTTCACCCCGGGGGGATCGGCAAGGTTATCCCGGACTTGTACCGGCAAAAACCACATCCATACCATCGGCGCGGTAGAGAGGAAGGCGGACTTTTGATTTCATACCTGCTCACCCCTCCACACACGGCGGTTAGATGCGGTATCCTGGTCGCTCCCACCGCAGAGGAAGCAGGCCGCCGGCGCCTCACGTCCAATCCTACACATCCGTACTAGAAATCTGTTCCATCCAAATTTGATCACGATTGACTATGCCATTGAGGAGTCAAGAGGTAGAAAACAAATAGTTAGTCGCCTTTGCTATTATAATAATATTAGCAGGATATTAGCGGGGTGACAGAAAACTCGGAAAAATGCCTTTTTGCCCAGAGATGATTTTTGGTCCACAAATCTCCATATATAACGAATTACATCGACATCGTTATAGCTGTTTTTGAGATCTCAAAATATAGTTTAAGAAACTTGTGGTACGAAAAAGGAAACTGGTAAATTGTACTTTTTGAGACAGCAAATGTTTATACTAAACCAGTAACAAAATGACATGTCAAAAGAGATTAAATATAGTTTTTATTGTAAATAAACAAACTTCCATAACTATTAAAGTTGAAGAAAGATTGCGTCTTTCTACTCTAATACCTGTGTTATCCCAATATAATTCATGAGATACGCTCTGAAACAGTGCTATAAAGAGATTCAATAGATCACCTTGCCTTTCGCTGCTTTGGATTGGAATCTCTGTCCTTCTTATCTCAAGTTTTATTCTACTGGTACTGTTTTCATATAAGTACATATGTTTTTCAAAAACATTATAAACCCATCAGGGGGAAATGGATGATGAAAGCAGAAGACAGGTTAAACTGGAGAAGGCCTATACCCACACAGGGGTTCTTATCCCGGACTATAATACTTACTTACTATTTATATTATACTTATATATTATTATTTTTAACTTAAGTTTTTGTTATGTAAAATTAACTAAATTACAGATATAATAATAAATTTTAAAAAAATGTGTATGAGGAAATTGTATGATTTTTTATTTTATTTATTTATATAATAGTAAAGGATATATCATAGAAAATATGCCTCTGTAAGTAACGTTGCTTGTATTTCGGTCCGTAGTTAGAATGTAGTTTTTTCTTTTGGGCACCCTACGAATAAGCAGCGACCTAAATTCAGTATTTTATATAGACTTTTAAAAGCAGTAATACGGATTAGGTATTTGTAATTAATACTTTTCGTAAATATTTATATAGTTAGTATAGCAGAATAATAAGTATTTATTTTATTTTATTTTATTTTATTTTATAGTATCTGTGTATATATCATAATGTTTGTTAATATCACGACTTATGCCGAGTGCAGGTCCAACACGCTGAAGCCAGGTCGGTCTTGACGTCGACAAATCACTTCCATTCCACTTGATCATTTATTAATTCTACCAAACTTGGAGACGTAGATTTAGATTCGTTCTCACTAGGCAATATTATTCTTATCCTTATGTAAGGAATATACCTACTGGTATATTCAAGTATAACCTCCAATATTTTTAGAAGTATTTTTTTGTTATCGTTATGTGAATCGATATTAGACCCTATTTGCACTGTTGATTAAGTCTTAGCTACCAAGCAAATGAGACGATTTGATAAATTATTCAGTACAGTTTTTGGAGGACCTAAAGAATGATTTTCTAATGAGGCTCAAATGCATCGATTTTTATTTTAAACGAAATTAACTACATATGTATGAGTTACGCTTGTATGCACCTTACTAACGTTGTATTATCTGAGAAACTTTAATACCCCATTAAACCCTGCGGTAAAAAAATTAAAAAAACCTTTCTGAGTGCTGTACAAAAAGAACATAATCCAAGTTTAATCCATACTTCCATACTACTATATTAATATAAATATTATAACTGTGAAAGTAACTAAGTTTGTATGTTTGTTTGTTACACTTTCACGCCTTAGCCACTGAACCGATTGCGATGAAATTTAGCATGCAGGCAGATAGTCTATGATATGGAGAAGGTAAAGGCTACTTTTTACCCTGGGAACGTGAGGAAACCGCGGGGACAGCTAATATTCTATTATCAATTGTCTAGCCTCTGCTTTTATATCTCAACAATCACACTTGCACCAAAATTGAAAATATTATAATACCAAAATTATAGGTTCAAAAATTGAAAATTGACAGGAAGAATCCAATTGGAGTATTAGGTTACCAACGAGGATACCAACCAACACCTTCCAAAAGGCCTACTAATTACTTCCCCTTAGTTCCCATTTCCTGAGCATTCTTTCAAAAGGCTTGCCTTTTAATTAGTAATTAATGTCAGACGTTAATTGTAAATTAGATAAATGATCTTGGGACGTGACAGTGAAACAATTTTTTCCCATAAAAATATGTTTTTAGATCGTTAACATCGTTATATATGAGCGTTCAAGCAATTCACTATTATAAAAGAGATTCGTTAATATATGCTACACACAAAATCCTGTTACTCGATTTTTAGCTCTAAGAACATAAATAATAAAGGTAAGTTTTGAGATAGAGAGAACTCTCAGTACTTGTAGTCTCTAGATTTATTGATGCAACAACCTTTAAGGCAACAATAACAGTTATGTTAATTGGCATAAAACAAGACAATATTTACATTAGAATTCATGTACCAACTAAGCGTCCACGCTACGCGAAGCTAGCACGAGCTGAGCCACGAACGAACAGGATCAGTTTGTTATTCGCGTACCATGGACGGACTCGCAGCCTCCAACGAGCGTTCGGCTCGCGCTCGACTGCGCTCCGCGCGATGGTAAGTTTATTCACGAACACAGGAATTCGCATCGCGCTTGTATAACGTCCACACTTGACATCGCGAGCAACAAACGAATTCTGTTCGTTCGCGGCTCGGCTCGTGCTCGGTTCACGTAGCATGGACTGGTGGACTGGACGCACCGTTACATAATGTAAATTTTACGATTTCTACGGCAAGGGTTATAATAACGACTTTTACATAAAGGACAGACTTACAAATAAATAGATGCCGCATGGTAAAAGCACAGTTAAAAGTCAAAGCGTGCACACTTAGTTGGTGCATAGCTCTAAATTGTGCAACTGTTAATAATAAATCCGAACTCGTATATAAAATTTCAATCGGTAACTCTATAAACTCACAGATTATGTAAGAACCGTTCTAAATCTTTTTACTTCATGTCGTAAGCAAATCAATGAAAATTTGCAAACGTGGGATTACTTATTTTATGTCTGTGGAACGCATAGAAACATAGCGGCTGTGGGCGTAAGATAACTTTTGATAGGTACCAGGAAGTCAGTGATCCGTAACAGTTGGAATAGGATTGGAACCGGCCAAGCGTCACCGGGGCAGGTTGGAATGATCCCTCTTACGACGCGACACCTCCGCGTTTATCTAATGAACAATTAGTTGATATTGCAGGAAATTTAGATTTTACTACTTGTACTAGCTGTCCCCCGCGATTTCACCCGTGTTCGCGGGACAAAAATATCCTATGTCCTTCCCCATACCATAGGCTATCTCCGTGCCAAATTTCATCGTGATCGGTTGTGCAGTTAAGGCGTGAAAGCCTAACAAACAAGTTAGTATAAGGATAGATATTAAATTAATTCAGAATCTTTGAAAAAAACCTTTTCAAATAAAGATGTATGCAGTTTTAACCATCATCAACATCATCATCATCAGGCTATAATATCCCACTGCTGAGCACAGGCTTCCTTTCACAAATCAGGGTGAAAGGGAATGGGCAGATACTCCAACACGCGTGCCCACTGTGGTCGGTGGAGGTAGGCTAGTGGTCAACCTACTGTTGGAGTTTTCAAGCCGCCTAGAAGGCCTCCAACTAGCTTAACGACTATCACAATTAAGTGATAACCGGGACCAACGGCTTTGAGTGCCTTACGAAACACGGAAACGCTCGATTTGAAATACCACTGGGCGGTCACCCATCCAGGTACCGACCACGACGGTGGTAGCTTAACTTGCCGATCGATTAAGAACGGCTTATCATGCTACACCACGAGCGCAGACTTCAGTTTAAATAATAACTGACTTTTTTGATACCTAATGTTTATATAAAACATGTATAATATTTTTATATGTAACGCAATCATATATGGGTATCATATACAAGGGTAATAAAATGTGTATTTTCCTCATGGATTCACACATAATCAGGTAGCTTAAATTATCTAACAGTAATTACATTACTTCCTCAAACATAATATTCTAGCTTCCGCCTGGAGGCCATTCCAGATTCAAAAATTAATCATACAGTTCAGTCTAAAAATATTAACCACAAAATTTCATCAAAAAGGACGTATCAAGTACATAAAAAAAGAAAAAGGAATTTGGTATAGAACCTTTAAGAGCGAGCCTCCTCGAATTCCGTGGTTTGCTGATGTGGGACTAAGCAGATCGCATGTAGTCACTGCTTTTAGAGTGCGTTCCGGACACATTCCGCTCAATAAGTTTGCTTTTCTCATGAAAAAAAGTAATTCACCGCTATGCGAGGTTTGTGGTATTATCGAAGATGTGCAGCACTTGTTGATGGAATGTATCCGCAACAAAGTTGAAAGAGAAAGGCTTTTTACTGAGCTTAATTTAAATATAACTAATATTGGTACTCTGAATGACATCTTGGCCCACAAGTGGCGCGGCTAAGAGGTTGTACAAATTTGCCCATGAATATAAATAAGTTGAATTTGTGAGATTGTAATGTAGGTATATATTTAAGATTAGGGTATAATGGGACTTGCATGGTCAAAACTGTCAAAAGTCCATAAATAAAAACAGAATAAAAAAAGAAAGTTCATATTGTCAATGTTTCTACACTTGTCAGCTTTGGGTTCGCTACAACAAGAGAGCAATGAGTGCCATCAGAGTGCAATATAATAATGCATATCGCATTTTGATGAAGCTGCCCCGTTGCTGTAGTGCGTCGGGCATGTTTGCAGACAGTAGGATCCCAGACTTCTTCGCGATCAGAAGATCGCGTATAGCCGCGTTTTGGGCGCTTATCAGGAGATCGAGGAATGAGATTCTCAGTACGCTATCTGAGTGCCTGGATAATCCGATATACACGTGCTGGTTGTCTGTGCACCGTGAAGGTAATATTAGATGACCAAATACATTGTACGGAATATGCACTGTAGGTGCTGAACTGCTGACTGTTCTGACGGTGCTATTGCACTTTGTCTTTTATTTTATTTTTATTTTATTGACCTTTTGACCCTTATGCTATTGCGTAATTTTAATTTTAATTCTACTTTTGTATTTGTACTGTACATTGCATTGTATTCTATGGGTATACACCTGAAATAAAGATTATTATTATTATTCTCTTTATTTTTCTGATTCCTTAGAATTATTTTTTTATAACATTAATGTATAAAATCAAAAATATTATAAAAAAACCTAATCCTATATATAAATATGATTATTTTTTTTTACAATATTTCTATAAAAACAACTAAAAATGTTATAAAAAACCTAATCCTAGTATGCCGCCGGTAGCGGGGTAGGGCCCAAGCTACCGGTGGTTAGGGCTGCAGATTATTATTATTATTATCTCTTTATTTAGTTTTTTGTCTTAAAAATATATTTTTTACAACATTACAATTAAAAATATTATAAAAAAACCTAATCCCATAAACAAATACGACTATTTTTTTTTACAATACTTCTATAAAACTAATAATGTTATAAAAAACCTAATTCTAGAGTCCCGCCGGTAGCGGGGTAGGTCCCAAGCTACCGGTGGTCAGGGCCGCAGAGAGAGGAACCTCCTGACGATGCGTGCCGTGTCCAGAAGTACCGCTTTCTGTATCTGACCCTTGACCCAGCCATCTAGCGAGAGACTCTCAAGGTGTTGGTCGAGACTCTTCGCTATGAGACCGTTCGCCGAAACGACTATAGGAACAATGATCGTCGAATCAACATCCCACATGGCGGTTACCTCGTGAGCCAAGTCAAGGTACTTGCTGAGTTTGTCCTTCTCGGCCTTCACGAGGTTCTCATCATGGGGGATGGTGATGTCGACGAGCACTGCCCGGCGCTTCAATCGATCTGTCTTATTGGCTACAATAGTCCTGTCCGTGATGACAGATCGATCCCAATAGAGCGTGGCCCGACAATTTTCGAGAACTGGCGCAGGTGCGTACTTATAGTACGGTATTTCGGACTCTACAAGGCCGTATTGAAGAGCAAGTTGCTGGTGAATGATTCTGGCTACTAGGTTATGTCTGTGCAAGTACTCGCCGTTAGCAAGATGAGAACAACCGGAGATAATATGCCTGAGTGACTCTCCGGGACGGCGGCATGCTCGACAGATGTCGACCGTACCGTCCTTCAGGATATATTTCCGGTAGTTATTCGTCTTGATAACTTCGTCCGCAATTGCACAGACAAAACCTTCGGTTTCCCCAAAGAGGTCACCGAAGCGTAGCCAGTTCACCGACGCGAGCAGATCTATATCGGGCCCTGTTAGGGCCATGTAGAACCGCCCGTGTAGCTCCTTACTCTTCCATACGTCCTTGCGGTCCTCGGTGCTTAGCACCTTTGGTCTGCGCCAGTTCTCGTTTGCCAAGGATAACGGGGTGAGGCCCTTGTCTACTGCCACCACATCGCGATGCATCCCACACTCGTTGTCAAGGAAATACTTCCTAAGACTGTACACCTCGCGGTTGTGGAGGTTCTTGGCGTTTAAAAAGCCACGGCCTCCACTTTTACGCGGGATGTACAGTCTCATAACAGACGAGCGTGGGTGTAGCATCCGATGCGTTGTGAGCAGGAGACGGACCCTCCTATCCAGGGCGTCCAGCTCAGTTTGAGTCCACCTTAGTATGCCAAAGGAGTACGTGAGCAGGGGCATCACCCAGGCGTTGAAGGCGCGCACCTTGTTACCACCTGACAAAAGACTGTTCAGTACTTTTGTCAGGCGACAGAAGAAGCGCTCCTTCACAGCCCGCTTTATGTCCCCGTCCACAATACCCAACGACTGTGACATACCAAGGTACTTATAGGTTTCTGCTTCGGAGAGTGATCTGAGAGACATTGTCTCAGAAAGCTGTAAATTCGTTGAATTTACGACTTTCCCCCGCTGTACATGCATGACCGCACACTTATCTACACCAAACTCCATTTTGATGGCGCTACTAAAAACTTCAGTCATTTTCAGTAGCTCCAACAAATCTTGACGTTTTGGTGCAAATAGTTTAAGGTCATCCATGTACAACAGGTGAGAAATGACCTCACCCCCTCTTCGAAGCCGGCAGCCTAGTCCTGAATCCTTCAGCAGTGTACTGAGCGGATTCAAAGCTAGGCAGAACCACAGAGGACTCAAACTGTCACCCTGGAAAATACCTCGCTGAATCCTTATAAAGTCCTGCGGGCCAGAGGTGCCATCTCCACCACCTGGTTGACGAAGGACTGTGATCCACTGCCTCATACATGCGCTCAAGAAGGATCTTAGAGCTGTATCAACTTTATACAGTTCCAAGATCCTCTCCAGCCATGAGTGAGGCACTGAATCATAGGCCTTCTTGTAATCAATCCAGGCAGCGGAGATGGCTCCCCTATTCCGCCGGACTTGTTGGCAAATTGTCGTGTCGATGAGGAGGAGCTCTTTGGTACCACGGGACCCACCCCTACATCCATTTTGAGAGGAGGCCAAAATGTTATTCGCAACAATGTGCGTATTAATTTTTGCTCTCAAAATAGATGTAAGGAGCTTGTATAGTGTAGGCAAGCACGTGATGGGTCGATAGTTTTTCGCTTCCGTGGTACTACCAGACTTAAAGAGCAAGGAAGTTACACCGGTTGTAAGGAAAGTTGGCAGGGAACCATCCTCAAGGGCTTGTTGGAATTGCGTTGCCAAACGTTCGTGTGAGCATCGAAACCACTTTATCCAAAAGTTGTGCAATCCATCCGGCCCAGGACTTTTCCAGTTCTGGGTCGTACGGATCGCACAACTTATGTCAATGGGGCTGATGGTAATGGCCCCCATTGGTTCGATGGACTCACACTCACGTTTGACAACACTTATCCAGTCACCTTCGGTGTGTTGGATAGGCATTGACCAGATACTACGCCAGAAATTGATCATAGCAGTAGTATCCGGCAGCTGTCCATCCAACACACGTTGGTCGGTTCCCTCCCACTTTCGGTATACCTTCCTCTGGTCACTCTGGAAGAAGCGATTCTGTTGGAATCGATCCACACGCTCTCTGTAGCGACGAATACGGCTTGCCCACGCATAAACTTTTTGCTTCAAGAAGTCAATGCGCTCTGTGACACAGGCCATATAGTCGTGGGGTCTAATATCAGTCCCCGCAAAGGCCTGGGTCACACAGCGCATGACACGAGGGCGATTATTGCCCTCCTTGAAGCAAATCAGCTTTGCAATGAGAGTCCTGAACGTGTTGATACGCCGCTCGATCCGCACTTGCCATGCGGGGGCACCACCGACGGTCCGCGTGGCTCGGTCAGGAACAGGTAGCCTGACACGAGCAACACGGCACGCCGCGATGGCCCCACAGTACAGAATTGAGTGGGTATCAACTAAATCTTCACTAGCCCGTAGATACGGGTCTAGTAAAGCGTTCAGGGCTCCCATTAGCGCCAAGTTTCGTTTATTTGTGGGCAAGCGTGGTATTCGCGGCCTAGAGTTTGGTGCGGACCTATACAGCACAATCGCTTCCTCCAAAGTCCTCCTCAAATGCTCATTGGTTTGAGTGCTTACTCTGTTCACACAGTCCTCTTCGTCGGCACTGGGATCAACCGGCGCCGCCCCCGGTGCCTGGTCTGGTATCGGCACCGGAATCGGCGAAACAGCAGGTGGATCCCGCGTCAAAGTAGAGGCAGAGCGAGCAGGTAGCACTTCCAAGCGTAGCCGATCAAGTACAGAGTCATCCAGCCTCTTGAGCCGCTGGATGGCCCGCACCTGATCCGATAGGCGTTGCGCGGTCACGGTGATGGTTGGTTCAAGGGTCTGAAACAGAAGCAGCATCCGGTCACGATACGCGGACAGGTTGGTTCCCCCCTCTGTAGCCCTATAGTAGGCGCGCATGCAGTTTTCATTAATGGACTGTGTCCACCGCATGCGACGCACTATACCACCGGTAGCGGGGGCCGAGCGCGGGGCAGGATGTCCCGCAGGTCCCAAGCGTGCCGGCAGCGGTGGCCGTCCTCGTCGCGCAGGTGGTCGCGGCGGCGGGGGCGACGGCCCGCGCTCGTCGCTCGACTCGCTGGTGTCAGGCGCAGTGGCGAAATTTGCGCCCGACGAAGGTGGCGAGGAGCTGGCTGAGGCGGGCGAGGGTGGTGGGCGTGCGTTTGTGCGTTCCGCTGTTCCTTTTAGCCTTGATCTTGTTATCATTTTTGTTATCTTTTTGTCATAGTGACATAAATGTTATTTAATTTTCATGTTTTCGTAATAAATATTGCCAAATTTATTGATTACTATTGCTGCCATATTTGTTACTGTGTAATATAAAATATTTGGGGTAAATCCGGTGTAAAAATTTAAGATAAATATTTAAAAGAAATTTTATTCAATATTTAATTTTAACTCTACTACAAATTGGTAATGTTTTTACTATAAAATTAGCTAGACTAGGCTCTCTCTCTGTGCTATATCAGGATGATATTTTCAAGGTTTTTAAAATGCAACCTTAACTCGATGGAATAAACTATATTATCATCAACTAGTCCATCAATTTATTTAGAAAGCAACAGCCAAGACTAATGAACGAGTACAAAAGGTACCAGTGGCTACAACACTACAAAAGAATCTGGAATTATGTCACCGCCCGCCTTCCTCACGAATTTCCACCAAACGAAATTCCAAATTCAATTTGCATTTGAAGTAGGAATAAAAATTGTTCCCAAAGAAAATGCGGAAATCTGATGACGAAGCGCGATGACGAAAGTGAGGATTGTGTTATTTGTAAGGTCATCATGGAAGCGAATAAAAATAAAGACAGTTTTTTTTTTTTAAGAAATAATTTCGCACCAGTTTTTTCTTATTACATAGAATATGAGGCAAATAAGGTCAGGTACATGATATATGTTTATTGAACTTTATATAAGACTAGCTGTACTCCACAGTTTCACCCGCATAGCAACCGGGGTAGCTCTGGAATAACACTATCCCAGTAACCTGAAAATTCTCCGCACTGGCCGCAGCTGCCCCTGCAAATTTACAAGTCGCCGGTAAGTAAGATGGCGCGAGTATATCAACACATGTGGCATCCCATACCAACGACCTGCCGACACTCCACGGGATCAAAGACATACCATCCGGTCTCTTACCCCGCGCAACACAGACTGGTACCAGTACGGAAGGCACGTTAGCAACAACAAGAGCCCTGCGGATAATGTCATTAATAGCTGAGTGTCTTGATTCGGCCAGCATTTAGGGAGCACGAAAGCCCATGGTGGCCCAGCTCGTTGACGAGATCTCCGCAACGGCAGCGATGAGGTTGATTGGTCCTGCAACCAAGACGAATACAAATACACAGACTTAATGTTATACGGTCTAACATTGTCCCGGTATTTATGGATGGAATTGCTTGTAACCAGTGACCTGAGTCACTCTGAGAGACAGCAGACAAGCGCGCGCGGTCTGTATCTATAGAAAAGTTAGAAAATAATTTTAAAAGGCTTGTCCCACGCTCTCTGAGAGTGACTCAAGATCGGAATATTTGTGCCTGGACAAGCTTCCTGCCAGGCGTCTCTAGCTTCTATATAATTTTACGTGTATAAATAATTAAAATAGTACTTTTAAACCAACTGGAAGAATTTAAGTAGTTTCTAACGGAATGACAGCTGGAAATTCTACCCTAAAATGTATAGAATGGAATACCAGGGGGCCTACCACAAGCTCTTAAAACAAGGTTAAAATAACCTTATTTGTGTTTTGTCTTGTTTTGACGCCGGATGTCAATGAGGGACAAAAGACAAATAAGGTTATTTTAACCTTGTTTTAAGAGCTTGTGGTAGGCCCCCTGGATGTAAAAAGGAATCTTCCAGCTATTTACACAATACATTGTCTTCGCGTCCAGGATATGTATGATACACTAAAGCGCTCTTCGTAAACGAATAGGTACCTAACGCAACATTGACAATACAGCGCTTCTTTTGCAAATGAAAAACCCGCTTGCAAAGCGAAAGGCACTCTTTCAATAAACACAGTAAGGCTGCGTGCATTAATATAGCGATGTAGCGTTTGTTAATCTGCTTGTAAAGCTTTGAGAATGCCGTCAACTGCAAACTAGGAGGTTGATCCTGTCCAATAACATCGCCTACTTATATTGGTTCTGCAAACTCTTCAGGCAATCTTAAAGAAAAACGAGCTAAGAATCCTGAAATTATACTATCTTAGCGTGGCTAAGATTACTATTGGTTAAAATTACATCTAGAAGTATCACTGCATTGTTTTGTTATGTTTATGCAATTAAGTTATACGGGTTGTATACGACAATACGACATTAAATGAAGTACTCATAAATACGATCAACTTTTACTATAGGACCAACTTCGAAATCACATTTTTTTTACGGCTTTTCATACATTTTTTCCGCCGAGACATGTACCTTTTGTATGAAAAGCTGTAATTTTTTTTTCGATTTCGATGTACACCACCCCGTATGAACACTGGAAACGACAATTAAAATTTAATGTTTTTTAAACTACCTACAAGGGTAGCAAACAAACATACGGCCCCAATTATGGTAAGCGGTTACCGAAGCCTCAAAGTATATAAATACTACGTACAACCGAAGTCTATAGACACTTACGCCAATTTGATTTAGCCATCTCTACAAATATCATATTATGTTATGTAGACATCGCGAGATTCGCTGTTCGAGTAAACCCAACCTTACACCGTGCATAAGTAAGTGTACGAGCTGTACACAGATGACAATGCGAGCACTTACAATAACTACGCATTGCTTCTGTACACACTTGTGGACAAAACTAGTATTCACGTCAACAATTCACTATAACGCAAACAGACGAGAATATTAAGAAATTCTAAGACTGTTGATTCATCATATAAGTGTCTCAAGTGTTTTTTTATTCAATCTGCGTGTAGACCTTTTTTTTCCACTAAAACCAGTAGCGTTACAAGTAAGGGTTGGTTCCATAGTTGAAGCTATGCAGTATATATTGTATACTGTAGTTTTGATTGCTTTCAACAACAAAACACGGTAGTAATTACATGCGTATTTTTAAATAATCACAGAATAATGTCATATTTTTTTATACCACTAAGGTGGCAAACAAGAATACGGCCCGCCTGATGGTAAGCAGTTACCGTAGCCTATGGACGCTTGCAACACCAGGGGTATCACTCGCGCGTTACCGACCCTGAAGAAATCTCTTCACGCCCTTTTTTAAGAACCCTATAATAGCAGGGATAACGGTAAAAGCTGTGTAAATAACTTTATTTAATAATTTCAGATTAATTAATATTATGAAAATTGGTTAATTTAACGTTCACAATGATGGATGTATTTAATTTTAGTAGCAATTAATACAGAATATCCTTGAACTGCAAAAAATCGTAAAAAAGAAAGAGATAAACTTTAGTTAGTACATTTCGAGAGATTTCATTTTTATCGTGCTTAAAACTGTCGTAAAGTTAATTAAAGCACTGCCCCTTTCACTAACAAAGGCTGTTTCCTTCCCACGGAGCACGACATTTAAATTGATAGAAAAGAGGATTTAGTACATTACTTTAAACTTTGGGAATCCACCTTAAAAGTTTTGGAGAAGTATTTTTATTTTCGTGGTTTTATATATATATTTTTATTTATATTATTATATATTTTTATACAACTAAGTCGGCAGACAAGCATACGGCCCGCCTGATGGTAAGCGGTTACCGTAGCCACATGGACTCTTGCAACACACGAAGCATCGCTCACGCGTTACCGACCTTTCCCCCTCCCCTTTGAGCTCTGGCGACCTTACTCACGCGCAGGAACACAACTTTACACAACATAAAGTTATTTGGCTGCGGTATTCTGTAAGGTGGAGGTACTTCCCCAGTCGAGCTGCTCTTTGAGCGAATAAACGCTATGCTCTACCTATATATATGTCGGAGAATATAATATGTTGTCTTTTATTTCGGTACTTATTAAATTTATTTGTATGGCAACATCGTGTTATGGACAGCTCATGCTGTCAGTGTCAGTCAGTAGTGCGTTCGATCGAGGCTCGATTTGACACTCTTGCCTTCGAGACAGCGACTGCGCCGGGTGTGCGCACTGATTGCCAATAAAACAACATAGTGGACACCGACATCGAACATGTGGATTCTAATCCGTTGGAATCTGCGACATATATATATATATTTGGCAATTATAAACTTTTTTTTTTTTACCGACCAATCTCCTTCGTGTAACCCGTCAGGGTTATAGAGGATACACGATTTACACAATTCCCCCAGTGTCAACTGGGGGAATTGTGTAAATTATACACACCTGGCGCCATTCAAACAAGAAGTGAAGTGAAAATGTAGTGTTGTCAATGTGATGTACAGCAATCAAAACAACAATTGTCATCATTTGTGTCAACATTTTTCATCGTTTTTAATCAGCAAAAGTTTGAAAGTGAAATAAAACTTTTTACCTTACGCTTTTCTCCTTTTATTATAAAAATATGAATAGGGAGGTAGGTAGGCTGCATTATGTACCTACATATTTACTCTGATATTCATACTCAGTTCTATGGTAATTTTATACAACATGCAAAAGAAAAATAATATTTGTACTCAAGTAGGCGGTATTCACTTCAAGCTTCTTTCTGATATACTCGTACTTAGATTATTCAATTTTCTTCTCAATTTTACTATGTGTAGTCTATCTAGTACCACAATCTCACCGATGATGTGGACAAAGGTAAACACACATAGCCTAGACGGGAACTGGTTCTCAAGTGCAGCTGTCGGACGGAACACATCACTAGGTACTGGTGACCAATTTGAGGCTAGCTACCCCTAGGCAGAAGGGTGTAACAAAGGATTCTACCACCGTGCTATGATTTCCTCATGTTTTCTTTCACAGAAAGCTCAAGCTCAATGTAGGATTCGAACTCCCGACTTTTGACGTCACCAATAAGCTATCATCGCATTCTTTACTTCACTTCCAGCTTCACTTCTTGATGACAAAGCTTATGTAATTAAATGTACATCGGTAGCCCTACCGATCAAGCTATCCTTTGCCAATATAAGCTGACCTCTCATTGTACGGAAATCTTATACAATGTTACAGCTTATACTGAATTGTATAGCTTGATGTGTAGCCGTGTGTACAGGTCGGTTAACTAAAGCTGACATAGCGTCTATTACTGTCTATGCATAAGCGATTGGCGTGACGTCGCACTGCATGCGCATCATGAAAAGTCTATGCGTCTCTCTCGCGCGCGGTCAAGCTTATGAGAATGAAGGAGACAGTTATTGTTTTGATTTTCCTACTGCTCATAAAATATATAGAGTGGTTATAGCTTCATTCGTCCGTTAGAATTGTGTGACTGATTAGAAGCAATAATGTTATAAAACATAATGTATCATGAAATTGCATAAAATAGGGTACCTGGAACGTGCCAGCTTTAGTTAATCGACCTGTATTAAACAAGTATCTAGCTAGGTACATAAACAAAACAAGAAAACGATTTGTTTTCGCAAAGCAACTGAACGCATTCCGCGACACACAACAGGTTGGTCGTAAAGACTAACTCAACAAAAGTGCCATTCCGACCCCTACATACCCTCCAAGTCAGTCGTAGTCAGTAAACAACCTAACTAGGCGTCAACAAAGAAAAACAAAGGGATATTATGTAGTTTAACTAAGACAATATCATTTAAAAGAAGAAAAGGGTAGCCTATCCGTCTAAAGATATGGGATGGATTATTTTATGGTATGAGATTAATAAAATTGTATTGTATACGACGGTGTATTGTATTGGATAATTGTGGTGGATACGACAATAAATGAAACCACGTAAAGTACCCATAAATACTATCAACTTTTAGTATGGGACCTAACTCCTAACTAATTCGAAGTTGGCCCCATAGTAAAAGTTAATAGTATTTATGATGTTGATATTAATTTTTTAATTTGAAATTGAAGCCCATAATGTCCCACTGCTGAGCATAGGCCTCCTTTCACAATGAGGGTGAAAGTGAATGCACAGATACTCCACCACGCACCCACTGCGGATCGGTGGAGGAAGGCTAGTGGTCAACTTACTGTTTGAGTTTTCAAGCCACCTAGTAGGCCTCCAACTAGCACAATTAAGTGACAGCCGGGACCAGCGGAAATTCGGAAAAAGCTCGAGTTGAAAAACCACTGGGCGGTCACCCATCCGGATACCGTCCACACTAGTGATTGTTTAACTTTGCCGATCGATTAAGGGCGGTTAATCAAGCTACACTTAAATTTTGACGAATGATTTCCATTTCACCCAGTGAGTTACTTCCGAAAAAACATACACACGGAATTGGACTGCAGCTGGATGAAAGAAAAACGGGAAACCAAAAATATCTGAATGCACGAGATAACTTTTAGAGGAATGGTTCTAATCCATCAATCCCCATTTGGCCCGGACGTACACATACGATTCGAATCTCTATCGATAGTACGTGCAACGGAATATAGATTATCTAATGGGGTCCATGCTACGCGAAGCGAGCACGAGCCGAGCCTCGAACGAACAGGATTCGTTCGTTGCTCGCGATTTCAAGCGTGGACATACTTAACGAGCCTTCAACGAGTGCGATGCGAATCCCTATGTTCGTGAAAAAACTGACAATTGGGCGGAGTGCAGTCGAGCACGCTACGAATGCTCGTTCGAGGCTCGCAAGCCCATCCACGCTACGCGAATCGTGCTCGCGGTGTGCTCTTTCGTGGCTCGGCTCGTACTCGGTTCGCCAAGCATGGACGCACCATTAGGTTGTGTGAATAATGTTTACATGCACTTATGGTTAGTGACGTCATTTACTCGCAAACACATACTATTAAACTACGTTCTACTACGTCCCGTAGGTGCATGTGGGTGTTCTTAGTACCTAACTAACATGACATCGTATACTCGATGTGTGTCTCGTTTAATGTGTATTTGCGTTTATGTAGATTGAATACTGCTTATAAGCATACAATAGTTACTTCAAAAAGTAAATGGAAACGCAGTAAAACTCCAAGAAGTCTAAATCGTATTTATTTCTCATTATACAACGCTTATGTTGGTCAAAGAATTGCAGAAAAATAAACTGACGGAATAAGTTTCTCTCATTTATTGCTCTTCATTTGAATGAACGTGGACGTAGATTTTTATTTCAATGAGTTCGTAATCATAGTTTTTATATAATTCTTCAAAAATGAACCACCTCAATAATATAAAGTCAAGTTGCACCTACAAAAACCAAAGTGGCATAGTTTATGTGTCTACAAGATCAACGAAATTGGTATAAGTTCGATAGTAAAAGGAGGTAAAGCGGATCGGATTAGCATTTTATTTATTTTGAATCCGCTCCTCCGCAACACAGCGGGGTAAGAGGGAAGTAGGGGAGGAGGTTTACGACTCAACTTTACATTCAAGTCAGCAGGTTATGTCTGGACAGCTTACACGAATTCTCGCGAATTTCGTGATCTTAATAATTAAGAACGGTTAGGAGGGACCACGACCTTATTTTAAGTTTAATAGTCTTAATAAAATATAGATCCGTTTTGAATTTTAATAAATCCTTCTAGACTCTACCTCCTTATTACAAAAGCAAACCCAGGTTTTAAATAAAATAACCTCGTCTCTTTTTAACCGACTTCATAAAAGGAGGAGGTTCTCAGTTCGGTTGTATTATTTTTTTTTTATTTTTTTATGTTTGTTACCTCATAAGTACTCATAACTCCGTCATTTATCAACCGATTTGGAAAATAATTTTTTGTCTAGATGGGTACACTTCTCGTTTGGTACCATTGTCATCAGATCAGGATTTGATTACTTCTTAGTGTACTTTGAAGTCGGTTTAAGTTTTTTGTAAAACAGTCCAATTATTGATATATGATTTTAGAAAGTGACTGAGTGATTGTACTAAACTTGCTTTAAATCTACTTTTTAACCGACTTCAAAAAAGGAGGAGGTTCTCAATACGGTTGTATGTTTTTTTTTTTTTTTTATGTTTGTTACCTCATATCTCCGTCATTTATGAACCGATTTGGAAAATTCTTTTTTTGTCTGGAAGGGTACACTTCCCGTTTGGTCCCATTGTCCATCAGATCAGGATTTGATTACTTCTTCGTGTACTTTGAAGTCGGTTTAAGTTTTTTGTAAAACAGTCCAATTATGTTATAAGAGGGTTGGTAAGTTAGTATCAAGCGTGTATTGCAAGCGTCTATTTGGCTACGGTAACCGCTTACCATCAGGTGGGCCGTATACTTGTTAAGCGACTTTGTCGTATAAAAATAAAACCATCTGTATTATGTAAAACAAAAAGCTGTGACATAAAGAGATGCATGACTTGAACAACGTTTAAAACTTTGTTAATAGATTTTGTACGGCTTGCGGCCAGAAAATTAATTAACAATGAGTGAAATAAACTAGGATTACGTAAAGCGTTCAGGTCTGGTTATTAGTAGCTGGGTAAGCTAACTTTTTTATGGTTTATTGCAGATAGGACTTTAAATTGATAAGTTTGGTTTATTTTAAAATAATTTCGTGATACACACACACTGACACATCCCAAGATTATTAAATTAGACATTAAACTTACCTTCAGAAAAAAACGCAAAAAATTGGTAACTAAATTACTTATAAAATGGATGAGGCAAAGCGTAAGCTTATCGAACACGCAGCTGAAGTAAACTCGATTCTATTAAGGGCCCAATTTATTTGCCACTTAATACAAATAAGGTTAAGATTCGATGTTCAACGTCTTCCTATTTCTGAGAATATCCAGGCATAAAGATGATTATATTTAAGGCCTAGATTTTTGAACAGCTACCTTAAAGATATGATGGTATTACCATAATTATATAAAATTTACGGAGTAGTCTAGAAAATAAATACAAGACAATTCGCTGCTACCATAGAGAAAAGATCTATTCGTCCATGCTGCTACTGACTGAATTCTCAACGCCTCTGTCCGACTGTCTCAGATTTCTTACTCCTAAGCCAAGTAAATAGTATATGACCTATTGGTATTATTGAGCCCAAACACGAACTAAAACTCAAAATACCTCTGAGGGGATGGGATCCTGAGGGGTAGGGACTTTTAGTATGTTTTGTCTCCTATCTAGTCTGAAGAAAGTTCCAAAGTTTAACTTTCTAGGCTGCTTTCAACCTTTCCATCTACACCCCTTATGAACACTCATTGACCAGGCTATGTATTCACGCTGGTTGTGTGTACTTTCAAAATAAATATATTCTAATTAATTAATATTTATTTGCGCCTACTCGACACTTCATAGCAAAATCGCTACATAAAGTTGAGTTAATGAACCAAAAAATCAATTTGGATTTATAAATTGTTTTTCTCAACCCTCCTAACGACGCTAAAGTGCGGTCTGCCTCGTACTTGGCGAGCTTTTTGACACTATCCACGCAATCCCCATAAGTACAATCTCAAAATCAAGGATAAGTATGTCGAAAATGTTTTTTTTTTTTTTTTATACCACTTAGGTGGCAAACAAGCATACGGCCCGCCTGATGGTAAGCGGTTACCGTAGCCTATGGACGCTTGCAACACCAGGGGTATCACGCGCGCGTTGCCGACCCTAATATAAGAAAATATAATGATTGGCAATTTGCAATCCCCCTGGGATGTCAATGTATTAGTTATTACCATAGCCACCATACATCTACCTGCTTGTCAACTTTTTGATGAAATAAAAAATAAGTTCATATAAGTATTTGATATTTTATTTATATTTTCCATTTTATATCACCGCAATGCAGTGTTGCCAGGTCAGATTTATAAATTTACAGTGTTTTGGATATAAAAATACAGTATTTGGTATAAAAATACAGTAAATCACAAAGTTAAATACAGCGCTTTTACAGTAAAAAAATATACGATAATGTAATCAAATTATATATTTTTACTAAAATTATTATTAATCATTATCCGTTTCACTCAGAGATGGTTCGTTTTGATCATAAATTTTTTCAGTGAAAGCTGCAAGCATGCTACCGTTTGGTACAAAATTTACGCAACTGGTGGCACTGCGTAAAATGTGTTGGCGAGCTAATATGTTGCCCTTTATCGTATTAGTAACTAAGCGATTTCTTTTTTTTGTTTTAATATCGTTAATTTCGCTAAATTTTCTTTCACACTCTGCGTTAGAATTTGGTAGTGCTAAAGTGCATTTTAATTTATTTGGTGGTATTATTTATTATAACAAGTTGCGTGTGACGACTGAAATTATTACGTTACTTACAAGTTCAACATAAAATCACGTCAAACTATTCGGGTATCCGCAAAGTTACAATACTGCTTTACAATCCAGAAAATATATACGAAAAACATACATTTGCGTTTGGTCGAATAATAATTGTCTATTGTCTTTTGCCTGATAGAGTCACGGAGACACCATTCAAAAAAAGTAGACTGTTTTGGGGGATTTCCCGATCATTATGTACTAGAGTTAGAGCATAATTGCGTTTCGTTTTACGTAGACACTTAACAGATGTATCGTTTTTGAACGTTAAAACTTTATACAGTGATTTTCATACACTGTATTTTTGTAATACAGTATACAGTAAAACGGGAAAAAAGCAGCTAAATTACAGCGAATCTACTGTAATTACAGTGAACCTGGCATCACTGCCGCAATGCCACGGTTTCACCTGCGTAACACTTATCGTGCAATTATCGGAACGATTAGCGTGCAATAAATGATGCACTAATGGGTGGCCGCACTATCATTTGATTTGAGTTATCGCCTAACGTTAACGACATTAATAATGCCATTAGAAAATTTGCGCGCTAACATCCGACCATATCTGCGTACTATATCAAATAACGCGCTACCTCACGCAGGTGAAGCCCTTCGTAGGGTGAAGGGTGACTTGTAATTCTTCTGAACTGCTTCAATGGTTCGATTACACATCAATATAAATAACTTTTACTATGAAAACAACTCTGAAATCAAGAATGATATTGAAATACTAGCTGGCCCTTCGATTTTACCCGCGTTATCGTTTTAATTTTTTCCTTTTCTAAAATAAATGTATCCTACCTAAGTTACTCCTTTTAACATCTATCTGCCAGTGAAGGTCTCGTCGGAGTTTAGCCGGAATCTGACGGAAGGAGGAAAAATTCAAAATTCAAAATCATTTATTCAAATAGACCTTCGCAGGCACTTATGAAAAGTCTGACTCTAATACTGTAATACCGGTTCGGAAGGTTGCATTTGCTGAGAAGAGCCGGCAATAAACTCAGCAATTACTCTTTTCAAAACAAGCTTAGATTCATTACATAATATTTACATTCTAATCGCACTGACAACAAATTGCGTGCCCCGGCGCGGCGGCAAAACTACAAAGTAGACTGAATCTATATTTAATAAGTAAATAAATTGCAAATTTAAGCAGACCATTCCCCACAAGCAGCACCTGGAAGACAGACAGACAAAAAAATGGACTTTTGGTATAAGTACCTGCTATAATATGAAATGATTATATGATGCATATGAAAGTGCATTAGATAAAAAGCTGTAATTTTGACATAACAAACATTCACACTACACTTACACTTCAATTTTATTTATTGCTGTAGATTTCTCACAATATTATTTCAAAATAAATGATCACATTTGCTCGCACTTTGTCATCAAAATAGATCGAGACCTCCGGAGACCAGCGGGCGGGGAGCTTTTTCCGCCAACGCATCAGCTTGGCTATCCAAAGAGGAAACGCTGCCAGCCTGCTGGGAACGGAATAGGCAGCGACAGACTTGAGGAAATTTTCTATTATATAGATTGTAATTTGTACATATTTGTTGTGAATAAAAATAGTGTGAACAATTTTTTATCAGATATTATTATAGTCTATTATACTCTATTCCACATAGGATGAGTCGTCAAGGTCAATGGTTTTTTACCAATATCTATTGAAATATAATTACTCTGAAATACTCACAATATTTCATGAATCCTCGCTCTATTATAGTAGTTCTTTATTATATCGAAACTTGAGTTGCGGTTAAAAGATAACAATTGATTTCTATTGTTTTCCTCGCCTGCCCGGGTCGTCAAACAGTCAAAGTAATAACCACTGAGAAATCTAATAAAAACCAAGTGTCACCGAACTCATGCTATTTGAAATCTACTATAGTGAATCAATTTAATGAATCTAGTTTTAATTTTACCGAGTTCTGATGAGAAGGTACTTCCCATTAAAACAGCACTGGTGAAATACATTTAAAGCTTGTATCTTAAGTATGACTTAGGTACACTAGATTTTCCCTCCTTTAATAAATAACAAAAAAAGGCACGCGTGCGTATTGCCATAGTATACCTACGACATGGTTTTCCCATTTCAGCAATTTAATGTATCAAGTTCTACAGGTATTCAGTTTTAGGCTTGAATTGGACGTTGAATTTTCCACATTCGTCCTTTTCCATACAAAGTTATACAACAATGCAACAATACTTTGCTATTATCATTTATCATCGACTATTGATAACAGATGGATTGTTATATACAATTTGATTTATTGTACTTTATTTATTCGTACCTTCATCCACATTTCCGATGAAGAACGATTCTAGTCTCCGTGTCGTTATATATGCTTCATATTATTTGCCAAGTTTCATCAAAATGTGTTCAGTACAGTGCAAGTATGGGGTTTTCTAGCTATGCCTAAGAAAATACAGAACCTTCCTGTGAAAGTCCTATCGTAATAGGATTAGCTGTTTTCGAGAATAGCTCAATATTAACAGGTGTCAGAAACGTATTCTTTTGGCAGCCATACTGTAGTCAGTCACTCTTGTGACCTTGGTGAAATAAATAGTGTAGATACGTGGTCATCAACGTCATAGTTGTACTCGGCTTTAGATTTACTGCTTTCCCAATGCTTCTCCATTTTTGGCAGTTCGTTGCAGCGCGACTACATTGAAAATTACCTTCTATATCAGAAAAGGTGCATGTGAAGATGCAAACAATAGACAAAAAACTTATATAATTAGATACTACATATACTAGTTCTTGTTCGTAAATACATAAGTACATAATACCTATATACATAATTACACTGTCTTCTTCATTTTAGATAAAGAGCCAGTTGGCGGTTGGTCAAAATTGCACCTAGCATGCCACAGGCTGTGGGTCGATTCCCACCCAGGATATGCATGAACGTGTCTGCATGGCCTGAGCCTGGGTTTAATTATGTATATAAGATATATATTTAAAAACAAAAAGTAATAAATGTAGTATATCTGGTTTCCATAGTACAAGCTCAAATTAGTTTGGGATGAAATAACCGTGTGTGAGGAATGTCCCATGATATTTAAAAATAGTGAGGTATCATGCAGAAGTGAAGCGTACCAACGTCAAATCAACATACGCAGCGATCACCTCGCATTAATAGAGTAGGTAATAAAATGTGAGTAAGTATGTACGAGTACTATACAGCCTCATAGGCTGACGCAACATAAAATACATCATTGAAGTGGTTCACGAGATAAAAAGGCAAACAGTTTGGTTTTTATTTGTGAAGGATGGTAGGATTTCATCCAACTTCAAACTTAACTAGATCATGTGGAAGTTAAGATCGATACACTAACTAAGCTACCACTTCGTTCAAAGGGTAAAGCAATTAAAACTCTCCGAGTTTCCAACAACATGGCGTGCGTAGGGTTGTCGCAACTTTTACGTGCGGTTTTTTTTAATTGCTTCGGGATTGTAGACTTCCATTAGCTTACAATAAAGATGCGTTTTAAATATCTGCCATTTTATTTCATCATTTACATCTCTCTACTCATTGTGGGGGCGTCCCTTCCCATATCTATCCAGCGGATTAAGGCCACATGAATATTGAATTTTACGTAGTTAAATTATTATTAATTTTCCAAAATTGACAACCCTATGTATTGTGTGATAGTTCAATATACCAACCCTACCCTCAATGATAACGCCAAACGACACGTCTTATCATTGGCATTCACTTTTATGCGAAATATTTCAAAGGTAGCGAGAATCTTTTCATATTTGATAAAGCTTTTATGGTCTCCACACGTGTGTTATGGCCTTACCTTGCAAATGCATTCATAAAATCTATGTAGGTTTCTTTGCGTATATTTTGCATAAGAACTTTCCTTCACATGTATAAAGAATAGGTAAACGAAGATAACTGTTTTAAATAATTGGACTGTTTTACAAAAAAACTTAAACCGACTTCAAAGTACACTAAGAAGTAATGAAATTCCAGACACAAAAAGAATTTTCCAAATCGGATGTTTTTCACCTTACGCCCATGTGACGAGTCTAGCACTGCTTCTGATAAACGGCAAGGTTCAAAATAATGAAGCTTGCAACACCAGCGGGGCTACCGCATATTTTCGTTGTTATCATAATGAAGACCATTAATGAATTTCATGCAATTACGGTACACCAATGGTCTTCTTCGTACCACATGGATGAAATTCATTAATGGTATAAACGCAGGGGTATAACTCGTGTGTAACAAAAGTCTCGAAAAATCAACTGCGAAACTAAAACTTACAATAATAAAACTTATTATACTTAATGTAGTGCCTACTCATATTTAAGTAAACGATATTTCCAACTTGATAGTTAAAAGCTATTAAGGCGTGGGCGACGTCTCCAGTACAATTTACCAATCGGCCCACGCTGAAGCCCTTTGCCCATCATCTTTATGCTAATCTTGTTGCAAATCTGGTTGTTACTTATTGGGTCAGATCTAAGGAGCTTATTTGTAGGTTAGTGGTGAAATTTTAAGCTCCACTCTTTCTTGTTTTTTGCTTATCTTTTGTAATCATGAGGCATCGCTAATCGTATTACCTATTTATAGATGAAACGCCGAGAAAATGTACTACCATTAAGTATTAGAGCTCCCTTTCCAACATTTTTATTTTATTAATCCGAATCAAACTATATTTATTTAGGGTAAACCTATTGTATTATGATTTATTCGGTTTCATGCATAATTTAAGTTGTACGACGCGAAATGAGTACCTACGTTACTGATTCACGCACACTTACCGTTACGACTAGGTATATAGACGGGCTATAAGACTATAGAAAATAAAGAAGTAATAAGTTTCGCCAAGAATAACTAATTAATATACTTTCTGACTGGAAATGCGGAAGCTGCTCGAAGGTAAAAAGTTAAACGGCGTAAAGAGCTAAGAAAATTTATTCTAGAATAAAATTACACGAACTTAGCTGAAAAAAGTTGCTCCTAGGACGGTAGATAGATAAACTTTATTACAAAAGTATTCAACTCATATCACCATCTATGACGGAAACTGAAAAGCTTAGCTTCAGTTACAACGCCATCTATGATCTTTGTACGGAAACTTATAAGCTTTGTTCAGAGGTTTTAGTTACGATGCCATCTTGCTAGACACTTCATTGAGAACAATTTGTAGAGTAAGGAGACGTTAGTGTTTCAAAAAGGTTCTAGTTTCTTATATTGATAAAAGATGGCATGATAACATGGTAATATTTATTCAATATTTTAAAAGTATGAATTGTACGTATGAATAACTTTGGAAAAGTAATGAATTAGAGAACCCATAAATTTGCAAGAATGTTAATTTTGTGACGTCATTTTAAACCCAATCGTAAATTTTCCCATACTACATGATTTTTACATTACTATTTTATATTATAGAAGTCTAGTTTGGCACAATTCAATGTGAGACAGTTTAAATATGATGCAACAAGCTTTCATCTTCTATCATGGCCATTGGCCATAGCTGAACACTGAGACTACTGTCTACGGAGACATTTTATGTATGTCATCGTGATTTGATTTGGCACTCACTTATGGCTACGCAGATAGCGACAGTCCATTATGATAGAGTCTATCAGATAGATAGCTTACTATATTTACGAGCTATATCCGTCGCTATTGTTCTTCTACGAAGGACCGCGTTTTAGACCCTGTTTCGTAGAGAATTACGAGCATAGCTCGCTGTGAGCTTATTTATGTGACTGTGTAATAGACGAAGAAGCGTTCTGCGTTGAAGACTTTTATCTTCTGACTTTGAGGTATTCTGGATGTAAATATGTAGATGTGCCTTAACTTGTTGAATGCTGAGTCGAGTCGAATTCTTCAATCGACCTCCTTATCTTAATTGAACCTACCTACTTTGTCAATTTTCCCTATAGTTAAATACTTGTAAGTCTGTTGTCTGTTTATCTCTCCATGTTCCAGTTGACTCTACTACTGGTCCGTAATACAGTTAAACTGAGAAGCCTCGGGCTATAAACTCAGCAAGAGGTATTTTCAAGCTATAAGTAGATCGTATAAGTATTATAATTTACAAATAGTAGCCTGCGTATTGAAAAATAATATCAAACAAAGCGTCCTTGTTATTTGTTATACCAGAAATATTTTACTTAGTAACCGTTCTTACTACAATTCTGTTTTACTGAATGATGTTTTTTAGGGTTCCGTAGCCAAATGGCAAAAAACGGAACCCTTATAGATTCGTCATGTCTGTCTGTCTGTCTGTCTGTCTGTCTGTCTGTCTGTCTGTCTGTCTGTCCGTGTATGTCACAGCCATTTATTTCCGAAACTATAAGAACTATAATGTTGAAACTTGGTAAGTAGATGTATTCTGTGAACCGCATTAAGATTTTCACACAAAAATAGAAAAAAACAATAAATTTTGGGGGTTCCCCATACTTAGAACTGAAACTCAAAATTTTTTTTTTCATCAAACCCATAAGTGTGGGGTGTCTATGGATAGGTCTTCAAAAATGATATTGAGGTTTCTAATATCATTTTTTTCTAAACTGAATAGTTTGCGCGAGAGACACTTCCAAAGTGCTAAAATGTGTGTCCCCCCCCCTGTAACTTCTAAAATAAGAGAATGATAAATCTATAAAAAATATATGATGTACATTACGGTGCAAACTTCCACTGAGAATTGGTTTGAACGAGATCTAGTAAGTAGTTTTTTTTTAATAGGTCATAAATTGAAATTAATATCAAATACTCAGGTCTATACTACCATTTACTTATATACCTACAGGTTTGTACGCAACCCTCGGTGCGCGAGTCTGACTCGCACTTGGCCGGTTTTTGAATCTGTATAGTTATTATCACTTTTTTGTTGCTTCTGCTCCATGAGGAGACGAGCCTCTGCGCATGCAGTGTCTCTGGATTTTAGTGAAAAACGGAAGATTATTCGGGGCTATACTACCTAAGTAACTCTTACAAAACCTGGTCATATTTTCTAAATAGACCAGACTCCTTTCTTCTCTCAGTTTAGAATGTTCTTTGAAATTGCTCGTAACAGTTTTAAACTTTTTATAAAAGCATCGCGACATTGTAAGCGTTCTGAAACAATATGTAAAAGTTTCCATTTTACAGAAAAATATATAACCGTATTCAGTCTTAGGGTTGGCAATCATAGTTATAAGCTTTTTAGGGTTCCGTAGCCAAATGGCAAAAAACGGAACCCTTATAGATTCGTCATGTCTGTCTGTCTGTCTGTCTGTCTGTCTGTCTGTCTGTCTGTCTGTCCGTGTATGTCACAGCCATTTATTTCCGAAACTATAAGAACTATAATGTTGAAACTTGGTAAGTAGATGTATTCTGTGAACCGCATTTAGATTTTTACACAAAAATAGAAAAAAACAATAAATTTTGGGGGTTCCCCATACTTAGAACTGAAACTCAAATTTTTTTTTTTCATCAAACCCATAAGTGTGGGGTGTCTATGGATAGGTCTTCAAAAATGATATTGAGGTTTCTCATATCATTTTTTTCTAAACTGAATAGTTTGCGCGAGAGACACTTCCAAAGTGGTAAAATGTGTGTCCCCCCCCCTTTAACTTCTAAAATAAGAGAATGATAAATCTATAAAAAATATATGATGTACATTACGGTGCAAACTTCCACTGAAAATTGGTTTGAACGAGATCTAGTAAGTAGTTTTTTTTTAATAGGTCATAAATTGAAATTAATATCAAATACTCAATCTATACTATACTATGGTCTATACTACCATTTACTTATATACCTACAGGTTTGTACGGAACCCTCGGTGCGCGAGTCTGACTCGCACTTGGCCGGTTTTTTTTATATATTGAGGTTCCTTGCAACGTTATTATAAGAACGTTTCCCTAATATTACTGTTTACTCCTTGACTTTTTATTCGTCTTAGAAACGCAGCCCACATAATGTAATCAATGAATATTTTTTTTGATAATTTGTGTTACCTATAAAAAAAATCTTATTCATTATGAGTGACGCATGACGTAGTTTTAAACACCCTCATACGAGTGCAGTCTACTCGAGTCGTGCTCTGGGTTGGTATATTCTACCATTTTATATGTACGTAAACTTTCATGAATTTTAATTCTATTTTAAAAATTATACAAATGATAAAAAAAAAAAAAAAAAAATATTAATACCTTTTCATTGGTTACATTACGTGGGCTGCGTTTCTAAGATAAAGTCACGGTGTATACTGTTTTACAAGTCTTTCTAATAGTCAGCTTTAGTCCTAATAAAAGTTAAATTCAATTGCAATTCATATAATATACAAATCTATTTTTATAATTTCATAACCTACTAAAATTTTGAACACATAGAACATATCTTGGAATTAAACTTAACAGACTCTTTACTGCGGCCTTACCCCACCTCAAAAGTGCTCCTTTGATCCTGCATATCAATAAAAGTAACCAATCAATAATTTTGAAAAAAATATATAGTACAGTTGAGGATATATACTGACTCCTGTATGATGTGAAAACACGATTCCTAAACATTTTCTCGATAGAAAAAAATCTCAAACTTCCCTCTGAATTTTACAAATAAATCGCATTAGTCAATTAATACTTTACCTATACTAATGAAACTTTTTATATAAACTGTAGTTAGTACAATACGTGTACCATATGATTTGAATTTAAAATAATGTTTTATTTTAATTTGTTAGAAATTAAATCTCAAATATTTCGAGTGGTACGATGCGCTGCCGCACAGATTCAGTCGCGCTCCGGCGTTCGAACGGGGAACCCGTGTCTCTTGCTCTCACGACCCACGTAGATACGTACCTAATAAATTATAAGTGAAGTGTATTTTGTTTTAAATGGGAAATGATCGAGACAAGAAAAGAAAAGATGGAATTGGAGAAAAGAAAATGCTACACATATTAAGAATAAAATATTGAAGTAAGTACCTACCTAAAATGAATCATAATATGTGTTTTTACCTAGGAAGGCATTTTGGTTTGTATCTACCAATAAATTCTGAGTCTGATTATTGTAATGGGTAAGAAAAGTAGGTAATTTCCAGTATAAGCTCCTCTGATCTGACCTTCCATTGTACGGAAATCCTATACAATGCGAGATCAGCTTGTACTGGAAATTTATATCTTGATGTGTAGCCGAAATAAAGAAAATATAGGTACCGGACGTGGACCCGTGCCCGTAAGTATCAACCACCTAGCTAATTAGGTTAGATACTAAAATGTTTTCACAACAGCGTAAGTAAAGCATGTACATTTAGGTTCCTACCTACTATGTAGGTATATATTATGCAGTAAATTGAATTTCTACAATAAACATTTTATTGGTAAATATTAGGGTAGTCATTCAAGTAAATGGCCACGGTCACATATTATTTTATTAGTATGAGATAAAGAGAAGTAAAGCCTATTTTGTTACAGAATGCAAATACCAACGTACATACCTAATCATAATTGTACCTACTACATACATTTTTCATTTTCAGAAATAAACAAATACCCGATTCTGACTGCAATACAGAAAATGTACCGCACGTGGACCCGTGGCCGTGAGTATCAACCGCCTAGCTTATTAGGTTAGATACTAAATGTTTTCACAACAGAGTAAATAAAGTTTGCACAGGTTATTAGGTAGGTATCCAACTTCTTGGTAGGTACCCACCTACTAGGTTGGTATATGTTATGTAGTGAATTGAATTACTTCAATAAATATCTTATTGGTTATCCTTACTACTATTATAAATGCGAAAGTGAGTTTGTTTGTTACGCCTTCACGCCTCAAATACTCAACGGATCATCATGAAATTCGGCATGAAGATAGCCTATGGTATGGAGAAGGACATTGGCTACTTTTTATCCTGGGAACGCGGGTGAAACGGCGGGGGACAGCTAGTTCTAAATATAAGGGTTAAATATTAGGGTAATCGTTCAAGTAATTGGCCACGGTCATATTATTATATCATTTTAGTAGTATGTAAGAAGAAACGTATAGCCTATTTTATTACAGATTGCAAATACCAACGGAACACATGGATGCCAGTAGTTCTAAACATGCAAACGAACCTGATTTGATGGCTTTACAAACTGTAGAATTGTGAGTTTATCTAACTATCGTTACCTATTAGTGTGTACTTTAGTGTAAGTAACTCTTTCTGTCTATTATCTTTTTACATCTTAACTTTTTTCAATACATATAATTCTTAGTTTACATACATATAATATATTTACATACATTTTTTTCTCATATATAAGTTTGAATGTAATTGGGTACCTTATTTCTGCGTTTCTTAACTTATTATTACTCACTTAGAACGAAGTGCTAGTTACATAAATTACATAATTAATTTATTATTGAAACTGGTTATTTCAGGTACGTAATAAACTATTGTGGAAGCGAAGCAGAGCATATAATATGCTGCATATTATTCCCGTGGATGGACGAAGAATCATCGATTTGGATCATTTTTTAAATCACTTCAAACAATATGTAATCACAACAAAGTGTTTGGATGTACATTGAGTAATGTCCACATTATTGGAGAAAAAAGAAATGGACTACTTTCCAAATACACGTTGAAATGCAACATGTGCAATTTAAAATTTAGTCTCGACTCGGAACCCAAATCAAACCAGGATTTAAATAAAGCTGCAACATATGGCATTATATCTACTGGTATTGGCTTTTCCCAATTTAACGAATTATATTCATCAATGGATTGCCCGTCTTTTACTTACTTATTTATTTTCCCGTAAGAGTCTTCTCAATAGAAAGATGAAGTTGGTAAAGTCGTTCTCAAGTTATTGCATGACCAAGGGAAATAGGGATTAATTTTTATATATACATAGAAATCTCTAATAGGCATGTTTAGTTTTTCTTACATGCACTAGAATTTGACTTGAATTTGATGTTTTCCCTTTGAGACCGCACCCGTAGCTGGTATCAATAAGCCAGGCCGACACACTTATTAATCCATATTTTGAAAACTACTGAACCGATTCTGAAGAAACTTTCACTGTTCCCTTAGTTGAAGTAAATGTAAATTAAGCCTACAATTTGTACAATTGCAATTATTTAAATACATTTAAAAAGATAGTCAAACATAAGTTATGCAAGAAAGGGTACTATAAAGTTTCAGAATTTGTAGATGACAAGAATGCATTTGAATGAATTGTTCGCTTCGCAGGCTATTGTTATATAATAATATATCGTTTGTAAATTATAATACTTCTAAGTACAAATAAAAAGCTTGCTGAGTTTTTTGCCGGAGTCTTCTCAGTTCAAGTTGCATTTGGAACCGGAGTAAGTTTACGTTCATAAGTGCCTCATTAGGGCTTATATTGAATAAATACTTTTTGATTTTAATTTTTTACCATATTCCTAACACCATGTGATCAAAATGAAATAAATTGTTTAATTAAATCGCTAAATAATACATCTGCAGAAGGATATGACGAAATCGCTACAAAAGTAATTAAATACTGTAAACAAGAGCTTTTTTTTTTTTTTTTTTTTTTTATACCACTAAGGTGGCAAACAAGCATACGGCCCGCCTGATGGTAAGCGGTTACCGCAGCCTATGGACGCTTGCAACACCAGGGGTATCACTCGCGCGTTGCCGACCCTGAAGAAATCTCTTCACGCCCTTTTTGAAGAACCCCATGCTGTACTCCATTGGGAAAACCACGGCGGGGAGCTCATTCCACAGTCCGAGCGTCCGCGGAAGAAAACTCCTTTTAGCCCGTACAGTTCGAAACAAATCTGGTTTCAATGTGTGAGGATGGACTCCCCGTCGATGGCGAGAGTTGCGATGGTAGAAGGTAGCCGTGGGCATCAAGTCGAACAATTCCTTAGAACACTCTCCGTTGTACAAGCGGTAGAACACACATAAGGAGGCAAAGTCTCTCCTCAGACTGAGGGGCTCTAAATCGCTTGTGAGCTCGAGATCGTCAACAATTCTTACGGCACGTCGCTGAACCGAGTCTAAAGGCCCAAGCTGGTATCCAGGTGCTCCCGCCCATAGATGACAGCAGTACTCCATATGAGGCCGGACCTGCGACTTATAAAGTTGCAGTCTTTGCCCCGCTGTGAAGTACTGCCTCGCTCTGTTGAGCACTCCAAGCTTTTTGGATGCCAGCTTAACCTTGTCTTCTAAGTGACTTCGGAACAAAACCTCGCTAGAAATGTCGACGCCAAGGATCCCGATGCTTTGGCTGATGTTCAAGGAGGTGTTCTGGAATTGTGGAGCCACAGACCATGGGGTTTTCTTAGCGGTGAACGCGCAGGCTTGGGTCTTGGTGGGGTTGAAATGGACTAGGTTTAGTCGACCCCAATCGGAGACACTAGTTAGTGTACTCTCGATTTCAGACACCAGCCGTTCGCGGCTTTCTTCCACCTCGGAACGAGGGATATTTGCACGGCCCGTGTAATAAGCGTCCCCTGTACTGTCTTCCGCATAGCAATGAATGCCGTCAATAGACAGCATATCATTGATATGCAGAAGGAACAGTGTTGGGGACAGCACAGAGCCTTGCGGGACGCCGGCATTTATGTCCATGCTATCGGAGCAGCTACCGTCGACGACGGCTCTTATGCATCTGCTGGACAGAAAGCTGGCGACCCATTTGCATAACCCCTCGGGAAGCCCGTATGCTGGTAACTTCGTGAGAAGACCCCTGTGCCAGACCCGATCGAACGCCTTCGCCACATCTAGGCTCACTGCCAATGCCTCACCTTGACTCTCGATGGCGAGTGACCAACGATGCGTGAGATACACAAGGAGGTCACCAGCTGAGCGACTGTGGCGGAAGCCATATTGGCGGTCGCTCAACAACTCGTGATCCTCCAGGTATCTCAAAAGCTGCGTGTTGATCACACGCTCCATGACTTTGGAGAGAAGGGAGGTGATGGCGATAGGCCTGTAATTCGTCGGGTCTGATCTGTCGCCCTTTTTGGGACTGGGTGCACGTGGGCAGTCTTCCACGAAGACGGGACTTCCTTTTTGGTGTAGGAAAGTGCGAAAAGTCGCGTCAATACTGGACACAATTCAGGAGCACACCGTTTCAGCACCACTGCCGGTATGCCGTCTGGCCCACTCGACTTATGGATGTCCAGAGAAAGCAATTCCCGCCGGACCTCCCGTTGGGTAATGTTTATCTCCGGCATGGAGCTGGCACACCGCGGAATCGTAGGCGGTGTGGCGCCCCCGTCATCCAAAGTCGAGTTCGAGGCAAAGAGAGAGCCTAAGAGATCCGCTTTCTCCTTAGCACTATGGGCCAAGTTTCCGTCCGGCTTACGTAGTGGTGGCAAGGACGACTGGCAAAAGTTCCCTTCAGCAGCTTTGGCAAGAGACCAAAAAGCGCGACTCCCAGAGGGAAGGCTACTCAGTTTCTCACCAACTCTGCCGACGAAATCGAACTTAGCCCTGGCAATCATTCGCTTACTGGATCTCGAGGCGGCATTAAATTTGCGTTTCGCATCAGAGATGTTAGGGTCCTCATTAGTTCGGGCCGTGGTCCAAGCCTCATACAAAGTCTGCTTATAATGTCTAGCTTCTTTGCAGGGCCGATTAAACCACGGTCGTTTCTTCACCCCTGCAGCCACTAGCGGGTTTGGAATATAACATTCCATTCCCGCCAGTATCGCCTCAGCGACAGCAACTGCGCAGGTGTCAGGATCATCTGATGCGAAGCAAAGCCGCTTCCACGGGTAGCAGCTACCCGTAAGAGAGGTAGGGCAAACAGGCATAATTTCCCGTTCGAAATTCGGAGCAGCCCAACTGGGGAAGTACCTCCACCTTACAGAAGATCGCAGCCAAATAACATCATTTTATTGTGGTTTTGTGTTCCTGCGGTGAGTAAGGTCGCCAGAGCTCTATGAGAAGGCGCTGTGCTGGCAGTGTGTGGGGACCAGCAGTGTAGAACTGCCGAAGGACTGTGCAGGCGTGGCATGTTGTTGCGGCGGTCAGGGAGACCCGGTGAAACAGCTGCCCGCTGGCTGCCCGCAGGTTGTTAGGGTCCCGAACCCAGGGATCACTTAATCTCCGCCCTGGGAGGCTGACCCGCCGCCTCGCGCATAATCCCTGGTGCAGTTGGTCGTGCCGGAGGAGGAGACCGGAGTGGACTCGGCCGACTGTGTCAGGGGGGGACCGGGGGCCCTTCCGTCTGCCGCACCAGCAAACCACATCACCTGTACTGCACCCCGGTGAAACAAGGGGCAAAGGTGCGCTTTGCCCCTTCCGCTGCCAGCACAGCAATTTCTCTCAACCCTTCCCTTCATCTCTTAAAAATGGCCAGAAAACATAAAAGGAAAAGAAGTTTGCCAGCGGCCGCCCCGTCCACATTCTCTGTGGACTTCTGTAACATCAGGGGCCTTCACTCTAACCTCAGTGCAGTCCACCAACACCTTGAGACTGCACAGCCGACCCTGCTATTCCTTACTGAGACGCAAATATCCTCCCCTGATGATACATCGTATCTTCATTACCCCGGGTACAAGTTGGAGCACAACTTTGTGCGCCGTGCCGGGGTATGTATGTACGTCAGGGAGGATATTTGCTGTCGACGTCTTCATGGCCTTGAAGACCGGGACCTGTCAGTTTTGTGGGCGCGCGTAGACCACGGCGGTCACACCCGAATTTACGCGTGCCTTTACAGGTCCCACAGCGGTGACGCGGACACAATCCGGTTATTTGAGCACCTGCAATTGACGACTGACATAGTACTTGAGCAGTATCCTTCTGCGGAGTTGGTGGTTCTAGGAGACTTTAACGCTCATCATGTTGAGTGGCTTGGTTCTCGGTCCACCGACTTCGCGGGGAAGACTGCTCACGACTTTACCCTGGCCTATGGCTTCTCACAACTGGTTCTTTCTCCTACGAGAATCCCAGATATTGAGAGCCATACTAGCTCCTTACTGGACCTTCTGCTGACAACGCGACCGGACAGCTATACAGTGACAGTGGATGCGCCACTCGGCTCATCGGACCACTGTCTCGTCCGGACGCAGGTGCATTGCGCGCGGCCAGTTTCGCTCCGGTCACCCGGGCGTCGTCGCGTGTGGCATTATAAGTCAGCAGACTGGGATGGATTGCGTGAATACTACGCATCGTACCCGTACGCGGGTAGCTTAGCCCGATTTTAGCTCATTTAATAAATCTATCCTTTGAAAATGGTGAATTTCCAGACTTATTCTCTCTGGTCAAACCACTACACAAAAAAGGCGATAAATCGAATATAAATAATTATAGACCAATAACGTTAGTACCGATTCTGTCAAAGTTATTCGAAAAAGCTATGCATAAAAGGATTATGTCGTTTGTAAATAAGCTGAATATTATTAAAGAGGAGCAATTTGGATTTCAGAGTAAAAAATCCACTACATTAGCTGCACTGGTACGTGAAATAACAGATTCTCTCAACTCAAGACTGGCAACGTCTGTTATATTCTTTGATATGTCGCGAGCTTTCGATTTCGTATCACATGAGCTTCTAGTCACTAAATTAAATAATATTGGCCTACGAGGTACAGCGCTTAAGTGGTTGCAGACTTATTTACAAAATCGGGAACAATATGTCGAGATAAATTGTTTAAATAAAGAACTGGCACTAGTTTCTCATAAATCGATAAATAGAGTTAATGGCTGTGGTGTGCCTCAAGGTAGCGTCCTGGGGCCGTTGCTTTTCTTGATCTATATAAACGACCTTCCGGATGTGACTACAAATAAATGTACCCTTTTTGCTGATGATATATCAATAATTATAAGTTGTAATAAAAATTAAATAAATAAATTCATATACGTATAGAACAGATTGAAACAAACATCCGCGCGTTCTACTATATTAGCAGCGAACCATGGTCACATAGCATCTACATTAAAATATGGGTTACTTATTTGGGGAAATTCTCCAGATATACATAAAGCATTCATTGCACAAAAGAAATGCGTTCGAGCAATATGTGGTGTACCACCACATGCCTCATGCAGGCCCCTGTTCGATATTCTGGGTATATCTCTTCCTTGTATGTACATACTTGAAGTTGCATTATTTGTAAAATCTCATCATAGTTATTTTAAAACAGGGCAAGACATTTATCCAAGAAGCACAAGGCATCCAGATCGATTGGTCTTTGACAATCCGCCTCGAATGGCTCTTTATCAAAAGCAATGTTTTGCAATGTGCATAAAGGTATATAATGCGATACCAAATAACATTAAAACACTTCCACTGATACGTTTTAAATGTAAATTGATACAGTGGCTAAAATCCCAACATTTTTTTTTTGGTTTTTTTTTTTTTCGTTGTTCGTAGGCTAAATTGTATTTGACATGTGAGTAAAATAGACAAAAAGTTAACATAGTCAATTAAATTAATATAATACCTTGTTCTTATATGTCTGTGTATAATACTTAATTTTAGTAAATGAATATTTAAATTGATAACGTGTTTTTGATTTAATAGTAATTTGTATTTTATTTAATAATTATACCTAATGTACCTAGTGTACCTATTTGCATGCTTATTATGAAAGCTGAATGTGCTGAATACTATAACAATGAACTGTATAAATTTTAAGACCTTGTAAAACCACATTTAAAGCAAATAAATGATATTCTATCCTATTCTTTGATTTTATTTCCATACCTAGTAGTAACTAGGTATGGGAATCTAGTAAGATGTCAAATACTGGTGTATTTACCCTATCGTGCGGCGCTTTAGTACTTTTCTACAATCGTTTTATTTTATTTCCATACTTAGGTCAAATAACTGTGTATTTACCCTATCGTACGGTCGACTCGTGAGTCGTGCGTGACTCCTTCCGGGCTGCCGTGTCATGAACTCGTGCGAGTGAGATAGTTGCGACTGCGCGATGCGGGGGCTGCACGGCCGAGCCATGAAGCGGGGGCAAAATGTGGATTTGAGCTGGGGTAGTATAAGCTCTTAAGACTCAAAATCAAAGATTTTCATAGGGCATCGTGCCTCTACCCAGATGGATAATCCGCCTTACTAAAGCATGACATTTAATTTCACTCCGCTTGAGGGGCTCCCTGAGCAAATCGCTCTCAGTTCGTACTGCGCACGGCTGTCAAATACTGTCAATTCTGGCTTGTTTATTTCATGTTGCCATAGAGGCGACTATCCTTCTGGACATTTTAAATTCTTTGCTCAAAATCTGTTAATAGAATAAAGTGCAAGTGAACACTAACGTTCTCTGAAAGGATATTGACAGTCGTATCTGTGTAGTCGTATATGTGGGCTACTGCCCAGAGTGGACACATAGTGCATTATATATACCTTAGGCTGTCACTAGTCTGTAAACCAAAGCGCTTCAAAATCTATCACAGGAGTCATGAGAAAAAAATGTTTTTTTATTGAGAGCAGAACATTGTCAGTCTTCATAAGGAAGTTGGACTAAGTGCTGCCCAGAATGAGCACAGATTCTTAGGCTATCATTAGTATGTAAATTAAATAGCTTCAAAATCTATCCTAGAAGTCTCTTACTCACGCACTGGAACACAACATTCAGTTATTTATAATAAATAAATAATAAATATCCTGGGACATTCCTCACACACGGTCATCTGATTCCAAAAACTTGTATAATACATAATACAACTTTATAATAACACCCAGACTCAGGACATACATACACGCTTCAATAACTCAACGGATTTGGATGATTATTTTTATGATGCACACAAGTAGAATATGTTCTGGATTAACACATAGGATACTTTTTATCCAGAGGAGACACTGGAAAGGCTTGGGTACACGGGTGAAAAGGCGGGGCGCAACTTATAATATAATAAGAGATTTGTAAATGGCATAGGATCATCTATTTGTTTACTTTATTGTATAAATTAAGCTGTAAATCCTAAGAGTAAATAAATAAATAATTAAAATATAAAACATCTTTGGTAGAGACAGATGGAATATTTAAAATATTGAGTACCTTAGTGGTGTTTTTCTTCTGCGGTATTCTGTAAGGTGGATATACTTCCCCAGTGGAGAGTGCTCTTTGAGCGAATAAACGCTACGCTCTACCTCTCTTGCACTTGCGTTGTTTGTAGCGAGTCAAATCGACATGTCGACCAAAGAGATAGACAATCACGCTCTACCCTGACTGATCCAGGGCTATAGACGACGCTGAGCACACCCCTACAATTTTATTAAAAACATTGGATAAAGAAACCTTTAAAACACACAATAAGGCTATTTCGAAACATTCACGAGTTATAGTGGAGTTTTGAAAACTTTGACAAGTGCGTAATGCTGGCATACGGCGTAGAAACGTGACCGCTAAGGGTTGGCTTTATACTACGCTGTAGCTATTATAAACTAAAAAGATATAGATAAAAAAAAAACAGTAAAACTCTATATGTATCTATTATACGCAGAGAAACAATAAATTCCAACAAGATTTTGAGGTGAAAATGCTACAAAATGTGCATTGAGTATTGTGTACGACCAGTTTCGTTGCATATAAAAACAAATAGCTTATCTCAAACTCATTCGACTGGTGATCTTAGAATATGGTAAGCATTAAAAAACCCTGTAAACTTAACTTTGTAGGTACCTATGATAAACTAAAATAAAACAAATCTGTCAAGTGAATATAGAATGCATTCCATAGGGTTCCGACAGGATAATGGGTTCATGATTGCGAAGTTAATCGACTATAGTTAGTGAAATAAAACAGTTTCTTTTGGAATTATAGGTTTCCTAACCACTTCAGTACTTCATTACCTAACGCTGTAATTTTTTTCAGTTTTCAGAACATACGTAAGTCATGTAAAATGCAAAATAAGCCCTTTATATTCGTATAAAGAAAAATATGTCTAAAAAAAAGTAAACACACTAGACTTTGATTCAGTCAGACCCATTCAACGATTCTCTATTAAATATAAATAAAGCTGGCCAAATGCGAGTTTTTTCTGACTCTTGCACCTAAATGTATTTTTTTGCCGACTTTACAATAGCCTAGACTAGACAGAAAGGACTTAATTTGTACATTAAAAAACAGGTGCTCAGGTGCCGCGTAACTGGTGGTATTCGTAACGAACACCATTCATTATTTCAACCAATGACGCGCACGCGTTACGACGCGACGATGACCATTCGTGGGACCTGATTGGATGAAATGAATTCATGGTGTTCGTTACGATTACCACCAAAGTTACGCGGTAGAACGCCCCTGGTTTTTATTTTCTTTTATGTTGTGTACTTTTCGATTATCCCCCCTTATCTCCGAAGTTCGCAATGCGAGTATCAGAATTAATTACAGTAGATGAACATTAATTAAAATATTACAAGAAAAATGGAACAACATTTTTAATTAGAATTCCTCAATCAAAATTCCTTCACAATCAAACTTTGTTATGCGTTCCGGTGTTCTACTACAGTTAAGATCCAAACCAGGGTTATTGCCGATGCAGGTTTTTTTTAATATTAGCGGTTGCTGATGCTGATTTTTTTGAGATTAACAACAAGTAGTGTCAATCAGAAGTCCAGACCTCCAGAGGTAGAGCACCTTTAGCGGTACGCGAATTTTGATTAAAAAACATGAAAAATAGTCATAACAGGGTGCAAGGTGTCCCCCCTTATGTTATTCTACCGCGGTTGAGTAAATTTATCCCAAAATCCCCGCTTGGGCTCCCCTACTATAAAGCTCAGGTATCTTTCTAGAATAAAGGATATTAATATGAACAGGTAGTTTGTAATCAATAAACGAATAAATAAATTACGCCGAGCTCGACCTAGGTTAGGGTGGTGGGCTGTGGGCCAGGCTGCCTAGGGTATGAGGAAACGTCAATAGCTTGTATTTAAAAATACCATGCACCCCGATGCATCCCATGCCCAGCATTAAAAGGTACTCCGGGACCTATCTAGGACGCCTATAAACCTACCGGAAAATGCACACTGTCGAACATGCATACACATAATAAATCATGAAATGTCGAAGATCATCGGAAACTGGTCATTGGGTACCTGCGTAGTTAGCATAGGGCGCATGCGCGCCATCATCGATCCTCCACGACGGCCGCCATAGGGCTCACTCTCCCGGTGATTACTAATTGGTGAGTACATACAAAATTTACTCGTGTAACGGAGTCTTCATCAAAAAATATATTATTTTACCATTCGGACATAGAAAAACCAGTTCAAAACGTGTGCATGTACCTTGCGGTGGCGTTGATTATAATAATTGCGAGTTTGGTCAGGCTGCACGTAAGTCAAATATTATCATTATTAAAACGATAAACCTTATGTGCTTATTGTATGTATTGTCTAAATTACTAGTAACCCTATGCACAATTTGTAAAAATTCATAAATACTTCGTTTATTTTGAACCTTGCCAAATTTCTGCAACGCCAACCTGTTCACGTTTAAATTCTCATTTTTTTTTGTCTAAACGAAATGCAATATTTTCCTGTGTTTTCTATTTTTGTATGCGCAAATCTTCTATGCTTTTGCACATTAACCTCCCAGTTTCCTGAATAGCACGACGACAATGTGACATTTTCTTTACATCTCTAACATAAGCGTGAATGGTCAATCAAGCTGCGGAACAATGCAATATGGTTATAGTTTATTCACAAACGAAATTGTTTTCTCTGATGTGGTACTTTGGTTGAAAATTGCAACTTAAATAGTGCTGTTTTATAGCCGAAGAAATTGACTAAGATTTATCTTTCGTCGTACAAAATTACTCTATTACTAACTCTTGGGATGCTTGTGAAAGTAAGCCCAAATTAAATACACGTCATGGCGGGCGCTAGCTAATATGGTTGTTTGAAAATATAAAGTATATTAGGTAATTATCTTATCGCTGATCTATTGATAGTAGTTTAACATGTTTTTAGTTTTTTGCGAATAACTCAGATTAAAATTCATATTAACACTAGACTTATTAAATCTCAAATCAACTTTAGTCTATGCAAAAAAAACCGCGATGCGAAACTTCGGTAATAATATATTTTAATCTGTAAATATACAGAATAATCCCGATATAAGTGATATCGGTAGCCAACTCCATAACTCCTTTAAATTACCCAACGCGCACTTTTTTACCAGTGCATTGCATACAAACTACCCACATGTTGCGCGTCTGTGTGGGTAAATAGTCGGCCATCTTTAATGTCGCCGTAGCTTGCCACGTCACGGGCGCAACAAGTTGAGTCTGCGCAGTGGCGACCTGCGTCATCCCTAGCCTCTAGTCTACAGGCTTCTTTCATATCGTCCATTTGCGTTTCGACTTCACTAGTGATAGGTTGTGCCGGAAACTTTTTTTTAATGCGCATAATAATGAGTTGCAAGTGTTCTGCTTATGTGAATGCAGTGGGTGCAGTTTAGGGTTAGTGGTTCTTGGCGATTAATAGTTATTGCTTCATTTAATTTGAAATTTTATTTAGTTAATTGATTACCTAAGTTGTTTTATTTTATTATTTTAGTTTACAAAGTTAATGTTATACTTTATAGCTACTATTACATTGTATTTTTTTATTATAATTTTATACTCTGTCATACTAGGTATTATATAATTTTCTATTATTATGAGTACCATTCTGAGTGTGTATAATTATACAAAATAACGGTGTGTTTACTTTTTTGTACCTACTAATCTATAAATTATTGCGTAATACTTATTATACATTTTATTATGTGATTATATTTTTAATCACTTAACATAATAAATTTCAAAAATATAAATCATCATAGAATTCGGGAAATGCAACTACGCGTTATTCCAAAACAAAGGGATATCTAGGCCTGCGCGCTGCGCAAATGCATTATTGATTGGCGCCATTTACCTAGGTTCGGTCAAAGCACTAGGATAGACCTGCGTCGAAAGCCCCGAACGTCTCCACCACCCAACCCCAACCGGTAGCTGTATCGAACCGACCACCCGCCACCCACTTCCAATTGCGTTGCATTCATATGCATGTTAGAAGCATCTAATATGGTGTTGCTTTTCAAGGTCCGCTGACATGTTCACCTCACACTCATGCAATTTTACGATAAAGGATGTTATATTACATTATTGTTATTGCTTCTAATCAGTCAGTCAATTCTAACTGACGAATGCAAAAAAAGAGCATTCTATATTTATGAGCATTAGCAAAACAATAACCGTCTTCTTCATACTCATAAGCTTGACCGCGCGCGAGAGAGACGGCCAGACTTTATATGTTGCGAATGCATTGCGATGCACGCCGCCGCGCGCTTATTCACAGCAACATTACACAAGCGCAACGTGTAAATGAGTTGAACGTGCCAGCTTTAGTTAAACGACTTATATCTCAATATCTAGATATTCTTTTTCTTAGATGCCTTCTTCTTTCAAGTGAAAGAGGATCGTTATTAGCATTACATTATACATGCACTGAAGTGGTACGGGGAAATGATGTTTTTACACATGCAATGAATACGGACACGCATTGAATGTGCACATGCGTTGAATGTGATTATGCACATGCACAAAATGTGCTCAAGGACTGAATGTGGACATGCATGCTCATGCACTGAATATGGACATGCACTAAATATGCACAGGCACTAAATGCGGACATGTACTGAATGTGATAATACACTGAATATGCTAATGCACTGCATGTTCTCATGCACTGAATGGTGACGTACATGCTCATGCACTGAATGTGGACATGCACTGAATGTGCCCAAGCATTGAATGTCTTCATGCACTGAATATACACATGCACTGAATGCGGACATGCACATAATGTTGACATGGACTGAATGTACTCATTCCTTTAATGTATACATACACTAAATGTGGATACACACTGCTGTATACTTACATTGAATGTACACAAGCAATTACTTTGCACATATTTTGAATGTGGTGTGCATGCGCTGCATCTGGACATGCACTGAATGCAGATAAGCACTGAATGTGCTTATGTAATAAATTTGGATATGCACTGAATTGACACATGCACAAATGCGTTGAATCTGGTATAAGATACTTTCACAAACGGCAGTGCGTTTCCAACTGGATCCCTTCGACGTTTCAATTTGTGCGTTGCATTTGAATATAGACGACGGGGAGTTCATCCTCACATATTGAATTTAAGGCTACGTAAAGATTGGGATTGCCATAGTTATGGTATGTTTATAGGCGACGGTGTATAAGCATGGTGAACCGTCTGCTTTCTAATAAAAGTCAAAAATTTACATCTCTAAAATAAATTAAAAGTAGAGTTACTTGTTGTCAGGCACATATCTTATGGCACGTTCTCATTAGTATTTCAACCGCGTGCCCGCTGACTTTTCGGCTTAGCTCCGGGATCCGGGATCGATATCTGTCAATTGTATTAACAACTAAACTTGTATCGATGTCCTACGATCGATGACCGATAAAAAAAATACGAAGAAATGTTCATAACATCACAGACTATGTAAGTTGTGGTTCTTTTCATCCGGTATCATCACTAATAGGTATTATAAATGCGAGACTAACTGTTCGTTTATTTGTTTCCTTTATCGCGATCAAATTAGACACGCAGATAGTATGGAGAGGAGACATGGGCTTTTTTATACGAAGTAGTTGGTAACCCAGCGACCCCCCTGATGGTAAGCGGTTACCGTAGCCTTATGGACGCTTGCGACAGACGGGCCATAACTCACGCGTTACCGACCCCTCCCCCCCCCCACCCAATAAGCTCTGGCGCGGGAACACAACATATACATAGTTATTTAGCTGCGGTAATCTGTAAGGTGGAGGTACTTCCCCAGTCGAGCTGCTCTTTGAGGGAAATAACGCTACGCTCTACCTCTCTTAAAACTCCTAAATGAAATCCTCCTCTTTATCTCGAAAAAGCGGAAGAAACCTTGGGGAGAGCTTGTTGAAAATGAATAAGGAAAACTCGTTGTTAGAAGATTTTACTACATTTAATAATCAAAATACTAATCCAAGTTGAAATAGAATAATTAGAAACATAAACATTATTAAAATAAGTGAGAATTTTCTCTCATTTTACCAGTATCGGCGTCTCACTTAAATACATACTTAATTGATAAAGATACGTAAACGTCAATGTATTCGAAAAGCGGAAATGCAGTCTAAACTAAACACAGCCACTGTTGGCCTATAGGCTATCTATGTCATTTTGTATGGTTCTATCGATATAAAATTAGACTTACGCTGCGCTATCGTGGCGCCCCCGCATATCTGAAACTGGTTGTTTACTCTTTGAAGTGATGTACCAAATGGACCAGCCTACGTCTTATATCGGTTACTTTTCGTTTTTAAACAATTTTATCGATACCGATTTGTTTAAATTGAACTGACAATGAAATGTCCAGGTGTGTTACTATTCGCAATAGTACCAAATTGTGCAATACTTAACATTGTTGTAAGCTTCTAAATATATTTGACACAAACTTTGCCGAATAGTATTTTCAATGCTACAGCCTTGAAAGTCTTGAAACAAAGAGTTCTTATGTTTTGAAGGCTTATGGAATTTGAAATATAATTTTAGTATTTTATTTTGGAATATTGTTTAGTTAAACTAAACAATATTCCAAAATAAAAGTTAAATAAGTAGCGGAAGTCATAGAAAATAATAATTGCAATAAAAGGATTGCGGTAAAAATAAATGTTACGGTTATTATAATGTGGGTGTAGAATAGTATAGATAAATGGAAGATACAATCGCATAAAATTTACAAAAATGTGTCTATTTGGAACAATAAATTTTATGTGGTTTTTATGAAGTGAGTGCGAGATGAACTCAATTCTCTGTATATGGTGGTTCAATAATATCGATATGTTGACAATGACGGAGGCGCAGGCGGCTGCAGGCAGAGCGCATGCGCGGGCGGGGACGCGTGGACGCGCCGACAGAGCGTCCGCCCACGCTGCGCGGACGCACGCCACGTCCCGCCCGCGCAGCGCAGGTGCTGCCCCGCACCGCGCCCTACACCCGAACCAAAGAATAATTATTTGATTAATTATAGATTTTTTTTTTTTTTTTTTTTTTTTTTTTTATACCACTTAGGTGGCAAACAAGCATACGGCCCGCCTGATGGTAAGCGGTTACCGTAGCCTATGGACGCTTGCAACACCAGGGGTATCACGCGCGCGTTGCCGACCCTGCAGAAATCTCTTCACACCCCTTTTGAAGAACCCCATGCTGTACTCCATTGGGAAATACATTTACCCCCTTACTCATAAAACGATATTTAACTAATATACTGTTTAAAGGGTCACGTAAATAACGTCACTCTATTGTCATTGTCAAATAATATGACATTATTTACGTGACCATTTAATCAGTATATTAGTTAAGTAGTGCTCTATGAGTAAGGGGATCAATGTTTATTAGTTTAATTCTGAATAAACATAAAAAAAAAAAAAAAAACAATTTTCAATGAAATTATTATTTTAGCTTTCCTTTGTCATCGTACCTATTTAGTGATAGATCTGATGACAATAGGACCAAACGGAAAGTGAGACCCTTCCAAACAAAAAAGAATTTTCCAAATCGGTTAATAAATGACGGAGTAAAGCAACAAAAACTAAAAAAAAAAACAAAAAACGACCGATTTGAGAACCTGCTCTTTTTTTTGAAGTCGGTTAAAAACATATGAATGAAAATCTATCAACTTTATTCTAGAATACACCTGTTTAGATACCTCGTCCCTTGTCGAAAAATATGGTCTGTCTTTTTTAAATTTTACCGACACATCAAATCAAGGAACCTAAAAAATTAAAAGATAAGACCTTTTAATATTCAAAATATTTCGAATCATTGCAATAAAATGATATCGTACAATTAGTAGCCCGCTCTTGCCAAAGCTCTATTGTCACATAATCTATGACAGTAGAAAGCTTGAATGAACGCCAGTGAATGGACAGTGAGCCTGGCCTAGGCCATGTCTGGCCATGTTTATCGACCAGGCGAACCGTCTGGAACCGGTACTTTATCTTGCACTTAGGTCATATGCATCCAAATGATATTATTCAGATTTCTTGCACCTTAAGTGTAAGCACGGTGTATTTGTAGCTATCCACTTTGACTATTCGAACGTTGCATTATGATATATGTTATATTACTGTCGTTTGAGTGGTCGGCTTAACTTTCACGTGTTGTTTGTTTGGATTAATAGATAGTAGATTTGGATTTGTTTTTTTCTGCGCAATTAATCATAATATCGTAACTATCTTTTTTAGATAATAACTAGCTGTCCCCCGCGGTTTCAACCGCGTTCCCGGCATAAAAAGTAGCCTATGTCCTTTTCCATACCATAGGCTATCTGCATGCCCAATTTCATGATGATCCGTTCTGTAGTTGAAGCGTGAAGGCGTAACAAACAAACAAACAAACTCACTTTCGCATTTATAATATTACTAGCTGTCCCCCGCGGTTTCACTCGCGTTCCCGGCATAAAAAGTAGCCTATGTCTTTTTCCATACCATAGGCTATCTGCATGCCCAATTTCATGATGATCCGTTCTGTAGTTGAAGCGTGAATGCGTAACAAACAAACAAACAAACTCACTTTCGCATTTATAATATTAGTTAGGATTAGGATTAAGATACCTACAAATAATCTTGGGAAGCTTGTTTTTGGTTGTTGCTTTATTCTAAAAAAAAATCCTTTGGTATCAACAACACAATTACCAGTAAGTATTTTATTTCTTAAGTTTAAAAAAATAAATTACTTACTATAATAATAATAATAGAGCGCCGCCAGTAGGTAAATTTCATAAGTACGTAGGTACCTATGTCAGACTCAAAACTAAACTTTAATTAATTCACAGCCTTCCTTATAATAACGCCCTTAACATTATGATTAGAACATAATCAAATTAATTATTGTACTTGACGTAACGGATCAAAGAGCGCCGACCGTCAAACATTTAGATACAATCTCTTGGTCTCCACTCCCACATGTGCGCACACAATGGAACCATACACATTTTTTCATCACAAAAACATCACAATGATGTTATGTCATGTTAAGTCATGTATCGTTTGATTGATTCGAATTATATTCTGACTAGCTTCTGCTCGCGGCTTCGCCCGCGTGGCATACAGGAAACAAATGACATATTTTTCTACAACAATAAAACAAAACAACTTCATCCCGCTTCGAGGGTGGAGTTATTAAAAACGCTGAGAAACGTATAAATTAATTTTCAATCTTCAGTCTACACACAAAATTTGAAGATCCTAACTTCGAAACTGACGTACTTTCATACAAACTTTCATCCCCTATTTTACCCCCTTAGGGGTGGAATTTCGAAAACCCTTTCTTAGTGGATACCTACTGTTCACAAAGAATACACTCTCCAAATTTCATGTCTCTAGGACCAGCGGTTTAGGCTCTGCGTTAAGTCAGTCAATCAGTCAGTCAGTCAGGACTTTGAATTTTATATATAGATAGCACAAATCCGATCAAACGAATAAAAAACAGATATCCTTATTTATATTGAAGCGATGACTAATTGCAGACTTGATGAATTTACGATGACGTTTTTATAACCATTCAAAGTTACGTAAATGATGAACATAAATTATTCATTAATTGTCGACACGATAGATGCGTTTTGAATTTCTTATTCAAGCCTCTTTTCTATTCGTTGCAGATTCGAAATGGGCCCCCGAGAAGTTCTTTTGGTGGCGATAAACATCGCAGGAATCATGGGCTTTATCCCCCATGGTTCTATTGGGGAAAAGGTTTGTTCTTTATCTATACTGTTGGACCGAACATCGGATTCAATAAAATCCGCCGCTCCTGACTAAAGTAAAGATACCATAATATTTATTGAGACTTTTGATTCCTAATGGATCTGAAAGTGGGTCAATTGAAAATTCAGCAGCTAGAGATGTAACAGGTGGAGATTTCGAGATGGCATATTTTCGAATCCTATGTTGGGTTAGTCATGCTGAACAACTTTTACTGTGGGACCAATAGTGAATTCTCAAATTTTTATTTTAACTTCTCATAAGAAATGTCAACCTTGCTCGATCAAAATGTATGGAAAGTAAAAAAAAATGAGAATTCAGTGTTGGTCCCATCGTAAAAGTTGTTCAGCATGACTAACCCAACATAGTTTTCGAAAATATACCAACTTGAAATCTCCACCCAGGGGCTCTACCGCGTAACTTTGGTGGTAATCGTAACTGAATTTCATCCAATCAGGGCCCACGAATGGTCATCGTCGCGTCATACCGCGTGCGCGTCATTGGATGAAATAATGAATGGTGTTCGTTACGATTACCACCAAAGTTACGCGGTAGAGCCCCAGTATATTTTTATGACATTATATTTGATGTAGAAATAAAGTGGTAATAACATTTCAGGATCATATATTAACGGAGGCTTTGCTTCGTGAAGTGGTAGAGCGTATGGGCAAAGAGTTCAACGATGCGGCGTCCAGCTACCTCGAGTTCCCCGCGAGCGACCGCCACCTGGCGTTAATGGCACGTGCCAACAAGGAACTCGAGAACGAACAGCTAGACTACGACTCGTTGATCGACGGCAACCCCAGCCCCAGCCTGCGCGACCAAGAGTACTTGCAGCACAGGTAACATACACGCATCATTTTATAAGTCATTGACAAAGCCTACTATAAGGTGGCTCATTACGTGAAAGACAAGAATATATGGTTGTAGTAGCTTCTCTCTGCACTTGCATCCCCCCTGGCTAAGTGACAATTGTATGAATAAGCATACTAATTATATGGTATATTGTATAAGTATTTGGAAAAAAGCTGTAACATGAAAAGATCTTCCACGACAAAAAAAACAAAAACTTGCTGAGTTTCTTGCCGGAGTCTTCTCAGTTTAAGTGTATTTCGAACCGGTGGTAAATTCAACTGTATGTACCAATTTAAAGTTCATAAGTGCCTTAACAGGGCCTAAATTGAATAAAAAACTTTTTGATTTTGATTTAGTCAAATATCTATTTGACTTTTCAGTCATCGGAATCTGAATTGGACACCGACAATCTGACTAAAAGAAACTAAATTTTCAGCTCCCTTTGGGGCCACCAATACGTAACCGGTGGCGCTGGCGAGGGTGAGCAACGCCTCCAACCTTCGGGAGTCCTGCCTAATCATCAGATGGTGAAAACCGACGCGGTGCTCCCTGCTTACTGCAACCCACCTAACCCCTGCCCAGTAGGATACACTGGTAATCACTGATTTTTACTTACATGCAAGCAATAAAATCATTCATGAGTATGACTGTATAAAAAGTAGTTTAAATAATTTAACTGTTTTACAAAAAAAACTTAAACCGACTTCAAAGTACACTAAGAAGTAATCAAATCCTGATCTGATGACAATGGGATCAAACAGGAAGTGTACCCTTCCAAACAAAAAATAATTTTCCAAATCGGTTAATAAATTACGGAGTTATGAGGTAATAAACATAAAAAAATACAACCGAATTGAAAACCTCCTCCTTTTTTTGAAGTTCGTTAAAAAAGATTAGGTTTATGAATTAAATTCAATCGTAGGTACTGAATGAAATAATAATAATAATAATAATATATTTATTTCAAGCTCAATGACTCATATTTTGTTAGTTACAAAAGACTTAAGGACTAGGTTAGTATAATTACATTTTTTTTAAACATACGTATTTTATTGAACTGATCTATTGAATCACTGCTTCAAGGATACCGCTCCACCTGAAACCATGCAGCAGTGATTCACAAAAGAGCAGTCTAGCCTGCTAGCAATCATGCTCAAGATGCTGTTGGCGCTGGCCCGGACCCTGCGCACCAGGGATGCGCATTTCTTACGCATTATAGCATAAAAGCAATCAACGCGGGCTTCAGTAAACATCCCTGACGCGCTACAGAAACGAGGCAGCCCCATCAGCACCCTGAAAGCATTATTATACTGCACGCGAAGAGCACTGTAAGATTTTTGCGTAAAATGAGCCCACAAGCTGCTTGTATAAAAAGAAGTGCAGTATGCTCTAAATAATGACTTTTTGACATCCCTCGAGGCACGTGCAAACCTGCGGGCAATCATATTCGCTCTCACTGACAGCGCCCTTCGCTCCCTTTCAATGTCCTCATCGTCCCTGAGGTCTGGAGTCAATAGATGTCCAAGGTACTTAAATTGGTGCACCCTATCTAAAGGCACACCTTTCAGCCTAACTGGTGGCACTAATTCCGGATATTTCTTTCCAGCCCCAAAAACCATGAGAACACTCTTTTTAATATTATATTCTAAACCATGAGTACCTGCATAGTCCTCACAAATAGCCAGAAGTTTCCTTAGGCCACAAACCGACGCACTGAGCAGCACCATGTCATCTGCGTAGTTAATATTGTTGACACATACGCCATCAACATAGCAACCGACTCGGACGCTACTCAGCGCACTGATCAGCTGATCCATATACAGGCTAAAAAGCGTAGGAGAGCTTAAACCCCCCTAGGAAATAGGAAGTGTATTTCCCAGTTTTGGAATTTATACCATTGTTAAAAAAATGCTTTTTTCCACATAATAATTTCATACCTTTCAGAAGACCAAGGTTGTATCAGCGAGTTCGAAAATACGGCAGCGTTCAGCCGCGAATACCAGCTGGCTCAGCGATGCATGTGCGACGGAGAGCACATGTTCAGCTGCCCTCCCGACTCCTCCTCCGACCTTGATCTTCGCTTCCCCGAGCATCATAAGAAGCTCGTTGCTAAAAAGTATAATCCAGATGTAAGTAGGTACTCTTCTATGCGATACTATGTACTCAGTCTATCTGTTTTTTTTTATTATTCGATTGATATAGACTTTCAGCTTTATCTTTATCGCAGCTCAGCGATTTAAATTCTTAAGTAATAGTGTACTAACCACCTTTTGCTACATGATCACCTACTGGAGAGATTATGTCTAATTACACCCCTAAATAGAGTAGAAAAAGGTTCATTTTATTTTCAACGTGATTTTTCTTTCCAGATAGAAAACCCCTATCTGACAGGAGAGCGCTTGCCAATCGCAGCAAAAAAAGGTTTTGGTGTTAATGTTTATTAAAATATCATTTATATACTTAATATTATATTAACTAGTCATAGTTTAGTGTCTACTTTAAATATTTGTAAACAGGTGTGAGATGAAAGATCACTCTCTTCGCACATCTCTTTGCATGACATATTCCTAAGAATTCTATTGCAATCTCACATAGTGTACAGAGTACTGAAATAATTCAGGACATTTAGAAAAGTTAAAAACTTTGTTAGATGGTATCACTATTTTTATAATACAAATGGGTGACAGAAGAGCTATAATTGTAGGAAAATGTTATAACATTTTTATCTTATTCGCACTTATGTGTTACTATGAATAGCTTATAGGAATTAGTCTAATTGGGCTGAAATGTACCTACACTAAACATTAACAAAATAATTCGCTTTTTACCAAAACTATATTCATTCTGACATTATTAATTTGGTTATAACTAAATTATTACTTCGGATAGATTAAAAATAAAACACTTAAACAGCTATAGTTTCTAACAAACTACCCACTAATGTTTACAAAAATAATACTTATGCGTATTTTTTTTTTAAATTTAAATTCAATTATTTTATTAGCTGTAAATATACCGATTTATAAATTTCATAATTAAAATTCAGTAAAAAACGTTATTCTCAACAGTAAAACTTGTTGGATTTACGTGTATATAAGGATGTTACAGTACGATTTTTAGTTTTTCTGTGATTCATATAATATAATTTCGTAATCATGAAAATACTTATAAAACTAACCTGAACAACGTAAGGAAAGTTATTTTTCACTAAGTAACCAACCTTTATTACGTAACCGTCTAAACATCTACTCAAATCATAATGACTTTCAACCAAATGAATTAAAAAATTGGCATAACAATGGTAAGATTTGTAAATATATTCATATATGTTTAGCTTTTTTTGAGGTTTTGTGTGTTTTTGTACATACATTATCTTTATTTCTTTTATATACGATGGTACATAAACTCTGGTTCATGGCAAGAATTTATAGGTAGAGGAAGTACCAACGCGGTACATATTTTAAGTATATATATGCAATATTACCTCAAACCGTTTTCATAGCTATATATAAAGGAACACAAAAAAAACGTTGTATAAACATATTATTGGTTTATTTAATTTATTTACTGACTTTAAGTATGTTTTTCTACAGGTTTAATATCGTTAGAAACTATTTTCAGTTTGAATCTTGCTACTTTTTGAAATACCTTCTCAGGCAAAGCAGGCTTCTCAAATTTTTACTTAAATAATTAACGTGTTTTTTACACAGTTTTAGTTTTTCTTTAATACAAACAGCTTGATTTTTTTACAGGCTGGATTTTAATCGATAAATTTTGAAAATACTTACAAATTTGACTTCATCAGCTTAATGAATAGTTTTTTCGATAATAGAACCAATATGTGTATAATCTCGTATAAATATCTATACAAATAATCACGGCTTACGCGTACTTACAAACAACATAATAATAAAATTGGCTGTATAATTGTAAGATATTGAGGAGTACAAGTGTTTTTGCAAAAAAATAGTTTTATATTCTGTACAAATGACATTGTGTGCTGAGGTCCGAAGCAAGAATTTTTTTAATGTTAGGAGTTACCAGTATTTTTGCAGTAGTAGTTTTATATTCTGTACATACAAATGACATTGTGTGCTGTGGTCCGAAGCAAGAATTTTTTTAATGTTAGGAGTTACCATATAATTACAATATTAAGGCGCCGTGTGTTCATAGATTAGCAAAAATGCGTTTGTTTGATTCGGTTTTACGTAAAGAAAACGCAATAGTTCTAGTTCGGAAAAAATATATGTGAAAGTTGACAATATTTCCTAAGGTCCAGCGAGCTCCAAAACACGATTGCAATAATTTTACTAGATAGAAAAAAATCGTAAAGTTACCCCTTTTTATTACTTTTATTGCGTTTTATGGCTATAATAATCAGAATTTTCAGAAGAAAATTATACTAAAATAATAGTCATAATATGATCTATCGCCCTACGTTTTGTTTTTTTTATTTTATTTCTTTACTTTTACACAAATCCAAAATACCTATAAAATTCATCGTCTCGCGGTCAGCGGTGGCCCACTCAGTCGCGCTAGAGCGCTTGTGGAGGTCGGACCTATGCCAGATTTCTCGCCGAGCGGTTGAACTTGCTTTCATAACACTTCGATACACCATTTTTGTGCGTATTGATAGTAATCATTATAGATATTTGATTTTTTATTGCCGCGTTTCGTCCGAGAGTTAAAACATTCGTAGAAAAAAGTCGTAACTAAAATATATTAGTTTTATAGTACTTATAAATTATTATAAGTAGGTAATATTATTATTTATTTATAATTTGATCTTTCTTTTCAATTGAAACATGAAAATATTCAAATGACAAGGTACAATCACTTTTGTTATTTATCAAATTGGGGATCCGTCAAAAAATTATGACCAATTAGGGTTCCGTGGGAACCGCTTTATTGTATAGCTATATAGTTAAATTGTGTGTGATTCAATATGGGCAATAAGAGGAATAAGAAGAGAAAACAACTTTTTAATTAAATTATGTTGTAAAAAGTGTTGTGTGAAAAATAAAAATAATATTATGATTTATCAAAGATTAGAGTAGGTGCTTTTAAAATAATTAAAAAAGCTTTTAGGTTACGTACTACCAGTGCGCGATAAATTGAGACCCGAGTCACAGTCACAGTCGCGCTGTAGCGCACGTGTTGTAGACTTGTAGTACACACGGCTACATATCAAGCGATACATTTCCAGTATAAGCTGATCTCGCATTGTATAGGAATTCCGTACAATAAGAGTTCAGCTTATATTGGAAATATATAGCTTGATCTGTAGCCACGCGTACAAAACGAGCGCTATCGGGGAAGTACAGGGGAAGCGGGCAGATGAACGTGGGCCTCAACGCGAACGGGTAGTACCTACGTTTTATTATAAATGTTATCAGAAAATTAGTAACTCACATTCATTTCTTTGTATCAATTCTTTTTTTTTTTGTATTTTTTTTTATTCTGGAATTGGAAAAATACCGAAAATTCGTTCTATGTATTACTTCCGTGTAGTTTTCTAATTTCCTTTATTTTACAAAAATACCGCTAGGAATTATATTTTTGTGACTTGAAAATAAATCAGAAAAAATTATAAAGGCACAAAGAAGTGTATATACTTTAGGGCATGTAATATCAGAATGTTTTCAATTCCGATATTGATTTCCGAATTAATTTTATCGGAATTTTCATTGCAAATATTCCTTATAAACTGCACATATCTATCTATGAGGGCATGTAATATCGGAAGGTTTTCAATTCCTATATTGATTTCCGATATTGAATTTCAATATCGGAATTAGATATTTCTATTATAAATTGCACATAAGCCTAATAAAATGCACATAATCTATCTATACTAATATTATACAGTGGAAGAGTTTTTATTGTTTTGTTAAACTGGCTAATCTATGGAACTACCGGTCGGATTATTTTTTTATTTCACTTATAGGAAGCTACATTATCCCCGAGTATTATAGGCTACTTTTGATCGCGGGAACGCGGGTGTAACCTCGGGGGGCAACTATTTCGTTATAAAGTTGGATTGAAAATATTATCTGCTCAGTTTAGCACGATTGTCAGAGTAGTCGTGGTAGCAATAATAGATACTGTACATGGTGAGTCTTCAACGCCAATGTTCTTCTTGACGAGGGTTACAGCTTTCGCAATGCTTTTCCATTTGATGATTCTCCTGAGCTGTCTTTCTCCCGATGAGTCTCCTGGCTCGGCGGTCTATTGAGTCGAGGGCCTCAAGCTGGTACTTAGCTGATCCATCCCAAAGATGGCGGCAGTACTCACTGCATGGCCGGACTTGTGCTTTATAAAGTTGGAGCAACTGCCCAGGCGTGAGGTACCGCTTAACCTTAGAGAGGATACCCAGCTTTCTGGCAGCTGTTTCTGCCTTCGACTCAATAGAACAGCCAAAGTTTATTTTGGCTGTTAATGTTATGCCTAGGAGATCAAGCCGATCGCATATCGGCAAGGATATATTTTGGAAAGTAGGAGCCTGATGGTAAGGACTCCGTTTGGCAGTGAAAAGACACGCCTGTGTCTTAGAGGCGTTAAACGTGACCAGATTGGCTCTGCCCCAATCAGAGACTGCCTGTAAGGTCACGTTCAAACGCTCAACCATGGCCTCTCGAAACAATTGGATCTCGTCACTAGTGGCTCGTGCGCTGGAAATGTATCTCTCTGCAACAGTGCTGTCGTCTGCGTACCCAAAGATACCGGGTTTTAACAGATCGTTGATATGCAGCAGAAATAAGTTTGCAGAGAGAACTGATCCCTGAAGAACTCCGGCATTGATTGCCAAGAGGTCCGACGAGCACCCGTCTATGACCACTCGTATAGACCGTTCACTCAGGAAATCGGAAATCCAAGCGCACAGGCCATCAGGATTTCCATATGAAGGAAGCTTGCTTAGAAGGCTGGTGTGCCAGACCCTATCGAAAGCCTTAGAAATATCGAGGGAAACGGCAATTGCTTCCCCGTGTCTCTCAATGGCTTCTCTTCAAAGGTGTGTGGCATATACAAGAAGATCCCCAGTAGACCGTTTTTGGCGGAAACTATACTGTCGGTCGCTGAGGAGTTCGTTATCTTCAAGGTATGCCAGGAGCCTCCGATTCAATACACGCTCCATAGTCTTGCAGAGTATGGAGGTGATCGCAATCGGTCGATAGTTTGTAGGATCGGCGCGGCTGCCCTTCTTAGGCACAGGTTGCACGTTAGCAAGCTTCCAGACTTTCGGAATATAACCCATTCGAAGTGAGAGGCGAAACAGGCGTGTCAAGACAGGAGACAATTCGGGCGCACAATTGCGCAGGACAATGGCTGGAATGCCGTCGGGACTACTGGCTTTATTCACGTCTAGAGCGCGTAGTACCTTTACAACCTCCTTTTGTCGGATACGGATGTCCGGCATTTGGCAGTTGCAAGTAGGTAGTGGGGGTGGTGTTTGTAAACCAGCGTCTAGACATGAATTCTCCGCGAATAGAGAGGCGAACAAATTGGCCTTATCACAGCAGTGTAAGCTAGTGATCCATCAGGCTTCAGCAATGGCGGCAGCGACGGGCGGCAGAAATTGGTCGCGACCGATTTGGCAAGGGACCAGAAAGCTTTACTCCCAGAGGGGTAACATGATAGCTTTTTTCGGTGCCTTTTCGCAGGAGGCTTTTTAGGTTAATTTCTAATTTTTTTCTTAATTTTTACAAAATATAGGGATAAGTAAAGATACATCTGTAATTTCTTGATGATTATGACAAGTTTATTGAATAAAGGTGTTTTATTTTAAAACTCAATTCCGTAACTAATTCTGAAATTGGTTCCGGAATGAACGCATAGTCCAATATTGAATTTCACAACCGGGGTTTAAAACCATTGCAATATTGTTGAGATACATATCTAATAGTTCGTGTTTTATTTTAAAACTCAATTCCGTAACTAATTCTGAAATTGGTTCCGGAATGAACGCATAGTCCAATATTGAATTTCACAACCGGGGTTTAAAACCATTGCAATATTGTTGAGATACATATCTAATAGTTCACATTATCCGGAATCCCGGACTAATTTTCATGTACTAAAAGTGGAAGATATTTTTTGTTTGTTTGTTAAAACGGGCCAATAACTAGAACTACCAGTCGGATTCGAAAAACTCTCACTAATAGGAAGCTACATTATCCCCGAGTATTATAGGCTACTTTTTATCCCGGAACAGCTATTTTTCACATATTTCAATTCAGTAATATTGTATTCCGTTAATATCGTAATTCCGATATCCATAAATTTTATTTTAATTTTTTTATTATAATGAATAATTTATATCATATAGGTATTTAGCTTTTCCGGACTTATATTAAATATTAAACACGGAACCATGGCTCCAACCCCTCAAAAATATATATCGGCAATAGTTTTGCTAGGTTTTTCTGTTCTTATTCCAAATCATCTAGAAACGAAAAACCGTTCACAAGGTGCTAATTCCGAAACTAGTTCTCTGGTATCGGAACTCATTTCCGGAATTGAAAACTTTCCGATATTGCATGCCCTATTTCGAACAACATAAATGTCATTTTATGACTTTGTTGTGCAAACGAATATTATGTACCTATTTTGCAATTATTTATGTAAGTAGATTTTTGCATTGCGAAGTGATACTATTTTATACTAAGTACCTATTTATTTTATTCAAACCTAGACACAAGACATAAAATGTATGACCTTTCTTATAAATAAGACACAAGTATCGTTCTTATAATGCGTAATAGGACTATAAGTATTTAGACAATCAAAAGCATAAATTGAAATTTCCGGAATCTATAACAACCAGAATAAGGATTCCGACAGAATACGGACGCCGGCGGACTGCGCGGGTTGTACGCGGGGCGCCCCGAATTGAGCGCCGTCTTCACCGCTGCTTCACCCCCTCAAATGTGCGAAAAGTGTCTTCGCACAGCGCCTTAAGGATAGGCAATATTACCTCAACCGTTTGAATTTCGCTTATATAAGTATGTATATGTTTGATTGGAATTTTGTCCGAGACTGCCTTCTCAGTAACTAAAGTAAAATGATAGTAAAACTCGTTAAATTTACGTGACTATGTATGTGTGTAATTTATTATATATATATATATATATATATATTTATTACAGTCAGATTTTTACTTTTTCTGTGATAGGAACAACTTGCTTCAATAAGTCTGGTTTTTAACAAAAAGAAGACCATTTTGAATATACTCATAAAGGTCCATAAGTCACCACATAAGGAAAGTACTTTTTGACTATAATATCAAATTGTATGTATAACCCTTCTAAACATCTATACAAATCATCACGAATGAACTAAAAATTTGGCTGAACAATGGTAAGATTTGTAAATATATTTATAAAATAATATGTTTTTCTTTGTACATATTATTTTGTTTATATACTCATAGTATATAAACTTAGGCCAATACATGAATTTATAGTAGAGGGGAGTATCACAGCGGTACATATTTTTAAGCATAGGCAAAAAAGTATACCTCAATCGTTCGTATGGTTCTCTAACGCATACACGGTACGCATTAACATAAAATAAAACATGCATAGACGTTCATTTACGGCACAAAAACACGCACATACACTCATACATCACATTCACTCATATACACATACACAGATACTCCTTCATTCATACATCATCATACCTTTCAAAATCTTCAATTTAATGAAAAGTAAGAAGTGTTTTTTTTTCTTGCGTAAATTGATTTCAAATATCTAAGCAAACCACAGATACGCATAGTTAGTCTTTATATCTAAATAAGATTTAACAAGCGTTGGAAGCGACCAGCAAACCCAACACATAGATATTTTTATTAAAATTATGTCATATTATATTTTGCGACTTTGGTTCAGTCTTAATAATAACACAAACTATTAATGCGTAACGGGTAAGTGTAAAACATAAGACGAATAGTTGGTGTGTGCATTATCTTAGATATATAAGTTACAAGTTTATGAAAAAGTATGATTAAAATATTAGAATAAGGGTATAAAAAACTAACATGGATGAAAAAACGTAGATTAGAAAAATAGGTAAACTATGTCTTTTTAATATATTTGTATTTATTTCTCGTATATAAGACTTCTAAATTACTATTAAAACTCCATTTTCACATCTTAATAAAAATAGCTAATCACTGATAAAAATGCACGTGGTTTGAACACGAAATTTTAATTATTTTTTATGAAATACAATAAAATTATAATTGAATATTAAATACATACTTTACGGTTGATTAATCTGGATAACCTCTGAGAAAAAATTGAATTAAGCATCTGAGTTAGGTATATTATAAAAAAATGTTAAATTGACGATCCGAAAAGTAGGTAAATGAAGTAAATTTTAGTATTTTTGTGATTCACCTGAAAAACGAAGTCGAAATAACATCTAAAAACTAAATGTAGCTGTTTCGAATTTTCCAAAACTACAGTATGTCCGGAAGTGTGTATAAAATATGGATTCATATAACGCGTTGTATTATATTCCAATTAATAAAAAAACGGTGTATAAAGTTTGGCTAGCTCAAATTATCACGGCTTTATACCTGTAACATTCTCAAAAATATTAACATTCGGTTGAAAAGTCCAAACCATATGCAAAATTATCACGATATATAATGTAATATATCTTATATACGAATCAATATAATTATCTATTGAAAACTTATTGTACAAAGCATATTAGGGCTGTAGGCGTCGTGCGTCGTCCCAATTAACGTCTTCCTTAGTAATGTGTATAAAACATTGTAATAAACTCTCGATCTGATAAATTTAACCAAAAATAACCTCACCTATATTATATTATTAATAAATGCTGTTGAAAAGAAGAAATATAATAGTAACAAAAAAAACCTATAAGTGTTACTTATAATTCTTATCCAACAACTAGTACCAAATGACAGTCGCTTTGTCCCTTCTGCAAGCGTCTATAGGCTACGGTAACCGCTTACCATTAGGCGTATATAAAAATAACACATACATTTCTAGAATAAATCGTCTCACTTAAATAAAGGCTATATCCAAATAAATTTTCGTAACACCAGAAGTATAATTGGTTAAAGAAGAATTTGAATTTAACAAAATTTATTAATCATATAATATTGAATAAGATATGTTATTAGTAAGGTCATTATTATTATTTTGACATATTCGATTCAATTCTTCCAATAATTTCATATAACGGTCTATTTAATTTGTTAAATTTCGTATTAAAAAAATAGTATTATTGACTTTAAATATTACGCTTACGTTTCCTGATACGGTAACTTTTATTAATTTTATTTAGGTATAGAAATCCTAGTATTAAGTCGCTTTGAAAAAAAAAATGTACATAGGTATTTATGATGACGATGATGACGACTCATAATTAGCTGTAGAATAGAAGAGAAGGAACTAAAATGTTTCCAGGTTAAAGTAAATTGCATCTTATTTATGATAATTAATATTTAAATAATAAAATATAACCTAGTTTTTAAAAATAGATGTAAATACGCTGCGACGAGTCACTCTAGTCAAAATGAGTAGTTTGTAAATATGTAGTCATATTATAAGTTTATCTAATAATGACTAGGTTAAAAAATCAACTAATATATTTTTTTATAAAATCTGAAAAAAAATAACAAAACGTGTATTTAATAAGTATAATAAATATTTTTTAATATAATAATATAGCAAATAGATCTGAATATTAATATTCACATGATGTTAGAATTTAATACCTTAGTTTCAAATTACTAAATAATAAAATTAATTACCTATCTCCAAAAACATACCACAGATTTAAAATTAAAAAAATATGCTTGAATTAAAATGTTATAACTAAAAAAGTAATTTGTTAAAATGTTAAAGGCAAGAAAGGAAATTATCGAGTTTTCTTTTTCTATTATAATTAAGTCTATGTTATATTATAATTATATGTCTATCTTCTTCTATTTATACGCTGTTTTGCTTTCAAGTAGGTATAATGGTATATTGATTTCAATCATTGCATTTCTAATCAATATCAGCGGCACCAATATTATAAAAAAAAAAGATATGGATTTCCGACCACCATAAGCAAAACCTGTCTTAATTAACATTTAAAATAATATAGACTCAGTATTTTTATCTTCTCATTAGGTATTAAATAACTTTTTTGGTCTAAACTACTAAACAACAAAATTAAATAGCATTAAAGTATTTTTTTACAGACCACATTCTAAAAATAAAGCGACGAAACAAGACTTGACATTATAACAAATTGTATGAATAAACATTAATACTACATATACAGTATATTTTGTAAAAACGCGTGTAAATATACGTTTAATTTATCGCAATAATATCAAAATAGCTAAGCATCAAACGTGATAAGAAGTAAAAAATAAGCTATTGTTATATCAGTTTATTTATTAACATGTTTGAGCAGTCACTATCATTAATAAGTGAGTGAATGAGAGTTATTCTGATGATAATAAGATAACTTGTCAAAATATATAATACCTTATCAACTATTGTAATTCAAATAAAATAAATTGTGTTAGTTTAAGCCCGTAGCTCTGTTAAAGCTGATGTGAGAATTTACCTTGCAGTCAATTATTCATTTATAATTTTGACGCAAAAAAAAAAGAAAAAGTTCCTTAAAAACCGATTTATACTATAATGGAAATCTACAATTATCTACAAATTAACAACATCGAGCGAAACTCGGAAAACATATTTTATTCGTAGGGATTTGCGGTTGAAACTCATTTCCACCGGGTTTGAAGCAAATAGAACTATTTCAATTTTAATAATTATTCGATTAATAATTATTAAATCAACATCATGATCACTATGTAAGTCTTCCTCGTACACAACGGATTTTATTTCGAGAACAATAATATTACTTAAAAATATCGATTTAATTAATTTGATTTTTTACTAATAGATAGATTATACCTTTATTAAATCAACATTTTATCACTGGTGAGTCTTCCACACCCACGACAATTTTTATTTTAATAATCTTAAAAGAAATAGTTTTTTTTTTTTTGTTTTAAATAATTGTTATTATACCATAACAAATCAACAATATTATGACTGGTAAGCCTTTCACTTACACGGCGATTTCTTAAAAACAGCTGATTTATAAACATGGAGAATACTAGTTTTAAATAAATAGTTAGTATATTATCATTAAATCAACATTCATTATCACTGGTAAGTCTTCCAATCACAAGGCGGATTTTAAATTTTTTAAGATCCATAAAAATATTTAAAAACTGCTGTTTGATAGATTTGAAAAATACTAGTTTTTAATTCTAGGTATATTGAACAATATTCACTTACTGATGATACTGATTATTGTATTATTATTAAATCAATTTAATTTAAATTGCATTATTTTATTTATATTTTTAAAGGTTTTCATAACAAGACAATACAGCTTTCTTGATACAATGGCTGTTAATAAACTTAAATCAGCAATAATCATAATAAGTAATAACTATGAAATAATACAATAAATGTATAGTTTAGAAACCATGATATACCTCTGAACTACCAAAAATTTTATAGTGTTCAAATAAATTGTAAACGATGACTATTACACAAGTTAATTAATGATTTCTTTGTGGTTTCACATCAATTGAGTCTTTATTATTATTCATTTGAATGTTATAAGTGCCCGTTACTGTAAAAAAGAAATATGCGAATAATTATATTGACATATTTAAACTTCTAACATTTATCGATGCTTGATGCTAATAAATTATAAAAATATAAAGTAATATTTACTAAGATTGAAAAAACTCATAATTAATTCATAAAACAACCAAAAAGTTTTTTTTTTTTTTAATTAATTATTTATAAATTATCTTCCAAGTATTGAATCTATTTAACAAAATATATGTTTTTCCGTACACTTTATTCTAACATTAATCTGAAAGAAATCATTAATTTAATTAATATTAAATTATTTCATAGGTATGTAAGGTAAGATTGGCCCTAGTGTGAAGTGAGTGTGAGTATGAGAATCAATATATGGCAGTGTGACAACTTAAATTAATAATATAAATATTAAATTTTAAATTACTATCATCTTCCCATCTACGATAAAAAACTGTTCAAATATAAATTATCTGCGTGTAAGTTTAAGTTTTAAACTACATACTCAAAATAAATATATATGTATACATTTCTTTAATGCCATAAAATAAACAATTATATGCTTTAAAATAAAAAAGTTTCAGATAGTTGCAATGAATTCAGATCTTTTGGGAATCAAGCGGAGTAACGTTACTGGCATTGTTTTTTTTTGTTGTAACTGACCCGACAGTTAAAATACTTTTGCAAGAAACTGTGTTATTTCCATCGATAAATGTTTGCCAGGATCAACTACCTCAATATTATTTATAAAAAACTCTAGGGCCAGTGTCTAAAAACGTTAAACACCTCATATTAATATTTATGTATTAAATTAATGCGGTTGGTATTCATGCATTTTGATTTTATTTTTTTACTCGATTTCAACATAAAGAAAAAACCATTTGACAGTAGTACAAAAATTAAATAAATATTGTGTGACGGTTATATCAATAAGAAAATAAAACATCAGTTTTATTATTTTTGTTAATATAAGAATTATTTTTTAAAATAGTTAAGCATAAATGCAATCACATAATAGCACCTAAGGAAAAAAAATAAAAAAATATCTAAAAAACATAAAATTTAAAAACCCAAAAAAATCAAAAATGTAAAAAAATTATAGTAGAACCTGAACCATTAAGAACATTCTATATAGATATCGAAAAAAGGTCTGAAAAATAACGTTTACGTACATACTCGCGTATTTTGAACCGTAGAAATTGGTGCATCATAAGGATAACTGCCTCAATTTAATCTTAATTCTACTGTAATTGCAAAAAAATATATTATTAAGTAACTATTCTATAACTTGTACACAAAATGTAACAGAAAAGCTCAATAGCTTAATTTTATTCATTCTTAAAAATAATAATACGCCCAAGTTAAAATGATGATACCTAACTTAATGGTAGTAACATCCAGTGACAAATTCAGACATTTGTCGTAATTTGGCTTAGTCGGCTAATAGCAGCGAGGGAAACAAAGCGCAACATAACGCAATAACTAAACGCCGCTCTGTATAGCTGTCGCATATCTTTATTATATTATCATTGCCATCTATGTTTTTTAACTGAAATCATGAATGAATGAATATGTCATGGTGAAGGTTATTTGTTGGTCTGAATGAGCTGGAGCATTCGGCGAAGGAAAACATTGTGACGAAATAGGGTAGCCAGTCAGGGGAGAACTACAACGTACCATACGTTGTATTTCTCCCCTGGCTGGCTACTCTGAAGTTGAAAATCTATCGCAAGCACTTACCGGAATACTCCGGCTGCTAACCTAGACCCAGTTCCCTCCAAAGTTTGGTATGCGTACTTACCACATTCGGCCAAACCATCACATCCCATGGTGAGCTTGTGGTGAGACACCTCTAACAAGCTGAAAATTCTGTATAACTTTGTAAATTGTAAACAGCATTTATGGAAACTCATCGAATGAATACGAATCAACTCTAACGTTAGTTCTGTTACATCTTGTGTTTTTCAAGCTGTATTAATATTAACTAGTCAAGTATATGGCTATATGACGTCACAAGTGATATTTTGACGTCACTTAGTATTAAATGAGCCGGAATAAGATCTAATATAATATAATTATTTTATAAGTTCTATTTCGTAACGATATTCTGTAATATATCTATCAAATCTACATCGAGAAAGCTATTATAATATATATCTTATAATGAAGTGACAAATCAAATACTTACTTTAATTACTTCAAAATTGATCGAAAAATGTAGCAAAGCCTCATATCAAATACAAAAACAGAAGTTTAATTTCAACGGTTATGTGGTTTTGAAGAGAAATACAAAAATAACAGCGAAAAATACAAGCGATCGTAATTTTTTAAGTCGCTTAAATAATGGTTTATCTTACTAGTATGAAAAAGACATCAAAACATCAGAAATAATAAAAAGGTGATAAGTAAATGAAGAGTTTTACAGAATATCGATGCTTAATATATTTAAATTAGAATAACACGTTTGTCCTACAATCTACATAATTAATTTAAGTATGACTTCAAGTTACTAAATTAGAATATAATATAATATTCTTTATACGCTTGGAATAAGTTAAATCGTGACATATTGAAAAACCATAAAAAAAATAAGTTGTATGTTAATCTTTATTATCGAATACAAATGCTAGCCGAGCAGTTTATGTACATTATATTTAAGTATGTAATCAATATCTGTAAATATCTATTTTACAAAATAGATATTTCACATAAATAAATATTATAAAAATAGGTTAATAACTTCAAGTTCTAACAAATAATAAACATAGTTAAAATCTATAAAATATATAATAATCATTAATTCTTAATATTTCTAAGTGCTAGACCGAGTGCAAAGGGACAAGCCAAATTGAAAGGTGTGTATATAATTCTAGAATATAAGATTGTAAACATAATACCCAGTATTTAAATACAAGGTCGGACGCTAATGCTTAAATTCAGTAGATTAGATGTAAGGGCCGACAGGCAGGTCACATGACGCAGCATACCAAAGATACTTTTAGTTGCGAGGGTTGAAGGAACGAAAGTATGACTCTTATTAGGTAATTGAAAATTAATCACTATAATTTGACGAACTCATTACAAAATACGATGAAGAGAATGTAAAAAAACTTAAGTTAACCCAAACTTGAAAACTATAAATAAAACTATATATAAATAAAATAATTTTTTGGGCGTTTACATCGAGAAAAAATGTCTTATTTTAAATAGGCCATCATTTTCTCTTGAACAAGAAAATAATCGTACATTTGTAATAACTTTAAAGATGTGCACGGAACAGCCCCTGATATCCATAATATGTATTTGTTCTCCTAAGATCAGTTGATTTGATATCTGCCAGCTGTGAGCTGTAATTGTTGGATTTTTCCTACGTTAGTGCTGTAGTATTAATTGTACCTTCAATAAGTCTTGATCCGCGCGATAAGTGACTCAATCTATCTGTGTAGTCTACGGTTAGATAGATGCTTACATTATCAAGATTCCGCATACACATGGAGTATGATAACATTGAAAGTTGACGCATTTTTATTGTATATTGTTCAGAAAAGGGAAATTTCTTGTTCTGCCTAAATAATAAAGGAATGTGTTCGATTACCGACGTATATGGGATGAGGATTTATCATTTTCAAAATTACATCAATGCGTAATGCCACAGTACACTTATCGTGTAATGACCCTAATTTCAATTTTTTCATCTCTAATAACGTAACGTATCAGAAAACTAAATAATCGAAACATTTTTCCATTTTTGTTTATAAGTAAGAATACTCGTTAAAAAAGCGAACGTTTGATCGTCGTGTTTGGATTTTAATATTTAAAAAAAGCTTACGCTTTATATCGATGTCCTACATGTATTTTTCTTTATATACATACTTAATTTATTAAGTACCTATTTAATAATCCCTAATAATAATTTCGTAAGGGTTTCGCACGTAAACGAAGGCGTTTGAGAGAGGCCAAGGGCATACGAAGTAATTTATGTTGTTTGTAATTAATTAAACCTTATTTATTGTGTTCTTAAACAAACTATTTAAACAATGTGTAAATTGTGTCGATTTGAAATTATATAATTTTTTAATTATTTATTGTTCATATAAAATTAAAATAATGATAAGAGATGGATAAGAGCTGTACTTTTTGTAAAAAAATGTCTTTCATCCCTCGTTGTTTAGAATAGAAAGATTTACATTTAAAATGTTAAATAATAAAGTATCAAAGAGTCGTTAATAGATTAAAATTATTTTTATAATTGTACATATAGTGGAAGCCACAATTTAATTATAATTATATATATTTAAATAGAATAACTTTGACGATCTCGTAATATTAGGTTACTTACAAATACTTATATAATTTTACTCACACATGTTTAGATATCTCTCCGAGGTTATAAAAAAATGAGTTTAATGTCGCCGAGGTGCTGGATCTTCTATACTTTTATATGTATAATAAATTACTTCGTGATAAAAATAACTATTTACGATTAACTGTGCGTGTGTAAGTGAAAATCATGCAATTGGCTTCCTATCAGGTTATTACAGAATAGCTAATTGAAAACTTTTACTAAACTTTGTTAAAGAATGTCATTATACCCAATAATCCGAAATACTAAATGAGCACTATCAAAAGGACTATAAGACATTCCCAACACATGATATCATATCCAATATTTAGAATTCTATGTAATAGGCCAAAGGGACTTTATAACATTCCCCACGCGTGATATCACATCCAATATTTTGAATTCTATATAATGGATGCTATAGTTGTCGAAATCTAAGAGGCCATTTTGACAAGAGGGTGTCACACTATGATTGTCTCTTTTTGACACTGATGTATGTGTGCTGTTAAAACAGGCCTCTTCAGAATCTTGCCGACTTTACCAAAGGGACACTAAAACATTCCTAAAGCATGCAATTACACCTTATATTCTGAATTCTATATAATGGGTGCTAACAAAGGGACTTTAAATCTTTCCTAAAGCGTAAAAATACACGCATTATTCTGAATTCTGTGAAGTGGGTGCTACCAATGGGACTACAAAACATTCCCAGCACATTATATAACATCCAATATTCTGAAATCTATATAATGGGTGCTACCAAAGGAATTTTAAAAATTCCTAAAGCATGCAATTACACCTTTTATTCTGAATTTTATATAATGGGTACTATCAAAGGGACTTTCAATCTTTCCTTAAGCGTAAAACTATACTCAATATTCAAAATTCTGTGAAGTGAGAGCTACCAATGGGACTAAAAGAACATTCCCAAATTCCAATTCAGTTAATTGATATAAGTGTAGAACAGCACGTGATATCACATCAAATATTCTGATATCTATATAATGGGTGCTACCAAAGGAATTTTAAAAATTCCTAAAGAATTCATTTACACCTTATATTCTGAATTCTATATAATGGATGCTATCAAAGGGAATTTCAATCTTTCCTGAAGCGTAAAACTACACTCTATATTCTGAATTCATATGTTTCATGGCGCTACCAATGGGACTACAAAACCTTCCCAGCACGTGATATCACATTCAATATTCTGAATCTATATAATGGGTGCTACCAAAGGGAATTTAAAACTTTCCTAAAGTGTGCAATTACACCGAATGTCTGAATACAAAATAAATGCTTGTGTTATCTAAGGGACTATGAAGAATAATATATTCACAACACCTAATATCATATCCAATATACTGAATTATGTTTAATTAGTGCTTTCAAAGGGACTATAATCCTATCGCTACAATTGTCATCACACCCAATTGTGCAAAATATCCATTGGATGCAACCAAACGGACTTTTTAACTTTCCTAGAGGGTGCAATCACATCCAATAATCTTACTTATTTTTGTGCTATCAAAGTGCGTCCAAGAACCCAATTTCTGTTTATTGGATGCACACGTACCAATGGGCCTTTAAGCCTTCTTCACGCGTAAATTCGAAGCAGCCCGACTGGGGAAGGACCTCCACCTTCCAGAAGATCGCAGCCGAATAACATTTACTTCAATGTAGTGTTGTACTCCTGCGGTGAGTAAGGTCGCCAGAGCTCCATTAGGATAAGCCGACAGATTTAGTGGACCATAGGTGGTAGTACGAAATGACACTGCGCTGTATCCCTTCTGACTCTTCTCAACTCCACTTAAAATCCTTATTCAAGTAGGGTGTGAAGAGAGCCTCTCTGGGGTTGCAAGGGTCTATAGGCAACCGCGTACCATCACGCGGGCCGTGTACTTGTTTGCAACCTAAGTCGTTTCTTTGCATACATTCAGAAATTATATAGTTGACTATAGGACTTACTAATCTGTTAATATTAATAAGTGTGCTTTAAAATAGTCCAAAGTGCCCCGTTTTCGAGTAACAAAATTCTGATTGTTGGGAGCTACATATTTTCCCACGCGTGTCATCACATTCAATATTCCGAAAGCTGTATGTCAAGTAACTATTAGTTTAAACCAGTGTATGTAATAATGCTAATTTATGTATAAAAGTATACCTATAAGACCATTAAATAAATCAAATGACTACATTATCAGCGAGTTAAAAGTACCTATTTGTGTATAACTAGCTTAGTAATAAAGTTTAAGGTGTACATAAGAGTCAACAATCTGGCATTTGATAGTCATTAATAACTTAGTTAAATTAGGGCTGATTTTTATAAACGTCAAGTCTCGAGATGCATTGAAAGTAGATACGTGGGTAGTTACGTGCAAAGGAATATAACCATGAGTATATATTTGCACGTGACTCTACGTTAGTTAAGTTAGTTACTAACAGTAAGAAATAAAATTAAAAGTGGAATGTAGATATTAGATTAGGTACTTATTATTTATTCAGTATCTTTTATGTTTTCACACACCATTATTGTCATAGTTTAATGATATCACGCTTGAATTAGCCGCGAGAGGCGCTAGTGTAGAGTGAGGTTTCTAGAAATGTCAACTGTCACTAAACATAACTGTTTGCGAAATTTTCATCGCGGATTTTCACCAAGATTGTGCCATCCCTGATTAATGTTGGCTGATACCTGCGAATCGCTACAAACTAGTGATAAGGCGAGTTTTGTCTCTTGGAAACGAATGTCGTCTCGTTTTCGTAACAAATACTGCGCAACACAGGAATAATCAATATGTTATTTATTTTTATATTTTCACAGACATAAATCTAAATAGATAACGCAATCCTCCATCAGTATGAAAACCAAGCGTGTAACTTTTTTTGTACCTATCATAATGTCCCAAGATTGATTTAGTTAGGTTGGCATTAAATTTTGACGTGAAAATGAAGCGATCCTATTTGTCAGCTAAACACATACCTCGTTCGTTACACATCTCTGGTGGATATGCATGCCTTCTGCGAGTTCCCTGTCCGCGCGATAAAGCTCTCTTTGATTTTGACACGCGAAGTACATACACTCGCGTCATCTATTTAGATGTTATATCTGTGGTTATTATCCATTACTAGCCGTGCCGCGGTAGCAAATACTTTTTCAATGACAGCGATAGGACCTTACTCGCTAGTAGCGCCACCTAGTGAGCCACAGAAACGATAGACCTCATTGTTTCAATAAGTTGCCTCGTTCATTTGCATGTTGTGTTTTGTTTCTTCTCTTTAATATCATCTACCAATCTGATAGAATAAATATTTAATTTCCTTCTCATAATTCTTCTATCTTTCGTCATTTTCTCATACAATTTTTCGCCGGTTTTTTTAGAAAGTTTTCTCTAGAAATTTCTTCTTTAATTCCTTCTGTACACTTTAAAAGGTGGTATTTTATTTACCGCTCTTTTAGACAGTATTGAATGTACATCTTCATCACTATAACTTCTAGATATTTTTCATAAGTTAAGTACATTTTAAATAGACATATTTCTCATGTTTTAAGGAGAGGTAGGGCACAACGGGTTCCCCGTTCAAAATTCGGAGTAGCCCGACTGGGGAAGTAACTCTACCTAGAGGAGTTCACAGCCAAATAACGCTAGTTTAATGTATTGTTGTGTTCCTGCGGTGAGTAAGGTGGTAAGGTTGCCAGACCTCCATTAGGATAAACATTGTGCCGACAGTTTCAGATCAGAGGACCATAGGTATTAATACAAAATGACACAGCGCTTTGTCTCTTCCGCTGCCAGCGTCTTTTCAATAGGCTACGGTAACCGCTTACCATCAGGCGGGCCGTATGCTTGTTTACCACTTAAGTAGCTTTTTTTCTACTATATTATAGTTGACTACATATTATTATTAATCTATTTATATATTAAGAAAGTGTGTTTGTGTGATGCTTGAAATTGTCATCCAAGTTCTTGTTTTTGAGATCATTAAAATCATAGGACATTTGTTCAGTTTGTCAAGTTATGTGATAAAATTATTATGGATATCTAACTATACTTTTCAAACCTTGTATAAATCAAACCCTACTGATATGATTGTACGAATGCCTAGATCTTGCCAGTGTCTGTCATATCTCATGCTTTTCTACATTTTCCAACTAATTCTAAGTAAAATCTTAAAAAGGCTTGATTAGATATAATTATTCATTTATATTATAATTATTAATTGTACAAGTTCTCAATACTGATAATTTCAATGAAAATCATATATATAAGTTGCGTGATTTATATAAACGTATAAAATATGTATTATGATATATGCACGCAACTGTAAGTTAGAATTCCAAGTTTTTAGATTATATTATTACTATAAGTCACGATCTATAACGCTGTCAATCAAACGTATTCCGTAGATGTATATACCATAGATACTATATTTAAGTATTTATAAGACTTTTATTTTAAATTATTATTATGTTTGTAAATATTATCTACACTGGCCAGAACAGAAGTTATTAGCATAAGTTAAAATAAGGTTACTTAAGTAACATATTTTATCAATGTATCGTAATTTAAAAAAGCTTACAGATTGATTTTTTTACTTTATTTTTATTGAGTTTACCTATATTATGTTAAAAATAACATTGTATTTTTTTTAATAATTCTTTTTTTTTTTAACTAATTATTATATTCCATTGATCTAATAATTATTAGCACTAAAAGGCAGCCGTACGATATTGTCAGAGAGCGGCAACGGTCGTCCACTTGTACATTTCTTATTTCACTGCATAAAATAACACAAAATCAAAATTCATTTATTCAATCTTGGCCCCGATAAGGCTCTTGTGAACGTTAACAAATGACTCTACACCGTAATTATGTTTCATTATTTGTAACAGTTTTTCAAACCATTTCACTTATACGGTTTAATTTGTTAAACCCTACGATTTAAGACTCTCAGGAGTGCGAATGTGTTCTAAAACTAAGATTGAAGATCCATCCTTGAAGCGGAGAAAAAAGTGATTGGTTAGAGTTTAATTATTGTAAGTCTAAGTGGGGTTGCAATAGAATATTTTATTATTATTATTATTGGTGTTTTCAAAACAAAGATACGCGATTGTGAATAGTTGTTTTCTTTATCACCAATATACAGGCAGCAAGAAAAAAGAGGGGCACTTTTGCCAAAGCATTTAGAACCATGAAAACGAGATGTTCCATCATTTGTTCTTGCTGCCTCGTTTTCAATTTTTGTTATACTTTTTATCAATGTACCTAATTTACATTTTATTAGAGTATATTTTGTTATAGCATTTCTCGTAGCATAGCTACATTAAACCTAGGTATATACTTATTTTTGTAAAGCTATTTTTAAAAAGCAAAATATTCACAGTCTCAAATCACTTGTTCAAATGAAATAGTTTTAATAAACACAAATACAATATTATCAGTGTCAAATGGTGTTTTATTTAAAAATAATATCCACACGTTTTATTTTATGAATTTGTTATTTTTATCACACTTCAGGTAAGTGTTCTGTCACTTACCTGAAGTGTGATAAAAATAACAAATTCATACGTATACATTCACAATAATATTAAAAAAGCGAAAGTGGGTGCTGTCTGTCTGGTTAAATACCCTGGGAAATTATTCACACTCGGCTTTGTGATCCCAAACTAAGCAGAGCTTATAACAAAAACGAATCGTTTTCCTTACCAATGGTAGGTTTTTTTATTGCCAAACTGGGCTAATAGATAATTTCGTAAGCTAATTTTACCTGTGATAGCTACTTCCATATATGGGAGGGTCTGCTATGCAAAGCTTTGAGGTATTTGCTTCATAATTAGTAAAGATAGTAGTAGTCTTAATTTTAACCGATAACGGTCTGTAAATTATAGGAATCGGCCATTAATGATAATTATACTATGCAGCAGAGCTTGTACCATGGAAACCATATGATGTAGTAATTCCTCCCCCCAGTTTTCCCCCACAATCACGGGATAAAAAGGGTCCAATGTATCTCTCCGTGATCTAACCTTTGATATAGCTCTGCTAAAATTCTTCATATGGGTTGAATTTCGGAAAATTATTTCTTAGTAATTTATAGCTTGACACCCATAGTGAAATTACACCAATTTTCAAGACAATCAGCCATGCACACTAGCTCCCCATCAGGTTCTGTATAGTCTGTGGATGTAGAAAATGAAGTTAGAGCAGAAACTGTAGAGGAAAACAATAGCAGAAAAAGAAAAAAAGCTTATCGGAAAAGTTTTTATTTTTGCTATAAAATATTTTGAACATGAATTATAAAATTCCTGGTATAAATAATTGTATCAAACAGTCTATATGAAACATTTATGACAGTGAAAATGCTCTTGTAATTCGGGTTATTTAAATCATAAATTCCAGTAACAAAGACGATTTCTTGAATCCAAATTATTTGTACACAATAATTTACTTAAAAATAACTGAAACATAAATATATTATACAGTATATATCTAGGTATATCGGGAGACATTTTACATAGGCTATGATGGGAAAAATTAGGAATATCCATCCGGTCCAACAAAATTTACTGAAATTGTTTTAGATTCTGACATATCGTATGTTTAATGAAGAAAATTGTCCTTCAATTAAAAAAATGATATTTATTATATATATATTTATTTAAATATGCTCAAGTTCTTTTTTGTCATAAAAATAACAGAGCAAAACATTACAGTGGCAAGAATATTAACGACCTGTACACTCTATGTCCTACACTGTAACAATTACAATATTTTCAGGAAAAAAACAAAATATACATAATCTAAATAGGGTACAAAAGTTAATAGCACTAATATATAGTGATTTTAACTTTTGTAACTACATGTTAAGAATTAGACTATTAAATACAGGATGTCCTGTAATGAATAGTCTAAATAATTTTGATAATTTAATATTTCCTTTTTTGCTAATATTAAACTTTTTTTCATAGGCCACAATTACAGGACAATAGTTAGGTATATGCTAGGAAAATTACGAAGATTGGATAAGCTTGCGTTAAGTTATGTTGTGACAGGGCAGCAGTTAAAGGACGATGGTAGCTTATTATTTTATAAATAATCCAATTTTAGCAAGTTATTTTTATCATAATTATAAGCACTGTAATAATTTTTTCAACACACTTGCTCGTAAAGTGACATTTATTGCACAGTTTTTAGTATCTTAATGCAGCTTATTACGCACTAGTGCTTTTTACTTTACATTACCGCACAGTTTTATGATAGGTATAATCCCGATTGTTAAGTCTGTTACACTGTGTGTAGACGAAGCGTTCTTAATTTAAAAGGGTAAAACAGTTTGACAGCGATTCGTTAACAAATGTTAACGCTCTCATTGTGTGGTTGATGATTATCAAAAAATATACTTTAAATAATATAAGTCGTTTTTTTCCTCACAAGTGTGTTGAAAAACGTCGTATGACACGCGTGTGCATTAATCATTACACTCTCGGCTCTCTTAATCGCTTAATACCGCCTCGTCTGTAATTACCAACTTTGCACACATGTATCATAATGTACCTACTATAATATTATCGGGTATAAAATTCAATACATTATCAAAGTAATATCTCAAATAAAATTGCCAATATCTTATTAATATTCATTTAACCTATCAGTTCCAATCCACTAAGTTATTAACATAAATATTAATATAAATGTACATTAATTTTGTATGCATACTTATACCACATTATCTCAGATCATAAAAATGTGTAGTATTATATTATGTAAACAGTTGTACATATAAATAAACAAATGCATATGTCTTGAGAGCAAGCGGAGATCATAAATTAATATTATTTAAGTATCATAAAATCATACGTTAGTTTATACTGTTAATTTGAATACATAAGTATTTAATGCAAGATAACGAAATGTAACTACAATTAACATTAAATTATGTACCGACATATAAGCGTATTTTGTTTTAAGCTAGTAATTCTATTACTTACAATAAATAAAATATCACTAATACTTACCTATGTGTATTCACAACATTAACTTAGAAACGTCGAAAAGAAAACCGATTCACTGCTCAACTATAACTAATATCACACTTATTCTGTAACAATATATCCTCGAAATATACACACCAATAAACAGATACTTCACAGACTTTTTACGAAATCAAAACTTTATACGACGAGCAAAAGGTCATTTTAACGCACTAAGTATTCGCTACGAACAATTAAAGCTTTGCTGGGCGACTTGTATTCGAAGCCGCTCTAAATAATTATATGCATCACATTACGTCATTCTGATTGACGTATGAGAGCACGTTATCTGAATTTATTAAATAAGTTCGTACACTGTTTGTACACTGTAAGGTGCAATTTGAAGGTAACAAACGTAAGTGACTTCAAAACTTCATGCCATTCGGTCATTTTCATATCTCCCGTGCTTCGTAAGCACTCACTCGTCGGTCTCTCGGCTCGACGATCGTACCGCCTCTGTTTGGAGGGTCCATCACCAGTTCATCATCAATTCACTCCCACCGGTAAGCACTTGCACTGCTTGATCTTCTGTAAACGCTTACGTCTGAACGGTGGGTTTTGGCCCGGACAACGCAGAGTCACAGTTATCCAGGTGAATTTCTTGGGTCTGCAGAAAGAACACGACTTGAAGGCAGGCTGGGGACGATCGTTATTGTCGCGACGACGCGGACCTTTCGGTATGTAAAACGAATTGCACTGACCGTAACAGAATTTGTTAATGATCGTGGTCGGTAAACAGCCAGGCTCTTTTATCTTCTGTACTAGAGGCTCCGTCTTACACCAATCCTCTTTCAAATACTCTTTCTTAGTGACAACTAGAGCGTTTTTAGAAGACTTGAGTATTTTACGAAATTCTACACCAGGAGGCAGTTCCGTACTGTCCTCTTGATCTGGTACGGATACAATCATTCCGGTTTCTGAACTACCATCTCCAAGTTCGTTTCGCTGAACGTAAGTGGTTGATGAAGCGGTCGCTTGCTCGGCTCGTCTTCGCTCGGCGAGAACCCTTTCAACCTGCTCGGTATCAATGATGTCCAGGATCGAGTCGGTCGGAGTGAAGGGCTTCCTGTTGCCCACACCGGCGGTAGCGCACACTCCGCACGCAGCCAAGAGTGCCGCTACCGCTAGCCAAATATGCGATTTCGAAAAGTTCTCCATCTGTAACAATGAAAAAAGATTTAATAAATAGCTACCAAATTAATATGGAGTCTTCTAAATTTCGTTGACGATTTTATAATCCGTAGGCTTAGTTGGAGCGGATGTCGTAGGCTAAACTCACGTTGCATCTAGAGATGGGAGTCAACATGTCGTAGGTAGTGCGTCGGTGTATCTTGTCGGTGAGCGTGGAGCGGCGCGCTGGTTGCGTGTGCGCACGACCGGCCGGCGGAGCGGTAATGAGCGCAAGCGCGCTTCAATGGACCACCGCTCAATGAACGAGAGATGACTCACACACCGCGCCTCCGCCATAGAACCGTTACTACCACCCGCTCTCCACAGACCCGACACCTCGCACATGGTTCGGATTACGATACCTCCACTAACAATAGGTTGCTTTTCAACCCCCACGGTTACGACTTGTTTGTTATAAATGGGACATCTGTTTGTAAGCAATTATAAAACTACAGTCCAGATAAAAACTAAGCTGGTTATGCTATTAACAATGGCAAATTCCGGCAAAGTAGATTAGACTTATTTGACTTCAGTTTTATCAGTCTTATCTATTCAAGATAAATCATTCTCTAGTATTAGTCAAGATAAGTCATTCTCTAATCACAAGCTCTCTCTCTCTCCCAACCGACCAACTAACACCTGGGAGGTGTTAAGTTTTTTCCGACGCTAATGCGTGAATAATAAGTAAAAAAATCTGGTTCATTAGAACCAGATTTTTTTACTTTCACGTTTTTCTCTACAGTTTTCAAGTTAATCAATTGTTGTTAGTCTCTACGTTTTTGAAGTTGAATAGAACATAATTTATAAGAGACTACAATTATTTTCTTTTCTTCTTTCAGAAGATATTATTTGTATATGGAACCTAATCGAAAAGAAACCATGTAAAAGTAAATAAGTTATTATGATTATAATATATTTTTGATGATTAAACGTTCTATAGAATTCACGCATGAATCCAAAAAATTTACGGCCTCAGGGAGGTATTTGGAAAGTAGGTAGAGCATATCGGTATTTTCATTGTTTGATCTTTGAAGGGAGCAAAGGCGGAGAGATTTTCTCACCTATCGGCCGGCGCCAAGCCGAGCCGACAATTCGGCTGACGAGCACGTACAGGCGCCGGCGCAGATGGCGTACAGCGCATCTCGAATCCACGCGTTTCCGCCCATTCGCTTCCCACAATGCCCATAGAACGGAGAACTTTGTATAGGGCATCCGGACACTTCTGCGAAATGTAGGCGCTGTGTGGGTGCCACTCATAGTTTCAATTACATTTTTAACAATATATCTTAAAAGCAACAGAGTTATGATCCGTCTGAAACATCGACCGGAACGTCGGGAATTGAGCCGGTAAATATTTCCTCGATTACTCCTTCAAGTGTGTATTGGTAATTCAAACGTGTTCAATATTTTTCTATTGCGCCGATTTGCGGCCATAGTCAATATTATAGGTAATAACTGCAATGCAAATTTCATAATTACAGTAAACGTAGCTTATAATTAATTATGAATTGTTATTCAATAAATAACTTAAACAATTACGATGATTTACAACCATAATTTTCATATTATGCGTAAATAGTTTAATGGCAAATAGAGTTAGAGATAAGAGGAATAATTGAAAGAAAATGTGGATCCATCGTTAATGCTATGTACAGGTTTAAATTTAATTTATTGCCAACCATCCAATAAATTAACATGAATTATTCTATAAATTAATTAGTGTCGTAGGTGGTAAGTATAATAATTAATTACATTAGTAAATAGGTGTTCAGAAGTGGGTTTATACAAAAGGCTGAAACATAAACCTCATACAAATAAAAAGCTCTTCTTATTATTTTTTATTTTCAGAGCAACAAAATCATATTACACTGATTCAACCATAAATAATAAATAAATAAAAATAAAGTGACACATTCGAAATAAATTTAATCGAAACCCTAAATTCTTAAACGCAAGTCGAGAATTTATGACAAAAGGAAGTTCTTTTTAAATCAGTAGTGTTTTTTTTTTTTCATTTACTAGGGGCGCTTCGCATTCCTTGCCTTTGGAATTTCATTCATAAAATTTCATTCAAAGCATTCGTTTTGTTCACGTAGGACTGTCGAAAAAAATAAGGCCATAATACACGTTAAAGACGACCCTTAGCGACAGGCCGTCTACATATCGCCCACGCTTATACAGCGTGTTCTAAATAAAGAACTGATAGGTCACTGACTTCGAACTTATAAAAGTACAGACGAATTATTTTGTATGCTGTGAGGTACGCATACGATTCTCAATATGGTAAATAAATATGTTTTGTAAATGTTGACCAAATAAGTCAACATCTTGTCTTACCTAAAAGAGTTTAATTGGTTGGAGTAGTGTAACACTTATTTTTACTGCTTCAAGTGCTGGTTGTTTTTTAACGATCAGGTAATTATTAATTTACAAATTCTTTAGTTATGATTGAACGTAAAAGAAGTTTTTTAATGTGAAAAGTTTTCGTCAAAGGGAGTGACCATTGCCAATAGGCCGAGTGGGGGGTTCCAAATTCTTAATATACGCACGAATATAAGAGCCATTGCATCCGATCTTGATGGGATACCTACAATTGTCAGGCACGCGTCTCGTCGCTAAAACCCTTTATACGGATTTATCACTTCATAATCATAAATAAATATCCTGGGACATTCCTCACACACGGTCACCTGATCCCAAACTAAGCAGAGCTTGTACTATGGAAACCAGATAACTGATAGGATACATAGACTACGTTTTGTTTGTAAATACATACTCATATACATAATTACACCCAGACTCATGACATACAGAAATGTTCATGCACACAAATGCATGTCCTGTGTGGCAATCGAACCCACGACCTTCGGCGCTATAGGTTAAGACTCCACGTCTTAACCAACTGCGCCAACTGGTCCGTCAAATCATAAGGAATATCATATATACCAATCACAAAAAGGGAAAATTCATAGGATTCTAAAGTGGTTGCATGGTAGACTATGTACTATATACTAGTGAACCACCCCGGCTTCGCATAGGGGTAACGCGAACACAGTAGGTTTATCCGCACGGCATGATATTTTCCGACATCTTCAACAATCATCTTCATATTTCAATAAATTTACACAAAACCTAAATGAATTATACACCTAAACCTTCCTCGTGAATCACCCTGTCTATTGGTGAAAACCTTATGAAAATCCGTTCAATAGTTTATGAGTTTATCGCATTCAGACCGATAGATAAAGGCGGCTGGGGGAATTTGTTTTATAATATGTATGTAGGTATGATGTGATATCTTTGTTAGGATGGGTTTATGATTACCTGCTTGTATAAAAAACACCTGGTCAGAGTCGCTGGGCGCCCCTGGATGCAAGCGGCCCAGAACCGTTCGAAGTGGAAATCAATGGGGGAGGCCTATGTTCAGCAGTGGACATCCATGGGCTGATATGATGATGATGATAAAATACACATATTTTTTTATATAACGTTATGCTCATTTATATTAAGTCTAGGTACACCCTGTAGGTACATAACTAAGTTCCTGTGATGTATGAAGGCCTTTACCCTAAGGTGTTTGGTAAAGAACGCCGACATAGGTACTTCTCAGAAGAATCTCCGGAGTGCCGCCTTTTAATGATCTATTTGATCATAATCACACCTCAGAGTCACCTAAAATTCCACATATTCAGAACACCCAGTTTTTATATTCAATTAAATATTATTCAAAAAGGTTTTAGGCTTGATAATTTGTACAGTCGAAGGTCTACCGCTTCGCCTATAAGTCACCATATCGACATTACCGCAGACGAACTTGTCTAGATGTGAGCTTAAAAACACATTAGCAAATAATAGTGTGTGTAATCGATAAATCTTATTTATTCGCGTTAACATTGTGAATGGCACGTCGAATGCATTACACGAAACCCATTTAATCAGTGTAGGAGCATTATTCGACATTTCAAATGTGAACCGCGACTGGGAGGCGCCGCCATGTATTGTTAACCATCCTATATATCAGGCAAGTTTAATCGTCTCCAATCGCTTTGATCAGCGCAGCTCGACGGCCGCGGCCGCTCGACCGGCGCCGACGCAGCGCCCGCATAATGCCGCCGCACAAAAAACGGAAAAACAGAAAAAGGCGAGTAGCGTCAAACGCCAGGTACGGTCATTTAATACGAGCAGACGTATAAATCAAACCGAGGGCTCTAACAACTTATGACATAAAATCCTTTATTATTCACACGGATCTGAATAAAAAGGCAGCGACGCTGAATGGTGGCTCCGCGGCCCGGCCGGCGCGCCACGCATCGAATAACATTATGGTATTAACAACTTTTAGTTTCTTTTATAGAACGGAACAATTAGAAACGGACGTGATAGGAGTGACAAAAAATATCTTAAAGTATTTTTTTTTGGTTTTGTTAAGGTTTCGCGGTGCACACCGAGGCGTTCAATATGTTTCTGGGAAATGAGATGAGTCGGGTCGCCGACAGATTTTATTTTGACGGTTAATAATTTATTAAATGTTAGATTTTAATTGCTTCATTACGCGTTATTTAATTAATACGTTGCACTGCAATGATCGGTAAAAAAAATACCGATCGGTTTAAATAAGGAAAAAAACACGATTCAATTTTACTGTTTACGATCGGCTACGGAATATTTCGCGCGGATTATTTCTCCACGGCTAACACCTGATACGAATAAAAAAACGGCGTACAAAAGCGATTATCTTCATATATTTCCTGGGAATTTGATATGGAGATATGACTTTAGACGATAGTCTAGACTAGGCGTCATTGAGACAATAAAAACCGCGTTATACCTACTAGTTTTGTACATAAACTCCGTAGTTTATTTTTAGAGACGTGTGAACATAAGGCCAATTAAAAAGGTTCCAATGTCTACATGTACATGCACCGATGATGGGCTGTACGGTACACACATTCACTTAACTTACTAGTCATATACTCAATCAAGAGTAATTGAAAATAGATTAGAAAATTTATAAAAGAGCAAGGGCCTTGACTGTCACTCTTGAGTAGAAATATTTAACATAATTTTAATATTTTTGATTGCAAAAAAAAAAAATATTACGGATCTCTTTATGGATTTTACTTTTAACAGTAATTAGCACTCATAAAATGAGATAATCCAAGGTTTATTTCGTACGATGACCTTTAACCATCAATCAATCTAATTTCTGAGGATTATGAGGCCGTTCTCTGCTTATTCCTTACTTAGGCACCACACATAATATTATTCTCGTTTTTTATTTAATGGCATACAGGACACAGTATTGATGTGACTGCTTTAAACTATGTCAAAATATCAAAATTTAAATCCGTAATTGGCTGTATGTGTTGTAATTAGGTATGTAAATTTTTTGTGACTAAGAGCTGTGGATTTTGTATTAATAAAAATAAAAAATAAAATAAAATAGGCTTAAAGACCCCTATATCGAAGAACTAAACATAATAGACAAATTAATCTCAAAAGTTTGAATCTCAATTTTGTACGAGTTCTTCAAAATTTACGCAATTAGCCCAAATTAAAAACAGTATGACACTTTTATACATTAAGGTAGCAAAGAAGCATAGCCTTACCATATACTGGGTGGAAATTTCGAGATGGCATATTTTCGAAACCTCTGTTGGATTAGTCCTTCTGAACAATTTTTACTATGGGACTAACACTGAATTCTCAATTTTTTTTCTTTTACCTTTCATACATTATGATCGAGCAAGGTTGACATTTTGTAAAAGTATTTTTTTTGAGAATTCACTATTGGTCCCTTAGTAAAAGTTGTTCAGCATGACTAACCCAACATAGGTTTCGAAGATATGCCATCTCGAAATCTCCACCTGTTATATACATACTCGCTAGCGACTAACATGCATGAAATAATGTGATTAAAATCCACTGGAGGCGGTACTCCGATATCCGGGCACCTAGATATCAGCTTGATCCTTTAGACTCGGTTCAACGACGTGCCATCAGAATTGTTGACGATCTCGAGCTCACAAGCGGTTTAGAGCCCCTCAGTCTGAGGAGAGACTTTGCCTCCTTATGTGTGTTCTACCGCTTGTACAACGGACGGTGTTCTGAAGAATTGTTTAAGATGATGCCCACGGCTACTTTCTACCACCGCAACTCTCGCCATCGACGGGGAGTCCATCCTCACATATTGAAGCCTGAATTGTTTCGTACTGTGCGGGCTCAAAGGAGCTTCCTTCCGCGGACGCTCAGACTGTGGAATGAGCTCCCCGCCGTGGTTTTCCCAATGGAGTACAGCATGGGGTTCTTCAAAAGGGGTGTGAAGAGATTTCTGCAGGGTCGGCAACGCGCGCGTGATACCCCTGGTGTTGCAAGCGTCCATAGGCTACGGTAACCGCTTACCATCAGGCGGGCCGTATGCTTGTTTGCCATCTAAGTAGTATATAAAAAAAAAAAAAAAAAAACTCGAATCTTCAAATTTCTCGCTAGCGAGCTGTGCTAGCGAGAAAAGATTACAAGAAAACTCATGGTAAGGAGTATCACTTGCGTCGCACGGCTGCAAAATTACGCCAAAACGGAGCGCAAGCCAATTACAAGTGACGCAACAGTGCGCTAATCAGTAATACCTAACATGGCCCAGTGGCGTAAGTATTTAATTGTTTATTGTTATCCTCCTGATTCACCTACTATTATACAATTGGTATTATGACAATTAAATGTCATTTCGCTCGTAAAATTGACAAACGTGGGCGTTTGATGTGTTTTCAATCAATGATCAAACGGTAGCAGTCACCTACTTTACTATTAGATAAAAGTACCAGAATGCGTTTTTTATTTATACTACGGTATATAAGCATAATGCTCTCTTGATGGTAAGCGGTTACCGTAGCCTATAAACGCTTGCAAAAAGCTCTCAACACCTTTCTTGAATTGAGAAAATCCACGGCGTGGAGCTCATTCCACAACCTGAGCATCCGTAGTAGGAATGTCGTGGCGTTTTGGTTTCAATGTGTCCACGACCTCAAGGGTACGCAATCGCCATCCGAAAATCATTCTTCTCCTCCGGTCCGGTCCGGTTATCGGGTCTTCCGGCGATGTGGCCTGCCCATTGCCACATCTGCTTACTGAGTTTACAAGCTGTATCCATACAAGTAAAGATGGTCACATACTATAGAATAACTCATCATCATCATGAAAACTGGGGCTCTACCACGTAACATTGGTAATAATCGTAACGAACACCATTAATTAATTCATCCAATGACGCGCACGCGATTGGATGAAATTCATTAATAGTGTTCGTTATGATTACCACCAAAGTTACGCGGTAGAGCCCCTGAACGTGTATGCAAAATTTCAGCTCAGTCGGTAAGCGATAACTGTTTTCATAAATTCAGTTGCAAGATTGGACCCATACTAACAAAGCAAGTTAAATAAAGACTTATAAAAATACATTTTTATATGAAATTCGCTCTAAGTATTATAGCAGCAGACTCGAAGCTACATTTAACTAGCTCGAGAAACTCGATATGATTTTCCGCGAAATACCTACTTTTAGACTTTTTGATATAGAGATCATCATCGCGGTAACTCAACGCGTGACAATGAATGAAGTAAGCAATGAAACTATACGCAGTCATCTATGCCTACTGCCCATATCGCTTGGGGAATTTCATACAGAAGTGTGTAATCATGAGAGTGACGTCACATGGATATACATACGTTTAAAATTAGTATGAGGAAGAATATTTTAATAAATCCTGATTGATGAATCACTTAAATAAACTATTATTAATTTAATTAATAAACTTCAATAGGAAAGTTATCAATGAAGTAAGAAAATAATATATATGTATTATTTTTTAACATTTTTATTTACTACAAATATTTACAAAATATAATCTATATATAGAAAATTTCCTCAAGTCTGCCGCTGCTTCCGATTAACGGCAAGGTTCCCAGAAGGCTGGCAGCGTTTCCTCTTTGGATAGCCAAGCTGACGCGTTGGCGGAAAAAGCTCCCCCGCCCGCTGGTCTCCGGAGGTCTTGATCAATTTTGATGACAAGGTGCGAGCAAAACGGCGAACTTCGGACCCCCACGGTCTTGGTCTATAAAAATATATATGTAAATATATAGTCAAATATATATAATTATATTATAGCTAAACAGCTTGAAAGCTCGGAGGTTTCTCAAGAGACGTAAAGTAAGCTTGCTAAGACAAGACTACAAAATTCAGCCTTCATAAAAATGTAGCACACCTATCCGATTATTTAAATTGTTATAATTCCAATTCAGTGTAAAAAATCCTACGAACCTATATTCTCATTATCTTCATTTTCTTTTCTCCTGTTTTCTTACTCTTGAAAATTCAAGAAAAAATCTACTTAAATATATTGCCGCGAAGGATCCACAAACAAGTGTCATAAATAAATAACACCACACATAATAATTAACCGATCGCTTATTTATCACCCGCGATGAGACGAGCTGTTTACCCCACGAGTCATAATATCTACATAATTAGTGCCTGCCGTAGTTCTTACATACACATTAATTCATTATAAACAATTGTTTGTAGAATTACACCAGTAATTTGTACTGGCAAACCACGACGACAGTAAGCGTCATTATGTCACGGCGTTTAACGCGCCCGCGCACAGATTTAGCATAGCAAATAATAGACATGTGACATTCTTCTTTAACTAATGCATATTTGTGTGGAATGCGTACTGTGGGTAAACAAATAGACTGATGGATGTCCTGCCGCGACCCGTTTTGACACACATCGTGTTGTTTATTAAGATATTCTGATATAGCAAACACCAGTTGCCCCGCGGTTTCATCCGCGTACCCGAGGAATATCCTACCCTACACTTAAGCGTTCTTAAATTAACAATTTTTCTACGCAACTTTCTTAATTTTTTTCCGTAAGTACCTTCTCCAGAGTACCTATTAGAAAAAAAAAAAAAAAAAGTGGTGAAGTCGGTACAGTCAGTCTCAAGCTAAGAGAATATTTATTGGGTAGAGCAAGTTTTTTTTTTTGTCAGGCTATAAATACCTAAAAATATAAGAGAAAATAAGAAGATTTGTTTGGATAAATAAAGTAAAATACTTTTAATTTATTTAATTATTTAAGTTATTATTTATTTATTTTTAAGAGAGGTAGAGCGTTTTTTCTCTAAAAGAGCAGCTTGACTGGAGACATCATACGTGCCTGCGAAGGTCTCTTTGGATAAATGATTGTGAATTTGAATTTGGACACTTCACTGACCGTGGTGAGGTGAATAGTAAAATAAACGAAATAATAATATATCAAAAAAAACTACCATAGTTCTAACAATGAATTATTGTACGGAAGTAATAGACTACTATAAATCTACATAAGTATTACTACACTAATTGTTCCTTAATTGCGTGTAATTGTTGTATATATGTATAGGTTAGGAATTAAGACATCGCGAGTGCATGCGCGCGCGCATATCGCAGCGGGGGGTTAATAACCACAGATAATCTATGTAATAGTTGTGTCCTTAGTCACTATGGCTTATTTTTGACTTTCCCTTTTTACTAACCAAAACCAATTTAACAAATCTCAAATTTGTATGAAAAGATGTCTATGAGTTATCTTAGGAGTCTCATATGCGATAGGCATCTCTGAACTAGTTGATGAAAATGTGCATTAGTCTTTGTCGTCTTTGTCCATCCTGAAGGGATTCACACAAATGTCTTCGGTAGGTACTTTGCAGGGCTGCGGTCATATAGACATGTGTGGGTAATTGTTTAAACATTCGTATTTTTAAAGGAAATCAAAGCATGGTAGTAGAGTGCTTCCGCCACCCTCAAATTGAAAACCAGTCGCCAAGTATATACACTCTGTGTGTACACAAGTTTACGTGACAGCTTTTGTCGTTATAAGCAACCTTCCAATAGATTTTTGATATCAAGTGAGTAGGTAAAACTTATGTTCACTCACTTCCCTCCAATATTGCGTAGAGGGCGATGGCTGCCACACGCGTCATACTTGTGAACAGGTGCTGCTTGTGGGGGCTGGTCTGCTTAAGTTTGCTATTTATTTACTTATATATTTATTCCGTCTACTTTGTAATTTTGCCGCTGCGCCGGGGCACGCAATTGTTGTCGTGCGATTAGAATATAAATAATTTGTAATTAATCTAAGCTTGTTTTGAAAAGAGTAATTGCTGAGTTTATTGCCTGCTCTTCTCAGCAAATGCAACCTTCCGAACCGGTATTAGAGTATTAGAGTCAGACTTTTCATAAGTGCCTGCGAAGGTCTATTTGAATAAAAAAAATTGTGAGCTTATACAATGTGTAACGGAAAAGATCTATCCATTAAAGTAGGTACACGACTTCTTTTGTGCTAGGCGCACAGATCGCGTAAGATGTTTTAAATAATATTAGCAAGTGACGTGAAAAGATAATAACCCGGTAAGGCTCATAGAGCGGCGACACATTGGTTATGATTTTAATTCAATAAACTCGTTCTGAGTAATTTATTTTGTGCTGACACTTTTTATAGAGAGTCTATACAAGAAAGAAAGAAAAGAAAGAAAGAAAACACATTTATTTGACGAACACATTAACAGAAACATAACAATATTTAATTTAAAAATAAACCAGTAGGTCTGTGCCGTCAAAAAGGACACAGCTCAGCATAGTGCTACTGACAACTGTTAGCAGCGCTGATTTTCAGCAGACGCCTTTAGTGATGTCACGGTCGTAAGGTCGTATACCTGATGTAGTCTTACACTTCGCGTTATATAGAATGCTGCAAATTAGTAAGTATTGTATATTAGTCCTAAATGGGAGAAAAGTCGTCCTCGCGTCCTCGGATGAAACATTGGTTTTTACATTGACATTTTCCCTTGATAATTTGGTAAACACACAAATAAGGAAGAAGCTAAAGTGTAAAATACGTCATTCCTGAAAACCACACTAATACCTAACGTTCATACGAACGTAATAGGACAATAGGATAAATATTATGAGTCAATAAATTTATCATCAGTCAAGGTCACAGATTTTTATGTTACTTCATTTTAGGGCACCGTACCCAAAGGGACAACCAATGGGACACTCAAAGGGACTACTTTGGGTACGGACGTACACACAGGTTCCCATTACCTACCTAGTTTACCTAGTTACCTAGTAAGACGCAGTCCATCCCTCTGTCTTCATAGGGCTGACTATTTGTTCTCTTTTTATCCGTAGAGTTCAAACTTTCACAGAAAACGTATTACTATGGCCTATATCATGACTTTAGGCTGAACTAGCTTCTGCACCAAATTTCAGATTATCTCTCTGCGCCAAGTTTCATTTAAATCAAATCAGCCGTTACGAAACTGTGCGGTAACCAGGGCCGGCTTTACCTATAGAGCAGGGTGTCAGGGGGCGCCGAGCGCCGCTCGCACCGAGACGGTTCCAAAGAGCATGCGTCTCTTGCGGCACTCTCAAAGTCTCTGCGCCCGTATTAGGGAGCTCGTCCACGAGCGACAATCGCTCAGCGATTATCAACTGAATTCATACATGATATTCAATACTGAAACGCCCACGTGTTACATAAAGTCGCTCATTAACAAAATACATCTTTTTGTAGCTGCGAGTATCTGAACTTTAGACCAAAGTGTATCTTAAGACCATTCCAACAAGTCCAAACACGGCTAACATACGTTATTCCGCTATGGAGTTCCAGTGCCTACTTTGCGGATCCATAATCAGTTCAGCTCGATGGTATCAAATTATTGTATTATTTTCTTTGCCAAAGGGGGAAAGACATTTTAAGTTCACGTTTAAATGTTGAAGGGCTTTGTTTGTACATCCCAAAATATCTATTTATTTTCTTATAAATTGTGTAGTTTTTTACTATGGATCTTTTCGATCACTGGTGCAAGTGTGCAATCAATACCCTGGCGCCTGAGGGTATGATTGAACACGGGCGCTACATCGGCTAGAGCCGGCCCTGGTGGTAACGAGATACACAAACTAACTTTCCCCATTTATAAAATTAGTAGGAGAAGGATAGGATATATTTATTGGATACTAAAATATTAGGATTACAGAGTAAATACTAGTCTACAATATAACTACGCTGTTTCTATAATAGGACAGATAATGAGCGGCGTGGACGTAGCGAAGGCGCCGCGCTATACAAACACTGCAATAAAATGCTAAATTAATTAGAGCATGCCATGAAACTACCTACCCACTGTAATTATACCAGATAAAGCGCTAATATAGACAAATCAAAACCACTCAGAGAGTCGTAATTCATTCTATGTTCAGAACTTCTCTCGACAAGTTACGATTATATTAAGATTGATCCATGAAAATTACAATTAGATTTGTGTTTTTTTTTATTAGTATTTTGCATTGAAATCCCACATATAGATAGTTTGCTTGTTGTTGAAGTCTTAATTGCATACATAAAAATGCAGCGCCCGAAAACAACTTTACGTTTTACAAAGCTACTCATCCCGCTAAATCAAATGCAAACAATAAAATACAAATAAATCATTGGAAACCGCACGAAAATCGGATCAATGCTACTCGAGATATAAGTGTACTATTGATAAACATTTCATGTAACAATACGCAAGGAAATAGATCAAAACACTTTAGAAATAATAGTAACATCTTACATAAGTGTAGTAAGAGAAAAATGTCTAAATAACATACATGCCACATTTCTAGCTATAGTGTAAATAAATATTGAGTAAGTGCACCTACCGATAATGCCAGGGTCAAAGGAAAATGTAGGTGTATGTCTGTCTAAATCGCTTCTAAGCTATACCGAGCGTTCTCCCATACGATTAACTATCCATCATTCGGACGCATGAGATCGTACTAAAACACGATAGCTGATAATCGAATAAACATTGTGAGTCATCGTTTCGAATGGATATATTGATATGGATATGCTACCAATATGAGATTCACCGTGTCCATTCAACCCACGTTAGTGACACTATTGTTATTTGTCGTGTCGTCAGTTTTTATGAGTAGCGGCTATTGAAGGCTTGTTGAACGTTAGCTTTGCTCCGCTGTTTCAAGAGTAGTAGGTATATGCAAATCATAAAAGGTTTGTGGAAATTTTGTGATTTTTATATTGAATTATTAAAATATTTAAAATGATGAGTATTGTGAAATGTGAGGTAAATCAAAAAAAACTTCAAAAATTTTTTTAATACGAGTTCACTTCGGAATGGTATTTCTCTGAAAACGTACAACCTCTAAACGAAAATAATAATAATTAATTTTATTATTTTTTTATTTAGGTAAATACTTCATTTCTCTATGGGTAAATACATGGATCTTACAAACATTATAAATAACTTAATGAACTAAAAAGCAAATGTAAAATAATAAAGACAAAAAAATAAAAAATAAAACCAAGTAAACAACATTTGAATGAAATTACAAATACATTTATCGCTTAAAGTTATTTCTTCGTTGGACCCCGTACTAGGATACTCTGTGTTACAGTAAATAAAACAATACCACTGAATAATTACCTCTTGGTAAAATAATAATAAAGTTTAGTCCGCTGAAGTCAATTCCTACGAAACGAAGGTTATAGGATAAAGCTTGATCAATATAAAGGCTATCAGATTATTATATGATTAAAAAACATGTTCATTATATATAAATAAATATGATGCGTGATACGTGCTTCGGAAGGCACGTAAAGCCGTTGGTCCCGGTTATCACTTAATTGTGATAGTCGTTAAGCTAGTTGGATGCCTCCTAGGCGGCTTGAAAAATTCCAACAGTAGGTTGGCCACTAGCCTACCTCCACCGATCCGCAGTGGGCACGCGTGGTGGAGTATCTGCCCATTCCCTTTCACCCTGATTTGTGAAAGGAGGCCTGTGCTCAGCAGTGGGACATTATAGGCTGATGATGATGATGATGAAATATGATGCGTAAAAAATATTTTGTTACTTATTTTAATCTTCTCAGTTCAAGTTGTATTTGGAACCGGTGTAGAGTCATTTTGTTAACGTTCATAAGCGCCTTATCAGGGCCTAAATTGAATAAATACTTTTTGTATTTTGAATTTTAAATTCATATTTCTATTCTTATCTAAGTAATATCGAGTGGGACCTTTCAGCGAACGTTGCTAAACGCTCGCTGAAAGGTCCCACTCGTAAGCCAACTGATAAGCCAAAGCTTTTAAGTGTAAGTAATTATGAATCTTGTACGATTTTATTTAACCAAATTTGTGTTAAAATTATTATTTTACTACCTGTCCCCCGCGGTTTCACCCGCGTTCCCGGAATAAAAAGTTGCCTTTGTCCTTTCCCATACCATAGGCTATCTGCATGCCAAATTTCATGATGATCCGTTGAGTAGTTGAGGCGTGATGGCGTAACAAACAAACTCACTTTCGCATTTATAATATTATAGTTAGGAAGTTAGGATTTTGAGCTAATCTATTAAAATAATAACTTGTCGTGTGAAGTCCAACAGTGGAGACGGGGGACAGACGGACGTCATAATGCGCGCAGTGAATTTTGGCAGGAGAGCCGCTGTTATCAGAGCGCGCCTGCGCGATTTATTGCCACTAATCTCAGTTTCCGAACACACCCCGTTAGCGGGTAGATGTATACATATATGTATATGTTATTCGTGGTTTTAATCGTTGCAGCAACCGTAACATTTTCTGTCAACTGCATACACAATTTTACGCCCTTATAATATGAAAATCATAAATCTAGTTTCAAGAATAGAAGTTAATTTTTATTTCCATCTCAACTAAAGCCTTTATTAACGTTCTATAATATTGAGATTAATATAAATGTAGTAAGCATGAGTCCGAAATGAGGACATTCGTAGGAGAACATAAATGACGGACATAGCTCGTAGAGTTAGTAAGCTGAAGTGGCAATGGGCAGGCCACATCGCTCGAAGAGCCGATAACCGATGGGAAAGGAAGGTTCTCGAGTGGCGACCACGTACTGGAAAGCGCCGAGCGGGACGACCTCCCACCAGGACCGACGACCTGGTTAGAGTCGCTGGGCGCCGCTGGATGCAAGCGGCCCAGAACCGTTCGAAGTGGAAATCAATGGGGGATGCCTATGTTCAGCAGTGGACATCCATGGGCTGATATGATGAAGCATCTATCTAGTCAGTTATCTAGCATACCTAATAACTACCATTGTTTTAATCTCTCACCTTAGTACGATGTATCCCCGAAGGTACCACACACATCTTGAGCGAAATAACTCTCAAATGATACTACCGGTAGAAATAGGTACGTAAATTTTTGGTGACTTACTTTTAAGATTTTCCATATTTAATCATCTTTAAGGAACTAAGTCTCGCAGAATAGTATTTTTAACCATGCGGAAGTTAATTTATACAAGAACTACGAGTAACTTGTTTTAAACAAATTGCGGTTTCTTATAAAAAAAGGCCACGAACGAGCCTACAACGAGCACGATGCGAATCCCTTTGTTCGTGAAAAAACTGACAATCGCGCTTATTCGAGGCTCGCAAGCCAGTCCACGCTACGCGAATCATGCTCGCAGTGTGCTCGTTCGAGGCTCGGCTCGTGCTCGGTACGCCAAGCATGGACGCACCATTAAGTAGGCCACCGAAGGCATGCTTAGAAACCCTTAATCAATACGACTTATACATATATCAGAGCTGACACTGCACGCAGTTTATACCTACTTAATCTTATTATGTAAACTTGATACCTATTAATGCGCGTGAGTTTTGCTGTTTCAGTGATTGCGTAATGTGTTCATTGCACTTGCAATTGTTTTTAAAATAAACGCGACCATATGCCAAAAATATACTATTCCAATTTCAACCATAGAGAAATCAACCGTTCAATGTAGAGTCGAAAATCACGACTTCGTCAATAGCGAGCCGACACACAGCACGGTTTATAGAATGAATATATTGATGATGCAGTAGTACATTTAAGATGAGTACGAGTACAAAACTGACATGATAGAAGTTTCATTGGGTAAGAACATACCTTAGTAGGGATAATCGAAAGGTAAGCACACACATGCTAGCAGAGTTGCCAGTACAAGTAAGTATTTAGCGACTGATTAGGCAGCCAGCCAGACGTGTAATACAAGACTGCGCTACCAGTCTTCCACTGGGTTATAGTTTCTTCACAATATTTTTCAGGCCAGTCGGATGGTTCGTAAGACTCACCTAGACCTATCATGCAGGATATACATTTGTGTGGATAAACAAATCTGCATGTCCTGAGTCTATAGAAAATGTAGTAAGTATAACAGTCTCCATAGTTAATTGTGAAGAATATCTCACTATCTCACTATCTCATCTCATCTCACTAATATTATAAATGCGAAAGTTTGGATGTTTGTACCTCAATCACGCGTCAACATCGCAACGGATTTTGATGAAATTTGGCACACAACTAGAATATGTCCTGGATTAACACATAGGGTACTTTTTATCCCGGGAAAGCAATACATCCCTCGGGAACGCGGGTGAAACCGCGGGTCGCCACTAGTCGATATAAGATATGTATTAATTGTGAAGTACAAAACCCGCTAAATGCTCTACCTACACTCACAACTAAATCTTAATTGTATGGTTATAAACCGATGTTCATTCAATAATTCTGCGAACTCACGTATTGTCTCAATATTTTTATATTCTAGCCATTAAACTATGCTGGAAATCCCCTTTTAAACATCAACCACTCAAGATCATAAAGTACGTTTGTTATAATTGAATTCAATAATATTTATATGAAACAACCATTATAAATATTAATCAACGATTGAAAGGAGTTTCTTTGAATTTTGTTCAATTAATATGTATACAATTAGCCACAGCAATTAGCAATTTATACTGTACATATCAGGGTATGAATTAGATGAAGCAATTAAAGGATACCGTGGGGGTCCGAAGCTCGCCGTTTTGCTCGCACCTTGTCTTCAAAATTGATCGAGACTCCGGAGACCAGCGGGCGGGGAGCTTTCTCCGCCAACGCGTCAGCTTGGCTATCCAAAGAGGAAACGCTGCCATCCTTCTGCGAACCTTGCCGTTAATCGGAAGCAGCGGCAGACTTGAGGAAATTTTCTATATATAGATTGTATTTTGTACATATTTATTGTAAATTAATATCCAACCAAAAACATTTTCATGTAAAATATTGACCATATGGCTCGCACTGTCAAAAGTTATCAGATCTCATGTAGAGCCAAGCTTGTAGCTCTACACGCCCTAACTCTACAAACCCTCTTCACCTTAGTCATAATATGAGGCTTGGCCGTTTTGCTACCGTCACATGGGCGTAAGGTGATACATATTTGTCGTAAATAAATTTGTCATTTTAGTGTTATCTATAGTTAAAAAAAAAAATTATAGAATATATATAAAAATAAAAAGGATTATATTAGGATTTAGGTTCTTCTCTTGAGCATCTTTCATCCAAAATTCAGTGGTGAATTATATCATTGAGTCACCACGATTTTTAACTCCTAAATAGGTCGGGCTAGATAAGCACTGAAGTGGCAGTGGGCACCGGTCCAGGAATGGCGGTCGATGGAGCAGACGAGTCTTAGAATGGAGACTGCGTCTAGGCAGACATTCTATGGTGCGCTGAATGACTATGATACTGTGTTTATCTATATGTCTACTAATATTGATATACTGATTAGCTGTTACCCGCGACTTCGTCCGCACTTACGATATGAAAGCTAGTACGTATGTATAATAAATACTTAGGTTAATAGATTTTTGTATACAATATTTTTTGTTTTGCCGTCTTTCTATCGATAGTCGATATTATTTTTTTTTTTTTTTTATTCTTTTATTTTGTAAGGGCATTGCATCGCATTGCGATTATGTTAGCCCTATTGATAACAAATAGATTTCACAACAAACAAAAAAATATTCTAACAATTAAGAACATCAAAAATCATTTTATAAACAGCAATAGCTGCGTCGCACAACGGTGCAGCCAGAATGCTTTGGAATACACCAATATCCAAAGGATTTATATTGAACTTACATGCTAATCCTACTCTAATAGATTCGCTCCGAACACATTCAACTAGTAGATGATAAACATCCTCTGAAACTCCGCAAGATGAACAGTTAGGTGTAGTATAGACAGTTGCATACATGTGCTACGTAATAGTATTTACCACCGAACCTGATGCGGACCGAACCACCGACAAAGTTCGCTGGCTCGCACGGTGCGGTGCGGTGATGAAACAATAAAAATAATTTACCGACCCTGACCTACCGCAATGCCATAAAAAAATACGCCTAGACATAGCAATATATGGAAAATTCCAATTACTAACACCTAATCCGTAAAACAATGAGTCAGCAAGGTAATCAGTCATTCGATCTAGAACATGACTTTTTGTGTAATATTCCGACGAAAATGGTAACCGGATTAACAATAATACCTACGTGATGCGCATGTGTGTGTAGTTGTGAGCCACAAACCAAGAAGCCAAATAGACGCCACATCAATAAAGTTGCACAAGTATTTTTTTTACTTAAAAGAGGTAACGTTTTTTTGCACAAACAGCAGCTTAACTGGGAAAGTTACACCTTACACAATACCGAAGCCAATTGACTGATGCTAGTGGTCAACCTACTGTTGGAATTTTTCAAGCCGCCTAGGAGGCATCCAACTAGCTTAACGACTATCACAATTAAGTGATAACCGATCGGCAGGTTACAGCGAGTTTACTTAAGACTCATATCTTTACTAATAATGAAGCATAGACCTCAAAGTTTTGCAGAGCAGACCCTCCCATATGGAAGTAGCTATGTCACAGGTAAAATTAGCTTACGAAATGATAGGCCCAGTTTGACAATAAAAATAATTACCATTGGTAAGCAAAACGGTTAGTTTTTTATAGAAACCGGGGAGCGCCTCTGATGCAGTACTAATGCATAAGTTTGTTGATCGGGGTTATCTAATAAATGCGTCTTTTAGTCTTATTGATTTATTTTGCTTTATGTATAAATGTTGGACGAGGAACAGAAAGGAGGAGACGGATATCGTTGATTTTGATCGGCTCGTTATAAATCGAACGTAGAGATTACTTATCCTTAACACTTTTTACCAATACTTGGAGTTTTATATAATAAAGGAACATTTCAATACAAAAATAAGATTCAAGTATCAACTGATATTTTTCGACAGCTGCCCTTGAGAGCCTTTAATGCTTTGCGAGCTTATACTAAAAAACTGTCCATTTACAAAGAAGTGATTAAATTATGTACATCTTTAAATTAATCATTACAACTTGTAATAAACCTGTCTAATAAATAATTAACTCAAGTCAATGAAGTGAGATATGGATAGCATCAACAGTTCTATGGTATAACATGTTTATTGAGATTATTCAAACAATTGAATATTCATTAAATCAAGTGTCCATCTCATCATTGAGGAAAATATTGAGTAATAAAATAAATCATGAGTTTAAGCTACTGTAATATAAATATAGGAGAGCTACTTAAATATGTCAGCGAGCTATGGAACGAGCTATGCTCGGAATTTCTCTACGTGACAGGGTCCGAAATGAGGACATTCGTAGGAGAACGAAAACGACGGACATAACTCGTAGAGTTAGTAAGCTGAAGTGGCAATGGGCAGGCCACATCGTTCGAAGAGCCGATAACCGATGGGGAAGAAAAGTTCTCGAGTGGCGCGTGACTGTGAGTGATGCCTCATGGGGAACCGCTTACCATCAGGTGGACAGTATTACGCTTGTTTACCGATATCGTCGTATAAATAAATAGAATAAAAATCAATTATTAAACCATCGTGCTACAGTTGACAGATCGAGGAAAAAATGCCAAAAAATGTTGTTTAAAAAAAACCTATTAACGTAAACACTTTATTTTTATCAATAATAAAAATTATAATAAATTTTAATACTCAATTGGAATTGTGTATTTCAAAAAAGTTTTTTTTATTTTTATCTACTGAAAATCACTTGATAATTGATGGTTAAAAACTTATTAAAATACAGCTTAATAAATTATTTACATAATTTACAAACTAATATTAAAACTAAAATAAGAATAAAAATTCTATTCCATCCACAAATACCGGGACAATGTTAGACCGTATAACATTAAGTCTGTGTATTTGTCTTCGTCTTGGTTGCAGGACCAATCAGCCTCATCGCTGCCGCTGCGGAGACCTCGTCAATGAGCTCGGCCACCATGGACTTTCGTGCTCCCTAAGTGCTGGTCGAATATCACGGCACTCGGCTATTAATGACATTATCCGCAGGGCTCTTGTTGTCGCTAACGTGCCTTCCGTACTGGAACCAGTCGGTATTGCGCGGGGCGATGGCAAGAGACCGGATGGTATGTCTTTGATCCCTTGGAGTGTCGGCAAGTCGCTGGTGTGGGATGCCACATGTGTCGATACACTCGCGCCATCTCACTTACCGGCTACTTGTAAAGCTGCAGGGGCAGCGGCGGCCAGTGCGGAAAATTCAAAATTCAAAAAATATGCATCGATTGGACCCAATTATATTTTTATGCCTTTTGCGGTCGAGACCTTGGGACCATGGGGGTCAGAAGCTCGCCGTTTTGCTCGCACCTTGTCTTCAAAATTGATCGAGACCTCCGGAGACCAGCGGGCGGGGAGCTTTTTCCGCCAACGCGTCAGCTTGGCTATCCAAAGAGGAAACGCTGCCAGCCTTCTGGGAACCTTGCCGTTAATCGGAAGCAGCGGCAGGCTTGAGGAAATTTTCTATATATAGATTATATTTTGTAAATATAGATTGTATTTTGTACATATTTGTTGTAAATATAAGAATAAAAAAATGTACAATTACGGGGCGACAAAAAATTCGTCCACTTCGCTGTCAACAGGAAAAGTGCCCAGAAGGCTGATGCGTAGTATCTCTGCTTAGTTGGTGAAAGGCTGTCAGCATTGCCACGTTGGATGGCAATGCTGATTCTTTGCCCAAAAAAAAGGCCAGCCCAAAAATAATTTTAAACATAAATAATTTTTAATGTGACTACTTCTGTGACAACATAATATGGGCAAGTATTGCACCTTATGATGATACGTCAAAGTTAGATAGACTCCTCTCCTCCTAATCTAATAACCTCAGCGAATCGAAGCATCCATTTCATTAGAACGATTATGCAATCGATCTATTAAATCGATTGCGACATAACTGTCATTCAAAAAACGTTGAATGGCGCGGCACGTTTGTGTGAACACAAGTTTTTGTGCAATGAAGTCATAACCCATAATAACGTCCTTGTTAAGGCGTGTACATCTCATGATAAATACAATATATATTATAGCACGCTCATATAATTATATGTCAGCCAATACGCCGCTTTACGTCATTTAGAAGTGCTAAAATAAAACGTCACAAGACATTTTAGGTGCGTCATTTTCTCTAAAATGACATTCAAATTTGCAGTCAATTATATCATATCACTAAATAATCTATAATATACAGAAACTTTATAAAATGCTGTGCCCCAGCCCCACGTTGCCACCCGCGTACAATTAAATTTTTCTCTAATCTGACTTGTATAGAAATTGAGATTACCTGGTTAAAAAAAATACAACTTTGCAACTTAATAATACTAGTATTTTTACTTTACTACTTTTTTACTAGTAGTTTTTTTTTATATGAATCTGTCATATAAAAAAAACACAAATAAAAATAAGTAAATTCCTGACTATTTTGGGCACGTCCTATCCGTAAAAAAAGATACATTATTGTTAGAACCTTCTCTAGAAACTCTCCTCTAGAATTTAACTCTTTGGGGATAATTCTACCAATTTACAGATTATAGTACGTATAAATCGTATAATTTGAGCTTTTTGAGCTGCTTGCTATTAGAACTTTAAATATTGTTCAAAACAAATAAAGTAAAGGGTTTTTTTTGACATAAATCCCAAATAGTAAATTTAATGATATAACATTCAAAAGTGACTCGATAGACTGAGTCTCAATGTTAATAAAACTAGAAGGTAAATACGTAAAACTTCATGAGCTTCCCCGGATGGCAGTGACGCCGCAGTGATAATATCACTGTAAATGATAAGCATTCTAAACCTAGAACATGCAATTAGTAGCTCGTACATTTTAATAAAATAAAGATATCAAATGCAAATCATATCAGTAATGAGCTTGTTACATGAGTATGCACTTACAAATCTATTTCAATATCTTTCAACCCGTGAGAATCAGGTAAAATCCTTCATTCAATTCATATTAATTTACTTATTTGTAAGTGTGGGCTTCGTAGTAATTAGTCTTATAAATAATTGTATAGATCCACCACAATTGGATGTTGTATTAGTAGATTAGTTTAGTTGATTGTTGTCTATGTGTCAGTAGGACTTATTAGAGATTAAGAATGGTCACCAGTTGCAGCAGCTCTAGGACTCTGTGTGAAGATTTATCAGGAAACTTTTGATAATTATTACACTGAATTACGCCTTATGGCGGATTTATAGAAATATATTGATCTTTCCGCCTCCTAGTTTCCCTTATAAGAGGTCGAATTTTGAAAAATATTTCCTTGGTGTCCTAGGTTATTTAAGGAATATTTCCTCAAAATGTGTAGCTTTTTTTAGCACTAAGCTGGCAAGCTTACGTATATTATAGCTTCAATGGCTTTAGGGTTATCACTACAAATCTTTCAATGTGCATAGCGAGACACAGAAATAGTTGTGAGTTCAGAAAGTGTTCGACTACATTTCAAGTTCGAATCATTAATTATGTTAACCCAATTTTTTTATTTTTACATTACAGTAATTTTTTTCAGTGGTAACAATGATTTCAAAGCCACTTTGACTAATTCCTATACGTTACTTTTTGCACGGCATATTAACTTATTTGTGGTTTCTATTCAAGATCTTGTCATCGACAAAGACCATGACCTATCTAATGTCCACTTCAGGTAATATTATGACTTGTGTGTTTGTCTAATAAAACAGGTGCTACTTATAAACTAAAGTACAGGTACTCATAAAAGATTACCTATTTAGGCAAATTAAAGTACCACTAAGTAGTCACGTAATTTACTAACCACTTACCTGTCACTGTCAGTCAAACAATGTGATATTTAAACAGCATTAAATTAAATAACGTTTTATCTAAGGGTTGGTTGATGGTCTATTCCATCGAGGAACAATCCCTTAGAGTAGATTACCGAACAATCCGATTCCGAAACTAGTCAGTGATTTGTCACTGATTTTGAACAGAAAGGACCAATCACTGGATCGTATCTTCTTGACTTGGCCAATCAGAGCGCATTGTCGACGGTGGGAAATTGGCGGAATAGATTGCAAGCACAATCGACGTCATTACGCATCTTTGGGTGAATTGTTCGATGGTCTTTTCAATTCTGACATGAACTTTAGTCATATTTTTTAATCAAACTGTAATTATTAGGTTCCTGTAAAAGCAGTAGGACCTTAAATGATAAATAACCAGTTTGTATCATAACACTAGCAGTATGCCGATTGTCAATAATTACTGGTTGATCCGAGATAACAGCCGCGTGAGTGTCTGTCACACAAACTGTTACCTTCACGTACCGAGTTAATACTGGATTAAACGATTTTATTTATATACTAGCTTCCGTCTAGCGGATTCACCCGCATTACCGAGGGATACCTTGCTTTCCTGGGATAAAAAGTAGCCTAAAGGTCTTGGAAATAATGTAGCTTCTTATTAGTGAAAGAATTTTCGGAATCGGATCAGAAGATCCGGAGATTACCCTCCGCATATAAACAGACATAGAAAATCTGCTCTCTCTCTTTATATTCTTTTCAATCATACAAAGAAAAATATATGCATGGCAAAGGGCATCGCGAGGGTGGGAAAATCTGTCGGTATGTTATATATGTTTCATGGGGTAAAAACTAACTTAAATACCTTTTTAAGTGAATACCTACTAGGCTCGCGATAAAAATGTAGGATCTTTTTATAGTAGGTAATATTATCATATATCTTTAGTGGAAAATACAAGGAGAAATTATAAAAAAAATATTCCTGGTTAAACGTTAGTAACGAAAGGCGGGTTTGAATTCTTTCAAGTTTTATTATTTTTTACCTGGGTAGAACAATATGGCTAAATATTTCAGTAATTAGCGACCTTAGTAGTTCATTTGGCATATTTTAGAATTGATATTTTTTGGCATATTGTCTATATTAATTATTTTTGTACATTTCCCAAAATCAAAAGTCAGTTTTATGGTTTTTAAAGAATCGTTCAAATATGGCTAATATTCTACAAAAAACTTTCATGACACTATGTGCCAAATAACTTGAACGGACGCCAATCACTGAAATATATATCCATATTTTTCTACGATGCTAAAAAACAATAAAAACTCGAAAGAAAATAAATTTCACGCCTCGGTACTAACATTTAACCTTAATTACCTCCTATTACATCAACTAAGGTACAAAAAAAACTGGAGATAATCAAACCAATGATAAGAATCCAAACAAAAACATAATGCAATCCAAACAAAGTGATAAGAAAAGCCTTGTCCAAACTTTTCAATTCCTTGACCACGGACTGACCACATTGGGGTATGACATCATCTCATTGTTTTTCTTCGCAAATGACGCCATTAACACGTGTCCTCAATTTAAAAGAGAGCATACTCGTACGTACCTTTTTTTGCGAGAGTTTTTACTCAACTAATTTGAACGGCAACAAAAAAATAATACTATAAGTGACTATGATTCAACCGTGTGAAAACATACCGAAGTAAGGATTTAATTTGTTACTGATTAGCATGTTTGATGGATGATTAGTGAGTGATTAATATTTTAATTATAACATGGAGCAAGGTAGCTTCGAAAATTTGAGGAAAACTATACGAAAATTACCTAAGTTTGATTTTTTTTATTAAATTGGGCTTGCGTTTTTCAAAAATAGAACACGCTTACCCAGAAGAAACCTATTCATAAACCTATTCCTAGCCTTGATAGTCCCTAGATTGTAAGAGCCAGGAATCAGATGCGGGAAGCAAGTTGCACTCACTTGCTGTCCGCATTATACATGAGGATGCAAAACGCTGTCTGGATTTTCGGTATGTCAAAACGGACAAGTGAACATTTTCCCGGCGACTAGTGTCCCCATTGAGGAAATCATCTCCAGCAGTCCTGAAAACCTGTACCTTCTAGCAGTTGTACATGACATCAGAACCTTCCTAGGCTCTGTTTGCTTACTCAAATGCCATGTTAACACATTTAGGTGCAAATGCGATGCAGAGCAATTAGACAAATCGTGACATTTCGTGCATAATATTGGAATTTATATTGACCTGCAATAAAATTAATAAAGTTATTATAAAACAAACACTAACCTAACAGCGTAACATACCTACATAATATTATAATAAGGTTATTAGACCTGTCAAAGCTAACCCTATTATGTTATTGAATTAGAATAATACGCATTCAAAAACAACTTTAGCTGTCACTTATATAACGCGCCCGTTTGATATCCAACAAAACACTAATACAAATAATTTCATAAAACAAATCTGTCATTTAAATAACTCTAATAGGTTCTTGGCATTTGTTAATTTTATTCGTTATTAATTGAAGTGCAGCCTACATAAATATCGCTAATTTATGTGGTCGGTCGTGTTGATATGTCGTCGAAATACGTGCTTAGACACACCTACCTCCGGCACCAACCTAGTGCTTACGTGAGCGTGCCTATGTTCCTTTAAGTGTTAGTCCTTGAAAAATAAGGGCCTCTAAAATTGTATATTTTCATTATATTAGTGACTAAATTACAGGAAAAAGCTAGATTGAAGGTTCTCCTGCAAGAGACTATAAAGAAAATGTAAAATTAAATGTATTAAATTTGCCGGTTTTCTAAAAAGTCATGAGTTGGATTGTTGATCATCATCATCAAGCTTTTGCCTATGAGCTTCAATAAAGCTAAGATAAGTGATGATAAATGGAAAGTGGTAATGGAAAAATAGAGGAACGAAATGGTGGGATTTTTAAAAGGAAAATTTTAGTCGGCGTTTAGCTCTTAAGAAATACTTTTGCTAATACTTTTATGAGGCTTTCTCACGGTTCATCAAGCAATTTTTTAAATTACCGCAAATACTATAAAAATATGGAGTATTGAGTATTTTTTTAAATTCCATATTTAGTCGGGCTTTGTCGGTTAGCGATAATGTCGCCCTGTTTTGACAGCAATTTACAAATTACTTTCTTAAACCTATCTCAGCCAACAAATTTAACTTTTTTTTTCTTAAGAGAGGTAGTGCGTAGCGTTTATTCGCTCAAAGAGCGGTTTGGCTGGGGAAGTACCTCCACCTTACAGAATACCGCAGCCAAATAACTTTATGTTGTGTAAAGTTGTGTTCCTGTGCGTGAGTAAGGAAGGTCGCCATAGCTCTTAGGGGAGGGGGGAACGATCGGTAACGCGTGAGTGATGCTTCGTGTCTTGCGTCCATATGGCTACGGGAACCGCTTACCATCAGGCGGGGCTGTATGCTTGTATACAGACTTAGTCGTATAAAAAAAAAGTGTTTTGATTCATAGAGCAATTAACTTTTCTACTGATCGCTAAATTCTTACTCTTCTTCTTTGCATAGATGGCGGCTGTAGCACTGCCAATATCTGAGTTAAAGATATACAGGGGACTCTTGACTCGAACTTTGATAGAACTAGAATGAAAAATGCGACCTACCGACCGCATATACATAACAATTCTATCGCAAAAAAAGTATACCTACACTATTATATTAAAGTAAACATAATAAATTCAGCAACACGTGATGACATGAACTTAACAGTGACCCCAAAAACGCCCTCCACCACCCATGAACCCAACATATATTTGTAATCTGATAAATCAGTAAATGATCTCATTGACGCGTATCTGTGCCGGTTATCTATTCACGACAATGACTAGGTGACTAGACAGACATCGCCAGATAATCATTAAAAGCCAATCACAATCATTCATCCTGTCCTATTCCAATCCATTCTCAATAGACTCGGATTCGCTTACGTCAGACTCAATCATTGGATTTGAGTAGACTGTCGTTCGTCCCGCGGCTTTACATGACGAAACTATTGATTTTTAGTTTGAAGTATTCTGTATCTTTCTCTAATTTCTAAGCTAATCACCTTTTTTTTTTTTTTTTTATACGACTAAGTCGATAAACAAGCATACGGCCCGCTTGATGGTAAACGGTTACCGTAGCATATGGACGCTTGCAACACACGAAGTATCGCTCACGCGTTACCGACCTTTCCCCCCTCCCCAATGAGCTCTGGCGACCTTACTCACGCGCAGGAACACAACTTTACACAACATAAAGTTATTTGGCTGCGGTATTCTGTAAGGTGGAGGTACTTCCCTAGTCGAGCTGCTCTTTGAGCGAATAAACGCTATGCTCTACCTCTCTAAAATTCATCCTCTCTCAGTATTCATGAGGATGGGAAAATTAGTTGTGTGTGGCGTCATACTATTACAAGAGGGCGGGGAGGAATATTTTGCGATAATAAAAATATTAGACATTCAAAATATTATTAAACTTATGAGAGCTATTTTTTTTACTTTCGCGAGTTCATAGTCTATATACCTAGTTTTTTTTTTTCAGAAATCTTTTAGATAAAAAAAAATTTGGTTATATAAACATTTTTTTTGTGTTATGGTTAACTCTAATATTTTCACGATTTTAGAGTTGGTGCCGAAATAAACGTTATTCTGCAAGATGTACCCAAAAGATGACGTATGTTATCCATCCTGTATAACAAATAAACAAACACATTCGCATTTATAATTTAAGTTTGAGGATGTGGCTTACTGAGGAAGTATCACGTCCACATAATATCGTCATTAGATATTGAATCGCAGCTCCAAGACGCACTCCGTGTCACGTACGTAAGTTTGACGAATGAATCGCTAAATAGTTGTGGATATCCTTTCAAAGAAATATTGCTACATTTTTGTCAGCCATTACGTTAATATTGTTTTTTTTTTATACCACTTTGGCGGCGATAAAGCTTACGGGCAGTTACGGGCCACCTAATGGAAAGCGGTTATCATATCTGATGCACGCTTAATAATATAATCGGTTCCTGTTTGAACCGATTTTAGCTCTTAGAAAAGGTGGAGCATATAATATTATATATACACATATTACATATATATTAATATTCTTCGGTCAAAGAATAGCTTCACTGGAGAACAATTCACTTCCTAAGAATCAATGGCTCTAAAATGATACAGTCAGAATATATGAGCTCTCGATTTGAGTTTCAGCGTACGTGAGTTTTAAGAGAGGTAGTGCATAGCGTTATTTCGCTAAACGAGCAGCTCGACTGGGTGCGTACCTCCACCTTACAGAATACCGCAGCCAAATAGCATAATGTTGTGTTCCTGCGCGTGAGTAAAGTCGCCAAAGCTCATTGGGGATAGGGGAAAGGTCGGTAACGCGTAAGTGACGCCTCGTGGGTTGCAAGCATTGATATTACTGGCTTAAGGACCAGGCCAACCGTGCGACGAAATGACACCAACGCGCTGGTCCTTAAAAGTTAGTTTAGGGCCAACGCGACTCAGTCGTCTGCGGTCCGCGGAACAGTTCGTTCGTTTATTGTTTATTTTTTTCTTGTGTGTGTGCATTGTACGCACATACAAGGTTACATCGTACGCCTTTGCAAAGCGGCACTTCGAATAGTTCGATCGATTTTAAACAAATGGCACCCCCATTTGTTTAAAGTAAAATCAGTTTACTTGTATGAAGGAGTTTTTTGCAAAATGTTCCTTAGTTTTGAAATCATTGGTTGCAACCGTTACGGTAATCGCTTACCACCAGGCGGGGCGTATGCTTTCATATGGTTTAGAATTAGCCACTGTCGTCACTATCATTCCGTCATAACTATTTGAGTATAACATTAACCGACTAGTATTCAATAGAATTACTTATCACCTTACTACAAATTGGCTGGCACCGAAACGTAGTAACTATAATGGTGCGTCTATGCTTGGCGAACCAAGAACGAGCCGAGCCACGAACGAGCACACTGCGAGCACGATTCACGTAACGTGGACGGGCTTGCGAACCTCGAACGAGAATTCGTAGCATGCTCGACTGCGCTTTGCCCGGTTGTCAGTTTTTTCACGAACACAGGGATTCGCATCGCGCTCGTTGTAGGCTTCCACGTTTGAAATCTTGAGCAACGAACGAATCCTGTTCGTTCGAGGCTCGGTTCGTGCTCGCTTCGCGTAGCATGGACGCACCATTATGAGTGCTTTGCAAACAAACAAATACATTTATTTATCGATTAAGTTTAAATAGGTACATAAAATTGTCTATTAAATTTGAATTTTGCTACTTGTATAATGTATTGGATAGTTAAATTTAAATAGATATTAGGTCTAACTTGGGTTTAAGAAATTTAAATGGGGTAAGTAGGGAGGAGCTGTCACTCTATATAAAAAATCGTTACGTTCATGTTGTATGAATAAATTTAAATCAATATGTTATAAATGTTTTAACAATCGAATAGGTTAGGTATATTGCTAAAACCGTGAATAACAAATTATACAGGATGGAAATTTTATTTATTCATTCATTGCTTCATGTGGTACAAATATAAAGGTGTTATAATTCTAATTAGTTCCCAACATGAGCCCTGCAAGGGCATTGCAACATTTATTAGTATAAGTCTCAATTAAATGGTTAGTATAATAAATAAATAAAATAAAATAAATAAATAAAAAAGCCTTTTATTTCATGCTTAAAAATCAAATTACATTTACATTAAAAAATACATTATCATTATTACATAAATTTTTGAATTATTATTAAATTTAAATTCGTTCCGATAAATATATACTTATAATTCATTTTATAGTAATGTAAATTCTCATGGATTAACAATATTTAAATTACGTTTTATTACATTTTGTTTTATTTATTTAATAGTTTTACAAATGTTAAAAAATCACAATAATAGTCTTATAACAAAATACTAATTTAGTTTAGTTTAGTATATAATTTTACAAAAATAATTTCAGTTACAAGTATATTTTTATTAACATAATATTTGTAAAAATGTAGATAAACAGTGTAGTTAAAAGCAAGAACCCCTCTTAGTGAAGGTGAAGGCCTCCTCCAGAGTAGACCAGCTCTCTCTATCCATAGCTGTTGCTGTCCAGCTTCTACCAGCGACTTTGATAATATCGTCCACCCACCGTGCGCTAGGTCTGCCTGTTTTTCTGGAACCCGTTGGTCCTGACCATGACGTCAATCGATGTGTCCAGCGATCGTCGTTTATCCTAGCTACGTGACCCACCCATCTCCACTTTAGTTTTCTTGCATAGCTAAGGGCATCGGTTATTTTGGTCTTTTCACGTACAGTCGAGGACATAAATATGTATACACTTTTTGAAATTCAAAAGCGATTTTCTCGCATTTTTAACATTCAAGTGTTAAAATATTACAAAATTCATAATAGTATATGTTAGAAGATTCTGCCTGCATAATATCTCATAATTTCAATCAGTAGTTTTAGAGGAAACCGTTGTTGAATTTAAAGTGTATACATATTTATGTCCTCGACTGTACCTATGGCAATATCTACAGGTACCCGGGTAGATGGGGCTCGCAGCTGGAACTACGGGTCCGGCTGTTTGGATCAGGGTACGCGGGGTCAGGTAGGCCACCGCCTTTATTAAGGCGGTACCTGACGTTGGTGTTGGTCTCGCGGTGGTCTATGTGGTTAGTTGCAGAGGGTGGCATGTTGTCTGTTCGGTATGTGTGACCGAGCGTCATTCCTCGCGCGCAACGAGTGTTTGTATTACTCAGACGCGGGGTTCGTGAGTAATCCTTAAGCAGGTGAGCTCCTGTGAGTGAACTGCATCTCCGGCACTTTCCTGGATAGAAAGTAGAGGGCTACCCGTTGGATTAGTTTTCCGGCAACCCAGCTGTAGGCATTGGGTAGATACGTGGATTCGTATTGGGAAGTGAGCGCGCATGACAGCTCCGGTACCATTCATGGAGAAATGGAAGTCAGCTTCTCTGGCGTCCCCAGCGGGGATTGAATCCGCAAGCACCCTAGGGTGTGTTTGTGCTAGTGCTTGCGCTTGCGTAAGTACTGGCACAGACGCAGCTAGTGGGGTGCGCGTGGTGAGCGACTTTTAACAGCTCCGGTACCATTCTGGACAAATGGTAGTGAGCAATCACGGTGCGACTCACATTTTCTCACGAGTACCAGGGGCGAGTACTCTGGCGGCGTGACCTACCGCAGAGGGTCTCTGACGCTTCGTAAGGGGTTGCCAGGACTAGTGTGCCGTCTTTTATGACCTAGCGGTTGGTGAAGGTGGCCACTATAGAAAATCTCAGTAGATTAATGGGGGTTTGTACCTATGGCAATGTGTGGTATTCTTTGTACTCGTCTGATGTTCATGATGCTTCTCTCCATGCTTCTCTGACACGATCTTATTTTATTTTCGACTATACGAGTGTACTTCCAGAATGGTTAGTATATTGCATTATTATTATTACACAATTATCACATTATTATAAGGTTATTATTACATTATTATTATAATTACATTATTAACTCTAAACTAATAAGTCTTTAGACTAGTCTAGTCGATATTTTCTTAATTTTATATAATAATAATTATAATTTATTTATTATAATTTATTACTATATCTCGAAAAACATCTTTAAAACTAAAATAGAAACATTTGATTGAAATAACCCATTTGTAGTGGGTTGTAATATACTATGGAAATCCATCAATTACGTTATATTGTATAATTCATAGTTCAGTAGGAACCTACCTATATTTTATTTATCTAGGCATTTCAGTACCTAATGGAAATCTGTGGTTTGTGTGAACCTCAGCCGAAGATACTCGTAATGATTCATATTATTAATTTGTATTTATATATAGTTTACTATTTAACTAATTATTTTGGCACTGAAGTCTGCAAAAGAGGATAAGATGTTAATGCCAGACACCAGGGGGCCTACCACAAGCTCTTAAAACAAGGTTAAAATAACCTTATTTGTCTTTTGTCCCTCTTTGACATCCGGCGTCAAAACAAGACAAAACTCAAATAAGGTTATTTTAACCTTGTTTTAAGAGCTTGTGGTAGGCCCCCAGGGGCCCAAGTCTGCTATTACAATTTTTTTTTTTCAATTGCTTCTCACGGCTTTTGTATTTCGCCAATTTCCAGTTATATTATACGTTCTCGTCACAAAAAATCATGTGTTCCAATCAACTATCAGTGTTGTCGAAATTGACATTTTACAGTTTTGGTAGTCTACTAACACAATAGCGTCATAATGATACGATAATAGCTTTCCGATGATTTTCCACTGAAACTACAATCGTGCCACAATGATCTATTAGTTGTCAGTTTTGACAGTTTTCGTACTAGAATTCTTTTCATTTAATTATGAGACCATTATGGATTAGTAGACTGCGCACATCGGCTCAATGATAATGGAAGTGCAATAGAATCGTGTCAGTATGACATTTTAGCAGAGTTGGCCCCCTGGATTATGTATGACAAGAGACAACATAAAAAATTTGTTGAACTTTTTTTAGTTACATAGAGAGGTAGAGCGTAGCGTTTATTCGCTTAAAGAGCAGCTCGACTGGGGAAACACTTCCACCTTACAGAATACCGCAGCCAAATAACTTAATGTTATGTTCCTGCGCGTGAGTAAGGTCGCCAGAGCATATTGGGGTGGGTTGAAGGATCAGTAGTCGGTAACGCGTGAGTGATGCTCCGTGTGTCGCAAGCGTCGATATGGCTACGGTACTTAACCGCTTACCATCAGACGGGCCGTAAGCTTTTTAAAAATCAATTTTGAAAGAATCAATAATGAGTATCTATAGTCCTAATAACAACACAAACTAAATAAGTTTTCGTAAAAAAATCATTTTTAATACAAGCTTTTTTGGTGACTGTACTTGAATTGTCTTCCAATATACAAATGTATACCTAATATCAAGTCCACCGAAAGTGGATGAAATTCGACTTGCAAGATTCCACCAGAACAAAAATAGATAAAAGCTTGTAATAAAAAAATATTGCAAATATTTTACGACTAAATGTTCATGTATCACAGAATTGATAGATTCGACAATTTGTTCAAATAAATTGTCAATTAAATTGTCTTGATGATAAACGTTTATTATCTAATACTTGATACATTAGCAGTGTGGAGGTAATAAATAACAATAATTTAGTATCTCCGTCAGTGTACTGTAGTGGTCGTGCTTGTAAAATGACCAGTGTTTGTGAATCTAGTCACACAGTATGCTAAACTGTGATTAGCGTGTGTTAGCAACCCACTAATTTCAATATTTTGCCCATTTCAATAATATATGGTGTGTAAACATGATTATATACATATAACATAACGTTACTGTAGGCACTGACAGATGTTCTGAGTAGTTCTGAGATCATTATTATCATATTTAAACGTAATCGTGCGTCCATGCCTCGCGAAGCGAGCACGAGCCGAGCCTCGATCGAACAGCATTCGTTCGTCGTTCGCGTAGCGTGGACGGTCTTGCGAGCCTTGAACGAGCATTCGTCTCGCGCTCGACTGCGCTCCGTTTGTTTTTTCACGAACACAGGGTTTTGCATCGCGCTCGTTGTAGGCTCGTTATATGCTCGTTGTAAGCTCGATGTCACACTTTACATCGCGAGCAACGAACGAATCCTGTTCGTTCGTGGCTCGTGCTCGGTTCGCGCAGCATGGACGCACCATTACATTTATGGAAAATAGTTTTGAAATATATATCGCGTCTAGATTGAGATGGAACTGACACTTAGAAAAAAGGCAATTTCCTTTAATGTTTTTGTCCGGATAAGATGTTCGTATTTGAAAGACGGACGATACCGATTTTATGTACTCTTTCCAAAATAAGTATGCCACCAAAAACATTTTTATGTAAAATTTTGCCAAGACATGGCTCTTACTTTCAAAAAGTTATCAGATCTCATGTAGAGCCAAGCTTATAACTCTACAAGCCCTAACTTCACAAACTCTAAACACCGTAGTCAAAATATATGGCTTGGCCGTTTTGCTACCGTCACATGGGAGTAAGGTGAAAAATGTATTCACTGTTCATAACTTTTTTGTTATACAATAGTTCTTGTAGTATAGCATACGACCCGCTTGATGGTAAACGGTTACCGAAGCTTACTTATAGACGATCGCAAGAGGGATAACGCGATCGCAGGAATCACGAGATGTCGACAATGCTTGCAAAAACTTGCTTGCTTTTTGCTTTTTTGTATACCACTAAGGTAACAAACAAGTATACGGTCCGCCTGATGGTAAGCGGTTACCGTAGCCTATGGACGCTTGCAAAAGCAGGGGTATCAATCGCGCATTGCCGACCCTGAAAAAATCTCTTCACCTGCTTAAAGAATACCATACCTCCCGTATTCCGGCCATAACATTAAAACCATAGACACCACCAATCTCAGTTTAATGTAAATTCTTCAGAATGACGCAGAGCATGATCTTAATTTGAGGCGTTGAAAAGCATGCACCCAATCGTGCGCAGATTGCAGAACTAATTGATATAGTGGCCACTATTAATAGACATTGTTTTAAAATGATACCATTTCGTAATGAAGTGTTGTTGACCGTTTATGTAATGTGCAATAATGAAGAGGTATTTTATTTTAGACAGAATTGTACAAAATTATAAACAGAAAAACCTAGCCTAGGTCGAGGCATAATCCTATCCAAATAAAATGATTTAAACAAATGAGATCAAAGTACCTTTACTGTAACTTTTACGACTTATACGTTAACGATTTTTGTTCTATTCTTGCTTTTTTTTCGATGAAATTTTACTCGTACAGCGTTGGCTTGATATGGATTCTCGCTTAATGAATTTATTCTTGTAGAGCTTCCCAAAAGTTCTCCCTTTTAATAGTTCCCGTTTCCAGCAGTTCATCTTTAATATCAACCTTTCAGAAACCTGAAAGATTCTATTCTCATTCAGACCTAAGGAGGTCATGCGTGCATAAGATCCATCTCACGGATTGTAACTCTATTGCATTACATTGGTCATCCCATGGTATTGCCAATTCATAGGAATTGGCAATACCATGGGATGACCAATGTGCTGGCGAAATTCACAAAGATAGGCTATGGCAACTGGCCCTCAAGTGAAACTATCAGAACCAGTATGTTCTGCATAGATATGTAATTTTTTTTAAATTTAGGGGTTGTACCAAATAGTCAGCCAAAAAGTACCCTACCACGCACATACAAAGTAGGTCCTGTTTTTTTTAACAGAACTAAATCGGCATACTAGCATACAGCCTGCCTGGTGGTAAGCGGTTACCGTAGCTCTATGGACGCTTGCAACTCACGCTTCACCGACCCTCCTGCCCTCACTCGATGAGCTTTGGTGACCTCACACCACAGAGGATTAAGTACTATGTGTGCTCACGCGAAGGAACACAATATAAAGTTATTTGGCTGCGGTATTCTGTAAGGTGGAGGTACTTCCCCAGTCGAGCTGCTCTTTGAGCGAATAAACACTACGCTCTACCTCTCTTGAATACATGGGAAATAAAAATGGCTGCGGTACTGGTACCTAGTACCTATACTCCAAATGGCGGCGACAGTAGCATTGTGACGGCTCATAACCACCACATGTTGTCACATTACCTCTCAACTAATAATATAATAAATCATAATTAACATTTGTAATAGCCGTGTACATATTTTATTTCTTCGCGTTAGTCATAATAATTATGTCACGCGACGAAGAGATCGTTTGAAGATCCCGCCCGGTCTAAGATAAAGTTGCCATGCTTACGTCATGTCATGTGCTATTAGATATTAGATCTTATTACGATTGTCGTGACATCTTTTTTTGTTGAGAAAAAAATATTGGGAATATATTATTACTTATGTGAAGATTTAAGGCGATGATAGCGTGGTCGTGACGTCGAATGGCTTGACGTTTAGTGGTTGAATCTTCCAATGAGCGAGCTTTTGGTGAAGGAATAGGTACGTCGTGAGGAAACCATAACTCGATAGAAGTACCCGCCTGGCTGGCTACCACTCCTGAGATATTTATACTAAGATAGTTGGTAGAAAGATAGATGACGCCTCAACATCCTGTATCGCGCTGACGAAGTTTATTTATTCCACAATCTGCATATACAACTGTCCAGCATAAACAGTTGCACCGCAGTCCCCACGCACCTGGCGGAAATTCTTTCTTTATAAAGGTTCAAATTCAAATTCAAAATCATTTATTCAAATAGACCTTCGCAGGCACTTATGAAAAGTCTGACTCTAATACTCTAATACCGGTTCGGAAGGTTGCATTTGCTGAGAAGAGCCGGCAATAAACTCAGCAATTACTCTTTTCAAAACAGGCTTAGATTCATTACATAATATTTACATTCTAATCGCACTGAAAACAATTGCGTGCCCCGGCGCGGCGGCAAAATTACAAAGTAGACTGAATAAATATTTAATAAGTAAATCAATAGCAAACTTAAGCAGACCAGCCCCCACAAGCAGCACCTGTTCACAAGTATGACGCGTGTGGCAGCCATCGCCCTCCTCGCCATATTGGAGGGAAGTGAGCGACCCGTCACACGACTACTTAGGTGTCCTCCGCCGTGAGGTACTTAGGTGTCATCCGCCTCCATATACCTATTGGTGTGTTCCGGCTGCGAGTGAGAGCTACCTAGTTCCCTATCTAAGCAGAAATAAGGTTCTCAATGTAAGACAATTTGGCTATCAAAAAAATGTTGGTACAATAGATGCTGTAAACGAATTTATTAACGATGTAGTAACCAAACTTAATGCTAAACTCAAGGTTGCTGGGATATTCCTTGACCTTAGTTCTGCCTTCGATATGGTCGATCATGACCTACTAATAAAAAAATTAACTCATTATGGTATTAGAGGAAATGTTTCAACTTTATTTTTGTCGTATCTAAGCAATAGAAAAATGTTTGTCGAAATTAAATCCATAGATAACAAAGGTTATGAAAATGTATATAAGTCCAAATTGTCAAATGTTAGGGTCGGTGTACCTCAGGGCTCAATATTGGGACCCCTACTATTTCTGGTATTCACAAATGATCTGATACTCTCTATGAACAAAGCCATTCCTGATATTCCGCTTGTAGTTTTTGCTGATGATACTAATGCTGTTGTTGGGGGCAATAACATTGAAATGCTCAATAATAAAGTAAATGTAACTCTTGAAGCATTTAACAGATGGTTTTCTGCCAATAAACTTAATATTAATACAAAAAAAACTAACGTAATGCTATTTAAAACAACAGCTAGAAATAATGATGAATTAGACATTTTTTTAAATGAAGATAAAATTGAACTTGTAAATGTGGTAAAATTTTTAGGTATAAATATAGACGCTTTACTAAACTGGAAACATGAATTAACTGCAATAGAAAGTTCAATAACGTCTGCTTGCTATGCTCTAAGAAGTCTGCGTGATGTTGTTGATATTAGACATCTTAAAACTGTTTACTTTGCATTAGTTGAGTCTAAATTACGATATAGCATACAGTTATGGGGCAATAGTTATAACTACAATAGTGATAAGGCTTTTATATTGCAAAAAAGAGCCATACGTACAATTGTGCGTATTTCTCAAGGAGAGTCGTGCCGCGAACATTTTAAAACCCTGGGGATATTAACTGTACCTAGTCTTTATATATTAACTATTATGTCTAATTTTGTTAAGCACTTGCCTGAATATGAAACCAAAGAGGAGAAAATTGAGAGAGAAAATACACGTAGAATGGACTTTAAAATCAAAATGATACCAAAACTCAATGTAGTCAAGCATTGTCCGCAATATCAGGCTATACAAGTATTTAATAAGTTGCCATCTGAACTGAAGTGTATTGTTTATAAATCCAGCTTATTCAAGGCAAAACTGAAGGCCTTCCTATTGGAAAAGTGTTGCTATTCTTTCGAAGATTTTATGTGACAATGTTTTTTTAATTTTTATTTTTATGGATTTTCGTTGACATGTAAACTAAATGTATTTGTATTTTTTTTGTGTTTAAATTGACATGTGCTTTTTCTTTTTGTAATTGAATTTTATTTGATTTGAAGTTAAATTATTGGTTCTGGTTATATTATTATTTTCTTTGTTTTTAATATTGTTTAAAATTCAGACATAACGTAAGTTATTAATGAATAAATGAATTTGAATTTGAATTATCTAGGCTTTGTGTGCTTACCACCTTCGGCCACATCATCACTTTCACAATGGTGAGATTGTGGTAAAATAGATAAGAAGAAAAGACAGTAGGCCTACTTAAATGTACTCTGAAATAGTTTCTTTGTGGTGTTCTCTGAAATAGTGACGGAGATATTACCGAAGAAATAAATCAAATTAATTGACACAATGACGAGTAAATAGACGAGTCAGTAGAATTCAAACTTACTTCGATATCTGTATATTTTTGGAAAACGTATACAACCAATTCATTGTAACATAGGCCGTAAGATATCTCAGATCAAATGGTGCGTCCATGCTACGCGAATCGAGCGCGAGCTGAGCTACGAACGAGCCTACAACGAGCACGATGTGAATCCCTTTGTTCGTGAATAAACTGACAATCGCGCTCGTTCGAGGCTCGCAAGCCCGTCCACGCTACGCGAATCGTGCTCGCAGTGTGCTCGTTCGAGGCTCGGCTCGTGCTCGGTTCGCCAAGCATGTACGCACCATAACATGCAACGAATCATAAAGAGATATTCAACATATTCATTGGAAACTTTTTAGACATTTATGGACGCAGATTTTTATGTTGAAAGATCTCCGCATAAAAGAAGAGAAGGTAGAGAATAGCGTTATTTCGCTAAAAACACAGCTCGACTGGAAAAGTATCTCCACCTTACAGAATACCGCAAACAAATAACTTTATGTTGTGTTCCTGCGCGTGAGTAAGGTCGCTAGAGCTCATTGGGGAGGAGGGAAGGGTCGAGATGCCCCATGTGTTGCAAGCGTCCATGTGGCTACGGTAACCGCTTACCATCAGGAGGGCTGCGCTTGTTTATCGACTTTGTCTTAAAAAATAAAAAGTGTTTGTAAAGATTGTTGCCGTTTAAGTTTCAGTGTATGATAATATACGGTATTCACAATCAGAGATCAAGTGTTGATTAACTATTTTTGTAATTAAACATTTCAAAAAATACATACACAATTACAATAAAGAATTCCTCAAGTCTGCCGCTGCTTCCGTTTGAAGGCAAGGTTCAGGAGCTGGCAACGTTTCCTCTTGGGATAGCCAAGAGCGGGGAGGTTTTTCGCCAATGCATCAGATTGGCGAAAAACCTCCCCGCCCGCTGGTCCCCGGAGGCTTCGATCAATTTTGATGACAAATCGCGAACAAAACGGCGATCTTCGGACTCCCACGGTGCCATGTTCTTGACCGCAAAAGGCATAGAAATATAATTTGGTCTAAATAAAAATATTTACATTTTTGTAATTAATCTTTCAAATTGTTCTATAGGAATACAGAATTAACCCGATCACTCTTAGATAAGCTCACTACCATCTCACTACATATTTTCCTTCCTGTTGTTAATTATACAACGGGAAATAACATCGTTTACTTGCTGCGTCATGGTTTTAACTCGTCGTACGTCATTACTGATCAATGTGGAAAGTTTGGTGTGAAAATATTTGTCATGTCTGCAAACTATGGATGAATGCTCCAAGTAAATCTATGGCATTAGGAATGTGATGTAAGAGACAGAGTAGCCAAGCCATAATGAAGTAAACCTATCAGTTATACATACTCCTGGGCTGGTTTCTTATAATTTTCTTTCTTCTAGATTTAATCAGCTTAGAATGCCTTTACATTTTCCTACCTTTACTTTATTGGTATTTACTAATATGCCGCCAAAATGCGCTCATGGATTAGCTTGATTAGCCGTACTTAATGGATCGGCAAAGTTAGCAATCACCGGTGAGGACGGAGTCACAAATAGCATTTTTTAATATTCTATAATATTCCTTTTTCTTTTCTTCTTTTTAGAGAATAGCTTTATAATATTCTGTCACTATGTCTGCTATACATAATTTCAACAAATACAGGATGTAGAACTTCGTCTTGGCATTCAACTAAGCTAATTGTGCTTTTAGTTACGTTGTGTAATTGCTGAAATATATAAGAAAAGCCCAAATTTGGCAGTGTACATCCCCTTGGGCCCAGGATATTGATGTTAATATGGTAATATTTCCAATAATTATGTAGCTTGTCTTTCACGCGAAATTCAAGAATATGTGACAGCAATAAAGAAGACATAAATAATCCTGTTCTCTTAAATTATCAAGGCGAAATCATTTAGTTACAAGCTGTGATTTCACAGATATAGCTAAAGTTTGTTGTGTGAATTAATTTGTTTATTGAAATGAGACAATAATAGTTGAAAGTTTAAAGTGCCGTGATTGAGGCGGCGCCACCACGGAGAGTTGTGACAAATATACGTTACATTATAATTGTGGGTTATAGCGACGTGTACAATCAGCTTCAAAATTATCTCATCATTTTAGTACCATGTATTTTAGGCAATACAATAAAGAATATGTCAGTAGATTATAATAAAAGGAAGGTTGAAAATCAACTCACACACTTTTATTTTTAATTTACTTGTTAAGACTACTTGGGCCCAATTTTACCAACCTCGGATAGCACATATAAATTTTAAATAAAATAAATTTGACTAAAGAATCATGGCGAGATTTGTACAAAAAAAATAAAGATTTTTAGAGACGTTAGAATGACGTTATATTTGACCCTTGGTGCCTATGAAATAACTTGAGCTATTTAAAATATTTTAAGAACCCCGGGATAAAAATGCGAATTTCTATGGCATTCCGGCGAATTGAACTATTCGCGACCAAAACCGTTATGTTGTTGTTATGTTTTGCGGGGCTTATACAATATTTCATGTATATTAACATGTTGCTGGTAATGTAATCTCAACAGTATAAAATATTAAATTTAAATACAAATTTAATTTAATATAAATTGAATAATCGCTGTCTTAAATGTATCCTAATTTTTTTAAATGTAAATCCGTCATTGGCTGTTTGATTAATCTTATATGTTCATTCAAATTATACTAAGAGCTGTGGATTTTATTTGATTAAATAAATAAAATAAATAAATAACAGTGGAAGTGATTCAAAAACCTCTAAAACGTTTTATTTTTTGTACAAAGCAATGTATGGATCTCGCCATGATTCTTTGTATTGTGAAACTGACAAACTGTCATAATATTTATACTCGACGTTATTAAAATTGTATTTATTGGTTTTATCGGTAAGTACCTAAATTAAGTACCTTATTAGTAGTTACAAAAAAATGCGTAGGATATATTCAAAGATTTTCATAGGGCATCGTGCCTCTACCCAGATGGATAATCCGCCTTACTAAAGCATGACATTTAATTTCACTCCGCTTGAGGGGCTCCCTGAGCAAATCGCTCTTAGTTCGTACTGCGCACGGCTGTCAAATACTGTCAATTCTGGCTTGTTTATTTCATGTTCCCATAGAGGCGACTATCCTTCTGGACGTTTTAAATTCTTTGGATATATTATAATGTTCATCACAATAACTATGTCAAGATAACACAGATCGTTTGATGTTAATACGTGTAACGTTATATTGTTAAAATGTATAAGGATTTATATTTGACGAAACAAAGCAAAATTTACATTTACAAATCTATGTAATATAATACGGGATAATAACTGCAAAGGTTATTTACATAATTTGTAGAATGCCTATAGCAACTACTTAGATTATGAAATTAAATATGTAAAAATACTCGTTTCCCTTTCAACGAACGTACAAAGTTGTCGAGCTTTTTATTAAAATTATGTTTACTGAACGAAATAAAAAAGAAAAATAATTGGTTTATATTCCAATAGGCTTTAGAACTTGTATTTATTTATTATTCTTTTGAATAAACCATGGCCGGTAAGAAGACATTATCCTTTTTTATGACTTACCTTATAACATTCCAAAAAGATATAAACACTTTTTGCACACTATTTCAACATATAATTGTCTATGGAATAAATAGTTTATTAAAAATTGTTCGATAGTAATTTGGCGGGAACTACGAGATGTACGCGCACTCTGGACGGTCCTCTCAGTTTGTTTGGCGGAATTTGAAGTCTTACACAATTCCTGAACCGCGAAAGTTTCAGCCAGATTTCATTAGTAGCTATGTTGTTAATAGATTATGAATTCTATGTGCTTTCAATTAAGAAAGTTATTTAGTTTTTCTTTTAGTTTGCACGAGAGATGCCCGGTTTCAATAAACAAAAACGAATCGTTTTGCTTACCAATGGTAGGTTTTTTAATGCCAAACTGGGCATATAGATCATTTCGTAAGCTTTGATTAAGGATACATCCAGATTGAGTGTTGAAGCTGTGCACACGTCGATAAAAATACGCCCTAACTGTTAGAGGCTAAATCAAATAAAAATAAATAAAATTGCAAAATAATGTTTAATATTTAAATTTCTCCCGATTTTAATGGGAATATTTCAACAACTGCTATCATTATGAACGTCACTATGACAAGCAGAATGACGCAGAGGGAGCGTAAAACGTAGCCGTTACGCGCAGCAGCCTGTAAAAGTTGGCCTGTTTTATATATTCGTGTAGTATGGTGACGTTCTTTCTAGGTATATTTATTTCTATGTTCGGAAGCTTATTTTACCTGTAAGTAATAGTATTTATCTACTCTGAGGTAATAGCTACTTTCATATGGGAGTCTGAGGTAATAGCTACTTTCATATGGGAGGGTCTGCTATGCAAAGCTTTAAGGTATTTGCTTCATTATGAGTAAAGATATAAGAGTCTTATTAGTCTGGGCTTAGCATGGGGTTCTTCAAAAAGGGCGTGAAGAGATTTCTTCAGGGTCGGCAGCGCGCGAGTGATACCCCTGGTGTTGCAAACGTCCATAGGCTACGGTAACTGCTTACCATCAGGCGGGCCGTATGCTTGTTTGCCACCTTAGTGGTATAAAAAAAAAAAAAAAAGTCTTTATATCATTGGGGGTAAGGAACAAAACCACAAGAAGTCCAATTTTTTGTCAAAAATTTAAATTGATATTATTACGGTATTTCAAAAGAGATATTACGTTCTATTAAAAGAGTAAAAGGAAACCAGGTAGATATATACCTTGTTACTATTTATTTAATAATCTCGTACCAATATTCCAGTTACGCGGCTCGCACAGTTAAGTGCGTATTTTAAAGCAAGAGCGCGTTGAATTCACAACTTACGAGGCTGTTAACATTTTATCGCAGAAGCGAGACCAATGATGTAATAAGTAAAGATGAGCCACGTTTAAATTATTTTAAGTAAAATAATTGTCATCAATGTCATCAGTGAAAAATGTTGCAAAAACGGGGAAAATGATTCCTTCAAATATGAATAATTTTCCTTTACGCAGAAGTACTTAAAAATATATTCTTTTAAAAACTTCTTAATCGCGATCATAAAAACAGAAATTGACGCAGACGATGTCCCGGGCAACAGCTAGTTTATTATACCTATGATAACTATTAATATAGTTTACTCTAAATTAATGTGGTTAAGGGCTAATCTTTCAATAGCCAGATACACGGGATCTGGTTTTTGCATAGACTAATCAAGGTTTATCTAGCAAATTAAAAAACATGAAATAAAAGAAAATATAATAAAATAAATCAAGGGCTGAAATATGGCTGAACACCTCAGATTGAAATAACTAGGAGCCAGGCCCATCTTGGACAAAAAATCTAGATACGCCAATGGTCCTCACTTATTGCGGGCTAGTGGTTAATCTACGATTCAATAGCGATGTCCCAGGCTATACTATCGTAGCGCATGCGCGGACGGTAGGCGCCAGCTACGCTCCGCTCCCACGTGCGCCCGCGCCGGCGCCTCTCCAGCCAAATTATGCAATTTTAATCATACCTACTATTCAACTAACGTATTGTTTTTGTAATTTTATAGCTAATAGACTGGTATGCGTGAATATAAAGTGATAACAGATTGTAGATCGCGGGCGTTTTTAACCAGTTTATATGTATGGGTGGAATTTGGTTTGCAAAAATTATGCTTTTACTGGTTTTGTTTGTTTTATTTCTTGTTTATAATAATATAACGAAGTTAGGTATGTCCCATTAAGTCCCATTGCCATTCGTTCAGTAATTATCTAGCCATTTAATTGTTAATTATTAATTAATATTCCTAACACAAATTCCGAATTAGTAATACCAAAGTAGTATCGAATGTTGATCAGGAAGGTACCTATATTGTAATTTGAGCAAAATATTATATTCTCAAAAAGATAAAATAATACTCAAGATTACAATGAGAGCGTCCATTAAAATAGCTCATCCAAATATAAGAAAATTCTCAGAAAATCTAAACGTAAAAATATCTGATAGTATTGTATGTTTATACTTATGTAATTTGAAATGGAAAAACAAAGAAAACACAGGTATAAACAGATAAACATTGCGATAAAAGCCATTACTTATCCACATGAAGTGACGTGAACTGCCGCGAACACGTCTATCTGTCAGCCAAAACACGTAGGTAGATTAGGGCCGCCATATTATATTACGATAGACCTTGAAAAGATGGGTATTTATGTTGCACAGAACCTTTGGGTTTATAGGCACGGCTCATAAGTATTTCTTTTTTTTTTTGTATGCTATAAGTTACAAAAACTGACAGACTATGAATTAAGATAAGGTAGAGCTGGTAACTTAGAGAATACTAAATTCTCTAAGCCTCCGCGTGCACTAGGCAGCCAGGCTGCGGTAGCCAGGCTGCGGCAGCCAATCGAAAATATGAGGGCGTGTGGGAGCCCGCGCCCTAGGCAGCCACGAATTCCTATCAATATTTCGGCTGCCGCAGCCTGGCTGCCGCAACCTGGCTGCCTAGTGCGCGGGCAGTCTAAGGCTGCTAAGTAAGAAAGTTTAATTGAAACTTTTGATAAGACACGCTGGGCTTTAGCTAGTTATAAATAAGTAAGATTGCAGCAATATGTCATTAAATTATACTATAAAGCGGTCATAGTTTTCACATTGTCACCAACGAATTTCTATCTTAAGAAACTCCTAACAAATTGATGAAATACTGTGACTTTGAGTTGTGTTGGGAGTCCCCTAAACACCACTATGATGGGTGCCTCGAGGAGGAGGCCCAGCACAAGCTGGGCTGGGCAGCCAGTGGGGACGGATCTCTCACTGTCAAACGTGTTTCGCGCTATGGTTGACAACGAGAGGTAGTGGGGCGCACTTCACTCCTTTAGCGAGCGAGTTATGCATGTAAAGGAGATGGCGGAACGTGACATAGAGGACAAAAGCATCCTGGCAATCCACTGAAGGGAGGCTTTTTTGAACCACATTGCCACCCAACATGAGCATCATGAGCAGCAGATTCCCCTATCTAGTGGGACGGAATCGGAGAGTCTGCTGCTCATCAACATCAGGTTCGAGTAGTGCAGGCTGTCGCTGCTGGTACGCGAACGAATGCTTAGGTGCCCCCCTATTTTCAATTTCATACGGGGGCGCGTATGCCGAACCAGCAAAGGCAGGTGGAACACCGTGGGTTTTTTTAGTCAGTCGGAGTCTGACATAACTCGGCCGCTCCCCTCGCAGTATCCAGGCATCCATGAGGATTTCCCCATATAAAAAAAGAGTCTCGTAAGTATCAAGCATATTTTAACTGGTTGGTGAAAATGGGAATAACTCTATCAACCTATTTCTGTAGTATGGTGGATCTTAATACTGGATGTGGAGAGGTTTGGCATGGCATCCCTAATGTAGACAACAACAAAAGCTCGGGTTCCCGCCGCGATCGCACTGGATCGAGTTGAATGTTCGCACGGTGCTTTCTCTATTTTTACCCTGACCGCAAAATATCATCTCCATCCGACTAGCGTCTCGCCATTGGAAATGAGTTCAGATAAAACGGACCCAGTCATTTAAATCGTAGTTATTACAATTTATTTTATTTCTTAGGTAAGTATATTTTTTTTAGATTGTTTGATTTGATTGTTAAACCCGAAATCCCCTATTTTACCTCCCCTTCTTAGGGGTTAAATTTGGAAAAATCTCTTCTAAATCATACCCACCGTTATTAGAAGAGCCTCCAGTATCCATACAATCAAAGTGACTCTATGATATGAAATTATTGTTTTCCCAAACAAACTTTGCAATGGGATTAAAAAGAGCGTAACCTTAGAGAGTAGGTAACTTTTGCAAGTTTCAGCGTAGGTACGTAATCACATCTTTACACACATTCATATCATTTTAGTACCCTTTCGTAATAATCTATTGACATTCTCATGAGTTTGTATGATAACTGAGAATTACGAGGTACTAAAGTGATCTGCTACATTTGACGCTTACTGTACATTCCTCTGGTTTGAAATTGCAGAATAATTCTTCTACACCAAGGCGTCTTCGTATACTGCGTTCTCAAGAGAACTTATATTTTTCGGAGTTCAAGTTTTTTTTCTTCCAGGTGACAAAACAAACACAAACAAAATTGTTTACATATTGCATAAGATTGATCGTACATCGCGTCTGTCCGAGGGAACCGTATTAAATGGTTTGCGGTGTACAAGTATGACGCACGCTCGTCAATGCACAAGCCAATATGAAAATTTCAGTCCCTTTGCAATAGCCTCGACTATACCATACCTCCACTCCAGCTATGTCTTAAATTGCTTATTTTTACCTCCTTTTCTAATAAGAAAGAGGCTTTTTAACCTGCTAATATGGTCGCTTATGAAAATGAAACGACGTCGATAATATCGTCGCTATTTGAGCGCTTAGTTCTTTTTAACAATGCGAATAGATTTTAATGCAGTTACCATGGTTATATTGATACCATCATTTACAGTATTTCTTCCGGGTCCCTTCGGAATCGACGTAAAGCCATTGGTCCCGGCCATGTCCCAGCTATAACCTAGTCGTTAAGCTAGTTGGAGGCATCCTAGGCGGCTTGAAAATTTCAACAGAGGTTGACCTCTAGCCTACCTCCACCAAACCGCAGTGGGCACGCGTGGTGGAGTATCTGCCTATTCCCTTTCATCGTCATTTGTGAATAGACCTGTGCTCAGCAGTGGGACATTACCTAAAGGCTGATGATGATAAACCTAGGCAGAGTCTACCAGACACCAATTAAGGTTATTGTACACAGGGCCATCAAATAGGTAAACAACATCATAACGTTTCCAGTTTTACTCAGCCCATATGTACTTTAATTACATAACATTAGTGCAAACGCTTCACAGCTACCCGGAATAGTGTATAGCGACCTATAAATTACCCAATTGTGTTGTCTAACTGAGTGCAGACGTTATTAACATTATTATTATTTGCCAGCCATAACGATTACGTGCATTTATTTAAGCCACGCTCTCAGGACCGAATCAAGGAGGGGCCAAGCGGGCGAAACTGGATGACAAGCCTTAAAAATGCATGCTCTTTGAAATAGTTCATGAAAACTCATCCGTCTCTAGTTTGACGTATTTCTTCTAAAAAATACCACCATCATAACTTGTCACCCTCTCATCTTTCCACCTCCTAAAGTACCTAATGAAAAAAAAACTAATGGATATATTTGACCAAATGATGTATGTATGTACCACCAAGAACTAGAAATCATTGCAAACCTTGAAATTTTACCGTCACCGTTCCAAGTTCTTGGTTGCCCATTAAAGTATACCTTAGCGGCTAATGTACGACCCTGTCCATTACATTAGTGCAAGCACATCTGTATATCAACAATGAGCTCATCTGTCACTGTCTGTGTCTGGACTCACAGTGTCATCTCAACTCCCACCGATAGGCGGAACACTTATCCACACCAATACGGTATCAAGTTGAATCATCATTCGCTCAATTTTTAAATACAAAAACTTTTTTGTCACCTCATAAATATTCAATTTGTCAAATTAACATGAATTATTTGAGGCTTCAGCAGTTTGTTGTGACGGCGTCCGTTACGTAGGCGAGTCGTCATATGGTGACATTGAATTACAGGCTTTTGGGCGGAGACCTACTTATACCACTTTTAAGACATTACAATTGCAAATATCAATAAGACAAGACCAAACTAAAATTTTCCAACACTGTGTTACACACACTTAAATAAGGGTTAATAATACCCGATTATTATTAAATATAGGAATAGTAGGTATATACCTACCTAACTAGGTATCAATTTGACTATTTAAAATAAGTTGACCTATTTTATTTTTAACTAAGAAATCTATGTGCCTACTAACCTTTTGTATACAGCTTTTAAATAGTTCTTTTCCCACAAACTATAAAGTAAGCTGTTATGCACAATATAATTAAACGCGAGTAAGTAGGTACCTACTCACGTTTCACGGCAAGAAAGAGTAGGCACTGATCCAAAAATATTGTAGGAACCAAAGTTAGCCAGTATCTAGATAGGTAAAAGTTCTAAAGGCTTTCTATTACACCGTAGTTCTTACTTATTGTAGGCTTTATTATTCGTATTATATAGTCAAATGGGGTAATTTGAGACTAATACCTTAATTGGGATATTTTCGAGGACAAATTTTAATTCTTGATTTAGCAACACACACACACAATAGCCCGGTGATTTTTATTTCTAATGCAGCATCATCGTTCGGTCTCTTAGAAAATGTAAGTAAAATGTTTTTAATCCTTTTCCAAATTTTATAAATACATCATAAACTCAACCCTTTACGCGACCCAATCAAAATGTCGTGAAAAACTTTGTGCTCACAGCTAACTATGAGCAAAAATCAGGTCTGGATTCGTTTCGATTCATAACTTCAATTCCCGATGTATTTAATTTTGAAACTTAAAATAAAGCTGCTAGCATATATTTTTTCTTTTTTACAAAAAAATTCAGTTGCATAAAAATGGAGGTAACTTGGGAACAATGTCTCTAGTAATAAAAGCCTCTGGTTGTGAAAAAGTGTTGTCTTAAATAGCAATTTCCAAAGGAAGGTACTTATTTCCTATAAAATATAAGTGCAACTAGCTTTAAAAAATAGTGAAAATTATTTTTTTATTCCGACGTAGAAGATAAAATTCCATACAAAATATACATAAGTTCTAAACTCTATGAATATTTATTTAGAAGTACTTTTTGTTACTTAAGTAGTAGTAAATTTAATTTTATAGACATTTATTCTGAACAGTATGAGAAATAATTAAGAAGTTTTGTTTATTTCAGTTTTATTTACACCAATTAAAAGAAGTAATCAAATACTTTAGTTTTGTGTATATTTAAATAAAAACTGTTCCAAACGGTGTTTAATGTGATTATTGTAAACATAGCCACATTTTTAAAAATGAAATCGTGTCCCATGTTGGTCTGTTGCTTGTCAAACATGAGATATGGCGGTGGAAGAATGGGTGTTCCAATTTACCCCCACATCTAAGGTAACTTGAGACAGCAAATAAAAAAAAAAATAAAAAAAAATGAGGTTACCGTAACCCAAAATCTGTTCTGAACATGAAACTTTGACTACACACTGGAGTATAGAGAGATTAATATGTAACAAATACCTATTACTATGCATTTGATATATCGTTGAACTTCAAAAGTGTCCCAAGTTCCCCCGTTTGACGGTATATATACATAGGAAAATAAAATAAATGACAATTAAAAAATAAGTTATAATTAATTCAATATAATAATTAGGTTCTTGTTTTATGTAAATTCAGATGCAAATAATTATCGTTAAAGGGAGGAAAATACTCACTAAAACATAAACATGTTTTAATCGTTTAATGGCCTTGTGCAGCTGATATAATTTATGTGTTTTAATAAAAGCTATGCATTTAAATCCAATAGGATAGGTACAACGATGCGTCTTTCCGTTCAATAGAAGGCCAACGATAGGAAATTGTTCGAGTACAGGTACTATTATAGGCAGGGCCGGCTTTACCTATAGTGCAGGGTGTGCGGCACACGGGCGCAGGGTCCCCGGCTTTGGTCCCCGGTCTGCTCGCGACGCGACGCTTCCAAAGAACATGCGTCGCGAGCGGCGCGGCGCTCTGTGCGTAGATAATACACTTGTGGGCGCTCCTTAGAGAGACGCCCACAGAGCGCCGCTCCCGTGATTTATTTATTTTACTTTAATTATTACAGTTACAAACCAATTACAATAATTAAAGACACAAAAATTAATAAAATTACAATTATTTACATTAATAAACACTCAGTCATACATCCTTCTCACAGAAACGCACATTATTCTTATCAGCCATTCCTTCCTAAGAATACCTACTTTTTACTCGTCTACCTCACTGGTCTACGGAGGGCATACCGCAAGCGAAGTAAACGGTTTATTACCATCAACATTTATAACTGCACGATTTGCATCCGAATTTCTGATCACTACTTATTCCAATTTGATCCCGCGCCTACTAGAGGGCGCCAGGGTATCGATTGCACCCGGGCGATTGCTGCATGGGCTAGAGTCGGCCCTACTAGCGGACTATATATAGGACCTATTTAGGGTCGGCAACGCGCGCGTAATACCCCTGGTGTTGCAAGCGTCCATAGGCTACGGTAACCGCTTACCATCAGGCGGGCCGTATGCTTGTTTGCCACCTAAGTGGTATAAAAAGAAAAAAAAAAACCTACTTATAACATCTATGATTCCAATTATTTTCAATATAGGTAGGTACCTATATTGGGATCAGTCGCTTTTCGGCCGTTGCAAGGGCCCGCTCGCTACTCTCACTCGAATCGCGCGTGGTAAACAAAATAGAAGAGTGTTTGGACTTAGATCACGAGTAGGTATTGTACAGGTAGGTACTATTTTATAGCACGTTAAACCCGCACTTATTAAAAGCTTTTCCGTGGTAAAATGTACTATAGGTACTAAGGTAGGTAACGGAGATAATAAGTGCTAGTACTAAGTTCTAGACTTTGTAGTCTTTCTTCTGAGTTTGTAGTAGGTAGGTACCTTTTCTCTGTGGTAGGTACCTACCATTTCATCATCTCATATTTATCTGTGTCATGGTCAAAAGCACTTCACAGCATATTATTTACCTTTGGAAGCAATGTGCAGATGTGTGATAAGTTTTGAGTAGCAACGGTGTGATGGCGGGATCGGTGGTGGCGGCGCGTCGCGACGTCGCCGTCGCCTCGTCGCGCCGCGCGCCGCTAAGGTGAAATACGACGGGCGCCCGACGTGGACGGCACCACGACGCCGCCTAGGTACTGTTTACCTCGTTGAAAAACACCTAAAGCTAAGTACCCACTTAAAATTGTGCAAAGTTTCCCATTTATTTGTAAATACAAATGTTCTTTAGTTGCACTGTCCGCAATTGATGACAATGTTATACCTAATCATGCAGTTTACTTATAGGTAAGTAGGTACCTACTGTACATTTTTTTATTGTTTTTGCTAGTATCGACTATATTGACTATGGAAGTCGAAAGGCAATGGAATACAGAAATAAACTAACCTAACTACTAGGTACCGGGCGATACTAGCAACACGTCAGCACTGGGCAAAGCCGAACGTCTAATAACTACCTAGGTACCTAATTAAGATTAAAGAGGTTATAATTGATTCACAGGCTGCGCTGAAAAGATGTATTGGGCAAAACATCACGAGACGCTAACTTAGAAGAAAATTAACTTAACCGGTCTAATTATCAGAAGCTTGGAACCAATTTAGTGTTGGATGAGTACCACCTGACGCAAGCGAGTTCTGGGCGAGCCTACCCTGCATCTAGTAGTGAATGAATATAGACTGGAATCGTAGCTAAAGTTATCGTGAAATAGGCACTAATAGGTACGTTCAACTCCTACGACACCGTCTTAGGAGCAGCATAATAGAACGAGATTCAAAATGTCAATTCACAAGAGTAAATTGTTCTTATCCAGGGGGACAAGTCTGCTATTTTAAAACAAAATTCTGACACGATCCAACTACCTACAACTCCATTGCCATTGATAATTTGGGGTGACTAATAGTTCATTGGAACACAATGGGTGCTAACGCGCTTGAATTTGCCGTGAGAGGCGCTAGTGTAGAGTGAGGTCTCTAGAAACGACCAATGTAGGTACCTACTGCACGTTTACTGTTTGGAGCTTTTCCTCACGGATTACCTACCTACTTATTCATGATTATTGTAAAGATTGTGATCTGCGAATCGCCAACAACCACTGTTTTTAGGCGAGTTTTGTCATTCGGAAACCTATAATTGTCTACCTTTTTTTCGATACAAAACTTGACTGCACAACACTGAGGCCTTAGTCAGTATTTTTTTTATTTGGTTAGTATCAATTTCTTATATTGGCACTGCCCGCGCTAAAAATAGTTACCTACTTTTTCTACGACAGCGATAGGTCCTTAGGTACTTGTACCCAACTAGTGGCAACGGCAACATAAACGGTAGCCCTCATTGTAAAAGCAGACTTTGGCCCAAGTTCTAAGTTCAACTATTTCAATCTCGAGCTTTATTTTGGATCTGTTCAGCTTCTTGCTAAAGGGTACTAGTGGAAACCGAGCTTTAGCCTACCTACATTTATAAACAATCAGTGGCACTCAACACTCGTGGCTGTTAACACATTCTCATTTGTATAGTTGTTACCGCGGCGTCGACACGTAGCAATATCATTATAGGCCAAGGCCATTATCAATAAACATGACATTACACTTCCGATTTATAGCGAGGAATGTAATCTAATAAACTACTGATAGTCGACTACTGATACTACTGATATACTTACCTACTGATAGTAAAGTAGGGTACATAAGAAAGATTTATAAGGAAAGTTCAAAACATACTTCGTTGTGTATAAATTCGGCCATAATTGCTGAAACAAACGGCCGAATGCTGGTCGGTAAAACTCAGTCTCTCTTTAGTATATATATTTTGTTCTTTAGAGATTAAGGTATATCATGATTTATAAGAAAAAGCAAAAGAAGTTTCCACTTAGGTCCTTTCTTCTTAGTCATTTCTTAGTACTTTTTAAACTTTCGCCAACAAAATTTGTTTAGTTTATCATATTATTATTTTGGCTGACCTCGACGTTTCGATCAAGTTGCATTAATTATGGCTCACAAATGAACTTTCGACTTTCGTATTCTTACCATACTTAATTATACAATAGTATTTCTTTTTTTTATACTAAGTACTTAGGTAGCAAACAAGCATGCGGCCCGCCTGATGGTAAGCGGTTACCGCAGCCTACGGACGCTTGCAACACCAGGGTTGCTAATCACCCGTTGCCGACCCTGCAAAAATCTCTTCACACCCTTTTTGAAGAACCCCATCTTTCCATTGGGAAAACCACGGCAGACAGTGTCAGAGACAGTGTCATTTATAAATTATTTGATTTGATTTAAATCCGACACTAAGGGTCAGTTCAAACCGAGACGCGACGCGACGCGACGCGGCGCGCACTTTTAAACATAGCGATACAATATAGAACTGTATTTAGTAAACAAAACGGTAACCATTCAGTGAGAGAATTCGAATATGCCTCGCAGCGTCGCAAATCCCTTTTATAACCGACTTCGTAAAAAGGAGGAGGTTCTCAATTCGGTTGTTTTTTTTTTTTTTTTTTTTATGTTTGTTACCTCATAACTCCTTCATTTATTAACCGATTTGGAAAATTCTTTTTTTGACTGTAAGGGTACACTTCCCGTTTGGTCTCATTGTCATCAGATCAGAATTTGATTATTCTTAGTGTACTTTGAAGTCGGTTTAAGTTTTTTGTAAAACAGTCCAATTATTATTTATTCCACTTTTGAAATGTGTACCTTTTTGTGTGCTACATAAAGCTCTATATTGTATTGCTATTGGGCTACGTCGCGTCGAGTCTCGGTGGGAAATGACAAATGACCCTAGTACAAAATAAAACACAGCATTTCAAATAATAATTTATACTTAAAACATTTTAAAGAATAATAGCTCCAAATATTGGATACGCATCACTTATTTTATTGACTCGATACCTAAACCTATTTAAAAGTCCACTGGCTACAACTACACCACAATTAGACCGACTAGATGCATATGTGTTCATATGTGTCCTGCCCATAGTACGGCTTGTCCTAGCGGGCACTTGTAATGTCCTACAGTTTTTCACTTTTATCCTAATACACTTATCACTTGTGAACTTGGTGGGTTCGAATACTGATTCTCTGTGGACTCCGTTTCGTATTTTGTTGATGGGTATAAACCTCAGTTTAGGCCGCCTCATGACAGGCCTAAGAGGCATGTATGAGAGTTCTTCGTCTGATGTTTTTTCCGCGTTTGAGTTTTCATTTGTTGATGAATCTGAAAAGGAAAAAAACCATTAAATTTTCATACTTCCTCATTTCTAGACATGTCGTGTGGAACCAACCATCCGGCTATCGCTAAGGTACTCCTTTACAAGTTACCTTTACGTTCCTGTCGCTAATCCTATTAACGGAAACGTATCGCTCGAACTTCATAGATTTTTATATACAGAGGTAGAGCATAGAGTTTCTTCGCTCAAAGAGCAGCTTGACTGGGAAGTACCTCCACCTTACAGAATACCGCAGCCAAATAACTTTATGTTGTGTAAAGTTGTGTTCCTGCGCGTGAGTAAGGTCGCCAGAGCTTATAGGGGAGGGGGGAAAGGTCGGTAACGCGTGAGCAATACTTTTGTGTTGCAAGCGTCCATATGGCTACGGTAACTGCTTGCCATTAGCACAGAATATTTAATAGTACTACGTACAGAAAACCCACTTCGAAAACGACATTTAAACAAAAATCGACTCTTGGAACGACAGAATAAAGCGCAATCCAGTTCGCGCAGCGCTGCGCGCCTAAAATTATATTCACCTACAACTTCCCTCTCTTTCTATCTTATAACTCTATCCTGTATGACGCGGCACGTGTTACGGTAGGGTTGTCTAATGACGTATTATGAATCTTCAATATTTCCTTATCGCCTATGTATGTCCTATTACTATTCTCTGTGTTTATTTTATTTCTATGCTATTCTCCTTTCGTGAACAATGACATTTAAAATATCCTAGCTAACTAGTATTAGATCAGAAAGTTATTTTAAAATGTCTACATACTTTAATCTAAGTTGTTAGACCTATACGTACTTTGTATACTGAATGTGTATTCTGTCTACGAAACTGAATACAACTATTTTGGGGAAGGGTTTTAGTAACATACATGCTTATCAAATCTGGAATGACTGACGACGCGACAAGAAACGGCACGATTACCTAGTCCAGTAGCCGTCAGCCGAAATTCACAATATTTGTTCTTAATAATCTTCATGTTGATTAAAGAAGTTTGTTATATAAAAATTAATAAAGAATTAACCAAAAAAAGGATATATTGAGTTACTTACCTACATAACAATAAGAATTGTTAAATTTTTCTGAATATTGTTCTACTGATTTTTGAAATAGTGGTATGTTAAATCTTAGTTATTCTAAGAGTTGTAAGGTAGAATTACTGTATATTTAAAGAGGGAACTCTCTCTATTCTGGAACTACTAACAGTTTCTAAAAAAAAAATCGGTTCATAAACGACGAAGTTATCCGCGAACACACATAAAAATAATTAGACTGTTTTACAAAAAACTTAAACCGACTTCAAAGTACACTAAGAAGTAATCAAATCCTGATCTGATGACAATGGGACCAAACGGGAAGTGTACCATTCCAGACAAAAAAAAAATTTCCAAATCGGTTTATAAACGACGGAGTTATGAGGTAACAAACATAAAAAAAAATAAAAAAAAAAACATACAACCGAATTGAGAACCTTCTCCTTTTTTTGAAGTCGGTTAAAAAATATACGGTCGAATTGAGAAACCTCCTCCTTTTTTTGAAGTGGGTTAAAAATCATTCACATGAGTTTTCGAGGTCTAAGAGGCCCGTTTATACAAGAGGGTCTCTTCTGGTCGTTCTATCTTTATCTCTTTTTAACACACTGGTATGTTATCAAAACGGGCCTATTATTATAATAAGGACTTTAGGACAATACAATGAAACAACAACAAAATATCTAGAACTATAAAAACAACGATATCTACACAAGATAGTGTTAAAAAAAGAACAGTAAACATTTTATATAGGTAGTACGTAGGTATTTATACCCACACGCGTCTTGCGCTGCGTGCGCGTTGCAACCGACTAGCGTTGTTCCGGAAGTCCGCGTGCGCGCGATCGTACCTAAACATGGGAGTGGGACAGGCCTGCCATTAGGCGGGCCGTATGCTTGTTTACCGACTTAGTTGTATAAAAAAAAATAAAAAAGATTTTTATTTTAAAAAAACTCCGACTCCATACATTTAGTCACGTTTCTGAAACTCTTGAATTGAAAAGAAATATCGGTCGAGAAATGGCAGGTGTTTCAAGAGCAACCTTCCGGAAGGTTCCTTCCTTTACAAACAATAAAGTCTCGATTGGTAGTGTTTTAAACGAGGTCGTCGTAAATGTCGGCTATGGACCGCCTGTAAAATAAGTAAAACAAGTACGACTAAAACGCCCATTGTGACTAGAACGCCCTGTATGATTAGAACGCCCAATATGTCTAGAACGCTCAGTATGACTAGAACGCCCAGGGCCAGTAGACATGATGCTTATCGACAATCGTCATCGTTAGCAAACGATCAACCCTTGTATGGGATCGACATTTCAAATCGAAATATCACGTGATTTTTAACAATCTCTTATGTCAATCTTATACAAAGGTTGATCCTTTACCATCGACATCATCGTCGACACCCATCTTGGGGCTGTATGATTAGAACACTCAGAAGGACTAGAACGCCCAGTATGATAGAATGCTCAATATGATTAGGGGCGCCCAGTATGACTAGAACGCCCAGTATGACTAGAACGCCCAGAATGACTAGAACGCCCAGTATGACTAGAACGCCCAGTATGACTAAATCGCTCAGTATAACTAAAACGCCTAAAAGTAGTATAACCGGAATAATAGATACCTGTGTATGGAAACAGCGTCCGCCTCGGCATTATTGAATCCCCTAACATTTCGTAAAGTGTGTAATCAGTCATAACAAAGTCTTCTAAATACGTTGTCGGTTCAGATCTCAGCAGACATGTCGACGCTTCCTGTACAACGAAACAAAAAAAAAATACTAATTAGTCTTGCATAGTACCAATGTTGTGTATAAACTTTAAGAGATATATTAGAACAAGCCCTACTTCGATAGTTGGACTGATCTGCCCCAGACATAGAACGAGTATCATTTTCTTACTAGCTTTCCTCATTTTCGAGAGCTAACGTTACACGTTTTACACGTTGTTCATGGTCAAAATGAGACCAATGTCAACCAAATTACAAACGTGAGTACACCTTTAGGCGAAAAAGGGGAGCTATTAAAATATAACTGGCAAGTAAAAACTCCCTAAGGTCGGTATGCTGTTGGTGTGTGGTGGTGAGTGGGTGTTGGTGTATAGTGGTGGGTGGGTGTTGGTCTGTGGTAGTGTTTGGGTGTTGGTATGTAGAATCGGGTGGGTGCTGGTTTGTGGTGGTGAGTAAGTGTGGGTGTGTAGTGGTAGTGTTGGTGTGTGAAAGTGGGTGGGTCTTTTTTTGACTGTAAGGGTACACTTCCCGTTTGGTCTCATTGTCATCAGATCAGAATTTGATTATTCTTAGTGTACTTTGAAGTCGGTTTAAGTTTTTTGTAAAACAGTCCAATTATTATTTATTCCACTTTTGAAATGTGTACCTTTTTGTGTGCTACATAAAGCTCTATATTGTATTGCTATTGGGCTACGTCGCGTCGAGTCTCGGTGGGAAATGACAAATGACCCTAGTACAAAATAAAACACAGCATTTCAAATAATAATTTATACTTAAAACATTTTAAAGAATAATAGCTCCAAATATTGGATACGCATCACTTATTTTATTGACTCGATACCTAAACCTATTTAAAAGTCCACTGGCTACAACTACACCACAATTAGACCGACTAGATGCATATGTGTTCATATGTGTCCTGCCCATAGTACGGCTTGTCCTAGCGGGCACTTGTAATGTCCTACAGTTTTTCACTTTTATCCTAATACACTTATCACTTGTGAACTTGGTGGGTTCGAATACTGATTCTCTGTGGACTCCGTTTCGTATTTTGTTGATGGGTATAAACCTCAGTTTAGGCCGCCTCATGACAGGCCTAAGAGGCATGTATGAGAGTTCTTCGTCTGATGTTTTTTCCGCGTTTGAGTTTTCATTTGTTGATGAATCTGAAAAGGAAAAAAACCATAAAATGTTCATACTTCCTCATTTCTAGACATGTCATGTGGAACCAACCATCCGGCTATCGCTAAGGTACTCCTTTACAAGTTACCTTTACGTTCCTGTCGCTAATCCTATTAACGGAAACGTATCGCTCGAACTTCATAGATTTTTATATACAGAGGTAGAGCATAGAGTTTCTTCGCTCAAAGAGCAGCTTGACTGGGAAGTACCTCCACCTTACAGAATACCGCAGCCAAATAACTTTATGTTGTGTAAAGTTGTGTTCCTGCGCGTGAGTAAGGTCGCCAGAGCTCATAGGAGAGGGGGGAAAGGTCGGTAACGCGTGAGCGATGCTTTTGTGTTGCAAGCGTCCATATGGCTACGGTAACTGCTTGCCATTAGGCGGGCCGTATGCTTGTTTACCGACTTAGTTGTATAAAAAAAAAAAAGTGTTTTATTTAAAAAAAACTCGGACTCCATACATTTAGTCACGTTTCTGAAACTCTTGAATTGAAAAGAAATATCGGTCGAGAAATGGCAGGTGTTTCAAGAGCAACCTTCCGGAAGGTTTTTACAAACAATAAAGTCTCGATTGGTAGTGTTGTAAACGAGGTCGTCGTAAATGTCGGCTATGGACCGCCTGTCAAATAAGTAAAACAAGTACGACTAAAACGCTCATTGTGACTAGAACGCCCTGTATGATTCGTCATCGTTAGCAAACGATAAACCCTTGTATGGGATCGACATTTCAAATCGAAATATCACGTGATTTTTAACAATCTCTTATTTCAATCTCATACAAAGGTTGATCCTTTATCATCGACATCATCGTCGACACCCATCTTGGGGCTGTATGATTAGAACACTCAGTATGACTAGAACGCCCAGTATGATAGAATGCTCAATATGATTAGGGACGCCCAGTATGATAGAACGCTCAATATGATTAGGGACACCCAGTATGACTAGAAAGCCCAGTATGACTAAAACGCCCAGTATGACTAAAACGCCCAGCATGACTAGTATAACCGGAATAATAGATACCTGTGTATGGAAATAGCGTCCGCCTCGGCATTATTGAATCCCCTAACATTTCGTAAAGTGTGTAATCAGTCATAACAAAGTCTTCTAAATACGTTGTCGGTTCAGATCTCAGCAGACATGTCGACGCTTCCTGTACAACGAAACAAAAAAAAAAACTAATTAGTCTTGCATAGTACCAATGTTGTGTATAAACTTTAAGAGATATATTAGAACAAGCCCTACTTCGATAGTTGGACTGATCTGCCCCAGACATAGAACGAGTATAATTTTCTTACTAGCTTTCCTCATTTTCGAGAGCTAACGTTACACGTTTTACACGTTGTTCATGGTCAAAATGAGACCAATGTCAACCAAATTACAAACGTGAGTACACCTTTAGGCGAAAAAGGGGAGCTATTAAAATATAACTGGCAAGTAAAAACTCCCTAAGGTCGGTATGCTGTTGGTGTGTAGTGGTGAGTGGGTGTTGGTGTATAGTGGTGGGTGGGTGTTGGTCTGTGGTAGTGTTTGGGTGTTGGTATGTAGAATCGGGTGGGTGCTGGTGTGTGGTGGTGAGTAAGTGTGGGTGTGTAGTGGTAGTGTTGGTGTGTGAAAGTGGGTGGGTGTTGGTGTGTGGAAATGGGTGGATTTTGGTGTAAAGTGGTGGGTGGGTGTTGGTGTGTAGAAGTGGGTATGTGCTGGTATGTGGTGGTGAGTGGGTGTTGGTGTGCGGTGGTGAGTGGGTGTTGATGTGTAGTGGTGGTGTTGGTGTGTGGAAGTGGGTGGGTGTTGGTGTGCGGAAATGGGTGGGTGTTGGTGTGTGGAAGTGGGTGGGTGTAAGGTGGTGGGAGGGTGTCGGTGTGTGGTGGTGGGTGGGCGATATTAGTACAGGTGTATATGCAGCCATCGGTCATCGTCGCCGTTAGACACTCCTTACACTCTTGGGACATGTAGTCGAATAGGATGTAACTCACAAGTAAAGTCTCCCTAAGGTCGGTGTGCTGTTGGTGTGTGGTGGTGGGTGGGTGTTGTTGATGCAGGTGTATGTGCAGGCATCGGTCGAGGTGGTCGAGGTGGTCCCCGAGGCAGGCCACCAGCGCGCGCCGCCCCAGCGCCATCACGCACTTGATCATCGGCGCCGTTAGACGCTCCTTACACCCTTGGGATAGGTAGTCGAACAAGATGCCTTTACCTGGAGGATAGAGAATACATATAAAGGAATTGCTTAGTAATCCCGCTATATCATAGTCCTGACAATTATAGTAGAGGAATCGAGTTAACATCAATCTTCACCCATTTGTTTAATGGATGAAAAGTATTTTATATCAAATTTAGTATGTTGAAAACATAACGTAAGTGGGTTGGCTAAAAAAAACCTGTCGATACAATGATTAAAAAAAACATAAGTTACCTTTTTACAAGGAATGTACACCCATCTGTTTAGGGTGTAAATTATCGACTTACCTACTTATTCCTGCCAACCCAATAGTTACGCTAGGAAAAAATAAAACAACCCCCAACGCTTGTATATTCTACGCCAAACGTTATCCAATACAGTATAATTGAGCAAGAACAATGCAAACAATATCACATTATACAAGCAAACTTGGCAATAAACCGGCCAAGTGCGAGTCGGACTCGCGAGGGGCTGTACAATCTGTCGGTCTCGGAGTCTCGGAAGATTTTTCCCCTTTTTCCGATTATGTGTTTTTTTTTTAGATGTTACGGTTTTCGGGTTTGTCCCTTTACTTGTGCTACTTCTTCTACGTCTTGACAGGCGCAAAGACGGACAGGACGGAATACAGAGTGATCTTATAAGGGTTCCGTTTTTTTCTTTGAGGTACGGCCCTCTAAAAAGTAAAAATATAAATCTTCATTACCTATTGCGATGAATGGAGGCCATGTGCGTGTTATTTTAGTTAAAATGGCTACCATTTTCTCCGCCAAAGATCCATTGCCTAATATATTTGACACCATCACTGGAAATAGTCTCTGAAACTGAAATACCATCACATTTTACTTTACGTAGATTGTAGAACTAGTGGCCTGTAGTAGTAGGCCTGTGTCTGGTCGCAATATCTTGGTAAGTGATGATGTGGCCGAAGGTGGTAAGCACACAAAGCCTAAACGGAACTGGCTCTCAAGTGCAGCTGTCGGAACACACCGATAGGTGCTCGGTGAAAGATTTTCAATTTGAGCCAGATGCTAGCCAGGTGGGTACTAAAAAGTACCCTACCACTGTGCTGTGCAAAGCTCCATATAATTTTCCAAATGGGCTAGTTTCCTGAAAAAACTATTTAGTCCGTCATATACATTAACAAAAAATATTAGACACGTATTTTTTCTTTTGTCAATTAAACAAAAAATACGACAATATGGTTTGTTAAAGTTCCACGTGACGTCACGGTGCGGTACACTTTTTAGTAACAAGTGACGTCACGAGCCCCCACTCCCGAACTCAGTCGCGCTTTATCTTCGTCAAATTGTTAATGATTTGGTAAAGCAAAAAATACGTGTCCAATATTTTTTGATAATCTAAATGACGGACTAATTAGAATTATTATTTTTTACCCAGGAAACATCCCTTAGTATATTATATTGTATACATATAATTCGTATAAAACATATATATATAAAATAAAAGGGCAAAACATGGCTTGCTAAGTTTATTATTACATATTAATAAATTCTACTTTGTAGTTTGCCGCCGGGGTAGAGTAAGAGTAAGAGTAATTGCCAAGTTTAATGCCGGCCCTTCTACAAATGCGAGTCTAGCTATACTATTCATAAAGCCTTACATAGGTCTATTTGAATAATATTATACGGTATTATTTTCAAGTACTTTAAACAATTCATAATTAACATGTGGCACGTCATGTGGCCAGGTAGAGATCTTTTAGTGATGAGGCCGCCCATTGTAACGCTTGCTTTATTATTTTAAGTTTTTGTGTATAATTCTTTTCATGTGGTGTAACAATAAAGTGTTATCTATCTATCTCATGTAAACAATTTCTCACCTGTTGTTGTATATTAGTATCTAAGCTGCACGGATTAGAACAGAGAGCATCGACCATATCCAATACATTGGACTGCAACGGTTTCTTAGCGGGCACGTTGAGGGCGTTGAGGTTATCATCGTTTAGAACTAGCACGGCCAGGTTGAACAGATTCGGGAATATTGGGCCGATCCTCGTGTTTGTTGTCAAGTCTTCTACTGCCAGCTCTTTGGGTTTCTTCCGCAGTTTCAGTATGGCTGAAAAATATTTTCCTAATATTATAAATGCGAAAGTGTTGGTTACGCCTTCACGCCTCAACTACTCAACGGATCATCACGAAATTTGGCATGCAGATGGTATGGTATGGAGAAGGACATAGGCTATCTATAATTTTTATCCCGGGAACGCGAGGTGGACAGCTAGTTAAATTTAATTGAGATTTGTTTAATTAGTAACTATCATTTTCATAAATAAAATTAATGTGTCTGTTTGTAATGTCAAAATAACAGCTTTATACGGGTGGATACGACAATACGACATTAAATGAAACAAAATAAAGTAGTCATGTATACGATCAACTTTTACTATGGGACAAACTACAAAATCGCAACAAAAAAAATACAGCTTTTCATACATTTTTGCCGAGGAGACATGTACCTTTTGTATGAAAAGCAGTTTTTTTTTGCAATTTCGAAGTTGTTTCCATAGTAAAAGTTGATCGTATACATGACTACTTTACGTGTTTTCATTTAATGTCGTATTGTCGAATCCATCCCGTATAAAGCTGTTACTTTGACATTACAGACAGACACATTTTATTTATTTGTATAGATACCAAAACCATGAAAATTCTAGTTACAAATTAAACAAATCTCAATTACATTTAATTAAATTTAAATGCATATGAATATAATATGGAACTAACAGTCTGATTCTTTAAAAAAAAAACTGATAGAAAGCTACATTGCACCAAGTGCTACAGGCTATTAATCACCCTGGGAATGCAGATGAAACCGCAGGAGACAGCTAGTCACAGATAAATCCTTAAAAGGAGACTTCAGGCATCACTAAATGTTATTGACTACTTACCTCTGGCAACTTTTGTGTAATAATTTTGCAGGTTAACACTAATATTATTGGTATTGTTCAAACTCTTGTCATCTGTGATCCACTCTACTGAGACGGTGGGTAGTGATGAATACACATAGCTCTGTGTTGCCAGTGCAAACTCTGTGACATTTACTAGACTTTCCTGTAAGGCATAGACATGTTTAGATTATTTAATATAGATATTTGGTGCAGTTTTCAATGATTTGGTTATTTCTCCAGTCAAGAAATGAACTTGAATTAATTTATACAATTTTATTTCTTTTAATATTAAATAAAATCTTGATCAATTATAAATATTCATTGATAATTATAAGGATCCAAGGCTAGATAGAAAATGGTGCCGATTCTGTTGTAAATAGCACTAAACTATTTTTAGCAACATCACATCTCTTTCTTACAAACATTATTGAAAAAGGATAGAACATATTTAAAGCTTTAAAATTAGTTTTTGCTGTCTTAATTTGAATTTGCGGGTATTTAGACCTTAATTTTCTCATAGAATGCCATAAATTTTATTCCTTAGACACCAAAGATCCATTATAATGTCAATCCTACTTTAACTTCTTTTTCTACAAATCCCATCCTATAGTTATAATGACTCGAAAGAATACTAATATTATATTAGCTTTCTTTACTCACAACAGGACAGCAAAGTCTCTCATCCCCCAATGTGGCATATTGAGTGGCAGTAGCACCAACCACTGGGCTGGTATCTGATAGAGTTAGTACTGAGTTCACATCCCAGCTGTCCACTCGGGATTTCTTCATCATCTCACTGTGTAATGCCAGGGTCTGAAACATATCATTTTAGTAAGCAAGTTGAATCTAAAAGGGAGCTATTTTAAACTGCAACTTTAGGATACATGATCACCTGAGGTTCTACTACGAAAAATGATACACAATGTCTGGGTCATCATTGTCAAATCTTACCAATAGAATTAAATATAAAAGAAGATATAGATTAAGCCAATACTTTTAATCTAAGAGAAATAAATACCCAATTGAAAATTTTAATCAAATATAAGACTCACATTAATAGTCTGGCGTAGTTTATAACTGACATCTTCCGCTAGGTTTGTTGCTGCTTCAATGTTCATTTCCACACCAGCTTGCTCGGCCATACACTGCACGGAGTCAGGGCTGACACCAGCAAATTTACCCTGCAATGGGCCTCCATCCTGTATTAAAATTTTAGTTTTTAACATTACTATGGATATTCCTTTTTTATGAAAAGTAAGCATTATCTACTATATTAAAATAAGTCGGGTTTTCCTTCCTGACGCTATAACTCCAGAACGCACGAACCAATTTCCACGGTTTTGCATTTGTTGGAAAGGTCTCGGGCTCCGTGAGGTTTAAAGCAAAGAAAGTAGGGTAGGGTAGGGTAGGGTAGGGTAGGGTAGGGTAGGGTTGGGTAGGGTAGGGTGGGGTAGGGTAGGGTGGGGTAGGGTAGGGTGGGGTAGAGTAGGGTAGCACCATAGAGTAGGGTAGCACCACGCGAACGAAGTCGCGCCGGGCAGCTAGTTAGATATGTATTTTGCTTTAATTAACATGTGTCTTACTACCAGATAAGCAATAGAAGTAAGTAAAGCTTTTATTTAGTTTCACCTGCCCCAGTGTCTTTCTGTCACGGTGTCTGTCTGTCACAGTGTGTCTGTCATAGTGTCGGTCTGTCACAGTGTCTGTCTGTCACAGTGTCTGTCTGTCACAGTGGCTGTCTGTCACAGTGTCTATCTGTCACAGTGTCTGTCTGTCACAGTCTCTGTCTGTCACAGTGTCTGTCTGTCACAGTGTCTGTCTGTCACAGGGTCTGTCTGTCACAGTGTCTGTCTGTCACAATGTCTGTCTGTCACAGTGTCTGTCTGTCACAGTGTCACTTCCAGGTTTACAATTGACCTGAAACTTTGAATGCATATGTAAATCAGATAACAATGCAATATTATTATGACATGATCTGTGTAGTATTCATAATAATAGATATGAGCCTGAATTTAATAGACTTTATTTAGCAAAAACTGAAGTATGAATGACAGTTATGTTTTATAATAAAGTATATGGCATCACCACATTCTCCTGCACTTTAGTCATGAACGTAGTCTTCCAAATACGCCGGCCTTCGGTGTGATCGTTCTGAACGTCGAAGGCTTGGTTCAGGAGGCGGTGCATGCTGTTCCAGGTTTAATTCAGGGACACTTGAAGCATCCGGTAAAACTGGCACATTGTCTTCTTCATCGTCGGAATCGTCGATGTTTTCGATCGGTGCTCCAGCAGGGGCTAAATGTCGGTTCGAAACCATCGTCTCTCTACCGTTCGACAGTCTCACCCTCGAATATTGTGGATTGGCTTCAAGCATCTGTACTTCTTCAACTATGGGGTCGTATTTTGAATTACGAACATAATTTCGCATTAATACTGGGCCTGGAACTGTGAGCCATGTAGGTAATGATTGTCCGTTCGATGATCTTCTAGGATGCGAAAATATTCTCTCATGTGGAGTACAATTAGTTGCAGTACATAGAAGAGATCTAATGGAATGGAGCGCTGGTGCTAATACCTGTTCCCATTTTTCTTTAGGCAAATTTTGTGTTCTTAAAGCCAATTGTATTGTTCTCCATATAATACCATTATATCTTTCTGTTTGGCCATTGCCTTGAGGATTATATGGGGTTGTATAGCTGGTCGCAATTCCCATATTGTGTAGAAAATGTTTTAATTCTTCCGAAATAAATGAGGTACCTCGATCTGAATGAATATAAGATGGCATACCAAATATAGCGAATAGTTCTGTTAACTTTTTCTTTACTGTCAGTGTAGTGAGGTCAGGAAAAGGAAAAGCAAATGGAAATCTTGAGTATTCGTCTACGATCGTAAGCATATAGCGATTTCCACTGCTAGTTGGTAGAGGTCCTTTAAAGTCAATCGAAATTCTTTCGAAAGGGCTTGTAGCTTTGATAAGATTACCATGATATCTATAGAATCTAGGTTTAATTTCAGCACAAACGGCACAAGCAGCAGTTACTCTTCTTACGTCTTCAATTGAATATGGTAGATTCTTAGATTTAATCCAATGAAACATTCTGGTGATTCCCGGATGACATAGTATTTTGTGTAGCTCTGGTAGAGTGTGTATAGTGTTCGCTGAAGCAACTGTATTCACTCTGGATAAAGCGTCGGCAACTGCATTTTCTCTACCGGGGCGATATGTAATATCGAAACAATAATTCGATAGTTCTAGACGCCATCTTTGAATTTTATCATTTTTAATTTTAGAGGAATGAGTCTGATTGAACATAAATGAAATTGATTTTTGATCTGTAATCAGTTGAAATTGTCTGCCTAAAAGAAATTGTCTCCATTTCCTTAAACATTCGACTATTGCTGCAGCTTCTTTTTCAATAGCAGAGTGATTTCTTTCACTGCTTGAAAGAGTTCTCGTGAAAAAGGCTACTGGCCTTCCCTCTTGTGATAGCGTTCCAGCTATGGCATAATCTGAAGCATCTGTTTCTACAGTAAAAAGAATGTTGTTATCAATAGCATTAACAGCCGAGTTAGCTACTTCATTTTTCAAGCTGTTGAATATCATTTTGGTGTTTTCGTCTAAAGGAAACGTTTCCACCGATGCTAGTGGCCGAATTTTCTCAGAGAATTTCGGTATCCATTTTGAATAATGCGCCAGTAGTCCTAAAGCGCGTCGGAGTGATGCTGAATCTGAAGGAGCGGACAAATCTAGAAGAGGGCGTAAACGCTCAGGATCTGGTTTGATGACGCCTTTGCTAATATTGTATCCGAGAATGTTGATTTCATCTTTAGAGAACTCACTTTTCTCTATGTTCAGTGTGAGATTATAGCGTTTTGTAACTGAAAGAAATTCGTAATTCAAAATTCAAAAAATTCAAAATTCAAAATTCAAAATCATTTATTCAAATAGACCTTCGCAGGCACTTATGAAAAGTCTGACTCTAATACTCTAATACCGGTTCGGAAGGTTGCATTTGCTGAGAAGAGCCGGCAATAAACTCAGCAATTACTCTTTTCAAAACAGGCTTATAGATTCATTACATAATATTTACATTCTAATCGCACTGAAAACAATTGCGTGCCCCGTCGCGGCGGCAAAATTACAAAGTAGACTGAATAAATATTTAATAAGTAAATCAATAGCAAACTTAAGCAGACCAGCCCCCACAAGCAGCACCTGTTCACAAGTATGACGCGTGTGGCAGCCATCGCCCTCCTCGCCATATTGCCATATAATTCAAAATACGACCCCATAGTTGAAGAAGTACAGATGCTTGAAGATAGTTATCAACGGTCTCGCCAGGTTGTTGTTGTCTTTTCGAAAGTTTGTACCTCGCATAAATTTCATTTGGCGTTTTTATAAATAGTTCATCTAACCTTTTAATTGCGGTGTCATAATCATCACAGCCTTTTATGTATGTAAATACTGTTGCCGATAAATAATTTACTAAAAGTTGAAATTTTGTCTCTTCACGAATTGGATCATCCTTTGTTGAAACGACTGTCAGAAAATTCTCGAATGTAGTTTTCCAGTGTATCCATTTAATGGATAGATTCTCACTTGAAGTTGGATCCGCGTCAAATCTCTCTGGTCTTAAGTATTTATTCATCTTGATAATTCTTTGCTAAATAAATTGTAGTATTCATAATAATAGATATGAGCCTGAATTTAATAGACTTTATTTAGCAAAAACTGAAGTATGAATGACAGTTATGTTTTATAATAAAGTATATGGCATCACCACAATCTGATGATGCAACGAAATGAATGAAGGTGGCTATGGGAACTGTAATAAGCAATGCAACCCCATTGATTTTGGGGTAGATTGATTTGTCTTTACATAAGGACTGGTTTGAGTGTCTAATGATTAATGATGACTTCTAAATATTCTCTGAAAGTGTATTTATTCAGTGTTATCATGTTAGTGTGTCAGTCAGTGTTAACTACAAAATCTAAAAGGAAGCTCCTGCGAAGGAAACTTACCTTTTACAAAACATAAAATATTTCAAGCCCGAAATGAAAGAAGCTGAAAAATTCTAACCTTTTCAGTAAGCGGAGGAGTGTCGCACTGACTGGAGCCTCCAGACTCGGAAGCCACCGACTTATTTTTATCACGATCGCGAGTACTGTTGGTTTTCTTCGTGTGGCTTTTGTTGCTTGAAGATGTAGACATGTTTCTAGTTCACAAAACTGTTTTAAAACATCGTTAACTTTACTCTCATGATATAACTAATAGATTCATTAATATTTTTGTTTACTGCACAACCACTTCGGTGATATTGAATTAAATTAAACAATAATGTAAGTGCGACTATAAAATATAATAATAAAAAGTCAAAGTAGAGAAGAAGAAAACACACAAAAGCGCTCGCTTTCTTTGCTTGCTTGACTTTTATTCAGGGTCTCCAGAACGCGTATTAAAAATTACCCCAAATCTAAAAAAAATATAACCAAGTCAAGTCTGTTCTGTTCCATAACTTTTCCCAAATATCCAGAAATCGTAATTTCTCTAGGTATATTATTTAAATAACCTTTTTATTTTCAATTAAATTTAACCACAAAAATAATAAGGTATTTACACTGACTGGCATGGAATGCAGTCCAGGGCTGAACTTTCATACAAAATGAGCTGCTGATTTAAGCAAAATTTTTTATTTATTAGCTTATTGTACTCCGACGAAAACTTTTAACTTTAAAACTCCATTTCGTATCCTTTCAAAGCTAAATGAACCTACGGTTACGATTTAAAATCATTTATTTCTCTAAGATTTACAACAATCACTTATAAGAGAAACCAAGTAAGTAGGTACTTACCCTAATAAGTTTCAACAATTATTATGTCAAGAAAAAAACCAAAAGAACACAATTTCCCAGTTTCTCCAATGTGTAAATTCCTTTCCCCAATAATTTTCCCAATCTATTGCTTTCCCCAAAATTAAGAAAAACCCCGAATCTGGAGATCTGGTTTTATTACGAGTTTTTCATTCATTCATTCATTCTTCTTTCTCTTTTTTTTTTGTTAATTTAGTCTTGACCATGGATACAAAGTCCTTCAGTCGCATACATTTTATGTAGGTATAATATCACTTTCATAATATAGTCCGCACATTAACATTCACATAGATAGTCCACAATTTCAGTCACCTTCCAGGTTCAGGTTCAATGCCGTGCAGTCATGTTTTAGTAAAATGGAAGTCATGGCTAAACTGTTCACGGACTTTTTGAGACAACTTGTAAAGTCACGATACACATAATTCATTTCACTTCACTTGTGCACATGTATTGATCTTTAATGGATAAAATACCACCGATAATAGGCAATAAGACTCAAAATACACGAATTTATGAAAATAAAAATGAAAACACAACGTCTCACTCTGCAAGTTCTGTTATTAATTTAATAACAGATATACCGTGTTTTCTCACAAAACTTTAAAAAAATCAAATTTCCCGCCTCATGCTGACAACCACCAAAGTAAATAAAAACCGGCCAAGTGCGAGTCAGACTCGCGCACAGAGGGTTCCGTACAAACCTGTAGGTATATAAGTAAATGGTAGTATAGACCTGAGTATTTGATATGAATTTCAATTTATGACGTATTAAAAAAAACTACTTACTCGTTCAAACCAATTTTCGGTGGAAGTTTACATGGTTATGTCCATCATATATTTTTTTTAGTTTTATCATTCTCTTATTTCATATGTTACAGGGGGGACACACACATTTTACCACTTTGGAATTTGGAAGTGTCTCTCGCGCAAACCATTCAGTTTAGAAAAAAATGTTATTAGAAAACTCAATATCATTTTTGAAGACCTATCCTTAGACGTATGGGTTTTATTTAAAAAAAAAAAAAGTGTTTCAGTTCTAGGTATGGGGAACCCCCAAAATTTATTGTTTTTTTTTCTATTTTTGTGTGAAAATCTTAATGCGGTTCAGAGAATACATCTACTTACCAAGTTTCAACAGTCTAGTTCTTAGTTTCGGAAAAAAAATGGCTGTGACATATGGACGGACGGACAGACAGACAGACAGACAGACATGACGAATCCATAAGGGTTCCGTTTTTTGCCATTTGGGTACGGAACCCTAAAAAAGTGTATGGATGACGTGTAATCGGTAGCGAATATTGCAGATGATCTCTAGACTACAATAGTGTAGTGTAGACAATAGTGAATGCAGAACGCAGAATTATATATAGGTAGTAAAGTATTATATTACACTTTGGAACTCTGTGGGATGGTGCCTAATGTGCTGCCTGCCATGCACAAACTAAGTAGAGATACTACGCATCTTCCATGGCATCCTAAATGCAAGTAAAATGTTGCCATAACATAACAGAGTTACTACTAACTACTACCAAAAACTATTGTATAACTAAATTGAAAATCTTCGCTTCGCGGGCCCCCTTCGTCGCGGGGCTTCAACAATGCCAAATTGTAGAATAGGAGGAATTCACTCTTATCTCCTATGAAAATATATATGCTCCCAGACAAAAAAAAAGTATATAGGGTCATTGAGCTATTGTAGGGTACTTTTGAATGCTCAATACTTTGCAATCGGCACATTACCAACCATCTAATAAATAAAACAATGATATAACTTGCTTATTTTGTTTATATTTTCATAAGTAAAAAGAGCATGTTCAAATAATTGTGTAGGTAACGTGTATAATACGTAATAATTCAATGTAGATCAGCAGAGGAGTTTACGAAGGCACACAGTTCCTGGAGCGCGTGTCACACCACAGCGTTTTACATTTTCCTGTAATATGTACATATACACCTTTTTACAAGCATTTTAAAATTTACCTTAAAATAATTCTCGGACAAACATAAATGTTCACCAAACAATAACATTTTTTCTTCGCTTTCTTGCTGTACAAACAATTATTATTGCAGTTCATTAATAACCAATTAATTTAAATATAATGAATGTTACGATAAATAATATTTTCACACAATCATCGCGTACTTAACTCTACGTATGTTTACAAAATATTGGCATAAAATAAAAAAAAATATCTCTGTTCACATGAGGCACGTTATTATTATTTCATTACGTCAAAATACATAACAGTAAGTAAAGTTTTACTTAAAATTATGAATAAAATAACATAAAAATATTATACTTCAATGTACCATCTCTTACGTTACTATAAAAATATTTATCAACATGGCAAGTCCACATGAACCGCACTGGCCGAGTCGTTAGACAAGCGGACGACCGACGGGAGCTTATGAAAAACATATTTTATATAGTCAGGTCTCGATATACCATTCTAAATATTCAATCGAACATTGAACACTAAATGGAAGATAGCACTCCCCATACGATGACTACAGATATCTGAATCTTAGATTAAGATGTCAATGTTCAATTGAACTAGTGGCTGAGATAAGATCATCTCAGCCTCACAATCCGAATGTCAGTTAAATGAGTAAAGAAAGGAAGAATCGTGAAGTCATGAAAGATGATCTGACATAAGCCACTTGCCAAGTTTCCATTTGGTGGAGAAGAAATTTAGAAAGAATGCTACCCAAACCCGGTTGAAAGTAATAAGTTTGTCGTGAGGTCAGTCGGAGTCGCTGCCCGACTCTGAGAGGCAGAGATCATCGTTGAGAACGTCGCTCGGTAACGCTGGGTTCGGAACGTTACCTGAAATTATATAAACAATTAAATATCAGTGGGATTGTAATTTAAAAATAACTGTTTCAAGGGCGTCGCCAGTCGATGCTTGTGTAAAGGATGACATGTAGGGACAGTCCGGAGCATATGAAGTTTATGGATCGATCCATACCCAAAAAAAATAAAGCCTTGCTGAATTTCTTGCCGGAGTCTTCTCTGTGTCAGTGTATTCTGAACCAATGGTAAATTCAACTGTATATACCAATTTAACGTTCATAAGTGCCTTACCAGGGCCCAAACTGAATAAATGACTTTTTGATTTTGAAGGGTTCCAAACGGGACCCTATTCATAAGCCTCCCTTATCCGTCCGTTTTTTTTTCTTTTACTAAGTGATGATGTGGCCGAAGGTGGTAAGCACACAAAGGCTAGAAGGAACTGGCTCTCAAGTGCAACTGTTTCTCTGAAGAATAACTATTAAAATATCGGAAAAATTCACGAAAAAAATAATTTTGGATAAAATTCATTTTCCCATAACATTGATTCTGAGACGATACGAAGTACGCCGGGACAGCTAGTTAAGAATAAAAAATATAAATAAATACCGTTAGGTAGAGAGTGTTGTGCGCCGGAGTCGTTGTCGTCGCTGTCGCTGCCGCTGTCGGAGTCGCTGCCGCTGTCGCTGGACGAGCTCGATGAACTCTCCTCTTGCTTCGTCATCTGAGGCTGGACAGTACATTGTCAATTAATAAAAGGTAGGTAGTATAAAACAAAATTGCCACAGCAGGTAGGTTGTAATTTTGAAGTTTATTGCCGGCTCTTCTCAGCAAATGCAACCTTCCGAACCGGTATTAGAGTCAGACTTATCATAAGTGCCTGCGAAGGTCTATATGAATAAATGATTTTGAAATTTTGAATAGCATATAGGATACTTTTTATCCCAAAAACAAAATCCCATGGGAATGCGGGTGAAAAACTTGATTTATGTAAATAAACAAATTAATAAAAAAAAAAAACTACTTATAAATACACTAAAAAGTATGAAATAACTGTGATCTGACGCTGTGTTGAAGTTATAGAACAGAACGACGCATTCAATTAAGATTTATTTCGAAATTTTTAGTTTTTCTTACACTACACACATATTAAGTCCATATCAGAAAAACAGATAAACATATTTATTAGTAATATTTAAGATTAAAAGTCAATTTTTTTACATTTCGTTACATAATTTCAATTTTAAATAATAATCAGTCGAAATAGTAATAATTCCAAGAACAATATAAAAAAAATATTCATACATAAAGACAGAAAATACATTGATGCCACTATGTCAAAATTTCTTCTACGCTATAAAACGTTTTCTCAGCGAGCCAAAGTTTCAGCGAAGATTTGAATGATAATTACATATCTTGAAAACTACTGAACCGATTTTAATGAAACTTGTACTGACAAACGTACATACACCTATAAAATGTTGTATATTTGTTTGGATTATCATATCCAATAATATTAAATACATATGTGTCGAATTGATAATCTCCTTTTTTTTCAAGTGGACTTCCTTTGACTGTTTGGCGATCCGCGCGGGTGAGGAAAACAATAGAAATCAATTGGAGTTAGAATAAGTTTTTGTAAAAAAAATCATTTTTAAAACTGAACTTTTTTTTGGTGACTGTAATTTTGTTGTACTTGCATTGTTTTCCAATATACTAACGTATACCAAATAGCAAAGCAATCCGACCACTGGAAGTGGGTGAAATTCGACTTGCAAGATTCCACCCGAACAATCATAGTTACATACATACATTGCATGTTAAATAAGAGCTTGTAATATGTGACATACCAGGCTAACAGGAGGCGCATGGGTATTAACATGGTGTCCCCTGTCGATGAGGGGCGGGGGCGGCGGCGGGGGCGGCGCCGCGCGCTCCACCGGCACGTACTGCCGCTCCGGCCGCGAGTAGCCGTTGTGGGCCGCGTGCGGGGCCGGGCCCGCCGGGGCCGGGGCCGGGGCCGCCGCCGGGGCCGGGGCCGGGGCCGGCCCGCCGAGCGCGTCGTCCAGACCTATCATGGGCAGAGACGCTAGGGTGCTGTTGCCGCCGCCTGACCATCTGAAACGAATATTTATTATTAAACATTTTAAAAAGTTTGTTTGATGTATAGACAAGTTATTTTATTACGTCGCGTCGTGTAAAGATTTTGAAGGTGGACACTCGAATTAATAAGATTTTCATTCAGAAGTTATTAGAATATTTCATGTATAATTTATATATACTTGCAGATACACACTGTAAGTACTCAAGTTGAATTTCAGTATTTCACAAGGAATCTTCATGGTACACGAAAATTACCGTTTAGAAAATTAAGGAAAATAAATATATCGCGATTTTTTTTTCATCAACTAGGTGAGCTTGTTTTACTAGGAACCCGTGTACATTTGTACTAAAATCATGGAGTAAAAATTATATTTACGGTGCAGCCTGCGGCGGTGAAGTCTTGACCCGTGGCGGTGACCGGACCATGCTCTGCGGCTGCGGCTGCTTGTTGGAGGGCGGAGCCCCGGGCGGCCCTGCGCCTGCGGCCCCGGCGGAGCCCCCGCTGGCGCCGGGGAACCGGGACTGGGCCCCGGGTGGAACCCCTCCCGGGGGACCTGCTACCACGACAAACATTTATTAAACCTTGGTAGACTACACAATGATTCATTCAATTTATAATGTGGTATAAGCTCCCCACTACGGTTTCATTTTTATTAAGTTTTCCTGTGTGAAGAATAGATGACATCAATAAGGGCTCTGGGTATCCCAGCCCAGAACAAAATAGAAATTTTTCAGAAAAACCCATGTATACCTAGCCTACACCTTGAACTCTTTACGTGCCATGAGTATCTACCGATGTCCTTACATACGATGTCACACATATACTTGTCATGTCTTGTTACTGTCATTGAATAAGAAATATATAGAACTACCATACAGAAGGCTCACTCGCTATATAATCTGTGTTTAGGTACCTAAACAGACCAACAAACGCTCCTCCTTCTATCGCTTAACTCTATCGCCAACCCCGACTGTACTTTCCCTCCCAGCCGGGCTGCTTCAAATTTGAATACATCCACGACGTATGATGGCCGTGTGGCTCCCGGCATTGAATAGGGCCAACCCTTCCAATCCTGAGGGTGTCGTAAAAGGCGACTAAAGGAACACCAGGGGACGGGCAGCATCATTCATCCGCCAAGCGTGGTGATTATGGCAATGTCTCATAAGATGAGTAGCTGGGCACTGCTGGATGCAAGCGGCCCAAAACCATTCGAAGTAGAAGTCAATGGGAGAGGCCTATGCATGACGTCAGCAGACGTCCCTTCTGTGAGGTAGTATATATATGTGTATGTGTAGTAATAGACTACACATACATGTGTGACGTACCTGTGGTGTTGGTGGTCCGCCTGTTGGTGGCGACGCGGGTGCGCGAGGTGGACCGCTGCGTGGTGTTCGTGAAGTCTGTCGTCACCGGCGTTAGTGGACGGCCCTTGACGTGGGACGTCTCCTGTCTGATTATACGTAAACATGGCTGTTTCAAATCTATTGAACACTTCCTTAAGGTTCAATTTTCCAACACCAGAAGCCTACATTATGTAACGAACTTGTGTGCAAAATTTTAATCATTCAGTTTCTAAAGACAAAAATTAAAATTAGAAATGATATTCAAAAGAATTTAGATTTTAGCTGAATTGATTTGTTATGATTTAATATTTTTGGGAAATATATTCATTTTCCAATTAATATACTATACATATAGTATATTTCATGGTATGCCCAAAAAAGGGGCTTTGATAAAAAAATATACTAACGCCATAAGCATACCTCATCTGATATTGGAAACGGTCAGCAAAGATAGGCTTACCTTGTCTTTTTAACCTGTATATTACTAGAGAGCTTCTCTAGTGTAATCTCGCCGGTAACTCTATCTATTATGAGCACACATTCTTTCGCGTAAGGCCTCTGACTTCCTTTGAATACGGTCTGTGGTACACCAGCGCCATCTGACAAGTAAATAAAACAAATTTTCTTCAAATAAAGTCAAAGGGTAATTGGCCTGATTTGACTCTACATTTTGATACCCACTTGTAGTTATTTGACACCTAAACTAGTCGCGCTAGGATGTCCGTTTTGACAGCCATGTCTATAGATATGATTGTCATGTACAGTCGAGGACATAAATATGTATACACTTTTTGAAATTCAAAAGCGATTTTCTCGCATGTTTAACGTTTAAGTGCTAAACTATTACACAAATCATAATAGTATATGTTAGAAGATTCTGCCTTTATAATATCTCATAATTTCAATCAGTAGTTTAAGAGGAAACCGTTGTTGAATTTTACTAATTGTATACATATTTATGTCCTCGACTGTATACATGAGCCAAAAAGCGACGCGCTTAGCGAAAAAGAGATCATAGATGCCGAAATTGTGTACATTTTTAAAAGTAATAAACTTTAAATTCAAGTAAATATACAATTTACTCAAGAACACTTTGGTGGTTACATAATTCCCCCTGATTTCTGATATTGGTAGCAAAAATTGCCGACACTTTTGTCCAAAATATGTCTTCTACATTCTAATTATTTTTTAACTGTTTTTAATTTGATATAAGCATTGGACACATAATTAGTGCAAAAAGCATTGGACAGTTGCAACACACTTATATGACTATGCATTCTTTAACCTCGTTACATAGACATTTGCAATTCAAAAATTAATATAAGATCACTAGCTTTATCCGCGGTTTCACGTGCACATCCTCGTAATTCACACAAATGTTATAAACAGAATAATTTCTCAACAGATTTTAGTCAGGCAGTCAGTAATGGAAATATTTTATGTTAGACGTCAGGGTCTCCAAAGTGGGGCTGGCCCCTAGCCCCCTATTGAAACTGTGAAATTTGTGAGAGAACAAACAAACAGTTTTTCATATTATAATAATGAAAAAAAAATTAACGTTATAAAATAACATGGTACTATAATACTGACCTAAATGTGGTACAGTTACAGTAACTTGATGGTTTGTGCCAACATCCACTGTTGCCATTTTGTTAACGTCAACCGATGCTGGCTTGAAGTCATCTGGAAACAAAATTATAACATTTTCAACAAAAAACAGGGACAACATAAAATTATTTTAATAAGTAACATGAAATTTTTTTTTTCAAAGCTTTTAGAGAATTTTCATATCTCACAGAACTTATTGGGTACTAGGTACATACCCCCTTTATTCTACTGAGATTTTCTATAGTGGCCACCTCTACCAACCTCTCGGTCATAAAAGACGGCACACTATATCTGGCAACCGTTTACGAGTGTCAGAGACCATCTGTCTGCGGTAAGTCACGCCGCCAGAGTAATCGCCCCTGGTACTCTTGAGAAAATGTGAGTCGCACCGTGATCGCTCACTACCATTTGTCCAGAATGGTACCGGAGCTGTTAAAAGTCGCTCACCACGCGCACACCTCTAGCTGCGTCTGTGCCAGTACTTACGGAAGCGCAAGCACTAGCACAAACACACCCTAGGGTGCTAACGGATTCAATCCTTTCTCCAGGAATGGTACCGGAGCTTTCATGCGCGCTCACTTCCCAATATGTATCAATGCCTACAGCTGGGTTGCCGGGTAACTAATCCAACGGGTAGTCCTCTACTTTCCATCCAGGAAAGTGCCGTTCACTCGCGGGAGCTCACTTGCTTGAAGGTTACTCACGAACCCCGCGTCTGACCACCAGGTGGCCTTTGCCTTAGGCCGGTAACTTCAGACACTTGTTGCACGCGAGGTATGACGAACGAGTCACACATAGCCGAGCAGACAATATGCCACTGGGGAGTGGTGCAACCACCACATAGACCACCGCGAGACCTTGTCCAATGTCAGGTGCCGCCACGAAAAGGCGGTGGGCCTACCTGACCCCGCGTACCCTCGTCAATCAGCCGGACCCGTAGTTCCAGCTGGGAACCCCATCTGTCCGGGTATCAATACGGGCATACGACCAAAGCATTTCTCGCGCATTGAAAATGTATCTTCTGTGTAGATACATTGGTAAGCCATATTTGTTGGGTACTACTGTACTTGTGTGATTTTTTTAAAGAATGTCTAGGGTTTCTCATATTTTTTTCTATTTTTTAATTAATTGTGAAGAAATCATCATTTAATCAAGATGGTGACTTAATGATATATTGTGATGATTTCTTAGGCATGATGATAACAGGTATGCCAATTAGGTTGCATGCTCTCTCTAAAGCATAAAAAGTCTTATCAGCTAAGAATGTGAAGTCAATATTCAACTTAGGCCCTAGTAGGGCACTTATGAAGGTCAAAGCTACTGAAGTTTGTGAAGTTAGTCGGCCTTCAACAGAGAATGAACAGGAAACTAAACAAAGTAATTTTTTTTATTTTTATCTGGCAATATTACTAGGTATATTGGCTATTTTTCTAAATGTTATAAATAAGAGAAGTTTGTAATAAATAACATCAATAATACTCACATTTGATAGTATGGTACTGAGATGCCTTATTGTTAGTAAAACTGGCTCCCAACTTCAGCTCCCTGACATCATAGTTCAGACTATGCTTGTCGGCCATGATGACCGATTCTTTATGCCATGAATTGTTTCCTGTCATCAAATTAAAATATTATTAATGATTTTATATTATGTATGTTTGAGACTCAATCACTGTAATATTGGAAATGCTATGGATTAATTTTAGTAATTGTTTGATCATTTATTAGATCATCAAGCATCATGATGCCATCATGATCATTCCATGGAATGGAATATTTATTTGTTTATAGAAGAGTAGCTTGCTAGCTGATATGTCTATATCACATCAGTTCACTTTAGAAGTTTCTTGGTCATTGTCTAATTTTAAATATCTAAGGAATGTCCCAGGATATTTATTTATTATTTATTTATCTATAGTTTCAACAACTTGCAAATTCAATAGTGCTGTATGTTATGTAATGTAAATTAGTATATCTTAAGGCCACTCCTTAAATCTAGTTACAATTGAACATCTATTATACTTTGTGATATTTTCAGCATGGGTCTGCATACATTAATAAAATATAATTGGTCTGTGGCCCACTGTTTCACCTGTGCAAAATTTAAATGTTTTTCTTTTTGTTGTTCTTGTTGTTTAAATACTTTTTCAAATTGAACTGATCTGAAACTGTTCCTGAGATAAGCATTTTCAAACATAGAAACTATTCAGCTCAATTATATTGGTAGGCATTGTAAGTTTGGAAAGTAACCATATTTCCGAAATTATAATATAAATTATATTGTTTGAAGAGATGAAATGGGGAATTTGGAAGAAAATTAAGTAGAGAAAGTACTCCAACACCTGCTAGAGATCTAATCTGTTTAATTCATGATGGGAGCAAGCTTATGTATTTTCATGTTTAACAAGTTCATTAACTTAATAGACTGATATTTATTAATTGATTCAAATCACTAATATTCTTCATTTTATGTTTATGGAGCAGTTTTTTGTATTCTAGTAGCCACTCCTTATCAATGTAAATATTTATAAATGTATGAAGGATTACTAGTAGCCAGTGGGTAATTTGTAATAAAAATGTGTTTTTATTATCTTATCTAATTATTAGATTATTAACAACTTTTTTTTCTGATACAAGAATATGTACACATATTACTTATTCACAATCAGTAGGAAGCTATCAATAAAAAAATACTTGAGGAAATACTTAGTTGCTTTTTTATTATTTCAAATAAACATTGGATTTATAGTTACTTTGAAAATTACAGTATATGAATGAAAATATAAGCTTTTATGAACTCCACATGTGTAACGAGTATAAATCGTAATTTATTATTAATTTGGAGCACATAGACCTATTATGCATACGTATCTTTACATTCACTAGCACTGCCCAGCTGACAATCATAGACCTATTTTTTCGCCACAACACAAAATCACTAACGCATCATTGAAACAATAAAACCTGTTTCGATATGGTAATATGCTACGTGAACACTTAAAATATGAAGTTAATTGCAAAATATACCTGTAAAAGAAAGTTCAAATAGATAAAATATGGCAAACAAATCTAAAGACTGACTGATACCCTTACCTTTGATTGACTCCAACGAGGTTATAAAAGCCAAATTATTTGTTGTATAAATTTGTCATCATTAGAATGATTTTAGGCAGACTAATTAGGAGACAATTCTCTTGGAGAATATCTCTCAAAAGAAATAAAATAGTGCAATAAAGTAAGACATGAACTATTCCTTCGACCTAGTTCCCATGACGTTTAGTATAGTGTTGGCCGTTGGCCTGTTGGGCAAATATTACTGACTCTATTTGATATTTTTAGTAGATTATTTAAAAATCAATAAATTGAAAAAGTTTAAAATAAACTACTCTTCTTTATTTTACGAAATAACGAATGAAATTTTATAATATCGTCATTTTTTTTATTAAATCATATTGATTGAAAGAACGCATTCAATATCTGTTATGAAGTTTTCTTATGATAACTCTGTGCTAATAATACCTGTTGTCAAATCGTGAACTTAGGTTCAAATTATTTCGAATTATCAACAGTGACAGGTATTTTGAGCATAGAGGGATCATACGAAAACTCCTCATTGCTAGCCGATGGGTGGATGAGCGTCCCAAGCATCTATCGGTATCTATGGGTACACAGATGACAGCACCGTAACAGATGGTTACGTATCCAATCCACGGGCTAGTAGGACCGCAACAGTGTCTCTCTCAGAGAGAGTATGGTAACAAAGTTAAACTCGGCTCTGCAAATTGTATTCGAGTGGGGTACCGCCAATAGGGTCGAGTTCAATGCCTCTAAAACCGAGGCCTGTCTATTATCTGCCAAGAAGAGTCTCTTCGACCTGTATTCCGCATTTCGTGATGTATCTGTACCGATATCCAGCCACCTAGATCTTTTGGGTCTCAATTTATCCTCCAAACTTAATTTCGGACGATCCATCGAGGCAAAGGCTAAAGACTGTTGCCAAAAAACTTGGTATCCTGAACAAGGTGAGACGGTACTTCACAAAGGAACAGCTTCTAAATCTATACAAAGCTCAAGTTCGACCAAGCATGGGGGACTGTTATTATCTGTTGTTATTGTCTGGATAGTTCAGCCAAATATCAACTTGACACTTTTAGATAGACGCGCTCGAAGGAGATAGTTGACGATATCGACCTAACGAGCCAGAAACTGCAAAGCCTGGATTATCGGCGTCAGGTTGCACACTTAACGGTTTTCTACAGATTGTTCCACGGAAAATGCGATCAAGAACTCCATAATCTTGTCCCTCTATCCCCGTTCTTCTATTGAACCACTAGGCGTTAGGTGGGTCTCCACCGTTTGTCGTCGACAATTCCTTCTTGCCGTGCCAAGCGTTTCGATTCCTCTTTCCTTATATTTCCTTGTACTCATGGCCAATCTGTGGAATGCTCTCCCAGACAACTTGTTTCCAGATACTTACAACATCTGTTTATTCAAGGTCAGAGTGAACAGGCATCTTATGGGTACGCGCGGTCCAACCTAGCCTATATCTTCGCTAGGTGGGATTGCGGTCAAGCGCAAGCCCATATTATAAATGCGAAAGTGAGTTTGTTTGTTTATTTGTTTATTACGCCTTCACGCCCTAACTACTCAACGGAGCATCATAAAATTTGGCATGCAGATAGCCTATGGTATGGAGAAGGACATAGGATACTTTTTATCCCGGAAACATGGATGAAACCGCGGGGGACAGCTAGTTTACAATAAAAAAAATAAGCTAGTTTAGCATAAGATGCTCCAATACTAATCGGTACGACACAAATAATCTAGATAAGGACTACAATCAATAAACTGGATTAGTAGTGGTTAAATAAAAGTCTGACATGCTTAACCAAATATATGCAAATGCTTAACCAAGTCATCTTATAAATGAATATGCTTAACCAAGTCATCTTTCAAATAATGTAGATATAAAATACAATCGTCAGTTTGAAGGTCACGTAATTTATTAAAGATAAGGTGACGTTTGAAACGTTGTTTTGCTAGAACAAACGTTGTTCAGACCATGGTCTACTAATATGACCATGGTATACTAAAATCATCAAATAAAAAAAGTCATTGGTTTTGAATAAAAACAAAAACAAAGTTAAAAAAAGTATGGATTATCGTAACTCTTAATGGTGCGTCCATGCTTGGCGAACCGAGCACGAGCCGAGCCACCAACTAGCACTCTGCGAGTACGATTCGCGTAGCGTGGACGGGCTTGCGAGCCTCGAACGAGCGCGATTGTCAGTTTTTTCACGAACACAGGGATTCGCATTCTGCTCGTTGTAGGCTCGTTGTAGGTTCGTTCGTGCCTCGGCTCGTACTTGATTCGCGTAGCATGGACGCACCATTACAACATAAAGGTAAGTAGTTGCGGTTTTGGCACGGTGGCATGCCAATATTGTAGCAGTTTTCTTACTTTGCCTGTTTTGCGTTTTTTCAAAAACCAGTGACTTTTTTTACTTGATGCTTTTCTATAGCATATTCATGATGTGATAGAAAATTAGTAGACCATACGTTTTTCTAGCAAACCAATGATTCAAAAGTCACCATATATATATATCTAACCAAAGTAGAGTAATTTGTAAAAAAAAGATACTTAATAATTTAGGATGAAGTCAAGATAACATCAAATAATTTCGAAATTATGTCGAAACATTAAATAAGATAAAATATTGTGACTTAGTCGATTAAAATAACAAATAAAGTTTATTAGAAACCAATCGATCATAAATGACTGAGGTGCAACCATATCGCCTAATTGTCAATGTCATTCCTCCATCATTCGCTCGTTCATCATTCGCTCACCATTCATTCGATATCATGTCAAGAAGGTTGTGATTGTGAGGTTGCCTAGTTAAAAGTTTTTCCCAAAATTTTGGAGAAAATCATGTACTGTGATACTTTTATTGAATACGAAATATTCAATTCAACGACAAGTTTTCTCATGACACCTCTATGCTCAAAATACCTGTCCATCGAACAATTAACCCAAAGAAGCGTAATGACGTTGATTTTGCTTGCAATCTATTCCGCCAATTTGCCAAGTATATATAAAGTACTCTATGCAATTTGCTACCATCGACATTGCGCTCTGACAAGGTCACATGCGCTCTGATTAGCCTAGTCAAGAACACACGATGCAATGATTGGTCCTTACTGTTTAAAATTAGTGACAAATCACTGACTAGTTTCGGAATCGGATTGCTCGGTATTACTACTCTAAGGGATTGTTCCTCAATGTACCCGTCAAACTGTTGATAATTCGAACTAATTTGAACCTTAAGTTCACGATTTGACAGGTATTTTGAGTATCCTCTATACTAGAGGTGTGTAACTCATCAAAAATACGCGAGCTGCATAACAGCTCACGGCTCTGGTGTGTGAGCTGGTTCAATGACTCAGCTCGCAGATCAGCTCAATTTGTACCTATAGTCCACGATAAGCGCGCACGCTCACTGCGTATCGCGCGTCCAATCGAGCCGACTGAGCTGCCGCGATTCCATATCCCTTTAGTAGTTTGTGCGCGATTCGTTCGACTCCGCCGAGCGACTCTTTTCATACTTTAGAGTTGGAATTATTTGTTTTTTTTTTATATTATCTAGTTATGTCACATATTTATCTATTGAATTAAATTATTATTTAAATGGTTTAGAACGAAATAATAATTCGTAGATTAGAATCACAAGAATAATCTATGGATGGAGTCGCAGATACAATAAGAGTTGGATTGAGCTGTGAGCTAGTCATTTTGTTGTTGCTGCTGTAGTTCAACGGCTCAAACCCGTGTGATCTGATTCAGAGCTGAGTTACACACACAGACTTAGTAGAGATGCTAACGCATGGTTACACACTTTGAGTATTACCAGCCCCCACAAGCAGCACCTGTTCACAAGTATGACGCGTGTGGCAACATCGCCCTCCTCACCATATTGGGGGGAAGTGAGCGACCCGTCATTCGACGCCGCTGCAAGCAAAGGCCATAAAGTAATATTTGAAGAGTTCCCTCAATTTCTCCAGGATCACATCATCAGATCTTGAACTGATGACAATGGGACCAAATTTCCCAAACAAAAAAGAATTTTCCAGATCGGTTAATAAATTACCGAGTTCTGAGGTAATAAAAAAAGGATTTGAGAACCTCCTCCTTTTTCAAGTCGGTTAAAATACAAAAAAACACTAACGAATTGAGGCTGGGACGATGATGACGGCATCGGTTCTGACAACGGGATCGGTTCCAACGACGACAAAGGATCAGATTGATCAGTGTGCACTTGTGATTTCGAAGGTTCCAAGCTAGATGACTGTAACATAATAATATCATTTTTGCCACTTGAGTTGATATTTAATTTTCCATCCCTCCATATCCATACTATCCATCCATACCTAATATAATAAAATTATAAATGCGAAAGTAACTCTGTTTTTTTTTTGTTTGTTACGCTTTCACTTCACCACTCAACCGATTAGGATGAAATTCGACACGCAGATAGCCAGGTGATAGGTGATAGGTGAAACCACGGGGGACAGCTAGTTCTATATAAAAAAGCAACAATTAGATTTTTCTTGTATTTCTTGCTATTTATTTTAATACAGTACAACGACTATAATGCTCACGAAGACGAAGTAATATAGTAGGCTTGGCACTTTCATTTAACTTCCTCCTAGTTTTTAATTCGAGTAGGAATTTAAAACTACAGGGGTCAAAATGATCGGAACAAATTACACTTGTTCTTGTAGGAACCCAATCATCGCTCCTGTGGCAAAATGCGACCCATTCTTTTCTTAATACCTCTTCCTTCGGAAATCTGTTAAACAAGTATACCTAAGTTATACCTAATAAGTATTATATAAGTAACTAGCTTTAGCCCGCGACTTCGTCCGCGTAGATTATTTCTTTTTTCTAGATATGAATCATTGTAACAATATAGAGCTTTGTTCATGGCTATAGCCCGCCACTACGTGTGATATTTGACAAAAGTTCAGGAAGATTGAGAGCTTACATGCGAACATGCCACATAAAACTGAAACAGTCCTGCCCGATTTGAAGAAGAAGATCTGAAAATCTACCGGCAGAAGTATGCATACATACACTGTCCGATTAGCTGAAGAAGAAATATTTTTTTTTTGGGAGGTGTCGAGATCGGGATTATTTATCTAAAATTACGCCATGAGACCTATCCACAAATTCCTCAACCATTTCATGACAGCTGAGATATTTGCTCATGGCACACGGACAGACAGACGAATACACCTATATCCACAAGTTCCTCAATAATTTCCAGACAGCTGAGATGTTTCTGTCTGTCTGTCAGTCTGAGGAGAGAATTTGCCTCCTTATGTGTGTACCGCTTGTACAACGGACAGTTCTCTGAAGAATTGTTTGACTTGATGCCCACGGGCTACCTTCTACCATCGCAACTCTCGCCATCGACGGGGAGTCCATACTCATATATTGGAACCGAAATGGTTTCTACTGTGCGGTTTCAAAAGAGTTTTCTAGCGCGTAAACTCAGGCTGTGGAATGAGCTCCCCGCCATGGCGCCAGGGTGTGAAGATATTTCTGTATGGTCGGCAACGCACGAGTGATACATATGACCGCTTACCATCAGGCCGGCCGTATGCTTGTTTGACACCTTAGTATTAAATTTAAATAATAATAATAATTTAAAAATTACCCGTAGAAGACAGACAGACAGACGGATCGAAACGGGCGGAGATCTATCCAAAAGTTCCTCAACCAGACAGCTGAGAATTTTTCTCGTGGCAGACAGACAGATAGTTGGGCGGCAATAGGCTTCTTAAATTTAGTGAAGTTTATCGTGAAATTGAAGGCAACTTCATTCCCCTTTTTCCCCTTTCGGGGGTGGAATTATCATAAATGCTGAGATAACTTTACATTAATTTTCAATCGTCAGCGTAAATACAAAATTTGAAGATCCTAACTTCAAAACTGACGGACTTTCGTACAAACTTTCATCCCTTATTTTACCCCCTTAGGGGTGGAATTTCCAAAAAAACCTTCCTTAGTGGATGCCTACAGCGTATAATAATACATTTAGTGAAGTTTACTTTCAAATTGAAGGACTTGCATACACAACTTCATCCCCCTTTTCCTCCCTTCGGTGGTGGAATTATCACAATCGCTGAGATAACTATACATTGATTTTCAATCGTCAGCCTAAATACAAAATTTGAAGATCCTAACTTCAAAACTGACGGACTTGCATACAAACTTTCATCCCTTATTTTACCCCCTTAGGGGCGGAATTTCCAAAAATCCTTCCTTAGTGGATGCCTACACCGTATAATAATACATTTAGTGAAGTTTGCTTTGAAATTGAAGGACTTGCATAAACCACTTCATCCCCCTTTTCCTCCCTTCGGTGGTGGAATTATCACAAACGCTGAGATAACTAAACATTAATTTTCAATCGTCAGCCTAAACACAAAATTTGAAGATCCTAACTTCAAAACTGACGGACTTGCATACAAACATTCATCCCTTATTTTACCCCCTTAGGGATGGAATTTCCGAAAATCCTTCCATAGTGGATGCCTACACCGTATAATAATACATTTCATGAAGTTTACTTTGAAATTGAAGGCCTTGCATACCCAACTTCATCCCCCTTTTCCTCCCTTCGGGGGTGGAATTATCACAAATGCTGAGATAACTATACATTAATTTTCAATCGTAAGCCTAAACACAAAATTTTAAGATCCTAACTTCAAAACTGACGGACTTGCATACAAACTGTCATCCCCTATTTTACCCTCTTAAGGGTGGAATTTCCAAAAATCCTTCCTTAGTGGATGCCTCCACTGTATAAGGTATCTGTGTGCAAAATTTCAAATCTCTAGGTCCAGCGGTTTGGGCTGTGCGCTGATATATCAACAATCAGTTTATCATTTTATATATTAAGATAATAAGTATTAATAACTAGTATTTTAATATTAATTTGAAGAAACAAATAATTTCTTTTAAGTAGTAGGGGTATCTACGTACACATGAAGTAGGTACTACTCATTACTCTATGATCTCAATCATTCACTCAATTGGTCCCCGCTATGTCCCCACACTACGCAAATCGCTTCTTGTACTACGTGTCAGCTACCTCCGTACCACCGTATTTTCTGTCGTTTACTTGTCGTAATTTATGTTATTTTATTTCGAGATAACACTAAAATAGAAACATATTGATTCGGTATAATACTCACAAATGATAAGAAACGCCATGTTCCCGCAGATTTGACGTGGCCGATCGCCTTTTGCATGAGTAAACAGCACAATTCACCATTTTTTATGGAGCTCAATGTTACGACACGGAACGATACCAAATGGTAGTGGACGTCGTTCGAACTAGTTTTTATAAACGCATATGGCCATATGGCCAATGTACTTTGGCAGAGGGGGTCGCCTGTGTTTGGCATCTCCCTATATATTGGATTCTCTAAGGTTACACACCTCTACTCTATACTCAAAACTTTTCATTATGCTGACGTTTCAGCTTGGTAAAAAAAAGTATATTTAGGTATTAGAAAAGATGCATCCGCAAAATGTAATTTAATTGAAGTAAATATTTGCCTAATTACATAACGTAACTTTCTGACTCTCGTATAAATATGGACGATACGATAGACGATCAGACCGTCTCATGAGTTGTGGTTGAAAATGTCCCTTTTCAGATACCTACCTAACCTTCCCTTCGAAATTGCTTGCCTGGCTGGCGCTAGCGCTGGTAGCACTGGTAGGCAGGGCTGCCAGATGTACGATTTTAATCGTACTCCTACGATTTTTTTGCATTTTTACTCATGTACGATCGCTAGACCGAGATCGTACGGAAAATGTACGATTTTTATATACCTGGCAACATTTCATAATGAAACGAACGTCCTTAACTGGTAAGTATGAGTTTCGGGGAATTCCCCAACAACCTAACGCGTACGTAGATCTTTTACTTGAATGAAGACTCTTTGTAGAGTCATTTAAAGGCTGTATTTGTTTGCATTTTTACGAAACTTATTTTTTTTCTTTCGGTAATAGTTGCGATTTGTCAGTCTCGCTCGATCTGTGCGTAGTTTATATTATACTTTTTGACTCTGTATACTGTCTCGAGTGCTTTTTTGTGTTTGTTGTTTTTTGTCAAGCAAGAATAGGTGAATTCTTTTCTAAAACTAAACGTTTTTTTGTTATTTTTAATAAAAACTTAGTACTTCTAGGTTGTACGATCTTTTCATTTCAAAATTTCCTTGGCATACGATTTTTTTGTACATGTCGTACGATCACACCATTTTTGCACCTGGCAGCCCTGCTGGTAGGTAATTGTCATTGTATTGTCGTCGGTCGGAACGGAATATCAACAAACGAATATTTCGATCGAGTGAATAGTAAAGTTACGAGCAACTGTTTTGTTTAGAATTATCCATAGAAACCGAGAACAATGACAAAAACGTCAATAAATTTAGATGTGGATCCTTCTATAATGGAAAGGAATATGAGGATTATTAAGGTAACTGCATATCTTATTTCTTGCCGTCCTCAACAGCTTACTCTTATCTATATATTCTAACTACCTTTGTCTACCTTCCGTCATCATCACCATTGTCAATTTGTCTGAGCCCTACCTGTGTATGAGCATCATAACGCGTCCTGTGGGTCCTTCTAGTAGTTCCAATAAAGCCGCCTCCTCTACATAACACTCGCCGTGACATGCATGCTGTTCTTTGACGTTAAAAGATAAGAATATAAATAGGATGTCTGGGTTGGGTTTACTATGTACAAAGTTTCACTTGGCATTCTTTACGGAGAATAGTCACATTATTCAATAACAGAATAGTACTCAAAAGAATTAATTAACTATAATAAAAAGAAAACATAATTTGGGCTATTGAATTAGAAAGAAAGAAAGAGAGAAAGAAAATAAATTTATTCATAGTAAGTGGTGCATAACACAAAGAAATACAAACATCAGAAACAAAAGAAAAAAAAAACATGAAAATAAAAATGAAAATACAAGTTACCACAAAATGGTCCCAACTCAGAATAATGCTGGTTCTTGATAAACCAACGCTGGTCTTCTGTTGGAATGGGTGTGTAGTGTCACGAAACAGAAAAACGGCGGCTATACATAGGAAAAAATATATGATTAGACACAATAGAATTACATACACTAACCATGTCTCTCTTGTTTTAACATCAATTTTCTTTGAATAAACTTTGCTTTGTATTTTAAGGAGACTCCAGTAGAGGATGAAATAAATAAAATCCTGGCCTCAGTGGATACAGTGCCTTCAAAATTAGTCAAACCAACACCAGGTATAACTTAAACATTAATATAATATGACTTATGGTTAAAGTTGTCTTAAATATACTCAAAACATGCTTACAATTTCAGGATTTTGTGTAAAAACATTCTCTAAGCCTGACAGCAAGAAGGTTTTTGTAAACATATGCCTCACTGATGCCATCCCATGCCCCAAAGATATAACAAATGAGGAATTGATGCAGATCCTTAGCTCAGAGGATCCATCCAGCTACAGAGTACCCATGAGCATTGGTGAGGGGAGAACTGAACAGGACAAGTCTGGCTCTCCGGCCACTGTCTATGATGTTGCTATAAACCCTGAATTCTTCAAAAAAATTGAGAAGGATGACTTATTTCAGACATTTTTCCTCACTGTGGTGTTTGAAGGACTGCAAGACAAATATCAGTTTGAATTAGACATGCAAAAGTTTACAGTTCTTAAGAACCGAAAGTCAATTGGTACTTTGCAGTCTCATAGAATTGAAATTAGGGATATTAAAAAGGCTGAGAGTAAAACTAAAGCTCCTCTTATTGAGGAGATAGATGACAAAGCTGTTCCAAAGACAAATAAACTGCCCACACCAAAGAAGAAAGAAATAGTATACAGGCTCCGGAGGGAACCACCTACTGGTGAAATTGAATATTTATTAGCTGAATTTAAGATACCTTCTTCTGTAAGTATATGATAGCTTTTAGTTGTTTCATTTTAATAATTATTGATAGAATTAATTGTACCAAATTATTTTTCTATTTCAGATTGAAATGAAAGACTTAAACTTAGAAGTAGGTGAAGACCGCATAGTGTTAGACTCAAAAGGGCTCTATGATCCAGTGGACTTCTTCCTGCCGTGCAGTGTTGATCAGGACATTATTGATGCACAGTTGAACAGAAATTATGATGTGAGTGAGGCTGTCATTTATTTCTATTCTATCCTATGACTGATATAGTTACACTTAACATTTTGGAACACAACCTGGGATAAAAGTGAAACCAAAATCTCCTATCACATATACACCACTCACTCACACATATGCATAAAATCTGCTCAGCCCCAAGGTCCCAACATATCATTGTTTGTATCAAATGTGCATTTATGCATAGACAAGAGGATTTAGTTTGCTGGTGGCAGCGATCCATCTGTTCTTCTCAAGTTTGTGATTTTATCTGATTCTTCACCAATATTATAAAACAGTTTTTTTTTTAATATTTTATTTAGTACTACTAACGCGCAATCTTTATTATAACAATAGGATATAGAACTTTATTTAAATAACAAAAAGATACCTACACATTTCAGGGAGAATTTGGATACGCCTAGCGGCGGGCGGCGCGGGCCGCTTGTCACAAAATCTCCCACTGAAATGTGCACCTTTTCGTGTAGTAAATAAAGTTCTATATTCTATATTGCTATCTAAGCTTGCCGCGTCGAGTCACGGTGTGAACTGACCTCAGGCGGTTAACACACTGCCACGCATCACGCTGCATGTTGTCAACGAACGAAAATGAACGCACGTGGATGCATTTTCCGTGTGTTGGACAAACGGAGATACAAGCAACGTTAAAACACGCATTCACGCGCTACGCTGAGTGGTGCGTGGCAGTGTGTTAACCGCCTTAATGGTTTTCGGTTACTGCAGCCTAGAATTCTTAATTTATTCTCTTTATTTACAGATGCTGTCTGTCAAGATGCCTGTTATCCACTAGATCATTCCAAGTACATTTATACTTACCACGTATATTTTAAAGCATTGAGTTGGGAAAAAGGATTGTAAAAGAAAACATTATTTCTGTTAAGTGTTGAAAACAATTTATTTTTTAATAAATAAAACAATCCTTATGGTAATTACAACAGCTAACCGTCTTTGATTTATCTACTATTACCATTTTCCAGATTTGTCTCTTATTGAATAATTATTGATAATATATTAAAACTTTTCATGAGTATATTATTATAATTTTATTATGAAAACAAAATAGGTACAGGGAACCCTAACACGGTGTCAAAGAGAGTCAGAATATATGGAAAAAAGTGTAATTTGAGAGAAAAACGATTCAATTAAGGTAAATTTGTATCGGTATTACAGTTGATGGTAGGTCCCCCAGATTGGAATAAAAAGCTTAAACTACTGTACTATTTAAATTATACAATATAGATTCATTGGCAATTACTGTTTTACTTTTTTAAAAGCATTGTGATGTTACAATAAGGAATGAATTTTATTGGACTTAATGCAGAGATTCTCAAAAATATTACATATAAGAAAATACATGCTTTTTAGCACATTATAAATCATACGAATTCATAAGCTGTACGATACGAACAAAAGTTACGTATATTATAAAAAATAAAACACTAGAAATAATATCACATGAAAATGCGTATTCTAATATATATTCTAAATGGCTGTGACTTATCACAATCACTGAATATTATTATTTTCGTGAATTAAAAAAGGCTACTTATACAACTACTTGTTCTTTCTTAAAGAGTATCTTATTAAAATTGCAAACTGCGTAAATATGTCGAGAATACAAGACGCATTTGAAGAAAACTATGAGTATAAACCATTTCTCAATAAAAAATGGGCATAATGCAAGATTTGAGATTGCTTATAATTAGTTAGTTAATTTTAGTCGAATGTAAAAACTTTTAAGGCATGATTATTGCTTTTTAATTAGCTACAGTTCTTTTCTTATCAAGCGAATTGGAGTGACCCATCCCGGCAAAACAAAAAATCGCCATATATCAGATTGTGTGGGTTCCATAAGAATTCTAAGGCGGTCCTGATAGAACTAGCGGTCTACACTAGATATAGCATATTTTTTTTTTTTTTTTTTTTTTTATACCACTAAGTTGGCAAACGAGCATACGGCCCGCCTGATGGTAAGCAGTTACCGTAGCCTATGACATTTCAAAGTGAACAATCCAATACAAAGGTTGATCGTTTAGTAACGATGACGATTGTCGATATCCATTTTGTCGAGGGGGGCTGGACCGTCCCAACAGCACAGAAGCGATATCAAACATAATATGCTATTATTACTATAAAAAATTATTTCAAGTTTTTGTTAAAAAATCAATTTTAATACAAGCTTTTTATGGTGACTGTACTTTTTGTTTTCTGTACTTGCATTGTCATCCAATATACTATTGCATACCAAACTTCAGATCAATCGGACACTGGGAAGTGGGTCAAATTTAGCTTGCGAGATTCGATTACAGACACTGTACAAGTGAAAATTAATAAAAGCTTGTAAATAGACAGTTTTGTCCAGTCCGTGACTAAAATGGGAAAGACCCGCTTGACAGGAGAAGTACCTTTATACATGAGTAAAATTATGATTAATAGTTAAGCTTATAACAATTTTCAAGCCTCAATTTGAACTAAAATATTCTAGATTATCATCAAAACTCATCATGCTGTATATCAAAAGGTTTCCTAGAGCCGAAGTTATCAATTCCGGCCAGTATATTTTCATCGTATTTCATCAAATACGGCTTAATATCTTGTAATAAACTTGAGTATTCCTTCACTGGTATAGATATAACGCTGCTAAATTGCTGCTGTTTATTTCTGCTAAGATATAGCTTTAGAGATGGGTAGCTCGTAATTTGTTCGTGTTGGCAGAGACCACGATCGGATATGCAGTTTACTTTACCAAGTTGTACTGCATTGTTGAGTAACTGAAATTTAAATTATGTGGTCCTTTATTAATATTATAAAAACGAAAGTAAGTCGGTCTGTCTATTGATACAGTTTCCACAGCTATACTTACTTTACCGATTTTGAAAACAAGTGAAGCCATCTGTTGCAGTCGGGCGATAATGTTAATTTGTTGCAATAAGTTTCGAATTAAAATCGGTTCAATATAGAGTATTGATGGGCCAGTTGGCGCAGTTGGGTTGGAGTCTGGTAAAGATTCCACCTATTGCGCCGCAGGTCGTGGGTTCGATTCCCGCACAGGACATGCATTTGTGTGCATGAACATGTCTGTATGTCCTGAGTATGGGTGTATGTATATTAAGTATGTATTTACAAACAAAAATGAGTATATGTATTATATCAGTTATCTGGTTTCCATAGTACAAGCTCTGCTTAGTTTGGGATCAGATGACCGTGTGTGAGGAATGTCCCAGGATATTTATTTATTTATTTATAGAGGTTTTCTGATAACAGTTTAACGTTTTGGTAACTGCAAATACAAACAGTCGTTCATTAGATATGGAACCATTTCGATTTTGTAATATTTCTACTGATTCAAATATCAATATCATTGCAACAAAGTTACGTAATCCACGTAACGATGTTTTTTATTGTCTTATCTTTATCAAAATTCTATACTTACAAAGCCAGCTATAGCGAAGTCCGCATACATTTCATAACACCGATAGCACCTCGGTGAATGGAAATATACCAACCATGGTTTCTTCCCGCTGAAAATAAAAACAACCATAAAGTGAATGGAAGAAAGATCAAATTTAAATATCATCGTTGCTAATTATGTTGTAAAATTACCCGGTAGGATTCAACTCCTCAGCGATGACAGTTTTGGTGAATGAGTTCCAGTTGAGTTTCTGTATGGAGTCGTCAATGTATCCAAGTGCCCACTCTAGCATGTACGGAACCTCTGATAGGTGTTGCAGGCTTACACTGCAAAGAAAATATCAGTGTCACAAAACAACACTACATATTATTAATTTATTCGAATAAATATGTAAGTTTTGTGGTCGATAAATTAGCAAATCAGTTTTTTTTATCCATGTATCTAAATAATCTTAAAAACTCTCTTCTTTAAAAAGAAAATACTTTTAATTCAGACTCTAAGATCCTGCATATACAGAAATAAAAAAATACATAACATGACAATTAAAAAAAATTTTTGAATACCTATTCACGATGTAACCTATATAAATCTATAGGGACACTAATACGAACAAAAAATTACTGAGGTGTCTATGTCCTAAAACGTCACGATTTTACTGTATTAAAATTCAGTTGCAAGATTCGACCCATACTAATTAGGCAAGTTAAATAAAATATTGCGATAAAAATATAATAAATAAATGAATAGGAAAATCAGTAATAAGCTTTTTTACTTTTTTTTTAAATAATTAATTAACCAAATATGCATTACAAACACATTAAACTATCAGGTTTTAACGCAATTAACTTATTATCTAAATTAATAATAATATTGTTGTAACCTGTAATGTTTCCCGGATGCAATGGGGTATAATTTGGCGACGGGCGAGCGCACGTTGTTGCAGAACCCTCCGCTGTCGTGTTCGCATTTTAACACTCCCACTCTCACGAACTCTAATGGACGTAGCTATAATACAACATACGAGCATTTTAGACAAAGGCGCCAAACATGCATAGGGCCCGGATGATGGTAAGCGGTTACAGTAGACTATAGACGCTTGCAATAGCAGGTGTATCAATCATGAGTTGTCGACCCTTTCTTAACACTCATCTTGAAATATACAGTCCCATAAACTTATATGGCCCAGGGAGAGAGGCGCTGTTATCGCATTTGGTGGAGCAAACAACCAATGGCGAATGGCAGGCAGTCTGACATTTCAAACTAGTGTCGTTAGTTCCTCTTTTGGCCACCGGGTCAACTTGTCAGGTTTTTTGCGCTATACAATGATTAGGAGGATTTTTGTTAAATATTTTATTTTTAATACAAGTGACTGTACTTTTTGTTGACCGTACTTGCATCATCATATCAGCCTGTGGATGTCCACACTGAACATAGGCCTCCCCCATTGACTTCCACTTATAACGGGTTTGCGCTGCTTGCATCCAGTTTGCATTTTTGTTTAATGTGGCTTTTTATTGCAGTTAAATCTTAGTTTTAGACTACTTTACAACTATAAAGCGTTACTTTTCAAAAGAACAGACTATGAAAACTATGAAAAAAAAAGGTTTTCATTTTGATCGTCAAGGTTGAAGTTTAAATTTTTTATTTTTTTTTGCGATTTGGTTCTGTATTAAAATTTGTCCATAAATTATGCGATTGTCTCCTCTGAAAATTTGTCTATTCTTTTAAAAGTCATACGGTAAAAAAGGACTGTGTGTGTACCCACCTTGTTAGCGACGATATTCCACTGCAAGGCGATCTCCTCGCAATGATTACAGTGTGGCGGCAGGAAGGCGACCAGCCACGTGTGGTCGCGGCTCGACGGGTCCACTATGTCTAGAACTAGCCGCTCGTTCAACTCTATCACTGATAGGGAAACAAATAGCTGAGATGATTATTTTAGATCAAATATTCACAAAGGTTATCACTACAGCCCCAAGACAAGATGGTTGTCGGCAATCGTTATCGTTAGTAAACGATCAACCTTTGTATGGGATTGGCATTTCAAATCGAAATATCGCGTGATTTTTAACAATCTCTGTCAATCCGTTGTAATCCAACGATGACGATTATCGACAACCATCTTGTCTAGGGGATCTGATCTGATAATAATATGACCAAATAAAAACTTCCAAACAAAAAAATAATTTTCAAAATCGGTTAATAAATTACGGTGTTATGAGGTAACAAAAAAAAATACACCCAAAAGGTTCTCAACCTCCTCCTTTTTTTGAAGTCGGTTAAAAAAAGCCAGACAAGTGCGAGTTGGACTCGCGCACCGAGGGTTCCGTACAGACTTGCAGGTATGTAAATAGTTCGTTTATCACGGGAATCGAGGTAGAATAGAACCTAGAACCTAGGCCACATCCCTATTATTGTAAAGAAATTTAATTATGCTGTGTAAGTTGTCTAAAATAAATAACAATAATAACTATATGTATAAACACAGCATATACTTTAAATAAATACCATTTATAGAAATCTCCCATTCTCATCACAAAATATCAAACATACCAGAGCTATCTCTAATAAGATCGATGAACTCGATCAGCTGTTGTTCGCCGATCCGTCTGTTGTAAGTATGTCTGCGAGTGCCGTTCTGTAGGTATATCATCGGTTGATTGTGCGCCACTTGACGGCAGATATCAGAGTTGGCTGTGCATGTCATTATGCCGAACTAGAATATCAATGGTAGAATGGTAAACTCAGTGGTAGTGACGTCGGATACCGAGACGAAGGTCCCGGGTTCGAATCCTACAATGAGCTTGAGCTTTCGGTGAAGGTAAACATCGTGAGGAAACCATAGTACGGTGGTAGGGTACTTTGTAGTACCCGTCTAGCTGGCTACCACCCTCAAGTTGAAAATCTGTTGCCAAGCACCTATCAGTGTGTTCCGACAGCTGCACTTGAGAGCCAGTTCCTTCTAGGCTTTGTGTGCTTACCACCTTCGGCCATATCATCACTCACCCTGGTGAGATTGTGGTCAAAAACAGGCTTTTTTTTTTTTTTTTTATACAACTTAGTCGATAAACAAGCATACGGCCCGCTTGATGGTAAGCGGTTACCGTAGCCTATACACGATAAAAAAAAAAGAATGAATATTATTTATTAATAGCTAGTCCCAGTTTAAAAAGGTATCCTAACTGATATTATAAATGCGAAAGGGAGTTTGTTTGTGTGTTACGCCTTCACGCCTCAACTACTCAACGGATCATCATGAAATTTGGCATGCAGATAGCCTATAGTATGGAGAAGGACATAGGCTTTTTATTCCGGGAACGCGGGTGAAACCGCGGGGGACAGCTAGTACAGTATATAAAGATATAAAAGGTACTCAGAGTTAGTGTAGCTTCTATTAGTGAAGGATTTTTTGCAATCGGTGCAGTAGTTTCAGAGATGATCTCCAACATACAAACAAATTTTTGTTAATGACTTCACATGACATTTGGGATTAAAATTCACGATGAAAGAGAGACGAAATTAATTTACTAGTCTTGAATTCAGTAATTATAGGTAGGTATAGACTAGTCTACTGTTCTAAAACAAATGCCGTTTTTGAAACTAAAATGTTGCTGATACGAAAAGGAAAAAAAATAGATAATGCGAACAGCTTCCCATACATTGCTTGTCTATGGTTATACTTACACTTAGATCTTCGCTGTCTAGATAATGTAGACTAGTGCGAGTAAATGGTTCGACAATGTGCTCCCATGATATTTTGTACGGCACTATTAAAAGAAGCCATGCGCCAGCATCTGCAACAAGAAAACAATAGCAGATTTTGTGATTGGTTTGAAAAAAAAAAAAAAACGACTGTAACCTATACGGTTTAAGGTGAAAGCATACTTATCCGAGCCGAACGCATCGATCGTAACAAATTTTAGAATTCTGTATATGAAATCTTATCCAGATTCGGACGATTCGACGCGGGCAAGTGAGCGAGCTTTCATAAGATTTAATATACAGAATTCTAAAATTCGTTTCATACGATGCGTTCGGCTCGGATAAGTGTGCGTTCACCTTAAATCGTAAGCCGCAATTTGCAAAAAAAAAACAAGAATATGCCAAAATCTTCGAACCCCTTTCATTCGATTATGAGCTGAAGACCCGTGACATGCGGACGGAAAGACAGACAGCAGCAGTCAGTTCCATCTTGTTCTTAAATTCAAATTTAAAATTATTTATTCAAATAGACCTTCGCAGGAACTTATGAAAAGTCTGATATTCTAATACCGGTTCGGAAGGTTGCATTTGCTTAGAAGAGCCGGCAATAAACTCAGCAATTACTCTTATCAAAACAAGCCTACATTCATTACATAATATTTATATTCTAATCGCACTGAAAACAATTGCGTGCCCCGCCGCGGCGGCAAAATTACAAAGTAGACTGAATAAATATTTAATAAGGTAAATAAATAGCAAACTCGGCGCAGACCAGCCCCCACAAGCAGCACCTGTTCACAAGTATGACGCGTGTGGCAGCCATCGCCCTCGCAGCCATATTGGAGGGAAGTGAGCGACTGCTGTGAGCGGTTATTGGAGCTTTGGGTATGGAACCCGAATAAAACAATCGAAAGTTTCGAATACCGACCACCATCAAGAATCCTCGTGAGTTCGGAGACAGACAGGCTATATAGCCGCACCGCCCTGGCGGCGGTCCGTATGAAGTGTTGTGCGTGGTGGGGGGTGGTGGTAGTGGTGGGGGTGGGGGGCGCGCGCTGGTAGGCGCCGGCGCGCTTGAGCAGGCCCCACGCCGGCGTCCCATCCACCTGCAGGGAGGCACATAGCGACGACCAATCCTCGCAGTTTACTTCCCCTGAGGATTTGGACCTTTGCATTTGAACTTTATTCCTAGCATATACACCGTGGCTTTTTATTCGTCTTAGAAACGCAGCCCACTAGACGGGCCAGTTGGAGCAGTTGGTTAAGAGTCGGCTAAAGATTCCACCTATTGCGCCGCAGGTGTGGGTTCAATTCCCGCACAGGACATGCATTTGTGTGCATGAACATGTCTGTATGTCCTGAGTCTGGGTGTAATTATGTATTTTAAGTATGTAGTTACAAACAAAAAGTAGTCTGTATTATATCAGTTATCTGGTTTCCATAGTACAAGCTCTGCTTAGTTTGGGATCAGATGACCGTGTGTGAGGAATGTCCCAGGATATTTATTAATGTACCCAATGAATAGGTACTAATAATTTATAAAAAAAATTTTTTGATCATTTGTATAATTAGGAGGTACAAAATGTGGCTAATGATAGACCAGAGTGGATGAAGCTACACCGAAAAGAGCACAGCTGTTAAATACAGATAAGAAGAAGAGTATTATTTTTAAAAAATAATTAAAATTCATTGTAATTATGAAAAATCTAGTTAATAATTAAAGTAAACGTATAAAATGGTAGAAAATACCAACCCAGAGCACAACTCGAGTAGACTGCACTCGTCACAGGGTGTTTAAAACTACGTCATGCGTCATTAATAATGAATAAGACTTGTTTTTTTTTAATAAAACCAATTTTCAAAAAAAAAATGTTTTAATGATTAGTACCTATTCATTGGGTACATTATATGGGCTTCGTTTCTAAGACGAATAAAAATCACGGTGTATAGGTTGACTGGTAATTAGTAAAAGATACTTGGACACATGCTAACACACAACTTTCACAAAGAAATAAATAGGGATAAATTACTAAATTAAATATTAGCTGATGGTGGATTCTTATTCTTGTTACGTAAAAATTAATGTTTCTTTGGGAAAATTGTATGTTATCATGAGTACAATCATGTGTCAAGTAATTTTTACTTATTACCAGTCACCCTATATAAGTTTTATAATTAAATATTTTTAAATCATCATACTTCATAATTTTTTGCAAAGGTAATTCTTACAGATTTTCAGCTATATCTCAGAGTAGATAAATACTACGTACAAGCTATATCATTATGACATCTGAACATAAAATTAATAATTGAAAAGTAAGATTAATTATAATTACCACTTTTATTAAAATAATTCAGTCATAAGGTTTTTTTAAAAATCTAATTCCAACTTTAAATAATGAATACTTACCAAATTCCATATTGGGGAATTCCAACTTCATTTGATGTAACTGAAGTTTGCTGTCTCCTTTCCTAGCGAAATAGAGCACCCACGGAATGTCGGAGCCACTGCGTAGGTTCATTCTAATGTCCTGCAAATATTATTTTAATAGCTATAGCATAGGAGAGGGTACTGGCTTCTGCAACACAGGTTTAGACCTAGCTCAGAAGTCAGGGACTTCGTTTTAATTATGTTCATTTTATTTATGTGAATAAAGAAAGATTAAAGTTTTTTTTTTTTACAACTTAGTCGATAAACAAGCATACGGCCCGCCTGATAGTAAGCGGTTACCGTAGCCATATAGACGCTTGCAACACACGAAGCATCGCTCACGCGTTATCGACCTATCCCCCCTCACCTATGAGCTCTGGCAACCTTACTCACGCGCAGGAACACAACTTTACACAACATACAAGTTATTTGGCTGCGGTATTCTGTAAGGTGGAGGTACTTGCCCAGTCGAGCTGCTCTCTTAACCTTTACCTCTCTTAATGATAAGGATCAAAGTACTCACACATAATGATGATTACATAATGTCAGAGTCAGCTGCAATTAAACATGCGTTCGTAGAGACTATCATTACTCACTCCGCTTATTAATTTGATATAACTTATAGCAGTGACTGATTGACTATGAATACTAATATATAGTAATAGATAATGAATAAGCTAGATGAGTACATAGGTCCTACATGTAATTTATTGTGGTGGTTTTAGAAAAGATAAGTAGGTACCCTACACAGCACCGCAGTTTACCTGATACCTATTGTATTTTAATTCCCGATTCATATGATCTTCTAAATGAAAATGATATCATATTAAGCGCTTTATGGAGTAAACATTTTACAATGGGACTTACTGATGTGCATAACAAAAAGTAAGTGTAGTTTTGGGAGATGTAGAGCGTAGCGTTTATTCGCTTAAAAAAGTTAAACTGACATATTTATTAATTGGCGACAGCACTGCTCCTCTATCGAAGCTCTACCGAGTGGAATGAGGTTGTGCAAAGCTATGTCCATGACTAAGACAAACCCACTATCATCTGTAAAGGATGAAAATGGGCGTGTCACGGAAACTGGACAGGACACTCTGGGCGTGATGTTTAGGACTCACTTCCCGGAATGTATACTGCGCGAAAGCGATGAAGAGGAACCAGTTACAAGTGACGAGCTCAAAAGGCACACGTCCAAAGATAACTGGCTCACGGCAAAGAAAGTGGTAGATGAGAACAAACTGAAGCTTGCCATAGCGGGCTTCCAGCCTCTCAAATCCCCTGGTCCAGATGGCATCTACCCAATACTATTGCAAGAAGGGGCATCTATTTTGATACCCCATTTAAGCAAGCTCTACAGAGCCTGCATTGCCTTTGGGTACGTACCCAAGGCATGGAGGGAGGTCAAAGTCACCTTTATACCGAAGGTGGGTAGACCGACTTACGAAGAAGCTAAAGCTTACAGGCCCATCAGTCTATCATCTTTTCTCTTAAAAGCTCTGGAGAAACTGGTAGACAGGTACCTAAGAGAGGGACCACTTAAGGTATTCCCTCTACATAAACTACAGTGCGCCTACAGCCCTGGCAAATCTACGGAAACGGCATTGCACTATGTTGCGAGTCGAGCCGAGGCTGCGCTAGAGGGACAAGAGATCTGCGTCGGGGCGTTCCTCGACATAGAGGGAGCCTTCGACAAGACAACATTTGAGTCCATACGCATTGCTGCAAAGGAACATGGCATCAATGATACCACGTGCAACTGGATTGACTATATGCTGAGAAGCAGGACAGTCAGATCGGAACTGATGGGAGACAGACTTAGTGCAAAAACAACAAGAGGTTGTCCGCAAGGCGGAGTGCTGTCACCATTATTGTGGTGCTTGGTAGTAGACTCGCTACTCACCAAACTCAATAACGGACCATTCTACACAGTAGGCTATGCAGATGATATAGCTATAATGGTTAATGGTAAATTCCCGAACATAGTCTCTGGATTATTACAACAGGCATTGAGGATGACAGAGCAATGGTGTACAAAGAACCACCTCTCTATCAACCCAAGCAAAGCGGTCATTATTCCATTCACGAGGAAGAGACAACTAGGTAACCTAGGAGAGCCCTCCCTCAATGGAATAAAGCTGCCCTGGTCCACTGAAGTTAAATATTTGGGTGTAACGCTTGATAAAGAACTCAGGTGGAAAACTCACGTGGAAAATATTACGACAAAGGCCCTACGAGTGTTCGGCATGTGTCGTTCCACCTACGGTAAAACTTGGGGGCTAAAGCCCAAAGTTTTACGATGGCTGTACCGCACAATGATAATACCTATTATCACATACGGCAGCATAGTGTGGTGGCCAAGAACAAAGCTTGCCTCGTGCAAAGCGCCACTCACTAGGTTACAAAGAACAGTGTGTCTTGGAATCACGGGTGCTTTCAGGACAACACCCACGGCAGCGATTGAGAGATACCTAAATATCCCTCCTCTGCATATGATGGTCGAATTGGAGGCAAGGAAGGCATTACATCGTCTTGCTGTTGCTGGACTATGGGATGCCTCCAAGCCAAAGACAAACCATACAAGGTTCGATGAAAATGAAGGCCTGGATCGGGTAACAAGCATGATATCCGACAAAATGCAAACTATGTTTGTGTTTGAAAGGTCTTTCAAGGTCCAAATCCCTACAATAGAGGACTGGACGAAGGGACTCGATCCACCAGAACAAGAAAGTCTGGTTTGGTACACTGATGGATCCAAAATGGAATCAGGTACAGGAGCGGGAATATACGCAAAAGGTTACAAATGTAGCAAAAGCTTAGGGAAGATGGCAACTGTATTTCAAGCAGAAACATACGCCATAATAACCTGTGCTCAGGAGAATATAGATAGAGGAACCAGAGGTAAATCCATATATATTCTTAGTGACAGTCAGGCTGCAATCAAAGCCATGGCATCCTACAAAGTGGACTCCGGACTTGTTCTGGATGCTGTCCAAACCCTAAACAGGCTTGGGAAGCATAACAGAGTAAGACTGATGTGGGTCCCTGGGCACAAAGGAATCCATGGTAACGAAGTGGCAGATGAACTGGCAAGAGAGGGCTCAGCAAATGATTTTGTGGGTCCAGAACCATGTGTAGGCATTTCGACGTGTGTCGTAAAAGCCACATTTAGGGAGTTTGCTGATCGCAGACAACAAACACATTGGCTGTCTAACACCGGTCTACAACACTCCAAGAAGTTTCTAGGCTCTACGTTCAAAGCCCGGGAATATATTTGGAATATGAGCAGGGGGCAAATCCGCTACCTGCTTGGGGCCTTTACTGGGCACTTTGGAACCAACGACATGCTCATGAAGATGGGTCTGACCGCGACACCCATGTGCAGGTTGTGTGGGGAGCATACGGAACGCATGGAGCACCTTCTGTGCACATGCGATGCACTGGCTGGTAAGCGAATGAGTCTCCTAGGGATCGGATATCCAAAACCAGAAGACTATAGGCTCATATCTCCTAGCCTCGTTGTAAAACTCATGAAAGGAGTTTTCCACGAGACTGGGGAGGAGTAATTTATCTAGGGGACCACAATAGATCCCAATGGGTCGAAGTGTCCGAGTTATTTCTCGGCCCCTGCACAAGATAAGATAAGATAAACTGACATAAATTGGTTAGCACTAAAAACTATAAAATAATGATGTAGGACTGCGGCATTTTTGTAGAATTTGAAATGACCGTCACACGCCCGAAATTAATGATCGATATATCCTTTGTTTTTTGAGATTGTGGATTGATATTTGATATTACATTAATTTCATATAAATATTGTCAAAATAACAACCGTTTTTTTTTTTTTTTTTTTTCACAGAATGTTAAAAAAGTTATCTTTAAAAATTATTATCCTTTTTTTTATACAACTAAGTCGGTAAACAGGCATACGGCCCGCCAGATGGTAAGCGGTTACCGTAGCCATATGGGCGCTTGCAACACACGAAGCATCGCTCACGCGTTACCGACCTTTCCCCCCTCCCCTATGAGCTCTGGCGACCTTACTCACGCGCAGGAACACAACTTTACACAACATAAAGTTATTTGGCTGCGGTATTCTGTAAGGTGGAGGTACTTCCCCAGTCGAGGTGATATTTGAGCGAATAAACGCTATGCTCTACCTCTCTCAATAAACGCTATGCTCTACCTCTCTCGAGAACTTACCCTTAACTTGACAGGATCAATAGCCGTAACCTTAGGCAATGATTCAATGATCTCTTGTAGGATATCCTTCTCTTCAGTGGTTTGTATTTCCTTGTTGATCTTGTTGTACTTGAATACAATTGTTGTATAATCATCATCAGTCAACTTTGATCTTATGTTATCATCCTCTACTATTGCAAGGGTTACCAGACCATTCTGTAAAAAAATCATATTTTTGAAGTATATTTTCTATGTATCTAAGTTACTATTTCTCGCTCTTAAGCGCGAAGCGCCCGTGGTGTAGCATGATTAGCCGTTCTTAATCGATCGGCAAAGTTAAGCTACGTTTGTCGTGGTCGGTACCTGGATGGGTGACCGCCTAGTGGTATTTCAAATCGAGCGTTTCCGTGCTTCAGAAGGCACGTAAAGCCGTTGGTCCCGGTTATCACTTAATTGTGATAGTCGTTAAGCTAGTTGGATGCCTCCTAGGCGGCTTGAAAAATTCCAACAGTAGGTTGACCACTAGCCTACCTCCACCAATCCGCAGTGGGCACGCGTGGTGGAGTATCGCCCAGTCCCTTTCACCCTCATTTGTGTGAAGGAGGCAGGGAGCAGTGGGACATTATAGGCTGATGATGATGAAGTTACTATTTCTATAATCTATAATCATTTATTCACTCCCACATAAAAACAAAAGAACAATTTTTAATTTGTAACTAAGTACATTTAGTTTTGGGAGACAGGAGCTCAAACTAGGTTTCCCTGTGCGATGAGTCTCTTGGCTCCCCCTTTTGGTAGGATCTAGTTACAGTATTAACAACGTATTATTTATAATGATAGGAACCGACTCCCTAACGTATGACCTTTTTTACATGTATATCGATAAATAGTTTCATATGAAGTAAGCTAAGAATAAAAAAAAAGTTTGTGTGTGTTTAACTAGAATATTTGGTATGGTGTGCTAACATATGAGAGCCAGCATTCTGAGAGAATAATTATATCACAACTTAAGTTGAGTCTTGTTAGTAAGATGTTCAAACTGTATTTCTTTAAAATTTAATTTTATACTTTAGTATTTTAAGGTACATAGTAGGTTTAGATATTTGCATAATGCAATACTCTGGTTCACAGCATTGAAGCTCTGTAAGCTCAAAGGTATCTTAATTTTTTATATTAATTATTTAGGCTATGGTAACTGCTTACCATCACGTATGCTTGTTTGCCACCTTAGTGGTATAAAAAAAAACTGCTAATTTTGATAAAATAGCAAATTGGGAAACATGCAAGTTGGTTCGTGTAGACATAATTAAAGAATTGCATATCTTCAATCGACTTTCGACGACTGTACCTACATAGCATCAAGAGATAATCACTTTAATACCCTATTCATAATTATCTATTGACAATTTGTATAAAACCTGTGAATTTCTACTACTTTTCAATTACTTTTGACGCTGACTGCTGTAGAAAAATATGTGTCCAACAAACTTTTTATGTGGCCATGACATGGAAAACATGGATGAAATGAATATTCTCTATTTCATTTTCAAAACCCCTGTAAAAATAAATTCTTACCAGTTGATAAGCAATCCTCGTAAGCACACCCCTGTCTATTCTATTGTCTCCCAGGACATATGCCATAGGTTTGTCCGTACTCCTCATCTGTGTGATTGTGGGCACGTGTACTCGACTCTTGAGATATGCCATTACAAACTTGTCCAAAGCTTCCAAAGTGCGGTCACCTTGGTAGTAAACAAAGTTGCCATTTTTGCCCTAAAATTATTATAGTCAATTGTAACTGATGTGGGTGACGCTAAAATTTCCAAATGATTTAGGATGGCAGTGGATACTTTTTCAGAGTTTTAAGTATTCTGGTTTCATGAAACTTTTGTACAGGTAATTACGGGGAAGACCGTCTGGTAGGGTAAGACCATACAGTAAGAAATACGACGAATTCTGAATAGCTACAAAGATAGCAGGCCCATATTTGAAAACCTATAAAACTGAAGTTTTACTGGGCTGAGATCTTTGTAGCCATTCAGAATACTTTGTATTTCTTACTGCACGGTCTTAACCTACCGGACTGTCTTCCCCATATTGACCTAACATTTTATAGTTAGAAAACAACATTCCTGATCCTCAAATTAACATCTGTTAAGAAAACTGAGACCTCTGCCAATCTTTTAATATAAATTAAATTATCCTTCCATGATAAGATAGGTTTACTTACGTTTGGATAAAACAGCAGTGAAGGATAACTTCCTATCCTCATAGAGTTGTAACAAAATGAATTGTGGTATTTACAGTTTACTGCACCAACTTTGACCTGCGAAAATAAATGATAAAGTGTTTCATCAAATCATGTGTAAATTATCCTGACTATTCTCAAACAAATATCACATGCTTATTTCTGCCCCATGGTGTATCGAAATCCCCTTTATATGAGTTAAGCAATAGCATAGCTTGCTTGTTTTTTAATTTTACAATGACTACTAGTAAGCAATAGCATAGCTTGCATGTTTGTTAATTATAATAAAATAAATCTAACAACACAGACTAGGTTGGACAATACTCTCGCTAAGACTAAACTGAGGCAATGTCATCATCATCATCAGCCTATAATGTCCCACTGCTGAGCACAGGCCTCCTTTCACAAATGAGGGTGAAAGGGAATGGGCAGATACTCCACCACGCATGCCCACTGCGGATTGGTGGAGGTAGGCTAGTGGTCAACCTACTGTTGGAATTTTTCAAGCCGCCTAGGAGGCATCCAACTAGCTTAACGACTATCACAATTAAGTGATAACCGGGACCAACAGCTTTACGTGCGTTCCGAAGCACGGAAACGCTCGATTTGAAATACCACTAGGCGGTCACCCATCCAGGTACCGACCACGACAGACGTAGCTTAACTTCGCCGATCGATTAAGAACGGCTAATCATGCTACACCACGAGCGCTTCAATGGCAATGTAATGGAGGCTATTTATGTGTGTGTATCAGTCAACTAAGTGATTGAATTATTAATTTACCTATGAAACATTTCATTTCACAAGACATTCTATATTTTAATAATAAATAAATAAATATCCTGGGACATTTCTCACACACGGTCATCTGATCCCAAACTAAGCCAAGCTTGTACTATGGAAACGAGATAACTGATATAATACATATACTACTTTTTGTTTGTAAATACATACTTAATATACATAATTACACCCAGACTCAGGACATACAGACATGTTCATGTACACAAATGCATGTCCTGTTTGGGAATCGAACCCACGACCTGTGGCGCTATAGGTTAAGACTCCACGTCTTAACCAACTGCGCCAACTGGCCCGTCAAATATTTATATTAATTAATAATTTTTCATTTGATGTTTACCCGCATGCTGCTTATAGTTAGTTGGCCGACTCTCAGCAACCCAGTTTTTTGTTAGCGAGAATATGTCCATTTTTTTTAAACATCCTTACCTACCAATAAAAAAAATTACTCACAATGCCTTTGTATATTTCAGCTAGCTTCTTCCAATCTTCAGCCACACTTTGACAAGGTGGACAAAATGGTGAATAGAAATTGATAAAATGAAATCCTTCCTGCAAATAATTATCTGAAAAACAATGTTAGAAACTTTTGAAATGAGAAAAAGAGATAGTCTCTTGTTTTTATTTCTACAGTTTTTACAGCCTCTATATTTTTTGAGCAACTTACAAAATGTCCCTCCAGACAATGTTTCAACATACGGATCATTGTGGTACAATCCGTTATAGTATAAATTGTCATATTCAGATTGAGATTTGTAGTCATATTTCCTCGAATATGTCGTTTGAGACCCGTACAAGTCATATTGATGTCTTTTCTCTTGGTCTTTTAGCGTTTCATAAGCTTCAGTAATTTTTAGAAACTTTTCACGTTCTGTTTCATTCTGGAATGTACAATAAGAATACAAGTTAGTATATTAAATGTAGCATTTACAAGTAATCAGAGATGCAGACAGAAATAATAGGGAATACAAAAATACTATTATTAGTTAGTTGGTCATTTAATTATTTAGATGATTTACTAAGGTTACAATTAATTTCTAAAACTTTAATTCTACAGTGGTGCCGATTCTGTTGTAAATCGCACTAAACTAATTTTAGTCACATCTCATCTCTTTCTAACGAACATTATTGAAAAAGGATAGAACATATTTAAGGCTGTCAAATTAATCTTTGCCGTATTATTTTGCGTGTATTTAGGCGTAACCGCGATAGATGGCGACTAAATGTATATTGAAAACAAGCATTGGACTAATTTGACAGGACTAAATTTCTTGCATCCTTTTCTTATGTTCTTTGTTAGAAAGTGACATAGTGAGATTAAAATTAGTTTAGTTGTAAACAACAGAATCAGGGCCAATACCATACATACTCCAAGAATCAAGATACATATGTTTCTAAAGACTACACCAAATAAAATCAAACAATACTTACAGGATTTTTATCTGGATGTAATTTAACAGCTAATTTCTTATATGCTTGCCTGATTTCTTGTGATGAAGCCTGTTTAGTCACACCCAGGACCTCGTAGTAACTAACATCGGATAGGTTAGCCGCTCCGAAAAAGGCAACAGAGATTATGAAAAGTTTTATCCTAAAAGGCCGACAATTTATATTTATTAATTATTGTAACTATATATTAATGCAATTGTGTTCTAAAAGCATAAATAAACCTCGAATTACTGATAAAATTATCTTGTTTATTTACAATGATTGCAAAGCTAAGTACTTACATTTTGTGAAATAACTTTGAATTTAGAGCATTAAGTCTAACTTGTATAGCGAGTAGGAAGGCTTATCAGTTTAATTTCATAATTGGGCTATGATAGATAACGCCTTTTATTCAGTAAAGAGATAATTTTGTTTACTTTTCATGTAGGCGTAAAAAATTGAAAAGTAACTTTTTGAAAGGTCAAGGAACGATATGTTAATGTCAATGCACGGAACGGAACGAACGAACGAAAACCACAGATTACTTTTCTTTTTCTTCTTCTTATTTTTAATTTTGGCAACCAAGCCCAATTAGGGCTCATTTCTGCCAGTGTCGAGTTATATTATAGTTTCCAGTCACAATAAATCACTTCACATCGTCCTCAGTCAGTCACAGTCCATAAAAGTCATGTTTTACTACAATGGTGGTCTTTGTACTAAAACTCTTCACGGACATTTTGAGACAACTTGAAAAGTCACGATACACATAATTCATTTCATTTCACTTCACTGGTGCACATATATGTTCTTTATTGAGTAAAATACCACCAAAAATACACAATAAAACTCAAAATACACAAATTCATGAAAATAAAAATGCTACGTCACTCTGCAAGTTCCCGCCAAAAAGTCCCTTTTCTTCTTCTCAGTTTTAAGTTTGGCAACCAAATCCAAATTAGGAATTATTTCTGCTAGTGTCGAGTTATATTCCAGTCACAAATTCACAATAAATCTTTGAGACAACTTGAAAAGTCACGATACACATAGTTAATTTCACTTCACTTCACTGGTGCACATGTAGGTATTGATCAATATTAGTTAAATTAAAACACCACCGATAATATGTAATAAAACCCAATCCCCCTTATTAATAAATAAGGTGTAAAGCACGTGTGTGTAAAGTACTTTTTGGCAGGAACTTTCAGAGTGACAGTGGAGCCATAAAACTATAAAACATAGCTACCTACGTATAATTAGATCTACCAAGTTCCACTCGCTTCGTTAATAGAACATTATGATACATGTGTGCAAAGTTGGTTATTACAGACGAGTCAGATTAGAGAGCCGAGAGTGTAATGATCAATGCACACGCTTGTCATACGACGCTTTTCAACACAATTGCGACGAAAAAACAGACTTGTATTAGATACTTGGACTAGATTTTTTGATAATAATCAACCACACAATGAGAACGTTAAACCAATATGGCGCGCAGGTTTTATTTTTTTTACAGCGATACGCTATCAAAATGTATTACCCGTAAAAATGCTTGTCTACACGCATTGAGGTATAAACCAAGGAATTTTTATACGTACAAACTTATCATAATCGGGATTATACTTATCATAAAACTGTGTGGTAATGTAAAGTAAAAAGCACTAGTGCGTAATAAGCTGCATTAGGATACTAAAAACGGTGCAATAAATGTCACTTTACGAGCGAGTGTGTGTAAAAAATAATGATGTACTAAAAACTAAAATAAAAGATACTAGGGGCCACAGACATTTGAACAAGCACAGTTTTACAATAAGAGATTGTAATACTGTACTAGGGGACAAGTGGAATGGATATTTCCGAATGTCGGAAAAAGAAATAAAACCACAAAAATCGTTCCCATATTTTTATGCTTACCAGATTTCTGGTTAATTATTTACACATTTTTTACATAGGTATTAGATTTCTATAACCCTAATGACTAAATACTGAAACGCCACAAGTTAAGGAGCGTCTCGAATACTAGAGAAGCTCCTATCCCATACAATAGGCTGATACACGCGTGATACTTGTGCTTGTAGGGGCTGGTCTGCTTAAGTTTGCTATTTATTGACTTTATTAAATATTTATTCAGTCGACTTTGTAATTTTGTCGCCGCGCTTGGGCACGCAATTCGGTAAGTAAAGTAAAAGATTAGGCTCTGTCAATTCCGATTCATTACGGGTAAAACTTCGGAAATTTATAAAAAAATAACTACTGCTTGGAAAACAAAAATGTTGAAATTTGTTGTTTACTATAAAATAAAAATATATAAAAAATATCTAAAAAATCTTTACATAGGTACCGAATTGTTGTCAGTGCGATTAGAATGTAAATATTATGCACAGATATTATGTAATGAATCTAAGCTTGTTTTGAAAAGAGTAATTGCTGAGTTTATTGCCGGCTCTTCTCAGCAAATGCAACCTTCCGAACCGGTATTAGAGTATTAGAGTCAGACTTTTCATTTAAAGTACCTGCGAAGGTCTATTTGAATAAATGATATTTGAATTTGAATTTGATACATTCTATTTAGTCCGTCATGTGCATTATCAAAAAATATTAGATACGTATTTTTTTATTTGTCAATCAAATAAAACATGACGTAGACGTATGGTACACTTTTCACAAACAAGTGACGTCAAAATAAAGCGCGTCAAAGTTCGGGACTGGGGGCACTCCCGCTTTATCTTTGGCAATTTTGATTTGATAATGCAATAAAAACGTGTCCTATATTTTTTGAAAACCAAGCTTTCTGAAGTACAAAGTAATTAGAATTATAATTTTGCCACCCAAGCCGCATCCCTATTACCTATCTCAATTGACGTGTCGACATATTCATAGCTTAGGGAAACGTGAGTAGCATTTGAGTATTTAGTCATATGTGCCTCACTCCGGCTGTGGCCGGTAGCAACCTAGTTTGACCTCTACTGATAGGTATCCCTACAAAGGATACAATTTGGCAAGATTTAAAAAGTTTTATTTGTAGGACAATTGAACAATTATCTTCTCTACATTATTCTATTATAATTACAACGAGAGATTATCACAGACAACTTATCCTCGGCTATTTAAATAGGTATTCATAAATTTATACATATACACTTTTCAGAATAATAATCTTTTAATTACATTTTGCTACTATAATTCTACCCATACCTATTACAGACCGTATTTCACCGGAAAAGTGATGACAATTTACCAAAAAGCATAGTAGAAAGTTGACTACCCTCATAGTAGGTATTAAGTTATAGTGCTACTTATACACTAAAGTTTTTCTCTTCGAGTTTAAAGAATTGATGTCAGTAAACGCTTACGTTTACGTTTGCGTTTACGACACTTCTCTATAGGAATGGGCACACAACACACAGCGTACCTTTAGGTTATATTTACTCTGAGGCATAGCGCCTCTAGCGGAATACTCATGGTACTAATTTCTCCCATACTAATGTATAGTTAACGCAAACGCGTTAGTAAGCGTTTACTGACGTCAATTCTTTACACTCGGGGTACAGTACCCTTAACATAATTTTGCAACAGTGTATCTAACTAATCGATATTCGATAGCGACTACGGTGTGTATCGATTTGCCCAATGAAGGGTGTAAAACTGCAGTTGCTAGTGAGTATCTACTACGGCACTAATAGGTTTAATAAAGTCAATTAGTTAAACTGTTAAACACACTTGATCATACCTGTACCACACCTGTACGGTATGATCAAAATAACGAACCTGTGAAAATAATCACAAAAACTATACTAATTATTACAATAACTATACTAACCTCCAAAGAATATAAACCGTAAAAACTTCTAATCTTTAGAAAATCCTAATAGTATTTACGCCTTAGTACAGTACACCGTACTTATAATCCGTTTGAAACATAAAAGTGAATTTGTTCTAATTATTTTTAATCCTACCGTCCACAAAATAGATGAAAAAAATGTTACCAGATTAAATCTTAAGTCTTGTCGACAAATTCTTAACTTTGTTTATCCCTGTCACCAGAACCAACAATAGACATGTCTTCATGAGATACAGTACTTTTTAGTAGTACTACTCTAGTATAGAGTAAAATATCTTCTGTTCCCCGAGTGTAAAGAATCATACTATTTTGTTAGAGGGAGAAATGAGTACTAAGAGTATTCCGCTAGAGGCGCTGTACCAATTCCTATAGAGGAATGTCGTAAACGCAAACGCATTGGTAAGCGTTTACTAACGTCAAAACTTTACACTCGGGGTACTGATGTCTACAAATGCATGGATCCTAAGTCCTTCGCGGTAATTTGTTAAACAAATGAACTAAAATATTTGACACAATAAAATCAACAACAAATCTTTTCAAAATAAATTCTGCCTTTATTACACTACGCTACTGTCTTCTGTTTTAAAATTGTTAATGTAAATAGGGATGCGGTAACAAAATTATAATGCTAATTAGTCCGTCAGTCAAGATTATCAACAAATATTGGACACGGTTTTTTATATTTATCAAATCAATAAATAAAAATTTACAAAGATAAAACGCGTAAAAGTTCGGGAGTGGAGGCTCGTGACGTCACTTGTTTGTGAATAGTGTACCATCGCGTTACGTCACGCGGAAACTCAACACACCATTATCTTCGTAATATTTTGTCTGATTGACAGAATAAAAAATACGGACCAAATGTTGAGCTTATTGAAAATTTTATCCAGAATGAAACACTTTTTGAAGTTCATAAGGAGAGGTCATTCGATTGTTTATTTCTAGCATTCATAGAGTGCACATAAGTTGTTCTTTTTTACAAGTTCATCAATCATTCCACCATTCTAGCATGTCTATTACCAGCCATTATTTATTTATTTACACTTATATTACTTAAATACTTATTATAATACTATGAAGATCTTTTTACATTTCTTTTTAAAGTAAAGTAAACTATTATCCTTACAACAATGATTTCAATTATTAATATCATTATGTTCATCCAGTAGTTGTCTTTGTTCAGACCGAACTCTTTCATGAGTTCTTTTGGGTACCTGAAAATATACAGAAATAAATTAAGGTTTGCTAAATGGTAAGTTAAATAAATCTTTCCCATCTAACTGCATATATAATAGGGCATTTGGTAAGAAGCTTTTGTTTAGTAGCTAGATCGTAAATGCTTTGGCCACATTTTTTATACAACTAATTCGGCAAATCACTATAAGGCCAACACCCTCCCTAATGAGCATCCCATCATCACATTTCATGGTGATATTGCTTTTATAAATAAATAAATATCCTGGGATATTCCTCACACACGGTCATCTGATCCCAAGCGAAGCAGAGCTTGTACGATGGAAACCAGATAACTGATATAATACTTATACTACTTTTTGTTTGTAAATACATACTTAATATAAATAATTACACCCAGACACAGGACATACAGACATGTTCATGCACACAAATACATGTCCTGTGTGGGAATCGAACCCACAACCTGCGGCCAACCGCGCCAGCTGGCCCGACTATTGTGATCAAACATAGCCTCATAACAAAAAGTATTAGTTTCACTTACCGTGTATGACAGTAGATCTCTGTCGATGGGCACTGTAATGGCGGCCTGTCGTAGGCATACAGCGCCAGAACGAGTGATTCGAAGGCGTACCTCAGGAAGGAGACGTAAGAGACCACCCTCATGGCTGGACTCATGTGTGCGAAGAGTACGAGGAATCCTGAGAACACTATCATGGCGCACGTTGTGATCGCGCCAAGGAATGTACCGTTCTGTGAACAAAGAACAAATATAAATATTTGAATTATGTCGTGAAAACGGAATGCCACAGGGCTCTATTTTTGGTCCTCTTATGTTTGTTATCTATGCAAATGATACAACATAACGGTAGATTGTTTTTATTTTCTATGTAATATATTATTTGAATACTATATTTATTTGTAATGTATTTTAATGACTGTAAATCTATTACTTACATATTATTTTTAACGTAGACTAGTTTATTATGAGCATATTCTAAAAATGTCTGAATAAAAAGGAAGACTAGAAGAGGAAATAAATGAGAGCGTAATTTGCATTACATCGTAAGTAATATTTTCATCATAAATTCCATAATTTATAGGTAATCATTTTATCCTCATAAATATATGATTCATGTTGGAATGTGAGGCTAGAAAATACTGTATAAATATGTATTAGCGTAGTCGCGTTTTTATATTGCATGTTAGAATTGAATGTATGATCAATTTGAACAACTTTACTACTGACTGAAATTTACTGAATCAATACGAAATCATAAATAAAAACATAAACTGTCCAGTGGGATATCACCATTTCTACTCAGAAATAAATAAACTTCTATGCAAAATATCACATCGACAAGTAACTTACGTACATAACTTTGTCGATTCGTAGATTCAGATTGAAACACCTCTGAATCGGTAGAAATATTAAAAATTCAGAAATGGTTCCATTTCTAATGAACCACTGTTTGTATTTGAATTTACCAGAACGTAAAAAAGTTATCACCCGTTATATTGAACCGATTTCAATTCGAAAATGATTGAAACTTATTGCAACAAAGTTACGTAATCGCTAAATTTGGGATTAGGTATGTTAAAAGGTTATTCTAACTCAGAAAAGAACTAAAACGAAAATCTTTGAAATCAAATTATGAACCTAATTAATAAAAAGTTTGACAATACAACAATATCTTCCCGTTATTAGCTTATGCACGGATATACGGTTATTCGATGCTAATAGAATAGCCACAGACTAATAGCCATTGACTTGACCGTTAATCAAGTTGTGTGGGCGAGGCATGTTAAATAAATAACATTCTATGACATTCATAAATACGAATAATATACGACGATATTCCATCTCACAAAGTCAGTTTATTTGTTTATGAATTGAAGTGAGCAGATTTTGTGTAGTTTAGAAGGTATGCATAAGCTCTGTCACTAATCACGACACCGCATCGCGTCGCATCTGTACACGTCCAAACAACACAGAACTTTACTTTTAAAGTCAAGCCTGCAGGCGCGGTACACCCGATGGTATGGCTCCCGTCGTCTATGGACATTTGCAATATCAGGACGATTGCCAATTTGTTAGCGACCTTTACAAAGCTTAGAAATTAGATAGCAAGCAACTGGCTCTCAAGTGCAACTGCCGGATCACCGGTAGGTGCTTGGCAAAAGATTTTCAATTTGAGGGTGGTACCCCAGCCAGGTGGGTACCCCAAAGTACCCTGCCACCGTGTTATGATTTCCTCAAGATGTTTTCCTTCGTCGAAAACTTAAGTTCATTGTAGGATTCGAATCCGGAATCTTTGTATCGGCATTCGACGTCACTACCACCAGCTTGCATCTATCAATATATCATGAAAATACTCACGATTGGGTTGACACAGGTCCCAATGAGGTTGCCAACGGCGTCTGCCAGCAGAGTGACATTAGCAAGTGCCAGTACGAACATGTAGAACCTGGTGAACTCCACCGGTTGTCCAGATAGAAAGTACGATGGAGCCGAGTATACGAAACTGAACCATATCTGGAACAATAAAAAAGAAATTGCATGTCTACGGAATATTCAATTCAATACGGCTATTCAAGAGATATAGGGTGCCGTCTCTTTCTTTTCAATATCTTCAAATAAGTTAGCTACAAGTCAATCTTGAAGAGATGCCTAACCAGACTGTTTCTCGTCAAAAATGTCAAAATAAGTAACTTTCCATGTATTGGTACATGGAAAGTTACTTATTTACGTTTATTCAAATAGTATTCTAATTAGTCTACGAGGTTAGTCTTTTAAAACAACTACGGAAATCCTTCTACGAAGACTATGACGTGACCTACGCCTGTGCTACGGCTACGAAAGTGCTACGAATCATACTATCCCTATGATTATTCATTATAATGTCTTGTGTGAACCGTTCTGGCAGGGTTGAATTCTGAGTCTGTAGTTATTCTGTCGCATCGATATGTCGAAAGTCGTTTTAAAATTTAGCGATCTGTTTCCTCTCTTGCTGTTTGTTTAATTTTTGATGGATATTTTTATTTTTAAATGATGCTGAAATAGTAGAATAGTTTAATAAATATCAACCATTGATTTGCTGCAGAAAATGGTAATAATAATAAAAGTTAAAACTGACTGACTGGCAAATCAACGCATAGCTCAAAGCGCAGGCAGGGACTAGAAACTTTTGCACATTTTTCTTAGATAACGTAGGCATCCAAGGAACCCCTTGCTTGGTTGCCTACGTTTCTAAACGGGGTTTGATAAATGAAAGCTAGTGGATGAATATAACATACTTGCATTGGTATGCCGGTGACCAGCAATGCTGCGTAGTAAGTTCGGAGGTTGTACCAGTTGTTGAAGTTCTCTTTCTTCAGGACTAGGAGTTCTGTGGGAACTGCAATGTGGATAGTTATTCATTTGAGATTATAGTCTATTCAAGTATTGTGGCTCACGGTCTGCAGATACTTTATGATACAGTAATATTATTATCCATCCAAAAGTTGCCTGGAAGAGATTTGATTCGTTTTTAAGGCCGCTCATTGTAACACCATTATTATTCTAGGTTTTTAGGGTTCCGTAGCCAAATGTCAAAAAACGGAACTCTTATAGATTCGTCATGTCTGTCCGTCTGTCTGTCTGTCTGTCTGTCCATCCGTATGTCACAGCCACTTTTTTCCGAATCTATAAGAACTATAATGTTGAAACTTGGTAAGTAGATGTATTCTGTGAACCGCATTAAGATTTTCACACAAAAATAGAAAAAACAACAATAAATTTTGGGGGTTCCCCATACTTAGAACTGAAACTAAACTAAGACTGAAAAAATATATGATGTACATTACGATGCAAACTTCCACCGAAAATTGGTTTGAACGAGATCTAGTAAGTATTTTTTTTTAATACGTCATAAATTGAAATTCATATCAAATACTCCATTACTATACTACCATTTACTTATATACCTACAGGTTTGTACGGAACCCTCGGTGCGCGAGTCTGACTCGCATTTGGCCGGTTTTTTGTATTATTTTCAATCCTGTGGTGTGACAATAAAGTATTACCTATTTATCTATCTATTAGAAGAGGTAGGCCCGACTGGGGAAATACCTCTACCTTACAGAAGATCGGAACCAAAAAACATTTGTGTTGCTGAAGTAAGGTCACCAGAGCTACATGAAGTACATGTAGTACCTCGGGACCCTTCTTCAAGACGGATGTGAAGACTTTTGTATGCAACTTGCGTATGATACCCCTGGCAGTGCAAGCGTCTTTAGGCTACGGTAACTGCTTATCACCAGACAGGCCTTCGGTATGCCTGTTTTCTACCTTACTTTTTTTTTTTTTTTTTGTAATCTTTATTTATTTATAGAGGGTTTAATCACAATGATTATGCCACCCTCGAAGTTAAAGTTAACGTATTACACTTATCATATTCTGCGTTTTATTCCTATTTTAACCATTTTTATTAATATCTTGGCTTCCTCCGATAGAGGGCAAGCCAAAATCTATTACATTTCCCAATTAAAAATAACTCAATGCCACACTTTCTAATGGTGCGTCCATGCTTGGCGAACCGAGCACGAGCCGAGCCTCGAACGAGCACACTGCGAACACGATTCGCGCAGCGTGGACGGGCTCGCGAGCCTCGAACAGTCAGTTTTTTCACGCACAAAGGGATTCACATCGTGCTAGTTGTAGGCTCGTTCGTGGCTCGGCTCGTGCTCGATTCGCGTAGTATGGACGCACCATAACAAATTCAAATCGTTCATCTTCGTTCCGGACGCACTCCATCAAGATGTGATACACGTCTTCAATAACATAAAAAAAAAAAAACGTATGGGCCAAATTGCCCATACTAATTCTTTACCACTTTTTCAAATGCTTGCGTATTACGAAGTAACTATACTAACATATATTTTTCTCAGTATGCAAATGGGCTACCCTATGGTAAGTGACTAACTTCGTCTATTGATATTAGCAATATCATGGCTATTGCTAATATCCGACGGTTTCGCGGACAAGTACCACACGTTCGCGCTAAGACATAGTGCTTTTAGTGTTTACTAACATAGGCTTAAGTGTTTATATTAACAAAAAATGTTTTATTATAATATTTATGTTAGTTTATAAGGTATATATCTATGGGCCCTAGCAGCCTGATAATAAACGAATTATTATTATTATTATATTATAATTTGTGGCTGACCTTCCGTGCAATAGTTTCTTCATGTTTTCCATCACCGCAGATGTTTCCGCATCATTCGTTAGGTCATAAAGTAAGTATCAATCATATTTGATAGTATTGCTCACTCACATCATCACATGTACTTGCGATAAATTGTTGCTACATTGTCAAACTCACAGTATAAGCGTGTGAACTAATTATATCACAATTAAGATAAGGAAACAATTATATAATTAATATTATTCTACTTTATTTATAACAAATAAGTACAAACAAATTACAATCTATATTATAGAAAATTTCCTGTAGTTCTTATTTTAATTATATCATAATTTATTGTTTAGAATGTTCGTGGTAACTAAACTTCAGAGTTACAACAAAAAAAACAACTAAGCATTAATTACCGTGTTATTTGTCATAGTTCGCAGACAGACATAGCCCGATGTTAGCGCGCTTTGCCAATGGCACTATTAATGTCGTTAGACGATAGGGGATAACTCAAACCAAATGATAGTGTGGCCAGTGGCCACCCATTTTAGATATGTATTTCAATACGACTCTGTCACATGTTTGTAGTGTGTGAACAGTTTTTTTGTATTTATAATGCATTATTATTTAAAAATACTAGCTGCCCGGCACGACTTCATTCGCGTGGTGCTACCCTACCCTACCCTACCCTATCCTCCTACTGTCCTAGTCCTACTACTACCTACTGTCAACACTGAAAAAAGTTTTAATTTGACAGCATAATCCCCATCCAAAGAATTTATAACGTCCAGAAGGATAGTCGCCTCTATGGGAACATGAAATAAACAAGCCAGAATTGACAGTATTTGACAGCCGTGCGCAGTACGAACTGAGAGCGATTTGCTCAGGGAGCCCCTCAAGCTGAGTGAAATTAAATGTCATGCTTTAGTAAGGCGGATTATCCATCTGGGTAGAGGCACGATGCCCTATGAAAATCTTTGTCCCTATCTGAAAAAAGTTTAAATTTGACAGCAAAATCCCCATTAACAAAGTGATCCGCCATTTATTCAATTCATTTGTTACAAAAAATGTGATAAATGAAGAACCGCTTGACCAATTTTGTGCAAACTTCACATAAACCATCTACTAAATAGTCCGAAGAAAGCCTAAACATTTGGTTTGGATAGGTGAGCCCGTTCTTGAGTTATAAAATTACAACGAAAAGTGGCATTGATTTTTATATATATAGATTAGCTTTCTACACTTCTTTTCCATATAAACTTTAACTATGCCAAATCGCAATAGGCTAAAAAAACAAACCTAAGTTTTTGCTTCACGTATTGATATATAGATAAGAGCTAGATGCAGGCCCGTGGTCCGTATACAGAGGGGTGATTTGGGTGTACAAACAACATTTTGATATGGTACTGGTACTGCAGCACGCTTTTTTTTGGTATAGGCATAGGTAAAAACCGCGCTGTTGCCGCACTGCTTACCGCTCACCGCGAAATTCCAGCCGTCGATCGGTTCAGAGGTATAGTGGTGAAGAGGTAACAGACAGACAGAATTACTTTCGCATTTATAATATTTGTATGGATAGCAATGGCAGTAGAATAGTAGGATTTTCTGAAAATTTCGTCCCCCATCGAACCTTGATCCTGGCTACGAGCCTGCATGTAAGCAACTAAACCGTAGCCTAACTCTTCTTAGTAAAATAAAACACTTTAACTTACATTTAAGTACAGCAGGCATCAACGAAGTGTAGCACAGGTAAGCAGTAGACACGAGCAAGAAACCCAAATTATTGATGGTCTTAGAGCCGTCGTTACCAGCTCGTTCAAACAGCAAGCCCAGGAGTATGCCGATCACTATGTGGAGTAACACCTTCAGGTGTGTCACTGTCTGTACAAAAAACATATTAGGTACTTACAAAAAAAACTTTATAAATACAGATTCAGAGTAGGCTAAGGACTAAGCATGCGCGGCAAGTAGATGCAATGCACCAACCATCAGACCACATCTCATGACCACAGATAAAGGCAGTTCCTCCATCCGTATCAAAACCAAGCGTGCCACCATTGTGCCACTTATTTCTATCTACCCTAATGTCTCAAGAGCGCTTTAGTTAGGCTGGCGTAGAGCTATAACGTGAACATGAAGCGATCCTATGTATCAGCTAAAACATATTCCTCGCTACACATCTCTGGTGGATATCCACCCTTACGTCAAATATATAATGTCAGAAATATTCACCTAAGTGCCAGCAAAAACTTTTATGCGAGGCGAGTTTACTTAGACAGAACTGAAAAACTTGTTTATATTTAAAAAAAAAAGTTAAAAAGTATGAACATTGTTTACATTTAAATTAGATCCAAAACAAATTGTTAAATCTATAAATGTTTACAGAGGATGTAATAAATAAAATCGAATGAACGGGTTGCACGATCGGATAAACACACAAACATAATTTAATAAAATTTATTACACCTAATAGACATTTTATTATTGTCATAATCTTTATTACCTACTGTTTTTTCTTTAATTTTGTATTAGTCATATTATTAGAGGTATAATTATGTGAGTGAACAATATGACATTTAAGTAAATTATAATTTAAATTTCGATTCGTCTGATACCTACTTCTTGACACTCTTAACAAATATTTTATTCCTATTAACCTGTGCTATTACATTGCAACCTTTGACATACACTCAAAAAAACAACGTGGACTGCAGAAAGGATACTAAGATATTATGACGAGATTATATCATGGTAGAGGCGAAAAGCCCACAAACTTATTGGTAATGGTAATATTACCAATGAGTAAATGAAAAAAAAAAAAAAAAAAAAGTAATGAGTATTCTTCGAAATTCAACATTATATTCATATTTCTGAGATATATTCAAATAAACTTTCGCAGGCACTTATTATTATGAATAGTGTAACTCTAATACCGGTTCAGAAGGTGGCATTACCTGTATAGCCGGCAATAAACTCATAACTCATAAAATGAAGACTAACAAAGAACACTCACCCAATCTCTATACTGCTGCACCATACACCTCTTGAATAGTACGCCAAATTTGTAAAACTCATGGGGTTGGTTGACTATAACCGAGATCCTGCCACACGAGAAGGCTTCCTTCTTCGCGTCGCCGTTGGTGCTTCGTACAGGCTCCGGCTCTTCGACACATTCTGTTTGCGCGCATTTGTCCGCGAGTAACTCGTTGAATTTCCCGTATTCTCCATTTGCTATTTCTAGAACTGAAGCGGAATGCTATCTTTAAACGGCTATTGATCATTTCGGCCTACAAATTCATATACATACTAAACGAGAGCTATCCTTTACAGGCAGTTTTCGAGACGCTCATTAATCTCAGCTCATATAAATAAGCAACAGGCTGGTAATCTCTATTGAAGTATTCGAGATGAAGTACTTAAATGTATCCTAGGAATATCAAATACCTACATAGTAATTTTGTTAAATAATTGAGAACCATCCTTACAGATTGGCTACTGTGGCTACTACTCTATAACGGGATTACTTCTTCCAGATTACTGAACGAGGGATGTGACAGTCAGTTAAATATTTATTCTTGTTTCATTAGGTAAAATAAACAATATGCAACAGGTCCGCTTGCATCTTCGTTCCATGTATTTTTTAGAAAAAAGCAGCAAATGAAAATGTATAAACGGTTTAAATTAAGAAAGTTATGCAAGTAATAAGAACACTGAGGATTTTCTATTGGTAATAGGACATTCCAATCTAGTGTCAGCTGGAAGTCTATTCTCAACTCAAGATTAAAGGAAATGTAACATGAGATTCATTGCACGGTCTGTGCTCACGATTACCATTATCATTCAACTTGTAAAAGATTACGTCTGCGCAAAGTTCCAAAATATTATTATTTTTAGGGTTCCGTAGCCAAATGGCAAAAAACGGAACCCTTATAGATTCGTCATGTCTGTCTTTCTGTCCGTCCGTATGTCACAGCCACTTTTTTCCGAAACTATAAGAACTAATGTTGAAACTTGGTAAGTAGAAAAAAAAAATAGAATAAAAAACAATAAATTTTGGGGGTTCCCCATTCTTAGAACTGAAACTCAAATTTTATTTTTTAATAAAACCCATAAGTGTTGGGTATCTATGGATAGGTCTTCAAAAATGATATTGAGGTTTCTAATATTTTTTTTTTCTAAACTGAATAGTTTGTGCGAGAGACACTTCTAAAGTGGTAAAATGTGTGTCCCCCCCTGTAACTTCTAAAATAAGAGAATGATAAAACTAAAAAAAATATTGATGTACATTACAATGCAAACTTCCACCGAAAATTGGTTTGAACGAAATCTAGTAAGTAGTTATTTTTTAATACGTCATAAATTGAAATTCATATCAAATACTCAGGTCTATACTGCCATTTACTTATATACCTCCAGGTTTGTACGGAACCCTCGGTGCGCGAGACTGACTAGCACTTGGCCGGATTTTTATTAATTAGCGAAATGATATCGTATGTTATGATAGTTAATTTATGTGTATTGCTTAATAAGGGTAGGGTGTAAGCTAGCCGTCGTAAACAGGTGTGAAAACACCGGATATAAAAATAATACTGCCGGCATTGAATTGTTGCGCCGGTATATATAAAATATTCGATCTATTCTTTGTTTTTGCAATTGTGGATTTATAAATTTGACACGACAAATGTCAAATATCAATCCAAAATGCACAATGCGAAGTCAAGAATCATATTGGTATGTGTGTACCTATGGTATGTACATATTATAATACATTTATTTTTACTGCAAAAAACCATGTTTAATGCAAGGACAGTACAGTACAGGTAACTGAGCGGTTACCGTACGTAACTTACAGAGTTGCGATGTTTGTAAGCTTTAACTTTACCGTACCGCTCATTTACTTACAATGAATTCATTAATAAAACTAAAAAGTCTGAAATAAATTAAATTAGTAAAAGAAACAAAAAACCCGACTGCGTTAATCAAAAAATAACTGAAAAGAGAAAAACAAGCTCTTTAATCTATGTCGGGTTATTTGTTTCTTTTAATAATTTAATTGTAAATTGCTTCAACCTATTGCTAAACACAAATACCTTTGTACCACAGACATATGAACAAGCTTTGTACTCATTACACAATGAATAAGAAGTTATATACCTACCGAAAATTATTCTGAATTGTTTAAGTTATGTCAAAGCACAGAATATTTAATACGTCAAAGTGTTATCAATTCACAATAAAAGATGAACATAATAATATCAGTAACTTAAAATTGTATGAAAGAAAGCCAAACATGCTGAAATGTACCTTTTTTTTTTTTTTTTTTTTTTTTTACTGTGTATTGTCCTGTGTTTGACCACAATCTCACTATGGTAAGTGATGATGTGGTCGAAGGTGGTAAGCACACAAAGCCTAGAAGGAACTGGCTCTCAAGTGTAGCTGACGGAACACACCGATAGGTGCTTGGCGACAGATTTTCAACTTGAGGGTGGTAGCCAGCCAGACGGGTACTACAAAGTACCCTACCACCGTGCTATGGTTTCCTCACGATGTTTTCCTTCACCGAAAGCTCAAGCTCATTGTAGGATTCGAACCCGGGACCTTCGTCTCGGTATCCGACGTCACTACCACTGAGCTATCATCGCCTTAACCTATGTATTGCCTAGATATGAAAATACTTATGGAATGAGGAACTTTAAGTACACACTGCCCAAGATTTCCTATGGAAAATAAACACAATATGATAATGTCTATCAAAAAGTATATATTGGTGGATGAATTTAGTTATGTGTATCTGTAGCATAAGTCCCGCAAATTAAACTGTATAATGTATAATGTACTCTCACCGGACACAGGATTTCGTCAGGTGATAATGTAAAAATATCTAGGTAAGTACTACTACCTATATTTTGGTCAGTAAAAATAATTAATAAAATCGAGGTTTTCCGTTTTAAGTATTCAATTAGTATTATATTATATTCATTTTGATAAAATGTTATGTAAAACTTAATCACAATCAATTACATATAATGTAGTAGGTACCTACTTAAAACATTTTGTTTTTGTAATACAAGTAAAACGTAATCTATTAATTATGTATATTAAGTATGTATTTACAAAAAAAAAGTAGTATGTGTTATATCAGTTATCTGGTTTTCACAGTACAAGCTCTGCTTAGTCATTAGTTTGAGATCAGATGACCGGTGTGAGGAATGTCCCAGGATATTTATCAATCTTGAATCTTCGTTTGAGCGTACATTTTGAAGCTTTATTATGGAAGGCGGAACAGGTTGTCTAGAAATATAAAAACTTGTGCTTAGTGACGCAAGTTCACTGCTATTAGTATAGTACCTATATATTATGTGTCTGTGATACGATTATGTGAAACCAGATTACCAACTTTTAGGCTGCTTTTCCACCAGAGACGTGCTATGCTACGTTGCTATGGATGCGTTTGATACCCACCAATAATATTAATTGGTCCACATAGCTTAGCACTGGTGGAAACGGATTCAACTAAGATAATGTTTAATTTAGACACAGATTTCTTAAAACTGAGTATAGAAACGATTAATAAACCTAAGCATCAATATCAGCCCAATAAATTGCTACACGAATGCAATAAATTTCTTAATGAAAAATATCTAAATTTTTATAAAATATTTACTGATGGCTCCAAGGGGAAACACAGAATAGGATGCGCCTTTTTAGATTTTCAAACTTATGAAGTTAGTTAGAAGATTATGAAATTTTGTATTGAATCGCGTATTTCCATTATGTTTGCGGAACTTATTGGGATTGCAGAAGCTATATCATATACTGAATCATTGAGTCATAATAATGTTGTTATCTATACTGATTCCCGAAGTGCGCTCCAACATTTAATGAAATGCACTACAAATGCTCGGGGCATTCCACTTGCATATGATATTTTGAACCAGGTTATTAAGTTGAAGAATAACAAGAAAAATGTGGTGTTACAGTGGGTACCTTCCCATATTGGGATATTTGGGAATGAAGAAGTTGATAAACTAGCAAGGGAGGCTTCAGTTGATGGTATTAGATTTGAATGTTTACCATATTTCACTGATCTTCTATATATAGTTAAAGAGAATTGTTTCAAAACATGGTCAGAATACTTTGATGAAAGATCCCTCTCAAAAGGTATCTGGTATAAAACAGTACAATCTTCTCTACTTCGTAATCCATGGTTTGATGTTACCAATATGGGAAGGCAAGAAATTTTGACTGCTCTTAGGCTTCGCTCAGGACACATTCCTTTAAGCAAATTTGGTTTTATGATGGGTAAAGTTAATTCTCCAAATTGTCTTGATTGTAACATTGTTGAGGATGTATATCATATAATTGTGGAGTGTAAAAGGAATGAGTCCGTGAGGAAGTGTTTGTTGTCTCAGTTCAATATTATTTTAACAAACGTCGGATGGTGTAACAGCGTCCTGGCTTTTCCTTCTTCAAAGGAAGCTAGGTTATTGTACAAAATGGTTGATTTAGGTATTAAGTCCAGAAACGTGTTATAAGTGTTATAAGTGTATTTTAATGATTGTTTTTCCTTACGGGGGTGACATGTTCAAATTGAACAAACTCCCTTTTTTTTGCAAATAAAGATTAAAAAAAAAAAAAGATAATGTTTTTTATTAAGGATGCGTGCTATGCTATGGATTCGTGCTATGGATGTGTGCTATGGATGCGTGCTTTGGATGGTCGCGAGTGGTGTAGCTATGTGCAGATTAGAGTACCTACAGTAGGCCCGCGTTTGTCGCTGAAAGTAGTCATGCCATCGTGGAAGTAAAAAGTTATACATCGTATTAGGCATGGCATAAATCACAAGTAGCAGGTGATAAAGAATATGATTCTGTTTTCATATGTCACATCTGTTACCGTCCATGACATAACCTGTTACATGTTATAAAGAATATTTAAGAATATAAATAAAATGTATGCGACTGAAGGACTTTGTATCCATGGTCATGAACAAACTAAAAAAAAAAAAAAACTTTATCATTGATTAGCTTTTAAGAGTATTCAAAAATAAACCTTAAATCAAGTGACATAAAGTGTTAACTTCTTTAACATGTTATGTAGCAGGATAGAAAAAAAATTTTTTGCTACGAAAGTATATATAATTTGCATCAGTGATAATTTGACACTTGCGTGCGATACTCGCACATGATTTTGTGAAAAATACCGTCGATCAGCATCGATGACGTAGGTTACAAATCATTGCAAATCATATATCGCAAGTGAAATCATGCTATAAAAAATAATAATATCATCAAATGAGAATTCCTTTAAAGTAGCAATAATTTCCATGCCTACATCGTATAGCTCGAGCTTCGCACATTCCTCGCGCAGCTACTTTGCGGCGGCGCATCTTTATAGAACATCTTACTCGCACCGCTACATAAATAAATAAATAAAATAAATAAAATAAATATCCTGGGACATTCCTCACACACGGTCATCTGATCCCAAACTAAGCAGAGCTTGTACTATGGAAACCAGATAACTGATATAATACATATACTACTTTTTGTTTGTAAATACATACTTAATATACATAATTACACCCAGACTCAGGACATACAGACATGTTCATGCACACAAATGCATGTCCTGTGTGGGGATCGAACCCACGACCTGCGGCGCAATAGGTGGAATCTTTACCAGAGTCTTAACCAACTGCGCCAACTGGCCCGTCAAGCTTAGTATCAGTGGAAACGGTCACATAGTTTCACAGCTTAGCTATTACATACTCGCAGCATAGCTGCGTAGCACATCACTGGTGGAAAAGCAGCCTTAATCTGGTTAATATAAGTTCCGAACAAAAAAGGTAATAAATTATTAAAATAAACAAAAATCCCGACTGCGTAAACCAATAATTAACTGAAAAGAGAAATAAGCTCTTATTCTATAGAATTTTGTATATAAGGTATTGCAGTCTAAGTGAGTAGGTATAAAATTTTATTTTACAGCTTATCGATTTTTATTGAATTTGCCATATTTGTAATTAAACGAATAAAATGATTATTTCGACAATGTAAATTAAGCTATCAATCACATTTATTATATTTTAATGAACAATTAAGTACTTTGCTTGTTAACGAGTTCCACGCATAGTTCAGATGAATTACATAAGTGAATAATAAATGTATTTATTAAAAACATTAAATATTATAGACATGCATAGAAAAACAAAACTACAACAACTTTTTATGTTAGTACTTACCTTTTCAAAATAAGCAATATGTAGGTAGTAAAAAGCAAAAAACAGAAAGACCTAAGTAAATAAGCTTTGAGTCTGAATATTCGTGTAAATTTTGTGTCGGTATCATAGATGAAATACTAATGAATGGTAGTATAGACCTGAGTATTTATTAACAACAAATATGTACAAAATACAATCTATATTTACAAAATATAATCTATATATATAATAAATGGTAAATTTTTTAAGAAAATAATATCAAAAATACATTTATTAATCGTTGTCTAATTCCCATACATTTTCTTATCAAAGTTTTTTTTCTTCATCCATCAAAATCGGCCTCGAGACTCCTTTTCGCTATCCCCTACACGTATCTATACTTTAGGATATGGCCATCTATGCCCACTAGAATAATTCTTCAGTACACAGACTGTAAAGAATTTACTTTGGTAAACGCTTACTAATGTGTTTGCGTTTACGTAATTTCTCTATAGGAATTGACACAGCGCCCCTAACTTATTTCTTCCATACAAATTTATAGTGTTAACGCAAACGCGATAGTATGCGTTTATTAACGTTAATTTTTGACACTCAAGGGTGTGTTGGTATAATATAACGTAGCTTTAGAAACGTGCTTTTGAGAAGAGAACGGAAGTGTACCAAAAATGGAAATACAAATTCAAAATCAGATACCTGGTATTAGGTTTTGAATTAGTATTTGCTTTTTTGGCCTCATTTTCGTGTTCCGCGCGCTCCATCTGCCTTTTATTCTGTAATCTGAGACTATTAGCACAGTATTACTATCTAAAACTGTGCTATTAGTATAGTCTTTACTCTCTCTCAAATGCAGCTGGTACACACGGTAGGTACACACAGTGATAGCGATATATAAGGGTGGTAGTCGATACTTACTATAATCAGCCGGATTATGGTACATGGGGCACTGGAATCCAACTGTAATAAGGTAAGGCACAGTCTCTTCACTGGGACCATTGTATATGCACATGCCATCAGCTATTACGTAGACCTGTTAAAAACAACAACATATAAGTTTATCATTTAATTATGTACCTTATCAGTTATCTAACTATAATAAATTATAACTAAACTATAGATAATTTCCACGCTTGAAGGACATAGACCTACAAAAATCTGAACGGAGTTTCGTGTATTAGAAAGTGAAGCACATACGTAATACATGTGTGAGTAAAATTAGTACATGTGAATCAACGTAGCCCGTCTCACACGTAGCTGCACAAAAAACTGACTGAACTGATACGTAGGTACATAAAAAATCTTCTCATACGAAGCTACTACAATCACGCTTGTCGACAAAATCTGTTCTGAGCCTCGTGCCTGTCTACTAATTCAAGTTATGAGGATCTTATATTCATTTGGTTTTGTCAGTAACCAGTAGCGTGGCGAACAACACTGCGTCACTGGAAACGGGTTTATTCTGCGTAAAGGTTGACGAGGTAGAGCAAATATCGCAGGCACCTCACTATGCTTAGCCATAAAGAATTAGCTCTTAGCATTCTGACAAATAATTAGAGGTCAATTTTGATAACTTCTAGCAACTTGTGACCAAATTGTCATGAATAATCTTGTTCGTGTTGTGACGTAGAAGCAGAAAAAAACGAAAAAAAAATCTTGAAAAAAACGAATAGTAACCATATTTTTTGGAATTTTTAATTGCATTTTTTCTGGGTTCCTTTTTGAGCGTTTTTCTTTAAGACCTGTAGTTCAGAAGTTGGCCATACTGGCTATATTGGCGATATTTGGAGACTTTGACAAAGTTATTTACTATGTAAGTATGGTCTGTGTATGACCATAATATCACCATAACAAATAACTATTGAAAATAAAAGTGTTTAACAAATAACTGTATTAATTTATAACAAGTCGTCCAAACTAAGTCTGAATTGTAGCTAACTTACCTTGCAGAACTAGTCCGGACCTTGCTTTGTATTATACTTTAATGTTATTAATTGGTAATAGCTGGCTTTAAGGTCGATTATAATTATCAACTACGAATAAAATTAGTCGTAGAATATCAATATTAAACGCAAAATCGTAACTAATTTTACCTGGATAATAATACTATACATCTATGTGCTGAGTTGTTGACCACCAAAATAATGATAATTATAAGTGGTTAATTTATTCTAAGATAATAATAAAGATTCTTAGATACCATTTATAATACAACTAAGGTGGTATACAAGCTTATGGCCCGTCTAATGGTAACCTGTTACCGTAGTTTAATATACGCTTGTAACACCAGGGGTATCACTGGTATCACTCTCTTGTTGCCTGCCCCTGCACCCTGCAAAGATCTCTTCAAAACCAGAAGGGACTTGAAGAGGAGTTCAGAGGAGAAGCTATGGCGGAAGCAGAAGGGATGCGCAGTGCCGTTTGGTACTACTTGGCTGGTCCCAGGTGCTACAATGCGAGCACAGCGCCTTCTCATGAAGCTCTTGCGACCGCAGGAACACAAAACCATATAAAAAAATATGTTATTTGGCGTCGATATTTTGATAATTTCTAATTACGTAAGGATCTACCTAAGCCTCGGCTAAAACTTCTAAAAAAAAGCGTAATTGGGATCTTATCGCAATGTGTCTATCAGACTTTGACTTCACGGTCAAACAGAATTGCTTTTAAATCTAAAAGCCATTTGCAAAAAGCTCTATTTTTAAACGCGTATCAATGTATGCTCCTATCGGAGCCGGCATGTGTGAGCGGACGCAGCTTTATACTAAGCGCGTTAGAACCGCTTTCAAGCAGTATCTTATGACAAAAGAGGTGAAATTTAAAATAAACCTTATTTCAATGATCAAAAACGTATGCGTATTTGCCGACTTCGTCGTATAAAAAAATCCTAACAAAAGGTCGGTCCAATCTTTGAAGGATATTAGATTTTTGCCCCTAATTGTCACTGTGCTTTCCCAATCCCAATCATAGTAAGTAGCTCTTTTCTTTTTGATTAGTTATCGCTACGTTATAAGCATAAAAACTATAAATACAAATGGTGCGTCCACGGTACACGAGCCAAGCACAAGCCGAGTCTCTATTAGTTGCTCGAGATATGCCAGATGCCGTACAACGAGCCAATAACACGAGCGTGATGCGAATCCATGTGTTCGTCTAAAAACTGACAATCGGCGGAGCGCAGTCGCTCGCGAGCCGAACGCAAGTCCGCCCACGTTACGAGAATCCGTCTTCCACGTGTGCTAAGCTCGTGCTCGGTTCGCGTAGCGTGGACGCACCATAATAGTACACATACCTGATCAAATAACGAATAAATAGATGCAGGAGGTTGGTGTATTGTGCATACAACCGTCCGTCCTTCACGAGCTAGGCTTTTCAGCATCTCCATACACTGTGCTGATGTCAGACTGTCTAACCCTCTGAAAAGAAAATTATATTTGGTTCGTCTTCAACAATCAATTTTGTCAAATGGTGTGTCTCGATCATCTTTGACCATTTGGAAATTGTTTTCAAATTCAAAATAAAGAACCGAATAAACGTAGGCAGATACTACCCATGAGTTTTATAACAAAAAATAAATAATTTAAATAGATTTTCTTTTGTTAAATAAAATAAATGTTAATATTTTTAGAGGTTTTTTTTTAATTGAACATTGTACCTCAGAGTAGATAAATACTACGTGTACAAATTGTACCTATTTTATAATATGGATATTAGTTTTTATTTTTAAAGTGAGCATTAATTATACAAGTGTGACGCACGTAATATTAATGAGCTAATTATCTCGAGATAAATGAATTATTTTAATAATAATATTTAATAGTTATTCCTCAGGGCTACTCCTCTAACAAAAGCAATCATTTGTTCATTTTTTCCTTCAAAACTACTACCTATTTTATATACCTAACTATCCCACGCTCATTAATGTTGTTAATTGTTATACTGTTGGAAATTGCTTCTCACAAAATATATGAACTAAAAATGTTAACTTGTCTTTTCTTCTATTACTCTGCTAATCTATTTAAATGTTTCACGTGTGCATAATGACAAGAATATGTATATTTTTTTAGATCTACTAGCTGTCCCGCGCGGTTTCACCTGCGTAAAAAGTAGCCTTAAACATTCGGGGATATTATATACTAGCTTTCCATTAGTGAAAGAATTTTTCGAAACCGACTGGTAGTTCCAGATATCAGTGCGTTTAAACAAATAAAGAAAAATCATACAAGAAATACTTACTACTAGCTTTATTATTATTATCAGTATAGATATGTACTATACACATAGCTTGCCAAGTGGTTCTAAAAACCAAACGAGTAATGATATTAAAATAAATAGGAATCTCAAAAGAATAAATTAACGTTAAAAAAAAACACGAAACTTACGTGGTAGGTTCGTCGAGGAACAAAACCGGTGGATTGTCGATTAATTCAACGGCTATAGACAGTCTTTTTTTCTGTCCCCCAGATAAATTGGCACATTTCGTATTTTCTGTACCTGACAACCCTAGAGTACACAGGATTTCATTAACCTAAAATAAATAGAAATGGTTATCAAAAATGTTAAATTTATAGCTAAGGTTAGTATACTGACATGGTGGTTAGCCCATGTCTGTACTGTGGACTGGACAGCTTAATCTAGTGTTCCGAAAGGGAATGGCAAACCTATTTTCCCCCATATTACAAAAGATGGTTTGAAGCAAGTATAGTATAGAAGTCGCGAATATTAATTTGGAACCCATCTATAACAGCAAACGTAGAACCTTAAAAGCTATTGACAACTCGTGCATTGACGTTGCTAGGGGCAACTGCTCTCAGATATGCCAACCCGACTATTGAACTTTCGACCTTATTGCCATAGTGAGTGTTCGTAGAACATATCTTGAAAATGGGTCCCATATTAATGATAGTGACTCTAAAAACTCAGGGTTATGATATATCTGTTATTTTATAGGATCATACAACAAAATAATTGAAATGTTTCACAACATTTTACAAAAAACTTAAACCGACTTCAAAGTAAACTAAAAACTAATCATATCCTGACCAGCAGGGTTATTTTGAAACGTCGGATTCGATATCGGAAACGGATTCAAACATTTCCGAGCCTAATTTAAGCAATTGCTATTTTAATTTCCGAAAACTTTTTCTTATTTTGAAGTCGATTAACAATAATTAAACCATCTTTTGTGTAAGACTGTGCTTCGACCAATAATGGCCGATGTCCTAACAAAAAAGAAAAAAAATGTTTCATCGTGCGTAAAGAGTTACCTATTGGACAATGGATATGTCGCAGTGAAATAATTGAGCTATTATAGTTGTAACCTTAGTTAACCTTAGCGAATGGTCCAAGTAGCCCGATAATAAAGAGATTATTATTATAGTAAGTATTTTAATCGTCATTCGTTTCTGTTACTTGTTTCTTCGTTTTGTTTCTCATATTTTAATTTATCTATGCCTGCAGAGCGGACAATTTATTCGAATGCATTATTACCTCTATAAAATCATAAACTTTATAATACCTTCTTAGTTTCTGCATTAGATGTATAAACACTATATTGTTACAATACAGTAGAAAAGATATATCTTAGGTCATCTCACATTTGCCTGCCGGGGGATGGGGAAACGAATCCCACCATTGTGGTTTGAATTTTCACTGCGTGCGAAAACATGCGGGGCCCTAGGTTTGACTTATAGCTATTTTGATAGTGTTGACCATGGCCAGCTGGGGAACAGCGCCTAGTTCTACTCGCTAATCTAGCCGTCCAGGTGTAAAAAGCCCGGCCAGCGAAGAATGGGGGGCCGAATCACTAATAGTGATCTCTACCAGGCAACCTTTGGATTGAGAAGATTTAGAATAACGAAGTTCATCAGTGAACAAACACTCGTCACTGAACACTTCGCAAACATTTTAATAGTGTGAAATAAATCATGCCGGCTATTATTTTCACTGCGACATATACCTGTATTAATTACAATGTTTTATTTAGTCTTTATACTGGTGGATACGACAATAAATAAAACCATTGTTATTTTGCGATTTCGAAGTTGGTCTCAAAGGTTGGTCTCATGATAAAAGTTATTCGTATTTATAAGTCCGTTACGTGGTTTAAATTATTGTCGTATCCACCCTAAATACTAATTTATCATAAACAACAATAATTCTGAAAACATTTTATTGTGACGTTTTGAAATATTAACGACTTTTTATATTTTCTGCTTACCACACTATTTTTTAACATTTCCGTGAGAGTGTTGCCAAGTTTCATATCAGCTGCGAACTTCATGAGTTCCGCAACAGTGAATAGGGGATTCAGTCTATCGTCCTGCATAATATAGCAAGATTTCTTCCTATAAGCTTTCAAGGAGCTGAGGGAATTTGCTTTCGTTCTAAATTCACAAATACTATCTCCAGCGCGCAGTTTTCCAGTCACACCTTGTGTTCTGAAAGCATTTTTTTATGGGCTCTATAGTAGGAAGTATTTTCACATGTATTTATGGAACTACCTGTGGTGTGGGATGTGGCCGAATGTGGTAAGTATAAATAGCTTGGAAGGGAATTGATACACCGGTAGGTGCATAGAGATAGAATATTAATAGAGCGACTATGCTAGAGTATATGTGCCGTGAGCACGGGTGTGTGCAACGCTGCCTCGAAACGAACTGCGCGTTCTTAGTTTGAACGACTAAATATTTATTAATGTAAATTTTTCGTTTTTTATCGATATTTTTACCGGGAACAAAAATTACAAGGAATGAGTTTCTATGTTTACATGAATACCGATTTTTTTCTGACAGTTAATCCCTAGTGTAATGGTGCCACCCAAGAATCGTATATACGGGATGGATACGACAATACGATAATAAATGAAACCACGTAGAGTACTCATGTATACAATAAACTTTTACGCAAATAAAAATTACTGCTTTTCATACAAAAGGTCTCCTCGTAAAAATGTATGAAAAGCTGTTTTTTTTTTGCGATTTCGTAGTTGGTCTTCTACTAAAAGTTTAACGTATTTAGGAGTGCTTTACGAGGTTTCATTTATTGTCGTTCGTTTATCTACCCCGTATGATATATACCTAAGCTTCTTGGTGCCACCATAAAATGTATCTCTGAATGCATTATATATGCAAACTGCTCACGCTTCGCATAAGGTTTTATGTTCTTAACGCTATCACTCTATCAATATTTTTAACTCTATAGGTACGTGCTTGGCGCCTGTTGAGGTGGGCAGGTGGGTAGATACCTACTGCAAAGTGTCTAATCTACCACCATGCTATGATTTCCTCACAGTTCACTTTACCTAAAGCTAAAAATTTTTTTTTTTTAATACAACTAAGTCGGTAAACAAGCTACGGCCCGCCTGATGGTAAACGGTTACCGTAGCCATATAGACGCTTGCAACACAAAAAGCATTGCTCACGCGTTACCGACCTTTCTCCCCTCCCCTATGAGCTCTGGCGACCTTACTCACGCGCAGGAACACAACTTAACACAACATAAAGTTATTTGGCTTCGGTATTCTGTAAGGTGGAGGTACTTCCCCAGTCGAGCTGCTCTTTGAGCGAATAAACGCTACGCTCTACCTCTCTCAATGTTCAAGCTCAAGCAAGACAAATCAAGTTGTGATGGGATATCAGGTTATGTACGGTACATTATGTATTATAGTAAGATAAACTTACGAGAATCCGGTTAGCGCATTCATAAGTGAAGATTTTCCAGCACCTGAAGGGCCCATTATCGCGGTCAGCTGTCCAGACTTGAATAGCCCTGATACACCCTTGAGGATTGTCTTCGTATCTAAAGAATAATGAGAAAATATTATAGTTATTATTATCTAAACTAACAAACTCAGTTTCTACTGATTGATATTATAATACTTAGTTTTTGGTTCCATACCCAAAGGGTGCTAAACGGGACCCTAACCCTATTCATAAGCCTGAACGCTAATAGCTGGACACTTGACACTTTTCACAGAATATGTATTTCTATTGCCGCTATAACAACAAATCATCATCATCATCATCATCAGCCTATAATGTCTCACTGCTGAGCACAGGCCTCCACATAATAGGGGTCATGATAGACACTTAAGACTTTTAGAATAATGGTCAAAAGTAGCTAGAAATGTTTCTTGTAAACTAACACATATATAGACCAGCCGGTGCCTCGCTCTTTTCTTTTTCGAACTTGGCTGACACACTGCCGTGTATCTAGATGCCCACTAGATGACCTATATATTTTTAACCTCCGTCCGACGCAAAAAGAGGGGTGTTTTAAGTTTGACGTGAAAGTCTGTCTGTGTGTCTGTCTGTCCTACCTTAAATCTTTAATAGGTGAACCGATGTGAAGCGATTTTTTTTTTATTTGAAAGCCATTTTTCTGGCGCTGTTTCTTATATATGTTTCATCAAATCTTTTTAGTTGATGAAGGGATGCGAGCGACTTCCACTTGTGTCTGCCTGTGGCACCGTAACTCCCGATTTGAATGCGTTTTTTTATTTTAAAGCAGATATTCTTGCGCTCGTTCTTAAATATGTTTTATCAAAAATTGGTTCAGCCGTTTGAAGATCAATAGCTCTTTCTAGTTGATGAAGGGATGTGAGCAACTTCCACTTGTATCTGTCGGTGGCACGGGTGAACTGATTTGGATGCATATTTTTTTATTTGAAAGCATATTTTCTTGCGCTGGTTCTTAGATATTTTTCATCAAAATCGGTTCAGATTTTCAGTTTAACTTTTTAAAGCATCTTTTTGTGTTGGGGGTTTTTAAATATTTAATTGAATTTTAGATACTTATTAGATTTTATCAAAAATATTTTTATTATTTGGATTAGTTCTTGAAATAAAATAATGGTTAGTTATAATAACATGATGGTATCTCTAAAACCTGCACGTTTGTTCTTGATTATTCGTTATGATAAGTACATGTTTATGAAATAAATACTCTTGTCAACCCATCTGCGCAGGAAAACTTTGTACACGATTGCAGGTAAATGGAATCAGCTTACAAATCACTTATTACGAGATCCTGTTATGTGCCTCAATGAGAGATAGGTAAAACTGGTCACGAGCATTCAACATCTGAGACTAATAAGCAAGATACTTACCAACAAAAAATAACAAGAAGTAAGCATTACAAGGCGGAGTTGTACACAGAATAAGAAATAGTAGTACCGTACAGAAGACTCATTCCCTTATAAAAATTGTGTTTGGTTACAAAACATGCCTACAAACGCTTCTTTTTATATCGTATCGCATAGCCCTATTTCGGAATTGATCTCTATTTCGGAATTGATGAGTGTAAAGGATTGACGTTAATAAACGCTTACTAATGCGTTTGCGTTAACTATGTATGGGAGAAATTAGTATCATGAGTATTCCGCTAGAGGCGCTGTGCCAATTCCTATACAGAAGTGTCGGCACCAGGCGCATACCTACGTGCTTACTTAAACCACCTTTAATAAATGAACCTGGCTTGGTTCTGATTCGGTTGTCACTAGTTATCTTGGATTACTCGAGAAAGGTGTTGTTGTCGCTCACTAAAGTGACTTTGGACCAACCGCAGTTTCGGACCGTCCCTTACAATCAGTTTCGGACCGCTTTAAGTTACCGTCCCTTACAAGCGGTTCGAAACTGCGACAGACCAAAGTAGCATGTTACTCAAAGAAATAGAGATTGTCTGAAATATAAAGTGAAACCAAGGGCAGAAACTAGTCAATAATAATTTCCCAAGCAGATAATGTAAACAAATCAATAAATATTACAAACATATGTAAACGCTGGAAGTGCCACGCTACAAATATTTATTCTAATCGATTTATTTGCCTTTCATTGTTATATATGTAAATGTTATGTACCTACCTAGTAAATAAATACTATACAAATATAATTTGTATAGTTCAACTCTAAATATTTTCATTACATAATATTGTGTTTGTAAACTCTACTATTCAATGTTACTGTTAAAATAATATTTGAAGGTTTTCCAATGAACGAGAAGTAAACATTTATGAGGTTGACGGGTTTTGTAGGTATTTAACAAGAAAAATTTACATTATCTCGATCAGCCTCAGTGAAATAAGCTAGGTAAAGATTATGCGCAGTTAATTATGCAATAATAATAATAATAATAAAGTTGTTTATTTAGGCATTCTGCACCCATTATAAGAAAAATGCAATTATGTAGATTTTATAATAACAAACCTGTTTCCCAAACGTTCTCATATATAACTCGAAACTGTTAAAAGTAAAAATATAAGGTCATTATAAAGTTAAAATATGCACACGTGAATAAACAACGTGTTTTTTTTTTTGCGAATTCAATGTATATTTACTTTTAGCTTTATTTGAATTATTTGTATGGTTCCGTTGTAACAAGGAACCCTTATATTTTTTATTTCCATCTTTCTGGCTTTTGCTGCCCTTTGGCCTTCCAGGCTGAGTTCCGAACCGGTGGTAACTTCAGTAAATGTGACCTTCATAAGTTCCTTTCTGAATTAAATATTGAATATATTTGACTCGGAAACTATCCTTACTATCCTAGGTAATGCGAAAGTGAGTTTGTTTGTTTGTTACGCCTTCACGCCTCAACTACATAACGGATCATCATGAAATTTGGCATGAAGATAGCTTATGGTATGGAGAAGGACATAGGCTACTTTTTATCCCGAGAACGCGGGTAAAACCGCGGTGGACAGCTAGTAATACTATAAGCGCGAAAGTTTGTATGTATTGATGTTTGTTACTCTTTCACGCATAAACTACTGAACGGATTTGGATGAAATTGGGCACACAGATAGAATATGTTCTGGATGAACACATAGGATACTTTTTATCCCGGGAAAAACATACGATCTCTCGGGAATGCGGGTGAAACCGCGCCGGATGCTACTCAGTGATATATAGCTGAAATCTACGTAATTACAGGACACACTGTATAATTCTAACTAATTAGAAATGCGAATGAGAATGCGAAAAGAAACGCTTTAACAACTTAACTACTCAACCGATCCTCATACAATGTTGCATATATGTAGTTTTTTTAATGAAAGCTCTACCTGTACTGACTGACCCACAACCTGAATTAAATTAGTTTATACTTCCTGTTTCGTCTGACAACCTGAATTGATTGACAAAATCTAGAAATATTATATTAATAACCTGGCCTAATGTGTTTTTTATTATTATTTATCATTATTATATAGCTTTACGGGCTAATATCTGGAACTACAAGTCGGATTCGAAAAATTCCTTTACCAATAGGAAGCTACTTTATCCCCGCGGTTTACCATTTTATAAGCAACTAGCTTCTGCCCGCGGCTTCGCCCGCGTGGCCTACAGGAAACAAATGACATATTTTTCTTCTAAAACAAACATAATAAGTGCTTCTTGTTTAAGCCCTATTGACTATATTAGGCATCTCCCATTTCGGAAAAACTGTGATACACGTGACCTTTTTTAGTGGATACGTACACTTCAAAGAACACATCCTCCAAATTTCATGTCTCTAAGACCGTTGCATTGATATATCAGTGCCTTCCCATACACAACTTCATCCTGGTTTTCATCCCTTCGAGGGTGGATTTTATCAAAAACGCTAAGACACGTATGAATTAATTTTTAGTCTTCAGCCTAAACACAAAATTTGAAGATCCTAACTTCAAAACTTACGGACGTTCATACAAACTTACACTTTACACCTTACTCATTCCGAAGTCAGATAGTAAGAAGTAAGATAGTGAGAAGTTACTCCTACACCTTAAGAGTAAAGTGTAAGGAGTCGAATAAGAAGTAAGGAGTAATGAGTAAGGTCTAAGGTGTAAAGTGTAAGGAGTAAGAAGTAAGGTGTAAGGAGTAACTTCTTTTTTCTTACTATCTGACTTCGGAATGAGTAAGGAGTAAGGTGTAAAGTGTAAGGTGTAAGGAGTAAAGTGTAAGGAGAATGGATTAAGAAGTAAGGAGTAAAGTGTAAGGAGTAAGGAGTAACTTCTTACTATCTGACTTCGGAATGAGTAAGGTGTAGTAAAGTGTGAAGAGTAGGGTGTAAGGAGTAAGAAGTATGGAGTAAGGAGTAAGGAGGAGTTACGAAAACATTACTTTTTTTCGGGGTGAAAGGTATAATAGAATAAAAAGAATATAATATAAAGGTACCTATCTACTTTTCTGTATGTACCGCTATGCAAAATTTAATTTTAAAGTTTTTTCATTATTACCCGTTTTAATTATAACTTCTTGGGTTATTCTAATTTATTTTATTTTATTTTAAATATAAACTATTCAGAGAGCATTTTTGGTACTGTGTAAATTGGTCAAGCTTTCTTGAGGAAAATGTGTTACAACTCTATTTCACGAACTTTAACGAAACACCTTTTTTTTATTTTTATTATTTACTTAATAAAAAATACACTTTTACATTTGAAATATCTGCCAAACTGTATTGCAGTTTGTCGGCAAGTGTGTTCTCATATTAAATTTATCTACATAAGTGTATGTTAGAGATAATCTGAGTAGGTACATTACATAATAATATAAATCCTGGAGAGACTGCTAAAAAGATAATATCAACTGTCATTGATTTATGGACATAGTGACAGGTAGTGTTTCCTGAGGACCTATTTTAATTGCGTCTTTGTAATAACATTATTTGTTAAGTTGTTCGGCAACTCATTAATATGAGTGTTGGTGTTATCCATTTTCTTGAACGTTTACCAAAATAGTTATGAATTCTAGGTACATATAGTTTCTTTTGTTTTGACAGTCGGGTTGGATACTTATGTTCTCTTTCTTTTTTGTTTTCATAAACCTCAAATTTTAAATACACGGTTCCTGCGGGATACAATTGTTACGCTATCACCTAAGAACCGTACATTTTTCCTGGATAAAAATTTGCTTATGTTATTATCTGGCCCCTAAACTACCTATCACTATGCAAAAAATCATGTCGATCGCTTGCTCTGTGAAAATCAAAAACAAACCTATCCCACGGGAACCGTACATAATTCGTCCAAATCCGTATAGTTGTTAAAGCGTGATTGAGTAACAAACATCAATCCATCCAAACTTTCGCATTTATAATGTTATATAAAGATAAGTGAGATAAAATGAGATGAGATTAGATTAGTGATATGAGATATAGTTTTTCAAGTACGTACGTCGTGGGTTATTTTTTTATTTATTTAAACTTTTTAAATATTTTTTATGTTACTGTGTAAATTGGTCAAGGCTTCATGAGTAAAATGCGCTGAAACTCATTTTCACGAACTTTTAAATACACAGTTCCTGTACGAAACAATTGTTATGCTATCCCATCCTTATGGAATCCGTGCATTTTAAAGTAAGTAGCCCTTGTCATTCTCTGATCCCTAAACTACCACAATACAAAAACTCATGTCGATCGCTTGCTCTGTGAAAATCAAAAACAACCCTATTCCACGGGAACCGTACATTATTCCGGGATAAAAAGCAACCTATGTACTACACCAGACTATAATCTATCATGCAGAGCCGTTCAGCCGTTGTGCCGTGACTGAGTAACAAACATAATTGACGGGCTAGCTGGCGTGGTTGGTTAAGACTCTGGGCAAGATTCCACCTATCGCGCCGCTGGTCGTGGGTTCGATTCCCACACAGGACATGCATTTGTGTGCATGAATATGTCTGTATGTCCGGGTCTGTAAGTCTGGGTGTAATTATGTATATTAAATATGTATTTACAAACAAAAAGGAGTAAATGTATTATATCAGTTATCTGGTTTTAATAGTACAAGCTCTGCTTAGTTTGGGATCAGATGACCGTGTGTGAGGAATGTCCCAGGATATTTATTTTATTTATTTATTTATAATCCATCCAAACTTTCGCAGTAGGATATATACATTTAGGTATGTATAGTTATAGTCATTCAAATAAATTAACATTGAAAATCATCCCACAGGAACACATTACTGGGATAAAAAGTATCCTATGTCCTTCCCCATGATATAATCTATCTCCTTGCCAAATTTCATTACGATCCGTTCAGCCGTTTAGTCGTGAAAAGGTAACAAACAAAAAAACATACAAACAAACAGAGTTACTTTCGCATTTATAATTTATAATATTATTATATATTATATATTATATCTCTTTTTCTCGACTTTTGTCGGTTTTTTTTTAAGTACCCCGTCCTGTGACCCACAGGAAAAAAGGTACCTAATTCCCCTTTCTAGTTAATATTAAAATATAGGTATATATTATATGTGTATTTATAAATATTTGTTATTTGGATTCCTATCCTTAAATATACGTTCAAGCCTTTTTATGTAACCTGGCCCATTGGCTCTGGCTTTGTAGTAGCAGAGCATTAGTTCTTGTAACTCTTCCTGTGACCACTTTCTTCTTGCATCATTATTCGTAGATCCTGTGGTCGATATCAATGAACCGGCAGAGCTAGCGGGAGACACATCCCTGCTCCGCAAAGTAACATTGGTGGGTTCATCGGCTGTAGCATCTGAGGACCCCCTACTTCCATCCCCTACTCTCGACCAGCCGGTGCGTCGAGAGTCGCTGGCTAGCATTCTGTCACGTCCACCACCAGCCATAGACGTGCCCCGGCGATCGCCCCCGGGCAGCGGCCCTATACGATTATCATTATTATTTCTCTCCATTTTACTGGGTTACCTTTACCCAGTTAGCCGTATATGTTTTGAGTGTATACGTTGCCCGCCCCCCACATATATTATATATTATATATATTATATATGATGTACAAAATTTTTTATTTACAACAAATATGTACAAAATACAATCTATATTTACAAAATATAATCTATATATAGAAAATTTCCTCAAGCCTGCCGCTGCTTCCGATTAACGGCAAGGTTCCCAGAAGGCTGGCAGCGTTTCCTCTTTGGATAGCCAAGCTGACGCGTTGGCGGAAAAAGCTCCCCGCCCGCTGGTCTCCGGAGGTCTCGATCAATTTTGAAGACAAGGTGCGAGCAAAACGGCGAGCTTCTGACCCCCATGGTCCCAAGGTCTCGACCGCAAAAGGCATAAAAATATAATTGGGTCCAATCGATGCATATTTTTTGAATTTTGAATTTTCCGCACTGGCCGCCGCTGCCCCTGCAGCTTTACAAGTAGCCGGTAAGTGAGATGGCGCGAGTGTATCGACACATGTGGCATCCCACACCAGCGACTTGCCGACACTCCAAGGGATCAAAGACATACCATCCGGTCTCTTGCCATCGCCCCGCGCAATACCGACTGGTTCCAGTACGGAAGGCACGTTAGCGACAACAAGAGCCCTGCGGATAATGTCATTAATAGCCGAGTGCCGTGATATTCGACCAGCACTTAGGGAGCACGAAAGTCCATGGTGGCCGAGCTCATTGACGAGGTCTCCGCAGCGGCAGCGATGAGGCTGATTGGTCCTGCAACCAAGACGAAGACAAATACACAGACTTAATGTTATACGGTCTAACATTGTCCCGGTATTTGTGGATGGAATAGCTTGTAGCCAGTGACCTGAGTCACTCTGAGAGACGGCTAACAAACGCGCGCGGTCTGTATCTATCGAAAAGTTTGAAAATAAATTTTGCCAAGTTTTTTCACAAAGAGGCTTCTCCCACGCTCTCTGAGAGTGACTCAAGGTTGGAATATTTGTGCCTGGACAAGCTGCCTGCCAGGCGTCTCTAGCATCGGACAGGTAAGAAACCTCAACAGATCCAATAGAAGGGTCCAAAACAGATCTGACAAGGGTGCCCACACTGTATACCGAGGATAGAAACGCCGGTACTGATATGCTTGAAATTTTCCGCACTCCTAGGCCACCATAACACACGGGTAGGGTGGCCTGAGACCACACTTTGTTTTCACAAAAACTGCAATTTAGAATTTTGGAAAGAGACGTTTTGATCATATTATCCAAAGTATCTAATATGTGAACGAATTTAAATAAGTGCGTACTGCGGAGTAAATAGGTAAACTTAGGCACGAAAAGGCAGAGTCGAACAATAAAAAATGCATAATGGGCATTAATTTCATAAAGTCTATTTGAAGAGTCATTAAAATTTTGAATCTTTTTCTCAAAGAAACTAGGTATGGATTCATCTAAGACTGGGGCTCCGAGAAGATGAAGCGACTCCTTTGACAGTAACTTAATATTGGGAGCCAAAACATTAAAATTTTGAATTAATTCTGGTTTTTCAGATTCTGGGAAAGAATCTAAAATAAGGAGCTCACATTTGGAGCTATTGAATTCTAGGCCAATCTTTTTAAAATTTTCTGTCAATGTTTTAAAATCACTTATATATAAGGTCCTAATAAATTAGTGAACTTCCTCTTGAGGGATGAATGTATAGGTCATTAGTAATCAAAAAATAATATTAGAAAAATAATCCGAGGGAAAAAAAATAAAAGATCCTATACTGTCTCTATGCAAATGAAAGAAGCCGCGCGAAGGTTTTTTTATTTTTTTTCCCTCGGATTATTTTTCTAATATTATTTTTTGATTACTAATGACCTATACATTCATCCCTCAAGAGGAAGTTCACTAATTTATTAGGACCTTATATATTATATATTATATATTATAAGTAATATAAGTAATAAGTATATAAGTAAGTATGGATTATATTTTAAAAAGAGGTAGAGCATAGCGGTTACTTAATTATGCTCCGGGGTGCCCGCCCTAGGTGTTGACAGGCCCAAGTCTACTATTTCAAATGTGTTCCAATGATCTTTCAGTAGTGTCAAAATTGTGCCATAATTACATATTTTGTTAGTAAGTAGAGTAAGTAGACTATCAAAACTGTAAAATGTCACAATTTTGACACCACTGAAAGTTCATTGGAACTTGGAACACAATTTAAATAGCAGACTTGGGCCCCAGGTGGGCAGTAGGTATAATTATTTACCGACATAGCTGTAAAAATATGTTCCAACACAGAAAAAAAAAGATAATTTTTTTATTTAACTGTTTTACAAAACTTAAACCGACCTTAAAGTACATACACTAAAAATTAATCAGAGCCTGACCTGATGAAAATGGGACCAAACAGATAGCTTACCTTTAATGAAGGAGTTCTGAGCTAAGAAACATTAAAACAAAAAACCGGCCAAGCGCGAGTCAGACTCGCGCACCGAGGGTTCCGTACAAACCTGTAGGTATATAAGTAAATGGTAGTATATACCTGAGTATTTGATATGATAAGAACCAATAATAAAGCAATGAAGAGCTCGTGGTGTAGCATGATTAGCCGTTCTTAATCGATCGGCAAATTTAAGCTACGTCTGTCGTGGTCGGTACGTGGATGGGTACTAGTGGTATTTCAAATCAAGCGTTTCCGTGCTTCGGAAGGCACGTAAAGCCGTTGGTCCCGGTTATCACTTAATTGTGATAGTCGTTCAGCCTCCTAGGCGGCTTGAAAAATTCCAACAGTAGGTTGACCACTAGCCTACCTCCACCGATCCGCAGTGGGCACGCGTGGTGGAGTATCTGCCCATTCCCTTTCACCCTCATTTGTGAAAGGAGGCCTGTGCTCAGCAGTGGGACATTATAGGCTGATGATGATGAATCATAAAAATACCACGTAGCGAAATTCGTGTCATGTCTACCATGCTATACGGCCACAACGTGTTGTGGCAATGAAGAAAAGTCTTCAATGTCCAACGGATTACAAGGTACCTCCCTGTGGTACCTCCCCATAATATTAGGTATGATATCTTGTAGTACCTTAGGTATCTACCAAAATACACTCTAATGGTGCGTCCATGCTACGCGAATCGAGCACGAGCCGAGCCACGATCGAACCCACAACGAGCACGATGCGAATCCCATTGTTCGTGAAAAAACTGTAAATCGCGCTCGCGCTACGTGAATCGTGCTCGCAGTGTGCTCGTTCGTGGCTCGGCTCGTGCTCGGTTCGCCAAGCATGTACTCACCATAAGGTTACAGTTATTTCGTTTTGAATACTTATAAAATACATTGATATTATTCAAAAGGCAATGACTTCTGACTGTTGATCACAAAATCCTAACGGTTATTTTTGCATTAAATATTTATATCTTATGACAGGTGAAGGTTCTGTTTATTGTTTTAACCACGGAATAAAAAATAATTTTTGTTCCGTAGCAAAGAAATTATTGGTTCACGTTTAAAATGCAACTCTAAGCGGAGTTCTATGATTATTTGAAGTGTCTGTCTGAGTTCAAAATATTAAGTCTTTTCTTAGCGAATTTATGGTCGATTAGGTACACACTGAGTTACCTGGCTGTTAACAGACAGCTACATTTATTTATGTTTATCTGTCTGTTATTTGTCTGTCCGTGTCTCCCGAACGGCTGAATATTCTGAACTCTCATTACCTACATAGCATTTTTAGTTTTGACAAGTACTTATCAATATATTTTATAACTGCTGTGTGTACCGTAAAATAATAATAAGGTTTAATAAATTTTCAAAATAAGCTACTAATTCAAGTAACCTGTATCATAGGAACAACTTTTCTTATTGTTTCACATTTTTTTTTACATTGTAATGTCAATAATTGAGATAATGGCTCAAGAAAAAGAGGTTATTTAATTAAATTACACTTAAAATCAATTCGCTAACAGTAATATGCTATTGTTTGATATAATTGACAACCTTTACGTACACTCAAGTGCTAAGGTATCCAGTCGAGAGAATTTTATTTTGACTAAATATCGTCGCTTGGACGACTTGTGACTTGTTGCGATTCAATTCTAATCGAACAGAACTAAATTGTTTTTGTGAACTAAACAGGTTTTTTTGTCTGTGTAAAAAGCGAAACAATAATTGGAATGTTTTACAAAAAACTTAAATCGACTTCAAAGTACACTAAAAAGTAATCAAATCCTGATCTGATGACAATGGGACCAAACGGAAAGTGTACCCTTACAGCCAAAAAAAGAATTTTTCAAATCGGTTAATAAATGACGGAGTTATGAGGTATCAAACATAAAAAAGAAAAGAAACATACAACCGAATTGAGAACCTCCCCCTTTTTTTGAAGTCGGTAAAAAAATAGAAATACTGTAAGACTAAACATGAAACCTAACTCACAGGTTTATTGAAATGAATTAACAAGTAGATAAACTAGTAATAGCATGCCATGGCTTGACAACTGGTATTCATTTTGTTCTCGACTGTACAATGATCGCGGTCGTACAATCATGTTGAACCATCCTCTCGTGACAGATAGGTATATATATATATATATATATATATATATACAGCTATTTGATATTATCTACTTATTATTATGTAATTATGAAATAGGTTTCCGGTAATTACTAAAAAAAACTAAAAATAATTGTGTTACCTCGAATTTTATAATTTAATTTTGTCTGCCATTATTACAATATAATGTGTAGTTATTTCCACCTGCGGATTTCATAAACTACCAATTCCCACGGACATACACCTGCAAAGTGTCTTTGTGCGATGTGATGGGATCTTAACTTGTCCCGGTATAAACAGTATTCTATATGTTATTTCAGGTTATATCTACCCTCGTGCCTTTTTGATTGGTTGTGTTATTGTGTCGTTGAGGGGTCAAGAGATAACAAAAGCATTTTCGCATTTATAGGCAGGATAATCAAATTCTAAATCAGAATCATTAAACAATTTTTTTTCCATTGGATTTTTGACATTTCGTATTAATCAGCTAGTAGTAATAATAATATTTGTTTGTTTTGTTTACTTCTTTTGGTTACATGTGATCTCTTTTTGTTAATCCGATCCGATGTGAGTAACTAGGACACTTTATCGGGCTTTTATTCTGCATGATATTATTTTATTTGACTGTCATAATTTATACTTCCGGCTGAAGTAAAAACATGGAAATGAACATGTAGTTTGTAGAGCAAGAAAATGCCACGCAATTAAATTGCCCCATTGAATCTAAATAGAATCGGAGGTAAAACGAACGGGGGAAAATGACATCAGAGGAGTAATGTAACGGACTCTCCATGTCGACGATATAATAAATAAAGCATTCTTTTTGGTACGGTACCCAAAACAAATATATTTAAGTAAATGTAAACGTTATATAACACTTAATAAACTCGAGAGCAATGAATCCGGGTCACTTAGAGAAACCTATATATCTCGGAAACTAATAATACTAGCTGTGAGAAAGCGATTACGAAGCATGGTGTTCACCATGTTTCGATCTTGTCGTGCTGTGGTACATATGGTTCTGCCTATTTCTGATCTGCGTAGGATAGAGCCAGTTTCCTCGTAACGTCAGACAACTCTTTGTACTGTCAGCGACACACCGACAGCACAGTAAAGACAGAACCGACAGTCCTGGCTGTATCGCGCTGTCTCCGGCCGGTTTCCAGCTTTGTGAGAATTCTGGTGCATTCTTCAGGTGTAAGCCACATGATTACAGCTTTTATAATAAATATTGAACACTATCAATATGGTTTATATACCCACTTAAATTACAGATTAGAAACAAAAGCAAAATCAAATGCAGTAATTTCGTATGTTATAAATTTTAGGGTTCCGTTCCTAATTTTTCCAGTGTTAATTCAATCGATGTTTTGAATAAAATGAAATCTTTTATATTTTTCAGAGGTTAATACATTGTTGAAATGTTCATTGTATTAAGTAATCTTATCATTTGATATTAAGTCCCAGGATATTTATTTATTTTTCCCCCTTGATATACAGCATGATTTATTTTTTCGAGCCAGTATGGGCAACTTCTGAACTACAGGTCTTGGAGAAAAACGCTAAAAGGAATCCCGTGCTGAATTTTGAAGAAAATAAAAATGCCATTGAAATTTATTTAAAAAAAATTGTCTTTTCGGAGATAAGGATTGTTTGCAAAAATTTTTTTTTTTAAAAATTGGTCTTGGTCATAATATTAATAAACTTATGGATAACAATCTTGCTCACAAGTTGCTAGAAGTTATCCAAAATATAATTTTATATTTTCCTTGACCATGGTTTTATCCTGCGTAAAGTTTGACGAGGTGGAGCAGATCTCGCAGGGACCTCACTATGTTTAGCCATAAAGAATTAGCTCTTAGCATTCTAACAAATAATTAGAGGTCAATTTTTGTGACCCGGATTGTTGTGCATAATTTTGTTCGTATTGTGACGTGAAGCAGGAAAAGAAATTTCAAAATACTAAAAAGTTTTTTTTTTTTCTAAATGGCATCTATTCTTCCTTCAAAATTTAGCTCGGGGTTCTTTTCAGCGTTTTTTCTTTGTGTTCGTTTGTTTCTGTAGTTCGGATGTTGCCCTACTGGCTGGAAAAAAAACACTTGTATAAGAAAGAAAGAAAACAAAGAAAAAATTATCATTTGCCACCCTCCTTAAAATTAACAACATATTTAATATGAAAAAACCGGCCAAGTGCGAGTCAGACTCGCGCACCGAGGGTTCCGTACAAACCTGTAGGTATATAAGTAAATGGTAGCATAGACCTGAGTATTTGATATTAATTTCAATTTATGACGTATTAAAAAAAAACTACTTACTAGATCTTGTTCAAACCAATTTTCGGTGGAAGTTTCCACCGTAATGTACATCATATATTTTTTATAGATTTATCATTCTCTTATTTTAGAAGTTACAGGGGGGGGGGGGGGACAAACATTTTACCACTTTGGAAGTGTCTCTCGCGCAAACTATTCAGTTTAGAAAAAAATGATATTAGAAACCTCAATATCATTTTTGAAGACCTATCCATAGACTTAAGGGTTAACCCACACTTAAGGGTGCGATGAAAAAAAAAATTTGAGTTTCAGTTCTAAGTATGGGGAACCCCCAAAATTTTTTGTTTTTTTTCTATTTTTGTGTGAAAATCTTAATGCGGTTCACAGAATACATCTACTTACCAAGTTTCAACATTATAGTTCTTATAGTTTCGGAAATAAATGGCTGTGACATACGGACGGACAGACAGACAGACAGACATGACGAATCTACAAGGGTTCCGTTTTTTGCCATTTGGCTACGGAACCCTAAAAAAGGGAAATACGGGAATTTGTAACTACATAACTTTGGGTAGGTACAGATATAACTAATTATTAATTTAATTAATTGGTTTAGACTCTGGTTAAGATTCCACCAGTGTGTGTGGAATATCCCAGGATATTTATTATTATTATAATTTTAGAGGACAGATTTACCACCTTCACATATTGACGGAGAACATTGACGTGTAAAGCCGAATTAATGAAAATTAAATGTTAATTGATTAATATCTAATTACAGAACCGGTTGTGTCACGGCCGTCCCGGACGGTAATGACACACTTGCAATGGTAGCGTTTGTAAATCAAGTTCAAGAATGTGTGTGCGTCGATAACTGCTTGTATAACGAAGATTTTAAAATGGCGGCTTGTAATTGTATTTACACATTGTACAGATTTACAGATATAAATCTAAATAGATGACGCTGTAAAATGTTATTCGCTAGCCAAAACGGTACACATACAAAGGATAGAGGGACTTGCGTTATCGATTTATTAGATACTAGTGATACCCGCCCCAGCTTCGCACGGGCATTTAATGTAGATACAATTTCCTCTTTATAGCAAATCATTATGATTAATATTTTAAAAGATATCAGAGATTTAAAAATAGTAAGAAATAGTGTTCGCGAAATCGCGATACCGTGACCAGAAGCGCAGGCGGGCCGCGGAAATCGCTACCATGCTGTGCCCTGACTCCTGACACCACATGGTCAGTCGTGGTCTGGTGGTAAGTCCGACTCGCACTTGGCCGGTTTTTTATAGTCACCAAAATCTAATTCGCATCGTGCTCGCAGTGTGCTCGTTCGAGTCGAGGCTCGTGCTCGGTTCGCCAAGCATGGACGCACCATAATATTGAAATTATTGTTCAAAAATAAGGGTTTTAGGTATGTTAGGAACTAGTAGGTATTATCTTAGTGTGTGTATCTGTTTGCTTCCATAAATAGTCGCTGACGAAAGTAGGTAATAGATATTAAGGAAGCCATGTTGTTCGCCTTGATATCGAATAGTCAAGGAGTGAAACTGTAATCGAACCGAATTTTTAAGCTTTAGTTGCATAATTAAATCGAGAAAAGACGCATGTAGAGTTAAATTGTAACTCATTTGCTTAATGAAAAAATTATTAAAAGAAACAAAAAACCCGACTGCGTAAAACAAAAATTAGCTGAAAAGAGAAAAACAAGCTCTGGAATATTACTTGAATGTTATAAGGTATTGCAGTCGGGGACAAACCAATAACCTAGGTATGTTTTTTTTTTGTAATATTTGTTTATCCCCGACTGCAATACCTTATAACATTCAAGTAATATTCCAGAGCTTGTTTTTCTCTTTTCAGCTAATTTTTGTTTTACGCAGTCGGGTTTTTTGATTCTTTTAATAATTTAATTTATTTCAGACTTTTTAGTTCTATACAGAATGAGTTGTAAGTATTAGTAAGTAAATGAGTGGTACGGTAAAGTAACGCTAACACCCATCGCAACTCTGTTGAGTTACGTACGGTACCGCTCATAGTACCTACTGTCCTTGCATTAAACGTGGTTTTTTGCAGTTTACGTCAAAATGGTCGCACAAAAGTATTGCAATATATACATATATGGAATGGGCTGTTCAAAAGCTTTCATTTGATACCCATATTGTTATAATAACGAAATTTTTGTTTTTAATACTCCCCCTCTTTTCTTATCCGTAGACGCCATATAAAAACAATATACCCTATGACACTCCCACAGTCAAGGCGAATCTAACGACACCTCATATGCTTAAATCCATCAAGCCGTTTAGGCTGCAGAGCGTGCCAAAGAAATAGACATACATACATACATACATACATACATACATACATACATACATACATACATACATACATACATACATACACTCGAAAAACATAACCCTCCTTCCGGGTCAGTCGGGTAAAAATAGTATATTTCATTACGAGTGCGGAAAGCCGGTTCCGCACGTGTACTGAACAACTATTTTTAGTACAGTTGCGAAAAAATGAAGCAATTTAATAAAATAATAAAAACACAATAAACTCAACTAACTAATCATTTATTTCTTATAAAAGTCATAATTGAAAAATGAAAAATAAAATGGTATTTTTTTTTTTTGTTTAATTTTTTTTATTTGGTTTTCCCAATGGAGTACAGCATGGGGTTCTTCAAAAAGGGTGTGAAGAGATTTCTGCAGGGTCGGCAACGCGCGCGTGATACCCCTGGTGTTGCAGGCGTCCATAGGCTACGGTAACCGCTTACCATCAGGCGGGCCGTATGCTTGTTTGCCACCTAAGTGGTATAAAAAAAAATAAAAAAAAATAATAGACGTTATTTTGACAGTTGGGAACGAGAATGCACGAGTGCGAAAAAGGTAAAGAAAAAGCTTGAGTATGTAATAAATAGCCCACATCCCGAACGCTATAAGTCCCTGCAATACGCCACTTTTTGGACAACTGTATTAAAAAAAATGTTTTTAATTGCATAATTAAAAATCGAGTAAAAGACGAATGTAGAATTCATTTATTCATTTGAATATTTAATAAAATATAGATGTTTTCTTCCATAATATACGTGTCTCCATATGATTGCAGTGAACGATCGTTCAGCCATATACAAAGGAAGGTGGCATGAAGAAACCTTACTAAAGGATAGAAGAAATTATGATGGATTTGTATGGTTTTTACTAGAGCTCCCAGATTTCACTCCAGCTCCTTCAATGGAAGAAAACAGAAGATTTAGACAATAAACTTCTTCAATTCAAGTTACTCTCGCGTTTCAAAAGGGTGTAAAGTTACTTTATTCAATAAACCAACACCGGTTCTATTATTTTTATTACCGACTCCTTTGACTGTTTGGCGATCTGCGCGGGCGAGGAAAACAATAGAAATCAAATTGTTATTTTTTAACCACATGTCAAGCGATAAAGTAGCAGCATAGAGTGAATAATATACTAGCAGGTAAACTTATTTATTAAAAAATTAAAATAACTTTTGACCCCTTTGTATGGTAAGTATCTATTTCAAAGTTGGTTTATTATGGATGCACTGCATAAATAACTTACCTAAGAATAGCGACACTCATAGTTTGAACACTAGAAATAAGCACAAACTTGCTGTACCTTTAACTCGGCTCAGCAAAGTCCTTAACTCTTTCAAGGGGCAATGTATACGTTTCTATAATAAAGTACCCAAAGAAATCCAAGAGCTACCTATACATAGATTCAAAAAGATGGTAAAACAGAAGTTATGCAAGAAGGGGGTATATACTATAAAGTACTATAAAGTTTCTGATTATGTAGATGACAAGAATGCATTTGAATGAATTGTTCGCTTCGCACGCTATTGTTATATATATTTTGTAAATTGTAATATTTATAAGTACACATAAAAAAAAAAGAATACTTGCTGAGTTTCTTGCCGGAGTCTTCTCAGTTCAAGTTGTATTTGGAACCGGTGTAGAGTCATTTGTTAACATTCATAAGAGCCCTATAAGGGCCTAATTTGAATAAATGAATTTTGATTTGATTTGACATATAGGTGCCAGTTCCCGTCTATGCTCCGTGCTTATCACCTTCGGCCATATGCAAATCTAAAAACCTACAAATAATCGTATGGATGTTTCTCGTTCTATCTCGTCCTTATGGCTAAACGTACGCAGGACTTTTCAACCCAAGGAAACTCCGATTTGGTAACAGCATACATATAAATAGTGTTTGTTTGGTCACTTATTCATTTAACTACGTTTACATGTATCATATTTTAAACAATCGGGAATTACGTTGCTTATATCACCTACCAGATTAGATTCCCAAGTGATCCTTGTAAATATATTATAGTAGCTAAAATAGACACTTTAGTACCGTGTCACATTACGAAATTCAGTTTCCATACAAACTGTCAAGAGAATGTTAATTGATTATTTATATGAAAAGGTACTAAAATGATCATCTACATTTGACGCTGTCTGAACCTATGTTTGGAAGGAGTCATCAACTAATCATTAGGGTAGACTACCAGGTGGATAGTTAGTCTAAGACTACCTAGTTCCATTCCATACCGATTATTTCACGTGAACGCGTGTTTCGCTTTGTCATCTCAGTGCATGATAATTCATTCTCCAACGTGTAATTATGTGATTTACTGGCTTCTGATCTATTAGTGTATTACACGTATTCATTAGAATTAAGATAATCACAGCCCAATTAGCGCTATAGCCACTTATTGCAAAAAAAAATGATGACTCATGAAATATATCGTAAACAAGGTAATATTATGTGAGTAAGTTACATGTTTAATGTATATGGTAAACAACATGGGGAAGTAGCTTGCATTTATTTTTATTGTTTAATCCTTTAAATACACGGTAAAAAAATAACAATTTAAAAAAATTCATGCGAACAAAACAGGTTAATAAAATATTTAATCAGATAAGTAGTTAACAACGAACGGCAAATAAATTATTAAATATTCATACAATGTAGGTACCCAAACAAAGAGGTCTGTAGGTTTAATCAACTCAAGTAGGTATGTAGTATTAGGTATTACTCATTTTGGGAGTACGCCAACTTTTGATAATCACAATGGAGACTTGTCGTAATAAATTGTATTTTATTCTTTGCCTCGACAATTTAATGGTTAGGTAGATACGTTTGTTTAATTTATTTAATTTTATACACATTATTTTTAAATTATTCATTTATTCACTGTAGTTAATTAAGCTAAATTAATAGCCAACGAAGGTAAATAAATAGGTAATAGGAGTTAAATAGATATGTCACCGTATTTTTGTAAAAATCGTTAGTTTGTAATCTACCTAGCGAGATTATAAACTCCGATATATTGTGAACTGTACCATACTGCTTACAATATAACGTATTAATTTTCGATAGTTTATAATCTAACGTTGTCAAACCGTCATATTGTAAACCGTCCCTGATTGATCAGTCTTGGCGGTAGTTCGTTCTGTATTCATAGAGTTAGACAACAAACATAGGAGTTAAATAAATGAAATACACATGTAATTGTTTGAGATATTTATGTCAATCAATTATTTTTTTTTATTATTGCATTGCCGCCAACAAAATGTGTAGCATTGGGTAGTGTTAGTACTTTAAACTATATACATGCTTGCTAGCTTGGCCCGAGCGACAGTCCCAAAGAGAGAGAGCCCAAAATTTGAGCTCCATAGAGCCCAAATTACGGCAATGGTTTGGCCCCAACGATTGATCTAGTTGTTTACAGACTTCACTGAACAGACATTATATATACAGATATAATAGTTCCTTGGACTATAGGATAAGCTTATAATGCACAAAATTTTATTGGATGGAAAACATCTTATCACGTATAGGTACTTATTTTAAGAAACTCATCACATTTTTAGATTCTTCTGACGCCATATCACAAATTTCTTTTACCCGATTTCATCATCTAAAATTATGTTGAATGTAATGCTAATGGTGCATCCATGCTACGCGAAGCGAGCACGAGCCGAGCGTCGAAAGAACAGGATTCGTTCGTTGCTCGCAATTTCAAGCGTGGACGTACTTAACGAGCCTACAACGAGCGCGATGCGAATCCCTGTGTTCGTGAAAAAACTGACAATCGGGCGGAGCGCAGTCGAGCACGCTACGAAGCCTCGTTCGAGGCTCGCAATCCCGTCCACGTTATCGAATCGTGCTCGCAGTGTGCTCGTTCGTGGCTCAGCTCGTGCTCGGTTCGCCAAGCATGGACGCACCCTTTACCGGTAGGGCGACGAAAGGCGACGATATGGGAGTCTGGAGTTTGGGTGTGACTGGTAGTTTGGGTGATATTGATAAATTACGAATAATTTAATCATTTTTGTTTGCTCAATACCTATGCGTCTTTGGACACGTAGGATATAGTTATGTAGAATTACTTAATTCAAATAAGCTATGTGTAAGCGAGAGAGCAGTAGTGTTGTAACGTTGACCCAGACAGTGGACATTAGGTTATTAGGTCGCTATTCGATATGATATAGAGACATTGCACACTCATTGTACCTAATAAACTTTATAAAATGAAGCTAAAGCGGGATGTCGACAACGTGTGGGTGATTCTCCCGGTGTCTCGTGGTACTCAGAGTTTCCTACTACAGAAAACCGACAAAAAATCATACGTCGTTGTTCGATAGTCCGCAGATTGACTTAGCTTCGTCGCAATAACGAATATAATATAATTAACAAACTCATTTATTAAATAGGTAGGTATAGCAATTTCTAAAATTAATTATAAGAAAATCATTTTTTTAAGTAATTATGATTTATTGACCAATCAATTTACCTACGGCTTTGCTCTTTCGCTAGTCATTCAACTTTTCCCGCAAAAGATAACCTTTTAAAAGTAGTGTAATCAATTGTACGCTTGTTTCATAACAAACTAGTTTCAGGTTTTGAGTTATTTCAATAACACTTTTTTAAGGCGATGATGGCTCAGTGGTAGTGACGTCGGATACCGAGACGAAGGTCCCGGGTTCGAATCCTACGATGAGCTTGAGCTTTCGGTGAAGGAAAACATCGTGAGGAAACTATAGCACGGTGGTAGGGTACTTTGTAGTATCCATCTGGCTGGCTACCAAACTCAAGTTGAAAATCTGTCGCCAAGCACCTATGGCACCCTATGATGTGTTGCTGCACTTGACAGCCAGTTCCCGTGATGAAAGTAGCCTATAATACTGAGGGATAATGTCCTATAAGTGAAAGAATTTTTCGAATCCGACTGGTACTTCCAGTGATTAGCCCGTTTAAACAAACAAAAAAACTCCACAGCTTTATTATATTATTAGTAAAGATTAGATTAGTATAAGTATAGATTTCATATTCGCTCGTTTAAATGCTAACCCTTTAAAAATATTTTTGAACCAAGCTTCTTAAAAGAACAGAGTAAATAAAATATTCTAACTACGTACAATTAGAATCTTCGACACGTAACAGATTTATGGTGACAGTTCGAACAAGAGGCTCTCATTTAACTATATACCTAGGTAGTTGATACATTAATGTTGACATACATGTGTAGAATATCCTATATATATTTTTAACCGACTTCAAAAAAAGGAGGAGGTTCTCAATTCGGTTGTATGTTTTTTTTTTTTTTTTTTTTTTTTTATGTTTGTTACCTCAGAACTCCGTCATTTATGAACCGATTTTTAAAATTCTTTTTGTTTGAAAGGGTACACTTCCCGTTTGGTCCCATCGTCATCAGATCAGGATTTGATTACTTCTTGGTGTACTTTGAAGTCGGTTTAAGTTTTTTGTAAAACAGTCCAATTATTTTTACGCAGGACCTTATTGGTTATCTTATACATGGACTAGCACTTGTTGAATTTATTAAACAACTTTGTGATAATACCGAGTAGTTTTAGCTATCAGCTCATAGTAGAATAAACTAAACCTAAACTCCAGGTTTAGTTTTTCAATGGACTGAAGTACTTTACCACACAATTCTACGACACTTCCCGCTTGAGAGCTTGCTCGCCGATTTTTCCGCTTGGCTAAATTTTGGGCCGTTATCTTCTTGTCAATTAAAAAAAAAGCTACTACATAGCAAAGTAATTTTAATTTACTTTAAATTGGCAACCTTAGAAACGATTCAAAAGCGAAAGGTCATCGACTTAACCAGGCAGAATCCATCTCGGGTAGTAGGTACCTAAGAAGTTCTCACTCACGCATGCATAAATTCATGTTTTGTATAGAGTACATTCTTTTTTTTTATTAACCGTCAAGGCTTGGGACATAAAATATATCTTATGCACAATATGCACATATCATACCCAGGGGGCCTACCACAAGCTCTTAAAACAAGGTTAAAATAACCTTATTTTGCGTTTTCGTACCATGACATCCTTAAAAATAAGCTTATTATAGGCATAAAACAATATTGTTTTGTTAGCAGGTTTGATGACGTCACCTCTAATCGTTCATTCAAATCGTACCATGATGTGTCTTTTGACAACTAGCATTATGGTTTTTATGTCAATTACATATATCAATCAAAATATAACATTATATACGCGACGAATTATCCAAATTTATGATAAAAATATCTATTATTATAGTGATATAAAGTCAGTAGATCGTATTTATTTAACTTATCGAATTAATTGTGTATCTCTAGCCTTCTAGCTTTTGCCATCTAGCATTTCAAGATGGCAAATGAATATGAACTATTTGTGTTTTTGGAAGCAAATACCAAAGAAGCCAATAATAGATACACGAAAGCGACGTGGTATGCATCTATGCTACGTGAGGAATCAACACTTTCGCATGCAATGGACCAAAATGCCATTTGCTATCGAAACCATACGACCGTATGGGTTTGAAGCTCACCGAGTCGCTCGCATATTGTCACCAAAATAATCGAGGCCTCGGGCGGGGAGCTTTTTCCGCCAACGCATTAGCTTGGCTAGTCTGTTGGAAACCTTGCCGATAATCTACGGCAGCCTAGAGGAAAATTTATATACGAGTAGTACGGCAGCCTAGAGGAAAATGTATATACGCTAGATTGTATTTCATTTATTTGTTGTAAATATTTAATATCGTATAGATTAAGCTTTACTGTGATTGTACTGTATCCATAAACGTTTATATACCTAAATACACATAATGTTTCATTGTATGACCTGCAACTACAGTAGCATTCCTGACAAAAGGTAATAAATAAAAATATGTGTTGATTCCTGTGGTAAATTCTTTATTCATATAATTTAAAGACAATAGGTACCTGCCTAGACTATAGGTATTAAGACTGAAGTGCCATACATAAATATAAACCTACCTAGGTATATATTTATGTATGAACTTTGTCTCAGTTTTTGTAATGACCAAGAAGTGCTCCATTGCTTTGCTAGTTGAGGATTAGGTACCTATTTCTCTCCAGCACATTTCTTAGAGTAGTTACTTTGAATTCCGGCGAATTCTTCACTGCAAAATGAATAAAATAATACTTGAATTACTTCTGTTTGTAACCATGCCATATTAAATTTCATTCACTGAATATCACTATTGAACGGCGGCCCCTTGCCTTGTTTTCATATTGACCTAAGTAATATTAATTCAAGTAATATAAAAGTCGATATACATAAAATAAATATTTGTATTATTTCAAAATATGTAGTGCAACAGGGCACATTGAGTTTCAAAATTCGTGCGTCACAATTGACAAGTATTTTTTTTGTCCCGTTCCATCCTATAGGGCCATCATCTTCTCTCACAAAATAACCTTATTGCCAGACTGTTTTGTTTTCACCTTATAATAATATTACTTTGATTCGTACCATGAGCTCAATCGTTCAACATTGATATAACATTGCTAAGTGCCGAGAAAGAATGAATGATTTGTAAGAATTTGTCTATGGCTTGCTACAACCTGATAAAAGATAAAAAGAAATAACGATATATTAACTGTATAGTGCCATTTCTTTCACACGTTGGACCGAAATCATTTGAGATTCTTCATCTTTTAGCAAAGTATTAAATTAAACTAATTGTAAAGTGTAAGTAACTAAAAGAATAAAATATTTTCGAGTAATTTCTATAAAATGCATACAAATATTTTAAAATGTTATTATGAAGAGTAAGGAAATTAATTGAAAAAATATATAGACTGCCGACTCTAGATTATCAAATGAAATGAATCGGAACAAAATATTTACCTGTCATTCTTGTCATACTCAAATGTCTAATAAAGATATCCAAGATATTTAGTTAAATATATTTGTTTATGTAATTTAATAACAAACAAAGTGCAATCAATATGGAAACATCTTAATAGTATATTCGACAGTAATATTCAGTGCATGAAATTTAAGATGTCATGGTTATAAACATTTGTAAGTTGCACAAATGTTGCAATTCATTTTGTAGAGTTGTAGCCGAAGAGTTCGCCAGAGATCCAGTCAGCAGGTAGAAATGGTTAAATACAAACAGACCAAAAATACCGCCTTCAATCGATATCTACAAGCGAAGGAGTACTCTCAAAAAAGTGTACGTAGATATGGAGAGGCTAGTCTAAAGTGAAGTCTAAGAACCTATAAACGCTGAAATAAAGTTTGAATCTGTATCTGCAAGATTGTTTGATGCCATACTTATATTGTGTATAATTATCTTAATCTCATTAAACTTATGTGAATAAAGAATGTAGGTACATAATAATTTCGTGTTTTTATTCATTGTGTTATTGACAGGAATCCTACTGTAGTTGCAGGTCTTGGAATTAAACTTATTATGTGTATGTAGGTATATAAATATTTGCCGCTGTTGTCGATCATCGACAAGGTTCCAGGTTCAAGCTCGTTATTGGCAGTGTTTCCTCTTTGGATAGCCAAGCTAATGCGTTGTCACAAAAAGCTCCCCACCAACCGGTTTGCCGAGGTTTTGATGATAATGTGTGAGCAAATCAGCGAGCTTCAGACCCCCACGGTTCTATCCACAGCCACAAAGGCTACAGAAAGTTAGGTCCAATGGATGTGTATTTTAGAATTTCCCGCACGGTTACATCTGCTCTGCAACAGTATAGCAGATTGTTGTGAGTTGAGTTTTCAATACAAATATATAATACTTAATTAATATTTTACTACATTAGATGGTTAAAATGATTATCTTTATAGATTATTATAAGTCTGTCGTCTGTCCGTCTGTTGACAATAATATATTCCATCCAGGCTAATGTAGGTTACGACCAATTTTAGAAAATTTGCCAGAGAATCTAGGTAGTTTGGATTCCAGGAACACAGGGACTACTCTGTGTACTAACACTGCAGGAAAGTTAACTTTATGGATTAATCTGGGGTTATTCGATGTACGTTGGTTATAATGAAAACAGGATATTAATAGTGGGTAGGTACCTAAATGAAAAGTCACTAAATATATAAACACGCTATTTAAAGCTCCGCTTCATCTAAATAAATCTAAGGCTAAGGGTCGAGGGATCGATATTACTAACGTAGATGCATAGTTGTGTAGTGAACAACAAGTGCAATTAAAAACTTTATAAACAATCGGTTCTGAGCAATCGGTTATATTATTTTGGGATGATACCTAATCTCGCAATCCCGATATATTCATTCTATAAGTAAATAAATTCGATATAATTACTTTATATGACACTATAATAGATTTTTATAACATAAATTTGGAAAACAATGTTATTTTCAGCTTGTAAATACAACGTATATAAGATTGCTAAATTTGACATTAAAACAATAATGTTAATTGTCAAAAGCTTATAAAAAATAGCTCATGGTACGAATTGAATGAACCATTATGGTAAATAAACAAGGTTGTTTTCATGCATAAAATAAGCTTGTTTTAGGGACATCATGGTACGAAAAGAAGAATAAGGTTGTTTGAAAGAGCGAGAGAGTATGGATGAGTGACAGAGATGAGAATTGTTAAGAGAGAGAAAGTTGCTTAGGCCCATAGCGTTATTTCTTTTCATCTTTAGTGAGCCCATAGACAATTCTCAAAAATCATTCGTTCTTAGCAGGAATATAACAATCATATAACAATAGTGTTTGGTAGAGGTCATGGTACGAATATTAATAAGGTTATTATATGCTGGAAACAAAACAGTATTGCAATAAGGTTGTTTTGTAAAAGATGGGGGTAGGCCCCCAGTTCCTCGAAGAACTTGATTAACAGGTTGGGTTTAATTTTATCATATAGGTCTTTAATGGCATTACTAAATTCTGTCTGTGACTAAATTATACTTGTTAATTATATAGTGGTGTTTGGTACCTACGTGGTACCTACTTATATTATCTTTTTCCGTTGGCCTTAGACATTGCTTAAAGCCAATCCAACGTATTTAAAGAGATCAATGGATTTTTTTCAAAGTCAAAGTCAAAGCCATTTATTCAATTTAGGCCCTAGTAAGGCACTTATGAAGGTCAAAGTTACTGAAGTTACCACCAGTTCGTAAATCGGCCTTCAACTGAGAGGAACAGGCAAAAAACTCAGCAAGTAAACATTTTTATATAGAAGTTTTTTTTTGTAAAGAAATAATAATAGAGTTCGTTCTTTAGCGATAAGACCGCCCATTGTACAGTTAATTCTTTTCTTTCTGTTTTGTTAACTGTTTTTCTGGTGTACAATATAGAGTTATCTATCTATCTATCTATAATAATATGATAATCGAGTCGCAAAATAATTAAATAACTATACTTAATCGATTTATTCATGCATTACACACATCAAACGGGCAATAACAGTACAAACTCTATTGACTCTATCAAAGTCAAGATCATACGCCATCAGTATACTAATGATATGCAACTTATAAGGTATCTTATACCCTACATCAAGTGAATAAAGACTATTTTACAGTGTACATATTTTACGTACGTGTAATTTATGACGGTCATTAATCACACTTCGTTCCCAAATTCTCAATGAGAACTATCTATGTAAAAGTATCGTCCATTGATTGTTTTTATTTTATTAAGTAAACAGTAGTATCAATGGAGGCGATGCACATGAGTTTAAAATTTCCAGAAAAAATACCTTAATCACTATCCCCCTTATTAATAAATAAGGTGTAAGTCAGTCTAATAATACCCAGGTATTAAGATGTGCCTCATCTGGCTTGGCCGTTTCACTACTACAAGAACTATTGTATAACAAAAAACCGGCCAAGTGCGAGTCAGACACGCGCACCGAGGGTTCCGTACAAACCTGTGGGTATATAAGTAAATGGTAGTATATAACAGAGTATTTGATATGGATTTCAATTTATGACGTATTCAAATAAAACTACTTACTAGATCTCGTTCAAACCAATTTTCGTTGGTAGTTTGCGTCGTAATGTACATCATATATTTTTTATAGATTTATCATTATCTTATTTTAGAAGTTACAGGGGGGGGGACACTCATTTTACCACTTTGGAAGTGTCTCGCGCAAACTATTCAGTTTAGAAAAAAATGATATTAGAAACCTCAATATCATTTTTGAAGACCTATCCATAGACACCCCGCAATTATGGGTTTTGTTAAAAAAAAAAAAAAGAGTTTCAGTTCTATGTATGGGGAACCCCAAAAATTTATTGTTTTTTTTCTATTTTTGTGTGAAAATCTTAATGCGGTTCACAGAATATATCTACTTACCAAGTTTCAACATTATAGTTCTTATTTTTTATATAGTTTTTTTTTATATTTTATTCATATAGTTTCGGAAAAAAATGGCTGTGACATACGGACGGACAGACAAACACACAGACATGACGAATCTATAAGGGTTCCGTTTTTTGCCATTTGGCTACGGAACCCTAAAAAGTAATGAACAGTGAATAACAACCCACATATTTTGACTACGGTGTGTAGAGTTTGTGAAGTTAGGGCTTGTAGAGTTAGGTCATGTATAGTTATAAACTTGGCTCTACATGAGGGTCTTGGCAACATTTTACATAAAAATTTTTTTGGTGAGTTTGTTTATATGACTTTAGAAAGTGACGGATATATTTTAATCCTAGGTATTACCTCAGAGTATATAAATACTACGTGTATTACTATACTTGACTTAAACCTTATTTATTAATAAGGTGGTATAGGTATAGTATGTATTCATATTTTATGTTTCAGTTTTATTTTTCGTTTCTCTTCCTCATGCAATGTCTTGTAGGGGTCAGTATGTGTGTGTGTGTGTGTGTAGTGTGTAACAACGTCATTATATTACAATACTTAATTTTTATATAGGTTGTTATCGTTTCCATATCGATTATTTTGTTTTAAGTTGTTTTTTTTATACCGTGGCAAACAAGCGTATACGCCTGACGGTAAGCAGTTACCGTTTTTTTTTAATTTATTTTTTAATATATTTTGAATTGTATTCTGTTTCGTAACTTCAAGCTTAAATAATGCATTATTATGTATTGTATTTCGTGCTAATGAACTATGTACTCCGAATACCGATAGGTACGACTTCAATCTAGGTTAGTAGAAGCATTGCATAGGTAACCTATATAATAATCAGAAGAATATTTTTAAATATCCTTGATAATTCCCTGATGAATACTCTAAATTGGCTTGGCCTGGTGATTACCAAGAAAATCAGTCACTTGACAAGATTTTTTGTTGTTTTACGGTGTTTATATATTTATCAGTGAAACTCTCGCATTTGTTTTGGTGTCTCCAGGGAGTCTCCACTCTCCAGGGACAACTACATGGTTTCAAATCCGTATTCAATAGAATTTTGCTATTGTATGATTTCTTCAGTAAATCTTCAGTATTCACTATCTTATAAAACTCTATGTTAACCTTTTTGTAAACGTTCCTGAGCTTTCATACTACTTGAGTTATTAAGGCATCTCTAAAATCGTATTGAGTTTTTGAGTACCTACTTAGTTATATTTTTTTAGTAGATTTTTGATTATCATCAACCACACAATGAGAACGTTAATAAATATAGCGGACAGGTAGTTTTATTTGACAGCGATGCGCTGGACGCACACTGATATTACCTTATATATTATATATATACCGAACACGGCGAACGAATCGAAGTCAAGGAGTGCTCGCACAAATATCCGCACCGAAAGAATCGACCGCGCCGAAAGAATCGACCGCGCCGAAGAAATCATTTATATTTCCTTTACGCCTGTCGCACAATATTTATAAACAACTCGCGTTTTGCTATGCAACTGATATAATGCGATGCGATGCGATCGGTCGAGTCGACCGCATAAGCCGTGCCGAATCTGATGACGTCATCCGAATTCGTTTAGGATTTCTGGGGTTCTTCCAGATTCGGACGATTCGACGCGGGCAAGTGTGCGAGCTTTCATAAGATTTCATATACAGAATTCTAAAATTCGTTTCGTTCGATGCGTTCGGCGCGTTCGGCTCGGATAAGTGTGCGTTCACCCCATGTAAATTTAGAATGCTTCTTCGACACACGTATCACTTGCAGTGAGGTAATAAACTTAACATAATCGGTATTATACCTATCATAAAACTTCTATGACGAAGTAAAGGAAAAAAAGTTCTATTACTACGATTGTGCAATAATATACAAAAAACATAGACATATAAAAAAATCAAGACGGAGTGTCACCTTATAAGATAGTGAAGCAAAAAATTTCCTACGTGTGCGTGAGTAAAATCAGTACTGGCCCAAGCAGGCACAAATGGTACTGAGCCTTATTGTCACTGTCAACGTCTCAATACGGAATGACAACCGATCGGCTTCCTATGGTCTATATGTGTGTGTGGGATTACCTTGTATTTACAAGAGCGCCGGCTTCCTATTACCACGGTACATATATTTATATGTACCGTGCTATTACTTGCGTCACTTAAGAACATCTGTGGTTCCGTCTTTCATTTTTTCATGGTCTGAGACAAAAAATGTATGTAAATGTACAGCAACCTAGAGATAATATACTAGAATATAATACACAGAATTATGTAAAATCTTCATAAAAAAATATTTTTTTGTCAATGTCACGTGTCTGTCACCATGTCAACGTCAATTTTAGTAAAAAAAAAACTGGTTGTATTTTTACCCGACTGACCCGGAAGGAGGGTTATGTTTTTCGAGTGTATGTATGTATGTATGTATGTATGTATGTATGTATGGATGTATGTATGTATGTATGTCTATTTCTTTGGCACGCTCTACAGCCTAAACGGCTTGACGGATTTAAGCATATGAGGTGTCTTTAGATTCGTCTGAACTGTGGGAGTGTCATAGGGTATATTATTTTTATATGGCGTCTACGGATAAGAAAATAGGGGGGGTATTAAAAACAAAAATTTCGATATTATAACAATATGGATATCAAATGAAAGCTTGTAAAGAGCCCATTCTATATATGTATATATTGTAATACTTTTGTGCTACCATTTTGACGTAAACTGCAAAAAACCATGTCTAATGCAAGGACAGTAGGTATAGTACCTACTATGTGCGGTTACCGTACGTAACTCACAGAGTTGCGATGGTTGTTAGCGTAACTTTACCGTACCGCTTATTTACTTACTAATACTTACAACTCATTCTGTATAAAACTAAAAAGTCTGAAATAAATTAAATTATTAAAAGAAACAAAAAACCTGACTGCGTAAAAATATAACATAATTTGGAATATAACTTGAATGTTATAAGGGCATGCAGTCGGGACAAACCAACAACCTAAGTATGTGTTTTTTTGTAATATTTGTTTATCCCCGACTGCAATACCTTATAACATTCAAGTTATATTCCAAATTCTATAGATTAAAGAGCTTGTTTTTCTCTTTTCAGTTAATTTTTGTTTTACGCAGTCGGGTTTTTTGTTTCTTTTAATAATTTAATTTATTTACTCATAAATCCCCTTCCTCGTAAAAAAAAATTACCCACAATTATTTTAAGTTATATGAAAATTCATTTTTGCGGTGAAACTTGGCTGAAACTATATTGACTTATTTTTCAAAAACCAATAACTTTTTGAAAATAATAAAACGTATATTATGCCTAAAATACATCGTATTCGAGCGATTGACACCGATGAACAAAGCATTTTATTACTATTTAGGGGGTGAAAAGAGATTTACCTCGAAACGTAAATCCTGTCAAAAAAATTACCAATAACTCTCTCTCCTCTTTCTCTCTATCATGTCTGTGACGCGGTTGCGGCCTGCTGGGAACGCTGAGATAGCAATAATGCATTTTTATAGTTTCCTTAATTTATTACCTACAACAACGCGAAAACCCGTTAGATGGTGATGGTCCTCTTATCGCATTCTTATCGCAATTTATCCCCGTTAGTTGGCCCTTCATTCATCCGATAAAATGAATACATAAAACTCTGATTATTTAAACAAACCACCTGACGAACTGGTACACCATCCCCCCATGACGTTTACCGCTTGGCCTTTGTAGCATTACCATTTATATTTTTTTTTATTTATTATTTATATTTATTTTTACTTGAAGTTTCTCGCGCGCGCTATCAGCTGTTAAGGGCATGACCCTAAATAAACATTTTTTTTTCTATTTGGGAAACTTGTTTGTTATTATGAGTAAAATCATGTGTCTAAGTGTCGTTTACTAATTTACCAGTCACCCTATATAACCATGCCTGGAAAGTTACGGGTTTCGGAGATATTGAGGTTCAAAGTTGCATTAATTATCTTTTTTTTGTAAACATGTGTTTATCATGTTATGTTACTGATATTTTGTCCAAAGTTACCTTCATACATTTCATTATAAACAAGACGATGAAATAATAACACGCAATGTTACTCCTACACGCTCAATCACGCACTTGGTGCGTTGGCTGGCACGCTCGCACGCACACACACTTGCATGTCGCGCTATGGATTACATTGCGCGGTAGCAAAAAATGCATTATAAAATTTCTCATAAATGAAAAATATTCCCCAACAATATTTTTAATGAAAAGTTACTTTAATTGGTGTCTAATATGCTTTCGTTACGGTTATTTCGCGGTTTTTACCCGACTGACCCGGAAGGAGGGTTATGTTTTTCGAGTGTATGTATGTATGTATGTATGTATGTCTATTTCTTTGGCACGCTCTGCAGCCTAAACGGCTTGACGGATTTAAGCATATGAGGTGTCGTTAGATTCCTCTGAACTGTGGGAGTGTCATAGGGTATATTATTTTTATATGGCGTCTACGGATAAGAAAAGAGGGGGGGTATTAAAAACAAAAATTTCGTTATTATAACAATATGGGTATCAAATGAAAGCTTGTGAACAGCCCATTCCATATATGTATATATTGTAATACTTTTGTGCTACCATTTTGACGTAAACTACAAAAAAACATGTTTAATGCAAGGACAGTAGGTATAGGACTCTGAGCGGTTACCGTACATAACTCACAGAGTGGCGATGGTTGTTAGCGTTACTGTACCTTACCGCTTACCTTACCGCTTTACTTACTAATAAATACAAATCATTATGTATAAAACTAAAAGGTCTGAAATAAATTAAATTATTAAAAGAAACAAAAATCCCGACTGCGTAAAACAAAATATTAAATGAAAAGAGAAAAACAAGCTTTTTAATCTATAGAATTTGGAATATAATTTGAATGTTATAAGGTATTGCAGTCGGGGATAAACAAATATTTAAAAAAAACACATACTTAGGTTATTGGTTTGTCCCCGACTGCAAGACCTTATAACATTCAAGTTATATTCCAAATTCTATAGATTAAAAAGCTTGTTTATCTCTTTTCAGTTAATATTTGTTTTACGCAGTCGGGTTTTTTGTTTCTTTTAATAATTTAATTTATTTTATACCCTGCACGTACATGTAAGCTAATTATAGGTCCGAATGTTTCAAGTAAAAGGAGACCAAGGTTCTAAAGAAGTCCTTTTGCAACAATAATCTGTACAATCAAATTATTACAGTAAAATGCAGTTACAAAAGTGCATTTGTGACATTTCTTATGTAATATTGTCAGGTTGTTTATGATGAAATGATGTCGTACTCACACTTTATAAATTTACACCAAGAAAGAATATTGTATTTTCTACTCATAAATGCTTAATAAAATAATATTTTTGTCACGTAAACAATGTCACAATTTAATGTTTGGAATGTCAGAAAGGTGCTCGATAAATTCGTAACCGATAAGTTTATAGCTATTTAAATAGGGGCGTTGTTTTTTTTACCAAGAATGAAGAGTTTTCTTTACATAGGGTTTTATAGAGTTTAGTTGAAAATACCTGTCAAACTGTTGATAATTCGAAATAATTTAAACCTTAAGTACACGATTTGCCAAGTATTTTCAACAAACTCTATAGAAAGAAAACTCCTCATTGCGAGTGTACCGTCTTTGTAAAACAAGCTCGAAAAGAAAACCGGTCAACACAGTTTTTCATAAAATTACATCTATCCGAAATAGGAATGTTACTGCAAATATGTTCTGAAAATAAAAGTACTTAATATATTTTTTTATGTTAAAAAAGATTTTTAAACATAAGATATGTAATTAATTTATCATTGCAACAGTCATGACGTCTACTTGAACAGATAATTATTTTAATATCAAGGAATAATAGATACTTACCATAAACTTTTTAATATTGTAATCTCAGATTGTAATATAATATGAATCTATTATCTAGTTATATTTTTTATTATAACACATAGCATAATAATTATTATTATGAGTAATTATGACGCAAACATAATTAGTAGATGAGAACTTTATACTCAGCTGTATTTTTACCCGACTGACCCGGAAGGAGGGTTATGTTTTTCGAGTGTATGTATGTATGTATGTATGTAAGTATGTATGTATGTATGTATGTATGTCTATTTCTTTGGCACGCTCTGCAGCCTAAACGGCTTGATGGATTTAAGCATATGAGGTGTCGTTAGATTCGTCTTAACTGTGGGAGTGTCATAGGGTATATTAATTTTATAAGGCGTCTACGAATCAACAAATAGGGGGGGTATTAAAAACAAAAATTTCGTTATTATAACAATATGGGCATCAAATGAAAGCTTGTAAAAAGCCCATTCCATATATGTATATATTGTAATACTTTTATGCTACCATTTTGACGTAAACTGCAAAAAAACACTTTTAATGCAAGGACAGTAGGTACCTACTGAGCGGTTACCGTACGTAACTCAAAGAGTTGCGATGGTTAGTAGCCTTACTTTACCGTACCGCTCAAATGAAACTAAAAAGTCTGAAATAAATTAAATTATTAAAAGAAACAAAAAACCCGACTGCGTAAAACAAAAAACAACTGAAAAGAGAAAAACAAGCTCTTAAATCTATAGAATTTTGAATATAACTTGAATTTTATAAGGTATTGCAGTCGGGGATAAACAAATATTACAAAAAAATACATACTTAGGTTATTGGTTGTCCCCGACTGCAATACCTTATAAAATTCAAGTTATATTCAAAATTCTATAGATTTAAGAGCTTGTTTTTCTCTTTTCAGTTGTTTTTTGTTTTACGCAGTCGGGTTTTTTGTTTCTTTTAATAATTTTTTAATGGAATATATAACTGTAGAAATATTTAATCTCACAAATAACTGAAACAAATATTTTTGCCGCACACTAATCACTTTACGTAATAACCGACACTAAACACGACTTGCAGAAACGGAGAAACTGGATTACTCACAGATTCAGGATGTTTCTGACTCCCCGAATTCAAATATAATTTTCCATCTTGGTTTCAAATAAAAAAGGTGACTGACGTTTCCGTCAAATTTGAAAATTACTCCAATCGATAAAATAAATGCCGTCAGTTTGTTGATGAAAAATCATCAAACGCCAGGAAAATCTTCGCTGCTTGCATTTCAATAATAAGAATGAATTTTAGGTGCCTTATGTTATCCCTGCTTATTAGGGAATTAATAAATATAAGGAAATTACGACTCCATATTATGTACTTCCATGAAATTCACGTCGATGTTACCAATGTGGGACTTGAGTGAACCTGAAAATTAAACTGCGTGGATTCGATCTCATGTACCTATATTTCCCAACTTGTTTGTTACAACATTGATTCACTTATTATGAAATACCAAACAGAATAATTAATTACTTCAATAAACTAAATCTCTTATAAAAAACTGAAGAGTTAGGCGTCTAGACATTGAATGAATTCCTGTCATATTTTCAAACAAACAATTAATCATATTATTCTTAATTTTACAAATCAGCCAGTACTAAAATACTGTGGCCAGTATGTAATGAAATAGACAATAAATAGGAGGCGCGCAAGTCGCCACAGGGATAATGACTCATGTCGAATTTAACAACGGACCGTATTTATACGAATAGGAAACTACCAAATTATTATAACAAAGTAGTTTTTTTTTATTATGTATAGGCCTGTGTTTGACCACAATCTCACCATGGTATGTGATGATGTGGCGGAAGGTGGTAAGCCGTAGTAAGTCGTATAAAAAAAGAAAACCCAAACGCTTTAGTTACGTTAATTCTTTATAAATGTTACACTCGGGGTACAGTACAGCGGTACTCAAAAGTGACGTCACGTTCGGGTATCAATTCCAATGGGGCGTTTTCGTCGCTCTCTGACTTTGACCACTTTTGACTCTCATTTCTGACTTTTCTAGTGCTCTAATTGCAATTGGTCCTACATTGTTGGAGTTCCTGGACAACCTTGCTGAGTTTCTTGCCGGATTCTTCTCAGTTGAAGGCTGAGTTCCGAACCGGTGGTAACTTCAGTAAATGTGACTTTCATAAGTTCTGGGGCCTAAATTAAATAAATGGCTTTGACTTTGACTTTGACTATGGACATTTGATCCCAACAAAAAACATGATCGATTGACATTAAAAAAAATAGTCATCGTCCCCTGGAATATGTACGAAATTAATTATAGTTACCGGTTGTGGTTACGGAGGTTGATGTACTTAAACAAACCAACCAACCTCTGTAGTTGCTACTACGAAAGTTGCTACACCTGCTACGTCGTGGTACTCGTGGTACACACGGCTACAGATAAAGCTATACAATTCCAGTATAAGCTGATCTCGCATTGTATAAGATTTCCGTACAATGGGAGGTCAGCTTATAGTAGAAATGTATAGCTTGATCTGTAGCCGTGTGTACAAGCTACAGCAGAGCATAGCATATGATGGAGCACATCGTTTGTCTGACCGTCTCGTAGTGATTTAATTCAGTGTTTCCTGCTTGGTACAGCATCTTATACAATGTTGCTATTAATTTATTAGTCAGTCCAGTTAATAGGACTATTGTGTCTGGACTGTATGTAACGAATGACTGAGATTTTTTCATATTCACACTTTTATTGCAATTGGCAAATTAGGTATATTCTAGGTAACCTTTAGTTTAATCCACTTCAGTTTCTTTAGGTATTTTTAACTCACTCTTGTGACTCCATCACGTACGCCATAATGGTTGAATAGATTTAAATACAGATAGCCTTATTTCGTCGCAGACAAAATTCATACATTAAGCTCATTAGTGTCATTAAAATATTTTTTATTCTATACACTTTATTTTTCTATTAGCATTTTTTCACATTGCAGTAAACATAATTAATATTCTTATAATTAGATTGGGGTATTATTCTAATTATAAGAATATTAAATACCCCTCCCAAAGTTACCAAATAAATAAACAATGTGACTGGATGAAACTTTTCTGGCATAGCGTCGTCTGTGTGCTTTGCTTCAAAATTGTTCATGACCCGAATTTAAATTACGATAACTTACGATATAGCTTAGCAAAAATCTACTTACTACTACTTTCCACAGGCCTATAGTTACGGAATATAAGTGTTTCCAACATTTCATTGACTCTACTTTTCATACCTACTGCAAACGGCCAGGCACCCAATCACCGTCTTTTGTTTCACATTCTTTACATTCATCAATTCCAAATCTTTTAATGAATTGAATTGTATATAATGAGTAACTATTTTACCAAAACATATTGGAATCACTTAGGATCTGCTGTGAATTCAAAAAAATGAATTGCGTAGCAATATTGCTTTAGCTTCCTTTTTAGCCCCCCAGGGCTCTAATGCCTTACTTTAGGTTTGGTTTGCATGCCATATAATTTGATGTTTTCGAGTGAAAAAGTATTTTTCAGACCACCTGCTCGAAACCAATAACAAAAATATAAATTGTTAATGTAGAGTAGAACACAAATAAAACGTTGTTACATTTTAATTATATAATTTTCCTAATTCTTATTTTAATTTCTGCCTTTAATACTCTAAAATATAACACAACTAAAAATGGCTTTTTTACTAAAAAAAAAAAAAAAAAAAGAGCCGCGCCTACCAGTAATAACAGCGCGCCTCCCCCGGCAATTTTTTTGTCGGTGCCCTCCTCTAATGGGTACTCATTTTTACCAACGAATGCCTAAAAACTGTGGGTCTTTAGTCATTATGTCCCACTCGCGAATGGCCCGCGGGCCATAGCGCCTATTCTATTTTATTTTCAAATTTTGCATTAGTCATTATGGCCCGCTGTCAAAACAAACAAAACACTATCCTATTTTTGGTACAGATGAGTGGAAAAGTGTTATGATAGAAATAATAAATAATTATTTCACATGGAAAATGAAAAATGGCATAACTAAGGAAACTAACAAATTCTGTCAAATTGATAAAGCTGTCATTTTTGAGTTGTGTTGGGAGTTTCTAAGCTGGTTGGAGAATATGGGAATAATATAGCTGTTTGTTCTAGTCTAGGTGCTTAAGGAACTAGTTTCAAAATATCGCAAAACGCACCATCTAAATTACATTAGACATTAAAATGAGAATTGTATAAACTATTTGATGCGATCTACCTATGACCTATCCTATACTAGTAAACGAGCAATATTTGTATGTATGTTTTGAGATCTCGAAAAAGGCTCTAACGATTTCGATGATATTTGCTATTATGGGGGTTTTGGGGGCGAAAATCGATCTAACTATAGATTTCATCTCTGGAAAAACGCGTTTCTCGAGTTTAAAAGCCAAACTCCGTCACCCAGGTATTGCTATGCTTGTCTATTTTTCTTTCTGGGTTTATATGCGTTATGCCATTAATCCAATTGCGATGATTTGATACAGACATAGAAAAAAGAAACGCAAAGCAAGCTGGGCATTATCTTGTTGCAAATATTATGTAGAAGTAGATAATATAGTCTAGTTAGACTCGCGTTGCTCATGTACGTAATACGAGTGATTACGAAGAAGTAGGAAATATCATATGATGCAAAATCAGCACGCAAGTATAGCAAGCAACTGAATATATTTTTTTAAATTATTATTATGGCATTCGCCTTGACACCGCATCTTTCTTGTCCTCATTTAAGACTCGTTTTTAAGAGTTCAAAAATATCTGCTGTCTCTATCTTTGAAATGCTGTTTATTTTATTAATGACTTCTTCTTTTAACCTGTTGTGTTAATCAATTTTGCCTATTTACGTAGTTTTTGGCAACAACGGTACAAAACTGAATCACCTAAGATATCTTTAAAAATATACGTACACCAATTTATTAATTTTCAAGTAATAACTGAACAATGTAAATTCTTATTTAAATATATTTTCAATTGGAGTAGGTACCTTGTTCTCGCAACATACGTTTACCGCTAAACGGTTCATTAACTATTGTTTATCTGTCCAATCTCGCAACTATTATCTGTGTACTTAGTAGGTATCTAGTTCTATGATAAAAATAATCAGCCACTCACTGCGCGATGTGATGCCTTCAGACACTTTCAGGGTGACGTTCGTGAACTCAATGTCGACGGGCCTCGGGGTGGGCATGTTCACCTGAAGTGTTCTGCAATCCTGGTGCTCCTTGCCACTCATCTTCTGGCCCAGGCCTTGAAGCATCGCAATTGCCTTTGCCATTGTCACAAATTAATGAATACTTCGCTGTTCTTAGTAGATCATCGTCAGAAAAAAATCCCCGTTATTATGCACTGCATTCATCAAAACTTGTTTCTGTACACCAATTTCTTTTGTTTTATTTTTATATTCGAAATTTAAATTATTTTTTTTATTTAGATCGCGTAAATTCCATAAATAATTTAGATATATTTTTAAATTTGGAATGGTGTTTTTTTTGCGTACAACTTTCTGATGTTGTTTATTTGCGCTTAGCGTGTGCGGGACAACGCGCGGTCGCAATCGGACTGCGAGAGCGCGTGTTCTTTCCACTCCACGTTTGTATCAATTCGATTAAACGAACTAGTGGCGTTAATGTAAAACGCATCGATGATCTTTTTAACGCGATGATTAGGTAGGTACTTAGTTCATAGATTTTTGTTATCTGTGTCAATGATTATACGCAGCGTTTATGTTTATTATTCGAATAACTAATATTGACTATTCCGTAATTGACTGGATTGCTTTTGCTTATATTGATCCATCACTCTCTTGCTATAAATAATGTAAAGCCTATAGTAGTAGTAGTAGTAGTAGTAGTCTATGAGCGTACGTAGTTTATAAAATTACAGACTAGACTATCCATTGTTATATTTTATGCAAAACATTAATTAATTATATTTATTAGGTATTCATTGTGCTATCTACCAGATTTTTTTTTCTAGGTCACCTAATGTTTATTTTTATTTTAGTACCTACTAAAAATAGTTTTTTTCTTATTTATTTATATATTGATTAATGTACATAACAAATTACAGACATACAAAAAAACTTATATGTAAAATATTTAAAACATCGTAATCCTTAGGTCCACACGTAATTAATGAACATTAAAAAAAAATATGAATAAAGTAAAACTAAAAAAAATACTTATGTTGCAGAATAAATAAAATAGGTACTTACTAACCTAGGTGTGCCCTCAAGTACCAACTTCATGGCATGATATTATCAGTGGACTAGATAGGTACTTAGGTGGAAGTGGCCGGTGAAGTTTGGGTCAAGATTAATAATACACAAATTAGGAAAGAGGTCAGTCGTCCGTTTGGGTTGAACTTTGATAGGGGAACTCCGATAGGCGTGCGACTTGTATGCAATTTGTACTGATTCTATCGTCAACATTAGATGTTGCTCGAACCATTCCTAATCATATTGAACTGATGTTGTAGTCCACCACGTGGGTCCAGTCCGATATGACTGACTTTAGTTCTTTCTAAATATACGGGGTGGATACGACAGTACGACAATAAATGAAAACACGTAAAGTACTCATGTATATGATCAACTTTTACTACGGGACCAACTTTGAAATCGCAAAATAAAATTCTTTTCATACAAAATGTCTCCTCGACATCTATGTTTACTTGGTCGACGACAGCTGCGTTTGCTTTTGAAATCAGACTCGGAATAAGCAAATGTTTATTTGTCTTGGTTTGGATTCGAATCCATGACCTGCGGCGCGGGCAGTCAGTTTAACCTCCAAGCTAACCGCCCACACGTGGGAATGTGTAATTATATTCTAACATCAAAGAATTAGCTTCATCATCATCATATCAGCCCATGGATGTCCACTGCTGAACATAGGCCTCCCCCATTGATTTCCACTTCGAACGGTTCTGGGCCGCTTGCATCCAGCGGCGCCCAGCGACTCTGACCAGGTCGTCAGTCCACCTGGTGGGAGGTCGTCCCGCTCGGCGCTTTCCAGTACGTGGTCGCCACTCGAGAACCTTCCTTCCCCATCGGTTATCGGCTCTTCGAGCGATGTGGCCTGCCCATTGCCACTTCAGCTTACTAACTCTACGAGCTATGTCCGTCGTTTTTGTTCTCCTACGAATGTCCTCATTTCGAACCCTGTCACGTAGAGAAATTCCGAGCATAGCTCGTTCCATAGCTCGCTGAGTGACTCTGAGCTTATTTATGCGGCCAGCAGTGAAAGACCACGTCTCTGTCCCGTATGTCATCACTGGTAACACGCACTGATTGAAGACCTTTGTCTTCAGACTCTGAGGTATTTTGGACGTGAAGATATGCCGTAGCTTCCCGAACGCTGCCCAGCCGAGTTGGATTCTTCGATTAACCTCTTTGTCGAAGTTGGACCTACCTAATTGGACAATTTGTCCGAGGTAAACATACTCGTCTACAACTTCGAGAACAGTGCTCCCAACAATCACCGGCATTGGCGGAATATGAACATTTGACATAATTTTTGTCTTGTCCATATTCATTTTTAGGCCTACCTGTTGGGAAACTCTGTTGAGGTCATTGAGCATGATGTTCAAAGCTTCCAGCGATTCCGCCATTATAACTATATCATCGGCAAATCGAAGGTGAGTGATATGTTCGCCATTGATGTTGATGCCATATCCCTTCCAGTCCAAGAGCTTGAATACATCCTCCATTACAGTGGTGAAGAGTTTCGGGGAAATTACGTCACCCTGTCTTACACCCTTCTGCAACTGGATTGGTACCGTACTCTCGTCCTGGACTCGGATTGACATGGTGGCTTTGCTGTACAAACACTTCAACACTTCGATATAGCGATAGTCAATTTGGCATCGCTGTAGACTCTGTAGCACCGCCCATGTCTCGACTGAATCAAAGGCTTTCTCATAGTCCACATACGCCAGGCATAATGGCCGATTATACTCCTCAGTCTTCTGTATAATCTGGCGGAGTGTATGTATGTGGTCTATGGTACTAAAGCCTTTACGGAAACCGGCTTGTTCGGGAGGCTGGAAGTCGTCAAACCTACGTGGGAGACGATTCGTAATGACTCTCGAAAACAGCTTCTGAAGGACTACAAGTACCGGTTTACCACCCGCTTTCAGAAGCTCTGTTGTAATTCCGTCTTCACCCGCCGCCTTGTTGTTTTTAAGCTGTTTCAGAGCCATTCTAATCTCGTACAGGCTGACATCCGGGATATCTTCGGTGTAATGTCGGGTCAACTTGGCTCTTACGTCACTTACCGGTAATGCATCTGGTTTCTGTGACGAGGTGTACAGCTGTCCATAGAACTTCTCGATTTCTCTCAAGATCTCAGGCTTTGACGTAATGATGTTGCCGGTATCGCTCTTCAGCTTGGTCAGTTGGCTTTGACCAATAGACAAATCTCTTGCGAACACTTTAGAACCTTTGTTCTGTTTTATTGCCTCTTCAATACATGAAGTATTAAAGAGGCGTTTATCGTGTCGCATTGCGTTTGAGATCTGCCTATTTAGCTGCCGATATTCGGCTGTATCAGCTGAAGACTGCAACTTCATTTCACGTCGTCGCTTCATGAGTTTGAGAGTCTTATCCGAGAGTTTTTGGGTTCTATTCGTGCGGTGGGTCTTAAAGAACTTTGATCCTACCGCATGGACAGTTTCCACGAGCCTGTTGTTTGTATCGTCCACCGTCGCGCAATCATCTAGGCATTGGAAGCGATTATGAAGCTCGAGCTGAAAGCTTTCAGGATCTTGGATATATGCAGATTGGGGTCGGAGCGTAGACTTTACCAGACGACATCTCTCCACCTGGATGTTCAGGTTCAGTGTGCCTCTTACTAACCGGTGATCGCTGCCGGTCTTAACCCTGTTGATCACAGAGACATCACTGAAGATTTGCCGCTTTGTCGTCAAGATAAAGTCTATCTCGTTTTTGGTGGATCCATCGGGGCTACTCCAGGTCCATTTCCTGTGCGGCCGCTTTTTGAAGAAGGAGTTCATCATAAAGAGTCCCTCCAACTCCATGAAGTCGGCCAACCGTTGCCCCCTAGGGTTCCTCTGCCCAATTCCAAACTGCCCCACTCTCAGCTCATCGCTATTCCTAATGCCTAGCTTCGCGTTAAAGTCCCCCATCAATACCATATAGTGAGTTTTAGAGGCATGTATGGCTCGTGAGATATCCTCATACAATGTGTCTATCTCATCATCTGGGTGTGATGAGGTCGGAGCGTATACCTGGATGACCTTCAGCGAATACCGTTTGGTAATTCTGAGTATCAGGTATGCGACTCTCGGTGAGACACGAGAATATAGTGAGGATAGAGAATCCTCACTATATTCTTGATGAGGGGCCTGCGGACAATAAACCCGACACCACCCTGTGACAGGTGATCACCCTCTCGGTAGTAGAACAGGTTACCGGATTTAAGGATTATCGTGTCCTCCCCCTCTCTTCGGACCTCTGATAAACCCATAATATCCCAGCGCAACCTGTCCACTTCTTCCTCCAGCTCAATGAGCTTCTCGTCGGTCCTCAGAGTCCGTGCATTATATGTTACCAGGTCCAGTCGTCGTTGTTGGTAGCCGGATCTCTGCCGGAGACTCTTAGCACCCCCTGCCCCGCCGTTACCGTGACCGCTACCGTAGCCCGGGATAGCGGGGCCGCCGGGGACTGGGGGCCGTGGCTGTGTTTTTGTAAAAATCATTTGAGGGGTATTGCCGTAATCACCACGCTTGGCAGGCGGGTTGGTGATCGCAGTAGTGATGACGTATCAAAGAATTAGCTTAGTTATTAGTAACTGTTGAAGTATTACTGTCTCATTTGAATATTCTTGCAGCTGGTTGTACCTAAATAAGCTTTTGTTAAAAAAAAACATTTTTAATACAAGCTTTTTCTGTTGACTGTACTTGCAATATCATCTTCAAATATATATACCTACAAATGTATACCAAATCAATCCGACCACCCGATTCCACCCGAACAAACATAGTTACATACATAAATACATCGCAACTAATCGCAAGTTAAATAAATGCTTGTAATTCCTAACGACGCGGCGACTTATAAATTTTAACCTCTCAGCAGGGCTATTTTAAAACTTCGGATTCGATATCGGAAACGGATTCAAAAATTACCGAAGGCGATATTCCGCAATTGCGATTATTTTTGATGATTCTTTACGGAAATATCAATTCGATTCACGGAAAAGTTTTCGGATATTAAAATAACAATTGCTGAAATTCGCCTCGGAATTTTTTAAATCCGTTTCCGATATCGAATCCGACTTTTTAAAATAGCCGTGCAGGTGTGTTTTTTCACCCCGTTTGTATATCCAATCACCGCAAAAAAATCAAAGAAAATAAGGCTAACGAAAAAACATCAATTTTATGTAATTATTCATGTTCTTTCTTCAATTTATGCCGTTAATTATATTTATAGTAGGTAATACAGACAGTAACTTAAAACTAAACTAAACTAAAATGTAAACTAATAACACTAAGAACACAATACTTATTGAACTTCAAAACTACGCGCTCTCACTTCACTTGTTTTGTTGTCAACTTTAACGTTATTTTTTTTCTATTTTTTAGCGATGTTGCCATGCTTAAAGGCTGCCAGACGAAGAAGAACAATACCACCAAATCGCTAAAGTTGCGACTTTTTTAAAGTGATCGCTGAGTTTGCTATATTAACTCATACCAAGAATTATTTACTATTCGCCGTCACTTTTTTTCACCCCGTTTTACGGTATCTTCAAAGACCATTATAAAATTAATATTTTAACACAGATTTGAAGTCAGCGAAATATTTTCAATGGAATACGTCGTGCTCTTTCGTTGACTTCAAATCTGTGTCAGATTAGAGTTATTTCATACTTTTTAGTGTATTTTGAAGTCGTTTTTTTTTTAAATTACTTTTTTATTATTGGTTAGACACTAGTTGTCCCCCGTGTTCCTGGGATGTAAAGTAGCCTATAGGACTTGGGAACAATGTAGCTACCTATCAGTAAAGGAGTTTTCAGAGTCGATACAGTAGTTCCGGACATTAAATAAATAAATCGACTTCAAAATACACTAAAAAGTATGAAATAACTCTAATCTGACACAGATTTGAAGTCAGCGAAATATATTCAATGGAATACGTCGTGCTCTTTCGCTGACTTCAAATCAGTGTCAGATTAGAGTTATTTCATACTTTTTAGTGTATTTTGAAGTCGTTTTTTTTTTAATTACTTTTTTATTTCGTCATTTTTAGTTTTTCTTAAATGCAATATAATTTGACCAAGGTTTTGAGATGTTTTTTCTTTGACACCACACCCGTAGCTCGTCCAATAAGTCAGGCCGTCACACATTTGTCCATCTCTTAAAACTACTAAACCGATTTCGATGAAACTTGCACTGTTCCCTAAGTTGAAGTAAATGTAAACCAATTAAAAAATAATGGTTACAATCCGATTAATATCTTCTGAGATATGCGTGGACAAAAATACATACATACAAACATACATTCAAACAGACATACCCCTATGAAATTTTGTATATTTGTTTGGAAGACCTTTATCATATGTGAATATAATGCAGTTACAATAATATTACATACATACGTGTCTAATTGATAATCTCCTTTTTTTTAAATCTAAATATTTAAGAGATGACGGCAGTGAAACGTTGCTACCAGTATGTTGTTGTAAATTTTTTACCCAAATAACCATTACATTGACAAACATAATAAGTGTCAAGGTATTTTCATGTTTTCCCAATCGTTATCGCGTCAACCGTAGTACCAAAGTCTATAAAATAGTACTTACTTGCATACGTAGCTCTAGTGGGAACTTTCCTAATTGCTCGAGTAGATAAATATAACACATAATCTATCGATAATGATAAACTATTAAATACATTATTTACACTAGTTATGTAAATAATTACTTAGTAGGTGGGCTTTTTCTTGTGTGAGTTTCCTCACGATCGATCGCTCTAAACCATGTTGAACGTAGCATGTTCGATGTTTACATTATTTATCACTTCTATAAGATGTCTAGTAGTAGACTCACAAAAAGACTTACTATGGTCAGCAATATAAGTTGCTAAACAAATACAATACCTATACAGCAAAAATTGACAGATAGGTATGTAAAGTATGTTAAACTTAACACATTTGCAAAACACCTGGTAAATTTAACCTTCCATTTTAGATCTGTTTAGCCACTGTTGCTGACTGTACATGATAGCAGGACCGGCTCCAGCTCGACTGAAGATTCCGTTTTAAATAATTTTAAGGAGTACAACATGGGGTTCTCAAAAAGGGTGTGAAGAGATTTGTTCTGGGTCGGCAACGTCCGAGAAAGATACCCTTGGTGTTGCAAGCGTCCATGGGCTATGGTGACCGCTTGCCATCGGGCGGGCCGTGTGCTTGTTTGCTGCCTTAGTGGTATAAAAATTCCTCACATAGGACAACCTATTAGAAATGACACGTTCATTGATTTGAAAACACTTTGACTTGACTCCTGAATGGTCTTTCTCCTGTTCAAAATGTTGTATGTATTGGAGGACTTATGCTGAAAAAACCCGGCAATAAAGTAAGCAATTACTATTTTCAAAATCTACTTATCTAGTAACTTCTAATCTCGTTATTGTAGTCAATATAGAAATAGATATACCTAGAAAGTGCGTCGCCATACTACACGACAATATAAAATAGGCCAACTTTTTTATTGCTGGTGCATGTGACAGCTACGTTTTACGCTCACTCTGCGTCATTCTGCTTGTCATAGTGACGTTCATAATGATAGCAGTGTTGAACTAGTCTAATTAAAATCTGGAGAAATTTAATTATTTATTTTGCATTTTTATTTGATTTAGCCCCTAAGCACCTTATTACAAAACATGGTTTAAAGGAAAACCAGGTTTTAAAATAGCCTCGTCCCTTTTTATTATATGACGTTAGAAAGTGACCAAATGACAGTAAAACCTGGCTTTACTTTAAACCATGTTTTGTAATAAGGGGGTAACAGTCAGGGGCTATTTTTTCAGCGCGTGAACAGCTTCCACGCTCAATCTGGTTATATCAATAATCAAAGGTAGTCAACCATATAGTTCTTGACGTAGGAAGCACGTCAAGAACTATTTGACTACATATATGTCGTATAATACCTAATACTGTGCTATGTTCTATAATATAATCTATTATAAATAATTAAGGTAAGTGAATGAAACATGTATGGTAATTGCACCTTGAGTGATATCAATCATAGGAAGGTCGTACGAGAACCTGTTAGAACCGATCAATATTTTACTTCAGCATATCTATGTATAGGAGTAGGTACCATTATCTATTCTGTGGTAGGTATATACAGGTACTGTTATTATGTACTTCCTTATACATATTTTTTTAAAGCCAACGTCTCCCTCTCTACGTTTGACTGTCCGTGAGTGTGTGTGCTAGTGGTATAAAATATCCTGGGACATTCCTCACACGCGGTCATCTGATCCCAAACTAAGCAGTGTACTATGGAAACCAGATAACTGATATAATACATACATATACTACTTTTGTTTGTATATACTGTTAGAGCTTATTTACATAACACAAGCCCTAAAAGTAATATTAAAGATACATAGTAAAACTTCTGCACACACGCGGGAAACCATCTTGTTTCGATCTGACAAAACTCTTTATAGTCCTTTAGTGACGTGACACGCTGATGCGAGAGTCGAGCTAGTGCTGTGACAAACTCGACGTAACAATACATACTAATTACACACAGACTCAGGACATACAGACATGTTCATGCACACAAATGCATGTCCTGTGCGGGAATTGAACCCACGACCTGCGGCGCAATAGGTGGAATCTTTACCAGAGTCTTAACCAACTGCGCCAACTGGCCCGTCAAATATGATGATGCGGTATTCATGGTACCTATCTTGATGAAGATTTCATTGCACTGTATCTACATATAGGAAACTGCGACGGACGGACAGACAGACAAACGTTTTATCTATCGCAGTTTTAATTGTGATATTTTCAATACTTCTCAAGATTTGTCACTGACCGAGGATGTAAATGCACATGAATTGATAAATTCTCGACAAAAGGTAGCTACTGTAAAGCGTTGAGGAGTTCCCTTGACTGTCCTTCATCTTCATCATCAGACCCCTTATGACACTCACAACCCATCTAGGTGTAAAGTTCTCATCGATAAAAATGAATCAAGCTCAAACACCAGGTAATTGCTGTAAATCGTTGAGGAGTTCGGCTCCATCATCAGATCGACTCCAGGGGCTCTACCGCGTAACTTTGGTGGTAATCGTAACGAACACCATTAATGAATTTAATCCAATCAGGGCCCACGAATTGTCATCGTCGCGTCATACCGTGTGCGCGTCATTGGATGAAATAATTAATGGGGTTCGTTACGATTACCACCAAAGATACGCAATAGCCCGGCAGACCTTCATTAACCCTTTATTGTAGTGGTGAAAAATAATAACGCTTCTATAGTGGTGGGTGGTCCCGGTGGACCCATCTGTATTAAAATGATGATAAAAATAAAATAATGGTATCTATCAATATAATTTATTTTTTAATAAACATGGAAATCATATATTCATTAACCTTTTTACATGGAAAGTCAACAGTAGGCACTTATACCGGGTGGAGATTTCGAGATGGCATATTTTCGAAACCTATGTTGGGTTAGTCATGCTAAACAACTTTTACTATGGGACTAATAGTAAATTCTCAAAAAAAAAAATGATTTCTTTTCATTCATTATGATCGAGCAAGGTTGACATTATGTAAAAAAACTTAAAAAAAATAATTGCGAAATCACTATTGGCCCCATCGTAAAAGTTGTTCAGAATGACTATCCGAACATAGGTTTCGAAAATATGCCATCTCGAAATCTCCACCTGTTATTTCTACTTCATATTCTACAGGTCGGTTAACTAAAGCTGGCACGTTTCAACACATTTACACCGTCTCTCTCGCGCAAAGTCAAGCTTATGAGTATGAAGGAGACAGTTATTGTTTTGCTTTTGCTACTGCTCATAAATATAGAGTGGTCTATTTTTGCATTCGTCCATTAGACTTGACTGATTGCAAATTTATGAGTACTGTGAACGTGCCAGCTTTCGTTAACCGACCTGTACCTGCCACATCTCAATAACTTTTTATGAAACTGTGGCGACTTGCGCGCCACCTATTTATTTGTCTATTTCATGTACTTACTGGCCACAGTCTTTTAGTACTGGCTGTTTGTAATATTGAGAATAATATTGAAAATGTGACAGGCATTCATTCAATGTCCTGACGCCTAACTCTTCAGTTTTATAAGAGATTTTGTCTGTAGAAGAAGTTATTTATTCTGTTTGGTATTTCATAATAAGTAAAGCTAAATTATAGTATTTCGATAAGCTGAATCAGTAATGTAACAAACAAGTTAGAAATTACATAAGCAAACGTATCCCTGCAGTTTCATTTTTAGGATTAAATTACGCGATAGTAACGCCATCTTTTTATGTATATTTATACTTTCACATTAGGTACTATAACAGCGACATCTACCGTCATTGTGTATGACCACAATTTATCAGACTGAATTACCTTCTTGATAAAATAACTATAGTTGAATTACACAGATGTCACTTTTTTGAACACTTTGAAGTATCATTATGAATACAAAAGTTAGGGCAGAAATATTTGATCTCACCAAAAACTTTTTCATGTAAAATGTTGCCAAGACGAGACCATATGGCTCGCAATGACAAAAAGTTATCAGATCTCATGTTGAGTTAAGTTTAATATCTACACGCCCTAACTCTACAAGCCCTAACTTCACAAACTCTACACCTTAGTCAAAAGTGTGCCTTGGCCGTTTCGCTACCGTCACATGGGCGTATGGTGAAAAATGTATTCACATTACTTTTCTGTTGTACAATAGTTCTTGTAGTAGCGACGCGGCGACGGCCAGGCCACATATTTTGACTAAGGAGTAGAGTTTGCGGATAACACTGCCTCGAGCTGCCCACTTGGGGCACCACCACGTTTTACAAGTGAAGCTACGAATATTATAGAAAAATAGAACCAAAATTATAACAAAGTATACGGTATGTGGTTTTAAATGGAAACTTAATTACCTATTACTTGAATAGAACACGAATCATATAGTAACTAATATGTAGTACTAATTATTAAAAATACTACAGTATGTTTCTAATTTATATCATAGATATATCAACTTTCCTAAATAACGAGAATGCAAAACCGGACTTGAATCCATGTCTGTGGCACTTGGATGGAAGATAGTAGATAAATAACACAAAGCGCCTAATAAATTGCTTATAGCAAAATCACTCAAAGTAAAATCTATCATTTGCAAAATACTAAATAACTGGTGAAATAAATCATGGAATTCACTCTTACAATAATTGAATGAGTTAGCTACCTACCTTAATAATTATTTTTCACTTGTATATTACACTTTTCTTATCAGTATCGATCGTAATTTCATGGTCATCCCGAAGTAACTCGACTTGGCAATGGTGAATTAACTACGAGGTGAATATAACGTAGCATAGGTATACTTAGTATCCGGTTTCGAATGTAGGGCATCTGTCCGTGCATGCACTATAACTTGCAGATACGATACGTTGCCTTCACGTGTTAATGCATCAACAATATACTTATTAATGTTCACTTTACGTGTTCCATTTAACAACTTCCTTAAATTGGACTGCTTATCTTATTCTTAACTTAATAGTTGAACTCGGTACGAATGCGGGTTTAGTTTTATCGGCTTTTTAATTGCTGATCATTAATGGGCCACACGTTTCTCCGTAGCTGGTATTTTTGTCAGGAGTTCGTAGCAGCTCGTAGCACTTGTAGCAAGTAACAAATAATATTCCTAAACTGAAAATTAACCATTAAAATATAAAGATACTTTAATCCAGTAGCATAAATAAATAAGTACTTATGAATATTATCCATCGTACCGATGATTCGTGATTAGATAAAAACGCAACATCTTTGTCTTACATTACAGTCGAGCATTTTGTTATTACAATAAAGGGTATTGTTCAGTGAGCACACAGAAGCGAAGACAAACAAACACTCTTATTAATAGAGTGTCGTCCAACACTCGTTTACAAATTAACGTGCAGTGAAACAAATGCGTGTGCAATTACTTACCGGCTTCAGAGCGCGGACAAAGGGTTTCCGATAGTCCAGTTCACGTAGAGTCAAGGCAGGCGCTCGCGCATTCGACCGCGCGACCCAACGTAACGCGCACGCGGACGCGCGACTATTCAAATATCGAACAAAATGATGCTCGCCGGAGTACAGATAGTTGAAGAAAGTAGTGTCGCCTATGCCCAGGATGCTGGTACCGTTTCTATTGCGAAGCCGGTTAAAGACCCCTCGGCCCCTGCGGCCGGAGCCGCACAGGGTCTCACCAGGGTCCCTACCACGGAACCTGTTGATATACAGTTTTCTAACATCACCTGCACTGTCAAATTAGGATTTAATAAAGGTAAGTCTTATGTTTTATCTAAATTCTAGTTATATTAATTAGTTAATTATTAGTTGTGGTAAGCAAGCAAGTTCAACTACCCCTAGATAAAATTTGGACAACTCTTTATGATCCCCAAATCAAAGTGCTCTCAACGATAGTCTTTTTTAAATGTATTGTCTGGTGGAACAATGTACTATGAGGTAGCCCCATAAATAATTCAAAATAGTTATTATTCATTAAATTACTTGATAGGTGTAACAAGAATTCATGTTCGTTTATTCGCTCATTTAGTATACATTTTATTTATGCGCCGCACGATTTATCCTCTTGTAGATGCTTTATTTTTATAGTTATTTAAAATTCTATTATTTAATAAAAAAAAAACTAGCCATGATTTTTATTGGTGACGGTAGAGAAATCGAGATTCATAGTGGTAATTACCCAAAAGATTAACATGCTTGTATATTATGTATAAAATATCTATATCTGTTCAATATATAACATAAGAATATAAAAGAACTATTCGCCAGATTATTGCCATTAAATAGACAAAGAAACTTAATCCAGATGACAATGGTGCTGATTCTGTTATTTACAACTAAACTAATTAGGTATTAATGTATGTCTTTCTAAAAAATAACATAAGAAAAGGATTTAAGTAATGTAGTCCTGTCAAATAAGTCCAATTGCTTGTTTTCAACATAAATTTAGTAACCATCAAAATACAAAGACTAATTTGACAGCTTTAAATATATTCTATCCTTTTTCTATACAGTTAGTAAGAAATAGTCATCTCTTTCTTACATGTGGTTAAAATTATTGCGACTTACAACAGAATCAGCACCATATCACGGTAAGGAACTAATTCTGTAGAACGCAAAATTGAAATGTTTAGTAAATTCATGAGGAAGACATATTTTGTTTAGTTATTTTCTTTTTCCTTGTTACAACTATTTTATTAAGGTCAACAAATATCTCTACTATAATTCAAGATACATAAATAAATAAAGTTTAATTATTTTTCTTTCATTGGCGATAACATGAATAGTGTCAGACATTCTGTTTACAAAACTGTATTACATTACCTACTGACAATAAAAACGAATTACACTTGAACGCCAGGCCACAATTTGTTTTAATACTACGTAATTCTGCAAGATACAATTAATAAATCAATAATTACTACAAACAATACCTAATTAACAATAAACAGTTACAACAATTTATACTCAAACTGATAAGTGTCATAATAATAATAATGAACAAAGAAAGTGCACTTTTTACCTACTTTCTACAGTTTGTTTTCGAATGTATAACAATATCCGCGGACGCTCAGACTGTGGAATGAGCTCCCCGCCGTGGTTTTCCCAATGGAGTACAGCATGGGGTTCTTCAAAAGGGGTGTGAAGAGATTTCTGCAGGGTCGGCAACGCGCGCGTGATACCCCTGGTGTTGCAAGCGTCCATAGGCTACGGTAACCGCTTACCATCAGGCGGGCCGTATGCTTGTTTGCCACCTAAGTGGTATAAAAAAAAAAAAAAAAAAAAAAAAAAAAACGATTGAATGTAAAATTAGAAATGGTTATTATATTTATCATTTCACTTAATTTGGTGTAAATTGAACCTTAGGATTCAATTTACACCAAATTAAGTGACGAAATCGCATCGTTTGCTCGTACGATCATCACCAATTAGGACGACGCTTAATCCTGTAACATTTTTCGTAGTTTAAATATAAAATTGGTTGCCAAGACTCACACCAAAACTGGTAAATATTCACCGTTAAAAAGTTATCAGATCTCATGAAGACCCAAACCTCTTACTCTAAGCCCTAACTCACAAGCTCTAACTCTATATACCCTAACTCTACAAGCCCTAACTCTACAGACCCTAACTCAACTAGCCCTAACTCTACAAACCCTAAGCCTTGGTCAAAAAGTACGGCTTGTCTCTTTCATAGAACTATTGCATGACACAGTATTAGGTAGGAGAAATATCAATTTGAGATATTAGGCTATGACAGCTTGTAGTGACTTTGATTTCTACAATGAGCTTGAGCTTTCGATTATGGTAAACATCGCTAGGAAAACATAGCACGGTACCTTGTAGTACCCACCTGGCTGTCTACCACCCTCAAGTTGAAAATCTGTCGTCAAGCACATCGGTGTGTTCCGACAGCTGCACTTGAGAGCCAGTTTCAGGTTTTGTGTGCTTACCACTTACGGCCACATCATCACTGATCCCGGTGCATAGTAAAAACAATAAACAGTATAGCTACTCATTATGTGGCAGTACATTTACATAGATATAAAATACCAACTTTACCCAAATTATTCGCAGTTTGTTTTATAAAATATTATGCGTTATTTACCAAGTTAACTAAAGTCCACATGCAAATGATAAACTAGTTCTGCATTTTTTATTTACATCATAAAAACAAACTATTTGTTGGGTTTGGATAAAAAACCAAGGTCTTACTTAATGTAGTGTAGTGAAATCTATGGATCTTTTAGGTTAGGACGTTTTTGTGGACTGGCGATGACTAAGCTTATGCAAGAGAGGTAGAGTTCTACACCTTACAGAATACCGCAGCCAAATAACTTTATGTTGTGTTACTGCGCGTGAGTAAGGATGCCAGAGCTCATTGGGGAGGGGGGATGTGGGATGGATCGATAAAGCGTGAGTGATGCCCTGTGTGTTTGTTTTTATTTTATTTTATTGTATTTGGTTACGGGAACCGCTGCGGGCCGTGCGCTTATAACCGACGTCATCGTATAAAAAAAACTAAATCGTAATATTTATAACTCAGTTATTCGTCGCGTCGCGTATTTAAAAAAAAATCAAAAAAAAATGTGTTTACTTTAGAACATAACTGATAGAAACCATGAGTGAGGGAACCCAACTCTATTTGTGTTTCTACCTTATGCTCTAAGCAGTAGTTCCCAAACTATGGGTTGACCCTAAAAATTGGATCAAATCCTTCAATCATATAGTCATAATCATATTTTTCTTCATGAAAACCAAGTGATGAGTCCGAATTTGAAACTCACGGTCCAATCTACTATGGGTGCCACTACTCTAATGGCGTCCGCCCAGGGCTAGACATACACGTCCCGGCTCGTATGGTTATTGAAGTAACCACCGGTTCAGAAGTCAGGCAGTTCAATGGCTATTTTGATGAACAAAATATTTTAACTACGTATTAAAAACAAAAAATATAGAGCACAACTAAAATATCGCAAAACATCACACAAAAGAAGAAAGATGAAAACAAAAATAATACTGTAATCGGCAAAGCGTTGAAGTGACGTGAATAAGTACCTACCTAATAATAGTAACAAATATAATATTGTAAAGATACGGGATATCAATTCTCAAATTATAGATACTAAAACTATGAAGTATACACTCGAAGAGTAATTAATACGGAAGTTAGTCAATCATTTTTGACCTTTTGATTTACATCCTCAAACACTCACACATATACACTCACAAATACACTACTCATTTAAAATCGTCTGCATTATTTTTGTTTTAAATATATTTGTTTATTCGGTACAAGTATAATACAATGAAATTCGGAACAGCGGGTCTCCCCTAACACAGGTTAAGGAGAGTTCCAACCCCTGTAATTTACAAACTCGTAATTTAATAAAGAAATTTTTGAATTTGAATTTGAATAATAAATACAAATTAGGATAGACATAAATAGCTTCAAAACCCGCTAATTTCCACCTCGACAACAAAAAAAGGGTTCAAATACGACCCCTTATATTACCGGGCTCAATTTTGAAAAATCATTATTTAGTGGACTATAACGTCATATAAGGAAGCTGTGTGCAAGTTTAAAGTTTCTTGTTTGAGCTGTACGTACATATGTCAATCAATCAGTTTCTCATAATATATGTAGATAGATATTGAAACCTTTATTTGCCCTTGTCTAATCACATTATCTCAGTTTCATAATGACTACTTATGTAAGCTAATGTTATTTTATGTCCAAACAAATTATTATTTATCGCTATTGGCAGTAACATGCTTGCGGTTTACATCGAGCTACTAAAAGTACCACAAAAAAGCTTGATTGTGTTACAAATGTTACAAACAATAACTGTATCCTTACACTAGTAACTGTAGATGCGATTAAGTATATTATTTAATAGGTATTACTGTACTTGAAGTCAGTTCTCTTTTCTTCGTGGCTTCTATTTTTTTTTTTTATTACAACATATAAACAATCATACGGCTCGCCTGATGGTAAGCGGTTACCGTAGCCATATAGACGCTTGCAACACACGAAGCATCGCTCACGCGCTATCGACCTATCCCCCCTCCCCTATGAGCTCTGGCAACCTTACTCACGCGCTGGAATACAACTTTACACAACGTAAAGTTACTTGGCTGCGGTCGTCCCCAGTCGAGCTGCTCTTTGAGCGAATAAACGCTATGCTCTACCTCTCTTAACTAACTAACAAACTAACATCGGTCACAATTAATTCTATATGTATTATTTTGGCTAACAAATAGTCTTACATTGCAAAATAAGTTTCTTATACAACGTGTCACGGAGAGAGTGTATCGCTCCGAAAGGGGAGAAGACTTAATCAGGTATAGACTCAAAATAAATTACTAAAAAATTCTTGCTTCCAAGTTCATTGAACCAAATGAGAGTAATTAACTTTTCACGTTACTTGCAATATTATTATAAAATACTAGTTCCAAAGAAGTCGTGGATTTTATTAGATATAGCTACCCTTTTCGTTACATAGATAGGTGTCTTTTTGGCCTCACACAAATGTTGATTGTGTCTAATGTGCTTCTATATACCTAATCTTATTTTTTATTTTTATGTGAGCCCAAATACTTTTTTATTTTTATTTTGAGGTTTGTAGCTCCAGAAATAAACTCTATCTATAACTTCGAAGTAAACTCTATCTATAACTTCGAAGTAAACTCTATCTATAACTTCGAAGGAAACTCTTTATAACTTAGTTTCTAACTTTCCCAATCTGAATATGGAGGGATTAACGAAATTATCACAATATTAAACACACCAAGGGATATATGTACACTGATAATATTTTAAGTTGATAACAATCCAGCCAAGTATGAGTCGCACTTGCGAACTATCGGTTCCGTAGCACAGGACATACCATAACAGGAAATGTTGAAAATCAGAAAAATTGTCTTTGACATAGGAATATGGATACAAATTTCAAGAAGCGTTTTCTCCTAATTACTTAGTTATACATCAAATACAAATTTTAAAGGCTAACAAAGATAAAGCCCGTGACAGACGGAAGGACGGACGACACGCTAGGGTCTCGTTAGCAACTTTTGCAAACGGAACCCTAAATGATGCAATTTCTTTAATTATTCTGATCCATTTATTATCTTAAGAATTTAAGGTCAATGTGTGGATTAGTGAGTACCTACATAATAGTTTGCGTTTGTTTAATATATATTTAAAGAAGTTCATCATCAGCCTATAATGTCTCACTGCTGAGCACAGGCCTCCTTTCACAAATCAGGGTGAAAGGGACTGGGCGATACTCCACCACGAGTGCCCACTTTGGATCGATAGCTTAACGATCCCGGTTATCACTTAATTGTGATAGTCGTTAAGCTAGTTGGAGGCCTTCTAGGCGGCTTGAAAACTCCAACAGTAGGTTGACCACTAGCCTACCTCCACCGATCCGCAGTGGGCACGCGTGTTGGAGTATCGCCCAGTCCCTTTCACCCTGATTTGTGAAAGGAGGCCTGTGCTCAGCAGTGGGATATTATAGGCTGATGAACATGATGATGATGATGACTACTCTAAAGGGATTATCCCGCGATGTAGGCTCAAGTTATCACACCAAAGAAAATCCTAATAATATTATATTAATGATGTTCAGATATCCCGCGTATCTCAGATCAACCTGATTATTTGCATAGCAAGAGCTCAGATTACAGAACAAATCAGATGGAGCGCGCGGAACATGGGAGTGAGGCCAAAAAAGCAAATACAAATTGAAAAACACATACCTGTTATTGGCTCTTGAATTTGTATATGCTATGTTTAAAAAACTTTATTTAACGATGAACACTTTATTTTTAATAAACATTGGTTAAACAAAGCAAATACAAATTCAAAAGCGAATACCAGCTATGTCTGTTTCAATTTGTATTTGCTTTTTTGGCGTCATTCCCGTGTTCCGAGCGCTCTATCTGCCTTTTGTTCTGTAATCTGTGAGCAAGAGTATAAAGATTTCTGTGCCTAGATTACTTACAGCCGATTAATTGTACTACACCTTATCAATGAACACGACAATCTTGTCCTTTCACGTTCCCGGACACGATACACCTTATCTTGATTACATACGTACAGATAGCATTGTGTACATCGAATAGCTCTTTTATAGGTACGAAACTCTTGAATTGTTTGAGAACACTTCAAAGTTCGTTCAACCCAATTGCTCTCTGGTCAGTTTTTGTCGTCCCCCTGATATAGGATGTCCCCAATTCGTCCTACTGCGTTGAACTTGCATAACAGCTTCGATACTGAAACTGGGACGGATATTAACATATTTACTTACTAACATAATTATTTAGTTCTATTTCAGTCATTGTTCATATAATGTCGGTCAGTTTCGTGGGTTGTATAAGTTGTTGGCGGCATTTAAAGTATTTATCGACTTCAACTACGTCGTTTGATTGAATCTAATGGCGCGTCCTTGCTTGGCGAACCGAGCACGAGCCGAGCCACGAACGAGCACACTGCGAGCACGATTCGCGTAGCGTGGATGGGCTTGCGAGCCTCGAACGAGCGCGATTGTCAGTTTTTTCACGTACAAAGGAATTCGAATCGTGCTCGTTGAAGGCTCGTTCGTGGCTCGGCTCGTGCTCTATTCGCGTAGCATGGACGCACCATTAGAAGTTTTTAAAAACCAGCCTAGTGCGATTCGTACTCGCACACGGAGGTTTTCGTACAATATTAACTAACTCATTGTGCTATGAAAACAAAATACCGTTTGTCAAAAGTCGTTTGTTGTATTGGCGCCCCCATTAATTTTTTATATTTCATTTTTAAATAGAAATACATATTCTCTGAAAATTTCAGCTGTCTACCAATTACCGTTCATAAGATACAGCTCACTGACAGACAGACAGAAGGACGGACGGACGGACGGACAGCGGAGTCTTAGTAATAGACTCCCGTTTGACACCCTTCGGGTACGGAACCCTAAAAACAAGAACAGCTTATGCTCATAGCTGTCTCAGATTCAGATTTTTATACATGATAAATACGGAACAAACGATGCCCTTTAACGTGGCTACCTAACAGATTATCATATATCTATTGATAGGAAAAAAGAAAAAGATAAAATATTATTCGTCAAAAGGTCAGCTGATTTTGCGGTTTGCGATTCCAACTTTTGCAACTTAGGACTTGACATTGACTTTGATTTAAGAATGTTATAAAAAAAACTTGCTTTCATCTCTAAAGTTATTATCGAAGGTTACAATTATTTTGATTACACAAATTATAAGCTTTTATTTCACCTGTCCCGGTGTCTGTATGCCTGTAATCAAATCGTACAAGTCTTTGTGCCTGTAATCAAATCTTGAGAGTCTTTCACCCACTTCCCGGTTTCAAATTGAGCTGATATTTTGCATGCATGTGTAAATCGGATAACAATGCAATATTATTATGACATTGAGCTGATCTGATGATGGAGCTGGAAGGTAGCCATGGGAACCCCATCGAGTTTGGGATGGTTTGATTCGTCTTGTCAAGGACTCTGGATCTCGGTCGACTTATATCTAAAAAATCTTGTTAGTTAAAGAAGAATAAAGCGTATCGATATGAAATAATAGCTATGAGTTAGAAATACTTAATTTCAAATTTATTCACAATGTTAGTATTCCGAACAGAAACTCGTAGTTTAATTGTTTCATCGATTTCGTTACATCATTAGCAATAAGTACGTTTATTATTGAACTTAGAACCGTGCGATAAGTGACCGCAGATGTTTGTCGATGTCACATTATCTAGCGCAAATAGAAATTGTTATTATGACCCGTTGGATCTCCTAACGGGACGCGGCGTGTAGGAAATAATTACGATCTCATATTTTACCTCGTTATTTAAGAAATCTGTGTGCAAAGTTCTACTTCGATATGTCAGTCTTTTATAATATATGAGATTGCGTTTTGCTACGGACCTAAAAGTAGCCTACATGGTTTAGAACAGAGGTTCCCAAACTTATTTTTCTCATATACTTTAAAAAAAAACTGGTTTCGGTGGACCTCCTAGTGCTATATTTCTACCAAATTTCAAACAAAAATGTGAAGATTAGATCTAACGTAGACCCCCGTCTAGTCTCCCGTGGACCCCTAGGCTGGGGGTCCACCTGGACCACTTTGGGTTTCACTGCGCTCCGCTCGATTGTCAGTTTTTTCACGAACACAGGGATTCGCATCGCGCTCGTTGTAGGCTCGTTGTAGTGTAGCGTCCACAGTCCACACATGGCGAGCAACGAACGAATTCTGTTCGTTCGTGGCTCGGCCCGTGCTCGATTCGCGTAGCATGTACGCACAATTAGAATTAGGAGTAATAAAAAGGACAATTCTAACATCAAATTCTGAGCAAGCCAAATACAATTATCATTAATTTATCTGGTAACTATTATTAGTAATCATAAAACATAATTAATTGTATGAAACGTAAGACTAACTGGGCTGGATCAACTGGTCAAGGTTCTGTATGAGTATAGAACGATATAAAGTTACTAGAGTCAAGAGCAAAGTCCAAAGATACAGTGTGGTGAGAATGCAAACCAGAAAATAATAGAGTCAATATACAGAGTGTCCTGCCTATAGATAACGGCTACTAATGTAAACATCTATAGAAGTTTTACGAATTAAAATATTTATACTGGACTTCTGTAAATGTACAAAATTACACATTTAATTATTACTTTAATAATAATTATGTAACTATTTTTTAATATAGCATATAATAGTAATATGAGGAATAATATTACACAGTACCTAATAGTTAGTAATATACGACGTATTTAGGAGGAGGATTTTCGTCCGCAGTTTTTTACCCATACTTGCTTACTCTACTTTTTGTATATATTTTATTCCAATTTAGTCTTAGTTTAGTTTTCATACGTAGGTAATGTATTAATAACATATTTGTTGTTGGAAAAAAATTACACCGGTACGGTACTAAAAATTAATATTATTTTATTACAAAAATGTAAGTTGTACATACAACTGAGCCATTTAATTACTTCTAAGTATAATATGATATTGCAAGGAAAATACTATTAATACCTAACAATCGGCAGGGATTTTATTAGTAAATATTTCCTACATTACATAATTATTATAGTATAGAAGCTTGATCAACAGGTTTTTAACTAGAAACCTACGAAGTCCTCAAGGTAAGGTTTCATCAATCATCTCTATCGTTTACGACTGTGTCGCTTTGATTGGTAAATGATTAACCACAATATGATTTATAGAAGATTACATCTTTAAAAGTTTGTTCATAATAGCTAATACATTCAAATAAAATTATCTATTCAGTCAAACGTTTCATCATCACTTTATCATTTGCTTCCATTAGGGGCCAGTTGGCGTTACCTACCTTTCACGCCGCAGGTCTTGGGTTCAATTCCCAGCCCAGACACACATTTGTTTGCATAAACATGTATGTTTGTCCTGAGCCTGGGAGTAAGTAAGTAAGTACCTATTACCAAAAAATTGTTTGTGTAGTTTACATGGTACAACAACCACAGTCTATTAAACCATACAGTCGGTCGACGAAGCCGTCTAGACAGGGCCATCGTGCGGGGTGTGAGGGGCGAGACGCGGGAAAGCCGTTACCGACCTGCGAACAAAACGATGTTAGTAGCTCGGTAAACAGAATTCAGGGCTAACGCGTGTTTGTGTCTGTAATTATTTTATATTAATTTGTTTATTTAAAATGGTGCAAACGACGTGTGCTGTGAGAGACTGCAAGTCTTCATCCTATTTAAATAAAGATCTGCGTTTTCATCAGCTTCCACACACAGAAGAAAGGTAAATAAATAATGGTTTGTTATCGTAGAGTGCATACAATGATAATTTTATATTTTTCATGTCGTGTCACGTTAATAACGCCAACAAAATGGCCGAATGGCAGCCGGTAAAAAATATCTAATAGGTACACAGGTATAGGTAACAGGCACAGGGCATGAGTGTTCGGAAATCTTTTTTTTTTTTTTTTTCAATAGTTCTGATGATGGAGTAGGAGGGTAAGCACTGGAACTCCATAGTGGAACATCGTATCCTAGCCGTGTTTGGGGTTGTTGGAATTGTCGTGACATGAACTTTGACCATGTATGGTTTCCAGGGTCTGATGATGGAGTAGGAGGGTAAGCACTGGAACTCCATAGCGGAACTTCGTATCCTAGCCGTGTTTGGGGTTGTCGGAATTTTCGTGAGATGAACTTTGACCATGTATGGTTTTCAGGGTCTGATGATGGAGTAGGAGGGTAAACACTAGAACTCCATAGTTGAACATCGTATCCTAGCCATGCTTGGGGTTGTTGGAATTGTCGTGAGATGAACTTTGACCATGTATGGTTTTCAGGGTCTGATGATGATGTAGGAGTGTAAGCACTGGAACTCCATAGTGGAACTTCGTATCCTAGCCGTGTTTGGGGTTGTTGGAATTGTCGTGAGATGAACTTTGACCATGTATGGTTTTCAGGGTCTGATGATGGAGTAGGAGGGTAAGGACTAGAAGTCCATAGTCGAACATCGTATCCTAGCCATGTTTGGGGTTGTTGGAATTGTCGTGAGATGAACTTTAACCATGTATGGTTTTCAGGGTCTGATGATGGAGTAGTTATTATAATATTGTATAAATTATAATAATGCTAACAATGTTTTATTGTTATCTGCAATAAATAAATAATTTTATAAATATTGTTTACTAGTGACAACCCTGGCCGTCGCGATACTGTCTAGAAGTTGTCGGCATTTTTCACGAGATCAAAGGCGTCGGACGACTGTATGGTTTAATAGACTGTGGTACAACTGTGGTACAAGCTCGGCTTAGTTTGGCATCAGATAGCCGTGTGAGGAATGTACCAGGATATTTATCGTACAGCATACTGCGTAATTGTTATTTGAGGAAGTACATGCAATATCAAATCACGCGTGCTCACGTTTTCCTCATCTAAGATTTACAAACAAACTGGATAATTTTAATTCAACTAATATTACAAGTATCCATACCATTACATCACTATGGGAATCTCATATATATTTTTCATGATTTCTGAATAACAATTTAACTTTGTACACTCCTAAAGCCCACTTGAGTCAAACCTGGATTATTGAGCTAGTTGCTTACCAGTCATCATCTTCATCAGCCTATAATGTCCCACTGCTGAGCACAGGCCTCCTTTCACAGATGAGGGTGAAAGGGCTTACCATTATGAGGACATGATGATAATTTAGCTAAAAGCTACACGAAGTCATGCCAGAGTGTATAAATTTATATGAAAAACGGTCAATTTGACATTCATAGTCGTCCTCACAGATTACAGAATAATTCAGATGGAGCGCGCGGAACACGAAAGTGAAGCCAAAAAAGCAAATACAAATTGAAAATCTGATACCTGGTTTTCGTTTTCCAGTTTGTATTTGCATTGTTTAACCACAGTTTCTTAATAAAGGAGTGTTTTTTGTTATATAAAGTTTGTTAAACAAAGCAAATACACATTCAAAAGCGAATACCGGGTACGTGTTTTTCAATTTGTATTTGCTTTTTTGGCCTCACTCCCGTGTTCCGCGCGCTCTATCTGAATTATTCCGTAATCTGTGGTCGTCCTCTTATTGGGTTATACAAAGGGCATATTTAATATGCCAATTGATTATGCTTATAGGGCCGGTTAGTATTAGTAGTGATCATTAATTTAAATTAAATAAATAAATTGAAAATAAAACTAACAATAAAACATACCATATACCATACTTCTACCTAACTGAATAAATGCCTTTGGCTTTAAATATCCGTATACTATGGATCAACCTGTATACTAATGGGTAAAAACTTATATCTCACATCTAGTGCACGTCTCATAAACAAGGTACAAAGTTGTCAAACAACTTTCCGAGGTAAACAATTACCTATTTAGCTTCAGGATCTAAACTTACACGCAGGACCTTTAATCGTGATGAAATAAATAAGAAATAAGTGTCTAACAAGAAACTTTGTGCTATTTTATTTACCGATTCCAATATTTTTTGGTAAAATATTTGCTCATTATGTACAATTCAATTCATTAAAAGATTCGGAATTGATGAATCGCTTAAGATCTGCTGTAAATTCGAAAACGACACGACGATTTTATTTCCAAAACGACATTTTAATGGTGAGCTCTGATTGTAGATGGTAGCATGGACGCACCATAATATAGGTTATTATGGTGCGTCCATGCTACGCGAAGGGAGCAAGAGCCGAGTCGAACAGGATTTTTCGTTGTTCGCGTAGCGTAGACGGATTTGCGAGGCTCGAACGAGCATTCGTAGCTTGCTCGACTGCGCTCCGCCCGATTGACAGTTTTTTCTCCAACACAGGGATTCGCGTCGCGCTCGTTGTAGGCACTTGTAGGCTCGTTGTACATAGTACTTATACATTTGACATCGCGAGCAACGAACGAATTCTGTTCGTCCGTGACTCGGCTTCGCGTAGCATGGACGCACCACAATGTTACTTAAATACCAATAGGATGAGGAACATGATGAATATATTATTTTATATGCAGCTTATCATTTTTATATTTAGATAATAATAAAAATACATAATATAAAATAAGATAAAGTTAAGTCAATACTTCTTTATTGAAAAAAAAAACGATGTCACATTTTAATGGGTTAATGTAGATACTTTTACCGCCGATACTTTTAACTAAATTTAAGGTCTTTTCATTTGTATGCTACTACTAATAAACATTATTATTATACCTATTTACATAACTGTTGTGGTTACTTGTTACTTGTTGTGGTTTACATAACTGTTGTTAAGGATATACATATACATCCTTAGGATCTAATTAGGGTGTGAAGAGGTTTCTACAGGGTCGGCAACGCGCGAGTGTGTGAGCATACCCCCGGTGTTGCAAGCGTCTATAGGCTACGGTAACTGCTTACCATCAGGCGGGCCGTATGCATGTTTGCCACCTCAGTGGTATGTCATAGTCATAATAAGCCAATGTGTTCTTAATTTATAATTTAAGAACAAGAACAAACGTTCTAAAAGTGGAAACACTGGTGCAAAGTCCAGTGTCACAAACAATGACAATCATATCCATTGTCAGTCATAGTTTATTGCAACGCTAAATCGCGAAGATACATTGATTAATGGTTTACCATTGCGCCACATCCACCACTTCCTGCGTGGACTTCATACCCATGATTTGCTATCATGACTTCATTTGTACTTAGGTTTTAACTGTCATATAATTGTTAGCTGTGGCGTTAATGTATGCTTCGCTTTAATTAATCATTTACCTCGGTATTTCTCAAGATATGTGTCGTTATGTGTCTACGTACTTATTGTGCTCTGTCACTTGTGACAAATTTTGTGACTTAGCATTTAAAGCATGAGATTTTTAAATTGAATTGCATAATTATATTATTATAATCGTTAAAATTCTTTATTATTAGGTTAAGTATTATTATCAAGTAAATAATTTACAACTTAAATGGAATTATCAAGTTCTTTATTATCAAAAAAGTGTCACTGATCATTCATAAAATGTGGCACTGATCCATATACTAATTAATACAAAAGTATTAAGTAGTAAGGATTAGTATAAACTAATCCTTACATAATATTATGAACGCGAATGTTTGTTACTTTTTCACGCAAAAATTATTGAATTGGATGAACTTTGGCACACAGATAGAATATGTTCTGGATTAACACATAAGATACTTTTTATCACGGGAAAACATACGGTCCCTTGGGTAAGCGGTTGAAACCGCGCGGGACAGCTTGCATATTATAAAGAGGTACAGTTTGGATCCCTACATCCAAACTTTTCTCTGGAACTAATAGATCCGATTCAGAAAATTATTTCACTTATAGGAAGCTACATTATCCCCGAGTTTTATAGGCTAGTTTTTATCCCGGGAACGCGGGTGATACCGCGTGGAGCAACTAGTTATTAATATTTGTTTATGCATGACAAATAATATTTATATGAGATACTGGCTGTCTGGCTGGCTGGCTGGATCGTATATTTTGCCGAGATTAAAAGTACCCTATGTGTTAATCCAGAACATATTCTATCTGTGTGCCGAATTTCATCTATATCCGTTCAGTGGTTTTTGCGTGAAAGAGTTATTTTTTTTATACGACTAAGTCGGTAAACAAGCATACGGTCCGCCTGATGGTAAGCGGTTACCGTACCCATATGGAAGTTGCAACACACGAAGCATCGCTCATGCGTTACCGACCTTTCCCCACTCCCCAATGAGCCCTGGCGACATTACTCACGCGCAGGAACACAACTTTACACAACATAAAGTTATTTGGCTGCGGTATTTTGTAAGGTGGAGGAACTTCCCCAGTCGAGCTGCTCTTTAAGCGAATAAACGCCATGCTCTACCTCTCTTAAAACAGTAACAAACATCCATACATTCAAACATTCGCGTTTATAATATTGTTATTATTAAAGTAAGGACACAGATTAAAGTGGTAAGGATTCATGTTGACTTATTATAATATTTGCCATTACGCCTCTGTCTTTAATTATACACTGCGATGAGGTTGAAGACAATAATGTCGTAACCTGGTAAATTCTTGACCTTAATTTCTCATTAAATCAACCAGTTTTTACCGTATAAGTGGTAACACCATCGCAAGGTCACAGTTGCAACATTATCGGTACTATGTTCTATTTTCTTATCGATTATCTATTGTTGACTGTCATTTGTTATTATTTCGATCCCTATTAGGAAAGAACAAATATTAAATGATACCTTTTTATTATCTATTCTATTTTGTAGATTAGTTATATCCATTAATTGCCTTAGCACCTGTTAAAATTAGGTAAGGCGGCGTCCATTTATTACGTGAGGCTATTTTGTCCTCTTTGATTTTTAGACCCCCCCCCTCCTCTCTACCCTCGGTGACATGTCATGAGATGTTTTGAGATTTGGCTCGACTCCGCTAATCTAACGTGAGATATTTTTCAATGTGTCATTTTAGATGATGCTTGATTGCGTTGAATTTATTTAAGACAATAATTTGTTTAATTAGGTAGTCTAGAATCGCAGTTTTTAATAGTTAAATACTTATAGGAACTACTAAAATGCGAAAATGTGACCCAGTGTTCTCGCTATTTAACACTGTTTCTTGCGAAAAAAACGTGATATTTGGCAAGACTCCTCTTTCCCCACGTGAGATTGGGTGAGATTCGGCTCGAACCCTCCCCCCTAAACGCCTCACGTAATTATTGGACGACCCCTAAGCTGCGGCTTTGTTTAAATCGAGTGCGCAATATTCTTTGTTAGCTTATCTTGTTATGGAAACATCAAATTCCAAGGTGTAAGCTAGAGTCTACCTATAGGTACCTATTATTGAATTCCTTGGTAATACATCAACATGTCTTTCTGACTCACACTGATTAACATATCAAAGCCCATAGTACATTGATATAGGTGCAGTACTCTACATAAACTTACTTGACCATAGTTAAATATGATAATGTAGCTACCTCAAGCGAATTAAGCTGTAAAGTGCAGTTACATCAAAATCGTTTTAACCGTTGTTGTCGTCGTTATGTAACCGGGACCAACGGCTTTACGTGCCTTCCGAAGCACGGAAACGCTCGATTTGAAATACCACTAGGCGGTCACCCATCCAGGTACCTACCACGACGGTGGTAGCTTAACTTTGCCGATCGAATCCGAACGGCTAATTATGCTACACCGCGAGCGCTTTGTATACATACTACTTAATTAATATACCTACATAATTACACACTTACTTAGGACATGTAGAGATATTCACGCACACAAATGCATGTCCTGAGTGGGAATTCGAACCCACGACCTGAATATGATAGGTAGAATCATAACCAACCATGCCAACTGACCCGTCACTCAAGTAAACAAAGAAGTTTGTCTAATATGTATTAAAATCTATTCGGTGTGGTATTTTTATATCAAAATCATTTTTAATACAATTTTATTTGGTGACAGTACTTTTTGCTGACTGTACTTGCATTGTCTTCCAATATACTAATGTATACCAAATATCAAATCAATCCAACCACTGGAAGCGAGTCAAATTCGACTTAGCAAGATTTGAACCGAACATACATTACATAAATAGTACCATCAGCCGCATACGGACATTAACCAATATCTTTGCCAATGAATTGCTGACATTTACAAAACCTAGAAATTATACCTATTACACGTAGTATTTATATACTCTGAGCTATTACATAGAAACGGTAGCTCCAGGGCTACCGTTTATGTGGCCACCAGCTGGCGCCACTAGCGAGTAACGTCCTATCGCTGTCGTTGAAAAAATATTTTCTAGCAAGGCAGGGCCAATATAATTGATTATAAATGGGTTTCTTCAAAAAGGACGTGAAGAGATTTCTTCAGGGTCGGCAACGCGCGAGTAAAACCCCTGGTGTTGCAAGCGTCCATAGGCTACGGTAACTGCTTACCATCAGGCGGGCCGTACCGTATGCTTGTTTACCGCCTTAGTGGTTCGCAGTTACGTTTTATTCCGAAAAACAAGCTAGAACACAGGTTAGTAGCGATTTGCAGGTATTATGTCTGCCATAATTAATCAGGGATGGCACAATCTTCACAATAATAATGAATAAATTGGTCAAAATCCGCGATGATAAGCTCGCAAACAGTAAATATTCAGTACATTTGACGTTTCTGAAGAACTCACCTTACACTAGCGCCTCTCCGCGGGGAATTCAAGCGCCATTACCACTAAAGTTACGCGGTAGAGCCCGATCTTCTTCCCCAGATCTGGGGCTCTACCGCGTAACTTTGGTGGTAATCGTAACGAACACTATTAATGAATTTCATCCAATCAGGACCCACGAATGTTCATCGTTACGTCATACCGCGTGCGCGTCATTGGATGAAATAATTAATGGTGTTCGTTACGATTACCACCAAAGTTACGCAGTAGAGCCCCTGACCATAAAGTAATTTCAGGCAAACTTAATCGTACTCAAGAACATAATATTACTGTTTGGTAACCTAGTTATTATATTGCCATATATACCTACGTACATCAATTCTATTGCCAGAACCAGTTGAACGGAAGTCTGCGGGAGTCAGTGCACGTGTTCAGCAGTTTCGGTTGTCAGTCAGCAGTTGTGTAGCGAAAACTTATCTGTTCGCGGGCCGTGTCAGCGAACTCGTGACGTCACCACAGCTGATAGTCACCGAATATAGGTCATTATTTTATCGTACTATTGTGTACAACCATTATTGCGATGACGTTTTGTGAAATCGTTGATTAAAAGTTCGGATTAATTAATATTATGTTTTTTCTGTCTAGCTGTCCCCGCGGTTTCACCCGCGTTCCTGGCATAAAAAGTAGCCTTCTCTATACCATAGACTATCTGCGTGCCTTTCGTCATGATCGATATAGTAGTTAACAAAGGCTTAACAAACAAATAAACAAATTCACTTTCGCGTTTAAAATATAAGTTAGGACCATATACTCGCAAGATCCTTACTAATTATTTATCCTTACTCCTTATCTTTCGTTTGTTTGTTACGCTTTCACGCCTCAACTACTCAACGGATGATAATGAAATTTGGCATGCAGATACCCTATGGTATGAAGAAGGACATAGGTTACTTTTTATCCCGGGGACATTTGTGAAACCGCGCGTGACAGCTAGTATCTAATAATTTAATCACTTGAATAGCAGTTCCTGGAATTCTTTTTTTTTTCTCTTATATATATTACCTATGTAGTTATAGTATGTGGATCCTATCTGCGAGCCATTAGTTACGTTATGTTAGGACTTAGTTAAAATAAGACTGCCAGTAGGCATAATTTATAACGTTATCAGTAGAAAACTAAAAAGCAAACCAAAAAGAAAATCTCAGCCCACAGACCCATTCAACTGACTTTATCTTATGATTCCAAGAAAGGTATCTATACTTTCGGAACATAAATATACCTACCTACAAGGATATACCATTCTCGTCACTTCAACACTGACGCGTCATTACCATGAGTCAATGTCGTGTTTGATCTGAGGACAATAACATCTCCGACAAAGGTGTTATACAAGCTAGTGGATGGGAACGTCTGCTCTTTGTCTGGCAGTAACACGTGTGGTATAACTACAAATTGTATAAAACAGCTGATTAATGTATACCCGTCTACGCTCAGAATTTTAATGACTATTTGAGTTCTTTGTGACTTGTGATACAAGCTGGTGTAACAAGACGTTACGCTTTGTTTCCGGTCGCGGCGAACATGAAATTGTTGTAGTTTTGTTGTCATTGATTTGATTATATATTTATACTTGAAAAATCCAATGCCAAATACCAGAAATATGCCCGAATATTATTATCCGTACCATAGACCTATAAAAAATCTAAGACGGAGGATCGCCTAATAAACGAGTGAAGCAACAAAAGGAAGCCGGCGTTCTTGTAAATACATGGTCTCACACACACATATAGACCATAGGAAGCCGATCGGTTGTCATTCCGTATTGAGACCTTGACAGTGACAATAAGGCTTAGTACCATTTGTGCCTGCTTGGGCCAAAACTGATTTTACTAACGCACACGTCCTCCGTATGTCTATGATCCGTACTTATAAAACTCTATAAAAAAATTACTGTTTAAGTTACCACGTCAATAAAATTTGACATTGCTTGACAGTAAGGTGACGTTATTTACGTGACCATTTAATCAGTATATAAGAATAGGGTTAGTAAGGCCGTACATCAATAAATACGGGCAAATAGGTTTTTTGTTATAATTGAAAACTACTAATACCTACCGTATTTGAAATTTCATATAACTGTAACATTATAAACGGTTTTGGGAAACACGTAGTAACATAAGAGAGAAAATAAAACTATTATATATGGTTATTTTACAACGAACATTCGACAAAAGTGTTCTTATTGGAAGGCCTCAGTAGATATCGTCTTTTTAATGACGCATGGTTTTGATTCACAAATAAATAGCTGGCAGTCAAGATATATTTAATTTATATGCGTACTTATTTACAGAATCGAAATAAGTACTGAAAAGGGCATTGGTCTCACCTCATTGGTGCACCTCCTCATGAAAGGCCCTAATGATTTTGACAGAGGAAAATTATTATCGCAACTTGCATTCGTTTGTCTGCCAATATTTTCTTGCGAGGACAATGACATTGTGTGAAATATTTATAAAAAAATGACATTGCTTTTTTCGTGACTCACTTGAGTGTTTTATTCGGATTATAATGTTTTTATTTTTATAACCGAGTGAAGCAGACGGATTAGAATCCGCTAAACGATAGAACTACCTATTTTTATTTTCCGGAAGAGCTTAGATAAGCAATGTGTCCATGCATAATATTGTATCATTAAAAAAACAAAGTGTGGAATTTTCATTAATAATAAATATATACATAAATAAGCAGTAAGTATGTAAGTAGAGATGCCATGATGACATCATTTGGTTTTTTGTACTATTCTCGAATAGAGAACAATAATGTTAGGTACTGTTCGATATTCGCGAATAATTGTTTGACAATTATCTTGTAAGGATTTACAATGAAGTATATTTAAGATATTCAAGTAATATTCAGAATACTCAACCACAAGTATTTAGAAAGTAGTAATAATATTAAAACTTTTTTTTATATCTATAGTTAGGTATAGGAAATAATGATAATCGCCGGATTGAACCTTGAATCATCTTAGTCATACTTAGATAACCACTTGGCCTCTAACTTAATTATTACAAAAGTAATGCATGCATTTCATGCACTTACATCTTGCTAATTACTCAGTTTATTGTAAGGAAACAGCTAACGGTCCCAAGGTTTTGTGATAACAGTATTAATTTACACAATAATTATAAAAGATTATTAGACAAAAACTGATTTTATAATAACTATTGCATATAATTGACAAGGTTTACTATTTATCTAGCTTCAAGTTTCACTTATACTTAACACTAGCACCTGCTCGCGGCTTCGCCCACGTGGCCTACGGGAAACAAATGACATATTTTTCTACAACAATAAAAGAAAACAAAACAAAACAACTTCATCCCGCTTCGAGAGTGGAATTATTATTAAACGCCGAGACACGTATAAATAAATTTTTCAATCTTCAGCCTAAACACAAAATTTGAAGATCCTAACTTCGAAACTGACGGACTTTCATACATACATTCATCCCCTATTTTACCCCCTTAGGGGTGGAATTATAAACATACTTTTTCTTCTTATTATATGATGGTTTAAAGCAAGTTCAGAAAAACCAAGGTATTCAAATATATCCGTCACTTTCTAAAGTCATAACAAAAAGAGCCGGGAATATCTTAAAACCTGGGTTTTACTTAAACCGTCTCATGTAATAAGACTTTATAAGACAGTTATAGTTTTGCTACAGGTTATGCGCTAGAGTCAAACCATATTTGACGCTTATGTATATTTGAGGTTTCTTGTATGAACACTTTTAATAATACAAATAATTATATTATTTACTATTTATAAACCCAATAATAAAGTAGTAGTTTTTCAGAATAATATTAATTTAGGTAAAAATAGCCTCAATTTGACTACGAATTGCAACAAGCTACGAGACTACGAAGTCTACGAGCGTAACCATAGAAAAAAAGGACGAATCAGACCTTATATAAGTACCCGAAGTACAGTAATGTACCTTTCAAGTGCATGCCAACTGAGTGTTTTATCTCTGACGTCAACTAAGGTTATCAGGGTCGAGATGAACTGCGGAAACTCAGCTAGTAAGCGATCAAATAGGTCAAATCGACTCGTTTATAGGTGCTATATTAAACACTGTTATGTTATTAGTAGGGTTGAAAGTTTACCATGTGATTTCCATTCATATCATTAGCTCATTAGTACGTATTTATAGTATTTCATTTAAATACTGGAATCTACTTTTGTAGATCATCAATGGACTATTTTATAATTAACCGACTTCAAAAAAAGGAGGAGGTTCTCAATTCGGTTGTAGGTTTTTTTTATGTTTGTTACCTCAGAACTCCGTCATTTATTAACCGATTTGGAAAATTCTTTTTTGTCTGGAAGGGTACACTTCCCGTTTGGTCCCATTGTCATCAGATCATGATTTGATTACGTCTTAGTGTACTTTGAAGTCGATTTAAGTTTTTTGTAAAACAGTCCAATTATTGAATTAAATGATAATTTGAAAATGATTAGATTTTAAAATGGTAAATGAATGAATTTAAGTGATTTGTTTTTTTTTTTTAAGAAAATTGTTTTTATGCTTTAATAAAACCATAGTACCAGTGTTTTTAGGTACATTGCATATATTTACCAAAAACTTATTGGTGTGATGTAGGAAGAGAAAAAAGCTGTTCATATTTTGTTGGTCTGTCTGGACGCGTGATTCCGAAGAAACTAAACGTATTTTTGTTCGGGGTACAGTTAATAGGCCTTATTGAATTGAAATCGGCTGACGTCTGCCATATATGCATGGTTTTACTCTTCATAGACGATCAAAAGAACTTCACTTGAATTTCACTAGGTATGTTATCAAACTATGCACAGTACCTACGTCGGAACTCGAATAGTACGTGTTTATGAACTATTTATTGATAGTAAAATTATTTTCACGTTTCATTCAATAGGTGTGTGTGTCATTCAATACTCAGCGTTTGAATTTTTTGTTTGATGTTAAAATGTCAGTCAGTGGCCGATCGTTCACGGCCAAGGTCAGGTACAGTACAGGCAGCGTTGATTGCAAGATTTCAATTTTTTTTTCACTAATAAAATATTTATTATTCATCAAATTCATAAAAAAAACATATAAAAGGATTCACCTTTAATCTCCCTCAACAAGTGTTCTGTAAACAATTAGCTTTTTTTTTTAAATTTTATATAAGGCTGACTATCAGGGGAATTACCTATGAGTTGCCGACTTTTACAAAGCCTAGAAGACAGGCTCTCAAGTGCAACTGCCAGGACATTCCAGTAGGTGTTAACCACAGTTATATATTGAAACAGCTTGAGTAAACAATATGTAACATGCTGTTATGTGCCTTATCAGAATTTTAATTGGAATCATATTTGAGTGGACCAGTGCTATCCTACTTGTTCTATAGTTTGAGGATAAATTGCCTGTTCCTTTTTAATTTTACTAAAAGAATACCTTTAATGATTTTCAGGAAGCAAACAAATTCTTCATGGGGTGAACGGGAGACTCCGGCCGCGGCAGCTGGTCGCCATCATGGGGCCCTCAGGAGCCGGCAAGTCGACGCTACTCGACGTGCTCTCCGGGTACCGCATCACTGGCATCGGGGGTGGCGTGTTCATCAACGGCAGGGGGAGGGTTATGAGTGAGTTTTTTTTTATTAAGCCTCAATTGGGTAAATAATATTTATCAAAAGTAGGTAGGTAACTGCTACAAACAGCACCTTTTTTTTTTAAGTACCTACCTTAGGTTATTGACTTTTGTGTGACCGAAATCTCACAATGATTGACGAGCAATGGTGAGCACAGAAAGCCTAGAAGGGAAATGGGTCTCAAGTGCAGCCGGAACGCACCGGAAGCCAGGTAGAATAACCCTATCAACCATGGTTTCCTTCAATGTTTTTCTTTGCTGATTGCTTAATAATAGGTAGTAAAATAAATAATTTTAACTAAATTAACTCAAATATATGAACTTGTCAGTATTGCTAGTATAACTCTCTGTGGTTCTGCTTTATTCGTACTTAATATCATAAGCCAACCTTTCTGTCTGTATATTACCTAATGTTATAAATAATGAACAAAACAATAGTTGACGCTCAAAGTTTACAATTTTAAGTTAAGATATACTTTGTAAAACAAAAACTTTATGACTATCATCATCATCAGCCTATAATGTCCCACTGCTGAGCACAGGCCTCCTTTCACAAAATCAGGGTGAAAGGGAATGGGCAGATACTCAATCACGCGTGCCCACTACGGATCGGTGGAGGTAGGCTAGTGGTCAACCTATTGTTGGAATTTTCAAGCCGCCTAGAAGGCCTCCAACTAGCTTAACGACTATCACAATTAAGTGATAACCGAGACCAACGGAAACGCTCGATTTGAAATACCACTAAGCGGTCACCCATCCAGTTACCGACCACGACGGTGGTAGCTTAACTTGCCGATCGATTAGGAACGGCTTATCATGCTACACCACGAGCGCTTCAATGACTGTATGTTTTCAGAATAAAATAAATAAAAATAAATAAATAATACGATTCGAAGCTACGACCTTACACGGCATCGACCTCATTACCACTCACTGATTTATAATAATGAGTTCCAAATGTCAAATACATGTGGTTTTAATCATTTTAATCCATAATTTTATCGCTAATCTTCTGTCATAAATAATTGCTAAATAACCGTGTCACTAGCTGCAAATTATTTCCCTTTACAATACATACAAGTTGATTAGATATCATTATCAGATGTTTATTGCCTAAGGAACCTGGACCCGGATACTCGCTGATTGATAATGATGATATGTCAAGTCTAGAAACTGAGAATCAATATAGGTCGAGGCGCTTATTATATTCTAGGACTATAATTTCAACATAGTAATTTAAAAACCGGCCAAGTGCGAGTCAGACACGCGCACCGAGGGTTCCGTACAAACCTATAGGTATATAAGTAAATGGTAGTATAGACCTGAGTATTTGATATGAATTTCAATTTATGACGTATTAAAAAAAAACTACTTACTAGATCTCGTTCAAACCAATTTTCGTTGGTAGTTTGCATCGTAATGTACATCATATATTTTTTATAGATTTATCATTCTCTTATTTTAGAAGTTACAGGGGGGGGGACACACATTTTACCACTTTGGAAGTGTCTCTCGCTCAAACTATTCAGTTTAGAAAAAAATGATATTAGAAACCTCAATATCATTTTTGAAGACCTATCCATAGACACCCCACACTTATGGGTCTGATGAAAAAAAAAAAATTGAGTTTCAGTTCTAAGTATGGGGAACCCCCAAAATTTAATGTTTTTTTTCTATTTTTGTGTGAAAATCTTAATTGCGTTCACAGAATACATCTACTTACCAAGTTTCAACATTATAGTTCTTATAGTTTCGGAAATAAATGGCTGTGACATACGGACGGACAGACAGACAGACAGACAGACAGACAGACAGACAGACAGACATGACGAATCTATAAGGGTTCCGTTTTTTGCCATTTGGCTACGGAACCCTAAAAACGATAACAGTGTAATTTAGTTGGGGCTAGGGTTTCGTTTTTCCCGACCTTTTTACATTCCCGGGACCCGGGAATGAAAAAAATGACTTCCCGGGAATTCCCGATTCCCGGGAAATTTCAAAAAGTTGTTAGTTTTGTTAATTTAACGTATATAAGGTCAAGTAAACCACGTAATTTAATTAAATTCGCTATTTATTTGTCTCACAAGTAAATAATAGTACATTATGAGATGTGTGCAAAGTTGGTAATCACACACGAGACGGTACCTATTAAGCAAAGGAACCCGAGAGTGTAATGATCAATGCACACGTGTGCCATACGACGTTTTTCAACACACTTGTGAGGAAAAAAACAAACTTGTATTTTTTTAACTAGATTTTTTTGATAATAGTCAATGAGAACGTCGACAAATATGGCGCGTAAGTTATTTTATTAACGTCAAATGACGAGCATGTGTTGAAAAAAACAAGGAACGAACTATGCTCGGAATTTCTCTACGAGTCAGGGAAACGACGACATTCGTAGGAGAACAAAAATTACCGATATAGCTCTTAGTGATAGTAAGCTGATGTGATAGCAATGGGCAGGCCACATCGCTCGAAGACGACGCAAGTGGCGACCACGTACAGGAAAGCGCTGTTAGGGACGACCTCCCACCAGACGGATCGACGACCTGGTCAGAGTCGCTGGGCGCCGCTCGATGCAAGCGGCCCAAAATCGTTCGAAGTGGAAATTAATGGGGAGGTCTTTGTTCAGCAGCGGACATCCTTAGGCTGATATGATGATGATGTTTTACTTGACTTTTGGTCGGTAAAAATAATAATACTAATTATTTAAAAAAAAATGCATTTTCGGCAATATTGAAATTTTTCAATACAAAAACGCTGATAAGCTTTATCTCCAAAAATATATATTAAAAAAAATATGAATGTAACTTTCGTTTTCTTCAAAATTACGCGCATTCAGAGATTTTCTCTAAAATCGGCTGTTTAGAAACTACCCATAGTAACTATGTATGACCTGTAGTTTGATATGATTATTTTTAATTTTCTAATTATGTTTGTGTGTGAGACACAAATAGGTAATTAAATTAAATTACGTATTTTACTTGACTTTTGATAGGTTACAAACAAACTTGTGTTTATGTGTACTTTCGGAGAACTTGAAATTTTTCTAAGAAACTTTACAAATACATACTTCCTACACTTCCTTTCCGCGATTTCGTTCGATTTCGGTGGATAACGACATTTGTTTTAAGAACGTATGCAACATCTTTGTGTTTCAAAGGTTTTTCGTTAATTTTGACCAATATTTGCAGTGTTTTAGAGCATTCAATCTCATAAAGAAATTCCCGGGAATTCCCGGGAAATCGCAAAAAAAATCCCGACTTCGGGAACGACGTATTTCCCGGGAATTCCCGATTCCCGGGACCCGGGAACGAAACCCTAGTTGGGGCTTAATTCAATTAGCCGATTCTCTACTAAAAATAACGTAATTTAAAAATAATCGAATGAAAGTCCAAATAAAAGTTTAAAAATAAAGGTTTTTTAATAATCAGATCAGTAAAAACATTAAATTAAGCTGAGTACTTAGAAATCGAACCTCGAGGTTCAAATTACTGTAACGTACAGTTTTAGGCAATGATAGCTCAATGATAGTGACGCAAATGCCGTGATGAAAGTGTGGGTGTGGGTCAGGACTCCTCCGAAAGCCAGGGCTTTCTGTGGAGTAAAACATAATGAAAATCATAAGTGCCCCGCATGACTGGCAGATTCGAGTCAAACTTGGCGCACATTTTGTGTTATAAACCACTTTAAAATAATGATGTAGGAACTCTTATCTGACACAGTTTTTTTAAAGTCGGCAGTGTAAAGATAAAGCGTTGTTTCTTAACCCCCCTTGGGTTAAGAATTGATTGTTTCTAATTCGCTCTAAAACAAAAAAAAACAAAATAGGTCATAACCACATGTAAATATAGGTGACTATGCCGCACTTTATTTTTTTGTAATAATTTATAATAACGTACAAATAATTACACCCAAACTTAAGACATACAGACATATTCATGAACACAAATGCATGTTCTGTGCTGGAATCGAACTCACGACCTTAAATAATTAATTAAATAATTTTCCTTAACCGCAAAAGCTAATGTGTCGTGCGTAAATTCGTGTTATTTTCTTAGAAATAATAAACAAGTTTAAAAAACATTCCCATATCTTAACTTTGAACCAAGTAACTTTGTAAAATGTATCTGTATTATTGAAGATTTAAGACAATTCCTTATTACATTTAATGGTTTAGACCATTTTTAGTATAATACAAGTCTTAAGATAGGCCCCGGCTCTTGGATATATTTGAAAACGGGTTTTACTTAAACCAGACTTGATCCAACTCGTGTAAAAAGGGTTCAACTTTTTACTTAACTTTGCTACTTAGCTTGTAACACACGTACGTCTACATCTACTGGTTTAACTGGAAGTTCTATCCGTGACCTACAATGACCCACCGCGATGCAGTTTGCATTCAGCCTGTGGCAAAAAGTAGACATAACTATCTCATTGATTGAAGATAAATTGAACAGTCACTTTAGACGCTACAATTCGAACGCATATCAAGCGGGGATTGTATTATGGACACCAGATAACTGATATCATATATCATTACTAGTAAATGTATAATATATTTACACTAGGTAGGTATATTGAATGTGTTTTCAGTCCATAATTTCAGCAATTTTAAAATCTTTATCCTTTAGGCCTAGGGTGTTATTTCGTTATATTCCTAGTCTGATCCTTATAGACAAAACCGCTAACTAAGATTGTCAATGCAGATAATATAGGTAGATAGAGTAGTTGACGCCTCTATTTTCTTTAAATTAGAAGACTATATAACAAGCAGGGGGCCAAGTCTGCTATTTGTCAAATACATTCTGACGATCCCATTTTGAATCCATTGCCATTGAGTCAAAGATGTCTGCTAAATTCATAATGGTTTTCGAAGCTACTGAATTAGTAGACAACAAAAACTGTAAAATCTGTTAATTTTGACACCACTGATCTTCAAGGAACAATCCCTTAGAGTAGTAATACCGAGCAATCCGATTCCGAAACTAGTCAGTGATTTGTCACTGATTTTGAACAGTAAGGACAAATTACTGCATCGTGTGTTCTTGACTTGGCCAATCAGAGCGCATGTGTCCTTCTCTTAGCCAATCGTAGCGCATTGTCGATGGTGGTAAATTGGCGGAATAGATTGCAAGCAAAATCATTGTCATAACGCTTCTTTGGGTTAATTGTTCGATGCCACTGATAGTTCATTGGAATAACATTGTAATAGCAGACTTTGGGTCTCAGGTAGTTGGTCCACCTACGGGTAATCGCCTGCATACAAACATCACTATCAAGGAGATTGCCAAAGTTGCCAACCTTTGCAAATGCCATTTACTAAACCTAAATGATGTATTTCAGAAAGATTCAAAAAGATGTCCTGCTACATCCAACAAGACGATCGACTGCAAGGTCTCCTGACTGTCGGCGAGAACATGTCCCTAGCTGCTAATCTCAAATTACCCACTAAACTAGACAAATATGAAAAGGGAGAAGTGGTATGTTATTGACATTTCATTTGTGGACCTACATACGTAAGGAATAGAGAGCATATAGGTAGTTCAACTATAGCTGGGGCGAATGAAGAAGCGGGCAAATTGCATACATTGTGGATAAACATCTAAATCACATACCTAGCCTAAATAAAATAGCCTGCTGGATAGAACAGTTTCGTTAAAACAAGTATAATTCCTCATAGATTACCTTTAATTGAGTATTTATTTAATTAATTATAAAGTAATAGCCGATGTTGTGTTTAAAGAAATATAACTCGTTGGCATATCAAATAACACTGTGATGCAATCATATATCATGTGTCAGCATATTTTGCTAGCATTTGCATAAAATATCTAAATATAAGTAGAATTTTAAATATAAATGGATCACGTTATTAATGCTTCTATGGAAATAGGTATATGTATATTTATATATTTGATTACTGAACCTGAGAATTTATATTTTAGATCGAAGACATACTTACAAATCTTGGGCTGTACGAACACATGAATACTCTTGGTAGTCGCCTCTCCGGAGGTCAGAAGAAAAGGCTATCCATAGCCCTGGAGCTCATCAATAATCCTCTTATTATGTTCCTCGATGAACCTACTACGTAAGTAACATTAGATAAAGCTTTATCAACTTCTACTATCACCCTTATTACATTATCACCCTTATTACGTGAGATGGTTTAAAGCCAGTCTAGCAAAATCTAGGTTTTAAATATATCCGTAACTCTTTAACATAACAAGAATTGCCGGGACTTAATCATCATTAAAACTTCATCTTAAAACTTGGTTTTTACTAAGTAGACTTGGCTTAAACCATCTCATGTAATAAGACCACCACTGTTCACAAATCTTTGATTCCTATAATCCATTTTTATTTGATTCATCTGATTGGTGATCTGCTAATTATATTAGTTAGGCGCTGATCAGCACGTTTTTCCTGCTAATCTAAATATTTAATAGCTTATTTATGATACTTCTTTTTTTTTTTATCTATTTTATTTAGCTAGCCTTATTTTCTACTGTATCTTTATTTTTTAATCCTTATCCATTATGTATGCTACGGCTTAACTGTTAAGGTAATCATCTGTAAAGCCTTAACAGATGTTTACCTAATCAATGTTTTTAATAACAGGTACCTATGTTGAATACTCTAACAAGTAGATATTCTCTTGTAATTTCAATTGACAATCTGTCTCTTATGGTAATAAAAGACAGAATGTCATTTGTTATTGTAGTGTATTGACAGTTTTCAATAACATGAATTAGTTCGCCATTGTTATGAAACGTAGATTTTCTGATGTATATTAGTTAGAATAACATGTTAATTTTTGCTTCAAACTAAGTATAAATTTTTATAAGATATACTAAATTGTCTATAGAGCTCTCAGCTGGGTATTTAAAATTGCCTTTATCCTTTCAGAGGTCTAGACAGTTCTTCATGCTCTCAAGTGGTCCAACTTTGCCAGGCTCTTGCCCACCAAGGTCGGACGATCGTCTGCACAGTCCATCAGCCCTCAGCCTCACTCTTCGCCCTTTTCGACCAAGTATACGTGTTGGCGGCAGGACAGTGTCTCTATCAGGGTACTACTAAGAATTTGGTGCCATATCTGGAGCAAGCTGGAATACCCTGCCCGATTTACCATAATCCTGCTGATTACAGTAAGTTGACCATTATGTATGTTTTCTTTTTTACTACTCAGGAAGCAAACATGCATACAGCCCACCTCTCTTTACACCTTTTGAGGAACCCCATGCTGTACTCTGTATCTATTTATCGGTTCTTATCTTATCAGATAACTCATCGGTTGATTCATCGAGTTTTAAGTATTATCATAGAATAATATTATTATACTTGACGGGCCAGTTGGCGCAGTTGGTTAAGACGTGGAGTCTTAACCTATAGCGCTGCAGGTCCTGGGTTCGATTCCCACACAGGACATGCATTTGTGGGCATGAACATGTCTGTATGTCCTGAGTCTGGGTGTAATTATGTATATTAAGTATGTATTTACAAACAAAAAGTAGTATATGTATTATATCAGTTATCTGGTTTCCATAGTACAAGCTCTGCTTAGTTTGGGATCAGATGACCGTGTGTGAGGAATGTCCCAGGGGTCCCAGGTCCCAGGATATACTATTATTATATACGAAAAATATATTTTTTCTACTGACTTTTCGGTTTGTTCGCGTTATTTTAGATTTTAATTTTATAGATATTTTGAAGAGTTAGCAAAGGAGTGTGAGATTTGGCATTTGGTAATTAAAGTTCATAAGGAAAAGGAGTGTAGAAAGTTAAACTTTAAAAAATTACGAAAAAGCGAACTGCACCACAAACTAAAATTTAACACAGCGACGAGATAAAACAATACTCGACTAATTACAATCAAACCATCCAAATCCCCTATCGGTAGAGTTAGAGGAAGAAAGGTTGACGGACTGATCTTCCCACAGGCCATAGACGCCGAACACATCTGCTCCAAGTCTGGGACTGACTACAGATATTTTTTTGGACTAGTCAATAAAAAAAATATACGTTTTAATTACAGTTATTGAACTGGCGTGCGGGGAATACGGCGAAGATAAAATAGAGATTCTATGTGACAAGGCTGAAAACGGTAAAGCATTGAACTGGTTCGATGACTTCGAGACCCTACCCACGATGGAGGAGCTAAGGAAGCTGTTCCCCTTGAGCGTACTTCGGGAGCAAGACCCAGGGTCCACCATTGAGGAGACGCCGCGCTCCAACCAGAGGGCTGTGCTCATTAAGAGAGGCTTCATGAAGGCGAAGAGAGATTCGGTAGGTGTTCACTGCCCTACCATAGTCATTTCAATATAGTTATGGAAAGTTTATAACTTCATCAGTGGGATATTATAGACTGATGATGTTGGAAAGTTTTAGACGTTTTCATGGCTCAACAATAACCTACATTAAATAAATATATATTAAAGGTATAGGTGCAAAGAGTGAACAGTGTTCACATAGATGCATTCACAGACATGGGCGTACCCAGGGGGGGGGGGGGAGAGCAGCTGCCCCCCCCCCTTGGATTTCGTATGCTATTCTCATTGTTGTCGATAAAAGTTCTTGATTTACAATATTATATCATGTAAACTATAGTAGATTTAAAGTCAGACAAAATATCGATATGGATTACTTGTCATTTGTTCTCAGTAAAAGTATCGATAAAAAACCGGCCAAGTGCGAGTCAGACTCGCGCACCGAGGGTTCCGTACAAACCTGTAGGTATATATAAGTAAATGGTAGTATAGACCTGAGTATTGGATATTAATTTCAATTTATGACGTATTAAAAAAAAACTACTTACTAGATCTCGTTCAAACCAATTTTCGGTGGAAGTTTCCACCGTAATGTACATCATATATTTTTTATAGATTTATCATTCTCTTATTTTAGAAGTTACAGGGGGGGGGACACACATTTTACCACTTTGGAAGTGTCTCTCGCGCAAACTATTCAGTTTAGAAAAAAATGATATTAGAAACCTCAATATCATTTTTGAAGACCTATCCATAGACAACCCACACTTATGGGTTTGATGAAAAAAAAAATTTTGAGTTTCAGTTCTAAGTATGGGGAACCCCCAAAATTTATTGTTTTTTTTCTATTTTTGTGTGAAAATCTTAATGCGGTTCACAGAATACATCTACTTACCAAGTTTCAACATTATAGTTCTTATAGTTTCGGAAATAAATGGCTGTGACATACGGACGGACAGACAGACAGACAGACAGACAGACATGACGAATCTATAAGGGTTCCGTTTTTTGCCATTTGGCTACGGAACCCTAAAAACGAGAAATTGGCATTCATTATACAAAATGTTTTTTTTTTCTAGCCAGTGTGGGCTGAATTTTGAAGAAAATAAAAATGCCATTAAAATTTATTTACTAAAATTAGTATTTTCGGATACATTGGCATTTTTATTTTCTTCAAAATTCAGCTCGGGGTTCCTTTTAGAGTTTTTCTCTAAGACCTGTAGTTAAGAAGTTGCCCTCACTGGCTGGAAAAAAAATTCAGCCTGTATATATTTTGCTTAGCCGTTCTTAATCGATCGGCAAAGTTAAGCTACGTCTGTCGTGGTCAGTACATGGATGGGTGACCGTCTAGTGGTATTTCATATCGAGCGTTTCCGGGCTTCGAATGGCACGTAAAGCCGTTGGTTCCTGTTATCACTTAATTGTGATAGTCGTTAAGCTATAGTTGGATGCCTCCTAGGCGGCTTGAAAAATTAGAAACAGTAGGTTGACCACTAGCCTACCTCCACCAATCCGCAGTGGGCACGCGTGGTGGAGTATCTGCCCATTCCCTTTCACTCTCATTTGCGAAAGGAGGCCTGTGCTCAGCAGTGGGACATTATAGGCTGATGATGATGATGATGATGATATATTTTGCCCGTACCCGTGCTCACGACACGTACAGTCGCTCTGTCTATGGGTTATCATTGTAAGTAGATTCATAACAATGATTTAAATATAAATGTTTTTCCAAATATTCATCTAAAACTGTGTCGACAGACGATGACCCACTTGCGGATACTAGTGAACGTGGTGGTGGGCATCATGCTGGGAGCTCTCTTCATCGACGCGGGCAACGAGGGGTCCCGGGTCTTGGAGAACTACAACCTGCTGTTTGCGATACTCATGCACCACATGATGTCACCGATGATGCTTACTATTCTCACTTGTAAGTGCTACGTCATCCTTCCTCATAAAAAAAAAGAATGGTAGAGCATAGCGATATTTCGCTCAAAGAGCAGCTCGACTGTGGAAGTACCTCCACCTTACAGAATACCGCTGCCAAATAACTTTGTTTTGTTCCTGCACGTGAGTAAGGTCGCCGTAGCTCATTGGGGAGGGGAAAGGTCGGTAACGCGTGAGTGATGCCCCGTGTGTTGCAAGCGTCCATTTGGCTACGGTAACCGCTTACCATCAGGCGGACCGTACACTTGTAAAAATACACAATAATGCGTCTTCCGTTACCCAACTCATCTTAACACTTCTTCAAGAAGAGTGTTTTACCCAGCAGTGTCTATAAGCTACGGTAACGGCATGGGTAACGGCTTATACCATTAGGCGAAATGGTCTGTAAGCTTTGCCAACTTTTGCCGTCATATTCATGGTTTTATTTTATGTGTTCACTCTTTTTCTCATTTCCAGTCCCATCAGAGATGTCGGTACTGATGAAGGAGCACTTCAACAGATGGTATTCACTGGGTTCCTACTACATTTCAATAACACTAGTCGACCTCCCAATATCGGTAAGTCTTCGTTTGTTAAAATTACTCATTCTGATTCTATACAGGATGTCCTGTAATTGATGGTCCATGAAACCCTCGAAAGCTGAAATTGTGCTCTATTAGAAAATATAAAATAATTCCGGTAAAAGTCTCATGGTGATAGAAATACTTAATTGTAATAACAGATTACAGAATTTAGTTAAAACCACTTATTTTTTAATAAACTTTGTTTAAACAAAGCAAATACGAATTCAAAAGCGAATAGCAGGTATCTGATTTTGAGCTTGTATTTGCTTTTTTGGCTTCACTTTCGTGTTCCGCGCGCTCCATCTGCCTATTGTTCTGTAATCTGACTTTGTAATATAGATTTATTTAGTGATTGAATTATTATGCCATTTCCAAAATTTAAAATAATTTTACATTTTCTTTTTTGCTTATATTTTAAGTTCTTGAGATCTTTGAGGGTTATCGTTTGGGCCATTAATTACAGGACATCCTATATACATATTATAAAAAAACCTTGAGCTTTATAGATCCTGTATAGTCAGCAGCATTTCATGATGTTCCTCCTTCTTTCTAATTCCTATACAATGGTTATCCTCTACCGAAAATTAATCAACTTATTTCCTTTGCAGATAATCTCATGTGCGATATTCAGTGTGATAGTGTACACGATGTCGTCGCAGCCGCTCGACATCGTGCGGTTCTCGATGTTCTTCGCCATCTCGCTGTACACGGTGCTCGTCGCACAGAGCTTCGGCCTTATGATTGGAGCTGCTTTTAACGTAGTTGTGAGTACTTCGGTATCCTTTTAACTCTTCTTCTCCTCCACAGTTTACGAGCAGTATAGATTTCAACGTTGCTCTACTGCCTTATTTTTTTACAGTCCATCGTAATGGGTTTTTTTATTATGCCCTAATTTTCGCACTTTCGACATTAATGTCGCATAGACATCATGGCCGATATATTAAAAATTCTATAAATTTTTACTTCTGCCTACTATGTTTTTCGTCAAATCTCTATTATATTATTGATGTCGAATGCCCCCTTTTATAGCGCGCACTGAGGAGTTTGAGATTTGGGGAACGAGTACAGAAAACTAAAATCTATGTTAAAAAAAATACAGTCGAATTTCAACTACTGAGACCACTAGTTGACTTTAATCTATCGTGTTGTCAGGGTCCCTGCATGATGACCTACAAGTTGTTCATAGAGTTTCTTATAATGTTTTGATTGCAGAATGGCACCTTCCTCGGACCCACCCTCTCAGTGCCGATGATGATGTTCGCTGGGTTCGGCGTGACCCTGCGTGACCTGCCCCCCTACCTGTATTGGGGCTCCTACGTGTCCTACCTCCGGTACGGCCTCGAGGGGTTCATTGGCGCTATCTATGGCCTCGACAGGCCTGTTCTCGACTGCAATCAGGCTGAATACTGCCATTATAAGTAAGTAAATAAAATATTATAATTTTATTGAATTTGATCGTGTAATTGACTAATGCTTTGTACTTGTGTCAACTCTAACAATCATCGTGAATTCACTTACAATCCACCTTTACATCGCAAACCATGTGCTGTATGTCCGTCCATATATGTCAATATGTGTATGTTATGTCTGGACAATCAGCATTAGTTGAGTCGATCGCTAAATGTGCAGTAGCACAACCTGCTATTTCGGGTTTTACACTTATAAAGGTAGGTAGTATGGTTGAGGCTGTAGTATAATGAAATGTCGCAAATGTTTGGTAGCTTCTATATGAATCTTCAATAAAAATACGCGTAACTCTTCATTTTGTGATATGCCGAGAAGCCTCTGTCATTATTCTGACATATTTCTAATTCTTAGGCGTCGTCCTAATTGGCGACGATCGTACGATCAAACGATGCGATTTCGTCGCACGATCGCGCTGATGTTCCTGTGCTCGCGCAATGACTTGTGAGCTTCAATTAGGACACTCTAGAGCGTTTTGGGTATTTAATCTCGTCGTGCGACGAAATCGCATCGTTTGCTCGTACGATCATCGCCAATTAGGACGACGCCTTAATCTCTAATCTTTTATCGCCATGAGATTTTAAACATTTTACAGTATTTTCTTTTCTATTTTAATTTATTAAAATTTTCTAATAACGAATTGATTTTTATCTTCCTCTCCAGACACCCTAAGCAGTTCCTGGAGGAAGTGGCGATGTCTCCTGACATGTTCTGGTGGGACGTGCTCGCACTCTCGCTCTTCGTCGTCATCCTTAGGATCGCGGCCTTCCTACTCCTCAAGTGGAAACTGAGCGCTGTGCGATAGACTACACTAAACTAGATAAAATTAAAACAAAATAGACTTACACAGAAGGTCTGCTCTCGCCCTTAAGAAAAAAATCCACGCATAGAACGTACAGCCGCACATAGATACGGAGAAGGTGATCTAGAACTGTCTGTGTATGTATGCGTGCACGGATTCTGATCTATTCCGGAGGGCAGTCCATCTATACTTATCTACTTTGTGTCTTAACTCTTGTCAATGAAAGTGAAGATTGTATTTTATGTAAATGACTTCTTATGACAACTCTTGTTCGTACACACATTTACATTAATGTGTGTTATTGCAGCTTCCGTGTTAATTAATCATGGTTAATTAAATCATCATTTACTTATTGCCAGGAGTTGATAAGAAAAGGCTTGCAGCCTATATCTTGCATTGAACTATTATTACTATAGAGAAGCTATCATAAGCAAAAGTAATGTCCAATTTTTTTAGAGTCAACTAAAGTTCTCTTTAGCGATGAAATAGTAATTAGTCGTCTAAGCAGACAGTAGAAATACGTAGCGCTATCAGCACGCTTTTAGGAGTATTTTTCTCGCAAACACCGTGATTTTGAAGGCGCTTACGCGTTTCGTTCATCGTTCTACAACAACAAGTATGGCCGGATGGCTCACTTGAACGGAACATATTTGTGATGTGTGGCGTCTTCTCTATACGTAGTAATAATAGCTCAATGATATCTTGCCAGTAAAAATATGAATACAAAGAATAGTGTAAATGAGAACAAGCATGTTTACGACAGTACGTAAAGATATTTAGAATATGTAGGCATTATCCAAATATTTTAATAATTGTAGAGGGCAATTCCAACAAAACTGTGATACTTTTTCAAAATGGTGTTAGTGTTTCTAACAATTCTTCTTACATAACATTATTCTTACATAACATTACTTTATTTGCTCTTGGTGACAGCTCGTAGAAATTACATACTTATTATTAACAATTAATTAATAGAATTGTGATATCTAAAGTAATAAAAAGTAATTAAAATATCATAAAGTTAATATTTGGAATAAAATCGATCATGATTATTGAATTGATGCTTCTAAACGTACGTAAGGGACCAAAATGAAAAAACGTGAACCAACGCGGCTGTGCCATGCACCTCATACGCTAATGAGGTGCATTAAATAACCGTATAACTCGATTTTGCGTACGCTTGCTAACGTAAAAACGAATTATACGGTTGTCGGGTGTCCTACGACACCTCACTAGTTATATGTTTTGTACCAAAAAGGTTTATATTTCTATTTTCTTTTATCATATAAAGTCGTACAAGTCAACAGGTAAATTGTTATTACATAAGGTTTCTCAAATACATATCTTTATATTGGGCAAGTATAGTTGACATTATAATGTAGTGGTATAGCTTAAATTAAGATTATGTTTTACATAAAAAATGTACCTACCTGTAGCGTAGGAGTAAATGATGTATCTACACATGTAGTGTGTTCAATGATGGTGTATCTTTTAAAATATTGCTCATCGGTTTACTTCGGTATTCTTCGGAAATATATACTTTTGTATTTTCTTACAATTTCCTACTATTTATAGAATACTAAGTCCCCGATGTGTATTATTTTATTTGACGCCTGTACTTAGTTAATTCTTCCATTTAATTAGTTGCTCAATTAGTTATTTATTTCGTGTAGTATTTTTTAAGTTCGTAGAATACATTTATAAATACGTATCGTATATTATATTGGATTATACAAGACATTATGGTGATATTTTGTAAATAAAATTGTTACATATAAAATGGGTATTATATTTTTTTTTACTTTTGGAAAATGTGTTACTTTTATTTCATGAGTTACACATACCAGAGATAGGTATTAAAGTACTTTGAAAATAAAGCAAGAAAAGAGATTTCATATGATATTGTTCCCTAAGTCACTACTATCACTATCCTATCTACTACTATCACTAGCTACACTAGCTACTATCACTATCCGACAAAATGGTTTGATGGAGATCCAGTTAACTACATTTTTTTATACCATTAAAAACAAGCAAACAAGGTGGCAAACAAGCATACGGCCCGCCTGATGGTAAGTAGTTACCGTAACCTATGGACGCTTGCAACACCAGGGGCATCACGGCGTCACTCGCGCGTTGCCGACCCTTATCTTATCTTGTGCAGGGGCCGAGAAATAACTCTGACACTTCGACCCATTGGGATCTATTGTGGTCCCCTAGATAAATTACTCCTCCCCAGTCTCGTAGAAAACTCCTTTCATGAGTTTTACAACGAGGCTAGGAGATATGAGCCTATAGTCTTCTGGTTTTGGATATCCGATCCCTAGGAGACTCATTCGCTTACCAGCCAGTGCATCGCATGTGCACAGAAGGTGCTCCATGCGTTCCGTATGCTCCCCACACAACCTGCACATGGGTGTCGCGGCTAGACCCATCTTCATGAGCATGTCGTTGGTTCCAAAGTGCCCAGTAAAGGCCCCAAGCAGGTAGCGGATTTGCCCCCTGCTCATATTCCAAATATATTCCCGGGCTTTGAACGTAGAGCCCAGAAACATCTTGGAGTGTTGTAGACCGGTGTTAGACAGCCAATGTTTTTGTTGTCTGTGATCAGCAAACTCCCTAAATGTGGCTTTTACGACACACGTCGAAATGCCTACACATGGTTCTGGACCCACAAAATCATTTGCTGAGCCCTCTCTTGCCAGTTCATCTGCCACTTCGTTACCATGGATTCCTTTGTGCCCAGGGACCCACATCAGTCTTACCCTGTTATGCTTCCCAAGCCTGTTTAGGGTTTGGACAGCATCCAGAACAAGTCTGGAGTCCACTTTGTAGGATGCCATGGCTTTGATTGCAGCCTGACTGTCGCTAAGAATATATATGGATTTACCTCTGGTTCCTCTATCTATATTCTCCTGAGCACAGGTTATTATGGCATATGTTTCTGCTTGAAATACAGTTGCCATCTTCCCTAAGCTTTTGCTACATTTGTAACCTTTTGCGTATATTCCAGCTCCTGTACCTGATTCCATTTTGGATCCATCAGTGTACCAAACCAGACTTTCTTGTTCTGGTGGATCGAGTCCCTTCGTCCAGTCCTCTATTGTAGGGATTTGGACCTTGAAAGACCTTTCAAACACAAACATAGTTTGCATTTTGTCGGATATCATGCTTGTTACCCGATCCAGGCCTTCATTTTCATCGAACCTTGTATGGTTTGTCTTTGGCTTGGAGGCATCCCATAGTCCAGCAACAGCAAGACGATGTAATGCCTTCCTTGCCTCCAATTCAACCATCATATGCAGAGGAGGGATATTTAGGTATCTCTCAATCGCTGCCGTGGGTGTTGTCCTGAAAGCACCCGTGATTCCAAGACACACTGTTCTTTGTAACCTAGTGAGTGGCGCTTTGCACGAGGCAAGCTTTGTTCTTGGCCACCACACTATGCTGCCGTATGTGATAATAGGTATTATCATTGTCCGGTACAGCCATCGTAAAACTTTGGGCTTTAGCCCCCAAGTTTTACCGTAGGTGGAACGACACATGCCGAACACTCGTAGGGCCTTTGTCGTGATATTTTCCACGTGAGTTTTCCACCTGAGTTCTTTATCAAGCGTTACACCCAAATATTTAACTTCAGTGGACCAGGGCAGCTTTATTCCATTGAGGGAGGGCTCTCCTAGGTTACCTAGTTGTCTCTTCCTCGTGAATGGAATAATGACCGCTTTGCTTGGATTGATAGAGAGGTGGTTCTTTGTACACCATTGCTCTGTCATCCTCAATGCCTGTTGTAATAATCCAGAGACTATGTTCGGGAATTTACCATTAACCATTATAGCTATATCATCTGCATAGCCTACTGTGTAGAATGGTCCGTTATTGAGTTTGGTGAGTAGCGAGTCTACTACCAAGCACCACAATAATGGTGACAGCACTCCGCCTTGCGGACAACCTCTTGTTGTTTTTGCACTAAGTCTGTCTCCCATCAGTTCCGATCTGACTGTCCTGCTTCTCAGCATATAGTCAATCCAGTTGCACGTGGTATCATTGATGCCATGTTCCTTTGCAGCAATGCGTATGGACTCAAATGTTGTCTTGTCGAAGGCTCCCTCTATGTCGAGGAACGCCCCGACGCAGATCTCTTGTCCCTCTAGCGCAGCCTCGGCTCGACTCACAACATAGTGCAATGCCGTTTCCGTAGATTTTCCAGGGCTGTAGGCGCACTGTAGTTTATGTAGAGGGAATACCTTAAGTGGTCCCTCTCTTAGGTACCTGTCTACCAGTTTCTCCAGAGCTTTTAAGAGAAAAGATGATAGACTGATGGGCCTGTAAGCTTTAGCTTCTTCGTAAGTCGGTCTACCCACCTTCGGTATAAAGGTGACTTTGACCTCCCTCCATGCCTTGGGTACGTACCCAAAGGCAATGCAGGCTCTGTAGAGCTTGCTTAAATGGGGTATCAAAATAGATGCCCCTTCTTGCAATAGTATTGGGTAGATGCCATCTGGACCAGGGGATTTGAGAGGCTGGAAGCCCGCTATGGCAAGCTTCAGTTTATTCTCATCTACCACTTTCTTTGCCGTGAGCCAGTTATCTTTGGACGTGTGCCTTTTGAGCTCGTCACTTGTAACTGGTTCCTCTTCATCGCTTTCGCGCAGTATACATTCCGGGAAGTGAGTCCTAAACATCACGCCCAGAGTGTCCTGTCCAGTTTCCGTGACATGCCCATTTTCATCCTTTACAGATGATAGTGGGTTTGTCTTAGTCATGGACATTGCTTTGCACAACCTCATTCCACTCGGCAGAGCTTCGATAGAGGAGCAGTGCTGTCGCCAATTGGCTCTTTTGGCCTTGCGTACCGCCGTGCTATACCTTGTCAGCATGCTAGAATAGCCAGAAAAATCTTCCCTGGCTTTTGCATCATTGAAGGCCTGTCGTGTTTCCTGACGTATTTTAGATAGTTCAGGAGTCCACCATGGTACCTTTTTACAAAAGGCCTTTTTCTCTGGGCAATTATCTTCCCATGCACCGATGGTGCCCGCCTTAATTCTGTCCGCTTCAAATTCTATGTCTAGTATGGAATTAAGCTTACCTTTAGGGCTCCCTAGATTTACTTTAAGGTCCCTCCTGTACGAGTCCCAATTTGTGTGCCTTGGGTTTCTCCTTCGTCTAGTTTCGGATTCTCCCACCGTCCTAAACCTAAAGCATATATAATTATGGTCAGACAGAGAGATTTCGTCCGATACATGCCAATTTTCAATATGAGCACTGGCTCTGTTTGAAGCCAGTGTCAGGTCAATAACTTCAGTTCTCGCAGAGGTCCTGAAAGTGGGTTTATTGCCTGCATTCAGGATTTGTAAAGAAGAGTTTACCACAAAGTCCAACAAATCCTCCCCTCGTTTGTTGACATCTGAGCTGCCCCAAACGACGTGGTGTGCATTCGCATCGCAGCCAAGTATCAGATCAAGGTTTTCTTGGGTGCCGTAGTCAACCAGTCTTCTGATCAGTGGTGTTACTGGTTCCTTTCCTTCATATGGGAGATAGGCAGAGGCAAGGATAATTTTCCTTTTCTCTGTTCCCGTCCCCACTTGGATCAAAGTTGTTGTGAGATCCCTGTAACAGAAAGTACGTAAGGGCATTGCCTCTATACCGCCCCTGCAAGTCCTCGCGTCATTAGTTGGACAGTCATAGAGCACCATGCCCCCTGTCCCACCTAAGCCTTTTATAGTCCCTTTATACAAATAAGGTTCCTGTATCAAGGCAACGTCGTATGTATTAAGCTTCAATTGCCGAGCCAGAAGGGCAGTAGCGGCTCTGCAATGATGCAAATTGATTTGTACGCACCTTAGTCCCGCCATCTTGGATGAATTGATGGGTCTGTGGTATTATAGAGGGGCCTCAGTTTTGAGGCTCCCCCTCCAGCGCCTGGCTCTCCTCGAGAGCAGTTGGCGACGCAATCCCCAGGGTATCGAGGCCCTCGAGGATGTCAACCTCGAAGTCCGCCTCTGACGCCCCAGTCTGGATCGCTGCCTCCTGCGCTCCGTCTTGAGCATGGGCTTGGTCCATGGCCTCCCCGCCCTGCGGTGGCCCATCTTCGGAGGGCTCCACTGCTGCTTCCGCAGTGGGTGCCTCTCCCGTGTTGTCTTCCAGGAGCTTGAACGAGTATCGTTCAATTCCTCCTGGAAGAGAGTAGCCCGCAGCCTTGATAACTCCGGCGGACACCCCATCCATGAGGACGATACGACGGATGCCGGTCTGCTCGGTGAGAGTATTCACGACTTTCCAGTCGTCCGTCCTCAAGGCAGGGTTAAGCCGCTGGAGTAACCGAATGGCCCTGGCCGAGTCTTGCAACGCCAAGTTGCGACACTTCCATGCCATTTTAACTGGCTTTGGAAGGTCCTTGGCGTTGACAACCTTAAGTTTCAGGGAGCCAAGTTCCACGTTGTGGATGGCACCCCGAAACCAGTTAGCTGCGTCAGAGTTGTCGCAGGAAACATGTAATGCACCCGCGACAACTCCGGGAGCAACTACGATGACAGGTAGAGGATCCGGCGCCTCTTCCAGTTTCTCAATGATGAGTTCCTGAATAGGCATCAGATCCTCCGCCTTCAAGTACTCCTCCGGGTACTTGACTGTGACGACAGCGAGTTTCACAGCCGCCACCGCATCCCTAAAGGATCCGGTCGAGGACGATTGACCTTGGGTCTTCATCCTCTTGGCTGCCATGTCCCCGCTGTCGCTGCTTAGAGTAGCACGCGGTCTCTTCGATGGTCCTCCCGTAGGAGTCCCTTCTAGAGCCGCCTGCTGTCTAAGCTTTTGGCGCTTCTTTTTTTGCGCCCCAGATAATCGAGCCCGGCGCCCGCCTGACTCGTGCCGGCCCCCGGGTGACGAAGAGGTGCTGCCTCTGCCGGTCGCGTCCGAGGCCCCAAGGTCCGAGGTCGTTTGACCTCTGACACAAGGTTCCCCTATCGCGCCAGCTTTGGCAGTACCTTTATGCCCGGTGGGTTTGGTAGCAGTACCGCCCAGCGGTGGTCCCGCAGTAGTACCGACCCTCGGCAGTGCCGCAGCAGTTCCGTCTTTTGACGGTCCCGCCGCAGTCCCGCTTCGAGACGATCCCACTGCAGTCCCGCCCCTGGAAGGTCCCGCTGAAGTCGATGCAGTCCCGGCTTGCGTCGGTCCCGCCGTATGTTTTGCAGTCCCAGCTTTCGCCGGTCCCGCCGTATGTTTTGCAGTCCCAGCTTTCGCCGGTCCCGCCGTGTGGTTTTTTTTGTTATTAATATCCATTTAAAGATCCCGATTATATTTATTCGTCCCTCAACTATCCCCACCCGCCATGGAGTGCTCAAGTGGCGATGCTACGGAAGCACCAGGGATTAGTCGAGGGATATAGTCCGCCTCCCATTAGTTACTCACGAGACTGCACAGCACCAACTCACACCGCTACCACTAGCGATGCGAGCGAGCGCCGCCGTCTGCAAGTCCCCAATGGGAGTGAACTCGCCTGGGGGCCGTCTGACCGGACCCCGCAGCCGATTGACCGCAGCTGGCTAAGCTGCAGCCTCCCGTGTAAGAAGAAATCCGGGCCAAAGTGGAGTGTTGCCTCAGAGACGTTAAACCGCCTACGCTCATCGGCTCAGCCACCAGGATCCCATCATCCTCCCGTACGGGTCCCCGCGCACGGCACGAACACGCGGGAGGTCATTACTATCCAACATCTGGTCTTGTTCGATGGTGGACACCCAGGGGCATGACCTCGCCACCCCTGTGTTAAGTAGCCCGGTGATTTTTGTTACGTCTATTTCATATGGAATTAGACCAATAACGGGGCGGCAACCTCGAGAAGGAACATCACCGCACTTGCCTTGAGGATCTACACGACCGTAGCGCTCTCCCTCAAGACCACGCCACCTTGCCAACTCAGAAGGAGTAAGGCAAGGTAGGCCTGCATCTATACTACCAAGCAAAGCATGTTATAAAATTTAAAAGCATAGACCCAGCCCCGCCCCAACAACCGTTGCCGACCCTACAACTACACTACTTTTTAGGGTCCCAAAGTCTAACAAAATAACCATACTTTTACTCTTCGTTAAATTAATCTATCCGTCCATTTTATTTTTATCACAATGGCGGTAAACAAGTATACAGCCCGCTTGATGGTAAGCGGTTACCGCAGCCATATGGACGCTTGGACGAGGCATCACTCATGCGTTACTGACCCTTCCCACTACCCAATCAGTTCAGACAACCTTACTCACGCGCAGGAACACAACAAAGTTATTTGTTATATGGCTGCGGAATTTAGTATACTTCCCCAATCGAGCTGCTCTTTGAGCGATGCTCTCAATAAATATTTACGATGAACCCGAATCCATTTACGGAAAACTAAATAATATATTTCATAATATCCTACTTTTAATATTACAATTTATACATACAGATAATTACTTACACTCAATCTCTGGAAAAACAGACATGTTCATGCACACAAATATCTGTCTTGGGTGGGATTTGAACCCGCGACCTGTGGGTAGGATATCTTACCAATCACGTCAACCTGATGGTATACACTTTAATACTCACTAAAAAGAAGGGGAACTGAATGTCAAGTGCAGCTGCCTGCGCGAGGTAACTTACAGTAACTTCGTAGCACAGTATAGCAAAAATTTCACTTTTTATATCCTGTGCTACGAAGGCACTCATAGAGAAAAGTTAAAATATTGCTACGCGGTGCTACGAAGGCACTTATAAAGAAAAGTTAAAATATTGCTACGCTGTGCTACGAAGGCACTTATAAAGAAAAGTTAAAATATTGCTACGCGGTGCTACGAAGGCACTTATAAAGAAAAGTTAAAATATTTGCTACGAAGGCACTTATAAAGAAAAGATAAAATATTGCTACGCTGTGCTACGAAGGCACTTATAAAGAAAAGTTAAAATATTGCTACGCGGTGCTACGAAGGCACTTATTAAGAAAAGGTAAAATATTGCTACGCTGTGCTACGAAGACACTTATAAAGAAAAGTTAAAATGTTGGCTACGCTGTGCTACGAAAGCTCTTATAATAATAAGTACATTATGATATTCGAGGCGGTATAAGCGCGTGAGCCGAGAGTGTAATAATCACTGTACACGCATGTCATATGAAACTTTTCGACACACTTGCGAGGAAAAAAACAGACTTGTATTTGCATAAGTAGATTTTTTGATAATAATGATAATAAGCAACCACACAATGAGAAGGTTAAAAATATGGCGCGCAATTTTTTTTTTTACAGGTATGCCCTTTCAAACTGTTTTAATCGTTTAAATTAAAATAAAATTAAGGTACTAACTTAACATAATCAGGATTATAAAACGGTGCGGTAATGTAAAATAAAAAGCACTAGTGCGAAATAAGATACTAAAAACGTTACAATAAATTTTACTTTACGAGCTAGTGTGTTGAAAAGAAAGTTAAAATGTTTTGTCTTCATAAATTATAATTTAGAACTGAATAAGTATTTTAGGTATAGGTAGAGAAAAAAGTTGTAGTTTTTAAAATTAAAATAAGCCCTATGTTCCTCTCCAACTCCATACCACAGGTTAGATTGGTTCTGCGGGTGATAAAGAAGTAACTGAGAGATGAGTTTGTATGTAACTCATTATACATAATTAATATTTGGATTATGAACAAAAATGAAGCATCTACAAATCTACATAAGCATAGTAAAATATCTAATCTGGGTACCCACATAGCCTCGGCTGATTTCGATAACAATCTGCTTGCTTCCGATTTCAACGAGTTAGATCCCATATTATTAACCAATAATGATTCTTATAATTATCATTATCGAGAGACACGCTTAACCTATTAATTAATGTGATCGTAAGACGTTTAATTTTGTAAGGTTTTAAACGTATCATGCACTGAATGTTATTTGCCTACGTGATAATGGACGTCAATCTAATTATCGGGTAATTTATTGGTTATTTACGATAGATGTGAGACATCAAGGTTTTTATGATAGATCAGCCTTATCTCTGCTCTCGTGTTTGTAAATGAGCGAGCAATATGGCGACAATCATAGACAATACCTAAGGTTACACTCGCTTACACAACGCTCACACAACTCCATAATGGAACTCACACCAAATATTATCTTTATACTTTACTTCGGACACTCACTAACACAACGCAAACACAACTCTATGATATAACTCACACTAAAAATATTCTTTATACTTAACTTCGGACATCCACTGACAAAACGCTCACACATATTATTTAAATATTTTTTAGAGAGGTAGAGCATAGCGTTTATTCGCTCAAAGAGCAGCTCGACTGGGGAAATACCTCCACCTTACAGAATACCGCAGCCAAATAACTTTATGTTGTGTTCCTGCGCGTGATTAAGGTCGCCAGAGCTCATAGGGGAGGGGGGAAAGGTCGGTAACGCGTGAGCGATGCTTCTTGTGTTGCAAGCGTCCATATGGCCACCGTAACCGCTTACCATCAGGCGGGCCGTATGCTTGTCTACCGACTCAGTTGTATAAAAAAAAACACAACTCTATGATAGAACTCACACTAAAAATATACTTTACTACGGACACTCACTGACACAACGCTCACACAACTATACAGGTTGCTTATACATTATTTTAAATAAATAATATGAAAAATAATTCACACATCATTCAAACTGGCCATAATTATTAATTAACGGGTAAGTTTCGGGGTTTTGCACGAAAAACCAGAAAATATTGGTAGAAAAAAATATCTCACACTTCGTCTTAGACAACCATGGCTAAAAAGGGTCTAAATGATCTATACTAGCATCACCATAGCTTTGCACCCATCTTCCCATCACCCTGTATAATAGAACTCACAGCAAAAAAAAATTTTATACTTTACTTCGTACACTCACAGACACAACTCTCACACAACTCTATGATACACACACCAAAAATATGCTTTATACTTTACTTCGGACACTCACTGACACAACACTCACACAACTCCATGATCACATCAAAAATATAATTTTTACTCATTTTTTACTATAAGAATCACAGCGTTGTTAGGCACGCAATTACAACGAAGCTTGTAAAGATTTCAGTAAGTAACCAGATCATCATCATCATCAGCCTATAAATGTCCCACTGCAGAGCACTTGCCTCCTTTCACAAATTAGGGTGAAAGGGAATAGGCAGATACTCCAACACGCATGCTCACTGCGGATTGGTGAAGGTAGGCTAGTCGTTAACCTACTGTTGTTTTCAAGCTGCCTAGGAAGCCTCCAACTAGCATAAAAACTATCACAATTAAGTGATAACCGGGAGCAACTGCCTTCCGAAGCACGGAATCACTCGATTTGAAATAACACTAGAGGATCACCTTAGCCGTAGCTTAACTTTGCCGATCGATTAAGAACGGCTAATCATACTACACCACGAGCGCTTCCAGTTAACCAGTTACTTTCTTGGAAACTCTTTAAGGACAAGGAAACGTTGTATAGTCCGTCGGTACCGAGGATTGCTCAGCCGTAGCCACCTGGAATGCCGTCGCGAAGGTCGTGGGATCGAATCCTATAATGCACTTGGGGGAAAACATCGTGAGGTGAATAGGACAGTGATATTTGAAGTCAGGCCCGAATACAGGGGGTGATTTGGGTGCTCGAACACCCCCCGAAATGGATAACTTTGATTGCTACTAGTAAATCATACATAGGTATAATATAACAGCACGTTTTTTTATATGCAAATAATTTAACTATTTGCCGTAAAAAAAAATGATGTGTCTTGCCCACTAAACACACAAACAACCGGGTTGTTTGTGTGTTTAGTCAGACAGACATACGTTAATGAAAATCTAGAGGAAACCTTACCGTTAATATCAAACCTCTGAATCATTCAAATATGAATTCAACAAAACTGACTGCAACGTCTCTAATACCAGAATGGTATATCTTCCTGATCAGTTATTCATGATGTACACGATCAAACGCCTTGAATGAGTCACAAAAGACAACGATGGGACCTCGTGACCCCTTCCAAGCTTCAATAATATTATGAACTAGCTCAACATCAGCAGCGGTTGTTGTGCGACCCCTAGTAAAAGCAAATTGCTTAGAAGTTGTTTTTCATTTTATTAAGGTAAAAACACACACATTAGAACATGTTTTTAAATAATTACAACCGTTATTTCATTGAGAAAACCTAGAAGTGAAGAGTGAACTCCGACCCGACATCTTATTGAAACAACGATAAGAGTGTCAACGTGTAACGGTAGGTACACACGACACGTTTACACACTCTGCGTCAAGCTTATATAAGTTTTTTTTTGTCCTTACATAATTCATAAGAGTACGAATATAAGTCAACGTTTATCCCATCTGGGTGGTGCTTAGTGGCGGCAAACGCGATGGTAATGGGTTCGAATCCAATAATCATAGCACAGTAATTAACGCTTTCGGGCTTCGTGTGCTTAATTTGTTCTATCGGCTATAGAAATACACATTCTGTGAAAATATCAACAGTCTATCTATTACGGTTCATGAGATACAGCTCACAGACAGATAGACCTACGGACGGACATGAAGGCTCAGTATTAGGGTTCCGTTGGCAACCCTAAAAAAGAAACCCTTATGGTGCGACTCCGTCTGTTTTTCTATAGATCTGTCTGTCACAACGGTCACTACGCTATACTTCAGCAACTACTAAAATACTTGCGATCGATTGGAAATTTGGAATAGTCTTATTTGTCTTTGTTGGAATTCATATACAGGATGATTTTTTTGTTCCAGCCAGTTAAGGCAACTTCTGAACTACAGATATTAGAGAAAAACTTAAAAGAACTCCGAGTACCCACTATCATATTATATTCAGAATTTACCCATACTGGCTAGAAAAAAAAATTCACCTGTATATATTTTTTAACAAGCATACGGCCCGCCTTATGGCAAGCGGTTACCGTAGCCTATGTACGCTTGCAACACCAGGGGTATCACTCTCGCCTTGCCGACCCTGCAAAAAACTTATCACAACCTATCTGAAGAACTCCATGCTGTACTCCATTGGGAAAACTACGGTGGGGAGCTTATTCCACAGTCTGAGCGTCCGCGGAAGGAAGCTTCTCTGAGACCGCATAACGATAAAAAGTGTATTGATTAATATAGAGAATTCCAGATTGACTCTCAACGAGCGCGATTGTCTATGGCCCTCATCGCTATGTCATTTGATCCCTATATAACTCAAACAGCGGGAGTATGGACCTGATAAACATGAACCTTGGATACACATCAATACCCTAACAAATACCTAGAGTTCGTATGTTATCTGGCATTGTAATAAATTAACACAAGCATTCTTACGTTACGCTCGTATACAAGAAATGCATAGGAAGTAGGTAGGTTCACAAACGTCCATTTATTTACGAAGAGATAAAACAGAAAGTATTATAAATAGCTTCTTATTAAATAAATAAAAATAATTCTCTCGCGATTGAATATTAATGAATACCTCTCCATGTTTTACCTGAACACACACTTAGGGTAAATAATGCTAAAGATCTAATAAGTATTTAAGAGTATTTATTTTGCTCAAACAGCAGCTCGACTGGGGAAGTAAAGTCCTCCATATGACATAATAGCGCAGCCAAATAACATTATGTTGTGTTCCTGCGCGTGAGTAAGGTCGCCAGAGCTCATCGTAGGGGGGAATGATCGGTAACTCGTGAGTGATGGATGCCCCATCAGTTCCAAGTGTCCAGATGGCTAAGTAAACCTCTTACCATCAGGCGGGCCGTATTGAAAAAAAAATATATCTCAGCTTAAAATTAATAGAATGAGAGCTAGAGAGAGAGAGAGTAGCATAAAATAATACGTGTGTGAAGTATGTACAATTGAAAAGTAATAGGGCAGGCAATGCAAATATGTTAATAGCGCTAGTGGCAGTAAATTAAATAAAACCGGCCAAGTGCGAGTCAGACTCGCACACGGAAGGTTCCGTACAATATTAACTAACTCAACATTGCTATGAAACAAAAAACGCCAGAAAAAGACGTTTCTTGTATAGGCGCCCCCTTTAATTTTAATTTTTATTTCTTTTTTATTATTTGTTGTTATAGCGGCAATAGAAATACATATTCACTGAAAATTTCAGCTGTCTAGCTATTACCGTTCATGAGATACAGCTTACTGACAGACAGACGGAATAGGCTTCTTCTGGGTAAGCGTGTTTCATCTTAGGCTTCGTCATCGCCCCTTATGGACGGGTCAGTGGCCAAACGAAAGCCCATTTAATTAAAAAAAAAAAAAAAAAAAATACGGACGGATGGATGGACAGCGGAGTCTTAGCGGGTCCCGTTTGGCACCCTTGTGGTACGGACCCCTAAAAAGGGGAACCGTTTGTCGTGGTACTTGACTTTATATAAGGAAGACGTGACTAAAATATGAAAGCATGGGGTTCTATGGAAGAAACAAAAAGAAAATTAAATATAAATTAAAGAGTGAATATTGAAATGCGGGTTAAAGGAAATGGAAAACACGAATATATTGATCAATCAAAAAATATGAGCAGTAGATCATGATCAGGATGAATCCTCATGATGTCGATGCGGTGTCTAAACAAGTATTAAAAAGCGTAGATAATGAGGAAAGTACATATCTTCGTGTAATGTTTATTTTTAAAAAGTGTGTGAAGAATTTCTCAGTATATTATTATTAATAATGATACTTTACGAGACAGGACACTGTCCTGAACTCTACCCTTATATGATGTGTCACTGAGCCTCGAAGAGGGCATTGTATTTTCTTGCCTACATAAATATTATTGTTGAGATTAACAATAAGAAGGAATCGTAATTAATGATCTGTTTTAAACTGCCGACCAAATATAATAAATATTGAACCCCGACTACAAAAATAAGGAAATCCAGGACAAAATCGGCATCTTGTGCTTATCGCATAGCCTTGTTACTCACAAATTGTATGTATATTGTTCTATATATATATATACTCTATACTCGAAAAATTCCTAGTCACAGTTTTGTGAATCGTTCTATATATAGATTCACAAAACTGTGACTAGGAATTTTAGAGTCACCAGAAATACAACAAAAAATTGTACCCAATATAATACAAAAATACACTATCACAGAACTAAATAGAGAAGCAGATCGAAATCATACGTACTTATAAATTAACAGCTAACATAAAGCTAGGTTCGCAACATAAAATTCCCAAAGCGTGCCTCTTAAATGTCAAGTCCATTAAATGTAAGCGAGGTAATCTAGTAGCACCCCTGTGAGCACTCAGCTAGCCACTCCCAGCTCATCGAATAGATTGACCACATAAAGTTAACCACAGCCATATATCGGGACCATAGACTTAGGATTTCAATTTGATCGGGGCTATAATAGTCTGAACCATGGAGATCTATGGTCCGACCGCATGTGCTGTGCCGCGCTTGAGGTAGCTGTGTGGCGAAACGCGGGGGTAGAGGAGGGTTTATTTAAAATTCACTGATTGAAAGGAGGCAAACTAACTTAAGGGCATCATGAGGGAGGTTCCAAGAGCCCGCCCCAGCCTGTTTTTTCTTCCCGCCTTTCTCTACCCAAATTGCGGGGTTAAAATTCTTCCGCTTCAAAACCTTGAAAGATGAAAGAGTTGATTCAATACAATAGATTATATATATATATTTTTATCTACTTTTTATTTACAACAAATATTTACAAAATACAATCTATATATATTGCATCGATTGGACCCAATTATATTTTTATGCCTTTTGCGGTCGAGACCTTGGGACCGTGGGGGTCCGAAGCTCGCCGTTTTGTTCGCACCTTGTCTTCAAAATTGATCGAGACCTCCGGAGACCAGCGGGCGTGGAGCTTTTTCCGCCAACGCGTCAGCTTGGCTATCCAAAGAGGAAACGCTGCCAGCCTTCTGGGAACCTTGCCGTTAATCGGAAGCAGCGGCAGGCTTGAGGACATTTTCTATATATAGATTGTATTTTGTTCATATTTGTTGTAAATAAAGCTAATTGAATCTGTGATCGGGAAAATAGAAAAAATATTTCTTCCAGAATCCTCTCCTAGCCTGCTCACAAATCTTTCATCCTTTCAAGAATGATATAGGCACACCTGCTTTACGAACAGTAAAAAGAAAAGTAAGACAAAATAGCTACTGAATGTCCAAGTAGCAAATAAAATAACTACTACCTACTAATATTTACACGTAATACATTATTTACGCTGCGCTAATATCTATCTAATTAAATTAACAAAGTACACAGTTGCAGGAAAATCAATCAGTTGAGATTTCCATGGAACTTTTCACGTTCTCAACTATGTTAGTTTGTTATCTATTGCTATCACATACATAGGCTAATGAAATAAGTACATGAACTGCATTTCATGAAAAAATTATATTGGGTAGGTATCTAATACTACCTCAGATAAAATATTAAGTAGCTACCTTACCTAACATACCATCTATGATCTAAAATAAAAATGATGTCATCTTGACTTTAATATCAACATTGAAATCTCATAAAAAAAAGACTTTTAAAATCTTTTTTTTTTACATAAAGTTTTAGTTATTATACAACATTAAAAATTGAAAATTATTCATAGTATCATAATTAAAACTAAAACTAACTAACTAAAAAAAATTACGGAAAAAATAATAATAAAAATTAAAAAGAAAAATACAATAAAATTAAAAAAAAAAAAAATTACGATAAACCATTTTTAATATAAGGACCGTATAGGAACACAACATGGCTGTGGTATTCTGTAAAATGGAGGTACTTCGCGAAACGAGCTGCTCTTCGAGCGAAATAACGATATATTTAGAAGAGGCTCTACCTCTTCTAAATATGTGTTATGGAGAAGATCACCCAGCCTAGGAGGAAACCGGCTCTCAAGTCAACTGCCAGAACGCACCAAACACATAATTCCATTAGTAAATTATTAAAAAACTATAAAGTTTATTGGGTTTTCAATTAACAGATAATTTACGTCGTCGATGACAATCATATAAGATACAAATGAATCAATTTTGAAGAGTAAACAGATAATTATACTGTTAAAAAGGTAAGTATCAAGTAAAATCTAACCTAAAACTTATTGATTGCTCAAATCAAAAAGTGATTTTATCAGTTTTTTAGGTGACTACCACTGGATCGAGAAGAATACGGTAGGAAACATTAAGAGCACTCAGCTCACCATACTTTTCATACAAAAGCTCTGTACTTATGATGGCGTTTTTAAACACTTTTCGTTAGATGTTTTAAACAAATTGGTATCTTGTGAACTATATCTGGCAGTATAACTAGGGGAAAATAAAAAAAAGTGTGAAACAAATTCAGTAAAAGCCACCGAAAAACAGCGGTTTTGCACAAATTTTACCTGAACTTTGGCCATATCTAATGTACCTATAAATTGTAAAAGTAAAGAAAACAGCTCTAAACAATGCTTGGAGATTCTAAATAACTAACTTTTTTTTCACAAATTTGTAAGATTACATCACAGGAAGTATGGGCCTGGAACAAGTTTTATGATATGCGAAATCATGAATGACGACCTAGCGAAGCGGCCGCGAGTGATCAGCGGAATTTACCAACTGATAACCGATGGCTCTGATAGTGTCTCTCTTTTTTCGCAGTCAAACATTACGTTGGATGAAAGTACAAGCTTTTGGGCTACGCTTGCGTTGAAGTTGCGATGGCCATGAAGGGCCTCCTTAAAACAGAAAACTTATAAAGTAAATTGTGTATATATGTCTGTTTGTTCGCTTATAGCTCGACAGCGTGTTTCAATTACCTCGATGTTGTATATTGTTTTGTAATAAAACTAAATTGGGATAGCGTTAGATCCCAGGAGCGAGCAAGCTAGTAAATTTATTGGCATCTTGTAGATGGAAAGCACCTGTGTCTAATGATAGTACTGGCCCGCTGCAGCTGTGCGGTTTCTCTCGCTGTATGCTTCTTTGGATATCTTCCTCATCAAGATATCTCCGAGAGATTGTAGAACTGCACACAGCTAGCGAGCTACAGCGATAATAAAAACTATCTTATCATTATTTTAATGTGGTGACGTATTCCTGCGGTGAGTCAGATCCTCAACTCCACGAAGAGGCACTATGCTGGCAGTGTGTGGGGAAATGATACTGCGCTGTAGCTTCCGCAGTCGGCAAAATACTTCTCTCAGCCCCTTCCAAAACTCTAAATGGATATGAAGAGTTTCTTGCGCAGTTGGCAACTCTCGATAACCCTGGTATTGCAACCGCCTATATGCTACGGTAACCGCTTACCGTCAGGTGAACCGTGGCATGTAAACATAGGGATATGGAAAACATATAGCTACTACTTACAATGATTGCAATAAAGTACGTATCTAAACAATAACTGTTAAACACTGAAACTGATAAAATAATATGTAGATATGATGATATCAGCTTTTATTACGTCTATGGAATTTGCCATAACGTTCTAACAGAACTTGTAAAGTGGACTGTGTCCCATAAACCGTGACGGTACGGAGTGGAACTACATCGACGAATTTACAAAATATTAAGAGAAATTCTCTGTTTTACTTGCTTCCATATACCTACTATGTAACCAAAGACAATAAAATATGTGGAAACAAGTATGCAGAAATGTATAAAACTCCTCCGAATCAATTTAATACCACGGATTTTTGTCTTCACAACAGATTTCATAAGAAAAACGAGTGATGTCGCAACGCTACCTTAGAATTACGGGAAATAGATCGGCTAGGTATAAATTCTTGTTAAAAAAAGTTTTTTTTCTGGGGGAAAAACAGGACATAGATATGGCATTTAACAGATGATATGCGTAACAAATTTTTTTCTGCATACAATACAATACCTAGGTACCAATATTTACCTATATACAAAATCAATGTTTGTCATCTGTATCTTTATAACGTTTAGAAATAGGAAAAACAGCTTGTTGCGCATGCGTTTCTGGCTTGAAAATATTGTTCCTACTACATGCACCGATAACCTTTATCACGTCGTGCTATCTATGAATATTGCATTGATTTAGTGATCCCTATAATAAATGTGTTATAGTAAACTTGAAGTTCTCAGATAACTTAGTATTTATCGAATAATATATTGTATATAAATGTATGCGTTCCTATTAGGTATAATTCAACCGATTGCAATGAAAATTGTGACGTCGGGAAAGGTATTTTTTTTTATTGTATACTGGGTGGAGTTTTCAAGATGGCATATTTTCGAAACCTGTTAGATTAGTCATGCTGAACAACTATTACTATGGGCTCGTCTATGGGACAAACACTGAATTCTCAAAAAAAATATTCACTTTTCATATATCGAGCAATGTTGACATTTTGTAAGAAAAATAAACAAACATTTTTGACAATTCACTCCCCATGGTAAAAATTGTTCAGCATGACTAACCCAACAACCCTAGGATTCGAAAATATGGAATCTCAAAATTTCCACCCCTTATAGACCTGCGTTTGAACACAAACTCACCATAGTAAGTGATGATGTGGCCGAAGGTGGTAAGCACACAAAGCCTAGAAGGAACTGGCTCTCATGTGACAGATTGAGGGTGGTAGCCGCCAATTAGGTGCTACAAAGTATCCTCACGATGTTTTCGAAAGCCCAAGCTCATTGTAGGGTTCGAACCCGGGACCACTAAATCATCGCCTTCTGACATAGAAAAGACATCTATACAAAGAATTTAAAATATCCAGAAGGATAGTCGCCTCTATGGGAACATGAAATAAACAAGCCAGAATTGACAGGATTTGACAGCCGTGCGCAGTACGAACTGAGAGCGATTTGCTCAGGGAGCCCCTCAAGCGGAGTGAAATTAAATGTCATGCTTTAGTAAGGCGGATTATCCATCTGGGTAGAGGCACGATGCCCTATGAAAATCTTTGCATCTATACAAAACAATCATTTATCTACAAGTTGTCTCTATCTTTGCCCTAAGCACTACAAAAGCCCAATTTTACCAATCAACGTCTAGTAACTTTTACCCATAGTATAAATAATGTCAGTGTGACAGATTTTCAATACAAAATCTGTCACACATCCATATTTATACCGTGGATAAGTGCTATCTGACGGTGGTAAAATTGGGCCTTAGTATGGTTTAACCATAGTTTCTTCGCGCTCGCTACAACCTATTGCTATGGCATTTGACACACTACCATTGAACTAATACTTGGCAATTGCTGGATCCAACATCCAGCTGGATCCAGTGCTTCTTTCGAAATGCTTTTCTTTCAATGCGGATCCGCATATATTTTAATTTCAAGTAATGGCGCGCGAACGGTACAAAATTATCCTTTTTTGTTTATGAAAGGTTTATTCTTGGCAGCCAGTATTTTCTAAAAATAAAGAAGTTTGCTTTACTGTGTTATAATTCATTTTTCTAATAAAATTTACGGGAAAAGTTGCTTCGTTTGTAACATTACTACTCTAATCTAACTTTCTAAACGGCTCTATGCGGCTCCATAGAGCCTTTTTAGGGTTCCATAGCCAAATCGCAAAAAACGGAACCCTTATAGATTCGTCATGTCTGTCTGTCTGTCTGTCTGTCCGTGTATGTCACAGCCATTTATTTCCGAAACTATAAGAACTATAATGTTGAAACTTGGTAAGTAGATGTATTCTGTGAACCGCATTAAGATTTTTACACAAAAATAGAAAAAAAACAATAAATTTTGGGGGTTCCCCATACTTAGAACTGAAACTCAAATTTTTTTTTTCATCAAACCCATAAGTGTGGGGTGTCTATGGATAGGTCTTCAAAAATGATATTGAGGTTTCTTATATTATTTTTTTCTAAACTGAATAGTTTGCGCGAGAGACACTTCCAAAGTGGTAAAATGTGTGTCCCCCCCCCTGTAACTTCTAAAATAAGAGAATGATAAATCTATAAAAAATATATGATGTACATTACGGTGCAAACTTCCACTGAAAATTGGTTTGAACGAGATCTAGTAAGTAGTTTTTTTTTAATAGGTCATAAATTGAAATTAATATCAAATACTCAGGTCTATACTACCATTTACTTATATACCTACAGGTACGGAACCCTCGGTGCGCGAGTCTGACTCGCACTTGGCCGGTTTTTTGATTCTTGTCGGAGACAGGATCGATTAAGCAAAATTTTTTTTTCGAAAATCGCCATATTCTAGCTTTCTCATTTATACCAAAATCTATAAATATCGAAAGCAATAACTCAAAAATTAAGGCTCCTAGGACCATATTTGCTTGGCTTCCTTTAAGCTATTTTTAATTTTACGATTTGAAAAGATTCCATAATTCTAGACATTCATATTATTCATAGAATTCATATTCTAGACGGATAATGAAAATAGAGATGTATCTATAGATGGTAGCAGCTTATACCTACCTACATCATTTAGTGTCAGACAGAACTAGGTCGTGATCGATACGCGCCGTTTACCTGTGCAGTCTGTTGCGGACCGCCCCACGCCTGGCAATGTTCTAATCAAAATAACCCACTGTATCGAATGACAGTGCAAAGTTCTTACTCGACGTTCTCGCCCCTCTCTTCCTTCCTTCGCCCCCGCCATGACCCATGCCGGCCATTTTATTTTCATTCCATTCCACAGAGTACTTTTTATAACTACCTAGCAATTCTATTCGTCAATATGCACCTACCTGTCATCAAACACGTGTTTGTTTTGATGAGAACTTAAGTTCTTATGTCGATTTATTTCCACCTCTTTTAATCCATAAATTCAGTATCCGTTCCAGTATCCGTATCAGTTCCGTATTTGTATGAAGAGATGTGTTGTATTGATAAATTTCCGCCACTTTAACAACATTTCAATACAGTGATTTCGGCATTTGTAAGTTTCGAAAATGTTGTTTGCCCAAGTGCAACAGTTTACGCCAAGACGTTAAACTACATCAGTTTTCTATAAGTGAGGAAAATAAGAGACAGTGGATAAAGTGTATTAATTGTAAGACAATAACTTAACAGCGATCCACGCAAATTATATGTTTGTCACCTGAAGAGTGGCGCATATCGAAGCTTGGAGATTTCTTCAGGAAACCCGACAAATATCTTTTTTGAAGCAGGTAAACAACTATCGATCTACAAGTTGACTGTAATAATATAATATCTTATTATTATATGTATTATTCCTAGTCAACTCATAACATTTAAAGCTATAACCCAACCTTTGTGGTTGTGAAGGCATATTAAGTCTAACCCAAAATAAATGCCTGGCAAATGCAGTTATATTGAGATATATATAACACATTAATAACCATGGCTCCACCAGAGTTAGAAATCTATTGTTTTATCCGGTTAGTTCACCCTTATTCCTTATTTATTTTAACATAGGTTGACGGGCCAGTTGGTTAAGATTCCACCTGTTGCACCGCAGGTCGTGGGTTTGATTCCCACACAGGACATGCATTTGTGTGCATGAACATGTCTGCATGTCCTGAGTCTGGGTGTAATTATGTATATTAAGATTGATTAATTATGTATTTACAAACTAAAAGTAGTATAATAATGTGTAGTATATCAGTTATCTGGTTTCCATAGTACAAGCTCTGCTTAAGTTGGGATCAGATGACTGTGTTTGAGGAATGTCCCAGGATATTTATATATAGTTACAGAGATAAATTGCATTTTTTCAGATAACAAGAAAACTGTATGCGGTGATCATAGTTAGTCAAGGAAGCGCCACAATGATCATTCATATTACCAATGATAGTCGCAAGAACAGACGTTTTTGGTATGTATACATCATCCAGCACTTTTTGAATAAATTAAAAGAAATAATATAAAAGTAAAATTAAATTAAATTAAAAGTTTACTTTGATTATAAAATACTACTATGGGTAATGGACATGCCATGTATAGATCTTTACTCACTGGACTAGAGCATGATGAGGCTGTTTCCACTTTACACAAGAATATTTAACATTCTGTCCATATTGATGATACATGAACGTTTAGGTTTTAAAATAATAACAGCTCATACAAATTTTCAGATACCTCTGTCCAACCATCAGCTGCGAGCCATCAAAGTAATGCCACATGTGTGTCTCTGAATAACACAATGCAAATGAACTCAGGTAATTTTTTGCCATTTAATATAATCTTATCTAGTAATGTGTCCCCCTGTCCCCTTTGTATTAGATTAAGTGCTGGCTCAGTATCTCCAGCAGTGTGTTCCATTTGTGTAGGCTATTTCTATGTAAAATTTATAGCTGACATAAAAATATATATTTATTATTAATATATATTTTTAATGCATAATTAATTACTACACCGAAAATCTTTACCAATAAATTATATATACAAAAAAGGCAGATGATAGGAATGCCAGTCTCCATACTAAAATCTTCAAATCCTTCGACTATCTTGTACATAAAAAATAAAACATTTCAAAGATTTTGTCATTATTTTCGGCCACCTTTTTGATATTTTTTGTGACGTTTTAGGACAAAGACACCCTAGTATTTTTTGTTTGCATGGGTATCTCCAATCGATGTATATAGGCTTCATCGTACGCCACTATTTGAAAAAATAAAAAAAAACAATATGGAGCCTGAAGATTAAGCTAGGCTCCGAACGAAAATCTTCGCACTCCTTTACAGTTACTTTATACATTGTTTACAGATATTTTAATGATGCCAACAGCAGTCCAGACCCATCCAGACCGTCACTACAGATAGACTTAAAAATGAAAATTTAAATAAATAATTTGTAAATAAATAATTGTTTCATTTATTATTATACTATAAGACCTTTTGAAATAAAAAATAATTGTATTTACCCTAAAGCCCCGGCCCTACATATCATAGGCTGTATGACTATTTTTCATTGCACCATAGTATGGAAAAAAAAAAAAAAAAAAAAACGTCATGTTCAATTTCTGCATACGGTTTATCACCAATGTTCGTCAGATGGCGGTCTGAACTTTAGTTCTCTTGGTAGTTTGTGGACCGCCCGCTCTGCAATTTGCCATTATTTGCAATCCCATGTACGCTCCCAATGGTACCTTAAATAAGGACAATTATATCGTTTTTATGATTATTAATGTGAGAAACTCTTAAGTTCTTGACAGTGAAAAGAAATGTAAATGTTTTAAATGTTTATGTTTCTGTGGTTAAGCGTTTTTCTTTTTAATTATGTCTATGCTTGTTTTTGACCACAGTCTCACCATGGTATGTGATGTCTGAACTTGGCTGGACACACTGCCATACGTCTATCTATTTTTGAGCTTTTCGTTAAGGATTCTTATCGATGGTATCTTGCCATCTTTAAATTATGAATGAAATGAAAAATCATGTTACGATGTAGGTACCAACAATATTACTTACAATACTACCTTACCATCCTTTTCTCGAACTTCGTCGTGGAAAAAACTAGAAGCCTCTAAATGTTCAGTGACAAAGAGGGCATTACTACACTAATTTCTTATAGTGTTCGTTTTTATGAGACTTCCGCAAATTTTGATGCTAGAGGTCTGAAAATTAATATAGAGTCCCTATATCAGTCCTTGTTATAAATAATAAAATAGATATTTCAAGATTTTTAGTAAATCTCCCGCCACCCTTTAAATTAGGGGATATATATAGATATATAGGGGAATTAGAGGACCATACATATAATTAAAAAAATATTGTCATAAGCTTTTTAACAGTGCGAGCTATAGTCTCATCTTGGCAAACTTTTTACATGAAAATGTTTTTGGTGGGATATTATCATTATTACGTGGTAAACAATGTTTTCATATTGTGGGAGGCAATGTTGAAGAGTTTTCCTTTAGATTTGATGTCATTATGAACATTTTTCTAATAAATAAATAGGGTTACTTAGAAGTAACTAATTCACTGAACGGACAAAAATCAATACAAAATAAGGACAATATAAAACCTTTATAAACGAACGAAGAATTAATTAATAATATCTTTGTGTTTAATATAAAAGGCGTCGCTATACAGATTCCAGACACTTATAAACGACGACGATTTCGAGAAATCTCTTCTCGAAATTTCTCGGTAAAGGTGCAATGTTTGTATGGGAAATATTTGGCGTCTTGTGACGGGTCGCCCACTCACTTCCCTCCAATATGGCGAGGAGGGGCGATGGCTGCCACACGCGTCATACTTGTGAACAGGTGCTGCTTGTGGTCTGCTTAAGTTTGCTATTTACTTATTAAATATAGATTCAGTCTACTTTATACGGGGTGGATACTACAATACGACATTAAATGAAACCACGTGAAGTACTCGTGTATACGATCAACTTTTACTATGGGACCAACTTCGAAATCGCAAAATAAAATTACAGCGTTTCATAAAAAAAAATTCAACCCCGTATTTTTGCCGGCACACAATTGTTGTCAGTGCGATTAGAATGTAAATATTATATTGTGTAATAAATCTAAGCTTGTTTTGAAAAGAGTAATTGCTGAGTTTATTGCCGGCTCTTCTCAGCAAATGCAACCTTCCGAACCGGTATTAGAGTATTAGAGTCAGACTTTTCATAAGTGCCTGCGAAAGTCCATTTGAATAAATGATTCTAAATTTTAATTTGGACAGGAACCTTGTTTTTGATGAAGCTATTGAGTTCAATACCTCCTAGACACAGACAGAAGTGTCCGTTCAACGACACTTTTAATGTGAGGGGTGAACTAAGAAAGGGTTTTCAGAAATTCAACCCTATTAAGGTGGTGAATAGGGGACAGTGGGGAAATTCAAAAGGCGGACAGTCGATGGATAAAATAATTGGTATTTGGTTACTCCTAAAAACATTCTCCCCCTTATTACAAAACATGGTTTAAGAAAAAACCAGGTTTTATAATAGCCTCTTCTCTTTTTATTATATGACGTTTGAAAGTCACCGAGTGACAGTAAACCCTGGGTATGCTTTAAACTATGTTTGGGTCTGAGTTCACCAGTAATGTCAGGATCAGATTGTACAAAAAGTCCACAATTACACCTTCTGAGGTTGTTTTATCCAAGGTCTTATAACTTAATTATTATGTACGATGTGTATACGCATAGTAAATAAAGAAATACTGATGTGGCCTTGACATACCTACACACTTGGTGTGGGTGTTCTAAAGTAACTATTGTTTTTAACTATACTAAGTCGGCAAACAAGTGTTCCACTTGGTGGTAAGCGGTTACCATTGCCATCATCATCATCATCATCATATCAGCCTAAGGATGTCCACTGCTGAACATAGGCCTCTCCCATTAACTTCCACTTGGAGCGGTTTTGGGCCGCTTGCATCCAACGGAGCCCAGCGACCCTGACCAAGTCATCGGTCCACCTGGTGGGTGGTCGTCCCACACGGCGCTTTCCAGTACGTGGTCGCCACTCGAGAACCTTCCTACCGTTGCCATATGGCAACCATATGCCAGAGACCGCTTATCTCGCCATTGAAAAATAAGCCCTAAATGAAAGAATTACAGGATGCGTCGCGTCTAGCTACGTCACGATTTCCGTAAGTAGCACGCGTATGAATTTTATGATGCATGGATTGTCTGGATGCCGAGAGACGAGAAACAATATGATTCATATATCAATCATAGATTATGACAATATCTTTTTAACAACCCTATCAAAAGTACGTCATGCTTCGTAATGTAGAGCAATTTTTTCAAAACATAATGGTGCGTCCATGCTAGGCGAACCGAGCACGAGCCGAGCCTCGAACGAGCACACTGCGAGCACGATTCGCGTAGCGTGGACGGGCTCGCGAGCCTCGAACGAGCGCGATTGTCAGTTTTTTCACGTACAAAGGGATTCGCATCGTGCTCGTTGTAGGCTCGTTGAAGGCTCGTTCGTGGCTCGGCTCGTGCTCGGTTCGACAAGCATGGACGCACCATAACATTACGATTTATTTTATATTAAATTAGTTTTTATTATTTCCATTATAGCTCAGATTATGCTTAAAGAAAAACACATGGACATTTTTAAAAAGGTAAATATACAAAAGAATGAATGACAAACTGATGACAGTTCGGGAATCCAGTAGTAATATTATAGAACCATATTTGAACAATGTCACGTCACACAGCCGCTCACAGTGACAAAGGCTATTATAAAACACGCATGAAGCGCAGTCATTCATTGAGAAGCAGCAGCCGGTTGTTTTGTCGCCGACACGTGCCGGCCGCATGTTAGACACGCAAGCTGCACGCAAGCGCCATACGCGCCGCACTACACCGACACGCGCCACACACGGAAAAACTGGGAAATTAATCCCTGTGAAAAATACTTTCCCAGTAAACTCCTACCATATGCCTAATGTCAAATTTCATTAAATACACGTTAGAATGCGCGTGCGCAGCTATCGGGCGATTGATGGATCATTTAATTAACAGAAACGGTGACCTAATTTATATTAGATTGTTCTGTTAGATTGATAGTGAAATAATTAAGGGCATAATTGTTTACTAATTTATTTGCAATCTTCATCAAATTTTACAATGTAGATGAGTAACTATATTCTCAGAGTAAATCTTCTATTCCTTCGTATAATAAATAAAGTACAATGTCAACAAGACCCGTTACGTATATTATCATGAAAAACAAAAATAAAATCCCAGGGACTTAATACTACGATACTACGTTTAATTAAATAGACCATCTCAATTACTTAAATTACTGTGCTGTAAGATACCTCGTGTAAAACATTAATAATTCAGATCCATATGGTTTATAAACGGGAAACGGTCGTTATTCATTCAGAAACGACCGGAATCGTCGAAAGAATATTGAAAATTAAATATTTTTTCTTAGCTTAAGCTGTTCCATCCGTATTCTTCACTGTCCATAAGATGATTAAAAGGGCGACAATCTGGCTAGCCGTACCAACTTTATTATCTACTGAGTACCACAGCGGTAAATTAGAGGACTTCTTTACAGATATGGACATCGGGAGTCACAACATACGTCGAAATAGCATATAATATTTATGCCGAAAAATCGCAAATCGAGTTGGATAAGAATCGAGACAACTCTGGACGGGTCAGCGAGTGATAACCCCTTCATGACATCTCAGCGGACCTCCGCCGCGGCCGCTCCGACGCATTCACACGCAAGCGAGAACTTCGCCCTTCTGCGACGCTACTCTGATAGTCTATAAAGGCAACCGGCGCACACAAAAGAAACAGTCCGCCTTCGATCTCCGTCGATGATGTTAATTTAGAAGCTTGCGAGATATATCAACACGGGGAACTCGTTTGCGATGATAAATACAAAACTAATAGTGAAAAGTTAAACGAAATACGTAAATCGAATATTCCCTCCGTTTGCGACGCGCATGCGTGTCGGCGACTTTGTGATTGGCCGTGAAAGAACCGTTCGAAGGAAAGCGACAACATGAGTGGAACGAACAGAAGTGCCAGTCGATCCGCGTGCAACAGCAAAGGGAGCATGATCGTTGTTTCCAATAGATTGCCGTTCATTCTCAGGAGAAATGAGGCTGGAGTTTTAGAGAGGAAAGCCAGGTACATGAACTGTATTTATAATAATATTTAAATAATACGTCGTATTTTAACTAGGCAGCGATAAAACCAGCTTTATCAGCTGTAAAGGACTACTGCGTTGTGGTATCGGTGGTTTGGTAGGTACAACATTAAAACTCGCACAAGCTCTTAAAACTGCAAATTCATTGCAAACAAAGTGCAATTAGTTGAACTAAGTGTTAAACGTTAACTTAACACCTTGTACCAACTATAGATAAAACAAAAAAAAAACAAGGTTTAATAAATATGTAAACACTAGTTTATATTTGGGCTATTTCATATTTTTAAATTTTCCTGAATGGATGATTTCAACAAATGTAATATCGATTTGACAATTTCTAGAAAAGACGCAGCCTGACGCAGGTCCGTCATGCATAGGCACCTACCTACTGGAAATGCATTGTATATAGGTAGGTAGTGTAGGTACCTATGCATGCTGGAAATTTCGGGAAGTTTCCATGATCGCGCCCGGAATTAAACGGATTAATATTTTGTTTATCAATACAATAATAGAATTTAAGCTCTATGTATACATCTCCGAAGAGATAAATTCCTAGAAACTGCATGGAACGTGTCATGTAATCTAGGAGACCGGTATTCTAAACCATTAGGCAACATCGCTGCCATCAGCTGTAAACAATATAACTTTATAACCCGATTGAATAAAGTAGTGCGTCACAGACTAAGCCATTCAAATAATAAACGGAGTTTTCATTTAGACGTATGCAAGGATCGAATAGGTACCGGGGATCTGAAAATTGTAAATGATAAATCTGCTAAGACCTTGGACTTGAGTTATTCTGGGCCGTTGTATGTAATAGAGGAATCACGATTCATTTATTCTATCAACTCTACTGTGTCGTATATTTACAAAGTGTGTGTTTATTTACCTAGCCATTATCGGTTTTGTACAAGTAATAGTAACATTATGTTGACCTACATAACAATCACAAAGTAGCAGAAGCGATATCTAGCTCAGTGGTAGTAAGTGACGTCGGTCGAATGTCGTGAAGTAGGGACGTGGGTTCGAATCTAACAATGAGCTTGAGCATCGTGAGGAAACCATGGCATGGTATAGCCATGTAGTGCACGCATGGTTGACTACAATCCTTATCAAGATAAAACAGTCATGATCAAAAACTATTATAATATTTTCTCATAAACTGAACCGCGCACCGGGTAGTAAAGGGGCCCCGGGTGCCCCAATGGTGGATGAGAATAATTTATGGTGTTCATTACGATTACCACCAAAGATACGTGGTAGAGCCCATGTACTGAACCGTTGAACTTAATAAATTACTTCCTTGGAAAGCGAGTAAGGTCACCAGTGATCATTGGGGAGGGTTGAAAAGAAAGAAAGAAAGAAGAAAGAAAAAGATTTATTCTGGACAACACACAACATTACATTGGTTGGGAGGGGGAAGGGTCGGTAACGCGTGAGTGATATTTCAGGTGTTGCAAGCGTTCATGTAGCTACGGTAACCGCTTACCATCAGGCGCGCCGTACGCTTATTAACCGACTTTGTCGTATAAAATAATATAAAAGGCGAACGATCGCCCTGGCCGTCAGCCAGTCAGATCCTAGAAGGGCGACACGTCCTATTAGCATGCCGGTTCCGTTCCATACTTATTATACTACTTCCCAGCAACTGCCCAAGCCAAGGTTCGAACTTCCCCCGAGGTGTTCTTGAATTAGTTGTCCCCTCTTTGACTGATGGCCTAGCGCCCGCGCCCCATATATCCTGTAGACTGTATTTCATAACTTCGAAATTTTAAACATCGATCGACTGTACTGCGAATGTTCGAAAGCACTATATCACAGTGCGGTCCTGTGGTAATTGTCCGCGGAAGATCTCTCCACGAATGCCATGAAGTTGACGTTGCGGCTGGATTCCAGCAGCTGTACCCTCGGCGTGTGCCGACCATGCATGTATGCATGAACCTATGACCTACGAATAATAAAAGTTTTATACTTCGTAGCCTATGAACCTGTAAAGGTCGTCTATTCTAAAAGGAATACTCCATCAGAAAAAATAACTATCTTTTCAACACACTTGTTCGTAAAGTGACATTTATTGCACCGTTTTTAGTATCCTAATGCAGCTAATTACGCGCTAGTGCTTTTTACTTTACATTACCGCACAGTTTTATGATAAGTATAATCCCGATTATGTTAAGTTTGTATCTCAAAGCAAATTGATGTGTGTAGATTTAAACGGGTAAAACAGTTTGACAGCGCATCGCTGTAAAAAAAAACCGTTCTCATTGTGTGGTTGATTATTATCAAAAAATCTAGTCCAAGAAATACAAGTCTGTTTCTTCCTCGCGTGTTGAGAAGTGTGACACGCGTGTTCATTGATCAATACACTCTCGGCTCTCTAATTGCGTTCGCCTAGGCTCACGCCCTTAATCGGTATATCGGTTTTGCGGTCCTCGTCTGTAATTACCAACTTTGCACACATGTATCATAATGTACTATTAAAATTAGCTTCTTGTTTCGGCGAAAAACAACTTCAATCCAGGAAAATACTAGATAAATTCACACTCCTTGCTCTGGTTTTATATGGACATATAAATTGACCATATTTCCGATAGTGCTAACAATATTCTGTTTGCCTTACACTTAGATATAAACACAAAATGATAACCTAATTATTGCACTACTCGATAAATATATCACTAAATGATTTATATACTTGAATAAATTATAACCGATAATTAAACTAGTATTGTTAAAATTCTATTTATATTTAAATACCTAACTAGCCGTGTACTTTTTAATCGTGTTTTCGCTAGAACAAACTTTGTTCAGACCAAAGTCTACTAACATTCTACAACATCAAATGAAAAAAATTACGTAAAAAAAAGTAAACAAAATAAAGTTAAAGAAGTCGGGATTTTCGTTACTCCTTACAAACCAGACACCGCGCTTGCACTTCAAAGTAGTTGTGGAACGGCGGCACGTTTTGTAGCTGGTGTGGGAATCCGCGGCTTCCTAACTTTTTGAAATTTTTCTGTTTTGTGGTTTTTTCAAAAACCAATGACGATTTTTTTCTTATTTTATGTTTAAAAATGTTAGTAGAACAACGTTTGTTCTAGCGAAAAAACGATAAAAAGTTATCAATGTCTGTATGGTGTCAGTATCGCTTTCCTGTAACATTCATAATAGTATTTCCATCACTTTTGTGAATTGTTGTATGTTTCTGTCGAAAAAGAGACGTTCGCAAAGGTTGCATTGGGTACAATGTTTTTAGAGTTCCGTACCCGAAGGGTAATGGGATCCTATCTTTCCGTCCGTCCGTCCGTCTGTCTGTCAGTGGGCTGCATCTAATGAACCGTAATAGGTAGGCTGTTGAAATTGTCACAGAATGTTTCTATTGCCGCTACAAAAAAATATTAAATTGAAATAGTCTTTTTTTGGCATTATTTTTTGTTGCGCTTGAATTTCATAGCAAAGAGTAACTTATTTGTATTATTATTGTACGGAATCCTCGGTTTGCGAGTCCGACTCGCACTTGGCCGGTTTTCTTGTGGCCCAAATCAAGTTATCAATAATAATTTAATGAGCTTTAATAAGTAAGGCATCGTGATCATTTCAATTACGATCTTTGAACTGAACAAAAATAACAGAAATGTTTCTTATCAAACTATTATACATAGTAGGTTTGAATAACGATCAGTAATATTAATACAAAAATAAATAGTCAATACGAAATTCTGCTAAACCGCATATATTTTGGCTTTGTAATTTTTCTTCCTGAGAGCATTTAGGTGTCACGAAATCCGCAGGCATTTTTCGAGATATTAAGGACCTTTGCTATGTGATATCATATTCAGCTCAGGAACGTCCACTCCTGACCTTCTGTATAGATAGTAGGCAACCAGCAACCTAATCCTCGGTCCACATGGGATAGGTCATCGAGAAGAACTTTAATAGCGATCCAACTAGCTTTTCTGTCACATTCTCACGCCCTTTGACATTAAGACAATTTAATTCAAGCTTAGTTGTGCATGGTCAGGTCGGCTTTTTGTACACTATTGACATTTTCTTACTCCCCACAGCGCCGGTGGCCTTGTGACAGCTGTAGCGCCGGTGGTGATCCGCTGCGGCGGCATCTGGGTAGGATGGCCGGGGCTGCACCTCGAGGATCCCAACGAGAAAATCCCGGAGTCAGACCCTAACGACAAGACACCCACAGCTGGCTTGCTCTCTGAGAAGGTACACACTGGTTTTTATTCTAACTCTTGTTCAAAAGTGAATTAGGTATAAGCTTTGATTATTTAGTTAAATGCTAACGCCCTATGTGCCGAACAACAAAGTACATAAACTGAATAAATTTCTTGGCATTGACTATAATAACGTACAATAATTAATAAAAAGCAAATGAAACGCCTCAAAAAGGAACGAAGTAAAAAAAGTATATTTAAAACACCAAGTTAAGTCTAGGTAGGTACGATTTGAATATAGTTTTATTAATAATAATTTTATTTATTGCCACACATTAAAAGCATAGTACATATTATGATAGCAGACAAAAATTACGGCTAAGTTTATACAAGTCTACGAGTCTTCCCACGTTAGAGTAATCTGTATTATGGGAGTCAGTGAACCTCTATGCAACAGTGAAGGACCAGCGCCAAAAATGCTTTATTATATAATACAATAGGAAACGTGTGGATGTGTGCAAAGGATGTGTGGGTGTGTGTAAGTGTATGTGAGGGTGGGTGTTTGGGTGTGGTGTGAGTCTTCATCATCTGAGTAAATCCTCAGTCATCCTATAGTCCAAGCTTGAAAGCCAATCTTTCAGTTTGTTTTTCACCTCAAATTTAACGTAATACACGATATATAGGTTATTACACAATTAAATTTAATGATCTATAAATCGAATCACAAAGCATCGTATTCAAAAATTTGGTATAGATATTTTGTCTGTCATCAGCATTATGATTACAATCGGAACTTTCCCATTATTCTAAGCATTTGACCAGTAGCAGAATCCTCTAAAACAGCTGCTGGAAGGCTGCTCTATGCTGTATGCCTAAGTTCAAAGTCAGTCTTACAGTAAATCAAATTAACTACCTTACCTTACCAGCCAAAGACTACATGACGACCCAATTACCCAGATCTAATGTTACTTACAGCTAAACTACCACTATAGTAGGACCTCTCTTTGATATAAATGTAGAAAGATACAGTAACGATTTATTACTGATAATAAATTATAGCTTTATGCATTAATCACTTACAATTGATACTAATCAATTGATTCTACTAACTAAGACCTTAGACACATTACTATCTTTAACTTTAGCCGGTAAATTGATAATTTGTGGCGGCACAAATTATCAATTTACCGGCTAAAGTACAAAGTTCATAAGCTTCATCTACTTACGACTACTACCACTAGCTCCACGATATCTACCTTTATTTCTGTTTATGAAATGAACCATCAGACTGTGCTAGACACCTCATTCCTACTACCGGCTGGTTGGCATAGTTGGGCGGTTTTCCAGCTGATGGCTTCTTATCTCGTTAAATCACCAAACCATAGAGCCTGGGAGCCTGCCATCAACTCTTGTAAAGATTCGACTTTACAAATTTGTCAGCAAACACTATGGATGCTTACACGAGACATCCGGGCTACCGACCTTACTCACGCGCAGGAACACAACATTGTTATTTAGCGTCTGTATTCTGTAAGGTACTTCCCCAGTCGAGCTGCTCTTTGAGCGGAACGCTATGCTCTACCTTTCTTGCGAATAGAATTTTGCATTCTGTCAAATATCATTCTTTTTCATACATTTTGACAACTATTGGCATAAAAACTATTCAGTTCAGTCTATGTTGAATTTATTCAGTTAAGAGTAAGATAAGAAGAGTAAGAGTTGATGGTAAGAAGGCAATTCTTTATTAATGAAACAAAAAACCCGACTGCGTATTTTTTTTATTGAATAGCTAAATATAAGCAATGTAATCTAATCTATTTATGTATCTATAATAATCTATCTAATGTATCTGTATATATGATTATCTGTATATATCATATATATATATCTAATGTATCTATAATATGAATATACCTTGAATTTTATAAAGTATTGCAGTAGGGGACAAGCCTCTTTCCGGGTCAGTCGCGTAAATACAACTACAAACCATGTCACATCCATGCCAATATCCCATAAATAATCCCACAAAATGATTACACATAAAGGAGAAATAAAAATACACCATGGCCTTCCAATACCTTCATCACGCTTAACCGGCGTGGACGACTGAACAAATAGTGCGCGTTTAGCCGATGAGAAATGACGTCCGTTCGCCCCATCATAAGTTTAAAATTAGGTGGAACTGACATAAAATATAGCCACACTCATGCCACTCACATTATGCTAAGAATTAATTTGCAGTTCCTTGTGAAAGCTGAGTACTTTACAGTACTACCTAATATTTTTTTTTATACCTAGCCTATACTATATATAGCCTATACTGTCCCAGTGCTGGGCAAAGGCCTAACATAGACAGACAAATTATGATCTATGGTGCAAAATACGTAATCATATGTGTTAAAAAATAAAAATCTTCTCAACAAACAACAAAATGCTACATATGAAGCAATATTATACGATTTAGTTTTGATAAAATAATTGCTGGCTCTACCCTGTCGTACTTTCACTAAAAATATGATTTTCATAGACCAGGGGGCCTACCACAAGCTCTTAAAACAAGGTTAAAATAACCTTATTTTGCGTTTCCGTACCATGACATCCTTAAAAATAAGCTTATTATAGGCATAAAACAATATTGTTTTGTTAGCAGGTTTGATGACGTCACCTCTAATCGTTCATTCAAATCGTACCATGATGTGTCTTTTGACAACTAGCATTATGGTTTTTATGTCAATTGCATATATCAATCAAAATATAACATTATATACGCGACGAATTATCCAAATTTATGATACAAATATCTATTATTATAGTGATATAAAGTCAGTAGATCGTATTTATTTAACTTATCGAATTAATTGTGTATCTCTAGCCTTCTAGCTTTTGCCATCTAGCATTTCAAGATGGCAAATGAATATGAACTATTTGTGTTTTTGGAAGCAAATACCAAAGAAGCCAATAATAGATACACGAAAGCGACGTGGTATGCATCTATGCTACGTGAGGAATCAACACTTTCGCATGCAATGGACCAAAATGCCATTTGCTATCGAAACCATACGACCGTATGGGTTTGAAGCTCACCGAGTCGCTCGCATATTGTCACCAAAATAATCGAGGCCTCGGGCGGGGAGCTTTTTCCGCTAACGCATTAGCTTGGCTAGCCTGTTGGGAACCTTGCCGATAATCTACGGCAGCCTAGAGGAAAATTTATATACGAGTGCTAGATTGTATTTCATTTATTTGTTGTAAATATTTAATATCGTATAGATTAAGCTTTACTGTGATTGTACTGTATTCATAAACGTTTATACACCTAAATACACATAATGTTTCATTGTATGACCTGCAACTACAGTAGCATTCCTGACAAAAGGTAATAAATAAAAATATGTGTTGATTCCTGTGGTAAATTCTTTATTCATTATAATTTAAAGACAATAGGTACCTGCCTAGACTATAGGTATTAAGACTGAAGTGCCATACATAAATATAAACCTACCTAGGTATATATTTATGTATGAACTTTGTCTCAGTTTTTGTAATGACCAAGAAGTGCTCCATTGCTTTACTAGTTGAGGATTAGGTACCTATTTCTCTCCAGCACATTTCTTAGAGTAGTTACTTTGAATTCCGGCGAATTCTTCACTGCAAAATGAATAAAATAATACTTGAATTACTTCTGTTTGTAACCATGCCATATTAAATTTCATTCCCTGAATATCACTATTGAACGGCGGCCCCTTGCCTTGTTTTCATATTGACCTAAGTAATATTAATTCAAGTAATATAAAAGTCGATATACATAAAATCAATATTTGTTTTTATAGTTTACGTTTGTTGTAAATAAATATTTACTTGTATATTTGTATTATTTCAAAATATGTAGTGCAACAGGGCACATTGAGTTTCAAAATTCGTGCGTCACAATTGACAAGTATTTTTTTTTGTCCCGTTCCATCCTATAGGGCCATCATCTTCTCTCACAAAATAACCTTATTGCCAGACTGTTTTGTTTTCACCTTATAATAATATTACTTTGATTCGTACCATGAGCTCAATCGTTCAACATTGATATAACATTGCTAAGTGCCGAGAAAGAATGAATGATTTGTAAGAATTTGTCTATGGCTTGCTACAACCTGATAAAAGATAAAAAGAAATAACGATATATTAACTGTATAGTGCCATTTCTTTCACACGTTGGACCGAAATGATTTGAGGTTCTTCATCTTTTAGCAAAGTATTAAATTAAACTAATTGTAAAGTATAAGTAACTAAAAGAATAAAATATTTTCGAGTAATTTCTATAAAATGCATACAAATATTTTAAAATGTTATTATGAAGAGTAAGGAAATTAATTGAAAAAATATATAGACTGCCGACTCTAGATTATCAAATGAAATGAATCGGAACAAAATATTTACCTGTCATTCTTGTCATACTCAAATGTCTAATAAAGATATCCAAAAAAGCCATAAATAAGAATTGAATTGATATTTAGTTATTAAATACATTTGTTTATGTAATTTAATAACAAACAAAGTGCAATCAATATGGAAACATCTTAATAGTATATTCGACAGTAATATTCAGTGCATGAAATTTAAGATGTCATGGTTATAAACATTTGTAAGTTGCACAAATGTTGCAATTCATTTTGTAGAGTTGTAGCCGAAGAGTTCGCCAGAGATCCAGTCAGCAGGTAGAAATGGTTAAATACAAACAGACCAAAAATACCGCCTTCAATCGATATATACAAGCGAAGGAGTACTCTCAAAAAAGTGTACGTAGATATGGAGAGGCTGGTCTAAAGTGAAGTCTAAGAACCTATAAACGCTGCACGCTGAAATAAAGTTTGAATCTGTATCTGCAAGATTGTTTAATGCCATACTTATATTGTGTATAATTATCTTACTCTCATTAAACTTACGTGAATAAAGAATGTAGGTACATAATACTTTCGTGTTTTTATTCATTGTGTTATTGACGGGAATCCTACTGTAGTTGCAGGTCTTGGAATTAAACATATTATGTGTATGTAGGTATATAAATATTTGCCGCTGTTGTCGATCATCGACAAGGTTCCAGGTTCAAGCTCGTTATTGGCAGTGTTTCCTCTTTGGATAGCCAAGCTAATGCGTTGTCACAAAAAGCTCCCCACCAACCGGTTTGCCGAGGTTTTGATGATAATGTGTGAGCAAATCAGCGAGCTTCAGACCCCCACTGTTCTATCCACAGCCACAAAGGCTACAGAAAGTTAGGTCCAATGGATGTGTATTTTAGAATTTCCCGCACGGTTACATCTGCTCTGCAACAGTATAGCAGATTGTTGTGAGTTGAGTTTTCAATACAAATATATAATACTTAATTAATATTTTACTACATTAGATGGTTAAAATAATTATCTTTATAGATTATTATAAGTCTGTCGTCTGTCCGTCTGTTGACAATAATATATTCCATCCAGGCTAATGTAGGTTACGACCAATTTTAGAAAATTTGCCAGAGAATCTAGGTAGTTTGGATTCCAGGAACACAGGGACTACTCTGTGTACTAACACTGCAGGAAAGTTAACTTTATGGATTAATCTGGGGTTATTCAATGTACGTTGGTTATAATGAAAACAGGATATTAATAGTGGGTAGGTACCTAAATGAAAAGTCACTAAATATATAAACACGCTATTTAAATAAATTAAGCTCCGCTTCATCTATATAAATCTAAGGCTAAGGGTCGAGGGATCGATATTACTAACGTAGATGCATAGTTGTGTAGTGAACGACAAGTGCAATTAAAAACTTTATAAACAATCGGTTATATTATTTTGGGATGATACCTAATCTCGCAATCCCGATATATTCATTCTATAAGTAAATAAATTCGATATAATTACTTTATATGACACTATAATAGATTTTTATAACATAAATTTGGAAAACAATGTTATTTTCAGCTTGTAAATACAACGTATATAAGATTGCTAAATTTGACATTAAAACAATAATGTTAATTGTCAAAAGCTTATAAAAAATAGCTCATGGTACGAATTGAATGAACCATTATGGTAAATAAACAAGGTTGTTTTCATGCATAAAATAAGCTTGTTTTAGGGACATCATGGTACGAAAAGAAGAATAAGGTTGTTTGAAAGAGCGAGAGAGTATGGATGAGTGACAGAGATGAGAATTGTTAAGAGAGAGAAAGTTGCTTAGGCCCATAGCGTTATTTCTTTTCATCTTTAATGAGCCCATAGACAAATTCTCAAAAATCATTCGTTCTTAGCAGGAATATAACAATCATATAACAATAGTGTTTGGTAGAGGTCATGGTACGAATATAAATAAGGTTATTATATGCTGGAAACAAAACAGTATTGCAATAAGGTTGTTTTGTAAAAGATGGGGGTAGGCCCCCTGCATAGAGCATACATCCCTGAATGTAAAGCTTAATGCAAATACACTGCATCATAATTTTCCGATTTGTGATCAGATAAAAGCTATCTGATAACGATATTGTAATAGTTACCTATTTATTTCTAAAGTTTGTTTGTTTTACAATGGCAATATTTACAACACATGCAGCGATAAAAGGATTACCTACATTATGGAAACTTAACACCGGTAATGATAAAATATTACAACTAGAATTCGTATAAGTACCAATATGGAAACATACACCTATAATATCGTCAACCAATGCATAAACATTGTTCACATGACGTTACATAACTAATCTATTTAATTTTCAATTAAGTACTTATAATATCTATGTAATCTAGACTAATTTCTTCAAGTTCAAAAGAGGTGGTGATATTCCTAAAATTCTAGCTCTATAATATGTTGCTAGGCTCTACCATGGCTCTACTTTTTGTATTAATAATATATATTTGTCGTAGAGACAATGTGGCTAAGTTGCTCTTCTTTTTCTTCCAGATTGTGGCTATCCGCGCGGAACCGAAGCTCTTCGATAGCTACTACAATGGGTGCTGCAATGGCACCTTCTGGCCATTATTCCACTCCATGCCCGACAGAGCCACCTTCATCGCGGAACACTGGAGGGCGTATATTAAATGCAACGAGGAGTTTGCAGAGAAAACTATTTACGCTCTACATCTGTTGAACAAGCGCAAAGAAAAGAATAGCTCACCTCCAATCGTCTGGGTTCATGATTACCAACTTATGTTAGCTGCTAATTGGATCAGACAGGTTGGTTTAGCCCCATAAGCCCTTATTAGCACACTCAACTCTGCTTACATGATTATATGTTTTAATATATGGGTTATCTTTAACAGCGTGCTGAAGAAGACAATTTAAAGTGCAAGCTAGCGTTCTTCTTGCATATACCATTCCCGCCATGGGACATCTTCAGACTTTTCCCATGGTCAGATGAAGTTTTACAAGGCATACTTGGTAAGTCGATTTACAATACGGAAACTACAAATAGTCAAACCATGTAATTGTTTCATCCAACAGCTTATTATGATCCACAGGTTGTGATATGGTTGGGTTCCACATAACTGACTACTGCCTTAACTTCATCGATTGTTGTCAAAGAAGCTTGGGTTGTCGTGTGGATAGAAAAAATCTTCTAGTCGAGTTGGGAGGCCGCACAATCTGTGTCCGACCACTTCCTATAGGAGTTCCATTTGATAGATTCGTGCAATTAGCACAGAACGCAAAGCCGGTGCTCTCTATTACCCAAAAAGTGATATTAGGCGTAGATAGACTGGACTATACGAAAGGTTTAGTGCACAGACTGAAGGCATTCGAAAGATTGCTGGAAGCACATCCGGAACACATAGAGAAGGTTGTACTGCTCCAGATATCAGTGCCGTCGAGAACAGACGTGAAAGAATATCAAGACTTGAAAGAGGAGATGGATCAGCTTGTTGGAAGGATAAATGGACGATTTACTACGCCCAATTGGTCGCCTATTAGGTAAATCACTAATCTGATTCATACTTGACAGTCAAATTCATAATGCTTTCACCAAACAATAAGGGAACCCTTAAGCTATCATAACAAAAATCTTGATTACTTTCTCGCAGGTACATTTACGGTTGCGTAGGTCAGGAGGAGCTTGCAGCTTTCTACCGTGACGCTGCAGTGGCTCTGGTGACTCCTCTAAGAGACGGAATGAACCTTGTCGCGAAGGAGTTCGTAGCCTGCCAGATCAACAAGCCTCCAGGAGTTCTGATAGTATCGCCATTCGCTGGCGCCGGCGAAATGATGCACGAGGCTCTGATCTGTAATCCATATGAGTTGGATGATGCAGCTGAGATTATTCATAGGTATGTTGGGTTGAAACCGCATTTTTTAATATGTGAATGTCAGGTATTTGTCTTGTGCAACTTGGAAATTGGAATATAATGAAAATTGTGGTCCGCAGATATAAACATTGTGGGTCTCTCCTGCGAATTCACTTGCAAAGGGTTTTCATGCTTGCATTTTGAAACAAATCATCTTAAGTATTTCAACCACCGTAGTAGTTTTAGTAGCTTTGACCTTTGGTCTTCCTGGTTCTTTGATTCCTTTTGTAAAAGCCTTTGACTTCAAATTTTATTGTGATCTCTTCTAGAGCTCTAATAATGCCAGAAGATGAGAGGACCGTCCGTATGAACCACTTGAGGCGGCGGGAACAGCTGAACGACGTGGACAGCTGGATGAAAGCTTTCCTCAAGGCCATGGATTCATTGGAAGAGGAGGCTGATGACATCGGAGCCACCTCCATGCAGCCTGTCACCATTGACGACTTTGATGAATATCTTTCAAAGTGAGTTGATTTAATTTATCTATAGTACCTACTCATTCAGATACAGGATTTTGTATTACTTATTTATCTAAAAAGAAAGTAGAGTCTTATATACATCCACCTATTCACAGATACATAGGCTACACACAAAAACTGGCGCTACTCCTCGACTACGACGGAACCCTGGCCCCCATCGCGCCCCACCCTGACTTGGCGACCCTCCCCTTGGAGACCAAGAACACGCTGCAACGCCTCTCAAACATGTCAGACGTCTACATCGCTATCATATCTGGACGCAATGTTGAGAATGTTAAGAACATGGTAAGTAACATTTAAAAAAGCCGAAGTAAATCTTCTTCAACTTCTGATAGCCCAGGATCTTCTATGATTTTTGTGATCACGAATTTCCACCACAATATCACTTACCCTGGCGAGATTGTGGTAATTGAACTCATAAAAACATAATCATAAATTGATCAATTAAAAATCTACAACTTATTTAATAGCTGTCATTAGGGTCAATCACTGCGAAGATACTACGGAGACATTGGAAAATTATTCATAACGCTTCATTGACGTAATAGCCTTGATATTTGCAACAGTAAGGTTCATTTACATGGGTAAACAAGACAGAATAACAATAAATATGAACTATGACTATCTTTTATCAGAGCGATGTCACAGTGTCAAGTTTGGCGAAATTTACCCGCGATAACTGCTTTTATTATCGTTTTGGTAACGGTCAAAATTATCTGTGTGGTCTACGATGAGCAACTTTAGAAACATATTTTTTATACAACTAAGGCGGTAAACAAGCATACGGCCCGCCTGATGGTAAGCGATTACCGTCGCCATATGGACGCTTGCAACACACGAAGCATGGCTCACGCGTTACCGACCTCCTCTATGAGCTGCGGCGACCTTACTCACGCGCAGGAATACAACTTTACACAACATAAAGTTATTTGGCTGCGGTATTCTGTACGGAGGAGGTACTTCCCCAGTCTAGCTGCTTTCTGAGCGCTGAAACGCCATGCTCCACCTCTCTCATCAGTCGTCAACTAGCTAAAACAAATCAAGTTTAATTAGAACCTATCACTTGGCCTCAACGTGATAACGTTAGTTCGATATCTATCTGCCCTTGGTTAGATTCGAACATTAATAAAATCATCTTAGCTAATTGCAACTGCTCTGAAATTATCATCCATTTTCCTTGTTATGTACTTCGGTAATCAAATAAATGATAACTGCATTACCTACTAAAATGTAGTTCATGTAATCTATTTGGAAGAAAATATATTAGGCATAGGTACTTACATGGTGTCTTTGTTCACCTTCTTTAGGAGTTATCTCATAAATGGAGATGCAAGATTTAATGGAAATCACAAGTCCTAACGAGTAGGTTCGTAGATTTTTACTTTCAAATAAAACTTAATCGAAATTTGATTTGAGCGAAGTTAATTTTTCCGAGTCGCCCGGAGTGGCCCGACAATCAATAATTTTCCCATTGCTATTCAATGCTTCAATTTGTTTAGATTCTGATTTTATTTTAGCTAGGCTATTTATGTCCTCCATCAGAAAACTACGGTTTTTATAAATATAGGACATAGTTGGTATACAAACTTACGGCTATCCTGATGGTAGGTAAGTGGTTACCGTAGCCTAAAGTCATCTGTCAATTCTTTACACTCGGGGTGAGTGTAAAGAATTGACGTTTGTAAACGCTTACTAATTAGTTTGCGTATAGTTTACTAATAGTTTGCGTTTCTCTATAGGAATTGGCACAGCGCCTCTAGCGGAATACTCATTGTCATTTTCGCAAACTAATTAGTAAGCGTTTACAAACGTCAATTCTTTACACTCGGGGTACTTGCTGCTGTATTCTGTAAGGCAGGTTAATTCCCCAGTCCAGCTGCACTTTGAGAGAATGAATCTGCCTCTCTAAAAGTCCGGTTTCTTGATTTAATTCAATAATTACTGCTTACTATCAGTTGAGCCATTATACCTTTATTATTTCCAGGTACGGAATCCCTTCTACAACATACATGACTTGCATTGTCCATTAAAAATAAAATAAAATAGTAGATTACTCTTGAAATCTTAAAGTGCGTCAAATCAATGAAATATCTAACGAACCACTTCGCAATAACAAGGTCTCCTCTATCAACATGAACTTTGACTGTTATTATCATTGTTTTAACAAAAATATTTATACTATTATAATTATGTCACGTGTACACGATAATTATTATAACCCGGTTTAGTTAGGTATTTACCTACGTATCATTCGTTACGTAATGTTGTTGTGTGTTCGTTCAATATGCACCATGCGTTACTTGTTGTTTGTTAAACCAATTCTCTACTTTGCCAAAATCATTAAAGTGTAGGTCTGAGGTGGTATTAAAGCCAAGACAGTCTTTATACCCCAAAGAATTTAAAACGTCCAGAAGGATAGTCGCCTCTATGGCAACATGAAATAAACAAGCCAGAATTGACAGTATTTGACAGCCGTGCGCAGTACGAACTGAGAACCATTTGCTCAGGGAGCCCCTCAAGCGGAGTGAAATTAAATGTCATGCTTTAGTAAGGCGGATTATCCATCTGGGTAGAGGCACGATGCCCTATGAAAATCTTTGTTATACCCCTGATCCCAAAGTAAACAGAGCTTATTACTATGGAAACCAGATAACAGGCTCAGAACAAACCAAATATGCTTATGCACACTACGTTTGTCCTGGGCGGGAATGGAACGACCAGCGGCGTAGCAGTGAATCCCTGCACACCGGTCGGTCAATAAGCTTCTTGTAATCCAGTGGTTCCCAAAGTTGATTGAACCGGGACTCACCTAAAAAAAGCTCTCAACTCACCTAGAAAAAGGGGCATAACTATATAAATTTTGGACATTTCACCACCCAATGTCCGGGATACTTTGAGACTACTGCTCTAATTCATCATTGTTATCCCAAACTTTATAGTAAGTATCCTCGGAATGCCACAAGGAGTTTCACGACATTTGTAGCCACGATTCTTTCTAATTCATCAATCCAATCTAATGTTAAAGAAATACGCAGGTTTCTTTTTCCACATACTTTAATACATCATTCTGTTTTATAGGTTGGCATCGAGGGCATCACGTACGCCGGCAACCATGGTCTTGAGATCCTACACCCAGACGGCAGCAAGTTCGTTCACCCAATGCCGATGGAGCTGCAAGGAAAAGTTGTAGAGCTGCTTAAATCGCTTCAGGAACAGGTAATTGCTAATATTTTACTCGTTTTTCCTAAGAGGCTGTATAATATAGATGCGTAGCTACCGAAAGATCAATGATTACTAGCTCTTGTCAAATTAAACCTGTATTGCAGAACTAGACAAAGAACTAGTTAATAATGCAAATAAAAACAAGGTCTCCTAAGTAATCTTTATTTAAAAAATTGCGTGTTTTCTAACGGTTAATAACACCTTTTATTTTATCAATAGGTAATACTTAATCTTATAGAAAACCCGGTAATGTTTGAGACGTCAAAATAATTGAGTTTCAATCTACCAATAGGTACCTACCTTTATTATATTATCATCATCATCATCATCAACAGCCTATAATGTCCCTCTGCTGAGTAAAGGCACACCTTTGCCAAATGAGGGTGAAAGGGACTGGGCGATACTCCACCCCGCGTGCCCACTGCGGCGATACCCACCACCTGTATGTTATTACTGTATCATATAGGTATATTATTAAAGTGTTTTGGGCTGGTAAGTACGAGTAAGAACTTACTGATACTGGGTAATTTAAAAGGCCAAGCAAAATACCTCTTTGTACTCAAGCAAGCAACGTTATATTTATTATATCTAAACAGAGTACCTATAATGTAATAACTAACATTATAATGACACAAAGAAGGTATAAAATCCATCGATCGTTGCTACTGGTCATACTCTACCACTACCATGAGTTTTCTACGGTAACGTAATCTTTACTCGTTATCGACTATGGTGAAAATTTTGTATGACGAGCACCGCCTCTAGTGGATGGTTTGGGAAGTATTCCATACAACATTTTCCCCGTAGGAAAGGTCGCTAGCGAGTATCGGTTACGTTTCCGTAGGCTCTAGCCCATGTAGCGCCCGGGTGCAATCTGTACCTAGGCGCCCTCCAGTAGGCGTGCGATCGAAATGGAAAACCTACTTACAGTTATGGTTTCACCAGTGATCGGAAATTTGGGTGCATTAAAAAACCTTCGTCATATCTTGGCACACTGCCAATGCCATACCTCGACTCTCGATGGCGAGTGACTAGGTATTTCAAGAGTTACGTGTTGATCACTCGCTCCATCACTTTGTAGAGAAGGGAGGTGACGGCGATCGGCCTGTCATTCGCCTGGTCTGATCTGTCGCCCTTTTTGGGCACTCACTATGCGTACATGGGCAGTCTTCAAGGAGACAGTTATTGTTTCGCTTTTGTTACTGCTCATAAATATAGTGGTCTTTTTTTGCACTCGTCCATTAGAATTGACTGACTAATGAGAAACAATAATGTAATAAAACATACTATATCATGAAATTGCATGTGTGAGTACCTACTGTGAACGTGCCATCTTTCGTTAACCGACACGTATGTGAATGTATGTTGATGTGTAGGTATGCAAAGACGGTGCGTGGGTGGAGAACAAAGGCGCCCTGCTGACGTTCCACTACCGCGAGACGCCGGTGCACAAGCGCGCGGCGCTGGCGGAGCAGGCGCGGCGGCTCATCACGCACCACGGGTTCACGCCCGCGCCCGCGCACTGCGCGCTCGAAGCGCGCCCGCCTGTGCAGTGGGACAAAGGTAACACACACACACTATCTTCAATCTTATCTTATCTTGTGCAGGGGCCGAGAAATAACTCGGACACTTCGACCCATTGGGATCTATTGTGGTCCCCTAGATAAATTACTCCTCCCCAGTCTCGTAGAAAACTCCTTTCATGAGTTTTACAACGACGCTAGGAGATATGAGCCTATAGTCTTCTGGTTTTGGATATCCGATCCCTAGGAGACTCATTCGCTTACCAGCCAGTGCATCGCATGTGCACAGAAGGTGCTCCATGCGTTCTGTATGCTCCCCACACAACCTGCACATGGGTGTCGCGGCTAGACCCATCTTCATGAGCATGTCGTTGGTTCCAAAGTGCAGGCCCCAAGCAGGTAGCGGATTTGCCCCCTGCTCCACACACTATCTTACTCGAGTTACCTATTGGTCCAGAAAGTATTAGCTTCCGATCACTTTGACACACATTTTTTTACCATTACCATTATCTCCACATGATAGGTACTATAAAGGTGAACGCACACTTATCCGAGCCGAACTCGCCGAACGCATCGAACGAAACGAATTTTAGAATTCTGTATATGAAATCTTGCAATTTTGCGAAAGCTCGCACACTTGCCCGCGTCGAATCGTCCGAATCTGGAAGAACCGCAGAAATCCTAGACGATGACGTCATCAGATTCGGCGCGCCTTATGCGGTCGACTCGACCGATGCGCTCCCTCGCATCGCATCGCATTCTATCAGTTGCTTAGCAACACGCGAGTTGTTTATAAATATTGTGCGACAGGCCTAAAGGAAATAGAAATGATTTTTTCGGCGCGTTCGATTCTTCCGGCGCGGTCCATTCTTTCGGTGCAGATATGTGTGCGAGCCCTCCTTGACTTCGATTCGTTCGCCGCGTTCGGCTCTGACAAGTGTACGTCCACCTTAAAAGAAAGACAATGTAGGTTAAGCCTATGATTTTAGACATAGATGACTTTTCACCCTAGGTTCTTCTAGCTCATTAAGAGCGTGCCTTGGACTACGAATTCTCGCTATATGATTCAGTGGTAGTACAGTCGAGGACATAAATATGTATACACTTTTTAAAATTCAAATGTGATTTTCTCGCATGTTTAACATTTAAGTGTTAAACTATTACACAAATCATAATAGTATATGTTAGAAGATGCCTGCCTTTATAATATCTCATAATTTCAGTCAGTAGTTTAAGAGGAAACCGTTGTTGAATTTTACTAATTGTATACATATTTATGTCCTCGACTGTACCTACTGTCTAAGACTAAAGCCGTTGCAAAGGTCGTAGGGGCTTGACCTTTCGGTAATGGACAACATCGTGAGGAAACCACAGCACGATGTTCCAGTACCTCTACCATAAGTTTTCGACAGTAACGTAATCTACAGTCGCTAGTGACTACGGTGACACATTTTGTATGAAATGCTTCCAAAAGTGTCCACTAGAGGCGGTGTTCGCTATACAAAAAATATTCACCGTAGTCGCTACCGTATTTAGATTACGTTAGTGTAGAAAACTCAGGGTAGAGCATCAGAACCTGCACTTCTGGCGTTCGTCTCTTCTAGGTTTTGCCGTTTAATCACGCAATTTTATACTTTACCTCTGCTCACTTGTATAACCTGTCTCTTTCACGCCAATTATTAATTGCAGGTCGTGCATCAATCTATATCCTGAGAACAGCATTTGGTCTGGATTGGAGTGAGAGGATTAGAATCATCTACGCTGGTGACGATAATACCGATGAAGATGCCATGCTGGTATGTTTACTTTTTAAATTAAATCAGCTACCGTCTAATAAGATATACCCCTACCATGATTTCGATAATCAACGTAATCGATACTCGCTACTCGACTACTGTGAGATGTTTTGTATGAAATACAGTGATTCCAAAATTGACCACCAGAGGCGCTGCTCGAATCTTCACAAAAAAAATGAGCGATGTCTAAAGGGTATCGATTCAATTTGGAAAAATCATGGAAAAGGCACAGATAAAAAAAATGTGGTAGAGGTACCGATATAGTAAACTCCCTCGATATTTACCTACAATTCTATAAGCAAAATATAGAGCCTGTAAAACGATGTAGGTGTTGTTCTCAGGTTGTTGTTAAACTCTTTTTAACCGACTTCAAAAATAGGAGGAGGTTCTCAATTCGGCTGTATTTTTTTTTTTTTATGTTTGTTACCTCATAACTCTGTCATTTATTAACCGATTTGGAATATTCTTTTTTTGTCTGGAAGGGTACACTTCCCGTTTGGTCCCATTGTCAGCAGATCAGGATTTGATTACTTTTTAGTGTAGTTTAAAGTCGGTTTAAGTTTTTTGTAAAACAGTCCAGTAACCCTACCATGAGTTTTCTACACTAACGTAATCTACACTCGCTAGCGACTACGGTGAAACATTTTGTATGAAAAGCTTCCAAAAGTATTCACTAGAGGCGGTGCTCGTCACACAAAATATTTACCGTAGTCGCTAGCGGGTATAGATTACGTCAGTGTAGAAAACTCATGGTAGATGTACAGTTATTTTACTTACTACTGTAGTATATTCCAGTTCTGCTTACCTGTTGTATCTATCAGATTTATGTATCGTGCCTGCATCTATGTCCTTACATACCTATAAAATGTACATAAATTAGTTTTTAACAAAATATTCATTAGCAATTCCTTTTTACAGGCTCTCAAAGGTATGGCAGCAACGTTCCGTATCGCATCATCGAATATTATAAAAACATCGGCTGAGCGCCGTCTGTCATCAACTGACTCAGTACTAGCGATGCTCAAATGGGTTGAAAGGCACTTCTCAAGACGCAAGCCTCGCGCTAACTCACTTACATACAAGAGTGCCAGGAAAGCAAGAGATACTATCCAAATGCATATGTCTTACCAATTGCCGGCGAAGACTTCCCCATTGCCGTCTCCTCCAAGAACACCTGACAAAACTTCTAGTGGCTCAGAATCTAGTTAAGCTAAGTATACCACCTATGCTTTATGCAGCTTTCTCATTCCAATGTGCTATAAGTTAAGAATGAATGTGGTACCAAAAATATGTTTTAAACCTCGCAAACCAAAGCTTTTTATGAGTTTCATTGAGTCAAGCTACTCCTAATATAAACAGTATTGAAATCTTAGATTTCTACTTATCATTCAGTTTAATATGCTTGGGTTCATGAATGACTGTTTATTGTAACTTAATAAATGTGATCTTTTTAATATAACTTTATATTTTTTATAATACTCTAAAAAAATATTGAGTAATGTGTTACGGAAGTGAATTTTGATTGAAAAAAATATAGCGATCATCAAAAATTGTGCTGTAGTGTAGTGTTTGCGTTTTTAGCGTAATAATGCATTATAATTAGATTTATTATCTATTTATGTGATAGAATAGTGATAACAAGTGAGGCTACATGTAGACAAATGGAATAATATAAGTAACTGAGTATCCAAAAAAAATTGCCCATCTTATCTATAGAATGTACAACCCAGTAATGATTTTAAAACAATTGGTTCAATTGTCTACACGAAGCTAAACGAAAAAAAAAATGTTATTGTACAACCAAGAACATTGTATTTATGAATGTAAAGTAGGTAGGACTTTGTTGTGTCTACCTAGATTTAGATAAATGTCCTTATCTCCAGATATCTAAATCTGTAAGTAAACACATCAAAACAAAAAGCAGGGAAAATATTTACACAGTACCCCTACCATGTACCATTACGGTAACGTAATCGATACTCGCAAGCGACTACGGTAAACATTTTGTATGACGAGCACCGCCTCTAGTGGTCAGTTTTGGAAGTATTACAAAATGTGTCACTGTAGTCGCTAGCGTGTATCGAAATTTACCGTAGGCAACTCATGGTAGGGGTACTGATCTTCATAAAACAAATCTTAATGTTTTGCACTTGTCAAAAATATCGTCGAAATTATATCTAATATTGTAATCACGGCCAATTATACGGCAATATAATAAATAATATGTAAATAATGATTTATTTGTATATGAGTTTTATATAAACTAGTGTAGTTGGCTGGTGTACTTGCCAAACTGTATCGGAACACGCAATGAAACCACTCGAATTTCAACCATTCGTGTAATTTTATATACAATATTGTATGTATAAGGATTTCGAATAAAATATTTCAACAGACGGAAAATAGCCTTTTAATCGTTATAATTATATACAAATAATGTGTCCTCCACTGACAACTTACCGTTGACTGGAATGTTTTATAGTGCCGTATTTATTGAGTAATTTATAATAAACATTGATAATTTACTCGCCAATAACAAATATTGTTAAAATTCGATAACTGAATACACTTAATTAACATTTATTCACAAATAACTATACAAAAGTCCATATCACAATAATAAATGCACTTATAATGTACATATTGTGCGTAATGACCTAAACATTACTGTGCGAGACAACCAGCCACGACAGTATGAAGTAGAACAGACATATGGGGAACACGGCGAGTGCCTTTTTGCCTTCAGGTTGACTATCGCCGAGGAACTTAGTTGCGGCTGAAAAAAATAAATGTCTACTGTCATATCTTATAACTTACTCAGTTGATTAACACCTTGGCTGCATTCCGAATTAATGCTATAATCGCTGTAATCGATTTGAGCGTGCTTAAACCCGTACCGAATTGAATAATGACAGATTACGATGTCCCGTGAAACGTCATAGATGACGTCATGATATACGCCATATTGCGCTCACACCGACCATGCCCTAAACTGATTTCACCGTGAGCGCTGTCAAAAGTGACTGAAAATCGTAAATCGTAAATGTTCTGTTTTTAATACTGTGAGCGCGATAACGGGCGTTCCGAATTGTTGACAGTTCTCAGCTGTCAATATCGTGATATCTAACTCGGTACGCAAATTATTGCTGTGAGCACTGTGAGCGATATTATTCAATTCGGAATGTAGCGCTTATAGCAATCTTATGAGGTATAAGCTAACTAACGTAGTGTATTACCCGCCTGAGCGGTTACCGAAGCAAGGAATCCCTATCCCAAGTAGCAAACAAGCTTTATACAGGCTGTATTAAAGATAATTCTTATTTTTATTTATTTTTTATACAACTTAGTTGGTAAACAAGCATACGGCCCACCTGATGGTTAGCGGTGACCGCAGACATATGGACGCTTGCAACACAAGAAGCATCGCTCCCGCGTTACCGACCTTTCCCCCCTCCCCAATGAGCTCTGGCGACCTTACTCACGCGCAGGAACACAACTTTACACAACATAAAGTTATTTGGCTGCGGTATTCTGTAAGGTGGAGGTACTTCCCCAGTCGAGCTGCTCTTTGAGCGAATAAACGCTGTGCTCTACCTCTCTCAAAAATACTCTCATATCTTATACTAAAAGCTGAATATTCAGGCTGTACAAAGGCTGTATAAGCCCTTATACAGATCTTATAAGTGTAAAAAGGGCCCATATTATACAGCTTATTGACTTATTGGAGCTGTAAAAGCATTCGATAAGCTGTATAATATGTCATAAATCACTCTTATAAGTATAAAAACCTTCCTTGACACTCTTGTAAGTCTCTAAAAGAATGGGCTGGTTTATGGATGTTGAATATGCTTGAGTGCTGAGACGAAAACAATGACAATGCTCGTGACCCGTGAATTGTGAATATCGTATAACCTACTGCAGTCTAATATCGATTCTATACCACATCACTATGTGTCAACAGTACAAAGTGATATAAGATATTATATATTATGTCATTTGTTGGTAAATCCGTGCCGCCCACCGACACGTTAAAAATATTATAGAATCTGTTGAGCAAGGCGTCGCTAGGATGGGACGATTCTTTTTTCCAATGCTCAGTAGCCTATAGTCGCTTCCAACACTTGCGCCGACCATCTTTAGTAGTATGTTTCGTAATAATAAGGCATACGGCCCGACTGATTGTAAGCGGTTATCGCAGCAGCAATACCGGAGACCCTCGCGCTTTGCAGTCTCTCCTTACTCTTCTAGAGAAGGGTTGGGGTTTGAAGAGTTGTTGGAAGTCCCCGCTATATCGCTGGTCCCGAGGGACTACCTGGCTTGGCTGTCTGGCTGCTATGATATTTGAATGGGAAAACCTATGATGCCCACCTATATTAGCTTTATTTCTTTATAAAATTAATAAAACATGATAGTTACCAAGTGTAGCCCAAGCGAATCCAACGATGGATATGAGGAGCCTGAGGAAGAACAGGTAGACGTTCTGCGTGGTGAACAGTATCAGGCGGCACACCACCAGCGACAGCGCGATCGGGAACAGGCAGTACCCCAGCACGCAAACAGACTGGAAGAACGAACTGGAAACAATACAAACAATTCAATAGGCTACATTTCTGAACATTTCTATTCAGTTTTTCATGCACATTATCAAATTAAATGATTTATTTATTTTACCGATCAAAAGTCAAGTAAAACACATCATCATTTACATATCAGCCTAAGGAGGTCCACTGCTGAGCAAAGGCCTCCCCCATTAAATTAAGAACTGACGCGAAGAAAATGAACTGGCGCGCCATATTTGTTGACGTTCTCATCGTGTGTGATTACCAACTTTGCACACATGTCTCATAATGTACTATTATCTACTTCTGAGACAAATAAATTGCTAACTTAATTAAATTACGTGTTTACTTGACTTTTGATATGTTAAAATAACAAAACTAACAACTTTTCAAAATTTTCCGGGAATCGGCAATCATTTTTTTCGGAAAAAGGTCGGGAAAAACGAAACCCTACAATAGATACATCTCTTTGTAGTGGAGTGTACTTTAGTTACTTTTTCCAACAAATAAAAAAATAAATACAATACATACATATTACCGCCCAGGAGTTTTGAATTAAGTGTGACAATGGCGGCTCCTATCCACACCAGGACGAAGACCTCAGCAAACTCCGGTCCTCCATCGTTGGAGTTATCTGCCCGTTCCGCTGACCCTTGCAGGAAAGTGGCCATGAATGTGCACAGTAGCAGGGGGCCCCAAAGATCCCCTGAAATGTAGGAAATTGACCTTAATGGGCATAATATTAAACTGAAAAAATATGGAAGTGCAGAAACAACGAATATCGACAGGTGAAACTGTGGGGGACAGCTCGTAATAAAGGAACTCAATAGAAATAGGAACAAAAAGGAAATAGTTCACAACTATTAAAATTTATCATGAAGATGCTTACAGTGTGTAAAACTAAGACAATTCATTTTTAGTTTTGGTTTAAAATGTTTACACAGTTGGCATGCACACAACACAACAACTACACAATGTACACAAATGAAATAGTAATAAAAAAATAAACTCACACTCTTTCAACAAGCTAGTCTTTTCTCTAGGTATGAGGACATGGTAAAATTTGTTTCCCACCGCTCTGAGATCCCGAAGCTAAAAATAATACACACCAGTTAATGTACTACAAATATAGCTACATGACGATATACAAGTAAAAAGTAATGGAAGAATCTGAATATGGGCTAAATCCCCTAATTATAAGGGTATGCTGGTTTCCTAGCATCTTCATTCATGGTTTCTCAGAACAGAGGTTTGTGATGCTACAAGGAGTTCACTCTGTCACCTTTCTACTAAAGTAAGCAAGATTATTGTTAGTATCTATGCATCTACTATACCCAAAATCCAATAGAGATTTTTCTAAACTGTTAGGGTCACTTTACACCAATAGCAATATAATATAGTACTTTATTTACGACACAAAAAGGACATTTCAGTGACAGAATTTCTGACAAGTGACTTGCGACGGTACCAGGGGTATTCGACTATCTCTCACTGGAATGTGTACTTTTTTGATTACTAAATAAAGTTTATATTAATATATATCATAGTAAGTTTCTATTTTGTATCGCTATCTTAAAACGTATGTGCCGCGTCAAGTCTCTGTGTGAACTGACCTTTAGGCCTGTATGAGATCAAAACTCAAATCAAGTCTTAAGAATAGATAGAGCTATTCAAAAATAAACCTTATATCATTGATGCAGGTTCCAAATTAAATTGTTTTGGTCTGGACTCAAAATGTGAGCATTGACTGACATTCTAGAATATAGACAATAGACTAGAGAGTTTAAAATTCTTTGTCAAGTACACAGATTGATAATGACAATAGAACTCACAAATGTCTCTTTGATAGGCTCATCAAGTGTGTTGAACTCCATACTGTCACCAGCAGTCACTCCTCTTGATCCCGGTATGTTCATCTCACCTTCAACAACTCCCACATCACCAGCTGGGTACATCTGAAATATAAATTTATTTATGACTCATTTAATTTATTTATTGTTCATGCCTGTCATGATTGTCCAGGTGAAATATCCCACTTTTCTTTTTTGCCGGAAACCTTCCCCGGGTGGGTTACAATGACTCACCAAAGTTTCATCATCTTTCAGATCAATAGCGTAGGAAAGCATGGAGGATAAATATAGAAACATTGATTTTTATTTATATAGATTCAGAGGCAAATATAAAGTGAGAGTGGTAAATTCAACTGTATATAACGTTCATAAGTGCCTCAGGGCCTAAACTGAATAAGTGACTTTTTGATTTTGATTCTTTGAGGCACTTGAGATGATTAAATTATTTTTTTGTAAATATAAACATTGACACAGATTTATTTGTGTCATATTTGCACACAATGTAAATCAAAGAACAAATAGAAATGTTAAGATGTTCAGCCATATTCTCCATACTTTTGTTTGGATTATACAATGAATCATTTCAATATGTGAATAATAACAAGGAAAAAATTACCATAAACTATAGGAAATCCTGATATCAACACATTTTAAAGGAACTTATTTGTATGTGCATGCCCCTGCACCATATTATTATGAAATATATATAATGTTCTAAGCATCTTACTTGACCCTTGTCAGAAGTAAGATTTTTATTTTATATCAAATATCTTAATATAAACATTAAGTAATTATAGTGTGTGTGTGTGTACTAGTAAGAGTATTTACGAGATTTAAGAGTATATTTTATAGCAATTAAGATTTAGAAAAACTAAAAAATCATTATCCTTTTTGGAGAATGTCAATAACAACATGTAAAAGTTATATGTGAACAAATTTAATGGTTCAGTTTAGAATCCATGGTTAACTTAAATGTTTCAATGGAATATTTATAATATTCCTAGTAATAGAGACGCTATAATGTAGGGCAAATAAGTGAACTATATCATTTATTGAACCAGAACTATCAGTAGGTATGTATTAGGTATGTGTAATTTCACAATGTTTATTTTTTAAAGGCATGTTTTCCAGTTATAATTATGACAATACTTACATCGTATTTAGCGTCGAAAGTCGTCATTTTTCCACACTAATCTTTACTGTAAAATAATAAATTGTTAAAATAAAATAAAGTCCAACACATCAACACCCTTCTGAGAAATTTCCTTTTTGACATTTCATTTTTTTTACAATTAGTGCGTTCGAATTGGAGTGATGTCGTTTTTAACAGTTTCAAAATGGGCAGTTTTGTTTATGCGTTTGAATTGGAAAATTTCAACAATTTTGCAACTTTTGCCACAAACGATATTTCCCAAATCGAACGATTAGATACAACAATGACATTTCCATGCTGATCGCCTGCTTGTCACTTGTCTCAACCTACCTTTTTCCTTCACTTAATCATTAGACAAAGTTAATCTAACAAATTATTCTCTTGCCTGTTAGTATTTCTATAAAATTTTACAATAAAAATTAGTGCGTTTTCACACGAGACGATAACGACACCGTAACCACACAGTAAAAAAACTGTGACGATTTAGCCGACCATACATTTCTATGTACCGTTTTCACACGCAACGATAACGACACAGCACTGCACGACACAGGAACGATAATTCGGCTATGTCGTTGGTTCGGCTAGATCGTGACGATTTTTTTACTGTGCGATTTAGCGGACCTTCGAAATGTATTGAAAAACGTCAGGACTTTCACACGGCAAACAGCACGATAACGATAACGACACTTCTTGTCACCTCGCTGTAACTGTCGTTACGGTGCGGTTATCGTTCCTCGTGTGAAAACGAACGACGACATGACCGTTTGCCAATTATCGTCGGTCGTTTATCGTCGCGACAAAAATGTGTCGTTATCGTCTCGTGTGAAAACGCACTTAGAATTTTCGCTTCCCGTATGAATTTTCTGAAACTTATCTGTCAGATTCAAAAATGTCAAAATATGATCACAAACGACCCTGCCTCAGAGGTGGGTCAAAATTTGCATTTCACGATGTCGTTTTTAACTGTTTCCAAGGAAAACGAACGGTCAACGAAAACAGTTCAAAACGCCAATTTCGCCCACAACTTTCCAAATCGAACGCCAGTTGTGATCGTTTTTGGCATTTTTGACTGTTATTTTTGCTACCATACCCCAATTCGAACGCACCTAATGTTGCCAACGAATTTTGTGAAACATTAACAAACAAAAAAACGGAAAAAATAAGAATAAAAATTAAAAAATTAAATATTTGAGTACAATACAATGGAGTAAAATAAATGTTAATTTTGCTATTGACCCGTTTGGGATCGAATTTCTTTTATTCTTATTCGTATTACATACCTAGTTTCCTTGTTTTCGATGCCCACAAATGATTTTGTGGGCATCGATTTGTGGCTGGCTAGTAGATTTACTAGCCCTATTGTAAGTTAGAGTCACGTTAGAGTTAAAGTTAGTGGGAATTTGTAAAATTTACAATTTAGACAAATAAGATTAGGTAAAACAGAGAATTTGGAAAACCCTGAATTGGGATTATATTTGACATCATCTGCCAGTCATCGATTATTCGATGTTGACTGACTGACAAAGAATACTATTACTCTGCTGACTGAGGAGTCCTCCATTAGTCCTCAGTGAGGACTATTTAAAAGTGACTGGAAATTAAAATATAAAACTCGACACTGGCAGAAATAAGTCCTAATATGGATTTGGTTGCAAAAATGAATGAATGAATGAATGAACACTATTTTTTTTCATTCTATTTGTCAGGTTTGTCACTATCTGTCTTAGCGTAGCGTTATATTCTCTTTGACTATCTGTGCATTGTTGTTGTTTACTGAAGCTGAAATTGCTTTTTTGTGTTTTTAGCATTGAATTATTACACATAGAAGCAAAGTACACGCGCGAAAAACAATCCATTCAATTGGAGCCATAATGGCTCCAAATGACCGCCGCGCTGTCAGTGTACTGAGTGACGTTTTAGTGAGTGCAGCTCTGAGAAAAATAATAAATATGGCGGTTTGTGTAGTAAAATTGTGTCATAATTCATGAGGGAAGAAAGATAAGCATTCTGATGTAACATTCCACAGGCAAGCCACTAATTTTATTGTGTAATTCATCTAAAATAACAAAATTCAAAAATAAAAATACTTCACTCAGATTTCGAGCAAAGTGTTGCCAGCTGTTTTTTGTGCGAATTTGCGTTGTTTTACGTAATTGATACTGATTTTGTTATTAATAAACTAATTGAGTCCGATAAGTTGTTTCTTTTACTTATAGCTATTATAACCGACTAGCTGTCCCCCGCGGTTTCACCTGCGTTCTTGGGATAAGTAGTTTATAATACTTGGGATAATGTGGCTTCATATTAGTGAAATAATTTCGAATCAGACTGGTAGAAAAAAGAGAATATAGCTAGGAAAATATTGTCAAAGCGGCAGTTGTTCCGGAAACAAATTCAACTAACAGGCTTTTAATATTTCAATTTTGTTAATGAAAATTAAATACCTAGATACTACCTAATCTTCTTTTTCTATACAACCTATCATATCTGAAACCTATCATTACCAAGGAAAGCTACAAATTGTACGATCGTTCATAGCACTGCACATTATCTTGGTTTATTATGTTAAAATACCCGAAATAAGTACTATGAAACAACTAGTAATAAATAAATAACAGGCCTGTGTCTACAATAAATTATCTAAGACGCAGAACTTTTTAAACTATTTAATTATTTTTGTGAATACTTACTTCCAATTTCACTAGTAGGCGAAATCGGAAGGTTAATTTTACCGAAAAATTTCGTTTAGCTTGCAACATTACTCGTGCGCTTGTGTGCGTGTCAGCGAGTGTAATTATATGGTACTCACGCATACATTGGTTGCCAAGTGGCTTACGTGTCGCGAGGATTTTTGTTCGATACTTCGCTTCTAAGCGTAATAATTCAATGGTTTTTAGGCTTTTTATTGAATTTCCAATTGCATAATTTAAAAAGAGTGACAGATAATTTGTTGATAACTTTTTGTTTAGTTCTAGAAATGCGAACACGACATGAAAGTAACAGTTAAAAGTGCGTAACCTCTATGTCTTTTTCACATTTACACGGTCAATGTCGAATAATTGTTTTACTATTTGAGTTCATTTACGCAGGTTGGACAGGCGTCGCGACCTGGCGTTGGGTTGCTAACGACGACAACTGCGGTATATGTCGAATGCCCTTCGATAGTTGTTGCCCCGACTGCAAGTTGCCTGGTGACGACTGCCCGTTGGTCTGGGGTGCGTGTTCCCACTGCTTCCACATTCACTGCATCGTAAAGTGGCTGCATTCACAACCGCAACAACAGTGTCCTATGTGCAGGCAGGACTGGAAGTTCAACAACAAGTAGATTACACCGGTAAGTCAGTCACATAACTTGTTACCTATATTGAGAAGCATAATATTAACCCAAGAAATCACAAGGATGCACATCCTTTAACATATGAAAACTCATTATTAAATTAAGGCTTGTATTGAATTTGAATTAAGCTGAGTTCTACTGTGCCTAAAATTGACAGGCCAGTGCCAGTTGGCGCAGTTGGTGAATACTCCACCTATTGCGCCGTAGGTCGTGGGTTAGATTCCTGCACTGGACATGCATTTGTGTGCATGAACATGTCTGTATGTCCTGAGTGTAGGTGTAATTATGTATATTAAGTATGTTTGTATTTACAAACAAAAAGTAGTATATGTATTATATCAGCTATCTATTTTCCATAGTACAAGCTCTGCTTAGTTTGGGATCAGATGACCGTGTGTGAGAAATGTCCTATGATATGTATTTATTTATTATTTATTAATACTTCAAAAAACATGTGTTTTTGATGTATTTAATCACGTGAATAGCGATTCCTGTTTTTTTTTTCATATGTCCTTGTAGTGACAACTGACATGTATCCCATGTGTGAGTCAACAGGTTAATGTTAATAAATCGAAGCAACAAAATAATTACTAAAAATAAGTCAATCACAATCTACATCTCTGTTGCTTATCTCATGTTGTACACATGGATATTTTTAGAATACATCTGAAGCGGCAAATAAAAGAGATTTAATGTGATGTGTAAGATTTACATCATGTCACATTTCATTTGAACTACAGACATTTTATTTGTTTATTCAGTTGTAAGAATTAAGATTTATTGCTATGTTTTGATTATAAAGGAATTGGGATTTTGATATAGGTAATGTTAATATGTTTGTGATATCCTTAATGGTTGATGTTCTACATACTAACCATAAAGTAGTACATCTACAAAAAGTCATCTGTATTTTTACAACAGGCTAATTATAGCCATATAGCAACATTATACGTATAATAAATTCAATAATTGATTAATTCTTTGAATATACCATTTTAATATAATCATTTTGATACTTGCTTATTTATGTAGTTATGTATTTATAGTGGCTGGTTTTGTGTATTTAACTGTATACAATGAATGAGTTAACTTGTAAATAACAGCTGTAACCGTAACGTATAATCACCACAAAACAATGGGTCAGAGAGTGCTTTCGAAATTACCAACAATAGCCTATAGCATGTCGCGTGTGCCACGGACCGGTAGCCAGTATTGCATTCGTTCTCGTAGTAAACAATCTCTTTTACATTATTAAAAGTGTGGGTCAACTCAACTCATTGTTCGGCCGCGCGGTACTGCATTAACTATACACGTAATAGGAACGGCAAAGCTGCGACTTGCGAGTAGTAAAGTGATTTAGAAGCGAGGGAGATAAATAAAGTAGCAAAGCGTGCACGGGTGAAGTGTCAACCGACGAGACGTAGCCGTGTGCCGGCAAAGGCAGTAAAGCCGGGCGGGCGCCTCAGTCCGTGTAGCGCGCTCGCGGGGACGACGCGTCGATCCCGCACACAGAGCGCTCGCGTGTGTTTTGTGACTTACGCGGTGCTGGTGTTAACGCGCTCCATATACTATACCACGTTAATTATAGTATTGTACGAGAGACGCCTCGATCAACCATGCTGATGGTGCAGACTAACGCGCAACCCATGAAGAGCAGCAAGCTAAAAGGTCCGCCTCCTGTACCTCCGCGGCCCAACCAGAGCGTGGTAGCGGAGGCGCTAGCTAAGACGAGGAAGGCCGTTGCGGAGTCGAAGGCCAGCCTCACCAAGTCACGTGCATTCACCAGACAACAGTCTCAAGACCGTACATCAAAAGCGAAGACTCTGGACAGGTCGAACCCTGCGAGTCCACCGACGGTATCGCCCAAACAGAACGGCTTAGCACGTGTGAAATCATTCATCAGAGATGTCATCAGCGATCGAAGCTCCTCGTCGGACGAAAGGAAGTCTAGCGGACAAAACTCCAGAAGAAGTTCTAGCGATAGTAGCTCGACACCGGTGTCGACACATAATAAAAAATCAAACGAATCGCTCAACTCAAAAGCGGTCAAAACATGCAGACAAATATTAGTGAGATCACTCTCCACATCCAATAAATTAGATCAAGATTCAAAATGTAAGGTGTCAAAGTCTTCTAGTTTCGCGGAAAAGACATTTCCTTTGAGGAAAGCACCACCTCCACCCATGTCGCCGAAACCTAAGTTAAAGCCAATGAAACCCTTGCCGGTCCAAAAATATTCATTAGACAGCAGTACACCTAAGGATTCACCGGAAATCAGTCCGTATTCGTCACCCATAGACGCGAAACCGCCATTGAGTCCGGGCCCGGAGGCACCATACGCTTCGGTAGAGGAAGTTCAGGAATTTGACGACAGGTTACGAAATAGCCCTTCGAAACAAGTCAATAACCTCTCAGATCACCAGAGCAATCCTGGCGGTCCCGAACGTGACGAAACTGTAAATAAAAATAACAATTCCCTCGAAAGGAAAACTTCTCGAGTCACCGAGATGTTGATTTCAGAAATTCTCGCGAGTAGAAATAATAATAAGGACGAAGCGCACGTTGTTATAGATAAAGGCAAAGATTCTGAGAATATGACTAACGGCAACGAGACTCCCGACATGGAAATGATGAAGGACATGAACAATCATGAGATGTTGATATACGAACTGCAGACGATGCGATCGCAGTCGAACGTGCCCGACACTCTTCTGGATCATACTCACACACTGGATACCAATCAGTGCTTAGAGAAAAACGGTCAGTTTGACTCCGAGGACTCTGAAGAACAGAATTATGTGATGTCGTCAGTGACAAGCGGGAATACAGACGATGGGAATGATCAGGCTTATGCTTACATACTTGATGATGACCTTAAATCTAGGTGGGTTTCTAGTCTTTCGTTAAACTAAACAATGCAGAAAGTTGTAAAAGTAATATGCTATCTTTCAAATTTGTTAGTCTTCCTCAATTTTAGCGAGCTGTCTGGTATTAAAAAAACGTGTTATAAGGTCAAATGTCTTGATTTAAACCCGGTTATAATGCGTTGTCCGGTTTGTTTGTACCTGATGTACATTTTCCAGGTCATGGATACATTTCATGCTTTAAGTAATGCTATCGCAGTTTGATCAACACAACACCTAATTGCAATTTTATGTAATGACGTCAGAAAATGTAATAGCCAGTAAAGTATTTTATGTGCAGTCTAACGCATTAAATGTTACGTTTGGGTGCTTAGTTGCTTACTTTACTACGGTGGTAATAAGGTTTCTTTAAGAGGAAATGCTGGTGGCGTTTGTTCCATACAAACTTAATCCTCAGTTTCCTCTCTGGATAATGACACTAGCAATGATTATTTTACCATGCAATCTGTAGGTACCACTGTCCCTCGGTTGTGTTTTTTTCCATAAATTTATTATTAAAAGAATAAGGAGCCTTCTAAAATCACTAAAACTTACCATTTTTAACGCCCTTATCAGACGTCCAGCGAGAAAATTTGAGGATAATAAAAAAACATAGGAAAACCGACAGACATAGCCAAAGAACTTCTTATTACGATTCTAGTTTTATTTTTTATCGATCCAGTTTAGGAGGTAAAAACAGGGGATTACGAAATAGCGGGTTCGTCTATTATTTAAATAGGTATAATCGGTGCAAGCTGTTGTTGTCCCTATCGGGCTCCTCGGGCGGGATAACTCGGGAACAGCGCGACACCAATAGATATGTTAAAAACCTATTTTTCAAATTTCTTGCAGCCATCCTTTCCTCTTAACTATTGAGAACTGTCAAAACTGAAAAGTAAAATCATATTTTATGACACGAGCTATATATACCCCTTAGGATCTTTTTATCTTATCGTATATTTTGACACAGAATGCTATCTAAAGAGCTGATTGCAAAATCACTTCACTACTTAATAATATTTTGCAATATCTATCAACAACAGGTTCAATTTAATTTTAACACAGAGTAATATTTTAATGATTTTATGATTATTCAAATTGCTCAAGTAATCGTACATCTCAACTGATATCTTTAAATAATACTGTAATAAAAATAAAATAAATCATGTCAAAGCAATGAGTAGAGAATAATACTAATCTCTATTAAAAGTTGCAACCAGTTGCAACTGAATAACATAATAATTGTTGTCTGCAGACTACGTAAGCAGTTCCGTGCAATAAGCACAATGTCCCTACAAGGACTGCCTCCACTCCCGAAAAGTTTGAGCGGCTTCGCAGAAGGTGAGCCTGATGTGGATGACCAGCCCTCAACTCCCAATGACAAACCGCCAACTGATCTCGACTCGCAGCTCACATATTTGAAAAAGGAAATGGTGAGTTGGATATAAACTGAGTTTTATATGTAGTATTTTAATGTGCAGTTAAAAAACTAGTAACTATTTAATAACACTTTCGACGTAAAGCCAGAACCCTTTTACTTATCTTGCAATACTTAGATCAAAAACGTTATGGTTGGCAACTGCAATGGTAGGTATGTTTCTATTAATATAGACGAGTTTCCTTTATAGGCGTTAAAATGTTAACTGTTTCATAAAAACGCAGTTTTACTATAACTCGTAAAAGTAAAGGGAAATTGAGACATCACAGCGCTACTGTATTGTTTATATCATCCAAATTCTACCTAATATAAAATTTGTTATAGCCATATCCTTGAAGAAATATTTCAAACGGAACTTCCATAAACAGAATATTTCATAAAAACTAGTAACACCAAAATAGAATGACTCCCCTATATTCAATACAAACATGGCAACGTGGAATAAATATTGTGCACACGAGCGCAGTATAAAAAACAGATGTTCATACATATGTGCCTTATCGCCATTTACCGTTCGTAATGTAGGAAACTGGGAGTGTTCCGTTTACACGTATTATCCAGAGCACGTTTAGCAATATAGGGAACAAGAATCACCGATAGTTTTAATATTTATCCATAAATGCAGGTCCATACGCCTGTTGCATTGCATCATAAGAAATATAAGCGATATGATATACATTTGTGGTGCAGATAGGGCTAATGGGCCGATTAAGATAAGGGCACAGTGTCTGTATGTATCGTTATTTAATAATACATTATATTGATATTTGTGTGTAATATAGTCGATAAAATCCCAAGCGACGTTGCACCTTGCTCTGAGTCAGCCATAGTATCAGATAATGACAATCTTTACCTCCGAACGCGCGAACCTATGGCGATGCATGACGCAAAAACGTGTAATAAACCCACAACCACGTACCTACTATTGTTCCTTGTGGTATGTATAATGGGTAAGACTAATTCTTGACAGTGAAAAGGCTCACCAGTGGCAGTTCTCGCCCCTCTGATGGACCTTGCTTGAAAGTGTACGAAACGTTGTCTCTCAAATTTTAAGTTTGATGTTACTTAGTTGTCTTTTGTGATAACTTAATTCGAAACAGGCGTTTGTTATTGTGCCATTCCTCAGCCGGTGTCTAACAACAGGTTTAATAGCAATTATCATTGGTTAGCTAGCCTTGAAGACCTTGTAATAATTTGCATCCCACGCCTTACAATCGCGTAACAAGAACATTGTTTATGTTATTTTATTGGCTTATTATCAGCAATAGACAAGTTAAATACTAGTAAAAATTGTAGACATGTAAAAAATAAGCCTCGAAATTATATTAGTATTATAATGGTAAAGAAATCTCTGTTCAAAATTTCTTCTGGATAACAATATTCAACAGATCCGGTTTTAAACATAGTCAGTTTGTGTTAGTTAGTATTCGTGTGTCGCCATGCCGTAATCTTGTTTGCATTTTGTATATGTATCTTCTTAACATTTGCGTAGGTGGTAGGCTCATGGAATCCCTCCCATCATTACACTACACCGTATGTAAATGCCCTTAGGGACTTGATAATATTAATTTGGTAGCCCATTTAGTGTTTTCAACATGTTTTTTATCATTTATATCTGTAAATCCTTATTTGAATTCATCGAATTCCCTCTGCTCAGATCTCATACCTATTTCATTGATATTATGAAAGCTTGTTATCTGGACATTCGAGTGAGTCGTCTACTTTCTACAGCTTCTTTTGTACATGATCGTCATCCCACGCAATTGGCTTAACTGTGTCCATAAATAGTTGCGTTATGTGATAAGTGGTTTTGCTTTACAATAGTTATTTGGTCAGATGATAGATTTGAATGAGTAAGGAGCTTTCTTTCTCCTTAAAAATGATAGAGATCGAAGTTATCGTAACAAAACGTCCAGCTATTTCAGATTTCAAAATTCATGCAGATATAGAATAGATTACGTACTCTAAAAGTTTTAAATGCAGGATTTCTCTTTTTTGCATAAATACTTTTGAGTAACAGCTGTCAGAAGTTCCAAAGAAGGTGAGCGAAGATAGAGTTTCAGTTTCTAGACAATTAATTGTCTCCGTAGCCGTACCATAATGAACATTAAGGAAGTATCCTCGCTTCGCGCTAATTACTATTCTTATATCATAAACTACTTGTGTTGGCACATGTAGAATGCCGCAAGGCGCCTGCCGCATCTGAGCGATAGACACTGGACATTTGAAACGATTGACCCTATACCCGCATTGTCTAATGCCACTAGACCAACTATCACATCCGCGTTGGCAATAACACCAGCAGGATATTCTTACCCCACCCTGCTCTCAAATTACCCTTTCTATCAATTCTTATTGATTCTTATGTTGCATTATCCCAATCGGGTAGGATTTGCAACTTTTTAGGATTGGTTGACGTGATACCTGGAATAACATTTCAGTAGAGCTATCATTATCTAGAGAATTCAAAGCCTAACATGTTAACCATTAACTTAACCCAAGCTACTTATTTTCATAAATAATCGCTAGCAATTTCTGTCAATCTTATAAAAAGACTATCTATTACAGCCTATTAACAACCCGCGGCAAGACTAAGCCTTATCTCGTTAATGCTATCAACGACCGAGGGATAATTGCTATTATCAAGATGCCATCTGTACTCACGCTGCATCTTAATGTCACTGAAGGCGAGAATGCTATTTGTGGCAAAACTAACGTGGCCAGACGTCACGCTTTCAAACGAAATGTCCCATTCCCTGAAACTTGTTAATAGACTCGGATATTAAACCTTTAATGATTTTATAAACATTAATTAAACGTGGACGTCACTTGGCTTCAGAGTGTGTTTCTATACGATTGTTATTCATAAGCTAATACTTAAACCCAGTCATCAGTGAACCTATGTGATTTATATGAAATAAAGTTAAAAAGACGATGTGAGAGATATTATTTTTATAGCTAGGGCAAGTGTCGCAGTAAATACCGTTTAATATATGGTAACCTTAACTATAACCAGACATAATCTTGCAGCTGGCCTGGAGGGCAGCACGTGCTTGTATTTTTAGCACGAACGACACCCGGGGGCGGGTTACGTCACATTTGTAACCGGATTAGTAGAAGAATTACCAAAACAACCAAAGGCACTAGGATGCGACGCGCTCCGTTTGGTTTACAACTCGACCGTACGAAATTGAACTATTTTCATTTTCGTCTTCAGTTTGTTGTTGTTACGTCTTATTTAATCTTGTGCTCCATCAAGCACGCTATTTGGTGATAGCTCTTTGAATTATGATGATTATCATTCACGTCATGTTCCATTTGGAGATTATTACTTTTTATTAAATTTCTTAATATACCGCTAACGCAATGAAGTCGTTAGTTTGTAATCTTGTTTGCGATTCAATATAGACATTATGTCCTTTGCAACACTGAAGGTATTGTCTAGGAAATCGATGTTTCACAAGGTGACCATTAAATAAATTATGCAGGGTTCTTCTACTCCCACTTTCACCACATTTCCTAAATAATATTGATTTATTGAAACACTTATTGTAAATGCTCGACGGCAGATAACCTAAATTAAATTAACGTCCATGATTATAAATAACGGAACGTCAACTCAAAGGTGTGAAAATAACGGCATGACACATTTAAATGAAAAGAAAAGAATATATTTAGTGGGCTGAAGGACCACCAGCCTTTGGAAGTGGAAAATGCCTGACTCACGTTCTGAGGTAAGGTTAAGGATCAGGAAGGGAAAAAAGGATGCACAGTACTTACCTCAGCTGTAGTTAATGGCGGGCGGAAAACTCCTCAGCTGGAGCTAATGGCGGGCGGCAAATTCCTTCTTCTCTTTCAATTTATTTACGGTTTCAAAGGCCGGAATCTTTTGCGGAGCGGTGACAGTGATGTAATTTTTTCTTTGTCTTCTTTTTTACTAATTGACGTATGACGTGTATTTTCGTATTTATGGATTTTGCCAAGTAGGCTGCACGCCGAGCTCTTACAGCAAGTACTGTGCGGGAGCGGGATGGGTAAAGGAAAGAACGTGAGCCCGGCGAAAGTTATTTAAGAAAATTTAAGGCGCAAACATTCTCCCCTCCTTTTTGAGAGACAAGGCTTCTCAAAAAAGAAAGAGAAATAAAAAAAGAAAAGAAATAATTTAAAGAAATGCTATAGAAATTATAAACTTAAACAGTGACAACCCTATTGAGAGGGTAAAGGACTTATCTTAACTACAGGGCGCTTAAAAGAACCATTTTGAGTTTTAACTAAAACAACTCGCACAATGTTGTCCGAGCCTGGATAAATTTTCTCAATGATTCCCAATGGCCAGCGTAAGGTAGGTACATTATCTTCATGTACAATAACGACGGTTCCTACTTTAATATTTTCAGTCGTAGTTTGCCATTTCGGTCGTACTTGCAAATTATGCAGATATTCTAATCTCCACTTCTTCCAATACGATTGAACTAAACTATCCAGTAACTTTTTTCTATTTGTCAAGGAGATACGTTCATCATGACAAAGTTCTGCGGCAGGTAAGTATTGAAGAGGTGTGGACATAAGAAAATGTGCAGGAGTTAAAGCTTCGGGGTGAGGATCCGAAGATAGAACACAGAGCGGGCGAGAGTTTAATATGCATTCTATTTGAATGAGTACAGTTAATAACTCTTCATATGTTAATATTTGATTACCCATTACGCGGTATAAATGCATCTTAAATGATTTTATGTTAGACTCCCATATTCCTCCAAAATGCGGAGAGCGGGGTGGAATCATCTTCCATTCAATGCGGCGGTTAACAAGTTCAGAAGATATCTTATCGTTATATGTTTTAGAAATAAGTAAATTGTAGAGATTATCTAACTGAGACTTTGCTCCAACAAAATTCGTTCCGTTGTCGGAATAGAGACATGAGACGGGACCTCGGCGAGATATGAATCGCTTAAATGCATCAAGGAATGTGTCTGAGGATAAGTCTGAAGCTAGTTCGATATGAACAGCTTTAGTCACGAGACAGATGAACAGACAGATATATGCTTTCTGAGACCTTTGACCACGACGTCTACAGAGCGTAACATTAATTGGGCCTGCATAATCTACACCGGTGTGTACAAACGCTTTAGTTTCTTGAACCCTACAAACGGGTAGGTCAGCCATTTTTGGACTAAGAGTCAATGGAGAATTTTTGAAACAAAAATTACAGGCGTGTACACGTTGTCTTATGACAGACCTAGCGGATAAAATCCAATACCTTTGCCGAATCAACGAGCTAAGAAGACTGGCGCCAGTATGGCAATGAACGCGGTGAAGATGATCTATTAAGAGGTAAGTAATATGATTGCGTTTGGGTAATAACGCGGGATGCTTTGCTTCAAAAGGTAAGTTCGCATTTTTTAATCTACCACCTATTCTTAATATACCATCGTCGTCGATAAAGAGGTCCAGTGTTCGTAATGTCCCAGAAGGTAAATTATCACCCTTTATATTTTGTATAACAAGCGGAAAGTAAACGGATTGTACAGTTCGTATCAAATATTTTTCAGCAATATTTATTTGATCCGTTCCAATATATTTAGTGCGGGGAATAATACGTATGAAACGTAAAATGTAAACAACAATTCTTAATAGCTTATTCCAGGAGGAAATTCTGAGCGAGAGCTTACAAAGATCAGACTCTTCTGGTTGAAGTGATGCGGTTGTAGTAAAAGTTTTACTATTATATTCAGGTAAATTATCATCACCCATTTCAGGTTTGAATGGTTCTAACGGCCACATTGATACAGAAGCACTTAACCACGACGGACCATGCCACCACAAATCGTGAGATATCAACTGTTCAGGTAGTAATCCTCGAGATAAGCAATCACTAGGATTTTGCTTACCAGCCACGTGATAAAAATGCTTAGATTCTAAATTTTGTTGACATTTAGCAACCCGGTTGGAAACAAAGATGTTCCACCGGTGTGGCGAAGAGTGAATCCATGAAAGCGCAATCTTGGAATCGGAAAAGGCATAAATATTTTGAATTGGAGTACGAGCGGAAAATGTATCAAAGATTAACTTAGTTAATTTGGCCATTAATACGGCAGCACAAAGCTCTAAGCGGGCAAGTGAGACAACCTTAACGGGAGCCACCTTTGATTTGGCACAAACCAAACGCACATGAATTCTTCCACTTGAATCAGTGACATGTAAGTATATCACACAACCATAGGCTTTCAGACTAGCGTCCGAGAAAGCAACAATATTCACTAAGCAGCCTTGAGTAATAGCCAAATGTCGCGGTATACTCAATGTAGTAAGACGAGGTAACTGTATTTTGAATTTATCAAATAAAGTAGTTATATTAGCGGGTGGCGTATCATCCCAATCAACTTTCTGAAGCCATAGTTCCTTTATTAAAAGTTTGGCATATAGCACGACAGGAGCCGCAAAACCCAATACGTCCCATAAGCGAGCAATCATAGAAAGTATAGTACGTTTGGTACAAGAGCGGTCATCATTTTTAATTTTAAAAATGAATGTATCGTTAGGAGGGTTCCATTCTAACCCTAATATTTTAAGCGGTTCACTTTTATCAAATTCGACTTGCTGCGTTAACTTGTGTGACTCTGGGATATTTCTAAGGACGGTCTCAGAGTTACTTGACCATTTTACTAAATCAAATCCACCGGACTTGAACATATTGATCAATTGAGAAGAAGCATTAATTGCCTCGTCCTCATCCATAATGGAGGTAGCCAGGTCATCCATGTAAATCTCATTTTCAGCAATAGTAGCGGCGAGTGGATACGAATGCCGTTCATCATTGCAAAGCTGACGGACCGTTCGCATGGCGACATAAGGACTTGACTTAAGGCCAAAGGTAACCCTATTAAATTGGAATGTACGAATGGGTTCCGAAGGATCGAAGCGGAAAAGTAGCTTTTGGTATTTCCTATGCTCATTAATGACAAGAATCTGCAAATACATCTGTTTAATATCTGCGGTTAAAGCTATTGGAAATATGCGGAACTTTAACAAAAGTAAAAACAAATCAGCTTGGAGATTGGGTCCAGTATGTAATATGTCGTTCAATGACACACCATTATGACACTTAGCACTAGCATCAAGAACAACTCTTACTTTAGTGGTTTGTCTATCCAGTTTAATCACAGGATGATGCGGAATGATGTATCCATCATTTGAGTTATCTAACTCAGGCGGTACCTCAGATAAATAATTATTATCCAAATAATCTTGAATAACAGCATTGTAACTACTGCGCAGCTCTGGATCACGCAGTTTGCGTTCTAATGATAGCAGTCGTCTATGAGCGGTTGCACGTGAATTTCCTAATTCACTAGGATTTTTACAGAAGGGTAATGCGGTGTAATACCGGCCAGAAGAATCACGTGATACACTGGACGTGTAGATTTGCTCGCATTCCTCCTCGTCAGGACTTAAATATTTCTTTGAGGGAATTTCTTCCAACTCAAAGAATTTAGAAAGAGAATCATTTATATTATTATTGTCGACGCTTGTAAAGAAGGAAACGGAAGACGACGCGGGTATGGTATGGTTAGAACGAGCGGTGGGAGCGTTTCCCATAAGGATGTATCCAAATACAGTCTCGATAGCGGAAGGTGCGGGAGGTGCAATAATCTTATTTCCTAAGAGAATGATAGGGAATAGCTGTGCACCAAGTACTAATTCAACCTCTCCTGGAATATGCCAGTGAGGATCAGCAAGTGGCAAGTCCAATAAATGACTTATGGTCGACGTGTCAACGTAGTCTATTGGGAGACGATCGGTTATTCTATCAATAACCAAAGCACTTATTGAAAAATCATATTTATTATTATATTTCGCGGTAATATTCAAATTCACATAACCTTTAATAGGCCTTGAAGATAAGCCAACACCCTGAAGGAGTGAGTTTGAAAGCGGTATTATACGTAATTTTAATTTTTCGCAACAATCTGTAGTTATAAGGTTATTTTGAGATGCGTTATCTATCAAACACCTTATAATTAATTTATTTTTATAATTAGTACTATACGCATAGACGGACGCAGTGGACAGAAGTACCTCACTACGCCTGTCTAAGTTTGCGCCCAGCATTTTTGTGCCCGTTAGTGCTGCGACCGGCGCGAGTATTGAGTTAGTTGGAACGCGAGCACAAAACGAGACAGGAGGCGCTTGGTTACCCGATGTAGAAGGTTGGGCGGATATAGAGGTATTCGTGCAGTGCCCGGACGCGACTTCGTTGGCGTGCTTCGCGGACTCCTGATTCTCCTTATCTAAATGCAATAAGGAGTGGTGTCGCTTGTTACAAGTTTTACAAGTATAAGTTGAGTTACACCTCTTTAAAGTATGCGACAAACTGAGGCAATTTATACAACCCTGTTTTGACTTTAAATACTCGAAACGACCCTGTGCGGTTAGAGTTTTAAATGAAGGACACATATATAATGGACGATGATCAGATGCCCCACACATAGAACAAGCCACATTATTATGATCACGGGCTACGAAAGACTGAGAAGTATTTTTTGAGCGGTTAAGAAAATTTGATTCATTTTTATTGATATTATTATTTGATGTACGAGCACAACTCAATGAATTACTATTACTAGTGCGGTCTAATATTTTAACTTGACTCTTAATAAATTCAACCAAACTTTTGTAAGTAGGTATATCTTTTTCACGAGCTGTCATTTCAAAAGCTTGTACAGTATAAGAATCAATTTTCCGAAGTGCTAGATTCAACAAAACAAAATCCATGACGTCATCCATTTTGAGTTGTTGTAATGCGGAGACAGCAGCGTCAAAGGATTCAATGAAATAATTTAATGACTTGGCATTGTTAGAAGCGTTTTTAATATTAATTAAAATTGATAAGTAATGTGAACCTAAAGCCCTTTTGTCCTGATATTTTAGCACCAAACTGTCCCATATGGAATTATAATTTTCACCTGAAGGAATAATACCTGACGTAACATTCAACGCATTACCAATAAGCTTTCCCACTAGATATTGAATGCGTTGAGAATCGGATAAGTTTGTATTAAGATGAATATTTGCCTTAAATGATTCGTAAAACACGGGCCAATTCTCTATCTTGCCATCAAACGATGGTATATTAATCGGCGGTAATTTAATAGGACACGCAGGTTTTGACGCGGTAGTAGCACATGGTGATGAGTCGTATTTTTCACTCAATTTCACACGACATCGTTTCACTAACTTGTAAATGTCATCAAACGCGGAAAGAGATTGATAATCAGGCTCAAACTCGGGATCTAACTTCATTTTGAAAGTATTAATCGAATCCAAATGACCAATATATTCATTACGAAAAGTATCTATCATTTCAGTATTTATTAGAAATGCTTCGACCGAGCGCGTCTCGATCTCGGACAAGTTCAATTTCTTAGAAGAATTATAAATCTTCGTCATTTGTTCGAATATAAAATTATTTTTAGCTTGCAATAACTTTATATTAGACTCCATAATGACCGATACTACGAGTACGACTGATCGGCACTAGGACTGTAACAGATAACTAGTTGGTATCTGCAAACGTATGCGGTAGATAAATATATTAATTTTATATTAAAAATCAATGCGGTATTATTTAAATTAATGCGGTTTTAAAAGTAATATAATAGCGACGCGGTATGTACCTCACCCTGAACAAAGCCAATAGGTATTTAAGGATACATTCATGAGAAAGAAACAATAGACGAGCGGGGGTATTTTTGATGAAAAAATACGCAAAAGCGCTGGAAATATCCGGTTCGAAGGCGAACCAACAATATGGGAGAAAAGAATATATTTAGTGGGCTGAAGGACCACCAGCCTTTGGAAGTGGAAAATGCCTGACTCACGTTCTGAGGTAAGGTTAAGGATCAGGAAGGGAAAAAAGGATGCACAGTACTTACCTCAGCTGTAGTTAATGGCGGGCGGAAAACTCCTCAGCTGGAGCTAATGGCGGGCGGCAAATTCCTTCTTCTCTTTCAATTTATTTACGGTTTCAAAGGCCGGAATCTTTTGCGGAGCGGTGACAGTGATGTAATTTTTTCTTTGTCTTCTTTTTTACTAATTGACGTATGACGTGTATTTTCGTATTTATGGATTTTGCCAAGTAGGCTGCACGCCGAGCTCTTACAGCAAGTACTGTGCGGGAGCGGGATGGGTAAAGGAAAGAACGTGAGCCCGGCGAAAGTTATTTAAGAAAATTTAAGGCGCAAACAGTTCACCTAAAGCTTTTAGTAAACAACAGAACCAACACCATTATGTGATGCCTATGTTTGTAATGCATTACCAAACTATAATATTTGAAGATATTGATTGATTTGATATTATGTATAATGTCAGTTATGATGCCATTAAATTATCATATATTAATAACTGGATTGACGAAACCAGCGGTTTACGAGGCAACATATGCCAGCAAAATCGATGATCACCAAAGACGTGAAAGAAAGTCCGTCGACCCCTCCACTACGGTGACATAATACCACATGATTGGATTACTGACAACTTAACAAGTCATCAATTGCTCGTACGTCTACTAACTCTCACTCACACCTAATGCTATAATTGGATTCTTTACACCAACCTAATTCCGATACTTCGATCCGTGGACATTATTACATGTGTCTTGAAACCAAACAAATGAAATCATGTCTCCAAAATATAAATGCGCTAATTAAAGAAAGTATTCAAATTATTGCAATCGTCACAGTAAATTGATTTAATTTGTATCGACAGGTTTTTTACATCTGGACCAATTTGCGAAACTTGAACTACGATAACGCTAACACATATTTTTGTTGAAAATCGTGTTATTTAGCTCGTGTATAAATAACGTATTTACCGACTTCTACTGGTTCTGTTACACTTGATGACTTGCCGTTTAGTTGCATCACTCATTACTTGTATTCTATTAGCTAACTCGTCTTGCACTTGCGTTAAGTTCACACCTGCGACGCGCTGCGCCTCGAGCTGGTACCATGAGTTTATATGTTCCATTAGCAATCCTGTGCTATACTGACATCTCATAATGGCTCCAGTTCTTGTTTACACTTTATTATCTATCCTTTCCTGTATTTTGACCACCCTTTCTAATGTATACATACTCGTTAATACGTACGTTTCCTTCTTTCAAAGCACCATCTTGACTTTCAATATGCTTACCATCTTTTAGCGAAACTGCAATAATAATATCGATAAAGTTACAAGTTACACGATGTTATCGAATATCAATAAAATCGTTAATCGGCCTAGTTGGTGAAATCTACGCATTTCTAAAATATTTATGTGAATACTTAATATACCGTTTTAGAATATCTCTTAATCTCACTGATTTATTGTTATGATGTATCGCAACAAAAATTGCAGCATCGGTTTTTATTAATTCTATAAATTTTTGTATACTTTAGTAAGTTGAAAATTTGCTAAAGGAATCTGGTGAACCCGCAAATCTTTTTTGAAAATATTTAAATATATTAACGTTTTACATTGCCTATATGTATTGGAATGAACCTAATCTCGCAGGAGAAACTAGAATAATTGTATACACTGTAACATGATCACTATATCACGAATTTATTGTAATAGCTGATTATCTTTTGTTGTACCTGGTATACGCTTTTGTCCGAAGAAGCAGCGCGATGGAGCGTGTTGGTCGCGCATCATGGCGTCCCTCCGGACGCAGGCGCGTGCGCGGGCGCCGCTATGTAATACTTTCACATGTCATATTCGATACACAATTTCACCTACATTCGGATTAATTCACTATCGGTTAATGCTGTTCGTTGCGCATTGAGAACGTGAGAAGTCTTATTTGTATAGAATATTCAATTCATCATTGTCTTGAATATTTTGATGTTATTATAGTTTTTACTCTAATTTTTTTTAGGTTTTTAATATTTGTTATTTAACGTAACCAAAAGGAGAATTCAAGAGTGAGTATGTTGATATATCAACCATCACGCGAACTCTAAAATCAAAATAACCAAATAGATCTTTCATGTTGCCAAACTCATCAGCATCATGAAAATAGATGATTATATGTGCATTAAGTCTAAAATTAAACGACACAGTGACTATGTGGGTTAATGATATGCTCGCATCTCGTGAATTGTGCTGATGGTCCCCACGTTGCATAATGTGGTGCAGATCAGTGCAGTCGGCTATGTTAAATATGTTTGTGTATTGTCCTATTTTGTATTATGTTCTAACAGTTATGTAGTGCCCTATTAGGACACAGATTCTGTATAGTGAGTTTCTTTAAATGAATTCGGATTGATCAGATTCTAACTTTTTCACTCATATCTCATTGGTTTAAGGTTCAGAATGGAATATGTTTCTGTTTGTTCTTATTCATAGGATTATGCATGTTTATGCAAACAATAGTGTGTAATCTTGCATGGTCTTCTACAAACTTTCACAAATGCCTTGCCCTTATTTGAAAACTACAAAATTGTTGTTATGCAATCTACTTCTCTGTTTTGCAATGTTATACTACGGAAAAGTAAATAAACAAATATTTTGAAAATATAAACTGCACGTGTTCTGATTTCGTGACAATAATAAAGATACAAATTGGTTTGATTGCCTTATCGCAGGGTTTCTCAAAGTGGGGAATGCATGTCAGTTGGTCGCAGGGGATACGTACGAGCGAAGTTTAACGTTGGTGGCTGAATGAACGACACAAATTTACACAGTTTAAAAAATAAACAACCTCTCGTCATACTAATCTGTTTTTTTGTCTGTCTGTATTATTGAAATGAAAAACTTTATTTTTTTTCAGCCAGTTTTTCTTATTTAAATAGATGTGCAGGCTTATGGGAAATCGCATAGGGGTTCTGGAGATTATAAGTTTGAGAATCGCTGCCTTAAAGCATAGGCTATCACGATGTCAATCATTTGGCCTACTTTTAAAATTGTTTGCAAGATTTCTTTTGACCTCTTATTAACATTATTATTCAGTTGTATGGACGGAATAAATAATTGCTTTAGCAAGATCCTGAATGGGATTTCCTTGGTCGATCAGAACGGGATCACCCTTAAAGTAGCATGAAAGGTAGAACAGAATGAAGTTTCAACTGTTAAGACGGGAGTTGGGCTGCGATTATTCCATATACAAATGTATTCCCCTGTTTTCTTCCTGAATAATGCCTCTAGAGTCATCATTTTTTTTTTCATATAATCAAGTTCTGCTTTGGACACGTCCCTGTTACTTCCTTGTATTCAGCAACTAATAATTAAAGAAATTATGGCCCTCCAAAAATTACAATAAATGCCCTATTTTTCCGCCGTGATTAAGAGGACTACCAGACAAATTCGAAAAGATTTTAACATAAAAGAAAGTAATAGGGACCTAGATAACCCCTTACTTAAAATTTTAATGTAAAAAATAATTGAATCGGCTCAGTTTTCGAGGAGGAAAATGGGGGAAAACGAAACGTAGATTTCGTCAATTTTTTTGGGAATAAATCGGTCTGAGCTGCAGATGTCCCTATCGTACATAGCGCATAGCATAGCGGCATAGTGCGACGGCAATAGTTTCTTCAAATACCTATTTTTCAAATTCCTCGCAGCTATAAAACGTTTTATCTCACGAACAAAAACTCACTGCGAAAAGTTTCGAACAAAAGATTTAAAGACAATTCGCTGAATAAATAAATTCGTGATCGAATCGTATTGACCGTTTAGTAACACTTTTACGTTCGTTCTGTTCTTTACGCGGTCACGCTTTCCTTAATTATTTTCGAGAACCTGCTGGCCAATATACTAACCCCCTTATTCATAATGAAGTTATCAAACGTTGATTAGCTAAAATTGTGAAGTCTTTATCTGACACGTGACATTTGGTGATCGAAAGAGTGAGACGGAGGACACTATTACACTGATTTAGTTAAAAAGCGATTATGAATAAGGGGGTTAATATTCATAGTCTTTGAATTAACACGTGTGTAATTATATCATCTCCTTGTATATTTAACCTCTCTCACGATTCTTACGTATTATTAGAAATCAAACAAGTCCCATTATCTAACTGGTATTACTATTTTAAGTGTTAAAAGCTACGAAAATTCACTTTCATCACAATTCGAATTTTTTACACGTTGGTCATGTTTTCAATATGAGGTTCCTTTACATTATCTTAAATTGCTATCGATTTATTCACATTCTTAATTTTGCTATAGGTTGGTGATTTAGCAGTGCTAAGTTCTGTCTGTGTACCTCAGACCACTTCCAAAGAGGTTTTAACCAAATCTAATGCGAAAGCGTCTAAGTGAACACTTCTAAATTAGAACCTTATCATTCCGTATCAGCACAATAATCTATTTATTTCCAATATCACAATGAACTGGACTATATAGATACATGATAAAGCAACCATGTTGTTTTTAATTTCCTGAATTAGATTGGATTCATATTTTGTTACATCAGTCGCCCGCCATACATCAACGTCGCCGTGTAGGAAACATATTAGCTAAGCCTTCCCTAATGAGCCAGTCATATCTACTCATTCATTTGGAGGGAGCTGGAGATCGTGCTCGTTTTACGTGACTCACGACTGTGAGATAAGCGAGCAATAGTGCACATACATTTAATAACTCAAGTAATACACAATGAAAAAGAAATTGCAATGGTATGCAAATATCAATCCTAGTATGTAACTAGGGTCATGAGAAAGTTTTAAGCGGATGTCAGCAGTTCAAAATTCGTTCACTTAAACATTCGAAGAGTCACTCGAGCGACTCGGGGGGTACTACACTACGTGAACGAAACCGGGTCGAGAAGACGAAGCCTACTTGCACAAGATTCTCACGACTCGATACGATGTAAAGAACCTTAGGGTAGTCGTATTGCTTCATTTAGCAATTCGCTTTGTGGTGAAGCCTTTTGATAGAGTCATTACAGTTGCGTGATCAATATTGACCAAGGATAACGTACATAATTGCTATGTTAATCGCGAACGAATATCAGTTTCCAGTTCAATTTTAAACAATCTATTTGTTAAAATAATGAGCTTGTAATATTTATAAACATGATAACATAAATCCGAATTTCTTCAAATCGACCTTCTTGACCTCATTCTGACCATTCTTTAGATCGATACATATTCTTACTAAAGAATTTTATATAAGTACAGGAAACAAAAATTACCCCTCATTATAAACAAAGACTTTATAGAAGAAATATAAATCAAAACGTGAGAAGGTTGTTTCTATTCCGTCATAGTGTTCAGCAGAGCGCAGCCAAAGGCCTCGAGCCCTAAGGCGTCTCGTCTATGACTCAGAACTGGCCATTTTATGGGTGTCTACCAAAAACCACTTTTTACCGTCAGTCATTGTGTAGTTTTTGTTCGTTATTATAATCGAATCAAGTGGAAACACTTCCATGAGAATGACCATTTATCATTCATGGGAAAATGCAGACACGGCCTTGGTTTTTTTATACAAGTCTGATTTATAGAATTCCCGTTATTTTTACAGAAATACTAGGTTACAAACTTAGTAATCACAGTTTGCTTTAAACAAGTGCCCGCCCATCAAAAGTACATTTGCCAAGGACTTTATGATGCATTGTTTTGAAGCCACGTCGCACAAACTCGTTTCACTGGATCGTGTTACATCCATACATCCATCTTGAGCTAAGTCAGCGTAGACTCGAGCGTTTTACACTATTGAAAACAGATTTGAGATTCATGGTTTTGTGTTGAACTATTCATAGTGAATACAATTAACCGGATGTTGTAATCGTGCTGGTCTAACACATTTCTAAAATGGGCAGCTCACTTGTTGTATTTGAATAGATTTTTAGTAAAAATATTATCCAAGAAATCATTTGCACAGGTGACCACTTTCATATAAATTTTCATTTCGCAAATTCATTTAGGTATCTTACCCAGAAGAAAATAGGAAGTTCTGTGCAGAATCTATTTCTTCAGAAAATGATTTCAATGATGCTAATGGTTGTTTTCATTTATTCCGTTGGATGATTCTATGACTCACATTTTAGGCTGTAAACTTGTTTTTCTTATTGGGCAAATAGTTTCTGGCCGCACAAGTGTCGGCATACGAATCATAACATGACTCATTGTCGACCTTTCCTGCGTCTAAATTCGCGCTGCCAACGACCGCGGCCGGCCGCTGCGTCCGCGCAGGATATGTCGACCGTCACTAATTAATTGATCATTAAGATCACATTAATCTGCTTTGATTAGTTCTAATTCTAAACCTTCTCCGTATTTAGTACAGTAAAAGAAAACGCTTTGTAATTTTGAAGAAACGTTATCAATTGTTTCTCTAGAATTGCAAGGAATTGTTTGCTTCAAACAACTGCTTTAATTGGTAGATTTTTTAATGATGTAGAATTTTAGGCATATCTGATGCGCTGTGTCTAGAATTCTAGATTCCATATTACATCCTTGTTATTCGACTGCACTCGTTTTAAAGTTTATCGAAAAGTTATTATTTAGAATTGTTGCAAGTCTAGTTTTCATTATTCCGCCCTAGTCGAAAGGTCGTGATATTTGACCCAAATGTTAATTGCTTTGCTTTGCTGTCAAGGTTGTTTCGTAAGCTATTTTATCAGCACTATTGTTAGATATTATTTTAATTTTATGCTTACTACTGTTTCTAAAAAATCTTGTTTGTTCAATAGGCTTCAGGTAATCTCCCGAGTGTAAGCCACTTACCAGAGTCCCCTTGTGCCAGTTAGTAAGGTCGCCTCAAAGCACATGACCGACCAAATCGGAGACGAGTGTGTGTCGAATGCCAAACGATCGGTTTGTTTATTTATGCTACCCTTGCCTCGTATTCCAGTCGTCTGCAGTGGCTTTCATGCGGCCACGCGCACGTGTCTCAACAACTTTTGAAGTTATTGTTCTTTTATTATTACATTATTCTGCTCTATCTTTTGGTTATTTTTCATTCGTAAATGGCCCTGATTCTGTTGTTTACAACTAAACTAATTTTAATCTCACTAAGTCTCTTTCTAACAGAGAACATAAGAAAAGGATGTAAGAAATTTAGTCCTGTCAAATTAGTCCAATGCTTGTATTCAATATGAATTTAGTCGCCATCTATCGCGGTTACGCCTAAATACACGCAAAATAAGACGGCAAAGATTAATTTGACAGCTTTAAATATGTTCTATCCTTTTTCAATAATGTTTGTAAGAAAGAGATGAGATGTGACTAAAATTAGTTTAGTGCGATTTACAACAGAATCGGCACCAATGTCTTTTCTTCTCCACAACATGTTGAGGGTTGTAAATTTTTCAATTATCAGCAACTAATGGTAACTATACTCTTTTTCTTAAATCTTTGTCGTTAAATTCAACATTTGACGAAAGGTAATCCATGTAACCTACCAGTTTTTGATGTATATAATATTATTGCATGGTGCATTGCATACACCTTTCCAAGTAGTTTTATAATACCAATTATAGCAACAACCGTTATTAACATCAATCAGCCAGTACCTACACGTAAGACAAACTTGTATTTTCATGGGAAAGCAATTATGATTCTTAGTTTAGCATGAACATGTCTTCGAACAATTTACTTTAAAGACTCTGGCACCAATATGTCTACGCGTGGCCATTCAATTCTAAACATTACCAACTATGAACCATGCTGTGGTATGCGGACTCATGACATTGAACAGACAATGAAGCTTTTTTTATAGAAATTATTCAATTTAAAGGGAAATTTAAATAATGAATTAGCAAATTATAAGTATACTGTATATAAGTAAGTACTACTACTTTAAATGTATTTCAGCGTAAGAGTGACATAATCGAAAGGTTACTAATGTAAGTGAGTTACGGGCTTTCCGATACTTAGCGCTGACGTGACCACTGCGAGTGTCTATTATACAAATATGACCATTGATCCCACGATGACGACAGCTAAACCCACACGTTACTATAAGGATAAAAATAATGCTTCGATAAAGCAAGGGAAGGAAGCAGCAAGCCCTACCAAACTGTCAAATACAATAATGCTATTTGATTGATCGATGTCCCACGTAAACTAATAACACCTACCTTCGCGGCGGTCGGCCGTTGACTCTGCTAAAAGGGGTCCATTTCCGATGCTCATTCACGTGGGCACGCCGGGGTATTTTACACGAGCCTACGCATTTGGCTACTCATACTTGCATGTTAATGTGTACATATTTCTCCATAGTGCAGTGATACCTTTATGCTTCCGTTCAGAAGCCATAAACCAGCCGTAACTTCGTGACAATGCCATGACAGATTTCTTAAAACGTGCTATTGTTTCAAAGACAATAATTGCACAAGACTCGACGGATGGATCCTGTCGAATATCTGTGTAATTCAACAATAGCTATTATGTAGTAGTTGTAACAAGTGGAAATATTACAGCATTTTTGCGTAACACAAAAATAGCATCCTGATTTATAAAGTGAACTGACTGAATCAATCTCGAATGTTTGCCAGAGGCAAAGCAGTATCGGAAATTGGATCAAATTGCCCTCTACAAAGCATACCCGCCTTATACGTACTGTAGATAGACCGTAAGACAGTTTTCAAACAGCAATCAACTTTATTTCCTTGTCCTTTGTATAAGAAAAAACGGAACATTCTTGTGGGACTTATCATCGGTCGGCCCATCAAGTATTCGTCACAGTCGCAAGTATGACATAGCTCAAATCGTTTATTGAACCAACACCGTGAAATTTCCAACTACAGTTATGTTTTCTATGTAGAGGTCGGTCAAAAACCTAATGGAAGATAATTCTATTCATGTCTTTTTCGGCATATCTACTTTTTGTCTGTTTATTACATGGGTTGTTTCAATCAGGTGAGATCACCTTAGCTGCAATTTACAACATGCTATGCTAATACATACATCAGCAGACGTTTCCTTGGGTAATGCACGTTTCGCGTGATTCACGTGGTCGGCCATGTTTATTTACTAAATACTGCAGTCTCTTGTCGGCACTTTATGATTCAGCTAATATATTCTAGAAATAATAGAGAATTTATGTTTAAAATTTAGTTTTATAAAGCTGTCTTACAGTGTTGAATGAGATATTATTCCACCTACGTTGATTTATTTATATCATTGATTGATTATGTGATAATTATCTCATAATATTTTCAATTATGTTAATTATAAAACATACAAATACTAAAATAAAATTCAAGTTATCTACTCGACCTTTATGAATGATAATCCCGTTAAAAATTGTATTTGTTGTTAATCTCTGAAGGATGTTTTCAGTAATTTCGGGATAGTCGTCTGCTATCCTCTTTAATGGACTTAATTCAGCATTTGTGGCTAGAGACGCGTCTGTTCCATTCATTATCTCGGCTTGGCTCAGCGTTAGTCGTCGCGCTGACCTTCGCGATACAATCTACCAGGAACGGCACTGACTGGTCACACAACTTTTGTGTCGCTGATTAATGTTTGCTAACTGACCTGTTTGATATGTATTAACAATATTTTCACGAATTAGTTTAAATCCAAATTAAAATTTTCATTGATTTCCTTGCAGTCGACTGCCCAATTAGAATTAAGAAGAGGAAAAAGACTTTAAACACTTACCCACATTATCTGCTAATTTATGTCGATTTTTAGTAGGTACTACCTACAATAATGTGAATATTTCACAAAATTTTAGGTCGCGTCATTAACATTAAAAACTGGTAATAATGGCATGAATAACCCGGATATTCAGGTTGGAAGGCCAAGTACCAGTTATTAGTTATTGCTAAGCTAATGATTATGATTAGACCACTTCAAGTTAGCTGTCTGTCTACATATACAACATATTATAAATACTTGAGTGTGGGTATATAAATAATACAAGTGAAATTTAAAAAAAATACATTAAACGTTACGTCTATCATAGCGCATAACTTCATCAAGCGCATGCGACGATTTTAATCTTAATTATGGTGTCTTTAACTTATCAAAAGAGAAAAAACATTCCACATTGTTCTCTCAGGAAAAAGTTGCAGCAAATATAATGAGCTTCGTAACAAAATGTGGTTTATATCTGACTAATTTACCTGTTTATGGAGCACAACGACATTCCTTTTTGACAAAAAGTTTTAAGTATCAGGGATGGACTGGCGGATGGCCAATCAGATTGTACCTAAATGGTAGCCTGGAGATATCCCTGTAGTCGAAGCTGTTATGATTACAACAACCTTGCATAAACAATTAGGGACTGCCTGGGTTGGCTTTTTTTTATACTACTTAGGTAGCAAACAAGCATACGTTTGCTGCCGTAGCCTATGGACGCTTGCAACACCAGGGGTATTACTCGCGCGTTGTCGACCCTGCAGAAATCTCTTCACACCCTTCTTGAAGAACCCCATGCTGTACTCCATTGGAAAAACCACGGCGCAGAGCTCATTCCTCAGTCTGAGCGTCCGCGGAAGGATGCTCCTTTGAGACCGCACAGTACGAAACCTGTTGGTCTTTTTATGTAGTCAAAATATGTATTTGTTCTTGTCCTCTTGTATTTCACTTATAATATTGGCAGGCATACATAATATAAGGTCCCTTTCTGAGTGTGAATAGTATTATAAAGATGCATATTGGTGCAATAGGTTAGGCTCGGAAATGACGCACCTGTATTATCGACCACCGAATACGTTGAACGCCTTCCTTATACATTCTCATTGAATGTCAATGCTTCGAAAGGGCTTCTACAATCCATTGTTTACGAACTACTTAATGGTATACTACACGTGCCTTGCACAAAACACTTTCCATAACAGCACAAAAACATGAAGGTAAAGGCTTGAATACGTAAATATTCCTTGAAAGGTTTGTGGTCTTATGTCTCCCAAAGTGCAGCTTTGTTTACAGACAGGAAACGAGTATGGTAAAAAATGGAGATGGGCGAGCAGCTGCAAATAAGTTGTTAATTGCTTCGGCACGCGCACAAACTAGGTGAAGTGGGATATATAAGACCGAACAGGGGGCCTACCACAAGCTCTTAAAACAAGGTTAAAATAACCTTATTTTGCGTTTTCGTACCATGACATCCTTAAAAATAAGCTTATTATAGGCATAAAACAATATTGTTTTGTTAGCAGGTTTGATGACGTCACCTCTAATCGTTCATTCAAATCGTACCATGATGTGTCTTTTGACAACTAGCATTATGGTTTTTATGTCAATTGCATATATCAATCAAAATATAACATTATATACGCGACGAATTATCCAAATTTATGATACAAATATCTATTATTATAGTGATATAAAGTCAGTAGATCGTATTTATTTAACTTATCGAATTAATTGTGTATCTCTAGCCTTCTAGCTTTTGCCATCTAGCATTTCAAGATGGCAAATGAATATGAACTATTTGTGTTTTTGGAAGCAAATACCAAAGAAGCCAATAATAGATACACGAAAGCGACGTGGTATGCATCTATGCTACGTGAGGAATCAACACTTTCGCATGCAATGGACCAAAATGCCATTTGCTATCGAAACCATACGACCGTATGGGTTTGAAGCTCACCGAGTCGCTCGCATATTGTCACCAAAATAATCGAGGCCTCGGGCGGGGAGCTTTTTCCGCCAACGCATTAGCTTGGCTAGCCTGTTGGGAACCTTGCCGATAATCTACGGCAGCCTAGAGGAAAATTTATATACGAGTGCTAGATTGTATTTCATTTATTTGTTGTAAATATTTAATATCGTATAGATTAAGCTTTACTGTGATTGTACTGTATTCATAAACGTTTATATACCTAAATACACATAATGTTTCATTGTATGACCTGCAACTACAGTAGCATTCCTGACAAAAGGTAATAAATAAAAATATGTGTTGATTCCTGTGGTAAATTCTTTATTCATATAATTTAAAGACAATAGGTACCTGCCTAGACTATAGGTATTAAGACTGAAGTGCCATACATAAATATAAACCTACCTAGGTATATATTTATGTATGAACTTTGTCTCAGTTTTTGTAATGACCAAGAAGTGCTCCATTGCTTTGCTAGTTGAGGATTAGGTACCTATTTCTCTCCAGCACATTTCTTAGAGTAGTTACTTTGAATTCCGGCGAATTCTTCACTGCAAAATGAATAAAATAATACTTGAATTACTTCTGTTTGTAACTATGCCATATTAAATTTCATTCACTGAATATCACTATTGAACGGCGGCCCCTTGCCTTGTTTTCATATTGACCTAAGTAATATTAATTCAAGTAATATAAAAGTCGATATACATAAAATCAATATTTGTTTTTATAGTTTACGTTTGTTGTAAATAAATATTTACTTGTATATTTGTATTATTTCAAAATATGTAGTGCAACAGGGCACATTGAGTTTCAAAATTCGTGCGTCACAATTGACAAGTATTTTTTTTTGTCCCGTTCCATCCTATAGGGCCATCATCTTCTCTCACAAAATAACCTTATTGCCAGACTGTTTTGTTTTCACCTTATAATAATATTACTTTGATTCGTACCATGAGCTCAATCGTTCAACATTGATATAACATTGCTAAGTGCCGAGAAAGAATGAATGATTTGTAAGAATTTGTCTATGGCTTGCTACAACCTGATAAAAGATAAAAAGAAATAACGATATATTAACTGTTTTCCACCATTTCTTTCACACGTTGGACCGAAATGATTTGAGGTTCTTCATCTTTTAGCAAAGTATTAAATTAAACTAATTGTGAAGTATAAGTAACTAAAAGAATAAAATATTTTCGAGTAATTTCTATAAAATGCATACAAATATTTTAAAATGTTATTATGAAGAGTAAGGAAATTAATTGAAAAAATATATAGACTGCCGACTCTAGATTATCAAATGAAATGAATCGGAACAAAATATTTACCTGTCATTCTTGTCATACTCAAATGTCTAATAAAGATATCCAAAAAAGGCATAAATAAGAATTGAATTGATATTTAGTTATTAAATACATTTGTTTATGTAATTTAATAACAAACAAAGTGCAATCAATATGGAAACATCTTAATAGTATATTCGACAGTAATATTCAGTGCATGAAATTTTAAGATGTCATGGTTATAAACATTTGTAAGTTGCACAAATGTTGCAATTCATTTTGTAGAGTTGTAGCCGAAGAGTTCGCCAGAGATCCAGTCAGCAGGTAGAAATGGTTAAATACAAACAGACCAAAAATACCGCCTTCAATCGATATCTACAAGCGAAGGAGTACAGTCGAGGACATAAATATGTATACACTTAGTAAAATTCAACAACGGTTTCCTCTTAAACTACTGATTGAAATTATGAGATATTATAAAGGCAGAATCTTCTAACATATACTATTATGATTTGTGTAATAGTTTAACACTTAAATGTTAAACATACGAGAAAATCGCTTTTGAATTTCAAAAAGTGTATACATATTTATGTCCTCGACTGTACTCTCAAAAAAGTGTACGTAGATATGGAGAGGCTGGTCTAAAGTGAAGTCTAAGAACCTATAAACGCTGAAATAAAGTTTGAATCTGTATCTGCAAGATTGTTTAATGCCATACTTATATTGTGTATAATTATCTTACTCTCATTAAACTTATGTGAATAAAGAATGTAGGTACATAATACTTTCGTGTTTTTATTCATTGTGTTATTGACGGGAATCCTACTGTAGTTGCAGGTCTTGGAATTAAACATATTATGTGTATGTAGGTATATAAATATTTGCCGCTGTTGTCGATCATCGACAAGGTTCCAGGTTCAAGCTCGTTATTGGCAGTGTTTCCTCTTTGGATAGCCAAGCTAATGCGTTGTCACAAAAAGCTCCCCACCAACCGGTTTGCCGAGGTTTTGATGATAATGTGTGAGCAAATCAGCGAGCTTCAGACCCCCACTGTTCTATCCACAGCCACAAAGGCTACAGAAAGTTAGGTCCAATGGATGTGTATTTTAGAATTTCCCGCACGGTTACATCTGCTCTGCAACAGTATAGCAGATTGTTGTGAGTTGAGTTTTCAATACAAATATATAATACTTAATTAATATTTTACTACATTAGATGGTTAAAATGATTATCTTTATAGATTATTATAAGTCTGTCGTCTGTCCGTCTGTTGACAATAATATATTCCATCCAGGCTAATGTAGGTTACGACCAATTTTAGAAAATTTGCCAGAGAATTTAGGTAGTTTGAATTCCAGGAACACAGGGACTACTCTGTGTACTAACACTGCAGGAAAGTTAACTTTATGGATTAATCTGGGGTTATTCGATGTACGTTGGTTATAATGAAAACAGGATATTAATAGTGGGTAGGTACCTAAATGAAAAGTCACTAAATATATAAACACGCTATTTTTAAGCTCCGCTTCGTCTATATAAATCTAAGGCTAAGGGTCGAGGGATCGATATTACTAACGTAGATGCATAGTTGTGTAGTGAACGACAAGTGCAATTAAAAACTTTATAAACAATCGGTTATATTATTTTGGGATGATACCTAATCTCGCAATCCCGATATATTCATTCTATAAGTAAATAAATTCGATATAATTACTTTATATGACACTATAATAGATTTTTATAACATAAATTTGGAAAACAATGTTATTTTCAGCTTGTAAATACAACGTATATAAGATTGCTAAATTTGACATTAAAACAATAATGTTAATTGTCAAAAGCTTATAAAAAATAGCTCATGGTACGAATTGAATGAACCATTATGGTAAATAAACAAGGTTGTTTTCATGCATAAAATAAGCTTGTTTTAGGGACATCATGGTACGAAAAGAAGAATAAGGTTGTTTGAAAGAGCGAGAGAGTATGGATGAGTGACAGAGTTGAGAATTGTTAAGAGAGAGAAAGTTGCTTAGGCCCATAGCGTTATTTCTTTTCAACTTTAATGAGCCCATAGACAAATTCTCAAAAATCATTCGTTCTTAGCAGGAATATAACAATCATATAACAATAGTGTTTGGTAGAGGTCATGGTACGAATATAAATAAGGTTATTATATGCTGGAAACAAAACAGTATTGCAATAAGGTTGTTTTGTAAAAGATGGGGGTAGGCCCCCAGCTGTGCATGTGCATGCCAATAAGAAAATATCGAAAGTTTCAAATTATGTCAAAAAGCATTCGTTCAAAAGCCTTTGTTTTTCTCCATATATGAAAGTACATTGACTGACCGCCTATAGTCCCAAATTCAATTTTGCTGAAGGTAAGACAATGTCTTTGTAGGCACCGACCGCTCTTTTCTTTTCATTCTTTCTTGTTTACAATGCGAATCGTATATAATTTCCAAACTGGTTCTTTACAATATGAAGCTGGCTCAAATGTGTGTGTGAATTACACCCGTGCGGCCGTGGTAAAATTTCTGCCCCACCAATTAAGGTGAGCAGCTTTACCAAACCTTTAGCCAAAGACTATTTAAAATCACCGTTTCTTACATTTTTGCCTTGTACGGTTTTGTGGCGCACCTGCTGTTTGCTCGGTAGATTAAAAATGTAGTAAAGTACAAGTCGATCAATAAAAAGTTGTCTGCTTAAAACTGGTCGTGTGGACAAAAATGGTGAAGAGACCAGGGACTGGATTGGTGCCGTGGGTGGACCGGGTCCGCACTGCGGTCCCACGAGGCCAATGGCGTTTTTCTAACGCCTCCGTTCAGTAACTGTACTGAATAACTAAACAAGCGGTGTGTCAACACGGGTCTCTGGTGCCAAGCCAAGTGCCATCGACGTGGTGGGCTACATTCTAATTTCTAACTGATACTTGGTCAAGACTGGTCAATAACATCGATTGTGAAATAAAATAACACATGGACGCATCTGTACCTACATAATATTTTCAACATGTAATTATTTCCCTTATCTGGCACGCACACAATGCAGTCACTTGAACTAGTTATACGGTATATCGTCAGGTAATTTTCTAGCTGAGAATGTCACATTTCATTGAAGAACGATAATTTGCATAGAATGTAACTATTCCACATAAATAAAATTAACGTTGCAAATGTCGGAATTTCTGACCATGTTTGGTTTCCTCTACAAATGCAACTGATCTAGAAATAATAGATTGTTTATTGAGCCATCTAAAAAAATCTAATTTTGGCAGCGAGTCTCTAAGGAATTATTAGAAAACAATCGCCGTAAAAGTATAAGCCTACCTACACTAACATCGTAGAATAAATCTTAAAAATAACCATAAACATAATGCGCTTTCTTCCGTCCGGTCCTTCTATGTATTATCATATCTTGATATCTGAGGCGACGCGCGACGTATTGAATTCAAATTAAATTGAGACACGTGGGTGCTCCCGTGGCGCCGGCGCCGGCCCTTATCGTACTCTAGCAGCTTGCTATGGAGAAATTAGCATCAATGGTAACGGTATTCAAGTTACATTCATGCTCACTATACACGATTCATATAGGTACTTTGAACATGTCCCGGGTTTCACACAATTTTTGTCATACCCAAAGAATTCCTTACTCTACTTTTTTTTCTATTGCTCTATTTTATTACTCGTATAAAGTATAATCTGTTTGTCAGTAACATGGGTTTTATTTCACTTCTTAACACCTCTTTACTGCTTTATTTATGACCTCCCAATGTGAAAGGAACCAATCCAAGGCAACATGATCCACATCCATAGGGGCTTATAAAGCTTTACTTTTATTTACTCGCATGATCTTTACTAGACTACTAAAATGGTTCAGTAATAAATCTAGATGCTTTAATAGATTCTCATTACTGTAGCTATTTGTGGAATCAACAAGAATATAGAAATCGAAATGGCTAACCAGTCGAATTCGATGAAATATATAGGTTGAATGCGAATTTCAGAACTTGTGCCAATTCATTTTACGTTGGCACTATTTGAAGAGCTCACAGCCGGCAGATCTATTGTAGGTGTTGAAACCGTTTGAATTATAACTGTACACTGTTTTAAGTTTATAGTTTACAATCAAAATTATCATACTAAGAAGTATACAATCAACTGAAGAAGACAACAATCGCCGATCATAAAACACAAGTGACATATTACTGAGTCCACAACTAGGTACTAATGATCTGGTGAAACAAACAGTTTGCATACAATAAAGTTTAAACGCAAATGAAAGTCTATCAGGTAGTGCAGGAAACCCTGCCACTAGCTCGGGTTACACTTGAACAATATCGCCGTGAGAAGGTTTCGAAGCTAGATTTTATCCAACACTGCAATTACTAGGATCTACTTTCTGAAAGTTATTTTTCTTGTTATTTATGCTAGCTATCGGAATTCAGACGAGCTTAGTACCAATTTATTTGATATCGTTGATTCTAGCAGTCAAATAAACAGTATTTGAAGCCCTAGTTGTGTTTAAATAAATAGTGTTCCAATTATAGACGGATCGGTGTACACAATAGGCCGGACGTTGTGATGCACTAATAGAAGTTTCCTTTGAACTAGTTGTTGTTTCAACAACAGTTCGCCGCTGTTAATGTAACGGCTTGCTTTCGTTCCGAGAAACTATCGACTTCTAAGTTCTCCTGGTGTACTGTAAACTGACCTAAGTACTAAAGGTGGATTCGCTTTTTCCTTTGACTTAAAACGATGTAAGACTTTTCCTCGTATATTTCAATATTTACTGTATAACAGGGTGTGGAACTGTAGACATTGATAAACAATGTGAGCAGGACTAATTCAATTATCCAACCATTCGCCACCCCTCTCTCATAGTGTTATTATGATGCCAATGAAAGAGGGCGCTAATGGTGCTTTATATTAGATTACGACGGATTACTCTTTTTATGGTCATTTGACATGAAATAAACATTCAGATATGAAGTTAAAATATTCTAAGACGATTGTAAAAAAATCTCATTTGCCAATGATTTATTATTTTCTGAACGGTCTCGTGTTCATAAAATTGATTATTTATCATCGCCTCATAATTTCTGCGGTGTTATTCTTCAGCCTTCAGACAGTTTATTTGAACATCAAAGATGAAAACCATTTGGCAATGTTGGCAAATGGACCAATGTTTATTCCACATTTCAAACACACGTATCACTGGATTTTAAATACTATTACAACAATAAAACGTTTTTGCTTATATTAAATGTTGTTGCTACTCATCGAGGACATTTTAAATTAATCTTTTCTGCATTAGAAAGATGGTATCAGTTATTTTACTCGTGTTTTAAATTGAATTCCATTGTGGATAGTCGTTTGCCACTTTAAAATCTGAATGTAAAGTGGTTGGAATTGGCTCTGAGCATCCTTACAATTGTGTAGGATAATAATCAATTGATTTTGCCGTATCGGGGTTGACAAAAGATAGCCTTTAAAGTCAGTTTGGCCTTCTACTCTTATATCACAGTTTGTAACGCATTTAAGCGGAAAATCTATTGATATTTTCAGGCAACATCACTCAAGTTTCGGGTTCACCTATCGCTAGACAGATCGTTACATTATTATTATTGTTTTGTGTATTCTTAGTTTTAACAAAAAGCAGTCTTGTTATCAATTTCACAATACTTCCACTGGATACACAGTTGGCAAGCTTACGAAATTCTATTATGCTCGCATGATTTATATTCCAATACCAAAATACATAAAGTTCTCCGCAAGATCAAGTGCAAATGTCTAATAATATGTTAGCTAATTCAACAAATTAATGCCAATCGAGTTTCTTAATCGTGCATGTCGTAAAGACTTGTTGCTTAGACAATCAATTGGATGCTAATTAGTTGGATGAATCTGTTTCGGTACATGCGTATGCGCATCCATCCGAGCGTTAAGAGCGTTTGTCGAGCACTTTCCCTCTTTTCCTCGCATTCTCTTCTAGAAGTTGCACAATGTTAATTTTCCCTTAGGATTTATTTGCACTTGTAATTTGTCAGCAGCATTTGTTATTGCCATCTAATGTTTTCATAACACATTCCCAGTGACAAATTGAATCTCATTAGATCTCGCGATGTTCTCTTTTCTAGCGAGAATTTGATAATTCAACATCATTGACGTTATTTTTTTTTTATCCTAAGTTACACCTTCTTTAGTTTTCCCTATTCATACTACAATCTAGCCTTAATATTAGGCTAATAAGTAATTTATATTAAACATAAACTTCTATATTGATTATATCTAAGAATGTGTCCATTAACACTTTTCTTATTGTCTCTATTAAGGGGAAGACACTTTGTTCTTGTGTTCTTTATATGCAGCACTTGGACTATGCTACACTATTTTAACTATCACTACACTAACTCAAACGGTTTAGTTCTTTTGAGTCGTCTCACTATATCTGTGTGATCGAGGAGCTGGATTGCCTCGACGTTCACATGATGATGAAGCCGGTTGTGGTGAGCTTCTGCATATTTTTTAATCACTGTCTGTACGAACTATACTTTTAGGTCCCGATGGAGGTCGACATTTCTGATGTAAATGAGAATGATTGTGATTCTATCGCTTACAAGGCGATGAATTGAATTTTCCTGTTGCCAGTCAGACAGTACGTGTACCTAGTTAACTAAAATCAATAGTTACTGCACGTAGTATGTCAAACACCTAACAAGTTAAATCAATCTAGTAAAACACCTGTAGTTCGTTTTGTACAGCAGGTTGGTTCCTAGATAAGTTCTAGATAAACCTGCCGACCTAGATCCGTTTAAGACATCGTGAATGTGACAGGCGTTGGTGTAGGCAATATCAATATGCTGTTCGGTTATTTCTGCGTCCTACATAGAGTCGTGATCGCGCTGCATTCCTATCTAACGCAATCGCCAAGAACGCTGGAAGGTCGTTTATATACCATTACATTATTGTCGATTTGTTATCGTCATTTCTTTTACGTTTTTTTAATATGTCTGTAACACATACCGTGCTTGACAAAATCTCACCATGTTTTAAAAAAAAACACAGTTAGCAAAAAAGTTGTCCTCCAGTAGGGCTATTTTAAAACGCTCGGATTCGATATCGCAAACGGATTCAAAAACTACGAAGGTGATTTTCCGCAATTGCTATTTTAATTTCCGAATTCGAATATTTTTGATGTTTCTTTACGGAAATATCAATTGAATTCATCGAAAAGTTTTCGGAAATTAAAATAGAAATCCGTTCCGTTTCCCATATCGAATCCGACGTTTTAAAATAGCCCTACTGGTGGTAAACGGTGAACGTAGCTCTATGGTAACTGACTCTCATGTACCTACTGCTGTCGGAATCCCCACCAGTAGATGTTTGGCAACAGATTTTCAACTTGAGTGTGGCCAGCCACCGTGCTATCACTTTCTCACAAAGTTTCCTTCGCTGAATTCGAAGGATTTGAACCCGATACCTTCGTCAAGGCATTCGATATACCACTGAGCTGTCACCGCATTGTTCCTTGTCAATTAAGTTTCGTAACTTTAAATCGCTTACGTTACATTCATTATCATCATAAACTCGTTAACATTAACATAAATTTCGGGGATTGGAATCTAGAAGCCTATCGGTTAATATATTTACATTTAGTTTAGGCGTGGTTCTTTAGTTTGTTAACTAGGATAACTCAATAAAACTTTCTCTGGCCAAGTTTCCGGATCGAGCGGATTCGGCGGATCAGTTACTTTTTAAATGGGACACGTTGAATAAACACTACGGTGTGTGTCGAGTTATTACTAGTGTTATTGCTGAAAACAAATTACCTACGTGATAATTATGCAACATAAAACAGGAAACGAGATTAGTGGAGGAAGGCAATATGTAGCTACTATTTTGGCTATTGATAGCGTTCGATATTTAGATAACGATTTTATTCTATTAACCTACGTCTACATACATCTAATACTTACATCCTTAGCCTTACCGCGTCTTGCAAATAGAATAAATTAAGAGAGGTAGAGCATAGCGTTACTTTAGCGTCAAAGAGTACCTTACAGAATACCGCTAACAAATAATTTTATGTCTGTTCCTGTGCATGAGAAAAGTCGCCAGAGGTCATCGGAGGGGGGAAGGTTCGGTAACGCGTGAGAGATGCCTCGTGTGTTTAAAGAATCCTTATACCGGCTACGGTAATCGCTTACCTCTACCAAACGACATCGTGGTATAAAAAAAAATACAATGAGACCTTTTGTTTGGCTTGGTTGGTATGACCCCACCTGCCATGCCACAGGTTTTTCCGATATTCCCACCGACGAAGTGCAATAATCTTATCAGCTGAAGGTATATAATTTATAACTAAACTAGCTGTCCCTGCGGTTTCACCCGCGTGTCCGGGGGATTGTATCTTTTACGTGCTAAAAAAATAGCCTTTGTGTTAACCCAGATCATATTTCTATCCGTGTATCATACATCCAAATCCTTTCAATCGTTTTTGAACGAGTAACTTCACAAATCACATCCTCACGATAGTCACTAAAGGATCTACTACTTTACTTAGAGTCACGGTATCAACGAAATCTGCTATTATCTAGTAGGTATACTTTTATAAAAATGTAATAGTCAAATATGTTATTTCCAGGCGAGCTTGCGGCAGCTGGACCTCTCCCTTCTGTCAGAGCTGTGGTCCCTCAGCGAAGCCATGGCGTCGTGGCGGCGGCAGCTGGAGCGGGCGCCGCGCCTGCGACCCGCGCCGCCGCCGCCGCCGCCGCCGCACTACCTCCGAACATAAACCCGTCATCACTGATCTATGTGTTTCATTCAAACGTTGTTAAAGAAGAATATATTTATGCTGTTTTAATAAATGGTGTACATTGTGAGAATTCGATTATTATTCGTACCCGTATTTTGTTCACGCAGGACAGGGTAGAATAAAGGGCCATAGCACACAATACTATTAGCATCAGCGATCAGCTATTTTTGCAGCGGTTTGGCGACTTGCTCTTGATCGTGATGTCAAAATCGGTAGCGTTAAAGGGTTCATAAGCTACATGATCGCCGCTGATGTAGTATGTGCGGGTAAGAGCGTTCAAACGCGGCATTTAGCTTCCAAGAAGCAACTCATGCGTCGATCGCCGATACTTAAAGTAGCAAGTCTGCTTTGGCCCAAAGATAAGAAATAAAATATAAGATAGAATGATCTGTCAAACGCCACCCATATAGAGAATGGATAACATGAAATGCTTCTCAATCACAAACATATGAACAAGTTCTCAATGTAACGATTGGCTTGTCGATATGATAGGCAAGTTGGAATGGAGATTTGAACTCTTTCCGTTAGATCCGGATCCTGTAGGTTGGGTTTCAAATATGAATAGCCCATAAAATTACGTGGTAGCTGTTTGTTTTTGGACTGGCGTACTTAAATAAAATTTCATGGCATGAAGACAATTTGACTTTAGCCTTCTCATTGAGCGATCCAAGCAAAATATTATTTAGTTGCCTTCTTTTTAACCGACTTCAAAAAAAGGAGGAGGTTCTCAATTCGGTTGTATTTTTTTTTTATGTTTATTAGGTACTGAGGTACCTAACAAACGGAATTAACTGAACTTAATAAATGACGGAGTTATGAGTAACTCCGTCATTTATTAACCGATTTGGAAAATTCTTTTTTTGTTTGGACAGTACTTCCCATTGTCATCAGATCAGGATTTGATAACTTCTTAGTGTACTTTGAAGGCGGTTTAAGGTTTTTGTAAAACAATCGAATTATGTCTTCAACCTTTAATTACGCCAGGGTGCCTATACAAGATGGTTGTCGACAATCGTCATCGTTAGTAGGCGATCAACCTTTGTATGGAATTAACATTTCAAATCAAAATATCACTTGATTTTTAACAATCTCTTATGTCAATCCCATACAAAGGTTGATTTGTCGTCGTTCGTCGTTTGGTGACGATGACGATTGTCGACAACCGTCTTGTCTAGGGGGACAGGTGCTGTATTTATATTAGCCGGATACTTTAAGATGGGTTCTTTTCGAACCCTAAGTCGGTTAGTCATGCTGAACAACTTTTAGTATAGGAACAACAAAACTAACTACTACTACTAACGCAATAATAATTTGGTTTGTCATAGCTAAAAGGCTACCTACCTATTAAAGATCAAACTTGTTCAATCCATTCGTATGAGAAAACCAACCGAATTTCACGATTTTTGAAGTGGTCCATAGTAAAAGTTGTACGATGAACATTAAGCCCATCACACACATATCTATAATATATATTAATATGCCGAGCTATACTATAAATGCCAGTACAAGTTAAGTAACAGAAATATAATTATTATAACTGCGTGTGCGGTTACTCAAAGATTAGTATTGAAAATATATCGTAATATGCTTTGCTATGATTCATATTAATATATAGTATAGCTACGTCTGTGATGGGCTTTATGTTAAGATTCCGACTTAAATTATCCTCCTAGTAAGTATTCTTATCATTGTAACGTGGAATATTGCCCACCTCTGTCAATACATTATTCTTTTCATTAATTTTCTATGAAGATAGTTAATCAGTTTATGGTTTTTTATTGTTACTTAAAAAAATATTTTGTAATATGATTAACTATTGATGGTGTCAGTTCTAATTATCCTCGACCTATTTTTTAACCACCCGCAAAGATGTTCGCCAATTCCTCAAATATAATTTATAGAAGTTATGTGGCACGATTCTAAAAATAATTTGCATCTGGGCCTCGAAAGCGTGTAAATGATTTAAAACAAACTAGGTATATTCAGTAGAAACGTGTAGGTAGTCTTGTTGATCTCAAGAAATCTTATTCAATACATTAATAGCCGCGTACTGACCAAGCGAGCGGCTTCGCGAGGCAGCCTCGGACATTTGCCGCAGTACGCATGCCGCGCGAGGCGGCCTCGGTCTGTAAGTTTTCTAATCCGAGGCTGCCTCGCGTGGCAAGGCCGAGCCACCGTGAGCATCGACGCTCAGTTTAACTTGAAGTCTAATAGAGACCGCGCGTGCTCATACTTAGGGCTGTCAATTTTTTAATCTTTTTTGAATTCTCCACACACGGCCATCTGATCCCAAATCAAACTCGAAACACGTATGCTTGAGTATATAGTTGTATTCATTTAAGACACTGTTCTTTATCCATGACGCACAACCAACACGCAACGAATAAGCGAGGCAAAACACTACCGTCTTGAGTGAGCGCGGCAAACTTACTGAGGCGCCTTTGAGCATCGACAAAAACCGACAACGCTCGGCTCGGGCCGCGGCATGCTCGGGCGAGGCAGCGCGTGCGTTTGCCTCGGGCGAGGCACGTCTTGACCGACCGAGGATTTGCCTCGCGAGGCTGCCTCGCGAAGCCGCTCGCTTGGTCAGTACGCGGCTAATGACGAAAGAAACTGGAGTTTGGCCTTATTATTAATTTAAGAAAAGAAAAAAATGAAATAAACGATGCATGCAAGTACGTACGGTGTATACCTAAACTAGTACATATATCTTAAAAAAAACACATTATTCTAAGATAAAATTTGATATTTTCTCTAAGGCAAATCTCAAGTAAACTCGAATGTATTTAACAAAACACTTGGACACTGCAATGGTAAAGAAAGATAAACAGATAAGTAGCTTCAAACGAGCGGTTACTGAATTGAACACTTATTTGAATCACCTTTCTATTTTTCCGACTTTATATTACCAACTAATGAAAATTCTTTGTAAGATAATTTGTGTTGTAGTTATTGTGTATATCGCGTGGACTGTGCAAAAGTTTTGTTTTAGTTGTAAGGATACAGTTTTTCGTAAATAAACCGTAATAGTAAATGCTTTTTTGTATCGTTATTTTAATCCCTTACTATATTTTGCAAATGATCGACACGCCTTTGATCTAACTGGGACTCTACCTCGAACCAAAAGTCAAAGCTATCTGAGGCAAGAAAATATATGATAAAAAAACTTGCAGTAGCAATTGACTGCTACTTTTAAAGTAAAACTCAAGTATAAAGATGCCGTCTTAAAACTCAATGTAACAATATTTTTGTTCGATTTTTTCTTTTAAAAAGCTTTAAACACGCTTTAAAGAGTTGCATCTATCGGCTCCATAAAGAAAGTTCACACTTCCAATCGTCAATGATAGATGATGGGGCGCCGCAAAATGTTTTTAAAAAGAACAAGATTGCCATGTAGAATTATCTTCTTAATTTTAAGCTTGGCAACCAAATCCAAATTAGGACTTATTTCTGCCAGTGTCAAGTCCTCAGTCAGTCACCGTCCATAAAAGTCATGTTTTACATTGTATGCTGGTAATTTTACTAAAACTCTTAAATTCATATTGGAATTTTTTAGACAACTTGTAAAGTCACGATACACATAATTCATTTCACTTCACTGGTGCACATTGATTGATCTTTATTGGATAAAATACCACCGCGGCCTGTGTGCCGCTTTGCTTGGGGTAAGTCCTTTCCCGTTCTCTCCTGTCTTTTCTCCTTACTGCATTTGAGGAATAAGTTAGGTATTTGTTCCGGTCCACCTAGGAAGTGCCAGCCAGCCCTGCCTTACACTTTGGGCCCCCGCAAAATACAGTAATAATAGATACGCAATAAAACTCAAAATACACGAATTCATGAAAATAAAAATGAAAACGCTACGTCACTCTGCAAGTTGCCGGCTTTTTAAACTAATATCCGGCTTTTTAAACAAGGAATGTTCGGCTTTTAGGGCAAAGGTCCGGCCAAATTAAGTGCCGAGTCCGGCTTTTGTATTTTTGGGCCTGGCAACCCTAATCATACAATTTTGGAAAAAGTTGGCAACACTTTTTTAAAAATAGGTAAACAATTTTGAAATAATTATCGTAGCTACTGAAAATAAACAATTCTGAATTTAATGCATAAATTTTCTTTTGATCTTCTGTATAAAAAGCCCAGAATTTAATAAATAAAATTTCTGTGATCTTATGTTCTTTAAAATAGCTTCAATCCATGTCCGAAACCTCATTTCACTCAAGCCCTAAAGAAGAGCAGCCTCCATCCAGGATATCTGAATCTGTAAAGGTTAGTAATCATCTAGTCGAATTCTTAACCAATGTGTGTGTAAATTTGACCACCATTTCACCGTGGTAAGGGATCATGTGGCCAAGTGTCAAGCCCAAAAACCTAGAAGAAAGTCCAAGTAAAGCTGCCAGATAACATTGGTAGGTGTTTGGCGGAAATCTGATGGTGGCCCTTCTGCCCGACTACGATTTCCTGTGGTTTCAACACAATGTTTCCTTCACCAAAACTTAAAAGTCAGTACCAATGAGCTGTCATTGCACTGCAAAACTATTTTGTCTGGGTTATGTTGATTCTTATTATCTCTGCAAGTCTGCACACTAGTCACATCTGGGTGACCCATTCTATTGGCTTTGTAAGTGAACTGCATGGATCTTTATTATATACTAGTTGTTCATGCCCTTTGTTGCCCCGGTTGGAATGTCTTACTTCCGGTGGATTTTCCATAAATATACTTTCATATAACTTGTCCTGATAATTACAGCCAAATGGGCAGCTGTTCTCAAGATCATACACAATAGGAATGATTCCTAGGTAGCAAAATAATAATTCTAATTTTTCTGTCAGTTAGATGATCAAAAAATATTGTATATTTTTTTCTTTACCAAAAAAGTGAGTGTTTGGGAGTAGGAGTTTGTGATGTCAGTTTAGATTAAAAAGAACATCAACACTCAATATCTTTGTATTTTTTATTCTTCTAGCTAGCCTATTGATTTTTATTTTATAGATTAACATAATCGGGCCTGGCACTTCTAAAATGAACCGTAAGTCTCTTTATATATAATTCATAATGCACTAATCATGTTTTATATATTGTTACAGAAGATAATATCAATGGAAAAAGAGAATGAAACCAATGCTAGTCGTAAATCCAGGATTGATCTCAATGCATTGCCAACCCGCCAATATTTGGACCAAACAGTGGTCCCAATTCTACTCCAGGGGTTATCAGCACTGGCCAAGGAAAGACCACCAGACCCCATCAACTACTTAGCGGCATACCTCCTTAAGAATAAAAGCACTTTTGAAAGTAGTAACTCGGGAACCAATAATAACCCCCCACAAAACCCACAGACATAACTCAGTGCTAATTTAGTAATAGCAGGCATTTCCAGTGACCTTAATATGGCAGATATAGCACAAATGTATTTAAGATGAACTATAAATTACACTGTGCCTACAATAAATAAGACTTAGCTTATAATAATGTAATATGGTTGTTTAATATTTTGCATGAACAATAAATAATTTTTTAATATAAGTGTCAGGTCTGTAATATATCATAATTATGATAAAATTATCCCTCACAATGTTAATTTAGGTATTTGTTGTGTTACCCATAAAGTTTTCGTCCCTGTTATTTTGACTCAGAAAAATGGAGATTTCGATATGAGTACAGTAGAAATCAAAGTGTGGGAAATTGTCTGTAAAAATGCATAATTAAATGTTACAATAATACATACTATTATTTATCTCTTCATTTTAATATATTAATGCCTAAAATTCTATTTTAAACTATCTGCCATTCTATGAATCAATGTTTGCTCAATTTTGTTACAATTTTTCAACAATTACACCTGTATTACTTAGAATTTATTCTTATTTTATTAAAATGATTCATGCATGTATGCCATACATACAAACCATGGCTTGTATTTGACAAGGATACCTATAATTTCGCCGAAATATTTTCACCGCATTTCATTTGGCCCTAACTTTTGTTATAAGAAAACTAAACTCGCGTTTCGTCATTTTAACTTTCTGATAATATTCATTTATTCTTCACTTATGCACGAAACATTTTTATACCGAATAAAATAATCGATATTTTACCAAAATAATGACATTTAATTCACTTATCCTATTTCTATCATCGACTGCTGATAAGTATCTCCTAAGGCGCGCCACTCATTCTGGCCCTCCATACTACTTATACAGTTGCCCCGCCACCTTCCTGAGGCCGTCTATCCAGCTGGCCATAGGGCGTCTCAAGGCTACTCTGCGTCTCCCAGTCCCAGGTCTCCCAGGACTCAAGCGACTGTATACGTCGTGATTTGCGGCGTGCTCACTGCCACATCTACCGCTTACTAGGTAATTTGAGTTGCTATCTCGGTACCTTTATTTGTTTCATCATTCCAAAATAAAACTATGTCAAAACTTAAATAAACAAAAGAAAAGCACTTATACATTATTATTATAGCACAAGTTTTTCAAACTTACCTAACGTTCTTTCTGAGAACTTTATTTCGTAATTTCTATTTATATTTTATTTATTATCATTATAAAGCTGAACTCTTTACTGCAGAATTAAATTCGGTAATATCTTATGATAATTGTAAGAATCAATTGTTCTCTATGACGAGATTTAGAACATATTGTATGTACTTAGAGTTCATTTTATTTTACTGCTTATTGAAAATAAATAAATAAGTTATATTAAACTTTTTTTTTAAGCGCTCGTGGTCTAGCTTGATTAGCCGTTCTTAATCGATCGGCAAAGTTAAGCGACGTCTGTCGTGGTCGATACCTGGATGGGTGTCGCCAAGTGGTATTTTAAATTTTTAAAAATATTTTTTATTTTCGCACATGGAGATGGAAAATTCAGCCTGCCCGTAAAAGCTTCCAACAGAAAAAAAAACGCAATACAATCAACCGTAATTTATTGTCAAAAATTCAATTCGGTTCCTTCAACTCAGTTTCCTCAATAAACTTCTGCCTGTGCTGAAGCCAGGTGTCGTTGTAATCGGAGCCCTCCTCCTCGCCCATCACTGAAGGTACCTCGAACTGCAGGATGTTGGTGGAAACACTTTCATCAGTGAGGGACGGTAGAGAATCGTGTATGGGCAGTGGCACTGGCTCCGGAGGCAGGAACTCCGCCATGTAAGCTGTCACGTTGCGTGCTCGCCACACTGCTATCTTACCTGCCCATTATAAACATTACGAGATGAATTGGACTGCTATAGAATGAGCCGGTTTGCCGTAGCAGCTGCCGTTGCTCAGCAACAGGACTACGGTGAAACATTTTGTATGAAATGCTTTGAAAAGTGTCCTCTAGTGGACACCTCCTCCTCTAGTCCTCCTCTAGTACTCTATTGGAGCGTGTTTAGATTACGTTAGTGTAGAAAACTCATGGTAGAGGTAGGTACTGTATGCAAAATTCATAAGTGCTTAATCATAGCCTAAACTGAATAAATGACATTGATTCTGATCTATACCTAAAGTCTCATCGAACTCTGGCTCTTCCTCGCCCTCCTCCACGGGCTCTTCTTTTTCCTCTTTCTCTTCCTCGCCCTCTCCATACTCTTCCAATTCTGGATCCTTTATCAGCAAATAGAATCCATGCTGCATACAGTTAGTGTCAAAAACGAAACATCCCGGTCCTTTCGGAACCCCTTTCAACCATGACCCGTGATAGCGGACTCTGGGATAGATAATTTGTCCAGGGCCTTGTATGGTACCCTCAATCCATGTCCCCATGAATTTAACTTGGTATTCGGCAAAGAAATATGTTCCCAACCCGTGTCGTTTGCCTTTGAACCAGGCTCCTTCGTAAATGTCACCATTTGGGTAGTAATACGCTCCGAAGCCCTGCTTCAGGTCGTGTCTCCAGTCGCCTTCGTATCGGGAGCCATCGGGATACACCATTTTCCCAACTCCGTATTTCATGGCTTTTCTCCATTCACCTGAAAAAGGGAAAAACAATTAGGTAACTCTTGAGTATTGTTCGATTAATATATGCTGTTACGATCTGTTCTCCAGCGAGCCCCGGATTCAATTCCCGTGTTATTGAGGATCTCTGATCACTAATGACTGGTATGCTTTAGAAGTTATTTTATTAGTTCGCTTGCTTTCATTATTACTAAGCTCACCCCCTTTTCTATAGGTAAAAGTATTAATGAAAGAGTATAATTTTTTAGAAGTTAATCGACTACGAATAAGATGTATCTCTTCACAATCCTACGTCCCTATATTCAGGGGCTGAAATTTGAATTTCCAGATACCTATTATTTCTTATTGTTTGCCTACGTCATGAAAGATGTGCAATTTCGTGTTATGTGATGAGTCAATCAGTCACCTAATTTTAAATTATATATATGATACCGCTACGTACCTTCATACCGACTTCCATTTTTGAACACATACAATCCTTTACTGTTCCTCATACCCCGACAATAGCACCCCTCGTAAAAGTCACCATTGGGCAGTACTGCCCAGCCTTCCCCATGACGCTCGCCATCAGCACTGCGACCACCTACATAAACCTGGGTAAAAAAAGTAGTTTGCAGTTAGAATGGAATAGGCGTGTCTTTGACCTCAATCTCACTATGGTAAGTGATGATGTAGCCGAAGACTAAACACACAAAGCCTAGAAGGAACTGGCTCTCAAGTGCAGCTGTCGTAACATACCGGTGCGAAAGAGCTTGGCGACAGATTTTCAAATTGAGAATGCATGGTATGTACCTCGCTAGCGACTACGGTGAATATTTTGTAAGACGTGCACCGCCTCTAGTGGAGACTTTTGGAAGCATTTCATACAAAATGTTTCACCGTAGTCTCTAGCGACTGTGGATTACGTTAGTGTAGAAAACTCATGGTAGAGGTACAGGTGGGTACTACAAAGTACCGTACTACCCTGCTTTAGTTTCCTTACGATGTTTTCCTTCACCGAAAACTCAAGCATATTGTAAGATTTGAACCTACTACCTCCGCCAAGCATTCGACGTCTCTACATCTAAATACACTTTTACACTGAGCTATACTCGCCTTTAAACTAATTCTAGCTACTCTATGCTGTATGGAAAGAAAATCGTGAAGATGGAAGAAAAATTTGAAATTTACCCCAATAGTATCTACATCCTCAGGTCCCTCCTCACCTTTTTCCTCAGGCATGGTTTTTAGATTTTAGCAATGAAGTGAGCACGAAAAGTTTGTTTGTTTACTATTGACAACTGTTTTGCTCATTTGAATGGCAGCTAAACTGTGACAAATTACAAGAAGGTCACATCTCGCTTAGGTATTTAAATCACCCACCAAATTATACGAGTACATGACGAGTACCTATTTTACCTACTTAGAGAATATGTTAGAGAATTGTACGGTACTAGAAAATTCTAAATGTATGGCGTATACATATCATATTGAAGAACCCAAATTATGAGTAGGTCCCTAATCATTACCTTACTGTAGTTCAGGATTCCGTTTTCAGCATATTCCATAGTTCAACGCAACGCAAAAAAAATATCTAAATACCTACCTATTTCATAATTATTTATATACATCCTCGTTCATGGATTTAAAAAAGTGCCTAAATGTCCCTTTCCATGTCATAGGCTAGCTGTTTGCTGAATTTCATCACTAATGGCTGTGCCGTTTAGGCGTAATGTACAAACTCTCTTTCGCATTTATAATTCGAACCGAGCACGAGCCGAGCCACGAAAGAGCCTACAACGAGCACGATGCGAATCCAAATTAACCCAAAGAAGAGTACTTATAGACGTTGATTTTGCTTGCAATCTATTCCGCCAATTTGCCACCATCGACAATGCGCTCTGATTGGCTAAAACAAGGACACATGCGCTCTGATTGGACAAGTCAAGTACACACGATGCACTGATTGGTCCTTACAGGTCAAAATCAGTGACAAATCACTGACTAGTTTCGAAATCGGATTGCTCGGTATTACTACTTTAAGGGATTGTTCCTCGATGATCCTACTTAACCCATTGAAAATTTATTTTTGACTAGGTATAATATCCATTATATTTTATTTTAAATTGTACTTTTAGACACTCATTGAAAATGTTGATTTGATTTTTGATTAATTTATAATATTTAATCTACTTAGTCTGTTGTCTTGCATGGTCTATGTTGTGTGCATCTGTAATTGGTACATGTATCAGAATAGTTATAATTATAATAATAGCTACAAATGTGTGTAATAGGTACATGTGCTGTTGATGTACCTTTTTATTAAATAAATAAATAGAGAATAACGAAATAAACTATTAACGAAAATATTTTATTCATCATCATAAATCCAAAATCTCATTATATTAAATAACACAATCATACTTATTGTAATGCAAGTAACACGACACGTGTCGAATAAAGTGAACTGGAATATTTATATAGAATTTGTTTGAAAGCATTTTTTTTATCGCTGACTAGACATATGAAATATTCTGTGGAGAAATCACATTTATTACAAAGAAATGGCAAAAATAACGGCATAATTTAATAGGCATGGTAGAAATGATTCCAGAATTCCAGCTCATAAGATAATCACAGACGACAAAAATTATGATAAGCCGATTAGTAGCCTCATAAATTATTTCAAAATATACAAAACTATTTATAAATATTAATTTACCAAGAAAGATACAATCCGAAGTTTTTGAAAAAGCATGGCGATTTGCAATGTAACAAATAGCATAAATACCTATATTACTCTAATTTTGTACTTTTCGGTTTCGTCAATCCGCTATTCTATTAGTAATCGAGGCAAGTCAACATCACGTGTTACTAAAGCCCTAGAGACTACACAAGTTTAGTTACTGTTTGATTGATAAACAAGGTCGCCATTTAATTTCATTCTTTAGGTCACGACACGACACACGGCAGTCTCTGTGACCTCGATCAAGTCGGATTCCAATCGAACAACTTGCATTTTGTACAACTTTTCTCACACTTCACCCACTTTGCTTATGTTTATGCTAGGAAACTGTACCACACTGTCCTCATTGTCATTAACGTGGGGGTGCCTGGGGTGGCGCTTCCTCCAGCTTTCCCCAAACAACGTTACACATTTCTCTCACTAGTGCCTGTTCTCCTGTATCTAGTTCAGGTGCTTGTCTTCTTCGTTCTCTTTCCACTCGCTCCCTCACTTCTAAAACTTGCAGTGCCCGTACTACTGCTTCAGGACGCTCAGTGTTGCCTCCACCACCTCCCATTCCCTTTTCAGCCTCCAATCGTCGTACCGTTTGCTCCAAATCTCTCACATATTTAACAGTGCGCTCAGCGAGCTGCGGATGTGTTATAGGCCCTTGGGTCCGTGTACTAGGGTGACTACTTGGCACAGTACGAGGCCCTTCATCGACGTTCGCCTCGCTGCTGCTGCCGTCTCCATCATCGCGCTCTCTCCCCGCAGCCCTCACACAGTTCACACACGAACTTTCTCTTCTTTCACGTTCCTCATCTAGATATAGGCACAATTCTTTCAGTTCTAAATTATCACGAATAAGTTCTTGTTGTTTATCGTCTAACTCCCTTAGTTTACTCTGATATGCAGAAACTTCTTGTCGCATCACCGAAGCTGTATATCTACCGAAGCGTTGCCATTCACGTGCGAGTTTACGACCTTTTTGTCGATCGTCATCCAAGAAACAACACAAGTCACGAAGTTCTTGATTATCTTCGCTCAGTCGACGATTAGCTTCTTTCAATGCTTTTATTTCGTCTAAAAGTGATTGAATTTGTCGTCTTTGATCGGTCGATACCCGAGGGCCTTCTGATTCGACTCGTTTCGTAAATTTAAGCATATCTGCTGATCGCCTATGGATCTGTTCCTCTTCAATGTTTCGCTGCACTCTTTGTGTATCGTCTGCGCTTCTGGCTCGCGCTGTCGGTTCCACAGGTTCGTGAACGATGGCTTTTGTTATCACTTCCGCTGGCTGTCGCAACACGCGTAGCGCTCCAGGTGGCAATGGGTATCCTGCGGGGTATCCTTGGGGATATTTAACGACAGGTATCGATCCTCCCGGATATGGGCCCGGGACAGAACCTTGCACTCCGAGGGGATACTGCAGTTTACTGGGGTCTATGGGCTTGCCGACGTACGGGTGTTTGAACTCCTTGGCGGACGCGTCGATAGTGGCTAGCTTGGGGCCACCTGCGGCTGGCGGAGGCGGGTGATAACGCGGTGGAAAGTTGACCGGTTCCGGGCCCTGTTTACCTAGTTGTTGTTTCTGTTTATTATACTGGCCTGGGTTTTGATTGATTGACATTGTCGCAGGAGAGCGGATTCACTCGCAAGCAGAGTGTCGTAGTCAATGCATCGCTTTGTGTTCGTGAAGCTCATTTCCAAATCGGCACATTGTGGTCGTGCGAAAGCCGAAGCGGCATGAGTTCAACGATTGGTCCTTGAATGAACGGAGGAGGGGAACGCCGCCGGCTGCGTAGGTTGTGGACCGTGGCATTCGCGCAATAAACTCAATCGTGATTCTGAGCCTTATAAAAACACACTGACACTTCCGGGTATAACAATATAACACTTTACCTGATGTAATGTAATCGTTTTGAGGTTGTATTTAGAGTTGGATGAGTTGTTTTTAATTGAGAGTAGGTTAATGCGCGTTGTTGTGTATATAGACGGACGCGGGCGCGCGCGTTGCGCGTGTTTCGAACTGGCTGCTCTACCTGCGCGGAGGCTTTGGCGGCGGCGCGGCGTCCCGCTCTACCGCCCGCGCTGTCTTCGTCTCACCTGTGTGGCGGTGTGCACGCTCCACGCACACAAACCTATAAAGGCTCTATGATGAATAATCATTGACTCCACTGAGTTTTGCTACAGAAAGACGCCTACGCGCACCTTCATCAGACAGAATGTCAGATCAGTGTCTCATTCAGATCACAAACAAGGTGTCGCATGCGCACGTGAATGCAGATTGAAGATTGCAATGCGTGAAATGTAAAAAAGAGCAAATACTTACACAAAATTCTTGACATTACACAGGAAGACGCTTACAATATTTTTTAGTTTACAAACTGGGTCACAGATTAAGTGCCTGGGTGGCCGAGCTTTGGTCGAAATATCGGAAAAACGCGTTTTCCCAGAGATAAGACTTAGCTAGATCAATTTTGCGCACTCGTTCAAGGAAATCGTTAGAGCTGTTTTCTAGATCTTAAAACATAACAGATAAGTACTCATAAAAATATTGCTCATCTAATAGTATAAGATAGGATAACCATTACCAAATACATAGCTATATAGATTTCTGAATTCAATTGATCGGCCCAGTTTTAATAGAAGGTAGAGAATATAAGTTAAGTACTGGTAAGGTAATCGACGATTAACTCTTAGGCTTCTCAGCGATGTTTACCTAAAGCTAGTTAAGTAATCTAGACTTATTTAATATGTGAGTACCTATCTACTTAAATTTAATGCATTATACCTATTTCAGTTTGCATACATTTCTTATTTTATGAATTAAAACGCCTTAAACTTTTTAAAAGCAATATTTTCCTTTTCGCCAATAGTAGGCATATTCATTATCTTTAAAAAATGAACGGCATTAAACACATAATATAATCCAATAAACTACGGGGCAATAACAAATATCAATATATCATAAAAACATGAAAGTAGAAAGTTTCGTAACATCCCGCATTTACCTACGGAAACTATTTCCTTACATACATTTTCAAAACATCGGCACGCGAGTATCGTAAATAGATAATCCACTTTGACACCATATATATGGAGCTGATTACTCGCAGTCCCCTCCTGGTTCCTTTACGCGATCGGTTCAGTAGATACGGTTAGGTAGTGAAACCTCGATCATTCCGCAAGCAAGGATGGTGCGCGCGCGACGGCCTGTGCGGCACTTGATTGTCGCAATCTCTGCATTGCTCATGCAAGGTATGTTAACATCGATATTGCAAAAAGTGTTGTTTAAAATTATGTATTAACTAGGTTATTATGAGTAATGTGTGACAAAATGAAATTGTGATTTTGCTAACGCAAAAGGAATTTCCTTAACTTTGCGCAAATTATTAATAAACAAACACAACTTTTTTTTTTATTATAGCTATTTTCATACTCTAGAATCGATTCTTATTATGATGTGTGTTAAAATTCAGAAATAGCACATACATTTTCTATCCGGTTGTTTTTTTTTACACGTCGATGCTACCTACCCCGTTTCTTCAACTTTGGAAACCGAAAAATATACAGGATATTTCTCACGGATTCCATTACTTACTGTCCAAATTAACCAACCTTATATTTTCAGTGGCCGTAGGACAGCGTCACCCGATCAAAGAAGCCCTCCTCCTACACAACGACTCGTTCAGCAACGCTACTTTCGAGGACTGCATATGGCGTCGTGAACGAGAGCCCTGTCCAGATCCCGATGTCAAACTACATCTCTACACTGAAGCAGAGCCACTGAAGAACGTTGTGAGTTTCTTTTGTTTAATTATGAATACCTACGATAATAGCGATAGAGTCCTTAATAACATTGGGCTTGGGGAAGGGCTAAAAAGGAATATCGTGCAATATTGCTAATGCAATTCATTTTTCCGAATTTACGGTAGATCTTATGCTATTCATCAATTTCGAATCATTTTTATGAAATAAATGTTTACCAGAAAATATTCGGATTACGTAGGATCTGCCGAGAATACGAAAAATAAATTGCATTAGCAATATTGCTTGAGCGGCATTTTTAGCCCCAAAAAAACCAGGATAGACCTATATTTCTGGAAGTATATAAAGTTAAAAACATGTCTGCTTGCTCGGTAGTCTGGTCGTCATTTTTTAATTGACCGACTGACTCGGAAGGATGGCTAATGGCTATTTAGGTAATGAATAAAATGAAGTAGGTAGTTATGTATGTACAAAAAAAGTGCTTTCTTCGGATTAGATAAACGTGCGTGTCTGAAGAATATCCCAAAATATTATAATTCTTCGTAGTGTTCGATTTTCAGCTAGATAGTTTCTTATCTGTGGTAGCCTACCTATGGCCCAACAACCGAACCTAGTCAAATAAGCGTGTCTCAACCACCGCGACTGTGGCATATATTTTGCATTTAAATGATCAAAAGGAAATGAACCAATATGATAATTTTAGAAAGAAAACCATTTTGTACTTTCCCGTGATGTGACTGCAATTTAGATGAGACAGTTGCGTCGATGTTACCTCTTGAGTTTTATAATCTCCGCATGTATTTGTTTACGTTATCACGACGGATCAACATTATGGAATAAGTATCGAACTTTAAACTCATTTAGTTAGTGGCTCCTGATAAGGCACTTATGAACGTTAACTATTATGACTTTACCACGGTTCGTAATACACTAGAGACTAACTAAATGAATTTATCACTTATCTATTTTCAATCTACAAGTTTAATGGGTAACAACAATAACCTGTAGACGCAGACGTAGATCAAAGAATTTTTGACGGATCGCTGCCTTTGGCAAACTGAAGCCACTTGTCTATGCACAAATGCGCCGTTAATGAGGACTTTTCTTATGATACCTCGGATACCTCGTATGTTCAAAATACTTGTCAAAAAAATCGGGTTCAAATTGGTTCGAATTATCAAGAGTTTGACAGTTATTTTGAGCATAGAGGTACATATTATAGAAAACTTCATTGTATAGGTAGATTTAAACAAACACGTATAACGAAATATACAAACCAAGCAAAAAGTTAAAGGTAGGTAGAACAATGCAAACATTAGCAATGGGATAGATAGATACCTACAGGTAATAATATAATTAAATTTGATTGTTTAATCTATTGTGTTTTATTTTGTATTTCCCACGTAGCTACGCCGGTAGATATTTCTAAGTATTCAGAATCTATTGAGTGAGCCGCTAAATATGTCTTATCTGCTAGCTTTGCACACCGTGGAGTTGCATAAATTCCGTAAGGAGTTGAATTTGGAACCCTTCTTTAGTGGATCCCTACGTTATTAATATAATGAATTTGTGTGCAAAATGTAAGTGATACGGTCAGGATCTCTATTAAAATATAACAATCATTTTTTTTTATTTAAATGGTTTTGTCGCCAACGCGATAATATCACCTCAGACACAGTAGATATATCAAACAGTAAAGTGACTCGACCCTTTTCTTGATTATAATTGCCTACAGCAGCACGGTACGTGAACACGCGAAAGGGCTGCCCACCTATAGTATTTTAATTTCATCTACCTACTTGTCTAGTTTTGTGATTTTAATCATATTTTTTATTTGATAAAATGTTTTTTTTTTGTGAATGAAATAGGAAGTGTTCAATAAAATGTAAGAAACAGACGAGTAATATATATTTTTTTATGACCCCATTACCTACAGCACGGAGATACTCGAATAATCTATACTCTAAATAGAAATAACAATTTTTTTGGTCACCCATCCGATGTCGAACCGTTGCAAACGTTACTTAATATCAACCATTACATCAGTCAGTAATTCAGGTAGGTATATTGTGCTTTTTTGGTTGCTTGACTTCGTCAATAACATAAAAAAGCACAATATAGTCTACTATAATTTCTCTTTGTCATATTAAGTAATTGTACTTACTTGTAATTATTTTAATTATTGTCATAAATCGCACGCTTACTGCTTACAAACCCATCACACCGTTCGTTCGTCACTGCAGCGCATTCGCGACTGTTTGCCAACCGAAAGCGAACCGAAATCGTGGCGCGTAGGTATGACTCGCGTTCCGGCCGTTTGTATGAAGAGCTAGTACTGATAGATATATCTACTGTGCCTCAGAGTAGATAAATACTACGTACATATCACCCTGATAAGTGTACAAAATATATATATAAATTAATCTTAGGCTAATTAATGGAAATAACAACAAATTCAATTTTACCTACAGTGGAACAGTTTATACAGGAATATGTCAGAAAATGGATTGGCTATAGAGACCTATTTTATGAAAATTCAAATATCACTATGGACGTTGGTCATAAAACAAAACATTGTACTTACACTTTTCCACTGGGCACTCTGAGAAAGCGGGCCCCGCGATAATTCTAGAATATTACTTATCTACGCCTTTTGCCTGTTTTTATTGACTAGAAGAGTGCGTCCCAAAAAAGATTAGCCTTATCATCCCATAGGTACACGAACAAATCGACAGCAAACTCTCAACCGGAGCCTTTTGTCTATTTTTATAAAATTGTCCTCTGTCAGTAATAGACGGCCCCATTATCCTGTGCCCAGGGCCTCCAATAGGTTAAAGACAGCAGAGCAAAACACAAACGGTGTTTTAAAAGAAAATAGAAACAAAATGCAGAACGTAGCTCCTTACCTACCATAGGTAGTAGCAATACTCGGAAAGCTCTACATTTATATGCTGCACATGTAGAGACATTGTTCAAACAGATTCACTTTTACATAAGCACACACAATAGATTAGGTATGTTTGGACAGTTTGTCCGTATGTCTGTCACTAGCGGAAGGAATGCGTCCAAATTACCGCTACCTGTCCTCAAGGGGAGTTCGTTCTCCTTCGCAGGTTCATTCATAAGCAGTACATACGACAACCTACTGATAGCTACTTATTTCATTGCCTAAATAGAATCGTGTCACTCGCTATGCATGGTTGAAGGTCAGGTTATTCGTGGAATAAAAATATATTGTACGATTTGAATAGAAATTATATCGGTTAGATACACTTTTGAGTTTCTATGCACCAAAAAGAGATAAAGGAAAATGCGGCAAAGAGAGACTGCCTTGTCAAATTCGGGCCATTACTCTGCTCATATAATCTTTCACACGGGAATTTGCATTATAAATAATTTGAAACGATTTTTTCAAACGCCTACTTTTATATAGGTACAAGTGGTAATTTTTTGACGGGTCAGTAAGGGCAAACTACCCTTCGCACGCTATTGTTATATATATTTTGTAAATTTTAATATTTATAAGTACACATAAAAAAAAAAAGAACACTTGCTGAGTTTCTTGCCGGAGTCTTCTCAGTTCAAGTTGTATTTGGAACCGGTGTAGAGTCATTTGTTAACTTTCACAAGTGCCCTATAAGGGCCTAATTTGAATAAATGAATTTTGATTTGATTTGATTTAAGGGTTGAATATTGTCTTAGGAGACTGTACCTACTGACTGGATTTTTTTTCATTTTTCATTTCGAAAAAAAAAAAACATTTTTTCTAACAAAACAAAATGTATGAGAAAAGTGTTTTTAGGTTTGTTTCTAGAGTGTTTAAGGACCCAAACCTAACTTAGATTTGTGATTTGTGAAACGTTACAAATCTAAGTTAGGTTTGGGTCCTTAACCTAACTTGCCTCTATAGAGCCCTTTGATCCTTGTCGGAGACAGGATCGATTAAGCTTATACCTACTATATTTTCTTTCTAAATCTTTATTTCGTGTGGCTTCAAATCTCAAAATTTTCTTCCTCCCCAATAAAGTTAACTTCTTCAAATTCAAATTCAAAAAGCATTTATTCAATTTAGGCCCTGATACGGCACTTATGAACGTTAACAAATGACTCTACACCGTACTTCTGACTTTCTTCTTCTTAATCTTTCTTATACGACGGGCCAGCTGGCGTGGTTGGTTAAGACTCTGGTTAAGATTCCACCTATCACGCCGCAGGTCGTGGGTTCGATTCCCACACAGGACATGCATTTGTGTGCATGAACATTTCTGTATGTCCTGAGTCTGGGTGTAATTATGTATATTAAGTATGTATTTACAAACAAAAAGTAGTATATGTATTACTTATATCAGTTATCTGGTTTCCATAGTACAAGCTCTGCTTAGTTTGGGATCAGATGACCGTGTGTGAGGATTGTCCCAGGATATTTATTATGTATTTATTTTTATTTATTATGTGCGATCTCAACAACTACTTAATGCTTACGATCCATGTTCATCAGGTGGACTTATACAGCGAGGACTGGCTCCGACAGAGCAGCTGGGAGCCGTCACACGAGACGATTCTACTCGTCCATGGATACGCTGGTGGTGATGACACGCTGCCCATCACCGTGCTAAGAGATGGTAAGATTATAAGAGTAATCATGATATTGCAGAATTTTTTGATGCGTTGACTTGCTGTCACGACATGATTGCCAATGATGTAATAAGATTGCATTGTATTTATCATCCAAAGTAATTAGTTTAGTCTGATTTCATACTTACTTACATTTTATGGTGCGTCCATGCTTGGCGAACCGAGCACGAGCCGAGCCATGAACGAGCACACTGCGAGCACGATTCGCATAGCGTGGACGGGCTTGCGAGCCTCGAACGAGCATTCGTAGCGTGCTCGACTGCGCTCCGCCCGATTGTCAGTTTTTTCACGAACACAGGGATTCGCATCGCGCTCGTTGTAGGCTTGTTAAGTACGTCCACGCTTGAAATCGCGAGCAACGAACGAATCCTGTTCGTTCGAGGCTGGGCTCGTGCTCGCTTCGCGTAGCATGGACGCACCATTAGCTTAGAACAATAACATTCAAAGCATTGTCCTAGTTGATTAATGATTCAAGTCTATCTTATCGAGAAATTAGTTTAAAAACGACTGAAAAAGTACCTACCGAACATACAAACAAGAAAGCGAGTAAGTACATAATATAAAAAAAAAAAAACAATTTAGAAATCACCGCTACATTGTCTCTCCTTTTTGATTACGATGAATTAGGTTTTTTTTTTTTTTTAATTAAATGGGTTTGCGTTTGGCCACTGACCCGCCCATAAGGGGCGATGACGAAGCCTAAGATGAAACACGCTTACTCAGAATAAACCTATTCACTCTGGCCTTGAAAGTTCCTAGATTGTAAGCGTCAGGAAACACAGACGCCGGAAGCAGGTTCCACTCCCTTGCTGTCCGCATTATAAATGAGGATGCAAAACGCTGTGTCCGTATTTTCGGTATGTCAACAACGTACGGGTGAAAATTTTCCCGGCGTCTTGTGGTTCGGTGTAAAAATGGGGATGGTGGGATTAGGTTGAATGAGGATTCCTATAATGTTACTGGAAAAGTGGAAAACTCAGCTCAGACTCAGTGAAAGTGCTCGTTATCCTTCACATAACAATCTATGCGAGACTTGCATCGTGTTTGTTTGTTTGCAACATGCACTCCCACAGCTTTCTCCTACGTAATGCATTACCATGTTGCCATGTTGCGGTTCAGGTCAATACACCCAATACACTTTTAATCATCGCTTTATGCAGCAAATTATAGTACCTAGTCGTGGTGACATCTTGTTGAATCACCGATTACCTAACACGACTTGGATTATTTTATTAAATTAACTAATATGCTAATTCGTCTCCTTTAAATGTGCTTTAAATTTCATCGTATATGGGATATTTTGTAGTTCTTTGTAACTGTAGCAAATAGGTACTGTCTGTTGCATATATTTCATATCATCATCATCATCATCAGCCTATAATGTCCCACTGCTGAGCACAGGCCTCCTTTCACAAATGAGGGTGAAAGGGAATGGGCAGATACTCCACCACGCATGCCCACTGCGGATTGGTGTAGGTAGGCTAGTGGTCAACCTACTGTTGGAATTTTTAAAGCCGCCTAGGAGGCATCCAACTAGCTTAACGACTATCACAATTAAAACAAATTAAATTCATATACAATTTATTTTTTATTTTTTTATTCCAAACCGTATTATTATATATACCTATAAATATGTAATAATACTGTTTAGTGCCAGTGTCAGTTTATCCCAAACAATGTAAAATTCAATTATGATCTTTAATATCGTTTTGCTCTTGGCAGAGCGGTCGTGGTTACGTCGAAGAGTCGTTAGTTAGTAGAGGTGGACTCGGCTCTCGGCACGATCTCCCTCCATCTCTCTCTGTTGGCAGACTGTATTGTGCAGTCAGATACGCGGTTGCCTACTGGGGATTTCACTTGGTCAGGCCACGCGATCTGATTCCCTCCTCATTTCCCTGTACGACCACTCGTTCTATGGAGTCTTCGGCCGACAAACGCTGCGCTATGCCGAGCTCCTAGAGTATGGAGACGTTGGTGCGAAACTATCTTCCCCTTTTCCAACCCGCTAACTGTCCAGGTCTCTGTCGCCTAAAGAAAAATGGGGAAGTGTCCGCAAGAGCCTGACTTTCCCCAACTTCTCCATCGCAGTACTGGTTATGGCTATACGTCGTTTCACTTCATCTACTTATGCACCCGCCGTTAAAGCTCTGAGGTCGCAGTTCGCAGTCACTTCGGGGAATTGTTATTGATGCAATCCGCGATCTTGGTCTTAGATCGGTTTATCTTCAACCCAAACGTAAGGCTTACACGCTTCATTATGAAAAGTGCCTAATTATTCCATAAAGTTAGCGTTACTCGCAAATAAGGTGTTGTCATCGGCGTACCGTGAGTTCACAATTTGTATCCACCAATCACAATACCATCGGGAAAGTCTTCGAGAGTTCAATGAAGATATGAAGCTGCAAATAGGCGAAATTAAACCTCCTGGTCTCGGTAATATCTCCCGATATTCTCCCTATACCCTTTTGCCTTCTGTAGATAACGTTGTTATAGACATTAATTTAATATTGCAGCGTATCTCCGTCGCGGCGGCTACAACGTATTCATGCTCGAGTGGGGCGCACTCTGCCAGCCGCCGTGCTACGTGGCGGCGGTGCACAACCTGCGGCCGGCGGCGCGCTGCGCGGCCGAGGCGCTGGGCCTGCTGCGGCGCGCCGGCCTGCGCCCCGACCGGCTCACCTGCGTGGGACACTCGCTCGGTGCTCACATGTGCGGGATCATTGCCAACTATCTCACCTTCCGACTTAATAGAATTATCGGTAAGATCTTGTTCTAAGCAAGTGTTTGTTTATTACTTAGATACATGGCTCAAGACTATAAGCCAAGGTAACGCCACAACCATATTCTATAGGTCTATTCAGACCAACTCGGCAAGAGATTCTCCGCATTATTTTATGTACCTAACAAGCTACCAAGATCTTATGGCTCACTGTGTCAAAAGCCTCGCTGAACTCGATAAATAAAGCTACACAATATATTCGGCATATTCCAGAAGGTTGATGGCGGAGATGTAACCAAGCGACATACTATTACCATTATTGGATATCTAGAGCTTAGTTACGACTATTTAGGCTGTAGATTACAATATTCCTCGATATTTGTCTCTAGGTTTAGACCCAGCCAGACCTCTAATCAGGTCAGCGCCAGCACTTCGGCTAGACCCGGGAGACGCGCGCGCGGTCCACGTGCTGCACACCAACGCGGGCCGGTACGGGGAGGCCGCCAGACTGGGACACGCAGACTTCTGTCTCAACGGTGGAAGGAGCCAGCCCTTCTGCGAGGATACGCTTAGTGAGTTCAACGTGATTTAAACAATTAGAAATTGGTATTATTTATGTAAGTGATAACTGATGTAAGTCACTCTGTCTGTAGCAAAAAGTCTATAGGTGATTATTTATTAAATCATCTGCGAACATAAACGGTGTGCTACTTAAAGCAGTAGGGAAGATTGTTAATGAAAATATTAAATAAAAGTGGACCCAAATGCGAACCTTGAGGGACACGTGAAGTTACAGGTAAATACAAAGGGACTACTACCAGAAATTGCAACGTATAAATCTCTACGGTTAGAATACGAATTCTACAATGAGCACCGATTATAGGTGAAGGAATACATCGTGAGGAAAAAATAGTATGGTGGTCGGGTACTTTGTAGTACTCGCCTGCCCAAAGCACCAATCAGTGTGTTCCAACAGCTGCACTTGAGAGCCAGTTCCTTCGAGGCTTGGCGTGCTTACCACCTTCGGCCGCATCATCACTTACCATGCTTAGATTGCGTTCAAAAACACAGGCCTATACACCGTAAAAGAAAACACTAAATTGGCTGCTAAACACTGTTAGTAATGTGCAACGCTGGCCCTCGTCCTTGATCAGGGTAGAGAGAGACTGTCTTTTGGTACCCTTTAGCCAAAGCGTCGACTTTGCTGACTACAAACAACGTATTAAGAGTGCCCCTCGCGGCTTCGGCCTGACACTCCACCCCTCTCAAAAGGCGCCATCAACATTGAATTTTTCGCTCGAAATTGCTTTCGCATTTGGCATTTTGGCGCCCTCTGGTCACCTGGCGCCTAGAGCGACCGCTCCTGTCGTCGTACTCTACATCATCATATGGGTGCTAAAAAACGCAGGTGACACTTAGCTAGCTTCGTGTCGCTTCGGCAGAGTCTCGGTGGAGCGATTGAAGGGAGCAGGATCATTCATTCCATGATCGATACTCGGGATAATAGTACGAGTGCGCGGTAGTCGCGTGCCGAGGAACCGTCTCACGTTTTGATATTGTCCATATAGTTTAATATTGTAGTCTGTATACGCCCAGTGAATAATTGAAAGACATTGAATGTGACTATAGTGTAAAGACGTTTATAGTAGTAAAAAACTACTAAACTGTTATATCTTATTGGAATCCCTTGATATAGGCCAGGCAAGGCCAGAGTGAATAGGCTTTTTCTGGGTAAGCGTGCTACATCCTCGGCCTCGTCTTAACTCCTCTTGGGGTCAGTCGAAGGTTTAACGCAAGCCCATTTAAGATAAAAAAAAAAAAAAAAAAAAGATATTCTCAAAGATGTCGTATACAGATCAGTGTCGGCGTCCTGTACCGACATATATGTAATGTATTGTCAATTGTGAGGTCAGACGAGGCGCTATGCAGCCACATCTGGTCGGTGTGCTACCAGGCGGAGAGCCTGTTCGTGAGCCGGCCGGCGGCGCCGTGCGGCCGGCGCTGCTCCGTGCGCGTGCCGCCCGCGCGCGCCGCCGCGCTGCCCGTGCCCATAGGCCAGCCCGCGCCCATGACGTATGTATACCATACCATTCTTCTTCTTCTTATTTTTAATTTTGGCAACCAAGCCCAAATTAGGGCTCATTTCTGCCAGTGTCGAGTTATATTATAGTTTTCAGTCACAAAAAATCACTTCACATTATAGTCCTCAGTCAGTCACCGTCCATAAAAGTCATGTTTTACTACAATGGTGGTCATTGTACTAAAACTCTACACGGACATTTTGAGACAACTTGAAAAGTCACGATACACATAATTCATTTCATTTCACTTCACTGGTGCACATGGATGATCTTTATTGGGAAAATACCACCAAAAATACACAATAAAACTCAAAATACACAAATTTATGAAAATAAAAATGAAAATGCTACGTCACTCTGCAAGTTCCCGCCAAAAAGTCACCATACCATTCTTCTTCTTAGTTTGGCAACCAAATACAAATTACGACTTATTTCTGCCAGTGTCGAGTTTTATTATAATTTCCAGTCACAATGAATCATTTTCATATAGTCGTCATTGTTAGTCACCGTCAATCATCGAGGAAAAATCTGAGTAGTATTACTGAACAGTCAAATTCCGCAGTGATTTTGCACAGATTTTTAACAAGGAACAATCACTGCATCGTGTTCTTGACTTGGCCAATCAAAGCGCATGTTTGTGTGACATATCCAATTCACGGACTATTTAACACAACTTGAAAAGACAGGATACAAGTAACGCAACGTCACTCTGCAAGCTCCCGCAAAAAAGTCATCATACATTCAATAATTCTTCAGGAGTATTGTTTGGAGGCTATTTTCATTCTATATTTCTTGAAAAGATTGAAAACCATGGTAATGTTACTGCTGATCACTTGGAATCGCACATCGAACAATTAACTCAAAGCCGTGCATTTTGTGTGAAATATACAAAAATGTCACCTTGCTGAGTTCCATGCCTGTTCTTCTCAATTGAAGGCCGACTTATGCACTGGCGGTTACTTCAGCTTTGACCATCATACGTGCCCTACTTGGGCCTCAATTGAATAAATGGCTTTACATGAAATTGTTCACTTTGTTGACAGTGCATCGGGCGCGTACTGCCTAGAGGACTCAGCGGCCCCGTTCTGTCCTCTATCAGGAATAAAGGAGGGGGACATGCGGTGCTGCCTCGAGGAGCAGTACGCGGCCGCCGCGACCGCCCCGCCCCGCACGCGCCCCCGCCCCCGCCCCATAGTGAGGCTGCGCGAGCGCAGGGGTCGCTCTAATACCACCGACTAAATATCCTCAATGGATTCTACCAAATGTTGGCATTGTTTTGCTGAACATCTATTCTGAGACAAACTAGGAAATCGCGTCATTTTTCTAGCAAAAGATATTCCGGCGATGAATGTGAATTTAAATATTGGATTGAAATAAGCGTAGGCTTTCTGTTTTGACCTGATCATGTTTTTGAAAGTGTACCGAGTAAGGAAAATTTGCCGCCGAAACTTTTATTTCACATTTTGGAAAACGCGCAAATGTTTGTATATGTCACCGTATGATAATAATCTACCTCGCGTAGTATGCCAATGTTAGCTGTCGATAAATTGTGAACAGTCTGATAATAATACTAAAATTAAAAACAATCAGCTTCAGAATTTTATGAATAATAAAATTTGACAAATTGTGTACCCTGCCGGTAAGTGCAGATTTGTTCACAATTTGACGGTTCGACATGAATAGATTATAAACTATCGAAAATTAATACGTTATATTGTAAGCTGTACGGTACCGTTCACAAATTTATCGGCAGTTTACAATCTCGCGAGATAGATAATAAAATATCGGTGTTCACAATCATACGGTGACATTATGGTGATTTGTGTATTTCGCCATTCATTCCAAAAAATTGTAATTAAGGCGCATCGTCGTCCCTACCATCAGCGTCATCGTCGCGACCTAGGACACTCGTTGTTCGTTTCACGCGAAGGGCATTGCGCGACGACTTGTTGCGAGCGGCTCGCGTACGCCGGGGCGCTACGACTGCCGACCTCGGTCTTAAAGCGGAATCCCGACGTTTCTACATTAATGAGCGATTATCAAAGCACAATAGACAAGTCTTTCATGCTGCTCGACATCTATGCCGAGAAAATAATTGGAAATTTGTATGGACGAAATTTGGCCGCACGTTCGTCCGCCAAGCTCAAGGGTCGTTTGCTCAACGAGTTAATAGTATGGATGATTTGATGCGTATTTTTGGTAAAAACTAAGTTTGTATGTAATGTTATATATTTGTATAATATTATTTATAAGTTTTTTTTGTTTAATCACTTGAATAGCGTTTTCTGGAATTCTAGTTTTTTCATAATAAGTTATTGGACGCGCGCCCCATTTGCCAGCCAACGATTTAATAAAATATCGGTCAATTTTAGAGTGGCTTATTTATGCATGCTTTTATACAATGATGTTACATGTTGCTATCGTGCTTTATTTAACAACTTTTTGATTTTTATATTTATATTTGAATTTCTATTTCTTTACCGTAAACAATATCAGTTTATTTATACGTGCTATATTTGTTATTTACGTACATTTTTAAGCGGGGTTTTGTTATTTTGTCAGTTAATTTGTAATGTTTTTTGTGTTTGTCGTGATATGTGCAAATGTCCCAATCATACAAAATTACATCTAAAAACAACCCAATGTTTCTTTTTAAAATGCAGCGATGTATAACAAAAATAAGTTACTGAGAGTTAGCTTATTCAATGCGGGTTCATTGAGCACGAGACATGAGGAATTTATAAGAGTTTTAGAACACCATGCGGCTGATGTAGTGGCGATAAACGAAACCTGGTTAAGGAGTGGGGAGGAGGGTCGCGCGCCCACCGTCCCCGGTTACAGACTGCGACATATACCGCGTCAGGCATCCATCCGCTGCCGGGGCGGAGGTGTTGGATTTTACATCCGTAATGGCGTCAACGTACGTACTCGTGCGCACCCTTCAAGTCCTAGCGTCGAACAAATATGGATATCATTAACTGTGAATGGCATTAGTGTTATAATAGGTACCGCTTATCGCCCTCCGTGGCTTGATGTTGATATTTTCCTAGATGCTATTACCGAAACTGTAACTTCATTTGGCCGCTACGACCACATAGTTCTCCTCGGCGATCTAAATATTAACTTTCTGGACGGGTCTAGTTACAAAACAAAAAAGTTAAATGAGTTTTTACGTTGCACTAGCTTGTCTCAAGTTGTATCCCAGCCCACTCATTTTACGGACGCTAGTGAAACATTGATTGACTTGGTATGTACTGACACACCTACGCGACAGGTACAAGTGAATTATATTCCTGAACTTGGAGCACATGCTTATATCACGGTGGACTTAAATTTTAAAAAGCAAAAACCCTCTCCAACTCTCGTTATCTATAGACCATTGAAAGACATAATTTTTGAAAATTTTAATAGAGACTTAGAGGTTATAAACTGGAATCAAATAAAAGCATTAGATAATGTGAACGATATGATCGCACTTTTTAACGATATTATCAAACAGCTATTTGACCTGCATGCCCCGGAGAAAAAAATATCAATCAAAGAACAGACTTATCCCTGGATTACAGACACTATAAAGCTCATGATGCAACTTAGAGATGACGCACACAATCGATTTCGTAATTCTAGAAATGAGGCCCATAAACAGTATTACAAAGACTTAAAACGTACTGTGACACAGGCTCTTTTAACAGAACGTCGTGTTTACTTCGATAAATACATCAACGCTAACTTAAAAAATCCTTCTCATCTTTGGAAAAATATAAAAAAAACCGTTTTTAATAATAAAAATAACTCTGATATTCCTTTCCACCTCTGTAACCCTGAAATCATTAATGATAATTTCCTGAATGTCCCCGGCTCTGTTCATAATGATATTTCCGAATTAACTTATTATGAGTTTAACAGATTCTGTGAAAAATCTTTCAAGCTTACGCCCGTCTCTACAGACCTCATACTCAGAGCATTACGCATGCTTAAATCCAACGCTAAGGGAACGGATGATATAAGCCTTGAGATGATTATTTTAACTTTACCGCATAGTCTAGAGGCGATTGCTTGCATAATTAACACGTCAATATCTACTTCTACGTTTCCCGACCTGTGGAAAGTGGCGGTTGTTAGGCCCTTACCGAAAGTAACAAATCCTAACAATTTCAAGGATCTTCGTCCAATAAGTTTACTTCCATGTTTATCCAAGGTCCTTGAAAGAGTGGTATATGATCAGGTAGCTAACTTTGTGGAAACCAATAATATACTACCACAGGTCCAGTCAGGTTTTAGGAAGGGTCGAAGCACTTCTACAGCATTACTTGATGTCACAGACAATATTCTTAGAGCTCAAGATAAGGGTATGGGCTCTATTCTGGTCTTATTGGATTTTTCACGTGCTTTTGACGCAATAAATCCCACTCTTCTTTTATCAAAGTTAAGTTACTACGGATTTGATAATGGCGTCACTCGATGGTTTCACAGCTACCTACAAAACCGTTCGCAATTTGTCGAAATCAATCAAAGTGGTTCGAAATCTGTTTCCTCTCATCGCCTTCTGTTCAGAGGAGTTCCGCAGGGCTCCATCCTTGGGCCCTTGTTGTTTGTGCTCTACAGTTCTGACATAGTGAATAATATAACTAACTGCCGTTTTCATTTATATGCAGATGATTTACAACTTTATATGTCATTTCATCCAAAGGAAGTAACTGAGTCAGTTAAGAAAATTAACGACGATCTCAAACGTATTACTATATGGTCAACTAAGAACTCTCTGGTTTTGAACCCTAGTAAATCAACATTTCTGATCTTGGGTACGAAAAAACAAATTAATGATATTAGTTTATCATCTCCTAATATAAACATCTCAGGTGAACCAATTAATAGCACTAACGTGGCCCGTAATTTGGGTTTATTAATGGATAGCGAATTACGCTTCGAAAAACATATAACAGAGTCGGTGAGAAATTGTTTTTATAGGTTAAAAGTTTTGTACCGCATAAGAGACTGTTTGGATGTTAATCTTCGAATCAGCCTCTGTGAGTCTCTTGTGCTTTCTAAATTAAATTACGCGGATACTGTTTATGGACCCAGATTACTACGCAGAACAGAGAAACTTATTCAGCGTGTGCAAAACGCTTGTGCTAGATTTTGCTTTCATATCCCCCCTAGAACTCATGTAACACCATTTATAAATAATGCTAAGTTGCTTAAAATGTCATGGAGGAGAAACCTACACTTTGCTACTTTACTATTTGGGGTGATCAAGAGTCGTAAGCCAGAATACCTATTTAGTAAACTATCATGGATCCGCGATCAGAATAAATATCAAACTAGAGCTTCAGAATTCCTATTATCAACCCCACGCCACGGCTCCGCTGCCTTCAGGGGATGCTTCAGCTACGCTGCTACAAAGTGTTGGAATAATTTGCCACCACCATTGCGTACCGTAAATACAGTCCGGCTATTTAGCACAAAATTTAAAGCCTACATACTCGATTTACAACTAGACGACCAACATAAGTAGTGGTGGCTGTGGCTTTCTAGGTGCTGTGGGTCTGCTGTACTGCTTTAGTATTATAATAGTTTTTATTTTATTTTTGTTATTACTTGTTTTTCCTTTATTAGCACATTTTCATTTTTTTATTTTTTATTAGTTCATTACTAATAAAGTTTGTCTAATGTATTCCAAATCTCCAATGTAATCTCAATCTCTGATTTTGTAAGCGTATTACCAATATAATATTAGCTTTTTGTAACTGTGTTATTGTTTAAGTATATATGTATAAAGTCATAGTAAGTAGTCTACTTTCTCTGTATTGTTAGCAAGATGTCCGTAACATCACTGACTGGCCTTAGCAGAAGACCAGCGCTGTGGTACAGATATGTGCTGCAGCATAATGCTGAGCTGTAGGCCATATTTGTCCCCCATGCATAATATTGTGTTTTAACTATGTGTACTTTTATTTTTCTTTTGTATCTTGTTTGTTGTTAATAACGTTGCTATTTTTTTCAATTAATTGTGTGTAACTTAGATATAATATTCCTTTATGGTGGGCAAATAAAATTATTTCTTTCTTTCTTTCTTTCTTTCTAATTAAGTAGTTTTTAAAATAATAAAGAAGTGGAGCCAAAGAATTTCTTACCATTTTGAATAAATTTATTTATTTTTATAAATAATCGTGTTTTATTTCTAAGGACATTGAAATTAAATTCTGCATATTAATTACATTATATTTATAGGAAAATTCCTAACTAAATCACATATAGCAGCGCTAAAATTGTGAACAAACAAATAATGCTACTTACTATGTATACCAGTAGCATGGAATAAGAAATATAACTACTATACAGAAGGTTCACTCCCTAATAGAACTTGTGTTTATGTACAAAAAGATATCTACAAACGCGTCCCTTTCTATCGCATAGCTCTATCTCTTTTGTGGGCTTCTCAATGGATCGGTCGTGGCCTTAAGTAGGTATATTTAAGTACATAAGCTACGAATCACACAGAATTATCTAGGTATCATGAAATAATTAATATAGGTACATGGGTATAAAGGCGAATTTTTATAAAAACCACTTGGCAACTATTGGTTCCAAAAAAAAACGTATTATTTCCACTAAGGAATCGTAACGGGTAATAATTTTATTAAAATGAATGCCAATTAAACACTCACTGCTACAGTCCATTTTGTAGTACTTATCAAACACTTAGTTCTGCTGTCAGCTCTTGTTATTAGACATGAGTAGAGAGAGTAGAGCAGCCTTCTCTTTCTCCTTCTTTCTGACGACGTCTAACGATCTGTTTCGCCAAGAACTCTTCCTTAGTTTGATGGGTCGGCTGCCTACATAGCGACCTGTAAGTAAATAAGTACCTGGGTGTTAAAAACGCGTTTTCCCAAAGGTGAATATCTAGAGCTAGATCGATTTTTCGCCCCCGAAAACCGTCATAATAGCAAATTTCATTGAGCTGTTTTAGAGATCTCAAAATATTGCTCGTTTAATAGCTGGCATCTTTTCAAAATCAAAGTTTGGTCTTCTTAAACAATTAATCAATTACACTATTATAATTTTTTGCGTTTTCATAGTTACTGTTAACTATTACTGTAAAAGTTAGTCAACATAATGAAGCAAACATAGGTTTTGAAAAGAAGCCATCTTAAACAATCCAACCTATATAAAATGTTCCTTTCTATAAAGCGGTTTTTTCTTTTTGTTTAAACGAGCTAATCTCCGGAACTACCAATCGGATTCCAAATCTGTCACTGTGTGGAAGCTACATAATCCCCGAGTATTATATTATAGGCTATTATAAGTATAGGCTACTTCTTATTCCGAGAACGCGGGTGAAACCGCGGGGGACACTGTACTGTACATACAAAAAAAAAAGCTTTATAAAAATTGGAAACTGCTTGTAAACTTACCATCCATTTCCTTCATAGCCTTGATGAAATCCCCGGGATCCTTGAAGCTGACGAAGCCGAACCCTTTGCTCTTGTTGGTTCGTTTGTCTCTTACCACTTTAGCTCTCTGGAATGAGCTGTACTTGCTAAAGGTGCGAGTCTGTAAGTTATATTACACAATTAGTTATCAGTGTCATATACTCACAGACCCTGAAGGCCAAGTAAATGGCTTTGACATTGACTTTTGACTTTGACCAATAAGACTAATAGACACCAACAAAGTTTTGCATGAGAACACGATCGTAAAAATAATAATAATAAATTTTTATTTTTATTTTCCTTACTAACTATAATAACAATTTATACAATAAACATGACATGGCATTTTAAAGTTTGTAGGAGAATCCAAGCTAAGCCGGAGCCTGTGTTAAGGAGCATATTTTAAGGAGGAGTATAAGAATAAAAAAGTATATAAATATAGTGTGAGATCGCTAAAGAAAGGGATGCTATTACAAACAAGAGCAAGTAATTATTATGGGGAGAGAACCCGTCAATATGTAGTTCCAAGATTATACAATAAGTACCGTGTATTGAGAGATTCGAATATTAAAAGTAAACATGGCTTGAAACGTAAAACAAGGGAATTGTTTTTGCCAAAAATTGTCTAAATATGTATTTGTTGAAGTGGGGTTTGAATTCGTGTGTAAAATAGAGGATAATCAGTGTTATAGTTGAGATAAGAGAAAGGTAGTGAGCAAATGTACCTACTTATAATGTGATCATGTCATTGTATTGATTGTGTTGCAAGGACATGCTGATTATGAGTATGTAAGGTACGAGATGTGTCAAGAGCGTTACGCCTACAAATCGCATTAGCAGTTTGGCGTTGTTTTAATTGTGTAAATTTTGGTGATGGTTGGGTTTAATAATTATTAAAAAAATAGGATGAACAGCCTCTTCCACCTCGGACTATTTTAAGTTATGCAGAACATATGCATGCAGAATGTATGTAAACATGATATTAAGAGAAGGATACATTGAAATCTACGTAAAATATTAAGTGGTTATGTGATCAGTGTTGAGAAGTATGTGGGTATGTGGTACACCCCCGTGGGGGTGTGTTTGTATGTATGGGGGTGTGTTTGTATGTATGGGGGTGTGTTTATGTGACTGATCGTCAAAAAAGTATGCACTAGTATAAGCCTGATGATTAGTGCAGGGGCTGGTCTGCTTAAGTTTGCCATTTACTTATAAAATAAATAACTGATAATGTTTATAAATGATTCAGTTTACTTTGTAGTTTTTGCCGCCGGGACACGCAATTGTTTACATCAAGTATGTTAGTATAAAATAGGGGTTCAGGGGTTGTTTTTTTTTTATGTTTTTATGCTTGCGTATTTTGTAACAACATTTGGAAAAATAGCCAATAAAGTCAATAGTCCAAAAAAATATTTAAATAATGTAACCTTGCTGAATTTTCATGCCTGTTCTTCTCAGTTGAAGGCCGTCTTCTGAACTGGTGGTTCAGTATCTTTGACCATTTGACAAAATGGCTACTTTGACCCGCGGGGTGGAAAGCTAGTCGTATAATATTTATTTTTAATGTTTTGTACTAATAATATTCGATGCGATATAAAAACAAATATAATCTTTTTTAAATATGAAAACTAATATAATCTTTTTTTAATGGTTTTTTTTTCACTGTTAAAGTAATAGGGTAATACTTACAAGTAGTTCATCAGTGACGTCATTGCCGAGGTCTCCACAAAACATGCGGAAATCATCGTCAGACCAGTCCAGGAGGGTCACGTCCTCCCACACCTGACCACCCGCTGTCCTCACCACCTGACACATCAATACTATTAATATGAATGATTTATTATTATTAATAAGGTATCGCATAAGCGCTCAAGTATTAAAGATGCTCCTAAATTTTGAGTGGCGTTTCAGTAGACTTTAGTTTTTTTTTTCCTAAATAGTTATTACTTTTTGTAAAAGGTTATTTTTAAAACGTTAGCTAAACGTTCACCCCCTTATTACAAAAGTCGAGTTGTATAAAACCCAGATTTTGATATTGATTTTGGGCCGTTTTTGTTATTTTGCATTATTGTAGTGCCTTATTAGGGCCCAAATTGAATAAAAGATTTGATATCGAATTTATGTTTGGTCCCGGACCAGCGATATTTTTTGGCAATACAACAAATTTATCGACAAAACCATCTTCAAACAACGTCTCCTGTTGAAATTCCCGACATTTTAATTTTCTTATTTTATTTTAGATAGCTGTTCAGTAATATGCGATTTCTTTGCCTCTAAATACAGATACTGAATTTTAAGCTAGTTCGATATCGCTAGTCCGGGACCAAGCACACTGTATATAAAACCTGGGTTTTACTAGACTGTACTTCAACCTCTTTTTTTATGAGCAGTATCAAAAAGCCTCAATAATATTAATTTTTTAATTCATTGGCTATGACAAAAGGTATTCATACTAGAAACGCAGACGAAACCGTTTGGGAAAGCTAGTCTATACATACAAATAAATAAAATTGAAGTGTCTGTTTGTAATGTCATAATAACATCTTTATACTAAATACATACCAAAGTATATATACAAAAGGTATATCTACAAAACATAAAAAAAAAACCTTCCTTTTTTGGTCTGGTTAATCGCCGAAACAAGTGGACCGAGTTTGGCGGGACTATAACTGACAGATAGCAGATGTTATAAGGAAAAACATAGTCTACTTTTTTTTAGATAAATAATAACGTCGAAACAAAACATACTCGGGTGACATTAAATATCAAATAGTTTAACAAACCTTTCTATTCTTCTTCTCCTTCTTGGTTTTAGGTTGTGTTTCGGGTAGTGCAGGAGTGGTGGTGGTGGTGTTGGAGATGAGCGGGGCCGGCGGCGGCGGCGGCGCGGGCGCGGGCGCGGCCGCCGGCTCGCCCTCCGCCGCCGGCTCGGACCGCACGGCAGCCGCCGCCTCGCGCTTCTACAATACAACTTTAAACCTTAACTTCTACACCATTGAGTTGGAAAATAAAGCAGGCGGTGGCGAGCTAAAACTACCCTAAATCATCATGGAGGACAAATCCCTTTGGAGTAGGCATCATCATCATCATATCAGCCTATGGATGTCCACTGCTGAACATTGGCCTGCCTCAGTCTGAGTCTTCTCAGTTCGAGTTGTATTTGGAACCGGAGTACAGTCATTTTGTTAACGTTCATAAGTACATAAGTATATCAGGGCTTAAATTGAATAAATACTTTCTGCATTTGGCCAATTGAGTTCCACTTCAATGGTTGCTTGGATGCAAGCGGCCCAAACCCGTGCGACTCTGACCAGGTCGTCGGTCCACCTGATAGGAGGTCGTCCCACACGTCGCTTTCCAGTACGTGGTCGCCATGAGAGATCTTCGAGTGATGTGGCCTGCCCATTGCCACTTCAGCTTACTAAATCTACGAGCTTACTTAGAACTCTATGTCCGTCGTTTTCGTTCTCATTTCGGACCCTGTCATGTAGAGAAATTCCGAGCATAGGTCGTTCCATAGCTCGCTGAGTGACTCGGAGCTTATTTATACTTATCATTTTTATACGAAGCAATCCAATTCCGCACTGACAAATTTAATCAGAAAGCATTTTCGGTTGTGGGAAATTGGCAGAATAAATTTCAACAAAATTAATGTCTTTGCGCTTTTTTTGGTTAATTGTTCGATATCATCAGACTATACTGTCGGACTGGCTGAGCACAGGCCTCCTTTCACTAAAAACTAAAGAGAGTGAAAGGGAATGGACAGATACTCCACCACAAGCCCACCATTAGATTGGATTCCCAATAATTTAATAAATTTTAAGCAGCCAAAAGATATTATTATGTAATATTAGTATTATTAAATAATATTTATAGTAATAATTATGACCTTACCCGTTTCCGACTCTCGTGTTTTTCCTTTTTCTCATCATCCTTCGGCTGTTTGTACAGTTTGGGTGCAGCCGAGAGCACTACCGGCTGTGGCTTCGGCGGCGGTGGCGGGATCAGCTGTGGGCCCTGCATCCCCGGCCGCAGGAATGACATTGGGGGGAAGCCATCAGGTGGACCAGGGGGCCGGAGACGTTGCACCTGGGTAACATTATTAACTGTTGAAAGATAGAATGATTTCTTGCATGTGATCAAAAACATTGTACAATCGAGGAAATCAATATGTATACTATATACACTAAGTGAAATTAAACAAAGATTTTCTCTTATACTATAAATAAGAATCTTTTAAAATATAGGTACTTTTATTTTTTCTTTTAATATTACAACATTTGAATCTGTACAGTGCATAAAAATGGCTTTTGGATTTTACAAAGTTTCAAATATTTATGTTCTTGGCCATTTACAGTAGAGTATCAGTAATCCAGCAGTATTAAGAACTAGGGGGTGCATTATTTGATTGTACATAAATAACCATAATTATGTCAATAAAATAAAGCATTTCATAGAAAGATATCAGTGACATTTATAAAATGAGGCGTGAGCAGAGGGTGCCGTATTACTGGACTTGCCCAACTACTGATGTGCCAGATTAGTGAGACTCTACTGTATTTTTTTATTAAAATCATCATCATTTCACCATCAGTATTTGGAAAAGAATAATGAAAAATGTGGCTCACCTGTGGTGGCACCATAATTGATGGGGGTGGAGGCGGTGGCGGCACTGTAGGATACATCATGCTGGCCGCCAAGGCTTGAGACTCAAAGGGCGGCATGAGCGGTGGAGCCACGGCGCGCTCCAGCTGCTGCTGAACCGCGCCAAAGGTCCCAGCGCCAATCACCGCCCGGACTGCCCCCATAGCCATGTCGCCGCCGGAGATCTCCGCTTCAAACCTGATGAATATGATGCTCTTATTCTTTCTTTGTTTTCATTTAGAAGAATGTTATTACATGGTTATTACGGTAAATGCACCTTGAACTTTCTTAGAAGTCTCAAGTGCATCCTAAATAAACAAAACTCTAATCAATAGACCGTATGGACCGATCTTTTTTCATCACAACTTTATAGCCACTCACCTAGACATTTCATCTTGCATTTGCTGATATTTCGAGGAGTCCTCCATATTTCAACTCCAAGCTTAACCTTAAAAAGTCCAAAATATTTACGTAGAAACTAGAATATAAAATTACGCCACTAAATATTGCTTTCCTTGATACATACACATTGACGCATTTTCAGGAGAATTATTTTTAAAATAGAATAATTACAGAAAGAAAAATCGACATCGACCGATAAAAGATAACTAACACACACACACACACACACACCAGTGTTACCAGATAAATAAAATGAACTACCGTGTTAATGGATTAAAAATACCGTGTTTCAGACTCAAAATACCGTAGACATATTTGAAAAATACCGTGTAAAAAACAAGAAATATACCACAGATATTAAATATTTGTATTTATAAATAATTAACAACTTTCTTAATCATCTAAAACAAGAACTTCTTGGTCATATTATATAGCTGCATTCATTTTTGAAAACATATTCTTATCAGGCACAAAATCAACTCAGAACCGCGTTCGGTCGTATAGAGGCGCGTTCGAACCGCACCGAACTTTGTTATTCTTATTAATAGTGGTTCGATATTTCGGGCCGAACCAGGTTCGGTCGTGTGGTAATGCTTTGCGGTTCTGCGATAGAAGCATTCATTATTAAACGACCAATTTTGATTATGGTTAGACAAGCGGAGAAACTACTAACAGAAACACTTTTGCATTTAGTCGTATTATGATCACTTGATATGAACTATATTTTATGGGAAATCCCCCGCGCGTCGTAGTATTGCCAAGCGAAAAAAAAATGCGTTTCGTTTTACTTACATTTTTTGACCAAATTTTACTTACATTTTTTATTGGCGGTCATCATTTTTTTAAATTACACGGTAGTAATATTTAAAATTATCGTAGAAAATTACACGGTAGTGGATCACTACCGTAGACCGTGTATTGGTCAAAAATACCGTGCATCTACGGTATTTACCGTGTACCTGGTAACACTGACACACACAGATCAAGGCAGTGTTACCAACTGCTAGCTTTGGCCAGTAGCTGCAAAAAGTTTGCTAGATTGCCAGATTTTACCCAAAAAAGTTGCTAGAAGTAGCTAAATGTTACTTAGTAGGTAAATATAACAATAAAAAATCAATCAAACACGAGAGTATTAAAAATCAGTAAATTACCTACCTTTTTTTCACAGATTTATTATTTCCATTTTCACAATAATATATGTATTAAAACAGCGAGCATCAGTTTTAAATTGATAAAACAACACAAGGCAGAAGTACCAGAACACAAGTAGCACAGACTTTTATAGGATTAAAATACGGTTTGAATGAAGAAATGAAACTGAGAATACCCGGCCATCGACCTATATCCTCACCCAGAATCATAGGGTCGCGTTTAGTATTTTTCTTTCGAGATACAGTGCCCTATTACGAACTCTCGAAAGTATTAAAATGTAGCTACAAGTTTCATAAAATTATAGCTGCCTAACACCAAAAAATAGCTAGATCTAGCTATAAATTAGCTAAGTTGGGTCATAGATGAAGAAAGAAAAGGTACTCTACTCTATGGTCGTACTGTCAATGCTTTAGTGTCAAACACAAACAGTCGTCAATTATTATCAGAAAATGTGCATAAATTAATGTGCACTCACGCATAATAGTGTGGTTTATTGTCCAAAAATGATAGACGAAGATAACAAAACATTGTGGTGCGGTAATATACCGGAACAAGTCACGGAAGAAATATTGTATGAACTATTCTTGCAAGTTAGTGTGAAATTCTTACATAAATTACTTACCCTCTTTCTATTGTAAATGATGATGGTAATTCTATTTACTTTGCTAAATGATATGATATTTTATCCCACAGGCTGGCCCATTGGAGAAAGTGAGGATTGCGAAAGATAGAGACGGTCGGCAAAAGAATTTTGGCTTTATAACTTACTGTCATGAAGTATCTGTTCCATACGCCATGAACTTGTTTCGTGGTACGTCGCTGTTCCATAGAACCTTGGTATTGCAGAGTAGAGGACGTATTGCATTGTTGCCACCACCAATAAGATGCTTCGGGCCTGACCCATCGTTAGACTTTCCCACCCAGAACAATGTTGCGCAGCAATTCGCAGATATGACCGAAAAGCTCAGAGATGATGACTCGCTGCCAGTACATACAGTCCGACAAAGTCATGACTTGAATGACAAACTTGTGTTAGCTAGTTTGCAGGGTAACTGGTCACATAGGCATCATCCGTACAGGCCGAAAGAGAACAAACCGCAAAGGGATGATTACAGGTTTAGAGATAACCATACTGATAATTATAAAGGTAATAATCGCAATTGGCGGGACAGAAGGAACCATAAAAAAGGTGGTTATCATAGAAGAGACTTTGACTGATGTATGATTTTTATCTGATATTAAATAAAGTTGTGTGTATGTATGTCTGTTATAATAATTAGAGTATTTTACAAAATATGATCCTGTTGGATTGAGTTTTAATGATTATCCATTTAACTAATGGATATTAAAATAATTTTTGGTTTTATTGCTCTAATTGTACATATGTCTTTATGTATTTCAACACTAATTAAGGTGTATTAAGAAATTTTATGAGACATGCAACATTCTCAAGTTGCAAAATAGATAAACTATACATAGTATAGTAAATATGTAATTATGTTTCTGTTAACATATTGTAAGTATAATGCCATACACAGAGATGTACAGTCGAGGACATAAATATGTATACACTTAGTAAAATTCAACAACGGTTTCCTCTTAAACTACTGATTGAAATTATGAGATATTATAAAGGCAGAATCTTCTAACATATACTATTATAATTTGTGTAATAGTTTAACACTTAAATGTTAAAACATGCGAGAAAATTGCTTTTGAATTTCAGAAAGTGTATACCTATTTATGTCCTCGACTGTACATTATAATTTAATGAAAGATTAAAGTATCTCTGAATATGTTTATTGAATATCTATAGAAAGGGACAGGTCTAGAGTTAACAAATCATTACACTTATTGACATCTCGGAGTATGGCAGTAATACTTGCTTATTTCTTACTGAAATTAATTTTCAAAGAATAATGTTATCCATCTACATGAGCCAATTTTGCGTTCTGTTTTTAGTTATATATATGTATGTATCTGTATCTTATCTCTATTATAAAAAAGCAAAATGGTATTGTTCAATTATAAATGTAAATTATGTTCATAAAAAAAACTTATAAAATTTTAAAATTACTATTTTTTTAAACTGCATTTATAACAAATACAGTGACAAGTCACTTTTTGTGCAATCATAATAATGAGAAGTACAATTTATAGTATATGTTTTATTAAAATAGTGATGAACTTTCAACGCTGTTCATTTAATACTAATCCATCAAAATACCCTCTGACTCCTCCCTGAAATGAAATTATTGCTTTAAAAAGCTGAAATATAAACAAAAAGACCAAACTAATGTAGCAATATAATACTTACAATTTTATGCTTGTACCTATGTGAAATATATCCATAAATGTCATAAATAAAAGCCATTGATACAATATAGAATACAAGACTCAAAAGCTTCTCTTGCATGTCAAATATATCGGACGTCAATATTTTGAACACGACGTAGGTGCCCAGGAGTCCGCGCACTGATAAGAACATCAGCAAATATGTCACCTCCACTATCTGATATATTATGGTTTTGGTATAACCTTTGTTTTTGAGGAACCTGCGTGGATAACATTTTTTTAATATTTGATAGTGGGTTGCAATTATTTTTGACCATATTCTCAGCTCTCAAGTGCAGTTCTGATAACTTATCTGCATCATAACATAACTGCACTTGAGAGCCAGTGAGCTTTATGTAGGTAGAAAATAAGGGGAACTAATTTTTTGAGCTGTTATTTAAATATTCGAGATGTTATTATGATCAGTTGAAAAAAATAATGAGCAGTTATTTTATTTAATGGCGGTTGAATAATTCTTGCGACAGTAAAACATGGACAGTATTAAAAAATCAATTAGTCGGTTATTTAATCATACAATGTCAATTCTAAAAATAATTGAGCAGTCCAATAACTGAATGAGCGGTAAAAATGATGGAATGAGCGGTTCGATAAATAGTTCGGCAGATCATAGCGAGCGGTGACAATTTTGATGAGTTTAAAGAGCAATTGTTCAATAAATGGGAAGTTATATTGCCGCAAAATAAAGAAGAATGGACTCAAGGAACATGTACTTGCCCAAACTTTTATAAAATGTATATGTGTAAACATATAATTGGCCTGTCCATACGCTTGAAGTACGCCGTACCTCCAGTTGAAGCTAAAAACATTCCTCTCGGACAAAAAAAGAAGAGAGGCAGACCGTCGAAAGCCAAACCTGCTCTTATTATACGATAAGTTTATTTTAGCTGCTACTAAGCAAATTCTATGTCATTTTAATTACTTAAGTATGTTTTGAATTACGAATAAAAGCTCCAATTATTATTATAAATTTTTTTTTATTTAATTCCTTCAGTCAAAGCAAAAGTAATTTAATTTTTCATTACTATTTAAGTACTGTTTTTAGGGTTCCGTATCAAAAAGGTAAAAAGGAACCCTTATGGTGCGACTTCGTCCGTCTGTCCGTCCGTCCGTCACACCGCTATATCTCGAAAACTACTTTATTTTTATTTTATTTTATTAGGAAAACAAACAGCATTACATAGTAAATTAGTAGAACATTACATGAACACAAACAAGCCTAAATAGTTTTCACAAATAGAACAATAGGATAGTTTATCTGTGCATTAACACTATCTAATATTAAGTACCAAACACTTTGAATTTGAATTTTGAACATACTTATATAAATAAAATAAATAAATAAACGAACATTGAATTACAGCAACATACAGCAACATTATGAATGTGAATAAATCAATAGCAATTTAAAATAATGTAAAGGAACCTTTTATTGAATACATGACCAACAAACAACTCATCTATATGGATTAAATACTATAAAAAAATAAAATAAAATAGAAAAACATGCCAAACAATTAACCAATAACAAAAATGTTATTCAGTGACCTTGCCAAAAAAATCATCATAAACCATTTTCTTGAAGAAATTATGCCTTTCAGTGAACAAGTCGACGCGTTCAGTATAATTCTGATTAAAACTATTGCACACTCTTAGGAAAAATGAATTTTGGCGGTAATTGGATGAGCATGGTGGTGAATAAAGTTTTAAATAGTTACGTCTAGTGAGTGCTCGAAATGGAGTTTTAAACTTGACTGCAGACAGGAGTTCTTGGCAATCTAGTTTGCTAATCACAATGTTATGAAGAAACGTTAGATCAGCGGCCTCTCTTCGTTTCGAGAGGGGAAGCAGATGATGATGCTTACAACTGTCTAAGTAATCGTATATATTTATCTTAAATTTAAAATTTATGAAGCGCAGAAACTTCCTTTGAGTTTTTCGATGGTGTCAATGTAAATGTCGTAACGGGGATTCCAGATTTGAGATGCGTATTCTAAGTGACTTCTGACCAATGAACAGTAGAGAACTTTTAGCGACTTTACCGATTTAAAATCTTTTGTAGTGCGAAATAAGAACCCCAGTGTCTTCATGGATTTAGAGCATATATTGGCAATGTGTTTATCATATAGCAATTTGGAATCTAGGGTAACGCCAAGATCTACAACATGGTCTTTTCTAGAGAGTATCTGATCATTGAGTTTATAGTCACAAAGTAATGGATTACGATTTCTTGTAAAGGTGATACAATTACATTTGCTAGTATTTAGGTCCAACTTATTTACGATACAATAATCAAGCAACCTATCCAAGTCCTGTTGCAGAAGAGAGACCTCATTGTTTATAGAATTGCTTAGAATGAGATTTCTTACCGACAAATTCCGATTTATTACTGCCCACACGTAACCGCTCGTTCAATAATTTTTACCGCCCATTTAATTATTCACTGATCCATTTCATTATTTTTTATTACTCATTTTTGTTTACTTTACTGCTTAGTTTTAACTGCTGAACTAGTTATTAAACGTGCCATTTATAATTTTTAACTGACCAAAACCGCTATTTACAACCGCCTCTTTAAATCAGTGCCGAAAATAAGTACCGTACTAGGTAGGTACAATGTTTATGGCTTATGTTCCGATGTTTTCAATTTGCAATTTGTTCTTCTTTTCAAGTGAATAATTAAAATATTCAAACTACAAGGTACAAACACTTTTGTTATTATCAAAATGGGGCTCTGCCAAAAAAATTTGGGAACAGCTGCCCTACACTACGCGTGTTCCGTAGTCTAAAACCTAGACTGACCAAGAAATTACTTAAAGGATTTTTTTAAACGTAACGACTCTAAAGCGTTCGACTCATTAATCGTTGCGTGAACGATTAGGTAGGTAAGTATTTATTTTATTTTTACCTAGCCGAGTGCGCTATAAATTAAGTCAATAACCTAAATCCTAAATGGTTTTAAAAAAATGATTTTTGTGTAACGGTAGGCGGGGCGATCTATGATTTGATGATTACTGCTTGCTTGTAAGGTGTTTCAAATCTGACCCTAGTAGTACAATCAAATTACTCTACTAATACTCTATCTCCTACCACTAGCGGTGTGGGGTGGTAGCTAGGTACCTAAAGCAAATCGTAAGTCACGAACCATCTAGTTTGCAGTAGTGGATTGGTTACTTCCAACAATGCGAGGGTACAAGAGAAAGCGCAGCCAGTATATTCCTTCTGCATGTATAATGTGATGGCGACGAGGGCGCTAGCGTGGTGGCACAGCATCAGGGCGCTCTCGGTCCAGTACACGAGGCACCATAGGAGGTCGAAGGCGAAGTAGCCCCATGACCACACCATCAAAGCATATTGATGTGGTAGTACTCTCACTGGAAGATTATTAAATCAGCTAGATGAGGTACGAGACTGAGTAGAATGAAAGGAAATCTTAGATGGAAGTATGGGAGTGATATATTAACAAGTGGTTAACCTATTTTGTAAAAGGTTCTAGAAAATTGAGGAAGGAAAGGTCGGTACCGCGTGAGCGATGCTTCGTGTATTGCAAGCGTCCATATGGCTACGGTAACCGCTTACCATCAGGCGGGCCGTATGCTTCTTTAATGACAAATATCGTAATGTCGTATAAAAAAAGAGCAAAATCCGTGCAGCAGTCTTCGAGTGATGCTGTAAGAGCATATATAGGTACTTACATGATGTCATTTGATTTTTATTTTATAGACAATCTAATCGATAACGGTGAACGGTAATGGTAATGAACTTGATGTATTTTTAAACAAGACAATTTCCCGCGTCGCACGGGGTTTAAAATGAAGAAAATTGCTAGGTATTTCCTTACGCAGTATACCTACTCTAGCCTTTAAGTACCCACCCCAGTTCGTGAGAACCTGTATTTCAACTTATAGATACCTTTGTATGTTAAAATAGTTGTTCAGTCAGTTCTGGTTAGTGAATTTAGACTGGCTTATGAAAACTTACTGGTGAGTCGACAAGGCGATATATTTCGAACTCCACATTGTGTCAGGCCAACGATAGCCGCGACACTGCCGTGAAGTAATGTTACCGCCCTCGAGCGCCACTCAGGGCTCTGATCCGGTGCCTTCAGAGAGCACCACAAGTACAAAGAGCTCCAGAATGTAAATGATATCAACTTCAATAAGGACGCGGCCGATAGAGCTTGTCCAAACTCCATTCAAAACGGCATTTTGCTCAGTTGTAAATGAATTATTCATGGTTGGTGACCATTTTTGTTTTGGGTGTCTGTTTGTTTTGACTTGAAAGTACGGCGTTTGATTGATTGTTGAAATGGGGTGCGTGTGCGTGTGTGACAAGGTGTGACATTAATATCAGTTTTTGTTGATTGGATCACGTTGGTTTTAGTTTGTGGTCATGTCATTTATTTATAGTTAATGGGTTTTTTACACCATCAGCTTTTTTTTTTATTTAGTTAATTTTCCCTATTTGTTTCTTTGGGAAAGTTGTTTGTTATCATGTGTACAATTATGTGTCTAAGCGGTTACTAATTACCAGTCACCCTATATACCTACTATCCACTAAGAAGGGGTTTCTGGATATTTTTTATTAAAAAAATATTCCTTGGGTTTATTAAATATATGAATAATAAAGTTCCTCGTTATTAGTTTTTCAAGACTAAAAGGTGGTTTAGAGGGTGTTACAGTTTGTATGGAAGAAATCTACCGCGCGGCTTGAAAATCCGTATTAATACCTAATTTTAGATAGAAACACGTCTTTTTTGGGCTTCTTGAAAATCGATCTCTAAGATTTATAACTTAGATGTAGGTATAATTCAGGCTATATTGTCAAATCCAAAAACAGAACTCTCTAAAAAATTGTGTACTCTGGTAACTCTCCTTCACCAGTGACGCTCTTTTTATTCTAATTATTTCATTTATTTCTTTTATATCGTGTACTGTGGATAAACTAGGTGCATGATACGATGGGATTGACATGTCCGTGTGGACAAAAATCCCAAATAATAAAATAAATAAAAAAAAAAAAAAAAAGATTTATAATGATTCTAAGTGCTATCCGACGTTCGTAAAATTTGGCCTTAGAGGGAAATAAGTGACAATTTAAATTGCAATATTTATTTCTATTAAATCTTTACAAATTAACATGTAGGTACAGTATTAAAGTTCACTCCACTGGAGGATAACAATTTTACTCGAATTATTTACATTAATATCAGTATATAATGAACTGTTTAATTTTATTCATTATTTTTATAGTCTGCTACAAAAATACCTTTCGCACAATTCAGTCATATAACAATACAATAATATTTTTATTCTTAATAATAGTTGGGTAAGAAAAATCAATTAAAATACTAACACCTAATATATTAGGTAGGTAGGTAGCTACAAAACAAAACTGAAAACATAAGTATACGAAAAAAATACAGGCATCGAAAAATTCACCGAAGTATCGTGTAAAATGCTAGTAAAAATAAGCACCAAACAAAATGAGCCACAATGAACCTCCGTTTCAAATAAACGACCGTCCTATCGATACCGCAACTTATCCACATACTTTTCAATAGCGCGGTACCTACTCGGCGACATCGCCTCCTTCAGCATCTGTCGAAATCGCGAGTCCTCCGACAGCGCGAGGCAGAGGTGTCGCGCGTGCAGCCGGGTCTCGGCGTTGGCGTCGGCGAGCAGGTCCCCCGCCGCGCGCAGCACCACCGTCCGCGGCTCCGGCGGCAGCTGCAGGATCCGCGCGGCGCTGGTCTGCTGCACCAGGCGGGCCAGCGCGCGCGCGGCGGCGGCGCGCACCGGGCCGGCGCGGTGCGTGGCCCCCCGCCGCGCCAGCGCCACGGCCGCGCGCGCGCCGCTGCTGCCTCGCGCCACGCGCACCAGCGCGCCCGCCGCGTCGCCGCGCAGGAACCTGTTCACGTCGGCGCACCGCTCGAGCAGCGCCACGGCGGCCTCCTCCAGCTCCGGGTCGAGCGCGCGCCCGCGGTGCTCGAACAGGGCGCCCAGCGTGCCGCACGCCGACCGCGCCACCCGCGACCGCAGCGAGCGCACGTGCGCGCCCGCGCTGCGGACGGCCGCGCGCCAGCTCGCCGCGGGGGCGCGCGCACACGGATCACAAGCGAGCCGCTCCATCTCGGCGAGCTTGTTCACTATCACCTCCCAGTCCTCGTGGCGCGCCGGTACGATGCACTCGGCGAGAGCGTTGCGCACGTCCCGCTCGCTGGGCTGCGCCTGCGACCGCTCCTCGTACGCGTCGCTCGTCGGATCCGGTGTTTGATTTCTACTCCTAGCCGGGGTGGACGGTTCGCTTCGGCTCCTCGGTGGAGCGGGTGAGGATTTTCTGCTCGCGGAGCGGGAGCCGAGTGAACTTACCGGCTCGGCATCTAAAGATTTCGGCGATCTCAACTCCTCGAAGCTGGCGGCTCTGCTGACGTTCGACGGTGCCTCGACCCGCGATTCGACGCCGTGAAGGGACGGGTTGGACTTCTCGGAGTAGTCCTCCACGCGAATAGACGGCGAGTGCGTCGGCGGCAGCGGTGGCGGTGGTGGTTCCTCGGCTTCGTCCGCCGAAATATCTACCTCTGTGACATCACCGACGATGGTGACTTCTATAGGATTCCTCTCGTCGATTGTCTCGCTCGTCTGTTTATCGTTTTCATCGTAGCTGGTGAATGCGCTCGAATCCCTGTGAAAGGAACAGAATATGGGTAAGGTGGTAGGGTGAGTTTGTTTATGCGCGAGGGTGCGGGGTAGTCGTGGGTAGTTACCGCGTGTGTGGGGGCAGGTCGGCGACGAGGTCGGGCGCGAGGGGCGCGGGCGGCGGCGCGGGGGCCACGCCCGCCGGGCAGCACCACAAGCGGACCATGCCGCGGCGCCTCCGCGACTGACGTGACGCTCACTACCCTACTGGTGCCGTTAGCCAAACCACACTACCGACAGGGCCGGCCGATCAATCGCTCGCTATCCCTATGTTGATGAACTCACTGTTCTACCTGCATGTTATGCAGATTAGCTATGTTCTCGGTATCGGTAAAGAAGCCATTAGTCAACGTGTAGCAGAGTGAGTTGGCAAAGTGCCGCTATGACGAATAATAATCGTTTTAGTTTTGAAACATATCTTTACGTTTTGTTCGTATAATGAAGGCTTAACACACTCATATTATAAAGAGGTAAAGTTTGTTCGTTAGTTTTGCTGTAGGAAGTAATCTCTGGAACGAATGATCCGATTTTGGAAATTCTTTCACTACATAGAAAGCTATATAAGTAATCCCCGAGTGCGAGTTACCCCTGCGCGGGTAATACGGTGGAGGGCAGCTATAGTCCATGTAGATACACTACATTTACGTTGTCAATCACCCATTGTTGCTATATACTTATATGTAGGTAACAAATAACAATTTAAAGCCTTAGCATCGTCCAAGACCTATTAAATTGTTTGCTGAACACAAAGTAGAGCGATGTAGCGATACAGTAAATGGGTCGTCTCGTCGGTAGCTCATAAACGTTCTGAATGAAAGTGGGCCAATTATTTCAGTTTCAGTTTTAAAATGTAGGTTAGTTGTGGAGGCGGCACGCAATCACATCCAGTTTAATTCCTAATTCACACCACAGTGCGTGTTCGAAGTTACTTATGTTGAAGACTTCACGACGTCGCGTCGGTCGCCGTCTTCTTGTTGAGTGACATGGATATTTGGATGAGTTGAGATACTCAACTCATAATGTTTATGTCGAGTATCTCTATAATTATTTTATATTTTCATTTTTCTACCGTGTAGACATAAATCTAAATAGATAACGCAAGTTCCTCCATCCGTATGAAAACGTACGTGTAACTTTTTTTGTTCCTATACCATAATGTCACAAAATTGATTTAGTTAGGCTGTCCATAGACTTTTCAATAGACGTGATAATGAAGCTATCCTATTTGTCAGCTAAATACAATCGCTACACATCTCTGGTGGACATGCAGCCTTATGCGAGTTCCCTGTCCGTGCAAAACAGTTTCAAAAGAAGAACATTGTGCCCCATTTTTGCACATATTTTGACATGCGAAGTACATACACACGCGGCATCTATTTAGATGTATATCTGTGGTTTGACCGCAATCTCACCATGGTAAGTGATGATGTGGCCAAAGGTGGGAAGCACACAAAGCCTGGAAGGAACTGGTTCTCAAGTGCAGCTGTCTGGAATACACCGATAGGTGCTTGGCGACAGATTTTCTACTTGAGGATGGTGGCCAGCCAGGTGGATCCTAAAAAGTACCCTACCACCGTGTTATGGTTTCCTCACGATTTTTTCCTTCACCGAAAGCTCATCGTAGGATTCAAACCAGGGACCTTCGTCTCGGTATCCGACGTCACTACCACTGGGCTATCATCGCATGCATAGTAGGTACATTGCCTTACATTAAAATATGTTCACGGTTTTTTTATCCAACGAAGTCGGAACAAGTATACGGCCGCATTATGGTAAGCGTTTTCCGTAGCCATATGATAGTTACTATAATCTTTGGCCATATGGACGCTTGTAACAGATGAGGCAGCACTCATGTGTTACCGACCTTTTCCCCCTCCTCAATGAGCTCTGGCGACCTTACTTACTATTGTAAAATTAATAACCCACATTTAAGCAAATAAATGAAAATTAATTTATCTTTTTCATGTTTTACTTATTTTTGGACCGTAGGTATAATTTTCGACAAAAGTTAAAACGTTTATAAACAATTCAATAACTTCTAGAACAAGTGCTCGAAATGGATAGGTAAGTACTTATAATATCGAAAACAATTAATGATATATAATTACCCTAACCATTTGTTCTTGAACTTTATTTACCCTAAGATGTTAGGGCGGTCACCTCAAGTTCACATGAACTCATACATTTGTCATAGTTCATGATACCCGACCCGCCTACACTATGTAGATGGTGTAGATGTTTCGAAGACATGTCGTAGAGCTACGTAGCATCTCGTTACGAGTAAGCAAGATTAAGAAAGTATGGTCTCACTTTTATCTCCATGTGAGACCTATAGAACGTAACGGAAGAAAGAATTGCGCAATGTTTTTCTTCACGACTACGACGCATTTGCTACGAAAGAAAATGATGACTCGTAGAAGCTCGTAGCGGCGCAGTTAGCGTCATCATCGCGTAACTGCGTTGCCTAGCAACCACTACTGTTCACACCGTGTTCACACTATACAATTACATGGTAATGGCATCATAAATTCATTTCCACGTGTATAAAACAGCCGTAAAATATTCGGCTGTTGACATTTTCTTCGAGGTCAAACGAGGCATTTTCTCAAGGCGCGAATTTTGAGCAGTTACAGTTAACACTATCGATTAGCATTAGTCAGTCGTAATTGAGGTGGTTGACTTTGCCCATGAGTAGTACTCAATTGGTATTGTAATTGTATTTCCATAGATTAACATCGCAGTCTCCTAGCGGTCAGACTTTCCAATAAAATTGTACCTAATTGGAACGTGAATAAACTTTTGATTATTCAGATTATGAGTATTAGAACGAAATGTTTGCTGCATATTTGTGGTATATTGTTGCTATTTTAGTAATATCCAGGTCACCTAATTCCTGAGATTATTTACAACATAGTAATTCCTTGACCTCATATACTCTAACTTATGGCATAACATCATAACCATACATATTTTAATAATAAGCCACTCTCTTTCTATTACTGTAATGTAATGACTGAAATCAACATGAGTTTTATACTGTCCTCAGAAGATTTAAGCTTTTTCTCAATATTCAAGTATTCAAACTTCAGTTGGCATCATTGAATCTTGATCTTCCTATAGAATAAGATCGATTGTCATAAAAACAGTACCATTTATTACTGCAACTGTTAATTATTCCAAACAGGATCTCTCTCTGGATATGGTCTCCTAGGAATGTTTTTTCTGTAACTCCAAGAGCTGAAGTAGCTACCTATTACACTGGTTTGGTTAGGTTACATTATGATATCTTATTGTGAGAAATTTACATTAATTAATTTTACTCACTATAACAGGTGGAGATTTCGAAATGGCATATATGCAAAAAATTGAATTCTCAAAAAAAAATTTTCATACATTATGATCGAGCAAGGTTGACATTTTGTGAGAAAAGTTTAAATTTGAGAATTCAGTGTTGGTCCCATAGTAAAAGTTGTTCAGCAGGACTAATCCAACATAGGTGTCGAAAATATGCCATCTCGAAATCTCCACCTGTTTTAATCCTACCTATATATCATTAAATATTAATCACAAAGTTCATTCTCTTCTTTTAAAGCAGTCGTATCGTTTCCCACAACCTCAAGGTCATTATCCAGACTGTCCTACCTGAAGGCTTACGAATAGAAATGTCCGTGATTATAGCCTTACACATATCACATGATATTGACCTTTAGGTTCGTGAATTATTCCTATTTGATATTTATTCTAAATCCGGAACCATTTCAGTCGTATTGGAATCGCTAGTTGATTTATGATGGGGCAGTTTCACTGGCTTTAATTAATTAAAGTATGTAGGTAGTACTAAAAGTTATTGACATGAATAGATATACCTACCTTCAGGAAAAGAGACTATTGGATCTGATCGCCTTAAATTACAGAGCAAAGCTGTTTGTAGTGAGACATCTTTTTACATATTTAAAATGTTACTTTAAGGCATGTATTTAAAAACGAGAATCAGAATTCAAGTGTTAAGAATAGATTGCCGTTGTAGAAAATTTACTTTATGTCATTGGTGCAGGTTTCAAATTCAATTGTTGTCAGCTGTAGTCAAAACTAGTCTAGAGCTTTGATTGACGTTCTAAAATACGGACTTAGTTGCAGTCAAGCTCTTAAATAAAATCTTTTTGACGTTTCGTATGAGATATTTAGACTGAGGTCCGTCTAGAGTCCAGAACATGAATTAATGCTCAAGTTAGGTTTTGAACCGAGATTAAAACAATTGAATTTGGAACCAGCACCAATGATATTAGGTATATTTTCGGTTAACACGATTTATTCTTGAGATTTGATTGGAGTTATCTCGTTCTATAAATAATACAGGCCTTAGTATCATACTACCTGAAATTATTTGATTAAATAGTCCATAAATGTGCAATGACTTACCTATCACTGAGAGGAATCGGAGATAGTAAAGGCTTCAATATAAAGTCTCTACCGGGCTGAGATATACCTGTGGAGCAAATTAAAGGTTTTTCTTCTTAAAATAATCGAAATTGTACTGAAGGTGACACATAAATATGGTGATGATGAAATTTTATCTCCACATGTTTGGGTACAGCCCATCCCAGCTAATAAAACGGCACATTTTGTCCCCATAAATCATGGCCTTAAGCATGGTCTGAGGCAAAAATCCTATCATCCAAATATAATAAAATACTATGGAGTATAGTAAAAAGAATTTGCCAGAAAGCTAATACTATATCTACCAGGTAGTGGTGCCGAATCTGGCAAAGGCCTCAGTCTCCTCGGTGGGAGTGGTGCAGCCGGTGGGGGGGTGGACCTGGCACGCCGACGAACTGGTACTGGTAGCTGGGAACTCCTGTCAAACATATAATATATTCTATATATATAAAAATGAATTGCTGTTCGTTAGTCTCGCTAAAACTCGAGAATGGCTGGACCGATTTGGCTAATTTTGGGTGTGAACTATTCGTCGAAGTCCGGGGAAGGTTTAAATGAAGGGTAGGGTAGGGTATTACGCGAACGAAGTCGCGCCGGGCAGCTAGTAATATATAAAATACGACTTGACGAAGATAACACTGAATTTGAGGGAGGGCAAGAATGTAAAACAAGAGAGGCCAATTTTATAAAGATCATTGAAAGTAAAAATTCTAAAGCAGAGCGATATCTTTCAAACGCAAGATCAGAGTAGGGTCTATCGGAATATGCATGATCGTGTATTCGCAGCACCCACCTAAGTAAGATTTTGACGTTATGAGTTTTTTTAGTTCAATTTGGAACACCAATTTTATTTCACCAAAGGTAATTGGAGTTTTTAAACAGCTATACCTACCAAATGGAATTTAATTTATCTAAGTCATCCATATCAACATACGATTGTTCAATGTTCATGCATAAAAAGTTCGCACATAAATTCAAAGAAATATATTAAATTAAGGCCCTAAAAATTAACATAAAGCCAAGTTTGAAGTTATATCAATTCGTAAATAAAAGAATATCAAGTACCTGGCGACAAAACTGGGTCTGATGTTTTCAATAGGCCTGTTCAGTCTCTCGCGTAACTGTAAATATTAACATTCATTAGTAATTAGACAATCTAAAGATTTCCCACACACACATGTATCTTAGTACCTATGAGCGATTGTAGCTCGGATTGTTGAGAAAGTAGGTGGTCGTCTAGACTAAACATATTACGTTACTATAGACGAACAAAAGTGGTACAATCGATTACAACAACGTGACCTGAATTCGATTTTGATCTCTAAATATTTTCTGGTAATGTATTAAAACTCTTTACATTAAAATCCATAATTCTATGATGCAGTATGACTATGTGATTAAACCACTTGCTACCTTGATGGTTAGAGGTTAGGGCATAACTAAAAATATCCAACTTATTGACTCTCTTTGATTAGTTTCTCCTAACTAATGTTATTTGTTTTTAAATTGTTATTGTGAGCTTCAATTATTGTTCAATTTAACTTGTTTTGACTAGTTTAAAAAAAAGTTGTCTACTAAATTCAGGTCATAAAACGAACACATTAATTCTCAGGCCTATGTTGTATCTAGAGTCTAGATAGAACTTCGCATAAGCTTTTGTATGGAACATATACAATAACTAACAAAATTGTATCTTAGTCCATATCTCATTCCCTAACGTTAATTTCATGTAGAGAAAGTGTTTCTGAAAAGTATTTCGATAACACTCACTTTGTTACAGAACAGGTCTGCTCTAGCAGTACCAGCTAATCTCCTCCGAACAGCCGATAGCACTGCGGCAGGTCCTGCAGCTCTTGCCAGACAAAGGGTAGCTCTTAGCTGCGCGCTTTGTACACTCTCCGTATCTCCTGATACCTATTTAAAAGCGCAGAATCAATAAGGAAATGTCGTTCCAACCACCTATAAGAAGAATTTTATGATGTCTTTTGATAACATAAATTTGGAACGTGAACTTTATTTGCCGTATTAGCTAGGTTCACTATTCAGCTGATTTAGAAAAATAAGTCACAAATGTATCTCAAATAATCTCAACTATTCAAGCCAATATAATCAATAATGATAGTCAGAGATTGGTTACAAAACATGAAAAATTGTCATAACTAGAAAACTGCCATTATTAATCGCGGAACAGACATATGGAGGTCATTCAGGTCTTTGGACTTTCGTTTGGATCCTGTATATCGAAACACCGTATACATTTGCAAAATCATAGCGAGTTCATAATTAAAGAAAAATACCACACCCGAACATGATACCTAACATATAGTATGCATATGAGATAACGTGGCAGGTATGAGTTCTTCTGGTTATGATCATGACTAAGGCTGGATTGTAATGTCTCAAGTAGCAAGCCAAACTCACCCCAATCATATCAGGGTCAAAAATCAGATCCACGAGGTGATGCAAGGCTAGCCTCTGCAGTAGAGCGTGGGGCAACGCAGCGGGTATGGGCTCCCTGGCCATCCTTGCCACTAAGGCTGGCAGGAGTTGTCGGACGCAGTCGTTGCTTGCGCCACGAATGAGGGCACAGACTGCACCTTCTGCTGGGGCTCTGGCTGCTGATACCTGCTCAATATTAATAAACTAGCTTTTCACCCGCGCCCCCTTCTTTATCCCCTTACCTACCCTACCCTACGCTACCCTACGCTACCCTACGCTACCCTACTCTACCCTCCCCTTACCCTACGCTACCCTACACTACCCAATAAAAAGTATCCTATGTCCGTCTCCTGGTTCTAAGCTAGCTCCCCACCAATTTTCAGTCAAATCGGTTCAGCCGTTCTTGAGTTATAAATAGTGTAACTAACACGACTTTCTTTTATGTTGCTCCTCATGATTCCTTTTCAAGTTTATTTGCTTATTTATTTATCGGTAATAATGTAGGCCTACCTAATAATTTCAATTCTCCCTCAAAATGAATTCATTCATTAATCATGATTATCAATCAATATACGACGCAGCAAAAATACAGACTTGAATCTATTTACAATGCTTCATTTTCTAACTCGTACTTCAACATACCTATTTATTTATTTATTTTATTTATTTAAAAAACCAACAGCATATCTCACATAGAAGGTAACAGGTATAACATAAACTTAACATAAGCCAATTACAGGTTTTTCTAGATTAATTAAAAGTAACATTAAGTAATAGGAGTGGGTGGATGGATCTATGCCCAGACATGGCCTATACCACGCCTATACTAACAGTAAATAAAACTTGTGGCAAAATATTACAGCGAACCATAGTTTTACCAATAAAACGACTCTATAATGTTAGCTATTACCGCAACAGTCGTGCTCAAAAAAAGTTGTAAACAAACCCAGACACTTTATGGCACTCCAGTCCGCGAAGTCTAAGCTCAATGTAACAACAAGGTAAGGTATAAGCACAGATTTATAATGGGCTCTTTGCATAAAACCAGCGCACAATTGTTGCACAATAATTTTATCGGAACAATTTTTGCACGCGAGGTATAGAATTAGGGCGATTTCATTCTTATGACTAAAGAATAATTTATTAGGAGTTCTAGGCAGCTGTCAAATTGCTTACCTATAGTGGAAATAAAGAAAGAAAATATGTTTATATCCGATAATCCAAATGAACATCGGAGAATAAATAAAAGAGAGGTACCTAACTAGAGCATAGGGTTTATTCTCTCTAAGAGATCGACTGGGGAAGTACCTCCACCTTACAGATTACCGTAGCAAAAGCACAGGAGTATGGTCGCCAGACCTCATTTGGGAGGGTGGAAAGGTCGGTTACGCGTGATGCCTCGTGTGTTGCAACTTGCAAATGTATATATGGCTACGGTAACCGCTTACCATCAGCCGGACCATATTCTTATTAACTTTTATAACTATTCTTAATATTAAAAAAAAGAAAAGAAATAAGATCGATCAAACAAAATGGCGAATTATGCCGGAAAAGTTCTTTGAAATTATAATTACATACTGCCATTGAACATTAGAGAGAATCACGCACATATTCAAACAATACAATTTCTTGAAAGCATACCCTTCCATTTCCCCTATGATTATCATAAAACGGTGTTTGTAAATGTATGTAAGCGATACGTACTGCGTCGCTTAGGGCCCACATATGTTGGACCAGCGATAAGGCTGCCGGCTCCACTTTCCTCACGTTCCTTGCTTCTAGTAGCGTGCTGTGAAGCTGGTCAGCAGCTTTCACTGCTGCTATCCAGTTCTCCTAAATAATTTTAAAGTGAAAATATGATGCACGTTGCTTTAGAAATGTTTTTAACAGTATGATTCATTTTCAATCATAACTCTATAAGTACTAGGTAGTACTACCTAGGTATTAGGTAAAAGCGTCATGGTTTGGATAACTATGAGATCGATATCTCAGAATGTACACAGGGCTTATACTTATTTTCTTTTGTAAGCTAAAACATTAACTAGGTAGGATTCGACGCTCTACTTATTTAAATACCTACTTTTATTGACATCTACTCTTCACTTATTACTAGGTACTTTTAATAAATTAACTTTTTAACAAAAAAATAAACCGCCAAAAATATTTCGCTGACTTCAAAACAGTGTCAGATAAGAGTTATTTCTTACTTTTGAGTGTACTTTGAAGGCGGTTTTTTTTTGTTAAAAAGTTAATTTATTTTTGAATTTTTAGTTTAATATAGTATACTAAATACTTTCGCGTGTAAAGGCCTGCGTAAACAATGCATATTTATGCGATAGCAGCAATCGCGGTTGATTTGCTGTCATTTTTTTAAGAGTCTTCTGTATGAAATTTATATGCGACCATTTCGGAATAAACCCCATTCGAACAAAAAAAGAATTTTGAAAATCCGTCTACATACGACTGAGTCATGCCCGAACTCCGAACATACATAAAAAAAAATACATTCGAATTGAGAACCTCCTCCTTTTTTTGAAGTCGGGCAATTAATAAAAATAATTGCTATTTGGTACATAATGTAACTAGTTAACTTACCGTGTTATGAAGTTGCTCGACCACATATTGCGGCAGTATATCCAACTCCTCCCAATTATAATGAGGTCTTAACGGAGTGGGAGGTCTTGGAGATAATAGATCCGACTCGTTTTGTGGTGAAGACGCTAGCAGATTCAGGACGAATCTAATGAGAAAACTCGTCATGAGTGTTCTGAAGCAGTATATATTACTTGAATGATGTGCTGATTGTAAACTCACCCGTCGCGTTCCAGATGCAAATGCGTTTGCTGTCGACGTGGCGACAATACAGGACTCCTCTGAAGATTATGTAAAACCTCTACCTCCCTATGATATTGCACCGGACTAGGCACTTTCTCTGGAGACCGCACTTCCGATAGAGTCAGAGCAAACCCTGAAACTTCTTTAATTTTACCGTCCTGACCCTCATTTTTTATCTTAAAGTAATCGTACAATTCACTAAGAGACTTGGATTTTAACTTCACTCCACTGTATTTTTCAACTATGTTTTGTTTATGAGATTGCTGTTTGTTATTAATTACGGGCAGTGGAATTCCACTTTTTTTCGTCGGTTGTTTTGAATTAAATTCCCTCTCCGATGCCTCACGTTTTATTTCATTCACTCTACTCACGATGACCGGTGTCATTGGCTTCAACACTTCATCTATGTTGTCTTTTTTCAATGGAACAGCCTCACTCTGATTGTTATCGTCTTCACTCGTAATTAAGTTATCGCTATCTGGCGTCCGTATTTTAACACTTTCACCACCAAAACGCACCCTTTTCACAACCACGTCAGTGTCTTCAGAGTCGCCATCACTGTATTTCAGCATGTTCCGATCAGAGCTATCGTAATCTTCCTCACTTCCTGTGTTTTTTTCAGATTCAGTTTCATTTTCTTCTAAAACTGTCATTGTTATAGCTGTATCGGCATCGAATTTAATTTCTGTTTCTATTATCACTTTAGCAAAGTTATTATTATGAAATGGTATGCGAGTGTAAGATTCTTCTGAAGAGGAATCAGTTGATAGACGGATCGGACCAGTTAGAGGGCTATTGTAAATATGGTTTATTTTGACCAATGGTTGGTTATTATTAGTATGATATGAATTCCTCTTCGGAGCGTAATAAACATCCATGGAATCCTCATCGTATGTATCGCAGAGAAAATGAAATTTCTCCTGAACTTTTGTATCTAGTCTCGAAAGGGAAATCATGTAATCTCTAGGTCCACATACTCTTCGAAGTTTCAGTAGAGCTCGATGAGCCACATCCATATGTACAGAATCAAACAGCTTTTCGCCTAAAACTTGGAACGTCGGAAACATTTCTAGAGGTGAGTGTCTACGCTTCAATATAGCCATGACTGAAGGTATTGATAAAATTAATCCCGTAATTACATTCACTTTTGTGTCAATGTTAGCGGAATGTGGCCTTATGTTACGGTAGGAGCACTTGTCGAGGATAGCACGAGCCGCACTCTCGGGGTCTTCACAGTGTGTGCAGAAAACTTTAAGTGCATCCAACGCTGCTTTACGAACATTGGGCGAGTTGTGTCCCAAGTTATCGACGACTTGATCGAATGGGAAGGCGAGCGCATTGCCTGAGAGCGGCAGAAGATCGGCGAGGACTCGCAGAGCGTGAAGACGCACTTCCCACTCGGGATGTGCGAGTCGGTCCCTGATGGCGATGTACAGGAGTTCGACATCGAGGTCTGGAGGTAGGGCCCGGGCTCTGAGAACGCGGTCCCATAGTGGAGCGAGTGGTGGTGGCGGTGTTTCGGGCAGTTGCATGGTGGTAGAATGAAAAACGCGACGGCCGGTCGCGTGCCCTGCCGGGCCGCGTGGCGCCACACAACTGGGTTAATGATCGGTAAGCCACGCCGCCCCTGACCAATCGATGGAACACACTTGCCTAGGGCTGTACGTTTATGTGACTAAGAAAAACCTGTCTAGCTGCTGCCACTGTTTTGCTTAGTTAGTGCCTACTTCCTAACAAAATACTACATGTTGTGTATGTATATGTAGCCGTATTTTCATGAAAACCGTTACTTTATAATCTATCTAGCGAGATTGTAAACTGTCGATAAATTGTGAACTGTATCATACTGCTTACAATATAACTTATTAATATTCCATAGTGTATAATCTATTCGCAACAAACCGTCATGTAAGTTCGAAGTTAATTTGTCTAATATATATTATTACAGAGTTTTTTTTTAAGTCGTAACGGAATAATTTGTAGTTATAATAAATCATGATTGATTCGGGTAAATAGGAAAATAATAAGTATCGCTTCTATTTAATTATGCGGTTGTGGATAAATATTCTTCACTTTCATTATCCTTCTGTATTTATATTATTGCCTAGGTAATATTTAACAGTATGATTTAGCTTCGTTCCAAATATCTCCAGCCATTACGGCGTGTTTAAGTAATAAACATCCACAATTGCAAACTTTTTCGTTAACTACAGTTTAGTCTAAGAAAACACGGAGTTTAAGTATACAAATGTACCTATTTAATGAGTCGTTTATAAGGAAGCGTATTTTAAAAATTAAAAATATATTGTACGGTTTGCAACGTAAGTAGCTGAAGAGATACTACCTATGAAATTTCCAAAATACCGTACACCGTACCTACCTACTGCCTACAGTAGTGTACCTATACAGTCGAGGACATTAATATACACTTAGTGAAATTCAACAACGATTTTCCCTTACCTACCTACTTATTGAATGAAATTATGAGATATTATGCAATCAGAATCTTTTAACAAAGTATAATTATGATTTGTGTGATAGGTAATCCCATACAATGTTTGATCGTTTACTGTCGATGACGATTGTCGATAACCATCTTGTCAGATCACATACGTAGGTACTATACTAGTGCTAGTAATGTTTTATTGTGCACTATAGTAGCATAGTAGTGTTTCGTACTAGCTCAGAGTATATAAATACTACGTACAAGTACTAGATAAGCATGTAAAGTAACGCGCTAATTACTGGCATTACACGCAGCCTTTGAGATGTTATGCTGCGTGCGTGGTGATGGTAAGTACCTAAGTAAAATAAGTAAGTAGTAAAACCTATCTAGAAAAGGTCTAGGACAATTGGGAAAATAGTAGGCTATACCCACGCTATACCTAATATAATTATTCTCAATTCATGAAACCAGAAACTTCCGTTTCGTTACTGTCATAAATATTTCATATTATATATGAAATCTTCACGGCCAAAGTCACAAAGGTTCTTTTAGTTGATAAAAGTCCTTTTTATTCTGACATCAAGGTCGCACCTTCAAAGAAAGTTTTTGGGGAGACCTTGGCGGGACTACAAAACAATAAGTACTACAGTTTACAATACCTACACCTTGCTAAAAAAAAATGGTCGTATGAGCCAACCTGCCTTTCGTGGACATGAAATCGATAATTGTAGGTAGGTACCTAACCTACCCATGTTAAATACATAATATTTAAAATAAGTAACTATTATTTACAACACAACAAACTTGGCTAAGTTACTGGTCACATACTTCTATAAGTTAGGTACCTAACTACAGAACTTATAGAAGTGTGTTTGTTAACTACATGAGATTTTTTATTTTGCCGCCATTTCCTACACATTTTGCAATCAGTTCGAAAATGTTTAGATTTATTGTTCTTCTTTTTTAATGTACACACTTTAGCAATTTTTTTATCAAAATACTTGGCAGCCACAACGATATAAATTAAAAAAGAAACATTATAAAATAACAATAAACATCAAATCAACAGAAAAAGCCATGTGAGAAAAAGTTTCAGAACGAAATAAATTTTAAGTATTGTAACATCAAATCTACCTGTCAAAAATCTGTAAATCTACAAAGCTTTTTAGATTTCCGTATTAAAAATATTTTTTTGTTTTTAATGTCTGCAATAATCGTGTCGCCCATGAAGTTATGCAGTACTAAGCAGCCGACCCGGGGAATTGCCAATATATAGCCGATCTTCGACACTAGTATATAATAATAATCTATGCTTCGACATTTACAAAGCTTAACTTCGATCAAATATACGCTAGACTAGATGTCGATGACTTATACAGCCACATTGGTTTACTAACGAACTGAGACAAAAGTTTTAAAACATTTTTAAGTTAATCACGACCATAGTTCCTAGTAATAAAGTGACAAATCTTCATAGTATAATCTTATACTTAAAGATTTTTTGTCACAAAAATAGAAATGAAAAGTCCTTTAAATCATATTTATTGTGAAATCAACTTCATCATCATCATCATCATCATCATATCAGCCTATGGATGTCCACTGCTGAACATAGGCCTCCCCCATTGACTTCCACTTCGAACGGTTTTGGGCCGCTTGCATCCAGCGGTGCCCAGCGACTCTAACCAGGTCGTCGGTCCACCTGGTAGGAGGGCGTCCCGCTCGGCGCTTTCCAGTACGTGGTCGCCACTCGAGAACCTTTCTTCCCCAGCGGTTATCGGCTCTTCGAGCGATGTGGCCTGCCCATTGCCACTTCAGCTTACTAACTCTACGAGCTATGTCCGTCGTTTTCGTTCTCCTACGAATTTCCTCATTGCGGATCCTGTCACGTAGAGAAATTCCGAGCATAGCTCGTTCCATAGCTCGCTGAGTGACTCTGAGCTTATTTATGCGGCCAGCAGTAAAAGACCACGTCTCTGTCCCGTATGTCATCACTGGTAACACGCACTGATTGAAGACCTTTGTCTTCAGACTCTGAGGTATTCTGGACGTGAAGATATGCCGTAGCTTCCCGAACGCTGCCCAGCCGAGTTGGATTCTTCGATTGACCTCTTTATCGAAGTTGGACCTACCTAGTTGGACAATTTGTCCAAGGTAAACATACTCGTCTACAACTTCGAGAACAGTGCTCCCAACAATCACCGGCATTTGCGGAATATGAACATTAGAATATTTTTTGTCTTGTCCATATTCATTTTGAGGCCTACCTGTTGAGAAACTCTGTTGAGGTCATTGAGCATGATGTTCAAAGCTTCCAGCGATTCCGCCATTATGACTATATCGTCGGCAAATCGAAGGTGAGTGATGTGTTCACCATTGATGTTGATGCCATATCCCTTCCAGTCCAAGAGCTTGAATACATCCTCCATTACAGTGGTGAAGAGTTTCGGGGAAATTACGTCACCCTGTCTTACACCCTTCTGTAACTGGATTGGTTTCGTACTCTCGTCCTGGACTCGGATCGACATGGTGGCTTTACTGTACAAACACTTCAACACTTCGATATAGCGATAGTCAATTTGGCATCGCTGTAGACTCTGTAACACCGCCCATGTCTCGACTGAATCGAAGGCTTTCTCATAGTCCACATACGCCAGACATAATGGCCGATTATACTCCTCAGTCTTCTGTATAATCTGGCGGAGTGTATGTATGTGGTCTATGGTACTAAAGCCTTTACGGAAACCGGCTTGTTCGGGAGGCTGGAAGTCGTCAAACCTACGTGCGAGACGATTCGTAATGACTCTCGAAAACAGCTTATAAACGTGGCTTAGGAGGGATATCGGGCGGTAGTTCTTCAATAGGGCCTTATCGCCTTTCTTGAAGAAGAGCACCACCAAGCTTCCGCTCCATACTTCTGGCGTTGTAGATTCGTGTATGACGGAATTAAAAAGCTTCTGAAGGACTACAAGTACCGGTTTTCCACCCGCTTTCAGGAGCTCTGTTGTAATTCCGTCTTCACCCGCTGCCTTGTTGTTTTTAAGCTGTTTCAGAGCCATTCTAATCTCGTACAGGCTGACATCCGGGATATCTTCGGTGTAGTGCCGGGTCAACTTGGCTCTTGCGGCACTAACCGGAATTGGATCTGGTTTCTGTGACGAGGTGTACAGCTGTCCATAGAACTTCTCGATCTCTCTCAAGATCTCCAGCTTTGACGTGATGATGCTGCCGGTGTCGGTCTTCAGCTTGGTCAGTTGACTTTGACCAATAGACAAGTCTCTTGCGAACACTTTGGAACCTTTGTTCCGCTTTATTGCCTCTTCGATACATGATGTATTAAAGAGGCGCAAATCGTGTCGCATTGCGTTTGAGACCTGCCTATTTAGCAGCCGATATTCGGCTGAATCAGCTGAAGACTGCAACTTCATTTCACGTCGTCGCTTCATGAGTTTGAGAGTTTCATCCGAGAGTTTTTGGGTTCTATTTGTGCGGCGGGTCTTAAAGAACTTAGATCCTACCGCATGGACAGTTTCCACGAGCCTGTTGTTTGTATCGTCCACCGTCACGCAATCATCCAGGCATTGGAAGCGATTATGAAGTTCGAGCTGAAAGCTGTCAGGGTCTGGGACATATGCAGATTGGGGTCGGAGCGTAGACTTTACCAGACGACATCTCTCCACCTGGATGTTCAGGTTCAGTGTGCCTCTTACTAATCGGTGATCGCTGCCGGTCTTAACCCTGTTGATCACAGAAACATCACTGAAGATTTGCCGCTTTGTCGTCAAGATAAAGTCTATCTCATTTTTGGTGGATCCATCGGGGCTAATCCAGGTCCATTTCCTGTGAGGCCGCTTTTTGAAGAAGGAGTTCATCATAAAGAGTCCCTCCAACTCCATGAAGTCGGCCAACCGTTGCCCCCTAGGATTCCTCTGCCCAATTCCAAACTGCCCCACTCTCAGCTCATCGTCATTCCTAATGCCTAGCTTCGCGTTAAAGTCCCCCATCAATACCATATAGTGCGTGTTCGGGACACTTGTTGTGTTCAGGACATTTATTGTTACTTTATATGATTACGTAATATTTTGTTAAATTTAAAATGTTTAGAAATAAGAAATATTAAAGAGTTTATTCCCGAGTGTGCAATGATTAATACGTAAAAACATAAATTGTATAGTAAATAAAAAGTACTTGAACCCTAAACATAGGTAAAAGTCTAGACAAAGTCTAGGTAGAACTAAGATTTACAATATACATTTAGAATCGTAAATAACCCTCTACAAATGTAAAACTTGTTACACGATAAAGTTAGTATTCATGTTGAAACCTAAGTTAACAAAAAAGTGTTAACATGTCAACAAAACACTCGATTAGGCATAGTAATCTAGTTAGAATTGTTTCGTAAGCACCATATGTGCACACCAACTATTTACTATGTAGTTACTGTTTAAACTCGCATTACCTAACGTAAGACCTAGATAATAAGTTTTACTACAAGCCCTGAATGAAACCCTGATCATATTTTGAAATTTACGTGATTTTACCCGGAACTATAAATATCAACAATAAAATTTCCTTATATATGCGAAAGGGAGACAAAATGTGTCGGAGAACCTTAGGATAAGGAGTAACAGGACTACACTTTTTGGACTGGATTCTTCTAGAACTTTTAGACAAGGTTAGCGCTATATGCAAGATAGAGAGGTTACTTAAATGCACTTAAATTAGACAAGAAAAAGATATGTTTTCTCTCGTAAAAAGTTACTCGCTCACCGCGTGAGTCGTATACACAGCGTTTATAATTTGCATATAATCATTACATTTTTCTCATTTAGTATCGGATTCCATTAATCGATTCCAGGACAGCAAGTATCTACTAAGTATAGTAGTAGTAGTAGTCAGACAGATGTCACAGTAGTAGGACAGTACCGGGACAGTACCAAGTAAGGCAGATGCCAAGTTGAGATTACCATCAAGTAGTATAACGGTCAGGCAGATGCCACAGTAGCGGCTAGTTAGTTACCCCATCGGTAAACTGTAAGGCAGATGCCATAGTAGCGGCTAAGTAAAATATCAGTGTAGCATCAGGCACCCATTGTCTACGTATATTTGTGTAAATCATCTATGTAAATTAAAAAGTTTGTTAATTATTGTATTCAGACAGATTGTCACAGAAGTGTAAAAATTCAATAAATAAATCGTTTATATACCAACCATACGGCTTTTCATGACGCCCTTGGCAATCCAGCAAATAAAATAAAGTACGGGAAAAGGGATCTCACGATTCGCGCATTCGTCCTAAGCGGCGTCTTATTTACACGAGGTCCCCGGCCGCCCGTACAGTGCGTTTTAGAGGAATGTATGGCTCGTGAGATATCCTCATACAATGTCTCTATCTCTTCATCTGGGTGTGATGAGGTCGGAGCGTATACCTGAATGACCTTCAGCGAATACCGTTTGGTAATTCTGAGTATCAGGTATGCGACTCTCGGTGAGACACTCTCTATCCGCACTATATTCTTGATCAGGGGCTTGCGGACAATAAACCCGACACCACCCTGTGACAGGTGATCACCCTCCCGGTAGTAGAACAGGTTACCGGATTTAAGGATTATCGTGTCCTCTCCCTCTCTTCGGACTTCTGATAACCCCATTACATCCCAGCGCAACCTGTCCACTTCTTCCTCCAGCTCAATGAGCTTCTCGTCGGTCCTCAGAGTCCGTGCATTGTATGTTACCAGGTCCAGTCGTCGTTGTTGGTAGCCGGATCTCTGCCGGAGACTCTTAGCACCCCCTGCCCCGCCGTTACCGTGACCGCTACCGTAGCCCGGGATAGCGGGGCCGCCGGGGACTGGGGGCCGCAGTTCTGTTTGTGTTACCATTTGAGGGGTTTTGCCGTAATCACCACGCTTGGCAGGCGGGTTGGTGATCGCAGTAGTGATGATGTATCACAGATGGACGCTGCTGCCCGTCCCCTGGTGTATTTCCTTAGTCGCCTTTTACGACACCCTTAGAATTGTTAGGGTTGGCCCTATTCTATGCCGGGAGCCACACGGCGTGAAATCAACTTGAAGCAGCAACAAATAAAGTACTTTTTTTTACCGAAAGTAAGACACTCTGGCCGATAAATTGCTTTTTTGGGCATTCTTTTTGCATGTTTTTAATTCACATTGCGGCATTGTGAAACATGACATTGGCTGTGTTTCAATCAAACTAAAACAAAATAAGAGCTCACTCATAGCATAAAGAATAGCTCACTTGCGGCTTGCTTATTTACCGAGACGTATTTTTTGCGCTGACCTGAAATATTTTTAAAGGTTAACGAAAAAGATTTCAAGATAAGCTATTCTGTTTTTTTTTTTGGCTCTAAGCTACAGATTTTTAAAACATTATCTGGTAACACAGTATACGAAGGCAGCCATCTTTTTATTATTATCTTAAAATTAAATGTCACTTGCAGTCACTTGCACAGTGGTGATTTGATTTGTGTTGTGTGAACGAAGTTTGTTTATTGTTTTATATTAGTAATTAGTAAATTTAATTTAAATCATTAATGAAGTCGCTATAAAACCAAGCTCGAAATGTTCACTGAGGACTGCATCACACGCGTATTGTGTCGGAAATGCTTACGCATAAAAACAAGAGTGTAATCTAGCGTAAGGGATCAAAGATAATGCCGATGCCGCCAAGATGAGGCTTTTATCACTGTTATTTATGATAACGGCGGGCTTTGGCGTCCGACAGATCCTTGGACAAAATGATAACTGTACAAGAACTAATAGTCGCGGCGACTACAAGATATGTGTGCGCAAGCTATCGGATACTTTGGCGAGTAAATTTAGTGAAATAGTAATAAAAGAACTCGGCAGTGAGTACACTGCACATTTTGAAATAAGAACCGCTTATAAGGTGAGCCGCTACCAACCCTCCGATGATGAAATACTTCTAAACATTGCTGACAAGCTAAGCTACAAACTTTCTTCAGCTGCAAATATACTCCGTGAGATGTATAATGTAACAAGCGACAATAGTACTCCGTCCTTCACTCATCCTTGTCCATTCAACTCTATTCGTAAGTCAGTTTTTATTAAACCTCAAGATATATTCAATAGTCAGCCTCCACAAGATCCCAAATCAAAAATGTTGGGACGGTTTAAAGATTTGAAAGTGAAGAGACAATATTTTCTTTCACACATGGATTATGCAACGGACAAAGATTGTGCCACTATGCCACATTCAAATTTAAGGTATCTGTATCATAAGGTTGTGCATACAGAGTCAAAGCTGGTTGTTTTTATAATCGACAATAACATGAAAGCAGATTCTCTTCAGCATGCTATCAATGTTGCCAAGGAGACAGCATATGCACTGCAGAGTACAGATATTATTGCATTAAAGATGACCAACATGACAGATTTTGTGAAGTTTGAGGATGCATGCAGTTCTGATGGAACATCTGATTTGGGCAATGCTACAGATAACAATAAACTTCTATTACAAGAGTATCTCTCATCTTTGGAAATAGCACCAACAAATGTTTCCCCTTTGGCTATAAATAAAGAACTAAGGAATTTATTACTACAGAAGAAATTGCCTAAAAATAAGTTATTTATTTTCCTAACTGATACAAAAGTATTAGAAAATGAGATGTGGTTAAAAATGTTTCCATATTCTTCAATTAAGAATGAAAACCTAAACTTTGCTATTGGCTTGATACATGGGAATCAAGTTGACAAAAACAGCACATTGGGGATCCTCCACATTGACAAGTGGCACACACATTCAAACAATCATTCTGTGATGAGGGTTCATATTAATGACAGTGGTGTAGTTGGACAGGTGGCCTCGGCATTCATATCTCTACTGCCTGGTAATTATGACAATAAAGAAATTCAGATTGAAGGCCCCATTTGGGAAGCTACAGAAAGAGACTTTATGATATCCTTGATCCTCCCAACTTTCAATGGTGTATTGGGTTTAGATCTATATTGGTCAGACCTTGCAGAAGATATTGTCTACTTCAGAGGGACAAATCAAAGAAGAAGAGCTTTTGTGATGGATTTCTCAGGTAAAGTGTTGATGCACACATTTTTTCCTAGACCAGAATCAGCATCTGATAAAATTAAATTTACAAACTTAGAAAACATTGAAACCTACAGCTTTATTGAGACAGTTAAAAAAGAAATGTTGCTTAAAAGCTCTGGTAATTTAACAATGACTGATCAAAATTCTACGAAATCATTAATATACTCATGGAGAAGAGTTGAAGATTTGTATGTTGTATGTTTGGTATCTGAAATTACTGAGGAAACAGTATTTAACAAAACTAATATATTCTTTACAAGGAGCAATAAAGAGATATTGTTTCATAGATTGGACTTATTTCCTCCAAAAAATGGTAAAATGTGCCGGCATTTTAAACAGATAGCTACGATTGATCAGGGCACTGTGTACTTAAGTCCATCCAGTTTTCAATCACCTTTCACTTATCTCTATGACATGGGTGATGGCCAAGAAGCAGTTACATACATGCAAAACTATTTAGCATACTTAAAAAGTGTAGCCCATGGATTACTCTCCAATCCTGGATTAAAAAATGAAATTCAACAAGATGTGGGCTTCCTCAATTCCATATTATCATTTTTCAAACGGCAGCATTTACATGGTGCTTATTCAAAGTACATTGTCAGAAGATATGCAGTCACGGAGAGTGGAGTGCTTGTGATGTTTCCAGGAACTGTATTAGAATATGACTATGAACCTGTGAGAAGACCATGGTATACATATGCATTAGAAAATCCAGGTAAAATCATTTTAACTCCTCCTAATTTAGATGTAGGGGGTGCTGGATATGTTGTTTCCATTTCATATGCTGTTAAAAGCCCATTTTACCCCACTATGGTTGTTTCAATGGATGTTACTATGGGTTTTCTTTATAAACTCCTCATTGATAGTATGCCCCTGTGTGCAATGTCTTATATGAAATGTTTTATTATGAATAACCGAGGCTATCTTGTTTCTCACCCTGGTTTGATGGACCCTAACAGCTCTGGGCCAATTGAACAACAACATATTACACATAAAGAATCTATGATTGCTATTGACATGCTAAATCATAAGGGTTTTGTAACAAAAAGATTGTGTAATAATTTCTATGATAAAACCATACAGAGATTTTATGAATTTAACACTTCCTTGCCTAATGTGCTCTCTAATGTAGTGTCAGGGGACCACTGTGTCCATTATTATATAGCAGCTATTCCTGGTACAAATGCCTTCATAGGTCTTGTGAATGCCTCTTGCAGTGTCGGCGCGTTCTGCCCCTGCAGTATGGTCGATCGTCTGTGCCTCAATTGCAATCGTATGGAACAAACAGAATGTGAATGCCCCTGTGAATGTAGTTCTGAACTATACGAATGTCCCAACATTAATATATCGCGCTTCGATCAACATATTCCCCTTTGTGGGATGATGCTGGAAAATAACAATCACAAGTCTCATTACTTCCATAATTTCGCGGAAAACTTGAAAATGTGTTTCGATTTCCAGTGCGAAACTTATTTATCCCATTCGTCTTGTTTGGGCGTTCTCGGTTGCGAGTGGTGTCAAATAGATGCCGATGGAAGGACGCCACTCACAGCACCATTTTGTACTTCTCAGTCCACTTGCTTCAATGGTGTTTTAGGTGCAGTCACACCTTATGGAGAGGGAACTTTTGGTCACCTCAATAGAGACGCTTTAGGCAGCTATTCAGCCATAGGTCCCATTGCAGGCTGCATTGTCACTGTTAGTCTTGTTATAGCTGTAGCGATTTATTGTTATAGACAAAATGTTACTACAGCTAGTTGCCACAATCTTTATGTGGATGGTCCAGCTGAAACATGGCATGATGCTGAAGTGCAAATGAGCCATTTGCAATCTGATGATATGCATGATCTATCTGGACAGGACAAACTGTTGCCTGCCATGGAAATAGAAGCTCCAATATCTCCATACAGGGTTGTAACAGGGTATAGACGAGCTCATACTGCAGGTGGATCGGACCATGGTTACTCTACAATGACTCCCCATGAGGACTCAGAAGCAACTGGTTTCTCAGTAAATGATCCCATTGTATTATCAGATGATACAAAATCTGATGTAAGTTGTCCATTACCAGCTAAAATAAAGCCTAGATTAAAAGCTGGTGGAGATTTAAGTGTGACTTTCTTGCCTTGCGGTAAAAACAGTATAATTGCTCCAGTAACTGTTCACAGACATATGGAGGCATCATAATATTCATATCTTTAACAATAATCTACCTCTCTGTACATATTGATAACTTTTATTTTTAATGTGATACCTACATAATTTTTTGCCAATAGTTTTATATTTAAACTTTAAGTAGTACAAAAGATGTCGTCATTTTAACAATTTTACTTATATGTTTGGTGCTGTTCTTAGTATATGTAATAATTTGTCAAACAATATGTTATCTTTGTGTTTTGCAACAATTTTATCATGATATTGATGTTCCATTTTACTAACAAGTATTTGCTTTTAAATTGTAAAGCATTTTGGCCTAATTAATTAATTGCTTTCTCAAATAAATACTAATATGATGGTACTTAATCTTATCCTTATCAATATAATTTATTATTATTTGTGATTGTATGGGTTTCTTCTAAGAAGTTCACACAAGCACCTGATTGGCAGCAAAAAAATACCATGGAAATAAAGTAGAGTATTTGAAACATCACTATTTGTAGTGGTACACATGGTACTTAGTATATGGTATATATTTTTAAGATTAGGGATAATATGAAGTCATACCTACTGTTGACAGAATTCAGGTTGTAAAATACAGGTCTATTTGCAATATTACAGTTTTTATATGTTTACTTTTATGTACTAAATCATAAGATAGAATAAGTACATAATTTTTTATAAAAAATGTGCCAGTGCCTCCTGTATTATTAAGTTATAAGTATACTTATTTTTAAGACTGAAATTGATGTTGGCATTTACTTGACTTAATACATTTTCTTTTCTAAAAAACTGAGTTTTCTTTTAATGAAATAAAATGAAACACTTTATAAAAAATTAAAATATTTATTATACATTTCGAGTACATTGTCTTTTTGATTGAAAACGCATTGAAGACAGTTACATAATGTCCTGTTTTAAGGCTGCCAACCAAACACAGTATCATCCTGGCTTCAAATCATATGACAATATTTCTGCTTAGCAAATCTCGAGCTGGTATGTGAGCGACAACCTTTAATTTTAACATGCTGTAAATCCAAGTTTTCTGTGGGGATGAATATCTTGGGAAATGTGTGGCTTCAGATATTGCACCACACCTACATGGGGAAAACATTCCCTCCATAAAATGAGGCAGAAGCTACATTATCGTGAAATGACAATGTCATAAATTGCCGCTAACTAGGTTTCAGAGGGTCTACTACGAAAATCTATACACGATAGTCCGAACATCGTTGGACAAATATTAACCAATAGAATGGCAGGAAAACTGACAAGACGTACATTTTATGCAATTCGGACTATCGTATTGTTTTTCGTAGTAGACTCCCACTATAGAACGAAAATTATGTGTTAATCGAAAATAAACCTTATATCATTATGTGTAGGTTTCAAATTCAATTGTTTCAATCGCGACTCATGACTTGAATTAAGCCTAGATGTTTATTCATCTTCGAATCTGATATGCGTGTGTGTCGGCTGCGGGGAGGCGGGGGCTACGTTGGCGGCGGAGGGCGGCGCGGCGGCGGCGGCCAGGCGCAGCAGGCGCGCGCGCCCGCGCGGCCGCCGCCCGCACCGCTCGCTGGCCGCGCGGGCCCACTGCTCCTGCTCCTCGGCGCCGCACAACACTAGCGCAACGTTGTGCGAGTTCGAACAGTACTGGAAATATTACGAACAACTATGTCCAACTCATTGACATTTTTTATTTTTTATATTCACTATTATTACTAATGGCCGATTTCTATAATTTACAGGTTGGTTAACTAAATCTGGCACGTTCATAATACTGACACTTATGTAATTTCACGATACAGTATGTTTTATTACATAATTGCTTCTAGTCAGACAATTCTAACGGACAAATGCAAACAAAAACACTATATTTATAAACCGTACAAAACAGCAATACAAAAAAGCTGTAGCAAAAACAGTTTAGCAGTTCAACGCGCGAGTTATACCCCTGCTGTTGCAAGCGTCCATAGGCTACGGTAACTGCTTACCAAAAAAAAAAAAGCAAATCAATAACTGTCTCGTTCATACTCATACGCTAACCGTGCACGAGTGAGACTGACAGACTTGTCATAATACGAATGCAGTGTGATGCACGCCGCGCACTTATTTACAGACAGTACACAAGCACAACGTATAAATGTGTTAAACGTGCCAGCTTTCGGTAACAGACCGTTGGTGGTTGGTGGTAAACGTGGTGGTTAACAAACACCATTAATGAATTTCATCCAATCAGGGCCCACGAATGGTCATCGTCGCGTCATACCACGTACGCGTCATTGGATGAAATAATTAATGGTGTTCGTTACGATTACCACCAAAGTTACGCGGTAGAGCCCCTGTATACATTGTACATCTCACTGACGTTTATCTCAAAGATACGTTTTTTTGTTTTATAATATCTATGGTAAGCGGTTACGATAGTCCTATGTATGTACGCTTTGCCACGGGTGTTGCATCGCAAGGGACGCTTTCAACACGCGGGGAATCACTGATGCGTTTAAGAAATTGCTCCTGCCAACCTTACACGCAGGAACACAACATTCAAGTTATTTGGCTGCGGTAATCTGTAAAGTACGAGGTACTTTCACAGTCTAGCTGCTCTTTAAGAAAAAAAAACTCTACCTCTAAAGTCTTATTGCAGCAAAATAAAATTAATTTAAACCATTCAAATTAACCATTGATAAAAATAAATTTACGTCATTTTTCTTTGGCGTTCTTAAATGTTAAAAATAAATTCTTAGAATCGACAAATAGTGGATTAAATTTACTGGAATACTTACATCATCAGCTGCTTTGGCAGAATCGAATCTAATGATAACTTCAGTTTGTCCCTCTTTCACATCCACGTGTAGTGCGTGAATATTACTCCTAACCTGTAATAAACATAATTGAAGCAGATGAAAAATTAACTAGTTCTATGACAACTATCAAACTGTAATTCACCCATTCTCTAAATAGCTCAATCAACTCAGTGAATCGCTGACCCCATGTTAAAATGATGTGTCCCGTTTGGCAGTTTTTGGCACGCGAAGTCCATACACTCGCGTCATCTGCAAAGGAGCTAAAGTGATTATGAACTTAGGTACTCACTGTTCTTTTTGTAAGTCTCACATCAAGACAGGGTTCTGGTAATATTTCTTTTACAAAAACTCCTGGTATCCGTTCCAAAGGCGCAGTTTTACTAGCTTCAACTTTCTCAGAAATTAAGGCTGTAAATACAGAATGTTAAAAATTAATTATGCAATCCAATAGTTGCGAGGTGCAAATCTTACAGTAAATGTGCGAGTTAGTTCATAAGTTTGTATGTCACCACTTGATGCATTTGATTTAACAGCACGACATATAGTGATGGAATTTAGCGTGAAGGCAGCGTATTACTAGGATAGACGCACAAGTGGCTTTTCTTTTATCCCAGGACAGCTGGTAAAACAGCTGGGTCAGCTGGTGAAGGATATAAGACACATTTTTTAACCAACTTCAAAAAAAGGAGGAGGTTCTCAATTTGGTTGTATTTTTATGTTTGTTACCTCATAACTCCGTCATTTATTAACTGATTTGGAAAATTCTTTTTTTTTTTGGAAACACTTTCTGTTTGTTCCCATTATCATCAGATCATGGTTTGATTACTTCTTAGTGTACTTTGAAGTTGGTTTAAGTTTTTTGTAAAACAGTTCAATTATTTACTGATACCTTTACCAAGAACAAATGACAAGGAACTCGTATATCTAGGAAAAATGCAAAATGCTCACCTTTCACACAAACAAGCATACGGACCGCCTGATGGTAAGCAGTTACTGTAGCCTATGGACACTTGCAACACCAGGGGCAACTTCACTTCATCATTCAACATGACTTCTTCACCCTTTTTGAAGGACCCCATGCTATAAGTAGTATCAATGCAAGCGATTTCCAGGCGCAAGCTTATTATAACCCATCTCTCACTCCCAACACCGCAAGGACCATCTTAGTTAATTATTTATTATTATATCAGTTGTCTGGTTTCCATAGTACAAGCTCTGTTCAGTTTGTGATCAGAGGTCCTGATGCCTATAATTAACAGGAAACAATATACATATTATGAAGTAAGAAGCTACCTGGTTCAACCTCCACAGATGGCGCTGCCGGCGCGGGTATACTCGGATACATATTTCTTCTATTTAGTATATTGGCCTTCATTTCTTTCATGTACTTCCTTTGTAAATTTAAATACTTATTCCTAAGTGCCTTCCACTCAGATTTGGGTAACACTTGCAGTCCCCAAAGAGCACCTTTTGGTGCTTCAGTCTTACCCAAAATGCCCTTAGTTTTAATCTTTTCTTTTGCCGTGCGTTTTCTGGTCTTCTTCTTTCTAGGACTGTCATCTTCGGTCTTCGACTCATCATGACTAGTCATTTCATCTTTTGATTCTGTGTCTACTATTGATTTGTTTTCCTGTGGGATAATATAATGGATTATATTATAAGAGAACCATTTTTAGGCTTCTGTAGTCTCTGTTTGTTATTGCAATTACTTCAATCATAAATGTATTTAATGTACCTCACAACTTTTTTCTTTTTTTATACTACTTAAGTAGCAAAAAAGCATAAGCCCCCCTGATGGTAAGCGTTTACCGCAGCCTATGGACGTTTGCAACACCAGGGGTGTTACTCGCGCGTTGCCGACCCTGCAGAAATCTCGTCACACCCTTTTTGAAGAACCCCAAGAGTTAAGTTGACATAAAATTAGTTACTTGTTAAGAGGGTTAGATATTTTTTTATTTTATTTCATTGTATAGGGTATAGTAAAAAGTTATAGGTTTCTTTAAACACTTCTTTGATTTAAAGATGCATTTAAGAAATGCTATAAATTTGCATGCAAAACAATGTTGTGGGGTTGACCCACAATAATTTAACTATAAATACCTCAGTTGGAGTTGTTATGGTCTTATTTTCATCCTGAAAATTATAAGACAAACATTAGTCACAACATACACCAGAAGATACTTAGCAATAACTCAAATCTATGGTAATTATAAAGTGCTTACACTAGGGGTCTCCACTCTTTTCTCACTATCCGACTCCAGATCTGGTTTTAAGTCTAGACCCTTAATAGGTTTCTTATCTTTATTCTTCTTCTTCTTCTTTGGTGGTTCATAATCATCTTTGTTATCAATTACTTCTTCTATTGGCTCATCAATGGAGAACATTTTTATTGAAGATAGTTCTTCAGGCGGCATGCATGTTGGAAGCTTGCGTCCCATTTTCGTAAATGTATTGAGGCACCTCTGTGCATCTTCTGGTCTGACAAACTCGATAAAACCATAGCCCTGTAAATAAGTTGAAATATTTATACTTTTTTAAAAAGGAGCTTATTGATATCCATCCTCAAGATTGACTATTGTATTGTAGATACAGATATTGAAGTTGTAGTAAGGATTTTTTTTTTATGACTAAGTCATCAAGCAATCGTACGGCCCGTCTGACTAAACTATCCAAACTAAATCTCAAGAAATATATATAGGCTTTTGTCCTGACCAATTTTAGTTTTCTGATTAATAAAGCTGTATTATTTAGTCTATTGGTTATACCTTAATTTGATTTGAATTTTTGAACTTTGGTAATGAGATGTATGCAACTTGTCCATAATCAGAGAAGACTTTCTGCAGCCACTCCCGACTTGCAGTCACTGGTATAGACTCCACGTAAACTGTGCGCATATCTGCATCATAGGGCAGTACTGCCGTTTTCCTCTTGACCTGAAATATATGCACACATTCCGTTTCCTAGTTTAATTTGAAAATACAGGTAAATTTAGAGCAATAGATGTAGCTGGGTATATAAATGTGTGATGTATATGTCTTAGAACTCGTACACCTAATGCTTACCTTCAGCCTATCTTCAGATAGCTCCAAGAATGTAGAGTGCTTCATAGCTTTCGCTATATCATTGACGTCCTGCGTCATAGAACGAATTTTATTGAACTTTAGGAACAAATCGATCGGCACGTATGGATCCTTTTTGACCAAATCTCCTAAGAACCTATCTTTTGTAAGGTTAGCATCACTAAAGTAAAATTCCATTTGTTTGAGTATATTCTCGTACAACTGCCTCTTGCGGTGCCGAATACGTTTTTTTGGACTGTTTTCATTTTTAATTTCATCGACAGTTGCGGTTTCTGATTCAGACATTGTGAAATCAGAAGTTTCTTGTTTTGCGAGCGTAATTAATGTAACAAAAACTATAGTTGGTGTAGGATCACTTCACACTTAATCTAGGATAATAAGCACAAACTAATAAAGGGGATATTATGAATAATTCACAATAAATCTAATTAAATCTACAAGAATTAAACCGCTCCTGGCTTTGACAGTCAGTACCAGTGTTGCTAACAGCACACAACACAAGCAGTGTTGCCAACTGCTAGCTTTACTAAGTAGCTAGACATCTTGCAAAAAGTAGCTAGATTGCCAGATTTTGATACCCAAAAAAGTTGCTAAAAGTAGCTAAATGTTTCTAAGTAGGTAGATAACAATAACATTGTTAAAGAGAATTAAAAATCATTTTCACTAGTTTCTAGATCATTAGTTTTAAATGAGGAGATTTCTTATGATACCTCTATGGTCAAAATACCTGTCAAATCGTGTACTTAAGGTTCAAATTGGATCCAAATATTAACATTTTGACAGGTATTTTGACAATAAAGTATCATAAGAAAACTCCTTATTCCCGGCCACCGACCTGTACCCACATCTAGGCCAATAGCGTCGCGTTTAGTCTCTTTCTATCGAGACCCAGTGCCCTATTACGAACTTTCGAAAGTATTGAAAAGTAGCTAGAAAAAGTAGCTAAATAAATTTAGCTACAAGTTTCATTAAATTGTAGCTGCCTAACACCAATAAATAGCTAGATCTTGCTATAAAGTAGCTAAGTTGGCATCAACGAACACAAGGCCAGCCAGTTTCGCCATTTATCACAGCTTAAAGATGCGTTCGAATTGGGATACGGTAGCAAAAATAACAGTCAAAAATGCTAAAAAAGATCACATCTGGCGTTCTATTTGGAAAGTTGTGGGCGAAATTAGCGTTTTGAACTGTTTTCGTTCACCGTTCGTTTTACTTGGAAACAGTTAAAAACGACATCGTGAACTGCAAATTTTGACCCACCTCCGAGACAGGGTCGTTTGTGATCATATTTTGACATCTTTGAATCTGACAGATAAGTTTCGGAAAATTCATACGGGAAGCGAAAATTCTAATTTTTATTATAAAATTTTATAGAAATACTAACAGGTAAGAGAATAATTTGTTAGATTAACTTTGTTTAATGATTAACTGAATGAAAAAGGTAGGTTGAGACAAGTGACAAGCAGGCGATGAGCATGGAAATGTCATTTTTGTATCTAATCGTTCGATTTGGGACATATCGTTTGTGGCAAAAGTTGCAAAATTGTTGAAATTTTCCAATTCGAACGCAAATACAAAAATGCCCATTTTGAAACTGTTAAAAACGACATCACTCCAATTCGAACGCACTAAAAGTAAAAAAAAATATACTCGAGTCCCATCACTAGTGTGAGACGTGAGTGAATACGTTTTGACATTTTTGTCTGTCTATCTGACCGAATTTTCGGTAGCTCAAGCTCCGTCGAGCGAGATTATGTGGGAAAAATTATTGTTTGTTAGTAATTAGGCAGGTGTTATTTATCGCGGATAATGCATGAATAAATAAGTCCTTATTGATTTGATTACATACAGTGGTTCATCTTCTAAGTGTCGGTGCGTCCGCCGAGCGTGCCATTGATAGATTTCTTCTCAGTTAGATTTGTGCTCAGAGAGGAAGATGACGGTTTTTATCCGTTTCAGTGATATTATTTCCGCTTAATTGTGTTTAATATTCACAATGACTACGATTGCGAGATCAGCTAAAGTTAGTTTGAAGCCGATCGAAGTACCAAAGGCTTTGCTGGAAGGTGAAAAATTCATCAAGTGGGATGAGGTGAGCCTTTATTTCAAAAAATATGATGTCGAGACATGCTAATTATTAGACCCTACCGCAACGCAATCAATGGGGTGGACAGGTCCAATCTTTAATATGGAATCCCTATGCTGCAATTTACTTTTGTAGACATTATTATTTATAACTTTAACAATATTTTGTGATTTAATTTTACACTAAAAAATACTGATATCTTAACAGAACTCTGCTCCTGAATAGGATTTGATAGTTTTTGCACCAGGTTGGGGGGAAGTAATTTTGTTTGCTGTAGCAATTGCTGTTCAATATATATTCAAAAACTTTTAAATTATGCATATATTAGAAACATGTATGGTGTTCCTAGGACTCTGGCACGGGTCTCCCGGTCACTCTTCGAGTGGACCCCAAAGGGTTCTTCCTGTTTTGGACGGACCAGAACATGGAGGTGGAACTCCTTGACATCGCCACCATCAGAGATGTCAGGACCGGAGGTCACGCTAAACTTCCTAAAGTAAGTGTTTACTTTATTTTTGATATAAGAAGGTCCAAACTAGGACAATGATTTTGGAAAATGCCATAATAATAGCTAGTATATGTGTATATATATCATCCATATCCTCAAGTTACAAAATAAAGTTACTGCATTATTTCATCTTGATAATTAACTGAGACTTAGAACAGAAGTTGACATAAACTTATTAAAAATAGTAAAATATAAAATAATGATACACATTAATATATCATTCAATATCAACATTCTATACAACATCCAATATGCAAAAAAATAATAATTGAATAATCAATATCAATAAATGTGAAAGTTAGTGAGTCTGTAATCTGTATGTACATTTGTTACTGCGACAAAACAACCAATTATATTGTGATAAACTAATTGTAGAGTTGAAAGTTGTTCAACTCTTGCCCTTACATAACATTTTACTTGCCGAAGAGTGTGACTCTTCCCCTGCTAGGTGTTCTGATGACCTGCAGCCTGTGGCAAGTCATCAAAACATCTAGCAGGGGAAGCTACATCCTACCTATGCAAAAAGTTTTGGACAGTAAGCTGTGTCTAGCAGTGTAAAGTTTAAGTCTACCCAAGTATTAAGCCCACAGCCACACACTATCCTGATAATTTGCCCATGTTTTGGTCAAAGTCCTGTTTTTTTAAACAACTAATCATAACCTAGAACCAGAGTCCTTGTCAAGACGATTCAAGCAAGCCCAAACTTGATGGGGTTGCATTGTTTTATTACAGATTTCCCATGACCACCATCATCAGATCAACTCCATGTCATAATAATATCATGTTGTTATTAAATTTAGGGGCAGGTCAAACTAAATAAAAGCTTGTAATTGTTTTTTTTTTTTTTTTTTACACCAGTACTTTGTTATATTATTATTTAAATTAACCACTTGTATTAATGTCTACTGATTGACCCTTAATCAACTTCTAGCTATGTACTTGTGTATCATTTATAAATATATAAATAAACATGTGATTATCTATCTATATTTTATAAATATGTCTTCTGCCCATTAACTATTAATATTTTTTGATAAGTACCACACTACCACATATAAAAAATATGTATAATTCATGCATCTCAAATGCCTGGCACAAGTTGATGAAAGTACACTTTGTAATTTGAATAATTTACCCACAATGAATCACTGTATGTTTGTAGCAGTAATTGTTTTTGTTTACCTTTGCTGCCATTGAATTATAAAAACATTTATGCTAATAGTCTCAATTTATATTTTTCTTTGGTAAATATATTTTATTTTTTCCTAGAGAACTTTATTACCATTAGAGATTTATTTACGTGACGTTTATATTGTTAAACAGAACAGCGAGAGTGTAATAATTCATATGCTAATATCTGGCGAATGCCCAAGCCTGTAATAATTTGCCTGCGGCGCAGTGACTTGATTACTAGACAAAACCTTGGGTGATACATCCATTAAGATATCAGTTCAATACATAGTTTATTTCTAACAGTGTACAGTATAATGAAATTGCTACCGCCGATAGAATGCGTTTCTGATACCTGGGACCCAATTCTCGCGTCTTTCGAAATAACCTTTGAATCGAACTAGCGGTTAGGGACCTATTCGACTGCAAAATTTCGAGGGGAGTCAATTCGAATGGTCCAATCAAAGCTCTAGTTGACTGGATTTCCTTCTAAAAAATCTTCCGCCGGCCTCGAAATTGCCAGAATAACGTAACGTGATTAACACTCGATAAAAGTTCTATTACCTACGTACTTTTTCGATCGAGCGATTTATTTCGATTTGGTGAAAGTTGGCTCCCTGTTAATATTGACCAAATCGCGAAAACCGCTAATGTGATTATGATGAGTTTTAGGCATAGCTTAGTAAAATGTATTCTCGGCGGCGGTCGCACTGTAGTTTCAAAACAAACATAAGCCTGGTTATAATATACTCACTCAACAAAACCAACATTTATCCAGGAAATAAATATCATTAAATTCATTAAAACCCATGTCACAAATGATCTAATACTTATCCATCCATACCTATGCTCTGGTTTAATTGTACGTCATTCTTGCGTACGCGCACGTCGCGCACGATTGAGAACCGAAATATTACCGGAATATTGTCGTCTTGGCTTCAGTATATTCTTAAAGTGTACAGCAATTACTCTTACTAAAAATAATGAGGTGCTTATGATTTTATTTTAATATCTGTAATAATGTGTATGAAGAACTAATTCGCTAAACAAGCGTACGGCTTGCCTAATGGTAAGTGGTTACCGTAGCCATATAGACGCTTGCAATAAATATAATAGAGACGTGGAGTCTTAACCTATAGCGCCGCAGGTCGTGGGTTCGATTCCCAAACAGGACATGCATTTGTGTGCATGAACATGTCTGTATGTCCTGAGTCTGGGTGTAATTATGTATATTAAGTATGTATTTACAAACAAAAAGTAGTATATGTATCATATCAGTTATCTGGTTTCCATAGTACAAGCTCTGCTTAGTTTGGGATCAGATGACCGTGTGTGAGGAATGTCCCAGGATATTTATTTATTATTTATTTAAATAGGGCATAGTTGCATACATATCTCCCCAATGAGCTCTGCAACCTTACTCACGCGCAGGAACACAATATAAAGATACATGTAAGAGGTACTTCCCCAGTCGGGTTTTCTTAGATCAAAATTACCCTCTCTTGAAACTCGGGTAACATTTCAAATTGTGGGTAATTTCCATACATCTTTCGAAAGTAATTTCAGTTTAGGCCCTGCTCATGAGAGACTTATAAAGGTCGAAACTCCTGAAGTTGCTACAGTTCGGAGTCACTTTCAACTGAGAGGAGTAATTTCAGCTTAGGCCCTGCTCATGAGGGACTTATAAAGGTCGAAACTCCTGAGGTTGCTAACAGTTCGGAGTCACTTTCAACTGAGAGGAGTAATTTCAGTTTAGGCCCTGCTCATGAGGGACTTATAAAGGTCGAAACTCCTGAGGTTGCTAACAGTTCGGAGTCACTTTCAACTGAGAGGAGTAATTTCAGTTTAGGCCCTGCTCATGAGGGACTTATAAAGGTCGAAACTCCTGAAGTTGCTAACAGTTCGGAGTCACTTTCAACTGAGAGGAGTAATTTCAGTTTAGGCCCTGCTCATGATTCAGGATATAAAGAGGGATAGAGTAACATAGTGATAGTGTATGGTAAAGTGAAATGAACTTGCACAACTTACTCGCACTGAGATCTGAGATGTATGGCGGTATTATTGTACTAAGCTAAGACGAAGTTAAATAAAAGTATATTTGTGTTCCCTCAAGATATTTTTTATTCCACCATAACATGAAGATATAGGAATTGTAAGAGATGGATACACGACAGACTATCTTAAGTAGCGATCTCTACGTTTGGTATTGTCAGTACAAAATAAAACAAATGAGGTTTTCTACGGTGTAGAGTCATTTGTTAACGTTCATAAGTGCCTTATCAGGGCCTAAACTGAATAAATATATTTTGAATTTGAATACCATAAAAGAAGATCAGTCACTGCACCTTAGTGTACGAATCGTTTCGATAGCATCAGAAAGACAGCAAAAAAATATATAAAAAAACGCAATGTCTACAAACGTCTCAAGAAAGAATAGAAATGGTTCTAATAAAGAAACTGACCCTGATATTCAATAACGAAAAATAATCACACAATGTCATCGCTAAATTATATACCTACATCGGAAAGAAGCTTAGAAGGTTATAATCATGAATATAAGGACTTAAGTACGGTTCGGTGGCACCGCGGGGTACGCTTGTATGAGCAAAATTACACCATACCACACCCTGTAATTTTCCCATCATGAGCTAAGCCATGCCGACGTCGACAAATACAATAATATGAAAGGTATTTAATGGTTTTATAACATGGAATATCACTTCAAACCCCTATCCGACGCGTGGTCTCATACGCGCTTTTATCGTACGAAACTACGCGAAATTGTGCAATAACGTGCGAGTCGTGGAAGAATAGGTAATCTTCGCTTCGTACAGATTTTCACCTCGTCAATTCGTATAATCCAGATTCTGCAAAAAAATACATAATGTAGCCGTTTTTTAATCAGTTGAAAGTGACTCCGAACGTTTAGCAACTTTAGGAGTTTCGACCTTTATAAGTTCCTCATGACTCTGATGTACAGTCTGCGCATACGCCTATGTCTTACATTCATCCCTTCTATTCACTACAAATCTACACATTCCATTCATCTTTTTTCTTCTGTCTCCCTCTTTCCTCACATATACAACGCTATAATATTTGTTACAATAGTATCTATGTAACAATATTAGAAATCTTGCAAGATTATATTGGTGTCGGAACTGTCCGACAAATGTACTTTTTAATCATAATAATTCATCAGATAGTTACTTAATGCGATGTCGTGGTTTTATCATCGTTTCACCACACAAATTTATTACCAATTAGTTAATAAACTTGTACTATCAGTTTACTGAACATTTTATTGTTTAACTTGGTCTCCATTTTCAACGGTTTTTTTGTTTTAATTTATAACAATAACATGAGTTTCAAGCGCATATGTGACGTAATTGTGTCATTAGCGCATGAAACCTATGGTAATGGATTATTGTACATATTAATTATGCTTTTAAAACTATTTTAACCTTAAATTGGTTCCCCATCAATAAATTACGGACATAATGTAAAATTCCATACGAAGCCTCTTGCGAACACCACAAAATAACGTCTCTAGAAATAATCGTATAGAAATAGATATTGTCATACTATAACAGTTGGAGATATCGAGATGGCATATTTTCGAAACCTATGTTGGGTTAGTCATGCTGAACAACTTTGACTATTGGACCAATACTGAATTCTCATTATTTTTTTTACTTTTCTTACAAAATGTCAACCTTGCTCGATCATAGTGCATGAAAAGTATTATTTTTTTGAGATTTCAGTGTTGGTTTTTGTTGGTTGGGTTTCGAAAATATGCCATCTCGAAATCACCCAGTATAGGTACCACATTTATAATATCACAATTACTCCGACTTTTAGATATGCCTACGAAGCAGTGGGTCTTTGTTTCAGGTACACACAACGTTTAGTGTGAGTCCATATTAAAGACCCAGCCCTTGTCGAAGAATAGGTCACATAATCGTACGTCCGACATGAGTAAACGTCCCCTACATTAAACTTTCACAAAATAAACTTCCGAATTATCGATCACAATAAGTAAGCTACTCCGATTTGGGAGTCTCGGCACTTTTGATAAACATTTTTGTAACGAACCGTACTAATAAAAGCTTATCTATGATTTGTTTATTTACACGAAACAGTATATAAACAGGTGTATTAAGATGAGCTCACCCGTTCACCTGTTTAAATCTGTCGATCAGTTTTATATGGGCTGAACATATTTACTTTATTATAACCAAATATTTTGATGGGTGGATGATTTACTTATATTAATATTTGAGGTATTACACAGGTATTGGTGATATTTCAAAAGAAAAGGTGCTAAGAGTTATCTTAGGGGCATATATGGTTGACTACACAGTTGGGGACTGAGAGGTTTCTCTCGATAGTATTTTGTTATTTTTTCTTTTATGTCGGTCTTCGAGGAAAAATCCCTTTACAGTAGTAATACTAAACAATCAAATTCCGCAACTAGTCAGTGACTTTTCATTGATTTTGAATTTGATTTGTGACTTGTCACTGATTTTGAACAGAAAGTACCAATCACTGCTTCGTGTGTTTTTGACTTGGGCCAATCAGAATGTATGAGTCCTTGACTTATCCAATCAGAGCGCATTGTCGGCGGTGGGAAATTGGCGGAATATATTTCAACCAAAATGAACGTCATTGCGCTTCTTTGGGTTCGGTAATGTCGGTTAACAAGCATACGGAGGGCCTGATGGTAAGCGGTTACCGTAGCCATATGGACGTTTGTAACACACGAAGCGTCACTCACGCGTTCCCGACCTTTCCCCCTCCCCAATGAGCTCTGCTACCTTACTCACACGCAAGAACAGAACAAAGTTATTTGGCTGCGGTATTCTGTAAGGTGGAGAGGTACTTCCCCAGTCGAGCTGCTCTTTGTGCGAATCAATACAGTAATAACGCCTTACAAATTTGTACTTATGAAATTACTAGTAGGTATTTGCTTAGTAGAATAAAAGGTATCCTATATGTTATTCCAATTTATGATCTAACTCTGTCTCAAACAAACACACTCACCTTCGCGTTAATTATATTAGGAAGCAGGATTGTCAACTTGCCAAAAATTGTACACCTGTGGACGTAATTAACAATACGGCAATCCTTAGGAATACAACTTTTCAAAAGAATAGTGATGTTTTTAATTTTATTTAGTTCTGCAATCATGGTCCAATATAACTTAAAAGGCTTTCTGAGCATACATTATGTATGGAAAAAAATCGGAAATAGCTTTTTTTACAATACGTGCCACTCGAAAGTAATCCCAGGTAGGCAATATCGCGAGCAGGTCGTAAATATCACTGACGCGCCTTATCTGCGGTTACACCTGCACATTTACCTAGGAATTGATATGTTGCTAATAAGGTTTTGAGGCGAGGGCTACTGAGTGTTAGTGACGTCGACTGCTTGAGTTTTCTGTAAAGAAAACCATAGCGGGTAGGGTTCTATGTAGTTAAGTATCCGTTGGCTACCACCCTCAAGTGGAAAATCAGTCATTAAGCACCTATACTACGTGTATGTTTCGGCATTAGCACTTGAGAGGCAGTTGTTGGCTTAACGTGGTTAACACCTTGGGCTACGTAAAAATAACCATGGTGAGATTAAGGTCATTTTTTTTTATACCACTAAGTTGGCAAACAAGCATACGGCCCGCCTGGTGGTAAGCAGTTACCGTAGCCTATGGACGCTTGCAACACCAGAGGTAACACTCGCGCGTTGCCGACCCTGAAGAAATCTCTTCACGCCCTTTTTGAAGGACCCCATGCTGTACTCCATTGGGAAAACCACGGCGGGGGTCATACACAAGCAAAACCGCAGTATAAAAGGAGAGTCGTGTAGAGTCTTTTGCGGATTGTTTGTGCATATAACGTGGATATAGCGGTAAAATTACCGGCCGGCCGATCGTTATCGATTCCGTGTCATGAACTAATTTTAGAAAAATCTATGTTATAAATTTATCGCTTCGGACGCGACGGAAACAGTTATTGCTCCACAATTTATGACTAGATTACCTTATGAAGGACGTGAGAAATAATAATAAATATGGATCTGTTTCAATATATAAAGTTGAAGGTATAATAATAATCAATTGAGAAATAGTTGGCTGTTTATTTTTTGTTCCTTCTGGCAATACGAATGTGCGCGCACTTTTTCCGAGATATCGCTTCTTGTAGTAGACCGATCATAGAATCAGGTAAGTCACTATTTGCCTAGATATATCTGGAAGTGCCTTTCGTGAAGTTCCTATCTTATGTCAGACAGATCTTTCAATATGCATTTTGATTTAGAAAGAAAGAAAGAAAAATCATTTATTCTGAAATAACACACCACAATTATAAGCAGCCAAAAGATGTAAAAAAAAACAAACAACAGAGAAAAAAAAACAATAATTGTGTTGTGTGACATGAGAAATGGACAGCGACTCAGTTGCAAACTGTAAGCCCAGTACACGTACCGGACTTCAGCACTGATTTTCAGTCGCTGCCATAAGTGACGTCACGAACAACTTGATTATAATAAAAAACAAAGGAAAGGACTACACAATACAATACATAATTACGCAATACAAAATGATTTGAGATTTCATGATTTCAATTATTTTGTAAAGTCGCCAATTTTACAGTTAAATAAGTATAGCCACACCGGTATACATACCATTTATTCTTACAACTATAATTTTTACTCCATCAAGACCTTGGGCTTTACCGCGTAACTTTGGTGGTAATGGTAATGAACACACAAATGAGCGCGACAGGAGCGGTCGCTTTAGGCACCAGGCGCCAAAATGACAAATGCGAAAACAATTTCGAGCGAAATGCAATGCAATGCAAATTTTTGACAGGGGTGAGGTCAGCGTGTCAGGGTGAGGGGCACATAATTATGTGTTCCCAAAGGGCGCCAAAAGACAATTTCGCACTACTCTGATCTAGGGCCGGCGCTGAGCACAGACATTAGCTATTTCACGATGTGGCTGAGCGTTAGTAAGGAACTTCACGAAATGGCGGCATTTGACGTCTAGCCACATCATCTTCTGCCTGGTTATACGATCGATCTCCGGCATATACATATTCACGTGAAATTCTCGTGAAGGCGTATGAATTCTTAAAACGATGATTGCATTTAATCTATCATTATCTTACATGAAAAGTATAATATCAGTTTATTCTTGTGAATAATTTAAATTCAACAACATCGTTTATATTCATGGTCTTTTTACTAAGTGAATTCGTTTTTGGAGGGCTAACAAAAGTCGATTCATGGATACAATCTTTTTTTTTACAACTAATCGTCTGTCATGTCATCTATCTTCCTCCTATATAAGACCTCATTTACATACGTTATTTGGCCTCCTCCTCTGGTCCTCCTCGGCACTGTATATGTGTTACTTTTCTCTGGCCTCGGACAACTAACCAAAGGGCTGTTGATAATTATCGACAGCCCTTTGACCCAACAACAAGGTTCAATTATAATTTAACCTTTAATAATAGGTGGGTGCTATCGTAAAGTTCAACTTGTCATCGCCCCTACCATGTCATAATCAACTTTTTAATTTGCCCCACTCGCATTAGTTAAGCGATGGGCGATGTTAATTATAATTAACGAAAGTATCCGTGACAAATACTTGTGAACTACATTACTATTACTTTTTAAATTAATGGTATGTCATATTTTATTGGCGTAGGTTTTTATGCGGTTTATAATGGAGCAACACGGTTTCGTTGCGGTTTATTATATGATTATGAGTTTCCGTTGTTCCCACGCTGGATGTATAGGTACAGTTTGATGAGCCATCTCAGTTGGCCGTCAAAGTTTTTACAAGCCTATTGTTTATTATGACTTTCTTAGTCATATTAACAAATTACATTTAATCATCCCACACACACCACACTCATACACACACCCCGCACACATACACCAACACACCCCCACACACCACCCACACTATCACACTTACACACATGCTACACACAGTAACAGACATAACTCCCAGTCAAACACATTTACTGTCTAATGGAAATGTATAAAATCCGATCCCAAGAGTTTGCAGTCATAGGGTTAGGCAGTAAACATAACACATCCAAAAACAATTAAGTAAAACATGTATTTTTCTTTTTGATTTTGTTTTCTTTCTAAATTGTAAATTTTATTTCATTTTAATTTAATATCTTTGATTTGATTTTATATAAATTTTTATGTGAACTTTGTCTGTTGATCACCAATTAACAATATGTTTGTAATGCACTGATTTGGTGGGAACTGACTCCTGAAACACAGCTCACGCTAGTTCAGGAATCAGGGCTATTTAGAATTGTACACATTGTTATATACTTAAATAAATATTATTATTATATTATTATTATTATTATATTTGTACAGCAGCCGCAACGTCAACGTTATTCCGTTTGAACGTATTACCAAAACTGGTATCAGGGTTTAATAAATAAATATCCTGGGACATTCCTCACACACGGTCATCTGATCCCAAACTAAGCAGAGCTTGTACTATGGAAACCAGGACAACTGATATAATACATATACTACTTTTTGTTTGTAAATACATACTTAATATACATAATTACACCCAGACTCAGGACATACAGAAATGTTCATGCACACAAATGCATGTCCTGTGTGGGAATCGAATCCACGACCTGCGGCGCGGTAGGTGGAATCTTAACCAGTCTTAACCAACCGCGCCAGCTGGCCCGTCAACCCGTTTAATGGTAGTGATATATGTCTTATAAAACCGGCGTTGTGTAAGCGAGCACTCCCCTTCAGGTGTGTCGTCCATTTTGCAATAAGAAAATACATTTTAACCTGGGCCAGGCTCGAACTTGTGACCTATTTCTCGGGACGTCGCTCTAACCATTCGTGTTGGTTTAATTGATGTCTGCGGTATCTGTCGGTGGCCCGGTGGGCACTGGGACCGTCCTCCGTCCCGCCCGTCCTATATCGACACGTCCATTCGGCTAGAATGTCCGATAGCGTGCTTTCTAATTTTAATTACACACGCCATGTCGAAATAATAATCGTAAATTAAGAGGCAGCCGTAAAAGCTAAGTTTAGATTAGTTTAAATTCTTCTGCATCGACATCAAATACGTATGTGAAGTATAAAACGTAGCATTTTATGTGTCGGTGAATGAATACGTTTCAAGCAGATACTTTAACTCGCACCAAGTAACAATTCACTTTGATAAAATTTGAATCGTTACGCGTTTACCATACAATTTTAATTAAAATGATGCGATTCAAAAGTATCATGCATTGAGCTCCCTGTTGGTATTCTGGAACGATTCCGATGTACGTATAAAACTAAAGGCCGACTGAGCGGAGCGCAGCCGACTATTTCCTATGAATTCGAATAAAAGTGAATCGTTTGAAACGAGAGGGTTTATTTATTTAATGCCGTTTATCGTACACAGAAACTAACAATGCAGATTCGTTTAATTTAAAAACCCAAATTATTGGATTGGTTTGTTTTCTGACGGTACAATAAGTAAAAATAGCTTTTTAGGGTTCCGTAGCCAAATGGCAAAAAACGGAACCCTTATAGATTCGTCATGTCTGTCTGTCTGTCTGTCTGTCTGTCCGTGTATGTCACAGCCATTTATTTCCGAAGCTATAAGAACTATAATGTTGAAACTTGGTAAGTAGATGTATTCTGTGAACCGCATTAAGATTTTTACACAAAAATAGAAAAAAAACAATAAATTTTGGGGGTTCCCCATACTTAGAACTGAAACTCAAATTTTTTTTTTTCATCAAACCCATAAGTGTGGGTTGTCTATGGATAGGTCTTCAAAAATGATATTGAGGTTTCTAAAATCATTTTTTTCTAAACTGAATAGTTTGCGCGAGAGACACTTCCAAAGTGGTAAAATGTGTGTCCCCCCCCCCCCTGTAACTTCTAAAATAAGAGAATGATAAATCTATAAAAAATATATGATGTACATTACGGTGCAAACTTCCACTGAAAATTGGTTTGAACGAGATCTAGTAAGTAGTTTTTTTTTAATAAGTCATAAATTGAAATTAATATCAAATACTCAGGTCTATACTACCATTTACTTATATACCTACAGGTTTGTACGGAACCCTCGGTGCGCGAGTCTGACTCGCACTTGGCCGGTTTTTTTTTATCTGAGAGACGTTTGGTCCATTCGTTGTATATAGGGCTCCTCAGGCACCAATTTGTCGGACAAGTGCTCGACTAATCTCGTAAATAGTATCGTGGCCTGACTCGTTGGTTGTCCAACAGAATTATTGTTATTACCGTCTTGGAACATGTTATCCCCAACGGTTCTATATCTTTTCTGAGAAAAATATCACACTGGAAGTGTCCAGTTTACACAACCATCTCTGTTAATTGAATTGCTATCTATAAATCTGTAATTTTATTAGACACGTGCCCGAATATTTTCCAAATCACTCAGATTTTTTCCATAGGCAGTGCCATACAATTTTCAATTGCAAGATTGCTCTAAAACCTTACTTTGTTCTCAGGATCAGAAAATCCGCAACGTAGTACTGATCGGTTCCCAAGGGTCTTTGGAGGAAAAGACTGTGACTGTGTGCTATGGCGCCGACTTCGTCAACGTCATGTTCATCAATTTTTGCTGCACAAGAAAGGAGATTGCTCAGGTAAGCCCTCTATATCCGTTCGTTGATTAAAGCTTCCAGGTTTATGTACCCGAGCTTAAGTGTTCCGTTTGGGAACAGGTTAAATTGCGTTCAAAATAGTCATGTGTTTCAATTTATGATGTGGAGGTCCTTTTCTCATCTGGTAGTCACAATAGTGTGTCAGATGTCTAAGTTTCTCTAAATGTTTGCTTATTTCAATAAATGGAAAAAATTTCGTTGGTATCAAATTGGGGCTATATATATGTTGGGGCTAACATATTGTTCCAAGTAAACATGATTCGTAGCACGTGTCCATTACACACTTGTAGTGCAGTCCTTGTGTTTGTCGTCAATGGTCCTTAGAAAATATGTGAGTATAACATAAACAAAATATCAAACACACGTTGGAAAGTCGTGATTACTTTGTAGTTTGAACACTAGTACATCACAGAACAATGCTGTTAGCATAACAAATAGCTGGCTTTACTGTTCACTTTAAACTAACTCATATTGTATTGTATTGTTACGGTATTCGCTATGTTTGAGATCTGTGCTCAACCAAGCGGATTAGGTTCGTATAGTGGGCGTAACGTGGTCTTGTCGCAGATTGAAAACTCTTTCATCTTCTTTTTGTGTTGGAAAACTGAGGGTTTTATTTTTGCGAGATATGTAGAACGATACATCCACAAAGGGAATTGTCACATTGACGGAATACTGAAGAGGGTTTCTTTATTTAATTGAATATATCTAATTTGCCGTATCCCGTACTTTTAATTGCATGTTATGGTAAGATTATGATGTCTCCACGACAGCCTTGCATGACATATGTTTGGACGGTACATATATGCGTTTAAAATTGTTATAAGCTATATGCAGTTGTTCAAATAAACTTTTGTTTATTCACGTGAACTCGTATTGTTTAATCAAATTGAAAATGTCATTTAATTCATAACTAATTGGTTTTAAATACTTTACACACGATATCATTTGTTTTCTATTAACGCCATATTATTTAATCACCACATTAAAAAACGTGATTAATGTGAACATATTCAGTTGTTTTTATGATAGAAATATCGTGTATTTTTTCGAGTTGACATAATCAAATGCATATCGCATTCTGTCAACGCAGATGTTGTTTTTCAATCGTAAAAATAAACTTTATGAGCAATTGTTTGTATGCTTTCATTCAGTATTCAAAGTAGACATGCATCCAGATGCAATCTTTTTCATATTTTTAATGTATCTAGGTCAAACTCTCAGGTAGACGCTATTTATTCTGCACTAATGATCACCGGCCGTGCTTTTTATCATTTCCAAATGATCTATTGCTCACGACAACCTCGGAATAACGGAGGATATTCGTCGGTTAATGTACCTTTATTATTTCTGAGACCACTATATACATACTAATATAATGTTTTTGTTATACGTTCGGGAATATATTACCAATTTGGCTACCTATTTATGGATGTTATACGTATATTATTAGGAAAAAGTGGGATTTGTGTGACGGTATAATTTTGTGGTTGTGATAAATTGTGTTTCTTCGTGTCTATTGTGGTGAGGTGTGATGCGACAGCCACAGGCACGAATACGCGAATGTGATGCTAAGATATGGGTACAAATCCAGCGGGTCAAGGTTTCCTGGCTTCCCACCTACCTACGCTGCCTTTATTTATAGATTTTGACAGTGTTATTATGTCGTTGCTAGCTGTCTCGCGCGGTTCCACCCGCGTTCCCTCAAGGTCTCTGGGATGATGTAGCTTCCTATTAGTGAAAGAATTTTTCGAATCCGACTGGTAGTTCCAGATATTAGGCCGTTTAAACAAACAAACAAAAATCGCTTCCGCTTTATTATATTAGTATAGATAATGTGGGTCATTTAATATAATACCTAGCAGATGTAATCAAACCATTTACAAGTTCGCAAGGATAAATATTCTATTAACTTTTAAACAAGAAATCATTGCATATATATGAATGTATTCATGATCTCGGGAATGGCTCTTTAGATATTGATGAAATGTGCAGAGTTCGGTTCGGGGACGTTAAAGTTAAAGGTTTCACTAAAAATAAATGTAATTTCCGAACGGTCAGCGAGGAAGCGTACGACCCGACCTCCGAAGCAACTGTTTTTTTGTTTGAATAGTTTTTCATATCTCTATTGAACCCTGTTTTATTTAACTCTATTGTCTACGACTTTGTCTATGTTACGGAGGTTCAGTGTTATGCCATTACAATTAACACGGTTCATTACTTGCTGTTACTCTGTTTCGAAGCACTTAGCTACTTGGGTGCGCTGTCACAAGTGATGTTAAGCTTCCTTGCTGTCAGTCGTAACTTGTCACACTCAGGGTGGTAGTTTGATGTTTGTACAACATACCCTTTTACAGATTCATTTTCATGTAAAATTTTGCCAAGACGAGACCATATGGCTCTCACTGTGAAAAAGATATCAGATCTCATGTAGAGCCAAGCTCACAGCTCTACACGCCCTAACACAAACTCTACACCTTAGTGAAAATATGTGGCTTGGCCGTTTCAATATTACAAGAACTATTGTATGACAGAAAAGTAATGAACAGTGAATATTTTTTCCGCTTACGTCCATATGACTGTTGTATATAGCGAAACGGCCAATCCACATATTTTGACTAAGGTAGAGAGTTTGGTAGAGTTTTTGAAGTTAGGGCTTGTACGTTAGAACCCAGATACGGTTTTATTTGTAGGCTAAAATACTTCTACGTGCATTCACATAAGTCCTTTTATTCAAGATTCTAATCTGACCGAGTCATGGTTGAATTTCGAACATCTGAATATAGTCGCATAAAGTCGGTAAAACTTCGAACGTTAACAAGATTCTCGTGATTAAGTACCTACACGGTTTTCGTGAACATCGATAAAGAGCCTAAAGCAAGGATTTTCTTAACAATAATATTTATAATAACGTAATATTATAATGATGGTTACCGTTGTAAAAAGTTTCTTAGATTTTAATGGGCTCGTATTTTCATGATTAAATTAAGAGAAGGAAGATTTCTAAGCTTGTTTATGGTACGTGTGAGCAAGCATGCACTATAATTAATAGATAAATATTTCTAGATGGTTCTTTTTAAATGTATTTTGGGTTCGTCACGTTTTTACTAAGGAAGGAACAAACTCGGAGATCGCCGATACTCGCACCAAAAGATATATGAATAAAAAATACGACGGCGAATGCCGAGGCGTAGGTCATGGGTTCGAATAATATAATGAGTTTCAACTTGGACTTTTTGGCGGGAACTTGCAGAGTGACGTAGCATTTTCATTTTTATTTTCATAAATTTCAAAATTTGTGTATTTTGAGTTTTATTGTGTATTTTTGGTGGTATTTTACCCAATAAAGATCATCCATGTGCACCAGTGAAGTGAAATGAAATGAATTATGTGTATCGTGACTTTTCAAGTTGTCTCAAAATTTCCGTGTAGAGTTTTACTACAATGACCACCATTGTAGTAAAACATGACTTTTATGGACGGTGACTGACTGAGGACTATAATGTGAAGTGATTTATTGGGACTGGAAACTAAAATATAACTCGACACTGGCAGAAATGAGCCCTAATTTGGGCTTGGTTGCCAAAATTAAAAATAAGAAGAAGAAGAGTTTCAACTTTCGGGGTTGGAAAACATCGCGAGGAAACCATAGCACGGTGGTAGGGGAACCGTATTGCCCGCCTGAACCGGCTACCACCCTCACAGCTAGAATTAAAAATAATTTTAATTCACAAATATTTTCCGCATATACAATCCAACTAAGGAAAAATTACATCTAGAAGAATCACCAGTATATCGATGATAAAAATTTGGGTTCTAGCCTAGCTGAGTGTTATTACTATAGGCGCACTCACTAGTAGATTGATTAGTAACAGTATGTACGCAACATTTCTAATCTAACTCAGATTATTCACAATATGAAGTTTTGTGCAAATTAATGCACCTGAAACATCAGATCATTCGTCCGTTTGTCAGTCTGTTTTGTCAGACGCAAAATTTTAGAGCGAGAAATAACATAGTTGTATTGAATTTGGAGAACAATACAGCGCCTATAATAGCAATAGGGGTTGTTAAGATAGCTAGAGGTATCCCTTTATTAAGTTTAACAGTAGCGTTTGCTTAAGGACCCCCTTCTAAAGATAGCCCATCTCTGTAAAATCTTTAGTTCAACACGCGGGTATTCAGGGTGAATTTGAAATCGTTTGCATCCTTTCAGACGGACGTTGAGACCATCTGAGTAAATTATACTGCAGGTGAAACTCAAAATCAGTATTATAGTAGTATTATTTAATTTTAACCGATTAAAAAAATAAAGGTGAAGATTCTCAATTCGGTTGTATTTTTTATGTATACCTCGGAAATCCGTTATTTATTAACCGATTTGGAAAATTCATTGCAGATTTCTCCTTCGAGTACCTATTATAAGACTTGCAGATCTCTTTATGACAATTCCCCATGTACGAATTTAAAGCATGACCACAAACTACATTTTGTATGCATAGACCAGCGTCTTCCTGTTTATTTAATTTTTCATGAATTACCAATTAAAATGTTGCCATCAGATGTGGACCGAGGAGCTGTTCGCGCTGGCCTACAACCTGAATCAGCTGAACAACCCCACCATCATGTTCCTCGAGAAACTCCACACGAAGATTGTTCTCAAAGCGGACAAATCCGGGAAAATATTGGTGAAAAAGTAAGTACAATATATGCAAAAGTACTTTTAATTTTTCGAGACGATTATGTAACACTTAATTTATATAACAACCATTAGTTTCGTACAATAGATAGGCGATATGCTTGTTACAGTTTCAGCTGTCAATTCGAAAGCAGCGCGGCGGGTTGTCATTGTCCCTTAATATAATTTAGAATAGACTTGTGTTTAGAAACGTGATGTATAAGTACCTATATTGTCTTTGGCGTATCACCGTTTTCAATAATAACTATAGAAATCGTTTTGAAGACAGTTTTATAATGGCCAACCTTCGGAATTTTCTCTATTAGAAGCCCTTGGTGCTTTGCAGTCTTCTCAGTGTTTTTGATGACTTACAGTAAGTACCAGTTTAGGTACGTTCCGCTCCGCAATCTTCTCAAGGATGAATTCAGGAATTAATTTTGAAGAATCCTTCCCTAGTGGATCTCTACGTTATAACTATAAGGAATCTGTGTGGTCCATTTTTGTGTAATTGACCCCCGCGGTTTATGGTGTGTGCTGTGGGCGTATTGCGAGTTTGTTTAACCTATTCGCTCGCGTTAACATTAATTCTAATTTGTATGGCGTAGGACCAGGCGCCGTTAATTGCCGCTAGGCGGTGCTAGTGCAATCAGAGTTAAGGTTCTCACGATCGAATACCTAAGTTAAAAACATGTACTAAGCCCACTGATTCTTATTTTACGTCAAAACCGAATTTACTTTGTCAAAGGCGAAATCGTTTTGGCGGTTTATCAAAATCTTTGTCCTCTTACAATTTTCCACTATTACCTGAATATAGCCAGAATAAAGAGACGCAAAATATATTCGGCATTTGGAAATTGCCACCGTTCATTGTTTTGTTACTACGCATTGGAAATCTTTTCTTTGTGTTATCGCTCCATAGTTATGATGATCTAAAAACAAGTTGAAAGTACTAACTATAGTTTTAATTATATGTTATGCAAACTATTATTTTGGTGTCGCAACGCATTTTCTACTCTGTGATCAATGAGCGATTACTGTTTTCCTCATCGAACGAGCTCGGGAGATCGCATGCTTGCGGTTCCATATAAAAACATTGTCTCTCCACGTTGGCCTTCGAAATCTCACAGGAATAGATTTCTCAGATCTTTATTGTCTTTGATTTCTAGTTTTTTGGTGGGAAATATAAACACACTCGTGACAGATACGATGCACAGCCGTTTAAACGTCATTCACTCGATTGAGACTGACTGAAATAATTATGTTGAACCCTAAATATGCGATTTGGTCATGACACAATCGCACGAAGGCTGTCGACTTGTCATCTATTGACCCAAAGCGAATATTTACGTGCATTTACCGTGTTTAGATTTTACGCGGGGCCATTGTCAGAGGATGCTTTATTTAGACATGTTAATCGACGTCTCACCACTTTTCTAACAGATTCTTAAACTTTAATATGCCTAGTTGTGGTAAAATTTAGTCATCCTTACCAGGTGATATACATATACCTTATAAGATGTAAGGAATGGAACGACTATTTTCACCATAAGGCTGTAGAACAAATTAGTTGAATTGGTGATTGCACTGATGTAAGAGCTTCAAAATTTCAATTCTGGTGAAGCTCAAAACCCAAATTTGTTTAGAAAACGTTGGATGTATGTAGTCAAAGCCAAAGCCGTCCAGGCACTGGAATGGCGCTTATGAAGGTAGAAAATACTGAAATTACCACAGGTTCCGAAAATCAGACTTCAATCGGCAAGCTTTTTTTTGGGATATCTGACTTTATCTGACTTTGGCAATTGTTTTAAACAAAAGAAAAATATCTAAAATTTATACATAATATAGGCATGTGACGAAGTCTTGTGCGTAATAAATTTCCGGTGCCACCTACCTCATAAAATTCTGTATTTGTGTAGCATCGTCCGGATCTTCGCTCAAAACAAAGAAGACAAGAAACGGGTGGAGAAGGCACTGAGCGAGTCTGGATTACCAACGGGGAAAAACGACACCATAAGCCAGTCCAAGTTCCTGTTCGAAGACTTTTTCGCTTTCTACAAGAATCTCACGCAGCGCACCGAAGTTCAGAAGATTTTCAACAACCTGTGAGTATTGAGGCGTTTTCCTTATTTCAGTTCTGTACCTTGATTGTATGAAATAGTCTCGCACTGTGCGGTTTTAAATGAGCTTCCTACTATAATTATTTATCTAAAAGTTTAACCTTTTATTGACATAAGACGATAAAAAATTATCAAAAATACTTTTTTAGTTCGTGATTTCCGGAAAGTGTGAAATTTTAGAAAATGTGCGGGATTGTAGACAATATCGTCAATGTCACCAGTTTTCCTGTAATTTTTCCCCAAATGAGTAACAAATTCAATCATTTGGTAACTTGCCATACATTGAGAGGAAGTGACATACAGAGATGTATGAAGTAAATGCTTTATCTGAAGCTATGACTAATAGACATAAAATTTGATCTCGTATTGGTGTTTATAGTGTTATCTTTTCTTTAAAAAATCTAGGTAAATAGCTTTCGCTCTTATTGCAAGTCTTAACAAGTGTTTACTGTAAACAGTGGCTATTTAGTTTAGTTTTAGATGCTTTTTATCCCGACCTAGAAATCTGTTATCTGGATTAATTTTACATCATTGTTTTCTAGTAATGTAGATCTATTTTCTGAATAGGCAATACATTAGTAGGTTTAATCCTGAAATACAATGAAATGTAGCAAAAATTTCTAGCAAATCATCTCGGTACATGTGTCGCGGAGTCATGACCCAATTTTGAAACTAGTTTCTCTGAAATTGATCTATTTCAACGTGATTTAGATTTAAATAAACATCCCAACCTAGCTTTCTGATTTATTAGCCAGTCCGCGACGGAGTGAACAATAGATTGGTAATTAAACACAAGATTGGATTGACATAAATCCTTAGTTTATATGATAAAAGCGAAAGCGAGCGCGTGCGAGTGAACATTGGAACAACCTTATTTACCTTGGAACACGCGAATTTTTTTCCCCTCGTAATAGTACTCGTATGATAAAAACTGGCCAAATGCAATTCGGACTCGCACACGGAGGGTTCCGTACAATAATAGTAATAATATTAACTAACTCAAATTGACTTTGAAATGAATGTAGGCGCAACAAAAAGAAGTCGTTTCTTGTATGGGCCCCTTTAATTTTATTTCACTTTTATTTCACTTTTATTATTTGTTGTTATAGCGGCAATACATATTCTGTGAAAATTTCAAGTGTCTACCTATAACGGTTCATGAGATACAGCCCACTGACAGATAGACAGACGGACGGACGGCGGAGTCTTATGAATAGGGTCCCGTTTGGCACCCATTGTGTACGATCCCTAAAAAGTAAATAGTAAAGTTAGAAAATTCTTGCGATTTAATAATGCTGAAAAAATTATCTTCTGAATGAGCTTTGTTAAAATATCATCCACTTAGCCAGATACTTGTTGGTGTCACCCGGCCAATTATGATTCTGTGACGAAGATCGCGGTTTCGAATTCTATGATAAGATAGCACGGGGCCTGGCTGGCTTCCCTCACGTTAAAATATTTCGCTAAGAACCTATCAGTGTGTTTCGGCATCTGTCTTGAGAGTCTAGCTAGAGTTCTCTTCTATGCTTTGTGTGCTCACCACTTTCGACCACATCACCACTGATCATGATGAGAAAGTTTCAAACACAGCCTATAAATAGTAATAAATAAATCTTCTTACACAAGTTTTACCGTAGGTCGTTTTTTTTTCAAGTATATTTTCCGTACAATCTGAGGTACACTTTATTCCTGAGTCCAGGGTCGCCGGCTTTTAAACAACCCCGTGGGTGCTCATGCCCATTTGATGACTCGTAAGTAAGTAACAGAAAAGCAGTAGGACAAAAAGATACATTTTATAAAAGTAGGAAAGTAGCAATAAAGTATTTGGAAAACCCAAAACATCCAACCTATTTTTTAAATTAATAATATTTTCGAACCTCTTTTTCAAACTAAACAAAAACTAAAAACTGAATGCCCAGACTGACTTGGAAGTCAGTCTGGGCATTCAGTTTTGCATTATACGTAAGTAGTACTTAGACAATAGAATAATCTAAGAAGTAGTAGATGTCTTGCCCCACGAGCGGGTGAGGTTGTAGCGATATTTCTCAAAACCGATTACTGATCATTTTAATGTTTAAATTATTAACTATTTGACGTTGAAGGGCGCTGGAGCCCCTGAGCACTCATGTAGTCAGCGCCCCTGCCTGAGTCACAGCAATATACTCACGGAAAAAAGTAAAAATCGATCCGAATTGATGGCCGTCGTAAATTACGTTCGGAGTACACTTTACTAGGGTTTTATTACCACCTGTGTAAACTATAACGTGTATAAACATATCATGTGTCAAAGGAGTATGTACATTATACACAAACAGAATATATGTCAAAGGTATTTGATGTTAGTACTAGGTCATTATTCTAATGGCCCTTTTATATGCACAGCCTCTGAGGAATTCCAACAATGGACATTAGGAATATTTTGATGATATAAACGAATCGTATAGGTCGGGTTGTATAGAAAAATGCTGTTAATAGTAATTCCCTATGGCGGATCGATGAATTATTGCGTTCGCGCATCGTTCACCCGAGTTTGTAGGCAGTAGTTGGCACCTGAAACTTTCTGCTATATACGCCAGACTAAAAGTAATAATTATCGATATCATGCCCGGTGTTTTGTAATATACTGAATCTTCGGTATTTCTAGTAATATGGGAATCCTATCACTGCTTTACTTAGGTAATTGTATACTGAAATGATTCATGTAATTTTTTTTTATTTTTTTTTCATTGCTACTTTATTATCTGTAGTTTTTTATACCAAAATAGATTTTAAAATTCAAATAATGTCAGCTATCCGCGGCATCTACCATCAACATCATCCAGGGATATTGCGTGGTAGATATTTCTTTTCATATAATCTTGATGGTAAAGAAAACCATCATTGTACAAGAAAATATTCCAAGCTTTAGTCATTCCCAAAATAACATCTGATTCATTTCTATTTGTCGTCGCACCAGTACAAAAACTTCATGCACGTAATGAATCAGATGGCGACGTTTACTGCGAGGTCGTGGGTTCAGTCAGACGGCGCGGGCGGCGATGGATGATAATTTTCTAGAGGTTGTCGGGTGCATATTAAGCTTGACTCGTTAATAAATCATAATTGAAATATACCCGACACTAACACCTATTTTCGCTTCAATTGGAGCCAACGACTGGGTGAATTTTAAAGACTGTCGTGCTGTATTTTTATAACACGTTTTTTATCTGATTAGATGGTTATTTAAAAAAAAAAAAAAACAGTTAATGTGAGTGGAAAATTAAAGATAAGAACCTGTTATATTGAATTCAGTTATGTGGAATAACGGGAGATGATGATGTTTAAATATTTGTTAAGAAGTGTTTTGGAAGAAATGTTAGGAATTTAATTCAGATAGTAAATGTGATTCGTAATGAGACCCTTTGTCCCCTCTGTCCCATTAAAATGTTCGTAAGTTTTATGGAATTGAAGTGATATTGGCGTGTTTGGTGTACTTGAGGAGAATGTATGAAAGTTGTGTCTTTGATTAGTTGTAACCATCGAACAATTAATCCAAAGAAGCGCAATTACGTTCATTTTGCTTGCATTATATTCCGCCAATTTCCCACCATCGCTCTGATTGGCTAAGTCAGGGACACATGTGCTCTGATTGGCCAAGTTTCACTTAGTGTTCAAAATCAGTGCAAAATCACTGACTTGTTGCGAAATCGGATTTGTCGGTATTAATACTCTTAACTAAAGGGATGGTTGTAATGTAACTGTTGTAAGTACTCTGCGGCCGTTTTTAACAAAGGAAAAAATTTAAATACTAATAGTACTGAAACATGCAGTCAAATCTATACCTCTGAAGATTGATTTGGATATCTCTACTCCTAACCTTCTCTGTCAAAAAGTTCAACCCTTTAAGTTTTGATCCCTCTAACTAACTGCACCATTTCAGAACGGACGGCAAACCTCATCTCTCAGCGACCCAGCTGGTGGACTTTCTCAACGAAGTGCAAAGGGACCCCAGACTCAACGAGATACTCCATCCATACGCCGACCTGCAACGTGCTAAAGATCTCATCAAAACATATGAGCATAATAAATACCACCAGCAGAGGTCGCAGTTGACTTTTGATGGGTTTTTGAGGTTAGTTACATCGTAGGATTATGACTTATGATCATTTAATTTTTGACAGAACAATCAAAGTCTGCGGTCTACGGTATGACCGCACCATGAGGAAAGATCACATCAAAATGTTCATGATATTATTTGATTTAGATTTACAGATTTATTTAGGCTGGATAATGCTGTTGTATGTATAAAGGGTCATCGGTAATTGATGGAGAACCTTAAATGGGTCATGGTAGAACTAATGGCTATTAAAAAAAAGAAAAAAATTACTCAAAATGAATATTCAATAAAAAACCGACAGAATTCATTAATTTGTGGTCATGATAGATTATTATTAAAAGCACATATCTTTGACCTGCCAAACCACTTGGGATAATGTTAATTTGTATGTTTTTTCTGAGTTGGCATTTGTTCTACCAAGACCCATTTCAAGGTTATCTATTAGTTACCGGACAGCCTGTATACGCACAGAAAATTAACATCTAATTCAATCTTACTACTCTCTTGTAGATTTATCAACCGCCACTATAATTTTTCTAAATGCGATTATCCAAAAGTGGTCCTTATGTCTAAGATGTTTACAGTCTAAAATCTATTCCAACAGATTCCTAATGTCAGAGGACAATCCAATAGTAGCGGCGAACAAGCTAGATCTCTGCGACGACATGGAACAGCCAATGGCGCACTATTTCATCAACAGCTCCCACAACACTTACCTCACGGGTCATCAGATCACCGGCAAGTCAAGCGTCGAGATATACAGGCAATGTTTGCTGGCTGGATGCAGGTCAGTAATAATAATAACTAGAGGTCGCCCATGAGGCGAAATTCGACTGCAATTTTCTATCACAAATTACTAATAATATAACTTGACACTGGTAAAAATAAGTCCGAATAATAATTTGGTTATCATACTACAAAACTAAGAAGAAGAAGATAAAAGATTATATGTGTGTCAAACGCATGGTAGTGTATGTAATGTTTTGCATTGTAGTGTGTGTAACGTTTTTTTTATATTAAAATAATGTATTTAAAATCACAGTCCTATGTGCGCGAAATAGGCTAAAAAGCGAGTTTTTGCTTCACGTATTAATATAATAATAAAGCCATTTTTTCCGAAACATTGGGTACATTGTTTGATCAAAAGAAGTGTTTGGACCAAAATACAATTATAGGCTGTCTCGGAGAACTGCGAGACTCCAACCTCCAACTCTCTCCTTTGTACTCTGTCCTCTGCAACTCTAGTCCAGTATGCAGGTCAGTACCATTGATGTAAAATATACTAGATATGTATTGTGAATGCTACCACGTGAAAGTAAAGTTCAGGGTCGGCAACACGTGAGTGATACCCCTGGTATTGCAAGCGTCCAAGCCGAAGGATTGTTTGAAGAATATAAAAAGTTATAAGCGTCTTTATCTCATTTAAATAGAGTAGAAAATGTTATGCTAATAGATTAAAAAGATTAAGGTAGAGCATAGCGATGTTTGCTTACAGACCTTACAGAATACCGCAGCCAAATAACAATATTGTGTTTCTGCCCGTGAGTAATGTCGCCAGCCATTGGGAAGGGGGGAAGGGTTTTCCCTTATGAATAGAAGGAAATAGAAGATTTGTGAAGGTGTCTCTTTCACGCAAAAACTACTGAATTGATTTCGATCAATCTTGGCACTCAGATAGAATATGTTTTTTTATTTGTTATTTGGATTAGCACATAGGATACTTTTTATCCCGGGAAAATAATATATCCCTCGGGAACGCGGGTGAACCCCGTGATGGAAGCTAGCCTGGGATAAATTAATAGTTCCACGCAATTCAGCAAAAAATTTATGCACTTGTTGATAGTCGATCATGAATCTAGTATTTCATATATCGATGGTCTGCACTACATAGTTTCCTTTCATCTTTCATTCATTCGTTAGTTTAATGACGTCACTCATTCATTGCGAACAATCCTTTGTTGGATTAATAAATGGTAGCCTTTAGCTTGAGTGTATAGTTTTTTAATTGTATAATGTACCAAGGTTTAAGTAACAGCGCATCAGAGTGTCAATAACACCTGTATACAATCTTTGTCTATGGGGAAACCCCATACCTGCATTGAATTTATACAAAGAAAAATAATTGAGAAATCTTTTCATTTAAAACATTCGGGTTGCCTTATCGCTGAAGCGATTTCTTCAAACCTTACAGATGTTACTAAAGTATTTCGTTGTCCTAGTCTAATTAAATTAACAATTTACAGGTTTACTTCGAGACTAAATAACTTGTCACGCCATTGGTTGTCTATACATATAATAAAACTGTAGAAAAGTCGTGTCTGTACATTGAATATATTTACCAAAAACTGATTGGGGGTGATGTAGAATGACTAACACAATACATAAATACCATTAAAAAAAAAATTGTCTGTCTGTCTGTCTTTCTGTCTGTCTGTTTGTCTGTTTGAACAGGATAATCTTCGAATCCACTGAACGGATTTGCATGGGGTTTCCACAGGGTGAGTGAGCGTTGCTTGGCGCTTCAACTAGGCTTTGTTTCATCAAAATCGGCTCACGGGAAAAAAAGATATCTCAATTTATTTATTTACACGTCTCACGGCTATGAGACACAGAGGGAGAGAACTACTAGATGGCGTTGTCTTTTTCCTGAATCGCACTATGGTTTCGTTCTCACAATTTTATGACAGGATCAATGATTCTGATGCAAATCTTTTCGTTGATGAGAGCCATCAGCGCTCCCCCGTTTGACCTTTTAGTTTTGTTCACTACAAAAAAAAGCTATAAATAAGTACAGCTGCTGCATTGACGAACTTATGAAAAAGGCTTACCTAAGTAAGAATCGAACCTGCAAAACTTCACGATGTGTTCTTTATAATGTATGTGTAATTTAAAGTTCTTTGCCTACATATGGCATAGCTCTGGGTCGAGTAACTATTCCCACTGTTCCACCCTCGCGGGAACTCTCCCGTGATAAAAGGTATCTTATTTTTAACCGACTCAAAAAAGAAGGAGGAAACTCTAAGTTTCACGCGTATGTTCTTTTTTCATGTATGTTCATCGATTTCTCAAAAACGACCATGAACAATTCAGATATGATGAAATTGCTTGACAGACTAAGTGGGAAATAGGAAACAAACAGAACACAAATAAAAATAAAAAAAGAGACCAGCAGTTCACAAAGAGAATATAGCTGATCTAATTTGCTGCCAGTTGGTAGTTCCCAAACTTTGCAGGCGGCGGGCGATGCCATTTTGTATGGTGATGCTAATCTTCTAGCTGGAGTATTCGTCAGCCATTTGGCTATAGGAACCGTCAATCAGACGCCTCGATATGTCTGTCAGATGGACCTCTTATCATCGTTACGCTTCAAGCCACTCGATACACGAATAGCTGACACGAGAGCCAAGAGCCCTATGAATGATGTCATGTGCTTTTTACGCACGATAGTATGTGGTGGCCAGCCTGATCGACAAAAGTACCATACTGGTAGCCATATAGGCATATAAAAAACACCAGGGGCATCACTCACGCTTTACCGAATCTCTCTCTACACCCTTCTTGAAAAAGTGTTTGAAGGTTGAGAGGAGTCGCTGTGCGGGAGCGGTAGGTATTATTTGGTGCCTACTCAACTCTTTGGTGGTTCTCAATTCGGTTGTATTTTTTTATTTTTTTTTATGTTTGTTACCTCATAACTCCGCCATTTATGAACCGAGTTGGAAAATTCTTTTTTTGTCTGGTAGGGTACACTTCCCGTTTGGTCCCATTGTTATCAGATCAGGGTTTGATTACTTCTTAGTGTACTTTGAAGTCGGTTTAAGTTTTTTTGTAAAACAGTCTAATTATTTACTTTACGGTCGTAAAGGTGAACAGAGTGGGCCCTGCAATTTCAAAGCAGGGCTACAAATTTAAGTGAGGTATCATGTGAAAGGGCTTTATTTGTACATTTTAAAACATGTTTCTATTGTTTTTTTGACTTTTTGACTGTTGATGAATAATTCCAATCTCCGAGGTTCGCAATGCGAAAAATCTGGAAAAAGTATAGGAAAAATAGAACAATGTTTCTAAATAGCACAGTTTTTTCAATATCATCCAAATTCCTTCACAAACAAACTTAATTATGCGGTCCAGTTTTAAACAACAGTGATGGCCCAATCCAATAAATATACGTACAAGGAAGGTCAGAGCCCTCGGTGCGCGAGTGAGACTAAGTCTTGAGCTTGGCCGGCTTTATATAAAAGATTAAAATTACTCATTTAAAAAGCAAAGTCCTGGCTGATTGATGATTGATGGATGGGAGCACGTGGTCCTCCACCAGCTGTCGCCGCGCCGCGCTCTCATCATCGCATTGGCCACCGAGTTCACAAGAACAATTAGGAATCTTCACGAATTTAATATCTTTGCGTTTATTACGCGAACAAATCTTATAGTCTACGCGAGCGAAGCCGCGGGCAAAAAGCTAGTTGTAAATAAAGTAAATATCTATCTGGGGACACGGTTACTGCCCCCGCCAAGACGAGCCAAGCGAAGCGCAAGAGGGCACTACCAAACTTTTATCGTAGCGCTTCCTTGTTTTTTTTACTTTCATAATTTTGGTTTTGATTATACCAGATAAACAAAATCGCACCAAAAACATTTTCATGTAAAATGTTGCCAAGACGAAACGACGAAGCGGCCTAGCCACATATTTTGACTAAGGTGTAGATTTTTTGAAGTAAGGGCTTTTAGAGTTATAAGTTTGGCTCTCCATGAGATCTGACAACATTTTGTCTGTGCGAGCCGTATGGATATAAAAAAAAAAGAATACCAATTAAAATAATGCCGAATCGCAGTCGCTTGTTTGTTCACAATACTCTACATTCATCTATACTTATATAATTTGTCGTCCTGACTCTGAATGACTGACTGATTCATCAACGCAGAGCATAAACAGACAGGTTCCTTTTATTTCGACCCCTAACGGGGCAAAAGGGGGTAGGAACTAATGTTTTATGGGGAGGATTTTACTGCGTGTCTGTATTTTCTCAAAAATATATATTTGTATACATTAGTTCCTCTTATAGCCTACTAGCTGTCCCCCGCGGTTTCACCCGCGTTCCCGGGATAAAAAGTAGCTTATGTCCTTCTCCATATCAAGTGAAGGCGTAGCAAACAAACAATGAGTTTGTTTGTTTGCTACGTCTTCAGTAGTTTATAGTAATCACAAACGTGATTGAGTCGTTTAGTACCGCCCACGTGTGAACAAACAAACGACGATCTAATTACACCACTATCGACACTAATTTATTAAAACCTCCATCACAATTTTGATGCGATTTTAATAGCAAACCTAATTAGTGCTGGTATCGAGACGCGTTATCGACCTTTATCAACGGCTACCGATACTAATTGGCGGGTTAACGGATGAAAATTAATGTTTAGGAAACTTTTATGTTTATTAAATTATTGTGAATGTTATTGTGTTATTTGAAATCTCAGGACCTTCATAATCAGACCAAATAATGGAGCTATTATAATGATTTAGTATCAAACAAATTCGGAACGCTGGCGAATCTTTACGGCGTAGTCGGTAAACAAGCATACGACCCGCCTTATGGTAAGCGGTTACCGTAGCCATATGGACGCTTACAACACAGGACACAGCATTACTCATGCCTTACTTACCTTTCCCCCTTCGCAAATGTGCTCTGGCAACCTTACTCACGCGCAGGAACTGTAAGGTGGAGGTACTTTCCAAGTCGAGCTGCTCTTTGAGCGAATAAACTTCTTCCCATTAGTAGATATGGATTGATAGGGTTTCTTTCTGATAGGGCTGGTAATTATTTTCCAACGACGTCTATGAGAAGGGTTGCGACTTTGCGAGAACTCTTTGTGACAGTGAAAGAAACCGACTGGTTGACAGACGCATGCAAAGGTCAAACCGCAGGAGAAATGTTATCTTTTCCTTTTATAATGTAGGCATCCAATATCATAGGGTTTTTAACCGACTTCAAAATAAAGGAGGAGGTCAAAATTCAACCCTTAAGCAAAGGAAGGGGTCGCAGATGAAACCGCGGGGCAGTAAGCTAGTTTTATTATAATTAAATATTTAAAGCTAAATTAATTTTGTCCGCAGATGTGTAGAACTGGATTTCTGGAACGGTCGCACAGAAGAGCCAGTGATAGTTCACGGCTACACATTCGTACCGGAGATCAGCGCTAAAGAGGTGCTAGAAGCGATAGCTGAAAGCGCTTTCAAGACATCTGACTACCCTGTCGTGCTTAGCTTTGAGAACCACTGCAATCCGAGACAGCAGGCGAAGATTGCTAACTACTGTCGGGATATATTCGGAGATATGTTGCTTGATAGGCCTTTGGATACGCATCAGCTTGAGCCTGGTAAGGAAACCTTGAATTTCATTTATTTTACTAATATACAGTTAATCATAGTAAAATTTTCATCAACATTTAAATCTCACTCTTTGACTATAATTCTCAGATTCGTAACATTTAGGGCCTGTTTCACAGGTTTCCGTGACGATAAGTCCCTGATAGCTTATATAAAAGATTTTTTTTTTCGAAATGAATCAAATGAGTCGGCCTGTATAGATACCTATACGACAGGCAGGCTATCAGGAACTTATCGGCAACCTGTGAAATGGGCCCTCAGGGTCACACCGAGACGCGACGCGAGGTAAAAATTTCAATGAGAGAATTAGACCCGCGTCTTTGTGAAACAATTGGCCTCTTCAAGCATCGTCGGGTCGCGTTGCGTCTCGTCTGGGATACGCATCTGAGGATTATAGTCAAAGAGTGAGATTTAAATATTGTGGTAAATTTTACTTGGTAACAGTAATTATTTATTTTGAATGTTATTCGCGAATTAATTTGAGTAGGATTGGTTTAATTTGCCGGGTTATTTTCACTGGTAAATTGAAGTTTCACTGAATAAAATTCCAATGACGCGTGTAAAGTTTTCTCTAAGTTTCGGCGGTACTTGCTTTGAAGTGCAGACACCTGTGCTGTTTATGTTGGCCTATAACCAACCAGCTGCCTGCCTGTGACTTGTAAACACACAGACAGTTTGTTTTCACTACAATATTGACTCTTGATGCATTGAAATACCTAAACATTTTGTTTGTTTATCTGGTGCTTGTAATAAGATACTGTACAAAACAACCTTGACAAATGTTTCAGTTTTTCAAAGAGGCAATACAATACATGTACCATTTAAATGGCGTATTTGCAATAGAAAATTATGTAATTCATATACACCACATTTGTTTTGATTGCTGTTTTAAATATTGGTCACAAGTAGTTCTTTGTCTCATTGTTCATTCGCTCTCATTACTCCGTAATTTTGTCTTCTGGACCAATGTATATGGTTTGTCTCTGCTTAAAATATTTTGTCCCTAAATATACTAAGAGAGGTCCAACTACCAATACCGCAGCCAAATAACTTAATAATGGTGCCGTTTCTCTTGTAAATCGCACTAAGCTAATTTTAGTCACATCTCATCTCTTTCTTACGAACATTATTGAAAAAGGATAGAACATATTTAAAGCTGTCAAATTAATCTTTGCCGTCTTATTTTACGTGTATTTAGGCGTAACCGCAATAGATGGCGACTAAATTCATATTGAAAACAAGCATTGGACTAATTTGACAGGACTTAATTTCTTACATCCTTTTCTTATGTTCTTTGTTAGAAAGAGACATAGTGAGTTTAACATTAGTTTAGTTGTAAACAACAGAATCAGGGCCATTGTGTTCCTCCGCGTAAGTAAGGTCGCCAGAGCTCACTGGGAAGAGGGAAAGCCGGTAACCTGTGTTTGATGAGTCCAAAGGCTTAACACCAGGATTAAGTTTTTTTTTTTTCCTGAATAGGAGGAGAACTCCCCCCGCCATCTCACCTTCGGAACAAAATAATAATAAAGAATAAGAAGAAGCATCATCATCATCACAAGAAGGAGGATTCCGTCGGGTCCGTGGAGGAACTAGAGGCGCGACCCGAGCAGCCTCCGCCACAGGGGAACGGAGAAGTGAGGCATGACGCGGTTGGTTTTCTCATACATATTAAGCAAATTCTCTCGTTTTCTTTCGCTCTTATGACATTTTAGCTTTCCACTCCTCGGTTTCAAACGCGATACACTTTTTTATCCCCTTTGAAAAGAAAACTAATTCTTTTTTTTTCGTACAATTTGATCGCTCAGCTTTGATCTTTAGTATACCTAAAAAGTTTTCTTTTGGCGATTTCAGAGTTTGTGTCCGTGCTTCGGAAGGCACGTTAAGCTGTTGGTCCCGGCTATCACTTAATTTTGATAGTCGTTAAGCTAGTTGGAGGCCTCCTACACGACTTGAAAACTCCAACAGTAGGTTGACCACTAGCCTACTCCTACCAATCCGCAGTGGACATGCGAGGTGGAGTATCTGCCCATTCCCTATCACCATAATAATTATGTGAGAAGGCCTGTGCTCAGCATTGGGACATTATAGGTTATTATATGATGATGAAAAGTTGATTATACGGTAATTCCCTTTCAAAATTTGGCTACCTTTGAAAAGTAGTAATGTTCGTATACATACAGGATGGAAATTTTAGAGTCAGTAAGGGCACCTTAAGGGTTGAAGCCACGCGAATATAGTGGTTTTGAGAGAGGTAGAGCATAGCGTTTATTCGCTCAAAGAGCAGCTCGACTGGGGAAGTACCTCCACCTTACAGAATACCACAGCCAAATAACTTTATGTTGTGTAAAGTTGTGTTCCTGCGCGTGAGTAAGGTCGCCAGAGCTCATAGGGGAGGGTGGAAAGGTCGGTAACGCGTGAGCGATGCTTCTTCGCTTACCATCAGGTGGGCCGTATGCTTGTTTACCGACAAGTTGTATAAAAAAAATCAAAGTCTTAAGTGACTGTGCTTCATTTTTGATCCTTGTTTTTGATCTGTAAATGTCGATTGGAATAAAAAAATGAAAAATCAAAAAATAAAGCACTGGCACTTAAGACCATATTCGCGTGGCTTCAACTCTTAAGGTAGCTGCCCTTACTGGCCCGTCTATAATGTCGAGCGTGTATATCGTGTCAGGTGGTCCGTCAGAGCTCCAAAGAGTCATTGTCGTCGTCGTCGTCGGAGAGCTCGTCGGGCGAGGAGGAGGCGGGCGGCGCGGATGCGGAGGCGGACGCGCCGCCCGACGAGCGCGAGACGCACGCCGCCGCCGAGATATCCGCGCTCGTCAACTACGTGCAGCCGGTGCACTTCAGCTCCTTCGAGAGCGCCGAGAGTAAGTCTTCTTGTACACCTCCTTGACACCGGTCACCGATGACAGACTCACGGTTCATGATACAAATGATACTGGTGATAAAAACAACTATGCTCAAAGCGCGTCAAAGCTCCAAAGAGCCGATGTCGTCGTCTGAGTCGACTTTATGATATGTTCCTGCGAGTCAGGTCGCCAGATCTCATTGGGGAATGCTCGGTAACGCGTGAGCGATGATTCATGTATTGCAAGTACCCATATGGCTACGGTAAACGCTTACCATCATGCGGGCCGTATGCTTGTTTGAAGACTTATTAAATCTATTTTTACCAGTGTCGAGTTATATTGTAAGTTCGTAATAAATCATTTTTATAAATTACACACTGTACGTCACCGTCCATAAAAGTTATGTTTTAGTAAAATGGTGGCCCTTGAACTAAAACTTATCTCGCACTTTTTGAGACAAAAAATCTTTGTTACAGTTTAGAATTTATATTAACCAGAAAAAAATACAATAAAATTATATCTAGTTACATAGAAATAAATATACCTAGAAAGAACGTCGCCATACTACACGAATATACAATACAGGCCAACTTTTATAGGCTGCTGCGCGCATCGAACAATTAACCCAAAGAAGCGCAATGACGTTCATTTTGGTTGAAATATATTCCGCCAATTTCCCACCGCCGACAAAGCGCTCTGATTGGTTAAGTCAAGGACACATGCGCTCTGATTGGCCGAGTCACAAACACACGATGCAGCGAGTGGTCCTTACTGTTGAAAATCAGTGACAAATCACTGACCAGTTTCGGAATTTGATTGTTCAGTATTACTACTCTAAAGGGATATTTCCTCGATGGCTGCGCGTAACAGCTACGTTTGACGCTCCCTCTGAGTCATTCTGCTTATCATAATGACGTTCATAATGATAGTAGTTGTTAAAATATTCCAATTAAAATCGGGAGAAATTTAAATATTGATCATTATTTTGCATTTTTATTTATTTTTATTTGATTTAGCCCCTAACCTAACAGTTAAACAGTATCTAACAGTTAGAGCCTATTTTTATCGACGCGTGCACAGCTGCGACACTCTATCTGGATGTATCCTTAATCAAAGTCTAGTTATATATCTCACGTGAAAATTATAGATCAACTACCTACACGATATGAATACTGACTACTGACTTGTTTTGTTTATTTCAATACAGTATATTTATACCCGGATATGGCATGATCGTTTCGTAGTAAACTGAAGAACGTTATGAATGCCCAATACTCGTTTGACTCAAATTACTATTCATACTCACTTGAGTTTACGCTTTGATATGACGAACGCTATAAAACGGAGCACGAACGGACGGAGCACGTATCGTTAAACTTGCAGTTTAATACTGTTTTAGATGCACTTGCAATAACCCCAGTTCAATTACTTACGTATTATATAGCCCTCTAATCTCTGTATTCGTCATTAGTTATGAAACCTTAGATACTTTAAATTTTCTCTTTCTGATAACGGAAGAAAGAATGAGATGGATGCCGCTAAATAGCAATCTAATGCGTTAAAGAATACGAGAATTTATAAGTCAGTTAAATACACTTCTGGCGTGGATATTTTGTATTTAGTCGTTGACAGGAATAAGTGCCAGAGAGAAAAAGATAGGACCTTAGAAGTTGAAATGTTTTTGAGTTTCTTCTAGGTTTTGTTAAAGTACCGCATCAAGTTTTTTTAACTGTGTATAGGCCTATTTTTGATCGCAATCTCACCTTGGTATGTGATGATGTAGCTGATGAAGCACACAAAGCCTAGAAGGAACTGGTTCTCAAGTGTAGCTGTCGGAATACACCGAAAAGTGTTTGGGCTACAGATTTTCAACTTGAGGGTTGTAACTAGCCACGTGGGTACTACAAAGTACCCTGCCACCGTTTCCTTACGATGCTCTCCTTCACCGAAAGCTCAAGCTTCAAGTAGGATTCGAACCCGAGAATTTCGTCTCGGCATCCGACATCATCGCCTTAAAGTTATGGAGATCACTTAAAATCACAAAATTGTATATCAGAGCCGCTTTTAATTTTGCGACTCTTTAGCTAAATCGACCCGAGTTGAAATGTATTCTATGTCCTCTACATTAAAGTATACTTCTCCGCTAAACATGAAGGTTAGTCTTAAACGTGATTTCTCTTTTGTGTGCAGAAAAGAATCGTTTCTACGAGATGTCTTCTTTTGACGAGAAACAAGCGACAACGTTGCTCAAAGAGCGGCCCATAGAGTTCGTCAACTACAACAAAACTCAGCTATCCCGAGTCTATCCGGCCGGTACAAGATTCGACTCCTCAAACTTCATGCCTCAGGTAATGTTGTTTTAAATTGTATGTAGTTTAGGCAAAAGAATTCAGTGGGTGCCGCGCGATCATTAACGGTACGATTTATCTTAGTGCCGCTTAAATAGCAGACCCCTGCCGTTTCATCAGCGTACGGTGTTTCCTTGTTGCGCAGAAACTTTTTTTTTTCCAAAGGTAAGTAAAGTAGCCTAAGTCCTCCTTTTAACATCGTCTGTTAGTGAAAGTCTCGTTAAATCGTACCAACCGTCGGAGATTAGCTGGGATAAACAGACACAAAAAAAACGTATATTTCATATCCCGCGACGCGCCTTAGAAACGCAACCAAAGTGCGCTAAACGCCACTGTTACGTATAAGACACAAGGTTTAATATTATCTGTCATTTAGTTACTGTTCCATATAGATTTTAAAGCTGACTTACGCTTTATGGGATATACATTTAGAACAAATACTTCAATTTATGTGTCTAGATAAGTAGGATCTTCATCGAAAGCTATGTATGCAGCCCATTACAGGGTTTGAACTAGCGACCTTCACCATGAAGCGGCGGCTTCAACTAGGTTACGTTTGTTTCAACTCTGTTTGTTTACTAACGTCCGTCTTGCGCGCCAACGACGGATCATATCGCTAACATAGTCCTAATGTGTGTATGTTAATAGTTCAACTGTTGCTCAGTAAATAAACACACAGAGTGGATGGCAACATTGTATATACATCAGATTCGATGTTTTCTGAAGTAACATAATATGTCATGTTATCTAGAAAATGTATACTAATGTCAATGGAACGAACGAACAATAATGAATTTAGTTTATCCTTTGACTGTTTGGCGATCCGCGCGGGCGAGGAAAACAATAGAAATCAATTGTTATTTTTTAACCGCAAGTCAATGGATTGAGGTTCGTATTATGAAATTTTAAATTTTAAACAGGTTACATGTTGAAGTCCCATTTTACATCAGTGTGTCTCTCCTATTCGCCCACTTATCTTTTATTTTATGGGCTTGCGTTGGCCACTAACCCGCCTATAAAGGACGATGACGAAGCCTAGGATGGAACACGCTTACCCAGAAGGAACCTATTCACTCTCGCCTCGAAAGTCCCTAGATTGTAAGAGTCAGGAAACACAGACGGGCCGGAAGCAAGTTTCTTGCTGTCCGCATTATAAATGAGGTCGCATTCTTCTTGGGACATAGATGTATGTGGACTGTGTCTTGATAATCGATGGATACCTTTTACAGAGCGATATTGTTCTGAACAGGTATTCTGGAATGCGGGATGCCAGCTCGTAGCCCTCAACTATCAAACCTTAGACCTCGCGATGCAGCTGAATCTCGGCACTTACGAGTACAACCGACGATGTGGGTACTTACTAAAACCAGAGTTCATGAGGAGAAAGGTATGTTGGGCTTGTAAATTGAATACTAGGTTACTGTCAGTAGAACATTAATTTTTTTATAAAAAAGATCGTTAATAATAAAAATACCAATCTTTTACCAAAATGTAGATAGGTACCCAACTGATATGGCTTACCGATGTACCTGCGCAGAAGATAAATTTTCAAAGTGCGGGAAATGCTATTGGTCGGCAGCTGCCGCCATGTGTGCGGAGGGGCGTGACTTGCGAGTGAGACGGAACTAACAGCTGCTGTGTATTATGAACCTTATAGTAGTGATCTAAGGTTGATTGTCAGTTTTGAGCATTCTTTCGTTAATCTTCGGGCCATAGTTTCTTATCTGTGCGAACGAAGATTCACGACGCGCCTTATCAGTTGGATACTACTGTAATTTTCTTCTAAATGCTTTTTACTAACGCTGAAATTTGAAAGCATAGTTGTTTAGATTATTACATGAATCAGAACTTCAAGTTCATCAAATTTTTCACCTTTTTCTAAATACAACTGAAAAATGACTTTATCACCCAGGATCGTCGCCTAGACCCGTTCGCGGAGAGTACAGTCGACGGCATAATAGCCGGTTCACTATCAGTCACAGTACTCTCAGGGCAGCTACTGACGGACAAGCGTTGTGGCACTTACGTGGAAGTCGACATGTTCGGACTACCCGCAGATACCGTAAGGAAGAAGTTCCGTACCAGGGTAGCGCCGAATAATGGCATCAATCCCGTGTATGGAGAGGAGCCGTTTGTGTTTAAGAAGGTGAGTTTTTTTTAGAACTTATGGTATAGGTTAGTGAGCTTTGAATACTTAAATAAATGACAGCTTTTTAGTAGGTGCAATAGTTTGGAGTAACCCTCATGATGAAGAGGTGAGGGTACTTTGTAGTACCTGGCCGACTATTATTCTCAAGATTGTAATTTTTCGCCAAGCACGCCCCGGTGTCTTCCGGTTGCACTTCTATACTAAAGTTGGCAATGCATGGGCAATCTCCCTGATATTGCTGTTTCTGTTCTCGTGAAGTCTCTTGTTTGTGAAAAGTGTACAATCGCGTGACGACCCGCGGAAATTCAACACACTATATCTTCGCAAAAAAACGTGTCTAATATTATTTGATAATATAAATGACGGACTAATTAGAGAATTTTTCAGGCCCTAGCCTATTGTTGCTGACTGTCTAGTCCAATTATTATTTGAAATAAAATAAATGTCATCTTCAAATATTGGTACGCATTAAGTTAGTGCGCACGCACAACATTCACGTGTTTATTTTCTTGTAACCTTTTTTCAAATCTTCAACGTTCCACCCGTCATTTAATTGGACATATTGTTTACGCGTCAATTTACTACGCTTTCACCTTTGTTTGTATTCTGACAGCGCGTGACTTAATGTTACTGTTTGATATAAATCGTGCGTAGAGGTTATCGACTTGTGCTAATGTTTGAAGCTGAAAGCTTTGTGCATGATATGAGGGCGATACGATTGTTTAGTCTTTTCTGAAACGTCTGTCACCTCCCACTCGAACAAGGTGGAAATCTTCTGTTGTCCCTTCTGATTCACCTAAGTAGGGCTCGTCGTGCAGACAACAATGGGATCAAGTTTTAAAGTACTTCAAGTGGTTATAGTTGTTTGTTATTTGTGTTTTGTTTATGTTCTGAATAAACAATTTAAGGTGGAAATCACAAGAATAAAACGGTGTACATTTTCTAAGAGCCGATAACCGATGTGGAAGAAAGGTTCTCGAGTGGCGACCACGTACTGGTGCGCGCCGAGCGGGACCACCTCCCACCAGGTGGACCGACGACCTGGGGCTCTACCGCGTAACTTTGGTGGTAATCATAACGAACACAATTTATGAATTTCATCCAATCAGGGCCCACGAATGGTCATCGTCGTGAAGCGGATGAAATAATTAAATGGTGTTCGTTACGATTACGTATACCGGCAGAGTCGCTGGGCACCGCTGGATGCAAGCGGCCCAGAACCGTTCGAAGTGGAAATCAATGGGGGAGGCCTATGTTCAGCAGTGGACATCAAATGGGCTAATATGATGATGATGATATTTTCATAGCGCCATATTGAATTTGTGTTTTTAAATACTGATAATGCAACTGACCACTTTGTAATGTATCGAAATTCTTAGCTTTTAGCCATCAATGAAAAATCCCTTAAATAGGTTTCAAACAAAATGAGCGATATTGCACTTTTTTTTTTTATACGACTAAGTCGTCAAACAAGCATACAGCCAACCTGATGGCAAGCGGTTACCGCAGCCATATGGACGCTTGCAACACACGAAGCGTCGCTCACGCGTTACCGACCTTTCCCCCCTCCCCAATGAGCTCTGGCGAGCTTAGTCACGCGCAGGAACACAACTTTACACAACATAAAGTTATTTGGCTGCGGTATTCTGCAAGGTGTAGATACTTCCTCAGTCGAGCTGCTCTTTGAGCGAATAAACGCTACGCTCTACCTCTCCTAAAATCTTCTTCTTCTTTGGGTCACTTGTGTGCTTTTACCCAATAAGTACGGGTACAAGAGTTCCTTCATCAATATTTCATGCTTTTAGTGGACACCTATATTGACGTGTTGATATTTTTTTTGTGTGTTCTGGTATCTATAGCAGAAAACTGAAACGTAGTATTGGTATGTGCATCCTTTCAGTTACACAGATTTTCATGAAAACAATCTATTTTAGTAATTGCGAGAATTCCTTGAAACCTAGTAAATTATAATTTATTCATTCATATATAGGTTGTTTATGTTATTGCATTCAAGGTCATGCATTTCGCGCTAAAGACTGTGTTCGTGTTATCCTTGAGTTTGTTATTCCATTGATGATGGCTGGGCAAATAATTTTGGAGTAAGAGTGAGAGAAACACGTTTCTTATGAGAAGCCATGCTAACACTGCTTGTCATTGTGTCAATCATCGAAAGATCTTAATGGATTGAACGTGTTTGGATTTGAGTGTTGTTTGTTTTGCTGGTTTAGTAGCGTAGTTCCAGTGAATGCTTTTCTTGTTGGGTATTTCTCCGAAATATTATGTAGTTAAAATATGATTTCGCACGATTATGAGATCTGTGTCGGTTTGATAGAAACCCTTTTTGAAGTAGTTCTGTTTTAGAGAGTTGTTGAAGTCTTTTTTTTTCGCTGGCTCCCTAGTCTGTTACTGAGATGAAGATTTGCAAATGAAGGGTTTTAGCCTTCTAGGATGTTACCCTAACACTGAGTGAGGTACATGCTTTATCGTCGAATTCAACTGTATGTAACGTTCATAAGTGCCTTATCAGGGCCTAAACTGAATAAATGACTTTTTTATTTTGGTTTTGAATTCGAATTTACGACCGTCGCCGCGTCGCCTTGATATTTGACGTGTTGTATTTTAGTGTAACTTTTTCTGGCGCCTCACCGACCCTTTATCCACATGACTACTCTGCATATAATGACCTGATGCAGATGGTCCCTCGTGTCTTGTAAAAAGTTGAAGAAATAGTGTGCCTAAATCCAGATTTACGTGGGCACTATTATTTAGTAGGTTGAACATAGTAATTGTATCCAGGTGGTGCTACCGGAGCTGGCGATGATCCGTATCGCGGCGCACGAGGAGAGCGGTCGGCTGGTGGGGCACCGCGTGCTGCCGGTGGTGGGGCTGTGTCCCGGGTACCGGCACGTCAACCTGCGCACCGAGCTCGGCCTGCCGCTGCCCGGAAGCCTGCTGCTCTTGGTCGTTGTTAAGGTACAGTACATAGCGGCGCACGAGGAGAGCGGTCGGCTGGTGGGGCACCGCGTGCTGCCGGTGGTGGGGCTGATGATGATTGAATCCTGAGATAACAATTTGTTAATCATCATTTATCTAAAACTGTATTTTTGTTACAAATCTTTTAGATTCTTCAACCGCTAATTTAATTAGAAACCTTTTAAATTTTCAGGGTCCCAAAAATCTGAAAATCACTAACTTATAATATTTGTAATCAGGACTACGTGCCGGATCGGCTGTCGGAGCTGGCGGAAGCGCTGGCCAACCCCATCAAGTACCAAAGCGAACTTGATAAGCGAGAACACCAACTAGCCGTACTCACGGAGGACACCGCCGTCATCGCTGATCTCACGGAGATGCCCGAATGTACCCGAACTGAGGAGCCTGTCGTTATACCACATCGAAGGTCTACTGTCTACCCGGTATGTTTTTTTTTTAAATAGTACTATCTTTTTGCATCTTAGATTATTTGCAATTGTTTGATAATTACAACAAAAATATTGCAACATTGCACGCTCATATAAATTCAATGGTAAAATTGGAAAATACGTACAGATCAAACAAGAGAGTACGGCGGACGGCAGCCCGGCGAAGATCGCAATGGTTGAGAGCGTCAAGCTGATTGAAACTGAAGCTAACAACACAGCCGCCACGTCCGCTGCAGCTGATGTTAAGGAAGGGCAAGGTTTGTAATGTTATTCTTTATTTGACGAGAAACTTAACATGGTATATAATGATGTGACCGAAGATGGTAAGCATACAACCTAGGCTTTGTATGCTTGCCATCTTCGGCAAACTGGTGCAAGTGCAGCTGGCGGAATACATCAAGAAGTTTGGCAACAGATTATCAATTGAAATCATTGAACTCACCATAAAATGAAATGTTGTGGAAACATGGCACAATTCACGCCTGCTCCCGGTCTGTAGAGTAAACGAAAGAAAACCCCATGCCCGAAGCGTATGATGAGAGAACCCAGAGATGAGATCTAGTTAGATCGATTTTTCGCCGTTAAAATATTATAAAATATCATATTCTATCCATGAATAAACTAACCTATCATCACATCAACAGACGATTCAAACAACAAATCCAATGGCGGTGGTGCGGGTATCAGCAGCGACTCTGAAGCAGAAATACTAGCGGCCAGGCTAGAGACACTACTCGCTTCTAAAGTGGTGCGGGAGAAGCGTGCCAAACTCGCGCGGGAACTGGACGCGTTGCGACGGAAGCACGATAAGGAACGACGCCCGGTCTCTGCAAAGTTCTACGTCAGCAATAAGCTGGTCAAGAAGCTGTCTTCTAAGAACATGTGAGTATGTTAAATGTACTAATAGAGGCTGAGAACATTTCTTTTATAATTTTGGAGGTTTTAGAGACCATCCTATCCTATATATTGATTTGCTTTTACTAGCTTTTAATGTCATATTAACAAAAAATATTAAGGCTTACATAATAAGATACTATTTTTAAGATAGACTTATTGGCGTAGATTTAGGAGGATTTGAATAAATTTAAGTCAAGCAAAAGCCTTACCTAGATTTTTACTTCTTTTGTTCCTATGGATAGTCGCATGTACCCTCGAATAATCAGAAAAGTCTACTTGTATTCATATACGGTTAGTGTATTTTATGATCTTTCCAAGGCATTCGATTGCTTAGATCATCACACCCTAGTTTTAAAACATCAATACTATCGATAGTCTTGTGTGTGTTTGTTTGGCACTCGATCTTATATAATATTCTCGCGAACAAAAAGTAGGTATTTGGATACGTCGTCGTCAAGTCTTTATTTAAAACTGGCGTTCCTCAAGGTTCAATATTCGGACCATTTTTGTTTTTGGCCTATATCAATCTATATATATAAAAATCAATGCCACTTTTCGTTGTAATTTTATAACTCAAGAACGGGCTCACCTATCCAAACCAAATATTTAGGCTTTGTTTGGACTATTTAGTAGATGGTTTATGTGAAGTTTGCACAAAATCGGTCGAGCGGTTCTTCATTTATCACATTTTTTGTAACAAATGAATTCAATAAATGGCGGATCATTTTGTTTATGGGGATTTTGCTGTCAGGGTAGGGTAGGCTAGGGTATGGTAGGGTATGGTAGGGTATGGTAGGGTATGGTAGGGTAGGGTAGGGTAGGGTAGGGTAGGGTAGGGTAGGGTAGGGTAGGGTAGGGTAGGGTGGTGTAGGGTGGGGTTGGGTGGTGTAGGGTGGGGTAGGGTGGGGTAGGGTGGAGTGGGGTAGGGTGGGGTAGGGTAGGGTAGGGTAGGGTAGGGTAGCACCACGCGAACGAAGTCGCGCCGGGCAGCTAGTGCTCTATAAACGAGTATTCCATATAAAAGTATGTAAATGAACTCATAACTTTATGTAGGTACAGCAGTGCAGATGCGCACTCGGGGGCGGTCGGCGGCGGCGAGGAGGGCTCGGAGGCGAGTGCGGAGCGCGAAGTGCGTCTGCGGTACCACCACGCCATCTACGCCGCTCTGGACAAGCACGTGCGCACCGACCAGCACCATCAGATGAAGGCGCTCACCGTTAGTACACTACACACACATACTATATATAGAGCGCGAAGTGCGTCTGCGGTACCACCACGCCATCTACGCCGCTCTGGACAAGCACGTGCGCACCGACCAGCACCATCAGATGAAGGCGCTCACCGTTAGTACACTACACACACATACTATATATAGAGCGCGAAGTGCGTCTGCGGTACCACCACGCCATCTACGCCGCTCTGGACAAGCACGTGCGCACCGACCAGCACCATCAGATGAAGGCGCTCACCGTTAGTACACTACACACACATACAATATATAGAGCGCGAAGTGCGTCTGCGGTACCACCACGCCATCTACGCCGCTCTGGACAAGCACGTGCGCACCGACCAGCACCATCAGATGAAGGCGCTCACCGTTAGTACACTACACACACATACTATATATAGAGCGCGAAGTGCGTCTGCGGTACCACCACGCCATCTACGCCGCTCTGGACAAGCACGTGCGCACCGACCAGCACCATCAGATGAAGGCGCTCACCGTTAGTACACTACACACACATACTATATATAGAGCGCGAAGTGCGTCTGCGGTACCACCACGCCATCTACGCCGCTCTGGACAAGCACGTGCGCACCGACCAGCACCATCAGATGAAGGCGCTCACCGTTAGTACACTACACACACATACAATATATAGAGCGCGAAGTGCGTCTGCGGTACCACCACGCCATCTACGCCGCTCTGGACAAGCACGTGCGCACCGACCAGCACCATCAGATGAAGGCGCTCACCGTTAGTACACTACACACACATACAATATATAGAGCGCGAAGTGCGTCTGCGGTACCACCACGCCATCTACGCCGCTCTGGACAAGCACGTGCGCACCGACCAGCACCATCAGATGAAGGCGCTCACCGTTAGTACACTACACACACATACAATATATAGAGCGCGAAGTGCGTCTGCGGTACCACCACGCCATCTACGCCGCTCTGGACAAGCACGTGCGCACCGACCAGCACCATCAGATGAAGGCGCTCACCGTTAGTACACTACACACACATACAATATATAGAGCGCGAAGTGCGTCTGCGGTACCACCACGCCATCTACGCCGCTCTGGACAAGCACGTGCGCACCGACCAGCACCATCAGATGAAGGCGCTCACCGTTAGTACACTACACACACATACAATATATAGAGCGCGAAGTGCGTCTGCGGTACCACCACGCCATCTACGCCGCTCTGGACAAGCACGTGCGCACCGACCAGCACCATCAGATGAAGGCGCTCACCGTTAGTACACTACACACACATACTATATATAGAGCGCGAAGTGCGTCTGCGGTACCACCACGCCATCTACGCCGCTCTGGACAAGCACGTGCGCACCGACCAGCACCATCAGATGAAGGCGCTCACCGTTAGTACACTACACACACATACTATATATAGAGCGCGAAGTGCGTCTGCGGTACCACCACGCCATCTACGCCGCTCTGGACAAGCACGTGCGCACCGACCAGCACCATCAGATGAAGGCGCTCACCGTTAGTACACTACACACACATACAATATATAGAGCGCGAAGTGCGTCTGCGGTACCACCACGCCATCTACGCCGCTCTGGACAAGCACGTGCGCACCGACCAGCACCATCAGATGAAGGCGCTCACCGTTAGTACACTACACACACATACAATATATAGAGCGCGAAGTGCGTCTGCGGTACCACCACGCCATCTACGCCGCTCTGGACAAGCACGTGCGCACCGACCAGCACCATCAGATGAAGGCGCTCACCGTTAGTACACTACACACACATACAATATATAGAGCGCGAAGTGCGTCTGCGGTACCACCACGCCATCTACGCCGCTCTGGACAAGCACGTGCGCACCGACCAGCACCATCAGATGAAGGCGCTCACCGTTAGTACACTACACACACATACTATATATAGAGCGCGAAGTGCGTCTGCGGTACCACCACGCCATCTACGCCGCTCTGGACAAGCACGTGCGCACCGACCAGCACCATCAGATGAAGGCGCTCACCGTTAGTACACTACACACACATACAATATATAGAGCGCGAAGTGCGTCTGCGGTACCACCACGCCATCTACGCCGCTCTGGACAAGCACGTGCGCACCGACCAGCACCATCAGATGAAGGCGCTCACCGTTAGTACACTACACACACATACAATATATAGAGCGCGAAGTGCGTCTGCGGTACCACCACGCCATCTACGCCGCTCTGGACAAGCACGTGCGCACCGACCAGCACCATCAGATGAAGGCGCTCACCGTTAGTACACTACACACACATACTATATATAGAGCGCGAAGTGCGTCTGCGGTACCACCACGCCATCTACGCCGCTCTGGACAAGCACGTGCGCACCGACCAGCACCATCAGATGAAGGCGCTCACCGTTAGTACACTACACACACATACGTTACAATATACCTATAACAGGTGGAGATTTAGAGATGGCATATTTTCGAAACCTATGTTGGGTTAGTCATGCTGAACAACTTTTACTATGGGACCAATAGTGAATTCTCAAAAAAAAATTTTTTACTCTCCATAGTAAATTTCAACCTTGCTCGATCATAATGTATGAAAAGTAAAACAAAAAATTGAAATATCAGTGGTGGTTCCATAGTAAAAGTTGTTCAGCATGACTAACCCAACATAGGTTTTGAAAATATGCCATCTCGAAATCTCCACCCTGTATATGAGTGAACATGGACGAATTGAGAAAGGTCTGGAGAGCTCCATGAGGAGGCGCTGTGCTGGTAGTGTAGTAACCGGGACCAGTCAAGTAGTACCAAATTTTGTTCATTTCGCTTCTGGCACAACGACTCCACCATAGTCGTATGAAAAAACCCCAAGATGAATCAATTTAATGCGATAGGAATTATCAAATGTTAGGAAAATAATAAAGCGGCATACTCGTGCGTATCAACTCTTGATACTAGAACTTATAAAAATGTTTTACTTACAGGATTTGCTGGAAGTGGAAAAAAAGGAGATATTGAACAGGCTGGCTAACTCGCGGAAGGAAGATGTGAAGGCATTAGCAAAGAAGACAAATAGAGACAAAGACGAAATACTTAGGATTAAGAGAGAGATACATTCACAAGTAAGTAATCTAAGTTAACTAACATTGAATTATTCTTATACATAATTATACTTACATTACATAATCTTTACAAACGTTTAGTTATTTAGTTTGCTTTATATCCATTGAACGTGCGTAATATTAGGTTATGGAATTTCAACTTATTGAAGTGAAAACTTTTTTGTGATGGGTAAAAAATGTTAAACTCGCGTCAGGACACGTGACCTGATCGAAAATTCGTAAGATGGAGTGAGAGTAGACCGCCAGCGCGGCGTAGGCGAGGAAGTATCCCCCTCTCTTTCTACCGTGCGGCGAAAATGTATGCCTGCGCCTGCTGTTTCGTCTAGGCGGCGCAGGGCGTTTGCGCGAATGTTCGTGTGTGTTTGTGTTACAGCGGGCCAAATAGTTCTGAAGTGTAATTTTTTTTATGTAACATAAATTGTCATGTTTGTGTACGATAGCGCAATAAATGAATATTGTATTTTACCACATAAGTGATAGTACTTTTATACTAATAATTAAAGCAATTCGTGCAAAATTATTCCCTAACCATTCCAAAATATCAAAAATGCACAACGTTAATATTCAAGTTTTCACTTCTGCCGGCACTCCCGGAGTGCAACCCGTTTTTTTTTTCTACATGTATGTTTATGTTACTTATCAGGATTGTCAATGTATATTAAAAACAGGCCAAGTGCGAGTCAGACTCGCGCACCGAGGGTTCCGTACAAACCTGTAGGTATATAAGTAAATGATATGATTTAAGAGAGGCAGAGCATAGCGTTTATTCGCTCAAAGAGCAGCTCGACTGGGGAAGTACCTCCACCTTACAGAATACCGCAGCCAAATAACTTTATGTTGTGTAAAGTTGTGTTCCTGCGCGTGAGTAAGGTCGCCAGAGCTCATAGGGGAGGGGGGAAAGGTCGGTAACGCGTGAGCGATGCTTCGTGTGTTGCAAGCGTCCATATGGCTACGGAAACCGCTTACCATCAGGTGGGCCGTATGCTTGTTTACCGACTAAGTTGTATAAAAAAAAAAAAAAATTATGACGTATTAAAAAAAACTACTAACTAGATATCGTTCAAACCAATTTTCGGTGGAAGTTTGCATCGTAATGTACATCATATATTTTTTTTAGATTTATCATTCTCTTATTTTAGAAGTTACAGGTGGGGGGGGGGGGGACACACATTTTACCACTTTGGAGGTGTCTCCCGCGCAAACTATTCAGTTTAGAAAAAAATGATATTAGAAACCTCAATATCATTTTTGAAGACCTATCCATAGACACCACACACTTATGGGTTTTATAAAAAAAAAAAAATGAGTTTCAGTTCTATGTATGGGGAACCCCCAAAATTCATTGTTTTTTTCTATTTTTGTGTCAAAATCTTAATGCGGTTCATAGAATACATCTACTTACCAAGTTTGAACATTATAGTTCTTATAGCTTCGGAAAAAAGTGGCTGTGACATACGGACGGACAGACAGACAGACAGACATGACGAATCTATAAGGGTTCCGTTTTTTGCCATTTGGTTACGGAACCCTAAAAACATCGTAAGGTAAAATAAGCAACATTAAACTAAATATAAATATTGATGACAGTCGTCAAGTCATTGATAACAACTTAAAATAAAATGGGTCAGAAATGTAATCCCCGAGCATCGAACGACGTTCATTTTGCTTGAAATCTATTCCGCCAATTCCCCACCACCGGCAACGCGCTGTGATTGGCTGAGTCAAGGACACACTAAGATTTAGAGATGCGGGTGAAAATTGTATCGATATCGATACTTGTTGCACTATTATAAATGTAGGAGTATTCTAATAGCAGTCGTTTGTCATGGTTTTTACAAGTATTTCTACATTATCGAAACTAGTAAGTTTGTATATAATAATTGTTTTCATAGTAGGTATATTTTGGTATTAATTCGGTTGTAAGATGTAATCATTCTCGATAATGGCTCAACCGATCACAATGAAATTTGGAACGCAAATAGCCTATGGTATGGAAAAGGAAGCTACTTTTATCCCGGAAACGCGGGTGAAGCCGCAGGGTACAGCTAGTCTTATAATAATGGGATAAGATATAATAGTATTAGACTTTTGTAGTAATAAAAATTCAGCATTCAAAACAATACTTTTCTTTTCGGTACGGCGTAGGTATCTAAAATGTCGGCATACTACCTAGATTGTCTGTCCCTGTCTATGCGACTACCTACTTATATTTAGATGAAAAAGAAGAATTGTGTCCTGTGTGTCAAGTGTAAAAAAATATGTTTTAAATATGAATTACTTATAATTAGTATGAAATAAATAGGTATGTTTGTGAAACTCTAAGTAGCTCTATTCCAGTACTTACTACCAACCCAACTATTATTATTATAAAGTCATGGGCCGGAACCTTATGTTGTGGTAGGTACCTACTAAGTGATAATAATAAAGCTAGGTACTCACAGTACCACGGAAATATTTATTTTATATTATAAATACCTAAATTACATCCGCGTTAAAAATATTGCAAATCCTTTTAACTTCGCTGTTATGTATTCCAGTATTAATACAATATTGTAAACCGAAACACTTTACTCTCTGAACAAAATAAGTTTGCTAATTATTCGCTAATATCGATAATGATTTTCTTATCTAAGCCCAGCACTAGCGGGGGCGGCGCGATCATCGAAAGAAAAGGATGAGGATAGAAATATAATGGGTGAAAGTGAGATGGAGATAAATGACGTCAACGCGGGCGTCCAGTATATCTTGACCTGTGATGAAAAATAAGTAAATTCATGTAATACATTATTACTTACCGATGAAAAGTGATTCCGTTTGTATTATAAATATAATTTCTACTGTTATTCCCACACCACTTAATTGAACAGCAAGACATTGTGAAATATTGAGAAAAAGTATATGTTTCATACGTACGCACGGAACTACTTTTTGGTCGATACTGTACAGGGGCGCTCATGAGCAGATATAATTCAGTGACAAATCACTGACCAGTTGTGGAATCAGATTGCACGGTATTACTAATCTAAGGGATTGTTCCTCGATGTCCCCGAGGGACACCTGAAGTAACCTTAACGGTACTTTGTGACACAACTTGAAAGTTTTGTGATAGCTAACCAGGCGGATACTACAATGCACTCTACCACTGGGCAATGGTTTCCTCGAGATGTATTCTCCAAATAGTAGCAAAGGCTTAAGGATCAAAATACCTCGTTTTTTATACGACTATGATGGTAAACGGTTATCGTAGCCGTACTCAATTCCATCTCATACCGCGCGCATTAAGGTCTTATCAACAAACATATTACATTTTAAAATTGTGAAATGTTTTTAAATATCGAACAGAGCAACAAGGCTGTCAATGACTTTTTGATTATGTATACTCATTTAATTAAATGTTTTTACTTTTTTATCATGTTGTGATATCTATAATCATTTTATTTCCGGTCAACCTTGTGAAACAGAAATGTACAAGCGATTATAGACCGTAAGGTGGTAAACATTTGTAGTCCGCGAATGTACTTGAAACACACGGGGCATCACTAAAGCGTTACCGACCCTGCCCCTCACCAATGACCTCTGGCAACCGTACTCACGCGCATTTATTTGGCTGCGGTATTCTGTAAGGTGGAGGTAGGTCCCTAGACGAGCTGCTCTTTGAGCGAATAAACGCTACACTATACCTCTCTTAGAAAGTTGTGTGTGAACAGTCGGTGGAGCGCGGCGTGGCGGAGTGCTGCCGGCTGGAGCAGGCGTACGCGCGCCGCCGCGAGCACCTCGCGCGCGCGCACGAGCGCCTGCTGCACCTGCTGCACAAGCACCGGGACCAGGTACACACTACACAATACACACTACACACTACACAACAAACATTATACAACAAATATTAATCAATAAACATTACACAACAAACATTACACAATAAACATTACACAACAAACATTACACAACAAACATTGCATTATACCATACACCATATACCATAGAGATGGAATATTAATGGAGCAACTGTACAAAAGTATGTGCCGTGAGCACGGGTACGTGGAACGCTGCCTTGAAACTAACTACGTGTATAGTTTGAACGACTAAATACATATAATGAATGCCAAGTTTTAGTTTTTTATCAATACTTTTAAGAACAAATGTAAAGGAACTCATTGAATTTTTTTTTCTGATAGTTAAATCAATATATGTACGATATACTCATAAAACGTTTTTAATCTTGTATCACCTAACAGTATAGTCCCATGAATCTGTGAATATGTTAATTCCAGGAGTTGGTAGAAGTAGAGCGGCTGTGCGGCGGCGCGCCGGAAGGATAAACCCTCGCGCCGCGTCCCCACGGCTCCGTCGTTTCCCGCGCCGGCTCGGCCCGCGCCCGCTCGGCCCGCGTCCGCTCGGCCCGCGCCAGCTCGGCCCGCGCCAGCTCGGCCCGCGCCAGCTCGGCCCGCGCCCGCGCCCTCCCCGCCCTCGAGCCCGTCTCGACAGGTACGTGACACGTGCCATGTGCCACGTGCTCTCTACGTCACTGAGTGTTAATTTTGTTTTAGGAATCTGTGATATTATCGCCTAAGGAGCAAAACGTAGGAGCGTCCGGCCTTCCCCGCTCGACACTATTGTTCTCTACGTTTGGCAATCTCAGTAGTTTTAGTTGGTTCTCCGGCGAGTCGCGCCCGTTATTATGCTCTGCGTCTGTCTGGTGTTCGATCGTGAGGCTCGGTTGATACTCCCTCTGGCCTCGCGAGGGTGCGAAGGATCTGATTCTTACCTCGATAACTATAAGGTTCACGGTGGCTCTCGTTTCTATCGGTTCGGCATCTTGCGTATTTTCAAACAAAAAGATTGTCTTCGTATTGAATATTATATCGTAGGAAGTGTGTTTCGGGTCTGAAACTCGTTGTATTACTGCATTTAATTAAATTAGTCGATAGATGTTTGCATGATTAACTAATGCTTCGACGACATGCTAGTCACCGCGCATTAATACGATAGCGAGGAGGAGATAACTGCCGAGGAATTAATATCTTATATCGTTGTAGATAAAGTACACGATTGAGCAGCAAACGTTTGGTGTTTTCATCTTTTCGCTGTCGCACAACCATATAAAGTGTATACATATCTAAAGCACAAGGATACTGGTTTTCAGTGAATATTTACGTACCTAATTATTTCTTACAATGTTTCGACGTTGGTTCTTCCTTTTTAATATACACGTAGTTTGTAGCGAATGTTATATTCCAAGTTAAAAATACTATAACATTATTAAAGTGATTCTTATGATGGTTATTCCATAATATCTGGTTAGTGAATGCTTTTGATGCTGACATTTTGATCATTTAATTTTAAATACATTATTATATATATCAGAATAAATCCAGCGAATATCGCAACAGCATATTATTTACACAAAAAATTAATTCTAATTGCACTTGTTACAAATTAGGTACGTCTTTTAACTTTAGTTATATATTCAAACCTCCAAATAACGTAATGTGTGTATTTATGTATGTATTATGTAGTGTTTTAATGAGATGCATATAATAGAACGTATATGTTATAACGGGCTTGATTGCATTGTTATTAATTGTACTAACAGAAACTTGTAATAGTAGGTTGTAGTTTAACATTCCATTTTGTTCGCTTAGTCATTATAATAATAGCCGGTATAGGATTAAGACGAAATATTACTTCCACTTATAGATTAAACAAGAAATGACTTCCACTGGCAACATCGCTATATTTATGTGATAAAATACCTTATACAGGTGTTTATGTTTTGTTCACTGCGCAACATGGGTGGGTTATCATGTATAGATGAATATACAAAATGAATATGTATAAAAAAAGATAACGTTAAGTTGTAATCTTTACATAACAGGAATGTTATAAACAATAATCAAACACACAAATAAGTCAGTAGAATGTTAGTAGAACACACGTAGATCTTTCCAAATGGATTTCTCCAGTCTAGTAAGTAATACAAAATACAAAGCGTTAAAACTATTCAAACTCAATAAAATAATTCGAATAGCAATAAATATTTTCGGTTTCAATATTTATTTAGAATAGTGTCAAATGATTCCAAAGTATAATTAATAAATACTTACGCTGCACAGACATCATTATTGATAAATATAAATAGTTTGTGCTCTTGAAGTCAACTCTCTAACGAATCTGTATTCTGCTACAGTATGAGGCACGAGCCTTGAGCACAGATAGGCAGTAGTGGGGGCAAGGTTGCGCATCTACACTTTTGGCCAAATGACACTAGAGAATCTAATAGACGACGAGCATCGACTGACGAACCAATCGTGTGCAGCTCGGCGCTCTTCATTCCGCCAAACACACCGAAAAATTAACTACTGCGCAGGTGTCAGTTTGGGCTCACGACTCGTGCCTCATACTTGCCTATATTACTTTGTCTGTGTAACGGAAGCCTTAGATAAAATATCTCCGCATTTGCTATCCTGTCCTGACCTCAAAATAGATTAAAACTATGATATTAATAAACACGTATATAATTAATTTATCTCACTTTATCTTTATTTATTATAATAAATAGTGTCACATGCCTTACTTGATTAAATTGGAGAATGCACTGCCAATAGCATACATTTTCTTTGTGATATATACATGTTGTGTCCCCCCATGATGAGTTACTCTTCTTTTAGAGAAGGTAATTACAAAATAATAATAAATGTCTACAAAAATCACTTACAACAGCGCTGTTATAGCAATTTCGTTTCTTAAAGGCTTCTAATATGCCTATGTATTGAGAGTTATACTTCTATGGTGCTTCTATCTATAGCCTACGCTCAAAGTACTTAACTAACGTTATTAGTACCTGCTTTATTTATGCTGGTAAGTGTTTCGACTGTCAAATGCCTCTTGATAGAATCTTGTCGGCATAGTCATCTAGTTTGCAGTCTGTCTTTTGGCTACTACCTATAAATCCTGCGATTTCCATCGATTTAAAATCGTAGATTTATGTCTAGTTGCACGTTGAATTGATAAATGAAAAACAGCAATAAGATCCGTCTCCCTTTGAAACTAAAATTTGCAATAAATGTTCTAGTAAAATATTATCACAACACTTCATAGATGTAAGGTACTAGAGCGTCCATTTTGTGATTTATTTCATTTAAGATTACTTTAAGGGCCGATTTTTTTAAATTAACAGGGACTTATGTATTGTTTAAAATCGGGCCTTAATTATCAATACTGTGACTAGTCTGAGTGTTAATTAATCTACATATCGTTGGCTCACTATTACAAGGTTCTATGTTAATTTTAATGAAGTTTGTTAGTTCGTTTCGTAAAATGTAGCTAATGACATATATAACTCTGTAGCGTTATTAACTACTGAGTTAAGAGCTTACTGAAGTACTAATATTGTAGTAGCGAGCCAAACGATATATCGAATTCTATCTTACATGGAATAATGGTGCTGATTCTGTTGTTTACAACTAAACTAATTTTAGTCTCACTATGTCTCTTTCTAACAAAGAACATAAGAAAAGGATGTAAGAAATTTAGTCGCGTCAAATTAGTCCAATGCTTGTTTTCAATATAAATTTAGGCGCCATCTATCGCGGTTACGTCTAAATACTCGCAAATGAAGATGGCAAATACTAATTTGACAGCTTGAAATATTTTCTATCCTTTTTCAATAATGTTCGTAAGTAAGAGATGTGATCTGACTAAAATTAGTTTATTGCGATTTACAACAGAATCGGCACTATTTTCTATTATTATGAATAATTTTCACAGTAAATAGTCCAATATATCTTATGACTCGATTATGGCTTACATAATATTCTGAATAATGCGTTCTCCGCACTGTAATAAGATAATAGATCAGTGTAGTTGCCAAACATGTTAGTCAAGTTAGATAATTTATGACTAGTGAGTTTTAGTAATACTTCATTAAGTCTCGTGGTACATGTGGAAGCTAATCTATTTTCATTACCTTTTGTTAGAGAAATACATTGTATAATTTCATCGGTTCGAATAAAAAATACACGTTGTAGGCTTTAGGGCCACGTTAGTTATTTTCTAGTTGTTTGTGTCGATTATCGAGTTTAATTCGTTCGCGAATCGATTAGCAGTAAGCTTAGTAGTCGTGGCCGATCGGTAGGTTATATTAAAAGTCTGTCCTATAACTTGCCTTGTCATCCATTAAATCGTATCGTAAATAAATGAAGCGTATCGTTTTCAAGTACTCAGCGTTAGCTAGTAAGTTAAGAGATCCGCCATTATTTTGATCGTATTTTTTCTCATGTTCTTCTACAAGAAAATTATAGTTAGTAATTTTTTTTTTTTTCGCACGACGCGCTAGTCACGGCCAGACGTATCGGTGCTGTACTTAATATTCTACCTTAAATCAATTTATAAATTTAATCCTTTAACTTGCGTAAACAAGCCTTAATTACTTTCTCACAAAGTGCAAAACGCAACGGACTTCGTCGCAACGTTGGAATTTCCTTATTGCTCGTGTGCTTACCATAGACACAAGAACTGTACAGACATGTCGTGTTTTCGTTCACCCAATAAAAATTCGGGCTCCATTCCCGACATTTCCGAATTAAATAAAATGAAGGATGATCTTAACGTCACACTTCGGAAACGAAAAATTAGTGAAGATATGACGGACACGTTTAATAAATTTTCGGACAAGATAATGTCTACGCTTAATAACTGGAGAGCTGAAATTGGAAGTGATACGGCACAAATTAATGAAAATCTAAACACAATATTGAAGGAAGATTTGGCAATCATTAATAAAAATTCCCAAGAGTTGAAAACGGAAATTCAAGAGATTAAATCCGAGATCAGTAATGTTCGTAAGGAATACTCAGATATGAGAAACTTTGTCCAAAACTTAGATTCCAAACATAAAGATATACAAAAAGAAGTTGTTATCTTACAGAATTCTGCTCAATTTTGCAGCGATCAACAAGATGTTGTAAAAAAAAACATGGAGTCTTTTTCAAAAGACATTAAAGAGGTAAAAAACTTAAAAGATGAGCTAGAGGTAATAAAAAAACAAAATGATCAATTAAAAGGCCAAATGAACATTAATGATCAGAGAGACAGACAATTCAACTTGGAGATAATGGGAATTGAAGAGACAAAGGATGAAAACTTATGTGATATTTTGAAGAAATTGGCGCTGAAATGTGATGTTGATATTACGGATAATGATATAATTTATGTCAACAGAGTTTCAGCTAGAATCAAACTTCAGGGACGTCCTAGGATTATAATTGCCAAAATAAGTACACGTCTGCTTAAAGATAATATCATAGCTCGTGCCCGTAAATGTCGACTAACAACAAAAGACTTGGATTTGCAAGGTAATGCTAAACCTATTTATGTAAACGAGCAATTAACTATTTACAATAAACAACTTTTAAGGAAATGTAAGGACCTTGCTAAAATTAAAGAATATCAATTTGTTTGGTCGAAAAACGGGAGAATTTTTGTAAGAAAAAACGATACTGCTATTGCCCTACAAATTACGATGGAAGAGGATTTAAAGAAGATAGTTTAAGGTTTTTAATATTTTGTTACTTCTTTCTAGTGTTTATATTTAATATTTTTGCTTTCTGGATACACTTTAATGTTAGCGTAAAGGTATATAATTTTAATATTGCTTGTGTACATTCTAACGTAATGCATATCTCTATGGTATCAAGATTTTTTTCTACCTCTAACATTCCGTTGCTATTCGCACGCTTCATTTATGTGCGACAATTTTGTTTAAGAGAAATAGTTGTTTTTTGGTTATATAATAATTTTATTTCTTATTATACATATCGCGCTTGCTCCCACACACTTTATTTTAGTATATTATTTTGCTTTTTACCTATTTTTCGTATTCAGTCAAGTAAATGCGTACCTGCTGATATGTTTTATCATTGGTTTTCCTACATTTTTTTATATTTTTTTATGGAAAGGTTTCGTGTTCCCCAAATTTTCAAGTTAAATAGGATTTTACAACCCTTAGGATACTTTCAGCCACATATCTGTTCAGTTTTCCAAATCATAAAAAAAGAGATCGCACCTGTATTACGAGTATATTCTTTAACGCACGGTTGTTTACAACATGGATATTCGCAGTTGATAATTTTAATTTCAAATCACCATCATATTTTTTATTTTTATAAAATCTCACCCTCGGTTAACACTGTTATAATATCTGCTTTATTACTGATCAGTTTCGGTTTAATAATGAACTTTGTTATGTATTTGAATGCTTGGTTGAGTTTAGGACTGTTGCATCTGACACTTTTTCTCGTTCGTAATTTGAGTGCTGTGTTTCACATGAAATGCGTGTTTTTGTATACTTTAAAGATATACTTATTCGTAAGAATTTCATTTATCAATAATGACCCATAATTTAACATTATTCTACCAAAATGTTCGCGGGTTGCGAACAAAATGTCTACAGTTTAAACAGAGTTTGCGCTGCAATAACTATGATATAGTTGTTGTAACGGAGACCTGGTTGCACGCCGGTATCTTCGATGGAGAATTTTGTGACAGTAGATACGACGTTTTCCGTAATGACCGCGATTTATCAGCTTGTAACAAGTCGACGGGGGGAGGTGTCATGGTGTTAGTAAAGTCTGATCTAAACGCCCAGCGTTGCGAACTCAGTGCTCGACCGCCTACCGAAATGCTCACGGTTTCGGTACCGGCTCGTGCTCTTTCAGCCTCAACCGACCTTCATATCAGCGTTTGTTATGTTCCTCCTGATACCCACCGTATTCCCTCAGATATTGATTCTATATTGAACTCATTTAATGATATTTTTAACTGCAACCCACAACATAATTATTTTATAGTTGGGGATTTTAACCTTTCGTATATTAATTGGGATACGAATGGGCCAATATACCAAAAAAAGGGATCGGTTGAAGTGCAAAATGCTGGTATGCGGTTAATCAATGAATTAGGGCTCCTTGGGATTTCTCAACATTGTACTTTAAAAAATGAAGCCGGTAACACGTTGGACCTCGCCTTTTCCAACTTACCACTAGTCGTTAGTCAATGTTCAATGCCACTCGTTAAGGAAGATCGTCCTCATCCTTCTTTTTCGATAGACGTACTGGACCTGGCTGTCAAACCGCTTATTGAGGCTGTCATCCCTCGACGTAATTACAGAAAAGGTGATTACGAGAACTTAAATAAGTACTTCGAAAATGTTGACTGGCTTGAGGTATTATGCACCGACACGATCGATAATGCTACTGATATGTTTTATAACATAATTAACGAGTTGATTGATAAGTTTGTTCCTTATTCCCGTTCTTCGGGTCTTCGATCTTATCCAGTATGGTATAGTAATGCCTTGGTCAAAATTATCAAAGAGAAAGCCAAGGCTCACTCACGTTGGAAAAGATATCGGAATCTCCTTGATTATGACGAATTTGCGTTGCTAAGGGCTAGACAACACCGTGTACAACAAGCCTGTTTTGAAAAATATACTTCTGATATGGAAATGTCAATCAAAGCTAATCCTAAGGCGTTTTGGTCTTACGTCAAAGCTATGCGTGGTGGCTCTAATTACCCAAAAACAATGACGCTGGGCAGTGTCAGTTACTCGGATGGTGCAGCCATTTCTAATGCCTTTAGCAATTTTTTCACAAGTGTTTTTGGAGTTCCCTTGACACGAGCACCTTCGGCGGTTGCTGATGCTAGTTCAGATTCCATCTCTACTATTCACATACCCGTGGCTACCACATTATTATCACTGAATTCTTTGGATACTTCTAAAGGATCGGGTAGCGATGGTATTCCGCCACTATTTTGGAAAAAGTGTGCAAAGTCTCTGGCAGGTCCAATCACAATAATTTTTAACCGATCCTTAAGGGATGGAATATTTCCTAATGTGTGGAAAAAAGCCCATATATTACCATTACTTAAGAAGGGGACAAAAACTAAAGTGGAAAATTATAGGGGTATATCCATACTGAACACGTTGGCTAAGGTGTTTGAAAAGAACGTATATCGGTTTATCTATCCAATTATATATAAGGGTATGTCAAGTAAGCAGCATGGCTTTCTCCAGCGTCGTTCGACGGTTACTAATTTGTCATGCTTTAGTGATTATGTTTTACATAATATGGATGGTGGTGGGCAGGTTGACGTGATCTACACTGATTTTGAAAAGGCTTTCGATCGTGTGGACCACGTCATCCTGCTAAACAAATTACATAGCTTAGGTATTCATGGCGATTTACTCCGTTGGACTGAGTCCTACCTTGCAAATCGTTCTCAGGCTGTAGTAGTTGGTGGGTTTAAGTCTGATTTCATCAATATACCAACTGGCGTTCCACAGGGCTCCCACCTGGGACCTCTTTTCTACAATGCGTATCTATTTGACATTGTAAGCTGTTTTGGGCATGCTGATCATTTAATGTATGCCGATGATAAAAAAATATTCATGAAAATTTGTAAATTAAGCGATTGTGACTCTTTGCAGTTCGATTTAAATGCTTTGAGTAGATATTACAATGAAAATCGTATCACTATTAACGTAAATAAATGTCAAATGATAACATATACTCGTAAAAAGATTCCCATAAAATTTGTATACCATTTCAATAATATTCCAATTACTAGAACTGATTCTGTTAAAGACTTGGGAGTGGTTTTTGATCATAAGCTTTTATTATCGGATCATACAGACTATATTACTGATAAAGCATACAAAAGCTTGGGGTTTGTTTTGCGTATATGTAAACCTTTCAGTAATATTAGCGTAATTAAAGCTGTTTATAATTCGTACGTACGCAGTATACTAGAATACGCGTGCCCAGTATGGTCGAGTCAATACAAAATTTATAGTGAACGTCTAGAACGTATTCAAAGAAAATTTGTCAACCATCTAAATTTCCGCCTTCGTATATCTTCTGAATCGTATTCTGAGAGCTGCAATCGTCACTGCCTCTTGACTCTTGAGGAGAGACGCAGTGTCTTAGACATGTGCTTTCTTTATGATATATTAAATGGACGCGTAGACAGCCCGGAGCTGTTGGCGGGAGTTGCATTCTGTACCCCGGGACGCCGAACGCGCCACACAAATCTGTTGCAAGTTCCGCGCTGCTCAACCAATTACGCCAGCAACTCTGTTCTCACACGTATTGCACATAAGTACAATACCGAATTTAGTAACATCGATCTCTTTTTACACTCAAAACATACGTTTAGGAATCACATTATAAAAATACTGAAGCAGGTACGCGTTTAACAATTCGCGTTTAAGAATTTGCACATTACGTAGGTACTTATTGTTCTTTTTCTCTTTTTTATTCTTTGTTTTTACTTTTCATCAACATGTGTGGTCTTGCGTCAAGCATAAGATATTTATATAAATATTTTTAGAAATATATATCATTATAATTTGATTTTTTTTTCTGAAATTTTGAATTTTTGGTAAATTTTTAAAGTGTGTTTGCAAAGTGGATTGTATAATTTCTTTGTACTTGTTTTTTTTAAAAGTTCAATTTTATATGATATTTTTATTCTTTTTTTTTTCTAGTCGGCTCATGTGTTATGCCTTACTAACTGTTAGTTTAAGGGAAACCTATTATTAGCCTTACTTTATTGGTTCTGTATTATTTACTAAAATGTGTAGATAACGCTGTTGGTTTTCTTAATAAATAAATAAATAAATAAATAAAATAAATAAAACTAGATAGTATATTATAGTGCCATGGTGGTAATGTTTTTGGTCCCACGTTTTTATTAATCTTTAAATCTCTTATATAATAATTGTTAAAATTAAATTTTTGTAGCTGTTTGTATCATTTAAAACGATGAACTTGTAAAGGTGCATTTTTATTAAAATGTGTGACAAATATCACGATATTTCTGATGAAAATAAGTTAACACGAAAGTAAAAATGGAAACAGGGAACCTCTTACTATCTATCTCTCGGCTATATTTATCGATCTATCTACTAAATGTGTTTGCTAATCGACACACATAGTTTACAATGTAATAAAGAAAAAGATTGTTTAATAATAGATAGGATAAAGGCTTTTACCAGAACCTTGTGATGAATATTTCGAAATAACATGATTAATAAGCGTGTTTTAAAAATATATAACTTTCCACTTCGCTGGGTTGTGTTACACCTTTCAATTTTTCCTTTGGTAATAAGTAATAAACTTGACCATTGCTTTCAATACACCATACGGATTGAAAAGTTCTCAATAATATTTAGTCTAATCATGGCAGTTACATATTGAGACTAGCGGGGTTATTCTGAGCTGCTTTGTTGTGATCTTGATTGGGTGGTCTACCAAATCGAATGGCTTCTAATTTCCAATTACTGACTTCCATTCGGAATGAAGCAGTCATCATAAATTTTATGAAATAAATTCGTCCCTACCGATTGGAATGTCAACCCTGTTCAAATAAGGGGTTAGATCAGTACTCCGTAGATATAACTGACACAACCTAACGATTTTTATATTGCCGAAATATAGAGTGACTTAAAGCTGGCACGTTCATAGTACTCACGCATATGCATTTTCACGATACAGTATGTTTTATTACATTATTGCTTCTTTTTTTTTTTTTTTTTATACAACTTAGTCGGTAAACAAGCGTGCGGCCCACCTGATGGTAAGCGGTTACCGTAGCCATATGGACGCTTGCAACACACGAAGCATCGCTAACGCGTTACCGACCTTTCCCCCCTCCCCTATGAGCTCTGGCGACCTTACTCACGCGCAGGAAGACAACTATACACAACATAAAGTTATTTGGCTGCGGTATTCTGTAAGGTGGAGGTACTTCCCCAGTCGAGCTGCTCTTTGAGCGAATAAACGCTATGCTCTACCTCTCTTAAGAAATCTAATAAGTCAGTCAATTCTAATGGACGAATGCAAAAAAATACCACTATATTTATGAGCAGTAGCAATAGCAAAGCAACTGTCTCCTTCATACTCATAAGCTTGACCGCACGCGAGAGAGACGGACGGACTTTTTATGATGCGCACGCAGTGTGACGTCACGCCACGCGCTTACTCACAGACAGTACACAAGCGCAACGTGTAAATGTGTTGAACGTGCCAGCTTTAGCTAACCGACCTGCTAGAATTTCTCGTTTTATGTTGATAATTTTATCAAGAACAAATGACAAGGAACTCATATCGACAGTAACCCCCTTACTCATAAAACGTTATTTAATGATGCGACGATGACCATTCGTGGGCCCTGATTGGATGAAATTCATTAATGGTGTTCGTTACGATTACCACCAAAGTTACGCGGTTTAGCCCCGGTCTATCTTTTTTTTTAATCATTAGGTTGTGTCGTTATTTAAAAGTTATTCGGTCAGCAGTCATATTGAATTTCTCTCGCATAGGACCATCAAAGACAAACTTTAAATCGATTAAAAGTTCAATAGATGCCCTTTAGACTTTATGATTCCCACCTTCGTCTACAATAGCACATAATAAGGCATAAATTCATAATATTGTTTTGATTTAAAACTTTCCATTAACTTTTTTACGTTTGTTTTTGACGGAACCATTTTTGGTAGGATTTTAATTATTTATTATATTCATACTTATTCTTTCGTTCACATATTCCTCTAGGTTGTCTGTGATGGCCCTAATATGTTTCCCAAGTAAATTTAGTAATGTTTCCCGTAAGGTCATTTGATTTGTCTCGTTAACACTAATGTATAGGTGTTAGGTAGTATATAATATTTAAAAAAATCCATGTTATAGGAGTAGATATACGGATGTTTAAGTAAAACACGACTTGTTCTTGCCTTGTGTAATTAAATTGTCCTTAAGTAACTAGGACTTAAATTTAAAACCACAGCACTTCTTCATCCATCCTATAAGTATGTTATATAAATTATTTAAAAAATATATATTCTTACGGTGTTTTCGTAATATAAAGGCCTAAGAAAAATTTTGAGATTGTCTTTTTCAATTTCAAACGTTTTTAATTCTTCCAATAAGATTTTACGATGTGATTTTAAAACTTCATTATGCCCCAAAATTGCCCCAATATTTTTTATATAACATACAATTTAATTAAACGTATCTATATAATGCTTCTTTGCGTAGCTTAAGATATATCTTTAACATTGATTGATCATTGGACCTTTGGATATTTATTATTAGAAAAAGAAATACCTAAGGTTTATGGCATTTGAATTGTTATGTATTTGGAAATTGAATATATTTTCATTTAATCTTTGTATATATTGTCTATTGCTGTGGTATCTATGTTCCGCTATTCATACCCAAATAATAATAATAACGTATTGAGAGTTCGTGTGTCTGCCAACTAGTTGTTAAGGATTAGTTATTTCGTTGTAGTATTGTACCCAACTGCAGCTTCGATATAGTTATGATTGCCACAACTTTTATCAAAGCTTGATACATTGTCAATATATTTGAAAATGTACCTTATATCTCTTGGTATAGCATACATATTGAGTATCTATTCTAGCTTTTGAGTATCTGTTCTTAGATAAAAAGTGCATAGTAAATAAAACCCGCGTTATAAGGAGAAGATTCCATATAATCTTGTGGAATGTTAGGATAATGTAAATAGTTGGTAAGCAAAACTCGTATACAATCTGTATGATATTAAATCTAATTAATATACATACAGGTTTTTTTTTTTCAAATAGGCATGGATGGCCATATCCTAAGGTAAAGGAATAGCGAAAAATGCCCAGAAGAGTCTCGGGGACGATTTTGATAAAAACTAAAACTGTATACTTGGATTTTCAGTTTCTATTTTTTTTATATCATTAAGGTGGCAAACAAGCTTACGGCCCGCCTGATGGTAAGCAGTTACCGTAGCCTATGGACGCTTGCAACACCAGGGGTATAACTCGCGCGTTGCCGACCCTTAAATCTATGGGAATTAGATAAAGTTGAATGGTGATAAAGTTGTTGAAATTTTCATAAAAATGTAACCTTAGTTTTTCATCTAATATTAATTCCCAGAATGTGATCCTTGTAAGCAACACTACGAGATAGTGCAATAACATGTTATTCTGAAATCAACGCGTTCGATTCCGGCTCGGTTGTTTTTTCTGAAATCCAAGTATATAGTTTTAGTTTTTTGAAAATCGGCCTCGACTCCTTTGAAAATTTTTCGCTATTACCTTTAGAATTTGGCCATCTATGCCCACTTGAAAATTGCATCCTGTATTTGTCATCATTTGTCACAAATCACCACAACTTTTTATTTAATTTTACATGTCACTTCACCGATTGAAATATTTATTTCTGTATATTTTTTATGAAGATTGTTTACAAATTGCTCATATATTTTACCGTATCTACTCTCGACGAGCCTTCCTATTTGTAAAGCTTTTTACATTTGAGCGTACTATTTATAATTTTAGATACTTATACACTGGAAAGTTTTAAAAGAGTTTATATTAGTCATTGTTTAGAACGCTATATATGCCTACTTATATTTACAGCTTTTAGTATTGCTCAATTATTAACATAATATTTTCAATACAATTTAAAATATACGTATATATTTCGATAATGATATTTTCTATCGACTAACTTCTATATTGATTAAACTATATCTTATTTTCTATTTATCAAAGTTCCATTTCAAAGTTTACTATTTTATATACCATATTTGTAGTTCATTATACATCATGTTATCTTGCGTACAGGTCGGTTACAGAAAGCTGGGACCTTCACAGTACTCACACATATGCAATTTCACGATACAGTGTGTTTTATTACATTGTTGCTTCTAATCAGTCAGTAAATTCTAATGGACGAATGCAAAAAAAGACCACTCTGTTATGAGCATTAGCAAAAGCAAAACAATAACTGTCTCCTTCATACTTATAACCGTGACTGCGTGCGAGAGAGACGGACAGACTTTTCATGATGTTTTCGTGCAGTGCGACGTCACGCCGCGCGCTTATTCACAGACACTACACAAGCGCAACGTGTGAATGTGTCGAACGTGCCAGCTTTAGTTAACCGACCTGTACACACGGCAGCACAGCTATTGACCGTGTATTATATAAGTTTTTATCGAATACATCGGTAGCGTGTGTTGCTTACTGGTCTGTAATGCCGTTGTAAGTTTTTAAATATGTCTAACTAGTTTCTAAGATAACGTACGTTTGGCCCCGCTTGTAATGTTAAGATAACTATTGAGTTGAAGAATGATAATGGAAAGACATTTATTTTGAACTCACACATAGAACAGTATATAAAAATGCACATAACATACGATTTAGACCTTAGGCTTTCTATTCTATAACTGCTAAAATCTTCAGCGAACATCGTAAGGCTGTTTTCCACCTCAGTGGTAAAACAAAGCTTATAAGTCAATATATCTCTCGCGCACCTTCCTTAGTCGTATATGTACGAGCGCGCGTGCTTCCAATATTGATGCGTTAGGGATGCGCCGACGCATCTCTTTGATTTGAATTGAATATAATTCACTTTTAATACGGTAACTACATGTAATTTTGTAGTTGTTTTTTTTTTCTATTTATTGGTTTGTTACATAGCTGTTGTGTCAATTTCTTTCCGCTTTTTGATACGGAACACTAAAAACATTATTTATATTCATCATGTTCCCATTCGTTAACATTATCAAGCGGGGCCTAATCAAGTGATCGTCACATTTCTTATGATCTACTTATTAAGCGTCGCACGCGACGGGTTGTGAATATACGAGAGATAGTATTAACTGTTCGACATTCGAAGCTGCAGTAGGTGTCTGTGTTAGGGACCCTGTAATAAACCTTTGAGGATAGCCGCCTGTCAACGGCTTACATACATTTGTGTGGAAATAAGTTTTTAAATATCTATGATTTAATATTTATTAACGTATTCTATTTTCCAACTATGCATTAGCACGGTTTTGTTTCTACAGATTGTTATTTCGGTTGTTTTTTATTTAGGGTCATTTCACTCCGAGACGTTATGCGACCCGGCGAGCATTTTTTAAGAAAGAGATGACAAAAAGGTCAGTGAGAGAATTCGATGAGCGCCTCAAGCTGTCATGAGTCACGTGTCAAGAATTCTCTCACTGAAATGTGTAGTATATAAAGTTCTATGTTGTATCGCTATCTTAAAAAGTGAGCGCCGCGTCGCGTCGAGTCTCAGTGTGAGCTGACCCTTATGGTATCGAATATTCCCGAAATCAATTGTGTAATTTGCGGAGAATCTAAAGTTGTCTTTTGAACAACACCAACAATCTGCATTTTATACGCTACTATAACTTGGATCTGAGTATGAGTTGCAAAATAACTCTTATATTTATTGGATTAGGGTGTACGTTCGTATTGGGTTTCTCTTCCTATTGCTCAGCTAATTTGTTGCGGCTACTTTTGTTTGTGATCTTCTGATGCTTGTTTAATGAGCATATTTTTCAAGTACCTAATATTGTGTTAAAGGTATCTTTTAGTATTGGACGAGTTTATTACACGTATGGTTTTTTTTGGATTGAAAAGTTTTGTTAAAGTTTCTTTAAAGGGAATGAAATCTTTGTTTTTCTCTAAGATGTCGTTACTTTTTCCCCTGTATTTTTGAACGAAGATGTTCTTATTGTTTTAGTACTAGAATATCGACTGAAATGATATTTACGGGCATTTGATTTATGTAATATTGCCACATATATTTTAATTGTGGGTTTTAATAATAAATATATTTATCATATTTTAAAGAAAATATATATTTGATGGAATGTTTGTATAACATGATTTAACGTTGTTAATTATTTTATTTGTTGATTTAAATATGTTCTATAGTTTGATCGCACTTACTGAATCTTAGCAAAGATCTGTTAATTTTAAGCTGTATAAATTGTGTGCCAGATTTTATTGTATACATTTTTAATTTATTTAAGATTAATATAGTATAGCTAATTCGGTAATACGGCGGAAGTCACGTAGTGTTTGCCATAATGTTTATTTTTTCTTTGTTAGAAGATGTTTTTATTGGATTATATGTTTATAGAACAAACTGGTATATATTTTTTGCGGTGAAGTTGTTTGTATCCATCGCTTTGAGTACGTTATCCGCCGTATAAGAACGGTTTTTGTAACTCCGGCTCTAGTGTGAACAGACCTCGACGTCCGGTTTTGTGTATCGTGGGTATTTTGTTTTCGGATTACAAATCTAATACTACTAGCAATTTGCATCGTAATAGAGTTGTATGCAAATGTATAAGTTGTTAATGATTTTCGCCCACAGAAGAAAATTAACGTGGATAAATATTACCTCCATTGCATGAATTACAAATGAAATACTGAATTATATTCAAATTGTGAATGATGTCACCGATTGGTCTTAAATATATACAATTTTGTCTATTATTTCTTACTTATAATCATGTTGGTAGAATATATATTAATATAAAGAAATGTGTGAGCCAACGACCAATCGTCAGAGAGTAATTTCCGCAGCTTTTATAATTTGAGTGATAATTATAATGGAATACTTCAGCCTTGTACTTACTTGTGTTAAGTTAAAAATTTGTTGATAATATATATAATTATGTAAAGTTGTCTGGGCGGCTTTCACTCTCTATAGTTCTAGTCATTTTTAATTCCTCCGTGTTGTATCTATACATAAACAAGTATGCCTGTATATGGGTAGACAATATAATATTAATCAATATGAATGTTAAACATAATATATAGGTGAAACTTATATCTATTAAATTTGATGTCTGTTCTATGTTTTGTTTTATTATGAACAATCTCCTTACATATTTAAGGTGTGGCACTTCCAGGCAGGGTCACCTCTGTATCTCAAAGGACTAGAGTACCTAGAGAAGATTGCTCGCTAACAGAATTTGTGCATTATCTGGGACTGAGCTAGGAACTGGAAAGCAATATCAAATATTTTAGACACATGTCGATTTAAATTCTGTTCTCATTATATTTGAAAGCTTTAAAGATGGCAGTCGGACCGTGAACTTTAGCGTAGCGTAAAAATCCTATATTTATGCTGTTCACAGAATAAACATGTTCATAAAACGGTGATTCGGTCACCCGGTCACACGGCCACCCGGGGATACAAATCAATCAACATTATTATTATATTTATTTTTAAGCGTGTAAAATATTGTCAAGACATCTTATGTAGAGCCAAGCATATAACCCTACACGGCCTAACTCTACAAGCCCTAACTTCAAAAACTCTACACCTTAGTCAAAATATGTGGCTAAGCCGTTTCGCTACCGTCACAGGGCCGTAAGGTGGAAAATTTATTCACTGTTAATTACTTTACTGTTATTGTAGTAGCGAAACGGCCGGCCGGCCACATATGCGCGCCCTCGGTGCACTCGCCAAGTGCAAATTGAAGGGATTCATAATTCAAAACCAATATGTTGGATAAAGTAATAGCAGTATTTATCTACTCTGAGGTAATAGTGATGACGTATATTCATCACTGCTGGCAGGGCCACCTAAAACCCATTATTTGTTTTGGACCAAGGACGAACAAAATCAGATTGATCACAAAATTTGATAAATCCACTGACTCTCCAACCTCACATGGTGTTGGAAGGTATTATGATTCAGTCAGTGGTATCGCGTTTAGTAGAATTTAGTTCCACGATTATTCCGATTTCATCGTTTGTGAACTCCACCGCTCTTAGGCAAACTAACATTACAAAATCTAATGATATTACCTACACAAAAAAATAGTAATAGAAAAAATAAATACCTTGGGCAAAGGTTTAGTCAAGACTACATTCCGACTTCGTTTGGGCGTGGAAACGTCGGTACGTCGTCCTCCCAAACCAAACGATAAGTAAATAACATTCCCAAATGTGTAAAAATGTTGTTGAATGTCTGTGGTCAAGACTTGTTCTTAGTCAAGATAACACAGCCAAAGAGTCAGATCCAAATCACGTAGGTACTTACTGCTCAAAATATCAGCTCATACAGACTTTAAAAAAAACTTTATGACAATGATAAAAAGTCACTCATAGAATAATTTCCTTTGAAACCTGTTTCAAAATCAAAATGTCAGGTAAATAATGCAATAAAGCAAACAAACTAAACAAATTAAACCACAAAACAATATTAATATGTGAACAAACACACACAGTTGACGTACCTTAGTGCAATACAAAAGCCAAAATGTTTCGGATATTGAAGTTTAAGAAATTGCTATCCAAAAACTCGCCCTTGGTGTTTCCAAAAGCTAAATATCAGAATTTCGTGATGTCAAAAGCTCTGGCCCAAATTGAAAAAGATTGTGAGCGATTCTGTCCTGTCCCACGGTTCCCGGTACGAAAGGTTAGTGGTTTTAGACACTTGATAATGTGGTTAGTATATTGGTTTCAAGTAGGTAAGCTGAATTTTAAGGCCTTGCGTCCACTTTGGTGCTGAATCAAATCGCAATAAATTGCCAATTTTAAGGGGAGGGATTTCTAAAGTTGAAACTTAGCACGATTACTTACTTACCTAAATAAATAATAAAGTTTCACATTATTAGTTTTTCAAAACTTCCCCTAAAGGGGGTTCAGGGGGTGTTAAAGTTTGTATGGAAGAAACCTACCTCGCGGTTCGATTAACTTGAATTTTTCTTGAAATTCTATCCAAAGTATTTTAATACTCTGTGTATTAAAATACTTTGGATAGAAAATAAAATAACTTTTTTCGGGATTCTCGAAAATCGAACCCTAACGGGATACAAAAAAGGGTAATTATATTTTAAGGGGACGATTTTACTGCGTGTCTCGATTAACTTGGAAAAGTTGGTTTACATTGGTTTCTTTTGTAGTCTAAGAAAGGATTTTCGGAAGCTAGTCAGGGAAGAAAGACTGACATTCAAATAGGATTACTATTGTGTAAAATCTACAATTATACAGGTGACCTATTCCTTGACCTTTCAAGGAATTAATTTGTTATGATCCCGATAACTAGGGGTCGAAACTGGATGGTTACCGAGCTGTGTTCTTCGACTTTTTTTATAAATTTCCTAACTCATTACCAAAAACAATTAAGTAATTATGAAAAACCTACTTTAAACTAGGTACTTCACTCGTAGGTGGCAGTAATTGGAGCCGGCAGCGATGTGGGTCGAATAGTGAGCTTATTTCTGAAGCAGCAGAAAGTAATCAATACCCTCGCGTTATATGAAGACAATCCAGGGAAAGGTGTTTTGGGAGTCGCCAATGATATAGCTCATATTGACACCAGGACAATAGTGGAAGCGTATCAGGGACGGGTGTTCCTTAAACCAGCTCTTCTAGTAAGACTCATGAAGTTATCAACTAAATAACAGCCCTAATTACCATGTCTGTAAACAAAGTTGGCGTCCTGTTGATCAGCTGGTCCTAAATCACACCTTGGTTATACACGCTGCAGGTTTTCTTAAAGTTTACCTAAGAGTAGTCATGCATGGCAGGCAAAATATGGTTAAGTACCTAAGAGTTGGTTACCTAAGTAGTCAGCTGTGCTTTGTCCATCCGCGACGGGTCATTCACACTGCACTTTACTCGCGTTCATTCACCCTCCAGCGTAGGTTCTTTGAATTTTAATGATTAATTATGATCTGCACATTCAACCATCCAAAGCACCTTACTTGATTACGAGGGATTTTTTAAATACATAGTTAATCTTCATTTTAGGAACTATACCTAGTAGGTTTTTTATCACATCGTAAACATCTATATATAATTTGTCTCGGGTACCACTAATCAGCAAGTAAATCCCTCTTATTCAGCAAGCAGACGTGGTCCTCATCTGCGGCGGCAGCTACATGATGCCCCCGTGCTGCAGCTCGCCGGATCGAGAGATCTTCTTCCAGAACATGCATCTTGTGCGCACTGTCAGCATCGCCTGCGCACATTTCTGTCCGTACGCTGTTATTGCGGTCCAAACACCGCCTGTCGACGCCAATTTTACACTTTGCATGCATGTTAGTTGATGTATATCTTAGTTGCTTTTCGATTTTAGCTTGCCCAAAAGAGCATGCGTGTAAAATCCTCGGTTTCGACATCGCTCGACTCTGAGTCAGTCTGAAGCTAAACGGAAGCCCATTTTTTATTAGGACCAAATCTAAAATTTTATACAATAGTATTGATTGACACAGACGTATTTAGAAGTTCAGACGGAAAGCGGCCCGGGATAAAAGTGAAGCCAAAAAGCTCTGCTCCTATCACGTATACATATACCTCACTCCCTCACACATATGCATAAAAACTCTGCTCTATGTAGATAGAGCAGAGTTTTTAGCCGTAGGGCACGGCCCCAACATTTCATTGCACACATTATGCGCATTTATGCATAGACAAGTGGCTTCAGTTTGCTAATGGCAGCCATCCGTCTGAACTTGTTTTACGTCTGTGACTGCTGACTGACCTTCAATCATATAACCACTTAAAGGGATGACGAGTCTCTACTGCATGTCCAACAAATAGAAAATTCTCGTATTAATTTACGACTATGTCTAAGAATTGGGAGGTTTTAAAGAAAGTGACACAGCACCTATTGTGATAAAATCAACAACAACTAAGGCAGCCTTTTCGCTAAACCTCATGCTTAGATCATACCCTAGAAATACATTTATGATACTCGATTGATCTATCGAGAATGCGGATAAAATAGCGATTTATAAGCTTGGCATGACCTCTGCAAAGTGAAGAGCAAGAAGTCTTTCAGGATCTCATACTAAGCTTGTGTTTACATAACAACGGTCTAACGGTCTAACTATACATAGGTACGATTGGATTTTCAAAGCAAAACCTAGTTAGGATACCGACTTGAAATCCCGTAGACCCTCCAAATAGCCGGCGTGTACGACAAGCGGCGCGTACTCGGCGTGAATGCGATCAATGCGATGCGAGCTCACCAGTTGTTCTGTGCCATCACCGGCGCTGACCCGAGCGGGGGCAGCACACCTGTTGTGTGCGGAACTGGACGATGTACACGTGTGCCTGTCTTCTCTGCTGCTAAAGTTAGCAACTTCCCGCAAGTGAGTTCCCATAAGTATCCGCCTAGTAGGTATATTAGTAATAGTAGCTTCATTAAATACATACATTAGAAATGGGGGACCCCTAAATGGTCATATAGGTGATAGAATTTCGGTGATAAAATGCTGTTTTAACGGATGATTATACCTTATAAGAAACGTATTGCAAAATTTGCAGTTTTTATGTTTCGTGATCAATCAGGGAGTGGTATTTTGCTTTAATATAACATAGATTTCATACCTAATCTGTATGATCATAGACCCAAGTGGACTGCCTGACGCGATTGGTGCGAGAAGCAGATGAAATCATCTGCAAAGTGAAGAGCAACAATGAGCAGGGCCATCTCTCCATTGGGTTCTCAACGGCCAGATTTGTTCTCAATATTATGAAAGGTGATTAAATAAACCGCACTTCAAAAAATGATACTTTAATAATTGGACTGTTTTACAAAAATCAAAACCGATTTCCAAGTACACTAAGAAGTAATCAAATCCTGATCTGATGACAATGGGACCAAACGGGAAGTGTACCCTTCAGAATCGTAAAGTAATCAAATCGGTTAATAAATGACGGAGTTATGAGGTAACAAACAAAAAAAAACAACCGAATTGAGAACCTCCTCCTTTTTTGAAGTCGGTTAAAAATATAAGCATAAAAGTTACAAGTCAGAGTTAGGCTACTCTGGACCAGAACGTCAAAAATTGATTCCCTGAGCTATGGAACTAGGCAACATCATCAGACTAAGCCAGAGTTTACATACACTAAAATAATTCATGTTCAGACGTGACATCATACATCATCAGGTATATGCAGCTTATAAAAGAATAAAAATATCCAGGTCTGTTCGAGAAGCCAACGTTCATCGACAGTGCACTAGTTGAGCAGGCAGACGCTAAGAAGTGTTACAATATGCCGATCTGCGCCACTCCGGTGACCGTCAGCAAAGGCGGTATCATCGAGTACGCCATACCTAACCTTAACGACGCCGAGAAAACATTGTTAGAACATAGCAAGTACGTTTACAAAATTAAATGTAATTGTAGCAATGGACTCACACCCAGCTAAAGGTGGCTGAAGTGACAAATCTCCTTGGTTACGTCTTTGTTTGGTGAGAAATTTGGAACCACACATAAGATGCGCATAAAACTGGATAGGTACAGCCAGCAAGCTTCACAAAGTGCAAAGGTCCCCAAAGAAAAATTTTCTGTATCTCCTTTGGTTGAGTTATATCCCATACTAGCCATTCGATCACCACTGGCTGAGAGTCAAACACCCATGAAGATGCCAATACCTTATAATCTATTTATTTGCTTCCTCGCAGGTGTGATTTAGAAGACATGTTGAACCTAGGCCGTTGCTACGCTCGCGGTGAAGAATACTTTCTGCATCCATGCAAGATAACACCTCCTCCTCTACTACGACCATGTAAATCATGCGAACCATGCACTGTTAAGTAACTTATGACATGGAGTAAGAAACAAAAATGTCGATTTGTTTCTCTATAGCAAATCTGTCAAAATGCTATTTTTTTATTTGGAGGTTATGAGTTACCCGGTGATTGTGAAATAGTTTATAGGCCTATGTTATTAGAGGGATACCGTTTGAGTAATGAAGCTGCTTTACGGTTATCCATCAACCTAGGGCAAATAGAAGAGGGTGTTGAATCGTTCGATCGACCGTACAGACCGAAATTCTGAACTAAATAGCTTGGTACGCTAAAACATCGGTGACCTCAATGCTCTCTTTAGTCTTGGTTGGTGACTGGTATAATAACTCAGCTACTGAGGTATCTGCGCGGCGCGAGAGTCCCAGCACTCTGCTGCACAAAACTGACGGCTTGTATTCCGTCGGCACAGTTCTTGAACTGAGAAATGGATAGTTTAACGGTAGGCCAGAACACATTTGGTAAAGTCTCAAAAGTATTTTGTTTATTGTTTAAACTGTACACCACATTATACAAACGTATACCTAACAGAATTTTTGTTTTATTAACTTGACATTAGAATTGAACGAATAGGAATTTTGATTCTACACTTAGGTAGCTTTATTTATCTTTGCAGAAATAAGATACACATTTGAGTAAGAATAGTTCGGCCACACTCATCTGCTTGTTCTTTTTTGTATACTTCGAAGGTGGCAAATAAAAATACGCTCTGCTTGAAGGTAAGCGGTTACTTAGCCTATGGATGCTTGCAACACTTAGGGTGTCGTTTAAGTCCCTGCAGTAGGTACTCCGATGTGTGAGGATGACCTCCTCGTTGAAGTCGAGAGCTGCGATAGTACCTCGATGTGAGAACTGCTGCGCTCTGTTGAGCACTCGGAACTTTTTGGATGCCAGCATAACCTTGTCTTCCATGTGATTGCGAAACTTATAGCTAAGTTTCGTTCCGGAGTCTTCTCAGTTAAAAGTGTATTACGAATCGGTGTAGAGTCAATTTGTTAACGTTCATTCATAAGTGCCTTACTATAAGGACCTAAATTGAATAAATATTTTTTTATTTGAATTGATTTAAATTGAACGTAAATAGAACGTAAAGAGAACGGCGACGCCGTGCTATCTTCATGAAAACCGAATATTATCGAACGCCGTAGCTCGAAAAAAATTGCAATTTGTTTAGAGTAGTTAGTTAGTAAATACATACGCCGAAATGAAGAGATTAATCATCAGTCTTATTAAATAAGTAGGCTTTAGACATTGCAAGCGTACCCGACCTGTTTTCGTCAACACTGTCTCCCACGTTTTCGATTCACGTGAAGACGAACGCTTCTCCAAACCGTTGGCCAACACGAGACATGTTAAGCTTAGCCCTAAAGCTATTGCACTCTCTATTTTCACGTGAATGTGTAACACGTTTTGCGATGGCTTCCTGAATGATGTACAGTTTACACTGGAAGAGGTATTAATTAGGTATATTTATACTAACTGTCCCTCGCGGTTTCACCTGCGTTCTTGGGACAAATTACTCTTACGTTAAGGAACGTATGAGCGAATGAACTGATGTAGATAAAATTAACACGGAATATGTTCTGGATTAATTAATACTAGAATACTTATTAATCTGGGAAAGCATAAGGTACATTGGAAAAAAACGATGTTCATTTCATCGTTAAGATAACCCGAGGTACGATCAGCACCGTAAGTAGCTAGTTGATCAGTTCCAAATCTAACAAACAATAATTCATTCTAAGTAGGTTTTTGTAGACACACTAGCTTCTGCTCGTGGCTTCGCCCGCGTGGCCTACAGGAAACAAATGACATATTTTTCTACAACAATAAAAGAAAACAAAACAAAACAACTCCATCTCGCTTCGAGGGTGGAATTATTATAAACTCTCAGACACGTACCTACAAATTAATTTTCAATTTCAGCCTAAACACAAAATTTGAAGACCCTAACTTCGAAACTGACGGACTTTCATACAAACTTTCATCCCCTATTTTACCCCCTTAGGAGTGGAATTTCGAAAAATCCTTTCTTAGTGGATACTAACTCTTCACAAAGCCTAAAATATACCCTCTAAATTTTATGTCTCTAGGACCAGCAGTTTAGGCTGTGCGTTGATATATCAGTCAGTCAGTCAGTCAATCAGTCAGTCAGGACTTTGAATGTTATATATATTGTTTAATTAAACATCCGTTTACTTTATCATTCCATATTATGGATAGTTAATTGTAGAATTGTAGTATAGTGCAGGCGCTGTAAGTTGTTGAGTATGCAGAATATGAGGACCGAATGCAACCAGTGGATTTTCTTTGAAAATAGCTCAGACATTAATTATATGGATCTTGCCGGTTAATTTGATTTTAATGATGATTCAGTCATGGTGGGTTCTTCAATAATATAAAAAAAAATACCATCAAAATCATATCGGCACATAATTACCACTTCCATTCACTCTTATTCAGAAATCCTTCAACTTGCGAAATGTTTGCGAATTGTGTCGTCATTTGTTTTTAGCCAAATTGAGGTTGGAACATCACGTTTCACCCCGCGTGTCGCTTCATGGAAAGAGACCATTGATTTATTCAAACGTTCGCCTCGCTTTAAATAAAGTAGATAAGTAATTTCACGAACAATATGCCAAAAAAACACAATAATGCTTTCATTGAGGTCATCTAACTCAGATGAATGATATGAAACAATGTATATTTTACACCAAATATTAAAAAAAAACGAATTTGTAGTATAATGGATGTCAATCATATTTTGATCCAAAATTCGTCGGTACAGCCACAATCTATAAAACCATACAGTCGTCCGATGCCTTTGATCTCGTGGAAAATGCCGACAACGCGGCAACGTCTAAACAGTATCGCGACGGCCATATAAAGTACTAGCTGTCCCCCGCGGCTTCACCCGCGTTCCCGGGATAAAAAGTAGCCTATGTCCTTCTCCATATCATAGGCTATCTGCATGCCAAATTTCATGATGATCCGTTGAGTAGTTGAGGCGTGAAGGCGTAACAAACAAACAAACAAACTCACTTTCGCATTTATAATATTATATATATATATTAGTTAGGATGCTGTGTCCCTAGCTACTAACATCGTTTTGTTCGCAGGTCGGGCTCGGCTTTCCCGCGTCTCGCCCCTCATACCCCGCACGATTGCCCTGTCTAGACGTCTTCATCAAACGACTGTATGGTTTTATAGACTGTGGTACAGCCTTTTATTAGTATAGTTAGCATAAGAATAAAGAGAGTGTGTAGAGCTACGGTGTAGAGCGACGATTTCAATCCATATAGAGAAAATTTACGAAGTTCCACAGTTTTTAAGATAGGTATTATTTACAATTTCATTCCTGCTAAGAGGCACACGGGAAATTGATTTGACATTATAAGTACCCATAGGTACAGTCAGCGTCAAAAGTAGCTGATCACTTTGGTACCGTCTCACACAGTTTGCATACAAACTGTCAAGACAATGTCTATATCTATTTTTGACGCTGAACTATTATTTTACTATTACCTAAATTATAAGGTTATTAAATGTGCGCAATATACCTAACATAACATAAAAGAAAGAAAGAAAGAAAGAAAAAGATTTATTCTGGACAACACACAACATTACATTAGACTGTAGAAATTACAAAAAAGCAGAGCATATACCACTCAAAGTTGATTTATATACCATCATGTATAAATACGAACTTTCCCATGGGATGTGCGATGTTATCCGAGTAGATATTGAACTTGTATCATGGCCTTGCTTCGGGGAAGGTCAGTGGAGGGAGAGTCCACCCTCCCAAGAGGATTACCCTCCGCGTGACTTATCTACGGTTTAAGTTATAAGCGAATTGCGGTGTCGCTTCTCTGAGAATGAGAGAAAAGTGTATATGTTACCGGCAAAACCCGATTTTAGGCTAAACTAGATTCTCCTACCGGACTTAGGATGTACTAGTTTGGCCTAGTCAATACCGGTTTATCCTATAGTGTATAGGAAGAACTAGTTTGGCCTAGGTTAAACTAAATAATAAAAAACGAATAAATGAGAGATTGACATCGTGATCTACAAGCTCTTACAGATATGTTCGCGACCGATAAGTTTTTTATCGGATGCGGAAGTGAGATAGGTATCTACCTAATAAATACTTAGGTATTATATTGTCTGGTGACTGATAGTGTTAGGTGACGACATTCGTTATATCATCAAAACAATCTGTACCTATCAAAGCGTGACTAACAAGAAATAAATTGAATTGAATTGAATAACAGTCTGACGGACGGATAACAGTCTAACTGTGGACCTAGAGTAGGTACCATAGGGGGCACTAAGTAAGTCTTTTTCAAAATCCTGTAAGCTAAGACAAGGCTCCTGTAAGTTACCATAAAAAAAGAGCTAAATTCTTCCAAATCTTACTTTACGGCGTGACTGAGGAAAAAGCATCCAAGAAAACATTCGCATTTACAATACGAATAGGATGGCCAATCAGAGGTAATGGTGACAGCCGCTTCTGCTTTTGCTTTAAGTTTGAAACATAATCCTCTGACCGCAAGACCCGGGGTATCAATGTCAGGATCGTTCACTTAACTCCAATCATCGTCATAATTTTCTATCCACTTCCCCCAGGCTACGTCATGTGTCCTTCATCAAGTGGGTAAGGTCACTTTAATACATCGAGGAAAATTCCCTTTAGCTTCCTAGCAAGTGTTTTGCATTACCGACCTATCGACTAATCACTGCATCTGAATGTTTAGTGTGAGTACTTAGCCAATCAGAGCGTATTGTCTAAGAATAGGTTTCAAACAAAACGATGCGCTTCTTTGGGTTAATTGTCCTCACGTTTGTAGACTTTCTGGCTACCATCGTCAAGATGAAATCAGTCGCCGGCAGTTGCACTTGAGATGTTGGCCACCTTGGCTTCCAGGCTATGTTTAGGTCGATAACACAATGTACAAAGGCAATCCACCTGGCATTGCTAATATTCATAGTCAACGATAGCTATTTCCATCTGGTAGATCGATCAATCGATAAATTTAAAGATAATTTCCGATAGACTGTTTCATGTAGGTCTGTTCATTGTTATGACTGGCGATGGACATGGACTTGAAGATATATGGAATTCCTGAACCATAAAGAATCGCGTATGTACAAAGAAGATTCAGACTGCTCTACGAGTATAGATTATCGATAAGCTTAGAACATCGATAGACTTGATTAAATGTCATTCTCATACAGTTATGTCAGATTTTTTGATAAATTTATTTGTCGATATATCCATGCTCGGGGGGCTGACAAACATACATGTTCATGCACACAAATTATTGTTCTCTATGGGAATCTCACCCACGAGCTGGGGCGTGGCAGTAAACCCAGACTAGACACCCGTCTAACCTCCACAACTACCGCCCCGGTAGTACTCAGTTCATTAACTGCATCAATTTGTACACTGGAAATAAAATGTAGTCTTGTTACAGCGATATTTTTTATCTACAATATTTAAAGTACTTTCACCCTGTGAAACTTCTATATCAATATATTTAATACTGAAATATGTTTGTTTATTTACAGTCCACACAATTAGATTACAGAAACCAATAGAATGCAGTGGTGCAGTTATATTGCATTAGACATACTAAAGGATGATTTATGCTAGACCGTGCCGGGCGCGAGCCTTGTCCGAGTCGATCGAACCGTGTATGGATTTGTATAGGCGCCCCGAGCCTCGTCCGCCGTACGGTTTAGTAATCATCACCATCATCATCCTCAGCCTATAATATCCCACTGCTGAGCACAGGCCTCTTTTCACAAATGAGGGTGAAAGGGACTGGGCGATACTCCACCACGCGTGCCCACTGTGGATTGGTGGAGGTAGGCTAGTGGCCAACCTACTGTTGGAATTTTTCAAGCCGCCTAGTAGGCATCCAACTAGCTTAACGACTATCACAATTAAGTGATAACCGGGACCAATGGCTTTACGTGCCTTCCGCAGCACGGAAACGCTCGATTTGAAATACTACTAGGCGGTCACCCATCCAGGTACCGACCACGACAGACGTAGCTTAACTTTGCCGAACGAAATAATAACTTAACTTTAACTTAATATAATGTTAACTTCTAATCATTCTACACCACGAGCGCTTCAGCGGTTTAGTAATAACACCATTGAAAAGCTTTATATAAAATGTTCCTGATGTTTTGAATCCGCACCTCGTCCGGGCCACGGCTCGGGCCCGGCACGGCCTAGCATAAATCATCCTTTAATGTTCCTCGTTGCAATAGCTATATTGCCCATTTTTGTACTGAAATGCATAGATGGCCTTGTTTGGTTAGACGTATAATTTTTACTTTGGACATATTAAATCCTGAACATGTGTCAACCTCCATATTTCTATTCTAGGCTCTACGAAAGGTAGTGTGTTGAATCCTGCAATGAACTTGAACTTCGGTGTAGGAAACCATCGTGAGGAAACCAAAATGTAGGCATGGCAGCATTCTTTACAGTCTCCATCTGGCAGGCAACCAGCCTCAAGTTGTGAAACAGTACCAAAAGCATCTCCCAGTTCTCGGCTATATGTGTCTACTGGCGCTTGGTTAAGACTCTGGTCAAGAATCGACCTATCGCGCCGCTGGTCGTGGGTTCGATTCCCACAAAGGACATGCATTTGTTTGCATGAACATGTCTGCATGTCCTGAGTCTGTGTGTAATTATGTATATTAAGTATGTATTTACAAACAAAAAGTAGTATATGTATTATATCAGTTATCTGGTTTCCATAGTACAAGCTTTGCTTAGTTTGGGATCAGATGACCGTGTGTGAGGAATGACCCAGGATATTATTATTATTAAATGAGCTTAATATTTCCCTCTCGCGATCTGTGCGTCGAGTACAAAAAAAGTTGATAACTGTAATGGATGTACCCTTTCCGTTACACGTTCTATAAATTAACTGTCAGTAGGTAGTTATGTACTTAATACTAAGCAATTATTAGTATCCATGATACAATTCAATTGTTATTGATAGGAACGCTAACGGAAGATTAATGAATAGCAAATAGATTAACAATCTGTTTCTAAATAAGGCTAAGTATCTACTATAATTTCCCCTCGGATTAATTGTACGTCGTTTATGCAACTTGCTGCGCTAAGCCTCCGCTGTCCGCCGCCCTTTTCCGTCTGTCTATCAGTGGGCTGTATCTCATGGACTGTAATAGGAAGACATTTGATTTTTTCACAAAATGTGTATTTCTATTGCCGCTATAAACACTAATAATAAAATTAAAAATGTTACATACAAGAAACCTTTTTACGGAACCCTTCGTATGCGACTCCAAGTCGCATTTGGCCGGTTTTTTTTTACTATACACAAGAAGCGATACTAAACATGGAATTAGAACTATTCTTCACTATTCATAGACTTTGTAGAGTCAGATTTATATAGCAAAGGCATACATCTTCCCTCGAGATGGCAGAAATTTATAGATACTGGCTAATACTACGATTAAATAATTTGTTTAGAGAAAAAAGGTGTTTGAATCAACTCATATTTGTGTGAGAAAATAGGACTGTATAATAGCGGATTATATTAAATCTCTGATACATAGCCATTGTAAGCAAAAACTACGCAGAGGGGGAAGATAATCAAATCTACTAATACTAGATAATCAACCAAATATTAAACTTAAACAAAACGATAAATTTAATAATCGTTCAACTCACACTTGACAATATTTTTTTTTTCGTTCTCGAGTCTCTTTCATAGTAAAGCCACACACACATTAATCTGGTACCGGCTTCATAATAATTCTTTACAATACTCTGGAATAGTATGGCACGTTATTCAATCTATCTAGGTATTGAGAGTAATTCTGCGACACTTGCGGTAACACAGAAAAAGAAATTAAGTCAAAGTCAGCAAATAAGGATCTAAGCGAAGCGTGTCTAGATAATAGTAAGCACCTACTAAATCTTTTCAAACAATGAGCTTGAGAGGAAAGGCAAACATCGTGGCAAAACAAGTTGAAAATCTGTCACCAACAGTCTGAGAAAAATTGTTCGAAGCTGCACATGAGAGCCAGTTCCTTTTAGGCTTTGTGAGGTTGTGGACAGTCACACAGGTTTATATATTGTAACTAGCTGCCCGGCGCGACTTCGTTCGCATAATACCCTACCCTACCCTTCATTTAAACCTTCCCCGGACTTCCACGAATAGTTCAAACCCAAAATTAGCCAAATCGGTCCAGCCATTCTCGAGTTTTAGCGAGACTAACGAACAGCAATTCATTTTTATATATATAGATAAAACACATACACTAACGACGCTTCGATCTCCTATGAGACTGACCAGACTAGCTGTCCCCCGCGGGTCCGTCGGCGATCCCGTGGCTAAAAGTAGCCTATAGCGGACCATGGTAATGAAGTGTCCTATTAGTGTAATAATTTTCAGAATAAATAAATAAAATAAATAAATATCCTGGGACATTCCTCACACACGTTCATCTGATCCCAAACTAAGCGTAGCTTGTACTATGGAAACCAGATAACTGATATAATGCATATACTACTTTTTGTTTGTAAATACATACTTAATATACATAATTACACCCAGACTCAGGACATACAGACATGTTCATGCACACAAATGCATGTCCTGTGTGGGAATCGAACCCACGACCTGCGGCGCAATAGGTGGAATCTTTACCAGACTCTGCGCCAACTGGCCGGTCAATCGGATTGTAAGTTCCTGATTACCCCCGATCCAAACTTATAAACATTACCTCTTTATAAATGTAGCAAATTTTAATATGCGGTGCTGTCCGCTAGGTCGGGTTATGTGATCAAACCTTTAGTTGACGGCGGTTAAGGTCACGTTGAGTGGGAGACTCCAACCCCAGACACCCACCCTCCGGCTATATCATTTCAGTACAGTACTCGCTCCTACACAGATGTGTTGCTTGCTTTACTGTAATATTCGAGAATTTTCATTGGGAATTAAAAAGTGAACGTAATATTGAAGAGTTGATATTGTATTGAAATCGGAAGTGTTTAAGGTAAGCATTGTATGAAATATCAATGATTATTTTAAATCAGATATAATTGTAAGTGATATTTTTCTAATTTAAATGAAACCCGTTGTATAAATATGGACGTGAGTTAAAATAATTACTTGTAAAAAATCAACTGAAATAGAAAATTTTCGTAATAATGGAGTGAGGAGATTTTGTTCTGTACTTAGATAAATTGAAACGTGTTACTGGAAAGTGGTAATTATGCTAAAACTAAATCGAATGCCATAATGGTATGAACAAAATAAACGTCGTAGTGCGTATATTTGATTGAAAGTATTGAAACGGAACATAGACTATACGTACGTATATTGTACGTATGTACAACACTCACATTTATGGGAAGGAAAAAGACATCTTACGAATGTAATAAATGCGCAAGTTAGTTCGGCTTGAACTCTCGTTAGAGAGTACTATATTCCTTGGGCTTGACCAATCGTGATGAATTGGTACGTATATTCATCTGGAATAATATCCTCGGGAAAGCGGGTTAAACCGCTGAGCATAAACTAGTATTAAATAAAATATTATAATCGTGATGTTCGTGTTCTTTTTCGTTGAGGAATTCCATCATACCTTCAACATCCATGTCAGATCCTACCCTACCGATAAATATAGTGAAAATATCCATCATCTTAGATAAAATATGTAATGACTGAAGAACTGGCTAAATATGCAAATGGATATAATCCGGACTCTAGTTATTTTATTTAATGTAGTAAAATCCCACCATTATTAATAAACAGTGATGGGAATTTCGTAACCATTCATTATTAATGTATTAATATGAATAAAATCAATAAAAAAGCAAGTTTTTGAAATGATTTATCGCATAAATAGTTCGTAAAATGGCAAAGGTTACTTTTAGCGAACAGGAAAAATTAACTACTATAAATAGGCACATATTGACATATAAGTCTCTACTCTTGTGAGTTATCATCAATACAATTACATAGTTTTAGCTCAGAGTATATAAATACTACGTAAAAGTACAAGTTTTAGTATTTGCTTTGGTTTTAGTTGAAAAGGTATAAGTAGTAAAAATAATTTGTCTGTGTCTTACTCTACTTTCTGTGTTAGTTGAGTGGGTGGCTATATTGGTCGCCAACATAGCCCCGGGATATTTATTTATGTACTGTTATTTACTTAAATAAACGTTTATTATAATAGTGGCAATTATTATTATTACAGTGTACAAAATGGCTGGAAGTGATCAAAAGTTGTACCCCAACTGTGATTCGAGCGTGTGGCTGAGGTCCTGTGAGGAGGAGGTCACTGAGCCACTGGAGGGACACGTTACAGGTACCTACGTTCACTTTTTAATGAGTAAATTTCCAATAACATGTTTCCCCCTGCATATTATTATAAATTGAGCTCATAATTTTAGCTTTGATTGAGTTACTAGAATTGTATTACGTACAAATAAAATAAACTAGGTAAAATATCGATTAGTTTAAATATTGCAAAAGTAAGTTATTTATTTATTAGGGTTCCGTAGCCAAAGGGTGCCAACGGAACCCTATTACTAAGCTTCCGTTGTCCGTACGTCCGCTGTCCCTACGTCAACTGTCCGTCCGTCTGTCTGTCAGTCTGTGTGTCAATCTTATATCTGAATGAATGACGTGGAATATTAATTTGTTTTATTAAGAAAAGTTTGATTTGATAGTCTTTGATTAAGTGATACGAATAAAGATTGAGGGATAATTCTGACATGCTTGAATCGTCAATCCATAGAAATAAATATACCCGTCAATCATATCAGCAAATAATTGAGAGCTTACGTAGTATATAAAACTATAAGATAATAAGTATGATGATCTTAATAATAATCTGACTATAATCTAACTGTAGGTAGGTTTACTATGTTTGAAAAAAAATAAAAATAAGGTTCTTATTATTTGTAGAACGTCAACCAAAGCTTTGAGATGAGACTAAAATAATTGAGTTTAATATTGGACTTATGACATAAGGATAATTTTCGATTATCAAAATTTGCTCTTGACGTTAGATTATTATTTTCGAACTTTAAATGTGTTTGGGTCAATGTCGTTATGGACTGTGGAGGCAAACACATGAATACGACACCTCTATGTTTAATCTCAACATTTCCAGGTGATGTTCCACAATGGCTTCAAGGTACTCTGCTCCGCAATGGACCTGGCTCCCTTAAAGTCGGAGACATGAGGTTCGACCATCTCTTCGACAGCTCTGCCCTACTTCACAGGTGACTTATTTATTTTAGACCCTAGAGTCAATAAGAGAAAGCAAATCGCATTACTAATTTATTTAAACGAGAAGTCGCCAATTAGTCGAAATTTGACTATAATTTTTATCACAAATTAACTAGTAATATAACTTGACACTGGCAAAAATAAGTCCGAAAAGAAATTGGTTGTCATATTACAAAACTAAGAAGAAGGTATCTTCTTCTTAGTTTAGTAGTCTTCTTTAGTACAAATCATACGTCTGTGTCTTTAGTTTACTTAAACAAAAGAGGATATGTGTGCTGTGTGTCAAACGCATGGTATGTAATGTATTCGAATAAACTCCCTTCATTAACAATGCCCGTATGTATGCTAAGAGTTTTCATACGAATTTCAATGTTCCAAATTCTAATCACATTATAGCCTTTGGGATTTTCATATAACTTAATATTAAATAGTAATTGAAGAATATAAGGATACTATCCTGTATTCCTGCGTTATAATGGGAGCACAATAAAATACGTCTTACGTGAACCAAGTTTAATCGGGAACGGAATTAAAATGTTTACAAAGTACCCACTATAACATTAAGAAATATAACGTCTAACCCACATATATTACAGTAATATTCCTTGGGATATAATGCCTATTGAGATTGCATTATATGTAATTGAAACTTTCTTAAAGCTAATTATAGACACGTTTTGCATAATTAATATATTTCTAGAACTGCAAAGTAACACCACAGTGTCCCTGCGGCTTGTAACATGCGACCATGCCTCAGGATATACGACTACGTTTGCCTAGTTCTAATTACGTGTATTATTTTCCTCACCACTGATTGTGATTCTGGTATGTGGTTATGAAACGTTATGAGAGTTTGTCTGTTCGATTATTTGTTAAACTTTAAGCCACAACTTCACTTCCAGAAATTCTGAAGAGTTTTGAGTGTTATAGTTGCCACAAGCAGAAAGTACAAATCGAAAATTTGGTTGGCCAGGTGGCGCAGTTGGTTAAGATTCCACCTACCGCGCCGCAGTTCGTGGGTTCGATTCCCACACAGGACATGCATTTGTGTGCATGAACTTGCCTGTATGTCCTGAGTCTGGTTGTAATTAGGTATATTATAGTAGTATATCAGTTATCTGGTTTCCATAGTACAAGCTCTGCTTAGTTTGGGATCAGATGACCGTGTGTCAGGAATGTCCCAGGAAATAATGTCCTGGGTGCGAACCGAGCCTACAATCTATAGCTTTACAGATCTTCGTATGTTATTCCCCCAGGTTCGCGATCCACGACGGCAGCGTGACGTATCAGTGCCGGTTCCTCCGCTCCAACACCCTGATCAAGAACCGCGCCGCCAACCGCATCGTCGTCACTGAGTTCGGCACCAAAGCTGTTCCCGACCCCTGCCATAGTATTTTTGATAGGTAAGTTGACGAAATGAGTTGTAAAAAAAACGGTGTGGGTAATATTATAATAAGTATATTATACATCGCATAGGCACTTCACTTATAATGTGTGGTAGCTGTCAGAAATCTATGTTTGTAAACTACTTTTTACAAAAATTTAAAAAAACAAGGCGAAAATAATTACTTTTTGTTAGATGAAGATTTCATCTTTAGTTAAAATTTTTCGCGAATTCCAAGTTGATTTTATAGTTAAAGTTGTTCAGTAGGTATCCCAACATGTTTTTTTTTACTTTTATTGGCCTGTGTTTGCTCACAATCTCACCATTATAAGTGATGATTCCTACTCAAATCCTAGAAGGAACTGGCTCTCAAGTGCAGCTGTAGAAACACCGATAGGTGTTTGGCGACAGATTTTCAACATGTGGGTGGTAGTCAGCCAGATGGGTAGGTACTTCAAAGTACCCTACCACCGTACCATGGTTTCCTCACGATGTTTTCCTTCACCGAAAGGTCAAACTCATAGTAGGATTCGATCCCGGGACCTTCGTCTCGGTATCTGACGTCACTACCACTGAGCTATCATCGCCTTAAAACGTGTTAATGGGTTTCAATAATATGCCATATCTACTCAGACGACAGGTAGGTACTTATTTACAATACTAAAATTTTAAGAGAAGATTACATCCTATCAAAATATGAAAAACCTTATGAAATGTGTCAATTTTACTACTGTACTGTGTATAGGCCAGTGTTGATCGCAATCTCACCATGGTAAGTGATGATGTAAAAGTGGAAGCACAAAGCCTAGGAGGACATGAAGCACAAAATATCAGCATGATAATTATTTTGCTATTATTTTCAAGGGTGGCGGCTCTGTTCAAGCCAGGCGAATCGATGTCGGACAACGCCATGATTTCGTTATATCCCTTCGGGGATGAAATATACGCATTTACTGAAGGACCTGTTATTCATAGGTTAGTTTCATCTAGTATTTATCTACTCTGAGGTTTCATACTCATATTATCCCCTAAGTAAACATGCCGGCATTGAATTTGGCCCAAGCTTAATTTAATCATACAAAAGAGGTGTTTTCAGCAAAAAAATTCCCTCTCATAATTTCAAAGCTAAAAGAGTCAGCTTGCAGGCGGTGTTGTCATTTTAAATGTGGAATGGTAAATTTTTGCCCTTTGAGGTGTTAAAAAAACAATCTAAATATAAAAATTAACAAAAATTACACTGTCTGTCCATACTAATGGCGTATACGAGATTTCGTACGGTAAATTCAATTGAAGTTTCCTAATGGTGATTTTTCCATCTTTTAAATGATACTAAATACAGTGCTATAAATCAACATTCAGGAACAGAAAACCTTTGCTGAAAACACCTCTTTTGTAAGAAATATCAAGTTTGGGCCAAATTAAATAACGGTGAGTGTATATGGCAACAGATTCTGCTTGAGGTCTTATAAGAGTAATATTTTTCGCCATTTTTTTTTTTTATACAACTTAGTCGGTAAACAAGCATACGGCCCACCTTATACCACCAGATGGTAAGCGGTTACCATAGCCATATGGACGCTTGCAACACAAGAAGCATCGCCCACGCGTTACCGACCTTTCCACCCTCCCCTATGAGCTCTGGCGACCTTACTCACGCGCAGGAACACAACTTTACACAACATAAAGTTATTTGGCTGCGGTATTCTGTAAGGTGGAGGTACTTCCCCAGTCGAGCTGCTCTTTGAACGAATAAACGCTATGCTCTACCTCTCTCTCTCTCTCGCCTGGATAATTGAAATTTCAATTGTGGTTTCCATGTTGCAGAATAGATCCAGTAACATTAGACACGATGGAGCGCAAGAACCTCATGGACTGCATCGCCCTTGTCAATCATACATCACATCCGCATGTCATGCCTAATGGTAACAAACTATATATAAAAATCAATGTTTTTCTATTTGTAACGTATGCATTTCTATACGGGGTGGATACGACAATACGACACAAGTAAAGTACTCATACGATCAACTTTTACTATGGGACCAACTTCGAAATAGAAAAAAAAATTACCTCCTCGGCAAAAAAAATATGAAAAGCTGTAATTTTTTTTTGCGATTTCGAAGTTTGTCCCAAAGTAAAAGTTGGACTCGCACACGAAGGGTTCCGTACAATATTAATAATAACTAACTAGCTCAACTTTGCTGTGAAATGCTGTAACTAAATAATTACGTAATGTAGCTGCAACAAAATAATTACGACGAAAAAAAGGTTTACTTATCTAGGCCCCTTTAATGTTTAATTTTATTTAATTTTTATTATTTGTTGTCATAGCGGTACATGAGATACAGCTCACTGACAGACAGACGGATGGACGGACAGCGTAGTCTTAGTAATAGGGACTTGGGTTTGGCATCTTTTGTGTACGGAATCCTAAAAAAGAGGTGTTGCAAAGCACGCAGTTGGCTAGTCAAAAATAAAATAAAATAATAAAGCGCCAATGATTATGTAATAGCAAAAGTAAATCAACTGTTTCTCTCATATATTTCCAGGTGATGTTTTCAACGTTGGCATGTCGGTTGTGAAAGGCAGATTAAGACACGTTATCGTCAAATTTCCCTTCACTGAAAAAGGTAATTTCTATATATAAATATCCTGGGACATTCCTCACACACGGTCATCTGGGGCTCTAACTTTGCTGGTAATATTTCAACAAATGATGCGCACGCGTTACGAATCGACGATGACCATTCGTGGGCCCTGATTGTATGAAATTCATTAATGGTGTTCGTTACGATTACCACCAAAGTTACGCGGTAGAGCCCCTGATCCCAAACTAAGCAGAGCTTGTACTATGGAAACCAGATAACTGATATACAGCGTATACTACTTTTTTGTTTGTAAATACATTCTTAATATACATAATTACACCCAGACTCAGGACATACACATATATGTTCATCGGAATCGAACCCACGACCTGCGGTGCGATAGGTGGAATCTTAACCAACCGCGCCAACTGGCCCGTCATTGTATTGATTTCTCAGACTATTCTCATGTGGTTTTCTCGGTCGATTGGCTTTAATTTACTTATGTAGCCATTATTTAGGTACCTACATTGGCATGACTGGTTATCCGGTTGCAAGTCGCACTAAACGACTTTAATTTTTTACAAAACTTACTGAAAAAAGGATAGATAAGATTAGTCTATGCCATTTTAATTTACGTGTAAACAAAGTTCAAAGCATTTATTTGTAATAATGTGGTACAATGTTGGTTGGTAAAAAATAATAATATATAGTAGATATCACACATTAAGCCAATTTGGCATACACATTTCAATATAAAAGTATAAAATTAATCATTAAACATATCATTACACATACTCTATACATACTATTAAAAGATCAATAAAATAAATAATTCCATCACATAAATTAACATAATAATTCAATTTCAAGAATCTTATTATAATATATAAGATTCTTGCGTGTAAATTGACGTGACCACTAACATCACAGAGCAAGGAGTCCCGCGCACCTATATACCGACTCTATACAACAGCACTATGTCTCAACAGACTGTCAAAAAATAAAATATAAAAAATGTAACCTTGGCTAGTTTCTTGACTGTTCTTCTCACTTGAAGGCCGACTTACGAACTGGTGGTAACTTTGACTAGCTTTGACCTTCATAAGTGCCCTAATAGGGCCTAAATTCAATAAATGGCTTTGACATTGACTTTGACAGTACTAAATGATAAGACAATATGATATATATCTAAGACATCTGTTGGTAAAATGGTGCCGCTCACTAACACGCTTGGATAGTATGGAAACTGTTGAGCAGGACGTCCCTATACCTCTTTTGTTTGAATATTTCAGATGATATGTTCGCTCGGGCTCACATAGTTGGCAGTATGAAACCGCGCTGGTCGCTGCATCCGGCATACATGCACACTTTCGGTAAGAATTAGTTTTTGCCAGGAATATTATTTCATTCTCTATGAGTTCATTATGTGGGGATCAATCGATTTTATTTTTTACCAACAGTATAAAATATTGTATAGTGACCAAAACCGAGAAAAATAAAAATCGATCTGCGAATCACAGGCTGGCTGATAAGACTTTAAAAAAAAATAAAAAATGGGATTCCATTTTCATAATTTACTAAAAAGTTGCCATTTTTAGGTTTTTCGGTACGCATTGGGTACGCGGACCGAACGAACTAAAAACCCCCACTATTGATGCTCCGAAATACGCACTATTCTTTTAAATAATCACTGTAATATTTGTTTTAGGTATAACAGAGAACTACTTCGTGATAGTGGAGCAGCCGCTGTCCGTGTCGCTGTGCGGAGTGGTTCGGAACCAGCTCACCAACCAACCGCTGGCCTCCAGTCTACATTGGTACCCTAATCATGAGGTAACTTACATTTTTCAAACAATACACATCAAGTCGGTTTTTCGCTCAAGGAGCAGCTCGACTGGAGAAGTCATCCACCATGCAGAACCGCAACCAAATAATAACTGGGTTCCTGCACGTGATTGATGCCCTGCGTATTGCAGGCGTCCAAATTGGCTACCGGTAAACTATATCGGATTGTTAGAAGCCTTTATCCGTTCTGCTTGCTAACATTTCTTAGACAAATTTTTAAGGCTATGATAGCTCAGTGGTAGAGGTGGTAGTGAAGTCGGGTGCAGAGACGAAGGTCCCGGGTTCGAATTCTACAATGAGCTTGAGCTTTTGGATTAAACCATAGCACGGTGGTAGGATACTTTGCAGTACCCATCGGGCTGGCTACCACCCTCAAGTTGAAAATCTGTCGCCAAGCACCTATCGTCTTGTTCCGACAGCTGCACTTGAGAGCCAGTTCCTTCTAGGCTTTGTGTGGTTATCACCTTCGGCCACATCATCACTTACCATGGTGAGATTGTGGTCAAACGCAGGCCTATAAAGAGTTAAAAAAAATGAAATATATCTTCATTTGGCTTAGCGATCATGACGCCCAGTATCTATATATATTGTTTTATGTTGGCTGTAGACTCACATAGTACTGATAAGTCGCAAGGACGGTAAAGAGGCGAAGAGGTTCCGCACAGACACGCTGTTCTTCCTGCACATCATCAACACTTACGAACAAGACGGCAAGTTGGTCGTCGACCTGTGCGCTTATAAAGATGCCAAGACGTTGGATGCCATGTACATACATGCTATTGAGGTGATTATAAGGTTTAAGCATAGAAATAGATAGACCTAGAAAGAGCGTCACCGTACTACACAACTACATGCCAACTTTTTTACGCTGATGTGTGTCATAGTTACGTTTTACGCTCACTCTGCGTCATTCTGCTTGTCATAGTGATGTTCATAATGAGGCAGACGCTCTGAATATATTATTAATCAGAGGGTCTAGGTACATCCTGACTTTTATTGCGTTCATCGACAGTCCAAATTCGAAAACAAAGTTTGTAACCTGACCTGAATATCTCCGTAACAGCTGAACGGATTTGAATGAAACTTCGCAACATAGATAAGTAACCTTAAGGATAACACCGGAAAAACATAAAATGCCCCGGGAATGCGGGCCAAAATACGGGGAACAGCTAGTAAAAAAATAGAGATCAAAGACATCTTAATTTATTCTTGCTCTATAAACTCTCCTGATGGCGGCACTAGTGACACTAATTAAATGATTTTAATGTGATGATAGTTCAGTGGTACTGACGTCGGATACCGAGACGAAGGTCCCAGGTTCGAATCCTACAATGAGCTTGAGCTTTCGGGGAAGGAAAACATTTTGAGGAAACCATAGCCCGGTGATAGGATACTTCGCAGTACCCATCTGGCTGGCTACCACCCTCAAGTTGATAATCTGTCGCCAAGCACCTATCGGTGTATTCCCACAGCTGCACTTGAGAGCCAGTTCCTTCTAGGCTTTGTGTGCTTACCACCTTCAGCTACATCATCACTTACCATGGAGAGACAGTGGTCAAACAGGTCTAGACACAATAAAAAAAAGAGAAGAGAAGTTAAATATGACTACGCCTTTATTTCTTCTAATGCCCTACAATTTTAATTGGGAGGAGAGATCTAATTTTTCCACACCATAAAAAGTATCCCATACTAATTAATTCCATCATATGGTCTATATCTTTTTGATATTTCATCCAAATCCGTTCAGCTATTACGACTTCATTATGTAACAAGAATTCAAACTTTCGGGAATTTATACAGCGCTATCTTCAACATATACTAAATATTGAATTGAAACTACCCAGCCTAAACTGTAATGTAAATTAATTACTGAGTATTGAATACACACACAATTATTATTGCTTATTCAACATCTATCACAATCCTACATCTACGATCGTAAGGTATTGGACTGGCTGGTCAATATCTTCGATCAGGAGTGGAATTCCTAACATTTGTATGGTCAACAGACAATGCAAAGTAACGCAGACTACGCGGAATGGTTCCGTGGCAGGCCGAAGAGGTTTGAGATTGATCTGGATGCACCCAGACTCACTAAAATAGAGCCTAGGCTTCTAGCTGACTTGGGATGTGAAACACCAAGGATACATTATGATGTTTACAATGGTATGTAGTTATTGTATTAAGACTGAATTTAAATCTGAGATCTGTTTATGTTAATTACAGGTGAGTTTGTACTAACTCTTTTGTAGTGTTTCGAATTCTTTTGAAATCTCATCCATGTGATGATGAAGCTGGTGATGAAATGACACTATAAACTTTTTCAAATATTTCGTGTTTATTAAAATTAATTAGCTTAGAGGATGATCAACATTGCCAGTAATTCAAAAATATTGTTGCTACTTATCGCCTTATCAATTATTTGCATACATGTAACTATACTATACTATACTATAAATAATACACTACTACAAAAGAGGTGTTTTCAGCAAAGATTTTATTTGCTTTTTGCAATGCATTTGATATCGTTTCGTTTCGACGTTCTTTAAACGTTTACTGTCGTGCTCGTAGTAATGACGTTTGTTTGTTGCAGGACGCCCCTACCGATATTTTTACGCAATCAGTTCAGATGTAGATGCGGAGCATCCTGGTATGGTAAGTCATGTATTGTTTTTGATTCGACATAGTCCATAATTATTTATGGATACTTCAATGTTCGCTGTAATCACAGATATACTTATAAATAGATGACGCCAGTGTATGTACTTCGCGTGTCAAAATCTGTGCAAAACGGGAGAATAATGTTCTTCTTTTGAAACTGTTTCGCACGGACAGGGAACTTGCACAAGGCTGCATGTCCACCACAGATGTGTAGCGAGCCAACCTAAGTCAATCTTGTGACATTGTGGTCGGTACAAAAAAGTGACACGCTTGGTGTTCATACGTATGGAGGGATTTACGTTATCTATTTAGATTTATGTCTGTGGCTGTAATCGTGTATTGATTGATGTTATAATATCCTCTTTGACGTCATCCACATACAGTTCACTTTCAAATATACCTACTGCTAATAATGTAACAGCGTTTTATACGCTGATTGACATCACAGTTATCACTGTTATTTTTTAAAGTGGAGCCTATATAGATAAAGTCAAAGAGGAGATAATTACATTGACGGATTATACGCTGCCGCTGCAGTAGCACATTTTGCGCTTACAAGCTACTGAACCAACTTAAGTATTGGGCTCGATCGAACTCATCATTTTTGGATCTCTAGTTTTTAGTTTTTTAGAATCATGATTTCTCTTTCTTTAGGTAATCAAAGTGGACACAAAGACTGGCGAAACTAAAACGTGGTTTGAAGACAACTGTTATCCCAGCGAGCCTGTTTTCGTTCCTTCACCTGGTGCTAAGGTAGTTATAACAATGTGTATCTTACGGAATAAAGTAAAAGGCTGCTATTGTATTGATAAGACTCATATATACCTACTTCGCGATCCCAGGATTATAATGATATTTATTTATTTATTAAGGAACTCCAACAAAGATACATAGTTACACTCTTAGTAATTAAACACATGACATAACTTCTATATGTACCTTCAGTTACAGGAGATCACAGCATTCGTTAATATCAAATTTAAAAAATAACTAAACTTATAAGTCTCTCACTAAAATCAACAATATAAATGAAAACAAAAACTACTTAGAATGAAAAATAAAATAAAATAAATAATCATTTCCTAAGTCGAAAATGATTATGAATCTTTCCATTAAAAGTATGTAACTTATCGCTAAAAATATCATAATCTATAGACCTAGAAAGATCATTATATAATCTAGCCATCCTTGTTAATGGGGAGTTAAAGCCCAAGTTAGTTTTATGTGCCCGGACGTTGAACAGTCTGTAGACACTCAAGCGTGGTAATCTGTTTGGAATAGATATATTTATACTTGCTAGTAGTTCAGGACAATCAATTTTATTGTTACAAATTTTGTGGAGGAATGAGAGATCTAGAAGCTTACGTCTATCGTTGAGCGAAAGAATCCTGAAATAATGAAGTCGATCAGAATGGGATTTCAATGAATGATAAAGTTTCATATCATACGCAAGAATACTAAGAAACCTTTTCTGTACTCTTTCAACTCTATTTTTATGGACTTCGTAAAAAGGAGACCAAACCTGAGAGCAATACTCGAGTGTACTTCGTACTAGGGAGCTATAAAGAAGAAGTTTAGTTTTTGCACATTTAAAAGTTTTTGTATTTCTTGCGATGAAACCACTCAATTTAGAAGCTTTGTTTAAGATGCTATCGAGATGTGCATTAAAAGTTAGTTTATGGTCAATAAATACTCCTAGGTCACGTATGCAGTCCACTCTTTTTAACTGTGTATTATTTATTGTGTATTTTGAAAGTATAGGACATTTATTTCGGGTGAATGATATGTGATGACACTTATCCGTATTTAAAAACATATTATTAATTTTACACCAATCATCGAGTCTATTTAGGTCATCCTGAATTAAAATACAGTCATTAATAGATTTTATAGGTCTTAAAATTTTAAGATCATCGGCGAATAAATATGCTTGTGTGTTATGAAAACACTCGGTAACAGAATTAATAAAAATTAAAAATAAAAGTGGACCTAAGTGGGATCCTTGTGGTACGCCGGAAGATGAAATAAAATGAGTAGATTGAGCCCCATTTACAACTACATAAGATCTACGCATCATTAAATATGAATTAAACCAATTTAACAGGGAATGCCCTATCCCAAAATCATCCAGTCGCGATAAAAGTATACGATGGTCGACTTTGTCAAATGCTTTACTGAAATCTGTGTAAACGGCATCCACTTGAGAGCGTTGATCTAGGTGATGTGATATGGTATCTGTGAAACCCACAAGGTTGGTAGCCGTGGACCTATTCTGAATAAAACCATGTTGCCTTTCGGTAATTTGCGCATTAACTAAACGGTTAAGATGTGGGTAAACTAAAGATTCTAAGATCTTGGGAAAAATAGATAAAATAGAAATAGGTCTATAATTTTTTATATTACTTTTATCTCCTTCTTTGTGTATGGGAACAATTTTAGCCTCCTTCCAGAGAGTAGGAAATACGCCAGTGTGGAGTGACTTGTTAAAAATATAAGTTAGAGGCATGGAAATTTGATTAGCACAACGAGATAAAAATATAGGCGGCAGGCCGTCGGGACCTGGGCCTTTGTCTAAATTAAGTCTTTTTAAATGATTTTTAACTGCTGCTTCTGACAAAATAATGGAATTGAGCGTGACGGGGTAGGCAGACAAGATAACATTTTTATTCAGATCAGAAACGGGAGGGCTAATAATATTGTAGATTGATGAGAAATTTTTGGCAAACAGGTTACTAATTTTAGTTGCGTCGATTGCGTTTTCTTTATCTAAATGCATGTTAGAGGGTATATTGCTACTTTGTTTGCGCTTCTGCTTAATAAATGTCCAAAAGTATTTAGGATTACGAGAGATACTATGCTCAAGACGGTCAGAATAATTTTGGAAACATTGTTGCATCAATCTAGAAGTCCTATGTTTTAATATTTGTAAGGCGAGTTTATCCATAGGATTTTTGTATTTTTTTACACGTAATCTAACTTTATTTTTTTCCTGTAAGCTTTTAATAAGACTACTGGAAAACCAAACAGGATATTTACTATTTTTAGGTTTAGTTATTGGTACCATTTTAATAATTATATTCTGCAAAATGTCATAGAACCGGTCGACCATTTCATCAACATTGCTACAACTTAAAAATATCTTGAGCCAGTCAGTGTTGTCCAACTCATTTATAATTTTTTCATAGTCAGCTCTATAAAAATTAGGCTTAGCAGTTTGACAAGATCTAAGATTATTGTCCGTGTCAAGATTAAGTAGAAATTCTATTGGAGGGTGATAGTTATCAACTACGCTTAGCGATTCATCCGCTTCTACAAGAGACACGTTAGTCTCTGATGACAGAACCAAATCTAAAATTCTAGATTTGGTATTCTTAACAAAGTTAAATTGCTTTAGGTCATTTAAGGCCATGAATTCGGATGTGAGATGATAGAATGGGCATGTAGATTGTGTGAGAGAAACCGAGAAATCATTATCATTCATTGACCAAGTCAGATTGGAAAGATTAAAATCTCCAACAATTAGAGAATGCGTGTAATTAGAAATATTAATACTAGCAGTGTCAACAAACTGTTCATATTCCGCAAAGCTAACAGGGGGCGGCATGTACACGGCGCATATACATAGCTTAATAATTTCATTACCATGTTTCAAGTCAATAATAATCCATAGATCCTCAATCTTAGTATTGCTTTCATCATAATTTATTCTATATGAATTAATTTTTTTGTTCACAGCAATGAGCACCCCGCCACCAAATTTTTTTGATATCGGCCGTTTAATATTACGATCACATCTATACACAATATAGCGCTCATCAAATAACTCTGAGTCATTAATATTATTTTGAAGCCAAGTTTCAGCTATTATAATAACGTCATATTTATTAAGAGATACATTTGAGTAAAAATCTAAATTTTTTGTATTTAAGCCTCTACAATTTTGATAGTAACAGTTTATATTAGCGAATTTGAAAGCGTTATGACAATTAATATCATGCAAAAAACCTTATTAGCAAAAACATTAATTAAGATTTTGTAAAGAAATCAAGTCTTTAATTACAATCGCCTGGGAAGTTTCAGACTTTCTGACAAAAATGCGCCCGCTTCTTACCCAAACAAATTTGTACTCTTTTTCCTTCGCCTTGATTCTCGCGGCCCTGTGGAGTTCCTTGTTATGTGCTGAAAGATGCTCAGTCACAAATATAGCTTTTTTGTCCCCAGCTATACCCAAATGACTTGAATTGAGCTTATCTGATGAACGAGTTTTATTAAACTTTATGGTTGCAGCAAGAAACCCATCGCGTACCAGGGGACTCTGAAACTTGACAATTATAGATCTTGGTCGTGCTGTTGTGGGATTGGTTTTAGCCACTCTAGTACATAAGTGAATATCACTATCTCTAATGTCGTATGAAACTGTTTTAGCCAGTTGTTTGGTAACTGTTACGAGATTTTCGGATTTGTATTCAGGTACACATTGAATTTCTATATTGGTGGCACGGGCATGTTGTTCAATTTGTGTTATGCGATCAGTAAGATCCTTATTTGCAGCCCTCAATTCAGCCAAATCCTTTTGTAAAACAGTATTCAATTCAAACTTTTTGTTAACTTCGATTTTTATTTCTTCATATTGAGTATTAATGAAATCCATGGATTCCTTGAACGTAGATATCTCTGACTTCAGGTGCGCAATATCAGACCTGATTTCTTGTAACTGAGGGGTTATGCTCTTCTTTATCAAGGTAGTTACCTCATTTGTTAAGGCATTGTTAATCTCTGCTCGTATTATGTCTCTAATATCATCTTTAGTAAGGCATCGGTGTAAGATTTCGGGTTTGCTTATGATAGGAGATGTACTAATAATACCCTGGTGTTCAGAATGTGGGGTAATCCGAGTTGGAGAAGACTGGCTATTTCTTTCTAATTGGCGTCCTGATATATTGGTGTTGTCTCCTTTAGGTCGCTTATTTATACAATTAGGGCAGTTCCATGTTGGTTTTGTAGCATTGGTAGATCTTTTGGGTACAAAATTAGCGCAAAGCTTGTGACAAGTCTGATTGCAATTTCCACATTTTATAAAGTTATTGTCCTTTATACCACTCATACAAAACAAACAGGTTGATGACATAGTGGTAATAAAGAGAAATCCAAAAAATAATAGTTGAAAACAAAAATTCACTGCTTTATAAAGCGCTTCCAGTGGAGTAGAGGTAGGTGTCACCTGGCGACTACGTTCTTGTGCGTGTGAGCGTATATAACTTACCCCTGTGTTTTTAGAGAAACTCAAAGATTTTATTAGAAATTCACGCATTTATAAGCATTATTTGCAATAGAATTTTCAAAATTTGTGAGAAAAGTAAAATAGAGAGAAAATAAAAATAAGTCACTTCAATTATTGACATTGACATTAAGGTAAACGGCCCATTACTCGTCAGTTTTTGAACTTTGCTGTGTTTACAGCTCTGCCACGTTGTAGTTAGTAAACTTAGTAAAGTATTGTTTTTTATGACAGGTTCATCATTTATTACTCCTTTCAATAAATATATTATTATAATGATTGAAAAACAATAAAGTAATCAAATATATGATCTAATAAAAAGAAGCCATTTGTACCAGTATCCGACAGATTTGTACTAGTTATCGTCAAGATGTCCTAGAACTCGTCAATTTTGAGTACCAATTTGAACTCTATTTGCTTAAGGGTAAAGTTCATATTATTTTCATTTTAAAATTGAATTTTCTTAATACTAAGCAGTTTTCGAGATTCATAAATAACGAATCGTCTCGATGTTTTCTAGTGCACGAATAGACCACATTCAAAGGCCCGCCAGATTATACAGAAAACTGAGGAGAATGATCGGCCATTATGTTTGACGTGTGCGGTCTATGAGGAAGCCTTTTGATTCAATCGAAATGGGCGGTGTCACAGAGTCTATAGCGATGCAAAATTGACCGTCACTATATCGAAGTGCAGGACAAGAGTTCGAGACCAATCCCATTGCAGAAGTCTGTGAGATAGGATGACGTAATTTCCCCGAAATTCTTCACCAATGCGATGGAGGATGAGACTTACCAAACCAAATCTTTACTAAAGATATTTGTACCTAGTTATAATGGCGGAATCTCTGGAAGCTTTATTCCACGACCGTGCTCAATTTTCAATGATACCTTTATGCTCAAAATACCTGTCAAACTGTTGATAATTCGAACTAGTTTGAACCTTAAGTGCACGATTTGACAGGTATTTTGACCATAGAGGTATCATAAGAAAACTCCTCATTCCATGATCAACACTCTTCGTATCATATTCGAACAAGCATCAGAATAGTAGAGGGAGCCTTACTTTCGTCGACTTCGAAAAAGATTTTGATACGTTGAATTGGTCTAGCTTATGGTCTAGTAGGCTACGTGACATTGGTCTCCCGCTGAAATTAATACAACTACTCAAACCTTCTATAAGAACTATTCTTGTAAAGTGACACACGATGGCCTAATTTCTGAAGATATCGCCGTGTATGCTGGTATGCGACAAGGCTGCCTTCTATCACCCCTCCTCCTTTTGATGGTAATGGATGGGATTAGGCTTCGTATGTATTTCGTATCAAAGATGTTAGGGTCCTGATTAGTTCGGACCGTGGTCCAAGCCTCATACAAGGTCTGCCTATTTTGTCTAGCATCTTTGCAGGGCCGATTAAACCACGGTCGTTTCTTCATCCTTGCAGCCCCTAGCGGGTTTGGGATATAACATTCCATTCCCGCCAGTATCGCATCAGTAACGTTAGCGGCACGGGTGTTAGGGTCATCTGATACGAAGCAGAGCTGTCTCCACAGGTAGGATGCGTAGAGATCTCGCAATCCATCCCAATCTACCGACACGTCGCCATCCCGGAGGCCGGGGCGAGTCAGATCGAGCGCATAGCACTTTCGTCCGGACGAGACAGTGGTCCGTGCGCCAAGTGACGTTGAGCTAAGTGGCGCGTCCACTGTCACTGCATAGTTTTCCTGTCGCGTAGTCAGCAGAAGGTTCAGTATGTAGCTAGTATGGCTCTCAATATGGGATTCTCGTAGGAGAAAGAACTAGTTGTGCCATAGGCCAGGCCAAAGTTGTGCTCCAGCATTTACCCGGAGTAGTGTAAATACGATGTATCATCAGGTCAGGATATTTGCGTCTCCGTTAGAAATAGCAAGGTTGGCTGTGCAGCCTCAAGATGTTGGTGGACTGCATTGATATTAGCGTGAAGGCGATTTTGCAAAGGTCCACCAAAAGTGTGGACGGGGAGGCCGCTGCCATTTCTTTTATTTTTCTTGGGCATAATTTTAAAAAGGTTGAAATTAGATTAAGAGGAATCGCTGTGCCAGTAGCGAAAGGGAAAAGTGTAGTGTTATTGCCTGAGATGGCTAAACAGGTGATGCGGTTTATTGGTACGGCAGTCGGCGGGTCCCCCCATGATAAAGTCGGCCGGGTCCATTCCGGTCTCCTCTTCCAGGACGAACGACTATACCATAGATTATGCGCGAGGTGGCAGGTCAGCCATCCAGGGCGGAGTTTTTTTTTTTTTATACCAAGATGGTGGCAAACAAGCTTACGGCCCGCCTGATGGTAAGCAGTTACCGTAGCCTATGGACGAACAATGGAGTTTTCTTAGCGGTGAACGTGCAGGCTTGAGTCTTGGTGGGGTTGAAATGGACTAAGTTTAGTCGACCCCAATCGGAGACACTAGTTAGTGTACTCTCGATTTCAGACACCAGCCGTTCGCGGCTTTCCTCCACCTCGGAACGAAGGATATTTGCAAGGCCCGTATAATGAGCGTCCCCTGTACTGTCGTCCGCATAGCGATGAATGCCGTCAATAGACATATCATTGATATGCAGAAGGAACAGTGTTGGGGACAGCACAGAGCCTTGCGAGACGCCGGCATTTATGTCCATGCTATCGGAGCAGCTACCGTCGACGACGGCTCTTATGCATCTGCTGGACAGAAAGCTGGCGACCAATTTGCATAACCCCTCGGGATGCCCGTATGCTTGTAACTTCGTGAGAAGACCCCTATGACAGACCCGATCGAACGCCTTCGACACATCTAGGCTCACTGCCAATGCCTCACCTTGACTCTCGATGGCGAGTGACCAACGGTGCGTGAGATACACAAGGAGGTCACCAGCTGAGCGACTGTGGTGGAAGCCATATTGTCGGTCGCTCAACAACTCGTGATCCTCCAGGTATCTCAAAAGCTGCGATGTTGATCACACGCTCCATGACTTTGGAGAGAAGGGAGGTGATGGCGATAGGCCTGTAATTCGTCGGGTCTGATCTGTCGCCCTATTTGGGCACTGGGTGCACGTGGGCAGTCTTCCAGTAAGACGGGACTTCCTTTTTGGTGTAGAAAAGTGCAAAAAGACGCGTTTATACTGGACACAATTCAGGAGCACACCGCTACGGCACCACTGCCGGTATGCCGTCTGGCCCACTCGATTTATGAATGTCCAGAGAAAGCAATTCCCGCCGGACCTCCCGTTAAAGTGATTAAGTGATCCCTGGGCTTGGGACCCCTACAACCTGCTGGCAGCCAGCGGGCAGCTGTTTCACCGGGTCTCCCTGACCACCGCAACAACACGCCGCGTTGCACAACACACCAGTGGTACGACACCACTGGCCCCCACACACTGCCAGCACAGCGCTTCCTCATGGAGCTCTGGAGCGACCATACTCACCGCAGGAATACAACACCACATTAAAGTAGCGTTATTTGGCTGCGATCTTCTATAAGGTGGAGGTACTTCCCTAGTCTGCCTACTCCGAATTTCGAACGGGACAACCCGTTATGCCCTTCCTCTCTTACTGCTGCATAAATGCTGCTGCTGTCTTTTTCATTAATAAAAAAAAGTTCTGACGAATTCTAGGTCATTCTCTTGTACGTACTCACAAACGAATAGACCTAAACTCGACAACCTCGTAATTAATACCAAAAAGTATGTATATAAAAACCCCATATATAGAAAAATAAATAAAGATCTAATAATTAGTTATCAAGAAATATGTTTTGACAACAATTCGATTCAAACTCCGTATAACATTTAAAATAAAACACAATGTCGATATTACATGCAATTTTTCAAACGTGTCCCAGTATTCGTCAAAAAAGTATTAATTTTGACGAGTTCTAGTACAAACAGGGATTAATAGGTACCAGCACCTGTCATACGCGAAAAAAAATACCAAATGATAAAAATAACACAATATTATGGGTTACATCGTTGGATAGTTTACTTGACTACTTCACAAAATAATCATACTTATCAAAATGTCGACCCATACAGCAAGACATGAATCCTAACGTGGTAAGCCGGGATTCAGTTTCAGTAGCTAAACTCACAAAAAAATGCAAAGTTTGGAGGTGCTTACCTTTGATCGCTCTGTATTCCGAAGCCAATACATTTTTGACTAAATGTTGTCATTCTAATTATAGAATATATTACTGTTAATATGTTGGCATAAAATGATTTTAGTAAGATATTGGTAGAATTAAATTATTGACATTTTTTTACAATCTGACGAGTATTGGGACACTGTCGACATTACCAGCGTTTACCTTATAATATATTATTTATAAGAAGGTACTCTCCTAAAATCCTTACGAATCAACATGATAACCATTTCTAACTGCTTTCCCCCGCGTCTACTGGTGAGAATTAACTGCAGCCTCCTACACTATCAAAAGAGCAATATTTGTATATTATTATATGTTTAGAGATCTCAAAAACGGCTCTAAAGATTTGGTTTTTAGGGCGAAAAATTTATCTAGTAAGGTCTCATCAATGGGAAATAGCGTTTATCCGAGTTTTAAATAAAAGCTCGGTCACCCAACGCACAGAGGATTGCAGCATATACCTACATAAACGATAGCATTAGAATTCCGTCTAGAAGCTCGCGGGTTCGAACCCCGATCCGGTCTCTTTCAGTTTTTTTTTGTATTTTTGTGAACCAGGTCCTGCTTATTAAATTAGTTACGTAATACACTAGACTTAGCAAAAGTCGGCAAAACATTGGTAATTTGCCCTGTGATACCACACCGTCTGGTCTGGTGGACCTTGCACATCAGTTATCTGACAAGTGTTACATTGCTTATGAGTGTAACAGCTCAGAATTAAAACTCAAAGTTTACTTGTGTTTCGTGGAAGTGATTAGTTATGGATTAGTGTGGCACCGACCCCAGATTACAGATAAAGTATTTGCAATAGTACCTTGTGTTAGACGATAATATATTTTTTATTGCTAGCTGCCCAGCTATGGATTCACATTTATTAATAACTGGCTACCACACTCAAGTTGAAAATCTGTCATCCAGCACCTACCCGTGTCAGTTAACATTGTGAGCCAGTGATTCTATGACTAACCTATGGCTGGCCTTCCCACAATTCAAATCATATCAAAAAGTATCTATTCAATTTAGGCCTGATAAGGCACTTATGAACACATGGGTAGGTATTTGTTTTTTTATTATATGTTGAATTTGGTAAACAAGAGTGAGGCCCGCCTGATGGTATGCGGTTACCAACCCTTGCCCAATGAGTACTCGTCACCTTACTAACGCGCAGGAACACCACATTGTAATTTGGCTGCAATATTCTGTAAGGTGGAGTTATGTACTTTCGAGCTGCCCTTTGAGCGAACGCTACGCTCTACCCTTCTTAAAGTGTATTTTTTGTACCACTGAGGTGGCAAACAATCACACGGCCCTCCTGATGGTAAACGGTTACCTTAGCCTATGGAAGCTTGCAACACCAGGAGTATCACTTGTGCGTTGCCGACCCTGTAGCAATCTCTTCACACCCTTTTTGACGAACCCTATGCTGGTAGAGTTATTTCATACTTTTAAGTATATTTTGAAGGCGGTTTATTTTTTTCGTTAAAAAGCTTTTATTTTTTTATTTTGAGTTTCGTATATGTTTTTTCAATACTTCTCAAGATTTGTCACTGACCGAGGATGAGTCAAAAGTTCACAACCCATCTAGGTGTAAAGTTCTCATCAATACAAATTAATCAAGCTCAAACACCAGATAATTGCTGTAAATCGTTGAAGGAAGGTTGAGGAGTTCCCTCGACTGTCTTTCGGCTCCATAATCAGATCGACTCCAGACTTTCATTAAATAGTGGTGTGGGAGTGGATACTCCCACACCACTATTTAATGAAAGTCTATTGTAGTGCTTTAAAATACTTAATGAAATATTAACAAACGCACTAGTCGCCAAGATTCCCCTCGATTTCTCTGGGATGCCATTGGGGAGGGGGGAAAGGTCGGTAACACGGGAGCGATGCTTTGTGTGTTGCAAGCGTCCACTCCATATGGCTGCGGTAACCGCTTACCATCAGGCGGGCCATATGCTTGTTTACCGACTTTGTCGTATACAAAAAAAATGCGCCCACTCAGACAGAAATGGCTATTTTATACAATTTATATGTACCGATGATGACAAACAATAAATATGTTTACATCTATACATATAATACAACTGTAGAAAAATCGTGTAGGTTACATTGAATAGGTATATTTACAAAAACTAATTGGGGGTGATGTAGAATGACTAACATAATACATAAATACCATTAAAAGAAAAATTGTCTGTCTGTCTGTATGTCTGTTTGAACACGATTCTCTGCGAATTTACCTATGAATGGATTGTCATGTTACTTGCACATAAGTGTGCATCTCAGCGTTAATTATGCGAACGTACAGATCTCATATTGTGTTGGGGAAAATGTAACTTCCGTTTTTCCTAATAGATAACTTTGAAGTCGCACATCTCTAGTAATACTTATCACACCAAAAACATTTTTATGTAAAATGCCAAGACATATGACTCGCACTGTCAAAAAGTTATCACTTGGTTCAGTTTTTCGCCCAGAAATCTTAGAACTTCTACAGGGATGGAATTATGGTTTCACCAGAAAAGTGGCAAAAGGTCATCGATCAAAACGTCACATATATCATTGATTAGTTTTAAAAAAAATTACGAATAAATTCGCTTTGAAAAGTATGAAAACATCCAAAATTACTTTTTCCCCAACCTATTACTATCCGCGAGCGAAGCCGCGGGCTAAAAGCTAGTCATAAATAAGTGTGATGGAATTTATATTATCTGTTATTTATCGAATCGAATTCTGTAGATTAAAGTTACGTGTGGCGTCATTTAAATAAATCAAATACCTGATGATAAAATATATGCAATCTTAATTTAATTGCGAGATAATTATTCGTATCCTGTTTTATTTCAACGTCTATTGTATATTTTTATATGTATTATAATTTATCATAATTATATACAGACAGTTACGTTAATCTCTTAATTTTTGAATATATTTAAAATAGTTATTTATACAAGAGATCAAAGTTTGTTTTTGTTCCCATCGCTGAATTTTAATGTCGAGTAAGTTAGCAAAGGAGCTGCTCTTTGAGCGAATAAACGCTATGCAGGTAGAGCACAGCGTTTATCCGCTCAAAGGCTTTCTACCGTTGTCATAGGCACTTACTTTTAGCGGCTCTCACTAACGGGACGACCACGTAACTTCGGTGGTCATCGCAATGAACACCATTAATGAATTTCATCCAATGACGTCCCAACAATGATCTTCGTCGTACCGTGTCATTGGAAGAACTTCTGATATCGATTCTGGATCGCTAGGTGATTTTAAATGTCCTAATTCACCCATTTTATTGTCCTAATTTATTTTACAGAAGGAAGACGATGGCGTACTCCTAAGTGCACTAGTGTGGGGCGGAGGAAGGGATCATTCTGTAGCATTGCTGGTGTTGGACGCAAACAATCTGCAGGAACTAGCTCGAGTGCAGTTCAACACGCCATCGCCTGCCCCTAAATGCTTGCATGGATGGTTCTTACCGCAAAGGGCACCTGTTAATTGAAATAACTTGAAATGTCTTGAAAATCTTTTGATGACGTGTATTTTTACATACGTTTTTGAGCTCAAATTTATCCACTAGTTTCTGTATAGTTGAGGATTACCATAGTAACAAGAGAATAGTGCTCTTATGTCTTCTCTATATAAGCTCCAATGTTGCAAAACGCACAAAATGATTATTGTAATTTAAGAAATGAGATCTTAAATGCTATATTTGACATAGAATTAGCTCTTAAATAGATATTTGTGCTGATTATGTTGTTGACAATCTAAATTAATCTCTTCCTATCAAAAAACATAAATAAGAAGAAAAAAATATAGTTTTGTCAAACAGGACCGTCAGGAGAATCAGGATAGGCAGTGAAATGTGATTAATATCTTTCTCTATTAATTGTATAACCCTATCAAATCGCATAGTCGTTATTTAGCGTATCTTTCTGAAGTCGACTCAATCTGTTTTACCGTGGTAAAAAGGCACATGATATAAAATATCATGTTGAACAACTTGTTATGTGCGTCAAAATATTGTATCTATTATTATCGGTGTTCGATAAAAATGCTGACTTACTCTTTTAATTCGGCTTATCTTTCAGCTGATAGGTTTATGTATTAGGTTGCGTGTTTTCGTAAAATACAAAACATTGTGTGTGTGATAGATGATGTGGTGTATGTTCCTGTAAATATTAGGCAATTATTAATGAGATATCATTTTTGTACTTACTAATAAGCATTTATTGGTAATTTTAGTAACTTTAGTGTTACATTGGTAAGTATTTAATTAAAAAAATATTTTTATATCTTTCAAGAATTGCCATTGTGTTAAATGACCGATATTTAAAATAATTTCATTTTATTTACGTTTGAAAATGACCCAAAAATATATTAGGCATTATCCCGAAGACGTTCACAGGTTTAATAAACTAATACTAATATACAAGTCTTTCAGTCTTGGTTATACTACTCAAGAATCTTAAAATATACAAGTGCATTTTAAACTAAATAAAACTATTGAGAATAGCGAAAAATGCTCACAAGAGTATCGACGCTGATTTTGGTAAAAATTAAATCCCTATTTGGATTTAAAAAAAATAACTTTCAGATTTGGTCATCCATGCTCACTTGAAAAATTCACCCGTAGGTATATAAATTCTTGGTTATACTTGTACAGTCAAGGACATAAATATGTATACACATAGTAAAATTCAACAACGGTTTCCTCTTAAACTACTGATTGAAATTATGAGATATTATAAAGGCAGAATCTTCTAACATATACTATTATGATTTGTGTAATAGTTTAACACTTAAATGTTAAACATGCGAGAAAATTGCTTTTGAATTTCAAAAAGTGTATACATATTTATGTCCTCGACTGTACTTGTACGGAGTATTTATCTACTCTGAGGTTATACTCTTTTAAAATATAAAATATTTTTGTTTAGCTCTTGGGTTACATAATGATTATACATTATGGCCGAACGAAAAAAAAGATGGATAATGTAAAAAATAAATAAAGAAAATTGTATTCAGTCTGTTTTTTATTTTTGAATTTTGAATTTCAATCTGAATGGATTTATTAGACGAAATATGTACAAAATACAATCTAGGAACATAATCAAATATAATAAAAAAAAAGATAAATATTTACACATAGAAGATGATTAAATAATTCACAGAATTTAGATCGCTGCGTACGGGTAGGGTGCCAAAAATCGATTCTATTTCTATAAAAAAATCTCTTTTTCGACGTATCCAAAATATAAATAAATAAATAAAATAAATTTATTCCGTGTAACATTCGACACATAATAATAATAATAACAGAAAGAGATACTTAAAAAATAAAATACAAATATATAAGTACAACGACAATATAAATATTTGCCTTATGGTGGTAAATACATATTCAAATGAGGTTAATTCAATATACCTAATATCATTCAAAATAAAGAAGATTTGAATTTCAAAGTCCTATTCATTTGATTAATTGCTTTATTCATAATTAAAGTCATATCTCATTAAAGTGCGTCGGAACACGAGTAGTGTAGGTTATGCGGTCAAAGACTGAAAATGAATTAAAACTTTGATATACCTACGAACTAAGTTCACACATACATAAGTTGAATCATGTGTACATTAATTAATTAAAATGGCAATAATGCGTACATTCACACTTGAACACATGGACACATTTTAACACAACCTCTTCTATCTCACACACTCGCACACCTACGTACACTCACCCCCACACCCTTTCACATCATCTACGCATCATCACATCCTCAAACACTCACACGTATACATACCATACCATAATACGGCTTTTATTTATTACTTTTGGGTACAGAACCCTAAAAACTCTTTTGAATATTATTCTAAAATGTAATGTTGTAGCAAGTTATTAGGATTAACAATCCGTTACTAATGACAGCAATAAATATGAAATAAAGCTGCATTGAAACATCGTTGTCTACTTATTTGTTATCCGACTGCGGCGCATTCAGTTAGTGTTTCCTAACATTTTCTTAGATTATTAGAAAATATTATCATTAGTGAATTTCACGTAAGTATTGTTAGCATTTACATTATATTATTTGAATATTATTTAATTTCATACCATTGAATATTGATTAATTATTATTAATTGTCAGCATTATTTATTATGAAAGTGTAAAACGGTTTATTTTGATATGGTGTAATGGAATATCGAGGAATGGCAACACCAGAAAAGTATAATCGTAACAATGGCGGTCATTGGAGAAAGTGTTTTAATTCATTTTGTGGTAATTACCAAGTTTACCAACGGTGTAAATACAGATTTAGCTTGTTTAAGCCAACTTCTTTTCAGTAAATAGGTATGGTTAATATATCAGAAGAGGGATCGAGAAATCAGCTCACCAGTATGTATTTTTTTTATTTACTAATTTGTGTGTCTTGCTCGTGACGGATAATCAACTATGGCTAGTACGATGCCACTAACAAATATTCTTTGATATATCTTAAGTAAACAGTTGTTTATGTAAATAAAAGGTTGATAATAGAATCATTCTACATTAAAGTTTGAGTTTCTTGCCGGGAGTCTTCTCATTATTACGAACCGGTGGTAAAATCAATTGTAACGTTCGTAAGTGCCTTATTAAGGCCTATATTGAATAAACAATTTTTGAATTTTGAATTTTAAGAAAATAAAGTTATATCAAAATTAAATGTAATAACGAAATGCATATAGATTATTCAAGTAACAATCACTAAAACCTTCTAAGAGTTCTAAGTGAAACATGCTGCTATATGCGGTGATCACTAAAAACTCCTAAGTGAAACATGCTGCTATATGCGGTGATCACTAACAAGTCGTAAGTGAAACATGCTGCTATATGCGGTGATCACCAACAACTCGTAAGTGAAACATGCTGCTATATGCGGTGATCACTAACAACTCGTAAGTGAAACATGCTGCTATATGCGGTGATCACTAACAACTCGTAAGTGAAACATGCTGCTATATGCGGTGATCACTCAAATCTCCTAAGTGAAACATGCTGCTATATGCGGTGATCACTAAAAACTCCTAAGTGAAACATGCTGCTATATGCGGTGATCACTAAAAACTCGTAAGTGAAACATGCTGCTATATGCGATGATCACTAACACCTCGTAAGTGAAACATGCTGCTATATGCGGTGATCACTAAAACCTCCTAAGTGAAATATGCTGCTATATGCGGTGATCACTAAAAACTCGTAAGTGAAACATGCTGCTATATGCGGTGATCACTAACAACTCGTAAGTGAAACATGCTGCTATATGCGGTGATCACTAAAAACTCGTAAGTGAAACATGCTGCTATATGCGGTGATCACTAACAACTCGTAAGTGAAACATGCTGCTATATGCGGTGATCACTAAAAACTCGTAAGTGAAACATGCTGCTATATGCGGTGATCACTAAAAACTCGTAAGTGAAACATGCTGCTATAAGGGGTGATCACTAAAAACTCGTAAGTGAAACATGCTGCTATATGCGGTGATCACTAACAGCTCGTAAGTGAAACATGCTGCTATATGCGGTGATCACTAACAACTCGTAAGTAAAACATGCCGCTGTATGCGGTGATCACTAAAATCTCAATATAGTCGAATCGACTCATGGCGAGTATGGCGACCTCTAAAATAGTATAAAATGATAAAACATGGTGATATCACATAATGCAAAAAATTATTAGACATACAGTATACGAATGGCCGAAACGGAACAGGGACATTCCGTTAAACAGGACGGCCGTCTGTTAGCATTTACATTATATTATTTGAATATTATTTAATTTCATACCATTGAATATTGATTAATTATTATTAATTGTCAGCATTATTTATTATGAAAGTGTAAAACGGTTTATTTTGATATGGTGTAATGGAATATCGAGGAATGGCAACACCAGAAAAGTATAATCGTAACAATGGCGGTCATTGGAGAAAGTGTTTTAATTCATTTTGTGGTAATTACCAAGTTTACCAACGGTGTAAATACAGATTTAGCTTGTTTAAGCCAACTTCTTTTCAGTAAATAGGTATGGTTAATAGTATGAAGAAATCGTACATGTTTTTAAATTCTTTTTTTATTTATATCCTGATAATAATATTTTAATCTACACAAAAATACAATTACTGTTCGTTAGTCTCGCTAAAACAAACGGCTTGACAGATTTGAATACATATACATATACAGGGGTGGTTGCAACTCTGAACGCCCAGAAGCGGCCCCGAGGAGGACGATGAGTCGTTGTGGTCTCGACTCATCGTGTGATAGCACCGCGAGGGTACTGGGGGGAGGTATCACATTTCCCCCGGGACAGGCTATCACAGCGCCGCGCGTGGAGGGGCGAGCAGGTACGCTATCTGCACGAGAGCCCGCCCCCCTCTCTAGCGCTGGTGGGGTTTTAGCCGGTAAAAGTCCGGCATAACCTGGCCGCTCCTCCCCAGGGTGGTCGGGTATCCTATGAGGATTTCCCCACGCTAATATATAAAAAAAAGATTTGGTTTCAAAAACAAACAAGAGGAAGAAAAAAATAATGTTGGTAGTAGAAACATACGAAGTTTCGAATCGACAAAAACTAGTTTCCACTAAAAAAAAAACAGCAAACTAGTGAGGATGTACAGTGGTCTATGGACGCCAGCATTGGTTGCTATAGGGGGTGCACTTACGTGTGACCTTTTGAAATAAACATCCATTTTTAAATAAACCAAAATTTAAGACCATGTCGGGATGTTGTAACAAATAATAATAAGCCATCGAACAATTAACCGAAAGAAGCGCAATGACGTTTATTTTGCTTGCAATCTATTCCGCCAATTTCCCACCATCGACAATGCGCTCTGATTGGCTAATTCAAGGACACATGCGCTCTGATTGGCCAAGTCAAGAACACACGATGCAGTGATTGGTCTTTACTGTTCAAAATCAGTGACAAATCACTGACTAGTTTCGGAATCGGATTGATCGGTATTACTACTCTAAAGGGATTGTTCCTCGATGTAATAAGCAAACAATTATCCGCCTGAAGGTAAGCAGTTGCATCTTGCATCAATCTCATATTTAGCAGAACACAATATGAGAATCAGTGCCCTAACTAAATCTTGCCTTCGAGCAAAAGGAAGCTTTTATTACCACTGGGGCTTCGTGCTACTTTTTCAGTACCGACACGATTACATCTCACCATTGTCCGTGATAATGTGGTAAGCAAAAAAGGCCTAGAAGGAATTGGCTCTCGAGTGCAGCAGTCGGAACACATCGATAGGTGCTTGGCGACAGATTCTGATAGTAGCCAGCCAGGCGGGGCAAAGTACCCTACCACCATGCTATGGTTTCGTAACGATGTTTTCCTTCACCGAAAGCTCAAGCTAATTGTAGGATTCAAACCCTAGACCTTCGTCTCGGCATATTCAGGTAACTTAGGATCTGGTTGTTTATACCTAAGCTTGTGGTATCCTGCTTATATACAGGATTTTTTTTAATTAACACAACGTATGGTCACTAGGCACGTGCACAGACTAGAGCTAGGTGCAAGCCGCCCCGGCGCCCCACCCTATTTATTTATTTTATTTATTTTTTATTAGGTAATCCAACAGCATACTTAAAACACAAATTCAATACAATTGGTATTTAGGTACAATAAGGCCAAGAAAGTTATATAGCTATGATGATGATGAGGATAATCCCGATTATGTTAAGATTAGATAAGACCTGAATATAATTGATATGTGTGTAGATGAAACATTCTTAATTTAAACGGATAAAACAGTGAATAGCTGTAAAAAAAAAAAACAAAAGCTGCGTGCCATATTTGTTAACGTTGTCATTATGTGGTTGATTATTTATAATCAAAAAATACAAGACTGCTTTTTTTTTACAAATGTGTTGAAAAACGTCGTATGACACGCGTGTGCATTGATTATCACACTCTCGGCTCACGCAGTTAAGAGGGCTTCCTAGCTGCGAGGAATTTGAAAAATAGGTATTTGAAGAAACTATTGCCGTCGCGCTATGCCGCTATGCTATGCGCTATGTGCGATAGGGACATCTGCAGCTCAGACAGATTTATTCACACAAAAATTGACGAAATCGACGTTTCGTTTTCCCCATTTTCCTCCTCGAAAACTGAGCTGATTCAATTATTTTTTACATTACATTTTTAAGTAAGGGGTTATCTAGGTACCTTTTACTTTCTTTTATGTTAAAATCTTTCCCAATTTGTCTGGTAGTCCTTTTAATCACGGCGGAAAAATAGGGCATTTATTGTAATTTTTGGAGGGCCATAATTTCTTTAATAATTAGTTGCTGAAAAAAAGGAAGTAACAGGGACGTGTCCAAAGCAGAACTTGATTATATGAAAAAAATGTGATGACTCTAGAGGCATTATTCAGGACGAAAACAGGGGAATACATTTGTATGGAATAATCGCAGCCCAACTCCCGTCTTAATACCCCTGGAGTATAATATAACAACCAACTTTGCACACATGTATCATTAATATCATGTACCATCTATTTCGCTCGTAAAGTGACATTTATTGCACCGTTTTTAGTATCTTAATGCAGCGGGTAAATAGTTTGACAACTCAACGCTGTCAAAAAAAAGAGTTGTTCCGTTTACGTCGCGCGTAGCTCTACGTCGCGTTCCTTCTACGGTGATTCCGCCTACGTCGAGTCTTCCTACGGTGCGTGTCAAATCGCGATTTGACATAAAAGTACAGTTATTTCTAAAAAATAATATCAAAAACGAAAAGTGTATTTTCTTTTAATTTCTTAAACATATCATCATTATGTAGGTACCTAGTTATATTTTTTTTATACTGGCTCTGCGAGAGAGTAGGCAGTGCTTATCCAGCTATATATTTTTCATGTAATAATGGATTGCGATACCAAAACCTTTGAGAGGTATCTTATATACTAAATTTTTTGATTCTCAATTGGACCCGGTAGATGGCGCTGCAATCGGATTATAGGATTTTTTTGTGTGAGTTCGGAAGGGTCGCTTGATTGTTTTGATTTATATTTGGACCCGGTAGGTGGCGCTGCAATCGGTTTATAGGATTTTTTGATGTTTTTTTGTGACTTTGAGAGTGTTGAGTGGGCCCCTTGAGTTTTTAGGTCCACAATTGGTCCCGGTAGGTGGCGCTGCAATCATCCTAACTAATATTATAAATGCGAAAGTGAGTTTGTTTGTTACGCCTTCACGCCTCAACTACTCAACGGATCATCATGAAGTTTGGCATGCAGATAGCCTTTTTTTTTTTTTATGTTAAATGGGCTTGCTTTTGACCTTCGACTGACCCCATGAGGAGTTAAGACGAGGCCGAGGATGTAGCACGCTTACCCAGAAAAAGCCTATTCACTCTGGCCTTGAATAAATCTAGGTTGTAGGTGTCCGGAAACACAGATCCCGGAAGAGAGTTCCACTCCTTTGCTGTTCGTATAAGAAACGATGAAGCGAAGCGTTGAGTCCGGGTACGCGGGATGTCGACAACGTATGGGTGGAAATTCTCCCGGCGTCTTGTGTATGCCTATGGTATGGAAAGGGACATAGGCTACTTTTTATCCCAGGAACGCGGGTGAAACCGCGGGGGACAGCTAGTATTATATAATATAATCGTATTATAATGATTTTAATGAAATTTGTTGTGCAAGTTATTATTATTATGTCTTTTATGAAAATAATATGAAACATCACTTTCTTTTTCTAAGGGCATATTCACACGGCGATTTGTTTATGCACTATAGACACGCGTAAGATACAATAAAACGCACTGCGAATGTAATGCTATCATAACCTGTAGGTAGACGTATACACAGGTTCATGAATTGAGTCTTGAGTTACATCCTCACTTTAGCAGATTAAACGTAAATACAGACTGAAGAGCGTAATAGCGTTTCCTATTGTAACATTATCGATATTCGCCAGCGACTACCGGCTGGGCTTTAATCGCTTTTTTGTCTTTATTATATCTAGTCTAAGGTTTTTTTTTAGTTTTGCAGTGTAGTAAAGTTTTGCGGGTCAAAATTTGAAATCGCGCGTTCCACCCGCCGCCATGCGCAGCGTGGATAAACCCTAAAGTCATTCATGTCAAGATTCTGTACCTACTAGACATATTTTATGTAGATTAGAAGGACAATGAGCAATCTGCTTTGCTATTCTGTAACGTTTTTGTCAGCAAATCGCGCGAACGATTGACGTCATTCGTTCGCGTGGCTAGTCCGGGAGGTAGCGTATGCCAGCTGACGTCGACACGGATAGTTGATCTTATGTGACTAATAAGGGAACCGACCGTCAGCTGCTAAAGAAGCGGCGGGCGTATGAGTAGCTGATAACGGATGTGCTAAAAAAAAAACATAGTACGACGACACAGTGAGCTGAAAAAAAATCGTCAGCTGATGGTGGATGGGGGAATATGCGTCAGTTGCTAGTTTGAACTTATAAAAATAGTTGACATCCTACTGAGCTGAAAAAAAAAAACAACGTGTTGCTTGGATATGGCTATTACCTGCTACTAGATGTTATATTCGACAAAAGTTCAGGTAGATTGAGAGCTCACGCGTAAGCATGCCACATGAAACCATGTATTTGTCAGCCTAAACGCAAACTTTGAAGGTCCTAACTTTGAAGCTGACGGACTCGCGGATGATTATTCCTTAGTAATATGGAGGTGCAAGTTGGATTGGATGAAACCTCAATTTAAAAGGGAAGATCTTCAGCCAGGCTGGGTCATCGTGCCTGGGGACCGCGGTCCAACTGTACAGTCGCGGTCTGTAAATGTCTATCACATTTCAAAATCGATTCCATTTCACACCGCGCGTAATAAGGTCTAATATGTCATATCAACAACCATATTACATTTTAAAATTGCGAAATGTTTTTATTTATCAAATATATAGCAAAAAGGCTGTCAATGACTTTTTTATTCGGGAAACTCATTTAATCAAATGTTATTTTTATTATTATATTGTGACCTTTGACCTCTTTGAATTGTTTTTCATGTTAAATACAATCCACGTCTATCAAAAGTTATTTTATTTCTGGTCAACCTTATGAAACAGAAATGTGCAAGCGATTATAGACCGTAAGGTAGTAAACATTTTTAGTCCGCGACTGTATGTCGGACAGTTCCCGAGAAAACTTCTTAAGCGTGATGCAGGATATTGTAGCGCCACGCCATCTATCTTTCCGTGTGTAAACTATCTCAGTGTTACTGATAGATGTCGCTACAGTTTAAGGAAGGATTTTTGAATATGATGAAGGTATCTTTGTGCACAATTTCAAGTCTCTAGGTGCAGCGGTTTAGGCTGCTAGCTGTTAGGCTAGGTCCGTCCACGCCGCATGTCCAAATTCGTTGGTCCACGCTACGCGAATAGTGCTCGCAGTGTGCTCGTTCGTGGCTCGGCTCGTGCACGGTTCGTGTAGCATGGATGCACCATTATACCCATCCGAAATCACCCGGTATATATCTAGGTATTGATGCCTAACGGAAAATGAACTTTTTTGCTGCCCGCCAATAGGCCATTTGCCCATTGTCCTTTACTCAATACAATTTTTTTGTAACGATTAAAGGAGACCGCATACGAGCGATAATCGCTGAGCGATTATTTTGAAGCTCAATATAGATCATTCAGAGTTCAGTACTGAAACTCACACGAGCTACAAAAAGTCGCTCACTAGCAAAATCGCTGCCTCCCGGGCGCGGCGATTATCGCTGTAAAATGAAACGTTCGGAAATTTTAATGTACTAACTAACGCACACTACCCACTACCCAGCGACACTTACTACTTTAGACACGTTATTAGACGGTGGTGTATACTTTTATGACAAAAATAGGTAGGTAAATAAATTTACATTACATTACATATATAAATGCAATTACATACATAAATACGTACGTTTAAGAAAATATCTTATCATATATTATATCAATATCTTTAAAAAATATCGATACGATATGTTTTTTTCATTTGCCCATCCCTAAGGTGCATTTCCGCGATAGCCAGCGACAAAGTTACGGTCGCCGTGAGTCGCTCACAAAATCGCTGACAAAACTCGCCGCGATTATCGCGGCTTCAAAAAGTAGCTCATGTACGTGCTCCCTTATTCCCCAGTACGCTATTCTTACCACAGATTCTTACCTATAAACACAGCCTATAAACAATACCTACGGTGCACCGACCTATTCAAAATATCATGAAGGTTTGTGAACTTACTAAAAAGTCTTAAATATGCTGGCCATCAATAAATAAACTATTTGTCGTGTTGACACTTAATTCTTTATCGTGACATTTTAGTGAATTCAACCGATAAGAAAATTCAGGAAATAATTATTGATTTAAATTATAGGTACTATTACTACCGATCGAGAATATTGTAAGTAGCTAACCAATATTCAAAACATTCACGATCATGATAATAGGAACTGCATTGATGATGACAAAAATAACAAAACATAGGTGATTCATCACTATATGGATGTATCCCACCCAAGGATGTAAAGAGATATTTATTATACGAATATCAGGATGGAGCATCGCCTTATAAGAAAGTGTAGCACAATATTTCTAAATGTATTTCAAGCAAACGAATTCGCAAAATATAACGGAGCGTGTACATAAGTGAAACACGACTTAAGTGCCGCAAGCGCGCCCGCAATATTTCACAATTTAAACAAAAATATTAAAAAAAATTAAAACTAGACGAAACTGGCCAAGTGCGAGTCGGACCCGCACACGAAGTGTTCCTTACAAACTTTTCTTGTATTTAATTTTTATTATTTGTTGTTTTAGCGGCAATAGAAATACTCAGTCTGTATAAATGTCAACCTTATGTCTACCTCTATGAGATACAGCCAACTGACAGACGGACGGACGGACATCGGAGGCTTAGTAATAGGATCCCTTTCGGTTCGAAACGCAAAACATGAAGAAATTTTATTTTTTATTTAGGGTTAACGTATTACTAGATTCTGCCACGCGGCTTCGTCCGTGTTTCCGAGGGATTAATGTTTTTATTATTAGAAATTATAGCGCAATAGAAATACACGTGTGAAAATTTCAATCGTCTATCTATTACTGTCATGAGATACTACAGCCCACTGACAGTTAGACAGACAGACAGACGGATAGATAACGGAGGCTTAGTATCGTATAATAGGATCCCGTTGGCACCCTTTGGGAACGGAACCCAAAAATAAAGATTTTATTTTATTTAGGGTTAATGTATGACTAGATTATGTTACACGATTTCACCCGCGTTCCCGAGGTATTCATGCTTTAAACCCATTTTTTTTTTTTTTAGTTAATTTAATAACTTAGAAGTATTGTTCTGAGGATTGATAATGACATTGTGGTTTTTTGTGTTTTAGGTCAACGTAAGTGTGAAATGTGTTTTTAAACTTCTGTGTACCACTTCGAAGATAATGAGCGTGAAGAAATACTTTTTTTTATAAATACGGAAATGATTAAACTTTCTTTACACATTTTAGATACTTACTACCTACTTGAAGTAATGATTATTAACAAACTCTTAACAACCTACAGTGTGGCCGCCGAGAGAATGCGTTTTTGTTATCCCTTGCTCCAACGATTTTTCCTCAGCAGTACCACTCCGCGTCATAGCTATGTTTGCAAATAACATCAGAATAATCCTACTAATAGTATAAATGCGAAAGTTTGTGAGTATACATGTATGTTTGTTACTCTTTCACGCAAAAACTACTAAATGGATTTGGATGAAATTTGGCACACAGATAGAATATGTTCTGGATTAACACATAGGGTACTTTTTATCCCGGGAAATCATACGATCCCCCGAAAATGCGGGTGAAACCACGCGGGACAGCTAGTATGTAATAATAACAAGTTTATAAAATAAACTTACACAATAATTCTTCTTTCGAATTCCTGATATCCGTCATTCATACATTCGAGTCTCCAATGCAGTAATTTTGGCTAAATTGTACGTATGTATCATGGACGATAAGATCCTGGGACATTCCTCACACACGGCTATCTGATCTCAAATTAAACAGAGCTTGTGCTATGGAAACCAGATAACTGATACTGCATATACCTACTACTTTACGTTTGTATACAATATCCATAATGACTCAGGACAAGGAGACATGTCAGTGCACACAAATGCCTTGTCCTGGGTGGGAATCGAACCAACGACCTGCGGCGTGATGGTGGAATCATCCACGCTTAACAGGCCTGGTAACTGAATATGATTTGTTAACACAAATTGTGTAGGGCCTACTGCGTAAGTACCTATTTAAAAACTATTTATGGCATTGTTACCTAGGCCTTTTTAGTTCAGATAGGTAGGTACCTATCTTAGTGGATTTTGGTATCTCCGTAAACATCTGACATCTCCAGTAAATATTTATGAACACTAGTGGTGGCTACAAACGAATTTCGAATCAAATTATGGTTTTCATAAGAATAATAATTAATTATCACATGGCCGTGTGAAGAAATCCTAAAAAAAACATATTTTCTCGAATAAAACTGAAAAAAACGATATGTTTCGTAGGCTTACTGTACACTATGACGTCATAAGCGAGCAGACGCACCGTCGCAAGACTCGACGTAGGCGGAATCACCGTAGACGGACGCGACGTAGAGCTACGCGCGACGTAAACGGAATGAATCAAAAAAAAAACTTGCGCGCCATATTTGTTATCGTTCTCATTGTGTGGTTGATTATTATAAAAAAAACGACTTAAAAAAATACAAGTCAGTTTTTTTTCTCGCAAGTGTGTTGAAAAACGTCGTATGACGCGCGTCTGCATTGATCATTACACTCTCAGCTCCCTTATCGCGTTCGCCTCCGGCTCATGCGCTTAATATCCCTGGAGTGTAATATAATAACCAGTTTTGCACACATGTATCATAATGTACTATTATTATTAACCCAGGTAAAAGATGGCTGAACTTGAAAATAAGTTGTACCCGAACTGTGATATGGGCATATTCCTGAGGACATGCGAAGATGAAGTCATCAAACCCTTGAGTGGAAATGTTACAGGTAAGCAACTCCTTTTTTTAGCCATTTGTAGTAGGTATATTTTGAAGCATTTTTTTTTTTTTTTTTTTTTAATTTTCTATATTCACACGTTTCACATTAAATTTCTGCCAAACTGTAAAACAGTTTGTCGGCAGTTGTTCCAACTTTACAATTTCAGGTGTGTGTATACTGTGCTATACTATCTCAATCAATTTATCAATAAACTAGCTTCTGCTCGCTAAGCCTACAGGAAACAAATGACATGCCAACATTGCAATGCCCTAGATGAGGCCACATGTTTATACCTATCTACATTTAACTGTGTGTGTTGTGTTTAAATTAAAGTGATGCAATAAATTTTTGAATTTGAATTTGAATTTGACATATTTTTCTACAACAATAGAACAAAACAAAACAACTTCAACCCGCTTCGAGATGGAATTATTAAAAACGACGAGACACGTATAAATTACTAAACCTAAACACAAAATTTGAAGATCCTATCTTATTATAACTTAACGAAACTGATGTTCGATACCTACTCTGCACAAAGAATGTACCCTCTACATCTTATGTCTCTAGGACCAGTGGTTTAGGTTGATATATCAGTCAGTCAGTCAGGCAGGACTTTGAATTTTATACAATAATATAGAGATGTTTCTTTTTTAGGTTTCCAAAAGGAAAAACGGAACCCTTAGCACACATATGTCCGTCTGTCAATACTCAGGATCATTTAGAGGGGTCAAAATTAATATCAAATAAAGGTCTAATGATCCATTTAAAGTGTTCAAAATTTAAGCTCTAAGTCAACACAATTAAGAGATACGATTAAAAATTAGACACTCCCCTATGGTTTCAACGACATAGCTAGTTCCCCAATTTGATCGTTAGAAAAGTCTTAAAGTTGCCATAACAAACGTATTTTTTTGTCAGAAGGCTAACACCACCAACTGTCCACTTGATGTTAAGTGTTACCAATAAAAAGTATATAAGACCCAGACGGAGTTTTTTTCTTGTATAGTTTAACTCAATGTTAATTCATCAGGTGAAATACCGGATTGGCTCACCGGCAATCTTCTACGAAATGGGCCTGGTGCACTTCAAGTAGGCTCCATGCGTTACGAACACATATTTGATTGTCTTGCACTACTACATAGGTAAGTCGCTATCTAATCAAATTATATCATCACTTGGGAGCCTAACGAAGATCCACCTTTAAATAGTATACCCAATGACAAAATACTGGAACGCCACATAAGATTTAGGAGCATTATTAAATACTTGAGATATATCTGTCTCATTCAATTGAAACGTCAAAAATCAACGTCAACGTGAGTGGCGTTACTAAAGTGTTACGTGGCTCGGACATATATTTAGTTTATAGATTTCAAATCTTTAATTTGCTCAAAATTTGCTGAAACAAAGTAAGCTAAGAAGGCGTCTAACTATTTGATTTTTGTTGTACACGGACAAGAAAGAGTGTTTCTTGGCCTGACTAAAATTACTGATTGGTGCCATGAAAGAATATTGTGAGTAAGAATTCGGCTTGTCGGGCCACACAGGATTTCACTTTAATGTACTGGGTCTTTGAATATTGAGTTGTATAATACTTTCAGGTTCGCAATCAAGAATGGCACAGTGACTTACCAATGTCGGTTTCTCCAGTCTCATACTTACAAGAAGAACAAAGCGGCCAATCGGATTGTCGTCACTGACTTCGCCACTAAAGGAGTTCCTGATCCTTGTCACACTATTTTTGACAGGTACTGACTTACTTCAGAACTGCCAGGAACTCTAGGATGGCAGGGTACGTCATAGGTTACCCTGCTATACCTATTAGATCACTTGCAGCAATTTCCATTCCATTTTCGGAATTGAAGCCATTTATTCAGTTCATACCAATTCTTACGTCCTATAAAATAGCCTTCGAATCGAACTTATGGTGCGAGTCCTATTCGACTGTAAAATTTCGAGAGGCGGCGTTAGTTCGAACGGTTCCGACCAATCAAAGGTCGAGTTGTCTAGTTTTCGCCAACCTCGTAATTGCTAGAATAACGTAACGTGATTTATACTCGATATAAGTTCGAATTCGTACTGTATTCGATTGACCGATCAATTTCGAAGATACGATGTCAGATTTCAATTATTTTACATTTGTATGTATACTTTTTTATTTTTTATTGATATCGGTTATCACAATTAATTCAAGCATTACCTAAAAAATATATGTCTTTACAGAATTGCGACAACATTTAATCCTTCGGAGAGTATGAGTGACAACGCTTTGATATCAATTTATCCAATTGGAGATGAAATCTATGCATTCACGGAAGTGCCAATTTTAACTAAGTGAGAATTTTTAATTATTATTATAAAGATTTACCTATCTACACCATAAATGTAAAAGAAGGGATTTTGGATGGAAATAGAAACAGCGTAGTACATGGATACATTTCATTTTACAGAATAGATCCTGAAACTCTGGAGACTACAGGTCGTAAGAACCTGATGAATCACCTAATCGTGACTCATACCAGTCATCCACATGTCATGCCTAATGGTAAGAACTACATATGGTTTAAAAAAAAACAGGGTTCTGTACCCAAAGGGTACCAACGGGACTATATTACTAAGCCTCCACTGCCCGTCCGTATGTTTGTCATTGGTCTTTACCTCATGAACCGTAATAGGAGGAATAACAAAAATTAAATAAAATCAAAAGGTATAAGAAACGTCTTTACGCAACCCTACTCGCACTTGGCCTTTTTTTTATATCTAGGTACATATCATCATCAGCCCATAATGTCTCAATGCTAAACCCGGGCCTCATTTATAAGTGATGACATGTCCGAAGGCAGAAAAGTACAATAGCTTAGAAGGAACTGGCTCTCAAGTGTAGCTGCAGCCGCAACAACTTATTTCTTTCTCACAAATGTATTGAAAGACGGGTGTATGTGTAAGGTTACTTCAGCTCTGAAGTAAATAGATTTCGCTCTGATCTACTTTTTAACCGACTTCAAAAAAAAGGAGGAGGTTCTCAATTCGGTTGTATTTTTAATTTTTTTATGTTTGTTACCTCATAACTCCGTCATTTATCAACCGATTTGGAAAATTATTTTTTTGTCTGGAAGGGTACACTTCCCGTTTAGTCACATTGTCATCAGATCAGGATTTGATTACTTTTTAGTGTACTTTGAAGTCGGTATAAGTTTTTTGTAAAACAGTCCTATTATTATTTCAGGTGATGTGTACAATATGGGTATTGCACTGAACAAGGGCAATTTACGAAATGTCATTGTGAAATTTCCTCGAGATCAAAATGGTACGTACAGATTTCTTTATATCTTAATCTGTGTTTTTATGTATAGTTTGTAAGTTGTAAACGAATCTAATACCTTTAAATGAGCAATTCTTGTGCATATAATCTGAATCTCGGAAACGGCTCCAAGGATTTTCATGAAATTTGGTATGCATGGGGTTTTGGGGGCGATAAATCGATCTAGCTAGGTTTCATTTTTACAAAACGTCATTTTATCCGTGTTTTTAGGCAATGAAAAACTGCTACAATATCATTAGAATACGAAGGTATATTTCGCCACCATCTACAAGCTTATAATAGCTCAGGTGGGAAATCGGGCGGTCCTGAAACCAGAAGACCCCGGTTTGAGTCCAGATGATTATTTTTTCCATTTTTTTCAAGATCCTTCATTTGTGAGAAAAACTAGTAAGATTTAACGAAAAGAAAAACGAGCAAAGCTCGGTCAACCAGATACTAATTATTAAATTGCTACTGAACTATTTTCAGGCGAAAAGGGCAGTATGGTTGACGAAGCACAAATTGTGGGCAGCACACATCTACGATGGTTCATACATCCGGCGTATATGCACAGTTTTGGTAATGCTTATTATCTATATATATAAAATGCTTTGTCCTGAATGACTGACTGACAATCAACGCACAGCCTAAACCGCTGATCGTAGAGACCTGAAACTTGGAGGGTCTGTTCTTTGTATGACGTAGGCATCAGAGGTAGAGGTAGAGCATAGCGTTTATTCGCTCAAAGAGCAGCTCGACTGGGGAAGTACCTACACCTTACAGAATACCGCAGCCAAATAACTTTATGTTGTGTAAAGTTGTGTTCCTGCGCGTGAGTAAGGTCGCCAGAGCTCATTGGGGAGGGGTGAAAGGTCGGTAACACGTGAGCGATGCTTCGTTGCAAGCGTCCATATGGCTACGGTAACCGCTTACCATCAGGCGGGCCGTACGCTTGTTAACCGACTTAGTCGTATACAAAAAAAAAAAAAAAAATCAGATAAGAAAGGATTTTCCGAAATTCTACCCCTAAGGGGGTGAAAAACGGGGGTAAAGTTTGTATGGGACAACGTGATTCCTTGGTCCGATCTACTTCAAATTTTGCATAAACCTTCCTTAACAGAATTGATGCAAGATGTGTTTCGTATTTTATTGAAAATCATCGCCTAACGGGGTCAAAAAGGGGAAGAAAGTTATTTTAGGGGTGATTTTCATCGAAGTTGATATCAATACTCCTTAGTACTTTTGATTTAAATAACATTTTTTATTTTGACACATGTTTGAAATCCCAATCCGATTTTCACAGATTACAGAATAAGGCAGATGGAGCGAACGGAACACGGGAGCGAGGTCAAAAAAAGCAAATACAAATTGAAAAACACATACCTGGTATTCTTTATTAAATTTGTATTTGCTTTGTTTAAAAAACTTTATTTAACGGAAAACACTTTCTTTTTATAAATTAGCACACAGCAGATTTTAAACATAGCAAATACAAATTCAAAAGCGAATACCAGGTATGTGTTTTTCAATTTGTACGGTACCTAATTGCTTTTTTGGCCCGTGTTTCGCGCACTCAATCTGCCTTTTGTTCTGGAAACTGAAATGCTCTTTAAAATTGGAATGTCAAATATAAAAGAATATTTAAATCGGATTAGAATTCGAAATTTGTTTGGAAGTTCATTTTCTCGGAGTTTTTGGCGGGAACTAGCAGAGTGACGTTGCGTTTAAATTTTTATATACATAAATTCGTGTATTTTGAGTTTTATTGCATAGTATCGGTGGTATTTTATCCAATAAAGATCAATCCATTTGCACCAGTGAAGTGAAATGAAATGAATTATGTGTATCGTGTCTTTTCAAAAGTCCGTGAAGAGTTTTAGTACATGACCACCACTGTAGGTATAACATGACTTTTATGGACAGTGACTGACTGCATGAGTTGAGAACTATGTGAAAGTGATTTATTGTGACTAGAACTTATATAATATAACTGGAAATTGGCAAAATACACACCCGTGTGACGCCAAAAAAAAAGTACATTTTCTCTATTTCATTAGAATATTTTGATTGTAGTTAATTTAATTTCTTTGTCATTTGTTGTTATAATAATTAAATAAGATTTGAGTTCGTTTTTTTGTGTAGGTATAATATAGGTTTTAGTCTTTGATTAAGGATACATCCAGATAGAGAGTCGCAGCTGTGCACGCGTCGATAAAAATACGCTCTAACTGTTAGGGGCTAAATCAAATAAAAATGCAAAATAATGATCAATATTTAAATTTCTCACGATTTTAATTGGAATATTTTAACAACTACTATCATTATGAACGTCATTATGACAAGCAGAATGCCGCAGAGGGAGCGTAAAACGTAGCTGTTACGCGCAGCAGCCTATAAAAGTTGGCCTGTTTTGTATATTAGTGTAGTATGGCGACGTTCTTTCTAGGTATATTTATTTCTATGGTTTTAGTTTTAATTTGTAAAAATATCTGTGTTCGATTTGTTGTGTCTAATAATCAGTGGCGTGCATTGGTTTTCGAAGCGGAAAATTTAAACCGTACGCGGGTGACACCGCGGGGTTCTGCTAGTCATTTTATATAACAGGTGGAGATTTCAAGATGGCATATTTTCGAAACCTATGTTGGGTTGGTCATGCTGAACAACTTTTCCTATGGGACCAATAGTAAATTCTCAAACCATTTTTTAAACTTTTCTTAGAAAATTTCAACCTTGCTCGATTATAATGTATGAAAAGTAAAAAAAAAAAATTGAGAATTCAGTGTTGGTCCCATAGTAAAAGTTGTTCAGCATGACTAATCCAACATAGGTTACGAAAATATGGCATCTCGAAATCTCCAACCAGTATAGAAAAATGTCCTCGAGTCTGCCGCTGCTACCAATGAACGGCAAGGTTCCAAGCAGGCTGATAGCGTTCCCTCTTTGGATTGCCGGCTATTGTGTTGGCCTAAAAAGCTCCCTGCGAACCGGTCTCCGGAGGCCTTTAATTTTAGAATCACTTTTTCAGATCAGTGTTAAAAAAATACTGAATAGGAAAATATACAAATGGATTAGTTCAGGGGACGCGCAGCGTTTTTGTAACAAATCTTATGCCGGGAATCAAATCAACGACCTGAGGTATAGCAGTTGAATCAAGACCCCCCTTTTAGGGGTTCGTTGCCAAACTTGGAAAATAAATCCGGCACAAATGTCGTATAACAAAAAAATACAGGACAATCTTAAAACCTGAGTTTTACTAGACTTTGGAATCTCTAGATGTAAAGATGGTTCTTTCAAACCCATAATAATTACAGGTATCACTGAGAACTACTTCGTGATGATAGAACAGCCCATGATAGTGTCAGTGCCAAGCGTGGCGTGGTCTCGTCTCAATAACAACACCTTCAGCTCCTGCATCAAGTGGTATCCCGAGTATGAAGTGAGTTCAAGATCTCTACCCTTCCATTTCTATGTCAACAGGTTGACAAGCAGACAGATGGTCTACTTGATGGCAAGTGGTTACCGCGGCATTTGGACATATGCCAGCTAATGTGTTTTGCGACCTTGAATTCTTTTTACCCTTTTGAAGGGAAAACCGTAAAGGAGCTCATTCCACATCCTAATGGCCCGCAGTAAGAACGTCCGACTATTCATCCGTGTATGGTGGAATATTAAGTTATTCTTGGGGGCATTTTTCTTTTGCCTGTGTTAAGGAAAATGGAATAATATTTTTTTTTTAAATCATTTCACTAACAAAGTCCCACATCAATTTAGCCGTCAGAAAACTTTACGAGTCATTAGCATCACTCGTAGAGGATTAAGTCACCAATATCAACAACTTTCACGATGGGAACAACTGTCCTTGTGTTTCCTAGTCATTTCCTCAGCCTAATGATCGAAAGAAGACGATAGGTACTTTATCTATCTTTTAAAACGTTGATTTTATTTCAGACCCACATAGTGCTAATAAGTCGTGAAAGCGGCGAAGAGTTCAAGAGATTCCGTGCAGACACAATATTCTTCATGCACACCATCAACACTTTCGAGCAGGATGGGAAGGTGATCGTTGATCTGTGCACTTACAAGGACGCCAAAATCTTGGACTCTTTGTACATTCACGCTATGGAGGTAATTTTTATTCGTTATACCAGCGACTGTTACATTAAACATGCACACTTTAAAAAAAACTTGAATCAAATTTGGGCTTAATGCATAATCTTTGAAGACAAACACTGAATGCATAGAAAGGCTAAGGTGTTATGGTGTCCTCAAGGAAAACGAAGGCTTTGAACGAGTACCTTCGCTATGGTACTCAACGTCACTAGTGAGCTATATCACTTTCAATGGATGGGCCTCCGGTTAGAATCGCCGGAAGCCGATCGCTGCAAACGGCCCCAAACCGTTCGTAATGCTGATCTCATTTCTAGGTTGAATATAATATCTGTGGTACAGTTTCAAATATTAAATCTTGTAATAAAAAGAAGACAAGTCCATTTATTAAGTTCAGGAAATGTATGAAGGTCAGCTTCTGAAGATATGTATTTTGAACTTTTACCGTCGATTTAATCCTGGTGAAGCTTAACTCGTACCGTTAAATGCATCACTATCTGGCCCTAAGTCAAAAGTTGTCAAAGGTTCTAATAAATCTAAAAACCTTAATTTTTAGACATCTCAAAGCAATGAAGACTATGCAGATTGGTTCCGCAGCAGACCCTCAAGGATAGAGGTATCGTTGGATGCACCAGATCTTTCCAAAGTGGAATGCAAGCCTATTGTTGAGTTGTGCTGCGAGTTGCCTAGGATAAACTATAATTTTAACGGTACGTAGTTTTTGTAACCAATTTTTAAGTGACATGTATTTTATATTCCTTTATTCAAGTATTTTTACTTGATTTCATCCTTTTTTCAGCCCGCCCTTATCGTTATTTCTACGCCATAAGTACCGATGTAGAAGTTCAGCATTTCAGTATGGTAAATATTATTTATTACTAATTATTGTGCGATGGTTATTACTATATTTCGGTCCAATAATTTTATGGTTATTGATTAATTTTCAGATTCTCAAAGTGGATACTATAACCGGTGACGTTAAAACATGGAGGGAACCTAATTGTTTCCCCAGCGAACCCGTATTTGTGCCTTCACCCAATTCAGAGGTGAGTACTTTGTGTACCTGCTTGAATATATGTATATATATGTACTATTTGTAAAGTATGTTTTTCTATAACATTTATGCGATACCGTTAATGTGCGATGGCCGGCGGCGCTACCGCGAATGGTCTTCATTGAATTTGAATACCATTATCTGGAGTTCTATAATATGACTGCTCAAAGAGCAGTTAGACTGAGACTGAGGATGTACATCCACCTTACAGAATACCGTAGCCAATTAACTTAATGTTGTGTTCCTGCGCGTGAGTAAGGTTGCCAGTGCTCATTGGGGAGGGAGGAAGGGTCGGTAGTAGGTATGCGTGAGTGATGCCCCGTGTCATAACACACACGGGCCGTGTGTGTTATGGCTAAGGTCACCGTTTGGCTACGGTCACAAGTATTATGGCTACGGTCACCGTTTACCATCAAGCGGCCCGTATGCTTTGCAAACATTAAGGTAAGCGTAGACCCTACGCTACGCGAGCAGAGTACGAGCCAAGCACAAGCGGAATATTCGCGAGCATATACGTTCGGCTCTCGCTCGACTGCGCTGAACCAATTGTCGATTTTTTTACGAACACAGGGAATCGCATCGCGCTCGTGTTTAAAGCCCGTTGTAAAGTCCTCACTTGACATTGCGAGTAACGAGCGAGTTACCGTCTTCTACGCTACGCGAGCCGAGCTCCTGCTCGGCTCGCGTAGCGTCGCGTAGACCTACCATTAGAAAGTGATTGATATACATACATGTTAACCTGGATTTTTCTAAACTTGCTTTAAATCATCTATAAGGGGGAACGGGGCAACAGCTAATTTCTGACAACGGCTAGTCAGCCATGTTTAATTTGCTACAAATTACGTATTTTTCTAGGATGAAGACGATGGTGTAATATTAAGTGCACTACTCTGGAATAATGGTCGAGAATGCGAAGTGGCACTGCTAGTGTTGGACGCAAGAACAATGGAAGAAAAGGGTCGAGCACATTTCCATACTCCATCACCAACTCCCAGGTGTTTCCATGGATGGTTCTTACCACAAGTTAAAGCCGTCTGAATGCTTGTATGGGTGTGGGAACTACTAGCTGATTTAATTGTTATAATAGTGATTAAGTATAATTGAGACTGTGTATATAAATATTGTCACGTCAAGCCAAGTGTTATTTTGGTTATTTAAAATGTTGTATATTTATTAGCTTTATGAAAACGATTTGAGTTCATTTTGTAGAAAAATATGTGTTTAATAACGATAGGTAAGTATGTATATTTAGACAAAAAATAATGTATATCAAATATATGTAATAATAGGTGATATGTGCATAAAGAATTTTAAAAAATGTGTATAATTTATATACTTGATGTAATATAACTTTATTAAGAACAAAAAATATTTACAATATTAGTAATTATAAAACAATGAATCTATGTAACATAATTAAAACTAAAACTAACTAACTAACAAAAAATTATGGAAAAAATAATAATAAAAATTAAAAAGAAAGTTATTACACATACAAGATTATAAATAAAACACGGAATTTAGGTCACTGTCTATGGGTAGGTGCCCAAAAGACTGGCTACGTTACCTCGCTGGATAGCGAGGCTTATCCTCTGACCGAGGTACGAGCCAGCCTTTGGTCTCCGGATGTCTCTACTAGGCGCGTCGAAAGGTCTTAAAACAATTTATGAGCTTCTGGGCCCCACGGTCCGAGAGTTTCTACGCCAAACGGCGCAAATATGTAGCCGTCACCAATGGCCGCATACTTGCGCCGTTTTAAGCTTTCCGCGGCAGTCGCCGCTGCGCCCGCCACCCTGGATGTCGACTCTAGGTGGGGAAGTGCTACTGTATCGACGCATGTGGCGTCCCACACTAGAGGTTTTCCGTGACACCAGGGTAACAACGTCATTCCGTCGGGCCTCTTACCATCGTCACGTGCTATACCGTTCGGCTCTAAGATGGCCGGCACGTGAACAGTAGCGAAAGCCCGACGGATGACGTCGTTGATTGCCGCATGTCGTGACAATCGACCGGCAGTGCGGCGACATGACAGACCATGATAGCCCAGCCTATCGACGGCGGTACCGCATAGACAGCGATGTGACTCATTAGTGAATGCACCCAGACGTAGAGAAATTGATAAAGAAAAGGACGTATTATCTCATAAGGTACCGATGTTGGTAGATGGTAAGGCTTGTAACCAATACCCTGATTCACGCTCTGAGACTGCAAGGAGACGAGCTCGCTCTGAAAGATTACTACTAGAGTTGAGTTAATCTCGTTGTACTAACTTACAGAGCGGCACGTCCCAAAATTTTTGGTTTTTCGGATATATGGGAATGCTTTCCCCCGGACAGGCTGTCATCCAGACATTTTTGGCCTCTATCATGTGGGGAATCTCAGCATTTTTTATAGATGGAGATATAATATTACTAAAAAGATCTGAGATACCATGAGTAGCCGGAAGAGAAACACTAGACATTTTTCTGATTCCAAGGCCGCTGAAACGTATGGGTAGTGATGCCTGGCACCAGGATCTGTCATTTAATGGACAATTTAGAATTTTGATCAGAGTTATTTTTATCAAGTTATCAATGTCCGTCATAAGGCTGTTAAATTTCCACAGAGGACAACATCTTATGACGTAAGTGAATTTTGGAACGAATAAACAGAACCGAATAATAGTGAAGGCCATATGAGAGTTTATTTCTAAAAGCCGATCGCTAAAGTCGTTAAATTTTGATGTTTCATGATTGATGAAAGGGGCAATGGACTCATCTAAAACTGGTGCTCCTAGGAGGTGTAAGGTCTCTTTATTCAGGACTCTGTATGTGTATGTTTGGACATAATGTATTAAAATCATTGATGATGGAAACTTTATTAATTTCGGGGACCAAATCTGAAATAAATAATTCACATTTCGAAAAGTTTAAATTCAGGCCAATGTTTTTAAAATTTTGAATGAGAGAACTTACGTCTTGTATTACTGAAGTGACATCACCTCCTAAGGTGCCGTCATCTAAGTACCAGATATTCAATTTTGATTTAATCGATGATATAATGGGATGAATAGCGAGACTGAATATAGCTGGTCCGAGGGGATCACACTGTTGCCAGCCAACTGATGAATGCAAAAGATTATTATTGTAAACTAAAGTAGAAGGTCTGCTATAGCATTGAAGTAAATAGTTATAAATTTTGGGAGTGTGATTTTTTATTTCATTTAGTAACGCTGTTCTGTCAACAGAGTTAAAAGCATTCTGCACATCGACTTTTACCACCACTTCACTTCCATTATTTAATATATTGGATCGGAGACCATGGACAGCAGCCTCACTTCCTCCTCTGGTCCCAAAGCCTAATTGAATTGGTTGGATTTTTTTGGACAGATCAGGAAGGATGTACTTATAACATTTTTAGATGCTAAACGTCGCAGGGTGGTGCCGATGGCAATAGGTCTAATACCTTTCTTAATAATATCTTTCTTCTTAAGTGCGCAAAGATTGGCGCCATAAATAAGGTTGGTTATTTCCGGGTTTATCGACCCTGCGAGCATCATATTAATTAAAGCTGTCATATTCTTAAGCAGAGCTCTACCGACATCACCCGTGGCACAACACAATAGGTCCTTAAAATGTTGTGGAGTAAGTCCATCGAGGCCGGCAGCAGAACCGTTTTTAAAAGACATTACTGCCGATAAAACGTCTTTATCGTTAATTTCTAAATTTTCGCTAACTTCATGAGGTTGGAAGTGAAGTGTTACTGGTGAAGGTGGGTGCTTTGCTTTTAGAGCCGAAAGTGTCTCGGCGGTATCAGGAGCGACCACATCGTTCGAGAAGAGTAACTGAGCCGCGCCTTTCGCTAACTTTATTTTCAATTTTCCTTTTAAAACTTGTTTGCTTCGTATTTTTTTTTTGTGATCGGGAGATGATTTTATGCTCTGAAACAGTTGTTTTTAATGTTTTTAGTTAGTGAACCCTTACTTGTTGAGTTCACATGAAGTATGGTAAAGGAAAATGTTAAAAGTTGTTCCCAGGCACGTTCCGAGTTTTCATCTATAACTTTTCTTATTGTATCACTTAAGCAATTAATTAAATATACGATTTGAGTACATTTTTAAGAAAAATTTAAATTAATTTTTTAAACACATACTTAGTATTATAAGACACAAAATAACTTAAAAACTATAACAAAACTAAAACTATAACTTAAAAATAAACTTAATCTAACAAGCCGCTACCAGTAGGCAACGTGCCCAAAATGCTGGCTGCATTGCCACGTTGTATGGCAATGCTTAATCTTTGCCCAAAATAAAAACCAGCATTTTGGTCACGTGTTGCTTCGACCAGACGTCCAGATAAATCATTGAAAATTTTGCGTGCTCCCGGTCCCCACGGTCCCAGCGTTTCCACCCCAAAAGGCTCAAATATGTACCCGCTATCAAGGGTACTATATTTGCACCTTTTGAGGCTCTCCGCTGATTCCGCCGCCGCACCAGCCCTATTTTTAGTTCCAGGAAGATGAGACGGCGCAAGAGTGTCTACGCAAGTAGCGTCCCACACTAAAGGCCGCCCCATCTTCCATGGAATAAGAGTCATTCCGTCAGGTCTTTTACCATCGTCACGCATGAGGCCATTTGGTTCCAAAACGGCCGCACAGTTGGCGGTGGTAAAAGCCCGACGTATGATATCATTAAGGCTGGAGTGGCGGGGAATTCTTCCCGCACTTCTGACACAAGACAGACCGTGGTGACCGAGCCGGTCGACAGCAGTGCCACACTGGCAGCGGTGCGGAGCACTACACGAAGCGCCCAAGCGAATGGATACTGCAATTCGGAAAGATGTTGAATCAATTAAAGTACCAGTATTGGGCGATGGGAGAGCCTGTAGCCACAAACCCGATTCCCACTCACCAACGGCTAACAGACGGGCACGATCTGCGGAGCTTAAGCACGTATTTAAAAGATACTTCCGTGTTAACTCGCAGATCGGCCCATCCCACAGCCGCTGAGAAGATGTGGTTTGTGGCAAATCAAAGTTAGGACAGGCTAATCTCCACGCATTCCTGGCCTCGTTTAAGTAGTTTATTTCCAAACTGTCCAAAGAGGCTGCGAGAATTTTTTGTGTTAAATTTTGAGTACTATGGACAGAGGACAGGAATGCGGGGAGAGCTACACCAGAAATAGATCGTACTCCCAGGCCCCCCAAATGCACTGGAAGTGAAGCCTGTAACCAAGCCCGCTCTTCAAAATTTATATTCAAAATAGATGCCAAAGTATTTTTTACGATGCTGTCTAATCTTTCAAGAAGCTCTTTATGTTTCCAGAGCTGACAACATCGTAAAATGTAAGTAAATTTGGGGACAAAAAGACAAAATTTTATAATAGTAAAAGCCATGTGGGTATTAATTTTTGATAATCGGTTTGAAGTTTGTAAAAAATTTTGAGACGGAGAGAACACTTGTCAATAATTTTTATATTTGGGGCCAAACCGATAAACTTTTTTAAAACCAAATCTTTTGAAGGACAATTGTCGGAGAAATAGAGTTCACATTTTGAAAAATTTAAATCAAGACCTATATCTTTAAACTCTTTTATTAAAAAAAGAAGGTCGTCAAATACGGTGTTAGCGTCACCACCAAACGTCCCATCATCCAAATACCAAACATTTAGTTTAGATTGAAGACGTTGGATGATGGGATGAATGGCGAGACTGAATATTGCTGGGCCGAGAGGGTCTCCTTGTTGACAACCAACCGCGGATAAAATTTCGTTGCCAAGATAAGTTAATTTTGTTGAAGAACTATAACATTGCCAAATAAAACTATATAAATTTGGAATTTTGTCTTTAACTTGCGTTAATAAGGCTCCTCTATCCACAGAATTGAAGGCATTCTTCACGTCCACCTTCAGCAGCACATCTCCACAATTTTGATCTAAAAATGTACGCACCGAATGAACGGCGGCTTCGCAGCCACCTTGCGAGCCAAAATAATGTTATCAAATGACAAATAAATGCATTTTATCTTCTGGTCGTTCAAATAGAATTCAATAGCTCCAAATGTGAGCTCCTTATTTTAGATTCTTTCCCAGAATCTGAAAAACCAGAATTAATTCAAAATTTTAATGTTTTGGCTCCCAATATTAAGTTACTGTCAAGTAGGGATTGCAATCCGGATACTTCGAAATCCGAAAATGACTGAAAAATCCGGATTTTAGGGTCCTATTATAAATCCGAATATTGAGAATAAAATCCGGTTTTTTCGAATTTTAATCTTAATTGATGTTTAACTAAAAAAAATCATTAAATATCCAGTACATTTAGGTCAGTATTACTCTGAAATCTATGCACCGCTCGGCTCACACGCGGCTAGCTGCTACCGCTCATCCGTCTAGCTAATAGTTAAGTCGGCCAGTGAGTCTTAGATGGAGGCGATGCGCGCGCGGCGCGAGTAACAACTCTTTGCACAACGTAATATCAAGAATGATAGTTCTATATAGTCGGGTTACCGCTGAAAGCATTTTGTACATCGGCTGATCTCAGTTTTTTTTACTTTTGAAAGGGTCTGACACACCCGCTTTCTAAGCTAGCTTCCTTCATATGAAATCTCTGGTGGTTTGTGCGCTTGGATTTCCAATTTCCTGAGCGAACGGTCTATTCATGTAGTCATAGACGGTTGTTCGTCGGACCTTTTCGCAATCAATTCCACAGAGATCAGATTCAGTTCTCTCTGCAACTTATTTCTGCTGCATATTAACGATCTGGTGAAGCCCGGTATCTTTGGGTATGTAGACGATAGCACCGTTGTCATAGATCCATGGCGAGAGGCCATGGTAGAGCGTTTGAACGTTTTTTTTTTTTTTTAATTAAATGGGCTTGCGTTTTGGCCACTGACCCGCCCATAAGGGGCGATGACGAAGCCTAAGATGAAACTTACCCAGCAGAAACCTATTCACTCTGGCCTTGAAAGTTCCTAGATTGTAGGCGTCAGGAAACACAGACGCCGGAAGCAAGTTCCACTCCCTTGCTGTCCGCATTATAAATGAGGATGCAAAACGCTGTGTCCGTATTTTCGGTATGTCAACAACGTGTGGGTGAAAATTTTCCCAGCGTCTTGTGGTTCGGTGTAAAAATGGGGATGGTGGAATTAGGTTGAACAATTCCTGCGCACACTCTCCAAAATATAACCTGTAGAAAACCGATAAGCAAGCAACCTTTCTTCGATGGTCGAGGCTCGTGAGTTTCACCTTAATTAAAGACTCATCTCCAATGAGTCTCCTGGCTCGGCGGTCTATTGAATCGAGGGCCTCAAGCTGGTACTTAGCTTACGTAACATTACAGGCAGTCTCCGATTGGGGCAATGCCAATCTGGTCACTTTTAATGCCACCATGACGCAGGTGTGTCTTTTCACCACCAAACGGAGCACTTTCCACCAGGCTCTCGCCCTCGACTCAATAAACCACCGAACCAGAAGACTCATCGAATATGAGACTAATTATGACGAAACTCTCGAGGCTCGACCATCGAAGAAAGGTTACTTGCCTTATCGGTTTTGTACAGGATATATTTTTGAGAGTGTGTGCAGGAATTGCTCAACCTTATTCCAACCACCATCCCTATTTTTACTCCGAACCACAAGACACGGGGATTTTTTTTCTTTTGTATCCTCAATTATAATGTGGACAGCAAGGGAGTGGAACTTGCTTCCGGCGACTGTAGTTCCTGACTCTTAGAATCTAGGGACTTTCACGGCCAGAATGAATAGGTTCCATTTGGGTTAGCGTGCTCCACCTTAGGCTTCGACATTATCCTTTATGGACGGCTCAGTAGCCAAATACAAGCCCATTTTTTTTTTTATATTTCTTGCAGTTTAATTGAATTTTTATTCAAAAGCAAGCAATAGAAATACAATAAAATAGAACATCTCTCTTCAAACTACTAATAATTAAGCATAAACTACGCGTACAGTTTAAAATTACAAATTATTGCAAAAATATACAAAAATCCGAAAAATCCGGATAATCCGGATTTATATGTGATGATAAACTTTGAATCCGGATTTGAAAAAAATCCGGATTTTGCAATCCCTACTGTCAAGGGAGTCACTTCATCTTCTCGGAGCCCCAGTCTTAGATGAATCCATACCTAGTTTCTTTGAGAAAAAGATTCAAAATTTTAATGACTCTTCAAATAGACTATGAAATTAATGCCCATTATGTATTTTTTATTGTTCGACTCTGCCTTTTCGTGCCTAAGTTTACCTATTTGCTCCGCAGTACGCACTTATTTAAATTCGTTCACATATTAGATACTTTGCATAATATGATCAAAACGAAGAGACGTTTCCAAAATTCTAAATTGCAGTTTTTGTGAAAACAAAGTGTGGTCTCAGGCCACCCTACCCGTGTGTTATGGTGGCCTAGGAGTGCGGAAAATTTCAAGCATATCAGTACCGGCGTTTCTATCCTCGGTATACAGTGTGGGCAGCCTCGTCAGATCTGTTTTGGACCCTTCTATTGGATCTGTTGAGGTTTCTTACCTGTCCGATGCTAGAGACGCCTGGCAGGCAGCTTGTCCAGGCACAAATATTCCGACCTTGAGTCACTCTCAGAGAGCGTGGGACAAGCCTCTTTGTGAAAAAACATGGCAAAATTTATTTTCAAACTTTTCAATAGATACAGACCGCGCGCGCTTGTCAGCCGTCTCTCAGAGTGACTCAGGTCACTGGCTACAAGCTATTCCATCCACAAATACCGGGACAATGTTAGACCGTATAACATTAAGTCTGTATTTGTCTTCGTCTTGGTTGCAGGACCAATCAGCCTCATCGCTGCCGCTACGGAGACCTCGTCAATGAGCTCGGCCACCATGGGCTTTCGTGCTCCCTAAGTGCTGGTCGAATATCACGGCACTCGGCTATTAATGACATTATCCGCAGGGCTCTTGTTGTCGCTAACGTGCCTTCCGTACTGGAACCAGTCGGTATTGCGCGGGGCGATGGCAAGAGACCGGATGGTATGTCTTTGATCCCTTGGAGTGTCGGCAAGTCGCTGGTGTGGGATGCCACATGTGTCGATACACTCGCGCCATCTCACTTAACGGCGACTTGTAAAGCTGCAGGGGCAGCGGCGGCCAATGCGGAAAATTCAAAATTCAAAAAATATGCATCGATTGGACCCAATTATATTTTTATGCCTTTTGCGGTCGAGACCTTGGGACCATGGGGGTCAGAAGCTCGCCGTTTTGCTCGCACCTTGTCTTCAAAATTGATCGAGACCTCCGGAAACCAGCGGGCGGGGAGCTTTTTCCGCCAACGCGTCAGCTTGGCTATCCAAAGAGGAAACGCTGCCAGCCTTCACCTTGCCGTTAATCGGAAGCAGCGGCAGGCTTGAGGAAATTTTCTATATATATTTTAATTTATTTTGAGCTGAACCTTTTTATAGAAAGTCTACCTGATGTAGTCTTGACCCCTTTCGGATGTTTTTTTTTTTTTTTTTTTTATACCACTAGGGTGGCAAACACCATTGATCTTTATTGGGTAAAATACCACCGAAAGTACACAATAAAATTCAAAATACTGAATTTATATAATGAGTGTGGAGTTCCTCAAGGCAGCATTATGGGTCGACTTCTCTTTCTGCTGTATATTAATGATTTACCAGCTTCAACAAATCACAAATGCATTCTTTTTTATAACTACTACGTATTTTTTATTGTGACAAAACAAAAGGATCAGATAAATTACGAAATTTCATTAAACTCGGCAGTAGAGTCCATTTCGAACTGGCTGGAATCAAATACCCTTTGTGCGAATATTGGGAAAACCAAATATGTTAGTTTTAGTAACTATAAAGTGAAACAAGGAGATAATGAAATATAATGTACCGGGATCAAAAATAAAAAGAGTCAGTCAAATTAAGTTTTTAGGAATAATGTTGGATGAACTTTGCAACTGGAAGTCTCGTGTCGATTACATATGCGGCAAATCAAATAAATTCGTGTTTGCGCTGAAGAAACTAAGACGAACATCGTCACAGTCTACTGCTCTCACTGCGTACCATGGTTTTGTTGCTTCCGTTCTGCGATATGGACTTCTTCTTTGGGGGAATTCTACAAATATCAATAGAGCTTTTATTGTTCAAAAGAAATGTGTAAGAGCATTAAGTGGAGTTGGCCAACTGGAATCGTGTAGACCCCTTTTTAGGAAATTAAACTTACTTACCCTGACGGGGATGTATATATTTCAGGCAGGAACATTTGTTAAAGACCAACACCAACTATACTGCCAATTTGATGATGTTGCTACCTCTAAAATAAGAAATAGGGATCCAACAAGGCTTAAACTACCATTAACAAAAACCGCCTTATTCCAAAAGAATTGCTATATAATGTCCATTTTGAGAGAGGTAGAGCGTAGTGTTTATTCGCTCGAAGAACAGCTCGACTGGGGAAGTACCTCCACCTTACAGAATACCGCAGCCAAATAACTTTATGTTGTGTAAATTTGTGTTCCTGCGCGTGAGTAAGGTCGCCAGAGCTCATTGGGGAGGGGGGAAAGGTCTGTAACGCGTGAGCGATGCTCCGTGTGTTGCAAGCGTCCATATGGCTACGGTAACCGCTTACCATCAGACGGGCCGTTGGCTTGTTTAACGACTTAGTTGTATTAAAAAAAAAAAAAAAAAAAATAACAACTTCACGTTGAGTATTGCGACATTCTGTATATAATAACGAATAATTTATCAAAATCCAAACTTATAAACTTTACCTCTTTAAAATAATAGTGTTTAAGTGTAGATTTATATGTGAAAACTTATAAATGGTGTATTGTAACATGTTATTTATAGCAGTTGAAAAGATGTAAATCTTCAGGAAAAAAAAGAAACATGTACAGTCGAGGACAAAAATAAGTATACACCACCAAGCCACATAAAAAGTAGCCGTTTACATTATCATAGATATGGGAACACACAGAAGTTCAAAAATAAGTATACACTGATGGACAATTATGTATGTAAACAACAAGTTCAATAATATATATCCATGTATCAAATCATAAATTTGTGAACAACCAAAATATCATAAATATGTATTCAACATTACAGTCAAAAATATGTAAACTCATTGCAGTCAAGGCCTTCATAGAATTTTATTGAAGAACGGTAGGTACTTGAAAAAAGTTTTGAAAAAAATCAATAATTTTGCGTGCGTCCGTTGGTAGTTTCGCGCTCGCGATGTTGTCAGCTCGTGCGCAAGCTGGCTGGCAACGTCGCCTACCGCATGAAGTGATCAAGTCGTTGAGAAAGGTAATGTTATTGTCGCTCCATTCACTGTGCAATTTCAACGATTCGTCGTGAAATATTTATTCATGATTACTATTTCAAATATTTTGAATTAGGTACGTAGCCGTAGCCATGTTTGGGTTTGTTGGAATTGTCGTGAGATGAACTTTGGCCATATATGGTTTTCAGGGTCTGATGATGGAGTAGGAGTGTGGGCACTAGAACTCTATAGCAGGACAGTGTATCCTAGCCGTGTTTGGGATTGTTAGAGTTTTCGTGAGATGATCTTTGACCATATATGGTTTTTAGGGTCTGATGATGGAGTAGGAGGATGGACACTGGAACTCCGTAGCGGAGCAACGTATCCTAGCCGTGTTTGGTGTTGTTGGAATTTTCGTGAGATGAACTTTGACTATTATGGTTTTTAGGGTCCGAGAAGAAATGTAGGCACTGGAATCCCACATTTTTTGGTGTTCTTCGAATTGTCTTGAGATGAAATTTGACTACACAACGTGTAACGGAATGGGTATATCTTTCTAAAAGGGGTGAAAGAAGACTACATCAGGTATAGACTCTCTATAAAAAGTTTCAGCTCAAAATAAATTACTCAAATATTCATAACAAATGTTTGCTTCCAAGTTTTTTTTTTATTTTTTTTATTTTTTTTTTATACGACTAAGTCGGTAAACAAGCATACGGCCCGCCTGATGGTAAGCGGTCACCGTAGCCATATGGACGCTTGCAACACACGAAGCATCGCTCACGCGTTACCGACCTTTCCCCCCTCCCCAATGAGCTCTGGCGACCTTACTCACGCGCAGGAACACAACTTTACAGAACATAAAGTTATTTGGCTGCGGTATTCTGTAAGGTGGAGGTACTTCCCCAGTCGAGCTGCTCTTTGAGCGAATAAACGCTATGCTCTACCTAAATTCTAAGTTTATTGAATTAAAATCATAACCAACGTCACCGCTCAATGATCATTATTTTTTCACGCCACTTACTTAAGTACCTAACTGTTCTGTGCGTCGACACGCACACAACAGTGTCTCAGCTCTGTCGGCCGTTTGCACCCACACGACAAAAGTAACTTAAAATTAAAAAAATGATTTAATGTTGATTGACATCAGTTACAAATGTTACAACGACAGGACTTTTTTTATGTGCTTTTCTCAAAATGTTGAAAAAGTGTCCGCCATGTTGAACTTTTTACATAATGGTCCGATTGCGCTCAAAATCGATATTTGAGAGACCTTTGGGTCACAAAACAAGAATCTTTTCTCAAAATGTCAAAAAAGTGTCCGCCATGTTAAAATTTTTAGATACTGGTCCGATCGCTCTCAAAATCGATATTTGTGAGTCCTTCGGGTCACAAAACAAGAATCTTTTCTCAGAATTTTTAAATGGTGTCCACCATGTTGAACTTTTTAGATTCTGGTCCGATTGCTCTCAAAATCGATATTTGAGAGACCTTTGGGTCACAAAACAAGAATCTTTTCTCAAAATGTCAAAAAAGTGTCCGCCATGTTGAACTTTTTAGGTTTTTGGTCCGATTGCTCTCAAAATCGATATTTGTGAGTCCTTGGGGTCACAAAACAAGAATCTTTTCTCAAAATGTCGAAAAAGTGTCCGCCATGTTGAACTTTTTAGATACTGGTCCGATTGCTCTCAAAATCGATATTTGAGAGTCCTTGGGGTCACAAAACAAGAATCTTTTCTCAAAATGTCAAAAAAGTGTCCGCCATGTTGAACTTTTTAGGTACTGGTCCGATTGCTCTCAAAATCGATATTTGTGAGTCCTTGGGGTCACAAAACAAGAATCTTTTCTCAAAATGTCGAAAAAGTGTCCGCCATGTTGAACTTTTTAGATACTGGTCCGATTGCTCTCAAAATCGATATTTGTGAGTCCTTGGGGTCACAAAACAAGAATCTTTTCTCAAAATGTCGAAAAAGTGTCCGCCATGTTGAACTTTTCAGATACTGGTCCGATCGCTTTCAAAATCGATATTTGTGAGTCCTTCGGGTCACAAAACAAGAATCTTTTCTCAGAATTTTGAAAAGGTGTCCGCCATGTTGAACTTTTTAGGTACTGATCCGATTGCTCTCAAAATCGATATTTGTGAGTCCTTCGGGTCACAAAACAAGAATCTTTTCTCAAAATGTCGAAAAAGTGTCCGCCATGTTGAACTTTTTAGATACTGGTCCGATCGCTCTCAAAATCGATATTTGTGAGTCCTTCGGGTCACAAAACAAGAATCTTTTCTCAGAATTTTGAAAAGGTGTCCGCCATGTTGAACTTTTTAGGTACTGATCCGATTGCTCTCAAAATCGATATTTGTGAGTCCTTCGGGTCACAAAACAAGAATCTTTTCTCAAAATGTCGAAAAAGTGTCCGCCATGTTGAACTTTTTAGATACTGGTCCGATCGCTCTCAAAATCGATATTTGTGAGTCCTTCGGGTCACAAAACAAGAAACTTTTCTCAGAATTTTGAAAAGGTGTCCGCCATGTTGAACTTTTTAGGTACTGATCCGATTGCTCTCAAAATCGATATTTGTGAGTCCTTCGGGTCACAAAACAAGAATCTTTTCTCAGAATTTTGAAAAGGTGTCCGCCATGTTGAACTTTTTAGGTACTGATCCGATTGCTCTCAAAATCGATATTTGTGAGTCCTTCGGGTCACAAAACAAGAATCTTTTCTCAAAATGTCGAAAAAGTGTCCGCCATGTTGAACTTTTTAGATACTGGTCCGATCGCTCTCAAAATCGATATTTGTGAGTCCTTCGGGTCACAAAACAAGAAACTTTTCTCAGAATTTTGAAAAGGTGTCCGCCATGTTGACCTCTTTAGGTACTGATCCGATTGCTCTCAAAATCGATATTTGTGAGTCCTTCGGGTCACAAAACAAGAATCTTTTCTCATAATGTTGAAAAAGTGTCCACCATGTAGATTTTTTTAGATACCGGTCCGATTGCTCTTAAAAGCGATATTTGAGAGACATTTCCTTCCTTGGGGTCACCAGTATCTAAAAGGTTCATAAGCCGGACACTTTTTCGACATTTTGAGAAAAGATTCTTGTTTTGTGACCCCAAGATCTCTCAAATATCGAATTTGAGAGCAATCGGACCAGTATCTAAAAAGTTCAACATGGCGGACACTTTTTCGACATTTTGAGAAAAGATTCTTGTTTTGTGACCCCAAGGACTCACAAATATCGATTTTGAGAGCAATCGGACCAGTATCTAAAAAGTTCAACATGGCGGACACTTTTTCGACATTTTGAGAAAAGATTCTTGTTTTGTGACCCCAAGGACTCACAAATATCGATTTTGAGAGCAATCGGACCAGTACCTAAAAAGTTCAACATGGCGGACACTTTCTTGACATTTTGAGAAAAGATTCTTGTTTAGTGACCCAAAGGTCTCTCAAATATCGATTTTGAGAGCAATCGGACCAGTATCTAAAAAGTGCAACATGGCGGACAGTTTTTCAACATTTTGAGAAAAGATTCTTGTTTTGTGATCCCAATGTCTCTCAAATATCCATTTTGAGAGCAATCGGAACAGTATCTGAAAAGTTTAACATGGCAAACACTTTTTAAAGATCTATATTCTATTGCTATCTAAGCTTGCCGCGTTTCGGTGTGAACTGACCCTTAATTGAATCTGCCGACTGAGATTGAAAAGTATATTCAAATTAAAAGTGAAATTTAAGAAGCAAATGACGTCATGACCTGGTCTAAAGACATCACAGAACGTAAATATTTAATCATGTGTGCAGCGATACTACATAATATATTAATGAATGTTTGTGTCATATACAGTGTCATCATTGCTCAGATGGTTGTATACATATTTTTGGCACATTGAGTGGTAACAATTATATGCATCTTTTATGAATACATATTTTTGTTTTATCTAATGTTTACAAATTTATGATCGTGTCGGGTACATATTTATGTTTTCTATATTGTTTACATATTTTTGAGCATTTGGATGAGTACAAATTAATGGAGCTTTTTATGATTACTTATTTTTTATAATGATAAGTGTATACATATCTTTGTCTTCGACTGTACTTACGTATTAAATGTGGTAAATAAATAAAGGTTCATTCAAGCATCGTTGTCGACTTATTTATCCGGCTGCGGTCACGGAGCATTCAGTTAGTGTTTCCTTTTACTCAAATCTACAATTTGTGAATTTTAAGTAAGTATGAAGAAAATGTACACACGGCTACCGATCAAGCTATACATTTCTAGTATAAGCTGACCTCCCATAGTACGGAAATCCTATACAATGCGAGATCAGCTTATACTGGAAATGTATAGCTTGATCTGTAGCCGTGTGTACCTACATGTTTAAACATTATTACTGAGAATATTATTTATGAAATTGCCGTTATACACCGTGACATTTTAGTCGAGCACTAGACGCGATAAAAAAAATTACCATTAATTAACATAGGTAAAAAAATGCACTAGAATTATGAGTCGTGTTAATAAATTACTGTTTAGGTATATATTATGTACGCATAAAATGGTAGTCCAGTAGGCCACGCTCGTAACAGGGTGTTTCAAACTTCGTCATACGTCATCATAATATTACATTATGATACATGTGTGCAAAGTTGGTTATTACACTCGAGGCGGTATTAAGAATTGTAATGATCAATGCACAAGCATGTCATACGACATTTTTCAACACACTTGCGAGGAAAAAAACAGACTTGTATTTGTTGAAGTAGATTTTTTGATAATAATCAACCAAACAATGAAAACGTTAACAAATAGGTATGACGCGCAAGTTCTTTTTTACAGTGCTGCTCTGTCATACTGGTTTACCCGTTTAAATTAAGAATGCTTCGTCTACACACATATAAGTACCAATTATAAGTACCAATTGTTTTCTGTCTGTTTATTATAAATTCTTTTTGTTTGCTTTAGTTTTAATTATATCAGCGCATCTACTAGTGCATGCTGTGCTCATCTATAAGTAATGTGACACTTAGATTTAGTTTAGAATTGTATTGTTTTGTTATTGCTGTATTAGTGTACTCATTGTTGAAGAGCCAAATAAAATAAATAAATAAATAAATAAATATCACATGCAGTAAAGTAGAAACTTAACATCATCGGGATTATATCTATCATAAACTGTGCTGCAGTAAAAAGCACTAGTGCTGCATTATCATACTAAAAACGGTGCAATAAATGTCACTTTACGAGCAAGGGTATTGAAAGTCATAATGTTTTTTTTTATTTCACTTTCATTTTTATTCACTTATTCAAAAAGTAGGCGGCATTTGTAGGACGACTAAAATTTTACGGTGTATTGAAAAATTCAAAAACCTTGTTTCGATGTTTTTTGTAAACTTAATTACATGCTAGCTGTTCCCCGCGGTTTCACCCGCGTTACCGGGATAAAAAATAGCCAGTAATACTCGGGGATAATTTAGCTTCCTATTAGTGAAAGAATTTTTCGAATCCTACGTTTAAACAAACAAAAAAACAAACAATCAAAAAAACTCCATCCGTTTTATTATGGTGCGTCCATGCTAGGCGAAGCGAGCACGAGCCGAGCCTCGAACGAACCTACAATGAGCCTACAACGAGCACGATGCGAATCCTTTTGTTCTTAAAAAAACTGACAATCGCGCTCGTTCGAGGCTCGCAAGCCCGTCCACGTTACGCGAATCGTGCTCGCAGTGTGCTCGTTCGTGGCTCGGCTCGTGCTCGGTTCGCCAAGCAAGGACGCACCATTATATTACTAGCTGTCCCCTGCGGTTTCACCCGCGTTCCCAGGATAAAACAGCATATGTCTTTCTCCATATATACCATAGGCTATCAGCAGCATGCCAAATTTCATGATGATCCATTGAGTAGTTGACGCGTGAAGGCGTAACAAAGAAACAAACTCACTTTCGCATTTATAATATTAGTTAGGATATATACCTACGTACCTATCTATATTTATAAATACTGTGATTAAATCAAAAATGTTCAGTTATCATGTAAAGTTATTATTATAATAATCTGATATCTGTTTTAACCTTGTGGATTTATTGTGTTTACATGATAATGATAATACAAATATGATTTATAAGATTAATATATTTGCATTTATTTTTAACTAGCTGACCCAAACGGCTTCACCCGCATACGGTATAAAAAAAATCGTTTATTCAACTTTTAATTGATTCTACTAACACATTTGAACTGAGAAGACTCCCGGCAAGAAACTCAGCAAGGGTATTTTTTTAAGAATCTTGAAATACATTTTACAATAGGGTAGGGTCGGCAACGCGCGAGTGGTACCCCTGGTGTAACAAGCGTCTATAGGCTACGGTAACTGCTTACCATCAGGCGGGCCGTATGCTTGTTTGCCACATAAGTGGTATACAAAAAAAAAGGTATATTAAAATAGGTGATTATGTTAAAATAGCATGTGAAGCAAACAATTAATTCAAATTTCTTTTTGTCTTCTCCAAAATCGGAACCTTTACCTTCCCTTTCTTACATAACTTCTGTTTCAAAAAAATTCAAAATCATTTATTCAAATAGACCTTCGCAGGCACTTATGAAAAGTCTACCTCTAATACTCTAATACCGGTTCGGAAGGTTGCATTTGCTGAGAAGAGTCGCCAATAAACTCAGCAATTACTCTTTTCAAAACAGGCTTAGATTCATTACATAATATTTACATTCTAATCGCTCTGAAAACAATTGCGTGCCCCGGCGCGGCGGCAAAATTACAAAGTAGACTGAATAAATATTTAATAAGTAAATAAATAGCAAACTTAAGCAGACCAGCCCCCACAAGCAGCACCTGTTCACAAGTATGACGCGTGTGGCAGCCATCGCCCTCCTCGCCATATTGGAGGGAAGTGAGCCCGTCACACTTTTTAAATCCATGCACATATACTTAGTTGTTGAATTTCTTTAGGTACTTCGTTATAGAAACGTATATATTGCCCCTTAAAGACTCTCTAATTTTGCTGAGCCGTGTAACTGGTACAGCAAGTTTGTGCCTAGGTATTTCTAGTGTTCAAACTATCCATTGTCGCTATTCTTAGGAAAGTTTGTATGTTTTTCCTAAAATAAATTAAATTTCATTATTGAATTGTGAGGACTTGGACTAATCTCTAAGAGAATCTCTAGTACTTAATTTGTAAATAACGCGAATAGCCTTCTTCTTCAAAACAAAATCTATGTCGGCTCCACTGCCCCAAAGGAGGATGCGGTAAGACATCGAGCTGTGAAAGTAACTAAAATAAACTAATCTTGCCGTATAATCATCAGTTAGTAAACGCATTTTCCTACCTGCATACGTCGCAGAACCACAGAATAGATGATAGTACCTACTAGTAACGTAGCAGAACTAACTCTATTCACCAAATTACAAATGTGTGGGCGCAAGGTAATAACTAAAAAATAAATCACAATTTTTTTTTTCGTAAGCCTAATTATTTTTCTAAATAAAAGTAGCTTATACGACTCCTTATAACATCAGCTATCTGCAAGTGAAAGTCTCGTCAAAACCGCACCACCCCTTTCAGAGATTAGCAAGAACAAACAGACAGACAGACAACCAAAAATTATTTATTTTTTCTATAGGTAAATATCGTAATCGTAATGTACTTTCATATGCATTTAATATAAAGCGGTATTTTGACATTATGAAAAGATACTTCAATTTTCTTTATTTGCAGTAAGTTTGGTTGAAAACCATTTTAGAATATTATTAAAAATCAATTAAATACAATATTTGCATTCAAAGTGTGAATGTGGTAGTGACATCGAGTGCTGTGGCAAAAGTTGTGGGTACAAATTTTACAACGCTTTTACGAACTTTTGGTGATAGAGAACATTGTGAGGCACGGTGGTCGGGTACTTTGCAGTACCCACCTGGCTGGCTACCACCCTCAAGTTGAAAATCTGTCGCTAAGTACCAGTTTGTTTCAGCAGCGTTATTAATTTAAGAGTCTGTTTCTTATAGGCTTTGTGTGCTTGTACTGGGTGGAGATTTCGAGATGGCATATTTTAGAAACCTATGTTGGATTAGTCATGCTGAAAAACTTTTACAATGGGACCAAAAATGAATTCTCAATTATTATTTTTTACTTTTCATACATTATGGTCGAGCAAGATTGACATTTTGTAAGAAAAGTTTAATTTTATTTTGAGTACTCACTATTGGTCCCCTAGTAAAAGTTGTTCAACAGGTTTCGAATATATGCCATCTCAAAATCTCCACCTGTTATACTAACCCCTTACTCATGGAGGTTGGCATGGACCACCTTCTGTGCACATGCGATGCACTGGCTGGTAAGCGAATGAGTCTCCTAGGGATCGGATATCCAAAACCAGAAGACTATAGGCTCATATCTCCTAGCCTCGTTGTAAAACTCATGAAAGGAGTTTTCCACGAGACTGGGGAGGAGTAATTTATCTAGGGGACCACAATAGATCCCAATGGGTCGAAGTGTCCGAGTTATTTCTCGGCCCCTGCACAAGATAAGATAAGATAACCCCTTACTCATAAAACGTTATTTAACTAATATGTTATTTAAAGGGTCACGTAAATAACGTCACTCTATTGTCATTGTCAAATAATGTGACATTATTTACGTGACCCTTTAAACAGTATATTAGTTAAATAGCGTTTTATGAGTAAGGGGGTAAATAGCCACGCAATTTAGCCATATTACAATATTTTTTTACATTATGATATTATGGTCTAACACAGGTACCTACCAGACACGCCCATACGTTTTATATATTGTGTCGCTAAACAGACCCACGAAGCGTGGACAACCCTTATGAAACTTTGCGAGAGAGAAAGAGACGCAGTTTGACGGGAGTAAAAAGTAAGAGCCAATAGTGTCCCGAGTACTTGGTGTAATATCAAATTATATTTAAATAATTACGATCGTGCAAATTAAACTATAAAAGTGTATGTTATAGGCATTGTGATGTGACTTGTTCCTTCAGCAATTGTGATGTGCATAGAAATAAATTAAATGCACAAAATTAAACGGTAAATACGTACTTTTTCATTGGAATGTCTTCAACTATATTTTATCACAATACCTTTTTCTCAAATCGGCTCCAAAATCAGCTTTTACAACAATATCTAAAAATATAAGTACGAGTTTCAGCGTTCCAAATAAGTATTTAGTGCAAAAAATAGAGGTGTGTAACTCAGCTCTGAACCAGCTCAATGAATCAGATCACTAGGGTTTGAGCCGCTGAGCTACAGCTCAACAACAAAATGACTAGCTCACGGCTCAATCCAACTCCTATTGTATCTGCGACTCCCTCCATAGATTATATTCTTGTAATTCTAATGTACGAATTATTATTTCGTTCCAAAACATTTAAATAATAATTACATTCAATAATTAAATACCTATGTAACATAACTCTCAGATCAGATCATGTAAAAAAAAAACAACTAAAGTATGAAAAGAGTCGCTCGGCGGAGTCGAATGAATCGCGGTGGCTCAGTCGGCTCAATTTGACGCGCGGTACGCAGTGAGCGTGCGCGCGTATCGTAGACTATAGGTACATTGAGCTGATCTGCGAGCTGAGTCATTGAACCGGCTCACACACCTGAGCCGTGAGCTGTTCTGCAGCTCGCGTATTTTTGATGAGTTACACACCTCTAGCAAAAAATGCTGCTGGGGTGAAATCATCATGTTAGTTTATTTTATTATTGACACAGGTAGAAGATGGCCGAACTTGATAATAAGTTGTACTCGAATGCTGATGTGAGCATACTCCTGAGGACATGCGAAAATGAAGTCATCAAACCCTTGAGTGGAAATGTTACAGGTATAATAAAACCAACAATATGATACAACCTTATAATGCATTTATCTGCACTTATATGATTTACTAGCTGCCCGGTGCGACTTCGTTCGCGTGATGCTAACCTAACCTGTGGTGATACCCCACCCTGTGGTGATACCCCAACCTACCCTACCCTAATAATTTTCCCCGTTTTTGCAACATTTTTCACTGATGCTTCGCTCCTATTTGTCGCAGCGTGATGTTATATAGCCTAAAGCCTTCCTCGATAAATGGACTATCCAACTCAAAAATATTTTTTCAATTCGAACCAGTAGTTCCTGAGATTAGCGCGTTCAAACAAACAAACTCTTCAGCTTTATAATAGACTACCTATCTCGCGCGGTTTCACCCGCGCTCCTGTGATAAAAAGTAGCCTATAATACTCGGGGATAATGTAGCTTCCTATTAGAGAAATACTTTTTGAATCCGACTGGTAATTTCAGTGATTAGCCCGTTTAAACAAACAAACAAAAACTCTTCCACTTTATTATATTAGTATAGATTTACAGTAGTCGAAGAGCTGTAAATCTTCTGAGAAACAAATAAAAATTAAAAATAATTTGGTTACTTTTTTATATTAGAAGGTTAAAGAGTAGGTTCACATCATTGTAAGTGAACCTATGGACAATATGAATACCAGGCGGATTGCCAATGTGACCGATAGATTTTCGACTTTGAAATCGACTAGATAAGATTTAACATATTGCTATTGACAATAATTCATCAGGTGAAATACCGGAATGGCTCACCGGCAATCTTCTACGAAATGGGCCTGGTGCACTTCAAGTAGGCTCCATGCGTTACGAACACATATTTGATTGTCCCGCACTACTGCATAGGTGAGTATGTTATCTGATGAAGTTAAACCACGGTACATAATGTTATACCATTACCTTTATAAGGCGATTTTTTAAGGCGATGATAGCTCAGTGGTAGTGACGTCGGATACCGAGACGAAGGTCCCGGGTTCGAATCCTACAATGAGCTTGAGCTTTCGGTGAAGGAAAACATCGTGAGGAAACCATAGCACGGTGGTAGGGTACTTTGTAGTACCCGTCTGGCTGGCTACCACCCTCAAGTTGAAAATCTGTCGCCAAGCACCTATCGGTGTGTTCCGTCAGCTGCACTTGAGAGCCAGTTCCTTCTAGGCTTTGTGTGCTTACCACCTTCGACCACATCATCACTTACCATAGTGAGATTGTGGTCAAACACAGGCATATACACAGTAAAAAAAAAAAAAAAAAAAATATCAATATCTTTAAAAAAATATTATATTATGTTGAAAAAGCTAAGAAAGTATTATTTGCTACGAATCTGTAGCTCTGCCGTAGACTCCGTCGTAGCACAGAGTAGATGTATAGTCTTATTATACGAGTAACTTTACTCGTTTACTCAACCGACTTACCGGTTGAGTTACGTACTTGCGTAGGGCAACAATACCCACCATGTTTCCCGACATACCATCCCCACAGGTAGTAAGCGAGCACCAGAAGATTGTGTACAGTCAACTGTTTTATTATTATTGTGTGCTTCGATAGCTTAAAAAGTTTGAATCCTTGAAAAAAAGTATGGCTAGAAATCCTAAGGAAAACTCACCGGTTTTATCCAGGAACCCAGCGTGTCCCGGGACGGGAATTTGTCACAATCACGCACTATGACTTGTAGTGTGGAATAGCACAGTTTTTGGAGTTGATTTGTTAGTTTTGAAACAGTTTTATAATTATTTATTGCGGAGCACGTACGCGCGATACCTCCGTTTTGGCGACAGTAACGCCACGGGTTGATGCGGCGGTGCGCGCAAACTTCCATTTTAGCGGGCTCCCGGTGATGAGGCGGGAGTTTTCAAATTCTAGCCATAGAAAACCCAACATTTCCCCCCACCGAAATCCGCAAGGATTTCCCAGTTACGATACCATGACAAAGTTGAATTAGTTAAAACTAAAGGTATGTATTATAGGTAATGAAATATAATAAAATGTTACAAGTGGACTGTATAATAATGAATATAATAAGTAAAGTTATACATAAAGTAGATACGGATTTACATATAACTATTGGTTTGGTATGGAACTATTTTTAACTATTCAGAGTCCTGATCCAACGGCAGAGGACTCACTTTTGAAACAGGACGAGTAAATTCATTTCCGTTTGAGGTTTTTAAACCGATTACACGGACCACGCCATCCGGACCACAATGTAATTTTGTAATTCTTGCTAAACCCCACTTGAGTGGTGGAGCATCAGTATTGATTAATACCAGATCACCGATATTGAGACTACGACAATTGGTTAACCACTTTTGACGTTGTTGTAAAGTATGCAAGTAATCTTGTCTCCAAAGTTTCCAAAATTGCTGGGACATTTGTTGCACGGACTGCCAACGGTTCAGTCTAGAACTGGGCAACTCAGTTAAGTTGTAATCGGGTACTGATAAGAGTTCCCTACCTACGAGGAAATGAGAGGGAGTTAGAACCTCGAACTCGTTTGGATCACTGGATAGAGCGCACAGTGGCCTTGAATTAAGCACTGCTTCGACGCGAGCAAAGAGCGTCCCGAGTTCCTCAAACGTTAGAGCTCGTGTACCAATGGTGCGTTTCAAGTGCAATTTGGCAGACTTAACGACGGCTTCGTAAAGACCACCGAAGTTACTACCTGTCGGTGGGTTATGTCTCCATATTACACCGCGAGATACAAAGCCATTCGATATGTTGTTTGAATCAGAATTGAAGAATTTAGTCAACTCGATCAGCTGTTTACCGGCTGAGACAAAATTGGTGCCATTATCAGATACGATAGAATGGCAAAGACCCCTCCTTGCCGTGAAACGGTCAAAACATGCAAGAAAGCACTCTGTACTCAAAGAAGACAAGACTTCTAAGTGTACCGCTCGTGTGGCACAACACACAAAAACGCACAAATAAGACTTGGATACGTGAGCGTTTCTACGAGTTGACTCCTTGGTAGGAAAAGGTCCGCCTATGTCAACACCTACAGTATGAAAGACATGAATATCTTGAGTGCGATATGTAGGAAGTTCACCCATTATAGGTTGTCTACTCGTAGGAGATACCCTAAAGCACGAGATACATTTCATGGTACGTGATCGAATGGCACCACGTGCTGAAATGATCCAATATTTTTGCGTTATTAGGCTTTGAAGAGTTCGTGGACCTACGTGTAAATGGACTTTATGATAATGATCTATAAGTATATTGGTGAAATTACACTTTTTAGGAAGTAGCAGAGGATGCTTCTTTTCATACGTCAAGTTCGACTGGGAAAGACGACCCCCCACCCTGAGGAAATAGTTGGAATCTATGAAGGGGTTGAGCTTTCGCAAGGAGTTACTGCAGCTACCGGCTTTCGATAACGACACTATATCACTGGAAAAATGATGTTTCTGAACTGATTTTACTAGAATATTATGCGCCTTTCTAAGGTCAGATACCGTGAGAGATCTTCGTTCATGAGCAGCTAATCTGCAATGACGGATGAACTGATAGCATCGAGCTACGACGTTGAGCAGTTTATTATAGCTAGAATATCGCTCTGTTAATTCGTAAAGTAACTCGGACTTGTCAGTGTCAGTTGACACAAGAACTGTCTTAGGAGGACACTTGAGTTCAGGAGGATTGTAGTCTCGGAATTCGGCCATGGTCTTAATCGGCCACTGTGAATGGTCAAGGTCAAGCCAACCTGGTCCGTTGAACCATTCTGGAGTCGCTAGCAATACCGATGGTAAGGCACCACGAGAGCAAATGTCAGCTGGATTTGACACACCGCTAACATGATACCAGCATTGACTAGGTATGCTGTCATGAATTTTGGACACCCTAGTGGACACAAATGTTTTGAGTGTGTAGCTAGGAGTATTGAGCCACGCCAGAACGACGGAAGAATCCGTGAACAACAATGTATCATTGATTTCGAGACGATTACGTAATATGGAATGGACGTATTTGATAAGCTTTGCTAGTAAATGTGCAGCCATGAGTTCTAGACGTGGGATGGTGACAGTCTTTAAGGGCGCGACCTTAGATTTTGCCATGACTAGACTAACTTTAGTCTCACCATCCGCGTTTTTAGTACGTATATACACGACCGCAGCATAGCCAAGAGTTGAGGCGTCACAAAAACCTAGAACTTGACAGTAGGTATGGCGCTCAACTTTTACATGGCGATCATGTTTTATTTGTGACAATAATGGGAGTTCTTTGACATATGCCTGCCACTGCAACTCAAGAGCTGATGGTAGACTTTGGTCCCAGTCTAGTTGACGAGCCCAAATTTCCTGCATAAAACATTTGGCATAGAATATGCACGGAGCCACAAAACCTAGTGGATCGAACTGTCGACCTATTTGAGATAAGACTGTTCTCTTGGAAACGACAGGGTTAGACGGAGTGGTGGAAAAAGAAAATGCATCACAGGCTGGCGACCACTGAAGTCCAAGCACTTTGATGGACAAATTCTTTTCATCGTCAAATGCAACAGGCATTTCGCGATGAGTCTCGTCCAGATGTTCCAGCACCTGTGGGCAGTTACTCGACCACTTACGGAGTACGAAGCCCCCCGTCTTCAACAAATTCATAAGCTCTTTCTGAAGCTCTACTGCCTCTTCTACAGTCGCCACAGACCATATCAAATCGTCCATGAAAAAAGCAGTTTTCAGAATTTGAGCGGCTTTTGGAAATTTGTCCGCTTCGTCGTCCGCTAAGGTATGCAACACTTTTATAGCCAAATACGGGCAACTAGCTACTCCGTATGTTAGCGTATTCAAAGCAAATACTTGAATCGGTTGATCTAATGAGTAACGCCATAATATATGTTGATACGGTCGTTGACCCTGGTCAACAAGTATCTGCCGGTACATTTTGCAAATGTCCGCAGAGAGGCAAATTTCGTGAAGACGAAAATTAATTAAAAGTTCATTGATATCAGCTTGAAGCTTGGGCCCCGGTAACACCATTGAATTGAGAGACATATTATTTGATGTCTTGCCAGAAGCATCAAATACCACACGATGAGACGTCGTGGTACTTGTTGGTTTGATGATGCAGAAATGCGGGATGATGTACTTTGAATCCACGTTCTGGACATCACCAAGACAAGTCATATGCCCGAGGTCCTCATATTCGCGCATGAACTTATGATATTGAATTTTGAGTTCAGGCTCTCTTTCTAATTTAGTTTCTAAGTTGAGCAGTCGGCGAGTTGCCATTTGACTCGAGTCACCGAGCTCAACCGATGATCTAACAGGATATTTGACCACATATCTGCCCGTTGAGTCACGTCTGTGCTGTTTGGAAAATAAGAACTCAGCGAGTTCATCGTCTGGGTTGCGCGGTACCTCAAACGGCATGTTTTCAATTTCCCAAAACGAGTTCATCACTTGATCGAGGTTCATGGTGAATGCACAGAACGTACCATCTAGACTAGTACTAGTAGTGGTTGTGGCAGCACCGTGAGATGGGTGAGGGAGTTCAGTCTGACCCAATATGACATACCCAAATACTGAACTCATTGCAACAGGTAGCCCGTGTTCACGCGGCAGTATCTTTTCACCATCATAGATGTAGGGAAACAGATCACCTGCTAGCAATATGTCAATAGGTGCGGGTTTATAGTAGGTCGGATCAGCTAATATCAAATGTTGGAACTCACCTATCACTTTATCTGAAAGATTCACTGTAGGTAGATTTCCCGCAATGGTGGAGACAATGACTGCATCGGTAGATAAGATGGGTCCGGCTGAGTGTCGCGGCTTAACATTACAGGTGGTTAAACCAAACTCCTTTACTGGACTACCCCCTAAACCAATTGGTTCAAAATTGCATTTACGTCGCGACAAGCCTATTCGATTTGCACAGTCTCGAGTTATGTAACTCGTCATAGCCCCGCTATCAATTAAAGCACGTACGGTGTGGTAGTGACCCCAACAATCTGCGACATGTATAACCGCGGTACCGAGCAAGACTGTGGAACTGGCTGAGCACGTTAATGTTACTACACTAGAACTCGAGTTCGCAACAGAATCTATGTGTAGTGTGTGATGATGCTTGCTTTTGCAGACCGTACAACGTACCTTCGATGGACAGTCGTCGACAGAATGATCACGTAAACAATTTTCACACAACTTCAATTGTTTAATCCTATCAAGACGCTGCGCCGGAGTCAGGTCGATGTAGTCGGTGCATCGATAAATAGAATGCATCTTTTTGCAATACAAACACTCCATGGACTTCGTTGATTTTACAGGTTGGTTTGTATCGAGAACAGCTGACGACAAAGTTGGTCGCTGCAAATTATTTGATTTTGATGAAAATGGTTGACTGGCCTTATTTTGTCCCCGAGTGTACGGTACACTTCTTGTAGTAGTGGAATTTGTAGTACACTCAGACATCTCGAGCACGCGTACGTGTTTTTCAATGAAAGTAATCAAATCGTCGTAGGTAGGAAACTCATTTTGCCCTAACTCCTTTTCTAATTCACGCCTAGTCGCGGGGTCAAGGTTACGCAAAGCGACATAAAACAACAAGAAACCAGATAAATCTTTGATGTTTAAAATCTGCAGGGCTTTAATGTTTTCTTGATATGTCTGTAAGAATTCATTAAGTCCCGAGACAGACTCATTAACTAAAGGTTTGAATTTAAATATTTTATCGAGGTAGGTAGTTGCTAATGCGCGTTTATTTTCATACCGTTTCACTAACGCACCCCATACGATTGGATAGTTATCAGAAGTCACAGGCATGGACTTCACAATAGTTAACGCGGACCCGCTTACCGCCGAGAGTAAATAGTAGAACTTCTCAATATTAGCTATTTGATTACTGTTGTGGATTAAACTAGAAAATGTATCACGAAAGGTGGGCCAGTTTTCGAGTTTACTATCAAAAGGAAAAAGTTCCAATTTAGGTAACCTAGGCTTTACACAGCTGCCCTCCCCTTTCATTGTTACATTAGGCCGGTCTAAGTTCAAACTACTTGAAACACCGCGAATAAAATAGTACAAAGAATCAAAACTTTCGAGTTCTTTATATGACGGCACATATTCGGAATTATATTTCTTTTTTAATAGTGTAATGGCAGTAATACTTTTTTCGAACTTTTCCCGCCATTCGGGCAGGTCATGAATACGGGCATTAAATTCAATTAATAATTCGGGTTTATCACAAACATTTTTAGAAACTTCATACAAGGCCTGTAATCTCAAAAAACACATTTCTTTTGTGGTAATATGTGGTTGAACCAGCTTCTCGTATTCCTCATCGGATTTGATATCATGCTTGGGTGGCATTTTGCAACAAGAAAATTATCACACAACAGAAAAGAAATATGGCGGACGGGCGGCACCGGTCAATTTTACGTAAATAATTTGCAAAAATGACTACTTGAAATAATGTTTGCGGAAATGAAATACACGTTGGATTAGGAGTATAGACACAAAAAAATACGAACTGAATAGGTTTCAGAGCTCTAACTAGTTTAGTTTACTAGATATAAGCAAATTAGTGCACAAAGTTTTATGATACCTACGCCGACAATGAATGTAATTTTACACAGTAAAAATGGGAATTCGTACCAATAAATACGTAAATTAATAGATAATTAGTTGTATTGATTTCGTAACTGGTTAAATCCTGGCTCGATTGACCAAAATGTGTGCTTCGATAGCTTAAAAAGTTTGAATCCTTGAAAAAAAGTATGGCTAGAAATCCTAAGGAAAACTCACCGGTTTTATCCAGGAACCCAGCGTGTCCCGGGACGGGAATTTGTCACAATCACGCACTATGACTTGTAGTGTGGAATAGCACAGTTTTTGGAGTTGATTTGTTAGTTTTGAAACAGTTTTATAATTATTTATTGCGGAGCACGTACGCGCGATACCTCCGTTTTGGCGACAGTAACGCCACGGGTTGATGCGGCGGTGCGCGCAAACTTCCATTTTAGCGGGCTCCCGGTGATGAGGCGGGAGTTTTCAAATTCTAGCCATAGAAAACCCAACAATTATGTTTTGTGAAAATTGGTATCTAATCTAATCCCTATGTATATAATCCCTGTACGACTTTGTATAATAAATGTGGTTATCCACCAAGGATCATCCATCATCCAGTACATCACGATTAGACTTTTTTTTTACTTTTTATTTATTTATTGAATGGTGTTATTGTCTGTCAGGTTCGGAATCAAGGATGGCACAGTGACTTACCAATGTCGTTTTCTCCAATCTGATACTTACAAGAAGAACAAAGCGGCCAATCGGATTGTTGTCACTGAGTTCGCCACTAAAGGTGTTCCTGATCCTTGTCGCTCTATTTTTGATAGGTACTTACTTTTTTTTAACTCTATTATTTTTAAGTACTTACTCTATAGGTAGGCAGGAGCAGAAAAGTTGAGGATCGTGACGATTGTTCGACCGTCTAGCCATGCAATTTATCCAGTTCAGATCCTAGAAGTGTCCTAGAAGAAGTAAATCCTAAGATGTACTCGTAAAAGCTAGGATCTACCGGTAATCCGGCTTTTACAGTAACATATACACATTCTAACTCTAATAACGACTTGGGAGAAGATTGCATTTGCCGAGCATTACCGGGAACAAACTCTTTTTAGAACAAGCTTCGGTTCGGAACTCAAAATCAACTGAGAAAATCGGCCAAAAACACAGCAATTTTCTAATAAAATGTTTTGGACAATGTGTCTTTATAAAGACACATTGTTGAGGAAAAATAGTCCTTGTCTTTCTTTTTCCTTCCTTTACTTAATTTTTTTTTATGGTAAGTTGGTAGGTTCATCCAGCAACGTTTTCAATACCTGGAACAGGATTTTTGCTTTATCAGCATAATGCCAGCATTTTATCAATTTTGTATATAGATTTATAATCAATTGAACAAATACCTAATATTTTCTTCTAGAATTGCGGCAGTATTTGATCCCTCCGAAAATGTTAGCGACAACGCTTTGATATCAATTTATCCATTTGGAGACGAAATCTATGCCTTCACGGAAGTACCAATTCTAACTAAGTGAGAATAGCTCTATCATATTTTTTACATAAATTGAGTAAGTTACGGTACAACTTGGAATAAAAAAAACTTATATCTCTAAGCAGTTTCTAATAGCTTGTAAATGGATTCATTTAACTTTACAGAATAGATCCTGAAACTCTGGAGACTACAGGTCGAAAAAGCCTGATGAATCATCTTATAGTGACGCATACAAGTCATCCACATGTCATGTCTAATGGTAAGAGTTCACTAGTACACAAGGTCAAAAAATCAAGTAATACTTGAATATAACCCCCCTTTTAGACGCCATCAAACTTAGTCACGACGATTTACCCACAAATAAAAATGGAATAGAATAAATTTACAGCTTTAAATATGTTCTATCCTTTTTCAATAGTGTTTGTAAGAAAGGGATAAATTTGGTACGATTTACAACAGAATCGGCACCAATGTACCTACTATTTATTTCAGGTGATGTGTACAATATGGGTATTGCTCTAAACAAAGGCAAGTTACGATATGTCGTTGTGAAATTTCCTCGTGGTAAAAATGGTAAGTATACAAATTGTTACAATTAAGTATATCTTGTAAATTGTAAAGTAAACGAATAATTTATGACATAATTAGCTATTTATTGATTTTCAGGCGAAAAAGGCAGTATGGTTGACGAAGCACAAATTGTGGGCAGCACACATCTACGATGGTTCATACATCCAGTATATATGCACAGTTTTGGTAAAAGCCTTTATCATCTATTTATACATCATTCTCAGAGGAGTTAATAACGACACATTTATTTGCAGATAGGTGTTTTAGATCTGAATTTAATTGTATTTTTTTTTACTGTGAATCCTAAATACGGATACTACTCTTTAGTAGGAATTTTAGAATTGTTGTTCACATTAGAACTGAAACATATATGAAGTAAACATTTAAAAATGATCAGTACGTGGATTACGTAACTTTATTGCAATGAAATTCTGATTGAAATAACCTCTGAATCGGTAGAAATATTACAAAATCGGAAATGGTTCCATTTCTAATGAACCACTGTTTGTATTTGCAGTTATCAGAACGTAAAAAAGATATCAGAAAACCGCTATATTGAACCGATTTCAATTCGAAAATGATTGAAATTTAGTTACGTAATCGCCCTACAGGTAAATCTACGAATAATAATATACTGAAGGATATACCACATCTAGTAAGATGTGGTATATGGTAGCTGAGTTTCTTGCCGGAGGCTTCTCAGTTTAAGTGTATTCCGAAACGGTTGTAAATTCAACTGTATGTACCAATTTAACGTTCATAAGTGCCTTACCAGGGCCTAAACTTAATAAATGCCTTTTTGATTTTGATTTTTTGGTATATCCTTCAGTATATTTATTAGTCAGTAGACAGGACTAATTGAAACTGATTGCTAATGCTCCTTGGTATGTAGCCAACGATACCCTTCATAAAGACCTGGAAATGCTCACAGTTGAGGAAGTGACCAAAAAGATAACTCTTAGCTACAAAAAGAGAATAACCTGCCACCCAAATGAAGAAGCCCAAAAATTAATGTCAGAGACCAATGTCATCAGACGATTAAAAAGGAAAAAGCCCCAAGACCTTCTTTGACCTATGTGGTGAAGGAATTTAATAAAAGGATGCTTTGATGGATGCATACCTTACATGACCTACACATATTTCCACACAAGTTACTGAATGTCCTTTGTGAGACAGATTGTACAGAAAATGGAGTTAAAAAAAAAAAAAAAAAAGTAGACAGGACAGTAGTAGTGTTTAGTCAGTAGACTACGGACCCCAGCTTTTTAAGGCGTTTATAACCTACGTTTCTTTATTGCGTCAAATTATTTCCGTAAATCAGTTTTTTTGGAAGATATTTAAATTAGTTACGGAACGTGGATTCGAAAACAATTATCATTGTTGATGTTCATCAACAAATATTTTTCTCAACGGCCGTTCACCTCAATTTTTTATTTTAATATAAGGATTTTTGAGAGGTAGAGCAAAGCGTTGCGAGCAGCTCGACTCCCCAGTCGAGCTGCTCTTACGTCGCGTCGTGAGTGTTGCATGCAAGCGTCCATATGGCTACGAGAACCGGTTAACATCAGGCTTGGCTTTATGCTTGTTTACCGAATTAGTAGTATAAATAAAAAGTTTTTTTTCAATTCTATGGTATGAATTAACAAAGAGGACTAAAAATTATTGCCGTTAAAATATTAAAGTTCATTTACAAATAATCTGTGAAGCCAAAATCAAAGTCATTTATTCAATTTAGGCCTTAGTTGGGTACTTTTGAAGGTCAAAGCTACCACTGATTCGAAAGTCGGCCTTCGACTGAGGAACCAACAAGAAACTCAGCAAGATAGATAGATAGATAGATAGATAATAATTTATTGTTACACTACAAAAAAAAAACATACAAAAAATCAAAATAATAAAGTGTTACAATGGGCGGCCTTATTATTAAAAGTGATCTCTACCAGGCAACCTTTGGATGGAGGTTACATTTTTAAATATTGTGACCATGGCCCACACTAGAATTGTCTGGTGCCACCCCAGCCCCAGGATTGTATAGGTTTCCACCGGCATCGGATACATCGGCCATCGTTTTTTACGCAAATAGCTACAAACCTATACCCTAAGTATGTTTGGTATTGATAATATATTTCTATTTTTACAACAATAGGTATTTTTTGGAAATATGTGATGTGTGTCCCCGACTATGTCAGTGTCAGATTAGAATTATTTCACTTTTTAATTAATTTTGAAGACGTTTTTTTTTAAACAAAAACTTATTATGTTTTCAACTTATATTTTCAATGTGTTCAAAATAAAATTAATAATTTGAATATGACTCTTACCAACTTGTCGATAAAGTGGGATTTATCGTATCGTAATGCTATCACTGGCTGTTAAGATCGTTCTTTCAAATTAATAATGATTACAGGAATAACGCAGAACTACTTCGTGATGATAGAACAGCCCATGATAGTGTCAGTGCCAAGCGTGGCGTGGTCTCGTCTCAAGAGCAACACCTTCAGCTCCTGCATCAAGTGGTATCCAGAATATGAAGTGAGTTCATTTCCATTGCAGGTGATATAGTAAGAGAGGAAGAGACTCTGTCTTTCTTAAACCTATCTCCCCCAGTTAAGTTGCTCTCTAACAGAGAGCATCTCCACCTTACAGACAAAAAACTTAATGTTGCTTGTGTTGCTGCGCGTGAGTAACAGGCATCATCAGGAGACGCCTCCTCGGAAGGGAGAAAAGAAACTATGGCAATCTTTCCTAGCTTTGTATGAAAATGTTGAGCAAAATAAATGAAGCAGTATTTCTTAAAATAAAGTTCATGTTACAAGTTCCCATAGCAGCTAATCATTAATTTTATTGCCTTAGAAATAAAATAAGAAAGCTGTAATTCCATTCAATATTGCCAGATCTTCTCAGCCTAGTGATCGAAAGAAAACAATACGAGATTTATAACCTAACTTTCCAAACGTTGATTTTCATTCCAGACCCACATAGTGCTAATAAGTCGTGAAAGCGGCGAAGAGTTCAAGAGATTCCGTACGGACACCATATTCTTCATGCACACCATCAACACTTTCGAGCAGGATGGGAAGGTGATCGTTGATCTGTGCACTTATAAGGACGCCAAAATCTTGGACTCTTTGTATATTCACTCTTTGGAGGTAAATTTAATTTTGTTTTATTAAATAATATTATTCGTAATTATTATATTTAGACGATTATAATTCACTAGCTTTGCTCCCACGGTTTCACCCCCTTACCTACCCTACGCTACCCTACGCTACCCTACCCTACGCTACCCGACGCTACCCTACGCTACCCTACGCTACCCTACGCTACCCTACGCTACCCTACGCTACCCTACGCTACCCTACGCTACCCTACGCTACCCTACGCTACCCTACGCTACCCTACGCTACCCTACGCTACCCTACGCTACCCTACGCTACCCTACGCTACCCTACGCTACCCTACGCTACCCTACGCTACCCTACGCTACCCTACGCTACCCTACACTACCCTACCCTACCCTATAAAACGTATCTATGTCCTTCTCCTTAGATCATTTTTGACTAATGTATTAATATATCGTACTTTATGAAGGGCTTGCGTCTGGCCACTGACCCCTCGATAAAGGATTGTTTTGATATTAATATTGTTTCGATTCCGAGTTCAAATGCAGATGGTATTCTCATTTTGTCTCTATGTCAGAATCTAGAAATAAGATGGGCTGAATTAAATGCAGCAAATGCAACCTTCCGAACCGATATTAGAGTCAGACTTTTCATAAGTGCATATAATGTCTATTTGAATAAATGATTTTGAATTTTGATTTTTTTTTGAATAAAGATTTCATTTTGACAATTATAGGTCAAAAACAGATTTTGAATACAAATGCAAGGATTTTTACGATTTACTTAAGTTCTTTTACACACCTTTTTTGTCATGTATTCTATAAGGCCTATACTGAATACAGTAAGGGGCATGAGTCGTGAGCACAGATTGACACCTGCCCAGTAGTTAATGTTCGGTCTGTTTGGCGGAATGAAGACGGGGGGAGCGCCGATTTGCACACAATTGGTTCGTTAGTCGATCCTCATCTATTGGATTCTTGCGTGTCATTTGGCTACTGTGATTTGGGTCAAAAGTGTACATGCGCGAGCTTGGCCCCACTACTGCTTATCTGTGCTCACCATTAGTGCCTCATACTGTACATGACTTTACTTTTAAAGCTGCTGAAATTAATTAATCCGATATTTTCAGACATCTCAAAGCAATGAAGACTATGAAAATTTGTACAGCAGCAGACCCTCAAGGATAGAGGTATCGTTGGACGCACAAGATCTTTCCAAAGTGGAATGCAAGCCTATTGTGGAGTTGTGCTGCGAGATGCCTAGGATAAACTATGATTTTAACGGTACGTAGTAGTTTTGTAGGCACTTTGTAACAGGAAGAGATTTCGAGATGGCATATTTTTGAAACCTATGATGGATTAGTAAATCTCCACCCAGTATAAATGATAGTATTTCACATGTCTATCTTTATTTTTAAGTATTTTTATTTCATTTCAGCACGACCTTATCGTTATTTTTACGCCATTGGTATTGATGTGGAGCATTTCAGTACGGTAAATACTATTAATCGTATATTAGTACACGATTGTGATAGTTACTATAAGTCAATGTATGTTTATTCATTAATTTTCAGATTCTCAAAGTGGATACTATAACCGGTGAGGTTAAAACATGGAGGGAACCTAATTGTTTCCCCAGCGAACCTGTATTTGTGCCTTCGCCCAATTCTGAGGTGACCTAATATAATACCTATAGCTACGCCTATAGTTATCATCTGCCTGCCCTGTTCCCAATCATTTGGGGATGGCGCAATATGTACGCTTCTTCCATTCGTCTCTTCTATCCGTCTTACCAGCATCCACTCCTTTCTTACTCATATCATCTTTCACACAATCCGAATGGACCGGCTTCCTCTTCCCTTATATCCATCCACTTTCACATTCATAACTCTTTTAGTGACAAGGATTAAACATGTCCATACCACGCTGAACGGTTCCCTCTCAACTTTTTTGTCACTGGCGCTACTTTAAAGCTTCCCCTCATATACTTATTTCTTATCTCATTAATTCTTGTCACTCCACACATCCATCTCAACATCCTCATCTCAGCTGCATGCAATCTTCTTTCAGCTGTCTTCTTTACTGCCCAAAATTCCGAACCATACATAAAGACAAGTACCTACAGGCACAACAATACGTTTACCAACTATAGGCTTAACCAGGACTTATACATTTTTCCCTTTAGGTTTAAAGGCATCCGTGGATCACATGGTATTCCTGTTACCTATCGCCATTTCATCCAACCTGAGCTGATTCTCTCCATTTGTGATCCGAGGTACCGAAACTCGGAGCAGACCGGTACTGACACTAATTTTATATAGTATGGATTCTTATATAAAAAATTATGTACTTTTTCAGGACGAAGACGAAGGTGTAATATTGAGTGCACTACTCTGGAATAATGGTCGAGAATGCGAAGTGGCACTGCTAGTGTTGGACGCAAGAACAATGGAAGAAAAGGGTCGAGCACATTTCCATACTCCATCACCAACACCCAAGTGTCTCCATGGATGGTTCTTACCACAAAATAAAGCCGAATTGTTACCGGATAATTAATTGTGTATGTAAATCTTGTGACTTCAAGCCAAGTGTAATATAGGTTATTTAAAATTTTGTAAAGTTAAGTATATGATTTGAATAAATTTTGAAGTTAAATAAAGTACCAAATAACAATATGCATTTTTTCCTTCTTGGTCATTCAATAACATATTTTTTCTAAAACATGACTCAATCAAATATCATTATTTTTGACTAAATTAACAATTTTCTTTGTTTGATTTGTGAATACCATTTAATATCATAAATATCATTTAAAAAATAAATTAAATTATTAAAAGAAACAAAAAACCCGACTGCGTAAAACAAAAAATAACTGAAAAGAGTAAAACAAGCTCTTTAATCTATAGAATTTGGAATATAACTTGAATGTTATGAGGTTTTGCATTCGGGGACAAACCAATAACCTAAGTATGTGTTTTTTTTGTAATATTTGTTTATCCCCGACTGCAATACCCTATAACATTCAAGTTATATTCCAAATTTTATAGATTAAAGAGTTTGTTTTACTCTTTTCAGTTAGTTTTTGTTTTACGCAGTCGGGTTTTTAGGGTTCCGTAGCCAAATGGCAAAAAACGGAACCCTTATAGATTCGTCATGTCTGTCTGTCCGTGTATGTCACAGCCATTTATTTCCGAAACTATAAGAACTATAATGTTGAAACTTGGTAAGTAGATGTATTCTGTGAACCGCATTAAGATTTTTACACAAAAATAGAAAAAAAACAATAAATTTTGGGGGTTCCCCATACTTAGTACTGAAACTCAAATTTTTTTTTTTCCTCAAACCCATAAGTGTGGGGTGTCTATGGATAGGTCTTCAAAAATGATATTGAGGTTTCTAATATCATTTTTTTCTAAACTGAATAGTTTGCGCGAGAGACACTTCCAAAGTGGTAAAATGTGTGTCCCCCCCCCTGTAACTTCTAAAATAAGAGAATGATAAATCTATAAAAAATATATGATGTACATTACGGTGCAAACTTCCACTGAAAATTGGTTTGAACGAGATCTAGTAAGTAGTTTTTTTTTAATAGGTCATAAATTGAAATTAATATCAAATACTCAGGTCTATACTACCATTTACTTATAGACCTACAGGTTTGTACGGAACCCTCGGTGCGCGAGTCTGACTCGCACTTGGCCGGTTTTTTTTCTTTCTTTTAATAATTTAATTTATTTCAAACTTTTTAGTTTAATACAGAATGAGTTGTAAGTATTAGTAAATAAATGAGAGGTACGGTAAAGTAACGCTAACAATCATCGCAATTCTGTGAGTTACGTACGGTAACTGCTCAGCATAGTACCTACTGTCCTTGCATTAAACATGGTTTTTTGTAGTTTACGTCAAAATGGTAGCACAAAAGTATTACAATATATACATATATGGAATGGGCTGTTCACAAGCTTTCATTTGATACCCATATTGTTATAATAACGAAATTTTTGTTTTTAATACCCCTCCTTTTTTCTTATCCGTAAACGCCATATAAAAATAATATACCCTATGACACTCCCACAGTCAAGACGAATCTAACGACACCTCATATGCTTAAATCCATCAAGCCGTTTAGGCTGCAGAGCGTGCCAAAGAAATAGACATACATACATACATACATACATACATACATACATACATACATACATACATACATACATACATACATACATACATACATACATACATACATACACTCGAAAAACATAACCCTCCTTCCGGGTCAGTCGGGAAAAAACCAGCCAAGTGCGAGTCAGACTCGCGCATCGAGGGTTCCGTACAAACCTGTAGGTATATAAGTAAATGGTAGTATAGACCTGAGTATTTGATATGAATTTCAGTTAATGACGTATTAAAAAAAACTACTTACTAGTTACTTACTTACTTACTCGTTCAAACCAATTTTCTGTGGAAGTTTGTATGGTAATGTACATCAATTATATTTTTTTTAGTTTTATCATTATCTTATTTTACAAGTTACAGGGGGGGGGGGGGCATTTTACCACTTTGGAAGTGTCTCTAGCGGAAACTATATAGTTTAGAAAAAAACGGCGATTTCTGAAAAATATTTTTATAAACTTAATCGATCCTGTCTCCGACAAGGATCAAGTCACCATGTGCCAAGTTAGTTTAGGGTGCTAGAAAAGTCACAAATGGAGAAAATCGATTACCATACATTTTGTTGGGAAATTAATCTAACATACTGTAGTGACAGTAGAATGTAAACCAAATAAAGTATCAAGTCTAAATATTAATAAGAAAGAAGCAAATAAAAAAAAACAACAATAAAAGCAAGGTAGTTTGGAAGTACTTACACAACGATCGCGATATTAAGTGCTCGAAATTTTGTCCATTTTGTCAAATACAAAAGATAGCTCGTCTCCGTAATGATTTTGTAGGAGCTAATAAAGTACAATGATGAATTTAAAATTCGTAACGTATTTGTCAGACAGTTTGCATTACTGTGTTACAATTAATTTTCCTAACAAAATGCATGCGAAAAGATTTTTTTCTATTTCTGTCATTTCTAGTACCTTGGAACCTTGGTCTCATAGAGCCCTTTGATCCTTTTCGAAGACAGGATCGAATAAGCTAATAAATCATTTTTCAAAAATCACCGTTTTCTCGCTGACTGTACCTTTTTTCAAAAATCTGTAAATGACGATTGCAATACATCTAAAATTAAAGGACAGTTACTTAAGACCATATTCACGTGGCTTCAGCCCTTAAGGTAGCTGCCCTAACTGATCCGTCTAAAATTTCCATCCTGTATAGAATATTTACATGTTATTGTTATCGTAGTTGGAGTTTGTAAACCTTTATAAAAAAAGAAAACATGTGTATGTATTAAATGTGGAAAAATAAAGGTTCATTCATGTATAATTGCAGACTTACTCCTTATCCGGCTGCTGTCACGCACGGTGCATTCAGTTAGTGTGTCCTCTTACACAAGTATTATCTCCAATTTATAAAAGTTTGTGCGTTTTACGTAAGTATGAAGAAAATTTACCTAGATGTTTTAAAAATATTTACTGCGAATATTATTTTATTTTCGAATAAAATATGAAATTTCAGTATGAAATTGCCGTTATATTGAAAAATTCATGCCTACACCATTATTGTGTTTTTTTTTACTTTTAACTACTAATCATACAGATAAATATTACTATAGTAAGTAATGGCTAGTATTTAACGACGACAAAAAAGTTTCCTTTTGTATATTAAAAAAAAAACCAATTCTAATAAAAAAGACTGAGTGCACGGCAAAATGTTTACTACAAATTATTATTATTCTAGCACAGATTCTAGCAACAATTTAAGTTCGCTAACGCTACTTAAATTTGAGGTGTTGTATGGGATATTGCCTATACATAGAATTATACAGAATTTAAATTCTTTTTATTGTGTACAAACTTGGAACAACTTACAACTTAGCGCTCGCCAGCCGCTACCGTGGCACCGCTCCCTTTGCTCACTCGGTTCGCGCGCGGTATTGTAACAGTTCCAACCTAACCTAGCTTTATTTGGAGGTGGAGCGGTTCTGGGTGGTAAAAAAAAATGTATGTACGCCCTAGTTAATTTGATGCTGATAGGGTGGGTGGTAGCCAGTCAAAGTACCCTACCACCATGCTATGCTCATTTTAGGATTCGAACTCGGGACCTTCGTCTAGGCATCCGACGTAATTATCACTGAGCTATCATCACCTCAAACTGTGATTAAATCAAACAAGCTCAGTAACCATGTAAATTTATTATCATAATGAGATCTTCTAGAGGTTTTATTGCGCATTTTAAGGATAGTTATGTTCTTTGATGATTCATAGTTAGCTTGTTTGAAAAACAGTTTCAACGTTAACCTATAATTAGAATATTAATAAACATCCACTGAATGCAAAAATTGCATGTATTTCAAGCCATTCGCGTTGGTAGGTCTCAGTGGTATGGAAGGTTATGGATACAAATTCTACAATGAGCTTAAACTTTCTGATAGAAAACATCGTGAGGAGACCATAGCACGGTGGTGGGGACTTAAGGGTAGTACCCACATGTCTGGCTACCACCTTAAAAATCTGTCGCCAAATACCTTCCTGTGTGTTTCGATAGCTGACCTTGAGAGTCAGTTATTTATATAGGTAGGCTTTATGTGTTGCGTCCATGGTTGGCGAACCGAGCACGAGCCGAGCCACGAACGAGCACACTGCGAGCACGATTCTCGTAGCGTGGACGGGCTTGCGAGCCTCGAACGAGCATTCGTAGCGTGCTCGACTGCGCTCCGCCCGATTGTCAGTTTTTTCACGAACACAGGGATTGGCAACACGCTCGTTGTAGGCTCGTTTGAAATCGCGAGCAACGAACGAATCCTGTTCGTTCGAGGCTCAGCTCGTGCTCGCTTCGCGTAGCATGAACGCACCAATGTGCTACTAAATTCGGCCACATTATCACTAAACATGGTGAGATTAGGGTCAAACATAGGCTTATGCTATACACAGCTAAAAGAATAAAGCGTTTCAGCATTCTAAATAAGTCTATTTTGTAAACATTGCTCGGTCGAAATCGTCATATTAGTTAATTAACCGACGAAAAAACGGAGGAGGTTTACAAGTCGACGCGTATATATTTTTTTTTTCTATGTATGATGATCACGCATAACTTTTGACAGATTAGTCCGATTTTTAACCGACGAAAAAACGGAGGAGGTTTACAAGTCGACGCGTATTTTTTTTTTATATGTATTTTCACGCATAATTTTTGACAGAGTAGTCCGATTTTAATAATTTATTTTTTATTGGATAGGGTATACCTCGAAGGTGGTCCCATATAAATATGGATAAAAAATACCTACCCTAAGGATGGGGAAATAGGGATGATTTATTGTTCACTCACAGATTTTAATGCTGAGTTGTGTATTACATCAAAAGAAATAAAAAATTAAGCATGTAGTAATTAGTAGAGTGTCCCCGACTGCAAAACCTTATAAAATTCAAGTTATATTCAAAATTATTTTTTGCTTTTCAGTTTTTTCGGTGGTTTATTTTTTGTTAAAAAGTTTTTATTTTAATACAGATAGAAGATGGCCGAACTTGAAAATAAGTTGTACCCGAACTGTGATGTGGGCATATTTCTGAGGACATGCGAAGATGAAGTCATCAAACCTTTGAGTGGAAATGTTACAGGTATATTATACAACCTTGAACGATTTAACTTCTAAATCGTTCAAGGTTGTACATACGAAAGGGATGAAGACTACAGACTAGACTAGACTCTGTCGAAAAAGTTTCAGCTCAAAATAAATTACTCAAAAATCACTTATGAAAAGTCTGCTTCTAATACTCTAATACCGGTTCCGAAGGTTGCATTTGCTGAGAAGAGCCGGCAATAAACTCAGCAATTACTCTTTTCAAAACAAGCTTAGATTCTTTACATAATATTTACATTCTAATAGCACTGAAAATAATTGCATGCGCCGGCGCGGCGGCAAAATTACAAAGTAGACTGAATAAATAAAGTAAATAAATAGCAAACTTAAGCAGACCAGCCCCCACAAGCAGCACCTGTTCACACATGTGACCTGCTAATATTATTATAAATCATCTTCGTCTTCGTCCCAAAGAAGTTCTGTACGTTTATTGATATACGGATATACCAATGTGCTGCCGATAGATTTTTAACTTGAATGTCATTTGAATAGTTTTTCTCTAAAGATTTAACATAATGATATTAATTCATCAGGTGAAATACCGGAATGGCTCACCGGCAATCTTCTACGAAATGGGCCTGGTGCACTTCAAGTAGGCTCCATGCGTTACGAACACATATTTGATTGTCCCGCACTACTACATAGGTGAGTATGTTATCTAATCAAGTTATATTTATAGAATATCAATATCTAGGAAAAAGATTATTTCTTTTGTTGAAAAAGTTAAAAAAGTATTATTTGCTACGAATCTGTAGCTCTGCCGTAGACTCCGTCGTAGCACAGAGTATATGCACTAACAGTCGATCGACTTATGTATTTGCGTAGGATACCCATGGGAGATATGTGGGGAGACGAGCGCCCCAGGTCGGCGAATAACATCTCAGTACAGTATGTGTTCTTTGGTTCGAAAGGCTGTTACGTGTAAGATTTTAACTTCAAAATGGTGTACATGAACTGTTTTATTATTAGATATGTGGTGTGAATTGAAGTGTTAAGGTATTTAATGTCTATGTACGTCTTCGTTATAATAAATGTGGTATTGAGTATGTTTTGTTTATTGAGTGGTGTTATTGTCTGTCAGGTTCGCAATCAAGGATGGCACAGTGACTTACCAATGTCGTTTTCTCCAATCTGATACTTACAAGAAGAACAAAGCGGCCAATCGGATTGTTGTCACTGAATTCGCTACTAAAGGAGTTCCTGATCCTTGTCGCACTATTTTTGACAGGTATACTGACTACTTTTTAACTCTATCATTCTTAGGATGGCAGGTTGCACGCCATAGGTGGAAATGATAAGGATTGTGACGGTAATTCGACCAGCTATCATGAGTAGAGAGGGAGCAAGCGGGGCGAGATCTACCGACGTCACGCGACATGATGGACACATGTTATAGGAGATTTGTTCTTTAGTGAATAGACTTTACCAATTTCATCCATCTTTTTTTTTTGGATTCTAGCAACGTTTTCAGTCTGGCAGGATTTTTACTTTACCAGCGCAATCCCAGCATTTTATCATTTTTTTTAAGAAATTTATACTTAACTAGCTGCCCGGCGCGACTTCGTTCACGTAATACCCTACCCTACATTTAAACCTTCCCCGGACTTCCACGAATAGTTCAAACATAAAATTAGCCAAATCGGTCCAGCCGTTCTCGAGTTTTAGCGAGACTAACGAACAGCAATTCATTTTTATATATATAGATAATACATTTTCTTCCAGAATTGCGGCAGTATTTGATCCCTCCGAAAAAATGAGTGACAACGCGTTGATATCCATTTATCCATTTGGAGACGAAGTCTATGCCTTTACGGAAGTACCAATTTTAACTAAGTGAGATTACTTTTATATTTTTTGTGTTAAAACCTGAACCTTAAAAGGAAAAAACGGAACCCTTATAGGATCACTCTGGTGTCCGTCCGTCCGTCTGTCACTGGAAGACCGAGCAACGTAGAAACTTGAAAGGCATAGTGCTAGATCTTGACGACGGCGCGCATATATATTTTCCTCATAAAAATATTAATAAAATCTGATTTTAGATTAATTTCGGAAGTCAGTTTGGGTAAAAAAAAATGTTTAAAGAAGAAAAAAGTTAAACCAACAAATCGTAAGGATATATTTTTTCAATTTGATGCTTATTCGTCATAACGATACAGCTAAAATGTGAAAAAAATGACTGTTCCCCTCCCTGTTCTCCTAGGTTTCAATTTTTTTTTTTATTTAATAGTTTTAGTAGATATTAAGCTGTCAATCGATCATGGGATTTTCTTATATAGCCGTGAACGCGCAGGCTTGTGTCTTAGTAGGTTTGAAATGGACTAGGTTTAGTCGACCTCAATCGGAGACACTAGTTAGTGAACTCACGATTTAAGATACAAGCCGTTCGGGGCTTTTTTCCACCACGGAACCACGAGGGATATTTGTATGGCCCCAGTAATGAGTGTCCCCTGTATTGTCATCCGCTTAGCAATGAATGCCTTCAATAGACATCAGTGTTATGTATGAGGAACAGTGTTGAGGACAGCACAGAGCCTTGCGACATGCTGGCATTTATGTCCAAAGTAGCTACCGTCAACGACAGCTCTTATACATCTGCTGGTCAGAAAGCTTGCGACCCATTTGCATAATCTCTCGGGGAAGCCCGTTTGCTGCTTTGTTTTTTTTATTGGGAAAGTAAACTTAGGACCCCTAACTCACGTTTTAACCGGCTAAAATAAAAGGAGGAGGATCTCAATTCGGTTGTAAGTTTTTTTTTGTTATATTTTTAATGTTTGTTACCACAGAAGTTTTCAGCACTCCGTCATTTATTAACCGATTTAGAAAATTTCTTTTTTTGTTTGGAAGGACTTACCGTTTGGTCCAGTCCAGGATTTGATAACTTTTTTAGTACACTTTGATTTGTATAACAGTTTTTATTTTAGTACGGCCCGAACCCTAATTTAGTGAGTCTGATTCGCTCTTGACCGATTATTTTACACAAGTTGAGTAAGTTACGGTTCATCATTGAATTAAAAAATTAGGATATACTAGCTGTGCCCGCGGTTTCACCCGCGTTCTCGAGATAAAAAGTAGCGTATGTCCTTTATCGCTTTAAAACTGTAATGTACGTACATATCATGTAACATTTGAAGACTAATAAATAACTAAATAATAACTTGTAAATGGATTTATTTAACTTTACAGAATAGATCCTGAAACTCTGGAGACTACAGGTCGAAAGAGCCTGATGAATCATCTTATAGTGACGCATACCAGTCATCCACATGTCATGTCTAATGGTAAGAGCTAACTGGTGCACAAGGTCGAAAAATCAACTTGAGTATATACCATCAAAATTGGTTACTACTATTTACTAGTAAATGAAAATTACATAGACTAAGTTACGTAGGCTTTCAATATTTTATATCCTTTTTTAATGTTTGCAAGAAAGAGATAACCTGGGACTAAATAATTATCCTGGTACATTCCTCACACACGGTCATCTGATCCCAAACTAAGCAGAGCTTGTACTATGGAACCAGATAACTGATATAATACATACTACTACTACTACTACTTTTTGTTTGAAAATAAATTTATACATAACTGCACCCAGACTCAGGAGATGCAGTGCACCCAAATAAATGTCTTGGGTGGGACCAACCCACGACTTGGGACATGATAGGTGGAATCACTTCAACTGGCCCGTCATGATGAAAGTTAGTATGACTTACATTAGGACCGGCACCAATGTACCTACTATTTATTTTAGGTGATGTGTACAATATGGGTATTGCTCTGAAGAAAGGTAAGTTACGACATGTCGTTGTGAAATTTCCTCGTGGTAAATATGGTAAATATATTTAATTAAATCTGTTAATTAAATGTAAATTGTAAACGAATAATTATTAAATAGCTATTTATTGATTTTCAGGTGAAAAGGGCAGTATGGTTGACGAAGCACAAATTGTGGGCAGCACACATCTACGATGGTTCATACATCCGGCTTACATGCACAGTTTTGGTAAAGCCTATTATCATTTTCAGATAATGATTAGCTAAATGTACGAATTAAAATACTGAAGGATGTAGGACTATATATTATCGTCGTTCTTACTCCGGCACTCCGGTTTTTTTATGCATTTATTACTCGTCGCTTATTGTGTGTATTATCTTTTTTGCGTTTAGTTTTTTTAGTTTTATTAATTAAATGATCAGTTATTTTTGGTAAATATTAAATTACTTTCGGAACTGCAAAAAATATCATTGTTGATCATCAAAATATATTTTTGTCACCAGTCGTACGTAACCTCTACTTTTTTTGCAAGGTTTGTTTTTAATCTTTTTTTAAGGTTCGTTTTTAGTCTTTAAATATTAGTTTTTTTTTTATACCACTGAGGTGGCAAACAAGCATACGGCCCGCCTGATGGTGAGCAGTTACCGTAGCTTTTGGACGCTTGCAAAACCAGGGGTATCACTCGCGCGTTGCCGAACCTAAAGAAACCTCTAAGAAAGAAAGGTATATTTAAAGACTTACTTGGAACTTTGAGTTGGAAAAGATCTTGGTTAACCTTTTCCTAAAAAGCCTTATGTTGTTTTCGTCTTTTTACTTTCAAATATTTTTTTGCAATAGGTACTGTTTTATCGATTACTTGTCGATTAATGCCCGGTTTCTATAAACAAAAACGAATAGTTTCGCTTACCAATGGTTGGTTTTTTTATTGCCAAACTGGGCATATAGATCATTTCGTAAGCTAATTTTACCTGCGATAGCTACTTCCATATGGGAGGGTCTGCTATGCAAAGCTTTGAGGTCTTTGCTTCATTATTAGTAAAGATATGAGTCTTGATTTTAACCGATAATGGTCCGTAAATTAGAGGAATCGGCCATAAGTGGGATTCTATATATCGTATCACAATGCAAACATTTTGCCCAACAAAACTCGGTAGAGTAAGCTTGGAACTCCATAATTTTTACCATCACTATTTTTGTCACCTTTATTCTCGCAAATAAATTATTTTCATTTTTCATTCGCTGAATGTAAACATGGGTCTTTCAAACTCAGAATCATTACAGGAATAACGCAGAACTACTTCGTGATGATAGAACAGCCCATGATAGTGTCAGTGCCAAGCGTGACGTGGTCTCAACTCAACAATAACCCCTTCACCTCCTGCATCAAGTGGTATCCAGAATATGAAGTGAGTTCAATTCCATTGCGGATGATTTAGTCATTTCTGGAAGCATTTTTCTCTTGCTTGTGTCCTGTCATTAACATTTATCCATATTAGCTACAGCCAATATGCAGGCAAACTTTAACTTATTTACCCTTGGAAATAAAACGAGGAAGGATATCATTCGATAAAATACTTCCAGACCTCAAACAGGACAACTTTCAAAAATGATTTTAATTTCAGACCCACATAGTGCTAATAAGTCGTGAAAGCGGTAAAGTGTTCAAGAGATTCCGTACGGACACAATATTCTTCATGCACACCATCAACACTTTCGAGCAGGATGGGAAGGTGATCGTTGATCTGTGTACTTACAAGGACGCCAAAATCTTGGACTATTTGTATATTCACGCTATGGAGGTAGTTTTATTTTATCTAATAATAAATAATTTATCAAATGCTCCGTCTAGTAAAAATCTCAATTTCCGGGATCTTTGTGATCTTACTGCTTTTCAGATATCAAAGCTAGTATTATTATAATCGTTTAACTTACTTTTCTACAAAAATAAAACTTTACTACATAAAGCATTTACTTATAAACCTGCTAAAATGAATAATTCCGTAATTTTCAGACATCTCAAAGCAATGAAGATTATGCAGATTTATTCCGCAGCAGACCCTCAAGGATAGAGGTATCGTTGGATGCACCAGATCTTTCCAAAGTGGAATGCAAGCCTATTATGGATTTGTGCTGCGAGATGCCTAGGATAAACTATGATTTTAACGGTAGCCAGTTTTGTTAACACACATCAAGGACACATATAAGTGACAGTTCTTCTATTTGATTACATTTATGAGTTTATATTTTTTTCAGCACGCCCTTATCGTTATTTTTACGCTATCAGTATGGAAAATTTCAGTACGGTAAATATATTATTAATTGTATGTTAGTATACGATTGTGATATATAATATAATGCAATTTATTTTTCAGATTCTCAAAGTGGATACTATATCTGGTGAGGTTAAAACATGGAGGGAACCTAATTGTTTCCCCAGCGAACCTGTATTTGTGCCTTCACCACAATATACCACCATAAATATCTTAATATCATTAAAACTATGAGCATAAATAATTACCAATCAACTTTTCTGTCAAACTAAGTAAATTCTACTACAATATAATAACAGTAAGTGTAACATCAAGCTGCACCCGTGTCTATACATTGAGGTTAATGACTCAATAAATAACGTACAACCTCTTAAGTAAACTAATTCCTCTAATTACAACGGAGAAGCGCAAGAAAACTTTCACGTTTTCTTATAATTAACCTTTTTCTACGTGTCTTAATGATCATAATAAGATTTACAATAACTCTTATAAGTAATTCAAAAGCCTATTACCATTTCATCTAAAATTTGTCGAAATGAGCTTGTTAGCGATTAGCCAGCATTTTGCACCAATTTTAGTTGATCTGAGTTGATTTTTTCAGGACGAAGACGATGGTGTAATATTATGTGCACTACTCTGGAATAATGGTCGAGAATGCGAAGTGGCACTGTTAGTGTTGGACGCAAGAACAATGGAAGAAAAGGGTCGAGCACATTTTCATACTCCATCACCAACACCCAAGTGTTTCCATGGATGGTTCTTACCACAAGATAAAACCTATTAAGATTGGTGTGGGAAGTAAAATAAGAAGGAATTGAATTGTTACAAAAGTGATGCAATACCGTAAATCTTGTGACATCAATTAGGACCGAGGGGGAGGTTATCGCCAAGTATATATCAAGATATATTAATAAGTTAATTATAAGAATATCATTTGAGTTCATATCATTTTGCATTTTTTTATGGCTTATGTTTAACGAACCACTAGAATTAGTAAAATGTAATGGTAAAAAAATAACTTTAAATTACCAAAAAATAGTAAATGATCACTAAAATTAACCACCATTTTAACGTGAAATTAGAACCCAAATTATGATTGTTTATTCCAAAAATAGATAACTACCACCAAAAATGTAAGCACAAACTTGGATCTAGCGCTCGCCGGCCTTTGCCGCGGCCCCCTTTTTCTATTTCATAAATTCGTAGCTATGACTAACTAACATAATGTTCACTGTTCACCCATAAGGCCTTCAGCATATTGACCTACAAACACACTCGGTCACTTTTCGGTACACTTTCGGTTCGATAATAGATAACGGTTATAAGCTAATAGTTATTTTTCAATATTTGCCTATGAGGCATGCTATAGTATCGCGGGTATTAGGACACCATTAGCAAATCTAAACATTGCAAAAGTTGTAAGATATCTGCATACAGTCAATCAAACAGAGATTTGCGAAAATAATATTATCCCAGCTTCAGTTATTTGACAGGTTCTCTAATTCAGGATTGTCGAAACATGTTGGTATTATTCGATAATAATTATTACCTATCGCTAAAATTGAAGCGCTCGTGGTGTAGCATGATAAGCCATTTTAATCAATCGCCAAGATAGGCTACCACCGTCGTGGTCGGTACCTGGATGGGTGACCGCCTAGTGGTATTTCAAATCGAGCGTTTCGGCACGTAAAGCCGTTGGTCCCGGTTATCACTTAATTGTGATAGTCGTTAAGCTAGTTAGAGGCCTTCTAGGCGGCTTGAAAAACTCCAACAGTAGGTTGACCACTAGCCTACCGAGCACCGATCCGCAGTAGGCACGCGTGGTGAAGTATCTGCCCATTCCCTTTCACCCCGATTTGTGAAAGGAAGCATGTGCTCAGCAGTGGGACATTATAGGCTGATGATGATGATATCGCTAAATCCTTTAAGTATCTATATTTTGGTAATGTTTGTTGATTGTCCTATAAAACCAGGACAAAATAGCTATTTTGATCAATAACTTCCTTAATTTCCATCAGTGACGTATTATCTAATAATGATTCTATTAAACCTACTACACACTCTTGTTACTGTGCAAACATTTAATATACCATTAAACGGCCATTAGACAAACAACGTCCACGCTGTACTTGCGCCTTGTTTCATTAGTTCTCCGCCTGTAAGGGGAGCAACATTCAGCTCCTGAAGAAAATTGCGCGCATACAATGCTGAACGATACGGGAATCTATAATGAGTTCGATTTAAAAGTGTGGTCGAATTTTTTGGAGACAGTACTCAGTGAAGAGTCTTTCTGGGCTCCAATGGCGTTCGCTATTATGAATCTCATCATCTTCGTGGTCGGTCTAGTCGGGAACCTGGTGACCTGCATTGTGATCTACTGCGATAAGACCATGCACACTGCCACCAACTATTACCTGTTCAACTTAGCCGTATCAGACTTAATAGTCACATTCGCAATCTTACTTGAAGTGAATGAGCATCTAGACAGGTCGTTCCAGTTTATACACTACAGTTTTGGTCCTCTGGCATGTAAGATACATTTTTTCTCAATAGTAACCTTATGGAATAACAGCATCTTGACAATGACGGCGTTGGCGATTGAGCGGTACTTGGCAATTTGCTACCCACTGTTGCTGAAGTCTGCACCTGTTTGGCGAAGAGTGATGAAGATAATTGTATTTATTTGGATAATAGCAATCGCTGAGACTGTGCCGGAGCTGTGGACGGTGGATTTAATAAGGACTAAGAAGGCAGCTATATGTTACACAGTGCCTACTCCAATGGCAAGAGTCATAAACGGAGTGTTGGCGCTGTTGACTTTTGTAATACCACTTGGAATCATGATTTTCGTGTATTCAATGATAGCGTTTAAAATCAACGTGACACAGAGGAATAATTCGAAGGATAATGTGTTTAATCAAAGGGATAACAGAAGTAAAATTAATAAACTGATTGGTAAGTAAAAAAATGCTTTTCGGACATAATTAGTTGATTAACAGAAGAAAGTGGGTAATTTGTTTCTTATCATGTAACAATGTTATATTTGTAAATAATCTGTATGATAATTTTTAGGGCCCTTTTTCTAAGCCTACACAATCTGTCTGTCTGTCCCAGGGTCGGCCTATTACGTTTAAAGAGTTATTTTGTCAGGTAGCCAGTTGAAATGTTTATGTTAATTTGTAACATGTGTTTGTGTTTACTTACTATGGCCTCTATCATGGCAAATATAATTATACCAAGTCAAAATACACTAATGGCTCTATATTAATGTAATTGGGGCTTTTTTATATCTGTTCTTAATAACCTGTTGCTATGCTATAAGAAAACGATTAAATTGTGCCTATTAATTATTTTCTACCAAAATTGCCCAGTAGAGTCACCGAACCAAACATTCCGTTGGTTTTATTATTACTATATGGAATCTTCCGTACGCAAGTCTCTAAAATGGCTGGTGTGTTAAAGAATATCTCTCTCTATATTCAGTTGTTAGGGATGGAAAGTATGGATAAGTCTTATTTATTATTGTGATATCATCAGCAGCGCTGACGGTATCATTCCTGGTGTGCTGGCTGCCGTTCTTCATCCTCAGAGCCATGATATTCACCTTCGACGCGAGACAACTTATGCGACTTAATCAGGTAGGTACTGTCGGGTTAGCCATGCTGAACAACTTTTAATATGGGACAAACACAAATATGTTATCTCGAAATCTACACCCGGTATATGATCCCTATCCGTGTCACGTATCAGGCTCTTTTTTTATTTCGACAATGTAAAAATGTTTAAAGCAGTTTTAATTGTATTTTTGTACTTTTTTATAAACCTGTGTTTGACCGCAATCTCTCTACGGTACGTAATGATGTGGCACAATGTAGTAAGCACACAAAGCCTAGAAGGAACTGGCTCTCAAGTGCAGCTATCGGAACATACCCGATAGTTGCTTGGCGACAAATTTGCACAAGACGCCGGGAAAATTTTCACCCGTACGTTGTTGACATACCGAAAATACGGACACAGCATTTTGCATCCTCATTTATAATGCGGACAGCAAGGGAGTGGAACTTGCTTCCGGCGTCTGTGTTTCCTGACGCCTACAATCTAGGAACTTTCAAGGCCAGAGTGAATAGGTTTCTTCTGGGTAAGCGTGTTTCATCTTAGGCTTCGTCATCGCCCCTTATGGGCGGGTCAGTGGCCAAACGCAAGCCCATTTAATTAAAAAAAAAAAAAAAAAAGCTTGAGGGTGATGAGGAGGTTGGGCACGATGTTTTCCTTCACCGAAAGCTTAAGCTCATTGTAGAATTCAAACCCAGGACCTTCATGTCCACATTCGACGACACTGCCAATCTATTACTATATGATATGTCATTATCGCGTTGTTTTAGTGGTTCTGCAGTGCGTACAGGATTGCTTCAGTCAACGGTTGGTTCAGTATAGTTCTCAACCCGCTCCTCTTCAGTCTGATGTCCACAAAGTTTAGGAAATCACTTAAGGTATGTAATTATAATAAATATTATGTAATTTTTTATGTTTTTTTTATTAGCTTCACCTGTATGTATGTAATGGAATCTTCAAACTCAATTTTCATCGACTTCAAAATGTCTGATTACACGACAATACAATCATTTGGTACCATCGTTAATACTTTTGAGTTATTCCGTTTACGTCGCGCGTAGCTCTACTTCGCGTTCCTTCTACGGTGATTCCGCCTACGTCGAGTCTTCCTACCGTGCGTGTCAAATCGCGATTTGACATAAAAGTTAGTTCTTTTTAAACTATAATTTTAGATTATTTCAACACATTTGCCACCCCTACATAACCCGCGTTACCGATCCAAGGGATCTCATGTTTTGTCGGTATTGCATTGTAGTTTTTATTCCAGGGTATGATCTATCTTTTCAAAATCTGTTCAGCCATCTTTTTTTCTCTCCTTAATTTCTGTTACTTTCTTATTTACAGTCATTATGGGATAGGAAAGTGAGGAGAAGACATCAGGAAATTCATAGAGCAACCGTCGTGTAACAATATGATACTGGACTTGAACATTACATGCAATAAGGATGTCAGGATAAACAGACAGCATAAAGTTACCTTAACGTTACTTTTTGTTTATTTTTTTTTGGATTTAATAGCTTCCACAGAATACTAATATAAATAATGTTGTCAGTTAATAAAGGAAATGTTTAAAAAATCAACGAAAAATGTTTAATAGTTACAAATGTCAACAAAAAACTGTAAGTACAGTCCTACAAACTTATCTGAGCCGTGGCTCTACCGCGTAACTTTGGTGGTAATAGTAACGAACACCATTAATTATTTCATCCAATGACGCGCACGCGGTATGACGCGAAGATGACCATTCGTGGGCCCTGATTGAATGAAATTCATTAATGGTGTTCGTTACGATTACCACCATAGTTACGCGATAGAGCCCCCGGTGGTCAAAAGAGGAACTAACGACGCCATTTCGAAATGTCAATCACCATTGATCAAAGAGAATATAAACACTACGTACATTGGTTGTTTGCTCCACCAAATGCGATGAAAGCGACTCTCTCTTAGGGCCAGATAATCTTTTGGCACTATACTGTGCGGTTTCAATGGAGTTTCTTATCACGGACGTTCAGGCTGTCCGCCAGGCAGGCGAGCATGGGGTTCTTCAAAAAGGGTGTGAAGAGATTTTTGCAGGGTCGGCAGAGCGAGTATATTGCCCCTGCTGTTGCAAGCGTCCAAGGCTACCGTAACCGCTTACCATCAGTCGGGCCGTATGCTTGTGTGCTTCTAGTGGTATACAAAATAAACCTTGTTTTGTGTATAAATATGCAATATCGCTAATAATATAAGGTCCTACTAGATTTACTAGATGTGATAATTGCTGTGTGGGAGCAACGTTAAACACACTAGTTAGCTAATAACAGACTAATTAATTAGTAGATACACACTACACCAACTACACATAGAAGTTAATCGAATTAAGTTGTTCCATTAGTCTGAAAATTACCACGAAATTTGATATACTTCAAACAACATCAGAATTGCTTTGATCCACGTTTTGACATGTTTTAATCATGGTGTTAGCACGTGTTTGTTTATTAGGAGTGCATAATGGAGTTTTCACCATATTCTTCATCTTAGGCTTTGATTAAGGATACATCCAGATAGAGTGTCGCAGTTGTGCACGCGTCGATAAAAATACGCTCTAACTGTTAGAGGCTAAATCAAATAAAAATAAATAAAAATGCCAAATAATGATCAATATTTAAATTTCTCCCGATTTTAATTGGATTATTTTAACAACTACTATCATTATGAACGTCATTATGACAAGCAGAATGACGCAGAGGGAGCGTAAAACGTAGCTGTTACGCGCAGCAGCCTCTAAAAGTTGGCCTGTTTTGTATATTAGTGTAGTATGGCGACGTTCTTTCTAGGTATATTTATTTCTATGATCTTAGGTTTAACTGGCAATCTGTTAGGAAATTTCCTCGCACATTTTCACAATTCATTGCTATAAGACGATTTTGATGCGATGATGGCTCAGTGGTAATGACGTCGAATACCGTGACGTAGGTCATGGATTCCAATGATCTTGAGCTTTCGGTAAAGGAAAACATCGTGAGGAAACCTTCGCACGGTGGAAGAGTAGGTAGTAACCTCAGTTGAAAATCTGCCGTCGAGCACCTAGCGGTGTTCAAGCAATTGCACATAAGAGCTAAAAGTTGGTTTCTACTAGAAACCAACTTTCTAGGCTTTATATGTGATGGGAACACATTAGCAATCTCCTAGTGTTTTTAATTTCCAGACAACGTCGATCATTTCGCTGTCGTCCAGTCAAGACCCACGTAGACGAAGCATTCTTAATTTAACCGGGTAAAACAGTTTTTTTTAAACCAACAAAGAGTTTCACACATTTTCTTAAATAAATAAAGGTTTGAAGATTTTGGTCTACTTTTCGGGCAACAATTTGTTTTTTTTCTCATCTCACAATGTATCCTTTAACAGTGTAACGAAAAGGGTATATTCGTATACATTCGAAAGGGGTGAAGACTACATCAGACTCTCTATAAAAGGTTTTAACTCAAAATAAATCACCCAAAAATTCATACCAAAGTTTATTGAATTAAAATCATAATCCACATGTCACCAATGAGGGAAACTTTCTGGAATGACTTGACGACTAATCACCAACCCGTTACAATAATAATAAATAAAAATAATACTTTTTGGCATACATATTTTAAGTGCATGTCCTATAATAGGCAAGGGTATCTTCGCCAACAATCTTCCAGTGTAGGAACATCTCTCATATAAATAGTAAACAAAGAGTAATGCACAAAAAACGAGCAACAACGTTGAAAACATTGCGTGAGACGGATGACTGAGCCAATATTGAATTCTGGAAACTATTTATGCTCTTCTACGCTCGACACGTATTAGTTTTTTTCTGTCATACAAACTTTAAGTACATATAGGTACTACAATTATTTGTTAGGGAATTCTTCTGTGTGGATTATTGATTCGTTGGCTTGATTGATTTATTTAACATATTTAAGTTCTTCGAGTGTATGCATGTATGTTATATACGGTGACTTTTTAATCGTTTTTTCGCTTGAACAAACGTTTTTCAGACCATGATCTACTAACATTCTATAACATCAAATGAAAAAAAAATAGTCAAATTGGTTTTGGAAAAGCCAAGCAGAAACAGCCAGCCAGATGGGTACTACAAAGTACCCTACCACCGTGCTAAGGTTTCCTCACGATGCTTTCCTTCACCGAAAGCTTATTATAGGATTCGAACCCGGTACCTTCGTCTCGATATCCAACGTCACTAGCACTGAGCTATCATCGACTTAAACCAGTATGTCTATATGTATGGCACGCTCTTCAGCCTAAACGGCTTGAAGGATTTAAACATATGAGGTGTCATTTACTTACTAATAAATAACTGAAAAACTCATCTACTATATAAAAATAAGTCGGGTTTTCCTTCCTGACGCTATAACTCCAGAACGCACGAACCGATTTCCACGGTTTTGCATTCGTTGGAAAGGTCTCGGGCTCCGTGAGGTTTATAGCAAAGAAAATTCAGGTAGGGTAGGGTAGGGTAGGGTAGGGTAGGGTAGGGTAGGGTAGGGTAGGGTAGGGTGAGGTAGGGTAGCACCATAGGGTAGGGTAGCACCACGCGAACGAAGTCGCGCCGGGCAGCTAGTTCATTAATAAAACTAAAAAGTCCGAAATAAATTATTTTATTACAAGTAAAAAAAAAACTACTGCGTAAAACAAAAATTAACTGAAAAGAGAAAATAAGCTCGATCGATAATCGAATTTAAATCCGTAAGATGAATATAAAATATGACTAGAAAATGTAAATACAACGTAGGTATATAATATTGCTAAATTTTGTTAGTTGTCAAAAGCTTATCAAAAATAGCTCATGGTACAAACCATTGAACCATTCTGATAAATTATTTTAAGTGCGAGAGAGGTATGGATGAGTGACAGAGACAGCGGCGGCGTAAGACCTAAAAGTGTCAATGTTCCTAAAATCATGAGGTGAGTCACAGTAATTATTATGGAACAAAAATAAAAGGTTTTTTAAATGTAGGTAATAATAATTTAATTTAATTTAAATTTTTACATGACTTTGGTCACGTCATTTTTCCTTCTGCAAAATCGTACGTAAATAGGATGGCTGGGCCTCAGCACGATATCACAGATATAGTGGATATCCTCGTCCTTAGTGACAGGCTCAAGGCGGAACCTTCTCAATAGACCAGACATCATGGTCTTCAACTCCAACATGGCAAACTTTTGACCTGAAACAAATGTACTTTCTATTTCAAATTGTAACGGAGATTCCAAAAAAATTTAGGAAGCTATCCCCGAGTATTATAGGCTACTTTTTATCTCGAGAACGCGGGTGAAACCGCGGGGGACAGCTAGTTTAACTAAAATACTGATTAAATGATCTAGTAAATAATGTCACATTTTTTACTATTACAGTAAGGTGTTGTTATTTTTTTCTTTTCTATTATTTCCGAACGTGTGGCCCGTAGCATTTGCTGCTTGGCTAATAATGGTACAGGTAGAACAATTCACTTACCTATGCAGTTTCTTGGACCAGCACTGAAGGGTATATAAGCATAAGGATGTCGTTTTCCAACATTCTCCGGAAAAAACCGTTCAGGAAAAAATTTTTCAGGATCTGGGAACAGTTCTGGTCTGCGGTGAACATCGTACGGGTGGATGCCAATGATGGTATTTGGTGGAATTTTGTAGCCACCTGGAAAATATTATGATGTCTTTTCAAAGCTCAGTTCAGGCATAAAGGGTTTGAAGATTGTGGCATAGTTTTCGGGCGCCATATGCGGCGCCATTTAAATAGCACTTTTGGCTATTTTTTCTAGATATTAAATGACTCGATTCAAAGGAATAATATTATGGATAGATCTTGTAAATTTTTTACGCTGATATGCCAGTTAATTCAATACTAAATTGTAGTATAGTCGGTAGGTTTAGTAGGTTTTATTTAAATTGAGATTGTGAATCTTTAATTAATAAATAATAAAAATAGATTTTCTCTTCAAGACTACTAGTCTTGAAGTGAAAATCTACCAAACATATTCAAATAATTGGTTTGTCCCTGCAATAACTTATAAAATTCAAGTCATATTCAAAGTTATAGGAGAGACCGAGGTAAGTTAACACACATGTAAGTTGACACAACTTTAATATCCCCGGAACTATACGCATTAGAAGTTTGGCGAAAACGCGATTTTAACCCGCTGCTCTGTCGCGGCTCCGACTTGTCAACACGCCGCGCCCGCGCCGCCGCGCCGCCGCGCCGCGCCGGTCGAACAGTTTTGGACAATAGTCCGTGGCTAAAATTGCACGAAAAGTAAGTAGGTATTCCATATTTTTTTAAAAAAATATAAGTATTAGAAACCTCAATATCATTTTTGAAGACCTATCCATAGACACCCCACACTTATGGGTTTTATTAAAAAAAAAACAGTTCTAAGTATGGGGAACCCCCAAAATTTAATGTTTTTTTTTCTATTTTTGTGTGAAAATCTTAATGCGGTTCACAGAATACATCTACTTACCAAGTTTCAACATTATAGTTCTTATAGCTTCGGAAAAAAGTGGATGTGACATACGGACGGACAGACAGACAGACAGACGGATATGACGAATCTATAAGGGTTCCGTTTTTTGCCATTTGGCTACGGAACCCTAAAAATAGCAATGTAGTGTAAACAACCGCAATTTCAAGAGAGAGGTAATTTGAAACACCTTTTTTCAACATCCTCATTTGTTACAACTCTCTTCGGCTTCAATTTAATTTAAATTTGTATTTGTTTTTTTTTGCAGAATGCCTAACAAATACCTACAAGCGGAAAACGGATAGATGTGAAGTAAGCATCGAAATATAATGATTTGGCCGTTGAATAGTAAGAAAAGTAGCCTATGGAAACTTGCAACACCAGGCGTATCACTCGCGAGTTGCGTACCCTGCAGAAATCTCTTCACACCCTTTTTGAAGAACCCCATGCTGTTGTACTCCATGGGCAAAACCATGGCTGTGAGGTCATTGCCACAGCCTGAATACCTAATTTTGTGTAAACTCTCCTAGGTCTCCCCTATATATTCCTGAGCTTCTATTTCAGTTAATTTTTACCCGACTGACCCGGAAGGAGGCTTATGTTTTTCGAGTGTATGTATGTATGTATGTATGTATGTATGTATGTATGTATGTATGTATGTATGTATGTCTATTTCTTTGGCACGCTCTGCAGCCTAAACGGCTTGACGGATTTAAGCATATGAGGTGCCGTTAGATTCGTCTGAACTGTGGGAGTGTCATAGGGTATATTATTTTAATATGGCGTCTACGGATAAGAAAATAGGGGGGGTATTAAAAACAAAAATTTCGTTATTATAACAATATGGGTATCAAATGAAAGCTTGTATAGAGCCCATTCCATATATGTATATATTGTAATACTTTTGTGCTACCGTTTTGACGTAAACTGCAAAAAAACATGTTTAATGCAAGGACAGTAGGTATAGTACCAACTATGAGCGGTTACCGTACGTAATTCACAGAGTTGCGATGGTTGTTAGCGTACCGCTCATTTACTTACTAATACTTACAACTCATTCTGTATAAAACTATATGTATGTCTGAAATAAATTAAATTATTAAAAGAAACAAAAAACCCGACTAAGTAAAACAAAAATTAACTGAAAAGAGTACGGTTACGCAGTCGGGTTTTTTGTTTCTTTTAATAATTTAATTTATTATTTAACACAGTCACAAAGCAGTCGGGTTTTTTGTTTCTTTAAATAATTTAATTTCATGTGTACCTTTTTACTTATGATTAAAAATTTGAAAGAAATACCATTCCCCTTATCTTCGAGCATAAAATCGGAATAATTACAGTTGATGTAAATATTACAGAAAAAAATAAAACGATGTTTCTAACGAGCACAGATTTTTCGCAATTATCAAAATAACATATTTGTCCACCACCAATATAAATCATATTACCAACCACAGAATAAATAATATTTAACGTACATAAACCAAGAAATACAAGGTTTAAGGAAGGTCAGAACTACTCGGAACCATACAGTGTGCGAGTTTTTATTTAACTTTAATACTCACTCAAAACGACTTCTTCCTCGGTATACCTGGCTGTAAAGGGCACGCTGGGATAAAGTCGCAGTGACTCTTTGATGCAACATTCAAGATACTTCAACTCATTCAGATCTTCCATGGTCGGAGACCTTTCAGTGTCGCCGAACACGCGTTGTAACTCTTCGTATATTTTATTCTATAAAAAGCAAGTGTTTTGATGGGCATACAATACATGGGCTTGTTGGAGTGTGCAATCAAAGACGAGCTCAAGCAGTAACTGATCAATGTACTTCTTGAAACCCACATAATAACTAATATTATAAATGAGAAAGTGAGTTTGTTTATTTGTTACGCCTTCACGCCTCAACTACTCAACGGATCAACACGAAATTTGGCATGCAGATAGCCTATAATATGGAGAAGGATATAGGCTACTTTTTATCCCGGGGACGCGGGAGAAACCGCGGGGGACAGCTAGTTTATTACTAAATCAATAACATCACACTTGTGGCTTTGAGGGCACTCTATCATAAGTAGTTGGCGAGGGTTTTCTGGTCTTTTACGCTTCTCTCCTTTGCTCAGATAATATGTGTGGTTTTTTTATATACCGAATCTTATTATGTAAAGTGTATTTTATTAAGTATAATATAATATATCTTTAAGTGGGTTGACCGAACTTTGCTTGGTGTCAAAAAATAAGATCAAAAAAATACAAAATGTTCGACCGGATTCGGGATTGAACTCACGACCCACGAGACGCAATTCTAGCGCATTCCTATGCTCGAGTAGTAGTGCGCGTGTTCCTGGACACGTCTGAATAGGGGATAAAGGTGAGGCGAAGAGCATGCAGTTCTCACCTTCGTCCGAGGAGAGACCCGGGTCCTAAGTCGTGGAAGAATGCTAAAGCCGTCTCCCTATGCGATGACCCAGGCCAGGTTATGTCCACGAGAGGAACACAGTAGGAGTGCAACATAACTTTTATATTGTCCCCGCAATGAAAAGGTATACTTTAAGTACCCACGAAAACCCCATAAAAAAACACGAAGATTTCCAATTTATAGGCCCACATAAATTCATATGATTCAATTTAGAAATAGTTAACACAATACTGTACCTGGATATCAGGCTCATTAGCAATTCTCATCATCATGAAGTATATCGCAGATGCCGTAGTGTCATGGCCCTGCAATAAAATGTTGCGCTTTGAACTTTTATTGGAGAGTCAGACTGTATAGGTCTCGGTTGATAAAAATGAATTTTGCAAGTAACCATAATAAGTGTTGTGATTTTTTTAACAGGATAAGCGAGTCAAGGCTCGCTAAATAGATTTCCAGCCGAAATTTCCATTTTTTGTTTTTTCTAAGCTGCTCATATAGGTCCCAAGCGACCCTAAAGCTACTCTCTGACCAGGGGCTCAACCGCGTAACTTTGGTGGTAATCGTAACGAACACCATTAATGAATTTCATCCAATCAGGGCTCACGAATGGTCATCGTCGCGTCATACCGCGTGCGCGTCATTGGATGAAATAATTAATGATGTTCGTTACGATTATACAATATTTTTTTGGAAAATCTGGTTATATTGTTGAACTGCTAACACAGCAGACTCCGTATTCCACTAGTTTTAGTTCTAGCTTATGTCGTTAGATGATGCGCTTTGGAGAACTATACAATGAAGATAGAAAACTATAACACAATTAATAAATATTACACTCACTTCAAACATAAACGTATCGACTTCTTCTCTGATGCCTGCTTCATCAATTTTTCCAGCACTTTCCAATTCCAGTAACATATCCAAAAAAGCTAATTTATTTTTAATTCCAGTAGATTCGTCATTCGATTCGACGCATTTATTCAGTTTCCTGTACTCTCGTCTTTCGTTAATAATTTGTTTTGTAAAACTATGTAGGTCATACAGTGCTGCTTTTTGGACGTTGTACATTTTACTCAAGTAAAACACAAAGCCTATATACGTCCAAATCTTGGTAAGTCTCTCTACAACAGACTGGGCCATTGTTTGTAATGCTATAGCATATTTACTAATTAATGGGTTTCCATAGTCTGTTACAGTTAAGCCCATCGATGTCTCTGAAACCTCAGTTAAATATTATCATCCTACTCCCCTAGATGTTGGATCAATGTTTATTCAAAGATTATAATATAATTATAACATATTATGATAAACTAGAATTTCAAGAACTGCGAGTGAACTGTTTTTTTTTTTTTTTTTAATACCACTTAGGTGGCAAACAAGCATACGGCCCGCCTGATGGTAAGCGGTTACCGTAGCCTATGGACGCTTGCAACACCAGGGGCATCACGCGCGCGTTGCCGACCCGGCAGAAATCTCTTCACACCCCTTTTGAAGAACCCCATGCTGCACTCCATTGGGAAAACCACGGCGGGGAGCTGATTCCACAGTCTGAGCGTCCCCGGAAGGAAGCTCCTTTGAGCCCGCACAGTGCGAAACAATTCAGGTTTCAATATGTGAGGATGGACTCCCCGTCGATGGCGAGAGTTGCGATGGTAGAAAGTAGCCGTGGGCATCATCTTAAACAATTCTTCAGAACACCGTCCGTTGTACAAGCGGTTAAAAGCGGAATAAATGGTTTATTAAAATAAATATTTTTGTTTAACTTACCCATCATGATCTTAATGGTGGCTTTGGTAACCAAAGGCATAGCGTCGGTCTGCTCCTTACCTACCTCCATGTCCACCTCTTTGAGGAACTCCTCAGTCTGCTCGACAAATACTCGGAAGAACTGCTTTAGAATTGTAAAGTGGAAAGATGGTGTCAGGAGCTTGCGGCGTGTGTGCCATTTTTCACCTACAGAAAACAAAATTAGCCGATTTAATTTATTGTGAGCTATTATGTATCTTTAAAGGCACTTGTTTCACAATATGCCAATGTCAAGTTTAGGAAACTGATTAATCTATATCTATCTATGAATATAAAATGCTTTGTCCTGAATGACTGACTGATGGATCAACGCACAGCCTAAAACGCTGATCGTAGAGTCCTGAAACTTGGAGGGTGTGTTCTTTGTATGTTAATAATCTTGCACACATGTATCATAATGATTAAAAGCACAGTTACTAACATTGTGGATAAAATCTATTTGCACCTGATATTTTTGAAACCTAACTTGACAATAATGGATTGAAATTCCATACAACTTTGCTGGCGCCTGGCTGGAAAAGTTGAATTTGTTCAATGAAGGGAATTTGAAAATTATAGGTCAAGTAAAATCCATTTTAAGCCTCTCTATTATTCTGTTTGTTTCTACATTATTCTAAACTTGATTATCAATAGCATTTCATAAATCATCAATAGAATAGACTTGACCTCAACGTAGGGAAGTGCGCAGTCATGACCTTTACTCTTTACTCGATCCCGTGACTGTATTGAACATCGGTACATGCTTGCAGGATCAGAATTGAAGCGTTTAACAGAATCGGTAAAAGATTTAAGAGTTACTTTTACCGCTGATCTAAATTTTCGGTGTCATATTAAAGAGACTTGTGTAAAAGCAAGAAAAAGTCTAGGATGGGTATTGAGACAAGCGCGCGATTTCAAAAACCCAAGCACAATGTCTCTGCTATATAATGCCTTTGTGCGTCGTAGGTTACAGTTTAACGAAATTATCAAGAGCCCAGCGGAGAGTAAGTATACTCTCATGCTGGAAAAAGTACAAAGATTGTTTTTAAGACATCTTTATAAAAAGACTTTGGGTTACTTTCCCTACCTATATCCTAATTATATATTGGGTATAACAGGCTACAACACCTTAGAATTGAGGCGAAATGTGGCACTAATATATGTATGTGATCTTATGCAAGGTGAAACGTATATGCCCGCGTTGTTGGCGGAGGTGTCGTTATATGTACCAAACAGAGATGCTAACGTTAGGATTCATCGAATTTTTGCATTACCCTCTGCCAGGACCAATTTAATGCGAAATCGCCCATTTTTGTGCCTTGAGAATGCTTAACTGTATGTTCAGGGAAAATATGGGGCTGGATATATTTCATTCATCAATGGCTGAAATTCGCAGAAGTGCCGTGAGGTATTTAGAGCAGTCATAGAAATTTTGATCATTCTGTACGCTTTGGTTATAAACTGTTATGTACATTGTGAAGATTAATAAATAAATAAATATATTATAACATTAACAAACTATTTGTTAGCGCATGGTATTCACAATCCTGTGTCACAATAAAACCAGGCTCAACAAAAAAAAAATAGAAGTTATTTTTTTACGGCCTATACTAATATAATCTGTGGATAGCGTAGTTGGTTTGACTATGACAATATTTTTTATAACTTTGTAACCTGTATAACCAATTATTGCCTTTCTGTTTGTAGTCCTAAATAAAATAAAATAAAATAAAAATAATAAAACGGAAGCTTTTTTTTGTTAATCTCTGAAACTACCAGACTGATTCGAAAAAATATTTCACTAATAGTTGTACGTAGTATTTATATACTCTGAGCTAATAGGGAACGTATGTGAAACCGTGGGGAACAGCTAGTTGTAGAATGATTGTAGATACCATTACTCATTATTTACATTGTAGACTTACCATTACTAACCAACAGTCCTTCGCCAAGCCAAGCTGTCAGAAACGTGTAGGGCAGCTGTTTCTGAGTACGTCGTGTCGATGACAAAAATATCTAAAATTAATCATATTCAATAATATCTTTCATTATCTACATGGCTTTGCTCTATACGGTCATAATATGAAGTTTAAATGGCCACAACACAAAAACTCGCACATTTATACATTTCAAATAATTTAATTAACTAATTTCGAACAATATGTAAATATTAGATGTATATATAGCAGTAAGATAGTTGAAGCCGTGATATAATTATATATTTACCGTAAGATAGTTCTATGAATGCGGTACATAACTAACTATCTTACTAGGAATAACTATGATACGAGCACTCTCTAGTAATTAATATAAATTATCTTACTAGACTAATCTAGTGAAATTATAATAATAAATCTTAAAAAATGAAAAAATAATATAAAACTAGATTCAATCAGCAATTGTTGCGATTACTAATTTAGTAATCACATAATCAAGTGTACAGTTTTTAAAACGTGCTGGCCCATCATGTGAAGTTTGTACCTATAAAATACGTTTGATTTGATTAGTTAAAAAATTAAGTGATTTGGGTTTACAAAATAAGAATCTGTAACATTTTTTTTATTGTCACCTTTTTGTACGCTCACTTCCCTCCAATATGGCGAGGAGGGCGATGGCTGCCACACGCGTCATACTTGTGAACAGGTGCTGCTTGTGGGGGCTGGTCTGCTTAAGTTTGCTATTTATTTACTTATTAAATATTTTTTCAGTCTACTTTGTAATTTTGCCGCCGCGCCGGGGCACGCAATTGTTTTCAGTGCGATTAGAATGTAAATATTATGTAATTAATCTAAGCCTGTTTTGAAAAGAGTAATTGCTGAGTTTATTGCCGGCTCTTCTCAGCAAATGCAACCTTCCGACCCGGTATTAGAGTATTAGAGTCAGACTTTTCATAAGTGCCTGCGAAGGTCTATTGGTCTATTACAATGTATTCTGCTGCTGTGATGTACTCGAAAAATCTATTGTCACTGAGTTGACTTCGGATCATTGTGGTCAGAAAGTAGTACTTTTTAATGAAACTAATGTTAAACCGCATAAGATAACTTGTAGGCCCATAACATTAAATCGTATGGTCCGTTTTAAAGATAGGGTTAGTAACAATATTGCCTCTGTTGACATGGCACAGGACGAACCAGATAGTCTTTACAGTAATCTCTTTAAATTTATAAAAACAGAATTTGATAAGGCTTTTAAACCCAGAACCTTTAGTGAAAATTATAAAATTAAGTTTAACGACTGGGCAACATCGGGTATTTACATAAGTAGAGCTAAGTTGTATGAGCTGTATGGCATGAAAAAATTCAATCAAAATATCGATTTTCTTGAGTATGTCAAAAATTATTCCAAAATTTTTAAGAAAGCCTGTACTTCTGCTAAGTCCATATATTTAAAAAATAAAATTAGTCAATCAAACAATAAAGTCAAAACTACTTGGAACATTATCAACTCTGAAAGGGGAAAATACCAGAACAGTAATAAGCGTATTGAGTTAAATATTGATAATAACATTATTTCTGACGATAGTCAAATTGCACATGCTTTTAATTTATTTTTTACTAATATACCGGTAGACACAACTTGCTCCTTGAATTCGTCACCGATAGATGCTGAATTGTTATTAAAATCCAATGTGCCTGAGTGCTGTGAATTATTTAAGTTTAGGCACGTTACACCTTACGACATAGTCAAAACATTTAAAACCTTGAAAGTTAAACGCACTGGGGACTTATGGGATGTATCCGTAACTGTTTTGCAGGGTATCATTGATGACATTGCTCCGCATTTAGCTTTAGTATTTAACAAATGCGTTGATTTCGGCCAATTTCCAGATTTAATGAAATATAGCAAAGTTATACCTTTGTTCAAGGCGGGAGATCCCAGTGATCCTTCCAATTATAGACCAGTTTCCATTTTGCCAGCCTTGAGCAAAGTATTTGAAAAGATTATTTTAACGCAATTGCTCGCTCACTTTAATTTGAATAAACTATTACATAGTGAGCAGTATGGGTTTACAAAGGGTCGTTCAACTATTGATGCCGGGGTAGCACTTTTAAGAAATATTTTTAACGCTTGGGAGAAATCACAGAATGTTATTGGAGTATTCTGTGATCTATCTAAAGCCTTTGATTGTGTTGATCACCGGACACTCATACGTAAACTAAATTATTATGGGGTTAGGGGCGTAGCACTTGATCTGATGAAGTCGTATCTCGGGGATAGAATTCAAAGTGTTGATGTCAATCGTATTAAATCATCTGGTTCTCCTGTGCTTATGGGGGTGCCGCAGGGCTCTATTTTAGGTCCTTTTCTATTTTTAATTTATATTAATGATCTTCCTTTTTATGTCAAAAATACCTGTGGAATTGTACTGTTTGCTGACGATACCTCACTGATTTTTAGTGTTGATAGACTGAAATCTAATTTTGACGATGTAAACGGTGCATTATCTCGGGTATTAAACTGGTTTACTGTAAATAATCTAGTTTTAAATGCAAAGAAAACTAAATGTATTAAATTTGCACTACCTAATGTTAAAAAAGTAGGCTGTAATTTAATGATAAATAATGAACCTTTAGGTCTTGTTGAATCATCAGTATTCTTAGGGATTACTTTAGACTCGAAACTTCAATGGGGCAACCAAATATCATGTCTTTCGGGAAAGCTCAGTTCAGCTGCTTATGCAGTTCGAAAAATTAGACAGCTAACAGACGTAGACACAGCTCGATTAGTTTATTTTAGTTATTTCCATAGTGTTATGTCTTATGGCATTTTACTTTGGGGTAAAGCTGCTGATATAGAAACCATTTTTATTTTGCAAAAAAAAGCAGTGCGAGCTATTTATAATATGAGTTCTCGAGCTTCCCTCAGAGATAAGTTTAAACATATAGGTATCCTCACAGTAGCATCGCAGTATATTTATGCAAATATATTATTTGTACATCAGAATATTAATATTTTTGTAAAAAAAAGTGACGTGCACTCTTTTAATACTAGAAATAAGCATAAACTTGTGACCTCTGCTTATAGACTCCAAAAAGTGCAAGGTTCATTTTTAGGACTGAGTATACAATTTTATAATAAAATCCCTAATAAAATTTTGAATTTACCGTCACATAAGTTTAAGGAATGTATTAAGGCCGCTTTAGTACAGAAGGCTTACTACAATATTACCGAATATTTAAATGATAAAAATGCTTGGGTGTAGCGCTCGCTCTACAGGAAACATCTGATGTAATAAATTTAAGTTTGATTTTGAAAAGAGTAATTGCTGAGTTTATTGCCGGCTCTTCTTAGCAAAAGCAACCTTCCGAACCGTGCATTAGAGTATTAGAGTTTGACTATTCATAAGTGCCTGTGAAGGCCTATTTGAATGAATAAATTATTTCATTTCATTTCATTATTTGAATAAATGATTTTGAATTTTTTTTTGTACTTGAAAATTGAGATTTGAGAGGCCTTGAGAACAAAAACATGAAACTTTGTTCAAAATTTTAAATAGTGAAACATTTTGAACTATTTTGTTATTGGTCCCATTACTCTTAAACTTGATATTTGAGAGACCATTGGACCCTGTGATTGGACCACATAACATGAATCTTTGCACAAAATCGAAAAAGTGTCCGCCATTTTAACTATTTAGTTACTGGTCTGATTGCTCTCAAAATTGTTATTTGAGAGACTCTTGGACCACACAGCATGAATCTTTGCTCAAGATAAAAAAAACTGGCATTTTGAACTATTTAGTCACTAGTCCGATTGATTTCAAAATCGATATTTAGGCTTGGGCCAAATTATATCACGGCTTCAATCCATCTTACTGCAAAATATGCAATGAATTTAACCAAAAATACTCATTGAATTCATTATTTGATTATTAGAAATTAAATTGTACATAGGTTACCTCCATATCTTTTGGTTCGTAAATATTAATTACACGATACTTAAATCCATATAATTTGACAACGGTTCCATATTTCTTTGGCAAACTTCTGAGATAGGCAAATAACTTGTCTGAAATAAAACAATATTAATAACTTAAAAAAATAGATCCTATGGTGATTGATCAATAATTTAGGAACTGTATGTGTCGTGTCACAAGGTTATTTTCAACCTACTTGCTTGTAAAGTGACTCTTATTGCACCGCTTTTAGGTTCATAATGCAGCTTATTTATATATACTTACTTATATTACACACTATTACTTTTTACTTTACATTACCATTTACCACACTCGTGTCACAGGGTAAGTACAATGCTCTGTGCTCGTGTTTTATGATATAATCCCAATTAAGTTTGGTTTGTACACAGACATATGAGAAAAGGGTTTGTACCTAAATATATTTTCTTTCTTTCTTCTTTCTTTCTTACCTCTCTACAAGTGAAGATGAAGCATTCTTAATTTAACCTGTTACAACATTTTTTTTAAAAACCATCAAAGACTTTTACACATTTTCTTACTTAAATAAAGGTTTGAAGATTATGGCATACATTTCGGACAACTTTTTTTTTAAATTGTGGTGCACAATGAAAGTTAATGAAACCTATATACTGGGTGTTAGGCACGTGTAAGGATATATACATACATCCAAAATAGATGCAGACTACATCGGGTAGAGATTACCTATAAAAAGTTTCAGATCAAAATAAATTACTCAAAATTTCATAACAAATTTTTGCATCAAGTTTTTTGAATTGAAATCATAAAATATTACTATTTCTGGAATGACTTGACAACTAAACGCAAAGATATAACCTATCTATACTAATAATGTAGGTATACTAATATAATAAAAAGAGAAGCATTTTTCTGTTTTTTAGTTTTTCGGATCCAGTCGGATTCGAAAAATTCTTTCACTAATAGGAACTTACATCATTCTCGAGTATAAAGGCTACATTTTATCTAGGGAACGCGGGTGAAACCGCGGGGAATAGCTTAGTAATGTTATAATAAATAAAAAATAATACCTTTTGGCATACATATTTCTACTGCATGTCCTATAATAGGCAAGGGTTTTGGCCCTGGTAACATCGCCAACAATCTACCAGTGTAAGAATATCTCTCATATAAATAGTAAACAAAGAGTAATGCACAACAAACTACTAACAAACTTAAAAACATTGCGTGAGACGTGAGACGTGAGACTGTGTGAATACTGAAGCGTGCACTATTATGCTCTTTTACGTGAAGACACATTTATATAAGTAAAAACATTTTTAGTATTTTTTTGCAATCCATACAAATTCTAAGTACTATAGTTATTTGTTACAGGATCCGCTTGCGTGGTTTGAAAGATCTGATAGATTTATTTACCATGTTTAGATGGACGGCCTTACTTATTTTAAACGATTACTTATACTCATTATTTACGTGACTGTTTTCACGTAAATAGTATACTAATGATTGACAATTTTAAGAGAGGTAGAGCAAAGCGTTTATTCGCTCAAAGAGCAGCTCGACTGGGGAAATACCTCCACCTTACAGAATACCGCAGCCAAATAACTTTATGTTGTGTAAAGTTGTGTTCCTGCGCGTGAGTAAGGTTGCCAGAGCTCATAGGGGAGGGGGGATAGGTCGATAACACGTGAGCGATGCTTTGTGTGTTGGAAGCGTCTATATGGCTACGGTAACCGCTTACCACCAGACGGGCCGTATGCTTATTTATCGACAAAGTTGTATAAAAAAAAAAAAAACAATGACAGTAAGGTGGTCAATAAATATGTGACAACTTAAATATCTTTGTTAAATAGAGTTTTATGAATGATGCGGCATCACCTGCGTTGGTATATATATGTACAAATGCAAAAATACCACTCTATATTTACGGATGTAGCAAAAGCAAAACAATAACTGTCTCCTTCATACTTATAAGCTTGACCGCGCGCGAGAGAGACTGACAGACTTTTCATGATGCGCATGCAGTTTTACACGTCACGCCACGCGCTTATTTACAGACACTACACAAGCGCAACGTGTAAATGTGATGAACGTGCCAGCTTTAGCTAACCGACCTGTACAAAACAAATCAAACTCATTACTCATATTTTATCTTTTCATTCATGTGATGAGAAACATAAATAACTTACCTAAGAATAGCGACACTCATAGTTTGAACACTAGAAATAAGCACAAACTTGCTGTACCTTTAACTCGGCTCAGCAAAGTCCTTAACTCTTTCAAGGGGCAATGTATACGTTTCTATAATAAAGTACCCAAAGAAATCCAAGAGCAACCTATACATAGATTCAAAAAAATAGTAAAACAGACGTTATGCAAGAAAGGGTACTATAAAGTTTCTGATTTTGTAGATGAAAAAGACTTGCTGAGTTTCTTTCCGGAGTCTTCTCAGTTCAAGTTGTATTCGGAACCGGTGTAGAGTCATTTGTTAACGTTCATAAGTGCCTTAACAGGGCCTAAATTGAATAAATACTTTTTGATTTTTGAATTTATTAATAATGCGAAAGTAACTGTCACAGCAGTTTGTCTCTCGTTTGTTGTTGTTTTGTCTGGCCATTGTAAATACAAAAACACGGACAGGTTTATTATTTTAAACATACACACATAATGATAGAAAAAAAGAAACAAAAATAAGGTATCAAAGGTATGTCATTAAGATTAAAAAAAACGAGTAAACATAAGGTAAATGTCCGATATTTCGACATCTTAAGGCTCATACGGCGTAAAATTTTCTTTTTTGTTAATGTTTTTTGTTGACCAGTGTGGCAGCCATCGCCCTCGCAATATAGTATTGGAGGGAAGTTACAATCATCTGTGGGGAAGTGGACGACAGTGTATATGTATGTATGTATGGCACGCTCTGCAGCCCAAATGGCTTGAAGGATTTAAACATAATGAGGTGTCGTAATTTCATCCTTACTGTGGGAGTGACATGGGGTATATTATTTTATTATGGCGTCTGTGGATAAAAAATTATTTCGAGGGAAATAAAAACAAAAATTTCGTTATTATAACAATATGGAATATCAAATGAAAGCTTGTGTATAGCCATATACGTATATATTACAGTACTTTTATGCTACAATTTTGACTTTAACTGCAAAAAAGAGTTGCGATGGTTGTTAGTCTTACTTTACCGTACCACTCATTTAGTTACTGATACAACTCATTCATTTACAACCATTATGGACTTTTTGGCGGGAACTTGCAGAGTGTCGTAGCATTTTCATTTTTATTTTCATAAATTTGTGTATTTTGAGTTTTATTGTGTATTTTTGGTGGTATTTTACCCAATAAAGATCATTCATGTGCACCAGTGAAGTGAAATGAAATGAATTGTGTGTATCGTGACTTTTCAAGTTGTCTCAAAATGTCCGTGAAGAGTTTTAGTACAATGACCACCATTGTAGTAAAACATGACTTTTATGGACGGTGACTGAGGACTATAATGTGAAGTGATTTATTGTGACTGGAAACTATAATATAACTCGACACTGGCAGAAATGAGACCTAATTTGGGCTTGGTTGCCAATATTAAAAATAAGAAGAAGAAGAACAACCATTATTAATAAATCTAAAAAGTCTGAAATAAATTATTTTATTACAAGTAAAAAAAACGACATTTTCATTGAATTAATAATCGATTTTAAATCCGTAAGAAGAATATAAAATATGACTGGAAAATATTTTTCTAATGACAGTAGACATAGACATAGCTTTATTTGACATCACAAAAATAAAATAAAAATTAAAAGGTATGCAAGAAACAAAAACAAAAGCTTAAAATAATAAAAACTTAAAATCCATAAATTTTAAAACGTGTCGGTAAAAACTAAATAAAAATTCGCTCTAAAAAATATTACTAAGTAAAAAATCTTGCAAGCCGTTGCTCTGCAAGGCAATGCTCATAAGGTAATTAAAATTAATTAACTCTTTGTGCTAGTTTATTCAAACATATTAAAAATATAGTCCAATTTCGACACATGGTCATCTAGTCACAATAATTGTTCAAAATCATAGATAATTCGTTAGAACGAAAATAATTTCTAATTTCTGCAAAAATAAATACTATGTGTAACAAACAATTATAGGTAAACACAACATGTAACACGACAAATTTTTATAGGTATTATCAAATTAACACTAGCACAGTACACGAAAAAAAACAAGTATAGCAAAAGAGAGATATAAAAAATACAGAAATATAAATGATAATAATTATGAATACATTTAAACTATTTATGAGAAAGATATTTATGCATTGTGGATTTGAACTTTACTAATGAATCCAGTTGAATGTCCACCAAATCACTGCAACTGAACTACTGAACTGAATTACTGAACAAAAAAACAATAGGTTTTTTAAATGTAGCGATTTTGAATTCAATTTTTACATGACTTTGGTCACTTTATTTTCCCTTCTGCTGAATCGTACGTAAATAGGATGGCTGGGCCTCATCGTGACAGGCTCAAGGCGGAACCTTCTCAATAGACCAGACATCATGGTCTTCAACACCAACATGGCAAACTTTTGACCTGAAACAAATGTACTTTCTATTTCAAACTGTAACGGAGATAATCAAGTAAGGATGTGATATAGTTATAGTTGTACGTAGTATTTATATACTCTGAGGTTATAGGGTGTTTGGTGCATCGTTTGCCAAACTTTAATGGAGGTGTTTTTGGTTTATCTTTATATAAAGATAAACCAAAAACACTATGATGACTATATAGTCATCATCATAATATCAGCCTATGGATGTCCACTGCTGAACATAGGCCTCCCCCATTGACTTCCACTTCGAACGGTTCTGGGCCGCTTGCATCCAGCGGCGCGCAGCGACTATCTGACCAGGTCATCGGTCCACCTGGTGGGAGGGCGTCCGGTCGGCGCTTTCCAGTACGTGGTAGCCACTCGAGAAACTTTCTTCCCCGGCGGCTTCGAGTATTTGGCCTGCCCATTGCCACTCCAGCTTACTAACTCTACGAGCTATGTCCGTCATTTTCGTTCTCCTACGAACGTAAAGAAATTCCGAGTATAGCTCGTTCCATAGCTCGCTGAGTATCTCGCTTATTTATGCGGCCAGCGGTATCTTTAGTACCATAAATAATCTACGAATTTGAGATAAACTACGTTTTGTAATACGAAATATTTTAGTTTAATATTTTAGTAGTTTGGCTTATTAGTAGTTTGGGTTTAAACCAGGTACGAAAGTTAGTCCACGTCTTGACTCATAAAACGCTATCTATCTATCCATCCATACTAATATAATAATGTGGAAGAGTTTTTTTGTTTGTTTAAAAGGGGTAATCTATTTAGTTGTAGGATATAAAAACCCAGCAACTACCATTCGGATAAAAAAAAACTTAGAAAGCTACATTATCCCCGACTATTATAGGCTACTTTTTATCCCGGGACCGCGGGACAAACCGCGGGGGACAGATAGTTTAACTAAAATACTGATTAAATGATCTAGTAAAATACATTTTTGACTATTACAGTAAGGTGTTGTTATTTTTTCTTTTATATTCTTTCCGGACGTGCGGCCGGTAGCATTTGCTGCTTGGCTAATGGTACAGGTAGAGCAATTCACTTACCTATGCAGTTTCTTGTACCTTCACTGAAGGGTATATAAGCATAAGGATGTCGTTTTCCAACATTCTCCGGAAAAAACCGTTCAGGAATAAATTTTTCAGGATCTGGGAACAGTTCTGGTCTGCGGTGAACATCGTACGTATGGATGCCAATCATGGTATTTGATGGAATTTTGTAGCCACCTGGAAAATATTATGATGTCTTGTCAAAGCTCAGTTCAGGCATAAAGAGGGTTTGAAGATTTTGGCATACTTTTCGGGCGCCATTTTTTTTTTTTTTTTAATGGCGGCGCTCGAAGAATCCTCCTATCCAATACATCGATTGGGGACATTCATACGAATTACAGAGTGTCTATGTCCTAAAACATCACGGAGTTAATTGCAAAAAAATATCGATGTTTGACAAATTCAATAACCATGAAAAATTACTTATTAAACGATTGTACACATTCTATGGTGCTAGAATAGCTATATACCATTTATCCTACAAGTACTTCACATTTGTAATAAAAACATATAGATTTTCACTTCAAGACCACTAACTACCAAACATATTAAGATAATTGGTTTGTGTCTGCAATACCTTATAAAATTCAAGTTATATTCAAAACTGTAGGAGAGACCGAGGTAAGTTAACACAGATCAGATCATTGAATTAGCGTAATAATTCAATGGATCAGATGTAATTTGACACAATTTTCGGCAACTATAGGCATTAGAAGTTTGGCAAAAATGCCCCGTCGCGCGTCGCTTCGACTTGTCAGTCAACAAGCCGTTTTGGAGCTAAAGTGTCTGTGGCGAAAATTGCAGGAAAAGAAAGTAAGTATTCCATAATTTTTTCGATGCCATTTATTTCCAAGTTATATTACTTATTATTTTGTGAAGTGTACAGTATTGTTTTAAAGTGTAATTAAGCAAGTTTAATATATTCAACTCATTTAATTAACGACTGTAGTACCTACCTACCTACCTACCTACCTACTTAAGAAATAGAAATGTAGACATGCACCAATCGTAAATTTGAAGGGGGAGAAATAAAATCGTTAAAGTTGACATTAGATAATTAAACTTAACAAATAATGAAATAGGCTAGTAACACTTCCTTGTGAACTCCTGGCTCACAAACTAAGTTAAAACTAGTATCTTGGGAGTCAGAGAGGTCAGGGAGGTAAGTTGAAACACCTTGTTTCAACTCTCTTCGGCTCAACAAATGGTCTCGTCGTAGCGCGTCATTGGATGAACGGACGGACATCACTACTGAAGTTATCACTACTTAGTCTTATCACCAGTTCAGAGAAGAACCAGCAAGTTAAAATTTCTTAAATATTTTTTTAGAAAATCAGACTATTTTTTTGAACTACCAACACAGCAGACTCCGTATTCCACTTATTTTAGTTCTAGCTTATGTCGTTAGGTGGCGCGATTTAGTGGAGTGGTACTATCTCAGAGTAGATAAATACTACGTACAACAGAGGGTCAGCGCCCATACTTCAAAAGTTACCACCGTAACTCGCGCAAGTACAGCGCCGGTGGTGAGTCAAAGGTACTATTTGCTAGTCTTGCCACGTATGTCACTACAGCAATGTTAGTTTTGTCAGTAAATGACAACAGATGTCACTTTTTATAGAACAGTATTTTAAAGGACGATGGGCACTTTTTATTTTTTCCTAACATTTCCAATTCTATGGTATAAACATTTTTTTATTGTTTGAAGTTTTTAATTTAAAAGGCGTGAAAGTTAAAAAGTTTAAATAATGCTTCCCTAATTATATCCTTTAACATTTTACCATTTTTTGCCTGGTTGGCTAAATCCTAAAGTATAGGGCATAGCGACAAATGCTGAAAGGAGCCCCAAGGCCGATTTTAATAAAAAATAAAACTGTATACTTGGTACTCGTTGATTTGAAAAAAAAAACTGTATTATTACTCCATCTCATAGTGTCGCTTATAAAGATCTATTTCTGGGAAACAAATAATTTCTGTGGAAAATTAATGGAAACATCTATTTATTAAGAAACCACTACATACATCTAGTCTGGTCGCAGTACTACAAGCTCTGGAAAGACTTGCCACCAAAGAAACCACTATTTTATTTTTGTTATATTTATTAAACTTTAATCAAATGTTTGAATTGACGCCCATTGTTTTTAATACCAGTTTGTTAGCCATATGAGGCCGGACTTGCGACTTATAAAGATGCAGCCTTTGCCCCGATGTGAAGTACTGCCTCGCTCTGTTGAGCACTCCAAGCTTTTTGGATGCCAGCTTAATCTTGTCTTCCAAGTGACTTCGGAACAAAACGTCGCTAGAAATGTCGACGCCAAGAATCCCAATGCTTTGACTGATGTTCAAGGAAGTGTTCTGGAATTGTGGAGCCACAGACCATGGGATTTTCTTAGCGGTGAACGCGCAGGCTTGAGTCTTGGTGGGGTTGAAATGGACTAGGTTTAGTCGAACCCAATCGGAGACACAAGCTAGTGTACTCTCCATTTCAGACACCAGCCGTTCGCGGCTTTCCTCCACCTCGGAACGATTTGCACGGCCCGTATAATGAGCGTCCCCTGTACTGTCGTCCGCATAGCAATGAATGATATGCTGTCTATTGACGGCTAAGCTACCGTCGACGACGGCTCTTATGCTTCTGCTGGACAGAAAGCTGGCAACCCATTTGCATAATCCCTCGAGAAGCCCGTATGACGGTAACTTCCTTAGAAGACCCCTATGCCAGACCCGATCGAACGCCTTCGCTACATCTAGGCTCACTGCCAATGCCTCACCTTGACTCTCGATGCAGTGGCGTGCCTAGGGTTTCAGAATAGGGCATGCCGAGAGATATGTTACTGTAGTTTTTAACAGTGAATGTAGATAAATCCGTCAGTAGTGTATCAGTCGTAGTTTTAAACCGAATGGTGTGTGAAGCCCAAAAGCCGGGCTTGCCCTACTAAAATAATTCTCGAACAAGAATATAAACTTCCGAACTATTTAAAAGTTCGCGCTCTTCGCTTTTATTGCTTTTCGATGTCATCAACCCCCGAGGCGCCTTATATACACACCATTCGGTTTAAAACTAGGTAGGTACGGTATATCTATATCTGTGTACGACCCGCCTCGCACCACCTCGCACGGTCAGTCAAGGCGTCTCGCTCGCACGCGTGAGCTTGCAACCGGGCTTCGTTGCCAGCGAGTGTATCTCTTTCTAACCTATGAAAAACTATCCATAATGAGATATAACTATTGTTGGTTTATATAGCACAACAGTATGAGATATTTGAGATAATGAAGCCTTTCATGCGTATGAAGTTGGTTGTGACGGTTCGTAGTGAATGCGAAATGACGAAAATCGCGCATGCGCCCCGCCTGTGGCCCCGCTCGCGCCGTTTGCGTCAAATTTCATTACATATGCGTTTGTTTGAGCGAAAGTTGTTTTTTTTTAATTGGGAACCCTGCGAAATTTCCAAAAGACCTTGCTTGAAACTGCAGAATTTCCGATCACTCTGGTGATTATATAACTGTTAGTATTCCATTTTATTCCTTTGTATTTATAATTTACCGAAATGACCTTACGACCGTCAGGGTTACCTACCTATATCAACTACACCTAATTAACTAGGATACTGATAAAAACACCGTGTAAAATTAACAAAATATATGTACTTTCTGTCTTACACTTCAGAATCTTGCAGTAATTTAAAAACCAACAACTTAAATAAAATCTGTTTATTGCGACAGCCGTTAAACTCAAATTATTAGTGTTACGGTTCTCCATTATAACAAAGTGCAGTGATAATTGATAAATAAATATATTTTCTAGGTTAACATCGCACAAGAAAACAAATAATCACGCATTCTGATTTTGGCTCCGACACAATTGCGTATAGTGTGCTCGCAAGCGCGTGGTGGCCCCAACAGTTTAGTCGAGCCCAGCTCGAAGCGAGCTGTAGATGCTTATCGCGGTAGATATAGGCAAGTGACAGAGGCCTGACCCGGCGCTATATAGGCTATTGCCGGCCCTGATTAGGGAACGATTAAAAATAGGTCAAGATAGCAATTTCTTAATCTTCTATATGTTTTAAAAATCACTTTAATACCGAGCAAGCGAAGAGTCTCCGTTTCAGCTTGGACAAAAATGCTTTCGTATGTATGTTCAGATAACCGGCTGTTCTCCACTACAGGTCAAATTACTCATCCGATTCTCCATAAATTTTGTGAGCAGGGTCGGTGATTTACGACTGGCTTTAATCCTTTTGACCACAAAAGAATAATTGTTCTTATTTGATATTTTGTTGAATAAATGAAACCACTATACGTTTTCCTGCACTAGCTAGATACAGACTTAAGCCCATAAAAACAAATGAAATACAATTGGTACGAAACTGCCCATTGTACTTTTAAAAATAATCGTTGTAGATTTCAAAATATTTAGACTATATTTATTTACCGTTGAAGTCTCTGCTTATTAGAAACAGGTTAATATTAGATTTACTTTATTATTATTTGATTGTTTCGGTCCTAGACGATAAAAAGAAATAAAAATAATCGACGGTAAGGCCATCTATGTAAGGTCGAAAGATTTAAATAAAATTAAATAAATTGCAAATATTGAAAATACGAGTTTAAAAAATTAATTAAATTAAATTATTATTATCAAATTGTATTCCTTTGCAATAAATCTCAATAAAAAGTGATTTAATAGCGTTTTGACTAAGAATTAATTTTCAATCCGTCCATACGATGTCTGTAGCGACATCTTTACGTGTGAATTCTACACTAATTATAAAATGTATGTGATTGACCAGACATGGTACTATACAATGAAGTAGAAAACTATTACACAATTAATAAATTATAGGTACGAGTGTACCTATAATATAATTAAGTTTAATTTAGTAAGAAGTCGATACGTTTATGTTTGAAGTACTCACTTCAAGTATTCACTTCTCTGATGCCTGCTTCATCAATTTTTCCAGCATTTTCACTTATTTTAAATTTCAATAGATTCTTCATTCGATTCGACGCATTTATTATGTTTCCTGTACTCTCGTCTTTTGTTAATAATTTGTTTTGTAAAACTATGTAGATCATTCAGTGCTGCTTTTTGGACGTTGTACATTTTACTAAAGTAAAACACAAAGCCTATATACGTCCAAATCTTGGTAAGTCTCTCTACAACAGACTGGGCCATTGTTTGTAATGCTATAGCATATTTACTAATTAATGGGTTTCCATAGTCTGTTACAGTTAAGCCCATCGATGTCTCTGAAACCTCAGTTAAATATTATCATCCTACTCCCCTAGCTGTTGGATCAATGTTTATTCAAAGATTATAATATAATTATAACATATTATGATAAACTAGAATTTCAAGAACTGCGAGTGAACTGAATAAATGGTTTATTAAAATAAATAGTTTTGTTTAACTTACCCATCATGATCTTAATGGTGGCTTTGGTAACCAAAGGCATAGCGTCGGTCTGCTCCTTACCGACCTCCATGTCCACCTCTTTGAGGAACTCCTCAGTCAGCTCGACAAATACTCGGAAGAATAGTAATCCTTTTAACTATCATCGAAACCAGTTATTTGATTATAGGAAACAACAAGCAATTAATTATAATATTTTCTTATCCTGCTTCAAATATTTCTTTATGTATGAAGCCTTATAAGGATGCAAAAAATAGAAGCAAATTTCCCAGGTGTCTCAATTACATTATACAAGTACTAACAAGCTAGTTCTGAGTTAATTAGTTTACTATTTGTATCGATGCTTGAAACGGGTAATTAGTGTGGGAGTGATTAGAGGTGAGAGCAGCTGATTGGTTGCGGCACGCAACGGTAGCCAGTTCGATGTCCGGGCTGCTCTCACGAAGGGCGCCATTTGTTTCGATTACACTACATCTGAATTTAAAAATACCGTAACAACCTTGTTTCTAGTGTTCTAGTCACTTTGCATGGTCATGGACTTAGTTTGTTAAAGGTATTTGGAACGGATATTGATATTATTATTACTGTACTGTAATTACGTGTCGTGTCGTGTCGTGCAGGCTAGTGTAAACGACTCCTCGGGTCGCGCGCGAGCCTCGACCGCTTTGAGGCCGATTGAATTAGATAGACAGAGAATTATCAAGGATCGATCAAACCGTGAATTTGATTGTTGTATCTGAATTATCTATGAAGATTACCGTTCATTTATTTAGTTCAAAACTGTCTCGTTCACAGATTGGACAAAGAGTTGAGGATCTCACCTGTCCAGCGCCATCCATTTGAGTATCGAGATCAGAGGCAGTCGCCGGACCTAGCGAAGAAGCGAGTGCGAGGGCACTTTGATATCGAGCCCGCCAGGTAATTTGGAAAAACGTTATTTCGACAAGTCGGCGTAATCGTGTTACAAAGCCGCCGGGTGAATGGTCAAGTCAAGCCTTTGAGCTAACGGGAAGGGCGGTTCAGGCACCGGGACTTGATTTTTACGCCAAACATTCCGACCATAAAGACGCTGTCATTTTCAGGTGTTTTCCAATTAACATCGTGCCTTTGACCACGTCCGCACAAAGTAATATCAACTAGCGCCTCTTTGTTATTAACTGTGTAGTTTTATTAAAGGTGTGGCGGTTGTAATTGAGACTCGCTTTATGCCCGTGTTTAACTTTCAATGCACCTATTAAAATGCGTTGGATTGATGTGGTTCCCGCTAGCAGAACCTCGTTCGTTTCCTATAAATTCGACAACACAAATAATGGAAGAACAGTTTTACGTAGGTGTTCTTCAATAAAATTTACTCGTCTTAGAAAATTACAGTATTCCAACCAGATGAAGTACTTGTTCTTTGTCAAATGGTCCTCTCAATAATGAAAATGTGTCAAGAGTGTGATTGAATATTTGGGTCTTTGCGTTGATACAAGATTTCCGTATGTTTGGTTTCGAATGTAGTTTTGCCACACTATAATAATCTCCATTTCTCCATTGAACCACGAGATTCCGGAAGAATTTCCACGAACACGACAGTACGGAACGGACACAACACTTCGCTTATTTGCAAATGGTTGGAACTCTCTTTCGGAGTCTGAGTTTCCCGACACCTTTAACCTAGATATATTCAAGGCTAGAGAGAATACGCATTTCCTGGGTAAGCCTGCTAAATACTTGGCCTCGTCATATCTCCTCAGGGGGACAGTCGAAGGCCAATGCAAGCCCATTTAAAAAACCTTTTCAAGTGGAACCGTAGGGTGTTGTTATGGTGATTCCAAACTCTCCGCACAGTAACTGACTGGCCAAAGAGACAATGATACAGAAAATTTACGAAGAGCACACAGACGAGAAAACAGAAGACAATGTTGTACCCAAGACACAGCACAACGACAAAATTCATTAACATTTTCCTTGAAAGACAAACGACAACAGTGGTCAAAGAATATACTCGTCCTCCATCCTCAAACTGTGCGTTGTCAGTCAGTCAGCCAGTGTAAGAGTTTTATTTAGTAGATATAAGTATAAAATAGTTTTCTCTCTTACACTGGCTGACTGACTGAATATATTATTATTATATTCATCTGAATATAATAATAATATATCAATAAAGGTGCAGAAGGGGGTCGATGAGTTGAAATTGAAATAAACAACGAATATACAAAAATTATAAATAAAATTTATATAAATGTAAATCACAGTAATCCTGATTCGATCATTTCTTTAACTCTAAACTTTTGTATTTTCCCAGATGTTGTTTTTGGGAACGTTTCCGTCACTTTGACAATCTTTGGTATCTTGAACATGGCCACTTGGCCTGCGAGGTGGTTGGTGATTTCCTTGGCCCCGATGGTGGCACCTTCTCGGACCCTGAGGACTGCACACAGCTCCTCTCCTAATCTCTCATCCGCTACTCCCACAATCTGTTTAAGGAAAATAATTATAAAAATATATATGGCGAACGTATGCTTGTTTGATTTATTCCGGGGGGAAAACAAACATTAGTTTAATCGATCCTGTCTCCTACAAAGATCGAAAAGGCTGTATTTTAACTTTTTATTTTTTTTGAAAAATGAAGGTAAAAAGTTTTATTTTTTCAAAATCTAGTACTAACTCAAAAAGTAAGGGAGGGATTCGCTTGGCTTTAACCCTCAGGGTAGCTTGACCTGACACGTCTCAAATCTCCACCGTGTATAGATGATATACCATAAAAGCATAAAATATTATTAACATTGAATTATTACACACCAATTGCGACCCGCGGTTTCACCCACGTACCCGGTATGACATTGCTTTCCCGGGATAAAAAGTACCCTATGTGTTAATCCAGAAGAAATTCTATCAGCTTGCCAAATTTCATCCAAATCGGTTCAGTAGTTTTTGCGTGGAGGAGTAACAAACATCCATACTCACAATTTTTTTAATATTAGTAGGATAATTCAATGATTATTAAGTTTTCTGTAGGTAGGCGATACTGCTTGCATGATCAATGAACTAACGTCCTCTAAAGATGTGACCTTGCACTTGTGTGAATAATTTCGTCAACCTCAAGTACCCCATAATAAAGGTGAAGAACAAAAAAAATTTTGCAAACAAATTTAAGGTTCATTTTGTGTGATGTCATGTCACATATTTATGTACGAGCATGCAAATCGGTTAGAAAGTATCTGGGAAATCAGTAATTATATATTTTTTCTACAACTAAGTCGGCAAACAAGCCTACAAACATAAGTAATCAAATTCAAAAAGTATTTATTCAATTTAGGCCCTGATTAGGCATTTATGCACGTTAACAAAATGACTCTACACCGGTTCCAATAAAATAAACAAACGCATTGAACTTAGGACAACCTTCCATTTTTTGTAGTCGAATAGAACCAGTCCCATTTTTTTAAATCTTCATTTGATTTTTTCATTTACCTGGCTCTCCAAGATATCAGGATGAGTGTTGAGCAAGTCTTCAATCTCTTTGGGTGCGATGTTCTCTCCTCCTCTAACGATTATGTCCTTTAGTCTGCCGACTATACGGCCATACCCATCTTCGCTTATCGTGAATTTGTCCCTAAGGAATAGGCACTAGAATTTAATATTAACTTGTCTTTACAGACTGGACTCCAAATAAAGCAGTAATATTTATTGTGTATAGGCCTGTGGCCGAAGGTGGTATTGTTGGTGGTGCCACAAAGCCTAGAAGGAACTGTCTCACGTACAGCTGTCGGAACACACCGTTAGGTGCTTGGCGACAGATTTTCAACATGAGTGTGGTAGCCAGCCAGGAGGGTACTACAAAATACCCTACCACCGTGCTATGGTTTCCTCACGATATTTCTTTCATCGAAAGCTCAAGCTCATTGTATGTTTCGAACCCGGGACCTTCGTCTCGGCATCCAACGTCACTACCACTGAGCTATAATCGCCTTAATCTTGTATCATGGAAACCAATGTATATCTGTCAGTTTGTTTGATTATAAATTAATAATATTGAATATATTTACATTTATCAATATTTAATGTCATCTTATTTTTTTTACATACAAGAGCTAGTCGATCTAGATCTTCTTGAAGGAGTACTTCGTTATTGAGTTTTTTAAACAGAGCATTAAATCAGCTTGAAGAAAAAGTAGAGATGATAAAAACAGTTGTTATATTGTCAATGAAAATTTTGAATAAAATTGGCACAAGGTGGGAACCTTGAGGTAATCCTGTGGTGGCCAAATAAGGCATTGTATGCATTACATTATATATTTAATATAATAAATTAAGCCCATCATAATTTAAATTAACTGGCTAACTGATTTATTTGCAACTCCTTGGTAAATTAATTTATAAAACTTGTTTTATGAAACAAAAATGCAAAAGAACTTAATATAGTTTCGTAGAATGCAGTCAGTTGTATAATTATCCGTAAGTAGATCTGCATATTATAAAAAACATGACATAGCCTGATGATTTACAACCTTCTAAGGTGGTGAAGCGCTCGTGGTGTAGCATGATTAGCCGTTCTTAATCGATCGGCAAAGTTAAGCTACGTCTGTCTTGGTCGGTACCTGGATGGGTGACCGCCTAGTGGTATTTCAAATCGAGCGTTTCCGTGCTTCGGAAGGCACGTAAAGCCGTTGGTCCCGGTTATCACTTAATGGTGATAGTCGTTAAGCTAGTTGGATGCCTCCTAGGCGGCTTGAAAAATTCCAACAGTAGGTTGGCCACTAGCCTACCTCCACCGATCCGCAGTGGGCACGCGTGGTGGAGTATCTGCCCATTCCCTTTCACCCTGATTTGTGAAAGGAGACCTGTGCTCAGCAGTGGGACATTATAGGCTGATGATGATGATGAAGTGTGGTCTCCACCATCGGCCACAACATCACTGTCCACGGTGGTCAAAAATGGAAAATGTCACAAACCCAGTGCGCAGCCACCCATCTTCAGAGAAAGCCTGTCTGGTTTTCTCCGGTTCGTCCCAATAACCAATCATATTGTTGTATCCTTTCACCACCAGCTCTCCAGGACTACCGTATGGCACCATTGCCCCTTTATCATCGACTACCTTTGAAGTGAAAAAAATAAGGAGTTTATAGTTTATTGTTATACGAAATTTTGAAGTCATCTTAGAATTATTCCGTACCGGATAAGCCAAAGGTTGTCATTTTTAGGGTTCCGTAGCCAAATGGCAAAAAACGGAACCCTTATAGATTCGTCATGTCTGTCTGTCTGTCTGTCTGTCTGTCTGTCTGTCTGTCTGTCTGTCTGTCTGTCTGTCTGTCCGTGTATGTCACAGCCATTTATTTCCGAAACTATAAGAACTATAATGTTGAAACTTGGTAAGTAGATGTATTCTGTGAACCGCATTAAGATTTTAACACAAAAATAGAAAAAAAACAATAATTTTTGGGGGTTCCCCATACTTAGAACTGAAACTCAAAAAAAAAATTTTCATCAAACCCATAAGTGTGGGGTGTCTATGGATAGGTCCTCAAAAATGATATTGAGGTTTCTAATATCATTTTTTTCTAAACTGAATAGTTTGCGCGAGAGACACTTCCAAAGTGGTAAAATGTGTGTCCCCCCCCCTGTAACTTCTAAAATAAGAGAATGATAAATCTATAAAAAATATATGATGTACATTACGGTGCAAACTTCCACTGAAAATTGGTTTGAACGAGATCTAGTAAGTAGTTTTTTTTTAATAGGTCATAAATTGAAATTAATATCAAATACTCAGGTCTATACTACCATTTACTTATATACCTACAGGTTTGTACGGAACCCTCGGTGCGCGAGTCTGACTCGCACTTGGCCGGTTTTTTAATGTTATAGATGTTAAGATCGAATAAATTTAGGAAAAGTATATGTTATAAATAAAGTGTTGATCTTTTGCATTACAATAATACATTTTTAAACACACTTGCTCGTAAAGTGACTATTATCGCACTTCTTTTAGGTTCATACATAATGCGGCTTATAACAAACGAGTGCTTTTTACTTTTCATTATAAACATTTACGTAAATATTACAGGAAAAATAGAACTACCGTTTTACAGTTTTTCGAAATCATCAAGATTCCTTCATAAACAAACGTATGAGGTCCGGTTTATACCAACAATAATGGCCCAAACCAGTAAATATACGTCCAGAAAGGCTCTTGGTGTTCAAGTCAGACTCAGAAATAACAGGCTTTTTATTTTTTATATAGGGTGACTGGTAATTAGTAAACGACACTTAGACACATGATTGCACTCATGATAACAAACAACTTTCCCAAAGAAACATTTTTTTTTAATTTACTTAGCACATGAACCCATAATATTTAGTACCTAATAAGAATAAGAATACACCATCAGCTTTTATTTAATTTAGTTATTTATCCCTATTTGTTTTTTCGTTATCATGAGTACAATACTTACCAGTCACCTTATGTAATAATTATTGGTATCAAAATCTAGCATATAAAGTTTTCTCCAATAGTTTTTTGCTGTAATTTATTTGTCTTCAAATGTTGGTGAAATAAGATCTAAAAATCGTCCAAATTCATAACAAACAAATACATAATTATGAAACCATCTTCAGATATAGAATTTGAAAGTTATTAATCATGTCATCCAGATAAAATATTTTTAATAGATTTAATGAGAGATATTAATTAATAAATAGTACCTTAACTTCCACATGGTCTTGTATGTAGCCAACTGTTTCGGCGACCACGTCTATACTGTCTCCATGGTTGGACTGGAACACGCACGCTGTAGTCTCTGTTAAGCCATACAGACCCTAAACAACCAGTAATTGAGTTAAAAATAAGTTGGCCAGTGCATACTGGCCAACTTATTTTTAACTCAATTAGATGAAATTTTAAGTAGTTCATTTTGAATGCGAGTGAACTAATAAGTATTGGTTGTGATAATGATATAAGCTCTAGAACGAAACGGCTATCGCGTAAGGCAATCTTAATGAACTGAATTAAAATGGTCTTCCTTTTTCCAAAAAAAATTGACCTACGTGGTAGCCTCGCTGTCTTTGCAACTTAATTTAATTAATAATAAGGTGTCATTAATCAGGCTGCACACCAAAGTCCAAATCTAACCAAGATTCATATAATCGTGAAGAGAAGGAATGTAAAAAGTAGCTTTTATTAAAACCTCATTTGATTGGACGATCCCTAATCGTCTATCAATCGGACCGCGCCAGTCATAAAAGTTTAGAAAATGAAATTAACTGGTGATCCCTCAGATTACAGAACAAGGCAGATGGAGCGCGCGAAACACGGGAGTGAGGCCAAAAAAGCAAATATAAATTGAAAAACACATAACAGGTATTCACTTTACAATTTCTATTAGCATTGTTTAACAAGCTCTATTTAACGAAAAACAATTTATTTTTAATAATCTTTGTTTAAACAAAGCAAATACAAATTCAAATTCAATACCAGCTATGTTTTTTTCAATTAATATTTGCTTTTTTGGCCTCAGTCCCGTGTTCCACGCACTCTATCTGCCTTTTGTTCTGTAATCTGTGGGTGATCCCTGTTCTATCTCTATATCCCAATTATAATTATGAACCCAAAGTGACCTTAACATGTTCCGCCTTGAGGTGCGTCTGTATATCCCTGATGAGTTGTGGGCTGCAGGGCGCGCCGGCGGCGAGCGCCACGCGCAGGTGCGAGGGCATGTCGCCTTTACTCTTGATCTGAGACAGTATGTCTACAAACATTGTTGGTGTGCCTGTTAGTACTGTGCATCTGCGGAAGTTGGATCACTTTTTATAGAAGCTAGAAGGAATTGGTAAATGAGGTGAAATAGGCTAGTATCATGAAAAATTGTATTTAGTCTGTCAGTAGTTATATATGTTTATTACATATTCAAGATCGGGAAGTCTTGGAGCGAGATCAAGCGCGAAGCTCAAGACCGATCGGGTTGGAGAGTTTCTGTGGACGCCCTCTGCCCCATCTAGGGGACACAGGATCATAAGTCAAGTAAGTCATTACATACTCAAAGATTACTACTGTAAATACTGAATGGAAACCTCGGTAGGCGAGTCTGACTCGCACTTAACGACAATTACAATCTCAGGAACAAAATTAATGAACTATTGACTTACTTTTCAGAGAACAAAGTGTTGATGTTTGCTGTAACACTATAAACTGGAGCAGCTAAAACGAGCGAGGATCCGTGCCTTAGCGCCGCCAGGACAGTGATCACGGACCCAAGGGCGTGGAACAATGGCACCTACAAAATTAACAAATTATTATTTAGGTATCATCTAGGTCCTAGATGGAATCACCAATTAGATTAATTTGGGGTCCGTTTCTTAAAATGATTTGACTGTCTCGGTCCCTTTGGTCAGAGTTTGATAGATGATTAAGGGTCGTCGTCCAATCACGTTGGGTTTTGAAGCTACTTTTTACACCCCTCCTCACAAATATTACAAAATTTTTTTTTCGTAAAAGTTAAATAGATTTTCACTTCAAATCATATTAAGGTTATTGGTTTGTCCCCGCCTTCAATGCCTATATAAAAATCAAGTTATATATTAAAAATCTATAGATTACAGAGCTTGTCTTTTCAGTTTAAATTTTTATTTAGCGCAGCCGGATTTTTTGTTTCATTTAATAATTTATCTTTTTGCTTCGGAACCCTAAACATAACACAACGATATTTGAAAATGGAATCTCTGAGAAGAGCTTATATTGTGTTTTTTTATTGAATGTCGACAAAAAATATATAATGAAAACCATAAAAAGAATGAGTAGAACATAATTAATAAAATACATACCTGTACACAAATATTTTGATGTCCTTCGTGGAACAAGTTTCTTTTGCCAGTGAAATATGTGTTATTAACGACTCCATGATGAGAGTCTAACGCCGCTTTCGGATCTCCTGGAATATCATCAACCAATTAAAAATACATTCAATTTGATTATACTTTAACTAAGATTATCTCTTCATTGTATTTATAGCTAAGGGTAGGGCACGGAGTAAAATTAGTTGACCATTGTGAAGAATGTCCGAAGTTACGTAGGTATTTCAATTTTATAATGTTTATATGAATAATAGCGGTATATGCTACGAATATTATAAATATCGAACAATTAACCCAAAGAAGCGCAATGACGTTGATTTTGCTTGCAATCTATTCTGCCAATTTCCCACCATCGACAATGCGCTCTGATTGGCTAAGTGAAGAACACACGATGCACTGATTGGTCCTGTTCAAAATCAGTGACAAATCACTGACTAGTTTTGGAATCGGATTGCTCAGTGTTACTACTCTAAAGGGATTGTTCTTCTATGATTATAATCGTGGTAATCGTATGGAAGTATGGATGTTAGTTGTTTTTTCACGCAAAACTACAGAACGGATTTGGAAATTTGACACAAAGATATGAAATGTCCCGGATTAATATATCGGATACTTTTTATACCGGGAAAACCAAAGATCCATCGGGAATGCTGTGCGGAAACTAGTACTCTATATTTATTTAAATAAGTACAAACAGTAAACAATTCTTCGAATAATCAATAGTTATGTTTTTCAACAATATCAAAAGATATCGAACGTGTATTTATGATCTTATTATCTAATTTTAAAAGATAAGGCCACTATTATATAATTTTAATTGTTGGGTAAATATATGTTTTATGAGTAGGTACCTAAGTTAAATTATTATTTACACACATTACATTGAATGTGCGTTACTCTATCCAGATAATTTCGGATGGCAATGTTATGTGAAATTATATCAGTAGCATACATTTTTTTGGTTCATATGTCATAAAAAAAATAAGATTGTAATATTACTGTTTATTTGTCACATGTTTATAAAATATCATAAAAATTGCTTATATAATTTTGTTATCAACAATTAAGCAGGTCATTACACTTATTTTGACTTTTTATCTCTAGCGTGCCTATTCGCCTTCAAATGATAAATTTTCCTAGTTATCAAAAACATGTTTTTCTGCGGCGAAATAAATACATACATACAATACGGGCCAGACATACATACATGACGGGCCAGTTGGCGCAGTTGGTTAAGGTTCACCTTACGCGCCGCAGGTCGTGGGTTCGATTCCCACACAGGACATGCATTTTGTGTGCATGAACATGTCTGTATGTCCTGAGTCTGGGTGTAATTATGTATATTAAGTATGTATTTAGAAACAAAAAGTAAGTATATGTATTATATCAGTTATCTGGTTTCCATAGTACAAGCTCTGCTTAGTTTGGGATCAGATGACCGTGTGTGAGGAATGTCCCAGGATATTTATTTATTTATTTATTTATACACAAGAGAAATATTTGCGCGCACGGATGTGTGTGAGGCATAAAGGCGACCGACGCTAGTTATATTATAAATTATTGTCAACAAAATTTGTTTAATCTCACCAGTAGTTCCTGATGTGAAATGTATGATGCTGCCATCTTGTGATTTCACTTCACCGCCATATTTTGAAATTGAACTATCGTTTTTATAATCGGCTATTAGAGAATCAAATGATAGTGTGCCACTGGAAATTAATAATTATTCTTATTAGCAGGTAAAATTTGCTATTTCATTATCCAGAACGAATCGAAATTGACTGGATAAGTACCTCCACCTTACAGAATACAGCAACCCATAGTTAGAATATTATAAAGCTACTAGCTGCCCGGCGCGACTTCGTTCGCGTGTTGCTATCCTACCCTGTGGTGCTATCCTACCCTACCCTTCCCTATCTAAACCATCCAGGGTGTCACCCAAGCGCATACAAAAAAAATCAACTGTACGTGTGTTTGTCACTGAACTCCTCCTAAACGGCTGGACCGATTTGAATGTTGAACCGTTTGGGGGGCGCCCTGGATGGTTTAGATTCACAAATCAGCCCGACATACAGACAGACAGATGGCGCTACAGTCGATAATATAATCTAGATACCGACTATTTAGAGTAGACTATTTATTATAGAACTCTAAAAGCGTTCATTAAACTTTTCAAGGGAGGAACATACTTTTCTTTAAGTACAGTGCCTCCTAGTCGAGTCCTTTATAAAAGTTCCAAATACTGCTTTTTCATACTTACGCTAACTTATCCTTTGCAGTACTAATAAGAGAGGTCAATGAAGGAAACTCCTTTGATTCCAAGGATCCAGGCTTAGAGTTGTGTAGTTCAGGGATCAGCTGCTGCATCATATTGTAGTAATCCTTGGTAGGTAGCTTGTCTGTTATCAACAGACTCTTTAGTCCTGCCTTCTTTATGCAGAAGCTGAGCTCTTTCTTTTCGTACATAGGATTTATTAACACCTGTAATGCGAAATAATCATTGTTGTATTAAAAAAAAACTATTTACTAGATCTCGTTCAAACCAATTTTCGGTGGAAGTTTGCACCGTAATGTACATCATATATTTTTTATAGATTTATCATTCTCTTATTTTAGAAGTTACAGGGGGGGGACACACATTTTACCACTTTGGAAGTGTCTCTCGCGCAAACTATTCAGTTTAGAAAAAAATGTTATTAGAAACCTCAATATCATTTTTGAAGACCTATTCATAGACACCCCACACTTATGGGTTTTATTAAAAAAATAATGAGTTTCGGTTCTAAGTATGAAGACCCCCAAAATTTATTTTATTTTTTCTATTTTTGTGTGAAAATCTTAATGCGGTTCACAGTAGGTATACATCTACTTACCATGTTTCAACATTATAGTTCTTATAGTTTCGGAAAAAAGTGGCTGTGACATACGGACGGACAGACAGACAGACAGACATGAAGAATCTATAAGGGTTCCATTTTTTGCCATTTGGCTACGGAACCCTAAAAATGCAATCGCATCTGTCATTTTAGTCCACGGAATGAAAAATCAGACTATACATGCAAACTGCTCACGCTTCGCACAAGGTAAAGTTGTTAATGCTATCACTTTATTAATATTCTAAGTCTATGGGTAGAGTAAATAAACCATAGGATTATTTTTTTTAGATCCTCTCTACCCTCTGTAACAGAGTTCGGGGGCGTGAACTGTTACAAAAATAAATATAATAATGACTATAGTAATAGTACATTATAAGCAAAATTGGTCATTACACGCGAGGCGGTACTGAGCGCGTGAGCCGCAGGCATCGATGGTATGTACAAATAATATTTCGATGGCCGCAGGCGCAGGCGATAAGGGAGCCAAGAGTGTAATGATCAATGTACACGCGTACATACGATCATACGATGTTTTTAAACACGCTTGCGAGGAAAAAAACAGACGTATTTTTTGATAATAATCAAAAAAAAATTACACACTTCAGTTGCATTATGTTACGATAAGGAACTAAACATAGTCAGAATTATATCTATCATAAAAATGTGCGGTAATGTAAAGTAAAAAGCACTACACTAGTGCGTAATAAGCTGCATTATGATACTAAAAACGGTGCAATAAATGTCACTTTACGAGCTAGTGTCTTCAAATTATATTTACTGAATAGAAAACTTATTTACGTATTAACACAGTGGTATCAGATAACATTATGTATAGTATATGATAATACTTAAAAAAATAAGCAACCTACTCTTTATCGGTTTAGGTTTGGATTATGAAATGATTACAGTTGTTACACTGGGTTAGCGTTATACAGACTCATATATTTTTTGACAACCCAAAATATCCCAAAAGGAACGAAGATAACGTAACGAAAAGAAAAGCTATTTGTTTGTGATCTTCTAATATTTGAGAACAAGATCTCAAATCCAAACGAAAAGCTACTCGAAATATTCGGATTGAATCGAAATTTGACAGTACGATTACATAGATAGAGGATTTTCACCATAAAGCTATAGCTACACTAGATTCATAGGCAGTGTACATGACCGCGGGCTAGAATTCGCGCGGTTTGATTATTCATAAAGCGGAGGTGTCGACGCGCCCATAGTCGTTGCACTTCGAATGGAATAAGACGCCACTAGTTCAAACTATTCTTACCGATATAAGGCCGGCTCTCGCAGCGGCGACGACTGCGACGATCCACGCAGTAGTGTTGTGTGTCCATAAGCCGAACCTGTCGCCCTTCTGTAAACCTTGCGCGCGCAGGGCGCAGCCCAGCGCATCAGCCTGCAAAATGTAAGTGGGACATGAATGGTGAACCGCTCTGTACTGAAGAAGGTTTAGTATCAAGTGGTTTCTCTTTTCCTTCTGTCGTACGGAACCCTCAAAAACAGAGCAGACAAGAAACAGGTTAATAAGTACAACATAAAACTTCTGTACCACAGAACAGGGTGCATATTTTGTTACATATTTTACACATATGTGATGCAATAAAGTATTGAGTAATGATCGTCAAAGTCAAAGTCAAAGCCACTTCAATTTAGGCCCTAGTAGGGCACATATGAAGCTACCACCAGTTCGTAAGTCGGCCTCTAATTATCCAATTTCTTATTATTCTTCTTATTTTGATTGAAATCCATATTTAGATTTCTAAACGAAACTAACAGAAAAAAACCGGCCAAGTGCGAGTCAGACTCGCGCACCGAGGGTTCCGTACAAACCTGTAGGTATATAAGTAAATGGTAGTATAGACCTGAGTATTTGATATTAATTTCAATTTATGACCTATTAAAAAAAAACTACTTACTAGATCTCGTTCAAACCAATTTTCAGTGGAAGTTTGCACCGTAATGTACATCATATATTTTTTATAGATTTATCATTCTCTTATTTTAGAAGTTACAGGGGGGGGGACACACATTTTACCACTTTGGAAGTGTCTCTCGCGCAAACTATTCAGTTTAGAAAAAAATGATATTAGAAACCTCAATATCATTTTTGAAGACCTATCCATAGACACCCCACACTTATGGGTTTGATGAAAAAAAAAAAATTGAGTTTCAGTTCTAAGTATGGGGAACCCCCAAAATTTATTGTTTTTTTTCTATTTTTGTGTAAAAATCTTAATGCGGTTCACAGAATACATCTACTTACCAAGTTTCAACATTATAGTTCTTATAGTTTCGGAAATAAATGGCTGTGACATACACGGACAGACAGACAGACAGACAGACAGACAGACAGACAGACAGACAGACAGACAGACAGACATGACGAATCTATAAGGGTTCCGTTTTTTGCCATTTGGCTACGGAACCCTAAAAACGCGTTTCTTACAAAAATTGTGTAGGTATAGGAGAAATTAGTTCCACGAGTTTTCCGCTAGAGGCGCTGTGCCAATTCTTATAGATAGAGGAATGTCGTAAACGCAAACAGACTAGTAAACATAGAATTGGGTTTTTTTCTTTGGTAATAAACGTTTTGTAACGACAATTCGTTTACATTCTGGGTTCAAAATATTTTATTTTCTGAGCATTAGAGTCCATACACACTGTAGGTAATAAGGTGCAAATATTTACATTCATACTTGCGTCAACAGCTGTTCATATGTGATGGTGGTGCCCTCATGCATGGACTTCACCGCCACTCTTCCAGGGTATTTATGGGCAGTCTCAGCTATCACATCTCCCAATGTTGCGTCGGTCAAAGGTTCGCTTCCCGGGTTGTGCAAGTAACTGCCGCCAGCTACAGTTTTTATTTGTCTCGACCATCTGGAAATTAATAGAGATTTGCTTAGAAGGCGTGTAATTATAAGTTATTTAAGTTTGAGAAGGTTTTTCTATATAGAGAAAAAAAACAACTGCTTTGTACTAATTTACCTTTAGAAGTTCTACACTCTACTGTTTTTTTTTTACTAAATAATGACAAATGAGCATTATTGATTATTGTAGTTCCTAATCCGAAACAGTAAGAAAAAGTCCACTGGCCAGTTCGCAACAATTCACTCATTTTCATTTATTTTTCTAAAAAAATATACAAAAGAGTTCCGATTCTTATCGACATAATTTGTATATCAAATTTTTATATTACTATTCAGCTTTTTACAGCATTGAAAATAGTAAGTAATTTAAATCATCATAATCAAAATCAAAATTCATTTATTCAAGTAAGGCCCTGATAGGGCTCTTGTGAATGTTAACAAATGACTCTACACCGGTTCCAAATACAACTTGAACTGAGAAGACTCCGGCAAGAAACTCAGCAAGTACTTATTCTTTTTTTTTTTATGTGTACTTATAATAATGTTTTAAATTCATTGACCGAATCCTGTCCCCCATAATACAGGCTCTTGCCTAGCTTGGGTGTCAGTGTTCAACGTTTGTGCAACAAATACATACATGACTCTCTTGTGTGCATTAATCTTGTATAGCTGTTTATATATGTGTGTTTCTTATGAATAAATAAATTATTATTATTATTATTAAATATTACAATTTACAAAATATATATAACAATAGCCTGCGAAGCGAACAATTCATTCAAATGCATTCTTGTCATCTACAAAATCAGAAACTTTATAATAATATTTTAAGTAATCAAGTTGATACTTGACTCAGTGAACTCAGTGACTCATACTTATGCAGTAATTTCCGGATAACCTTTAAAGTTAAAGCTCAAAAGTATTATTTTCCTTAATCAATAAGTCACAGACGCGAGACAGTAGCGATCGCATTAATCTTAAAACTATTTTTTATTTTAATTTATATTTTTTACATTTAAGTTAACAAATATGTTATAAACTTAACATAAGCCAATTATAAGTTTGCTAAATTAATTAAGTATTACATTTAATTTGAAAAAACATAACATTTCAAATTTGTATATGTGTGTTTGTATATTACGTAGATAAGTATGTACGTACAGTAGGTATGTGTAAAAGGTGAGAGTGTGAGAGTGGGTGCAGGTGAGTAGTGGAAGTAAGGGTTCGCCGTCTGGTTGACCGCACTGCAAATATATATATGAATGACAAAATAATTTTTATACGCACTGTGATGCGGCTGATGGTCAAGTGCCGGCCAACCGGACGGCTGTCCGCAATGCGGCTAGTCGCACAGTGCGCACGTAGCCTTAGGGTATGTGAGCGATTGTGTGTAGATGTGTGTGTGTTTGTGTAACAAATAGTTCCTGTATCTTTCTCAAAAATATGTACTTAATTTGAGAAGTGTAAGTAATCATGTTGCTATCTTAAATATATATTCATTAGACTGTCCACCCACAATCTACAACGGCTAATAGACTTATATAACAATATTAAAATGGCGATAAGATTAGAGGGTTGGAAACGACAATAAATGAAACCACGTAAAGTAGTCATAAATACGAATAACTTTTAATATGGGACCAACCTCGAAATGGCACCCTGTATACAAAGTCAACAACTGTGGGAATGGGGCGAGATTTTGAACTCTAACATCTAACATAATCTCCATACAAATTAGTGATAACGCGCGTAAAATTGTGTTTGTTTGATTGTTAAAATTTTGTATAAGTGTTTGTTTGAATATGTTGGAAAACTTTCAAAAAGTAAGATTTAGATAAAAGTGAGATTTCTATAAAAATATACCTGAATGTGTTGCAGGAGGAAATACCTAGGATGGCTATTAACACGGCGAGGTTGAACTACAGTGACAGAAAGCATCAAGATGGTATCAACCTATGATGGTATTTTTTAAACTTTTTACACCCATATGCCTCATACAAAAATACATGCAAAAGTTTTTTGTTTGTATTTTTTTTGGGTACACAGAAAAGGCTCTTCTCTCTTGGCTTAGATTAAGATTAAAAAGGGGAAGATAGAGTACCGAGTCTCTATAATAATCCTAATTTTCTAACTATATATTTTTTTTTTTATACAACTATGTCGGTAAACAAGCATACGGCCCGCCTGATGGTAAGCGGTTACCGTAGCCATATGGACGCTTGCAACACTAGAAGCATTGCTCACGCGTTACCGATCTTTCCCCCTCCCCTATGAGTTCTGGCGACCCCACTCACGCGCAGGAACACAACTTTACAAATAAAGTTATTTGGCTGCGGTATTCTGTAAGGTGGAGGTACTTCCCCAGTCGAGCTGCTCTTTAAGCGAATAAACGCTATGCTCTACCTCTCTCAAAAAATTATTAAGTATGTATTTTATCAGCTCAACAACATGTTTTTGATAAAGGGGAAATTAAAATAGACGTTATCATTTGAAGGCGAATAGGGGCTCTAAAGATGAAAATTGACAATAGGTGCTATATGACCTGCTGCTTAATAAATTCATTTTTGATAACAAAATTATTAAATTTGTATATGTTGTTAATACTATAAAGTAGATTTAATGATATCTAATAACAATTAAACTGTACTATTACAATCCTATTTTGTTTATGATATAAAAAAACAAAAACATTATACTACTGATATACATTTACCCATTGCCATCCGAAATTATCTGCACATTCTATTATTTAACTTAGTTACCTACTTATAAAACATATATTTACCCAACAATTAAAATTATCTAATAGTGGTCTTATCTTTTGAAATTAGATAATGAGATTATAAATTCACGTTAGATATAAATAATTTGTGGAAAAACATTACAATTGATTATTTGAAGAAATTATTTACTGTTTGTATTTAAATATATAGAGTACATAGGTACCAGTTTCCGCTCAGCATTCCCGATGGATCTGTGGATTTCCCGGTATAAAAAGTATCCGATATATTAATCCAAGACATTTTCTATCCCTGTGCCAAATTTTAAAATCCGTTCAGTAGTTTTGCGTTAAAAAGCAACAAACATACATCCACCGTCACCACAACTTTCACGTTTATAATATTCTTAGCATATAACGTATCATATATTATATTATTCATATAAAAATAAATAAAATTTTAATACATAACTTGGGGCATTGTTCGCCCCGGTCAACTGATCCCGAACTAACCAGAGCTTGTACTTCAGCAACCAGATAACTGATATATTTATAATTATTTTATTTACATAGAATCCAGTAGCCAGCGGCCATCCTTTGGCCAGTAGTGCGGAAAATTATATTTATTTTTTATAGTTATTTCGCTTTTACGAAATTATATAAACTCGTTTAGATTTCGAAATTACAAAACAAAATCTGGACAAGTTTTTTTTAAATATATTTTTCTCATTTTTTTTTTCCATAATTTAAAAAAAAAATACACCTACCTTAACTTCCTAAAGCTCAAATGTTTCGTAACATTCACATTCCACATTGTAATCACTATATACGACAGACTACCACTGCACCACACTAGCTGATAAACACTGGCAAACTACAAAATGACGGTCACGCAACATGTACAAATACAATCTTATCATGCATGATAATTGTCATGTTATTACAGCCGTAGTTATTCTTTGGATGAGAATAAACAGCATCTAGTTTGCCGTCAGATACTCAAGTAACAGACCGGTCAGTAACTCCAGTTTTCTGTAACATTGAATTGCTAATCACGGTAACTGGATTGACCGGGTAAAACTAGCTTTAGTTTAGTTTTTTTGTTATTTATTATTTTGTTTTTGCTTTTTATCTTCACAAAATCTACCTACCTCACAGAATACCGTAGCCAAATAACTTTATGTTGTGTTCCTGCGCGTGAGTAGACCGGAGCTCATTGGGGATGGGGAAGAGTCGGTTCGGAACGCGTGAGTGATACCCTGTGTGTTGTATATCGCTACGGTAACCACTTAACATCAGGCGGGACGTAAGATTGTTCACCAACTTCGTCGTATAAAACAAAGGCCTTCATTTTCTTCAAATGGTGCGTGACAGTTTTTTTTTCAGGGTCATGTTTTCCTTCGTTGGTAGAAGTGGATTCGAGTTACATATATTGACTGTCACGGCTCAAGACGGGTTAGAACAACACTTGAACAAATATGTGCATGAATATATATATTTGTTCTGAAGAGAATGAGAATCCCAGCCTAGCAGACGACTTCCTAACCTTATACATTACGTACATAATGTATGTTTACAAAGTTATCTACTTATGTGTGTGTCAGTTATCTTTTTTTATACTATTTAGGTACCAATCAAGCATACGGCCCGCCTGATGGTATTACCGTAGCCTTTAGCCGACGCTTGGGTGTTCACTCGCGCGTTACCGACCCTGCAGACATCTCATCACACCCTTTTTGAGGAACCCCATGCTGTACTCCATTGGGAAAACCACGGCGGGGAGCTCTTTCCACAATCTGAGCGACTGCGGAAGGAAGTTCCTTTGAGACCGCACAGTTCGAAACAATTCTGATTTCAATGTGTGAGGATGGACTCCCCGTCGATGGTGAGAGTTGCGATGGTGAAAGGTAGCCGTGGGCGAAATTCTTCAGAAAAATGTCCGTTGTACAGGCGGTAGAACACACATAAGGAGGCAAATTAAGTCACATCACATAAGGAGGTAAGTAAGGCTTTAGTGCTCCTCAGACTGAGGGTTTTATACGACGTTTGTGAGCTCGGAATCTAGCGGCACGTCGCTGAACCGAGTCTAGAGTCCCAAGCTGGTATCTAGTTGCCCCCGTCCACAGATGACAACAGTACTCCATATGAGGCCGGACTTGCGACTTATAAAGTTGCAGCGTTTGCCTCGATGTCAAGTGTCTTCGCTTTATTGAACATTCTGAACTTTTTGGATGCCAGCTTAACCTTGTCTTCTAAGTGACTACGGAAAATAACGTCGCTTGGATTGTCGACGCCAAGGATCCTGATGCTTTTAGGTGTTCAAAGACGTGTTTTGGTTTCCATAATACAAGCTCTGCCTTATTAAGGATCAGATAAAATATCTTAGGATATTATTTGTTTATTTACCAATATCTCAAGCTTATTGTAATAAAGAGTGTGTCAAAGTCAAAGGTATTTATTCAATTTAGGCCCTAGTTCGAAGGTCAAAGCTACTGAAGATACAAAAGTATACACTTCAAATCATCTGAGTTTAGAAATTCTGAAGGAAACAGTGCGAAAATCTGCTTGACTTGGTACATTGGACCTTGTTTTAGTTTGACTGAGGAATTAATCTCAGGTATGTAGGTAAACATATTAGGGGCCTGCTATTACAATTGTGTTCCAACGAACTAACAGGGTGGTGTCAAAATTTACACATTTTACAGTTTTGGTAGTCTACTAACACAAAGCGTCATAATGGCACCATAATAGCTCTTTTGATAATTTCCACTGAAACTACAATCGTTTCACAATTATCTCTTAGTTGTCAGTTGTGACATTTTTTGTACTAAAATTGTTTTCATTCATTATGAGACCATTATGAATTAGTAGACTGCACACATCGGCTCAATGATAATGGAATTCCAATAGTATCGTGTCAGTATGACATTTTAGCCGACTTGGCCCCCAGTTATCTATCCACGTGCATTCATTCACCGCTAAGATAAGACGAGCGTAGGATTATATGGCTATAAGGATAAAGGAATATAGCATGTACATTGTAAATCAATAATATCTATATACAGGTTGTCCCAAAACTCAACGTCAAGTGGGTACCGGGCGAAAGGATAGTCTATAATACCAACTCTGCAAGCAACAAGCATAAGAAATAATTGGACTGTTTTACAAAAAACTTAAACCGATTTCAAAGTACACCAAAAAGTAATCAAATCCTGATCTGATGACAATGGGACGAAACGGGAAGTATACCCTTCCAGACAAAAAAAGAATTTTCCAAATCGGTTAATAAATGACGGAGTTAAGAGGTAACAAACATAAAAAAAAAAAAAAAATACAGCCGAATTGAGAATCTCCTCCTTTTTTTGAAGTCGGTTAAAAAGGGTTCACTCCCTGGAAGGGTTTCCAGAAAAAAAAGGATTTTCAAAATCGGTTAATAAATGACGGAGTTATGAGGAAACAAACATAAAAAAAAAAAAAAAAACTACCAAATTGAGAACCTCCTCCTTTTTTTGAAGTCGGTTAAAACATGTCACGTGATAGAAGGCATATTTTGAAAATGGACACCCTAGCTTGATCTTCTTTTGAAACTACAGAGTAGTGTGTATAGTACAAGTACAAGGCACGAATGGTGAGCACAGATAGGCAGTAGGGGGGGAAGCTCGAGCATGTACACTTTTGGCCAAATCACAGTAGCCAAATCACACGAAAGAATCCAATAGACGACGAGGATCGACTGACAAACCAATCGTGTGCAACTCGACTCTTCATTCCGCCAAACAGACCGACAAATTAACTACTGCGCATAGGGATTGCAATCCGGATACTTCGAAATCCGAAAATGACTGAAAAATCCGGATTTTAGGGTCCTATTATAAATCCGAATATTGAGAATAAAATCCGGTTTTTTCGAATTTTAATCTTAATTGATAATAATTGATGTTTAACTAAAAATTTTCATTAAATATCCAGTACATTTAGGTCAGTATTACTCTGAAATCTATGCACCGCTCGGCTCACACGCGGCTAGCTGCTACCGCTCATCCATCTAGCTAATAGTTAAGTCGGCCAGTGAGTCTTAGATGGAGGCGATGCGCGCGCGGCGCGAGTAACAACTCTTTGCACAATGTAATATCAAGAATGATAGTTCTATATAGTCGGGTTACCGCTGAAAGCATTTTGTACATCGGCTGATCTCAGATTTTTTTTACTTTGGAAAGGGTCTGACACACCCGCTTTCTAAGCAAGCTTCCTTCATATGAAATCTCTGGTGGTTTGTGCGCTTGGATTTCCAATTTCCTGAGCGAACGGTCTATTCATGTAGTCATAGACGGTTGTTCGTCGGACCTTTTCGCAATCAATTCCACAGAGATCAGATTCAGTTCTCTCTGCAACCTTATTTCTGCTGCATATTAACGATCTGGTGAAGCCCGGTATCTTTGTGTACGTAGACGATAGCACCGTTGTCATAGATCCAATTGTTGCGAGAGGCCATGGTAGAGCGTTTGAACGTAACATTACAGGCAGTCTCCGATTGGAGCAATGCCAATCTGGTCACTTTTAATGCCACCATGACGCAGGTGTGTCTTTTCAACACCAAACGGAGCCCTTTCCACCAGGCTCTCGCCCTCGACTCAATAAACCGCCGAGCCAGAAGACTCATCGAATATGAGACTAATTATGACGAAACTCACGAGGCTCGAAGGCATCGAAGAAAGGTAAATAAAATAAATAAATATCCTGGGACATTCCTCACACACGGTCATCTGATCCCAAACTAAGCAGAGCTTGTACTATGGAAACCAGATAACTGACATAATACATATACTACTTTTTGTTTGTAAATACATACTTAATATACATAATTAAACCCAGACTCAGGACATACAGACATGTTCATGCACACAAATGTATGTCCTGTGTGGGAATCGAACCCACGACCTGCGGCGCTATAGGTTAAGACTCCACGTCTTAACCAACTGCGCCAACGGGCCCGTCAACGGTTGCTTGCCTTATCGGTTTTGTACAGGATATATTTTTGAGAGTGTGTGCAGGAATTGCTCAACCTTATTCCAACCACCATCCCTATTTTTACTCCGAACCACAAGACACGGGGATAATTTTTCTTTTGTATCCTCAATTATAATGCGGACAGCAAGGGAGTGGAACTTGCTTCCGGCGACTGTAGTTCCTGACTCTTAGAATCTAGGGACTTTCACGGCCATAATGAATAGGTTCCATTTGGGTTAGCGTGCTCCACCTTAGGCTTCGTCATTATCCTTTATGGACGGCTCAGTAGCCAAATACAAGCCCATTTTTTTTTAAATATTACTTGCAGTTTAATTGAATTTTTATTCAAAAGCAAGCAATGGAAATACAATAAAAAAGAACATCTCTCTTCAAACTACTAATAATTAAGCATAAACTACGCGTACAGTTTAAAATTACAAATTATTGCAAAAAAATACAAAAATCCGAAAAATCCGGATAATCCGGATTTATATGTGATGATAAACTTTGAATCCGGATTTGAAAAAAATCCGGATTTTGCAATCCCTAACTGCGCAGCTGTCAATCTGTGCTCACGATTCGTGCCCCTTACTATACTTTTTTTTAAAACGATGACGTGCCAACTTTCGCTGGTCTATTTTTTCTAAACCATGACTCAATGGAATCATTATTCCACCGAAGACCACTTGGGAGTCGATTTTCAACTCCATCAAAATATAGCTTTTTTCAAAGTTTTTTTTTGTAAGAATGAGATGCAATGTGACAAAAAAATTTTTAGTGCGACTTACAACAGAATCAGCACCAATATCACTTAACCACGTGACATGTTTTTTTTCTTCTTATGCTTAGCTGAGATGGTATAGACTAGCCTTTCGCCCGAGTACCCACTTGTCGTTGGGTTTTGGGACACCTGTACTCAGATTACAGACTTAATTACTTTTATTCTGTAATCTGATACCCTGTATATTATTTACATTGTTTACATGCTATACTCCTTTATCCTTAAAGCCATAATAATCTTACGACCGTGTTATCTACGCGGTCAATGAATGGATGTGGATTATTGTGGATAGATATGCTGTGGGGGACGCGACCCTTGTGGTGAGACTGGTGAATAATAGACTTTGGAAACAATTTAAAATAGTTTATTTCGTCTTATTAAATGATAAATGGAGAAACTGAATGACTGCGACCGTCTTGCTGACTGAAAATGTAAGCACTAAAGTTCGCGGCCTCGCTATAGCTATAGGTATAATATTTGCCCAAATTAATAAGGCAGTTGCCCAGTAGACACTATCTTCACTGCATCGTTGGGTTTTTTTTTTATACCACTAAGTTGGCAAGCAAGCATACGGCCCGCCTGATGATAAGCAGTTACCGTAGCCTATGGACGCTTGCAACACCAGGTTATATAAAACTCGCGGGTTGCCGACCCTGAAGAAATCTCTTCACGCCCTTTTTGAAGAACCCCATGCTGTACTCCATTGGGAAATCCACGGCGGAGATCTCCACAGACCGAGCGTCCGCGGAATTTTATTTTTTATTTTATTTTATTTTTATTTTTATTAATACAAAATCCACAGCTCTTAGTCACAAAAATTTTACATACCTAATTACAACACATACAGCCAATTACGGATTTAAATTTTGATATTTTGACATAGTTTAAAGCAGTCACATCAATACTGTGTCCTGTATGCCATTAAATAAAAAACGAGAATAATATTATGTGCGGTGTGTAGAAGTTGGTGTAGGTTTGTGTGGTGTGGGTTTGTGTGGTGTGAGTGTGTGGTGTGGTGTGAGCGCGAGTGTGTCTATGTGTACGTGTATGTATGTATGTATGGGTATGTGTGAGCGATTCAGTAAGTTTTGAAGAAGGCATCCAACTCATCACCCATCAATCACACAAAACTTTCAAAATTTTCTTCTTAAACACATTTTTGTTTTCATTAGAAATATCAATAGAGTGAAACTTTTTATTATATGTTCGATGCATTCGGTTCACCAATGAACACTGAGCATAATTAGTCCTAGCTTGTGGTACTGCAAATAAACCCGTGTGCCTTGTTCGAGTTTTGGGACAGCAAAAACGCAACACTCTAGAAGTTAATTCAGGACAGTCGATATATCCGTTACAGATACCATGTAGTAGTGACATATCATACAGTACACGACGGTTCTCAAGTGTTGCGGGCTTGTGACGCTTGCATGCTTCATTATAATTTTTGAAAGCGCCATGACACCGATAGTTTAGATGTTTTACAAATTTACATTGAATTTTTTCAAGAACCTGAATATAAGTGATATATTGTGGACACCATATAGTGCAACAATATTCAAGGATGCTTCTAACATATGAGAAATATAACACTTTTAGGCAATCTATATCAGAGAAGGGCCGACTGACTCTTAAAACAAACCCTAAACTCTTGGAAGCTTTATTTACAATGCTATCAACATGCTCTGAAAAAGATAATTTAGCATCCATTGTAACCCCGAGATCCTTTATTGAAGATGATTTGCCTATTATGACCTTATTAATTTCATAGTTAAATTCGATGGGATTTCTTTTTCGAGTAAAGGAGACATAATGGCACTTATTTATATTAATCCCTATACGGTTAGTGGCATAATACGTACTGAGTCTATCAAGATCTGCTTGAAGATTAAAACAATCAGAGCTATTTTGAATTTTCATATAAATTTTGGTGTCATCAGCATACATTAGATACTTGGCGTATCGGAAACAAGCACCAACGTCATATAAGTATGAGGCATACAGCAATGGGCCCAAAATAGATCCTTGCGGCACGCCTGATGGAACTTTTATAAAATCCGAGCAATATCCACCCACAACTACCGCCTGCGACCGGTTGCGCAAGTATGATTCCATCCATCTTAAAAGGTTACCGCGTATACCAAGCTCACGCAGTTTTCGTAAAAGTATGATGTGGTCTACCCGATCAAACGCCTTTTCAAAATCAGTGTAGACCACATCGACCTGCGAACCACCGTCCATATAGTTGGCAACATGTTCAACAAAAACACCCAGATTAGTTGCCGTAGATCGCCCCTTCATGAATCCGTGCTGTTCAATTGGGATTGAAGAAGACATTACTGGGTAAATATGACTATGCACGAACCTTTCCAGCATTTTACTAAGTACGTTTAGAATTGATATGGGGCGATAATTTTCAATACATACCTTAAGGCCCTTTTTATACACAGGTACTACGTGAGCTCTTTTCCAAATCTTTGGGAAATAACCAATTTGGAGACATCTATTAAAAATAAGAGCAATAGGAGATGCTAAAGTATCAGCACATTTAGTAAAAAATATTGGAGGTATTTCATCACACCCGGCCCCTTTTGTTATATCCAAACTACGAATAAGCTTAATTATATCAGCCTCAAGAACTCCAATCGTGTCAATAGTATAACTAATAATAATTGGTAGTTGAGAATTTATTCAGGTTGTAACGGAAAGGAACTTACAGTAATCCACTTTTTTGGTACTACGCCCACAGATCGCGGAAGATAACATATTAGCGAGGGACGCTAAAATGATAATTACCCTCATTGACCGGTCATGATTGATGATGTTGGTTATGATTTTAATTCAATAAATGTAAAAAACAGGCCAAGTGCGAGTCAAGACTCGCGCACCGAGGGTTCCGTACAAACCTGTAGGTATATATAAGTATCTGAGTATTTGATATGAATTTCAATTTATGACGTATTAAAAACAACTACTTACTAGATCGTTCAAACCAATTTTTGGTGGAAGTTTGCATCGTAATGTACATCATGTATTTTTTATAGATTTATCATTCTCTCATTTTAGAAGTTACAGGGTTACAAAATGTGTGTCCCCCACATTTTAACACTTTGGAAGGGTCTCTCGCGCAAACTTTTCAGTTTAGAAAAAAAAAATATTAGAAACCTCAATATCATTTTTGAAGACCTATCCATAGACCCCCACACTTATGGGTTACCTCTACATACCATACAATACATCTACTTACCAAGTTTCAACATTATAGTTCTTATAGTTTCGGAAAAAAGTGGCTGTGATATACGGACGGACAGACAGACAGACAGACATGACGAATCTTGCCGTTCCGTTGCGGGTTCCGTTTTTTGCCATTTGGCTAAGGAACCCTAAAAATTGCTGTGACTTTTTATAGAGTCTGTACCTGATGTAGTTTTCACCCCCTTCAGTTGTATATACCTTTTCCGTTACACCATAGACTAAATAATATACTATGTACAAGTTACACTCGGTATAAGTGTGTACTAGTTTTCCGGCCCGTGGGGCTTGACCCGTGAAAAGACCATGCCTAGCGTTATTGAAAAACCTTTGTGCAAAACATATTTCTAGATACTGCGTTTCGAGCTGTGCGTTGATCACCATCACCATAGGAAATGAAGAATATGAACTTCTACAAACCCGTGGTGGATACTGAGTCAGTTAACCGTTGTTACGGTACAAAAAATTCGAAACATCTGAGTTTAGAAATTCTGTAAGAAACCGTGCGAAAATCTGCGTGTCGTACATTGGATCTTTTAGTTCGACTGAGGAATTATTCTCAGGTAGGTAGGTAAACATATGTCCGATGCAACACCGTTTTTCTGAGCCAACAACTAATTATGTCAATTTTATAAAACTAAGCTACCACGGTCAAGCAAGTATTCTTTTTGGTATCTGATCTTGGTGGTGGTTGAATCGAGGCCGTGGGACGCCCCACACTCCTCGCCGGAAGTGGCGCGTGGGGCACGCGACGGCAGCCCCCCCCCCTGCTCGCCGCACCCCTTGCCCGCCAGCGCCCCCTTTGTGACGAAACATGCAAATTTCCTCGACCTCCTAAGGCCACGATACCAATCTTAGTAAGTGGAAATGCGTATGTATATTTTCCACCTTCCCGTTTTCTCAAACAAGGTCGCGAGGTGAAAGATCGCAGTTTTTTTTTTACTAGATGCAATTGTTTTTTTGTTGTTCTTTCGTATGTAAAATATAAAATTATTTCGGTACTTATATTGAACGAATTGAAGCTGGTTTATTAAAAGTGAGTAATAATAAAAAAAAAACTGATACAATCTGTGTGCAAGAGAAAATTAAAAATTCATGTAAAACCATAGACATATAAAAAAAACAAGACGGAGTGTCACCTTATAAGTAAGTGAAGCAAAAAATTTCCGACGTGTGCGTGAGTAAAATCAGTACTGGCCCAATCAGGCACAAATGGTACTGAGCCTAATTGTCACTGTCACGGGTCACTGTCAACGTCTCAATACGGAATGACAACCGATCGGCTTCCTATGGTCAATATGTGTGTGTGAGGCCATGTATTTACAAGAACGCCGGCTTCCTATTACTTGCATCACTTAAGAACACAGACCGTTCCGTCTTTAATTTTTTCTTGGTCTGTGTTTTAAAACATACTATTTGATTTTATTGACAACGACAACTAGCGACCGATCCAGGAATACAATACTCGGTAGTAACTCCGCAACAAACATTATATAGGTACGAGTATTAAAGTAGTCTGATCTATATTCATAACTGAAGAGTATATTTACACAATAACAATGTGCCATTTTCCGAATTAATTCCACATTTGAACTGAGTGAAACCAACAATTTCAAAGTGCTTTGAAAAACCTGTTTGTTTAACATTTCAGTATGGAATTGTAACTTATATATTTTTCTAATGTTACTAACGTTATTTGTACCTATGCTAAAGTTCTTATTGTTGTATATTATATAATGGTGCGTCCATGCTTGGCGAACCGAGCACGTTCGTGGCTCGGCTCGTGCTCGGTTCGCTAAGCATGGACGCACCATAACAGCTCTTTGATACCAATGAAAGTTAACATTAAGTTTTAGAAAAAGCCCAAATAAAGCAGGATTTGTAAAAAGGTTAGCGTAATTATTTTTGAAATAGTTGGAAATCCTAACTTTAATCCTAACTAATATTATAAAGAGTTTGTGTGTTTGTTGGTTACGCCTCCACGCTTCAACTACTTAACGGATCACCATGAAATTTGGCATTAGGAGAAGGACATAGGCTACTTTTTATCCCGGGAACGCAGGTGAAACCGCGGGGGACAGCTAGTAATATTATTAATGCGAATGTGAGTTTGTTTGTTTGTTTGTTACGCCTTCCGCCTCAACTACTCAACGGATCATCATGAAATTTGGCATGTAGATAGCCTATGGTATGGGAAAGGATTGGCTTCTTTTTATCCGGGTATCGCAGGTAAAACCGCGGTGAACCGCTAGTATAAAATAAAAAATATGCTGGTTTTGTCTCCTTTTTGGTACCTAATTCTTTGGTGACTACTTTTGTACGGTGGTAGCGTTTTTTGTTGCCTGTTCGGCTACCAAGTTCGCCTTGGTACCAATCTGTCGGCAAGTACGTAACAAACAAGTACAAAATAAGTTTAGTCACCAGTGATGCCAAGATGATTCGTTTTGTTAAAGCGATAAACAGCCGAGATTACTAGCTCCCGCTGACGAGAAGAAGCGAGAGATACCTACAAGAATGTTACGGGGCCGGCTAGAAACTTGATTCATCTTGGCAACACGATGAATACTGCGTACCTATAGATGAGTCTTCAAACGAGACATCAACAATTTCACATAGTTTCTTGAATACATTTTCATTTTTGGACTCTGGAACAGCTTACAACTCCACATTGGATGCACGAGATATGCTTTCAAAAGTTACAATTTTAGAATCAAGTTTATGAAGTGAATCCTGCAAACGAACGTTCTCAGATTCTAAAATGTTTTATGATTTTTGTCCTGTTCTCAAGTTCCAAATTGATTAAGCTCCCTCTACTCTGCACAAATGAAACCAGTTGTTGTTGTAAATTCGCTCTTGAGTTCATTGACTACAGGGTCCATTTCATTATGTAGAATGTCTTTAATATCTTCAAATTCAAATTTCAAAATTTCTTTATTAAATTACAAGTTTGTAAATTACAGGGGTTGGGACTCTCCTTTTAAGTTTATAAAACCTGTGTTAGGGGAGACCCGCTCTTCCGAATTTTATGTTTTTTTTTAATATTATATTTTTATTACTTATCTTAAGTTATAGCAGTACGAAAATGTTCTGCGGGGCTCGACTCTCATGCCGCTTGTATTGCGCCTCTCAAACCAATGTGTCTAAGCCTCTGAGCCAGAATGACATTACCAGATGGAAGTGAATTACGTGAACTGTTTCTAGTAATTGGTTTGTATTTTGTGTTAAGGAGTACAAAGGTAATTTATTTTATGTACATGACAGGGTGGACAGTTATGTTACATGATTATATAATTAACACTGTTTACACAACACTTATGGTTTATTTCATTTGATGAGCAGTTGTGATTTTTCTTAAGTAGATATTTTATAATTTTTACCACACTGTTTTGTTTTGATTAAGTAAGGATACTAACGTTTAGGAATAAAGTTGTAGGTACACTGGGTTTGACGTGTCTAGAGTTTTGATGATATCTTTATTAGTTTCCACTTTTAATAGTCAATAACGTTTGTGCTTATCAACTACACCAATTAGCAACCACTTTTAATGTTTCTACACTTTGAATACGGGTTTATCTATTTTTAATAACAAGTTATATATGGAGACAATGTTAACGCTGCTATTGATATTTAGACATTTTTAGGGTCCCGTAGCCAAATGGCAAAAAACGGAACCCTTATAGATTCGTCATGTCTGTCTGTCTGTCCGTGTATGTCACAGCCATTTATTTCCGAAACTATAAGAACTATAATGTTGAAACTTGGTAAGTAGATGTATTCTGTGAACCGCATTAAGATTTTTACACAAAAATAGAAAAAAAACAATAAATTTTGGGGGTTCCCCATACTTAGAACTGAAACTCAATTTTTTTTTTTTCATCAAACCCATAAGTGTGGGGTGTCTATGGATAGGTCTTCAAAAATGATATTGAGGTTTCTAATATCATTTTTTTCTAAACTGAATAGTTTGCGCGAGAGACACTTCCAAAGTGGTAAAATGTGTGTCCCCCCCCTGTAACTTCTAAAATAAGAGAATGATAAATCTATAAAAAATATATGATGTGCATTACGGTGCAAACTTCCACTGAAAATTGGTTTGAACGAGATCTAGTAAGCAGTTTTTTTTTAATAGGTCATAAATTGAAATTAATATCAAATACTCAGGTCTATACTACCATTTACTTATATACCTACAGGTTTGTACGGAACCCTCGGTGCGCGAGTCTGACTCGCACTTGGCCGGTTTTTATATATAGTTTTGATATCAGATATTGAAACTTATCTGATATAGGTACGATACTGTTAATCCTTAAGTTTCATCGGGTTTCACTGACAAGACCCAATCTTTTTTTTTTTTTTTACTGTGTATAGGCCTGTGTTTGACCACAATCTCACTATGGTAAGTAATGATGTGGTCGAAGGTGGTAAGCACACAAAGCCTAGAAGGAACTGGCTCTCAAGTGCAGCTGACGGAACACACCGATAGGTGCTTGGCGACAGATTTTCAACTTGAGGGTGGTAGCCAGCCAGACGGGTACTACAAAGTACCCTACCACCGTGCTATGGTTTCCTCACGGTGTTTTCCTTCACCGAAAGCTCAAGCTCATTATAGGATTCGAACCCGGGACCTTCGTCTCGGTATCCGACGTCACTACCACTGAGCTATCATCGCCTTAAAATCTCATCTGACAGGAATGTACCTTTATGTGTGGATGGTGATCGAAGGATTGTTTATTTTGTCGGACTGGCGTGTCATGATAAAGTGACAGGAAAGAATTTAAGATTATTGTTTAGTTAGTGGCCTCAACGGGTTTATAGTCTCCTTTCGCGTTTCCCTACAGATTTTGCGCCAGGACAAGTCGTAAAGAAAGACCGTTAGTGGATGGCCCGCTATATCCGCTGTTTTTCGGAAAATGTCTTGAGTTATGTATGAGTACTTAGTTATGAGTTAAAATATTATAGAGTGCTAGCGTTAACAACGTTACCTTGTCTAAAGCGTGAGCAGTTTCCATATAGATGCATTCACAGATATATCGTAAACTAGTTGATTTACAGACAGACAAAATGTCGATATCGATTCCTTGTCATTTATTCTTGGTAAAAGTATCGATAAAAAACGAGAAATTGCCATTCATTATACGTATTTTAGTCGATCAAACTATGTACGCGCACTTCGTTCTGCGTTTTCGTCAAGGCATTTAGACCGTACCCGTGCTCACATATCATACTCACGTACAGTCACTCTATAATATTCTAACTCTGTGATCCAACTAATGCGACATTGATGTTGAAAACGTGATAATTAGGCCCCTGATCCCCTGACATTTTATTAATATTTTACAGAAGTTTACAGAAACTTATGCCGGCGAAACCGCGAGGCAGTTATAAGAATAAAAAGTTTCTAAAATTACCCTTCGAAAAACGAATGTTTGATGTTCAGATGCGATCGGCCAGCTCCTCATAAAATAAAACGATTTTCCGGTACATTCGATAATACAGATCGTGAAATTGCAGGCGCTGTCGTAAATACTGTATAAGTTTATTTTATAATATAAACATAATCTTGTTAATTCGATATTTATAGTTATACTCGTAATATTTTCGGCAAATTGCTTATTGATTTTGGGATATTATATAAGACTATGTGACAAAAATGCCCAATATTTTTACGGGTGTCATTTTCAGTTTTACACTAATTGACGGTCCTCTGTAGTATTACTCTTTCAGTAATTACTAAAGTAAAAAAACCCCAATATTTTTCATAGCAACCCTTCGAGGTAAAAGAAATACCAAAAAAAACATGAAAAATCGTCGTTTTTAATCTAAATTAAAATAGGAAGGGGACGTTGAATCGTTCGAAAAATAAAATGGTTCAATGCATGGGACATTCTGAGACATCGCCCGTGTTTGAAGTTTGTTTGTAAATCCAGCCCAGCGCACCTGCCGCCGACTTTATTTACTCGAATCATGCAAGAAGTCGGCTTGAGCTACGCAACGGTACCGCAGTCATGGTCCGCCCGCCCTACGATTAACATACCCACTCGCAAAACTCAAACATGCTTCGTGACCAGTGTAGTGCTACTGTGATACAGTAATGTGAGAATGTCGCAAGCTCCCGGCGGCAAGAAAGGTGGCAAAGGCCCGCCCAAGAAGACCGCGGATGAAGACAAGAATCCACCAGCTAAACTCATCGAGGAGAAAGATGAGACGTCATCTAACAATGGAGATAAGAAGGAGATTAAGGAGGCTACTAATGGAGTGGAGAGTGTGGTTAAGCCCCCGAGTGCGGGGGTCAACATGCGGGAGGTGGCCGCGAAGATCCTGGTCCTCGCGCAGAAGAGTGAATGGTCTGCTGTGGAACAGACCCTCAAGGTGTTGGAGAAGCTGGTGGCTGCTGGTGGCGAGGACACCGTCACTGTGCCCATGGCTGGGATCCTAGACCCGGTAAATATTAGGATGCTCATTTTGAATGCTAATAAGACCTATATTTTGGTATCGTTGGTTAGTTGTTTTTGAAGCCGTAGGCTTTTTTCTAGTTATGTCCTACTTTGACTCAAAAAAGTATTATTAATTCATAAAAGTGAAAAAAAGAGTATACTAATACTTTTCAATAATATAGCTAATTAATAGTTTCGTTAGTAGCCGAATAATACATATCCTTAAATAAATCACATGCAAATCACAGCTTTCGGTTCCCTAACGTGCTTATCTTGTTATTGGCCTTGAACAAAACACTTATATAAGAAAGAAACACTTCATATACTGTGTAAAATAACGGACCATTAAAGCTATACACTTAGAAAAAGCAATATTTTCTGGTAAAACCAGAATTTGACCATGAGACGGCATGCATCTGTTTAACTGTTTTTATATAGAGTCGGTACATTTAGGAATTATTTAGTGAGTCGTTGATTCTTTTCAAATAATGAAATGTTTGAATCTTCTGTACACTTATTCACGTAGAGTACTTATGCACCTAGCGGTGTGCAACTTGGACTATATTAGGTGGATGAACTGGCACGTATTCGGCCTTTTTTTAAAGAGAGATTCATGACATGACAACATTTTTGGAGATTAAAGCTTTAGTATTCATGGATTGCTAACTTTGCCCCCTCAAAATTTCCTATTTTAGGAGAGGAATTTCTAAAAATCCTTACGTTGTATTCAGGGAATCTGTGTGCAAACTTTTCAAGTTTTAACTGTAGCTGTTTGGCTGTGCGTTGGTAGATCTGTTAGTCAAGACAAACCATTTTATGTACACACAAGTACAAACTTGTGATAATAATTAACATATGTTTAGATTGGAAAGATTACATTAAAAGCTTTGATAATAATCAAGCGAAGTATCTACTTGTGACGGGTTGATCGAGTGAAGGTTGACGATTGATAGCAAAAGATTGATTGATAGATTGTTTTGTATCTTCTATGAGCAACACGTAATTGGTTGAAAAATGGTACAAATGGGATTTATAGCAGTGGATGGAATAGACTTACGGAGGAACTGAGAGCAACTTGCTTCGTAAGCTTTGTTAGTGTAGGATTGGCAATCCCCTTTGTTTTTATTAATTAATATGACGGCCCAGCTGGCGCCGCGGTTGGTTAAGACTCTGGTTAAGATTCCGCCTATCGCACCGCAGGTCATGGGTTCGATTCCCACACAGGACATGCATTTGTGTGCATGAAAATGTCTGTATGTCCTGAGTCTGGGTGTAATTATGTATATTAAGAATGTATTTACAAATAAAAAGTAGTATATGTATAGTAAGTAGAGCTTTACTTAGTTTGGGATCAGATGACCGTGTGTGAGGATTGTCCCAGGATATTTATTATTATTCTATTAGGCGCTGTTTGTCAACCTTCTGAGAAAAATACTATTTACTCTTATCCGGTGTATTTTGATTTGAACTAGGTTTATGATGAATTTACCCTTTGGTGTTTCTAATAACCATAGTTGGTGACCACTCCACCAACAATCAGGTGGGCTGTCTGCTAGTTTGTCAGCCTTCTGACAAAAGAATAATGCCAGTCAAGTGCTTGCTCTGATTGATCTCAGAATTCGACCTTCCTTGGACATATATTTCTTGGTTTGGACGTAAGTAACTGTTGTAAAAAACCGATAACGAACCGCATAACTAAGATTGTTTGTGAAGAGACTTCTCAGTTTAAGTGTATTTCGAACCGGTGGTAAATTCAACTGTGTGTAACGTTCATAAGTGCCTTACCAGGGCCTAAACTGCTAAATGAGTTTTTTATTTTGATTTTGATTTTGAAGAAATTTTTATTATACCGAAAAAACGATGCTAATTAGAATCATCGTCATATTTTCCGAACAAGATCGAACTGCAAAACTTGCAAGTCTTACATTCATTATCTGACAAATATCGTGTGCGAAGAATGTCTTAGGATAATAATCCTAATCCTAACTCAATATTATAAATGCGAAAGTGAGTTTGTTTGTTTATTTGTCACGCCTCGCGTGAGCCTCAACGGATCATCATGAAATTTGCATGCAGATAGCCTATGGAGAAGGACATAGGCTTTTTATCCCGGGAAAACGGGTGAATCCGCGGGAACAGCTAGTCATTATTAAATACTTACCTAGCTATTGACAACATAACATACTCAATAACTAATCATATCGTCCACTCTTTTTTTATTTTTATTTATGTCAAATAACATTTATAGCCAGAGTTGTGCAAACGTAAAATGATATAGATATTTAGTAATTTGAAAGGGTTGTTAAGTCCACTTGCAGTCCTTACCTTTTTCTATAAGGTTTGTACTCATTCGTCAGATGTTTATTTAGAAATAAATAAGTAAATTACATAAAAAGTATCCAGGAAAAGAAACTCATTACAGCGGGCTATGCTAAACGATGTTGTTCAAAGGAAACCGAGGAATCTTTACTCAATCCGAGTTTTGTATCATTTTAAATTCTTAGGATTTTTCAGTAGTTTTCTACGCCAAATGAACGACTTTATAGCATGAAAGCGAACGTAGGAAGTTTAGAAAGGCCTTCAAAGATGTATGCTCCCATATTTATTGGAAGATTTGTTTATATTCATGACCAAAATAGTCTAGTGTCCACCGTCGTAGTTCAAAGATTTTTTTAATATTTCACACTTGACTTTCATTGCGAGAAATGTTACTATGGTATTGTGCCGTAATACACATAGGTACCTATGTGTAGTACCCAACTAATATGGCTTACCGATGTACCTGCGCAGAAGATACATTTTCAAAGCGCGGCAAATGCTATTGGTCGACATCTGCCGCCACGTGCGCGGAGGGGCATGACTTGCGAGTGAGACGAAACTAACAGCTGCCGTGTATTATGAACCTTATAGCAGTGATCTAAGGTTGATTGTAAGTTTAAAGCAATTTGCTATACTTTCTTTTCTGTGCGAACGAAGATTCACGACGCGCCTTATCAATTGGGTACTACTGTACCTACTTATTCATGAACATTTTGTTTAAAAAACTTTAATCACATATTGCCAAATTTAGGTCCCGGTAAGGCACTTATGTAAGGTAGACTCTAGCACTACCACCATCTCCAGCAAAATACTGACACTGAAAAAAGGTATAAGAAAATTTCAAATGCCCGCCAAGTAGAAGGTCTATTGTTTTAATAAAAGTAATATAGGAGATATTATTTTGTGTAAGCATTAAATTAGCTACAGCGTTGACATATCAGTCAGTCAGCCAGTCAATCAGTCAGTCAGGTCTTTGAATTTTTAGGTCAGTCAGGATTATATCACATAGTGAAAAGCCGGTTTGACAGTTATTATATACCTACACAAAGGATATAGTTCTGGTTGTGACGATCTCTACGTAATTGGACTGTTTTACAAACAAAAAACGTTAACCGACTTCAAAGTACACTAAGAAGTAATCAAATCCTGATCTGATGACAATGGGACCAAACGAGAAGTATACCCTTCCAGACAAAAAAATAATTTTCCAAATCGGTTATTAAATGACATAGTTATGAGGTAACAAACATAGAAAAAAAAAACTACCGAATTGAGAACCTCCTCCATTTTTTGAAGTCGGTTAAAAAAAGGGTTCACTCCTAAAGGTGGTGAGGAAGAGATCGCTCCTTAGCGATAAGACCACCTATTGTACTTACAGTAATTTTTACTTCAATGATCTATTTTGATACTTGTTTATTTAAACTAAAGACTACTTGGTTAATACTAAAGAGATAACTCTTTAGTATTAACCAAGTATAAACATAGAGTCTTGTATAGATGTACGACTGTCGTAATAAGATAATAAGAGCTTTTCAGCTTCGACCACATCATCACTTACCATGGTGAGATTGTGGTCACACACAGGCCTATACACAATAAAAAAAAACTATAAATCAAATTTACATTAGAAGTAAATCATATTCTATTATGGTTTTCACACTACTTCAGTTAAATCAATCTAAACAGCCGTTGCAATTTTCCACTGAAAATTCAACCCGACTTTCCCATTATACTTTCCATTGTTTTTTACAATCGCGTAAAGAATAGGGAGTCAAGACTGTATGTTCGATATCTTGGCAACGGATCGCGTGCACGTCTGCCTCCATGAGACATCTTTCCACGTTTTTACTGCCTCTATAAGGGATCGTTTACATCGGATCGATCTGAACTATCGCCATGTATGATTTGTTTTGGTATTTCGTGTGATAGCTAGTCGCATTTGAATTTTTACGTGGCGTAGTGGTAAAGGAAATCGATAGTTCTATCGTATGTTTCATTTTTGTGAGGTACCTTGATGTATTTTGTTGAATTGGTTCTTTTTGTTAATTTTGATACAAACCTTAGTTGTAAATTGTTTAACAACACAAGATAGTTTTTAAATACCTATATTTTTTTTCAACACATTCGCTCGTAAAGTGGATCTTATTGCACCGATTTTAGTATCATATGACAGCTTATTACGAACGGGTGCTTTTATGATATTTTCCCGATTATGTTTAATTTGTTTGTATCTCACTTTAAGAGATATGTGTGTAGATGAGCATTCTTAATTTAAACGGGTAAAACAGTTTGACCACGCGTTCACAATGCAGATTATGCACACGAGTGCTTTTTACTTTACATTACTGCACTCATTTTGTTAAATCTTGTTCTGTTCTTAATGATTACATTTTGTTACCTTTAATTAACTTTTTTTTTATAGAAAAATATAAGCACTCCCTTGACACACCCCTTAAAACCCTAACTACATCGAGACGGATTACTTACCCATAGAGTAATATCCCATCTTTCTTCAAGTCAGTAAGAAATAAGCTCGCTGAATATTGGCATATTGGCGGCGGCGGCAGCCTGTGCGATGTAGGGCTAAGCATATATAATATTTTCAATGTTATTATTTACTCATGTTATATTTTTTGAAATGACAAGGCGACTCAAGCGTGAAATAAAATCTCCGAACTAATCAATATTTATTTTACAAGAAGACTACAGTGCATAAAAATTGTAATTTGCAAACATCAGCACAGATTCAACCGGTACCAAAACAAATCAAACTCCGATACCAACCATTCAAACAAGATATTCTATTTTCGGAGGGCCCACTAACTCAGGTCGCGCGTGCGGACTCAATTAAAATCTTAATTTCTTGAGTAGCGTGAGGAAAGTGTGTCAGGTGCGAGTCGATGTGGTCGCATAATAAGTTGTAATGTTATACCTCACTTTAATTCTACACTCGTTGATGGAGCTCGTAAAGTTTTGATAGGCCTAGGAAAAAGTGTTTTTTGAAAACTTATTGTAATTTTGATAGCTTACTAGGAATGATTTGGTGGTAGTAGTGAACTGAATTCTGTGTTATTTAATTAAAAAGTTATTTATTTTAATAATAATAAACGTTACACACACTACAATGCGAAACATTTCATAAATTACCATGCGTTTGGCACACCACACACATAAGTATACCTACTCTTTTGTTTATCTTCTTCTTAGTTTTGTACAAGGAACAAGTTGTTTTGTAGTATGACAACCCAATTCTTTTTCGGAGTTATTTTTGCCAATGTAATAAATAATAATAATTAGTTCGATAGCTTTATTTCATAAACACTTAGGTATGTATCATTGTTTAACAGTGTCCATCCCACCATCAACTCGACCTTCCGAAGCCCCTTGAACATAGACCAGGAGCGCTGGCCGTGAGCGCGCGTTCCTTACGACCCCTATTTCCGCTTCGGAACGATATTTTCACCGCCGTCCTACATAATTTCGGGTGTAATTCGAATATAAGGCGTAAAAATGACCGTTTGTGTGTCAAGGCTAAGAGGCTAGGAGTTTTGCGTGCCCGGCTGGCTGTTGGCTCACAATCGATGAGAGATTTCCGACCTTGCTTCACCGCTACATCCTTGGGAATTGCTGACCTGTCTAATGTTTAGAAGGCCACTGGGTAGGGGTTACGGTGGAAGGGGGAGTCGTCCACAAATCCTTATGATGCATATGCAAGTGACGCCAGACGTCCTATCAACTTACGTAGTGTGTATTTATTACTGAGTTTTTTTATAGAGTATAATTAGATCGTAGAAATGTATAGCCAAGACTGGGAAAGCATCCGTCGATACACTTGGGGCGTCAGAAGTATAAAGTCTTCACTTGTCGTAGGATGTATCATCGAGCTTGTGGATTTTATGAGATTCTTAACAAGAACAATCAAGATGTATGATTTATCTGACAACTACAAGTGCTAATAAAATATATGAAAATCATTGTAGGATAGTTATTGCATTTTTTTTTATTTGATTTATTTGTTAGGTAGTCGTTACGAGCCCGTCTCATTACTTACCAGTTTTTATGTATACAGTCCACATTTTTTTTTTCATTTCTATATATTTGTGCTCGAATATTTCAATCGAAATCAAATTTCATAGTTTTATCAACATATAGCTTATTTTGACCTCAGATTGATCTGCTCTATCAATCATTTTAACCTGTTAAAATAATTTATTTCTATTCTTCCTAGAATATAACAGCCATGTCAGACGATGAAGGAGTACATATAAAAATAATGTTGTAATTTTCCTTCAAGCCCTAATTACATATGCAAAGGGTTATTTTTTGCTTGTAAAGGCAAATACCAACGTCTGTTAATCGTTGCTACTTCAGAAATAAATGTTCATGAATTATTTACGATTCAGAGGCTTTATTCAAATAGGCTACAGCACCTTACGCTGAAGAATATCTTTGAATTGATTATGGTTTTTTTATCTGTTTGGTAGATTAGAAGTAAATTGAGCAAACTTATCCAAATACAAATTCCCGGGTAGGTTTTAAGAATGTTATAGAAAAATGAAAAATGTTTTAGTGCGTCCATGCTACGCGAAGCGAGCACGAGCCGAGCCTCAAACGAACAGGATTCGTTCGTTGCTCACGATTTCAAGCGTTGGCTTACTTAACGAGCCTTCAACGAGCCTACATCGAGCGCGATGCGAATCCCTGTGTTCGTGAAAATACTGACAATCGAGCACGCTACGAATGCTCGTTCGAGGCTCGCAAGCCCGTCCACTCTACGCGAATCGTACTCGCAGTGTGCTCGTTCGTTGCTCGGCTCGTACTCGGTTCGCCAAGCATGGACGCACCATTACAATACTTACTTCAAAAAATATGTCGTATGTTTTTTCGCAAGTGTGTTGAAAAACGTCGTATGACACGCGTGTGCATTGATCATTACACTCTCGGCTCACTTATCGCGCTCTGCACACTTGTAACATGATGTACACACGGCTACACACCAAGCTATACATTTATATAAAATATAGTATAAGTTGATGTCGCTTTGTATAGGATTTCCGTACAGTGAAGGTCAGCTTATATTGGAAAGAATCATGGCGAGATCCATACATTGATTTGTACAAAAAATAAAACATTTTAGAGGGTTTTGAATCACTTGCAATGTTTCGATTACATTACCAGCAACATATTAATATACATGAAATATTTTATAAACCCCGCAAAACAGAACAACAACATAACGGTTTTGGTCGCGAATAGTCGCGATTCCCCGGCATGCCATAGAAATTCGCATTTTTATCCCGGAGTTCTAAAAATATTTTAAATGGCTCAAGTTATTCCTTAGGCACCAAGGATTAATTATAACTTCATTGTAACGTCTCTAAAAATCTTTATTTTTTTGTACAAATCTCGCCATGATCCTTTGTAGCTTGATCTGTAGACGTGCGTACTTTAATAGCATTACGTAAGCTCCTATATCTTTAACTAAAATATCTATATAAAATCAAAGTTGCACTCATTTCTATTTTGAGCATGATAGATTGTACGATCTCGTGCTATGCACAAATAGTATCCATGAATTTTAGCATTGCAACCAATTTTATAACCTTTGACAGGCCACCGTACTTTCATGCATTCAGGTATGTCGGTGGAACCACGCCAAGTTTATAAAATGCTGCTTAATGCATTTAAGTGTGGTTAATTGAATGCTATATTGTTTTCTTAACATTTTACTATCTAATTTACTGCACGCGTTGTATCTTGACCTTATCCTGTACTGTAATTTGTAAATTACCCACATATTTAACTATAAAGAACAATATTATAGGTGATTATATGTATTATATGACATGGCGGAAAACATCAAATGAAAACACAGGAATTGAGGTCACAGTAGCACACAGTAAACAGTTTTTTCAATCAAACAAACTACGTAGCTAACAAACTTGCAATATTCTTAATTTCTTTAATCGCTACAGTCGCTGAAATTCAATGTAATGTGTGCAAAACCAATTTTAACAAATTGGAAAAAAAACCGCGAAAGCGAATAACTATTAAAGAAACTAGGTAAAAACCAATCATCGTAAGTACCGCTAGAAGGTACGCCAGTTATTCGCGTTATAGCAATTTTCAATTACACAAAAGTTAGTAAAGAACTCCTGTAACTAACTGGTCAAGGACTAAACAAGGGCGCCCAAGACAGAACATGTCTGACGTCATAGTTGAAAAACTACTAAAATTACACCGAAGCATGTAACCTCAATGCATATCGTATATAATTTGACTCACCCAAATTTTATTATTAGCTAGATTAAGTAACGTAACTGTATAATAAAATAAATAAATATCCTGGGACATTCCTCACACACGGTCATCTGATCCCAAACTAAGCAGAGCTTGTACTATGGAAACCAGATAACTGATATAATACATATACTACTTTTTGTTTATAAATACATACTTAATATACATAATTACACCCAGACTCAGGACATACAGACATGTTCATGCACACAAATGCATGTCCTGTGCGGGAATCGAACCCACGACCTGTGGCGCGTAAGGTGAAACTTAGCCAACTGCGCCAACTGGCCCGTCAATGAATGAATGATATGAAATGAATAAATAAACTAAAATCACATATTGTATGTCGTTGATGTCTTTTCGTAGTGCGTGTGATGTACACGTGTCAGCCACTGACTGTCCGTAAACATAACTAGGTATAGTCAAAGTCAAAGTCATTTATTCAATTTAGGCCCTAGCGCTCGTAGTGTAGCATGATTAGCCGTTCTTAATCGATCGGCAAAGTTAAGCTACGTCTGTCGTGGTCGGTACCTGGATGGGTGACCGCCTAGTGGTATTTCAAATCGAGCGTTTCCGTGCTTCGGAAGGCACGTAAAGCTGTTGGTCCCGGTGATCACTTAATTGTTAGATGGATGCCTCCTAGGCGGCTTGAAAAATTCCAACAGTAGGTTGACCACTATCCTACCTCCACCAATCCGCAGTGGGCACGCGTGGTGGAGTATCGCCCATTCCCTTTCACCCTCGTTTGTGAAAGGAGGCCTGTGCTCAGCAGTGGGACATTATAGGCCGATGATGATGATGATGAGGCCCTAATAAGGCACTTATGAAGGTCAAAGCTACTGAAGTTATACCAAGTGTAAAAAAAATACGGAAATAAACGCTTATTGCGTTAACTATAAATTTGTATGGGAGAAATTAGTACCATGAGTATTCCGCTAGAGGCGCTGTGTCAATTCCTATAGAGAAGTGTCGTACAGTAGTATCCAACTAATATGGCTTACCGATGTACCTCCGCAGAAGATACATTTTTAAAGCGCGGGAAATGCTATTGGTCGGCAGCTGCCGCCATGTGTGCGGAGGGGCATGACTTGCTTTGCTAGTGAGACGGAACTAACAGCTGCAGTGAATTATGAACCTTATAGTAGTGATCTAAGGTTGATTGTAAGTTTTAAGCATTATTTCGTTAATCTTCGTGCCATAGTTTCTTTTCTGTGCGAACGATGCTTCACGACGCGCCTAATTAGTTGGGTGTTACTGTAAACGCAAACGCATTTAGTAAACGCTTACTAACGTCAATTCTTTACACTCGGGGTAAACTGTTCGTAAGTCGGCCTTCAACTTCAAGCTTCTGATTTTGTAGATGACAAGAATGCATTTGAATGAATTGTTCGTGTCGCAAGCTTTTGTAATATATATATTTTGTAAGTTGTAATACTTCTACACACAAAAAAAAGACTTGGTGAGTTTCTTCCCGGTGTCTTCTCGGTTCAAGTTGTATTTGGGTGTAGAGTCATTTTGTTAACGTTCATAAGTGCCTTATCAGGGCCTAAATTGAATAAATACTTTTTGAATTGGAATTCAACTGAGAAGAACCGTCAAGAAACTCACCAAGGTACGTTACGTTACTATGAAACCATGGGTATGAGTTTTTTACTACGGTGATCCTATGGGTTTTTTATAAAAGGTGATATTCTTATTATTGGTTTGGTTTGGGCAAGAAAGATTATGTATGACAGTCAGTGACCTCATACGTGAGGTATTAATTATTATTGAAATAATCTGCATATTGCTTATTGGGAAGGAGGGAAGGGTAGGTAAAGCGTGAGTGATACCTCGTGTGTTGCAAGCGTCCATATGGGTATGGTAACCGCTTACCATCAAGCGGGCCGTATGCTTATTTACTAACTTCATCGTATCAATTAAAAATACGGGGGGAATTATATTATGAATATTGCTTTTGTGTACTTTGGAAAAGTTGTTTGTTATCACGAGTACAATCATGTGTCTAAGTATCGTTTACTAATTACCAGTCACTCTATATATTCAACCGGACAGTATTTAGTTTCGATTTTGTATGTAACCCGACATGTAGTAATTGTTGATCGAAGACTAGCGCGACACCGTTTGCGTAAAACTATAAGATAGCCCCAAGAATCTTATATATTATCTAGATAGCCCCAACTATTTTATTATATAGCATTAGTATGTGACGGAAATAATTGTATAATTTATTTATTTACTACAAGTATGTACAAATTACAATCTATAATATATAGAAAATTTCCTCAAGTCTGCCGATTAACGGCAAGGTTCCCAGAAGGCTGGAAGCGTTTCCTCTTTGGATAGCCAAGCTGATGCGTTGGCGGAAAAAGCTCCCCGCTCAGAAAATTGATCGAGGCCTTCGAAGACCCGCTGGTCTTCGAAGGCCTCGATCAATTTTCTGACGAATATTTATAAAACTTGGGTTTTAATAGACTTTACTTAAACCTTATTTTTTAATAAGAGAGTTTCTGTCTATTTTACGTCTAATAACAGGAATGTACCAGCTAGGCTGACTAACACTCATTTTTTCAAACAATTCTGATTCAATTTGAAATTGTTTTAACCTTTCCAAATATGACTTCTTACTAATACCAAGTTTAGTCATTACTAGGGTCATTCTTACCCTGAATCAAATCCACCGACTTCCGCCGGACGTGACTAAGCGGTAACCGGGTCACCGTCCAACGATGAGTATTAATCGACTAAAAGCCTTCAAATACCGGATATTGCAAACAACAGGAAGTGCTGACGAAAGGCGATGCGGCAAAAAATCAGGACGTCATAAAATTGGGTGTAGTTAAGCTGATGAAAGATGCATAGCCTGAACAAACAAATACCATGTAAATAAATTATTATTTACCCTTTTAATCCGAAAACACTGTTGAAGTTATCACGTTATAATGTCATATTATTGTTGTTTTTTTTTTACAGCCAATTATAGATAGGCGACGAAGGTAAAATTTGTATTTAATTTTTCATTAGTCTTAAAAACAAAAAACTTTTGCAGTACTCCGTGTTCTACACCAAATATATACCTAACAGTTTAAAAAAAAAACAAAAAAAAACACGCTTTAAAATGCCCTGCAACGTGTTAAATAATAATTAACCTATATATACGTAGTAGTTATTTACTCCGAGCCTATCCCTATCTATATTTGTATCCCGTAAGGGCCTTAGAGTAAGCAATTTTTGTAATTAAGTCTAATATTTTAATGAAAAGTGTGGGGCGTCTCTCTTCTCTAGCACCAAAAGGCCCAATCGAGTTTTTATAACAAGAAAACCTTTTACAAACACATTTTAACCGCTGCCCAAAGAATTAAAACTAAGAACAATAACCATCAGTAAACTTTGATCTTAGAATGCCAGCACATACTAGTACTTTTTACGACAAATTTTTTACTGTTGAAGCGGTTCGTTTATGGAACTCCTTACCAATTTCAATCAGACGTGCAGTCAGTAAATATTTTTAAGGATCAGGTCAAGAAGTTTTATCTGTCCCTCTAGCTATTGATTTATGTTTATTTATATTATCATATATTGTATTTATGTTTACATTATATTTATATTGTATTTTATCATAGTATGTATTCATATATATTTTATTAATATGTGTATTTTAGTTTATATTAGCTTTATTTATTATATATTATGTCCAGTAGTATTTCACTGTGTTATTCATTATACATTTTTTTTTGTTTGGTTGTATAATATTGTACACCCCCGTTTTTACACTTTATGGTAGAGATCACTTTTAGTGATAAGGCCGCCCATTGTAACACTTACTTTTTTAAGTTCTTGTATTATTATTTTGCATGTGGTGTAACAATAAAGCGTTATCTATCTTCTTCGTTATCAATCGTATATTTATAAATCGTAAATGTGAGCTTAGATTCCTGAAAGTATCTAATAAAAGTGACAATGGAAACGTTGTTAGGTCAAAGTAAGCAGTTGTGAAGGCATTTCATAACAATATCTTGGCGCGAACTTTGTTTTCTGGATCACTTCCTTTGTATAAATATGGAATTTGTAAATAGATGATTCAGTCTATGTTTGTTTAATGTTTATTAAACAAATATATTTTGTTATATAAACAATCCTTTCTATTATGAAAATATTAGGAATAAACAAACTTATGGAAAAGGATTTATTGTGTAGGTACACTACGTCCTATTTTCTCATTTTGAATAATTGGACTGTTTTACAAAAAACTTAAACCGACTTCAAAGTACACGAAGAAGTAATCAAATCCTGATCTGATGACAATGGGACCAAACGGGAAGTGTACCCTTCCAAACAAAAAATGAATTTTCCAAATCGGTTCATAAATGACGGAGTTATGAGGTAACAAACATAAAAAAAAAAAAAAAAAAAAAACAACCGAATTGAGAACCTCCTCCTTTTTTTGAAGTCGGTTAAAAACGGTTGTCTTCTCATTGTGATAGGTATAGTAAGGGGCACGAGTGGTGAGCACAGATTCAAACCTGCGCAGTAGTTAATTTTTCAGTCTGTTTGGCGGAATGAAGAAGGTATGAGCGCCAAGGTGCACAAGATTGGTTCGTCAGTCAATGCTCGTCGTCTATTGGATTCCTGCGTGTCATTTGGCTACTGTGATTGGGCCAAAAGTATACATGCGCGAGCTTGCCTGTCTGTGCTCACCATTCGTCCTGCGTGTTATTTGGCTACTGTGATTTGGCCAAAAGTATACATGCGCGAGCTTGCCTGTCTGTGCTCACCATTCGTCCTGCGTGTTATTTGGCTACTGTGATTTGGCCAAACGTATACATGCGCGAGCTTGCCTGTCTGTGCTCACCTACCGTGCCTCATACTGTACCCAAATAATGGAATGCCCGAATGGTAACCTCGAATGTGGCAACTCTGTCCCTACGTCTGTATTTCCAACAGTTCAGGCTAATAACTCCTAATCACGTTACCATGAAATCTCTCTAATCGGAATTCTAATCAATCGTATTTCATTATCTCAACCACTTGACTTGACTTACGCCCCGCCCCGCGCCGTTTGATAGCCGTCAATGCTCAGCTAATTGTCCGAGTGTGTGTAACAAAATCTAAAACCCTTGGGTGTACAGCTATCTGAGGCTCACACCGTCTTGTTCTTTTCAATAAATGTATAGACTTATTAAAAAAAAATTAAAGTTTCTTTGGATATACGCTACCTAAATAACAATAATTACAGTAAATACATTCTGAAATATTTAATGGGGCGGTTAAATAGCTATGTTTATTACCAACACGAGAAGTAGAATAATAGGCGAAGCTAACTAGAACAATGCACCATTTTAAAATAGTTCTTCCAAGTCACATACGGAGTAGCCTTGTAATAAATTAAATTAAAGAATATATATCTTCTTTTTATATATAAAAATCTGTTGTTGTCAACCATGCCGTTCATCAGATTGCGATTACACTTTGTCAACTTATTGCTTGCACTTACAGGAGGGTTATAAATCCACCGGAAAAGTTGGATATTTCACCCAGGCGACGCCGGGCACGAACAGCTAGTTTCAAATTCTCATTTTTTTTTTTATTTTCACACGAAGGGTTCTTTAAAGTCTTTTCTTGGACGGGGGCCCCCTATAATTTTTAATTTTATTTCATTTTTATTATTTTTAACCGACTTCAAAAAAAGGAAGAGGTTCTCAATTCGGTTGTATGTTTTTTTTTTTTTTGGTATAGCGACAATAGAAATACACGTTCTGTGTAAATTTTAACTACCTATTGTCGTTCATGAGATACAGCCCACTAACACACAAACGCACGTTCGAATGGACGGCCAATAGTAATTTTATTTGAGAGTTTATTAACCCTTTGATATTAAATTTATTTTTTTATTTATATTGGAGAAAGAATTTTCAGAATCAGATCAGTAGTTCCTGAGATTACCCCTTTCATCAAAATCAAATTCAAAATCATTTAAATTCAAATAGACCATCGCAGGCACTTATGAAAAGTCTGACTCTAATACTCTAATACCGGTTCGGAAGGTTGCATTTGCTGAGAAGAGCCAGCAATAAACTCAGCAATTAATCTTTTCAAAATAAGCTTAGATTCATTACATAATATTTACATTCTAATCGCACTGACAACAATTGCGTGCCCCGGCGTGGCGGCAAAATTACAAAGTAGACTGAATAAATATTTTATAAGTAAATAAATAGCAAAGTTAGCAGACCAGCCCCCACAAGCAGCACCTGTTCACAAGTATGACGCGTGTGGCAGCCATCGCCATCCTCGCCATATTGGAGGGTAGTGAGCGACCCGTCACACGACGCCGACATCCAAACTCAAAATCAATCAAAATGTCATTTATTCAGTTTAGGCCCTGGTGAGGCACTTATGAACGTTACATACAGTTGAATTTACCACTGGTTCGAAATACAATTAAACTGAGAAGACACCGGCATGAAAATCAGCAAGTTTTTTGTTTTTTAGTTTAACTAACATACGTATAAACTTTACCTCCTAATAATATTAGTATCCAATTAATATAATAGTATGGAAATATTTGTAATGGTGTGCGACCTTAATTCTACCTTATAACGGGAAGCCGTTTGCCGTAACGAATGAAACATTTGGGTGTGCCAAATACGAGGAAACGTGTGTTTGGGTTAGTACTCGTTATTTAGTTGATATTTCGCGTGCCATACATATATTATGCCATACTATTAACGAGGTGCAGCATTTTTAATGCATTTTATTTCGGGTTTATGTCAATCCGACAGACTTATTACTTTAAGTCATCGTTATGACTTTTACTATACCTTTTCATATAATGGTGCGCCCATGTCCATGCTTGGCGAACCGAGCACGAGCCGAGCCTACAACGAGCCTACAACGAGCACGATGCGAATCAATTTGTTCGTGAAAAAACTGACAATCGCGCTCGTTCGAGGCTCGCAAGCCCGTCCACGCTACGCGAATCGTGCTCACAGTGTGCTCGTTCGAAGCTCGGCTCATGCTCGGTTCGCCAAGCATGGACGCACCATAATACTTTACTCTAAAATATATAATGGCAAAGTCTGCGATGGGCAAGCGATACGTATAGGTAGGTATACCATAATTACGGTTCAGTGGTGTCAGGATTCGATGAGCGTAGTGGTGCAGGCAATGAAAATATGTTATACTTTCGCTTCAGAAAACTGCTGTAAGAGAGACGACCCACGAAACTCCTCATAGCCTAAAATCATCTAAAGACTAAACTAAAGGACTCAGACTAAGCTAAAGGTTTATTGTCGTAGAAACAGAATTAAATAATCACTTTACTTCCGAACTAAATAATGATAGGATAACTCGGAAAACAGCATTCCTCTGAGTTGCGAACAGGGGGGCTAAAAAGGAAGCTAAAGCAATATTGCTACGCAATTAATTTCTTCGAATTCTCGGCAGGTATTGTACTACGTGAAGTACCTACGTGATTCCAATATTTTTTGGTAAAATAGATACTCACTATATACAATTCAAAAAGATTGGAATTGATGAATTGCATAAGATCTGCTTTAAATTCGAAAAAAATAATTGCGTTAGCAATATTGCTTAGCTTCCTTTTTAGGGGGCCAGCTCGTGAGACTCTCCGATCCAAATGCAACACGTAGGTATTGTCATAATATGGTGTATACTGTATCTATGGTATTATAATCTCACTGTCTATGTTGTTGTCATTATCATTAATTTGTCCTACCATCTTCTACCATAGTAAAAAAATGAGCCAAGTCGGACCTACGATCCAACTCTCCGATATGGAGAAAGTAGGTGCCTATACCAATGATCTTGTATTTACAGACCAGACACAGAGACATGTCTTATCGAGACAAAAACCTGTGTGGAAATTTTATGGGAAAAAAAAACTAGTTTTATGTTACATGCTTATATTTTATTATATATATAAATATATTTCATATATAAAATTCTACACTAAAAATCTGCCTGGCAGATGGCGCTGCAGTCGATAATATACCCAAGATACCGACTGCAGCGCCATCTGCCGGGCTGATTTGTGAATCTAACCCATCCAGGGCGCCACCCAAACGTATACAAAAAAATTCATTCAAATCGGTCCAGCCGTTTAGGAGGAATTCAGTGTCATACACACGTAGGTACAGTTGATTTTTTTTGTATGCGTTTGGGTGACGCCCTGGATGGTTTAGATAGGGTAGGGTAGGGTATGGTAGCACCACAGGGTAGGGTAGCACCACGCGAACGAAGTCGCGCCGGGCAGCTAAATATGCTGTTATAGAAGCTGATTTTGGAATAATGAAAATATTTTGATTAAATATACTTGAAAATTTAATCCCAATGAAAAAATACGTAGAGAGGTATCTTTAGGAAATTATGTTTATCTGTGACAAATATAATTTCTTTCTAAGCACGCCACAATTGCTCAAGGAATAATTCTTATACTTTTCTAGTTTTATTTGCAGGATCGAAATATGTTTTTAATAAAATCACACCAAAGTAATTCGGACGCTATGGGCTGCTACTGTACTCGTTTTTTTTCTGGCTCTCGTCAAATTTCTGAGTCTTCTCTTTCGGCGTCTCTTTCTCTATGTGGCCTATACAATAATTTAAATACCTCTTACTCACATAATTTTATGTTTTTAAAATTACAATTAAAGCTTTCGTAGTAGTCACGTAATAAATGCAGAAAATAAACAGTTTGCTATCGTCTGTGAGATTTATTATTTCAGGTCTAGAATTAACGGTAATTGTTTCCAGTGAACAAGGGTAGGCGGTTTTCATAATAGGTACTTATCGCTTCTTTCCATTCATTACTGTTATTTGAATTATTTCAATTAACTAGCTTCCGCGTCGCAGTTTTTAATGGAAAATTAAAGGATTTAAAAAAACATTACTGCGTATAAAGTGAACTAAAAGGTGGATGAAATATAATGAAGGAATTATTTAAATGTGATAAAATGCAGCCCGAGATATCAGATTCAAGTTCAACTTGCTGCTACACGTATGCCTCCGACTGAATTTTATCTTATTAACACTCAGTTGCAGAAACGTTCTTTAAATTTTAATGTCGGCATTAAACACTATTCCTCCATAAAACTGTTGCACAAACAGTCAGACTAATATTTAATGTCTCCTTTAAATTTAACCATTAACCTATCATCGCCTTATTATAAATTGACAAAGTATTGTTCTTGACAAGTAACCCTGAATTTAAACTTGTCACTTTATACTTAATCTGACCTTTAGTACTCAATAATTATAATTTATTTTAATTAAGAACCTCTTTTATTTAATTTTTCTAACTAACCTACCTTAACTTGTATACTATGCTTGTATACTTATAATTGAAGAGCTATTTATTAGGTAGGTAGCTATAATAAGTCACGCTCACAATCTACTAATTGCTGCGAGAGCCTTTCTCACCCCTTTAACTTTCTGCAAACAATGTCAAGTCATAAGATGTTAGCGAATATTTAATGCCTATACGTACTCGCACGTTCTATAGGTCAAAATTTCCAAAACGATAGCATTGGAACCAAAAACGTACAGTGTTCTCTTTTAGTAGCTTCCCCATACACATAATTAATAATTAGTTTTTTTTTTTTGCGGTGATGCCGCAGTCGAACTAGTATTCGTAAATAACGGTTGTGAATAGAACGATGGCAAAGAAAAATCAAATAGCGCGAAAACAAATGAATACTATACTGTGTGGAGATTTCGAAAATGGCATATTTTCGAAACCTATATTGGGTTAGTCATGCTGAACAACTTTTACTATGGGACCAACACTGAATTCTTCATACATTACGATCGAGCAAGGTTGACATTTACTATGGAAATTAAAAATATTTTTTTGAATATTCACTATTGGTCCCATTGTAAAAATTGTTCAGCATGACTAACCTAACATAGGTTTCGAAAATATGCCATCTCAAAATGGGTTTTAATCCTACATGAGCTTGAACTTTCGGTAAAGGAAAACAACGTGAGCAAACCATAGCACGGTAGAGTACTTCGTAGTACACCTTCCAGGTGGTCTGTCACCAAGTAACTACAGGTGCACCTTCAGCCACATTATCACTGACCAAGGCGAGATTGTGGTCAAACACAGGCATATAAACATAGCAAAGAAAAAAGACAAATCTCTTATAGTTTGCACCACATCCTAGCAGTGTTTGCTATTTATCAGCACGAAAGTTAAAGCGGCCGCTTTAATATAACCTGAAGGGTTGAAACCAAGCGTGACTGTAATTATTTGCAGTCTGAAATGAACCTTATTAGTTGATGTGATTGTAGGTTATCCTTTCTTTAATAATAATAATGTATGGTCAGTACAAAAAAGGGTGACAAAATAAGCAGCTAATTAAGTGGCACTGGATCTTGGAAATTAAGTGTCTGCATATGTATTAACCAAGCTATAAAATATGTGTTCTGTCCAGCTGTCGGAACACTCGGTAGGTTGGGGTATGTAACGTCAAATCGTCATCTTTTTGATGAACATCTTCCAATTCTAATAACGTGAAAAATACTTTGAACTTTTCACACAAAAGATCAACCTTGCTCTATCTATGCGTTTTAATAGATGATCCAGTGGTAATAGTTGTTCAGCTTCAGCATGATAATATATTAAATTTGGAAACGTCCTCTCAATAGGTAGGTAGGCATAATAATCAGGTGCTTAATTTAAAAAAATAACGTAACATAATTCGGCACCCTCAGAGAGAGTTCTACAGTTCTGCGTTCCGAATTCACTATTGTGCACACAGCAAGCAGTCTATAGTTCTGCAATATTCGCTACCAATCACCCTAATATACTTTTTTTACTTTTAAAGGCGCCGCATAGATAACAGTAAACGCTTAACGCAGAACTTTAGAACTCTCTCTCTGGGATCAGCGCCTTATAGATTACACAGCATTTTTTTCATTATCTCTGTTCTAATTTTAAAAATGTATTGCTACCATTTATGGCCATTAAAAAAACATTTTATATTCCTGAAAATAAAGAAAAAACTCTTTCGTGAAATTTCGATCTGGCCAGTTTTATGCAGATTTCCGCACGATTTCAGTGTTCATCAACGTGTTTATCGACCATGCTTCACCCACAGATTACAGATTAAAATATGCTCCTTGTTTCAGACGACTGGCATGACACCACTAATGTACGCAGTGAAGGACAATAGAACATCGTTTGTGGAGCGACTCATCGAGCTCGGGTCTGATGTTGGAGCCAGGAATAATGTAAGTACCTATACCTACTCGTATCCCTTTAGAACTAGACAGGTCCTAAGCTAATTTTATTAATTAGCTGTTTCTCTGGACTTTATGGCATAAGCCAATTAAATATGGGCGCACATTTGCGAACTCTACGAGTATATCCATATCCATTCCAAGATTTATTTTTGACGTTTGAATTTTTGTAACGAAAAATTTACTTTGGTACTTCACAATAAGGTTTATTTTTTAAACAATCATTAATTTTATGATGCACTCCATACCCATAAAAATCTAATTTTGATAATCTTAAATCTTTAGGTTAAACGTTACAAAGAAATTCATATAATGGACAAAGCTTAGTGCCCAATCTCTTTGACGCTGACTGCTTATGGTATCACAATATGTTTTGAAAACCTTTCAGTTTGTGGTCAGAAAGAAAATGCACTGTTCCTCTTTAATAACCAAAAATTCGTAGTACGTACTACATGCCCGTTTTAGTACCATTTATATGGCAACCTTATTACAAAACTACCAATCCACAATAAATCCTGTATTGAAACCAAGAAGTCGGGCTTTATAAATCTTGATTGAAACATAAACCTAACATTACATAATTAGACTGTTTTACAAAAAACTTAAACCAACTTCAAAGTACACTAAGAAGTAATCAAATCCTGATCTGATGATAATGCGACAAAACGGGAAGTGTACCCTTCCAGACAAAAAAAGAATTTTCCAAATCGGTTAGTAAATGACGGAGGTAAGCGGTAACAAACATACAAAAAATAAAACAACCTAATTGAGAACCTCCTCTTTTTGTAGAAGTCGGTTAAAAATACTAAATCTCCTTTTTTCTTTCCTTTGCAATTATTTATACCCGCAGTTGCGTGGTTAAATTGACTATTCTGTAGTCATTACGTCCAAAAATAAAATTTCCAATCGCCGTGTGCTATTTTCTTGATGTTTGACAAACGTGTTAGTAGAATAATTAAAGTGCTGTACCTACTGGTCGAAACAAAGCAAACTGGAACGTACCTTAGTGTAATTTCCTTTAAGACGGTTCAACCTCGCTAAATTAGGCTGCGAATCCACTGTACCTAATAGAAAATGATTGAAAATCATATTTATCCTGAAGTAGCAAAATGAGTTTGTAAAAAAACGATAATTAGAAAAGAAACATATTTCTCACAAATACCAATTGTAAGTCTAAATAATTTCTAAGATTTTTTTTTAACTACTAATTAGTAACAAAAAAGCATATGACCAGGGGGCCAAGTCTGCTAAAATGTCATACTGACACGATACTATTGCAATTCCATTATCATTGAGCCGATGTGCGCACTCTACTAATTTTTAATGGTCTCATAATGATCGAAAAGAATTTTAGTACATAAACTGTCAAAACTGACAACTAAAAGATCATTGTGGCACGATTGTAGTTTCAGTGGAAAATCATCGGAAAGCTATTATGGCGCCATTATGACGCTATTGTGTTAGTAGACTACCAACACTGTAAAACGTGTCAATGTTGATACCACTGATAGTTCATTGGAACACAATTGTAATAGCAGACTATGGGCCTCTGATGGTAAGCAGCTACCGTAGCCAACACTAGGGAAAACTCGTGCACGGTCGACCCTACAAAAATCTTTTCCCTTGGGAAAACCACGGCGCATAAGAAGAAGCTCCTTTGAAACCGAACCGTGCGAGACTATTTTGGTTCCAAGACAATACTCGCACAAAAACATCCGCCATCTTTGTCTATCATCCAACAATGTGTTCAGAGCTTTATAGAGCTAAGTTATAGTAGTGGTTACATGCCTACCGTCACAGATGGCTCGATAAGCAGCCCTGGGTAGCGATTTATGCTCATAACATTATAATAGGTCAGCAGCATTCAGCGGGCAAGTGAAGTTGAGCCTTATGGAAAGCTTTTAGAAAATGCATCGTGCAATTTTATTGCAGGGGATTACTTATGTTGCACTAAAACAAGTCTATAAAAAAATGCAGATAAGCGATTTTGTCCCTTTAGAAATAATCATCTAAATCGGTCCTGAAATCTCTGGAAAATGTATGTACATATAAATTAGACACCGAATTTATAAACGCACCTTTTTGATTTGGGCGACTAAGAATCACGCAAATCGATAGCCGATTCGAATATTCGATTCGGTAAGCACTTGCATTTGTCTTCTCTATAAACACTTAAACCTGGCAAAAACAACCCTAATGATCTGATTGATGATACAATTTGCAACAAAAATTTGTCACAAAGGCCGTGAAATAAGCAAATGTGAGCAAATTAACAATATGTAGTGACCGTTCGACTACTCGTAGGCACGCAACACATGAATTATGCGCCTTATATTTCATACAATCTAAGAAAATTATGATTCAAACTTTACATAGATTGTACATGACATTACGATGTATGCAAAGCAATTAAAGATGCAAAGAAAAATAATCAAACGATCTTTCAAATCAGAATGAAAGCACAGTAATTTTCTACGTACAAGTTCCTAAGTAATATCTATCAACCCCTTAATACCTACAGGCTGCACGAAACTTAAAACACTTAATCTAAATGCCGTCTTCATCATACGCCTATAGAAGTAAATTGCTTGATACAGCCATTTCCCAATGGGCACCTAGCGGAGGGCTTCCCACGCTACGCTTTCATGTACGTGGTCAGCAGATCAAACCAAGTCTATCCCCACAGATATAGCATGTTTACTGCCAAATCACCTTGTCTAAAAAATATGTATAATGCGTGAAATAACTAGGAATATATTTATTCGAACGACGTGAAGCCACGACGTAGGCAAAGAGGTGACCTAATAGAGACATTTTTTTAATAAGCATTTTCAGTGCTAGGTGGGGTAATTTATTTATTTGCCGTACCTGGTCGTGTCTATTCATAGCTGGATCAGTACCACCTGTCCGAGACCCTGATTTGGAATATTAAGCTAATCTTCGAAACCTATTATTACCATTGATTGCACTTCGATCTCTCCTTCAAACTCTACGGACTCTATCTCATATCTTTGATGATAGCAAAACTAAAAAGTTTTACGTCTCCTGCACAGAATTTTCTAATAGCCAACGCATTAATCAAGGCGTTCTATTAATAAACGCAGTGTACATAATGCACACGTGCAAATGTCTTGCAGGCAGAGTGCACGCGATGTTATTCATAGGGTACACGTTTACCTACCTACCCTACGCATATCTTCTGTAATCACTATTCAGTTGGTAGATAAAACACTTACCTCCTTACTCATAAACGTTATTTAACTAATATACTGTTTAAAGGGTCACGTAAGTAACGTCACTCTATTGTCATTCTCAAATAATGTCACATTATTTACGTGACCCTTTGAACAGTATATTAGTTAAATAGCGCTTTATGAGTAAGGGGGTTACTGTTTCTTTTTTATACCACTGTCTAATTTATCTTTATCCCACCAATACGAGATAAAATGTTGACAATACGAGACCATATGGCTCGCACTGTCAAAAAGTTATTAGATCTCATGTAGAGCCAAGCTTATAACTCTACACGCCCTAACTCTACAAGCTCCAACATCACAAACTTAACACCTTAGTCAAAATATGTGGCTTGGCCTCAGAGTCAATAATATACTACATCTCACTGTGGCTTTTGTTGAATATTTTGATGTTTTTTTTCTGTTAAAAGCATGGGTTTAGCGAGTAGGTATAATTCCATACCTACTCGCTAAACCCATGCTCATGGGACGGTAATGCATACATTATGGTATGCATATAATTTTACTATATGTTTTAATTCTTTACTATTAGAGATGATTCTCTACTCTACTATAACACGTTGTATAGCGTGTCTTTATAGATTGCTTCCTTATGCCTGCCCTTATTGGTTTCTTTCCAACTAAAAATACACTGAAATATTTCAACTTAATTTATTTTTTATTCTGACTGTTTCAATCAAATGCCTAGTATAAAAAAAACTAAAATACTATTTTGTTCTGTGATTCAATTCAGATACAATTTGTTCGTCGTAAATTGTAATATTTTAAAACTGCCATCATGTCTTAGGTCTAGTTTTTATGAAAACCGTACCAGGCGTATTCAAACTTTATTTTTGGCATTTTAATTTGTCTACTTTAACAATAGTATAAGTCGTTGAAGTAATTAAATTCAACATGTTTCTTTTATTTGAAACGGAGAGAAAATGTTGCAATAAAAATAACACATTTATTATTAGATTATTCATCCATGTATTGTTAACAGGACAACTACAATGTACTCCACATCTCTGCTATGTATTCGAGGGAGGACATCGTCAAATTACTGCTGTCCAAGAGAGGAGTCGACCCTTTTGCTACTGGAGGGGTGAGAAAACACGTCAATTTTATTTTGTAATATAGTAACAGCACTGTATATAACTAGTTCCAAGTTTCTTCCTGTGATAGTGAGGCACTTATCTCGCGCATTAACAACTTTCCCGAAGAAACATTTTTTTTTAACTTACTTAGCACATGAGCCCATAATATTTAGTATGCACCTAACAAAGATAAGAATATTTATATATTTATATTTATATATAATAGAAATTTAGTTATTTATGCCTATTTGTTTCTTAAATCTATTAAGATTTTTTGTAAATTGGTGTAAATATAATGATAGTTGTTGATGTCGGAAAAATCACGCCGCGCGGACTACTCTGCTACCCGTGCGAAGCCGGGGCGGGTCGCTAGGTTAATATATAGCTAGTTTCTACCCAGTGGTTTCATCCTGAGTTGAAAAGTTGCCTTTATAATGTCACTAGGAGTACTAAGTAAGAGGTATGATAATCATTATTTCAGTGTTTTTTTTTAACTCATCTTTGACTTCGGGTATAGTGGAAAGTTTGAGCTGAAAACCAATTGTATATTCCTTACAGCCACGTTACGGCCTCATTATAACTCATAATATTTTATTACAATGAAATTTAATTATTATCTGACACATTTAATAATCTTATCTTACTAATATTATAAACGCGAAAGTTTGTATGTATGGATGTTTGTTACTTTCACGCAAAAACTACTGAACGGATTTGGATGAAATTTGGTACGCTGATAGAATATGATCTGGATTAACACATAGGGTAATTTTTATCCCGGGAAAGCAATATATCCTTCGGGTACGCGGGTGAAACCGCGGGGCGTAACTAGTAACTTATACAGGTGCTCTACCTTTGTACTTCCGCTTTTAATTCTTGAGACATTATGTATATAAAGTGAGTTTGTTTGTTTGTTACGCCTTCACGCCTCAACTACTCAATGAAATTTGGCATGCAGATAGCCTATGGAATGGAGAAGGACATAGGCTACTTTTTATCCCGGGAACGCGGAAGATGCACTGACTGTTCATATTAATAATGCACTGACTGTTCAATGTTCATATTAGTAATATATTGAATCTAATTTCTTTCTCAATAGAGTCGACAACAAACCGCAGTTCACGTGGTGGCGAGCAGACAGACTGGCACTGCCACCAGCATCCTCAGAGCTCTCCTCGCTGCTGCTGGAAAGGATATCAGGTTGCGTGTTGATGGAGTAAGTACTTAACTGTAATAGCTAGTTATTTAAAGGTCTCTTCCACATTAAGGTTTACATCTTTGATGACAAATATAATTATGGAAACCTTATAAAAGTTAAGCTATCTCAGATGATAAATAGAAATTGCTCGTATCATGTTAATGTCAACTATTTAAAGATATTATAATATACAGATTGATTTATTTACGCTTTTATGCATCGGAAAATTTGCAATATAAGTACCTATTATTTAAATTACCCATAAGCAATACTCTTGAGCAATACTATGCAAATTTTAAGATTTTCTCAATCGCTCATACTTCAAAGTCACGAACTAAAGTTCATTTTACCCATTTTCTAGTCAGGTACATCGACCTAGCTATCTGTCTGCGCCTAGCAATAGATAGGCAAACAAAACAACGTATTGTAAATTGAAAATGTAAACGCGTTGCGGGGGTTGGTTGTACGAAATCGTCGCGTAAATCAATAAATAATAAGCTTTATAGCGTAGTTATTTTGATTTTGATTGGTGAATACGAGAGGCAGGTCGCGGGCGTGGATGCAGCGTCGCCGCTGCGATCGCGTGCAGCCGCCGCGGCCGCTGTCGCCCACCCGCCGCCGCCGCCTCGCGTCGCGACGCCTGGCACCGCCATCCGCCCGCGATTCAGGAACTACCCCCAAAAACACCCTAAAATACAACCTGTAAACAAAACCCGCCGTTTACACCGTAAATGGAAAGAATTCCACCTCAACAAACTATTAAAACTTCAGATTAGGTTGAGTCACCACGTGACACGACACGCACTAATCTGACAAATACTAATTATGGCCGAATTCGGTCAAAACACGACCGCTCACTCCAAGGCTGACGTGTTAAGGACGTTCCGATATAGGAACAAGCCACCCCATTCGAATAGAAACTAGCTAATTATCCGACGAGCTTTAGCCCCCCGAGTGAACGTCACCGCGCGAATTTACAATGCAAATCACTTGCGGAATATTAGTTATAACGTCAGCGCTGAAATTCAAAATTACTAAATTTAATACAATAAGTCTCAGTCGGCCCCTCGTCACCACTAGAGGAAGGCAGCTTTACCATGTCCTCATACTTTACTTTCGCGCCCCTAAAATAATACAATGGAGGAGCAAGTACGTATTTCCGGTGCTCGATACTACATATACAGAAATTGTTTCAAACTCGAAAAAGAAAGTAGTGTGAGAAGCACGTCGGTCTATCGATTATCCATTCAGCCGAACCGCCTTCGAAGATTGCGATGCACATAAGTCAGATATTGTCTGTGGTGTCACAGTTCGGAGGCAATTCGTGCAGTTGCATTCCGCAGTTGTTAGTGCATAGACACCGCATCGCATGTTGTTCAGTCTAGTTCGGGCGAGTCATGAGTGATAACGGAAAGGATCCGCCGAAGAGTGCGAACCCGAGTTTTCGCTTGGGCACGCGCAGCCCGCCTACGAATCTGCAGTCGAATAAGGATCTGCAAAAACTCGAGCTCAGTTACATAGAATTGAACAAAGAACGCGCGCGTCAGAAGGAGTGGAAAAAGCTAATCCGCGACCTGGTGTTCCAGAGAGGGAAGATCCCGCTGCTGCTGGCGGTGGAGGCCGGCAACCAGAGCATGGTCCGAGAGCTGCTCAGCGCGCAGACCGCCGAACAACTGAAGGTATGTTCGCGCCTGTTGTTTACAATATAGCAATGCATATGTTATACATGTCGTTACATATAATGCCATGTTCCGGAACTTATTTCACGTATGCCCCCGTTTTTCTATTTCAATATTATTTCATTTAGTTTTCACAAAACAATATTGAACAAAAGCACAAAGTTACATAGATTTTTTATCACATTGCTATATAAGAGTTTATTTGCTAACTTTATAATGTTTATCTACGCACTTTATTGTAAGAAACCACGATTCAAAGGCAAGCAATTTTAAGGATTTAACCGTTTTCTTTTTCTCAAATAGTTTGAAACATCGGTCTAATTCAACAAACATTTCCACAGCATTTTATTAACCATCGAATCTTCAAACATTGCTCAATCTCAACATGACGTCACAGTATTTCACTGTACAACCACTGTACCACCAATATTGCCATACGAGCGACCCATATCGTGGCTTCGGGCACCCAACTTGTCCTTGACAATCTGATCCAAAAACAAATGATAAGTGTCCCATCCAGGCGTCGACGCCCGCCGGAGACACTGCTCTACACCTCGCAGCTAGAAGACGAGATGTGGACATGGCGCGTATCCTGGTAGACTATGGAGCACTTGTGGACGCGACCAATGGCGCTGGGCAGACCCCGCTGCACATCGCTGCAGCAGAAGGTGACGAGCCACTCGTCAAGTACTTCTATGGAGTTCGAGCCAATGCTGCTATTGCTGATAATGAAGGTCAGTAGTATTAGATTTAATTGTAGTGTTGAAGAATGTAAGGATACGAAAATAGCTCAGTGACATGGGTTCGAATCCTACAAAGAGTTTGTTTTAGAGATATATACATGATTATAAATATACCAAAAAAAAAATTTCAAAATAGAGCATTGAATTTTCTAACTGCTATGAAATTGGAAAAAGATTATAATGTAGCCGCAGAACAAGCTATCAGCCGAAACAAAGAAAAACCTTCGGAAAATATCAATAAATATGCAAAATAAATGTAATAATTCTTTATTACATTTATTTTGCAACCAGGCCGATTGCACGATTTCAACTAAAATAACATATTTTATTACTTAGTGCAATTGCAATCAAGGGCAAAAATTTATGTACCTAATTTATATGCAATTTTGTACCTTAGTTACCATTTTGTATTTAGTGAAATCCGGGACAAAGACATTCGTAGAAAGTGTCTTGTCGATGCGCAAATTATTGTCATTACAATAAGGCGAGTTACGAATCAATTTGTAAGATCTAAGTGCTTCAGTTTTCGTAGATCGTGTTATCACAACAGCAATGGTAATGTGGTGAAGTTATCGAATTAAATAAAGTTGTCTTCCTGGCAAAATTAAAGGGGTACCAATTGCGTTGCGTCTTTGCGTGTACATAATCTTTCGCGAGCTAATAATGATGCAGAGTTATCGATGTAATTGCGAACTTCCTCTAAGAACTCCTGTGATAATTCGATATATTTTCACAATTACGATTACATGTTTTTAATAATTCCATAAGAGCAATGATATGATTAAAATTCACTCTTAAAATTTCTCACTCATAGAGAAGTAAAACTCCTCCTGGATAATATTATAACAATGGATTTAAAGCAAACTTATTGAGTAATGAAGGAACTAATATATATAAAGAAGCGTGTATCTAAAGCTATGCCTTAGAAGCACTTAATTTTGGTAAATTAAAAACAAATGACTAAAGATAAGTTCTAATTGCTCCAGATCGAACGCCAATGCACCTGGCAGCGGAGAATGGTCACGCAGCCATCATAGAGCTCCTAGCTGACAAGTTCAAGGCGTCGATCTTCGAGCGAACGAAAGACGGCAGCACTTTGATGCACATTGCGTCACTCAACGGACACGCTGACTGCGCCATGATGCTGTTCAAGAAGGGAGTTTATCTGCATATGCCAAATAAGGTGCGTGAACAAGAGTTTAAAATAAGGTTTAAAATTTGCGAGGACGAAGAATGGCAGCTGATTATTCTGAAGTTGTGTGAATAAGTGTAGGAAGGGAATAAGGTTAGTCAATTATTATAATAATTTAGGTCGTTTTATTAGTTGATTCGTTCAAGATGTTGATCTTTGTGTGCGCAAAGGTGGCAGTACTCTAATCCACGTAGTACCTATATCAACATTAACTGACGCCGTATTTAAAATTGAACGATATGCCATACAAAGCCAGTAATGGAAATTTCTTAAATATGGTTCAGAATAAGAGAAAGTAAAAAATAGCAATAATGTATATATAATTGTAGATAATAAATATGCCTATATTTATAGTTAAATCGCGTTTTATATATTTTAACTAACGGAGGACTCTTTATAACAAGCAAGTATTGCATTGCGTGTGTAATTTTGTGAGCAGTAAATTGCACTGCATTATAAATGCAAACTCTTTTAACTTTATGCTAATTCCCGTTAGTTTGTGTATAATATTAATAATTTTGTACAGAAAAACTTTATTTTTTACGTGATTTTATATTCGTTATTTTACTTAACATACTTTTGCTTTTCACAATCATCATCAGGTATCACAGGAAAAATAAAATTTTCCAAATAAAAACTTGTAGATACTCTTTTGGGTGTCCTGTTTGTTTTCTGATTTTCTTTTACTGGATCCTTATACAACGTGTAACAGATGTGGAAACTCAACCGTTAAACGGTCTGTTCAGTCAGAATCAAAAATCAGTTTTTTAATTATTCATATTCATTAATAAATAAGGTTTAAGTCAGTCTTGTATCATCCAGGTACTATCCAGGGATAGCCTCATCCCTTTTTGTTTATATGACATTAGAAAGTAACGGATATATTTTAATCCTACTATACTTGACATAAACCCTATTCATTAATAAGGGGGTTAAAGTTTGTATTAATAAAATCAAAACATTTTAAGTCAAGTGGGAGACTGCGTCCAATACCAGTATGTGACCCCTCCAATCGATCCTTTAGATCTACGAATTCAAAAGTTAGCAGTAGGAGGGCGATGAATTGGGAAGAATCCTCAATAGAGTCCAATATTTCCAAACTAATTTCAGGATGGAGCCCGCAGTATACACACGGCGGCTCGGTACGGACATGTTGGGATTATCAACACTCTGCTGCAAAAAGGAGAGAGCGTCGACGTTACTACTAATGTGAGTTTAATACAGTATTACAGTAGTAATGTGAGTTTAATACAATTTCTTTGGAACATCATGAAAGAATGTCGTATGACTAAAGATAATTTTAAGATAGGTAGAGTCTAGCGTTGATTTGCTCAAATAGCAGCTCGACTGAGGAAGTCCACCTTACCGAATACCGCAGCCAAATAACTTTATGTTGTGTTCCTGCGCGTGAGTAAGGTCCAAACCTAAATCCAAATATAATAAAACCAGAAATAAAGTCAGAAATTGGTTTTATACCTCATGAAGTCATTGAAAATGGCATCATATTATTCTATCATTATTTCATGATTTTTTAACCCCTCCCCCGTTCTTGTCGCAGCTAGTCACATTTGTGAGACCCTCCCTAGTGTAACGTAAAATTTCGCGTTTCAAAACTTTTTTTTTTAATGTGACATTACGCAACATAGGACCCCTCCCACCCCTTGTCACACAATGTCACACTTCATCGACCCCCTCGACGTAATTTATGGTCCCTTAACGTGAATGGCAGGATAACTACACAGCGCTGCACATAGCGGTGGAGTCGTGTAAGCCAGCCGTCGTGGAGACCCTGCTGGGGTACGGCGCCGACGTGCACATACAGGGGGGCAAGCAGAGGGAAACACCGCTGCATATAGCCGCCAGGATACCTGATGGTAAAATACTTATAAAGAGCTTCATTTTTTGAACAAACGTGCACGTACATAATATGTACGTACACGTTCGCACGTGGCATAATTATGCCGGGTGGGATTGGGTTAGTCATGCAGCATGCTGGTCAACTTTTACTATGGAAACAAAACAGAATTCTCAAAAAATCTTCAAGTCATAATGTATAATTCGTAATAATTACAAACTGTTTTACAAAAATCTTTAACCGACTTCAAAGTACACTAAAAAGTAATCAAATCCTGGCCTGATGATAATGCACAATGGGACCAAACGAGAAGTGTACCCTTCCAAACAAAAGAAGAATTTTCCAAATCGGTTAATAAATGACGGAGTTATGAGGTAAAAAACATAAAAAATAAAACACACCCGAGAACCTCCAAATTTTTTTAAAGTCGCCTAAAAATTATGTTAGGTTAGAGGTTTTGTTTTAGTGATAGAACATAAAACAAAACAATTATATTTGAAGCTAGAACTCCTAGTAAACTCACTAACTTAACGTCTGTATTCGAAGCACTTACAATTTTCCGATCCATGGGTTAGCTGAAATTAGCCTGACGATTCGTATGTGTATGTTAAAACTATTTGAATTGTATCTCCATCTCCATTTCGTCAGTCGATGCTCGTCGTCTATTGGATTCTCGCGTGTCATTTGGCTACTGTGATTTGGCCAAAAGTATACATGCGCGAGCTAGCCCCCACTACCACCTATCTGTGCTCACCATTCGTGCCTCATACTGTACTTAGTGTCCAGACCCAATAATAATTGCTTATGCAGATACTAAGAGCCCATGTTACACTTTCTTTATCATTTTAAGTTTTGTGTTATTTCAATCATAATATGTATGTGTGTGTATCTTCTATCTAAAAATCAGATAACTTGAAGATGTGGAGTACCATCAGTCTATTTTAACTATAGTATTTTGTTCTGGGGCATTTGATATTGAAACTATATTTATTTTACAGAGGTGGGCGGTACGGACTATTTATTGTTTGAGCAATTCAGAGATAAGTTTAAAAAGTATTCTCACAGTTGCATCATAGTGCCCACACCGGTTTAATATTTTATTAAAACATCAATCGTACATGAAAAAGACTTTCATGAATGTTATATAGGTACTACTAACACTAGAAAGAAATAATGTATTGTGACTTCTGCTTATAAATTCACGGTTCATAGAACCACGAATAGAAAATCCCTTAATCGATCACATTTTTTTAAATAAAATCTAAAAAATACATAGATCGTTAAAAATAGATAATGATATATTTGGTTGTAGCAGTCTCTCTTACAGAATATTTTTTGGGACTTTGGGACCACTTTGGTGGACCTGGATCATCGTCACACTGTTGTAAGCACGTTAATAATGATATTACAATATATAGTGATTACATCTTTGGAAAGACCCATCTCTTCCTATGGGTTTTTAAAGAAAGATGAATTAAATACACCATAGGATAGCTAGCACATAGCACTCCGCAGTAGTCTCAAAATTCCCTTAGTTAATTTTATTGAAATGTATGAATGATAATTTACAGGTGATAAATGCGCGCTCATGCTATTAAAGTCAGGTGCTGGACCAAACAAGGCTACAGAAGATGGTATGACGCCAGTTCATGTGGCTGCAAAATATGGTAACCTCGCGACTCTTCTACTTCTGCTGGATGATGGCGGAGATCCTCTAAGGAAAACCAAGGTATTAATCATATTAGAAGTAGTTTCTAAGATCCCGACTTTGGTAGCAATTAACAATTGTATACGACAGAAAAAAACATTTGAATGTAAACATTGCTGTACAAACCATAGCTAACTCTAGATTTCTAAGTGTTCAAATAATTAATTAGTAATCTCTAGTAACTCTTTTTCAGTCCGGTGAAACACCACTTCACATGGCATGTAGGAGCTGTAAACCTGACGTTGTACGACATTTAATAGAATTCGTTAAAGACAACAAAGGCGACAGTGTTGCCACCACATACATAGACGCAGTTGACGACGACGGAGCCAGTGCCCTTCACTGTGCCTGTAAAATCACAAAAGAAGAAGTCAAGATACCTACAGCAGATAGACAAGTTGTCAAATGCCTCATAGAAAATGGAGCAGATGTTACATTACAAACGAAACATAACCACGAAACAGCTTTTCATTTTTGTGCTATCGCTGGTAATAATGACGTCATGACTGAAATGATCACTCACATTTCAACCGCTGATGTTAGCAGAGCTCTAAACAGACAAAATTCAATAGGCTGGACACCTTTGCTAATCGCGTGCCATCGAGGACATATGGAACTTGTCAGTACTTTACTCTCTAATCACGCAAGAGTCGACGTGTTTGACGTAGAAGGTCGTTCCGCGTTACATCTAGCGGCTGAACATGGTTTTTTACAAGTATGCGATGCATTGTTAACTAATAAAGCGTTTATAAATTCTAAAGCAAGGAACGGACGGACGGCGCTACATTTAGCGGCCATGAATGGTTACGCACATTTAGTTAAATTCCTAATAAGAGATCATAATGCAATGATTGATGTGCTGACTTTAAAAAAGCAAACTCCTTTACATTTAGCAGCGGCTAGTGGTCAAATTGAAGTTTGTAAACTTTTATTAGAGTTGGGAGCAAATATAGATGCAACAGATGAACTGGGGCAAAAACCTATACATGCGGCAGCGCAAAACAATTACTCAGAAGTTGTTCAACTATTTCTACAACAGCATCCGAATTTGGTGATGGCTACGACGAAAGATGGGAATACGTGTGCTCATATAGCCGCTATGCAGGGTTCAGTGAAAGTAATAGAGGAATTGATGAAGTTTGATAGAACTGGCGTGATATCAGCTCGGAATAAGTTAAATGATTCTACTCCATTACAATTGGCAGCAGAAGGAGGTCATGCCGATGTTGTAAAGGTTCTCGTAAGGGCTGGAGCGTCCTGTACAGACGAGAATAAAGCTGGACTAACTGCAGTCCATCTAGCGGCCATGAACGGTCATACGAATGTGTTGGATGTGATGCGATCGACAAACACGCTCAGGATATCTAGCAAGAAATTGGGGCTGACCCCGCTTCATATAGCTGCTTATTATGGTCAAGCAGGTAAATATTCTGGTTTACATGGTGACTTTTAAACCGTTATTTTGATAGAAACAAAAGTTGTTCAGATCATGGTCTACTATCATTCTACAGCTAAAAAAACCGGCCAAGCGCGTTTTGCACTCCCCACACGGAGGGTTCCATGCAATTATAATAATAATGTGAACTAACTCAACTTTGCTATGAAATAAATAATAGGCGCCAAAAAAGACGTGGCTTGCATCGGACCCGAGAGAACGTCCTTTTTACTAGGTACATGTTGTTATATCGGCAATAGAAATATACATTCTGTGAACATTTCAAGTGTCTACCTATTACGGCTCATGTTCATGAGATACAGCCCAATGACAGACAGATAGACGGACAGGGATCCATACGCAGAGGGTGGCCCTTAGGGTACGGAACCCGGGTAAAAAAGTCGGGATTATCGTTACTCCTTACAACAGACACCGCGCTCGCGATTCAAGTAGTTGCGACACGGCGGCAATATCCCATTATTGTGAAGGTTACATAACTTTAACATTGAAACCAGAATTGTTTCGAACTGTGCGGGCTCAACGGAGCTTCCTTCCGCGGACGCTCAGACTGTGGAATGAGCTCCCTGCCGTGGTTTTCCCAATGGAGTACAACATGGGGTTCTTCAAAAAGGGTGTGAAGGCAACGAGCGAGTGATACCTCTGGTGTTGCAAGTGTCCATAGGCTACGGTAACCGCTTACCATCAGGCGGGCCGTATGCTTGTTTGCCACCTTAGTGGTATAAAAAACCAATGACGTTTTTTTTTTTATTTGATGCTGTAGGTCGTTAGTAGACCATGGTCTGAAACTCTGAACAATGTTTGTTCTAGCAAAAAAACGATTTAAAAACCATCGTGTGTATCTGATTTCCATAGTAGACTAGAGTATTTTTTTTTAACTTTTCTTACAAAATGTCAACCTTGCTCGACCATAATGTATGAAACGTAAAAAAAAAAATTGAGAATTGGTCCCATAGTAAAAGTCGTTCAGCATGACTAGTCCAACATAGATTTCGAAGATATGCCATCTCGAAATCTCCACCCAGTATAATAAAGCTGGTTGCGTGGTATGGTATAATGCGTTGCGTTGTGTTGTGTTGTTGTAGAGACGGTCCGCGAGCTGCTGTCCGCGGTGGCGGGCACGGTGAAGTCGGAGGCGCCGACGGGCGCGTCGCTGGTGCCGGAGCTGGGCGCCGAGTCGGGCCTCACGCCGCTGCACCTGGCCGCCTACAACGGCAACGAGAACGTCGTGCGCCTGCTGCTCAACTCCGCCGGCGTGCAAGTCGACGCCGCCACCACTGAGAATGTACCACACATATAGCTTTATTTGCATCTCAACATATTAAACAAAATCGTTACATCTAAAATAAAAAATCATCATCATCAGCTGAGCAGCATAATATCCCACTGCTGAGCACATGCCTGCTGTACATATGAATCCAATAATTTTAAAATAATATTGTAATTGTTGCAGGGCTACAATCCGTTACATCTAGCATGCTTCGGGGGTCACATGTCCATCGTGGGTCTATTATTGAGTAGATCAGCTGAACTACTGCAAAGTACAGACAGACACGGCAAAACGGGTCTACACATAGCATCGACACACGGCCACTACCAAATGGTTGAAGTTTTGCTAGGCCAAGGAGCGGAAATCAACGCCACAGATAAAAATGGCTGGACGCCACTCCATTGTGCGGCAAAAGCTGGACATTTAAACGTTGTCAAACTCTTGTGTGAATCTGGAGCATCACCCAAAAGTGAAACAAGTTTAAACTGTGCTCCTATTTGGTTCGCGGCCTCGGAGAATCATAACGACGTACTCGAATACTTACTGCATAAGGAACACGATACACAGTCGTTAATGGACGATAAAAGATTCGTGTACAATCTGATGGTGTGTTCGAAGAACCATAATAATATCCCAATTGAAGAGTTTGTACTCGTGTCGCCGGCGCCGGTCGACACAGCAGCGAAGTTGTCCAATATTTATATCAACCTTTCCTCTAAGGTGAGCATTGCTGAGGTTCTTAAACACTGAGGCGTGTTATCTATTTGTTATTCATCATGCGTCGTTATTCTATACAGGAAAAAGAGCGTGCCAAAGACCTTATAGCAGCGGGGAAACAATGTGAAGCGATGGCCACGGAACTGTTGGCCCTCGCCGCCGGCGCCGACTCCGCCGGTCACATCCTCACCGCCACAGACAATCGGAACATCGAATTCTTGGACGTTTTAATAGAAAGCGAACAGAAAGAAGTCATTGCCCATACGGTTGTCCAGAGATATCTTCAGGTAAAAAATAGGTAACTTCCCTATTACACCGGAAATTCACATCGTATTTTACCTTGTTGCTAATGATGGAACGTTGTTCCAGGAACTCTGGAGGGGGAGCCTCAAATGGACTGGCATCAAAATTATGTTCCTTTTTTTCGCATTCATAATATGTCCACCCGTTTGGGTGGTGTTCTCTCTTCCACTAGGCCATAAATACAATAAGATACCAATAATTAAGTTTATGTCATATTTAACATCGCATATTTACCTCATGGTGTTGCTGTCTTTAGTAGCGATAACTCCAATTTATAATTCGATATTTAGGGAAAGTTTAGTACCGAGGTGGTACGAATGGATGCTGCTCATTTGTTTGAGCGGTCTCCTATTATTCGAACTTACTAATCCTAGTGATAAGTCAGGTTTAGGTTGGATTAAAATAGCAGTATTATTGATAGGAATGATTGGCGTCGCTACTCACGTCATCGGCTGGATATTCGTAATGCCCAAATACTGGCCGACGCTAATGTACTGCAGAAATCAGTGCTTCGCTCTATCATTTCTACTAGCGTGCGTCCAGATTTTGGACTTCTTATCCTTTCACCACCTCTTCGGTCCGTGGGCCATCATCATAGGAGATCTCATGAAAGACTTGGGAAGATTCCTCGCTGTACTGGCGATATTTGTGTTTGGCTTCTCTATGCATATAGTAGCATTAAATCAACCATTCAGAAATATTCTTAAGGCGGAAGACAATAAATATGCAAGACAACAACGAAGGAAACTCTTCTCAGACGGTAAGTGTGTCTCTGTTTCATCATTTTATATTCTCATACATACACATCATTAAAAAAAACATTATTTGTTCGCATCGCAAGTACGACATAGATGAAAACATCACATATAGATATTTAACCATATAATTGTTACATAATAGACAATCGTCGATTGAAACGCCAAGCCCAATGGATAAATACAATTACTGGGGAATCATACAGAAGGAAACAGGGGCAGCCAGCTGGGCGTAAGTCCATGTTAGAGAGAAGAATCAATGTGCATATATCTCACTCTCATACGATGATCGCATTATATCTTGGTGTGCTTCTATTATTTTTTTCTCATTATTTTCAATGATACATGCATCTGCTTGCAAGCTTCAATTCCATACACATCGATAATGCTATCATCGTCTTTATTGTCAGAACATTACATCTCCTTAGATTAAATTGTCGCTAAACACAAACTGAGAATGTGGAATGTCAGGACCTGTAATATACAATGAAACACCTCACTTCGCCATAATTCATGTTTTTTTCTGACATTGTTAATTATGGCATGAGTGAACTCAATGGTTAGAATGTCCGATGTTCTCCGTACACAATGCATATTCTGCATCGCATAAATGTTAGCTGTGGCTTTATACGGACGAGTTTTCCAGATACAGTCGACACAGAACATGCATTGCGAGTCACAACAATAGTTTTAGTGGAATGAGTGGCCGACCTCACCGCATTTGATGGAGCAAGTTTGATTTGCGCATGCCGCGGCTGGCTTTCTGTCCTGCGTTACAAGTTGTCACGGCTGGTGTCAGTGTCTTGAGGTACCACTTTATGTTTCGGATATGTTTTGGCTGTTTGTCGTCAATGTGGCGCCGCTGCTGCGGCCACGCTGTCAATGTCGCGACACGGTTGCTATCAAGTAGAGGGAACGGGGTGGATTGATGCAATGGTTATATAAGTGATCAGTAACGTAAGAATTTTAATTTGATTCCAACACTACTATCTTATACAACTACTCGTATCAGCAAAAGCTGTATCAATCTACCCCATTTCATTCAACCTAGCTGTCTTTAGATTTATTAGACACAGTTGATATAGGGGTAGATTGATGCTGCATATCTGTACAGATGGGTATATTTTAGACCAAAGAGAGCAAACCATGCATTATCCTGCCCCTATCTCTCCTATTTGTTGTCGATTAGTTTCCAATGAATTTGGTCCATTTGAGTGTTGTCTTCTAGCGACGTTGTCACCGATCGAGGCCCTCGAGAAATTGTTCTTCGCCCTTTTCGGCCAGATCACCTTGTCGGACCTGAACTACATATCCAGCGTACGGCCTTCGTGGACACAGACCCTGTTCAAATTTGTGTTCGGGGCATACTTGCTGATGTCAGTCGTGGTGCTAATAACGCTCCTAATTGCGATGATGTCGGACACTTACCAACGTATACAGGTAAATGCGTGGTTAGATAGAACTCACATTTTGTTCGCAGTGACGATGAATCCGCTGTTTTCATTCGAGTTGCTGTTCTTTGCTGTGTTCGGACAGACGACGACGGAGCAGACGAGGGTGCATCGTAACGACAGCAATATTCAGCCGACGTGGACGAATTACTTATTTAAAATAGTGTTCGGGATATACATGCTTGTGTCTGTAGTGGTACTGATCAATCTGCTCATCGCTATGATGTCAGACACGTACCAAAGGATCCAGGTAACGTTAAACGTGTATAGATTAAAACATGTGTAGGCAGTCGGAATTTTAAATTAGCATTGTATTCCTTGTCTACATGCACCTTATATGGACTGGTGCCTTAACTAACATTAAAACATCTAGCAACGTATAATTAGCTCATAAAGGGCGATGACGAAACCTAAAATGGAGCACGCTTACCCAAAAGAAACCTATTCAAGGCTTTTAATGTCTCCTCATTATAAGAGTCAGGAAATATAAACGCATAGGTAAATTAATTTAGATAATTAAATTATATCAACCGTATTAATGCATATGTTTTGTATCCTTGACTGCATAAACAGTAGTTTACATTATTTACATATGAATGTGGGTCTATGATAAAGACAAACATACTAAAATTTACATAATTTGTGTTTTCACCCTGAGATGCCAGCCACATGTCAAGTTTGTTTGTCAAGTATTCGATGTAGGTATATTCTTAAATTCATTAAATTTTTCAATTATATTCGCCAATGTCACACCGCCCAGACTAAATATAACCAATACTATATCTATTATTATGAATAAGAGCTATGAATTACTTAGCTACTTTACTCAGTTGGCAATAGCCTGAGTAAAGTAGTAATTATAATAAACAATTATAATCATAGTAAAAAGTAGTAATTATAATAATAATAGTAATCTATTTGTAAAGAAAAGACGAAAGAGTAAAAACATGTGAAGCTAATACTTAGATCACAGACAGATATACTTTTGACTCAACTTAAACCGCCACAAAGATTTTATTCATCATGCGTGTAGGCTACGTGAAAAAAGCGAGCAAATACGTGGACAAATCCCTTGTGTTAAAAACATGAATTAAAAATGCAAGTATGAAGCCCGCTCCATTCTAGTGGCGTCTTTTTTTAACGAATTTTCTAAAACCCATAAATCTTTTGTGTTTCCAAAGGATCCATCAATGCAGGCTTTATCAATTGACCTCATTCAATGACACTACGACGATATGTTCTACAGTTAATTAGGAGGTATGAATATGTACAATATCTCAAGATAAATTAAAACCTTTTCAGGCACAATCTGACATAGAGTGGAAGTATGGATTGTCGAAGCTGATCAGAAATATGCATCGGACAACAACCGCACCTTCTCCACTTAACCTGGTCACTACGTGGCTTATGTGGCTAATAGCTAGGTGTAAGGTAAGGCCTACTTCTAATGACTGCCATTAATTATCATACATTGTCCAATAAATTAGGCAAACTATGGACAAGACTGATGCAGGATCACAAAGATTGGTGTGAGATAATATCCAGAAGTGTAAGCATAGTTCTAGAAAAGGGTCGGCACTATTCGGCACCGAACCTTACGGGTATCTAATAACATTAATTTCATTGTTTAAATAATTCACAGCTCTTGGTATGTAACAGTTTATCTTTAAGTTTATTTCTTTCATCACGCGGATTCTAACAACATTTCAACTAAGCCTACTATTATTATACTTCTTCTTATTTCCAACATACATTTATTTATCAGAATCCGATACTTTTTGAATGTCACTTTAATTTTAACTCAAGTAAATTCTGTTAAATAAATACTCCTATCAATTATTTAGAGTGACGAGAAGTCAAATAAATCTATCAAACAACCTTCCAAAATTGTTTGAAAGCTTCACGGTCAACAGTTACACTTTGCGTGCCAAATATACACCAAGGCTCATCGCTTACGCCAAATACCTAAATCTAGATTCGTCAACAGGAGCGTATGACCAAGAAGAAGCGACCGAGCTTGGTGCACATGATCGGCCTGCAGCGGCAAGATCAAATGAGTGCCAGGTCCAAAGCAGGAGCCAAGTGGTTGTCCAAAGTGAAGAGGGGACAGGTCGTTCCGAAAGGTAAGATAAAACAGGCCGGACTGTTGATTATAAAAAAATAAACGTAGACCTTAAACCACTGTTCAAAGAACCATGACATTTAAGAAGAAAATAATGGATAATACAAAAAAATACCTGAAAGAGGGTGAAATCGAGTAAAACCGTGGGGCGAAATGTATTGAAACAAAATGAAATAAATTTATTTGTGATACGTAAAAAAATATAACAGAAAAACAGTTTAAGAATAATTGGACTGTTTTATAAAAAACTTAAACCGACTTCAAAGTACACTAAGAAGTATTCAAATCCTGAGCTGATGACAATTGTACCAATTGGACCAAACGGGAAGTGTACCCTTCCAGACAAAAAATCTATTTTCCAAATCGGTTAATAAATGACGGAGTTATGAGGTAACAAACATTAAAAAAAAAGACAACCGAATTGAGAACCTCCTCCAATATTTGAAGTCGGTTAAAAAAAAATAGTAAAATATTGCCACAAAACGCTCCTCCAACTCAGCATGTTGTTGGCTATACGTAGGAATATACGTATAATCAACGCTGATCTTCCGTAGGTATTCAAGCGATAAGACGTAATTTTATTTATAGACACTTGTTATTATAATCAATAATATCATTTGAAATGAAAATAATGTAGATAATGCTACCACGATAAAAATAAAACAGAGCTACTCCTAGCGTCTACCTTATCCATTAATAGGTAGTGTCTCATAAATCACACAATTTATTTCTTTCTCACTTTAAAGGTCCAATAAAACCAGAAACAATCAACAATTTTTTTTTTCCAGATTCAACTCGTCTGTCTGTCGTCCACTTAAGTCCGCTCGGTTCCCAACTAAGCTTCAACAACACCACGAGAATAGAAAACGTGGTCGACTGGGAAGTCATAGCCAAGAAATATAGGGCTCTGATGAGGGACGAGCCCGAAGAGCCCCTCGCTAAGGAAAACGAAGCAGACACGGCTGATGAAGAGTCAGAAATCGTTCCCAACAATGTATCGGCTGCACCACCCTGAAACATCTGATTAAATACTTGGGCAGAAAACATTATCGAATATTAACGTTTCGGAATAGCAAATTGGTGGAAAATAAAGCTTTTATTGGTTTTATTTTTTAGTTTATTGATTCAATTGGGCAAAAATTAAATAGACGTGCACGACTATTGACGTTTTGAACATTTTTGCTTTTGTTAGCATTTTTTTTCGCTTGATCTCAAGTAGGTATAATTTTTTTTGGTAATAAAATTTTAATTTTGAGTATAAACCATGATATTAAATTAACCTCGGTTATCAATTGAGAAGTATTTTTCAATAGAAAAATTTCACAACAGTCCAATTTTTACAAAAAAATACCTCCGCATAAATTTTCTCAGACCGGTTTTATCACTGATAAAACATCCATTTCTAAAGTTTACAGTTCGCTGAATCTTATCCATAAGTTTTGTCTTTAAATTGACGGATCTGAAGCTGAGAAGAACAACTTGTTCAGCCAGTACTACATTGCAATCATATTCAGATTGAAACCAACTCAACTTACAAAATTGAAAATGGTTCCAATGGTAGCGACCATTGGTTGGTATTTTAGGTAAACAGAATTTTTATTCCAATTTTCAAATCAAGTGGTTACACCACGATTTCCGCACCGGGTTCCACCCACGTTACTGTTTATGGTGTAACATTTTTTATTGTAAATAAATTATGATTAATGTAAATATTTTAACTTAAGCTATAATAAAAGTTACTAATTTAAAAGGTTATGATTTAAATGTTTTGAAATTTTAATATTTTGAAAGTTCCGTGGAAAATATAAACAGCCTTCCAAGAAATTATGGAATAATTATATTAGCTATTACTTTTTTTAAATATATTTAATTTAAAAAAAAAACATTACCTACTTACTGTGGCCAAACACAAGCATAACTTTAGTAAAAGAATCAAAGGTCGTACGACAATGGGGGAATAATGGAAGGACCCGTTCTGAAACTATATAAAGAAAATTTTAAGTTCTAAGTCTAACTCCAAAGAGTCCAAATTCAGTTGTGAACATTGTGTCTGCTCTGGCAGTTTTTAACTTAATTTTAAAAATTATCCAAAGTTTATTCTGTGTTATATGAATTCGTTTTTACTAATAATTACTGAAAACTGTGGCCTTTGAGGGTGGCTTTGAAGTTTTAAAATAAGTAGGTATAATTGAGTACATTTTACTTATAACGACTAATACATACAGTGAAGTAATATTTTTCCATATTAGTGTTGTTTAGTGTACTAAGACTTATTTGTAAGCTACTAATATTTTTGTAAATAAACGTCTTGTGTATTTGTGTATGTTTCATTATTTTTATTTCACCACCCGATCTATTCTACAGTTTGTTAACTATGTAGGCTATATCTAGTTGTAGCCTGTTGATATAGGCTAGTTATCATCATCATCAGCCCATAATATATCTGCTGAACACGGGCCTCTTTTCACAAATTAGGGTGAATGAGCAAATACTCCTACACGCATGCCCACTACGGATTGGAGATAGGCTAATCTACTGTTGGAGTTTTCAAGCCGCCTAGGAGGCCTCCAACTATCGTAACGACTATGACAATAATTAAGTGATAACTGGGACCGACGGCTTTACGTGCTTTTCGAAGTACGGAAAACACTCGATTTGAAATACCACCACTACTAGGTAATAAATAAATAAATATCCTGGGACATACCTCACACACGGTCATCTGATCCCAAACTAAGCAGAGCTTGTACTATGGAAACCAGATAACTGATATAACACATATACTACTTTTTGTTTTTTTAAATACATACTTAATATACATAATTACACCCAGACTCAGGACATACAGACATGTTCATGCACACAAATGCATGTCCTGTGCGGGAATCGAACCCACGATCTGCGGCACAATAGGTGGAAACTTTACCAGACTCTTAACCAACTTCGCCAACTGGCCCGTCAAAAGTTTGATTAAGTTTGATCCGGTTTGACTGACAGGATCCAATCTAACAGGAATGTACCTTTATGTGTGGATGGTAATCGAAGGATTGTTTATTCTGTCGGACTGGTGTGTCATGATAAAGACACAGGAAATAATGTGAGATTGTTGTTTAGTTAGTGGCCTCAAAGGTTTTATTCTATCCTTTCGCGTGTCCCTACAGTTTGTACGTTATGCACACAATTCTAAAGCAGGGACTTAGATGGAAATTAATTATTATTACAATAAAACATTCACCCCCTTACTCATAAAACGTATAACTAATAGGGTCACGTAAATAACGTCACTCTATTGGCATTGTCAAATAATGTGACATTATTTACATGACCATTTAATCAGTATATTAGTTAAATAGCGCTTTATGAGTAACGGGTTTGTTATCAAAGGTTAACATTACGAAGCATATAAAAATAATCATGCGAAAAAACAGGATAAACGTTAAACAGTAATAAAGCGAAACAATGCATCTATATAAGTTTATATTACCCAGGCATATGTATAATTACATTTGTACCAAAATAACCTTTTGTATTGCTTAATTGTATGTGACTAATTTTAAATAATTGCACCCTTTTATTTTATAATTTTGTTTCTAATCATCAAAAACTCCTATATACATTTAATTTACACAAGTAACACCTGCTCCTCAAAACACACCAAGTCTTAGCCCAAAAAAATGTATTAAGATACTTATATCATCATCATCAGTATCAGCTCAGAGTAGATAAATACTACGTACAAGTATCAGATTCGTAGTCGCTATCGTGCGAGTTGAAAGCTCTTGAAGCGAGAGTGCGCCGCGCGAGCCTGCGCTAAATTACCAAAAATATTCTTTACATCGCGTGCGCTGCGAAAACTATTGATGATAGAATAAAATACTGTACTACGACTTTGCAGAACATATCATTATTTCCAACAAGTGTCGCGACAGTAGTCAATCTGATGAAATCGGTAAAGTCGTTCTCAAATTATGGCGTGACCAAGGGAAATAGGTATTAATTTTTATAAATAGAGAGAGAATAAACGACTCTACGAAAGGAAATCCTAAATTTGAAGAGAAAAGAAACAAGGAAAAACCAAACAGGATAATCTGGTTCCATCTAGAATATTTTTTCCGTCTCTACTATTTCCTTCAGTTTTTCTATCTAGCCGTAGCCTTGAAAGCGTAGCATTTCGAGCAAATAAATGTAATTAGTCGTCATTATTTTTCACGTGAACAAATGAACCCTAAGTAAACAAGAATGTATATGTCACCGTATTTTTGTGAAAACCGCTAGTTTATAATCTACCTAGCGAGATTATAAACTCCCCAATAAATTGTGAACTGTATCATACTGCTTACAATATAACGTATTAATTTCCAATAGTTTATACATATTACAAACCGTCATATTGTAAACTGGCATCACACTTGAATGAGTTGGAACGCACCTTGCGGGCTGATTGGGTCCCGCGCGACGATCTTTGGCGATACGTAACGTAGTTTTTTTTTTATTGTTTCTTTAAAAAATAAATCATGAATGACATATTTAATTTTGATCTCAAACAATTATATGTGCATTTCTTTTATTTAACTCCTATGTTTGTTTTCTAACTCTATGAATACAGAACGAACTGCCGCCAAGACTGACCAATCAGGGACTATTCACAATATGACGGTTTGACAACGTTAGATTATAAACTATCGAAAAAGAATACGTTATATTGTAAGCAGTATGGTACAGTTCACAATTTAACGGGGAGTTTATAATCCAGCTAGGTAGATTATACAGTAACGGTTTTCACAATAATACGGTGACGTATATATAAATACACCGGAACATCTTTATTTTTAATGTATCGTCTGTGCTGTTCGATATATTACCTACCTAGTCGTAAGCGTTAATAATAATGGAAAGATTTTGTGTATCAATGTTATTTTTCATAGGTAAGTTTTCATATATAAATAATTTTTAAAAAAGTTTTCAGGTCCATAAAATGTTCTAATAAATCTTAAATTCTCTATATAGAGCCAACTCCTTTCAACTCAACTTTTTTGTTCAATTATTTTCTTTTAACTTTCAGGTAGCTTCTCACTGACATTTGCTGTACAATTAAACTGCTATAATAAGTACGTAAGTTAAACTGGTATTCTTGAAAAAAAAAAAAATGGTATCCTTTATTATAAACTAGCTGTCTTGCTCGGCTTCACCCGCGTTCCTGTGATAAAAAGTAGCCTATAATAGTCGGGGATAATGTAGCTTCCTATTAGTGAAAGAATTTTTCGAATCCGACTGGTATTTCCAGAGATTAGCCCGTTTAAACAAACAAACAAAAAAACTCTTCCGCTTTATTATATTATAATAGATAATTTCCGGAATATAAAAAAGCTTTTGTCCCTACCTTGGTTAACTCACTTTCGTATTTATAATATTAGTGTGATGACAACTTAGTTACAAAATATATTTTTTTAGAGGAACGCGCCACCTTTTTTTTCTGAAATGGGTTTTATTAGATACTTAATGAATGAGAATGAAGCGCTCGTGGTGTAGCATGATTAGCCGTTCTTATTCGATCGGCAAAGTTAAGCTACGTCTGTCTTGGTCGGTACCTGGATGGGTGACCGCCTAGTGGTATTTCAAATCGAGCGTTTCCGTGCTTCGGAAGGCACGTAAAGCCGTTGGTCCCGGTTATCACTTAATTGTGATAGTCGTTAAGCTAGTTGGATGCCTCCTAGGCGGCTTGAAAAATTCCAACAGTAGGTTGACCACTAGCCTACCTCCACCGATCCGCAGTGGGCACGCGTGGTGGAGTATCTGCCCATTCCCTTTCACCCTGATTTGTGAAAGGAGGCCTGTGCTCAGCAGTGGGACATTATAGGCTGATGATGATGATGAGATACTTAATTCTTTAAAAAAGCCAACCACACATGAGGGGTAACTTAAATATATTTCTTGTGTAGGGCCTTTATGCCTTTATTTTTGACACCGCATCATGAACACTACAAGTAATTACGAATAGCTTTACTGAGGTAAAACAAATCTTTAAAATTACTTCAGCTCTACAAATTACGACTGCAAAATAACCTACAAGTTACAATACAATGATCGAAATGTAACCAAAGGAAACAGTGCGGCGTAACTTTGTCATTTTAACATTGGGATTGGAGATACAGAACAATTTTCAAAATATTAATCTAATGTAGGTCTGGGCCTTGTGTTGATGACTCGACTGGGGAAGTACCTCCACCTTACAGAATACCGCAGCCAAATAACTTTATGTTGTGTAAAGTTGTGTTCCTGTGCGTGAGTAAGGTCGCCAGAGCTCATTGGGGAGGGGGGAAAGGTCGGCAACGCGTGAGCGATGCTTCGTGTGTTGCAAGCGTCCATATGGCTACGGTAACCGCTTACCATCAGGTGGGCCGTACGCTTGTTTGCCGGCTTAGTCGTATTAAAAAAAAAAAAAAAAAAAAAAAAAACCGAGGCTGGAGTTCGACAAGGGTGTATTTCGTCACCGCTATTATTTAATTGTTATACCGAATACATCATGCGGATTGTCCTAGAGGGATGGACAAAGGGTGTATCAATTGGTGGTCGGCTGATAAATAATTTGCGCTACGCTGATGACACTACTCTTCTTACTCAAACTCAAGAAGATATGGAGGACCTCTTGACACGTCTAGAAACCACTAGTCTCCAATTCAGACTTGCAATCAACAGAGACAAGACGAAAATGTTAATATTGGACCGGGTCGAACTTAATAGAATGGATGTACTTAATATAGCAAACTGCGAAGTCGTTCAAAGCTACATCTACCTTGGCTCTACTATTTCCAATACAGGAGGCTGTGAAAATGAGATCAGAAGACGATGTGCAATTACAAGATCGGCAGTAGAAAGACTGGGAAAGATCTGGAAAGACGGAAGGATAACCAAAAAAACAAAGGTTCGACTAATGCGATGCCTTGTCTTTCCGATCTTTCTCTATGGCGCTGAAACTTGGTCCTTAATACTGCAAGATCGCCGGAAAATTGACGCACTGGAGATGTGGTGTTGGAGACGCCTCCTGAAAATTCCGTGGACGGCCTTTCGTACCAATAACTCGATCCTCAAGGAGCTTCGAATAACAGATAGGCTTTCGTCGACTATGCATGCAGCTTCGAATTCTCAAGTTCTTTGGTCACATCTCTTGTGACTTGTTGTCCAGGGTCAGGTTGAAGGCAAATGATCTCGTGGCCGATCACCCACTCTTTGGACGGATCTTATCAAGACTGTGGGTTACAGTCTACCATGTTATCTACCATGGTACAGTGTACTCGCAGCGCTACGAACCGCCAAAAATGGAGAAGCATTGCAAAAGCAGTAACCCTAGTCAAGGAGAAAATTGGCGTTGAAGACTCTCCATGTACACCATCTTTTGCAACCACGACCACTCTGGCAAGAGTACCCGACTGAGAAGAAGAAGAGGTCTGGTCCTGGTACAATGAACGTATTTATATAGAAACTAGCTGCCCGGCGCGACTTCGTTCGCGTGGGTGTGACCCTACCTTGTGGTGATACCCTACCCTACCCTGCCCTACCCTACCCCACCCTGCCCTGCCCTGCCCTGCCCTACCCTATCCTGTCCTATTCTCAGACCTACTGAATCTGAATATAAGCACAAAAATAGCAAAAAGAGAATATAACGCTACGCGGCACTTCATTTCTTGAAATTGACTCTGTCCCCTCCCGTAAAGCCCGTACCGGCCGTAAACTCGTGATATCTTTCGAATGGAATGTATTTTGAATAATTTATTTTGATAAGGATTAATACCAATATACAAATAAAGAACCTTTTCTAGCGGCGGCATTAAAAATTTTTTTTTTAATAATAGAACACTTATTGTGGCTTAACTATATTAGTTAGACATATGGTATCGCGCTACTTTTTGTAAATAATGATGTGTTCTGCAAAGTCATAGTACATTATTTTATTGTATCATCAATAGTTTTCGCAGCGCACGCGATGTAATGAATATTTTAGGTAATTTTTTCACACTTTGGGTTACATTATTGGAGTTTTAGTAAGGATCCCTATTTTTTTTTAAATGTAATATAGCCTATGTACCCCGGGGATAATTTAGCTTCCCAATAGTGAAAGAATTTTTCAAATCGGTTCAGTACTTTCGGAGCCTATTCAATGCAAACAAACAAACAATCAAATCTTTCCTCTTTATAATCACAGAGAAAAGAAATATGTATTCTCTTTTCCGTGTTTATAATATTATTATTATATTATTATTAGTATATTAGTATTAGTATAGAAGTATAGATTACAACTTGGATTAACTTATGTACCCGCAATACGGCAATCCAGGTAGGACTTGACATTATCTTTGGTGTACATTCGAGTAAAGTGCGTATTAATTATGGTAATTTATGTTTCAACAAGTGTTTTTTTCCTACAGTTCTGACATCACTAAATATGAGACGGCGACACTGGAGAACCCAGAAGTGTTCATTACCTCTACGTGTCTCAACATAAGTCGTTATACGTACATCTACATATTTGGGTTCCAAGGGAAAGTCAATGGTACAGCTACAAAAAACGCTTTGAACGCAATTCTAGGGCAGGGACAGGGGCAGAATATGATCCTTGTGGATTGGGAGGCTGAAGCCAGCAGTGGTTCTTCGGAGCTAGAAATAAGCTTCAATTATGCGTTTAAAGCAATACCCAATGCCATAGATGTAAGTTGCAATAACGCGGTTTGTAAGTTTTTTGTCTACTCCGATCGCTTTTTTTTTTCCATCTGCTCCATAAAGGAGTATTTATGTATGATTTGTATGGTACCTGGTATCATATTCACACAAAACTACTCTATTGTCTTGAACTCTTGAAGATATCGTCATCATTTCAGATCGGTATCAGACTCGGTCAAGCAATAATCAGACTCGTCCAGTTCGGCTTAGACCTGTTGAAACTCCACTTGGTGGGACATTCTCTGGGAGCTCACGTGATGGGCTACGCAGGGAGGACTGTGAAAGATAAAGGAACACCTGTACAACAGTAAGGAATTACATTTTTGTTTAATTATAAACAAAATATAAATGATTAATTAGTGCCCAATTTCACTAACGCCGGCCGCTGAACTCTGACGCCACCCATTGGACCCTGTCTAGAAGGGGCGAAATCGCGAGTAAAAATACGCGCGTATTATAATTCGCGCGATGCTTGTGTGAATGTACCTCGCCAACGAGAGAGAGAATCGTGGCGATTTCACCCCTTCTGGTCAGGCACTTAGAAGACGTCGAGTTGACTCTACGTCGACTATTAATCCATTCATACACATGTTACCTACTTTACAGTATAACTGGCCTGGATGCCGCTCGTCCCTTGTACGATAATCCCTTGAGCCCCTTGATGCCCCTGGACAGTACTTGTGGCTACTACGTGGACTGTATTCACACAGACCCAGGGAACTATGGCCTTAACCAAACTTGCGGCACGGTGAACGTATGGGTGAACTACGGGTCCTACCTGAACGGCATTGACCTACAGCCTGGCTGCCCAACGGGAGATTTTGTTAAGTTTAGCACAGATGGTGAGTTTTGGGTCAACTTATTACTGGAAGAGGTTCAAGAAGGGACAGAAAGAATGCTGGAACGGTATTCCAAAAAATTGGGACCTTCGCTGACTGACCAAGAAAAACCGTCTATGACTTTGCTCTGGCCAATATGGTTTATCGCAACTAGTAGATGATTTATACCCACATACCATTATAATACATTGCTTGCTGTGGTCTAGACAAATAAATCTATTCTCACAAAGTAACACATTGTACCTGTAAGAACCAGAACCATCCAATTATCCAACCTGCTCACAAAATTTCACGAGAATTGGTTGAGAAATACATCGGACAAACATAAGTACGAAAGATTTTTTGCCCAAGTTAAAACGGACACGCCTCGCTCGTGCTTCGCGCTCGCTCTGTCAATAAACTAACTAAACAAGACTTGTTTCAGATCTTTGCAGTCATGATCGAAGCTGGATGGTATACAATCGAGCAATTCTAAACAATATGTCGTACATAGCAAGCAAAGCAGACAACTACTCTGATTGGACATCCCAAAAAGGAGAGTGTGACGACATTATTTACTTGGGGGACGATGTCAATTATGCGTAAGTTTTGACGTTTCCTATAAACTTCATAGATTTTTTTTTATCTAAGAAATAATAAATATTATCTAAACATTTCTGCCATTTCAAGAGAAGATTATATCCCTTTGCCATAGAACTCTGACGAACTGGACTCTACAAAGTCTATGAAGGCACAATCTTAGTCCCTTGAAATAATAGGGATGATTCCTAGGTAGAAATATAATAATTCTACTTAGTGCGTCACTTAGATTATAAAAAAATAATTGGACACGTATTTTTTGCTTTACCAAATCATAAAAAATTGACAGCTAGGTACCTACCTACCTATTTTATAACATACTAGCTGCCCGGCGCGACTTCGTTCGCGAGGTCCCCTACTACCCCACCCCACCCTATGGTGCTACCCTACCCTACCCTACCCTACCCTACCCTACAGCAAAATCCCCATTTACAAAATGATCCGCCATGTATTACAAAAAATGTGATAAATGAAGAACCGCTCGACCGATTTTATGCAAACTTCACATAAACCATCTACTAAATAGTCCGAACAAAGCCTAAACATTTGGTTTGGATAGGTGAGCCCGTTTTTGAGTTTTAAAATTACAACGAAAAGTGGCATTGATTTTTATATATATAGATAGAAGATAGAAGAGAAGACTAATAGACTAACTAGTTATTATTTTCAACAGGGCTTCCGGAAACTATTACATGAGCACATCTGGTGTAGCACCATATGGAAAAGGAAAAGATGGCCTCGCACCCTGACACATTATTGACTTTTAAATAAAGTTGAAATATGAAATACGTAGTTTTTTTTTAAGTTCCATAATTTAATTCATCGTAAAATAGTTAAGTACCTACTTAAATACTATGACTTATGATCCTGTTCCCTAGATTGGGCAGAGGGCATCCACAGGAACTCTCCATCTCGATCAGTCTTGAGCTTGGCGCTTCATCTCACTTCAAGACTTCCCGACCTTCTTCGCTTCGTCAAGCACAGTGCGTCGCCAGGTTGGTTTAGGACGGCCACGCTACCTAACTCGTGCGTCTGAGTGGGTAAGTCGGAAGTCGGGGTGGGGCGGTACATGAAGTATCTGGGGGCCTACCACAAGCTCTTAAAACAAGGTTAAAATAACCTTATTTGTATTTTGTCCCTCTTTGACATCCGGCGTCAAAACAAGACAAAACACAAATAAGGTTATTTTAACCTTATTTTAAGAGCTTGTGGTAGGCCCCCTGGGCCTCACCCTAGACAGTCGTTGCGCTTTGATCGCCCAGGCCCCCGTGTTCCCTGCCTGTCGTAAAAGGCGACTAATCGGGGCTTTTGGGGTCGTAGACACTCGTGGGCAATAAGAGCGGGGGCTCTGTGCACCCAGAAGCGACTCCAAGGAGGACGATGGGTCGATGTGGTCACGACGTGGAGGTGTCAGAATTCCCCCGGGACGAGCTATCAAAGCGCCGCGCTTAGAAGGGTGAGCAGGTACACGTTCAACACAAGAGCCTACCCCCCTCTCTATAGTGCAGATGGCGACCGCCGTGGGGTTTTTGCCGGTACAATCTCGCAAAACCTGGCCGCTAAAACCGGGCCGCCTGGCCCCGAGGTGGTCGGGGAGGTTATGAGGGTTTCACCACGCAAAAAAAAGGGATGGCCACGCTTTCGTTACTCTCTCTGGTTTCCTTCAACGCGAATAAATCTTTCGCATTTTTAGGGTTCCGTAGCCATTGGCAAAATACGGAACCCTTATAGATTCGTCATGTCTGTCTGTCCGTCCGTATGTCACAGCCACTTTTTTCCGAAACTATAAGAACTATAGTGTTGAAACTATAAATTTTGGGGGTTCCCCATACTTAGAACTTCTTTTTTAATAAAACCTACAAGTGTCTATGGATAGGTCTTCAAAAATGAAATTGAGGTTTCTAATTTTTTTTTTTTCTAAACTGAACAGTTTGCGCGAGAGACACTTCCAAAGTGGTAAAATGTGTAACTTCTAAAATAAGAGAATGATAAATCTATAAAAAATATATGATGTACATTACGGTGAAAACTTCTACCGAAAATTGGTTTGAACGAGATCTAGTAAGTAGTTTTTTTTTAATACGTCATAAATTGAAATCCATATCAAATACTCAGATTTACTTATATACCTACAGGTTTGTAAGGAACCCTCGGTGCGCGAGTCTGACTCGCACTTGGCCGGTTTTTTACTTATTACTATAGTCAGAAGTCAGTTTTTTTTTTTTGAATCCTTTATTATATGCTTTTCAGCGCAAACCGACCTCGGTACAGTGTTAGTTTTTGCGACCTGTATGGGTGACCGCCTATTGGTATTTCAAATCGAGCGTTTCCGTGCTTCAGAAGGCACGTAAAGCCGTTGGTCCCGTTTATCACTTAATTGTGATCGTCGGTAAGCTAGTTGGAGGCCTTCTAGGCGGCTTGACAACTCCAACAGTAGGTTGACCACTAGCCTACTTCCACCGATCCGCGGTGGGTGGAGTGGTGGAGTATCTGCCCATTCCCTTTCACCCTGATTTGTGAAAGGAGGCATGTGCTCAGCAGTGGGACATTAAAGGCTGATGATGATGATGATGATATGTGCCAAAATATAGATCATATGAGAACCGCCTCATCTTTTTGATCTTGTAGATATAGGAAAAAATTCTATCGTTTTAAATTAAATCGAGTTCTATTCGTATATATCAACATCTGTAATAATGGTAATCATCAAAACCACAACCTGTATTTTGCCAGTAACAAGTTGTTATGTTATGGACAGGATCAAATTGAATAGAAAACCTTTCACGGCTACATTGTTATATGTATAATTTAAAAACAATTAGTTTCATGACAAGTTTTCTCACTTTCAACCACAAATGCAGTTTTCATTATGCGGCACCTAGGAAATAAATACATATTATTTGCAATAAATTGGCCGAAAGTGGCAACCATGCCTAGGAACGTGGTATATCAGAGTAATCGAGTGAAATGTAAGAAGGGTTAAAAATCTTGCATTCCTACTTAATCCTACAACGATTAGAATAGTAGAATAGTAGTAGTACCTATAGACAACGGTATATAGAAAATTTCCTCAAGCCTGCCGCTGCTTCCGATTAACGGCAAGGTTCCCAGAAGGCTGGCAGCGTTTCCTCTTTGGATAGCCAAGCTGACGCGTTGGCGGAAAAAGCTCCCCGCCCGCTGGTCTCCGGAGGTCTCGATCAATTTTGAAGATAAGATGCGGGCAAAACGGCGAGCTTCTGACCCCCATGGTCCCAAGGTCTCGACCGCAAAAGGCATAAAAATATAATTGGGTCCAATCGATGCATATTTTTTGAATTTTCCGCACTGGCCGCCGCTGCCCCTGCAGCTTTACAAGTAGCCGGTAAGTGAGATGGCGCGAGTGTATCGACACATGTGGCATCCCACACCAGCGACTTGCCGACACTCCAAGGGATCAAAGACATACCATCCGGTCTCTTGCCATCGCCCCGCGCAATACCGACTGGTTCCAGTACGGAAGGCACGTTAGCGACAACAAGAGCCCTGCGGATAATGTCATTAATAGCCGAGTGCCGTGATATTCGACCAGCACTTAGGGAGCACGAAAGTCCATGGTGGCCGAGCTCATTGACGAGGTCTCCGCAGCGGCAGCGATGAGGCTGATTGGTCCTGCAACCAAGACGAAGACAAATACACAGACTTAATGTTATACGGTCTAACATTGTCCCGGTATTTGTGGATGGAATAGCTTGTAGCCAGTGACCTGAGTCACTCTGAGAGACGGCTAACAAGCGCGCGCGGTCTGTATCTATCGAAAAGTTTGAAAATAAATTTTGCCAAGTTTTTTCACAAAGAGGCTTGTCCCACGCTCTCTGAGAGTGACTCAAGGTTGGAATATTTGTGCCTGGACAAGCTGCCTGCCAGGCGTCTCTAGCATCGGACAGGTAAGAAACCTCAACAGATCCAATAGAAGGGTCCAAAACAGATCTGACAAGGCTGCCCACACTGTATACCGAGGACAGAAACGCCGGTACTGATATGCTTGAAATTTTCCGCACTCCTAGGCCACCATAACACACGGGTAGGGTGGCCTGAGACCACACTTTGTTTTCACAAAAACTGCAATTTAGAATTTTGGAAAGAGACGTTTTGATCATATTATCCAAAGTATCTAATATGTGAACGAATTTAAATAAGTGCGTACTGCGGAGTAAATAGGTAAACTTAGGCACGAAAAGGCAGAGTCGAACAATAAAAAATGCATAATGGGCATTAATTTCATAAAGTCTATTTGAAGAGTCATTAAAATTTTGAAACTTTTTCTCAAAGAAACTAGGTATGGATTCATCTAAGACTGGGGCTCCGAGAAGATGAAGCGACTCCTTTGACAGTAACTTAATATTGGGAGCCAAAACATTAAAATTTTGAATTGATTCTGGTTTTTCAGATTCTGGGAAAGAATCTAAAATAAGGAGCTCACGTTTGGAGCTATTGAATTCTAGGCCAATCTTTTTAAAATTTTCTGTCAATGTTTTAAAATCACTGAGAACGGAAGCCGCATCACCCCCCAGCGTACCGTCGTCTAGATACAATACATTAAATTTAGATTGTAACCCAGAAATAATTGAATGGATGGCCAAACTGAAGATAGCTGGACCGAGAGGGTCGCCCTGTTGACAACCCATGGCGGAAATAAGTGGGTGTTCTCTGAAAAAAAGTTTTGATGGATGCCCATAGCATTGCCAAAGGTAAGGATATACGTCAGGGCAGATATCCCGAATTTGGGTCAATAAAGCGCCTATCGCTATCGACAGAGTTAAATGCATTTTTTATGTCAACTTTAAGCAGCACTTCACCTCCGTTATTTAATAGAAAGGTCCGAGCCGCATGAACAGCTGCCTCACAACCTCCCTTTGAGCCAAAACCGAGTTGAATGGGCTGAAATATTTCCGATAGTTTCGGGAGAATGTGACGACAACAAATTTTGGAGGCCATACGACGGATAGTATTACCCACAGCGATGGGTCTTACCTATAGATGAATGAAATAAAAAAATCTAGCATTGAAAAGAAACCAACTCCCAGCCTTAAAAACGCTGGTGGCGTTTGTTCCATACAAACGTAATCCTCAGTTTCCTCTCCGAATAATGACACTAAAGCAATGATTATTTTACCATGCAATCTGTAGGTACCATTGTATGTCTCTCGGTTGTTTTTCTCCATACATTAATTATCATAAGAATTAGGAGCCTTCTAAAATCACAAAAACTTACCATTTTTAACGCTTTTATCAGACGTCCAGCGAACAAATTAGACGAATATAAAAAAACAAAGGAAAACCGACAGACATAGCCATAAGCCCTTCTAATTATGATTCTTGGAAAAAAATAATTACGATCCAGTTTTGGAGGAGAAAACCGGGGATTACGAAATAGCGATTTCGTCCAATTTAAATAGGTATACTTGGTCCAAGCTGTAGTTGTCTATCGCCCTCGGGCGGGATAGCTCGGGCACAGCGCGACAGCAATAGATATGTTAAAAACCTATTTTTCAAATTTCTTGCAGCCATCCTATCCTCTTAAAAATACTGCTCTAGTTAAAATCCTTGCTCCTCAAATATCGTTATCTCTTTTATGTAGTAGGTAACTTCCGTACGTACTTCCATTATAATCCTAACAAGACACTGATTTAGTTATTACTTGCAAGTACCTACTTACCACAGCGTAAGCATTTTTTTATGACCGTAAAAAGACAGTTTGATATAGGATCCGGCGCAAACGTGTCTCGTCGCGGCCCTGCCCTGTAGCTCGGGCCCCACCTGACTTAAAAGGCAACTAAACGGGGCCTTTGGGGTCGTGTGCAATCAGAGCGGGGGCTGTCGGAAGCGACCCTAAGGAGGACGATGGGTCGACGTGGTCACGACTCACCGTGCGATAGCACAGCGAGAGTGCTGGGGTGAAGTTACAGACTCCCCCCGGGACGAGTTATGAGAGCATCGCACTAGGAGGGGTGAGCAGGCACGCGTTCAACACGAGAGCCCGCCCCCTCTCTACAGCACAGATGGCGACCACCGTGCGGTTTTAGCCGGTACAAGTCCGGCATAACCTGACCGCTACCCCCGTGGCGGTCGGGTATCCAAAGAGGATTTCCCAGCGCAAAAATATGAAATTGCAAAATAAATGTGGAAATTGGATCAGACCTAAATCACAACATGAGATAGGTATTTTTGGTATCCCATATTGTCAAAAGTGTCCATGTGCCACTACCCAATATGCACAACTTGCTTATAAATCGTGTGTTTTCCTTCATTCACTAGATAGAGCTTATCAAACTTTGACATAAGGCTTTGAACAAGGTCTATTACAAAATATAAGCAAACTAAATCAACGCAAGCATTATCAGTTGCAATGAAATACCGCAGTAGGTGCGTCGTGCTACGGGTAGCGTACACGTAAAAGTACGCACGAACGCACGCTCAAAAAAATCGTGAATAACTTATTTAAATTTCGAAGTAGTGTTTTTAAATTTAGAAATAATTTCGTGTGTTTATCCGGACAAAATGTGCAGTGTTTTCGTTTATTTTTCCCGGACTTCTATTGTCTTATTATGTTGGTGTTATTTTTTAATTATTGCCTATTAATAATTTAACTGTTGCATTTAAATTATTTTTTAATACATAATTAGGCCATATTATTAATGAGCGAATTATAAAATTCGAAACCATTTTGTTTGCTAAATAAAAAATTCATGTTCATTCAATTATAATAACTTTAAATATCATAAAACGAAACCGTGTTAACTTAATGTCGATCATTTTACTTAAATTATGATAAAAACTAATTATCTACACATATTATGCTTTAAAGAACACAAAAGATTTGTCAATTATGAAATATTATTATTATTTCTTCACACCTCGTTGGTTTTAGCATGCTGGGTGCTGATCCAGAGATCGTGAGTTTGATTCTGACTGATCAAGATGCAAAATATACAAAATAATTATACAAATTTTGAAATCTTAGGAGCATATTAGAACACTTCAGTTGCTATCTACAATGTATGATCTTTGACTAGAAAAGTTTTTTAGAAATATACGTAATTAATAAATAAATAAATATCCCGGGACATTCCTCACACACGGTCATCTGATCCCAAACTAAGCAGAGCTTGTACTATGGAAACCAGATAACTGATATAATACATATACTACTTTTTGTTTGTAAATTATACATAATTACACCCAGACTCAGGACATACAGACATGTTCATGTACACAAATGCATGTCCTGTGCGGGAATCGAACCCACGACCTGCGGCGCAATAGGTGGAATCTTTACCAGACTCTTAACCAACTGCGCCAACTATTATTAGTATTATTATTATTAGTAATTAGGTATTTCTACATATTGCGAAGACTCAATATTATCTTGGAACCATAGCCATGCATCAAAGCAGATAACTGATATACTACTTTGTTTGTAAATACATACTTTCATAAGTAATACATAATTACTGTTGAGATTATCCGGCTCGTTGGACCAAAAAAAAATTGGGGTTATCTCATCGAAAACGACGATATGGAGTACCGACCCCTTATTGTTGTAGGTTAGTTAACATGAAACCACTGTTTTTGCAGATATTTTAAAGATATGCCGATGCTGTTTAGTAATCTGTGCCGCACGTTACGTATCGATGTTTTTGTTATTAAAATTCTACAAAATTATGCTTTATAAATTTACTTTATGAGCATTATTGGTCGTATAATTACACCCAGACTCAGGACATGTTTATGTGCTTGCACGTAAATGCATGTTCTGTGTGGGACCCACGATCTGCGCCGTGATAGGTGGAATCTTAACCGACCATGCCAGCTGGGGCTCTACCGCGTAACTTTGGTGGTAATCGTAACGAACACCATTCATTATTTCATCCAATGACGCGCACGCGGTATGAAGCGACGATGACAATTCGTGGGCCCTGGCCCCCTAAAAAGGAAGCTAAGCAATATTGCTAACGCAATTCATTTTTTTCGATTTTAAAGCAGATCTACGCAATTCATAAATTCCAAATCTTTTAATGAATTAATTGAATTGTATATAATGAGTAACTATTTTACCAAAACATATTGGAATCACGTAGGATCTACCGAGAATTCGAAAAAATGAATTGCGTAGCAATATTGCTTTAGCTTCCTTTTTAGCCCCCCTGATTGGATGAAATTCATTAATGGTGTTCGTTACGATTACCACCAAAGTTACGCGGTAGAGCCCCTGCCCCGTCAACACAACTATTACAAAGAACAATTGTCAAAACAAACAAATGTTTTACCTAGGTGGGAATCGAGCTCACGACTTGTGTCGCACAGTCAGGTTATATCTTCACGCTAACCGGAACAAATTCTTTTATTGTGTCCACAGATTGGCTAGATGCTATTGTACCATATTTTTCGCCAATATTTTTAGACAATTTATTGAATATTCAATCCTAATATTGACCGGATAGTACTCTTTATAATACTGAACATTCGTTTATTTCGTAAAAAAGCGGTATTTATACGAAATATCCTTTAAATTCGGCGCAAGACTTTTTAACTAAACTAGTTAGTAGACCTAGTTAGAAGACCACTGTTATTGTTATTTAGAGCCACAAAGTGTTGTGCGTAAATTGGTTGCTAAGACGAAGGTTCGGGGTTCGAATCCTACAATGAGCTTGAGCTTTCGGTGAAGGAAAACATCGTGAGGAAACCATAGCACGGTGGGGTACTTTGTAGTACTCACCTGGCTAGCTACCTATAAACCCATATCGGTGTGTTCCGACAGCTGCACTTGAGAGGCGGTTCCTTCTAGACTTTGTGTGCTTACCACCTTCGGCCACATTTTCACATACAATGGTGAGATTGTAGTCAAACGCAGGCTGTTACAAACAGTTTTTTTTTTACTGGCAAATAATACAAATTCCACTATTCATATTAGGGCAGCCATACTCTACTCAAAGTGTGCTCCGCAGAGGTCTAGGGCTCCACAAAGCCTCTGTGAGGGCTTCGCGATATTACTGGCTAACAAACATATACTTCAGGAAGACAAGTTCATAAAATAAATTAAATCATCTCATTTATCTTTTTTTTTTATGTCAATGGTTTGACTAGCAGGCAGTAGGGCCACCTGATGGTAAGTGGTCACCGCCGCCTGTGGACATTTGCAATACCAGGGGGATTGCCAATGTGTTGCCGACCTTGTGGAGCTCTTTTTACGCCTTTTTTGAAGAACCCCATATCGTAGCGCTGAGGGAAAACCGTAATGGGGAGTTCATTCCACATCCTAATGGTACGCAATAAGAACGTCCGACTAAAACGTTGTGTGGACGATCGAGGCGGCTCGAGGATGTGAGGATGAACTCCACATCGCCGGCGAGCAGTGCGATGGTAGAAATGTGATGATGGCACCAGGTCAAAAAGTTCTTGCAAAAATTCCCCATTATACAGACGGTAGAACACACATAAATAGTTAAGAATACCAAAAGATAAACTATTCTTTTAGGGCTCCATCAAATATCGCTTTCTAAAAGATTCGCCAAAAAAGTTCGAGAACCGTTGCTTAGGGAATGCCGAATAATCGCTAACCGACTATTCGCGGCAAATTAAACAATTAAGAGGGTAATTAAATAAATAAATAATAAATTAATCTCTATCTATATATATATCAAAATGAATCCCTATTTCCATTGGTCACGCCATCACGTGTGAAAGGCTGGATCGATTTCGCTAATTCTTTTTTTGTTGTGTTTGTTATTGTCAGGAGAGGGTTCTTATGAAAGAAAAAATTAAGAAAGTTGCGAGGGTAGGGTAGGGTAGTATGGTAGGGTAAAGTAGGGTAAGGTAGGGTAGGGTAGGTTAGGGTATAGCTTAGTAGGACACCTCGCGAACGAAGTCGTGCCGGGCAGCTAGTATTATATAAAAATGAATACCTATATCCCTTGGTCACACCATAACATGAGAATGACTCTACCGATTCTATCCATGTTTTTTTTTTAAGTTTTCTTATACCCAGGAGAAGGTTCTTATGGAAAAAATAATTGGAAAGTAGCATAGAAAATTAAGACAAATTGACGGTAGGATACGGTAGGGTACGATATCCCTCTGGTACGTGGGTGAAACCGCGGGGCGCAACTAGTAATAAATAAAACGCAACTAGTAAATCCTGTAATATATACGGTTGAATTGAGATACCTCCTCCTTTTTTGGAGTCGGTTAAAAATCGTAAATATCGCAATAAGTTTTTTGCTACGAAATTAAAATATTTACCTGAAGCTCAGAGTATATAAATACTACGTACACCTAAAGATAACAATCCAATTTAAACTGAGGTTATAAAAATGGCTGCAATTAAATTAATAAAGTACTTTCTCTTCCAGGTATCATCCAGTTATCAAGGGCAGCATGGCTGCGCTGTTACAAAGGGTATTTTACTTTATAAATACATTACATTCATTTAAAATTGTAGATAATGCACGCGTTTCCGCAATCCAATCATGGTATTAATCCTTTGTTTGTAGACATGAGTGGTATTTATTATTATTATCGACATTTACCTGCCGCTGCTACATCATTACTTATCTGTAATACTTTTTTTTTGTATTAATATAAAATACATAGAGTTATAATATACTTACCTTACTTATAAAGCGCTATTTAACTAATCATCATCATCATCATCAGCCTATAATGTCCCACTGCTGAGCACAGGCCTCCTTTCACAAATGAGGGTGAAAGGGACTGGGCGATACTCCACCACGCGTGCCCACTGCGGATTGGTGGAGGTAGGCTAGTGGTAACCTACTGTTGGAATTTTTCAAGCCGCCTAGGAGGCATCCAACTAGCTTAACGACTATCACAATTAAGTGATAACCGGGACCAACGGCTTTACGTGCCTTCCGAAGCACGGTAACGCTCGATTTGAAATACCACTAGGCGGTCACCCATCCAGGTACCGACCACGACAGACGTAGCTTAACTTTGCCGATCGATTAAGAACGGCTAATCATGCTACGCCACGAGCGCTTATATTTAACTAATATATTGATTAAATGGTCATGTAAATAATGTCACATTATTTGACAATGACAATAGAGTGACGTTATTTACACAGTAATACCCTTTATACAGTATATTAGTTAAATAACGTTTTATAAGTAAGGGGGTTCCCTTAATAATCTATAGCAAACAAACATTGCCACGTGCTTCTTATAACATCATAGACAGATATGGTAAGAAATGCTTACACAAATAGACTATTAATTAATAGACATAGGTACCTACCACTGTATAATAAGCGACTCAATATTATATATTACGAAAGCCTGAGCATTTACCACATCCACTGTTTCACACAAGGTCACAAAAAGTGGACCATTAGGTTGTAATTATATAAGAGATCATTCGAATTCGACTACTTTCTTTACGAGGTCAGAAAACGATGCCAGCGACTGACCACTCCAATGTTTACTGACTCAATGTAAAGGTCGTCACACACGATACGACTGTCGCGCTGTCGCGTGAGCGATGAACGAGTTTCAAATTAACGCTACAGTCAGTGGTGCAGATACAAGAGTAAATCGCACTAAACAAATTTTAGTCACACATCTCTTTCTTTCGACCATTATTGAAAAGGGATAGAACATATATAAAGCTGTGAAATAAGTCTTTACCGTACATTTGCTGGTATTTAGACGTAGGTAACCGCGATAGAAGGCGGCTAAAATATTGAAAACATTAGACTAATTTGACAGGACTAAATTTTATACATCCTTTTCTTATGTTCTTTGTTAGAAAGAGACATATTGAGGCTAAAATGTGTTTAGTTGTAAACAACAGTATCATCACCAGTACTTACCTTGTTCACTTGGGCCCTGAGAACGAAAATCAGACCATAAGGCTCAAAAATTTATTATGGTAAGATTACCACAACAAAACAAACATTTGACAGTTCATAGATATGAACTGCTAATGTTTGTTTCCAATGCATTATTTAAACTATATGAAACTATATTTACGTATTAGAATATATTTATATTGTATTTTTATACTCCTCTATCGGACGACATTTTGATACGTGTGAGGATGACTTTATCATGTCATATTGTTTGTATTTCGTTACTCTTAACTGCATAACTTATAATTGATCAAAATAAATATTGAAATAGTATGACTATTTCAAAAGGACTAGTTTTTATTATACACATTATTTCTTTATGATTTATAAAATTAATTCCAACAGGAAGGATAAGAAGGATATTATCATGATATATTCATGAGGTCGGCATTGTCTATGCCTAGTCTTTGAATGAAATATAATACATTTTTTTTTGAAGAGGACTTTATCGCTAACGTTTTCGTACAAAATATTCCTGTTTTGATATCAACAAATAAAACTCAATTAAACCGGTTACCTACTCATATCTAGGTCTGTGGAAAGTTGGATTCCGTATGAAGTTTCAAAATACAATACAAAGGCCCAAAAACTCACAATTTTTGACTTAACAGTGACACATTGTTTTGACTTAACAGTGACACATTGTTTTGACTTAACAGTGTCACACTGTTTTAAATTTTGAATAGCTATTCCTGTTTTTATTCTTCATTTTATGTAGTTATAGGACAAGAGGACGATTAGCAAAACACAATAAGAAATAGTAACATTAAGGCCATATTTTTTTTGTAGGATATCTTCATGCCTTCACCTTCCTAAATTAAGTTTTTTTTAACCAATCTTATTATCAATTAAACACAATAAATTCGTTCTTACATAGTGTATTTTATTATCGGATGTTAATTAACAAAACATGATGCCCCAGTTACGTTTAATTAAATTAAACAATGAGAATATTCATAGAAGGTAAATTAGACAGAGAGACACTGAGGAATACTGCGTTCACCTTATTTAGACATATTTAAACTTGGTCCCTATAATTGAGGACAAAGGCCTGTCATCGTTCGATTTACAAAGCCAATAGCTATTGTTATTTTCGATGCCCCTGCGCACACGCCGGCCGCAATACTAATGAACGTTTCCAATCGAAACCGCATTATCGTCGCACGTTGTATGAATCCTGCGCACCTATCCGTTGTGTTTTTGATTCAAAGTCAAAGTCAAAGTCAAAGCCATTTATTCAATTTAGGCCCTAGAGGGCACCTATGAAGGTCAAAGCTACTGAAGTTACCGCCAGTTCGTAAGTCGGCCTTCAACTGAGAAGAACAGGCAAGAAACTCAGCAAGGTTACATTTTTTAAATATTTTTTTTTTTTTTTTTTTTACAATCTTACTATATATTGGCTATTTTTCCAAAACATTTTGGTTTTGTAGGTATACATAGGTACATACTTTTTATTTTACAAAATAAAATACACAATCATCAAAACGAATAAACATAAAAAAAAAACAAAAATAAACCAACATACAAAATAAATAAAAAATAATAACCTGCACTGGTTCATAATAAAATCATGTAGGTAATCTACTGGATTTTGTACAATGTGCACTTGTGCAGAGTGAAGCTATTTCCAGACATCTTTATCTTCTATATAATGGGCTACCTTGTAATAAGCTCGTGCTTTCAAGACTTTTTTTACGTGAGATTTGAACTTAAAATCAGTCATTTTGGTTACCGAAGGTGGGATTTTGTTATAAAAACGTACACTATTTCCAAGAAATGACTTTTGAACTTTCGCTAATCTAAAATACGGAACAACTAATTTGTCTTTTTGTCTAGTATTGATATTGTGAACTTCACTGTTTGTTTTAAACGTGTCTAAGCTTTTACGTACCAACATTATATTTTCATAAATGTAAAGTGAAGGTAAAGTCATGACATTTATTTCCTTAAACAATTCCTTCAATGATACACGAGGTCCCATACTATAAATGGCACGAATGGCCCTTTTTTGTAATATAAAAATAGTCTCAATATCTGCTGCAGCTCCCCATAATAATATGCCATACGATAAAAGGCTATGAAAGTATGCAAAATAAACTAATTTGGCCGTCTCGACATTCGTCAATTGTTTGATTTTTCTAACAGCAAATGCAGCAGAACTTAATTTACCAGATAAAGATTCAACCTGAGGACCCCATTGTAATTTATTATCTAATGTTATACCTAAGAATACAGTTTTGTTCACTAGTTCCAAACTGCTACCATCTATTAATATCTGACTGTCTACATGCGCTACATTTGGGAGAGAGAATCTTAAACATTTAGTTTTCTTCGAGTTTAGTAAAAGATTGTTAACAGTGAACCATTTGGAAACTATTGACATGGTGTCATTTACTTTATTGAGTTCTTTGTCTTTTCTATCTACTTTGAAAATGAACGAAGTATCGTCAGCAAACAAGACTATATCTGAGAGACCATTTACAACTGATGGTAAATCATTAATATATACTAGAAACAGAAAAGGCCCTAGTATTGAACCCTGGGGTACCCCCATTTTGACTAAAGAGCCCTTGGATGTTGTACCACTAATTCCTACCCTTTGTTGACGATTACTAAGATAAGATAAAACAAGATCATGAGCAGTTCCACGAATACCATAAAATCCAAGCTTAAGGAGCAGAGTACGGTGGTCAACGCAGTCAAAGGCCTTAGATAGATCACAGAAAATGCCAATTGCATCTTGTGAATTCTCCCAGGCTTCATAGATGTGCTTTAATAATTTTGCTGCTGCATCTGATGTAGATCTCCCCTTCGTGAAACCAAACTGATGACTATGCAGTATCTCATATTTATTAAAGTGACCTAACATTTGATTAAGCAACAGTTTTTCAAATATTTTACTAAGTGCTGGAAGTACGGAAATTGGTCTATAATCAGAAGGATTATCCTTACAACCAGACTTAAAAATTGGCACTATTTTACTATACTTCATTAAATCAGGAAAAGAACCCTGATCAATGCATTCATTAAATATATCTGACAAGATAGGTGCAATCACTGTTATAATTGATTTTAAAATAGTTACTGACAGTCCCCATAGGTCTTCAGTATTTTTCAAATTGAGTGCATTAAATGATTTTGTGACATCACTAGCAGTAACATAACTAAAATTAAAGTTTGCATTTACGATTACATAATTTTCGTAACCCGTAACTAAACCGAAGAAACATCGTTTTTTTATTATTGTTAGCGCTCTTATAGTTACATGGTCTGATTCTAGTGCATAATTATTATTAAAACAACAAATAATAAACAAAACCGGCCAAGTGCGAGTCAGACTCGCGCACCGAGGGTTCCGTACAAACCTGTAGGTATTATATGTAAATGCTAGTATAGACCTGAGTATTTGATATGAATTTCAATTTATGACGTATAAAAAAAAACTACTTACTAGATCTAGTTCAAACCAATTTTCGGTGGAAGTTTGCATCGTAATGTACATCACATTTTTTTTTTGTTTTATCATTCTCTTATTTCAGAAGTTACAGGAGATATTAGAAATCTCAATATCATTTTTGAAGACCTATCCATAGACACCCCACACTTGTGGGTTTTAAAAAAAAAATAGTTCAGTTCTATGTATGGGGACCCCCAAAATTTATCGTTTTTTTTTCTATTTTTGTGTGAAAATCTTAATGCGGTTCACAGAATACATCTACTCACCAAGTTTCAACATTGTAGTTCTTATACTTTCGGAAAAAAAGTGGCTGTGACATACGGACGGACAGACAGACAGACAGACATGACGAATCTATAAGGGTTCCGTTTTTTGCCATTTGGCTACGGAACCCTAAAAACATATACTAAGACATATAATACCTACATAGTAATCATAATAATTATATAGTAGGTATAACCTCGTATAACTATTGAATAAAATATTAGTACCCATGATTTTGGCGCGTATAATATTTGGCAGTGAAGAAACTAAACAATTAATTGATTTTAATATTATTATGCGCCCCACCCATGCGCGAGTCCGACTCGCACATGGCCGGTTTTTTATTTATTATTAAATCGAATCCTTTGTTCTTTTATGTATGGTTGATTCATTAATATTTATCATTAAGTTCTAATGATGCGTCCATGCTACCCGAACCACCAACGTTCGTGGCTCGAACCATAAAAAACCTGACTTAAAAATAATTTATTGCTTCCTATACCTGCTTTTTATCTGCATTCCCGCAGTACTAAGATTTCCCAAGGATGAAAAGTTCCTATCCTGTTTTTATCATAATCTATCTTTGTGCCAATATCATCCAAATCTGACGAGCCATATAACGCGATTGTGTAACAAACGGCCCCACAAACATACTCATTAGAAAGTTTCACATATATACAACACCAAATCATAGTGGGATATTGATATATTTTTGAGCAACCGATTTATCTTAACCATATTAGTTACATACATTACATGACGGATAGATAATAAGTATAAATGAAAAATTTGTTACCTAATAATATATGCGCGTCGCTTTATTTAGATATTTTTATTTTAGCTGTCCCCGCGGTTTCACCCGCGTTTCCCGGGATGAAAAGTAGCCCGGGGACCATGTAGCGTCCTCTCAGTGAAAGATTTATTTTAATCGGATCATAGTAAGTACATCCGGGGATTACCCGCCGGCCTCCACATTAGTACATAGACATTGAATATTCTGTGGTATAGTTAGTAGTTAGATTAGGAATTCTAAGGGGGAATTAGGACTAACCTACGATAAGATAATAGTACCACGGTGCTACCACAGATGCCTTTAAAGCTAAAGGGAAAAATCTATAAGTCCGTAGTAAGACCTGTCTTAATGTATGGTTCGGAATGTTGGGCAGTAAAGAAGATGGCTGAAAGAAGATTGCATGCAGCTGAGATGAGGATGTTGAGATGGAAGTGTGGAGTGACAATAATGGATAAGATAAGGAATAAGTATATAAGGGGAAGCTTGAAAGCAGCGCCAGTGACTGAAAAGTTGAGAGGGAACCGATGATCGTGGTATGGACATGAATATGAAAGTGGATATACGGGAAGAGGAAGACCGGAAAAGAGATGGATGGATTGTGTGAAAGATGATGTGGGTAAGAAAGGAGTGGGTGCTGGTATGACGGATAGAAGATACGAATTGAAGCAGCATACATATGCGCCGACCCCAAATGATTGGGAACAGGGCAGGCAGATGATGAATTGGTAACCGAGCTTGGCTCGAAAACACGGAAAAACGTGTTTTTCCTTGATCGATTTTTCGCCCCCAAAAACTCCATGTAGCAAATCATCGGAATAATTTGAGCCGTTTTCGAAATCTCGAAACATATTACAAATATTTCTCGTTTAATTCTATTACATAATATTATATTAATTCGCTTACTCAACGATATTCTTGATGTAATCGAATAAACGTAAGGATATGTATAACAAGTTAAGCGGTATTTAATGTAAACCGGTATCATTTTTTGTGAGAGGTGGATCTGAACTACAAACACACAATAATGTTGTTTCCAAACCGTTTCCAGCGACAAATAAAGACTCAATTTACTTTTTCTTTCGATGCTTTATAAAAATTCCGTGTGAGATAAAACCTTATTTAGGGCAAATTTTGGGTTCCGTAGTCAGTGTGCCAACGACCCTATTTCTTAGCCTCCGATGTCCGTCCGTCCGCCCATCTGTCTGTCAGTAGGCTGTATCTCTTTAACCGCAAACTCTACACACCGTAGTCAAAATATGTGGCTTGGCCGTTTCACTACTACAAGAACTATTATACCTATAACAAAAAAGTTATGAAAAGTGAATAAATTTTTCACCGTACTCCCATGACGGTAGCGAAACGGCCAAGCCACATATTTTGACTTAGGTGTAGAGTTTGTGAAGTTAGGGCTTGTAGAGTTATAAGCTTGGGTCTACATGAGATCTGATAACTTTTTGACAGTGTGAACCAGATGTCTTGGCAACATTTTACATAACAATGTTTTTGGTGAGATTTTGACATAATTAAATTAAAATAGTCTATAAAGCGAACACTTCATTAAAATGCGTTCTTGTCTGCTACAAAATCTGAAACTTAAAAAAAAACTTGATTTTTTTTGTTTAATTAACTAACTTTCTAAATCTAGACACAGATACTTAGTTCTTGGTACTTTGTTATAGAAGCGTATACATTTCCCTAACAAAGAATCCCTAACTTTGCTGAGCCAGGTTACAGGTACAGCAAGTTTGTCCTTATTTCTAGTGTTTAAACTGTGAGTGTCGCTATTTTTAGGAAAGTTAAGTATGTTTTTTCGAACATAAATTAAGTTTTCATATATGTACTGTGACGACACTGTCATTATATTTATGGTTTTAAACTTATCTATCAGGGAATCTCTTGGTTTTAAGTTATATATTGCGCGAATAGCCTTCTTCTGCAGGATAAAAATTCTACTGATGTCGGCGTCGCGCGCCGCTAACCCAACGGAGGATGCCGTCAGACATAAAGCTGAAAATAACTAAAATAAACTATTATTATCAAGCCACAAAAAACTGAATGGTAAGTAAAACAATCGGAAACAAAAACTACGCGCATTGCAAAAACAGGGCGGACTGCACCATTGAAAGGTCTACTTAGTCAAGCATTGATAGACACATCCGTCGATCTGTCTGTCCATCCGTGACGTATGAAGCGAAACACGGGCTAACGAGGTCATTAAGTGACCAGACAATATTCATTATATGTCACCAATATTGGTAGAAATCGCCCCCCTTTACACGTCTTAGCCCCTTTGCACACTATAAGATTTTTTTTTTATGTGCAAAGGGGCTTAGTCCTATTGCACATTATAAGAGAAATGTCTTGTCTTATAAGAAATTCAGTCGCATTGGATTTTATATGAGACACAAATTACAAGAAATTTCGGATGAGACACGTACGCCCATACATCGTGTTCGATAAGACACTTTCTTATGGTGCGTCCATGCTACGTGAAGCGAGCACGAGCCGAGCCTCGAACGTACAGGATTCGTTCGTTGCTCGCGATTTCAAGCGTGGACGTAATTAACGAGCCTTCAACGAGCCTACCACGGAAAAGAGAATACACTGGAAGGGCGATGCGTTAGAATTTGTATCGGAACCAGCGTCGCCAAACTCACACAAATAAATGTTAAATCATATATTGTACTACAAATAAACAATCCTTTTGATTGGTCGTTTCTATTTTACTCAAAAATAGCTTTAATCACACAGGTCATACATATGAAAATATACCTCTTTACGTTAATATAAAATTTATTTTTCAATAGCGTACAATGTATTTACGTCGTTTTGTAATCTACAAACTAACTAGATTCAATCGACGAAAAAGTTCTGCCACTCGACACTAGATGGCGTTATTTTCATGGAACGCAATTTTGAACTCAAACGCATTAGACATAATGTTGATAATTGCGTAATAGCTGCGTCGACTGGCGTCGAGTAGCAACACTTATTGCTATTCGCTTAATGCAGCGAAAGTTATCGATAAAATATCAATAAAATTATCGATATTTTAATTTCGTCGATATATTTTTAGAAATTCCGGAAGAAAATTCACGTTCGATAAGAATAATTGTGCAAAGAATACTGAATTGTAAAAAAAAACGTGTAACATGATGAAGTAAATTAAAAAAAAGTTATTTTTACATGGTTTATTGCCCTTGAAATAAAATTTATTTGTTTCGATATTCTCGTTTTGAAAGCTTAATTTTAACAGATGAATGCGGATATTGATATAACTTTCAACTATTGCCTTAATCAAATCAGTGATAAAAAGATGTATTTTATCGATATTGATCGAACAAAACTATCGATGCACGTGTTTTGGGGTCACGACAGGTCACGACTCACGACGAATGTGAAAGAACGCAATACATTACGTGCGGAGTTGCGCTCGCTACCTTGCGTACAAATAAAGTGAGTACATTGCCTTCAATGTATAATTTTGCAGTAGTATCAGAGTTTATCGTTTACACCTAAAATTATCATAATCTCGAATACATTTTTATAAATATCACAATTAAATAAAGGTTTGTAGACTCATCGATGAAAGGAAATCCCTCCTTGAGTTACACTCCGACTCCTCACTTCGTTTCCTACAGGAAATAATAGCGCATCACGACATAATTAATATTTTTCGCGGAGCTACGCACCTCTGCTAAGTATGGCGGATACTACGAAGCGTTGACGCGTGTTTTGGTTGATATATGCCCATTTGATGTCATGTGTGGCGCGCGGGCTCTGCTAGCATAGCGTCTCTATTATATTTCTTTTCTCTGTGGAGCCTACAATGAGCGCGATGCGAATCCCTGTGTTCGTGAAAAAACTGTCAATCGGGCGGAGCGCAGTCGAGCATGCTACGAATGCTCGTTCGAGGCTCGCAAGCCCGTCCACGCTTAGCGAGTCGTGCTCGCAGTGTGCTTGTTCGTGGCTCGGCTCGTGCTCGCCAAGCATGTACGCACCCTTATAATGTGCAAAGGGGGTTACAGTACGGCCACCGTGAGAATGCGTTTCCGGCACCTGTTAATATTGGGCTAATCTTGGCGTATCCTATTACGATGGGAATTTTACAGGATGGTTCAGTATTTTCCTAGGCATCGTTTCATGAAGTCTTATCTTAATCAGATGAGCCGTTTCTGTAATTTGCCCCCCTACATGCAAGCTTACAAACTTGACCTCTATATAACATATGCCCTTGGAACATTGCCTTGACCATTACCCATCGAACAATTAACCCAAAGAAGCGTAATGCCGTCGATTTTGCTTGCAATCTATTCCGCCAATTTGCCACCATCGACAATGCGCTCTGATTGGCTAAGACAAGGACACATGCGCTCTGATTGGCCAAGTTAAGAACACACGATGCAGTAATTGGACCTTACTGTTCAAAATCAGTGACAAATCACTGACTAGTTTCGGAATCGGATTGCTCGGTATTACTACTCTAAGGGGTTGTTCCTCGATGCTATTACCTAACGAACGTAGAACATCATGGTTGGAATAGTTCTACATCACAGATATACATCTAAATAGATGCCGCGAGTGTATGTACTTCGCGTGTCAAAATCTGTGCAAAAAAGGAGCACAATGTTCTTCTTTTGAAACTGTTTCGCGCGGACAGGGAACTCGCATAACGCTGCATGTCCACCAGAGATGTGTAGCGAGGGATATGTTTAGCTGACAAATAGGATAGCTTCATTTTCACGTTAGAAATCTAATGCCAGCCTAACTAAATCAATCTTGTGACATTATGGTAGGTACAAAAAAAGTTACACGCTTGGTTTTCAATTTTTTATACGGATGGAGGGACTTGCGTTATCTATTTAGATTTATGTCTCTGTTCTACATCAAGAATTAATTACCTTTCATACAGTAGGTAACTTTGTTAACAATTAAAAAACCTTTGACAAATATCTTAACACAATAAAAATAAAAAATAAAACAACATAATAACATACAACATATACAAACTAAAGGAGGTAATAAATTAGTGAGTGATATCTTGGGTCCAAATGGCCCCAGCTCAGCATGTGCTGCAGATTACTACAGCGCTGAATAATTAATAACATAAGTAATATAAAGATGAAGAAAGTAACAGAACTATTGAACACAAATTGGAAAATGCAGACGTTTGTAATTACCCGATTTTTCCTTTATTACCAATTTCATAATATTTTCTCGGTTACTAATACAAACACGTAAAGGTCGAACCACTACCTAATTTGCATAGATAATATGAAACATGGGTAGATGCTCCAGACATAATTTAACTTGTATCTATCTATACTATAATATAATAAAGAGGATATTTTGCTTGTTTAAACCAGCGAGCTGTGTTCTCTGGAATTACCGGTCGAATTCGAAAAATTCTTTCACTAATAGAAAGCTACATTATCCCCTTCTTTAAATCCCCGGGAACGCGGGGGAAACCATGGGGGACAGCTAGTCTATATTATAAAAGGAGAAAGTGATATTGAAATATGCACTGCACTAGGTAAAGAAATTATAATTTACAGATAGAAGAAGGGAAGATCCTGACATTTATTCCCTTTAGTTCTAAACTCGTTCTTCTGTAGTCTTTCTTATACTTCTTGCAGTCTGACCATATCCTATCATATCACAACCTCTTTCTTGTTCCAGCTCAATAGAAGAATACTCAGTAGCACCATTGGAAAATCCGATGCCCATGATGAATTCCACCTGCATTGACCCGAATCTACCGACTGTGGTCTACACCTTTGGATACAGGGGCCGGGTGGCCGGTCCAGCCACCACAGCAGTTCTCACAGCTTACATAGCCAAGAGGAAGAGGAATGTGATCCTCTTGGACTGGGAGGAAGAGGCCAAGAGTGGCCTTTTTGGTATACCTTTAGGCTATGCGTTGAGTGCTGTTCCTAATGCTAAAAAGGTAACCAATTTACAGCAACTTTATAATACCTTTTGACGTTTAAAAATGTCAAGGAATAGTAGAATAGAGCAATAAGATACATCTGATTTGTTTTATTATACAATCTAAGTATACAAATAAAGTACGTTTGAAATGTCAAAATTGTACGTAGTATTTCTGAGATCTGAGATGTCCCAGGATATTTATATATTATCGTACTGAAAAACTAATTGTCAAAATTTTTGTATGTCTGAAGGTCTGTGTTCCGGCTAATCTCCGAAACGGTTGGACCAATTTTGACGGGACGTTCAAAGGCATAAAAGTAAAACCGTACACGGGGAACCCGGATGGTAACCTTAATTTTGACAGATTTCACTTTATTGTGCCGCGTGACGCAATAAGGTTCATTTTTCTTTGAAATTCTCAGAAATAATTAGTTGCTCTGTATATGGACGTTTGAGGTATTGTGATAGGCAGTTATGCCTGAATTGAACATTGAAATGGTCTGAAGAAACAGGGTAAATTGAAAAGTTAACTAATAATATTAGAGGTCATCACCACGGGTTACTAAAGTTAACCGTAGTCTAATCGTGCGTGTTTGTGTCTTGAAAGACAAGGTCGAAAATTGGTGCCAAATCGATCAAAACTAATTGATTACATAAAAATGTATAACAATAATTCAACCTCTCATATTCAATAATATACAGGTGACAAGGTAATCCGACCTATTCCTTGAAAGGCATAACCTCTTTCAAGGAAGTCGGATGCTAGAGGTCCATAGCAACAAATTAATTATTTCTGTCGACGGAAAGACGGTTCTTCGATTTTTTTGAAAAGACCTTTTATTTCTGAGATTAGGTATGAATTTTTTTGAGCAAATCAAGCATTTTTTTATACTACTAAGTCGGTATTCAAGCATACCTGATGGCCCGCCTGATGGTAAGCGGAAGTTTTCAGAAAAGTATCAATTAAATGTTTAGAGTGATGTACTTAGTTTTTTCATTTTCATAATTAATTGTTTTTGGTAACATGTCAGAAACATTCAAATAATGTAAGAACCGGCACGTCTCCATCCAGTTTTGAACCAGTCAATAAATGTGGTCCTGCGGACAGTAAGTTTGACATAGATCCATGTGAAGACTCTGTGCTGGCAGTGTGCCCCCCCCGCACACTGCCTCCATGGGTCACACTCTCGGTGATCTCTCGGCAACGCGCGAGTGATACCCCTGGTCTCAGAGTAAATACAATATAAGTACCCTGGTCTCAGAGTAAATATAACCTAAAGGTATCTCTACGGCTACACGGTAACCGCTTATCATCAAGCAATTATTAATTATTAGACCTGTAATTCCAAGATCCCGGTAACAGCATGCTTCTTCTTCAGATTGGTAATCAGCTTGGAGAAGCATTGATAACTCTAGCAGGCGCTGGAGTGAACATGACGCAATTCCATCTACTTGGACATTCTCTGGGAGCTCACATCATGGCACACGCTGGGAGACGATCTAGAGCAAAAGGCCATGTCGTTTCCAGGTAAAGAATCTAATGGTGCGTCCATGCTTGGCGAACCGCAGTGCTCGCAGTGTGCTCGTTCGTGGCTCGGCTCGTGCTCGATTCGCGTAGCATGGACGCACCATAATATTCCATGTTTTGTACCGGGCTCCGGCTGAATAATGAAACGCCACTCATAATTTGGGATACTCGAGAAGCTATACAATCGAACAGTCAAATGTCGACTTTTACAACTTTAATGTGAGAGACGTTTGAGTAATCGACAAAAGGTTTTCGAGCTCAAAAAAATAATGGTATCAATTAAAAAATGATGAATAACTTTCCATATGAGGATGTCCCTGTCATCTCGTTACTAAAACCTATTTCAGGATCACTGGACTGGATCCAGCACGAGCTCTCTTCGAAGGCACCTTCGCTATACAAAGTGGGATCGACCGGACGTGTGCTAAGTTTGTGGACATCATCCATAGTGACCCTGGCGGCTATGGCACCAGCGTCGCCACGGGGACAGTGGACATCTGGCCCAACTACGTCGGCAGTGGTGGTACGCAGCCTGGCTGTTTGAATGGGGATTTTGATATGTTTAGTCCTGAAGGTAAAGTTTGAATTAGGAAATACTTTTTTTTATTTTTTGTTTGAATTATTTAACGTTATTTGAAAATGGAACTTCTAGCTTGTTTATTCAAATCAATGAAATCGAGATGACGAAATGGACAGTTAGAAAAATTAACCTTCTTTGATAAAAACCTATATACTAACATGTACCAAGGTACGTCAAGAGAAAGGTCAGACTAGTTTATTGTCTAACAAGATTTATTAATGTGGGCCAAGAACTTAAAAGAGATTAACCCCCTTATTCATAATGAAGTTATCAAACGTTGATTAGCTAAAATTCTTAAGTCTTTATCTGACACGTGACACTTGGTGATTGAAAGAATGAGACAGAGGACACTATTACACTGATTTAGTTAAAAAGCGATTATGAATAAGGGGGTTAATCTCTTTTAAGTTCTTGGCCCACATTAATAAATCTTGTTAGAAAATAAACGTGTCTGATCTGACCTTTCTCTTGACGTACATGATTAATATACTGCTACAATATAACAAGAACATAGATGAAGACGCGGCCTCGTTTAATCTGTCCCATTACAATTGTAATAGCTGAGTCCCGCATCAGACAAAGCGTGGTATCAAAGCCTTTGTCTGAAGCAAGGCTGATATACTTTTAATTAATGTTCCTACCCGCATAATTATTAGCTAAATGGTCCTTTCAGAGAATATTTGACGCCTTACAAAACGAAGTTTTTATTTTATTTCGGATATCAACGAATATAGGTACACACGGCTACAGATCAAGCTATACATTTCCAGTATAAGCTGACCTCTCATTGTAAAGAAATCCTATACAATGCGAGATCAGCTTATACTGGAATTGTATAGCTTGATGTGTTGCCGTGTGTACCTAACTCAATGTTAAATTCCTAATAAAGCTGTAATAAATTTTAATTGCAAGGGCTAAAAAACTAGCATTTTATCGAAATGGTGTTAATACTAAAGACTTGCTGAGTTTCTTGCCGGAGTCTTCTCAGTTCAAGTACTATTAAATATTCTGTGGTTCAAGTTGTATTTGGAACCGGTGTAGAGTCATTTGTTAACGTTCATAAGTGCCTATCAGGGCCTAAATTGAATAAATGCTTTTTGAATTTGAATTTGCTTTATTAAGCATATATCAATATTACTAAAAGTTTTATAAAACTCGTATTTAAAATGACCCATGGAAAAACATAAAAAAAAACCGTTAAAAAGTTTTTTTTTAATTTATGAAAATCTTTCTTTGGCCAAGAAACACATGTATTGTGTTTATATATTTCAGACGGTGAAGATAGCACATATAATGCTACAATAAAACGATTCAACAGGTTACGTTATATTCAAAGAGCAGTAAGACCGTGTGAGTTTGAACAAATGTTGGCTTCAATTTGGGCAAGCTGGTGCTTAAGTTGGCCATGCATAACATGCTCTAACAGAATACTCGCTGTATATTAATGGCGTGAACATAGGTTTAGCTTGGTTATTGTAATAAATATAAGGATAAGGCCTAGCCCATAGTGCGAGCTTCAGGCTGCATGTCCACCAGAGATGTCTAGCGAAGGATGTGTTTTATTTAACTGACCAATAGGATCGCTTCATTTGCACGTCATAGCTCTAATGAAACATATCCCTAGCTATATCTCTGGTGGAAAGCCACCCTAGGGCCCGGCACCGCTGCCCATCTGGACACAGAGGAGATGTGTTATAATACAAATGCCAAACGCTAAGCTTTGGTGGCGCGGAGGCGCGTGCACTGGCTTTCATAGGTTATAGGTAATCTAGGATAATATTTATTTATCGTTTTTAACTGCAAATAAAAAAATAAAAAATACTATGAACTTTTTATTGCGTCTAACGTCTGACGAAAATGATGAAATATTAATTTAACGTCTTAATTTTTTTATGAACATTTAAAACACAGATTACAGAAGAACAGGGCAGATGGAGCGCGCGGAACATAGGAGTGAGGCCAAAAAAGCAAATACAAATTGAAAAACACGTACCTGGTATTCGCTTTTGAATATGTAATTGCTTTGTTTAACAAACTTTATGTAACAAAAAACACTTCTTTATTAATAAACTGTGGTTAAACAATGCAAATACAAACTGGAAAAAAAATACCAGGTATCAGATTTTCAATTTGTATTTGCTTTTTTGGCTTCACTTTCGTGTTCCGCGCGCTCCATCTGAATTATTCTGTAATCTTTGATGAAATTTAAAAAGAGAATACGGTATTTGTATACCTATCTATCCTGCCGTTATCGTGATCCTTACTTTTTGGAGACCGACAAATAAAAAAAAACGCCACAGGATTTTCCTTATTATTTGAAACTCAAATAACCATGATACATACACTATTCTTAGGTTTTTATCTGAACAACCAAGTTGACGTTTACATCCTGAGGTTGTGTTGTGAATTGTGATGCGATGAAATCTACCTAAGCAAAAGCTACAAACTCTTTCCGCCTTCCAGACTTGTGCAACCACGACCGCTCATGGCGGTACTACGTGGAGGCCATATCTTCACCGACGGCGTTCCCAGCAGCCGCCGCCGACGACTACGACAGTTGGGTCGCTAAGGGAGACGAGCCACCACACACTGTATATTTGGGGGACTTGACTAGTACCAGGTTAGTTCCTGGATTGTTTTTTTTTAATATACAACTTAGTCGATAAACAAGCATACGGCCTGCCTGATGGTAAGCGGTTACCGTAGCCATATAGACGCTTGCAACACACGAAGCATCGCTGACGCGTTATCGACCTATCCCCCCTCCCCTATGAGCTCTGGCGACCTTACTCACGCGCAGGAACACAACTTTACACAACATAAAGTTATTTGGCTGCGGTATTCTGTAAGGTGGAGGTACTTCCCCAGTCGAGCTGCTCTTTGAGCGAATAAACGCTATGCTCTACCTCTCTTTGTTTGCACGCGACCTCTTAAAACCTTGGTCAAATTCTAGTGCATGTAAGAAAAAATACTTTTTTATTTTTATACTATAGGACTAAATCGGCATCACCCGGGTCATCACTCATGCGTTTCTGACCCTTCCCCCCTCCCCAATAAGCTCTGGCAACATATGGAACACAACCACATTGTTATTTGGCTGCGGTATGGTCAGTCGAGCTGCTATATGAGTAAAAATATGCTATGCTCTACCTCTCCTGAATACTTTCTATTCTTCTATTATTTTTATAAGGAGTAGAAAAAGTTATATTCATGTGTAGGTATTCTTTAATATAATATTTTTCTTTCACTTTTTTTCATTCGAATTTAATAATCAATAGCATGTCCAAAGAGGTTGGTGTAGATTGCAGAAAGAGAACCCTCGTGGCAAACAAGTGAATTAACATTATGTTTCTTCTTCGTTTTTAAGAAGGCCCACTCCCGCCATCTATGAAATGTCAAACTCATCTGACATGTCCACCACATTGCTCCTCTATAGAATACATTTCAGGACGAACAAAAAAGATGCCACCACTATGTGCCATAGTGGTGACTTAAATGCTCCGACGCTTTACAGTCCCACCAACTTATCTGGGGGCGCCACCATCGAAATGTTGCCTACGTTTTTGACGTTCTAAACATTTTGAAATTGAGACCTTTAGTTCCAATTTTGACGAGCAGAACAAATAAATTAGTGGCACTGTTACAGTTACACATTACAGTTATCTTTTCACATAAACCTAAAACACTTGACATCTTGAAATCATAAAACGAATCCAAGTTTTAATCATATTTTTCAGAGCACGAGGTAACTACTACCTGACCACCAACGCTCAACCTCTTTTCGGCAAAGGTCAGGAAGGACTCAGACCAGACGACAATCAAACAAGAAGACGACGGAACTCGCTCACAAGGCTATTGAAATATCTTAGATGATACGTTACCGGCTTGCAAGATTCTGTTAGGAATCTTACTTGTTATATGAGACTTTTAATTTTTAGTTAGATTTAGTTTATTCTATTATAGTCTAGTAGTTATTAGTCTAGGTAATAAGTACGAAAATCCCAAAGTGATGAAATTAAAGGAATTACCGAAAAGGAGTCTTTAGTGTGTAATTAGGCGTAAATAGTACCAAGTACAGTCGTGTACAATTATGAAAATCAACGATTTTCTCATAAACTAGGCATAATCTTTTAACATAAACTATTATGGTTTGTGCAATATTTCAACATTTTAATTTTATTTGGAATCTATAAATTGCGATAAAATTACTTTTGAATTTCTTTCACAAAGTGTATACATATTTATGTCCACGACTGTACTTACAATCAGCCAACTTAGTGGTGAATCATTGTTAAGCTGGCTTCCCACGGTGCGTGATATTGCGGACGCACGCGCACCAGCCCGCACCACGCACCGTGGGGAGGGTCTCGTCCGTGGTCGCAGAGGACGTCTGTGGCGGTGCGCCGGTATCCGTCGCGAGGCGGTAACTTCAAAGGTGCGGTGTAATTAATACCACAGCCGCGGCTGCAGCGACGACACGTTCTCTTTCACTTTGCATTTTGAAATGAAGTTATCAAAAGATCTACACAGACCGACACGCACCGTTGGAAGAGCCCTGTCTGCGTGCGTTGCCGTCCGTGATCGTCGGCTGTGCGTGATGATCCGCAGAATCACGGACCGTGGGAAGCCAGCTTAATACGAATCCGTTATATTTACTTAACGCATAGCCTTTTCTGTGCTTAAGTAATTATTAATGACATCTATTAGTCAAACAATTGAGTTCATTTTTTATCTCTGGCAAATGGCTACCGTCATTAAATACCAGTAATTTGCTAATATAAGGCCATCTACGCTGAAGGTTGAAGACCTAAAAACATAAGAGTTACTTACACCTCTTTTTTAAATCCAAGTTTTATATTTTATTATGTCAAAGGTAACAAAAATGTCACAGTCATTGAATTATTACGCTGTCACAGTTTATTAATAAATCGAGTAGAATAAATAAAAACAAAACATACCATAATACTTTTATTATCCTTGTAAAATGCTTAACGTACATATTTACATTACAATGCTATAATTATCGTATGTATGTAGGTACACCATGGCAGAATAGTACCTAGATATAGTTAAATCAATTAACATAAAATACAATAATTTATAATAATATAACCATTGAATTATTACGCTTAGAACCGAAGTATCGAACAAAAATCATCGCGAAACGTAAGCCACTTGACAACCAATGTGTGCGGGAGTACCATATAATTACACTCGCTGACACGCACACAAGCGCACTAGTAATGTTGCAAGCTAAACGAAATTTTTCGGTAAAATTATCCTTCCGATTTCGCCTACTAGTGAAATTGGAAGTAAGTATTCATACAATGTACTAAATAGTTTAAAAGTTCTGCATCTTAGATAATGTATCATAGACACATGCCTGTTATTTATTTATTACTAGTTTAATGGTTATGTTTCATAGTACTTATGTCGGGTATTTTAACATAATAAACCGAGACAATGTGCAGAGCTATGAACGATCGTACAATTTGTAGCTTTGGTAATTATAGATTTCATAAGATAGGTTGTATAGAAAAAGAAGATTAAGTAGTATGTAGGTATTTAGGTAATTATCATTAACATACCTAATACATAAAAATGAAATTTTAAAAGCCTGTAAAATTAAGCTAGTTAATGAATTAAGTAAATTTAAGCAAATAGAAAAAGATGGTAACAATCATTGAATCTAAGAAACTATTACTATTAATAGTTTCGGAGATATGCGTGGACAAACATACATACACACACCTATGAAATTCAGTATATTTGTTTGGAAGACCTGATAGATATTCATACATATGTAAATATATAATAGTTCCAATAATATTACATACATACGTGTCAAATTGATCATATCCTTTTTTGAAGTCAAGTAAAGCCGAAGACGGGGCTTACAAGGAGAAACCTTAGCATATTTTGTTATAATACAATAAAGCGGAAATGTTTTTTGTTTGTTTGTTTAAACGGGTTAATCTCTGTAAAAAAAAACTACCTGTAAAACTACTACTGTTTAAAACTACCAGTCTGATTCGAAATTATTTCACTAATATGAAGCTACATTATTCCGAGTATTATAGGCTACTTATCCCAAGAAGCGGGTGAAACCGCGGGGGACAGTTAAGTTAGTCGCCTAGGTATCGGACTCACTTACTTTAATAATAACAAATGCAGTATCAATTACGTAAAACAACGCAAATTCGCACACACAAACAGCTGGCAACACTTCGCTCGAAATCTGAGTGAAGTATATTTATTTTTGAATTTTGTTATTTTAGATGAATTACGCAATAAAATTAGTGGCTTTCCTGTGGAATATTACATCAGGAATCTTATCTTCCTTCCCTGATGAATTATGACACAATTTTACTGCAGAAACCGTCATATTTATTATTTTTCTGAGAGCTGCACTCACTATAACGTCACTCAGTCCACTGACAGCGCGGCGGTCAAATGAAGCCATATATGGCTTCAATTGAATGTATTATTTTTCGCGCGTGTACTTTGTTTCTATGTATAATAATTCAATGAATATAACATTTATTTTAAATATATTTATTTCAGCTAAAATATATAACTGCAACTAAAACGTGGCAATCAATAGATAAATAAAAAAAGAATATTTATTTTTTAAAACCAACCGAGGAATAACTCCACAGATTAAAAATACAGAGACGGATTATATAAGAGTTGTCTTATTACGAAGCTGTAAGTAACAATCAAACACGCTTTTTGTTTTAATAATTTATAATATTGTTTTGAAACATCTACCCAAAGAATAGGCAAAGGTCTCGTCTCAGAAATAGTGCGTTCGAATTGGAGTGATGTCGTTTTTAACAGTTTCAAAATGGGCATTTTTGTTTATGCGTTCGAATTGGAAAATTTCAACAATTTTGCAACTTTTGCCACAAACGATATTTCCCAAATCGAACGATTAGATACAAAAATGACATTTCCATGCTGATCGCCTGCTTGTCACTTGTCTCAACCTACCTTTTTCCTTCAGTAAATCATTAAACAAAGTTAATCTAACAAATTATTCTCTTACCTGTTAGTATTTCTATAAAATTTTACAATAAAAATTAGAATTTTCGCTTCCCGTATGAATTTTCCGAAACTTATCTGTCAGATTCAAAGATGTCAAAATATGATCACAAACGACTCTGCCTCGGAGGTGGGTCAAAATTTGCAGTTCACGATGTCGTTTTTAACTGTTTCCAAGCAAAACGAACGGTGAACGAAAACAGTTCAAAACGCCAATTTCGCCCACAACTTTCCAAATCGAACGCCAGTTGTGATAGTTTTTGGCATTTTTGACTGTTATTTTTGCTGCCATACCCCAATTCGAACGCACCTTAAGTAAACCACAAGAACAGTCACTTGTTCGTCGTCCTATTCGACATCTTTGCTTTTTTGCTTTTTTGTAATATGCTAAATATACGTTTAATTAAAGTGCCAGGTCACTCTAATTAAACGTATATTTAGCTAATTCCTGGCTGTCATGATTTTTCTTTATGTACCCAAACTTTTCCGACCACCCACATACAGCTTAGGGTGTGTCCTATAAAAGCGAATGCAGCGCGCGGCTGCCGCATTCGAAGGACACAAATCGGCCGCGCGACTACTTTGGACATACCCAGAAATGTTTAAAATGTTCGCGGCAGTCATCCAAACAATGTCCAGGCACACCCTTGAATTCGGGTAATAAAGATCAAAATTGTATGACGCTGTTCAAATTTCATTTTGGCATAATTTCAGCTTGAAATATTCCGTCTTAAACCATACTGTGCTAACACTGAGCACTGACCTTAAGCCTAGTCCTAATGACACATGTATATGTAATGACGTCACCACACCATAGAGTCCAGGTGTGCCACATCACAGATACCTATGCTAAGTGGGCGAAGTGGTGTAGAACCGTTTCATAGTGGAATCGATGTCGACGACCGCGTTGCGAACGTCGTGCGTCGCCGAGCTTATCGTCTCAAACGTGTTCGCTAGACGTTCTATCGCTCGCGCCTGTCCAACAAACGCATTGAAATTAGGTTTAAAGTTATGTCAGGGGGTAATCAAACTTATAGCATGCTCGTGACTTCATTATATTTAGTTAGCGTTTAATAGTACAGTAATGAAAAAAAAATTTTTTTTATTTATTGTGTATAGGCCTGTATTAGACGCAATCTCACCATGGTAAGTGATGATGTGGCCGATGGTGGTAAACACACAAAGCCTAGGAGGAAGTGGCTCTCACACGGAGCTTTCGGAACGCACCGATAAATGTTTGGAGATAGATTTTCAACTTGAGGGTGGTAGCCAGCCAAGTGGGTACTACAAAGTATCCTACCACCGTTTTATGGTTTCCTCACGATGTTTTTCTTTACCGAAAGCTCAAACTCATTTTAGTATTCGAACCCGAGACCTTTGTTAAGTACCACTGAGCTATCATCGCCTAAAAATATAATTCAAACAAAATAGTTTCTTTGAAAAAAAAAAAAAAAAAAGTAGTTGCAAACAAGGTGCTTATGATGACCAGAATAGTACCTGCAGATGCGAGGAGTCGGCGAGCCGCTCCATCGCCTGCGCGGTGACGTGCGTCGCGTGCGCCAGCTGAGACATCGCCGACGCCTGCGAGCTCATCACCTTTACCTGACATCACAACCATACAAACAAAATCATTTATTTTTTAGAAGTAAAATTATAACCAATGACGCAAACCTGTATCATCAACCTATACAAACAGGGAAGTTATAAAGGAGTTTGGCATACTTCTCGGCCACCATTTATTTTTAAACGGTGATGCACTATGTATCCTATATGAATCAATTCGGGACACTCATAGCAAAAAAAAAACTAGGGTGTCTATTTCCTAAAACGTCACGTTCCAGAGTTATTTGCAAAAAAAGATCTCTTGTTGGTACTTGGTGAGAGATTTACAACATTAGTAGATATGTAATTATAGATATCTTTAATGGACACCAATATTTACACATACCAATTTCTCCATAATAGCCATTTGTCTCTCCTCCACATCAACAACAGGCTCTTCGAAAGCCAGCACGGGTTCTGATTCCACATGATTCTGGTCCATACTGTCTTCGTTGTAGAAGCTCTCCTCCAAAAAGTGAGACTCCTGTTTTACTGCACCACGGGACTCTGCAATAAATGTTTAATTAATAATAATTTATTTATTTCTTCAAATATGGTAGGTACAGAAGATGTTATAATTGAGGTGTTCAGCATATTCTATCTGTTCTAGGTGTAGAAATATTAAACATGATTATAAAATTATTATCAAACAAAACAAATCAATAAAGTCACTTGATCAAGTATATGGCAGCAACGTTGATGTTGGCCTCTGTTAGAATCATCATACTAATTCAATTCAATTCTTATTTATGGCTTTTGTGGAAATACCACCACAACTTCGCCAATGAATCATCATACTATTTATCATATTATTATAAATGCAACAGTGAGTTTTCGTGATTGTTACCTATTGATGCCTAAATGCCACAACCAATTGTAATGAAAGATGTTCGAAGGTTATTTTTTTTCAAATTGCGTCGCATTATTATATTCATCCCCTCCTATTCATCCATTGGGGAAACTCTTTATTTAACTCTATAATAGACTGTGCCCAATCGATGCATATAGGTTTTTTTTATCATCCGCCGCCATTCGCAAATACAAAATGTTGGTAAAAAAGTATGCCAAAATCTTCTAACTCCTCTCTCGGGGACAATGCTACTTTTTATCCCGGGAACACTGGTGGAAACAAGTAAAAAATTCACACAGTCCTGTAAGTACAATGGCAACTAGAAAATCTGTATGATGCTTGAATATAGATACAATGTTCTGACATTCCTTTTTTTATTTAATAAAATAACTTACTTCCACTATCAATAGCCAGGAATAGATCCCAAATTTTCTTTTCAATATTTGAGCACAAGTTGTTGGGATCACCACCACCTCCAAGCACCTTTGATCTAACTGTAGATTTTTTGTCTGCCCAATACTGTAACATTTAACACTTACTACAATTAGTCAAATATTTTTTTTATGAACCAAAAACCTTTCTTATGGTGCTAAACCCACAACAGACAAAAAGCAATCATATTCCTATTTTTTTCAGATATTACTAACTGTTTTTGCTATACCAAACTATAAATTAATCAACATTTGAATTTTGCCAACCCAATTGATTGATCATGACCAAGCCACCACAGTAAACAACCAAACTATTTCCTTTTATACTACATTATCGGATTATTCTGATGTTATATATATGCTATGTATTTACTTTGATCCAAGACTTCATAGGGCGGGTAGGTCCCGTAATATTATTAACAATCCTGGTCAACTTGAACCACAGTTTCTTGCTCTCGTCACGTCCTTCTAAGCCTCTTAGTTGTCCCAATGCTAGAGTTGGATGTTTCTCCATAAAATCTACTATTGCCATCACCTGCTCCAAGCTTGGACGAGACTGGAAGAAGAATTTTTTTTTTGTAAGTTAGCTCTTGATGCATGATAAGGGCTACTTTGATGCAAGTTATTTAGTCTCCTCATAGACAAGTCATGATGAGAACACTCTAGTTGGTCAAGCTACTGAAGATACAAGAAACAGCACAGTTATTGTTTCTATATGTTGGCCTCTTTTGTCAAATACTTCTTCACTATTTCAGGTCTTTACCAAGTAATGTTTCTTCTATCTATACACACATTGAATATACAATATTACATTACAGTAAATACTTCCGCATACCTAGTTTTAATCTTTTGAACTTATTTGGATCACTTTCCATTGATACTTCATTCAGGATTTTAGAGGAGAATAATAATTGCTTTTCTCACAAAAACCACTTTAATTTCGAGCACTGAGCACTTTATCAAGTGATAAGTTACAAGAATAAGTGAGTAGTACGGGTTATCCGTAAATAAATCGTCGAGTTCCCGTGTTTGGAGCCATTTCGTCAAAATCTTTAGTTTATAGTTTATACTTTTATCGAGTATTTACCGAGTACCAAGGTTCACTTACGGCTATAGAGCGATCGCTCATATTGAATAACAATTGATTAAGTATCGAAATTCAGCCACGACGAAATTACTGCATCACTTCCGAAGTTTCAATAAGTCAGCCTATACTTCATTTCCATTTCGAGTCCAATTCGGGTTTCACAAGTGCCCTTTTTTCACAAACAAAACGTCGATAGTAAATTACACGCACGACAACCATTGGTTGGGGCCAGTATTGCCAACTCGAATTTATAAAAAGGCGTAGGCCAGATTAGAAAAGTACGTAGAATTAGTAAAACTTGCATATTGAAAGTTCGTAGATCTACGTACTTTTTTTTAAATGAAATGAATAGACTAGGATAGGTAAAACATTATAAATATAATGTTTTATTATAACTAGTTGCGCCCCGCGGTTTCACTCGCGTATCCGAGGGATATCCTACCCTACCCTACCGTAAAGTTTTCATAAATTTCCTACGCAACTTTTTTTTTTCATGAAAACCTCCAGAATATTAAAAAACATAAAAAAATAATGAATGAAATCGGTAAAGTCTTTCTCAAATTACGGCGTGACAAGGGAAATAGGGATTCATTTTTATGTAAAAATGAAGTTCAATGTCATCTACTTGTTACCGTTATCCAGCTATATGGAATATTTTGGATATTCTTACGACAAAATTATAAAAAAAAGGTTCTTTTATATTGCACGGGTGTGTCCTATTAGTGATTCTGATTCAAGGAAAAAAAAATAGCCACGTAATTCCAATTCACCTTGTATATTTATTTAAATTATTTATTATCATCAGGCCACAGACTACCATCAGGCAAATTAAATTGGTACATATTTTTTTGAAATAGCTGAATGCACTGCTATTGGCAATGTTAATTTTTTTTGTGCAAATTTAGTTAATAAGGGAAATATTTGAGACGAATCTAATCAATTAAACAGAGAAGAAAGCTGAAAAATATCGGAATCATACAAATCGAAATATTTTAAGGGTTAGTTTCACTTGTTTACGACGCCATGAGACGTTTCGTTGTACACACTCACATGAGATAAGTCCGAGTCACAGCTCTATGGTTCTTGTTGTGTCGCAAGGTGAGTATTCAACGTGTGCGTTAGTATGAAATGGAATGTTTACTAGTTAACTATTTTCGCGAAGGTAGGTACTGGAAATTATGATCATTTAGCCTAATGAGTCACTTTATTTTGCAAATTTGAAGTTTTATAAAAAATACGTAGATTCTCAGACTGAAGTTCGTAGGTTTGCAGGAAAGGCCTAAAATACGTAGATCTTCGTAAAAAGACGTAGAGTTGGCAACGCTGATTGGGGCGTAGGCAAGTTAGGCTGCATTCCGAATTAATGATATAATCGCTGTAATCGATTTGAGCGTGCTTAAACCCGTACCGAATTGAGTAATGACAGATTACGTTGTCCCGTGAAACGTCATAGATGACGTCATGATATCCGCCATATTGCGCTCACACCGACCATGCCCTAAACTGATATCACCGTGAGCGCTGTCAAAAGTGACGGTTAATTATTGTGTTTTCGGCAGAAATTCTAATAAGATTCTTGGTTTTCTATTTGGCAAAGATACTTTTTATGATTTTATGAGAGAAAAATAATAAAGAACGCGAATATTCCTTTTTGCGAGTCAAATTAAAAAAGATCTAAGGAGTCCTAGCGCATTGTTAAATCAGATTTTAATTAAATTCTCAAATTTTCTGTTTTGAATACTGTGAGCGCGATAACGGGCGTTCCGAATTGTTAACAGTTCTTAGCTGTCAATATCGTGATATCTAACTCGGTACGCAAATTATTGCTGTGAGCACTGTGAGCGATATTATTTAATTCGGAATATAGCCTTAGTATCCCCTATAGTGGTCTGTGGGCAAGTTGGCAATGTTCGGCAGTGCTGCCAACTTTCATTTACAACAGATATATAAAAAAGATGGAATATGCTGATTATTATTCTCTTATCCGTTAGTAAAGTCATCCAAAAAAGAGTTAATTTATTGACGTATATTAATAACTTAATTAATTATTCAGCTGAAAATTTTAGGTTTTTTTTTAAATAAAGTGTAAGACTGGCAAGATTAACAATTTTTTCTTTATATCGAAGAAAACTCCTATTTTCTTCTAAAAAAATATATCCAGATTCTCCAAGGGATAGGATGGATGTTCAACACTATTCTTCTTATTTTATGTTTGGCAACTAAGTCCAAATTAGGGCTAATTTCTGCCAGTGTCGAGTTATATTATACTTTCCAGACACAATAAATCACTTTCACATTGTCCATAAAAGTCATGTTTTACTACAGTGGTGGTCATTTTACTAAAACTCTTCACGGACTTTTTGAGACAAATTGATACACATAATTCATTTCATTTCACTTCACTGGTGCACATGTATGATCTTTATTGTGTAAAATAACACCAAAAATACACAATAAAACTCAAAATACACAATTAATAAAAATGAAAACGTTACGTCATTTTGCAAGTTCCCGCCAAAAAATCCCTATTCTTCTTCATAGTTTTGTATTATGGCAACCAAACCCTTTTAGGATATGCCAATATCAAGTTATATTTATTTAATCCATTTGTGATAAAGAATATGAATATGATTGTAAGTGAACTGAAAATGACTATGTAGGAACATGGTATATACTGTAGTCTTTGGGAACATGAATGTGATCTTTGAAGCCATTTAACTGAATTAATTGAAATGGTGGTCTTTCTACTAAAACTTTTCATGGAACGTTTTGAGACAACTTGTAACATCACGATATAAGTACGTAATTCGTTTCATTTCAATTTTCACTTCACTGGTGCACATAGATTGATATATATTGAATAAAACATCACCAATATTAAGCACGCTCAAATCGATTACAGCGATATGCAGTCTTAGCATCTCTACTAACTAATCTACTACACAACTACACAACTGTGGTGGTGTGTGATGTGAACGATATATTTAATACTCTTCTTTGGATGTGAATGAATGTGATTTGGTCTGTGATGTGATTCATTCAAGTATCCCCTATAGTGGTCTGTGGATTCATTCGATCGATCAAACCAATCAATCACTTTGTTTTTTTTACACAAAATGAGTTTCGAAGTTTAAATGGAAATACTATTCTGTATTTTGTGATATTCTTATTTATTTACACATGCTAAAAATTCTAACTAATGAGCACACACACACCTATATTATCATCATAAATAAACCTCTTAAAACCTCTGGGAGAGATATACTTACCGCCTGGCGCGAATGCGAATGTTTGAATAGCGGAGAACTATTCGGAAATGTCCAAAATATAAGCTGAACTAACGAGAAAAACTTTCAATAATGTCCAATTCCGTTAACATATCAATCGAAGCTCCTATAGAAAACCAAATTCAGGAGATAACCTACGATGGCCAGGAGATATACCAAGCGTAAGTAGATGATACTCATTTGGTAATGATATAGGTATCCTACCTTCTAGTCCTACTAATATTATGGGTGTAAAAGTGTACAAGTTACTCACTAATATTATAGTGAGTAACTAGCACACCTACTTCATAACTTGACAAATATATAAGGCTTACCAAAGGGCTTACCATTGAATAGGATATAACTCTTATCATCGGAAAACATTGGAACAGAAAAGTTGATAGATCTAAGTAGGAATGGGTATGGCTGCAATTTTTTTTCTTATTATTTCATTAGATTATATTTTGTCTAATTTGCAAAATTAATGTTTCTGGGATATAATAAGCATCTTTGTGCTCATTGCATTCATTATTAATTACAGGCCCCTGTCTATGTCAGAGAATCTCAGTAGATTAGCTCAAAAGATAGACTTCTCAAAGTCTGAAGATGAATACTGTACCATTAAAAAGGAAGGCGAAAGTAGTTCTGAAATCAAATCTGAAGATGAAAATAAGGAGCCAGGATATCAGTCAAGTCTGTGGCCATGGGACTCTGTGAGGAATAAGCTTAAGAATGCATTGACTGAGGTCTGTGTGCTGGCAGATGTACTGAGCATTGCTAAAGAGAAAAGGTATATGGTGAGTAGAGTAAATAACTTTGTATACCTATTTATTGTTTACTGTGACTTTTAAACATCTTTCAAGTTATCAAATCTAAGAGAAGCTTAATAAGCTTAAGAAGAAGAATATAGAGGCGTTAGGAGTTTAGTTCATTTGAGAATCATTTTTAACTGAATTAAAATATGAATGATTATAATTGATATTATTGACAATATTAAAATATAACATGTAACACACCTAGGGTAGGTGGATATAGGATTTTTATTTTTGTGGCGAATATCTTCAAAAAGATACCCAACTACACGTATGGGGTAAAACCAGGTGAAAAGTCAGATTTTAATACATTAAAATCACCCTGGTGGCATAACTTGAATTATAAAATAAATAAAAATAAAATAGCCTTTATTTTTAGAACCTTATATTACATATACCTAAAAAGAACTGTCCTTAGAAACTTTCTTAAACTGTACCAATCAATTTCAGGTTTTAGACCCAGTGCAACCAGAGCAAGTAGAGAATCGGCCCATGGTCCAAGTTTATGGACGTAAAAAAGCCCTGAGTGCTGCTGCAGCTGTCCTCCTTGCTGGCGTAGAACGCCTCAAAGCCAGTGAAACCATGAGGATGACACGGAATATGCCAGACTTCCATATAGATCTATTGAGATTGAGACAAAATTGGAGGTTAAAGAAGGTGTCAAATACAATAGTAGGGGATTTGAGCTACCGTACAGCTGGCTCCAAGTTCAGTCAAACTGGGGTATTTGAGGTATGTTAGGTTGTGGGAGTATCTATTTATATGGGTAAAAGAACCAGACAGATTTAACTTACCAAGAACTTTATCAACCTTATAACAAAAAGTTGATGGGTTAAAATCCTACAGAGCTTTTTGTGAAGGAGAAAATTGTGAGGAAATCATAGCATAGCGGCAATCTACAAGTTGACAATCTATTGTCAACTCATTAAATAACCTAAAGGTATGTTTACTCTGAGGTTATCAACCTTTTGGCAGCCATTTACGATCAGGTGGACTGCCTGAGATAACTTTTATCCTGGAAAATATTAATTCTGATAGAACAGAAGCTGGGTGCACATGTTTTCATATCTTCTTGGTCTTAAAGGCAACAAAATCCTTTTTATTATTACATTATTTGTGCCATTGTCGAGTTATATAAGTTATAGCCTTAGTATTTCACTTCACTGGTACACATGGATTGATCTTTATTGGATAAAACACCACCATAAAATGCAATAAATCTCAAAATACTGAATCTATAAAAATTAAACAAAACACAACCCGCCAAAAAGTTCATTTGTATTTGTGATCCAGGTAACAAAAGCACCAGAAGAGCAAATAGCACAAGCGATGAGCTTGAACGCGTCCGGGCCAACTCCGTCCGCTCTACGTGTCACAGTACCGCCAGAGTTGCAGGGCGTAGCATTCATCTCTGTACTGTGTCAGAAAGGTAATGCAACATATGGATGGAGTAAGTCATATATGTAGGGAATATGTGTGTATTGTTTCCCTACTTTATAATTCACTGTATCAAAACATACTTTTTTATGCCAATATTTGCTTGATTTCCATCAGAAATGTGATTATGAGGATGTGTTTAAAGACACCAATAGGACTGCTTCAAATAAAGCAATCTGTATTGGCTAAAACTCTGTTGGAGACGCAACCTAAGGCTTTCTTTTCTTAGGAGACACGTTTCAACTCTTCCTCACACAACTTTTGTTCTTTCCTCACACAAATTTCGTTCTTTCCTCACACTATTTGTAACTATTCTCTTAAATATCTTTTATGTCTTCCCGCTTTTCTAATTCTAACCTTCATACTAAAAACGAAAAATACACACATGATTCCTTACCTACCAAGCAATATAGACATTAAACACATTATAAAAACTAACTAAGAACTCCTATTCCAGAACAAGAAGACGTAGTAACAGCAACGCTAAGTTCCTCTGCACTAAACTGCCCCGGGACCCTCCCAGGAGATGGGGCAGAACTCCATTGGCAGCAGAAGCTGGAAGCAGCTCAGAATGTACTGTTCTGTAAGGAGCTCTTTGCGAGATTAGCTGCTGAAGCTGTTCAGCTGGATGCGTCTATACCTCATATGGTTGTTGGCAATCAGATTATGGCAACGGTAAGTAAAGGGTCATTAGGGAAATTCAATTCAAAAATTCAAAAATCATTTATTCAAATAGACCTTCGCAGGCACTTATGAAAAGTCTGACTCTAATACCGGTTCGGAAGGTTGCATTTGCTGAGAAGAGCCGGCAATAAACTCAGCAATTACTCTTTTCAAAACAAGCTTAGATTCATCACATAATATTTACATTCTAATCGCATTGAAAACAATTGCGTACCCCGGCGCGGCGGCAAAATTACAAAGAAGACTGAATAAATATTTAATAAGTAAATAAATAGCAAACTTAAGCAGACCAGCCCCCACAAGCAGCACCTGTTCACAAGTATGACGCGTGTGGCAGCCATCGCCCTCCTCGCCATATTGAATATCGAAACGAAGTAATAGTGATATTTTACCACAGTCCGCACTCTAGTCATAAGAAATGTAGATAAAAACTGCAAAGTGCACTATAATACTATAAATGCGAATGTGAATTTGTTTGTTACGCTTTAACACCCTTAACTACTCAACCGATCATGATGAAATTTGGCATGCAATAAGCCTATGGTATAGAGAACATAGGCTACTTTTTATCCCGGGAACGCGGATGAAACCGCGCGGGTCAGCTGGTTTATATGTAATAAACTATAGTGAACTACATTATTTATAACTTAACAATAGATTTATTTTTTGTAATACAGGTCTTACCCGGTATCCAACTGCTAATCGGCCTCTGCCACAACAATGGACAAAACAATACAAATAACAGCCCAGAGGGTGTTAAGGTAAGCTACAATGGTAAATTAATAAAATTTAATTAGTAAAAAACCTTAAAAATACCCCATAGGTAGTAATAGACTATTTACCATATAATGTTCTTGCATCTCTATAAAAATCTGTTGCTGCAATTTTTTTACTTGGTGCAAAGTCACAAGCATGAAACTTATGAAACATGAACTGATGTCTTGAGTCTGGGTGTAATTATGTATATTATGTATGTATTTACAAACAAAAAGTAGTATATGTATTATATTTTTTTTTTAAATTCATTTATTCAAAATAGTGAAAAAAAAAGTACAACAAAGTATTAAAAACCACACAACGCAAACCTCAATGGGTTTATCTGTGTGTGGCGAGGACGTTCGTTCGCATAGTTATGTAATTTTTTTTTTTTTAAAAAAAAAGTTAGTTACTTAATTTATTTAGGTAAAAACATTTCAGTTTGCGCTTCACAACGTTATGTTTGATATCCTTATTGTTAAACATATCTACAATGTTATTAGGTAGCTCATTTAGCAACATTGGTAGCAAGTAGTCGGCGGTTCTTGTTCCGTACAAGTTATTATATTTTGGTAATACATATTTACTATTTATATTTGCTCGTAAGCGCTCAGGTCGTTTACATATTTTGAGTGATTCTGAGGCGGCGTTTTGGCTTAGAACATAAAATTTTGTTTTATCAAAAACGTTCATAACGTTACAATATTTGTACAAGCTATCTTCGTCATCCTTACATTTATTTTTGATGTGTTTTGGCACAATACTCTTTAGCATTCTTGTTTGCAAGTTTAGAATATCGTTTACATGTGTTTTATAGGTCAAACCATAGCTATTTAGGCCATAACCGACGACAGAATCGGCCAGAGCCAAGTAAATAAGTTTTAAAGTTTTGAACGGCAACTTATATTTTAAGCAAGTTAATTTGCACAGTATGGATCGAAGTTTAGCACACACGTGATTTATATGTTGTTTCCAGCTAAATCTGTTGTCAATTATGAGCCCGATGTACATGTGTTGTTCAACAAATTCGATAGGTTCACAAGCGCAATTTTGGTTAGAGCTAATATTGTGCATACATAAATGTTCGTGAGCTATAATAAGAGGCACAGCAGAGGCACGGTTGTGACTCGAGTGAATATGAATAGCTTTGGTCTTTTGCGCATTTAGTACTAGCCCGACATCGTGCGCCCATTGACTTAATAAATTAAAGTTATTTTGTAGAATCATCTGCGCCTCAATCAGACTTTCATCCGCCACCATCAGACATGTGTCATCCGCAAATTGGTACACCGAACCATTCCTTATTACATTACACATGTCATTCACGTAGACCAAATATTCAGTCGGGCCCAGGATCGAACCCTGTGCCGTGCCTTTGTCTGTTTCTATCTTGTCACTCATATCTTTTCCTATTTTTACAGTTGTATATCTGTTTTTATGATAGTTCTTTAACAATTCTAAAGCCGGTCCACGAATGCCATTTTGGTGTAATTTATCAAATAGGGTAGTGAATTTTAGGGTGTCAAAAGCTTTACTGAAGTCTATAAATATAACCAACACATGTTTCCTATTATTTAGATGTCTGTTTACTTCATCAGTGAATTTGCCTAATAACTGTGTGGCACTTTTATTTTTTTGAAAACCAAATTGATTACTGTTTATGATGTTATTAGCATGAAGAAATGTATTAATCTCATTACTCAGAAATCTTTCTATTATCTTGTCTATACACGACAGTATAGTTATGGGTCGGTAATTATTGTAATCAGTTTGGTTACCTTTTTTATATATTGGCCGTACTATGCCTATTTTCAGCATCTCCGGGTAAGTGGATGTGGTAAGGCATCGATTGATTAAGTGAGTGATAACCGGCACGATTGCTGTACAAATCTTTTTTATATCTTTGACCGAGATTTGGTCATAACCTGGACTTTTTTTATCATTTAAAGTTTTTATTATGCGTTCAATATCCTGATCCCTAGCTTTTTTTATTCGTATAGATTTATCATAGTTGTTTTGGTATGTTTTATCTGTTATTAAAGGGGTATCGCATGTGGTGCATACACTATCTATGTTTTTTTTGAATTCATTCGCGAAATTGGTCGCTAATTGTACATTATCAAGTTTGAAAGCCTTTATTAATATATCATCTATGCATTTAGTCACCCTTCCGCATAGTTTATTAATTAATTCCCAGATTTTCCTCGTATTATTAAAATTGTTGCAAACCTCTTCTTTTATATGCTTATTTCTTAAAAACTGTGCATAGTGATTCGTTCAGAATCAGGTTTGATCAGTTATCTGGTTTCCATAGTACAAGCTCTGCTTAGTTTGGGATCAGATGACCGTGTGTGAGGAATGTCCTAGGATATTTATTTATTTATGAAAGTGCAATAAGCTAATATTAGAGAATTTGTTACTGAAAACACCTCTATTGTATGAAATTTCGAGTTTGAGATAAATTCCATGCCAAAGAGCATAATAACAATGTTCGGAGTTACACAACCGAACAGCTCATCAATAATTTTATGCACCTAATGCATCTTTTACACGCGTACATTTTGTACGCCTAATTTAAGGTAGTACGCGGTTCACCTCCATCGAACCAACACCAAACCATTTAAAATATCGCGTATTCAATAACCATTTCTATAACCATTTAGTAACCAGTAGTTTGTCATAGTTAATTATTAGTGTTTAGCCATACCATTTTATATAAAACCATTTAATTTAAGTCTACCATTTCGTGTATTAGTTCGTGTGTGTTAGTTTCTAATAAACCATTTTTAAACCAGACTATTTCTAAATTACCAACATTACCCTAACCAAGAAGGAGTCTAAGCGCCGAGACAAACTTCTACAAACAACTATATTTAAAAATGTAGATTATACGGTGCTAACGTAAATTTATGGAATAATAATAATAATAGCCTTTTATGAAATAAATAATTGTTGTTTACATGTTTTTCTAATATTAAGATTTACCCACTTACTCATAAAGTGCTATTTAACTAATATACTGATTAAATGGTCACATTATTTGACAATGACTATAGAGTGACGAGTGACGTTATTTACTTGACCCTGTAAACAGTATATTAGTTAAATAACGCTTTATGAGTAAGGGGGTAAATGTTTAAATATCAACAATAAAATGTGCCTCGACATCCCTGTCCGTTTGCTTTTTTTTGGCAAATGCCTCCTCCATTTGCTTCCATTATTCTATGTTACTTGTTGTCCTTTATTTCGGTGTGTATAGTTGGTATTAAGAGAGCGTACACTAAGCTTGTATGCACATTACAGCCAGAAGGCGCGGCGGGTAAGTCTGACCACGACCACGTGCTGGAGCACTCGCTGCACCAGCTGCTGCGGGCCGTGCACCACGCCAACACGCATCACCCCTTCCCGCACCCCGCTACCGGGCCCCTAGGACCCTCCAAGAGAAGGTGCCTCGCTGGTAATTACACAAAAAAAAAAAAACAACAGGCGATGATAGATCAAGGAGCCTACAATGAGCTTGAGCTTTCGGTGAGGAAACCATAACACGGTGGTGGGGTACTCTGTAGTACAGTAGTACCCAACTGATAAGGCGCGTCATGAATCTTCGGTCGCACAGAAAAGAAAGTATCCCCGAAGATTAATGAAAGAATGCTTAAACTTACAATCAACCTTAGATCACTAATATACGTTTCATAATACACTGCAGCTGTTAGTTCCGTCTCACTGGCAAATCACGTCATTCCGCACTATTACACTCCAATAGTATTTCCCGCATTTGAAAATGTATCTTCCGCGCAGGTACATCGGTAAGCCATATCACTTGGGGTTGGCTGGCTGGCTACCACCCTCAAGTTGAAAATCTGTCGCTAAGCTAGCCGATGTGTTCTGACAGCTGCACTTGAGAGCCAGTTCCTTCTAGGCTTTGTGTGGTTACCACCTTCGGCCACATCATCACTTACCATGGTGAGATTGTGGTCACACACAGGCCTATACCAAGGGTTTTACCAATGTGTTGCCGATCGATACTGAGGGAAAACTGTAATGGGTAGGTCATGCTAATAGTCTGCAGTAGAAACGTCAATTAGTCTTTACCAGTTGTGCACTAATGATTTATTGACAACTACTGTTTTTACATGGCCAGTTTTATGTTTGGCCAGTTGGTGCGGTTGGTTAAGATTTCACCTATGGCGCCGCAGGTCGTGGGTTCGATTCCCGCACAGGACATGCATTTGTGTACATAAACATATCTGTATGTCCTGTGGCTGGGTGTAATTATGTATATTAAGTATGTATTTACAAACAAAAAGTAGTATTTGTATTATATCAGTTATCTGGTTTCCATAGTACAAGCTCTGCTTAGTTTGGTATCAGATGACCGTGTGTGAGGAATTTCAAGAATATGTTCTGAACAACTTTGTTATAACATTCCAAATAAAATTCAAGACATTATAAAGTATGGACTCAGTATGTCTCGAAAACCTTTGCAAAGGTTGAGGTTTACATGTATATGGGTAATCTAGAACGTAGGTGGGATAAAGCTGCAATGAAAATTCAATATTTTGTCTGTAGGGCCTATGGCAGCGGATCGCTATGAGCTATTGGACATGAGCAAAGAACAATCATTATTAGAGCAAATTATACAACAAGCGCAACACTTCTTCATGCGCCGCCGCAGCGAATATGTACTGGATACAATTGCTAAGGAGGTAAGCATTTATGAAGATAATTTTAAGATACCCCGCCGTGGTTTTCCCATTGGAGTACAGCATGGGGTTCTTCAAAAAGGGTGTGAAGAGATTTCTTCAGGGTCGGTAACGCGCGAGTGATGCCCCCGGTGTTGCAAGCGTCCATAGGCTACGGTAACTGCTTACCAGCAGGCGAGCCGTATGCTTGTTAGACTACTAAGTTAGATAAGCATACAGCCTGCCTATTGGTAAGCAGTTACCAATAAACACCTTCAACGGTAGGTAATGGTATCACTTGCGTGGCTGAACCTGAAAACATCTGTAAATACCATAGAGATACAATGTTAATAGAGTGAAGAAGAAGAAAAGCTGAAGAAATGCGCGTTCATAGTCTGAATGATTAAATCTAAATACATATAATTAATGCCAATTTCTCGTTTTCGCAATATTTTTACTGAGAACAAATTATTATCACACCTTTGTATGAAATTTCGAGCTTGGGCCACATTCAATGCCGGTGAGTGTATATGCAAACTGCTCAATGCTTTCACTCTATTCATATTCTTACTCTATGGTCTCCCTAATTGAAGAAACCCATGGACCCATGTCCCTGTACTCCATTGGGGTACGGTGGGTAGCTTGTTAAACAACCTGAGCATCCGCGGTAGAAATCTTTGAAAAATTTTGCAGGTCACAATGCGTCAAAACCACTAATAGGCCCCAATTTTTTATCGCCAATCTGTTAGTGTTTATTATAGTATAACAAGTTACTAATCCACCATGTTTTCAGGTGAAAGATCCTCTGATTGTATCACACTGGAATGCATTGAACAGTCCCACGCAGTCATGTGTGAAAATCAACATCATGGCTTATGGGTATGTATTGTTTCAAGGAGATATTGATAAAAAAAAGGTTTTGAATGTCTTTCAATGTAGAGATAACATTACCCCACCGACATTTGTAAATTAAATATGTATATTGTGTTGACTCGACTGTTTCAAAATTAGACAACTTCCACAATACAATGGTAGAGCCAGAGAACTTACAAAAGAGCTATTAAAATGTATACTGAGTTTAATAGGGCTGAACTTTGGCAGATGAAATCCGTATTTAATCAAAAATAAATATTTAAGATTATAATTTTGACACCGAATTTCAGGAAAACTCCCAGTGGCACCTTGGACACTGCGGAGGATAAAGGGGCGTCTAAACGGGCTATATTTTACGACAATTTGTGGCTGCAATACTGTGGCCGGCAACATTGCTAGCAATACCAGCCACACTATGCAATATTTTAAGGATGGCCCGGCATTATAGCCACATATTTTTTGGTATGTCAAAATGTTTTTATGTGTAGCCGGCGTGTGGCCGAACGATCGCCTCGCAATCGAAAATACTGCAATATATCTGGGCCATCTATATTGTTGTTCTGTTTTACTGTATATGCGCGTCCCTTTCTCCCTGCGACGTGAAGTACTTTGCGTTTCACTTTCTGCGCGACGTGAAGAGTGCTGTACTTAGGTAGGGTCGAATCCACATTCGTGTCCTTTTTTTTCGTTTTTCTGCCAAAAACAATGTAAGCGGCTGCGATGAGCGTCATTTCGTCGGCCATTGTTGCTGGATTGTGTGGCTCATTAAAGGGTTCTGAATCAAAGGCCATACTATTGCAGCCATATTTCAACATGTTGCCTGCAATTGATTGCTCAGCCATAAAATGCACTAAAATGTTTTTTTGATGGCTGGGCAATGTTTGCCAATAATTGCAGCCACAAATTGTCGTAAAATATGGCCCGTTTAGATGTACCTTTAGAGCTAGTTTGGCAATAAACTGGACCTGAACCGCTACCTAACAGCCCTTCCTGCCTCACATTTAGCTTGTTAATTATGAGCCTTATGACTAAGTACAGCAGCAGAAGCACAATTAAATAAATATTTACTCAAGTACTTGTTTTGTCCCCCTTTTTGTAGTATAACTCAGTATACAAACGAGGAAAACTATTGTCTCTATACGAAATAAAGATAACACATTAAGGTGACCTATACCTATAGAAAATTGACCTTATTTACATGTATGTGTTGTGTATAGGTACGATGCGGTGTGTCGCACTTCGCTAGTAGTACATGTCGGCGAGAAGACACTCAAGTGCATCTGTCGCGACGGCAAAGTAAGGCATCTATCCTACGAACTGCAAGAACTACGGGATCTCATATATTGTCAGGTACTTATATTATATATTTTCCTTATAACGCGATATTATTATCTATTTAGGTAGGTATAGTCAGAATAGTATACTATAAATAAATACATAATTCTTGATCATTGACATACTAACAAAAGCCTAACTTAACCAACTTAACAGCATGATTATCACTTTGCCTTAGAAGTCACCATAAATAGATAAGTAACAATGATAATTATAATGTAGTGTGTAAATATTAACAGGGATTTATATTTGACTACATTTTCCTTATGATTTTGGGGTCAACAATCATCGAAATGCCAATCGGCGTTGGTTAGTCTGACGTCATCAACCAGTTATAATTTTAGAACCCACCTAATCTGATATTTTTATCCAGATATATCAGCATCAAATGACGGCGGTGCAAGCAGTGGGCCGGTGTATGGGTTGGCAGCTCCTAGCCAGCAGTTCTCACTTGGGTTCCGGACCAGTTGAGCCTCTTGGGAACGCATCCTCATGTCTCCTTGCTTCTCCTAATGGTAGGTTTGCCAGTCTTTTCTTTTTTATGATTAAAATCCAATTTATATTTTCTACTTTTGCAATGTGATTTAGATTATTCTTACTAATTTGTATATCTTTTTTCAGGTGACAGAATGATAGCAATAAGGTGTGAGCCCTCAGTTGGAATCCAAGTGTTCATTGCTCAATCACCAAGAAAGGACTTCTTTTCCAGTGAACTTGTGCAAGATAAGAAGTGGGAAAATCTAGGGGGAGCATTCAAAGAAATTAAATTAGATAAAATGGAAGGAAAGAACTTCCTGAATAAAATGGAATTACTCATGGCATGTCTGAGTAGCCCCTCATAAATATATACTACATACCTATTTATCTTTAGGAATAAGAATAATTTGTGATGTCATGTTATACCGACATAATAAAACATTTCAATTGAAGTTATCATATTTTATTTATATGTAAGGAAACTTAGCAATTAGGGTACTTAGGTAGAATGTTAAATAATCACTGAAGATTGTTCTTGCATTTATCTCTCGATGAATTAGTAGACTTGAGATAAGAATTTTCCAAGGAACTGAAACAAAATACAAAAATTATAATATTAATACTAGTATCTACACATTAGTAACTGAACTACAGATTATATCAGCCACCTAAACAAATAAGGGACAAATCTGTACTACAAGCATTTTTAGCTTTATGAATTGAAAGGTGTTTAAATATCAAATCTAATAGGTACATAATTTATAGTGGGTTTGAATAAGCTATGTCATTATACCAGACTACATAATATAACCTTCAAGATTTTTAGGTTATGTAGCATAAAACATGGTACATGTTTTTAAAATAGCATCATTTATAAATGTGACTTATATTCATGAATAGCAAGAAATTACTTAGCTGTTAATCAAACTACATTATAGCTAAATAGGTAAATCATTACCGCTATACCACTAGGATAATTTTCAGCAATTCATCAACTCTTTCTGAGTACAGAAATTCAGATACATGGCTAGATAGCCATTGATTGACAAGAACACAAGATACAAGCCAATAAATACTTCATTGAATACAAAATGAACCAACGTTGGTAAAACAGACCCGGTAATTAAATAAACATGTTACCTGTAATTCCTTGAGACATCAATGGAACTCCTCTAAGCATTAACCCCCAGTGTTTACTAGACATTGAATTTTAACACTTGAAAGGCTTCAGATAACGATAACACTAATACCTAATTATGAACTAAAACTAAATTAATACCGGGACAGCGGCGACCTAGACCTGAAACCACCACCGCCACCGCCGCCGCCGCCACCGCCACTTGATCCATAACCGTCTCCCTGGCTGTTGCGATTGTACGGCCGGCCACCTCCACCACCGTAAGAGTTAAAGGATCTGTTGCCGCCGGGAGCGCCACCGAAGGAACGACCTCTGAAGCCACCGCCGCCTCCACCACCGCCGCCGCCGCGACCGCCTCTAAAGTTACCGCCCCCCCTACGAGGACCGTCTCGTTTTCTAGAAATCTCTACTTTTAAGGTCGCGCCTAACATCTCGAAACCATTCATCGCGCTACACGCATCTTCCGCCTCCTGCAAGTTTTCAAATTCTATGAACGCAAAACCTGGGGGATTAAGCGCTACCCAAACTGAGTTCAGCTTTCCATATTTATCGAATTCTCTCTCTAGGTCTTCCTTCTTGATACCCTCTACGAGTCCACCGACGTAGACGCGGGTCCCACCAGAGCTCATGATTGTTTGATATCTAAAATAAAAACGAAATTATCAAAATTATGTTTTACACAGGTATATTCTTCGGCACAACACCGAATTACGGTTAACAATATGCGAAATTACGACTCAAACATACTATCAGAGATAAATATATAAATACAATGAAGAAAACAAAATGTCGCCACCGCAGTAATGCCACGCCACGCCAACATTCGCCTTTCTGTCAATTAAACGATATGAAAATGAAATACTTACTTGTTTTAAAGTTATAAGGAAGTTATTCTATGATAAATAGCTCACAATTATCAATATAAACTATTTTTATTAATTTTAATAAAATAAAATAACCAAGACAAAAATTGGGTCGATGAAATTTACGAGTCAGTGAACGAATGGATCAAGAAATTCAAGAACGAAAGGAATGAATGGTTTACGACAGGAAGCATGAAATGGCGGTAACGCAGTGTTGCTACTATAATTATAATACCCTAACTTTTTAAAATAGATGTTTAAGTATTTTTATTACTATATTTTATTATTTTTAGTGCTATAATAATTAAAATATTATGTTTTTATTGACTGAGTAACGCAAAATATGTTTTTCTATTTATTTTATAGAAGTGACTAAACGGAAGTAACGTGAGAATTAATGGATGCACAACCATGTTATATTGAGTCTATGCCAATTCTATCTATTTGTGTATGTAGTAGTGTGCGCGCACGGATGTGACGACATGAGGTAAGAGGAGGCTTTTGAATGAGTGAGTGAGTGAGGTTGAAGTACGAGGGAGGGCAGGGAGGAGGCAACTACGCGACCGACCGACACGGGACGGGACGAGACGACCGAAACCGGCCAAACAACTTTATTCAACGGTCGTGCGGTAGCGCGCATTTTCGCTTGTTTTCTTCGTGATATTTAGCCCCACCTTTGTTTCGTTATGAATTGTTTTGATTCAAACTTCATAATTACAACAAGAACCGCTTATTATTTATAACTTTAATGTTCAATTACCATGTTCCTTGCTCATATAGTGAGACAATATACCTGTGCGATGTTTGGATAGGTGTTGAAATTGTTCGCAGGCAGGTGAGGAGCGTTACTAAAAGTGAAATGAATATTTTTGTGTTCAGTTAGTGAAAAATGGAGTGTTCTAAAGATATGGGGGTTCAGAAAAGACACAGTCAGTTCAGCGACACGAAATATAAGTGGAGGACGGTGTTTGTTTTGGTGGTATTGTGTTTGTGTGAGTGTAAAGGACAAGAGTTAGAAGGGAGGGACCCTTACTTGCTGAACAAGTCTCTAGGACTGACTGAGTTGCCGGGTGGAGTGTTAGCGGGTGGTCGGACTGTGTGGAAACTGGATGGGAGTCCGTATCTGTTGAGGGATGATCTCCTGGTAGAGAGAGACGCAGAGCTGATAGTGGAGCCAGGAGTTGAGGTTCGATTCGCGCCTATGATCGGAGTAACGGTGCGGGGAAAGTTTGTGGCCGTGGTAAGTAAATATAATTTTGTCTATTCAGTAAACGCTGTCACCTTTCCTGGAGTTCCTTGACCTATCAGAATCTATCACTATACTTAGACTATCCTTGTTTGCATTACTACCTATATGTACCTAGGTACGTCTATATATATTACTAGGCAGTAGCTACCTAAGTTACGACTTCATAAAATATATTCCCACTATGATAATAATATAGATGTCTAGGTAAAGTCTACGTAGCTGTAGTTGGCACCTGTATAGTGTCTAGATAGCTTGTACAATTCCTGTTTTGTAAATATAGTAATTCCATGAAAAATTCTTTAAAGCTTGAGTAGGTAGGTACAAATTGTACTCACTCAGTCATTATGAAGTACCTACCTAGGTACCTATATTGTGAAAGAGCACTTGTCGATTAATACTTGAACGTTGCTTTATAACTTGTTTCGTATTTATTAATCAGTCCTGAGTTCGAATCGGATTCTGATTGGAGACACTTAATAACAAGACCTTATTAGCATTTTTCCTGGGATAATGGGAGTAGAAATCACAAAACAGTAGTTGGAATTCCAAGTACCTAACTATAAGTAGGTTCTCCTTAAATCTGATAATGCTCAGTTTTGTCCTTTACTGGTTTTCTGAGCATTCTCTTACTCTTCAGCTTTCGTTTGTCCCATCCGTTAGCCTCAATACCAATTTATTTTAGGTTTACCTTGATTTCCTATAGTCCTGTAGTTAACAGTTCCTAGAAATGCTCCTCATTAAAGAAAGGAGTCATGCCGGACTCAAAATTCAACACGTGCTGAAATTCCGTAAAAAAACTAGAAGATTGGAACCACACAATTACTAATCACGCTAGCCTAAGATCGATAGCAAGTACCTACCTGATAAAAGTCCACAATTCCTTGATAACGGCACGTACAAGCCTAGATAACGTGAACCATTCACCTGCAATATTGATTTGTTCACCTGCTTATGTGTTTGGAGTAAATATTGTCACAAATAAGTATTCAAATTGCGATAAAAAATATTTGCATAAACTCTTTATTAAGTACCTCATGTAATACTTATCTAATTTATTGGAAGAAATGAGAGAGACATTTTTTTTCCGTAAATAATCTTATTGCAAAAGGCTTTTACCAATCAAAAAATTCCAATTAGATAAATATCTTCCAAATACTAAAGCCGTGAGAAAAAAATTCGACACTGTTGCACCATTATCATGCAAGAACAAAATAGCCTTTTTGGCGCACCAAACATCCTTTAAATTCCGCGGAAATCAATCAAATTGCTGAGGCAATGATCCTGTAATCTTTTCACTAAATACTCATATTCATGAAAGAGATTCATATGCTATGAATCATGTCATAAATTACGATGTTGAACACGTGTTAATGGAGGCAGCTGATGCGATGAAGGGTGCCGGCACCTGACCCGAACCGACCCGAGCTCGACCCGACATCCGCTAATTCAATCATGGACAAATCACTTGATGACCCGGCCTTGTTTTAGAGATATATGCCTTCCTCGGACGTGCTAAATCTTCACCTAGTTGAAATAATATACCTGGGGTGAGGTTCCCGTGTTAAAAACCAGTTATAAATGTCAAAGCCAACAATGAAAAGATCGTCGATTTACAGGTTTTGAATCATGATTGTATGTATTGGGGTAAATTGGCAGAGATCACAGCTAACTTGGAGTTGTTAGAGGCAAATTTCCTGTTTAATGAAACTGGATAAACTTTGTTCTTCAAGACTTCCATTATATTTCAATGTTACGTAGCTTTACATATACATGTTACGGGTTCCTTGCAAGGCTAATTATTACTAATTTGAGTCTAAAAATCCTACTCATTCTAAAAAACTCATCTAAAAAATACAGGTTGCGTAATTCGCATTTCTCGATGTTGCATGTACTATTGCATCCGCCATTACATTTCCATTAGTGACTATACCATACAAAATTAAAGGCGAAATTGCGCATGTCGGATCCCATAATGGAAATCTAGGTTTCCACGGTAAAATATGCAATTTGATCGGTGAAAATATCCCACGATTGCTTATTGTAAGCGTGGAAACAATTAAATTAAGTATATACGTCACTTATCAAATGAGGTCCACGTCAGTCCTTAGAATGGCTATTAATCTAACTGACACAAAGCTTAAGAATTACGTTAATTACTTACTAACTAACTTTTAACCAATAATTAATAATGATAATAGCATCAAATTAAGTATAAATCATAATAAATCGTCTCGAAACCAACTGTCCAACACGAAGTTAACCTCCGCAAACCAAAACAATGAAGCGGCAAGAAGGCAATCGTGACCATTCCTGTAAGTCAGCTCTTTTGAGTTAGCACGTTCAATCAAACCTGTCTCGTGGGATGTTTATGAAAAGGCACATTCTCAATTGACAATCATAAAAATGCAACGATGAAGATATTTCTAGATATAAATCTCCCGCCATGATTGTTGTTTTATTAACAGTAATCCAAATCGAGTGGACTACCACAAAAAGGTGATATAGGACGTGTACGAGTAGACGTTAATGGACTGGATGATAAGAATATAGGACGAGCAGTTTTATCAAACGGACGGACAGTAAACTTTGGAGTCCAAATGAACCTACCTAATGTACAAAACAAGATAAAATTCTAACGACACAAAGCATGAGGTAAACCGCGGAAACTTTCACTGCTTCTTTAGGATGAATCTCATGTTTAAAAGCAAAACCATTAGCAATAAAAGGCGGCGAATTTGTTCTAACTTTCTACAAAAATAATATGATATTTTGCTTAAAGTATAGAGATAATGCAAACATTTGAACCACTCCAATTTACTATGTGATGTAGAAATTGGCCCTCTTGTTTTAGAATCCGTTTCTCCCTTATCGTCATAGTAAACAAACAAAACGTTCGTGTTTTTAGGACTGTTGCTATCAAAATTGTGTCAAGATCTGTAAACAGATAAGACTCCAACGATATACGTTGTTCCATCGTCGCACCATCGAATTGAAAGTTGTGGTACCTATGGACGTAGAGCTGTTGAGAACAAGCATTGCATTAGACTATAATGATCTATAAGCAGAAATTCTAGAACGTCGCATGATTCATGAGAAACCTGTATAAAGATAGCAAGAATGTGAACTTTAGATAACAAACATTCCAATATTCTATAAATATGTAACTATCCCTTAGTTAATTGTAGCGCCTCTCAGGCGCATGAATTCCGCAACAAGAATTTATATGTAATATCTGGAACGGTTGTCGTCATTATGTATAATTAATTACCTATCCTTTACATTAGTGTAGTATTAGAAAAAAACAAGTTAAATAGCAAAGTTATGAATGTGTGAACAAAATTCTCAAGACAGTCACCGGTACAAATTTTGATACACTTTACAGAGAATCGATGATTCTTTAAAATAACATACAATACAATCATGAAGTACAACATCAAAGCGACATAATTAAAAACAAAACACTGATGCAACCTGTTGCACCCGATGGTTGCATCATTATAATTTCTTGAAGTCATAACGCAACACCTATCTCAGATAACCCCTTGTCTCCAATACAGCTGCTTTATAACAGTTATTTCAAGACAGTTAATGGTCACACATGACTGGGCCTAGAATAAGTAACCTCAGAGAACCGTATGGCAACCTTGAAGGTCAATCGAATGAACGGTGCCAGTAGCCAGCCACTGAATTATCGGAAATTGGATTTGCACTTAATGGCGGTTGTTTTATTGTAATTGTTGCATTTGGCTCCCCTTGTGTGCTAAATCAGAAAAACAAAGCGATATAAAACGCAACTACGAAAGAGGATCGAGAGGAAATTTTTTTCTTTCGATTTTCTTTTAATCTTCTAACACTTGCAGTATTATGTATAATAAACACACTGAGACATGGGTGTTATCCTTCCGCGGACGCTTAGACGGTGGAATGAGCTCCCCGCCGTGGTTTTGCCAAGGTAGTACAGCATGAGATTCTTCAAAATAGGTGTGAAGTTATGTCTGCAAGGTCGGCAACGAGCGAGAGAACACCTGGTATTGCAAGCTAGGTATCCGTAGGCTACGGAGATCACTTAACCCGTACTATTATCTATTCTGTGGCTTAACCATTAGGCGAGCCGTAGAATGCTTGTTAGTTACCTTAGTGGTATATAAAAAAAAAACGTAAGAATAACCCGAGTACAAGCCAGAATCTAACTAACAAACATTGTATATTGTAGCATCAGTTATCAACTCGGCTTTTGGTTATACCATTTCTGATGAGTGACACGCTTGATTTATAATGTGACTCAGTCAGTACCTACATTAACTACCTTATATGTAGTGAATCATGTAGGAAAAGTGAAACTTCTGTTTGCTCACGCTCTTGAGTTTTATTGTAGCCGTTTGTTATCTGGACTCACCTAGTTACACTATGGGACCGTAGCGTAGCGAATGATTAGGAAACAGTTATTATTATTTTATTTGATCCCAAAGAGAAATCAATTTGTTAAAGATGGCGACGAAAATATGTTGGCTTTGGAAGATGCAATGAAAATAATTTTGAATTCGGAACACGGCCAAGTTTGACAATACGTTACGCATGTTCTAAACTAATAAAATAAGAAAAAAAAATACAATTTCAAAAAGAACTACGTTCTACGTAGATTTTGTAAACAACTACACGCCTATTCATTTCCATTCATTATAATGAATAGTACTATTTTCCCTTGACACAAATGTTACAGCATTTACTATTTAGCATTCATTAGTAAGGGCAAATGATACTTCTTCATTAGACTGCGGATGTCGATCCATAACTGGCCCTTTTTCAGACTTATCACTACTAGCTCAGAGTAGATAAATACTACGTACAACTACTAGTACTATTACAATCTCGGTATCCTAGGTACATGATAATGAAAACATGTTCTGAATCATAAGAGTTAGTAGTTATTAATTAATTACCTTGAGGGAATTCAATGAGTCATGAAATTATGACAGAAATGACATTTAATTAAGTCGATTTTAGCTATATCGAGACCGATTTTAATTATATCCTTGATAATTCCAAAGGTTGGTAATAACTTATTGATGAAAATTATATACAGTGGGTGGAATAAATGTTATGTATCACTTGGATTGGATAACAGTTATTTTTAAAAGTGAAGTGAAGATACATTAAATGCGAAACCACCTTCGACAATAAAGGAAAAACACATGAGTAAACCGTAATCTATAAAATTAGTTTTGTCTAGACCAGAACTAATGGATCACATGCTCACACAAGTCAGTGAAAGTATTTCAAAACCTGCGATTCTATTGACAAGATGTCTATGAAAAAAAACTTCTAACTCTCTCCACGTAACTAACTAGCAGACTAGTCTATGGGTGGCCTAGATGAGTCACTTGTGTCAACTTTGTTTATGGATTGACGTACCTGATAATTTAACAGCATCACATTACTTCCGTTATGACATTGTTCATATCCTTATCAGATACCGTTCAATTGATTGATAGCATTATTTCAAGCGTTAATATGTTATTTGTTGAGTAGGTATGATCATGTTACCGACTAATGGTTGAGAATGAACTTACAAAGCGAGGATTGGTTCTGTAGATCGAGCAGGTAAAATAAGATACATAGTTTGAGAACATTGCCATTGTGTGAACTACAGACGTAGAAGGACCAAGCTAAGCAACTATAACTCAATAACTTGACATTGAAAATGTTCAAGACATATGATACATGCTCTAAATCGGAAGAAGTAGAAGGCATAACAGCCGAAATAGAGTAAACTCCACAAAAAATATAAAGCGGACATCAGTCATCGATTCGCTTCGTGCAGTAACAATTTCTCCTAGCACCGGTCGATTGTTTAGGTTTTTTTCGAGGACACGCTCGAATAACAGTATACAGCATTGGTTTTGCCAACAAAATTAGGTTGTGGCTTTGACGTATAAGACTCTTACGCAATTCCAGTCACGCACGTGATTGCCCCGAGGAAACCTCAGAAATAGTGCTTAAAGATCGAATTTAGTCAAGTGAAGGCGGGTTACATCCATGCAAACTGGATTTGATCTAGGCACTTTTACTTCACATGTGAATTGAGCAGGTTAAATGTAATCTTGGAACCAACAAGGTAGCTCCTTTATCGCTTTAGGTGCATTATCACGTCATCTCGTAATATACCGGACTTTTCGTCCCGGATCTCTGCAAAGTATATTTGCTATGCTTGCATCATTAAACTATAAATAATCTATTAATTTGACTTGACCGTTATTCGAAGCTTATAGCTTTATGAGATAGCAGTCATGTGTTCCCGCTTATACATCTATCTCTTTCTTCCCTATAGCTTTTTCCTTTTTTCTACCACCTCCCAAGAGTGGGGGCGAGCTGTGTAGCTGTGCGAAACGTTTTCGTTCTTCATTGGCGTCTGAGTTCCCGCTGAGTAAGTTCACGCAAAGAAATACGGTCACGAACATTCTTTGCACAAATTACCCTTTTTCATTTTAACTATTTCTTTTCATATTATAAATATTCATCGGTTTTAGTTTCTAGAAATAGTTAATAATCAACGTACATAATTCCTTGAGAAAATAAGTTAAAGGTAAAGTTGAATCTACCTACATTTATTTTTACACAAAAATTTTAACGGTTTATCCCGTTCGTTTTTAGTTTGTGATTCTAACCTGTGAAATTGTAAATTTGTTTTTTACATAAGATGGCAGATAACGAAGAGGCTTGTGCAGATCGAGGTCAAGGGCAATCGAAACCATCGACGACACCGGTGCAGCAAGCTAAACGTAGGTCATACTCATCTACATCATCGAGTAGCTCCAGTTCTTGCTCTTCATCCTCATCTTCGAAATCTAAATCACGAAGCCGTAAAAGAAATCACTACCGTCAAAAGAAAAGGGGGGGCAAACGATCGCATCGCTCAAACCGTAAGCTAGACGAATTAACTAAACAAGTATCTGACCTACGTGAACAATTAGCAACTGTGAACGGTGGCTATATTTCCGATGCTAGCAGAAATCTATACCATGAATGTGATGTGCATTCGCCAGAAACTATACGTAATACTAATACTGCCCCGTCTGCCCCTGATCGTAGTTTGTTTAATTTTGACGTAGTAACGAAATTAAAGGAACCTTCTGTTCCAAAAACATCTGATGAACATTTAAAAGAACTTCGCGAAGTGCAATTATTTGATGATATTAACTGGTGCGATTTAAGATATGCAGATACTCAAAAAATATATAACCATAGCCCGGGCTTTGTCGATTTAGAACCAAATGAGGAGATAAAATCTTATGATATGCTTCGTAACCTCGCCTATGCGGATAAAGCCTATGCAGCATTAACTTTATGTTTTCTTAAACAACGATCATCATTTGAAAATACCTTGCGAGAACTTTTGTCTTGGGCTCAAGGGGAGCAAGCTGTTACATTCGAATGTTTGTCAGAAAAGATATTTTCTGTATTTTCCGAAGGTGACTTTCGTAAATGTTCTGCAGACCTTCTGCAGTTAATATGTGGTCATCGTGCCGAAGTTTTACAGATGCGAAGGGATGGTGTAATTAATCGTGTGCGCGATCCGCTGATGAAGTCAACCCTCCGAAAAATACCACCATCATGCAGAAACCTGTTCAGTGCAGAGGCGTTCACAACTGCCATTGAAAAAGCTGGAGGAGTCCGAAAAGTTTTCTGGCCGCTAGACAAGCGCACTACTACCTCAAAAGTGTCCGCCTCGCAGGCTGGACCTAAAACAAACAGCTTCCCCTCGCAGGGGAGAGCACAATATTACCAGCCCTCGCAGGGCTTGAATTGGAACTCCTGTTCACATGCGAGTAATATGCCTAATGCTCCATGCTGCAGCAGACCTATGCCACCCTCGCAGGGTGTTTGCAATCACAGTGGCCCCTCGCAGGGGTACAATAACACACGTGCTGCAGCAGGCTCGCATAGTAATGACTTTTTTCGATCCCGTACTTCACGACCGAAGCCAAGGCAGCAGGAAAGCTACAACCATAGTCGTAAACGCACCTCAACTCCCCCAAAATTCAAGGGTAACAAAAGGCGTAAGTATTGACTTGCAAACCTTCACTGCCGGTCGCCTTGCACATTTTTGCAACAATTGGGAGTCAATGGGAGCACCAGCGTTCATTTTAAAAATAATTCAAGGGTATCGCATACCTTTTCGTCAAAAGCCTCCCCTCATTTATCCCAATCTCAGGCGGTCGAACTATCAGACACAAGAGTCGCCGGAAATGACAAATGTAATAAATCATTTAATGGAACAGGGAGTCCTCAATGCTGCTCAAATGTCTCCAAGCTTTCTTTCAACGATATTTCTTGTCCCCAAGAGCGACGGCTCTGCACGACCCATATTCAACCTGAAAGCTTTGAACGAATATCTTCACACAGAGAAATTCAGACTTATAAATGTCCTACGGCTTCCAGATTTTCTTCAGAAACAAGATTGGCTATGCAAAATAGACCTTTCTCAGGCCTATTTTCATTTAAAAATCAGCCGCAGCCACAGGAGATTTTTAAGGCTAATTTACAAAGGCAAGCTTCTCGAAATGACATGTCTTCCTTTCGGATTAAGTACAGCACCAAAGACGTTTGCCGCTCTCACGAATTGGGTCGCACAATGCCTGAGAGAGAAGGGGATCAGAGTAATCGTGTTTTTAGACGATTTTCTTCTTGCACATCAGGACCCCGAAATGCTTCAGAAGCACGTGAAGTTGAGTTTAGAAATTCTAGAATTTCTAGGATGGCTAGTAAATTTCGAAAAATCTGTCATTGTACCCCAGAGAAGGCTGATATATCTTGGGATAGAATGGGACCCTTGGTCAAATCAAAAGGGCCTTCCGGACGAGAAGGTACAACATCTAACCAGCAAACTAACGCTGATGCTTCAAGAAGGTGCCACTACGTTGAAAAAACTTCAAAGTGTAGTCGGGCTACTGAATTTTGCAAGTTTTGTTGTGCCAATGGGCCGTTTAAATTTCCGATCGTTACTGAATTTTTCAAATGCCCTTCTCAAAGCAAAGGCAAATACACTACACCTACTGCCGCCTCCTGCCGTAGACAATCTGAAATGGTGGATAGCCAACTGCCGCAATTTGACCCAAATTCATGTTTCACCTCCATCTCACTTTCTAACCACAGATGCCTCAGATCTAGCATGGGGCGCACAGCTGGACAATGTGCCCATCTCGGGCGAATGGTCTCCCCAGGAGCAAACACTTCATTGCAACCAGAAGGAGCTATTAGCTATATTAAAAGTTTTAGAAGGACACGCTCTGCTCCTGACGTGTTCCACTGTTCTTATCCAATGCGACAACAAGACAGCAGTCGCTTACCTGAGAAATCAGGGAGGCACCAAGTCGAGTCCTCTGCTAGATCTAACGTATCAAATATTTCACATTCTGGATCACAATCATATAGAAATCAAAGTTTTTCATATCCCGGGACGATACAACAGTCACGCGGATCACTTATCACGCTTACGTCAGCCTCCCGAGTGGCACCTACAGACCGTTGCCACAAAAAAAAGGTATTTATGAAATGGGGAACTCCTATTGTGGATCTCTTCGCATCGAAACGGGCTCATGTGGTTGCGAACTATGTAACGATAGACATTATGGACAATCAGGCTCTGTTTCACGATGCCTTCTCCCAGCAATGGAACTTTCAACTCGCATGGGTGTTCCCACCACCATTCCTCGTACCCAAAGTTCTGGCACACCTCAACCATTCGAGAGGAACTTACCTTCTAGTAGTGCCCAGGTGGAACAGGGTCTTTTGGAGAGCAGACCTAAAGTCTCGAGCTCTAGCTCCACCATTCAGCATACGGAACCTGAGCAAAGTTCTGTTGGACATGTCGACTGGCCAGCCACCTCCCAATGTCCAGGAGATAGAACTAGAGGTGTGGAAATGTGGGGGTGGTCTAGGGACATAGAAGGTTGGAGTGAGGATCAACAGAAATTATTGAAATCATCATGGCGGCCTTCTACCCGCAAAACATACGATGTTGCTTGGAAAAAATGGATACTTTGGTGTAATGATTACAAGATAAATTGTAAAAACCCAACAGGAGCGGAGTTAGCACGTTTTCTAGCAGATTTATACTTAGTTCATGGTCTATCATATAATAGTATATTATTGTACAAGTCTGTAGTGTCTACACTTTGCTGTGCAGATACGTCAAGTGCTTTAAGTTCACACTCCTTAGTAAAACACGTTTTAAAGGCCATTGCTCTTAAAAAGCCTATCCAAATGAAACCACCTATATGGGATGTAGAAAGCCTCGTATCTTATCTCCAAAAATACACAGTAGATGAGCGTAACATTTTTCATGTGTCCAGACATACAGCGATTCTTTTACTTCTGTGCTCTGGTAGGAGAATACACGATTTGACTCTATTAAGTACTGATTCAGATCATTGTATTAAAACTCTGAATGCAATGATTTTATGGCCTGTGTTTGGTTCTAAGACTGATTCGCAAGACTATAGACAATCAGGATGGAAATTGTCGACTAATACTCAATCACAAAAATTAGACCCAATTTTTTGGATAAATAAGTTAATTTGTATGTCAAGCGTAAGACGCAAAGAAGCGCGTTGTTATAATTTGTTTATTTCGTTTAGAGGTGTTCCTAAGCCAGCATCAAGAGCTATGATCGCTGGTTGGATTAAATCTCTTTTAGTAGAAGCAAACATAACCGCCTCACCGGGCAGTGTCCGTTCTGCTGTGGCGTCAAAAAGTTGGTTAAACAATTGTCCTCTTGATGAGATACTTGAAAGAGGTAATTGGCGTTCTGGAAACACATTTAGGCAATTTTATAGGCGTGAAGTAATGTCTGCTACTACTACTAAGAATATTTCTAATTTATTTACTCCTGTACAATGATTCCTGTTTTTATTGTTTTGATTTACTGGATAACCTTGCAGTGATTGTAAATATTTGGTTTATGTTGCTATCAATCATTTTATTATAGCACATTATGTTATATTATTGTGATATCTATATAATGTATCATCTTTGATTAGACCTAAATTATACAATGTAAAACTACTGAAATATTTTATTTTATTCCATTTTTCAATCTAAAATAAAGTAGGTAGAATACCTTTATTAATAAGCAACTGCCTACTTCACAAACGTGGAAAATTATCCTCATAATTTGTTGAAATTCAGTTCACATTGGCGTCCGGTTTTTTTTTTTTTTTTTTTTTTTTTTTTTTTTTTCTACCACCAGGCGATAACAAACACGTCTCATAAAGCTATAAGCTTCGAATAACGGTCAAGTCAAATTAATAGAAGCGTTTTACCTACCAATAAAACGCATATTAATTTACTTACCTTATTCGAAGCTTATAGATAATTTCTGCCTGGTTCATATCGAATCGACGCAATGAAGAACGAAAACGTTTCGCACAGCTACACAGCTCGCCCCCACTCTTGGGAGGTGGTAGAAAAAAGGAAAAAGCTATAGGGAAGAAAGAGATAGATGTATAAGCGGGAACACATGACTGCTATCTCATAAAGCTATAAGCTTCGAATAAGGTAAGTAAATTAATATGCGTTTTATTGGTAGGTAAAACGCTTCTATTAATTCTAGCTCAGTTAGCATTTGCAGTTATCTTGCATATTTCTACTCATTCAAAATGAATAACTTTCAAAGTTTTGTTGACAAAGATCACACGAAAACGTCATAATTTCTGAGAATCTTTACTACTATATGACGTAGTTTCCTCGAATACGCAAGCTCATGTGTAAGACCTTGCGATTCAATAAAATAAATCGTTGGGAACTCTGCTAAATTGCCTGAAACTGGCTCGTCCACTTATCAAGATCTCTATCCGCCTATTGCTAGGCTCATCCAATTCTAGGCTGGCAAGCTCCAATGTCATCACGGTCTGTTACACCGGTCGCTTACATGTGTTTCAGAACGTTATATAATTTATGTATCATCGAAGAAGTTATCTGAAGCTTGTATGTAATGAGTAAACTCTAGTGTTCTATGAGTAATGTGAATTTGTTTTTGTCACCTTTTATACCTTTAAATGGGTTTGATTTAATCTTGGCTTAGATAATTAGTATAGCATAGCATGAAAAGCTATTTCAATTACCTTACTAAGCACAACACGTGTCTGAGAACGGAAACTATTCTTGACCTATTTTTTCGGTGCCTCCTCGAGTTACCTCAGTTTAAGTTGTCATCAACATTTCGTAAACCATTCATATTTATAAGTCAATTCATGTTTTAATTTCCCTATGCCTCATGTTCGAGATTAGATCCTTCAAGTTGACGACTGTAACGCATAATATCAAGCGGCCTGGATACCACACCAGTGGGAGTGAGTTCAATGTCTGACGATATATCGCTACGATCTCGTCACGCGACCTGCTATTATTCCGCTTCGCTCCACGCTTGCCATGCTCCCTTGGATTCCCATCTGTGATTTACTTTAACACCATTGGCACTCAACTTGGTACCTACTCACTTATAAGCTAACGGTATAGTTCCCCTCTTTGGGAACTCTGATTCGTTGATTCCTATCTTTTACTTTGTGTACTTGTAGCCAACAAGAAAACATCGTGCTTAATAAGATCGTTTAATGTTTTTGGTCAGTCTTGTATTTTTATTCTTCGTTTAGTTAAGCTTATCTCCGCTACTTTCTCGTCTTTTTCGTCCCAAATTAGTGCATCAATAAAACTGGTAATAAAATAACCCCGCTGGTCTTGCAATTGCATATGCAATTGCAAGACCAGCGGGGTTATTTTAAAACGGTCGAGTTCGGATTCGGGAGCGGAATCGGAAACCTTCATCGAAAAGATCCGATCACGGAAAGTTGGAGTGCGTTTAGAAAGTTTGTTTTTAATAATGGTAGGAAATGGTATACCTAAACTAAAATTTAAAGTAAAATCGAAATGCTTACGGATTTTTATTGTTGAAAGGCCTCATTTAAACACTCATATCAAATGCATAAAGACAGATACTTGTTATTTTCTATATTTTGGATTTTAGGTCTACATTGTGTTAATAAACATAAAAAATGGTTTTCTAGTTTTATCGAACTTCGAAAACTGACTGATAGGTCGAAGTAATTGTTGTTTATAATATTAGCAAAAGTCAGGCAAAGGTTTGAGCCATACAGCCTAATCGTATTTGAGTTATACCTAAGTTCTAGTCACATAATAAATCACTTTCATATAGTACGCACTGTCAGTCACAGTCCATAAACGTCATGTGTTAGTAAAATAGTGGTCAATAAACTAAAACTTCTCACGGACTTTTTGAGACAAGTTGAAGTCACGATACACATAATTCATTTAATTTCCCTTCATTGGTGCGCGTGGATTTATATTTATAGGATAAAACATCACAGATAATACGCAATAAAACTCAAAATACATGATTTTTTGAAAATAAAACGAAAACGCAACGTCACTTTGCAAGTTCCCGCCAAAAAGCCCTCTGTGTCGAAGTAGTTTTTTTATTAGTACATTAATGGAGAGTATAATAAAACAAATATTTTATGTTTTTCTTTTTTTCTTTAATTTTTTCTTTTCTAAAATATTTTCACTTTTATTTGCAAATAGATAATTTGCAATAGATTTTATGGTTACGTAGATTTTTTAGTGGTAGTGAATCTAGCATCCAACATAAGTAACGGTATTGAGTAGTGACCAATATGTTTTAGCTCCTACGAAGCTTGAGTATGTAGCTATTACTTTTACCGCAGACCTTTCTTATTCCTTATTTACTAAAATAGGGGCAAACACACTCAGTTTAGTACCAACTAACCTTTATATCAGTTTAAATAATGCGTTTATATTAAATAATAGTCAAAAGCGAACATTAAATAAAATTCGGAAAGAATTCCGCCATCTAAAAGCTATCGGAAACTTTTCGATGATTCGGATTGATATTTCCGTCGAGAAACGTCAAACTATTCGATTCGGAAATTAAAATAGCAATGGGCGCTTTAACCTATCATGCAGAATATATTTATTTTAGTTTAGGTATTATTTGTAACACTTAAATTGTACTATTATCATACTATGTTAAATAAATATTGATGTTCTTACAGTTTTGATTGTATTTTAATGTGCAAATATACATTTTCATTATTATTTTATCATGTCGGAAACTCATCTCGGAAGTTTCCGATTCCGCTCCCGATTCCGAATCCGACCGTTTTAAAATAACCCTGCAGTTCAATTTCGTGATCTTATTCATGCATATTACGATTTGAACTATTGAAATTTCGTACTAAGTACGTGTAAGATTACATTTTAAAGCCACACAAATTAAATTATTATTCTCGCTACAATTTAGTACCTAGCTAGATTCTAGTTTGATAACAGACAATATCACCGCAATATATTGTACTTGCATTGGGGTGAACTATCAGTCATTTGCTTCCGGACGCGGATGCAACAGGACGCGTGACTCATGTTCTACACATGCAAATAATTACGCCAATGGACAGTATTTGCAACGGTATAACCAGTTCGAAAGACATGGATGAATAAGCTAAATGTGGCGTAAAGAAAAGTCCGCTACTGTCGAAAATAGAATGAAATTAAGAGACTCTCTTCTCTTCGTCTACCTTTCACATCTCTACTAGTCCTTATGAGGAATTGAAAGAGATGACATATTTAGGGCCCCATAAATATCTTCTACGGCATCGGGCCTACTAACTTAAGTATAAAAAATGAATCCATACCATAACAAATCTACCACAACTTTTTTTGTGCAAGTAAAGATATCCAAAGGTTCTTGTCACTTAGTTACGAAACTTTTGATCCATAGATCTTCTACAGTGTCTGAACTCAATGGACCGTAGTGTTTACAGTAACTTGAATTTCGTGAGACGTGTCCAACGCATTGTGGACGAGATTCACAATTCGCTTCGATTTATGCAACTAAACGTTTCGCACGATTGGAAAGTTAACAATTTACTAAAAAAGAGAAGAGAATTGTATGTTCTAACAATATCTTTAATCTTACGTCAATCGCCTGATACCCCTTAAATACAAGGATTGAGAAATTAAATCAATATTGTAATCCATTTCACACCATGGATAAGGCTTCAGTCTCACTGATAATATTCAAACCCAGATTCGACCAGAATATACAAATCAATTGCCCTACGAATTTAAACTTCACTTTCATTCTACTGCCCAACAGTCATCAAGAAAAATAAAAATAACTTTCGAGTTTTAAAAATGTATGCTTCAAGACCTACTTTGCAAAGATCAGCCGGTGCAGGCAGTGTACATACAGGCTTGGTTGCGCAAGGCAAGAGTCATTGCTAGCATTACTTATGTACGGGTATAATATTATTTTAGCATTCTGACATGATTACTATGACATAATAATTACAGGGAGCCACAGGATGCGAAAGCAATATTGCTAACGGAATTCATAATTCTCGGCAGATCCCACGTGATTTCAATATTAAAATGTAAAAAAGTCACTATTTATATACAATTCAATTCATTAAAAGATTCGGAATTGATGAATTGCATAAGATCTGCTGTGAATCTGAAAAAATGAATTCCTTCAGCAATATTGCATTAGCTTCCTTTTTAGGGGGCCTGCTAAAAATCGCATTCTTCTTTTACCCTAGCTATGTTTTTATCATATTATAATTATAATAATATGGTCTTGTCTATTATTTATTATTTTAAGGAGTAACTCGAGAAGTAGCTGATCTCACAATTTTATGACATTTTATGTAAGTAGCCCTCTCGCAAACCGTGGAAAATGACTCTGAATGCAGTTTCCTTTGTGTAACATTGTATGCGTTAAACTAACCCATGAAGTTAGCCATGAGTAAAATGCTAAGTGCTAAGCGTTTCATTCATCTTTAAATGCGGGACAATCTTGCAACTAGCTAATTATGCTGCAAATTATTATGCTTATGCATTTAGGTATATTCCGCTATATTGTAAAGTTTTAAGTTATTAATGAATTTAACAGTTTTATTTTTTACATTTTAATATACATAACATACTATAAAACTAAAACTAACTAACTAACAAAAAATAATGGAACAAGTGATAACAAGTTATTAATTGTCATATTATGTTTTCATTGCATTATAGTACGTACTCACTAACCCGTTACGGGTATTTTTACCAAATTACTGTTGGTAACATAAAAAATGTCGGTATTCCGCCTCACATAGTGGTAGACTTAAACAAAAACTGAACAGCTGACCCCAAAAGGAACATGAATTCAAAGTGTTCTTGGATTTGAATAACTAATGACATGTGCTTGTATAATGCTCTGGAGGATAAACATCCAGGACAAAGACTATTGTGTCATTTCTTTGGGCAACACAATGAGCACCGTAATACTTTGAAACGGTCTGTTAAAACTGATTTATTAGTGTTAAGCTAGGCAGGTGTTCGGGATGTAGAAAGAAGACATTATTACATTAGAAATTGAGATGGTCGTCGTAAAGTTTGAAAACTTTAAAAAGAAAATAATGATGTTAATTAAGGAACCAAGGGAACCCAGAGGACAAATTTCTTTGTTACATTCGCGGTTAATAAAACCAATAAAAAAGCAGCAGTATTGAAGAACTCGTGTTTGGGATGGATTAAAAGAATCTGCTGCTATAACTCTATCATTGCTTTGCATAGCATACCTGTGACAAAAAAGATAACCATTAACCAAATCACACGGTCTAGGAAACACTTCACCCAGACGATACATACGCTGCTAGTTTATAAACCATATTTCACAAACACGATACGCGACACCCGGTAAGCCGACGGACATTTGGCGAGAGATACTATCGTTGCGCTCTGTTTGCGATCGTGAAAAGCGTGACAAACAGACCAACTTTATACTGATCTATGAAAAATTGGTAAAAGCTGGCATTTAGTTATGACATTTTCACTGCGAATTAGCAGAAGTACCTACCACTGGGAACAATTCTAGGTTTAATGGCGAGTTTTAATCTTCAGAAATACAGCTTTAGTTAAAGCTCATTCTATTTTGTAGTCCAAAACAGTTAAACGCTAAATTCAATTTTTTTTTAGAAGTATTCTTTAGTCTCTAAGTGCGACTAAGAATACATCCAAAAAAAATCCAGCCAGATACTAAAATGCAGACAATTAAAGAAGTATGGAAATTTCATACTTCTATTCCATAATGGAATACACTAAATCGTTCAAGGGAATACATTGCATTTTTAACCCCAGTACATCTAGAGCAGTTCTACGAAAAGTATATACCTGAGTAATTATGTAGGTAGTGTTAGGTGTTATAATTACTTGATCCCTGAAGATAATATCGTGTGAATTAACGGTATATCTATATTATCTTGGAATAATCGTGTCAGTCAGAACCCAGACGTCTGTGCCACAATAACTATTTCATGCTTGTAGTGTCAGGTTCGTGATCCATTGTAAATTTTTTAGGTGTTAGCTAACTTATATACCATACAGGCAATTCCTGTTAGATCTAAAAGGATTTCTAAATCAATGACCGATTAATGTGCCTCACGTTTATCGTATGACCTAAATGGTAGTGCAATGATTGCTTTGTGAGGATGATTTTATAGATAGTAATAATTTGTGAGCCTTGTAAACAAAGTTTGGAAGAGTTAAATTTACCTCTGTCTTTAATCACAACAATTTTGAAGTTGCACACTTTAACAGCTGCATTGTTCTTGTTGACTTAATAAAGTAGAGACACTAGGAATTCATCATCATTGTCATAGTCTACTGTAGGACATCAATCTCTCCCAAGACACCACTACCTGCAGTTTTCGCCTTCCTATGCCTTTCTAATTCAAATTCAAAAATTGTTTATTCAATATAGGCCTTAATAAGGCACTTCCGAAGGTTACAATTGATTTTACCACCGGTTCGTAATACACTTAAACTGAGAAGACTCCCGGCAAGAAACTCAGCAAGGATTTTTTTTTAAATTATCTTATAATAAATTTGACAATATTAGATAATTAAATTTAAATATCCTGTAACGAACACTTCATTCAAATGCGAAAAAAATCTCGCTCTGAGCTCATCACCGATCTAACGGATTTCCATAATAGAATTTCTAAAAAAGCTTTTACGTAGGCTATTTTGAAATAACTTCCAATCGAATACAGCCCAAGGTTTCCACGACAAAACAGCTTCCTGGAAATTATGACATACCATGTTATTGTTCTAAACATGATGCATAATGCATTTACGAAATTAAATTTCGCACCGGATCGTGTTTTTTATGACGGCTCTGAATAGAACAATGAACTTTAACTGTATCTAGGCTTGTGGAGGTCAGACGCTTCGTAATTCAGATTGTTTCCCATTTGTGGAATTCGTAGGGCTTACATATACATACAAACGCACACAATACACACACACACACACCCCCCCACACTTACACATACACCAAACACACACTTTGCGCGCGTTTCGTGTTTTTGTATCTTAGTTTCTTTATTGTTCCTAAATAAAACCTTTCAACTTATCACGAAATGTCTTGGAAGAGCGGGATCTCCTAACACAAGCAAATGTTTGCTTAAAAGGAGTTTCCAGAAATATATTGTAACCTAAGATAAGTTATTGAAAATAAATTTATTTATTATTTATTTATTTATTATTAGCTATCCTTCAATTGGATTGAATGCCAGGAACTATGTACCAAAACCTACCAAACTTACTGCCTTTGCAAACTGTATGGCCAGTATTTTTATACATGGGGCCTCTTTTTGCTACATTCCGAAGTTTTCACAGCCGTGTGCAGTATGAATTTTAGCATCAGCACTATAATGTCATCTTCACTTGGTGCAGTAATATTTACAAACAATGAAGCACGAGTAGGTAACTCATGCAGTGGATGTTAGTTTACTAAAGCGTAATTGATATTCGCTTCGTTCCACCATAAAATTAAATCCATAGCATGACTAGTAATCCATGGGAATCCAGTCTGGCATAAATAGCAATGGTATAAATTACTTAGCGAGTAACAAGCACGATCCCAGCGGAGAAATTGGCGGAAGCACTTTACGGCTCGCTTGTCCAGCCAAACGACGAGGAAATTTCTCTACTAATCTATTAAATAACAGCCTTTTCGATTTTCTCTACATTTTTGGGTGGAAAATCAAATGTGCGTCTGCCTGTGCCTATACTTACAAAGTCTATGTCAAAAGCTCTCAGTGCTCTCAAGCTCAAGTGTTTTTAACCGACGAAAAAACGGAGGAGGTTTACAAGTCGACGCGTTTTTTTTTTTTTTTTTTTTAAGATTTATAGAACCTAAGTTTGTCCACGATCTTACCATGGTTATTGATGTTGTGGCCAAAGGTGGTAAGGACACAACGTTTAGAAGGGTGCGCCTTCTACTTCTAGGGTTGAACCTTTATCGTGTCAAAAACATCGTGCAGTATTGGGAATATGTCTGTCTAGTGAGCTTATTTACGTTCTCCCCTATATATCGAACTGCGCAGTACCATTAGCTGTGCATCGTCAATGGTTATTTAAGATTCCACACACCGTGTCTTCTTCGAAGGCAGGAAGTGTCAACCGTAAGCGATGGAATTTGCCACGAATGGTCACGACTCGCAGCTAAACCTGTTATAGGGATTGAATGTCTTGAAACGAGATATAAATTACATTAGATGGTCATGTTACCGACTAAACTCTGCGAACTTGATCATGAGGAGTCGATGGTATGTTTCTGAATAAATCCCACCATTGCCTGGTTAACAGAAAGAAATATAGAATCATAACCCCTACGTTTTACTGTCTTAATGTATTTTTTGTGGCTGTGATGATGTGGCTTCAAGATAACCCATTGGTTGTCATTGTCCGCTACATCATCCCACACTTAGGTACAGAATAAGCTGAAAGATGCCTGTTTGGCTTTTGGAATACAAGTCTATATCGTGTGTATTTTATGTTGTTGTTTCTGTGCGAGTCCAAAGTAAATGTATTTTATTTATTTTTGTCTTCCTTACATTTTAACCTGATGTGAACCTTACACAAGGCTGTGCCTGTCCTGTTAGGTTCAGTTATTTACCCGTTTACAGGAATGCCGAAGTGGCTTACATTTATAAATTACTAGTTGCGCCCCGCGGTTTCACCCGCGTTCCGGAGGGATATATTGATTTCCCGGGAAAAAAGTATCCTATGTGTTAATCCAGAACATATTCTATCTCTGTGTGCCAAGTTTCAACCAAATCCGATGAGTTATTGAAGCGTGATTGAGGTACAAACATCCGAACTCACAAACATCCGAGATGAGATGCAAACGTTTTATTATGTTTCTTCTTCTTCTTCTGTATTTAAGAGCTGTGCTCTTGTCGGTGTAGCTTCTTCCACTCTGCTCTATCATTAGCCACATTTTGCACCTCCTTATATGACCCGACGCCTATTTTTGCCTTCATTTGATCTGTGTAACTTATTCTTGGTCTTCCTCTTCCTCGCTTTCCTTCTATCTTTCCTTCTATTATGTTTTTGATAAATTCGTCGTGTCGTATAAGGTAGCCAAGCATATTTCCCCTCCTATTCTCTATCATAATTATTATGTTTAGTATTGAATAAATTCATAAATAGAATCTCTACAGTAGGATAAGGCGAGAAAATTTATGATAATGACTTCTTGGACATTATTTACATGTTTAAAAGTCAATTAGAGATGCGGAGAAGTTACTGTCTCTTGTGAATTTTAATCAACGGGTATATAATATTATATAAGTTGCATTACGGGGCAAAAAGTGACGTTACATCAATGCGAGCGAGCCATCCATCATGTCGTCGATATAGAAACATGACGAGTCATCTTGTAATACGATCTATTTGAGATTAAAAAGTTATTTTATAGCTCGGATGGTTATTACCGTGTCTTTGACTTTGACTAGCTAGCTTCTTCTTCTCTAGCTAGAGAATTTTCTGCTCTATGAGGTATATTAGATTCAATAAATAGCTATATACATTATGGTGATTGCGTAAATAGAACTCGTGTCCGATTTTATTGATTAGCCAATTTTTTGTGTCCACAAGGTCGCGGGTTTACGTACTATTTCTCTGACCCATCTTCTTTATTACTTGGCTCTTTAGTACCTATCATATCCAATGCTTTAAATATGTTATAGCATTAATATATATTTTATTTAAACAACTAGGTCGGTAATCAATCATACGGCCCGCCTGATGGTAAGCGGTTACCGTAGCCATATGGACGCTTGCAACACAAGAAGCATCGCTCACGCGTTACCGACCTTTTCCCCTCCCCTATGAGCTCTGGCGACGTTACTCACGCGCAGGACACAATTTTACACAACATATTTGGCTGCGGTATTCTGTAAGGTGGAGGTACTTCCCCAGTCGAGCTGCTCTCTGAGCGAATAATCGCTATGCTCTATCTCTCATATATAATAATATAATGTGTTATTATAACAGTAGTCAACTGAATAAATGTCAAGTCAAGAGGTCTATTGGCATATGGGTGAATTCCCACGATATCCATCAGATCTTTTCCAAGCACGACTTAGTTTTGGGATCCTCAATGTAGATGATCAATTCTAGAAGAAGTTTCTTTCGGTATTTTTTTCCTGTGGGTAGTCTGCTCTATTCTGAGAATGATTTATATTAAGACATATTACAATTACGCTATCTACATAGAATATATCTAAAAGTATCCCATAAGAATCCGGGAAGTGAAGCATATTCTTCGCTTCCAAATATGTATCAAGTTCTACTCATTGAAGCACCTATAATGGCGATTGGTTAAACAATATTAAAAATTAACACGCTGACATTTCCAAAATTAAAACCTACATACAAATTAATATACGAAACAGGCTTTTTATGGAATGCCGCGTTCTCTTGAGTCATCGCGTTTAAAACTAACCGTCCTTGATTCGTCCTTTTCCTTCTCAAGTTTTGTCTGTGACGCGTTCAAATGGTGTAATGCTCATTTTTTTGCGTTTTGTCGTCGATAGCCAACCATGCGTGGCAATTTAACGGACGTCTGCGACCTGCCTTAAAATATTTGATGTGACGTGCTTAGAATTTTATCATGAAGTTCGAAGGCATGTGCATGTGGTTTCTGAGTTTTTGAATCTGTAACCGTTTCTTACCTATACATTCTCCAGTTTAGTTAAGAATTTTAGTTATATTACTTTCAAATATTTTGATCCTTCTGCTATTGCTAAAAGCATTCTCAATACTCACAGTTTACACAACAGTCTCAAGATCTATTCACTGTGTAACGGTTTTACCACATCAGCGAATAAAACCCGTAATGTGACCGAGCCATGTGCTCTATTGTGGACATACATCTGCGTCTGCTTTTTTGTAAAATTATATGATACATTCCAATTTAGCAACATGACAGCTGTTCGGTAGATCGTGACGGTATGAATGAGGGTGTATGAAAAGGCAGGAAGCTAGCGGCGAAGTGCAAGGGCGCATACATGCGTAGGCGCACGGTGCGATGTGCTGTCCATTTTATGATGTCATTGCAGCTAATGACCTTTCGGCTGTTCATTGCTTGCTGATCAAATGTAATTTTAAGCTTAATAACAATCCCCATGATATTATGTCAGATCAGTCGGATGTGATTATGTACCCTTCCTTACCAAGGAAGGAAACATGTATAGTAAGGGGCACGAGTAGTGAGCACAGATTGACACCTGCGCAGTAGTTAATTTTTCGGGCTGTTTTTTTTTTTTAAATGATATAATTTATTCATTCAAATAGGCCTTCACAGGCACTTATGAATAGTCAAACTCTAATACTCTAATGCACGGTTCGGAAGGTTGCTTTTGCTAAGAAGAGCTGTTTGAGGCTGTTTGGCGGAATGCAGGGGGGAGCGCCGACCTGCACACGATTGGTTCGTCAGTCGATGCTCGTCGTCGATTGGATTCTCGCGTGTCATTTGGCTACTGTGATTTGGCCAAAATTGCACATGCGCGAGCTTGCCCCCACTACTGCCTGTCTGTGCTCACCATTAGTGCCTCATATTGTAAAATAGATACCACTAGAGCAGAAAAGAGTGCTTGCTTTAGAAACCGATGACCAATTGAGAAGAAAATGTCGTTAAAATCCTCTAGTCAATACAGTAGAGTAGAAAATCTAATATGATAAAGGTAGATCGCATCGATCTTTATAATATGGAATCAAACATTTGCTTATCTAACCACTGTTGTACCTGTTCCAACTTAATATTCAAATGCTTTTGCATTACTGGATAGCGTGCCCAGAATAGCCAGTTCACTATTTTGTATGTATACCCCACTCCCCTTTCCAAAGTCGCCACGATTGTACCCAAACGGTCACGTACGTTTCAACTAAAACCCTTGAGTCAATTTCAAAACAAACCATACTGCTATATATTGCTGTTTATTGCCAAAATCTACGCCCTATTTTCACTTCCAATCATTATTCTTTAACTATGCTCACCCATCGGCGCCGGTTGAACAACTCACACAATTGCGAAATCGACAACAATGCTATTGTATTTGCCTGAAAACACTTGTAATTATTTTTGGTTGTAACAATTTTGCGGAGCTATAAAATACAATAGAGGTCACGGCTATCTTCGATAATTAAGAATCGACGAAAGGAGTAAACCTGATCTACATAAATACTATTAAATACAATACAACATTGTTGAAATAAATCTCCTAAACTGAATTAGGATCACAGACTCCAAATAGAACAAAAACTAAAATAATTGAAAACTGTTTAACAAAAAACTTAAACCGACTTCAAAGTACACTAAAAAGTAATCAAATACGGACCAAACGAGAAGTTTACTGTTCCAAACAAAAAATAATTTTCAAAATCGGTTAATTCATGACGGAGTTATGAGTTAACAAACATAAAAAAATAATACAACCGAATTTTGAAACTCCTTTTTTTTTTAAATATAATACCTGTGTATTGTTCCTTTTCAGGGTGAAAACCAAAAAGGGATAACATTTACCAGTACAGAAGAACCAGTCAAATCAGCGAAGGCACTCCCAGATATTCGCCTCGTGGATGGACCTTCAATACTGATGGGGAGAGTTCAGCTGTTACATAGAGGACAGTGGAGATCTGTGTGTACGAACTCAAGAAAGTAAGTCGATCTGCTAATTTAATACCTATAGATAGGTAACAAAACAGTTTTACATTTATAGAAAGAAGTCTTTCTAATATTACAATCAGTAAGAGCTTGAAATAGTATCACTAATTTAATTTATGATTTTAGCGCCATTAAAAAAAAATCCTATTAATAGTATACTTAACTCATAATAGTACATTATGATACATGTGTGAAAATTTGATTATTAACACTCGAGGCGGTATTAAGCCGTATAGCCGTTAAGGGAGCCGAGAGTGTAATAAATCAATGCACACGAGTGTCATACGACATTTTTCAACAAACTTGCGAGGAAAAAAAACAGACTTCAATTTTGCAATAATTGACACTTAACGAGCGAGTGGTTTGAAAAAAATATTGTGTTCAATTTTATTAACGGTAAAATATAATGTTTTTTTTTCTGTTTCAGTTGGACCATTAATGACATGGAAACAGCATGTAGGCAACTGGGATTCATGGGTGGATCTTTTTACAACTGGATAGATCGCCAGCCCGGCAGAAGAGCTCGACTTCTCTTTGAAGAACCTAAGTGCAAAGGAACTGAATACGACCTCTTTCAATGCGATTGGAAGTCTAGACAACTGGGTTCAGGAGTATGTGATTATCATCCAGATTTAGCCATTCAATGCCTACCACACCACGATGACAACGAGCTAGGAAATTCCGGAAGGCATTGGAGAGGTATCCGCTACGAAAATGCTGTCTACGAACGAATATTAACTGCAGCTAATACGCTTTACGTTCCTACATCGATGTCTAGGCTTCATCACGTAACTATAAAAAACGCAGGTATGGGAAGAGATAACAATGCCACTAGTGCCTTAGATGTTATAGGAGTACCACCATTTATGGAAGACATCGAAATATCTAACTCTGCGTTTAACGCGATAAACGTGACGTCACCCAACGCTCCCATAGTTATTAACAACTGCACGATACAGAACAATAGAGGTTACGGTATCTATGTGAACTCTACGTACGGTATGGCTAAGATCGAAAATTGTTTGATCCACGATAACGGCGGCGACGGGGTCAAATACGTGGTACACGAATTGCATATTGAAGAGGGATTCGATAGAAGCGAAGTGTTCGATTTGTGCACATTGGCCTCCACACCTAGTCAAACATTCCCTATACAAATGTCGATAGAACAATCGAGATATTCAAACATGGAAAGAGACTGCCATCAAAAATTTTACACGATATCTGACCACGTTCTTACCTTAAGCTTTCTGAAACTTGTTACCAATCAAAATAATACTGGTGAAATGTTCATCTATGATGGATTAACCTCTGATGATAAACTGCTATTGGCGTTTAGTATACGAAATTTTACGCGACCGCAGAGTGTTACGTCTACCACAAGCCGCATGTACGTAAGATTCCGAGCTAACACTAGGACAGATATCACAGGTTTCTTGAGACTAACATCAGGCGTTAGTAAAACTTATGACCTCAATGTAACAGATACTATAATTTCCGATAATAATGGTAGAGGTGTTGCGATTGAAAATCTTAGATCTCAGATACATATTCATCGTACATCTATATCTAACAACAATCATGTCGCTGGCCTTCATGTTGTTAATGGTGCGGGAGACGTAAACGTGACTGAAAGTAGAATATCTTTCAATCAAGGAGATGGAATAAACATTACTGTTACTGGTGGTAATAGAAATGTATCAAGAAGTATAATAAGCTCTAATCAAGGGTACGGTATCGCTGTATGGCTAAATAATACACAAGAAACTGAATACGTCCCAATCAATCAAACCACTGTCGTAGAATATTCAGAAATATTTAAAAACCTTGACGTAGGCATTCTACACGGTAACTTCTGTGGAGACAGTTGGGTGAATATCACGGGAAATTGGTTTAATACAAGTGTTGAAAGTACAATAGAAATATCAACATGTTGGAGATTGAATAACCCTATCAAACTGCTCAATTTACAAGTAGGACATAATAGATTTTATCAAAACCTAAAGGTACCTTTAAAAATTCAACCAGCTCTCAACGTAAATGGAAGAATCGAATTTAATTACTTTGAACATGGCAATTATGGTGCAATAGTGATAATGAATCGAATAGAAGGAAAGTACCTAGAAGAATTTGAAATGTTACCTGCCCAATTTCGAATACAGCATAATTATTTTTTCGGTAATAAAGGGCCCTTTGTAGTGAACCTAGGTTTATCGCCCTATAGTGATATTCAACACATTTTATTCACAAGAAATTACTTGAGGGACAATAAAATAAGAGAACCCTTTGAACCTTTAGAGGGTATATCCTCTAGATTAACTCCGAGAAGTAGAGTCGCTGCAACAATAGTGTTAGCTTCAAGTAATATCGTTGTCTTTAGAAACATTATCAACAATCCTGAAGCGCAATATGAAATTGGTTCACACGTTGAAGATCAAAGTAAAATATTAAATTGTACCTACAACTGGCTCGGTTTTGGCGAAGAAGAGAAAGTTTATAATAGACTATTTCACAGAAAAGACAGATATAATTTAGCAAAGATTGTTTATATGCCATACTTGTTGCACAGTAGTAACCCTGGCGCTACGCAAATAAATTATAATTCACTGTACGTCCCTCAATTCAATGTACCGGGCACGTTTGTAGTCGGTGGCGAAGTGGAAGGAATCGAAATACTCAGGCAAGGCGAGTATGACGTAAACAAAGATATTAATATACGGCCAGGTGGCAAACTAGTTTTACAACCTGGCGTTACATTGAAATTTCCACCTGCTATAGGTATAATGGTTGCAGGAAAACTGGAAGCAAGAGGGAAACGCCCAAATGACATCACATTTACCATAAAAGAAGAGATTACTATGTCTAATGACAGTGTCTATGAAACAGATGGCGGCATTGAACCTACTACGCCTGGATATGTTGAACCAATTGTCCCAATCAGACTTTTGGGAGGAAGAACTCAACATGAAGGTAGATTACAAGTTAGAGTTGATGACAAATGGGGCACTGTATGCAATTATCGATGGAACATAATCAATGCTGCTCTTGTTTGCAATCAACTTGGCCTTGCGTTGAACCCAGACGATTGGTTCCTAGAACCTATTGAGATTCCTAGCGCTGGAATGACAGAAGATATTGTACTATCGAATGTCGAATGTACAGAATTTGATAACGATATAACAAAATGTAGAGCGGAAACAAGAGAGCAATTCGAAAATTCTTGTACTCACGAAAATGATGTTGGTATAAGATGTTACGAAACAAGTTGGGCTGGTTTAAGATTCAGTGTTATTTCCGAAAGGGCTGATCTTCAATATGTCACTATTGAAAAAGCAGGCTTGTTAGACTACTCTTCGAATGTCTTCAAACCAGCATTGCAAATAGACTTTGCTAGGCATAGTCTTGAAAGCGTTAAAATAGCAAATAATTACCATGATGGCTTAGGAATCCTCTACTCAGATTTATATGGAGCTGATGCAATAAATACCGTCCGTAATTCAGAATTTAGCAATAATAGAGGTAGTGGAATAAGTTTTAAGCAATTAGGATTAAAAGTGTATGGTTCTGTGATAGAAAACAATAATTTAGCTGGCATATCTCACAATCCCCACCTAACTGGCCCTCAACAGAGAGAAATCGCTGGATGGTTCAATCTAGATCCTGGATTTAATATGGATGAATCGAATTATCACCCTATAATGATACCGGAATATGAGACTGATATAAGTTTGGTAAATGGTGAAACTAGGCATTTAGTGTTCACAAAACAATACGGAGAGAATATAGTCAAAACATACAACATTAAATGTAATCCGGGCTACGTCCTCGGTCTCCAACTTCTAAATCCAATCCACAACTTTTCTACGGAAAGTATATGTATTTACGATTCACAAAATATAAATGAGGCAAGCAACAAATGGTGTCTTGATCGCGACCTGTCATCATTTCCAACGACCAGTAATACTTTTGGAGTCGTCATTACTTACGAAAGTGGTAAAGCAGCTTTAGGCGGAGTAGTGTTAATTGTTAGCACGATTGTAGCACCAATACAGAATCTCAGAAACAGAATTGTTAGAGGACCAGTTCCAACACTACAGGTTGTTAACTCAAAAATCAAAGGAAACACAAAAGGCGTCATGGCTCTGTACTACAATCGATATTTGAATGAACTTGGTGATCATTTCTTGAGGAAAGCTAATGAGACAATCAAAATAATAAATTGTGAAATAGCGCACAATAAAGAAGAAGCTATTTATGTTAATACTCCATTTTGGGACATTCACGAGAGTAACATAACAGAGATAACAATAATGGTCAATAGCAGCTTAATTACAGATAATGGAAAAGGGATACATCATTTCGCAAGAGATTTGAGAAGCTCAAATAACCTGTATCATTATGTCCTTCAAGATAATACTATAGAGAGAAATAAATACGGTGGATTTGATGTTGCTTTGCCGTACGTATGGCATTATAATGAAAATTTTACGCACTCTGTTTATATGTTCAATAATACATGGCGCAGCAATCAGAACTTTGCTTTAGTCATCGATGGTCATTTTGCAGAGGTTAATATTACTAAAAATATCTTTACTGATAACAATTGTAAGACAGGTTTGATTTCTATCCAAGGAATGGAGAAGAAAATGATGATTGATGGTAATTTTATTGAAAGAAACAACGGCCACTTTATGGTCAAATTCCACATGGACAGCCAAAGTGAAATAATGGGTCTTGTTTATGCATTATTTGTATATAACCAAATGAAGAACAATAAACATATGGCACAACTAAATCGTGGCTCTCTCATCAGGAATGCCGAACCAACGTATGTTATAGGTTTCAAGGGAATACAGAAAGTAAAAGTGAGTCGAAATCTATTCGGTAACAATGAATTAGAGTACACTTTACTAGCTGGCATCAGAACAGCTAAAATCAATAATTTATTAGATGTAACAGAAAATTGGTGGGGAAGCACCGTTGAAAAGGATATAAAGAAACAAATATTTGATTTCGATGACTGGAATAATCATGCCATTGCTACTTACTTACCATATTTGCTTGAAGAAAGTATGGAAGCTAGCGTTTCTGTAAGTTTTAGTCCTGAAACAGCTATGGACATTAACGAACTTGGAGGCCGTCTTATATCGAACCTAACAATAGAAAGTAGAATTGCACCATATGTAGTAAAATCTGACATTACAGTAATGCCTGATGTAATCCTCATAATCAGTCCAGGAGTCATATTAGAATTTGCCCCAAATGTTGGTATTCTCGTAATGGGTACGCTACAAGCTATTGGTCACGGTCAATTACCGATCGTGATGAGACCGATCACTTCTGCAAGCAATATCGATTTAAATAGAATAGAAAAGAGAGACGTTGGACAATATTCGTCAAGTCACCATAAGCATAGGAGACAGTTAGAATCCTTAATTGTACAAGAATCAATAAGGCTATGTACTGGAAGAAATTGTTCCATAAGCGATAATATTATTGAGAGAAATAACGGAGGTTTCTTAGAATATTACAATAGAACCACGCTTCAATGGGTTCCGATGTGTGACAACCGATTTACCGAAAGAAATGCCCAAGTTGTCTGTAGGGAATTAGGTTTTGATCCGATAAATGTCTTCTTTGCACATGACCGTAGGGTAGAGTACCACAGTAATTCTTTGTCTAGGATTTGGTCGTGGCCGGAGCCCTTGCAATGTGTGGGAACAGAAGATCGCTATGAAGACTGCCCAATCAGGCTCAATGGACAACTATACGGTCATAGACACGAGTGTAAATGGGATTCAAAGTTTGTTTTTATTCACTGTGGTACGAGAAACTTAGAGGACAATCTTAATTACTGGGGCGGTATAAGGTTTGCCCATCCAGAATTTGAATATTCCCTTTACGAAAATAGAATCCACGATCACCGAACTCATGAAACTATGAAAAAAGCTGAGAGTGAATTATTACATGTACAGATAGTTGGAGCAGGTATTCTCCATAATGAGAAGTCTCCTGCCGTACAAAGCATTATAAAGAATCCAAGGATACAAAGTGTGAATATTAGCAAATGTGCACATCATGGTATCAATATTATATCTCCCACCGATTCTATCAATATGATGTTCAATTCTGTAAATAACGTATTAGGGGAAGGAATAAGTGCTATTTCACTGAATGGAGAAGGTAGAGAATCAGAAGAATCGAGTTTCACGCCTTTAAAAGATCTCAATCTGCCCTATCATTTATTCTCCCTCATAGACATCTGTGATAGCAGTAAAATGGTGATTGTCGAGGAGAGGGTACTTCTGTACTACAAATACGATAATAATCCTGTGAATTGCGTGAAAATCTTCAAGAGTATGTTTAAAGTAAAGCCTTTTGGGTTTCGCTTGTTGCAATTCAACTTGTTTAACCACACTTTAAACTATGGGAAACGAGATTCTTTAAGTTTATATGATGGAGATATCTACAACATTACTGCGCCTCTGATTGGTTATCTGGAGAATGGATCTCCTGATGAGAACAAGCTGTTTAGGACCGAAGGAGGAAGTCTCAGCATCAGCTTATTTGCTAACGGTGCATCTTCTGTGCATGGATTTATTGCTGAGATTGTCACCTTACCAATATCTGCTATAGGATACAGTAAGTAAAATGTTAACTTTATCAAAAGTGCATCCTCAGGTTTAAATAAACGATCATGATGTGCAATTCGTTTTACTAAGCCTGGCTTAATTTTCTACGTAGTGAGGTTGATGCTATTATAAATGATCCTTCATCATTTTCAGACCGTGACGTCCAGCACAATATATCAAGCAGTGTATTCACAAATAACAGAGATGGTGCTATCACATATCAGTCAGTGGGAGAAGTCAATCCGCTTGTAGCAATCACTAGAAATGAAATCTACGATAATTGTCTGAAATTGTATGGAAATTTCACTTCATGCCAATCTGCTGTTAGGATTGATGTGCAGAATACTCAGACATTAGTGTTCAGGGTAAGGATTCAAATTCAAAAAAAATTCGAAAACATTTATTTTCAGCAGTTCACATAATAAAACCTCAGATAAAACTAACAAAACTATGTTGCTCTTAACGACATGCAAAGCGCTGGGAGTATCTTAAAAAAAAAAACGTTATATCTATGGCCTTCACACTAGGCAACATGCCTGTATCGTGAAGACCTATTTACGATTAACTATTTGTAGACAGACATTTTAGTCTATTAAACTATGATTCTAGTTACAAAATATTTTTCTTTAAAATTATACAAGATTTTGGAGTAAATTTTCTTAATAATTATAGATTGGGAGTACCTATGCATAAATAACGTACATATATGTATATTTTTATATATAAGGTCCTAATAAATTAGTGAACTTCCTCTTGAGGGATGAATGTATAGGTCATTAGTAATCAAAAAATAATATTAGAAAAATAATCCGAGGGAAAAAAAATAAGAAATCCTATACTGTCTCTATGCAAATCAAAGAAGCCGCGCGAAGGTTTTTTTTTTTTTTTTTCCTCGGATTGTTTTTCTAATATTATTTTTTGATTACTAATGACCTATACATTCATCCCTCAAGAGGAAGTTCACTAATTTATTAGGACCTTATATATTATATATATGTATATTATAGTCATTTAGAAATATATATAGTTATGAGTATACAAAAATCAGAATAAAATATACTATGTGCATACATAGGAATAAATATAAATATGTACTTATATATGGATAAGGAATTAAAAATTTAGGAATTAGTATTTAATATGTTTTCAGTGCTGTCATAGGTTAAGGTCAATAACCAATTTCCTCTCTCTACTTATTTTATTTAACTTATTATTATTTAACTTAACATTAACTTATATTTTTATTTAACTTATTGGATCTCTTTACTTTAACTGTCATTTTATGAACTTATTTAAATGTCTAAAATTCGAGTGTAGGGGGCATTTCTTTAACCACTTCTTTACATACCTTCGATATTATCTTAATCTTAATTACCAGTAATCGATTTTATGTAATCTTCTTTGCCCAATCTTATGTTATGGTACATATATTAGCTTCCATTACAATCATTAATGCTTTATACACATTATTACTTGATTTAATATTGTCTAACTAAATATTAATAAAGTGATTTTTTTTTTTTTTTTTTTTTTTTATACCACTTAGGTGGCAAACAAGCATACGGCCCGCCTGATGGTAAGCGGTTACCGTAGCCTATGGACGCTTGCAACACCAGGGGTATCACACGCGCGTTGCCGACCCTGCAGAAATCTCTTCACACCCCTTTTGAAGAACCCCATGCTGTACTCCATTGGGAAAACCACGGCGGGGAGCTCATTCCACAGTCTGAGCGTCCGCGGAAGGAAGCTCCTTTGAGCCCGCACAGTACGAAACAATTCAGGTTTCAATATGTGAGGATGGACTCCCCGTCGATGGCGAGAGTTGCGATGGTAGAAAGTAGCCGTGGGCATCATCTTAAACAATTCTTCAGAACACCGTCCGTTGTACAAGCGGTAGAACACACATAAGGAGGCAAAGTCTCTCCTCAGACTGAGGGGCTCTAAACCGCTTGTGAGCTCGGGATCGTCGACAATTCTGATGGCACGTCGTTGAACCGAGTCTAAAGGATCAAGCTGGTATCCAGGTGCCCCCGCCCATAGATGACAGCAGTACTCCATATGAGGCCGGACTTGCGACTTGTAAAGTTGCAGCCTTTGCCCCGATGTGAAGTACTGCCTCGCTCTGTTGAGCACTCCGAGCTTTTTGGATGCCAGCTTAACCTTGTCTTCTAAGTGACTTCGGAACAAGACGTCGCTAGAAATGTCGACGCCAAGGATCCCGATGCTTTTGCTGATGTTCAGGGACGTGTTCTGGAACTGTGGAGCCACAGCAAATGGGGTTTTCTTAGCGGTGAACGCGCAGGCTTGAGTCTTAGTGGGGTTGAAATGGACTAGGTTTAGTCTGCCCCAATCGGAGACACTAGTTAGTGTACTCTCGATTTCAGACAACAGCCGTTCGCGGCTTTCCTCCACCTCGGAACGAGGGATATTAGCACGGCCCGTGTAATAAGCGTCCCCTGTACTGTCGTCTGCATAACAATGAACGCCGTCAATAGACAGCATATCATTGATATGCAGTAGGAACAGTGTTGGGGACAGCACAGAGCCTTGCGGGACGCCGGCATTTATGTCCATGCTGTCGGAGCAGCTACCGTCAACGACGGCTCTTATGCATCTGCTGGACAGAAAGCTGGCAACCCATTTGCATAATCCCTCGGGAAGCCCGTATGCTGGTAACTTCGTTAGAAGACCCCCCGGTGCCAGACCCGATCGAACGCCTTCGCCACATCTAGGCTTACTGCCAATGCCTCACCTTGACTCTCAATGGCGAGTGACCAACGGTGCGTGAGATACACAAGGAGGTCACCAGCTGAGCGACTGTGGCGAAAGCCATATTGTCGGTCGCTCAACAAATCGTGATCCTCCAGGTATCTCAAAAGCTGCGTGTTGATCACTCGCTCCATGACTTTGGAGAGAAGGGAGGTGATGGCGATAGGCCTGTAATTCGTCGGGTCTGATCTGTCACCCTTTTTAAACGCCCTTGTGAATGCCCTTTATTGAACATTACTCGTTCCAATTTTAGCTGATAACACCGTACATTTTAACGTGCTAACCGACAACTTTATAGACTCTACTACTATTGCATTCAAATGAGTGTATTTACATACTTATTATACTATTTCGTGTTTTTAGAACAATCTGGTGCGTAACAACGTTGGAGGACTCCTAGTGAGGGCCGATTCAAGAGGATCAGCGACTTCACTACGCGGATGGATTCATAATAACTTGTTCTTTGCTAACCACGACATGCCTTGTCTTCAAATTGAAGGTATGACCTTAATCATTGTTACAGAGAAATGCCATGAAATGTTGATTTCACACTTTCATTTAAGCTTCCTTTTGATTCTTAACGAGTCATTCTATTTTATCTTGTGTCCAAACACCGATAGATTTGTGGATATTGTGCAATTTGGAGATTTAAGAAATGCGTATTAGAGTCTATGATCAGAGTTTTCTTTTTTCCATTGAATTATCTTCTCTTTTTCTATCATCCTTAGTTGCCCGTTGTATCTATTTCTTTTCTGTCATCCTTTTCAAATCATAAACTTAGCTACTATACTAGATTTTTCTTTCAGGTCGTCAATCCTCCTCGTACCAAGAAGTGACGATCTACCGTAACTACTTCACTCGTAACCTGGTACCGTTCCATGACGTCATTGTGCTTCGTCAAGTCGTATCAAACTTCACGTACAACTATGTTCATGATAATACCGGCCTCAGGATATTGGAGGTATCTGGGTTTGATAGAGTCCGGCTGCCGATTTATCAGACTACTTCGCACAATGGTTTTTATAAGTAAGTGTTTCATGTTGACGATATAATGATGGGTTCCTATGATTGCTGCTTCTATGTTCTATGTTCTTCTTGATATGCTCTTCTCAGCAAATGCAACTTTCTGAACCGGTATTAGAGTATTAGAGTCAGACTTTTCATAAGTGCCTGCAAAGGTATATTTGAATAAATGATATTGAATTTTTTGAATTCGACTGTTTGGAAATAAAGAACATTTCAATCTAAATAGTTATTAGCCATTTACCCTGAGTTTTAACCAAATTTAACATTGAATCCGTATAGATATTTTCACCGATATATATATTTTCGTTGAGGTCCATGTTAAAGAACAATTGAATATGGAACCTACACCTAAAACAAAAAGCTTATTTTCGCTTTAACTTCAATTATTTACTGAGCATATTTGTTGTTTTTTAGAAATTACGCTCTAGACCGTGAAGGAAGAGCGACAGTAGTTGCTGGTACAGCCGGTCAGAACTACGTGGATAATATCTTCTTCAACCCTGATAATGATTACGAGATGATTACCGTCAATAGATCTATGTAAGTACTGTATTTGGAACCATATTTAAATGAATATTAGGTAACTATTCCCTAAACATTTGTGATATTTTAGATTGGATAAGTGAAAAATACGTTTTAATATTATTAATATTGAGATGCATGTTCCCATACCATACCCAAATTGCATGTTATTGATTATCATAAGGAATTTAAAAACATTCATAGCGTTACCTAATTCAGTGATTGGCAGCCAAATTACGTCATATTTTTTTTTATTTACAAAATGTTCATATTTGCATGTTTTTGTTGCATGACTACCCTCTTCGGACGATAGATTTGTTGACTATAATCCGCATATCGTGAGGTGAGTTCTATTTTCAAATTTTATATTGAATACCACATGCTTAGTAAGTTACTTTTTTGGAAACTTCTTCCATGTTCCTGGTCCTCGATTTGTAATCGCATGATGTTGGATAGACTAATTTGTGTTAATATTATTTATTTATGCTCTAATATGGACTTTGCTTCTTGATATTATCAAGGTTATGGCAAATAGGCTAGGCTAGATTACTGAAAAAATCTATATAATCCGACATTTACATTAACAAAAAATATTAGACACGTATTTTCTCTTTTGTGAATTAAACAAAAAATACGAAGATATCGTGTGTTGAAGTTGCTCGTGACGTCACGATATGGTACAGTTTTGATTCTAAAGTGACGTCACGAGCCCCCACTCACGAACTTTGACGCGCTTTATTTTCGTATTGTTTTTATGATTTCGTAAATCAAATAATTGGACTGTTTTACAAAAAAAACTTAAACCGACTTCAAAGTACACGAAGAAGTAATCAAATCCTGATCTGATGACAATGGGACCAAACGGGAAGTGTACCCTTCCGGAAAAAAAAGAATTTTCCAAATCGGTTCATAAATGACGGAGTTATGAGGTAACAAACATAAAAAAAAAAAAAAAAAAAAAAAAAAAAAACATACAACCGAATTGAGAACCTCCTCCTTTTTTTGAAGTCGGTTAAAAATACGTGTCCAATATTTGTTGATAATCTAACGGACTAATTAGATTTATTCCCAGAAATCATCACTATTACTTACTTACTATATGGTATTAGGTACAGATCATTAATTTACCGCATCAAAATTAACATCATAAAACTCTCAATAAAACTCTATTTTTTCTAATTATATGTACTTCATTAGAACATCACCAAATCCTAATCACATTAGCATCATAGCTATTAGCATCTAAATGGTGCACGCACGACCATAAAATATACCTACTACAACTACTATATGCCTCGTTTGCACCTTTTGAAATGATCATTAACTAATCACGAAACAATCCAATACTCAATCGACATTTTTGAACCAAACAATATCCCCACAGCTCACTCGACCTCTGGCGCACACGTATTGACGCAAAACACAACTACTGGAGTTATAACGAAAGCTTAGCTGTAGCTGGTCGTATAAGGGATCAATCGGATAACCCGTTGTTACTAGAAGTGGACTATAGGCCGTACTATATGAATAACTTGACGGTACTCGGTGGGGGGAAGTGTCCCCCCGGATGGGACGCGGTGGCCGGGACGTGTTATATGTATGTTGGTGCACCGATGACTTATGAAGAGGCCAGGCTGTTTTGTTTGGTAAGTATTTGGAACTTTATTTGTTTCAAAATTGGGAGTTTTGTTAAATTTACCTGTCAAACTGTTGATAATTCGAACTAATTTGAACCTTATGTACACGATTTGACAGATATTTTGAACAACTCTATGGTAAGAAAACTCCTCATAAACATCTTGGTTCCGATATTTTTCTTAATTTTTAAGAGTCCAATTCCATTGATCAGAAAACCTAACTATGTTTTTTAAAAACTTGACCATTAGTTCAACAATTATGTAGCACTTGAATCTCGAACTCAATGTCGATACAGTTGTAATAAGTTGAATATTGTCTATTTGTCAATCATGAAATCTTATAACTGTCAGTTGACTATTTTTTAACCCAATTTCAGCAAGTTTATAAACAAACAAACTTACAAAATTAATATTTTATGGTGCGTCCATGCTACGCGAATCGAGCACGAGCCGAGCCACGAACGAGCCTACAACGAGCACGATGCGAATCCCTTTGTTCCTGAAAAAACTGTCAATCGGGCTCGCAAGCGCGTCCACGCTACGCAAATCGTGCTCGCAGTTTGCTCGGCTCGTGCTCGGTTCGCCAAGCATGGACGCACCATTAAACTACTTGGAAACTTATAGCATATTTTTCAATAGTCTGACAACGCGTCAATGCCCTACGTGACCGGTAACTACGCGGTTCTCTACGACTTCATACAACGTCAGAACCAATGGTTCCAATATGGCGACCGCGTGTGGGTCAACCATATTGACTACGTCACGCAGTGCACGTCCTTTGCGTTCTCAAATGTCGAGATTACCGATTGTAACCAGAAGAATTCGTTTATCTGTGAGATTGGTGAGTGTTTTTGAAGTTTACAGCTCCGCCATATTGTGGTAGAATTTGGAACTACATATTTCCATCTATCGTGTTTACTATCAGCTGTCGTACATGTACAAGTGGCGACTTCATTTCAAGACAAGACATGGTTAAAAAATACTTTTGAAAGGAAGTTGTCGAACATTTTTTTAAATTCATAAATACAAATCTACAAAAAGTTCTATCCTTTATTTATAATAATCATTGTTACCATGTTTTAAGGGAAACCAATTATTTGATACTTATGAATGGGCTATATTCATATTATTACTATTACTATTATTACATTATAGTATGATGTTACAAATGTCCCCAGACCCGAAGATAATGATAGACCCGATGTCGTGGCGTGGGGACAGTTTGGCGGTCGCATTTATAGGAGTATTGGTCGCCGCCGTCGTGCTGGTGGGGGCTGCCTTGATCTGCTGGTACTCCAAGTCTAAACACAGGTGACAAACTAACAATATCTTGGCTGGAGGTGTTACCCGTGATCGAGTTCACCCCCGTCAGGGGTCGAATTTTGAATAACCCATAATATCTACGTTATATGAGGTCCCTGTGTACAAAAAATTGTGAAGTGTGTGTTTCAGCCTAGCTTTTTTGGCCGGTTACGAAACTGAATCTTCAGACAGACGCTAGTAACTAGAACTGCGGCTTGAGCTGTGCGTTGAATTGTTGTTAGTCAGTTAGCTTCTCTTTTTTTTATACTACTTAAGTAGCAAACAAGCATACGGCTCGCCTGATGGTAAGCGGTTACCGCAGCCTATGGACGCTTCTAACACCAGGGATGTTACTCGCGCGTTGCCGACCCTGCAGAAATCTCTCCAAAGCCTTTTTGAAGAACCCCATGCTGTACTCCATTGGGAAAACCACGGCGGGGAGCTCATTCCACAATCTGAGCGGCCGCGGAAGGAAGCTCCTTTGAGACCGCACAGTTCCTCATCTTATAACTTTAAATTACAGACACGTACAAAGACTGGAGCGCCGTAACTCAATCCGTCAATCTTTGCACTCGGTTCGTTCAATCGGCAGCATCAATGGAGGATTCCCTGATAATGCGTATAGAAGAAAAATGACACAAATGGTAAGCTGTTATAATCTAATCTATATGTAGTAAGTACAGTTTTCTATTAATCTCCCTCCACTCATAGAAATATGTTAATAATAATTCATTTATTGGCATACAACATTGCAGCTTATTTTTGAATCCATAGAAACCGAAGTGTGTTTCTGGCTCCTCCAGTTATGTTTATTGGATGTTATACGGAACCCTTAGTAAGATAGGGCTCTCTTCATTAGATTTAAAAAAACTTTGATTGATGTAGCATCAGTAGTACAGCATAAGGCACGAGTCGTGAGCACAGATAGCCAGTAGTGGGGGCAAGGTCGCGCATCTACACTTTCGGCCAAATGACACGCGAAAATCCAATAGACGACGAGCATCGACTGACGAACCAATCGTGTGCAGCTCGGTGCTCCCCCTTCATCATTCGGCCAAACAGACCGAAAAATTAACTACTGCGCAGGTGTCAGTTTGTGCTCACGATTCGTGCCGGTTACTGTATCTTACTGACACTTGAAATAGGTATCGCGTACGCATGAACAAGATGGCTGCTTTACACTCTGGAAATAACAACATATATTCTGTGTAAGGATATTTTCCGGTTCTTGAATCTTCCCTAACGTTGTTCTATCTTCACAGAGCACAAGATCCACAGAAACATTAACCAAAGGCTCGGACTACAGAAAAATGCTCGCATCAACAACTTCAATGGAATCAATGGAGAAGAGTCAATTCAATTCTTCTATAGAAGATAATCAGAGCTTCGATATATACGAAGCGCATAATCCTAATCCAAACGTTATGCCATTAAAGCATAGTACATTCGCGAAGAAAACTTCCTCCCCAGAATACTCAGTACCGACAACCAATTACCAACCTTTCAAAATATCGTATAGAAACGAAGGTTACAAGGAGCAATCTAACCCAGTCAGTGAAGCTCCGTCAATAAATACGGTGATGACAGAAGAAATGCCCATCATTCATCACCCCGGGGGACTTAGATCACCTCAAGATGACGACACACTATCGCCATCTAGCGATCAGTACTTCACATCTGACACGTTACCGTTAAGAAGTTTGGAAAGAGATGATTCAGGCAGTTTTAAAAGGGAGTTAGAGAGAGATGGAAAGAATTATGGCCCGTATGGTGCTCCTAATTATGGAGGGCAGCCGAAGTTGTCGTTCTTAATGGAGCTAAGGTCGAAAATGCCGGAGCAGCCGCAAGCTGGGTCCGTGCCCACTACCACTTTTGGACAGAGGAATAATGTAGCAGGTAATAAAAAAAAACTGATGAACTTTCTGATATACCTACCCCTATAATATACCTACCTAATAATATAATTTCTTAGTTAGTCTTTATTTTTGAGCGTTCGGAGCATAACTAATTAACTCTATATTTCAATTATTGTTTTTGTGTTTCAAAACTATTTTAAACCATACGATGGGTCCTAAAGAATAAATAAAGGACTTGTTTAATATGGGACGATAAATCAAAACACAAGTAATCATGAGCGTCGCCAGAAGAGGCAGCTGCCCCTCCTAAAAATTCAAAATTTTTGCAAAATATAAAGCAACCAAAGTTAACTCATTTGACTCTCTTATTACAATCGCCGTAGGTAGAGGGAGTCGCACTACAAATAAGTGTAAAGCTTCATGTGCTCTTGACTGTATGTAGGCATTCATACATTCCCATCTTCCATATATCAACTTGCCCCCCATCGGCTGGCGACGTTCTTGCAAGTCATTCGTAAAAAAAACAGGCAAACATCCACTTTAGCAAAAGTTTTGTAAGCTATCTCAAATTGAGTTTATCAGCTGGAAGTTATAATTTTATGTATTTTTGTCAGACCAACAGCGCTACTACGAAGACAACCTACCGAGTCCACCTCACCCACCGGGATACTCCCACAACTTCGACGAAACCCCATCGGACAACATTCCCAGCTACGACTCGAGCCCTCAAGACCTTTCTAGAGAGTTCGGTGACACCCCAACCCCAGAATTACAACACAGGTCTAAATCAGAGGCCTTACTAGAAACGAACTTCGATTTCGATGACTCAGAGTCAAGTCCTCTACCCATGACAGAGGCCAGTAGATCTTACAGTCAGCCTCTCGAAACTGCTATGTAGTTAATAGGCCAAAAATGGCCGAAACGACAAGAATAGGACAAATTAAATTATAGGCGTAAAAACGTTAATAGAAAGTAAAGCAAAGAAAAGACTGAATGAGGATGTCTTGATATATTATGTATTATTTTCATGCATTTAAATATGTTATTTTTCCGAAACTTAGTGCCTTACTTCTATCATTCCAACTTTTTAATTTAAGTTTTTAATGTGTGTACAAATTATTTTCGTACCTTGCCCCCTAAAAAGGAAGCTAAGCAATATTGCTAACGCAATTATTTTTTTCGATTTTAAAGCAGATCTTATGCAATCTTCCTAGCTTCCTTTTAAGCCCCCCTTGTCTATCGTTAGGCGTGATTACATTACCAGAAATGCACGATCTCATAATGGAATAATACAGTAACAATTTATTATTAATTTAATATAAAAATATGCCTTATTATAGTCGCCTTATTAATCTTGAACTTGAAATTATTATATCTGGCATAGGATATTTATAGGTATTGACAAAAAACTTGTTTTTCTGGTAACAATACCGGTTCTATAAAATAGAGCTGCCAACATTGTCACATGATTTGACATTCGCCAGATATTGGCCCAATTGTTTTATGCTTGTTTTCAAATATCGTTTGAAATATTCGCAGTCAACAGCTTTATTAACTTTGTGTTATACTTTGTCCGTCCTTAGATTAAGTTATAGTAAACTGAATGAGATGTAGGTATGTTGTAAATAAAATCATTTTAAATAAAGTCTTTCCAATTATTAATTAAGTTATTAATAAAAACTATATCAACCTTTTCTACATTTTTACCTATTCTTTATACTTGTTTGACATCACTATTTTATCTAATTAAGTATTATTATTATTTACTAGCTTTTATATTGTTTTAATGATAACCATTGAATTATATTTTACACTTGAAACGATTGTCTAATAAATAGATAATGTTATATTAATTTTATAAATTGTAAACTACAGGACAGAAATGTAGTAAGGGAATAAAGTATGCTATGCTAAAGATATCGTTATCATTACATGCTACAAGAGAAAATAAATAAACGAAATGTATTTTAATAACTTGAAAGTATTATTTAACATTCACTCAAATAATTGGACTGTTTTACAAAAAACTTAAACTGACTTCAAAGTACACTAAGAAGTAATCAAATCCTGATCTGATGACAATGGGACCAAACGGGAAATGTTCCCTTCCAGACAAAAAAAGAATTTTCCAAATCGGTTAATAAATGACGGAGTAACTAGGTAACAAACATAAAAAAAAAAAAAAAAAAAAAAAAACAACCGAATTGAGAATACTTTTTTTGAAGTCCGTTAAAAAAATCAATAAAAAGCCATATTTGAAAGTTCCTCTAAAAACAGTAAAATTGACTATTTTGGGAAATGTACGAAAATATTTCATATTAAACAAAAAGTATACTACGCCCGCAAATCACTGAACGATTTAGACAGGTATTGTCACTTGGTATTGTAGTGAAATTTAAAAACGATAAAGGCTTGAAAAAAACAGTTTTCCACCACATGCGGGCGCTACAGACCGTTCAATTATTTTATCGTGACAGGGTCCGAAATGAGGACATTCATAGGAGAAAGAAAACAACGGACAACACGAACATAGCTCAAAACGACAGGACATTAGAGTTAGCTAACGTGGCAATGGGCAGGCCACATCGCTCGAAGAACCCGTAACCGATGGGGAAGAAAGGTTTTCGACTGGCGACCACGTAAGTACTGGAAAGTACCGAGCGGGACGCCCTCCCACTGCGCGCAGGTGGGCCGACGTCGTGGTCAGAGTCGCTGGGCGCCGCTGGATGCAAGCGGCCCAGAACCGTTCGAAGTGGAAATCAATGGGGGAGGCCTATGTTCAGCAGTGGACATCCATGGGCTGATATGATGAATTGCGTTAGAAATACAATTCTACCATTTTTAATAATGTCCGATTTTTTCTGATTGCACTGGTTTTAACCTTCAAGTACATTTTAGGGGTTTTCCTTGGAAATGTATATTTTCATTCGAGTTGTGTGTACTGAGTGTAAAGTACATTTTCTGCGTAGTCGTCTTCAGTCAGTTGTGTCGTGCGCGTTACTATTATAGGTACTTAATGAAAATGAAAAGAAAATATGACCAAATCTATCGTTCCAAGTGGGAGAAGGATCCAATGTTTTCATTTTGGTTAAATTTGCAGATTTTAGCAGAATTTTGGTGGGCAACTAGCATAATGTTCAATTTAAATCTGGTCACACTGCGCGAGACGTGAGGAGGGAGAGGAGAGGTGAGCGTATGTCTGTTGTCTCTCTCCGACAGACAAATTGATGACAGTTTTATAACATGCACAGCTGCTGCGCACAGCTGTGTCCAATTTTATTGTTGCTACATAGGGTTTACGTAAATGAATAGAAAATAAATTAAATATTCCAAATAAGAGAAAATTCGTGGAATTAATAAAATGATATAAAAAAAATAACTCAACTTGTCAAACGACAAACTCGACCTCTTCAGCCACGATCTAAGCTAAGAGACCTTCGATTCAACAAGCTAAATCCGAAGTAATTTTGAATTTAGAAGTGTTAAGTTAAAACAGTGCTTTAACAATGGAACCAGCAGGATCTATAAATACAGCAAGTGTTGATAATGAAGCATGCGTGGACAATATTGAAAATGAAGAAGAGGTTTTTGACGATTCTGAAGAGCGAGAGTTGGTGACAGATTCTTGTTCCACAAAGGTTTTGGATACGACAGAGCAACCCAGAGACAGATATTGTATTGTTTACATATTATTCTATTTATTTGGAATAACTTCAATTATACCGTGGAATTTCCTAATCACTGCAAATGACGTAAGTTGCATGTTTATAATACGTTGTATAATTTGTTAGAGCTGCGTAAAAAATATCCTGATAAAATGTTTGACTTACTTTTTTCTAAGTAGGAAATTAATGTTCAAACTAGTGATCATTATATTGCTAATAACACTATTTAGCATTAATTAAAAACAATAACAATTTAAGTAATGTTGTTTGTAGAGTAATTACTAAGTTTATACCTAATTCGAAAATTGTAGTGAGAAAACCATAAAATATACTCAACATAAGGCCACCTTTGAGAGGACAATAAATTTTTATTTTGTACCCCATATGGCCCACACTGGTAAACCGGTTACCAGGTACAGACATTTATTTTTGTATAAAGTCCCTGCCTTCATTGGTTAATTGAGCATAATCATGACCAACAACAGGTTTTGTTCCATTATTTTTTACACAAAACTCTTTTATTTTCTATTGTAAGGTGACCTAGGAACAAGATTGCAACCTTTGATTAAGGGTACATCCAGATACGAGTGTTGCAGCTGTGCACACGTCGATAAAAGCCTCTAACTGTTAGAGGCTATATCAAATAAAAATTTAAAAAAATGCAAAATAATGTTCAATATTTAACTTACTCTCGATTTTAATTGGAATATTTCAACAACTATTATCATTATGAACATCACTATGACAAGCAGAATGACGCAGAGGGAGCGTAAAACGTAGCTGTTACGCGCAGCAGCCTATAAAAGTTGGCCTGTTTTATATATTCGTGTAGTAAGGCAACATTCTTTCTAGGTATATTTATTTCTATGGTTGCAGCCTAATTATTTTTATACAATTGATAGATAAAATATTATTACATTAGGATTCTTTTGTTTATTTTTAGATATCTATCTTAATCAACTGATACTAGTACAGTAACTTATCATAAAAAAGAGCTTAATTACATCCTTCTTATAGAATGTTATGAATTTTGTGACTAGACTTGATGACTAATATACCTTTACTATACATGTATTACACATTTACAGTGAATCACTAAATATTCAAGATTTGTGTTTCTTAGTTTTTTTTTATTACATTTGAATATTTTGTCTCTTACAATAATATTGTTCTAGTTGATGGCTACAGTCACGTGTTGTCTAAAAGAATGAGTCACAATTCTATGAACCCAATAAAAATTAGTCATAACATGATCAAGGTCATCACAAGTATTCCTTCACTACTCACCTAAGCGCCATACAATATTTGGTTTATTATAGCTCTGCACGGTGGTAGGGTACTTTGTAGTACCCGTCTGGCTGGCTACCACCCTCAAGTTGAAAATCTGTCGCCAAGCACCTATCGGTGTGTTCCGTCAGCTGCACTTGAGAGCCAGTTCCTTCTAGGCTTTGTGTGGTTACCACCTTCAACCACATCATCACTTACCATAGTGAGATTGTGGTCAAACACAGGCGTATACACTGTAAAAAAAAAAAAAAAAAAAAAAAAAAAAAGCTCATATCTTTAAAATCTGTAATAGTTTCAAACTGATGAATATCTGTTTATCCTAACTAATATTATAAATGAGAAAGTGAGTTTGTTTGTTACACCTTCACGCCTCAACTACTCAGTGGATCACCATGCAATTTGGCATGCAGATAGCCTATGGTATGGAGAAGGACATAGGCTTTTTATCCCGGGAACGCGGGTGAAACCGCGGGGGATAGCTAGTTCATCTGTAAATAATGATAACACAAGGCAAAAATTATAATTCATTGATCACACTAATGATTGATATAGTATACTAAAGAAATTCTGTCTGTTTTACCACCAATTACAATAAAATTTGGCACACATTTATAGCACCTATTTATGCTATGGTATTGAGAAAGAGTTGATAACCTTTTGTTTTACAGTCGTGGCAAGGAGTTCTTACATTATTTTCTTTTTTCTCTAGTTAGTTATAAACAGACATCTTTAAAAATAAATTATTATGTCAGGTGACTGGTAATTAGCAAACGCTACTTAGACACATGACTGTACTCATGATAACAAACAACTTTCCCAAAGATATAAACAGGGATAAATAACTAAATAAAATAAAAGCTAATAGGGTATTCATGGTCACACTAGTCACATAGTCCCCCTGTCTATTTTTATGTCTCCCATTAAGGTAGAAAACCACTGGTATCCGGTTTCCGTATACCACAATAATCAAACTTAACTTTATTCAGTTATACCAGTTTATAAGGCACTTATAAATGTAAGATACAATTAGACTCTACAAACCGATACGTAATTGAGACTCCATACATTGGTTCATAGATACTTATGCAACCATAAAATGTATCTAAAATTGAAACTAGACCAAAGCTAGTATTATGTAAATTATGTACCTCACAATATTTTTGTTGTAAACACATTTTATCAGATAATTTATTTGCCAAAACATAAATATAGATAGTTTAGATATATGAATATAATCTTGTTTGTCTCTATTTTCAGTTTTCATGTTATCAGCATAAAGTTAATGATAAATAACAAGAATTAGAATGCAATTAAATTGTGCACATCTGCACTTTATCTTAATAGCCTCTTGATAATTGCAATCTGGAATATGCTATTGTTACGACATCGCGACATCAGGAATAAATTGCTACCAGTAACGCCATCTGTTATTGAATAGCGGTACTATCTGTAACGCTGTTATTGTATAGGAGTAAACATCTATCAAGCAACGCCATCTATCGCCGAATAGCTACCGGCTTCTGGAATATTCCCGATAGCACTGTAGGCATGTAGAATACGCGGGTAAATTGTGGAATGTTCCAGATGCCGTTTATGAAGTATAAATACGGGACAATGCACAGAGGAGTTTGAGTTTGGTTTTGTATAACAGTGAGTAAACATCGAAGTGAAATACAGTTAAGTGCTAGTGAACTATTTAATTTCTGAGTGTTTTAATTAGAGTTTTAATAAAAGTGTGACCAGTGTTTTGGTAAATTCGCGTACCATTATTTATCCTGAACCCCAGCTCGTAACAATTGGTGTCAGAAGTAGTAGGATAAATAATGCCGGTTATGCCAAAGGAAGTCACTGAGGGTGTCCGTACAAGGGGCCAGCGGCAGCAGGAGATGGATGAAAGGAGGTTTGGAGGTTCTCCGTCGCAGACTTCGGGTGGCCAGCAGCCAACTGGCTCTTTGCCAGTTGCCGACCCACCTGAAGTCAGAGCAGTACCTGCAACCCCAGATCTTGGCGCCTTGATGGTAATGCTACAGGAGCAGGCTCGCCGACAAGAGGAGCAGGCTCGCCGACAAGAGGAGCAGGCTCGCCGACTGGAGGAACAGCTACAGCGGGATAAGGAGGAGCAGGCTCGCCGTCAGGAGGAGCAGGCTCGCCGACTGGAGGAACAGCTACAGCGGGATAAGGAGGAGCAGGCTCGCCGACAAGAGGAGCAGGCTCGCCGACAAGAGGAGCAGGCTCGCCGACTGGAGGAACAGCTACAGCGGGATAAGGAGGAGCAGGCTCGCCGTCAGGAGGAGCAGGCTCGCCGACTGGAGGAACAGCTACAGCGGGATAAGGAGGAGCAGGCTCGCCGTCAGGAAGAGCAGGCACGCCGACTGGAGGAACAGCTACAGCGGGATAAGGAGGAGCAGGCTCGCCGCCAAGAGGAACAGATGGTTTTATTAGAAAATTTACAAGTAACTCTTGGCAAGGATCTCAAGGTGGTGAAGGAACAGCTTCAGCATCATGAGTCCCGTATCTCGGAATCCGAAAATCGTATGTCCAAGGCCGAAGTACAGATAGAAGACGTGAAGAAGGCCCTCGTTGGACTCAAGGTTGGAACTGCTACTTCTTTACCTGTGGCTTCTTCACGTGGTTTCAAGGTACCGCCATTTGATGGCACCTCGTCATGGTCAGCCTATAGAATCCAGTTCGAAGCTGTCATGAAGGCGAATGGTTGGACTAGTGCACAGGCGATGACAGCACTCACTTTGGGTCTTCGCGACCAGGCCCTCACTATACTGGAGGCCCTCGGGAAGGACGTGACGTATGAGCAACTGTTGGAAGCTCTAGAATCTAGATACGGAGACGCACACCTGGAACACGTATTCCGTGCCCAACTCAAGGACCGTGTGCAACGGAGCGCTGAAACTATACAACAGTGGGCTCTAGAGATAGAAAAGCTGGTCCGTAAAGCATACCAGTCTGCACCAGCGATGATCAACGGTAATCTAGTACAAGCGTTCGTGGATGGTATACGCGACTTGGAAGTTAGAGCTGCCGTGAGATTAGGGCACCACGAGTCGCTGAAAGACGCTTTAGCCCATGCCTTAGAAGTGGAGGCTGTGCGACGCGATGACCGACCTCACCGCATCAGGGAAGTGGCCTCGCCCCGTTGCTACAACTGTGGAGAAAAGGGCCACCTTCGGATGAGTTGCCCGAAGTGGAGAAACTATAGAAAAGAAGAAAATCGACCCCGGGAAGAAAATGCAGCGGTGACTGGTGGCACTGCTCAGCAACAGGGAAACGAGTAAACGCCAGGACCGCGGGGCGGGTGCTGGCTGGTGTTCGAAGAGCCCCAAGGATCTCGATCTCACAAGCCCATAACGGGAACAGTCTGATCATTATAGGTGAAATTAATGGCAAGCCATGTAAGGTAACGTTGGATACTGGAGCATCTCGCACGATCGTCAGTTCCCAACTAGCAAGTCGGTTTCTTGGGGACTACTTCAAAGACTACAAGCAAATTGAATTGGTAACAGCTACCGGCCAGCAGATAACCGTCGAAGGCGAGAAGGAGGTAGAATTAAAATTGGGCAACCAAAGCTACCGTCACAAAGTAATCGTGGCCGACATTATGGATGACTGTATCCTGGGATTAGACTTCATGAGGAAACATCACTGTGAGATCGACGTCAATCACGGAGTATTAAAATGTGCTTCGGAAGAAGTCTTCATAGAAGGCGCATCGTCGGGCCAAGTGTATTGCTTGAAGAAGAGTGTTCTCTCTCCCATGTCTGAAACAATCGTGCCGGTAATCTTACCAGAAAATTCAGGTCATAGAAATCGTTGCATCCTTATAGAGAAACTGGACAGTGATCTTCCATGGAAGATGGCACGAACGTTAGTTAAAGCTAACAACGTCTCGGCAGTACGTGTACTAAATTTAAGTGAGCATGAACAAGTACTCAAGAAGGGGACATTGATGGGCACTTGTGAAGAAGTTGCTTGGATGCGTAGATGTCAAGACCAGCCTACGGGGTCTGTTGGGGGAAATGTTCAGTTCAACGTGACAACGCTATTGGAAGCCTGTAGTGATAATCTGTCGAAGGAAGAGATGGATAAGGCTAAGAAGATGTTGCTCCGTTACGCTGATATTTTCTCAGTTGGTGATACTGACATAGGGAAGACTGGATTAGTTCAGCACAAAATAAATACGGGTGATGAGTTACCAATCCGCCAACGACCAAGAAGGTTACCCATAGCACGGGAACAGGAAGTAGATGCCATGATTCAGGGAATGGTAAAAGGTGGTGTTATAGAGCCCTCATCTAGTCCATGGTGTTCTCCCGTGGTATTGGTGAAAAAGAAGGATGGTAGCATGCGCTTTTGTGTTGACTATCGTCGGTTGAATGACATTACGAAGAAGGACAGTTACCCACTACCAAGGATTGACGACACGCTAGATACGCTGACAAGAACGAGGTGGTTTACCACGCTGGACCTGAAAAGTGGCTATTGGCAAGTTGAAATAGACCCAAAGGACAAGGAAAAGACTGCATTCTCTACAGGAAAAGGACTATGGCAATTTAACGTCATGCCATTTGGACTATGCAATGCGCCTGCTACTTTTGAACGGCTAATGGAGCTAGTACTAACTGGATTAATTGGAGACGCCTGCCTTGTTTATTTGGATGACATCATTATCGTGGGACGAACATTCGAAGATCATCTCCAAAACTTGGAACGAGTACTCGCGAAAATACGTGGAGCCAACCTTAAATTGAGCCCAAAGAAGTGCTCATTTTTTAGACGACAAGCAAACTTTTTAGGACACATAGTCTCAGAAGAAGGAGTTCAGACAGATCCTGAGAAAATAGCTGCTGTCAACGATTGGCCAGTTCCAAGAGATAAAACACAGGTCAGGGCATTCTTGGGCTTGTGCTCCTATTATCGACGTTTTGTGAAAAATTTTGCTGACCTTGCTAGACCTCTACATAAGTTGACAGAGGAAAAATCACAATTCTTTTGGGACAAAGCATGTGATGTGGCATTCCAAGAATTAAAGAAACGGCTGTGTAGCTCACCTATTTTGGGTTATCCTGATACTGAAAAAGAATTCATAGTAGATACTGATGCGAGTAATAATGGAATTGGTGGCGTGTTATCGCAAAGAAAAGGAGATCAAGAGGTTGTGATAGCTTATTTTAGCAAGTCCTTGTCGAAACCGGAGAGAAACTACTGTGTTACAAGAAAAGAATTACTTGCTGTTGTGAAAACTTTGCAGCATTTTAGCAAGTATTTGATAGGGAGGAAATTTCATCTCCGCACTGACCATGCCGCATTGAAGTGGCTATTGCAATTCAAAAATCCAGAAGGACAAGTCGCTAGATGGATTGAACTGTTACAAGAGTTTGACTTTGTAACTGAACATCGCAGTGGGAGGTTGCATGGCAACGCAGATGCCTTATCAAGAAGACCTTGTCCTGAAAATTGTAAGCACTGTGTTAGGCAAGAAGATAAGGAAGTAATAACCGTAAAGATGCTAAGGACTGACCTAAGTGAAGAGTGGATAGAAACCCTAAAGCAGGCTCAGCAAGATGACACGGACATCAAGCCGATTCGCGACTGGATTCAGGCTAGTGCCACTAAACCTAAGTGGTGTGACGTGGCAACGACGAGTTCAGTCACAAAAAGTTATTGGGCACAGTGGGAGAGCTTAGCTATACAGGATGGAATTTTATGCCGTAAATGGGAAAATGCCCGAGGGGACAGCTCTCACCTACAAATGGTTGTTCCGAAGGCAAGGATACCAGATATCTTGAAATTCTATCACAATGGATGTTCAGGAGGTCACATGGGAGTAAAACGAACCCTATTAAAGATTCGTGAGCGATTTTACTGGATCCACTGCAGGGACGATGTGGAAGACTGGATACGAAAGTGCGTCAGTTGCGCAGCTGTAAAAGGACCACAAACACGCAGTAGAGGTGCGCTGAAGCTGTACAATGTTGGAGCTCCCTGGGAACGGATAGCGTTGGATGTCGCGGGGCCGTTTCCTGAAAGTGATAGTGGAAACAAGTACTTCCTGGTCGTCATGGACTACTTCACAAAGTGGCCAGAGGTCTTCGCGATACCGAATCAGGAAGCTTCTACTGTGGCGGATAAATTAGTCCATGAAGTCTTCTGTCGGTTTGGTGTACCACTAGAAATTCACAGCGATCAAGGAAGAAATTTCGAGTCTCAAATATTTCAGGAGGCATGTCGAGTAATGGGTATACACAAAACCAGGACCACATCTTATCACCCGCAATCGGACGGAATGGTTGAACGGTTCAACCAAACGTTGGAGAGATATCTGGCAAAAGTTGTGGACAGCCGGCAGAAGGATTGGGACAAACACATACAACCCTTTCTCCTGTCATATCGAAGTGCAACTCATGAAAGTACGACGGTGACGCCTGCTTTTGCAAACTTCGGTAGAGAATTGCGATTGCCTGCAGATTTGCTCACCGGTATTCCGCCTGACGATCCACGTAGTGTTACAGATTATGCGAACGACTTACGAAACAAAATGAATGACGTATATGAGCACGTCAGGCAGTATAGCCAACAAATGTCTGAACGAATGAAGACCCGTTACGATCGGAAAGCGAACAATAGAGTATTCGAGATGGGGTCCCTAGTATGGCTACATAACCCAGTGCGCAGGAAAGGAAAGTCCCCGAAACTGCAAGCAAAATGGGATGGACCATATCGTGTTGTTACGAAAATCAATGATGTCACCTACCGTATCCAGAAGGGGGCTCGAGGTAAACCGAAGATTGTCCATATAGACCGTTTGGCGCAATACCATGGAACTCACATTGCTCGGGACGAGCATGTCTAAGGAGGGGGTAGTGTTACGACATCGCGACATCAGGAATAAATTGCTACCAGTAACGCCATCTGTTATTGAATAGCGGTACTATCTGTAACGCTGTTATTGTATAGGAGTAAACATCTATCAAGCAACGCCATCTATCGCCGAATAGCTACCGGCTTCTGGAATATTCCCGATAGCACTGTAGGCATGTAGAATACGCGGGTAAATTGTGGAATGTTCCAGATGCCGTTTATGAAGTATAAATACGGGACAATGCACAGAGGAGTTTGAGTTTGGTTTTGTATAACAGTGAGTAAACATCGAAGTGAAATACAGTTAAGTGCTAGTGAACTATTTAATTTCTGAGTGTTTTAATTAGAGTTTTAATAAAAGTGTGACCAGTGTTTTGGTAAATTCGCGTACCATTATTTATCCTGAACCCCAGCTCGTAACACTATTATGCCCCTGTGCCCATGTTATATACATAGCCTAAGTCTGTAAATATTCTCAATAAATGGGCTATGTAAAGATCTCTTTAACTTCAGATCGCCAGAGCCGGAGGTGGTAAGCATACAAAGCCTGAAAGAACCTGGCCTGGCTCTCAAGTGCAACAGTCGGAACACCGCTAGATGCTTCTCGACGGATATTTAGCTCGAGCCAAACGGTAGAACGGTACTACAAAGAGCTTTTAAGAGAGGTAGAGCGTAGCGTTATTTCGCTCAAAGATCAGCTCGACTGGGGAAGTACCTCCACCTTACTGAACACCGCAGCCAAATAACTTTATGTTGTGTGCAGTTGTGTTCCTGTGCGTGAGTAAGATCGCCAGAGCTCATAGGAGAGGGGGGAATGGTCGGTAACGAGTGAGCAATGCTTTTTGTGTTGCAAGCGTCCATATGGCTACGGTAACCGCTTACCATCAGGCGGGCCGTATGCTTGTTTATCGAATTAGTTGTATAAAAAAAAAAAAAAGGTAGAGCGTTGCGTTATTTCGCTCAAAGATCTGATCGACTGGGGAATTCAGTAGGGTGGGGGACCTTACTGAATACCGCAGCCAAATAACTTAATGTTGTGTGAGTAAGGTCACCAATGCTCACCGGGAAGTACCGACTTCGACGGTTAACAAGCGTACGGCCAGCTGATGGTTACCATAGCCATGTGGACCTTACTCTACCACCATGCTATGCTTTCCTCACGTTTTCTTTCGTCAAGAAAACTAGCTGTAGGATTATAACCCAAAATCTTCAGCGAAACTTATTTTAAGCTATTATCGCTTAAAAAAACGTAAAACGTTCTTTTGTTTCAGTATTGGATGTATAAATTCCGCGATGTCACACCGAAGAACCTCACGATGGTAGTGCGCAAGACGCAGTTCCAAGCGGAATTCACGTCATATCTCAACGTAGCGACAGCTATACCTAATTTAATATTCCTTATACTGAACTCGCTTTATGGACATTTGTGAGTGATTTGATAAAATGTATTAGTACCTAGTATTTCACCTGCGAATCGCTTCTCACACTTAAGTTGTGATTTATTTGACAGTTCAATTGTAAATATGGGATGAATAAGCGATTCTCAAGTGTTTAAGTCGATCCTAAAACTAAAGACCCTTTTTAAGTGGCTTTGCAGTTTTTTTTTGGGCGTATGGGATGTCGCCTAGTTAGTAATTTTGTGTATATTTTATTATTTTATTTTATTTATTTTGTGTGTATTTTTGTTCGGCAATGGATTTTTCTGTTTTGAGAAGGCATGCTTTTTAAACATTTTTAAACCATACGTTTTCCTTATCAATAACTAACGGCAATTTGTAAATAATGTAAAGGAATCAAATGCGTACTTTAATGTTTTGAGTGCACAATAAAGACTTGAATACATACATCTATTGCCATACACATGCCATATACTTATACGTCTCCTGCGCAAATGAGATTACTGTAAGAAAGTATAAAATAATAATAATATAATTTTTATTTTTATTACGGTGTTCGTGGCGTCACCTTTGGCAGCGACTGAAAATCAGTGCTGTGGCCCGGTACCTGTACTGGGCTTATAGTTTATAACTGAGTCGCTGTCCATTTCTGATGTCACACAACACAATTATTAATATTTTTTATATCTCTGTTTTTTTTTTTTTGTCTATCTTTCTATGTGTATGTAATTGTGTTGTGTTACATTTGAATAAATGTCTTTTCTTTCTTTCTTTCTTTAAATGGGGAACGTACAGTCGAGAAAATAAATATGTATACACTTTGTGAAATTCAAAAGCAATTTTCTTGCACTGCATGTATAGATTCAAATGTTGAAATATTACACAAATCATAATAGTATAATATTAAAAGATTTTGCCTGCATAAAACATCTTGTAATTTCAATCAATGGTTTAAAATAAAATCGTGGGCATTCCTTACACACGGCTAACTGATCCCAAACTAAGCAGAGCTTGTACTATGGAAACCAGATAACTGATATATACTTTTACTATACATATACTTTTTTTTTTTGTAAAAACATAGGTACTTAATATACATAATTACACACAGATTCCGGACATATAGACATGTTTATGCACAAAAATGCATGTCCTGTGTGGGAATCGAACCAACGACCAGCGGCCAGCGATAGGTGGAATCTTAACCAGAGTCTTAACCAACCGCGCCAACTAGCCCGGCAAAGTGAATATGTACATATTTATGTCCTCGACTTTACATTTAACATCTAAATTGAAATTTAATCAAACTGAAGGAACTTCCGACCTAATGTACCTACTTACTGTATTAATTTACAGCATCAAATTATTATTATTTAACATATTAATTGACAGCATCAAATTATTATTATTTTTCATATTAATTTACAGCATCAAATTATTATTATTTTTCAGGGTAACAGTTAAAAGTAGACTGCAAGGATCATTGATAGTGATAATCCTGACGTTCCTAGTGATCACTGGAATGGTTCAAGTGGACACAGACAATTGGCAGAACGGGTTCTTCATCTTCACAATGCTCACAGTTGTTATCATGACAGGTAAGTAATGCTTTTTAGAGCCAGAAATGGATTTAACATTGCATAGGTTTTAAAGAAATAATTGGACTGTATTACAAAAAAACTTAAACCGACTTCAAAGTACACTAAAATAACAAGTAATCAAATCCTGATCTGATGACAATGGGACCAAACGGGTAGTGTACCCTTCCAGACATAAAAAGAATTTTCCAAATCGGTTAATAAATAACGGAGATATGAGGTAACACACATAAAAAAATAATCCAACAAGTAGTACTTGGAATAATGTAGCTTCGTATCAGTGAAAGAATTTTACTTATCCGACTGGTAGTTCCAGAGATTAGCCCGTTTAAACAAACAAACAAAAAAACTCTTCCGCTTTATTATATTAGTACTAGCGGTCCCCTGCGGTTCACCCGCGTTACCGGGAAAATAATGCCTATGTCCTTCTCCATACTATAGGCTATCTGCATGCCAAATTTCATGGTGATCCGTTGCGTCACGCCGCAGGCGCAACAAACAAAAAAGCTTTGAAAACTATTATTTTTCAAGTTGCATAATATTGTAGCAAAAAGACGCATAGTAAAAAATGAGAATATAATAATTCGCGATACTTGTTTGTATTCATTAAACGATAATTATTGAATCTATTACTATTAGTCACTTGAACAACCTTTGACCTACTTCGATTGAGTGGAATCATTTTCGCTATATAATTGTTATACCTACTTACCTACCTACGAAAAGCAATATCTATTCTATAGATTCTTTTGTATACTTGAAAATCTGAGATGAATTGAACCAAGTTCTTCATAGGGCAAGCATAGTTAAACAACAAACTTGCGTGTACCTATAACTTGGTTCAGCAAAGTAATGGACTCTTTCAAGGGGCATTGCGTAAGTTTCTAGTAGGTACGCAAAGAAATCCAAGAGCTTCAAGATTCAAATAGAAAAACTGATGTTATGTAAGAAAGCTACTATAAAGTTTCTGATTGAATTAATATATGTCAAGAATACATTTAATTGTTCGCTAAAAATTAGTTAAATTTTTGTATTTGTTTGAAACCGAAATACCTAATTAGCGAGTTTAGATCATTAAAATAAATTGTAAAGTTAGTATACCTACTAATCATTTATTTAATTAACGCACCTAATCATTATGGTAACAGTGGCAAATATACTAATTATTATATTAATGATAAATTAATTTGGTATAATGACAAATGCATATGGAGAAACGCTGCGGAAAATTATGGCAATATCGACCAATTAAAAGTCACTTATCTAGACTAAGTATGTAACGCTTCTCAGCAACAGGAAGGCCTGTTTTTGACCACAATCAAATCACTATGTTTACTTAGTGAAGATGGGGCCGAAGTTGGTAAGAACACAAAGCCTAGAACTGGGGCTCTACCTACCGCGTAACTTTGGTGGTAATCGTAACGAACACCATTAATTATTTCAACCAATGACGCGCGCGCTGTACGACGCGACGATGACCATTCGTGGGCCCTGGGGCTCTACCGTGTAACTTTGGTGGTAATCGCAACGAACACCATTAATTATTTCATCCAATTACGCGCACACGTTACGACGCGACCGGGACCATTCTTGGGCCCTGATTGGATGAAATTCATTAATGGTGTTCGTTACGATTACCACCAAAGTTACGCGGTAGAGCCCCTGAGCTGACTAAGTAACACACACACCGATTGGCGACTGATTTTCAAATTGAGGGTGGTAGCTAGCTAGGTGGGTACTATAGGGGTTTCCTCACGATGTTTTCCTTTACCGAAGTTGCCGGCCCTTCGCAGCAAACTTCCGAACCGGTAATAAGGTCCGTATGTTGAACGTCAATCAAAGCACAAGTTTTGAGTCGAGATTAAAACAATTGAATTTTGAACCTGCGTCAATGATATTGGGTTTATTTTCGATTAACACGATCTATTTTTAGACTCGTTCTATAATACAGACCTCAGACTATTCATAGGTTTTAATAAAAGTCTATTTGAATATCTATCTAAACTTAATAATATATATAATATAATCTATACTTTAATATCATAAAGCGGAAGAGTTTTTTTGTTTGTTTATTTAAACAGGCTAATCTCTGGATCTACCAGTCGGATTCTAAAAATTCTTTCACTAATAGGAAGCTTCATTATCCCCGAGTATTATAGGCTACTTTTTATCACGGGAACGCGGGTGAAACCGCGCGAGGCAGCTAGTATAATATCAGAAAGCAGAAGAGTTTGTTTATTTAAACGGGCTAATCTATGGAACTACCAGTTGGATTAGAAAAATTCTTTTAATAATAGGAAACTAAATTATCCCCGAGTATTATAGTCTACTTTCGGGAACGTGGGTAAACCCGCGGGGGACAACTAGTAAAAATTATGATTTCCATAACGTTCCTAACCAATTATTTCTTTTTCAGCTGCCAGCGCAATATTCATAGGCAGTCTAGTAGGCGTTGCTAGTAGATTCTCCAAAGAATACATGGCGGCTGTAGTCAGCGGTCAATCTTTAGGCGGAATCATCGCAGCTATAGCACAAATCATATCACTAGCCTTCAAGATATCACCATTACACAGCGCCCTGATCTATTTCATAATAGCTGACATAGTAGTCATAGCGTCTTTCGTTGCCTACGTCATACTGTACAAGATCGATTTCTTCACATATCATCTGCTAACTGGATGCGGTGGTATAACATCGAATAGGCACAGGGAAGTGTCAATGCTGGCGATTTTGAAGAAGATATGGGTGTACGCGTTCAGTATTTTTGCTGTTTTCATGATCAGTATGGCTGTGTATCCCGCTGTCACCGTGCTGGTCGAATCTCATCCGACGACTAAGGGGACTGATTGGAATAGTGAGTATTTTTAATTGTAGCTGTCGAACTAAATCTGTATCTAAATATGGATTTACACCGGGTCCTAGGTTGCTATTCATTGTACATATATACTTATTTGTGATGTTTCTATGTGAATGAGTTTTCTACCATAGACATATAAAAATATCAAGACGGAGTGTCACCTTATAAGAAAGTGAAGCAAAAAATTTCCTACGTGTGCGTGAGTAAAATCAGTACCGGCCCAAGCAGGCACAAATGGTACTGAGCCTTATTGTCACTGTCAACGTCTCAATACGGAATGGCAACCGATCGGCTTCCTATGGTCTATATGTGTGTCACTTAAGAACACAGACCGTTCCGTCTATCATTTTTTCTTGGTCTGAGGTTTTTACCTCATGAAAGTAAATTCAAATTAGTTGTGTATGGATATTTTTCACAATTTTAAAGTAGGTGCTTATTTATAGTTTAAAATGTACCTTGCCTTGACTAGGCAGGGTACATTTTAAACTTGACTGACTGTGACTCACAAAGATGTAATAATCTTATTCAGCCACAGGAAAGTGCTTATAAAAATGATAAATATCATTTGTCAAGGTTTCTGATGAGAGCTATTTTTATGTGAACATACCTATTATATTAGAGTCATTTTTTAACGTTCATAAGTGCCTTATCAGGTCCTAAATTGAATAAATACTTTTTGAATTTGAATTTATTCCTTTTTTATTTTTCAGATATATTCTTCGTGCCCGTTGTCAATTATCTGATCTTCAACTGCGGAGACTATTCGGGCCGTTTAGTTGCTGGATTTCTATTACGGGTAAGATTTTTCATTTAGAAAGAAATCTTTTTTTTATTCTTGTTTCAGATTTTTTATCTAGCACTAGCTCATCTATCTTAAACAATTTTGAAGTCTAAAATTTTTTGTCTGTCTGTCTAGGACCTAGAGAAAATTGGATAAATTTTGACAGTACTTTCATTGGCTGGTGGAGGACTATTCTTAGAGTAATCTTAGCTTCTTTTTATCTTTATAGAAAACGGATTGAAGTGTGAATAGGGTAGGTCCTATCAGATATTCTGTGGTACAAGTCAAATGTTTGTGGGGGCTGGTCTGCTTAAGTTTGCTATTTATTTACTTATTAAATATTTATTCGGTCTACTTTGTAATTTTGCCGCCGCGCCGGGGCACGCAATTGTTGTCAGTGCGATTAGAATGTAAATATTATGTAATGAATCTAAGCTTGTTTTGAAAAGATTATTTGCTGAGTTTATTGCCGGCTCTTCTCAGCAAATGCAACCTTCCGAACCGGTATTAGAGTATTAGAGTCAGACTTTTCATAAGTGCCTGCGAAGGTCCATTTGAATAAATGTTTTTGAATTTAGAATTGAATTTTAAATCAGCTATAATACGGAATTTTAAGTATATCAATCATACATAAATCCCGGCTACGGTCATCACACGATCAGATGTCGTGGGCGGAAACATTTATGATTCCGGAACAAATACTATGTTATTGTTACTATAATGTAAATAAAAATATAGATAAGACACCGGTAGATAGTGCAATAGTGTCGAGTGTGATACGAAAACTGACTCATATCGTACAATGTGAGATACTTTAGATGGCAGCTTTTCAAAAACTTTATTAGTTCGTTACATTTGACATGGCAACAACTCCGAAATCGCGAAAAACAAAGACACAAAAGATCCCTCAATCAAAATGTATGAAAAAAACGCGATATCAGAGTTGGTTATATAGTAAAAGTGACCATGATGAACCTACACCCTATTTTGTCAAATTGTACAGTCAGCGTCAAAAGTAGATCGGCATTTAAGTACAACATTACCTAATCTGAAAAAAAAAATGTACAGTCCGTTAAAGTTCTGCGTGACGTCACATTTCTATATTTTTTTAGCAGTATGCAATAGCAAATAAATCTAACTAAAGGAATAATTAGAATTGTATATTTTTTACACAGGAAAGTACCCAATTGGATTGATCGGTATTACTACTTTAAAGCAATTTTTCACCGATTGATTCGGTACTAAAGTGATCAGCTGTTTTTGACGCTGACTGTCATAACAATTAGACATGGTCGCAATTTCACCAAATTATGACGAATACGAAAACATTGTTTCAGCCCGACAACCAATGGATAATAGCAGGAGCCAGTATCCTGAGGATAATAGGTGTTCCGATGCTGTTGTTGTGCAACGCGCACCCTCGCCACCTGCCGGTGCTGTTCCCGTGGGACTGGGAGTACATCATCATCATGATTGTGTTCTCATTCACCAACGGGTACCTCACTAATATCGTCATGATCAATGCTACCAGGTTAGTGGACTGTATTTTCTAGGGTATGAAAAGGAAAGTTTTTTTTTTGGTACCATGGTATGTGATGATGTGGCCGAAGGTGGTAAGCACACAAACCGTAGAAGGAACTGGCTCTCAAGTGCGGCTGTAGGAATCGGAACACACCTTCGGCCTCGGATGCTTGGCGACAGATTTTCAACTTGAGGGAGCAATGGTAGCCAGCCAGGTGGGTACTAGAAAATACCCTACCGCCGTGCTTCCTAGGTTTCCTAGAAATGTATAAAATAATGTTTGTCTTCAGTCTTACAGTTTGTATGGATGTGAATGTTTGTTAGTCTTTCACGCAAAAAAACTGCTAAACGTATTCGGATAAAATTTGCCCCATGGATTGATTATACTCTGGAATAGCATATAGGATACTTTTTATCCCGGAAAATCATACGTTCCCTGGGAATGCGGGTGGAACCGCGGGGACAGCTAGTAAGTATTATATTTAAAAGTATCTGTAGTCTGTTTTTCTAATACAAATTCAGCTTAGTTTAAACTGAAAATACTCCGGCAAGAAAATCTCTTCACCTTACAATGTTCATGACTCTTGTATAACTAAGAAAACGTATAAAATCACGTTTATTACTTCTTAACACCCTTGTACATAATATTCTAAACGTATATACCATTATGTGCATACTGTAACATAAATTGTATGTGTTAAATACCAATATTATAACATTATTGATAACCCACTTCAACTGCATCCTAGATAAAATGGATACCAAATAAATAGACCGATATATTATATACATCTTGTATATTTCGTAAGTCAAATCAAGACATATTTTGAGTTGATGTATCAATTGAATTTGAATCTTAAATCTATAGTATAAGATTTATTTTTGTTTAACACAATCTATGTTTTGTCTTACAAGTTGGAAGTCATCAATGTTTACCATCACCGAAAGTGGATCATCGGAAGTTTTTATTAAGTCATTATCATCAGTCTATAATGTCCCACTGCTGAGCACAGGCCTCCTGCACACAAATGTGTGTGTGCGGGAATGGGCAGAAACTCCACCACGCGTGCCCACTGCGGATTGGTAGAGGTAGGCTAGTGGTCAACCTACTGTTGGAGTTGTCAACCCGCCTAGAAGGCCTCCAACTAGCTTAACGACTATCACAACTAAGTGATAACCGGGACCAACGGCTTTACGTGCCATCCGAAGCACGGAAAAACCTAGAGTTGAAATACCGCTAGGCGGTCACCCATCCAGATACCGGCCTCACCGGTGGTAGCTTAACTTTGCTGATTGATTAAGAACGGCTAATCATGCTTCACCACGAGCGCTATATTAAGTTTTTTTTTTAATTTCAGGGTGGTAGAACTTCATGAACGTGAAAAGGCGTCTTCGGTACTCGCAACAATGCTGAGCGTTGGTCTAACTGTCGGCGCGGGCATCGGCATGATTCTAGTTCGAGTCATATAAGAAAAAGAAACCTATATCAAGGGAGTAAAGCACCTTTTTGCTTACAAGTCTTGTAGATATTACTTTATGTATATTTTTTTATCATGATGTATTGTATTACCGTCCTTAGTAAATTCATCTATACCATTAGGTATCCAGTTTCAGTGGTATTTTCAATCTTATGCCATTGCAGTAGGGTTCACAATTTAGAAAAAGTTATTTAGCTTTTACTAAATAATAGTTTTAGAATGTTGTTAATGTTAGGATTATTTATTATTAATTTTGAAACAATGGACATATTAATCTTTAATTTTATTTACTGTGTTTTGTCATTCATATGTCAACTAATGTTTTTTTTAATGATTAATTAATTATTATTTAACTATGACATTATGGAGCTCCACATTAAGATTCGCACCAAACTAACTACATATCATTTATTTTGCAACCACTTTTTAAGTACTCTCATAGAAATTGATAGCCAGCTGCTGTTTGCTCCAATATTTTCGTTGTCAAATTGGATTTTATAATGTGAAGTACTTATGTATCTAACTTATTTATGTTAGTTGGCTAACACCGTCATGTTGATCCAAGTATCTACTGGTATTTTCTTGAAGCTAAAAGAAGCCAGTATCTTTGTGCTTTCTACAGAAATCATGGTCAAAGACGGGCAAAAGAAAGCTTCGATCAAAATTAAAATGCTTATGCAAGGGAGTTATTTTAGATATCAAAATATGAACAACCAAAGATACCACGATAAATATGGTACATAATTTGTGAATGTAATTATTTGTAATGTATTTTTGTAAATATGTAATCCCAAAGAGTAAAGGGAGACAACAAATATTGAACAAGTATGAAGCATATAATAATTATTTTACGTTAAACTATACTCCATTTTTTAAGATAAGACATTTATTTAAATTTAAACGTCCAAATAATTTTCTTCAGAGTTTCTAATCGATTCTTTGACTTAAAATAGTACTGCTAATATTTTTTTATTTGAACTAATCTTAATAAAAGAGTATATAGTAGATAAATCATTTGCTACAATTCAAAAGCTTGTCTTTCAATACATTCCTTAGGTGCTTATTTTTTAAGTTATTTTGTGATTACTTAATGTTAATCAAGAATATTTTTAAGGATACAACCAATTATATAATTAATAGATCTCATATAGTTTTTAGATAGCTAATTTAAATGTGGTATAAAAATGTAGATATACATCATTTATTCTATTAATATTAATTTTTATTAATGCGAAAGTGAGTTTGTTTGTTTGACGCCTCGTATTGGATACCCATCAGGCGCCATATTGTTTTTTTTTTATGGCGGCGTACGATTTAATCTTTATATCTTTATACATCGATTAGGGACACTGATATAAACAAAAAATACAAAGGTGTCTATGTCCTAAAACGAAACGTTAGCTACACACGGCTACATGTCAAGCTATACATTTCTAGTATAAGCTGACCTCCCATTGTACGGAAATCGTATACAATGCGAGTTCAGCTTATACTGGAAATGGATAGCTTGATCGGTAGCCGCGTGTACAGAGTTATTTGCAAAAAAAGATCGAAATTTTTCAACTTTAATTACCATGACAAATGACCTATTGGAGGTTTGTACGCATTCTATGGTGCTAGAATAGCTCTATCAAAATTAACCTCTAATTGCTTGTCAGAATGCGTGTGGTAATTATAAAATGATATTTTGGATAACTACTAAGCAACTTGTGACCAAGATTGTCGTACCTACATAATTTTGATCGTATTGTAACGCAGAAGCAGAATATTGAAGTTTATTTTAAATTCCATATCTCTGAATATACACATTTTTTAAAATAAATTTTAATACCTCTTTTATTTTCATTCAAATTCAGATCATGGCATCTTTCATTCAGCATTTTGCCCATACTGGCTAGAAAAAAAAAATACGGGCCGCCTTTCGAAAAAAATTGTAGCCGAAAAGTATGCCCAAATCTTCAAACGCCTTGGCAAGCAGACAGCTTATGGCATGGATAGGGACTTAGGGTACTTTTGATCCCGGAAACGCGGGTGAAACCGGGTGGCGAACACTGGTAATTAATAAATTACATACATTGTCATTTGTATAACAGGTTTTTTTTTTAATGTACCTGATCTGATTTTATTACTGTCATTTCTTTAATATTAATTTAATTTTTATTATTATATTGACGTTTCATATAAATATTTCTTAACTTCACTATTATTTGGTCCAAGTATGGGTGACATGTTCAAATAATTGTGTAATCCATTTATTTAAATTATTTGGTATGAGGAAATTTTTTGTACTTCTATAATATTTTATTATTAGGATATTTAATTCATTTATTTTTAAGTAATGATGCAAAAATAAATGCATGGTATATTGATTATACAGAAATATAAATAAGAGAGTGTCTGGACATTTATCAAAGCTGTTTTGTTATAAAAATATGTTTTCATTTATCGATGCATATGTTAATACAGGTCTTGTATTTTTAATTGTATATGTATATGTCATTAAATTATGCAATAGCCATATTGTCAACAAATACATTTGTTGTTTACTCAAATAGTAATGTTTGTCGATGGACTCGATATTTTCAAATAAATAGTTCTAGTAGTTAAAGGAAGTTTGTTGTTTTATTGTTACACTCAAAACACCTATATAGGCTCGCTTTGTGTGTTCTACCTACAGTCTGTATAATGGAGAGTGAATGGTATAAGAGCTAGCAACGTCGCGAAAAAAAGAACTTTAGTAAGGCTGGTTTTTTGATATTTTCTTACGCATTAAAGCCTGATAGAGATGCGCCAAGTCTGGCAGCTGGGAGTGGTTGCGTTTGCTTTTGCGCATCCTATTTGTACTAGTGAAAATTTCGGATTTTTAACCCATTAAACCATTTTAGTACGAATAATTTTCTCTTCACCATTTTCTACAGCCTTTTAGCAACCTAAACTTAAATCGACAGAGCGTTATGTGGTTGCTAACTATGTGCCAGATGCTATTTTAGTTGTGAATCTTGTGAAAGCCATATTTTCTTCTAAACCATTTTCTAAGAGCTGAAATTTCAACATTATATAGTTATGCTATCAAAGAACCTAAAATTAATTTGCCAGACGGATATCTGGCTGCATAAGGGTACACAGACTAATTTAAGATCTGTTCAAGAACATTGTGTTAATCGAAAATAAACCTTATGTCATCGGGACAGGTTCCAAATTCAATTGTTTAATCTCAACCCACAATTTTACTTGAGCTTTGGTTGACTTTCTGAAATAAAAACCTTGGCTGCCTTCTTTCCACCAAAAAAGTGCGAGGAAGCTAAGCAGTGAGCGAGATTATACTTAAAGCTACGAAACTAATGTCAGAACCATGTACCGGAAGTGGAATTCGAGACCCAATCAATAGCAGCAATGAACAAAATGCTAACTTGAAAAAGTAAATTTTAAACCAGAACCATTCGAAGGAAAAAATAATATAACTTTATTTTCAAAATCAAAATAAATAAGTAATTTATTCAGGTTAGGCCCTGATAAGGCACTTATGAACGTTACAGTTGACTCTATCGACGATTCGAAATACACTTAAAACTGAGAAATCTCCGAAAATATGTTGTACTAGTTGTCCCCCGCTGTTTAACCCGCGTTCCCGGGATAAAAATTAGCCTATGTCCTTCTCCATACCATAGGCTATCTGCATGCCCAATTTCATGATGATCCGTTGAGTTGAATCGTTGAGGCGTGAAGGCGTAACAAATAAACAAACACACTTTCGCATTTATTATAATATTAGTTAGGAAGTTAGGATGTTAGGATTAGTTATCAATATTTTAATATACACTATGTATCAGTAAGTTGAATAGTTAGGCCGACTTGTTTGGCTCGACCTGTGTGCACACCTTAGTGCAGTTGCTATTTCACCCGTTACTAAAACTTTTAATTTATTAATACTGTAGGTGTAATTAAAGTGATAATTTTATTGTAAAATTACAACAATAAACCTATCGGGCACATGAGAAGTTTCTTGCGTCGCTTCTTCTCCTCATATTTTTTTTTTCATTTAGATAACACGGTGGTTTTTACTTTTTAAAATACTTTTTTTTTACTTTTATGTTATTTTATTCGTTGTATTCTTACCCTGTTCCTAATTATATGGAGTCGGTGCAATTTTTGCGCTGTTTCAATTCGACCATTCTATCCATTATTATATATAAAATTCAAAGTCCTGACTGACTGACTGACTGACTGACTGATATATCAACGCACAGCCTAAACCGCTGGTCCTAGAGACATGAAATTTGGAGGGTGTATTCTTTGTGAAGTGTAGGTATCCACTAAGAAAGGGTTTTTCGAAATTCCACCCCTGAGGGGGTAAAATAGGGGATGAAAGTTTGTATGAAAGTCCGTCAGTTTCGAAGTTAGGATGTTCAAAATAAGTATTTAGGCTGACGATTGAAAATTAATTTATAGGTGTCTCAGCGTTTGTGATAATTCCACCCCCAAAGGGGGAAAAAAGGGTATGAAGTTGGGTAAGCAAGGCCTTCAATTCCACAAAAAACTCAACTAAATGTATTATTAAACAGTGTAGGTATCCAGTAAGGAAGGATTTTTGGAAATTTCACCCCTAAGGGGGTAAAATAGGGGATGAAAGTTTTAATGCAAGTCCGTCAGTTTTGAAGTTAGGATCTTCGAATTTTGTGTATAGGCTGACGATTGAAAATTAATGTAAAGTTATCTCAGCGTTTATGATAATTCCACCCCCGAAGAGGGAAAAGGGGATTAAGTTGTATATGAAAGTACTTCATTTCAACAGTAAACATCACTAAATTTATAATTATACAGTGTAGGTATCCACTAAAGAAGGATTTTTTAATATTACACCCCTATGGGGTAACATAGAGGATGCAAGTTTGTACGAAAGTCCATCAGTTTCGAAGTTAGGACCTTCAAATTTTGTGTTTAGGCTGATGATTGAAAATTAATTTATATGTGCCTCAGCGTTTTTGATAATTCCGACCCCGAAGAAATACAGAAATATCTTCACACCCTTTTTGAAGACCCTCTGGCTAAACTGCTTTGGGAAAGCCACGACGGGGAGCTCATTCCACAGCCTGAGTGTACGCGGTAGAAAACTCCTTACTTCTTTTTTTTTTTTTTTTTTTTTTATATTTTTTATTTATTTGTTTGAGGATCGCGTTCCAACTGTACATGTTGGACAGTTGTATATATACAGATTCTCGAGAAAACTTCGTAAGCGTGATGCAGGTTTTTGTGGCGCCACTGGCTGATAGATGTCGCTACATATTGATATATTTTATGTTAGGTAATATCATGAAGCAATAATCCCGGGTAATATCCTCCCACCAATAATAATAATAATAATATAAACCTACTAAATTTTCTCCCACAATAAGTACCAATATGGCGAGGAGGGCGATGGTTACCACGCGCGTCATACGTGAACTTGTGCTGCTTGTGGGAGCTGCGGGGCGATTACGTAACTAAATTTCAATCATTTTTGAATTGAAATCGGTGCAATATAGCGTTTTTCTGATAACTTTTTTACGTTCTGATAATTGCAAATACAAACAGTGGCTCATTAGAAAAGGAACCATTTCCGATTTTGTAATATTTCTTTGAAATTCAGAGGTTATTTCAATCTGAATTTCATTGCAATAAAGTTACGTAATCCACGTACTGGTCTACTTAATTTGAGTCTACTTTGTAGTTTGTGCCACACTATTATTGTGAAAGAGATCAGAATTTAAATTATATGTAATGAATCTAAGCTTGTTTTGAAATGGGTAATTGCGGAGTTATTACCTAATGAGACGAGATAAAGAATGTAAACAAACTTTTGCTTGCTGTTTGTATATAATTAAATAATAAATATCCTGGGACATTCCTCACACACGGTCATCTGATCCCAAACTAAGCAGTGTTATTTTTATTTGTATTATTATTATTGCTGGCCGCCAATGGGGTAAGCTCCACACAAATTTGCCCATTTTCCTTTAGGACTCTAGAATGCTCGCTCGCTGTGTGTACAGTAGTGAACGCGGAACTCAGAACTCAGAACTCAGAACTCTAGAACTCTCTCTGTGGCGGTATCGGCGCCTTAAGATTATAATTAATAATAATAATAATAATAAAGCCCTTTATTCAGACAAGATAAAAAATTGACATATTATAGTGGTGTCCTTACATCAGAAATTAATAAAATTACAATACAATTATTACATTTATACATTATTAATTAATTACTTAAATTATTCAATATGCCTTTCAATTATGTTTTATTTAATCATATTTCCTATCTCTTAGACACCGGCAATCTTTGTCTGTGTGCCCTTTGGCATAGGCCTCCTCCAACTCCTTCCATATTGCCCTATCCTTAGCAATCCTCGTCCAAACCCTTCCTCCCGTTATTTCTATGTCATCTTTCCATCGTTTGTTCTGCCTTCCTCTTTTCCTTTTCCCATTTCCCAAAAAAAAAAAAAAAAATATTAAAGTGGAGATGGACAGGCCACACACTGAGAGGAAAAGACAAGTGGAGTAGAATGGTCACCACCTGCATCCAAGAAATGGGAAAAGGAAAAGATTATAATTGCAAGGCCCTAAATACACGCTTTTCTACCCAGTTAGCGAAATATAGCGGGCGAGCGCAAAAAGTAAATTTACTTAGTGCTGCGCCATTTCTTGGAACTGCTTTAATTATTTCTGTTGTAATTTGATAACATTTTTAGATCCTTAAGATAAACAATTTGGCATTAAAAACGCAAATTTCCAAAATTCCAAGTTAGCATAGTTCATTTCTGGTGTCTAAACAATTGAAACAAAGAAATTTCACTGTCATTAGTGACAACCAAGTGACGCCTCAGGGGTAGTCAACAGTTTTCTAGACAGTCTTATTATAATTTTAATAATAAATTCATAATGAAACAGTATAACTTATGTTTTTAAATTTTTTTTCACTACTAATATAGCATACGTAGTTGTAATACGTAAAGTAACACTCTGTCAATTTAAACTTAATTTGGTAAAAAAATTGTTAAAAAAAAGGACGGAGAAATTGATGAAAAAAAATTAAAAAATGTTTCAAACTCCGAAATTTTCACCAGCACAAACAGGATGCGCAGAAGGAAACGCAACCACTTCCGGCTGCCAGACTTGGTGCATCTCAATCAGGCTTCTATGAGCAAGTAAATATAAAAAAATCAGCCATACTAAAGTTCTTTCTCGAAAACGTTGGTAGCTCTCGTACCAGAAGAGTCTAAAGAACTCTTTGACCTGGTGCCATCGTCACCTTTCTACCATCGCACCGCTTTCCGGCGATGTGGAGTTCATCCTCACGTCCTCGAGCCGCCTCGATCCACACAACGTTTCAGTCGGACGTTCCTACTGCGGACCATTAGGATGTGGAATGAACTCCCCATTACGGTTTTCCCTCAGCGCTACGATATGGGGTTCTTCAAAAGAGGCGTAAAAAGAGCTCTTCAAGGTCGGCAACACATTGGCAATCCCCCTGGTGTTGCAAATGTCTATAGGTGATTCCATCAGGAGGCCCGTCTGCCTGTTTGTCAACCTCTTGACATAAAAAGAAACCTTATATTCACCATAACTTTTTATTCGTCTTAGAAACGCAGCGTAATTAATGTATCCAAAAAATTTTTTTTTATGAATTATTAGTTCCTAACTAATAATTCATAAAAAAAAATATAAAAAAAACATTTGAATTATTAAAAATCGTGTTAATAATTTTAAATTGTAGAATATACCAACCCAGAGCACGAGTCGAGTAGACTGCGCTCGTAACACGGTGTTTAAAACTACGTCATGCATCGTAATGAATAATAATAATTGTTTTTTTTTTTTAATATACAGATGTTTAAAGATTAGTACCAATTCATTGGGTACATTATGTGGGCGGCGTTTCTCTTCTGTTTAAATTGACCATAGGGTATCATTTACATAAAAATACAGGTGTAGAATTTCCTGACAGGGCCACAATCACGGGTTTTGAGTCAGTCCCTAATTTCTCACCAAATATAAGATTTTTTTGGTACTGATTCAAAAGTTAGAAGTAGGTATATTTAGTGGCCTTTGTAATATTTTGTTCATAAACATAATTTTTATTAGGGAGTACCCTATGCCTTCTGTATGTTACTACTCCTTATTCTGTGCATTTACTAGGTTTGTTAACACCGTTTTATCATAAGAGGTACAAAAATAAATAATCAAAAACAAATCAGTCAGTTCGTATAATAAATAATGTCATGTAAAAATAATCACAACTTCAGATAATTCTACATGAGAGTGATTCAATATAAAAACTATAATTACACCTTACACAAAGCGATATAATTATAGATAATAAAATATATAATCATATTAAAAGTGAAAAATAAAATCCAGGCACCATATCGATACATCAGCAACACTAACCCCCTTATTCATAATCACTTTTGAACTAAATCAGTGTAATAGCACAGTAGATATATCAAACAGTAATAGCTCTTCATACAAACGGCCGGAACGCGAGTCATACCTACGCGCCACGATTTCGGTTCGCACTCAGTTCGCAAACAGTCGCGAATGCGCTGCAGTGACGAACGAACGGTGTGATGGGTTTGTAAGCAGTAAGCGTGCGATTTATGACAAATATTCATTGAAATAATTAAAATAATTACAAGTAAGTACAATTACTTAATATGACAAAGAGAAATTATAGTAGACTATATTGTGCTGTTTTGCTTGCGTCAATAAAATAATACCTACCTGGATTCATAAATAAATAAGTGGCTTGGGTGAAAAAAGTGACTACCTACGGTCAGGTTAAAAAAAAGTTGTAGGTAGTTCCTAGGCTAGGCTTTCTACTTACTACTTATGTATGTACTTAGCTATTTACATATATTATTGAATTAGACGAAATATTATTATGAAATGATTGTGAGAGTAATAAATGGTAGGTACCTGTACCTAGTAAGATTTACATTATAATTTACTTTTTAAGTAAGATTTTGTAGTAGGGTTTTGATTGCTGCAGGTAAGTCACACGCGATGAGATGGTTGATATTAAGTAACGTTTGCAACGGTTCGAAATCGGATGGGTAACCAAAAAAATTGTTATTTCGATTTAGAGTATAGAGTATTCGAGTATCTCCGTGCTGTAGGTAATGGGGTCATGAAAAAATATATATTACTCGTCTGTTTCTTGCATTTTATTGAACACTGCCTATTTCATTCACAAAAAAAATCATTTAATCAAATAAAAAATATAATTATATACAATCACAAAACTAGACAAGTAGGTAGATGAAATTAAAATACTGTAGGTGGGCAGCCCTATCGCGTGTTCACGTACAGGTCGGTTAACTAAAGCTGGCACGTTTCAACACATTTACACCGTCTCTCTCGCGCAAAGTAAAGCTTATGAGTATGAAGGAGACAGTTATTGTTTTGCTTTTGCTACTGCTCATAAATATAGAGTGGTCTATTTTTGCATTCGTCCATTAGACTTGACTGATTGCAAATTTATGAGTACTGTGAACGTGCCAGCTTTCGTTAACCGACCTGTACCGTGAAGCTGTAGGCAATTATAATCAAGAAAAGGGTCGAGACACTTTACTGTTTGTTATATCTACTGTGGTAATAGTGTCCCCCGTCTCACTCTTTCGATCACCAAATGTCACGTGTCAGATAAAGACTTCAGAATTTTAGCTAATCAACGTTTGATAACTTTATTATGAATAAGGGGGTAAATGTTTTGAAAAACTACCCGCAAAGCACAGACTACCAAAGAAAACACGAAAGCCTGAGCGGTAGGCCTCCAACCAAGAACGATAGAGTTAGAATATTTATATTATAGAGTGATAGCGTTAAGAGCAGTCAATCCGCCATACTTTTCATACAAAATCTCTGTACTGATGCTGGCGCTGTTAAACATTTTTCGTTAGATGTTTTAAACAAATTGGTATCTTGTGCACTATATATAGCCGTGTATCTAGGCAAAAATAAAAAAAAGTGTGAAACAAACTCAGTAAAAGCCACCGAAAAACAGCGTTTTTGCATAAATTTTGCCTGAACTTTGGCCATATCTAATGTATAAATTGAAAAAGTAAAGAAAACATCTAGATACCAGGCTTGCAAATGTATTGGAGATTCTAAATAACAACTTTTTTTTCACAAACTTGTAAGATTTTTTCACAAGAAGTATACTCCTGAAACAAGTTTTATGATATGCGAAATCTAGCGAAGCGGCCGCGAGTGATCAGCGGAATTTACCCACTGATAACCGACGGCTCTGATTGTATCTCTCTTTTTTCGCAGTCAAACATTATGTTGGATGAAAGTACAAGCTTTTAGGCTATGCTTGCGTTGGCCATGAAGGGCCCCCGTAACAACGTTACCTTGTGCGAAGCGTAAGCCGTTTCCATATAGATGCATTCACAGATATATAGTACACTATACTCTATGCGATGTAGGATGGTGCGTGTGACACATGGTGTTTTATGAGATTTGTCACTGCTCAATGTTTTTTTTTATTATACAGGGATACCTTAATAAAATGAAGGTAAATTAGGTTTCAAGAGAGGTAGCGTTTATTCGCTCAAAGAGCAGCTCGACTGGGGAAGTACCTTACAGAATACCGCAGTCAAATAACTTTTATGTTGTGTAAAGTTGTGTTCCTGCGCGTGAGTAAGGTCGCCAGAGCTCATTGGGGAGGGGGGAAAGGTCGGTAACGCGTGAGCGATGCTTCGTGTGTTGCAAGCGTCAATATGGCTCCGGTAACCGCTTACCATCAGGCGGGCCGTATGCTTGTTTACCGACTTAGTCGTTTTTTTTTTTTTTATGTAATATCAGAGTATTCGAGTGTTTTACAAGATATAGGTTAAAAACCTTGCATTTCCACACACCATCCTACGTTGAGCGGAATATAGTTAATGCCGATATGGATTGTCATTTGTTTTCGATAAAAGTATCGATATAAAACGGAGAAATTGGAATTCATCATATGTATTTTAGTCGTTCAAACTATGTACGCGCTCTTCGGTTCAAGGCATTTGGACCGTACCGGTGCTCACGGACCGTACTCTAGTACTGTTAGCTCTATTAATATTCTAACTCTATACCAACGACCTTTGCACGGCATTTTACGTCATCTATCTACCACGTTTTGTTAACTTGTTGGCTAGAAGATCAGACGCGCGTCTTATAACTAGGTATTTTGAAAAAAAGGATATGCGATTAAACCGATTATTGTACAAATAGGTTCTCAAAGCTTGGTCAATATCTCTATTACCAGTACGTGGATTACGTAACTTTATTGCAATGAAATTCAGATTGAAATTACCTCTGAATCGGTAGAAATATTACAAAATCGGAAATGGTTACATTTCTAATGAACCACTGTATTACCGCAAAAAAGTTATCAGAAAACCGATATATTTGAACCGATTTCAATTCAAGTGATTGAAATTTAGTTACGTAATCGCCCCGCTGTAAACATGAGCAAATAATTTTCTTGTGAACTTAATTTATGTTATGGACATTGCGATCGCCATTTTATGTTATGCAATTAAATGAAAAATATTACAGGGCTACGCAAATATAAAAGTATGTGCCACTAATTAAAAACTACATCAAATTCGTTGCATATCTTTACAAAAATATTTATATATAGTCATCTATTAATTTAATTAGTACTACAATTATAGAATACATAGAATGAAGAAGATATGAAAAAAAAGATAACTCACACAAATAATTAGGTACATAGTAGACATATAATATATAAGAATTTCTAGGTAGAATTTAAAATAATAGGCACGTATTAGTAAAAGCTTTATATCATACAGTAGCACAATGTATCAAAACAATCTTTTTAATATAGTGTTGTCGATATTTACACAAATAGGAATGTCCCTCCTTACAAAATAGATACTCCTTTAAGTCACTGACTTATTATTCATAAATAGATAATATATTCTTCAACAAAAACAATAAAATTAAAACAACATAAAATTTATATTCTCCCAAACATAGACTGGGATCAAAATAAAATGACAAAATTGCGTGCGCATTTATAAGAATGAAATTTACTTATGGTCCATACTTAAAATTGTTCTTACTATAAGGCTACGTTCGCACGGGAGTTTAAAAAAGCGTTGAGCTCCACGCTTTTTACGAATATTTACGTATAATAGAATAGAACAGCGATTCCCATTAGCTAGGGGCTCTACCGCGTAACTTTGGTGGTAATCGTAACGAACACCATTAATGAATTTCATCCAATTAGGACCACGAATGGTCATCGTCGCGTCATCCCGCGTGCGCGTTATTGGATGAAATAATTAATGGTGTTCGTTACGATTACCACCAAAGTTACGCGGTAGAGCCACGGGTCGCGATCCGGTACCGGGTCATCAAAATAAAAAACCGGGTCTCAACATTCCCGCCTTGTTTTAAAAATAAGCAGCAGCTCCATACTTCGTACTAAAAGAATCATCGCGAGATCCATACATTTGTATAAAAAAATATAACATTTTAGACGGTTTTGAATCACTTCCAATGTTGATATTTCATTACCAGCAACATATTAATATAATATACTATAATTAATATCCATGAAATATTTTATAAACCCAACACAGAACAACAACATAACGGTTTTGGTCGCGAATAGTCGCGATTCGCCGGCATGCCATAGAAATTCGAATTTTTATCCTGGGGTTCTAAAAATATTTTGAATGGCTCAAGTTATTTCTTAGGCACCAAGGATCAATTATAACTTCATTGTAACGTCTCTAAAAAACTTTATTTTTTTGTACAAATCTCGCCATGATACTTTAGTGATTAAATAGGCGATACCAAAATAATAACGAACTTGTGAATACTTCCGAAGTAAAAAAGGATCAGCGTGCGAACACGTACAGAGAAGTCATATGTTATATTCATTACGGTAAAAATAACGCGCGTAAAAAGCGTTCGTGCGAACGTAGGCTTAGGTTTGTTAGATAATGCTTCGTAAAAAAACAATCATTATTATAAGTACATACCTAAGTAGTAAACTTGTCGTATCCCAATAAAGCTGATACTATAACAGTGACTTTTTAAATTGAGTAATTTTTCTTTGAAGAAATAATGGTTATTATAAATACAGACAAAATATAATAGAGAGTTTTAACAAACAATAAAACTTACCTATTATTTTTCCTGAAGACATCCGGAATCCATCTTGAGTCAAGCACCAGTCTTTTTTAGCGTTTCCGGTCGTTTTACTTACTCCCACCAGGCGGCGCCACGGTCGCTAGCGCGTGAAGTGAGCGGTAGGCGCGAAAAAGGTGGCGCCACGATCCTCATTTGTTCATCATTGGTGCCGATTCTGTTGTAAATCGCACTAAACTAATTTTAGTCACATCTCATCTCTTTCTTACGAACATTATTGAAAAAGGATAGAACATGTTTCAAGCTGTCAAATTAATCTTTGCCGTCTTATTTTGCGTGTATTTAGGCGTAACCGCGATAGATGGCGACTAAATTTAAATTGAAAACGAGCATTGGACTAATTTGACAGGACTAAATTTCTTACATCCTTTTCTTATGTTCTGTGTTAGAAAGAGACATAGCGAGATTAAAATTAGTTTAGTTGTAAACAACAGAATCAGGGCCATTATAAAACTCATGATGTACCAGGTAGAGATTACCTGGATTCCGGATGTCTTCAGGAAAAATAATAGGTAAGTTTTATTGTTTGTTAAAACTCTCTATTATTTGTTCCGATTCGACATCCGGAATCCATCTTGAGTGATGTGTTTGTTATCTCCTGGTAGCTAAGATGCTATAATGTGTTGCTTAGAGAAGATAGGTATGAATTATTCAAAAATAAGATTTTAACCCAAATCAATAGATTTTATTCAATGTATAGTAAATACTATTTAAATCATCGTACAGCATCGAAATAATTAGATAGAGAATTTGTCTTATTGCAATCATTCAAGGATCTGATAATTTCTTTATGATAATATTTTCTAAAAGTATGCTCTCGCTTCCAATTAGCCGTGGCAAGTATTTGATCGATAGGGAAACTTTCAAGCCAATTGAGTGAAGCGACCGCGGATCGCACCGAGCCGGGCGGTGCCTCCACGCCCGCCGCACGCAACTCAGCCTTTATCCAGCCGCCTAGCACGGTCCTAGACGCAGGCCTCACTGCCCCACGCACACTAATAAACAACTCTGAACATTTACTAGAATGACGCCTTTCCTCGGAGAGAGCTATTAACTTACGTATCCAATAAATACAATTCAGATTAATATTGGAATGAGCTCGTAATTTCCAACCAGATTGCCGATAATTACTAGTATCAGTTTTCGATCCAAAAGTGGGCCAAAATGTGATCGAGTCGATTTCATCAATCATACTATTAGGTCCTGTATGCAATAGCGTGAGAGCGTGAACCCGGCGTCCGGACATAAGGAGTAAAAGTATCGCTACACGTTTTGAGATTTCAAAAAGGCTGTCATCGTTGACCGAATTATTTTCCAAATATTTTAATACAATTTTGGGGTCCCATATTGGTGGTTTGATACATTTTGGTTTTGCAAGTGATATAGACTTTAAGGCATGTTTTACAAAAAAGTTTGATGAAATGCTATTTTCTGAGTTATGGCTCACAAAAGTTGAAATTGCCGATTTATGGACCAATATAGTTTTGTAAGCGAGACCACATTTACTATGGAGGTATATTAAATAACGCGCTACCTGTGTGGCTAAAGGTTTTTTAAAATCTATACCATTTTCAATGCACCATTTCATCCATTTTTCCCACGCCGGTCGATATGTGTTGAGCGTAGATTTACGCCAGCTAGACATTAAGACAGATTTCTCTTGCGTTGTCCAGTCTTCTATTGCTTCAATCCACCCGAGATTAGCCAAGCTTCCAGATGTATGTTTTGAATGTCTGGTGGATGGGTATTCGTCGTGGTGTCGATCAAAACTTGTCGAAGGTTGGGGATCAAGTAAGGCCCTTGTATTGCCCGACGCCGCAGATCTGGCATCCAGAACACTTTGATCCAGTTGGGAGCAATTATTATGTACTGACCTTTGGCAGTGTTCAGGTGCGCTAGTACTTGTGGCATTAAATTTGGTGGTGGAAATATCCACGCAATGTTGTAGTCCCACTTCAGACAGAAGGCATTGTGATGAAGAGCTTGATGATCGTGGGTATCGGTCGTAACATATTTCGGTACTACGTGCGCTGTCATCGAAGCGAACAGATCCACCTCCGGTTCGCCCCACATTAGAAAAATAGGTGTAGTCGCTTCTGGTTTGAGGTGCCACTCTGGACATTGCAGTCCTCTCGATAATGCATCGACTTCGCTGTTGTATCTCCCAGGGAAATATTGAGCCGTCAATGATATATTGTGGGCGTCTAACATTTCCAGTAGCTGTTTGGTCAATTGTAAAAGCGATTCTGACTTTGTACCACCTTCTTTGTTTATGTAGGCCACAACTGTCCGATTGTCCGTTTGTAAAAGAATGTGTGCATCCAGTAGTCCCAATTTCATCTGAAGAATTGCAGCATACACAGCGTATAACTCCTTGAGGTTTACATGCCAACATGTTTGGGATTCCATCCATTGACCTGCCAATTTTATATCGCCAAGTTGAGCTCCCCAGCCCTTGTCCGATGCATCCGTCGTCAGAAGGTGAGATATCGCAATTGTATGTATCGGAAGAGAGCCGTCGAGAGAGCTGAGCCACCACCTCAGTTCTTGATAAACAGGTTCTGGAATCGTAACTCGTTTGTAGGGGTGAGTCTTGGGAAGCTGTCGACTGCAGGCTTGCGTCGCGCGACAGTTCAGTCTCCCTCTCGGTGTCACAAAGCTGGCAAAGTTGAGTCTCCCCAGTAGGGACTGGGCCTGTTTGAGGGACCAACTGCCATTCGACATTTGAGTCTGGAGCACCCTGCGGAGCGTTAGGCGCTTTGGTTCCGACAGGGACTTTGTGTTGAACAGTGTGTCCCAGGTAACACCGAGGAACTCCAGGCGTTGTGTCGGAACCAAGACAGACTTGTCGAAGTTGACCGTCCATCCGAGACGTTGTAATAGGCTTATTGTGAATGAAACATGATCGGATAATGCATGACGAGACTGGTCTGCGAGTAAAAAATCGTCCAGGTACACTACACAGCGTATGTTGCGTTTGCGTAGGTATTCTGCGATCCAATTTGTTAGAGACGCAAATGTCCTCGGAGCTGATGATAGTCCAAACGGCAGACATGTCATTTGCAGTAGACGACCGTTGTAACTGAGCCTCAGGAACCTGCGGTGCTTCTGAGCAACTGGCACGTGAAAATATGCCTGGCTTAAATCGATTTTCACCATCCAATCTGCATTTTGCAAGAAACTCGGTACCCGGAAATGGCTGAACAGCTGAAAATCTTTCGTCCGAACAAACTGATTTAACTGTCTCATGTTGAAGATTGGCCTCATCGAACCGTCTGGTTTCGGGACAAGAAAAAACGTTGATAGAGTTACTCGGGGAGTATTCGGCTATTTCGAGAACATTGGACTGTAACATGGTATTTATTTGCTGTGTCATTTGGAAACTTATTTTGGTTTCGAAATTTTTCATCGCACGTTTGTTTGGTAATATCAGGGGTGGTTTTTCATCATGAATGGAATGCTAAAGCCATTTAGAAGTTTGCACAATTTGGAGGGCGCTCCGAGATTGCTCCATACATGTTGAAACCGCGCCAGACAACCGCCTTGAAAGCTGGAATAGTCATGCGCGGGGATTTTTCTTCTTCGAAAAAGATTGTTTGCCTTTACCGTCGTGCTTGTGTCTATAGTTAGATGCTCGATATCCCTTGGAGTTGCTCCGATATTTTGGCCGTTTAGCTGGTGCGTTACGAAAATTGTTATCACGTGATTGTTTGCTTTCCGATAGTTTACTCGTAATCGTATTGGGCCTAGCTCGATATTGTTGAGATGTACTCGGTGTAGGCTGAGCAGTTGAAGACTGTGTAAGTTTTTCGGCCCCCCCAATTTTTTGAATGTAGGTAGTGAGCTGCTCATCGTTAAATAAAAAATCAGCACTAGGGGGTAGTTTCTGTAAAACACTACAATGAAAACCCTCAGGGATTTGCTTTAATAAAAGCTCTCGACGCAAATTTATCAAGTCTGCTCTGCGTCCGCAAACCATCTGCAAAATATCGTCCGTAGCTTTCACATAGCCAGACTCTTTGTTAAAAAGTTCCTCAACCTTGGTAAACATACTTGATGAAGTGAGATTGGTACCTTTTTCATTCGACCAATCTATTAAGCTTTGTAAGGTAGTATGTAAAGCTTCTTTTTGTGCTAAAACTGCATTTGACAAAGCTGCAAAAGATCTTTCAAAAAGATGCAAGCGGTTTTCTTCCGGCATTGAAGACTCAAAACGTTTCAACACATCGTTAATACCTAATTCGACAAACCCCGGCGCCGCTAGATATTTCTTTTGAGTGTCAGCGAAACGAATTGCATTCCAATCATTAGAGTTGAATCTTTGTAGATCAGAAATTTTATTCAAAAATGATTCCTTGGGTTTAGGATAAATTGGGTCTTTCACTGTGGTGTTAAGGTCAGACAATTGTAACTGCCCGCTAGAATTACTCGTAGGCGGCCCCGCCGGTGGACGTAAAGAAAAATCATCCATTAATTTACTAGAATTATTCGTATTTGCAGCAATGCTTTCATTATTTGTGTTCGAGGGTAGAACAGAATATTTTTCGGATATTAAATTCGTTAGAAAAGAAACTTGCTGGGACAAAAATTCAAATTGCAAATCACTTACACGTCGAGCTCGTTTTGACTTACTGATTCGCTGTGGGCTGAAGTCCCGAGGTGATGAATCTGAATCCGAACTGGAATAATGGCGTCTTTTCCGAGATTCTGTTTCGCTAACAGCTTGCGAGTTCGCGATATTTTCACCGTTGTCCATTTTTCTTGATGGGAGGTTTTAACGTTCACTAATACTTAAATACTAATAGAAATAGAAAATTGAATACTATAGTTAACTTAATTCAAACGTTATTAGTAATACTAAAGTTCGACCGTACGCAACGAAAAACGACGCTATAATGATGAACAAATGAGGATCGTGGCGCCACCTTTTTCGCGCCTACCGCTCACTTCACGCGCTAGCGACCGTGGCGCCGCCTGGTGGGAGTAAGTAAAACGACCGGAAACGCTAAAAAAGACTGGTGCTTGACTCAAGATGGATTCCGGATGTCGAATCGGAACAAATAATAGAATTCCTCTCACACACATATCTTGTTTTTTTTTTTGCATACCTGCTCCCCAAATAATTTATTAAAATAATAAACGTGATATTTTGCATAACCCTGTAATTAATTACATACTATGTATATAAAAATGATTTATGTTTCATTCAGTCAGGATCACCTGTTTCTTTGAGTGACGACCTCGGCCCCCTGGCGGACAAATCTGAACATTCCGTTTGATATCGCTACCACTGGTGAAAATAGTCGCAGTGGGTACTCGCTGTGGAAAAAACATAACAAATAAATATCCTGGAACTTCCAAAGTGCAACTGCACATTTACACACACAAAACACCCGGTATGTCAATTCCATTGAGGCCCCAACTGGGGCACCCTCAGGCGTAGTTACCTAATCATAACCCCGTCGGGATCTTGCTTGCCGATTTGTCTGCGTAAGGGTGCTAACGCTAAATTTTGGACAGACTACACCTTATAAATAAAATAAAAAAACTTATGTTAAATATTAAAAGATTAAGGCGAAGCGGTTTTACTTTTGTGGTATAATCACTTGGAAAATTGCTACTTTTTAAGGGTGCCAAACGGGTATTACTAAACCTCCACTGACCATCCGTCCGTCTGTATGTCAGTGGGTTGTATCTCATGAACCGTAATTGATTAACCGACAGTTGACTATTGCCGTTATTTCATCCAATAATACAAATTAAACGTGATAGAAGAAACTTGTTTTTTCATGTTGTACGGAACCTTCCGTGAGCGAGTGCGACTCGCACTTGGCCGGTTTTTTAAAATTGTTATGTCTAACTTCGGTACTCAGAGACGTCAGTTAGAATATAATAACAGATTAGGTACTTATAGTATCTCTTCTCTATATTTGTTTATTTAATAGCTATAGCTGTGACATTCCTCACACACGGTCATCTGATCCCAAACTAAGCAGAGCTTGTACTATGGAAACCAGATAACTGATATAGTACATATACTACTTTTTTTTGTTTGTAAATACATACTTACACCCAGACTCAGGACATACAGAGTTCATGCACACAAATGCATGTCCTGTGTGGGAATCGAACCCACGACCTGCAGTATCAAAACATTCGTGTTTTATCTACAATTTTATTTATGTAATAGTGAAGTGTATAAACAGACCTGCCAATAACAGGAGTGGCTTCATTTCCGCTCAATATAAACACAGGAAAGAAAATAGAAAACACGCAACCGCTGAAACAAAACATTAAAACTATTTATTCTACATATATTTAATACATTGTCTTTAAACAAGTAAATAATATAAAAATAGATATTGCAGGAAACATAACATTGAAATGTTAAATTTCTTGAGTTATGTTAATATAGTTTGTGTTGTATGACGTCAATTTAATACATTGGAGAACGCTAAAATTGCAAGGTCAACTTATTTAAATAAAATGTTAATTTCCTGGTATAGCCGCCATTACTCGAAGTCAAAGCCGTTTATTCAATTTAGGCTCTAGACACTTATGTAGATTAAAGCTACAGAAGTTACCAGCAGTTCATAAATCGGCCATCAATTCGATATTTGAAGAAAAACGTACATATTAAGAAAACAACTATATCAAATCAATCTAAAGGTTGAATAGGAATTTCTTTTTAAATAATTTTAGTTGGATACGATAATAAATGAAACTATGTAAAGTACTATTAAATAAAAACAACTTTTATTATGGAACAACTTCAAAACAAAAAACTGCACTTTCATACATTTTAGCCGAGGACAATTGACCTTTTGTATGAAACAGCTGTATTTTTTTGCGAGTCAAAGTTGGCCCATGATAAAAGTCGTACTTTACGTGGTTTAATTTATTGTCGTATACCTACACCATGTATATGTAGACAATAGACAATAGACATAGCTTTATTTAACATCACAAAAATAGAATAAAAAAAAAATACAAAGTATGCAAAAAACAAAAACAAAAGCTTAAAATAAAAATAAAAATTAATAACAAAAAATAATGATAATAACACACAAAGCTTTTATAATTATAATATACAATAAAATGAAAAAAAGAAGAAGCATAGCTATTAGTGGTGTGATGCCAAAAAGGACTCCAACTCAGCATATTGTAAAGATTAACTCAACAAAATTATATGAATAGTTGTTACTAACCTTATAATATATGACTGAGGTATTTGGGTGAGGACAGCTAAAGGAAGACCAAACCCAAGGAAGTAGGGCCAGTTGGTCTCAATGAAGGTCAGTCGCTTGTGAAGCTCCCAGCCCATATTGAACCATTTGTACTCAAATGAGTACAGTGAGTACAGTAGGCACATGTGGACTAGGCATAGTAGCTCGCCTACGTATGTTATTGGTAGCATACTGACTAGCATACTCTGTGAAAGAAAGAAAAAGTGTTAATGTAGTTCAGTCATAATCAAAACTTTGCAGATAACTTGTATACATATTACAATATATTTTCTATAGGTTTTTTTCAATAAATTAAAAAAAAAATGATTTATTAGAGGTTGGTTTTCATTATTTAAAATTAATATGACATTTACCAGTCGACACAACCTAGTGGCCAACGCTCCACAAAACATAATTTGATAAACTGTTCAATGATATTTGAATCTTTGGTTTTCAAGTAATGAATAATATTTTTTTATAAAAGTTACGACGACCACGACACAAGACACAATAGACGGGCCTTGGTAACATAAGATTTTATCATAAGATGTTTATTTATTTTATTTTTATATTCATAAATACCTGCACTAAAAATAAAGCTTGCACCAGCAAACTGAATAAGGAGTCAGCAATTATTTTGCTGACACTTGACATGAATTGTGGTCTCCCTCTGCGATGTCTATATGCAGAGTCTGCTATATCCTGAAAAAAAAAAGTCAAATATTATTTTGAAATCTCCATAAATTGTAAATTCATTCCGAAGGGTTTGAAGACTGTGGCATACTTTTCGGTCACCATTTAGTTTGTTTTTAAATGGAGGCTCACCATGAAACCTATATTCATCGATGCACCATAGAATGCTTACGAATATTTAATTAGTAACTTTTAGTGGTTATTGAAGTTTTCGAACTTCGATATTTTTTTGCGAACTCAGTAACATGACGTTTTAGGACATAACCACTCTCGTAATTTTTTGTTTCTATGAGTTTCCCAATCCATGTATATAGGTTAATCGTGCGCCGCCATAAAAAAAATGGCGCCTGATAAGTATGCCAGGCCCCGAACGAAAATCTTCTAACCCTTTTATAAATAACAAAATTATAGTAAGGGGCACCAGTCGTGAGCACAGAGTGACACCTGCACAGTGGTTAATTTTTCGGTCTGTTTTGCGGAATGAAGAAGGGGGGAGTGCCGAGCTGCAGACGATTGGTTCGATGCTAGTCGTCTATTGGATTCTCGCGTATTATTTGGCCAAAAGTGCAAATCCGCGAGCTTGCCCCCACTACTGCCTATCTGTGCTCACCATTCGTGCCGCATAATGTACCAACCTGAAACCACAAACTGTTAACTAGCTTGCTCAATAGAAACAATGGTAGCACCCATATCATCCGGAACGTCATGGAAAGGAACGGCTGCATCCACCCCCATACATTATGTGCCACTCCTGGGTCATGTCCAAAAATCACTGTCACTAAGTACTTGACCGTGGGCAGTAGGGCATATTCAAATATTAATATGCTTAGTAAAAATATAAAGCCGTTGAGTATGCATGACTGCAAAACCCTTGTAAGTACTTTTGATTCCCTGTAAAGTAAAAATCAAAAGGGTTAAGTTGGAAGGCTACGGAGGGCCTTTGTGTTATACATTAATTTGTAGTATTTGAAATTTTATAATAATATTAATGTAATGTTTGTACTCTGTTTGGTGAATGAATTGAAAGTAAAAATACTTTTATAGGCAGAACTTCCAACTTATATAAGTTACTTCTAAGAAGGTTAATCCAAGATTTGGAAGTACAGTGGTAATTGCATCACAGATTAGCACAGAAAAAACAAAAACATTTAGGCTCTTGCCTTTGGTTTTTTTTTTGCCGTGTATATGTCTGTATTTGACCACAACCTCACCGTGTTAAGTGATAATGTGGCTGAAGGTGGTAAGCACACAAAGCCTAGATGGAACTGGCTCTCAAGTGCAGCTGTCGGAACACACCAATAGGTGCTTGGTGACAGATTTTCAACTTGAGTGGTAGCCAGCCAAATGGAGCACAAAGTACCCTACCACGGTGCTATGGTTTCCTCACGATGTTTTCCTTTACTGAATGCTGATGCTCCTATTTATAGGTGACTAAAACTTCAGAACTTTATGGTGATTGAGCATTTACTGAGCAACCATGCACAATCTACCACCACATAAGGCACAGAAAATGTTTTATTACAACTCAAGTACATAAAAAAAATCCCTGAGTTTAAGTTAACCCATTAGTTCTCGCAAGGGATGGGCATCGTTGTTATTTTTTTAACCGCGAGCCAAAGTATATTTAGGCCTTGTTAAAATGCAATCAAAAACTACCTTAACCCTAAAAGTATGTGTAAACAGCAGAAGTGTAGATGAATTTTCATGCTTAACTTTAAAGCAAGCAGTTTTATGTTAAGTACAAATATGGTCTTATATTAAAAAGGAATATAGTAAAACAATAGATTACTATGTGATAATCAAGTTATCTGGGTTCAAATGATACATCAATTAATAATAACTAATCAATTATGTAAGTTCAGTCATCGCAATAAGATGTCAATTACAATGGCAATTTTCATCAGCTGGCATTCAGTGAAAATAATAATAATTTAATTAAAACTTACTGTGTCACTTTTGGTTGTTTCTGCTTCAGTTTTGTACTATCATATTCTGTTTGCGGCGATCGACTTAATGCCCTCTCATTTATTTCTTTATCTAAATATAGAAGTACAGTTACACCTCGCAAGCTGTCTATAAAACCTTTGATCAGCGATATGGAGAAATTCTAAAACCAAAATATTGCTAAACAAAGAACACAAACAAGAACAAAGAAAAAGTATCCTAGATTTATAAACTTACAGTTACACTTTCCATATTGATATAGTTTATCACAATTTAATTGTCCAACACTTTTTCGAATTGAAAATTCATAATAAATAATCGCTGAATTTATTTGACGTAATTTTTACGTAAAAAAATCTATTGACTGACAAATTAAGGCTACATTCCGAATTGGATAATATCGCTCACAGTGCTCACAGCAATAATTTGCGTACCGAGTTAAGGTGCGTTCGAATTGTGGTATGGTAGCAAAAATAACAGTCAAAAATGCCAAAAACGATCACATCTAGCGTTCGATTTGGAAAGTTGTGGGCGAAATTGGCGTTTTGAACTGTTTTCGTTCACCGTTCGTTTTGCTTGGAAACAGTTAAAAACGACATCGTGAACTGCAAATTTTGACCCACCTCCGAGGCAGGGTCGTTTGTGATCATATTTTTTATAAAACAATATTTTAACATTTACGTTATCATAAAACAATGTTTTTGGGTACCGTTTAGGCAAGTAATTGTTTAAATAAATTTTCAATAAAATTATAAATTTATGTTTAAATAAAAATGACGAAAACACAAACAACGAAAAAGGCGTAAAAACTTAAAAAATCTTCACTTTTTATTTCTTTTTCTGTTTTTGTATAACTCGTATGCCTCCACCATTAGCTATGCACTTCTAAAGACTGGCATGCATGCCCTCGATCTTAATGCCTCACGTTTTCAGCTGGAATCTCATCCCAAGCAATTTTCAAAGCGTCGCCTGATTGAAGTGTCTGATGTGTTTGCTCACTCTCTCTAACCCACCGTCATCGGGGAATCTAAAATAAACAATTTAATCTTAAAATTTAGACACTTTCATCATTTATGGTACTTTCATTGACGGGACGCAACGTAGGGGAGAAGGTCTTCAACCTGGTTCCCCCAAAACTTGAAGCAAACTCATGGTTTCCGAGATATTCATTGTTTTGTATGAGTTTTTTTGATATATATTCATTTATGCGCCGACTTTGGCTCTGCAGGAATTACCGCAGCCTAGCTGTCGCCAGCCATTTCATAACGAAACGACGCAAAATAGTGATTTTATTAACAATCTTCTATTATTTAAATATCGAAAATAATATTTTATTTTAAAACCTTATCTGTAAACTGCCAATAGTATGAGTACCTACTTGAAGAAAGTATGTACCTATTCATTTTTGTATGTGAGCTGGCATAGCCACCCGTTGCCATTTAGATTTTTATAATTATTATAAACTAGCTGTCCTCCGCGGTTTCACCCGCGTTCCCGGGATAAAAAAATGCCATGTGTCCTTCTCCGTACCATAGGCTATCTGCATCCCAAATTTCATGATGAATCAAATGAGATTAGTTTTGAATGTATATATGTTCAAATTCAATTTGATAGTTTGTTTGTGTCACAATTTAATACATTTAGTTTTGCTTGAAGCTAAATAAACAATATAAATTTTGAATCTTCGCGGCGTCGTCGTCCGTCTGCTGTATGACAACAAACAACGACTAAAATAAAAACAACATCTGAGGGCGAACACCATACTTCACTTTTAGACTTATTCAATTTGGTAGTATAATTAGACCAAACGTAACCACTGACAACTCAAAATGTGCTATAGGCGGTATAAACAGAAACACACAACTATAGGCATTCCTTTTTTATCTTATGGAGTAATCGTATGAAAATTATCGAGACAGATATAAATATAAAGTTTGCGTTTTGACATTACTTCTACGCGTATTCAATTTCTTTGGTTAGATATCACGATAATGACAGCTGAGAACTGTCAACAATTCGGAACGCCCGTTTGCGCGCTCACGGTATTCTAAACAGAAAATTTGAGAATTTAATTAAAATCGGAATAAAAAATGCGCTAGGACTCCTTATATCTTTTATTATTTGACTCAAAAAGGAATATTTTTATTATTTTTCTCTCATAAAATCATAAAAAGTATCTTTTCCAGATAGAAAACCAAGACTGTTATTAGACTTTTTTCCGAAAATACAATAACTAACCGTCACTTTTGACAGCGCTCACGGTGATATCAGTTTAGGGCATGGTCGGATTGGTCTTGGTCGGTGTGAGCGCAATATGGCGGATATCATGACGTCATCTATGACGTTTCACGGGACATCGTTATCTGTCATTATTCAAATCGATACGGCAGGGCTTCCCAAACTTATTTTCACTGTGACGCCCTTGGGAAGTTGCCATATTTTTGCCACGCCCTGGCCTTATTGCCATACATTTATCTACTAGTTATAGTTCTAGTCTAAAAACAATTTGTTAGAAAAACTCCGGTTAGCATCTTTTTGAAAAAGAAAAAGCACTGGCCGCCCGCTCCCGCCGCATCATAATGCGCATGGCACTCACTCGACTTGGTCGCATCGACACAGACAGCCAACTAAACCTAGATATTCAAATCGCCTCACGACGCCTCTGGATAATACCGCGGCGCCCCAGGGCGTCGCGACGCACAGTTTGGAAAGCCCTGCGGTACGGGTTTAAGGCAAGCACGGTCAAATCGATTAGAGCGATTATAGCTTTAATTCGGAATGCAACCTTAGATTCTTGTATCTATCTATCTATCTGACTGATTGACAGTGCTGCCAGACAGAAAAAGGTATTGACCTCTAAAAGCAGCGTAGTAGGAAAAGCAGTCAAAACGTGATAGAGGATTAGGCAAAAAAACACTACATTCAGCACTAGTTCTCAGTTTTTGTTTTAATTATAAATGTATGTATGTATGTATTTGGCGAAGTTGTGGTGGTATTTCCGCAAAAGCCATAAATAAGAATTGAATTGAATAAATGTATATACATTTTCTTGGTATTTTTATTAATTATACGTATAGAGCATTGAATTTAATAATGATATCGCACAAACACTAATTAAGCATGATTATGGTGCCGATTCTGTTGTAAATTGCAATAAACTAATTTTTGTCACATTTCATCTCTTTCTTACGAACATGATTGAAAAAGGATAGAACATATTTAAAGCTGCCAAATTAATCTTTGCCGTCTTATTTTGCGTGTATTTTAGCGTAACCGCGATAGATGGCGACTAAATTCATAACAAGCATTGGACTAATTTGACAGGACTAAATTTCTTACATCCTTTGCTTATAGTCTTTGTTAGAAAGAGACATAGTGAGATTAAAATTATAAATAAAATGTAAGCGACTGAAGGACTTTGTATCCATGAGTAAGAACAAATTAAAAAAATAACAAAATTGGGAACAGCGTTGCCATATGGGTATGCATTAGTACGCATGGCGTACTAATTAGTAATCTGGTGTACTCTTCAGCATTTTATGTGACAAATAATCAAGTACCTCAGTTTGGATGAAATAAAAACGTGCTGCCCGTTTTTTTTGCAACAACACAAATTCGAAGATATTTTGGAAATGAGAAATGACACTAAACATAACAATGGTGCTGATTCTGTTGTGTACAACTAAACTAATTTAGTTACCCTAAATAATAAATAATCTCTTTCTAATAAAGAACATAAGAAAAAGATGTAAGAAATTTAGTTCTGTCACATTAGTACAAATGCTTGTTTTCAACATTTTAGTTGCCATAAAAATTGGTTACTTCTATTTACTCGCAAATGAAAGTGGCAAAGACTAATATGACTTGTAGCAGCCCCGGATCTACGATTTTTTCGAACCAGGGCAGAAACTTGATTGGGGCACCGTGCCTCCTCGGTAACGTATTAGATAATTTGTAAACGAAATATCAAAAACCAACTGGGCGTTTTCAAATCAAATGAATAATCTATGTATTATTTTTCAAAAATTATGATTTCGGCGCCTCCTAAAACTGCGGCACAGCGCGTCGCCCCGGTTTGCCCCTAAAGATCCGGGCCTTACTTTTGTAAGAAAGAGATGTGATGTGATAAAAATAATACTTAAACTAAATAATTAGAAAATATAGGATAAGTTTGTTCTTTAAACATTATTAATTTATTATTATATTTCAGTATTTATTTCAGTTTTGCTGAATTTAAAGTAGAATTTAGTGTCGGGTACTCAAACAAAAGACAATGAGGAGTTTTCTTATGATACCTCTATGCTCAAAATACCTGTCAAACTGTTGATAATTCAAACTAATTTGAACCTTATGTTCACTATTTGAAAGGTATTTTGAGCAGAGAGGTATAACTATCGCAAAACATCTAGTCCGATCTGAACACGAGGCGTAAACCTGCGCAGAAGTGAAAAATGGGTATCAGCGGGGCCCCCCTAGCGGGGAACATGCCACGTGACCGCCCTTGACAAATCACAGCATAAAGCGTATTTTCATTAGTGTGCTTTCGTTCTCTGTGTGTCGTAGTCACGTTCGCTAGGTCCACCTACTGAGTACAGTCGCGCGCGATATTTTTGTTATATAAACTGTTTAAGTTTTTTGTTGATTTTTCGTTTCGTGTAATTTTTTATTTTGTTATTGTTTCTTGTTACTACTTGTTGTATTCTGTGTGTATAAAATGCCAAAAACTAGCAACAAAGTAATACGGCGTCAGGCTAGAAAAATGATTTACGATGTTCGGGAGTTTATGAAAAAAGAAGCCACGATTTCGTCGGCAGAATTGGTGAGAGACTAACTAGCCTTCCCTCTGGGAGTCGCGCTTTCTGGTCTCTTGCCAAAGCTGCTGAGGGAAACTTTTGCCAGTCGTCCTTGCCACCACTACGTCAGCCGGACGGGAACTTGGCCCATAGTGCTAAAGAGAAGGCTGACCTTTTAGGCTCTCTCTTTGCCTCGAACTCGACTTTGGATGATGGTGGCGCCACACCGCCTACCATTCCGCGGTGTGACAGCTCCATGCCAGAGATAAGCATTACCCAACGGGAGGTCCGGCGGGAATTGCTTTCTCTGGACATCCATAAGTCGAGTGGGCCAGACGGCATACCGGCAGTGGTGCTGAAGCGGTGTGCTCCTGAATTGTGTCCAGTACTAACGCGCCTTTTCGCGCTTTCCTACACCAAAAAGGAAGTCCCGTCTTCGTGGAAGACTGCCCATGTGCACCCAGTGCCCAAAAAGGGTGACAGATCAGACCCGACGAATTACAGGCCTATCGCCATCACCTCCCTTCTCTCCAAAGTCATGGAGCGAGTGATCAACACGCAGCTTTTGAGATACCTGGAGGATCACGATTTGTTGAGCGACCAACAATATGGCTTTCGCCACAGTCGCTCAGCTGGTGACCTCCTTGTGTATCTCACGCACCGTTGGTCACTCGCCATCGAGAGTCAAGGTGAGGCATTGGCAGTAAGCCTAGATGTGGCGAAGGCGTTCGATCGGGTCTGGCACCGGGGTCTTCTAACGAAGTTACCAGCATACGGGCTTCCCGAGGGATTATGCAAATGGGTTGCCAGCTTTCTGTCCAGCAGATGCATAAGAGCCGTCGTTGACGGTAGCTGCTCCGACAGCATGGACATAAATGCCGGCGTCCCGCAAGGCTCTGTGCTGTCCCCAACACTGTTCCTACTGCATATCAATGATATGCTGTCTATTGACGGCGTTCATTGTTATGCAGACGACAGTACAGGGGATGCTTATTACACGGGCCGTGCTAATATCCCTCGTTCCGAGGTGGAGGAAAGCCGCGAACGGCTGTTGTCTGAAATCGAGAGTACACTAACTAGTGTCTCCGATTGGGGCAGACTAAACCTAGTCCATTTCAACCCCAATAAGACTCAAGCCTGCGCGTTCACCGCTAAGAAAACCCCATTTGCTGTGGCTCCACAGTTCCAGAACACGTCCCTGAACATCAGCAAAAGCATCGGGATCCTTGGCGTCGACATTTCTAGCGACGTTTTGTTCCGAAGTCACTTAGAAGACAAGGTTAAGCTGGCATCCAAAAAGCTCGGAGTGCTCAACAGAGCGGGGCAGTACTTCACATCGGGGCAAAGGCTGCAACTTTACAAGTCGCAAGTCCGGCCTCATATGGAGTACTGCTGTCATCTATGGGCGGGAGCACCTGGATACCAGCTTGATCCTTTAGACTCGGTTCAACGACGTGCCATCAGAATTGTCGACGATCCCGAGCTCACAAGCGGTTTAGAGCCCCTCAGTCTGAGGAGAGACTTTGCCTCCTTATGTGTGTTCTACCGCTTGTACAACGGACGGTGTTCTGAAGAATTGTTTAAGATGATGCCCACGGCTACTTTCTACCATCGCAACTCTCGCCATCGACGGGGAGTCCATCCTCACATATTGAAACCTGAATTGTTTCGTACTGTGCGGGCTCAAAGGAGCTTCCTTCCGCGGACGCTCAGACTGTGGAATGAGCTCCCCGCCGTGGTTTTCCCAATGGAGTACAGCATGGGGTTCTTCAAAAGGGGTGTGAAGAGATTTCTGCAGGGTCGGCAACGCGCGCGTGATACCCCTGGTGTTGCAAGCGTCCATAGGCTACGGTAACCGCTTACCATCAGGCGGGCCGTATGCTTGTTTGCCACCTAAGTGGTATAAAAAAAAAAAAAAAAAAAAAAAAAAAAAAAAGAAGCAGAAGAAGGGATACAGATAGACCTCAAAGCAATCAACAAGAGAACCGCGGCTGCTACTAAAGTTTCGACATAAACCGTTCGTAAATTGTGCATTGAGGCAAGTCAGTCTGACCTCTTAACGGTGTTTCGGACCCCCGGTAAAAAAAGGTCAGGAAAGAAGAGAATAACTGGAATCGAACAATATGTACCTAATCCCAATAGTCAAAATAATTAATTATAAAAAATATAATTCGTACATAATGTTGTTGCACTTGACTGTACCGTCGCGGGCCGCCATGGTGCAACTTCAGATCGGACTAGATGTTTTGCGATGATTATATTTAAAGAAGAATCTTCATTTGCGTACTAGGTGCGTACAAGTTTTAGGTGGTGAGCGTATCGGAACGTCAAATGTCAGAGTAATAATGTGCTTGGCCAAATTGGTCAAATTCACCTGGCAGCACTGACTGGTGCGAAGAATGAAATTGTGAAACTTTGTTTTGTTTAGTTTTTAGTTTTGTACCTTCTCATTTTCATTTTAGCTTACTTTCGTTTTTGTGCTTTTTGTGATACTTATTAATTTGTTTCATTGTAATTAGGATTAGGTCTACGGTTTTTTTATGTTTGATATGTGTCTGTGAGGGAGGAATCTAATATGGATAACGTGTGTATTCTCAATAACCTTAGGTAAGATTTTAAATGTTACTTTTTGTGTTACGTAGTCCTGACCTCAAATATCTTATTTTGAATCGTCATCAATCTTTCATTTGTACAAGCAATAGAACAGTCATTTATATGTTACCAAAGTTATAGAAAGTTTGCCTGCTGCAATGGGCCTTAAAAAAAGAATGAAAGGGCAGAAATCTTTGGTCATAATTAGATGAGCGCCATTTCACTTTTCACAAGTGCTAGCCTACATTCAACATAGTACTGTTCCATACAGTACTTTGGCAACAAATGCAAGCTATATACTTAAAGATTTTATTCCTTGGATATAGTAAAAGTTGATAACAACAATACGATTAAAATACGATTTTCAACGCGCGAGTGATACCCCTGGTGTTGCAAGCGTCCATAAACTACGGTAACTGCTTACCATCAGGCGGGCCGTATGCTTGTTTGCCACCTAAGTGGTAAAAAAAAAACATGTTATGTAGCAATTTGTTGCTCTAGTATTCTCAGTTTAAAGTATAGCTAACTTTGTATGAGGCTTGGACCACGGCCCGAACTGATCAGGACCCTAACATCTCTGAAGCAAAACACAAATTTAACGCTGCCTCGAGGTTCAGTAAGCGAATGATCGCTAGGGCGAAGTTTGATTTCGTCGGCAGGTTTGGTGAGAGGCTAACAAGCCTTCCCTCTGGAAGTCGCGCTTTCTGGTCTCTTGCCAAAGCTGCTGAAGGAAACTTTTGCCAGTCGTCCTTGCCACCTCTCCGTAAGCCGGACGGAAACTTGGCCCACAGTGCAAAGGAGAAAGCTGATCTTCTGGGCTCTCTCTTTGCCTCGAACTCGACTTTGGATGACGGGGGCGCCACACCGCCTACCATCCCGCAGTGTTCTAGCTCCATGCCGGAGATAAGCATTACCCAACGGGAAGTCCGACGGGAACTGCTTTCTCAGGATATCCATAAGTCGAGTGGGCCAGACGGCATACCGGCAGTGGTGCTGAAGCGGTGTGCTCCTGAATTGTGTCCAGTATTGACGCGTCTTTTCGCACTATCCTACACCAAAAAGGAAGTCCCGTCTTCGTGGAAGACTGCCCACGTGCACCCAGTGCCCAAAAAGGGCGACAGATCAGACCCGACGAATTACAGGCCTATCGCCATCACCTCCCTTCTCTCCAAAGTCATGAAGCGAGTGATCAACACGCAGCTTTTGAGATACCTGGAGGATCACGAGTTGTTGAGCGACCGACAATATGGCTTCCGCCACGGTCGCTCAGCTGGTGACCTCCTTGTGTATCTCACGCACCGTTGGTCACTCGCCATCGAGAGTCAAGGTGAGGCATTGGCAGTGAGCCTAGATGTGGCGAAGGCGTTCGATCGGGTCTGGCACAGGGGTCTTCTAACGAAGTTACCATCATACGGGCTTCCCGAGGGATTATGCAATTGGATTGCCAGCTTTCTGTCCAGCAGATGCATAAGAGCCGTCGTCGACGGCAGCTGCTCCGATAGCATGGACATAAATGCTGGCGTTCCGCAAGGCTCTGTGCTGTCCCCAACCCTGTTCCTACTGCATATCAATGATATGCTGTCTATTGACGGCATTCATTGCTATGCGGACGACAGTACAGGGGACACCCATTACAAGGGCCGTGCAAATATCCCTCGTTCCGAGGTAGAGGACAGCCGCGAACGGCTGGTGTCTGAAATCGAGAGTACACTAACTAGTGTCTCCGATTGGGGTCGACTAAACCTAGTCCATTTCAACCCCACCAAGACCCAAGCCTGCGCGTTCACCGCTAAGAAAACCCCATGGTCTGTGGCTCCACAATTCCAGAACACTTCCTTGAACTTCAGCCAAAGCATCGGGATCCTTGGCGTCGACATTTCCAGCGACGTGCTGTTCCGAAGTCACTTGGAAGACAAGGTGAAGCTGGCATCCAAGAAGCTTGGAGTGCTCAACAGAGCCAGGCAGTACTTCACATCGGGGCAAAGACTACAACTTTATAAGTCGCAGGTCCGGCCTCATATGGAGTACTGTTGTCATCTGTGGGCGGGAGCACCTGGATACCAGCTTGGGCCTTTAGACTCGGTTCAGCGACGTGCCATCAGAATTGTTGACGATCCCGAGCTCACAAACGGTTTAGAGCCCCTTAGTCTGAGGAGAGACTTTGCCTCCTTATGTGTGTTCTACCGCTTGTACAACGGAGAGTGTTCTAAGGAATTGTTCGACTTGTTGCCCACGGCCACCTTCCACCATCGCAACTCGCGCCATCGACGGGGAATCCATCCTCACACATTGAAACCAGAATTGTTTCGAACTGTGCGGGCTCAAAGGAGCTTTCTTCCGCGGACGCTCAGGTTGTGGAATGAGCTCCCCGCCGTGGTTTTCCCAATGGAGTACAGCATGGGGTTCTTCAAAAAGGGCGTGAAGAGATTTCTTCAGGGTCGGCAACGCGCGAGTGATACCCCTGGTGTTGCAAGCGTCCATAGGCTACGGTAACTGCTTACCATCAGGCGGGCCGTATGCTTGTTTGCCAACTTAGTGGTATAAAAAAAAAAAAAAAAAAAAAAATATATAGGTAATATGAAACTGGTGGTAGTCAGACAATTTGTATGTTCATAAATGCCTTAGCGGCATCAAGGAAAAATCCCTTAAGAGTAGTAATACTGAACAATCAAATTCCGAAACTAGTCAGTGATTTGTCACTGAATTTAAACAGTAAGGACCAATCACTGCATCGTGTGTTTTTACCAGAGCGCATGCATCCTTGATTTAACCAATCAGACTGCATTGTTGACAGTGGGAAATTGGCGGAATATATTTCAACCAAAATGAATGTCATTGCTCTTCTTTGGGTTAATTGTTCAATGCTTAGCGGGCATTATTTGAATATCAGTTCCTGGAATTCAATATTTTTCATATGTTATCCCATTAACAAGCCAATGAATTAAATTAATTTTGTGTTTGACTTATTTACCTTATATGTAATGTTAGTATCAATACAAATATTAACAGAGAAAATATCTACATATCACAGTATCAACTTGTAGATTTTCTACATTATTTGAATATTCTTCCAGCCCATTGCATGAAAGTTAAATATGTTTTACTTTTTATACAAATTATTTTATAGGCATATACTCATTCAATTTCTTTATTGCTTCATGTTACATTGAATTGATCAAATAAATACTTATAATGAGTACACAACATGAGCTGGCTATTGCGTATCTTTGGTGGTAATCATAACCAACACCATTAATGATTTCATCCAATGATGCGGTACAACATTGAACATTTGTGGGCTCTGATTGGATGAAATTCATTAATGCTGTTTGTTATGATTACCACTAAAGATGTGCGGTATAGCCCTTGCAAGGGCATTGCAACATTACAAAATTAATATAACTTTAGTTAGTAAATAAAATAAATAGTCAAAAGTAAATGATTAGTTGGTACATAATTCTGAATTCAGTTTAATTAGTCAGTGGGTATATAAGAATTTAGGAGATTGGGATGATCATGTTTACTTATGACACATAATTTCCCCAAAACACCTAATGTCACAGGAAATCGAGAAAAGAATAACCAGCAGCTGAGCTAACTATTGGTCTCTAAGAGAAAATAAAGAAACATGATAATTTGAGTTTCTCGAAAATCGACTCCTAACGGGGCAAAAGGGGTACTTAATTATTTTTTAAGGGGAGGATTTTACTACATGTCTCATTTAACTCTAAAGTTGATATACATTGGTTCCTTTCATAATCTATAAGAAAAGATTTTTGGAAATTACATTCCTAAGGGGGTAAAAAGGGGGCACGCGGGGTGGAAAGGTAGTATATAGGCTAGCTGCCCGGCACGACTTCATTCGCGTGGTGTCCTACTAACCTATACCCTAACCTACCAGTACCCCTACCCTACCCGACCTTATCCTACCCTACCCTACCCTACCCTACCCTACCCTACCCTACCCTCGCAACTTTCTTAATTTTTTCTTTCATAAGTTAAATAACAAACAACAAAAAAGAATTAGCGAAATCGGTCCAGCCATTCACACGTGATGGAGTGACCAAGGGAAATAGGGATTCATTTTTATATATACCTATATAGATTACTAGCTGCCCGGCGCGACTTCGTTCGCGTGATGCTACCCTACCCTACCTCACCCTACCCTTCCCTATCCTACCCTATCTCAACCATCACATTAGATTCACAAATCAGCCCGGCAGATGGCGCTGCAGTGGGTTATATTATCGACTGCAAACTTTAATCGAAGCACGTCCAAAATGAATGACATGACAACATGCGGGTCGCTCACTTCCCTCCAATATGGCGAGGAGGGCGATGGCTGCCACACGCGTCATACTTGTGAACAGGTGCTGCTTGTGGGGGCTGGTCTGCATAAGTTTGCTATTTATTTACTTATTAAATATTTATTCAGTCTACTTTGTAATTTTGCCGCCGCGCCGGGGTCGCAATTGTTTTCAGTGCGATTAGAATGTAAATATTATGTAATGAATCTAAGCCTGTTTTGAAAAGAGTAATTGCTGAGTTTATTGCCGGCTCTTCTCAGCAAATGCAACCTTCCGAACCGGTATTAGAGTATTAGAGTCAGACTTTTCATAAGTGCCTGCGAAGGTCTATTTGAATAAATGATTTTTGAATTTGAATTTGAATTTTTGAATTTGCTTGTGCTGTCAACACTGAAAAAAGTTTCAATTTGACAGCACAATCCCCATCTGAAAAAAGTTTAAATTTGACAGCAAAATCCCCATTAAGAAAATGATCCGCCATTTATTCAACTTCACAAAAACTTTTCAAAAACTTCACATAAACCATCTACTAAATAGTCCGAACAAAGCCTAAACATTTGGTTTGGATAGGTGAGCCCGTTCTTGAGTTATAAAATTACAACGAAAAGTGGCATCGATTTATATATATATATATAGAATATAGATATAGATAGATAGATTACTATTAATCTCAGAGTCAAATGGCCAGGACAGACAGATGGACATGATAAATTACAAGGATTCCTTGTAAGTATGGAAGCCTATAAAACTAGTTTTTACAAGGATAAATATTAATGTTGATAAATTTTACCATTTTCACATTTAATTCTCAATAGTAGAATAATAAAAGTATAAGTCAAGGTATAAATAAATAGATGGCGCCACTTGTATTAAAGTATATTTAAACTTTGCTTAATGAAATAGCGGGAAAAGAGAACAGCATAGTGATAGCATGAATCAAAGTCATGCAATATTTCATAATTAATATAATAGCATACATATTTATTAATAATAAAAAAATCAAAGGTTAAAGGAGTTTGATTATTCATACACTTTTTTAAAATTAACAAACATATTTTTTAAATTGCCATATCAATTTCTCAAACGCAATATAAGTGTCTACTCCAAAGCATAAAGGTGTAAGCTAAAAATGTCCAAAATTAGAAGTAGGTACGACAAGCACCCTTTATTATCAAACAAAAACAATGCAAGCTCATGCCAATGCTGCCGCTCGTCGTTCGGCGCAAAGTTCAAAACGACCTAATGATTTCGATGTTACAATCGTACAATATTCCATCACACTTCACACAGCACAAGTCAAGGCACAACGCACGTCGCTCAGTGCTCTCTTGCCTTGCAGTCAGTTCGGATCAGTTCAGTCCGCGCATGGTAGTGCCGCGTGCCGCGCGTGTTCAATAAATTGTTCACTTCTTTGTGACGTAGAGGAATGACCGATTGAGTTTTTAACATAGTCTTTGTGTTTGTACAAGATGAAAGTGGACAAAGAAACGTGCCTTGCGGGGCCAGTGGACACTAAACCTATAATTTCTGACAGGAAAGGAAGCCTGAAGGTGAACATCACGCCGGCACAGCACAAACCCCTCACGCACTTGCCGAAGAGACCACCAGTGGATCTTGCGTTCACTGATCTCACATACAAAGTCCAGGAAGGAAGAAAAAGCAGTAAGTACCATCCTTTAAATACAAACAAAGTTCATTTTGATCTAGTTCTGTTAATTACGCCACTAAGTTAGACGAAGAGATAATTATTGTCATTAGAGATGTCTTTAATCAGTAATTAATTGTGAATGTGATTTCTGTGGAGACGATTTGTAACTATGACCTTAATGCGATCCTTCCTATTGCCATGCGTATACGTATTGCCTTGCGACTTCCTTATCGCTGAGAAATTAAACATGAAATCCGGTCCATAAAAGCGCGTATAAATATAAATTCCAAAATGTTGTTCGGCCGTGTCCATGACAATCTATTAAATTAGATTATCCAAAACAAGAAATTAATTATGATTTAATCACTAAATCGCGTGTAATTTTTAAGCTAGCTAAAACAAATTCAGAACAAGTTGTGTATGATCAACAAAATTAATTATTTCAAAAATGATATTTTGCTATAGTCTTTAAAATTGTCAACATCTATTAAAAGGGATAAAAGCAATGTATTGTAAACTCACAAAGACATTATACAGCTAACTTGGTAAGTATGTATTTGTTTAAAAATCAAGCAACCCTTTAGGTAGGTAGGTATTAATGAAGTAAACATCAATGACTTTGTTGACCAAATTTTTTGTTTCGAATGATTTTGTATTACCTATAATATGTATATGTGTAACTTAATTTAGTTATTTAATAATACTGACCGCTGGTAAACTCAGTAAATTTCGAATGGGAAATGCAAGCAGAAATGTATGGTACCTGGGTACCTTGTCCCACAATCAATAGCCATCAGTTATGGTCGCTAACGACTCCGTTTATATAAAAAAATCATAAGGGCACAAATAAGTGGAAACTGGCTCTCAAGTGCAGTGGGTTCTAGTAGTACTTTTATATTTTATAATGGTAACCACTTTTTGCCGTCGGTTGATGACGACAGAATCAGCCATCTATGTTGTCAGCTCGTTTTTTTGGAGTTTTAATATCGTGGCCTTCATAATTTAACATTATTTGGCTGAGAATATTTTGTAATCACTTTAAACCATGTAGGTACAGTCGAGGACATAAATATGTATACTCTTTTTGAAATTCAAAAGCAATTTTCTCGCATGTTTAACATTTAAGTGTTAAACTATTACACAAATTATAATAGTATATGTTAGAAGATTCTGCCTTTATAATATCTCATAATTTCAATCAGCAGTTTAAGAGGAAACCGTTGTTGAATTTTACTAAGTGTTATATATATGTCTATGTTGTACAGCTATGAAGTCAGTCGCTAATAAATATCAAATACGCACGGTCGTCTTTCACTGTAAAAATCAAAACCCCAATCTAAATTAGACCCTATCGCGCTCAACATAGTGGTCACAATCGAGCCGGATGATTCACGATAAATCGAAGGAATGCAATTTGCATAGGCCGGTTGACCGAAGCGTCGCCTTAACAATTGTTATCTTACGTGTCGAGTTAACTAAATAAAAGTGAAAGTAATAACTATCGGCGTATAACTCACGAACAATACAGTGATATTTACATCTATTATGAACTATTTAGTGTGTGGAACTTTATTAATGAACAATGTCGAGTGTTAACGAGATAATTGAACAGTTACAAGACTTAATCAGTTTAATATCCAAGGCACAAGTTAACTTCAAAAAGTGTCCGACAGTGCGTAAAACTCAAGGTTATTTAGAAGCTAGAATACAGTGCATTGAAGAATATTGGAATACATTCCGGATAAGTCATTCTGAATTATTGAAGTTAACGAATAAGGATAACAGAAAGTTATTGCCATATTTCGAGGATGATTTACATAGTAAGTGCGAAGACATGTTTCTGTGTTTGAAGGCCGACATGATGGATTGTTTACAACAATTACAACCTACGGAAAAACAACCTACGGTAACACAAAGCACGATATCGAGGCCTAGTACATTTAGCAATCCAGAAGTTAAGCTGCCTAGAATACACCTGCCTATTTTTAGTGGATCTTATGACGAATGGCAGTCGTTCGAGGATACATTTGTCTCGCTCATAGAAAACAACAAAGCACTGAACGACGTTCAAAAACTCCACTATTTAAAGTCGTGTGTTATTGGAGAAGCTAAAAATACGATTAAGCACTTTCAAATTACGGAAAAGAATTATATACCTGCATGGACGAACTTGAAGAATAGGTACAATCAGAAACGGCTTATTGTAAATGCTATTTTGAAAAAGTTGTTTTCATTAAAGAAACTTACGTCTCCATCACCTGTGCATTTAAAATCACTGATTGATAACATCAAAGAATGTTTGAATAGTTTGAACAGTTTGAACATTTCTACTGAAAGTTGGGATCCAATTATTATTTTTATTATAATCCAAAAGCTGGATCATGAGTCACATAGAACATGGGAGACTTATGTAAGCGGAGAATTTTGTGATAAAATGCCTACCTTTATAAACATAACAACATTTTTGGATAACCGCATCTGTACTTTAGAATTAACATCATCATCATCATCATCCATGCCTCGAGACAGAATTAAAGAACGAAACTATCATGCAACTACTTCCACACACCCTTCCACTCAACTCAACTGTATTTATTGTAAAGAAAAACATCAACTTTATCACTGTAAACAATTCGGACAATTGGACCCAGACAAAAGAAGTGACTATGCGACAGATAAAAGATTGTGCTACAATTGCCTAGCCACTGGTCACTCTGTGAAATTTTGCAGATCTAGATCATCATGCAGAATTTGCCGGAAACGTCACCACTCGCTTCTACACTCATATGCGGATAAGGAGAAGGAGGAGGCTAAACAACCAGATGCAATATCTTCATTGCATGCCAATGTAGAAGAAAGTCAAGACGAACAGGAAAAGGATATAACTGCAATTGCTACACACTTCGCGTCACACTTCACAAACAATCGTAAGAGTTCGCTACTGGCTACAGCTGTCGTTCCCGTTAGAAGTAGTTCAGGGCAAACGACGTTACTCAGGGCTCTTATCGACTTAGGTTCAGAAGCATCTTTCGTGAGTGAGAGAGCGGCTCAACTGCTGCAACTCAACAAAACTCCTACACACGCTACGGTAACAGGATTAGGTTCCACGGAGACAAAGGTCAGTCATTCAACTCAACTTGAGGTTTTATCGAGATATGACGTCAATTTCAGTCTTGATGTTGAGGTTTACATAGTGCCAAATCAACTGACTACACAATTACCTAGCAAATCAATCTCGCCAACATCATGGTCACATCTGGATGGTCTCACTCTAGCGGATCCCAGATATTATAAACAAAGCAAGATTGACATGTTACTTGGAGTTCAAGTCTACGCTGACATCGTGAAACAGAACGTAATCAAGGGTCCCACAGGTACACCATGCGCACAAGAAACCAGCCTGGGGTGGATTCTATTTGGCAAGATCAACCAACTTTCGCACGATGACAAAATAGTTATTCACCATCACCTGGAACACATAGACGTACACAACATGTTGGAGAACATGTGGCACATAGAAGAAACAAGTACGAGAACAATGACAACAGAGGAAAGAGTATGTGAAGAAATATACAAAGCTACTCATTCCAGGACACATGATGGACGGTATGAAGTCAAACTGCCACTCAAGAGTGCACAGCCAATTGAAGAAATTGGAGAAACAAGAGAAATAGCACTTAGAAGATTTTATCAATTAGAGAGAAGATTAGAAACAAATCCAGAACTGAAATCAGAGTATGCAAAGGTTATTGCAGAATATTTAGACCTTAATCATATGGAGGAAGTACGAGAAGAAGATAGATCGAAACCAGCTGTATATCTTCCACATCATGCAGTTGTGAGAAACGATAAAGAAACAACTAAAGTAAGGATTGTTTTTGATGGATCATGCAAAGGATCCAATAACAAGTCTCTAAATGACGAACTGTTAGTAGGACCACAACTGCAAAAGGACTTAAGGGAACTCATAATGAGATGGCGAATGAAACCAATTTGTTTTACGGCCGATATACAAAAAATGTATCGACAAGTTTTAGTGAAGAAGGAAGATACAGATCTACAACGAATTTTATGGCGAGAAAATAGACAGGAAGAAATAAAAGAATATAGAATTCAAAGAGTTACTTTTGGCACAGCTTCAGCGCCTTACCTAGCTGTGAAGACATTAATGCAAGTAGCTGAAGATGAAGGAAAAGATTATCCAGAAGCAGCTAGAGTTATCAGAGAAGATTTTTTTGTTGATGATTGTATGAGTGGATGTATGAGTATGTCAATAATAGAAGCGATACAACTAAGTAAAGAAATCACTTCAATTTTAGAAAAGGGTGGTTTTACGTTGCAGAAATGGGCATCCAATAGTCCTGAGTTTATTGCAGAGATAGATCCAGAACACAGAAGCATACATGCCAATCATGATATAAAAAATGACTGCATGATCAAAACTCTTGGTCTGACATGGAATGTTGGTAACGATACACTTCATTATCGATTTGATATAGCCCCACTACCAAAGAATATCACAAAAAGAAATATTTTAGCTGACATTCAACGTTTCTTTGATCCCCTTGGATGGATCAGTCCTTCAATCATTCTAGCAAAGATATTGATTCAGCAATTATGGCTGCAAAAACTGGAATGGGATGATACAGTTAACGAAACTATTGCAAGCGAATGGATAAAGTTACGATCTAGTTTTGAGACGCTTAACACTATACAGATAAAGAGATGGATTAAGACAATGAATGACAGTATGATCAACACTACTCTGCATGGTTTTTGCGATGCATCTAATAAAGCCTACTGTGCAGTTGTATATTCCAGAGTTGTGACAGCAAACGGCAACATACATATCTCAATTATTGCTTCCAAAACGAGAGTAGCACCAGTCAAATTAATCACCATACCAAGACTGGAACTTTGCGGAGCATTGCTTCTGTCAAAATTGTTGTCACAAGTTTGTGAAGCAATGAGAATTCCTAGAGATCAAGTATACGCATGGACTGACTCATCAGTAGTACTCTCATGGTTATTTGGAGATCCTCATCGATGGAAACTTTTTGTCAGCAATAGAGTTATCGAAATCCTAGATAATGTACCTAAGATTCAATGGTTCCACGTAAAATCGAAAGACAACCCAGCTGACATTGGTTCAAGAGGATTAGAACTGCCTCAGTTGATAGATAACAAGTTATGGTGGGAAGGGCCAGAATGGCTAAAAGAAAAGAAAATGAACCTTACAAGACCAAACATTATAAATACAAACGAAGAAAGTAAAAAAACACTACAAGTTAATTTAAAGGTTAATAATGTTGAAGAAAAAGTGAAATTTAATTTTGAAAATTATGAAACACTACAAGAACTGAAAAAGACAATAGTTTACAGCATAAGATTCATCAATAGTAAGAAACAACCAGAAAAACTTTCTGAACAGATATCACCAGAAGAAAATGAAGAAGCTTTAATGAAATGTATAAGAATAGCTCAAACAAAAGAATTTGGACAAGAAATAGAAAGGCTACAACAAAAGAAGAATTTAAGGAAACACAGCAAAGTGATCAATTTAAATCCGTATCTAGATGAAAAGAATATACTCAGAGTGGGCGGAAGATTACGAAATTCAGATTTAGAAACAGATAAGAAACACCCGATTATACTTGGAACAAAAACTCGACTTACCAATCTGATCATCAAAGAAGCTCACACGAAAACCTTGCATGGCGGAGTACAACTTATGCTTTGTTACCTTAGATCAAAATATTGGATCATCCACGCCAAAAATGCAGTGAAGGCATGTATTCACAAATGTTTAATCTGTGCTCGACAACGAGCTACTATAAGAACACAAATTATGGGTGACCTCCCAAAGGTTCGCGTTACTCAAGCACGAGCTTTTCTCCACAGCGGAGTCGATTTTGCCGGTCCTTTGCAAGTTACAATGTCAAAGGGCAGAGGTGCAAAGTCAAATAAAGCCTATATCGCCATTTTTATTTGCATGGCTACAAAAGCCGTACATTTAGAATTGGTCGGAGACCTCACGTCTGAATCGTTTATTGGAGCTTTTCAAAGATTTGTTGCTCGAAGAGGCAAATGTACACACATTTGGAGCGATCAAGGACGGAATTTTATCGGTGCTAATAGAGAATTAGCTGAAGCTTTCAAAGAAGCTTGTTTAGAATTACCAGGAGCCATGGCTGAACTTTTATCATCAGATGGAACTCAATGGCATTTTATTCCAGCATATAGCCCCAACTTCGGTGGATTATGGGAAGCTGGAGTGAAGTCCATCAAAACCACCTACGAAGAATTCTTACTACCAGTCTGACCTTTGAAGAAATGTCCACAACATTATGTCAAATTGAGGCGTGTCTTAACTCACGGCCCCTCATTCCCATTGATGTTTCTGATCCTGACGTCATTGAACCCCTCACACCTGGACATTTTCTAATAGGTGAATCTCCTGTTATAATACCTAGCCCTGATCTACGCGATGTTAATGTCAACAGACTATCACGTTGGCAATACACCCAGAAACTAGTAAGAGACTTTTGGTATCGTTGGAAGTCTGAATACATATCCAGACTCCAAGAGCGACCTAAATGGATGAAACGTGTAAAAGAGATTGACGTTGGAGATATTGTTATAGTCAAGGAAGAAAATTTGCCCCCAGGTAAATGGTCTCTTGGTCGTGTAATCGACAAACATCCCGGACAAGACGGTATCACGCGAGTGTATAGCATAAAGTGTCGTGGTGATATTATAAAACGGACAATTACAAAGTTGTGTGTTTTACCAATAGATAAAAGTGATTAGATTCTATTGCATGCACTATAATATTTTCTCATGTTTCATAAAGTATCATGTATCTAAGTAATCATTTGTAATATATACATATAATGTATAGTTTGCTGTATATTTTTCTAATTTTGCATGAATTTCAAAACTTCAATTCAATAGTTAAAATTCTTAAGATTTAGCTTGTTAAAAATATTAATCATGTGTTGTTCAGTTTCACTTTTGTTTTAATAATCATCAATTTTGTTTTAATAAGTTTTAATAATAATAATAATATAATAAGTTTTACTTCTCATCAATTCATGTATTAGTAAATTTTGTTTATGAAAGGACTATTGTCCTTTGGTGGGCGGCATGTTATATATATGTCTATGTTGTACAGCTATGAAGTCAGTCGCTAATAAATATCAAATACGCACGGTCGTCTTTCACTGTAAAAATCAAAACCCCAATCTAAATTAGACCCTATCGCGCTCAACATAGCATGTATACATATTTATGTCCTCGACTGTACTACTCTACGAAAATCGTCAAATCTAGAGTATTGCAACTGACTTTCTCTTAAACTTACGGTTTACTAGATCGTTAGCGCGAATGCTGTTTTCTCAAAATATATATCCACGTAAACGTAAAACTAGCACATAAATGGAAATTGCGAATATGTGCCCCACAATGTAGACCAGGGGCCCAAGTCTGCTATTTCAATTGTGTTCCAATGATCTTTCAGTGGCGTCAAAATTGTGCCATAATGACACATTCTGTTAGTAAGTAGACTACCAAAACTGTAAAATGTCACAATTTTGACACCACTGAAAGTTCATTGGAACACAATTGAAATAGCAGACTTGGGCCCCAGGTACGGGGTTAAAGCTTCATCGAATCTAACCAATAGAAATTGCTTAGATAGCGTGAAGTAACTTGTACATTAGGCTCTCTGTTCTTTTAAAGTTTCTTTGAATTTTATGAGCCTGTTGTAATAATCTTGAGTTTTGTCTGCCTGATAGTGACTAACTGAGAAATTAGTACAAGATTTATATCATCTCTTTAATTACTCCTGAAGTATTTTTTAATATTTGAACTTTTCGAGTTGTTACCAGATGTAACTCTTTTAAATGCATTATCTAATGAAAACTGTTCAAGCAACATGATATCCTTGTACTCTTCTCGTCCAAGGTCCTAACGCTTGTTTTTATTCTTTAATTATACTATAATTTACTACATCATTACAATTAATTAGTACCTTCGTACGGTTGTATAATAATATGATTGTCACGGGATTTTAAAATTCTCGTTAGCAAGAAAAATCTAACTGGTTATCATCACCAGTTAGATTTTTCTAGCCAACGAGAATTCCGACTGCACGTCTATTACACAGTGAACTGTGGAATATAACGTGTTCACATCTTTGTCAAAACAATTAAACACCACCTTTGCACATTCTTGACATCCCACATCTGCTGCTTTGGATACCAAATTCACGATTAATCGTTCCATATGAAATTTAACTTATTAGATATATCTTAAATTATTCTGGCAAGTATGTAACAATGTCAGAATCCTCATCCGAGTAACAAATCTTCAAGGCAAGATTAATTTACTTGTGAATTATTCCCGGGTTATATTACAACGACTAGTATTGGGCAACAAGTGGGCAATCCAGCTATTAGCTATTAATGAAATAGACGCGGAAACCTAAGTCTACTTACGAGTAGGCGTGCACGAGGCAATTTAGTTCTTCCTCTGTAATTGATAACCACTGGTTATGACGCTGTACCTTCTGCATTTTGCTGTAATTGACTATTGCAGCCATTGATGTTGCATTATTTTAATTATCTGTTACTTTGATGTTACCATGAAACTCCTTGTTAGGACAATCTTCTTTCGCTTCACTATTTTCTTCAAATGTATCACAGGTTTAGCTTTTACTCGGATTATGCGTTTTTTCGTTTGGTATATCGACTTCTAGCCTTTGCCCCATGGCATTAATCTTTCCTACCAGTGAAATATAATATTTGAAGAATCTTTGTGGGATGGTCCATAATAGTTCATCTGGGTATTTCCATGATGAGTGACAGTCAATGGTATGTCGTTGACTGTATTTAATAATATAATGTGAATTGTATTATCCCTATGTATATTTAAATAATAATGTATTGAAATGAACTCAACTTTTGTGACAGTAGAATAATTAATGTTGTAAAAGGTGAACAATAATATTCAAATTATATTCTATCTGATACGAGCAAGCGAGTTGGTGGAGTTATTGAGTACTTTCGTATTTTTATAATCAATTCATTTGTTATTAAACTTAAATCGTTGCTAATTTGTTATTTTATCACGGTATTCTACTTCCATCGTTCCGTTCCGTGTAGTTTTGACTAATCTTGAGCTACTGTATCGTTTTATCGTGTTTTAATTTGCGTTGAGTAACCAGATGTATATTGTTTTCGTGATTTAAATGTATTATTACCTATTCCATACGTACTATGTATTTAATACTTTAATCTCTACGATATGAACAGGTAATGCTTATCGTTACGGTCGACGAATCACAAAATGTTTCTATGTGCAAGATATTTCTTTTGCAATAAGCACGCGGGTCTTCTATATCATTGTATCTCCTGAAAATTATTTATTATCTTTGTTTGATTCTTAAATATTATTTTCATGTGGACTTTGTTTTTTGCGTTAGAGAATTTTTGGGATCTTAAGATTTAGTTAACAGCTTTTATATGAGATGTAATGGTTGTTTTCCTTGCACAATAGCTTCATTCGTTGAGACATCATTTATTTTAACTTATGTAGCATTACCATTAGTATCAATTTATTTACCCAACATATTATTAGTCTTACTTGTCGCGTATTATTGATTCTGAATTTCCCATGATGTAGTTATTCTTTATGGGCTCTATGTAAGAGTTGAGGTACCGTGAGTAAATAGCAGTTGGCAAAGATGCTGATTATCAGGTTTAAATGATTAAGGTGTTGGCTTGCAGGCTTCAAACCACTATTAATACATTAATTACCATCCACATATATTAAAAGTCTATAAGCAGATGTCTTTTAACTTGTGACCTATGATTAAAGACTTAGAAAAGTGTTAGATTCATTTTTAGGACTGAGTCCGACGTTTCTATAATATGACACGGTTTATTTTTAATTTGTCTTTACACAAAAAGGATCTTATTTATACCATTTTAAAACAGAAGCCTTACGACAACATTAATGAATATTTAATCCAGTGGCATGCATTTCATATAGGCAAATAAGCAATGCCTACCTCATAAGATTCAATAAAATAATATTTTGATTCAATTAAACTCATAATAATTGATAATTTTAAATAAAAATTCTAACCTAACATTCAATACGAAATTTCAAACTTTGCCGCGCAGGCAATCGCGAGTTCGCCTCTCAAATTCAAGCACACTAAAACGATTTCGGCATATTCATACACATACACACACTTCTTTAAGATAATACGACGAAAGTATAAATCATGCTTTTGCTATGCGTAGCATACTGACATTTGACATTCGCGATTTATGGAACAAAAGTAACCTTACCTACTCTGTTGTAACTAAAGTAACCCATCCAAATAAAAAATACTACAGTTTACCAACATTAGTGCAACTCAAATATAACTTGTGGTGAAGATGCAAAATGTATCGATAAATTAGTCCTTTAGACAGTTTTCGTTTGTTGAAAATAGTAGGTAACTTGCTGTAGACCAACTACAAAACATTCATGGATGAAAACAAAGGTAAAAATCATAGACAGAATATTATGTTGGCTATCTGGGTGCTGTTATTTGAATCTATTATTCTGTTATTATGTATTTTGTTTGCTAATGAATACCAAATGTGTGTGGAATAATACGCTGACCTAAACAATTTTACGAATCTGGTCATATAACATGATCTATCTAAGAGGCATAGTTAGGCGTGTATGGCCATGATTTCTTCTGCCTACCTAGTCCGAAAACCAATGCACGCCACTGATTTCGCTTGTCGCAGGACAATCATACCGTGTATTTAGGTAGAAATAGCGCACCAATTTCCTCTTGAAAATTTGTTGATGATTTGCTAAACTTAAACTGACTTCAAAGTACACTAAGAAGTAATGAAATCCTGGTCTGATGACAATGGGACCAAACTGGAAGTGTACTTTTCCAGTCAAAAAAAGAATTTTCCAAATCGGTTAATAAATGACGGAGTTATGAGGTAACAAACATAAAAACAAAAAATAATAATTAAGTCGGTTAAAAAGAAATAGGTAAAGGCAAACTGTGACAAAAAAGGCCTTTTAAAGTGAAAATAATTTTACCCTTGAGTTGTCTGATTTTTAACCTTACGATGACTTATAGGAAGAGGAACTGAAATATCGAAAACATTAAAAAGAGCAATTAAATATGCTTTTTCTTTCCTCTGTTTTTAAATGGTCCTTCATTGACATGTCCATGCATAAATATCATGTCCGGTTTGTGCATTGCATACATGTCATAGTGAATTATCGTACGCAATGTTCAATGAGCACCAAAGGTTATCTGCGATAGACATTGTACTACGATACGATATAGGCTTCTAACGTATCTCTTATGTTTAGTTTCATGCCTTTTGCTACATTAATGATATTAATAATATCAAGATATTCAAATGTGACCTTAGCAGTAACATCGCTGTCAATTCTACCAGCTTTAACGTTAACCGTGTCATTTTTGTCATTAGTTTTACAACTTTGATTTCTTTGAACAATAGAAGAATTATTTTAATTTTTATTTTGCTTCTTTGGTTTCCTTGTAGTGTAAAATCATCTCGCTTTATACATAATCAACTTAGTTTTTTTCACCTTATGAAACTTGTTTGGAGTTATTGGAATATTTATCACGTTTGTGACGTAAATCACAGAACTTGATTAAAGGCTGTTTTTTTATTATTCTAAGCTATGCATTATATTTTAATTGGATAGTTGAAGGTTTTTATGTGATTTTGCTCATGAGTAAGTTTATATTTAGAAACAAGTATGTGCATAGTCTACGATTTCGTTTGGGTTAGGCAGCATATGGAAAACTTCGTCATATCTCGTAAGTCGCATATACCGCATATAATAATAATAAATAATAATAAATGCAATAATAATAACAGACATAACCAAGTAGCCAGAATCATTCACCAGCAACTTGCCCTTCAATACGGCCTTGTAGAGTCCGAAATACCGTACTATAAGTACGCACCTGCGCCAGTTCTCGAAAATTGTCGGGCCACGCTCTATTGGGATCGATCTGTCATCACGGACAGGACTATTGTAGCCAATAAGCCTGATATCGTGCTGACAGATCGATTGAAGCGCCGGGCAGTGCTCGTCGACATCACCATCCCCCATGATGAGAACCTCGTGAAGGCCGAGAAGGACAAACTCAGCAAGTACCTTGACTTGGCTCACGAGGTAACCGCCATGTGGGATGTTGATTCGACGATCATTGTTCCTATAGTCGTTTCGGCGAACGGTCTCATAGCGAAGAGTCTCGACCAACACCTTGAGAGTCTCTCGCTAGATGGCTGGGTCAAGGGTCAGATACAGAAAGCGGTACTTCTGGACACGGCACGCATCGTCAGGAGGTTCCTCTCTCTGCGGCCCTGACCACCGGTAGCTTGGGACCTACCCCGCTACCGGCGGGACTCTAGAATTAGGTTTTTTATAACATTATTAGTTTTATAGAAGTATTGTAAAAAAAAATAGTCGTATTTGTTTATGGGATTAGGTTTTTTTATAATATTTTTAATTGTAATGTTGTAAAAAATATACTTTTAAGATAAAAACTAAATAAAGAAATAATAATAAATATCCTGGGACATTCCTCACACACGGTCATCTGATCCCAAACTAAGCAGATCTTGTACTATGGAAACCAGATAACTGATATAATACATATACTACTTTTTGGTTTTGAAAACATACTTAATATACATAATTACACCCAGACTCAGGACATACAGACATGTTCATGCACAACCCACGACCTGCGGCGCAATAGGTGGAATCTTTACCAGACTCTTAACCAACTGCGCCAACTAGCCCGTCATATGTTAATCTCATACATTTTGTGACGTTTATATTCGCGCAAACTCAAGGAAATGTAGGTACGTTGTGTAGGTCTACTGGTCTACTGTTTAGGTTTAGTTTGAGATCAGATGGCCGTGCGTGAAGAATTAGATATTTATCATTTAGTATAATTATTATCATATTGTGTTTGGCACTTCTATATCAATGTGAAGTTCCGTTACTTATCGCACGAAGATTGATAAATTGATTAATCCAGCACAAATAAATTTAATAACTTTCATAATCAGCTGTATTAGTGAGTTATTTCGTTTAGTTTCACCTATATCGTTATCTGAGGAACCTCAATGGGTCTTTACTACCCTAGCAGCTGAATTAAGTTAAGTACGTTTATTATTGTGTTGATTCAGATTAAGCAAAATAGTATCATAAGGCTTGTTGTTTTTGTCACAACTGATGGTCATAGCATTTCGTTCTTGGGCTCATAGACTTGATATTCTCAGAACTTGAATGACTTGCATGTTGTCAGGAGGTATAACTGACCCCGAAATGATTAGAGTAAAAAAAAGGCCAGTGATTGGCAGTATTTTTACCCGACTGACCCGGAAGGAGGGTTATGTTTTTCGAGTGTATGTATGTATGTATGTATGTAAGTATGTATGTATGTAAGTATGTATGTATGTATGTATGTATGTATGTATGTATGTATGTATGTATGTATGTATGTATGTATGTATGTATGTATGTATGTATGTATGTATGTATGTATGTATGTATGTATGTATGTATGTATGTATGTCTATTTCTTTGGCACGCTCTGCAGCCCAAACGGGTTGATGGATTTAAGCATATGAGGTGTCGTTGGATTCGTCTGAACTGTGGGAGTGTCATAGGGTATATTATTTTTATAAGGCGTCTACGGATAAAAAAAGAGGGGGGGTATTAAAAACAAAAATTTCGTTATCATAACAATATGGGTATCAAATGAAAGCTTGTGAATAGCTCATTCCAAATATGTATATATTGTCATACTTTTATGCTACCATTTTGACGTAAACTGCAAAAAACCACGTTTAATGCAAGGACAGTAGGTATAGGTACCTACTATGAGCGGTTACCGTACGTAACTCACAGAGTTGCGTTGGTTGTTAGCGTTACTTTACCGTACCGTTCATTTACATACTAACACTACAACCCATTCTGTATAAAACTAAAAAGTCTGAAATAAATTAAATTATTAAAAGAAACAAAAAACCCGACTGCGTAAAACAAAAATTAACTGAAAAGAGAAAAACAAGCTCTTTAATCGAGAGTTTTGAATATAACTTGAATTTTATAAGGTATCGCAGTCGGGGATAAACAAATATTACAAAAAGAACAGATACTTAGGTTATTGGTTTGTCCCCGACTACAATACGTTTTACGCAGTCGGGTTTTTTATTTCTTTTAATAATTTAATTTATTGAATAAAGAATTGCATTTTTTTAAGCAGACAGATCTGTAAATAAATAAGACTTGGTATAATGTTGAATTTACTGAACAAAAACATGTCTGAGAATTTGATAGGTACCATTATCGCCATCATAAAACTTCTTGAAGGATAATTTTGTTATTTTTTCCCCCATACTTGTGTTAAAAAGTGTTAGATCCTGACTTGTGGGCAACATTGGCGCAGCATTAATATGCTCGGTATACTCGGTACACATATCTTAGTGGCACCACAGAGTTATTAATAGGTGGCACCTACATTTATATGATCGCTACTCGTTTGGCGAAAAACACGCGCAGTGGCAATGGCAGCGCGGCGTGATATAATTTCAGTTTGCGTCTTGATAGTCAACATAAACTTCCGCTTGTCAAAAGTTACATGGTGCTGCGCGAAATCGTGGGAACAAAACGGCGACAGAGGCACTTATAATATGTGAAATATAATGTATGCCCGAAAATATACCCACCGGCAGTGTAAGTAACGTTGTCGCGGTATTTTTCGGTACAGACCAAATGCCAATGGTTCATTTGTATCAAAAACTGTACAAAAAATTATGTGGCCCAAACTATTGAGGTCAGACCTTACTGATTAATTTTGGTTAATCACTATTGTTGTACCAGTGATAATTATATTGAAATTACGGCTGGAAGAGAACTTTGACCCGCAATGAGTAATGCTTTATTAACAAAGGATCCATCGGTTTATTGTGTGCATTATATGTACGTTAGATGTGTTTGCATTGTGCGATAACTTTGCATATGCACGTTATGAAATGAAAGCAATAGACAGGAATGCAATCTTCGTCATACTTTAATATAACCCAGTCTACATTCGGTAAGCGGTGTGGTATGACAGTTTCCTGTATTAAAAAAATACCTTTGCTTCTCCTATTCTTACCCTCTCAGTCATCACAGCCTTTTAACGGTCCTACCTGTAGCTAAAATACTCAAGTCAATAGATCCCTGAATACCTATATTACAATTCACGGCCCAAATAAAACCATGTGCCAAAATAAGCCAAACATAGTGCGGCAAGGAGAGGTACACTATTGTCAACGTTGGCCTTAGTTTGGCCTTTTACCTTTTGGCCTTTTTACCTTTTACATATATATTTTTACGAATAACAGTAGGAAGTATATACTAACCATGACATTTCACCCGATTCTTCATGGAATAACATCATGCCAAAAGTCATCAATGAAAAATGACTGAAGTCATATTAGTCAATGTTGACATTGTTGACATTGTTGACAGAGTTTCCCCAATATGTACCGTTGCCAACATTTATTTTGTACTAAATATAGAATGGTCTATCAATAGAAATGATAAACTCTTCGCACGTGAAAGCAAGTGATAATGAACGCGTTTCTAAATATTGGCTCTAGACTCACTTTCAGCTTCAGTGTCGGTCAACATTGTTGACGAATTTTGTTTTACTTTGTTGCCTATAATCAACTGTAAAAATGTTGTCAATGTCATGAATTCATCAAAATAGTTTGTTCTGTCTAGAAAGGTATTTTTATGCGAAGGTGGATGCGGGCGGAACGCTTGATGGTAGGATATTAGGATCTTGATAATCAACGAGTCGGATTCTGGTCGAGTGTAAAAGATACCCCATAGGCGGCTTGAAAAATTCCAACCAAGTAGGTTGACTACTACTCTCCTCTCCCACCAATCCGCAGTGGGCATGCGTGGTGGAGTATTACCTATTGCCTTCACCCTCATTTGTGAAGGGAGGCAAGCTGTGCTCAGGAGTGGGTGGGACATTATAGGCTGGTGATGATGATGATGATAAGCGTGCGCTTTTCTACCTCTTTTCGCTGACCTCTTTATTATAATAGCATTACCGCGGGCACTCTTAGGAGATGTAATTATCTGGTTATGATACTAATTAATTGCTCTTGGATTTTTATTATGTGTTGAGTGAGACCAAGAATTCTTGGTCTTGTCGTAAAGATCGTCGTTTAAAGTATCGATAAAAGAGCCGCAAGACACCTCATTCCGGTCACTGGTCATAAGGGTCAAGCACGCACCAATAGGTATCTGCTGTTTGCTCTCGACTGTACTTTGGCTGGCAGTTGTCATGATCTAATTAACTATGAAGTAAATATTTTTTGTTAGATGTGTATCATATAGTACAATGGACGGATATAGCTAGAATTATTATACTATTTATTTAAAAAGTATCTGGGCACGAAATTGTAATTTATTTTTAGCGTGTTTCTAGCCAATTGCGCGCAAAATTTTAGATAGCAATAAGTATATCTTTTTTTCATGTTAGAACCATAGACTTAGGATATTTTATAGTGTGGGTCCTGGCAGCCCGAGGCGCAGACTTATTTCGACGCCCCCTTATTTAGGTCTTTAAATTCAAAAGACCAAATATACAGTATTTTGAGAGAGGTAGAGCATAGTGTTTATTCGCTCAAAGAGCAGCTCGACTGGGGAAGTACCTCCACCTTACAGAATACCGCAGCCAAATAACTTTATGTTGTGTGCGGGTGAATAAGGTCGCCAGAGCTCATAGGGGAGGGGAAAAAGGTCGGTAACGCGTGAGCGATGCTTCTTGTGTTGCAAGCGTGCATATGGCTACGGTAATCGCTTACCATCAGGTGGGCCGTATGCTTTTTTACCGACTAAGTTGTATATAAAAAAAAAAAAAACAGTAATGCTAGAGTAGGTCCGGATTGTAGGTGCGACATAAATATGAATTCAGTGGCGGATTTACCAGCAGGCTGAGTAGACTTGAGCCTAGGGCGGCAGATTTTAGGAGCCATTTTTTTTCTCATTACCTACATCTTACAGAAAGAGCATACATTATCCCGCCCAACCCCGCCACATTAGTCGATGCATGCTTTATCGTTGAACTTTGATTTACAAAAATACCTTTAAAATTTAAAATCATATGCAAGTTTAACGAAATTATAAAAACAACGACAAAACAAACAAATAACGAAAAAATAATCTAGGGACTGACAATTGTACCGATTCTCTGACAGGTATTATAAATACGAATGTTAGTTACTCAATCACTTCATTCCATGAAAAATAAAACCGGCCAAGTGCGAGTCAGACTCGCGCACCGAGGGTTCCGTACAAACCTGTAGGTATATAAGTAAATGGTAGTATAGACCTGAGTATTTGATATTAATTTCAATTTATGACCTATTAAAAAAAAACTACTTACTAGATCTCGTTCAAACCAATTTTCAGTGGAAGTTTGCACCGTAATGTACATCATATATTTTTTATAGATTTATCATTCTCTTATTTTAGAAGTTACAGGGGGGGGGACACACATTTTACCACTTTGGAAGTGTCTCTCGCGCAAACTATTCAGTTTAGAAAAAAATGATATTAGAAACCTCAATATCATTTTTGAAGACCTATCCATAGACACCCCACACTTATGGGTTTGATGAAAAAAAAAAATTTGAGTTTCAGTTCTAAGTATGGGGAACCCCCAAAATTTATTGTTTTTTTTTCTATTTTTGTGTAAAAATCTTAATGCGGTTCACAGAATACATCTACTTACCAAGTTTCAACATTATAGTTCTTATAGTTTCGGAAATAAATGGCTGTGACATACACGGACAGACAGACAGACAGACAGACAGACAGACAGACAGACAGACAGACAGACAGACAGACAGACAGACAGACATGACGAATCTATAAGGGTTCCGTTTTTTGCCATTTGGCTACGGAACCCTAAAAATGAACGGATTTGGACGAGATATGGCACAAATTGCGATGCAGAAGCTACATCATTTGTTTGATAACAAATACCTAAATGTCAATCAACTTTGTATAATCTCATCTCGGCGGGTGTTTTCGACAGTATCGTTAGTTATTATTCTGATATAATGCTGAATACAAACTGAGTTGAACGTTGTATACAAATGAATATATTGTAGAAGTGTAGAATATCGAAAGCAACCCTTTCTAACTACTAATAGTAAGATGACATAGAGTAGATCACAGGGGCTGCTTCACGGTTGTCCTGTCACCAAATGGCAAATAGCGGTCGTTGTATCAGCGATCGAGCTGAAAATCCAACGCAAAAATGTCGCCGCATTCACAAAGTATAAATACAAAATTAAGCCTTTTTTCAAATGGTAAAAACAAAAAAAAAACAGCAGTTACACTACTGTTTTTTTTTCAGCAGGTAACTACAACAATTAAATCACCACAAGCGCTTCCCCTTCATTTGTGAAAGGAAGTTTGCGCTTAGCAGTGGGACATTATAGGCTGATGATGACAACATTTAAAATAGTGTTTGTATTTACCAAACGCTTCTTGTTACAGATGTGAAGACGATCCTCAAGTCGGTCTCAGGCCGTCTTCGCTCCGGCGAGCTGACGGCCATCATGGGACCTTCCGGAGCTGGCAAATCCACTTTGCTCAACATTCTTACGGGTTACAAGTAAGTTTCCACTTATTCACTCTTAGTATACTATCTTCCTAAATACCCGATCTACGTGGTTAATCAGTGCAAGAGAATACCCCCAAAATGCCGCAAGTAAAACCCAATTTAGAGCAAATAATAAAATGGCGCCTTTTGAGATGAATGACGGGACTGCGCGGGCGGGGCGGTCGACGCATCGGCCAAAGGGCGCCAAAATACAATCGCGCCCCAACCTGATCAAGGGCAAGAGCCGGCCCTGGGATTTCCTTGCAGGATTATACCGGTAAGTAATATCAGGGGAAGGGGTCCCCTGGTATTAGCCTTGTTATACACTTGGTAGCTCTTGATCAAAGAATTTAAAACGTCCAGAAGGATAGTCGCCTCTATGGCAACATGAAATAAACAAGCCAGAATTGACAGTATTTGACAGCCGTGCGCAGTACGAACTGAGAGCGATTTGCTCAGGGAGCCCCTCAAGCGGAGTGAAATTAAATGTCATGCTTTATTAAGGCGGATTATCCATCTGGGTAGAGGCACGATGCCCTATGAAAATCTTTGCTCTTGATATACAGCAAAGACCTTTTTTTCTAGCTAAAATATGTTTGTTTAACCGAAATCTGATCATGGTGTAACTGTGAGGGAACTGGCTCGCAAGTGCAGCTCTCAGACAGAACACATTGCTAGGTGCTTGGTGGCATTTTTAATTTGAGGAATTTAGGTAGCTATATAAGCGGTCCTGCAAAGTAATATCACCTAATACCGGCTTTAGTGCTAGATTTTGTATTAATTGGCCACTGACAAAGACACTATTTCAGATTTCCTTGCCCCCCTAGACAAGATGGATAGGTTTGTATGGGATTGACATTTCAAATCGAATTATCACGTGATTTTTAATATTTTCTTATGTCAATCCCATAAAAAGGTTGATCGTTTAGTAACGATGACGATTGTCGATATCCATCTTGTCTAGACCCCCTGTTCTCGATAGGTATAAATGCTCAGCTCATGCATCATGCTCATAAGTTCTGCTATCAACTAGTGATGACTAGGTTGTATGTTACGCAAATTAAGTATATGCCAACTATGGTATTTGCGCCATACGTGCGCCCGTCCGCGCGAAACAATAGTGTTGACATGTGTGTTGAGTCAAAGAATCCTCATTACTCATTATAAAACGCGACGTCTCAATGTCTGTCTGTCTGTAGTTTGCACGGATTTTGATACGGTTTCATATTTACCTAGCTAGAGGTTTAAGGATAAGGGAACTGCGCAGTACCCTTTACTGCTCACCTGATGGTAAGCGGTCACTGTAGCCTATTGCTGCTTGCAAGACCAGGGGTATCACTCGCGCGTTGCCGAACCTGCAAAAATCTCTTCAGACCCCTTTAGTGTAATATAAAATAACAAAGGGACTGATTGAAGATAGAACAAGTCAGAGCCTAAATTACTGTTCATAGAACCATAAAAATTAGAGGGTGGGTACCTTCTTATAGCTTAGAAGTGCTAAGAAAGAATTTTCCGAAACCGTGGGGAGGTAATATATAAAACTCTTAGTAGCCAGTGGCACGACCACGAGGATACCTGGTCAGATCACCTTCCGAGAAACTTAGATGTTTAGTCCCACGCTTTGATTCGATTGTATCAAACATACAACATACGACATTACCAAAACAAAACCGGGAAATAGTAACCAATGTAAAATGTGTGGTTAACATTAATTTTTAACATCCATGTGTAACCGTAGCTATCGTTATCATCGTTTGTCGATAGAACTGGGTCAGGCGTCGAGTTGCAACGTTTTACGTCGTTTCGTGAACCGACAAACATACGAGATATATAGCTGTCTTTATCGTTGCATTGGCCAATCATCATTTCGTTAGGTTGTGCAGTAAATAAACGACAGTAAACCTTTGTTGAACTAATTTGAATTGTATGTGTGATCTGTGACGCAGGCGTTTGCATGTGACTGCAACGTGATTACTGTGTTTGATATTTGTTGTGATGTGAAGGTATCTTCTCTTAGGGTACCTATTATTGAGGGTAGCAAGGGCACAAATACTAGATGGGAACACTGTCGGAACAGCTGCACTTGAGAGAGCCTGGTAGGTGCTCGGCGAAAGATTTTCAACTTGAGGGTGGTAGCCACCTCCGCTCGAAGTTTTCCTCCATGTCAGCTCAGCTCTTTGTTTCATTCGATCCGCGACATACGAGAATAAAGATAATAATAAATTCAATTGTGATAGTTATAAGGTTTTATTTTATTTGAGTCATTATTATAAAAATCCGCATTTGATTATAACGATTATGCAATTGATATAGCAGTTGTGGTACTAAACTACGATTAACTGTGGTAGATTCATAATTTCTAAAGAAATTTGATATTTACCATGTATTTACTTAATATGTACACTTATATGAATACGTAGACGTCTTTGCGATGAACAATGCTGCAATGTAAATAAAGTTGAAATTAGCTTAGAGTTTTTTTACTGTAGGCAAAATTTTACAACAATTAACACCTTCTAATGGATGACAAGGCTTTTAAGTGTAAAATTTCCGATATGTTATTAGTTGATTCCACAGAATTTGTATAAAAATAACATAGCCAGTTATAACACGGAAGTTGTAACAACTGATTTTGGAGCCGATTACTTAAACTTACAATAATGGTGGGTTATTTTTTTTTATTCACATCACATTTGCTTACTGAACAAGTGAAAATATCTACAACAAACACTTTTTAAGTTTAATTTGCACGGACGTAATTATTAAGTAAGCACCCGGGTTGATATGGGTTGATTTTCGAAAAAATTATTGACTCATTTCGAAATTGTGTATGCGTCTCTTTCTCTCAGAAAGTTTTTTTTTATACCACTATGGTGGCAAATAAGCATACGGCTCGCCTGATGGTGAGCAGTTGCCGACCCTAAAGTGTCATAAGGATTGTCATATTTCTTTTCCATGTTATGGACTTCTGCTTAGATAGCGAAATCCTAAGTCTATGGTTGATTCAACCCACATAATTCAACCATTATTAGACGATAGGCAACAAAGTTTTATTAGCATGTTGCTTATACCCAAAACACCCAACTACCTGAAGCGTTATATTTTTAGAACAAGTTAACAAAGCTTAAATCACTATTTTGATGAAAAATTACTTTAAAAAAAGTAATATTTACCTTTTCCTAATTCTGTGTGTGAACAATTGACAAACCTACCTATCTACATGAAGAGGGAACAGTGAATTCTTATGGTGCGTCCATGCTACGCGAAGCGGGCATGAGCCGAGCCACGAACGAACAGAATTCGCTCGTTGTTCGCGTAGCATGGACGGACTTAAGAGCATTCGTCTCGCGCTCGACTGCGCTCCGCTCGATTGTTAGTTTTTTCATGAACACATGGATACGCATCGCGCTCGTTGTAACGTCCACACTTAACATCGCGATATACGAACGAATTCTGTTCGTTCGTGGCTCGGCTCGGCTCGTGCTCGCTTCGCATTGCATGGACGCACCATTAAGTATCCAATACATTGCATACCGCCATTATTTTCCGTTTTATGCATGATGGATCTCTCACTCAACCAATCAGCCGTTGCAATCTCATTACACGATTTAAGTAGATTTGCCATCAAATTGAAACGGTTTGTTTGTAATGTTAGTTTTAAGTATGACTATTATAGCATCCAACTTACTCTCTCCATTACTCAGGCACGCCGTAATGGCTGAGCCGAGTAGATTTAATGGAATTTAGTACATGGATAGATTATACCCCAAAATGAAAAGGTTTTGAACTCTTGACGTAGAGATTAATTGTACAAGAACATTTGTTTATAAAATTGAAAGAAAAACGTGTATAATTGTTATTTTAACAGCGGAAAGTAATATCCGATACCGTATCGTATTTTATAAACTGCACTGATGACGATGATGTTGAAGAATAATATTTTATTGCATTACAAGATTACAAGACTTTCGTGTTGAAATATTTCAATCAATACTCGCATTTGAAATGTTTTGGAGTGAATGTCACAGGCCACTTGACTCCTTATTTATATGCCACGAGATGTTATTATTGTTCATTTAAATTTATCAAAATGCGTTTCGAGACATAACGCATTTTGATAAATAGATTTTGATAACGAGCGGGCGTTGTGATTAAAATTTCTTATTTCCAATGAATTCGATCAAGATGTCAAATCAGTCCCAAAAAGCCACGAAAATTGTCGCGCATTCTATTTTTTTAAATTAAGAAATTCATCTTTATTTACACTACATTTTAGATGTCATTCAGTAATCAGGGTGCAAGCAAATCTAACTTGTGTTGTTTATTGTATTTTTGCACATGTTGTAAATTGAACATTCAACATGGGAACAACGGTTGAGGTAATCAGCAGTTGCGTGGTTAGTCGACTGCGAACAGCTTGCGTATAACACTAGAAACTGTAATCTGTATGGAGAATGTAACAAAGCTAAGGTTGTAGCTACAACAGCAACAAAATATCATATAGAAAACCTTAGCTTCACCACTCCACAAGATTAATAACTATTAATCATTATTACACAAGATTAACAACTATTAATCATTATTACACAAGATTAATAACTATTAATCATTATTACACAAGATTAATAACTATTAATCATTATTACACAAGATTAATAACTATTAATCATTATTACACAAGATTAATAACTATTAATCTTGTGGAGTGGTTGAGGCCCTAGTAGCACTTATGAACGTCGAAGGAAAGTAGGTACCTAAGCACCGTTTCAGTCTTCAACTGAGAAAAAATAAAAAATATTTATTCGACAATAAAGTAAGGAGTCATAGGGAGCTTTCTTTAAGAAAACTTACATAACAGTTCATATAATTTTTTAGATCATCAAAAATAGCGTAATGTCGGTAACCGCTTACCATCAGGCGGGCCGTATGCTTGTTTGCCGCCTTAGTGGTAGGTACAAAAAAAGGTAGACTTATAAAATCATTTTTCTTATTCGAGCAGTTTCTGCAGAGCATTTTTATAATTGTTCTGGAGCTCAAGTCTGCTATTTCAATTGTGTTGCAATGAACTTTCAGTGGTGTCAAAATTGTGACATTTTACAGTTTTGGTAGTCGACTTACTAACAAGTAGTGTCATTATGGCACAATTTTGACACCACTGAAAGATCATTGGAACACAATTGAAATAGCAGACTTGGGCCCCCGTTGTCTTTTCATTTTGACCCCATAGAGGTCATGTTTTCGCAAGTTGTAGATGCAACTTAAAACAAAGTCTCGTATACAGATTAAAATCAGTCCGTGACAATTTGCAAACCGGTCGTTTCCTTGCCTGGAAATAAAACTTGAAATGCACAAAATATTATTGTCAATTTAGCTGTATTATTTGTAGCACAGTGCATGGCAAGTAGAATGTTTAATTTTTGTAATATTATTACGACCAAAGATCTGTACAAGATAAACAGTGACAGAATCAAAACGCGACAAAAATAAGTGTTAGGGATTTGTATGGGAAAAATAAAAACCAGTGTTGTGTTAAATACTTATATTATTAGATCCTGTTGTAAAAACTTACTTTGGATCCGATTACTGATAATATTGTAATAAAATATATTTGAAAATATTTCAATGAAAAAATACGTATCTACCTGTGTCACAATCACAATTGCTCAAGGAACATGTCACAATGTCTATGACATACACTGTTCTAGTTTCTTCAGTGTTTCATGCACGATTCTTAATTATTAAATCATACCAAAGTACTCGGGACTAGGGAATGCAAAACCGTGGCAAAATGAAAACCGGTTTTTTTTTCGGTTATGGAGAGGTAAAACCGGTTAACCGGTTTTAAAACCGGTTTTTTTAATGTTCGCTCGTTTTTTTTCCACATTATTTCTATAGCTCGAATTATAGGTAATAACCATGCCTAAGATTTAAAAATCGCAAACTGAGGAATTATAGTCGGTTAAAGTTAATGAAGAGAGTATAAAAGAAAACTAAAATTCATCATCACCATCTGCCTGCCCTGTTCCCAACCATTTGTGGTCGGCGCAATATGTACGCTTCTTCCATTCGTCTATTCTATCCGTTATACCAACTTTCACTCCTTTCTTAATAATATCATCTTTCACACAATCCATCATCTCTTTTTCATCAAATTGATGGAAATAATAGTTTATTTAACTCTGTAAATTCATCTTCATCAGATACTCGTTTATATAGACTACACGGTTCCTTTCCTTTTGATTATATTTTACAACGAATGAAATCATAAAAACATATCACATTTGCTTGGTTTTTAATTGCTATGATATATGATATATACTTTATGTTAAAAAATAGATCAGTAGAAGTACTTATATAAACATTTATTGAATTATGTTTCGTATGTTATAGTATTAATTTCACACGTAATATTATGAACATATCATATAGTAGCGCCACAGCAACTTGCGTGTACACAAAAACGTGATTATGATTATACGAATGTTTTACTTAGATAAATTGTTGTCGTGCAGATGGTTAAAAAATAACACCAATCAGTCAGCTTGCTGTTTGGCATACATAAGAGCCTTCGTTGACAGTAGTTGCTCGGATAGCATGACATTAATGCTGGCCTTCCGCAAGGCTCTGGATTATCCCCAACACTGTTCCACCAGCATATTAATGATATACTCTCTATTGCTAGCATTCATTGCTATGCAGATGAAATTACAGGGGATGCTCATTACACGAGCCGTCCAAATATCCCTCGTTCTATATTGGAGAAAAGGCGCGAAGTACTTGTATTAAATAGAGAGTACACAAACTAGTGACTCCGATTGGGGTTGACTAAACCTAGTCTATTTCAACCCCACTAAGTCACACGCAAGCCTGCGCATTCACCGTTGCGAAAGGTCTACTTTATGTGGCTCCTCATTTCTAGAACATGTCCCTCAACATCACGAAAAGCATTGGGATCCTTCGCGTTAATATTTGTAGCGACGTTCTGTTCCAAAATCATCTACAAGGTATACAAAAAAGTCCGGCCCAAGTGGAGTAATGCTGTCTTCTGTGGGCACCTGGATACCAGCTTTGGTATTTAGACTCAGTTCAGCGACGTGCTGTTATAATTGTCGACAATCCCAAGCTCACAAGTGTTTTAAAGCCCCTTAGTCTGAGGAGAGACTGCCTTCTTATGTGTGTTCTATTTCTTTTCCAACGGACTGTATTCTGAAGAATTGTTTGACCTGATGCCCAGTTACCTTCTACCATCGTACTGTGCGGTTTCAAAGAAGCTTCCTATCGCTCCCCGCTTCAAAAAGTTTGAGGCTTGGCAACGTGCGAGTGATAACCGTTATGTTTTAAGCGTCCATAGGCTACGGTAACTGGTTATCATAAGGCGGGTCGTACGCTTGTTTGCTGCCTAAGTATTGTAAAAAAAAGTTTAACATATTTTATATCTATCATAAAAACAATCATTATTATAAGTTATTTTCTTACCAGCTCAACACAATACACATCAACACACTTCAGTTCATCACAAAAATACTCAATGCATTGCACTCAGTTTACAAAAAGGCGGCAAATCTTCCTTTGTTAGTTTTTCCAAACATTGAAAGAAAAACCGAAAATAATCGAAAAACCGGTTTTGGTGCCATGTAAAACCGGTTTTTTTGGTTGGTCAAAACCGTCCCGAATAACCGGTTTTTCGGTTTTCGGTGAAACCGGTTTGCATTCCCTACTCGGGACGAAAAATTGTCTCACGTCCAAATTATTGTGTATGCAACAAGGATTGTATGTGTATAAGGATTCACATACAATCCTTGTGTCTTCTTATCTCTTTTCCACGCGTGGTTGGTCTGTAGCGTAGCAAAAATATAAGTCTATGATTACGACAGAATCTGTTGCAACTATTCATAGTATTTCTTATCACCATATTACTAAATGGTCATGATAATTCAATTGATAACTAAAGTATGTTTGAAATAGTGTTTGTTGAATCAGCAGAGTCCATGCATCCTTTAATGTCAGTATTTTATCTATACTCAAAATAACAATGCATTGGGAGCAGTTATCAGTACCGATCAGTGTGTCCTCTCAATAATTGCTGACTTTCCACCTGTTCACCAAACCACCTCCGGGACCATACTGGAGAAATGGGAGCCAGCTTCTCTGGCGTCCCTAGCGGGGATTGAATCCGCTAGCACCAACAAGGTGCGTTTGCGCTTGATCACAGGGGTGCGCGTGGTGAGCGTAGTGAGTGATCACGGTGCAAATCTCACATACCGCAGATGGTCCCTTACGCCTCGTAAGGTGGCCACTATAGAAAATGTCAGTAGAACATGAAGGGTCTGTTCACCAAACTGATAACTGAGATCGGGCTGAAATGTATGTCTAAATGTGACGTCGTATGTCGCTGCGAAAGACGTGACTTGGAATCCAACAATGAACAATAAAACATCGTGAGAAGCTATAGTACGATTGTATCCACGAGTTGAAAATTGTTTGTCAAGCACACAGTGAAGCAATGTGACCACTTATCAGATTTTAAATAATCTTTACGTCAAAAAATCATTGACTCGGAAAGGTCAAATATTCGTAGATATAAGATTATTTTCCCTCTGGTTTTTCCTTGGGGTAATGAGATCTTGTTGCACTTAATTGGCAATTCCACGGATCCTTGACGACTAAACTATGACGTTGTTATTTATGTATGTAAAGGTCACTAGTGTACTGACTAGATAATTATGCAGCGTAGTTGAAAATTATAATAGTCTATTAAGTTCAAGAAATGTCTATATTATAAGTAATATAGACATTTCTTGAACGAGTTTTGGTAAGGATTGTGGAGTAGTTGGCTTGACTTCTGCACCGCAGATTTACGATCATAATTTCGCCCAAATCAGTAAAATCAAGAGCGTTTTCTTTCTCCAGCTGGTACTGCTTGGGACCAGGGACCACTTATTAAGACGTAAGAGATTTAAGAGCGTAGCTTTTAAATTTCGATAAACATTATTATATAGGGTTTAATTTGAAAGAAACCAAGCAAAGACATTAATTTTTGACACAATTAAGAGCTGTCTGTAGCCAAAAAAGTAACTATCTCAGCTTATGCTGTACTGTGAGACGCCGAAGAGCAGGTTTTCGAATAGGGCATTTAGAATAAGGACAAATTGAATACAATTTATCGAATAAATAAGTAATGGATTAGGCATGTAATTGCTTTATATCGATTAGATAATGTAGGCATAAATTATATCGATTTCGATATTAAAGGCCGATTACTGTCGTTAGCTCATTTATTATTAACTTATATGCGTTGTTTCTCTACCTTTGAAAAGAGTTTTAAATTACCTTCAACATGATTGAAGAAACCTCTTTGTTAAAGTAGTCAATCTGAAGTTAGCCAATGCGAAATGCAATGAAATGAAATGCAAGAGCCATTTTCTGTCGGGGTATTTGTATGGAAAATGCCGAAGCTTAGGATAAGGGTCTACAGACGGACTGCATTTTAACTGCACTCCGACTGTAGTAGTTTGAATGTAGTTTGTACGAGTCCAAGAAAAATGCAAACCAACCTTGTAGCCCGATTACAGTCGGTGTGCAGTTGAAATGCAGTCCGTCTGACTAGACCAGGAGTGGGGAACTGGTAGATTCGTTGACTATTAGTCTAGTCGATCGTAGCAAGGCAAAAACTATAAATATATGTATGTATGTATAGCAGACTGCGCAAAATACTACATAATTGTGTACTGAACGATGCTGTTTCATTTAAGATTTCAAGAAGTATGTAATTGGTAGATCGCACAGGGTTTCGTCAGTAAACAGTAGATCTTTGATCTAATCAAGTCGGCCACCCCTGCTCTAGACCCTTAGTCACGTGACTGTTGCATACAAAACCAACACAAAATTTCATGTTTCGCATGTGGAAAATATAACGTTTGGCGTGTATACTGGGATACTGTAGTTAGGACTTAAGAGTGGTGTGTGTTTTTAATCGACTTTAAAAAGAAGGAGATTATCAATTCGACACGTATGTATGTAATATTATTGGAACTGCAATATTTTCACATATGATAATCTATTAGGGCTTCCAAACAAAAATACAAATTTTCATAGGTGTATGGATGTATGTTTGTCCACGCATATCTCCGAAGATATTATTTGGATTGTAACCATATACGAGCTACGGGTGTGGTGTCAAAGGAAAAACATCTCAAAACCTTGGTCATATTCTAGTGAATTTATGAAAAACTAAAAGTAACGAAATAAAAAAGTTCTTTAAAAAAATTAAATCGACTTCAAATACACTAAAAAGTTTTTAAATGACTTTTTATTCATAAATACGAAGATGTCTAAGAAAATGTATTAACCTGATGTTATTAAAAAGTATAATATAAATAAGTATAAATAAGTAGTAAAATGATTGAAGTAGTATCAAAAGAGAAAGTACGCATTCATGCAGGCACTGTTACAGTAGTTGTTAATTGAAAATGTAAGGCTTCTCTATGCCAGTTTGTCACGAAGCGAAGGTATGAAACACATGAGAAGTATTATAATCATATTTATGATACTTGAGATCCGGTTATTGACTTATATTATGAACTGATATTAAACACACTGAAAAAAAATAAAAAAACATCAAGAAGTCGGTAAAGTCCCAGAACCTTAGACCATATTTATTTTTCAGAATATCCTACGCTCTTTTTGGCACTTCGAGGATACCTTTATTTATTTATTATCATATGGAATCTTTCCTGATATTCCTTGTATCTAAAACCATTATTTAATTATTTTTTTGTCACCAGGACCTCTGGAATGGAGGGCAGTATCACAGTGAACGGCATGGAGCGCAACCTGTCAAGTTTCCGCAAACTGTCATGCTACATCATGCAAGACAACCAGCTGCACGGAAACCTGACGGTTGAGGAGGCCATGGCCGTCGCTACTGCTCTCAAGCTGCCTAGTAACACGTCTAAAGCTAATAGGGATGAAGTGGTAAGTATTTTTAGTACTATGAAGAGGAACTGTGAATAATTTGGAAAAATAGCATATTATATTGTATTTTTTTTACTATGAAGCCTTTTTGTAAGCGGTTAGCGTAGCCATATGAAGGTTTGCAACACCAGGGGAATCACAAACGCATTACCGACCTTTCCCCCCTCAATGACCACTGGCAACCTTACTCACGCGCAGGCTGCGATATTCTGTAAGGTGGAGGTACTTCCCCAATCGAGCTGCTCTTTAGTGAATAATCTATATGCTGAGTTCTACTCTACCTGTGTTAAAAATATACTTTAAAAATATTACCTTGCTGAGTTTCTTGTCAGTTCTTCTCAGAAGGCTGACTTTCGAACCGATGATAACTTTAGATATTTGAAAAAAAAACGCTTTTTTTTGATCCAGTGAAGTAGATAATGTACAGCCGACGCGGATTAGTTTAAAAATAAGTGGTCAAAATATACTTACATAAGATTACAGGACGATTTATAAACAGATTTAAAGAACAACCATGAATTTTCAATGTTTTTCCTCATTGGTAGTGCATAGGTCACAAATTGTACCTACTCATTAAAAAGTCGGAAATACGTTTTGGTGAGAGTTCACAAGAGTTCATTACCGACCGGTGCTAATTACACATCAACTTTTCGAGACTTCCATACGATGCATATAGAAGGATATTATTTTAATAAGAACATTGTTTGGTGAAACAAACTCTTTTTATACACTTGAATTTGGTACAATAACTTATGATGGTTTTGAAATAATATTCTTGATAACTATATCCAAATTATTCCATTATGTTTCTGCCAGACCAAGCACGCAACGTGAAGATCGAACAAAAGACGCCCATGGGCCTTCGATTATGATTTTCATACGGCTAGGAATACGGTTTCAATTCGCAAGTGAAGTCGCATTTACTGAAAAAATCTCAATATTTAGTTACACGATTGTTAAGCGATGTTTCTACTTCCAGATCCTGGAGATCCTAAACACCCTCGGACTATCGGAACACCACAAAACAATGACATCAAATCTATCCGGAGGACAAAAGAAGCGTCTCTCAATTGCTTTGGAACTGGTCAACAATCCTCCAATCATGTTCTTCGACGAGCCCACATCAGGCCTCGACAGTTCCTCCTGTTTCCAATGTATATCGTTGCTGAAAGACCTGGCGAAAGAGGGACGGACTATCATCTGCACTATTCATCAGCCGTCAGCTAGGTTGTTCGAGATGTTCGATCATTTGTACACTTTGGCTGATGGGCAGTGTGTGTATCAAGGCAGCACTGGACGATTAGGTATGTACATGTTTTGATTATTAAGAATGTCTTGTCTTGGAATCTCCGAAGGCGAAATGCACTGCTTTAAAATCAAAAAGAAAAAAAGAGATAGAGGATAAGGGCCCTAAGAATCTTGAGATGACGTCACATGCATTCAATAGTTCCAATCCTACAATGAGCTTGAAAGTTCGGTGACAGAAAATATCGTGAGAAACTCATAGAGATGATTGAATACGTTCAGTGCAGTTCGCACTAGATAAGTTTGCACAGCTGCTTGCTAAGAAAAGTTCGAATATGTACAAATATACACCTAATGTAGTGGACAAAGATTAGTTCGCAGATATATCAGGCGCGTACGTTTGTTGTACAGTCGAGGACATAAATATGTATACACTTATTGAAGTTCAACAACGATTTTCTCTTAGACTATTCATTGAAATTATGAAATATTTGGCAAGCAGAATATTTTAACATATACTATTATGATTTGTGTAATAATTCAACATTTGAATCTATACAGTGCGAGAAGATAGCTTAAAAAGCCCGTTTACCTACAAAGTTTAACAATTTAGATCCGTATGTACTTGCTATAAGGATCAATTCAAAATAACTTGTCTCGATTTTCTATTATGTCATACGTCCTGTACAAATTGCTATCACTGATTAGCTTGAGCATAACAAATGCAATACGTTTGAGAATGTCCGGATCACAAGTTCAGAAACTGATTGCACTCCAAGGTTTCTCGTTTCAATTTTAGACCTTTTTGTACTAGCAATAAGTTCCTAATTGGTGTAATTTTCAACAGTGGACTGGTTGGGCAGCCTGAAATTGAACTGTCCATCGTACCACAACCCTGCTTCGTATATAATTGAAGTATCGTGCGGGGAGTATGGGGACAACACCGGCAAATTGGTGCGGGCCATCGATAATGGAAAGAATGATATTAGGTGAGTATTTTATGGTCTGAAATTAGGCCACAATTATACAGGATGAATTTTTTGGGCATGGATGGCCAAATCCTAAATTATAGGGAATATCACAAAATGCTCAAATGAGACTCGAGGCCGATTTTGATAAGGACTTAAACATTTTTATGTAGGGGAATTAGATAAAGTTTAGTAAATGTAAGAAATCTTTTTTTTTTTTCACTAGTTTTCTAATACTACTTCCTAGAATTTGATCCTTAGAAGTGGCTCAAAGGGACGGTGCAATGGATACATTGCACAACAGGATGTTTTTTTTTTCAAAATCTAATGTTCGTTTACCCACTTGGGAAATATTTAATTTCAAAATCCAACTATTCAGTGTAAGTATTAATCATAATTGAAAACTGTTTTACAAAAAACTTAAGCCGACTTCAAAGTACACTAAAAAGTAATCAAATCCTGGCCTGATGATAATAGGACCAAACCGGAAGTGTAGTCTTCGTAACAAAAAAGAATTTTCCAAATCGGTAAATAAATAACGGATGTTATGAGGTAACAAACATATTGAGAACCTCCTACTCCCTATTCGAAAATTTTAGTCTGTATTATAATAATATACTACCCGGACGAAGCCGGGGGTGGGTTGCTAGCGAATAATAAGTCGCATGTTATATTATTAACTTCATAGCTATATTGTCAAGTCATACAAGAGTCGCGAGTTATCGTTATGCATTATTTCGCACAATTTACGTCATTCCATTTATTTTAATGACATGTTGTGTTGTTTTTAGGGTTCCGTAAAAACTAAGCCCTGGTAGGAGTTCCGTATGATGCGGATATCTATAGTTCGTAAAATATGGCTTGATACCTGCGACAGTCTGAGTGCTATGAAAATAAACCTTGTTGCTTTCCAATAAGGTTCATCTGTATCATCATAGGATCAATCATAGATTAAACATTAATTTTCATATGTATTTAAATTTTCGTAAGGATAAAGGGTCGGCAGACTAAATCACATAAGTCAACAAAACTTTGTACCAATATCATCAATAATTTAATACATCAGCGGTCTAAACCATTACTCTGTCATATCGAGTAGAGTCGTAAAACGCGTACTTTCATACCATTCGCATGAATCTTGGGACGTTATAAATAATTTTATTTGACTTATGTTAATAGAAAACAGCCCACAATTGTGGGTTTTGACTTATACCGGAACATTTTGCATAAAGTTATCAAAATCAAATAAATTGTCAATTTTTGTTTTATTTTATCCATAACTCCAGTATAAAACACAAGCCTTTCACTACGCAACTAGGCATTTTTATGGCAATTATAAGCAAACAATGAACGAATGAACTGTTCCGTTACGCAGTATGACCGCAGTCGACTGAGTCGCGTTGGCCCTAAAATGAATTTTTTGGTGTCATTTTGTTGCGCGGTTGGCCTGGTCCTTAGTAAATGGACACAACACTTGATTGTCAGACACAGCTGATCTATTGAAATCCGCCATAATGTTCTTATACAAACACTAAACAAGGGTCCTGGCCCGTGTAAGCCCTGTGTAAATTTCCTAGGTAACTAAAACACGTGTATACAGGCTTTGTGTCAAAAATGTTTTTATTAGTAGCAATTATCCTATAACAGATGTGTACACCGCGTGTAACTTTTTATTAGTAAGGCTGATATTATTTAGTCTGCAAACCCTATAGCATTTATAGTGAAATTGGTTGTTTTACATAAATTTCTATTTACACAGAAACGGAATGCCATTCCCAAACTCAGCTGTACCGAACTTAAACAACAAGAGGGACATGGAGGCTTCCCTCAACCAGGAGAGGAACAAGAACGATCTGTCGCAAGTTCAGGAGAAATTCAGGGACAATGTCAACAACGGAAACGGACATGGCAACAACTTACAGAATGGAATACTACAGTATGCTGCTAGTGAAATATCTAAAGGTTTGATTGAACACCCATTATTTATCTATGCAAATAAATAAAATTCAAGTATCTGTTTGTAATGTCAAAGTAACAGCTTTTTAATGCAAACAAACATATGAAAAAAACATTTCTTTCTCAGTCTGTCTGTTCCGGCTAATTTCCGGAACGGATGGACCGATTTTGACGGGACTTTTTGTATTTGTTTAAACGCGCTAATCTATGAAATCACCAGTCTGATTTGAAAAAATATTTCACTAATGGAAAGTACATTATAGGCTACTTTTTATCCCGGGAATCCGGGTGAAACCGCGGGGGACTGCTAGTACAATAATAAAAATAGTTGCAACTTTTTTAATAAATCAGTTGAATCTCTTGTGTTAACTACGATTTTCAATTTCCTCTTTATAAATGGCCAATTATAATTGACAATTACAACGAAGGACACAATTATAGGTTACGTCTGAAAGAGATAGCAGAGTGCAAAGGTTATAGATTGGCGCTTCCTGTTTGTTGCTCTATGCTCGGATTTATGTAATGATTCAGAATCTATTATATTTGATCTATATGTAATTTACAGATAGTCATGTGTCGTAGGTTTCATGATTAGGTATTTTGATAAAGGTATTGAAATAGGGCAAGGTTTGTATCCTAATCCTAGCTATCGTTGTCCTAGCCATCCTAATCCTAATCCTAGCTATGCTAATTCTAGCCATCGTAATACTAATCCTAGTCATCCTAATCCTAAATAAAAATAAAACAAAATCAAGAGTAATTTATTCAGTTTAGGCCCTGGTAATGCACTTATGAACGTTAAGTACATGAGATTTTATCTAGGTTCAGAATACACTATCCTAGCCTATATTGTAATGATTTTTTGCACGGGGATAGTTAACAGGGAGGAGAAGGACTTCGTAGGTGTTTTTTTATATTGAATGCGGCTGAAACTGCGACTTCAAAAAAAGAAGTAGGTTCTCAATTCGGTTGTATTTGTTTTTTTTTAATGTTTGTTACCTCTTATCTCCTTCATTTATTAACCGATTTGGAAAATTCTTTTTTTTGTTTGTAAGGGTACACTTCCTGTTTGGTCATGGTCAAATCAGGATTTGATTACATTTTAGTGTACTTTGAAGTCGGTTTAAGTTTTTTGTAAAACAGTTTTTTATAGATCGACTTGTTTTTCCCCGCTTTTTTAAGACGTTACCTAAGTATCTAATGGTTTACAGGAGTTTTAATAACACACAATATTTTACATAAGAAGTTTTTTTTGTTTCTATGTTAAAAGTTGTACAGAATAACCATCTCAAACTGTCTACGTACTCTATGTTAAATAACCCAACAACGTTGTTTGTGACCAGGTGAACCGTTAGTGGTTCAAATGGAGTTGGAGAAACAGGACAACGCAGAAGTGGCACTCCTCGGCACAGAAGCATCCCCGAAACGATACGCGACCTCAGAGTTCAAACAATTCTGGGTGGTTCTGAAGAGAACATTGTTATTCAGCAGAAGAGATTGGGTAAGACAATCGGTGGAATTTATGCCTTATGTTAAAGACTTAAGGATCGTTTTGGCTCGCGTTACATGTTGTTATAATATCAGTTTGGTCATTGGCTTATCACAGAATTTTCCTTTAGTTAGACTTTAGAATTTCATAGTTTATTAGCGATATTATCAAAGAGCAGCTCGACTGGGGAAGTACCTCCACCTTACAGAATACCGCAGTCAAATAACTGTATGTTCCTGCGCGTGAGTAAGTGAGCCAGAGCTCATTGGGGAGGGGGCGACTGATGCCCCGTTTGGAAAAATAAAAGCCAAACATAGTCAGATTGTCCAAAAAATATTTAATAAATGTAACCTTGCTGTGTTTCTTGCCGGATTCTTCTTCGGATTTATTTATTTATTGTACCCTATCAGAATAAGTCAAATAATTCGAGTAAAAGATTCATGGTTTTAGAAATATTTTTGTAATTTAGATTTTTTTTCTCTAAGATTTATGTCAATTTTACGTTTTCTTTTATGCTTAATATATTAGTCTTTCGCGTAGGGCATAATCTCAGCTTTCGATGGTTATCATTTCGACCATTATTTGCAGAACACCAGTATATGATATCTCGAAAACGGCTCTTAAGGTTTCATTAAAATTTGCCAATGCGTGGAAGTATCTCTTACTGACACCCCCACACATCTTTAGGAAATGACATTCCTATTCCTCAAATTTTTTGCCCTAGAACAGTATCGCCAGATTTTTTATTGATACAAGTATTTATGTAGGCTAGTGATAATTATCTTATAATACCATATCGAACGGCTATCCATAAATAGTGGTAATTAACATGATAAAGACAAACAAGGATGTTGTCACACTACTGGCAGGTTTAACAAAGGCGTATAATAATGACACCAAAGGCATACAAAGGGTCACTAACACCAGCCTCAAAGTCACATTCAGTTACAAATAAAAATATACGAGAATTGTATACTGGGAGAACTTTCCACGTGTGAGTGGCGATGGCCACATCCGAAACTATAGTGGGCAGCTAAAAATAGTCAAAGTCAAAATCATTTATTCAATTTAGGCCCTAGTAGGGCACTTTTGAAGGCCAAAGCTACTGAAGTAACCAAATGCAGAAGAAAGCAAGTTTTTTTAAATGAAGTCGTGCCAATATGATGCTAATAAACAACAGTAGTATTAAAAACATATTTTTAATACTACGAAGTCGGTAAACAAGCATACGGCCCGCCTGATGGTAAGTGGTTATCGTTGCCATATGGAAACTTGCAACAAAGTCAAAGCCATTTATTCGATTTAGGCCCCAGAAGGGCACTTATGAAGGTCACATTTACTGAAGTTACCACCGGTACAGAACTCGGCTTTCAAATGAGAAGAATCCGGCAAGAGAGTCAGCAATCTCAGATGGTGTTTGTTGTAGACCCTGATGTACCTGCGGCTGTTCGCGCACATCCTGGTGGGGTTCCTGATCGGCGCGCTGTACTACGACATCGGCAACGACGGCTCCAAAGTGCTCTCCAACCTCGGCTTCCTCTTCTTCAACATGCTCTTCCTTATGTACACATCCATGACTATCACTATACTTAGCTGTGAGTATTATACTGGGTGGAGATTTCGAGATGGCATATTTTCGAAACCTATGTAGTAAAAGTTGTTCAGCATGACTAACCCAATATAGGTTTCGAAAATATGCCATCTCGAAATCTCCACGTGTTATATGAAAAAAAAAAAACATTTTTTTTTCCTGGGCTGCGCTCAATAAATTACCAATCAATATAGTATAGGAACGTAAACTTTATAAACATACATACATTTTTATATAAATACTTATCTTATTACCCCTCGGTTATACTCGCCTTCCAAAGTTATCTAATATTTAACAGAGTGAAAAAATATCATTATTTTCTAATGTACAAGTTTCATCCAAATTCGTTTAGCTAAGCATAAATTACGCAACATGTTTTCACACACACAGTGTAAAGCTATGATTACTTACAAATGTGTATACTAATATGTAATTGTTGTTTTCAGTCCCCCTGGAAATGCCTGTGCTTATCAAAGAACACTTCAACAGATGGTACTCCTTGCGTTCCTACTACCTAGCCATCACCGTATCTGATATACCGTTCCAAGTAAGTACTAATACTGTTTAACTAGTTTGTGCCCCCGCGGCTTAACCCGGGTTCCCGAGACCCGTTTCAACCGGGTTCCTGAGAGCCGTGTTTCCGAGACTTCTTTTCATCTGGATTCCTGAGACCCGGGGTTTTTTGAGACCCGGATTCCTGAGGCCCGCGTTCCTGAAACCCGGGTTTCCGAGACCCGTTTCAGCCGGGTTCCCGAGACTCCTTTCAAACGGGTTCCTGGGACTCGGATTCCCTAGACCCGTTTCAACCGGGTTTCTGAGACTCCTTTCACCCGGGTTCCCGAGACCCGTTTCGTTATTGTCTCTATACCACAATCTCAGGTGGTAAGTGATGTGGCAGAAGGTGGTAAGCACGCTAAAGTCCGTTCTAAAACGCCAATCAAAGCGCAAGACAAGTTTGGAGATGGGATTATGAAAACGAATATGGAACCGGCACCAATGACATTGGGTTATTTTTTTATTAACACGATTTATTCTTGAGATTCGTGAGTTTAGATCTCGTTACATACACCTCTATAAATGAATGTTTTGTATCCGCAGGCAATCTTCTGTGTGATCTACGTGGTGATAGTATACCTGCTGACGTCACAGCCGCAGGAGTGGTTCAGGTTCGAGATGTTCCTGTCGTCGTGTCTGTTGATCTCGTTCGTGGCGCAGAGCGTCGGCCTCGTCGTCGGCGCCGCTATGAACGTTCAGGTGACGAGATAACGCTTACATTGCCTTGCCACCCTGTGGACATTTTAAACGGGCCAGTGAGGGCACCTTAAGGGTTGAAGCCACAAGCCAACTGAATTCTCAATAATTTTTTTTTCTTACAAAATGTCTACCTTGCTCGATCATAATGTATGAAAAGTAACAATTTTTTGGTGAGAATTCAGTGTTGGTCCCATAGTACAAGTTGTTCAGCATGACTTACCCAACATAAGTTTCGAAAATATGCCATCTCGAAATCTCCACCCAGTATAAAAATATATGGTACATTTTAAGCTTTTAATGATATTTTTTACCAGTTAAACCAATAAGAGTAGTTCAGTTGACGCTGTAAAATTGTAAAAACCTCCTTATACTATCGTTTTTGACATTTAATCAAAAGTTGCTGATTTGAACTATCGTCAAAGCTAACCCGCCCTCGTGTGAACAGAACGGCGTGTTCCTGGCGCCGGTGATGTCGGTCCCGTTCCTGCTGTTCAGCGGGTTCTTCGTGTCGTTCAACGCGATCCCGGTGTACCTGCGCTGGATCACGTACCTCTCGTACATCCGCTACGGGTTCGAGGGCACGGCGCTCGCCACCTACAGCTTCAACAGGACCAAGCTGCAGTGCCATCAGGTAACAACACGTGTCATCATCATCATCGGCCTATACTGTCCCACTGCTGAGCACAGGCCTCCAGATACTACACCACGCGTGCCTACTGCGGCGAGATGGAGGTAGGCTAGTGGTCAACCTACTGTTGGAGTTGTCAATCCGCCTAGAAGCCCTCCAACTAGCTTAACGAATATCACAACTAAGTGATTACCGGGACCAACGGCTTTACGTGCCTTCCTAAGCACGGAAACGCTCGATTTGAAATACCACTAGGCGGTCCCCCATCCAGGTACCGACTACGACGGTGGTAGCTTAGCTTTGGCAATCGATTACGAACGGCTAATCATGCTAAACCACGAGCGAATGTATAACAACATAACGGCTTTGGTCGCGATTCGCCGGCTTGGCATACAATGTCGCATTTTTATCCCGGGGATCTAAAAATATTTAAAATGTCCCAAGTTATTCCTCAGGCACCAAAATTATAATGTCATTTCAACGTCTCTAAAAATCTTTATTTTTTTGTACAAATCTCGCCATTATTCTTTGTAGGTCGATCAACTTTTTCTTGTAACTCGTTGCCATGGTTACATTCCCAGTTGTCACTTGGACAACTCTTTGAAACCATTATTTTCTATTTGTTTTCTATGCTTACAATTCACCAATCGTAAATTTTTCTCGCAGTTAAAAACCCATTATTTTATAGACAATCTTTTTAGTACATTAGTAGCATATGTAATAGCAGTTCTTTAGAAACTCTCTAACTGTTTGCTCTTGGACAACGAAATAGAATAACAAACGAGGAAAACTTGAGTAACCCTTGTAACGAACGCGGCGATGCAACGCGGCAATGTAGGCATTTCTTGATATTTCCTGACTATTTCTGTTGGTCTGATCTCTAAGCGGTCACGGAGTGATTACTAACTTTTAAGGCTATATTGGATCAGTGGCTTTCAAGTTTATTAAATAATTCGAACCTGCGACCATAGAAATAAATATACCTAGAAAGAACGTCGCCATACTACACGAATATACAAAACAGGCCAACTTTTATAGGCTGCTGCGCGTAACAACTACGTTTTACGCTCCCTCTGCGTCATTCTGCTTGTCATAATGACGTTCATAATGATAGATGTTGTTAAAATATTCCAATTAAAATCGGGAGAAATTTTAATATTGATCATTATTTTGCATTTTTATTTATTTTTATTTGATTTAGCACCTAACAGTTAGAGCGTATTTTTATCGACGCGTGCACAGCTGCGACACTATCTGGATGTATCCTTAATCAAAGCCTGCGACCTTCGTCATTGCATTCGATGTCAGTATCACTTAGCTAGCATCGCTTGGATCAAGTTGTGGCTTATGAGTTTTGCCTGTATATGTCTGCGCAAGATTAGATCGACGACACGCAAAATGTATGAATTGTACAGATAGCGTCAAAAGTAGTTGATAACTTTGGTACCGTGTCAGTTTACGCAATTAACAGTTTTCATACAAACTGTCAAGAGAATGTCTATAGATTATTATGAAAAAGTCCTAAATTGATAATCTGGATGCATATACGGGAAGAGGAAGACCGAAAAAGAGATGGATGGATTGTGTGAAAGATGATATAAGAGAGAAAGGGGTGGATGCTGTTATGACGGATAGAAGAGACGAATGGAAGAAGCATATATTGCGCCGACCCGAAATTAATGGGAACAGGTTAGGCAGATGATGACTAAAGTGATAATCTACTTCTGAAGCTGACTGTCCATGTGTGGTCAGGTAGTCTTAATATATCTTTTATTTTCAGATGTACTGTCACTTCAAATACCCGCAAACAACTCTAGAAGAGTTGGACATGGAATCGGCTGACTTCACCCTCGACATCGCCGCTCTCTGTCTAATATTCCTCGCCCTACGTATATCTGCCTTCCTCTTCCTTCGCTGGAAACTAAAGGCAACCAGATAAGCCAATTTGTACCTTATAAAGTGTGTATTTAGATTAGATAATCAAACGAGACAGGTTTCTATTTGTTAAGCAACGCTGTTTGTACTTTGTCATTGCGACAGTTCTAAGTGTAGTTTGTAATGAAAAAGTTGTACGCAGTTAATGTGATAATGAAATACGTGATCGAATAGAGATAACGAGGTTTTGGAGTTATTCTGACTGACTGTCTAAAAAACGGACCTAAAAGTTAGTAGTTATCGATAATTTATTCCCTATTGATGATATCTTTTGTGAAATACAGGTAAATTATTAAAATTACAATTTGCGGAAAGATTGTGTTGTTCAACCAGTCAAATGATTTTAAATCCAATTAGATTTGGCCGCGAGGCGATTGAAAGCAATATGGCGTCAGTTTCGAAATTCATTAATCATGACAATTTATTTAATTAATCATCATTATCTATCACTCGGATTCACATTCATATTTTCTCTGTAAAAAGTGCCTGAATATAATAAACATAATTTGAACGCTATGTTTCTTATATTAAGCTTAAGACGTCTTAGCCCCAAAAAAAATATTAAAATAATTCGAATGTGATAATTGTTTGTTTTTTTCATTGTTCACAAAATATTATGAATTTTTAATAAGCATTCCTATGTATTTATCCTTTATTTGTTGTTCTTGTAAATCTACGTTTTAATATTATAATTAGATATAAAAATATGAATTAAATGTAAGACATAAAGTTTAAAAATGCCTTCTTATGGTCATCAAAAATACTTGATACTTGACAAAGTCTGAAAAAATATTATATAACTGGATATTTTCATAGATATATTTGTATACAAGGTGTTATTTCTATACTAAAATGCCTATAAAATATTAAAATATCTGTTTCAAATATTTATACGCCTCAATCCTTTAACAGATAAAGCATTTTTTTTATTATGTGGTGAAATCTTTTAATTAAAGATCTGATGAACTGTCCATAACCAATTTAATAAGCTAAATATATAAACTACAGAATATTTATAAATACTATATTTTTAATTTGATTTTGCTCACAAATTGATGAAGTCTTGCCTTAATGGCTTGCCGTTTGCCGTAACAATTATTATCTTTATAAGTGTTATTTTAAATCAAACAATGCGAATGCCAATGGTAATTATACATTTATATCGCTAATATTCTTTGTAATAATTTTTTCCTATTACCTTGCGTTTCTGTCAAAGTTTTTTGTTTATACATCATGCTATATATATTTTTGTATACATTTGTCACAGGTTTATTCGTATTTTTGTAAACAATGCCATTGTGTTTTAGACAGTTATGTATAAATTAACATTACCGTTAACATTCGCATTTTAAATTAGACTTATTCAATGAGGGATCATGGTAATTGTATCGTACTTAGTTTTATAATTGTCTAGATGAATTTGTGTGGTATAAATAAATGATAAAATTATATTAAAATTGATATGGTTAGTTGTAATGGTACTAGATATATTAAGATGTTTTTTTTGTATATTTTTAAATAAATGGTTTAATAAATACAAACTGTATTTTATATTTTATAAAATAACACACATAAGTACCATGGAAGTAAATATGATTAATTGAGACATATAGCTCAATCCGCCAGGTCCTAGGAACTTGAAATTTCTTCAGATTCTTTATGTAACGTAACGCGATAACGCAAATCTATATTATACTATAAATTAGTGGTCTTACGAAGGATATATTGGGCGGCTGATTAATCAGATACGGTAACGATCCGTCCGGGATGTTATGTGTCAGAAATTCACTCGCGCGGAGAAACGGCAAATACCGTTATCAGTAGATTACAGGTCGGTTACCGAAAGCTGGCACGTTCACAGTACTCACATATGCAATTTCACGATACAGTATGTTTTATTACATTATTGCTTCTAATCAGTCTGACAATTCTAATGGACGAATGCAAAAAAAGACCACTCTATATTTATGAGCAGTAGCAATAGCAAAACAATAACTGTCTCCTTCATACTTTAAGCTTGACTGCGCGCGAGAGAGACGGACAGACTTTGATGATGCGCATGCAGTGCGACGTCACGCCGCGCGCTTATACAGACAGTACACAAGCGCAACGTGTAAATGTGTTGAACGTGCCAGTTTTAGTTAACCAAATTCAAATTCAAAATCATTTATTCAAATAGACCTTCGCAGGCACTTATGAAAAGTCTGACTCTAATATCGGTTCGGATGATTGCATTTGCTCAGAAGAGCCGGCAATAAACTCAGCAATTACTCTTTTCAAAACAAGCTTAAATTCATTACATAATATTTACATTCTAATCGCACTGGCAACAATTGCGTGCCCCGGCCGCAAACCGACCAGAAATCCATACAGACATAAGAGATTGTTAAAAATCACGTGATATTTCAATTTGAAATGTCAATCCCATACAAAGGTTGATCGTTTACTAACGATGACGATTGTCGACAACCACATTGTCTAGAGTGGCTGTAGATACATGGGCTTGATGAAACATTTGAAAGAAAAAAAATAACATACTCAGAAATTGTCCAAAAATGTTACCTTGCTGAGTTTGTTCCTTCTCTTGGAAGCATGAATTGGCCGTATAAGGCTGTGGTATAAGGTATATTATAGGTAACAGTAGAAAATGGCTATATCTTCGGTAAACGATCAACTGCAATGCTTGTCACGGCTGGCCTCAAATCTTAACGGGACGACGACCATCAACTGTACTACACCTAGAATGCATATCATCATATTATTTTAATGAGAGATTGCTGGGCTGGATGTATCGTGAAATGGTAACCCTTGACCTATGACTGTATTATTATTGGCTAAAAACTTAGCTTTATAAATTATTAGAAACCAACGAGTGCAAGGTTGCAACTTTAAAATACACACATCTACATCAAACAGGTTTTTTTAATGTGCTACTTCTAATATCTAATCTTCATAATTCTATACAAATAAGTCTCTTTTCTTGTCTGTCTGTTTGTGCACCTGGGCGAAGTCCTAGTTTCTTTTACGTGTTTACAGAAAATCTATGGCTGATTTCGTCGTTTCAAAAGAATTTCCATTACAAAAGTTACTATTGACACTAAAATTCCAGTCCCATACACAATCCACGGAATAGCGAAGCGTGTCTGAAAAACATTGTCATGGTAATAATGTTGCATTTGCTTTATGTAGTAGATATCATCTAATTTCTTCTGAATCAAACCACTCTCCCTTAGTTGTAATGCGCGTGCGTTCATTTTGCTGCACAATGGAAATCCTTTATTCATGAAAATTCCATAGATGAGCTTCGAATATACTCTTGGAAATGGATAAATAAGACTCGAACCCCATTTGTCATTGAATTTCTCCTTCTCGAAATAATACCGAGAGTGTATCACAATAGTATAAGCATCTTCTGATTCGCTGACGATCCTCACGCTGCCCAAAAGAGATTGGCATTCCTCCATCTCATACATTTCGTAAGTTTTGTTCGTCTGCGAATAAATGTACTTCCTCAAAGCAGTACTCAAACATGGCTTCAGATGATATTTCTCCAGAGTCACTTCATTAGAAATTTGATAATTTTCATTTGGATTGGTCATAATGCTGACCAAGCTCGACTGATAGAAAGAATTCATCAAATATGTAAACCAGACCCAAATAATGAAGAAGTGCTTTATTGCATTCTGTTGGCTAGTGGTCTTGGCTCCATGCAGAACAAGATTTCCCAACATCTTTAAAGCAAGGTCGTTCTTTACTTTCATTCGGAGTAACATACATAAGAACAGGTAATATACAACGTAGGTTATCAAGAGTATAGACCAAACGCCAGGATCGAATTCTAGATAGAAATTTTTCCAAGTTGGCGCTAACGACGCTTTCTTTACCAAAATACTAATCTGATCCACATAAGTCAAATGCCAGTATATATAGCAGAATGCAGTTGCTCGAGATTCAATAAGAATCATGCCACCCAATAAGACGTCGACTTGATTATTCTGCAGCATATTCATTGGCCCGTCCGCCATCATGTCAGATGACACCATGGAGAATTCCTCGCCATCATAATTATTTATGAAATTGATATTGATGTTTTGTAAGTCACTTATTTCTTTAAAGGTGTACTGTTCCACACCAAGGGCGCCATGCTTAATGAGGTCGAAGCTATATGGTGGCCAGTGCGGTGCTGATACATTCAACGTGCAATTATTTAAACATGAGCCTGATATTTTCGGTATTGGATCCTTTGTTATTTGATCACATTTCCCATAGTTTATAATACGGTCGTAACGTTTGCCGCATCCAAAGTTTTCGAAGGGATTATACGTATAAATATCAGCATCATTTGTACCATTTATGATAATCACTTTAAAAACGGAGTACTCCATTAAAATATTGAAGATATCTGTAAGGTCTTCTACTTCAAGTGATTGTACTATAATAATATGAGGTGCATACGGGTTCCAAGACGCTTCTCTTGTGTTTGATTTGTAGTTTTCTATAATGTCTTCTAAGTTTCTTACATGTATCAGATATCCTTCATTTGCTACTAATACTCGTAGGTTACGATATGGAGTCCTGAATATTATTGGCATTATATTCATTTCATGTAAAGCCATTATTATACCGTTTTCATTTACATTTATATCGAAGTACGTTAGTTTATGAATATTTTTATGATATTTTATTAATATATCGGTGACACATGAGATCAAATTATTATTTTTGGGTTCTTGTAATATTATTTTACAATTATAGCTTTGGAATGTAATGGCAGCCAGAATCACGACCAGTATGGGTGTTTGAAGAAACATTATTGACTGTTTTTGTCTAAATATTTACAGACATGAGTAATTAAAGAAGCATTCATTCATCATTTTTAATCGTTATTACGAGGCATTTAGGAAAATACTTCAATAAAGCGGATCGTAGAAAAAGCTACATGAGAATATTAAGTATAATGAACAACTAGGTTAGTAGGTATTTACAGTTGTTAAACGATTATACCTTCGCCTCTTTTTACACTGATTTCTAATAGAAGGCCCAATTACTTCATATGTTTATAACATAATGTAGTTTAAAGAAGTTGATTGATTTATAGAAAAAGACAGAAGCGATGTTCAAGTTTGAAGATAGCAGAATGCTCTACTTCTAAGTCTTATTCTTAGGTATTATGGTGTATCTAGGGCTATTTTCCAGATGGGGCTTGGCCTCTAAAAACTATGGCGAAGTTTCGATGGAAACCTAACATCCTGGGGTGGGCACCAGACAACAGATGTGTTGTTGCCGATGGATACCTCACAACCTATAGTGGGCACCAGACAATTCTGGGGTGGGTTCCCCTTACATACACCAATGTCTAGTAATGGTATAAGAGCTAGCAACGTCGCGAAAAAAAGAACTTTAGTAAGGCTGGTTTTTTGATATTTTCTTACGCATTAAAGCCTGATAGAGATGCGCCAAGTCTGGCAGCTGGGAGTGGTTGCGTTTGCTTTTGCGCATCCTATTTGTACTAGTGAAAATTTCGGATTTTTAACCCATTAAACCATTTTAGTACGAATAATTTTCTCTTCACCATTTTCTACAGCCTTTTAGCAACCTAAACTTAAATCGACAGAGCGTTATGTGGTTGCTAACTATGTGCCAGATGCTATTTTAGTTGTGAATCTTGTGAAAGCCATATTTTCTTCTAAACCATTTTCTAAGAGCTGAAATTTCAACATTATATAGTTATGCTATCAAAGAACCTAAAATTAATTTGCCAGACGGATATCTGGCTGCATAAGGGTACACAGACTAATTTAAGATCTGTTCAAGAACATTGTGTTAATCGAAAATAAACCTTATGTCATCGGGACAGGTTCCAAATTCAATTGTTTAATCTCAACCCACAATTTTACTTGAGCTTTGGTTGACTTTCTGAAATAAAAACCTTGGCTGCCTTCTTTCCACCAAAAAAGTGCGAGGAAGCTAAGCAGTGAGCGAGATTATACTTAAAGCTACGAAACTAATGTCAGAACCATGTACCGGAAGTGGAATTCGAGACCCAATCAATAGCAGCAATGAACAAAATGCTAACTTCAAAAAGTAAATTTTAAACCAGAACCATTCGAAGGAAAAAATAATATAACTTTATTTTCAAAATCAAAATAAATAAGTAATTTATTCAGGTTAGGCCCTGATAAGGCACTTATGAACGTTACAGTTGACTCTATCGACGATTCGAAATACACTTAAAACTGAGAAATCTCCGAAAATATGTTGTACTAGTTGTCCCCCGCTGTTTAACCCGCGTTCCCGGGATAAAAATTAGCCTATGTCCTTCTCCATACCATAGGCTATCTGCATGCCCAATTTCATGATGATCCGTTGAGTTGAATCGTTGAGGCGTGAAGGCGTAACAAATAAACAAACACACTTTCGCATTTATTATAATATTAGTTAGGAAGTTAGGATGTTAGGATTAGTTATCAATATTTTAATATACACTATGTATCAGTAAGTTGAATAGTTAGGCCGACTTGTTTGGCTCGACCTGTGTGCACACCTTAGTGCAGTTGCTATTTCACCCGTTACTAAAACTTTTAATTTATTAATACTGTAGGTGTAATTAAAGTGATAATTTTATTGTAAAATTACAACAATAAACCTATCGGGCACATGAGAAGTTTCTTGCGTCGCTTCTTCTCCTCATATTTTTTTTTTCATTTAGATAACACGGTGGTTTTTACTTTTTAAAATACTTTTTTTTTACTTTTATGTTATTTTATTCGTTGTATTCTTACCCTGTTCCTAATTATATGGAGTCGGTGCAATTTTTGCGCTGTTTTATTGAAATCGGTGCAATATAGCGTTTTTCTGATAACTTTTTTACGTTCTGATAATTGCAAATACAAACAGTGGCTCATTAGAAAAGGAACCATTTCCGATTTTGTAATATTTCTTTGAAATTCAGAGGTTATTTCAATCTGAATTTCATTGCAATAAAGTTACGTAATCCACGTACTGGTCTACTTAATTTGAGTCTACTTTGTAGTTTGTGCCACACTATTATTGTGAAAGAGATCAGAATTTAAATTATATGTAATGAATCTAAGCTTGTTTTGAAATGGGTAATTGCGGAGTTATTACCTAATGAGACGAGATAAAGAATGTAAACAAACTTTTGCTTGCTGTTTGTATATAATTAAATAATAAATATCCTGGGACATTCCTCACACACGGTCATCTGATCCCAAACTAAGCAGTGTTATTTTTATTTGTATTATTATTATTGCTGGCCGCCAATGGGGTAAGCTCCACACAAATTTGCCCATTTTCCTTTAGGACTCTAGAATACTCGCTCGCTGTGTGTACAGTAGTGAACGCGGAACTCAGAACTCAGAACTCAGAACTCTAGAACTCTCTCTGTGGCGGTATCGGCGCCTTAAGATTATAATTAATAATAATAATAATAATAAAGCCCTTTATTCAGACAAGATAAAAAATTGACATATTATAGTGGTGTCCTTACATCAGAAATTAATAAAATTACAATACAATTATTACATTTATACATTATTAATTAATTACTTAAATTATTCAATATGCCTTTCAATTATGTTTTATTTAATCATATTTCCTATCTCTTAGACACCGGCAATCTTTGTCTGTGTGCCCTTTGGCATAGGCCTCCTCCAACTCCTTCCATATTGCCCTATCCTTAGCAATCCTCGTCCAAACCCTTCCTCCCGTTATTTCTATGTCATCTTTCCATCGTTTGTTCTGCCTTCCTCTTTTCCTTTTCCCATTTCCCAAAAAAAAAAAAAAAAAAATTAAAGTGGAGATGGACAGGCCACACACTGAGAGGAAAAGACAAGTGGAGTAGAATGGTCACCACCTGGCATCCAAGAAATGGGAAAAGGAAAAGATTATAATTGCAAGGCCCTAAATACACGCTTTTCTACCCAGTTAGCGAAATATAGCGGGCGAGCGCAAAAAGTAAATTTACTTAGTGCTGCGCCATTTCTTGGAACTGCTTTAATTATTTCTGTTGTAATTTGATAACATTTTTAGATCCTTAAGATAAACAATTTGGCATTAAAAACGCAAATTTCCAAAATTCCAAGTTAGCATAGTTCATTTCTGGTGTCTAAACAATTGAAACAAAGAAATTTCACTGTCATTAGTGACAACCAAGTGACGCCTCAGGGGTAGTCAACAGTTTTCTAGACAGTCTTATTATAATTTTAATAATAAATTCATAATGAAACAGTATAACTTATGTTTTTATTTTTTTTTTCACTACTAATATAGCATACGTAGTTGTAATACGTAAAGTAACACTCTGTCAATTTAAACTTAATTTGGTAAAAAAATTGTTAAAAAAAAGGACGGAGAAATTGATGAAAAAAAATTAAAAAATGTTTCAAACTCCGAAATTTTCACCAGCACAAACAGGATGCGCAGAAGGAAACGCAACCACTTCCGGCTGCCAGACTTGGTGCATCTCAATCAGGCTTCTATGAGCAAGTAAATATAAAAAAATCAGCCATACTAAAGTTCTTTCTCGAAAACGTTGGTAGCTCTCGTACCATAATAGATGTATTAATAGAATTCAAACAAACTGTGCCATACATATCTGTGTATGTCTTATCCTCAATAATACAAACTCAGACAGACCACACTCAGAGGTTCTCTTTAGGACTAAAAAGGTAACATTTCCATTTACCTATCTTTCACTTGTCTTTTATGTGTCATTAGCGACAGTAAATAACTAAGTAATTCGTATTCTTTTGTTTTATGTAATAAATCATAATAAAACCTTTTATGGATTAAGGTGGACGCACTCTTATCAGAGCCGAACGCGGCGAACGAATCGAAGTCAAGGAGGGCTCGCACACATATCCGCAACGAAAGAATCGACCGCGCCGAAGAAATAATTTCTATTTCCTTTACGATTTCATATACAGAATTCTAAAATTCGTTTCGTTTGATGCGTTCGGCGCGTTCGACTCGGATAAGTGTGCGTTCACCTTAAATCCATCATAATTTTAGATTAGCTAATGACTAAGACAAAAACATAAAGAATATGTCTAGTACCTAATCAATAGTAAGAAATCAAATAGGTACATTTAAAAACATTATGTACCTAGATATGTAAAGGTATTCTACATAATGTGCCTTCCATGAATCAGTCTCAATTGGCATGGCTCCTAATTAAATCTCAGATATAAAAAGGTACTCTATATGCCTAATGTTAGGTCTTAACACCACCCTTCATGTTTATACTTATAAGAAACCTTACGGAATTAAATCACGACCGCGCCGTGCGACCGTGATTTGAGTGTTTTGGAAGAGGGAAATACAGTTTTTAGTATAAGTGCCTACCTATATCTCTTTTGAGAGAAGATATTGGTGTTAATTACTTAATTATTTTATTATACATATTCACAGCAGATAATATTAATCACGTAGAAAGCATGTAGATTAGGTTTTTCAAAATTAGCCTCTGAGTGGCCACCCACTCTGGCGTCGTCCTAATTGGCAATGATCGTACGAGCAAACGATGCGATTTCGTCGCACGACGAGATTAAATACACAAAACGCTTTAGAGTGTCCTAATTGAAGCTCGCAAGTCATCGCGCGAGCACAGGAACATCAGCGCGATCGTGCGACGTAATCGCATTGTTTAATCGTACGATCGTCGCCAATTAGAGGACGCCGAGACTCCTTATTCCACAATAAGGAGGTAAAATTGTTGTTTGACCAAGTTGTCATGTTTAAGGGGACGTCTCATTGTGCAATAGGATTTTTGACAGTATGAAAAAATAATTATCAAAATTCAAAATTAAAATTCAATTCAAAATTCAATTACCAGTTGAACCACTAAGGTTGGTTCATGAACATTTAATTAGGAGTTTAACAAAACGCTACCGTCTAAAATGTATGACAATAACAAGTTAAAAATTTTTTGACCACGGCCTCGATGTTGGTGACCAGCCTAAGGTCCGTATTTAAAAAAAAACAACACTAAAATCAAGTTTTGAGTTGAGATAAAAGCATTAGAATTTGGAACCTGCACCTGTACTGTATTAGGTTTATTTTCAATTAACACGCTCTATTCTTGAGACTGAGTTTTGGTCTCGTACTAAAACAGGCCTAAGTGCCTATATAAGGACATGGCACTTATACTGCTTTTACTTCGAAAAGTTGCATCGCAACCTAACTTTTATGTTATCTGTGGTATAAATGGCGTAATAAGTTATCTAGTTAAAGTAAGCTGATTGTACATGGGTACCTGTGGTTATTACCAGACGTGGTTCCGTCTTATTTGCAATAGTTTCGATACGAAATACATTTGATGCAACGATTTCGATACGATGTTAAGAAACATAATATAGGTATATTATGGTTATTGCACATAATATAGCGTATCTTAGTACCCTTGAGAAACTATCCTTCACATAGAGTAGGAAAAGGGTGATAGCGTTAACAGGGCCGTCTCTAGCTCATCCAGCGCCCGTGTGCATACAATACCCCGGCGCCTAGTCTAGATCGGGTCTCAGAGGGCCTACTACGAAAAACGATACAAGTCCGATCATCGTTGCCTATCAATTTAGCTAAGAATTGCACAAAATTTACGTCTCGTCAGTTTTGCTTTTAATTCTATTGGTAGAGGTGGCCACTATAGAAAATCTCTGTAGATATCAAGGGGGTATGTCTCTTCAAGCGAACATGTCCAAAGGTGGTTCCTGATGCACGCGAACTGCACTGGGGCCCAAGTCTGCTATTTCAATTGTTTTCCAATGAACTTTCAGTGGTGTCAAAACTGTGACATTTTAAAGTTTTGGTAGTCTACTTACTAACAGAATGTCATTATGGCACAATTTTAACCGACTTCAAAAAAGGAGGAGGTTCTCAATTCGGTTGTATGTTTTTTTTTTATGTTTGTTAACTCATAACTCCGTCATTTATGAACCGATTTGGAAAATTCTTTTTTTGTCTGGAAGGGTACACTTCCCGTTTGGTCCCATTGTCATCAGATCAGGATTTGATTAATTCTTCGTGTACTTTGAAGTCGGTTTAAGTTTTTTGTAAAACAGTCCAATTATTATGACACCACTGAAAGTTCATTGGAACACAATTGAAATAGCAGACGGATTATACGTATAAATATCAGCATCATTTGTACCATTTATGATAATCACTTTAAAAACGGAGTACTCCATTAAAATATTGAAGATATCTGTAAGGTCTTCTACTTCAAGTGATTGTACTATAATAATATGAGGTGCATACGGGTTCCAAGACGCTTCTCTTGTGTTTGATTTGTAGTTTTCTATAATGTCTTCTAAGTTTCTTACATGTATCAGATATCCTTCATTTGCTACTAATACTCGTAGGTTACGATATGGAGTCCTGAATATTATTGGCATTATATTCATTTCATGTAAAGCCATTATTATACCGTTTTCATTTACATTTATATCGAAGTACGTTAGTTTATGAATATTTTTATGATATTTTATTAATATATCGGTGACACATGAGATCAAATTATTATTTTTGGGTTCTTGTAATATTATTTTACAATTATAGCTTTGGAATGTAATGGCAGCCAGAATCACGACCAGTATGGGTGTTTAAAGAAACATTATTGACTGTTTTTGTCTAAATATTTACAGACATGAGTAATTAAAGAAGCATTCATTCATCATTTTTAATCGTTATTACGAGGCATTTAGGAAAATACTTCAATAAAGCGGATCGTAGAAAAAGCTACATGAGAATATTAAGTATAATGAACAACTAGGTTAGTAGGTATTTACAGTTGTTAAACGATTATACCTTCGCCTCTTTTTACACTGATTTCTAATAGAAGGCCCAATTACTTCATATGTTTATAACATAATGTAGTTTAAGAAGTTGATTGATTTATAGAAAAAGACAGAAGCGATGTTCAAGTTTGAAGATAGCAGAATGCTCTACTTCTAAGTCTTATTCTTAGGTATTATGGTGTATCTAGGGCTATTTTCCAGATGGGGCTTGGCCTCTAAAAACTATGGCGAAGTTTCGATGGAAACCTAACATCCTGGGGTGGGCACCAGACAACAGATGTGTTGTTGCCGATGGATACCTCACAACCTATAGTGGGCACCAGACAATTCTGGGGTGGGTTCCCCTTATGTACGGGCGGCCGGGGACCTCGTGTAATAAGACGCCGCTTAGGACGAATGCGCGAATCGTGAGATCCCTTTTCCCGTACTTTATTTTATTTGCTGGATTGCCAAGGGCGTCATGAAAAGCCGTATGGTTGGTATATAAACGATTTATTTATTGAATTTTAACACTTCTGTGACAATCTGTCTGAATACAATAATTAACAAACTTTTTAAATTACATAGATGATTTACACAAATATACGTAGACAATGGGTGCCTGATGCTACACTGATATTTTTACTTAGCCGCTACTATGGCATCTGCCTTACTGTTTACCGATGGGGTAACTAACTAGCCGCTACTGTGGCATCTGCCTGACGTTATACTACTTGATGGTAATCTCAACTTGGCATCTGCCTTACTTGGTACTGTCCCGGTACTGTCCTACTACTGTGACATCTGTCTGACTACTACTACTACTATACTTAGTAGATACTTGCTGTCCTGGAATCGATACTAAATGAGAAAAATGTACTGATTATATGCAAATTATAAACGCTGTGTATACGACTCACGCGGTGAGCGAGTAACTTTTTTACGAGAGAAAACATATCTTTTTCTTGTCTAATTTAAGTGCATTTAAGTAACCTCTCTATCTTGCATATAGCGCTAACCTTGTCTAAAAGTTCTAGAAGGATCTAATCCAAAAAGTGTAGTCCGGTTACCACATCTCCAAAGGTTCTCCGATACATTTTGTCTCCCTTTCGCATATATAAGGAAATTTTATTGTTGATATTTATAGTTCCGGGTAAAATCACGTAAATTTCAAAATATGATCAGGGTTTCATTCAGGGCTTGTAGTAAAACTTATTATCTAGGTCTTACGTTAGGTAATGCGAGTTTAAACAGTAAATACATAGTAAGTAGTTGGTGTGCACATATGGTGCTTACGAAACAATTCTAACTAGATTACTATGCCTAATCGAGTGTTTTGTTGACATGTTAACACTTTTTTGTTAACTTAGGTTTCAACATGAATACTAACTTTATCGTGTAACAAGTTTTACATTTGTAGAGGGTTATTCACGATTCTAAAAGTACATTGTAAATCTTAGTTCTACCTAGACTTTGTCTAGACTTTTACCTATGTTTAGGGTTCAAGTACTGTTTATTTACTATACAATTTATGTTGATACGTATTCTAAGGGTAATCATTGTACACTCGGGAGTAAACTCTTTAATATTTCTTATTTCTAAACATTTTAATTTTAACAAATATTACGTAATCATAAAAAATAACAATAAATGTCCTGAACACAACAAGTGTCCCGAACATTCTCCCGCCGTTCTTCGACTACGGTGTCGATGAAGACATTTCCGGTTGAGGGACTACTGGCTCGGTGGGCAGGATGATCAGCTTCTTCGTGGGACGTCGTAGTGTTCCGCTTCGGGTGCGCACGTCGACTGCTCGTACGATGCCATCAGCTCCGGGGTAGATGGCTTCGACGATCCCTCTTGGCCATGTGTTGCGAGGCAGGTTGTCGTCGGCGACTAGTACGACGTCTCCAATCTTGATCTCCGCGCCTCTTCCGTGTGGCTCCCGCCGGTATTGCAAATCGGGGAGATATTCTTTCACCCATCTTGCCCAAAATCGGTCGGCAAGATGTTGTGAAGCTCGCCAGTGTGTTCTGCCGATGAGGTCCTTTTCATTGAAGGTGCCTGGTGCCGGAACTCGCGCTGACCCACCAAGAAGGAAGTGGTTGGGGGTCAGCGTTTCTTCATCCTCAGGATCTGTAGACACGTGCGTAAGGGGACGACTGTTGACTGTGTACTCTGCTTCAACCAATAGAGTTGCGAGTACTTCTTCTGGTGGATGTTGCTCTTGAAGTATCACTGAGAGGGCGGTCTTAACAGATCGGACCAGCCGCTCCCAGGCTCCTCCCATGAACGGAGCTCCTGGCGGAATGAAACGCCAGGATATCATCCTCTTGGTGGCTTCGTCTTCAGTGGCTGCGTCGATGGATTGACGCAGCTCTTTGTCAGCGCCACGCAAATTTGTCCCGTTGTCTGACCAGATTTCTGTAGGACATCCTCTCCGTGCTATCATCCTTCGCAGGGCCATGACCGCAGAGTCCGTCGTCAGGGATGCTGCCAGCTCCAGGTGAACCGCCCGTGTGGTGAGGCAGGTAAAGAGTGCCCCATACCTCTTCTGGCGACTACGCCCGACTGTGACTGACATCGGGCCGAAATAGTCGAGACCCGTGTATGTAAAGGGCCTGACGTGGTGAGCCAGTCTGCATGGGGGGTGGTTTCCTGTGGCTGGCTGTGACGGCATATTTCTTCGAATGCGGCATGGTAAACATCGGTGGACCATCATCTTCGTGACTGGACGTAGGCGTAGAATCCAATAGTATTGGCGACATTCGTTTATTGTTGCCTCTACGCCAGCGTGCAGCAGCTGTCTGTGGGTATATTCAATCCACAGCTTCGTTGTTACGTGATTTCCGTCGAGGACAGGTGGAGACTTCTCGAGGCCGTCAACATTCTTCGTAGCTCCGATGCGAGACCTCAGTAAGATGATTCCGTCGACTAAAGCGACAGATATTGGGCGCAGACGACTGCTGGTAGATACAGCCCTGTTGTTCTTCAAATCTTCCATCTCTGTAGGGAAGGATTCTTCTTGGCTTGCTCTTACCAGCAGTTTCTCGGCTTCTCTCAGAAGGATGGCGTCCAATGGCACGAATCTTCTTGCTGTTGCATCGGGTTTGGCAACTGTTGGCCTTGGTTTTGACGCCTTCTGTTTGCGTCTCCAATCCGGATCTGCCTCTGTGTTCTTCAGCGTGCGTTTGTAATGTGCACGCTGTTTCGTTCGCCTGCACAGATTGATGAACTGTAAGACTCTAGCTGTAGCGCGGAGATATCGTTCCCACTTGGAGAAACGAGCGCCGTCTGGTACGACGTGGCTCAGCTTCGTTTTCTCGCGCTTCTCGGTGATGTTGAGTGTCTTCTCTTCACCAGTCAGTTCCTTCTGTGTAGGTTTCTCTGTTGGCCAGGTGCTCGGGTCGTCCATGAGGAACTCTGGACCCTGATACCATCGATGCTGGCCATTGAAGTGAAGCGGGACGTCGCGAGTTGCATCGTCTGCGACGTTAAGCTTCGTAGGCACCCAGCGCCATTCGTTCAGCGTACTATGTTCTTCTATAGCCGCGATGCGGTGGGCGACAAACGGTCGGTAGGATCTGGATCCCGTTTTCAGCCAAGTGAGCACCGTCTTACTATCTGACCAGAAAGTCTTGGACTCTGGTTTCCTGGGGTGCTCGTCTATTACAGTGGCTGCCATCCGACTTCCCATTACGGCAGCTTGCAGCTCCAAACGTGGTATTGACGTAAGCTTCAGAGGAGCTACTCTTGACTTCGCGATGATAAGCGATATCTTCACGAGTCCTTCTGGTGTTACTGCTCGCCAATAGAGCGTAGCGGCGTATGCAGTTTCACTTGCGTCAACGAATACGTGCAGTTGAAGTGACGTGGCATTGCTGTAGTTGAGGTAGCAGCGGGGTAGAGCGACTTGTTTTAGGCTCTTCAAGTGACCCATCCAGTCTAGCCATTGGAGTGCTAGGTCGGGGTCCAGGGTTTGATCCCATTCTGTACCACGGCGCCATACTTCTTGAAGTATCTGCTTTGCTCGTACCGTGACGGGTGATGCCAATCCGAGTGGATCGAAGAGTGACATCACAATCTTGAGTGCTTCTCTCTTTGTCGGGGCTGCGCTGTTGAGGATAGCCGGTGGTATTCTTGCCAGATCCAGATTGAAAGCAAGTTCATCTGATCCCGGCTTCCAGATCAATCCTAGTACCCTTTCAGTTCTGGTACCGTCGCTAAGGTCAATAACTGACTGTGGAGTTGCGTTATCGTCTAATGCTTCTAGGACTTTACTTGAATTGGAAGTCCACTGACGCAACTCGAAGTGACCTTGCTTATGGATGTCGCGTACTTCTGAAGCCGTTTTGACTGCATCTTCAATCGTTTGAAAGCTGTCCAAATAGTCGTCAACATAATGGTTGTTGACAATCGCTGCGGTGGCTTCAGGATGCGTTTCTTTAAATCGCGACGCATTGTGATCTTTAATGTAGATCGCTGTAGATGGGGAACTCGTGGCGCCGAAGATCAGTGACGTCATACGATATTCTTCGGGTTCTCCATGTCTACGCTTGCCGCGCCATAAGTATCTTAGCGCGTCTCTGTCTTCAGGGCGAATCTTAACTTGCATGAACATTTCAGCTATGTCAGCTGAGACAGCGATGGGGTGTTGCCTGAAACGCATCATGACCCCCGGTAATGACTGCAGCAAATCAGGACCCGTGAGAAGGTGGTCGTTTAGTGAGACCCCCTTTGTTTCTGCTGCAGCATCATGGACTATTCGAATCTTCCCCGGCTTCATAGGGTTCACCACTGCGAAATGTGGTAGGTACCACGTCCTATTAATCGTTTTCGCCAGTGGAGCCGGTTCAGCGTAGCCCTTCTCTATAAGTGCTGTCATCTGTTGTTCATACTTTTCTTTCAGCTCTGGATTTCTATCGATCTTCTTCTCGGTAGTGATAAGCCTTTTCATCGCGTTGTCGTAATTGCATGGCATCGCGATGTTATCATTCTTCCATAGGAGCGCCGTCTGATACTGTCCGTCTTCGGTTCGAGTTGTGCACTCATCGAGTATTTTGAGTGCACGTTGTTCCGGATCAGTCTGCGGCTTCTTAGGTGTAATCGTCAACGCCTCGATCGCAAAGTGATGTTTCAATTGTGCATCCATACTTTCCTCCATTGTAAAGTGATGGACGAAGTCGATGCGTTTTCCCAGCGACCTTGTATGCGCACCATGGAGAACCCAACCAAGCGGAGTGTGTGATGCTATTGGTTGGTTCTTCTTTCCTTTTCGTACCTCTGAGGCTAGAAGTAAATTCCAGTTATCTTGACCGACAAGTATCTTTGGTTTGGCTTCTACAAACTTCAAAGCGTCCTGTATGTCGATCAGATGTTGGCAGTCGTCCAGATCTTCATCGGCGACTGTCTGAGTCGATAGCCTCAGGTTATCAATGGTGCGTGCGTAAATCTTATGTGGCTGGGTTGCACCCTTAATGGTGATTGCGATGCGTTGAGATGTCGAAGCAGGTACTTCTGCTCCTCCTATGGCTTCGATGTGCATTGGTTGGCAGGGTCCATAAGCGCCGACTGTGTTCGCTAAGTCGGCGTCGATCAAAGTCACAGTTGACCCATCATCCAACAACGCATGTGTGTTGACTTCTCCCGCCGGTCCGGAAATCTGTACAGGCAGTACCTTCAAGTACGTCTGCGATTGTACAGGCAGCCAAGTCGACGTAACCTTTTCCGTCTTATCTGTCCTGTCACTCGTATTCCTTTGCTTCTCATAATGGAGCAAGTGGTGGTGTCTATATGGGCATTCGTTGACGCCGCATTTGGGCGGCTTGCAATTATGCGTTTTGTTCCTGTATCGTAAACATCGGAAACAAAGTCGGTGCGTCTTTGCAAGATCCCATCTTTGGTTGATGTCGGCATCGCGGAATTTATCGCAATCTGGTGGCGAATGTCCCTCTCGTTCACATATACAGCATCTATATGGCTTCCTATCAACGTTCGCATTAGCGTTTAGCGTACGTTGAGTGCGCTTGTAAGGATTGCGCGAAGCTGGCTCCGTATGTGAAGTCGAGGGTATGACCTCTACTTGAGCGTAGGGTGCCCATAATTCCACTTCTCTCTCGAGGAATCGGGTGAGTTTGAGCAAGTCTGCTTCCTCTTTGGGCTGCATGGCGGAGAAATCGAACCATCTATATCGAAGTGTCGGTGTTAGCTTATCGATCGTGACCTTCGTCAGCTCTGGATTGTATAAGTACGTAGTCTTATTCAGAGCACGAAGAGTCGCCACTATATTCGTGACCTTGCTTGACAGTATGCAAAGGTCTTTAGATGAATCCGTGAACCGTGGCAGGTTCCTAAGTCGATCCATCTCTGCGAGAGCTATTGAGTCCGGTCTTCCAAAGCGGGACTCCAATATTTTCATCACTTCAGTGGGATTGGCACTATTAATGAGCAGACTCTCAACGGCCTCTTTAGCACGTCCTTTAAGTGCACGGCGTAGTCTGGTCATATTCTCGGTTTCCGAAAAGTCAGTTGCTGACTCGAAGTACGCTGTTCGGAATGACAGCCAATCCTGATGCGCGCCAGTAAAAGCAGGTAATTCGAATCGGTAACGCGACGGCATTGCGCGTTGACCTGCCTTTACAGCAATAGTGATTGCTGACGCTAACTCACTGAAATCTATTTTCTGTTGCGCAGAATACGGGGTGATTGCAGCTTCTATTCCCGTCGGTATCTGCGCTTCTGGTCTCTGAGGGATTCCTTTATTACCCTGTACAGAGTGTTGAGGGATTCCTTTATTACCCTCATCGTTGTCAACTTTTGACTGCTGTTGAGTCATCTGAGTCTCCGAGGTTGCGCCCAAGAGCACGACTGGATGCGTAGCTACGGATGGATATGGTGCCGCAACAGGTGCGGCGTTACAATTCGGTTCCACCTCTCGGTGCTCTGGCTGGTGATGAGGCTCATTCGAAATAGCAAGCAGGCGCTGACTCTTGTCTAGCCATGTGTCCACCCTCCAGGCAGTGGATTTGATGGACACGGATCCTACGTCGTCACCTTCAGACTCTTCAGATTGGTCTATGACGGCGAGGCTAGCTATTGCTAGCTCAAGTTTCAGTCTTGCTACCTCTTCTTTAGCCAGAGCTATGCGGCGCGCTCGTTGACTCTTTGTTGACTTATTTCCCCTGATGGTGCTGCGTTCGATTCGGTCATCAGGGGCCTGTCTTTGATCGGTTCCGGTTTCCTCTTCGGTAGTAGTAGTCGTAAACCCTGAGGTTAGGGTAGCTTCAGTAGCAGTGGCAGTACGACTCGACGATGGTGCTACTGTAGGGGCAGTACTCCCCGTTGGGGCGGCATCTGTGGCCAGATCGTCTGCAGGTGCTGGCGGCGGTGCGTCGCCATCGCGACTCTGCGATCTGCCTCTTGCGGTAGTTGATCTGGTACCAACCATGGCTGTGGCCGTTCAGTATCTTGGATAATCCGGCTCGAAGGACCAAATGTACGGGCGGCCGGGGACCTCGTGTAATAAGACGCCGCTTAGGACGAATGCGCGAATCGTGAGATCCCTTTTCCCGTACTTTATTTTATTTGCTGGATTGCCAAGGGCGTCATGAAAAGCCGTATGGTTGGTATATAAACGATTTATTTATTGAATTTTAACACTTCTGTGACAATCTGTCTGAATACAATAATTAACAAACTTTTTAAATTACATAGATGATTTACACAAATATACGTAGACAATGGGTGCCTGATGCTACACTGATATTTTTACTTAGCCGCTACTATGGCATCTGCCTTACTGTTTACCGATGGGGTAACTAACTAGCCGCTACTGTGGCATCTGCCTGACGTTATACTACTTGATGGTAATCTCAACTTGGCATCTGCCTTACTTGGTACTGTCCCGGTACTGTCCTACTACTGTGACATCTGTCTGACTACTACTACTACTATACTTAGTAGATACTTGCTGTCCTGGAATCGATACTAAATGAGAAAAATGTACTGATTATATGCAAATTATAAACGCTGTGTATACGACTCACGCGGTGAGCGAGTAACTTTTTTACGAGAGAAAACATATCTTTTTCTTGTCTAATTTAAGTGCATTTAAGTAACCTCTCTATCTTGCATATAGCGCTAACCTTGTCTAAAAGTTCTAGAAGGATCTAATCCAAAAAGTGTAGTCCGGTTACCACATCTCCAAAGGTTCTCCGATACATTTTGTCTCCCTTTCGCATATATAAGGAAATTTTATTGTTGATACAAAGATTTTCATAGGGCATCGTGCCTCTACCCAGATGGCTAGTCCACCTTACTAAAGCATGACATTTTATATCACTCCGCTTGAGGGGTTCCTGAGCAAATCGCTCTCAGTTCGTATTACGCACGGCTGTCACCGCGACATATACTCGCTGTAACTGATTATATAAAAAATGACGACTTGCTTATTGAAATACTGTCACAACACTTACAAAAACCAAGGAAAAATTAAAAAACCAACCTTCCATGTGTAAGTATTGCGAATTCGTCACTTTTAATTACCTAAACTTATTTTAGAAATTTACGTTTCGGTGGTGACAGTTTTTATTTTTTTAATCTTTTCCGGCCATGTTTTATGGAAGGTTGCCACAACATGAAAATTAATTTTCCACATTTTTGTTAAGGATTATTAAACGATGATATCGAGTACCTACTGATTACTTTTGATAATTCTAACCTCCCGATTTGACAGGTATTTTGACCATAGAGGTCAAAATAATGAGAAAACTCCTCATTAAATATTATCTACACAACCAGTGTAATCAATAAAATTAATTTTATTGGTAATACAAGAGCTAACATAGATTGCCAACCTAACTAAACTTATTGTCGAAACATTTGCATATATTCGTTTATATTATGTAGCAAAATCCGAAAATTTGTTAAGAAATACAATTTCAAAACGACAACTCTATAGAAAACAACTGCAATTGCAGGGAGTCTAATTTTTGTTCATAAATATTACTTAAATGATGTAGGATTTATGTTTTGGGTACCCAAGGTATCCCAAATAACTATTTAGAAAGCAATAAGGCATCCACTTTTTCAATTTTAGAACTTTGAAAATAAATAAACCGTTTTCTCAGAGATTTTTCGCCCACAAAAATCCCCATATAGTAAATTTAATTGAAATCGTTAAAGCCGTTTTCAAGATATATCAAAACATACAAATATTGTACATTTAATGTTATAGGATATGGTATATTATAAACAAATATTGCTCGTGTAATAGTACTTATGTACATGAAAAATTTCCGGACCGAAATTTATAAATTCCGCCATTTAGAGGAAAATGTTTTTTTAACTGCCACCCTATGCAAACTACACAGACTTGACAGACTGTCAAATACTGTCAATTCTGGCTTGTTTATTTCATGTTCCCATAGAGGCGACTATCCTTCTGGACGTTTTAAATTCTTTGTGTTGATATTTATAGTTCCGGGTAAAATCACGTAAATTTCAAAATATGATCAGGGTTTCATTCAGGGCTTGTAGTAAAACTTATTATCTAGGTCTTACGTTAGGTAATGCGAGTTTAAACAGTAAATACATAGTAAGTAGTTGGTGTGCACATATGGTGCTTACGAAACAATTCTAACTAGATTACTATGCCTAATCGAGTGTTTTGTTGACATGTTAACACTTTTTTGTTAACTTAGGTTTCAACATGAATACTAACTTTATCGTGTAACAAGTTTTACATTTGTAGAGGGTTATTCACGATTCTAAAAGTACATTGTAAATCTTAGTTCTACCTAGACTTTGTCTAGACTTTTACCTATGTTTAGGGTTCAAGTACTGTTTATTTACTATACAATTTATGTTGATACGTATTCTAAGGGTAATCATTGTACACTCGGGAGTAAACTCTTTAATATTTCTTATTTCTAAACATTTTAATTTTAACAAATATTACGTAATCATAAAAAATAACAATAAATGTCCTGAACACAACAAGTGTCCCGAACACCTTACATACACCAATGTCTAGTAATAGATGTATTAATAGAATTCAAACAAACTGTGCCATACATATCTGTGTATGTCTTATCCTTAATAATACAAACTCAGACAGACCACACTCAGAGGTTCTCTTTAGGACTAAAAAGGTAACATTTCCATTTACCTATCTTTCACTTGTCTTTTATGTGTCATTAGCGACAGTAAATAACTAAGTAATTCGTATTCTTTTGTTTTATGTAATAAATCATAATAAAACCTTTTATGGATTAAGGTGGACGCACTCTTATCAGAGCCGAACGCGGCGAACGAATCGAAGTCAAGGAGGGCTCGCACACATATCCGCAACGAAAGAATCGACCGCGCCGAAGAAATAATTTCTATTTCCTTTACGATTTCATATACAGAATTCTAAAATTCGTTTCGTTTGATGCGTTCGGCGCGTTCGACTCGGATAAGTGTGCGTTCACCTTAAATCCATCATAATTTTAGATTAGCTAATGACTAAGACAAAAACATAAAGAATATGTCTAGTACCTAATCAATAGTAAGAAATCAAATAGGTACATTTAAAAACATTATGTACCTAGATATGTAAAGGTATTCTACATAATGTGCCTTCCATGAATCAGTCTCAATTGGCATGGCTCCTAATTAAATCTCAGATATAAAAAGGTACTCTATATGCCTAATGTTAGGTCTTAACACCACCCTTCATGTTTATACTTATAAGAAACCTTACGGAATTAAATCACGACCGCGCCGTGCGACCGTGATTTGAGTGTTTTGGAAGAGGGAAATACAGTTTTTAGTATAAGTGCCTACCTATATCTCTTTTGAGAGAAGATATTGGTGTTAATTACTTAATTATTTTATTATACATATTCACAGCAGATAATATTAATCACGTAGAAAGCATGTAGATTAGGTTTTTCAAAATTAGCCTCTGAGTGGCCACCCACTCTGGCGTCGTCCTAATTGGCAATGATCGTACGAGCAAACGATGCGATTTCGTCGCACGACGAGATTAAATACACAAAACGCTTTAGAGTGTCCTAATTGAAGCTCGCAAGTCATCGCGCGAGCACAGGAACATCAGCGCGATCGTGCGACGTAATCGCATTGTTTAATCGTACGATCGTCGCCAATTAGAGGACGCCGAGACTCCTTATTCCACAATAAGGAGGTAAAATTGTTGTTTGACCAAGTTGTCATGTTTTAGGGGACGTCTCATTGTGCAATAGGATTTTTGACAGTATGAAAAAATAATTATCAAAATTCAAAATTAAAATTCAATTCAAAATTCAATTACCAGTTGAACCACTAAGGTTGGTTCATGAACATTTAATTAGGAGTTTAACAAAACGCTACCGTCTAAAATGTATGACAATAACAAGTTAAAAATTTTTTGACCACGGCCTCGATGTTGGTGACCAGCCTAAGGTCCGTATTTAAAAAAAAACAACGCTAAAATCAAGTTTTGAGTTGAGATAAAAGCATTAGAATTTGGAACCTGCACCTGTACTGTATTAGGTTTATTTTCAATTAACACGCTCTATTCTTGAGACTGAGTTTTGGTCTCGTACTAAAACAGGCCTAAGTGCCTATATAAGGACATGGCACTTATACTGCTTTTACTTCGAAAAGTTGCATCGCAACCTAACTTTTATGTTATCTGTGGTATAAATGGCGTAATAAGTTATCTAGTTAAAGTAAGCTGATTGTACATGGGTACCTGTGGTTATTACCAGACGTGGTTCCGTCTTATTTGCAATAGTTTCGATACGAAATACATTTGATGCAACGATTTCGATACGATGTTAAGAAACATAATATAGGTATATTATGGTTATTGCACATAATATAGCGTATCTTAGTACCCTTGAGAAACTATCCTTCACATAGAGTAGGAAAAGGGTGATAGCGTTAACAGGGCCGTCTCTAGCTCATCCAGCGCCCGTGGGCAATCAATACCCCGGCGCCTAGTCTAGATCGGGTCTCAGAGGGCCTACTACAAAAAACGATACAAGTCCGATCATCGTTGCCTATCAATTTAGCTAAGAATTGCACAAAATTTACGTCTCGTCAGTTTTGCTTTTAATTCTATTGGTAGAGGTGGCCACTATAGAAAATCTCTGTAGATATCAAGGAGGTATGTCTCTTCAAGCGAACATGTCCAAAGGTGGTTCCTGATGCACGCGAACTGCACTGGGGCCCAAGTCTGCTATTTCAATTGTTTTCCAATGAACTTTCAGTGGTGTCAAAATTGTAACATTTTAAAGTTTTGGTAGTATACCTATCAACAGAATGTCATTATGGCAAATTTTTAACCGACTTCAAAAAAGGAGGAGGTTCTCAATTCGGTTGTATGTTTTTTTTTTTATGTTTGTTAACTCATAACTCCGTCATTTATGAACCGATTTGGAAAATTCTTTTTATATCTGGAAGGGTACACTTCCCGTTTGGTCCCATTGTCATCAGATCGGGATTTGATTAATTCTTCGTGTACTTTGAAGTCGGTTTAAGTTTTTTGTATAACAGTCCAATTATTATGACACCACTGAAAGTTCACTGGAACACAATTGAAATAGCAGACTTGGGCCCCTGTTCGCGTTCTCGAGAGGACATAATAACTTGCATGCGAACAACTCGCTACCGCTCGCAAAGAAGTCCAAAGGGTGTCTGTCCATAATAATATTAATGTTCCGATTCTCGCGAACCGCACGGTTCGTGCGCGTGCACAATGGACCCGCCTTAAGCGATACCTATAATATAAGGCATAGAATGTTATAATTAGTCTACATTGGCATCGCGTGAGTAGAAGCCACTTCGGAAGGCCACGGTTCAGTTTAACAATCAACTTTACTTTTTATTAGAGTCAGACTTTTCATAAGTGCCTGCGAAGGTCTATTTGAATAAATGATTTTGAATTTTGAATTTTGAATGACTTTGAACTGGCTGACCTGAATAATGAGTACGTAATGGAGTTCTAGTTTATTGCTATGATGCAGGTATGTAATTGATTGTCCGTCTGTGACTGTGATTCAATATTAGTAACTGGTTGACCGAGCTTTGATTAAAGTGTAGTACCTACATTCCACAGTTTATAGATCGTAACACTTTGTCAATAGCTGACATGCAAAACATTACATTATTTAAAATTAACATTACATAATATGAATTAAACAAAATTAAACATTAAAATACAAAACAACATTTAAAAATCATTCATAAATAACAATGTCAAAGTATAACAATGTCAAAATATCACAAAGAAACAGAAGAAACTTATAATTATTCCATCAAAAAAAAAACAGAAGAAAAACATATTACATAATTGTTTTTTCTGTTTCGTGATCCCAACATACAGTAATAATAAAGTTTGGAATACCTACTTCTTTATGTTTTGAGCTATTCCCTAGCATCGCATCGCAGAAACTACGTTCCAACAACCACAACCACCTCATATTTAAAACGATCGGGAGGATAAAATAAAAACAAACGATAAAAACATCGGAAATTGCGTTGAAAACCCTGGTTCCCATTACGACACAGTTTTTATTATATAAAGTTGTTCTGACCAGAACCAATCTGTCGCGATTTCTTGTGAAAAAGAACCGAGGCTTTTTTGAAAAACTTTGGGTAAGTATCTTTTAACACATATTGAAAGTTCAAAAATGTACATGCTGGGTAGTGGTAGAATTCCAAGTTCTTTAAAAACTGGTATACACGATTCGTAGGGGGTTATTCCGACCATCGCACGAATACATTTCTTTGGAACTAGGAAAGCTCTATTCAAATGATTAGAGTTTCCCCTTACTAGCAATCCATATCTAAGAACGGAGGCTACATCAGCCATATTACCTGCCAGTTTTTTTTTTCGCTTAGCACATTTTCTAAGCCTATATAAAACATAAACAAAACGATTCAATTTACTGCATACTTTATTGACATGCGCTTACCAGTTACAGTTGGTGTCTAAAAAGTTTCCTAAAAAATCAGTTCGAGTCACAGGCATATAAGAACTCTGATTGTTTGATTTTCATATTTAACAGAAGTATTTACTTTTTTGCCACCTTGATTACAAAAAACCGCCCGATTTCCGAGCTGAGCTATTATATATTATAGAAGATTGCAGATGGTGGCGAAATTGACCTTCGTATTCTAATGATATTGTAGCAGTTTTTCATTGCCTGAAAATACGGATAAAACGACAGACTGAATTGCTCGTTTAAAGGTATTAGATACTCTACTTATGTAGCCTGTTTGCCTGTGTTTCAAAATTATTTATTCAATTAGACTATCAGAGATACTAACCCTAAAGTACCTATAGGTATTTTCTTTGACAACCATACTTATTATTTTACGGTTTACGGTTTTTATTGCTAATCAATAATCCATTGTCGTGTCTATAAGGTTATAGGTATGTTATAGGTAATACATTTTATTATTTTTCAACACACTCGCTCGTAAAGTGGCTCTTATTGCACCGATTTTAGTATCATTAAGACAGCTTATTACGAACTGGTGCTTTTTACTTTACATTACCGCACTAGTGTTTTATGATATTATCCCGATTATGTTAAGTTTGTGTCTCACTGTAAGTGATATGTATGTAGACGAAGCATTCTTAATTTAAACGGATGAAACAGTTTGACTGCACATCGCTGTCAAAAAAATTCAAAAAACTTAAGTTAACTTAAGTTTTTATCCTCGCAAGTGTGTTGAAAAACGTCGTATGACACGCGTGTGCATTGGTCATTACACTCTCGGCTTAATACCGCCTCGTCAGTAATTACCAACTTTGCACTCATGTATCACAATGTACTACTACTATCATTCATTCATCATTAATTTCCGTAGAAAAACAATTTACATTACTATAAATCACATCTTTATTACTTTATTCACAAAACAAGATCAAAGGTGTTAGTCGTAGGTAGCACATTATTCAGCAATAAAAAAAATACAAGAATTCTGGCATGTTTTTTCCAAGAAACTGACGATATGTCCTTTTGTTCCGGGTCTGGGTGTAAAGGTTAAATTTTTTACAAGTTGTAAAGTAGTATAATTTTAGCTCGGCTTTGTTTAGATGGCAGTGTGTGAAGTCTCAGAATAGTATAATTCCAAAATAGATTGCTTTGGTGGTCGATAACACAAATATACAGAGACTGCTAAGATACCATAAGATTTTGAGAGAGGTAGAGCATAGCGTTTATTCGCTCAAAGAGCAGCTCGACTTGGGAAGTACCTCCACCTTACAGAATACCGCAGCCAAATAACTTTATGTTTTGTAAAGTTGTGTTCCTGCGCGTGAGTAAGGTTGCCAGAGCTCATAGGAAAGATCGGGGGGAAAGGTCGGTAACGCGTGAGCGATGCTTCTTGTGTTGCAAGCGTTCCATATGGCTACGGTAACCGCTTACCATCAGGTGGGCCGTATGCTTGTTTACCGACTAAGTTGTAAAAAAAAAACAATTGTAATGAGTGAAGAGAGAAGGTGAGAGAGATGATGTAGGACTGGAATATATTAAGATCTGCACTCGTGGTGGGTCAGTATCCATCCCTCAGTTGGGTACATATTACAGTTATATGGCTGCAAAATGGTACGACTGATAAGTACTTAGGTACTGAGTAGTCTCAAACGGAAAATAACATGCACGAGTTACTCGAGGTTGGTTTGACTGGAAGAAGACCACAATAAATATCAGGAGGCAAAGTATATCGCAAAGAAATGGGTTGCACAGACTAGGGCCAGAGCAAAAGAGGAGTTTTACAAACGAATGGTAAGTGCCGAACCCGAATCAGATTTTTTTAAGTTGCAAAGTTGAGATATAAATCAACTCAAGATATTAAAGCAAGTAGGTAAATATATTAAGAATAAAGACAGAAAACTACTAACAAAAAACGAAGAATATAAATATAGATTGATATTACTAACATAACTTATGCTTAGTTGTGTTACACAACAAGTGCAAAAAACTTTAGTGATATAAGTATTATTTTGGGAAGAAATCCCGATAATGTCATTCCATAAGTGTATTTAAATTAATACGATATAAGTAGGTACTTTATATGGCACAATATAATTTTTTTAAAATATAAATTTGGAAAACAATTTAATCAAAGGTTATTTCCGACATGAACATATATGTTTTATAAGATTGCTAAATTTGACATATAGTTGTCAAAAGCTCTAACAAAAAATAGCTCATAGTGTGATGAATTGAATGAATCATTGGGTGGTGACGTCACCAAACCCGCCAAATAAACAACGTTGTTTTTAATCGACATCAAATAAAAAAGTTATTTAATAAAATTAAATCTACTTCAGAATGCACTAAAAAGTATGAAATAACTCTAATCTGACACTGATTTGAAATCAGCGAAATATTTGTAATGTAATAAATACGTCGTGCTCTTTCGCTGATTTAGAAGACAATTTAATTTTTTTAAATTACTTTTTTCATTATATAGATTTTCTTAAATGCACTATAATTTCACCAAGGTTTTGAGATGTTTTTCCTTAGACACCACACCCATAGCTCGTCTAATAAGCCAGGCCATCACATATATTTGTCCATATCTTGAAAACTACTGAACCGATTTCGATGAAACTTGCACTGTTCCCTAAGTTGAAGTTAAATCTATTAATATAATGACAGTGTCGTCACAGTACATATATGAAAATCTTATTCATGTGAGGAAAAACATAAATAACTTACCTAAGAATAGCGACACTCATAGTTTGAACACTAGAAATAAGCACAAACTTGCTGTACCTTTAACTCGGCTCAGCAAAGTCCTTAACTCTTTCAAGGGGCAATGTATACGTTTCTATAATAAAGTACCCAAAGAAATCCAAGAGCTACCTATACATAGATTCAAAAAGATAGTAAAACAGAAGTTATGCAAGAAGGGGTACTATAAAGTTTCTGATTTTGTAGATGACAAGAATGCATTTGAATGAATTGTTCGCTTCGCACGCTATTATTATATATATTTTGTAAATTGTAATATTTATAAGTACACATAAAAAAAAAAAGAACACTTGCTGAGTTTCTTGCCGGAGTCTTCTCAGTTCAAGTTGTATTTGGAACCGGTGTAGAGTCATTTGTTAACTTTCACAAGCCCTATAAGGGCCTAATATGAATAAATGAATTTTGATTTGATTTGATTTGAAGCAAATGCAAACCAATAAAAAATTATGTTTACAATCCGATTAATATCTTCGGAGATATGCGTGGACAAACATACATATATATTGCCCAAGTACTAAGCAAGAATATAAGTAACTAGTGTTTGGTAGAGGTCTTGGTACGAATATAAGAAAGGTTATAATAAGCTTGCAACAAAACAGTATTGCAATAAGGCCCCCTAAAAAGGAAGCCAAGCAATATTGCTAACGCAATTCATTTTTTCGAATTTAAAGCAGATGTTATACAATTCATCAATTCCAAATCTTTTAATGAATTGAATTGTATACTGGGTGGAGATTCCGAGATGGCATATTTTCGAAACCTATGTTGGGTTAGTCATGCTGTACAACTTTTACTATGGGACCAACACTGAATTCTCAAAAAAAAATTAATAGGTTTCGAAAATATGCCATCTCAAAATCTCCACCTGTTATAATGACTAACTATTTTCCAAAAGAATCTTGGAGTCACTTAGGATCTGCCGAGAATTCGAAAAAATGAATTGCGTAGCAATATTGCTTTAGCTTCCCTTTTAGCCCCCAAGGTTGTTTTATAAAAGACTAGCAGACCCCTGCGGTTTAAACCAGGTACGGTTTGTTTTTTTTTTGCACGGAACCTGTTGCGGATCACTAATTATTTTTTAAAATGAAATTAGCTAAGTTACTCCTTATAACATAGGCTTTGAACTGGAACAGACAGACCAAAATGTTTAAAAACTCAATCCGATTTTATTCAAAAAAAGTTCACATACCTAAAAGCTTGTTGCAATGCAAGAATCTTTAAAATTGGAATGTCAAATATAAAAGAATATTTCTAAATACAAAAGCACTAAGAAGTATTGATATTAACTTCGATGCAAATCACCCCTAAAATAGCTTTCTATCCCTTTTTACCCCATTAAGCAATGATTTTCAATAAAATAGGAAACACGTCTTCCATCAATCTTGTTAAAGAATGTTTATGCAAAATTTGACGTAGATTGGACCAAGGAATCACGTTGTCTCATACAAACTTTGCCCCCGTTTTTCACCCCCTTAGGGGTAGAATTTCGAAAAATCCTTTCTTATCGGATGCCTACGTCGTACATAGAACACACCCTCCAAGTTTCTGGTCTCTACGATCAGCGGTTTAGGCTGTGCGTTGATCCATCAGTCAGTCATTCAGGACAAAGCATTTTGTATGTATTATAGATAGTAGGATGGTGGACCCCCCCCTGTACGGAATATTATTCCGGAATGCTAATGATTAATTATTACATTTTTTTTTTACCATGTTGTCGACAGAGCTCCTAAACAACAGTACTACAAAGGCCCTTGGTTCATTATGGGCACATAATTAGGAAAGCTATAACTAAAAGCATCCGTTACTAATGCTCAAGAATTGAAGTGAAACGCACAGTAAAAAATACCATAAGCTGAAAGAGATATGGTTGATATTAGCGGTAGGTTTGCTAATAATAGAATGGGAACGACAAGGTGCAACGAACCATTGCTGGTGTTCTACGTAGTATTTACGAAACGTAGTACTTACCTTTAATTCGAAGCCTATACATTTTTAATAAGTAATTAGCGTAACTGTCCTTATAAACGAATTAATTTGTAGTGACCTCAATGCAAAGAGTAATGGAAATGAGTTTTGATAAGATAAGATCACCATGGGCTATGGATTTCGTAATAGTGCAAATTCATACAGCTAGTTTTTTTTAAAATCAAGTATGGTCATTTCCTTGAGAATCAGCTATTTCTTGCATGGAACTGGCAATGTCAACTAAGAGGATAATAAAAATGGAGCTTATCTACGCTTTGTAAGGACTAAATTAAAATATCGGTCAACAAACAACGAATGCTAATTTCCCAAATCAGATTCATATGAGCTGAGCACCGCACAAAAACACATTTTTCATGGCATTTTGGGACTAGCCTTGCGCCTCTGTGAACAAATTGGCAACAAGACCTGTCATGTCCTCACATGGGAGGTTATTTCTCGTTGACCTACAATACAAGTTCATATTTCATAGATTACTAGACATAGTTGTCAAGCAAGTCATCCTAGTGTCGTCAAGCTCGTAATTAATAGACAAAAACTCCTAGGTTATCAGTAACTCAACTAGCCCTAGAAAAATGCACTGTCATGCTTTGTAGGCTGATTCTCTGTGGCAGGCATCGCAGTTTCGCAAACATTTGTAGATTGTCGTGGCAAACAGCTGAGGACGAAGTGAATGGAAGTTAATTCGATTCTTGATGCTTGGATGAAAGCCACGTGACTAAAAGTGTTATGAATATGAAAGTGAATGGATATACGGGAAGACATCAGAGATGGATGGATTGTGTGTATATAAATATATCGGTGGAGTCCTAAAAATGGGAACAGGGTAGGTAGAAGGATCAAATGGAAGAAGTATATAAATATATTGGTCGACCCCTAAAAATTGGGAATAGGGTAGGTACAGGTCGGTTAACTAAAGCTGGCACGTTTCAACACATTTACACCGTCTCTCTCGCGCAAAGTCAAGCTTATGAGTATGAAGGAGACAGTTATTGTTTTGCTTTTGCTACTGCTCATAAATATAGAGTGGTCTATTTTTGCATTCGTCCATTAGACTTGACTGATTGCAAATTTATGAGTACTGTGAACGTGCCAGCTTTCGTTAACCGACCTGTAGAAGGATCAAATGGAAGAAGTATATAAACATATTGGTCGACCCCTAAAAATTGGGAACAGGGTAAGTAGAGTGATACCCCTGGTGTTGCAAGCGTCCATAGGCTACGGTAATTGCTTAAACATCAGGCGGGCCGTATGCTTGTTTGCCACCATAGTGGTATAAAAAAAAAGGTATATAAACATATTGGTCGACCCCTAATAATTGGGAACGGGGTAGGTTACGACGCTACGTATTTTTTCGAGGGGTGAATAGTTATATTTAAGCAGATGGTCGTGATGACGTATGCCGAGACGAAGGTCCTGGTCGTGGTTCGAAACCGACAATGAGCTTGAGCTTTCGGGGAAGTAAAAATCGCGAGTAAATCACCCTCAAGTTGAGAATCTGTCGCCAAGTATCTATCAGTTATTATTATTATTATATTATTAGTGTGTTCCGACAGCTGCACTTGAGCGCCAATTCCTTCTAGGCTTTGTGTGCCACCTTCGGCCACATTATCACTGACCATTGTGAGATAGTGGTTAAAAAAATCCTCGCGGCCAAATCAGGCGGCCCGTTTGCTTGGTTGCCAACTTAGTAGAAAAAAAAATGGTGATCGCACTAAGCCTTGAAAAGAGCTGGCTCCCAAGTGCAATTGAATGATAAAGATTTTATTCACGAAAGATATGATCTGATTTATGGGTCTCCGTGCCTACTAAATTAGTTTAGAAAATGTTCTCATGATACAAACATTCAATTTAGAACTGCTTCTGGGTCATTGTCAAAATTATTACAGCTCTTACGAATTTGATTTTTACGCAATGAAGGTTTTGTATATATTTTGTTGTCTCTGTGGGCTAGTGAATTCCATCTTGTAAATCAGAGGTTCTCAAACTTATTTCATCTACCGCCCACTTTGAAAATTAATTATTAATTTAGCCAGGAGACTCATAGCACAGGGAAACCTAGTTTGAGCTCCTGTATCCCACAGTTAAATGTACTTACCTGGTTATAAGTTTAAAATTTGTTGTTTTAAAATAAATGATTTTATTTTTATTATTATTTTTAGCGCCTCCCATTTTTTTTTGCATTTCCACATCTAATGGTGCGGCCATGCTTGGCGAACCGAGCACGAGCCGAGCCACAAACGAGCACACTGCGAACACGATTCGCGTAGCGTGGACGGGCTTGCGAGCCTCGAACGACCGCGATTGTCAGATTTTTCACGAACAAAGGGATTCGCATCGTGCTCGTTGAAGCCTCGTTGTAGGATCGTTCGTTGCTCGGCTCGTGCTCGATTCGCGTAGCATGGACACACCATTATAAATGAATGTCATTCATTACTTAAAGTGATTTAATTACTGGTACAATGTTGATTTACATAGAAGACTTTTCCTCAACAGTTACTGAAGAATGTCCCAGGATATTTATTTATTTATTATTTATTAGTATAGTAGATTTCAAATAGCATGAGTTCACATGGTATTTTATTAGATTTCTCAATGCTTAATGTTCATTCCGATATAATAAAGGAATACTATGATAGAGTGAGGTTTCATGAAATATTGTGAGTACTATTTCAGAGTAATCAAATGGAATTTCACTAGATATTGGTAAAAAACCCTTGACCTTGACGACTCATCCTATGTGAAACAATGAAATAGAGTATAACATTGTTGTCACATTTAATTAGCGTAAGTGCTACCACTTTGCCATGTTTATGTGTTACCTATGTGTTACTTTTAAATAAATGTTTATTTCTATTAGACATACTGTTAGCATTGTAGGGTTTGTTTATTGAAATATTTATTTGCTTGCGACATAGTTAGCGTGCAATTGATTGTGTACGTGAGTTCCGCATGAACAGTGTTTGACAATTTCATTTGCACCCCATACCTAGTGGTACTTTAATATAAGTACCGGGGCGGCAGAGGCGGCTGAATCTCGCAAAATTTCAAAATACCAGGATCTCGGCACCCAATACCATCTCGTGCCGTTCGGCGTCGAGACCCTCAGTCCTTGGGGTCCCAATGCCCGGCTCCTCTTTAAAGAACTTTCAAAACGGCTCGTCTACTCCACCGGAGACCGAAGACCGGCTGGCAGCTTCCTCGCCCAGCGTATTAGTATCGCTATTCAGCGAGGAAATGCTGCCAGCATCTTTGGGACAATGCCACGTGGGCCCTTTTTAGACCTAATTTAAGTAGTTATTATTAATGTAGTTTTTAGTTAACTTTAATTTTATATAGAAGACTATACCTAGTTTATTTGTATATATAGTTAATAATATTATAGTACCTACCTACTTAGTCACTTTATCGTATCCTATTCAGGGTCGGCAACGCGCGAGTTATACCCCTAGTGTTGCAAGCGTCCATAGGCGGTAACCGCTTACCATCAGGCGGGCCGTATGCTTGTTTGCCACTAAAAACTAAGGAAATGCCAGGCCGATTTGAAAAAATAAAATTGCGTTAGATATAATTTAACATAGGTATTCTGGTCCTGGGCAAAACTGCACGGCATAAACTAGTTTCTCATGAATATCACAAATTTCATAGTCAATCGATTATATGTATAGATTACCTCTATAAGTATGTATTTGCGTGTGTATATAAAAATCCGGGTGTCTAGACTATGGCAGCAATTTAGTAATATGCACCTGTATCCACTTACTTTTATTGTGCGTAAAATATGTGATGACAACGGGGGCCAGCCGTTTATCCAATTAAGAACCCTCTTGTCATCTCATAAGGTCCATAGTTAGAGGTCAAGGTTATAAGGATTGGTAAGGAACAGGTTGGCTGGCTCCCGAAATACGATAATTAATCAGAAATGGCACAATTTTTCAACAATCATGAAAATTCGCAATTGACATTGCTAGAGACCCACTACACTAGCGCCTCTCGCGGATAATCCAAGACAGTTAGCCTTCATTGTACAGTGAATGGTGAGTGAATAGCGTGTAGTAGTGGACCCAAGAATCTTATACCGTAATATGGCTGTTTGTTGTTCCTAATTGAATACAATAAATAAAATAAAATATTTTTGATACCACTTGCTCGACAACGTCAAATTATATGTCATACAAATATATCCTAAAGAAAGTCATTAGAGCCCTGGGGTCTAGCCCGAAAATAATACTATGACCTGCAATATTTCATTATGGAGCTGGTAATATGACAGCGGTGCGCTGTTAAACTGTTTTACCCGTTTAAATTAAGAATGCGTCGTCTACACACATATCAATTGAATTGAGGTACAAACCTAATATAATCAGAATTATATTCATCATAAAACTGTGCGGTAATGTGAAGTAATAAAAACTTTTTAACAAAAAATAAACCACCGAAAAAACTGAAAAGCAAAAAATTTTTTTGAATATAACTTGAATTTTATAAGGTTTTGCAGTCGGGGACAAACCAATAACATAAGCTATTACGACAATACGACATTAAATGAAACCACGTAAAGTACTCATGTATACGATCAACTTTTACTATGGGACCGGGGGCTCTACCGCGTAACTTTGGTGTTATTGTGTTTTGGTGTGGTTTACTCGTGTGAGTGAACAATAAATCATCCCTATTTTCCCATCCTTAGGTAGGTATTTTTTATCCATATTTATATGGGACCACCTTCGAGGTATACCCTATCCAATAAAAAAAGAATTATCAAAATCGGACAACTCTGTCAAAAGTTATGCGCGATCATACATACAAAATAAAAAATATTCGCGTCGACTTGTGAACCTCCTCCGTTTTTTCGTCGGTTAAAAAGCACTATACTCTATTTCACATAAGATTAGTCGCCAAGGTCAAGGGTTTTCTACCAATAAGTGATGAAATTCCGTTTGATTACTCTGAAATAGTACTCACAATATTTAATGAAACCTCGCTCTATCATTATTCAATAAGTATTCCTTTATTATATCGAAATGAACATTAATCATTGATAAATCTAAAAAAATACCATGTGTCACCGAACTCCTGCTATTTGAAATCTACTGTAGTGCGTAATAAGCTGCATTAAGTAACTAAAAACGGTGCAATAAATGTCACTTTACGAGCAAGTATGTTGAAAAAAAACGAGCGATTGTATAGAATGTGAAACTCGCAAAGGGTATGAAAAGTAGAGTATTCACCTCAAGGATAAAGTCTGACTTCGTCTTGGGCGGCTCGAACCCCTCGCTTCACTCAGGACTCTACATAAACCCTTCGCTTCACCCGGGATTTAATTTTAAAATCTCTCGTTATGCTCGGGGTACAATATGCCGCCCGGGCCGTGACGTAGGACACTGTTTTATCATCATACCTAATCATTTTACAGTTACGGAAATTGTAGAGTCAATAGATAAATCGTTATTTTTCATTTCATTCTGACTCAATACACAATGAATTGTATAGAATTATAATTATAAATGAAGAGGTTGAGGTCGTTAACCCTTCACATGACAGGCAGGAGTGAATCAACAGTCTGCTAAACAATATATCGACTCAAGTATACATAAATATATAGGTATAAGGACAAAAAGGGTGAAGTTCACCGCATAACTTGATCCTGTGTCCAAATAGATGTTTCCGCTCTCCTTCTTCAATTTGTTTCTCATTGCAGAGTGTATCTGAATGAAATGTTGGCTTCACTATCTATCTATCACACATCTACATAAGAAATGCATTGCTGAGTATCAGTGATACCCCTGGTGTTGCAAGCGTCCATAGGCTACGGTAACTGCTTACCATCAGGCGGGCCGTATGCTTGTTTGCCACATTAGTGGTGTAAAAAAAAAACTTGTCGGAGCCTTCTCAGTTTAAGTGTATTCCGGTGATAGAGTCAAGTAACGTGTAACTGATTTATTTGGCGACAAAACTGAACAAATCTGTTTTGATTTTTAGTCCTGTCCTACTGGTAGGTATAGATATAATTTACCCTAAGTGCATTCGATTAACCTTTATGTTTTTAGGGCTCCGCCTATTTTTAAGCCTCCGTTGTTCGTACGTTGGTCTGTCTGTCAATAATTAATTGTAATTCATTTGTTGACCTTTAGGTTTCAGCAGTGCTATTCTGTAACGTTCATTTGCAATATCACTTCTGAATCCGCGGTGAGATATTCATGAGGTGTCATATTCTTAAAATGAGTGAGTTCGACACTAGCGCCACCGAGTGGTGACGGAACTGAGAAGAACTACGACAGGTGAGTATTTTGACGTTTTTCAATAGAATTTGGTATACTGAAACCTAATTCACCCGCCAACTCGAATGTCATATCGAATCACTCGTCTATCAAATTAAAAGTTGCTATTTTGTGAGCTGTTTTGAACTTCACTTTTCACTGCTTTATAATTCTAATATACTTAATTCTCCATAAATTAATCAGTTTAGATAATAGATAATAAGAATCAGATTATGTTATTCTTACTCCTTTATAATTAATCGCCTTTATTTGCTGTTCAAAAACATTATTTACAATCATTTTAAGTTAGTAATTTTTTTTAGTTACCGTAATTAGATAGACAGTTGCTATTTTCACATAATGTGTATTTCTATTGCCGCTATAATAACTAATAATATAAACGAAATAAAACTAAAAATCTCATCATCTTTACGGAACCCTTCGTGTGCGAGTCCAAGTTGGACGAAGGGTTACAAGTTAGGACATAGGTCAGACAAACTAGTCAGTACTTCCAGTATAATTTGAATGTACCTATTGAGTTGATAGCAGTACCTACTTGTATCATAATTATAAATGATAAAATATTATTTTATGTCTCGCAGTACTTCATATTGTTATGTTTATCCGGAACCTCTGATGTATTACTGTTGAAATGAGGTGGGCGTTAATAGCAGCGACACTGTTTCTAACCACTGCAGTTGTTATCATTTTATATGTTTTTGTTTATACTCTGAATAAATACAATAATTGGACTGTTTTACAAAAAACTTTAACCGACTTCATAGTACACTAAGAAGTAATCAAATCCTGATCTGATGACAATGGGACGAAACGGGAAGACAAAAAAAATAATTTTCCAAATCGGTTAATAAGTGAGGTAACAAACATAAAAAAAAAAAAAAAAACTTACAACCGAATTGAGAACCTCCTCCTTTTTTTGAAGTCAGTTAAAAAAATGATTTTTTATGTTTTAGTCGATCAACTAAATCATCAGACCCTCGAACCAGAGACCTTGTCAAGACGAATCAAAAGAGCCCAAATTCGATGGGGTTACCTCGTTTCATTACAGCGTTCCTATTGCCTACCGGCTCCATTATCAGATCAGCTCTATGTCATAATAATATTACATTGCTACTCATTTAACGTCCGTCCGTCAGTGGGCTCTATCGCTCTATCTCATGAATTGTAATAGGAAGACTCACGGTAGACTATTCAAATTTTTACAGAATGTGTAAGTATTTCTTTTTTTTTTATCCCACGAAGTCGGTAAGCAAGCGTACGGCCCGCCTGATGGTAAGAGGTTACAGTAGCCATATGAACGCTTGGACACACACGGGGCATCACTCACGCGTTACCGACACTTCCCCCTCCCCAATGTTCACTGGCGATCTTACTCACGCGCAGGAACACAACATAACGTTATTCGGCTGTGGTATTCTGTAAGGTGGAGGCACTTCCCCAGTCGAGCTGCCCTTTGAGGGAATAAACGTTAAGCACTACCTCTCTTATCTCTCTCTATTGCCGCTATAACAACAAACATAAACATACACACTTCACGGAAGCCTTCGTGAGCGAATCCGACTCGCACTTGACCGGTTTTTTAAAGTATTTGATATAAAAACAATACTATACAAATCGGAAAATACAGTACCACGATTTTTATGCGTCTACCTAAGAGGTCAATGAGAATGAAATAATCGATTAAGTATATTATGCATCTCTGTTTGTTAAGTAGGCATAGAAAGGGACAGGCGAACAGATAATGACATACTAATAATACTATCAATCATTATCAAACTAAGATATTTTTTTATTTTACGATGTCAGTTTTGTATTTTTAACCGACTTCAAAAAAAGGAGGTACGTATATCAATACGTATGTATGTTTTTTTTTTTTTTGAATGTTTGTTATCTCATAACTCCGTCATTTATGAACCGATTTGGAAAATTCTTTTTTTGTCTGGAAGGGTACACTTCCCGTTTGGTCCCATTGTCATCAGATCAGGATTTGATTAATTCTTCGTGTACTTTGAAGTCGGTTTAAGTTTTTTGTAAAACAGTCCAATTATTTGTCAACAAATCTAAGTACTAGCTGTCCCGCGCGATTTCACCCGCATTACCGAGGGATCGTATTTTTTCCGGGGATAAAAAGTATCCTATGTGTTAATCCAGAACATATTCTATCTGTGTGCCAAATTTCATCCAAATCCGTTCAGTAGTTTTTGCGTGAAAGGGTAACAAACATCCATACATACAAACATTAGCGTTTATAATATTAGTAAGGATAATCACTATTGCATTTTTTCCTTATACAGAAAATGGTATCATAAATAAAGCGATGGTAGCTCTTAGATAGTGACGTCGAATTCCGCAGCCAAGGTCGTGGGTTTGAAACCTACAATGAGCTTGGTCTTTCTGGAAAGAATCACATTATGGTTGCCAGGTAGAGATCACTTTTAGTGATAAGGCCGCCCATTGTAGCACTTTCATTATTATTTTTAAGTTTTGTTTGAATTTGTTTCTTTTCTTTTTGGTGTCAAAATTCAAAACTCAAAATCATTTATTCAAATAGACCTTCGCAGGCACTTATGAAAAGTCTGACTCTAATACTCTAATACCGGTTCGGAAGGTTGCATTTGCTGAGAAGAGCCGGCAATAAACTCAGCAATTACTCTTTTCAAAACAAGCTTAGATTCATTACATAATATTAACATTCTAATCGCACTGAAAACAATTGCGTAAACACTGAAACAATGGTATGACAATAAAGTATAATCTATGTATCTATCTATGAAGAAACCATAGCATGGTGGGTGATACAGAGTCTCACTCTACTCTGTAGAAGGTACTTGACTACCTGGTTAGCTGAAAACCCCCCAAGATGAAAATCTCTCGCCGGATCTGGGGCTCTACCGCGTAACTTTGGTGGCAATCGTAACGAACACCATTAAATATTTCATCCTGTTCCGGCAGTTAAAATACAATAAATAAAAAAAAAATTTTTTTTACTGTTTATAGGCCTGTGTGTTTGACCCCAATCTAACCATGGTAAGTGATGATGTTTGGCCTTTGGCCTACATAAAAAAAACAAATCAATATTGATAATAATGAAAAGTCACTTCTAACAATTTGTAAATAGATTTTTATATTTCTACGGATTCCTGTAAAATTGCATATGTGTCATACAAACTCATCAGCAATACAAACATATGTAGTGTGTTATAATATAACAATTTTCAATCCAGAATTGGCTGCAACAGACGGACGGACAGTTCAACGAATCCTGTACTGGTATAAGTTGGTTAGTACGGGTCTGTTATTCGTGAACGAGAGTCGTGCGCGTGAATTTTGTGGCGATCAAATCGTGTTTACAAAATAATAATTGTTGTTTACTTTTTGTTTTATTCAATTCGGATTTGGAACATATAAGGTGAGTTTGTTTATTAGATTATGTACCCTATGATTTAAACATTAGAATTGTCATTAGGTTAAAGGTAACTGAACCTATTAGTTTCAAGGAGCTGTGTCTCAGTATAGAAAGTTAGGTTTTGTGATATGTTTTTCTTGCCATTCCATTTTGCTTTTTGATCGTTATTTAAATAGGGTTTGTTTTGGATTTAATGAGTGAAAGTTTATGCCAAAGTCCTTTGTAAAATATTTATTTGGAAACACATTCGATTTTCTAAAATTATTTTTATTTCAAGGTTGCTTATATTAGTGAACTATTAGTAGTATTTTAGTTAATCGTTGCAATGGCTATATAAATAATTTGTTTTATTAATACTTTGTATAACGTCGACCTACAAAATAAACTTAAATAAACAAAACTTAAACCATGCTTAAACATATTAGTTTGTATCTATTTAGTTGGTTTTTAATAACAATTAAATTGATTTTTACTGTTCTAGTAAATATATAAAAGTAAAGTAATATATCTTACTTTACTTTTCAAAGAGAATAAAAAAAAATAAGAAAAAAAATACAGTCAACCCATTATTCATTTTATTGTCCGCGAACATTTTGTGCAAAAAAATCGGTAGGTACTTCGTGTATGTTATGTATAATGTTATGTGATACATTTGTACCTGTTTTTTTGTTTGTTTGTTTGTTTTTTTTTATTCCTGGCAACAGTGCAGCGTCTGCACAAAATTTAAGATCATTATTTTAATTTATGATCATTGATGACCATTGATCATTGACTTGAATAAATTGACATTTACTGCTTCATTTTATGCGACATTTTGTTGATTTAATTTGGAATACAATTTTGGGTTCGAATCCTACAATGAGCTTGAGCTTTCGGTGAAGGAAAACATCGTGAGAAAACCATAGCACGGTGGTAGGGTACCTTGTAGTACCCATCTGGCTGGCTACCACCCTCAAGTTGAAAATGTCGCCATGCCAACTATCGGTGTGTTCCGACAGCTGCACTTGAGAGCCAGTTCTAGGCTTTGTGTGTGCACCACCTTCAGCCACATCATCAGGCAAACACAGGCCTTTATTTCATTTGATTTCATTTCATTTCATTTCATTTCACGTTTGCCGTTGCGGAATAATCTATATCCATACTTAATTAATAATATAAAACTGAACTTCTACTGAGATTATACTTTTGAACGCCCCTATGACCAGGATCATTTGAAAAAAGATTTTTACGTTAGATAAAAGGCTATATTATAAAATTATTTAGCAGCAGCTAGTAGAGGTTTCAAACTACATAATAACTTTGAAAATTACATGTTATACCAGCAGTTTTCTGTTATTTTCCAAATATTAATTGGTCAAGAGGATAATTGGAAATTAATTGTTCTCTAAGCGTTATCAGTATATTACTGGGATTATGAATGTTACTAAACAATATTGATTAAATAGATAACAATACAGAGCGTTCGAAATGTTGGTTAAAAATTAACACACACGATTAGCTGATCGATTTTCTGACCGCAGAACTCTAGACCGCTCGCTGTTAGATCGGCGCCTAAGTAACTAAGTTTGTGTGTGTATATAATATTTTTTTCAACACACTCGCTCGTAAAGTGTCAATTATTGCAAATTTGAAGTCTGTTTTTTTCCTCGCAAGTGTGTTTAAAAATTTCGTATGACACTCGAGTGCATTGATTTATTACACTCTCGGCTCCCTTATCGCGTTCGCCTGGAGTGTTAATAATCTTTGCACACATGAAATGAAATGAAATGACATGTATCATAATGTACTATTTCAATACACGCGCTCCTAAAGTGACATTTATTGCACCGTTTTTAGTATCTTAATGCAGCTTATTAGGCACTAGTGCTTTTTACTTTACATTACCGCATAGTTTTATGATAGGAATAATCCTGATTATGATAAGTTTGTACCTCACTGCAAGTGATATGTGTGTAGACCAAGCATTCTTAATTTAAACGGGTAAAATAGTATGACAGCTCACGGCTGTCAAAAAAATAAATACTCGTGCGCCATATTTGTTAACGTTCTCATTGTGTGGTTGATTATTATCAAAAAATACAAGTCTGTTTTTTCCTCGCAAGTGTGTTGAAAAACGTCGTATGATATGCGCGTGCATTGATTATTTACCGCCTCGAGTGTTAATAATCAACTTTGTACACATGTATCAATGTATCATAATGTACTATTACGATTTAGCTCTGTAAGTGCTGAACACATTTTCATGATGAGGGTCTACGTATTCCAACTCAAAGTCAGAAACGAAACTCATTTATTAAGCTTAGACCCTGATAAAGAACTTATATGTAAACGTTAACAATTTAACTTATAGTTAGTTTTTCATCCTAGGAACGCGAGTATAATTAGTTAGTGTGAAGTAAATGAGTCAGATCATCAGATGCTAAATAACAAAATGCATTTTCCCTATGTCAGTCTTTACTGGAGTTAATCGAAAATATGCCTTGTGTTCTGCTTTCAACAAAGGTAATTTTGCTTTATTACTCGTTATTTTACGTCTTTAAGTACGTCAGGTGAATCCGCAGGGCGAAAGAAAACGTGAAAACTTTCCAATATCTCGTTACTCGCTCAAGTTAGAAAGGGACCGATGTATATGTGTAGGTACCTCTATTCATGTTATGCGCATGAGTGCAATGTTTCCTGTGATGTGTAATGTAAAAGTTGTTTTCTTTTTCAGTGTGTTTACTGTATCTACTTACTTATAGGTATAATATCCCACTTATATAAAGAATGTGAAAGTATGTATTATGTTGTTTAATCACGAAGTAATGGGTGACCGGATTAAGACAAAATTTGACAAAACTGTTAATTCTCTCGAGATCAGAGTTGGCAAGAAATTTTTAATATTACATCTTATAACATATTATTATCAATGTGTTTCTGTGTGTCTGTCAGCCCGTTAATTTGCTTATATTTCAATAAACAGCACGGATTTTGATGTGGTTTTCAAGCTATCTTGGGTTTCTAAAAGTTTTCAGGTTATTTTCATTTTACTGAGTACAAGGGCCCAAGTCTGCTATTACAATTATGTTCCAATGAACTTTGAGTGGTGTCTTAGTGGTATCAAAATTTTGACTTTTTACGGTTTTTGTACTCTACTAACACAATAGCGTCATTATGGCGCCATTATGACGCCATTTGAAAGTTCATTGGAACACAATTGTAATCGCAGATTTGGGACCCAGATAATTTGTAAATATATTGTAAACAATCTGACAAAAATTAGTTTTTTTTCAATTCATTTTGGACGTGGAAAGATAGGATAAGTACCTGCAGCACAGCCTTGATAAAGCGTGTTTCCTTCGATTGGTGTAATCCTGCTGATTTCGCTGAGGCGCCGGCCTAGCTCCACATCCAGGTCGAAAATTAGGGGTTAATATGCACTCACGAACGCGGGATTATTATTGTTTAAGTTTCGTTGTCCCAATTATTCGCAATTTGGGAACAAACGGGGTGCGCAAGCGTCGTTTTATATTTTTAAATTATTAGCACACGCGTAATGCGACCGTCCATTTCACTGTACTTAGAGCAAGAGGAGGAGGAGGAGTGCGGGGTACGGAAGCGGAAGGATGAGGGTTATGGATGTGTTGCCGTGAGTGATGTGAGTAATGTTTATATTAGTCGATTTTACTAAATGGCGTAAACAACTCCCCCGGCCTAGAGGTTTTCCTCTAGAAAAGAGAGTGAAAGAGAGCAAAGTAGGTATCTAAATGATAGAGTAGAGTTATGCGTTCTTAAATTAGAGAAAACTACAATCTAAATTAATGTTATATAATTATTGAAGAGGAAGAGGGCAAACTCTAACTACAGGCCGTATGTAACTACCAGTAGTAGTTCGAACCTTCAGCGTGCGAATAATGTTATCTTTCCCGCGATAAACTTCGTCTACAACTCCCAAAGGCCAACAAAGAGGATGCGCATTGTTATCCTTTATGACAACTACTGATCCTAGTTCTATCGGCTTAGAATGAGTGTTCCACTTCTCACGCTGCTGGAGGGAAGTAAGATATTCCTGGCTCCAGCGGCGCCAGAAGCTGTGAGTAATCTTATTTAGAAGCTGATAGCGACTTAAACGGTTATCTGGGATATTAGATACGTCCTCACAAGGCAAAAATTTAAGCGGCGTTACATTTAGAAAATGATTAGGAGTGAGAGCGGATACATCAGAAGGATCTGAGCTGAGTACACACAGAGGGCGACTGTTCAAGAGGCCCTCAATCTGTACTAAGACAGTATTAAATTCCTCGTAAGTAAGAATTTGTGTACCTACGACTTTATAGAAGTGCGTTTTCACACAGCGCACATTGGCCTCACATATTCCATTAAAATGAGGCCCATAAGGCGGGCTATGCTTAAATTGAATGCGTTGCTCAGCTAATTGTTGACCAATATAATTTTTATGAGAGTCAGAATCTAAAAGTGTATAAATATCACTAATCAGACGCTTAGCGCCTAGAAAATTGGTGCCTCCGTCGCTATAAATCATAGCGACGGGGCCTCTGCGACTAATAAAGCGCCTGAACGCCGCAAGAAAAAGCTCTGAACTCAAGTCTGTGACGAGTTCGAGGTGAAGAGCTTTAGTTGTCAGACAGACGAACAAACAGATATAAGCCTTTTGGCTTTTTACACCACGACGGCGAATGTGAGTTATGGAAAAAGGACCAGCGTAATCTACTGCGGTATAAACGAAAGCTTTAGCTTCGGATACACGAAATGAGGGTAAATCACCCATAAATGGATTAGGTGACTTGGGATTGAGTTTAAAGCAGATGTTGCATTGCTGGACTCTTTGACGCACTAGATTTCTAGCGGCAAGAATCCAGAACTTCTGGCGGAGAAGTGAGAGTAAAAGAGCGGGACCTGTATGTAGGTTAGCGAAATGAAAGTGATCAACAATTAGCTGTGTGAGGCGATCTTTAGCGGGGAGAATAATCGGGTGCTTTTGTCCATAATTGAGCTGAGAGTGAGTCAATCGACCACCGACGCGAAGTAAATTATCGGTATCGATAAAGGGGTTGAGTTTGAGTAAAGATTTACCAATGCGTTTATTACTTTTAATAGCGATTAAATCGTTAGCAAAATGTTTACTTTGAGCAAAGCGTATGACAAAAAGTTCTGCGAAATTTAAATCCGAAGGAGTAAGAAAACCAGTTGTGCGTAATATCTTAGCGAAGCGTAAAACATATGCAATAGCGCGTAATAATTTACTATAAGTTGAAATGCGATCTATTAAATTTTGAATAGGATGAATTTCATGAGTATCTGTAACTTCAGCCACAAAGGTGACAGTCTTTGCTTCTAAAAGTTCTTCATCTTTAGGTGAAATTTGAAATGGCTTGATAGGCCAGTCATTGAAAGGGCGTGAGACCCAATGCGGAGCGTGAAACCACAAATTTTGATTAAGCAAAAGCCTAGGCGTAACTGGGCGTGATATGATATCCGCGGGGTTTTCTTCGCCACTGACGTGATACCAATGATCCGCGCTGAGATTAGAATTAATCTCAGTGATTCTATTAGCGACAAAAGTATGGAACTTATACGCGGGCGAATGGATCCAAGTCAACGTGACTGTGGAGTCGGAAAATGCGATTATTGAGTTTACATGACATCTATTACCAATCGTGTCACGCACAGAAGCGATTAAGTTAGATAAGAGTAGCGCTGCACACAATTCAAGGCGCGCGAGTGAGACTTTCTTGAGTGGAGCGACTCGAGACTTTGAAGTAAGAAGGTTTACAACACCTGATGAGTTCTCAGAAGAACTAACTTTGATGTACACTGCGGCACCGTAACATTTTTCGCTGGCGTCAGCAAAACCAACCAGGGTCACGTGTACACCGGCGGTTATACCCACATGACGGGGAATTTTTAAATGAGTTAGTTCCGAGAGCTCATCATGAAATTGGTACCACTTCTGTTGTATAGAATCTGGGGCTGGTTGATCCCAGTCTAAATTGAGTTGCCAGCATTGCTGAATTAGAAGTTTCATAAAAGTTATTACGGGGCCTAAAAGGCCTAGTGGGTCGAATAAGCGCGCGGTCGCAGAGAGAATTGATCGTTTCGTGCATTCATCAATATTACTTGAGTCTACTTTGAAAAGAAAAACATCATCCTTAGGATGCCATTGCATACCTACAATTTTAGTGTTTACATCAGTTTCAGAATCAAAATTTATAAGTTGCGGACTTTTATGCGTATTTGGGATTTTATCTAATAATTCAGTGTCATTGGAAATCCACTTAACCAGTTTGAAACCCCCGGCCATGAACATGTCAACCATCTGACGGTAAGTCTGCTCGGCCTTTTCTATTCCGTCTATCGAGGAGACATAGTCGTCCATATACATGTGGTTTTCGGCTTCAAACGCGGCGATCGGATATTTATCGCGTTCGTCGGCAGCGAGTTGTCGCACAACACGCATAGCGAGATACGGTGAGCTTGAGACTCCAAAGGACACCCTATCAAATTGGTAAGTTTCAATAGTTGAGTTGGGATTGAATCTGAAAAGTATGCGTTGATAAGGTTGATGCGTAGGCGTTAATTTAACCTGAAAATACATTTTTTCTATGTCTGCGGACAATGCTACAGCAAAAATACGCAAATTTATTAAAAGATCAAATATGCTGCGTTGTAAGTTAGGACCGATATACAGTAAATCGTTAAGCGATTTACCGGACGTAGTTTTACTACTAGCGTCAAGAACAATGCGAGTTTTTGAGGTGACTTTGTCGGGACGATAAACAGCCCTATGTGGTATATAATAAGATACACCCGGAGAACAAGGATTCATAACTTTATGCAAATATCCTTGATCGATATAGTCTTGTATAGTGGTATTATATTCACTGCGTAAGTCGGGAGTTGATGTGAGTTTATCTTCTAAACGAATTAAGCGTCGTTTTGCGATAGCGTGAGAATCACCCAACTCAGATGGGTCCGATTTAAATGGGAGTGAGACAGTGTACCTACCACTACCATCCCGTGAAAATGTTGTCTGGAACACATGTTCACATGATTGATCATCGGGGCTGATATGTTTCTTATCAGGGACACTCTCAAGTTCCCAAAAACGCTGCGTGAGCGTTTCCAATGAATTGTCCTCTTTTATGTTACAAAAAAATGATTTATGTGCACATGAGTTTGATAAGTTGCACTCGGCCCGTCCCATCGCGATGTAACCAAGTGTAGTACTTACACCAACTACAGAAGAGCTAGGCGAGCACACCTTATCACCACCGAGTAATAATGGGAATAACTCATTGCCTAGTAGACAATCCACACTACCGGGTTTATAATAATCGTCATCTGCCATGGGTAAATCGTGTAAATGCGTTAATGAGGTTAAATCTATAAGAGCGTTTGGCAAATGATCGGTAATATTATCGATTACGCGAGCGTTAATTGTATATTTACAACGCGAGTCAAACCGAGAGTAAATTGTGAAAGTAGCGCAACCAAAAGAAAAGCTTTCCGAGCAACCAATCCCCTTTATGGTGGATGAGGTCGGAGTGATTTTTAAATTAAGGCGATCACAACAATCCTTCGTTATGAAATGACTCATTGAGCCAGTGTCTAAAAATACGCGTAGTCTATATTGACGTCCCACATCGCTATAAGAAAGTACAGACGCGGTCGGTAACAAAACAGTAGTATTTTTACTATTATAATGCGGCGGTGTAACTGCTGAATACGAAAGATTGTTAGAATGAGGCGCTTGCCCGTACGTATTGCTAGGATGCGTTGATATAGGTGTATCGCGAGTATGTATAGCGCGCTGCGGCTCGGACTCGGCAGCGGCGGCGGACAGCGGCAGCGGCGCGCGCGGTGGCGGCGGCGCGAGTCGCGACGGTGGCAGCGCGGGCGGGTGCGCACGGTCGCGGTCGGCGCGGTCGCTAACAGCGAGTTGCGGGGCGGGAGTCAGCTGTTGTCGCGACTGTGTATGTCGCTGCGAGATTGATGAATGCGACTGATCACTATTTTGATTTAAATAATTGTTACTGTTTGTATAATTAGAGTTATAATTTTGTGTGTTATAGCTGTCGATGTGTACGAGAGTGTGATGCTTGCGTTGACAAACAGCGCAGCGGTTTTGCGATCTACAATCTTTAATGTTGTGAAAACCCAGACAATTTTTACAAAAGTTGTATTTTATTACTAATGAATTACGTGTGTGTGCGTCTTGTGATAAGAAGTGAGTGCATTTAAAAAGTGCGTGTGAGGGTTGATTATTACAAATAGTACAAATGCGCGATGAGTGTGCGGGTGTCAATGACCTTTGAGTATGCGTAGTTATATTTTGATTGTTTAGCGAGTGCGAGTTTTGCGTGAATGGACGAATGTTGTCAGTTTGTATGACAAAAGATTGAGTGGGTTTTGCGTTTTTAGAGTTAGATGCGTAATTATTTTTATTTGTACTAATTGCGGGTTTTGTGTTTGAGCAAATGCGTAAAGAGTGAATTTTATTTTGTTCTTTAATAAATTGCCTGAGTTGATCGAATTTCGGTATTTTGACATTCCTATAGGTTTGTTCAAATAGTGTGAGAGTTTCTCTGTCTAATTTAGAGAGTGCAATATGCGTGATAACAAAGTCTGCAAGGTCATCAATCTCTAAGCGGCGCAATGCAGCCTCTGCTGAACAGAACTGTTCTATGAATGCGTCAGAAGACTGTGACTTGAAATGCAACATTTGTTCTATATACGTAGATGCCTGTACGCGTACATCGTGATACTTTTCGATAAGACCGTTCCAAATAATGTTATAATTTTCGCCAGTAGGCGGGATACCAGAACAGACGGTTAAAGCCTTGCCTGAGAGTTTACCTATGAGATATTGTGCCTTATCTGCTACAGTAAGATTAGAGTTGTCATGAATGAGGCTTTTAAAATTTTGATAAAACACAGGCCATTTATTAGGTGTTCCATCAAATGAAGCTAATTCAAGCGGGGGTAATTTCCTATTGAGTTTAAATTTATTCTCCGAATTAGCCTTTAGTTGAGTAAGCGAAGTTTCTACTGATTTAATATTACAATATATATCATCAAAAGCGCTGACTACGGCATAGCTAGGCTTAATTTCATCATCCTGTTCCATGTACAAAAGATTTAATTTATCAACATTTTCAATAAATTCAGATCTAGTTTTCTCTAAAGATTGAAGGCGAGCAAGGAATTTTAGTTCACTATTAGGCGATTCCGACACTTTGAGGCTGAGATCGTGAAGTTCTTGCACTCTTTGAAATAAATTATCTTTTTTCGACTCTAATAAACCAATTTTGCGTTGCAATTCCCTTTTCGCCATATTGATAAATATATGTGCAAGTCAATATGCACGCTAAACGTATTAGAATAAGGGCGAGTATCGCCTGAAGTGAACACGGAAGTCAAAGCGATGCGCTTGCCTAGCAAAAAAATGGCTACCTATTCACAAGATTTAATGAGAATGCGCGTGGACACAAAATAGATAATTAGTAAAATTTGAGTATTTTACATGAAAAACCTATGTAATGCGGGGGGACTACCATATAAACTACTTATATATGTGTCGCAAAGCGTTTCTATGTAAGATTATCGAGAAATAAGCGTTTCTTTGTAATAAAATGGAGGGCGAATTTAATAAAATATTTAATTATGAGTTGGCGTGTAATGTGTAATTTAGAGGGAATAGGTAATTCGGTTCGGTGAAGGACCACAACTTGGACGTGGAAAGATAGGATAAGTACCTGCAGCACAGCCTTGATAAAGCGTGTTTCCTTCGATTGGTGTAATCCTGCTGATTTCGCTGAGGCGCCGGCCTAGCTCCACATCCAGGTCGAAAATTAGGGGTTAATATGCACTCACGAACGCGGGATTATTATTGTTTAAGTTTCGTTGTCCCAATTATTCGCAATTTGGGAACAAACGGGGTGCGCAAGCGTCGTTTTATATTTTTAAATTATTAGCACACGCGTAATGCGACCGTCCATTTCACTGTACTTAGAGCAAGAGGAGGAGGAGGAGTGCGGGGTACGGAAGCGGAAGGATGAGGGTTATGGATGTGTTGCCGTGAGTGATGTGAGTAATGTTTATATTAGTCGATTTTACTAAATGGCGTAAACACATTTCAATTAAATTTTTCAAATCATTTTTCATTTTTCCAAGCTCACTAAGTAACACTTCTTTGGGCTCTACATTATCATCATAAACAGCTTAAAGGTCTTGACCCCACTGATGGAGCAAGAAGGGCTCAACGCCATAGTCGCCCTTGTGCGCCCTTCGTGTATTGGCAGATTCAATATTTCCCTGGCATATTTTTATACCGAAACCGAACCGTAATTAATGAAACCGGTTTGAATAGGGGTTGAGAAGAGTGGCTGTGCTGGCAGCGGAAGAGACAAACAGCAGAGTCATTGTGGACTACACCGCCACGTCTTCGCACTCTGCTAGTACATCACCTCCTGCTTCGATCTTCTGTATCCTTCTCTGGTAGTCAGGTTGCACTGAATTTTGGAACATGAGAATCCGTTATGCCCGTCTCTCAAATGCATGGCACTCAGGCTACCTCACGTTGTTTCACTTTACCAAATACAGTTGGATAAAAGTAAGCTGTTATCGTCGACAATAGCACGTCGCAAAGTTGCGTACGTAACTATTGCATTCATGACAATTAGGTAGGTAGCTATAATCAGCTATAATCAAGGAAACGCATGTTACGCGACGGCATTACCGGTATTACAGTATTACAGCAGGCGTTATGTGACGTCACTTAAGTGTAGGTGACATAGTAAGGAACACTGATAAAATGGATTCAGTATAGGATTCTGGGGGGCGTTTCAAAACCTTTGTCAAAAACTAAACTGATTTTATTCTTCTGTCAAATGCGATTTTTTCTTCATATTCTGAAGTTTTTTGACACCAACACGAATCAGGCTGAGTCATTGGTACAGGACAAGGTTCGATACAGACTTAACCTTGCATTAGTAAATGAAAAGAAATAAGTATAAGTTCTTTTAAAGTCAAAGTAAAGTCCTATCTGCGAGTCAGTTATTTTTCCATAACACTTTATTACGACGTCACTCTACAGTACAATATCCGTCCTCCCAATCAAACTAGAACCGTCTAAGAAGACCCCAGGCATGTCCACTAGATAGCGTTATAACAAAAAATCCGAGTAAAATTTATAACTGGATTAGTTCACACCTTTATAACAAAATTGATTAAAAAAACTTTATACACCTCAGTAAATTTAAATTAAAAAAGAGATTCAATTGGCTGCTTGAACTATATAGATTATTCAGGAATTAAAAACTTATTTCCCTAGATTGTTATTTCTGTTTTACCTATTTCATTAATTATTTTTATTTCTTACAAAGTCAGTCTATTTTCTGGTACTCTCTGTCGGCTAACATACACAACCACAACACATCCATAAACCCAAATATATTACACACACCCTCACACTATCACACCACACAATATACTTAATTTCTACTAATTTTATAACAAATTTTACAAGATTGTACCCCTTGTACTAAATTTAAAATGCTGTTCTGAGGATCGCTCTCCCCCATATTACAGATTTATTTCTAGCTTGGGAGAAGAAGCCTCATCAAATGTAGGAATTAATTAATACCTTTTTAATTAATTAATTAAATTGTACATCTCAAAATTGTGGTAGGCTTGTATAAATAAATAAAAAAAAAATATTTTAAAGGGTAGTTGTAGGTACGTTGAAGTGTTGAACTACATATTCATAAAAAATCCGACTCAAAATTTAAACGCTATCGCGTCCTGAATCATGTACTGAATCCATGGTATCAGTGTTAGTTCGCGATACGACTTACGGGGATGTTACTAGTGAACTTCTAATTTTGATATAAAAATCCAACGGTATAAAATATACCGTCGGGTTTTTTGTTATCAAAATTAGAAGTTCTATAAAAGGTAATGGAAGACTTTATTATATGATAATTAACATGGCATTGTTAGGTCCGTTGCGGTGGGTGACCTATGTTTCTATCCAAAACACCCATAAATATAGCAATTTACGATGTATTGCTAACCGGGTTGGAAGTCAGCGGTTTAACTGATAAGAATTAGCAAGAAATTCAGCTAATTAATATTTTTGGTCAATCTGACTGATACTGTTATTGACTAGGGAAACTGTGTGCATAATTTCAAGTTTCTAGCTGTGGTTTGAGCTGTGTATAGCTGTATTTTATATTTATAGACTAGTTGCTCGTGCATGGCGTTACCCGGATGAAATATCCGACTTCTCCGGTGAATTATGCAAAAAAATCTTTCCCTTTTACTGACAAATACGATAAAAAAGAAGCCAAATCGGTCAAGCTATTCTCAAGTGATGTTTCTTCATACATTTGGCATTTTTTTATATATATGCATAGACTAGCTGTCCCCTGCGGTTTCACCCACGTTCCTGGAATATGACACTCTGGGATAATGTAGCTTCCTATTAGTTTTTTTTAAATTAATTGGGCTTTCGTTTGGCCTCTGACCCGCCCATAACGGGCGATGACGAAGCCTAAGATGGAACACGCTTACACAGAGGAAATCTATTCACTCTGGCCTTGAAAATTCCTAGATTGTAAGAGTAGTGAAAGTATTTCCAAAGAATAGCGTGTTTAAACAGACATAAAAACTCTTCCGCTTTATTATATTAGTATACTTATGTGTTATAGACAGATAGATTAGCTTATTATTATCATTTTAATCCGTTGACTGTTCCAAGATCCGCACGGGCAGCATAACAATAGTAAGACATTGCTATTTTTTTATGAGGTTCAAAACCTCTCGAAGATAATTTTACTACAGACATTATTTACAACTAACCCGAATATTCAAACGTATCGCTATCTTGTATTTGACATAGTGTTGAGCTGATAATGCGCGCGCGCAGCTCGCTCGGTGAGTGTCGCAAGCGCAGTCTAGTGAATCATTAATTGAAGGCCCGCTGAGGCCGACTACATTCACACATCTGCAACTTTATGGCTTATTCCACTTTTCCCCGTTGGATGATCCCCATTGATGGGGATTAGTGAACTTTTTGTTCACTATTCCCCGTTGACCCAAATTTTTTATTTAATGGGGATAAGTGAACTAAAACGTTCAATAATCCCCATTAGGTAGGTACGTTAAAAATATAAAATATATGAATCATGTTACATTTATTAATTAAAAATATAACTTTCTTATACCTAATAAAATCACAGATTGTACAATTATTAATTTAAAATAAAAAATATAACTTTCTTATACCTAGTAAAATCACAGATTGTACAATTATTAATTTAAAATAAAAAATATAACTTTCTTATACCTAATAAAGTCACAGATTGTTACAATCATTAATTTAAAATTGTAGCATGAAAATATTTCTTTCTTATACCTTGTAAAATCAAAGATTACAATCACTTCTAGAGGCGCGCGCGCAAGGCGGTGGCGGAGCGGGGTGCGAGTTAGCTCGTATGTGATTGGTCGACCCATCTTTTGTTTTTGTTTCGTAGTCGTTAAGGGTTAGTAGTGTGTAGTGTAGTTCAAGCGTGCAGTTCTTATCAGTTCGCAGTTATTAGTTTAATATAGGAATAAATAAAAGAAATGGCTGGTAGTTCAACTGACGTTTGTTTAGAGTACGTTAAAAAAGGTAAAGCTACCATACTTCTCCGGGCCGGACATCAATACAGTAAAAAATGCAAATATAAAAATGGTGGAGTTTTGTGGGAGTGTACCACAAGAAAACAAAGTAAATGTGCCGGATCCATCACTGTCATGGTAAGTTACTTATTATATTTTGTGATTAATAATGACAATAATAACTCAGGTTATGTGTGTTATCAATATCACGTTTATCAATATCAAAATTTAAAAATCAACGTTAAAGTTTAAACACTGTTTCTGTCATGGCGGCACGTGTGACGTCATTCTTTTGTCAAACAAGTCTATTACACCTAGTGTAAAAGAGTGTAGCTGAAGTGAATTGTATATATTTAATTATTATTACATATTTTAGTTAAGCATAAAGTGAAATATGTTTTGTTGAACTATTCTGATAGGATAACAACAATTTGTTATAAGTTTTAAAGGTTGTTAAATAGCCTATTTAATTTTGTATTCTATGTAAGTGCAATATTGTTTACTTAAAAAATAATGTAAAGTAATTAATTATTATTACTTAATTTTACAGGACAATCAAGTTGTAGCTGAGAAACGACACAATGTTTGTGAACCTGATTTTGCGCGGAATGAAGTTACCTTGAGGTTATTCAAACTAAAAACTACACTTGCGGATCCAGAAGCACCTGCTATTCCCACTGCTTACAACGCGGCTGTGAGCTCACTAAAAGATACCGGAATTGACAAAATAAAAGAATTCCCTGCCCTGAAGTCTATCAAAACAACATTATATAAACACAGAAATGCAGCATTTGAAGTAAGTAAAATTGAGTTCAAAAATGTTGAAGAAGTTAAAGTACCTCCAGCTCATCAGGAATTTATTTTAGCAGACTACAATGACAGTGGTATCCGTGTAATAGCTTTTTGCTCTGAATTTGCCCGACATCAAATGAAAAATTTGAAGATGTTCTTGGGTGATGGAACGTTTTGGATCTGTCCATCTCCCTTTTACCAACTCTACACCATTCATGGGGATTTGGGCAGTACAGAAAAACACATAAACATTGTGCCACTTGTTTATGCCCTCATGAGCCATAAAAATCAACAAACATATGAAATTTTATTTAGTATGCTAAAATCTGCATTACCTGATTGGAATCCAGAAATATTTAAATGTGACTATGAAGTGGCTCCGATGAACGCAATGCGAAATGTTTTTGTAAATATATCTATTAGCGGCTGTTATTTCCATTTCACCCAGGCAATATGGAAGAAAGGAAAACAACTCAAACTAACAAAAGATAAATTAACCAGAAGACAAGTTGCACTTAGCACTGCTTTGGCTTTGTTACCATCAGATAAAATCATTGCGGGTTGGTATTATGTTGCCTCTCAAAGCCCTGATGATGATAATAGCAAGGAGTTTAGAAATTACATGCTCAGACAATGGCTACAAGATGATTTTATTAAAACGTGGTGTGTATTTGGACAGACTCATCGCACTACGAATTTAGTCGAAGCATGGAATAATAAAATAAAAAAGCGTGTGAAAATAAAGAAACCCAACATTATGAAGCTCCTCACAGCGTTGGCTGAAGATGCATCGTATTACGAAGTTCTTGCATTGGGGGTTTCTGAAAATAAAGGTATAGCGGAAAAAACAAAAAAAAGCATCAATCGCGATAATTATATACAGGAGGTCCAAATGGAACTCATTAATAATGAAATTACGATTGGGCACTGTTTAGAAAAACTTAAGTGAGTGTAATCTTTGATTTTTCAAGGTATAAGAAAGTTAAATTTTTTATTTTAAATTAATAATTGTACAATCTGTGATTTTACAAGGTATAAGAAAGAAATATTTTCATGCTACAATTTTAAATTAATGATTGTAACAATCTGTGACTTTATTAGGTATAAGAAAGTTATATTTTTTATTATAAATTAATAATTGTACAATCTGTGATTTTACTAGGTATAAGAAAGTTAAATTTTTTATTTTAAATTAATAATTGTACAATCTGTGATTTTACAAGGTATAAGAAAGAAATATTTTCATGCTACAATTTTAAATTAATGATTGTAACAATCTGTGACTTTATTAGGTATAAGAAAGTTATATTTTTTATTTTAAATTAATAATTGTACAATCTGTGATTTTACTAGGTATAAGAAAGGTATATTTTTTATTTTAAATTAATAATTGTACAATCTGTGATTTTATTAGGTATAAGAAAGTTATATTTTTAATTAATAAATGTAACATGATTCATATATTTTATTTTTTTAACGTACCTACCTAATGGGGATTATTGAACGTTTTAGTTCACTTATCCCCATTAAATAAAAATTTTGGGTCAACGGGGAATAGTGAACAAAAAGTTCACTAATCCCCATCAATGGGGATCATCCAACGGGGAAAAGTGGAATAAGCCAACTTTATCAATGCTCCGAATTAGACACTAGCTTCCGTCCCGCGGATTTGCTCGAGGTATCAGGTATATATGTGTGCCAAATTACATCTAAATCCCATCAGTCGTTTATGCATGATAGAGTCACAAATATCTAAACATCCTTTCACATAAATGTTACACGTAGGTTTTTTAAACAACAAAATTTATCTATGATAGATCAATATTTATCTTAGATTTATCTATGTGCCAGGTTTCATTAAAATCCGATCACTCATTACGACATGATGTTTTGATTTTGGAATCGGACGGAACTAGAATACCTACTTCAGGGGGCCTACCACAAGCTCTTAAAACAAGGTTAAAATAACCTTATTTTGCGTTTTCGTACCATGACATCCTTAAAAATAAGCTTATTATAGGCATAAAACAATATTGTTTTCTTAGCAGGTTTGATGACGTCACCTCTAATCGTTCATTCAAATCGTACCATGATGTGTCTTTTGACAACTAGCATTATGGTTTTTATGTCAATTGCATATATCAATCAAAATATAACACAATATACGCGATGAATTATCCAAATTTATGATAAAAATATCTATTATTATAGTGATATAAAGTCAGTAGATCGTATTTATTTAACTTATCGAATGAATTGTGTATCTCTAGCCTTCTAGCTTTTGCCATCTAGCATTTCTAGATGGCAAATGAACTATTTGTGTTTTTGGAAGCAAATACCAAAGAAGCCAATAATAGATACACGAAAGCGACGTGGTAGGTGCATCTATGCTACGTGAGGAATCAACACTTTCGCATGCAATGGACCAAAATGCCATTTGCTATCGAAACCACCGTATGGGTTTGAAGCTCACCGAGTGGCTCGCATATTGTCACCAAAATTATCGAGGCCTCGGGCGGGGAGCTTTTTCCGCCAACGCATTAGCTTGGCTAGCCTGTTGGGAACCTTGCCGATAATCTACGACAGCATAGAGGAAAATTTATATACGAGTGCTAGTGCTAGATTGTATTTCATTTATTTGTTGTAAATATTTAATATCGTATAGATTAAGCTTTACTGTGATTGTACTGTATTCATAAACGTTTATATACCTAAATACACATAATGTTTCATTGTATGACCTGCAACTACAGTAGCATTCCTGACAAAAGGTAATAAATAAAAATATGTGTTGATTCCTGTGGTAAATTCTTTATTCATATAATTTAAAGACAATAGGTACCTGCCTAGACTATAGGTATTAAGACTGAAGTGCCATACATAAATATAAACCTACCTAGGTATATATTTATGTATGAACTTTGTCTCAGTTTTTGTAATGACCAAGAAGTGCTCCATTGCTTTGCTAGTTGAGGATTAGGTACCTATTTCTCTCCAGCACATTTCTTAGAGTAGTTACTTTGAATTCCGGCGAATTCTTCACTGCAAAATGAATAAAATAATACTTGAATTACTTCTGTTTGTAACCATGCCATATTAAATTTCATTCACTGAATATCACTATTGAACGGCGGCCCCTTGCCTTGTTTTCATATTGACCTAAGTAATATTAATTCAAGTAATATAAAAGTCGATATACATAAAATAAATATTTGCATTATTTCAAAATATGTAGTGCAACAGGGCACATTGAGTTTCAAAATTCGTGCGTCACAATTGACAAGTATTTTTTTTTGTCCCGTTCCATCCTATAGGGCCATCATCTTCTCCCACAAAATAACCTTATTGCCAGACTGTTTTGTTTTCACCTTATAATAATATTACTTTGATTCGTACCATGAGCTCAATCGTTCAACATTGATATAACATTGCTAAGTGCCGAGAAAGAATGAATGATTTGTAAGAATTTGTCTATGGCTTGCTACAACCTGATAAAAGATAAAAAGAAATAACGATATATTAACTGTATAGTGCCATTTCTTTCACACGTTGGACCGAAATGATTTGAGGTTCTTCATCTTTTAGCAAAGTATTAAATTAAACTAATTGTAAAGTATAAGTAACTAAAAGAATAAAATATTTTCGAGTAATTTCTATAAAATGCATACAAATATTTTAAAATGTTATTATGAAGAGTAAGGAAATTAATTGAAAAAATATATAGACTGCCGACTCTAGATTATCAAATGAAATGAATCGGAACAAAATATTTACCTGTCATTCTTGTCATACTCAAATGTCTAATAAAGATATCTTGAAGATATCCAAGATATTTAGTTATTAAATATATTTGTTTATGTAATTAAATAACAAACAAAGTGCAATCAATATGGATACATCTTAATAGTATATTCGGCAGTAATATTCAGTGCATGCAATTTAAGATGTCATGGTTATAAACATTTGTAAGTTGCACAAATGTTGCAATTCATTTTGTAGAGTTGTAGCCGAAGAGTTCGCCAGAGATCCAGTCAGCAGGTAGAAATGGTTAAATACAAACAGACCAAAAATACCGCCTTCAATCGATATCTACAAGCAAAGGAGTACTCTCAAAAAAGTGTACGTAGAGATGGAGAGGCTGGTCTAAAGTGAAGTCTAAGTACCTATAAACGCTGAAATAAAGTTTGAATCTGTATCTGCAAGATTGTTTAATGCCATACTTATATTGTGTATAATTATCTTACTCTCATTAAACTTATGTGAATAAAGAATGTAGGTACATAATACTTTCGTGTTTTTATTCATTGTGTTATTGACGGGAATCCTACTGTAGTTGCAGGTCTTGGAATTAAACATATTATGTGTATGTAGGTATATAAATATTTGCCGCTGTTGTCGATCATCGACAAGGTTCCAGGTTCAAGCTCGTTATTGGCAGTGTTTCCTCTTTGGATAGCCAAGCTAATGCGTTGTCACAAAAAGCTCCCCACCAACCGGTTTTCCGGTTTTGATGATAATGTGTGAGCAAATCAGCGAGCTTCAGACCCCCACGGTTCTATCCACAGCCACAAAGGCTACAGAAAGTTAGGTCCAATGGATGCGTATTTTAGAATTTCCCGCACGGTTGCATCTGCTCTGCAACATTATAGCAGATTGTTGTGAGTTGAGTTTTCAATACAAATATATAATACTTAATTAATATTTTACTACATTAGATGGTTAAAATGATTATCTTTATAGATTATTATAAGTCTGTCGTCTGTCCGTCTGTTGACAATAATATATTCCATCCAGGCTAATGTAGGTTACGACCAATTTTAGAAAATTTGCCAGAGAATCTAGGTAGTTTGGATTCCAGGAACACAGGGACTACTCTGTGTACTAACACTGCAGGAACTTTATGGATTAATCTGGGGTTATTCGATGTACGTTGGTTTTAATGAAAACAGGATATTAATAGTGGGTGGTACCTAAATGAAAAATCACTAAATATATAAACACGCTTTACACGCTTTACATTTAAAGCTCCGTTTCATCTAAATAAATCTAAGGCTAAGGGTCGAGGGATCGATATTACTAACGTAGATGCATAGTTGTGTAGTGAACGACAAGTGCAATTAAAAACTTTATAAACAATCGGATGACAATCGGTTATATTATTTTGGGATGATACCTAATCTCGCAATCCCGATATATTCATTCTATAAGTAAATAAATTCGATATAATTACTTTATATGACACTATAATAGATTTTTATAATATAAATTTGGAAAACAATGTTATTTCCAGCTTGTAAATACAACGTATATAAGATTGCTAAATTTGACATTAAAACAATAATGTTAATTGTCAAAAGCTTATAAAAAATAGCTCATGGTACGAATTGAATGAACCATTATGGTAAATAAACAAGGTTGTTTTCATGCATAAAATAAGCTTGTTTTAGGGACATCATGGTACGAAAAGAAGAATAAGGTTGTTTGAAAGAGCGAGAGAGTATGGATGAGTGACAGAGATGAGAATTGTTAAGAGAGAGAAAGTTGCTTAGGCCCATAGCGTTATTTCTTTTCATCTTTAGTGAGCCCATAGACAAATTCTCAAAAATCATTCATTCTTAGCAGGAATCACAGACTACCCGGACTCCACTCTCGCTATTACAAAACTGAGGCACCGTAATGGCGGCGGCTGTTTATGTGTGATTCAATTTAGGGTTGCCATGTTAGGCTAAATTTACCTATATTTTATTATATTATACTAAGACTAATATGTAACGGTAGACAAGTCTAAATGAAAATTAAGTAACGATGGGTGATTGTAGCAAAAAAAATAATCGAAAGAATCGACAATTGTAAAACTCTACATTCGATTGTCGATTCATTCGTTCTAACGAATAAACAATCGAATAACAATCGACCTTTCGAATGAAAATTGACCCACGCAACGCAGGTTGTAATAGTATGCACAATCGACGGGTGAGCGCGGGGACAAATAGATTAATTCATTCGGCGGACGGACAGCCAGCGCACGGCATAGGACATGCGCGGTGCCGCACGAAGCGTATTATGAACAATCGAAAGATGTCGATTGTTATTCGAATGATTCGAATAAATTGGCCAATCGAATAATTCGATTGTTTTTAGTAACAATCGCCCATCGCTAAAAAGTAAGTGTAAATGTAGGCAGAATATACCGTACTAATTTAAATTGTGAATGGTGGCCAAATCTCGCTATGAAAATATCCTAACTAATATTATACACAAGCGGATATGAGTTTGTTTGTATTTTTTTTTGTTATGCTTTCACGCTTCAACTACTCAACCGATCGCTATAAAAGGGGTTCGAAGATTTGTGTTCAGAGCCTGGCATACTCATCAGGAACCGTTTTGTTTTTTTTTTAATAACGTCACTCAACCCAACCTTTATACATCGATTAAGGACACTCATACGAATATAAAAATAATGGCGTGCCTATGTCCTTAAACATCACGTTACATAGTTATTTGCAAAAAAGATCGATGTTTCAATAACCATGACAAATTAATCATTAAATGTTTTTACGCATTCTATGGTGCTAGAATAGCTATATTGGTTTATTTCTACAAAAAATTACTGATATATCAGCATAAAATATGTAAAGCAGATTTCCGTAATAGTATTCTATTAATAAATAAATATTCTGGGACATTCCTCACACACATTTTAAATACAATAAGATATACAATATTTACAACCTACGCGGTAAAATAAAGAATACCTACACAATAAACTATGGCTAAGTTGTACTTTGACGTTACATTATTAGAAGGCTCTACACAAAGTTTAAAATTACGGAAAAAACTGGTTTACGAAAAAAAATCAAAATCGTGAAAATCTATGCAATATTTTGCCACTAAGTATAAAGTAATGTTTCGTTTTATGTAAGCAACCAATGAGTATATAATCAACAAACACAAAAAATTTATACTATATTCTATCTAACTTCATTGGTAATAAATAATAATAATAATAAATAAATATCCTCCACCACCTGCGGCGCTTAAGGTGAATCTTAACCAACTGCGCCAACTAGCCCGTCAAAAACTTAAAAATATTCATACTTATTTACATAGATATTTTTCTATGTTATTGAATAGAATGCCACAAGAAGAATAGGTAAAGTATAAATAAATATCCTAAATAGGTTAAGTTTGAACTTTGGTAATACCGTGCGCGAGCCAAGCGAGCGTAGCGAGCGGTGCCGCGGGAGCGGCGGCCGGGGGTTAGTTACAAATTTATGCACTATAAATAGGACCACCCTTTCCCCTCACCCGACAAAATAAAAATAATAGTATCTAAAAAAAAGGGGGGTGCGCAACTTTTCTTTCACAGTGGGGGTTCTACACCGACCCCCTCCCTATTCACCCCCCCCTTCCGCCCCTTAAATCGACGAACTTCAAAGTACATTCCTACCTAAACTATTGTTTGATTATTTTAGGGCTCCATCGAATAATCCGCTTTCTAAAAGTGGTCCGTTCGCCAAAAAAATTTGAGAACCACTGATATAAAGAATGTGTACTAGTCGCGAAAGTATGAAATCAATTTATAATAAAATACGTATTAATGATAACCATAAAATATAAAATTCCCATATTTCGGGTAATTTACAAAAGTGTATATTGGCAACACTGGCTTTGTCATTAATTCTTTTGTACTGGTGAATGAATATTTGTTTTGATGTATAAAATCGGGAAATAAGTGATTGAATTATTAATTTAACTGTGAAACGTGATTCCTGGTATTTTTTTCCTCAGGTCTCTACGGTTTTTACACCATTTCACTACACAAGAGATGCTATATTTTAATATTTTACGGCACCGCAAACGTATTGACTCTGTTGACGTTTATCCGCGTAATGGCCGACTAGTGTGTGAATGTGTGCGTGCCGGCTTGTACGTACAGCGAGGTGGCCGACTCTCAGCGACACAGTTTTTTGTTAGTAAGGATACATCCGAAGTTTTATAACATCCTTGGCAGGAATATAACAATAGTGTTTGGTAGAGGTCATGGTACGAATATAAATAAGGTTATTATATGCTGGAAACAAAACAGTATTGCAATAAGGTTGTTTTGTAAAAGATGGGGGTAGGCCCCCAGGCTTGATGCACATCTACAGGGTGTTTTTTGAGGTCCCTGCGAGAGCTGCTCTACCTCTTCAAACTTTACGCAGGATAAAACCATGGTCAAGGAAAATATAAAATAATATTTTGGATAACTTCTAGCAACTTGTGAGCAAGATTGTCACAAATAATTTTGTTCATATTGTGACGTAGAAGCAGAATTTCGAAAATTTTTTTTTTTTTGAAAAATTCAATATATGCGAATATACAAATTTTTGTAAATAAATTTAATGGCATTTTTATTTTCTTCAAAATTCAGCTCGGGGTTCCTTTCAGCGTTTTTCTCTAAGACCTGTAGTACCGAAGTTGCCCACACTGGCTCGAAAAAAAAAATTCACTGTGTATATCCGAAATAAAGGAAATCTAACAGAATTAAGAACTTAAAGGTCGATAAAACTAGTTTACAAAAAGATGCCAATTTAATTTTATGCGAGTTTTAGAAGACCTTTATATGGCCGTGAGTTGCTTAGTAACTTGTTAGTGGGTAAGGAAGATCTTTGTTATTTAAGTTGTAATAACAATGCCATGACATTATTGTCTAACTGTATATTAGCTTTAGGTTTCCTACGGTCATTTCATAAGTCAAACAGTCAGATAGATACCAATTGCACAATCTACAACTAAAACCATAAATACTGTCGTTTCTTGCAAGTGTCTTCAAAGGTTTTAACTTTATATCAAGAGACGGGAGTTACAAGGCATTCACTTTTTAAATATCGAAAGATTAATTTCTTATTTAATAATAATTATTAATTTCTGATTTAAAGAAAAAGTTAAGATATTTACTAAACATATTTTTTTTTGTACCTGATTACCTGTCCCCGCTTGGGATACGGGCGGCTGGGTGGCCATTTGTTGTTCTTAAAAATGAGCTTTCTAGTGGCGCAAATGATGAATTTCTTGTTAGGGACTATGTTGTTAGGAAGGAGGATGGGAGGGGGAGGATGAGGTGGGAATAAAAGGAAAGGAATGGAAGGGAAGGAAATAAAGGGTGAGGAAGGGAAGTGTTGCTCTTTGTCTGACCCCTGGCCCTAAGCTTGTCCGGTATGGGTAGCCCTTACGGTATAGCTTCAGGGGGCCTTATTAGGGCACGCAAGCCCCCCCACCACGTCAAGGTGGCAACACGTCGGGGGGATATTAGAACATGATAAAATATAGCATCAATCAGCATCCATTAATATACTGGGTGTAACAAAAAGAGTATATACAACCGAAAGGGGTAAATACTACATCAGGTACAGACTATTTATAAAGTTTCAACACAAAATAAATTACTCAAAAATTCATGAAATTTTTGCTTCAATTATAATCATAACCAACATGTCACCGCTTAATGAAGGTCATGCCAAAAAAGTGGATTACTGTAATGGGTATACACTTTCTGTTACACTCTGTATAAGCAGTCTGCATAATAAAAACATCCAAAGTTTTGATGTTTTGTTTGGATTCCAAACTTGTTCCAAACAACACACAAAGCATTTGAAGTAACGCCTGTAGTTTTTTATCTCCCAAAAAACAACTTGGCGTGCTAGAGATAAAAAATATAATAATGTTGCAATCCTATGACTTGCAGAAACATCTAGGTATTACATAAAAAACTGCATTGATACGAACGAACTTGACACAATTTAATGTCAATGTCAGGTGTATACTTTTACATAATGAAATAAGCGAATAATAAATAAGCGAATAATTAGAAGTACCGAGACTCCGAGAGTCGCTATTTTTTGCAGAGATGTTTTGATGGTTGTTATTTTGGATGTTCTTTGATATTTGCCAGCTGTTTGGCATTGGCATGCAGGTGATGCAGGACAATAGAGCAACATGGGGCGTCCCGCAGCGATAGACGGCCAAGGTCGTGGTGGAAACAAGCTTTCGCTTTCGGTGAAGTTCATTAGGAAACTGTAGCATGGTAGTCGGGCAGTTTTACGTACACACGGCTACACATCAAGCTATACACTTCCAGTATAAGCTGATCTCGCATTGTATAGGATTTCGGTACAGGTACAATGAGAGGTCAGCTTATATTGGAAATTTATAGCTTGATCTGTAGCCGTGGTACCTACTCGGTTTTTCTAACTTCTTTTCCATTCTAGTTCTGTTTTCTCTATTATCACTAAACATGCCATTCCATAGTAAAAACAACTATATAAAAAAACAAAAAAAAAGCAACTTTAAGTCGACGATCCCACAGTGAGTAGTCTACAGTTCTGCGGTCAGCGTTCTACGTGCGTTCTTTTATGATCAAATGCGCCGCAAAGACATGACTCTAGACAGCTCGTTATTTCGACAAAGTAACTGTTGACTTTTGCGTCATTATTGCAAACGGAATTCCATATTGACATTACTAATCTTATTTATTGCCAAATGCATATAATTCTTGATAGGTAAATTGAGTCTTATTTCATATGGGTTAAGGTAAAGTCTGTCTTAACTGCGTCTAGGTGAAACAACATTGGGCTAGAATTTGTAATGACAATGACATATCACAGAAATAATCATGACAGAATAGTGACGACGACGAAAAAGTAAATAATGCGAATACGGTCACGATTTATATCGTAACCAAATCACATTGAATAAAATAACAGTTTTGCTTCTCGTGCAATAACGGAGTTATAGAAGTTACGAGTAAAGTTGGTAGGAATAGTTGGGGATGATTTAGGGGGAAACTGGGAAAGAAATCTGATTATTGTATGAAGGGGACGGAACAGCAAGGCTCAGCGTATTTCAGAATGAGAAGGCGGGCACTATAACACTGATTTAGCTATAAAGCCATATGAATAAAGGGTTAGTATCAAAACTGGTTATGGTAAACCAACGAAATTTGCCATATAAAAAGTTGCAATTACAGCCAGACTCAGTCAGACTCAGTAATGCCAGACTCTATTATCATATATGATTTACTACCCCATGAAAATCTTTGATATAAATTTTTTTTGTTACAGATTTAAATTCACTAATACAATGACATCAAAGTGACAGTTCGCAAAGATGTCCAGCGATATAGAAGCGCCGAACGCACCCCGAGCCCTCGGGAGGGCGCACTTGTCGCACCTGCCACAGCGGCCGCCTGTCAACTTGAGTTTCCAAGACCTTACATACACCGTACAGACTGGCAAAAGTAAGTTATTAATGTATGGAGGTATTTTTTACTATGGATAAATCTACAGGATATATTTTGCCTACCTAACCACCATCCCCATTTTTACACCGAACCACAAGACGCCGGGAAAATTTTCACCCGTACGTTGTTGACATACCGAAAATACGGACACAGCGTTTTGCATCCTCATTTATAATGCGGACAGCAAGGGAGTGGAACTTGTTTCCGGCGTCTGTGTTTCCTGACGCCTACAATCTAGGAACTTTCAAGGCCAGAGTGAATAGGTTTCTTCTGGGTAAGCGTGTTTCATCTTAGGCTTCGTCATCGCCCCTTATGGGCGGGTCAGAGGCCAAACGCAAACCCATTTAATTAAAAAAAAAAAAAAAAGGATAGTTTCTGTTTGACCACTATCTTATGATGGTAAAGGATTATGTGGCCGAAGCGAATACGCTCTCGACTGCATCTGGTTGAACTAACCGTCTATTATTCGCCACGAACTGACGGGAATATAGTATCCACTTACAGTATCAGTATTTACCGCGAAATAGACCAACTTGCTATTTAACTATTTCTGAGTTTATCTAATCTGATGTTCTGTGATCTAAGGGAGTCTTTTACTTGTGCCTACTGTGAGTAAGGCACTGGAGCATAAGTGAGTAAGTTTATTGGCCTTTTGATTTTATTTGTATTCATGGAAAAAATTCCACATAAAGTTACTATGACGGGCCAGCTGGCGCCTATCGTGCCGCAGGTCGTGGGTTCGATTCCCACACAGGACATGCATTTGTGTGACATGAACATGTCTGTATGTCCTGTGTCTATGTATTATATCTGGTTTCCATAGTACAAGCTCTGCTTAGTTTGGGATCAGATGACCGTGTGTGAGGAATGTCCTAGGATATTTAAGTATTTATTTAAAGATAAGGTTCGTAGGAAGTTACCAATAACAGTTTCCTACTTTTTAAATAGTACATATCATATCAATATAAACAGAAAAAAAAACAAAGGATATTTAAATGAAAACAAAAGAAAGATAAGTTTTTAGCGAAAACAAAGTCTTCACAACAATGAGGCTAGCGGTAAAGAATTGCCTTGCGGAACATTTAGATTAGTGGCTGTCTTTGTATTTTAAGACTTCTCAAACCTTTTTTTGTAATTTTTTCGTATAGAAATCGCCAGAATAAAGTACTATTTTAGGGTCTACACTAGATATGCCCCTGCTAGCCGCCATTATGCGATATTTTTCGCAATTTATCGCAAAAATTAAAATTCGGTAATGGTAAATATTCGGATATAAAATTTTACGCAACATTACAAACAAATAACTCGGAATAATTATGTGTAATGCAATAGTGCGAATGTTTATCACGATAAAGCGTTATCGGTGGTACAATGGGGTCGGTCGGCCAATATTTCCGTTTTTAAGTATATCTGTGCTTGTGACCGAATTTTAATTATTATAATGAGGTCATTTGAATTTATATTTTAAGAAAAAATCGATTCTGTATTCATCAAAAGTGACGCCATGTTGAATAGTAATGTAATGTAAACGCCATGATAACTAAATATGATATAAGAGTGTGCATTTTGTGTGTATTTTTTTGTTTTTAATTATTTTATTTAATGTCTGCGTCGAATGGCGCGCAAGAATAAAATATTTATCTTTCTTTCATCTTTCTTAATAGGTCAAATTCCAGTCTTACCAAACGAGACGATTCGCGAATCTGAGAATGAAATGAAGGCTGCCATAACACTGATTTAGTTTAAAATAAAGTTTCATGGTAATGTACGATTATGTAAGCATGGTTCCCAAAAATCCAGGGACGTTAATCGTTGAATTGCGAGGCTAAAGACTTACCCGCGGTAATCGCCAGCTTTTTGGTCTCCTGTTGTATCAATTAGGCATCTGGACAAACTGCTTCTTACCCAAAGGACTCATTGCGTCGATTCCAGAAGGCAGAAAAATGTACCCGGCTCCAAGAGAAACATATTTCCGCCGTTTGAGGCTCTTTGTATAGGCAGAATTATGCAAAAATAGTGGATAATTTGTATCTATGGTTCTAGTATCCAATACGGCAATACAATAAAATATCAATGATATTGCAAACCTTGATGAATAGCAAGAATCTTATATATTAAAATATAAGATTCTTGATTTTTAAGAGAGGTAGAGCATAGCGTTTATTCGCTCAAACCTTACAGAATACCGCAGCCAAATAACTTTATGTTGTGTAAAGTTGTGTTCCTGCGCGTGAGTAAGGTCGCCGGAGCTCATTGGGGAGGGGGGAAAGGTCGGTAAAGCGTGAGCGACGCTTCGTGTGTTGCAAGCGTCCATATGGCTACGGTAACCGCTTACCATCAGGCGGGCCGTAAGCTTGTTTACCGATTTAGTCGTATGAAAAAAAAATTATGAGTAGCTTCTAAGGACGTAGGATGATGGATGTCAGCCATGCCATGTTTAATAGCATGGAAACAGTAAACTAAATATTATTATATTTAATATTGTTGTATTTATTGAGACACAGTGAAAATCAGCAGGGGTCTGCAGTTCTCCCGTTTTCGACATTAATGTCACTTTTGGCGAAAAACATGGCGAATAAATTTATGATTTTCGTTACATCTTGACAGTTATCGGCAACATTTTTAATGGACTTCGATGTCGATGTCGAAAGCGACAGTCGCCTGATTGTCGCTTACCGTAATCTGTTTTAAAATTATTACACAATTACATATCACAATTACACAATTACTTACTAAATTCATTAATTTGATTATGAAATCACCATGTTATTTAAAGCGGCAAAAAAGAAAATAGGTATGTTATTATTATTTTACCCATATAGGGTTGGAATTTTCAAAAATCATTTTGATTTGGATAACTTATAAAAGGAACCTGAGTCAACTAGTACCAGGTATTGATAAACATAAAGAATTAATAACAAAGGACCACCTAACAACGACTCAAACAAAGGGTAATTTAAAGTCTCCAGTAAAACTCATTACATTGACACCTTGGACCAGCAACGTGGAAAAGTTCCAGATTGAAGACACAGAAGCAGGCGTGGCCTGACCATTGTATAAAAGAGCGCTCACCTTGTTAGGAGCAACTCATTTTCTGTTCGACCTTAGGCTTAAGAAGTTTATATGTATTATTAAATATATCATTGGCTATTAAAATTGAATAAATATTTTTTTAAGAAAGTTTAACTTTCAAGTATTTTGACTGGCGCCCAAGTGTGGCTCAGATTTAAGCAAGTTTTAAAAGTGTTAAGCCTACTTCAGTTCAAGATCAAAGTAAAATCCTTGGTCGCTGAATAAACTAAATACTACTTCGCGTGACTCTCAAGTCTTTAAAATCTGGGAACTCAAGATATAAATTAGTCAAGATATAAAAAATATGTGGAACGTGTTCATCAGCTGGCAATTATTGTAAGTACTTAGTAGCATTTCCTACCAACTTCCAAAATTCCGCTCCTAAGATCACCCGTTCTTGTATTCAAAACTAAGGATCGTTGTAAAATGACTGACTCTACTTCTGATAGTAAGGGTATACCAAGCTTCGTGCCTACAGCACCAAGTTTTACAGAGGTTATGAAAATGGACCCATTTAAACTAATGGCATTTGTTCCTTCATATGATGGAGAGCCACTAGCAATTTATAATTATATTAATAATGCGACACAATGGTTAAACTATGTCGGAGGAGATACACCTCAAAATGTAATGATGTTGTTAAGTAAACTTACAGGCAGAGCAGCCTTAATTATTTCTATGATTGATCACCAATTTAATTGGGAAAATATTAAATTAAGTTTAAAATCAGAGTGTGGGGACACTCGAGAGTTCAATACGTTATTAATAGAATTATCTAATCTTAAGAGAAAAGGATCTTATAAAGATTTCATTTTTGAGCTAAAACAAAAATTGTTTTTTATAAAAAGTAGATTAATGGATTTGTATAAAAATAATCAATCAGTGGACCAAGTTATGGATCCATATATAAATATGGCACAAAATACTTTAAGAAGTAGTTTACCTTATCATGACCAAATTTACGTAAGTAATTGTAATTTTAATGACACGGTTGCGAAAATTTTACAGTTAGAAGCCGAAGGTCGTTTTGAAAATATTAAACAAAAATTCTCAAATTATTTACCAACACCAAAAATAATACATCAAAATCCGATGCAGACACATTTTCCTCATAATACCCATAAACAAGAACATAAATATCCGCCTACACAAAGGTCTATTATGAACAGGATAACCAATCCTCAACACCCCATTAACATGTACAATCAACAGCGTAATTTTATGCCATACCAGAACAATGCATTCGCGAGACATCCGCAATTTAAAAATGATTATGCTAATAAAAATTATCAGTCACAACAAGTCATTCCGCCCAGACTGTCTGAGGACGTGACAATGCGAACAGCTACCGCGTTAAAACCCGGTCAAGTAAATATTGGAAAAGGTTTTGTTTCTAAAGAAGTTTTCCTACATGAAGACGAAATGAATCCTGAATATGGAATAGAACAAAGTGATTATTACGAATACGCACCTGACTACCAAGACAGTGAGTATTATAATAATATTCCCGAATATATTCCCGAAAATGAAAATTTTCAGGAGGATACAGTAAACAAAGACCCATCTTAGAATTTAATCATGTTAAATCATATTTACCTTATTTTGAAACGGAAAATCCTAAATTAAAAATATTAATTGATACTGGAAGCCAACGTTCTTTTATAACTAGCAAAGCGCAAAGAACATATTTTCCTGAATTTTGGTCACCTGAAAAATTTATTGTTAGGACTTCACATGGTATAACTTCTCATAATGGTGTAATAAATACCCCATTTTGGTGTTCATATTTTGGTAAAGATAAAGGACCTATGAAATTTTATATTTATAACTTTAGTGATAAGTATGATATTTTAATGGGTACCGAAATGATCGAGCAAATTAATGCGACAATAGATTTAAAGGAAAGAAAATTAACAATGCCAGAAAAAGAAATATTAATATTCAATATGACTGATGAAAATGATTTAAATGTCCAAGATTTGTGTGAAACATATAAAGATTTATTTACAGAAGATGTTACAAATAGTGCAACAACAAAAATAGATCACCACATTAATCTAGTTGATATTGAACCTATTTATCAGAGACCTTTTAGACTACCGCAAATTCAACAGCAAGAAGTTAGCAGACAAATTAATAAATTATTAGATGAAAATATAATTAGACCATCAGAATCTCCATGGGCTTCACCCGTTCATTTAGTTTCCAAAAAGATGGATCAATCGGGTAAACAAAAATGGCGAATGGTAATTGATTATAGACGGTTAAACGAAAAAACAAAATCGGATAAATTCCCATTACCGAATATAGAAGAGTTGTTTTCGAAGCTGCAAGGTAATAAATATTTTACGACTTTAGATTTAACATCAGGATACCATCAAATAGCGATGAATAATAATTCAATTGAACAAACTGCATTTAGCACACCTGATGGCCATTATGAATTCCTCAGAATGCCATTTGGACTTAAGAATGCACCAGCCACATTTCAACGTATGATGAATAATGTATTGAAATCAGAGATCGGACGTGATGTTTGTTTGGTCTACCTTGACGATATAATAGTCTATTCAAAGACACAACAGGATCATGTGAATAAATTACAACAAGTGTTCGAAGCATTAAGAAAGGCGAACCTTAAAGTCAATAAAAATAAATGCGTGTTTATGCAAAAAGAAATAGAATTTTTAGGTCATGTTCTTAATAGAGATGGATTGAAACCGAATCAAAAGAAATTAGAAGCAATTCAAAAATTCCCGATACCTAAAACTTTAAAAGAAGTTAGAGCATTTTTAGGATTAATTGGTTATTATAGAAAGTTTGTACCAAACTTAAGTAAAATCATTAAACCAATTACGGAATATACGAAAAAAGATGCAACTATAGACGTTAATAATAAAAAATATTTGGAAGCTATAGAGACATGTAAACATTTATTAATGAATGCACCTATATTAGCATTCCCGGACTTTAACAAAACTTTTGTTATTACAACTGATGCTTCAGATATTGCACTAGGAGCTGTACTTAGTCAGAATAACCATCCAATAGCTTATGCATCGAGAACATTAAGCAGTACTGAACAAAAATATAACACTACCGAGAAAGAATTATTAGGAATACTTTGGGCAGTTACTCAATTTAGACCTTATGTATATGGTAGACAGTTTGTATTGAGAACCGATCATAAAGCGTTAATATGGTTAGCAAAGCTAAAAGAACCAAATCAAAGATTAACTAGATGGAAATTAAAGTTACAAGATTATGATTATAAAATAGAACATGTTAAAGGAAAAGATAATTTTGTAGCAGATGCCTTAAGCAGAGTAGAAATACACCATACAGATGGCGATTCATTAGAAGTAAATTTAGAAGAAGATTTAGCTTTGTCAGATTCAGATAGTAATAATTCAATTCAAAGAAATTTAACTGAAGATTTAACGTTGTCAAATAGTTCAAAAATTAGTAGTAGTCGAACTGAGACTGTACATTCGAATCAACAGGATAGTGATAATGGAATACCTATTCTTAATGCGTATCCATCAAAAAGATTAAAACGTGTAGTATTTGAAATGGCCTCATACAAAAGGGCTGAACAAAAAGATGGAATTTGGTATTTTTATATTCCACCCGGTAACGAAGAGGAAGTTATTAAAGAATTTATGATAGAATATTTACCATCCGAAAAATATGCATTTATGATTCCAGACGAGGAATTATATTACAAAGTATCCGAAGTTTATCGTAAATACTTTGATCATACGAAGTTTAAACCAGTTAGGTATACAAAATTGTTAGTAGAGGTTAATAATAAGGAAGAGCAATTAAAATTAATTAAGGAATATCATTTACAAGAAAATAGACATGCTGGTATAGAAAGTGTTTATAAACAATTAAGAGAAAAGTATTATTGGGAAAACATGAGAAAACAAATTAAAAAGTTTATTTTAATGTGTGAACCATGTAAAAAAGAAAAATATAATAGACATCCTCATACAACTTTATCATTAGAAACAGAAACACCTCATGAACCAATGGATGTTTGGCACATAGATTTCATGTCATTAGAAAGACAATGGTATTTAACTATTATTGATAAATTCTCAAAATATGCTATAATAAAACCAACTGAGAAAAGTAAAGTGTATGATACTTTATCAGAGGTATTTGCAATGATAGGAGCACCAAATAAAATTGTGCACGATGGAGAACAATCGCTTTGTAGTGAAATATTATCAGAATTATTTCAGACTTATCAAATCACAAATCACACTACTTCTCCTCAACATCATAAATCGAATTCAGATATAGAAAGATTACATAACACAATCCAAGAATTATTTAGATTACAGAGAGATTCAGATTTGGATCAAAATCAAAAGATAACTTTTATTACTCATGCGTATAATAATACAACACATAGTATTATTAATATGTCACCATTTGAAGTACACTTTGCACGAAAGCCAAAGATACGAAGTTTTGATAATTTAAAAGTTGTTATTCAACGTTATACAACGCAACATAAACAATTCGCAAATGATTTAAATAAAAATATTCACAAGTTATTAAAAAAACAAAAGGAAAAACGGAATAATAGAATCAATAGTAAAATGAAACCATCAAAATCATTTAAAATTGGAGACATAGCATACGTAAAAAACGGTAAAGCAGAAAGACATAAAACAAATTCTAGATTTTTAGGTCCCTACGAAATCGTTAGTTGTGAACCTCACAATAAATATAAATTATCTAATGGAAGAATCTATCACGTAGAGGAACTTTCTGTTACAGATGCCTCGTTGCTTACGGATACAAATTCCGACCACTCAATTACGACGAGCATTTGATTATTGTAGAAATGAAGCCTACCCGTATTATTGAAAGAAAGTGGACAGTCATTCATAAATTAGATATAAAACCTATAGTTGATAATAAAGATTGGATTGTTAATAGAATCGAAAGTGCTATGGCAAGATCTAAATTAGAAGATGTTAAACATATTTACGATAGAATTAATATTATAGTTGGACATGTAAATGAAATTTGTAATCATTTAAATATTCAGACTAGAACGAAAAGAGGATTAATTAATGGATTAGGTTCTATTATAAAGGCTATAACAGGAAATTTAGATCAAGATGATCTTAATAATGTTCAAAAAGATTTAGAAACTTTAAGAACAGCTTATAATTTACAGATTTCAGTAACTAATGATACATTAGAAGAGTATAATAAACAATTAAATAAGATTACACATATTCAAAGAAAAATAGATAATCAATTTACACATATTGCTAATGTAAAATATCAACAAAAGATAGCATTTGGTTTGTTGTTACAAGCTCAAACATTACAGGATATTGCAGAAAGGCTGACAACAGCTATTACCTTTGCAGAACATCATATGTACCATTATAGTATAATACAGTCACATAATTTACAAGATACATTAAACTTAATTCCTAATGATGTTATGATTTCTAGTAATATAAATAATGTAGAACCTTTTATAAAAGTGAATAGTAAGATTATTGGTAATATTGTATACTTTATGCTAGAAATACCTTTAGTAAAATCAGATGTTTATTTAACAAGAAAAATTGTACCTGTTGTCCAAAATTTCCCTACCTGTACCTATCCCATTATGCGAAAAGTCACTTTAGCCTATAATGATCAAGAAATGTATGAAGTTCAAGATTGCACTGAGTTTGATCAATTAATTTGCCAAGGAAGTATCTTACAACAAGAAACATGTGAATCGGAAATAATACTCAAGAAAAGTACTGACCTTTGTAATGTTGTACCTATTAAATGTCCTAAAGAACTTATACAGGAACTGTCACCACGAGGAATGTACATTTATGTGAATAAAACTACAGAAATAAATGTTAAATGTGAAAAAGGAGACGAAACACTATGGATTAAAGGACCATATATATTAAATGGTGAAAATTGTCAAGTTACAATTGCAGGTATCATAAGATTTAAAACAAAGGAGTCTGAAGACATAATAATCCTGTCAAAATTAGAAATAGTAAACAAAGAAGAGGTACCTGAAATGGATCTAACATATGATACAACAAAGATTTCAACTAAATTACACCAATTGAAACAAATAGAGAAACTACAAACTCAAGAGACTCATACTTATGTTCAGTATGGTCTATCAAGTTTTATAATATTAATAATTATTGTATGTTTTCTTTACAAATTTTTCAGTACCAAGGTTCATTCTAAACCATGTACTTCAAATTTGGAAGGGGAGAGTCAACTAGTACCAGGTATTGATAAACATAAAGAATTAATAACAAAGGACCACCTAACAACGACTCAAACAAAGGGTAATTTAAAGTCTCCAGTAAAACTCATTACATTGACACCTTGGACCAGCAACGTGGAAAAGTTCCAGATTGAAGACACAGAAGCAGGCGTGGCCTGACCATTGTATAAAAGAGCGCTCACCTTGTTAGGAGCAACTCATTTTCTGTTCGACCTTAGGCTTAAGAAGTTTATATGTATTATTAAATATATCATTGGCTATTAAAATTGAATAAATATTTTTTTAAGAAAGTTTAACTTTCAAGTATTTTGACTCCTGTGCGCAAAATTTCCAGTACTACCTGGACTCTGCGGATTGAAAAATGAAAATATTTTTCTATTTATCTATCTATTTCAAACTACTGTTATCTAATGGTGCGTTCACGCTACGCGAACCGAGCACGAGCCAAGAAGCATACGTGGAGCACGGATTCGCGTAGCGTGGACGAACTTGCGAGCCTCGAACGTCGTCAGTTTTTTGACTAAATTCGCATCGCGCTCGTATTGTTGGTTCGTTGTTCGTCCACACTTGACATCGCGAGCAACGAAGGCTTGGCTCGTGGTTAGTTCGCGTAGAGTGGACGCACCATAACAGCTTATAAAAATACATTTTTAAAGATATGAAAATCGCTATGCAACTGATGTGACGAAAATTGCAGCGGCTCGTACCTATATGTATAATTATACTTCTTGCGAGATCATTGGTCAATCTTTAGAAAGCTGCTACACGTGAGACCAAGTGATGTCCATCAAACTATCGATAAGTATATTATAATATACTCTGACTGCACTTTTATAATCACAAATTCGTAACTGAAAAGCCTTCAAAACTTCTTTTTTTTTATAAACTACTAGCTGTTTCCCGCTGTTTCACTCGCGTTCCCGGGATATTAAGTAGCCTATAATACTCGGGGATAATGTAGCTTCCTATTAGTAAAAGAATTTTTCGAATCCGACTGGTAGTTCCAGAGATAACAAACAAACAAAAAAACTCTTGCGCTTTATAATATTATTATATCTAATATTAAATATTAATATTATATACAGTATAGATAATGTAACTAGCTGTCTTGTCCGGTTTCACCTTCGTTCTCAGGATAAGTAATCTATGTCCTTCTCCATACCATAGGCTATCAGCGTGGCAAAACTCATTGCAATCAGTTCAGACTTAGTCGTGAAAGGTGTCAAACGGACAGACAGATAAAGTTACTTTCGCATATATTCGGACTAGTTTGATTGCATTACGTACTTATGAGTATGTATACAAAAGAATGCAATTATAATATAATAAAATTATATATAAAATTATTATTATTACAAAATTAACAAAAACACTACCGGTTTATTGTCAAATATATATTATGAAAACCAACAAAAACACTTTTGCATTTATAATATAAGTAGAGATTAGTTAACATTACCTTGCATTGTGTTGTCATTAGACAGACATATTGTCGTTTGAATACTTATAAAACTTAGAATGAAAAGATCTCACGATTAAATGCATAATGACTGCAGTTTCATTCATATTTATGATATTTATTAAATTTCTATAATCCTGTGCGAATCGAACCCAAAGCAGTGAAAGAGGTGACTCGTCAAGAAAGGAATATATCTAGCTCTTCAATGTTTAATAGGCACAGAGGTCTTCTTTTTGAAATAATATCGATATATGTATCGCACATCACTATGCGAATTCCTAATACATGTCGAGTGCATGTGAATGCACTAGTTGCGGGCAGCATCACGAGAGAGGGAGGCACATGCCTGGTTATTGACCCATAATGAGAATGTGGATGTCACTTATTACGAAAACATCCCAATGGTAATTGTGACTGCGCGGTGTATTGTGGTTGAAGCGCTCGGGGTGTAGCATGATTGCTACGTCTGTCGTGGTCGGTACCGCCTAGTGGTATATCAAATCGAGCGTTTCCGTGCTTCGGGAGGCACGTAAAGCCGTTGGTCCCGGTTATCACGTTAAGCTAGTTGGATGCCTCCTAGACAGCTTGATAAATTCCAACAGTAGGTTGGCCACTAGCCTACCTCCACCAATCCGCAGTGGGCCGCGTGGTGGAGTATCTGCCCATTCCCTTTCACCCTTATTTGTGAAAGGAGGCCTGTGCTCAGCATTGGACTGATGATGATGATGATGGTGTATTGTGTAGTCGAATAAAGAAATAATTTTTACACCTAGTGTAGTTTTGACTTTACTACTAGACGTAGTATTTATATACTCTGAGCTACTAGCTACTTTAGGCAGGGTCGGACTGGGGCGGAAGGGCCCGGATGGCTCCCCAAAATTCCTAAACAATTTTAAGGACGGCTTCTGTTCAGAGTCCACCATTTTTTGATTTTTTTTCTGTTTCATTTCTTTACCCTACCTACCATGGCTGTGTCCTAAGGCCCGTGAGGGGTTCGCACAGGCTAGGGCCCGGCTGGCACACGCCACCTCGACTATATGGCAATGACCTTGACTTTGGTGGAAGTTTTAAGCGTAGGCTTTCAAATAACAATGCTGTTAATTAATTAAGGCGGAAGACATGAAATATTTGCGTCATGGTAATTTATTTCATACACTTTGAGTATATTATTTATAATTAACAGGCAGTTGCTAAGTTTACCACTAAAATTTGTTTTTAGCATCTAAACTAGGCATGCTGGTCCCAAATTGGAATTAAATATTTATGATTGCGTTTGATGTCAGAGGTACGTACAGAACATAACAAGCTTACTATGATTAGTTGATTACCTTATTGTATTTATTACATTCAAATATTCATACAAATACTTCCGTATACTTTGTTAGTTATTACCTCAGATTAAATAAATACTACGTACATTATGAAACAGGAATCTTATCTATGCTATTATTGCTATTATAATCTATACTAATATAATAAAGCGGAAGAGTTTCTTTGTTTGTTTGTTTAAACGGGCTAATCTCTGGAACTAACAGTCGGATTCGAAAAAATCTTTCACTTCCTATTAGTGAAAGATTTTTTCGAATCCGACTACATTAGATCAGATCAGAGCTACATTATCCCCGAGTATTATAGGCTTTATAACTGGAACGCGGGTGAAACCGCGCGAGACAGCTAGTAATTTATAAAGTTCAATTGTTTTTTGTATTTTGTTTCATGGCAGTAATCCCAGGAACTACTTACCAATCGAATTAGATTTTTTTTTTGCATCTGATATCCCAATTCTTAATGAAGTTTATATGCTAATAATTTACATTACATCGCGTGTGAAACCGAGGGTCACACCCAGTTGAATATAAATGCGACTGTTTGCATTTAGTAAGAGGCATAAAGTTCGTCCATATCCTGGAATAATATAAAGGACAATGTTTATTTCGGTATTAGATCCATCGGAAACGGAAAACAACGAAGCGGGAATAAAAATAAATTGGCTCTGCCAAAATTATTATTTAAATCGCAAACTGTTCTTGAAAGCCTGATAATCCGGAAAATACAACTGTCGTGTTTAGTTGATATTTGATTGATAATTCAGGGTTCAAGTCTGTCACATACCTGAACACATGTCATGACACTGTCATGTCTTCGTAACGTCAAACAAAACAGTAAAAACATAGTGAGACACCATCAAGGCATGTTTTTTTAATGACTATGCTTAGTTTATGATCAGTAACTGGGCGTAAATATCATATGATAATTAATATTTATTCGTATTAATGATTGGTGACCTTTGAGGCGGACACGTGATATAGTTATTAGTCATACTAATAATAAAATATTTTAGTTAATTAGTAATTAAATCCGCAAAAAAAAAGTTTAAAGTGAAGTGCGTATGCAATCGAAAAATTACAAGGTTACGTTCATAGCTGTTTATAAATGTGTAGAAAAAAATGGCCTATGCATAAATTTAAAAAGTAAAAAACAGAAGTCACTTCCTGATTTAGGCATTGAACTCTGATTTTATAAATCAAAAATCGGTTTTAGATCGTGATAAAAATAAATGAACTAAGTTTACACGTTTACACATTTTTACATTTACTCATGACAACATAAGGGCATTCTCCTCTTAATTTATTTTCAAATGTTAAGTACTTAAGTATAATGCGTAACTAACGTACCGGTGGACGGTGACACAACCTGCCCTCTCCATCATTAGCAATTGTTTCAATGCTAAATAGAAAAGTGTTGAATACAATGTGTCAACGTTAGTCTCTCTTTGTACCTACCTTATTGCTTCAATGATTATTTGTAAAAATGATGACATATCTGATGGAGAAGTTTAGTTATTGATCACTTTAAGGCCTTTGCTTGCGGCGGCGTCGTGTGACGGGTCGCTCACTTCCCTCCAATATGGCGAGGAGGGCGGTGGCTGCCACACGCGTCATACTTGTGAACAGGTGCAGCTTGTGGGGGCTGGTCTGCTTAAGTTTGCCATTTATTTACTTAATAAATATAGATTCAGTCTACTTTGTAGTTTTGCCGAAGTGCCGGGGCACGCAATTGTTGTCAGTGCGATTATAGAATGTAAATATTATGTAATGAATCTAAGCTTGTTTTGAAAAGAGTAATTGCTGAGTTTATTGCCGGCTCTTCTCAGCGAATGCAACCTTCCGAACCGGTATTAGAGTCAGACTTATTATAAGTGCCTGCCAAGGTCTATTTGAATAAATGATTTTGAATATTGTTTTTTTTTAATTCGACGCTCTCATTGGAGCTTGTCTACTGAGCTATGAAGAGGGCTAGCTTGGAAGATCCTCGTACGATAGAGTCAGGAATAATAAAATTCCCCGACGTAGAAATGTTCACAAGGTGAAGTGGCAATGGGCATACCACATCTGTAGACGTGAAGACAGTCCCTGGAGTAGAAAGGTGCTCTATTGGTGACCTCGGGACGGGAAACGCGGAGTAGGTCGCCCTCCAGCCCACTGGACAGACAACATGAGGAGGATAGTGGGGAGCGAATTAATGAGAAAGACAGGACCGGAGGGGATCGCTAGAGGCTTATTTTCAGAACTGGGAAGATACGAGGTGATAACTTAAGTCAAGACGAAATTGATGCACTAGCTAGCCATAAATAACTAGCGGTTAGGTGAGCTCGGACAACGCTACATTAAAATTCTTCGTTCATTAAACGCTGGATATAATATAATCCTTTGCATTGAAATTTATGTTTTTCAGTCTGCAGTCTTTAGAATAATTATTCAATTATAGTGAAGAATTTTAGTTACTAAAATAATTATTAATAGCAATTAATTTACGAAAAAGCACCTATCTCGATTCACTAAATTAAAGTAGCCTATTGAAAAGATCCGTGCTTCGGATGGCACGTAAAGCCGTTGGTCTCGGTTATCACTTAATTGTGAGTCGTTGGAGGCCTTCTAGGCGTTTGAAAACTCCAACAGTAGGTTGACCACTAACTAGCCTACCTCCACCGATCCGCAGTGGGCAAGCGTGGTGGGCTATCTGCCCATTCCCTTTCACCCAGATTTGTGAAAGGAGGCCTGTGTTCAGCAGTGAGACATTATAGGCTGATGATGATGATTGAATAAATGTTTTCAATAGTCTATTCGTGAAAAACTGAAGGAAGTGCAAACAACCATTAAAAAAAAAAACATGCAGATTGGTATTTACGCACGTTTGGAGTATAAATAACTTGTCAACTTAGTCAACTTAGTTTTTACGCATATTTGGGATTGTTTCCATGCCATACGATTGTTTATGACCGATTCACCGAAAGCTCATTCGTTTTAATTATTTTTTCAATCATAAACACTAGGTATTGAAAAATAGAGATTAGTATATATGCCAAAATACTATAAGCCATAGCTTGATAATAATTAAAAAACACATCAAATAAACCTCCGTCGGCGTCCAAACGCTATTAATGTCAGTTTTTTTATGCAGTTGGTTTCGAAAAGATGCATTTGTAGAAAGTAGAATACTTTCTCATTGAATGCATAAAACATTTAAAATTCATATCATAATAAATACAGTTTTACAGTATACAATTTAATAACCATAATTTGGTGCCAATAAAGATGAGACTTGGTTTAACTTGGGCAGTAGACGATTAATATAAATTGCGAGTCAACATTCTTAAAATTGTTAATTCGAATTAAATTAGGTGAAACAGAAGCATTAAGTCGAATATTTGCATAAATATCTGCATGTTTCTTTTATGCGTTGCCTTGATCTCTATACATACTAAATATATGGAGTGGATGTAGAGTGGGGTAATCACTTACTAATCAATCAGTGGTTGTTTGAGACCGACAAAGATATGCACTATGAGATATGTCTAGACATGAAATAGCGTTAATTTTCTAGCACAAAGTCGACATTTCAGGATTCAAAAATTCAAAATTAAAAATCATTTATTCAAATAGACCTTCGCAGGCACTTATGAAAAGTCTGACTAATACTCTAATACCGGTTCGGAAGGTTGCATTTGCTGAGAGGAGCCGGCAATAAACTCAGCAATTACTCTTTACAAAACAACAAATTCATTACATAATATTTACATTCTAATCGCACTGAAAACAATTGACGTAGGACGACGGATCGGACGTAGTGCAGAACCGCTCTAATGATGGTATGACACTTGATTTTACCAATACTAAACGGCTTGACGGTTATAGAAGATTTGTATAATATGAAATGGAGCCATATACCTATAGGCTTTCGTGCTCAGCATCCTTAGATGACAACATACTTAGCACGGTGATATTAGCAAACTCAAGCCTGTCCGTAGTAAAAGAAGTCAATGAAAAATAAGAAAAAGAGTTTGAGGGACGGATGTATACACTATAATACCTTACATACATATATACCTACGTCATTATTTTAGGTATCTTAATGACTAATATCATTTTCTTTCATAGTAAAGGACCAAGATTAATTAAAGTAGGCTACTGGCTAGATTAACCTACATTGTATTTGCGTAGATGTAAAGGCTAATTTATTACAATGACGTATACTAATAAATAAATAAATATGATGATCCTAAAGTAAGCAGAGCTTGTACTATAGAAACCAGATAACTGATATAATACATATACTACTTTTTGTTGGTAAATACATACTTATTATACATAATTACACCCAGACTCAGGACATACAAACATGTTCATGCACTCAAAAGCATGTCCTGTGTGGGAATCGAACCTACGACCAGCAGCGCGATAGGTGGAATCTTGACTAGAGTCTTAACCAACCGCGCCAGCTGGCCCAGTTATATGGCCCGGCCCCTATATCACAAGTATACGAAAGAGTCTGAAATTAAAGATTGAAGTAGTATTTTATATCAGAAAATTAATAGCGTTATCTATTATTATCTAGATCATGTCCTGATTGTGTTTTATCCAAACTTTTTTCGTTATTCCAGGTTCTAAGATAATTCTACGCAGTATTAATGGTGAGTTCCGGTCTGGCCAGCTGACCGCCATCTTGGGACCTTCAGGTGCTGGGAAGAGCACCCTTCTCAATATTCTAGCTGGATACAGGTACCATTTCTTTTTTATTTACTCTTTTTACGAAGACACAATGTCCTACAAGTTTCCAAGAATTCTTGCTTATCCTATCTCCCTTCTAGACCCATCATTACTTTCCCAGCGAAGTTTAAGTCACTAAGGTAAACAAGGTCAGGGCACGCCAACTATGGTAGAAACCAACTTAAAATTGTAATACCCTTACAGGGTGCATGTATGCCACTACTTTTAAACCTTTATTAAAATGTATGTGTACTTGTTGCAATTGCCCACACACAAACAAATATTCATAATATAATGTAAACTGCTTATTTTCTTTTTATTTCTTTATTTTATTTTATTTACCTGCTTCATGGAAGAGCGGGGCCTCCTAACACAGGTATTATTTTACTTAAAAGGAGTGCTCCAGCCATTGTATTTTTAGATTACGTTTCAAATTGGTGAAATAAATGATTTATTTATATTATTATTTAATTTAATTAATAGATAAATATGAATAATACGCCTGTTGGTAAGCGGTTATACGTCTATAGGTGCAAAGCAGACCCTCGCAGCATCAGACGCGTTGCAGATCCAGGAAAAATGTTTTCTAGTTAATCATAATTTTATTTGATCTAGGGTTATATAAAGTATGACAGAGCTGTCATGATGAATGTGTAAATGATGAGGAACATGTAATCATCATCATCATCATAGAATTAATTTATGTTACATGTTTACCATGTTGTTAGTAAGTATGGAAATAAATGTCCTATCGCGTCCATATTCAACACTTTATTGTATTTATTAAGTACTTTTCGACGCACGATTTTAGAGGCTTTTCCTATGGATCTTTTCTTTTTCCGGGATAACAATTATCCTCTACTGTGTGTAACGAAAAGGGTATATACATCCGAAAGGGTTGAAGACTACATCAGGTACCTACATACTCTCTATATAGAACTTTCAGCTCAAAATAAATTACTAAAAAATTCACACCAAAGAATCATGACGAGCCCCATACATTGATTTGTACAAAAAAATAAAACATTTTAGAGGGTATTTAATTTAATCACTTCCAATGTTGAGATTACATTGCCAGCAACATGTTAATATACATGAAATATTTTATAAACCCCGCAAAACATAACAACATAATGGTTTTGGCCGCAAATAGTCGCGATTCGCCGGCATGCCATAGAAATTCGCATTTTTATTCCGGGGTCTAAAAATTTTTTTTAAATGGCTCAAGTTGTTCCTTAGGCACCAAAGATCAATAACGTCATTCCAACGTCTCTAAAAATCTTTAATTTTTTGTACAAATCTCGCCATGGTCCTTTATGCACTCAAGTTTATTGAATTAAAATCATAACCAACATGTCACCGGTCAATGAGGGTCATAATAAAGGATCATGGCGAGATTTGTACAAAAAATTAAAGATTTTTAGAGACGCTGGAATGACGTTATTATCGATCCTTGGTGCCTAAGGAACAACTTGAGCCATTTAAAATATTTTTAGAACCCCGGGATAAAAATGAGAATTTCTATGGCAAGCCGGCAAATCGCGACTATTCTCGACCAAAACCATTATGTTGTTATTATGTTTTGCGGGGTTTATAAAATATTTCATGTATATTAACATGTTGCTGGTAATGTAATCTCAACATTGGAAGTGATTCAATACCCTCTAAAATGTTTTATTTATTTGTACAAATCAATGTATGGAGCTCGCCATGATTCTTTGCGTCTCTTGCTAATATTAAAATGGAATTTTCTCTTCCGCGATCTGTGTGCCTTGTACCAAAAAAAGTGGATACTGTACTGGTATAACATATACTGGGTGTAACAGAATACCCTTTCTGTGTAGGGTCCTTTCCGTTACACCCATATATGTTATTCCATGTAATGATCTACATGCTGGCAAAATTTCATTACGAACGATTGTGCCGCTAGGGGTAACAACAAAATTAATTTTGTTATTTGTAATATTAGGTGAAAAGTCTGTTTGTTTATCGTAGGTAATACTTGTAAACATTATTAGATCCAAGGTAAATTGCTGTAAATGGTGTTGTTCGTGATCCTATTCACAATTGTGTGTATTTAAAATAGTTTTCCTGCCAAGATTCTTGAACTCAGGTTGAGTGCTTCTAGAATAGCATTAAATTATAAATCTACCTTTTATAGGCTGTAGTTGTACGTAGTATTTATTTACTCTGAGGTTGTAGGCATATTTTTTGTATATAAACTCAAAAGATCAAATAGTTGTGGTCTTTAATTACCTTCCTTTTGTGCAAGATCAAATCCTAATTCTAACTAATATTATTTAATTTGAAAGCTAGTTACTCTATAAATAAAAAAATACGTTTTCAATATTTAATATCATAACTAAAGTTTTATAGTCATAAGTTAGAAATAGTTTGTTAGGTTCTTTGGTGAAAATAATAAAGCTTTGTACAGGATGTTTCAAGGAGCAGTGTCAATCGTTCAATGTACCGAATCACCCCCATGTATGTTCAGGGATATTTTGTAGATTTCGAGTTATGACTATTATTCATGTCTTTTAATCAAAATCCAAGGCAGTTATGAATGTTAACAAATTGACTCTACACCAGTTCGAAACGTTCTTACTTTAATATAAGTATACGTAAATAAACATATAAGTTTAAGTAATACAAATAAATTAATTATTTATATTGTAAGTTGTGGATATTTTTTTAATGTTTTTATATCCATTTTCCAAAAAAAAATGGAAAAAATAGCCAATATAGTCAGATTGTCCAAAAAATTTACTGAGTTTCTTGCCGGAAGTTGACCCGAATGTGTGTAAGCAAAAATTCGTAAAAATCTTTCAAAAGCCTCCATTTGGGCTTCGCCGCTGTCAGGTAGAAGGGCCCCCTAACAAATGTTGATAAAGGGCCCGTCTATGGCAAGCTACGCCAGTTCCAAATCCTGACCCATTACATAATATGATTATTATCTTGTTTTATGGTAATAAATGGTTTTATTATATCTCATCTTGTTTGAAAGAACCGGAACATTCCGAAGGTTATTTATGATTGTAGAACATAAATTACTCGATTTTTAGGTTGTTTCAATAATCAATTGTCAAACTTGTTTCAATAATGCCCCATATTTTTTTTTACCCGGCCTTAGGAATTAGGAATTATGACATAATTATTACCTAATTGTCTTTTTGGGAACAAAGGGTTTTTAATATTGCTAATCTTGTTTTATAGAACCGTTACATTCCATTATTTTTTATGGTGGTGCACGCGTGTATACCGACGAACAGTGAGTGAAATGTTTCGGAAGCCGGGCGGCGCCCGCGCCGGCGCGGCGGCGGCGGGCGTGTCCAGTCGTTGTCGTTTGCTTGTGTCACTGAATGACAGCGGATGTGACGTACCAGTTTTATAATTATTTGTAACCTTTTTCTCTTCCGAATAATATTTACTTTTAAGTATTAATTTTAACAGGCACACACTAATATATATTTATTTTATTTTATTGTTTACAATTTTTAGCTTTTCTCATTCGTGTACTTACGACCGTGACATCACTAAGGGCGCCAGCTGAAAATCAGCGCTGCTGACTGTAGTCAGTAGCACTATGCTGAGCTGTGTCCTATTTGACGGCACAGACCTACTGGTTTATTTTTAATTTAAATTTTGTTATGTTAATGTGTTCGTCAAATAAATGAGTTTCTTTCTTTCTTTCTTTCTTTCTTTCAATAAATCATACATTCTGTGAATATTGTTTATGGTCTTCGGCTACTCAGAAATACGGATTATCCTTCTATTAACACGCAAATAAGACATATCCTTTGTATTGTGTATCAACACTAGATTTATTTGCAATTCATAGTATGTTCAAAGAGTTGGGCCGTGACATCCTTCTCGATTGGTTATATATAATACCTACTATTGTTACTTCCCTTTAATTAACTAAAGTCCTTTTACGGATCATTAGGATGTGGAATCAGCTCCTCATTATGGTTTTTCCTTTAGTGTTATATTGGGTTCTACAAAAGGACGGCAAAACCCTTCAAGTCCACATTAAACAGTCAGATAATTAGTAATGCAAAGTTTGTTTGTGTTTCCACTCAGCTGTCACTGTATAGGCTGAATAGGGATGATTCCTAGGTAAACAAAAAAAAAGACTAATTAGTCCGTCAGTTAGATCATCAAACAATATTGGACACGTATCACCAAATAAAGATAAAGCGAGTCAAAGTTGAAACGGGAGTGGGGATCGTGACGTCACTTTGGAGTAAAAAGTATCTTCGCATTTTATTTGTTTAATAATATTTGAGAATCTAAAAATACGTGTCTAATATTTTTTGAAATTTTTCGTCTTAATTTTCATTTAATTTGTTATATCGCTACATTCTGGAAATGGGTACTATTCCGGGAACACGCGTGCAAACCGGGAAAAAAAATCCATGTAAACAGAATGTAGTAGCTGTTATTTAAACGTACGCGAGCATTCTTAAGAGAAATTTAAAAGATTTAGCGAATGAAATTAATGAATTTGCGGAACGAAACAGTTTCATAAATGATGATGATGATGGTGAAAACACACTAGATTAGAATGGTTTCCATCTAACAGTCACTTTCACAACTGAATTTGAGTGAGCTATGAAAGGAAGTAGAAAATGGCTTTAGATTCTCAATAAATTATCCTAAATGTGCTTTCATATTTTAATTATTATAGTTGCTTTCAACTTAGATTTGCATCATATTTTATTTATTTATTTATTTTTTATCTTCTTTATTTTCATCACTTATTGTAGGCTTATTATCTGGGTATTAGATAAGTATTTACATAAGGGCGAGTAAAATATTCACCTCCAAGACTTTCCTTCATCTTTATTAAGAGAGGTAGAGCATAGCATTTTATCGCCCGAAGAGCAGCTCGAATGGGAATTTGGGGAATCTCCACCTTACAGAATACCGCAGCCAAATAATTTAATCCATGTGAGTAAGGTCTCCAGAACTTATCGGGAATGGGTGGTAAGGGTCAGTAATGCTTGAGTGATGCCTGCTTAAGTGACATATCGGCGATTCTCAACATGGTAAGTGATGATGTGGCCGAAGGTGGTAAGCACACAAAGCCTAGAAGGAACTGGCTCTAAAGTGCAGCTGACGGAACACATTGATAGGTGTTTGGCGACAGATTTTTAACATGAGGGTGGTAGCCAGCCAGATGGGTACTACAAAGTACCCTAACACCGTGCTATGGTTTCCTCACGATGTTTTCCTTCACCGAAAGCTCTAGCTCATTGTAAGACGTCAGTGCCACTGAGCTATCATCACCTTAAAAATACAGTAATCCATTCATAGAGCTACCGAAACCGCTTATCATCAGGTCGGCCGTATGATTGTTTGCCAACTTAGTTGTAAAAAAAGTGATAAATAAGGAAAAAGTCTCTGGGGCCGTGTAGTGTGCAACTTGAAGCTTTGACCTTCAAGTTCAAGTTCTGATACAATAATAAATATGACTCGTCTTCCACACTGTGTTGCGCGCTTTAAGTGTACATGTGTGTATGATAATAATTTATCATTAACATAATAAATATTATCACGCAGATATACTTATTAACAAATACTAAAAGTGACTGCAAAGTTTCGCCACCAAATATGTGTTTTTAGGGTTCCGTAGCCAAATGGCAAAAAACGGAACCCTTATAGATTCGTCATGTATGTCTGTCTGTCTGTCTGTCCGTCCGTATGTCACAGCCACTTTTTTCCGAAAGTATAAGAACTACAATGTTGAAACTTGGTGAGTAGATGTATTCTGTGAACCGCATTAAGATTTTCACACAAAAATAGAAAAAAAAAACGTCAAATTTTGGGGGTCCCCATACATAGAACTGAAACATTTTTTTTTTTTTTAAAACCCATAAGTGTGGGTGTCTATGGATAGGTCTTCAAAAATGATATTGAGGTTTCTAATATCATTTTTTTCTAAACTGAATAGTTTGCGCGAGAGACACTTCCAAAGTGGTAAAATGAGTGTCCCCCCTGTAACTTCTAAAATAAGAGAATGATAAAATCAAAAAAAATATGATGTACATTACGATGCAAACTTCCACCGAAAATTGGTTTGAACTAGATCTAGTAAGTAGTTTTTTTTTATACGTCATAAATTGAAATTCATATCAAATACTCAGGTCTATACTAGCATTTACATATAATGCCTACAGGTTTGTACGGAACCCTCGCTGCGCGAGTCTGACTCGCACTTGGCCGGTTTTTTTTTAATAACCCTTTGTACACTTAGTAACAATTTTAAATCTACAGGGTAGCCGGTGCAAGCGGTTTGATCTCCATCAATGGCGAGTCACGGAATCTGCGGCAGTTCAGGAAGCTCTCCCGGTACATAATGCAGGAGGATCTTCTCCAGCCATTCATCACTGTGCAGGAGGCCATGTGTATAGCAGCTGATCTCAAGCTGGGGACTGATATATCTAAGGGCAAGAAAGCTGTTGTTGTAAGTCATATGCTTTTACCTTAACATACATTAAATTGTGTAAAGACAATCGTTATGTAGATTGTATAGTATGATTTATGTATTGTATGTGATTTAGTTTGATTGTATGTAGATTGTTGTGTGTATGCAAAAATCAAATCTTTATTGAAATAGAAGAAGTGTAAAAAAAAAAATAACGGTTCCCTGGTATCTAAACTAAAATAAAAAATTCTGTATCTTAGATACCAGTCTTCAGTGATACTTTGTTCTATATCTTAAAAATGTTCATATTAAATAAATAGACAAAAAAAGTAATAAAAACTTATAAGTCAGGTTACAGTACCTTGGATATAATATATATGGTATTATTGCTGTAGTGCTGGGGTTTGGTGTGTACAGTATTAGAGCGAAATATATTATTTTATTTGATGTATTTGATGATGTAAGTAATTCGTTTTGAAAAACTACTTTTACACAGGTACAGGTACAGACACTTTATAAAAAGTTTCACCTCAAAATAAATTACTCAAAAATTCAAACCAAATTTTTGTTTATTGAATTAAATATGTCACAGGTCAATGAGGATCATTATCATTTTGCGTCACTTACTAATATTAATATAAAAAAATCTCTTCCGCGATCAGCTATGGTATTCTGTAAAAGGTAAATCATCTCGAAAGTCATCTCGCAACTCACCTCGCAACTGAATTGGCGGGTGAATTACGTTTCAGAATACCAAATCCTATTGAAAAACGTCAAAATACTCACCTGTCGTAGTTCTTCTCACTTCCGTCATCACTCGGTGGCGCTAGTGTCGAACTCACTCAGTTTAAGAATATGAAATTCTAATCTCATCGCGGATTCAGAAGTGATTTTGCAAATGAACGTTACAGAATAGCACTGCTGTGCGCCTAGTACCAATAAAGTGGATTACACTTTCCGTTACACCTGTATATTTTAATATAATGGCTAATCTCTGTGACTACCAGTCGGATTCGAAAAATTCTTTCACGAATAAGTAGCGACATTGTCCCCGAGTAAACCGCGGGAGGCAGCTAGTATTGTTATTTAAACAGAAGCTTAGGTAAAATGAAACATCCCATTGACTCGACTTGCTATCCTGGCATCATTTGTCATTTTTAAGACTTCACCGACACGACAGCCCCCCTAGACAAGGTGGTTGTCGACAATCGTCATCATTAGTAAACGATCAACCTTTGTATGGGATTGACATGAGAGATTTTTAAAAATCACGTGATATTTCGTTTTGAAATGTCAATCCCATATAGATGCGACTAAATTACAGCAAACTAAATGCAAGGACAACTTGCAGTATCTATCTATCCTACTCTAAATCCATTGTTATAATGTTAAATGTATTGTGCATCGTGCAGGCACGTGTAGGTGACTTGTGAATAATTAATGCATTCTAATTTTACTGTCAATCTGCAATTACAATTGTTTGTTAACTGCGACAAGAATAGGTAATGGTTTGAAGATACTTATCTAAGCGGTCAAATAGACACACACAAAAAGCGTCTTTGTTTTATACTAGAGATGATCACATATATCTAGGAATCTAACTAAATATAGCGAGAATTTAAAACCACAGTTGTTTAAGAGATACATAAGTATATCCGATATAATCTTCTAAGTAAATATAAAACCAGTTTACTTTGGATACTGTACATGTTTTTATATTGTCAGTAATATTATTTAAATTGTGGATACGACCATAAATAAAACCAAGTAGTTCCTCAAAATACGAGCAACTTTTATTACGGGACGAACTTAGTAGTCGCACAAAATATAAAATACAGCTTTTCATAAATTTTAACCGACTTCAAAAAAAGGAGGAGGTTCTCAATTCGGTTGTATGTTTTTTTTATGTTTGTTACCTCATAACTCCGTCATTTATGAACCGATTTGGAAAATTCTTTTTTTGTCTGGAAGGGTACACTTCCCGTTTGGTCCTATTGTCATCAGATCAGGATTTGATTACTTCTTAGTGTACTTTGAAGTCGGTTTAAGTTTTATGTAAAACAGTCCAATTATGTATCAAAAGCTTTCAGTTTTTTTTCCGATTTCGAAGCTTATTAGCTTAGCTTATTATATACTTTACATGGTTTTATTTACTGTCGTATCCGCCCTGTATATATCAAGTCATAAAGTATATCCTATATACATTCTAAGTATACATATAACCAGTTTACTTTAGATGCTGTACAAGTTTTTATACAGTCAGTAATTATATAATATATCAACACAAAAAGTGTTGGTTGCTGTGCACTTATCGGGCCGGTTTTTGGTCAAGGCTTCAAATCGTTATTATAATTCCAAACAAAAATTATAATAGGATAAATAATATATATATATATATATAATTGGCCTATAATGTCCTAATGCTGAGCACAGGCCTCTTTTCACAAATGAGGGCGAAAGGGACTGGGCGATACTCCACCACGCGTGCCCACTGCGGATTGGTGGAGGTAGGCTAGTGGTCAACCTACTGTTGGAATTTTTCAAGCCGCCTAGGAGACATCCAACTAGCTTAACGACTATCACAATTAATTGATAACCGGGACCAACGGCTTTACCTTTGCCTTCCGAAGCACAGAAACGCTCGATTTGAAAGACCACTAGGCGGTCACGCATCCAGGTACCGACCACGACAGACGTAGCTTAACTTTGCCGATCGATTAAGAACGGCTAAACATGCTACACCACGAGCGCTTCTTCAAATCGTTATATTTGATCTTAATTATACAGTTTTGGGTGGAAAGTGCAATTTTTTTATAAAGTTAGTAGTGGATCATTGAAGTACAAAAAAATCTGGACAGAGCCTCGCATTATAAGAAAGAGAACCACAATATTTCCTATGTATGTGTTAGTAAAATCAATGCTAGCACAAGCAGAGAGGCGGTTTTTAAGAGAGGTAGAGCAGAGCGTTATTTCGCTCAAAGAGCAGCTCGACTGGGGAAGTTCCTCCACCTTACAGAATACCGCAGCCAAATAACTTTATGAATATGTTCCTTATGCGTAGTGATACCTCGTATGGCTACGGTAATCGCTTACCATCAGTCTTACCGTACGCTTTTTTTGCATTTTTTTTAAAAAGCAGTCACAAATTATAGTGAGCCTTATTGTCATTTTCCATTTTCATGTGTATGTGTGACCGAGGACCGACGTATTTACAAGACGGCACGGCATACTTGGGGTGCTTCATTTCGTATAAGGCGGCGCTCCGTCTGGTATAGATGTTTTTGTACGTGTATCAGTCGATATAGTTTGTTAACTATATAGCGATATAAAGTGATAAATAAAGCTTATAGCATAGGGTAAATATTATACTACGTACAACTTATACCCCCTTATTAATAAATAAGGTGTAAGTCAGTCTTGTAATTTCCAGGTATTAAGATAGCCTCATCCCTTTTTGTTTATATGATATTAGAAAGTGACGTATATATTTTAATCCTAGGTATTATTATACTTGACTTACACCTTATTTATTAATAAGGGGGTATAGTGTATAAGAGACATCATTGATTTCAGAATGCCAAGCAATAATATATGATTGCGTGTACCGAAACGTGGGTGATTTTTCAATGTGTCTGAATGTCCGTGAATAGTTTTAGTAGGACGGCAGTTATTTGATTTTTATTTGACTGGCCAAAGTCACTAGAACGAATAAATATAATTGGACATTGGCAGAAATGTCAAAAAAAAAGAATATAGCAATCGTCTTTTTGGATCAATCGATTTTAGCAAAAAAATTATATAACGTGAATGCTACACCGAAGGAAGGATGCTTATCCTGTAGGTAGGTACAATTTCCTAAGAGCGAAATACCGGCAAACTGCATGTCGGGCCACGCGTAGTGTAGGGTTCCGTATAGTTGGCCGTCGCAGTATGCGGACTTATGCCCGGTTTCTATAAAATAAAAACGGATTTATTGCCAAACTGGGCATATAGATAATTTCGTAAGCTAATTTTACCTGTGCTACTTCCAAATGGGAGGGTTTGCTATGCAAAGCTTTGAGGTCTTTGCTTCATTATTAAAAAAAAAAAAAAAATTGCCTTTTTACTTCTTCAAGTACATTTTATAAGTTAGTTGACCATTACTCGTTAACTTGTAAAGCCTACTTAGCTCTGACAGTTCTTCTTTTAATTTCGTTTTATATACTACTGCCGTGATTTTTGCACAAATCCAAAAGCAACCGTTTAGCTGGCAGGGCCACGCAACTATCGATGTGTTCCGACAGCTGCATTTGAGACCCAGTTTCTTCTAAGCTTTGAGCGCATACCACCTTGGGCCACGTCATCACTTGCCATCCACGATATCTACTACGTACATATCGCTGCTTATCATGGTGATTGCGGTCAACATAAGCCTAAAAACAATAAGAAAAGGTTTGAGGGACTCACTTTTGCACTTTAAAGCTTAATATTTCGCAGATATTAATCGATATAATATCGATTCATCCGCCCTATATCTAAAAATAGTTTTCACACACCTGCAATATTTTTGAACAACCTATTCAATGACAACTCACACTATACAAGGAAAATGATGGTCATAGCGCTGGTACCGGCGGCCCAATCGCGTGGGCGTTAATCGCACCTTCGCGGTGGAATGGCCGCCATTTGGAATCGTCGGAAAACTATGGCATGGTGATCTTCATGAATGACTACGATGATGATTAGCTATGCAAAAATTAGCCTCGCACAAATAATATAATAATAATTATAATAATTTATTGAAACCAACTTAATAACTACCTTAGCGCAACCGCCTATTTCTTTTTCATCGACTATTGGAAAATACAAAAATCATCATCATCATCATCAGCCTATAATGTCCCACTGCTGAGCACGGGCCTCTTTTCACAAATGAGGGTGAAAGGGACTGGGCAGATACTCCACCACGCGTGCCCACTGCGGATTGGTGGAGGTAGGCTAGTGGTCAACCTACTGTTGGAATTTTTCAAGCCGCCTGGGAGGCATCCAACTAGCTTAACGACTATCACAATTAAGTGATAACCGGGACCAACGGCTTTACGTGCCTTCCGAAGCACGGAAACGCTCGATTTGAAATACCACTAGGCGGTCACCCATCCAGGTACCGACCACGACAGACGTAGCTTAACTTTGCCGATCGATTAAGAACGGCTAATCATGCTACACCACGAGCGCTTCTAATACAAAAATGTTGTGGAACAATACGTTCGACACTCGTAATTTATCCGACACGTTCGATTAACGCCCACGCGATTGGGCCGCCGGTACCAGCGCTATGACCTTCATTTTCCTTTTCGTCATTACGTAAGACCTCTGAAGGGTCGCCATACTGGTACAAATGACGAGGAAATTTGTGCCAGTATCTCCCGGTCTATATAGGATAGACGAGAAAAAAAAGCACGTTACGATAAGGGCAAAAAATAAAATTAGACCAATTTGTCGGCGTGATTAATATTTGTATACCAATGCCAAATTACAGTATTCTAGTCTCTGGAGCTAAGCCGCGGACAGACAGAAGGGTGGACATGGCAAAACTATAAGGGTTCCTTGTTGATTACGTAACCCTAAAGACGAATTACAAAAAGACTATAACTATTTTATATACATGGATGACTCAGCTTTTTAATAAATTTGTTTTACGCGTGGCTTGCTTGACAATAGACATTTTCCTTCCTAGTCCTGAGGTCGTGATCTCGCCTATTATAAATTAATTGACATCAGATGTTAGGGGCAATTCAATTTTATTACAATGTATTAGGTACATCATCATCGGTATCTCTATCATTACGTTATAATTACATTTTTTTAATATTAAAAAAAAATACTAAATAATTAGTTTTTCTTTTACTATTAAAGGAGGTAGGTAGAGTAGCATTATTTCGCTCAGAGAGTAGCTCAATTGGGGGAAGTACCTACCTCCACCTTACAGAATACCGCAGCCAAATAACTTTATTACAGAACAATGTCCATAGTGTGTGTTAAAAGACAGGTTGAAATGCTAATTTAATTTAAATCCGTGATTACGACTTTAATAGATTCCATAGGTTTGACGTCAGTGTGTTAAATTGCAGTCAATCTATAAATCAATAATAATTACAGACTATTCAATGACGCCATTTTAAAATTCAGTTATTTGACCTACAGTCGAATCAAACGGCATTTATGTAATTTAAAAAAATAGTATAAAGTATTTTTAATTATGAATGGTTTTCTGAGTAGATAAATCAAAATGATTATTCTTTCAATGAAGTAGCTGAGTACACACACATACACACATCTGATACTAATTGTTTTACTAGTACTTATTAGTTGTACGTACGTAGTATTCATATACTCTGAGCTATTAGTATTTACATATTAAATTCAATTCAGAGATTTTGGCAATCGGCCTTCTTCTAAGCATCATAGATAGCTTAGAGTACATTGTTTCTATTAAAATCGAAAAGGAGAGACATTTTTAGATATATTCTTTCGTTCCAGGTAGAAGAAATAGTCCAGCTCCTAAGGCTAGGTAAGGCCAGGAATACGGCAACGGAGAAGCTGTCAGGTGGTGAGAGGAAGCGACTTTCAGTCGCTTTGGAGTTGCTTAATAATCCGCCTGTCATCTTCCTCGATGAACCTACCACGTAAGTTTTTATCATCTTACACCTTTGAAGAAGATACAAATAACATCCATTTCTGGAAATTTCCATAATTTTGTCTCGCTAAAACGATCTTTGGTAGACATTAATAGAGTTCTTATAGTATGAAACTGAAATTCTTAGAATTGCTCCATGGCAAATAATTGGTCGGACATTATTGTCAGAAATATCTTTAAAGTTGGCATTGTCAATGTCATATTTTACACGGTTCTGCGAATTCCATATTCTGTATTAGGTAATCGTAAGGCTATATACATCAATAAAGCAATAGTTAATTAAATTATTTATATGCGGAATAGTCGAACTTATGTTTAAACGTCATAGAGAAGGCCTTGTAATTTATTTCCACGAATAACACGGTTGTCCCGTTCTAGGCAATGGCATTGACCTTCCTTTGATTTTAGCCTTTTTGGATGAGACCTACGAAATTATCAAGGAGTTTAATGATACATAAGTACTTTATAATACCTAGTAGTTTTATCATTTGATTTTATCCCCCAGACCACTAAATGTCTTTGCCCATACTTCCAGTGGCCTGGATGATGTAGCCTCATCAACCTGTGTCTCCCTCCTCAAGCGAGTGGCCCGTGGTGGGCGCACGGTCATCTGTTCTCTCCACACGCCATCAGCTCGACTGTTCGCCGAGTTTGACCACGTATATGTGGTGGCTGACGGTAGATGCGCCTACCAGGGGACGTCTGCTGGTGTCGTGCCGTTCCTCAATGAGCTGCAGTTGCCGTGTCCGAAGACTTATAATCCGGCAGATTTTAGTAAGTGCCTTTCATATTTTAAAAGGTTCTGGATGACCTTTGCAGGTTGTTTTGAGAAATCACTTTAAAAATTTGATTACAAAAATAGAATACATACTTGCCATTTTCGTCTCGTAGGTCATGGTCATCGATCCCCAATCCGGTCAAATCTTTTGGTATTTTTTGACCTTTTATAAATTTTGGATACCGTGCAAAACTCGATTAATGTCAACCAGTCTACGTATTTAGCTATATTAAAAACGTGCAATAAGAATAAGCATAACTCGCATAAATATGTGTCTATGCTCGACCAACAAACAATACTTATTGTAAACAAAAAGTTGCCTATCTCTTTTCAGTAATAGAAGTATCAAGTGGAGAATATGGTCCACATGCAGACCGTATGGTGTCAGCTGTAGAAAATGGAAGATCTCAAGCCTGGAGGGACTACGCCGCTGCAGAGGACATTTGTTCTGGACATTTTGAGGAGATGGATATTGAGCAGCTGAACGCTGGTGGAGTGGAGAAACATAACTTTAAACATGGGAGTACGGCTTGTCAGCAGTTCACTATACTGCTGAAGAGGATGTTGCTGCAAACTGTCAGAAATAAGGTATACATTGGAACTTAAAATTAGTGTTTATTTGTTATGTTTCGATGGTTATATAATAAAACAATAATATTGAAAGCTTGGCATGCAGCAATATTATCGATAGTAGGTATTGGGTGGCAATAGTGACTAATCTATCATTAGTATCGATAGTATTCTTACTCATAATGCAAAAACTTGCAATACTATCGATAGTGGCAAATGCAGTACATGTTTTAGAAGGTAAATTTATCGATAATTCAGTAACACTGGTTAACTGTTATGTTAACTGGTGGTTTTTCTGAAATAAGAAATATTTATTAAGCTGAGGATAGGTTCTAGCGTAGCCTTGTAGCAACGAGTTTTGATCTCACTAAGCCGTTTAAGTATTGCGATGTTTATAGATTAGCGTACCTTGCCCTACTAAACTTGTTTTCATTAGCTATTAGGCAAAATATTCAAGGAGAATGTAATTACTTTAGTCAAATCTGCGTTATTTTAATATCAATATTTCGTTAAGGTGTTTTAGCTAAATGTTGTTTGTTTTCAGGATTATCTATGTATGAGAATTGGACTTCATTTATTCTTAGGATTTATAGTGGCAATGCTGTTTAGGAAAATGGGAAACGACGCCTCAAAGACTATATTCAATTTTGGTTTCTGTTACGCTTGCATTATCGCTATGCTTTATATACCGATGATGCCTGTGTTACTTGCTTGTAAGTATACTTGCGATTCATAATGTATTAATTAAAACCTGTTTAAATTAAATATTAGTTCCCATTATCTCTTTTTACTGTTGCTGTATGTATTATTTTCTATTTTTGTCAATATCTCTAATATCAAATTATATAACTAATTCTGTCTATTAGACTCTTCAGTTAAAAAAAAGATACGAAATAATTCAAATTTCATTTTGTTCATAAATCATTAAATTATTTATTCTAGTTCCAAAAGAAGTTCAACTGGTAAAAAGAGAATACTTCAATCGGTGGTATGGACTCAAACCATATTACGCTGCGCTTGTGGTTTCCCGTACCCCAGCCACAATATTCTTCAGCCTCGTATACCTGGTGATCACATATCCAATCACATCACAACCAATGGAGGTACCCAGGATAGTGCAGTTCACCACTATTTGTATAATGGTGGCACTTATATCAGAGTCTATGGGAACGATGATATCTTCTATGTTAAATGTTGTTGTAAGTATTTCGTCATCATTATTTAAATGTTCGTTAATTTTGCGCTTAATGTTTCTGTAATTGTGCATGAACCTTGGAAGTAAGTTAGGATTTTTACCAGAACCCAGTTTAATATTGCTCCACGTTTAAATTTAAGTCAATCAGGGACTAGTTACACTTGCTAAATTTGATATTAAGGACAGTTTTGATTTGATTCTACTGAAAATCATCTTCAAAATCTGCTGGCCGTTCCCAATTCGGAGCTGGTGCAATATGTACGCTTCTTCCATTTAAACCTTCATCCGTCTTATTATCTTTCACGCGTTCTTTAGTTATATCATCTGCTAATGTGGTATCAAAATTGAAAATATTTATTTACTAACTTATTGTCTTCCCTTTTCAGAATTCAGTATTCGTAGGGCCAGCAACAAGTGTACCGCTCATGCTGCTAGCTGTATACGGGCTTGGCAGCGGTGATGAAGCCCCACCAATCATTTGGAGGATTGCTAGAGCATGTTCATTCCTCCGATACGGGATTGAAGGCCTAATAGCAGCTATTTATGGCCCTCCGAGAGAAGACCTCATCTGTCCCGACCATGTGGATTATTGTGAATATAAGAATGTTGCGTGAGTATTGTCATAATCAGCTTTTAGTTAGCACCACATAATATTAATATACAAGTTTCCATAATTCCGTACCGTCCTGAACTTAACAGACATTGAAAGCAGAAATACTATGATAACAGTATCAATTACCCTTAAGACTGAATCATGCTCTAGATATTATTAATAAACATGGTACTTTTCATCCCGAAACCTCTTAAATGTAACTGCAAGGTTCACTGTATGTTTCAATCGCAATGTATCAGGTAAATTCATAGATTCAGCACCTCAGAAAAGTTTTTTTTTTTTTTTTTTTTTTTTATACAACTTTGTCGATAAACAAGCATACGGCCCGCCTGATGGTAAGCGGTTACCGTAGCCATATAGACGCTTACAACACACGAAGCATCGCTCACGCGTTATCGACCTATCCCCCCTCCCCTATGAGCTCTGGCAACCTTACTCACGCGCAGGAACACAACTTTAAACAACATAAAGTTATTTGGCTGCGGTATTCTGTAAGGTGTAGGTACTCCCCCAGTCGAGCTGCTCTTTGAGCGAATAAACGCTATGCTCTACCTCTCTTAATTTAAAGTTGTTGTACTTTATCCGTTATTCATGCTATAATCTTTTCTAAACATATATTTCTCTTCCAGTTATTTCGTCAAGCTAATGGGAATGTCCGGTGTATCATTTTGGTCAGACTTCGGAGTTCTAGTGTTCATGCTTGTTGCTATGAACTTGACTGGATACTATCTCCTCCGTCAACGATTATCACCAAACTACGCTTTCAGAGCAATCAAAGTTATTGGTAACTTTATCAAGAGCAAAATGAGCTCTGTGCATTGAGCGAATGAAGATAGCAGATTAACTTAGTTATTATAGACCGCTATATGATTTGGTTCACAACAATTTGATACAGTAGCTTATGGTTGCAAATTGCAATACTTACCCAAATTTTTAAATTATGTTTTTTAATTGAATATGGTTTGTTCTATGATTGTTAAGGTGTATGTGAACCAAAGTTATTCAAACTTGATACCAGTGTGATAATTAGTTTTAGCTTTTTTATAATTTTCTATATAGTTTTAGTTTTCGGTATACATTTTAAGGTATATGTTAGTTAATAATACTAATTTTCTTCTTTATTTTGGACATAGGAATTTCGCTGGACGAGGTTTAAATTTTTAAGACTGATGTTGATTGCTTTATTTGAAAGTTTTTAGAAGATTAAATGAATTATCTAATTCACTTATTTCTAATTTAAATAAATAAAATTTCTCATAGTTTGTACCAATTTGACAGACTTGATTGCAATGAGGTAGAGTTTGTTTGCTTGAAAAATTATGGAATATTAGAAACGAACCTGTGTTGGATTTAAGAACATTATATTATATTGATGCAATGGTTACTAGATTCAATAGCCGTTATATATTTTTTTTCTTTTCAACTCTTCCGTAAGGTTACTGGTATATGTATGTATATTCGTAATGTATTTCATTAATACTTTGATACCGTTGTTCCTCCTGTTTTATTTAACATGGTGAATTGTCTTTTATTTGACAATATGTATTTTGTGAGCAGACATTATAAACCAATTATAAAGCATCACAATTAATTTTAAGCATAAATATTTATACCGTCCCGATTTAAACCATTTCCATGTTTCCGTTAACGTTCAGATTACTTATTCAGAATATATAGTGTTTCTTCAATACTCGAATTAATTTAGGTTTTGGGAATTGAGAGTATCTGTGTAAATAAATAAACCAAACTTTTCATCAAACTTTCTTTTATTTTTTTACCAAATGTTTCTCACTAAATAAAATCACGCATTTTCCTATGAAAATAAAATACAAAGATAATTTAATGGAAATCTGACTAGGGCAGTCAATATTATTTATGCCACTCTTAAAATTGTTTTTGTCAACTGACACAATTGAAAACATTTTTTCCACTAGGTAGGTACTTATTCTTAGTTGTGCTTGTGCTATGTATGATTTTGACATAGTGACAAATATTTAAGCAATTTTTTTGTGGGTCGCTACTGTGTAATATTTGTTTTATATCTATATCATTACAATAATCGTTAATATTGTGGTCATAAGTATACATTACAGTATCATTATTTTACTTATTTACATATTTTTAACAAATACAAAAAGGAATGTTTGGTTATAAAATAATCTTGCATTCCTAGAATAGTTAAGGTTAACCAGAAAATTAAAATACGCAAAAAAATATTCTAAAAAAAAAAAAAAAAAGTTAGGGCCATGTAAAAAAGAGAGAAAATAGGATGTCTACTTATTATGTAAAGAAAATGTAAGTTTTTATAAAACAAAAGTTTTTGCATACATTGATATTCTCAAAGGATTCAACCAAGTCTCAACAATAAAAACAAAACTAGACATAAGATTATCTAAATATAATAAATGATTATAAAGAACATTTTTACATTTAAATGAATGTTTACTGTACCTAATTAGCTTAAAAGTTGACGCGATTAGAACAAAAATCCAAATGTTTAAAATAATTGTGTACCTTGATGATTTCATTGTAACTAGCTAAACTTATTAAGCTCTTAAAAGTGCTTCCTTTATCGATTGACCCTATACTTTGTAAATTTAATTAGGTATATATGTCATAGTTAATATCAAAATGTATCTACTACTAAGAGTTATGCTCAATTATTTTTATTATTATCATATTACAAGTGAATTTATAGTTATTAAAAATTCTTATATTTTTTTAATTTAATGATTTCATTTAAGCACTAAGTTTTTCTAACGGACATAATGAGAATCCAGATTATATTGTAATGATAAACCTGTTATGACAGAGAAGGATTTTTTTTGAAGAGTACAAATTATTCTGTATTTTTTTTTGTTCATAACAATATATCTAAAACAAAAAGAAGAGATGGAAAATAAAAACGTACAAAATTGTATTTACAATAAATTAATACTTTGAGGATTTAATACAACAATTGTAAATAAAACATATCTAACTTAAAATCAACGAGTATTTAAAAAAGTAATCTACTCTTTTCGTAGAAGTGAGATTGCTTAATTATGATTATGAAGAACTTAATATCAATATAAAAAAAACAATATTTTGTTGACCTTATTCGAGCCTTGAACAAAAAGTAAACAAGCTACCAGTATAATTAAAAAAAGATAATATTCAAGCTATTAAACTCAGATTCTTATGTATAATAAAATAACTGTTATTATACTTGTACTAAAAGGCGAGCATTTTTAAAAGATTATATTATCTACAAAAAAAATATATGAATGAGATTTTTAGAAGATTCAACTTTTACCGTATATGAGTAGATATCTAAATTCTATGGTAAGTTAAAATTATCATTTGCTACCATTAACTTTTGCTTTACGTTTACTATTTTCAAGTTTGATTTTAGGTTTTTTACCTGACTTTAAATTGTGATTAAAAAAACCATTGCTAATCTAATATTGAAACTTTCACAAATTATTAGAGGTTTTGGAGTATCTTTGCTGCCTTCTGTCAACCTTTTACGTATTAAGTCCTTTACAAATACCTTATCTAATATATCCACATTCCACATTCCCCGGCACTTACATTATTGTATATACACACTACTATAATAATGGTAACTATATAAAAAAAATATAACTACATATAAATGAAGTAACTAGTACAGTTGATAATGATTTAGGCAATTCAATTCAAAATTTGAACTTAATTTTACCATTTCCTAAGTGCACTGAGTGCAATAACACTATAAATTTTAAAATAAAAATGGATGGAATACAAAACAATGAAAATGTCTTTAAATGGTAAATGGAATGTCATAAGTTTGATCTTAAATAATATTTACAAGTAAACAATTTGGCACCCCTACATGAAAAGGAAGTTTTATAATTTCGGTGCCATAATACTAATAATTGTAGAGTTGTATAAAAATCGATTCGAATCCATTGGGAGTCAGTATTTTTATTGACCTGGTAGTGGACATGCTTATAGCAAAACGAGGAATAAAAAAAATATAACACGTCTTACACAGGCAGATTAATTTTAACTTCATTTTGATGAAAATTTTCCAAACAAGGAGTTTATCGATTTTTAGACAACACTAGATATTGTAATGAAGTCTGTAAATAGCTTACAATTAAGTTTTATACTCGAAGTGTGATTTAAGTCTTATTTGTGACTAAGTCCCTGACAAAAGTTAAGTAAATTATCGCTAAAACGTCATCATCACCTTACACTTATTAATTTTGCGTCTTTCCTTAAGCAAGTCATAAAGCTCAGACTCATTCAATATATATTTTGGTCTTTAACCAATAAGTATATCTTAAGTAAAGTTATTGAATGAAATAAAATAGTTAACGAATCATTAGCTTTGATTAGATTAGCTTATTAGGCCTTCAAGTACATTTCAATGATTTATCAAAAACCTAATATCAAAATATCATTAGGAATAAAAGTTTACGTTTAAGACAACCTGTATCTATTCGATTTGAGCAGAATGCAGATTCTTTCCAATACTTTTCATACAAATTCACCTAATGCCTTACCTTTACTGCATGCAATGGCTCACCGACTGTCATATTCTTTGTTTTCATCAGTAGTAAGGGTATCTATAATATTTGTATTCTTACTACCATCAATATCAACATCATATATCTCAGGCACAATAGAGTTAGAACATGAACTGTTGACTGGGTTTGTCTCCATCACATTGTTCTAAGTATAGAGCAGGTCTTTCTGAATCTAAACATGCATCTAGTTTAGCATGTCTGATGATAAGTCCATGTCTTCGCCATAGTTGAGCGTCGTCTGCAGCGTCACAAGCAGCTAGTACAGCTGTCACTCTATCTTCTGGTGAGAGAGATACGCAAAGGCTATGATGACGTATTAGGCCATTGTCGAAACGCCACTCTTGATTGCCACCTGTGTTGTGACACGGGTACATTCCTGGAAATGATAAAGTAGAATATTTATATATGTGATCCCAAATTGTCAAATACACGTATAACTATGCAGAGATTCAATTAAAATTTGAAATGGTGGCTAGCAGGCAGGTGATTCCGCGAATGGTGGGAAGCTACCGTGGTGGAAATTACCAAAGCCAGGGGATTAACGATTTGTTGCGAAATATTATCAAATGTAGAAAGTAAATGGCTCTCATGCGAAATTGCCGGAATACGACGGCAGGGGCCAGCCAGCTATGCTAATAAAAATAGCCTAGTAGAAAAACCAGTGGCTTATTGATTATCTGTGCGATGGCGTGTGTGGCGCCCGGTATAACCGGCAACTGCAGCTCTGGGTCTAAATGCTCCAAGTACCAGAGGAATATTACAGTGGAGCTTCTCTGACACTCACCCAGTGTTCCTTCGACAAGGTGTCCCATAGTGTCCAGACAGCGCACCCCCTGCCTGATGGCGTGTGTGGCGCCCGCCATGGCCGGCACCTGCAGCTCCGGGTACACATGCTCCAAGTACCACCGGAATGGCTTGCAATGGAGTTTTTCTCGAAGGGTCGTGCGTTCTGATATGCTAGAAAGGAAGTTCTAGGTTAACACGTTATTCTTATTCAGTTGAGATGATGGTAAGGATGGTGATTTTAATTTTATTTGATTTTATTTACTTCAGTCTCGAGTATAACCTGGAAGTTACATGCTCATTTATTTTTGTTATGTCTTCTTGCTCATTAATTGGACCATAATTAGTTAAAACTCTACTTACTCTCCAAAATTGACCTGTTTAGCCAACGGCTGGGACCTGTAGTAAAGCTCCTTGTAGTCATCCATCCATACTTCAGCTGCTCTTCTGGTGTTCCTTGCAAAGACTGCCCCGGATCCACCAGGGAAAGTATAAGGATGTCGCTTACGGAACACGTGACCTACTCGGGAACATGGCACGATTTCTAGTGAGCCACCGCATTGCCATACTCTGGAATTGAATGATTTAGTTGAAATTAGGTAATACGTTGGAAAGAGATACTTTGTCGTCGTTGATGGAGTATTGGCTTAGGTTAATAATGAGCTACAAGCCGAAGATATCAATTTGAAAATACTTGCTAAAGGTACTCTCAAAGCATTATCAGAAAACTTAAACGAAAATTATTACAAACATAATATTTTCAAAACCGAAGTGTTGCTACATTATAGTGATGTGATGTAACAATATTTTGTAGACCATAATACAATTTGAATTCATGAGTTGTCATGCAAAAAAATTAAGCAAATAACTTTTTGTAACATTAGTTCAGCGTGGGTGAATTTAATATAAAATTAGTAATTCAACATGGAATTAATGACATAGCTACCGGATACTACACTTTAGCATCCGTTCCATCTAGGTGGCATCAATGATTTCATAATCAGAATGACGATTGACTCTTCTAAAAGTAGAAATAAGAACATACCTAAATGAGATCTCAAGATTCTCTCCTCCCCACACATCCATCTTCATGTCATATTTGCCAAGTTTGTTGAAGTACAGTCGGTCCATGCTGAAGAGACCGCCAGCTATCATTGGGGTCCTGATCACTTGCGTGGGGTCGCTGAGACGTGCACTCCTTTCAGCATGAGAGAGGTATTCCCACTGGAATTAGCATTGACATCAATTTAACAACTTCGGCTCATTTTACATTATGACCCGAGTTTAATCTTGAATAGTGCCTACTTCTACGCCTCTCATTGCTAAATCGTTTAATTTCTGCTAGGATGTAGTTTGTATTTGCATTCTGTACTACAAAAGTAGATCAGAACATGATGTAAGGCTCAAGTGTCGTCCTAGATTATGTTTAGCTCTATGCACTAGGTCTTTTCTCCAATATTCAATAATTTATTTCTGTCAGCTAAAGAAAAAGACACAAGGCGGCTAATTTGTATCATTTAATTAACTACAATCTTTTCGAGGTTAAAATTTCGTCTACTTATGAAATGCATTTTTTATAGCAGATGATAAAATATAAAATATATGATCAACAAATCCACGAGCTTCTTGCGAACTAAAAGTGTAATTTATAGGCCATTTAATGTCACAAATTATAAGTGATTCGACGGTTAACTGAGTTTTACCTTGAAGACTAGGTTCCAATCGAATCCGCCTCGCAGGTCCGCCGACGCGCCGATGTATTGGAAAGTATCCATGCTGATCACGTCGATCACTGGACATACCACACGGGTTGGATCCTGGGAATTATGGAAAATATATTAGAAAAGAGTAGAATTTGTGATTTCTTTGAGTTTATTAACTAGCATAAAAGAAGTAATTACTTATGGTTGATATTTAAATTACGGTCATGTGACAAGAGAGGAAAGAAATTTTCAATTTGTCTTCAGGGTCCAGTGTCGTATTTGATATTGAATATCCTGAATATTTGGCTTATTTGACGTAATAGTCTCGACAACTTGTTTCTTAGTTATGCTAGTAGGTATACAACACGATTTATTCGTACGCCATAACTATTAAATGGACTACAGCTTGCTAAAACACACATAAACCCAGCAGAGTTGATTGAATTACCAGATGAAATAATTTCATGAACAATTTAACATTATTATTTCAACACGAAATATGATCTGTGTAGATCCATGACCTACTTGGTGTACATCAACGTTTCAAGCTTTCAGAATGATTGATCAGTGTGTCGGAGGTCAAACGGTCAACTATACCCAATACATTAAGGTAAAATTTCATCATAAACCCTAGAAACAAGAGGTTTTAGGCCATAGATCATCAAGCAGGTCCAGTGCGTATTGGCGTACTTTAACCACAGACATATTCTTCATATGTTTGTGACTTTAACTTTATTAATAAAAAATTGCCAATGTAGGTGATTTTAATTAATAATATAAAGTGACAGCTCAGCTAATATTTATGAGCTTGCATCTGAATTTGAAAAGCTTTAAAATGTAACTAACTTACACGAGATAGCTTAAAATAACTTTAACAAATTTGCTAATTTAGATAAGTTAAGTTTGACCTAGTCAAATCACGTACTGAATAGATAAAGATCATTCTAGACGTATGCCAGTATTACCTAATAGTAATCTAGACGCTCCGACTTTCATTGCCAAGTCATATGTCAAGGCTGCGTTAGGTGATGACTTTGTAGCTATTATGTGAATGACGGGGACAAACCGGAATGAATGCGTGTGAATGTTTTAAAATTTTGTTTTTAAATGATATGCGAAAGTTTGGAGTTGTGTCAATTGGCAATGATGCTGAGAAATATTTTGTCAAGGATATGAATGAGACGGATAACGAACTTAATAGGTATATTCAAGTGGACCAAATTTTTAGTCAACTTCAAATTTTTGCAACCATGAGGCGTTGAATTAAGAAATTTGGAGCGATTCTAAGTCTTCACTATTAGAATAACATTATTAACATTTCTAGTGCACATTAATTTATGTTGCGTTATTAGCGCTCGTGGTGTAGCATGATTAGCCGTTCTTAATCGATCGGCAAAGTTAAGCTACGTCTGTCTTGGTCGGTACCTGGATGGGTGACCGCCTAGTGGTATTTCAAATCGAGCGTTTCCGTGCTTCGGAAGGCACGTAAAGCCGTTGGTCCCGGTTATCACTTGAATGTGATAGTCGTTAAGCTAGTTGGATGCATCCTAGGCGGCTTGAAAAATTCCAACAGTAGGTTGACCACTAGCCTACCTCCACCAATCCGCAGTGGGCACGCGTGGTGGAGTATCGCCCAGTCCCTTTCACCCTGATTTGTGAAAGGAGGCCTGTGCTCAGCAGTGGGACATTATAGGCTGATGATGATGATGATGATGATGATTAGCGATGTCTTTAATTTAGCCTTTGATATTAAAAGGCATGTGACATTCAACAGACGACTGCATTAAAATAAAAATAATTAATATAGCTAACGACTTATGGCTTTAGTTTATGTTTTATATTGCGCTATAAGGATCATTTTCATATGAATCTAACTACTGTCACAGGTATCATGCTATATTTATGAATTATAAAATCGTATAGTCTAGCTAATGTATTTTTTACAAGCTTTTATTTAACTTGCCATGTATGTATTGTATGTATGTTTGTTCGTTCGGGTGGAATCTTGCAAGTCGAATTTCACCCACTTCCAGTGGTCTGATTGACTGATATTTGGTACACATAAGTGTATTGGAAGACAATGCAAGTACATGAAATTTTTAACAAAAACATATTTATGTTTTGTTCACAATTATTTAATAGCTAAATTTTAATGGTACATACATAGATGATCTTATAATCAAATATGAAATACTTTAAAGCCTGATAAAAACGGGTAAAATCACAGAAGCTAATAGTTTCATAATTCTGTTCCCTATAGTAATCAAATAATGAAGTTACGTTCTAGAAGCTAGAATGTAATAAAGACTAAGTAAAACAAACAACTAACTGTAGTATAGTATCAGTAGTATCACAGCAGTAATACGGGTAGTAAATCATTGGAGTGGCGATCATGAGTGGAAGGGGTGAAGGGATTACCGAGGCGATCTGTCTTGCACAACTCGTCGGCGCTACGTCTTCCGTTCACTCCGCTTGAGTAACTCAGATATTGCGGCGTGAGGGAGAAGAGGAAGCGGTAGCAAAGGGAATAATAGTTTTGATATCACTCAGCTTTGAGTTAGTGAAAGGGGTAAAAAGATTACCGAGATGATGCATCTTACACAAGCGTTGCTGAGTCTTCCATTTACTCCACCTTGGAGCTTCCATGCACCTGCTACCCCGTGCCAATGAAGTCTACAGTCGATTTAAATTACATTTTGTAGGTATAATTGGATAAAAATAACCAAGTTAATTTTTTTCACAATATCTTACAGCGAAGAAAGTTTTCAACATTAAAATAATTTTAATACCTTGGCTGGCGGTTAAAAAAATAACAATGACATCAATTGTTATAATAAGACGCGCGGCCCCGCGAGGACCAAGTATTGTTAAATAAGTATCATAAAAAATGTGTCGTTGCAGATATTAGTAATAGCCAACTTTGGAAATAATCGATATTTATTGAAATATCTTTAGTAAACTGGAATACCTAATAACTATGATCAAATTACACGTTATGAGGTCCTCGCTCATGAATAATAATATTTTGTCAAGTGACTCTTGGGTCATGGTGAAGTTTTTCCAGTTGTATGTAGTTGTAGCCCTAAAATTTTAAAATATCAATGAACCAAAAACAAAACAAAAAACATACGCGGCGAATATAGAACCTCCTTCTTTTTATGAATTCGTTTTCAAACGAAATCATCCCGCTAATCTCTACCAAGTTGGGTCGTACATAATGTACAGTGCACTGCAGTATCTGTATTGTAACTTCTACGTGAGGCCACTTGCTTTCGAATAGAATCGATTTAGCAATCCTCAAAGCAGACATGTTTGTTCTATCTCTATCTCATTACCAATGCGGTAACCGAATGCTATTTCCGGTTAGGTGCTGCAAATGTTTTGATTGATGACCTGTTCAAATAAATCTTCAAATTGGTTGGTCAACGCATCTAGACATTAGAGTCATCTGCAGTCGTTACTAAGTTTGTTATATTCACTATTAATTTAAGATTATTATTCCACTTCTTTCTATTGAGGGCTCCCATTTCTGTGCCCATCAGATGGCACCACTAGCGACTAAGGTCCTGTCGTTGATAAAAATTTTTTTTTGCACGGCACGGCTAATATAATTGATAATATTCAAATAAATAAAATATTGATTGTATCGAATAGAATAGGCTAGATCAGTGTTTCCTTAACATTGTTCTGCCATGTCCCGGTAATTTTCACACTGCCCCTTCGTGACCCACTTAATACTTTTAGACCCAAGCTGGTTCCATTAGGTAGAATAATACACATTTATTAATTGTAAAAATGTTTTATTAATACTAAAATGTAGTATTAATAAAAAAAAAGTTTTTTTACGATTCGTCGATCGATAGCAGGTATTATTATTAAAACAAGGCGGGACGTTGCAACCCGGTATTTTATTTTGATGGCCCGGTACCGGGTTGCGACCCGGCTAATGGGAAACGCTGGGCTAGATGACTGAAAATTCAATTAAGTCCATCATTAACATTATAAAAAATATTAGACACCTATTTTTAACCGACTTCAAAAAAAGGAGGAGGCGTAGATTAATAAGCAAATCAAAGATATTGCTTTGAAGATTGGGGCCTGTATAAAGCAAATCGTTGAGAGATTTCCCGGAGGTCGTCTTACAACTGGCGTCAATTACTATACGCGTTTTAGAAGTAGCCTTCTCAGGGCGAAGTAAAAGTATTTTTATGTTTGTTACCTCATAACTCCGTCATTTATCAACCGAATTGGAAAATTCTTTTTTTGTCGGGAAGGTACACTTCCCGTTTGGTCCCATTGTCATCAGATCAGGATTTGATTACTTCTTAGCGTACTTTGAAGTCGGTTTAAGTTTTTTGTAAAACAGTCCAATTATTTTATTGGTCAATTAAACAAAAAAATACGAAGATATCGTGTGACGAAGTTCCGCGTTATCGTACACTTTTTACTCAAAAGTGACGTCACGCACGAGACCCTACCACCCCCTACTCCAGAACATAGAAGCGCTTTATCTTTGTAATTTTTTAATGATTTGGTAAAGCAAAAAAATATGTGTCCAATGTTTTTTGATAATCTAACTGACGGTGTAGTTAGAATTTTTTTTTTTTTCATAGGAATCAAACATATTCAAGCGCGTTAGCCCCTCATTGAAACACCACTGGAGAATCCTTTCCAATCTACTATCAACTCTAAGCGCCATAAGATCTGTCCTAAATTCCACTGTAACCATGCAGTGCACGTCGAGTGATCACTGTCCTGAGCCTTGTGTAGAATTAAAACCATGTTCTAGATCAGCATACGATAGTTGAGTAAGTCTGATATCTAAAATTCATTGCTGATTTTCCAATGAGTTTGTCTACATTTTTAATTGCAGAACTAATTGTATTACAAATATCCGTTTTTATAGATTTCTACCTTAGATTTTACAGATGTTGCCAACAATTTCATAAGTTTCAGCATCTTAAACCTGTACGTTCTGGTTACATAAGATGGTTGCACTTAGTGGGTTAACCTAGTTTGGGTAACCGCATCAAAATGTATTCTCAAGTGATCGTTTTCGATACCACCAATTGCAGCGATGAAATGGCAACATTTTAAATAGATTAACAAATTGGTGTCAATTACTTTATATCCTCATTATATTTTATTGCATTAGACACCTACCTAAAGCTTCCGGGTTTTCACGCGAATAATCATAGATTTGTAATTTAAGTGTAAGTATAATTTTGCGGTCTTTGACAAATGGACGTACTAGTGACAAAGTCTAATCAACGGAGTCAACTAATTTATTATTAGCTTCCTCTTGAATGATGAGGAGCCGTACGAAAAGCCATGTGACCTATAATTAGAACTTTATAATGATACAGGCACTCCGCGATGTAATTTTGGAATAATATTTGGTTACATATAAAGTAAGTATGGTACAGAGACGTGGTCTTTTACTGCTGGCCGAATAAATAAGCTCAGAGTCACTCAGCGCGCTATGGAACGAGCTATGCTCGGAATCTCTCTACGTGACAGGGTCCGAAACGGGGACATTCGTAGGAGAACGAAAACTACCGATCTGGTCAAAATCGCTGGGCACCGCTGGATGCAAGTGGCCCAAAACCGTTCGAAGTGGAATTTAATGGGGGAGGCCTATGTTCAGCAGTGGATATCCCTAGGCTGATATGATGATGACTTTATATCAATAAAGTAAGACTTCATTGTCTAGTATCACCGCATTCTAGTATTAGGTAAACGATAGTCCTCCTCCCAGTGATAATCTAGTAAAATTCATCTACGTGCTAAGCATTTAACTCTGTTTCACTTATTGGCGATGATTATGCCATGATTGAGTTTTAAACATACTTTACTATATTATTTATAAATAAGAATTGAATTGATCAAACTATACACAAAGTAGTATTAATCTATTCTGCAGCCGAAGAACAATTTTCAATTCAACCCATTACATCATTTTCAATGACAAAGATGATATACGGAAGCATTAGAAATAGTAGATTATAACGAGAGCATTACAGAAGCGTTCCAAATTATACTCAAATAAAGTCTATATTTACGTAACACTACTGACAAGTGCCGCTTCCTGTATCAAAGCCTACACTTGTGCTAATCCTAGTTACGTCATTGTGAAATAAGGTTGTAATCAGATGTGCTATGCACAGGTGCTATGTAACGTATTCTAGAATACCTACTGGCTGTTGAAAAAGCTGAGCGAAAAGTAAAACAATATTTTTTGCAAAAAAAAAACCGTTTCGGTATTTAAATAAGTGTCTTTTGTTGTAGAGACTGCTATATGTACGAAGATAATATCAAGAACTAGTATTGGTACTGGTATTACAGGTGGTATTTTTTTACGTTATTTGGTATGGCAACTGCAGCTATATTGGTACGATAAAATATTCAATACTTACTAGTTTCTGCTTCACAGATTCTTTTTTCATATTTTGTGTGAATTATAATATACTTAATCATTTTAATGGACTAGATAAGGTTAATGGTAACACTATCAATGATAAAGTGCACATTAATAAGTGACAGTATTGAAGTTGAAAATTACATCAATGCCACTTGATCTTTATTGGTACAACTCTATAAGAATAGTGAATATGGACAGACAGACGAAGTAGCGCTTTGTATAAGCCGGTCTTCTAATTGACAATAATGAAGTTAACAAGTAGCGAAAAAGCATCTTAGGTTACTTGATAATAATAAGTCTGGATGAACAGTGTTTAGTAAGACAGCGACTAAACTGACTCATTACTGTATTCAAGAGTTGAATAGATATTACGCTTTATTAATAGGATTAAAACTTGTTTTGATCAAAGTTGATGTAAATTTAATTTGTATTCACAACAGTAAAGTGAGCCTTTATACCTTATATTACGCTTCATTTTAAAGTGAAAGCAAATAGCCCTTTATCAAATCAAACGCTACATTTGCTGCACTCTTATTTTCCCATGATCTTCTTACATAATATTATCACGCACCCATCAATTTTCTAAATTACTCTGCGAATAATTTGTGCCTACAGCTACGTGGTCATTACTTTATGTAACTTGTGTAACAAAATGTCTCTCGTGGCCTTTTGACATTATTGTTTCATTTTTATTTGAGATATTATGTGGTGCTTATCAACCAGTTTCGGCTATCATATCGTCATCATCAAAGCGAAGACTTTTTAAATTGGGATGTATATCTTTAATGTCATTAAGACATTCGTAGATTAAGCAATTCATACTAAAGTCGATGAGGTTCACAAAAGGCTTTCCTGATAAGGTTCCCTCGTCACATTGTCTGGCTGATTTATCCGTCATTATTATTCTTTTAGTAAACTAAACTTTAGAGTCAGAATGGAGATGGTTTATGTTTTAGCTCAATACTGCTCTTAAATATGCTTAATCCTTAATAACGAAATCCAAGTGAACCAATAAAACTGTCAATTTAACATTGAATTTGAGTTCATTAACATTTTAACTGTGTTTTTATTAAAAATTTAAAGGAGAGTCCTACAGCCAATGTCACCGACATTTTATATGAGAATGCTATTGATAGCTCTTTACACAGATCTTAAAGAACGTCGTAAGGTTGCCAATTTCTGTTCTATAATATTTTTTTTGCCTCTTGGGGCTTTGATCGGCTGGCGTAGGGATCTAGTACGTACCAAGAAATCCATTTCGCTCCAGATCTGTAAAGTACTGCCGATCAGGTTTTAAGTCTAACCTTCAAATAAATAGCAAGTTCTTCTTCAAATAACTATGTTAGTTGATTTTAGAATAATAATTTTCGATAGAATTTGGAAACAAGAATATTTTGTGCCTCTAATAAACTCTTAATATTATTTTCCTCCCGCGAAACTAGAAGCCATTCCTCAAGCTTTATATATTTCTTCTAAATGCCGATATACCTACAAAATGAAGTCACGTCACGAGCGAGTCGAAGCAAACCTTGACATTACCATACAGACCACGTCTCAAACCCATTCGCTCCAAATGTCGGCTGGTATTCAACTACTATGCTTTTGGGTTCCACAATACGTTTTATAAAACGTATTACTTAATACCTGTCTTCATATCTTATTACTTCTGCCCTACACTTATTAGAATATTTTATAAAAGAAATTTTCACGTTAGTGCCTTTGTCTACATGTTAAAAATATTTTCTTTGTTGGTTATTTAATCATGGTAAATTGTGATCTAAATCTATCATACATTATCAGATTATCGATTTAAAACCAAAATACAGAACCCAAAATACCAACCTTTAACAGTATTTTCATTCTTATTTGGAGCAAATAGATTCTGTGACAAACGTGTATTGAATTCATAAAATTTTATCGAAAATATACGCATAGGTAGCCAACAATGAGACGTGAATTTGTGAATTTAGTTTATCTATGCCTAGAAGTAGTTGCTATTGGCAGAGTTTAGTCATGGCACTTAGCTGCTGAGTACACAAAGATCAAACAAGGCGAATCGTTGAAAGTAAAAAAGAACGCAAATAAACATTGCAAAGATGTTAGCAAAAATTTATACTAATAAGGTAGCAAACGGGCATACTGCCCGCCTGATTGTAAGCGGTTACCGTAGCTTATCGACGCTTGTAAAACCACACTCGTTGCTGACCCTGATAAAAGGTTGTGATCTCATCACAACCTTTTTGAAGAAGCCCATGCTGTACTCTTTTGGGATAACCACATGGTGCAAATTCCACAGCCTGAGCGTCCGCGTAAGGAAGCTCCTTTCAAACCGCATAGTTATATGTTATACGTTGAATGTATCTTGTATAACAAAATTGATAAATATTGTTAGGATACAATAAATACCTTACAATACCAGGAAAAGTTCCAATGTCGCCGCGCATTTCAAAGCCTAGAAGCTAAAACTCAAGTGCAATTGGAAGAACATAGTTTACGGTCAATTGAAACAGAGTGGTTCTCGATGATTTTGTTGATCTTCACTAAATGTGTGTCTGCAAATCAAATTTAATTTGATGAGGTTTATAGTAACGGACGAAGAACATGAGATATTTGAACCTGTACACTTATGTTCCATAAAATTAAAGTTATCAAGTTTGTTACAATTGCGCTTGAATTCGCAACGAGAGGCGCTAATGTAGAGTGAGGTCTCTAGAAACGTCAAATGTACTGAACGTGTTACCGTCAGCTCGCAAACAGTTGTGTTCGCGAGCTTTTCATCGTGGATTTTCACTAATTATTCATTATTGTTGTGTAAATTGTGCCATTCCTGATTAATTATGGCAGACTGCGAATCGCTACCAGCTACTGTTACTGCTACAGCTACCAGCTACTGCAATACCAATTTCCTTTTGTATCCCCTTGAATGGAATTTTGAATATTATCATTATTATGGTTATATGGTAGATGACAAAGGAAAATTTTCCTTAAACTCAATTCAGGGTTTCGAAATCAGTGTAACGTCTTGTAACAATTCCGAAGCGGCAGCAACTATAGAACGCCTTTTAAGATTATCGATTCCAGTGCAGTAAACGTTTACAACAGTACTTTCATAAATCAAGACCTAATATTATTGTAAATAATATTCAATCAGGTATAATATGTATTCAAACCCGTAACATTAAAATGTTATGATGTGGCTAGTCTATAATGATTTTTCGGACACAGTTCAACTAATAAGGAAAGTATAAAATTTTATAAGCATAGTAAAACATGATTGAGTAACAAATAACTTTAACAATGCCGTTGTATAATACAGACATGAACGGTTCAGGTCGGGGTTAACTTATGGCATACATATTTATTTCAATCAAGTAAGCTTTTCAAATTGCTGTATATATTTTTTTGAGATGATAGAGACTCTAAATTCTATAAAAAAAAAAAAAAATGTTATGATATTACGTGGTAGTTAATTGATAATTGTTATAAAACTACAATTATATATTGCGCTGAGTGAAGACATAAACAATAATTAATTTCTAAATATACCATATGTAGAAAAGTGGCCCCAAATGCTAACCTTGTGACAGAACGGACAATACAATTTGATTACCAAACCATTTGTATATTTGCTAGTTTGAAGTAAAAAATTAAGCATCTGAAATTGATTTGACCATCGTATATTTTAATAGTTTTCTTATAATAAATAACAATGTTTAATGTTCTAGCAGTAAAATATTTATCACACGCCATTCAAAAGTTTTAAACTATTAAAATGCCATCTTGTTGTCTGTTTGTTGCGTAAAATAGATTACAGCAGTTTCACCACAAATGTCTTGACATTTTGCGTTTAGATTTGCCATGCCACTTGATATTGCGGAGTAATCTTTTGATGGTAGGTAGAGATTTATAACGAAGTTATAAAACTATATTGTCTATTATTTGATTCTAGATCTCTATTTATGGTATGATGAAACAATATCAATAAATATGTAAAAGTTAAAGGTGTGATCAATCAGTTTCAAAATTAAACAATTCATAGACTGAATGAATGCCTAGATCATTAGTGATAGGGCATTGTAGATATTTATGAGAATCACAAATAAGTATCTTGCAGATTATTACCCGTTACTTATTCTGAGATAAATTCCTGAATAATAAATCAATTGGAGCCAAGCCATACTGTTCACAGGATAATGTGAATGTGACCCACACCAATCTACTATGCAAATTGGCTTGCATAGATTAATCGTACAGGCAGATGATATATTACTGCATTACTTCATATCAGATAGATATTGAACACAACATTAGTATCTTCTTGCGAAAAGAGGCAAAAAAACTCTTTTACAGTCTTATTTGACATAAGATCTTCTCAAAATGATACTCCTTGCACAGCTTAACTAAATACAACTGCTATTTTGGAGTCAAACATTTGAATGGCTCTGGGATGCTCTATACCAGGGCTTCCCAAACTTGTTTTAAATGTGACGCCCCTGGGAAGTTGCCATATTTTTGCGACGCCCTGGCCTTCTTGCCATACATTTACCTACTAGTTGTAGTTCTAGCCTAATAACAATTTGTCAGAAAATCTCCAAATAGCATCAACATTTTTGAAAAAGATAAAGCATTGTCCGCCCACTCTCGCCGCATCACAATGCGCATGTCGCTCACTCGACTCGGTCGCATCGACACAGACAGCCAACCTATTTAGATCGCCTCACGACGCCCCTGGAATAATACCGCAGCACCCCAAGGCGTCGCGATGCGCAATTCGGGAAGCCCTGCTCTATACTATGCTTTGGGGAGAGATTTGAATTCTGCTGCCAGCTCCATTCTCTAGCATATTGTACGTAAAGTCTGCTAGTAGCTCCTTACCTCTTTTATCCTCTGTAGTAAAGGCTCCAACCAGTGAACATTGCACTCCACGTGAGAATCGAGGAAGGTCAGTACAGGAGCAGTCGCTGCATCAGCTCCTCGAACACGGGATCTCATCAGGCCTTCGCGTTTCGTGTTCCTGATGACCTGTACTTTACGGATGGCGCGTAACGCTGCACCGTCTTCAGCTGTTTGGAAATGTTGAAAATGTATTAGTAAACCTGTGCTAGCGTCTCTTTTCGTCTTGGGGATACGTCAATAAATAACTTGGGAAAACGTAAGAATACAGTTTTATGTAAAATAAAGTAGGGGTTGAAAAAAGAGAATCTAGAAGAGCATCTGAGCTTTGAAAATTTGTCAGACGTCTTCAATAAAATCTATCCTAAAGTTAAAAAAATTGTTTTTGGCATGCATTAGAAGATTATGAATGATTTAAACATTATAATTTGCATTCTAAAGTTATTCATCTTTAAGATATTAATGGTAAGAGTTAATATTCAGATTAGTGGGAATCTGGTTTCTGAAATACATATTTACAAATATAATAAGTAATTGTTACAATTTCGAAATTGTATGTGAAGTGAAATTAATTGTTAAAAGCTGCCATTGTCCCATATCTAATTATGCGAAAACAACTTTTAGAATTTTTACACAATAACAACGTCTTATGCCGTCCATGCTTGGCGAACTGAGCATGAGCCGAGCCACGAACGAGCACACTGCGAGCACGATTCGCTTAGCGTGGACGGGCTTGCGATACCCGAACGAGGGCGATTGTCAGTTTTTTCAAGAACAAAGGGATTCGCATCGCATTGTCGTTAGTGTGGAAAATTCATGATTTCGAATGAGACAATTAACATTTGTAAATTTACAAGAGGAGACGAGTAAAGTATGTTTTTCATTTATTTACGAGAGATCAACGAACATAAATTAAAACCAAACAACGCCGCAACAACACAATTTGAATTAACGAAGTGCTTAAAATACACACAAAAGAAACTCCAGATGCCAAAAATAAAACAGATAACCTATTCGTAAAAAAGAATGTCTGTCCAACATACAACGAAGCTAAAATTCAATGACAAGTAGAATAAATAAGGTAGACTAGGTAAGTCAATCAGTGTCAAACATGAAACATCTGTAACCAGCTTTGTAGGTAAAATAACAACTTCTATTCAGCCGTGTTTATGTATTTTTAATGTTAACAATCACGTTGAACAACACCGAGCCGTGCTTCGTACTGTGGTAAATAAATTACGAGTCTCCAAAGGTTGATTATAATATTGTAGGAGGACTGATGAATTCTACTGGGAATCAGAATGGTTTTCAGAGAGGTAGAGCATAGCGTTTATTCGCTCAAAGTGCTATTTGAGCTGCTGTTCGACTGGGGAAGTACCTCCACCTTACAGAATACCGCAGCCAAATAACTTTATGTTGTGTAAAGTTGTGTTCCTGCGCGTGTAAGGTCGCCAGAGCTCATAGGGGAGGGGGGAAAGGTCGGTAACGCGTGAGCAATGCTTCTTGTGTTGCAAACGTCCGGTTACGGTAACCGCTTACCATCAGGCGGGCCGTATGCTTGTTTACCGAAATAGTTGTATAAAAAAAAAAAGAAACGTGAAAATATATTACGATTGAGGGTAGCAATTGACTTACCTGGATGAATTTTAAGAAAGGTAGAGCATAGCGTCTAAGAGCAGCTCTACTTGGGAAGTACTTTACAGAATACCGCAGTCAAATAACTTTATGTTGTGTTCCTGCGCGTGAGTAGAGTCACTAGAAAAGGCCAGGGGAAAGGATCGGTAACGCGTGAGTAATGTCTCGAGTGTTGGTAGTGTCCATATGGCTTCGGTAACCGCTTATGGCGTATGCTTAAGGCGTATAACTTAGGCATCTACTTAAAGAGGGTTTTACCAAATTCTACCTGTAAAGGGGTAAAATATGGGATGGGGGGTGAAACAACGGATCTGATTGCTAGTCATAAATAAATTAAAATCACACAAGCACATATCCTTGAAAACTAAACTTATTTTTATAAATAGGCTAGAGTTAGTTTAGCTTTAAATGTTTTTTATACCCTTCTGCAGTCAAATAGTACATTGGCGTTTTTAGGTTCACGCAGTGAAGAAGTCAAATGCCACGATGAAGTTTGGAGAGCCTTCATGAAAGGAATCTATAGCATAATGATGGAATAGAATATACTTTATTCTACACATCACATGATAGAACATAGCATGAATATAGATTTACATAGTGCCTTCAATTATTTGACCATGACACTGTACAAAGAAAATAAAATGGCGATCACATCACAACATAGGCGGCCTTATCGATAAAGCGATGTCTTCTAGGCAACTTTTGGGTAATAGGATACCAAAGATTTTCATAGGGCATCGTGCCTCTACCCAGATGGATAATCCGCCTTACTAAAGCATGACATTTAATTTCACTCCGCTTGAGGGGCTCCCTGAGCAAATCGCTCTCAGTTCGTACTGCGCACGGCTGTCAAATACTGTCAATTCTGGCTTGTTTATTTCATGTTCCCATAGAGGCGACTATCCTTCTGGACGTTTTAAATTCTTTGTAGGATACAATATTTAAATGCCGTTTAAATGCGTACAAAATAAATAAATAATCATAACAGCATTCAAGAATTACGTACGTCATCACTTACTACGAAAAAAAACTCAACAAACATACAAATTATGAATAAGATAAGGATAGGTAATACTTGTATGTAGTATTTATATACTCTGAGATAATACTTACGATTGTCACTGAAGTCATCAACTAAGATAATCTCCTTGATAAGGTACTCTGGACTCCTGTTTAGTACACTGCAAAAAAGAGAAGGTTTACAAAATTATGTATCTGAACTTATTCTGCGTTGCGTTTATATATGACAGGCCCAAAGAATTTAAAACGTCCAGAAGGATAGTCGCCTCTATGGGAACATGAAATAAACAAGCCAGAATTGACAGTATTTGACAGCCGTGCGCAGTACGAACTGAGAGCGATTTGCTCAGAAGGCCCCTCAAGCGGAGTGATATTAAATGTCATGCTTTAGTAAGGCGGATTATCCATCTGGGTAGAGGCACGATGCCCTATGAAAATCTTTGGACAGGCCCTTGTTATTGGAAGAAATTGTATGCCAAGTTAGGTAAATTATATAGGGATTTTCTTATGTATAATGTACTTATTAATATACAGAAACGTTTCGTGACTCCGTTTGCGTGACCTCATGGGCTAATTTGGTATATGTTATGAATATATTACCATAAGATATTATATCGGGTCAAAGGGCTTAATGGATAGCTCTAAATATAACGTTTTAGACCACCTCATTAGTGGTAGATAAAGAATATGAAATACATTTCCTAAGAAACCCAGAGATTTTGACTTTGTTAGGCTACAGTGAATTCGATTTTTAATGAATTTTCATGGGGCAAGTCGTAGTTCCAGTAACTTTAGAAATATTTTTGTACCTGACGATAGTGCGAAGGAGTGTGGATCGAGCTTCATTGTGGAATGTTATGATTACACTGGTCTGTGGAAGATCTTCGTCGTACTTCTTTAATCGGCACCTGAAAGAAGTATTAATCTTCAACAACTAATCAACGAAAATATAAAAACAAAAGAACATCAAAATGAATATAAAAATTGCGTTCCAATTTCAAAATCATGAAAACAGTGCTCGGAAATTAAAATGAAAATTTAGTTTTAAAACTGGTTAACGAGTGTGAGAGTGTGACCATAAAAGTTTGAATTACGAATTGGACATAATTTTATTCTATATGAGTTGACGTTTCTATTTTTAATACAAAAGCGTGTAAATAATCTGATGTTGATGTCATCTTTAGAATACATATCGAAGTTTCCACTTATAGACTACTAGCTGTTCTCCGCGGTTTTACCCGCGTTCCCGGGATAGAAAGTCTATGTCCTTCTCCATACCATAGGCTACCTTTATGATGATCCGTTGAGTAGTTGAGGCGTGAAGGCGTAACAAACAAACAAACAAACTCACTTTCGCATTTATAATATTAGTTAGTATTAAATTCTGTTATTCTTTTGGCTTCTATATAACATAAAGTAGAACTAAATTATTCGTTATAAAACATGAAATTCAAGATGTCGCGAATCCTGTCCTCAATTCAACTTGTCGACAACGGTGACGTACGTACGACGCAGTACAAGACCTCCCTTGAAACCTCGTTGACCTCTGTAAGGAGGTACCTACTAGGCACGGATTCGGTCAATGTCTGTTCACCGGTTTTACATTTCAAGTGCGAGCTCTCGTGAGTGAGGGACGAATTTGCTCTCAAGGTACCTTTTTGAATACATTGTATAAAATTCTTGGTTTTACAGGTTTGTGCCTAATTTGTAAAATTGTGTAGGTACTTAATTCAGAACAGAACACTCTAACTTCTCCAAATGATTCACAGAAATGTTGAATATGCAGCAAATATTGCCAGGTCTATTAAAATATTAATGAAATCAATTTAGAATAAAATGGTATACATTAACAAAAAAAAAAAATTTAAAAATCTTTTTAGATACAAATAAGCCGTATCTACTACGCAGTTTGTGTCTGTTTATATAAGCCTCTACTCACATAGCATTCCTAGTATCAGGAACACCTCTATTACTTGGCAGGTTATCTGAGGCGGCCTGGTTGAAGCGGTTCCTGACGTAAGGATCAGAATCCTTTGAACCCCCTGACACGTAACCTCCTTCGTCGAAGTAAGCGCGTCCTGTGCTGCCAGTGCCATAAGTATCTTCTGGGGAAGCTGGACTGCTCTCTGGTTCTTCCTCGTGTTGTTTGATTAAGCGTAGAGCTATGTTTTCTTCCTGTAACAATGGTATTGCTGTAGTTTTAATACTATAAATAAAATAAAAAAAATGAGTGAAACAGTGTAATCATAGATAAATTGATGTTTTTAAAGTGTTAAAAATTATTTGAATCGAATTGCTAATAAGTTGTTTCTGGTTTTGAATAACGTAGACCTTGATTCGATACGAAAGTTGTTCTTTTTTTAAATAGGCAAAGTATACAACGTCAATTATCTAAATAAAAAAATAATATTTTTAAATTTAGAATAGAAACATAGAAACGAATAAACCTCCGCAACCATAAATTAATATTCAAACGTCTACGTAAATTAGTTATGACCTTGACATATTACAATAAAAGCGACTTATTTTAATATATGGAAATATGGAAACTGGTTTTAGTAAATGTCGCCAATCATCATAATATTTTGTAAGAGTCTTTCGAAAACAAATGATTTATATTATAAATTAATTAGATTTATCTAATGGGAATCGTCTACAAGCGTTCCCAATGTTTGTGACAAAGGTTTCTGAGAGTAGCATCTAGAATATTCTAGCGAGTCAACCTGAAAGGAGGTCGTCCCGGTGCTTTCTAGTAAGTAGTACATACAAATAGCCAATTTTAATAGCAGTTATTGGCTTTTAAAGCAAAACATGAGGTATAGATCATAATTACATTATAAAAGTGGGAAATTAGTATTTTAACAAACACCAAAAATTCCATGCTAATTTTCTTACCGGAATTGTCTCATTTGATGTGTACCTATCGCGAAGTCGAGCTATTTAGCATGGTCATTATTGCCTTATCAAGGCCTAAACATGGCCTAAACTAAAAAGAAAGAAAACTAAAGAAATGAGTTATGGTATCTTCGGGTACACCATTATTACATACCGCGGTGAGATGTGCAATCCTATACTTTCAATGATCTTCAACGAATATTTAAAAGTTATATAAAAATAATCGATTAAAAACCTATCTAACGCCTGTGGCTATTTTCACTAGACTTCCTGCGAAACTTGAAGTGCACTTCGAGTTGATATTTCCAGTTTCTATCGGAAATAGGCATGCAACAAACAAGATTGTTATTTTAGCTTAGATAGTAGAAACTTCGGAAGTTGATAATTAACTAGTGGATCTAGATCTAGAACCATAAGCCATAAATGTTGAAGTAGACGATAAAGACTAAAACACAATCAATCATCCTAATCCTCATACAATTTGTGAAATACTCGTAACTATCAATAAAGCATGATATAATCTAGTCATATATAATGAAACACCATGAAAAACACTAGCAAAAAGGTGTTGACAGAAGAATACACAGTAAAAAATGGCAGAAAAGTTTCATGACGTGATGTGGTGGCAGGAACACCGCCAGGTAGTACCAAACCAGCCGGGTACAACAAAGTACCCTACCATCGTGCTATGGTTTCCTTACGGTGTTCCCTCACAAAAGCTCAAGCTCAATGAGCTTTTTCTTTTTCAATTCTTTCAATGAGCTTAGCTCATTGAAAGATTAGACCCAAATAATATCATCGTCTAATCAACTTTTGTGAGAATACTACTGGAATTTTTGTAATTACAAAGACGATGATTACAATCCCTGCTTTCAATAGACACGTCTTGATCTATAAAAATAAATATCCTGGGACATTGCTTACACACGGTTATCTGATCCCAAACTAAGCAGAGCTTGTACTATGGAAACCAGATAACTTATATAATAATACATATACTACTTTTTGTTTGTAAATATAATTACACCCAGACTCAGGACATTATAGACATGTTCATGCACACAAATGCATGTCCTACGTGGGAATCGAACCCACTACCAGCGGCGTGATAAGTGGAATCTTGACCCGAGTCTTAACCAACCGCGCCAGCTGGCCCGTCACTTCTTGATCTACATTTAAAATACACTTTTCACAATGATCTATAATAGAGCGTATACTAAGTTTTGCATCGTTACTTTCATTGGACATGCAATGATTGTCATCAGAATAATGCCTGCACTTGGGTCTTGAGCAGCGATCATTCGACATGCTCTGTTTGTTGTGGTCGATCTAAGCGGGAAACACACATTTAGATAATTTTACGCTCAGATTGGGCGCAAATGGCTCTCGTTTTGGTGGATCTAATCTAATCTTCTTCCAGTTTTATTCTTTTTAACATAATTATGTCTAATATGGCTGGCACGATAGGGAATAAGTACGACATAGGCATTGCCAGCAAATTCCGTTTTGACAGTTTTTTTTAGACCAAAAAAATTATGTTTATTTTTCAAGTATGATTAGAAAAGACAATATGAACGTGAAAGTACGTTTGTGAATAACATGATGTTAATAAAACCACTAGTATGTTATGGAACAGATTTTTTAACATTTAAGTCAGAACTCGTTTAAAAATTACGTCAGCTACAAATATTGCTAAGACCAAGTGGCAACAGAAAAATACCAAAAAGCTTGGTTTCACTCTGTATATAAACAAAGAAGAGATCTTCGCCGACCACTCGGAGGTACTTCACAATTTAAGAGTTGCCGTATTTGGCTTCTTTCATGACTTACGACGAACAACCATGCTGAGTTAAATCTTTGTGACCTCTTTTAAATCTAACATTGTTCAGCTTAAACATAAAATAATAATCCTACTTAACTATATAAGGATCAATATTACAGTTTCTCTAAACCAACATGTCTTATTGGTCTTACCATCTCTTGCACATATCACTTGCCAAGTTTCATATTTCCTATCAGAAACCGTGATGAGTTTCCTGTGTAATCTGTGATTGATTGCATTAATGCTGTCTTTGTGTGTAAAGTGGCATTCGATTCTGGCTTTAATAATAATAGTTCCATATCAGACCATCTATATAGGGAGATATAACCGGTTAAGCAATTCGTTGGTGTGCTTTCAAATGTAGCTTTATTTTTGTTAATTCATTAAAATAATGAACTTTTAATCGATTACCCTCTTTATCATGACTGGTTGATTTAAAATATTAATTTCTAGGCCTCCTCATACTTAGTGGCAATTAAAACTGTAATAAACAAATAACGCTAATAGAATTTGGCACAGGAGTTCCTTCTTATACCCTCTGTATCGAAGGTGGCGACCACCGTGGGGCTTTAGGTGGTAAAAGTTCGGCATAACCTGGCCGCTCCCCTCAGGACGGTCGGGTATCCTATGAGGATTTCCCCAAGCTAATAAAAAAGGAGTTCCTTATATAACATAGATGAGCACTAAGAAATGATATACCGAATTCAACCGCTGGTAAAGGTGGTCAAAGCTAGAGTTATGAAAGATCCTATCGTACGTGATTTTTCACCTAAAATCGTGTAATACAATTTAGGCCTGTTTTGAGCGCCACTAAGATGTGGCAAACAAACATACGGCCCGCATGATGGTAAGCAGTTAACGTAGCCTATGGACGCTTGCAACACCAGAATATCACTCGCGCGACCTTAGAGAAATCTCTTCACACCATTTTTGAAGAACCCCATGCTGTACTCCATTGAGGAAACCACGGCATTATCTAACAGTTTTATAATTACTGTGCCAGGATAGAGTTCCTCAAGCGCAAGCGCATGTTTCCTTAACCTTGTCACTTGTCAGGAAGTTTCCTTTCACCAATCAAATTCAAAGACCAATCAATTATAGGATTTCCGTATCGTAAGATCTGATGTTTTGCATACAAGCTGTTGGATTCCTGTTTTCTATTAACTGAAAGTCTAATGGTGCGTCCATGCTTGGTGAACCGAGCACGAGCCGAGCCACGAACGAGCACACTGCGAGCACGATTTGCGTAGCGTGGACGGGCTTGCGAGGCTCGAACGAGCGCGATTGTCAGTTTTTTCACGAACAAAGGGATTCGCATCGTGCTCGTTGTAGGTTCGTTCGTGGCTTGGCTCGTGCTCGATTCGCGTAGCATGGACGCACCATATTACTGACTAGTTTGCGCGAGCTTTCTATACTTGTATCGGATGTATTTGCAATTATAGGTAAGTACGGACATAAGCTTGTTATGATATTGCGAAAGCATTATCTAAAGCATATCTAAGTAAATAAGAAGATTAATTTTTGATGAATAAAATCTTCCCTTGAGTCTTCTTTTTAGATCGATAGATAATGTAATGGGGCTATTTCCTGGATTGATTATGTTATATCTCCAAGTCAACAGCATTAACAACGGAAGATTTCAAAAAATCACAAATATTATGAGAAAAAATAATTCTTAATTTGGGTGTTCTTCCAACCTTCAGCCACTAGGCAGCTATTACGTAAAACAGAGAAATCATTGTCTTTATAAATATGTAGACAGCGGCTACTTCCATTCTCAGCATAGCATCTGATATTTCGCATCTATATAACAACTATAGTAGCTAACTCGCCATCTAGAATTTAGTTAGTGGTTAGTTATCTAGAATCTAAATTTACATTTAGTCACAGATAAAACCTTCAGAGTCGTAACTACAGTAATTTCGGCCAGTTCCGCTTATCCACCCCGGATCATTTGCACGTACTTTGCAAAACGTGTCGGCATGTTACGAGCGCAAAAAGTGGCGTATTTTCACTTTTTGTGCGTTTCGGACGTGTTTTGGCGTGAGCTTTGTTTTTTGTTTGCATTTGTTGTGTCTAATGTAGAACAATGACATAAATGACTCTTGCGTCTGTATGCATCAGTGTTTTTTTTTCCATAGGTGGAGCTACATATCCTAAAAGTGTAATAGAGAGTTTATCTGTCAATGAGTATGTAATACTTCATCCTTACTAGACTACTACTTTATAAATATCATGGGACATTCCTCACACACGGTCATCTGATCCCAAACTAAGCAGACCTTGTACTATGGACACCAGATAACTGATATAATACATATACTACTTTTCGTTTGTAAATAAATACTTAATTACTTGATTACAGACTCAGGACATACAGACATGTTCATGCACAAAATTGCATGTCCTGTGTGCGAATCGAACCCACGACCTGCGGCGCGGTAGGTGGAATCTGCGCCAACTGGCCCGTCAACGCGAAAACGCGAAACGCGAAAGTTGCAAAAACTACTGAACGGATTTGGGTGAACACACCTTGGCACATAGATAGAATATGTTCTGGATTAACAAATAGGATACTTTTTAGCCCGGGAAAACATACGATCCCTCGGGAATACGGGTGAAACCGCGCGGGACAGCTAGTTATAACAGGTGGAGATTTCGAGATGGCATATTTTCGAAACCTATGTTGGATTAGTCATACTGAACAACTTTTACTATCGGAGCAACACTGAATTCTCAAAATTTTTTTTTTACTTTTCATACATTGTGATCGAGCAAAGTTCAAAATTTGTAAGAAAAGTAAAAAAAAAAAAATTGAATTCACTATTGGTACCATAGTAAAACTTGTTCAGAATGACTAACCAACAACCTTTAAACTTTAACCTTTCGAAAATATGCCATCTCGTAATCTCCACCTGTATATAAATGTGTCAAATGGTATCCCAAACATACATTACTAAAATAAATAGTTACTACGTAATCCCAACTAATAATATCGCACATAGGTGACCGATAATCCAAATAATAGTAATATGGAGGTGCATGACACCTCCATTTAAAAGGGAAGATCTTCCGCCAGGCTGGGTCATCGTGCCTGGGGACCGCGGTCCAACTGTACATGTCGGACAGTTGTATATATGCAGATTCTCGAGAAAACTTCTGAAGCGCGATGCAGGATAATGTGGCGCCACGCCATCTATCTTTCAGTGTGTGAACTATCTCGGTGTTACTGATAAATGGCTGATAGATGTCGCTCCAGTAATAATATATATTTTATGGCATAACAGATGTAAACTATCAATAATTGCGAAGCTGAGAAATTGAAGTTGTTATAAAAAGATGAATGTGACATTTATCGCCAATTGCGGAAACTACAAAAATATATTATATTATTAAAATGTATCTGTCAGTAAACACGTAACTCACCGTCAATCATAAAAGTAATATATTAAGTTATTTACATTTGTACAGAATACGGTTTTAACGGGCTTATAGCTAATGAAAAGTAATGCTGTAAACATTCTTGTAAATGTACAGTTATGACGTTTTCATTGTAATGTCAATAGAGTTGTGCATTATTGTGTCGACGATGTAAATATACAATGCCAATTCTAGAAATTACATGGTTTATTATGTAAAAGTTAATTTACTTTACCGATATTTTTTTTCATGCGAATTTTGAATTTAGTATGAAACAAAGTAATTTTTATACCACTAAGGTATAAGCGATTCCTACCGATTCGAGGTATAAGCCCTTCTGATGGTAAGCGTATAGGGGTTTACAGGAGTGACTGTCTCGGCAGTAGAAGGGACATTAAGTCGAGCAAGGTTCACATTTTATAAGAAAAGTTAAAAAAATATATTTGAGAATTCACTATTGGTCCCATAGTAAAAGTTGTTCAGCATGCCCAATCCAACATAGGTTTCGAAAATATGCCACCTCGAAATCTCCACCCTGTATATATATATTCACTCACTCACAATCATATAGCTATTTATTTCGGAAGCGCACCAAAGCAAACAATTGAAAGTGCAACACTATTCGGAAGCGGTACACTGCAGTGCACTCGAAAGTATAAGTGTCCAGTAAAATATACAGTTGGTAGCATAATGTGTGTGTAATGTCGCGCTTGACAACGCGTGACCGACTCGCCTAGTGACTATGAGACAGTTATTTTAAGTCAACGCGCTTTATGTGTATAGTTGGGAAAATGGGATCATTTTCTATGACAGTAACTGTATCATATATATCGAGCGCGGTGTCGTCAGAGTCGCGGTATAGTAAAAAACAGGCGCCATCGGGGAAGTGTGCAGTACCCCAAGTGTAAAGAATTGACGTTTTTAAACGCTTACTAATTAGTTTGCGTTTACGACACTTCTCTATAGGAATTGGCACAGCGCCTCTAGCGTAATACTCATGGTACTAATTTCTCCCATACAAATTTATAGTTAACACAAACGAATTAGTAAGCGTTAATTAACGTAAATTTTTTACACTCGGGGTACGGGTGAGCTCGGGTTTTAACTTATCGCGCAAGTGTATTCCCTTACTCATAAAATGGTATATAAATAAATTACTGTTTTTTTTGCCATTTGTCAATCACCTTACTGTCATTGTCAATCAATGGGACATTATCTTCGTGACCATTTAATCAGCATCACTAATTAAGTAGCGTAAGGTATGCGCTATGCTTTTTATGTTACGATGTTCCGTGACCATAGACATACAAAGTGAAGATAACTCATTTACTACACTAGCTACCTGTTTGTTACCTAGCAACGTCGCTACACATAACGTACGCAAAATGATTCACTCAAATTCGACCTAGAGATTTCGCTCAAGTAAGTTTCTCTTCAAAAAGATATTTTTGTCCTGTTGCTATATTTATTTGGAGAAAATCCAATTTGATCATTTTATTATGCAAGTCATGCCCAAACAGTCACGATGACAATATCCGTAAAACAAACAATGGCGGACAGAACACGGCACGGGCGGCGGCGCCTACCTCACGCACTTGCGTCGCGATCTCAAATCACGATGCGTATTTATAAAATGTACTTCTCTGACATCGGGTATAATATTTAATCTGTTTCATATCTAGTATCGTATCATACTATGCAGCCCGATGGACTGACACGACCTAAAAAACTGCCGGACTGGGAGGGATGCGGGGGGCAAGATATCGGGAGGGGTGGTGCGCGTTAGGAGAGGCCTACGTCCAGCAGTAGACTGAAAAAGGCTGATGATAATGTAGTATCTCAGCTTCATTTTATTACATACTAGCTGCCCGGCACGACTTCGTTCGCGTGGTGTCCTACTAAACTATACCCTAATCTACCCTACCCTACCACTACCCCTACCCTACCATACCCTACATTACCCTACCCTACCACTACCCCTACCCTACTACCCTACCCTACCCCGACCCCTACGCCTGCCCTACCCTACCCTACTCTACCTTAACCTACACTACCCTCGCAACTTTCTTAATGTTTACTTTCATATGAACCTTCTCCTGACAATAACAAACACAACAAAAAAGAATAAGCGAAATCGTTCCAGCCGTTCACGCGTGATGGCGTGACCAAGGGAAATAGGGATTCATTTTTATATATATAGATTATAAATTTACCTTTGTAGTCGATGAATAAAGCACGAATACTTAAATAATTTGTGGCTATAACTTAAAGTGCCCAAGGAGGTTAATACCGTCAAATTAAGATTTTCATATGGTATCATATACATATATTTAATATTGCCCCAGTAGATTTAGGATCTAGTTATATATAGTATTGTTTTTGCGACTTCATAATTCCACATTTTTAATAATTTTAATTAATTTTTCTTGCCCAAACCCTTACCGAACTACTGAGATTTTAAATAGTGGCCACCTTGCCAACCCTTAGGTATAAAAGACGGCACAATATTTCTGGAAATTTTTCATGACCAGTAACGGCCGGTTCACACATGTCTCCGTTTTACTGTTCCGTTTTATCGTGTACGTTTTTTTTTCGTCGATGGCGTATGTAGTTGTATGAGCGACTTCACACATGGCACAGTATTCTGTATACAGTAAAAAATATCGTTCCGTAAAAAAATTACATTCCGTTTTGTCATCGAATACTGGACGACGGAACAGTAAAAATATACGGATACGTAGAATTTTAACGGATAGATACTGTGTGCGTGGCGGGCGGTGTGTGCGGGGTGTAGGAGGGGGAGTGATGCGACAGGTTTTATTTGACATTTTTCTGTTCACACATCGCATCCAGTAATGACGGATTCGTTGAACGTTATACGGTGCCTATGTGTGAACAGCGCATAAATTTATGACGTATCCGTTAAAAACGTACCAGTAAAACGGACTCCCATGTGTGAACGGGCCGTAAGAAAAGACTTTTCTATAGTGTTTTACGGATTTTATTACAGTTATTCGAGAGAGCAAAATGTAATTTGGTATATTGATAATACGCCTCGGCAACGAAAAGAGGCGGGTTGGTCGACATGACCAAAACCGGATCTCTTGTGTGGTAATAGCTCCGATGCCAAGGCCGCGGCGTGACCGAGGCACTTTCACTATCACCTCACGTACTCGCCCACAACCGGGTAATTGGATTAGTTTAATCTTCAAGTGGGAATTTGCTTTACGCGTCTTGTACGCGATTATTGTGTGTGATGCGTGGGATGTTTAATAAAGGCGGTATTTGTTGATTTGTTATAGTAATTTTAAGAATATTAAGACTTATTGCTATTGGTCTGTAGTGGAAACCATGTTGTAAAATAAATAAATAGGACTTAATCTGGCATATCTTTGGCACTGTAGGAGACAGGGGACTATTAGATAGATCTATTAGGTACCTCTGATATATTTACTAAATAAGTCAGAAAATATCTCATCTTTATTATCATCGTATTCAGCTAAGACAAATATGTGTCCTGGTCAGGATTCAAACCACGACCAACGGGGTGTCAGCCAGGGTAGGTATGTAACATCCATGGTAACCGGCCCGTCACCAATACATGAACTAACGAAGACCATTGGTCAGTAGCCCAGAAGAAAATAAACAAAAACACTACAGCTATATGCATGAGCGCGTTAAACAAATTCCCTTTCAACTTGATATTACAAATTATCAATTGAGCGTGATTTATTACGTAAAATGTATTATACTATCGCCCGTGGCGTAGCATGATTAGCCGTTCTTAATCGATCGGCAAAGTTAAGCTACGTCTGTCGTGGTCGGTACCTGGATGGGTGACCGCCTAGTGGTATTTCAAATCGAGCGTTTCCGTGCTTCGGAAGGCACGTAAAGTCGTTGGTCCCGGTTATCACTTAATTGTGATAGTCGTTAAGCTAGTTGGATGCCTCCTAGGCGGCTTGAAAAATTCCAACAGTAGGTTGACCACTAGCCTACCTCCACCAATCCGCAGTGGGCACGCGTGGTGGAGTATCGCCCAGTCCCTTTCACCCTCATTTGTGAAAGGAGGCCTGTTCTCAGCAGTGGGACATTATAGGCTGATGATGATGATGATGATTATACTATCTCTAGTTAGTTAATGAATACTTTGAAAGTGAGTGGCTTAGTTACGTTTAGCTACTTAATCAATTCGTCGTTTATAATTAATTTTCACCCGTATTTTACGTCTTTAGGGGTTGAAATTCGGGAAATATTAAAGGCCCCAGAATATAAATGTTCTATGTTCGTCACACACGGCTATCTGACCCCAAACTAATCAGAGCTTCCTATGGAACTTATACCTATGGCAAAAGGATACCTGATCGACTACATATACATATCTACTTTACTTTTTGTTTGTAAATACATACTTCATACATAATTACACCCAGATTCAGGACATGCAGACATGATCATGTTGTGTTCCTGCGCGGGAGTAAGGTCGCCAGATCTCTTGGGGAGGGGAACGGTCGGTAACGCGTAAGTGATGCCGCGTGTGTTGCAACCATCCTTATGGATGGTAACCGCTTACCATCAGGCCGTACGCTTGTTTACCGATTTCGTTATAGAAAGGAACTCAGAAACCATATATTTTTAGGGGCAGTTTCATTTCACGTACAAAATACCTCAGAGCCTGAAGACAAAGGTCTTCAATCAGTGCGTGTTACCAGTGATGAGATACGGTACAGAGACGTGGTATTTTACCGCTGGCCGAATAAATAAGTTCAGAGTTACTTAACGCGCTATGGAGCGAGCTATGCTCGGAATTGCTCTACGTGACAGAGTCCGAAACGAGAATGAAAACTACAGATATAGCTCATAGAGTTAGTAAGCTGTAGTGGCAATGGGCAGGCCACATCGCTCGAAGAACCGATAGCCGATGGGTAAGTAAGGTTCTCGAGTGGCAATCACGTACTGGAAAGCGCCGTGCGGCTCGACCTCCTACCAGGTGGACCGACGATCTGGTCAGAATTGCTGGGCGCCGCTGGATGCAAGCGGCCCAAAACCGTTCGAAGTGGAAGTCAATGGGGGAGGCCTATGTTCAGAAGTGGACATCACTAGGTATGATGACGATGATGACTATTTAACATTGAAACTGCAGTTTTGTTCAGAAATGTAGCTTTTTTATTAAATATTTAAGCAATTAATTCCACAAAACACCATGGATAATCGATTTGTAATGCAATCACGATGTATCAGTTAAGAATACCGTGTTTTATCCATACCAGCTGTGTATGTGAATGTTGGGCAATCTTTTATCTAGAATACATTCTGATGTGATTCTAATTGAAATTTCCGTACTGATGGAATAATAACGAGACCTCGTCTATCAAAGTGGGGATCTTAGATTTAGGCATTGATGATTGAGAACATATGACAGAGAAGCGCTCGTGGTGTAGCATAATTAGCCGTTCTTAATCGATCGGCAAAGTTAAGCTACCACCGTCGCGTCGTGGTCGGTACCTGGATGGGTCACCGCCTAGTGGTATTTCAAATCGAGCATTTCTGTGCTTTGGAAGTTACGTAAAACCGTTGTTCCCAGTTATCACTCAACTGTGATAGTCGTTAAGCTAGTTGGAGGCCTCCTAGGCGGCTTGAAAACTCCAACAGTAGGTTGACCAATAGCCTACCTCCGCCGATCCGCAGTGGGTACGCGTGGTGGAGTATCTGCCCATTCCCTTTCACCCTGATGAAAGGAGGCCTGTGCTCAGCAGTGGGACATTATAGGCTGATGATGATGATGATTGAGAACATCTGACAGAGTGGGGGACTGTTGATAGAAGGTGGCCTATAGCAGTTAGCAATAGCAACTTTAAGAGAGATAGAGCATAGCGTTGTTTCGCTCAAAGAGCAGCTCGACTACAGAAGTACCTCCTAAAATGTCAGGGTGTATATCCGTCACTATCTAACGTCATATAACTAAAAGAGCCACTACCTGAAAAACCTGTATTTTACTAGACTTGGCTTAAACCATCTCACGTTTGAGTTTGATTGTTTTTTTTTTGTTTAAACGCGTTAATCTCTGGAATTACCAGCCGGATTCGAAAAATTCTTTCACTAATAGGAAGCTAAATTATTCCTAAGTGTCATAGTCTCATTTTTATCCCGGGAATACAGGTGAAACCGCGGGGGACAGCTAGTGAATATGTATAGATTTATAAATAGTGTAGGTATCAGTTTTTTTTTGTTTTTTTGACTCGACTGACCCGGGGGTAACAGCCAGGTTATGCCGGACTTATACCAGCTAAAACCCCACGATGGTCGCCATCTGCGCTGTAGAGGGGGGGCGGGCTCTCGTGTTGAACGCGTAGCTGCTCACCCCTCCACGCGCGGCGCTAAGATAGCTCGTCCCGGGGGAAGTATGATACTTTCCCCCAGCACCCTCGCTGTGCTATCGCACGATGAGTCGTGACCACATCGATTCATCGTCCTCCTTGGGGTCGCTTCTGGGCGTACAGAGCCCCCGCCCTGATTGCCCACGACCCCAAAGGCAGCGTTTAGTCGCCTTTTACGACAGGCAGGGGAACACCGTAGCTGTTATTCTAAAACCTCAGCTACAGGGCAGAGGTATCAGTTAACTATAGGTTATATCTTACGCCCTCTTGTAATTTGGGGAAATGGCCTGGAAAATATCCTGGTTTGAAAATATATTATTACCTTAAAAGTAATACTTAATATTAAAAAGATCTGGGTCATCCCAATTTACCCAGTATTTTTATTTTATTTCACACTGAACCTCTAAAAACCAACCGGTGCCTACTAAAGTACTTTCTAAAACCGGTGTTTAAAAAACCCTGAAGCAAATTTGCGTTGAAGCTAAATTGACATGTCCATGTCAAAAGTTGAATGGTTCTGACCTTATGACCAACGACAGTCGATGGACGAATCGTGTTCGTATGTCATGGTGTACCGTAAAATTTATTCACGAAATCATTTATGTCATCACTTATGCAGATTAAAACTCTATTAGACGCCAATACAACATGCATTAAAAGAACTGACTAAGCGTAAGTTGGACTCTCGCAAAGGGTTCAGTGCAATAGTTATACAATAGTTCTGCAACTCTATGTATGTCACCTCAAGGCAAGTTTTATGTAGGCCTCATTAGACCTAGGAATTAGGCCGCAGGTCGTAGTTCACAAGACGCCATGATTGCGTTGTAAATTGCAACGCTCAAGCTAGGCTCTCTAACGCGTTTATGCCACATTAATCGTGTTTAGTCTCTGCTGCTATAAAATTTGTTTGTCTATGTTTACAGTTACTTAGTTATTTCCATAAGAAGCCGTGAAAATGTCTATACATAAATAATATGGGCTTTTTGGTTTACAAGCTGTCCCGCGCGGTTTCACCCGCATTCCCGAGGGATCGTATGTTTTACCGGGGTAAAAAGTATCCTATGTGTTAATCCAGAACATATTCTATCTATATGCCAAATTTCATCCAAAGTTAGTTCAGTAGTTTTTGCGTGAAAGAGTAACAAACATGCATACATAATATTAGTAACGATTTAGTAAGTTTTGTTACTTTACTAGTTATAATTGAAATTAAAACTGACTCAATAAATTAAATTATTAAAAAAATTAAAAAAGGGTATGAAGAAGCCTATATTGCAATAAACGATACACGAGAGTAACCAAAATTATTTGTGCAACAAAATTTAGTTCACTTTACGTACTGTAGAGACGATCAATACCTTACAAAACTATATGGCTACGGTAACCGCTTACCATCAGGTGGGCCGTATGCCTGTTTACCGACTAAGTTGTATTAAAAAAAAAAAAAAAAAAAAATCAATGCCTCTTTTCGTTGTAATTTTATAACTCAAGAACGGGCTCACCTATCCAAACCAAATGTTTAGGCTTTGTTCGGACTATTTAGTAGATGGTTTATGTGAAGTTTGCACAAAATCGGTCGAGCGGTTCTTCATTTATCATTTTTTTTTTGTAACAAATTAATTCAATAAATGACGGATCATTTTGTTAATGGGGATTTAGCTGTCAGGGTAGGGTAGGGTAGGGTAGGGTAGGGTGGGGTGGGGTGGGGTAGGGTAGGGTGGTGTGGGGTGGGGTAGGATAGGGTAGCACCACGTGAACGAAGTCGCGCCGGGCAGCTAGTTATACATATAATATACATTATTTTAACAATACGAAAAAATCTTTCTAATATATAAATTTAATAATATTATTCGGATATAATACGTAAAAGTATTGACGCATAATATCCGGCGATAACGTAAGAACTTCCAAGTAATCGGACGCGTACAGGCAGTTAATATGTCCGGATTTATTTTTATACCACGGCAAATGGAGAAATCTTGTCGGGAAGGTTCAGGAGTCATATATCCTAACGTACGATGTGCATAAATTATCCCGGTATATTTCGAGTTCGCCCCTGGGACGCGAGTGCTGATATTTTTAGCAAAGGCTTCTCGTACTGACATGTTGTATGTGTACTTTACGAATGAAAATACTTATATATTCTTTCTAATAGTGCTTTTATAATTTTTCTAACTAAATTCATTGTTATATTAATGCATCGAGTCTATTCCCGCACAGTTAATTATCAAAAAATTACTAACCTCGAAGTCTCGAACAAGTTGTATTGATCGTGGTCACGAGTGAACAATAATAAATCTATGCACGAATAAACACGATTAATATCCATTCTAAATTAAAAATAATCTAATTCTAATAATTAAGCTTCTATTCGATTGTAGTTAGTCTTTTAGTAGATGTATCAGACCGACTCTATCAGAATTTTAAAGAAAATAAATATAACATTCAAAAGTGCACCTTATCAGCTACTCTATAACATTCAAACTAACGGTATGCTCATAAAATATACATATTACTAATGCATGAGTTGATATGTTTATTGAATAACAATAACAAATTTTCGTCTTCATGGAAGTAATCTAAGAATATCCTTGCATTCTAAAAAGCGCATTGCACCAGACCATTCCCTTTAAACCGAGAGACAAATCAGTACAAAGTGACTTTAATTAACTATAGAATAAGGCTGGAAATGCAATGACCAAATAGAGCGAACCTAAGCTGGATCGTGACTAGAAAGGCGTATAAGCTATAGCTTAAACTTGTAAGCAACTTTCCAAACTAGTTTGAAAATCCGAACCATTTCTAGTGAAACTACTATTTGCTAAAGGAGATTGATATCTTAAGAAAAGCATACTCTTGCCATAAATTAAGCTCGTTGGATGGAAGCCAAAAAACTTAATACAAGGAAACTCAAAGAGAATAACTTATAGAAGAAATTGTGAGGAAATGTAGGCTTCGTAGCTTTTTATTACTTTGGGAAAAAAATCGCTTCTCCATTAGGCATTCGAGCGTGAATTTGTAAAGCTTTTCGAAAAAATATGCCCTTGTCTTGGCAGTATTTTATTTTATGATTTATTTCAATTTTTTGAGTGATTACCACCGTCGGCCACATCATCATTTACTATGGTGATATTGTGGTCAAACATGCCTGTCCAAAAAACAGCAATGTCAGCAGCATGACAAAAATTATGCGGTAATTCAAACGACTTATCGACGCAGATAAACTACGTAATACCGACTTCAAAAACTGATTTAAAATACATACACTGTAAAAGTACAATTAATTGTATTATCCAATCCGAATTACGATTCTACGTGGCAAGAGTTAACAAATATAATCTGAGACACGCAATGCATACTTGATTTTATTGTGTTTACGTAAGATTTAGATTCAAATAACTAGTATATTTAAAACAGTGGGTGAACTTCATTTATATTTATAAAATAAATAAAAAGTGAGATTTCAAAAAAGGATTTTTCTTAATTTTTTCCAGTTCAGTTAAGTATCTTAATTATGACAACACTAACACGCGTTCTTAAAAAATGATTGTTTGTGCTAATCTTCGAAACAGCTGAACCGATTTTGACAGGACTTTCACTGGCAGGTAGAGGAATTTTCAGAGATATATCTTGACTTCTTTTTAACCACGGAACGCGAGTGATACCACGGGACAGCTAGTAATGTATGCCACTAGGATACACTTCATTGTAGATCGTATGTCATTGAGACATTTTTTCTCATAAGTTTTTTTTAATTAGAAGAGGGTTATGGTTATTCGTGGATTTAGCTGTAATGTTTTTAAGTGCCTTATTAGGGCCTAAGCTGGCTAAGATGCTTATGATCGTTCCCTAGGTTACCTGATGGTAAGTGACTACCGAATCATGTGGACAATTCTAGAGAATTGCCAATGTGTTACTGACCTTTACAAAGCAAAAAAAGCAACTGGCTTTTAATAAAAAAAGTATAATTAAATTTTGTACCGCTGCTGAAATTTATACTGTGACTACATAACTAATGCGCCCGTAGGCAACGAAACAAAAAGTAAAAGCTTTTTAGAGCGCACAATCTATGCAGAACAGAATCGTGGGACCGGACCGGTATTATCTGATTATCTCGTCAGATGCCAGGATATTATTTAATTGCGTAGTCGCGAGGCCATTGTTCAATGCACATAAATATTATAGGTGTGAAGTCAAACGTACATAAGTTTCAATTATATATACTTGTGAATATAATAGTTTCGCCCCACAGTTTCACCCGCGGTAAGTAATCTAATGTTTTCTCCAGATAAAAATATCTTGAAGCGCTCGTGGTGTAGCATGATAAGCCGTTCTTAATCGATCGGCAAAGTTAAGCTACCATCGGTGAGGGCGGTACCTGGATGGGTGACCGCCTATTCGTATTTCAAAACGCGCTTTTCTGTGCTTCGGTTATCACTTAATTGTTATAGTCGTGAAGCTAGTTGGAGGCGTTCTAATAGGCGGCTTGAAAACTCCAACAGTAGGTTGACCACTAGCCTACCTCCATCGATCCGCAGTGGGCATAATGCGTGGTGGAGTATTTGCCCATTCCTTTTCACCCTCATTTGTGAAAGGAGGCCTGTGCTCAGCAGTGGGACATTATAGGCTGATGATGAAACTCCTATTTACATTACTTGACTCTGTCATGATAAGTTGATAATTGTTAAGTAATCAAAGGTTTAAAAAAGCGGAATACTTCAACACAAGGTCGATACGGCTAGCATTGTATTGTAGTTATTGGTACAAACTGTTTGTCATTGGTGCTGATACTGTTGTTTACTAATTATTAATACTAATTTAGTCGCACTATGTCTCTTTCTAACGAATAACATAAGAAAAGGATGTAAGAAATTTAGTCCTGTCAAATTAGTCAAATGCTTGTTTTAAATATATCGCATAACACATCGTTACTGACTCATCGTTAGTGCGGTTATAAAACAATCGTGAAATTATAAAAGCAAGAGTGTAAACTGGGTCATAACTGCGACAATCATAATAAGCTTCCAATAAATTAAGGCGATGATATCTCAGTGATAGTGACGATCCTGATGAAGGTCACAGGTTTGAATCCTACAATGAGCTTGAGCTTTCGGTTTAGGAGAAAACCGTGAGGAAACCATAGACCATAGGTACTTTGTAGTATCCCCCTGGCTGGCTTCCACACTCAAGTTAAAAATCTGTCGCCAAGCACCTATCCGACAGCTGCACTTGAGAGCCAGTTCCTTCTAGGCTTTGTGTGGTTACCACCTTCGGCCACATGATCACTTACCATGGTGAGATTGCGGTCAAACACAGGCCTATAGGTACATTGTAAAAAAAGCATCAAGAAATATTAGCCAATGATGCGGTACGTTGAAGACCATTGGAAGGCCGTCATAGGATGAAATTCATTAATGGGGTTCATTACGATGACCACCAAAAATACGCGGTAGCCCCGCCCCGCTGGCCCCATGATATAAGTTTTTTTTCGATAAACACAATATATATAAGTTTAGATTCTCTTTCCTACAGGTCTTAGAATCATAACGCGTCTCAATATCTTTGAATACTTATAATTGTAATATTATTTCTATTCTACTAAATAGGGATGAACCTGGGGAAAAAAATCGAATTAATTATTCTGTAAGTTAGATTAACAAAATAAATTGGACGCGTCAAAGTTCGCGAGTGAGGGCTCGTGACGTCACTTTGGAGTAAAAACTGTACCATAACGTGACATCACGCGGAACTTCATCACACGATGTCTTCGTAATTTTTTGTTTTTAATTGACAAAAGAAAAAATATGTGTCTAATATTTTTTGATAATGTAAATGAAGGACCAAATCTTTGATTAAGGATACATCCAGATAGAGTGTAGCAGCTGTGCACGCGTCGATAAAAATACGCTCTAACTGTTAGGGGCTATTTCAAATAAAAATAAATAAAAATGCAAAATAATGATCAATATTTAAATTTCTCCCGATTTTAATTGCAATATTTTAACAACTACTATCATTATGAATGTCATTATGACAAGCAGAATGACGCAGAGGGAGCGTAAAACGTAGCTGTTACGCGCAGCAGCCTATAAAAGTTGGCCTGTTTTGTATATTAGTGTAGTATGGCGACGTTCTTTCTAGGTATATTTATTTCTATGGACCAAATATAATTTTTCAGCCACTAAATTATTAAATGGTAGCCTCGCAATTACGCAAGTTTCCGTAACCATTGAACCGCTTGTTTGCCATCAATTAGAGAGGTATAAATAACTAGCAAGTGAAAGCCATGATTAACGATAGAAAGCACATTTTATTGAGCACAATTGCATATATCGAGCAATTATTTAAATACCTGTACCATTGACCTGATGTATGTAACTATTTGACTGTTGCATTGTGTCGGAGTATAATAAAGATTGTTTTTTTTTGATGTAAAGAAGTGTTGAATGAAGAATTATCTGACTATGATACCGTCTGGATTTTTTAAATGTGCCCCCTAGATGTCTGATGTGATCCGAGATTTGTAAATATGTAGAAGCACGTACCTACAGGTGTTAAATTATATAAACGAGAATCATGATCACAATTTGTAAAATTCAGAACAAATATAACGGTTTCTGATATATTAGATCAAATACTGCAAATAGAAGGAAAACTATCTAAAAGAGTCTTCTAGTTCGCGACTTTGCGATCGAAAACTCATTTTCTGATTAATATTATAGGCTCTACGGAACCCTACGGTATGCCAGATTCTACATGCACTTCATCGTCATCATCAGCCTTTGATAAATGAGGGTGAAAGGGAATGAGCAGATACTCCACCACGCATGCCCACTGCGGATTGGTGGAGGTAGGCTAGTGGTCAACCTACTGTTGGAATGCTTCAAGCCGCCTAGGAGGCATCCAACTAGCTTAACGACTGTCACAATTAAGTGATAACCGGGACCAACGGCTTTACGTGCCTTCCGAAGCACGGAAACGCTCGATTTGAAATACCACTAGACTGACTAGACGGTGACCCATCCAGGTACCGACCACGACAGACGTAGCTTAACTTTGCCGATCGATTAAGAACGGCTAATCATGCTACACCACGAGCGCTTCTACATGCACTTGGCCAGAATTAATTACGAGTATATGCATTAAAATATGTTTGTATGGATTTCTATACCTCATTGCGATTCAAATTTTAGTTGTGTGCAGGTCGGGGAAAATTCCTGACAGACATAGAGAAGTCTGCAACTACTTAGCATTTGCATTGATTTTGAACAGTAAGGATTACAATCACTGCATCGTGTGTCCTTGACTTTGCCATAATCAGAGTGCATTTGTCGTCATTGGGTTATTTAATTTAAAAAAGTATGAATGAATAATGTTTTGGAAAAAATAGCAACATAGTCAGATTGTAAAAAAAAAATGTAACCTTGCTGAGTTTCTTGCCTGTTCTTCTCAGTTAAAGGCCGACTAACGAACTGGTGGTTCAGTAGCTTTGAACTTCATCAGTGCCCTACAGTACATACCCCAAGAGTATTTATCTACTCTGAGCCCCAAGTGTAAAGAATTTTACGAAGAAAACGTTTGTAAACGCTAACTAATTCGTTTGCGTTTACGACACTTCTCTATAGGAATTGGCACAGCGCCTCTAGCGGAATACTCATGGTACTAATTTCTCCCATACAAATTTATAGTTAACGCAAACACACTCGGGGTACTGGGGCCTAAATTCAATAAATGGCTTTGACTTCGAAGCTGACAAAAAAAGAGGCGTAGCAAAGCACGATGGGCTTTGGCTCCATAAAAAAAAGGTATGTCTATGCCCGTTCTTAATTATGGTGTAATTGTAGAAGTGACCCTCGAGTGGTATCTGTGCCTCGAGTGGTATCTTGGTCAAGATCTACATGTACGGATGGTGTTAAGTACCACGTTAGATATACACTTTTACTTTTTTATTTTATGTGTAGACTGTGTAGTTCATTTGGTATTCGTGTATCAGTTTCACAAGTTATGTATTGTATAGCGTAACTATAACTTTTTTGAAATTTGCTGGTTGAGATTTTGATTTTGATAAATGGTTACGAGAAAGAAAATCATAGGCGCGAAAAAAAATACTTGCAGTTAATATGAGACAAAATAAATCTTAAATTTTGGGGGGCGACAGCATGGGGTTCTTCAAAAAGGGTGTGAATAGATTTTTTCATGGTCGGCAACGCGCGAGTGATACCCCTGGTGTTGCAAACGTCAATAGGCTACGGTAACCGCATACCATCCGGCAGGCCGCATGCTTGTTTGCCACCTTAGTGGTATAAAAAAAAGTTCTTATGGTAAGTACTTAAATCCTACCATGTTACTATTATACTACTTTCTACTAATATTATAATACTGCTAAAGTTTGTATGTTTATTAATCAATCGCGCCGACTACAGTGTGGCCGCGGAAAGAATGCGTTTTTGACACCTGTTAATAATGGGGTAATCTCGGATAATGCTAATCCTATTGCGATGGGACTTTCACAGGATGGTTCAGAAATTTTCTTAGGCGGCCGCACTGTAAACGGACTGTACATAGATAGAGCGTACTCTCGAATATTCTATTTCAGTCTGGAAAAGCCGTGGAAAGGATCACATAAAGACCCAGGGCCGGACTGGGCCGGGTCGCCAACAAGTCCAAAACAAGTTTTAGGGATGGCTCTTGCTCAGGGTCCACCAATGTTTGAATTTTTCTTGTTGATTTTTCTCTTAGTATGTATGAACTATCTACTATACATGTAGGCCGCAAGAGCCGGGCCCCCTACCGTGGCCGCGTCTCGAATCACGTGTGGGACCCACGCATGCTAGGGCCCGGCTGGCAAATGCCATTTCGACTATATGTACAGTCCAACCATGTAAAGATCTGATAGGAGACAAAAAGGCCCCCAAGGCCAAAGGATTAAGGACAAAAAAGGTGCATATTATCTGCAATCGCAATCAAGTGTGCAGCCATAAACAACGGCTAATGACACGAGAAGATGAGATCACACCGTGTTGAAACAACATTGTCTATACAACAATGGTGTTGCCACACCAGCAGTCTGAACTAAGACTAGCACAGTGATAATATCCTGAAATGTTTCTATACGATCTATTGTAATACATAATTATAATGTGTGGATAAGAAATCTCTTCGATAGGGTTGCTACTACAATCGGTTGAGGGACGTTTGGAGATCTTATATTTTTTTCATAAAAGTATGTAGTAATATAGAGTTTAAAAAATATATATATATAAGCATTTGAATTGAGAACCTCCTCCTTTTTTGAAGTCGGTTAAAAATGGATTAGTTTTAAGAGAGGTAGAGCATAGTGTTACTTCGCTCAAAGTGCACCTTGAGGAAAGTACAGAATACCGCAGCCAGTCGTAGTAAGGTCGCCAGAGCTTATTGGGGAGGGGGGAAGGATCGATAACGCGTTAGTGATGCCCTGTGTGTTGCCAGCGTTCTATGGCTATATATATATGGCTACGGGAACCGCTTACCATTAGGCGGACCGTACGCTTGTTTTCCGACTTCGCCGTATAAAAAACAAATAATTGAACTGTTTGGAAAAAATCTTAAACCGATTTCAAAGTAAAAAAAGAAAATAAAATAAAAAAATAAAATAAAATCGGTTAATAAATGTCATAGGTAACAAACATAAAAAAAATACAACCGAATTGAAAACCTCCTCCTTTTTTGAAGTCGGTTAAAGATACCGGTCGCTTCATACGCGTTTCTAAATTTGTTTTATACATTATGCACCTAGTTTTATATCCTACTGTCCTGCGCTGTTTCACCCGCATTCCTGGGATAAAAAGTAGCCTTTGCCCTTCTCCATAACATAGGCTATTTGCATGCCAAATTTCATGATGATCCGTTGGGTAGTTGAGGCGTAAAGGCCTAACAAACAAACAAATAAACAAACTCACTTTCGCATTTATAATATTAGTTAAGAAGTTAGGATAGTTAGGATTTTATTGTTCTTGCTCCTTTGTTTTATCTTTAACTAGCTGTCCCCCGCGGTTTCACCCGCGTTCCCGGGATAAAAAGTAGCCTGTGTCCTCCATACCATAGGCTATCTGCATGCCTAATTTCATGATGATCCGGTGAGTAGTTGAGGCGTGAAGGTGTAACAAACAAACAAACTCACTTTCGCATTTATAATATTAGTTAGGATTCGTATTTGCTTTGAAGTTGGTACTTTTATGCGGAACCGAACCTAAATACTAAATCATTCACTTGACCGGTTTATATTTAGATAAATCACTAATCAAATCCTGAATCTACTTTCTTATATAAATTCAATCGTGACATTTGAACATAATTTGAATGACGACTAGCTAGGTACTTATGCTAAATTGCTATGATAAAGAGTAAGATTTTCTAGATATGGTATTGCGTTCAAATTCAAATTCAAAAATCATTTATTCAATTTAGGCCCTGATAAGGCACTTATAAACGTTAACAAATGACTCTACATCGGTTCCAAATACAACTTTACTCTTGTTCATAAAGAGTTCATGATTTTCTTCGATCAAGTATAGTATCTTGACATTCTTGTTTGGTACTGTCATATTTTTAACCGACTTAAAAAAGGAGGAGGTTCTATGTTTGACTGTATGTATTTTTTTACTCGGAAACCGTTTATGCGATTTGGATGTTTTAAACTGTAAAATATCGCGGTAGATCCCGAGGTGGTCCCATATAAGAGATAAGAGATTTCTTCAGGGTCGGCAGCGCGTGAGTGATACCCCTGGTGTTGCAAGCGTCCATAGGCTACGGTAACTGCTTACCATCAGGCGGGCCGTATGCTTGTTTGCCACATTAGTGGTGTAAAAAAAAAAAATATATATATATATATATTTTTTTTTTTAATATATTTTAGCATGACCTGACCATGGACATCGAAGATATGATGAAATTCCTCAACGGATAAGAGGACGAACATCGCGATTGAAGCATTTTATTCAATATTGTGAACAATTTATCAATGATTAAGCACATCCTCGGTCATTGACAAAACTTGAGAGGTATTGAAAACGCACATGAAACTAAATATACCATCAGTAGCAATCCAATAAACTGTCAGCATCAATTAACTTTAAAAAAAAAAAAAAACCTTTAAAGTACAATAAAAATAATGAAATAACTCTAATCTGACACTGTTTTGAAGTCAGCGAATATTTTAAATGGAACACGTCGTGCGTTGTTAAAAAATTAATTGATACTGATCGTTAATTATAGCAGAATTGGGCCCCTGGGCGATTGCCAATATGTTGCCAACTAATGTCAACCTTTACAAAGCTTATAAAAGTCTTGGCAAATTCCGAAGTTTGCGCTGTCGCAGCTCAGTAGTAGCGAAGTCGGATGCCGAGACGAAGATATCAGGTTCGAATCCTACAAAGCGCTTGAGCTTTGGAAAACATCGTGAGGAAACCATAGCACGGTGGTCGGGTACTTTTTAGTACCCACCTGGTTGGCTACCACCCTCAAGTTGAAAATCTGTCGCCAAGCACCTAACGGTGAGTTCCGACAGCTGCACTTGAGAGCCAGTTCCTTCTAGGCTTTATGTGCTGTGCTTAACACCTTCGGCCACATCATCACTTACCACCATGCTGACATTGCGGTCAAGCACAGGCCGATACACAATAAAATAAAACGTTATAAAATTAACATTACAAAATATTCTCGTCGGCACATCTAGTAAATGTTAATGTATCCTCGATTATTGTTAAATCATTTAATATAACCATTTGATTTGTTTTACGTCGCCGCTTCGTTGGTTAATCAGACATGTTCCAGTCAGACAGAAACTTTTCAAAATAATGTTACATAAGGAAGTGGGCTATAAGTGAAGGTAAAACCTAATCTTAATTTTGTACCTACTTATTTCATAGAACTGCCAGTTAGATTTAAAAAAAATATTTTTGCTATAGCCCGTTTATTGAGATTATAGGTTGTATTGTATAACTTTATGGGTTGAAGCTGTTTGTTTATTAGTTTTGTCCGTAAATAAAATATTTAGTTTTTTTTTACTCAGTTAAAAAAATAGTTTTTTTAAATATTTATTTTCTTCCTTTTAATAATTTCCTATATTCTGTAGGTACTTTATCTATCTGATACTCTGTTCTTATTCTTTCAATATACTCCATAGGTAAAAAACTATGCTGATTCGATGATAATAAATATGGATCAAGATATAGATATTTTTTTGTCAAGGCCATATAAATTTAATCTATGCTTTTCGATGGACGGTGCGGGGATGGGGGCGCGGCGTGGCGATGGCTGATGGAGTACCTCGTACGCCCGTCAGTAAATCAGTCAACCAGGACTTTTAAATAAGTACTTAATCTTAATCTTTTATTTTTTAGTCACATAGCGATGACTTAGGAATTAGCTTACACATTAGAAATTTGGTAAATACCTATGTACCTAAGCTTTCTTTTTCAAGAGAATTTTCTTTTTAAGGCATAGCGGGTTTTCTCGATCAAAATTTGGAGCAGGCCGAGTGGAGAAGTACACCTTCAGATGATCGCAGCCAAATAACACTGAGTAAGCCGCCATAGATGCTGGCAGTGTGAGCTTGGTTTTTTGGACGAATACCGAATGTAAAACATATATTCAGGTTATCAGAATCTCAGTAGTTGACGATGATTGTGACCCGAAATAACTAGTACCCTAGTATGAATAAATATGATGACGATCACTAAGTATGGGAAATGGTCAGCAGCCATCGAGCCAATAGTTTCAGCAGTAAGGAGATCGATGAGAAGTGATTCATCATTCAAAACAAATTTACACGTTTTTTCGAAAAAATTACAGTCGAAATTCATCGAAGCGGCATACAAATGTATTGAAAATGATGTTATATTATGACACAAGTATTGTGTTGTTGAAGCATTACTTATATTTATTATTCTATGTTGTAATAATATTTTAATTTTATACTTAATTTTATATAATGTGTATGTACCATCTTTTGGAATTTTGTTATGGCACCGTATTAGTCTTATTAACTGTAATGGTGTTATGATTTGCAATAAATAAATAAATCATATAGAACCACAGATATATATATACCTAGATAACGCAAGAGTACTTACTTCGCGTGCCAAAATTTTGTGCCCCATGCTTAACATGGCCACTATCGCGCGAACATTGCATCGGTAACTTGAATCGATTTGGTTTTTCCATCACTGTGTTTGTGACGTCATAGTAGGTATTCCAAAAATGCCACGCTTGTTGTTTTTGTTTTTCGTCAATAAATAGTGCTTGTGACGAAATAGTAGGTAGTCAAAAAAAGGCAAGCTTGGTTTTCATACAGATCGTGATACTTGCGTTTCTGGAGGGGATTTATCCCCAATACAAAGTAAACGCAGTTAAATCAGGTATTATACGATATAATATAAAATAATTTGATACACATGTCATGCGGTAGAAAATAAGACAGACATTTTTACTTTTTACATTTTGAATAAAGTACCACTCGGTTGCCAGTAGTTTAACTTGCATATATAACCTTTTACACGCCCCCTCAATTAACTACTGAAGCCCCAAACCATTAATAAACTTATTATGTTTACCCACAGGTAATGCTTTCGTTAAAACGTCAGCCAGCATCAAATCTGTCGGCACATGCTTTAACTCTATGACATTATCCCTGAGTACGTCCCTGATAAAATGAAACTTTATGTCTATATGTTTACTACGAGCATGATAAACGGGATCTTTAGCAAGATAGATCGCCCCCTGATTGTCAGCATAGACAGTTGTTTTAGATAACTGTAAACAACCTATCTCCTTTAACAAACTACTTAGGTAGAGAGCTTCTTTCATTGCCTCACTAGTACTAATATATTCAGCTTCAGTAGAAGACGTAGCTACTGTTCGCTGCTTCTGAGATCTCCATGTAATAGCTGCTCCTCCTAAAATAAAAACATAGCCAGAATACGATCGTCTATCTAATAGACAATTCCCCCAATCCGCATCTGAATAGCCTATCAACGAATGACCACCCTTTTTAAAAGTCAAACGATAGTCAATTGTTTTCTTTAAATATCGAAGAACCCTTTTTGCCGATATCCAATGAATGTGAGTAGGACAAGTCACAAATTTTGCCAATTTTGAAATTGTATTGCTTATGTCAGGTCTCGTACCTACGCTCAAATACATTAACGTACCTATCAATTCACGATATGGCCATCGTTCTTGATTTATATCATCTAGGCTTTCTTCCTTTGGTTTTGCAAACTTCAACCCAACTTCGAATGGAGTGGATACAGTCTTGCACTCTTCCATACCATACTTCTTTATTGCATCTTTAATATACTTCTGCTGTGATAGACTTATAACTCCGTCCTTTTTCTCAATTTCGATACCTAAACAGTATTTAGCCGGTCCAAAATCTTTAAGCTCAAATTCTTCAGCTAAATCCTTCTTAAATATCTCTATCCACTTGATATTCTGGGACGCCACTAATATATCATCAACATATATAATAACAATCAGAATAGTTCCATCTCCCCTTCGCTGAAAATATAAACATGGTTCGTTTATAGTAGGCAATAAATTCATACTTCGTAATTTCTCATCCAATCTCAAATACCACTGCCGCCCTGCCTGTTTTAAACCATAAAGAGATCGCTTCAAAAGACAAGCATCTCCTCCAGCATTGATATCTAATATCATTTGCCTAGCACGCTTCGCAACTATTGATTGTTTATCTTCTCTTTGAATAAGCATATTAAGACTATCTTTCAGTACCTTTGGTACCTGCATATAAACTTCTTCATCAAGTCGGCCATTTAAGTATGCTGTATTGATATCCAGCTGATGAATTTGTAGATTCAGCTCTACAGCAAGTGCCATCAACAATCTAACTGTTTCTAGTCTTGCTACTGGGGCATACGTTCGGTGATAATCAATCCCATACCGTTGACTAAAACCTTTTGCAACTAAACGAGCCTTTTTCTTGAATGTTTTATCAACATTAAACTTGGTCGTTAGTACATATCGACAGCCTACAATGTCTCTATTTTTAGGTCTTTTCACAATATCCCAAGTATCATTCTTAACTAAACTTCTTACTTCAGAAAAGATTGCCTCTCGCCATTCCTTGTGTTCATCGCTTGATAGCGCTTCTTCGAGGGATATTTCAGCAATTGCAGAAAAATATTCTTCATTTTCTTTAGAATGGTTTCCTTCTTCAACCATATTATACACCTTTCTAGGACGCCCACGATTCCCTTTGACAAGCTTGGGTCTTCCAGGAGCTCTTTTCAACATCACTTGTTGATCTTCTCGTTCTTGAGTTTGCTCGACATCATTTGGGTTTATATTAAAACCTAAACCTTCCCCTCTACTAGAACGCTCGCCAGTACCCGAATGCTCTCCTCCTCCCGAGTGTTCGCCTTCATCAGTATGGTCGACATCGTCTGTAGGTTGTCGCAGAATAATTTCATTATCCATCTCAAACTCGACTTCTTGAACATTTGGTCCTTCCTTTGATTGTGTATTCTCGACTCTTGGTTGAAAAATATTTTCTGGCTCTATTCGAATGTTCTTCTGATCCCTTGATACATTTTCTTCTTTTTGGAATTTAACATCTCGTGCTTCTATTACTCTATGTTCATTAGGTATCCATATACGATATCCTTTGGTTGATCTAGGGTATCCTACGAATATTCCTTCTTTGGCACGTGCATCAAACTTACCCTTTCCTGGTGTCTTATCTAATACATATGACTTAGTTCCAAAGCTAACCATATTATTAAGGTCTACAATATTTCTAGTCCATTTCTCGAACGGAATATCACCTTTTAAGCTGCTAGTTGGACATCGGTTGCGCACATAGCATGCGGTCACAACAGCGTCCGCCCAAAAGCCTAAAGACAGACCAGAGGATAATAACATGCATCTTGCCATTTCCTGCAAAGTTCTGTTCATACGTTCACTAACGCCATTCATTTGAGGTGTATGAGGGATAGTCAGTCTTCTTTGAATACCTTCACTCTGTAGGAATTCATCGAATTCATAGTTACAATATTCGCCACCGTTGTCACTCTGAAGAAATTTAATTTTCTTCCCAGTAAACTTTTCTGCGAAATTTTTATACGCCTTAAATGCACTGAACACTGCACTTTTCTTCCCTAATAAATAAACTTCACACCATCGAGAACTGTCGTCAATGAAAGTAACAAAATATTTTGCACCACCCATTGATGCTGTTTTCATCGGACCTACCACATCTGAATGTACAATTCTTAATATTTCATTACACGGACCGTTCGACCTTGAAAATGGTAATGAACTCATTTTGCCCTTAGAACATATATCGCAATTATCTAAAACACGTAAATCTATCTCTTTTATGTTATGACCACAATGGTTTAGTAATTTTGAGAGATCTCTACCATTTAAATGTCCCATACGTTCATGCCACGTACGGATATCAACTGAATTGTAAGCTATATTAACCTGTTCATTCAAGTCCCTAACATGATAAAGATTCCCAATACGTTCAGCTGTCATCACGGTTTTACCTACCTCATCATTTATATAGGCTTTATCTTTAGTAAAAGTTACTTCATACCCATTATTAGTAATTTTGGCCACAGATAACAAATTACTACGAAGATCTGGTACATACAAAGTATTTCCAAAAGTTATTCGCCTTTTGCCTGATGCTGACAACCTTACATCACCCTTGCCCTTCACATCAGTCGACAGATTTGACGCTAGATTCAACTTATCCTGAAAAGCACAGAAATTATTAGTAAATTTATCTCTATCATTACATAAATGTGATGTAGAGCCACTATCGAGGATCCAGTTATTTTTCATAGATTCACAAATATTTGTAAAATTAGAATTACAATTAAAAAGAATATCAAAATTACTGTCCTCCTCGTTCTTTATTTCTGTTGCACATCTGGATTCAGGATTGTCACGCTTCGTTCTGCATTCTGAAGCTTTATGTCCTAGTTTATGACATTTGAAGCATTTGTAAATTTTGCTCGGTCGTGTCTTTTGAACCTGAGTCGGTTGGTTCCTTTTTGGTCCTTGATGTTTCACATACATTGCTCCTTCTACCTTCTTAGTTTCATCTGATTTCAAAATATTACCTTTTTCTAATATTTTAATCTTGAGTATCTCTATATTCGGTAACTCATCTCTGCTTTCCATTGCGCATCTAAAATTCTCATAGTTTTCCGGAAGGCTATATAGTAGCAAAATTGACAGCATGTCCTCGTGTATCGTAACACCCATATCGCTTAGGATATTTGCGGCTTCAAAGAAATCTCCAAGATGTCTTTTCACATCATCAGTCTCTTTCATACGGCTCAATATCAATTTTTTAAGTAAATTTGCCTTCCTCACGGGACCTTTAGAAGCATATACGCTTTCTAACTTCATCCAAATTTCGTGCGACGTCACGCACCCACGAGTATGTTTCAACTCACCTGGATTCATCGCCATGATAAGGTCAGCCTTTGCCATTTCATCCTTATCTGACCAGGTCTCCGCTGCCTCATTAGATGTTGGCCTTTTAATGGTACCGTTTACGTATTTCCATACCTGATTTTTGACAAGTAAAGCTTGTACTTGAATTTTCCAAGTTTCATAGTTTTGCCCATTCAGCAATTCTATTTTTATGTTGCCCATAACCTCTGGAGGGGATTTATCCCCAATACAAAGTAAACGCAGTTAAATCAGGTATTATACGATATAATATAAAATAATTTGATACACATGTCATGCGGTAGAAAATAAGACAGACATTTTTACTTTTTACATTTTGAATAAAGTACCACTCGGTTGCCAGTAGTTTAACTTGCATATATAACCTTTTACAGCGTTATCTAAGTATTCTATGTTATCTTCTATATCTGTGTATAGAACCTTCTGAGAAATATATCTGGATTTAAATTGGGTAACATTTACATCACACAAAATAAAGAATAGTACTAACGTAGTCAATAAATGTTAAAATGGTTATGATATTTAAAAAGGAAGACCATTTTTTTGTTATGAAATGTTAACGATATGTTATTGTGAAAGTTCACATTTAATGATACGCTTTTATGTTTTAAATTGCTACAGCTTCAATATCAATGTTTGTAATATTTTAGAGTCGTTTTACAGATTATTTAAAATATGATTCCAATAAAATACGGTTTTTCATAACATACAATTTTGCCTTATAATATTTTTTACGTCGACTGTACATTTTTAAAATATTAATATGCAACACATCCTGTTTATTTGTAATAACTGTACACAATACATTTGAAATGGGTAATCATTTTTCATAACGGCTTCCTGTAATTTACAGTGTGTTGCAATGTACATTTCCTTCGCATGACATACCATAGAATAGTGACCTGTATTATTCAAACATATTATAGCTCAAGTAAGCCTAGTGTCCTGTCCTGCCCCATATTTAAAGACCCTAAGATATTTTTCCTCGTAAATTCAACTACTTAGGTAGCAAACAAGCATACGGCCCGCCTGATGGACGCTTACTACACCAGGGGTGTTACTCGCGCGTTGCCAACCCTGCAGAAATCTCTTCACACCCTTTTTGAAAAGCCCCATGCTGTACTTCATTGGGAAAACCACGGCGTGAGCTTATTCCACAATCTGAGCGTCCGCGGAAGGACAGTTCGAATTAATTCTGGTATCAATGTGTGAGGATGGACTTCCCGTCGATGGCGAAAGTTGCGATGTTGGAAGGTAGCCGTGGGCATCATCTTAAACACTATCCGTTGTAGAAGCGGTAGAACACACATTAGAATGCATAAGTCTCTCCTCAAACTGAGGGGCTCCGTTTCTGAGCTGGGGATCATCGATTTTCTAGCATGTTTTAGTTTTTTTAATTTAACATTTTTTTACCGACAACGACACAAAATTCAATACAAATAGTACGTTATAGAAAAAAAAAGTGTAGTACTTATTAAGCTTTCGCCAACTAAATTCATTGTAATGGTATAATCGCGCACAAATTATAATTAATATATGATTTTTGACTAACCTCGACGTTTCGAACAAGTTGCATTGATCGAGGTCACAAGTCATATTTTGATTATAAACTGTGTTCGAATAGACCCGATATATTAACATTACAAAGAAAACGGGTAAGTAGTTTACAGAATAGATAGATAGATAGACAACACTTTATTGTTACATTACATATATGATCACAGCAGTAATATGCTATGTCTACCGCTTGTACAACGGATAGTCTTCTAAGGAATTGTTCGACTTGTTGCCCACGGCTACCTTCCACCATCGCAACTCACGCCATCGACGGGGAATCCATCCTCACACATTGAAATCAGAATTGTTTCGAACTGTGCGGGCTCAAAGGAGCTTTCTTCCGCGGACGCTCAGGTTGTGGAATCAGCTCCCCGTCGTGGTTTTCCCAATGGAGTACAGCATGGGGTTCTTCAAAAAGGGCGTGAAGAGATTTCTTCAGGGTCGGCAGCGCGCGAGTGATACCCCTGGTGTTGCAAGCGTCCATAGGCTACGGTTACTGCTTACCATCAGGCGGGCCGTATGCTTGTTTGCCACCTTAGTGGTATAAAAAAAATATATATATTAAACCTAAACAGTGAAAGCATTACATAGGGCACCTTATCACCGTAAGATCTCCTTTTTGAGGAGTTGAAAATAGCACCTAAATGAATGGGGGCTATACAGGGCTATATTTTCAGGGATAAAAATGTCATCCCCAAAACGAGTAATTCCCATGGGAAAGTGGAGAGCCCACCCAATTAGCAGCGTCCTAGGCTTTCTCTATTTAGAGTGCTGTATTGACACCTACACTTACTTTCTATTTATTACTACGAACCTCATGAAATATGTCCACAGTATGTAAAGTGGCGTCAATTGATTATGCAATCAATGTTATTATTATATGAAAAATTGGTTACACAATGTCATGGTAAAATTGCAGGACTACGTAAAGAAGCGATACCTACTCACACCCCTTCGTCAATTTATCGTCGCCGTGACCGTCAATTTCAGTTTTGAGACAGGATTGGACAATAGAATTTGGACTTTATTTTTTACATAAACTTATAGTTTATATTCGATTAACACCATTATATTTTTGAAACTTACGCAATATATGAGGTAACTGCAACTCCAACCACACAGTGGTGTCAAAAAAGGAAAACTTTCAGCAATAGGATGTCGTAATTTACCTGAAACAAAATATCAAAACATTTTATTTCAAAATCTACCGAGATATGAAAAATAATAAAAAATCCCACACTAAGCAGAGCTTGTACGCACGGCTACAGATCAAGCTATACATTTCCAATATAAGCTGACCTCTCATTTTACGGAAATCCTATACAATGCGAGATCAGCTTATACTGGAAATGTATAGCTTGATGTGTAGCCGTGTGTACTATGGAAACCAGAAAAAAAAAATACGAAACCCACAGACGTAAAACAATTATTTTATATACTCCCTGAACAGCTAAAAGTTCAGGGTAAATATAACCTAAAGGTAGCAAAAAGTCATAAATAAGCAATGCAGCTCACGTTAAAAGCACGTAAATAACTAATATCATCAACTCATAGTAAATTCACTAACTAAAACATGCTCAAAGCTTCGCCACTCCAAACTCAATTAGGTATTCAGTAAGCATTACGTTTGAGTACGTTTTATTTGGCTGTCCTAAAGTAGAACTCCAGTTTTTATAAGTGGATCAAATATATTGGGATTGGGTCTGTTTGGACGGATGACGTTGCTATGTCAAATTTTGTCGCATCGTTGTAGTGTATACAAAAATAGTGATGTTGTGTTCCTGCGGTGAGCAAGGTCGCCGGAGCTTCATGAGGAGACCAGGGGTATAACACCATATGTTGTAACTTCCACTGGTGGCACAGCGACTCCTCTAAGCCCCTAGAAGGATGTGAAGAGATTCTGACATGGTATCTGACAAGCGAATGAAATCCTTTCGCAAGCGTCTATAGGACTATTTATTACATGCTTTCACTGCTGGCCGCATAAATAAGCTCAGTCACTGAGCGAGCTACGAAACGAGCTATGCTCAAAATTTTCCTACGAGACAGGATTCGAAACGAGGAAATTCATAGGAGAACAAAAATTACCGATATAGCTCGTAGAGTCAGTAAGTTGAAGTGGCAATGGGCAGGCCACATCGTTCGAAGAACCGATAACCGATGGGGAAGGAAGGTTCTCGATTGGCGACCATGTACTGGAAAGCGTCTACTAGGACGAACTCCCACCAGATGGACCGACGACCTGGTCAGAGTCGCTGGGCGCCGCTGGATGCAAGCGGCCTAAAACCGTTCGAAGTAAATGGGGAGGCCTACCTTCAGAAGTAGACATTCTTAGGCGTTTCCTATAGGTCTGTATAGGTCGATACATAAAAATTAAATAAATAATCCCTAGATAAAAAATTCAAAAACATACAAATATACTTCCAATTTTTCCTTGTATTGTATAATTATAATCATATTATGTAAAAAAAAACTGTTAAATTAGCTTACTATTAATATATAAACCGAGGGTGGGCACTGGTGCCTATCATACAGGATAGCAACTATCCTAGTTTAGGTATCAGTAGTTACACTAAAACTGTACTTATTCTACCTTTAAGCTATCTGTGTATATACAAAAATGTTTTTATTTGTATTTTTTGTATTAAGGTGCCAATAAACATAAACATCATACTTGTTTATGCCCACAATAGCCAAAAAAGAATCAAGGAGCAAATACGTTTTCTATTGAAGAAGTCGAGACATTAAACCTTCTTACACTTTAACTACAACTACTATCCTCATGGTAAGAGTAGGTTAATGACAATAGTGCAACTGACTAGGAATTGAACCTGTGACCCCACGTTCACAGCAATCCTCTATTAGCTCCTGAGTTAATGAATTTATGCGTAATGATACACAGAGACACCGACGCCTTATTTCAACATTGTGAAGATAATTTAAAAAGCAAGTCTCTTGCTGATAGTTCCACCTTGATCTTAGAGTGGTTATCCTTGGAGCCAGTGAGTGTATTTTTTATGATGGCGCCGGTACCACAGCGAGTGGTATAGAGTTCTGCGGTCAGAGTTCTGCGTTCCGCGTTCACTGTAATCTATGCGCGCGGTGCTATCTTTTCGTCAAAAACGCACGTTCTAACGGAGATATATTTTCGACAGCTGGCAGGTCGCGATACGTCGGAGCTATTGGAAAGTGACACAAGCATGACAAAGTTTGGTTTAAGCTTCAAAACAAAACAGATCACTGAAATATTCTGCAACGAAAACGTTCACCACTTCACGTTTGGTCTAAACAGTACTAATCAATACATGACACAGACTGGCCGCTTGTTACCAAAACAATTAGAGAACGCTTGCACATAGTCGCTTCATCTCTGTTGAAAATAGATCTTCTTATTAAGTAAGATGACCAACACTATAGAAATGACCTGGATATTGGGCTGGATAGCATGGACGCTTGACTGCCACGCCTAAGTTTGTGGTTTCAATTCTCATCTAAGACAACATTAGTGGGCATAAACAAGGCTATTTGTGCTGAATTTGAATGCAAATATATATTTACAAGTAACTGAACTTTTCAAATGAGGCACTTGACGAAAAAGGGACTTGGCGAAACAGGGATATGACAAAAAATGAATTTGACAAAAGTCGTTCTAACCTTAGTAAGTTCTAATTAGTTCTGTACCTAGGATAGTTAGTATCTGCTCAGAGTATATAAATACTGGTATCAGTTATCTGGTATTAAAAGTATAGATCTACAAGCTGTGCTTAGTTTCGGATCTAATAGTATGTGAAGAATTTCCAATTAAAATGTACGATTTAAGCACAGTCACTGTAACCTTGAGAAATATCGTAAGAGCAGACAAATATAAATGCAAGAAATGAATTACTGAAGGTATAATAAATACGAATAATACTTGATCCATACATCTGCCTCAATGATTGCGAACTAATAGGTACTAAACAACATTCACGAAATGACGGAAATTATGAATCGTAATGAAGATATGCGTAATATAATTGCTGCTATGAAATTTATGTGGTTAGAGTAATTAAACTCTTATTTAATTTCAAATAAAGTCAATTATACTTTACTGGGTAAACCATAAGGAAAAATATTTATAAAAGAGTTGAAGCTACAACATAAAAAGGCTACTGAATTGTAATCGTGAAAAACTAAAAGGACACATAGTAAAGGGTCAAATCCTAAAGTAGACAGCAAAATAGCGAAGAAGGAAAAGTAGACACTAAAAGAAGGAATAGCAGATATTAGGAAGGAGCGACTTCCAATAAAATTCAGGAATATGCTAATAATAACTTGCCAAGAACACAAAACAATTTAGAACTCAACTATATTATCTTCAGTATAAGACTTGTTATCCGATAAATTACGTGGCTCATTTCTGTCATCATAAATCGTCGTGATAGTGTGTTGTAGCGTTTTAAATATCCATTTGGTACTTTCTAACTGAACGGAGTGAACTGACAAGTGCAGACTACATTCCAGCAGTTGCGCAATCTTATCTTTTGGTAATCGATGAGTCGTGAAGTTCTTTTGATGTAATCATCATCTCGATGGACATGTAAATTATTGTTGCTTAGTTTGTTTATGCACATATGTATTGCTTACATGTAAATTGAAATTGTAGCTTCAATCTTTAATATTATGCAGCATTATTGTAGTTTTATTTTTCTCTTCCATTGCGTGGGTGCTATCGCTGTAGCCATAGACTTAGGATTTCGCTACGCTTCAAATTCTTTGGTTGTAGCATAGATAATAAAGCATGTGATAGATGACAAGGATATTACGCCAAGAATGAAGATCGACATATCATTTTGATGGCAGAAGCTAATCAGATGGGTACACTGACAGGCACTTCTATTTTCTATTTTTCGTTTATAAAATGACTTCGTCCTGACTGATAGACTGTCTGACTGACTTAGCAATGCTCAGTCCAAACCGCTAGGGTTAAAATCTCCTAGTTTACACTTTTATCGAGGGTAAAATCGCTAAGGCGGATTTTTTAAAGTTAATTAAGTTTTTTTTTTGTATTTATGTCTGAGATGAAAATCAAAATCTGCAATCATCTTAAATTGTTTGCATTATAATCTGCAAATACAGCGAATAAGTTAATAACATTCAAAATTGTGGCAGACGTTAATCCATCGCATGCATCAAACAGGTTTTCAATATACGGAAGTGCAAAATATCCTCCCATCATCGTATCGGCAAATCAATTTAATTGGCGCTTTAAAAAGTTTCCAAGCTATTTTTAGATCTGACAACACTCCTTATGGTAAACGTGAAAGCAAATCTAGTGACGAACTTTTTGGCGGGAACTTGCAGAGTGACGTAGCATTTTCATTTTTATTTTCATAAATTTGTGTATTTTGAGTTTTATTGTGTATTTTTGGTGGTATTTTACCCAATAAAGATCATCCATGTGCACCAGTGAAGTGAAATGAAATGAATTATGTGTATCGTGACTTTTCAAGTTGTCTCAAAATGTCCGTGTAGAGTTTTAGTACAATGACCACCATTGTAGTAAAACATGACTTTTATGGACGGTGACTGACTGAGGACTTTAATGTGAAGTGATTTATTGTGACTGGAAACTATAATATAACTCGACACTGGCAGAAATGAGCCCTAATATGGGCTTGGTTGCCAAAATTAAAAATAAGAAGAAGAAGAAATCTAGTGACTGTGTGGAGGAATCCATCGATTTAAGATGCTTTAAAGAGCGGGATCTTATGATTGCATCCAAATGCAGATTTATTGTTGCAAATTTATGAAATCTTTAATTAAAATAATTAAGATTTAATTTAAGTGGCATAAATTATAATGAATGGATTGTGTGAAAGATGATATGAGTATGAAAGGAGTAATGCTGACGGGTAGAAGCGTCGAATGAAGAAGCGTACATGATGCGCCGATAGCAAATTATTGGGGATGACATGAAAACCAAAGTTATAACAAGCTAGTTGCGCCTCGCTATTTCACCCGCATACCCGAGGGATATCCTCCTACCCTACCCTACTGTAAAATTTTCTTATATTTTCTAAATTTTTACGCAACTTTAAAAAAAACACCATAAGAACCTTCTCTGAGTATTAGAAAACTTTTAAAAGATAAAATTAAATCCGGATTCATTTTTATATATAGTGATAGAGATAAAAGAAATAAGTGAAGTGTAGACTAGATGAATGTAATTGGGAAGAGGAATTCAAAATTCAATTCAAAAATCATTTATTCAAATAGACCTTCGCAGGCACTTATGAAAAGTCTGACTCTAATACTCTAATACCGGTTCGGAAGGTTGCATTTGCTGAGAAGAGCCGGCAATAAATGAATGAAGATCGAAGAAGTGGTAGATGAATATATAGGATAATATAAATAAGAAAAAATAAAGATGACGAAAATTCAAATGTATACAATTTGCGGTGTTTATTTTTCTTCGTGTTAAGGCATAATCACACATATTTCCCCACGTAACACAGTAACATTTTCTAAGTGAGAGTCCAATGTCATACAGCATAACCAAAAAATGTGTAACAAGAATTTATATTGCAACGAAACAATAGCATAACCTTTTTGCTGCATCCACATTGGCCCGATTCCCATGGCTTTGCAACATTTTCACTAACAGCATTGTCTATGTGAATTAAAGCTGTTTTTCTAAAAGGCTTTTGAAGTCCCCTGCCATAAACTAATTGATAGAATTACGATAAGCACCCACGTAGTTTTACTGAGAAATGTAGCACTTTGATTAATTGTGATCATGATCCATTCCTCATGTGGACTTTTGTGGATCCAATCAAAATATAATCAGCTTGTAGATATAATAATTTTCTAACTGCAAAACAGATGATTGATTGATTATTGAAATTTTACTTGAAATAATTAGATTTTTATATATGTACCTATATAATTATTTAAATAAATGATTTCTAAATTATATAAGTAGTAAGATACTCGTAAGATATGTTCGTCGTGAGTATTTCGTTTTATTAGGATAATTATCAAATCCACGTTATAGTTTTGTTGATCCAGTCACAAAAATGACAACTTGTAGTTATTTATTTGACAATGGTTTCAAAAAGGCATAGCTCAAGGCCCATTATTATGGATATTCATAGCGAAGAAGTGGACATTAGGAACTGGGTTTAACATGCTGATGAAAATAATGATGATAATGATGATGGTGAGCTTTTAAACAATTTTCTAATCCTAATAGAAGCCCACGAAGACACTTAAACCGATTCATTTATCAATTAATTCTAACAAATAGTACAAGCATTTAGGTACTCAGACTCACGTATTAAGTAAGGTGTTTTGAAACAGAATGCAATTCCATGTGCAGTCACTTACTCACATTATCCGAATACTTTATGCTAATAGTGATCGACAGTTATCCTAATGTAATTTTGCGAAGTGCATATGAGTTACAAAATTTTTGAATAGAACTTTTCAATGTATTGTATGGAAAACTGTTTTAAGAAGCTAATTGTCCAGACAAGGTAGGTATGATATTATGAGTTTCATCAAAATGCGTTAGCCGTGGTAGAGAAATAAACATAAACACACGTCGTATTTACAGTGTTAGCTTTATCCATCAGAAAATAAGAAGTTTGGCGGCTCTGTGATATCAGACTGAATCGGTTTTACCGATTCTAAAAATACTATTTGATCAACTATACATACGTGTATGATGATTAATAATGATAACAAATGAAACACAACCGATATAATGAAGGCATGGTAAGTAGTATAACAATCAGGTTATCTAGATACCAAAACGTGTTGGCCCGAACGCCATTTAAGTACCCGCCTCAGAATTACAGAATTAATTGAGAGAGGTAGAGCATAGCGTTTATTCGCTCAAAGAGCAGCTCGACTGGGGAAGTACCTCCACCTTACAGAATACCGCAGCCAAATAACTTTATGTTGTGTAAAGTTGTGTTCCTGCGCTTGAATAAGGTCGCCAGAGCTCATAGGGCAGGGGGGAAATGTCGGTAACGCGTGAGCAATGCTTTTTGTGTTGCAAGCGTCCATATGGCTACGGTAACCGCTTACCATCAGGCGGGCCGTATGCTTGTTTACCGATTTAGTTGTATAATAAAAAAACTTTATTCGTTTAATATCCGACTAAAAGCCCACCATAAAATAAATACCACCACAAAATGACGTTCATAATCCCAAACAAAATGTAGGTTAAAAGAAAATTTTACGCCATTCTTTTGTGAATTTAATTAATGTGAAACTTTAGTTCGCGACATGGGGTAAAGTGGATTCCACGGCGACAATGCCGGTTCTCCACACTTTCCCCATAGATCGCTTTCGTTTCAAACCAATGGAACGGATTATTAAGTGACTGCGTATAATCACAGTTGGGTAAGAAAGGGTAAGTTGTTTAGAGCTATACCATATAATTCAAACTTAAGTCGTCTTGAGTCGAGAATGCAAAATATTTATTTTATCATACGCTGTATCACCCGTGTTCTCGAGATAAAAACTAGCTTACCTTCTCCTTCATTATCATCATCATCAGCCTATGATGTCCCACGGCTGAGCACAGGCCTCCTTTCACAAATCTGGGTGAAAGGGAATGGACAGATACTCCACCATGCGTGCCCACTGCGGATCGGTGGAGGCAGGCTAGTGGTCAACTTACTGTTGGAGTTTTCAAGCCGCCTAGCAGGCCTCCAACTAGTTTAACGACTAATAACCGGGACCAACGGCTTTACGTGCCTTCCGAAGAACGGAAACACTCGATTTGAAATACCACTAGGCGGTCACCCATCCAGGTACCGACGACGGTGGTAGCTTTACTTGCCGATCGATTAAGAACGGCTTACCTTCTCCATACCATAGGCGTGAAAAGGTAACAGACAGAGTTACTTTCGAATTTATAATAGTAGTATGGATTAGTAAGTATAAATTAGTTTTCGATTTACCAGTATTTTTCCTCAAGTCTTGACTGATAAAATAACAAGGGGACTAGCTTTCAAGTGCAGATTTAAACCTATGCTCTTCAACCACATCATTTGACGTTACCACTTTTGATCTATCAACGACAGTTTATTCTCAATTGCCACCAGATTGTTTTTAAAAGCTTTTATTTTCACCTTTGCCGGTGTCTGTCTTGAATCAAATCTTGCATGTTAAATTTAGCCCACTTCGTGGTTTCCGATTGAGCTGAAATTTAGTATGCATATGACATTTTGACGGGCCAGTTGGCGCAGTTAGGTTCATTTATCGCAGAGGACAGGCATTTGTGTGCATGAACATGTAAGTATGTCTGAGTCTGGGTGTAATTATGTATATTAAGTATGGATTTACAAACAAAAAGTAGTATACTCATTCTATCAGTTATCTGGTTTCCATAGTACAAGCTCTGCTTAGTTTGGGATCTGATGACCGTGTGTGAGGAATGTCCCAGGATATTTATTTATATGTAAATCGGATAACGATGCAATATTATTATGTCATGAAGCTGATCTGATGATGGAGACGGAAGGTGGAGATGGGAAGTATGTAATAAAACGACGCAACCCCATCGAGTTTGGGCTCGTTTGATTCGTCTTGACAAGGAATCTGGTATAAGGTCTGATGATTAAGTTGGTGCACTATTGTATAAAAAGCTTGTTTTTTTATTCTTGTTATTTATGAATTAGTTGATAAGTATGCAGACGGTCCACATAATGGCACCACCATTAATTTTAAAATATCCGCAAAAATAAGCAGTTGGCACAGCTAAAGAAAAAATAAAGAGTCGAACACGCTCCGTTGAGCGAATCATTGTAAGAAATCGATTTGTTCAACAGCTTGCATTTTGATGAGACATTTATTTACACTAGATTTATTGATTCAAACTGAATTGCGTAAGCCTTACGTCGTAAGCTTTTCCTATCTTTGCTCTGTTTTAATAGGGCTTCAAAGTTAACTAAGGGCTGTTTGTAATGGGTTGAAAGTTGATAAAAAAATATGTTACATTTTGTAGATTTACTTGTGTTTTGAGTGAAGAAATCAGGATCATTAATAGGTAGGGATTTTTTTTTTTTTAGTTTCATTGAAAACACAAATTGGGTTCACTCACTTAGCTCGTGCTTTTGTATTAGCAACAAAACTTGTGGTTTTAACTAAAAAGTACAATACATATATCGATTACGTACTATTTTGAAGACGGTCAAAAATATCTGTGGTACTTTAAATGGAAAATGTGCTACTCTTCCGGTCTCCTACTATTTTGAAGTCAGTTAAAAAGGAAACCAACATTATTAACTATGTTCTGAACTTTCTAGTATTTCAAAACAATTTTCGACTGTACAAATTAGTAATTTTGACTATTACAATGAATTAGATACGCATTCAAAAATCTTCTCGTTTAAATATAATGGATACCATATACCTACGTGCATAATTAAATACATATTCATATATGGTAACGAGCTTTGTTCAAGGAGGTGTTAAAGATTTTCCGCTCTGTTTTTTACGGTTTCATTTTAGAGTTATTTTTCGCGTGACTCGGGAATAAAGTATGAAGAGGACAGTAAAATATATAAACACATAATAGTTCTAGAAAAGTTTAAAAAAAAATGTATGAAATAAAAACATAATTATAGTCAAATTACATTTTGAAGATTTCTGCTCAAAAGTGTCATATGGATGATTTGTTGAATAATACAAATACATTTTTTTTTCATTTTCTTTTTTTTATACAACTAAGTCGGTAAACAAGCTTACGGCCCGCTTGATGGTATGCGGTTACCGTAGCCATATGGACGCTTGCAACACAAAAAGCATCGCTCACGCATTACCGACCTTTCCCCCCTCCCCTATGAGCTCCGGCGACCTTACTCACGCGCAGGAACACAACTTTACACAACATAAAGTTATTTGGCTGCGGTATTCTGTAAGGTGGAGATACTTCCCCAGTCGAGCTGCTCTTTTAGCGAATATACGCTATGCTCTACCTCTCTTATTATGTAGAGGCTGCCTAGTTAAAATACTACGGAACACTTCACACGAAAAACGTTCACACTTAACCGTATTGTTAGACCAAACAATATCATAAACACAAGACAAACCAATTTCATAGCAACTCACGGACGGTGTCTAATGTCGATTACATAACGAAAGTACACATGGCTACACATCAAGCTATACATTTCCAGTATAAGCTGATCTTGCATTGTATAGTATTTCCGTACAATGAGAGGTCAGTATATTGGAAATGTATAGCTAGATCTGTAGCCGTGCGTAACACTTAACTGTGACTTTAACTAGGATATAAGAACCCAAACAAATTGCTTACATTTTATCTTAAATATTACTCGTTACTTTTGTCAGACTACGTACCTTGTGGTATAGACTTATGAGCGGTTTTACAATGGCAAAATGCTAAACAGATAGGCAAACTGACGAGTTGGAAAACTGGTCGTCTGACGAATAAGGAAACTGTACATTGATCACTCGACTCTATGGTGCACTATATTAAATAAAAAAAAAAGAAACGAAATGAATGCAGCAAGATTACAGTAAAATTGGAGGCGTAAGTATACTGTTTTGTAACTCTTCCTGTCTTAAAAAACAGGACTCTGTTTTATAAGTCAGAAAGAGTTTATCATTTATTTGTATATATTTTGGGCTCGTTTCTAATAGTAGTTATGGAGAAATCACAACACTTAATTTTTAAAATATATTTTAATGTTGTGGGAGTGTAAATAAAAACATTACGATTATAATTGCTTTACTAGAACTCAATATCAATATATGAGTTTTGTGTTTCATAGTTATAATAATATTATGTGTATATATAATAAAATAAATAAAAATAAATAAATAATATAAATAAAAACATGGGATGAAAATGGACTTTAGTTAGTCCCATTATTACAAAAGAAGGTTTCAGTCAAATCTTGTATAACCCAGGTTATAAGAAGAATAGCCCCAGTTATTTTTGTTATGTGACATTAGAAAGTGACGGATATATTTAAAACCTGGGTTTTTCTAGACTTGACTTAAACCTTGTTTTGTATTCAGAAGGTGTAGTAGTTTCTGGTACTTAATTCTTTGTTTCTTTTTTATACGACGAATTCGGTACACAAGCATACGGCCCGCCTGATGGTAAGCGGTTACCGTAGCCATATCGACGCTTGCAAGACACGAATCATCGTTCACGCGTTACCGACCTTTTTCCCCTCCCCAATGAGCGTGGCGACCTTACTCACGCGCAGGAACACAACTTTATACAACACTAGCTGTCTCGCGCGGTTTCTCCCGCGTTCCCGTGGTAAAAGGTAGCCTATGTCACCCGTGGATAGTGTAGCTTCCCAACAGTGAAAGAATTTTTCAAATCGGTTCTGTAGTTTCGGAGCCTATTCAATGCAAACAAATAAACAATCAAATCTTTCCTCTTTATAATATTATTATAGTATAGATAAATTTATTTGGCTGCGGTATTCTGTAAGGTGGAGGTACTTGCGCAGTCTAGCTGCTCTTTGAGCGAATAAACGCTACGCTCTGCCTCTCTGTAATAAACAAACATGCATAAAATTTACAATAAAACCTAATAAATGTCCTAACAAATGCAGATTATGTTTACTAACAACCTAGCATTAACACAGCAACCTATAAATCAGTTGTGTCTAATATTAGGTGCATCATTGGTAGTCATTACACGATGAGTTAGTCTTCGCTCGATACGAGGACATACCTACTGACCTAATCCATTGTTTGAGTTACGTACCTACTTATACATCATACATACATCGATAACATTTGACTGTTAATAATGAATCTTATTAATGAACTATAGTTATGAGTTCGTTAGTTTACCTTCTATCTTCTTTCTGCATATATGTAAAAAGAAAAACTATCTGACTGATAGATTCACGCAGATATGTAAAAACATAGAGTAGAACATGAATAGAGCGACGACTGTAATAGAGTACGGGCCATGACTAAGGGTACAGTATGAGGCACGAATGGTGAGCACAGATAGGCAGTATTGGGGGCAAGCTCGCGCATGTATACTTATGGCCAAATCACAGTAGCCAAAATTACACGCAAGAATCCAATAGACGATGAGCATCGAATGACCAACCAATCGTGTGCAGCTCGGTGCTCTCCCCTTCTTCATTCCGCCAAACAGATCGAAAAAATAACTACTGCGTACCTGTAACGTTGTTAAAGTAACGTCTATATTATTCTAGCTCTATGGGTAAAGCATAGCATTTTTTGCTCAAAGAGCAGCTCGACTGCGGAAGACATTAACGGGGTGAAATCGGGGAATGGCATACTATATCTATATGGTATTCTATATCTTATCTTATAGCTAAATAAATAGAGTTGATATTAGGTCCAGTAAAATTATAAAAACATTAAGTTTCCTGTATTATGTTATTTGCACATCGTACCTAAATATTTTTGTTTTAGTATTTTTCCTTTTAAAGACAACATATTTTTAGTGTTAGTCACTCACGGTTGTCAAAACCAAGTATGTATGATTGAGAGAGTTAGAGCATAGCGTTTATTCGCTCAAAGTGCAGCTCGACTGGGGAAGTATCTCCACCTTACAGAATACCGCAGCCAAATAACTTTATGTTGTGTAAAGTTGTGTTCCTGCGCGTGAGTAAGGTCGCCAGAGCTCATAGGGGTGGGGGGGAAAGGTCGGTGACGCGTGAGCGATGCTTTTTGCGTTGCAAGCGTCCATAGGGCTACGGTAACCGCTTACCATCAGGCGGGCCGTATTCTTGTTTACAGACTTAGTTGTATAAAAAAATATATTTAATGTTCACATTTTCAAATGACCAAATTTTCGAAGTCAAAAAATTTTTGAATTTTCATATGAAGAATGTCCCATCAGACATTCATTCAATTCGATCAGTACTGAGACACAACATAAATTGTGCGGTCATGTTTTAAAAAGTGAAATAAAATAATCAGAATAATATTTATTGAATAAAAAGAAATAAAAGTAACCAGTGTAGTACTAATAGTACTATGTGTCATTATCAGTGCACTTATAGTATAAAGAATTAACATACTAGAACCCAGCTGGGGTAAGTTCCTTGGTTTCATATCAACACATCCCTGTATCCCAAATTGTTGTCTCTCAGTATTAATATCAAAATATTTAGAACTCTTTCCTACAAGTGTTTTATATCATATTTTCATTGTTACAGTTCTTTAAATATCCTAAATATAAAATAAATAAATATCCTGGGACATTCCTCACACACGGTCATCTGATCCCAAACTAAGCAGAGCTTGTAATATGGAAACCAGACAACTGATATAATACATATACTACTTTTTGTTTGTAAATACATACTTAATATACATCATTACACCCAGACTCAGGACATACAGACATGTTCATGAACACAAATGCATGTCCTGTGCGGGAATCGAACCCACGACTTGCGGCGCAATAGGTGGAATCTATACCAGAGTCTTAACCAACTGCGCCAACTGGCCCGTCTTTATTTTTACACAATAAACTTTATGGAAGACAGTCGATTTTGAATGCTCCGGTCGTAGGCTGATAGTTGAGCTGATAGCCAAAGCCTAGGTGCGTGACAAGCTTCTAGTTACGTATCTAATACATAATTTTAAAGCGCATGAGCTTACGTCAGTCAGATTCATCTAAAGATAATAACCCGGCGCAGCTATCATGGCGTCAGTAATTATGTCATCTGCGCATGTTGACCTATTTGATATCATCATAGATCATACATTTATGTGTGTATGTGTAATCTATTTGTATGGGTGGTATGTAAAATATTTGGGTTATTCAGTAAATATTGCAAAGGTTAGATTATGGGTTATGTATGACATAATTAAGATACAGATAAGGATAAGGTATACAGATTTGTTCGTGAAGCGCTCGTGGTGTAGCATTAGGTACTAGCCGTTCTTAATCGATCGGCAAAGTTAAGATATCACAGTCGTGGTCGGTACCTGAATGGGTGACCGCCTAGTGGTATTTCAAATCGAGTGTTTCCGTGCTCCCGGTTATCTTGAAAAATGCCAACAGTAGGTTGACCACCAGCCTACCTCCACCAATCCGCAGTGGGCGCGCGGGGTGGACTATCTGCCCATTGCCTTTCACCCTCATTTGTAAAAGGAGGCCTGTGCTCAGCAGTGGGACATTATAGGCTGATGGTGATGGTGATAGAGATTTGTATTAAATTGTAGAAGCATAACTATCAATCAACTTTAGAAAATATGTTACTATGCTGATTTTCTTGCAAGTTCTTCTCAGTTGAAGACCGACTTCCAAACCGTATAAATCATCAGTAGCTTCTCCTTTTTAACCGACTTCAAAAAAAGGAGGAGGTTCTCAATTCGGTTGTATGTTTTTTTTTTTTATGTTTGTTACCTCATAACTCCGTCATTTATTAACCGATTTGGAAATTTTTTTTTTGTCTGGAAGGGTACACTTCCCCTTTGGTCCCATTGTCATCAGATCAGGATTTGATTACTTCTTAGTGTACTTTGAAGTTGGTTTAAGTTTTTTGTAAAACAGTCAAATTATTTTAAACTATAATTTTAGATTATTCAGGAATTATCACCACCATAATTCTGTTTCATTTGATGCTTACTTTCAGGAAAGAAGATGCAATTAAGTCATAATGACATTAATATTGTGGGTCTTTAGCATACCTACCAAACCAATAATAAGAGGTAAATATGATTGGTATTATCGGAGGCTAAAAATATTGTAAAGAGGCTAAAAGGTTAGTGTTATTTATTGTACTGTGTCATTATAATGGGTTTGTTTTGTTTGTTTATTAGTTTTAAGTTTTGTTATTAAAATTGTTTTCGTAATGTAAACTAACCCTCTTACTCATAAAACGTTATTTAACTAATATATTGTTTAAAGGGTCACGTAAATAACGTCTCTCTATTGTCACTGTCAAATAATGTGACATTATTTACGTGACCATTTAATCAGTATATTAGTTAAATAGCGCTTTATGAGTAAGGTGTATGTATATTACTACATTAATTACCTACTCATCAAATGTTGAAATAAAGATACATAATCATGAATCCTGAAAACAATACAATATTCGGACAGTAATCGTGGATGGATATACGGGAAGAGGAAGACCGTAAAAGAGATGGATGGATTGTGTGAAAGATGATATGGGTAAGAAAGGAGTGGATACTAGTATGACGGATAGAAGAGACGAATGAAAGAAGCGTACATATTGCGCCGACCCCAAATGATTGGGAACAGGGCAGGCAGATGATGATGATGATGATGAATCATGAATCCTGAAAACAATACAATATTCGGACAGTAATCGTGCAAATAATGATAAAACTGCCACGAAGTGTCAGCGTTATCATTTTTGTCCTAATTTGTGACAAAAAAAGAAACTAATTCAAATAATGAAATGTGAAGTTTTAAATCGGGTGAATTTCTCATATACTTTGTCATCTGCATCATTTTTTCATTGAACCGCTACATTTCTTACAAGTATAACGCAGTTACTGTAGTTTAATACAAACGGTCAACGACATCAAGTTTTGTACAATACCACGGTTTAGGTAAGATCGGTGGCTAACTTGCCGCAAAAAGTGATAAAATCGTCGTTTAAATGCGGTATCCGAGTCATCGAATATCACTGGGAGTGATATATTTTTGGCTGTTATCTGAAGCTTGAAATCTACTTCTTTGTCCAGAAAGGAAGAATTTGCCGCGAATCTCGCGCGTACTACGCGCGTACGTTGCGTCCAGCCAGATGGATTCACGCAAAGCTTGTGATCGCAATGTATTGGTGCCCAGCTCAGGGGCTCTACCGCGTAACTTTGGTGGTAATCGTAACGAACACCATTATTATTTCATCCAATGACGCGCACGCGGTATGAAGCGACGATGACCATTCTTAGGCCCTGATTGAACGAAATTTATTAATGGGGTTACGATTACCACCAAAGTTACGCGGTAGAGCCCCTGAGCTGGGCAGGTTACAGAACAAGGCAGATGGAGCGCGCGGAACACGGGAGTGAGGCAAAATAAGCAAATATAAATTGAAAAACACATACCTGGTATGTGTTTTTCATTATATTGTTTTTCATTATATGTATTTGCTTATTGAAAAACACATACCGTGGTATTCGCTTTTGAATTTGTATTTGCTTTGTTTAACAAACTTTATTTAACAAAAAACTCTTTCTTTTTAATAACCTTTGTTTAAACAAAGCAAATACAAATTCTAAAGCGTATACCAGGTATGTGTTATTTTCAATTTGTAATTGCTTTTTTGTCCTCACTCCCGTGTTCCGCGCGCTCTAAATCTGTGGGGCCCAGGTATGAATTCGCGCGAAACGATTCGCAGGGAATTCACCCTTTCTGGACAAGGTCTTAGGTATAACTCAAAAACCACTGCACAGATTTTGATGCGGTTTTCATAGTTATCTTGGTTCCTTTAAAAGTTAATTCGTAAGCAACACTACATTATACTAGTAATATAACATTTAAATAAGCAAACGAGTTTATTGAACGGAAAAACACGTATGAGTAATAATGTTTCTTATTAAATTCACATAGAGTTGCAAATAGTGCGCGAAAGATAATAAGAAACGAAATAATGGCCCGATCCTCTCGTCAACACTATTTCAATAGGATATAAATATTATTTACTAGTAGACGAATGTTAGATACAATGACTCTACCTTCTCTTACCTACTCCTACTTTATCATTTAACACTCTATTATCGCCCTTAAATTGCTATATAAAAATAATAATATTGCTTATTACAACCGACTAGAAATCAATTTACATTAGAGATGGTACAGTTTCTTGAGTAAGAACTTTGATGTAATCTCAGTGAATATAATTAATTCGATCGAATTTCACTGGTTTGACGACCGAGGATTATCTAAATCCAGATTTAACGGTTTGTAAATTCCGATGAGTTTTCGCATTTCTGATATAATTGCATTTTACTAATCATTATAATTAATAGATGTTGTTCACTCGGTGGTTCAAAGTCAAAGTCAAAGCCATTTATTCAATTTAAGCCCTACTTGGGTTAGTAATGGTGACGTGATATTTTTGAAGAATGAAAATATGTGTAACGAATGAACGCGGCACTGAAATGCATCATAATGCATAATACTTTAAGTGTCCAAACGACACTTAAATTATTTTGAACAGAGTCAATAACAATGATAAAAATTCATAGTTGATGTAATTACAATTTGGCTGCGTAAACGGCTAATTCGATTGCGATGGGACTTTCACGGGAAGGCTCAGTATTTTGATCTGGTATTTTAGGTCTAGGAGTTTAGAAATACGCTGAAAATTTACTTACTACCTATAGGCAAGACGCTGCACATCACAACTATGTTCAAGTGAGGCCATCTGGCCACACTTGTTGTTGTAGAACGATGAACGAAACGATTTGAAAATCAAGGTGTCTGCGAGAAAAATATTCCTTATATCGTTCTCAAAGTGTTTCTACTGTCTGCTTAGACGACTAATTATTGTTTCAGCGCTAGAGACAACTTTAGTTAACTCAAAAAAATAGCCATAACCTTTGCTTATGATAGCTTCTCTATACGTAGTAATAATAGCTCAATGTTTGTACACACGGCAACAGATCAAGCTATACATTTCTAGTATAAGCTGACCTCCCATTGTACGGATGTCCTATACAATGCGAGCTCAGCTTATACTGGAAATGTATAGCTTGATCTGTAGCCGTGTGTACTATGCGTATTATGTTCGCGAAATATCGGATCTACATTTAAACTCTCTCTTTTTTTGAAGACTGACTCTTTAGGATGAACAAAATACTCCATAATCATATATTTTACAATTCAACTCTTGATTACTGATAAAGAGTTTATTCTGTAGTTATTTTTGACCTTGTTAACCGACCACTTAACTTCGTGACGTGGTTTGAAATGTAATCAGCTAACTTTCTTATATCTACGTGTTATGAATTTTGATTCTCTAATCCGCTTTGTACGGTGTCCTTTGGAAATGATAGAATTTCGAAGATTTTATTTGGTATCTTTATTTCAATCTAGAAAATAATAGTGTCCGTACAATTTATTATTATACAGTTTTTTTTCCCCGGCCGCGATTGATACCCTATTTTGATAAACCCTGGGTTTAAAAACCCTACGTTTTTTTAAGGTTTGACTTTATTAACTGATGTCTCAAAGGTGTGAATGTATCTCTAATTTTCAAACAAAAGTAACCTTAATAAATAAAATTATTTTGATGCTACGTTGGAAACTTTTATCGAGAAAATTTAAATCAATCTTATTTTCCTTCCATTAGGATACTCAATTCAAATCTCAAAAATCATATAATAAAAACATTTATCTCCAAACCTGGTAAATCTCATTATTCCCAAAGAAGCTCCTTAAACCTGTAGGAAACTGGCAGTTAGTATACTGCAACACAGTAAACCAGCATTTTTTTATGTAGAATAAATTGTACGTATTCAAATGACTGGTGATTAGGTTCGAACATGTGTTAAGTGCTCGTACGAACATCCTGTTTATTATTGACCTTGCTTTGAAACATAATGTATACCTACATCTTCACCTGTAGTTAACTATAAGTGTACTACAACCTTTTGACCGCTTGTGTCGACACTCGTTGTGATTTTCCGACAAAGTTTTTTCGACCCCATTTCGCCAACGTCGGATTGACAAGACAAATACCTTGGTCAGTTTTAGTTTTTAGGGTTCCGTAGCAAAATGGCAAAAAACGGAACCCTTATAGATTCGTCATGTCTGTCTGTCTGTCTGTCCGTCCGTATGTCACAGCCACTTTTTTCCGAAACTATAAGAACTATAATGTTGAAACTTGGTAAGCAGATGTATTCTGTGAACCGCATTAAGATTTTCACACAAAAATAGAAAAAATCAATAAATTTTGGGGTTCCCCATACTTACTTTTTTTTAATAAAACCCATAAATGGATCCCCATCTGTGGATAGATCTTCAAAAATGATTTTCTAATATCATTTTTTTCTAAACTGAATAGTTTGCGCGAGAGACACTTCCAAAGTGGTAAAATGTGTGTCCCCCCCCCCTGTAACTTCTAAAATAAGAGAATGATAAATCTATAAAAAATATATGATGTACATTATGATGCATACCTCCACCGAAAACTGGTTTGAAGGAGATCTTGTAAGAAGTTTTTTTTAATACGTCATAAATTGAAATTCATATCAAATACTCGGGTCTATACTACCATTTACTTATATACCTACAGGTTCGTTCGGGACCCTAGGTGCGCGAGTCTGACTCGCACTTGGCCGGTTTTTTTGATCCATTGCATAAGAACAATATACTGAGTAAACACTGACTGATATGTTGTTGTTGTTGGACTTGTGTATTGCACAAGCACTATTTTTTCGTATATTTAAACCATAGAGGAACAATCCCTTTAGAGTAGTAATACCGAGCAATCCGATTCCGAAACTAGTCAGTGATTTGTCACTGATTTTGAACAGTAAGGACCAATCACTGCATCTTGTGTTCTTGACTCGACCAATCAGAGCGCATATGTCTTTGACTTACCCAATCAGAGCACATTGTCGGCGGTGGAAAATTGGCGGAATATATTGCAAGCAAAATGAACGTCATCGCGCTTCTTTGGGTTAGTTGTTCGATGATTTAAACTGAGCCAGGTGCTACGGTCACGATAACTGCTAGAAAAGCAAAGCAGTGGAAGGGTTGATATTTTTAAAACTCAACCCTGGACGAACCTCTATTTACTATTTCAGGATCTAAAGTAGCAAGGTATATCTATCCTAACTTGGTATTATAAATGCGAAAGTGAGTTTGTTTGTTTGTTTGTTACGCATTCACGCCTCAACTACTCAACGGAACATCATGAAATTTGGCATGCAGATAGCCTATGGTATGGATAAGGACACAGGCTTTTTATCCCGGGAACGCGGGTGAAACCGCGGGGGACAGGTAGTTATTAATAGTTTTAAACAATCAAAAATCGTACGGTTGGCTCGATGGTAAGCGGTTACCGTAGCTATATGGTATACGCTTTCAACACACGGGGCGGTGCATCACGCGTTACGGACCCTTACCCTCTCTTCAATGAGCTCAATCGATGTTACTCACGCGCAGGAACACAACATAAAGTTATTTGGCTGCGGTATTCTGTAAGGTGGAGGTACTTCTCCAGTCGAGCTGCTCTTGGAGGGAATAAGCGCTATGCTCTACTTCTCTTTAAAATACTAATTATAAAATTGATTAAAAAAAAAACAAAGCCATGTACACGACTTACTTTGCTTAAGAATTTGTTATCTCTTGTTTGTTAACTACCGTTCTTATCTCATTGTAACTTTGTCTGTGATAAAGATTACCAAATCTGCTGCTAAATGAAAACAGTCAGATGCCTTAAGTCTGTTAAGTTTTATGTTACGTTATTACCTGATGTAATACTGATATTTACCAGAAAAAATCTTTTTGCGTGAGTCCTATCCTGGGACATTCTTCATTCTGTGAAAATTTCAACTCTCTACTTACATACCATTGAAACCAGAATTGTTTCGAACTGTGCGGTCTCAAAGGAGCTTCCTTCCGCGTACGCTCAGATTGTGGAATGAGCTCCCTGCCGTGGTTTTCCCAATGGAGTGCAGCATGCGTTTCTTCAAGAAGGGTGTGAAGAGGTTTCTTCAGGGTCGGCAACGCGCGAGTGATACCCCTGGTGTTGCAAGCGTCCATAGGCTACAATAACCGCTTACCATCAGGCGGGCCGTATGTTTGTTTGCTACCTAAGTAGTATAAAATAAAAATAAAACATAAGGTTTATGAGACTACTGACAGATAGATAGACGGATGGATGGACAGCGGAGGCTTAGTAATCCGGTCTCGTTGGAACCCTTTGAGTACGGAAACCTTACAATTAAATCTAGTTAAAGTTGATTATAGCCATTTGCTTCATGTTATAAACAATACAGCCAGTTTATAAGTACTATTTTCGAGATTATAATAAACCAACGAGTCAAGATAATTTCCGTTTGCACTCTTTAACTTTAACTATTCACCCTATTACTTCCCCTATAAAGTATATTGATCCAGCTCTTAGGTGAACTAGGGTAAGTACATCCATCCCTTTTTCCCCGCATAGTTGTGTCTCATTTCATCATCGCATTTCCACTTTATTCGCCGTGACTTCAACATATAAATAAACTTCTTTGTTAGTTTTTGGCGAGTCATCAAAAGAATAAATGTCGCCGGGCAATTTAATTTTACATCAAATTTTTTGTGTCCTTCAACTGAGTAATGTTTTCAGAAGTAAACGACTTCTTTATTTGGTTGGTTAATTTAATTATTATTTATTCTTTTTAATTACAAGGTATCATTATTTTAGGGTGATACTAAGTTGACAATTTGTGCCATTTATTGACTTGTTTTTTTTAGGACAGGGGTAATTGCGACCTTTTTGCATACCGTCGCAATGGCCCTTATACGTCAGGGCATAAGATATTGCGGGACTTGGACGGAACAAAAACATTTTGACGGACGAGATAACGTTGTTATTATCCTACTGGCACAGGAAGGAGGGTAACGTTTTTCTGGTGTGTGTAGATTTTTATTGTACCTCCGGTATATCCGTCTTTACTTTGAAACTCTTTTCTCGGTACATTTCGTCTCATTTTTCACGTTTCGATATCATTATCATCACCGGCTGAAATGTCCCTCTGCTTCAAAAATGTTTAAGTATCTATTCCACCACGTGTGCCCACTGCGGATCGGTGGAGGTAGGCTAGTGGTCAACCTACTGTTGGAGTTTTCAAGCCGCCCAGGAGGCTTCTAACTAGCTTAACTACTGCCACAATTAAGTGATAGCTGGGACCAATGGCTTTACGTGATTTGAATATATCGTTCGGATATAGTCCACACCGGTGATTTCTTATCAAGCTATACACTAAGAACTTCGCAGATATATAGTAAACTTTTTTTATTCATAAAATTAGGAATAAATGCTACAGGGATACCATGATTCATCATCATCATCAGCCTATAATGTCCCACTGCTGAGCACAGGCCTCCTTTCACAAATGAGGGTGAAAGGGAATGGGCAGATACTCCACCACGCATGCCCACTGCGGATTGGTGGAGGTAGGCTAGTGGTCAACCTACTGTTGGAATTTTTCAAGCCGCCTAGGAGGCATCCAACTAGCTTAACGACTATCACAATTAAGTGATAACCGGGACTAACGGCTTTACGTGCCTTCCGAAGCACGGAAACGCTCGATTTGTAATACCACTAGGCGGTCACCCATCCAGGTACCGACCACGACAGACGTAGCTTAACTTCGCCGATCGATTAAGAACGGCTAATCATGCTACACCACGAGCGCTTCCCATGATTACTTCACAGCAAACTTGAAAGACCGATGAAAGAACCATTAATGCCAATGTTCCGTGCAGCCTATCTTTATTCCATCAGTTCCATGCTATATCTTTAATGAAATCTCTTAATCATATCCAGTTCCTGCAAGATTAACACGGAACTTTCCCCACACGCATAAAACAGAGCTTCCATCCGCCAAATTATCATTTTGTTTACCTTATAAGAAATGATTTAATTACTCATATGTCACTATACATTACAATATGTGTTATATAAGTACTTAAAAATAATACTTTGCTGTTATTTATGCTAAGCTGAAAGCTGTGAGAGTTAATTTAATAAGTCTTTAATAGAAGTATAGCATAGCGTATTTTCGCTCAATATATCTCGACTGGGGAAGTATCTCAAAGTATACCATAGCCAAATAACTTTATGTTGTGTTCCTGCGCATGAGTAAGGTCGCCAGATCTCATTGGGGAGGGCTGAAGAGTAGGTAGCGCGCGAGTAATGCCCTGGGGTGCCCCGGGTGTGGCATGTAACTGCTACGGTAACCTCTTACCACCAGGTAGGTCCTATGCTTGTTTGCTGACTTTGTCTTAACTGAAAGGTTTTATTTCAAAACGAAAAGTATCATTACCTCGAACAACTAACCCAAAGAAGCGCAATGACGTTGATCGTGCTTGCAATCTATTCCACCAATTTCCCACCATCGACAATGCGCTCTGATTGGCTAAGTCAAGGAGACATGCGCTCTGATTGGCCAAGTCAAGAACAAACGATGCAGTGATTGGTCCTTACTGTTCAAAATCAGTGACAAATCAATGACAGCAGCCAAATAACTTTATGTTGTATAAAGTTGTGTTCCTGCGCGTGAGTAAGGTCGCCAGAGCTCATTGGGGAGGGGGGAAAGGTCGGTAACGCGTGAGCGATGCTTAGTGTGTTGCAAGCATCCATATGGCTACGGTAACCGCTTACCATCAGGTGGGCCGTATGCTTGTTTGCATAAAACTTACTTACTAATTAGTAGTATAAAAAAACACTGATTAGTTTCGGAATCGGATTGCTCGGTATTACTACTCTAAAGGGATTGTTCCTCGATGCATTACCTACTTTTACAATGTATAAATTAACCCCAAAGGGGGTAAAATAAGGGCATTGCAGGGGCGGAAAGCTAGCAAATAATATAAACATCTTGAAAGATAAAAAAATCTTTGCTGAGTTTTGTGTCGGTATGAAATGTATTCCGAACCGATGGTAGAGTTCGTAATGAATGCTCATTCATTAAGTGAATGAGAAGTTTAGTTTAGTTGAATGAGTAATAATTTATTATTCATTAGAATTATTTTATTATGACTTAGATAAAAGTTTCGTTTACTGAAAAAAGTCAAACTGCTATAACAGTTCGGGGTCACGCTAAATTCTTTTCAGTATACTTAAGTTATAGGTATATGATAGGTAGAAGTATTTATACATGGAAAAAAAACAACTGTCGTGTATCTCTCAAGATTTTCATAGGATAATCGTTCATAAAATGCTGACAATGACGAGGTACGTTTATCAAATGTTTTTTTTTTTGTATGCCACTAAGATGGCAAACAAGCATATGGCCCGCCTGATGGTAAGCAGTTACCGTAGCCTATGGACGTTTGCACACCAGGGATATCACTCGCGCGTTGGCGACCCTAAAGAAATCTCTTCACACCCTTTTTGAAGAACCCCATGCTGTACTCCAATCGGGAAAACCACGGCGGGGAGCCCATCGCTAGAAATGGTAATGGTAATATAATAGCATATTGCTATCATCAAAGCTTGCGTTAGGGCCAACATTTACAAACGCACACAAACAATTAGCAGTTTCAAAAATCTCAAGATTTTACTCCGATGATGTAAAAAAAAAACAAAAAGGTGATACTACTCATCATCATCATCAGCCTATAATGTCCCACTGCTGAGCACAGGCCTCCTTTCACAAATCAGGGTGAAAGGGAATGGGCAGATACTCCACCACGCGTGCCCACTGCGGATCGGTGGAGGTAGGCTAGTGGTCAACCTACTGTTGGAATTTTTCAAGCCGCCTAGGAGGCATCCAACTAGCTTAACGACTATCACAATTAAGTGATAACCGGGACCAACGGCTTTACGTGCCTTCCGAAGCACGGAAACGCTCGATTTGAAATACCACTAGGCGGTCACCCATCCAGGTACCGACCAAGACAGACGTAGCTTAACTTTGCCGATCGATTAAGAACGGCTAATCATGCGACGACGACCACGAGCGCTTCGATACTACTACTGAGACGATACTAAATAAAAGTGAACGTCTAAAAGATTGCGTGAATTCACTGTAGTGAACGCGTATCGAGTTCGGGTTGCTTGGATACGGAGCGGCGCCGGCGCAGGCGCGACGCTCGCGACAAGGCCGATCGAGATGTACGGAGTACGGATGTGGCTTGGTAACCTACATAATAAATGCATTTGTTTTACAAAATTGTGTATGAGTCAATCTCCTGGACTACCACGTCATCGTATTTATTTATAAGGACAGCCAACAAAACAAACACGAAAAAAAAACAATACAAACGGTCATGGTCAGGTTACAATGGTGCCGTTTTAATCACAAACAAGACACAATAACACAATATACAGATCTATGGTTATATGTATGGTTGACAAAAACTAAAACCTGAAAAGGCTGTAAGAGTTTTTAAAAGGTCGATTAATATCAGGATTTCGCGAGATCGCGTTCTCGAGATAATGTAGCTTCCTATTAGTAAAAGAATTTTTCGAATCCTAATGGTAGTTCCAGAGATTTGCCCGTTTAAACAAACAAACAAAAAACTCTTCCGCTTTATTATATAATAATAAATATTATTATAGTATAGATTATATTGATCTAGCAATACCTAATTAAAATGTTATCTCATTAATTATTCTGCATCTGTAAAGTAACATGCTTTTTAACATAATTTTTAAAAAGGAGAAGGCTGTTTCGTAGTTTTAATTTGTATTATGTTTAACTAATCAATATCAACACAAAATAAGCATAATACATAAACTTTGTAGAGGAAAGTAAAAATCAAAAAGTCATTAGGTATTCAGTTTAGGCCCTGGAAAGGCACTTATGAACGTTAAGTTGGTACACCTTCCATAATCGCAACTCTCGTCATTGACGGGGAGTCCATCCTCACACATTAAAACCAAAATTGTTTCAAACTGTGCGGGCTCATAGGAGTTTTCTTGCGCGGACGCTCAGACTGTGAAATGAGCATCCCGCCGTGGTTTTCCCAATAGAGTACAGCATGGGGTTCTTCAAGAAGGGTGTGAAGAGGTTTCTTCAGGGTCGGCAACGCGCGAGTGATACCCCTGGTGTTGCAAGCGTCCATAGGCTACGGTAACCGCTTACCATCAGGCGGGCCGTATGCTTTTTTGCCACCTTAGTGGTATAAACAAAGAAACATACATACATACAAAATTTTGCATGCCTTTGCATGATTGCATATCATGTTCGAGATGGAACATGGCGCCGTTGTACGAGACTTGAGATGCACGGATCACGGAAGTGCTTGTATACCCTACTTTGTATAAGGTGTCAGGTACAATGCGTTTTTTTTTTATTTGGGTGTTAAATTAAAGGTAAACAAATTATTAACGAGAGGTGAGATTGTCGACAGTTGACAGTGTTACTATTTATTTTAATTGTTGTCATCAGAGAGTAGAGGCCAAGGCAGAGATAACAACCCTTTAGGTATCTTAACAATATTTTTCGCACAGATAATATTAAGCTTAAAAATTAGGATATTTTAATGTATTAACATGTGCTGGTTCTTATCTTCTGTCTGGTTGTATGTGTTGCCACTAATGGCAGCGACTGAAAATCAGTCTACCCGGGTTGAGGATAAAAGTGTTTTACTGAGTCGCTGATCAATTTTGACGTAACTCAATACTCTATTTTTACGTTTTATTATAAGTATTAAAATATCTATATTATATTATGTTGATATCATCAAAATAAATATATATTTTTTATTCTTCTTTCTAAACTGAACTCTACCCATAGTATATGTCTTCGCAGCCTAATGGCCGATTCCCATAATTTACGGACCGTTATCGGTTAAAATGAAGACTCTTATATCTTTACTAATAAGGAAGCAATGACCGCAAAGCTGTGCATAGAGGCCCTCCCATATGGAAATAGCTATCACAGGTAAAATTAGCTTACGAAATGATCTATATGCCCAGTTTGGCAATAAAAAAACCTACCATTGGTAAGTAGACATTTTCCCCCTTATTACAAAAAATGGTTTAAAGTAAAGCCAGGTTTTACTGTCATTTGGTCACTTTCTAACGTCATATAATAAAAAGGGACGAGGCTATTTTAAAACCTGGTTTTCCTTTAAACCATCTTTTGTAATAAGGTGCTTTATGTCCAATACGTTGACCATTAAAGAGCTCTTTTCACGCCTTTTTTGAAGAACCCCATGGCGAAGCGCTGGTGGGAAAACTGTTACGGGGATCCGCAATCGTATAATAATACCGAATCTTTTCGTGGACAGTATTCCTGCGATGGTTTATCTTATTATGTTAGGTATCTGAATATTTATCCTTACTTCTTACTAATTTATAAATGCGAATATGACTTTTATGGTTTGTTACGCTTTCACGCCTTAGCTACTCAACTGATCACGATGAAATTTAGCAACGCAGACAGCCTATGGTATGGAGAAGGGCATAGGCTATTTATCCCGGGATCACGAGTGAAACCTCTAGGGACAGTAAATAAAATTATGAATTCAAAAGTATCCCATAATAATTACAAAACAAAATTCGAAAGAACTCAACATTTTGTAAGTAGATCAAACCTTAGAATGGCGTATTTACTTATTTTAGCAATTTAGGGGCTATTCACTAAGGACGATTTTGGTCATTTTTGCCCCCATGTAAGGAAACATATTCGGCTCCACCACCTTCCGAAGATTTATGCTATTATTGCGCGATATTATAGTTTTCTTTTACAAATAATTAAACTAAGGTGTTTTAAAATGAATGTAATAAATGTAAAAATATTTAAATAACAAATCAGAAATGAAAAATTATTTCATAGTTGCTTTACGAACGTTTTGCTCTGAAATGTCCATCGCTCTGCATTGGACCCGATTCCAACTTTTAAAATATTACACTCCCCTCCCTTTTGTTAAACCCCTCTTCTCCCTCAGAACTAGCCAGAACGCTTGGGTACAGAATGAAAGGCACCTTATTCCAAAATATTCAGATTCCAAGTCATCTATTTAGTTTAGGTCCTATGAGGGCACTTAATTAAAAAAAAAACAAAATCATTTATTCAAATAGACCTTCGCAGGCACTTATGAAACTCTAATACTCTAATACCGGTTCGGATGGTTGCATTTGCTGAGAAGAGCCGGCAATAAACTCAGCAATTACTCTTTTCAAAACAAGCTTAGATTCGTTACATAATATATTTACATTCTAATCGCACTGAAAACAATTGCGTGCCCGGCGCGGCGGTAAAATTACAAAGAAGCCTGAATAAATATTTAATAAGTAAATAAATAGCAAACTTAGTACCAACAACGGAGAAGAACTGGCAAGAAACTAAGAAAGGAATCTAGTTAGAACATCATTTCATTATTTCATGTGAAACCTGATTTGGAAGCTAAATAGTTGTATGCAGTTACGTAATCAGAAAGCTTTGCTTTAGACCTGTCTTTCTAGCATCTACGTAGTTATTTTTTATATATACAGTAGGTAATATAGTTACATAATTATTCAGCTTGTAAGATCATAAAAATATTAGATATAATATTGCTATACACATTTCCATTCGTATTGTTGTCAAATCAAAGTTACGTATTCAAAACTAAGATACGAGTGACTTATAAAAGGTATTGTCAAGCTAGTAACGATTTGTAATTAGCTAATTGAATATACTAATTTATAGTCAAACTTATAAGAACAAAGTCCTCAATATTCAAACTTGTAGTAACTATTATAACAGGCGGAGATTTCAAGATGGCATATTTTCGAAACATATGCTGGATTAATCATGCTGAACAACTTTTACTATGGGAACAATAGTGAATTATAAAAAAAAATACATTTCTTACAAAATGTCAACCTTGCTCGATCATAATGTATGAAAAAAAAATTTTTTTTTGAGAATTCAGTGTTGGTCCCTTTGTAAAAGTTGTTCAGCATGACTAATCCAAGATAGGTTACGAAAATATGCCATCTTGAAATCTCCACCCAGTCACCCAGTATACTTAATCTGTGCTGGAATAGGCAAGAAACTCACACCAACAAACATCTTATTGTTTTTATGATCTGATAATGTTTGAATCATTCTAAAATACAAGAAAAAATAAGTAGAAAGAAGAATATTATCTCATGGACAACTTCCATTTTATATGAAATAGTTTGAATTTAATTAAATGCACAATAGTTTAGTAAACAAGATAATTAAATAGATATTATTAGCATAAAAAGCTTATGAAAATGCATTTTTATTATGAAACTGAGTTGTGTGTGGGTTTTGAATTAAAGTTGCAACACAAAATATTCTAAATTCGCTTTATTTGGTTATTAGAGAATGAATATTAGAGTCCTGTTGGACATGCAGACATATTCATTGACGTAAATGCATGTCCTGGGCAGTGGCGTACCTAGGTAACCAAAGGCCCTGGGGCAAGAAATAAACTAGGGCCCATGTAGGGTGGGGCCCTAAACAAAACTATAAAAAAAAAACATATCAAGCCATCTCGTTTTTACACCTGGAGCAAGACTACACACATTAAAATAAAACATATCGTAGCATGTTCTGCCATCTTAAACGTCATGATAATCCGTATGAAGGGTCAAAAACTGTTTGTTTTTATGCGAAAATTAGGCGCCGATCTCACAGAGAGAGTTCTAGAATTCTGATTTTCTTTTTTTTTTTCAATAAGTATCTCTGAGTCCGAAGGGCCCCCTGAGCTTGGGGGCCCCAGGGCACTGCCCCGTCTAGCCCCTAGGTAGCTACGCCACTGGTCTTGGGTGAACCGAAACCACAACATGCGGAGTGATAGGTGGAATCTTAACCAACCGGGCCTAATAGGCCCGTCGAATTACTCGTAGCCGTAGAGCATAATTATTTAATTTTCATTTAATATCGCCAAAACTTATCGAGGCATTGGGAGACGGGGCGGGATTTTTGCACCAATGCATTAACTTGATCATCCAAAGAGGAGACGCTACCAGCCTATTGAGAAACTTATTGAGAAGGTGTCTATCTGCATACACCTAGTTACTTATTTTTTGTTGTAAATATGTATAATAATAACAGCATATTTGTGGTGTGAGTATATTTTCAAAGGATGAGCAACGGGCCAGCGATAATCCTGGTGTTACAAGCATAATAGTCTACGGTAACCGCTTACACCTGGTTGCGCTTATCTTCAAGAAAATCGCTTGAAAACCAGTCGCCAAGTTCATACCAAATGGTTTCGGGAGCTTGGTATACTTGGCCTAATTTTTGGCTTTGGGTGTGGGACCTTCGACCACATCATTACTTATCTTGAAGATAATGTGGTCAAGCAGAAATCTTCTTTCAGAAAATAGTTTTTTTTAAGCAAAGGTGACTGTGACTACAATATTAGTTCTCAGACTAAAACCTAAACAGACGGTAGACATTTCTAGTCATCTTAACTAAAGGTCTATTTCAGATATAGCGCTGCCGTTTGTGAGTAGAGAAAAATAGCATCGGGAGACTGCCAAACGATACTCCGTCGGATATATACAATACATGCATACCAATTTGTTTTTCACTGTCTACAGAGCGAATATTAACGCCTTTGTGTATGTAGTAACCTACCCGCCACAGATCTGACTGGTAATTAGACAATTTTACATGTATTGCTTTGTAACTTTCGCGAGTTATTTGTGAAAACCGAATGGAAATCCCCACAGTATTTTCTGAGATTAGCCTATACAGGGTGCGGACTTTGACTGACAGATGCACGCATAGCCGATCTGGATACTTGAAATGTGTTCATCAAAACTTAAATATAGGCTCGCGCGACTCAGAGTAAAGAGCTAGTTTATGGTCAGTAGAGTCTACGTGTCGAGAAGTTACCGGTGGGAATTTCACACATTCATGCGAACAACTCATAAAATAATGCACAAAGTGCAAGCATTTATCTAATTATATGCAATAAATAATATGTAATTTAGGAAATTATGATTATCCTAATTAGGATCTAACTTTCGGTAAAAATTATGATTTAAGAGGACTCAATGATGATTATAAAATTAAAGGTTGGTCAGTCTTTAAAAATGTGAGGTTTTTCTTAATACATCAAATACCGTATTATTGTTTTTATTGATTCAACATTCAAATACATCTTTTAACCTTGAAGAGGCTTTATTTTTTTTCTTCTAAATACAGGTATACCTTTTTATAAAAAGTTATAAATGTAAAAAACCGGCCAAGTGCGAGTCAGACTCGCGCATTGAGGGTTCCGTACAAACCTGTAGGTATATAAGTAAATGGTAGTATAGACCTGAGTATTTGATATTAATTTCAATTTATGACCTATTAAAAAAAAACTACTTACTAGATCTCGTTCAAACCAATTTTCAGTGGAAGTTTGCACCGTAATGTACATCATATATTTTTTATAGATTTATCATTCTCTTATTTTAGAAGTTACAGGGGGGGGGACACACATTTTACCACTTTGGAAGTGTCTCTCGCGCAAACTATTCAGTTTAGAAAAAAATGATATTAGAAACCTCAATATCATTTTTGAAGACCTATCCATAGACACCCCACACTTATGGGTTTGATGAAAAAAAAAATTTTAGTTTCATTTCTAAGTATGGGGAACCCCCAAAATTTATTGTTTTTTTTCTATTTTTGTGTAAAAATCTTAATGCGGTTCACAGAATACATCTACTTACCAACTTTCAACATTATAGTTCTTATAGTTTCGGAAATAAATGGCTGTGACATACACGGACAGACAGACAGACAGACAGACAGACAGACAGACAGACAGACAGACAGACAGACAGACATGACGAATCTATAAGGGTTCCGTTTTTTGCCATTTGGCTACGGAACCCTAAAAAGGCGATTACGATGCATTGAACTGGTATCTTCAATGTTAAAATATTCATTAATCGAATAAAAAATGGTGTTTATAAAAAAGAGCGAATAATAAAAATAATAAAAAACAAAGTTGAATGGCTAATTAGATTCCATTCAGTCGGGTCTATTACTAAAGAGATTGCATATATTAACCTTATTTGCTGTTTATATAATGACTAGTTTCTGCCTGTGATTTCACCCGCGTTCCAGAGGTACCTATTGTTTTCCGGGATGAAAAGTACCCCAAGTGTTTTCAGGGATTTTCACAATGCAAGATTTCCACGAAACTTTGATAATGAAATAATAAAAAAGAAACATGTTTAATAACAAAATTATTTGGCTATTTTGATTGAATGTAAACGTCCTGTATAGTGCTAATACTTTTTAATAAGGTGTGTTTTAGAAATTTCTAATTCTATAAAACCAAACAGTTTCTACATTTTTTAATAGAACTGCATGTTCAGAAATTTATTTATTCAAATGAATTGGTTATTTCATTTAATTTAGCAATGAGTAGGTATGCTAAACACCTAGATCGAATTCGAGTTACTGATATTTAGGGAAACCCAGACGACCTTCGTTTCATAAAAAATGTTGCCATGATGCAATTTATTTCTTTGACATTTAAATCGTTTTATTGTCAGTTAAAAAAAACTGATAATATCCATAATAGATTAACGTGTAAATGCGAAAGTGTTTGCGTGTTTTGGTGTTTGTTACTCAATCAGTGCTAAATCACCGAATCTGATTTTTATGATTAATAGCGTAGGCGTACTGTATATAATTAATATTCTGATCTGAGAAAAACGTTTACTTAGAGCATGTTTCTTTTATTTGCGAATATTGTTAGGTATTTGAAAAAGGCTTTTTCTTTTATAAAATAGACACAAAAATACTTATATTATTTAGCAAATAAAGAAAACTATTTTTGCTAAAATGAAGTTGCTAATAACATAATTTAATTACCTAATATAAAATAATAAGTGCCTCATAACCATTAACACTAATTTATTATGCGGTTTTTCTCATAACATGTAACTATTCCGTAATCCGTATCTCACGCTTTTTGACTGTCTATTCAGGTCAAGGTAAATGAAAACGCAAAACGGACCAAATCTGTAATAACGCGCTACTTTCACAGTACAATTAGATGTATTGCTTGTTATAATAATTTTTGTAGTTGCAGTTATCGCATGGCGTGGGAGGCGGGGTCATGCGCAATGCACTCGCACCCGCCACTCCGCGATCCTCATCCTAACAGCTGATTTATCAATAAACAACTAATTTAAACAGACAAAACAAAACAAAAACTCACCTTAGATTGTACCGAATCGGGCTGCATGTAGTAAAATAGGAAAAACATCCAAGCAGCCCCGACGAGGAACAGAATTTTCACGTTTCGTCGCATTTTCGTTGAACTTTTGATACACTGAATCGATACGCACTTTTGTGATACGCGGTCGATCGCGATACGCGTTTGTTATTCGCAGGTTATGGTCGCGAGCGGCGCGCGGCCGCGCTTCGTGCTACGGCGCGGCGTGCGGACTGAGCAGTGAGCAGTCCACAGAATAATACAGATAGTTGCCGGTCATGCGCATATCGGTCCTCGACACCGCCAACAAAAATAGAACTTGCACAGTTTAGCCGCTTCGCTATTACATAGTGTGTACGTAGATAGGCCCTCTCACCGCATTGTTTCCTTGGCCAAATTACGCCGGTCTTATCAAACAGACTGTCGCCGAAACGCGCTCTCGCTTTTACGGGTTAACTAACTGTCATCATAATGAAGTTAAGCATTTACATAAACAACTTTAATGTACCTACTTACTTTTTTATGAGTATGGTTTTTTGAGGGTTAGGTTTTTATAAAATCTTTGGAATTACACACAATGTACGTACACACAATAGTTAAAAAGATATCAACGATAATTCCTCAGATTATCTGGAGTATCTGCCCATTCCCTTTCACCCTGATTTGTGAAAGGAGGCCTGTGCTCAGCAGTGGGACATTATAGGCTGATGATTATGATTATATGACAGAACAAAAGGGATAATTCTAAGAAAATATATATCTAAAATAGTACAGATTCTATTTTTAAATTATAGGAGCTCAAAATTAAGTAAACTTATGCCCCCTTATTATAAAACATGGTTTAAATCAAACCCAGGTCTTAAAGTAGCCTCGTCTCTTTTTATTATTATGTCGTTAGAAAGTGACTTAGTGGCTGGTTTTACTAAACTTGCTTTAAAACATTTTTTGTAATAAGGTGGATGGTGTCTAATATTATATCTTAATATAATGGGAGATAAAATTAGATTGAATTATTCGTGACCCGTCGTAGCATGTAGTAAGCATTTATACTTCCGGATTGTTTGGATCGCTAGAACCTATAAGTAACCTCTACTAGGTACAGCTAATATGCAAAAACAGTCAATGGAAATGGAAACCCTCCACAGTTTCCCCACATGCGGGATAACATTAAACATGTTTTCAAATTATGTTTGTCTGTCGACCTGTTTTTTGGCCGGACTCATCTCCGAAACGGCTTACTTTACAAATAGTAATTAGGCTACTTTTATAACAAAAACACAAGTAAACCTGCTAAACCTGCGGGGGACAACTGTAATAATTTTACGAATTTAAGTATCTGATTTTATTCAGCAGTCAAAAAGTAATTTTGCGAATTTATCTGATTTTCTTCAGCAGTCAAATAGTAATTTGGCGAATTTACCTGATTTGTTTCAGCAGTAAAAAAGTAATTTTCCTAATTTATCTGATTTTCTTCAGCAGTAAAAAAGTAATTTTGCGAATTTACCCGATTTTTTTTCAGCAGTAAAAAAGTAATTTTCCAAATTTATCTGATTTTCTTCAGCATAAAAAGCTTTATTAGACACCAGAAAGTCCGTCAACTAATACCCATTTTTAACTTAAATGATAATGACAGCAAATTGTTGTCAGAAATGACGTTTGCACTTACGTCATACGTCACTTTGTTAAGTAAATCCCAAAGCTGTTGATTTATCAGCAGGTAGGTATGTTAAGGTCACGGTTGTGCGATACAAGTTGTTTGAAGGTCGCTGAGTTGCTTATGTTTACTTCAATTTCATAAATTCATAATAATATGCTTCATGTAAAAATTTTTTTAGTTTCTTTTTTATACGACAAATTCGGTACACAATTTTGAGCATTTGGCCCGCCTGATGGTAAGCGGTTACCGTAGCCATATGGACGCTTGCAATACACGAAGCATCGCTCACGCGTTGCCGACTTTTCCCCCTCCCCGCTGAGCTCTGGTGACCTTACTCACGCACAGGAACACAACTTTACACAACATAAAGTTATTTGGCTGCGGTATTCTGTAAGGTGGAGCTTCCCCAGTCGAGCTGCTCTTTGAGCGAATTAACGATACGCTCTACATCTCTTAAAATTATTAATAATTAATTAGGATAGTCCACAACATGAGCCCTGTAAGGGCATTACAATATTATCTCATTGGCTCGCGGTTAAAAATATAACGTGACATCAATTGTTATAATAAGACGCGCGTCCCTCGCGAGAACCAACGGTTTAAATGGTGATTAGCTAGATAAATTAGTATTTCATTAATTATTAATTTAATTAGTTAATTAATATTAGTACCGGTTAGTTATTTTGCTTGCCGGAAACTGTGATAGTGATTCGCAGTCTGCCATAATTAATCAGATGGCACAATGATAATGATAATGATAATGATAATGATAATGATAATGATAATGATAATGATAATGATAATGATAATGATAATGATAATGATAATGATAATGATAATGATAATGATAATGATAATGATAATGATAATGATAATGATAATGATAATGATAATGATAATGATAATGATAATGATAATGATAATGATAATGATAATGATAATGATAATGATAATGATAATGATAATGATAATGATAATTTCACTAATAGGAAGCTACATTATCCCCGAGTATTAAAGGTTTTTTAACCCGAGAACGTGAATGAAACCGCGGGGAAAAGCTATAATTTTATTAATTAAATTATATAAGAATAAAATGGTGCCGGTTCTGCATTAATCTAGTGCACTAAACTAATTTTAACCACATCACAATCTCTTTCTTACAAACATTATTGAAGAAGGATACAACATATGTAAAGCTGTCAAATTAGTCTTTGCTTTTTTCTAGTGTATTCCAAATCGGTGGTAAATTCAACTGTAATATGTACCTACCTACCAATTTAACGTTCATAAGTGCCACGTACCACGGCCTAAACTGAATAAATTACTTTTAGATTTTGATTTTTTCATTTGAGACGACCAATTTTAAATGTACTAAACAAGCAATTGGACTAATTTGACAGGACAAAATTTCTTACAACCTTTTTTTGCTCTTTGTTAGAAAGAGATATAGTGAAAAGTGAAACTAAATTAGTATTTTGTAAACAACAGAATCAGCACTAATATCATCCTACCTGATAGGTCCTGTAGTTGGACCAAAGGATAATGTTAATAACTAGAAAACACTTCATATATACACACGACCCTGCATAAAATAAGTAAAGGATGGTACAGGGATCATTCCATAAATGAAATGCATTACAAATTAACATAATGGATTGGCAAGGTGGATTGTAGTAGAAAGATACCCAAAGAAAAATTATCCCCACTTACACAATAATTTGTCTTGAAAATTATTTATTTGACTGTTTTATAAATTCAAAATCGAAAATGGAAGAAATTCATATGAATTTAATTTGCGAGCTTCCATAACTTTTGTTATGAAGTGCCATCTAGTGTCAAACTGTGTAACTAGTTTGGTACTATGTTGACTTTGTTCAAACGTCGAACAAGTTCATCTCTTCTAATACAGATGGTATGAACGAGCGAAATCTCAAATAAAAAAATCGAGGACATTCTAATAATTAATTTCTATTAGAATACAAATAATTTCCATCGGATGTTTTAGGATAAGTGGCACTTGGGGAAGTCGGAAATCGTTTTGAACGTCAAGGCGTGGAGTTCGATTCCCATGTAAGAAGAAAGACAAATTGTAATTAAATATAATATAATAATATAGGTACTTTTTGCCAAACGGTTATTTTTATTAATCCCAAAAATTAAGTAAGTAAAAGAGACTCTAATCACCTAGCTCTACGTTTGAGGGCGGCTAATGAAAAGACAAATCTTGCTGAAATAGGATAATAAAATACAATGAGATAAGTAAGTACTTAGTTACCACTTACTGATGCGTTCGAATCGGAGTGACGTCGTTTTTAACAGTTTCAAAATGAGCATTTTTGTTTAAGCATTTGTTTATGAATTGGGAAATTTCAAAAATTTTGCTACAAACGATTTTTTTCACGTCGGACGATAGGTACTAAATTGATATTTGCTTGCTCCTCGCCTAATTGTCACTTGTCATTATGTCCCTAACTACCTTTATCCTTCAGTTAAATATAAACTAAGTTATCCTGACAAATTCTTCTCTTGCATGTAGGTAGTATTTCTATCAAAATTATAATTATAGCTTCCCGTTTGAATTTTCAGCCAAAGTCAAAACTTATCTGTCAAATTCAAAGATGTTAAAAAAATGATCACAAACAACCCTAACTCGGAGGTAGGAAATTTGCGGTTCACTACGAAGTAATGACATATCGATGTAATCTCATCAATAATAACTGTTTCCAAGTAAAAGGAACGGTGAACGAAAACAGTTCAAAATGCCAATTTCGCCCACAACTTCGATCGCCGACAAATCGAACGCCGGATGTGATCATTTGTAACTGTCAGTTTTGCTACCGTTCCCCAATTCGAACGCACTATAGGTGGTACAAATAATATCAAATTTAGAAAATGAAAAGAATATTCATCTTTCAAAATTCGAATAAAAAATAAAAACCATAGTTCGTGTGCTGGTATAGACACGAGGATTCTTTTTTCAAACGTCTTGTTTATCCCTCGTCTGTCTGTTCCCGTCCATCATTCGTCCAGAGAGATCCCGTCCCGTCAGAGTCCACGCGCTATCCGTCGGGAGCGCGCGTCCCTTCGTACGTGATCGATGGTGGTGTGTTTGCGAGCGAAGTTGACCGAACTTACGATAAAGTAATTTACAACGTTTGATTTTTAAAATTGTTTTCTTTTTCAGTGATGTGTTTTGTTTGTGCTTTAGTTTGAATTTGTTGGACGTAAAGTTTTGGTAAGTTTTTTAAAAGTCAAACTTAGGTAGTAATAAAATTATTTGTTTAAGCCAATTAAGTATCTTCAAAACTACTTAAGTATACAATATTTTGAATTATTTTATAGGCTGTTGTAATTTTTTTTCCGTAAAGTAGTTTTTTTTTCTCCAATCCACTGATCGTTTTAACTAGGTACTAATCATATAACAAATTATAGTTACTTAACATTTATTCCACCTTTTAAAGATTACCACAGAAACACCGCAACTGCAAATGCAGATTCATCTGGCAACCCTAAAAAACAATAAATAATTTATCGCAACATTCACTAGCAAGGTCGAGCTAATAGCTACGCAGGCACCCTTCACACTCCCCTTCTTGCTGTCGTGTGCACTCACCCTAATATAGGTACGTGGAAGTAAAACAATGCAGTTGCTGCCCTTCCAGATACCGCTAAACCGATATCGAATAGTCCTCACTCCTGACTTAAAAGTTATTCTCGATGAAAACTTGTGAGGAGATATTTTTTACATTATATCCCAAAAATTTGTTTGTTATTGGGATTAAACATAGATCGACGCAATCGGAGATAATAATTAATATTTTAAGAATATTTATCATAAAATTATGATTTCAAACCTATGCTAATGTACTTAGTTTAGTTTTAGGTATTACTTCCATGTGGTCATTGATCGACCTGTAAAAAATATAATAGATATTCAGGGTGAATTTTTAATGTGGGGAGTAATTAGTAATTTTTCGTTGTTTTTGAAAAATAATGATTAAAAACGCATTCTGTATTATTGCACCATCACATAGTGTCGCTTATAAGAATCAAATTCTGGGAAGTAATTTTTAATAAAAAAGAAAAATTCAAAGGTTTTAAGAAAATACCATTTTGAAATTCTTACATTCAAATATTAAACCTTAACTAATTACCATATATTAATTAACCAACCAATTGATTTCATCAATTGATTCATGAAATCATAGCACTGTGGTAGGGGGTACCTTGTAGTACCCGCCTGGCTGGCTACCCCCCCAAGTTGGAAATCTGTCGCCAAGCACCTATCGGTGTGTTCTGACAGCTGCACTTGAGAGCCAGTTCCTTCTAGGCTTTGTGTGCTTACCAACTTTGGCCACATCATCACTGACCACGGTGAGATTGTAGCCAAATACAGGCATATTCATAGTTATAAAAAAGTTTATCTAACAGCAACGTCATTTATCAGTTAGAACTACCAATAATATTAGTACTGTTAGAGCTTATTCACATAAAACAAGCCCTAAAAGTAATACCTATTAAAGATACATAGTAAAACTTCTGCACACACGCGGGAAACCATATTTTTTTCGACCTGTTAAAACTGTTTATAGTCCTTTAGTGACGTGACACGCTAATGCGAGAGTCGAGCTAGTGCTGTGACAAACTCGACTTAACAGTACTTATGTCTCAAACTACTCACCCATTAAAAAAAACCCATTAGGTTCTTCCCGTTCCCGTTCCCATCCTGAAAAATCTAATTCCGCAACAAGTCAATGCTTTTGCACTGATTTAAAACACGAAAAGCCACTCACTGCATCGTGTGTTCTTGATTTGGCCAATCTTAGCGCTTGTGTCCTTGTCTTAGCTAATCAGAGCGCATTGTCGATGGTGGGATATAGGCGGAGTAGATTTCAAACAAAATTAACGTCATTGCGTTTCTTTTTGTTATGATACCCGACAACAGGATACATTAACTGCATCCCTTGCCAATAGTGCAACCGAAATACACCACACATTGTCACAATTATCTAAATTAACAATTTGATACATTCAACAAATTGCAGATTGGATATGTCACGCGAGAGATAATCGAATAATTTATGTGTCGCTGAAATTGGACGCCCAAATAACTGGCTGGTTAAATTCGAAGAAAGGCCGAATGACGCGTTGCAGTGCAGTTAAATGCATTTTTGAGTGTGTACTTTGATTTTATATATGCTGAGCAGGTGGTCCATTTAATTTCCTTAGCCACTGGAGCCTATGCATATTAGACATATTCGGAACTAGCTGCCCCCCGCGGTTCCACCCGCGTTCCCGGGATAAAATGTATTCTATAATACTCGGGGATCATGTAGCTTCCCCTTTAGAATTGTCAAAATCTGATCGGTAATTCAGGTAATTATTTCCTGCATTAAAATTTAATTTTAATTTAAATAGTCACGTGTTTGTTTTATTAAAAAGTAGAGCCTGATTTCTGTACTCAAAATGGACATCTTGTATATAGATCATACGTTATTAAGATATACATTGAAACTAGGTTCAAACTCTTTCTTTTTTACACAAAGCTTTTACTGCACTTAGTTCACCTCCAATCGTTAGGTGCTTGGCGACATATTTTTCAACTTGAGGGTGGTAGCCAGCCAGTAACCTAACCGTGCTAAGGTTTCTTCACTATGTTTTCCTTCACCGAAAACTCATGCTCATTGTAGGATTCGAACCTGGGACCTTCGTCTCAGTTTCCGACGTTACTACCACTGAGCTATCATCGCGCCTTATTATTATCTAATCAATCGAGAGACTATTTAATTAAAACATATAAAGTAGGAAAGAAAGGAAGAAAAAAAAATTATTTTTTGCCCGCCATTCGACGAATAAAAAACATTAACAAAAATTAAAACAAGCAAAGAAAATTACACAATACAATAAAAAATAATAATAATAATAAAATAGTAAAAAACAACAGATCCTAATGGTGATGCCAACCAAAGATGCCAAGCCAACTTATCTTTAGCTACGTTCTTAGCAATCTTGTAATGCTTGCGTTTTTATAAAATCATAGCATATTTCAGGAGAGAAATACTGGAGATAATAGCTGGAATGACTCAAATCTTTAAAACTTAGAATAAAAAAAAAACGCAAAACTCAGAGTAGAGCTGGTAATGTTCTATCATAAAAAAGCCTTTAATCTTATGTTAGTGCGGAGCACAGAGCAATAAGTGTAGAGTTTCGCAACTTTTTGCTTCCACGTGTGGCCACCTGGCTTGAAGACAAGCTCGGGTGTGTGGTACATTTACAAGTGGAACTAATCATTTTTACTACCTCACGGCGACAGGTTATTTCTTGCCAGGATAGTAAAACTCCATTTCATGGTTAGAGCGACGCTTGCCTCGTAACTTGTAGGGTTTTAGAATTTTAAAATGTTATTGTAAATGGCAACGTTATGTCTGTTGGTTTTTTTAAGGATTTATTATAGGTTGTCAACAGTCATTAGAAATGTTTGCGAGGAAAATGATAATGGTGGTTTAAAAAAAAACTAATAAAAACTAAATCTTTCTTGGTCAAAATGTAAATAAGATTAACCATTCTTCTAAAATAATACGGTCAAAGTATAGTAAAAACAGGAGCTAATACCCTGACTTTATTTGTAGCATGTTTGTAGCCGACAATTTCAGACCATTGCGAGTACTTTACATTTAATTAAAACCGCCTAAAATCTTATTGTCACAAAGAGCAAGTTTTAACTAATTAGGAACACGTAGAACTCTCATCGTATTGTATCCATAGTCAAAGACAGTCAAATATTAAAACGCTCGCTCAATCCAACGAAACCCTGCGAACAAATTGGTGGCACACAAAAGCGTGTACTACCATACATTTTGCGTATGCACCATTCGTTCCGAGCACCACCACCGTGGCGCTGCGCGTCACAATGGCACTATTGAAATCGAAGGAACAATAGTTAGGCCCTGTTTACATTGCAGGGGATTTTCGACGCTTGAATGACAGCTTGCATTCGGGAAACTGGGAAAAAGAGACTCGTATATTGTGAAAAGATATTGAGTAGGTGCTAGGACGTTTTGATGCTAGGTTTCACATATATATTTACGTCTAGTTTTGGGTGTATTGCTGAATTACTATAATTCTTGAAAATTTATACCATCAGAAATAAAAATAATTTCATAACAAAATATCTACCGGTTTATTTCGTCAGTATCTTATTAAAAATCATAATGTTTAAATTGGTGTTCAACTAGGTAGCCTTGTTTCATTATATCTACTATTACAAAACTGTAATAGAAGCGTGTCTGTAGGTACATTGAAGATATTTACAAAAAAGAGTACGATATGATGTTTGGATGTCCTCCTACTCACAGATTAATGTTTTTTTTGCCGCCAATATAAAATGTCGCGGCCGTAGTAGCCGTGTCTTTGCTGTCACGCAGCCGGGCAATAACGGGACGTAAAAGCCAATTATAATTAAAACATTTCGGTTGACATATTCCAAAATTGACCCATCATCCACATGTCGTAAAACTTTATAAAAAAACGCCATATAAACCAAGACTAATCCGCGCACGCGAGCGCGTTAACACGTCAATCATCGAGGGTACCAAAGAGTTTTACTAAAGGGGGTAGAGCAAAAAAACTCGCGACCTACACCCCTAGTAAACAAAGAAACTTTAAATTGGTTCCCAATTGTTGTCGGATAAATCGAACTTTGAATTTTTTATTAGTTTCAGTTGAATCGGTGTTTTGTTGAGTTAGTCGATGGGGTGGGACCATGGTGGGACTAATAAAAGGTTAGTTTGAAGTTCAGTAAATATATTACTTTGGGAATTCAATTCCGTTTTTTGTCAGAAGTCTGATTGACAGGTAGAGAGAGGTTCCAGAAACGCCCAGACATTAGCTGGTAAATAGGACTGTGATGTCGTTATTATTATTAGCATAATTTAAGGTCAGCGATGTCAACAACTGAAAATAGGCCGTCTATATGCTGCCGCGAAAAAACCGCACGTTTCAAACAATACACTTTTAATAAAGAAACGCGCTACAGAAAATGGCACTAAAAAGTTTTACTACAATATTTTATAGCTATTAATTAAGCAAGAAAGTTATTTTTTGTAAAATATTATAAAGCCAAGGCTCTGCTGATAAAAAAGGCCTCCCACATAATTACGTCAATAATGAATAGTTTGCAACCAATGGCTATCACCATTCTTATCATCATCGGCGTCAGGATGCAAGTTTAACGGTACACGTCAACAGATTATTCCACGGAGAATGCGATCAAGAACTCCTTCTTTAATTCTCGTTCTTCTATCGGACCACTAGGCGTCGGTCGGGAGGGTTTCCATCACTTTGTCGTCGAAATTCCTTCTTGCCGTACCAAGAGTTTCAATTCCTATTTCCATATATGCACGGCTAAGCTGTGGAATGCTTTTTTTACTGTATCTAGGCCTGTGTTTGACCACAATCTCACTATGGTAAGTGATGATGTGGTCGAAGGTGGTAAGCACACAAAGCCTAGAAGGAACTGGCTCTCAAGTGCAGCTGTCGGAACACACCGATAGGTGCTTGGCGACAGATTTCCAACTTAAGTGTGGTAGCCAGCCAGACGGGCACTACAAAGTACTCTACCACAGTGCTATGGTTTCCTCACGATGTTTTCCTTCACCGAAAGCTCAAGCACATTGTAGGATTCGAACCCGGGACCTTCGTCTCGGTATCCGACGTCACTACCACTGAGCTTGCTTTCCCAATCATTGTGTTTCCAGACACATGCAACTTGTGCTTAGTCAAGGCCTTAGTTAACAAGTATCTTATGGGCACTCGCGGTCAACCCTAGACTACATCTTCGCTTACGATCAGGTAGAATTGTAGTCAAGCGCAAACCCATCTGATATATATAAAAAAATATACCCATAAGCACTGTCCAATTCGTAGTTAATTTACCACATACACAATCATCATCATCTGCCTGCCCTGTTCCCAATCATTTGGGGTCGGCGCAATATGTTCGCGTCTTCCATTCGTCTCTTCTATCCGTCATACTAGCATTCACTCATTTCTTACCCATCTCAGCTACACGGCTACCTTCCACGATCGCAACTCTCGCCATTGACGGGGAGTCCATCCTCACACATTGAAATCAGAATTGTTTCAAACTGTGCGGGCTCAACGGAGCTTCATTCCGCGGACGAAGAGATTTCTGGAGGGTCGGCAACGCGCGAGTGATACCCCTGGTGTTGCAAATGTCTATAGGGTACTACGGTAAACGCTTACCATCAGGCGGGTCTTATGCTGTTTTGCCAACTTAGAGGTAAAAAAAAAATACTTTAACAAAATCCACACATCTCTTTTTCGGTCTGCCTCTTCCCGTATATCCACTTTCAAATTCATAACTTTACCACATACACAATATTTTAAATGGACTATATTTGTATATATGCATGTATGACGTCGCAATTTGTTAATACAAAAACGAATACCAATCTATTGACGTAAATATAAATCCAAATTGAAATAGAGTTGAATCTCTATCAGCTTTCCGGTTAGTAGATTCGGCTTTACCAAGCGCTACTTAACGAGGACCTGCCTCTACCACGATCAGAATAACTGCAGCGACAGTATTAGTTAAAGCAGGATAGCAATACCCTAGTGAATAGAGGCGTCCCGTTCTCGCAGTGAGACTTTGCTATCGTTGACACTAGTGGTAGAGGCAGCGTTTACTAGTTAGGGCTCTTTTGGCTCAGCGGGTATTTTATGTTAGTTATCCTGTGCTGAAATTCGGTACACACTTGTAGCATATTAAAATACTTGTTGCGAAATATATTACCGCGTGAGTACCAAGTTTTGTTATTTAGGTACAATATGAAATGGTATCGCGTCATAATATTTATCGCTACAGCATTTGTTAAACATTTTGCCAAAATACCACGATAAGGATTTGACTAAACAAGAATAGAAAAATGTGTATTTTTTTTAAACGATCCTGGGATATAAAGTAGTATTTGTCCTTGTCCATACCATAGGCTATCTGCATACCAAATTTCATGATGATCCGTTCAGTAGTTGAGGCGTGAAGGCGTAACAAACAAACAATCTCACTTTGGCATTTACAATAGTTATAGCTGAGGTTATAGGATTTAATCATCAGACTCTAGTTGCGTCGTTTTATTAGAGTCCCCGATGGCCACCTTCCGGCTCCATCATCCGATCAGCTCTATGTCATAATAATATTTCATTGTTATCCGATTTACATATGCATGCACAATGTGGATCAACGTAGAAGATTTGCTTACAGATCGACAGACAGACAGGAGAAACTAAATTTAAAAAAATCTGCTGTTGTATATATATACACCGTGACTTTTTATTCGTCTTAGAAACGCAGCCCACTTAATGTACCCAATGAATAGGTACTAATCATTACTAAAAATAAAAAAAAAAAACAAAAATTGCATTCGAATTATGAAAAATCGTGTCGAATCGTTAATAATTAAAATTTACGTATAAAATGGTAGAAAATACCAACCCAGCTCACGAGTCGAGTAGACTGCCCTCGTTACAGGGCCTATACTACGAAAAACGATACACGTTGTCCGATCATCGTTGTCAATCAATTAGCCAATAGAATTGCTCAAAATTTACGTATCGTCAGTTTTCCAGCAATTCTATTCGTTAATATTTGACAACTATGATCGGACTATCGTATATCGTTTTTTGTAGTAGACCCTCAGGTTGTTTCAAACGATGTCATGCATTATAATGCAAATATTAGTTTTTTTTTAATTACACAAATATAAAAAAAAAATATATAAATTAATAAAATTGTACCTATTCACTGGGTACATTAAGTGTGTTGCGTTTCTAAGACGAAAACAAAGTCACTATGTATATCCCAAAATATATCCTAGCAATTATTTCCTTTTATTTAAGAAATAATTAGTGAGTAAATAAAATGGAACCCTCTAAAAAAAACCGTGAGCAAATGCACGTTTCAAATAGTTATTTAAAGTAATGTACTAAACATTGAATTATTACGCTTAGAACCGAAGTATCGAACAAAAATCCGCGCGAAACGTAAGCCACTTGACAACCAATGTGTGCGGTAGTACCATATAATCACACTCGCTGACACGCACACAAGCGCACGAGTAATGTTGCAAGCTAAACGATTTTTTTCGGTAAAATTAGCCTTCCGATTTCGCCTACTAGTGAAATTGGAAGTAAGTATTCATACAATTAATTATATAGTTTAAAAAGTTCTGCATCTTAGATAATTTATCATAGACACATGCCTGTTATTTATTTATTACTAGTTTAATGGTTATGTTTCATAGTACTTATGTCTGGTATTTTAACATAATAAACCAAGACAATGTGCAGAGCTATAAACGATCGTACAGTTTGTAGCTTTCCTTGGTAATTATATATGATAGGTTGTATAGAAATAGAAGATTTAAGCAGTATGTAGGTATTTAGGTAATTATCATTAACACAATACATAAAATTAAAATTTTAAAAGTCTGTAAAATAAGTTAGTTAAGTAAATTTTAGCAAATAGAAAAATATGGTAACAATCATTGAATTTGAATTTTATAGGTGTGTGTATGTATGTTTGTCCACGCATATCTCCGAAACTATTAATTGTAATAGTTTCTTAGATATGCGTGGACAAACATACATACACACACCTATAAAATTCAAATTCAATGATGAATATGAAGCTACATCATCCCGAGTATTATAGGCTACTTATCCCAAGAAGCGGGTGAAACCGCGGGGGACAGCTAGTCACCTAGGTATCGGACTCAATTACTTTAATAATAACAATTCAGTATCAATTACGTAAAACAACGCAAATATCGCATACAAACAGCTGGCAACACTTTGCTCGAAATCTGAGTGAAGTATTTTTATTTCTGAATTTTGTTATTTTAGATGAATTACGCAATAAAATTAGTGGCTTTCCTGTGGAATGTTACATCAGAATTCTTATCTTTCGTCCCTGATGAATTATGACACAATTTTACTGCACAAACCGTCATATTTATTATTTTTCTGAGAGCTGTACTCACTATAACGTCACTCAATACACTGACAGCGCGTCGGTCAAATGAAGCCATATATGGCTTCAATTGAATGGATAATTTTTCGCGCGTGTACTTTGTTTCTATGTGTAATAATTCAATGGTACTAAAGTTATTTTTAATTTCAGTGAATGTGCCGTTTTTGGATGTACAAACAAACGTACTTTGATGTACACGCCTTTTTCATTTGTTGCTTTATAATTATTTCCTTTGTATTTTTATACGAATGTGTTGCACGAAAAAAATTTAAAAATAAATACGTCACGTATTTGGGGCTACTTTATTACATACTACCATTCCTTATTGAACGTACCTACATCATGCCCTGCAGTTTAAGCTGTGCATTCGGTCAATCATGAAATTTTTCATTTTATATATTAGCTATTCGTGCCCGGCGTCGTCCAGGTGAAAATATCTACTTGTCCAGTAAATTTTCCCCAAAACCTTTTCTTTTGATTGGAAATAGTAATTATTTCATAAAAACCTTGTGCTGATAATAACACAACAAAACAAGAATGAGCCAAGTCGGTCAAGCCCTTCTTAAGTGATGCTCTTACATACATGTGACAATACATTTTTATTTAAATAGATAGATATGAGGCCTTTGCTTGCGGCGGCGTCGTGTGACGGGTCGCTCACTTCCCTCCAATATGGCGAGGAGGGCGATGGCTGCCACACGCGTCATACTTGTGAACAGGTGCTGCTTGTGGGGGCTGGTCTGCTTTAATTTGCTATTTATTTACTTATTAAATATTTATTCAGTCTACTTTGTATTTTTGCCGCCGCACCGGGGCATGCAGTTGTTGTCAGTGCGATTAGAATGTAAATATTATGTAATGAATCTAAGTTTGTTTTGAAAAGAGTAATTGCTGAGTTTATTGCCGGCTCTTCTCAGCAAATGCAACCTTCCGAACCGGTATTAGAGTATTACAGTCAGACTTTTCATAATGCCTGGTGCTTGCATAAGATCTATTTGAATAAATGATTTTGAATTTGATACAGATTATTGATGTCTGAAAATGTTACCTCAGGGTACCAAAATAACAACCATCAGTAATAATCATCAAGAAAATGTGTTCTCGACGCAGAATCAAAAAATATTTTCGTAGATGTGCTACGAATTTACGTAGCACATCTGAAAATCCGAATGAAAATATCACATTGAAATAGCTCAAACAAATATAATCTGTGGAAGCTAACATAGTTTCCTGTCTATTATGAACCAGCGGAGAGTTTGTTTATTCTTTTTTACATAAATGTCCAAAACCCACCGTCCGCCGCTTTTCGTCTGTTCCATGGATGAAATATAAATCACCCCATTTACATACCTACTATTTGTCCATTTAAGTTTTAGTAGTTGCTGAAAAAATGCTGTTTATTTATTTGAACTTTTTGAATCGGTAAATCTTGGTTTGCAAACTAACCAGCCTACTTTCGTAATGGTGTCGGTTCAATGAATTAACCAATGGTTTTTGGTAATCGAAAACAGCATGGAAAATTATATGTCTGTTTGATTTGTCTGAATTATTTGAATTGAAGGTTTGTTGACAGTTTTTAACCGATTTCAGAAAAAGGAGTAGGTTCCCAACACAGATTACAGAATACTTGATGTTTATTAGTAGTAGTAGTAGTATAGTATTCTGTAATCTGTGGTTCCCAAGTCAGGAGGTTGTACAGAACCCCCTGCAGAATGTAGTACACGTGAGTTACATCTGTGAAGTTACACCGCAAAATGTATCTCAGGAGAAATAAAAATTTACTGCAAAAATACGGCGCTCGGGTACTAACTATTATTGAGCATGTACGTACACACGGCTACAGATCAAGCTATACATTTCCATTATAAGCTGATCTCGCATGGTATAGGATTTCCGTACAATGGGAGGTCAGCTTATACTAGAAATGTATAGCTTGATCTGTAGCCGTGTGTACAAGTTACACTTTACCGTAGAACGCAAGTTGGTTCACGGATTTTAAAATTTTTATTTTTTAGTTTTGAGGGCTTTTTCTATAATTTAGTGGCTCAGGTAGGATTTATGTTATGGTACATCCATGCCACGCGAATTGAGCACGAGCCGAGCCACGAACGAACCTACAACGAGCCTACACCGAGCACGATGCGAATCCCTTTTTTCGTGAAAAACCTGACAATCGCGCTCGTTCGAGGCTTGCAAGCCCGTCCACGCTACGCGAATCGTGCTCGCAGTGTGATCGTTCGTGACTCGGCTCGTGCTCGGTTCGCTAAGCATGGAAGATGGAAGCACCATTAGGTGGAGTTACGCTACGCGAACCGAGAACAGGCCGAACACCAATTCGCGTAACCGTTCCGCCAATTGTCATTTTTTTGACAAACACAGGGATTCGAATCGCGCTCGTTGTACGTCCACGCTTGACATCGCGAAGCGAAGAGCGGCTCGGCTCGTGCTCGGTTCACGTAGCGTAGACCCACGTTGAGAATGACGTCGACTTGCTTTAGGCACTGTGTTCGGTTGTGTGTCGATTTACCAATCTGTGTGGAACTCGGAAAACGACAGTTTTATACAGTGACCATAGACATATAAAAAAATCAAGACGGAGTGTCACCTTATAAGAAAGTGAAGCAAAAAATTTCCTATATGTGCGTGAATAAAATCAGTACTGGTATAAGCAGGCACAAATGGTACTGAGCCTTATTGTCACTGTCAACGTCTCAATACGGAATGACATTCGATCGGCTTCCTATGGTCTATATGTGTGTGTGAGGCCATGTATTTACAAGAACGCCGGCTTCCTATTGCGTCACTTAAGAACACAGACCGTCTTTCATTTTTTCTTGGTCTGAGACAATGACAAGATAACGAACTGTCGATTAAGATTCATGACAAAAATTTATCAGTCAGACTTCTAAGACTGCTACAATACCAACTGTAGATCAATTGGTATCGCTCTGTGCGCCGGCGCATCTCGTAAACAAACACCCCCTGTGTTTATATAGAGTTTAACTCTATCAAGGTGTAAGAATAACATTTGAGTCAATGAACCACAGGTTACTTTGTAAAAGCCGCTATGTGTAAACATTAGAAACATGCACCGTTCTGTGTGTTTGTATGTATATGTCTTTTTTAAGAAACACAGAAAAAGGCAGCAAAATAACTATACATATTTCACTTTCGTTAAAGAATTAATGTCTTTCTTTTCAAGCAAAATCGGTATAGGTTATTAAAGCTACGAAATTAAGCGAAACAAACCACTCTTTCTTGTTTTCCAATCCCACATGGCAGTAAGTAGGGTTAGCCTTTCCTACGACTGTTCTTTTAACCCTACCTTCGACATTGCACGTTGCATGCTTGCATTATCTTTTAGCACTTCATCAAATCCGTTTTTGGGTCTACCCGACTGTTGCAGTAACGTGCTTCCAATGTATTCTGGTACCGTTCCGAGGTCATACCGTCGTAGCTCTTTTGTCAATGTCACGTACTCCCAGCCTCGTAGTATAGTTACTTATTTGACCGCACTTTGTGATGCTGTAAGTCCATCTCAGCATCTTTTTTTTATTTTTATTTTTTTATTTATATATCATCGTATAATATTAACTCTTGAAGCGCTCGTGGTGTAGCATGTAATCGATCGGCAAGTTAAGCTACTAGCGTCGTGGTCGGTACCTGGATGGTGGGTGGTGGGTCCTGGACCGCCTAGTGGTATTTCAAATTGAGCGTTTCCGTGCTTCGAAAGGCACGTAAAGCCGTTGGTCCCGGTTATCACTTACTTCGACTGAATTCAAACGACCATCTACCCTTGTACACTTGTATAAAACCCTCATACGCTCACAACTTGAGTATGCTGTTCCTATCTGGGACCCATTTTATCAAAAATATGTAGATGAGATTGAGAGAGTCCAGCGCAAGTTCTTGCGATCTATGCACTACAGATGCTTTAAGTCACGGTTGTCATACTCACAACTTTTAGATAAGTACAAACTTCTCCCCCTAGAAGCTAGGCGTGAGTATCTGCAAGCGAACATTTTGCATGGCATTGTCCACAACAGTTTTGACTCAATAGACCTCACGAGTAAATTATGTTACGTAGTACCTCGTACTGTCAATAAACGTAGTGCTCGTGCAGGAACTCTTTTTGCCGTCAATACCTGTCGCACGAATACTGGACTACGCTGCCCTTTGCGCCGAATGGTTGAGTCGTATAATTCAAACTTTATAGACATTGATATTTTTGCATGTTCTAAATGGAAATTTAGAAAAGATACAATTAAATTCTTACAGGATGCTTTTAATAATACTTAATTTGTTTCTATTTTGTTTTGTTGTTTAGTTTTATTGTTATTTTTTAGAAGTTAATCGCTTTCAATTTAGTCTAGAAGAATGTTTATGTGATTATTTGTTATTTTTTTTAAATTTCATTATTATTTAATTTTATGCAATACAATTTTAAATACTTTTTCTTTATAGCCTCTAGTGGCACATTATAATCTAATATTTTTAAAGCTATCTGCGGACAATGTAGTGGGCTGCAATATTGATTATTTTTTTGAATGTATAATCTTTTTCTAATATTTATGTTGTAGCTGTTTTTTGTCCCATAATAAATAAATAAATAAATTGTGATAGTCACTAAGCTAGTCGGAGGCCTTCTAGGCGGCTTGAAAACTCCAACAGTAGACTGACCACTAGCCTACCTCCGCCGATCCGCAGTGGGCACGCGTGGTGGAGTATCTGCCCATTCCCTTTTACCCTGATTTGTGAAAGGAGGCCTGTGCTCAGCAGTGGGACATTAAAGGCTGATGATGATGATGATGATGAATATTATCTTTGACATTTAAAAGTACCCCTCTACACGTATTGAATTTGCAAATGTATAACAACATCTTGTGCTTTATTTTATTCGTGTAGCGAAAAGTCAATCTCCGTTTAGACCATAGATCTCGGTTAAGACCCCTTACTGTGTGGTTTTGGATCCGCCTTTGACGTGTTTGATAGAATTAAATGAACCCCACGTATCTACCAATCAGTAACAGTATGGTCATTTCAGTCATAGAAAATTTGATACTTTTATAAAATGCCGTAAAAAAAAAAACCTCCACAACTTCTGAAGCTTCTTTCATCATGTCATCATCATCGTATCAGAATGTCCAGTATTGAACATAGGCCTCCATTAACTTCCACTGCATATTCTAACGTCGTCGGTCCACTTGGGGGAGGTCGTCCCGCACAGCGCTTTCCAGTACGTGGTCGCCACTCGAGAACCTTTCATCAGTTATCGGTTCTTCGAGCAATATGGCCTGCCCATTGCCACTACAACTTACTAACTCTACGCTATATCCGTGATTTTTGTTCTTCTACGTGTGTCCTCGTTTCGGACCCTGTCTCGTAGAGAAATTCCGAGCATAGCTCGATCCATAGCTCGCTGAGTGAATCTGAGCTTATTTATGTGGCCAACTGTGAAAGACCACGTCTCTGTTCCGTATGTAACCGTTGATAACATGCACTGACAAGCGAAAATGCACTTTATCTTCATTCTATACACTTTTATTCAACACAACTCAATAATGTGAGTAAATATTATGGACATTACTGGCATTTGTAGGAGAGCATTCCTCTTTATTTTTAAACAAACATCCATACAGCATGGCGGACTTATTGACGCCCTACACAAATAGAGGGGGATTATTTGCAATAATATGTATGTACCAGCTATGTAATGAATTAAATGGACGCGGGGTGTACAAATGCATCGCTCTTTATCATTCGTATGCGAATGAGGGTTTCATATTGACATACAGTTTATCGATTAGGATACTTTTAGAGATGTCAAAAATTGCTTGATTTGACATGAGCTCGATATGCTTTATTTCACTTTTACCATGCATTGTTTAACATGAGTCCAACTAATCACAAGCCGCTATGAGAACAAATAAAAAGAAAAATATTAAAGTGCCCATAAAAGAAAATTCTTTACAGAACCCTTCGTTTCTTTGTCCGACTCGCATTTGGCTGATTTTTTAAACTAAACAAAAAGATTATTATTACAATTCAATACATTACACTTGCCCGTTGATTCTCGCGAGGGACGACCGTTCTATTATAGCAATTGATGTCATTGTTTTATTTTAACCGCGAGCCAAGATATTAGGTTATCTGGAAGAGATCACATCATAGAAATAAGAGCGCCAATTGTTTTAGTAAGAAAGAGTCGGTATCACACTGATTTGATAATGTGAAAATTCGTCAAAATGTTAAATTGATAAACGCATATCGATTCAATGATATCGAGTGACTCGGTAATTTCTCTGTCTAGCGGATGTTTAGTTATGCTTTTATGTGCATACTTTGAATTTTCTGTGAAGTGCATCTTTGTTTGGTTTCCTCCAACGTCTGACTTGGTATCAGTGAATATCCGTCTGTTGGCAAACACAGTGCGAGCTTTTGTTTTAGTTTTGCGACGGGAAATGGTTTAATGGTTTTCATGCATATTTTATTAGGTATCCATAAAGCGTTTTGGTATAAATGGATGCAATGACACGGAATTAAAATCGAAAATATTTGTTGGAAAATTTTGTATGATGGTTTTTTTTCTATGACTAGTAAAATTATTACCGATTAATCTGTCTGTCGGTCTGTCTCTATCTATCTCTGTCAGTCCATCTCGACTGAATTATAGACACGATACACAGACTACGGCGGACATATTCTCGCTAACAAAAAACTGTGTCTATGGAGTCGGCCACCTCTAACGCACCCATTAGTTGGCTATTCCGCGGGAAACTAGACTCTGTCGCCGTTTACACAGAGCCGATTAACCGCGCTCAACTAATGTGTGAATGTGTGCGTGCCGGCTTGTACGTACACGTACAGCGTGGTGGCCGACTTGAGGGACACAGTTTTTTGTTATCGAGAATATATCCGATTTTTTTTAACGTCCCTTATACGATACGACAAATTATGGGACAAATCTCAAGGAATGCAATAGGTAATAGGCATCGAACAATTAACCCAAAGAAGCGCAATGACGTTCATTTTGGTTGAAATATATTCCGCCAATTTCCCACCGCCGACAACGCGCTCTGATTGGCTAAGTCAAGCAAGCATGCACTCTGATTGGCCAAGTCAAAAACACACGATGCAGTAATTGGTGCTTACTGATCAAATTCAGTGACAAATCACTGACGAGTTTCGGAATTTGATTGTTCATTATTACTACTCTAAAGGGATCTTTCCTCGATGGTAATAGGTAACCACGAAACACTGCGAAAAAATTGCATCTATAATGAATTCATGAAGTAATATTGAATCTAAACGACAATTGAGTCCGTATTTAAATGTAATAGAATTAGTAAATAACTAAAACAGGTCAATATTAAATGATATACGTTTTGCTAAAAGAATGTCCTTATTTTCTTACAACCCTTAATAAAGCCGCAGTATTATTTTACTGGCTGTCCACCGCGGTTTCACCCGCGTTCCCGGGATAAAAAGTAGCCTATGTCCTTCTCCATACCATAGGCTATCTGCATGCCAAATTTCATGATGATCCGTTGAGTAGTTGAGGCGTGAAGGCATAACAAACAAACAAACAAACTCACTTTCGCATTTATAATATTAGTAAGGATTAGTAAGGATTCATCTAAAAACACAGTCGACGGTATTGCATAAACCATGGTATGGAAGAAATCATATCCAAAATACGTCATAGCGTTTTCCCGTCGAATATAAAGTACCTTAACTTCCGTGGTATATTGCAATTTAATGGAATTCGGATTTCCTTTAAGTATTTATCGGTGGTAATACAGTCACTTATTTTTAGGTAAATAAAATTAGGTTATAAAGTTTTTAGCTATTTATTGATGAAGCCTGGCTTACGAACTGGCGGTAACTTCAGTAGCTTTGACATTCACAGGTGCCCTTCTAGGGCCTAAATTGAATAAATGGCTTTGACTTTGACTTTGAAGCCTATAAACACCCTTTTTCAGTAGGTTTTTCTTAATGTATTGAGTACTTTTTTATATATAGCAGGTGGAGATTTCGAGATGGCATATATTCATAACCTAAGTTGGGTTAGTCACGCTGAACAAGTTTTACTATGGGACCAATAAAGAATTCTCAAGAAAATAATGAAACTTTTCTTACAAAATGTCAACCTTGCTCGATCATAATGTAAAAAGTAAAAATATATTTTTGATAATTCATTGTTGGTCCCATAGTAAAAGTTGTACAGCATGACTAATCCAACATAGATTTCGAAAATATGCCATGTCGAAATCTCCACCCAGTATAGGTGTATAGGGTGACTAGTAATTAGTAAACGACACTTAGTTGTTGATAATCATGTGCCTTTTTATTTTTTTTATTTACTTAGCACATGACCTATAATATTTAGTAACTAACAAGAATAAGAATACACCATCAGCTTTTATTTAATTTAGTTACTTATCCCTATTTAAAAACCAAACTATAGCATTACCATTTATAAATCTTTTTAGGGTTCCGTAGCCAAATGGCAAAAAACGGAACCCTTATAGATTCGTCATGTCTGTCTGTCTGTCTGTCTGTCTGTCTGTCTGTCCGTGTATGTCACAGCCATTTATTTCCGAAACTATAAGAACTATAATGTTGAAACTTGGTAAGTAGATGTATTCTGTGAACTGCATTAAGATTTTTACACAAAAATAGAAAAAAAACAATAAATTTTGGGGGTTCCCCATACTTAGAACTGAAACTCAAATTTTTTTTTTTCATCAAACCCATAAGTGTGGGGTGTCTATGGATAGGTCTTCAAAAATGATATTGAGGTTTCTAATATCATTTTTTTCTAAACTGAATAGTTTGCGCGAGAGACACTTCCAAAGTGGTAAAATGTGTGTCCCCCCCCCTGTAACTTCTAAAATAAGAGAATGATAAATCTATAAAAAATATATGATGTACATTACGGTGCAAAGTTCCACTGAAAATTGGTTTGAACGAGATCTAGTAAGTAGTTTTTTTTTAATAGGTCATAAATTGAAATTAATATCAAATACTCAGGTCTATACTACCATTTACTTATATACCTACAGGTTTGTACGGAACCCTCGGTGCGCGAGTCTGACTCGCACTTGGCCGGTTTTATTTATTCATTTAACCACCCCCTACGGACCGCGCGCGCGCTATCAGCTGTTAAGGGCATGACCGTAAGTATTTTTTTTTCTTTTTAGAAAGTTGTTTGTTATAATGAGTACAATGTGCCTAAGTGTCGTTTACTAATTACCAGTCACCCTATATATAAACAAGCGTAAAGAAAGAAAATAAATACATTTATTTGACGGAACACATTACAGAAAAAACATAACATTATTTTAAAATCTGGGTCGTTTAAAAAGACATACAGCTCAGCGCTGATTTTCAGCTGACGCCTTTAGTGATGTCGCGGTCGTACACGAATAAAAGTAAAAAAAATATGCACGGGCGTACGGGCCCCACCTGATGGTAAGCGGTTACCGTAGCCGCATGGACGCTTGCAACACACGTTGCATAATACCTCACACGTTACTGACCTTTCGACTTATGAGAACTGACGAACGTACTCACGCGCAGGAACACGAAAAAGTCATTTGGCTGCGATATTCTGTAAGGTGGAGGTACCTACTACCCAAATTCCCCAGTCGTGAATGAATTCTTTCAATCAAATATTTCATAAAATATTTTTCATAACCAAAAATCCAATATCGAAGCTAATTTCTTCCCAACATGCCTTTTTGAGACATTTCTACATTTCGCATATTCATTACCGTCGAATATTGAGCTCATCATCCGTCCTTTTTCCACGCGTCCCGCACAAAGGAGACGCGCGATTGAAAGGGAATTAGACGCAATTTCATTGACTAGAAATGAGAATACCACTTACCCAGTCTAGCCTCGTCTGTGAGATATTGAATTTTATAGGTAAAAAGCTTTTTACTCTACCATTGATTTAACTCTTCAACGGTTTTATTTTTAAGGCGATCTTTAATGGTATAAGCTGGTATACGTCTTTTAACTTACGTAAGTACTAAGTTAAGGTTAAGCCCTGCACTAAAAAGTGTTAAATAATAATTGGACTGTTTTACAAAAAAAAAACCGACTTCAAAGTACACGTAAGAAGTAATCAATCCTCATCTGATGACAATGGGGCCAAACGGGAAGTGTACCCTTCCAGACTAAAAAATAATTTTCCAAATTGGTTAATAAATGACGGAGATATGAGGTAACAAACATTAAAAAGAAAAATACACTCGAATTGAGAACCTCCTACTTTTTTTTAAGTCGGTTAAAAATAAAATTGAACCTAAGTATATTCTCTGTCTATCGCGTAAAGATGTAAATATAACCTAAGCAATTTTTATTTGAATGAAAAATGTGGGGCGTTTTTCCTTGAAACCCAATAGAATTTCTTAATATTATCATTATCATGAAGAAATATCGTCAATTACAAAGAGAAACGCGCCCCACGCTTTTTCATTCAAATATTAGACTTAATTACAAAAATTGCTTACATATACGTCCTTACGGGATAGACAGGGAATATACTTAGGTTCAATTTTATTATTATTTTACACTTTTTAGTGCAGAGCTTTTAAAAGCGTGTTTTTTAAAACTTTAGTTTTTATTTTATAAAATAAAGTACCACACAAGTGTAAAAACAGCAGAGTGCCTATGAGGGTGGCATGATCATGTCTGATCAAACCGTCCATAAACATAATTATTTAATTAATAAAGATTTAAAAATAAACAGAACTTCAAAAAGCCGCATCATAAAGCTAGTTAAAAATCCATCTATTATAAATCCATCAATTAATACAAGTGTCTTTTTATATCTCATTAATGTTTAAGACCATATTCAGGACGTGATCTTGCATAGAATGGTCTATTTTACACTTCTTGACTTAATTGAATATTACCCTTATTTAAATAATGAATTGGGGAGGCTGTCTGAATCCTAATGTAGATGTTATGTCATTGAATTTAATCGTGTTGACTGATCTACAGTTCTTGTGATCTCTTTAAAGAGTAATAGAAGTTTATGTATTTGGATACCTCTTGTATTGTTTATAGTTTTTGAAGTCATAAAAAAAAAACAAATCATTTGAACCTCAACCTAAAATATTCCGGAATAAAAATGAAATAGTATCAAGAAATACGAACGCTTCGCTATTTTTGCATCCACCTGCCTCCAGGTGCAGTTTTAATATGTAAGTCGGTCACTCAAGCAAGCTGACCTGCAGATAACATTTGCATCTCATCTTTTCATATTTGAATGCCGAGTGAGGATGGCTCTGGATGCTGCGTTTTTTTAAATTGGCTACTTTTTCTTGGAGAAGTATTTTTTCCATTTTAGGGTTCTGATAAGATAAAGGAGCCCGTAGACTTTACGGCACTAAAGACTCTATCATGATAAAAAAAACAGTACCTAAATCGGCCTCCATCCAAAAACTATCGAGAAGAATGCTTGTTTAAACGTTCTTCGTTCTGGTTATTTCTCAAAATCTGCATTACAAGGCTAAAAATAGTTAAATATAAAATAAATCAATCAATGAATAATATATTTTGTGGTACCTACTAGTAGTTACAATAGCCAAAATGTATACAGCTACAAAACAAATATAGTTTTGTTATTCTTTAGCGGAACCCTCCTGCGCGAGAACGACTTGCACTAACCGCTTTTTAGAAAATGCAGTAACTTTAATTAAATATTTCCATGCTTTTAACTCTATTTCCTACGAATCAGATGAAAAAGCATGTCAGCCGCAGATAAGAGATACATTTTCTTCCACATTCCCTTTAAAATCAGAATGGAATATATATTTTTTTCAAGCCACAGTATCCAGTCTCCACTGCGTAAGAAGGATGATATTAGCAACATTTTTAGTGTGTTGTCGACTGTGGACAAGATTTTATTTACGGTCGCCTTTTTGCTGCTTTTAAACAAATATTACAAACGAATGTAATTAAAACTAAAATATATTCACTAGTTTTTCGGATAAAACCACAATATCTGCTCATATTTCTCTACAGAAACTAGCGAAAAAAGGAAGCTTAAAAAACGAAACAAAACCGTTATCAGAACACAGTATCTAGGACATACTTGTTAGTCTCAGAACAAGCCATGGTTCCATTGGAGGAGCTTTGAGGACCATTACAATGGTGCTAGCGGCGGATGACTCTCTTTGACAGATATGTACTTGCAATACATAAGGATTATTGCACAAAGACGCGCGGTATTGTGTCTGCGGGAACGTTTTAAGCACCTTTATTTAGTTAGTCCAGCCAATTTTTAATAGACAATCTTGGTCATTCCGATTTGACCATGATTGTCTGACGAAGCGATTGCGTAGTTTTCTGAATATAATGACCCCAAATTTAAACGTCCATTTGGAAAACCAGTTGATTAGTACACGACGTGAACGGTTTGGCAACTGAGTAGGTTTGAATAAGGAAATCAGCAACCGATAGTTTAGTCAAGGTAATCAATTGATAATGTGCTCTATTTTGTTCATTTTTGTTTACTATTAAAGATAAAGATTATTTTGTAAAATTTTTGTTACATTTAACAAAGCAGCATTTCGAAAATGACGATGGATCGTTGTGCTAAGAGCATAAGCATGACAAACAAATTTAAACTTTATGTCTTCGAGATAAGACATGTAAAATGAATAGCTGTTTAGTATTCATGTCAGTTTTAACAATTATTAGCAGTGAGTAGTGGTATATATCGCCAGATATGAATATTATAGGCTTCAGTTAAATGTACATGTTATCTTTTAAATTAGTTTACGTGTGTTAGGAAAATTATGCTTATCTCTATATAAAAAATGAATCCCTATTTCCCTTGGTCACGCCATAACTTGAGGACGACTTTACCGATTTAATCCATGTTTTTTTAAAGTTTTCTAATACTATGGAGATGGTTCTTACTGAAAAAAAAATGTGTCTGACTGAATGATCATCTATTATAACGAAAGTTTTGTAAATACTGAGATAATTTTATATATCTATAGATCATCATCATATTATAAAGAGGAAAGAGTTGAAGAGTGTTTGTTTGCATTGAATAGGCTCCGAAACGACTGAACCGATTTGAAAAATTCTTTCACTGTTGGGAAGCTACACTATCCCCGGGTGACATAGGCTACTTTTTATCACGGGAACGCAAGTGAAACCGCGTGAGACAGCTAGTTTTATAATAAAACGGTTGCTTATCCGTTTTTTTTTTTTCAATCATATCATGAAGACGTAGGGTTGATTCTAGTTTGGTATAAATAGAAATATAATTGGAGTGCTCAACAGAGCGAGGCAGTACTTCACATCGGGGCAAAGGCTGCAACTTTACAAGTCGCAAGTCTGGCCTCATATGGAGTACTGCTGTCATCTATGGGCGGGGGCACCTGGATACCAGCTTGATCCTTTAGACTCGGTTCAACGACGTGCCATCAGAATTGTTGACGATCCCGAGCTCACAAGCGGTTTAGAGCCCCTCAGTCTGAGGAGAGACTTTGCCTCCTTATGTGTGTTCTACCGCTTGTACAACGGACGGTGTTCTGAAGAATTGTTTAAGATGATGCCCACGGCTACTTTCTACCATCGCAACTCTCACCATCGACGGGGAGTCCATCCTCACATATTGAAACCTGAATTGTTTCGTACTGTGCGGGCTCAAAGGAGCTTCCTTCCGCGGACGCTCAGACTTTGGAATGAGCTCCCTGCCGTGGTTTTCCCAATGGAGTACAGCATGGGGTTCTTCAAAAGGGGTGTGAAGAGATTTCTGCAGGGTCGGCAACGCGCGCGTGATACCCCTGGTGTTGCAAGCGTCCATAGGCTACGGTAACCGCTTACCATCAGGCGGGCCGTATGCTTGTTTGCCACCTAAGTGGTATAAAAAAAAAAAAAAAAAAATTGTATACCCCATGAGAAAAAAATATGACATTTAACTAAAGATGAGGTGTTGGCTATTATGGAATGCACTTTGGTATCTAAAAATTTCTTAATTTATATTAAAAAAAACACACACATCAAACCTACTCTTACACCCTACATACCAGTGGCGTGCATTGGTTTTCGGACTAGGTAGGCAGAAGAAATCATGGCCATATACGCCTAAATATGCCTCTTAGATAGATTATGTTTTTTGACCCGATTCGTAAAATTGTTTAGGTCAGCGTATCATTCCACACACATTTGGTATGATTCATTAGCAAACCAAATACATAATAACAAAATAATAGATTCGAATAACAGCATCCAGATAGCCAGGTGTATAATAAACATAATATTCTGTGTTAAAATGTCTAAGATTTTTACCTTTGTTTTAAATCCATGAATGTTTTGGAGTTGGGCTACAGCAAGTTACCTACTAGGTATTTTCAACAAACGAAAACTGACTAAAGGAATAATTTATCGACACATTTTGCATCTTCACCACAAAATTTCTTCATTTCACACACAATACACTTCATAGATACACTTCGCAAAATCACAATAAGTAAATAACAACAACATTGCATACAATGCCAGCCAAACCATAAACAAACCAACACAAATAAATTGCGAAGTTATATTTGAGTTGCTCTAGTTATGTTGTCTATAATGTTGGTATAGTAGTCGTAACTGTAGTGTTTTTAATTTGGATGGGTTACTTTACTTACAACAGAGTAGGTAAGGTTACTTTTGGTCCATAAATCGCGAATGTCAAATGTCAGTATGCTACGCATAGCAAAAGCGTGATTTATGCTTTCGTCGTATTATCTTAAAGAAGTGTGTGTGTGTGTATGAATATGCCGAAATCGTTTTAGTGTGCGTGAATTGCCGTAAATTTGAGAGGCGAACTCGCGAGTGCGTGCGCGGCAAAGTTTGAAATTTCGTATTGAATGTTAGGTTAGAATTTTTATTTAAAGTGATTATGTAGTTTAATTGAATCAAAATATTATTGAATTGAATCTTATGAGGTAGGCATTGCTTATTTGCCTATATGGAATGCACGCCACTGCTACATACACACATATTTGTAACGGGGGTTACAGATATATGCATCCAAATAGATTGAGCAATCCCTGATACACGCGTTTTTTTTAATGTCGCTTTTCGTTACTATGTATCTGATTAGTTATACATTTACTAAAAAGTATATTTTAAGAAGCCGCCATAATTTCTTAACTAAAAATGTACTTTGGATTTGTACAAAACAGTATTTTTTCATATATCACAACACAACACACACATAATCCCCTGGATTGGAATCGAATCCACGACCGGTATGTGGCTGGCATTATACAAATTTATACTCAAAAATATAGCACTCATAACTATGCGCTGAGCCGCTAAAGTTTGTGAGGATGAGATATTAAAATACGGCAAGTTTAAGACGGTCTTAATATTTTGGCATAGCACTAGTTTCATCTAAGTTTGACCGTAGTAAATTGATAGCTTTCATACGGAGTTTTGTTCGAATTTCAACGCCATCTAAAGTTTGTCTGGTTTATAATCTCTTGCGTGAAAAATAACTGGAATTCGGTTTTACTGGACTTACCAATTCAACTTTTACGTACCCAAAAATATTATATATTTGAGTGAACTCGTAAGATTCCTTGTTGTCCATAGATACAGAAATACTCAGCGTTCATAATTCAAACCGTCAATCCCTCAAGACAAAAAATCCAATGCAATTTTTATAACAACCAGCTTTAATCCCATAGCTCATTTATGAGAGTGTCCTGAAGAATGGTGTGGTTTTTTGTTCCAGATCCGACTTGGGGACAAACGGGGGGCATCATGAGTGGCAACGGGCTGAGGGGGGGACGGAGGATCCCCACCCCCATGCCACCGCCTAAGGAAAGCTTACATCATCCCAGGTAAGTTAATTTTTATATGGTTTTATGGTCTGTGAGGAAGAATAGACAGGTCATTAATAAGCACTATACTTAACCCGTGGTAATACATTTTCTTTATCGGATATCAGTAAATAGTGTATGATAGACACAAAGTTAAGACTTATACATAAGTTACCCTTGCCCGAATATAATGTAATTATATGAAAATATATTTTTGTGCTATTTTAGTGTTGGTCTAAATTAGACAAAACACTTTTGGGTACAAAAGTGAAAAATTGTTTAACATGACAAACTTAACTTTGAAAGATCTATGAAAAATATCCATAATCCCCCTTACTCATAAAGCGCTATTTAACTAATATACTGATTAAATGGTCACGTAAATAATGTCACATTATTTGACAATGACAATAGAGTGACTTTATTTCCGTGACATTATATTAGTTAAATAACGTTTTATGAGTAAGGGGGTATGTCTTTAGCAATTACTATCTATCCATCTTAAGGGCGCGGTCAGACTGAGAGCTATAAACTATTAGCTCGTAGATATTCAATAGCTCACGAAGAGTCAAACTGTCATTTGATTTACTAGATTGGTATTCCAGCTCAGCTTGTAGGTACGACTAGTATAGTTAAGCAAGGAGATACTTGCTCACAGATTGAAGCCGTGAAAGAAGATAGTGAGCTTGTAAACTAAATAAATAATTTAAATAAATAAATTTAAATAAATAATTTAAATAAATAAATTTAAATAAATAATTTAAATAAATTTTATTTCCAATAACTTATCTTAGGTTACAATATATTTTTGGAAACTCCTTTTAAGCAAAAATTTGCTTGTGTTAGGAGATCCCGCTCTTCCAAGACATTTCGTGATAAGTTGAAAGGTTTTATTTAGTAACAATAAAGAAACTAAGATACAAAAATACGAAACGCGCGCAAAGTGTGTGTTTGGTGTATGTGTAAGTGTGGGGGGGGGTGTGTGTGTGTATTGTGTGCGTTTGTATGTATATGTAAGCCCTACGAAATTTTCTTGGGATAGAAAGCCGCTGAACACAACAACAACTTCCGTAAACTATACTATAGTAGCAGCCATGAAGCAAATGAGTAAGTATGTTTGAGTTAGCCCTACGATACAATCTTGGGATGGGAATATTAGCGATGTTAGCATTGTTCATTCAATTTGATGTATTGTATATAGATTTCTATTGCGATTAAAAATGAGTTGGAAGAGAGGACTAGAGTTACTACTGGATATTTCGCTATTATTATATTTACTTGCACACTTATCACTATAGTTTGAAGTTCGCCGATCTGACTGCGCCTTAAAATCTACAAATAGTCAAGTTTAGATATCATCGTAGTGATAACAGATAAGAATTACTTTTATAAGTGAAGATACATTTGTCTCTGGTCCCTTCAGAATCTCGTAATGATAATGATACTTCACAAAGATCCGGAGATTGGTGGGTCGACATTGAAACTTCTGAAACTTTCCCGCCTTGTTAAATCTAAATGAAATGCTACAAATTCACCAAGTTTTGGCATTTATAATTTTGGTGGCAGTTATATTAAATTTTTCGATATATTTTTATCGCTTTTCTGTGCATTATTATTATTGATAGGTGGCGAGATTTGATTGCCGATGATCAAACGTAAGCCTTATTGAAGAAAAATTAGAGCATAAGGTTTTAGTAATTACATCTACATATATGTCGGAGAATAAGATAGTTGGTCGGACTCATTACTCATTATGATATTATCGTGGTACAAGGGTTGGGTGAAATAGTAGCAACACTGATTTGCCTTTAACGTAAATAACAGTAAAAAGTAAGAATACTGATTTGAGTAAGGGGATGCATATTGCTTTTGGGACAGTTAGTTTATCACAAGCTCTCGAGCTGTACACATCTCAGTGCAATCATTGTTAAACCCGGTTCTGACGCCTATAATTATTTAAGACTGTACATGTGTGAAGTGAAGTGAAGAGATTATTTAATTGTAATATTACGACAATAAACACATTGGGCCCGTGAGTAGTTTGTTGCGTCGCTTCTTCTCCTCATACGGGACTTTTACGAAGCGATGGTATAATGTTGTTTTATTGCCTGCACTGCGCCTACTGAATCCTGATACCACTGAACCCTAATTGTGGTCTTTGTATCGCTTGGCTGTCGCTGACTCCGACATTATATAATAATCTAAATAATAATAATCACTTCAATCACATACAAAAAATAGACAATAAACAAGGGATTGATATCACAAAAACAGGCCGAAACAAAAGCATTAATATAAAACATACATTGAACCAACGTTGAAGCAAAAAGTATCTGATATACAAAAATAAATCATTACTCGTCTAGAGAAACTCCCATTTTGTAACATTTTTTATCACATAAAAAATAAACCAATATCAGTTTCACAAAACTGGATAAATGTCTGTTTGTATATATGAATCTATTTTCCGAAGAACTGTTAGTATAATTTATAACACTAATTAAAACGTTATTCGTTAAGTAATCGATATGGCTGTTCGATGTAGTCACAACAGTATCAACTTTCAGGGAAAATCGAATTGCCCTGAAATGTGATAAGGACAACACATGTGCTCTTTATTCGTTATTTTTAACCGACTTCAAAAAAAGGAGGAGGTTCTCAATTCGGTTGTGTTTTTTTTTTTTTTTTTTTTTATGTTTGTTACCTCATAACTCCGTCATTTTTAAACCGATTTGGAAAATTCTTTTTTTGTCTGGAAGGGTACACTTCCCGTTTGGTCCCATTGTCATCAGATCAGGATTTGATTACTTCTTAGTATACTTTGAAGTCGGTTTAAGTTTTTTGTAAAACAGTCCAATTATTAATGATTCTAATAGTAATATTTACCGCTTATTTGACGAGACAGTAATTTTGAAATTCTTCGGGTTTTAATGAAGTCTTTTGGTTCGGGATAATCTCAGCGCTCTCTTTATGTCCCCAAATGGGATAACTCTACGAAAAAGGGACTGTCCATCAAGTTCAGCCACCGGTTGGCCAATCCACGCACATTGCACTAAGCCCCAGTTTGGCGAAGTCAAAGTCGATAGCTAATAAAAGAGTAATTTAAAAAAATTTAATCGACTTCAAAATACACTAAAAAGTATGAAATAACTCTAATCTGACACTGATTTGAAGTCAGCGAAAGAGCACTAAGTATTCCATTGAAAATATTTCGCTGACTTCAGTGTCAGATTAGAGTAATTTCATACGAGTTTATTTTGAAGTCGATATTTTTTTTTTTAATTAAGTACTCTTTTATTTTGTTATTTTTTGTTTTTTTTTAAATACACTAGAACTTGACCCAGGTTTTGAGATTTTTTTCCCTTTGACGCCACAACCGTAGCAAATCAATAATCAAGCCGTCACACATATCTTGAAAACTACTGAACCGATTTCGATGAAACTTGCACTGTTCCCAAAGTTGAAGTAAATGTAAACCAATAAAAAATGGTTACAATCCGATTAATATCTTCGGAGATATGCGTGGACAAACATACATACATACAAACATATATAAAAACACACATACAAACATACATACACCTATGAAATTATGTATATTTGTATGGAAGCCCTAATAGATTATCATATGTGAATATAATGCAGTTACAATAATATTACATACATACATAGGTACGTGTCGAATTCATAATCTCCTTTTTTTTAAGTCGATTAAAAAGAGATTTAACACTTAATTTACCCGGATGTTCCATTTATGTCCGTTTTTTGAATTTTCTAAATCGGTTAATAAATTAAGGAGTTAAGAGGTAACAAACATTAAAAAAAAGAAAAAAATACAACAGAATTGACAACCTCCTCCTTTTTTAAGTCGGTTGAAACACCTACTTAGATAGTATTTTATCGTTTTTCAGCTCACTAGAAGGCATAATAATATGCGTTTCATATCTAAAGACCTAAGCAGATTTGTCGAGAAATACTCAAAAATACTCCAAGTTAACCAGTTACTGTAATGGTGCGTCCATGCTACGCGAATCGAGCACGAGCCGAGCCACGAACGAACCTACAACGAGCACGATGCGAATCCCTTTGTTCCTGAAAAAACTGACAATCGCGCTCGTTCGAGACTCACAAGCCCGTCCATACTACGCGAAACGTGCTCGCAGTGTGCTCGTTCGTGGCTCGGCTCGTGCTCGGTTCGCTAAGCAAGAACGCAACATAACATTTTAAATATTGCGTCCTAAAAAAATTATCAAGAGAAATTTATCTTCATAAGCAGAACTTCTCTGATTAGCAGCAACTCAGCTATTATCAATGGTGCCCTCGGATCCCTTCACCCCATTACTGGTGACGTTGGAGCTGTCTGTCACACGCCACAATCATGTAACAGGAACTGTAGTTATTAAATGTAGTCGTATAAGTGCAGCGTCGGGTTTCACGGAATTCGATGGAGTTACCAAAGCTTGTTCATGTTTGAGTTTGAAGAATTTTGTATTATCTATATTTTCATGTTTGTTAATACCTAGTTTGAAGAATTTTGTAGTATCTAACTTTAGGTTTACATTTTCGAAGTTAGTTGTGTCGCGAGTTAGGAAGCGCTCGTGCTGCATGATTACCCGTTCTAAAGCGATGCTACCACCGTCGTGGTCGAGCGGTAAAGCCGTTGGTCCCGGTTATCACTTAATTGTGATAGTCGTTAAGCTATTTGGAGGCCTTCTAGGCGGCTTGAAAACTCCAACAGTAGGTTGACCACTAGCCTACCTCCACCGATACGCAGTGGGCACGCGTGGTGGAGTATCTGCCCAGTCCCTTTCACCCTGATTTGTGAAAGGAGGCCTCTGCTCAGCAGTGGGACTTAGGTTTATTTTTAAAGCTTTTGCCACACTGTTTTTTTTAATGAACCATGTCTTAGATGCCCTGTATGGCCTCTGAGATAAAGGTGTTAATTTTATTTTATTGTCGATATAACTACTATTAAAATCAGAGTGGTATATTCGGATATCCTCCTCGCGGTTACAACCACGTTCCAGTCAGGAATAAACTATATATATCCAATAATCAGCCTGTCCGTTGCAGCGGGAAAGATATCTTCGCATTTATAATGTTAGTAAGGATATCTAATTAAATTTATAAATTGTAAAACTTCATTTATAAGTCTTGTATTAACAATTTACGTGTCAATAAATGCCAGACAAGTTTTTTTTTTAAATACTATTTTGTTAAATGCTGTGTAATAAATATCATGTTAAATAAATAAATAAATAAATACCACTAAGTCGGTAAGCAAGCATACGGCCCGCCTGATGGTAAGCGGTTACCGTAGCCATATGGACGCTTGCAACACAAGAAGCATCGCTTACGCGTTACCGACCTTTCCCCCCTCCCCAATGAGCTCTGTTGACCTTACTCACGCGCAGGAACACAACTTAACGCACATTTTTACACAACATAAAGTTATTTGGCTGCGGTATTCTGCAAGGTGGAGGTACTTCCCCAGTCGAGCTGCTCTTTGAGCGAATAAACGCTTTGCTCTACCTCTCTCAAAAAAACTCGGATTAAATTCGGATAAGACTCATATTAATTATGCTTCAAATTATCTCTCGTTCCTTTAGAAAAGATCGTTTGTATTCTAATATCAATACAAAATATCTATCTCTAATATATTAAAAACCAACAAGTCATCCCTACGTCATTAAGCCGGGTGAAAACTACCCCGTTGAGCACTCGTTAAAAATAAATATTCTACATGGGCCGACACTGTTAATGCACATAAAAAATTAATGCGGCTCACATGAACTGTGAAGTAAAACCCTGTGCATTTTCGATGACAGCAAATACAAACATAACCGCACGTGTGGGATAGCTTTAGTGGTCTATGTTGGGAGATTATGGCGGGACGATTTAATTTGTACAATTATCATGCTTCTAATTCTACAGACACCACAAATTATCATTGTTATACAGCATATTGTTCAAGAATTACCTACTATTACGGTCTAGAAACATTGCATATATGTATCGTAGAATGAGATTCAAAACTCAAGAATAGCTTGTTTTAATCGAAAATAAACCTTATGCCATACAGCTAGGTTCCAAATAAATTGTAAAGCAAGAAAGCTTATACAAGTTTTCAAAAACAGTTCTATATTTTATGATATTAAGGGTCAGCTCACACCGAGACGCGATGTAACGCGACGATGCGCGCTATTTTTAAGATACTTCGAAGCGCGCCATAGCACTTTATGAGTCACAAACTCACTCACTGAAATTACAATGTGTACCTTGTTGTTGTAGTAGAAAAAAGATCTATATTGTATCACTGCCTTAAAAAATGCGCGCCACATCGCGTCGCGTTAGGTATCGGTGTGAGCTGACCCTAAAGTATACAAGAACCAAAAGCGGCATACCTGTAACATTTAAATGTTAATTTGTAGGCTATCAATAAAATCGCTTTCCTCCTATCAATTAAAGCAAAGTAAACCGACAGTCTATTAGTTAGCTGTGTCGTAGCGTATAGATAGATGAATAAACAATATGTAGTGTAAATATGATTTATTTTCGCGTAACACTACCAAGATTCCGAGTAATGTTTTAGATATACAAAATTAGTACATATTCTTTTCAAATGACTTTGTAACGAGAAAGCATATAAATAAATATAATTAATGAAGCCCTCGTGGTATAGCATGATAAGCCGTTCTTAATCGATCAGCAAGTTAAGCTACCGTCGTGGTCGGTATCTGGATGGGTGACCGCCTATTGGTATTTTAAATCGAGCGTTGCCGTGCTTCGGAAGGCACGGAAAGCCGTTGGTCCCGGTTGTCACTAGTCGGCTTGAAAACCCCAACAGTAGGTTGACCACTAGCCTGCCTCCACCGATCCGCAGTGGGCATGCATGGTGGAGTATCTGCCCATTTCCTTTCACCCTGATTTGTGAAAGGAGGCCTGTGCTCAGCAGTGGGACATTATAGGCTAATGATGATGATGATGAAGTTCATTATCACATTGTAAACTAAACATAGCTTGTACTATAGAAAACATATAACTGATAATTACTAGGTACACTATAAAAGTTCTTAAATCTATGGTAATATAACTAGCTGTGCCCCGCAGATTCACCCGCGTTCCCGGGTTTAAAAGTTGCCTTTGTCCTTCTCCATACTATAGGCGTGTCAAATTTCATGATGATCGGGGCGTGAAAGCGTAACAAACTCACATTCATTTATATTAGTTAGGTTATAGGCACAGACAAACAGATATTTCCATGCACACACTTGTTTGTCCTGAGTGGGAATCGAACCCACGATCCGTAGAATATTGAATTAAAATCATAACCAGCATAGTCAATGAGGGTAATTATCATTCGGCGTACCTTGCTAATAATAATATTAAAGTATATTTATTTATTATTTGCTAAATGGTCTTCTGGTGTATGCCACACATCTTTGGAGCGAAGCCATTGAGAGACACGGGGAAGCAATAGTCGTTTCCCTCGATATTTCGAAGGCTTTCCATAAGGTCTGGCACACCAGCCTTCTAAGCAAGCTTCCTTCATATGGAATTCCTGAGGGCCTGTGCGTTTGGACTTCCGATTTCCTGAGTGAACGGTCTATACGAGTGGTCATAGATATAGGAAAATTTTCACCCGTACTTTGTTGACATACCGAAAATACGGACACAGCGTTTTTCATCCTCATTTATAATGCGGACAGCAAGGGAGTGGAACTTGCTTCCGGCGTCTGTGATTCCTGACGCTTACAATCTAGGAACTTTCAAGGCCAGAGTGAATAGGTTTCTTCTGGGTAAGCGTGTTTCATATTAGGCTTCGTCATCGCCCCTTATAGGCCAAAACGGAAGCCCATCGAATTAAAAAAAAAAATATCTAAAATTTTCCCTAGCAACAAAAAAGTGGATTACTGTAACGGTGTAACCTTTACACCCTGTATAAAATTACGATTATAAGTCGATTGACCATAAATTTTACAAGTGAAACAAAATACTGATTGATAGAAAGCCCACCCAAAAAACATTCAGCTAACCCATTCGACTATTGTGGTGCCTGAAAGCAGGATATAGCTTCAAGGCAGAACCTGTGAAGTATTCATTGCCGAGTATTGTTGGTGGTTGGTAAAAAATGCACGCTTGCCTCAGGACTAGAGGCGGGGTGGGGTAGTTCGAGTGCCATCATGAGACTCACGCGAGTGCGGGTCGCGCAGCTATGTGTTCTTGATGTGGCTTACGTAACCAATATTTTTTCAATGCTGATAGCTAGCTAATTGTATTTTTCTCCTTCGTGTCGTAACCCTATCGATATTTTATGAGTTCATCAAGACCACCTATAGATATGGTAATAACAACCTCGTTTTCAAAATATACGGTAGGTACTACTTACTAAAGGTTTTCAATTTAAGAGAGGTAGAGCATAGCGTTTATTCGTTCAAAGAGCAGCTCGACTGGGGAAGTACCTCCACCTTACAGAATACCGCAGCCAAATAACTTTAAGTTGTGTGAAGTTGTGTTCCTGCGCGTGAATAAGGTCACCAGAGCTCATTGGGGAGGGGGTACAGGTCGGTAACGCGTGAGCGATGCTTCGTGTGTTGCAAGCCTCCATATGGCTGCGGTAACCACTTAACATCAGGCGGGCCTTACGCTTGTTTAACGACTAAGTTGTATAAAAAAAAACGTGCATTTAAGCGTGTACCTAATGCAAAGTTATCTATTACCATGTTTTTAAGAAATACATTTTTAGATTAAGTTTCAATATGCCACATCCAGCAAACTAGCTCCGTTTCTCATCTTGCATTAACCATTGAAGCAGCCATTATAGAGGCATTCTCTGGACAATACCCCATATTATAGGTAGTCGTGAAGTTTTATTCACAAGAAAAGTTCATTTAATGGAGCTACAGCTAAGACGCGGTGCAGAAATCCCCGACAGCATTTACAGGTTTATAATGAAGATTGCACATTGTTTGACTTTACGGAGCTGTGTTAAATGTAAATTGCTGTAATTTAACAAGTAACTATTAGCATGGATTAGAGCTAGTGGTATTGACTTATCGATTTAAAATATAACGAATTAAAGCTGTTGTTTACCCTATTGATATTGAAGAATGGCCTCACGGGATGAATGGCCTCACGGGATGAGTGGCGTAATGGGAAGTTGTAAATAGTTGTAATATTAATATACTGTTAGGTTTTACCTTCTACTCCTTTATTATCTTGCTTCCTTTATTGGTATATCGGATCTTTATATTTTTAGTAAAGTAAAGGTAGGTAATTATAATAAAGTACTCCATCATAATTTTCTTATAGTTGCCACAACAATCACGCGCATGCCCTCTACCAGGATTGGCAGGTCATCATCACATGAACCGACTTACTGTAATAATAGAGGCTACCTATATTATTTTTGTGAGTTCCATAATATTTAACCAAAGATGCTAAAGGAACTTTTTTAACGTAATGTTTTTTTTTTCTTTAATTATTTATTTAAGTCGCTCAAGATCCTGAGTTCCCAAACTTTATTTTATCGTAGACCACTTTTAAAATTTTCAGGTTTTGTCCCCCTGCTTTTTCATTTCTACCATATTCCATATTCGTCAATACATTTGAAGATTAGATCTATCTAACGTAGACCCCCGTTGAGTCTCCCGTGGACCCCAACGGGTCCACCTTGACCACTTTGGGAATCACTGCTCTAGATAAACTTCGAATTTATAAGATTTTCCCCTATTTAAGTAGGTATTAATAAAAACTGTTTCAATATAACAGCCAGACACAGTTTATACAAAAATATATTTATTAACAAACAGTTCATTCAAGTTGCATTCTACAAAATGTAAATGTTTTACAAAAAACTTAAACCGACTTCAAAGTACACTAAGAAGTAATCAAATCCTGATCTGATGGCAATGGGACCAAACGGGAAGTGTACCCTTCCAGACAAAAAATAATTTTACAAATTGGTTAATAAATGACGGAGTTACGAGGAAACAAACATTAAAAAAAAATACAACCGAATTGAGAACATCCTCTTTTTTTTTGAAGTCGATTAAAAATGCGTGTACAGTTTAATCTTCATTGATGATTGACATTTTTAAAATAAAACATTATATTATTTTTGAAAGCGTCTAGTCCTTGTATCCATGTTGGGGTTTCCCCCTACGGCCTCCACCTCCCCTTCTAGCCGTCCCTTTCCACACTCACCAGCTCCTACTGGTTGAAGTCTATGATCCAGATACTTATATAGCCTCTTTTGGCTTCGCCTGAAGCTCATACTTCTTATGCACTTGCATAGTTGCCTTTTAACTAAATATTTACATTACTGAGTTCCTTTAACTCGATAACTTAATTCGTGTAATTATTTTCCATCAGCTTCTCTTTTCTATATTCTTATTCTAACGCGCCAACTCAATCTCGTCCTTTTTCCCAAAACAGGCAAAGGCTCGACCCATACAGCCTCTTCAATTGCTGTCATTATTCTCAAAATGCTAACATTCGGCCGTTCTGACTTATGTCGGTCCTCCGACATAAAACTCTTATCTTACTCTATATGGCCTAGAAAAAATAATCGTGGTATTTGTAGCGACATCAATCAGTAACAAAAGAATTACACGCAGATAATTTTCCACATTTGCCATAAAGCTTTCGAAAACCTGGTCGAAGATCTTCATTTTCAAATAGGTCATCCAACCATATTACTCCATAGTATGTTTCGTTCGGCCATCCACCTGTACGAATGTCCTCATTCTAGCTATCGGATTCACTTTACTATAGAAACATAAGTCGTAATCTTCGAATCTCTCCTCTTTCGACTATATCTTCCAAGGTATGACCTTTTTGATTGAAAAGTTCTCTGCTGGAGCTGTTGACGAATTCATTTTACTTTACTGGAGCTATCAGCGAACTTGCGCCTGCATAGCTTTGTATAGTTTCTTGTCTCGACCTTTCGATTGAAGAGTTTGTTACTGGAGCTCCGGCGAGTTCTTTCGCATTCGAAGCTTTTATACTAGTGCTCCGGCGAGTTCTTTCGCCTTCGAAGCTTTTATACTGGAGCTCCGGCGAGTTCTTTCGCCTTCGAAGCTTTTATACTGGAGCCCCGGCGAGTTCTTTCGCCTTCGAAGCTTTTATACTGGAGCCCCGGCGAGTTCTTTCGCCTTCGAAGCTTTTATACTGGAGCCCCGGCGAGTTCTTTCGCCTTCGAAGCTTTTATACTGGAGCCCCGGCGAGTTCTTTCGCCTTCGAAGCTTTTATACTGGAGCCCCGGCGAGTTCTTTCGCCTTCGAAGCTTTTATACTGGAGCTCCGGCGAGTTCTTTCGCCTTCGAAGCTTTTATACTGGTGCTCCGGCGAGTTCTTTCGCCTTCGAAGCTTTTATACTGTAGCCCCGGCGAGTTCTTTCGCCTTCGAAGCTTTTATACTGGAGCCCCGGCGAGTTCTTTCGCCTTCGAAGCTTTTATACTGGAGCCCCGGCGAGTTCTTTCGCCTTCGAAGCTTTTATACTGGAGCCCCGGCGAGTTCTTTCGCCTTCGAAGCTTTTATACTGGAGCCCCGGCGAGTTCTTTCGCCTTCGAAGCTTTTATACTGGAGCCCCGGCGAGTTCTTTCGCCTTCGAAGCTTTTATACTGGAGCCCCGGCGAGTTCTTTCGCCTTCGAAGCTTTTATACTGGAGCCCCGGCGAGTTCTTTCGCCTTCGAAGCTTTTATACTGGAGCCCCGGCGAGTTCTTTCGCCTTCGAAGCTTTTATATTGGAGCCCCGGCGAGTTCTTTCGCCTTCGAAGCTTTTATACTGGAGCCCCGGCGAGTTCTTTCGCCTTCGAAGCTTTTATACTGGAGCCCCGGCGAGTTCTTTCGCCTTCGAAGCTTTTATACTGGAGCCCCGGCGAGTTCATTCGCCTTCGAAGCTTTTATACTGGAGCCCCGGCGAGTTCTTTCGCCTTCGAAGCTTTTATACTGGTCCCCCGGCGAGTTCTTTCGCCTTCGAAGCTTTTATACTGGAGCCCCGGCGAGTTCTTTCGCCTTCGAAGCTTTTCGTCTCAACCTTAAACAAAAGAAATTACAAGAGCAGTATTTGTTTCTAATAACGATTAAATAGATATTATTATTATTATAGATTTGTGAACGTACATCTGACCATAAATTAAAATACAAGATATTGTTTTGTCTCTTTTTTTTTATGACCTTTTCCATTATCATAACCTGGGAAATTCCTAATCAGTATCAGTTGACACCAATCAGATTAAGTTACTCTTTCGCTGACGAACATATATACTACCATATCCTCGCAATATGATCATACGAATACCTTCTCTCAATCATTAGAATCTCTTATATGCCTTTTGACAGTAGTAATGTAAGTAAAACCAAGAGGATAAATAATTACATTATTTTAATTATTCAAGTTACATCACCGCCCGATAATAATAGTCAACCTAACAATTTAACTCATATTAGTACACTCAGAGATCCCCTTGAATTCAGGCTAGCTTAATGTAGATGATGACATAATCACAAAATTTTACTTAAACACTAAGTATGCGCAGGCCTATCCTATTTCATGTTTAGGTACGAACGCGCGCACGGTCTCTAAACGGACAATGCCGGAAGGATGCCACGCGCCCACTTCGATAAACCCGTGCATATTTATCCTATAGGTTTCTGTTTAAATATTTGTCAAGTACTGAAACTTCGTGAACAAACGTATTTGTTCTGTGCTAGTAAGCTAAAATTACGGTAAAAACATACTGAATCGTATTTGTTTATATAGAATAACTAAGATTAAACAACCACTACCGTTTTAAGGCAGGTAAAAAATCAATAAAACGTTATGGCAAAATTAAACCATTTTTATTTTTATGATGAAAAACATAATCTATCTTTTTTTTTTGGAAAATGTATACTCTTATAAAAAAAAGGACTTATTCGACTGGCGATAAGGTAGTAAAGATCCAATATTACAGATAGTTTTATCTTCAATAAAATAGGCTACCCAGTAATAAGCTTCTGCTGACAAGACTCTCTATAAGTGAGATTCAAAGATTTTCATAGGGCATCGTGCCTCCACCCAGATGGCCAGTCCGCCTTACTAAAGCATGACATCCTATATCACTCCGCTTGAGGGGCTCCTGAGCAAATCGCTCTCAGTTCGCACTGCGCACGGCTGTCACCGCGACATACTCGCTGTAACTGATTATATAAAAAAAATTACGACTTGCTTGTTGAAATACTGTCACAACACTTACAAAAACCAAGGAAAAATTAAAAACTAACCTTCCATGTGTAATCATTGCGATTTCATCACTTTTAATTACCTAAACTTATTTTAGAAATATACGTTTCGGTGGTGACAGTTTTTTATTTTTAAATCTTTTCCGGCCATGTTTTATGGTAGGTTGCCACAACATGAAAATTTATTTTCCACATTTTTGTTAAGGATTATTAAAAGATGATATCGAATACCTACTGATTATTTTTAATAATTCTAACCTCCCGATTTGACAGGTATTTTGACCATAGAGGTCAAAATAATGAGAAGACTCCTCATTAAATATTATCTACAGTAATCAATAAAATTAATTTTATTGGTAATACAAGAGCTAACACAGATTACCAACCTAACTACTTATTGTCGAAACATTTGCATGTATTCGTTTATATTAATGTTAAGAAATGCAACATCAAAACGAGAGCTGTATAGAAAACAACTGCAATTGCAGGGGGTCTAATTTTTGATCATAAATATTAAGTACTTATATGATGTAGGATTTATGTTTTGGGTACCCAAGGTATCCCAAATAACTATTTTGAAAGCAATAAGGCATCCACTTTTCCAATTTTAGAACTTTGATAATAAAAACCGTTTTCTCAGAGATTTTTCGCCCCCAAAAATCCCCATATAGTAAATTTCATTGAAATCGTTAGAGCCGTTTTCAAGATATATCAAAACATACAAATATTGTACATTTAATGGTATAGGATATATATTATAAACACATATTGTTCGTATAATAGTACTTATGTACATGAAAAATTTCCGGACCGAAATTTATAAATTCCGCCATTTAGAGGAAAATGTTTTTTTTTTTAACTGCTACCCTATTCAAACTACACAGACTGTCAAATACTGTCAATTCTGGCTTGTTTATTTCATGTTCCCATAGAGGCGACCATCCCTCTGGACGTTTTAAATTCTTTGGTGAGATTTGAATTTAAAATCAGTCATCCCGGTTACCGAAAGTGGTATTTTATTGCAGAAACATATGTACTCTGTTTCCAAGAATGACTTTCATCATGACTAATCTAAATTCGGAACAATTAATTTCTCTTTATTGCTTTGTATTGATTTAGTGGGCCTCTATTTTGTAGGTATTAAACATTTATGTATAAATTTTCATAAATGTGAATTGAAGGTAAAATTTGACATTTATTTCCTTAGATAGGTAATTCCTATAATGATTCACGGTACAGAAACTATAAATTGTACGTACCTATTTAATATCTACCCGCAGCAATACGCCATAAGATAAAAGGCTATGAAAGTATGCAAAAAAACAATTTGGCTGTCTCGACATTCGTCAATTGTCCAATTTTTTTTTTTTTTTTGTAAATCTTTTATGACGACAGGTGCTCATATTTGGTCGTAAAGCTCGATAGTCGTAAGAACCGTTGATATTTTATTATAAACGTATAATAAGAAAGAGCATATAATTTTTCTGAATTCATAAAATTGCGTCTTGTGCACAGAAAGCGGGTAGGTATTTGATATAGTACTTACCCACTACTGGCACGTGTATTTTGTTTCTGAGAATTACAAAATACCCTAAACTCGACACGATTTTGTTTACTTTTGCGATCTTATGACCTTTGACCATTTTACCTACTGTGCCACACATGAATACTGTTACCAACATTGAATTATGTGTAATAATTCAATGGTTACCAAACTATTATTATATAAGTATCTATAATAATATATATATTTTAATAGGTATGGTTGATCTAAACGATATCATCGTAAACAGTTTTAACTGTATTAAATAATAGATATATAATACGTTTCGTCATACTCGACTCTCATAGAAACTTATTTTCGTGAATATAGAGGTAGGTAGGTATACCTACCTAAGGCCCCGTCTTACTGTACAAATTCAGCCTTCCTACGATTTCATTTATGTATATTACCTACATGTTGACCCGAATTTCCTCGTCTATTAATATTTGTCTACTTACGCCACACTTGGAAATAGTTTTCTTTCTAAATGCTTTTGATAGTTATATTATCTTAGATAGGTACCTGTGATAATTAGGTGGGTGTGTCTAATTTCTTTAATTACCATAGAAACTTTCAATTTGTAGAGCAATTTAAAGGCATTACCATGTGAGCAATACATCAGAGTGAACACTACTTAAAATTGATAATACCTAATAGGTTCTTATACTATTCATTATTACAAACCAACTTTTCGAATCAAAATTAAAGTAAACTAAATGCGTCACTATGACGAAATGTCACATTTAACATGAGATCATTCAAGTTCCATATATATGTAATTATTCTCCTCTTGAATAGTGGAACCGTATGGAAGTATATAACATAATTTTATTCATTTAATGAAGTTATAACTCTAAATTATTATTATTATTTTTGACTAATACCTATTTAGTGCTTGGCCAATTAATATGACAATTAGGTATAGTTTGTCTTATTTATAATATACCGTGATCAACATGTTTCTATAATATTGAGCCAAGGTCAGGTCTTATTTTATCAGTGGATATTGCTGTGTGGATTGATCAGTGGGGACCAGACCACTAAAGGGGTCGCCTATTTAAGACTTATAATGTGTACATCAATTTGTACATAAAGCTTTTGGTTTTCCAATAGAAGACAAATCAATAAATACATAAACACGTCTCCTATATTTATTTATTGGAAAGAGCCTTATATGAGTATAAAACATGATTTTGTATGTTTTACTTTATCCCTAAACTTGTTGCTTTAATAATGCATAGGTACTATAGTAACCATTCCTTATTGAATACAAATAAAATAAATTATATGGTTAGAACTTTCTTAGGTTTGTAGGTGACCTTTCTATTTGGTATTTGGTGGTGGTGATCATAATCGCTCGCTAGAAGCGCTCGTGGTGTAGCATGATTAGCCGTTCTTAATCGATCGGCAAAGTTAAGCTACGTCTGTCTTGGTCGGTACCTGGATGGGTGACCGCCTAGTGGTATTTCAAATCGAGCGTTTCCGTGCTTCGGAAGGCACGTAAAAGCCGTTGGTCCCGGTTATCACTTAATTGTGATAGTCGTTAAGCCAGTTGGATGCCTCCTAGGCGGCTTGAAAAATTCCAACAGTAGGTTGGCCACTAGCCTACCTCCACCGATCCGCAGTGGGCACGCGTGGTGGAGTATCTGCCCATTCCCTTTCACCCTGATTTGTGAAAGGAGGCCTGTGCTCAGCAGTGGGACATTATAGGCTGATGATGATGATGATGATCATAATCTTGAAATCAATTTAAACTTCAGACTTATATTTAATGTTAGGTAGGTACTCTTAAAATTTAATATAATTTGCCATTGGTATATTATTTTGTTTTATTATTGTCCAAATTTGTGATGAGCTTAGTTGAATGTATACTAAGTATAACATTTATTTTTATTTATCTTATTGTATGCCTATGCCTAAGAGGCAGGAAATAGTTGAGCCTTAATAGTATATAATATCTGTACCTACCTATGCTTCACAATAAAATACTTTGATTTTGATAACTTATCACTGGTAGTATATCATTGCTTTACTCAAGAGATTTTTGTTGCTACAGGTACTGAATTAAGATTGAGGTTATAAAAAAAGACAAATGTTCTGTACCTACTTGTCCTGTTTGTTATGTATCATTTTGTAGCTATTTACTCTAACGAATACAACTGTATAACTACTTGCTTGAAACATAACTCTTGGAAATATAATAGTATCATAAATTTTATACCTACTATGAATAGGTAGGTATTCAAATAATATTTAAGTTAGTGATTATATTACTTATCTGTTTTCTTTTGGATCATGTGTACCTAATGAAATGTTCTAAGGTACCTATCTATTTAACTTTCTTTTTCTTTTTTTTTTTTTTTAATTTGTCTATATAATAAATAAATAAGTAAAAATAATTATCCTGGGACATTCCTCACACACGGTCATCTGATCCCAAACTAAGCAGAGCCTAACTGTAGGTACCTGTGATAACTATACCCTTTAACACTTTTATAAATAGATTTATAAGATAGTAATGGTTCCATCAGTTGGCTGACCTTTATTTACCTATTTACAGACAAAACAAGATGTTGCTCTGTACATAAATTTTTAATTATGGGACTATGATTAATTCAGTGTAAAAACAGTAGTTGGACCACAAATTAGAAACTTATTAAAGTTAATTTTACCCTGAGTCATTATTATCTTTATTTGATTAACCTCATTACTCAGGCAGGTAAGAAGTTGACTCTCAAACATAGTTCAGTAGGTACCTACTAAGACTGCTTTTCACATTTCCACTTTGATACAATATTATCAAATTGTGCAACTAAATTGGTATTATGAGTGCATTGAGTTGTTAGATGATATCAACTGATAATTATTTTAGTATAATCTGACCTAATCAAATTTCCTAAGAGTGTTTATATTTTAAAAGAAGGCAAACACAATTCCTTCTTGGTAACTGATATTCTTCTATAAGTAGACCATTACCTACTTGATAATTAGAAAATGAATGGCTTATTTTCAAGTGAATTCATTAGTTTAGTCAGCATGCAACAAATAAGTGTATGCAGTTCTAATCTATCTACTGGTACTGATGTTGCTTATATACTATATAATAACTGAATAATCCTCTTTCCGGTTCAGTCGGGTAAAGATAATAAATTAATCAACAATGTAGTCACATATCAACAGTTAATCCATCACTTCTTCCTTTGCTAGGTACCCAGGTATTTCTCTTGTGCTATAGCAACAATGATAGTCATATTATCTAGATACCTAGTGGTATCTTCACGGAAATCAATAGAAAACTTGGTTTATAAGTTATGGATCTGTTTGATTCACCTAATATTTTGACTTGTAAGTAGGTATGAATCTCGGATTTGTATCATTCTCTCCCGATGCTGTATCGGAAGTATGGTGCATACTTAGATTCACTGAATAGTTCAACTTACCTATGAGATATATAATTGTGGGTTTGGCCCGCTTCTGAAATGAAAGCGTCTAGTCCTTGTATCCATGTTGGGGTTTCCCCCTACGGCCTCCACCTCCCCTTCTAGCCGTCCCTTTCCACACTCACCAGCTCCTACTGGTTGAAGTCTATGATCCAGATACTTATATAGCCTCTTTTGGCTTCGCCTGAAGCTCATACTTCTTATGCACTTGCATAGTTGCCTTTTAACTAAATATTTACATTACTGAGTTCCTTTAACTCGATAACTTAATTCGTGTAATTATTTTCCATCAGCTTCTCTTTTCTATATTCTTATTCTAACGCGCCAACTCAATCTCGTCCTTTTTCCCAAAACAGGCAAAGGCTCGACCCATACAGCCTCTTCAATTGCTGTCATTATTCTCAAAATGCTAACATTTTGAACTGGCTTATCGTCATAGTTAATTCTATAAATAATAGAACGGACGGATTCTCATGTCGTGATGAGATAAAGCCGCCAAAGTAGGTACTTTATGAAAAGATACAAACATAAACGAATCGTTGACAGAGTTGAGATAACGATTACAGTCACTTCAATGTTATATTTATCAATGAAGGGTACAGAAATCTATTGGTTAGTTTTAATCTAAATGAGTAATACAAAAACACAAAAACATCTCTGTCAGAAGTGGGATTCGAACCCACGCCCACAGAAGTGGACTGCGACCTGAACGCAGCGCCTTAGACCGCTCGGCCATCCTGACGATAGAAACAGTGTCGAAATTATTGATAACATGATTGTTACTTGTTATTTTTATCCGTGGTTGTCACAACTCACAAGCCGCTATCTCTAGGATGCAGTATAATTATTATGTAGATCATTTACATTCGATCTAAGTAGGTACATACACTTGCTTTTGCCTGCGGTTTTAAATATCGTAGGAATATAGTACGATTCAGAAAATAAAGCTTCATGAATCTACCCCTGATGGCCCAAAAAGAGGTATTTTTTTTGTTTGATGGGGAGGATTTTTCTGAATGTATTGTTTGACACAGAAGTTGGTAAACAAGCTAGCTTATTGTCTTTAGAGAAGACTAGTGTCCTGAAAAAATCTATTTAGTTAATCGTTTAAATTATCAAAAATATTAGACAAGCATTTTTCCTTTTGTCAATTAAACAAAAAAAAACGAAGATGGTGTGTTGCAGGTCCGCATAACCTCACAGTTTGCTAAACGTCACGTTTTTTGATAATATAGGTAACTGTCGGACTATGTTATAATACTTAATTATATTTTTTTTCAACATCCCTATTGATTTTCCAAATCACATCAAACACGAGTTAACTTTGCAATGGCGGTAAACTGACAAAGTTTGTACACTCAAGTTTATTCACGTAACTAAACTAAACGAAACCTTACAAACTACAAATCTAAGATTATCACAAATGGCACGTGCACGCATTGCATACGCTGCGCGGGCGCAATGCAGTTAACGCGCGGAACCACATGGCGGCCGAGATCAAACGGAAGGCCGGACGTGTGCCGGCTCGTCATATTGTCAAACCAGTCATACTGTAAACTGGGTGGAATTTACAATAGATAATATTATATTAATGTTTATCCTTAAAAAAAAGAAAAAGCAAACGGAATGAAGGCGGTCTAGACAAGATTGGTATCGAAAATCGCCATCGTTACTAAACGATCAAATGTTGTAGGTATGGTATTGACATTTCAAATCGAATTATCACGTGATTTTTAAAACAATTTCTTATGTCAGGCCCTTACAAAGGTTGATCGTTTAGAAACGATGGCGATTGTCTTCAGACATCTTGTCTAGGGGGCATGGATTTTCCTATACAGATAGTCCCTGCACTTTTTGTTATATGACTTTACAAAGTAACGGTTATAACCGTCTAGCAAAACCTAGGTTTTAGATATATCTAAAACCTAGGTTTTGCTAGACCTGCTTTAAACCATCTAACGTCACGGGCTATTATTTATACTCTAAACCTGCGAAAATAGCTAACTTTACCACAGAAGAAAACTCTTATAAAATAGAATCGGGTATCTCACCCTCTAGGGTAAAAGTAAATTGACTGGAAATAATCATTATCAGCTTTAATCGCCGCTGTTGAGTACCAACCCCTCAACAAGGGTGATACAGATAATAAACACCAGATAACGATTACTTTTATAAAGTCTTGCGTTTTACCAGAACCGAACCATGATAAGTGATGATAAAAAGGTGGCACAACAGGTTCTCCCGGTGAAGATTCGGAGCAACGGAAAAATCTTAAACATTACAGAAGATCCCAGAAGATTTTAAGAGAGGTAGAGCATGGTGTTTATTCGCTCAAAGAGCAGCTCGACTGGGGAAGTACCTCCACCTTACAGAATACCGCAGCCAAATAAATTTATGTTGTGTAAAGTTGTGTTCCTGCGCGTGAGTAAGGTCGCCAGAGCTCATTGGGGAGGGGGGAAAGGTCGGTAACGTGTGAGCTATGCTTCGTGTGATGCAAGCGTCCATATGGCTACGGTAACCGCTTACCATCAGGCGGGCCGTATGCTTGTTTACCGACTAAGTCGTATAAAAAAAAAACATAGTCAAATAATGTGGTATTGTGTACCTGCTATGAGTAAAGTCGACAGAGCTCCACGAGGAGGTGATGTGCTGGTAGTGTTCAGGGATCAGCGGTGTAGTAACAAATTATGGCACTTTGTACTTTTCGCTGCCGGCACAGCGACTCCTCTCGAATCCACTTCAAACACCTCTTGTGGGTGTGGAGATGTATTTTATGGCCTGCAACGTGAGAGTGATACTCTTAGCGTTGCTAGTCTATGGTAACCACCTACCATCAGGCTGGATGCAAGCTTGTCTACTACTTTCAACATCTCTCTGCCCACTCCCCAATCACTTGGGAGTCAGCGCAATATGATCCTTTCTTACCCATATCATCTTTCACACAATCCATCCATCTCTTCATAACTCTTTTAGTCACGTGGCTTTCATTCCTCCTCATAACATGAGCTGTACTACAATAAACGGTTCCCTCTCAAGTTTTTTTTTTTTTTTGTATTTATTTAAGGTTCACCAGCAGTTGGTACACTAACACATTATGGTTCACGATTATAATAAAATTAACAAGATTAAATGCACAACTTATAAAGGTAAACATAACTTACACTAATATATGATATAATAATAAACATTTATAAGAACTGACATAATACGACTACAAATACACAATCATTATAAGTTATATAAATAAAATAAACAAGACAACAAGATACAGTTATTGCTTCAAATTAATTAGGAGTTATTCTGAGGGCCTAAAGAAAGTGAATCATTAATTTGTCACCGAAGCAATGATACTCCCTGAATACCGGCAGTGAATCTGCATGCACGTCAGTAGCTGAGCTCACATTGTTGTAAATTTTACAAAGTCGCTTTTCATCATCATATCAGCCTATGGATGTCCACTGCTGAACATAGGCCTCCCCCATAGACTTCCACTTCAAACGGTTTTGGGCCGCTTGCAACGTGGTCGCCACTCGAGAACCTTTCTTCCCCAGCGGTTATCGGCTCTTCGAGCGATGTGGCCTGCCCATTGCCACTTCAGCTTACTAACTCTACGAGCTATGTCAAGCTTTTACCTATTTTTAAGTCATACTCTGTTTCTTGCTCTTTTGTTTTTTATGTTTTTAATTTTTTGCTGTTAATAAATCTTTCTTTCTTGTCTGAATAAAAAAAAAACCTCATTTTTTTTTTTTTTTTTTATGCTACTTAGGCAGCAAACAAGCATACGGCCCGCCTGATGGTAAGCGGTTACCGTAGCCTATGGACGCTTGCAACACCAGGGGCGTCACTGGCGCGTTGCCGACCCTGCAGAAATCTCTTCACACCCTTTTTGAAGAACCCCTACTTAAAGATTCAACTCCAATTTCTTCTCAAAAGCTAATAACAACTTATTAGAAATTTTCAGCAAAATGAGATTATTAACTGGCGCCATACACACATGATTTCGCGAATTATTTTTATGCACCACACACGTATGATGCATCAAAGCGTTTGATCACCACATGGTTCCTGTTGGCTGTTGAACAATCGTGATTATTTGCATGTGCAGCTTGTATCGCTTTGTAGGATGCAGGTGGTTTAATCAAAGTTAGATCTTGTGCTTAATTAATTTTGCAATCGATATGTTTGGGAGGTTTAAAGGGTGAGCTTGTCTCAGTAAATTATAACTAGTGTTCTTCAATTTCACAATCAGATAAGTGATAGGTATGAGGTGTACTTCATTGAGAAAGAAATCAAAACAAAAATTAAAACTACAAATAGAATATTTTGGCCTAATAAGTAATAAGACTGGCATTGCAAAGCTGAGCGCCAATAGCAATACTTTCAGCAAAACATGTGCCGATCACAGAAATTGTTGCGAAATAAATAAGGTATACGGTGAGAAATGTCTCTTTCTTTTCTATTACTTGGGGTCGAACTCTCCTTATCTGATTCCCTTACATTCGATTAATTTCATTCAACTGAGGTTGTTTGCTTTGTTGCTTTTAAATCATCCCCTAAAAGCTAGAAAATGGAAACTACTAGTTTCCCTCCGAGATTTTACTGACGTTCCCGAGATTCTCCCACACTTATTATAAAGCTACAGATAGACATGCTATTTAAAAGCAATGAAGACGAGCATGCTCTTCAACATCATCTTGCTTGATATTTAGCATAGGTATTCGATTAGCTAGTCAAGTAATGTCATGAGATGGATTTTTACCCGACTGCCCAGGAAGGAGGGTTATGTTTTTCGAGTGTATGTATGTATGTCTATTGCTTTGGCACGCTCTGCAGCCTAAACGGCTTGATGGATTTAAGCATATGAGGTGTCGTTAGATTCGTCTTAACTGTAGGAGTGTCATAGGGTATATTAGGTTTATATGGCGTCTACGAATAAAAAAAGAGGGGGGGTACTAATAACAAAACTTTCGTTATTATAACAATATGGGTATCAAATGAAAGCAGATAAACAGCCCATTCCATATATGTATATATTATTATAATTGTATGCTACCATTTTGACGTAAACTGCAAAAATCCATGTTTAATGCATGGACAGTGGTAGGTAAGGAGAGCGGTTACCGTACGTAACTCACAGAGTCGCTCATTTACTTACTAATACATACAACTCATTCATTAACAAATCTAAAAAGTCTGAAATAAATTAAATTATTAACAGAAGTCATACCTGGACTGAAATACACATATTTAAATCTAATTTGCACTTTTCTTTCTAATACATCTCAAAGATAAATTAACCGTTTGATAGCAATTCCTTTGAGATGATGTCTAGAGAAGCTTCGAACGCCTGTAAATACAACTTATGTTACGCACACATGCTGAAGACCGGTAGCAACTGTAAAGCAAAATTCGCCAGACTAGCCTATGTACTGCGTAGCACAATTACACATACAACACAAGACTTTCTCCGCTCCTGGTTACAAGTACCTATATTTCATTGTGACACTTCCAAGTTCCAACACTTAACTGATAATAAATCTGGTAACAGTGAGTGCATCTTGCGCTCTCACTGTGAACAGTGGCGACGTTACTCATAAACTGTCTGAAAAGAGCTACTATCAACTAGGAGGTCGGAACATTCCATATTACACATATTCTTGAAGCATTTTTATTCTCTAAAAGATTGTTACTAATGCGGACCATAACGTGGAATGAGCTCCCCATTACGGTTTCCCCTTAGTGCTATGAGATAGGGTTCTTCAAATAGGCCGTCAAATGAGCTTTTCAAGGTCGGCAACAAATTCGCAATTCCTTTGGTGTTTCAAATATCCATAGAAGATGGGATCCACATACATCATCAGGTAATATACCAGCTTGTCAACCTGTTGATATTTCTGGGAATTATCGAGATATCCTTTAGACTCGGTTCAACGACGTGCCATCAGAATTCTTGACGATCCCTAACTCATATGCGGTTTAGAGCCCCTCAGTCTGAGGAGCGACTTTGCCTCTTTATGTGTGTTCTACCGCTTGTACAACGGACGGTGTTCTGAAGAATTGTTTAAGATGATGCCCACGGCTACTTTCTACCATCGCAACTCTCGCCATCGACGGGGAGTCCATCCTCACATATTAAAACCTGAATTGTTTCCTACTGTGCGGGCTCAAAGGAGCTTCCTTCCGCGGACGCTCAGCCTGTGGAATGAGCTCCCCGCCGTGGTTTTCCCAATGGAGTACAGCATGGGGTTCTTTAAAAGGGGTGTGAAGAGATTTCTGCAGGGTTGGCAACGCGCGCGTGATATCCCAGGTGTTGCAAGCGTCCATAGGCTACGTTAACCGCTTACCATCAGGCGGTCCGTATGCTTGTCTGCCACCTAAGTGGTATAAAAAAAAAGTTGCAAAAGAATTCTACTAAAACACCTGCCTTTCACAACAAGAGGTTAACATTATATGTCACATCTCATAACACCGCAGTAGCAGAGTAGCACACAACAGTAGTAGCACTGGTGGCTGGTGTAAATAACATGTGACAGGATTGAGGGTGCAAATGTATGTCTAATTGCCTGAGGACGTGTCGGAACGCAGTTTTGTACGCTCGTAAATGTCGTATGTACAGATAGGGTTGCCACTGAATTCAACATTGTTTCCATCGGCGTACTAGCAAAAGAGGCAAAAAGATACAAAGCTTTACTAAAACAGAATTTCTTAATTTGTGGTGTATTGGAACATTTTTGCAAAATTTAATTTGAATAAAAAGTTTTTTACTACTTAGTGCCTAGGTTTCTCTCCTATCCTTTATCCACTGTTCTTCCCATCTTAATTTACGGTTAACCATTCTGATGTTTGTATTTAGTCAATCGTCAACTTACAATTATTCCGCTGATCGAAAGGTAGCTTACCGACGAATATTCTTCTTGATTTTAATAAATATTCATTCCTCACACACGGTCATCTGATCTCAAACTAAGCAGGGCTGTACTATGGAATCCAGATAACTGATAAACAATTTTTTTGTTTGCAAATTTATTTTATTTATTTATTTATTTATTTATTTATTTAGGTACACCAACAGTTATTACATTACATAGATATTACAAAAACATACATAAAAAAATTGCTAAATGCATAACCAATAATAGGTATACACCACATGCTTATTATTGATGAGTATAACTTAACTAACATTAACAAATTAAAACAAAATACTAAAAACTAAACTTATTATTTAGAAAAATAATTTGGTGAAATAGTAAAAGGTGCACGTTGTGGACGATATGACAAAATACAACAATAAAATACATTTAATTTCTGCAGATAAGTTCACCGGCTATCTTCCGAAAACTTCTTAAAGAATCCGAAAAGATATCGGTGGCGTCACAGCACTCATTAAGCAAACGACAAAGTCTTGGAATCGCAGAATTGGCGCCTAAGTTGGTTCTCCTAAGTGGTGGCACTAAGGGCTTAATATAATTGCGTGGATATCTATGAGGGATTTTAAAGTTGAATCTAGACAAAAGACCCGGGCAATCTATTTTGTTACGAAAAAGCTTGTGCAAAAGAGACAAGTCCAATATATCACGGCGGTTGGAAAGGGACGTCATTTTAAAGTAGTCCAATCTTTGTTCGTAAGATTTAACTCTATTCTTGATTCCCGCGCTAAAACTCAGATGGGAAACAAATCTTTTTTGCACACGTTCAAGTCGTAGTGAGTGTGTTGCATAATGGGGCCGCCACACTGCACTACAATATTCAAGAATACTGCGGACCAGGCCATTGTAGAGCATCACCTTCGTTTCTGCTTTTCTGAAAATTTTAGCATTACGCATAACAAAACCAAGCATTCTTGATGATTTTTTGCATACATTCTCCAGGTGCGGTTGGAATGTAAGCTTAGTGTCAAATAAAACACCCAGATCTCTAACACAGTCAACTTCCTGAAGCGACTTACCATTGATTGTGTAGTGTGAGGCAATTTTATTGTGGTTGCGAGTAAACTTAATATGCACACACTTCTCATAGTTAAGCTGCATACCGTTAACTGAACACCAATGTGCCAATTGATCTAAGTCCATTTGTAACATAGCTGCATCATTTAAGGTGCTTACTACTTTTACAATCTTCAAGTCGTCGGCAAACATAAAAGGAGTTGAATATTTAAATAATTGAGCCAAGTCATTGATAAAAATATTAAAAAGAACTGGGCCCAAATGCGAACCTTGAGGGACCCCAGATGTGATAGGATGATGCGTAGATTCATAACCACCTACAGCAACATAAAAACTACGATTGGTTAAATATGATCCAAGCCACCTCAACATGGGTCCTGTAAAGCCATAAGATTCCAGTTTCCGTAATAGTATTTTATGTGAAACCAAGTCAAATGCTTTCTTAAAGTCAGTATAAACAACATCGGTCTGTTTACGACTGTCCATAGCTTCGATCAAAGTTTCAGAAAATACCAGAAGATTGGTGCAAGTTGAACGACCGGCTATGAATCCATGCTGGTGAGCACTGAGGTACATTTTAAAATATGCCTGAATTTTAGGGGTGACCAGAGATTCCAGAATTTTTGCAAAAGTAGGCAAAATTGATATTGGGCGATAATTTTTAACACTTTGGATGTCATCATTTTTAAAAATCGGTACTACTCGGGCTTTTTTCCAATGGCTTGGAAACACACCCGAAGACAACGATTTATTGAAGATCATTTGAAGTGGAGCTGCAAGATTATCTGCACAATTTCGTATAAAAATTGGTGGAAAGTCATCTGGACCCTTACCTTTTGTTATATCAAGACCTTTCAATTTTCTGAGTACCATCTGATGGTCCACTTGCAAAATTGAAAAGTGATCATTACTAACGAGGATTGAGTTCAGAAAATTCGATACGTGGAAATCACTATTTTGAAGCTGACTACTATCATTGTAAATAGAAACAAATTGTTCAGCAAATAGATTCGATATTTCAGACCCGCCAACAACAACATTGGTGTCTCTGGTCATATTATGTGGATATGTACTTGAGTTTGAGCGTTTACCATTCACAAAAGACCAGAAGAATTTCGAGTTTCCAGCGATTTTATTCTCAACGTGTGTGATATATGCATTGTAACTGTCCTTTGCTATAGCTTGACATCTTTTACTAACCATATCCAGCTCGATCTTATCCAAGGGGTTCTTATATATTTTATAACGGTGACGTAGTTTGTTTTTTTCTTTTAAGATTCTGTTTAGTTGTTTATTTATCCATGGGGGCTTATTACTGTTTTTATAGGGAATAAGAGGCACGAACTTATCTATTATATCTCTTAATAATTTATAAAATAAGTTTAGCATATCATCCACATCATGACAATGAGAAAACAATACACTCCAATCTAGTGATTGCAAATGATTATTAATGGCTTCATATTTAGCTTTAAAAAAATTGTGTCTTTTAACCTCAGGATTAAGTTTAAGATGTACAGTTGAAGGAAAAGATATGGTGACGTTAATTGGTGGGTGATATAAGTCAATATTACTAAGGGCATCGATAGACTCGTCAACATCACAAATCGCTATATTAGTTAGTACCAGATCGAGCACCCTACCTCTATTGTTAATTACATTATTACACTGACGAAGACCGTTTACATTTATAAAATCTACAAGTTGGGTGCCTATTGCAGGAAGAGAGTAGTTAGCAGCAGCAGAGCTGTTAATAATTTGCCAATCAATATATCCCAGATTTAAATCACCAACGATACAACTCTTTATATTAACGCTCTCAAGTACACGGTTACAGTTATCAGTAAAATCACTCATTAACTGGTAGTCAAGAGGAGGTGGTAGATATACTGCACAGATTGCAAGTCTTTGTATAGAGTTACTAGTGGGCAAATCGATAGTTATCCATAGATCTTCTAGCTGACATTCCCATTGTTTCATATGCTTTGAGTTAAACTTCTTTAATATTGCTATCAAAACTCCACCTCCATCTTTTTTCTTTACATTTTTAGTTGATTCTCTATCTCGCCTATAAACCGTATACCGACTATCAAACAACTCGCTGCTATTAATACTGCTATTCAACCAAGTTTCTGTGAGGATTATTAGATCATAACTACTACATGATAAATTTCTGTAAAATAAGTGTGTCTTAGTCTTTAAGCCACGTACATTTTGGTAATACATTTTAATTTGGGACGAGAATTTTAAACGAGAAGAAAATTGCAACATGCATTGAAATCGACAAAGTAAAACTTAAACTAGCTTATCTAAATTGTCCATATTATGAATTACAATAAAGTTCGAGTCATCAGCCTTACGAACAAAGATCCTGCCGTCGCGAACCCATACATATTTATAACCTTTTGCTTTAGCTCGTAGTCTAGTAGCACCATGAAGAGCCTTGTTTGAAGGCGACAGATGTTCGGTTACAAAAATGGGCTTCCTATCACCAGACATTCCAATGCTAGCTGTACACAGTTTGTCCGTAGGCTTCGATTTATTGTATTTTATTGCTGCAGCCAAATATCGGTCCCTAATTATCATTCTCTCAAATTTTACAATGATTGATCTCGGACGACTACTAGATGGATTAGCCTTAGACACGCGCGTACAGCGCTCAATATTTGATTCTGCAACATCACATCCAATAGTCTCACCAAGCTTAGTCACAATTGACAACAAGTTTTCATTGTTGCGTTCCGGCACACATTGGATCTCAATGTTGGTCAATCTAGCCTGTTGTTCAAGTTGGTTAATTCGCAAATTCATGTTAGTGACAGATGACTGGAGGCTCACGTTATCGTCCTGTAATTTTTTTATGTTTTCCCTGTAAAATTTGCATTCCAATTTTAAATCCTCGTATTGCCCGCTGATAAAATTGAGCGACTCCTTGAAACTCTTTAGATCTTCCTTGATGTCCTTTAGCTCAATATTAAATTTATCAGTCAGTGTCTTATTGATTTGAGCAAGAAAGTCATTCATTTCAGCCCTAACAATACTTTGAACGTCATTCTGAGTCGCTGGTGCTCCCGGGCTATGATCTGGTGACTGAGTTAGAGCTGGTCTTTTCTTTTTCGACCTGTGGGAAACATTTGCATGTTCTTGGATGCAATCCGATCGTATATTGCTGATATTTTCACCTTTAGTTAGGGTACCCGGTGCTATCATAATTGGTGACTTAGGAGGGGTACGATTCAGAGGCATTATATAAGCTGCTTCAAATAAAAAAATCCAAAACTTTATTCAAAACAACTAACTTACTGTCTGCGTATAAAGAATCGCTCATGAATTTCTAAACGAAGTTACAGATGTCAAACTGACATTATTGGCGGTAGCTGTCAACACGTCAATGTAAACAACAGCTGATTTATTGAAATTTTGAAGGTGTTTTGGTTTAATTTTCGGGTGCCGAAAATCTAAATTTGTATGTGTGAGTGTAAATTTGAAGTAACGTACTTGTATGCAAAAGCCGCTGGAGGTCGATATTCCAAAAATGTAGTCCGCTCAAGTGAAAATAGTTTGCCTAGACAGTACACGCAGGTTAGAATTGCTTCTTGCCACTACTTTTCAAGGAGATATTGGTGTTTTACGGGATATTTCAGTTATTTCAGTGCAAGCTTCTAAAAACGGATGTTACTCTCAGTTTGACTTTGACAGAATGTGATACATACTTAGTATACATAATTATACCCTCCAGTCCCGGATTCTACAGCTATTAGCACAGCGCTTCCTCGAGCAGCTCTGGCAACCTTACTTACCGCAGGAACACAACACCACATTAAAGCTTACTAAATTTACTTAAAGTGCTAACCCTACTGTACCTGATGGTGTAGGATATACACAGTCATGCACTACAGGGTGCAATGTAAACATACAGCGAAGTATCGCGTGCGCGGCCGCTGTTGGCCGCGGAAGTGAGCTCATAAAACTAAACCGTTAAGATGGCTTACCGATGCCTATGTGCGTGTGGTAGGTATACGCACTGGTCGTGTATAGTGTTGGATTAATATCGGTAGATGTATCAATAGTTACTGTAGAAGTCGATGGGCAAATTCTTTGAGACTCTTTAACGCTCTCCATGATCGGCAAGATTATGTTCACAGATTGTTTTTTTTTTCTTAAATTGTATTTTTATTTACTTTTTCATATTATGGTATTATCCTTTGGGATAGTGGTTTAGACTGTAGACATAATATAATTTTTAATATGTAGAAGCGTATTTTAGAACTTGAGTCCTACCCCCTTATTCATAATGAAGTTATCAAACGTTGATTAGCTAAAATTCCGAAGTCTTTATCTGGCAGGTGACATTTGGTGATCGAAAGAGTGAGACGGGGCACACTATTACACTGATTTAGATAAAAAGCGATTATGAATAAGGGGGCTAGAGAATTACTTAGAGATAAGTTCGAATCCATAAAGATTTGACTTTCGTCACAGTGCCTGCTTATTTTTTATTCATGTTCCGAAAAACATACAAAGCTCGGATCGGGCCAGCTGATGGTAAGCGGTTACTGTAGCCATATGGGCGCTTGCAACACACGGGGCATCACTCACGCGCTGCGCTACCGAAGTCGCCGGTGCGCATTGGGGATGGGGCCCCAATGCGCACCGGCGACTTACTCACGCACAGGAACATAGCATAAAGTTATTTGGCCGAAATGGCTGCGGTATTATGTAAGGTGGAGGCACTTCCCCAGTCGAACTGTTCTTTGATCGAATAAATGCTACGCTCTACCTCTCGTTTTACCTTTATTTTCCTTCTAGAGATTTAAACTCAACAAAGTTACTACCATAAGCGAAACCTGAAAACGAAGTACCTATACTTCTTTCGGGCGTACTTTTCATCATTCTCTTGATCCTCCTTATTTCGGATTTGTGACCTAGAAAGTCTGAATAGAGACTCCGAGAATTAGGCATTTCATGTGAGGATGAAGGTTCCATGCTAACGAGACCATTTTCAACGACTACGCTTCAAGAATGTTTTTTTTTTAATCAAGGACGGATGTGTTGTACTTTTTATTTTTTAAATAAAGTACTAGTTACCCTGGCTGTGCCTACTGTGTAATAATAAACCTAGATAAGATTGTATTTTTTTCACAATTTTTAATAGATTTTACTGTCTTCCATCTATAAAATGGTAATAGGGCACCACTTTGTCGTTTGTTGAACAGTGGTTGAACAAACAGTGCTATTTTTTACATAGAGATAAGATGTATGTACTATGATTAATCTACCAGCAATATTTTATTTGAGTTCATTTTATGATATTAATTTTGACGAAGCGATCGTGTGGAAAATCTCAATTTATATAAGGCTTTATTATCTTCCCATAATGCTTTATTTAAATTGTAACGCCATCTCGCAGAATTCACATTTAGATAGCTTTTGTAGATCTCAAAACATTCCGCTAGATGGCGCTGCAGATGCACCGTTCAACGTCAACTACAGACGTAGTAAGCGCAAGCTCGCACATGCATTAAAGTTGCAGGCTAGTTTTACTAGATGGCAGCACTAGTATTATGTGCTTTCCAGTGGGCAAGTGTAAACACTGTCTTGCCCATTTAGATTATCACACACCAATATTAGGTAGGTACCAAAGACTACAATAGTACCTATACTGGCTGCTGACTACGATTTATAAAATCCTAGCCTACTTATTGAGCTTTTTTAGAATATTATAAGCACCAAAGTAACATTTTAAATTCATACTTAGTAAGTACCTACGTAGTTCTACCTACGCTAAGTACTTCACGAAGGTTTGAAACCTTTTGTTCAAAAATATTTACAAATAAGTAGCTTATTAATTATTGCTTGCAATGTTTTACTGAAAGAAGGAACTCTTACGTTTTTATTAGCATGAGTTTCATTCGCTCGCAATCATTTACTCTATTCTTTTGATAAGCCTACGCAAAAACAGTTCTAATTTAAAATTATCAATTTTATCCGTTTCTCGTTTATCCGCTCCATTTGATTTGTGATCCACTGATTTTTAACAATAAGGACCAATTACTGCATCGTGTGTTCTTGACTTTGCATCAATCAGAGCGCATTGTCTGTGGTTGGGAAATTGGCGGAATACCTACTTAGAGACTAAATTATGCTGTCTGTGGGACCAGCATTTTTTTACATCTATCTTGTCTTTGAAAAGAGTAATTGCTCAGTGTACTGTCGGCTCTTCACTGCAAAAGCAACCTTCCTTACCTACCGTAAAAATCACAAAATGACGGCCAATTAGAATTAAACCAACATCATTTCATTCAAAACAAAGCTCTATCCTACCCAATGCATACACCCAGACAGAAGTCACATCCATAAGACGCCGTAAAGTCATAGTTGCAGCTTATAAATCACTTGTCCCGCTTTATTGTGGCGCAGGCGAGCAAACCCGAGTGCATGCACTGATGGAAGTCATTTCTCTACTAGATACAAAGGGTATTACGGGGTACTAGAGAGATTACTTACTATATATGAAGTAGGTATAGTGTAGTGTTTGTTTTGTAGGTATGTTAGGTGAAATTGAAAATGATGATTAGGTTTAATTGTTTTTGACGAATAACTGAACCAGATCGTTTCTTTTGCAGCCTTACTTTTAATAAACAGGGACCCAAGCTTGCTAAGACAATTGAGTTCCATTGAACTACTTATAATTGTTGTGAAAACGTCAAAAATCATTATAAAAGTAGACAATGCTGATTGGCTCAACGGCAGTGGTGTTCTAATCGGAATGTGTCAGAGAAACGTTTTTGGTATAAAATAGGGTCCTTGGTCAAGTAAATAACTTCACTAAGTTCGAAAATGACAGTAATGTGATAAATTAATATGTGACAACCATAGGTAATAATAACTTAAACGGTGTTTAAGTTTAAAAGCGTTTTTATATGTGTGTGTAAGTATTTATGGGCTTGTGTGTCACCACAATCTCACCATAGAAATGTGACCGAAGGTGGTAAGCACACAAAGCCAAGAACTGGCTATCAAGTGTCCACAAATGGTCACCTTTTCAACATTTATTTAATTCCTACTCTATCTTTTTTTTTTTTTTACACAACTAAGTCGGTAAACAAGCATACGTCCCGCCTGATGGTAAGCGGTTACCGTAGCCATATGGACGCTTGCAACACAAAAAGTATCCCTCACGCGTTACCGACCATTCCCCCCTCCCCTATGAGCTCTGGCGACCTTACTCACGCGCAGGAACACAACTTTACACAACATAAAGTTATTTGGCTGCAGTATTATGTAAGGTGGAGGTACTTCCCCAGTCGAGCTGCTCTTTTAGCGAATATACGCTATGCTCTACCTCTCTCAAAATCTCTTCATTTATCCCTTGTTTGTTTTAAAAACATTCTTATTTCAATCATAACAAGAACTAATATCAAAATAGTATGCATAGATACAACTTCATTACCAGCAATGAACCTCGCGTACCATACATCTTGCGATGCAATCCGTGGATCCGCTGACGTGCGCCTTCATCGATCATACGCTTTATCGACTGATTGCGGCTTGCATCTGTTTCTTGATGAGATGTGAGGGTTTCCCTTGTACGAATAGCTTTTAGGGAGGCTATACCTTCAACATTTATATATGCTTCGAGACAATTTTGAAAATACTTTTGCAGTATAGATCATTTTGTTGCGTCGGAAAGAATTTGATAACTCTCTGAATAAAATCAATGCTGAAAAAAAACACTAGTACTACAACGTATCTTACCACAGTGATTTCCTTACGAAGAACTCCTTCACCGGTTTCCTTACGAAGATCTGCTTCACTCTATCTTATTGTAGGGTTCCATCGAACCATTAAACGGATTCTAATAACACGTAGGTAACATAAGTAGGTCTAATTAACGTAAAACTGGAGAAATGTTATAAATATTATGGGGCGTCTATGCTACGCGAATCGAGCACGAGCCGAGCCACGAACTAACCTACAACGAGCATACAACGAGCACGATGCGAATCCCTTTGTTCGTGAAATAACTGACAGTCGCGCTCGTTTGGGGGCTCGCAATCCCGTCCACGCTACGCAGCGTGCTCGCAGTGTGCTCGTTCGTGGCTCGGCTCGTGCTCGGTTCGCTAAGCATGGACGCTCCATAAATCAGTTCACACTTTTACAGTGTTCAAGAATTTCAATTCTTTAATTTTCATTCTTCATTTTAATCATTTACGTCTTTCGTCCAATTATTTGGAGTCAGCGCAATATTCACGATTTTTCCATTTTTAATAAACTTAATATAAGTAGTCAATAAACAAGCTAGCAAATGGAAACACGTAAAACGATATCTGCCATATGCACAATAGTTCGCATTAAATCTAACTAATAAATTATCGAGACGATATACAGTTCTCGGCAAAGCCAGTTGAATCTACAAACCCTTTAAATTTCTTAAACTCTTACAGTTATAGCTTTAGAGGTGATAATTCAAGAATTTTTAGGCTTTGGGATCGGTAAATATTAGCTGGGTTGTACGTCTATGGAGAAATTTCCACGATCTTTAATATAGGTACATCAAGATGTCGTAACATTTGAATAAATGTCTGCACCTACCATAAATTAAGTCTTTCGGTTTTGTCTGTAGAATATAGGTAATGTTCATATATTATACTGAACAGAACAGGCAAAGTTACTTGGTTTTATAGTTCGTTCTTGTAATACTTTGTTCAGTTTATCATAGTTCTTTATTGTATGAGTTATTGACTGAGGAGCGCGAAGAGTCTCCGTTTCAGCTCAGAGTATATAAATACTACGTACAAGTTTCAGCTTGAAAAATATGCTTTCTTATGTTCAGATGTCCGAAGGATGTCATGTCCGATTGTCGCATTTCTCAACCGATTCTCGTGTTTTTTTTTTGGCAAGTTTGGTAATTATGTGGCCTAATTATGGAGACAGACTGATTACAGATCACAGAGCTACTAGTGAATAAAGGCTTATGTTTAACGAACGACCAAATATAGTAGAAAGTTCCGGTAAAAAAACACTTTATATTGCCAAAAATAGTAAATTATCACCAAAATTAACCACCATTTTAACGTGTAATTAGAACCCAAATTATGAATGCCGCGAGCCAAAGACTTAATCCAAAAATAGTAAATTATCACCAAAATGTACACAAAGCACAACCTTGGATCTAACAAGCGGTATTATCACACTTCTAACCTAACCAACTGTATTTGGAGAGCCCCGAGTCGAGAAATAGCGTAACAATTTCCTCATTAAAATTTGGTGATCATTCACTAAATTTGGTTTCATAGTAAAATTTTAGGTAATAGAGGTTATTGGTCACAAAATTCTTTTTGGTGGTCGTTATATTTTCTGCCGTGTATAAATGGAAGGTCTTGCATTTGCATTGTATCAGTAGGCAGCTTCAGAAAAGTCGAAGCTTAGCAGAAATATTTCCTTCTACATAAATATCATCTTTATTTCCAAACTGTCATCTTCCACATTAATAGTAGGCACGGCAATTTTGATCATCCACCTCAGCTACTTCCGCGATTCACTAAAGTATTGCAATATTTTCACAGTTCCAGAAAATTATCATCAAATGGTTCATGACCTTGAGATTTTCAAAACGGGAGTGAATAGGCTCCTTCTGGATAAACTAGTTTCTCTTCCGCTTCAACATCGGCCTCTAGGGGTAAGTCAGTGGCATTTAATATTGCAAATATCCAGCAATCTTACATCCACGGGTCAAGTAACAGTACCATAAAAAGGGGTCGCAAAAAATGAATAGTCCTTTCCCGATTATTGCAATGTAACTAGATATCACAACGATAATCATTGGAAGTCATTTCCGATGTTTCTTTGGGATTATACGGATTATAGAAAAGATATCCATATCTAGAGAGCAGCTATTGTTTGAAGTATGGCTATTGTCTGGTCAGATGGAGGATGGCTTAACTTAGAAGAATTTAGCGGCGTTATAATCCCCGGTAGAAATCCTTGTTGCTTATTGGGTTACTGACTAATGTTTTGATGTGTAAAACTTTATTTATGTTTGCTTTTGTTGATAAAGAATACAACTTAAGTTAAATTTAACTGTAAATTAGTTATAGATAAAAAAATAATGCTAGAAGTACATATTTTTTATCAACACTTGTATTTCATACATCTAATATACATTATAATTTATAAAATAACAGCCATTCATAATGTTATCTCTAAAATCGGAGACTATTCTTTTCCCTTTGCAAAAGCAACCTGATCATTGCAGAAAACATGTCTGTCCAAAATTACGAGTTAGTATATCATCAAATAACTACTCCCTCCATACTCCCTATACAAAATACATAGGAAAACATTCCCATAATATCCCATTCTTTATTTGAGGAGGCTATGAAATATAATAACTTGGTAACAGCGAGAACTATCCCGCAAAACTATCGCATTGGATATATCTTGTAGACTTGAAATCTGAGCCTTCCCGAAACTGGCTCGCTATAAAAATAAACGAGCACCCTTACAAGGTCGTGGCTAATGTGAAACCGATACATGTACTGTGTTTTCCATCTGTGCTGACACCGTGTCTTATACTTAGGTCTTATCTTATATTGTATGTGAAAGTCAAGTTGGGTGGGTTTGATTTATCTTGACGTTTGCGTGAATTTTGCATTACGTTTAAGTATTAATATTACCAGTTTGAATTCCACTAAAATTACAGTATCTAATTCTAAATCATATAGCCTAAATAAATCGTTAACGGATATCTTCCCATCCATTTATAAAATTACAAACTTAGCTATATATACCTATACAGTCTGTCCATGTTTTAACTCAGCAAACCCAAATTCTCAGCGTTCGGCAAGTTAACACTGTGTAGAGCAAATTTATTTGCGTGTTTGAGCCAGAAAGCCAGCAACAGGCTATTAGTGGCTCTATGTTTTGACAGATGTTCGGGAAGATTGTTATTTTTGTCACGCGGGGTGTAAATTTATGGTTATTTACTTAGCGGCTGACGTTGATGCGTCAATTAGCGAATAATAGGGGATTTTGCCGCTCATCATTGGAGTGGGGACGACTTTGGGAAAAAAGAGGTCCTATTTTTGGCTAAAATTTCTGTTTTATGTAGTCCCATCTCACCGTATTTACATTATCAATATGCCTCAAAAAATATTCTATTATATTTACATGATTTTTGGATCCCTAATCAGTTATTAGTACTTAATTTAGCTTCTATTGCCTTTTGTTTAACAAAGTGTTGGTATAATATGCAAACGTTCTTTTGACATCAGAAAAATAGACAAAAATATTATTTCTAAAACAAAACCAAAAAGTTGATATTTTATTTGAAGTTCTTCAGATGCTGGAGGTTTTTAAAAGTATTTATTTCATTGTTTTTCACGAAACAAATTCAACTTAATTAATTAACTAAATTTAACTTAAATTCGTAATAAATCTGTAACTAATTACCTAACCTACCCACGTTCCTACTATGTGGGGTCCCGTGGAGTGTAGTCACATTAGATAAACAACAGATTTTGTGTTTTACAAAACACACAACTAATAGGTAACTGTAAACTATTTGCCGAGACGAGACGTGAGAAGGATGTACAAACAGACCATTAGTCGTACCGATCGTGACAATGATGCTGGTGACAATGTGAAGTAACTGTAGTGTGATTTATTTAATGAAATATTAAGTTTATTTGATAGTATTATAGAAAATGACGAGAAGGACTTTTAGTTAATGTTATGAAGGAAGAAGTAGGAATTAAGAATTATAATTCCACAGAAACTTTGCTTATCAGTAGATAGACTTCGTTTTAATAAAAATATATGATAAAGAATTTTCAAATAACTCAACCTTTTTGTTTTGACTAAAAGCTTACCATAGGTATTATGGTGCAAACTTGGATAGGAACTGGCTACGCTTACTGTTTAATTAATGTGGTTACATTAGGTTAGTTAGATTCAAAAATGTTGTCATAAATAATCAGATTAAGAATTTATACCTTATTTCATCCCAGGAAAATCGTGATAATGCTCAATACTAATTCTTTTGAATTAGTGCCAAGTGACAGCCCTAAATAAACGGTACAAATTTTGTAACAGTTCTCGGCATGCCTCTTCATTGTTTTCTATAACGACAGTCAGTACCGGTCCTGTCGTGCTTTTGTTCTTTTGTAATCGTCACACGAAATGTCACAACTCATGTTCATAATATTGACCCTTTTGCCTTTTCAAAGGTCAGTATGTTGAAATGTTTTGAAAGTATTTATATTGAAGGGATTGTTGTTAGGTTCATGGCTAGTTGTTTTCAATTGTTTGTCACTAGGAATGCAAATTTTAATATCGCTAGTGAAATTTTCGGAGTTGATATTGCTGTTACAGGAATTTTACATCCTTTGCAAGCACATTGAGTATATTTAATATTTTTATTAGGATCTTTCGGTACTTTCACTGCCCCTCAAATGAAATGTCTGCATTGTCATCCTCATTTTCATCATCAGTTTGTATATCAACACCATTTATCACAAACATCTTTCTATTTTCCAGCAACTTCATTATTAAGCCCATTTAATACCTCATACTGAAGGTAAACTCTCACATTCTCTATGATTCATGTCTTTTTTAGTATCTATATGAAGATATAACAGGATAATAAGTCATCAAGCTCCTTGCAGGTGTTTAGAACGTAATTGGCAAAGGTTATTGGATCTCACACGAAGTTCTATGTCTACGGAATATTAATAAGTGTGGGCAGACTGCCGCGGGCCAGTAGACATCCAAAACCCCATGTGACCTAGTGTCGACTACTATGTGTTTTGGAATCAGTGAGATACGATCGAGTAGAATTTCATTAGAGGCAAATTTGTGATGATGATGTTTAGCACTACTCTCAGCCAGTACAACGACCGACCCATGTCCTATACAACCATTAAAGCATCAACCACCATATAACTAGCTTAGTTTATAATGACTAGTACCTGAATAGTTGTATCGGAATAACCATGGATAAACCAAGGAGTGCGTGGTATATAGGAGTGACGCTCTGTGGTGAGAGAGGACGACCAGCAAACCGTAGCCAGCTGACCACAATGCACCGACTGTTCAGCCTATAGCCTATTAATATTGGGAAGATGAGTATCTTAGAGAAGGTTGAGCGTTGATGTAGGTTATTTTTATTTTTTGTTCCTGTGTTGGATTTGGTTATTTCTTTGTTGTTCATTAGATTGACTTCATCCTTGCATGGGTATAGGTTCTGTGGTTGAGAGGCTCCTGTGTCAATTTCAGCTTTGGTATATGCTTGTATATTTCTTGTTTTTCATTATTATTATAGAGTCAATTTGGTTTCCTCAGGCACAACATTCAGCAAGGGTTTCAGTATAGTAGTCAAAATATTATATGTCATGCGCATTCGAAAACGTCGGATTAAGAAGACGAGTTTGGATCCGAGGCGATGAATCAGTAAAGTATAAACCCATGGTAAGTATCCCGATGCAAGTTGCATCCAAAACTAAGCAAAATTCAACTAGCGAGTCTCCGAGAGACTAATGTGGTTACATGCCTCGTTCCGAACACCCAGAGGACTTGTTGGTTACTTTTACTGTGTACTTGTCTATACAGTTTAGCTATATGCAGTTCGCGGCAATTCTCTTTGCTTGTTTTTTAATCGGTTTTGGGTCGATGATACCGTATTTTTGGTATTTTGTGGAGGATGATTGATTGTGGTATAATGATAGACTGTTGACTTCTAGGCTTGGTTGCATAAATACTTTTGACTAAATCAAAAATATTTCTTTTCACTGTGATTAAGATTTTACTTCAGTTTCAGACCCTTTTAAAGAAGAATGGTGAGGTTGGACCCATGAAATGTAAGTATTAACAAGACACCATTTACGTGGAAGGTTATATTAATTATAATGACAAATACAAGATCTTTTTGAATTGTGCCTATGCGTTTACTGTTGTGTGCTAATTTAATACAAATTCTTTTGTCCAATTCCGCACGTTGGGGACTCCAAGATATGACGCAAGCACCACCTAACATGTAAGACACCTTGCGTTTGCTTGAGCTTTATTACAAAGGTTTAAAGGTCACAAGTATGAAACCCTGCGTAATATTTTTAAAGAAACCGTAAAATCAGTTGCAAAAATAATACATTATTTTTATTTTCCAACCATTCTAGTTACAGACAAAAGTACTAAAGGTATGGAATTTGACCAGGTTATATTTTGCAGCTCCTGAAATAAACTCCAGACGATTATAGACCTTATATCAGATGGTTAAGAGTCTATTCTAGATTGGACATGTGCTCTAGGGTTACCAGTTATTGGACCGCAGTTCGATTGTATGGATATGAATTTTATAACTTTCGGTTGTTGCTGCTCAGAGTGTTGCAAGTTTACATCGCATATCAAATTTCACTGGCAACTTTATAGACATGCTTACAAAAATATTAAACGTACAGTTTATTTTGAGCATGATCTTGCTGATGACGTAATTGTACATATTGTATTGAATTTTAATGCTATTAAATAATGTAACCATAATAAGTTCTTGGTATCTCAAAATTTTCAGTGACCTATAATTGTACAGAGTATGTTGTATAAAGATGAAGATGATGATGAAGCGCTCGTGGTGTAGCATGATTAGCTGTTCTTAATCGATCGGCAAATTTAAGCTACATCTGTCGTGGTGTTATTTTAAATCGAGTGTATCCATGCTTCGGAAGGCACGTAAAGCCGTTGGTCCCGGTTATCACCGTTAACCTAGTTGGATGTCTCCTAGGCGGCTTGAAAAATTCCAACAGTAGGTTGACCACTAGCCTACCTCCACCAATCCACAGCGGGCACGCGTGGTGGAGTATCGCCCACTCCCTTTCACCCTCATTTGTGAAAGGAGGCCTGTGCTCAGCAGTGGGACATTATAGGCTGATGATGATGATGATGATTTGGTAAAACCGGGACTTATCGCTAAGACGCGACATCTACCAGACATACTTTGGAAAGGAACATTCATGTTTCATCTTTTAAGATTTACAGAATAGGTAACCTAATTATTTTTATGAACATTGGTGATTTTTCAACTTGCATTGAAATCTATGATGTACACTGTCATATTTACTCAAAAATACAAAATCCATTCCTTCGTTCCCATACCCAATATTCAGATATCAAATCAGATTGTGTGACAATATGTCAAGATGGGAAGGGAAAAAGTTAGATTTCTTACCGCATAAGCGCAATAAATAAAAGGAGACGGCAAACTTTCAGCCATTTCCAACGTGAGGTTACCGCTGCCTTATTCTGATTAGATAGCATTTGATAGATATCATAGAAACTGTCGAATCGAGACAGTGATCACCAGGGGGCCAAATTCACAAAAATGGTTTTCTTTGAGAGTCGAGTATGATGTAACAAAATGAAAATACCTGATGAAAAAAATACGGTGGACAAAAGACGTTTTTAAGAAAAATGTTAACTGAATAGAATATTAAAAAGTGCTTTTATATTCCCAATAAAAATTTCGTAAGTTACGTCACAAAAAAATCTTTCGCGTCGAAATTCTCCGTATTTCCAGCGATGACAACAATTTTATTTTTAAGAATATATTAGATACAGAATTATATTAGAATGTTAACCGGACACTTATTCAATTTAATGTGTATATTCTGTATAATCTAAAGAAAACCCGTAAATAAATGTCCATTTCATAGAGTTATTCTGACACGATCCCATCACAACGCAACGCACATTGCCATTAAGCAAATGTGTTTTGCCTTCTAAAGTAATATTGATTTCTAACGCTATTGAATTAGTAAACTACTGATAGTTAATTGGAACACAATTATAATCGCAGATTTGAGTACCTGGCATTCGTTTTGTGCAGAAGCATACTTTGCGATTTTCGGTTTGTAGCCTGACGTTTGCAACGCCAGGGGTGTCAATCACGCCTTGTCGCCTGCAAGACTTCACATCCTTCTTGAAGAACCCCACGCTGTACTGCTGCGAAAAGCTAATTCGACAACCTGAGCCGCGATAATTTGTCTCTTAGAGCTAATAGACCTGCTAAGCTTATCATTACGTATTCCGAAAGTCAGATACTACTTTAAAACTTCTCGTAAATAAGGCTCGTCAAATCACCTTAATTTTTATTATAAACTTTACTAGACTCTAACATACAACAGTCGTTCACTTCGTCACGAAATGAAGTGACAGGAAATCTCCAGAATCCACCGTTTTCGTACAATTTGTCGGGGCACGGACGTTCGGGCGCGCTCTCCGCAGGAAATGAGCGTATTTGTCTTACCTGGGACCGTTGTGGCTGCTTTGCCAGCGGTTAGCGGAAGCGTTTACTTATGCTACTCGTGTCCTCTTATTCATAATAAAATTATGAAACGTTGAAAAGCTAAAATTTTGAAGGTATTAATAATTAAGGAGGCTATGTGGCACCGAGTTCCGCGCCTTCTACTCAAAATTTATTCAGTGCCGTTATCTGACACGTGAAATAATATTACTGACCGAAAGAGTGAGACTGAGAACACTTAATACTGATTTAGTTATAAAGCGATTATGAATAAGGGGATTAGTATTTAATTTTGTATTTATAGGCCTGTATTTGACCACAATCTGATCATGGCTGAGCATACAGCATAGGAGGGAACTAAATAGTTCTAAAAACGATGCTATTTGACTACAATGTCACTGGTGGTGTAAGTAAACACACATAAAAGGGAATAAATATTGGCTTTGCAGCTTGTAGCATCGGTAGGTGTTTGGTGACAGTGATAAGCTTGTTTTTTCTTTTAATAAAAAAAGGTGTAACTGCCTCAAACATAAACCCAGATTAAACATTTACGTTTAACTGTGTTACTTTAAACTGACTGTTTGGCGATCCGCGCGGGCGAGCAAAACAAAAGCAATTATTATTTTTTAACCACAAGTCAAGGAATTACACATTTTTCATTTTCATTTTTTACAAATACGGACCTCTCCCGCTGTCAGTTGCACCACACTTCCACCCCAGAGCCACACATTCATAAATTCACTTACCAACATTTATGAATGTTAATAATTAAGGAGGCTATGTGGCACCGAGCGCCGCGCCTTCTACTCAGAATTAATTCAGTGCCGTTATAAAGCCAGCCTTAGTCAGCTTTCAAGACTGGGAGTATCACAGTATGATGCATACTGGTGCTCTAAAATTTTCTGAAATAAATAATACAAGGCGTCTTATTCTAATGGTCTCTATACTCCCAAGAGTGATGTCCAACTCTGTCATCTCTCTCTCATACTTTCTTTCTGTCAGGTACAGATGTAAATCCCCCCACGATGTCTCGACATCTCTTTCTGTTGGAGCATATTCTGCTTCAATAGAAAGGACCATTTTACATAATTTCTGCCCCGCGATTTTAAGTTGTTATTTTTATAAAATATAACATTTTTATTTACAAAAAATATGTACGAAATACAATCTATAGAAAATTGACGCCAAGCTGACGCGTTGGCGGAAAAAGCTCCTCGCCCGCTGGTCTCTGGAGGTCTCGATCAATTTTGATGACAAGGTGCGAGCAAAACGGCGAGCTTCGGACCCCCACGGTCCATGGCACGGCGAAAGGCATAAAAATATAATTGGGTCCAATCGATGCGTATTTTTTGAATTTTGAATTTTCGCACTGGCCGCAGCTGCCCTTGCAGCTTTACAATATATTTAAACTTATATACCTTTTTATTTTTATTATAATTTTTAATATTAGTAGGTTTATTATACATGTCTGCTCTTGTATAAAAAATCTGATCCGTTCTCGAAAATAATCTAATAATTATATACAACGTGTATTGGAAAGGGTATATCCAGGGAAGACAGAAAGAAGGGTATATCTATCCGAAAGGAGTGAAGACTGTATTATTATAAAATTTTCTCTTCCGCGATCTATGCGCCTAGTACCTACCAAAAGAGTGGATTACTGTAATATATATCCCCTGCCGTTAAACGTTTGTATATTAGTTTTCTTTCGGAGCAGTACAGTATGAGGCACGAATGGTGAGCACAGATAGGCAGTAGTGGGGACAAGCTCGCGCATGTATACTTTTGGTCAAATCACAGTAGCCAAATGACACGCAAGAATCCAATAGACGACGAGCATTGACTGACGAACCAACCGTGTGCAGCTTAGCGCTCCCCCCTTCTTCATTCCGTCAAACAGATCGAAAAATTTAACTACTGCCCTTCTACTACTATCAACTAACTGTCAATCTGTGCTCACCATTCGTGCCCCTTACTATACCTAATTTGATTAGCAATATTTAATTTTGAACCTTTGTTTCAGATCCACACCTCGGCTCGTTGGTTCCGAGGCCTCGTACAAACTGAGTCCTTACGAAATGGAGGCCCTCAATGCTGTAAGTATCAAATCAAATACAATATTAACACAAACCTATATCATTAGATCATGTAGATAAATCTATCATCAACATCATCATCAGCCTATATTGTTCCACTGCTGAGCACAGGCCTCCTTTCGCACATCAGGGTGAAAGGAAATGGGTAGATACTCCACCACGCGTGCCCACTGCGGATCGGTCGAGGTAGGCTGGTGGTCAACCTACTGTTGGAGTTTTAAAGCCGCCTAGAAGGCCTCCAACTAGCTTAACGACTATCACAATTAAGTGATAACCGGGACCAACGGCTTCACGTGCCTTCCGAAGCATGGAAACGCTCGATTTGAAATACCACTAGGTGGTTACCAATCCAGGTACCGACCACGACGGTGGTAGCCTAACTTACCGATGGATTAAGAACGGCTTATCATGCTACACTACGAGCGCTTCTATACATCGATATATCTATACTAATATTATAAAGAGGTAAAGTGGATAAGTAATGTTTGGATGTAGGAATCTCCGGAACCGATTCTGAAAATGTTATCCCCGAGTGTTATAGGATGGCCAATTTCCCACCACCGACAATACACTCTGATTGGCTAAGTCAAGGACACATGCGCTCTGATTGGCCAAGTCAAAAACACACGATGCAGTGATATGGTCCTTACTGTTCAAAATCAGTGACATATCACTGTACACATAGTTACACATAGTTTCGGAATTTTCTTGTCCAGTATAAACTCTAAAGTGTAGGTAACCTATCTACCTCTTTACTTATAATATCATTGGCTTCGCCTATGAACTGAATACTACGCCAATCTTCATAGCAAAGATAAGAATTAAGTAAACAAGGCCCATAATAATTGCTAACATTTAAGCCGAGATATAGGATTATATTTGATGCAAAGCAAACATCGTTATCCTACAGGAGTTATTGCGTGACGACAAATAATAATATAATATACCTACGGAGCGCATATTCCTATGCTGAAGGAATTAGTGGTGCTACTAAGTATCATTCAAAGCAATGGCCTTTGGAAATGTCAACTTATCTTGCATCATCATATTAGCCTAAGGATGTCCTCTGCCATAGGCCTCTCCCATTAACTTCCACTTGTAACGGTATTGGCCGCTTGCATCCAACGGAGCCCAGCGACTCTGACCAAATCATCGGTTCACCTGGTGGGAGGTCGTCCCACACGGCGCTTTCCAGTACGTGGTAGCCACTCGAGAACCTCCCTCCCCCATCGGCTATCGGTTCGCCGAGCGATGTGGCCTGCCCATTGCCACTTCAGCTTACTAACTCTACGAGCTATATCGGTAATTTTTGTTACTCCTCCAAATGTCCTCAATTCGGACCCTTGGACACAACATAACTAATAGGAATTTAAGGTACCTATAGGTTCCATTCAACATTCAACCATTCATCAAATACATAATTTGAGAAAAAAAAAAGGAATTCATTGTGTTACTATGTAGACAAGTATGGGTGAGAGTTGTGATGTTTTTCAAAATTCAAAATTCAAAATTCAAAATCATTTATTCAAATAGACCTTCGCAGGCACTTATGAAAAGTCTGACTCTAATACTCTAATACCGGTTCGGAAGGTTGCATTTGCTGAGAAGAGCCGGCAATAAATAATTTATTTAATTTTAATTTATATGTGCTGTAAGTTTTAGAACATGCATGCAGAAATGGATACGAAACCATACATAATGTAGTTGATGCAAATTTTGAATAAAAAATATATTTAAAAAAAATAAGAAAATTAATTTACAAATGTGACATGTGAAAGCCATAGAATTTCCTATATCAAAACGTTATTGAACAGGCAGTAAAGGAGTCCGTACGTCGCAGATGTTATGTAGTCGAATATTTGCTTTATGATATTTGTTATGTAGTCACTGTATGGCTTGTTTGATGTCATTATCTTTGTTTATAGTTATTTTATTAAATACAAGAAATCTTTGATACAAGGCGCACAGATCGCGAAAGAGAAAATTTAATAATAATATTAGCAAGTGACGTGAAAAGTGAATAACCCTCATTGAGCGGTGATACGTAAGTTATGATTTTAATTCAATCAAATATCCTGGGACATTCCTCACACACGGTCATCTGATCCCAAACTAAGCAGAGCTTGTACTGTGGAAACCAGATAACTGATATAATACATATACTACTTCTTTGTTTGTAAATACATACTAAATATACATAATTACACCCGACACAGCATATGCAGACATGTTCATGCACACATATGCATGTCCTGTGTGGGAATCGCACCCACGACCTGCGGCGCAAAAGAAATCTTAACCGAGTCTTAACCAACCGCGCCAGCTGGCCCGTCAACTTGGAAGCCTTGCAAATTATGAGTTTTTGAGTCATTTATCATGAGCTGAAATTTTTAATAGAGAATAGATACACCCTTTTCGTTATAAGTTGTATAAAAGCTCAGTATTACATGAGTCAACTTTCCCTACACAATAAACAGTTAATCTAACGAACATCGAAGCGAGACAACCATTGTTCCACCGTTTCACATGATAATTAACAGTACATCGTTACTGCGACCATCTAAAGAAGACTCCTACATGACTTTTACTTGCTTTAAAAGCTGCTTAGGCCCTTCTAGGCTTCAAGGGATCGCTCGAGGAATATCCATATTTGTAATGGCGCCACACCATACAAGTTAGAGAGTATTGTTGTAAATTAGAAAGGCTGTAATTAAAGTAACTGGATGAGAGAATTATGTAACTTGTCCTTTGTAACATTTGCTTGGGATGTTAGATATAAAGTACTAGCTGTCCCCCGCGGTTTCACCCGCGTTCCCGGGATAGAAAGCCTATGTCCTTCTCCATACCATAGGCTATCTGCATGCCAAGTTTCATGATGATCCGTTGAATAGTTGAAGCGTGAAGGCGTAACAAACAAAAAAACTCACTTTCTCAATTAAAACATTGAGTTAGGATTAGGTTTAATGGAACGACTGTACTAGAGTATGTGCCGTGAGCACGGGTATGTGCAACGGTGCCTTGAAACGAACTGCGCGTTCATAGTTAAAGGGCCTAAATACATAATTATGGCGAATGCCAATTTCTCGTTATTTATCTATACTTTTTCCGAGAACAAATAACAATGAAGTCATATCGTAATTTTTTCTGATAGTAAATCACTAGTGTACTATATAATAAATATAAATAAATATAATGACACTAGAGCAGTGATTATTGTACCATGCAATCTGTAGGTACCGCTGTATGTCCCTCGGTTGTTTTTCTTCATAAATTAATTATTATAAGAATTTGGAACCTTCTAAAAACACAAAAACTTAACATTTTTAACGCCCATATCAGACGTCCAGTGAACAAATTTGACAAATATAATAAAACAAAAGAAAACCGACAGACATAGCTAAAGCCCTTTTTATCATGGTGTTTTGGAGTAGAAAACCGGGGATTACGAAATAGCGATTTCGTCTAATTTAAAAAGGTATAATCGGTCCAAGCTGCAATTGCCTCTATCACCCTCGGGCCGGATAGCTCGGGCACAGCGCGACAGCAATAGATATATTTATTATTTTTCAAATTTCTTGCAGCTGTAGTATTGCATACATCAGGCAATACTGCAATATATGCATCCTTTCCTCTTAACGTAACGCTATCATTATTAATATACTTACTCCATGCTTGGGATTCTGTTTGGTTTGAATATATGAAAACTGAATACAATTCTAGAAACACAGTGACTTGCTAAGCACTTGCTTTGCAAGCATATTGCTGTAAGCGGGAGAGCTCCTCCCAAGGAGGAGAAGGTTCGGTAACGCGTGAGTTATGCGCGTAACCGCTTTCCAGACGAACTATAAGCTTTTTTCCGAGTTAGTTGTGTAAAAAAAGGAAAACACGTTTATTTTTTAATCACTAAACCATGGGCAAGACAGCGCTGAAAAATTACGTATAAAACTACCAGTCTACATTATTTTCATAATAATTCTATGCCAGATGACATCAATGCAAAAACCAGACAACAATTTGTATGGTTTGCCTCCATTACCTCATCAAGACGCTTTTGAGCGCAGGCCTAGCGGAAACTGCGAAGGGATTTGACGAATAATCTGTCAAAACGCCCTTTAAGTTATACTATGAAAACTCGTTGTGAACTCGAATAATATTTTAACTATGAAAGAAGGCTTCTACTCTTCTACGCAAATGTTATATTGCCACCTGCTGTAATATCAAAAGATCTTCCACAAAAAGAAGCCGGAGTCTTCTCAGTTTAAGTGTATTCCGAACCGGTGGTAAATTCATTTGAGTATGATTGTAGGCAATTTAAAGCCGGATTATAATTTCTAGTTTGCTTTTTAATGAATCAATGTGCGAAAGTGATGATGATTAGGTGCCCCAAAGGTAGTTTCTAATTTTGAAATTAGCTTTTCGGTCTTCAACTTATTCCAGAAAGAGCTCCTGAAAGTTATCTAGCTAATTATAACTTATCTGGTACAAACATAAGCTTTAGATCATTCAGCACACTAAAATGTTTTGAGTATCGACTTACCAAGAAAACTTATCAAGAAAAGCCAAGAGAAAGTGAGCGAGTTGCAACAATAGTAGGGCGTTCCATTTGCAAAGGTAGACGTCTGAATAATTTCACGCAATAATCGTTGATTGTGCCCTAATGAGCTGAAAGTTCCACAAATTGCACCATTTGAATGAACCTTTTATAGCGAAATGCAAGAAATCAAATTCGGCTTTTAAAACGTCACTTACCGAGCCAAAAAAGTCTACGCCGAGTAAATTGGGGAATACTAGTTTTTTTCCTTCGATACGATTGGCAAAGATAAGTGCGATAAGTAGCACAAAAGGGGTCTAAGGGCCATCAAATTGGACGTTCGAGGAAGCGCTGCAGTGCTGCCATTGTGGCACGTATGTGGCACTCATGTGGCACTACTACAAAATTGTCATACACTTCTAGAATTACATACTACAGTTGCCGTATCTTTTGGTAGGTATCTTTTTATATGGTGGACGTCTTTTTCTTATACCACTAAGGTGGCAAACAAACATACGACCCGCCAAATGGTAAGCGGTTACCGTAGCTTATGGACATTTGCAACACCACCTCTGGTGTGTCGCTTGCCGACCTGAAAAAAAGCGTTATTTAAAATAAATGCAATACATAGGGTAATAAATGCAATAAATAGTAACATTTTTTTAGAACCTACTAGGTACTGTGTTTTGGATAAACGAAAACTTTAATTAATTCTAATAAAACTATCCAAATTTATAGGAGGCGTAATATCGATTAGTTAATTCAGTGCAGTGTAAAATAAATACTTGCAAAAAATTTCCAAAAACCGCAGAGACTCGTTAATATATTCCATTATTAGAACGCAAACGATATTTCCGTATTAAATGAAATCAAAACATTAACACTGAGGGAGTCTGAGCTGAGGTGAATAAGTTTACAGTCTATTAAACCATGGTGATTGGGGACTGGTTGGTAATTCGTTGGGGAATAAATTTGGCACCAGATTAGCTGGGACTGTAGACTGTGGTAATCTTCATTGTGATAATAAGGCAGTTTGTTTGGTTGTGTTGTCTGTGAGACTGTTAAGCTGTAAGAGATTCCTTTAATAGAGTTGGGTAATGAATGTAAATTTATGAAAAGTGATGACTGTTATTTGTAACAAGTATTGTGTATTATAGCTCTAAATCTGACTGCAGTAACTAAGGTCTTAAAAGAAAAGCTGGATGCAAAAAACAATTTGCTATCAAAGTAACATTAATTTCGTATGAAGCTATGCGAAAAAATTTCTTTTCTTCTAAACGCTGATGAAATTTTGGCAAAAAAATTTATTCCTGATTTGCGCAGGCTTGTTTCTACAGTACGGCCGCCGAGATAATGCGTTTCTGATACCAGTTAATATTGGTAAAATCACGAAAACGGCTGATCGGATTATGATGTGACTTCCACTAAATGCCTAAGAAACTACTGAATCTTTCTATGAACCCATAACAATAAGAGAAGTAGTTTCCGGGAATAGCCCGATATTAACAGGTGCTAGAAACCCATTCTCTCGGCAGACGTGCTGTTTTTGAAATTCCTAAAGGAAACTGCTATAAGCATTAGTATTCATGAATCTTCCTCGAGAAAAAGACCAGATTTGAAATGCGCTGTTCCACTCCTTAAAGTCATCTTCACGCGTCATGTGCGTTTTTTCAAACGTTTCTCATAAAATCGTATGGAAATGTGATGTCGTGTCGTCTACGCATACACTTTCAACTTATGAAGTGTCTGTTGCTTTATGGAATACATTGGGAGGTTCCATATTTCTGAATCTGTATTCAGAAATATGGAACCTCCCAATGTATTCCATAAAGCTTACGTTACGTAAAAATTTACGTTTCTAGTCATACACCTGTGTGTATGACTAGAAACGTAAATTTTTCGCTACACTTCTTTTATTTTAATCTTTTGATTGTACCTCGAACGTCCAATTAGTAAGCACACGTTGGTCCGAAACTCCGTCAACGATATCCCTAGCATCTTCCTCCAGCACCACTCAAGAGCATCTATGTTCCCCTTTTCCAACTCGCGCACCGTCCACGTCTCTGCCCCGTAAAGAAAAATGGGGAATACAAGTGTTCGCACGAGCCTGACTTTGGTGGCTTTGGTAATGTTGCGATTCCTCCACACTTTCCTCAACTTCTCCATCGCAGTTCTGGTTATGGCCATGCGTCGTTTTACTTCATCTACGCAACCGCCGTTGTTTGAGAAACTTTGGTGGAAAGTCTGTTTTTCTGAATCTCCAGAAGGCAAAACCGATTTTGGGGGGATTTTCATCGGCAGGTAGAAGACTTTTCAGAGAGTTATGTTTGCTACTTCTAAGCCGCGGGCTGCAAGTTAGTATCAGATGTATTTTAATCGGCGTTTCAACAAACTTTTTATGGACAATGGCAAATGGCGCCCATCCTAAAAGTTAGATATTCAAACCACCTACAAACTTTAGAAAGGTCAAAACTATAACAATTCCGGTGTCCTATTTTCCTCAAATTCCCACGAGAAAATTACACCATTAACTCGTACTTATGCGACAAAGTAACAACTTGACCGCCTTCCAACCTCTATTAAGGAACACACATTTGACTCCCATTTACCTGTAAAAGTAAAAAAAAAAATATCAAAAGGGAACTCTAATGCATGGCGCAATCTCTAAATCGAGGGGGTGCATAATTTATCATAGGGAGCCACTGGCTTATATTTGAAGCTATTTTTATTATATCACACGTGCCTTGAAGAATGAATTTCAAATGGTGTTGGAAGTTTGTGTAGGGGAATAAATCCTATAGTCTTACCATCGGAACTCACTTAGAAGATGAGATGTCTATCGACTATCTTATTTCAAAGTGGCCAGATAGCTGAACCACAACCATTTTTGAATAGATAATTACACCGAGGCTCAGGACAAACAGACATGTTCATGCACACAAATGTCATCATGAAACCAGGACTTGTAGCGTGATGGTAAAGTGTCTCACCAACTAAGCCAACCAGTCCATCTTATGGGGAGAGAGACATAGTGGTTACAATATTTTTTTATATTAAATTTTTTCATTGAAGTAATAGAGATAAATAATTTTATAAAAAAATCTAAATAAAAGCTCTAAATTTAAAAATAATAATATTAATAACTCTAAATTTTGAAAAAAGGTGCGAGCAGTCCCTTCACTACTTATCTTTTTGGTTTGCGAAGCCAGTCTTTTGAAAATTATTGCTAAACTGAGAGTTTTAATTTATTAAGCGACTCATATTATTTTTAATGTTATTTCCTTGATGATAAAAGATACGCGCCGCACTTCACAGCAAAAAAATGTATTTAAAAACAAATGAAATCCATGTGACTTCATAAAAGCTCGTAGTAAGGGCTAAGGTGTTTTGGGTGTGAGAATCTGGAAAGAAATATGCGCTTTGAATCGACTCGGAGTATGATGTATGAGTTATTACGTTGTAAATATTAAAGTTAGTGCTTTTATTTCATAAAAAGGCTTTGAAGAAATCAAACTAAGTACCTACGTACTTAGTTACTGTAATTTTTGTATAGGGAATAAATTATAAAATTATCTCTCTTTAAATTTCTGCCCGTAAAAAAGAATGTGTCAGGGTTCATGCTCAGACCAAGAAAAAATGAAAGACGGAACGGTCTGTGTTCTTAAGTGACGCAAGTAATAGGAAGCCGGCGGTCTTGTAAATACATGGCCTCACACACACATATAGACCATAGGAAGCCGATCGGTTGTCATTCCGTATTGAGACGTTGACAGTGACAATGAGGCTCGGTACAATTTGTGCCTGCTTGGGCCAGTACTGATTTTACTCACGCACACGTAGGAATTTTTTTGCTTCACTTTCTTATATGGTGACAATCCGTCTTGATTTTTTTATATGTCTATGGGTTCATGTTTGTCCGTTTCTTTATTTGAACTTGCTTGAACTTGTTTAGAAATGTATGGTAGAGACGTCTGGCAAAGGTCGTGGGCTCTAATATTGTATTGAAGTGCTTGAACTTTCAGCGAACTTCAGTATTTCCAGAACTAGTTGTTGTTTTTTATAGTTACAACTATTTTATTATGGGGGGTAACTTTTTCTTTGAAAACCAATGACTTAGACTTTTTTTTATTAAGCAAAAGCAGGAACTTATTTTATTTTATTAATAAAAAGGTACATCAACAGCACATGTACCTATTACACACATTTGTAGCTATTATTATAATTATAACTATTCTGATACATGTATCAATCACAGATGCACACAACATAGACCATGCAAGACAACAGACTAAGTAGATTAAATATTATAAATTAATATTAATATTAACTTAATATTAATAAGAGCGTTTTTCACTGACTTTCGCCTGTTGCTTCGAAAAAATTGGTATGGTTCACGAGTACACCGGATAGTATAGGGTTCTATGGTTAATTTTGATTCGACTCGGTTTACAAAGCTGATCTACTGCTGCATTTAAGAGCCAGTTAGCTACCTTCAATAATTTTTCAGTGTATTTTATGTAAAAAAAAACTTTATGATGTGTGCAGCATAGTTCAACTGTATTTTGTTTATGGCTGATATACACCTGTTAACTTCAGTATACTAAAAATACACAAAAACGGTTCATGCATAACCCTTGTCACCTTGGAAATACAGTCCAAAATTAACCTAACCTTGGAACTGCGTCGTTTGCGACACACTTTATCAATCCCCAAACCTCGGCACATCTATCAATATCGTAAATTTGACTATAACAACGTATTTCTGGTTTACCGGAAACCGGAAGTAGACAGTGCGTGCCTGAGCTCCGGAGGGGAGCAAAAATTAATAAGAGCAAAACGCGATTTTAACGACTTCCAGACAAATTGATGCGGAACGATCATTTGTTATGTTCGAACTTTGCTGGATTATTCTGGAAGGTGGTTACGTTATCGAAGCGATAACGAAAGAGTAGCTTATTCTATATGCTTTTGCAAAAAATATAGATTAATAATAAATTTTCTACTGTATTTAATGTTAGCGCATTGTTTGATAGATTGACAAAATATCGGTCCAGATTCATTGAGAAATTGGTTGTAAATAAATTGAATTATTAAAAGAAACAAAAAACACGACTGCGTAAAACAAAATTTAACTGAAAAGAGACAAACAAGCTCTTTCATCTATAGAATTTTGAATATAACTTGAATTATATAAGGTATTGCAGTAGACAAACCCATAACCAAAGTAAGTTTTTTTTAAATATTTGTTTATCCCCGACGATGTGACATTTTTATTGAGTATCTTGCTTACCTACCAGAATAAGGCTGTTGGTAACATAGTTTGTCAGGCGGTCCCTTCACTACTGTAAACCGGTATTGACGTTCAATACAATATTGCAGACTCCACATCTGGTAACTAGCAAAACAATATAGCAGTTAATCCCAGAGATGTGTAGTCTTATTTATATGGCGTTTACAGTAGATGGTTGGTACCTATTGATATTTTTCATATATATTCTTGTTGCAACTTTAGCTTTTCTGAAATATAGTCAGCATAGGAATAGATAAATAAATATCCTGGGACATTCCTCACAAACGGTCATCTGATCCCAAACTAAGCAGAGCTTGTACTGTGGAATCCATATAGGAAACTGATATAATACATATACTACTTTTTGTTTGTAAATACATACTTAATATACATAACTAGCTTTACCCCGCGACTTCGTCCGCGTAGATTATTTCTTTTTTCTAGATATGAATCATTGTAACAATATAGAGCTTTGTTCATGGCTATAGCCCGCCACTACGTGTGATATTTGTCAAAAGTTCTGGAAGATTGAGAGCTTACATGCGAGCATGCCACATAAAACTGAAACAGTCCTGCCGCAAATAAACTCTAGCAAATTTCGGAGTTCTTCCCTGTGATTTATTAATAGCCATCGCGAAGCAAACCTCGATAAGGAACTGTAATCTTTTAAATTCAAACGGAAGGTGCTTTGGGATCAATGGTATACGCGGCACGAGACTGTTTCTCCTCTGGCAGAACCAGTTAATATTTTGGCCTCAATAACATTGCGGCGGAGAACTGTTGCTTGTAGTCAAGTTCTACAGCACAATTTTGGAGGCCGTATATTTCTAATCAATATGACAGGAGCAGGTACATGCATGAAACGGATTACCCGGCGGATTAAGAGAGTTAAAAAATTGAATAGGATAATTAACCGACTCATCCATATCGACCATGGTGGCAACATTTCATTGATCGCAGCGGGTTGGTCATTTTGGGAGTCATAATAGGTCTCTCGCGCATAACCACTCTATCGGTTTGCGTTCATAGTAACATCAGTCAGTATACATTTCATCTTTACCTAACTTGGTATGTGTACCATCTATTTGTGGAAAGTTTATGTTCCCGATTTGAAGAAGAAGACTTGATGCCCACGGGCTACCTTCTACCATCGTAACTCTCGCCATCGACGGGGAGTCCATACTCATATATTGGAACCGAAATGGTTTCTACTGTGCGGTTTCAAAGGAGTTTTCTAGCGCGTAAACTCAGGCTGTGTAAAGAGCTCCCCGCCATGGCGCCAGGGTGTGAAGATATTTCTGTATGGTCGGCAACGCACGAGTGATACATACGGTGACCGCTTACCATCAGGCCGGCCGTATGCTTGTTTGACACCTTAGTATTAAATTTAAATAATAATAATAATTTAAAAATTACCCGTAGAAGACAGACAGACAGACGGATCGACACGGGCGGAGATCTATCCAAAAGTTCCTCAACCAGACAGCTGAGAATTTTTCTCGTGGCAGACAGACAGATAGATGGCCGGCAGTAGGCTTCTTAATAACATGATACATGTGTACATTATTTTACTTGAATACAAAATTATGTGAATGAACAGCTTAATTACAAAATTTCATCCCCCTTTACGAATTTCAACCCTTGAAGGGTTCAAGGGTTGAAATTCGAAAAACGAAAAGTTGCGTTAGTTTCCATCCATAAGCCGAGATTATAGTGATTTTTACTCCAAAAATAAAGAACTTCAAATACAAAATTTAATCCCCCTTTTCACTAATTAATGGATCAAATTCCAACAACACCAATATTCTTTGCGATAGTTTCAAAAATTTTAATTATATTCCAAGCTTATATAATAAATTTAGTATACTTCCATACACAACTTTATCCCTATTTTACCCCTTCGGGGTCGGAATTATCGAAAACGCTGAGGCACATATAAATTAATTTTCAATCATCAGCCTAAACACAAAATGTGAAGGTCCTAACTTCCAAACTGATGGACTTTCATACAAACTCGCATCCCCTATTTTACCCCCATAGGGGTGTAATATTGAAAAATCCTTCGTTAGTGGATACCTACACTGTATAATTATAAATTTAGTGATGTTTACTATGGAAATGAAAGATTTTCGTATACAACTTCATCCCCCTTTTCCTCCCTTCGGGGGTGGAATTATCACAAACGCTGAGATAACTATACATTAATTTTCAATCGTCAGCCTAAACACAAAATTTGAAGATCCTAACTTCAAAACTGACGGACTTGCATACAAACTGTCATCCCCTATTTTACCCTCTTAAGGGTGGAATTTCCAAAAATCCTTCCTTAGTGGATGCCTCCACTGTATAAGGTATCTGTGTGCAAAATTTCAAATCTCTAGGTCCAGCGGTTTGGGCTGTGCGTTGATATATCAACAATCAGTTTATCATTTTATATATTAAGATTACACCCAGACTCAGGACATACAGACATGTTCATGCACACAAATGCATGTCCTGTGTGGGAATCGAACCCACGACCTGCGGCGCGTCTTAACCAACCATGCCAGCTGGCCCGTCGATATACCTAGAAAGAGCGTCGCCATAATACACGAATATATAAACCAGCCATTTTTTAAGGCTGGTGTACGTGACAGCTACGTTTTACGCTCGCTTTGCGTCATTCTCCTGCTTTTCATAGTGACGTTCATATTGATAGCAGTTGTTGAAATATTCCAATTGAAAGCGGGAGAAAATTTAATACTAAACATTATTTTGCATTTTTTTTTTTTTTTTGATTTAGCTAACAGTTTTTTAGTTATATTTGCGCGTGGGGCGCGTGAACAGCTTCGTCGCTCAATATGGATGTATCATTAATCAAAGCTAAAAAAATGTAACCTTTATGAGTTTCTTGCTGATCCTCCGCTTTGACTTTCGTAGGTGTACTAGGACCCGAATTGAATAATTTTGTTTGGACTTTGATCAGCTTTTCTAGCTAAAATTTTCAATCAACTTTGCAATCAAACCATTTGAAAATATAAATCGTAGGTCCGAGACCGTCATTCGTTTTGAGTCCAACGTCCTGCGGGTCTTTAGTCATTATGTCCCACTTCCCCTTTGAGTATTAAACCAACTTAATACTCAAAACACTTCCCAATGTCCCGCAGGGTAATTCGCTCAATAATTGCTAGATATTTAAAAAATTTAATGAGCGAGATAAACCCTAGTAAAAATCAAATGCTATGAAAGACATTCAAACAGAAAAAACATTTATTTTCATGATAATAACGTGTAAATTCACTTGTGAAATGGCCATGTGCGTACTTTATGAATAAAATTGTAGATACCAATATGTTTGTCCCAATAAATAGTGTCATGTTAGTAGAGTAAACCAAAAGTAACCAATAACCTAGTACATAAACAAAGTACAGTACTTGTACAGGATTTAAACAAACAAAAATCATGTAAAAATTAATAAACTGTAGTTATTTTCGTGCGTTGAAATCTTATCGGCAATGCGGGTAGTTATACACAGGGGACCCTACTAAGGTTTATAAAAATATACACGTCCCATTAGTAAGAATAAAATTAAATGTAGGCTATTTTTTTAATTGTCAGCTTTACACGTCTTCACAGATGGGGTATGGATCTCCCTTAGCGAGGGGTGAAGTGAAGATACAATCAATTATGTGGACAATATAGATTGATAGCCTACACACACATGCCTATGATGTATTATGCTATTCAATGTAACTAAAATAAAAAAAAACGCACTACTTTGCTCTTTTTTTAACCGACGAAAAAACGGAGGAGGTTTACACAAGTTGACGCGTTTTTTTTTTTTTTTATGTATTATCACGTATATCCCAAGCAGCACGCAAGCATATTCTACATCAATAAACCAGCCCATTTAGAACTTAGAGTTCTTTTAGAGACTTACAAGAGTGTAAAGAACAGTTTTAATACTTATAAGAGTGATTTATGAGATATTATACAGCTCTAGCTGTATAAAATTCTTAGTAAGGGATCCGCGTCAGCTTAGAGTTCTTAAACAGAATATCAAAACTCTACTATACAGCGTTAAGAATTTTATAACACTCCAAGCTGGTTTTATCGTTAAAGCTGTATATAGGCTGTATAAAGGGATCCGCGTCAGCTTAGGGTTCTGAAACAGATATTATAACTCTATAATACAGCGTTAAGTGTTTTCTGACACTTCAAACTGGTTTTATCGTTAAAGCTGTATACAGGCTGTATTAAGCATGTGTTCACTTACTTAATACAGCAATAAACGTTCATAACTTACTTAGTACAGCTACTAAGACTTATAACACACTCCAAATATCGTCTAGGCTGTATAGCAAATTGTCGACATTTTTACATTTACAATAACAACATTTAAATTACAATTAAAGGAATATTTGATAATAACTATAGCCGTATCATGGTTATCAGCTTGAATAATGATCTTGTACACTCATATCTATTATTTAAAAATATATTTTTATTCTAACCTTAAAAACAAACACTTATTTACTGTATTTAGTATAATTTCTTTGTTTTGGCTTGATTATTTTGTTGGCGCGTGAATATTTTGACGGAAAACATACACAGGTTCACAATAAATTAAAATTTGCACATTGAATTCATCAATAAACAGCATTAGATATCCATGTCCAAGATTTTATCCTTTCCATTTATTAAATATTATGTCGCCATTCAATATGACATCGTGAATAGTTTTATTTATTTTATTCTCACATAATTCTCTTCGACAACCTATTTAGAACTCTTATTCTTACAAGATACTTATAAGAGGATATCCGTAGAGTATAGGCTGCTCTATACACCTAATAACAGCTCTAATACAGCTTTTATACTTGTCTTTTGTTTATACAGCCTCTATACAGCTCCAATAACGAAATAAGCTGTGTAATGTGGGCCCTTTTTACACTTATAAGGCCTGCATAAGCGCTTATACAGCCTTTTTACAGCCTGAATATTCAGCTTTTAGTATAAGAACGAACTTTAATACAGCCTTTAAACAGCTTGTTATGCTACTTGGGTAACTTTGTACAGAGTAGTCCGATTTTGATAATTATTTTTTTATTGGACGGATGGATGGATTATATCTTGAAGTTGGTCCCATATAAATTTGGATACAAAATACTTACCCTAAAGGTGGGAAAATAGGGGTGATTTATTGTTCACTTACAGATTTTAATGGTGACTAAAAGTAATCAGACATTAAGCATGTAGTAATTAGTAGATTATAGCCACAAAAAAATTATAAAATAAAATCTTTTTAACAAAAAAATTAAACCACCGAATAAACTGAAAAATTCTTTGCTTTTCAGTTTTTTCGGTGGTGTTTTTTTTTTGTTAATCTTATCTAGATCTAGTAAATAATACATCAAATGCTCACATGTACACAGAAGTCCGGAAGCAACCACTGAGCGGATGGTTAAGTCTAAACATTTAAATAACAATAAACTAAAGGTAAATGATGTACGATTGTTGATTGAGTGCGTTGATTTGATTGAAAGTTTATGTTGCAGTCAATGTACAATATCAGCCGATCTCGTGAGTTATTTGTTTGACGTAAGTGCCTTTTAAGATAAATTAACCTTGATTTAGATTGTAATAGCATCCGCCGTGGTTCTGCCGGTGTAGGACCGAGGGATGTAAAATGTTGCCGTGATAAAAGTGGAGGAAGAGGAAATGTAGAGAATTCCTAAGATTTTTCAGGATTTAATTATGTACTAAGTTTTATACAAATTCGATCAGCCACGGAGCTGTTCTCATTCGCAATAATTGGAACCAGGGCAGATATCTCTCAAAATGTATTGAATAGGTTATTTGGCTAAATCCCCCTTAAAGCAAGTTTAGTAAAACCAGTCGGTCAGTCACTTTCTACCATCATATACCAAAAAGAGACGAGGCTATTCTAAAACCTGGGCTTGCTTTAAACCATGTTTTGTAATAAGGCGGTATGAGTCTGACTCACGCACGACGTCTAATTCCTTTGTTTAGGCCATAACGGTAGAAAAATACCTGACCGCGTAACTAAATTTGTTTGTGAAGGAATTTTGATGATTTGGAAAAAAAAAAGATAGTTAGCAGCATCTTTCTATTTTTCCTGGAATATCTATTGTAATTATTTCAGATTTCTGGCTTTCGAGACAAGGCGGGGGAAGGTATTTTTTGTAATTTTTCATTATAATTCAAAAACTACGCAACACTAAAGAAAATAAAACCAGTTTTGGAATGTACAAATGTAGCTCTTTCATATGATAGTTATGATACTCTATTTAAACTTGTAGCCACACTTTGAAACTACGGATTTTCGCCCCTTTTGCAAATAAACTAAAAATATTTAACAAAATTTTTCATTTTTAAGCTTAGGTAAGCAATATTATAATATTCTAAATTTCAAATCAATTGCATCAGGGTTGGATGAAATATACCGCTGTAACAGATGGACAGACGGCCAGACAAACGAAGTGGCACCATAAGGGTTCCTTTGGTTCGAAACCCCAAAAACATCAAAAATACCTATGATATAAAACATATACATAGAAACACATGGAAACAATTTGTTAAGTTTGATCTTTTTAACACCGTCCCGCTCAGAGTTTATCTTTTATAAATACGCGAATCATCAGGGGCCCAAGTCTGCTATTTCAATTGTGTTCCAATGAACTTTCAGTGGTGTCAAAATTGTGCCATAATGACACTATTCTGTTAGTAAATAGACTACCAAAACTGTAAAATGTCACAATTTTGACACCACTGAAAGATCATTGGAACACAATTGAAATAGCAGACTTGGGCCCCAGATGTCTTGTCAATTTCGAGTGTATATAAAAAGCAAGGTATCCAGTTAGTTGACGGCAAGTGTCGGCGGCTTCGTATCGAGCCCTCTTTGTGCCGATGCCGGCCGTAATGACAAGCGCGGTGATGTCGCACACCGCACTTATTAATGTATTGTGCTGATGTACGGCTGCTGGATGTGACTGAACTGTGACAAATATCCAAGCTGTATGTGCCTGACGTCGCCTGGGTGAAATTTCCGACTTTTCCGGTAGATTTTCCATAAAAAATCTTTCATACTAACCTTATAGGAATCAGCCAAATCGGTCGAGCTGGTCTCAAGTGATGCTCTTACATATTATGTGTATATGGCAATTGATTTGTATGTAGATAGATAGATAGATAGACCATTGTTTTCACTAACATTAACCCTTTTTGGTCCCTTTACAAAGTTATTTTTTTACATCAGTTATTTTTGTTTTGTCTTTTCTGTGGAGAGATAGTTGCAGAGACGTCAACCCCTCAAGTTATAAGCGGCCATAAGCTTCGGTGACTGCTTACCATCAGGCGGGCCTCATGCTCCTTAGCTGCCTTAGTGGTATAAAAATAATGTCAGTATTGTCAACAGTACGCTCAGACCATTCCAGAGACTCGACATCGGCAATACACAGAGTCACCTAGACAAATTCACCCTCCTGCATTGTAGCTTTGATCTCAAACGCCGTGTTTTGGTTTTCACTCGCACCCGCCAGGGGGCATTATGGGTATCGATGTCGGTTTCAATTTGAGACCTCTAGACTGGGGATTAATACTAAATATATGTATATGTACAAAAATCTAGATCGTATATATGGCATCGTGAATAGTTTTATTTATTTTATTCTCACATAATTCTCTTCGACAACCTATTTAGAACTCTTATTCTTACAAGATACTTATAAGAAGATATCCGTAGAGTATAGGCTGCTCTATACACCTAATAACAGCTCTAATACAGCTTTTATACTTGTCTTTTGTTTATACAGCCTCTATACAGCTCCAATAACGAAATAAGCTGTGTAATGTGGGCCCTTTTTACACTTATAAGGCCTGCATAAGCGCTTATACAGCCTTTTTACAGCCTGAATATTCAGCTTTTAGTATAAGAACGAACTTTAATACAGCCTTTAAACAGCTTGTTATGCTACTTGGGTGGAGCTTATCGGAGATATATAGGTACTTTTTTAGGGTTCCGTACACGAAGGGTGCCAAACGGTCTTGTTATTGTATTGGCCGCTGTCTGTCCGTTCGTCCATCCGTCAGTGGGCTATATCTCATGAACGGTAATATATAGACAGCTGAAATTTTCAGATAATACGTATTTCTATTACCGCTATAACAACAACAAATAATAAAAATAAAAATACAAAGGGGAAGCCCATACCAGAAACGTATTTTTTTTGGTGTTTTGTTTTCATAGCACAAGAGTCCGACATGCACCTGGCCGGTTCTAATATACCTTAGTTAGCAGACATTGAGAAGTCTGACTCATTAGAGTCAGACTTCTCAATGTCTTATGTTGCATATGCTGAGAAGAGCCGGGAGTAAACTTCTCTTTTGAAAACAAGCTTATATAATATATTTTTCGGTGAAATATTTTTATATTCGAGGGTGGTTCCAGCCAGGCGGGTACTACGGGTACTAGACAACGCTGTAGAGTAAACTTCGTTGTGCTAATCCAAACTTGAATTGCTTTTTTTTCCAAATAATTCTCACAGGTTTTAATGAAAAGTCCTCCTCGTAAACGTAAACCAGGACGTTTACCTAAATAAAAAGTACATTAATATAATTTATCAGGCATATTTCTCCTATTCCCCCAGCCTTAGTAACGGTGATGATCATTTCCTAAACCACTCACGGCATTCCGCTCAGCTGAACCGCGCATGCGTCACTGGTTTTATGATATCTATCTTGTTTTTTAAGCATCGGTAGTTTCATCCCCCTCTCCCGTATAATAATATAAAATACTTATAATAAAATCGTGACGAATTCGTGGTTGTGAAATGTATTTTGGGAACTCGCAATTCTAATGGAAGTTTCCGTAATATTTATAGTAGGTCTCATTTCATCTCACAAATATGTCAGATTGAATGATTAGATATTCGAATGTTTGTTACCCGATAGAGTTGCAAAACAGCTTAACGATTTGGATAAAATTTGGTAAGGTTAGATAGAATATACTATGATTTTACGACATATGATGCTTTTCATCCCGGAAAAAACATTAGAACCCTAAGGTACCCAGTTCAAATGTGCTATTTACCTTAACATATGAATATAAGAGAATAAGTTTTAGTCAGCAATTTTTCCCTCTATTATTACAAAAAAAAACTTCTCGATCTTAATCAAATAATAAATTCTTCAAATAAGAAATAATTTTCATCGCAAAAGCATTTTTCGAAATCCCTTAAAAACCCGTAAATATAATCGCTAGTACCTTCAAAGTACGAGTAACCATAGAGACATGCCATAACATCTCTATTACGTGTTACGTCGGAATCCTCCCCTACAGCCTTCAACGGAGATGAGTGTAAATGTTTTTTATTTGATTTCGCATCCAATTTGCTCCCGCGCGCCAGAAGCGGCTCGACCACGCGATATGAAGGGAATTACTCTGCATTATGGTATACGTCTGTAATTTTGGATTGCGGAATTGATAAAAATAGACGAGTGTGGTCTAAGCGGGATTTAACAGAAGAAGACGCGACATATTTTTTTTTTTTTTTTTTTTTTTTTTTTATACCACTTAGTTGGCAAACAAGCATACGGCCCGCCTGATGGTAAGCGGTTACCGTAGCCTATGGACGCTTGCAACACCAGGGGTATCACGCGCGCGTTGCCGACCCTGCAGAAATCTCTTCACACCCCTTTTGAAGATATATTCTTTCCGAGAAGATTCATACTCGAAAAGATGTTTTTATAAGTCACAAAACTGAATTTCCATGCCATGTTTGCAAAATCACATTTCATCATCAGCCTATAATGTCCCACTGCTGAGCACAGGCCTCCTTTCACAAATGAGGGTGAAAGGGAATGGGCGATACTCCACCACGCGTACCCACTGCCGATTGGTTGAGGTAGGCTAAGTACCCAGTTCTCGGTCAACCTACTGTTGGAATTTTTCAAGCCGCCTAGGAGGCATCCAACCAGCTTAACGACTATCACAATTAAGTGATTACCGGGACCAACGGATTTACGCGCCTTCCGAAGCACGGAAACGCTCGATTTGAAATACCGCTAGGCGGTCACCCATGCAGGTACCGACCACGACAGACGTAGCTAAACTTTGCCAATCGATTAAGAACGGCTAATCATGCGACACCACGATGCTAAATCACATTTGCTTACTGTTTATTTGATAGAAAATCAAGGGCATAAGGATCAAAATCTTTTACCACCTTCTACATTATCACCAAGCATCCATAATTGGGGTCTCAGGTGCGACCACGACACCAATAAGAAGCTGCGAATAGCAACGCATTGTTCGCGAGACGCATATGTGTACGACTGTGTTGACTAATTTATACAACTGAAGCGTACGAGGGTGGTTATCTGTGTATTTTTTATTAAGGGCTGATTTTTCAATGCCAGATAAACGCTATCAAGAGAAATAGCTTAAGCGAGGTGCATCTAACTTTTGAAAAATTGGGCCTTACCCCTTTGGTTCGCGTTAAAAAATATATTCTTGCTGAGTTTCATGCCGGGAGTCTTCTCAGTTTAAATGTATTACGAACCGGTGGTAAAATCAATTATAACGTTCGTAAGTGCCTTATTAGGGCCTATATTGAATAAACAATTTTAGATTTATTTTTATTTTGAATGGGACCCGTGAAAACATGGAATTCCACGAACTGAGAGGCAACTGATTACAGAAGCGTACACTTTAAAAGATGTTAAGCAGACTCTTCTTGTCATAGTTCTATTGAATATTGAAGAAAATAATCAGAGTGGTAAAGGCTAAGCCGTTTGGTCAATTTACTATCCAGGAACACAATTTTTTATGATATTCGGTGTTTTAGACTGAAAGTTAAGTTCAACAAATAATAGATACAAAATAGGCTATGTTTTAGTCAGCGAATTACAAAATGATTTTTCAGAGTTTTATTTCCAAGAACAGTATAATTTCTGTATACCAATTATAACGGTGGTGGTGTTCCAATGATACCATAATTTTAGTATCTCTGATTGCAGTGAATTAAAAAGGTAAGAGAAAGAGCATGTTATCCAAATGTAAGCCGTTCGCGAGATAACAACTGTTCCTCGAAATAAAACGTTATTATAAGTGAAAGTAACGGCACTCGACGGTAATAACTTGATTGATTGGCAAAGATAAGACAGTTGTTGATTGCGAATATACTTGCTTTAATAAGTATGCGATGTTATCAATTTAAAAGAGATATCGGTGGAATTGTGTCAAAATATGAAGTTGCTTAAGAATGGCACGCAAGCAATAATAAGTGGTCATAATTCACAGATATGAAAGTAAATATGAAACCAGAACTGTTTCGAACTGTGCGGGCTAAAAGGAGTTTTCACCCGCGGACGCTCGGGCTGTGGAACGAGCTCCCCGCCGTGGTTTTCCCAATGGAGTACAGCATGGGGTTCTTCAAAAAGGGCGTGAAGAGGTTTCTTCAGGGTCGGCAACGCGCGAGTGATACCCCCGCTGTTGCAAGCGTCCATAGGCTACGGTAACTGCTTGCCATCAGGCGGGCCGTATGCTTGTTTGCCACCTCAGTGGTATAAAAAAAAAAGTTATTAAATTTGAAGAATCAGTTGTATACTACAATCTACGTAATTAGATATACATTGACGAAAAAGAAGCGCTCGTGGTGTAGTGTAGTATACCTGGATGATAGTGACCGCCTAGTGGTATTTCAGATCGAGCGTTTCCGTGCTTCAGAAGGCACGTAAGCCGTTGGTCCCGGTTATCACTTAATTGTGATTGTTGTTAAGCTAGTTGGAGGCCTCCGAGGCGGCTTGAAAACTCTAACAGTAGGTTGAACACTAGCCTACCTCCACCGATCCGCAGTAGGCACGCGTAGTGGAGTATCTGCCCATTCCCTTTCACCCTCATTTGTGAAAGGAGGCCTCAGCAGTGGGGCATTATAGGATGATTATGATGATGATGATGATTACGAAAAAGGTCCTACAAGAGATCTTCATCATCCGCCTATAATGTCTAAGAGTAATGTAAAAGAGATCTTAAATGGCATTTATTCTATACCTATCAATATTCCTATAGAAGCAAATGATTTTATTCATGGTTTATTTATATCATCTTCATCAATTCCAATAAGACCAAAACAACAATTTAATGAAGTAACTTTCAAACTAGCTAGTAAAACTCGTGTAATTACATAATCCGCAGTTTTGAATACAAAAAATTACAAAACACACTTGTGCCTACTGCAAATTACATAGAGTGTGCAAAGTGGCGCAAACCCATCCTTTAATGATCGCGGCGAAACTTCAAATGCGTGATCACTATAGCTGGTGCTAGATATATGCAGTTTCATAGGAAGGGCCTATTGAGGGAGGCATCAAAAGCAATGTTTCAGAGGATTACGTGCAAATTGAAAACGTGCTCCAAAAGGCATTACTGTTACATCAATTAATCCAAAACCTGTTTTGTAATATTTAGGATGCTGTCACTGATATATGTCATGTCTCTTTCTTGTAATATTCTTGGCTGTATAGCATATTTTGGATTATGGTAATACAGTACCGCTTTCCGCACAAGTAATTTAATCCCTAGACTTGCGGTTAAAAAATAACAATTGATTTCTATTGTTTTCCTCGCCCGCGCGGATCGCCAAACAGTCAAAGGTTTTAGTAATTGTTATTGATGAGCTAATTCCTTCAATTGTGTTTAAACCTTCCAGCCGGCATTAGATATTAATTATCATTCTCCAGTCTTTTTTTTTCAAGTTGTTTGTTTTTCTTGTTTTCACCACCATTCCATGACTCGGTTGTATGATACTTTGTTTGTCTGTCTACCTGTCTCAAATCGGAAGTCTCTTCGCCAAGTCGGTGGCACATGAGAGCCAGTTCTTTATTGACATTGTGTTTACCATCTTCGGCCTCATCATCTCTCACCATGAGAATATAGACAAAGGCTTCTATATGGTAAATCCTAGCTTCATCAGATCAGTTGAAACAAAGCCTTGAGGAAGAAAAGAAACCCTCGAAAAATGCATAACCATCATTAGTTTTGTTTACCATTGTTTCCGTATGTAGAGTTCCGTGGTGTCGCGATCGGACAGTGACGTAGCGACCCCGGTCCCCCGTGTGACAGGTGCGAGCGATTATGACGGTAGTCAGGGAAAAATGTGGCATGAATAGCCGTCCGTAGTAAGGGATATGGAGGATGCGCCAGTTTTCATAGACTTTCCATTACTTTTAACAGGTATAAAGCTTTTTCTCAAAAAAATCTTTACTTTTAATTCAGGACAGATAAATTGGTGATTGATTTGTGTGTTTTTTATCACAGAACTTTTGGAATCCGTTTTGAAGCAAGAATTTGCTTATGTTAAGACATGAGGATTTATCTTCCATATACAATTGTTAAGATAAATACTTCATCATACAATACACAAAAATAAGCCTTATCCTCATTAACACCATGATAAACAAACAAAAAGCTCCAGAACAAAAAAAAACATAAAATAAAAATTGTTTTCATTACCGGTCATTTTGACTACACGGCAGCTTTTATATTCGACAAATTTGTTAACGTTAGCGTGCGTAACGTAACGTAATGTCGGCAAATGGATGAATGCATCAAATTGACCGGCACGTCGCCGTCGAGTCGACGAAGCGGTCAATTATAATTGATAAATCTCTCCCGTATCCCCCTATTCGTTTGTTTGGATTCACCCTTGGTCCAAGAATGGACCCTCTTTAAGTTATTGGTTATAAGCTAAATTCTTAGCGTTTAAATAAAAAAAAAAGTCATCGTTTGAGTCACACTATAATTCTTTTTGTCAGTTTGCTACATTTCTGGAATCAAAAAGGGTCTGAAGAGATTTCTTCAGGGTCGGCAACGAGCGAGTGATACCCCTGGTGTTGCTAGCGTCCATAGGCTACGGTAACTGTTTAGCATCAGGCCGTCCGTAAGCTAGTTTGCCACCTTAGTTGTATAAAAAAAAAAGTGTTTTTTTGGTGTATGAAGTATGAAAAGACCTGAAAAGACTATCAATATATTATTCCTTTCAAGTAAAGTTATGTTTGGCTATTTTAAAACGTTTTGGTTCAAATTTCGTTATAGGTGACAGCAAATCGATACAATGCACAGAAGTACCTTGGACTGCCACCAGCGCTCGTTGAGTTTCCTTTCACCTTGTGATCGTTCTTGGATCTTTACTTATACTTCTTGGGTTGAAGGAGAAAAGGCGCAAGCATCATGATCCGTGTACACAGATGAATTTGAACGCGTGAGGGATACTCCGGGTGTTGCAATCGTCCCTTGTGATTCAACACCCATGGCATCACAAGCGTTTATAAGGCCACAGTAACTGTTTTCCACCAGGCGGGTCATATGCTTGTTTGCCGACTACATATGTCATAAAAAAGAACCGGTCCCCGACTAAAAAGTACAAACGCTGCAAAAGTTCTCTGCATGTAAGCAACTACAGACAATCACAGCATAGACAATTCGCCATCAACGGTCCAATTATTCCCGTAATCCGAAGGCCTCTTTAAAAGCAATTAATATTCCATTGATCCACCCCTGCGCTGGGGTCTGGACACCCGCAGTAATCTACGCCATGATATTTGGGAGCCCACACTCAGGTGAGCGTAATTGCCCTTTATTTTTGGTAATCATTCATACGTCAATACGGATGTTATTGGCTGTGCTAATGTCAACGTTTCGCACGTAGACGTATATGTCTTCATTGTTGGTTGGTTGGCTGCTTCAATGGTGTTTTATTCTATGGTTCTTTTTAGGGTTGTCTGTTCGTCTATCGATATATCGTCGAAGTGGCAGCAACCACTGATGCTATTGATTTGAAATTTGGAATAGAAGTTATAAATATTGTTGACATGATCTTATTTAAAAATATATGTATTTTGCAAAGAGGGCCGTATTGGGGACCGTAATTTCAATTTGTGTACAAGTTTAAATGGTGTGTCATATGAAAGTGCGTCAATTGTACTTCAAAACAGGTTTTATTTTCTTTTATGTTGCGTATTTTTTGACTTATGATGAAACATGCCAAAAAAATACCATCCCCCCTTTATCACCGAATTTCGCAAAGCCAAAAATCTGAAATAATTACAGTACCTAGATAGGCATTGATATAAATATTACATGAAAAATAGAAAAATAACTAACTAGCACAGTTTTTTCAAAATAAATATTCCTCCGCAACTTTTTACAAGCTTTTATTCAACTTGCAATGTATGTATGTATGTTTGTTCTTTCGGGTGGAATCTTGCAAGTCGAATTTCATTTCATTTCTATATTGGAAGACAATGCAAGTACAGTCAACAACAAGTACAGTCACCAAAAAAAGCTTGTATAAAAAATTTTTTTTTTACAAAAAACTTATCTTCTTCTACAGTTATGGTATGACTCAATCAAAACCAAGAAATTCACGAGTCAGACTCAATCTCTCAAACTTGGATGATTTAAATTTTCTATTGTATCTATTTTACCAAAGAGATACTCTATAGGTAGACGGACAAAAAATAAGATTTTCATCAGATTTCCAGGTTCACCTACAATTTTATTACAAATACTAATGATGTCAAACAAGGTTAAACCAGCGGGGTTTAGAATTGCGTTACGGACTCGTTACATGCCAAATAAATTCGACCTCCTAGATACCTTACCATCGAACCTCGCACGAAAGTCGAAAAAGCAAGAGCCAAATCACTACACGGTGAGTTTTTGGTTACACATTCATACAATCCACAAAATACTTACATCTTTAGTGGATCGAATATCCGCGTGCGACAAATAAACAAAAGATAAATAAATGAAATCGGTAAAGTATAAAATAAATATGAAGAGGTGGGCAGTTCTCGGAACTGAAACTTTGTTTACGCATACGGCCCGCCTGATAGTAAGCAGTTACCGTAGCCTATGGACGCTTGCAACACCAGTGGTATCATTCGCGCGTTGTCGACCCTAAAACACTTTTATCACTACCTACTTAAACAATTATAATTTGTGCCTAAATGCTCACTCTCCTTTCCTATATTTATATCTCCTATCCTATTAATATTTAGGTAATCCGAGATTGAATTTCGGAATTGAATGTCCTGGGTGGGAATCAAACCCTTATCCTGCGGCGTGATGTGTGGATACTTAACCAACCACGCAAACTTTAAAATTTTATTAACTAACTACCTACGTAATTATTTTGAATTTTATCGAAAGACACCTAACTCAAATCACATAGTAGGGACGATCACCCTTTCCAATAGAATTGGTGCAAGTGTTGAGGGTGTGTGTACACTGCACTCGTCCAGACACACCGGACACACCCCGGACGCCCCGGACACCCGGGGCGGACAATATCACGTTCATACTTCATTGTTCACGGTACACTTGTGATTGTTATCGTAATAGTATCAATTGCACCATTGAATGTTATTTCAGCGGTTTGTATGGAACCAGCTGTGTTTGTTTAAATCGAAGATAAAGTTTATTAGTGCAGCGTTATTTATATATATATATATTATACTGGGTGGAGATTTCGAGATGGCATATTTTCGAAACCTACGTTGGATTAGTCATGCTGAACAACTTTTACTATGGAAGCAACATTTAATTCTCATTTTTTTTTTACTTTTCATACATTATGATCGTGCTAGGTTGGTATTTTGTAAGAAAAATTAGAATTCGCTATTGGTCCCATCGTAAACTTTGTTTAGCATGACTAACCCAACATAGGTTTCTAAAATATGCCTAAACGCTATGCTCTACTTCTCGTAATTCTCTTCTATAAGATTAAAAAAAACACATTTCTATCTACAAGGAATTATACTAACTTTAATTCTCACGGCTCTCAACGACAAGCACTTTTTATACTTCTAAACTATTTATCCAGACTCCAAAACTAACATCCAATACGGGGGGTCCAGATTAAGATGTCGACATATAATTTTTCAATTTCTCCCAGTTAAAACGCGTTTAGGAGATTGATTAATAAATCTCCTATAGTTAGGGGAGGTTATCGAGTTAGCGTTCCCTAAGACGCACCCTCGCTTCTCAGAACTGAATGATCTCAGCCTGTGATGATACATAAACAGGATATGCATTAATATAAACAGTTTGTCAGAGTATTTTGCATCTTTGCTATCGATCATCATTTGGTAATATACTATACTATTATAGTAAAGCGGAAGAGATTTTTTGTTTGTTTAAACGGGCTAATCACTGGAACTACCAGTCGGATTCGAAAAATTCTTCACTAATAGGAAGCTACATCTCCAAGTATAACTACGCCACGTATTAGTCCAAGTAGTATACGCTACTTTTTATCCAGGGAATGCAGGTGGTTCCGAGGGGGACTAATAGTCGGTTAATAACTAGGTAATTTAAAAAATATCGTGATCTTGTATGCATATTCAAAACTGGAATTCGAATATTTGTTAATTGACCTGAAGATAACCCTAAGGTTTAGACAAACTACAAGTGGTAAGAACAAGCAAGATCATGGAAGGTAAGATAATCATTGGAAAATAAACTCTTTATTGAACTTGTTACGATGCGACCTCAATTATTGTTTCTGGTCACAAACACTATTTCCAAATTTTCAAATTATTCAATTTTCAAATGTTAGAATTTTCAAACAAGATTATTATGTACTATGGATATAATGTTACTCTGTGAAGCTGGGGTAAGTTCTATGTTTTCATATCAACAAATCCCTGCCTCCCAAATGTTGCCTCAGTAATAATATCAAAAATGTTGGAATTCTTTCTTACACGTGTTTTATATCATATTTTCCTTCTCATTGTTACAGTTTCTCAATACAATTTTATGGAAGACAGTCTTAAGTTTTCATTATCTGATACTACTTTATTTACTATTGGATGTTCCGGCCCCGGCCGTAGGCTGATAAAAGCGAAAGCGTAGTTTCCTTTAATTAGCCAATCTGGGGCTCTACCGCGTAACTTTGGTGGTAATCGTAACGAACACCATTAATGAATTTCATCCAATCAGGGCCCAGGAATGGTCATCGTCGCGTCGTACCGCGTGCGTGTCATTGGATGAAATAATTAATGGTGTTCGATGCGATTACCACCAAAGATACGCAATAGCCCGGCAGAGCGCATTGACTGTGGTTGGGAATTGGCGGAAAAGATGTCAAACAAAAAGATTTTTTGTTCGATGACAACTAATCTACTAGATTCTATTAGTATCTACCACTCTCTTCATTTAGCTACCAAAAGTTGGTACTTTTGGTAAACACCTAAATTATAATAATACATCAAGGACGTGTAATATATCTGTTGCTTACTAATTCTGATATATCCGTAGCTTCATATGCGTAGTTTTTGCAAAAGTTTCCATTTATTTGTATACAAATATGCTCACATTTACACGTCTGCCTGTCAAAATTCCCACACCCAAGACCCCTCAGGCAACTGAGCGGACCCCAGTTTATTCTTCATTCGCGCAATGTTTAATTTGCGACAGTGTTTAATTAATCAGAGTTTGTCTTGTTGATTGCTTTTGCGCCAATTATAAGTTAGAGCATGTGTTTCCGACGTTGATTTGTGAGATGACAGCAAGATTAACTGAATCTTGGAATTCTTCTCTGTCGGCCGTATGATTTGGAGTCTAGTGATGGGAAACCGTGAACGAAGTCAATGCTATGTCTAGACTCCAGTCTCGAATTACATTAATCTGTGGTTCTTGACTCCTACAACCTGAGGACCTTCAAGTCTTGCTTGAAAGAATAGGCGTTTCGTGGCTAACGTGTCTTTTCGTGATGATGAGTAGGAAGATAGGAGGTGGTAAGCACACAAAGACTAGAAGGTTGTCTAAGCTCTTATTTATTAAGAGCACAACTATAAATTATCTGAAAAAATAATACCTAATAGGAAAAGAACCATGAGGCCTTGGGTAACAGAAGGGTTGCTTCGGTGCATCAGGAATAGAGATGAAATGCATCTTAAATGCAATAAAAATCCAGACAATGACATTCTAAAAACTACCTATCGACGTTACAGAAATTACTGCAATGAAATTTTAAAAAAAGTCAAGGATTGCTATGATAAGGCTGAAATTGAAGGAGCCGGAAATGACAGTAGAAAATCGTGGAAAATTATTAAACAAATTACTAACACTAATATTAAATCTAAAGATCGGGATGATAATAATGAACTACTTCAGATTAAAAAGGATCCAATAGCCTCAGTTAATTTCATAAACACTTACTTTGCTAATGTAGGAAAAAACCTAGCCCAGAATATAAGCAATAGTACTAACATACAATCCCACACATCAGTATCTAGAGATAGTACGAATAAGCTTCCTGAAAGGCACTTGAACTCCTTTGTTCTGCTGGATACAGACCCTTTGGAAGTGGAAAATACTATAATGAGCCTAAAGAGTGATAGTGCAGTGGGTGTTGACGGTATTCCTACTAGAATACTCAAGCTATCAAGGCATCTAATTATTCCATCGATTGTGCACATCGCTAACCTAAGTTTTAATTCCGGTATATTTCCAACCCTGTTTAAGACTGCCTTGATTAAACCTATTCACAAGACGGGAGACAGAGCCAGTGTCGAGAACTACAGACCAATCTCAATCCTCCCATCTTTATCGAAAATTCTCGAGCGTCTCCTTAATAAAAGGCTTGTCACTTACCTCGATAAATATAAACTTATTTCCAATCACCAGTTCGGATTTACATCTGGTAAATCCACTGAACACGCAGTCACTAATCTAACTGAAACTATCACTCGTAACTTGGACAGTAAGAAGAAATGCGTCGGTATTTTTTTGGATCTAGCCAAGGCCTTTGATTCGGTTTCGGTTCCCGGGCTTCTGGATAAGATGGAGAGGCTGGGAATACGGGATGTACCTTTGAGTCTCTTCAAAGATTACCTCTCCAATAGGGCCCAGAGGGTAAAAATCCAAAATGTTGAAAGTGATACTACTTTGATATCATTTGGAGTTCCTCAGGGCAGCATTTTGGGTCCCACTCTCTTCTTAATTTATGTAAATCAACTTTGTGACTTAAACCTTAGAAACGGAAAAGTTGTTTCCTTCGCTGATGACACTGCGATTATATTTCATGGCAGCTCTTGGAGTCAAGTAGAAGCAGCAGCTGAAAGAGGATTGAGTACAGTGGTTGATTGGCTACGAAACAACTTATTGACTCTAAATGCCAGCAAGACTTACTATGTCACTTTCTCTAAGTCGCAGAGGGAACAGCCAACTACTAATGAAATACAAATAAGAAACAACCTAAACTGCGCCGGCATGTCTCGTGACTGCTCGTGTATATTGCTAAACAGAGTTCGTGTAGTTAAGTATTTGGGTGTTCACCTTGATAACACGCTAAGTTGGGATCAGCATATTGTCATGCTGTCGTCTAGAGTTCGCAAGTTAATAGTAATTTTCAGAAAGTTGAGGCGCGTAGCGGGAATAAAAAATCTTAAAATTACTTACTTTGCGCTGTGCCAATCACTGCTCTGTTACTGTATCACTGCATGGGGTAGTACATATAAAACTTACCTGCTACAAATCGAGCGATCACAAAGGTCAGTTCTTAAAGTAATGCTCAATAAACCTTGGTTATACCCAACTCATCAACTGTACTCTGACGCTGAGGTTCTCACGGTCCGCCAGCTATTCATTCTGAAAACTATTCTCTCTCAGCACGTCCTAAAGAAGTTTGTCCAGAACCAGGTTCCAGTAAAAAGAAGGTCGGATAAAATAATGTGTACTGAACTTTTCAAAACTACTTTTGCCCAAAGACACATATGTTTCCTCGGCCCCTATTTATATAACAAGTTAAATAAGCTTTTCTCAATATTCCCCTTAAACTATATTAAATGTAAAAAAAAAGTCACACAATACCTTTCAACGTTAAACTATGACCAAACAGAGGAGCTCTTAATAATCTTAAAATAGAAATTCACACACATCCTCACACGCACCCCTACACCCCCCACACACACTACCATACATGGGATAAAACTGTACCTACTTACCGCTAAACTCTTCGGATAAGGGCGTTGGGCTTCGTAACACAGGGTATCCTAGTACGAGGTCCAACGAACAAAATAATTTCAAGCGATATTGTATTTGTAACTTAATTCAAATGTTGTTTACTTTGGTTTTTATTTTTTCTGTTATTATCTTTGTTATTTTGCATTTGCGTTTTAGTTCATTATGTTATTTTGTTTTTTTTAAGATATATGTATTATTTTCCTAAATAAATTATTATTATTATTATTATTATTAAACAATCACTCTCTCAACATGTCTACTTAATTTAGCTTCTCAAGATCAATGTGGGAGTCAAATCATTAAGTGTAAGCCCATCTCTAAATCTGAAGCATCCTTTGTTGCTGTGTTATGAAATTTGTTGTGAGGTTCGCGATTCTTGTTATTTTCGGATTAAACATTTGAATGTAGGCGTGTGTTGAGGAATACAAAAGAATTTAAGATTGTTTTGAACATGAATTAAATTGCCTGAAAGTTGTTAAGACTGTTTCTGTTACAAGCGAGAATTTCGGTATTATTCTCATAAAAACAGTTAGCTGTATTAGACGTGATTTTTTAAAATGTAATGGTTATTTAAAATTAATCATCATTATCGTCACCGATATCTAGAAGGTCTCAATAATTTATACACTAGTCATTTTCTTCTTTTAGAATAAAAAAATATAGAATAGAATATACAATATGAATATATTTATTTTCATAACGTCTAAAACTAAAGGTATAAACAAGACCAAAATATTATTTCGTTCCGTAAAAATACTATTTTTCTTACGGCCAAAGAAATTTGTACGAGCAAATATGGGGTGCCGCCCGCACGAAACTTCGCGCGGAACTTGTTCATAACTTAGAATAAATAATAATAATCGCAGAGGAGGTAATTCAACTAAGTTAGCTATTTATATTACCTTATCATACCAACTATTTGGTGACTCTTTTAATTTAACACATTACTTTAAGCAATGTTGTTGATTTAGGAAAAGAAACTGCATAAGGAATTACTGATTCGAATATATTTATTACTTTTAAAATTTTAAAACTTTACACCTTTTGCCTAAGGAAACCGAGTAAAGCAGTAAGTGTTCCTGAACCTGAATTTATCTTTCCTGAATGTAGATTTTAAATATTATTGGCATCTTTAAAAATAATGATCGTACTCATAAATTACAGCTGATGTGCCTATTTCTTTAATGTACCTATTGTCTAGTCTGCAACGGTTTTATCCATTAACCATAATCGCACTTGCTATACGAGCGAAGCAAAAACTATGCACCCTAATTGATTGACGACCGCAAAATTACTTGGCGATCAGATGTAGTGTACTTTTACTTAACGTGGGGTAGTTATTAGTTATCACATTATAAGTATCAATGAAAACAATGTGTACTAGATTCTGCCCCGCGATTTTTCATATCCGTATTGCTGAGAGCTATTACAAAGCTTTTATACCTATGATTTGGCCCTAGGCCCTAGGAAGTTTTGAATGTTGAAGCTGCTAAAGTTATCACTGGATCAGTCAAATCAGCAGTAAAAAAAATAGGAAAAAAATTATTATAAATAAATTTGAGCATGCAAATATTCACTTTTCATATTGTGACAATCACCACTACTGTGAAGTAGTTGTAAGTTGAGGACAAGAAGAATCATGAATTATATCTGCTAATCACATTGACACAAGATCTCTACATCTTTTTTAATGCATATATTGACACTCTATCTTTCTTAGGATCCCTCACCATATTTTAAATTATCTCTGCACATTATACGTCTATTTCTAAACGTTCCTTAAAAATTACAGCGATGTTTAAGATATAACACTTTAATCCGGATTAGGCTTCTCAGATGGAAGCCGCTCTTTTAAAAATTCTGCGGGCGTGGTTACACTTGAAGAGCTTCTGTGGTTTGGAAAGGAGTTCTCTAAAGCGCTCAGACATCGCTATTTTAATTTAAATGAAATAAAACATTAGAATGCAAATTAATAGAAGCAACAGATTGCAATAATAAAATCTAATATTACAACAACAATTATTAAGAAAACTATTATAATATTCTTTCATTTCACCGCAAGGTTCCCATGCAGAAAACCATTGTTCCCGCATTGATTTATATCACAGAGTAATTAAAAACGGTTACCTACCATTATGAATAGCTCGTAATCTATCTGTTCTTTTTCATATCTGTATGATAAAAAGAGATAGCGCTGGTGAGTTTGAAGATATGACTTGCATATTGCAATAACTTATCTTCGGAAATACAGCAATATTTTTGGAGATAAAATTGCTATATTTAAACGTTTCATTATTGTCATTTTTTTTTGTTAAATCATCCGTATATTGATTTGTATTCAATCCTTGTTTTACAGATTTACTGCATTTCTGTCATCTGCTTTATGTAATTGCAATAGTCTTGAACAAATTATAATATTGTAAAAGAAAAACTAGACAATAAATCGACCAAAAATGATATAATATAACATAAATAAATCTATTAGAAGATAACGTCACCTTAGTTATTATAAAACTGATACATAAGAAAGATGATAATAAAGCTTATTACCACCAGGCTTCTTACAAAGTTGTCTTATCTCCAGAAAAAGGCTACTTACTAGAATGTCTAGTACCTTAAGGTCCGTATTCTAGAACGTCAAGGAATGCTCAAGTCAAGTTTTGAGTCGATAGAATTAGAAACCTGCACCAATTCTATTAGGTTCATTTTCGATTAACACGATCTATTCTTGATACCTCATCTGATTTTTGATCTCGTTCTATAATACAGGTCTAATGCTCGTCAAAGCAGGAAGGTATATAAAATGGATCATTTTCTACTTTGTAGAACCTTGCGATGATGCAGCAGATCTTACCATGCATTGTCATAAATCAAGAGACGTGAAACAGCTCCCCTATTAGATGATGTAGGATCAATATCATTATTATCTTAAGATTTCCTCTAACGAGTCACTGCACACATATCTATGGCGATGTTCTGAGTAGGTTTTTTTTTTTTTTTTTTTTTTTATACGACTAAGTCGGTAAACAAGCATACGGCCCGCCTGATGGTAAGCGGTTCCCGTAGCCATATGGACGCTTGCAACACACGAAGCATCGCTCACGCGTTACCGACCTTTCCCCCCTCCCCTATGAGCTCTGGCGACCTTACTCACGCGCAGGAACACAACATAAAGTTATTTGGCTGCGGTATTCTGTAAGGTGGAGGTACTTCCCCAGTCGAGCTGCTCTTTGAGCGAATAAACGCTATGCTCTACCTCTCTGTTTAGTCTGTTTATTGTTTGACTCTTAAGTTTGATTTCTTAATCTCAATTTATGCTGCATATATCTTGGCTGTCTTATCTTCATTGGCATTATCAATGAATACAGGATACCTACCACTATATAATCATAATATTATTGATCGAGCGAGCGAATTGTCTCCCTAGTAACCAATCTGTAGATACCTATATAAAAAAACTATCAAAACGTTGATCCCATACAAAAAAAATCACCAGTACGTTGTTGACATACCGAAAACACGGACACAGCGTTTTGCATCCTCATTTATAATGTGGACAGCAAGAGATTGAAACTTGCTTCCGGCGTCTGTGGTTCCACACTCTTACAATCTAGAGAATTTCAAGGCCAGAGTGAATAGGTTTCTTCAGGGTATGCGTGTTCCAACTTAGGCTTCGTCAGCGTCCCTTATGGGCGGGGGCGGGTCAGAGGCCAATTGAATTAAAAAAATAATTATATAAAAGTTGAAATATTAATGTACCTATCGGTTCTATTCGCGCACAGATTATTATCAAAATTTAATTTTGACTAACCTCGACGTTTCGACCAAGTTGACTGCAGCTGTGGTAGTTCATACATCGGACAAACGAATAGAACTATTGCTGAAAGAGTAAAGGAACATATTGCAGCTGTAAAAAACCGTCAAGTCAATAAATCAGCCATTGCCGAGCATATATTAGAATCTGGATTAAACCACTGGATTGAGCTTCATGACCCCAAAATTCTCTCCACCGATCGTCATTTCTATCCCAGAATAGTTCGTGAAGCTATTGACATAAAGAAATATCCAAATTTTAATAGGGAAGATGGTTTAAGATTATCTGCTGCGTGGAATCCAGTGATAAGAAAATGTTCACGCCGTGACTTTCGATCGATTACAATGAATTTAGTTCGCGAAAGCTTAAAAAGTACTGTTGTTCAGCATGACAAAACCCAATTTAGGTTTCTAAAAGATGATCATCTGGAATTACCACCCTTCTAAACAGTTACAATATAGATTTCACCATTTTATAGCCACTTCCTCCACCTCTCAGCTAAATCGCAAAGCGTAATTCATGGGAAAGAGTTACCATAATATATAAAATAAATAAGATGGCAGTGCGGGAAGCTCGACTCTTAGAACCGTGTCCTTCTGCCCATAAAGTAGCACTCGACGCGACTTCGCGAGGATAAGTACGTCACAGATTAAATAAATGTAGATAATTCGTTTTCTAGGTAACTAACTGGACTGAAACATTTTTTTTTTTATTATAATGGTCTTTGAAGAATACTAGTGGTTCTATTCAAAGGTTGCAGAAAGACAGATCGATTGTGAATCTTGTAGGAAATTAAATCTTTGCAAACGTAATATTATGTGTAAGTGTAATGTAAAATATGCCTAAATAATATAAAAAAAATAAAACTATTAAGAACTCAATTAAATTTAACTTGCTAGCCTCGGATTCATTTGCAAATTGTACAGTCAACGTGAGATACAGATGATCACTTTAGTATGCTTTCATGATAATCTTTTGCAATTCTCTTGACAGTTTGTATGAAAAGTTTGTTTGATATTGCATAATGCGACAAAGTACTAAAGTGATCAGCTACTTTTGATGCCGACTGTACTATACCACGCTACGTTTTCAATATCAGACTGAAAATGTATGATCTCGCTTTTTTAAAGACACATTATCACAATGGGCAGTATCCAATTTATTATTTTAATCTTGGGTCGCGTGACTATCGGAAGCATTAATTTGATCATACACTTTTCATTACATCATAAAAGTTGGCTCGTAAAAGAAGCACTTTTCGCCCGATATGGATTTTTCATATTCGTTTTTTTGTGTCCGTGCTTAGTAATAAAAGAAATCACTTATAAAATGCTAGTGGGAAGGACCAGGAGGGTTGATTCTTTACGTCATGTGACACACGGTTGGTAAGGAAGGTAAGCTGGATTGGTTACGCAACAAAACGGTGGTAGAAGGGCGTGAAGAGATTTTTACAGGCTCGCTAACGCGTGAGTGTTGAAAGCATCTATTGGCTACGGTAATCGCTTACCATCAGATGGGTTGTATGCTTGTTTGCTATCTCAGTAGTAAAGTAATAAGTGAAAAAATTAAACTTATTACTTTATCTTTTTGAGAGAGGTAGAGCATAGCGTATATTCGCTAAAAGAGCAGCTCGACTGGGGAAGTACCTCCACCTTACAGAATACCGCAGCCAAATAACTTTATGTTGTGTAAAGTTGTGTTCCTGCGCGTGAGTAAGGTCGCCAGAGCTCATAGGGGAGGGGGGAAAGGTCGGTAACGCGTGAGCGATACTTTTTGTGTTGCAAGCGTCCATATGGCTACGGTAACCGCTTACCATCAGGCGGGCCGTAAGCTTGTTTACCGACTTAGTTGTATAAAAAAAAAAAAGTTCTTCAAGAAAATTACATTCAACCATAGTACCTAACCGCTAAACCGCTTGCTAGCAAGTTTTCCCAACCGTATATTCCACCGCAAGGGTAGAAAACAACAGGGCACTGAACAGGGAAGAAAATCTGGATGCAAACTCCAGGGGGCGACCATTTCAATCGACACAGGTCTTTGAGAAATAGAAGATTAATACTGTGTTTCCTTTGTTACCCCGTAACAAATAATGGGGACCCTTCCTTGCCCTTGAAAGGTATTAGACGTTGATGCATTATTGCTACCGTACTGAATATTTTTAAAGTATTTTCCTAAAGCCTTAGTAAGCAGAAAATATTAAAGATTTTTGGTATGGGAAAATTTCGAAATGTCCGTACGATTTTTAACCGACTTCAAAAATTCAGGTGATCATTTCGGATGATTATGTAAATATGAGTATGTACCGCAATGGGAAAATTTCGTTTTCGTAAATGGTAAAATATTCTTTTATACGACGTAGTCGGTAGACAAGTATACGGACGGCCCAACCAATTAATTACCAACTTTGCACACATGTATCTCAATGTACTATTAAATTGGGTTTTACCGACTGTGCGGCTTTTAATGTTAGTTGTATCAGTGATTAGTATAAATTATTTTATTTACAACAAATATGTACAAATTATAATCTATAATATAGAAAATTTCCGAGAGTCTGCTGCTGCTTCCAATTAATGGCAAGGTTCCGAGCAGGCTGGCAGAGCGTTTCCTGTTTGGTTGGATAGCCAAGCTTAATTAATTTAAAACACAAATTGTTGCATGACCTGATTCATTTGAATATTCAATGTATGTATTTTGAAGTAAAGGATTCTAGAACGTTTATAGAATTTCATCTTAATTTTTCGTTCACTCGATGTCTTAGGGTCACCACTCACTATAACAGCACGGCTACGCCTCGGCATTTACCTTGCCATGTAAGTGAGGCATTTAAATCGTATCGCCTTAAAGTAAATTTTGTAAATTCTGACCACACGCTTCAAGCGAGCGGTCCGCTCCCTTGCTGCGTGACGCCAGCAAGCGGTATCTAGCCAAAGCCCCGCCACCTATACGCCTGCGGCGCGCTGGCAGGTAGTGGTTGGATTGAGTTGAGGCGGTGCCGGGCCGTTGCTGCGATGGAGCGGTGCTGATATAGTTAGCGGTGACCCTTAAACTTACCTCCGTACTTAAATATAAATTACGAGAGTGAAGTGCTTTAAGTGTAAACCGCCTTCCTAAGTGAATCACTTAACTCATTAGAGTCACTTAACTGAAATTAGACATGTTAATATATTATATCGTAAATGTCGTAAAGTTCTAATAAGATATAATGTTCATGAAGATAATGAAAGGATACTTACTTAACATATAGAGTAAACTTAAAAAATATCATGACGTCAACTATCAACCAAAGGGATCTAAGCCCACATATCACTGAAGTTATTTAAATGTCCAACGGATACCTGACGTTTATCACTCTAGATTTCAAATAGCATGAATTCGGTGACAGATGCAGCGCTAGCCCTTGATCAGGATAGAGCAAGATTTTCTTTTGGCGCCCTTTGGTCGACTTGGCTGGCTACAGACAACGTCAGTCTTCTCAGTTCAAGTTGGAAGTATTTGGAACCGGTGTATAGTCATTTGTTAACGTTCATAAGAGCCTTATCAGGGCCTAAATTGAATAAATAATTTTTGAATTTGAATTTGAACGCATGAGTGCCCCCTCAGCTTGACGATGAATGAAACGCGTAAGCGCCGCCGCGCCGTGAAAATCACGCTGTTTGCGAGAAAAATCGTCCTGAAAGCGTTCTAATAGCGCTACGTGTTTCTTCTGTGTGCTTAGACAACTAATTATTGTTTCGGCGCTAATGAGAAATTGACTCTAAAAAAATGGGACATCCTTTGCTTATGATAGCTTCTCTATAAGTAGTAATAATAGCTCAATGATTAATTGATTATATTTCGTTGTTTAACCCGTTGATTCTCGCGAGAGACGCGCGTCCTATGATAACAATTCATTCATTGTTATTTTTTAACTGCGAGCCAAAGTAAAAAAGTATTAAACTAAACATGGCAAAGATTTTAAATTATAGCATCTATATAGTCTAACGAAACATCAGTTATGAATTCAGAATATGCTAAATACATTTATTTATTTATTTAATCAAAAGGAATAATCTGCAGCATTGCAAATAATACATATTGTAATAGCTATTTAGATACTTGTTGAACCGGTAACTGTTAGGGAAAGCAAAATCTAGGTGTTGTTAGTTACGTAAAGTATACATAGTAGAATACACTTTGACCCGATGATCTGTAGATTTGAAGACATGGACAGAGACAGAAATATGTAGCTAGAAGAGCACCAGGCTTTGAATTATATTGGCTTCGCTATCGACCGTTTTGTACATCATAAATTTTGTGGAATAAATTTCAAACAAAATGAAACCTCATTGTCGCTTCATTGGGTAATTTTTTTGATGTTTCTGTATTATGAAGGATGTCATTCATATTTGTTTTTTTTTACAAGGATTAAATGTATGCTGTTCACCATCGTACGTTCCCAGCAAAGCCTGTCACACAGACAGATCAGATCAGGTGCTGCTTGTAGGGGCTGTTTGCTATTTACTTATCGATTCAGTGACAGATGATTCAGTCTATTTTCTAGTTTTTGCCACCGCGCCGGGGCATACAATTGTTGTCAGGGCGATTAGAATGTAAATGTTATGTAATGAATCTAAGCTTGTTTTGAAAAGAGTAATTGCTGAGTTTTTAACGGTTCTTCTCAGGAAATTCAATATTCCGAACCGGTATTATATTTGAATAAATGATTTTGAATTTGAGTTTGAATCAGAACAGTAAGGTTCAGCTTATCCAGGAAATTGTTTAAATTAGAATAATATCTGACTTTACTTAAAATCGGTGATTCGAACCATGGTCATTACAATCGTAATTCGAACACGCTTCTAATTGAGCTATCCACTTATACCGCAATTGGTTGAAATTCCGCATCATATCCAGTTGCGTTATGATAATAACATGATGTATCGGCAGCGCCAGACACCGACACATAATAATATTTTGAAATACGATACCGGTATCGTATCAATCAATTTACCATGACTTACCCTTTCCGATATTCATATGAAATAAGCTGATTGTCTCTGAATGCAATTTTGTGTGGTGATGTAATGGTGAAAAATATTTGTGATTATATCATTGGTGGTGGTAATTATTTATTTATTGGGAGAAGTCTGCGTATTACAACTCGATAAATAAACCGGCCAAGTGCGAGTCAGACTCGCGCACCTAGGGTTCCGTACAAACCTGTAGGTATATAAGTAAATGGTAGTATAGACCTGAGTATTTGATATGAATTTCAATTTATGACGTATTAATAAAAAAACTACTTACTAGATCTCGTTCAAACCAATTTTTGGTGGAAGTTTGCATCGTAATGTACATCATATATATTTTTTTTAGTTTTACCATTCTCTTATTTTAGAAGTTACAGGGACACACATTTTACCACTTTGGAAGTGTCTCTCGCGCAATCTATTCAGTTTAGAAAAAAATATATATTAGAAACCTCAATATCATTTTTGTAGACATATCCATAGACCAACACTTATGGGTTTTATTAAAAAAAAAATGAGTTTCAGTTCTCAGTATGGGGAACCCCCAAAACTTATTGTATTTTTTCTATTTTTGTGTGAAAATCTTAATGTGGTTCACAGAATACATCTACTTACCAAGTTTCAACATTATAGTTCTTATTGTTTCCGAAAAAAGTGGCTGTGACATACGGACGGACAGACAGACAGACAGACAGACATGACGAATCTATAAGGGTTCAGTTTTTTGCCATTTGGCTACGGAACCCTAAAAATGCATATACTGACTATTAGTGACTTAAAAAGAATTTTATATGAAACACTTTTCTGATGTTTATTAAAACCATTTTAATTTTATTTAAGTTCAAACCAAAGAATTTAAAACGTCCAGAAGGATAGTCGCCTCTATGGGAACATGAAATAAACAAGCCAGAATTGACAGTATTTGACAGCCGTGCGCAGTACGAACTGATAGCGATTTGCTCAGAAGGCCCCTCAAGCGGAGTGATATTAAATGTCATGCTTTAGTAAGGCGGATTATCCATCTGGGTAGAGGCACGATGCCCTATGAATATCTTTGGTTCAAACTTCTTTGTAAGCCGTTCATACTGACGTTTGCACTCCGTTAATTGTTAACTTTATTACAACAATAATTACAAAATTGCTCTAATTTCACAGAGTATATCTGAAATAAGAATTCAAGTAATGCGATACACAATCACATAGTAATAGTAGAACGGAGATAAATTTGGAATATAGGATATTTTTTACCCAAGGAAAATATTAGATCCCTCATAGACGTGAAACTATTGCGAAACCAGAAGTAATTTCTAAATACATACACCCGCTTTTAATCGTGTCATAACGAACTAATCATCTCATTTGATTTATGACTAGCCACACAATAACACGTATATCTTGGCTAATCGTTAGCAAGTTGAGGGCTCATTGCCCTCCGTCCTCTCGGAGGGTAGGGAGTAGGGATCACGCAAGAAATGCATTAACATACTATGAACGTGTATTGTGAACAAGTGCATTCACTTCTAAATAATTAACTAGCTTTATTGATGTTAATTTATCGTGGGTTAGGATTTTTATACGGTTTGAAATTATTATAATTACCTGATAATTAAATTAATTTTCAAGCTTTGGTATAATTTTCTGAGCGTCATGACTTTTTTTTAATTTAATTTATTCCGCTATTTGAAATTTGATTTGAAATAAGAATAGTATATAACCTTAGAACATTATGTGTTATTTAAATTCTTTTTTTAAAAATTATTTTATTTGTTCGACTAGAGACTGAAAGACAAAATCAAAGCGAATTTGATGTAGGCCCTTATGAAGGTTAAAGCTACTGAACACCACCAGGGGCTCTGCCGCGTAACTTTGGAGGTAATCGTAACAAACAACATTAATGAATTTCATCCAAGGGCCCACGAATGGTCATCGTCGCGTCATACCGCGTGCGCGTCATTGGATGACATAATCAATATGGTGTTCGTTACGATTACCACCAAAGTTACGCGGTAGAGCCCCAGTTCCGAAATCGGCCTTCAACTGAGACGAACCGGCAAGAAACACAGCAATGTAACATTTTCAACATACAGTTATTTTTCTGCAGAGGTACGTACACACGGCTACAGATCAAGCTATAGTTTTCCAGTATAAGCTGATCTCGCATTGTATAGGATTTCCGTACTATGGGAGGTCAGCTTATACTAGAAATGTATAGCTTGATCGGTAGCCGTGTGTACGTCCCAAATCGAGCTGTTCGTAGACCGAAAAAATGGTATGATCTTGCTCTTAAAATTGCCCAATATCCATCAATATTTTCCGACATTCGTGTCACAATTGGGTAAAACATTCAAAACGTGTCGACGACACGCATTATGGGCCGTAAAGGCTTTACGACAGAAGCTGGTGGTTACTTCATTAACTTAACGTTAGTCTATCTGTGCCAGGCTCCAACTTCTGTTATATAAACTGCGTATTGTACAATGTGTTTTGGAGGGCTTTATATTATTTCATAGTACGATAATATTCTCTTATGTATAAGGAAAAGGATCTGATGCAAAGTCACACCCAAAAATTGTATCTGTAAAGCATCAACTGAAAATAAGTGTTTATTTTTACTTTGATTCGTAAATTTCAAAAAAAATATTTGATTATTAACACTCGAGGCGGTATTAAGCGCGTGAACGCGATAAGGGAGCCGAGAGTGTTATAAATCAATGCACACGAGTGTCATACGACATGTTTAAACACACTTGCGAGGAAAAAAACACACTTAAATTTTGCAATAATTGACACTTTACGAGCGAGTGTGTTGAAAAAAATCTTATCAACGTATACCTTAGGAATAAATATCTTAATCTGAATTCTAGTTTGGATCAAACACAGCTGCATACTAATTATCGCAGCAATTCAAAGGTTCTTTGTCTTGATATTGTTTGTGCGCTCGTTTCAAACTACAAATATTGACACATCGAGACCCTCGAGGATGTTAGTCGGAATCAGGACTAGAGACATGCAATCTTTGCCATGGAATTTTAGTCCATAATTGAATAAAATTAAAGGATAAAACACTTTTTATATTATACGGTTTTTTCAAGTATGTACTAAAAGTTTAAATACAACAGACATTGATGAGATTAGACTAGAATAAAATCGTAAATCAGTTTTATTTATATTAGATTAGTAGCTGTCCCCCCGGTTTCACTTGCGTTCCGGGGATAAAAAGTACTCGGGGATATAGCTTCCCAGCAGTGAAAGAATTTTTCGAATCCGACTCGTAGTTCCAGAGATTAGCGTTTAAACAAACAAACAAAAAAAAACTCTACCGCTTTCTTATATGAGTATAGATGAATAAAACGCACTCGCTGAAATAATTCCAAATTAAATTAGGTAGGATTTACTGTATAAGTATTTACAATAACTTTTTATCCCGCAAAAAATACTTGAAAACGCGAATAAAACCAAGTGTAGAAGCTAGTAAAGGATTCATAATTTAATTACAAAGGTATTTAGTACAAATTCAAGCGTAACTCAGCGTTTCAGTGAATTACGCAAGGATAATCCACCGCTCGTGTAAAGTCAGCCTAGAATTAGTTTGAGGAGTCATTGCGTAGGTAGATTTCAGGTATTTCTCAGAATTTACCGCTTTAAGTGTAAATTAAATTATTTATAGAGCTTTCGGGAGCTGGGGCTTTTGGCAGTGATTGCTTTTTAAGACATTGTTTTTTTATGAAATAAATTTAGGATCGGCAGACTAAAGAGCATAAGTAAAAAAATGCTTTTTCTTATTTTTGTATTAAATTGAATACATCTGCGGATTAAACCACCTAAGTCTTACTAGTCTAGTCTAAGTTGCTAGTGTCTAAGTGACATACTTTTTCAAAGCAATGATAGCTCAGTGACACCGAGACAAAGGTCCCGAGTTCGAATCCTACAATGAGCTTGAGCTTTGGGTGAAAGAAAACATCGTGAGGAAACTATACCACGGCGGTAGGGTACTTTGTAGTACCCATCTGACTGACTACCACCCTCAAGTTGAAAATCTGTCGCCAAACCTATCGGTGTGTTGCGACAGCTGCACTGGAGAGCCAGTTCTTTCCTTCTAGGCTTTGTGTGCTTACCACCCTCGGCCACATCATCACTTACCATGGTGAGATTGTGGTAAAACATAGGCCTATCAGCAGTAAACAAACACTCCATTCTCATTGACATCATGACTTACTTGACTTATGATCCTGTGTCCCCTAGATGGGGCAGAGGGCGTCCACAGAAACTCTCCAACCCGATCGGTCTTGAGCTTCGCGCTTGATCTCGCTCCAAGACTTCCCGATCTTCTTCGCTTCGTCAAGCACAGTGCGTCGCCAGGTTTGTTTGGGACGGCCACGCTTTCGTTTCCCCTGCGGATTCCAATCCATTGCCTGCTTGGGTATATGGTCGGGGTCCCTTCGGAGAGTGTGGCCAATCCAGTTCCATTTGCGACGCTTGATCTGTTGGTCGATCGGTGCTTCGTGGCAGCGTTCTCGGAGCTCTACGTTCGAGATTTTCTCGGGCCAGTGGATAACGAGAATTTGGCGAAGGCATCGGTTGACAAAAACCTGGAGCTGGTGCGAGATGGCCTTGGTTACCTTCCACGTCTCGCACCCGTACAGAAGTACAGACTTCACGTTGGACCCGAATATCTTGAGCTTAACTCTTCGGGTCAGCTTCCGAGACTGCCATACGGGGCGCAGCTGTGCGAAAGTTGCTCGGGCCTTGGCAATCCGAGAAGAGATGTCATCTTCAGTTCCTCCTGATTCTGACACGACACTACCAAGGTAAGTAAATTTGTGGACCCGTTCCACAACCTCTGTGCCTATCAGCAACGGTGTAACATTTGTCACTCCAGATCGCATCTCTTGGGTCTTTCGGATGTTGATTTTCAGCCCCATGTTTGCTGCCATGGCTCAGGTCGTCGAGCTTAGCTTGCATGTCTGCGCGTGTATGACTCAGCAGGCATATGTCGTCGGCGTAATCTAAATCCTCCAGAACGTTGGAGATTCCCCACTCTATCCCGCGGCGTCCTTTGTCATACATGCGCAGCATAATCCCATCTAATGCGATCAAAAAGAGGAGGGGTGATAGGAGGCAGCCTTGTCGCACACCAGCATGCACGGCGATATCCTCAGAAATGAGGCCATCATGTGTCACTTTACAAGAATAGTTCTTGTAGATGGCTTTGAGTAGTTGTGTTATTTTCGGCGGGACACCAATGTCATATAGCCTAGACCATAAGCTTGACCACTTCAACGTATCAAAAGCTTTTTCGAAATCGACGAAAGTAAGGTATAACTCCCTTTGCCATTCTGATGCTTGTTCCAATATGATACGAAGAGTATTGATTTGGTCGGTACACGACCGGTTCGGGCGGAAGCCTGCCTGCTCATTGCGCAGAGGAGGTTCTACGGCCTTCGATAGTCTGTCCAAGATAATCTTGCAGAAGACCTTAGAAGGGGTCGAAAGCAAAGTGATGCCTCTCCAGTTACTGCTACTGACATCATAATAAGTACCTATGTTCTTTAGTCCAACCCTAGAAATTATGTTTGGGTTACCAAAACACATTAGGATACAAAGCATCTTCTTAGTTAAGATTAAAAAGTCTGTCATGAGATATTCTAATAGGTACTATAAGTTATGCCTACAATTGATTTTACCCCCTTAGGGGTTGAATTTCATAAAAAAAAACAAAACGGATGCTTACATATGAAACCTACTTTTCATATTTATAGCTCTTGAGAATTTGTTATATTTTCGTTTTTATTATAGAAGATAATATATTGTAACACGAAATTAATCTAAAATACCACTGACGGAAGCTCCTTTATTTTATAAACCTATCACCACTTGTCTATGGTCAAACAGCTCTTTGTATGTGCTATTGTCCAGCCTAGGACCTCGACTCTCCAGTTCTTATGGGGATTAAAGAGAGGTTGGTAAATACTTCCAGCTCTCACTTCAAATAGTATTTGTACTCGGACCTAGATTCATTGTTACTTGTGCTACTGTCCTGCCATGTATGTAAAGTAAATAGTCGAATAATAAGTATATATTATTTATATTATTAGTACCACGTTAATTTGTGTAATGTAATGTCATATCATTTTGTTTTATTAAAACCTAGTTTCATTACAGAACGATTATTATTTTAAGTATTTGATGCTTCTAGTTTAATGAAGATATGCCCAATAAAAACCTATTCTTAGGACATCCCCAGGATACCTTTTGTTTGTCATTTAATCACGATTCTGTTTCAAGTCGATTGTTTGATTACACAAAAACAACACCAAAATACCCAGGAAAAATTCAAACATCACAGAAAGTAACAAAGAAATCTCCATCCCACCCACACTAATTGAAAACAAAGATTAATAACGTTGTAACTAGCCCTTTGTTAAACACTAAAACACCGAGACGGCAATCTAAATCATAGAGAAAAATACCTGGAGGCTCGTACAGTCGGCATCAAAGTGGGTATCCATGGAGAGCGCTGAGATGTTGTAGATACGGCCTTTGCGCGCATTGAGCGTCCAGTTAGCATTCAGAAAGACGCCGCGGGCGCGGGCGCGATAACATCGTCGCCGAGCACACTGTGACAGATGGGGAGTTACGGGATTTAAGGATGTGGAGCAAAAAATAGAAATCACTTGGATGTTGTTTTTATTCCTTTTTTTATTTTAGTATCGCTAAATGCAAAGTCAATCTTGCCTATATAATACCTACGTACATTTGTACACTCATCATAAACATACTGCTTAAGAAAGCCTTATTTTGCTAGTCCAGATGGGAGAACTGATTATTCATGCCGTCAGCCTCGATGAGTTTCTTGTTTGCTATAGTCTATGGCCAATTATGTTTGTATTTCCAAACTCATTCATACTCTCTACTCTACTCTAATTTTGAAACTCAAGGCTGAGAATGTAAGATATATTTTAACTCAATAAGCCCGTCTATATTGCCCTCGTTTAAAATGTCACTTAAATTTTTTGATTTTTAATGTTTTTTTATAGATAAGCTGTGCCCCAATTTTACATAGCCTTTTTAGAAACATGTTTATTAAACTTTTTTGAAATATTTTGTTTTTCAAAACATACTGGTTGTTCCTGATATTAGAGTCTACTTAAGTTTGCTATTTATTTACTTATTAAATATTTATTCAGTCTAATTTGTAATTTTGCCGCCGAGCCGGGGCACGCTATTGTTGTCAGTGCGATTAGAATGTAAATATTATGTAATGAATCTAAGCTTGTTTTGAAAAGAGTAATTGCTGAGATTATTGCCGGCTCTTCTCAGCAAATGCAACCTTCCGAACCGGTATTAGAGTATTAGAGTCAGACTTTTCATTAGTGCCTGCGAAGGTCTATTTGAATAAATGATTTTGAATTGAATTTTTGAGAGTATTCTAAAATACCTGCTCTTCAGCTTTTACTCGTCAATCTTTCCAGCATTGTGTCACAATCATATCGCTATTCAACTGACATTCCCCTACAAAGGTGAATTGGTGGTAGGGCGATTTACATCCATTGCGTCCATATTGCGCGTTTCGTAACCGCCGTGTAGACTCACCGAGCAATGGATAACGATCCGTAAATGTATTGTGCTGAAGATTCCCTTTCAGATATCAATCACATGATGTTTTCATTGAACGTTTCAGAGAGTTTTTGTCTGTTTATTGCTTTTAATGATTTTTACTTAAATTTTACTAACTAAGTAGGTACGTTATTAGTGTCAATCCTAACAAATGCGAAAGTGAGTTTGTTTGTTTGTTTGTTACGCCTTCACTGCTCAACTACTCAAGAGATCATCATGAAATTTGGCATGCAGATAGCCTATGGTATGGAGAAGGACAAAGGCTACTTTTTATCCCGGGAACGCGGGTGAAACCGCGGGGGACAGCTAGTCTGTAATAATTTATGCTGAAGTGTCTGTTGGTAATGTCAAAATAACACCTTTTTAGTAATTGCTTATAAAATTATATACGTTTTTTTTTTTTTTTTTTTTTTATACAACTTAGTTGTTAAACAAGTATACGTCCCGCCTGATGGTAAGCGGTTACCGTAGCCATATGGACGCTTGCAACACAAGAAGCATCGCTCACGCGTCACCGACCTTTCCCCCCTCCCCTATGAGCTCTGGCGACCTTACTTACGCGCAGGAACACAACTTTACACGACATAAAGTTATTTGGCTGCGGTATTCTGTAAGGTGGAGGTACGTTCTTCCTTAATAACAAACGAAAAGATGGGCAACATTTTTATTTTTTTTGTTTATGTACTTTACGTATAATTTTTGAGAGAGGTAGAGCATAGCGTTTATTCGCTCAAAGAGCAGCTCGACTGGGGAAGTACCTCCACCTTACAGACTTTTTTTTTTCCCGTCAAAATCTCCGAAACGGCTGGATATTTTGACGGGACTTTCGTTGGCAGATAGCTGATGTTATATAAGGAGTAACTAAGGCTACTCTATTTATTATTTTAGGAAATGAATTAGGGTTCCGCGCAAAAAATACCTTACATGGGTGAAACCGCAGGGGTCAGATATTGCTTTGAGTTCCCACGTCCGTTATATCATAGTTTTTAGTGTACTTTTTTTTAATCTAAAAATAAAATAATAAAATTTACCTTACGTAATAAACACACTTACCTGTTTACTTTACAACGCACACAATAATGTTGTATCATTAATGTTATCTGAATGTCAATCGCAATTATCCGTACGACTGAAACACAATATTGCAAAAATTGCATTCGATTTTACACCTTTGAATTGTCACCATAATAGTGACTATTGTTTGACTGCAACGTTAAGGTGCTTACAGATCAGTTGCCAAAATATGTAATTTTGAGCAACTCAATGTGACAACCAACTTATTAACTTACTTTAGAGAGGTAGAGCATAGCGTTTATTCGCTCAAAAAGCAGCCCGACTGGGGAAGTACCTCCACCTTACAGAATACCGCAGCCAAATAACTTTATGTTGTGTAAAGTTGTGTTCCTGCGCGTGAGTAAGGTCGCCAGAGCTCATAAGGGAGGGGGGAAAGGCCGGTAACACGTGAGCGATGCTTCTTGTATTGCAAGCGTCCATATGGCTACGTTAACCGCTTACCTTGTTTAACGAAATAGTTGTATAAAAAAAAACTTTAACATGACAATCTGTTTCTAAGTACTTTCTAGTGTTTTGGCAGCTGCACTTGATGTGCTCACCACTTTCAGCAACAGTATTACTCACCATGATGAGATATATAGTGGTGAACTCAGCATAATAAAAAATATTTTGGAAATCTTTATAACTCCCACCGTAGTTTTCCCAATGGAGTTCAGCATGGGGTTTATTTATTTCATAGGATTCGGTAATCGCTTACCATCAGACGGACCGTATGATTGTTTGCAACCGTATGGTGTGTCCATGCTTGGCGAACCGAGCGCGAGCCGAGCCACGAACGAGCACGATTCGCGTAGCGTGGATGGGCTTGCGAGCCTTGAACGAGCATTCGTAGCATGCTCAACTGCGCTCCGCCCGATTGTCAGTTTTTTCACGAACACAGGGATTCGCATCGCGCTCGTTGTAGGCTCGGTAAAGCCTCGTTAAGTACGTCCACGCTTGAAATCGTGAACAAGGGAAAAAATCCTGTTCGTTCGAGGCTCGGCTCGTGTTCGCTTCACGTAGCATGGACGCACCATTAGGTAATAGTATAAAAAATACATTTACAGAGTATAGATCCAAATTGTCTCAAATTTTATACTTCGTAGTTTTCGTAATTTCTTGCTTTCATAACTTAAAAACGCTTGACTGATGATGTTTATGCTAATATTAAAACACAGCAATTTCAAGATATAATCAACTTCCCATCAACATTCCTAATATCTTGGGACATTCTTCACATACGGCTATCTGATCCCAAACTAAGCAGAGCTCTTGTACTATGGAAACCAGGCAACTGATGTACTACATATACTATAATATATAAAAAATAATATAAAACCCAGACGCGACTTGAAGTACTCGTGGTGTAGCATGATTAACCTTTCTTAATCGATCGGCAAAGTTAAGCTACGTCTGTCGTGGTCGGTGCCTGGATGGGTGACCGCCTAGTGGTCTTTCAAATCGAGCGTTTCCGTGCTTCGGAAGGCACGTAAAGCCGTTGGTCCCGGTTATCACTTAATTGTGATAGTCGTTAAGCTAGTTGGATGCCTCCTAGGCGGCTTGAAAAATTCCAACAGTAGGTTGGCCACTAGCCTACCTCCATCAATTCGCAGTGGGCACGCGTGGTGGAGTATCTGCCCATTCCCTTTCACCGTAATTTATAAAAGAAGGCCTGTGCTCAGCAGTGGGAAATTATAGGCTGATGATGATGACACCCAGACTTAAAACATACATGTACGTGCACATAAATGCATGTCATGTGTGGGAATCGAACCCACGACCTGCGGCACGATAGGTGGAATCTTAACCAACCGCGTCAACTGGCCCGTCATATTATTGCCTAACGTAGATCAGCCGGTCTGGTAGCACCTTAAACCGGACACAAAATCGAATACACAGATAAACGCAAGCACGTTTTACGTTGCTTGTGACGAGCTTTATCGGAAAATACAGCTGAAATTTACATCGTTGAAAAAATTACAGTCAGAATAAATTAAATTTGATGTTTTATTTCGTGAAATATTTTGATTACTAATTTGTTAATGTTCCAAAAGTGCAGAAAATATTTTGACTTACTTTTGCATATTCATGAAGGCGAATTAATTGAATAAAAAGCGAAATAAAAAGCGATATTCTATTAAACGTATAACAAAACATGGTAGATATTTGAGACTTGAATCATTGTATTGTTATCTTGCTCATAAAAGAGAACAAATTACAGAGCAAAAGCATAGAAAAAGATCTAAATAACTAAATCTATTACAGGTAAAAGCAACAGCACCAAAAATGGATCGCAATGGCTACTTCTTCTACGTGGCATCGACGGCGAAAAAAAAGAAGATCAGTTTAATGCAGCCAAAGCCACCAAGAGTGGCATTTGCGGAGGAAAAACGTAGGCCAGGGGTGGCAGAAAGGATACACACAGTCAGTGTGGCTCAATCCGCCACTGAGTACGGACGTGGGGATTCTATGACGCAGCGAGGCCCATCTCCCGCGCCACGCGCGCGCTTGTATTCGCAACTCGAAAGTTACCAACCGAGGTATCATACAATCCGTGAGAATAGTGATAAAAGAGTGGAGAGTGAGTGTAGGAGGAGAAAAAAGGAGACACGGATTTCTGGATACCCGCAGCCTGTTTTAAGGTAGGTTTTGTTGAATATAGGTCGTGATTAATTGTTGCAAGGCTTTGATGAAAACTGTACGCATGACATTTTCAGTGTAAATAAAATTATTGAATATATTATAACATTTACTATATTGTGAAAAGTAATTTGTTTATGGTTCTTTGTAAAGAAATTAAGATGATATCAAACATAACTATAAAAGTTTAGAACTCCATAATGTGAAGCTTTTTATCTATTAATGCGAAATTCTGAAATGCTTAATGATTGGGGAAACTTTTGTGATTACAGCTTTTGTTTCTCTATGAATATCTAAAATATTAGCATCTAAGCAAACATTATCTAACACACTAGTGGAAACTCTACATAAAATTGATATTATATCTAAAACCAGACGTAACATTGCTCTAAACAGAATTCAATAACATAAATTCACCGTAAATGAAGAGCTACGTATAGAAATCAACAAACGTATGCCAGTAACTAATCACAGTTTTGTTTGTTTTGCAATGATCAGTTAATTTTAGGAATACGTAATGAAATAAACCGCTTCTGTCCAACGCGGGGATTTCAACCTAAAGGTATGAATATTAATAAGGATTTAAACTCTATAGGTAGGTAATAGGGTAATGAACAAAACCTTTTCTGTTAATACCTTTTGGTCGTGTTTCGTCAAGTTGGTTATGAAGGGTTAATTGAATTGATTCACCTGCGGATTATTATCAGTATTTTCTATTAGAATTTAACAAACTTTCATCAAATTATAAGGATTTGTTGCAATTGTTCTGACTGTAGATAGTATTATTACGGTTAAGTAAATAATTTAGTTTATACAGATACTTAGATGAAGTTTTGTTCTGATATTTTTTTTGGTATCATGCGCTAACTTGATGAATTAATTTTGATGTTGTTCCATGCTTTTCTAAGGATTGAAATGTCTGATAGAATATATTACTGTAAAACAATACAAAGGCGGATTTTATTTGACAAACGAGTGTGAGCACCTGAACACTATTACATGTAACATTTATTATACTTAGTTGTACGGAAAGTTGTTATTTTATTACATTGTTACAATTTAGTGAAAACAATGAATTTTTTTTTTATCAAGTATTCATATCAAGTATTAGTAGTATGGTATGAAACTTTTTTTACATAACATAGTTTCTTTAATAAAAAATATCATTTTCTTAACTTAATCTTACTTCTTTTTCGTTTTATAGTCCATACTGTAACAATTTCGTAGCATGAGACGTGTTTAATGTTACATCACATTAGGTATACATAATAATACATGCAAAGGTACAAATAATTATTTGTATAATACCTCCTTTTATATCAAACTCTAGCGATATGATCGCAGGCTGTGATTCACTAATAAGCAGTCACACATAATTGCGACCGGTTTCATGAAACTGTATTGAATGCCATACAGGGATATGATCAGCGGTAATCCTCTTTACCATATGAGGGTACATATTTGATTAATAATGCAATTGATGCTATAGTGAGCATTATCAAAGTTATGGAATAGGACAATCATGAAGCAGATGGTAAAATTGATAATGATACTAAAGTGAAAGAAATAAAGTTTTAAATTGAATCAAATTCTGATATGAGATCGACAAAGTATTTTATACAAACGAAACGTGAAGCGCAATTGAGCTCAGCCTGAAAAAATTGAATCGAAACGGAATTTGTTTGATTGACGAAATTCCGGAGACGATTGTTTTGATAGGTTTTTTCAAAGGTTTTGGGTTTATCTATAAATTGCTTTTGTAACATTGTTTTTTAAAATAAAAGTTATATAGTTTTTAAATGATACAAAAGCGAAATGTTTCGAATTTCCTATAAAATCTATTGTGTAGCGCATTTTCTTTTGCAGGTGTATTATTTGAGTTGTGAACTCAGCGAGAGTCATAATTTCCTCATGAGCAAATATTCCCAGTACATTTACATAATATAAATGAACCCTTTGTTTATCTTAACTCAAGTTAAACTTCGTGTAAATATTTTCATAATTACAAAATCATGTTATTCTTTCAACGTTTAAACAACACGTTAAGTTTAAGTTTATTTCTCATTTACAATAATAAATTCTTAACTTAGCCCGTTATACTTATCTTAAGATTACTTAACAGGTTTCCTTTTTAACTTAACATTAATGTTACTACGTAGCCTGACTCTAGGTGTTAAATAATGCACTTAATTAGCATTAAAGGTAAAAAACTTGACATCTCTTTACACTCGAGGCTTGTAGTCACGAACATGCATCGCAGACCATAAAGTGTAACGCTAATGCATTTTTCTATAAAGTATAATGACTTGTACATTAGCTGGGTACTTTTAATGGTTATTAAAGCATTAATATGGAAGGCATCTACAATAATACATTATTAAAGCACATTACTAGTTCATCAAAATCAAATTTAAAAAAAAACTTTAGGCCCTGATAAGGGACTTATGAAAGTTCTGGTTCGACTTTAAATGAATTAAAACAATCCTTAATAATCCTAACTAATATTATAAAAGCGAAAGCAAGTATGTTTGCTTGTTTGTTACCTTTGATGACGCCTCAATGTCATGGAATCCCGGTCGAAAGCGTAGGGCAAGAACTAGTATACATATACTAATATTATAAATTCATATAAGAGCTTCATGAAATTTCAAAAATATATTTGCAAGCGCCGCACATACGTATAGGTTATTATTTTGAAGACAAGTATTGTTATAAACAAGAACTGCTAAGACTTTTTCATAGAATACGTACGGTAAGAATAAGTAAGCAAGTAAGATCCAAAAGTTTAAAAAAATATTTTACTAAACCGAATTATCAATCCCTTTCTCATTACAAAACAAACCTACAAAAAGTTTAATAAATTATTTTAGCTTCAGTTTTATAAATGTTTCATTAAATTTCGTAATCTCTCACTGATTTACAATATTAAAGAAAACTTTTTGGATTTTGCCTTTAACTTGTCTCAACTCAATGATAGTAAACACGACTGTTTTATTATTGTTGCATCAAAAGGTAATGAAAATAAGCGTAAATAATGTTGGTCATTATGTTGTTTACAAACCGATTTTGTGTCACTATATCTACTTCTAACAAAAGGAATTTAAAAGGATATTAGAAAATTCCGGTCAAATTAGTCCAATTGCTTGTTTCACGTGACTTCAATCGCCATATTTTTAACCGACTTCAAAAAAAGGAGGAGGTTCTCAATTCGGATGTATGTTTTTTTTTTTTTTTTATGTTTGTTACCTCATAACTCCGTCATTTATTAACCGATTTGGAAAATTCTTTTTTGACTGGAAGGGTATACTTCCCGTTTAGTCCCATCGTCATCAGATCAGGATTTGATTACTTCTCAGTGTACTTTGAAGTCGGTTTAAGTTTTTTGTAAAACAGTCCAATTATATTGTTCACGACTACTTCCCCGTAAATGATTCGAGAGCATAAAATATTTTCTATCATTATTCAATAATACGTATAAGAAAGATCCAATGACTATCTAAAGCCCTAGAGGAATTACATCGCAAATATTTTCATTTCAGATACTGATCTTTAATAAATCAGCTAAGACGAGGCTTAAGTTTCACTAATCGTAGACTTTATAAAGGCTGCCAACTTTCCAACTATCGTGGTAACTTTCCCTCATGATATTCAATTCTTCTATGAATGTTCACTTGAACAATGAGTGATGGGAGATCTGAAAGCAGAAACTAATGAGACAAAGGCGGGGTTTGAAACGAGGACTTGGTAGATATATCATTCTGAAGAAAGTGTAACGTTATATGAGAGACATCATTAAAATCTTAATGGATTTCAACTTAGTTAATCAATTTGAGGTTAGCCACAGAATTATCGTCATCATTATGTTTGACAATAGATTTGCGTCTGGGCAAATTGCCATTTGGCAGCGGTTGAGGTAAATTGGCCTACTTATAGAGTAAACTTTTAAGATTAGGAACTTAAGTTGATAAAATAGAATCACAATTACGAAGTTTAGTACAAGAATTGTGTTTAGAGAAATTTTGTAGGATCTGGATCTAATATTTTTGGTATCTAAAGGGTTTAGAATAAATTATTAAATTTTGTTTTAAAAGGCCGCAGAAATTCACAATTTCCACATTCTACGATTGAACAGGAATTTATCATCACTATTAAAACGGGTTACTTTGCACCTCATTCGATTATCTCCAATCGATAACCGAATAGCTAGTATTAACGTCGGAGCTTCAGTTAATTTCACATCCACTCGATATTCATGATCGAGAAATTACTTGTAATTTATTTGAGATAAAGTACCGAAGTCATAATATCGTAAATCGTCTGTAATCATGCCAACACTGTCGATTTATGAACTCACCCGTGGAGGTCATTTAACATAATTCTTTGAGTTTCACAAGAATATCGCCTCCGGCTTTGTACGGGTTGTAAATTTCCCTTAATAATATGCCGGGATGACATGCAGCTACCCGAAAGGTCGTGATTTTTTTGCAAAATGTCCCTTAGTAAATTTATTGAAGCGACTGTCAAATTATATTCTTCGGGAGGTTAATAATGTATAAAAGGGCTTATGATAATATGTCACCTTTGTTAAAGTGTTCTTTTGATGTTCTTGGCGCTTTGGCATCCGAAAATACTTATCACAAAATGTAAGTCTCACGGAAATTATGTTGTTCGCTGAAAATAAATCAAGTTTTTAAGATTAGTTATATATACTAATGATATTTCTTTTGAATCGTTAATTGATGAGCATTCTGCCTGTCGCTGTAAATATGCTGCTGTTTAGTATTCTTCACACTCTCACTTACAATTTGGAAAACTATCGCCCAAGTATACATTATTTTTGCGACTTGGATTAGCCAATTATTAGTATTAATGAAAACGTTCCCCGAAGAAGTCAATAAAGCAATTAAAGTTAGCTCGGATGACATAAAATACAAAATGTCTTCTGCATGTGTACATCGGCTAGTTTCAAACGAATATAACACAGTTAGAATCAAATGGTCCTGATTGAATTACTAAGGTAAATACAACTGAATGGTCGGGTATTAATTAATTACAAGGGCCATTCATGTCGGTAGTGGTCTCTGATTGACGCGTCAATGCACGAACAAGACACCTGATACGGATATCAAGTGAATCGATCTAAAGCTAGGACATGCATGTTAGGCTGACTATCGGAAGACAGACAGACAGGCAGACAGAGTAGTCTCATAACATATATCGAAATATTCCTTAGTGGTTGGGCTTTGGCATAGTATATAAGGGAATTACTTTCTGTAAGCCCTGTTACTAGCAGTTTCCTGATAATTAGTTGCTAAGAGCTCAAGTATGGTTTTTTATGTGGTTTTCCCAATGGAGTACAGCATGGGGTTCTTCAAAAAGGGTGTGAAGAGATTTCTTCAGGGTCGGCAACGCGCGATTTATACCCCTGGTGTTGCAAGCGTCCATAGGCTACGGTAACTGCTTACCATCAGGCGGGCCGTATGCTTGTTTGCCAACTTAGCGGTATAAAAAAAATAGGCCACGCCGATGTTTCAGCGGTATCTCGAGAACGGTCTTTATATGCTAGATTTACCTATTCTTCATTAAAAATAGTTTGCAGTTTTGTGATTGTTGATTTTATTGTTTGCCGAAAAACGTTTTCTTTGTAATTTTGTTGCGTATAAATCTTTATTTACTTGAATAGATGGTTTCTCAGAAAATTTCTGTTACTTACAAAAACATTTTTAGGTAAATATTACGTATATTCAATGTTACCAACGAGAGTATATTTTTCGGCAGCTTATCATAAATAGGAGATAAATATCAAAGAGTAAATTTTCATTCCTTTCAGTAAAAGATAAATGTATCCTAGAAGATAACTACCTACTGAGTATACATTGTTGGTCGTTTTAAGTATTCCATTTCAAAGAAAGATCTTGAAAAAGGCCAGTCTAGAAGCTCTAATTATGGCCGATGACTTTATCACATCACCGTCTCGTCTAATCAAGTGTTATGTTCTCAAACTCAGTTACTATAACACTATAGGTACAGTCGAGGACATAAATATGTATACACTTTTTGAAATTCAAAAGCGATTTTCTCGCATGTTTAACATTTATGTTTTAAGCTATTACACAAATCATAATAGTATAATAATAATAATCACAAATAATAATGTTAGAAGATTCTGCCTTTATAATATCTCATAATTTCAATCAGTAGTTTAAGAGGAAACCGTTGTTGAATTTTACTAATTGTATACATATTTATGTCCTCGACTGTACTTGTTTACTGGATCAATAACTAGCTTGTAATCACATAAGCGTGGATACTAATTGAAATCAGCCTCATTAGATCTAGCATATACCAAAGTATCAAGAACATGGATCTATATACTATGTTGTTTCATGATAGGGCGGCGGAGGAAATTAAAAATATCTTTAAAAGTAATTACCTTTTCATAAAGCCACGTCTCGATTTACCTATTTCCCTGACTATTACCAAATAGTGTGGTACCTAATCAAAATAACTCAAAATTAAACCTTAAAACATTAATTACGACGAGGTGCCTCCAAAATGAAACGAAAGCGTATTCATGTCATGTCTGAGATTACTTGAGCGAGCAACTTTTATTAGGCTGCACAAGTTCCCGGGGTCTACCCCGGTGACACACAGTCCCGGTATACATTCTTAATGTCCCTTATCCCTTTATTGAGTTCATATCGTGAAAATAGAATTTTTTATTTACTTTGACCCGGATTACCTACAATGTTTGTTACTAAGAGCTTATTTTGCCATCATTAGTTAACATTTTTCGAGGAATCATTTTGCGTTTTTGTTAGTTCTCTACATAATCTGTCAAAGTCGTAGTAAGATTTAAGACGATGGAAAATTCGGCTCTAAGTAAAATTTAAAATAAGGATTTGGCGAGAGTTGTTGATTTGAATTTACATAACAAATAAATACTTTATTTTATAAATCAGCTACATTTCAAATGACCTTCAGGAATTTAATTAACATTTCCTAAGAAATTTTATTTTGTCACCAAGTTTTCGCAAAATCCAAAGAGGCTGCGATAAATCAACATAAGAAAGTTGGAAAAGGAAAAAAGCTTAATGGCTTCCAGTTTGATTGAAGTGAAGGTCGCTGTAAATGAAGTAAGTTTTCCCGGCAAATATGACATTTTTTTTTTTTTTTATACAACTTAGTCGATAAACAAGCATACGGCCCGCCTGATGGTAAGCGGTTACCGTAGCCATATAGACGCTTGCAACACACGAAGCATCGCTCACGCGTTATCGACCTATCCCCCCTCCCCTATAAGCTCTGGCAACCTTACTCGCGCGCAGGAACACAACTTTACACAACATAAAGTTATTTGGCTGCGGTATTCTGTAAGGTGGAGGTACTTCCCCAGTCGAGCTGCTCTTTGAGCGAATAAACGCTATGCTCTACCTCTATGACATTAAGAATGATGGGTTTTTCATGCCATAGATGTATGTAATTATGGTCAGCTAAATAACTAAGTAAAATCTAAATAGCTAAGTAGCAAATTCGTTGTGCGCGGTAGAGTCGTGATTTGACGTATGGCGATTTTTTTAGGAATCCCAAAGGTTTTTTAGATTAAAAAGAAATTAAAATTGTTTTCAACTTCGCTATTGAAAATGTAATTATATAGTTTACCTGTTATTTTGTTTATGCTATTTTGGTTGTATTTTATTTTATTAACTAACTTTTATTACAAAAATTTATGCCGGAGTCAAACATGCGTTTTAATTAAAATAAGCGACTTTTAAATCACCACAGCGCTTCATGAAACAAAACCTCCAAAAATTCACGCTCAAACTGTTGGTCTAAAAGAATCGTGCGCGTTGCCAAGTATATTAAAAATAACTTTTTGTGCACCGCAAAACCTTCCGAAACAATGTTAGCGGTTGCTTTTATAATTCGAAAATATTTTTAATTTACAACTCGTAGCCTAGAAGGGAAGTACTTTCATTACACACGAGTGCAGCTTTGAAGTCTAATGGTACACTCCGCAACGTAGCTTGTTGAACAATATGAATTTTATTGCCTTAAATATAAAAGTTATTTTCGAATGTATTTGTGTTGATGACTGTACGTGCTCTAGGGATGTGTTATTATGCGTTTATACGAAATAATGATACCACATCCGCCTATGGGTGTAAAATGTAATATTTGTGATAAATTGAGTTTAGTGGTATCTAGTAGATACATAATTCAAAATTGTTTATTCAAATAGAAGGTATTTTTGAATAAATTATGTACCTACTTATAAAAATATTGGTTGGGTAATGCCTGGGGCCCAAGTCTGCTATTTCAATTGTGTTCCAATGATCTTTCGGTGGTGTCAAAATTGTGCCATAATAAATAAATAAATAAATAAATAAATATCCTGGGACATTCCTCACACACGGTCATCTGATCCCAAACTAAGCAGAGCTTGTATTATGGAAACCAGACAACTGATATAATACATATACTACTTTTTTTGTTTGTAAATACATACTTAATATACTGACACTATTCTGTTAGTAAGTAGACTACAAAAACTGTAAAATGTCACAATTTTGACACCACTGAAAGTTCATTGGAACACAATTGAAATAGCAGACTTGGCCCTCTGGTTTCAATAAACAAAAACGAATCGTTTTGTAAGCAAAACCCAGTTTGACAATAAAAAACCTACCATTGGTAAGATCATTTCGTAAGCAAATTTTACCTGTGATAGCTACTTCCATATGGGAGGGTCTGATATGCAAAGCTTTGAGGTCTTTTCTTTATTATTAGTAAAGATATAAGTCTTAATTTTAATAAATCTTAACAGATAACGGTCCGTAAATTATTGAAACCGGGCATTAGTCTACTTTGTAGTTATTGCCAGCAGGACACGCAATCGCCAGTGAGATCTGAATGTAAATGTTGTTATGAATAAAAAGAGTAATTGCAGAATGTATTGCCGGCTCTCCTCAGCAAACCTTCCGAACCGGTATTAGAGTCACACTTTTCAAAAGTGCCTGCGAAGGTCTATTTGAATAAATCATTTTGAATTTTGATACTATGTACTCGTTATTCTCCTTGCATTCGTTTTTACCTATATTTTTCTAAAACACATGAAAAGTACAATGAAAATCGTTTAGCTACAATAAACGAAATAAAGACTCCTTTGTATCTACAAAGGAGTCTTTATTTCGTTTATTATATTATATTATTGTTTATATGATTATCTAATCATCCATTTAATAGCGTCAGCGACTGCCAAGCGATACGAACACCATGTTTAAAGTTCTGTGGTATCAGGATTCAGTAGGCGTAGTGCAGGCAATGAAACAACGTAATACTATCGCTTCGGAAAGTCCCGTATGAGGAGAAGAAGCGACGCAACAAACTCGCTCATGGGCCCCGATAGGTTTACTGTTATAATATTACAATTAATTACATATTCACTTCACTTCACAATCTTAGACTTAAATTATAATAAATTACAGAACCGGGTAAAACCACGATCGCACTGCACTCGTATAGATCGAGAGCTTGATAAAAACTAACTCTTACAAATACAAATACCCACACTTTTATAAGCTACTATGGTCAGTGTTGCCACATCACTCAATCCTTCTACCATAAGAATATGATCCAGCCAATATGAATAATTATCTAATAAATATCTAACATTCGGCCTTTCCTGACTTCAAGTTTGTCCTCAAACTTCGTGTAAACAAATAAAGTTATCAATATCTTACATAAAATAATACAGATAAACATACACCACTTTACTCAGATGGACCCATCAACATCTACTACTCTTTTTCTCAGATTGATCCATCAACATCGGTTCACCTATCCCTAGAGCTTTTTATTGTATATGTACATACGACAGTGTATACAGGCAGTTATCAACTCCAACCAAAATCAATAATCAAATCTTATCTTATCTATCCCATCTATCTATATCTATCCCATCTATCTATATCTATTCCTTTATTTTTGGCATAAAGTGTAATTTAACATTCCACGAGGTGTAAGTAGCAGATTGCGTACGACATGCAAAAACATTTGTTATTTAACATTTTGGATTAACAGTTACATTAAAATATGAAATAGACACGATTAAATATTAAAATAACTCTGTATTATCCTTTCCTTTTCTTATCTTCATATTATTATTATTATTTATATAATTGACCAAAATTACATGATAGGTACATGGTTTTACATTACCGCCTGACGAAAACCTGAAAGGCTTGTGTCTGGTGAGAGTTAATTATACATATTGACTATTATTATAGCTTATATTGCGGGACTTACGCTACAGATACACAACATTCATCCCCTTCCATTCCCATATGAATTAGACAAGATTATAATTAAAATATATAATACAGTTTAAAATCCAAATTTCTATTTATCGTTATCTCTATCCTTATCTAATGTTTTTTTTTTTTTAAACTTTCCTAAACTTTCCTAATAATTTCTAATCTTTCCTAATATTTTCTAATCTTTCCCTATATTTTCTAATATTTCCTAATATTTTCGAATCTTTCCATATAATTTATAATCTATCCAAATATTTTTGAAATTTCCTAATCTATTCTAATATTTTCGAATCTTTCCTAATATTTTCGAATCTTTCCATATATTTTCTAATTCATACTAATCTTTTCCAAACTTTTCCAATCTTTTCTTATCTTTTCTTATCTTTTCTAATCTTTTCTAATCTTTTCTAATCTTTTCTAATCTTTTCTAATCTTTTCTAATCTTTTCTAATCTTTTCTCATCTTTTCTAATCTTTTCTAATCTTTTCTAATCTTTTCTAATCTTTTCTAAACTTTTCTAATCTTTTCATATCTTTTCTATTCTCTCTTTTTATTCAGATGGCTATATCAACATCTATTCATTATATTCAGATGGCTATATCAACATCTATTAATATTATTCAGATGGCTCTATCAACACCTATTAATTTTATTCAGATGGCTCTATCAACACCTATTAATTTTATTCAGATGGCTCTATCAACATCTATTAATTTTATTCAGATGGCTCTATCAAAATCTATTAATTGTATCTAGATTGCTATATCAACATCTACCATCTCTTATTATTTTTTTTTTATTGCTACTAGTCATACTAACTATTCTTATAAGAAGTGTCTCTTCAAATATTCATTTACGCTCTTGATTAACTACGCTTATTTTTTTTTATTACGCTATTACTTTAAACTGCATATCTATCATCAAAGTCCAGTCATCAAGACTGCATGTTTGACATCAAGACTGCTTGTCTGTCATCAAGACTGAACGTTTTTCGACAAGACTGCACGTATGTTATCAAGACTTTTCAACACAAGATTTTATTGAAGAACTTATTTGCATTTTTGTTAAAGGGTTTATAAATAAATGAATGGACATCTGCTTTTTTATCATAATTTAAACCTGTATCTTATCGAACCTAACTAGGATAAATTCTGTACTTTGCTACCTACTTATTTTAATTTTTCTCTCTCTCTCTCAATATTATTTCATCTTATTATAAATGAATGGACATCTGCTTATTTTTTATCATAATTGAACCTGCATCTTATCGAACCTAACTAGGATAAATTCTATACTTTGGTAACTACATCTTTTACCTCTTCTCTCTCTCTCTCTCAATATTATTTCATCTTATCAGTTTCCTTACAAGTGTTTTATATATTTTTATAGCTACATTTTTTTTCATATGTTTTTTTTTTTAAACTACTATTCCTTATGTTGCTGCTGTTAAAGCGGAAAGCTAAAGCCTACGTCGTAAAAAAAACATCTCAACTTCCAAATCTAATTTTCTTAGCCATATTTTTCACGCAATTAATCCATCTCTTTTTCTACTTCTATTTACTGCTATCTACTTTCACATTCATACCTCTTTTAGTCTCAATACCACGATAACAATGTGATCCAAGCGAGTTCGACCAACAATCCAACTCTCCGATACGGCCTCACGGTGAATCACAAGTCCAATCTCATTCTGGTGTGAAAATCTCTACCTGAAACCAAAGAAGTTCAGCACAGTAATAGATAATTTCACTCGGCCATTTCTGCCTACATTTGCGAGCCAATTTTGCTATTAATCGATTTTGTTTGAACATTTGCTAACGCTTACTCATATTAATCAAAGATTTAGAGTTAATAACTACTTATCAACTTTATGTAGGGTAAATCACATCAATTCAAACAAACTAAAGCAAACCCAGGAAAGAAGTAAAGTTAGTGAAACCCATATGATAATACTAAGATCAAGAATCATAACAGCTCCACCAAACACACTTTGCTACACACACACTACCCTATAAGGGAGAAAGCCTCAGCATTATTGTTTTAACTTCTACAAAACAAAATTCATACCGACATGGTATTTAAGTATATTATAATATTGTAGCTTTTTTTAATAAACATTTTATGAACTTTTTTTTTTATTTTTTTTATTTTTTTATTTTTACATAATTATTAATTTGACAGAAACTTGAATGGTTTATTGAATTTGTAATGATTTATTATTGTTATTATTTAGCTTAATTATTATTGTTAATTTGAATTAATCATATGTAACATTTGTTAAAATGTAGTCTTATCCATTTGAGCTGTCTTAATGTAACAATTAATTTTAATATTTGCACACTGAAGCTCGGTAGAGTAAGCTTGGAACTCCATATTTTTTGCCATCAATATTTTTGTCACTCTTATTCTCGCAAATAAATTAATTTCATTTCAAAAGTACACCACTCAAAGCTTTTGCTTACAGAGTAATATACTACTCGGGCGCCAACGCTTATTTTTAAAGTGTCTACTAATCTTCTGCGCAGTAAACGTAAAAAAAAACGAAGCTGAACTTTACATTGAACTCTACATTTAAACTCTACATTGAACTGTACATTGAACTCTAAATTGAACTCTACATTGAACTCTAAATTGAACTCTACATTGAACTCTACATTGAACTCTACATTGAACTCTACATTGAACTCTACATTGAACTCTACATTGAACTCTACATTGAACTCTACATTGAACTCTACATTGAACTCTACATTGAACTCTACATTGAACTCTACATTGAACTCTACATTGAACTCTACATTGAACTCTACATTGAACTCTACATTGAACTCTACATTGAACTCTACATTGAACTCTACATTGAACTCTACATTGAACTCTACATTGAACTCTACATTGAACTCTACATTGAACTCTACATTGAACTCTACATTGAACTCTACATTGAACTCTACATTGAACTCTACATTGAACTCTACATTGAACTCTACATTGAACTCTACATTGAACTCTACATTGAACTCTACATTGAACTCTAGATTGAACTCTAACTTGATCACTAACTTGAACTCTAACTTGAGCTCGTACTTGATCTCTAACTTGATCTCGTACTGATTGAACTCGTACTTGAACTCGTACTTGAACTCGTACTTGAACTCGTACTTGAACTCGTACTTGAACTCGTACTTGATCTCTAACTTGATCTCTAACTTGATCTCTAACTTGATCTCTAACTTGAACTCTAACTTGAACTCGTACTTGAACTCGTACTTGAACTCGTACTTGAACTCGTACTTGAACTCGTACTTGAACTCGTACTTGAACTCGTACTTGAACTCGTACTTGAACTCGTACTTGAACTCGTACTTGAACTCGTACTTGAACTCGTACTTGAACTCGTACTTGAACTCTAACTTGAACTCTAACTTGATCTCTAACTTGAACTCGTACTTGATCTCTAACTTGAACTCGTACTTGAACTCTAACTTGTACTCTTACTGGAACTCCTTGAACTCTTAATTGCACTATAATTTGCACTTGAAAGCAAAAGCGAAATTCAAAATTAACTCTGACTTGAATTCTGTCTCGAACTCTGACTTGAACTCTGACTTGAACTCTAACTTGAACTCTGACCTGAACCAACTTTAACTCTGAATTGAACTCTAAATTGAACTCGAACTCTAAAGTTAATTCTAAAATGAACTGTAAATTGAACTCTTAATAGAACTGTAAGTTGAACCCTTAATTGACTCTAAATTAACTGTAAAATGAACCCTTATTTCAACTCTAAATTGAACTCCGAATCTCTAAATTGAACCCTTAATTGTTCTCTAAATTGAACTACGAATCTCTAAATTGAACCCTTAATTGTACTCTAAATTGAACTGTAAGTTGTATCCTTAATTGAACTCTAAAGTGATTTCAAAATTGAACTGTAAATTGAACCCTTAATTTTCTAAATCTACATTATAAATGATACTAGTCTTTAGAACCTTGAATTAAATTAGGAATAGTAATACTAGGACCGCTTCATACACACAGAAGAAGGTTGTTTTTCACCCCAAATAACAGTTTTTTTTTTTTTTACTGAACTATTAACATTATTAACATTTTTTTTTGTAGTAAATTAAGTAAATTCTTGTGAATTTAAAAATAATATCACTAAATAAATTAAGCACACTTTAGATTTTTAGTTGTTTTTGAGATTCTTTTTGGCAAACCTTTACTAGCAAGTTCTAAATAAAATTATTCAAAAGAATCATGCTATTCTGAAAAAAGCTTTTAAATGGCTTATGTTTAACTATCTGTCCTATTATTTTTGTATAAGCTGTAAGTTTCTCTTAAATATGTTAAAATAAAATAAAATCCATAATATTTACTGAAAAATTAACAGTGTTATTTTTGTTAACTCGAAATCTGATTCTCGGGAGAAACCTGTTGATCAGGAACTTTAGCCTATACGTTTGTCTAATGTGCTACCTATACATAACCCATTACATAACCGTTACGTATTCAATTTAAAAGGATTATTAAAATACTTAACATTTTTTTTTTTTTGCAAAATGAAGAAACTTACTGTAGTCATTATACCATCACACTCAAATACAATTTACCATTAACTTCATTCCACTTTTGCAACTTCAGATTAACCCAGCACGACCCCCATAACTGAACACCACTTATTCAAAGTTAATTAATTAAATACATTTTTTTTTGTTATCCGGTTTGTAGTACATTGTCTTTTGAACGACCTATAGATATGTATATAACCATAACTATGTCAATAGTTCTGAGGAAATCCCGTTCAACAAAATATATTTATTAATAAAGCAACCGGCAAAATGAGGAGAATCACCAACTTAGATAGCTAGTAATAATAAATTTATCGCACAATTAGTTAATAGTACTTACTTCATATTTAAAACTATATTTTTACAAAGTATCGGTCTGTCTTCCTTCCTTCCTTTCTATGTTAATAATTTTATATTATATTGAATTGTTACACCCTTATTATACGGTCATATGAATAGCATAAATACCCAACTTACCTATACATATTACAATAAATAATTGCGGATTGATTTTACATTTTTACACTTATACTTTTAACCCATAAAATATAGCTAACTTGACTATATTTTCAACAATAATTAAATTATTTAATCGTTCCCCAGATACTTTCGCAGTATATTAGCAATCAATATGAAATCGACTCACCAGATAGTGTTAAAGCAATTTGTATACACCACAATTCAGGCACCACTACATGTACATCAGATAGCCACTCGCATGGCACACCCGGCGCCAACTTGTGTCACTGGCCGCTACCAGCATGAACTATACTGCAAGCGTGCCACCCGCGCCGCCATTTGTCTATTATTCCGTCTAGCACGCGCATGTCACAAACACGCACAAATACACTTATTTTAGGTAATCAAATAACTTGATTAAACTTTGTTCTTTAGTTCTTTACTTGTTCGAAGTTCTCAAGAACGTGGTCTTTTCAAACTATATGGAAACAACCCAAGTACGGTTTACATTGCCTCTCTTTATCCCAATTTCTGATAATAGCGTCAGCGACTGCCAAGCGATACGAACACCATGTTTAAAGTTCTGTGGTATCAGGATTCAGTAGGCGTAGTGCAGGCAATGAAACAACGTAATACTATCGCTTCGGAAAGTCCCGTATGAGGAGAAGAAGCGACGCAACAAACTCGCTCATGGGCCCCGATAGGTTTACTGTTATAATATTACAATTAATTACATATTCACTTCACTTCACAATCTTAGACTTAAATTATAATAAATTACAGAACCGGGTAAAACCACGATCGCACTGCACTCGTATAGATCGAGAGCTTGATAAAAACTAACTCTTACAAATACAAATACCCACACTTTTATAAGCTACTATGGTCAGTGTTGCCACATCACTCAATCCTTCTACCATAAGAATATGATCCAGCCAATATGAATAATTATCTAATAAATATCTAACACATTCAAATGCTTTCCTACCGCAAATTTTCAACACACACATTTCATACCATTGGAATAGACGTCAAACAATAATTTTGTTTAATAAAAAATATCTAATGTATGATAATAGTCGGATAAAAATAGTCACAAAAGATAATCCACAGTTTGCGGATGTATCTGCATCCCTCGTATTCCGCTACACTTATATATATTCATACAATTACATGACACATGCATATGCTATACCTATACGTTTCAATTCATCCCCTCATCACGACATTGTTTTGAATCGACATATATTTTCTATAACCATGATTGTGTGCAATGTTTCCCTTGTCCTGATTAGAATAACATTTATACATGAACTATTATTATATCTGTCTGTGATATTTCAGTCCGTGTTTGCTGTAAATTATCAATTTCATCTATTGAATTTGATTATTTCCCCTGTAGTATTAGTTTCATTAGTTTCATGTAGCGCTCGTGGCGTAGCATGATTAGCCGTTCTTAATCGATCGGCAAAGTTAAGCTACGTCTGTCGTGGACCTGGATGGGTGACCGCCTAGTGGTATTTCAAATCGAGCGTTTCCGTGCTTCGGAAGGCACGTAAAGCCGTTGGTCCCGGTTATCACTTAATTGTGATAGACGTTAAGGTAGTTGGATGCCTCCTAGGCGGCTTGGAAAATTCCAACAGTAGTATTCCAACAATCCGCAGTGGGCACGCGTGGTGGAGTATCGCCCATTCCCTTTCACCCTCATTTGTGAAAGGAGGCCTGTTCTCAGCAGTGGGACATTATAGGCTGATGATGATGATGATGATAATTAGTTTCATAGGTATCTGTTATACAGGTGAACTTAAACTTTGAATAATCAAACATTGGTGCTGATTCTATTGTTTACAACTAAACTAATTTTAGTCTCACTATGTTTCTTTCTAACTAAGAAAATAAAAAAAGGCTGTAAGCTTGTTTTCAATATAAATTTTGTCGCCATCTATCGCGGTTATGTCTAAATACCCGCAAAGACTAATTTGAACTATTTAAATGTTCTATCCTTTTTCAAAAATGTTCGCAAGAAAGATATGTGATGTGACTAAAACTAGTTTAGTGCGATTTACAATAAAATCGGCTCCAATAACATTTTTGATCTTAATCAATTGAGTTAAATGTGTTTTTTTTTCTAATCGTAAATTATATTTGAATAGTAAATTAGGAACGTAGCAGATCTCCAAGTATTTGTTATGTTACAAATGAATAACTTATATATAATATTATACATGCTCGAACTAAAACTAACTAAACTCAAACTAAAAATATACTCCCATAAGTAAAACGATATTGCCAAATTCATGACAAACGTTACATTTACCTACCTAAAACAAGCCAAAAGTTGCTTGCTAAGAAACCTGAAAGCTAAAGTAAATACACACCGGCATAATTACACAACTTTTTCACCGGAAGCCTTTAGAAAAGCCAAACAAATCCGCCCACATCCGCCATTTAACTTTAAAACAAGTTGAAAATAACGAATCAAACGTCTGAATCCTTTTGCACGTGACGAAAGTAGAGTTAATTCACCGTTATACCAATAAAACTTGGCTAATACAGCTTTCTTTGGAATGTGATCCAAATGGAACTAAGTTTTAGGGATGTGGATAACGAAAAGCAGTTACTTAATTCTTACTTTGCCAATTACAACTTTGTTTATTAAATAATTCGTAACTTCAATATCAGGATTGCTTGGATTAGGATATTTTTATATACTGGGTGGTGATTTCGAGATGGCATATTTTCGAAACCTATGTTGGGTTAGTCATGCTGAACAACTTTTACTAAAGGAACCACATTGAATTCTCATTTTTTTTTTTACTTTTCATACATTATAATCGAGCAAGGTTGACATTTACTATGGAAAGCAAATTTTTTTTTTTTGAAAATACACCCTTGGTCCCATAGTTAAAGTTGTTCAGCATGACTAACCCAACATAGGTTTTGAAAATATGCCATCTCGAAATCTCCACCTGTTATAGGCCATTTTTTTTTATTACATAGGCCAATTTTTTGTATGTTAATACCTACATTGTCATTGGAAAATGACAATGGAAGTCTTTTTAACGTCCCATATCCTTAAAATTTTCATTTTGATTTTGAGGGTAGCAAATAACTGTTCTAATATCGTGATAATTACTACCTGGGTACAACTTTTTATACTAAAAAAAACATGATCAGGTGATTTCAAGCTCCGAATGACTAAGGCCAGTCAACTTAAAGAATGCTCAACTTGCACAATGACCTAAACAATATATTGCCGTTTAAAAGACTTACTTTGCAATATTAAGGGAAAATATAACAACACAGAAAAAAAGGCAGTAGAAAAATAAGAAGGAATACTTAGATGCCGTTTTAAGGAATCCCTTGAGAAGTGTTGCCAAAAGCGTTATCATCACCCCAAGTACGCGCATGGCTTGGCGCACGGGTTGGTTTAACATCTTAAAGGAAGATCAAACGCAATTTTTAGACTGTGTCGTGTACCAGAATGAAGTGACAAAGGCTTATTGATTTGTATTTGTTTTTAGCCGACTTCAAAAAAAGGAGGAGGAAACACTAACCTAGATCAATCGTTGCTTATACCATAATAGTTGTACGTAGTATTATATCAGCGTTTCCCATTAGCCGGGTCGCGAACCGCTAACGGGCCATCAAAATAAAATACCGGGTCGCAACATTCCCACCTTGTTTTAAAAATAAGCAGCAGCTCCATACTTCGCAATAAAATTTAGTGACTAAATAGGCGATACCAATATATGTAGTATTAATAAATATTTTTACTATTAATAAAAGTGTATTATTTTACCTAATGCTTGGGTTTAAAAGTATTAAGTGGGTCACGAAGGAGCAGTGTGAAAATTACCGGGCCATGGCAGAACAATGTTTGGGAAACCCTGTATTATGATTAATTCTATGATGAACGTAGTAGAACGAAGTAACAAAAAGTTATCAAAAAGAACAAAAATGTGCTAAAAATCAGGCGGTCTTAAAATTATTAGACTATGAATGAAGCATACTAAACACTGTTCTAAAATTGTATACTTAAATAAAACTATTAAAAGCTCTACTACTGTCTATTAACTTTTTTAACATAGTATTGTTTAATTTACAGTTCATAAACCCATTAGCACTTATCAGTTCTTTGCGACTTAGAAATTCGTTTCTTTCAAACACACAAAAATACGTTTTCCATAGTTCCCGGTCCCAAGTGAGGCATATTCGACCTTTTTCTGATTTATTGTCAAGTTTTCCTGTTACGTATGTAGTTCGTAAGTTTTATTATGCGGCCCGCACTGAACTGCGGAAGTCCGGAGTTTTTGACTTCAATATACTTTATTGTGCGTATAATCCTGGTCCTGTTGTGAAGTCGCTTGTATGATTTGTATTTTGATTTCATCGAAAATGAATCCGTAGTTATAGTTATTCTATCCTCAATTAAGGTTATTGCTAAAGCTTTTTGTGCTACCAAGTTAGATATTCTTATTATAATATATTCTCTTACCGCCTTATTAATAAATAAGGTGTAAGTCAGTCTTGTAAAACCCAGGTATTAAGATAGCCCCAGCCCTTTTTGTTTATATGACATTAGAAAGTGACGGATATATTTAAAACCTAGACCCTAGACCCTCTACTCATAAAACGTTATTTTACTAATATTAAACTGTTTAAAGGGTCACGTAAATAATGTCATTCTCAAATAATGTGACATTATTTACGTGACCTTTTAATCAGTATATTAGTTAAATAGCACTTTATGAGTAAGGGGTGGGGTTAGTGTATTACTATACTTGACTTACACCTTATTTATTAATAAGGGGGCTACTGTTTTTTATAAGGTCCCAATAAATTAGTGAATGTCCTCTTGAGGGATGAATGTCATTAGTAATCAAAAAATAATATTAGAAAAATAATCCGTGGGTTTTTTTTGATAAATGTTTAAATTAATACTTTGTACTGATATTAAGTTCAATTTCGGAATTTAGTTTTTTTCCCACGGATTATTTTTTGATTACTAATGACATTCATCCCTCAAGAGGACATTCACTAATTTATTGGGACCTTATATAAAACTTAGACACAGAAAATCATTAAACTAAGCTTATAATATTACTTAACATTAAGCAATATTTGAATAAAATTTGACCTACATATTGCAACTGACTCCAACTTGACAGCTCCTACAAATATCTTACTTATCAGCCATTACATTTAACAACTTAATCACCTCAACGTAGGGTTAACTGCAATTAACAAGCCATTGCGTTTTTTTGCCCGACGACAGATGTTTTCGAACTTTAGAGGCTATAAATCTGCAAATTGGCCCTGCGGGTCCATGATTTTTTGTTCGTAAAACGATATTTCACAACACACATTTCATTTATGACGCATTTTGATTAATATGTCTGTGATCACCGCTCATATTTATTTGTCGATGGTTTTTTTTTTCTTTTTATATTTATTTATGACTTTGCTCATATACCTAGTTTTAAATGATTATGTTGGCCCCAAAGAATTTAGTTAGAGACACGATGCCCTATGACAATCTTTGGTAGCCCTTTTAACAACATACAACCTTTAGGACGTTGTCTCTATCAATGTCAGTTAGTATAACAATCTTATCTCAATAAAGATTGTTATTGCGTCGGACTTCTGTGATATAGACGAAAATACTCTAATCCTGCGTTTGTAAGTCCAGATCTGAATTGAGCTATAACATTCTGTTTCTTCTTGCATTTTTCATAATATGTTAGCTTACATGATATTTATTTAACAACTTAATCGCAGTAGTAATTACTGCTCACTCATATTCAATCACGTCGATTTAATCATATGTAATAGATTAGCAAATCCTGTTCGTTCAGTTCTAGTTATTTATAAGCCGGTCAAAATGGTTATATTTGTAATAACCACAATTTTATATCGATTAGAGTTAAGTTAAATGGTATAAAATAAAGTGACTTTTACTAACACCTGACTGACCTCGTTATAATTTTTATTTTTTTATTTTTACCATCGTCAAGGTTTATAATAATTGATACTGTACTGCTAGATACCTTTGCATCCTTCATCATCATCATCATCAGCCTATAGTGTCCCACTGCTGAGCACAGGCCTCCTTTCACAAATCAGGGTGAAAGGGACTGGGCGATACTCCACCACGTGTGCCCACTGCGGATTGGTGGAGGTAAGCTAGTGGTCAACCTACTGTTGGAGTTTTCAAGCCGCCTAAAATGCCTCTAACTAGGTTAACGACTTTCACAATTAAGTGATAACCGGGACAAACGGCTTTACGTCTCTTCCGAAACACGGAAACGCTCGATTTGAAATACCACTAGGCGGTCACCCATCCAGGTACCGACCACGACGGTGGTAGCTCAACTTGCCGATCGATTAAGAAAGGCTTATCATGCTACACCACGAGCATCCTTACTTAGATCAAACAGTTCTTCACGCTGGCCGCGTTGGAATAATCACCACAACTAGACCGTCGTCGCGTCGTGTTTTGTTTTTTATAGGATTTTTTTGGCTAGTATGCACTAGAACTATATTACCTGATTCTATCAAACTACAAGTTTTCGGGAATTTTATGGTATCGACACACCAAAAACATGGACACACGCCTTGCTTCGTCGTTTATTTTCATATATACTGAAATTTTCTAGGTTGATTAAGGCTGAATAGAAAGAAAGAAAGAAAATAACTTTATTCATGGCATTACACAAAGAAATAGGTACAAACATTATAGACAAAGGAGAAAACAAGAATAATAATAATAAACATGAAAGTAAAGAAAAATGAAATTTGCCACAAAACGGTCCCAGCTCAGCATAATGCTGGTTCTTGACAAACCAGCGCTGGTCTTCCGTTGGAACCGTTGTGTAACGTCACAAACAGATAAACGACAGCTATACATACAAAACAAACAAATAATAAAAAATAGATAAGACCCAAAAAACAAACAAAATAGTTTTAGACATATTAATAATAAATAACGCCATTATTATAACCATTTAGTTACATCAAAAAGATAATAAAAAATAAAATAAGAACATTGATAATGGTTAAAATGATTAATTTAAATATGCTTTTTTGCAAGCAAGCACTTTTTTTTTATACCACTAAGGTAGCAAATAAGTTTGCGGTCCACCTGATAGAAAGCGATTATCGTAACCTATGGACACTTGTAACACCAAGACTATCATTCGCGCGTTCCCATATAAAATTAAAATAAACGTTTTACCTCTTTTGTTTTGCTGTTTTTTTTTTATTGTAAGCATATTTCTTGATATATATTTCATTGTTCATCGACTCCAGAGCAGATTTGAGAACCTCATAAAATTTCAGATATCTTCTGACACCTCTCAGATTACATACCTTCCGAACCAATAGTAGATTCGTATGAAACTTTTTAAAACTGACGTAAAATATATCAGCTCAAATAGGTTTTGGCACATAAGTCGCTCAAACAAGCTCTGACGGAGATCACGTCCCGGCATAAGTGGCTATTAACGTGGGATCTGACTCTCTGAACTAAAACTAAAGCTCTGAATCTGATGCAGCTTGAATGAATGTCATTTGAGCATTTTATTCTGCTAGATACCTACCTATGTTACAAAGGTAAGATGATCATTTCTTCAAAATATAGAACGCTTGTATTGTAATTCCCTGATTGGAAAGGTAGAAGTTTATCTTTAATTTAATTTCGAATTTGGTTTATATTGTACTATCAATGAGTCCAATGACAATAACCCTACATTGTAAGAGAACCTTTACGATAACTCTCCAGATATTCAAATGTTACCTATCTAAATATAAGATGAAACGGGATTTAAATATAAAAAGCAATAGTAAAAGAAAAGATAGCATGTTACACCGAAGTAAAGTTAAGTTTTGGTAACTAACAAAATAATATTCAAAGTAAAGTCATACAAAGCTCATATTTGCGACAAGTTTCAAATAATGTTCATATATTGGCAAACAGTTGTAGTTTTCTCAATGGTACTTATTTAAAGTGTTTGATAAATAATTATATTGGTTTATCATGAACAATAAATCATTTTTAAATTAGTAGAGAATACAATACGCCTTTTAATAAAACTCAAATCTTTTTACCCTCATAACATATTAACGATAAAGATTTGATCTGATATGAGAATATAGACCTAAACGCTATATCCTAAGGGTGTATTAAATGATGCTGGATCTATTATTCATCGCAAACCAGCTGGGGTCAAGTTCGGCCCGGGTTTAGACACTCGCAATATTTCAGAGCAGACATATCTTATATATTATTCTATGCGCGTAATTTGTCTGAGAACAATGAGGGATTTTTCGCTTGGAGCTAAGGGCATTGGTAAAGACTGGTAAGTCAAACCCTTGTGCTATTGACGTTTGGTACAAGTGATAAGGATTTAGGTGTGGTATTGAAACTAGTTTTAAATGTGGTGATGAGGTGGTGAAGCGCTCGTGGTGTATCATGATAAGCCGTTCTTAATCGATCGGCAAGTTAAGCTACCACTTTCGTGGTTGGTACCTGGATGGGTGACCGCCTCATGGTATTTCAAATCGAGCGTTTCCGTGCTTCGGAAGGCACGTAAAGCTGTTGGTCCCGGTGATCGCTTAATTGTTATAGTCGTTAAGCTAGTTGGAGGCCTTCTAGGCGGCTTGAAAACTCCTACAGTAGGTTGACCACTAGGTCAACCTACTACTGTGGGAGTTTTCGGAGTAGGCTAGTGCCTATCTCCACCGATCCGCAGTGGTTCCACAGTGGCGCTCTTTTTGTCGCACTATGCTTGTCCATTTTTGACACATTTGTTATGTATTTGCTGTCAAAACGAGCTGGCCGGTTGACACCTGCGCCGTAGTTAATTTTTGGTCTGATTGGCGGAATGAAGAAGGGGGGAGCGCCGAGCTGCACACGATTGTGACGATTCTGACTCATCGTTTATTGGATTCTTGCGTGTCATTTGGCTACTGTGATTTGGCCAAAAGTATACATGCGCGAGCTTGCCCCCACTACCCACTACTGCTTATCTGTGCTCACCATTCGTGCCTCATACTGTACCTGTCTATAATAATAGTAAATATAACGCAAATGAAATTAGTTGCCAATAATTTATATACTTAATGACAATACATTACTTCGTCCCACTTAAAAACATTATCGCAGTCAGTAGTAACAATCTACTCAGCAATGTTAAAATAATCTCATATATCACAATACTAGTTACATTATCTGCTGACTCAACGATCTCGCCCGCTCTGCCCGTCACTCACACCACAGGCAAAGTCAAGAGCTTACGTAGACGTGTCGAGATAGCATCGAGGTATCATGCTATCTCTCCTAATCACCTATTGTGTGCCGATAACGATCACCAGACCGAAGCCGAGGTACATCTACAATGGACTCCCGGTTCCCACGTTATATCGACGCATCAGTCATATTTGCTTTCTAATGACAAATACCAGTTAAAGGTTTTGTTTGTAATGTCTACCGTTATGTTTTGTCTGCGATCTAAATTGTCTTGATTTTGTTGGAGCGATCAGTCAATATGTGTGCCGACGACGTCTTTATTTTCGGTCGGAATGTAAATACATGGCTTTTTGGCCTAAGGTATTGTTTTATGGTATTGTGTGATTATAACGGAATGGAGTTGGAATAAAGAGAGTCACTAAAAGAATAATGTGCTAAGAGGAAGGTCAATGAATGTATAAGATGCGAATATTATAAGATAGTGGAGTGGAGTAGCGATGGGCGATTGTTACTAAAAACAGTCGAATTATTCGATTGTCCAATTTATTCGAATCATTCGAATAACAATCGACATGTTTCGATTGTTCATAATACGCTTCGTGCGGCACGCGCGTGGCCTGTGCCGTGCGCTGGCTGTCCGTCCGCCGAATATGAATGAATCTATTCGCCCCCGCGCTCACCCGTCGATTGTGCATACTATTGCAACCTGCGTTGCGAGCGTCAATTTTCATTCGAAAGGTCGATTGTTATTCGATTGTTTATTCGTTAGAACGAATGAATCAACAATCGAATGTACAGTTTTACAATTGTCGATTCTTTCGATTACTTTTTAAGGAACAATCGACCATCGCTAGAATGAAGTAATACTAAGTTGGTGGAATTAGAAGTTTTTTTTAATCCTATAAACTGGGAATAATTGAAAAATCTTTGGATGACTTTAACAAAAGCTTCAAATATATTTCATGCTCATTATTATCCAAAACAGAGATCTAAAATCTCAATTATAAAACAGCAAACCCAAATACAATTATCAACACCATAGCTAATACAGCAATAGTGCGAGTGGATCTGAAATTAAATTACAATATAAATAACAGAGTGGCTGTACGTTTGTGCAGAGGCTGCTCTTACAACGACCTGAATTATGTAGCGATTCAATGTTCTCAGAGTATAACGTATAAGCTACTGCAAATATAGCTACATCCTATATACTGTGTAATGTAATACAAATTATGTTATTCTTTACAATAGTAATTGCTGCACTTATTAATTTTCCGATTTGGAGTGAAATAGTTAAAAGATCTTCAAAATTCCAAATCATTTATTCAAATAGAACTTCGCAGGCACTAATGAAAAATCTGACTCTAATACCGGTTCGGAACGATGCTCTTACACGTCTTTGGCCTCATTCAGGTACTCAAAACTTAAAGGTAAGAATTAACAGTAAGTCACATGAAATTAATTCCATTACCAATCAGAATATAATTATGCCAAAAGTTTAGCACATCAGATTTTTATGATTTTAGTTGAAATTGAAGAGGGTAAGCTTACTAAGCGCTTGTGGTGTAGCATGATTGGCCGTTCTTAATCGATCGGCAAAGTTAAGCTACGTCTGTCGTGGTCGGTACCTGGATGGGTGACCGCCTAGTGGTACTTCAAATCGAGCGTTTCCGTGCTTCGGAAGGCACGTAAAGCCGTTGGTCCCGGTTATCACTTAATTGTGATAGTCGTTAAGCTAGTTGGATGCCTCCTAGGCGGCTTGAAAAATTCCAACAGTAGGTTGACCACTAGCCTACCTCCACCAATCCGTAGAGGGCACGCGTGGTGGAGTATCGCCCAGTCCCTTTCACCCTCACTTGTGAAAGGAGGCCTATGCTCAGCACTGGGACATTATAGGCTGATAATGATGAAGCTTACTAAACTAACTGGATCACGCTCTTGTTGATATGAAGGAGAGGGCAAGTGAGCGGGCCGCTCGCTGGAAGCGTGTGGTCAGCCAGCAGAACTTATGGGCATTGTAAAATTTCACTTTAACATATTAGTTACGATTTAAAGGACTCATTAACTCAAAAGTATTTGCCGATGCGTAGCCGTGCTGATATACTGAGTGGTGACCTTAAAGCACCCTACCATCTTTCTATTATATTTTGCTTCATCAAATGCTTGAACGTTCTCTCTTCGTTACGGAACATTACCTACCTTTTAAAACTGAGCACGAAATATTTAAAGAAGATTAAAATATAGTTTTGTAAAAGAACTGCAATTCTCGTTTTAAAATAGCTAGCAGTCGAAAGGCTTAAAAAAATCCTCGTTATAATGGATGAAAGTGGAATCAAATCCGTTAATGGATTTATCTAATGGAGTAGATTGAAAATACAATATCATATTTTTTTATAAAAATACTACGAATACTAATAAGAATAATGCGACTTAAACATTTCCTATGCAAGAGAAAACAAGATTTACAATCAGTTTACAACAATGTTATATCGAATGAACGGATTCGAAATTCTGAAATGCAGACAAAAGTTCTGTTTGATGGCGTTTAGAAGTATGTTGACCAAAAAGTGTGAGTACTCAGTACTTGGATTGTCTGCTTCTGTAAAGACATTATCTTTTCTAGATTGCTTCTACTTATCACCTTCGACTACATCACCACTTACTGACAACAGTTTTTGGGCTGCATAAAAACCTATACTTGTAAAAATAACCTCCATTTGAAAACCAGCTCTATCCTCCAGCGAAGAAATGGGAATTACATTCCCCACATTTCGTTCAAGCATTTGCGTGCTGAGTTTTCTTAGAGCTAATCTCAGGATCGCTGCAGGCGCACTCCCAGCTGTTTAGGTATTAATACTGCTCTAAGTTGCCTGAATAGAGAGCATTAGGATCTTGCGAGGTTTGCTAGGTGGATGGTCTAGATTTTTTAAGAATACATTTTCTATGTGGTATACCTTTTGTGAATTTGTTTTTATTTAAAGTACGTGGGTACACTACTATACTAATAATATCAATACTATACTATAAAAACTAAAAGGTCAAAAATATACGAAAAGATTGCACTGGATTGGGGTTGAACCCACGAACTACGAACGCTGAACTATGTACATGCTGCAGTGGCCGAGTGAATGAATTCTACGTGAAAACTCGGAACAGCAAAAATTATATATCTGATGTTATAAATTTTACATGAAAGCATTATTTTCCTACAAAGTTATTACTTCTTTAAGAAGATTTCAAGCCAGAAAATTCTCGCAAGTTTGAAAAATATGATACCTAGAATCTGGAATAAAATTCTAGTTTCTGTTTTGAAACAATACTTTATTTAAATTAAATTTTCAGCAGGAGCTGCTCTTTATATATTGCTTCTGAAATTTTAAAACCAATCTTGTTTTTGATATTGGTTCTGAAAAATATTGAACTAGGATGAGAATTAGATTAGAAATTTCTACCAGAGCTTCATAAATATATTGGTTTATTAATTTAATCACGTTTTTCAAACTTTTATCAACCATCGCTAGTGGATGTGCGCGTCTTATAATTACATAGTGAAAAAAAATCTACTGTCAACTGATTTGGTTTTCTTACACTCTAATTTGGGATGAAGTAAGTATAGTAATATAGTATCGGAAGGAATAATACATTTATTTACAATAACTATGTACAAATTACAATTTATCGTTACACGTCTGCCGCTGCTTCCAATTGACGGCAGGCTGGAGGTACTTCCTTATTTATTAGGAAAATTAATAACTTAAACCGACTTCAAAGTACACTAAGAAGTCATCCTGATCGGAAGACAATGGGACCAAACGGAAAGTGTACCCTTCCAGACAAAAAAAGAATTTTCCAAATCGGTTGATAAATGACGGAGTTATGAGGTAACAAACATAAAAAAAACAATACAACCAAATTGAGAACCTCCTGCTTTTTTTGAAGTCGGTTAAAAAATGCACCTTATACTTATTTTTTTTTATTTAATAATCTATTTCCCAAAAAAATAAAGTGTAACTGCAGGTTCCAAATTGGTCTCAAAAATAAAAAAAAACATACATTTTTCTCACACCACGCTGTATCAACTGAAGTAAATCAAAGTAAGTTTTCCTTCCTAAGTAATTTACCGTGGTAAAACTAGTTCAGTAACTCCAACTGATGGAAAAATACTTTCTCAGGAATGTGCAGCGTCATAATCCAGGAAAGTGAGTCAGTATGATAAGCTGTTAATAATCCACTAATAGTAGAATCAATTACTGATTATATAGGCTGGGTATATCTAGGAAACGGCGATGAGAGTGTTTTGTAATTTTTTTAAGCCCATATGTGTATATTCTCTAGTGAGAGGTTTACTATCCCGGGTAACACTATTCTATCCTAACAGCCTAATTATTATAAATTTATTTACAACAAATATGTAGAAAATACAATCTATGTATAGAAAATTTCCTCAAGTCTGCCGCTGCTTCCGATGACGGTAAGGTTCCCAGAAGACTGGCAGCGTTTCATCTTTGGATAGTCAAGCTGATGCGTTGGTGGAAAAAGCTGGTCTCCGGAGGTCTCGATCAATTTTGATGAGAAAGTGCGACCAAAACGGCGATCTTCGGTCCGACCCCCACGACCACCCCCCTCGGCCGCAAAAGGCTTAAAAAAAAAATTTGGTCCAATCGATGCGTGTTTTTTCAATTTTCCGCACTTAAGATATTTAGATTACCTAATTATATTACACAAACAGTTTTTATTTGAATTACTTAATAGATTTTTAACACAAAGTACTCGTGTCGTGGTTTCCTCTCGCTGAAGCTGAAAAAACTGATGCTCATGATAGTATTCGAACCCATTACCTCCGTCACGACATGTGACGTCACCTGACCTGATTATTGATCGCCATCTTGGCTGAAGAATCATATTTCCCCAAGAATGACAGGAGACCAAAGGGCTGGCTCGTACCTCGGTCAGAGGATAAGCTTCGCTATCCAGCGAGGTAACGTAGCCAGTCTTTTGGGCACCCTACCCATAGACAGTGACCTAAATTCTGTGTTTTATTTATATAATAATAATTTATATAATAATTAATAAAATATTTTTTTCTTTTTAATTTTTATTATTACTTTTTCCATATTTTTTTGTTTGTTAGTTAGTTTTAGTTTTAATTATGATAATTTAACATCTTATTAAGTACGTGTGAATTCAATATAATTATACAAAGTAGAATGACATCAAAATTCTATTTTCTTACTAAGCCATGCAACGTTGATGCGAATGAATAAACAATGTTTAGTTTATCGCCAAAAGCCTTGAAGAATACCATATTTGCCGGTAGAATGTTATCGTACACGTACATAAATTATCAAGGAGCCAACATCTCATAAATGAGAACTTAAGACGCGTCTTAAGTTTCACTTAGCATTGCATTAGAGCGTTCGGTAGCGCAGGTAATTTAGTAAAATACTCTAGTCTCTAACTTTACATACATGAAAGCAAGCACTCTGGAATCAGAGGTATTTAAGAGTCCGTCTAAAGCAAAATAACATATCTAATGGTGCGTCCATGCTTAGCGAACCGAGCACGAGCCGAGCCTCGAACGAACCTACAACGAGCACGATGCGAATCATTTTGTACGTGTCGTGCTCGTCCATGCTTGTCGAGTCGACTCAAAACTTGAATTACATATATTTTAGTTGTCGTTCGTATATTGCTAAGAACCTAATACTATAAATAACACTATTTAGTTTTGTAAATATTAAGTTAATTAAAAAGAAATATATTTATATACACTTTACATAAAACAAAATAGGTAGGTATTAAAAGCCACAAAATAAATGTTTAAATTAGGATGCATCAATAGGTAATCCATTAATCGCTCAGCATGAAGTTGCGACGACAAGCGCCATAACGCTGGTTTTCAGCGATACTACCTTAGTTCCTACTAGTAGGTAAGTAAGTAAATAAAAATAATAGAAAATAAACATTTGTTTCTATGTTTAAAATGTACGTACACACGGCTACAGATCAAGCTATACATTTCTAGTATAATCTGACCTCCCATTGTACGGAAATCCTATACAATGCGAGTTCAGCTTATACTGGAAAGGTATAGCTTGATCTGTAGCCGTGTGTACATAGAGCTAACATTTATAGACTGTTCATTCTTTCGAGAAAGAATATGAATATTTCACGCGTCGTCGTGTCGTCGTCGTTTCCGAGATACAATGGCATGCTTGGAACTCAACGTCCCCTGGTAGCCATGGCAAGTGTTTCATATTGGAACAGTCTAGATTTCTAGTTCACATTGAGAAATATAAGCTAGGAAAGCCAACAATGCTATATTATTTACCTCATATTTTGGATTTGAAATTCGGTAGATACTCGTAAGAGTAACCATTAACCTTCCACATTTGAGTCCGTAGTCTAGCTAAACGTCAACCAATGCTCTAGTCAAGTTTTGAGTCGAGATTCAATTGTTTTACAATTTAATTTGGAACTTGCACCAATGGTAATTAGGTTTGTTTTAGATTAACACGATTTTTTCTTAAGACTTCTGATTTTTGGTCGGTTATTAGATCTACGCAGCCGATGCATTCTTAATTAAATAGTACCCATAGCTATTCCATTATGCTAGACCAGTTAACCTAGTTCATGTAATTTAATGTGAATAATGAAACAATACGATTATTTATTAAAACATTAAGCAAGTAAGTCTTAATTTCGCTATACGGACGTATCATTGAGTTTGTTACAGTCATTTAGGAGGCGCTTTATAACTCGAAACGCTTAGGTTTAATGCTTTCGCAGACGTAAAACTAAATGAATCGGTTGTCAAGACGTTTAGATGATACGATACTACGACGACACTAACATGATTATTTAAGCAATAAAATATACAAGCGTTTCTCTAAGGCGAAGCTCGGATATTTAAACCTTATTACATAGAGCAAATATATCAACGTTGTTGCTACAATTCTCACGCTTTTGCACGAATAAAATTAATTGATTGCTATAGAATTTACATAATTCTAGGTCCATTAAAATTATTTTCTCTAGAATTTAATTCTAGGTCCATTAAAATGATTTAAACTATACTAATTATAATAAATATATAATAATATAATATAATAATTCTTTATTATCAGGCTACTTTGGCCCATAGATATATACCTTACAAACTTGTACACTTGTAACATACATATCAAAATATAACACTTTTTGTTACTATAAAAGCTTAAAACGGAAGATAAAGCGGAAGAGTTTTTGTTTGTTTAAACGGGCTAATCTCTGGGACAACCTTCCTATTAGTGAAGAATTCTTTCACTAATAGGAAGCTACATTATCCCCGAGTATTATAGGCTACTTTATATCCCGAGAACGCGAGTGAAACCGCGGGGGACAGCTAGTATTCCAATAAAGGTTGCTCGCCTATCGGTTTTCTACAGGATATTATTTTGGAGAACGTGTACAGCCCCCCTAGACAAGATGGAGGTCGACAATCGTCATCGTTAGTAAACGATCAACCTTTGTATGGGATTGACATAAAACTGTTAAAAATCACGTGATATTTCGATTTGAAATGTCGATTGTCGATAACCATAGATGTCTAGGCACCCAGGACTTGTTCCACCATCCCCATTTTTACACCGAACCACAAGACATCGGGAAAATCTTCACCCGTAGGTACTTTGTTGACATATAAAAAATACGGACACAGCATTTGGCATCTTCATCTATAATGCGGACAACCGGATAGCAAGGAAGTAGAACATGCTTCCAGCGTCTGCTTCCTGAATTACAATCTAGGGACTTTCAAGGCCAAAGTTTATAGGTTTCTTCTAGATAAGTGTGCTCCATCTTAGGGGCTTCATCATCTTCCGTAATGGGTGGGTCAATAGATATACATACATTTAATAAAAAAATAAAAGTAGTAATGGAACTAATAAAAGCATTTCGAAGCAAAATTAATATGTTTAAAGGAACCATAATAAAATAAAATATATTCAACAAAGTACAAAATACAATGGGGAGACAAAGACCAATTCAACTATCCCATAATAGAGATAAAACAGCTGACCCATATCGTAACCGTGTCGTAAGCTATAAAGACGCTTCGTATCCTTACAATCAAGCAACTGTAACGACTGCCTAATAACCCAATAAAGCACGTTTTGTTATAGCTAAATAAAGACTAACTAATTACACTCCAAGAATGAAATGAAGTACTGAACATGTAAAAGCTGTAAAAGGAGCTTCAAAGCTTGAACTTTAAGATTAATCTTGAGAAAGTTTCAAAGAATCTACATACTGTATACTGAAAATGAAGTATAAACACAAGCCGTATAATTTTATGGTAGAATTTATAACGTTATCGTTTCAATGTCGTTATTCAAAGGTTTTACTTTTTATTATGTTATTTTATGTTTTGTTATGAAAACACTAATTGCTTTTTTCACCTTGAGATGTCTAGATAGTCTGTGAAATCTGCTATTTGTAGAACTAAAGAAATAATACTCAAGGACTCGTACCCAAGTTGAAAACAATTGAAGTTGATAGAATTTAAGCATAGTAGGACTTATCTGGTATTTCAGCGCATCCGTCGCATGGAATCAGTCTTTTCTAGGCTTTGTTTACGTCACACCCTTATATTAATTTATTTATTTCATTTTGTCAGCAAACAGTCATTAGGTCACAATGTATCTTAATATCCTGGGACATTCCTCACATACTTTTTGTAAATACATTTTTAATATACATAATTACACCCTGACTCAGGGCATGCAGACATTTTCATTCACACAAATGCATGTCCTGTGTGGGAATCGAACCCACGACCTGCGGCGCGATAGGTGTAATCTTAACCAACTACGACAAATGGCCCGTAGACTTGTATGTAGACCATGTAGACTTTGAGTGACAAATGTCATATTATATTTATTTATTAATTACATTTATTAGTTTTTTCGTTATATATAAAAGATGATAGGATTTCTGATCAAAATAAATGCAGATTAATAATCAAAAATAATTGTTTCCTAAAATTTGGACTGACTGAATTTCTTATAAAGATCGAAAACAAACTAACAGATGCAAGTTCGGATCAAATAGCGAGTATGTTAATATTTGAGCTTGAATAAATATAGGACTCGGAAACTGTTTCGAATGTAAACCGTCTGAAAATATTACCATTGCCTTGAACATAGTCAGACTGAGTCCTTATTCAAGCAGAAATTAGTCAAATAGGATGAGTGAAGTTTACCTACAGACTGACATTATGTACTATTGTTACTAGATTAGATACCTACTAAAAACTTTTTTGAGAAAAGTTTGTGAAACCGCATAGGAAATCTAAAGCACACCTACTTCATACAGGCGAACTTATTAAATGACCTACGCGCTTTGATCACACACACTCACACCCCCACATATACCCCAGCACGCACAGACTAGCGATGGGCGATTGTTACTAAAAACAATCGAATTAGTCGATTGTCCAATTTATTCGAATCATTCGAATAACAATCGACATGTTTCGATTGTTCATAATACGTTTCGTGCGGGTCGCGCGTGGCCTGTGCCGTGCGCTGGCTGTCCGTTCCGCTGAATGAAATGAATGAATCTATTCGCCCCGCGCTCACCCGTCGATTGTGCATACTATTGCAACCTGCATTGCGTGCGTGCGTCAATTTTCATTCGAAAGGTCGATTGTTTTTCGATTGTTTATTTTTTAGAACGAATGAATCGACAATAGAATGTACAATTGACGATTCTTTAGATTACTTTTTTTAGAACAATCGCCCATCGCTAGCACAGACATACCCACATACGCAGAAAGCGGTAAAGTCATTGGTCGACGCGTGGGGCCACATTATCAGGAGTACTGTCACGCCATTTTGTCGTGGGCGACGATAAATTCACAGGGGCTTTATGAAGTAATAATTAGTATTCTTTGTCTAAAGAAAAGAGTCATTACGAATCGTCTCGCACATAGGTTTGACGACTTCCAGCCTCCCGAACAAGCCGGTTTCCGTAAAGGCTTTAGTACCATAGACCACATACATACACTCCGCCAGATTATACAGAAGACTGAAGAGTATAATCGGCCATTATGCCTGGCGTATGTGGACTATGAGAAAGCCTTTGATTCAGTCGAGACATGGGCGGTGTTACAGAGTCTACAGCGATGCCAAATTGACTATCGCTATGTCGAAGTGTTGAAGTGTTTGTACAGCAAAGCCACCATGTCACTCCGAGTCCAGGACGAGAGTACGGTACCAATCCAGTTGCAGAAGGGTGTAAGACAGGGTGACGTAATTTCCCCGAAACTCTTCACCACTGTAATGGAGGATGTATTCAAGCTCTTGGACTGGAAGGGATATGGCATCAACATCAATGGCGAACATATCACCCACCTTCGATTTGCCGATGATATAGTTATAATGGCGGAATCGCTGGAAGCTTTGAACATCATGCTCAATAACCTCAACAGAGTTTCCCAACAGGTAGGCCTAAAAATGAATATGGACAAGACAAAAATTATGTCAAATGTTCATATTCCGCCAATGCCGGTGATTGTTGGGAGCACTGTTCTCGAAGTTGTAGACGAGTATGTTTACCTCGGACAAATTGTCCAATTAGGTAGGTCCAACTTCGACAAAGAGGTTAATCGAAGAATCCAACTCGGCTGGGCAGCGTTCGGGAAGCTACGGCATATCTTTACGTCCAAAATAGCTCAGAGTCTGAAGACAAAGGTCTTCAATCAGTGCGTGTTACCAGTGATGACATACGGGACAGAGACGTGGTCTTTCACTGCTGGCCGCATAAATAAGCTCAGAGTCACTCAACGAACTATGGAACGAGCTATGCTCGGAATTTCTCTACGTGACAGGGTCCGAAATGAGGACATTCGTAGGAGAACAAAAACGACGGACATAGCTCGTAGAGTTAGTAAGCTGTAGTGGCAATGGGCAGGCCACATCGCTCGAAGAGCCGATAACCGATGGGGAAGGAAGGTTCTCGAGTGGCGACCACGTACTGGAAAGCGCCGAGCGGGACGACCTCCCACCAGGTGGACTGACGACCTGGTCAGAGTCGCTGGGCGCCGCTGGATGCAAGCGGCCCAGAACCGTTCGAAGTGGAAATCAATGGGGGAGGCCTATGTTCAGCAGTGGACATCCATGGGCTGATATGATGATGATGATGATGTCTAAAGAAAGAAAATATTGGTAGACTCCGTGAGTACATTTATGACAATAATAAACAGTAAGAAAATGTATGGCGCCAATTTAGAGTCCTTTGCGACAGATGCGCGACATTTTCATACTGTTTTAGCTCGGATGAATTTTCATTTCATTTTTCAGTCATTTCTCCTCCCTTAAATAACACCATAGGACAAAAAGCTATTCGTCTTTTAATGTCTTTAAATTAAGTTATTTAATTTTCTAAGAGAGGTAGAGCATAGCGTTTATTCGCTCAAAGAGCAGCTCGACTCGGGAAGTACCTCCACCTTATAGAATACCGCAGCCAAATAACTTGATGTTGTGTAAAGTTGTGTTCCTGTGCGTGAGTAAGGTCGCCAGAGCTCATTGGGGAGGGGGGAAAGGTCGGTAACGCGTGAGCGATGCTTTGTGTGTTGCAAGCGTCCATATGGCTACGGTAACCGCTTACCATCAGGCGAACCGTATGCTTGTTTACCGACTTAGTCGTATAAAAAAAAAAATTGTATGGACGGACACGTATGGGTGTTTGTTTTGTATTGCTGTTTTTTTATCTCACCTCCCGCGCATACCTTGCTTTGTATGTTAGCATTTTGATAATTTTGCTATTTTATTGTTCTGTTAGTTATCATTGTTTTTGTCTAGAGTGTAAACAAGAGTAGGGGTAAACTCGTATTAGTCAAATACTGGCCAAGTCTGTCGTAGTTCGTACAGTTTGGAATTTATTACACAAGGGCGAATGACTAGACGGATGTGAGGAATTACAACTTGTTCCTTCAATCTCAAGTCTAGCTGCTAGAACTATAGCTTCAATGTTTGATTGGTCTAGATCTTTTTATTGATCTGTTATTATGTGCGTTCGTCACATTCGATTGTGAAGAAACTTAGATGAGTTGTTTGCGTAGGCCTAGGAAGTTCTTTTACATACGAATTGAAAGAAAAAAGGCGTCGTAAAGCACGCTGGACATGAGCTAGTTTATAATATAAAAGACCTCTATAAATTACGTTGACGGATTCTACCTATCACGATTCCCACACAAGACATACATTAGTGTGCATGAACATGTCTCTTTATGTCCTGAGTCGGGGTGTAATTATGTATATTAAAGTATGTATTTACAAACAAAAAGTAGTATATGTATTATATCTGTTATATGGTTTCCATAGTACACACGGCTACAGATCAAGCTATACATTTCCAGTATAAGCTGATCTTGCATTGTATAGGATTTCCGTACAATGGGAGGTCAGCTTATACTAGAAATGTATAGCTTGATCTGTTGCCGTGTGTACAAGCTCTGCTTAGTTTGGGATCAGATGACCGTGTGTGAGGAATGTCCCAGGATATTTATTTTTCTATTATATGTTGATATTGAGTACAAACAAATATAAAGTTTTTACTACTTTTTTTATTCTACGATGTCGGTCAACAAGCATACGGCCCGCCTGATGGTAAGCGGTTACCGTAGCCATATGGAAGTGTGCTACACACGAGGCATCACTCAAGCGCTACCGACCCTTCCCCCTTCCCCAATGAGCTCTGGCAACCTTACTCACGCGCAGGAACACAACATAAAGTTATGTGGCTGATGTATTCTGTAAGGAACTTCCCCAGTCGAGCTGCTCTTTGAGCGAATAAAAGCTACGCTTTACCTCTTCTGAAATTATTTTTTACACATAGTCTAACAGTTTTCCTTTTATATTTAATTTATTCTCTGTCCTTAAGATTACACAATTATTTTGTTGGTTCTTTAGTAAGGGAAAAAAATGGTTTATAAAAAAATACTCTTTATTAAATATTAAAATGAACGTACGGATAGGTAAGCTCTATTCATGTAAATAGAATGAGTGTTATTTTATTACACTCACAAGTTTACCAACATTAGAATCAAGATTTTATTTTCTTGAATAGTCCTTCAGTCCTATTCGTACATTCACGGAACGAGCAAATTAGACTCGTTAGTCGAGTGGTCGCACCGTGAGTGGCACAGCTTTATCATTTCATAATTAAATAAACTTCAAGGAGTCGCCTTATTAAAATTCAAAAGATGTCTCGGTCATTCTGTATTTTTAATTTCACATCCGTTTTATAATGTACTTGAAGGAATGAATCATTTCATCTTTCTAGATTACAATATGAATATATATACCTAATTAAATATATATATCCACGTATAGTATAATTCCAGATATGGTAGGCACAGGACTTGGTACAAAGAAGGTTATCCCACATTTCAACAAAGTTAAACAGTGTCTAAAAAAAATGTGTCACGTGAAAAACTAGAGGTAGAGGTACCAGAGTAGGTTCATAATCTCATTATTTAATATATCCATTTATTACCGATACCGAATATATATTTTGTGGGGTATATTAAATAAATAAAATATCCTGGGCCATTCCTCACACACGGTCATCTGATCCCAAACTTAGCAAAGCTTGAACTATGGAAACCATATCACTGATATAATGCATATTATACTACTTTTTGTTTGTAAATACATACTTAATTTACATAATTACACCCAGACTCAGGACATACAGACATGTTCCTGCACACAAATGCAAGTCCTGTGTGGGAATCGAACCCACAACCTGCGGCGTCATAGGTGGAATCTTAACCAGGGTCTTAATTAACCACGCCAACTGGCCCGTCCCGTATATTAGGTACGTTATCTTACATTCTACGCTGCGTTGTAAAAGTTTGCTTGCAAAATAATGACATTCTTACATTTAAATATGTCAAGATTAATTACTACGAGCGACAATACGAGAGGTAGAGCATAGGTTTTTTCCGCTCAAAGATCAGCTCGACAGAATACCGGAGCCAAATAACTCTATGTTGTATTCCTGCGCGTGAGCTATGTCGCCGATAACATGTAACGATCATTTCATACGAACAGCTATGGCGTTCTTACTTCGTACCTGTAATTATTGGGGCTAAGGGAATTCGCCCGACTCAAACTACCTTTTGAGCGCACAGCCTTGTCAATTTTATTGGGGTATCCCTAAAAATAAAGATTACTTAATCAAAATCATTAAATCTGAATAAAAACAGTAATCATCATCACCTTATAATGACCTATTGCTGAGCACAAGCCTTCTTTCAAAGTGAAAGGGAATGGGCAAATACTCCACCACGCGTGCCCACTGCGAATCGTGGAGATTTTCAAGCCGCCTAGGAGGCTACTAACTAGGGACCAACTGCTTTTCTTGCCTTCCGCAACATGGCAAACGCTCGATTTGAAATACTACTAGGCGGTCACTGATCCTGTACTCCGAGTGTAAAGAATTGACGTTAAGAAACGCTTACTAATGCGATTGGGTTAACTATACATTAGTACCATGAGTATTCCGCTAGAGGCGCTGTGCCAATTCCTATAGAGAGGTGTCGTAAACGCTAACTAATAAGTAAGCGTTTACAAACGTAATTTCTTTACACTCGGGGTACAGGTACCGGCCTCATCGATGGTAGCTTAACTTTGCCGATCGACTAAGAACGGCTAATCATGCTACATCACGAGCACTTGGAATCATCATTAGATTAGATAAAAACAGTATATTCTTTCAAGCTACGTATATCTAATACAAATGTAAAAACACTTCTGTTTTTGATGTACAGTTCAGTTGGATTTCCAAGCGAATTTGTAAAGGAACAATTATCTAACTACTCGGAGGCCTTTGAGTATTAAATAAATAATGCCGATGCCTGAGGCCGGGTCGACCCCGTGGTACCTATTGCTGTTCGGGGTGACTACCATTGTTACGTGACGTTACGTGACGTTTACAGGGAAACGTGAGTTGTAAGTGATATTGAATCGATTAGTGCTACCGGCAGTTGACTTACATGACATTGTTTTTTCTAGTGTCGATGTGGATGCTTTCCTTCTATCCGTTTGCGAGTTTTAGTTGGTACTTTTTAAATTGATATGAAGAAAAAACATTAAGGTTTCCAACGTTTTGGTAATTCATAATGTACTCAGATTTCTGTTCCTTACTTTGTTCATAACAAAAGTTTTAAAGCATCGCGGGTAATTTACGTTTTGCGTGTAATAGCATGAACATGTATGGTATAATGAACTTAGCCCTGGTTACACTAATTAAAACTAATGTCTAGACCTTTTTATGAGTTACGAGCTATGATTTATTGCAGCAGTAGATGTGTGTTAAGTAAAAGGTACTTTATTGTTGAAGGCCTTAATTTTGAAATCAGTAAAAACGCTAAATCATGGATAAAAAAAAACATTTCTATATACACATTTCTTGATTTCTGTCTAAGGATAGGCGCGTAGTTTAGTTGTTTGACTTCATAAAACGGCAAGTCTATTTCAAGTCATGTTTTAAACCTACTTCAACACTTTTCTTATTTAATGTTGTTACCTCATAACTCCTTCATTTATTAACCGATTTGGAAAATTATTCTTTTGTCTGAAAGGGTACACTTCAGATCATCACACACATCAGATCTTGATTTGATTACTTCTTAGTGTACTTTGAAATCGGTTTAATTTTTTTGTAAAACAGTCCAATTATTGAAAAACAGTTTTGTTTCATAATTTTGATTCAAATCACAAATAATTGGACTGTTTTACAAAAACTTGTCAACTTGTCAATGGGACCAAACGGGAAGTGTACCCTTTCAGACAAAAAAAGAATTTTCCAAATCGGTTTATAAATGACGGAGTTATGAGGTAACAAACATAAAAAAAAAAAAAAAAAAAAACAACCGAATTGAGAACCTCCTCCTTTTTTTGAAGTCGGTTAATAAAAATATACAAATGTCTATCGACTTCTATTCGCAAACCGATCTAGTTAATCAATAAACAAAACAACGTAACGTGAACTTATAGTAACACAACAGTTTATTTAGGCCGCCATCTAACTCGCATTTCTTTGTCAGCCTCTTTACCTTCCTGAATAAAATATTTGGGATATCTTCACTTTCAGAGAACGCCCTTGCAATATTAAAGGGCCTTCGGTGGCAAGTTATTGATAAAGCTAAAGGTAAAAGGGTATACGTTATCGGCTGTCGATTCACTTATTAATAGTTCAGTAGGTCAGGATAAGCACCTTTATGAATAGGTTTTTTCATAACCGCAATATTTTATGTATATGGAAGCTGTTATAGTCCGCGAAGGCGGATTTCTCATCAAGTTTTATGCTTAGTTAATATTGATTCATCCTGGATTAGATAGATTTAGTTATTCCTTAGTGCTTCTTAAAATCAAAACCTGGTTGATTCGGCCTTACCAAGGTACAGGTAGTAAGTTACCAAAGTAAAATTTGTACATATTTTTCAATGATTTGCTTTAACAAAGATTGTTCTTTGGGTTAAATATGTTTACCAACAAAAAAATGGTAAGTAGATAATATTATATTATTTTCAGCCACATGTAGGCTTTATGTAATCAGTACTGCCTACCTCTTTGCGACCTACTTCTGTCTACCTGATCTCAGAACTTTCTTTTTTCTTTGCGCCTTTTTTTTCAGGTAAACATTATTTACTTTCATCTCCATCATTTGGTTTTGCAAAATTAGATTTTTGTCTCCGGAATAAAACCATTATAGGGTATTTTTTTACACAATTTCTTCATTTTACACGGGATAGATAATCAACTCAAGCAATGGCGACACGCTCACCACCTGTATAATAAATATACGCACACTATATTTATTATTTGTCAAATGTGCCTATATATTTAAACCTAGTTGTTTATGCGTTTCTTGCTGTTTTGTTTTTTTTTTGTTCATTCGTGCTGCAAAATAAAAATATTTTCTTTGGTATCCTTCCCTCATCACACAGGCAGGTCATACAACACTCCATAAAATCTCTTACACAGATGGCTACTTAAGTACGGCTTGCTTATATGCCTATTAAGAGTGGTAAAAGTGTCCATAGTGGCCTATTTCTCGTATAAATACTGGGCATGCCACCTGCCCGCACTGTGTAAACTAATTTTATTAATTTTAATCACCACCTTTTGCGTGCTGACATACATTAACTCTCGTCCGTTGAAACATGGGACCCGATAAAATAACTAAAAACTCGGAAAGAGTGGGTGTTTTTGATGTGTGGAGGGTTCCGTACCGTAGTAATACGGCATAAGGAACTACGGCAAGATTTTGAAGAAAATATGCAAAAGTCTATCATATATATTATGTACTTACAGTAAGAAGGACAATATAGGTTTTGGTGTTTTATATAAACAAATATCCAATATATGAGATAAGTTTAATTTTTTACACAGATTTGACAAAGGTTGTGGATTCGTATTCTACACTGAGCAGCTTTTGATGATGAAAAACATGAGGAAACGAGTGTAGGGTATTTGTAGTGCCCGCCTGCCTAGCTACCCCCAAGTTTAAAATATGTCTTCAAAACCATATGTTGTAGCACTCTGTCTGTCGCCAGAGTTCATGGAGGAGGAAGGAATGAATCGCTTACGCGTGATGCTCCCACCCAGTGTTGTTGCAGTTTTGGGTAACTGCTTTCCACCAGGCGGGCCGTAAGCTTGTTTAATAAAAAAAAATACTATAAAATAACTACTCATCGCTTTTCCATTCTTCATACGGTACCCTAAAACCGAATATACGCCCCCTTTAAAGTATCATTAAAGCGTGTACGAAGCGATAAGGATTATTGTTAATGAGCCGCGTTATGGTCAACTTTGTATTAATATTATATTTTCGGGTGGTTTACGACATTTTATGACGAGAGAACTATTACATATTTTATGGGCGCCATACGGCTGTAGGGTTGAGATAACTTTTTTGGGAGATTGTACATTATTATTTTTACTCACAGTTAAATATATCCTGTCGTAGGATATTTACCAGTAGAGCTACTTTTTGAGTTTTTCTAGATCCTTGAAAACCGTTGGAGTGAAGAGCATATTGTGGCTAGTATAACACTTTCCTCATAATAACAATTTTAATAGTTTATGAAAAAAATAGAAAATGTATAATATTTTATCAGGTCAGACAATTCCGACAGAAAGTCTTGAAGGATTCAAAAGCTTTTAAGAATTTTAGACTTTGTCGGCTTTGTGACTACTTAGAGCCAACGCCCCCTCTCAGACAGTTTTTGATGGAAACTTAGAAAAGAACTAAGGAATAAAGGGGGACATAATTTTTTTGTGGATTTAATCCCAGCTCCGAGTTTTCGGTATTAGGTGTGGCTTTTAGTTTTAATGCCTAAGAGATTAACTGAATACATTCTGGTTAGCTGAATATGGTGGTGATGATGCACCATGGTAGGGTACTACGTAGTACCCGCCTGGCTAGCTACACCCTCCAGTTGAAAATCTTTCGCCAAACACCTACCAGAGTGTTCCGTTTCTTATCATCTATCAGTAAGTGGAAGTTTTTTCTTTTTTTTTATACGACTAAGTTGGTAAACAAGCAAACGGCCCGCCTGATGGTAAGCGGTTACCGTAGCCATATGGACGCTTGCAACACACGAAGCATCGCTCACGCGTTACCGTCCTTTCCACAGTGAAAAGAAATAAATTATCTTTTCCGTGGTCCTTTCCCACCTCCCCTATGAGCTCTGGGCCAGTAGACAAGATGGTTATCGACAATCGTCATCGACAGTAAACGATCAATCTTTGTATGGGATTGACATTTCAAATCGAAATATCACGTTATTTTCAACAATCTCTTATGACAATCCCATACAAAGGTTGTTCGTTTACTAACGATGACGATTGTCGACAACCATCTTGTCTAGGGGGGCTGGCAACCTTACTCACGCGCAGGAATACAACTTGATAAACCAAAAATAACCTTGTATAGTTTAGTAAACATTTCATAAACGTATTTTAATGAAATTGTGCGGTACACAATATTTGGCCGCCGAATAATGGATTAGTTTGTGAAACGTCAACACTTCAGATATTACAATGATATTATTATAACGTGGAACATTCACGCACAGCCAAAAACAAAAGGCTTACAATTACACCGAAACTGAAATAAAAGCCTAATTAATATTCACCCCTGAAGCCTATAAATGAGGAGATTAATCATTTACTTTACTTATTTATTCATTCGGTTCATGAAATGTTATCTTAATTGTTTTTTCTTTATTTTTTTGTAATTTAGGTGACAAGCAGGCACACACGGTACCATCATCATTTTTTTAAGTGTAAAAACCAACCTTTCCACTATTTTTCCATGACCGTTTGCGTTCGTAAGCTGAGTTTATTATGGTAAAAGTTTAATTATAGTTTTTTGTAAGTATTACTTACAGACTTTATATAAAAGTTTCAGCTTTAAATAAATTACTCAACAATTCGTAGGTACCAAGTTTTAGCTTCCATGTTTATTGAATTAAAATCATCATTATCATTTTGCGTCACTTGCTAATAATAATATAAAATTTTCTCTTCCGCGATCTTTGCGCCCCAGTACCAAAAAAGTCGATTACTGAATTTGAGTGTGAACCAATCGTTTCAAAAACTGGTTCTATTAGTATAAGACATCGACCTACTCCCATCTATTTAATGAATAAAAAGTATTTTATATTATTATCTTTAGTATGTTTTTTTTTATCATAGTGTGGTCAGGATTTTTTTAGGCAACCCACTTGCGATATATTTTTTAAACATTAGCTTTCATATATAAAACTTTCATCCATTAAACAGATGGGTGAAGGTCGATGTTAACCTGGATCTTAGACTTAGAACCAGTTTTTGAAACGATTGGTTCACACCACGGAAAAGAGAATACACTTTCTTTTCTCTGTGGTTCACACTCACTGATTTTAATTGAGTATAAATTAGTATCATCATAAGACTAGAAATACGAATATTTCAACATCTTCACTTGCATCTCACAGCACCCGACAATAGCAGATCGTCATCTAACTAAAGTATATGTTTTATGTCTCCTAACTGTATGAATAACCAAATATGTCCGTATATTTAAGGGCTGTTACATCGCTGTTTACTTACAAGATTACACTGAAAAAAAAATACCATAATTTTATCGTTAACAGCAGAAACACAGCACAGCGGAAATTGTCACGCGCGAAGACCGTAACCGCAGTTTTACCGAGCGAAGCAATGTCAGGAAACCTCTGATTATGCGAACCTTTCAATTCAATTAGATTTTCATACACGACAATAGGGCTGGCCCGCATTGTGTCCGTGAATGGACCGAAATGCTCGGCTATCTGTCTAATAATTATTTCCATTGTCTTATTTACCACCCCTGCTGAACAATTAAGGTTAGCGTGAACGGTGTAGGGCATGCAAGGAATGTGACCGTTTTAGATCGGAGATTCTGTGCGATAAATCTTTTTGTTGATAAAGGCATTTATGTATCTATCTATATGTAGACGGAATATAGTTATTATGTGATTAGGTCTAGGGCAATTATTTCAAATAAGTTTTTTTTTAATACAAGCTTTTTTGGTGACTTCAATTTTTTTGTATACCACTTAATTGGAAAACAAGCATACGGCCTGCCTGTTGGTAAGCGGTTACCGTAGCCTATGGACGCTTGCAACACCAGGGGTATCACGCGCGCGTTGTCGACCCTGCCGAAATCTCTTCACTTACCTTTTGAAGAACCCCATGCTGTGCTCCATTGATACTAATGTATACCAGTTATCAAGTCAATCTGACCACTGGAAGTGGGTGAAATTCGACTTGCAAGATTCCACCCGAACAAACATATATACATACATTGCAAGTTAAATAAAAGCTTGTAAAAAAGCAATCTTCACTTTCTATTTTCAAAACGTTTAACTTTTTTGCTGACTATACAATAATAACAAGTTACTGGTGATTGAATTTTTCGATAGAAATGTGGACTTTATAAACATTATAATAATAATGATAGCGTTTGTTGAGTAGGACAACAGATTCAGTGCATGATAATTGGTTCCCATACCAGGTAAAACCTGTATTTTAGGAACCACCTTCCTTATTGTTAGAGTTAATTAATTTACAATAGTAACGTTAGAAATTCAAATTAATATCTTACTACGTAATTTAAGTTATTAAACTATTGTTAGGTAAGTAATAATCCAATTGAAAGAGCAGTGCGTAGATTTTAAAACAATAGACGCCTACATCAGACGTTCGTTCGATTTTGATTTTTATAAGGATCCCAATACGGTGTATTTTATCGGCGTGTGCATCCGTGAAGCCGATCACAGTGGGGACAAACTCTAAATGGCTCTTTTTACTAACAAAAGTAAAATCTTTTCCAATCTAAAAACTTAATTCTAGGTAAGTAGGTATCCATTTAAGCGCTCGTGGTGTAGGATGATTAGCCGTTCTTAATCGATCGGCAAAGTTAAGCTACCACCGTCGTGGTCGGTACCTGGATGGGTGACCGCCTAGTGGTATTTCAAATCGGGCGTTTCCGTGCTTCGGAAGGCACGTAAAGCCGTTGGTCCCGGTTATTCCTTAATTGCGATAGACGTTAAGCTAGTTGGAGGCCTTCTAGGCGGCTTGAAAAATTCCAACAGTAGGTTGACCACTAGCCTACCTCCACCGATCCGCAGTGGGCACGCGTGGTGGAGTATCTGCCCGTTCCCTTTCACCCTGATTTGTGAAAGGAGGCCTGTGCTCAGCAGTGGGACGTTATAGGCTGATATGATATATGATATGAGGTATCCATTCCGAAAATAATTAAATCACAATCTCCGGGAAACAATGAAAATTATTTCAATATAAACAACAATGGCGCCAGTCGGTGCACGAGAGTTATTTCAATATTTTCACCGACTTTGACGAAGCAAAGGGAATTCCTAAATGCAGGCGAAATAATTAGTTGCGAAGCTAGCGCGTTATGACTGAGACACACTGACGCGGGGGATGGTCAACTGATTGATGTACGGAGACAAGTATTGTCAAATGCATGACACTTACCGTTAGGTGGACATGGATGTCAACATAAATCAAAAAGTAATACCTAATCAGTACACGTGACAGAAGTGAAACTAAAGCGTTCCAACTAGCAAACTAGGTAGAGTATGTAACGTTAATAAATGCCTTATCAGAACCTATAAATGATTATGATTTTGAAACGTATTGTATCATTAAAAAGTTATACAGTTACAAACAAACGACTGACGGGCCAGTTGGCGCAGTTGGTTAAGATTCACCTTACGCGCTGCAGGTCGTGGGTTTGATTCCCACACAGGACAGGACATGCATTTGTGTGCATGAACATGTCTGTATGTCCTGATTCTGGGTGTAATTATGTATATTAAGTATATATTTACAAACAAACAGTAGTAAGCTCAGTAACAAGCTCTGCTTAGTTTGGGATCACAATATGACCGTGTAAAAAAAACGTTTTTAAATTAAACACGCTACCTAGCGACCAACATCTCTTCTTCTTTATATAAAAATGAATCCCTAGTTCCCTTGGTTACGCCATAACTTCAGAACGACTTTACTGATATCATCTATCTTTTTTTTTAGTTTTCTAATACTCTGGAGAGGTCATGACGGGTTTTTCTTTTTAGAAAGTTGTGTAGAAAATCAGAAAATTTAACGATATCCTTCGGGTACGTGGGTGAAACCGTGGGGCGCAAATAGTAGTAGGATTAGGATAACGTTTCACTCAATTTTTTTTTTTTTTTTTTTATACAACTTAGTCGGTAAACACGCGTGAGTAAGGTCGCCAGAGCTCATAGGGGAGGGGGGAAAGGTCGGTAACGCGTGAGCGATGCTTCTTGTGTTGCAAGCGTCCATAAGGCTACGGTAACCGCTTACCATCAAGCGGGCCGTATGCTTGTTTACCGAATAAGTTGTATAAAAAAAAAAAAAAAAAAACTTTCAGTGAATTTACATATAGCGCCTTTTATCGCGGACTCCGTAATGTTGGTGAACATGCTCTTCATCCAAAAAACCCATAAACCCCACTATAAGGGATGCATTAATAATGCAGTGACGCGTCTCGAGTCGAGACGGGGGACGATGGTGAACAGTAGACCTGGGATGGTGGATGGTTCCAATCACATTAAAATAACCCCACTCCACCACTTAGTCCAGACCTCATTGTTGAATTTTATACAATATCTAGTTCGACCTGGGAATTCTTTGAACCGACCGTTGCTGCCTTTTTGTTTGAAGTACTGAAATTGTTTAAGGGTTGAACCTGTTTTGTGGGTGGGTAGAATTGTCGATCAGTTTTTTTTTCACTTTTAATATCGCGTATGTTTAAAAAAAAAAGTTACGGTGACATCAAAACAGTATCAGATTATAGTTCGTTTCTGCTTCGTTATTACTGTTTAGTGTACTTTGAAGTCAGTTTTTTTTTTTCGTTGTTTATCACCGAAGATTCATCAGATCCCAATTATACACTAAACCTACGCTGAAAAATATGTAATTAAATAACGGAAACCTCAAAAATCCGAATCGAGTCAGTCGTTTTTAAGAAAATCGCGGACATCCACACACATGCTCCTTATTTTGAAGGTTAAAAATAGTTTTAGTTTGTAACTATACCTATCGGAGAGACAGTCACAAAGTAATCCTTAAAAAAAGTTAAGAAAAATATCTAACGGCAATTTTTCACGCACTTTTATAGCAGTAAAATATTGAATAACTTAAAAATAAACGACAGCCTACTAACTGAGCTTTAATTAACCTATCAAGCTCTTGAGTCTATTTTAACCATGATTCCTCATACGAGTAACGACACATTCTCAGAAATATCTTAGTTTTTCTACACGGAATGGAACCGTTTAAAATTCACGTCACATCCACATCGTGACAGTTAGTACGTCAAAGCGACACCGACGCGCGAGTCGTACGACAATCCAACTCACGAGTTGTAATACTGATTAGAATACGAACTGACGTTTTGTGTGGTCGGATGTTGCGTCCGATTTGGTTTCCGCTTGGGGTACCTACTGCTCCAAACTGTAGTGTCTTATAAATATCGTTTATAAGTAATTAAAAATAAGTTCATTAAACATTGAGATAATAATAGTACTAATAAAGAGTTAATTAATGCCGTTAAACACTATTGAAATAACTAACTACATAGTATCAAGTGAAAACTTTCAGATAATATTTAAACCATGCCATATTGGTATGTTTCGTTTACACTGTCCTTGTAGGTACATACATATTTCTTAAATAACCGGTATATTAAACATTAACACACATTCGTCTATAGACATAACATCATTTTGTCACTAGTGAACATATTTCGGTGCGTTCATGCTACGCGATCCGAGCACGAGCCCAGCCACAAACGAACAGGATTCGATCGTTGTTCGCGTAGCGTGGACAGATTTGCGAGCCTCAAACGAGTATTCGGCTCGCGCTTGACTGCGCTCCGCCCGATTGTCAGTTTTTTTACGAACTCGGGTATTCGCATCGCGCTCGTTGTAACGTCCCACTTGTCATCGCGAGCAACGACCGAATTCTGTTCGTTCATGGCTCGGCTCTTGCTCGGTTTGCGTAGCATGTACGCACCAAGATATATGAATTTTACACGGCACAGACAATTTCCGCATCGGTATAACATTAACCTAATGCAATAATTTCTGTTACTTTTCCCTTCAAAGTGAATTATTATTCCTCCCATGCCGTAACGGGTTTGCGAAAAGGTTCATTAACGTTGGTTTTGTCAAAGGAAATTAACCAATCAGTGTACTAATTTGAATTACGGATTTTGTCTTGTGATTGAGAAATATCTTTTGATTCTGAATCAATTACCTCATTGATGTTTGACAATATTAAATATAAAACTTACTTTTAAGAGAGGTAGAGCATACCGTTATTTCACTCAAAGTGCAGCTTGAGTGGATAAGTACCTCCACCTTATCTTTATATATAAAATTCTACTGTACGTGTGTATGTCACTGAACTCCTCCTAAACGGCTGGACCGATTTGAATGTTTTTTTAGGCTCTACGTGCCTTCCGAAGCACGGAAACTCTAGATTTGAAATACCACTAGGAGGTCACCCATCCAGGTACCGACCACGACAGTGGTAGCATAACTTGCCGATCGATTAAGAACGGCTTATCATGCTACACCACGAGCGCTTCTTGGGATACCTGTATAATTAGTAGGTATACAAAAATATACATATATTTTTTGGTAGCGTTTGGCCCCAAAGGATATTTTTATGCATGCCCAGAAAAAGGCTTTTCACTGTAGCCCTGAAATTCCCTAGGATGTAAGAGCCAGGAAACATAGACACCGGGAGTTGTTCGCATTATGAATGAGGATGTAAAACGTCTTGTTCATAGTGTTTGGTATTTCTACGACGTACGGGTGGAAATTTCCCCGGTGTCTTGTGTTTCTGTTACACTACTGTAATATGTTTTGGAAACTAAGGTAATGCATAAATCTTGTGCAATACGCCTTCCATGTAAAGTACAAATTAGCTTAGCGTAGCGGAATAAAAATAAAAATAAACATATTCGTTGAAAATTCAAAATGCGAACCATGCACTTGGTCCCCGCAGACTACGGACTTTCTATTGGCCGACGGCACCTTATGGTGCGTCCACGCACGCAAGCCGAGCCTCTATTCGTTCGTTGCTCGCGATGTCAAGTGTGGATGTACAACGAGCTTACAACGTTCGTCAAAAAACTGAAAATTGACGGAGCGCAGTCCTTGCTTCACGTGTGCTCGGCTCGTGGTCGGTTTGCGTAGCGTGGAAGTACCATTTTTTTTTATGACAAACTAATTGGTTAGGTTAACGAACGATTATTCATTGCATTTTGACATAAATCTTACGAAGTGTCGGTTGCGGTTGTAACCGACGTCAAACTCTTCTTCCTTTATTTGGAAGGGTATACTTCCCGTTTGGTCCCATTGTCATCAGGTCAGGGTTTGATTACTTTTTAGTGAACTTTGAAGTCGGTTTAAGTTTTATGTAAAACAGTTTTCTTTGTTTTTATCATGCAACCGAACCTAACTATAATTAGTTACACAAACAACCTTTTTTCAAACCGGTCAAACAACAATAATTAAAAAAATCCCAACCTAATAATTTTCATCTTTTGAGCCTGTATTTCCTGAAATATATGCGACTTAGAAAAAAAAACTGCTCAGAAAACAGCTTTGAAAGTTCTAAAATGCAGTCAGCCAAAATACAATTCAGGATAAGCTCCAGCCTGCCTACGTATTTACAAGCTAGGTAAAACATTCACGACCTCCGAAGGAAAACATTCGAGAACATTCTGAGAAAATAGAATAAATAACTAAACTACCATCGTACGTGCTTAGAGGAACAAAGATGCAAAAGTTTTAACCACTAGGAAAATACATTTTGAAGATGACAATTTTATTTGTAGAAAAAGCAGAAAACACAGTGAAGAAAAAAGAAAAATATATCAAGACGATAGTAGTGGGTTATCTAATGGTGCGTCCATGCTATGCGAATCGAGCACGAGCCGAGCCACGACCGAACATAAAACTAACCTACGACGAGCACGATGCGAATCCATTTGTTCGTGAAAAAACTGATAATCGCGCTCGTTCGAGGCTCGCAAGCCCGTCCACGCTACGCGGATCGTGCTCACAGTGTGCTCGTTCGTGGCTCGGCTCACAAAGAGAATTCACTATTGGTTTCATAGTAAAAGTTATTCAGCAGGACTAACCCAACATAGGTTTCGAAAATATTCCATCTTGAAATCTCCACCTATTTTCTTAAGGCCATCTCACGTCCCCTTGCGGGGGGCGGGGAATCAATTGCGGGGCCGGTTGGCCCCTGTGTTGAGGTTGCGGTGTTGTTCGCCACATGTAAAAACATGTGGGGCCTTGGGAGTGGACTTTGCCAAGATGGTAATGTACTGCAATGTTGACAGCTAGTTTTCTTCGTGGCGCCATAGCCACTTATCAAGCCCGCCGGGTGTAAAAAGCCCGGCTAGCGATCGGCGGCGAGGCGGCAACGAGGATGATACGATGTGGATCAAGGGGGCGGGGCCGCTATCAATTCCCGCGCGTAGGCCTTGCCTTCCGGGGGCCGGCAGTGCAGCGGAGCCAAGTTCTGCACGTGTGGCAGTCTTGACTGGTCGGCGCGCCGGAACATGCTGGTAGCAAGGCGGGTAATAAAGTCGCCAATGCTCTCGACTTGAAGGTCGCGTGCGATCACCTCGTTTCTCACGTACCAGTGAGCCGCAACGATGGAGCGCAGCGTGACGTTTTGTTGTTGCTGTAGACGGTTACGCTGGAATGGCGATAGTAACGCGTACCACGCCGGAGCTGCGTACGTGAGACGGGATCGCACGTAACATTTGTATACCCCTAGTCTTGTCCGTAGGGGCAGGCTGCGTGCCGAGAGCACTGGGCGAAGAAGGGCGCGGGAAGAGCGGACGGTGTTTATCACCTTGTCCACATGCTTGATCATAGAGAGCCGGCGGTCAATTGTGACCCCGAGATAGTTCGCAATCGGCGACCACTCTACGATCTGTCCTTGCATTTGGATCTTGGGAGGCAGTACGCGACGGGATCCTATGTAAACTGCCTGCGTCTTGGCCACGTTCACTGATAACCTCCAGGCAGCTCTCCACCTATTATAGGTACTAATACGTTTATATATAATTTCCTTGAAATGACGTCATTGGTTCACGCGGTTTGCTGTCACTAAAATAACAGAATTGCACTGCAGATCGCAAGTCCGTCCACGCTACGCGTACTCCGCGTGTGCTCGGATCGTGCTCGCATCGCGTAGCGTGGACGCCCCAGACTGTTCTGAAACAAAGTCTTGATCCAAACTGGAATTGAAATTCTAAAACTATTTAAATGTATGATATTCTTTATAAGTAAGTATAATTTATGATTTACTTTTTCTTACAACACGTTTTCTTCAAATAGGATTAACACAGGCTCAACATTTTATCACTACCGATTTTCTTTCGCAAAAAACAGCTTTTTTCAGACGTCCTTGAGTTTTATAATCCTCTTTTATTTTTTAAAGCAACATAATCTGTACATTGCAAAATTGGGCCAGATTCCCGGTTGAATAAGTGTGACAAGACAGACGGCAAATCCCTTATTAATCTATTGGATTAAACAAGTCTTAACAAAGTGCTGAAAGAAACGAGATTTTTCTTTGAAAAATTATAAATATCCTGGGACAGGGACTGTATCTTCCTTTAGGTTAGTATTAAAATATTTACTTAAACGAATATAATAAGTCAAAAAATCTTATACATGCAGAAATCTAACACTCTGAAAACAGCAGTGGCGCCTCTTAGCGGTAAGTTTAGGAACTAGGGAGTTCCTCCGGGAACAAAGAGTTTTCAGGAGTGGCGAGTTCTAACATTTTTGCATAGATGGCGTTGGCGTATTTCATGAAATTCACCTACGAAGTAGCTAGAATAAAATCATTATTTTTAATTGATTTTTTCTATAATGTTGAAGTATTTTTACAATATTATGTATTTTTATTTATTAAGGAGTATTACTTGCTAAATATAGATTAGTAAATGTTTTATATGCAGTTACCCTGAAATAATTCGAATAGTTTTAATGTCCTAATATAATTGCATAAACACTCTACATGTTACTTATATATGTTAATATAGAGCATTGATTTCAGTCTTACCAAATGATAAACTTGTCTGATGATGATGATGATTGAAGTAACTATTAATTATTCATACAAACAAAGGTGTAATATCTACTTATATTTTCTACGTGAACCCATGGGGCGCGAAGCTAATTTCTTCTGGCTTTGAAAAGTCTTTAATTTCAATATGACTATACTAGCTGTCCCCGCGGTTTCGACCGCGTTCCCAAGGTATGTATTATTTATCCAGGATAAAAAGTATCCAGAAAAAAAAATCCTGAAAAAGTTCAGTAGTTTTTGCGTGATAGAGTAACAAACATCTTCACAAATCACATCCATACAAACCAAATCGTTGTATCATTTGTTCACATTTATAATATTAGTATGATTTTTACTTATTCTAACTGTTTACTATGATAATCGTGTATCTAAAAGCTCGCATGTGTCAAATGTGCGTCCATGCTACGCGAATCGAGCACGAGCCGAGCCACGAACGAACATGCAACGAGCCTAGAACGAGCACGATGCGAATCCCTTTGTTCGTGAAAAAACTGACAATCGCGTTCGTTCGAGGCTCGCAAGCCCGTCCAAGCTACGCGAATCGTGCTCGCAGTGTGCACGTTCGTGGTTCGGCTCGCGCTCAGTTCGCCAAGCATGGACGCACCATTACAAGGATTGTCATCCGTGACACCTCGCATTGTTAAAGGGTAGGGAAAGCAATTTCGTGTCATTTTTGATAGACAGACAGACAGACAGATCTCGCTGTTAATGTATTAAATCCGTACACGTTTCCGACAATACGTTTAATCAAATATGAGTTGCATCTCATATCTAAATAATAATATGGAACGTCGCTATTATTTACTGTAGTATGTTTGTGCATTTAGTTCTTTTGAACTACACAATTTTTGGTTTCGGCTAACTTTACTAGACTATAGTAGCATGAGTTCCTACGTAAAGGCGATGATAGGTCAGTGGTAGGTAGATCAGTACTTTAGTACTGATTTTAATTCTAAATAATAAAAAATAATTATATACCTATTCTCACTGTCACCTCTTTTTCTAATTGTTATTGGGTCCAAGCTGATAACCAGCGCTGGACATCGGACTTGTAACTACAAGTCCAACTGGACTCCAGCATAAATCTGAGCATGCGTCCCTTTGCTGAATTGTTTCGAACTGTGCGGTCTCAAAGGAGCATCTTTCCGCGGACGGCGGTCTTCCCCGCCGTGGTTTTCCCAATGGAGTACAGCATGGGGCTCTTCAAAAAGGGTTTGAAGAGATTTCTGCAGGGTCGGCAACGCGAGTAGCACCCCTGGTGTCGCAAGCGTCCATAGGCTGCGGTAACCGCTTACCATCAGGCAGGCCGTATGCTTGTTAGCTACCTAAGTAGTATAAAATGAAAAAAAAACACCTTCACCACGGCTAAAATATCCCACTAAACCTTCCAAAGTATTCCAAACGATAGTATCAGGTGATAACATTCAAGAGGCAAGTAAAGTTAATTAAGTAGCTACTACAAGTAGGCGAGTCGAGTGGAGCGAGTACGTGACCGCTGACCCTTGACTTGCGTCGTACATTACCAGTACCTGCTAATATATCTACAAACTAATCATAATATATGAGCTTTCAATATTATAATTTAATAATGGATCGTTTAGATAGCGTAATTTGTTATCGACCAGTGATTATTCTATAGGTAAAAGTAATACTTGATAAAACATACTACTTATACACCAAATTACGAAAAAACTATATTACACAACTGTATTTAAGTACGGTAACTAAGATTTTTACTCGCACTTGACTGCTTTTGGAAAAAAAATAAAAAACACTTTTCATAGATCTTGGGAAAGATTGCTGGCTTAGTGGTAGTGACGTCGGATACCGAGACGAAGGTCCCGGGTTCGAACCCTACAATGAGCTTGAGCTTTCGGTGAAGGGAAACATCGTGAGGAAACCATAGCACGGTGGTACGGTACTTTGTAGTACCCATCTGGCTGGCTACCACCCTCAAGTTGAAAATCTGTCGCCAAGCATCTATCGGTGTGTTCCGACAGCTGCACTTGAGAGCCAGTTCCTTCTAGGCTTTGTGTGCTTACCACTTTCGGCCACATCATCACTTACGATGGTGAGGTTGTGTTCAAATAAAGACACAATAAAAAATAAATTAAAAAAAAGATAGGCAGTGGATCGTAGTACAGGGATGTACAGGTCGGTTAACGAAAGCTGGCACGTTCACAGTACTCACACATATGCAATTTCAGGATACGGTATGTTTTATTATATTATTGACAAAACAATAACTGTCTCCTTCATACTCACAAGCTTGACCGCGCACGAGAGAGACGGACAGATGCATGACGGCGCATGCAGTGCGACGTGAACATGTGTTGAACGTGCCAGCTTTAGTTAACCGACCTGTATAAAAGTGTTTTTATACATCCCTGTACTACGATTTAAATGTTTTTTTATACCACAAAGGCAGCAAACAAGAATAAGGCCCTGATGATAAACGGTCACCGTAGCTATAGACGCTCGCAAAACCAGGGTTTTTTTTTCTTTTAATTTGTTATTGACCATGGATACAAAGTACTTCAGTCGCATAGATTTTATTTATAATATCACTTTCATATAGTCCGCACATTAACATTCACATAGTCCGCATTATCAGTCGCCGTCCTGTTATATTTTAGTAAAATGGTGGTCATTGTACTAAAGCTTTTCACGGACTTTTTGAGACAAATTGTAAAGTCACGATACACATAATTAATTTCATTTCACTTCATTGGTGCACATGGATTGATCTTTATTGGATAAAATACCACCGCTAATATGCAATAAAACTCAAATTACCCGAATTTATGAAAATAAAAGTGAAAACGCAACGTTACTCTGCAAGTTCCCGCCAAAAAGTCCACACCAGGGCTATCACTCGTGTGTTGCCAACCCTGCAAAAATCTCTTTACACTCTCACTCTCACTCTGGGACTCCTTGCTTTGTTCTTTGGCTTAACGAAACAGTTCAAGTCAAAGTAAGTAAAAAAACCCCCAAAAACAAAACAAAAGATAGTTACTACTAAACTCAGAATGTAACACACTCGCGTCTCGCCAAAGAGACAATTTGTAAAATTATTTCTGGCGTACGCTACGCCTATTAGGACATCTTGATAGCTGTCTGTCGACTTCTTTCAACATCTATTTAAAAGCTACCGAAAACACCACATTTATTACCATTAGGTAAATTATATCATTTAAAATTGAACCGTTAATTGTTAAACTTAAGAGCTGTATTCGTGTTTTTAACGGCATCTGAAAATTTGTTGTAGCTTCAAGTATTTGTGGTAGCATATTCAACCATTATAAAATGAACTCCCGTCCTCGTTACTTTTTTACTAAAGATTATAAGAGATGAGCAAGAAACATTTATAGGTCAATTTACATTGGTTTTTTGGTATGCATTTGTGACTATTTTCTTATGGCGCCGGCATCAAAGCGGAGATGCGGTAGAACTCTTACTTATTTTTAAGTGGTAAATATATGGCTGTTATTTATGGATTATCGGAAGCAAAATGCCATGCACAATCCATATGTGATTTATTAAAAAGGAAATTATGGTTTAAGACAACATTTGCTTTTTTTGCTGGATGGATAAAGTTCTATTTTGGGGCGTAGAAATGTTATTTGAGGCGGTGTATCTTTTTAATTACGAATCTATGAATGTTCATTTCTGAACATAGCTGTATCTAGTATAGAAAAGTATCTTTTTAACAATATAAATATACTAGTAGTTGATAGAACTAAACTAGTTAAAAAGATAGGCTTTTCTTCATAACATGAGACAACTACAATTTGACCTAATATATAACATAACCTTAACCGAATTTGATTCTAATGTTATACAGGGTGGGCCAGAAAGAATTGCGAATTTGAAAAAATGATTAAAAAAAAACTTAGTACAATTCACATATAAATTTTTATTTTTATAAAAATTTACATCTGGGAAATTCATTTCTTAAAAATAACGTCATCCAGGTGTGCACCATCCCGCTGCAAACATTCTTCGAATCTGAACCTCAAATTGGTAAAAACTCGCTGGCACATTGCACGGGGAATAGCTGCCATTTCTTCCTGGATATTGGTCTTCAACTGGTTAATCGTGGCTGGGTTATTGGAGTAGACTCTACTTTTTAGGTATCCCCACAAAAAAAAGTCCAGTGGCGTTAGATCCGGACTTCTAGGAGGCCATGCAATGTCACCTCGGCGCGATATCAGTTTCCCAGCAAACATCTCGTTTACGACCGCCAAAGAGGCATTAGCTGTATGGCATGTCGCGCCATCTTGTTGAAACCATGTCGCACGATTATAGGCTAGACTAAATTTCCGGGAACCGAGCTACTTAACCCCACCACCCGCGCAGTCCCCTCTCTAAAGCTTCAAACGCAAGAGTGTTTTTAAAATCGTACGCCTTTCTGGCCCACCCTGTAGAAACTTCATCATTCATCTGTTCTTCCCAAACACTTGAGGCTGTTTTTAATACCACTTAAGGGGCAACAATACATACGGCCCGCCTGGTGGTAAGCAGTTACCGTAGCCTATGGACGCTTGCAACACCAGGTGTATCACGCGCGCGTTGCCGACCTTGCAGAAATCTATTCACACCCCTTTTGAAGACCCCACAGATATCGGGGAGAACTGATAAGAAATGCTGTACTTAGGTAGGTTAGTTAGGTGTAGGTTGGCGCAATATGTACGCTTCTTCGATTCGGTAGGTACTGACTTGGGAAAATCACGGCGGGGAACGTATTCCACAGTCTAAGCGTCCGCGGAAGGAAGCTCCTTTGAGACCGAAAAGTTGGAAACCATTCTGATTCCAATGTGTGAGGATGGACACCCCTTCCATCCGATGGCGAGAGTTAATATGGTGGAAGGTAGCCGTAGGCATCAGGTCGAACAATTCTACAGGACTCTGTCCGTTGTACAAGCGGTAGAACACACATAAGGAGGCAGTCTCTCCGCAGACTGAGGGACTTAATTCCTTATCTTATCCATTCTTGTCACTCCACACATCCATGTTGTAGAAACCTGCGAAGGTCTATTTGAATAAATGATTTTGAATTTAGAAATTTAGTTGCGTTTGAAAGTTCCCTTAAGTATATTATAAGGAACACGTTCATCATCAGTGAGGAAGTTGTCAAACACTTTATCTATCGTTTTTACAAAGTAAGTTTTTGTTTCACAGTTTTTGATTGGGACATTTGAATATAAAATATTTGTATATACATGCGCTTACAAAATACATGTACTAAATCATTGTCCGACACTTTTCTGTGTGGTCGGAACACACAAAACATGTCGTGAGTTATGGCGGCACACTTTGACAGCGTGTCGCCGGGCACTAAACCCATAAATGATTTTATTTTTATTTGTATAAAAAAAGAATCGGTAATAAATGTTTTATGAAATGTGTTTTATTTTGCTTTGTGTATTACCCTACTAAGTAGACTTACTAATGACATTTTACCAAGTCTTAGTATTTTTTGTAGCATTTCAGTTACCTGATAGGTACCTACTTATAGTGTTGGAACGTCGCCAGTCAGGTCGCCATGCAAGGATGTAAGCAAACAGCTGTCTCTTTCATCTTTTCGACTGACATTGATACAAAGTGAACTGCCAGTAAAAAAGAACAAGTGAAGACGGCGTCTTATGTTGTAATCATAGAATTAGTATATCGCTTCGCTAAGTAGACCCACGAAGCATTGGAGAGAGATATTACAATCCTTATGAACACTACGAGAGAGAAAGAGATACACAAATTTGACGTGAGCCATTTTTTTTTTCGAGTAAGAGCCCATAGCGTCCCGCGTATTTTTGTGTGATTTCACATTTTAATTGAAATAATTATTATCGTGCAAATAAACCTAGAAAAGTGTATATTATAGACATTGTTACTTGCTCCTTGAGCAAATTGTGATATGCATACAAAGAAATAACCTACAAAATTATACGTTACACAGGTAAATACGTATTTTTTCATTGGAATATTTTCAACTATATTTATTCACAATATTAACATTAATCGGTTCCAAAATCAGTTTTTACAACAGGATACCTATCTATCTATATTTTTATCAAAAAATACAAACATGTAATACAACAGAGAGAGATTTTAAGAGAGGACTCGACTGGGGAAGTACCTCCACCTTACAGAATACCGCAGCCAAATAACTTTATGTTGTGTTCCTGCGCGTGAGTAAGGTTGCCAAAGCTCATAGGGGAGGGGGGATAGGTCGATAACGCGTGAGCGATGCTTTGTGTGTTGCAAGAGTCTATATGGCTACGGTAACCGCTTACCATCAGGCGGGCCGTATGCTTGTTAATCGACTAAGTTGTATAAAAAAAAACACTAAGTTTTATTTTTCCCATACAAATCCCTATACTATTCTTATTGCGTTTTGATCTGTCCTTGTTTATCTTGTGCATACAAGATGTAGATACTTGTTGTTATAGTTTATTCAAGTCAGGAATGACCCAGAATACTTATTATGGTGTTAATTCTGTTGTTTACAACTAAACTAATTTAATCTCACTATTGTCTTTTTTTTTTTTTTTTTTTTACTGTGTATAGGCCTGTGTTTGACCACAATCTCACTATGGTAAGTGATGATGTGGCCGAAGCTGGTAAGCACACAAAGCCTAGAAGGAACTGGCTCTCAAGTGCAGCTGTCGGAACACACCGATAGGTGCTTGGCTTGTCTCTTTCTAACAAAGAACATAAGAAAAGGATGTAAGAAATTTAGTCCTGTCAAATTAATCCAACTAAACTAAAATTAGTTTAGTCCGATTTACACCAGAATCTGCACCATTATCTGCCCTTTAAAGGCCAAAATTATGCTACATTTCATAGATATAAACAACACCTGCCAGCATGAATCAACGCCATTTGCAAGCATTATTAGTCTCCTATTTAACGCATCGATTACAAATCGCAAATTAACCGTTACACATTATCTAAGGGCTTCATATATCAGCAGGTAGATAATTACACTGTCAGATGCACAAAGACCTACCTAGGATTAAGCATGTCTAGTATACTGTCATGATAAACGATGCCTTCTCATCTGGTTTAAAGGCTATTATAATTTTGACGGGTTATATTGTAAATCTTTTTGATTGGTCATTCAAATGCTAGAGGACCGAGTGCATTTTATTATTATTATTAGGCTATGCTGTCTCACTGCTAGGTAAAGACCTTCTTCTCGGTCGGCTAGTTCTTTCTGAAGCAGTCTAATGCATCTCGCCATCTCCGGCGAGTGAGATCTAGGATCCACTCTATCATCACATCAGCGATTTCTGTTTTATAGCGCAGTACCTATAGTGTTTTTTTTAAGTGGTCTGTAAGTTTATTTCCCAATATACCAAGGTCATATTTTCGAAATCTATGTTGGGTTAGTCATGCTGAACAACTTTTACTATGGGACCTTTTTCTTTTTTTTCGTGGCGAAATCCTCATAGGATACCCGTCCGCCCCGGGGGTAGCGGCCAGGTTATGCCGGATTTGTACCGGCTAAAACCCCACGGTGGTCGCCATCTGCGCTGTAGAGAGGGGCGGGCTCTCGTGTTGAACGCATACCTGCTCGCTCCTCCACGCGCGGCGCTAAGATAGCTCGTCCCGGGGGAAGTGTGATACCTCCCCCCAGCACCCTCGCTGTGCTATCGCACGATGAGTCGTGACCACATCGACTCATCGTCCTCCTTGGGGTCGCTTCTGGGCGCACAGAGCCCCCGCCCTGATTGCCCACGACCCCAAAGGCCTATGTAGTTACTATGGGACCTATATGGGACCATTAGTGAATTGTCAATTGTTTTTTTAACTTTTCTTTCAAAATGTCAACCTTGCTCGATCGTAAAGAAAAGCAAGATTTTTTTTTTGAGATTTCAGTGTTGGTCCCATAGAAAAAGTTGTTCAGCATGACTAATCACTAATCCAACATAGGTTTCGAAAATATGCCATCTCGAAATCTGCACCTAGTATTTATACAAATATTGCTCGTTTAAATAGCATATGATAAAGTCACTTGAATCAAACTTTACCACAGTTTAACCACATGTAATGAAACATGCCACCATCGGTTCCAGACCACAGTTCAAAGAGGTAATATCAAACAAATGTTGCACCGAAAACAATAAATCAATTCGACGGGCGCGCACCCGTGCGGGAAATAAACGAAACTGGGCAAAAGTTTCATTTCATTCTGGACGCGGCGAGGAGTGCACTTTAGTTGAAACATCTACACTTCTACTGTTGGTACTCGCTCTAGTGATTTTAGATTGGATTTGGATCGAGTTTATAGCGCCGTTTGTCTAAATACAAAAAAATATCGAATTGTGCAATGAATAGTATAATGATGCGTTTCTTGTATATGATTCTACCCCTTTCTTGAATAATATATCAATAGCCTCAAAATTGTTATATTAAACTTTAAGGCCTATACTATTAGTTCTAATTCTTAATATTAAAAACGTTTAAGTGAGTTTGTTCATCCTTGAAATCTTAAGGACGCAATCCGTTCAAAACCAAGTCGATCCATTGGGTCTGATATCTGATGAGTTGGAAAAGGAAGAAGTTTGCCCTGGGATCGCGGAAACTATCGTTTTCATAATAGTATATAGTTATATGAAGGTTTTATATTTATTTACTAACTTCTGCCCGCGGCTTCGCCCGCGTGGCCTACAGGAAACAAATGACATATTTTTCTTCAAAAACAAACGTAATAAGTGCTCTCACTCCCTCTCAATTGTTTTATTTTCTTGTTTAAGCCCTATTGACTCTGTTAGGCATCTCCCATTTCGAAAAAACTATGATACACGTGACCTTTCTTAGTGCATACTTACACTTCACCAAGAACACACCCTCAAAATTTCATGTCTCTAGGACCAGCGGTTTAGGCTGTGCGTTGATATATCAGTCAGTCAGTCAGGACTTTGAATTTTATATTCTGATGACTATATTGGCTATATTTTTCCAACTTTTTTTAATTACAAAACAAAGTATTAATAATAATACACAATCATAAAAACTCATGAAAAAACCAAGAACTTAAATTACGTGTGTAATAATATGTTTTACAGAAAATTAAACCCCCGTTTCACCCTCTTTGGGGTTGAATTTCGAAAAACCCATTCATATTTGATACGTACACTTCCCAAAGAACACACCCTTCAAATTTCATGTCTCTAAGACCAGCAGTTTAGGCTGTGCGTTGATATATCAATCAGTGATTTCCCATACACAACTTCATCCTGCTTTTCATCCCTTCGAGGGTGGATTATCAAAAAAAGCTAAGACACGTATGAATTAATTTTCAGTGCCCTAACTTCAAAACGACGGACTTTCATACAAACTTTCATCCCCTATTTTACCCCCTCAGGGGTGGAATTTCGAAAAACCCTTTCTTAGTGCTTACCTACACTTTGCAAAGCACACAACCTCCAAATTTCATGTCTGTATGACCAGCGGTTTAGCCTGTGCGTTGATATATTAGTCAGTGAGATCCAATACACAACTTCAACCCGCTTTTCATGCCTTCGAGGGTGGAATTATCAAAAACGCTTAGACAGGTATAAATTTAATTTTCAATCGTCAGCCTTAACACTAATTTTGAACATCCTAACTTCGAAACTGACGGACTTTCATACAAACTTTCATCCCCTTTTTTACTCCCTTAGGAGTGTAATATCAAAAAATCCTTCGTTAGTGTATGCCTACACTGTATAATAATATATTTAGTAGTGTTTAATGTGGAAATGAAGGACTTGCATAAGTAACATCATTCCTCTTTTCCCCCCTATGGGGGTATAATTATAACAAACGCTCAGACACCTATACATTAATTTTCAATCTTCAGCCTAAACACAAAATTTGAAGATCCTAACTTCGAAACTGACGGACTTTCATACAAACTTTCATCCCCTATCCCCCCTCAGGGGTGGAATTTCGAAAAACCCTTTCTTAGTGGATACCTACACTTCACAAAGAATACACTTCCCAAATTTCATGTCTCTAGGACCAGCGGTTTAGGCTGTGCGTTGATATATCAGTCAGTCAGTCAGTCAGTCAGGACTTTGAATTTTATATATACAGATAGATTTTTTAATGTATAGCATAGAATAACATTATTTTCTTCAAAATTCAGTTCGGGGTTTCTTTCAGCGTTTTTATCTAAGACCTGTAGTTCAGAAGTTGCCCTCACTGGCTGGAAAAAAAACCTGTATATTTTATTTATTGGTCTTTATCATTAGTCTAAATGTCTCCAGCTAAACATTTCGCCTTTTCTCTAGTCTCTAGGACATCATCAAATTCAAATTCAATTTCATTTATTCAAATAGACCTTCGCAGGCACTTATGAAAAGTCTGACTCTAATACTCTAATACCGGTTCGGAAGGTTGCATTTGCTGAGAAGAGCCGGCAATAAACTCAGCAATTACTCTTTTCAAAACAACATCATCAAAACATCTTTCTCCATATTCCATAAACTCCATTAAACTCAATAATCTCGATCGCATATCACTTGAAACTGCGATAATTAGTAACGCACTGAGTAAGTACAGTCATGTAAACAGTTCGCACAGTTCAAGACATGGAAGACACAGCACTAACCCGGGACACTTGTGTCCGAGATTGTTTTTAACGCCCTAAATGGGTTACATCGAAGTTTGTTCCTCTTATTTAGGTAACAATAGAATGCTTTTGTGAAACTTTTCTTTCAAACTGAAGTTCCTCCTGTACAGATTTTTATTAAAAATGAAAAGGTTTTCGTGAATTTTGTACAGACAGTTATTATAATAAAATAATATATTTTATTAAATAAATTCGGCCAAGTGCGAGTCGAACTCACACACGAAGGGTTTCGTAAAGACGTTTTTTGTATGTTTAATTGTTATTTTATTTCATATTTGTCGGCAACAGTAATACACTATCTGTGTTTTTTTTTGAAATTTTTTCCTCCAATTTCCCACCACCGACAAAGCGCTTTGTTAAATCAAAAACTAACGATGCAGTTATTGGTCCTTTATGTTCAAAATCAGTGCAAAATCACTGACAAGTTGCGGAATTTGATTGTGCAGTATTACTACTAGGGATTTTTCCTCGATGGATACAGCACACTGACAGACAGACGGGCAGCGGGAGGCTAAGTAATAGGGTCTCGTCGACACCCTTTGGGTACAGAACCCTAAAAGGTATAAAAACTTGTTAAAATCAATTACTTTTCACTTTAGTATCATTCGGCGATGCTTGAATCCAGGGTGTAACATTGTCATGCAAATTCACTTGTCAGCGACGGGAATTGATATATGGAGACTACATAAATATTTCATCAAAGTCTATCAAAATATTAATGTAATATACTGCCAATGATTTTGTCAAGCTGCAGTAAAGTTATTAATTTTGCTGCGAATAATTTATCATATCAAATTTAATTACTTATACCTCTCATAACTATACAATTACATAAAGAATAATGGTTTGCCTTATCGTAAAGACCAAAAAACCTAAATCTTTTTTCAAAACCAATTAAAAACAATGTTAAAACCTTTGATTAAGGATACATCCAGATAGAGTGTTGCAGCTGTGCACGCGTCGATAAAAATAGCCTCTAACTGTTAGAGACTAAATCAAATAAAAATTAATAAAAATGCAAAATAATGTTCAATATTTAACTTTCTCCCGATTTTAATTGGAATATTTCAACAACTATTATCATTATGAAGGTCACTATGACAAGCAGAATGACTCAGAGGGAGCGTAAAACGTAGCTGTTACGCGCAGCAGCCTGTAAAAGTTGGCCTGTTTTATATATTCGTGTAGTATGGCAACGTTCTTTCTAGGTATATTTATTTCTATGGTTAAAACGATGTAAATTTCATATTATTATTATTATATACTGGGTGTAACGAAAAGGGTTTATACTTCCTAAAGGGGTGAAGACTACATCAGGTAGGTACATACTCTATAAATAAGTTTCAGTTCAAAATAAATAACCTACTTACTCAAAAATGCATTTTTGCATCCAAGTTTATTGAATTCAAATCATAAACAACATGTCACCGGTCAATAAGGGTCATAATCATTTTGCGTTTCTGCTAATATTAATATGAAATTTTCTCTTCCGCGATCTGTGCGCCTAGTACCAAAAACTTGGATTACTGTAACGTGTATACACTTTCCGTTACACCCAGTTTATAATTTAACCATCTTATATTCTTCTACAGGTTTAAATCATGGTATTTTGATAATATAAATCCAACATATCCCAAACAAAATTCATGATAAGAACCTTATTTTGAATTCCGTGTATAGTTTAGGCTGTTACAGTAGTACCCAACTAATATGGCTTAACGATGTACCTGCGCAGAAGATACATTTTCAAAGCGCGGGATATGCTATTGGTCGACAGCTGCCGCCATGTGTGCGGAGGGGCGTGACTTGCGAGTGAGACGGAACTGACAGCTGCAGTGTATTATGAACCTTATAGTAGTGATCTAAGGTTGTTTGTTAGTTGTAAGCATTCTTTCATTAATCTTCAGGCCATACTTTCTTTTCTGTGCGAACGAAGTTTCACGACCTGCCTTATCAGTTGGGTACTACTGTACACACTTAGTTTCACTAAACATTAATTATTATGTTCGCTCGGTGCAATTTACACCCGTGTGTACCATGCACTCGTCACTCTCGTGTTTTGAATATTTGCATATGAAAGCCACAACTCTGTGACACGTAAAATTTAATCTTTACGGTAATTAAATGAACACCCTGTAGCCCTGTGGCTGTACGCACCGCTGACCTAATTAATGACCAACATCGCTTGATCCTGCCTAATTATATTATGTTTGTTCTTTTTCAGGTAAATTCGTGGGTTTTTGGTGATTTTGTGAGTAGTATTTTTATTTATTTTTCTGGTGTCAATTCATTCAGTCCATTATCTTAATTTACCTTAGTATGGAATGATTCCATTTACAAAAATATTATGGAACAATGGTGCCGATTCTGTTGTAAATCGCACTAAACTAATTTTAGTCACATCACATCTCTTTATTGAACATTATTGAAGTAGGATAGAACATATTTAAAGCGCAATAGATGGCACGGCGACTAAATTTATATTGGAAAAAGCATTGGATTAATTTAATAGGAAAAAAATCGTACATCCTTTTCTTATGTTCTTTGTAGAAAGAGAACTACTAAAGCGCTTGAATTCGCTGCGAGAGGCGCTAGTGTAGAGTGAGGTCTCAAGAAACGATAAATGTCTGTTTGCGAGCTATTCATCGCGGATTTTGACTAATATTCATAATTGTTATGAAGATGATTAATAATGGCAAACATACCCACGAATCGCTAACAACCACAGTTTTGTCTTTCAGAAACGTATTTCCCCATAGAGTTACAATTCATTTCCACTTTTTTTTCGGAAAAAAACGGGACTGCGCAATAATCATAACCAATATTTTATTTATTTGGCTATAATCAATTATATTGGCCCTTTTCAACTACAACGAAAGGACTTTACTCGCTAGTGGCGCCAACTGGTGGCCACAGAAACGGTAGTATTATGGGTCTTTAGTCATTAAATGATAAATAACCTTTATAATTCAAAGAAATAAATATGGTTGTCACATGTTTATCTTCTGGTGAGACGCTTTATTTATGCAGTCAAACTCAAGATGCAAGTCCACAAATTAAATTTCCGTTTTCAACAACCTTTCGATCGAAAGGCGAAAGACAATTTAAACTTTCGATTGGTATCAAAACTAGTACTTTGAGGGAAAGTTCATTCGGTTTTAAACTAAAATCATTTTAAAATTCAGGTACAGAATACATTCTTATAATTGTCGAGAAACAAGTATAAAATTCAATACTTTTATGTTGTTTTAAAATAAGCTTTATATAATTGTTTACCAACTTAATTATCAGACCCTCGAACCAGAGTCCTTCAAAAGACGAATCAAACGAGCCCAAACTCTATGGGGTTGCGTCGTTTTATCACAGCAGAGTTCCTATCGCCACCTTCTGGCGCCATCATCAGATCAGCTGTAATAATATTGCATGTCATCCAATTTATCTATGCATGCAAAATTTCAGTCAATTTGAAATCAGGATGTGCAAGATTTGATTACAAACAGACATCGGCACCATGTGGAGGCAGGTGGAGACTTTTTAATGGCTTTTTATTGTTATTCTATGTTATATATTTTGTTTAAGTTGATAGTCTTCCTAAAACTGAATAAATAATGTGAAACTAATATAAAAGCTTGTAAAACAGATGTCAACTAAGAAGAGAAGTCGTGACTAATTCTAGATTATAAAGTGAATCTTTCTTACTCTACTAATTACTTCTAACTAGTAAACTCTAGGCCCACTGTTTATTTTATAATTCATTCAGAAATCCGGTAAAACCACAGGGGAAGCTATAACAATAAAAATATGTAGACAGGTCTTACTGTATCCAGGCTTTGTTATCCAAACAGGTCAAGCATCAATTTGTATAACAACACAATACTTCAGCCTACAGCTATACAGGAATGTGTACTAGGAAAACATTTTACTGAGAAGCGTTAAGCTGCTTCCCACCATCTTCGTGGAGACTGGAGACATAAAGCTTGCTTCGACGACTGGATGCACTCAAGACTTGTCTATAGATTCACCTATTTATTTCTGCACGCAAACATGTATATCCCATTCCAATTTCAACCTTATTTCTTCATAAACAAGATAGCAGTCGTTGGCATTTACACGCAGTGTAAGTGCGGTATTGTTGCAGCATTAACAAACATTCTTTTGCATGATCCTGAATCAACTTTCGACTTTATTGCGTCTGTATAAAGTAGAATGATATTTTTTTTTGATAGAATTATGGTTGTCGTCTTAGTTTATGGCGTATTTAAAAACCTAGTGGTACTTATTTGTTAATAATAGTTATATTTTAGAAGACCACCAGTCTTCTAAAATAACCGGAAAAATTGCATCGTCATTATGATGGGTAGTAAAAGGCTTATAAACCTCTGGCTTTTGATCGAAGGTTCGTCATTGAGTGACGAAAAGAACCCATGAGATAAAATGACATTTGGTTGTTGATTTAAAAAGAAGATTAAATACCCGTCTTACTGCTATTTTTCCGAAAGAGGTATCTCATTTTTTCTTCCAAAATATGATTGATCCATAGAGTAAGGATATTAATAAAGTGACTCAACAAGAGTACGGGCAGTAAGTACTTGATTTTTATCGATACTTTTACCGAGAACGAATGACGAGGAATCTATATCGACATTTTGTCTGACTGTAAATCAACTAATGTTCGATATATCTGAGAATGTATATATGGAAACTGGTCACGCTTCGCGAAAAGTAACGTTGGTAACTATGGTATCATTAATAGCATAGTATCATCTATACATATAAAATGCTTTGTCCTGAATGACTGAGAATCAACGCACAGCCTAAACCGCTGATCGTAGAGATCTTAAACTTGGAGGGTTTGTTCTTTGTATGACGTAGGCATCCGATAAGAAAGGATTTTCCGAAATTCTACCCCTAAGGGGGTGAAAAACGTGGGCAAAGTTCGTATGGGACAATGTGATTCCTTGGTCCGATCTATTTCAAATTTTGCATAAACATTCCTTAACAGATATGATGGAAGACGTGTTTCGTATTTTATTGAAAATCATCGCCTAACGGGTCGAAAAGGGGTAGAAAGTTATTTTAGGGGTGATTTGCATCGAAGTTGATATCAATACTCCTTAGTACTTTTGATTTAAATTACATTTTTTATTTTGACACATGTTTGATTACTCAATCCGATTCACAGATAACAGAATAAGGCAGATGGAGAGCGCGAAATACGGCAGTGAGACCACTTTCTTTTTAATAAACTTTTTTTAATAACATTTTTTTCAGTCTATTCCGGTTCATAGCTGATGTTATAAGGAGTAACTTAGCTACTTTTATTTTTGAAAAATAATTAGTGTGCCGCGCAAAAAAAATCAAACCGTACGCGGGTGAAACCGCGGGGGTCTGCTAGTCATTAAAATAAGCATAGAAATAAATATATCTAGAAAGAACGTCGCCATACTACACGAATATATAAAACAGGCCTACTTTTATTGGAAGCGGCACGTAACAGCTACGTTTTAACCCCCCCCTAACAGACGACAGATCGACGCGTGCCTGCACAGCTTCCACGCTCAATCTGGAGGTATCCTTAGTCAAAGAAAATAAGATCAAAATGTAGAAAAGACTCATCCCAATTTATACAAAGCACTAATCCACTAACTCCTTTGACCTTTCAAAGATTCTATTTTTGATCTCCAACATAGACTAAAAGATCCAATATCTCCTATATTTCATTAGAGACCTAGGCTTTGTTCCGCCGAGCCTTATCGACGTGCCTTTATTTTTAACCCCGTATAGATTCAGTGGTTCAGAAACAATAGCTTCGAACATTAGTAATGGGATCGCGCCGTCTCAAGAAGCTCTTGGCTTCTACTTCTTCGATAAGGCATTGTGGTTTTGTCGTGGTCCAAATTAGGAGCATATAGCTTTCTATAGGTATAGTGGGTTCCAATGACACAGTTTTCTTAGACGCGTACGCCCATTTCACAAGGTTTACTAATATCATAAATATCGAAATAGTGTGTGAAAAGTCACCCTGAGACCTTCAATTAAAATTTTCATTTGATGTTTATTAACTTGTGAAAGAAATGTGCGACCGTGATAGAAGAAATAAGATAATTTTTTGAGTTATAAGTTGAGGTAACTTTTCGTTCCATTGAGATACCGCTTTAAACCTTAGACTTGAACTGATTCTAGAAGCTTATTTATATTTATTATTTGGTTTAAAATTATTTCTTTTGTGGTCAAGTTGATGGTGCTTATACTAGAATTAAAACTTGCAAAGTTTTCACATTTTTCCTTTAAAATTATCAATACTTTTTAAATATCTCTGAAAAAAGTAACTTGTCCACGGAAAGGTGTAAAAGCTTTAACCGACTTCAAAAAAAGGAGGAGGTTCTCAATTCGGCAGTTTTTTTTTTTTTTTTGTTTGTTACCTCATAACTCCGTCATTTATTAACCGATTTGGAAAATTCTTTTTTTGTCTGGAAGGGTACACTTCCCGTTTGGTCCCGTTGTCTTCAGATCAGGATTTGATTACTTTTTAGGGTAGTTTGAAGTCGGTTTAAGTTTTTTGTAAAACAGTCCAATTATTTTTGGTTATCCTATGCAAAAGTTTGTGCCCATATGTCGCAATAGAATTGGATGAAAAGATTCGAGTAAAACTTAGTAAATACTTAGGACCGCGTAGATTTTTGGCCACAGAAAACATTAGATTAGTGCGGAGCGGAAACAATATGATATTTCAAAAGCATATCTCCTGTGTGAAAAGCATAGACTATAATGACAGTCCATCTAAAAACACGGGCCACAGATCACACAAAACAAAACAGTATCAACAGCTGGGTAAATTAATTAAACGTGTGCACGTGGGGACACGCCCACAGACACGTGTCGTGTCCGTCGGCACGTGCCATAAATCAATCAAGTGGACGCTGTCGGTTCATTTGTATGGTTATGCTTGTGGTGTTTTTGTACACTGTGCTTATTGACCTTTTGAAGAGGTGGGAAAGGGGTTGATATTCTTTTTTTGCTGTATTTTTTCATGTAGTTTTTTATTGTCTCCAGCTTTTTATGTTTATCGTCTAATAAAGAGACATACAAAAGTTTTGGGTATTTTTTAGAAAATGATTGAAGTAGTTAGTATCCCATTATGTTATAAGAATGCAAGAGTGTGTAAAGACTTAATATTTTCCAAATTATCCAATTGAGTCTCAAAAATCCACATTGAGTCAAATATTTTCTTACTGTTTTGTTATGTATACTTGGTATTAAAACATAACATAACAGTTAATTTTCTGTTATTACGTACAAACGGACAATGTAGCGAGTGTCGGAACGAAATTTTATGGCTTATTTGGTAAAAATGTGCAATAGATCATTGCCCCTACTCCAAGTTTTCGATAGCTAGTCCCCAGGGTGAGTAAGTCACGCGACGTCAACGAAACGTGGATCGAAAATGAAGTGACAGTTATGAGTGACGTTTTGCTTTCGGTTTTTGCAACTTCATAAATTATGAATAAAATTTTTATTGTATTCGCATGTTGCCGTTCCATCGTTGTTTTATTTTAAACTATTAAGTATAATATATTTACTGGCAATTTCGAAATAAATTACGATGAAAGGTTTTATGCTCTAATGGGAATTATTATTTTAAAATAAAAATAAATAAATAAATATCCTGGGACATTCCTCACACACGGTCATCTGATCCCAAACTAACCAGAGCTTGTACTATGGAAACCAGATAACTGATATAATACATATACTACTTTTTGTTTGTAAATACATACTTAATATACATATAATTACACCCAGACTCAGGACATACAGACATGTTCATGCACACAAATACATGTCCTGTGTGGGAATCGAACCCACGACCTGCGGCGCTATAGGTTAAGACTCCACGTCTTAACCACTTGCGCCAACGGGCCCGTTAATCAAATTTTGATTATGAAAAGAGGATAGGTATTATAATTTATTGTGTAATTGGAATCTTGATTATTTATATACATTTACATATTATATAATGGTTTACGGTTTAAATCATTTATTTCTCTAAGATTTACAAAAATTATTATGTCCAGCGTCGCAGAAGTATTACGTTTTTATATCTTATCCACAATTTTTTGTTTAACTCACCAATGTGGCATTCAATAGCTGTTCTTTGCTATAAGTGCATTCAAGAAATTCTTATGTAATGGTGCCACTTCTTATGTTACGTCCATGCTACGCGAAGCGAGCACTTACAAGCCTCGAACGAACAACGAGCGCGATGCGAATCCCTGTGTCCGTAAAAAAACTGACAATCGGGCGGAGCGCAGTCGAGCACACTACGAATGCTCGTTCGAGGCTCGTAAGCCCGTCCACGCTACGCGAATCGTGCTCGCAGTGTGCTTGTTCGTGGCTCGGCTCGTGCTCGGTTCGCCAAGCATGGACGCACCATAACACTTTTGAATACTTCGAACACCTAAAGATAGAAGATACTGGTCATCATATTCTCATAGTACGGGATCCTGCAGGTTTTTTAACCGGACTTTATTTATGCACCATTTCCGTAGGGGGACTTTGACAAATGCCTACAATTTTTGTATCCGCTACTTTGTACCTCTCTTTACGTTTAACTATGCTTTGTGTCTGTATTATTTTGTAAACCTGTTGTCTGCTGCTGGACATATATGCGTTAGCCGCCATCATGAATATGTCAGCTATAGAATCAACAGTCGTATAGTTTTCCACAAACTTAAGTATAGTTAGGGGCACGAGTGGTGAGCATAGATTGACAACTGCGCAGTAGTTATTTTTTCGGTCTGTTTGGCGGAATGAAGAGCGCCGAGCTGCACACGATTGGTTCGGCAGTCGATGCTCGTCGTCTATTGGATTCTTGCGTGTCATTTGGCTACTGTGATTTGGCCAAAAGTGTACATGCGCGAGCTTGCCCCCACTACTGCCTATCTGTGCTCACCATTCGTGCCTCATACTGTATGATGATCGCATTTTTTATGGCTTCTTTCTCTGGCCAGTTTGATTGTTTGGTTAAGATTGCACCTATCACCAGGACATGCATTGTGTGTATGAACAAGAACATTTCTGTATTTACTGAGTCTGGGTGTATTTATGTATGTATTTACATAAAGTATTATATAAGTTATCTGGTTTCCTGAATTTCACCGAAAGGTCAAGCACAAGAATCTCTTTCGCTTTGATTCAATTGAGTAAGGATGACAGCAACACCTGTAAATAAGAAACCGAGGGAAACGGACATTTCATCAATGCTGATTCCGTTTATCAGTTCTATAGCATAGATTCATACGCCATTAATTGATAAAGCAAAGGCGAGAATGGAAAAGGTTCAGATGAGATATCACCAATTGTTATTAATTACGAAGTTTATTTAGTGCCTCGGGCGCCGACATCTGGGCAGTGAAGATGGCGCGAAATGAAATTATAACAGCCCGAATGAGACTGAAGTTTTAATTAAAGCTTGAAAAGTGTCGCCGACGCCTGCCGTTTCGCTTCTTCATCACATAGACGATTGTTAAGCTGCAATTGCTTTGTTTATGATTGTTTTTCATCGTTCTAGTGCTGCTGGAAATGTTGCGCAAGGAATATCAACTTTATTGACATACTGAATAGAGATGCAACTATAATGATTGAGTTTATCCCTGCTAGTCTCATAAGGATGAAACAATCTAAGAAACTTCGCTAAGCTAATGTTAGCAACACTGCGCTGCCTGATTTTATGTTGGTCGGGCGAGCTCGGGTGTCATCTCTCGGCGAGTGGCAACATTGACGGGTAGCTGTCATGGAGCAGGGACTGGCCGCGGGCTGTCACTTTTGCTCCAGCGATCGAGGGCGCTTCATCTTGTACTAATAATCTTGAATACTATTTTGTAATTGACCGCCATTTGCAATTTGCTAACCTCATTTTGATTATTTTATTAATAACGTGTTGAACCTATTTGTGTTTATATTACCGTCCTGTAGGTTATCCTGACACTAAATGGCAAATTTTTTTTTTTTTTTTTTACTGTGTATAGGCCTGTGTTTGACCACAATCTCACTATGGTAAGTGATGATGTGGTCGAAGGTGGTAAGCACACAAAGCCTAGAAGGAACTGGCTCTCAAGTGCGGCTGACGGAACACACCGATAGGTGCTTGGCGACAGATTTTCAACTTGAGGGTGGTAGCCAGCCAGACGGGTACTACAAAGTACCCTACCACCGTGCTATGGTTTCCTCACGATGTTTTCCTTCACCGAAAGCTCAAGCTCATTGTAGGATTCGAACCCGGGACCTTCGTCTCGGTATCCGACGTCACTACCACTGAGCTATCATCGCCTTAATCCGTACTGAATTTGCTATACCGACATCCTATGCATAATACTGATTGCAAGACGTGAGTATTTTCAAGGAAATTTGATGAGTCGCATCAAATTATCGAATTGCTAATTGTTTGTACCGAGTAATATGTATCTTTCTTTCACAATTGATACTCTAGACTGAAGATTAGGAAACTGAAGAAAAAGAAGGAAACTGATTAGAAACAAGATATAAAACAACAACAAATGTTTCTATGACATCATTGAGAGACATCAAATTACTCTGAAAAAATCCTCGTAAATCGTATAAAATACAATGTCGGCACATTGAAATAATACCTACATTGTTTTATTAGCCACAAAAAATTTACGATTCAATAAATCATAACTCCAAGGAGTTTCACGAGCGTGAGCGTGCCGTTCACGAATTATTGCGTTTTAATTTGAAACAGACGGAAAAAGTCGTCGAAACCTCTACAAAGAAGTCCCCGAATCTAATTAGTAACAATTAGAACGTGCACTTTGAAATGTTTTTACGATTGGATATTTTTACGATTTAACGGTTAATAATCGTAAAAAAAACATTGTGTATTGATGAGGTTCAAACGTGGAATACAAAGTCGTAAGTCGGTGCGGTGACATATTTATTGTTTGCATTTGCGGATTAACCAAAAGTACCCACATGATAAATAAAAAAAAATATATATAAACATTCGAATTGAGAACCTCCTCCTTTTTTGAAGTCGGTTAAAAATGTATGGATCTTTGTTAAGAATACTACTGATTGTCACATAAAGCAGCTTCTTTCTAGTAGTTACATATTTTTTGTGAATAGCAGGGACCTTAAAAGACTATTTATAAAAAACATAAACTCATCATCATCATCATCATCAGCCTATAATGTCCCACTGCTGAGCACAGGCCTCCTTTCACAAATCAGGGTGAAAGGGAATGGGCAGATACTCCACCACGCGTGCCCACTGCGGATCGGTGGAGGTAGGCTAGTGGTCAACCTACTGTTGGAATTTTTCAAGCTGCCTAGGAGGCATCCAACTAGCTTAACGACTATCACAATTAAGTGATAACCGGGACCAACGGCTTTACGTGCCTTCCGAAGCACGGAAACGCTCGATTTGAAATACCACTAGGCGGTCACCCATCCAGGTACCGACCAAGACAGACGTAGCTTAACTTTGCCGATCGATTAAGAACGGCTAATCATGCTACACCACGAGCGCTTCATTTATAAAAAACATAAACTAAATATAACATAACTTAAAAGACTCATAGGGGAGGGGGGGATAGGTCGATAAAGCGTGAGCGATGCTTCGTGTGTTGCAAGCGTCTATATGGCTACGGTAACCGCTTACCATCAGGCGGGCCGTATGCTTGTTTATCGACTAAGTTGTATAAAACTGAGCAGGCCGTCTGTCTGGCTACCACCCTCAAGTTGAAAATCTGTCGCCAAGCACCTATCGGTGTGTTCCGTCAGCTGCACTTGAGAGCCAGTTCCTTCTAGGCTTTGTGTGCTTACACCCTTCGACCATATCATCACTTACCATAGTGAGATTGTGGTCAAACACAGGCCTATACATAGTAAAAAAAAAAAAAAAAAAAAAAGGTATGTTTTAATAGCAACCACCTTTTATCATGATCTTAGAAATTTTAAAGAAATGCTTATATATTTTTCAACACACTCGCTCGTAAAGTGACATTTATTGCACCGTTTTTAGTATCATAATGTAGCTTATTACGCTCTAGTGCTTTTTAGTTTACATTACCGCACAGTTTTATGAGAGGTACAAACTTAACATAATCCCGATTATGTTAAGTTTATACCTCAATGCAATTGATTTGTGTGTAGTCGTAGCATTCTAAATTTAAACGGTTAAAACAGTTTGACAGCTAATCGCAGTCAAAATAAACAAAACCTATGCGTCATATTTGTTAACGTTCTAATTGTGTGATAGATTATTATTAAAAAAACACAAGTCTCTATTTTGCGTGCAAGTGTGTTGAAAAACGTCGTATGACACGCGTGTCCATTGATCATTAGACTCTCGGCTCCGTTATCGCTTAATACCGCCTCGTGTGTAATGGTCAACATTGCACACATGTATCATAACGCATTATTACCATATTTACCAACCTTTGCCCCATTTAAAACTTATATTAGAAATGTTACATTTTTACCATTTTTATTTCACATACGTTGAAGCAGGAGTTTAAAAAGCTCCAATAAGCTCCTCATTTAAGACGGAAGCGGCTAACAAAGTATGGCATAATGATGTGGTTAACAAAGACTTTTGTTCATGTGCACCACCGTACAACAATGGGGGTTTGACATGAGCGGGTAGAGAACTTTTTTCCCTTTTTGTAATGTTATGTGTATGCTTTGAGTCGTTATTTGCAGGGTTTTAAATTAATTTACTTGGTGATGAACGATATCGAGTAGATCTAATATCTATCTTCAAGTGGTACTAGTTCTTTAAAGATTTCTATATTTCCAGTAGCACAGAATTATTCATGTTCTTTATTGAAGAATTATTCATGTTATTCATGCTCTTTACTAAATCTAGGTTTTATATCTTTTTTTTGCTGTGTTTGACCGCAATCTCTCCATGGTAAGTGATGATGTACCAGAATATAGATAGGTAGCCTAGAAGGAACTGGCTCTCATCTGCAGTTGTCGGAACAGATCCTAAGGTGTTTGGCGACAGATTTTCAACTTGAGCCAACCAGGTAGGTACAGCAAAGTACCCTACCACCGTGCTATGGTTTCCTCACAATGTTTTTCGCCACCGTAAGCCCATGCTTATTCTTAGATGCAAACCCAGGCAGGACTTTCGTCTCGGCATCCGATGTACCACTAGCTATCATCGGCTTAAATCTAAATTACTCTTTTCATGTCAAATTTCGGTGAAGTGTCTGATAGTCTGATATTGCTCTATCTAGAAACTAATCAACCTACTAATTTATCCTTTACGTCCAGTTACTGTTACATGGGTATTGTACAAAGTATCCAACTTCATTTTTAATTCAAAGCCCGTGAATTTGGAAACAATAAAGCGAGCCGCCATATTAATGAAGTAGCGGAAATGGCTGGTGTTTTGGCAGCTGCAGACGCACGGCACATCGCTGCAGGCGTGAGGGCTTGAGCACTTTAAAATTTATCGAGTTTTCGTGTTTTGTGTCCCCTGTCCTCCCCCGATGACGGTTTGTCACAGACTGCTGAACAGATGGATCTATTACATATAATGCTAGTAAAATAATATATGTGTGTGATGAAGTATTGATAAGAGTATCAATTTTTTTGTTTCATTATAAACGTCTGAGGTAACCGCTTATTTTGAATCATTAGCCGGTTTTTATTTCAATTTACACTTAACACACACTTAACCGAAAATAGCCGGGCAACATAGCACAGCTTTTAAGTTTTGAGTCTTGAGGTCAAGATATTTGAACGATTTGAACCCACGAGTCACGATCTTCATCACGGTATTCAATACCACAGACTTGTCATCGAAAATGAATTCAATTATTATTTGACAAGTCTGAAATAAAATAAAAATACCTTGCGCCTAGGATAATCAGCGAAGCTTTTTAAATCTTAAAACTGATGAAAATCTAGCTGGATGAAGTTACAATACCCTAGATTTGGAAATTTTCTTTATTAGCAATAGAAGCAATATTGAATTTCAGGTAACAAGCTTGCCTAAGATAACTTCAAGACTTCAATAAAGCCTTTGATTGAATACTTCAACAATATCACTGAGGCTTTCAATCAGACAAACTTTGACAATATTTCAATTCTTCAATAATCAAACCAGGCAGAACCTTACTAATCAAATTACAACTTTATACGATTTAGAAATAAAGTCTAAATTGCTCTAACATTGTCTGATTCTTGTGTAAGTTTAAGGGTGCTGCCACATAAAGTTATCTAACTAATGTATTACGTTATAATCTAAATTCATCGAACTCTGAAGGATTATTGGGATTTTAATTGCTAATTTTACAAGAGCTGTTTCTTTAGAACAAATGAATATAACACAAATCCCCGAGAAACTTTATATTGGGTTTCGTAATCTTAACAGATTTTGATAGTATTTTTATATGTGCTGTTAAAAAATCTTGGTAAATTTTTTGTATAGTTCACCAATATCGACCAAGTGGAAAAAAGGTAATTTTGGATATATATTATACCAATGTTGAGATTACTCGTAAGATATTTCACAAGCCCCACATAATTAAAATAATCTACGATACTTTAACATTTTGTACAATCCATCCATATTTTTTTTTCATGGATCAACAAACAGTTTACACACTAAAACTATAAATAAAAGGTATTCAATAAAACTTAACAAATGTGACACCAACCGCGTTAACCACAAGTTACATTCAATACTTAGGCATAATCGTAAGTTGAGTTTAACATGTGAGAGTTAAATAGAAATATGTAGTTTTAATATTTATTATTTAATACCATTAATGTTTAGTTAAGATATCAGTGCAGGCAGACTTATAAAATACTTAACACACTTAAAAAACTTCCTCCGTTATACTTTACGTTACCTAATGCCCTGATGTAGCACCACCTTTAAACACGTCGTAACTCCATCGCCTCTCGTTAGGTAATCAAATTTGTTTGCTGTGTGCTAACGAGCCGGTGACGGTCAGGGTACAGTCGCAGTCGCCGGTCTGCGCCGTGATTTGCCTGGTAATGTGGAACATAGATAGGTGTGGTGAGTAGGGAATACATGTTGTCGGCTGTTAGGTTCCAGAAACAGTTTCAATTTTAGTTCAGTCTATGTAAGTTGTATAAGACGAGTGTGGATTTATACCCATCTTTAATTTACAAATAGCTAATGTCTAGCATGCGTTGGAAATGTTGCAATATATGTCATTTTTGTGGTTTTCTTCATGTCACATACTTTAACCTAAGTTAACTAGGCGACTTAATACTATTTTCTAAGATGTAATTAAAGATTAGATAAAAATTCTTCAGTTTGGAATTCATTGTTGGTGATCAGTCCTAATATGAAAAAGTATCCTAATGTTCATTTATTATTTATCTATCACACAGTCAGTTCAATCATAATCTTCTTGGAAAAAATCTGAAACAATCAACCATTATTAAAATTCAAACACAAATCAGATAAAATCCAAACACCACATCCACCACGTACTTCAGTAAACGCATCCGTTCTCACACATGGAAATTAATAAGAGACAAATTACCAGGACAAAAAAAGAATGTCCTTAAGTCAATGACACAATGACAGTCATTGTCAACCACTTGTGCCTCATTAGGAATAAAAAAAAACAATTAAAAAACGTTCATTTCAACATCGAATAAAACATTCGTAATTTTTTATTGCTTTCTTATGTCGTTGAGATAAGGTGGATATTTGTTTGAGGATTACTTATGAAGGTGTAGTTAAGTGTTGCCAGCTACTATCCTTATACATACGTCACTTGCAGAGTACTCCAGGCGATTCCTTTATGAACATTGTGAACTCTAATAATCCGAGCGTGAATAGCATTGTTTTTAATCACCTACGGACAAAGGTTATTGTTTTCGAATAATCTTTTTAATAAAAATCTCTGTTTTGATTGTCTTTTTTTCTATTTTTTGCATAATGAGCTTAAACCGCAGCAACTGGAAGAGAAAATATATGTGCCGCTTCAATGTGGCTGATTTCGTAAATTTCAAGGATGTCTAGGAATACACTATTAGGCTACGCATCCACTAGAAATGTGTGAGGTAGCGGAGCGGTGCGAGGTTGCGTAGTGAAGCTGTGAAAAGGTGCGACTCTTTCCACCAGAGATTTGCAAGGAATGACTAATAATGTGTACCGGATGAGCAGTGCGAAGATAGGTAACGGACTCTTTTCGTATATGACCTCTACCAAACACCATCTATTGACTGGCGCATATTTTTATTCGCACATTCCTCGCTTACATCCGTCGCATGAGTTTCTCGCTTGTTTTGTATGTACAAAAACCTCGCTCCGCTATTCCCATATCCACCAGAGCTTAGCAGAGCGAAGTTAAGTAAATTAAGTGATCCTATTGGTGCTTAAAAATGCAATATCCCTCGCAATGCAGCTTAGCCTCTGGTGGACACTCAGCCTTAGTGTTCTCTATAACGGAAATTCTTACTACTTCTACTACACTGCGGTCTGCTGTAGAGTGAAGTGCTTTCACTCGTGTGTCAGGTGGAGACACTTAGGTACCTTTTAATTGTTTTTAAGATGGATAGGCCAGTGTTTTGACCACTATTTTACCATTGGTAGTTTTATGAGGCAAAAATATTTATCTCGCACAATAAAATACTGATAATTTATCTTCTATCCTACCCGTAATAATAAAAATATATAAAGGGTAATATAATAACTTGGTTTTACACGTACAATAAACTTCAGTTGACAAAACAAATCAAAAAAAAACCACAAACTTAGGTTATTGGTTTGCAATACCTTATAAAATTCAAGTTATATTCCAAATTCTGATTAAAGAGCTTGTTTTTCCCTTTTCAGTTAGTTTTTGTTTTAAGCAGTCGGGTTTTTTGTTTCTTTTATTATTATATGACATTAAAAAGTAACGGATATACTTAATACGTAGGATTTACTAGACTTGGTTTAAACATTGCATAAAATAATTTCGACTCAATGTAAGTACCATGTACATCTCTATTTCCTTTGTATAGTTCACGGCACTTACTTTTTCTTAAATTGAACTGTTTATATCTATAAATAGTCTCACAGTATCGTTCTACCTTAATCTAATTCAAAACGTTTCAAGTCCCCTAAGTAAGGGTGACCCAAAATCTAACGAATAAATCCGAGCCCGTTCCGATTGTTCTGTGAGGCAACTTACAGTTTCTGTCTTGGTTCAATCGATACAATTTCATTTTTAATCGAATTATGTGAACTGTAGAACACTACGAATTATCGATTGATTGAGAATGATGCTGATTAAATTTGAGTCTGCTTTACTCGATTATCTGTGTTAATTCACAACCAGATACCTTTGGACTTATTAGGAGATCGACGGACGCTTTGCGGTGCGATGCCCAAATTACATAAATTACTCATCAATTAATAATAAATATCCTGGGACATTCCTCACACACGCTCATCTGATCCCAAACTAAGCAGAGCTTGTACTATGGAAACCAGATAACTGATATAATACATATACTACTTTTTTGTTGGTAAATACATACTTAATATACATAATTACACCCAGACGCAGGACATACACACATGTTCATGCACACAAATGCATGTCCTGTGCGGGAATCGAACCCACGACCTGCGGCGTAATATGTTGAATCTTTACCAGAGTCTTAACCAAATGCGCCAAATGGACTGCCCCGACAACAAAAAAAAAAATGTTGAAAACATGGACTGTCGCCTGCAGTTTGGTCTGCAATCTCGGGATAAAAGTAGTCCATTCTCTCTCCATGCCACGGGTTATATGTGCTAAATTATATCACTACTGGTTGTCGCTAAGGCATAAGGTGATTGCTTAACTTTGTTGATCGATTAAGAACGGCTAATCAAGCTAAACCACGAGCAATTCCAATATAAGTTAGAATTAATTAATTTGGAAACTATAATTTCCGATAGAAAGTTCAAACATACGACTCTTTCGAAATCGATCAAAAGAAATCATCACAAATCACGATGAGATTGTTGTCAAAAAAGAGCAAATAATAATAAATGTCTACACAAAAGAGCAAATAATAATAAATGTGTAGACATTTATTATTATTTGCTCTTTTTTGACAACAATCTAATCTAGTGTTCTAAGTATTACTTGAGATACTAAGTAAAGTCACATACACACTAATACACTTCTAAGAAGTGTTCATAAATAAAGTAGAGTCACTTTAACAGTTTTTTCCTTAAAAGTAGTTAAAAGAATCGCTCGTAAATCTTCATAAGTGTCTTGTATTTCAGGACAGGGTGGCTTATCTTAGAACATTTTTTCAATGTAGTATCCCAAAATAGTATTTAGTTAGATATTATGATGATAGATCTGATTTGTATTAGAATTATGGAATCTTTAGCTTCATTTGTGTTCCTGAGGGATCTAGTTTTTTCTCATTTTTTTGTATTGATAAGAATCTGAGGACCCAAACGTTACCGCCTATTATGTTATTCTAGGTTACCGGTTAACCGTTCGAGAGCTCATTGGTAACAAAACTACGACAAAAACTTTTTTTTTTTCAGGAAGTAAGATGTAAAGTATGGTAGGACGTAAGATCTAGATTTCACACTGCTCAACTATCAACGTTGGTTCCAAGTCAGTTCATGAAGATAAACGGTTCATGATGAATCGATGGTATCGATTTCAATTAATGCATTGCTGTTAGACCCTTCGATAATTCGATTTATGATCACTGATGAGCTTTGAGTATGTGTAATCTAAAAATATTAGGATTGATGTGGTGTTAGTGCTGTGAGTAAGATCGCTAGTGCTCCTTGACGATTCGCTGTGAGGACCAGCGGTGTCAAATGCCCTCCCATCCGCTGCCAAAGCAACTCCTCATACCCTTTTTGAGGTAAATTTTTGTAGGGTGGTAGGGTAGAATAATTTGGCGAACCGGTTTGCGTGGAGGCTAGATTCGGTTGAAAATCTGCCATCAAGAACCTTTTGGTGTGTACTTATGCAGCAGTAAAGTGCTTAACCCCAGTTCACAGTCACTTATGGCCTGGTGTATAAATCTCTTGTATTTCAATGACGTTTTACAAACAGACGCGTCATAGATCTACATTAAAATTATCAGTCACCGTTGTAGTATAATTCGCACATAGTCTCAGGAAGGCTTTGCGATATTGAATACCGGGTAATCACCTTGTTTTGGTCTGCCCAATTTAGAGCGACAACGTACCTACACGACTAGTGTTCGTATGTAAGTACTAATGTATACGATCAACTTTTATTATGGGACCAACTTCGAAATCAAAATTACAGCTTTTCATACAAAAGGTACATGTCTCCTCGGCAAAAATGTATGAAAAGCTGTAAATTATTTTTTGTGATTTGGAAGTTGGTCCCATAGTAAAAGTTGATAGTATACATGAGTACTTTACGTGGTTTCATTTAATGTCGTAATGTCGTATCCACCCCGTATAAACATCTTAGCTGTTCTTATTCAATTTATTTTTGTAACTAAATAACTACCCCATAAAAGGATATTAACATTAACATCCAGAGCTCAGTGGTCCCGTATAAAATTCATGCTAATTGTGGGGGGAGGGGGAGGTGACGGTCCATTGACGGTGTCACTCCGTAATGGCTTTTAAGAAATGTCATAAATTATTCCGCGCCCGCCGCGAGGCAGGTGACGTAGGGCTCCAGTGGGTTGGTACAAGTTATAACATTAATTTACTAATACTAAGGCTGGAGAGTTTGTATGTTTGAATGTGCTAATCTCAGAAATACCCAGTGTGATTTGAAAACATATATTTTACGTTAGGTAGCCCTTTTATTGAGAAATGTATATACGTAACATTTCATGTCGCATGAGTCCTTTTGTTAATAAACTTTTAGGAGTGGAATTCATCAAATTCATCATGAATAAATATAGCTTTCCGATTTGTATTTATACTGAAGGTTATAATAAATTATTCCTGATAATTACAATATTCTAATTACTTATTATATTTTTTAATATTACACTGTGTAGCAGGAACCCCTCTCAGGTGAAGGCCTCTTCCAAAGATTGCCATTTCTCTCGGTCTCGGTCTAAAGGTTATATTCAATATTAAATTTATTTCTTTGGAAAACATTATACTTATTTAAGTACGCAACACATTTTAATTTTTACAAGACAAAAGCTTTTGCAATCTTTATATCAGCTACATTATTAAAAATACATCGTCGCTGAGCTCGTAACTCGCACCAACCTCCCGCGTCAGACGTACGACGTGCTCTTATCGTTCCCGGAATTCGTCTTTTACTAAGTAATTTACAAAAAAAAAGATATCTCCTTTGGAGGGCGACATTGTTTGCTTTAATCAATGTGAGCGATTTACTGTGTCTTTTTAGGTAAGTGTATCTATAGAATTTTATATCAAGAATGTACTGGCATTGGACGCAAATTTTTTACTTATGGCTACATCGTGTTAGCGATGATTCTGCCAGTGTCATGGTCAAAAGAAAAGTCTTCCACTTGAACGCTGATATTAGGTAAGTATGTCATCATCCTCTTCTTCATCTCCTCTTCTTTCGCAAATAAGAGTGAAAAGGAATGGGCAATACTCCATCACGCGTGCCCATTGCTGATTGGTGGTGGCAGGTTAGTGGTCAACCTACTGTTGGAAGTTTTTAAACCGCCTAGTAGGCCTCCAACTACCTTAACGACTATCACAATTAAGTGATAACCGGGACCAACGGCTTTACGTGCCTTCCGAAGCACGGAAACGCTCGATTTGAAATACCACTAGGCGGTCTCCCATCCAGGTACTGACCACGACAGTGGTAGCTTAACTTTTCCGATCGATTAAGAACGGCTAATCATGCTACACCACGAGCTCTTCACGTAAGGTAAGGTAAGGTAAGTATGTACTGAAATTTTAAAAGCAAGTCATTCAAGTTCAAGGGCCAAAATAAAGCCCATTCTACATTTAAAAAAAAAATAGTACCTATAACTAGGTTATTAAAGTTTGTGTTTTATGCCATATTCCAGAGTACGATCTAACAGTGTGTGGCACTGCATCTCATTTAAATTCATTATAATACTACAGCGTGATTGAGTAAGTTACAAACATCCACTCTAACATACAAACACACAAGTATGAAGTCGGATTCTTAGGCATTTCACTCATACTACAACTCTGTCTCGTTATTAGACGAATCAGCATCTATCTACTCTGCTTAAAACTTTGACCTAATTTTTTCAGTATTTATTTATCACTAACATATAGTTTTTCCAGAAAATTATGTAGTCATTTAAGTCACAACTCGTCCCGATACATAATTCTGATAAAGTACAAACATAACCTGCACATTATCAACTGAAGCTTATATCCGTAGGGATGCTATCAATTCTCGTTAATAATTAAGAGTGTCACAATGCGTGGGTAACCCTGAGTAGGGGCTCAAAACTTGCCGTCAGGTGATACCTCACCTTTGTCAACGCGCTAACTTGGATGGATTAATTCTAGAGGCTGCTTTGTTATTTATTTGCTGATATTTAGTAGGCTTACTAATAATATACTGCTTTTAATCTTAATAGTAATTATTGCATAAAGGTGGATCGTCTCTATTTTTTACGAATGTTTCATGCGTTTTTTTTATTAAAATAACCAGACTTAAAAGAAATGGCCTAAGTCCAAATACGCCATATGAACTTCAGATGGAAAGAAAATGAAAACGTAGGATCTGGGGGGCTAAAAAGGAAGCTAAAGCAATATTGCTACGGAATTCATTTTTTCGAATTCTCAGCAGATCCTACGTAATTCCAATATTTTTATTTTTTAATAATTTCCAATAATTTTAATATTTATATAATTCATTAAAAGATTCGGAATTTATGAATTGCATAAGATCTGCTGTAAATTCGAAAAAAATATTCCGTAGCAATATCGCTTTAGCTTCCTTTTTAGGGGGCCTGAATCTTTCTCGACGCCATATTGCAACATGCAACTATAAACAAGTTATTACCTATCAAATAAAAATAAAGGATACAAAAAAGTTTCAACTAAAATAGTTAAGGGTATAGTTTTGATGTAAATCTTAAAGTTGTAGCCAAGTTTGTCGTTCAAAAACAAACAATAAGCCTCACTTCCGACTTCCCGCTAAGTACGGCTGAACATTAACAATTCAAACACTTTCGTGAGCTATAAATTAAGTCACGCCGCACACAGTCCGTTGGTAATCTCAAAATGGCGGCGAATGTAATACTTCCACTTTTTAAAACGCACAATTCATAAGAACATAGCGGGTATAGGTAACTTTTAACAGATTACGTGTTTTTTTATTATTGCAAGCTTTTATTTAATTTGCCTTGTTAGTATGAGTCGAATCTAGCAACTGAATTTTAATACAGTTGACCCAACTGATTGAGCTGAAATTTTGCATATATGTTGAGTTGACAATGTAAGAAAAGCTTGTTTTTTTTTTTGCTTTTTTTAGCCTGAGGATATGATAAATCCCAAGTTATACTTATAAAAGGAAAGTGAAATCAAGTGTTAACTTCCATAAAGAGTATAAAAATTGTTCGTCCGCTACGCTCGCTGTTCAAATTTTAAAAATACTTATCAAATAATTACTCACAATTTAGGCTAAAATACTCCATTAGCGAATAAATAATATAATGGACCGCAAGATAAAAATAACAAGAAAACAATTATATGAAGTAATTATGGAACAATGAAGAAACAAACAAGAATCTAAACAAAATGTCAATGCTTGTCTAAAAGAAAAAAATAATAATAAAGTAATAAAGCTTAAGATTTTTTTTATTACCTAGACTACCTCACTTCGGAAAAGTTCAAAAAGTAAAACAGTTATTCAAAATATGAGCATTATATCACAATAATAATAAGATGGAGGTTTTAACGCCTCAATAGAAACAAGATATATGATGGTGGCTAGGGCCTAAAATATTAAGCATAGAGCTCGCTACCTTGCGTCACTTGTACTATAAACAAGTAGCGAATGTTTCCCTTGACTTCCTGTGTAGCACTTCCTGGAGACGTCACAGCCCTGTTGTTTGGCATGTGATGTCACTTTCAGTACGCATGTCTCGCACGTATGCATATTTAACTACTATTTACCTATTAGTAGTTCATATATTTAGATTTATATGTAATGGAGTCGTTAGATTCTAGTATTATAGTATGTACATTAAAGCGATTAAAACAATATGAAACCTCGTTTTAAGACGTAAGGTTTATTTTCGATCAACTCAATCTATTCTTGGTGGCAAAAGTTTTGTTTCTCGGTCTTTAATAAAATCCTAAGTGCCATTTTCATAGACTAGTAAGATCTTTTCGATAGTTTTTTTTTTACTTATTGAATAAGTGTGTGAAGCTTGACCACCGCAGTTAAATTATATTTTGGTTGACAATTAGTTATTACATGAATACTTAAAAAATAACTCTCATTGAAAGAAAAGTCAATCGTCACCTACCCTACCGTTCAACTAAATTCAAGAAATACCCCGGCGGTGGTAAATCATCACCCTTCTGGGCACCTCCATTTGGCGGAATGGTCGTTCGCCTATTAAATGTCGATTTTTCACGTTCAGAATGTTCGGTCCCCTTCTGTAGGGAAACAGTTGATTTTTGAGGGCGATTTCCTTACCGGGGTTGCGTTTTCTTGGATTTTTTGGTCTATGAATGTATGAATTAATTAAAGAGAAGCCGCTTTTAACCTTTATTCGATATTCGGCATTCGAATATAGTACAATAGTGTCTATTATTCAAAGTCGAATTAAATTACTGACAAATAAGAGATTTAAATATAACCGTGCTATTACTATAATCCTGATAATTGACCCATCGATTGGTGTCATAAAAACACAGGATCTTATTTTTCTCCTTAAAAAATATTTCAATGCAGTTTTTCTATCTATTTTCTTGTTTGCCGAATTAGTTAAATGAAAAAATAATAAAAATAAAATAATAATAATAAATAAAAAACTGGGGAATTCCTTTGAGTATTCTTTAGCTTAAATATTTACTTTCGCTCCGCCGTCCTTTTTTCCACCTTGTAAAGTAGTCAGAAATATTCTAAATACTTATTTCAAACGTAAAAACGAAAAGATCCTCCTGAAAACTTTTACAAATGCCAAAAAAAGTTAGTTTAGTTTCACATCAAATGTCAAATTCACGTCAGAACGAATACAGGTAAGTATTAAGGATGATCGAAAAGAAACCATAATAGGTATTTCTAATTTCCTAATGGACCTCCCCCGGGATTGGCTTGTTTGATAAAGTATGAACTAACTCTAGTTATGGTTTTGTCTGTCATTTATTATTATATCATAAAGTGAGTTCTCCTAAACGCGCAACTCTCTGGAACTAGCAGTCGGATTCGAAAAATTCTTTCACTAATAGAAAGCTATATTATCCCCGAGTATTATTTTTCCCGGGATCTAACGTTTTTTCCGATACATAAAGTATTCTATGTTAATCTGGAACATGTGTGTGCCAATTTTAATCTTTTTCGTAATCGAGTCACAAATATCTAAACAACCAAACAAATCTCAACTAATTTTACTTATTATTTATAAAAATGTATTTGTTTTCCGACGACTCTCTCTAATATGCATAATGAGTAAAAAAGCATATTCAAATTCAAATTCAAAAAGCATTTATTCAATTTAGGCCCTGATAAGGCACTTATGAACTTTAACAAAGGAGTCTACACTCTATAAAGAGACCAAACCATATTTAGAACTAACAAAAAACTCTATTGAGCACTTTGTCTAACTTTTAACGTTCAAAGAGCCTTTAACGTTACTAAGGTAACGTTTGGGAATTAGAGAACAAGTCTAAATAATAAAAAGGTCTAGAACATTTCATATACAAAAGCCGACAGTGTTATTTTTTATCGATAGGGTATCAATTTGACGTATTGAGTCGAGACTCTTGTTACTCCAGGGAATGTCGCGGTCACGCCACACAAGCACTTTATTCTTTGAGTTTATATATACAGTACAATATGATACAAGATCCCAAGGCCACCAGACCTTCCTTATTTTCTGATGGACAAATGTATAGAATTTAATAGTTTTCGTTTACGTAAGTACTTCAAACGTATACACGTACACACGGCTACAGTTCAAGCTATACATTTCTAGTATAAGCCGACCTCCCAATGTACGGAAATCCTATAACAATGCGAGATCAGCGTATACTGGAAATGTATAGCTTGATCTGTAGCCGTGTGTACCAGCTAGTTATTTACTGGTCAATTTACAGATACCAGGTATGAATTGTATGTTATGAACTACATTAAGTACTTTTCTTAAATTCTGAGAGCAGATTTTTATATATGATACTCAGGGAACTATTTCGATACTTTTTGCAAGCAGCCAAACCAATCGTAGGAGTCAAGAAGCCATAAAATCAGGAAGGTCTGGCGGCCCTGGGATCTCGGACTATAAATAGTACCGGGGGCCTTCCCCCATCTTTTACAAAACAACCTTATTGCAATACTGTTTTGTTTCCAGCATATAATAACCTTATTTATATTCGTACCATGACCTCTACCAAACACTATTGTTATATGATTGTTATATTCCTGCTAAGAACGAATGATTTTTGAGAATTTGTCTATGGGCTCATTAAAGATGAAAAGAAATAACGCTATGGGCCTAAGCAACTTTCTCTCTCTTAACAATTCTCATCTCTGTCACTCATCCATACTCTCTCGCTCTTTCAAACAACCTTATTCTTCTTTTCGTACCATGATGTCCCTAAAACAAGCTTATTTTATGCATGAAAACAACCTTGTTTATTTACCATAATGGTTCATTCAATTCGTACCATGAGCTATTTTTTATAAGCTTTTGACAATTAACATTATTGTTTTGATGTCAAATTTAGCAATCTTATATACGTTGTATTTACAAGCTGAAAATAACATTGTTTTCCAAATGTATGTTATAAAAATTTATTATAGTATCATTAAAGTAATTATATCGAATTTATTTACTTATAGAATGAATATATCGGGATTGCGAGATTAGGTATCATCCCAAAATAATATAACCGATTGTTTATAAAGTTTTTAATTGCACTTGTCGTTCACTACACAACTATGCATCTACGTTAGTAATATCGATCCCTCGACCCTTAGCCTTAGATTTATTTAGATGAAGCGGAGCTTTAAATAGCGTGTTTATATATTTAGTGACTTTTCATTTAGGTACCTACCCACTATTAATATCCTGTTTTCATTATAACCAACGTACATCGAATAACCCCAGATTAATCCATAAAGTTAACTTTCCTGCAGTGTTAGTACACAGAGTAGTCCCTGTGTTCCTGGAATCCAAACTACCTAGATTCTCTGGCAAATTTTCTAAAATTGGTCGTAACCTACATTAGCCTGGATGGAATATATTATTGTCAACAGACGGACAGACGACAGACTTATAATAATCTATAAAGATAATCATTTTAACCATCTAATGTAGTAAAATATTAATTAGGTATTATATATTTGTATTGAAAACTCAACTCACAACAATCTGCTATACTGTTGCCTCGCAGAGCAGATGTAACCGTGCGGGAAATTCTAAAATACACATCCATTGGACCTAACTTTCTGTAGCCTTTGTGGCTGTGGATAGAACCGTGGGGGTCTGAAGCTCGCTGATTTGCTCACACATTATCATCAAAACCTCGGCAAACCGGTTGGTGGGGAGCTTTTTGTGACAACGCATTAGCTTGGCTATCCAAAGAGGAAACACTGCCAGTAACGAGCTTGAACCTGGAACCTTGTCGATGATCGACAACAGCGGCAAATATTTATATACCTACATACACATAATATGTTTAATTCCAAGACCTGCAACTACAGTAGGATTCCCGTCAATAACACAATGAATAAAAACACGAAAGTATTATGTACCTACATTCTTTATTCACATAAGTTTAATGAGAGTAAGATAATTATACACAATATAAGTATGGCATTAAACAATCTTGCAGATACAGATTCAAACTTTATTTCAGCGTTTATAGGTTCTTAGACTTCACTTTAGACCAGCCTCTCCATATCTACGTACACTTTTTTGAGAGTACTCCTTCGCTTGTAGATATCGATTGAAGGCGGTATTTTTGGTCTGTTTGTATTTAACCATTTCTACCTGCTGACTGGATCTCTGGCGAACTCTTCGGCTACAACTCTACAAAATGAATTGCAACATTTGTGCAACTTACAAATGTTTATAAACATGACATCTTAAATTTCATGCACTGAATATTACTGTCGAATATACTATTAAGATGTTTCCATATTGATTGCACTTTGTTTGTTAAATTACATAAACAAATATATTTATTCACAGATTACAGAATACTTCAGATGTAATGTACGGGACAAGCACTGTGAGGCTCGTATTTAGCTATGTGTGCGTGAGAGCACTGTAGGAACACGTGTGACAGTGTGCGTTTAGGGATGCCAGGCTGCATTTAGGGCTGCCAGGCTGCGTGTAGGGCTGCCAGGATAATGAAGAAAAAACTTCCACGTTTTTTATTGGATAGTTATTATCAACTTAAAACTATACTTTCAAATAAATAAATTCTGAAAAAGCTTGTGATTTGAGAATGGATTAAGTCAATAAAAATATGACCAAATTACCAGCATTATACTAATAATCCATGTAAAAAAATAAAGAATTTGCCAAGTTCAATTAAGAAAAAAAAGAAATGAATACAGAGATGTCATCATTTATTAAAATAGAAATAGGTAACATTTTTTTTTTTTTTTTTATACGACTAAGTCGGTAAACAAGCATACGGCCCACCTGATGGTAAGCGGTTACCGTAGCCATATGGACGCTTACAACACACGAAGCATCGCTCACGCGTTACCGACCTTTCCCCCTCCCCAATGAGCTCTGGCGACCTTATTCACGCGCAGGAACACAACTTTACACAACATAAAGTTATTTGGCTGCGGTATTCTGTAAGGTGGAGGTACTTCCCCAGTCGAGCTTCTCTTTGAGCGAATAAACGCTATGCTCTACCTCTCTTCTTAAAATACATTATAGTGGATTTCAAATAGAATGACTTCGGTGACACATGGTATTTTATTAGATTTCTCAATGGTTAATGTTCATTTCGATATAATAAAGGAATACTATACTATGATAGAGCGAGGTTTCATGAAATATTGAGAGTACTATATCAGAGTAATCAAATGGAATTTCACAAGATATTGGTAAAAAGCCCTTGACCTTGACGACTCATCATATGTGAAATTGAGTTTAACAGCCTTTATTCTGCACTAACTTCTTAAAATATTGCCTTTTGTCACCTATAACTCTAGCATTCGTTTCTAATTTTGCTATATAATGAAATCTTATATTAGTATATATTTTTCTATTACTATTTTTATTAAGGTCAATTAAATGTATGTATGTTTAATAAAATGATCTGATATGAATGATGATGATAAAATGATATTTTATACTTTACTAGCTGACCTGACAAACGTTTTTCTGCCATATCGGCTCGACTTCGTTTGCGTGGAGCCCTACTCTATACCCTAACCTACTCTACTCCACTATTACGGTATTTTTTTTTAAAATATTTTTCATCATAATTCGAATACATAATTTCGGCACCTTATACAAAAAAACATGTTTCATATTCAATATGTTTGAGTAAGCAATATTTAAAACTTATCTTCAATACCAAAATCATTAGTGGTTGCTGAAATGTAACGCTGTGATAGACGGACAGACGGACGGAGTCACAACATAAAGATTCCTTTTTATTTTTTCGGTTCTATTCGGAAGCATTCAAAAAATGGCGTTTGGAATCAGGGTCATCATCAATTACCTATAAATTCTAATATTCAGCCCGTTCACATAAACTAGGTATAAGCGCCATATTTTTTTTCATATGGTACCAATAAATTACTCTTGCCTATTTATTTTTGTTAAATCGATCAATCTTACAAGGCCCCATAATACCACGACTTCAAGGAAAATACTTTCGATGTAACCTAGCAACACCAACTAATTTTTGTTGAGGTTTTGTGTTCCTAGTGATCAGTGACAAATACACGAAAAAATAATACAAATAAGTGAAAATATCTATAATTACGTATGAAACGACATTCCGTCTTCCTTTTTTTGTTTTTGGGAACAATTTTTACAATATTTCAAAATGCAGGACGGCATAATTTTTAAGAACAATTTTGCCACTAGTGACGTACTTACAATACGAAGCCTTGTTTCGTACTGACTCAAGTTTGTATTTACTTTTGAATCTGTATTTGGTGTGTTGGCCTCACGCCCGTGTTCCGCGCGCTCGATCTGAAGTATTCTGTAATCTGTGTATTTATTAGTAAATATCCTGGATATCTTTATTAGACATTTGAGTATGACAAGAATGACAGGTAAATATTTTGTTCCGATTCATTTCATTTGATAATCTAGAGTCGGCAGTCTATATATTTTTTCAATTAATTTCCTTACTCTTCATAATAACATTTTAAAATATTTGTATGCATTTTATAGAAATTACTCGAAAATATTTTATTCTTTTAGTTACTTATACTTTACAATTAGTTTAATTTAATACTTTGCTAAAAGATGAAGAACCTCAAATCATTTCGGTCCAAAGTGTGAAAGAAATGGCACTATACAGTTAATATATCGTTATTTCTTTTTATCTTTTATCAGGTTGTAGCAAGCCATAGACAAATTCTTACAAATCATTCATTCTTTCTCGGCACTTAGCAATGTTATATCAATGTTGCACGATTGAGCTCATGGTACGAATCAAAGTAATATTATTATAAGGTGAAAACAAAACAGTCTGGCAATAAGGTTATTTTGTGAGAGAAGATGATGGCCCTATAGGATGGAACGGGACAAAAAAAAATACTTGTCAATTGTGACGCACGAATTTTGAAACTCAATGTGCCCTGTTGCACTACATATTTTGAAATAATACAAATATTTATTTTATGTATATCGACTTTTATATTACTTGAATTGATATTACTTAGGTCAATATGAAAAAAAGGCAAGGGGCCGCCGTTCAATAGTGATATTCAGTGAATGAAATTTAATATGGCATGGTTACAAACAGAAGTAATTCAAGTAATGTTCAAGTATTATTTTATTCATTTTGCAGTGAAGAATTCGCCGGAATTCAAAGTAACTACTCTAAGAAATGTGCTGGAGAGAAATAGGTACCTAATCCTCAACTAGCAAAGCAATGGAGCACTTCTTGGTCATTACAAAAACTGAGACAAAGTTCATACATAAATATATACCTAGGTAGGTTTATATTTACGTATGGCACTTCAGTCATAATACCTATAGTCTAGGCAGGTACCTATTGTCTTTAAATTATATGAATAAAGAATTTACCACAGGAATCAACACATATTTTTATTTATTACCTTTTGTCAGGAATGCTACTGTAGTTGCAGGTCATACAATGAAACATTATGTGTATTTAGGTATATAAACGTTTATGAATACAGTACAATCACAGTAAAGCCAAAGATTTTCATAGGGCATCGTGCCGACGTTTTAAATTCTTTGAGTAAAGCTTAATCTATACGATATTAAATATTTACAACAAATAAATGAAATACAATCTAGCACTCGTATATAAATTTTCCTCTAGGCTGCCGTAGATTATCGGCAAGGTTCCCAACAGGCTAGCCAAGCTAATGCGTTGGCGGAAAAAGCTCCCCGCCCGAGTCCTCGATTATTTTGGTGACAATATGCGAGCGACTCGGTGAGCTTCAAACCCATACGGTCGTATGGTTTCGATAGCAAATGGCATTTTGGTCCATTGCATGCGAAAGTGTTGATTCCTCACGTAGCATAGATGCATACCACGTCGCTTTCGTGTATCTATTATTGGCTTCTTTGGTATTTGCTTCCAAAAACACAAATAGTTCATATTCATTTGCCATCTTGAAATGCTAGATGGCAAAAGCTAGAAGGCTAGAGATACACAATTAATTCGATAAGTTAAATAAATACGATCTACTGACTTTATATCACTATAATAATAGATATTTTTATCATAAATTTGGATAATTCGTCGCGTATATAATGTTATATTTTGATTGATTTATGCAATTGACATAAAAACCATAATGCTAGTTGTCAAAAGACACATCATGGTACGATTTGAATGAACGATTAGAGGTGACGTCATCAAACCTGCTAACAAAACAATATTGTTTTATGCCTTTAATAAGCTTATTTTTAAGGATGTCATGGTACGAAAACGCAAAATAAGGTTATTTTAACCTTGTTTTAAGAGCTTGTGGTAGGCCCCCTGGATGGCTACTACTATCAAGTAGAATCTGTCACCAAGCTAGGCAAACAAAGCATGTGTTCCAACAGCTGCACTTGAGAGCCCGTTTAATTCTAAGCTATTCTTTGTCTATACCATCGCTTACAAAGACACTTGATACACGGACATATTTAGAATTATTATTATTGATATTCTTATTAGGATTTACCTTTATTTAACATCTTGTGAGTTTTTTATTGCCATTAATTAATCATTAAGAGGTACAGTTAGTTTATTCAAGTCAAATTAGAAGCCACTCTAAAAAAAGACGTCATCCAATGGTGAAATAGTCCTTAATATAATTATTTATGTCACGAAGCCATAATACGATCACCTAATTATTATCTATTGACTCGATAACGAGAATTTGTGATACACACAGTCAACAAAATAGAGTAACTTATCAGAGCAGCTCGACTGGGAAGTACCTCCACCTTACAGAATACCGCAGCCAAATAACTTTATGTTGTGTAAAGTTGTGTTCCTGCGCGTGAATAAGGTCGCCAGAGCTCATAGGGGAGGGGAGAAAGGTCGGGAACGCGTGAGCGAGCGATGCTTCTTGTGTTGCAAGCGTCCATATGGCTACGTTAACCGCTTACCATTAGGTGGGCCGTATGCTTGTTTACCGACTAAGTTGTATAAAAAAAAATACAACAATAAATTAATCACTTGTACTTATTATGGGTTGTGGGACTCATTTGCGGGACATCGGTTTAATCAGTTTCTATAGCCAGATCGAAATTCTTATCGAGTATTAGCCTTAGCTCAGAATATCTCTATAACTTTCTTTTTACTTTGCCAGAAACGTTCACCTAAACCTGCAACAGGCTATTGTTCGAAGTTTCAACTCGCGAACGCTTAAACGAACGACAGAAACATACGTTTTAGAATTAATTGGACTTGAAAACGCTTTGCTGTGTTTTTCAGCATGACGAACCCAAGTATGGTTCTGAAATGTGATATCACTTTTTTTTCTTAGCTTTCATAAATCTCTTATAAAATTATAAATATCCTGGGATATTCATCACACGCGGCCATCTGATTACAAACTAAGCAAAACCTCCATGTCTACTGGCTAATCATCACAGAGACTAAATTACTTGTAAGCCGCAACATCCGTATGTCCCAACGAAATCTAATTGGACTACAGAAAATTGATCAGCCCCTATCGAAATGCGGGCTGGCGTGGATTGCCGGCAGATATCGGCACATTTGTCTGTATAGAGATATTGTGACTTTATGTGCTTACGCTCTGATTAATGTGTCAAGTGATTGCGTTTAATTTTGGGCTTTAAGATACACTTAATTAGAGTAGGTTTCCTCGGACCACGTTTGATGAACGCACACGCTCATTTCACAAATGAATTCAGGTCTTATTGTTATGGTCATAAAGACCGATAAGAATTTCTTGAATCTCAAAACACGGACCTTAGATTTTTGGAAAAAAAACGCACTCCATAGGACTCTACTTTTCTAATCTCTGTACACTATCCTTTATAAGCTTTATAAGCTCAGTCACATTGGATTTGAATGAGATTTAGTTCCCCAATCCATCTGGCAGACTATTTATTTCAAAATATGTCGCAAATCAGGCATTGACTTGTATGGACTGCAATCTATTGCTGGTTCCTTTCAAGCTAATAGTATTTCCATTAGAATTTATACCTAAAAATTAACATTATAAGGTTTATACCACGATTTAGATAGAAAGAAATTATCACCTAACCCCTACAATCCATAGGCCTTAACATCCCCACTTTTGGGGACCATTTCCTGTATTAATTCAAGATTGCCGCGAACAACGTTAATTGTGGTATGGCGTGATAATAAAACACCCAATTCAAAAGCTGTTTACTTTTTTTTTAAATAAACATTAGACGCCACTGAATGGCTTTGTTTAGTATCATTTGCATACGAACTTGGCTTTAAGTCAGCCATTTTAGATTATGTTGTTGCTTCTTTATTATGTCTAGCCACTGTCTCTTTTGTTACACCCAAGAAATGGTTAGTTTCGTTTTCATAGTTTTAAAATTGTATGTAGATTCATACTTCATACAAACACTTTCTTGCACTAAACATAATTTGTAATTTTAAAGTGAAGTGATTCGGCATTTTAATCTTGATTCTAGAAAATATATCAAACCTATCTACTCTATTTGGCATTTGCCAGTTGCTAATTACTGGCAAGGTGGACGGAAAGAGGCCGAGGGGTCGAAGCCCGATGCGTTGGTCTGATCAAATACGCGCAGCATTGGAAACCTGTGTGTGTGCTGCTATCTACACAGCAGAGGATCGATCCAGATGGCGTGCAATAGTCCGTGAAAAGATAACCCAAAAAGGTCATGTCCCTTAGCAATGAGGTATACAATGCAAGGAGGAGGAGGACTCTATTTGGCATTTAAATCCTACAAGATACAAGAGTCAGCTTTATTTATAGCTCTCCTTTACTTCTTACTACATTGTTTATAATTTGGACTTTTCCTTTCAATTCCTAAACACCCAATATCTTTCAATTTTGATCTTCCGATTAATAGAGTTATCACGTTTTTCTTACCTCAAATGTAATAAACATTTGAGTGTAATAAAAATCATAAAACCGCACCTCTTAATTTAAAAGCCGCTACCTTGCTATGGACACATTTTTATTAATCATAAATTTTACATCCAACACTTTGTGTGGTTGGTGGTGACTTGGTGAGTAAATGTTTGCAGACCTATTAACTTATTTATGAACACTTAAAAACGTCTTTTGTGTATTTAAGATGGTATGAAAAAGATATTAAAACTCCTGATTACTTTGAGGCGTAAATTTTATGTCACTTAAGTAAAGTGTATTAATAAAGGTTTTTTGAGTCAATTTACAAAATGATAATACATTTTGTAGTTAACTTTGTTATTCGAATAGTGATGATTAAGATTTGGATTTAATGTAAAAAAATGCTGAAAATAGTCTTAATGTTTTTGATAGTGTATTTAGAGCTATATGTGATTATAATTTCACAAGAAATTCTATTCTAATGGCCGTACCTATACTTGAAATCCTTTCCAGAAATATTAAAAACTTTTTTTTTAAATTCATCATCGTAGCTAACGTGTTGTATGATAAAATAAGATATTGATGCAAATATGCCTTTTAATTCAGATAATACTCAAGCATAACAAGCAACATAAGATGTAAGAAATCAAACTTCCAGCTAACAGCTGCATTTAAGTGCTAAATATGAGCAATAACAACTGGCATATATTCACATAAGCGTGAATATAAAAAGGGAAACGTAAGCGTAAAGTACCCGTAACTTTGTTTATCGCTTACTTTGGAAGATAAAAGCGTTTGTTTGTTTGTTTGTCAGGAACTAAAGGCGGTAGCGGCTTTGAAGCATGTGATAGCTTTCTTATTTCAGTTGTTATAATATGGCGTAATGGTTTCTTTAGCAATGGATACAATGTTAAATACTTAGCAAATATTGGTTAAATGTAGTCTCAGACCATCATGATTCACTAACGCTAGTAGGTAAATGTATACTTCATTGATATTTAGACACTATTTCGTGTCGAAATATCAATTAAAATTAATTAATTATAATAATTTCGGACGTTAGGCCAGATTTTTCAGTAACTAGATAAACCTCGGTTTAGATATTCTTCTAGTCTATACAAAACTGTTATAATTTCAAATTAACACCCAGATCCCGCATAATCAGCCATTAATGATGATGTACTCGAACGTAGAGCTCCGAGAACGCTGCCACGAAACACCGATCGACCAACAGATCATGCGTCGCAAATGGAACTGAATTGGCCACACTCTCCAAAGAGACCCCGGCCATATACCCAAGCAGGCACTGGACTGGAATCCGCAGGAGAAACGAAAGCGTGGCCGTCCCAAACAAACCTGGCGACGCACTGTGCTTGACGAAGCGAAGAAGATCGGGAAGTCTTGGAGTGAGATCAAGCGCGAAGTTCAAGATCGGTATGGAAAGTTTGTCGAGCTATGGAATGAGCTATGCTCGGAATTTCATACGTGACAGGGTCCGAGATTCGTAGGAGAACAAAAACGACGGACATAGCTCGTAGAGTTAGTAAGCTGAAGTGGCAATGGGCAGGCCACATCACTTGAAGAGCCGATAACCGATTGGGAAGAAAGGTTCTCGAGTGGCGACCACGTACTGGAAAGCGCAGGTGGGTCGACGACCTGGTCAGAGTCGCTGGGCGCCGCTGGATGCAAGCGGCCTAGAACCGTTCGAAGTGGAAATCAATGGGGGAGGCCTATGTTCAGCAGTGGACATCCATGGGCTGATATGATGATGATGATGGAGAGTTTTTGTGGACGCCCTCTGCCCCATCTAGGGGACACAGGATCATAAGTCAAGTAATATCTCTGTGGTCTCTACCACTCGAATGATTAGGGTGTAAACTACAGCACAAGTAGTAGGGTATAGGGCATGCAATACCGGAGGGTTTTCAGTTCCGGAACCAAGTTCCGATATTGGGCACTCAATTCCGGAATTCCGGAACTGGTTCCGGAACTGACAACTATTTAATGGTTTTTCGTTTCTGGGAATAGTTTCGAATCAAAAAAGTTTTATTGATCAGCCTTTTAATCAATTTAAGCCACCTTTGACTTTTAATCATTTGAGCTTTTTAGCGGTGTTCATTTATAGTACGTGACATCTAAAATTTAATAAGTTTTACATTAGTTCTCAGTTAATATAGAATATTGGTATTTTTTTCGTAAAATCGTAAAATTTTCATAATGAAAGAATTGAGATAAACTTAGCATAATAAATAAAATCAGAAAAATAATATTTAGCAATAAAATGAGATTAAATCAACAACTAACTTAGGTACGTAGACCTCCATATAATACATTTAGCATAATAAACAACATCAGAAGATTAATAATTGGCAATAAACTTAGATCAAATCAACATGTAACAACTAACTTATACAATAATTACTTTTTTGAGATGAAACGTTGTTCTTGATAATTTGTTCTCTAGACCAATAATACATCTAACATTGTGTCAGACAGCGAGCTTCGTAATCGGTTACAAAAGTACCCCAGCACACGAAAACACTCCCTCGCTCTCTTCTCTTGTTGGCAGAACGCACAAAATATAATTATAAGGTTCTGTGAGATACACGCGTCGATCTCCTCCGTTATCGTACATAGCCTTTTTTAATTCTACAAACCCTGAAAAGTCAAAATTGGCAGACAGATTCTTGCAGACTTTTTTACACTTATCCCTTTCATTATTTAATTGCTCTTGTAGAGTTGGTACAATAACTTCAATGTCGTTATCTGAAAAATCTGGGTCGGAGGACACTGCAGGTGTAAAGCACGCAAGTTCGCAGAGTCGTTGAGGTAATCTCAGCATCTGTGTAAAGCGTCGCATCACGATTCACGATGGCATAATGAGAGTACAGCCAATTTTATAACATCTAAGCTATAATGAATGTCTCTCAATGTTTGAATTTCATATTCGGAAAAGGATATTGTTGATTATTTCCAGTCTATTAGAGCTTTAAGAATACGCGAATATAATAATAACGATGCGGAGTGAGAGGCGAGGCATGCAGGGGGAACGGGACGGGAGTATGTGTCACCCGGGAGTATGGTTGTATAGTTCCGCTGTAGCTGTAGTTAGATTGGTACGTACAGAAAAATTAAAATATCACTCGATTTGTAAAATTTATGAATACCGGAATTACGATATTAACTAGTCCCAATTCCGGAACTGAAATATCGGATATTTGTTCCGAGATTCCGGAGTTACGGGATTCCGGAATCCCGTAATGCATGCCCTAGTAGGGTAGGTACTTTCTCGTATCTGCCTGCCTTACTGACTATGCTCCAGTTGAAAACCTGTTGCCAAGGACATTGGGATCCAGCTGTTGCACCACGGACAAGTGAATACTGCACTTAGTAATGGTAATGTGGTCGATATTTTTTTTACACGACCGCCCCTGACCCCTTGATTATTACAGTTGTATGATATGCACATTTCAAGGTATAATATTTTTTTTTTTAAATAAACTGAACCACATAAATATTTTGCCAAAATAGTTTAATTGTCTATTGGAGGCATAGTTTCAAATAAATAAAGTAGATTGTTATGTTCAGAAAGAATTTGAAATATCTGAAGAACATCATTTCTCAGGTCGTAGTTTTCAAGTGATTATTTGAAGTAACGCGGTCTTTGAACTCATACAAACAATGACTGCTGTACGTCTGTCTGTAATGTGTGAATCAACGCAGCTGGTGTTTTGTGTTTGTAGAAAAATATGTTCTTGATTTAGTTACATAGTTTATTATTATTGTGTTACTTGTTTTAGTTGTTGTAATGTAAATGTCTTCATGCAATAAAGCTTTCGAACAATAATACAATGTTATTTTCAATGCATCTTAAAATTAATCGTTTAAACACTATCCCCCTAAAGTTATCAAACGTTGATTAGCCTAAATTCTGAAGTCTTTATCTGACACGTGACATTTGGTGATCGAAAGAGTGAGACGGAGGACATTATTACACTGATTTAGTTAAAAAGCGATTATGAATAAGGAGATAACTCATGAAAGCCTATTGTTAGCTGTCACATATTTAGCGACCACCTTACTGTCAATGTCAAACAGTGTGACGTTATTTACGTGACCATTTAGTTTATGTATTATTAGTGTATTTTAAATTAGATATTACTGGCTTAAACTGGACCACAGTCTTAATGATCCACATAAGTCCTAACTATTTCTAGCCAAAATTTTCCTATTACGATGACTTAGTAGAGTCATGAGCCAACATAGATCCCGTATAGAAAAGTATTCGTAGAATTCATGAGACAACAAATTTTCTGATAAACCAAGTCCAGTCTTACGTATGTTTAAAACCTCGTACAAATCCGCACCATAATTAGGTGAAAGCAATCACAACAGAGAAAATAAAGTATCGACAAATGAGCCAACAGATGCAGATGCAAAACAGCAACATGATATGATAATAAGGTTACTTCCACGCCCATAATGACAATTTATTATTCGTCTCATTCCGTCTGACTGTAGACGTGACGGGATACGAACTCTAATGACATTTCGCTGCTGTTGCCTTCGGAGTATTGCTCTGAATGTTAACTGGGTTATAAAGTGTTGGAGTGTCGCTTGTATAAGATAGATATGAATGATGATTTTGTGATCGAGGTAGGCACTAGTGACTTTAAAACCTGAAGTTACTTTGTCTTGATTAGAAACTCTAAGAATACCTGAAGGCGATACAATAAGAGAAAGTAATTGCTTTACCTGCAAATAAAAACGCATTTTTGCAAAGATTTCCAGGGAGCCTTTGCAAAAAATGTCAAGAACTTTGTGACCAAAATAATAGGGATGCCGAAATGACGTCGAATTCATTTCATACTCATGTATATGATCAACTTTTACTATGGGAAAAACTTCGAAATCGCAAATTTTTGCCGAGGAGACATGGATAGTATTTTTTTTTGCAATTTACATGGATTATATTTTACGTGGTTTCATTTAATGACGTATTGTCGTATCCACCCCGTATAGCAATACTAGAATCATCACGAAATAATTGGACTGTTTTACAAAAAAAATAAGGTATATTAAGAAGTAATCAAATCCTGATCTGATGACAATGGGACCAAACGGGAAGTGTCCTTCCAGACAAAAAAAGAATTATCCAAATCGGTTAATAAATGACTGAGTTACGAGGTAACAAACATTAAAAAAAAAAAAAAAAAAAAACACCCGAATTGTGAACCTCCTCCTTTTTTTTGAAGTCTGTTAAAAACGCAATAATATTGTTACTACGATTTACGTTCGTAAATCTCAATCTAATTTTACATGTACGAAACATAATGTAATAAAACCACCGCCTTTGTCGAAGGGCCCTTTGTAACGACAATGTAACTATAACACTAGTCACTACAGTTAAAGTTCACGTATGGAGTTAAGCCGAGGGGCGTCAGAGCAGCGAGCGGAACCGATACGCATGTGTTCCTCTACATGACGAAGTCTACAAATTTTATTGTTATTTTTGTTATTTATAAGAATGAGTCAAGAATCAGGAAGTAGTGTCATTTGTAGAGTCCCGTACCCGAAGGATGCCAAACGGGACCCTATAAAATAATAATAAATATCCTGGGACATTCCTCACACACGGTCATCTGATCGCAAACTAAGCAGAGCTTGTACCATGGAAACCAGATAACTGATATAATACATATACTACATTTTTGTCTGTAAATAGATACTTAATTTACATATTTACACCCAGACACATACAGACATGTTCATGCACACAAATGCATGTCCTGTGTGGGAATCGAACCCACGACCAGCGGCGCGATAGGTGGAATCTTGATCAGAGTCTTAACCAACCGCGCCAGCTGGCCCGTACTATTACTGAGACTCCGCTGTCCGTCCGTCAGTCTGTCTGTCTGTAGGTTGTATCTCATGAACGGTTATAGGTATACAGCTGAAATTTTCAGAATATGTTTATTTCTATTGCCGCTATAACAACAAATAATAAAAAAAAAATTGAAGGCGGCACCCATACAAGTCATGTATTTTTTAACGTTTTTTTTTCATAACAAAGTTGAGTTATATTATTTATCTCCAAAATAAGCGATATATTTTTATTATAGAATTAAACTCTTTTTAGTTTATAGATTTACCATATCACATAACATAACTTTCATATCCACTAACACGCCCTTATTATTTATTCATCACAACATTTCTAGCTTCATAATCTACTACTATTTTACTTTGAACCTTACTTACATAATATTAAGACTGTTAATCTAATATCAAAAGTGAAAACAATTGATGGACAATAATGTGATTAAGTTGTTTAATCAGCTGTAAAAAGTTTTATTGTTTTAATGTGAATGGAGACGCCAGCACTTCCGGTGGACATTAGCATTTAATTTCTCATTTGTGATTTTACTTGAGTCATACCTATCATAAGGGTAAATTCTAAACAAAATGCTTGTGGAAGCTTGAGCATTTCTAAGATTAAAAAAAGTTTCATTCTCAATAATTAAAACCTTAAAAATCACACTAATATCATAAATGCGAAAGTAACTCTGTCAGTTATCTTCTCACGCCTAAACCTCTAAACCGATTGCAATGAACTTTGGCTCGCATATAGCCTATGATATGGAGAAAGACATAGGCTACTTTTTATGCCGGGAAAGTAGATAGCGATCTGATTAGTTTTCTCTCGGATTATTTATTCATCGATCCGTAAATAAATCTTATTAAAACCGACGCTTAAGATGTAAGAAAATAAAATACTAAGATTTGTATGACAATAAACGTAAATGCAAAAATAAGTAATTTCGGGTTAATTGATAAGATAATTACTATTGGAGTCTGTATCTGAATCATAACGCTATTAAAACAAACAAAAATATTTAAAAAACAATATAAAACAACCTATTTTCTATCTCTCCAACGAGGGACAGTTTAATAAAAGCTAAACTTGCAGTGTTTTCAGCACATATCTAATTTAGATAAAGTGTTTTAGATAAACAGTACAAATCACTGAATACAAAAACTACTTTGCATAGCTCCTTTCAGATGCAAATAGCTGTATTAAATTTGCAATTTAGACCTCGATAACGCAGCATCTTATGGTCTAAGTTAGAAACTGAGAGGGTAGGAATTGAATTGAAATCTAACGATCATTATTTAGTTCTGCAAGTAATATAACAGTAATATTATGTTTGGTATAGGAAATAAAATTAATTTTATATTTCTAGCGACCGACTTCGCACCGGCTTCGTTAGCAAAGTTGTTTAATCCGCGCGGCATTTTGTTTTCCACCATCTTCAACAATCATCGTCATTTTTCAGCCAATTTACACAGAACCTTAATGAATTATAAACCTTAACCTTCCTCGTGAATGTCTCCGTCCATTTGTGAAAACCGTACGAAAATCCGTTCAGTAGTTTTTTTTAGTTTATCGCGTTCACAAGGACTGAAACGACTGTTTTATATTTTCCAAAATCCATAGTACATCATCACAGTAAACCTTTTATAAAATAGGCAAGTATAGATGTATAGATTTTATTCAACATTTTTGAATCTACAAAGTTCAATCCATACAATTATTTTTGTCACACAATCTACCGAAACCTCTGCCAGTAGCACCCTTGGGCCACAGTTAACTGTTGGCGACGCGTCGAGTTCCAAGAGCCTTCAGACAATGAAGACATCCCTATTGTAATGTTCGGATAGGTTTTATGCCCTGAAATATGCACGGTACCTATCAACCAGGACGGCCCTGTCCGTGAAATTGATTGCGGATGCTGGACTTGCATGTTGGCAGCTGACTTAATAGCCTCTAAATAAAAGCTATACGTTTACTGTGGAGATGCATATTCTAAACAGTTTGAACACGCTTACCCAGAAGAAACCTTTTCACTCTGGCCTTGAAAGTCCCTAGATTGTAAGAGACAACGAATACATGAAATTATACTCATATCACCGAACGAAAACATGAAATTATACAATACTACCATTAGATTATTAATAGAATAAAAACAGCAATTTTGCAATTTTATAGAACAATAATTGAAATATGATTAAAAGACGATAAAGATCAATCCTAGTGCACCAGTGATGTTAAATGAATATCGTGAATTCCACTTGAAAAAAGTTCTAGTATTATTCCTATAACTCGACACTGCCAAAAAAAAACCAAGAGAAACAGTAAAAATAGCTTTCCGATAATCGCATAATCATTACATACATTAGTCATATTCTCCAGGCTAATATTATAATAACATATCTAGTTCCACCTACCCAATTAATTTCTCATGGGACTAATAAAATAACCTCCAACTAAAGTAATAGAAAGTTAGCAATTTATAACGACAAAACTTACTCATCGGAAATGGAAGAAAAACGTGGCCATAAGGATAATCTGCGTAAGATAATTTCCACTCAAGTGGTTCGATGTCTTCGCTTAAAGGTTGGTGAGTAACGCCGCGGGGCGCGCAAACTGATGGGGACTTAGCAGGAATCTCTTAATTTATAGCCTCGTACTCAATTGTGGGATAAAATTGTAGCGGCAGCGGAAAGGGTCCGAATCCCGGTTGTACTTACAATAAAAACAATTGAACGCTGGCAACATGAAGGAATTCCATGATCCGTATATGTCCCAGTCTTCAAGTTACCTAATAGTTTTCTGACATCATAATTGCACTTCATAAGAGTGACGTATTCAGCTCGTGAAGAGACCAAGACATCCTCAGAATTATATATAATTGATTATTTTATCAAATAGTTTCAATCACCTCACCCGGTCTCTTGCTTTGAGATTAATAATCGCATACATTTAATAAGAAGAGAACAAAATGTTACGTTAATTATAGTAAGGTATGAAATACACATAAAAGTTGCAATCGCAACCGCTCCTGCTTCGATCCCAATTGCAATGTTATCTACCGACTCATAGTGGGTGAAATAATCTGATTTGTCCATTTGCCGGTCGTACGACGGTAACAAACGTTCTCGGCCCAGATTAACAGGACTGCTCTTTGTATTATTGTGATTTCTACTTACGTTTATTGAAGAAAAAAATTGTACACTGAATTTCTTAGACAGGGTCTTTTTATAACGATAAAAGGAGGATTTACTAATGGAACCGTACAAATACCTTGTTTTATAATTCCTTGTGGTAATATCATCACTTACTATCTTCATTCCTTCTCTTTGACTTCAGCGTTTTATTGTTACAAGCTAAGTTACAGTTTTTTTTTCAACTGAATGTATTTGATCTCGTTTTATTGCTGATTATCAAAATCCTCTACCCTTGTCTATACTTTAGCTAATCTGCAGACCCCAAAAAAATAATAAGCACCAACAGTTACATGTAAAATCTATGGCACTTTATCGCATCATCCCCTGGTGTGTCGCAAATCCCGGCGCATTTGTAACAGACCCGGATTATCGGGCTGCCCCCGGGCAAAAACAAGGACCAGGACCCGCCAAAGCAACATTCGCTGGCGGAACATAAATTTTCGACAATGATTCATGATCGCGAGTTTGGCGAAAGTTTTTGCCCACTCAATTAATCGCTGAGACTTTTAGGGAAATCGTTGCAACAGTCCTCCGTATTACAGTAATGGTAGTGTACTGCCTGAGGCATTCGATACGGTGCGAATTAAATACCGCTTACCGATTAACTACTTAAGCATATTCGGAATGAGATGCGCTCAGATATAAGCTCGTAATGGTAATGACATTAAGAAATTTACCGTATAAGTGCAGGAGTAATATGTCCAGAAATAATTGGTATCAAGGATCATTACTTATAATACCGCTTTGACGGGCCAGCTGGCGAGGTTGGTTAAGACTCTGGTTTAGATTCCACCTATCACGCCGCAGGTCGTGGGTTCGATTCTCACACAGGGCATGCATTTGTGTGCATGAACATGTATGTATGTCCTGAGTCTGGGTGTAATTATGTATATTAAGTATGTATTTACAAACAAAAAAGGAGTATATGTATTCTGGTTTCCATAGTACAAGCTCTGCTTAGTTTGGGATCAGATGACCGTGTGTGAGGAATGTCCCAGGATATTTATTTATTTAATAAAGGCTTTCAGGTTAGTGATATTTTATATTTCACTAGTTGGACAAGCAGATGGACCTGTGGAGTATCATCTCATAATTTCTCAGATTCTTACGTCGTCATAGAAACCTAACTCGCTAATCCAAAAGGAACATTAACTTGTAGTCAAAATCATGGCTACGCAAAACATTGATAGATTCCCTTAGCTACATAACTTTGACGGCACATTGTGAAAGGAGTTAATGCTGGTATAACGGACAGAAGAGACGAATAGAAGAAGCGTACATATTGCGCCAACCTCAAGTGATTGGAAGACAGGCAGGTAGAGCAGACTGGAGAAGTACCTCCACCATACAGAATACCGCAGCCAAATAACTTTATGCTGTGTAAAGTTGTGTTCCTGCGCGTGATTAAGGTCGCCAGAGCTCATGGGAAGGGGGGAAAGGTCGGTAACGCGTGACCGATGCTTCGTGTGTTGCAAGCGTTCATATGGCTACGGTAACCGCCTTCCATCAGGCGGGCCGTATGCTTGTTTACCGACTTTGTGGTATAAAAAAAAAGGTAGGTGATGAAGTAAGTGATAATGTGTCCTTAAGTACACAGTCTAGAATATAATTAGCTTTCAACTGCAGTATTCACCTTATCTCCCTCATCATAAGTCATCAAATACAAAACTAACGTATTCCTATTCTTATTCATTTTATTGTCCTCTCTCTCCACTATAGTAGCATAAGGAATCGCAATACATTCACCATCCATTTCCAGCGACAAATCAATCACGCCGCTACATAAAGCTCAGAATAATGAGCACGTCAACGCTCTGTGTTTATTTACACCATCTGTATTAACCTTATTGCCTTGAAATAAGGTTGATAATCGTATGGCATGGTGTGATTTAGTAGTGGGGTAATGCACGTTGCTCCTTTGAGCTATTTAAGATCAGAGCGCTAAGTGACTGACGCGTCATGTCGATTGTTGAGTGAGATGTGATACAAATATAGTATGAAATCTTTGTATACGACAGTGGGGGCTATTGGAGTGACGTCATCAGCGTCATTTAAAATCTTTATTGTTGGTATCACTTTATGCAGACACTACTTAATTTTTATGTCAACAGATTGTTAAATCGGCAGACGGTCTATCAGCAGTACTTTGCAATATCAGAGGGATTTACTAATGGAATGCCGATCTTTAAGTGCTCTTTTTTGCGATTTTTAAAGGATGTGAACTATGTCGTAGCACCGCCTTTCATGGACAACCATGATGGGAAGTTGATTTCCCCAGGTTAAGAGTCCAGAGCTCCAATACAATACTAAAAGTTATGAAATTTTCGTCAGTGACTTTAAAATCAGCTAAGATACGAGTGCCCTTTGCCCAAAGACAAAACATCTAAAATTTGAGAATCCTAATTCTCGCCTTTGAAGAAAATACTCTAATAGCCTTAAAGTTTGGTGTTTGTCAGGGAAACCGAAGTAGACGTTCAGAAAATAAATAAACAGAATGATAATGAACCACTCAGCATAAGAAATAATAATTTCCGCTGAAAACTGCCAAGAAAATTTTACAATATTATTCCACTCAATAAAATGCATTCAGTCATAATATGGCAACGTTGCCAATATAAAAACGAAATACTAAAAATGTTTGGAATACCTGGCTCTTTTCGTATTTATCCGTCAGTTTGCGTATCATTTATCCTTGCAAACACTGAATGGTGGCCTGAGGCGTGAGACCCGAGGCGTGCCTCAATAAGGCACGCACGAACCTCCGAGGCTGCCTTTTGTCCGGCCCTCAAGTGCAAATAGCCTAGCGTTCTAATTTCAAAATGCCCGCCCTTGAATAGAGTGAGCTTATTTCAGATTTTCAGTTGAGATTGTTGGTGTTTTGTTTAGTAGGACCTTTTTATAAATTATTTTTCCACAAGGATTTTTTGTGAAAAATATTTTTGTACATATATTTTTTAGGGTTCCGTAGCCAAATGGCAAAAAACGGAACCCTTATAGATTCGTCATGTCTGTCTGTCCGTGTATGTCACAGCCATTTATTTCCGAAACTATAAGAACTATAATGTTGAAACTTGGTAAGTAGATGTATTCTGTGACCCGCATTAAGATTTTTACACAAAAATAGAAAAAAAACAATAAATTTTGGGGGTTCCCCATACTTAGAACTGAAACTCAAATTTTTTTTTTTCATCAAACCCATAAGTGTGGGGTGTCTATGGATAGGTCTTCAAAAATGATATTGAGGTTTCTAATATCATTTTTTTCTAAACTGAATAGTTTGCGCGAGAGACACTTCCAAAGTGGTAAAATGTGTGTCCCCCCCCCTGTAACTTCTAAAATAAGAGAATGATAAATCTATAAAAAATATATGATGTACATTACGGTGCAAACTTCCACTGAAAATTGGTTTGAACGAGATCTAGTAAGTAGTTTTTTTTTAATAGGTCATAAATTGAAATTAATATCAAATACTCAGGTCTATACTACCATTTACTTATATACCTACAGGTTTGTACGGAACCCTCGGTGCGCGAGTCTGACTCGCACTTGGCCGGTTTTTTTTTTACTACCTTAAATCCTATGCAAACATTGGGAGGTAATAAAAATATTTGCATGAGCAATCATTAGAACAACTTAAAATTAAAACACTCTCAGTGTCTGCTACTGACATAAAATGCATTCTGTTATCGACACTTGTCAAGTCAATTCAATAATGGCCAGCAATTTTATTCCCCATTTTGTCCATTACAGCAATTTCACATTAAACCGAGTGCCAAAAACGTTGCGAACATCGTACGTAATACAAGGAGGTAATTTCGAATTACCTCCGCTCCGGTTACCTCTACCCTCCGTCCTCGGCCTCAACGGTGCCTCGCGAGTCGTGACACGAGGCATTTACTCGCCATTGTGCGTCTCGTCTCCGACAGCCTTTATTGTTGTTTGTGAGATAGAAGGTTTTTGTTTATTGTTTCGATGGGCATTTAGATCATTTTAGTATTGGTGAGCAGTAAAAACTGCTCATTTATCCAAACTCCATGGAAATGATGATTTCAGTATGTATGTTGATTTATTTAAAAGTTGGGCGCAGCAATTTTGTAGAATTCAAATCTAATCTATATAATATATAAAATTCAAAGTCCTGACTGACTGACTGACTGACTGACTGATATATCAACGCACAGCCTAAACCGCTGGTCCTAGAGACATACAATTTAGAGGGTATATTCTTTGTGAAGAGTAGGTATCCACTAAGAAAGGGTTTTTCGAAATTCCGCCCCTAAGGGGGTAAAATAGGGGATGAAAGTTTGTATGAAAGTCCGTCAGTGAACTGAAGATTGAGTGGGCTGAAGATTGAAAATTAATTTATACGTGTCTCAGCGATTTTAATAAGTCCACTCTCGATGCGGCATGGAGTTGTTTTGTTTTATTTTATTGTTGTAGAAAAATAAGTCATTTGTTTCCTTTAGGCCACGCGGGCGAAGCCACGAGCATTAGCTAATACAATATATTATTGGAAACCTTTTACTCAAAAGTTTTTGTTTGTTTCAGGTACGTGCCTCAAGGTCATGACATAACCCTGAAAAGAGTAGGAAAAATCATCTACAAAAAAGTAAGTACTTGTAGTACCTACCACGCATTAATAACTTCAAGCTGTTAAAGACCTCAAATCTACTCTACTATAGAATCATAAGTTGTATAAGCATTGCCTTTACTGATATTTTTTTATTTTTGGCATATTACCTGAAATTCCGTCCTCAAATTTGATACCAGTACCACTTAAAAGAAAGATATATAATCTCACACGTACCCTAAAACGTAGTAGTCAATTAACATGACCGAGTGACAAGGGACCAAACATGATGTGATGGACCCTGACACCGAACATGCTTGTATAGTCCATAAGGTGCTACTTGAAATTGAACTTTAACCTTTTGATTTAGTAGTTACTATGGATTGTGTTCAAGATGAGGCTGTGAGTGCATATCTGTGTGAGGTTATACGTTCTATGATCGAATTAGGATGTATAGTTGTTACAAGGTTTTGATAATTTTGGTATGGAACTGCTATTAAGTGGCTTCTAATCTTCTTCTTCTAAAATTCTCGAAAAATAACTGTCGTAATATGTAGATATATAATGGAAATTATAATCTTGAACAATAAACAGAACAAAGTGGCTATGGTTCAAAAACCTTGACTCCTTAATAATGCTGCCACGCAGCAGGTCATCGGTTCGATTCCCGTCTACACAACATGTCTTTTATTTGATAATAAAGCATTTGTATTTGGTTAAAATAGTACAAGCTCTCAGATCAGATTGCCGGGTGTGAGTGAAGAATCTATATTATTATCATATTTTTAGAGATATTTATTTATTTTTATACCTCAGATTATGAACATGAGACATCTCATAAAACATACGAGCTTTGTGTGTGTGATCCAATCTCGTCTTTGATCATATTTATAGGATATCAAACCGCCTATAAATCTACGATTCCCACGAGTTAAACAGTATCATATTACTAGGGACGCATCAAAAGTAGATGCACCCCTCATATCATCTGACAACCTTGCGTTTACTGTGCTTTTCATTCAGTTATTCAAAATTGAACCATATCTCGATTTGTATAAGGTTTACCGCTTAGTTTACAAGATGTGCAATGTAGTAAACATAAAAATCAGTTTGAAGACTGTTTGAGGTGTTGCAAGAAGGGTGGTCACGTCCTCTCTCCGCCCTGAGGGTTGGAATTAAACGGGTCACTGGTCAGGTAAATATAATAAAGTAAACAAATTTAACTCACTTTAATGCACCGTTGATATTTATATTTTAGGGGGGAAGTTAGGGTAGTGCGTTGAAATTTACTAGAACATTGTTTTTTTTTTACATGAACTCCCCTCTTTTTAGCGTTCTGTATCCGAAGGGTGCCAAACGGGACCCTATTACTAAGACTCCGCTGTCCAGCCGTCCGTCTGTCTGTCTGTCAGTGGGCTGTATCTAATGAACGGTAATAGGTAGACAGCTGAAATTTTCAGAGAATATATATCTCTACTGCCGTTATAACAACAAATAATAAAAAATTAATATAATAATAATAAATAATTATTAAAATTAATTATTCTAAGTTTTCAGTCACCGTCTCATTGAATTAGACTCCTTATACGAATATTATTCTGATACATTTTATGCCAATATGAGAAGCGATAGTATTACAAGTTGACAGGCAACTGACGTAACAAAGGCACTAGATGCTTAAAGGCATTTAATTGGCCTAACAATTTACTATTGTGAGAGCTGAAAGTATTGATAAAGCCTGGTTTACATCGGTAGAATATATCGGTAGGTATAATATCGGTAGTCCAGTCCGTTGGTAGAGTAAAAATATTTGCTATTTGTTGCCTAGATTCCTGGTTATACTAAATTCAACTAATTTCGTTCCGAGACCATAAAAAGTTAGTTTGTAGGAAAATCCCGCTCTGATCCGCTACAGTGACGGTCTTTTTGAGCAGAGGAGTATGTAATTGAACCTACTTTTCTGTTCTGCAGGATAAGATTGAATCCATTAAACATACACAAATAGTTTAGCTACCTACTGGCTAGTAAAAACTTGACTAATGTAAACCGACCTTTACTGCTTCCTTGTTACTACTGTCAGATATTTTATGATATAACGCCAGTTGAGGCAAGTGTATTTGGTTAAAGGTTGTTAACGAGCTGTATTGGAGCTGTACAGTGGTTGTATGACTGCGATGTATTTGTCGGTGCGATTGTCTATGACATACACGATCTTGCACCATTGATTGTTTTAATATTAAATGTTAGGTTCTTATTCAGAAGTTGTCGGACGATGCGAGACCAAATTGTTTATTATGATTTAGGCATAGAAATAAATGATTTAGGTATATACATTCTATATCCAACGGTGTATTAAGCGTAATATTTACTTAGTTAAATCCATCTTCTATGTATTATTGACAGACAAATTTAAAGATTTTCATGTAAAGAAAAATCGTTGCCCTGAAAATTCGGGAAATATCTGAAAGTATATTTTTCCAAAGATTTCTTGTATGAACTGAAAACGTCTGACCGGTCAGCTTGTAAATGATAAAAACTAAGGTAAAATCCAAAATGAAAACCTTTTCTAATACGCATCAGAGTTTTTACCCGACTTCAAAAAAAGGAGGAGGTTATCAATTCGGTTGTATGTATTTTTTTTTATGTTTGTTACCTCATAACTCCGTCATTTATTAACCGATTTGGAAAGTTTTTTTTTAACTGGAAGAGTACACTTCCCGTTTGGTCCCATTGTCAATAGATCAGGATTTGATTACTTCTTAGTGTACTTTGAAGTCGGTTTAAGTTTTTTGTAAAACAGTCCAATTATCTTCGTAACATTTGCCATTCCAACCATTTTATTTTTCAATCGTCGTCCGGGAATTCGTTAGTATTGTATGCAAGGAATTCATGAATATCATTATGAAATTACGTATGTTAAGTTTTCCTAACAATACAACATCGAGAAATCTTCGTTAAAATCTCACTAATAGATTTGATCAACTAATACTCTATTTGGATCTGTATTCCAGATTATTTTAAGTTTTAATTAACTAAAGCGCATTCTACATCTTTATTCCGTTCAAAGAACGGTTTTAACATCGAAAAGGAGTTTTGAAAGGAGTTCGATAAAGGATTGCAAATGAGCCAACCCCCTTCAGGTCTCTTCCCTTTTAATTATAAGGGAAATTGTTTGTCCGAATTCCGGGAGGCACGACTCTAATTACTCGACCCTAAAATCTCAGGACTAAGTAATTGTTCTGTTTTTTTGGGTGTAAGGTTACGGCCGTTTTCGACTCTGGTTTCTTTTTGTTGATAGTTGTGTTACTAAATGGTGATACGGTACATTTTTGTAGGTAACGAGGCTTAAGATTATTTGTGAAATAAACATATTCTGTCATTCTTCAAAAAGGGTGTGAAGAGATTTCTTCAGGGTCGGCAACGCGCGCGTGATACCACTGGTGTTGCAAGCGTCCATAGGTTACGGTAACCGCTTAGCACCAGGCGGGCCGTACGCTGGTTTGCCACCAAAGTGTTGTAAAAAAAACTGTCTTATTTACTTAAGTTTAAGATTGAGTTTTGTAAAATATTTACATGACCCAGCGTATGCGCAATCTAAATAGGGTTTTTAAATTAATAGAGACTATTATTCAATGGAAAATGGAACAAGTTACGTCTTTTATCTAAACCTAAATGTATAATGGTGGCTTTTACGAATCCTCTTCAAACTTAATGGACACTACAAACTTTGACAGTAAAAACTCTCGATTGCCGAGAAGTCTCGGGTATCAATAAAAGTGACATTAGGTAAATAGCATATTAAAACTTTCGTAACTATATCAAATATCTAAGTTAGTTTAATATCTATATAATGTCCCATTGATTCGATTCCAGTCGGATTAAGTATTTATTTAAAAAAAAAGATTTTTTATAGAGTCTTAGCATTAGCACCTACATTGGAAGAGATCATACATGTTTCTAAACTGGACAGTTTTTTTTTTGTGTAAAACAATCTGAAATTTATCAAAATTAATATTGGAAATGGAGGTAGCTACAATGCAAAATTCCAGCCAAATTCTAGAATATATTACAGTAAAGTGGTAAGGATAACGAATCGAATGAAAAAATACAATAAAATTCCAATAATTTTCCAGAAAATCCGAGAATTTTTCACCAAACCGCCCCGCCAGGTACCAGGCGAACAGCGCAGCAAGGAGCATCGTAGGGGGCTACGAGATGCAGAATACAGTACATTAGGTATGAAACTGTGCTGGCCTGCCCTGAAGTTCAGTCAGTAGCGCGTCAACCGCGTTGGGCGGCGCACGTTTCGCGCGTGTTTTCATAGCTATACCGTCACGTGATATAATATTTCGTGTGTTGTGTTGTGTAGTATATCTGGAATTAATTATTTTTTGTTGTTATTTACTTGTTTATTTATGTATTCGAAAAGGTTGGTGGGTTTTTTAGTAGTTTTATTATAAAAATAGAATACATTTTACCAACAAATTAATGCATAAGAAATTAATGTATAAATAAAATTAGCAGCAAATAATGTTTAATTATTAAAATTGGTTATAAAGTTATTCTATTTTGAAACCTATTTATCGAATGTTAAACGATCTCTAGATTCAATTAACGACAGCCTTGACCGTTCCACTTCATCGCTCTTAAATGTCTCAATTCGATTTGTTTAAAAAACTCTGATTTGGTTTCTTAAACAATTTTAATGTTACCAAATAAGACTTTTTTATATTTTTTGTATCTAACCAAGTTAAGTTAAAATGCCCATGACACTAAGTTTATAGAACAATAGTACTGACAAATTACAGTTAGGCAAATTCTGAAAGTCATGAAACTGTGATTGTAATAATTTCCTAACCTTCCTGTATTCCTGGTACTTTAGATGCAAAGGCATGTTAAGTTGAACAATCTACACTAGATCTATACTGGGTGGAGATTTCGAGATGGCATATTTTCGAAACCTATGTTGGATTAGTCATGCTGAACAACTTTTACTTTGGGACCAACACTGAAATCTCAAAAAAAAAAAAATATTTTTCATACATTTTGATCGGGAAAGGTTGACATTTTGTAAGAAATGTTAAAAAAATTTTTTTGAGAATTCGCTATTGTTCCGGTAGTAAAAGTTGTTCAGCATGACTAACCCAACGTAAGTTTTGAAAATATGCCATCTCGAAATCTCCACCTGTTATAGTGGACTTTAGTCCTAATCTTCCTCGTTATAAAGGCCTCTTTTTTGATAGCCTTTATTAGAAATGTTCAACCTTCCTTGGCCACGTAATTCTGATGCTTCCTAAATTCTCTTGGAAAATCAACCTTATTCTCACAAGCAAGTTAGTACATAGCATAAGTACGTAAGTAGAGCGTTTTATATAGATTGTAGTCATAAACCTTTCGTGCATTCGAACAAAAAAGTATCCGTCCAAGCAAGTTTTAATCAACTAAAACCCATGTGCACCATGAGATCAATCATTCGCGAGGGAACCCTCATAACATTGTTTTACGAGCAATTGCAGCCTAAACACCTTTTATTCCAAGTACTAAACAACAATTATAGTAAGTGCTGAATTACTTTGTACAGACAAGGTGAAACGCCCCATGAATAATGTCTCATGAAACGAGTGTAAGAAGCTTTTTTGTTGTATTCAGCGGGGAAAAGTAAGATGGATGACATTATCTGAGAATATTCTTGTTTGGATTACCTGAAAAATATTTCGTTGTTTTCGATACAATGTGGCTCAAACGGACATAGGTTTTTTGGTTCTCGGAGGAAAACGTTGTCAGGCATTTTTATATTGTTGAATTTGCAAGGTATTTTTTTAAATTTACTTTTCATCCGCCTATATAATGTCCCACTGCTGAACACGGGCCTCCTTTCACCCTAATTTGTGAAAGGAGTGGACCGGAATGAGCAGATACACCACCACGCGTGCCCAATGCGGATGGGTGGAGGTAGGCTAGTGGTCAACCTACTGTTGGAGTTTTCAAGTTGCCTAGTAGACCTCCAACTAGATTAACGACTAACACAATTTAGTGATAACCGGGACCAACGGCTTTACGTGCCTTCCGAATCACGAAAACGCTTGATTTGAAATACCACTAGGCGGTGACCCATCCAGGTAACAACCACGACAGTGGTAGCTTAACTTTACCGATCGAGATTTTCATAAATTTAGTCACATTGTTTTTGATAAAATGTTTTCACAAGATAAGAACAAATATTAGAATTACGGATCTGCTTAGAATTCGGGTACTGAATATTTATATCTAATTTAATCCCTTGAGCAATATTTCTACCGTGGTCCTTTGAGACCACTAGCTATCTCAAAACAGCTATTTCAATGGAGCCCCTACCTACATAGAGCTAGGTATTCCCTAGCATAATAATTATCGTCTGATCCGTAGTCATAAGCCGGTAGATTATCGCAGACCCGACCTCCCTCCGTCTATATTGGAAATCTCTTACTCCGTTGCTCTACAAAAAGAAAATTAATTTAAACTATACTTTTCAATTTTGCAGTTTCATAAAGTGTTAAATTGGTAGGAATACCTTTTTAATGTTTAGTCATCCTAACTAATATTATAAAATGTGAAAGTGAGTTTGTTTGTTTGTTACGCCTTCACGCCTCAACTACTCAACGGATCATCATGAAAATTGGCATGCAGATAGCCTATGGTATGGGGAAGGATATAGGCTTTTTATCCCGGGAACGAGGGTGAAACCGCGGGGGACAGCTAGTAATATATAAGATACCAAGTGCAATCAGGAAGTGTAAGGCACTCGGCTACATAATCATGGTAATATTCTGGAACATTCTTCACACACGACGATCTGATCCCAAACTAAGCAGAGTTTGTACTATGGAAGCAAAGATGGCATAACACAAACCTCAAGGGAAACATTTGTTTGAAGAAAAAAATTGGTTACTTAATTAAGATAAAAACGTTATGTCTGTCGCATCGTTGGTGCGACAGCTGCACTTGAGAGCCAGTTCTTTCTAGGCTTTGGGTGCTTACCACCTTCGGCCACATCACCACTTACTATGGTGAGATTGTGGTTAAACACAGCCCTATATACAGTAAAAAATATATAATTTTAAACATTGTAATTAGCACAATGACATACTTACATTTCAATTATATTATTTGATTATTTTCTTTTGGCCTGCACCACTGAAGATTTAGAGAAATAAGTTTGAAGCCGGTTACAAATATGCTAGAAGATCGTTGCAGTACATGAAAACTTTCGTGTAAAAATTATATTCAGCTTTTCTATGTAACGTGTCTAACGCACCTGGAATCCATCGATTCAGGATTACAGACGTTGGGAGTATTTTTTTTATACCATTAAGGTGGCAAACAAGCTTACGTACCCGCCTGATGGTAAGCAGTTACCGTAGCCTATGGACGCTTGCAACACCAGGGGTATAACTCGCGCGTTGCCGACCCTGAAGAAATCTCTTCACATCCTTTTTGAAGAACCCCATGCTGGATTGGGAAAACCACGGCGGAGAGCTCATTCCACAATACATAACTATTTAGGTTTCAAAACTAATTTTTGGGAAAAAATTGGATTAGGATATAGAAAAAAAATCTTTTCCTAAAATTTTAATAAAATTATTCCTTATTTTGCACTGTCAAGTAGAATAAATATCATTGCCATGAACTTGGTAAAAGTATGGATTTGAGAATAGAAAAAAAAAATTATCGACATTAAGGGTATTTTTACCCATACTGTACTACAGTAGTACTATGATTGTTTAGACACGGCTGAAGGTAATCAAAATTCCATCGGTTAGCATCTGAAAAAAGCTGTAAAAAGCATTTTAATGCTCATTTCAGCATCATAACGCAAACAAAACACAGAACAACTAAACTAATTAATTATTGTACACAGTAACTATGTAAATGCTGTAATAAACCACCCAGACTGTATTAGAAGTTACGTCATGATACACACCGCTGTGGAGTTCAGCAAACAGTTTGCGAGTTTAGTCTTTGACATAATTGTGCTTAGTGTAATCAAAAGATAGTGAAAAGTTTTTGTAAATTTAAATTAATATACACAATACAGTATTTATTTAAATTTATATTATTAATTTAATAGTTTCAAAACCCGTCGGTTCTCGCGAGGGACGCGCGTCCTATTATAACAATTGATGGCATTGCTATATTTTTAACCGCGAGCCAATGAGATGATTGACATTATAATGACTATAATATGTCGCACTCTCAGCCTCTATGCTTCAATCATGCTGCAAAAATATCACTATTATTACTGCATTATGTTATAATCGATAGAATAGAATAGAATATTTATTTGTCTGAAACATGGTACAAAATAGGTGTAGTACAATAATAATATGGCTCAACATGTTTCACCAATTACTGGCATACAAAAATAATTAGTGGTTACTACCTACATTACAATATAAAAATTTGATGACACAGTCAATCAATAAATCAAAATAAACACACAAAACACAACACAACACATTTATTAATTTTAAATGTAATATCTATTTATCCTTGAAATTTAAAAAATCTTGCATACTATAAAAACAATTTTCTATCAGCCAGTCAAATAATTAGATTTTAAATAAATTTATTTGTAATTAAATTAATACACTGTATTTTATTTACCATTAAGATTGTTACTGTTACAATTATAAAATTAGTTATTAGGTGTTTACGTAATAATATTTAAAAAAAACATTATCTAATTGTATTATTAAAAATACAATAATAACCATATAACACTCCACACAAAGGTTAAGTCACAACCAAATAAAAAAAAAGTAACAAACATTTAACAACAATGAACAAAACTGTTCACCAGCCGACACGGACGTATGTTTGTAAGCAATAAACGCGATCGTCGGACAACATACGCTAATGAAATTTATAATCCATAAAGGCCGGAGCGTGACCGTTGTTTTATAAAGTGCAATAATCGTAAAACCGCACGGCGGCAGCGTACGGTATCGTAACGATATGTGCAGGACCCTCTAGCGCCATACGATAGGGCTACCTATATGGAGATAAAGTTACACATAGAAAAATTGGCTTGGATGGGCATTCGTACTTTATTTTGCTGTTATGGTAGTTAACAAATATCTCAGCCAGGCCAGTAAAATCGCATACTGAAAATATTATTGGGTTCCCAAATTAGTATAATTATGTAGACTAAATTTGGACAATACTACATCTGCAGCTACATTTGATTACGTACTTGCAAGAAACGAAGTTTTTTGACGGCAAAATATTTAGGCCTTTAAAAATGTTGTGCCTTTAAGTCTTTTAAAATGGCTGCGACATCCAAACAAGGACTGATATTCCTGTATATTTGGAACTCTAAACTGTAAAAATAATAAAGTAACAAAGTGAAATGTATACTTGACATGCATGACAAGTACAATAGAATTTACCTTGTCTCCTTTCGACTGAAAAAAATGTTCAGTAGCCGACAGCGAGCGGTTGCAAATTACATTAAAAATGAGACGGAAAAAATTTAATGTCTCAAAAAGTTGAAACAAAATATAAATTTTGTTAGTTATATTTTGAAACATAAAGCATGTAAGGATATATCTACAAGGTCATGTAATAAAGGGGACTTTGTTTAGCATTTCTAGTAATAATATAAAAAATATTGACACTAAACTTTTCTTGAGTTAAAATACAGTAAAGTTAAAAATTCTTTGACGTGAAACAGAACTAAAACGTAGACATTTTCACGTTATTATATGTGTTCTATAATATTATAGATTATTACGAAATCATAAGGAAGCAAAATGAGTCAAATGCTTGCAAAAGCAAAGACAACGTTCAACGTCTAAAATTTTGATAGGGCGAGAGCGGCATCCTTTAATTCATAAATTAATTAAACTTGGACCCGGCTCGGGACAAACTTAGCTGTCATTTGGAATGATAAGCAGGCTTCGTTAGGATCCACCGGGCTTCGTTGACCCGGGCAGGGGTCACTACAGATTTGTCTTGTTAATACCCATTTAGATCATTAGGTATGAGTGGAGGTAGCTATGTTTAGATAGGGAGTTGATGGTGAGATTCATAGATAATACCTATTTATGGAAATTTAATTAGAATATTGATATTTGGTGTGTAGGGTTTATTTACTTTCGCAATTCCTTTTTGTGGTATCTTACTTTAGATAGGTTTCTGTATTATATACCTATGTGACAGTTTATGTGTGTGTACACTCAACTCCGTAACGGCTGAACAGATTTGGATGAAATTTTGTAATGTATGTAGATTATAACCTGGAATAACATATAGGACACTTTTAATCGCGGGAAAATGTAAAATCCTTTGTAAAATCGACTAAAACCGCGGGGCGAAAACTAGTGTACTATAATTGTTGTGACGTTGAGTAACGTTGTGACTGCCTACAACAAAAGCATAAAGCGAAGCGAAGCTATAAATTTTTAACGCTCTCAAAGCAGTGTTCGTTTAGTCCCTTTGAGACTGCGTTATGAGCTTGTTGCAAGTGTAACGATGTAACGAGGAGTGCAGGGACACATCTTGGATATATGTTTTTTTTTTTTTTTATATATATGATTGCTAATATTGTATCTCTGTACATTTTAGGACACTGGAGGCAAGAAGTTCATCTGTTTATGTGCTTCCTAGTATATAGTTCCTATAATAAAATTAGTATATGAATAAAGAAAAAAAAAAATTTCGCTATTTTTGTTGTAACCATTGGCGGCATTTTTCCACAAAAAAAACCTTTCGATTCTTGCGTTAGAGTCTGATAATTCATAATTGGCATTTGAATACACTGAATATTTCAATTTGTTCCAGGGATAAAAAGTAATCTTTCCCCTTTTCAAACCATGGGTATCTTCGTGCTAAATATCATTGCGATTTATGGAGAAGTTTTCAGATAGACGGAGTACCTTTCTCATTTATGTTAGTCTGATACCCATAGGAAGCATTTGTACTCAGGCACCATAAAGGGGCTTATATAACTTTAGTTTTAACGATCACAAATTATTATCAAACTACGAACCTACCTACAAATACAGTCAAGACTTTAAAACTAAATCATGCACGACTAAATCTCCGAATTTGATAGCTCAATATCAAAGTCGGTTATTTGCTATAACCTGTCAAATAAATCCAGAAGCGATTGCTGGATTTAACGACTTTTAATGTTCCGGGTTTATTGGTCGTCAAATAGCATATAGCGCTCCCTTGTGTGGGTAGACGTCTTTATTAACTGTGCTTATTTTGTTTTACGCATAAGCACAGTTCATAAATAAGGTATTCATAATTGTTTGAACATACAAAGATATACGATAAGTTAAAAATTACGGCGACCATCGCTTACACAAATTCCGGGCTATTAGAATAGGTAGATCATATAGTACTTTTTAAGCTTTCGCGAACTAAATTCATTGTAATATTAATGTATCGGGACTATTCGCGCACAAATTATTATCAAAATTTAATTTTGACTAACCTCGACGTTTCGACCAAGTTGCATTGATCGTGGTCACGAGTGAACTTAGTGAGGTTAGTCAAAAATAAATTTTGATAGTAATTTGTGCGCGTATAGACCCGATACATTAATATTACAAGGTAGATCGTATGCCTATAGTGGGGATTCAAAAAATATCCAGTTTATAGGCATATACATTCAGCAAATTATATAACCCTCTCTATGAAGACATGAAATTCAGATTAAAATAACATCTGCATCGGGTAGAAATATTACAAAATCGCAAATGGTTCCACTTCTAATGAACCACTGTTTGTATTTGCAATTATCAGAACGTAAAAAAGTTATCAGAATACCGCTATATTGAACCGATTTCAATTCGAAAATGATTGAAATTTAGTTACGTAATCGCTCCACAGAAGTGGTGGATTGAAAAATACATTTAAAATGTTTATGGTCATCGTTCAAGTAAATTAGTAAATACCTACTAATTTTTTCACAGTAAAATTTAATCAAATATTTAACTTTTAATTATTTTTATATGTTATGTGATTGCGTTATTTAATATTTTTTCGGATATAAAATGCAATAGAATTTTTTTTTGCTTATTTTTTTCTGTCTTTCACAGCTAATTATGTTCCTAAATTTAACCCTAATTATGCATTGACTGAAAGTGCAAGTGAACTAAAACGTTAAATAATGTTTAATGTGTGCAAAAACTGATAAATGATTTGAAAATGGCGTCGTTCAACCACCAAGAGACGCAGTCGAGTCCTGCAAAGGAGGTTCCAAGGTAAGTGCTTATATTTAATTAATTATAACAATTTAGGTATTATAGTAGGTACTATGACTATGTTATAATCTGTTATAGTATGATCTATCTGTCTCATTCGCTCTAGTTTGCAATTATCACAGAACAGAAAAAACAGTTTTTCTGTTCTGTGGCAATTATATTTTTGATTCAAAAAAGGAATATTACCGAAGTGCATGACTTGATCTTATTTAGGTGCAGCGGCATAATTTGTGACCATTTTCGATAATCATGGATTCTGTGTTCAATGAATATTTACTGTTATTTTTTAAATATGAATCTCAATCAAATACTTTTTCATAACTATTGAAAACCAATAAACTCCAGGTTGTGCTCGGGAACAAGTAAACAAAGAGATACTTAGTACATCATGTAATTATGCCTTCAAGATAAAGTATTTATAATTATATATAAGTAATGCTACTTACAAATGAGCTCCTTTCACGACCGCTGACAATTAAAAAGTGACCGCGGGTAGCACGGTACTTGTATCGATTATTCATAACGATTATGATTAGTTCTTTAATCGCGATTCGTGACATAAATCGATTTCTTTATTTTTAATTTAACTTATAACTAAATTTAATTTCTTAATACAATCTAAATTTGATTTGCTTACATTCGGCCAATTCTGACTACACAAGCGTCCCCGCGTGTATTTCATGTTACGTGAAAGAACTCATTTGCTTACATTTTCATATTATACATACAATAAATAAATTTCAATATGTATACTTTACTCCAGAAAAGTTTCATTGTTATGTAATCGAGTCCTATGGTTTTTATACCATCCATAAATTATAAACACAAAGTTTTAAGACTAAAATGCAAAAATATATCATCATCTTAATCATAACCTTTACTTTTTACAATTGTGTACATACAAAAAAAAATATTTAAAAAAAACATATATTTCTTTTTAATCTTAAATAGTGACATGGGTTTTTTGTACACTAAAATTAACTCTATAAATTAGTATATAATCATAAGTAAATAGTCTATATATAAAATATTAAACCAGCCGTTCAATAATAACAATTCTGTCATTCTCATACATAATAAACATTATTTTTAACATCTATAATAAATTACTTAATATTTTATTCTCTCTCAAGCTTAAAGATTTTTATACAATTACTTTTTATAACCATATTTCTATGACAGATAGTAAAGGTTTTATTTTACATAAAACTTATATGTGAGCCTCACAAAACTATTCACTTCACACACCTTAATTATTATTTTGTCACTCTGGGCTAATACTGTTAATTTTATTGGGGTTGATGACGCCACACTCGGGGCCTAATAATGCCATGCACCAGCTAATAATGCCACACACGGGGCCAATAATAAAAGTAATGCCACACACGGGGCTATTAATAATAATAATGCCACACACGGGGCTAATAATAGTAGTAATGCCACACACGGGGCTATTCATAATAATAATGCCACACTCGGGGCTAATAATAATAATAATGCCTCACACGGGGCTAATAATAGTAGTAATGCCACACACGGGGCTACTTATAATAATAATGCCACACTCGGGGCTAATAACGCCACACACGATTAATAGTGCCACACTCGGGGCTGATAAATAAATATTAACCATTACATATTAACACATCACACAGAATTAAAGCTAAAAACTAGTCACACCACATATTATCATTTAGAGCAGATTAATTTACCTCGCATTTATCGGAATTTTATAGAAATTAAGTACTTTCAATATCAGAATCGCTATCTATGCCATGCCATGGATGAATTTTATCCACATCAAATGTTGCCATATACATAGGCTTTCCAGATTTTTTTGGTTATTGTTGTACCCTCCATCTCATATCTGTCATCACCTAAAACTTTAACTATTCTATACGGCTCGCTACACTGTTCTTGCTCCGACCAGAGATACCGGTCGGTCACCTCTCTTTTTATACGCACGATACGATCACCATTGTACGTATGTGCAACCTTTCGGGACTTATCAAATTGTTCTTTTTGCTTAGCTTGATCAAAAGACATCTTCTCACTAACTTCCGCCCTGATAATGTCTCTACGAGTGTCATAATCATGCACTTCACATACTAAGGAACTCATTACACCGCGTATTAATTATCCGAGGAACCCGTTATTCTAACTCCGTTTAAATTCTAGCCCGTAGGTATAACTGCGAATAAAATTTCGGATGGTGCTTTACCCGTTACCTTATTTACAATATTATTAAGGCCCTATTGGACCTGTGGAATCATAATCATTCACTATCAGGCTTACCGTGATTTATAGCTGTAAGAGTGTCTAAAATTGAACGATTATAGCGCTCTATTTGGCCGTTAGATCGCGGTGTCGCTACAGCGGTTAAAATAATGTTTGATACCTTTAACTTTAACAAAATTTGAAAATTCATGACTAGTAACGCTTATTGTACTGTACGTAGCCATTTCAAAATCAAAATCAGTTTAGGCTAGTAAGGCACTTTATGAACGTTAAGTTGTACATACAGTTGAATTTACCACCGGTTCAGGATACACTTAAACTAAGAAGACTTTTTTTTTTTTTTTTTGTGGAAGATCTTTCATATTACAGCTTTTTTTTTCAAATACTTATATAATATATATATTATTATTATGCTTATTCATACAATTGTCTCTTAGCCAGGGGGGATGCAAGTGCAGAGAGAAGCTACTACAACCATTGACTTTATTATATGACATTTAATTACTTCGAGAGGGATTTTATTTTATAGAATAGAGCAAAATTTTCGAGAAAAGACCTATTAGCTTTAGATAAGTTTCCAGTATCGAAGCTATGGCGGACACTATCAATTGCAGATAAATTTAAATTTCCACAAAAAAAACATAAAACTTTCGTAAATGTGCCGTGACGGTAACGTCAAGACTTCACATTCCTTAAATCAACCTCGTAGTGGTGCTCTTTCTTTCATATTAACATCAGTAGAACCAATATAGAGTTCATTAATCTCAATCCTCTAGCTAAAGTATGATATTTGTTTAAAATTAAATTAACATTACCAATATTTGAAATCATTATGTAGGTATCCTTTGTTATTTTCAAAGTTTTAAATAGCAAGTAAAACTATATAATCTTTATCGTGAGTCTTACAAATCCCTAATGGAACGTATAAAGATCCTGAAAATTGTCAGACTGTTCTTACTTCAAATAGAGAGGTGCAGCGAGGTTCGATATTATATTTTTGACAAGTATTGAGTTTAACCTTTGTTTCAGTGTCAGCACACTCCATTTCAGGAGCTTGGTAAAATATCAGTTCACTAAAGGTCTTATACATGACTAGATTTGGCAATTCAGAAAAAGTTGACTGATTATTATTTCATATGGCATATAATGGTCTGAGACTATGACTACATCTATTCAAGCATCAATGTCATCAATACCTAATGAACCTTTTATGTTCCCAAAGGTCTAACACTAGAGTTTCCAAATCCTCTAAGGGTCGGAAGGTTGACATTGCTATTCTATTTTCCATAAATTTTCTTCGCTACACTTTTCCTTAATAACGGACAGTTACAACACGTTACTAGGTTCACCATTATCATCGACTGTATTTATGCTGTTATTTTTAGATCGACACCATTTAATTGAATGACCAATTTCACGACAATAAGTACACCTCCTCATAGGCTTAGAACATTTAGAACGTACATGACCTGCCTCATCACAATTGAAGCAGATTATACCAGATCTAGGCATCTCAGTACTATCACTTGACAAATTTTGATTGGTTCTTAGTTCCTTATTCCAAAGAGGCTTTCGTTTATTTATTTGGAAGTTGTCATTCTGAGATAATGTCTTTAAATAAGAAAACAGCTGCTCTGGTTCCTCAAACATACACGCGTTTGCACTCATCCTAATAAATTTATCGTCAATACCATTTACTAAACACCCTACCGCGTTACGTCCCAAGATCTCACACCTATTAATTAGAATCATTTTTTCATAGTAATAAATATCCAATTGTTGTCCTATTTTACAACGTAATTGTAACATTCTTTGAAGCAAGTCACCGTAATTTTCTGTAGAAGGAAAAGCCGACTTCAACTTTACCATCCATTGATCCCAAGTATGGAGCAACGATGGCAAACCTTGGTACCAACGCTTGGCAAGACCCGTTAATTTAGCAAGTGCATAGTGACAAATCTGAGTCTCATTCCACGAATATATCTGCGCACATTCATTTACTTTATGAATCCATGATTCTATATTTTGTGAGCCATCATTAGGATCAAATTCAGGTATAGCGTTTGTATGCATAGCAAATACTTGTGACGAAATCATTGAATTATTTGCACTGTTAGTTACAGAACCAGTCACAATATTATTTTTACTTAATTGCAAAGAATCAGCCTCGACACGCTCATCACCATTTGCACTATCCAATATTGAAGCCATTGAATTCAAATTCGTAGGTAGAGGAGTTTTCGTACCTTCCTCAGCAGCATGTCCAGATCGATTACTATTACTTACATTATTACTTTTTCTCTGACTATGATGTCGGTATTTATTTTTATCACGAGAACGTCTACTCGATTTCCTATTACGTTTACGCAAACTATCATAACTAATTCTCGATGATGAACTTGATGCACGTCTATGACTTGTTGAGTACCGACGACGTTTAGATACCCGTCGTTTACGTGACCTGGAGCGTCTACTAGACCCCATAGTTAGAGATTCCGATAATGTCCACTTATAAACTATTACACAATTGCAGAAAAATCAAAAGTTTTATAATCTAAACCTCTTTTCACCAATGAAATACGACTACGAATAATTTAATTACATCATAAACTAAATCTCAACTCGTAATACTTAAATGAACCCAATTGTATTGATAATTCGAATCTTAAGAATACTGTATTATGATTATATTACACATACACAATAATAACCGTTCGAAACCAAGTGAATAACATACGATAATATAGTAGATCAAAACATATCACTGGAAAAACGATACCAAAATAACACCTCCAAGATAACGGCGTTTTATGAAATAATATTAAAAAAAAGAAATCACAACGATAAATCGAAACAGAATGAAGTAGTAGGTGCTTATTATTTTCATAGCACCAGCACAGGGTATTATTGTTATCGAAAAAATCACAGCGATAAAACGAAACAAAATGAATAAATGGTTATTTTCATAGCACCAGCACAGGGTATTAATATGATCGGAACGAACTGACCTTCAATGTCCTTGTGGCTGGGCTCTCGTTCAGCACGTGCTTCTTTCCACTTCTGATTGAAAACCAATAAACTCCAGGTTGTGCTCGGGAACAAGTAAACAAAGAGATACTTAGTACATCATGTAATTATGCCTTCAAGATAAAGTATTTATAATTATATATAAGTAATGCTACTTACAAATGAGCTCCTTTCACGACCGCTGACAATTAAAAAGTGACCGCGGGTAGCACGGTACTTGTATCGATTATTCATAACGATTATGATTAGTTCTTTAATCGCGATTCGTGACATAAATCGATTTCTTTATTTTTAATTTAACTTATAACTAAATTTAATTTCTTAATACAATCTAAATTTGATTTGCTTACACTATATGTAATTACAAATGAAGCCAGGTAACTTCTTTCTTCACCAACTAAGTAAATATAAATTACAAAATTATCTTTTTAATAAAAATAAGTACCAATATTATTTTTTTAGGTATACAGTATACCTACAAAATAGTACATAGTAATAGTATAACATTTTAATATCATCATTGACTGTATGCACTCGGAAAACAAAATAATTTACCATTGCTATTATTAGTGGCCGTCAGTTGATTGGTAATATTACCATACGATAAACCAATATTTATCTACTAGTGAAAGCTTTATTGACATTAATAATTAGGCGTAATGTTTTATATAATGACATATTTAGGAACCTGTTTATGAACGACTGATTTATTTAGTAATATTTATTCTGGTATTCAAAATGGGAACTAAGTTAATAATAGAGTTACTTTCAAAGAAGTGACTTGAAAGCAATTATATTATAATTAAAAGGAGATACATAGGTTGGCAGCGCTCCGGGAGTGGCACGTTAAAACTATGCTGGTTAGCTCACTTGAGCTCAGAGTTGCATCATCGTCAACGGAAGTCCTTGTCTCTTTTTCGCTCCTGATTATTAAGACATACCTACCGTCCTTTTTTCACGTTTCATCTAACATAGTTTGACATTACAATATAACGTTATCTATTAGCGTTAGTGTGCCATTTGTGAAGTTCAAATCTTTTGTAGGTAACTTATATACCTCCTTTTACTTATAATAGCTTATTTCAGAGGATTTTATCTTTGACTGAAGTTAAATAGGCTGGCGGACAGTGGCCACGGTCCATATCGTTGTCAGCGAGTTATTAAAAACCGCAACTGTATGGTAAAATTTTGAATTATTTTTAATTATTGTATATCCGATAGCCGGAGGGTATATGGACCTCTTTAGCCTAATTCTGAGGTGAACCCAATGTAAAAATAACATGTTCCAATGGGTGGCCGACGTCACGTCCGCATAAAAACACGATAGCTAACGCAACAAATGGTTCACAAATGCATAACAAAAACCCCCATACAGCGATTTTCGGTGTAAAATGCAGCAATCTGTACGTAACTATGTTGGACAATGAATTTTGGTCAATTTGAAACTCCAACTAATGGTTTGCGAACTCGAATAGAAAACTATCGTATGTGCCCCAAGTTCGGAACCGTTACTATAACTTTTAACAAAGTAGATCAGTAATATTAGTAAATTTGAAATTTTATGGTGATGCTTTTCGATGCATTGAATAATTGACGTGGTTATAACAAAAATTGCCTTGAGTTGAAAAACGTCGCGCGTCGGGTGTAATTTAATGCAAGTGATTCCATGTCGAGTTCTCGAACTCATAGTAGCGGCTATCCATTTTCGTCCACAGCCAGGATGTAAAATCGATACAATGACTGCAACGAAAGATCACAGACATTTGGTCCGCGGTGCGTTGAATAAAAATGTTTGTTTTTTTCTCTCTTTCATACATTTCACGATAGTGTTTGTGTTTCACAAAGTTTATTTGGATTAAAACTTTTATTTCTGGTATCAAGTCACTTTAATCATTCGTATGTTGTAACGGTATGATGGACGGCAAATGGTAATGTTAAAAACATGGATCTATTCGTCATAAATCATCGTCAATATCTTGGCATATGTAGGGCATGTGCTACTTGTCTTGTACACAAGAACGCTCTGTGTAAATAACATCGAAAGGCAGGACCGGAAGACATCGGTGTAGGCAGGCAGATAGTGGTAGAGATTTTTGTAAGTTTTAAGCAAAATTCCTCACTATGACTGCCAGCATCACTATCAATTGAGCCACAAATATTGACGCCTCTATTTTGTACCAACTACCTCAATTCATTACGTTTATAAAATTTTACTCTACAAATTATGGCATCAAACTCATAGCCTTATAGAATTTTATAAGTTCCGTGGTTAAGTAGTATATGTGGATCTCATTAATTCTACCCTGTGGGATCCAAGGTTATTGTATCTTGAAATCTTACAATTATGATCACTGAAGTAGCTAAAGAAATTATAAAGATAATACGGGATGAAAAATATGTGATGGTTATTACTTTGCGGGTTCTTAAAAAAATATTGAACTTAACTAATCGTGTAATGTATCAATAAAATTTACAAATCCATATTAACGAACACTCCATAAAATTAGAACAATAGGGTAAGAATTGATAAGGGTAAGTAGATTGATAGCGTTAGCAACATTACCTTAAGCAGTTTGTATAAAGACGTAAAATTAGTTGATTAACTTTCAGAAAAAAAATATGTATAAAGGCCCTTATCGAGAGATTGATTGACGAGAAATTGATTTTAAAAATATCGTTCAAACTATGAAAACTGTAGTATAGTAACTCGATTACCTATTAGAACAAATTACTTGTTCTCAAATTCAATGTTTCTAGTAAATTTATCCATCGTGACTATTTGTGTATTGATTTCAGTGATTAATCCATCTATACGCATTAACAAGTCCAAAATGAAGACAAGGAAAATAAAACTACAAGTGATACTACGGCTGTCCAAATAATCGATGTATCCAACTATCAAATTACTCGATAAACTCGCATTCTTACTGGTGTAGTGTTATCTCTTGAGAAATTAAATACACTTACTTTAGAAGCGCTCACGAGGTAAGATAAGTGCTTGTTTGCTATTCGATACCTAGATTGCTACCTCCTTGTCCTTTACCTTTATTTTCAAGAGGCATTTCTTGTTAGACTAGCTTTTTTCCAATTGTTTTTTTCGCTATTATGTCATTTTACATCGTATCAGCAACATCAATTATCCAAACTATACATTTTTATCAGGTTTTTGACGATTCATAAAAAAAACAAAAAGATCTTTTGTAAGTTTTAAATGCTATGATAGGTGTATAAATAAGTAAACCCATACTTAAATATCAAATTTTAGTTACCAAGTGTATTATGTTTCAGTGATTAATATTACAATTCCTATTTTAATCTTAGAATCGACAGTTACTCAGAATTGTCCATTTTGTCCTTTATATTTTACATCCTACTTTGCTTTAAATCATGTGTCTTCCTATCTTTGGTTGTTGCCAAGTGCCCTGCCCACTTTCACTTCTATCACTGTATCATCGATCTTACTCAATAGCATAAAAACATCAAGTGCAATTTTAAAACTATCCATAACATTTATTTCACCTTTAAAATGTTCATTCGAAACCTAAATGGCTCTATCGCTTATCTTCCAAAATGTGATCACCATAAATCTATTGACATCCAGCGCAATAAATTTATATTTTAAAACTGATCACAACGACATTATTCCAGTTTAATGTAAATGGCTGCAGAGGTGCTCTGAGTTATGAAGCGATTATCGCCATAGTATGAGTTATAGGGTGCCATGGTTTGCTAGATGGGGTTTTTAGATGAGGAAACTTTATTGTGTTTGATTTAGAGCGTCGTTGGGCATGGATTTTGGTACTTAAGTGCCATTTTTGGACGTTGAAACTAGGGGATTTACCAGTACTTTTATGTATGTACTATGTAGGTGCATATTTTGATTCATGGTTAAGACTAGTAGCAATTTGAAGTTATATAACACTGTGATATTCTTTAATGATATAGGTATTTTGTAAAATATTATTTACATTTTTAACCGACTTAAAAAAAAAGAGGAGGTTCTCAATTCGGGTGTTTGTTTTTTCTTTTTATGTTTGTTACCGCATAACTCCGTCATTTATTAACCGATATGGAAAATTCTTTTTTTGTCTGGAAGGGTACACTTCCCGTTTGGTACCATTGTCATCAGATCAGGATTTCATTACTTCTTAGTGTACTTTGAAGTCGGTTTAAGTTTTTTGTAAAACAGTCCAATTATTAAATATAGGTCCAAAAAAGCTTTGCAATTTCAAAATATCCACCAGCCTTACTCACGTCTGCCTATGGCTAATATTCCTAAAGTTATTCAAACCCAAAGAAGACACGTCAAAGACAGGCGTAATGCAAGTTGACTACATAAATCTTCAGGAAGTTCTCTTACAATTTCCAGGTTCATTTGCATGCAGCCCGCGGTTGAAGCGACAGCCGCGTCTCACGGCACGTGTCAAATATATGAAATTTTTCGGGAGTTTTAGGGAAAATAACGTGACGTTGTCATCTACATCACGTGTGAGATAAGATACAAATTACGGGACTGAAAAAAATATCAAGTTTTGATGAATGTTTGTTTGGTATAGTCGCGGATTTTTTAAATTCAAGTCATGAGAATTCAATGGTTCAACTTAGATTATGATAATATCATATTTCTACTTTTTAATAGGCTTGTGTTGACCTCAATCACCATGGTAAGGGGCCAAAGATGCAGACTATAAGAGATTCTCATGTGGACGCCGCTGCCATCTCTTTTCAATACCCTTGGGAATAGATAGACAAATCTTATTCGAAGCCATGCACTAAAATAATTAGGTCCACTATGGAAGCATAATGTTTTATTTATGATAGCACACCCTATGTCCCATAATATTTTGTTATTCACCCTCAAACTTCATAGTCTATTAATTAACTACTCCCAGTTAACCACAAATTGTGTGCACATGCAGTGTAACATGACTTTTACCTATAATTTTACGTGTCGTCGCAATTGCGTTTAACCGCTTTAAATAAATAATACCTATGCTATTTTTAAAGTGCTATTTTTACACGTTAAAATGTTGTCAGCCCTTTCACGGCTGAGTTCACTAATTAAGTATGATATACTCCCTTTTTTTAGAGGTTGCTGTAAATAGCTTGTTTAGATTTATTTTATATGTTTATGTTTCTCATTAAATTTATGTATTACTTGCACATTATTATTGTTTATTATAACTTAAGCGTATAAGCAGTATTCCCCATTAATTACAGAACTCAAAGGAGTTTCATTTTTATTCAGCTGTTTTAAATTTCTATGTGAAATCGACAACACGTCCTTCTGTTTATCCTCAATAATAAGAACTTCTATTATATCCACAAAAACCGTTATCAAATCAAACACACCCGCAAACTATCCACAAATTGCGGATAAACGCAGCGAATTACCAAATCATCGTTCCATCGTTTAATAAGCGTTGAGCCCAAATAAGAAGACGGTGTTTTCGTTCAGGGCGGCGCGTGCGGTCCGCTGGTCCGCCGCAATATCCGCATTTCGTATTCCTATCCGGAATCGTTTCCGCCATTCCGGATCTTTGCGGAATTGGTACGGATAGATGGAAGATATAATTATCGTAGATCAGATATTATGCTTCGTACGGAGGTCAATACAACACGTGGTTGGTTAGAATTAAATCTACGTGTGTTATGTTGCAGCTATTTTCATCTCTTTAAATTGTATTTGAAAACATTTTTAACTATTGATATAAACTTTAGAATTAGAATGACTTTGTCCTAAATACTCTAGCTTATAACATAGTAAAAATAAGTTTCTATAGTGAAGGAACATCTAAATTTCAGTAAATAGCTAAGATCCCCAGTAATTAACTTATGAGTCTTTTTCCTTTACTCAATTGTTTTTCTCCACCTGAAGAATGTTCATCTTCAGCTTCGGTTGTATTCAGGTCATTCATCCGGCATTCGGATCACGTCCGGCCATTCGTTCCGATGTATTGCCCGGATGATGGCCCGAACACCTGGCTCGTTTAGACATCGCTATTAGTTCGGGGAACTTCGGCACGGGGTGGGGATTTGTTTTTAGATTGAATTTTGGGAGTAATCCTGATTTATTTTCGGCAAGATATTATGGAGTTAGGAGACATGTTATGAGGGTTGATATTGATTTATTTTCACTTGTTTGGTGATAGTTTTCTCTTGATGCTGTGATATTTCTCAGAAAGGGTCAGCAAACATTGTTGATGAAAGATTATTTACCTTTGATGCAGTTCATTGCAGTGCATGAAGAATCATTTTCCTAAAAGTATGTTCTTTCACTAGTAACATCTCTTTCACTATTTTTTTTTCTATTGCTTTCCTACTTCACGACTACAATCTAGCATAGTGAGGAAATAAGTCTTGATATCATAAGTAATTATAATACCAATATCCTTCTCATCCCACAAGATGAAGTAGCCTCTGGTTGGGTTCAGACGTGATCCAATCTCGGTTATATGATTGATATGTCGGGTCTGCCCGGCGGACACACCGACGGAAACAATTTTTTACCTCACTGCTTTGACAGATAGCTCGCTCCATGAGGAATGATTTGTCTCTTGACTCCCGTTTTCAGTTGGTTTCCGTGTTTTTCAGTTTTGATTTGAAGGTTTTTCTTCTCGTATTTTTAATTGTAGATTTTTATTTCATGCTCAGTCTGCGCTTTTTTTTCGCCTACGTTTAATTAATTCTTTGATCTATTTTTTATAAACAGGGGGCCAGCCACCATCTCTTAAAATAATTTTATTATAACCTTACTTGTCTTTTGTCCTGTTTTGACGTCGGATGTCAAAGACGGACGTAACACAAGTAAGGTTATAATATTCTTTTACGATACGGTGTTTGGCCCTCTGCATTGCAAACTGATAAACAATGAATCAAAAGTCATAACTGGATATGAGTACATTGTAGCCACTATAGCTAGAGTATTGCACGACCCCTTACTTCAAGGAGGGAGTAATTTTATCATAAGTATTAATAAAAACTTATTACGTTATAATATGAAAAATACATGTCATAATAGGCTATTTAGTGTAAGAAAAAGCCCGAAGCAAACAATAGATAGACGAGAAGTGGATGTAGTAGATCTTTACCCACGTTATTATTCGGAGCTTAGTAATCTCACAAACAACTGCAAAACTAGTTTACATAGAGTGCGTAATAACAAATCAAAGTAATCTTATTTTCATTTATCGGCAAATCTCCAAGGTTCATTTCCGAACGTAATCGAATCTTGAATCTTTACATCAGTCAGCGCACGCCGTCATTTCCAGGATTAAGCCGCTAAGTTTGCTACTACACCGCTGGAATTAACATTCATGAATGCCAGCCAATAGCGCGCCGTCACGTCTTTACGTCTCTACCAGGGTTGACAATATTTGGGTGTAGATTAATGAGTTGTTTTATAGTGCTTTAACACTGACAGCAGGTGGCGACACTTTGCCTGTTTTTTGGTTATTGTATTTGTTATTTTGTATCAAATTTTCAGCTAAAGACTTTTCGAATAAAAGACCAGAATTGGTTGTATGTTACGATTTGATTATTCTTATGTAAGCTCACCGGCCTATAATTTGGCTCAAGTTCGAAATTTCATAAGAAAAATATGTTTTCAGCAAAGATTTCCTCTACTTTAATATTAACTTTTTGCACTGCATTTGATTCGTTTCAAAGCTAAAAGAGTCAGCTTGGCTTGCAGACGGTATTGTAATTTTAAAGGAATCGTTCATTTTTGCCATTTGAAGTGAATAAAAACCCATTAAATCTTCAAATAAAAATTATCAAAGCACTGTCCAGTGTCCATACTTATAAACATTTTGCCGTATACGAGAAATGGCAGTAAATTAAATTGAAGTTTACAAATAATGACTTTTCTGTTTTAAATGATACTGAATAGTGTCTTAAATCAACATTAAGGCGCCGTGTGTTCATAGATTAGCAAAAATGGGTTTCTTTGATTCGGTTTTACGTAAAGATAATGCAATAGTTTTAGTTCGGAAAAAATATATGTGAAAGTTGACAATATTTCCCAAGGTTCAGCGAGCTCCAAAACACGATTGCAATAATTTTACTAGATAGAAAAAAATCGTAAAGTTACCCCTTTTTATTACTTTTATTGCGTTTTATGGCTATAATAATCAGAATTTTGAGAAGAAAATTATACTACAATAATAGTCATAATATGATCTATCGCACTACGTTTTGTTTTTTTTATTTTATTTCTTTACTTTTGCACAAATCCAAAATACCTATGAAATGCGTCGTCTCGCGGTCAGCGGTGGCCCACTCAGTCGCGCTCGAGTGCTTGTGGAGGTCGGACCTATGCCAAATTTCTCGCCGAGCGGTTGAACTTGCTTTAATAACACTTCGATACACCATTTTTGTGCGTATTGATAGTAATCATTATATATATTTGTTTTTTTATTGCCGCGTTTCGTCCCAGAGTTAAAACATTACAATATATTATATTTTATAATACTTATAAATTATAATAAGTAGGTAATATTATTTTTTATTTATAAATTGATCTTTCTTTTCAAGTGAAACATGAAAATATTCAAATGACAAGGTACAATCACTTTTGTTATTTATCAAATTGGGGATCCGTCAAAAAAATTATATATTAGTCATAATTTCGGGGAAGTACAGGGGAAGAGGGCAGATGTACGCGGGCCTCAACGCGAACGGGTAGTAGGTACCTACATTTTATTATAAATATTTTCAGAAAATGTGTAACTAACTTTCATTTCTTTGTATCAATTCTTTTTTTTTATTCTGGAATTGGAAAAATACCGAAAATTCTTTCTAACTATTACTTCCGTGTAGTTTTCTGATTTCCTTTATTTTGTGAAAATACCGCTACGAATAATAGTTTTGTGACTTGAAAATAAAACAGAAAAAATAATATAGGCACATAGAAGTGTATGTACTTTAGGGCATGTAATATCGGAACGTTTTCAATTCCGATATTGATTTCCGATCTCAATATCGGAATTTCGATATTAATATGGGAATTAGACATTTTCATTGCAAATATTCCTTATAAACTGCACATATATATGAGGGCATGTAATATCGGAAGGTTTTCAATTCCAATATTGATTTCCGATATTGGATTTCAATATCGGAATTAGATTTTTTATTACGAATTGCACATATGCCTTATAAAATACACATAATCTATCGATACTAATATTATACAGTGGAAGAGTTTTTTTTTTTGGTTAAACTGGCTAATCTATGGAACTACCAGTCGGATACGTTTTTTATTTCACTTATAGGAAGCTACATTATCCCCGAGTATTGTAGGCTACTTTTGATCCCAGGAACGCGGGTGAAGCCTCGGAGGGCAACTAGTTCGTTATAAAGTTGAATTGAAAATATTATCTGCTCAGTCTAGCACGATTGTCAGAGTGGTCGTGGGAGCAATAGATACTGTACATGGTGAGTTTTCAACGCCAATGTTCTCCTTGACGAGGGTTACAGCTTTCGCAATGCTTTTCCATTTTTGCAATGCTTTTGCGGTTCGTAGCGTTGCGAGTACACTCTCCCACCGTGGACAACAAGTCTCTTCATCAAATGTTTTTTCTGCAGATGTAACCAAAGAACTTGAGAATTCGAAGCTGCACAGTCGAGGAAAGCCTATCTAATATTGAAAGCTCCTTGAGGATCGATTTTTTGGTGTGAAAGGCCTTCAACGGAATTTTGCAGGAGACTTCTTCAGCACTTCATCTCCAGTGCGTCGATTTTCCGGCGATTTTGTAGGCATAAGGACCAAGTTTCTAAATAAAGACTGAAGCAAAGATATGCATCTGTAATTTCTTGATGATTATAACAAGTTTGTTGAATAAAGGTGTTTTATTTTAAAACTCAATTCCGTAACTAATTCTGAAATTGGTTCCGGAATTAACGCATAGTCCAATATTGAATTTCACAACCGGGGTCGAAAACCATTGCGATATTGTTGAGAAACATATCTAATAGTTCACATTATCCGAAATCCCGGACTAATTTTCATATACTAAAAGTGGAAGGTATTTTTTGTTTGTTTGTTTAGACGGGCTAATCACTAGAACTACCAGTCGGATTCGAAAAACTCTCAATAATAGGAAGCTACATTATCCCCGAGTATTATAGGCTACTTTTTATCCCGGAAACAGCTATTTTTCACATATTTCAATCCGTAATATTGTATTCCGTTAATATCGTAATTCCGATATTCATCAATTTTGATTATAATTAATAATTTATATCATATATTTAGCTTTTCCGGACTTATATTAAATATTAAACACGCAACCATGGCCCCAACCCCTCAAAAATATATTTCGACAATAGTTTTGCTTATAGTTAATAGTTTTGCTAGTGTTTTCTGTTCTTATTCCAAATCATCTAGAAACGAAAAACCGTTCACAAGGTGCTAATTCCGAAACTAAGTCTTTGGTATCGGAACTCAGTTCCGGAATTGAAAACTTTCCGATATTGCATGCCCTATTTCGAACAACATAAATATCATTTTATGACATTGTTGTGCAAACGAATATTATGTACCTATTTTGCAATTATTTATGTAAGTAGATTTTTGCATTGCGAAGTGATACTATTATATACTAAGTACCTACTTATTTCATTCAAACCTAGACACAAGTCATAAAATGTATGACCGTGTCTGATCCGACATTTCTTGTTATTAAATGGGCTCATATAACAATCAATACGACTGAATTTCATATAAGACATTTCTTATAAATAAGACACAAGTATCTTTCTTATAATGCGTAGGTAATAGGACTATTAGTAAGTATTTAGACAATCAAAAGCATGAATTGAAATTTCCGGAATCTGTAACCGCGAATAAGGATTCCGACAGAATAAGGACGCCGGCGGACTGCGTGGGTAGTACGCGGGGCGCCCCGAGTTGAGCGCCGTCTTCACCGCTGCTTCACCCCCTCAAATGTGCGAAAAGTGTCTTCACACAGCGCCTTAAAGAAAACACCTATTTTGTACGAAATTTCGATCTTGGGCCAAATTCTATGCTGATGAGTAAATTGTCATCATGATGAGTTTATTCACCGATTGTGGCATACTCCTTTAAAACATGTTGTAACGCTGTTTTTTTGTATATTGTCACATAGAAATGCTTCTTTTCTTCCATTTTTTTAATAAGGCTTGTTTCATATTTCAGTTATAGGAAAACTGCCTATAATTAAAGACTGTTGATCTAAAAACACAGACCCACATCTAGTTTTAAAAGATTTTTTTCTTTTTTTTTTGGCGACCAGCCCATTGCCTTTTTTTAAAGTTTTGTCCCGAGTCCGGAGAAACTTTTTCCAATCTGCCAGCCCTAAGACCACGTAGAGATGGTTCGTTAAAATGCGCTCCAGGCGACGCACAACCTGAGTTGTTCGCCAGTTGGGACTTGGGGCACTTTTGACAAATTCGCCAAAGTTACGAATGAAATGAGGAATGTAGATTTTCTTTGTGAAAATGTTTGGTATTTTGCAAAAAATATTAATGGTCACATCTATTTTAGATGCTCATGATGGTGCAAGTTTCAATAATGGATAAATTCATAAAAAAATCTAAAATTTCATTCGTTATCGAATTTTGAATATAGTTCATTTGAAACTTGGTCTCAATTGATAATTTTTGATAAATCCCAGTGTAGTAATTCATGTTGATGAACCCTTTATTTATACAGAGGTCGATCTTAAACAACTCATTTGGAAGCCACCTCAAAACCGTGTGAAATACCTCAACTAGCAACGCTACAGTGAGCTGAGTTGTACGAATTCACAGACGTAAATTTACTTGATCTAAACCTCTACTTCCCAGTCTCTATTCTCCAGTTATATTTAGATGCTTTTAGCTCAATAAGTCAGCTTGTTTGTGTTGAGTCTAGGTCTAGTCTGTTAACCAACTAAACAAATTAGATTGGCACAAATAAAAGGCTCATATTTTTAGCGGCACTTCGCGCTATAATAAAATATGGCGTCAATACTTCACTACAGTGTTTGTATACACCAATTAAAATAAAAGTTATTCAATATTTTACAGCTATTAGCAGTATTATGTTAGTTTTCGACTATAAATACTGGCCATTAGCACTTCTGTATACATTTAATCGATACGAATTTATTTTTAGCTTCACAGTGTTGCGCCGACTCGTCCTTCGTTTTGGCTTTATTGAGTACTGATGCAAATTCTATATAGAAATGCTTGCTATTTCGAGTAGGATTTGCAATGATTATTTTATTTATGCCCGGTTTCAATCATATACGGACGGTTATCGGTTAAAATTAAGACTCTTATATCATTACTAATAATGAAGCAATACCTCAAAGCATTGCATTAGCTTACGAAATGTTTTTGTTTATTGGAACTGGGCATTAGTGAGCATTCCAATGGTACGTCAGAGCTTATGTAATTTTGGTGCCATTCGCTCAAGATATGAGAGTCACTTAGTCCTACCTGTATTTCTGAATGAACCGATTCTATAATAACGTTACTATAATCTACGTTATAGGATGCATTATGAAACCAAGAATTCTTTAGAAACGACAGAACGAACACTTCCTTTTGGTTTATGTACCTTTTCCAGTTTGTGATAAAGAAACTATGAATTCACCAGTCTACTCTAAACCCATAAGTAACGGTCTTATAATAGGGTGTATAACATTTCTTTGTAATCATTTATAAATATCAATAGTAATAAGACCACCAAACGTGATGTGATCACATGAAACTATACGTACATAATTCCATTTCACAATTTTTTTTTTTTTTTTTTTACTGTGTATAGGCCTGTGTTTGACCACAATCTCACTATGGTAAGTGATGATGTGGTCGAAGGTGGTAAGCACACAAAGCCTAGAAGGAACTGGCTCTCAAGTGCAGCTGACGGAACACACCGATAGGTGCTTGGCGACAGATTTTCAACTTAAGGGTGGTAGCCAGCCAGATGGGTACTACAAAGTACCCTACCACCGTGCTATGGTTTCCTCACGATGTTTTCCTTCACTGAAAGCTCAAGCTCATTGTAGGATTCGAACCCGGGACCTTCGTCTCGGTATCCGAAGTCACTACCACTGAGCTATCATCGCCTTACAACACATATTGCAATTTACAATATTTTCATTCGCCACCTCGACATGAATGTAATTTAACTAAACTCATAAAAACTGTATCCACTGTGTAGATAAATGAAAACATCGATATGTCTGTAGATACCAAGTTATCGGCTGTCAAACGCAGATGCCAGCTGCGGTCGGAATGAATAGCTGTACGGAGAGGAATTGGAATTTTAAATAGAAACATGCCTTTACGGTAATCTTGCAATGTCTGCGATACTGGGGCGGTGAAATGTCTTTACAAAGATACCTACCTATTTAGGAAAAGAAAGTGGCGTTGATTTAGAGATATGCTGGAAAAGACTGAGAAGGTTATCAAATTCAAATTCAAAAAGTATTTATTCAATTTAGGCCCTGATAAGGCACTTATGAAATGTTAGTAAACGATTATGATGAATGTGATTGTTTGTATGTTCATGTCATCGAAAAAGCGCAATGCGCTCTAATTGGCTAAGTCAATGACACATGCGCTCTGATTGGCGAAGTCAAGAACATACTACATATACCCCCTTACTCATAAAACGTTATTTAACTAATAAACTTTTTAAAGGGTCACTTAAATAACGTCACTCTATTGTCATTGTCAAATAATGTGACATTATTTACGTGACCATTTAATCAGTATATTAGTTAGATTCAGTGATGGGTCGGTCTGTCATTAATCAGTACAAAAGCATTTACTATTTTTGGAATTGGATTGCTCGTTATTACTTCTCTAAAGGGAATTTTCCTCAAGGGTTTGTGGATCTCTATTACTTAATAATGCCATAACTGTTCGAACAAGATTTGGCAAATATGGAATACACCTTAGAAACACAAGTAATTTATTTTGCAGAAAAACATTAGGTACTTCGAGACCGTGGAAAAAACCCGAGGGCGGAAGCTAATTAGAATCCTCCTTCAAAAGTTTTGGGATTATCCATAAACGTAATAAACGCATAGATACAATATTTCAGAAAAAACATTACTTCCATTTTCTTTACATCCACGTGCTATATTGATGACAAAAAAGTAGGGGAGACCAATAATTTGCATAATGTAATCAGCCAGCGTACCGATGATTCGAGGCCCCAATTTCAGAGGCCCCCCTGGCCTACTCCCGTTAGACTTGTTACAGAATTTTAATTTCGTTAAGGAGTTCACCTTCAATGAATCCGTGCCGATCTGTCCTCAGAGGCCTTTGATTGATGACCGATTCGTTTTATCGAATAATGAACGGAACCTTTCGTTTTCTATTTAAATAAATTGGTATCTTTAAGTCGGGTTTCAATTTGACCGATGTGGTCGACTTTTTGGTAATTAATGTTTGACTTATCGACCGTCTCGCAAATTTTATCTCAATCCCGAAGGATCAAATTTTTGCAGACATAAATAGTATATTTTATTCTACTATTTATTTGTGGTTTTCCCAAGGGAGTACAGCATGGGGTTCTTCAAAAATGGTGTGAAGAGATTTCTTCAGGGTCGGCAACGCGCGAGTGATACCCCTGGTGTTGCAAGCATCCATAGGCTACGGTAACTGCTTACTATCAGGCGCGCCGTATGCTTGTTTGCCACGTTAGTGGTATAAAAAAAAGCAGCAAATTTTGTTTTTTATCCGTTGAACCTTATGCATGATTGAGATACCTCAAAAATATCGAATATCCTGTATCTATATGTATGTACATAATCTAGGGACTAGGCCAGGGTGAATAGGTTCCTTCTGGGTAAGCGTGTTCCATCTTAGGCTTCGTCTTCGTCCCTTATGAGCGGGTCAGTGGCCAAACGCCAGACCATACACATATATTATAATTTTAGTGTATTTTTAATAATTTGTCTGAATCTTGCAAGGGCTCATTGTTTTTTTTATTTGTACGCGAAACTGTATTTCTCTCCACTATTTCTATCATATGTCTATACACATGTGCTCACAAAGCTATCGTCTTTCTTTAGTACTACCACTAGTAGTAGGTACTTCACTTGGTTACACCTTAAAGCAAGTGCATTTAGTTACTATCTCAAAGACTCTCACAACTTCACAGCATCTCTGGTAAAGCAACACGTTTTCTGTGGTTGTTGTGTAATATTATCCTATCATTAAAGGACGTCTTTCACATCCTGGGAATCCTACTAGAGAGAATCTATTTTGAGTAAGTTTACCTTCCTCTTTTGTCTCATTAAATCTATTATTATTATTTATTAATAGTTCTTGATTCCCATTGTCATTTTCATAATTGCTTAGAAAAGGCGATTCCATGACTATTTATGCAAACACTTTTAATGTGAAATTATCTATGTTTGTGAATTCATTTCTTAAAAAACAAACACTAAATATATTGAAATGTACGTTACGTTCATGTATTGCAATGTAAAGCCTTTTCGATTAAGCTATATTTGAATCGAAATAAAGCAAGATAAAGCCTTTTTTGTATTCATAAGATGAGAGAAAGTTATGTCAGGTGCGTCGCAACCTGCCGGTACTTCTCAGACCTTTTGAAAAATTTCGAGCATTTTTAAATTACCGACTGCCTTCTGTATTAGGCCATTAAATGAGCTGTAACATACTAATATTTTGTATTTAACATTACATTATCAAAAGTTTGTGAGGTGTTTTGTTATTCAATTACATTATAGTGAAGTTCCCACGCAAATATATATCACACCTTGGCACAAAGAGCCAAGAGACGCTTTCATATTACTTCGAATCTTTTCAAACTGTTTTTATTTTGTATAGACTCGTGTTTTTGGTTATGATAACCTAAAATATTTTATTTTTTATTCGCAGCTTTACAAACATGAACTATTAATTGTCAACAACTACATAGCAGACGCAATCTACGCAATTCTTTCTTCGCAAATGCAAGGACGTCACCTTGTCGCTTCCGCTGTCTCTCACTCCTAATCGTGACTTTAATGGCCCTAACAGCTTTGTCTTCCATTTTATCTTCGGTTGTACTTTTGTTGCCTAGAAAGGTTTTAATGTCGCCATCGTTGCTTCTCCCGTTATTAATCTTTAAAAAAGAGACAATGAGGCAAAGCGCTTTACTTGAAATGCTAAAGGTTTCGCTTGATGAAATTTTTTAATTAAATTTTCCCCTGAAACTTGGATTAGGCTCCGAAATTTATTGAATGATATTTGAATATGGTAATAATATCAAGAATTAGAAATTCATACTGAATTTTAATTAAAGCTTTAGTAAAATAATTATGATTCAAAATTGAGAAACTGACGATATTTAGAAATATGTTTTTTTTATAAAATAAACTTTTTTTTTTCTACAACTTGTTCGGTAAACAAGCATACGGCCCGCCTGATGGTAAGCGGTTACCGTAGCCATATGGAGGCTTGTAACACAAGAAGCATTGCTCACGCGTTACCGACCTTTCCCCCCGTTATTTGGCTGCGGTATTCTGTAAGGTGGAGGTACTTCCCCAGTCGGGCTGCTCTTTGAGCGAATAAACGCTATGCTCTACCTCTCTCAAAATATTCATAACTCTTTTAGTCAAATCGCTTACATTTCTCCTCATAACATGTACATCCCAAACGTTAATAGAGAGGCTAAATAAATTTGTCGAAGCCGCAGGATTTTGCTAGTGTATTATAAATTTGCAATTAGTCAAGCCATTCGCAACGAAAATTGCCCTCTGGCGTACCGGAAACGAGCGTGCGGAGTCAATGAGCAAACAAACAGACATAAATCATGATTCGCACAATTTATGTAGTTAATTTTTGTAGTATTATCATAACAGAGCTCAGAGGATTCTTGTAATACGCAGGATTGTACAGGCGTATACAAAAGTGGATCTATGATTTCATTTTAAATAGAATAGAATATGGTTTATTCAAAAATTGCAACATATTCAACGTAAAGTGATGACTAAAACCTATAATGTGCTAGTTTTGAAAAAGTCAGTTTATAAACTATATTATTATAATTATATTCATTTAGGCATTAATTAATTTTACTATTAATAGTATGATGAAAGTAGGTATTACTTAAATTATCTTAAACCTGTCTTTGAACAACAACAAACTCCTCGGTAATTAACTTGGTGAATACTAAAGTCTTCATAACTTACACGTACTTACTAAATGAGTTCGTTACCATAATTTAATTCATAATGTAAAAACTTTTGACGTGAAGATTATGATGTTCGTTATTATAACAGGTAATTTTGCTTCATTAGCTGCAAAAGTTAAACCGTGTATTACTACTGTTGGTCTGTATAGATCAGTACAGAAAACTAGCTTTTCGCCTTTTGGTTTCAACCCTATTTTACGATTATTGTTACGGTTATTGACAAAATCAGATTTCCGATGTAGCATTGACGTCAATCAGTGACGCGTCTTAATTAATATTTTTATAAATCAGCATTGCATGTCATTTGAAGTGCAATTGATATTCATTAGGAAATTAATTCATCTTTTCCTATTTTAATTAAACTCATAAAAATCTTTTTTTTAACCTTCAAAAAAAGGAAGAGGTTTTTAATTCGCTTTTTTATGTTTGTTACCTCAAGTACCTCAAGTAAGTTACCTCAGTTGTTAACTCCGACATCTATTAACCGATTTGGATAATTCTTTTTTGACTGGAAGGGTACACTTCCCGTTTGGTCCCTTTGTCATCAGATTAGGATTTGATTACTTCTTAGTGTACTTTGAAGTCGGTTTAAGTTTTTTTTTTAAACAGTCCAATTATTTATTGTATCCTTCGATTATCGTAAACATAATTAAGTGATCATTTGCTCAACGTTTCAAAACTCAAATGCTTAGTTTTTTAAAGAAATAAACAACAAATTGTATTTTTATAACACAATAAATTAAATTAATTATCCTGGTAACACTTTCTACCGCGAGTGTACACATAATAACAAAGTTAACTTTCACAAGTTGTTACTCAGACAAAATATACTGCTTGTTACTGTCGCATAAGTAATGAAATAAAATAGTGTCTGCCGTTATTAATTACCCCGTAACATGAACGAACATTCTAGGGGGCCTTAAGGTGCTTTTCCAGTGACGCGGAGACAGTGAAAATTGGGTAGGATATAAATCGACTAGATTGCAGGAAAGGCCTGGGTGCGATCAACGTAGGAGAAAAATTAAAAGGTCCGATTTGGACTCGCACACAAAGGATTCCGTTTACATATTTCATGTATTTCTTTTAATTTTTATTGAATTATTATTAAACACGATGGATTATTTTCATCGGATAATAAGCACCTTTTTCTACCAATGAAATGAGCAAAACATTATATGGCTCAAGCCTAGTTCTTAAGATCCGTAGAATCCTTCGAAACAATGTGAAAACTACAAGTGCTATTAATAAAGCTATTGTAAAAATTGAGCGCAGCCTTGGTAGTGGAGTGTCACCTTTATAAGGGGGTTGTTAGAAGTAGGTCGTCAACTCGACGTAATGGGATGAGATTAACTTTGTTTGCTTAAATGTGGGGACGACGGGGTTACGGCTTGATTTAATATTACATGTGACAGTATAATTCATTATTATTTAGTATTATTGCTACTGTATTAAAAAAGTTTAGGTTTACATGACGTATTAATTGAATAAGAAGAACGACACATGCTCGTATTTATGAAAATGAAATATATAATGGTGCGTCCATGCTACGCGAAGCGCGCGCGAGCCGAGCGCGATTTCAACGAGCGCGATGCGAATCCCTGTGTTCGCGAAAAAACTGTCAATCGGGCGGAGCGCAGTCGAGCACGCTGTGAATGCTCGTTCGAGGCTCGCAAGTCCGTCCAAGCTACGCGAATCGTGCTCGCAGTGTGCTCGTTCGTGGCTCGGCTCGTGCTTGGTTCCCCAAGCATGGACGCACCATAGGTTTTCTTATGGTAATAGAGAAGCTATCATTAGCAAAGGTTATGTCCCATTTATTTTTGAGTCAACTAAATTTCTCTTTAGCGCTGAAACAGAAACACGTAGCGATGTCAGAACGCTTTTAAGAGTATTTTTCTCGCAAACACCGTGATGTTCACGGCACTTACGCGTTTCGTTCATCGTTCTACAACATCCGTCCAGACTTGAACGGAACATAGTTGTGATGTGTGGTGTCTTGTCTATTTCTCAAATAAAAAGCACATAACCTTTCCAATTTTTTAAACAATTGCGATATTGATAATAAAAGTGTTTCTTTTATTTTCAGGTAAGCTGCAGTTGCAGATAAATTTTACAAGCATATTTCTTTTAATGTCATAATAATGTGGGTAAGATTAGTTTATTTATTATTATAATTTAAAGTACTACCAATAAACTTTTTCGGGTATGTAATGGTGCGTCCATGTTACGCGAATCGAGCACGGGCCGAGCCACGAACAAACATACAACGAGCACAATACGAATCCCTTTGTTCGTGAAAAAACTGACAATGGCGCTCGTTCGAGGCTCGCAAGCCCATCCACGCTACGCGAATCGTGCTCGCGGTATGCTTGTTCGTGGCTCGGCTCATGCTCGGTTCGCCAAGCATGGACGCACCATAAGGAGTCGAACTTTATCTCATTCTTACTGATTGATTCAAAGCATATTACAAAATGGTTAGTATACAAATAAAACTCCACAATAACCAACATATTTTTGATACTTGTCATTGTCACCCGAGACCGAGAACCTAAATCCAAAATTTATCGCTCCCTTATCTCACGTCGAATTCCCAATTCCCACATACAAAAATATACCGTCAAAATGAATCACAGATATAAGGATAACCATTAGCCATCACCGTCATTGGGTCGGGAGGTAATGTAGCAAGACGAACAAATATAATGTTTGAGACGCGACGGCTCTGAGCGATGCGGACGGCGTCTTACTAATGTTGCGTGCTAAAGAATATTAGGGGGAATTGATGTCTGGAAGCTGGATGTGGCTTTACGCTTTTAGTACAAAACTTGCGTTCCCATATGTGCGTTTTGCGTTAAGTTTGGATAGTTTCCTTTTAAAACAATAAATAGGAAATATATGAAGTTTTTTTTTTTCGCGAATATATTCAAAAATTACGTTTGTATTGTTTTTACCACAGTGCATAGAATAAAATCCTGGCCTGATGACATTAGGGCCTAAAGTTTCTAAACAAAAAAAGAATTTTCCAAATCGGTTAATAAATGATGGAGTTATGAGGTAACACTAAAACGTAAAATAAAACACACAACCGAATTGAGAACCTCCTCCTTTTTTGATTGTGGGCTGTATATCCATAGGTTGCTTGGTCATATCCAGCTCGAAAGACCATGAAACAAGTAGGGCTTTATTTGAATTATTGAGAATAAAAAGACGTGTTCACTCATTGACGTATTTAATGGCGAGAGCCAAAGAGAATATAACGCTACGCTGCGAGAGCTGTCAAAATCCATAGACATAGATTTATAGGTTAATGTTTCCAACAGCCAGTTAAAAATAAAAACTCACTCCCTTACTAGAGACACCTTGATTCCTTAATATTCAAGACAGTGGGTGGCACCACCCTACTAACAAATGAGGCATAATGTATTGTCTTATCATTTAGGTATGCACATAGTGCCGTATTATAGAGTCGATTTTAGACTGACTGCGCTCGCACTTGATTATGCGATTTTGACTATTCACGGGGCATGCGATGTAATTGTTTTCGTCTCTATAGGAGCGCGGGACTCCTTGCTCTAAGATTTTTATCATATTCGCCAACTATATTAATTAAACTTACAAATAGCGCATAAGTACGTACTACTTATTTATAAGGAGTCCCTTCTATGTAGTTTTACATCTTGGACACAACGTTTCAAAGTAATGCATTAATGAGCGTAAAGTGGGGGAAAAGAAGGTATTAATGTTCACTCGGATTGCATTCATTTATAAGTTAGTCATGTTTATATACTGTCTTTAAATTCTATTAAGTTTTCATATAATTAGTAATACTTTTATTCATCTAATATAGCTATAGAAAATAATTACTAAACCACAGAATTAAAACATTAATTGATAGTTCAACTATATCGTATAAGAGATAGCAACGTCGCGAAAAAAAAAACTTTAGCAAACCTAGTTTTTTGAGCAAAAGCCTGATAGAAATTGGCCAAGTCTGGCAGCTGGGAGTGGTTGCGTTTGCTTCTGCACATCATATTTGGGTCTTTAGTCATTATGTCCCACTCGTGAATGGCCCGCGGGCCATAGCGCCTATTCTATTTTATTTTCAAATTTTGCATTAGTCATTATGGCCCGCTGTCAAAACAAACAAAACACTATCCTATTTTTGGTACAGATGAGTGGAAAAGTGTTATGATAGAAATAATAAATAATTATTTCACATGGAAAATAAAAATTTGTCCTGGTGAAATTTTCGAATTTTGAAACCATTTTAGCACGAATATTTTTTGTTGTATACTAAATCACTGCAGACTAAAATGTTCAGTAACAATTTTCTTCAGCCATATTCTAAAACATCCGTAGTGGTTATTTTGGTGACAATTTTATGTCTCTCTGAAATGCCACAGGATACCTATTTTTAAAACTCACATAAAAATAATCACCCGAATGACAACAACTCTACCGTGAAAATTTTATACTATGGAATGTCATTCGTTACGTGTTCGAATAATGAGATGCTAGGAAACTATGGGCTTGACTGTTTCACTGCAAAGTTTTACCCTTATATCCAGATGCCATATTTAAAAACCTACCGAAACGTTTCTTTCGTCACGCTGAACAACTTGTACTTGATTTTTATCGAGAATCTAATATGGTATACATGGTTTCCTTACCATGGTTCCTTCACCGAAACCTCAAGCTCATACCAGTCTACGATTTCATGGAGTTAATTAATTCCATAATAAAAGCACTTGAAATCAACATAGGTAACAGACATCACCATTAACACGATAGTAAAAATCGTCGACAGTGGAACCCGCACCCTCGCGACTACGTACCACAACTCAATTAAGTTCGATCTACCGACAATAATGTGCTTGAAAATACATGTGAAAAGGCGATGGGTAACGATCCTCCTGCTGGTATAATGGTGGAATATATTGCGGTCCCACCATATCATAGCCTTACGCTGTAACAATAAAGAGCATAATTTTAAAAACATATAGGTACTATAGGTAGACCACAAAAAGTTTACATTCGAAGAGAGTGGGAGAATGACAAAGCTTAAAGGCAACAAATAGCGCAAAGGTGCCGGCAAAGATCGATTTTGGAGTTTCGCCTTGACCAGGCAGGGAGTACCGCAACTCTAACACCGAGCTATGGCTTACTCACAATGCTTTTATCACCAAAAGCTCATTGTAAATTTGACCCACCACCTTCATCATTTCATCCACTTAACAATGAATTAACACGACATGACCTGACACTGAATTTGGTGCGCATACGTCTGAGACCAACATTCGTGGTTGCTTAGGCCTCTATGCAAAATTTAACCTAACCTAACCTACACTTATCACGAGAGCTTAACAAATAACAACGTTTACAGCCAAGAGATGTACGTTTTCAGCAAACAGTGCATCTAATGGGAATGCAAATGTAGCCTTATTGCATGGCTTGTTTGGAGATAGTGTGCCACTAGCTTTAGATGTAGCGACAAAATTGTATGATAGTGTTATCGGTTAGTTAGTTAAGACATAATTTTCGGTAGAACTGTAGGAAACTCGGCCCTGGTTTATTTTCAACAAAACAGATGTACTGGTTCATATAATATTGTGCAGTTACTAACTGGGAGTAAAGACTATAAATAAATAATAAATATTAATAAATATCCTGGGACATTCCTCACACACGGTCATCTGATCCCAAACTAAGCAGAGCTTGTATTATAGAAACCAGATAACTTATATAATACATATACTACTTTTTGTTTGTAAATACATACTTAATATACATAATTACACCCAGACTCAGGACATAAAGACATGTTCATGCACACAAATGCATGTCCTGTGTGGGAATCGAACCCACGACCTGCGGCGCGTAAGGTGAATCTTAACCAACTGCGCCAACTGGCCCGTCACTATTGATGTGTAGACTTCTTACAATGGGAATCAAAGCCAATGGGCTCCTTGGAAAAGAAAAGCCGTGTTCTTATATACGCACGTCACTGGGTGTGTCTGCTCTGCACTTCACGGTACCGATGCATGGACGATGCCCCTGACCGATGACTCGTTCAGGCTGTTTATCACCACCGCGTGATCCAGCCAGTTAGACGAATCCTCTGTACAAAGCTAGTAATAATATAAAGATAGTCGGGGAAGGCCTAATATCCGGCAAATGACGTGAGTGAGCTGCCATGATGGTAGCTTTACTTCTTTTTTAAAGCTGTAGCCACAAATCTATATAGTTGTTACTATAACCTATTCAAAAACAACATAAACTTGAATTCATTGACTAGTTCACTTTCCGTGAATAATCACTACAGTTTTATATTAGAACGTTTATTTTTAATTTCACGAATATTCAAAACAGTATTTTCATGCGTTTCATAACTATCCATTACCGCTATTTATGTTTTAAAAGTCCCATAAAATCAAAACTATCTGGCACAGGAGTAGAAACATTTATAGCACTGCACACTCCAAACACCATTAGAGAAAAAGATATTTGAAACATGGTACACTGAATGCGCAAAAAAATGGCTACTACATTTTTATTTTAGGACGTGAATTTATACATGTTTTGTCTTCTTTTTCTTTTCGCATCTTCACCTTTGCAATAGGTAGTGAAAATTAGTTTTTATGCCTCGAAAATGAAATGTAACTCTACACTCCCGGATTTTACGTAGTCAAAACATTTTTCTACGTCATTTTACGCCATTGTTTTTCGGTCCCCATCATGATGAGAATATTCCTTCCTTAATATTTCCTCTTCTTGACGGTCTACATTTAGCAATTTTTGTAACCGACTCATTACCAAAACCAACCAGTCGTTTTTCCAACCAGCACCTAACGTTAGTCCATCGACTAACCGCAAGCAACAAAGACACAACGAATTTGCATTCCCATTAGTGAGGCGTGTTTGTCACCCGCGCCCGCGCTCGCGCTGCGCCCGCAGCACGCGACGCTGTTGACAAATACTCCGCGACATCGCCGGATTACGCGCTACGGTACGTGCAATGTTTGCTGTGCTGTTTTGTGACGGGTGAATTCTACCCAACTAGGTATGTGTGTTTAGAACTGAACTCTAGTGCTGCGGTTTGGGGTTTATCACTCAATTTCTGGTACTATTTTCAGTTTACGGGAGTACTGCTTAGTACCTACAGCAGTGCACTAAAATCTAGATATAGGTTTTCGACTTGCATTTTATATTGAATATAGATTTTATAGTGGTATCCATTGAAACATAGAGATGATATGTAGGTAGCAGACTTTTAAGCAGGAGTTCAGATTATGAACTTTTTATGAATTATATGTATGAAAAGCAAAGAATTGTAATAGACTTTATAGGGACTTTCAAGGCCAGAGTAAATAGGTTCCTTCTGGGTAAGCGTATCCCATCTTAGGCTTCGTCCCTTATGGGCGGGTCAGGGGCCAAACGCAAGCCCATTTAATTAAAAAAAAAAAAAAAAAACATGCGCTATTTTTGTTTTCGTTACAATATATTACTTTCATGTTATTCTTTAAATATCGCTTTAAAATCCAAGCCATATTGTATCAGTTTAAATATGGATGCCATTATAGCCTTTATGCTCCGTATTTTTACTGCGTATAATGGCACGTCGAGGAACGATAGCTTATTTTTATGTTTGCCGATCGCTCGTTTTCGTGGCAATTGCTGTCTAAATCATACGCTTCGAGTGAAACGTTGAAAATGAAATTTAATGTACAGTGATTTAGGGTTCTGAATATATTAACATGACACTGCTGGCTCTATAAATACAGTTATCAAAGTGTGCGCACTTTTCCCTTCGAAGCCTCTAGCACTATCCATAAAAATAGTAGGATTAGAGAAATAAAAATATTGTTTCAAATAGAACATTTAATTAGGCTATAAATTGTTAGAATAAATTCTTAGTCCATCAAAGAGCTTGTTTGCAATAGATTATTTTAATTTTCAAAACAAACACGTGACATTTTAAATTAATCAAGATTATCGCAGCCCGCGCCCCTCTGAGCCGACGCTAAATAATTTATATCACTTGGAACGAAACACTTCTATCTTCTCCATAAAATTAAAAAAATGGCTTACTTATTGTAAAGCTCGTGCTCTGAGAAGAAGAGAAGTTCGACGTATTTACATATATATCTTACTAGCTGTCCCCCGAGGTTTCACCTGCGTTCCCGGGATAAAAAGTAGCCTATGTCCTTCTCCATACCATAGGCTATCTGCATGCCAAATTTCATGATGATCCGATGAGTAGTTAAGGCATGATGGCGTAACAACAAACAAACTCACTTTCGCATTTATAATATTAGTTAGGATTAAGTGGACCATGATTAGTTCTGATTTTGGCCACTTCGAGGCACACTGTACTGTACCTGTACCCATCCATCTTGACTGATAATATTATCAAGAGGTGAAGTTTGGATGTAATAGGTAATTAATTACCTGAACTTCTGATTCGATTCTGGAAATTATTACACTAATTGGAAGCTACATTATACCCGAGTGTTTTAGGCTACTTTTTATACCGGGATCGCGGGTAAAGCCACGGGGTACAATTAGCTTATTTATTTTATTTATTTATTTTATTCTGACAACAAACAGTCATTATGTAAGATGTAGACTTTGAGTGTCAACTATTGTTTTGTTAATTATTTATAACATTAGGTAATACACAGACAGAAAGGTTGGCTTATCATATTAATCATTTATAACATTAGGTAATACACAGACAGAAAGGTTGGCTTATCATATTAATCCTAACTATCCTAACTAATATTATAAATGCGAAAGTGAGTTTGTTTGTTTATTTGTTTGTTTGTTTGTTACGCCTTCACGCCTCAACTACTCAACGGATCAACATGAAATTTGGCATACAGATAGCCTATGGTATGGAAAAGGACATAGGCTACTTTTTATCCCGGGAACGCGGGTGAAACCGCGGGGGACAGCTAGTTACGAATAAAGCGATAGCACAGAGGAATAAACTAGTAATACTATATTATTGCTATACTATTACTTACTTATAATATAGCATTGTAATATCTTCCGATTGTAGACAGTGATTTCAACTAGTCGATTAACATTTTTCCACAATAATCCCTGTTATTAAAGTCGCTCGCCAATGCTATAAATATCGACATAACATTTTCCCACGCAATACGTAAGTGATGTGTCCACAACTCAATTTTAATTTGGTATAAAATAATATTTACACGTGTGTGCACCAATAACAATGTCCCCGAGTGTATTTGCGCGCGTCATCGCGCAGTTCCCTTCTCTTTTTAATCACCGACGCAAAAAAAACTGTTTTCACAGTTGGTTTCAGCGATATTGCTTTATGGCGGCATGTGCGCTGTGTACATATACTACATGTAGTATATGTAAATATTGCGAACATACTTCATTGTGTATATTTTGCAGTTGATAAGGAGTGTCTCGTTTCAACACATGCATCTCGTATCGTGTTTAATAATTATGTTGGTACCATTTTAAATAAAAACACCTTTTTAAACCTTTTCAATCCAGCATTTGCCATATTTTCTAGAAAGCCTTGCGGGGATCAATAATAGCTTGTAGTAAGTAACTTTATCTGTTTTACGGTGTCAAATCCTATTCTCTATTAAAAATACGAAAGTAGCTCTGTCTGTCTGTTACCTCTTTGACATGCTGATAGCCTATGGAATTAGGTACGTTTAAAAACTCTTGAAGGCGAGTGATAGAGTCGATATGTTTCATTTAATTGCAGGAAGGAAGAAAATACATGATTTCGTACTACTTATTTAATGAACAAGCAGTACGAGAATACATAGATTTAGAGAGCTAGATCAGCCTTCTCTAAATCTATGTAACCAATATTTACAAATTAATGTCCTACCGAAGTTTTCTAGCAAGCACCAATTTTTTACTTATTTTACGAACTGTTACGAATGTACGAGAGATTATTATTTTTGACAAGTTGCAAGTTAATTTTAACCACCTTGAGAAGTTTTTTTTTTTTTTTTATACTACTAAAGTGGCAAACCAGCATACGGCCCGCCTGATGGTAAGCAGTTACCGTAGCCGATGGATGCTTGCAACACCAGGGGTATCACACGCGCGTTGACCCTAGTAGAAGTTGTTTATATTCAGCCTTTACAAACTGCTTAATAATTGCTTTATTCTATCTAGAATATCCAATCTTGAACTGAATTTCGTAGGGCTATTAAATCTTCGGCATTGGCTGAAGGCTGTGGTGATAGCCGATAATTCGATTTACGACGACACACGACAGCGTGTTAGTATTAGTATCTTATACCACATTAAATACTAACACTAACAAGCTTGTAACATACGAAATTAATTAGGATTAGGATACAGAAACATAATTATGCGTTACAATTTGTTCAGCAGTCCAATCACAGTTATCAATAGTTAAATATTAACCGTCGAATGAATTATGCAACTCATTAAACTGACCGTTAATATCATGTGAATATTCGCCGCGCAAACGACGGGTATTTTGTATTTGTAGCCAATGAAATAATAGTTTCGTAGCAAGTTTATTGAATTCCGACGGTAAAATTATACGGGATGATGAGTTGTTTGTTTTGATTTTGAATTATATTAAACGCTTTATAAATTACTAGCTTTCTGCCCCGCGATTTCACCCGCGACCCCTTCTTTACCCCCTAAGGAATGGAAGTTCCAAAAATCAGTTCTTATAGGCTATAATAGGCGGTAAAACTGTATACCAACTTTACATCTCTTGTGTGAGTGCTGTCCACTTATGCCTAAACGAAATACTCATCTGGTGAAACACCTGTTAAACCCAGATGAAGTAAAATCCATTCCTGCCAAGAATATTGTGTACCTAGTTTATTATAGCTGCAGGTCTTGGCAGTGAAATTTAATTCACGTGGCGATCACAATAGATCTAGTCTGGTCGCAGTGATACAAGCTATGGAAAGACATGAAACAGCCACTGAGCCCCAAATAATAATAATAATAATAATAAGCCTCTCAAAATCCAACCTTACGTCCGAGCTGACCATCTAGCTCACGTGAGAGGCGGACACGTGTACAATGGAAACTTACACGGCCAACAAGGTCCTGGTAAACCCACTAATCATGGAGACACGAAATAGAGTACGTATAGGACCGCTACCCGAGGGTGATCGTCGGGGCACACCTGGGGCCGACGCTGGGTGTCACAGCATGCGAACCGTCGGCGGTAGGGAACTGAGCAGGCGGGTTTCCACCGACAAAAATGCTACAGCCGAAAATAGCAATACATCATATAGAACAGCAACCCCAGCCGAGGATGTTTCGCAGGCAGCATCTGCTAACCAACCTGCGACCACCAAAGCTGGCAAAATAAGAGAACGCATGAAATGGGATAACGAAATAAATACATTCATTATGCGCTCTTACTATTACATCACAAAGTTAGAAACTGATAAAACCATGTATTGCACCCGACTATACGACAAATTTAAATTAAAATACCCACATTTAGATGTCACCGCTCAACGTGTGGCCGATCAACGAAGAGCTATTATCAGGAATAAATTTTTATCCGAGTCCCAACTTATCGCATTAAAAGATGAAGTAAGTTTACAGTTAGAAAATGAACAACACATAGACAGACCAACACCATATGACAACAACACACCCAATACCATAGTCCCTCAAGTACTAACACAAGATATATCCACGCAAAATAATATAATACCATTGACCATATCACAACATGTTTCTACACAAACAGATTCAACACCCATATTATCTAGAAGTGAAGACCCAACTGACAGTATATCGATTAATGACGCGTTAAATGAAGGTATTGTACAAGAATTAATAGAAAAATTAGAAACAGCATTAACAGAATTCATGGGTACTGATCCCACTACAAGACCTAAATTACCGAAATTAAAAGAAAGTAAAAAGTTATATAAATTTATTGATGCATTTAATAAAAATATACTGGATAGGTTTTTTAATATTGACAGTAACATAGTAGATATACACACCTTAGTTTATTGTAGTGCTTTAGTTATATGTAGGAAAATGGGATACAAGATAGAAACAGAAAACACCAACAATCAACCAATAGCTTACAAACCCAATCCTGTCCCTTCATGGCAGAGAAGACTTGAGAATGATATAAAAAAACTAAGAGTAGATATAGGAAGACTGACTCAATATGTAAATAATAACAGATCAAAAAAAATTATTAAAGAAGTTGAAAACATTTTCGAAAAATATAAACTACATTCTTCTCACGAAAAAAATAACAAACGTCCTGAAGAATATTTAGATACTCTGAAACAAAAATTGGCTCTTAAGGCACACAGACTAGCACGATATAATAAAGCATTAAAGAGAAAAGAAGATAATAAACTTTTTTATAATAATGAGAAAGGATTCTATAGAAAATTAAATGAAAACAACAATAGTGATAGTAATTGCAACATAGAAATACCGACAAAAGAATCATTAACAGAATATTGGTCTGAAATATGGAAAAAGGATGAAGACCACAACGAACAAGCAGAATGGATAAAAATAGAGGAAGATAAAATGGAGACAATAGATGAGATGGAGTTTCTAGGAATCACAGAAGATGATATTAATGTTGTTACCAGAAGAATGAAAAACTGGAAAGCTCCAGGATGTGACGGAATTCATAGTTTCTGGTATAAAAAATTCTACACTCTACATAAAATTCTCGCCAAAGTAGTTACTGATGTAGTTCTAGGGACGGAATGTTTTCCAACATTCTTAACACTAGGCATTACCTTTATGCTGGCAAAAACTCAAAATACTGCTGAACCGTCCCAATATAGACCAATAACATGTTTGCCAACAATGTATAAAATGATTACTTCATGTATTTCAAATAAAATTAACAGTCATATTGAAACCCACAATATTTTAGCCGAAGAACAAAAGGGATGCAGACAAAACCATAAAGGATGCAAAGAACAATTAATAATTGACTCTGCTATACTCAAACATGCTAGTACACACAAAAGAAATTTACATATTACTTATATAGATTATAAAAAGGCCTTTGACAGCGTACCACATTCTTGGTTGACCCATGTGCTAAAAATATATAAAATTAATCCGACCATCATAAACTTTCTGGAAGGTGTTATGACAAACTGGAAGACACGATTATATTTATCCACCAAAAACCATAAAGTCGTCACAGACGAAATTCAGATTGGAAATGGCATTTTTCAGGGAGATTCTTTGAGTCCTCTATGGTTTTGCTTAGCTTTAAACCCGCTTTCGAATTTACTCGTAAATTCTAAGAAAGGTTATAGATTAACAACATTGTCACCGATATCGCACCTTATGTACATGGATGATATAAAGCTATTTGGGAAATCTGATAAGGAGATGAAGGAACTAGTAGAATTAACATCAAATTTTAGCAAAGATATAAAAATGACATTTGGAATAGATAAATGTAAAACACTACACATTAAAAAAGGCAAAGTTACAGAAGGCAATTATAATTTAGGAGAAAATATTAGCATTACATCAATGAACAATGAGGATACATATAAATACCTAGGGATACAGCAGTCTAAAAATATTAACCACAAAAAAATAAAAACTCAAATTTCAACAGAATACTATAGAAGAGTAAATTTAATATGCAAACAACAACTTTATTCAAAAAATCTATTCAAAGCCATCAATACCTTTGCTATTCCGGTATTGACATACACATTTGGAGTTATAAAATGGACGGTTACAGATCTAAACATACTTGAAATAAAAACTAGAACCACACTTACTAAATATAAATACTTACACCCTAAATCAGCCATCGAAAGAATATCAGTAAGAAGAGAGAAGGGGGGCAGAGGATTGATAGATATAAAGAACTTATGGTACGAACAAATACATAAACTGAGAGATTTTTTTTATATGAAAGCTAATAGTAGTCCTATACATTCTGCGTTAATTGAATCAGACTTAAATTATACACCTTTGAATCTGAAGGAAAGAAATAGGACACAGAAAACAGTAGAAGAAAGAGAGAAAGAAAAGATCGAAGCATGGAGACGGAAAGAGTTACATGGAAGACATATACATGATTTAGAACAACCGCACGTAGATCTAATAGCGTCAAATAGGTGGCTGAAGATGGGAGCATTATTTCCTGAAACAGAAGGTTTTATGATCGCAATACAGGATCAGGTCATAAACACCAAAAACTATAAGAAACATATCCTAAAAGACCCTAATTCTCAGAATGACAAGTGCAGAAAATGCCAAAGACAGCCAGAAACGATTCAACATATAACAGGTGCATGTCCAAATTTAGCCCAAACAGATTATACCCACCGGCATAACCAAATAGCGAGTTATATACACCAAAAACTAGCACTTAAATACAATTTAATTCTAGAAAAACCTGCACCATATTACCAATACACACCAAAGCCTGTACTAGATAACAACGACTATAAAATGTACTTTGACAGAGCCATCTTAACAGATAAAACTATTCACTACAATAGACCTGATATAGTTTTATTAAAAAAATCGGAAAAAATAGCATACCTCATCGATATTGCAGTACCTAACACACACAACATCCAAAAAACCATAACGGAAAAAATACATAAATATACAGATTTAAAAGATGAAATCCTAAGAATTTGGGATTTAGATAAAGTTTTTATTGTCCCATGTGTACTCTCAACTACTGGTGTAATACCGAAACAATTAAAACAGTCGCTTCATACATTAGATCTTCCTATTAATTCTTTTATCACCATACAAAAAGCCGCTATCTTAAACACATGTCGTATAGTGCGAAAGTTTTTGCAAGAATAACTATTACCTACTAAAATTATCCCGGAAATTCACTTGGTCCTAGACCCGTGAATTTTCGCAGAAATACCAAAATTGTTAAAATTTTGAGAAAATCTAAAAAAAACTAAAAATAATAATAATACCAACTTTTGATTTAATCTAGTAAAATCCTCCCTTTAAAACACAATTCTCCCTTTTTGCCACGTTAGGCGTCGGCGACCGGTGTAGAGTCATTTGTTAACGTTCATAAGTGCCTTATCAGGGCCTAAATTGAATAAATAATTTTTGAATTTGAATTTGATTTTCGAAAAACCCAAAAAATCGTATTCCTTTTCTATCCAAAGTATCCATACGAAATTAAAGATCGACTAAACTATTAGGGGTAGTTTTGCATAGGTAAGTATAAGTTATCTATAATTAATGTAATTCAAAATGGTGGGGATATAGATTAGAATAATTCAATATTAAAATCAGCTTCATTCTCACAAGCAATCAAAATATCGCAGCTTTTATTACCTACAAAAATTGTTCAACAATAGAAAACGCCGCGAGCGTATTGTCAGCGAATTCATGAGGCCCAACTCGCAACAGATGTGATTTACGCCCAATACTTACTCAATGCGATATTGCGATATTCTCAAGTCGCTCGCTACATTGTCGCAGTTCGTACGCACCCGCGAGATTTGACGCAGTAAATCTTTACCGCAAGTTGCGCGACAAAAATATCATTATGTAAATTTACATAGAAATAAAAACGGTTCTGCCTCTGCGCTGCGGGGTGAACGGATTTTTCTGTGTGCACTCTATGGGGACTTAGGGTTGGCACGAATTAACTTTAACGAAAGATTTGCTGTTATTATCTCTTATAAATAATTCATAAATAGGACCATACAATTTTTGAAAATCATAACTATATTGAAGTTCAGAAAGCACTTAAAAGTTATAGTATATGTTTAGAAAAATATATAACAAAAATCAATTGAATAAAACTACAAGTTTCGTAAAAAAAAAAAATTTCGCTGGCATATTATTGATAAAGTTTCGACAATATTGAATAAAATGCTTCAATCGCGATGTTTCTGCTGTTTTCCGTTGAGGAATTCCATCATATCTTTAATTTCTATTATCACAATAAAAATTTTATGGGACCATACCTCGGGATCTACCTTGACATATCACAGCTGAAACGATGTAAATCGCATAAGCCGTTTCGGAGTAAACAAAGAACTTTCTCCTTTTTTGAAGTCGGTTAAAAACGCATTTTGAATCGTAAGACATCACAAACGACGAAGTTAAATCCATAAGCAGCTCAATTACCACTCAAAACATTTCTGAAAAGCTTGCTCACTGAAAATCTGTTATGCACAATGCGAAACAGCGCTTTCCGCTGCTAATCCAATTTACACGTCCAGAGCTTAACTTTCCGTGAAGTGTTTTCATCGCTTTAAAGCGCATAGTTGAAATATGACAGTAAGACAAGGAGCGTGATTCGGTGCAGTCACGGTACATGTAATAAGCTGAAATGCTATTGTTTAAATCGTGGTTACAATGCAATGGTGTGTCTGAGGGGCCGTGAATCCGACAACCTGCTTAATTTAGTATTGTGATAGAAATTGTTGCTATTGCTTTTGACCATGATTTCAACAATCAATTTCGGTTCAAATAATTGTTTATATCAAAATAAATTCAGGCTGCATAAATGTTATTAAAATAATAAACTTAATTGTCAAAATAAAACAGTGAGTGTAGAATTTTATGGCTTAACAATGACCTCAAAACAGTGAGTGTAGAATTGTATGGCTTAACAATGAACTAGTTTAAATATTACAAGCTGTCAATTACGACTAACGTTTCATACTGAACATTAAAAATTATCTTAATTCTACGATAAGCAGATGATGTTTTAAGATATGATGATGCTTTTTCGTGTTCCATTCAATGTATATAAGCTACAAAAGAATAAATGCATAGTCAGTCATTTGTAAAGTAAAGATTGCAGTATTTCCAAAGAAAACTCTTCTAGAATTCCATTTAGCTATCAAAATCGCCATCTCATCCAATCCAATCACAAATAGCGATCACAGTATTATACATGACACGTAATTGTTCACTAACATAAAACAGACTAGACCGCCCCAGTTAATCCTACTGGAGTCGGCACCACAATCTGACAGAAGGCAGAGTTCGCGAGTGTATGTACTCACGGTTCTACCGTTTATTCCAATCCCACTGTGATCTTTGAATGTGAACTTTATTGCTAGTATGGTACGGGTTGAATTACATTGTGATGTTTAAAAATAATAATTGAATTGTTTTTATTGCCAAAAAGTACAAATGTAATATTTCAGATATCAATGTATCGAACAGTGTATTGAACTCATTTTATAAAGTAGACAGACGAACAAATAAAATTGAGATATAGAAATGATAATTATAGACAGATGGATAGATTAAACTGCTCCAAAGTTCAGTTTATGTTTACATTGTCGTAGAAATCTCATTTTAGTATATGAAAGTCAAAAACTAGTAAGTTACTACCGGTTCAAAAGTCACGACTTCGAAAAAAAAATTATAATTTTTTTAAATTAAAAAGTTTGTTTATTGGTATCACGAATAATAATTAATCTCCAAAGAATTAGGGTAAGGGGTAAAATAATGATATTCAAAGAGGCGATTCAGAATCGTAAACATAGCAACACCTGTTTTGTTTTTTTATTAGGTGTTAAAGAAAACTAAGGTTCTGAATTAGAAATTAGAATTAATTTCAGTTTCATTGTAGAAATAAAATTACAGAAATAATAAGTATTGCTGAAATATAAAAATCATAAGTTTTTTTTTGCCATTAGGAACTAAATTCACACGTAAAATACATCATTCACATGTCATATTGTATGATTAAAGCATCGTACTTTATATATTAGGTAGCAAACAAACAAGCTCGCCTGATGGTAAGCAGTTACCGTAGCCTATGGACGCTTGCAACACAAGGGGTATCTTCGGGTGTGTCCGTGGTCCAAGCTACCCTTTTCGCAACTAACGCGACAATAACGAGCCCATTTAACATAAAAAAATGTTTGATTCTCGATACATTCTCGAAGGCAGCTCGCACAAGACCAACGCACAATCACTCAATAGTAACACAAGATCGGTAATCGCAAGTCGCAACCCTATCACGGATTGGGGTTGCAGTAGAATATGGTTTTTCTCATTTCCTCGCGCGCTCTGAATTCCTCTCGTACATTTATTTTATTCGTATTTGTATTCCTTTCCTGTAACGGTATGTATGTGTTTTTTACTGGCTTTTTCTGTTCGAAGTTCGAACGGTGACCTAATTTAGCGTTTTATGAAAAAAAAAAGGTTATCTATAGGCGTTTAGATTAGGCCAAGTTGCGTTGTGCGTATTACATTGAGTTAAATATAATAAAATGCTTTGTCATCTGTTTCTTCTAATGCCAAATGTAGGAATTGTTTTTTCTATTAGCAATTAACACTATGCCAGTGTTAATTATAGCACTGGTTTCTGTTTCTTCTTTTCAAATCAAAACTATTTATTTTTCTTTTTAACCATCTTCAAAAAAAAAGGAGGTTTTTAATTCGGTTTTATATGTTTTTTACCTCAGAACGCCATCATTTATTAAACGATTTGGAAAATTCTCTTTTTGTTTGGAAGGGCATACTTTCCGTTTGGTAGGTTTAAGTTTTTCTTAAAAAAAAAAACAATAATTAAATTACTTCTGGCAGTTTAAAAAGTTATTATCCAATTTTAGTAGCTTCGAACGTCTTCGAACTTCAAAAAGATTAATTCACAAGCAACCAAAAATAAAATAATTACAATATCTTATTTTTAACCTTAAAACCCCGTTTATTAAATACAAAATACCATAACTTATACAGGCTGGGAGTGAGTGTAAATCACACACGCGTGCCGACTGCTAAATCTGTCCTAAATAAAAAAGACGCACCGGGTAACACCGTAACTCTGGCACTACACCGTAAAACACGTGGAAATTCTTCTTTACGGGCGTAACAAGCTGGTGCAAAGGCAAGCCCTATTGCAGAGATTACTATACGTATTTTATAAATGTCAAAGCTCGAAAGTTCGTAAGGAAGGAGATTGTAACATATAAATTATCACCCTTTTTGACGGCGATATGGGGTGTGAGTTTATTCGCACGTTAAAGTAGGGATCGAATTTTATTTTTTTGGCCGTGGGTGAAAAATCATGGAGTATTTTATAATGTTAATTTTAAAGCTGTTTGACGAAGCAGTATGACGCACTAATAAAGGTCAAAGACACACTGTTTTGGACAAACTGACTATATTGTCAAAGTATTTGTTAAAGTAAAATAATAAAACGATAAAAAAAATGCAAAGTAAAACAGATAACTCATACTATAATAGCATAAGTAATTATCGTAATATATGGGGTGGATAGGGTACGATAATACGACATTAAATGAAACCACGTAAAGTGAGTACTTTACGTGGTTTCATTTAATGTCGTTGATTTCAGTTGATCGTATACATGAGTATGTATACGATCAACTTTTACTATGGCACCAACTTCGAAATCGCAAAAGAAAATTACAGCTTTTCATAAATTTTTGCCGAAGAGACATCTACCTTTTGTATGAAAAGCAGTTTTTTTTTTCGATTTTGAAGTTGGTCCCATAGTAAAAGTTGATCGTGTACATGAGTACTTAACGTGGTTTCATTTAATGTCGTATTGTCGTATCCACCCCGTATACCTATTTAGTTAAACATAATATAATACATGGTTAATAAACCAGTAGGTAGTATAATTATTAGTTTCTTAAACTCTGGGAATTGAACGCACGACCTGTAGCGTAGCGTCACAGTCTATGGTAGCGTAGTAGTCAGGGTGAAAGCTCATAATCGTTCACAATTAAGCCGAAGTACACAAATCACCCGAAGTAAAGTCCTTTTGTGTGCACTAATAGAGGTACAATACATAAATGGCCGGTACCCTTTAGTGAAACTTTTCCATCATCCAGATACAAATATAAACATCATACTCCACTCCATGCAATGTTTAGGGTGGAATCCCTCTTCCATGAAGTGGAGTTAAGTTGTGCACTTAGAGCGATAGGTTTGAAAAGACTAATTTATTTATTTAGATCACCAACAAGACACACTAATACATAAAAAATAGAAGTGCAAAAAATATATCATAAAATGTGCACTAATAAAAAAGGACAAACAATAGAACCAAAAAATATTGAAAAAAACTGGCCAAGTGCTAGTCGGATTCGCAAACGGAGGGTTCTGTACAATATTAACTAAATCATTGTCCTATGAAAACAAAATACCAAAAAAAATAAGTTTGTTGTATGGGCGCTAGGCATGGAAATTATTGCTACTTTAAAGGAATTCTCATTTGATGATATTATTATTTTTTATAGCATGATTTCACTTGCGATATATGATTTGCAATGATTTGTAACCTACGTCATCGATGCTGATCGACGGTATTTTTCACAAAATCATGTGCGAGTATCGCACGCAAGTGTCAAATTATCACTGATGCAAATTATATATACTTTCGTAGCAAAAAATTATTTTTCTATCCTGCTACATAACATGTTAAAGAAGTTAACACTTTATGTCACTTGATTTAAGGTCTATTTTTTGAATACTCTTAAAAGCTAATCAATGATAATTTTTTTTTTTTTAATTTGTTCATGACCATGGATACAGAGTCCTTCAGTCGCATACATTTTATTTATATTCTTAAATATTCTTTATAACATGTAACAGGCTATGTCATGGACGGTAACAGATGTGACATATGAAAACAGAATCATATTCTTTATCACCTGCTACTTGTGATTTATGCCATGCCTAATGGGCGCCCCCTTTAATTTTTAATTTTATTTCATTTGTTGTTATAGCGGCAATACATTTTACCTATTTCATCATCATCAGCCTATAATCTCCCACTGCTGAGCACAGGCCTCCTCTCACAAATCAGGGTGAAAGGGAATAGCCAGATACTCCACCACGCGTACCCACTCAGCGGATCAGCGGAGGTAGGCTAGTGGTCAACCTACTGTTGGAGTTTTCAAGTCGCCTAGAAGGCCTCCAACTAGCTTAACGACTATCACAATTAAGTGATAACCGGGACCAACGGCTTTACGTGCCTTCCGAAACACGGAAACGCTCGATTTGAAATACCACTAGGCGGTCACTCAACCAGGTACCGACCACGACGGTGGTAGCTTAACTTGCCGATACTTATCATGCTACACCACGAGCACAAGTTTGCATATTGCTTAATAGACATGCATATAAAGTAGTCCCTTATCTCTTATCACTTAGACCATCAATCCAAGGTTGGAAAAAAGCCGGATTTGTGGACAAAAGGAGCAACTCCCACACGCAACAATGCTATGATCTCTCTAATGAAGAGTTTTGTACACAAAGGGATGGGCCCAACTCTTTTATTAATACCTCATGTTATGGGCCTGTCAGTTATCCCTTTCCACACGTGAAGAATGGTTATGGCTTTTAAGCCGTTGTATTTATGGACTATAATTGCTTGTTTCTTTATACTGTCTTCGTCTAATCATGATGGGCTCTTTCCCCTGATTTATATTTATCACTTTACTAGATTTACAGGCTCATATAGGTTTTCAGAGGTATTCCGCTTCAATATTCTACAAAGTCGATGTTGGATACGACGTATCAAAGCGTACGAGCCGAGCTCGATGCTATATCTCCGGGTTTTGGGTACACATCCAGTTTTTGTGATTAATCCATTTGGTGTTAACAAAGTTTAAAAAATATAGGAGGCTGTTATTTGTCTGCTTATAACATTGGCCCTGATTCTGTTGAAACTAATTTTAATCTCACTATGTCTCTTTCTAACAAAGAACATAAGAAAAGGATGTAAGAAATTTAGTCCTGTCAAATTATTCCAATGCTTGTTTTCAATATAAAAGTCGCCATCTACCGCGGTTATGCCTAACAAGCAAAATAAGACGGCAAAGATTAATTTGATAGCTTTAAATATGTTCTATCCTTTTTCAATAATTTTCGTAAGAAAGAGATGAGATGCGACTAAAATTAGTTTAGTGCGATTTACAACAGAATCGGCACCAATGTCGTTCTTTCTTAACATACATAATATTTTAATAAAAATTTGGTGTGTTCGTCTTCAATGCTATCGCGCATCGTTCATCTGAATAAGTGGAAAATTGCACAACCTAATTCCAATGAAAGCTTGGCGTAGTCGTATATAAATGCCAGGAATTGTTTCATCTGACAAAGAAGTATCTAAAAAACGTGGCACGAGGCGGGAAATATTCTACATATAAAATATTTAACTAGGTTACGAAATAGCGTGAGTTACTGCTTCAGTACGCTTGCGGACTAATTTTATTCTTATATATAAAAAAATATTAAACCATCTCATAGTGTTTTTTTCCAAAAAATCCTAAGTGTGTGATGATAGGCATTAAAGCCAACTGGCAACAGAAGGCAACTCTCTCTCAAGTGCAACTATCGAAACTCAGGTAGGTACTTGGCGACAGATTTTCACCTTGGGGGTGGTAAACAGCGGGTACAATATACCCTACCACCGTGCTATGGTTCCCTCACGATATTTTCCTTCACTGAACTCATGCTAAACCTAAGCTATCATCGCTTTAAAGCATTTCAACATTAGATCAGTTCAATGCTGAACACGCTTCCGTTCACAATGAAAGGGAAAAAATCATGTTATTTCAACGCCGCTGTAGTCAGCTGAAAAAGCTCCCCCGAACGCTATTGGATAGTTCTGCTAAAGGCCTTCCTTTATATTTATTGCCATCATTTTACCAAACAATACACGCTTTGCTAACTTAAATTTACTATTGCACAAACCGAAAAAAAGTTTTAAAACAACCACATAGAGTTTAAAGTGGATTGAAACTTGCGTTCAAAAACGGTACAATAAGTTTTTGCATATTTGGCCGCCTGCCACGCAGTGATGCTAGGAAAAAATTCGTCTGCCGCAAATAAAAGGTGTAAGAGAAGTTTGTGTTTAGTAACTTTGTTCTGGTGCATAAAGTCTTTTATGGAATATTATAATATTTACAAAGGGACGTTGAGATTATATAACTTGAGAGCCAGATCGCTTCTAAGTTTTACGCGTGTTGATACATTGTCACTTATGAATTTATGATACTGTAATTGTAGTCAAACACTATTATATTTTATTTACGTTATTGAACACTATTACGATTTCCAAAGTTACTTCCTAAAAATGCCTAAAAACAACGATTTCTTTAAATGGTGCCTTGAGTGCCTTCCGTACTGGAACCAGTCGGTATTGCGCGGGGCGATGGCAAGAGATCGGATGGTATGTCTTTGATCCCTTGGAGTGTCGGCAAGTCGCTGGTGTGGGATGCCACATGTGTCGATACACTCGCGCCATCTCAGTTACCGGCGACTTGTAAAGCTGCAGGGACAGCTGCGCCCAGTGCAGAAAATTCAAAATTAAAAAAAATTGCATTGATTGGACCCAATTATATTTTTATACCTTTTGCGGTCGAGACCTTGGGACCGTGGGGGTCCGAAGCTCGCCGTTTTGCTCGCACCTTGTCTTCATAATTGATCGAGACCTCCGGAGACCAGCGGGCGGGGAGCTTCCGCCAACGCGTTAGCTTGGCTATCCAAAGAGGAAACGCTGCCAGCTTTCTTGAGAACCTTGCCGTTAATCGGAAGCAGCGGCAGGCTTGAGGAAATTTTCTATATATAGATTGTATTTTGTACATATTTTTTGTAAATAATTTATTTAAATTAATTTAAATTTTTCAAAATGCAAAACATAACATTAAAATTTTCCTAAAATATTTTGAAACAACCCCAAAGAGTCACGCAGTCCCATACATCTACGTTATCACCAAATAAAATATGCATCGTCCCCACTTACACCACATCATATAATTTATATCTAACGGGGACAAACCCCAAAAAAGGCGTAATTACAATCCACAACAATAATTCAAATCAGGAACGTTTATACGACCATTTAGCGCCATTAAAGAGTAATGAATTAAAAAACTTACAATGCAACAGTTAAATGTTTTACCAGTATTAATTGTGAATTGTTATTTGAAGTGTAGACGACATCACAACACGCGAACCGTGTTGTGACTCGTCAGCCGTGTCGTCAGTAAAGGCATGTTATTATATCACGTGAAATTGGTTTGTTTTACTATTGCGAGTATTTGTAACACACTGCGTGCTTTAACCTTTTTAAATCTATTATATTGCTAAAATTCAAGTGGTTTGTTTGACACTGTAGCACTTTAGGAGCGGAAAAAAATTGGTAAATCGCATTTTTAAATGATTGGTTAGAAATATCAATTGCTTGTATCTACACTAGCTACGCCAAATCGAAGATGGTGTTAAGAAAAGAGGGAAGTAACTACTATGATCTCAGATTACAGAACAAAAGGCAGATAGAGCGCGCGGAACACGGGAGTGCCTTAAAAGCAAATAGGTACAAATTGAAAAACACATAGCTAGTATTCGCCTTTGATTTAGTATTTGCTTTGTTTAACAAACTTTATTTAACCAAAAACACTTTGTTCTGTAATCTGTGACTATTATGATGTTGAATAAATAATTGAGGTTAAGCACCCCATTTCGAATTACGTACCGATTAGGGTATATACAGGATCGAATGACTACTATTTCGCAATTCAGACTTCACAATAAGGCTGTGAACAAGATATTGAACTATATCATTGAGTTGGTTCAAGTCATACGACCACGGATTATGAAGACAGTGACTATCATATTCAGCAAAATTGTATTTACCGATTCGTATGAAAATTAAATGTCTGAAAGGAGTACAGTAGCTCAAGATTCTTTAAAAAAAATAAGTGACAAAAGAAGCATTTACGATTTAGAAAGAGAGACGTAACTGACAAAACATAATTTTAGCAAAAGCCAGAAGCCACTATACAGCTCAAAAAGATCCTATTCGCCAAATAGTCGATAGATATCTTGCTGTTTCAAAGGATGTTTATGTTCTTACGATACCGTTGATTTCACGGGACGATGGCCACGCTGAAAACAATTCCGGAAAGGTCGTGTCTTGACATTTGATAGAATACCCCTCGGAGCATGTATAAGCCACGTTCTATACTTTGGATGTCATGATTTTATTATTTTTCGGTCGGGGATATGTTTATGTTTGCCGGAACGATGCTCTTTTCAATTGGTTGCTCGAAATATTTTATGAATAAAATATATTTTTAAGGTTACGTTGGATATTTCATTAGAAATCTTTTAAAGGCATTCATGTCTACTCATGCCCTGTTTCAATAAACAAAAACGAATCGTTTTGCTTACCAATGGTAGGTTTTTTTATTGCCAAACTGGGCATATAGATCATTTCGTAAGCTAATTCTACCTGTGATAGCTACTTCCATATGGGAGGGTGTGCTATGCAAAGCTTTGAGGTCTTTGCTTTATTATTAGTAAAGATATAAGAGTCTTAATTTTAATAAATCTTAACCGATAACGGTCCGTAAATTATTGAAACCGGGCAAATGCATACTTTAAGGTTTTAGGTAGGTACTATTGAAGTAAAGGTAAAATAGTGCAGCTATACACAAAAACGTACTAAATAACAAACTAAATAGAGACAGCTCTACCAATACTCATTTCTGCTCCCTTATCAAATCTAACCACCACCCTAAGCCTTATCAATAATAGTCCACATACAACAGACGAGGTACCAGGGAGGCATAATGCGTGGAGGGCTAAACTCAACAGTTATCTAAACAATCCCGTAGAAGAATGTTAATAGTTCCAACGCAATAAAGCATGGGGGTCATGGCACGCGACCACCTCACGCTACTACTGGTATGTGGAGTTGATGTCGTATGCTATGAGACAGTTTTTTATAATGGTTTTGAACACTTATAGTAAAGATTTAGGTCAGGTGTTGTGAAGGAGACTAAAGTTTCTGATGTTGGTGTTCATATGGCTTGCAAAGAATGAACTAAAATATACTCCTTTATTTAATGAAGTCGGCTCACGGTAAAGAATGAAGAATGTAACCAAAGATTTGTTGGCAACTTAGTTTCCTGACTACACATTTATCCGGGGCTAGCAAGGAATATTGAAATTCAAGATGCAAACACCGATTATTGAATACTACAGAATTTTATGATAATTTGTTATGTAATAAAGATAGGCAAATAATTCGACACATAGCTTCGCGTCTGTACCGTCATTTTTCCAATATCCCAAACTAAGAGAATTTTCAATTTTAAGCCTCTCGCGAGACGGGCGTTACGCCGCCGGCATTAAAATAAAATACGCTCTGTGTCGTCAGTCGACACGTAAACGCCATCCATCACTCGCCCGTGTGCAACCCCCTTTAGACACTGCACAGACTAGCGACAAAAAGTAGGTGAATGCAAATTATGTTTTGGAACAGGAAACCGTGCTTTGTTTTTGCTGTTTGTTATATTGCATGTTAACATAATAGAAATTTATTTATCGTAGTACTTTTTATTAGCACTGTTGTTTTAGTCCAAACATGGGATAGCTAGCTGAAAAACAGCGCAGCGTGCATATGCAAATTTCAGGCTGCAATCACTGATCTTACCCTATTATCATATATTTTACTAGCTGCCCGGCGCGACTTCGTTCGCGTGGTGCTACCCTACCCTACCATACCCTATATGAATAATTTTCCCTGTCTTTGCAACATTTTTCACTGATGCTTCGCTCCTATTAGTCGCAGCGTGATTTTATATAGCCTAAAGCCTTCCTCGATAAATGGACTATCCAACACAATAAGATTTTTTCAATTCGAACCAGTAGTTCCTGCGATTAGCGCGTTCAAACAAACAAACTCTTCAGCTTTTAGTATAGATAGATTTTGTTACTTGAATATTCCTGATAATAAATACGTACCTAACAGTACATGAATACATATTTGTTTTCTTGTGGCGGTTAATTACTATTTATCTTATAACTTAAACTCCGAGTATACATTCTAAATCATACAGACTTCATTCCTTTCTTAATTATTATTCTCTTATATTATTCACAATATGTTGTTGTATCATGTTAAATGTAAGCTGCTAATAATTAATTTTCGATATTTTTTAATCACATTAAAATTGCGATTATTTCTTGTCGCAAGTCTGCATAGTCCTTATGTGCCGCAACGGTATTGACGCGGAGAGAATTTTTGAAAAATGTAAAAAGGTCACTGGAGACGTCACGTAGAGTTCATTTATTTCCTGTTCGACTTCTTTCAGTTTGGGCGTTCCTGAAAAGCCTTGCGGGTCATAATAAATGGCTTTTACTTTTCAATTACAGAATACGAAAAAAAAAACAAGTCTTTTAGTCAATCAAAAAGATTAATAACAATTTTACAAATAAAAATAAGGTCCGAGATCATTGGATTTTTGATGGCAAGTATTCGTATGAAATGCCGATACTCTGAACTATGTCAAAAGAAGAAAATTTAATAAAGATCCCTTTAGATCGCAGAAAAAATATTTGGCCCATCAATTTCAAAGAACCTTTTTGAATAAGTGGAATTTGAGAATTATTGGATAGGAACAAGCAGGTTGTTTTTGAACACCCATAAATACTAATTATTACTTGTCCATACTAAAGTTATAAAAATCAAAGTTAATCTGTCTGTCTTGTTATGTTTTCATATATAAACAATCGATAGGTTTAATCATAAAAATTGGTAGCTTGGACTTGTAACCTTTTTATCCCGTGACCGGTATTAGATAAGATTAGGTCAATTATTACTAATAACCTACAAGGGCTAGATCAACCTCAATTCATGCTGCCTCATCAGGGGATTAAAAAGAATAATCGGGTAATATAGCTAAATATAATTCATTTCCCGAATTCTCATAAGATCCTATGTAATTCCAATATTATATAATAGATTCGGACTTGATGAATTGATCTACTGTGAATTCTAATGGTGCGTCCATGCTACGCAAACCGAGCCACGAACGAGCATACAACGAGCACGATGCGAATCGCTTTGTACGTGAAGAAACTGACAAGCTCTCGTTCGAGGCTCGCGAGCCCGTCCACGCTACGCGAATCGTGCTCGCAGTGTTCTCGTTAGAGGCTCGGCTCGTGCTCGGTTCGCCAAGCATGGACGCACCATAAAATTAACTCAACTTGCAGAGTATATTTGCTCGAGTAGATTTTAGATACACAACATTTTTAAAACTGTCAGTAAAATGTGTCCTTCAGTTCACGTTCTCCTTCTCGCAGGACATCAACAACAAAATGCAGTGGGGGCTCGCCACACAGAGAGAGGCGGCGACGGGACGAGGACGGGACGACACTCACAGGGTTCAGTGCAGCCTTGCACCGCGCACCTCCGCCGCCGCCACCAGCGCTGCTCCGGCGGCTTGGTGTCAAGGAACCTACTGGTGTTGGAAAGGTACGTGCATACTTGTAGAGGGTTAGAAGAGTATATTATTATATTATCTCTCTTTCTGTCATTATTGTTTCTGTGTAATCTGTGACATTATCGAACAGCGTTACGGCGCATGGTGATGTAGAAATATTATATAGAGGTGCTCGATATAATAAATGACTGGTTCTTGCGTATTCGAAATCAAAGTCGAATCTGATTACTTAGTTAATAACCTAATTAAAACTTTTGTAAAATAACTTACAAGCAATCGCAACGTTCACACGATCGAACCAATGTTAAAGCAAACACAGCACGCTCGGTAAGCGATTAATATCGCTTTAAAGCGCTGCCATCGTTAAAGGGCAGGCTCATTAGCGCAAGATCATCGCTTGTCTCATTAGACGCTACCAATTAGTGAGGTCCGGCTGGAAGCGGCTCTTAAATCATTGCCTGTCGTGACAAGGGGCCATTAAAGTTTTCGCATTATAGCTGTTTTACTTTTAAGGAGCACTCAATGAGTCTGAGGTGCTCGCAAATTGGAAATGTGTTTTAGTGGCAAAGTGCCTGTGCCTGGTGAGGGTGGAAATGAGAGAATATTGCATTTCCTAAATGATCTTCAAAGGCAAAAGCTATTAATTTCGCTTTAAAATAAACGAATGGAAAGTAAGAAATTCATTTCGATGGAAAACGTTTTCAAGATTAAGAATAAGGTGAAAAGTTCTTACTAATAAACATTGGACACTTCATGGTATATCACCAGCAGGCCAAGTCTGCTAAAATGTCAAACTGACACGATACTATTGCAATTCCATTATCATTGAGCCGATGTGCGCAGTCTACTGATTCATAATGGTGTCATAATAAACGAAAAGAATTTTTGTAAACTGTCAAAACTGACAACTAAAAGATCATTGTGGCACGACTGTAGTTTCAGTGGAAAATCATCGGAGAGCTATTATGGCGCCATTATGACGATATTGTGTTAGTAGACTACCAAAACTGTAAAATGTGTCAATGTTGACACCATTCATAGTTTTTTTTTTTTTTATACAACTTAGTCTGTAAACAAGCATACGGCCCACCTGATGGTAAGCGGTTACCGTAGCCATATGGACGCTTGCAACACAAGAATCATCGCTCACGCGTTACCGACCTTTCCCCCTCCCCTATGAGCTCTGGCGACCTTACTCACGCGCAGGAACACAACTTTACACAACATAAAGTTATTTGGCTGCGGTATTCTGTAAGGTGGAGGTACTCCCCAGTCGAGCTGCTCTTTGAGCGAATAAACACTATAATCTACCTCTCTCAAAATAGTTCATTGGAACGCAATTGTAATAGCAGACTTAGCAAAGACTTAGGCCCCAGTTATGTCAACACGACGATAACAGACGTGTGAGGTTGACCACCTGACTGATCTAATGTGAATGCACCTTTAAACACAGTATCTTCACCAAAATATCTGACGTCTACAAGTACCAATTTTACTCAGCGAATGATAAATAACTTCTGATTAACCAATGTTGCATTTAACTCGCTAATGCTATCGACTGGTCTAAAAGACCGAGCGTACACAGACCGGCACGTACCAGACCGACAGACAGACCGCTCGATGTTCTAACAGAACCTAACGAGGAACACCGTGAGAATATCTACTGAAATACCTTGACAAGATTAAATTGTTTACCTGATGGCATTTATTTGATTATTTTCTAAGATACCTAGTATAAAAATTTAATTAAATACGTGGATAATGCGAGAGAATTTGCTTTTTTTTAGTTTATATTGTTTAGAAATTTGCTTTCTTTATGATATATTAAATGGACGCGTAGACTAGACAGCCCGGAGCGGAATGCTTTCTGTACCCCGGGACGCCGCACGCGCCACACGCATCTGTTGTCCTGTCCCAGGAATGTCACAGTGTAAATTTTACCAAAAAATATTTAAATTGCATAAGATCTTCGTCCTTATAGAAAAGCAGCAAAAAGGTTCAAAATAACATTGTATACCTTACCACCATCGATATTATCGATGTGAGCCGCCGAATGCTGATTTATCTTCTAAATAAATAAATGAATAAGACACATTGTTTCTGCATCTGCGGGGTTATTTTAAAACGGTCGGATTCGGAATCGGGAGCGGATTCGAAAACTTCCGAGATGAGTTTCCGACATGATAAAATAATAATGAAAATGTATATTTGCACATTAAAATACAATCAAAACTGTAAGAACATCAATATTTATTTAACATAGTATGATAATAGTACAATTTAAGTGTTACAAATAATACCTAAACTAAAATAAATATATTCTGCATGATAGGTTAAAGCGCCCATTGCTATTTTAATTTCCGAATCGAATAGTTTGACGTTTCTCGACGGAAATATCAATCCGAATCATCGAAAAGTTTCCGATAGCTTTTAGATGGCGGAATTCTTTCCGAATTTTATTTAATGTTCGTTTTTGACCATTATTTAATATAAACGCATTATTTAAACTTATATAAAGGTTAGTTGGTACTAATAGTGAATAAGAAAGGTCTGCGGTAAAAGTAATAGCTACATACTCAAACTTCGTAGGAACTAAAATATATTGGTCACTACTCAATACCGTTACTCATGTTGGATGCTAGATTCACTACCACTAAAAAATCTACGTAACCATAAAATCTATTGAAAATTATCTATTTGCAAATAAAAGTTAAAATATTTTATTAGACTCAAAAGAAAAAAAGAAAACCAAAAATATTTGTTTTATTATACTCTACATGAATGTACTGAAAAAAAAAAACTACTTTGTCACAGAGGGCTTTTTGGCGGGAACATGCAAAGTGACGTTGCGTTTTCGTTTTATTTTCAAAAAATCATGTATTTTGAGTTTTATTGCGTATTATCTGTGAAGTTTTATCCTGTAAATATCAATCCACGGGCACCAATGAAGGGAAATTAAATGAATTATGTGTATCGTGACTTCAACTTGTCTCAAAAAGTCCGTGAGAAGTTTTAGTTTATTGACCACTATTTTACTAACACATGACGTTTATGGACTGTGACTGACAGTGCGTACTAAATGAAAGTGATTTGTTTTGTGACTAGAACTTCTTAGGTATAACGGGTATAACTCAAATACGATAAGGCTGTATGGCTCAAACCATTGCCTGACTTTTGCTAATATTATAAACAACAATTACTTCGACCTATCAGCCAGTTTTCGAAGTTCGATAAAACTAGAAAACCATTTTTTATGTTTATTAACACAATGTAGACCTAAAATCCAAAATATAGAAAATAACAAGTATCTGTCTTTATGCATTTGATATGAGTGTTTAAATGAGGCCTTTCAACAAAATTTTAGTTTAGGTATACCATTTCCTACCATTATTAAAAACAAACTTTGTAAACGCACTCCAACTTTCCGCGATCGGATCTTTTCGATGAAGGTTTCCGATTCCGCTCCCGATTCCGAATTCGACAGTTTTAAAATAACCCCGCTGAACTCATATACTACAAGCTCGTTAACGGTGGATTACAGGGATTACTTCTTACCTGTTTATTTTATTATTTACGCACACCGCCAATTACCGCGTCCGAGGGTTAATATAATGTGTTTTAATAAGATGCAGGAGTGCAGATGAGGGTGACTTTATTTTTAAATTTATAATCTGCGCGATTTATAAATAAATTATTCGTTATGTTTAAAAAAGTATAAAGCGATTTTCATTTCCATTGTGTATTTGCACATTTTTGCACATACCTACTTTGAGAAAATTTAGGTTCAATGTCTAAGGTAATAAGCTGTGGTAATAAGGTCACAAACGCTTATAAATCTGATATAAATAACTGACATGGAATATACTTTTCTATTACAGAGCTTGCCTTTTCTCTTTTCAGTTAATAAAATTTTAGGCAGTCGGGTTTTTTATTTAATTTATAGTGACTAAGATATAGTCTAGCTACGCCCCGCTGGTTCATCATATCAGCCTAAGGATGTCCACTGCTGAACATAGGCCTCACCCATTAACTTCCACTTGGAACGGTTTTGGGCCGCTTGCATCTAAAGGAGCCCAGCGACTCTGACCAAGTCATCGGTCCACCTGGTGGGAGGTCGTCCCACACGGCGCTTTCCAGTACGCGGTCGCCACTCGAGAACCTTCCTTCCCCATCGGTTATCGGTTCGCCGAGCGATGTGGCCTGCCCATTAGGGTGTCCCGTCCATGTATGAGAAATTTTTTTTTTCGTGCTACACTATCGCAAGGGGTATCGAAATTTGCGTAATTTTACACAGATTACTAAAAACATGGAAAAATTAGAATTGCGTATCACTCAAGATGATACGCAATTCTAATTTTTCTAATGGCTCTACCGGACTTTGTAGTTTTGTATATTTTAGGTTTTTAGTGACCTAAGCCGTATGTCTAAAATAATATAAAAATCAAGTTTAAAAGGTATTTTATTATTGAAATTAACGAAAAAAAGAACAAAAAAAATAAAAAAGAGCCCTATATTAATTATAATCAATGTTAAAACAGAATTTACACTTATTTTTGTATCGAAAATTTGGCATTTGTGCTCGAGATTTCAACCTAATAAAGCCATCTCTAAAAGTAGCTTTATGAGGCTTACGTTACCATTAATACATCTTTCTAATACGATTACGTGTGACAAGGATGGTCCACATTTTCCAAGCTCAAATTTTATGCCATGATTTGAAGGTCCCCCATTAGAAATATGTCGAAGAACCGGTAGTGCTGATTAATTTCGGTGTAATCTCTAGGAGAGAAGTTATTTTTTGGTAGTTCTTTGGTAATCCTCGGCGCTTAGATAAGTGTAGTGGTTTATTTTTCGAAATGCCAGCTGCGGAATGTGGTCTCTATCATCAAACAATATACCCACAAGCAGGGTTTCCAGGCAAAAAGTATTTCTTTTGATATCAGAATTTAACACAATTTAGCTGAGATTTTATTTATTGAGTTTGATTAATCCAGCCGTTTCTTTCATTTCAGCACCGCTTATAACCATTTTCACATGTATATAATTTTAATGAAGTGCATTTAAAAGCAGAAACGTCAAAAAGCTTCTCATATGCCACCAAAAACACTTCAGTTAGTTTTCAAACTATAATTTCGTTTGCTTTTGGGGAATCTTTTCAAATTGAGGTACTTCTAAAAATAGGATTTCAGTAATTGAATAACTCATTCCTCAGTTACGATTGAAATCGAAAAATCCAAAAGTAACTTATTCAGTTTAGGCTCTGATAAGGCACTTATGAATGTTACAGTTGACTCTACCAACGACTTAAACTTAGAAGACTCCGGCAAGAAACTCAGTATAAATAATCACATATATATCTGACTTGGAGGGATCCTTACCATTATACTTCAATTTTAGTTCGTTCTAGACAAACAAAATAAATTTAATGACGTCCCTTATAATTTTTAGCTGCTGATGGTAAGTTATTTGTATGGTCCCAATATAATACAATACAATAGACTCGCTACGCCTAAAAATCATTATTAAATCTGCTGCTAACACTGTAACAATCGCAACTGTACTTTTATAGCATAAAATTTACTTTGGCTACGAAAAAAAACACTCGCGAGTCAAGTCAAGAAAGCCCTCGAAACAAGTTGTAAATTGAGGGATTTTGCAGATTGAAATATATCAATTCGAAGTCACTGGTAAAGAGTTATTGCATGCAAATCAAAACGTCGTGTATGTATTACAATTAAATATAACAAAAAAAAAATATTTTTTGATATTTAGTTTGGTAGCCGAAATTAAAGGATAGCGAAATATTACCATAAAAATGTAAATTTTTCAAAACTTTGAAGATCGGTAGAACCCTAAAGATATAGATTTATAAAAAAAATAAAATTACTTTGGTAATCTACGATCAATTACACAAGTTTCGAGAGGTCTTGCGTTAAGGAAAACCAAAAAAAAATATGTCGGGACACCCTACTGCCCATTGCCACTTCAGCTTACTAACTCTACGAGCTATATCGGTAATTTTTGTTCTCCTACGAATGTCCTCGTTTCGGACCCGCTGGTTCACCGTTGTTTAATTTGGAGAATGTCATAGCGTGATGCTAATAAAATCATGCATAACCTTTCTCAGTTAGCGGGCCATATACGCTAAAAGCATTTTTACATCGGACTGTTCCTGAGATAAGATCGTTCAAACACTCTTTGTTATATTAAAAATAGATTGACAGGACTTAAGTTTAATATAAGAATACATATATGAAGCCAATAAATGTACAAAAAATCATAACCCTTCAAAACAAACTATAAAGACTATGGTGCAATTTTTCTCACATCATACCATAACCGAATCAAATAAGCCTTAGAAATAACAAGCTCCAGCTGTGTTTCATTTCACTCGTTCTTTAATCCACAATAACAAGCGTGCGATAAGGAAAACTTAAATGTTAACCAATGTTTCTTTACGGATAATCTTTTGTAGAACAAACATTTTGATGACCTACAAACTGTGAAACGAAAGTATTTCCTTGTGATGTAGTTAAAGATCTAAGAATGTAGGTATTGTTTTTAGTTATAAGATTTTTTTTTAATAAAGAAAAAATGAAGATGGCTACCGATATCCATATAATATAAAACTTGGAAAATATAAGCTAAAACAATTACTAAAAAAATACTTAACAAAAATGTAACACTTAAAAAATGATATACCTACATATCAGCCTAAGGATGTCCACTGCTCAATATAGACTATATATTGTATGTGCACATGGATCTGTTTTGGGCATCCAGCGAGGCGCCCAGCGATTCAGACCGGGTCGTCGGTCCACCAGGAGGTCGTCCCGCACGGCGCTTTCCAGTACGAGATCGCCACTCGAAAACCTTCCTTCCCCATGGGTTATCGGTACTTCAAGTGACGTGGCCTGCCCATAGTCATCTGAGCTTACTAATTCTACGAACTATATCGGTAGTTTTTGTTCTCCTACTGTCCTCCTCGTTTCGGACCCTGTCACGTTGAGAAATCCCGAGCATAACTCGTTAGTAAGTAAGTAAATAATATCTAAACTAACAAAGTGTTTTTCGTAATTCCATTGATATAGAATATCTTTTAAGAAAGGTGAAGAGCATAGTGTGTATTTGAAAGAAAGAATCTCAAAGAGCAGCTCGACTGGGGAAGTACCTCCACCTTACAGAATACCGCAGCCTAATAACTTTATGTTGTGTAAAGTTGTGTTCCTGCGTGTGAGTAAGGTCGCCAGAGCTCATAGGGGAGGGGGGAAAGGTCGTTAACGCATGAGCGATACTTCGTGTGTTGCAAGTGTGCATATGGCTACGGTAACCGTTTACCATGAGGCGGGCCGTATGCTTGTTAACCGAACTAGTCGAAAAAAAAAAATACATTTCCCTAATACAGAGCGAGCGAAACATAAAAAAAATTACAGTCGGCTACTGTGAAGGCGTAATTTGCAATTCAAGAAGCTAAACTGTGGATGAAATGGAATGTCTGGTACTTCGTAGCGCTCGGTGCAAAAAGTGCCATCGCAGAAGCGCTAGGGTTATTTGATAAGAAATGTGTCCTTTTAATGGGGGTTAACAGGTTTAGTGAGGTAGAAAGGCTATTTTTGGTAATTTAAAATAATATAATTGTGTAACTTATGTATTTTTTTTTAATAAAAAATGTGCAAGAGATTTTTGGGAAGTGAATTGATCTAATAAAGGATGAGGCGCTAAATTTTTCTGTGTTTTTCATGGATTTACAGATTTATCTTCGAACAATATGAAACGATTTTGATGATAATTTTTTGTTATTTTCAGTACCCATGGATCCCACTAATGACAACAACCTATTAAATAAAATAACCTAAGAATCAAACATAACAATCACATTCTCGAGTAGACTAGACATTCATAACAATAACAAAAAAGCATTTATTATTTTCATTCAACAAATTGATTTCGTTATTATTTTGACAGGTAATATTTTTCCAATAAAAATCTTCTGCCCCAAGACCGATAAAGCTATATGTGTTCAAACGTGTCGGAAAATAGCGTTTGGCGTGTCGAAACAATCTCTCGCATTATTAGGGCTTAATGTTATTGCTACGGCTCCCGTGGGCCTTCCTTAGGCCAATTGGACGATATAGATAGATTTATTCTAGATGTGACAAATTTACGGTGCGATCCGTGAATATATCCGTCACTTTCTAACGTCATATAATAAAAAGAGCCGGGACTATCTTAAAACCTGGGTTTTACTAAACTTGGCTTAAACCATCTCATGTAATAAGACATTATGTCACCATGGTCAGTGATGATGTAGCCGAAGGTACACAAAGCTTAAAAGGAACTGGCTGCCAGGAGCATCTTCAGCTTGAACCAAGACAGCCAAGAATTAACTAACGTTTATTTCGCTTAGTGCCTTTTAATGCTACCAACAATATAAAAAGGACAAATAGAAATATCCAAATTACTCAAGTTACCTATTTATGAGTAACTAATCAGATGGGTCACATCTAGCAACACAAGACATTGTTACCTTTCCCCCACTATTCTTTTGTCAATTTGTATCGGCCAATGAGATCGACGGCCGCTGCCCGCGGGATTAAACTCCTTATTGATTATTGGACCCTTTTTTATAAGATTCGGTCCAAGTTAAGAGACTAAGCGATATATAGAATTTTTGTTCCTGATTCGATAAAAAACAATGGCTTTAAAAAAAAACATTCAATCCTAAGGAAAGGAATCCGAAAGGAAATTCTGGAAAAACGATCAAGTGAGGAAATGGAATTTTCTAGAATACCTTTATAATAATATAAGCAATAATTTGCAAAGTTGACGTGGATGTCTGTTACTCAAATAAGTTGTAATGGAAACGGGTTTGGATAAAATTTGATACATATTGTATCATATTGCCTGGTGTTGCAAGCGTCCATAGGCTACGGTAACTGCTTACCATCAGGCGGGCCGTATGCTTGTTTGCCACCTCAGTGGTATAAAAAAAAACGTATAGAGATTATGCCCTGGAATATAACACGAACATTGACGGGACAGTTGGCGCAGTTGGTTAAGACGTGGAGTCTTAACCTATAGCGCCGCAGGTTGTGGGTTCGATTCCCACACAGGACATGCATTTGTGTGCATGAACATGTCTGTATGTCCTGAGTCTGGGTGTAATTATGTATATTATGTATTTACAAACAAAAAGTAGTATATGTATTATATCAGTTATCTGGTTTCCATAGTACAAGCACTGCTTAGTTTAGGATCAGATGACCGTGTGTGAGGAATGTCCCAGGATAACATCCCCTGGGTATGTAGGTTAAAATGCGAGGCAGAGGCTAGTTTAAATTCATTAGTAAAATTAATATATTGTTTTTGCACTTTACGTTTTAATATAGAACACACACAGTTCTATTTTACGTCAGTGGTCAATAATTAAATTTCTTTTCCATACTTCGCTTATGACTTAGCCCACACCAGCTGGGCATCCCTCAAGTATAGATGATTTATATATAGAGTAGACAGTAGAGGGTCCGTTATTGATACAACTACAAACCTACTTTTTTCTTTGATGTTTTCGTGATGCAAGGAAAACATCAATATCGGCATTATTTTGTTATTCCAAGCGATTTGGTTTATCAAAAATATTGATTTTGGATTCAGCATCCTTAATTTTACCTTTAATTTTATTAATAAGATATTACAGGAACGTAAATAAATACCAGATAAAGAAACTCGTAGTCCTGTAGTTCATATTTATAATGCAACTGAAGACGACTTAATAATTTGACTCAAAGAAAGAAAGATACTTTAATTAGATAAAGCATAATTGGACTGTTTTACAAAAAACTTAAACCGACTTCAAAGTACACTAAGAAGTAATCAAATCCTGATCTGATGACAATGGGACCAAATCCAAATGTATAATATTTTCCAAATCGGTTGATAAATGACGGAGTTATGAGGTACAAACATAAACAAAAAAAAACAACCCATTTGAGAACTTCCTCCTTTTTTTGAAGTCGGTTAAAAACAGTACGATACCACAGTATTATCATTGGTAAAATTGTGATTACTTGACATTCATTTGGTTATGATAACAATTACTAACATAAGCAAATATTATATTCAAAACAATACACAGTAAAACTTTGCGACATTATACTAAGTTTGATCTAAATGACCTCCGCTCAGCATGTACTACAGCGCTAAAAGAATGGATCAAATCCTTGAATTTTATTACAAGTTTAGTGGGTGCTTCCCGAGTAGTTTTGTTATTAACAGCAGCGTAACACAAATGTAACAGACCGGACAAAATGGAGTTCCGCAAAATTTATTCCAACTAACGGCACCACAACTAAAACTGTGAGAGGTTTTACCGAATATAAAGCAATCTCATAATTAAGTTAAAACTCAATATGGAGCCAGAGTTTAGGTAAGCCAGCTTTTTATCGAGTTAGGTTCAAAAATACAACGCAATATTGCGATTTTCACTGCTTCATTTTTACTGAATATTTTTGTTCCACGATATTTGAAACATAATTCCGGGGTAAAAAAATATTTTTGTATAAAATTCATATAGTATTTAACTACGAGCTCGTTCCCCTATATATCAGGGCTATATCTGCGAAGTGATCGCGAAACTTTTGAAAGTTTTGCAGATTAGTGACAACTTACTATCGCATTTATTAATCTAGCTCTCCTCCGCGGATTCACCCGCGTTCCCAGGATAAAAAGTAAGACTTTCTCCATACCTAAACTGTATGTGCGTGCCCATCGCGATCGGATAGACACACTGACAGAGCTACTTTCGGATTAATAATACAATTATTAATCTTCTCTTCTTTATACTATCGTTATTTCCTTTTAAACTACGAAAGCATCAAATCTCTAAAAGAAAGTAACGTCTGAAACAATTTGTCGTATGTTCTCACAAACGGCTGGAGGTAACTTGCATTTTTATCCAATTATACAAGCCTTTGTGTGCACTGTTCTGGGAAATAAACTCCCGACCATAATTAGAGAAATGGAAATAACTTCACAAACACCAGCCTATTTAAATTTATTATTCTTGTTCATTGTACAATTCCTTTCATAATTATACTTCATTAATTAAACGCACGTAATAGCATGAAAATAATGTAGAATGAATAGATGGAACTCGTATACGTTTTGAGTTGGTTTATTAATATAAAATCTATCTTTATCTATATCTGATATCTCTCTAATATCTGAATCTGCAGCAATCCAACATACTCAATCAAAACTTGCATCAAAATCCAATTGAGAAAAAGTTGCCAAGAACTATTCCAATGTTTCGAACATATCCAGTAACTTTTTAATTGCCTGCTTATATAGATGCACAATTGCACATAACTGCGCAAAAAAAACTAAATTTACAAGCCTAAAGCTATTAAATCACCGAATAAACATGATATAAGGCTAATAGACCTTTTAAACTTCGACGTAAATGGTAGTTTTTTGCGAATTATCCCCAGTGCTTGGCCCATCGCCAACGCGAACTGCGGTGCTCGTAATACGATGGTACCTTCGAGTATATTTGATTTGCAATATTCATTCTAGTTTCAGGGGATAAAAATGGTATTCTATTCTCACATATGAGGCCATGTATTGAATTTTTGATGGCGTGCTTGCAGAGCGCGAGTTTGTTCTTCGTATCATTTTGAGAATCTTGGGGTATTATGTGGTTCGCTGCAGAAACGATGCTGCTAACAGCACAATATGTTTGAGCTTAGATATAATCTCACGTTATTATAAACAAATGTGATACTGTAGGTGCTGAAGAAATTTCTTCGACTTAAACGGCTTAAACGGCTCAACGTTTGGATTTTAGAATTCTTAATCAACCATATCCAGTTCAGTTATCAGCTGAACTATTCATAATGCGGTTTACAGTTGAAATCATTTCATATTTGTGAGTATATTTTGGCGGTTTAGCTGACTTATATTGTGGTGTAAGGCATTTATCGGCCCTTAAGTCGACTATTTGGGAAGGAGACGGAAGACTGCATTATTGCTCGCTTTCAAATTTTAATCTGAAAGGTCGACTTTACGGTCGAGAACTATCAATTGTACAGAGGTGTTTATTCCACATGTAAACTTCACAGTATTACATTGTATTATTACATTAATAGTTTTAACAAGACAATACGCAGTAGACTAAGTCATGCTATTACTACTCAGACTGGCTAAATGTAAACAATGGGCCGCGACCTCACCCGGGTAGCCCGGGGTACTTTGTCACGAGCGTTTTAGTCGATCGTTTTACGTCTGCTAGTTTTTGTACGCCTTTTTAGCATTTCAACATTCGATATTGTTATCGAGCTTTGGATTGCGTTTCTGAGTTCGTGTAAAACTAGTGGGCTTGTTTGTACTTGTTTATCGCATTCAAATTGAGAGATTGTTTGGACTTGGTTTACTGCAAGTACTTTGTTTCTCTTGATGTATTCTATGCGCCTAATAAATGGTATTCTTTTTAAACAAGCAGCAAGCTTTTGAGTTTTATCAACTTATTTATACTAGATTTATTGATTCCTTCTTCTATTTATTATTTATTTGTAGGTTCATTTCGCAGTTCTATCTGACATTACGAGATTATTATCTATTATGAAATTGTAGCCCCTTATTATTCAAAATTCAAAATAATCAAAATTCAAAATCATTTATTCAAATAGACCTTCGCAGGCACTTATGAAAAGTCTGACTCTAATACAGGTTCGGAAGGTTGCATTTGCTGAGCTGGCAATAAACTCAGCAATTACTCTTTTCAAAACAAGCTTAGATTCATTACACAATACTTACATTCTAATCGCACTGACAACAATTGCGTGCAATATTATGATAATCTCCTGCTAAAAAGTATCCTCCTTCTTGTGCTTATCTCTTCTGTTCTTGGTTCATGTTTTCTGCATTAATCGCTTCCTTAGAACCTCCTGAACCAAAGCCCATTTTCATTATAACTAAACAAATTTGAATTTCTAAATTAAACAAAAACAATTATACTGTTGGCTCACTAATCAACGCGGCAGAAACATTTAATCAATTCTCTTTGTAACACACATACTGTGTACAATAGTTGGAATTAATTAGTTGGCGGTTACCTGGGCGGGTCCACGCCACAAAACACTGTATTAAACTAGTATAATGCGCCAAATTATGTTATCTATTAGTTAGTGAATACTGTGTAAAAGTTAATTAATTCTAATAAAAAATATGAAATCATGTATATTTTGCTATCTGTTATAGGTAATGTGCTTTTGTTGATAAAATGTCATTCAGACGATCTCAAAAGTAATTTGAATCTCTGAACCTGAATATGATAGCGTGATAGCTCCATCATCATTTTCATCATAATGGCAGATAGGATGAAATCAAACTCACCGCACTGTTCCAATGCCTAAAAGTAGACTAAGAGCCATACTCGTCTAAGAACCCACCTCAAAGAACTATCACACAATCACAATCATATCACAATCATTCCCGGTATGAAATATATCCTATATATTCCAGAAATTTATATATCGGCGTGAGACAAACTTTCGCACTTTGAACCTAGTAGAATTTGTTCATTGAACCATTAAAAACACAATGAATTGTTTTTTAAAAGCCTCTAAATGAAGAGACGCAAGGTCGGCAGGCAGCGGACGAGCCGTTAATCAATTACCCCGCTTGTTTTCACTCAAATTATCGGCCTTTCCTTCCCTTTTGTCAAATTGGGGCTATGAGGCGGGCTATTTATTTCGAATTTACAATATCTTTTTTTTACTAAAATTGATTGAGCACAATCCCAACGCATTGTTATTGACGATATGGCTGAATGTAGTATGCAGACAAACATAGAAGGGAACTGGCTAATAAAGCCACAGAGGATTCAAGGGAACAGAGTACAAGCTTCTAAGGAACGTTAAAAAATTATACCTATTTTGGTAGGGTTAGCACAGGAGTAGAATAACATTAAATGAATATATAAAAATGTATACCTATCAGCTTTTTCGTGATGATAGAATATTGCTATTCACATATTACAGATTATTAGGAAAGGTACCTTTTATATGAAACTACCTATTATATGCAAGATACTAATAGAAAACTTATTCATTATATTATTGTTCATAGACTCAGTAAAGTAAACCATATTTACACATTTGAATATTAAAATTCTATTATTAAAATCTAAACGTAAACAAACACGATGCGCGAGTGCCCTGAGTTTTGAGCACAGGCCGAGCCAGTTTAAACCGGTTTCCCCTCGTACGTGACGAGCCGCCTGTGCTTTCGCACACACGCGCCTCAAGCTTGTAGTTGTGTACCTACCGCAGCGCGTTTGTATGAAGCTTGGTCTCTGTTCCCTTCAATCCTCTGTGATAAAGCTGTTGGAATGCACTAGTAGATATTCGGCAACAAATGTTCAATGTAATTTTAGTAGCTAGTCAACTGAGTGAGATTTTTACCCATGACTTTTATCTCATAAAACATCTTAGTCACACGCTCTTTCTTTCGACACTATCTGCATACGTTAGTATATATTTTACTAGCTGTCCCCCGCGGTTTCACCCGCGATCCCGGGATGAAAAAGGCTATCTGCATGCCATTTCATGATGATCCGTTGAGGCGTGAAGGCGTAACAAACAAATAAACAAAAAAACTCATTTTTCGCACTTATATTATTAGTTAAGATTTAACGGTATAAAAAGTGTTAACCTCAAAGTTAGGTGAGCGCTGGCTCTCAATTGGATTAGAGCATAGCGTGTATTCCGTATATAAAGCAACATTTGAAAGCAAGTGTTCCTAATAGTTTCATCGACCAGCGAATGATGCCCCTGGTGTTGCAAGCATATAGGCTACAGTATCTATTTACCATCAGGCCAGTCATATAATTACATTTTCTTAACACTGTAATCGCTTATTTGCTGGCCCACACGTTCAATTCAAATGTTCCGGATCACAGGACATCAATTGAACAGCTGAACACTTTCGCTTGGTGTTTTTATTTTAATTACTGATTGATTTTCCCTTGGAACATTTTCCGCTCAATGGAGTCCACTTGGGATTTGATTTAACCCTTTAGAAGTCATTGTAATTTTCATGCGCATATGTTTTTATGGGTCTTATAGTAAAAGGTTAGCTTGACGAACCAACTTATGATGCGTCCATGCTACACGAAGCGATAACGAGCCGAGCCTCGAACGAACAGGATACGTTCGTTGTTCGCGTAGCGTGGACGGACTTGCGAGCGTCGAACTAGCATTCGTCTCGCGCTCCGCCCGATTGTCAGTTTTTTCATTTGCACAGCATCGCATGGCGCTCGTTGTAGGCTCGTTGTAACGTCCACACTTGACATCGCGAGCAATTAACGAATTTTGTTCGTTCGTGGCTCGGCTCGTGCTCGATTCGTGTAGCATGGACGCACCATTAGATTATATTACTTATGTTTGATGACAATCTTAACCTGATAAGTGATGATAATGACGAAAAGCCTCGAAGAATCTCTCAAGTGCAGGTCTGAAGCACACTAATTGTGTTTTACGATAGATTTTTGAACTAGAGGATGGAAGCCAGCTAGGTGGTTATATCAAAGAATTCTGCTATCGAACTATGGTTTCCTTACGATGAATTCTATCAGCAAAAGCCCAATCTTATTGTAGTTTTGAAGCCACCATCCTTTGCCAAAGTATTCGAAGTCATTACCTAAAATCATCATCGCCTAAAAATGAATGATATGTCCAGTGCATATGACTCCAATTTAAATAAAAGTAAGCAATTATTTATCCAAAACAACTTCAGATTCTTTACGTCAAAATTTCAAAAACGTTAAAATTATTTTATGTTATTTAACAAACAGCGAGTGTTTATTCCTCATAATGATTGAAACACTCCTATCATACCGTTAATAATCAAAAAACAAAATTAAAAGTAATCTCCTACCATACTAATTACCACGATATTGTATAGAACAAATTTTACATCATCCATTATGTAATGGAAAATAGCTTTCATACGGTCGCATAAAATCGAACGCAGTCCATTGTCCACCGAAATCTACGTTTGATAAGCTTATTACTACCGCAAATGTCGACGAAATTAATTAGTCCCCGGTCCCGCCGACCCGCAACGACCCATTGACGGTTAACTATGTGGTCCGAGGCAGGAGCGAAGGCGAGTTTATGAGGCCATTAGAATTATTTTATGGAATCAAGTTATTGTTTCTTTATTATTTTAATTTAATTTTATGGTGATGGTGAATAATAATATATCTGTGTATTTTTTTGTGCATTTGTATGTGCAAAACTTTAAAATATATTGGCATAAAAAAACTTAACCCGCCAATCACTTTTCACACCAATCCATATGGATTATATAATGGTGCGTCCATTCTTGGCGAACCGAGCACGAGCCGAGCCACGAACGAGCACACTGCGAGCATGATTCGCGTAGCGTGGACGGGCTTGCGAGCCTCGAACGAGCGCGATTGTCAGTTTTTTCACGAACAAAAAGATTCGCATCGTGCTCGTTGTAGGTTCGTTCGTGGCTCAGCTCGTGCTCGCGTAGCATGAACGCACCATAATAGTGGTAAATTAGTACTTCAGTCATTTTGAATCAATGTGGTGCTGATAAAAACCCTCATTGCTTACCCAGTTTATGACCAATAGGCACGGCACGTAAGCAAAATATGCTCCTAGTGCTTTTTTCCACGCTTATACGACAGAATGTATGGCAGTTAATAGGAATTACTGTTTGTTTGTAAGCTCTTATGGGCGCTGCACACGATTTGATAGGGCTTTAGCTGTCAAATCTTATTGCACTTTTTTTCACTAGTTTTTTGACAGGTTATTAGACATTAGCCGTTCTTAATCAATCGGCAAAGTTAAGCTATCATCGGTGTAGCCGGTAACTGGATGGGTGACCGCCTAGTGGTATTTCAAATAAAGACGAAGGTCCCGGTTATCACTCAATTTTGATAGTCGTTAAGCTAGTTAGAGGCGTCCTAGGCGGCTTGAAAAAAATCCAACAGTGGTTCTGTTGTTTACAACTAAACTAATTTTAATCTCACTATGTATATTTCTAAGAATATCAAATATCATGCTGTTTCAATATAAATTTAGTCGCCATCTATCGCGGTTACGCCTAAATACACGCAAAATAAGACGGAAAAGATTAATTTTACAGTTTTCAATATATTCAATGCTTTTTCAATAATGTTCGTAAGAGATGAGATGTGACTAAAATTAGTTTAGTGCGATTTACACCAGTATTAGCCAAGCAGATATTAGAGTAACCAGCCAGTTCCTTCCTAACCAGTTTCCAAATTCAAATTCAAAATCATTTATTCAAATAGACCTTCGCAGGCACTTATGAAAAGTCTGACTCTAATACTCTAATACCGGTTCGGAAGGTTGCATTTGCTGAAAAGAGCCGGCAATAAACTCAGCAATTACTCTTTTCAAAACAAGCTTAGATTCATTACATAATATTTACATTCTAATCGCACTGAAAACAATTGTGTGCCCATTGCGTGAAAATACTTTTTCCACACTATCCTTTCGACTAACCATCATAAAATTGATTAAACCTATACTATATCAGGTAAAGCGTGCCTGTACACACTTAGATACGTTTACCTGCGATGAACTACGGCAGAATTGCGTTTAAAAATATTGTATATCACATAATATACGATTATTGTAATGATTATTACTGGAAAGTCGGTGACTCCAGAGTATTTATTGGTCTAATTGTATTAATAGTGAACGGTCACGGAACTCAACCCTCTGCCATTCCCTTTAATGTAGCCAATGGGTTTATAAATATGGTGTTTTAATGGGTCATGGGGTTTGCGGTATTTTTGTGGTTTTTGGTATTAGGAAATCGATGTAGACGTACCGGTAATTTTGTTACGTATTCGAAAAAAAGAGATTTGAAAGGACAGCTTACATAAGCTTTTAATCTAAGAGATTGAAAAACTTAAAATTGAAATTTGTGGGAGTTTTCATGTTTTGATTTAGATTTGTCCATTAGTCAAAATGTTTGAAAAAAACTGAGAGAGAAAATGACTAGAATGTCACGGCTATCTTTTATTTATACGACAAAGTTGGTAAAGAAGCATAAGGCCCACCTGACAGTAAGTGGTTACCGTAGCCATATAGACGCTTGCAAAACACGAAGCAACGCTCTTCTCTGATAATCTGATCCCAAACTAAGCAATGCTTCTACTATGGAAACCAGATAACTGATGCACCCAGACTCAGGACATGCAGACATGTTCGTGCACACAAATGCATGTCCTTGGTGGGAATCGAACCCACGACCAGCGGCGTGATAGGTGGAATCTTAACCAACCACGCCAACTGTGTGGTGTAATGTGTGTTGTTGGTGTGCACAGATATTAGGTTTTATTTTCTCTTACCACCTTTTATGGATTAGACATAGTATGGAATCGGATTATTTCCTGATTATATTTGTTATCGTCAATCTAATATAAAAGTTATTCTTCGTCGATCTTGGTAAGGCTTTTACACTTTTGGATTTGAATCATCATCATCATCAGCCTATAATGTCCCACTGCTGAGCACAGGCCTCCTTTCACAAATGAGGGTGAAAGGGAATGGGCAGATACTCCAGCACGCGTGCCCACTGCGGGTCGGTGGAGGTAGGCTAGTGGTCAACCTACTGTTGGAATTTTTCAAGCCGCCTAGAAGGCCTCCAACTATCACAATTAAGCGATAACCGGGACCAACGGCTTTACGTGCCTTCCGAAGCACGGAAACGCTCGAATTGAAATATCATTAGGCGGTCACCGATCCAGGTACCGACCACGAAAGACGTAGCTTAACTCTGCTTTGATTAAGAACGGCTAATCATGCTACACCACGAGCGCTCCGAGGATTTGAATAACAACCCAATAGTTTTCCCAAAACTGAATAGTTCAATGACCTGTCAAAGTCAAAGCCATTTATTCAATTTAAGCCCTAGTACCACCAGTTCAAATGAAGTCATTGAATTATTCAGTTTTGGAACATTATTTTGTGTTTTTCACAATGCAAATTGTCAGAGTAATAATATCGTTTAGCGGAAGAACTTTACATTGTGTACTGTTCCCATTTTGTTCTGAATAATTTGTCGGGTCAGCAACGATTAAAATGTGGAAGATTTTGGCGCGTGGTGCAAGTTACAGGCTACTTCTAATGTTGAAAACTATTTTATTTATTACGACGCATTTTTATAAATGCAAATGTTTTATATTGGTATTGTTACTTAATAGAGCCGTAATCGCTGAACGGAATTCTGAAATTAGATACGCAAAATTATAATATTGGGTCTAACCACCATGAGTTATATACAAAATATATTCAAATTATTAGCATATCTATTAGATAAACTCAGTACTAGTAATGAACTTTATTTATCTTTACTATAGCCTACCGGTCTATATTTCTATGAATTGATTGAGACTGTCAGGATCTTATCGTTAATAGTAGGTATTATATTAATCTAAGTATTTTATCTACTAATGATATTTATATGATTTTGGTATTTTATTTCCCGCTTCCTCTCCGTCACTTGCACTGCATTATACACGGCTCTATACACACCATTCATAGTGATGCCGGTATAAAGCCTTCGTTTGACCTATTTAAACATGAAGCTTAGTATAAAAACAAAAAAAAACAAGGATGAAAAAAGAGTTGATAGATAGAAAACCAGATATTGGTTAATGATAATCTGTCACCAGACCGTGGTCCTGACTGCACTTGAAAGACTACAAGACTACCTTCTCGGCTCCATCAGACGTAAATTAGACTAACAGTTCGTTCATGGCTCGGCTCGTTTATTTTTTTTTTCGTTCCATTATGTCTTTGCATCAAGAATAAAATCCTAGCAAATACTTGTACGAGTAGCCTTTCGTAGCTCATGCTACGCCCGCTACGACCACAGCAAGTCTCGTAGCCCCTCTACGACACAGACAACGCTTGGAGGCTGCTATCGATTGCCAGGCCGATGTAATTGCCTGCCCTTTCTTCCTATTGACAGCAACCACGCTCGCCCTCGAATCATCTGCGTGCGGCCATTTTAAAACTGGAATGTTATCGACGTTTTTGTTTTAAGCGTTTTGTATTGATATTAAATTATTGTTCGGGAGTTCGGAATAATTCGACAAACGCACATTTAGATCTCAATCTATAATCTATTAGGATGTGAGAAACTAGATGATCGAAAGTATATTTTTGATTTGTCCTTTTTTCACGCAGCAACGGAGCAACACATACTTATACATGCTGGCTGGGTACGACAATACATGAAACCACATTAAAAACTCATAAATACGAACAAGTTTTGTTATGGGACCAACTTCAAAATCGCGAACAAAATAGTATGAAACAGTTGGTCCGTAAGAAGTGGGTCGGAATTGGGCATGGGAGTAAAGCCGTGGGTAAAAACTTGTTATCACAATTTTCATCCGACCTACATCAAGTCCCATACTTTTATTTTTCTCAAAATTTATCCATTTTTTGCAACTGACGACTGCTTCATATAAAAAAGTTCATCATTATCTTAACAATAACTTTGCATCTTAACCGTTGTTTACCCCTCAAACAACTACAAAAAACAATAAATTATAATAAACAAGTAAATTCACCGGAATGAAATTGGCCGTTTACACCACGTGCCACTAAAACCGTGCACAAAAGAAAACAAACGCGATTCTTGTTTCTGCACATTATTAGTTCTACTGGAGTGTGAACCCCGACCGCGGTAGAGATGTCGCCCGCTATTTTACTGAGACGCCATTGTAAAGACTTACAATTATATTTGCTGATATAAGCCAGCTATATTATTGACTTCGCTCATTGACACGTCTAAATTATTCCATAATATCTATCGGATTTCTTGTCTTTTTGGAAAAGTTCTTTTGACATTCTGATCCTCGCCGTATCGCATGTTGTAGGCCCCAAATTGGGTACTAAAGTTGCTTTTGTCCAGCTCTTTGAACTATGAAGATATTTTTTCTGTTATGAGCATGAGCAGCTTTTAGATTTTTTTTTACAGGTTAAACCATTATTTGTCTGACATGTTGCTTAGACTGCGTTGTTTGATTGGCAGTTGAGGTTACCAATAGGGATGATTCCTGGGTAAAGACAAATAATGTAATTAGTCCGTCAGTTAGATTATCTTAAAATATTGGACACTTATTTTTTGCGTTACCAAATCATTTAAAATTGACAATGATAAAGCGCGTCACAGTTGGGGGTGGGGGCTCGTGACGTCACTTCAGAGTAAAAACTGTACCATAACGTGACGTCACGCGGAACTTCAACACACGATATCTTCGTATTTTTTTGTTTAATTGACCAAAGAAAAAATACGTGTCTAATATTTTTTATAGAATTTTTCAGTAGGTAATTTAGCCTATTAGTTATACTAAAACTCACTATCAATAGTTAGTAAATTTTAACTACATATAGATAAAGCGCTAATAGATTGTTTGTTTAACTATTAGTCACCTTAACTATCAATCAAACAACCCTTATTGTCTCATAAGGTGCCACAAGCCATAAGTTGACAACTGGCTACACCACGTTAGTCCCTCGATGTAATAGAGGTCGTATAGTCTCGTTGAAATTCACAGCCTGTTATCGCTGCTTCTGTGAATTTTAATACCTGTTCTAAAAGCTGTTAAATCCTTTTTGTTTTTTTATTTTAAAAATAGAAAATGTTTTATTTATAACAGTTTTTACTGCGTGTTACATGCGTTTTTTATGTTTTATTCTATGAGTAGTAATGGAGATTGACTCCGCCATCTTTCGACGAGCCATCTCTCGACGGCAGCTGGCGCGGTTGGTTATGACTCTGGTTAAGATTCCACCTATCGCCCCGCAGGTCGTGTGTTCGATTCTCATACAGGACATGCATTTGTGTGCATGAACATGTCTGTATGTCCTGAGTCTGGGTGTAATTATATTAAGTATGTATTTACAAACAAAAAGTAGTATATGTATTATATCAGCTATCTGGGTTCCATAGTACAAGCTCTACTTAGTTTGGGAGCAGATGATCATGTGTGAGGAATGTCCCAGGATATTATATATGTTGTAGGCTTTAAAACCAATTACAGAGAGAGAGAATAAGTCTGCTTAAATTAGGTACAGAAAAATTTTTAAGTAATCGGATTCTCAGATTCAGCAAGCTCATTTTATAAATAGAAAATTATTACACAAAATATTTCTTCGATTTTTCATTCTCATGGTAAGATAACAAAAGTTTTATAGGTACACTGCAGTTGTTATAAATGATACTATAAAACATAACCATTATTATTATGCAAATACCAAGTACAACACTATTCAGTGCAAAGTTCAAAGGACTCTCCTGTGGGAGACATGGAAACGCACCACTACTAATATTAAAGCGCGGAACAATAAATTTGAATAAGGGATAGTTATGCGGTTTCCGTGTCCGCCAGTGTTTAAATGTAACTAATTGCAAAGTTATATGTATAATGCGATATTTTGTGCTTATTATGATAACCATAGTTAAAAACTGTACTATTTAAAGACATTTTTCTTATATAGTGCTCGTCCGTCTTTCTGCTGTGTTTGTAAACTTGTAATATCTGTGAAAACTTATAATTAGCCTTCTTTTTGTTTTATGTATATCTATACTTTATGTACCTAGCTGTTAGTTTTCCTTTGATCTTAAAATAAAATAAATAAATAAAATAAATAAATTGTTAAACGAATTAAAAAATCAGTTGATCAAGCACTGGGGGGCTACCAATGTCTCTTAAAACCCTATTAATATAAGTATTATCAGGCAACTGGCTGTCAAGTGCAATCGGGGATTGAACTGCTAGCACTTTTCAGATTGCACGTGGTCAGTGACTTTTAACAGCTGCGGTACTATTCTGAAAAATGGGAGTCACAAAGATGCAACTCACATATAGTATGTACCAGAGTAGGCGCTTTGGCGGCAAGACCGAATGGTCCCATGGGGTTACCAGGAATAATGTGCCTTGCTACATAGCCATAAATAAAAACCACTAAAATATATCTCGGTAGGACTAAGATATAGTTTTCCGTAACACCCTGAGAGCTAACCACAAGGTGGGCTAAAAAGGAAGCTACGCAATATTGCTAACGGAATTATTTTTTTCGTTTTCTCAGCACGCAATACGTAATTCCAATATTTTTTGGTAAAATAGTCACTCATAATATAAAATTCAATTCATTAAAAGATTTGGAATTGATGAATTTCATAAGCACTGCTGTAAATTCGAAAAAATGATTTCCATAAGCAATATTGCTTTAGCTTCCTTTTTAGAGGGCAAGCTCTTAAAACAATATTATTATAACCTTACTTGTTTTTTGTCCTTCTTTGACATCCGACGTCAAAACAGGACAATTTATGTTTATCTTGTGGTTGGCCCCCTGGTGAAAGTTCAGTTCGGTTGGCCCAAGGGCCAAGTCTACTATTTTAACTTAAAATGTAATTCTGACACGATCCTCCGACTGGAACACAATTGTAATTGCAGACGTGAACCCCTATAGGTGTAGTAATACTGTTCCCAACCACCATAGATATATTTCTTCGTGTAATTAAAGTTCTCTGGACATAAGTTACAAGTTACATTCACAAGTGAGGAGTTGACGAATGTGTTCGAATTGATGTCGTGTCGTTTATGGGACAACCGTTGGTCAGAGCGTCATTATGGCGTAAACAACGGTATTAAACAACCCAACCCTTCACATAACGCATTGTTAGTGCCAGTAATTCGGTATAGTACAGTTGTGAGCAAAAGTGCTTCCGATTATCATGTTTTTCGGATCTTGCGATTAAGGATTATAATCATATTTTCTATTTTTATTATTTGTCTAAACAAGTTTCTTTCCACGTTTACGTTACTGACGTAAAATATAGTATTTTCTATTCTAGACTGAAGTTCAGAATACAGTTGTTAATTAGTATTAATTGATTTACAACACAAAAAAAAAATAATCTATGCATAGCACAATCTTCTCGAGGCTGCTGCTATGGTGGATCCGCAAAGATCGCAGCAGACTGGCAGCGTTTCCCCTTTTAAATGGCGTTGCAAATACGTTGGGAGATGTAAAAGCTCCTCGACCACTGGTCTCCCGATGCCTCTATGAGTTTTACTTTTGACATTGTTAAATGATAATTTTACCTAATGATAAGTTTCCAGCAAAACCATAGAATTACAACTATCATTATCAAAAACCAGTGTCGCCGCCTGTACTTAAAGCGACACACGTCACAAGTTATCTGTCCGCTCGTTATGCGACAACCGAGCGTCAACGCAACAACCGGCAAATTGCCGCGCCGATATATGAGCAAACTTAATAACTGCGAAAGTTTTTAGCGCCGCGTCGCGCGGTAAATCTTGGTGCTGCGCGCACGTGTGGCCGGGGCATTATGAGACCGCGCGTGAACTCGTGTCGTGAGTGCACGCGCTAATGTATTGTTAGAGTTTGTGAAATGTAGCAATTGTTTTATCTTTTTGTTTATTTGATTTTGTTTATGCTATTGATACATAGAAAAAGTTAATGAATGGTGGTACAAATCTATCACGTAGCACAGGTTAGTAGGTTATTTATTCAGTGGCACAGTCAAAGAAAAAGTAGTAGCTAAAAGTCTGGAAAACAATTTCATTAAAGAAAGATGAAATGAAAATAAAAAAAATATTTTAGATTTTTTCAAAAGTCCGTTGGACTTGGGCGGTGATAATTGGCACCCACTTATTATTAAGTTGGACCGCCTGTTTGCTTGTCAACCAGTTGCCATAAATAAGTATTTGTTCTTATTACTGCAAAAAAACCTTTACAAATCTGATGAAAAAAAACCACAAATGAACTGAATCAAACCGAACCACAGACAAACAAACGGTGAGTATTTAAACTAATAATTAACTTTCAGTTTCAGTGAGTTGAAATTCAAAACTTGTTTAATTTGTGGCGCGGAAGAAGTGTCCCCCCTAACTCGTGCTTAGTCACGTAACGGCTCTTAAACTTGAGTAACAATCGTTATATTGGATGACTTTGAGGTCGTGCTGGCGGGGCCTGCAGAATACTTTCAGTTCGATACAGTTTTTAATGTTCTCAGGTGTGGGACTAAACAAATAGGTTGTAATATATAGAAAATACCCTCAAGTCAGCCGCAAGCTGATGCGTTGGTTGTAATATAGTTCAGGTTTTTTTGGTTTCTTGTTAGGTCTATGTCAAAATGTTTTAACTGTTGAGTCAGTCTATTTATACGTTTTTATTCGTATACTAACTTCCCGTTTTCAAAATAATAATAATATCCAGGTACACATATCCAGGTACACTCATCACACACGGCTATCTGATCCCAAACTACGTAGAGCTTGTACTATGCAAACCAGATAACTGATATACTAAATTTATACTACTTTTTATTTGTAATTTTAATACATACAATTACACGCAGACTCACGACATGCAGACATTTTCATGCACATAAATGCAGACATTTTTATGCAAATTAATCAGCATAGAGCTATGATTCTTATGTCAATTTGTAGAGTATCTCAAAAATATAATAATAAAGCATAAAAAATACACTTTCACGCTCTACTTTTTATTATATCTTCGAAAAACTTAAAAAAAACAGCACAACTTGCATATGATAATTTAGTATTTTTTTAGATTACCGTTAACCTATCAAATAAATCTACATTTACGCCTCTGTGAGACTTAAGTCCAATTTATAGTGAGTCGGAAATACGGTAAGTAAAAATTGAATAGTTTTTTTTGGGGTGGCATAAGACAGAGAGTCTGATGCCTGCCTTGGTGGGGTGGTATTGTTTATACAATTATGTGTATAAATCACCCTTTATGTTTTACCACTATATGCGGAGATACCTGTATACTAACCCCCTTATTCATAATAAAGTTATCAAACGTTGATTAGCTAAAATTCCGAAGTCTTTATCTGACACGTGACATTTGGTGATCGAAAGAGTGAGACGGAACACACTATTACACTGATTTGATTGATATTTTAGGATAAATGTAACTAAATGCTAAAAAGTCACCCAGGTTCATGGGTTTAAACTAACCCTGCATACCATAAGCTATCTGCGTGCCTTTCAACGTAATCCCCCTTATTACAAAACATGGTTTAAAGTAAAGCCAGGTTTTACTGTCGTTTGGTCACTTTCTAACGTCATATAATAAAAAGGGACGAGGCTATTTTAAAACCTGGTTTTCCTTTAAACCATGTTTTGTAATAAGGTGCAATGGGTTTAGAGGATTATGCGTGAAAAAGTGACAGACAGAAAGAGTTACTCTAACATTTATAATATTAGTATGGATAAATATTGCTTATGGATTGAAATACAATAAACCAGCAATCGATCCGGTACAATATTATAAGACCTTGGTGTAAAGGACCAGGTGGTACAAATATATCCCAACGTAGACACAATTCGCATAAACAATACAAACTTCCGTTAGAAGCAATCGAAACCAAGGACCAATATCCATCACGAACTATAACCGTACGTAACTCTACTACTCTATTTGGAAAATAAATTACATAAGTACCGATACTTCTGTACTAATATTATGAAAAGATAGTGTGAATTTTGTGAATGTGTCTATGAAAAGTTCTTTCACGAATAATATAGTAGAAACAAGCTTTTTTTTATAATAATCGACCCACTTAATCATCAGACCCTCGTACCAGTCCTTGTCAAGATGAATCAAACGAACCCAAAGTCGATTGGGTCGCGGCGTTTTATTACAGAGTTCCCGTAATATGTATAGGTATGCGTAAATAGGTCCATGGCCGCCTTCCGGCTCCATCATCAGATCAGCTCCATGTCATCCGATTTACAAATATGCATGAAAAATGTCAGTTCAGTCAGAAACGAAGTGGGTCAAATTTAACTTGCAAGATTTGATTACAGACAGACAGAATCAGGGACAGGTCAAACCAAAGAATTTGTAGCGAAATCAAGCCTATGAACATTGACGTAAAAAAAGGCGGACGACTTCTCACTAACAAAAAACTGGGTCCCTTACGTCATGTTAAACAGCAGCAAAGTCTTGTTTCCCGAGGAATGCCAACGAATGTTTAAATGTAGGCATTATAGGTTGCCGACTCTCATAGGCACAGTTTTTTGTTAGCGAGAATATGTCAGATATTTTTTAACGTCCTTGCCTATGTGTAACTAAATAAATGCTAGTAAAATTAAATTAATAGTGTGAATTAGATAGCTGACAAACAGCAAGTAGGTAGGCAGATCACCATGTCAATTAGATTAAGTCTAAACTCAAACCATAGCACAGAACTGTTCTGGCTCTTATATAGTTCAAATATTTTTTTGCCTCTCTAATGATCAGGGTTCCTCCGTTGTCTCTCAGTCCGTGAGTTTAGAACCTTTTTGGAACCCCCTTCAAACACCATTGAGGCATAATGAGCCCCTTTACACCCCTCGGCGTTTAAACGCTTTCGCCTTTTTTCAACTTTCGCGTTTAATTTTGACTAACATTTCGAAGGTGGTGATTATTTTTTATTTTCACCATTTGCATTGTTGTCTAGTCAGTGTGCTGAACGTTAGAGGATTTTTGTTTTTTATATTTAGCTTTTTTTATTGTGTCTCTAATCTGTTTTAGGAAATAGGAAAGGTTTTAAAATATTATTGTTTATTTCATCATTACTTAAACAATACCTCCATGAAATTTCACATGCATTCCAGAGCATTAGATTTAGATTGTTATTTCGTGTTGTTTGGATTAAAATAAAGACCTATGACGGTGCTTCTATAGTTACCACAATTCCCGAAATCAGCGACTGAAAAAAACCGGCAAAAACTCTCTATCCCATTTTTTTTCCATGGCGAACGATTTATTCTTGTTAGTGATACGCTCGTAAAAATATTGAATATGCTCAACATGAGCGTCAAAATAGCCACGCGAGCAACGTTGACTAGTTTTATTATGAGACTTGGTAAACATGCGGCGACGTGTGGAGCAACTTTCCACCTAAGTTAGTTTGCCTCCTTGGCTTTATAAAATTTATGAAGCTTTAGTGATTGTTACCTTTGGATGGTGTAAAGATTTTATGGCTTCAATCGCAGTTTTAACATTCTTATGGTAAAGTTGACTATCCATAAGCTTGTTACCTATGACAATTTTTTTTTTTTTTTTATTGAAAATAAATGATAAGTACATAAATGACTATTACATACACTACTCGCCACACTATTAAGTTTGATGGCGAGACACGCTCTTTATAGATTATTATACCTACCATTATTTAAAATAAAAATACATACAAAAAAAGCATAATGTAACGGTTAAGACTGGGAAATTTTTGAATTTGATAATTCGTGGAACTGTGTGTGTTAATTTTTAGTTATTTTTGATATGTAAGTTATTTTGTTATTCACTCATGGCTGTCCGATCCCAAACTTAGTGGAGCTTGTACTACTCAAAACAGATAACTGATATGTTAGACTCAGCGCTTATGCCTCGTTTTATCAATATTAGTATATATTATCTATCTATATATATAAAAAGAATCCCTTTTTCCCTTGGTCACGCCATCACGCGTGAACGGCTGGACTGATTTCGCTAATTCTTTTTTTGTTGTGTTTGTTATTGTCAGGAGAAGGTTCTTACATTAAAAAACATTAAGAAAATTTCTCAGAAACTTTGAAAATTTAAGAAAACTTAACGACAATATAAACTTTTCTAATGTAACCTTAGCAGGGTAGGGTAGGTAAGGGGGCGCAGGTGAAATCGCGGGCGGAAAGCTAGTATTTAATATAAAGAGTTTTGTATTTAGTATATGAGCCATCTGGTTTCCATAGTATATTTCTGGTTTCTAGTTTGCTTAGTGTACCTACAGCACACAAGTGTACAGTGCCCCAGGGTATCTCACACAGCTCCACATCTTATGTACGTATGTGTAATGAGCAATTTCCTATGCAGTTGTTTTTAAGTGTCCAAAAATCGTATTGAACTGATCTTATTTTAATAATCAATGTTATACAAACTATTGCGGAAACCAGGTGCTTTAATAAAAGCGAAACGAAATAAGTCCTAAAGCTTTTGTGTATAAAAAATGTCAAGGACGCAGATTATAAAACAGTGTGTTCCATGCAGAAAACCTAAAATACTTTAAAAAGCACTTATAAATTAAGACGAAGACGATTTCACTAAATATGCACTTCAAAGTAGCCAATGCAACAGTACAGCGAAAGTGCAGTAATCCAATTTGCTGCAATTTCCAACTAAGTTACGGCAACTCGCCAGACTTAGTGATTTAAATTTACAACTTGGTCCATCCTCGACACACTTGCAATTTTAACGATCACCTCGGGAAACTTTAAATCAGATGCCTTTAAAGATGTAGGTAATGGTGTGGAGTTCACTCTCTTGGGCTGAGTTTATAGTTTAGTTTTGATGCGAGTTGAAGTTTTATGTTATTGAAAATTGACTACGACTCAATTTTTGTATACAACATAGTCGGTAAACAAGCATACGACCCACCTGGGGCTCTACCGCGTGACTTTGGTGGTAATCGTAACGAACACCATTAATGAATTTTATCCAATCAGGGCCCACGAATGTTCATCGTCACGTCCTACCGCGTGCGCGTCATTAGATGAAATAATTAATGGTGTTCGTTACGATTACCACCAAAGTTACGCGGTAGAGCTCCTGATAGTAAGCGGTTACCATAGCCATATAGACGCTTGCAACACACGAAGCATCGCTCACGCGTTATCGACCTATCCCCCCTCCCCTATTCTCAACAGGAGAAATCAACGTCATTGCGCTTCTTTGGGTTAATTGTTCGATGGGTGGAGGTACTTCCCCAGTCAAGCTGATCTGTTAACAACTTGCTCCTTAGTAAAACTGTTAAAATATTAATTAAGAATTGTATTTTCCTCAAAGGGATATTAGTAGTAGGTACTCGCCGGTTCTAGCACAGCCTCCGGGAATTTGGATGCTGCCGACTAGTCCCACATGGTTGCGTTTTCTACATGGCGCGTAACATACCGCGAATTAAATTGATTACATGTCGCGGTTTTATTCGCGTTTTGATCCGCGGTTTAATTCGCGGTTCCGCGGCTGTTCGTCGGTCAGTAGAGTAGTAGGTACTCGCCGGTTCTAGCACAGCCTCCGGGAATTTGGATGCTGCCGACTAGTCCCACATGGTTGCGTTTTCTACATGGCGCGTAACATACCGCGAATTAAATTGATTACATGTCGCGGTTTTATTCGCGTTTTGATCCGCGGTTTAATTCGCGGTTCCGCGGCTGTTCGTCGGTCAGTAGAGTAGTAGGTACTCGCCGGTTCTAGCACAGCCTCCGGGAATTTGGATGCTGCCGACTAGTCCCACATGGTTGCGTTTTCTACATGGCGCGTAACATACCGCGAATTAAATTGATTACATGTCGCGGTTTTATTCGCGTTTTGATCCGCGGTTTAATTCGCGGTTCCGCGGCTGTTCGTCGGTCAGTAGAGTAGTAGGTACTCGCCGGTTCTAGCACAGCCTCCGGGAATTTGGATGCTGCCGACTAGTCCCACATGGTTGCGTTTTCTACATGGCGCGTAACATACCGCGAATTAAATTGATTACATGTCGCGGTTTTATTCGCGTTTTGATCCGCGGTTTAATTCGCGGTTCCGCGGCTGTTCGTCGGTCAGTAGAGTAGTAGGTACTCGCCGGTTCTAGCACAGCCTCCGGGAATTTGGATGCTGCCGACTAGTCCCACATGGTTGCGTTTTCTACATGGCGCGTAACATACCGCGAATTAAATTGATTACATGTCGCGGTTTTATTCGCGTTTTGATCCGCGATATCGTGGAATGGGACATAGGAAAGGATCACCCATCTCAACTCTCTAAAGTTCTTTTGTCTTGTAGGTTCTTTTGTATTTTTACAACACACTTTTGTTAATTATATTGATTTTAATTCTATTGATGATATTTGGACACCCCATTGCGTAACTAAACAGGTAAAGACAATCTTTTCTTTTGTTACAACACTTCCTTTGTTGTTTAGCATGCCTCATAAGCACAAAAGATTTTTTTAATGTCTTTTTAAATAAGATAGCCAGGAATTATTTATGACTCATATTCGTGTTCATTCCTGCCCTGTTTCATGTGTAAAAAATGTGGTGTTTCCAATATAAAAGGGACGATCAAAAGTATACAACATCTTATTCTACTCTGCGCTCTACACCCTACATGTTCTCTCCAGTTGTTTATATTGTGAAGTGTTGATTTTGTGAAACAGCCAAATAATGGATGTAAGTACCTTCCCATACTTTATAAATAATGTTTACCTCTTTTACTGTTCCTTGTGACTTAATTGTTTATATGTGTATAACCGTGTTCCTATGAACTCTTCCCTTAACCAATTTCTAGAATAGTGTTTTAATGTTGTTACAGTTCTCTGAAAATACTTTCAAGAGTTATTATTATTCAGACACCATCGATGACCCCAGTGACGAAGAAGGTACACTTGCTCACAAAGTGAAAAATGCTATCGGAAAAAGATCATCCAATAACATTGATGACTTTTTCATGAAAGCCAAGAAGAAGAGGAAGTTATCAAAAAAGTCTTCTATTGTTGGACGTTCGGTGAATGGTGGGATGTCATACATCAGTTCCAATAAGGACGATACAGCGTATGCATCTCATCTAATAAAAATTGAAGTGTATGATTTAAACAAGCTGAAGAACATTGACCCAAGTGAGCACTGGAAACATGCAGATGTGCGTCTGAAACAATATACTCAAGTAGAGGATGACAAAAACCTGCAAGGAGTGAAAAATGTGATATTTAACATTACAAAGGACTTGGTAGAAAAAGAAGATTGTGTAAAATATTTTATTCAGACTGATAATAAATTAGAGTAAAGTGCAAGTGTTTAGATTTTAACTAGAGTTAATTTATATTATATTCATTCAAAACTAGGTTTAATTATTTTGTAATGCATGCTTTCGATGTTATTTTTAATTACAATTATATCATTTTATGTAACTTAACAACTCATTGTTTAAAATAAACATAATGTAAATCTGTTTGCTATATTCTAGAAATTAATGTCGTCTTTAGAATTATACAATTTGAATAACTTTAAAAAGCTCTTTTAATACTAGGTTTCACTAAACACAATGTATAACTACTTGTACTAGGAATTCATGTTGGTATACCTTTGGATTATTAACGTTATCTATATCTTTTGGTTAAATTATTTTATTAATTAAAAACAAAAGCTATTATATTCAGAAAAGTATTATTTTGCGAAGACTTTGTGAAATGTATTGTGTAAATAGTATCTAAGCTGCAAAAATTACTTCACACCAATACATTCCTTGTGCATTCCTCACTATGGAAGGTCTAAGCTGTGATTTCTATAACTCCACACTCGCTGTGCTTGCTGAAGAGATGGAATCAATGGATTTACTGTCATCGGATTTCGATCATGGACTCTACGAGCTCTGCGAGCAAGTAGAACAAGACCATTTTAAAACGTGAGTATGCGTCATTGTTATAAATTAACTTGTCGTAACGTGTTTTTGACAGACAGAAGTAGGGATCGATTTTGGGGTACTTAAAGCGACAATGTAAACATTTTAAATCATTGTGTCTTGGAATTGTATTCAATTATATTCTACTAAAATGAATTGGGGTCTTGAATTTGATGGTTTATCTCAGAGTGCTATTGGGAGTTTGGGTAAAAGTCTGGTTTTAAGTAATTTCCATCGATTAATAAGATGTTGGTTTATTCAAAAAGTTTTACCGGAGGAAATGTTAGGAGATCCCGATATTACTCCTTATTATACTCCATGTAACGGGCATAAAATAATTAAAAACTCTCAACCTGATGAAGATGTAATTGATGGTGTTTTACCAATGCAAGCATATTGTTTACATTGTAAATAAGTAATATGTTAGTATTTCAAAAGTATATACAAGTATCATTGTATCAACTGAGTTATTTTTTTATTATTTTATTTTGTATTTCAATCAGATCTCTGCAAATTGGACGAGGAAAGAAAAGACCAACGACGAGTGCATTGATAGAAGAGCAATTAACATCCAAGAGGTTACATCATCATGAAGTCCCTTCAACATCTACATCATCGACATCTATTTTTCAAAATGTAAGTACAGAAAATAATGATAAAATTGAATGTTCTTTGTGTTGCGTATCTGTATCAAAGAAATATTTCGCTAATCATTTAAAGAGTAATACTCATAAAAATAATGTTTTAAGATCTGATAACGAAATAGAAAATGTTGAAATTATTGAAAATGCATTCGGTAATAGAGTTCTTACATATAGAATAAAATCTGATATTATTTCTGACCAACCGTTTCAAACACCCGAAATATTTTTACAAAAGATTAAAGAATTAATATATAAATTACTAGAACGATCAATTATAGAACACTTTGTTGTGAAAGTTAATTTTATTCTTATTGCTGATTTTGTTCAACAAACTAAAAACATTTTTAACACTTTTGATTTTCAAATTTCCAATTATGTTATTTGTCAAGGAGATGATAAGGACATACTTTTTTCATCTATTGTTACTGAAATATCAAACAGAATTTCAAATTTTGAGAGAAAAGATAGTGGTTGGAGCTTAGTAAAAATAAAACACTTAGACATAAATGTTAACAAATTTAACCCATTACGCGGATCATCATATATAGATATACCATTAGATATAAAATATAAAAAAGCTGTAATTAATGTTCAAAACAATGATCATGAATGCTTTCGTTGGGCAGTATTATCGGGGTTGCACCCAGTTACGAGGAATCCTTCTAGGGTAACACACTATACACCTCATAAAAATAACATAAAATTTGGTAAACTTTCATTTCCTTTAAAAATTAATGATATCCATAAATTTGAAAAACTCAACAACAATATAAGTATCAATGTTTTTGGTCTTGATTATGATTCTATAACCAAGACTAATAAAGTTGTAGGTCCCTTACATTTTACAAAACATAGGAAAGCTACTCATTTAAACTTATTGTACTTATCTCAAGGTAGTAAGGGTCATTATTGTTACATTAAAAACCTTTCAAGGTTAGTATCGAGTCAATTATCAACATCAGAACATGCTGTTTACATTTGCGATGGTTGTCTATTAAATTTCACATCACGCGATAATTTATTAAAACATCAAGTAAATGATTGTTTCAAAGTTTGCACAAATTTACCTTCTGAAAGTGATAGGAAGAGAAACTGGTTTAATGAGTTAACTCCATCTAACCAAATCTCTTTTAATAATTATGAACGTAAGTTAAGAATTCCATTTGTAGTATATGCTGACTTTGAAGCACTTTTAAAACCATTACATAGTTGTTCTAACGACCCAAGTAAATCATCAACTGTTAATATTCAAAAACATGAAATGTACAGTTTTGGTTACTATATTAAATGTTCGTATAATGATAGTTTTTCTGTTTATAGAACTTATACCGGTAAAGATTGTGCACTAACATTTATGAATTTTTTAAAAAAAGATTTAGAAAGTATTTGCAAAAAAAATACTTTTGTTAAAAGTCCATTATCATTAACCAACGAAAATAAAATAAATATTGCCCAAAGCGAGACATGTTACATTTGTAACAATAATTTAAATGGTAGTTCCACTGTTTCCTACAATTGGCATACTGGTGTGTATGAGGGGGTCGCACATCCATTTTGTTCGGAGAAATACCGAACTCCAAATTTTGTACCAGTATTTTTTCATAATTTAAGTAATTATGATGCTCATTTTTTAGTTCATGGTCTCAATTTTGAAGAGGGTGACATAGAAATCATTCCTGAGAATAAAGAGAAATATATTTCTTTTTCCAAAGTTTTGCGAATTAATAATCGTGATATGAAATTAAGATTCCTTGATTCAGTTAAATTTATGCCCAGTAGTCTTGATAAATTAGCAAAAAATTTATTACCAGAACAATTCTGTGAACTTAAATTACAATTCCCCCGCGAAGACGACTTTAATCGTTTAATGCGGAAAGGTGTTTATCCATATGAATACATGACTTCATTTGATTCCTTAAAAATAACTTCACTTCCTTCTCGCGATGATTTTTATAGTACTTTAAATGATAGTCATATATCTGAAAATGATTACCGTCATGCACATGATGTATGGAATCACTTCAATTGTAAAAACATGGGTGACTATTCTGATTTGTATTTAAAAACAGATGTTTTGTTATTGACAGATATATTTGAAAATTTTAGGGACGTATGTCTTAAAACATATGGATTGGATCCTGCTCATTACTATACGGCACCAGGATTAAGTTGGGATGCTATGTTAATTGTCACAAAAATAAATTTAGAGCTTCTAACGGATATCAATAAAATTACTTTTATTGCGAACAATATCAGGGGGGGTATATCTCAATGTAGTAATAGACATGCAAAAGCAAATAACTGTTTCATGACAGAATTTGATTCTACTATACCATCCTCCTTTCTCATGTACCTAGATGCAAATAACCTATATGGGTGGGCCATGTCCCAATATCTCCCAACTGGTGAATTTGAGTGGGTAGAAATTAATACAGATTTTAATATACCTGACGATGCTGAACACGGTTTCATTTTAGAAGTTGATTTAGAATATCCGACCCAGTTACATGATTTTCACTCGGATTTACCATTTTGTCCTGAAAACATATGTTTAGGTGATGGCAAAGATCAGAGATTAATCCCAAATTTGAAAGATAAAAAGAACTATGTCATTCATTATAGGAATCTCAAACAATGTTTAGAAAAAGGTTTACGGCTACTTAAAGTACATAGAATTCTTAAATTTAAGCAATCAGCGTGGTTAAAAAGTTACATTGATTTAAACACTCACATGCGATCGTTAGCAACCTCTGATTTTGAAAAAGACTTTTTTAAACTTATGAACAATTCCGTTTTTGGTAAAACAATGGAAAACGTAAGAAAGCGTGTAAACGTTAAGTTAGTTGGCCACTGGTTAAATCGTGGAAAAACTCAAGGCGCTCAATCTTTGATTGCGAAACCTGAATTTCATAGTCTTTCAATATTTTCTGAAAATTTAGTTGCTGTACAGTTAAATAAAACAAAAATTTTATACAACAAACCAATTTACCTTGGATTTTGCATATTAGATTTATCAAAAACTTTAATGTATCAATTTCATTATGATTTTATGAAATCCAAATATCAAGATAATCTTAAATTACTTTATACAGACACTGACAGTTTAATTTATCAAATATACACCGACAATTTTTATACTGATATTAAAACAGATTTAGAATATTATTTCGATACCTCTGACTATCCTCATAATAATGAATATGGTTTACCATTAATAAATAAAAAGCGGTTAGGATTTTTTAAAGATGAAAATAATGGTAAAATTCTCAAAGAGTTTGTAGGACTTCGCGCAAAAATGTATGCAATGGACGTACAAAATAAATTTGTAGCTAAAGCAAAAGGTATTAATAAATGTATCACCAAAAAATATAACCTGAATGATTATAAAACCTGTTTATTCGAGAAAAAAATTCGGTACAGCGAAATGTTAAGATTCAAATCAATTAAACATGCTATTTATACTCAAAAAATTAACAAAATATCACTATCGTACAGTGACACAAAACGATATTTATTAGAAAATTCTACCGATACTCTTGCTTGGGGTCATTATAAAATAAAGAACATTTAATTTTTTCATTTCTTTCTGTATCTTTTAAAGATGTGTTTATAATGTATATATTATTATTATTAGAATTTTAAGTTGTTTTGTATTTTAGTTAGTAATAAGTATAAATAGTTGTATAATGTTTTACGTCTCATTTTTAATTGATTAGTTGGGTGTAATAGAGTTAAGATCATGTATTATTTTATTGAGTTTTTATGAAAAGAGTGATTGTTGAGTTTCTTGCCGGCTCTTCTCAACAAAAAACAACCTTCCGAACCGGTATTAAAGTTGGAGTTTAAATAAAAAATAATTTTATATCATTTATTTTGTTTCATTTCATTGTACTTACTAATATCAAACCTTTAAACTAATATAAAATAAAATGATCTTATTTTTAATTTGCATACTGTAACATTTGTAGAATTGTATCTTTTGTAAACAAATATATACATTTAATTCTAGTGAAATGTTTTATTAATTCCAAAACCCCTCTAGAGTTTACACGTACATTTAAAATGTTCCATTTTTTTCATCCGTTTACTGCCATAGTTGCTGGTCCGAGTGGATGTGGAAAGTCTAATTTTGTTACAAACTTTATTAAATACACTAAAGAGGTCTGTAATAGGAATTTTAGTCAAATTACTTGGTGTTTTGATGAAATGCAACCATTGTACAATTTACCAAATGTAAATTATTATCAAGGTATTCCTGATTTGAACATGTTTGATGGAAAGGAAGCTAACCTCATTATTATTGATGATCTTATGAGAGAATCTGATGGTCGCGTTGTAGATATATTCACTAAAGGTAGTCATCATAGAAACTTAAGTGTATTTTATATTACTCAAAATTTATTCCATCAGGGTAAAGGTCAAAGAGACATTTCTTTGAATTCAAGTTATATAATTTATTTTAAAAACCCTCGTGATAAGACTCAAATTCGCTATTTAGCACGTCAAGTCTCACCAGAAAATAATAAATTCATTGAAGATGCTTACAGAGATGCCACTAAAGAAGCACATGGATATTTGATGATGGATTTAAAACAAGATACTATTGATATGTGTAGAATTAAATCAAAAATATTTCCATCTGATGGTTATTGTGTGGTATATGTACCCACAAAAGAGTTTAAATATGTTAAGAATAAAGAAATACCTATCATTTACAAATGATGGATCGTCGATTGAAGACGTATAAAGATTTATTAATTGCTATTTGTAAACTTAAACCCAAACACCAACAAGCCCTTTTAAAAACCTGTAGTGAAAAAGAAATCAATTTTATTTGTGAGTGCATACATAATGTTCTGCAAGGAAACATAAAACTCGAAGAAAAATCAAAGAAAAAACTAAAAAAATTTAAATCTTTACTTCGCAAATTGGTGCGTAAAATTTCAAATAAAATAAGAAAAAATATAATAGTTCAAAAAGGTGGGTCATTTCTACCAATTATATTGGGTTCTATTTTGAGTGGGATAGTAAGTGGATTAGTTTAAAAATGGAGCATGCCAAAAAAATGATGTTAGTTGAACCAGGTTTATTAGATAAATTAAATCAAAAGAGAAATGAAAATCCTAGCTCAAGATTGGATACTGAAATGGAGAATATTTTGAATAGTCATATGGATGATCGAAAAAAATGTAAATTATACTTACAAATTTTACAACGATATCTCCATTTCATAGAAGATGATCGTAAGCCTCTTGAGTTTCCAATAATAACATCCAATATTGATATTGGCGAACCCACTGGTCAAAATGAAATTTCTAATATAAGTAATGATACCAAAACTAAAGATTTAGTAGGTGTTCAGACATTGAATGACGAAGAGAAACAGCAAGTGAATTCTATGGTTGAAAAAAATCCCCTATACACAAAAAGTAAAATTCTAAGTTTGATACCTAAATCATATGTGAAAAAAGGTGAGTTATTATTGGATTCGGTATCATTGAGTAAAAACAAAATTTTTTGGGATGATGATGGCACAGTCACAATAGATAACGAAGTAATTCCTGGAAGTAATATTATTGATTTAGTAAATGATTCACTTCGTCCATTAAAAAAAAGTGATCCAATAGGTTGGAAAAAATTTGCTAAAGCTTTAAAGGATTTAAAAATACCGCTAACTTATGTTGGAAATCCAAAACGAAGTGAATACATATCTCATCTTCAAATGGTAGGAAACAGAGAACCTTCCACAGAGAACAAAGAAGTTTATTTTTCACCAAAAAGTACACACATAACTAAAATAAAAAAGAAGATTGATTGGGAAAAATGGACGCCTTATTAGAAATAAATAAAATTTATTATGATGTTTCAAATCCAGCTGGATATAGCAGTATTGACAAATTATCCAAAGCTATGAAGGGTAAAATGAATGAAAAAGAAGTTAAAAAATGGTTACAAGCTCAGGAAACGTATACTCTTCACAAACCAGTCCATAGAAAATTTCCACGTAATAAATACATCTTATCCAATCTAAATGAACTTTGGCAGGCTGATTTAAGTGATATGAGAACTTATTCTAAATATAATGATAATTATAATTACATTCTTTGCGTAATTGATGTATTTTCTAAATATGCGTTTGTTAGACCTATGAAAAATAAAAATTCTGAAACCATTAAACATTGTTTTGAAAGTATATTTAGTGAATCCAAAACAACTCCAACACATATACAATCTGACAAAGGAACTGAATTCGTTTCTAAGGATGTGCAAAAATACTTCAAATCCAAAAATATTAACTATTATACAACGAATAATCCCGACATAAAAGCAAGTATTGTAGAAAGATTCCAAAGAACACTTAAAATGAAAATGTGGCGATATTTTACTCATAAAAATACATATCGGTACATAGATATATTACAAGACTTATTATTTTCTTATAATCATAGTTACCATTCCAGCATTAAAATGTGTCCTAATGATGTTAATTCAAATAACATAATGACTGTTTGGAATAATTTGTATGATAGAAAATCTTCCAATACTCAACAACCAAAATTTAATGTTGGTGATTATGTCAGAATAACAAAATATAAACACATCTTTCAAAAGGGTTACGAATCCAATTGGAGTGATGAAATTTTTATTATATCTTCAATAATAGAAAGATCACCGTGGGTCGTTTACACATTGAGTGATTTGCAAAATGATACGATAGTTGGTACGTTTTATGAAAAAGAATTACAAAAAGTTGATTATAATCCCACTGCAAGTTATAAAATAGATAAAATAATTGACACTCGACATTCTGGTGCCAGAAAGCAATTGTTAGTGAAGTGGAAAGGTTATCCAGATAAATTCAACACTTGGATTTTATCTTCTAGCTTAGAACAGCAATGAAGGGTGAAAGTTTTTATCTTACGTTACTTAGCAATAGTTCTATGGATTACTTTCCAGAAAACTCAACAACACGCTTTTCTACAAAATTACCAAAGTCCATAATAATGGAAGGATCATGGGTAGTTGGTGTTGTTGAATTTCAGTATCCATGCACAATATTTACTATCCAAGAACATGAAAATATTATTTCCATATCTAAGCAGATGACAATACCTGGTGATGATAAACCTTCTCTTGTGTACTACAATTCACATATACCTTCAACAAATTACGATAATATTGATCAAATTTTAACGAAATTAAACAACATAAATGAGAAAGTTAAATTTCAGTATGATGATATATCAAAACTTGTATCAGTTTCCGTAACGGATGAATCACTAAAGTCAATGAAGCTTTCAACTAGATTGTGTTTACAACTTGGATTTGAACCCAATACAAACCTCGCTCTTCAGAGTGGACCAGGAAAATGTCCAGCGAATTTACTTTTAGGGTTACCATCTCAGTTATTTGTTTACTGTGATATTATTGACCCTCAGATTGTGGGTGATGTGATGACTCCCTTACTGAGAATAATTCCATTAGACCCTTCAAAGTATATTTATGGTTCTAATAATATGCATGTTTTCTCACCACCTCACTACTTACCTCTCATGCGTAGAGAGTTTGATACAATTGAAATAGATATAAGAACAAGTACAGGTCAAAAAATACCATTCCAGTTTGGAACAGTGTGTGTTAAACTTCATTTTAGAAAAATATAATGTCTCCCCGTCATCATGTAAATAATTGCCCTTATGAACATTATTACTCGCATCAAGCTGGTTCTGGTATTGGAGTCATTTATAGAGGGGCACCATATCAACGAGGTAATGGAATTGGTAGCTTTTTAGGAGGTTTATTTAGATCTGTTATTCCATTATTCTCTAGTGGCGCTCGAGTAATTGGTAAAGAGGCTTTAAATGCTGGTATGGGACTTATATCTGATATGGTTCAAGCTCGTCCTATGGAAGAAGCAATTAAGAATCGGTTGAAAGAAGCTAGTTCAAACTTAAAAAACAAAGCTGATAAAAAAATTGATCAATTGAATATGTCAGGATCAGGTTATAAAACTAAAAGGAAACGTCTTTCTTCGTTCATTCTGCCACTAACAGCTAAGGTGAAAGCTACCAGTAAAAAGTCAAGGCTAAAACATAATAATATTAAAGACATATTTTCATAGAATAAAATATAAATATAATGTCCTTTCTACATAACAATTCTTGCGAGTGCATTAAATCTGAGTTAGATCTATTTGCTTTACCATCTACACAGACAAGCATAGAGAATGGAACATGGATATACTACAAACCTATTTCTTCCCTTGCTGACGATGGTCCAATCGAATTTCAAATACCTGGTACCGGTGATGACTACATCGATTTGTCTCATACTTTGATACATATAAAAGCTAAGATAAAGAATCAGGATTCAACGAATTTGCACCCTTCAACAAAAGTGGCCCCAGTAAATAATTGGTTACATTCACTATTTAGTCAACTTGATGTATTTTTAAATCAAAAACTTATATCACCTCCAAATAATACATATGCCTATCGTGCTTACCTGGAAACATTGCTGAACTATGCCCCTGTCGCAAAAAAATCTCATCTTACATGTGGACTTTGGTATGAAGATACGTTTGGTAAAATGAATTCAACCGACGAGGAAAATACGGGGTTTACTAAAAGAATGCAATTAGGAAGTGAAAGCAAAGAAATTGAAATGATAGGACATCTGCATGGAGATCTGTTCAACCAAGAAAAGTTTTTGATTAACGCTGTTGAAATGTCTGTGAAACTAGTTCGTTCCAGAGAATCATTCAATTTAATGGCTTCCGCGGATGATTTAAAGTTTAAAATAAGCATTACCGATGCAACACTTATTGTTCGTAAAGCTAGAATCAACCCATCAGTTTTACTTGCACATCAAAAAGTTTTAGCTACAACTACCGCTAAATACCCAATCACTAGGGCTGAAGTTAAAGTGTTAACAATACCTTCAGGGGTACAAGGAAAAACACTTGATAATATTTTTTTGGGTCAAGTACCTAAAAGATGTATAGTTGGATTTGTTGATAACGCAGCATTTAATGGTAATCTTACGAAAAATCCTTATGATTTTCAAAATTATGATATAAATACATTTTCTTTATATATCGATGGTCAACAAATACCATCAAAAGCTATACAACCTTCATTTCAAAATAAAGTATTCACTTCTGCATACCATACCCTATTCTCTGGAACGGGTATTCATTTTCTTAACGAGGGCAATGGAATATCTAAAGAACAATTTGCTAATGGTTACTGTTTATTAGCATTCGATCTAACGCCAGATTTATCGGCTAGCTCAACCACTCATTGGAACCTTATAAGACATGGTAGTGTAAGATTGGAAGTTCGTTTTGAAACAGCTCTTTTACAAACTGTTAACTGTATTGTATATGCAGAATTTGATAATGTTATTGAAATTGATAAAAACCGTAATGTAAGTGTAGACTATAGTAGTTAATGATTAATTATAGTAGTTTAAGATAAAATGTTAACAATTTTAATGAAATATAAATATCAATATGTACTTACCTTGTATTATTTTAACATCCTTATACATACTTATTATAATAACTATAAATGTCAGGTTCCTACATGTAATTTTCCACTTGCATCTTATGTATTGAAGTGATTAGATAGTGTTAAAAGTTATTTCGTATACATTAATTATGGATACAATAGAGATTCAGAAATATTTAAGTAAAATTCACCCACGTTTACAATATAATGTATATGCAGCAAACCGATTACCAATATACATCGAAGCTCCAATATATATAATTAGCAATTTAGATCCAGATACAAAGCCTGGTTCTCACTGGGTAGCAATACATATAAACGAAAATGGTGTTGGAGAATATTTTGATTCTTATGGTAGATCTCCAATGGGTCACCATCGAACATTCTTGAAGAGGAACTCGAGACATTGGCAATTTAATAGTAATAGGTTACAAAGTGATTGGAGTTCAGTATGTGGCAAATACTGCTTGATGTATTTATATTACAAATTAAATGGTTACACATTGTCTGATTTTGTAAGAATATTCGATCACAACACCGATTTAAATGATGTTTTGTTGTGTAATATGTTTCAATTGTACTTTGAGTAGAAGTGTTACGTTAGGTATGTTATAAGATTTTTTTTAAATAAATATTTTTTTAGTAAATTCATAAATGTTTCTGTACCTATCGATTATTTCACTCCAGACAGGAATGAACAGGAATAGACACGAATATGAGTCATAAATAATTCCTGGCTATCTTATTTAAAAAGACATTAAAAAAATCTTTTGTGCTTATGAGGCATGCTAAACAACAAAGGAAGTGTTGTAACAAAAGAAAAGATTGTCTTTACCTGTTTAGTTACGCAATGGGGTGTCCAAATATCATCAATAGAATTAAAATCAATATAATTAACAAAAGTGTGTTGTAAAAATACAAAAGAACCTACAAGACAAAAGAACTTTAGAGAGTTGAGATGGGTGATCCTTTCCTATGTCCCATTCCACGATATCGCGAATCAAAACGCGAATAAAACCGCGACATGTAATCAATTTAAATCGCGGTATGTTACGCGCCATGTAGAAAACGCAACCATGTGGGACTAGTCGGCAGCATCCAAATTCCCGGAGGCTGTGCTAGAACCGGCGAATACCTACTACTCTACTGACCGACGAACAGCCGCGGAACCGCGAATTAAACCGCGGATCAAAACGCGAATAAAACCGCGACATGTAATCAATTTAATTCGCGGTATGTTACGCGCCATGTAGAAAACGCAACCATGTGGGACTAGTCGGCAGCATCCAAATTCCCGGAGGCTGTGCTAGAACCGGCGAGTACCTACTACTCTACTGACCGACGAACAGCCGCGGAACCGCGAATTAAACCGCGGATCAAAACGCGAATAAAACCGCGACATGTAATCAATTTAATTCGCGGTATGTTACGCGCCATGTAGAAAACGCAACCATGTGGGACTAGTCGGCAGCATCCAAATTCCCGGAGGCTGTGCTAGAACCGGCGAATACCTACTACTCTACTGACCGACGAACAGCCGCGGAACCGCGAATTAAACCGCGGATCAAAACGCGAATAAAACCGCGACATGTAATCAATTTAATTCGCGGTATGTTACGCGCCATGTAGAAAACGCAACCATGTGGGACTAGTCGGCAGCATCCAAATTCCCGGAGGCTGTGCTAGAACCGGCGAGTACCTACTACTCTACTGACCGACGAACAGCCGCGGAACCGCGAATTAAACCGCGGATCAAAACGCGAATAAAACCGCGACATGTAATCAATTTAATTCGCGGTATGTTACGCGCCATGTAGAAAACGCAACCATGTGGGACTAGTCGGCAGCATCCAAATTCCCGGAGGCTGTGCTAGAACCGGCGAGTACCTACTACTCTACTGACCGACGAACAGCCGCGGAACCGCGAATTAAACCGCGGATCAAAACGCGAATAAAACCGCGACATGTAATCAATTTAATTCGCGGTATGTTACGCGCCATGTAGAAAACGCAACCATGTGGGACTAGTCGGCAGCATCCAAATTCCCGGAGGCTGTGCTAGAACCGGCGAGTACCTACTACTCTACTGACCGACGAACAGCCGCGGAACCGCGAATTAAACCGCGGATCAAAACGCGAATAAAACCGCGACATGTAATCAATTTAATTCGCGGTATGTTACGCGCCATGTAGAAAACGCAACCATGTGGGACTAGTCGGCAGCATCCAAATTCCCGGAGGCTGTGCTAGAACCGGCGAGTACCTACTACTCTACTGACCGACGAACAGCCGCGGAACCGCGAATTAAACCGCGGATCAAAACGCGAATAAAACCGCGACATGTAATCAATTTAATTCGCGGTATGTTACGCGCCATGTAGAAAACGCAACCATGTGGGACTAGTCGGCAGCATCCAAATTCCCGGAGGCTGTGCTAGAACCGGCGAGTACCTACTACTCTACTGACCGACGAACAGCCGCGGAACCGCGAATTAAACCGCGGATCAAAACGCGAATAAAACCGCGACATGTAATCAATTTAATTCGCGGTATGTTACGCGCCATGTAGAAAACGCAACCATGTGGGACTAGTCGGCAGCATCCAAATTCCCGGAGGCTGTGCTAGAACCGGCGAGTACCTACTACTCTACTGACCGACGAACAGCCGCGGAACCGCGAATTAAACCGCGGATCAAAACGCGAATAAAACCGCGACATGTAATCAATTTAATTCGCGGTATGTTACGCGCCATGTAGAAAACGCAACCATGTGGGACTAGTCGGCAGCATCCAAATTCCCGGAGGCTGTGCTAGAACCGGCGAGTACCTACTACTCTACTGACCGACGAACAGCCGCGGAACCGCGAATTAAACCGCGGATCAAAACGCGAATAAAACCGCGACATGTAATCAATTTAATTCGCGGTATGTTACGCGCCATGTAGAAAACGCAACCATGTGGGACTAGTCGGCAGCATCCAAATTCCCGGAGGCTGTGCTAGAACCGGCGAGTACCTACTACTCTACTGACCGACGAACAGCCGCGGAACCGCGAATTAAACCGCGGATCAAAACGCGAATAAAACCGCGACATGTAATCAATTTAATTCGCGGTATGTTACGCGCCATGTAGAAAACGCAACCATGTGGGACTAGTCGGCAGCATCCAAATTCCCGGAGGCTGTGCTAGAACCGGCGAGTACCTACTACTCTACTGACCGACGAACAGCCGCGGAACCGCGAATTAAACCGCGGATCAAAACGCGAATAAAACCGCGACATGTAATCAATTTAATTCGCGGTATGTTACGCGCCATGTAGAAAACGCAACCATGTGGGACTAGTCGGCAGCATCCAAATTCCCGGAGGCTGTGCTAGAACCGGCGAGTACCTACTACTGATATTTCTATTCCTTATACAGCAACTTACCATAACGTCACATAAAAAAATAAACGCAAAACACTTTTATACGTCCCATAAAACCGTGAGAATTTAAAGGAATAGGCTAAAGTGTCGCTTCTCAATGCTGATGGCATCCAAGGATAATTTAGTGGAGTGGCCTTTTTATTTTACTCCGGTTTACGAGGACGGTTGTGGTACTGGCCTCCCTTTTAAATTTACGGTCCTCAGTAGTATCAATTCACTGGAATGGTACCGTTCTAAGAGATTGAGTATTTCACTAGAATTCACGACTACTTTAAGCCATTTAAGATAATGATCTCCAAAGAATTTTAATTAAAAACGTTGACAATTCTGGAAAAACTATGCTGTGTGAAAGATTAACGGAATCTGTAGGAATTTTAAATTTTTTAGAAATAAAGGTGACGTTAAAATGTTTTTAATATGAATCAGGATTTTTTTATAATATCGTATAAGTTTTCTGGGTTGAAAAGAACGCTATAATGTAAATCCAACTGAATCTATGACGTCGTGATTTAGTATATCTTCTTTAAACCTTATATCACCCGCATAACACCTGAAACACTTCAGCAATAACAAAACATTATTTCACAAGCAATAAAACAATAATTTGCCATGCCACATAAACATAACAAGGAAGAAAAATGTGTGTTTGTACATTGCACAGACGTTCCGCGAACACCCTCCTAGCCACCGAAACCAATGTTTGGTTTAAATCTGGCACGGCGCGCCCCTTCGATAATTTTCACCTGAGCCTGCGCCCCGCGGCGCCCCTTCCCGAATTTATGTCGGCTGAGATACCATCTTCATCGTAAGAATTCAGGACACACTTTAAAACTAGGAGTTAACATTCACTGGAAGTGATATTCCTGGTGAGAATGTCTGTCTATATTATTTTGTCCCTTTTCCTTTCTAAGGCGTGTTCCCATTAGATTTTTAGTTGTCATAATTCGATTTGATTTAAAAACTAGTGCAAACAAATCCCTCAACTCACACAAAAAAAATATCAATCCTTCTAACAACAAACATTAACGTTTGTTTAAAGTTTGAATTGGTACTTTTTGAGTTGGCTGATGTACGAGTATATTAATACACTAGGCTTAGGAATAAAATAACTAACTATATGCTGTCACCATACTTATCATCACATTAACAATCAACAAATGCGCTATAAAAACGAGTAAACTACGCTCGCGCTCCTTCTAGTATTTATCTATGTCATGAATTTGAGAATAGGGGGTCGAGTGTCGCTTACAATATTACGATGTTAACCACCGAAGACGATTTACATAATTCATTCAGGACTCAAGATACAGGGGGGAACGTATGCTCTGATTTAATGTATACCAAACGTTAATTGCCCCTATAAAGCTTTTAAGGTTTTAACTCCTACCGTATTGATTATTATTAAAAACTATATTAGGGTTGCTAAAATAACAAGCAGACAAGCATGAATAAAAATTTGGGATTTTTACTATGAACATTATTTACTAGTGACTCTATGAGATGTAGACGACTGACTCGACAATCACCGAACCTGATGGTTCTACCTACCTAACCCACTACGAAAAACTATACAAGATAGTCCGATTACTTATAGTTCTCAAATATCAAAACTGTCAAGACTTAAATTGTGTGCTTATACTAAAAGGTAAACCCACTTGCATTTGGCCAAAAATCAAAATCAAAATCAAAAAGTTTTTTATTCAATTTAGGCCCTGGTAAGGCACTTATGAACGTTAAATTGGTACATACAGTTGAATTTACCACCGGTTCGAAATACACTTAAACTGAGAAGATTCCGGCAAGAAACTCAGCAAGGCTTTTTTTTTTAGTCGTGGAAGATCTTTTCATTTTACAGCTTTTTTCCAAATATACAATATACCGTATAATTATTATGCTTATTCATACAATTGTCACTTAGCTAGCCAGGGGAGATGCAAGTGCAGAGAGAAGCTACTAGAACCATATATCCTTGTATTCCCCGTAATGAGCCACCTTATAGTAGGCTTTGTCAATGGCTGGCTTATTATACTATAAAGGTAGGTAACCGCCTGATGGTAATCGGTTACCGTAGCCTATGTATGCTTCCAATACCAGGGCAACTCATGCGTAGCCAACTCAGTCAATGAAATAACAAACACGAATAAAAGAAATATAATCGACAAATACATTCATCATCATCATCAGCCTATAATGTCCCACTGCTGAGAACAGGCCTCCTTTCACAAATGAGGGTGAAAGGGACTGGGCGATACTCCACCACGCGTGCCCACTGCGGATTGGTGGAGGTAGGCTAGTGGTCAACCTACTGTTGGAATTTTTCAAGCTGCCTAGGAGGCATCCAACTAGCTTAACGACTATCACAATTAAGTGATAACCGGGACCAACGGCTTTACGTGCCTTCCGAAGCACGGAAACGCTCGATTTGAAATACCACTAGGCGGTCACCCATCCAGGTACCGACCACGACAGACGTAGCTTAACTTTGCCGATCGATTAAGAACGGCTAATCATGCTACGCCACGAGCGCTTCTACATAACAACTATTCGACAAATACATTACATAAAAGCATTACTACCCCACAGCGAGTAGGAAATAAACTAACTACCTCGTCAGTGCATCGTATCACTGGCATAGTGGTAAAACATACATTATTCATAGATCACGACACATTCTTAATCTTGGGGGGCTATGTGCCTTGAGTCTGAGTCGTGAACATAAAAACGTACGACTGACTCGTTTATAACAACCACCTTTGTTTTATACCTTTGGGAAGTGTCGCTCCAGGACGAGGTATTAATTTTCTTTATATTTATGACATGAGGAATATTGTTATGTTATGCTATGTATCTAAGGTCCGTATTATAGAACGTCTAGAACGTTTTGAGTCGAGATTAAAACAATTGAATTTGGAACGTGCATTTATGATTTTAGGTTTATATTTGATTAACACGATCTATTATTTGATAACTTCTAATACGGGATAGTCTTTCGGGTGTTTTTTCTCTGTTTTATTATGAACAATCTACCGCCGCGGTTTTACCCGTGGTGCCTTATGTTTTAAAGTATTGTTTTATTCCAGGATACCTATTTCTCTGCCTCCCAAGTCTAGGCTTTGTATGTTTACCATTTTCGGCCACATCTTCATTGACGATGGTGAGATAGTGGTCAAACACAGGCCTTTAGACAGACTTATCCGAAAAAACCACCATATTATGCATTTTTGAGTCACAAACTGTAACCTTCTAACCTGCGGGGGGGGGGGGGGGGCTAAAGGAAGCTAAATCAATATTGCAAATGGAAATCATTGTTATGAATATTCGTCGGATCCTGCGTATTTTTTTTTTGTAAAATTGTCTACTTATAGTCAATCCATTAAAAAATTCGGTATCGATGTATTGCATAACACCCGCAGTGAATTCGAAAAAATGAATTGCTTTAGCAAAATTTTTAGGCCACCTGAACTTTTTGGCTTAATTAAGTATAAGAAAGTAGTTACAAAAAATTTGTTAATCCTATAGGCACCTTTTACTTTAGTGAGTAAAGTTTTTCCTTTATAAACTCATACATAATTTCAGAACGCAGTAAACAGGTGCGCCTTCTAAAATTCTCTCTTTATGGTATTTAAAGTACTTTCATACTTTTAACGTGTCTCAAGATCTTGTAATAAAATATTTTAGTATTACCATTTTATAACTTTCTGTCGCCACCTTAATAACTTGGATCCATTTTAGTAGACTGTAAAATATGGAGGCTTCATTTTTACCTGGAGATTATTACGTTTTAAAAGAAGAATTTCATCTATTTTAGTATTTAATGCCTTACTTTTTAATACAACATTCCTCGAAGATCGGCAGGAACGGAACTTCGAGGAAACGGAACTCGATTTAGGTACATATAAATTGTTTTGTATTTTTGTTATGAGATCAATAGCTGAAACATGGATGCTAGAAAAAAGTAGCTATGGTTTTTTTTTAAATATAATTATATTTAATTTTATATAATCTTACCTCAGACTCATTCTGGGAGGAGTGCTCAGAACAATACCTATGGATTGTTTCAGAATAAACACATAAAACTAGTTTTTGTTAAAAGCTTTTTTATGGTGATTGTACTTTTGCAGACTGTAGGCACTTGCATTTTCATCGAATATACTAATGTATACCAAATTTCAGCTCAATCGGACACTGGGAAGTGGGTCAAATTTAACTTGCAAGATTCGATCACACACTTCCGGACAGATGAAACTAAATAATAGCTTGTATTAAGATAATATTTCTACGTTTTTTAACCACTGTTTCCGTTTTCCACCTTTTACTCATTATTAGAACGATATATCCTTGAACATACATGCATCTTATTGCTTACCTATGCTTTTTCAATTCTAAAGATACACCTTTCTCATAACACCAGAACAACAAACCAAATCCATCGTCATAAACCCCTCCACTAACCCAGCTTTTAAATCTCATCGAATTTCATAGCAAAGTAAACAGCGTCAATAAGATACGATAAATCGTTGAAACCTCTGCATTTTGTCGATAAACCTTCATTTTTGCGACAAATTTCCTCGGCCTGGCAAAGGTAAATCTGTATATTTTATGGCGAGGCCTCTCGTCGCTTCCTGATTGATTGGACGAGTCGTAAACGTGGTCGGCGGTGATTTGAGAGTGTTTACGTGTCCTCGTGGTGGATATAAATCCTGTAGCTCATTATCGTTATCTGTGTTATGGTTGGTATTCATTATAGCATGTAGCGCTATGTTTTACATATTAATTTCATTGCCAATATTATTTCATTTTAATTTTGGTATCTTTAATTTTGTTTGTCTTATTTTCTCCTTATTCTTGCTTTTTTCTAACCCCTTCAATTTCAAAAAGTTCAAATATTAGGGCGGTGGTTAAAAAAATACAATTGACTTCTATTGTTATAAAAACCCGATTGGACTACTGATGCTCGAGAGGCAGAAGTAGATAATTCATTGCTGATTGCGTTAATTTAACTGCTTATTTCTCCAGCAGCGTATCACTTACTCATCCTTTAAAATGTTCATCAAAATTATTGAGCTGAGCGACTCGCAACTTTATTATAGGAATTTGTCTGCTTAGCTCATGGAAGGCGCGGGAAGTGCTCGTCGGATCATTATGCAGGCTTAATTTTATGCATGGACGCTCGCGCATCGTCACGATACCGTAGCGCCTCCCGCGTAGCGAGACGCCGCGCCGCGCCGCCGCCGCCCGCGGCCCAATTTCAAACAAAATTTAAATTCCCTTCGACACACGATTCAGCGGAAATATCCAAAGGCTGCCGGTGGTATAGCCACAGTAAATACTTGTCATAGACGTTATATCATTCATCATCTGCCTGCCCTGTTCCTAATCATTTGGGGTCGGCGCAATATGTTCGCTTCTTCCATCGGTTTTTTTTTTTTTTAAATTGAATGGGCTTGCGTTTGGCCTCTGACCCGCCCATAAGTGGCGATGACGAAGCCTAAGATGAAACACGCTTACCCAGAAGAAACCTATTCAATCTGGCCTTGAAAGTTCCTAGATTGTAAGCGTCAGGAAACACAGACGCCGGAAGCAAGTTCCACTCCCGTGCTGTCCGCATTATAAATGAGGATACAAAACGCTGTGCCCGTATTTTCGGTATGTCTTCTATCCGTCATACCAGCATCCACTCCTTTCTTACACATATCATCTTTCACACAATCCATCCATCTCTTTTTCGGTCTTCCTCTTCCCGTATATGCATCCACTTTCATATTCATAACTCTTTTACTCTTAAGACCCTGTCGAGCGAAATCAGCGCGCGGCAAATAGGTATTTACTGCGGGTTAGTGTTGTGTGCGTCGACACGCACACAACAGTCAGTACTCTCGGCTCGGTCGGCCGTTTGCACCCGCATGACAAAAGTCAGTAAGTACATAATTTAAAAAAAAGCCTTGGGATTAAAACATGATATTTTCGCAAAATTTTCAAAAAGTGTCCGCGCCTTGTAAAACTTTTTAGATACTGGCCCGATTTCTCTCGAAATCGATATTTGAGAGACCTCGGGATCACAAAACATGAAACTTTTGCCAAAATTTTAAAATGTGTCCGCCACGTTGGACTTCGAAAAAATCGATATTTGTGAGTCCTTGGGGTCACAAAAAAAGAATCTTTTCTCAAAATGTTGAAAATGTGTCCGCCACGTTGGACTTCGACAAAATCGATATTTGATAGTCCTTGGGGTCACAAAACAAGAATCTTTTCTCAAAATGTCGAAAAAGTGTCCGCCATGTTGAACTTTTTAGATACTGGTCCGATTGCTCTCAAATTCAATATTTGAGAGACCTTGGGGTCACAAAATAAGAATCTTTTCTCAAAATGTTGAAAAAGTGTCCGCCATGTTGAACTTTTTAGATACTGGTCCGATTGCTCTCAAAATCGATATTTGAGAGACCTTGGGGTCACAAAACAAGAATCTTTTCTCAAAATGTCGAAAAAGTGTCCGCCATGTTGAACTTTTTAGATACTGGTCCGATCGCTCTCAAAATCGATAATTGTGAGTCCTTCGGGTAACAAAACAAGAATCTTTTCTCAGAATTATCAAAAGGTGTCCGCCATGTTGAATTTTTTTGTTACTGGTCCGATGTCTCTCAAAATCGATATTTGAGGGACCTTGGGGTCACAAAACAAGAAACTTTTCTCAAAATGTCGAAAAAGTGTCCGCCATGTTGAACTTTTTAGATACTGGTCCGATTGCTCTCAAAATCGATATTTGTGAGTCCTTCGGGTCACAAAACAAGAATCTTTTCTCAGAATTTTGAAAAGGTGTCCGCCATGTTGAACTTTTTAGGTACTGGTCCGATTGCTCTCAAATTCGATATTTGAGAGACCTTGGGGTCACAAAACAAGAATCTTTTCTCAAAATGTCGAAAAAGTGTCCGCCATGTTGAACTTTTTAGATACTGGTCCGATTGCTCTCAAATTCGATATTTGAGAGATCTTGGGGTCACAAAACAAGAATCTTTTCTCAAAATGTCGAAAAAGTGTCCGCCATGTTGAACTTTTTAGATACTGGTCCGATTGCTCTCAAATTCGATATTTGAGAGACCTTGGGGTCACAAAACAAGAATCTTTTCTCAAAATGTTGAAAAAGTGTCCGCCATGTTGAACTTTTTAGTAACTGGTCCGATTGCTCTCAAAATCGATATTTGAGGGACCTTGGGGTCACAAAACAAGAAACTTTTCTCAAAATGTCGAAAAAGTGTCCGCCATGTTGAACTTTTTAGATACTGGTCCGATTGCTCTCAAAATCGATATTTGTGAGTCCTTCGGGTCACAAAACAAGAATCTTTTCTCAGAATTTTGAAAAGGTGTCCGCCATGTTGAACTTTTTAGGTACTGGTCCGATTGCTCTCAAATTCGATATTTGAGAGACCTTGGGGTCACAAAACAAGAATCTTTTCTCAAAATGTCGAAAAAGTGTCCGCCATGTTGAACTTTTTAGATACTGGTCCGATTGCTCTCAAATTCGATATTTGAGAGATCTTGGGGTCACAAAACAAGAATCTTTTCTCAAAATGTCGAAAAAGTGTCCGCCATGTTGAACTTTTTAGATACTGGTCCGATTGCTCTCAAATTCGATATTTGAGAGACCTTGGGGTCACAAAACAAGAATCTTTTCTCAAAATGTTGAAAAAGTGTCCGCCATGTTGAACTTTTTAGTAACTGGTCCGATTGCTCTCAAAATCGATATTTGAGGGACCTTGGGGTCACAAAACAAGAAACTTTTCTCAAAATGTTGAAAAAGTGTCCGCCATGTTGAACTTTTTAGATACTGGTCCGATCGCTCTCAAAATCGATAATTGTGAGTCCTTCGGGTAACAAAACAAGAATCTTTTCTCAGAATTATCAAAAGGTGTCCGCCATGTTGAATTTTTTTGTTACTGGTCCGATGTCTCTCAAAATCGATATTTGAGAGACCTTGGGGTCACAAAACAAGAATGTTTTCTCAAAATGTCGAAAAAGTGTACGCCATGTTGAACTTTTTAGTAACTGGTCCGATTGCTCTCAAAATCGATATTTGAGGGACCTTGGGGTCACAAAACAAGAATCTTTTCTCAAAATGTTGAAAAAGTGTCCGCCATGTTGAACTTTTTAGATACTGGTCCGATTGCTCTCAAAATCGATATTTGAGAGACCTTGGGGTCACAAAACAAGAATCTTTTCTCAAAATGTTGAAAAAGTGACCGCCATGTTGAACTTTTTAGATACTGGTCCGATTGCTCTCAAAATCGATATTTGAGAGACCTTGGGGTCACAAAACAAGAATCTTTTCTCAAAATGTCGAAAAAGTGTACGCCATGTTGAACTTTTTAGTAACTGGTCCGATTGCTCTCAAAATCGATATTTGAGGGACCTTGGGGTCACAAAACAAGAATCTTTTCTCAAAATGTTGAAAAAGTGTCCGCCACGTTGGACTTCGACAAAATCGATATTTGTTAGTCCTTGGGGTCACAAAACAAGAATCTTTTCTCAAAATGTCGAAAAAGTGTCCGCCATGTTGAACTTTTTAGATACTGGTCCGATTGCTCTCAAATTCGATATTTGAGAGACCTTGGGGTCACAACATAAGAATCTTTTCTCAAAATGTCCAAAAAGTGTCCGCCATGTTGAACTTTTTAGATACTGGTCCGATTGCTCTCAAATTCGATATTTGAGAGACCTTGGGGTCACAAAACAAGAATCTTTTCTTAAAATGTTGAAAAAGGGTCCGCCATGTTGAACTTTTTAGTAACTGGTCCGATTGCTCTCAAAATCGATATTTGAGAGACCTTGGGGTCACAAAACAAGAATCTTTTCTCAAAATGTTGAAAAAGTGTCCGCCATGTTGAACTTTTTAGATACTGGTCCGATCGCTCTCAAAATCGATAATTGTGAGTCCTTCGGGTCACAAAACAAGAATCTTTTCTCAGAATTATCAAAAGGTGTCCGCCATGTTGAATTTTTTTGTTACTGGTCCGATGGCTCTCAAAATCGATATTTGAGAGACCTTGGGGTCACAAAACAAGAATCTTTTCTCAAAATGTCGAAAAAGTGTCCGCCATGTTGAACTTTTTAGATACTGGTCCGATCGCTCTCAAAATCGATAATTGTGAGTCCTTGGGGTCACAAAACAAGAATCTTTTCTCATAATGTTGAAAAAGTGTCCACCATGTAGAATGTTTTAGATACCGGTCTGATTGCTCTCAAAAGCGAGAGACATTTATTTGAGAGTCCTTGGGGTCACCAGTATTTAGAAGTTTCATCATGACAGACACTTTTTCAAAATTTTGAGAAACGATTCTTGTTTTGTGATTCCAAGGTCTCTCAAATATCGAATTTGAGAGCAATCGGACCAGTATCTAAAAAGTTCAACATGGCGGACACTTTTTCAACATTTTGAGAAAAGATTCTTGTTTTGTGACCCCAAGGACTCACATTTATCTATTTTGAGAGCGATCGGACCAGTATCTAAAAAGTTCAACATGGCGGACACTTTTTCGACATTTTGAGAAAAGATTCTTGTTTTGTGACCCCAAGGTCTCTCAAATATCGATTTTGAGAGCAATCGGACCAGTATCTAAAAAGTTCAACATGGCGGACACTTTTTCAACATTTTGAGAAAAGATTATTGTTTTGTGACCACAAGGTCCCTCAAATATCGATTTTGAGAGCAATCGGACCAGTTACTAAAAAGTTCAACATGGTGGACACTTTTTCAACATTTTGAGAAAAGATTCTTGTTTTGTGACCCCAAGGTCTCTCAAATATCGAATTTGAGAGCAATCGGACCAGTATCTAAAAAGTTCAACATGGCGGACACTTTTTCGACATTTTGAGAAAAGATTCTTGTTTTGTGACCCGAAGGACTCACAATTATCGATTTTGAGAGCGATCGGACCAGTATCTAAAAAGTTCAACACGGCGGACACTTTTTCGACATTTTGAGAAAAGATTCTTGTTTTGTGACCCGAAGGACTCACAAATATCGATTTTGAGAGCAATCGGACCAGTAACAAAAAAAATCAACATGGCGGACACCTTTTGATAATTCTGAGAAAAGATTCTTGTTTTGTGATCCGAAGGACTCACAAATATCGATTTTGAGAGCAATCGGACCAGTATCTAAAAAGTTCAACATGGCGGACACTTTTTCAACATTTTGAGAAAAGATTCTTGTTTTGTGACCCCAAGGTCTCTCAAATATCGATTTTGAGAGCAATCGGACCATTATCTAAAAAGTTCAACATGGCGGACACTTTTTCGACATTCTGAGAAAAGATTCTTGTTTTGTGACCCGAAGGACTCACAAATATCGATTTTGAGAGCGATCGAACCAGTTACTAAAAAGTTCAACATGGCGGACACTTTTTCAACATTTTGAGAAAAGATTCTTGTTTTGTGACCCCAAGGTCTCTCAAATATCGAATTTGAGAGTAATCGGACCAGTATCTAAAAAGTTCAACATGGCGGACACTTTTTCGACATTCTGAGAAAAGATTCTTGTTTTGTGACCCGAAGGACTCACAAATATCGATTTTGAGAGCAATCGGACCAGTAACAAAAAAAATCAACATGGCGGACACCTTTTCATAATTCTGAGAACACTTTTTCGACATTCTGAGAAAAGATTCTTGTTTTGTGACCCCAAGGTCTCTCAAATATCGAATTTGAGAGCAATCGGAACAGTATCTAAAAAGTTCAACACGGCGGACACTTTTTCGACATTTTGAGAAAAGATTCTTGTTTTGTGACCCCAAGATCTCTCAAATATCGATTTTGAGAGCGATCGAACCAGTATCTAAAAAGTTCAACATGGCGGACACTTTTTCGACATTCTGAGAAAAGATTCTTGTTTTGTGACCCGAAGGACTCACAAATATCGATTTTGAGAGCGATCGGACCATTATCTAAAAAGTTCAACATGGCGGACACTTTTTCGACATTCTGAGAAATGATTCTTGTTTTGTGACCCGAAGGACTCACAAATATCGATTTTGAGAGCGATCGAACCAGTATCTAAAAAGTTCAACATGGCGGACACTTTTTTGACATTTTGAGAAAAGATTCTTGTTTTTTGACCCCAAGGTCTCTCAAATATCGAATTTGAGAGCAATCGGACCAGTATCTAAAAAGTTCAACATGGCGGACACTTTTTCGACATTCTGAGAAAAGATTCTTGTTTTGTGACCCGAAGGTCTCTCAAATATCGAATTTGAGAGCAATCGGACCAGTACCTAAAAAGTTCAACATGGCGGACACTTTTTCGACATTTTGAGAAAAGATTTTTGTTTTGTGACCCCAAGGTCTCTCAAATATCGAATTTGAGAGCAATCGGACCAGTACCTAAAAAGTTCAACATGGCGGACACCTTTTCAAAATTCTGAGAAAAGATTCTTGTTTTGTGACCCCAAGGTCTCTCAAATATCGAATTTGAGAGCAATCGGACCAGTACCTAAAAAGTTCAACATGGCGGACACTTTTTCGACATTTTGAGAAAAGATTCTTGTTTTGTGACCCCAAGGTCTCTCAAATATCGAATTTGAGAGCAATCGGACCAGTACCTAAAAAGCTCAACATGGCGAACACCTTTTCAAAATTCTGAGAAAAGATTCTTGTTTTGTGACCCGAAGGACTCACAAATATCGATTTTGAGAGCAATCGGACCAGTATCTAAAAAGTTCAACATGGCGGACACTTTTTCGACATTTTGAGAAAAGATTCTTGTTTTGTGACCCCAAGGTCTCTCAAATATCGAATTTGAGAGCAATCGGACCAGTACCTAAAAAGTTCAACATGGCGGACACTTTTTCGACATTTTGAGAAAAGATTCAAGTTTTGTGACCCCAAGGACTCACAAATATCGAATTTGAGAGCAATCGGACCAGTACCTAAAAAGTTCAACATGGCGGATACTTTTTCGACATATTGAGAAAAGATTCTAGTTTTGTGACCCCAAGGACTCACAAATATCGAATTTGAGAGCAATCGGACCAGAATCTAAAAAGTTCAACATGGCGGACACTTTTTCGACATTTTGAGAGAAGATTCTTGTTTTGTGACCCCAAGGTCTTTCAAATATCGAATTTGAGAGCAATCGGACCAGTATCTAAAAAGTTCAACATGGCGGACACTTTTTCGACATTTTGAGAAAAGATTCTTGTTTTGTGACCCCAAGGTCTCTCAAATATCGAATTTGAGAGCAATCGGACCAGTACCTAAAAAGTTCAACATGGCGGACACCTTTTCAAAATTCTGAGAAAAGATTCTTGTTTTGTGACCCGAAGGACTCACAAATATCGATTTTGAGAGCAATCGGACCAGTATCTAAAAAGTTCAACATGGCGGACACTTTTTCGACATTTTGAGAAAAATACTTCAACCGCCATCTTGTGGCGACGGCCATTTTAAAAGTATTACATTATTGAGTATTGCAAATTGTTTTGTCATTGGAACTAAAGGTGTATGCAAAATTTCAGCTCACTCGGCGTCCATATCGCTACGGTAACCGCTTACCACCAAGCGAGTCGTATGCCGTATGCTAGTTTACCCAAGTATGAAAAAATGTTTGAAAAAAAAAGATGTGCTTGCAAGATTTGACCTAAGCAAACTAACTAACATTGCAAATGAAACAAAAGTAATATATATTATTTGACTGACTCAAAAAACGAAAAACAAAACTTATGTCGTTATGCTCTTTGAATTAGTGTCCGTACACGTTAGATCGCGATCGTATTTTTCTTGGTAGTCGTTCCGCAAAGAGACGTGATCTCTCTCTGAGCTCCCGTGGTCGACTAAATTTTCGAGCGCGTATCTCACTTATATATTTAACGTCGCGCTGCCATAGTAAAAATGTATGGCGAATTCGGAGCTCATTTTTAAAAAATCATAATAAATCATCTAGACAAAATAATTAAAATATCAGACGCAAAACTTCAAGATTATTTATTAGAGAATTAACTGACTACATTTCTACAGAATATTTCTAAGGAAAAATACACGAAATCTTCTGAATCACAGCACGCATTTTTGAAGATTTTTGCTCAACTTCATATGAGGCCATTAAAAAACCTATACCATATTTCATATTTTTGTTTCGCAAACATTGTAAATACATTATCTGTGGTAATAATTATGTAGATGTTCACGGTGTAAATAAACTATTTTCGTTGATATCAACTTAACCGTAGCTGTCCTTTTGTCACTTTTTGGGTCGACTCCCTCTTAAAGACGTTATATAATTTTAATTGAAAAAATAAAAGTAATCTACTGTTGTAATTTTTTTATTTATTATTTTCAATTTTATCTAATATGGTCAAATTTATTCCTATCTCTATTGATTAATAGTGTATAAAAATATCAATGATGTTTTCATTGATGAAAACACAATTTTTGTAACCGTAACTGTCCTCATTGCGTGCAGTGGCAGCCTGTAGATACATTTTAATATTGCAGGTAACTCTACGTGACAGGGTCCGAAACGTGGACATTCGTAGTAGAACGAAAACTACCGATATAGCTCGTAGAGTTAGTAAGCTGAAGTGGCAATGGGCAGGCCACATCGCTCGAAGAACTGGTAGCCGATGGGGAAGGAAGGTTCTCGAGTGGCGACCACGTACTGGAAAGCGCCGAGCGGGACGACCTCCCACCAGGTGGACTGACGATCTGGTCAAGATCGCTGGGCACCGCTGGATGCAAGCGGCCCAAAACCGTTCGAAGTGGAAGTTAATGGGCCTATGTTCAGCAGTGGACATCCCTAGGCTGATATGATGATGATGATGTAACTCAAGTAAATCACCTAAAGTCAGCCTTGTCCTAAAAAAAATATATTGTGCACATATCCCATTATTTACCTTTCTATTAAAATGAAGTATAAACTATCAGTTAATCTTATTTGTCTTATTTATAACTCATTCGCATCGACAAGTTCAGTTACTGTATTTGCTTTAACCTAAACTGTGAACCGCTTGGGGGCGAAACCGCAATATGGGGCCACGTGGAAACTTATTTCCCCCTATCGCGTAATATCTTGAAGTTACATCGTAATGAAAGATATGAAGTTACTAAAGTAAACACACATAGGTATATCTAAACTTACATAACGAATACTAAGATAGTTGAGAAACACAAAACTGAAAACCGATTTCAAAGCAAAAAAGGGTACAAACATAGAGTTCATTCTATTAGGGGAACAAAGTTTTCATTGCACGTTTTAATATAACATGGATACCTTTTTTTTTTAAATATAGGTATAGGATTTTTTCATAAGGCGATGGATGGCCAAATGCTAGTACATGATAATAGCGATTTAATACCTAAAAATTTCTTAAAGGAGTCTCGAGGCTGACTTTGATAAAAACTAAAATACAGTTTTAATTTTTATCTACTTTGATTTTCAAAAATAATAATTGTGAATGTATAAGATAAATGATATATAGTATGTATGAGATAAAAAAATGGGAATAAGACAAAGTTTATTAAATGTATGAAAAATAAAATATTAATTGCTTAAAAAGGTTACATTCACAATTATTCTTATAAGTGATACATCCCAGAATCTGATTCTTATGAGTGATACTCGCGTTCGATTCCCGGCTCAGATAATATACGTATATTTTGAAAAGCCAAATAAAACGTAAATATTTAGTTTTTATCAAAATCAGTCTCGAGACTCCTTTGATAAGTTTTCGCTTTCCTACTTTAGGATATGGCCATCCATGCCCACGTGTAAAATTCACCATGTAGGTACTTATATTTATCCATAGATTTACTTTACGTTTATATCAATTATTTCTCACAATAGTCGTAAAATATATATCACATAACCGAATTATATGCTTAAAAAATATGCATTACGTATATAATCCCATGAGATACCCCGACGAGATAATTTTAATCCCTATCAAGACAGCAAATGAGTTTCCCGTTGCGTTGTTTACAGCGTAAGAAAAAAAAAGAATAAAGATGGCCGCCGTCACGATGAGACCCATTTCGCTTGTTGACAACGAGATTTGTTTTTTCCTTCTCAACATCACGGGCTGTTTGTCATTTTGCGCAGCAAAATAATATTATTATTACATTTACATATTATTTGGTTGTGAGTGTACTGACGGAAAAAAGGTATTTTTGAAGAAAAATATTGGTAGATTCGATCTTAATGCAACTGAAATAAATGCGTCTTAAAAAATCTTTATATTTTCATCCAAAAAAAGCCTCCTAATAACAAACAAGTACCTAAAATTATTTAGTACCTATCATTTTAATATCCTGAAAAAAAGATTTTTTGCAATGGTTGAAAAGAGCATTTCCATTTTTTTTTTATTTGTTTTGTATAATTTACTAATATCAAAAGGTCAATAATTAATAGGCCTATAGATATACTTTAAAAATATAAAAATCAAATAACAACGTCTAATATAGCACCAATCGTAAAACGCACTAAAAACAATTAGTTCACATCAAAATCACAATCATAAAGGTACCATCACACAAGCGACATGACGCGTGCACTCAGCCGATATCTTTGTAGGACGTAGCCGTCGCTGCGTCACTCAGGATTTGCGGATTTAACCATCAACGAGCGATACACAGTCGGTTGAACACGAATCATTGATATGTCACTACGAGTTGAATTGAGGAAAAAATCGACACTAGATCGGCTTTTGTTAGCTAGTACTGGTTAGCTGTCAAACTGTGCTTTGCCCTTAAGCTTTGCCAATTGTTTTGTGATAAATATTGTTGTGTGATTAAATAAAATAAATAAATTTGTGTAAAAAAAAATGGAATGGGTGTTTTCGATTTTAGTTCGTCAAAACGATACGATTAGAAATTTTTGCTTGCACTGAATACAATATAAATAACTAGCTGCCCGGCGCGACTTCGTTCGCGTGGTGCTACCCTACCCTACCCTACCCTGACAGCAAAATCCCCATTAACAAAATGATCCGCCATTTATTGAATTCATTTGTTACAAAAAATGTGATAAATGAAGAACCGCTCGACCGATTTTGTGCAAACTTCACATAAACCATCTACTAAATAGTCCGAACAAAGCGTAAATATTTGGTTTGGATAGGTGAGCCCGTTCTTGAGTTATAAAATTACAACGAAAATTGGCATTGATTTTTATATATATAGATATATTGTAGGCTTTATTTAGTGTGCTTAGTATGTTGGCAATATCACATTTACAATAAACTAAAAAAATGCAATGAACTATAACAGATTGGTAACCTAATTTGGCACATTGGAAATTATGGAAATGTCTATTTTAAGTACCAAAAAACTTCTTGTCACCATATTGGAAGCTTGGGTACCTACCTATCCATTATATCTATAGTAAAACACTGTAAAACATAATATTATTATCAATGATAATTTGGTTCATAAGATATACCGCTATATATATATATCGCTTAGCCAATCTCAGCAATACACAAACTACGCAAATAATTAATTTCACATCTTTAAGTATAAAGGCTCACGCACACATGCGCGCGGTATCGCCGCCGAAAACGCCCGGTCCGTCAGTCAGTCGGCTTAGAGGATTTAGCGGGTTGCCTGCGAGGTGGAATCAAACGCTCCATTGAGTTCAAATCCTTACTCTAATTTAAATTTAAGCGTTTTTGACATTCCCTGCGTTGTCGTTCGCAAATTATAAAACGAATGTGCGAACTTTTGAGATTTAAAGGACGCTGTTTGATGTAAGACTTTTTAGCTTTTAATTGTGCTATTAGAGTGTTTTAACTGCATTGATCTTTTTATTCAAATGTCTTTTTAGGGAATAGGAATGATAGCATTATTATTCATTTACTAGTTGTCCCAGCGGTTTCACCCGCATTGCTAACAACCCTGTACAAACAGACAGACGAGCGTAACTCAGCTTTAGTAACATACAAATAATAGAAAAAACTTTTATTTCGAAATAATTTTGGCTTCACGGAAATAGACAACGGCTAACACTATTTCAATGAAGACTAGTATCTGCTTTCTATTTTGACAGTATTGTGTCAAACTTGAAATTAGATTATCATCATCAGCCTATAATATCCCACTGTTTTTTTCTTAAGGATGAAAGGGATATAAGATTACAAATACCGATAATCATTACGCATTTCAGTAGGATTTTAGGAGTCACGTTAACGTTACAACTCATTGGCAACAATAACGTCTCAACTACAATCACTAAGCGATGAATAATTCATTCAGTGAACCATTTCACTTATTACTTAGACAGCTAATTGTATAATGGAATTTACCGATCATTAATTACTGAAGTTACGTGATAGGCACCGACAATAGGTTGGCATTGTCGTTTCCAGTTAGCTTATAGCGATTGGGAATGCAGTTATAGGTAAATGGCTTATCGGATTTGCTCAACACAATTCAGTTCGCAGTTGCCGAGTAAGTGATGTGTAATACTTGGTTGACTTACCTTTAGTGCAGTTGGTTTGTTGAATACTAATTACTAATTTCCTATTATCTATATACAGGCTGAAGGTTTCTAGTGGGCATGAGGACTAATCCTAAAGTAAAGGTAATAGCGAAAAAAAAAGCGCAAAAGAGACTATCAAGACTATTTGATTTTTAGTTTTCATCAAAATCTCTAGGCCGATATTGATAAAAACTAAAAATCTTTTTTTTTTATTATTATTTCTGTCAAATGTTAATACGGTCATTACAAAACGATTTTTAAATAGTTTAAATATAAATAATAACAAACTGAAAATAATTTATACTATGCAAAAGTAGGTGTAATATGTGTCTAATGTAAGTTTGTTTACCTCGTGGTAATTTTCCGACACGGATTACCCGTAACCCCTGCAAACTATTTGATTAGACAGCACAGGTGTAATTAATTCCAAACTAATTACTATCGTCGTGATTCGCGAGACAGACTCCCCGAGATTATAGAAATAAGGGTTGTTGCAAACGTAGCGATTAAGTGATACTACATTTGAGAAACAATTGTGTGAAGTATTTGTGTCAAATTATACGCTACTTAAATGCTAAAATAAATATAAATATAAAATATTAATTCCTCACACATGGTCATCTGATCCCAAATTAAGCAGAGCTTGTAGGTACTATGGAAACCAGATAACTGATATAATACATATATACTATTTTTTTTGTAAATACATACTTAATATACATAATTATACTCAGACTCACGCATACAAATGCTGTGTGGGAATCGAACCCACGACCTGCGGCGCAATAGGTAGAATGTTAACCAACTGCGCCAACTGGCCAGTCAGAATGTAATAATTGTGGTAAATACACTTCATAATTTTGAATTTATTTAATTAAGAATTGGACATATAGTACGCGACTTAAATTGCCCAGTTGGCCAACAGCCTAAACGCTAACTACAACTACTTAACGTCAAAATAGAAGTTCCAAGTGCTAAAATGCATGAGGCGTTCAACTTCACACACACAATGAGTAGTAATATGAGTTTCTTAAACTTTGCGAAACTGCACTGAGTGAAAATAATTTAATTTGGCTGTGAAAGACTTCTTTAATTATATCTCACGGCAAACTCATTTTCAGTTTCCAAAAACTTAAGAGCCATTTAATTTAAGATTTGGTAATATTATCGTTTCAGATACTACTTTTATCACTTGAAAAGTATTTCCCGGAATTCTTTTTTGTACATTTGTGCCTAGTATTATAAAGGTTAATCCCGTTAATCCTAACTATCCTATAAATGTGAAAGTGAGTTTGTTTGTTTGTTTGTTACGCCTTCACGCCTCAAATACTCAACGGATCATCATGAAATTTGGCATGCAGATAGCCTATGGTATGGAGAAGGACATAGGCTACTTTTTATCCGGGGAACGCGGGTGAAACCGCGGGGGACAGCTAGTATTACTATATTAATTATTTTTAAATGCGTTTTTGAAGTATATTTTTCTCTCGTCTTGTGTATTATTTATGTCTAGTTAAAATTGTATACATCATCTTCAAATATTTGACATGAGCAGCAATTTTACACGCTTCTTCGTCCTCTTTCTAGGCACTCGAAGGCAGCAAATGCAAAATTCAAATTCAATTTGTTTGAAGTAGTACATTTAACATAATTATCGAATTGGTTCTTACACACTTATTATTACTAACAAATAGTGCAAAAATCCAAACGCCAACCAAAACTTTACACATAATAATTCCGCCACAACACGACTGCTAGGCAACTACCGATTCCTCTGTGCCTTGCTGGCTCACAAATCTGCAGCTAACGAACCGTGTCCAAACATTGCCGAACTAAGTGAGCTAGTGGCGCTAGTTCTCCGCGTAAACTTGCAGACACGTTACAATGGTTGCATTGAAGGTTGCTTCATGGTGAGAATATGGACGGGTTACGAATATGTTCTAAACTATATTGTATGTATCTTGTTGCTTCTTTGCCATATGATTCTACCTATTAAATTCCTGCCATATCTTCTTTATTATATAAAATTCTACTTTACGTGTGTATGTGACAAACACACGTATAGTTGAATTTTTTTGTATGCGTTTGGGTGACGCCCTGGATGATTTAGATAGGGCAGGGTAGGGCAGGGCAGGGTAGGGTAGGGTAGGGGAACGAAGTCACGCCGGGCAGCTAGTATTATATAAAAGATGTTTTAAATTTGCAAAAACAGCATGCAAAAAAAACTAATAGAAAACGATTTTTTATGACGCTGCTGGTAAAAAAACTGCCGTTTATAAGTAAAAGATTATAGAGAGTTCAAATGTTCTAAGCCTGTTCCCATTAATTTGCCTACCAAACCAAACAATTGACTCATTGATTTTATTACTCTCATTTTGCATAATTCATGAAGGAAAGTACGTAAGAGTATCCATAGTATCACAGTAGGATCTCTTTTTCTCTCTCTCTCAATCCAGAACAAGCGTTGTACTTATTATGACAATCCAAATAGCAAGACAAAAATGATATTAATCCAACTACTTATTGGTTTCAAACAATAAAAACTGATATAATCCCTCTTTCCAGGTGAAAGTGATGCTCCGAGTAGGTGCATCAGGCGAAGGTCCCTTCACTAGCGGCACACAAACCTTTACTATGGATAAACGTAAGAAGCAAGTGAGCCTGTGCGAGAACGCGCCCAGTGTGGCAGCACCCGAAGACAGGAAAGTTGGTGTGGCTGCACCGAAGATGTTCGCGTTCGATGCTATATTCTCCCAGGATGATTCGCAGGTTAGTTATGGTGTTTATTTATTTTATTACCCGTTGGTTTTTGCTAACAATGGTTTTCATTGTTATCGCGATCCAAAGAATTAAATTGAGTACAATTAAATATATAAATAATAATTATTACTGCTATTCAAGTAATTAATATGACAACTACAGCCAATCCTGTTTTATATGGTACCCGCCTAACGTACCGCGCCTCTTGGCTTTAACGAAATCAGAAAATTTTGATTGCAAAAAAATTGCAGGATTTATTCAAATCATGCATCAAATGCACAAATAATTATATTTTATGGTTAAGCTTTAGAACTCTTTAATAGACATTAAATGAAACCGGTATTTTCTATTTAACCGCAACTACTTCGGAAATCCCTAACGAGTGCCCGGAATTGTCTGGTAGCCAACTTAGGCATATTAGTTGCGAAAAACTTGAAAGCTGCCAAATGTTGCGGTAAGTCAGTTCGTGGCTGAATAACCCAGATGCTTCTTATATAAGTTTTATAAGATACGATTGTTACCATGATACGAAGTCAATAGTAACTATATTGGTGTATCTAAATGTCTTGGAAACTTATGTATAATAAATAAATATCCTGGGACATTCCTCACACACGGTCATCTGATCCCAAACTAAGCAGAGCTTGTACTATGGAAACCCGATACTTCTTATAATCAAAGTATCAAATTGATATTCCGTAATAATCTACACATTGTTCATACTAATAATAATATTAGCACAGAATAATGAATACGTCTATAAGAATAGAATAAGGAAAGACGTATACAGTTTTTTTTTTTTACGTGACTGATCGGGATGTACCTGCGAATTACGCAATTTCTTCCTGAATTACTTTCCTAAAATTTTGGTTGGCTCCTCATTTGTGAAAAGCTTTTGCCTGAACTAGTCTATGCCTATTCCTTTCAAGGCATTGTATAAGTCAGCAGCATATTTTTAAACGTTTGGAATTCCTAATTTCAATTAGCGACGGTGCCCTTCAGATAGAAAGCCTATCTGTCTGACATAAAACAAAAAAATAACCCTGTTTTTCTGGTTACCTGAAATACTTTCTACATTTTCCTATACATTTTGAGAGTCGAATGAATAACTAAGTCATGTGATATTCCCCGGAATGGCATGTCGGTTCTGTCTTGCACGCCAGCGCCCTGAACGAGACCCGTGTGCTCGAAAAATAAGAGAATACTTTCCCGCTATTATATTAAACTTTTCTTTCTGGCCTGAGGTGTAAGTAACAAGAAAAAGCAACAATGCCTTTTTTTATTTCATAGATTCTTTTGTTCTGATTACTATTGACATAGTGGTCTAACATAGAAATAAATATACCGAGAAAGAACGTTGCCATACTACACGAATATATAAAACAGGCCAACTTTTATAGGCTGCTGCGCGTAACAGCTACGTTTTACGCTCCCTCTGCGTCATTCTGCTTGTCATAGTGACTTTCATAATGATAGCAGTTGTTGAAATATTCCAATTATTTATTAAAAAATTAAAATTGAAATATCGGGAGAAATTTAAATATTAACCTGTTAGCTCGCGAATTTATCAGTTGACAACTCCCTAGGCTCGCCGGGGTTCGCGAAATTACGTCAAATTAGCAAATTTGCGAAATGGCGCGCCGCCCCCGCGGTCATATAATCATAAATATCTACGTATTTACAGTATTAATCAAGAAACAGTAACTTATAGCGTCATTCTGAATACATTTTCTTATTGGAATCTTATTGGAATTAGAATGAAGTATTACAAGATTCCAATAAGAAACCTGGAAAAAATGACAACTGTAAAAAAACGGCACTTCATAAACATTTCGAGTTTGCACTTCAAGACGAATAACTCTGTCCACATATTACACACCTTTATATCAACACGAATACACGTTCTATCTAATTAATACATTTGTTTTACTTGTCTCAAATAAGCATCAAAGAGAAATACGATGCTAATGTAAACAATCGCGAGCATAACGTAAACAAACTAATTTTTTTTTGTGTGCGTCTATTGTTCTCTTATTTTATGACTTTAGTGTCGGTGTTGCTGTTTTGTTCGTAAGATAATGTGTCAAACTCGACGAATGTTACAAGATTTAAATAATAATCGATGATAAAAATAAAAAACGAGGTAGATTAGTGTGTCGATATCTAAAAATAGACCTCCATTTTCATGTCATCGTACACACACTTCGTAAATGAATTTCAAACCATTTTTGATTGTAACACCTTTTATGAGTCCCTAACTTTTATCTCTTAATGTTATAGGCATAAGGTTCAAAAAAATATTTGTTGATAAAAGCCGTTGCATTACGTGAATTTGAATCTCGCGCCGCGACTCAAAACAAAATGAAGTGTGATTAGTGATATTTAACGGATTGCCTGTAAAAGGTGGGTGATATGTGTAGCTTATTAGTTTATCTAACCATTTTAATAATGATTTATATAAATCCTGATGTGTGAAATAAAATTTTCTTGATTATAAACACGTGAGTACTTGCGTGTTTAGATTCAAGGAATTCTAATAACACACATCAGTAATTATATAAATTATTACTAAAACGGTTAGATAAGCTAATATTCTATACAAATCACTCAACTTTTATAGGAAATACGTTAGTTTATCACACTTACACTTTAATTTTAGGCTAGCCTCGGAGCGAGAAAACGCATTCAGCCGTTTTCCACAAAAAATTGACGAAATTCCATTTTTTTTGTACTGGTAGTAACATAATGCGCCCTACAAACGGTTGCGCAATTTAATCCTCTTTATTCACATACCAAACACGTGAGCACTTGAGTACAATACCCAACGCTACGATGTTTACAAAAAAAAGCAATTAAGTGAAATTCGAGCCGCCATTAGCGAGGTCCGTACGGACCTTGGGCGAGCCAGCTGCGGTCGAACTGTCAAGGTCCGTACGGACCTTGCGCGACATGACAGGTTAAACATTAATTTGCAATTTTATTTATTTTTATTTGATTTAGCCCCTAACCGTTAGGGGCTATTTTTTTCGACGCGTGCACAGCATCGACACTCAATCTGGACGTATCCTTAATCAAAGGGGTCTAAATGCTCTGCCTTTCAATTATCTCAAAGTTCTGCTTCGAGAAGAACGTTAGATTTCCTAATAATAGGTATAACAACAATAAGCATAGCAAATTTCTTAAAAATGAGTCTCGAAATTGGTCAGCACTATTCAAACGGTGGCTGCAAAATATTTTCTGATGTACTTTCTGAATATACACAATTGTCGGCCCACACCATACCTTGCACGATTTCCTACACAGCCGCTGCGTCGCTCTCCCAACTTGTATGCTCTCCTGAATTTCATGCACCAAAAATGCCTCCACGGACGGCGCCGGCGTGAGCTCCTAGTTTCCATGTTTAAATTGTTAAACGGGGTGCAGTGTTCAAATATCACCAACTTTTGCATACTCCTGCATTTTGTGCATTTTAGTTAGCATTATTATATGCATTTTTTGGCGTATAAGCTTTTTGCTGGAAATACCTTACTGTTACTTTAGTGCATTGAAAAATATGGCGTGTTTCTTGCCTCAGTAGTCTCTTGAAGTGACTGATGCTATATATGAAGCCATTCACTGTTCACTTTGACTTACCATTGTAAGATTGTAGTTTTGAGAGAGGTAGACCATAGCGTTTATTACTTCAAAGAGCAGCTCGACTGGGGAAGTACCTCCACCTTACAGAATACCGCAGCCAAATAACTTTATGTTGTGTAAAGTTGTGTTCCTACTCGTGAGTAAGGTCGCCAGAGCTCATAGGGGAGGGGCGAAAGGTTAGTAACGCGAAGGTGAGCGATGCCTCTTGTGTTGCAAGCGTCCATATGGCTACGGTAAATGCTTACCATCAGGTGGGCCGTATGCTTGTATACCGACTAAGTTGTATAAAAAGAGCTCATCCAAAGATAAAGGTAAAAATATTAACTGGTATTAATTTTAACCAGCAAAAAGACTGTGTGTAATATCCTTACTACTATTTACAGTAAAATTTACACACAGGTGGGAAATCTAAACCTACCTTCAAGCATAATATAGAGGGAATCAATAGTATTCGCAGACCCAATAAACCAATACATGATAGTCGTCTCTGATAGTCAGATAGTCTCAACTGTACTATAACTCACCATAAACAAGTTATCATGCAATCTACATAGCGCACCAAACAAAACTAGACACACTAAAATCTATAACTCATTGTACTCAGTACATAAATTATTATGCAGTTAGTAGGGGTTTCCACAAGCCCATTAATACGGTGTAATCCCCTTTATCTGGAGTGTATAGTTGTGCATTAGGTGATGTTGCTGTACTTAATAATGTAACGTGTAGTAATGCGTTTGTATGCAATTTGAATACGTTTATTTGCTTAAATACGCGACGTGTGGATTTGTTATGAGCTTTATCTATTGTGACTGGGTTGAATTGGGAATTATGACTTGCTGTATTTGTTGTATAAAGCCCAATTTTCTCAGTAGCCATCTTAGAATGCCGAACTTAATTTGGTTTCTTAGTTTGGTTTTTACAGAATATATTTTGGAGAGTGCGCAGGATTTGTTCAATCTTATTCCACCATCCCCATTTTTACTGAACCACAAGAAGCCGGTAAACTTTTCACCCGTACGTTGTTGACATGCCGAAAATACGGACACAGCGTATTGCATCCTCGTTTATAATGCGGACAGCAGAAGAGTCGAACTTTCTACCGGCCTCTGTGGTACCTGACTCATAGAATATAGTCCCTAGCTTTCAAAGCCAGAGTGAATACGTTTCTTCTGGGTAAGCGTGATCCATCTCAGACTTCGTCTGTTTCCGCTTATGTATAAGCTTGGTCATCTAAATAGAAAACTCTACCAGTCTCCTAGTCGATTGGCAGCAGCGGTAGCTTCTATTAAAAACTTATAATAAAATATTAGTACTTTCACTTGACGTTTGCTTATTTTCCTTGAGCTCAAAGGATTAAATTGTTCGGCTATATTGAACGTACCCTTAAATTAGTTTCAGTAAATTTTATTCAACTATATGGCAGCTGTTATTATGATCCAACGTAGCTATTTACTTATGTTACAAGCTCCCTTCAGTCTGTGTCAACAAGATGGTAACAAGACAATGTACTCTACGATCCCTTGAGATGCTCGGAGTTTCTCGCAGTTTGTAGCTATTATATAGCCTATCTCTTTATTTTAAAGATTGCCTTTGATGATTTGCATTATCATTGACGCTGATTGTAAAGATTTATCAGACAAAGTGAATTATTTATAATATTAGTATTATCAGTGACTAATCAACACTTGGACAGTAACTATTTGGAGCAACTATTACTGAAAAAAGCCAAAATACATTAGAGAAATCTTTATGGTGTTGTATATTATGTCCACAATGGCCACTAAAGTAAACAAAAATAATTTCCGTCTAAATAACATTTTTGAATTTTTACTCAATAAAAAATCGCCTGATTTGAAATTATTTTCTAACTTACTTATTTCTTTGGTATCATAATGGTGTATAAATGAGGAAGGTACTTTTATTATACGCAATTCTTTTATACTGCCCTTGACTTTCTTTTGTGCTCCAAAGTAAATCAGAAAATAAATTGATTAAATTAAGTATCGCGATATCTTGTTATTTTTGAGACACTCGGTTTTCAACTCTATAAAGGATCTAAGCATATTCAATTAAAACGACAAGACGAGGTCATTAAAATTTTCATTCAAAACAATTTTAGTATTACGCCGAGTTGGATCCCTACGTTATGGTCGCCAAAATTTTCAAGTTTTATGGGAAATTCTTGCAATTTATTTTGCTTTCTTCAAAAGTAATTTAAATTTTTAGTTAAATTCCTATTTACCTTTTAGGTTACCCTTATGGTGCCGCTTTTTCCGTCTGTCCGTCTGTCACAGCGGTATATTTTCAGCGGTTGATTTGAAATTTGTAATAGTATATTGCAATAAGATTATGTTAGCAACAATCTTATTGCAAATGGAAAACTTTAAAATATATTTTAGCCGGAATGGGAGACCCAAATTTCAAAGTCAGGCTAAAGTAGGTTATATGAAAGAGCTTTTTATTTCCTTTTATGTTGCGTAGAAGTTTGTTTGTTATGACGAAAAATTACAAAAAAACCATTATCCGAAGTTCGCAAAGCCATAAATCTAAAACAATTACAGTAGCTAGACATTGATGTAATTATTACAGGTATTTTAGCTATAATATTGAGAACAATAGCTATACTTATCGATTAAAACAAAATTACTCCCCAGGTTTTTGGTGATATAGGTTCGAATTTTATCCGTTTGTTTGACAGGTCCTTTTCGTTTATTTGTTACTGGCGCTCCGATTTGAAAACCAGCACTTTACAATATTTATTGATTTATGTTTATTATAATTATAATGTTGATTTATTATATTAATGATATATTTATTTTAAAATTAATGTTTTAAATATTAGAGGAAATGTTGACAACCAAATAGTCGAAAAATAGAACGACGTTTCTAACTACAACGGTTTTTTCGAAATCAACCAAATTCCTAAACATACAAATTAAGTTATGCGGTCCGCTTTTTTCTACATTTACTGCCCAAACCAAGAAATTATACTATGTCTAAGCAACATCGGAACCCATGGTGCTTGGCCGGTTTACGGCCCGCCTGATGGTAAGTGGTTACCGTTGCCCTATTGAAGCTTGTGATGCCACAGGTGTTGCATCACATGAGACGCAATGACTTCAACCCCCAGGGTACTCCACTCACGCGTTATATTCATATTTTTTTTAGGTAAAGAATTATAATATGTATGTACAAAGCTTATTTTACTAAACAAAGCCTTACTTTAACACAACCTGTTCTTCAGAATATAAACAAAACCTCCCTCGGAAAATTTGCAAAAATGTCCCAATAACGAAATCTCCTGGCCATCTCACAATCTAATCTGAGCGCTATACTATAAGCCCTTTTAATTATCTGTACCCCCACGGCCACGAAGAACACCGTGGCTCAAGGCTTACGTTGCTTACCGTTGTAAGTACACGCTAAGTGACGATTCCCGCTAAATTATTCAATGGCTTATACTCACCTTTATGTTGCTGTTTTTTTTGGGCAAGCTCTGGTCGTTTTTGGGGCGCGTTAAGAAACTTTTAAGTGGGTATGGTAAACAGTTTACTTTCGCATGCAAAAGATTGTTTTGTGATTCAGATATAAATGTTATTCGGGTCCATTTTCCAAGATTCTCCTCTAATTTACATAATAGAGATTATGACTGCCATTCGTTTGAAATATTCGATTGTTGCAGACTGAAATGTGCTCGAGTGCTCTGACAGACGTCATCCACGCAGTCATCAACGGGACAGACGGTTGCCTCTTCTGCTTTGGACACGCAGGACTTGGTAAGAATATTTTTAAAGGCTCAGAGAAGAAGCACGAACGAACCTACAACCAGCCAACAACGAGCACAATGCGAATCCCTTTGTTCGTGGAAAAACTGACAATCGCGTTCGAGGCTCGCAAGCCAGTACACGCTACGCGAATCGTGCTCGCATCGTGCCCGTTCGTGGCTCGGCTCGTGCTCCGTTCGCCAAGTATGGACGCAGTAGGTTTGACATGGGCAAAACGAAACAAAATATGTGGTTAGTTAATTGTGTATTTGTTGAGTTAAAGACAAAAAGATGAATATTACGAATACTAACCTACAATTTTAATACGCTGCTAAGCCTTCCCAAACTCAGTTGAAATAACTTCTAGCATAATATTCCCAGCAGTTGATTAAAGCATCAAAACCCCAGAAACCATAAGCGCTGTTTATTCACACTATAAAGAGCAGAGACTTCGCAATAGCAAGGAGGAAAGGGAAGGAGGTGCGATTTGCATCGAAATAGGAAAGACTTCAGAAGCTCTTAATTGAAAGTTTGATAAATGCATGGGAGGTGCGAACAACTCCAACTTTGATATTAAACTGAGAGTGTGAAATGAGGTATTCATATTATTTTCATCATATCTTATGACTGAGAGTCCAGACATGAACTTAATAAAGCACGCGGTGAATATAAAACGGTTTTATTAAATAATGAGTTATCTTTGTTATTATTAACAGTCGGAATTGATTTCACAAATTATACTCAGTTATAATGGGGGAAGGTTTATTTTATAAACAGATTTTACAAATTGCTAAATGGTACACAGAAATACCCAAACAATTCATTAAGCTGTATAAGTACCAATAAGACGGGAATCAATTTGATAACTTCTCCATCTCAAAATAATCCTAACGATTGGAATAATACCGTATTGCTCCAGACAAACAATATGAGCAAGCATAATAATATTATTTATTACTAGCTGTCCCCCGCGGTTTCACCCGCGTTCCCGGGATAAAAAGTAGCCTATGTCCTTCTCCATACAATTTTAAAGAGTATTTAACCAAGTTTTTTGAATAAAATCGGATTCAGTTTTCAAACATGTGTCAAAATAAAATGTTATTTAAATCAAAAGTACTAAGGAGTATTGATATCAAATTCGATGCAAATCACCCCTAAAATAACTTTCTAGTCCTTTTTGACCCCGTTAGGCTGTGAGTTTCAATAAAATTCGAAACACGTCTTCCATCAATTCTGTCAAGGAATGTTTATGCAAAATTTGAAGTAGATCAAGGAATCACATTGTCCCATACAAACTTTGCCCCCGATTTTCACCCCCTAGAGGTAGAATTTCGGAAAATCCTTTCTCATCGGATGCTTACATCATACAAAGAACCCACCCTCCAAATTTCAGGTCTAAGATTAGCGGTTTAGGCTGTGCGTTGATTCTCAGTCAGTAATTCAGGACAAAGCATTTTATATGTATAGATTATACGGTCAACAACAGTATCAACAACTAGTGTCTTTGAGAAATGGTTAAAGTCGGAAGGCTGGTCTCCAATAAATGGAGAACCAACTAAAGAAGACTACAATCATGAAATGTACAATTGTACAAGCACTATAAGCAATCTAAAGTATGTAAATGAACGTTGACTCCCAGTAGTACCAAAAATCTTCAAAAATTAGTTCAGTCATCATTTTCATGCAATACCTTATCACGTTGAGTCTTTAACAATTATATAAAATATTGTTCCTCAACAAAACAAAGCGAGGATTCGCAAAACGAGCTCCTACACTTACCCCTAACGAAGGATTAAGGCTTCAAAATGTAAATTGAATGAAAGCGCCGGTAATGAAACTTTCAGGAGGGAAACGCCTGAAATCGCACTAAGTCTCAGATTAGTCGAACATCCCGCTATTTTGAGGATTGTTATATTTACGAGTGAGTGGATTTGAACCTCATTTAATTATTTATCACACATAATAGTCATTAAATTGAAATTTTGGGCATTTATTTTATAATCTACCAGTAAAATGGCAGTTTTTCTGGCACCCTTAAAATTACGTTTGCCATTTTTGTTCTGAGTATTCACCCCATCAAACCCTCAAATTGGTTTAAAAGTTATACTTATATTTAGTAACACTGTCTGGTCAACTGATAATTTAAAGAGTATTGAATTGAGTAATAACTGTTCGGTAAATAACAGTAATCAATTTAGTATAAAACAGTTCATCATCATCATCATCAGCCTATAATGTCCCACTGCTGAGCACAGGCCTCCTTTCACAAATCAGGGTGAAAGGGAATGGGCAGATATTCCACCACGCGTGCCCACTGCGGATCGGTGGAGGTAGGCTAGTGGCCAACGTACTGTTGGAGTTTTTCAAGCCGCCTAGGAGGCATCCAACCAGCTTAACGACTATCACAATTAAGTGATAACCGGGACCAACGGCTTTACGTGCCTTCCGAAGCACGGAAACGCTCGATTTGAAATACCACTAGGCGGTCACCCATCCAGGTACCGACCAAGACAGACGTAGCTTAACTTTGTCGATCGATTAAGAACGGCTAATCATGCTACACCACGAGCGCTTCAAACAGTTGGTACTTAATTAATATCGTACTTAAATATTTTGAGCTCCTGTAATTAATAATCATACTTTATGTAATAACGATGGTAATATTCTCAGCAGTACCGACATAATCCACTCAAGATAATGCTTAATCTTCTCAACAATTTACTCTCTTTTTGTACCAAAAGATTTCCGAGCGATTATAATCTTAGCGCGATAATTAAAATATTTTAATCTAATTAAGACTTATTGCGATTATAATATAAGATATACTATATTATATAGACAGATAAGATATTATTATAAGACGTATTATTTATTATAATTTCATCTACTTGGGTTTTTGAAATTCATAACATTTGCTACTTATCTAAGTTTGACTACAGGCATAGCGCTTAGCTGACTAGGTTACTGCGGTAGTGGAGCGGTGCGGGAGGGGTGTATTTTCATTACTTCAAATGACAAAAGAGAACTAATTTATCATGTGTATATCATATAGCGAGACAATTCTGATACGTCACACGTCACCCCCTCCCGTACCGTTCTACTACCGTAGGAACCTACGCAGTTATGAGCTATGCCTGTAACATATTTTTAGAAACCTTCATTTGTAAGATTACATACTGTCTTCTACTACTGTAGCTTATAAGCTACAGTAGTAGAAGACAGTATGTAATCTTTGTTACCAAAAATTCCCCTCCGGTAATCTATTTTTAGAGCACCATGGTCATCAGTTTAAGCGTCTTCTGAAAAATATCCATCCAATCCTATAAATTCTCTATACAGGTAAATCCTACACAATGTTGGGGCGACCTGACTCCTCTGCTACGCTGGGAGCTATCCCCTGCGCTATTACCTGGCTGTTTCGAGGTATAGCTGAGCAGAGACATAAGTGTGGCACGCGGTTCTCCGTCAGGGTATCAGCTGTGGAGCTGTGCACCAATACCAATCAGATACGGGACCTGTTGGCGCCTTATCAAAATGGTTTGTGAATATGGACTATTTATTTTGGCTAAGATATTTTTTTTAACATCTTTTTAGAAATAGCAGGGTTCAACTAAATTCATATTTTTTTTTTCTATACTTATAGTTAGAATTGTTTGACAGTAGAATTGAAACTCATTTCTTTTTTATCGTAGTTTTTCCATCGAACAAAATCCTACACATCAATTTTTATACGACCATGATTCATCATGTTCAATACATTGATTTGATATACACCTAATTTGTTATCAGATACGGAACAGTCACCAGGAGTTTACCTCCGAGACGATCCACTCTTCGGAACACATCTACAAAACCAGTCAGAGCTTCGAGTACACAGTGCAGAAAAAGCAGCCTTTTACCTGGATGCAGCAATGGCGACAAGAGGAACGAGAGAAGAAGGAAAAGATAGTCATCTCTTGTATACTCTACATGTTTACCAGTACAGTGTTGGAGGGAAGGGAGCTGGTAAGTTTGAAACCGCAATTGTAAAAAATAATGTGAACCTCACAAACAAAGCATTAATAAAATGGTATTGAGACTATTATAAATGTACATTTGTTTCTTTACAGTTGCCGGTGGTCGCAGCCGCTTACATCTAATAGATCTAGGAAATTCCGAAAGAGGAAAAACTAATGGAGGAATACCGCTTTCCGGCTTAGGAAATATATTATTAGCAATATTCAATGGTCAAAGGCATCTACCATACAGAGACCATAATCTCACGCATGTATTAAAAGAATGTCTAGGTTCACTAACTTGTCATACAGCTATGATTGTACACGTCTCACCAAATATGCAAAATTATTCCGATACTCTAACTACATTACAACTGGCATCAAGAATACATAGACTAAGGAGAAGGAAAATTAAATACTCAGCAAATAATAATACAGGTTCAGGAGGCAGCTCCGGTGAAGATGCATCTAAACCTAGTAGCAGTGAACCAGATCCATCAAGTAGCGATTTATCAGCAGACACTGTAATTTATGTGGGTCCATTGGATGATGCCACGGACGGAGAACACCCTCCAGTTTATATACCTCATATAAATTCAGGGGACAATAGATGTATTATGAGTAAAGCATTAAGAGGATCAGTAGCGGAACAGAAACACAAATCCTCATTATCAAGAGTTATTGAAGAAAAAAGTCCATTACATAAACTTTATACTTCTCCTAAAGCATCACCTCTAAAAACCATACAACCGACTTATACACCTAAAGCGTCTCCAGTTCATTCTGCGACTTCAAAATCGACGCCATTGAAAAAAGTAGGTTCAAAACAATTTACTGAAGATGTTAAAAGTAACAGTGATGAACAGTGGATAGATGGACCTAGAATATCTAAGTCAAAACTAGTTGAAGCGAGGCACATAATAAAAGAAACACAAGGTAAAAAACGAGAAACATGGATTGACGGCCCAATGCAAGAGCCAAAGCTACCTTTACAGTTTGACTCTGTACCAATTCAACCTAATCCAATACCACTTCAAGTTGGAGTTCTTAGTGCTCATGGTAGTGAAAATATTGGTTACGGATATATGGATAATCATAAGAAAAATATGATACGGAAATGGGTAGAAAATCAAACGTCCCAAATACATAAGTCAAGACATAATTCACCAAGTCATAAAGGACAGACAATACACAAAGATTCTGGTCCAAAAACAAATGAGGAACCAGAACCCACCCATAGAATGGAAGTGAAGGATAGCGTAAGACGTATTCATGTTGAAGAGTCTACCATAAGGACTGGTCTGAAAGCTGGTTCTAAAGGTATGTCAATTGAAGAGGAAAATATTGGACCTCCTGTATATGAACAAACTATGGTACAGAAAAAACCAAGTAATCCAAACCATCAAGTAAAAAGTGATATAGACGAAGATGATGATAGTGAAGAATTAGCTGAAATTCCACCAGCTCTACCTCTAATTCAACCAAGCAGTCTTAGTAGTCGAGAAGTTTCAATGGAAAGTCTAGATAATAAATACAAGGAGAGATTAAGAATGGATGATGAGTTAGATTCAAATCATAGTAGAGATATTGATTCTCGTGGTATGAGTAGAGGCCTAGATGATGAAGAAGATGAAATATTAGAAATAATTGAAGTTGAAGAACCACTAGAACCAGTCCCTATGCAAGATAGTTGTTTGCAAGTAACTGAAGAAGATATAGCTTTTTGTATGGGTCTAACTGAAAATCTATTACAAGAAGTAGATCAAGAAGATGACGACCACCCTCTAAGGATTCTCAGTCAGGAAAACTTAACCGTCGCCTCAACGTTTACGGATACTTTATCACTTTACAGTGAAGTAGAAAGACAAATAAGAAATGAAGCATATCTAAGGCAAACAATAGGATTTTATACTGGGAATTTTGATGATTTAGGTGAATTTAATCCTCATGAAAGCTTACCTTCATCCAGATCAAGAATTGATGATCTCATGGGTTTAACTGAGTTATATGGGTCACGTCGACAGTTGGATAAAAACGATATGCCAATATCACGTATCGCTCCACAATTTCAGTCTTTATCACTTTGTAACGTACGCGATACCGAAGAGTTTCATGGTGATGGTTCCGTTTATAGTGAGCCAGCGTATAGGCCAAGTGACAAAATATGTGACAGTTGTAAAAGGAGTATGTCGAGGCCGGGAAGTGCATTAGGTGAATGTGGTGCATATCATGACTTAGAAGTAGCACATAACGACTGCTATGGTCCTTTTGAAAGATATCGAGGTAATGACATAACCGATGATCGGATAGCATCATTAAGACATCCAGATGGAGCATCCGACCCAAATTTACGAGAAGAAAAGCGACTTCCAGGAAACGGAGCACCTTCTAGTACTTTTAGGGAGTTAAAGTCAAACTTACATTTAGAAGTTACACCACCTGTAGTCACGACTGAACCTCGTTTGGAGAAGAGTGAGAAAGGCGATAAGAGTGTGGCTAGGGTAGTTGCAAGCTCAAAACCTGATGGTTATGATAGTGGCCACGAATCTACGCCAAGAACTGGAAAACATAGTCCTGCAGCTACATCGCGAAGAGCTGAATCAGGATATGATTCTGTCCCGAGAGATTCTGACGCCTCATCTTTAGATTCTTATCCAACGCGACGCGCGGCTGTTGCTCGAGCACATGCAAAAAAACACACAACAGCTAAATATAAACAGCACAGTGATCGATCGTTCTGTTCATGGCTTAGAAATCCCTTCACTTGTAAATACGCTGACACAGACCCTGAAATTAGCGACTTCTAGGATAATATCATGTACTTATTTTAATGTTAAAACCTAAATATCTTTAAGCTACGTTACCGAATTTAATCTGGAGACTGCTTTTGTACTCTACTCGTATTTATGAAATAAATGCTTTGGCACTAACTTGATGAGGTTACCGTTGTATTTTTCTAGATCAAGCTTCTGTGCTAAGAGAAACTGTTTCAAGACTTAAAAAATAAACACATGATGTAAATACAGAAAACTATGCAATTGATAATGTAACTAATCATTTATCTACTTCGGCTCATTTTTGTACTTTTATACTGTCATCAATAGAACTTCTTTTCATGTATAGTTAAGGAGAACTTTAAGCTATTAGAATAGCTTTTATATGAGATACATGTTTAAAATAATCCAAAACAAGATCAAGAGTCTTCCTCTGTCTTCCCCAAACTGTGACTTCTTCATTTCGAGGTATCTTACATTACTTTCTATAGGCACACTGGAACAAAACTCATTGCCATCAGACTGTTACCCTTTGTTTTCAAATATTTTATTCATTTAGTATATTTTTTTCATAGTATTCTTTATCGACTGTATTATGAAATCAATATGCTTATGAATGTAAAATTATAATGTTTTTTTTTTGACGAAGTTAATAGTAGTCACTATATTTGAAATCAAGAGTGTAACATTAATAAAATAAACTTTATCAAAAACTATCGTTTTTAGATCTAAGACTGTTGTGTCATCGGCCATGTTTTAAATAGCTTTAATATTTTGATATTATTGTAATTATAATCGTTCACAATATCGAATCGGCGTGTCCATTTGTATATAAAACTTAAAACTTGATTGCAATCATCATGGCTTTATCGAATGTTGGTGAACTTAGTTAACGCTTTATTGTCAATGTTTTGTTATTGTACTATTAATATTACAAATATATATCCTAAATTCTACTATGCGTTCGTATTAGTTTACAAATAAATTGTTCAACTTCAAAAGAAAACGTTTTTTACTTTACCTGGCATGCAACATCCTCCTATCTTACGCATCATTATAAACTCAGTCTTCTATTGCTTAGCGTAAGTTTCACATTACAGTACACGGTATACACGTCTCAGTGGGGCGATTACGTAACTAAATTTCAATCATTTTCGAATTGAAATCGGTTCAATATATCGGTTTTCTGATAACTTTTTTACGTTCTCAGAGGTTCTTTCAATCTGAATTTCAATGCAATAAAGTTACGTAACCCTTGTACCGTCTTAATTAAAGCAATTATTTTACTAATACACTTCTGAAATTACTATTATCTATCTAATTTATCAAAACCTAATAACCAAAAACAGAATCAAAACCACTTGTGGTCTATTGAAAATATCAAAGCCAGTTGAAATGTAGAAAACAATTTTGAAATTCAAACGAGTCCACAATTTTAAACAGTTTAAAGACTTCATCTGAGAAAACATGAATACAACGTAGCACTTAAAAAAACCCATGAATAAATAACGAAATACAAGTACTCTGCACCCCAGGGGTGGGAATTTCAAAATCTTTTGGGATATAAACTTTTTCCCCATGTAAAGTGGAAACTTTCCCCTGCTAAGATGGGGCCCATTATCTTTCATTTCGCTAGTAATTTAACATTCTCCTTACGCCCTGAGAAAATCAAGCTATCAAATAAGATGTTTTACCCTCTTTTTTTCAAGGGGCGACAACTTTCTTCCTGGAAATCTCCCAATAATTTGTTAAAGTGGCAGCTGGTTAGCCCATAACGCTTATCGTGTTCTAAAGAGATTTAACCTTTTTACGTTGTTGGGAAATTGGATGAGAGGCAATATATCTATTTCGCGGAGTATAGTGTTGTTGCAATGAATTCCACTGTAGGTAGGTCAAGTCTTTTATGTGTTTACAAAATTAAGCTATCATTATCTTTGTGATTTATATTTGATATTCAAATCCTATCAGTTATCTTACTGTTCCCTACAGTCTACAACTTCACATAATGTACCTACTAGGTACGTTCATTTATTTATTGTTTCCCAATATTACACCACTAAATTTATTAATATGACACAAATATTGGAACTGGGAAAATATAGAAATAAACAAAAGTTTGAAATTATTTATTTGTAACACAAAACCTAATCACAACAAAAATAACATACCTACTAATATCACAAAAGTTAATAATACAGTAAACCCCTTACTCATAAAGCGCTATTTAACTAATATACTGTTTAAGGGGTCACGTAAATAATGTCACATTATTTGACAATGACAATAGAGTGACTTTATTTACGTGACCCTTTAAACAGTATATTAGATAAATAACGTTTTATGAGTAAGGGGGCAAGTACACTAATATTAATGTTACAAATATAGATATACATAGGTCGCATGCTACGTCCCAATTACAACCATAACCAACCGTATCATAATAACCAAGTTAACCAATTAATCACTACATGCAGCATAAACATTCCCATACAAAATAGTGGTGAGTCAGTCCCCAAATGAACCGACTGAGCATTTAATATCCCGAATGTCACATAATACGCAACCAATAAGTACAAAATACGGATAAAAATAATATCCGAAACAAAAGGTACGCGTTGCCGACCCGCTAGTCGAACCCGAAACGTGACGGGAACTCGAAATGAGACATATCGACCACACATGTGGTACTCAAGGGAATTTCAACTTTATCCGTTTGGGAATAAGGGCACGATGATTTCGATAGGTTTATGGTGATAGTGTTACGGATGAAACAATGGAACGTGATGTGCAATGGAAAATGCAAGCATATAATAACAACGAATGGGTATAAAGTTTGCAAAACGTATCGGATAATTATGTGACAAGTAACACCCATGTATTCGTTAGATTTGGAAATAGACATAACTTATAAATAAGTTCATAGGTATAGCATACTTCTTAGGAGTACAATATATATCAGACCAGATTTAATAGGCTGATAGTGGTAATGGGCGTTCAAAGACAGGAAAGAGAAGCCTGTATCGCAATGTGCAGTAATATGAACACTATGGTCATGTTTTCACGGATACACACCCATTCCAGAAGTAAATGTACAACATATTGCTATTATATCAGACCAAATAACACGTAGGAACTTTTGAATGAATATTGATTCTGTATTGATAAGCTGTATTGATAATTAGGTATAAATTCGCTACAGCAATGGGCATGTGTGTACGTGCAGCCGTGCACATGAGATCTCTCTACAAGTCTGTCTTTAGGAGGTAAATATAGAAATCCATGTATACGTCTTGTATTCAGTAGACGATATTGGGGGTTCCCCATATATTAGAACTGATTCTCATTTTTTATTTTATAAAACCCATAAGTGTAGGGTGTCTATGGATAGGTCTTCAAAAATGAATTGAGGTTTCTAATATAATTTTTTTCTAAACTGAATAGTTTGCGCGAGAGACACTTCCAAAGTGGTAAAATGTGTGTCCCCCCCCCCTGTAACTTCTAAAATAAGAGAATGATAAATCTTTAAAAAATATATGATGTACATTACGATGCAAACTTCCAACGAAAATTGGTTTGATCGAAATCTAGTAAGTAGTTTTTTTTTAATACGTCATAAATTGAAATTCATATCAAATACTCAGGTCTATACTACCATTTACTTATTATACCTACAGGTTTGTACGGAACCCTCTGTGCGCGAGTCTGACTCGCACTTGGCCGTTTTTTTTGCTACTTAAATAAATTAGCTGGAGCTAAGAAATTAAACTGGTACTACCTACTCATTTATCAATTTCACATAGGTAAATAGTCGTTAGTATTTCGACGAGCAATCATTATAACTTGACATTCTCAGTACTTTGGATACACACACCTGAGTATAAGGGTTCCTATAAAATCTTTGCATGAATCCTTAAGTAGCCTGATAGGATTATCATCTTCTATTTTCTGCAGGTCACCGGTCCACCAAACGATTAGTTCCCATTTAAAAACTCCAAAGTTTATCGATTCTGCAATTGATGTATTTCGCCTACTACTACTTCAGTTAGAAGAGCTATTATTATAATCAAAGCATCAATTCAAAGAAATTTCATCGTTTTAGTGGTACCATGATTACACATCCCAAATTCTTACATGGTCTTCAGCCAAAACTCAAAGAGTCACAATAGAAACGTAAGTAGTATCGTGCGCCAAGTTTTGTTTCTTCAAAAAGGCCATCCGGGATACATTATGGGGACGCACTACGTGACATGAATAGCTAAGGGTCGCTTTGTACACACGATACTGTATGCCTTATGCAAGCCCCGGATAAATTTCATGTGGCTCTTTGAATAGAAATATTGGTTCTTTGTCTAAATACGCGCACTCTTGGCTCCGCTCCCGCTGTTGCAGTTTTCAGCATCCGGGGTGTAATGTAGCTTTAAGATGTTAGATAAAATCTAATTTTTATTCATATTTTATTGTGCAGTAACGATACAATGCTATGTAATAAGATAAATGCTCAGTTAAAGAAATCTGTTTTTGTTATGATCAAGACAAAAAGGTAAAAGTCTGTCAGTCAATATGGTGACTTTCGGCATTCTGGTGACTTTCGGCAGCTGCTCTTGAGTGCCTGGGTTTTAGGCTCAGCTTGGCTATCCAAAGAGGAAACGCTGCCAGCGTTCTGGGAACCTTGCCGTTAATCGGAAGCAGCGGCAGGCTTGAGGAAATTTTCTATATATATATTGTATTTTGTACATATTTGTTGTAAATAAAAAATTCCATTCCAAATATTTCGTTCCATTACTCGGGTAAAAGCCGGATGGATCGCTCATTCATTTATACACCAACATTTATCTCAGTATAGAAATTAATTCAGCTTCACGGATATTAGACGTATTTTTATCAAATCAAACAACCCAGCTTTCCCATCGAAGGTATACGGTTGTAACACAAAATCGCTTATATTTTTCACAGCCTCAAATCTGGCTCGGTCGCGTTATGTTGGTGGCAAATCGAATTTGTCTCCTTGGAGTTGAGCCGAATCAATCTGCATTATCCTTGCTATCGTCTGGTGTAAGGTGAGAAAAAGAAGCGATTTTGATATTAATATAATGAATAAATAAATAGTTATACAAGGTTATTTATAGATAGATGGACACCACGTAAGAAATGAAAAAAACTTGTAATTAATTCTAAAGCTAAGTTTTATTACGTTAATCTTATCACTTAAAACCATTCCAATGATTACTATAAACTAAAAAATAATATTGTTCAGTTGATGGTGATCAGCCATGCCATAAGATTATAGCCAGTCATCAATTGTTCTAAAAAGTATTATCAAGAGATGCCTCTGGCTATGGTAACGAGTATAAGTAGATGAACTAGGGAAGAAAATAGTGTTTTGTTTAATATATAAGGTATTGAACCATATGAGATTATAATGAATCAATTTACTACTCAGTATGAGACTGAAAATAGTTTCAACCCAACATACAGCTTTAACGATAAAACCAGCTTTAAGTGTCAGAAAATACTTAACGCTGTATGGTAGAGTTATAATATCTGTGCTGACGCGGATCCCTTTATACAGCCTGTATACAGCTTTAACGATAAAACCAGTTTGAAGTGCTGTATGGTAGAGTTATAATATCTGTTTCAGAACCCTAAGCTGACGCGGATCCCTTTATACAGCCTATATACAGTTTTAACGATAAAACCAGCTTGAAGTGTCATAACATTCTTAACGCTGTATGATAAGAGTTTTGATATTCTATTTAAAAACCCTAAGCTGACGCGGATCCCTTACTCTTATAAGTATTACAACTGTTCTTGACACTCTTGTAAGTCTCTAAAAGAACTCCAAGTTCTAAATGGGCTGGTTTACTGATGTAGAATATCCTTGCGTGCTGATTGGGCAGGAAACAGTATTTCTCAAATTATGAAAAATTGAAACTTTTTGGAGATTTCAGTGTTCATTTTATCGATTCTAAGTTTGTAAGTTATACTCTAGGTGGTGATAACTTGCACCAGCTATCAAGACGTGTTGAGAGACGCCCGGAGCCTCAGCGATTTCTCAGGATTTGAGGGTACACTTCAACTTAAAGCGCACGCACTTTACAATGTTTGCACTGCGGCCTCGCCAACATTTCACAACCAATAACGACGAGCTATTTACTTTAGTTTGAATTTGGAATAGAAGGTTGAATTTTGGGAAATACTTTCGTAGTGCACTTCTAGGGATGAAAGGATAAAAGTGCGCTCATGAAATATTTCCCCTTTTGAAATGTCTATGTTCATAGGCGTACAGCTAGTCAAATAATACTAGTATTTGCCTCGTCATTTTACTCGCATTCTAAAGAGATTTGTGGGATTATAAATTTAAGTTTAAAGTTTAGGCATGATCTAGGTACATAAAGTTCATTAAGCCATTACGATGTAATAAAATTTCACTTCCACATTTACGAGAATAAGAGTAGAAGGAATAAGTCTACAGGATATTTTTTGGAGAGTGTGCGCAGGAATTGTTCAACTTAATTCCACCATCCCCATTTTTACACCGAACCACAAGACGCCGGGAAAATTTTCACCCGTACGTTGTTGACATACCGAAAATACGGACACCGCGTTTTGCATCCTCATTTATAATGCGGACAGCAAGGAGTGGAACTTGCTTCCGGCGTCTATGTTTCCTGACGCTTACAATCTAGAAACTTTCAAGGCCAGAGTGAATAGGTTTCTTCTGGGTAAGCGTGTTTCATCTTAGGCTTCGTCATCGCCCCTTATTGGCGGGTCAGTGGCCAAACTCAAGCCCATTTAATTAAAAAAAAAAAAAGTCTCTTCATTACTGGATTCAAACCACTGCGCTCAAATAGTTCATAGTTCCATCAATTCATTAGTTTGTTCGCCTTCTTTACTAGGTCAATCCATTTTATATTACATCAATTATTTAGTATAATTTATAACTCATTCAAACGCAGTAGTCTCATTTCTTCTTGAAGCTTCACCACCATATAATAGACACCTTGTAATATACTTATTTAATGCAGTTCTTTTTTAAATCAATTTTGTATTTTGGTGAAGCAAACACTTCCAGTTTAAATTGCATTAACGCTGAATGACGTCCTCTTTTGCCTTCACTTCAGATTTGTATGATAATACAAGTTTATTGAAGCTAGGAATATTTGAATACGCAGCTAACGATCCTAAATGAGATTAAAGAAGCGATATTACCTCGATTAATTCAGTGCTTACCGCAAATAATATCTTTTTCAAGGAATTATGTGATTCAACTAATGAAATACGCAGTCGCATAATCCTAATATAATACAGATTGTGTTGAATAACTTCTTAATGCTAAAGTAGAGTCGTACTATTTGTTGTAGTCACGAAAATAAGGAAAGGAAATAGGGTGTATTCTGAGAGATAATAATATACAACGTCTACTATATAGAATCACTATGTTCTTTTTTTATTTAACTGGATTTATTACTAGTTTCGTCCGCCCCGCAGAGAGGCCTGCGTTTCTGAAAACAATGCACGGATTACATTTTGAAACGCTTCCTCATTCACCGTATTCTCCAGATTTAGTCCCCCAGTGACTATTACCTGTGCGGAAATATAAAAAAAGCGTTTTTGCCGGCTCCAAAGATGAGATGATCAGAGAAATCTCACATTAGAAAATCACATGTTAGAAAAGCGTTGATGAATGTTTCACTCTAATCCGTGATCGCGGTTAAAAAAAACAATGACAACGTGTCCCTCGCAAGAACCAACGGGTAAAGGATATATTGATATACAATGTCGAATTTTACTTAAAATAAATGGTTTTATAGTAATTCTCTGACCTTATTGAGTGAAGTGGTAGTATCCGTGGCTAATTCTCACACATAACTCACGTTATCCAAAAGTAACAAAAGTACAGGTAATTCTTATCAAAAAGGACACGTACAAGGCTAATTCCCACTGAGCCTCATTGATCCGGATAAATTGCCGACAGCCAGCCAAGACGCCTCGGTGATCTGTGATGCCATGCGCTTTGTTGCTATTAATACTTGTGTAGGCGCTAAGCTTTTTATATGCTCCTAATGATCATCTTGGTTTATTGCTTATGCAGCTGATTTTGAGATCGGTTCAGTTTCTTCTTTCTTGAGTAGCAAAAGCATATAAATCGAAATTTACAGCTTAAGAGTAAGTTATATTTTGAAAGAATAATAAAAATAAAGTTTTAAAAGAAAGCTGTCTTTCTAGTTAGATTGTATTCGTTTTAATAAATAACGAGATTATACAACCACAACCTCTCAGCATATCTTGCAGCTGATAAACCAAATAAAGTATTCAGTATGCTTAAAATACAAACTATCCTGCAAAACAATTAACACAAGAAATATAGTTAAGTTAAATTTAGCACTAGAAGCGGAACAGGGACATTTCAGGCCATTAAGTCCGTCTGAAGCCGGAACATATTGATTGGTTCCACATAAAATATGTCCCGAGGTGCTCTGTGCAAATAACTTGCACAGACCTGGGACTCGATGCCTGGGTCGAGTAGAGAGAAGAGAAGAAGTGTGCAATATAAGTGACCTTTGTGTTGAAGATTGTACGGTTTGATTTGATTGACTTTATAAATATGGGGAGAGATATAACGTAGTTGATCTAAATGGTAAATCCTTACGTACTTAAAATGCAAGTAAATAACGTTAAACTATCAAAACACTAATATAAAATCGTCTTTACAGTCGGTCTGCACGTGATAATTTAACTGTAAGATTTTACAAACCATAATATAAATCAATCACACAGTTTGAACAATTTACCAGTAAAGATTTCGGCACATGTCGTAGAAAATGAGACTTTTACCAAAAATATAATTTTATCTCAGTATTAGCAAGAGTCTAGGCGCATCGGCAACACATTGGCAACCGCCCATGGGCCCAAGTACGCTATTACTATGTTCCAATGTACTGTCAGTGGTTTAAAATTTTACAGTATTGGTAGTTTTTATTTTAGTTACGGTGTTCGTGGCGTCACCTTTGGCAGCGACTGAGAATCAGTGCTGTAGTGCTGTGCGGTACTGTACTGTACTGGGCTTACAGTTTACAACTGAGTCGCTGTCCATTTCTGATGTCACACAACACAATAATTTATATTTTTTATATCAGCTCAGTTTTTTCTTGTTTTACTTTCTATGTGTATGTAATTGTGTTGTGTTACTTTAGAATAAATGCCTTTTCTTTCTATCTATCTTTCTTAGTCTACTAACACAATAGCGTCATAATGGCGTTATAACTACTATGTTAGTAGACTACCAAAACATTAAAATGTCACAATTTTGACACGACTGAAAGTTCATTGGAACACAATTGTAATAGCAGACTTGGGCCCTTGGTGCACTGTTAGCCTGCTTCTGACAAAAATAATTCACAATAATGTCTAAAAATATAGCGATAAATGTTCGAGGTTACATGTAATTTAAAACAAGCTCCATAATAAAATGTAAACGATTATTCACCGCGACTAAATTATAGCCAGTCCCAAAGCTCATCATATACCATTTTACGATGCTCCCCTTATTGTCTTCAATAAAAATTCTAGAAGATAGCCTATAAAGTTTAACGCTACCGATTTTGCAGTATTACGTATAATAAATTTCATTGTAAATCAGACCAGATTTAAATATGGGGATTTTTTTGGAAGTTTTTTTTATTTTGATGATATTCTCGTTCGCTCTGAATATCACAATCGCGTGGAATCCCCACGTTGTATAGAGATACAACGTGGGGATTCCACGCGATTGTGTTTGTAAACCTTTATTTTATTTGCATCTTAGGTTCTTCCGGAACTATCCTTATATATGGTAAAAAGAGCTGGCAAATCTGAACTGGGTTAAAAGTGACTGGCAAATCAACTTAAAGTGTTTTATCTACTGTGCTATTTTAACCTCCAAGAACACATCTATTTTCTACATAACAAATAAGCTTCACAACGAAACATTCATATCATAAGACACCTGTGCTTTCTTTCCAAATTCACTTAACAATTTATAGACTCGCATGTATATAAAAATAACGGTACGCAATTTAAATAACAGTATTATAGCGATACGTTTATGTTTCAAATCCTAGCTCACGGGTTTTGTAGTGTGGCGTATACGCACAGAGAGGCGATAAAATTTATTGTCACCCATGCGACATCTGGTGCCTCCCCCCTACTAGACACAAGTTAGGAGGTATCAGCGAATGTATTGTGTGGTTACTTGTGAGTACATTATTTTCAGGATATTTCAAGTGAAGAGCTGCTAGATGCAAGCTAGAGCGGGTTTTTGGCATTGATTTCAGTTGGTACCTCTACAATAACAAGGAGATTTCTATTCTCAACCGCTTTTTTGGACTTCTTTCATAATAATGACGATGGTAATGATGAGATGGCTTCATACAGAACAGTTTGCTTTAAAATTAATTTCTGTTTTAATTATAATTGCAAATAATACAATAATTTCTTGAGTAATGGAAGCCATCATATTTACCTTTAAATGTGCTTGTGGGGGCTGGTCTGCTTAAGTTTGCTATTTATTTACTTATTAAATATTTATTCAGTCTACTTTGTAATTTTACCGTTGCGCCGGCACGCAATTGTTTTCAGTGCGATTAGAATGTAAATATTATGTAATGAATCTAAGCTTGTTTTGAAAAGAGTAATTGCTGAGTTTATTGCCGGCTCTTCTCAGCAAATGCAACCTTCCGAACCGGTATTAGAGTATTAGAGCCAGACCTTTCATAAGTGCCTGCGAAGGTCTATTTGAATAAATGATTATGAATAATGAATTTTAAAAAAATGCACTATAACTTGTTAGCTTTAATATTATCAGTTCCTCGGGCATCATACTTTGGTACAGATCCACTAAACCTTTATTCTACTTAGAGTTCACATAATGATTCACTTTATGATACCTAGTGAAACAGAGTTAATTGATCATACGCTTTCCAAAAGGTTATATGTACGCTGTCATCCATAACTTGTACAGCGGAAGGGGAAGACGAACGCAAACTGTTTCCTGTTCCCACTCGACATTCAGAAGAATGAAACCCTCACAATCTCATTGTATACCTATAACTTGTGTAAAAAGTTACTTCTTTATAATGGTCATGTGAAGGAATATTTATGTGACAAATATCTGATGCATTTTTAAAACTTGCTTTGTTTAAATCAAGAAAAAAAAAGTTTTGAGATATGGATCTACTTATGTTTCACTTCAATCTCACCATCGTTAGTAATGATGTAGCCGAAGGTGGCACACAAAGCCTAAAAGAGTTTTTTTTTTTTTTTATACTACTAAGTCTGTAAACAAGCATACGGCCCGCCTGATGGTAAGCGGTTACCGTAGCCATTTGGACGCTTGCAACACACGAAGCATCGCTCACACGTTACCGACCTTTCCCCCTCCCCTATGAGCTCTGGCGACCTTACTCACGCGCAGGAACACAACTTTACACAACATAGAATTATTTGGCTGCGGTATTCTGTAAGGAGCTACTTCCCCAGTCGAGCTGCTCTTTAAGCGAATAAACGCTATGCTCTACCTCTCTCAAAATTAATAAATGGTACGTTAAAGTAAATGTCCTATAAATCATAATGAGTCACAACAAATAAACTTACGTAATATATATGGTGACTGATAATTAGTAAACGATACTTAGACATATGATAGTACTCAGGATAATAAACAACTTTCCCAAAGAAACAAATAGGGATAAATTAATTAATTAAATAGCTGATGGTCTATTCTTATTATTGTTAGGTACTAAATATTATGGGTTCATGTGCTAAGTAAATTAAATAAAAAGTTTCTTTGGGAAAGTTGTTTGTTATCATGAGTACAATCATGTGTCTAAGTGTCGTTTACTAATTACCAGTCACCCCATCTAACTTAGACTAGATCATATCATATTTCTTGCATAATTACTCTGCAGCTTTGTATGCAAAATACTAAATGTAACAAACTGCATACATTACAACAATTAATTGATTTATGACATTGAAAACTTCACCATTTAATACCATTACGTTTTCATAACATACAACCCTTGGAAGCTGCGGATATACAGCTCACCGATCTATGTACAAGCACTTCCATTTGTCAATTAAAATTGCGGTACAAATATTAATAGTTTCATCAAAGATATATTTGACTTAATGTTTTTTTACCGGTACAAAAGGGTGCAAACTTCGATAAAATTTCATAGGATCTCCATCTAGAATTTATATTATGTAATATTTAATTTGCAGAATTGCAACAATTCGCCGGCGCGTCTCAGCATCCCACCATCTAGATTCAAATATTTCCTTCCCCAAGCAGTTAAAATTAAAGCAAATTAACTTTTTAACTTCGCTCACCCCCAGTGGCCGACGGAGTGTAATTAAAACGAAACAAAAGTCAACTTTATAACGCCCTTAGGACCCGACTATGCATTTCCCTTTTTTCGTAAGCGCCAAAGTTTATGTTGGATCGTGTGGCGTATTTAATTTCGCGGGGAGTTTTTGTTTGACATTTATTAAGATTATTAGGATAATGATTGCTGCAATGGTAAGCAATTATTTTTTATTTGCCTATATTTGAAGGCTTTTTAAATTAATAGAAATTTTGCCTGTTGTTATCAACGTATATTTATTAGGATTTGAAGAGATAGCAAATGGCAAGTATGAAAGAATTATTGTTATTAAGAATATAACTACACCCGGATTAGTATTATATATTACTATTGTAATAGATTCCAGTTACAGATTCTCATTTTATATCATTTACACATTAACTTTGTTGATTATAAAAATACTATTTCATAAAATCTATGGACATCTGGTGCAGCTTTCAAATCTATAATAATACAACTGTGACCGGGTGTCGGAGGAAAGGTTCAGATTTCCTTTAAATTTACAAGTATAGGTACGTGATCTGATACGGAATCGTTTGCTATTATCTCTATAGCCTTTGTTATTTTTACTTTTATTCGATGCTTCCGTTGAACACTTTTAAAAAAAAATTGCCAGTCTCTACTTTTATAGATAAATATCATTATCTTAAATTGAACAAATGAACCCAATTCCTTATGTATTCAAAGAAATCGCCCCAGCTATTTCAACAGTAGAAGATAAGGCATCAATAATTACTACAGCTGATTTTACGATTACTGAGGATTTACTATCGCGTTATAGGTATAATGAATATACATAACTAATGTATAAACTTTGATGAAGATAATAATTATGACGTTTATATGACCAGTAGTCCATTATTAAACACCCGAGGTCAATAACCAGCAAAGGACATTAATTATGTTCAATAATTGAACCGCTCCGCAGTTTAGATAACGCCAGACCCTGAAGCGTTCACACGTTCAAGAAGAGCACTTCTGGTAACTTTATTAGTGGCTAGTCTGCGGTCAATGTCGGTCTTTCTATAGTTTTCTTTGTAGACGTAATATATATCTATTTAGTTATTTTATACGTGATCATTGATAGCTAATTACGTGGCCGCTGGGGCCTCTACATAAATTTATCACGCGGACCCATTTCAGATTTAGAACTGTCCACTTCTCGAGCGTGCATATTTTCTATAAACGTTCAAATAAGGTTTTTTTTTATAATTTAATTCATATTATGTTACCCTAAAAAAAACAAATTAGATGTTAAATTACGTGAACATTACCTAAACCTATACCACCACCTAAAAATTCTAAAATGCTTTCTAATTCTTTTCCCCAAATCCTTTTGAAGGTATCTTTATAAATCCACGTCTGAGGGAATACGGAACTGAATCGATATACGCAAATCAGTGATAACAGGGGTCTCTAAACTTTTACCGTTTATTTCCCGGCTCCCGGGGTGCCTCGTCCCCGGCTCCCGCGTCTTATCGCCTCCAATCTACAAATCCAATTTCCTAAAATAGGGATCGATCCGACAAATCATCTGGCCAACTCTATTATCCTCCGTTCAGGGGATCGAACGATGACTTGCTTAGCGCGTGGACAGTTTAAGGAAATGTATTATTGACTATTTATTTGAGGATCGCTTGGCTGAACTAATATTGCTGATTCTTACTAGTTCTTATCAGGAAAATCATGCTAGTTATCCAATTTATTATTGATTGAAAACTCTTCAGTAATTATTCCGTTTTCCATGCTTTTACTTTATAGCTAATCTTTAGTTCTATCTACGTATAAGCTGACTCAAAGTATTTCGGCTAATTTCATAACAATTCATGTCAAGCTTATCTGACTTGTTCGCATACATTATTATTGTGATCATAGGGGCTCTCGGCATCAGCCCTTTTGTGCCCTCCATCTATCCCAGGATATATCTTATCTCAACTTTTTGACGTATGTGGGATCTTTTGAATATTATACGGCAGTCGTTAAATTTTGTCGTAAAGATCGTACGATTAAAAGAATATTTTTTGAGATTTTGCTACTCTTATTTTTAGGAGAAGGTTAAAACCATCTAAAGAGTTTGATTACCATCGGAGAATCACCTTTATCAACATCTCATTATACACGCATTTGTGTAGCCAGGTCTGCATTCTCGTATTCAGGTATCACTAGAAGACGACCTTCCGAAAAATATCTATCAGCTCTCAGTCGTCTTTACTCACGTATTTATTCCCCACCTCTCTGTCACTATCATTATAAACGTGGCCATTTAAAATCATTGATAGCAAGGCCTTATCTAGGACAGAAATATTCACTCCAGCAATATTAGATTCAACAGACCTAGTATATCTAAATATAACATTATCCAGGTGTATTCTGGGTGACCCCTGCACATCCTTTATCCGGGATCATGGCTGTGAGACGACAGCTGCGTGTTCCCTCAAGCCTTTGCAATCTCGTGTCGTGATTTTGTTTAGTCGAAACCTTTTTCTCGTCATTTTATTTAGATACCTACTTATATTGCGATTTGATTCTTTATGAGGGATTTTAGCCTGTCATAGTTGAACTAATCTGGCTTGTAGGACTCCCTTTACCACTACCATGCAATATGCATGCAGGAAAAGCAAATTATTTACACTCTATATATTTGTCTATTAGATTTTTTAATGAAAGGCATTAAAACACACACACACAAATATTACGAATGTGTTGACAAGGGAATAGGCACGGTTGGTTAATACTCCACCTATCGCACCGCAGTTCGTGGGTTCGATTCCCACACAGAACATGCATTTGTGTGCACGAAAATGTCTTCATGTCCTGAGTCTGGGTGTAATTATGAATAGTAAGTATGTATTTACAAACAAAAAGTAGTATGTGTAGTATATCAGTTGTCTGGTTTCCATAGTACAAAGTTAGCTTAGTGGATTAGCCGTGTGTGAGGAATGTCCCAGATCCTAGGTACATGAAACATTTTCTTTAGTTTGAACTACCTGAACTACCTTTAGTGATACAACTCTATCAGATTAATAGTTCTTATGTGCATGCATGTTGCATAAAAATGTCCAGGTCACCTTCGTAGCTTTAAGTTATCCAACTTAATGTACTTATCCACATGAATGTACCAAACAGATGAAAGTTGGACATTTCTAATATTCGGTCCTCCACGAAAATTTTGAAATATGTCACCATACATTTTTCTTCCATACATCCAAAAACACTAAAAACCGTCGACACCATTAAATTTATTACGAAAACGTGGCTCAACTGTTAAAAAGTACAATATATCGAGCTACAATGACGGCTTAACTCAAGCATACGTCTGGTAACCGAAACGATTGGAACTATCTGAGATATAGCCACTTTGAGCACGTAATGTCTGCCGAAATACGATCTGGAACGTAGGGCGAGTGCACACGGAGCACGCTTCGTGACGGCGGGCGAACCAGCTTCCGAAACGATACATGTGTTTACGGGAGTTGGTATTTTTGTTGAATTTCCTGATTTATCTGTAGTATTGACGAGTGTTGCAAGGCCTGATTGATATGTTTGCGTTTTTTTGCTTTACAAAAGATCGCTGCGCTCGTTCAAAAATGCAGTTTTAAAAATTCACAGTAGGTATGTCACTAATGAATACCTAAAATCTGTTTCTGACTACAGCCTTGAGAGAGTAAATTAATAGTAGATTTTCAGTACTCAAACTGTCTAGGGCAATCGGGCAACTGATAATAAAAAGAGTTGAGAACATTTTCTAGCTTTTTCCAAATCAGTCGATTTCCGTCAACTAGCAGCGACCCGATATACGATAAAGCCTCAACTCACATAACGGCGTTTATTCCGAGCTAAGTGCATTATGTGGTTGCGGAAATCTCCTGCCGAAGCGCTTGTCGACACGATTGGGGTAATTACGTATCGCGTCATGTCGACTTACCACGAAAACTACACGACTTTGTAAAGGAAAATCATAAGCCATTTAATTTTTAATTTCTTTCTCGTTTCTTGATGAAGGATTTATGCAAAACTGTATATAGACATTCGAAGCTCTAGCTATATCAATGTTTGTAGTTTTAAGCTTTTTTTTATCTCGATACTTTTTGAATTTAAGTTTGTCGATGACGACGAAAGATTGACCACACTTGCCAAGACGAAGCTTAATCATTTTATATTTGTAATTAACTTTAGAAAGAGAGAGATTGACTTCTCGTTCACGTTAGTACTTTTTTACAGAGCCCTACTAAGATTTTACGTAAGACTTATTATTAAAATTGATCCAATTAGTTCTTTTTTAAGACGGATTCGGTAAACGGCCTGGCTATTGGTAAGCAGTTACCGTAGCCATATGAATGCTAGCAACACACGAGGTATCACTCACGCGTTACCGACCCTTCCCTCCTCCCCAAAGAGCTCTGGCGACCTTACTCACGCGCAGGAACACAACATTAAGTTATTTGACTGCGGTATTCTGTAAGGCGGAGTTACCCCGGTCGAGCTGCTCTAGGAGCGAATAAACGCTATGCTCTACCTCTCTTAATAGTCAGTATCCAAATATCCAATACAAAAATGACGAATCTAACTTTTCACCCATTCGACGTACGTAATAGCCCCGCAAGATTTCAATCTCACCACGAAACTCGGAAGCGTCCTATTTACATAATAAAACAAAGGGAGAAGCAAGAAAAAGTCTTTAGATTACACGTTCACATTCCAAGGACTTAGGCTTCAAACACTTTTGAAAACTAAGATGAAGTCTTTATAAGCCTTAACTTAAAGTTTGGAACCACTACGGATTCCAATTTCAAGTTTGGAGTTGAACACATTGAAAACTAAAGAGATTTGAACCGTTTCCCCCCCGCCCCTTTCCGACCCTTCCCCCCTCCCTAATGAGCTCTGGCGATCTTACTCACGCGCAGGAACACAACATAAAGTTATTTTGGCTGCGGTATTCTGTAAGGCGGAGGTACTTCCCCAGTCGAGCTTCTCTTTGAGCGAATAAACGCTATGCTCTACCTCTCTCAGTCTCTACATAAAACAAATTCCAGTACTGAATATAAATTCAAATATATAAATCCTTTTCTGTCCATTGGAAATATCCCATGCACCCTTTACCCGTTTAACAAAAAATCCCTTTTAAAAAGCTTGAACAAGCTGTGTCGCATCTCGCTCGCCCCGAGGAGGGCATTTGATTTAGATAACGGGCCCTCTTATAGCTTAGATCGTGCACCCGCCCTTAGTAAGGGCTAGGACGGTTCAGGGTAGGGCCAAGCAATCAGCGATTTGTTAGATTTAAAATTACCTTGCTTAAGATATATGTGACTGTATTGTTTAGCGAGCGATAAATAGCGTTTATTAATGTAAAACTGAACACAGAATATGTTATGACAAATAAATAATTAAATACTTATCCAGGGACATTCCTCACACACGGTCATCTGATCCCAAACTAAGCAGAGCTTGTACTATGGAAACCACATAACTGATATACTACATTATACTACTTTTTTGTTTGTAAATGCATACTTAATATACATAATTACACCCAGACTCAATCTCATATCAATATAATATAATGTAGATTCAACAAATTATCAAATAATAAAATCCCTTACTTAATGTATTGTGAAAAACTAGTTCGCTCATTCTTTGGCCCCAAACCTGGAGTCAGCATTCTGAGTACAATGGCTGGTGTCGAATTGAAAATGTGACTTTCATTTGTATAGAAAGTCAAATGTAGAAAGTGATTTTTAAAGAAATTCAACAATGCTTCCCCTTTCTTGCACTCCTCCAAATTACTACTTAGGTTATTTTTATTTTTTGAATCAGAATCCCAAGCAGCGCCCATGGGTTGCCAATTTCAATAAATGCATATAGTAAAGGTAGTTATATGTTTATAAATAACAATTTCAGGGTCGGCAACGTGCGAGTGATACCTCTGGTGTTTCAAGCGTCCATAGGCTACGGTAACTGCTTACCATCAGGCGGCCCGTATGCTTGTTTGCCAACAGCAGTTATTTTCCCGACGTATATACCTAAAACATTTAGTTCGTCAAAAGGTAGGCACAAGTTCCGAGTCACACAGCCCTGTTAGGTTTTAGTACTTAGTTTCCACTGATAGGCCATACCTGCGTGTAAGGCCATTAATTATTGCGTTATTTGACATGGTATGCAAATGGCCCGATTCTAGCGCGCTAATTTGCTAATAGCATTATTAATGTCGTTAGACGTTAGGCGATAGCTCAAATCAAATGATAGTGGCCACTCATATAGTTCATAGCTTAGTGCATCATTTATTACACACCTTAATAATAATAATTTGAAAGCATTAAAATATTCTCTATCCTTTTTTAATAATGTTTGTAAGAAAGAGATGTGAGACGTTTTAGTCAGAATCTCCACCAACATAGCAATACAAAAGTTTTTCAGCCACTCATGCGTTACCGATACTTTTCCCTATTTTTTTTATTTTATATTTTAAAATAAATATTCATCAAAACAGTACAACAAGCAGCTGCAATACATTGTGTGGTCGGTTAAACGGATTGATGCACATTGAACGAGTGACTTGTGTGCCCCGCAGGACCCTACTCAAACAACGGTTTATCTTTATCCGTCCACTTCGCTCCACTCCGTGTCGAAACTATGGTTTATAACGTCACAGGAACATGTATGGAGACTTCATGACTGAGTGACATAAACGAACAGGTAATTATTTTTTTATATAACAAAGTCGGCAATATACGCCCCCCTTGGTGGTAAGCGGTCACCCTTACAACACACGTGGCATCACTCACGCGATACCGTTCCTCCCTCCCTGATGAGCTCTGGCGACCTAACTCACGCCATTAATGTTGTGTTCCTGCCACAACATTAAGTTATTTGGCTGCAGCATTCTGTAAGGTGAGGTGAGATGCTCTTTGAGCGAAACCTCGCTGTGCTCACAAGTACAAGTTTTTGTTAAAAATTGCATTTTAAATTATTTTTGTGACTCTACTTTTTGTTATCTGTACTTGCATTGTCACCCAATATACTAATGTGTTCCAAATTACAGGTCGATCAGACACTGAGAAGTGGGTCAAATTTAACTTGCAAGATTCGATTACAGACACCGGACAGGTGAAACTAAATAAAAGCTTGTAAACTAGCTATTATTATTTTAGAGAAGCGTTTGACCACATAATATCCTACGTAAGCAATAATAAGGCAAGCTCATCAAGCCTACTGAACTGGTTATCATATGCAGCTGTCGGAGCACACAGATGCACAAGTATCCTAGGACTGTGCTATGGTTCCTCACGATGTTTCCTGCCTTCACCGCAACCTTCGACGTCACTACCACATTATCATTGCCCAATGATGTAATATAGGGAACGGTATGGCTCACGAGGTATGCATTTGAGGCGATAATAGCTCAGTGGTGCCGAGACGAGATCCCGGATTCGAAACCTACAATGAGCTTGAGCTTTCGGTGAAGGAAAACATCGATAGGAAACCATGGCACGGTGGTATTTTTAGTACCTACCTGGCTGACTATCACCCTCAAGTTAAAAACCTATCGGTGTGTTCTAACAGTTGCACTTCCTTCTAGGCTTTGTATGCTTACCACATTCGACCATCATCACTTCCCATGGTGAAATTGTATTCAAACACAGGCTTATAGAATGATCAATCACAGCCTGGATCAAAAAATAAAATATTTTTAAATACTAAGAAAGAGCCTCCACACCTTACCCAGTTCTTAATAATTCCCTCTTATCTCAAGAAGCTACTGTCCGTCCAAAAACGTAAAGGCTCTGAATAAATTCGTCCGACTCCATTAAAACGTCACTCATGCTCTCCTGCGACTACACCCGTGACGTCACGGGATCGCCGAGTCGGCACCGAAATATTGCACGTTTCCTTTCATGAAATATTAAACAGACATGCTACTCTCAAAAGAAATGTCCATTTTGGGGATTAATTTGACCTCGTTTCTAATGTTTGCTCGGAGGAAACAGTGGTCAGTAGGTTTATGGGGTACCGTATTTTTATTATAGATACGAAAAAAGCTTGATCTTTGGTGTAGAGATGGGTAGCTATTCATATAACTAGCCAAAAAACGGCTATACACAAAATAGCCACGGCTACGTTATCTGTCAACACGATAATTAGCTACTGGCTACTGGATGGCTACTGGCTACTGGATGGCTACTGGCTATGGCTAGCTAAAATGAGGAGTTTTCTTAAGATACCTCTATGCTGAAAATACCTGTGTAACTATTGATAATTCGAACCAATTTGAACCTTAAGTGCACGATTTTCAGGTATTTTAACCTTTTGTAACATAAACAATCCTCCTCATTACGAGAAGTTAACGTCACACACAGCGGGTAGCCGCCTAGCCGCCAAAGGTTAATAGCCACTGTAGCCGCCACTAGCCGGTAGCTGGCCGGCTAGCCAAACCCATTCTAGCCGAGTAGCCGAGTAGCCGCGTAGCCGCGTAGCCGCGTAGCCGATAGCTGTGTGTGCGTGCGTTCACTGCGAAACTGAGTTGTGTAAGTTCCGAAAGAGTGAAATTCGAGTGCATTTCGTTATTATTAATTCGAATTTGAAAGGTACTAATTATACGAATTTAAACCTATTGTTTTTAATTAAATTAAATTATTCTGTAATATTATTATTTATTAAATAAATCGTTAAAATCATCTGAAGTAGCGCGACATCTATGGTTTACTTGCCTAAAACTAACGACTGAGTTGATGTACTGTGAAAGCTTTTAGTTCATATCCATAAATAGAGATGACGTTATTGTTGATTTTCGATGTTTTTTTTAGTAATACGTACGACCTATGAGGGAAAGTCATTTATTTTCAAAAAGTATACAACAAAATAAAAAGTAAATGAAAAACAAAATCATTACATTAATTTATTACATTATCATCTAGACTAGACTTGTTGCAGCGGCGAGGATCGAACTCAGATCGCAGTTGAACGTTATTCATCAAGCTGCGCCGCCGCTCAAGCCTAATAGCCAAATAGCCAAAATAGCTGACTAGCTAGCTGGCTTTTAGACCACATATAGCTGGCTAGCTAAGCTATTGAAATTTCGGCTAGTTACCCATCGCTACTTTGGTGTTTTTGTATAAAATTCCGAACACCTAAATTAGTTCACATTGATCAACAACATCAAGTAATTAATTGACCGTGCGAAGCGTCTCCATTTCTGCTTGGACAAAAATGCTTTCGTATGTCTGTTCAGCTGTTCTCCTCTACAGGTCAAATTCTTCAACTGATTCTAATAAAATATTGTTTTTTTTTTTTCAATTCAATTTGATTTTTGAATTATTTTTCTTTGAATAAATTCAACATTTCAACATTCGCAATTATAATATGATATAGCTGTCTCCAGCGGTTTCATCCGCGTTTCCGGGATCAAAAAAATCGGTTGAGTAGTTAAGGAGCGAAACGAAACAAACAAACAAACTCACATTATCACTTATAATATTATTATTAGGTGTACAGTATGTAACTTCCTATACACGTTCAAAGACTCTTTTCCTTTTGCGACATCCAAGAAATATTAAAACCTGGACGATGCCATAATTACTGATCAAACTGATAACTATAGAGCAAGTTTCTTTTTAAAACTCCGTAGACGACCGCGCCAGGTCTCTATATAAATACTATAGGTGTACCGCGGCTTCTTCTGAGTATTTTTTATTATTCAGCTTACTTAGCCGTTCAACGGTATTAGAATAGCTATAAATATACCTAGAAAGAACGTCGCCATACTACACGAATATATCAAACAGGCCAACTTTTATAGGCTGCTGCGCGTAACAGCTAACTACGTTTTACACTGCCTCTGCGTCGTTCTGCTTGTCATTTTGACGTTCATAATGATAGCAGTTGTTGAAATATTCCAATTAAAATCGGGAGAAATTAAAATATTAAACATTATTTTGCAATTTTATTTATTTTTATTTGATTTAGCCCCTAACAGTTAGGGGCTATTTTTTTTCGACGCGTGCAAAGCTTCGACTCTCTATCTGGATATATCCTTAATCAAATGGTATATGGTATTGACTCGGGATATTTAATTTCAGATAATAAATATGATAGTTTACAAATAAATGTTTATTTAAAACGAAAATCCATGACATTCTTTTGTTTTATTTTCTACTGATTGTTTTAATGTCATATGTTTGTATCTGTGGCGGCCCACATAAAAAATATGTTCGTAAACAACTTTACTACAAAAACAAAAGAAAGTCATGGATTTACAAACTGTCAGAACGAATTCAACAAAACTCTATAAAGGTCTACCTAACTCAGTCAATACAAATTGGAACGCTTTCATACAAAATTGAATGATTACTATGTGTAGATTGGATTTTGTAACTGATACTGAGTATTCAAAGCAGAGCGTCAAGATCAACTACTCATAAAACCCTTTCACTCTACGGCACAAACAGACCGACTGATAACCAACAATTTTACTACATGTATTTAATAAAACCTCTCTCTGGTTCAAGTTAAAATTAAAACTGCAGCTGAGTTCATCGTTAAACTAATATTAAACCTACCGATATTTTTAAAGTTTACAGTTTCGGAAAACATGTTTGCAGTTTATACGAACTATCTTATGTAAGACTAGTTTTGCACCCTGCATTTCGCCTTTTATAGTCCTTAGAAATTTAATTTTGAAAAACCATTCCTGGATGCCTACCTTATTAAAGGAATCCATGCAAAATTTCAAGTTTTACCCTCTGCCTTTAAGGTTCAATTTAGTTTGCAATTAAGTAATGTAATGTATGTGTGTGTATGTATGTAGTAATGCAAGTATATGTAGTAATAGCGCGTCGCACCGCAACGCAACGCAGAAGATAAATAGCCAATGTGCACTAATTAGGCGCCGTGCCAATACTAGGCGTTTTTCGCCATTGAATCAATATAGGCGATGCGGGGCATCTATTCATTGACAAAGTTACAACTTTACACGTAAATATAATGATCAGGTAGAAATAAATACATTGATGGATAATAATCGAACTACCATTGAATTATTTATTACGCTAATTCAATGCGTACTATAAATGCGAAAGTGTGTCGTATGAGCTTTTACGCAGCAGCGGAGCAACCAATGTGACAGATGACGTTGTTGTTCTTTTTAACCGACTTCAAAAAAAGGAGGTTTTTTTTTTTTCTTTTTATTATGTCTGTTACCTCGTAACTCCGTCATTTCTTAACCGATTGAATTCTTTTTTTGACTGGAAGGGTACACTTCCCGTTTGGTCCCAATGTCATCAGATCATGATTTGATTAGTTCTTAGTGTACTTTGAAGTCGGTTTAAGTTTTTTGTAAAACAGTCCAATTATTGTAGTAAAACAATTGAATGTTCTGGCGAGATGTATACAGACAAAATGAAACCTACATAGCTAAGTCCAAGTACTCAAAACACACGTACCCAACCCTTTAGAACAGGTGACATTTTACATCGGGAGCCGGTTTCCACTAACAAATCTAATTTGCCCGTTCATCGGCACGTCCAACTTTTTGATAGAGGATTTTTGAAGGACCATTTGTACCCACGTGGCATTTGAGGATTTGCATTTTTGCGAACTATCTCTTTGTATACTGGTTTTAAGGGTTTTTAGATAAAAGTGTTTGAACTAAACTTTTTAATTGAGTTGGGTTTGGAATGCTAGAGTGGAATTTTTGCGAGATATTCCATTTTATGTTAGGCGCAGAACGGTGAATTACCTTTTGTTGTTTCTGTGATGCTCAATCAGTGTGTTAATCAAGCTCCAAAACACTAGTTCAATGTATTGCTGCCGATTATTTTACCAAACACTACCGTCGACCAATAAACCATGAAGTATCTGGTCAAAGGAATAACCTTTACCTTATATACCAAAGTATATAAGTTAAAAACCTGGCTGTAGATAGACACCTTTTATTTTCTAGATGGTTATATTCTATCACTTATCAGGTTCACTCGTTTCTTTAGAAAAACCTTTATTAATATCAGTAACACCAAATTAAGGGTTTACATCTATAGTTTAGTTTATCACTTCCAAATTAATAAGTGTCTCAATGGCTGCATTATTCATGCTTTCTCTGTTTCATACTGAAATAAATTAATATTGTTAAAAAGTATATCTTAATCATTAGCTTACAGAGCTCCATTCCTTTTGCTGCATTTTAACAACAATAAAACGAAGACCAAACTTTTTTTTTATGCGACTAATTCGGCAAACAAGCTTTAGTCCCACCTGATGGTAAGCGGTTACCGTAGCCATATGAACGCTTGAAACACACGAAGCATCGCTCACGCGTTACCGACCTTCCCCCCCTCCCCAATGAGCTCTGACTACCTTACTGACGCGTAGGAACACAACTTTACGCAACATAAAGTTATTTGGCTGCGGTGTTCTTTGAGGGAATTAACGCTACGCTCTACCTCTCTGAACTACGCTCTACCTCTCTGTAAAACTCAACTCTGTTAGAAGTAAAAATATAAATATTAATGCTAAAACAAAAGGCAAAGTTATTAATTATTAACGTAGTACCTACTGATGTTCTGTGACCCAAATCTGGAGTTTCCCAACAAGTAGACGGAATTGTTAAGTAGGGGGACAATACCGCATGCAAATATGATGAAACATTAATTAGACGCCATATTTGTCGGAATTGGATTTTTGCAATATCTAAGCAAGCTCACTCTCTGAGTAAATGAATGACAATGATTCAGCTAATGAAGAAAATGTTAATGCCCCAAATAATATTCAATAACCTAAGTTTTTACCACGGTTTTTACCGTTACGTAAAAGTGTCTCGATAGAAATCCATACATTTTCAGCAATAAAACGGTCAAAGCGAGCATTGAATTAAACTTTTGGAAATTCTAGTTTGTTGCTCCGTTTGATCCGAATGTGTCTATCGGTCTTTCAATCGTTATGACTGTTGGATTGAAAATCAGTCCCGACTCCCGAGTAAAAGTGAGTCGTAAGTCGTAATCCTTTTTCGACATCACATAATTTTACTGAGAGTGTTCATTTTATTTTATCTGTTTCTTTTGTTGCGTATGTATAGTTCTGGATGTTGTGTTTATGTCGAAATACATGTTGCTCTTTCGTTTTATTTTCTTTATGGGAAATTAAAATATGTTTCCGATTATTTTGCGCGATATCTCTACCTACCCTTTAAGATAACTTCTGTACTTCTATGATTCAACTACATAATTCATCCTACCCTTATCTTGTTCCAATAAGCACAGTAAATATTACAACATGACGTGCATGTGTTGCGGCAAGATTATAAATATAGTCAGTTTTAATTTAAACCAGTTTTTTTAGACCTCGTAAATATCTCTGTAAACAGCAAAATACATGCACTGGAGTAAACTGAAAAAACAGCGCAGTGTGCACATGCAAATGTGGATGCTTTAATCGCTGAGCATACATTATTGCATTTTTTGTTTATTAAATATGCCAATTTTGTATGCTTTTATTTACTTATTCTGAATAATAATAATGACATTATGCGAAAGTTTATGATTCAATATTTTTTTTTTGCTTTTAATGTTTGTAAGGTATTTTTAGTTCCTGCCTGGCTAACCACATATTTACCTAGACATATTATTAAATTACTATATTCACTAAATATCTGTAACATATTATACATTATTATGCGCAGTGAAGTGAGACAATGTATCCTGATTCCTGACCGCTTGAATAATATGGGATGGCGTCGCAACGTCACGTGCCTTTTGACTGAGCAACGCTCATACGCGTTGGTGGTTACCTTGGATGATGTGTTCTCATTCAAAGAAAATAATAACAGTATTGTATGTGTGCATTGTGAACAATTTAATATTGCTATCTCGTTTGCGCTGCAGTTTGAGTACGTCTTGTTATCTCTGCTTAGGGATTGCAATCCGGATACTTCGAAATCCGAAAATGACTGAAAAATCCGGATTTTAGGGTCCTATTATAAATCCGAATATTGAGAATAAAATCCGAAATTGATAATAGCTGATGTTTAACTAAAAAATTTCATTAAATATCCAGTAGATTTGGTCAGTATTATTCTGAAATCTATACACCGCTCGGCACACACGCGGCTAGCTGCTACCGCTCATCCATCTAGCTAATAGTTAAGTCGGCCAGTGAGTCTTAGATGGAGGCGGTGCGCGTGCGGCGCGAGTAACAACTCTTTGCACAACGTAATATCAAGAATGATAGTTCTATATAGTCGGGTTACCGCTGAAAGCATTTTGTACATCGGCTGATCTCAAAAAATTGTTACTTGTGAAAGGGTCTGACACACCAGCCTTATAAGCAAGCTTCCTTAATTTCAGGTGGTCTGTGCGCTTGGATTTCCAATTTCCTGAGCGAACGGTCTATTCATTCACATTCATAAACGGGTGTTCGTCGGAACTTTTCGCAATCAATTCCACAGAGATCAGATTCAGTTCTCTCTGCAACCTTATTTCTGCTGCATATTAACGATCTGGTGAAGCCCGGTATCTTTGGGTACGTAGACGATAGCACCGTTGTCATAGATCCAATTGTTGCGAGAGGCCATGGTAGAGCGTTTGAACGTAACTTTATGGGCAGTCTCCGATTGGGGCAATGCCAATCTGGTCACTTTTAATGCTACCAAGACGCAGGTGTGTCTTTTCACCACCAAACGGAGCCCTTTCCACCAGGCTCTCGCCCTCGACTCAATAAACCGCCGAGCCAGAAGACTCATCCAATATGAGACTAATATACTAATGACGAAACTCACGAGGCTCGACCATCGAAGAAAGGTTGCTTGCCTTATCGGTTTTGTACAGGATATATTTTTGAGAGTGTGTGCAGGAATTGCTCAACCTTATTCCAACCACCATCCCTATTTTTACTACGAAACACAAGACACAGGGATTTTTTTTCTTTTGTATCCTCAATTATAATGCGGACCGCAAGAGAGTGGGACTTGCTTCCGGCGACTGTATTTCCTGACTCTTAGAATCTAGGGACTTTCACAGCCAGAATGAATAGGTTCCATTTGGGTTAGCGTGCTGCACCTTAGGCTTCGTCATTATCCTTTATGGACGGCTCAGTAGCCAAATACAAGCCCATTTATTTTTAAATATTACTTGCAGTTTAATTCAAATTCAAAATCAAAAATTGTTTATTCAATATAGGCCTTAATAAGGCACTTACGAACGTTACAATTGATTTTACCACCGGTTCGTAATACACTTAAACTGAGAAGACTCCCGGCAAGAAACTCAGCAAGGTATTTTTTTTTTTTAATTATCTTATAATAAATTTGACAATATTAGATAATTAAATTAAAATAGCCTGTAAAGCGAACACACTTCATTCAAATGCGTTCTTGTCTTCTACAAAGTCGGAAACTTTATAGTACCCTTTATTACACAATTTTTATTTAACAAACTTTTTAAATCTATACACAGATAGTTCTTTACATTGCCCCTTAAAAGAATCCCTAACATTGCTGAGCCGTGTTACAGGTACAGCAAGTTTGTCCTTATTTCTAGTGTTTAAACTATGAGTGTCGCTATTTTTAGGAAAGTTAAGTATATTTTTTCGAACATAAATTAAGTTTCCATATATGTTCTGAGACGACACTGTCATTACATTTATGGTTTTAAACTTATCCCTAAGGGAATCTCTTGGCTTTAAGTTATTATATATTGCGCGAATAGCCTTCTTCTGCAGGATAAAAATTCTATTGATGTCTGCACCGCTGCCCCAAAGAAGGATGCCGTAAGACATTAAACTATGAAAATAACTAAAGAAACTAATCTTGCCGTAAATTCGTCAGTGAGAGAACGGATTTTCTTCACTGCATACGCTGCAGAACTAAGTCTATTCACTAGATTATGTATGTGTGGACCCCATTGTAACTTATCGTCTAATGTAATACCTAAAAATACAGTTGTTTTAACAAGATCCAATTTTTTTCAAAAGCAAGCATTGGAAATACAATAAAATAGAACACCTCTCTTCAAACTACAAATAATTAAGCATAAACTACGCGTACAATTTAAAATTACAAAATATTGCAAAAAAAAATACAAAAATCCGAAAAATCCGGATAATCCGGATTTATATGTGATGATAAAATTTGAATCCGGATTTGAAAAAAATCCGGATGATACCTCATTGTCACCCTGGTAACGACTTTTTGACTGACGCTACTGTCACAGATGACTAAATAGTTACTACTACTGTATAGGAATAACTAGTATAATTATGTACCTACTCTGTACCGGAATACTAGATTCTCACTCCCAAGAGCTCATATGAATATTAACCAACTCATTTGTACTATTATTTCTAGAGCATGTATAGGAAATCTTTGTACTACGGAAATTGATACATAGTATAATATTCAATTCAAAATTCAAAATCATTTATTCAAATAGACCTTCGCAGGCACTTATGAAAAGTCTGACTCTAATACTCTAATACCGGTTCGGAAGGTTGAATTTGCTGAGAAGAGCCGGCAATGAACTCAGCAATTACTCTTTTCAAAACAGGCTTAGATTCATTACATAATATTTACATTCTAATCGCACTGAAAACAATTGCGTGCCCCGGCGCGGCGGCAAAATTGCAAAGTAGACTGAATAAATATTTAATAAGTAAATAAATAGCAAACTTAAGCAGACCAGCCCCCACAAGCAGCACCTGTATATAATAATAATAATAATAATAATTATTATTATTATATATAACCGATAGGGAAGGAAGGTTCTCGAGTGGCGACCACGTACTGGAAAGCGCCGAGCGGGACGACCTCCCACCAGGTGGACTGACGACCTGGTCAGAGTCGCTGGGCGCCGCTGGATGCAAGCAGCCCAGAACCGTTCGAAGTGGAAATCAATGGGGGAGGCCTATGTTCAGCAGTGGATATCCAAGGGCTGATATGATGATAATAACATTATTCCACAATTTATAATTGTTAACATCGTGAAGCTTAACGCACCACTGAAAGTCATTAAAGCTGGCTTAAATTTTATTTCACCAGCTTTAAAACTATTCGGAAAATATATAATGACAGACACTGTATTTCGGGGCGGTGCGAGTGCACGACTAATTGACCGGCCGACGGACGGCCGGACGGGCCGGATGGCCGGACAGGCGGACGCGGTGTGCATTATTCACTCCGCCAATCGATAGTGAGCCGCGAATGTGAAACTCGGAGAAACTCGGATGAATCAGCCAATGAGGTTCATTATCGTGACTTTTGTTATATTCAATTTTAGGATGTAAAGAAATAGGAACAACTTGAGTTAGGCTGAGCCTTTTACCTCACTACCATGAACAAACTATATTTATGTATAAAACAAGAGCTGGTTCTCAAGCAAATAATTGTTTGCTGCACATTTATAAAAACACTAAAGCTTGTGGTCCAAGGGTCGAAATTACACCGTAATTTTAATTTAAGTTTGAACATTTTAGCATTCTACACTCTTCCAACTTCATAAACATTAACTGAGTTAAATCTCACACTCCTCAATGCGCAAAAGTTTTCTCTTAATCATTACGTATGCTCAGATAAGAACATGCTAATTATAATAAAATCATCAAGGTAACCCTGCATTTCATTCATACTTTTACAATTTTTAGGGATACGTGGCACGCACTACTACCCGTTAAATCCATATGATGATTCTATCTACCTCACACGTTTAAAATGTAGGTATTACCCTTATAGCAGGGTTGTATTACATCTATGTATAGGTACATGAACCCTGGAGCAAGGCTTAGTGGTATTAATGGATAACAGACGCAAGTCGCGAAGCCATTGATGTTGACGTCCCAATTATACATGGTAATTGAATATTAAACAGCTTTATCTTGAATTAAGGTGTTCGAATATTAATATAGAGAAGTCATATAACTTATGTATACAATCGGAAGACCTTTAGGAAGACGCTTATATCTGTACCATAATCTATGTACACAGCATAAAGGATATTCTAGCCACAGTATTTAAAAAATGTTAATGTAAAAGATATGTGACCCAAAATGATTAAATAGATATTAAAAAAACAGGTTAAATAGTTAAAAATACCCAACAGTTGAGTTAGTAGCAGACAGACTGCACTGAGGTGAAATACAGACGTGCTATTTGAGAACCGCAGAGCTACATTAAACTCGTGACTAAATTCTAGTTAAATATTACTAACTCGTACAGCTGAAAGTTACAAATTTAATATTATACAGGTGAATATTTTTAGAGATATTTTTTTAAATGTTAAATTCGTTATTCTGAAAAATAATCTATGCGGCCAACTCTAAAAGTGCGAGGCTTTCATGTATTTCGATGGAGCTCTAATGTTTGCTTTTTTATATATCCTCCATATTCACACCCATTAACGAAGTGTGGCTTACATTACGTGGCGTGAATTCGTCGACATCTTTCAGGCACATTGAAACAATATTCTATGCTATAAGTGAACATTTTTAAGCCCAGCCCAGTCTTACCAAGTTAACAAGTCGATTTATATTACTTTCTGTTTTTTTTATATATTTCTCGGTAAGTCAAAAATTGCTTTTTTACTGAATCCCTTAATCAGCAGTGGTCGGCCTAGAATCCCGAGATTATATCGTATGTAACCAACAACCATTTTAACATGGTCCTTTTGGAAGAGACTGCTATGAGTGTTGATAAAGGTGACGTTACACCGACTAGGATAAACTGTTTTTTAGAGAATAAATTTTATTCCAGTCAATATTTATTGAAAGAAAGAAAGAATGGTGTACATAAATTAGCATTATATAATGATAACATACATTCATATTTTGTTTCTTTGCCATAAGTTAAGTAATCGATAAAGATTCTCGTTCACAAATCAACAACTTAAAAATACCCCATTAACATTTCCATATAGTTCACCCCGACTGCAGTACGGCAGCTTTTACATGCCTTTGTAATTTTGCAGGTTACCTTACGATATTTCCCTTCACAGAATCTGCTACAACACGTAAAGTATTGTGTATTTTACCCTGTTTTTTTGCAGATGACTTCTGTGGAAAATACTACGTAAATTCTGTCCTCACCTATGGAAAAGCAGCCTTAAAGTTTTTAGTGTCTTGCAAGGGATGCGTATAGGTCTTAGTTGAATGGTGGAGTATTATAAATCCAGGTAGCACGACATTTGGCCGAGATTCAACCCTGCCCGAGTACCCGGGACCCGGGAGGGACTGACGGCATCATCGTGGAGAAGGTTTGGCATGCAAATATCGTTGTGTGGTGCAAGTTTTAAGAAAAAGCGTTATTTAGCTACTACATCTAGTTGGAAAATAATATAATAATGCGATCGTGCCATCTAATGTACATCGGCAACCGTCGCATCTGGACATCTCAAGAACCTAATACTCATTCTTTAACAGTTTCAAAGATGATTGCTGTGTCATTTTAAAATAGCACAATCAATGATTAAACTCTATAACACTTAAACCAAATTACAGATATGTCGGCGTCAGCCCACAACTTGCACATCAGCCAACAGATCAGAGATTCCCAGAGCGGCGTCCCTGGCTCCGTCACCGCACTTTACGACCGCACACGGCCTGCGTCGGCCATCACTCATAAATGTAACCAGAGCTTTAACGCTATTTATAATTACTCCAGATAACTGTAGCTACTGGGGATCTGTTGTTATGAATAATAAATTAGTTCCTTTCCATTGCATTGTAGTTTGAAAGCCTTTCTTGTGCTTGTCTCTGTATTAAACTGTCAATGACGTTATGCAAATTTGGCCATCTTAATATGCAAGGTAGGAAGCAAGCCGTATGGCCCATCTGATGGTAAACGGTCACTGAAGCCTGTAGATGCTTGCTACACTAGGGGTATCACTAGCGCGTTGCCGACTCTCTTCACACCCTTTTTCAAGAACACCATGCTGTATGAACTTTAGATATTTCAGCTGACTGACTCTCCACGACCAGCAATACAGATGCCCCCAAAAAAAATTGCATAGACATTTCAGACAATGTGAAAAAGAACTAAAAGAAGTGATAAGTTCAAGAACTGGAATAAATGCAGGCACTACTTTATCAACAAAACTTTATACTTGCAATGGAGAGGAATAGTTCACTTGGGAATTATGATAGCGAGTAGCGCTTTAAAGACAATTAAGGAGTTTTTAAATTAAGAGAATTTATAATGTTATTTTTATGTAACTATCCCAATGTTAATGTATTGAAGCAATGTAGATCTTCAAGATTGTCATCCTGAAAAATCCAATACACAAACATCTACGATAGTCAAAAATTATCAAACAAAGGCACATTACACAAAGAAAGGCACTCGAGGAGCATATTATATCAAGCGAGCATTACATCCCCGGGAATATTGCTCTGAGGCAATTTACGAGCGCCATTGCGGCAGGCCTTATCTTCAATATTAAAGATTTCATTAAATCATGGCTGGGCCGCAATAAAACAGTTTGATACCGCATTTATGCCGCTGTCGAGTCGGGTGACCAACTTAATGACGTGTACATTTTAGGCCTTTATGTTTTGGTACAAGGCGTAAGCTTAGAGTTGGTGCTTGTTAAAGATTTAGTACTAAGAGAAAGATAATTGCGTATATCAGCATATTGTGAGGGTAAAGGAAGGTAAAACATTTCACAGTTACCAAGTATCCCGATAGTTACCCGATATTAGCCTATAAATTACTTAAAAGAGATTGTATAGTTTTTTTTTTTCACAGTGGTCAAATTACAATATGGCGTCTTTACCGTCGAGTCGGGTGACCAACTTAATGACGTGTACATTTTAGGCCTTTATGTTTTGGTACAAGGCGTAAGCTGGTGCTAATTAACGAATTAGTACTAAGAGAAAGATAATTGCGTATATCAGCGTATTGTGAGGGTAGAGGAAGGTAAAACATTTCACAGTTACCAAGTATCCCGATAGTTACCCGATATTCGACTATAAATGACTTAAAAGAGATTGTATAGTTCTTTTTTCACAGTAGTCAAATTATAAAATGGCATTTTTATCGATGATAGCAGCAGACTCGAGAAAATTTTCTGTATACAGATTATATTACATATATTTGTTGCAAATGGCTGATCATATAAAACCATAAACTATGACGAAACTAAAAGCGGTGGATGATACTAATGATCTTTTAAAAAGCGCTGTGAGAACATCATAAAAACAACTTAGTAATATTTTTATTTAGTTCACAAAATGTTATAATAATAATAATTGTTATAATAATATATGTGCTGTAAGCGCACGCCATCAGTTTATGACTTGCGTCAATCAATAATGTTACAACTGGGATATGCAAGTAGGATTTGCGATTTGTAATGTCCAGTAGCAGCCCAAATTACCTGTACTGACCACGCAATAAAGTACAGAATCGAGTGAATAGATTTAGATGGATATAAACTTCAATGGTCAGTACGGGATCGTGGTTTCAGCAGATGCGTCGATAATTTAGATGTAAGACAGAATTTATGAAGTCTTCAGTTAATTATACAACTCTAGCTTTAAACCCTGCCGTTGCCCCTTAGATCCTTATTTTATCCACATTAGGGGTGGAATTTCCGAATCCCATTCTTTTAGTATGTCTACGCCACAAATAGAATCTATATTAAAAAATTTTAGTTTTGAATTTCGAACCCCAGTTGCATATACAGCATAGAGCTGTTAATTGCTGTAACGTTACAACGAGCCAACAACGAGCGCGATGCGAATCCCTGTGTTCGTGAAAAAACTGTCAATCGGGCGGAGCGCAGTCGAGCGCGAGCCGAATGCTCGTTCGAGGCTCGCAAGTCTGTCCACGCTACGCGAACAACGAACGAATCCTGTTCATTCGAGGCTCGGCTCGTGCTCGCTTCGCGTAGCATGGACGCACCATAATAATAACGTTATAATAATGTGATAATAGTGTAATAATAATGTAATATACTAACCATTTATTTTAGACTACTAATAAATAGAATTACTAATAAATGTTGCAATGCCCTTACAGGGCTCATGTTGTGAACTAATTAGATATTGTAACACCTGTATAATTATGTAATAGATAAAGCTATGCTATATGCTAATAAAATAAATATATATATATTCATCATGGCTAGGTAGCTTAGACGAAATCACTTCAGGCTCCCTGATTTGTTTTAGCTTCCGTAGTTTTCCTAGGGTTCCGTAGCCAAATGGCCAAAAACGGAAACGGTTTTTTCCGAAACTATAAGAACTTAATGTTGAAACCAAAGATTTTCATAGGGCATCGTGCCTCTACCCAGATGGATAATCCGCCTTACTAAAGCATGACATTTAATTTCACTCCGCTTGAGCAAATCGCTCTCAGTTCGTACTGCGCACGGCTGTCAAATACTGTCAATTCTGGCTTGTTTATTTCATGTTCCCATAGAGGCGACTATCCTTCTGGACGTTTTGAATTCTTTGGTTGAAACTTGGTAAGTAGATGTATTCTGTAACCGCATTAAGATTTTCGCACAAAAATAGAAAAAAAAACAATAAATTTTGGGGGTTCCCCATACTTAGAACTGAAACTTATTTTTTTTTAATAAAACCCTTGAGTTTTGGGGACCCCCAACACTTATGGGTTTTATTTAAAAAAAAACTATGGATAGGTCTTCAAAAATGATATTGAGGTTTCTAATATAATTTTATTCTAAACTGAATAGTTTGCGCGAGAGGCTCTTCCAAAGTGGTAAAATGTGTGTCCCCCCCCTGTAACTTCTAAAATAAGAGAATGATAAATCTAAAAAAAATATATGATGTACATTACGATGCAAACTTCCACCGAAAATTGGTTTGAACGAGATCTAGTGAGCAGTTTTTTTTTGAATACGTCATAAATTGAAATTCATATCAAATACTCAGGTCTATACAACCATTTACTTATATACCTACAGGTGTGTACGGAACCCTCGGTGCGCGATACTGACTCGCACTTGGCCGGTTTTTTTTCTGATTCTTATTGTGTAAGCAATAAAGTATATTTTATTCTCAGAATTGTATTGTATCATGTATGTGTTGATCGTATAAAACACTCGATCCAAACCAAGCAGCCAAGTCACGTCAAAGATACTTTCAACATTAATTAATACGGGGCCTAATCCGCCCCGTCCCAGCGGGGCCCTTAGAAGACGGGCCGGACCCGTACCGTGTAATAATTATCAATGGACCCTAGGGGTGCAACCTGCCCGTGAGCTACCTTTTCTATTTGCATTTTACAACTTTAGACCTTTATGTGTTGTGCGATTTAATTTCGTGAAAATAAAGGTTGGCTACCTAATGGGGTAATGGGTATTATCACTTGGTTAGATGGTATTTGGTTAGGGAATGGGTGAAATGGTTGGGGTAACACTTATTAGCTATAGACTCTAAAACAAGATATACTCTCAGTGTTAAAAATTGATTGCAGACCTTTAGACAGATTATTCTGTATTGAAAACCAACAAATGATTTTGTGGAAATCAATTTAAAATTCAAAACTATTTTGTTTTTTTTAAGAAAAACATGTATATATAAAATAGATTCTTTTCAAGTATTCGTCAGACATCATTACAGTCGTCATACAAAGCCAGATCATATCGTAGATATGTCTCTTTCACCCTGTACCCTTCTCGTGTCATACTCTCATGTAAAGAGAATTTAGCTTAGAATATTTGGAACAAGCTCTTAGTTTATTTTTAGCTTAGCTTTTTTATTTGATACAGCTACTAGAACCAATCGCTCAATAAATATAAATAAATAAATAATAAATTTTATTTCGCAAAAATGATATACAAAAACACTCAATCTTACATTAATAGAGTTAGGGACTTATCAGATAACCATATAACTATAAGTGTTTGTTGAAACCTCTGGTATCCAAGGTAAGAATTAACTTGTGTTATGGATACCAAAGCTCTCTCCGCACAGGTTTGTACACATTTTGAATATATTTTAATAATTCCTAAATTATGCTAACTATCTTTAATAGATATTAAGAATGTTTTCGGTCTCGGAGTAATTATGTTTCAAAAGCCAAATGATTAATTTATTTTTGCATTCAAATTTATTTAGAGAATAAATAGAACAGATTTTGTTAATATTGTTGTATAAATAACTACTAATTACATTAAAATGTCGTTTGGCAAGGCTGCTTCTCCAAGGTGGTACGTGACAAACTTTGTATGATCTACGATTTTTGTAAGTAGCAGCATCAAATTGAAGCGAAGCATGTCTACGTAATACCGTTTGAAGTATAAAAAGCTGTCGTACAGTTAGTAGTATATAATAGAAGCGCTCGTGGTATAGCATGATAAGCCGTTCTTAACCGATCGGCAAGTTAAGCTACCACCGTCATGGTCGGTAACTGGATGGGTGACCGCCTAATGGTATTTCAAATCGAGCGTTTCCGTGCTTCGGAGGGCACTTAAAGCCGTTGGTCCCGGCTATCACTTAATTGTGATAGTCGTTAAGCTAGTTGGAGGCCTTCTAGGCGGCTTGAAAACTCCAACAGTAGGTTGACCACTAGCCTACCTCCACCGAACCGCAGTGGGCACGCGTGGTGGAGTGTCTGTCCATTCCCTTTCACGCTGATTTGTGAAAGGAGGCCTGTGCTCAGCAGTGGGACATTATAAGCTGATGATGAACTGGAACTAGTATCACTTAAAAACACAAATACGGATCTAAAATACCTTAATACTAGTGGTACCAAGTAGCAATTATATTCATAACTATAATAATAATATTTATATAATAATAATTAATAATAATATTTTTACATTCGTGTAATCAACTCTAAATTGTTCGTGAAGATTGTAGTATTTACAATTTCGCAAGAATAAAATTGAATAATTGGCCTTGACTTAGGCGGTTAACACACTGCCACGCATGACGCTGCATGTTGCGTGTTCAACAATCGAAAATGAACGCGCGTGGATGCATTTTCTGTGTGTTGGACTGTGCGTGTTTTCTATACAAACGGAGATACTTACAACCAACGTTAAAACAAGCATTCACGCGCTACGCTGCGTGGTGCGTGACAGTGTGTTAACCGCCTTAAACTAAAAAACATCGTTGCGGTATATATTTCAATAAAACTAAACGGCATTGAATATCGAATGAAAATAACCGATTTAAATACAACAGGAATCCAATTAACCGCACAAAATGCGGACGGCAACAGAATCTGATTAAATTCATACAAAAGACTAGTAAAATATACCCGTCGGTCTGTATATCAAGAAACCTCAGTCGCACCACTCAATGCAAGGTATTTCCAATTACTCTCGAATCCTTCCATTTTCCTATTGCTGGGAATTTTATTACCGCTGTCCCTTTCTCTGTGGCCCCAAATTTAATGGTGTGAGAGAGAGGGCAGATGAGCTTGAGTCATCTCATGAGGTTGAGTTAATTTTCATTCGCCCGAGGTGTGCCTCGATTCCACCTTTCATACGTAAATTGAAATGGTAAGTTGGGCTCAACTATTTGGTTTATTATTAGATTGCAAAGACTGTTTTTTCAGGGACGTTAGTTTTAATAGGGTTTCCTAATAACGAGAATATAGATACACTTATTGCGAAACAGTTTCTCTCCTGATTTGAAGTACTAAACATAAATAATTCTTCAGAGTTTTTTGAGGAGGAAGTGCTCATCACATGAACAACTCTTAAAAATAATAATTGCTATTTTTTTACATATTGTCTCTACGTCTTGAATAGCAATTCCTCGCATTCTGGTTTTTCATATACAGGTTGTCCCAAGAAGAAGTGTCAATCGGAATTCCAAAAGGTAGAGCACCTTTAGACTGGCCGCATACATTCGTTTTCCGTATTCGATTTCCGAATGCGTTTTCCGTATTCAAAGATTTGGCGTGGGAGCAAGTTTTTAAAGATGTTATACAGGATTGGAGCACATGCACCAAAGTGGATAGAGAAAACAAGGGTTAAATTATTTTTTTACCGACTTCAAATAAAAAGGAGGAGGTTCTCAATTCAGCTGTTTTTTTTTTTATGTGTTTACCTCATAAAATAACCGATTTAAATGCAATCGCATTTAAATCGTCGTTCTCCATGGCCGTGCGTTCACAATGCCACCACTAAACGCACGAATGTATGCGTCCAGCCTTAGGAGTACTCGAATTATGTATTCCGCGATTTTTGTAGTTTTCGAGATATGTTTTTTTTTTTTTTGTACTCGAGTTATGACAATTTTATTTTAGTGCGTCCCCTTCGCAAGCCAACAGCATTCGGGATATGATTGAAAATCTTTACTGCCTTAGCTCTAACTAGCTCTGTACTATATTTTCTGTGTTAAAAGGTGTGATTCTTATAGTGCGTCCATGCTACGCGAATCGAGCACGAGCCGAGCCACGAACGAACCTACAACGAGCACGATGCGAATGCCTTTGTTCGTGAAAAAACTGACAATCGCGCTCGTTCGAGGCTCGCAAGCCCGTCCACGCTACGCGAATCGTGCTCGCAGTGTGGTCGTTCGTAGCTCGGCTCGTGTTCGGTTCGCCAAGCATGGACGCACCATTATGTGATCAAAATCAAAAAGTATTTATTCAATATAGGCCCCAATAAGGCACTTATGAACGTTAACAAAAATTACTCTACACCAAATACAACTTCAACTGAGAAGACTCCGGCAAGAAACTCAGCAAGTCCGAGTCAGATATAAAAAAATAATTGGGCTAGTTAAAACAACTTTTGATTTTCATATTTTCTTCACAAATACGTGATCAAAGTGAAGTGAGTACTTACACGTGTGCTTGTAACCTCTTTGAACGTGTTGTATTGTTAGGACAGTATAATCACAATTTGTTAACCAAAGCAGATGGACCTTTACCCTTTTCAATATGTTCCAATTAAATACAAATAGCCGAACATGGCAAGAATATTTAAAATAATACTTACTCACACAGATTACAGAATAAGGAAGATAGAGCGCGCGGAACACGGGAGTGAGGCCAAAAAAGCAAATACAAATTGAAAAACACGTACCTGGTATTCGCTTTTGAATGTGTATTTGCTTTGTTTAACAAACTTTATGTAACAAAAAACACTTCTTTATTAATAAACTGTGGTTAAACAATGCTAATACAAACTGGAAAACGAATACCAGGTATCAGATTTTCAATTTGTATTTGCTTTTTTGGCTTCACTTTCGTGTTCCGCGCGCTCCATCTGCCTTATTATGTAATCTGTGCTTACTCAACTCAATTTGGCTACTTTTGTAAAATTTTCTTTCAGAATATTTATGAAAATATTTTTGCATCGTCATCAAATTGTGTGTGTAGTAAAAAAATAGTAAGTTACTATTTTCAGACGAATTATATCTAAGGGAATAATTAGCTTCGTACGTTACAAAGGGTTCTAATTATTATTTCATTACATATTTATATACTACCTAGTGGCCCCGTAGTGGTCGAAAACCGTACCTATATATTTTATTTTTGCTCCTCTTCTCCATATAAACTGTAACTATGCCAAATCTTGCGCGCAATATGCTAAAAAAAGAGATAACAAGTTATTACATCACTTATTAATATTATAGATATATTTTACCTACTATTATAAAACCTATTGTGAAACATGCCTAGCAAAAAACAAAATTTTCTCACATATATCTCACTAAAATTAATTAAAACTAAATCCAGACAATCATCCCCATACATGAGACGTCACTGATCCCTGATACTTCCTACGCGAGACGCGGGTCCAACCCTGCACTACCCCCTGTCATGGGTCACTGTGGGGTAATTACGGGAATTATTCATGTGACACACAGATCAGCTGTTAATGATCTTAATGCAGGGCTTGGGACTCGTGTGCAAGTAATGGGGAGTACCTTTTAGGTACCTTTTGAAGGAATAGAATTAAAAGATTTTTGGGGCAAATATGGATTTTTACAAGTTTGTGAATTCACGATAATTTCGACTACGTATGCAACCTAACTCTAAATTAATTACGCTGATACATCCTTCGGCACGTAACTTGGCCACGTTTTGGCTTACAATTTTCAGTTGTTAGCTATATGTGCTTGCTTTCAGTTCTTTTCACTTTAAATGCTTGTCATTATTGTATGGTTAATGAAATATTTTATTTATTAATTAACTTGTCTGCTTAGAAAAAAGAAAAATAATCTAACGACGTGCCAATAACTATAATATTTTTGTTAAAAGCATTGAAAAGTTTTAATTACCTTAGCTCATTGGCAATCCCTTAATGACCTATTTATTACGATATAAATAAAGTTTATTATACTGTTAAAAAAATTGTTAAAAACATCTTCCCCCTTACTCATAAAACGGGGCTTGCGTCTACGTCATCTCGCGACTATTACAGCAACACTTCAAGTGGTTCACAATTTCACAATGAAGACACTCCAGCAGTAACATCTGATGTATTAGTAAGAGGATGCTCAAGAGCACTCACTGGAGTTCCGCGTCTCATGCACTCTTCACCTCTTCACTTCAATGTCGGATTACCGGAACTTTGTTGTATTTGGGTTAAGAGTTGGGCTTAATCGTGCTTTTGTTTAGAGCTTGCTGAATTTAGAAATATAGAAGCAGCTGCTGGCTTTTTTAATTTTAAAGGAATAGTATTGACTTGCGGTTACAGTATGTAAATGTTAAAATAACAATTGATTTCTACTGTTTTCCTCGCCCACGCGGATCGCCAAACAGTCAAAGGATTGTCCTAGCTATTAAATCCCTCTATTCGTTAAAAATCTAACTGAGTATCAGTTTTATGGTTTATTCAATTCTGTTTGAACTGAATAATCAGTTTTTTGGAGTGCCCGGAGTCGGTTCTGGGTGATAGAACATGTTTTGATGAATAGGTAGTTTACCTTATTGAGGTGACTGAAGATTCTGTTTTGTTACATATAAAATAATGATAAAAGATTACTAAATTTAATTTTAATGTCTTTGATAATAATTATAATGTTGATTTATGAAATTTTGAGCTGTTTTTTATTATTCTGGCTATTATTTAAAAAACCTGCTGACTCCGGGTCCGGGTTCTGGGCTCCAAAATCCGGGGTTTTCTTGTCCTAATTGGAAAATTTTAAATTTTACCCTACATCAGCTGGCTGCTTGTGTGCTACCTTAGTACTAAGTTAATAAATATATCGAGCTAATTATGCAGGCATCCATCGAAAAGCACACAAGAAATCCAAACGGAGCAGAGAATCCGTTCCCCTCAGTATTCTAAAATTGTTGAAAATAAAACCCCAACAAAGGATGGCTATTAGCGGATGCTGCATTCAGACAACGGCGAGGTCATCGACATTATCATTACGCCTAACGTCTGGGGAGATCCCAGGCAAATGTAAAACAGGCTGACCGCCAATAAAACTTAACGTTACAACTGAACCTTTTCAATTAGTATCGTCTTTATATTTAATCCTCGTCTTTGAGGAAAGTTTGGTAGGGTTGGAACCATTTGCTGCCGTCGCAGAAGCAAGGAAATGACGGTGGAGCTTTCATTTGTTCCTTTTTAGCAGTGAAATGTTATACAAGAGTTCTGAAACTGAATGTTTTGATATGCTATCATTATGGTGCTTCTACGTTACGCCAACCCAGCACAAGCCAAGCACATGCCAAACACGAATTCGCGTAGCGTAGACGGACTTGCAAGCCTTGATTCGCATCACGCTCGTGTTGTAGGCACGAACGAAGAGCGGCTCGGCTCGTGCTCGGTTCGCGAAGCGACGGCGCGGCGGCGTTTTATCTTATATTTATCCGCAAGACACTTCGATTAAAATCGACAACAGATAATATTATATACCAAAAATATTTCAATTATGTATATATTTTATGTTTCATGGACTTGCGTTTGACCTTCGGCTGACTCCATGAGGAGTTATGACGAGGCCGAGGATGTAGTAGGCTTACCCAGAAAAGCCTATTCACTCTGGCCTTGAATACTCCACTCCTTTCGTGAAGTGTGAAAGAAGAGAGTTCCACTCCTTTGCTGCAATGTTAGTACAAGAAAATATGAAACGAAACGTTGTTTCCGGATACGCGGGATGTCGACAACGTATGAGTGGAAATTTATGGGTTGAATTGCCTTTAAATTGAATCCAATAAATAATTAAAAACATCAAAAGAGAATTTTAATGTAAAAATAAAATTTTAAACGAATACAAATATAATTACCGACGTGCAAATAGATCCGTTTGTACGAGATAACTCTACGAAATCAGACGAATGAAAGCATTTTATCATACTTTTTTTGATAAGGCACTTTGTTTGAACTCAATACTTTCAGCATTTTCAGAGCCAAAGTTAATTGCATCCGAAAAAAAGGGATGCCTGTTTACGCCAAAAGCAACCTATTTAAACAGGAACAAAACATTGTTTCATAAACTCCATCGCTCCAGTATTTGCACTTTGCCTGAAATTGATGTACTCCCATCCTAAACAAACAGAAACAAATACCTGAGAGAAACGGTAAAAACTCTAAGCACACCGTACAGGCCTCGGCTGGAACAAAGTTCGCCTGACCTATAATGCTAACTATAGCATTCTGGCACAGAGCCTTTTGTACTACCGCTATTTGCTCAGGAAGGTATGCTCCGTTTGAGTGAGCTCTAATTCGAATTCCACTCATATAAAGGATTCCACAGATGTACATAGGTAGGTAAATAAATTATGAAAAAACCAAAAGTTGAAAAAAACAAAAAAGAAAACCAACCCTTATATTCCCTTGAATGTTTAACTTAATTAACTTTTTATTATTTGTTGTTCGATCGGCAATAGAAATACACATTATGTAAAAAAAAACTGTCAACCTATTACGGTTCATGAGTTATAGCCCAATGACAGACAGACGGACTTACGGTCAGACGGATGGATGGACGGATGCATAACGGACAGCGGAGGGTACGGAACCCTGGAAACGTCATTGATTTGTGCGGACTATCAAAACACCTCAAATTGACTCTCATATGCTGTACTCACAGAAATGTTGGGTCCTTACGTAGCACATGAGAAAATCCTTCTCGCGACATGTCATTTGGAAACAATGATGCTTCGTGTCAAGTGACTATAAACTTTACGACAGGCCCTCGGGCCGGAGACGAGCCGAGATTAGACGCGGCCATCAAAATGTCTCCCAAATATATTATCTTCACGCGTTTGAACTACATTTGCTTCAGCAGTATAAGACAGCTGGTTTACGCTACAACTTCTTTTTATTTGCAAAATAATTCCACTGAATTAAACTATGGGATTTTATTACTTCTGGGGACAAAGTTTGGCATTTAAAATCAAATATGTAGTTATGGTACGATCCCATTACCATAGATCGTTGTTTACTAGATTCATGATGGTTTTCGACGCTATTGTAGTAGACTACCAAAAATGACAAATCTGTCACTTGGCCCCTCATCAAGGAATCCATATCGTATCATATTTTTTCTGACTGTAAATCAACTAGATTACGATATATCTGTGAATGCATCTATGTGGAAAATGTACACGCTTCGCACAAGATTACGTTGTTAAGAGGAAAGTATGGCTGCAAGAAATTAGAAAAATAGGTTTTTTACCATTTTTTAGATATTTTCTATTGCTGTCGCGCTGAGCCCGAGCTATCCCGCCCGAGGGCGGTAGAGACAACTACAGCTTGGAACGATTATATCTATTTAAATTAGACGAAATCGCTATTTCATTATCCCCGGTTTGCTCCCCAAAAAATGGATCGATAAAAAAAAAACAAGAATCATAATAAGAAGGGATTTGGCTATGTCTGTCGGTTTTCCTTTGTTGTTTTATATTCGTAAAATTTGTTCGCTGGACGTCTGATAAGGGCGTTAAAAATGGTAAGTTTCTGTGATTTTAGAAGGCTCCTAATTCTTATACTAAGAAAAACATAACTGAGGGACATACAACATACAGTGGTACCTACAGATTGCATGGTAGAATAATCATTACTCTAGTGTCATTATCCAGACAGGAAACTGGGGATTACGTTTGTATGGAACAAACCTGCTATCGCCTATCACTCTATAATGGTGCGTCTATGCTTGGCGAAGCGAGCACGAGCCGAGCCTCGAACGAACCTACAACGAGCACGATGCGAATCCTTTTGTTCGTAAAAAAACTGACAATCGCGCTCGTTCGAGGCTCGCAAGCCCGTCCACGCTACGCGAATCGTGCTCGCAGTGTGCTCGTTCGTGGCTCGGTTCGCCAAGCATGGACGCACCATAATATTCTTACTCTTTGGGTGTGAGTGGCCCTTCTTTAGGTAGTAATTGTTAGTATTCTTTAGTCTAAGCTAGGTTCTAATTTTACAGCGCAGATAAAAAACCCGAGAGATATTTTTATCATGTAACTTTGACCTTGTCCATGTATGAAATTAATACTATCTTAACATTTTCGCCGGTTCAATATTCGACCCGGCTCTTATCGCAACTGATTCCCGGAGTTCAAGTACCTCGATATTTATCGCATAGGCTATTCGACAGACGTCATAACTTACCGAGTCAATTTAGGTCGGCCTAATAAATGTGGTCCTCGAAACCCTTTTCATTAAATGTGATCGTAATCGTTCTAATTCTGGTAAATGCGATATTTATAGACAGAATTTGGGAATTATAAAAATAATTACTGTAATATACAGTGAACATTGTATCTTTCATCTCTATAATAATTGGACTGTTTTACAAAAAAAATTAACCGACTTCTTCAAAGTACACTAAGAAGTAACCAAATCCTGATCTGATGACAATGGGGACAAACGAGAAGTGTAAGCTTCCAGACAAAAAAATAATTTTCCAAGTCGCTTACCATATGACGAAGTTATGAGGTAACAAACATAAAAAAAAAAAAAAAAATACAACCGAATTGAGAACCTCCTTCTTTTTTGAAGTCGGTTAAAAAGAAGGTGTTTTACTACCTATGGTGAATATAACCTTTTGCTAAATGCAAGCAAACTTATCTAATTCAAACACTTTTTTTTAATGTATTTAGGCCTGTGTTTGACCGCAATCTCACCACAGTAAGTGATGTAAGGCCGAAGGTGGTAAGCACCCAAAGCCTAGAGGAACTGGCTCTTAAGTGCAGCTGTCGGAACACATCGGTAGGTGCTGGGCGAGAGATTTTCAACTTGAGAATGTTAGCCAGACAGGTGTGCTATGGTTTCCTTACGATGTTTTCGTTCACCTAAAGCTCATTGTAGGATTCGAACCCGAGATTCGTCTCGGCATCCGACGTCACAACCACTGAGCTATCATCGCCTTAAACTTCTACCTTGTCAGCCTTTCACAATCCACTGTTGGACTTACCATTCCCGGAGCACGTCATTTCTTCGGACTCTTGAGTGTAAAAAAAAACGATAGAAGCGAAAAACGTTACACGAAAGTCCGACCATCGTTGTCAATCAATGAGCCAATAGAATTGCACATAATTTACGTCTCGGCAGTTTTACTGAAATTCTATTGGTTAATATTTGCCAACGATGTTTGGAATTGGAATATCGTGTATCGTTTTTCGTAGTAGACCCTCAGCCTCGTATAAAAAAATATCAACTGTTATAAACAATAGGTACCTATTGTATACCCGTTCGTTACAAAATTCACAGCACTGTCCGTTCGTGGATCACAGAAGTTTAGAATCCTATGGCCATCAAGATTATCACGAAGATCGCAACATACCGACCATAAAAATAAGCTAATACCAATATGATTACTGTTATAAATATTTAAATTCAGTCTTTGGTTCCATTCCAGTCCAGTACATTGCATACTTCTTCTATAAATACTTTTTCCAATTCAACACATACACTCTGACATTCAAATCCATCCCAATATCTTCAGTCCTATGGGCTTGATAAGACGCGTCTACTGATGAAACCTGTAAATAACTACAACAAACTGTAACGGGCGGTTGACGGGCCAGCTGGCGCGGTTGGTTAAGACTCTGGTCAAGATTCCACCTATCGCGCCGCTGGTCGTGGGATCGATTCCCACACAGTACCTACATGCATTTGTGTGCATGAACATGTCTGTACGTCCTGGTTCTGGGTGTAATTATGTATATTAAGTATGTATTTACAAACAAAAAGTAGTATATGTAGTATATCAGTTATCTGGTTTCCATAGTACAAGCTCTGCTTAGTTTGGGATCAGATGACCGTGTGTGAGGAATGTCCCAGGATATTTAAACTGTAACAGCAAAACAAAATATAGATCCAGATATGCAAAATCAGTAACTACCCATCACCCCGGGCACAAAATAGCTGCGAGACAATTCTTTTTAGCCACAATGCTCTCTAAACGTAGCTACGAGCCATTTCGGAATAATGACGAATAAAATAAATGCATGATTTTAATCTCGACCGCTAGCAGCGCGTCGTAAACTGTTTACGAGCGGCCACTTAGAGTATGGCACAAGTTATAAGCGATTACAATACGTTTAAAATAATAGCTATGTAAATAATACGTTATGAAAGTCACGGCCTTCTCCCATTTGATGAAACCTGTTTTTATTTACTAGATAATAAAGAACATTAATTAAAAGGTTAATGGAGGGGAGTGGGGAGCGTGGGACGTGGTATCCGTGTGTGTTAGGGTGTGGCTTAGTTTATTTAACATACCTATGTATTTGGTAAGGCACCAACCAAGCTTCAATAACTAGAGCTATGACCAGCGGAAAGTGGGAAGTGGAACAGCAATATTTGAAAACGATTGGGAAATACCTAAATGTAGTAGAAGTAGTCTTCGGGCTGATGGCCACGATCACTGAATAACCATCAACTTTTTCTCCCTTTTGTGTACCCTTTATGATAAAGTAGCATTTGCACCCACGTTCCTGAGATCAAATATTTTCTTGAGATAAATATGCATCCTATATGCTATTCCAGGTGGTGATCTACATACTTACCAAATTTCATCCAAATCCGTTCAGCCGTTACGGAGCTGAGTGTAAACAGACACAAACACAAACTTTCGCAAGTGTTATTATTATTAGGAGGATAAGAAGAAGGAAATAAAATTCTTATGTTTTCTTTCTTTCTTTTCATGCCACCATTCGCTCCCTCCTCTGCATGTACTCAACAGGCACAGCAACATAGGCGCGCGTCAAACGGCCGCAGTTTCGCCGGCCAACCCTTTGCTAATGCGATTTGTGTTTTATGACTTACGTAATGTGGCTGCCACGAAGTGTCAGGGAATGTAGCCCGTTGATTAGAGCCCGTGTCTTGCGTAAACGTGTTTCGAACTCTGTCGAGTTGTTAAATTCCTTTCAGATTCCCATTTGACGTTTATTGTGTGACCTATAAAGCTTTAGAGATGTTTTCTTTTTAAATTAATCGGCTCAAATTAGGCCGAGAGAAATACTATGGATATACTTGTGTCACCACTTCTCTACATTGTTCACTTCACCACAATGTTAGGTACTATAGTTAGTGATGGTATGGCCGAAGATGATAAGCATTATTGTGTAATTGCTGGAATACACCTTGAAGTTGAGGATTCGAAAGCTCTAGTAAATTTTAATCAAATAGCTGACCAGGCATATCCCAGGTAATCTTCTTCAGATATATTAAACAGGTGGCCCCGCATCCTTACTAAAATTTTGTTTGATGTTTGTTACTCTTTCACGCAAAAACTACTGCACGGATTTGGATGAAAGGCACACAGAATATATTCTGGATTAACACATATAATACTTTTTATTCCGGGAGAACATACGATTCCTCGGGAATGCGGGTGAAACCGCGCGAGACAGTTAGCTAGATACCTACCAAAGGTATCTAAATATATCTCAGTAGGCAATTTCTGTTCTGTAGGGGCGTAAGGGCAAGGCCGCACTGTAATAATTCATCATCATCATCATCATCATCATCATCATCATCATAATCATCATCAGCCTATAATGTCCCACTGCTGAGCACAGGCCTCCTTTCACCAATCAGAGTGAAAGGGAATGGGCAGATGCTCCACCACGCGAGCCCACTGCGGATCGGTGGAGCTAGGCTAGTAGTCAACCTACTGTTGGAGTTTTCAAGCCGCCTAGGAGGCCTCCAACTAGCTTAACGACTATCACAATTAAGTGATAACCGGGACCAACGGCTTTACGTGCGTTCCGAAGTATGGAAACGCTCGATTTGAAATACCACTCGGCGGTCACTCATCTAGGTACCGACCACGACAGACGTAGCTTAACTTTGCCGATCGGTTAAGAACTGCTAATCATGCTACACCACGAGCGCTTCTTAATAATAACCAAAGTCATTTAACTATACCAAGTTTCTATGAATCATTTAGCCTGTAGCATTATCTCTTAACAGTTTCCAAACAACTCATTCATATTTCGCGTCTATTATTTCCATAATTAAAAAGTAATTGGGGGCAAAAAGACGCCGTCCCATTTCCCCGATATCTAGATATTTTCTTTTAAAAAACGTGTTTCTTTCATTACTGAAGGGGCTCCCCCGAAAAAATATTATTTATCGTTGAAATTTTTACCATTGAAAAGAGATTAATTGAATTGCTGGTAGTTTTTCGGCGCACGCGGCGTCTCCCGCCACTTCCGGTCGGCGGTGAATGATTCCCCGCTTCCTGTTTGCGGCGACGCGACGGACGCAAGGTTTAACGATACGCTTTGTGCGCTGCCTACCTTAGTCGTTAGTCTATAATGCCCCTTATTTATTGCGTCTAGAGAAAGTGTATTGCGTGTTCGTTATTTATTTAGAAGAAACAATATTATAATTTTTTTTTTAAATACTAGCATAAAATACAGTTATTTCTATTATGTACTAAGTATGTGATGGTGTTATGTAGGTAAAATACTGAAAGAATTCGTATTACTCTGTGGTCTTACTAATATCACAAAAGCGATTGTGTCATGGTGCGTCCATGCTACGCGAATCGAGCACGAGCCGAGCCACGAACGGACCGACAACGAGCACGATGCGAATCCCTTTTAACGTGAAAAAACTGACAATCGCGCTCGTTCGAGGCTCGCAAGCCCGTCCACGCTACGCGAATCGTGCTCGCAGTGTGCTCATTCGTGGCTCGGCTCGTGCTCGGTCATATCTTGAATACTTTTCATCAAGATTAAAAAAACTTTAGAAAACTACAGGGCAGAAACTAGTCAAAGTATAACATGTTTCTTGAAATAATAATTTAATTCCGTACGCCCATAGAAAATAATTGTTCAGCGAAAAATGATAAATGCTAGTGTCCACGTCGAAGAAACAATAAGGAAGCCCCGTAATGAACGGTTCTCGGCACAAATCTACTTTGTCTGGCACGTGACCTCCGCAACTACCCTTAATTAATATAAACTCCCTTTACGCAGCCCTGAGCAGCCGTACTACGTATAAAATATGACACAAATATATATATAGGGATGTGCCTACAATTCTGTATGACAGACATTATCCAAGACTTACACAAAAAAATACCTACTGGCCATTTCCGTGAGAAAAATCTAGCAACTTAATTTTCTTTTTGTTTTTAAATTAATAAATGGCTTTGTTTCTTTTTTTACATAGTCCTGATGGATTTTTGAAAAAGTTTGTAATCTTGTAACATACCTACTACTTACTGCTTCAAATTATTATATTCGGTTGAAAGTCAAATGCAACGTACGATATTTTCTTAAATGAGAAATATACTAGGTACCTAATAAATGTAAGTCATTGGAGAGCAGATCATAGAGCTGAGTTTCTTGCTGGAGTATTCTCAGTACAAGTTGCATTTCGAACCGGTGTAGAGTCATTTTTAACAGACTTCAAAAAGAGGAGGAGGTTCTCAATTCGGTTGTTTTTTTTTTTTTTTTTTTATATTTTTTACCTCATATCTCCGTCATTTATTAACCGATTTGGAAAGTTATTTTTTTGTCTGGAAGGGTACACTTCCCGTTTGGTCCCATTGTCATCGGATCAGGATTTGATTACTTCTTCGTGTACTTTGAAGTCGGTTTAAGTTTTTTGTAAAACAGTCCAAAACAATCCAATTATACATATTGCCGATGTTTAATTAATCCTTTGGGAACACGTCATTGAAAGTGTGAATTTCTGGCCCTGCAAAAAGTTACAACTTCTTTATTCTCGTAGACGAATTCGCACGTCGTTTCCGTGAACTCCAATACAACCTCTTTATTCACTTATTTTGGAAAATGTATATATGGAAAATGAGTATTGTATGCAACGGTGACCGTTGATTTATATCAGATTTAGAAGAGTTTAAATTATTTCGTACGCCTTTCCCGTCTGTACTCAGCACCAATAGGTACCTCAACCTACTTCGAGCATAGTAGGTATCTAACCATTAGTCATAAAATAATGTCTGGACGCTCCCCGGCCGTCAGATTTAGACTTGCCATCGCCCTGCGCGCTTTGAAGCTCAGCCTTTACGTCACAGAAGCATTAATTTCTCCTGAAAATCCCTTACTTTATGTGCAGCTGCTGTAATAAATTTATTTTTGTAATATGTTTTTTTATCGTTTTTTTAGTCGCTTAATTAGCATCTGCCCGCCTGATGGTAAGCGGTTAACGTAGCCATATGGACGCTTGCAGCACATGTTACCAACCAACCCTCCCCGATGAGCTCTGGCGACCTTACTCACGCGCAGCAACACAACATAAATTATTTGGTTGTGGTATTCTGTAAGGTGGAGCTCTACTCTTTGAGCGATTAAAAGCTATGCTCTACCTATCTTAAAAACTAAAACTTTTGACGAGTGGAGGGATTGGGGAAAATATTTAACGAACTGATTCTATTGCTTTCTTTGAACTGTATGCACCTTATTACAAAACATGGTTTAAAGGAAAACCAGGTTTTAAAATAGCCTCGTCCCTTTTTATTATATGACGTTAGAAAGTGACCAAATGACAGTAAAACCTGGCTTTACTTTAAACCATGTTTTGTAATAAGGGGGTATGTCTCTATGTAAAGATAGGATATTTTGCTGCAATGGTAGCTCATAGTTAGTGAGGTCGGACGCCGCAGATTCCAAGTCTGCAATGAGCTTGAGCATTTGACTAAGGAAAGCATCGTGAGGAACCCATCGGGATGGACGGCCTGACGGGCGTAGGCCTAGTAAAAGAGGCCACCTTTAGGTACGGAAACCTAGCATGATCATAGCACTTTGAGTGCTTTTGTCTATCTTTAAATTAACAAATGAACCATAAAAAAGACACATTAACTTTAAAATTATTGAAGAAATCTATCATCGATTATATTTACTTCGTTTATAAAATAGACGTTGAATTTCAAGTTGAACATAATAAAAGTTTTTAACTATCGTGAGATTTTAAGCGATTATAATTCGAGGAGCCACGTTAGGGGCTATAGTCCGACAACTAAAACATTTTTCATCATTTACTTTGCAATAAGCGGTTTACTTTTTGTCCACATCGCGTCGTCTGCGAACAAACAATATATTTCTGTTAATAGTTTATTAGACACCGGACTTATATTACCGATTATATTTAATTTACACTCTAGTTTATCATGTTGTTGTAAAAATAAGATATGACAACTAGCTGGCCCCAGGCTTCACCCGCGTTCCTACGGTAAAAAAGTAGCCTGTCTCTCGACATACCATAGGCTATTTAGCAAACATCGCAATCGGTTCAGAGGTTTAGTCTCGAAGAAGTGACAAACGCAAACAGATAGTTACTTTTGCATTTAAAATATCATCATATTTAAGACTAGAATTTATTTACAGTATAATTTTCTGGGAAATACCAAATTTGTTCGACGTTTTACAATAATCGTGTTAGATACCTCATGTGGGTAATTGATGTAGTGAATAAATAAGCCAACTAAAAGTCATTTTCAAAAGCATTCAAATAATACCCAAAACATATAATACGTAGCCATCCATTAAAAATTAGTATATTCGTGGTTTTGCTATCAAATACCTATCATTTATCCCCCTAGCTATTCAACCACTGTCAATGCGATATTTCGACGATAACAGCGAGTATTGAATGTCGCGAATACTTCGCGAATTGATAAATGTGCATATTTTCACTTAATTTCCGAATCAATGAATTTATTAATAAATTAATAAACTACAATAGCTATTTGGTACGTTACCAAGTAGGTATTGTATAATATATTGTATAATGTTTTAGGTAGCCCGCACACGAACGATAATCGCTCGGCCACTATCGCAACATTAACCCTTTGATTACCAGTTTCACTTGTAGGTGATAGAAATATGTCTGTGATAGAAACTTACTATTTTTTTTCTAACACACGAAGGATTCTGCCACGGGCCAGCTGGCGTGGTTGGTTAAGACTCTGGTTAAAGATTCTACCTATCGCGCCGCAGGTCGTGGGTTCGATTCCCACACAGGACATGCATTTGTGTGCATGAACATGTCTGTATGTACTGAGTCTGGGTGTAATTATGTATATTAAGTATGTATTTACAAACAAAAAGTAGTATATGTATAATATCAGTTATCTGGTTTCCATAGTACAAGCTCTGCTTAGTTTGGGATCAGATGACCGTGTGTGAGGAATGTCCCAGGATTTATTTATTTATATTTATTCTACCACTATTGCAGCAAAGTCTGTGAGCGTTTTTCTCATCGTACCTCTATGAATAATAATACCTATCAAAACGATAAAATAAATTGTTGATAATTAAACCAATTTCACGACGCTTATTATATTTGAGTATGTGACCCATCCTGGCAGGGACACCAACGCGGATTGAATTTTGAGTCTATAGCTAATTCTCCGCCAAGAGTGCTATTTTAAATCAAAAATGTCATTCTGACACTATACCATTACAAATCCAATTGTTTTCTAATGTGCATTTTCTACTAAATTCATGATAGTTTTTGACTTTATTTAATTAGTAAACTAACAAATCACAAATTTTTACACCACTAGAAACACGATTGTAATAGCAGACTCGAGCTACAGATTTTGTCGGTCCCTAGTCTATAAGTTACAAGGGTTCTTAGGAGGATTTGCCAAGGTGCAGTCGTACTGTCAAATTATTGATAACAAATAGCTCTGCTGTAGTTACTCTTTTACTTAAGACACAGAGGTGAAGCCACCTGAGAATCCTTATAATATTTGAAACAACAAAATCTGATATTTGGCGACAAATTTTCACAAATTCCAGACAGACTAAGAATTAAAATTTGTGATGGTGGCCCTGCCAAGAAAGGTCACACCCTTATTACTTTATCATAGATTTTGGATCAAATAAGATACGTAGGAGGAAAATCCAAAAATTCCAATGCAATTTTAAAATGTATGGAACAATACCTACTTCAAAATACTCACACAATTAATGTGGTCCCAAATACAACTAAAACACGTGCCAGATACAATTCCGGTACAATTTCACCACAAAAATATGTTGTTTGTTACAATTATTTATGCAAGTGTCACGTAAAGTGACCGTTAGCAAGTAAATACCCAATATAACCCAGATAGTGAACATCGGCATCGTGCCAGGCGATTCACATGCATTCTGTGGGTTCGTCGCACTGCAAATTGTATTAAATTAGCTAAAGATTATTTTTGTACTCAAATTATCTACAGTTAGGTCAAACGTTATGGTGCGTCCATGCTACGCGAAGCGAGCACGAGCTGAACCACGAACGAACGGAATTCGTTCGTTGTTCGCGATGTCAAGTGTAGAAGTTATAACGAGCGCGATGTGAATCCCTGTTTTCGTGAAAAAACTGACAATCGGGCGGAGCGCAGTCGAAATCAAGACGAATGCTCGTTTGAGGCTCGCAAGTCCGTCCACGCTACGTGAACAATGAACGAATCCTGTTCGTTCGTGGCTCGGCTCGAGCTCGGTTCGCGTAGCATGGACGCACCATTAGAATCAACACTATCTTCATGTATTTTTGTATAGTTTTTTAATGTTACATGTTAGTTTAAAATAAAAAAATGTTATCGTAACATGTAACGTAATATTTAATTTTGCCTTATTTTAAGATAATAAAGAAATAAAAAGATGAAATAATAATGATAAATCTTCGATATGTATGCATCTCCTACTCCTTTAGCTCTATATATCTAGCTAGGTCTCATAGCCAAAGAAAAATGGAAAAACTAAACAAGTTTTTCCGAGTCATAGCATTTTTTTGCTGTAAAGTCCTCAAACATCGTCTGATCATACACGACGTGAACGTAGCATAGAAGATAACTTGCTGAAACGCAGCTGCTGATCGTACCGGTATGTGCTTGGTAACAGATTTTAAGGTTAAAGCCAGCCAGGAGGGTACTACAAGTATCGTAGGTACTTCTGCTTCGGTCAATGATTAAATTATTTTCACCAAGAAATACATTTCTATTTTAATTATTACCAGCAACCAATGAAGGAGTATAAAGCTGGTTTGTACGTGTCTATAATGAGTAGATAGGTAGGTAACTCTTTAGAACTGTGTGATGTGTTGACATCACTCACTGTGATCAAACACAAACTGAACTAAATAAAATAATTATAGAGTCAGTTTTATTAAGACTGTATTGTCTCTTTATACCAAATTGCATCGTAATTTTCCTGTTAAATCCTAATGAATGGAATGGATAGACATCCATTAATAGACCACCTAATGAGGACAAATGAACACGCACACAACACTAGCTTTGATAAGAACGTTCCGTAGTTATTGTCCGAGGTATCCAACACACATAATTTTCTTAAGTTCTAAGGAATTTGTTGAACAACTTTGCGCTCTATATTGCTTGTTCCTTAATCTATACAATCTTAATTAATTCATAGCTTAAGCTGGGTCCAACAACATTGAAATCAAGAAAAATCTAACAATTTTTTTAAACTTGCTTGCAGAGAGTGCCTTATAGTAAAGAACGATTCAGTTTTAGGTGAAAATTAAGACATGTTGTTGTTTATAAGATGCAGTAAGTTATGATTACTTATCAAGATAAGCAAGAATCTAACTAAAGATATACAAATACCATTAGAAAGCATTAAACCTAAGTAGATTTAAAAACATAATTAGTTAATAGCAGTTATTAATGAAGTGTATTCGGTGGTAGAGTCAACTGAAACGTTCATAATTGTCTTATTTTGTCTTATAAGTGCAGGATTTTGATTAATTATGTTTACTTATTGGAGCCGATAAGAATAATAACGAATAAATCATTGGTCATTTTCCGAACTGCACAACTTAAACAGAACCTAATAACCTAGTTGGTATTTAACGTTGATAACAAGTCTACATAATACTATTCGTTATTTCTTGTTCAATTGTTCATTGTAGAATGCTACTGGTGTGTTTGCTACCTTCGGACACTTCACTTACCATGATGCAATTGTGACACAGGCCTAGTAAATTATTATGGGACATCCATTAAAATATTCTACGTTGAACAAAGCTTTCGTCCTCACTATGAAATCAAAGAGGACTAATTTAAAAATAACCCAAACAATCAAACTAATACCAAACCCACACAAACTCTTGAAACTTACAACACGGTACCATTAGTTTATTTCCGTACACAATTCGTGAACGAAGAGCGTCCACTGTCACTCCAGGCATCCAGTCAGTGCTTCCAGTAGTGTGTAGTGATCGATACCATGTGGTCGTGCGCAGGATTGCTCGCGCTGGTCGCGTGCGCTAACGCCATCACCCGCGATCAGTTCTACCCCCACGTATCTTCCCCGCCAGGGTTGGAACAACAACTGCCCAGGGGCAAGGAAATACCTTCCCCTGAAGTGACCCTCAATGTACCAATTGTTTTCTACGGAGAGGTGTATGAAAGTATATTTGTAAGTATTATTTTTTTATCAGTGATTGTGTTAATTATCTGTCTTGGTTAGGAAGAGTGAGGTAGGTATCCTTACTTATTATAAAAGCGAATGTACAATTATGTTTGTTGCGTTTGACCCGATTTTAGGGTAGTTTGGGATGGTATACTTTTTAGCCCAGAAAGTGGGAATCTAAAACAAAAGAAGCCATACTATTAGTTATTATGTAAATGAAACTCTTGTGTCTCTGTTACTTGTTTAGGTCTCAAAAAAAAAACTCGGTGTCTATGACCCCTAGCTAAGTTGAATAACATGAAGATAACCCAAAAATTATAAAAAAAAATACACGATTCCTTTGTACATTATCATTTTAGAATAAATTAATGTACCTATTATGTTATTATTAATTTATTTGATTCATAGTAACTGTCACATTAGGTATGTTTTGTTACATTTCATAAAATAGTTTTACAATGCAAATTAGGCAAAAGTCAATTCTCATTGTTTTGCTGTAATTATTGGTCAATGTCCCAGATTTCAATATAAATGGATATTTTATATAAACCAGTTTAATTACTTTCATTCTTAGAGCTCAATATTTGGTTTGAATGTCCTTGTATAACTATATCTTAATACGTGAAGCAAAAAGTTTCAAACTCTTTTTTAGCCTATTGCGCGCACGGAGGTTTGTGAGATTTGGCATAAAGTTTATTTATTGAAGAAGTACAGGAAGCTAAAATATGTTTATATATAAAGACTAGCTGCCCGGCGCGACTTCGCTCGCGTGGTGCTACCCTACCCTACCCTACCCTACCCTACCCTACCCTACTCTACCCTACCGTACCCTACCCTACCCTGACAGCAAAATCCCCATTAACAAAATGATCCGCCATTTATTGAATTCATTTGTTACAAAAAATGTGATAAAAGAAGAACCGCTGGACCGATTTTGTGCAAACTTCACATAAACCATCTACTAAATAGTCCGAACAAAGCCTAAACATTTGGTTTGGATAGGTGAGCCCGTTCTTGAGTTATAAAATTACAACGAAAAGTGGCATTGATTTTTATATATATAGATATTTTACCTTCCCGTACTTCTACTAAATTCAAAATAATTAAATTATTTTTAAAAATACGTTACACACACCCCCATACGTAAGTAACACATACACACATGTCAAATTGAGAAGAATGTTTTGAAATTCTTCTCATAATCATAATGAAGTAAAGAGAATTTATTCAAACTTAAACAATACGGTTGATTTTCGACCACCACGGGTCCACTAGTGATATAACATTTGCTACGCAGTTGTTACAATAGGTTCTACGAACCCTCTACGAAGTTTTGCTACGATATTTTGTAGATACGCGATTTCTTTTGATTTTCATTCAGTCAGTTCAATATCACGTCGTCAACTATCTCAAAAATACCTGTTTAGTTTAAGAATAAGAAAAACATACAAATTCTAGTCATAGACTTAGGAATTCGCTACGGTAACTAGACCTCTTTAGCATGGAAAAGAAATGTGATCCAATCCTTATGACGATTTGCGAGAGAAAGAGATGCATAAACAATTCTGACGTGAGTCAATGTGTCTTCGATTTATCAACCCCTATCAACCCGGATGTATGATTTCGTATTGTACTGAAAATACCTAATTACCTATGATCGTGCAAATAAAACTAGAAAAGTGTATGTTATAGACATTGCCACTTGTACTGTGAGCAAATGTGATATGAATACTAAGACTGAAATAACCCACATAATTATACGTTACACAGGCAAATACGTATTTTTTCATTGGAATGGTTTCAACAATATTTTCATTAATCGGCTCCAAAATCAGTTTCTGTGGGATGGTTTTAATCCCTAATATTCATTTTCATATAATTTCTTTGGTTATAATTAGGGTCATCTAGTCAATAGTTCGCGTTAATAGATGCGTTCGTGGTAATAGTGTTCGAGTTAATAGATAACCGTTCTTAATCGATCGGCAAAGTTAAGCTACCGCCTTCATGGTCGGTACCTGGATGGGTGACCGCCAAGTGGTATTTCTTACTAGCGTTTCGGAAGGCACTTAAAGCCGTTTGTCCCGGTTATCATATAATTTTGATAGTCGTTAAGCTAGTTGGAGGTCTACTAAGAGGCTTGAAAACTCCAACAGTAGGTTGACCACTAGCCTACCTCCACCGATTCGCAGTGGGCATTCGTGTTGGAGTATCTTTCAATTCCCTTTCACCCTAATTTGTGAACGGAGGCCTGAGCTCAGCAGTGGGACATTATAGGCTGATGATGATGATGAGTCAATAGTTAATCTTACCGATGAACCTTATTATAAAGTATATAGGTTTACTTTTCTATGACATTCTTAAAATTCATGCGGGTTTTTATATTTGGAATAGGGTGTAAGAATTGATTCCTTGAGTAAACGTTATGTAACTTATATTTTCTCACGCTAATGAAAACAACGTGTAATATTAGAGGCAATTTTTATTGAATTCTTTCTTTTCTTTACATGTTAATGCATATTTGGATAAATTTTGGGGCGCAAAGGCGGCAATGGAAATGGCATTTTTATTCTTGGCTTATTCTTTTGAAATATCTAAAATATACTTTATTTATAAAAAATTAATAAATACCCAATTACATTAATTTTGTGATTACAGTAACAGAAAAATATAATATAAAACAAGTTCAAATCCATCGGTTCGTCGACCGCATCAACATCAGTCTTGTTTAGGTAGGGCTGCTCCATCGTCGAAGCCAAATAACTTTGCTATTGGCTATTCTTTTGAAATACTTTTCTTATTCATGTTCTAATCTTTTTGCGAAACAAGTCATATTGTATGATTGTCGCCGAAACCATTCATTAGATTCTCGTACGAAATACTGAAAAATATTTAGTTATCATGATCCAACAAATTAACAACAGAGATAGTACAAAATTTGCAATGCCGATAAGGTTGTAACGAGACCATTGGTTGCAGTTGGGTCTCCGCGGCCAAACGGACGGATATGCACGCGCGTGGGTGTATCGCGGCGGACGGCCGGTCACTGACTGCAACTTTGTTTTATAATCCGAATACCTAATCTTTTCATGAACTGTTTCCCATAATTTGGGCACAAACAACAGGAACAAAATATTTCTGCTTTTTATGCTACTTAGCAGACAAGCTATAGGGCCAGCCGGATGGTGAGTTAACGGCCATAAGACGCGTGCCTTTGTCGTGTGTGGCATAAATTAACGAATTTTTAATATGTAAAGCTGAAGAGTTTTTTTTTATTGTTTATACGCGCAAATACGCGCTAATCTCTGGGACTTACAGTCGGATACGAAAAAATCTTTCACTAATAGGAAGCTACATTATCCCAGTGTTGCAGGCTTTTTATCCTGGAAACGCGGGCGAAACCGCGGGGACCAGCTAGTGTCAATATATTTCTTTAGACACTTCTGTCTTACCCAAAATCTCTACATCATCCCTCTTTGACAACGATCGAGATTATGGACAGTATATTTCCCTTCATCAGAAACCTGATTTTAGAAACGGTGACAACTTTGGTAGGTTTTACTGTCATAAGTGATTTCCTGGGGCTAAATCAAAGCCAAAGTCATGTAGCTTTGGCTTTGAACTAGTGGTCTTTTTTTCTAAATCTTACGCAAACAAACTAGCTTTCTTATATCGCAGAGACACGAGTAAGTTGAACTTGTAGACTCTAGCATTGACTTCAAAACGCTAGGTATGCGAAATAGCGGCGAAGGTTATAGGCCGCATATAGAGTACCTACCTACTGCTTTGGGCAAGCATTCTCGCCGACTAGTTTGATGCACTTGAGGATAAATTCTTCTTCTAAAAGGGCGACATATTGGTTATCCCTAGTTCTTCTTTAATGGCATTCAAAAACCTCATTTCTCAGATGCACTAAAATTTTCAAAGTAAAAAAACGCATGTGGATCAACAGAACACTTGTTGCGTTTGTTAAATCAATCTAGTTTGTCGTCTGACAGTCTGAGAATCTGTAGGAATTTCAATTTGATAAATTTAATCACTGAATATTGCTTAGGCGATACACACACTTGACACGGCCTTCCGCGACTGTGAGCGGTGGCAGAATCGATGGGATTGACAGCACCACCTATAACTGCGAAGCATCATGTGTTAATCGCCTTACTGAGTACCCTTTGTGGTACTCAGTAACAAAATATGCCTTTAAAAAAATTATATCCGTCGTAAATTCGTCAGAAATTTTAAGAATCCGTTATCTTTGAAATAAAGCAAGAGTCGAGACCTTTCCTTGGATGTAGCTAAATTTGTACGAGATACATTATCACTGCGAGGCAGGTCAAACACACACGATATATGCCTATATAGTAATGATTGATAAATATTCATACTATGTTGTGCAGGTACTTTAGTAATAATAGTTTTTCGTTCGCGATATAAAATATGTACTGGCTGAAACACGTTTACTTACCTTCTTTTCCTTGGATTGGATTGAGGCCACTGAGGATTCGATAGGCCACGGCTCACGGCACCTGCCTCACTATGGTTTCCTGGTAATGCCCTGCCTCAGTTATTTAGAATTCAGAGGTTTGACCTAAGATACATAAGCCATGTGTTTCAAATGTGTTGGAAATGTGTGTTAGTGTTGTGCGGATTTTGTTAAAATATTCATTTATAATTAGTACAGGCTTTTTTTGGTGACTGTATTTGCATTGTCTTCCAATATATATCAAGTTCAATCCGACCACTGAAAGTGGGTGAAATTCGACTTGAAAGATTTGACCCGAAACATACATACATTGCAACTTAATATAAGGCTTGTAAAAATAAGAACGTTGCAATATTACCTATTTGTTCACAGGTAAACAACTTCGGAGTGCTGACCTTCAGAGCAGACATCTCATCTTTCCTGAACACAGAGTTCCCTCTGCCATATCCTTCAATAGCTGCATTCTACTCCAACGTGGACACTACAGATGAAGGCTCTGTGTTCTACAGGGAGACCAACGAGACCCATATCTTATCAAAAGCAGAAGAAATCGTCCAGAATAACTTCCACGAATATTACGACTTTAAACCAACCAGTGTTTTCATCGCTACGTGGCTTGAAGTCACTTTTAGTAGCCCAAATCGTGAGCGTAAGAATAGTTTCCAAATAGCAGTGATTAGTAATGGTACTGAAAGCTTTGTAGAACTGCTGTATCCTGAGCGCGAGATCCAGTGGATCCAGAGAGATACGACCGAGTCAAGTCTTCCTGATGCCAAGGCGCAAGCTGGCTTCATCGCAGAGGATGGACGAATTTTCACGCTGAGAGGTTCTGGGAGCCATCAGATCAGAAATATTGTTTCGTAAGTACATTCGTACTATTTTGGAATAACAGAGGTGGAGCATTGCATTATTTCGCTTTAAGAGCAGGCATCCCGCTATACTTTTCATACAAAAACTCTGTACTTATTATTGCGTTGTTAAACATTTTTCTTTAGATGTTTTAAGCAAATATGTATCTTGTGCACTATATCTAGGCCTGTATATAGGCAAAAATAAAAAAAAAATTGAAACAAGTTCAGTAAAAGCCTCCGAAAAACAGCGTTTTTGCCCAAATTTTACCTGAACTTTGGCCATATCGAATATACCCATAAATTGTAAAAAGTAAATAAATCATCTTGATCCGGCATTGGAAATGTATTGGAGATTCAAAATAACAAACTACTATTTTCTTCACAAACTTATAAGATTTTTTCACAAGAAGTATACTTTGTCTTTGATTAAGCGACGAAGAGGAAAGAAAATTTAGGACCATTTAGAATTTACTCCAACCTGCAATGTTAATTGGGCCATTCAGAAGATTAATAGATTGCTCCTCGTGAAATGTGCATAAAACTGTTTTATAATCATACAAGTTTAATTTTGAAATTCCAGATGGTCCAACGTCCACGAGCCAGGCAGATACGTGTTCCGTATTGGTAACTTATCTGCTGAGGAGAACGTCGCTGTTCCTGATCTATACAACCAACATGAAGAGGTAGTCGAAGAAGAGTCGAAGACCTGCGTGCTAAGTGGCCCTAGTGTATGCCACATTAACGCTAGATGTGTGGACTACCAAGCTGGTATCTGCTGCCAGTGCGTAGAAGGATTTTATGGCAATGGCAAATCCTGTATCAAGGATGATGTCCCACTCAGGGTACATGGCAAAATAAACGGTGTTATCAACGATGTCAATCTAAATGATGTTGACATCCAAGCTTATGTCGTAGTCGCTGATGGAAGAGCGTACACGGCTCTATCACTCACCCCTCCGTCTTTGGGAAGCAGTCTTCAGTTATTAAACGTTCTGGGTGGAGTCGTTGGCTGGCTATTTGCCAAACCCTCGGGAACAGCTAAAAATGGCTACCAATTAACAGGATCATTATTCAACCACACCGCTGATGTTTACTTCCCTGCATCTGGTGATAGAGTGACAATCAATCAAGAGTACTTGGGCCACGACGTTTTCGACCAAATAAATTTGGAAACGGATATCCGAGGATCATTACCAGTTTTACTTACTGGAACTAAACTCGAAATATCAGAATATGAAGAACAATATACGATCGTGGAACCTGGATTAGTTCGCTCCGAATCTACCCGCACATTCACAAATAAGATCACAGGTGAAAAGTATGAGCAGAGAGTGTCACAAACTTTCACCTTCAGCGCTTGTCGATACGCACCGCCGTCTCAAGAAGACTCAGTTCCGTTAACTTTAAAGGTGGGTAAGCATTATCTGGGATACGAGAGCAAAGAAAACATAGTAAGATACGGTAACAGCAATAAAATTGTACCATTTGGACAAGAAGACCCTTGCATCACTGGTAGGAATACTTGTGGTTCTCACAGCACTTGCGTAGTTCAAGGAGACTCGTTCTCTTGCGTTTGCCAGTCCGGTTTCACAAACATTTACCACGACAATACTGAAACTTGCATAGATATAGATGAATGTGCTGCGGGTACAAACAATTGTGATAGTAATGCTGACTGCTACAACCACGATGGTGGTTTCCAGTGTAGATGTAAAGAAGGTTACGAAGGAAATGGAGTAACTTGCAAGGTTATATCAGGCTGCAGAAATAAACAATGCGGTGCCAACGCGCAATGTTCAGAAAACAACTACGGTGGGGAACCAGAATGTATTTGCAATATTGGATACACTGGAGATGGATATTCATGCCGGCAAAATAGCGAATACGCGTGTGGCGATTGTTCGCCTTATGCGACGTGTCCTTTCTCCATAGAATCTAATGGTTACATTTGTCTTTGTAACCCAGGCTACTCTGGTGATGGACGTAACTGTGTTGAGGATGTGGCCGTTCAAACTACGACTACTGAAGCAATCGAAGCAGAATATAACAATACTTACGTACTACCCAATTGTGGAATCTTCGGATGTGTATGTCCTGAAGGTTACACTTATTTCCTGGACGAAAGAAACAACGATTTATGTCGCCTTCAAGTTCCAAGTTACGAAGTTCCCGATCAGTCACCATTAAGTAACGATTCTGCAAGTAAGTATATTCAAAATATTATTTAAATTCTTTACTCCTGTATTATGATTTACCTAAATTCATTTTACTTTCTTCTTTTCAGTCAGATGTGAAACCGATAAAGACTGTCCGCCAAATGCGATTTGTTCGTTCTTAGCAGCAGACGGAAACTCAAACGAACAAAGTTATGGACATTGTGTTTGTCCTGAAGGTTACGAAGGCGACAATTACGAATGTGTCGAGAAATCTGGTCCCAGCTGTTCATGCGGCTCTAATGCTCACTGCCTCGACACTGCAACTGGTGAATACATCTGTGTCTGCGATTCAGGGTACCACGGCGATGGTTACGAATGCCGACCCAACTTTAGCTGTACAAACAACTCAGATTGTGAGTATAATGCCGAGTGCCGGGCTGAACCAGATGGCAATGAATTTACCTGTCAATGCATAGAAGGGTACGTCAAAGACCAGAATGACGCTTGCATTCCTGATGGTCATTCATGTAACGGAGCATTATGTGCCGAATTCGCATCGTGTCTCTATGACTCCACAATGGATGTAAGCTACTGTCACTGCGACGAGGGTTATGAAGGCGATGGTATCACTCAATGTGTTACACAAGGCCGTTCTTGCGACGTGGCCAACGACTGCCATCCTGACGCAGTTTGCACCCCATACGATGCCTCATATCAATGCGTTTGTAGAGAGGGATTTTTTGGCGATGGATACACATGCGCGCCAGAACCTAACTGCAAGAACAACCCTTACTTATGTAGCCCTCACGCATCGTGTCTTAAGAAAAGTGATGGATACGTATGTGAATGTAATACGGGATACAATGGAAATGGAAGTCAATGCGTATTAAATCCCAGACAAGCTGGCAACTTCATGGTTGCAAGTGACGGTGCGTCGATATACCGCGTGCCTTTCCAAGTGACTCCAAGAGACTTCGCGACCCCGTTCAACAGTGCGATCTATCAAACTGCAGTAGGAATAGACGTGGATTGTACTGCAGGAAAGATTTATTGGGGAGACGTCGCTGGAAATGTGATAAAACGAGCCTCCTACGACGGTTCTGGATACGAAATATTCTTATCGATTGGTAGGTTAATATTTATTTTTATATACTCAGTAGTAAAAAGTGGTATGAATTGATTTAAAGTTAGATGAATTCCTTTTTAAATTACAGGAATAAAATCACCCGAAGGCATTGCCATCGACTGGTCAGCCAAGAATATTTTCTGGACGGACTCAAGAAAATTGACTATTGAAGTTGCCAACATAGACACGAAGATCAGGAAAGTATTGTTTGCCGTCGATGGTATTAGTAACCCAAGAGGCATTGCTGTTCATCCTCACAGAGGGTAAGTAATCGAACTATAATTGTTTAATTATGTCCCTTGCGCCGTTATCCAGATTCTTCTCCCACAACTGCGAGAATTTCGAGACTTCGACTTTTATCCGATTTTAGTTAGGGATTCGGACCTTAACATAGATTATGATAATGATAATTTTCATCAGCCTAAAGTCAGACATAGTTAGTCTTTCATAATAGTTGCCACATCTTTGCCCCGCCTGTCACATTTCTCCGGTCTTGAGATAGATCAGCTTATGCCATAGTCTATGATTTACTCAAATATACCATTTTACCAACAGCAAAATCTTCTGGTCAGACTGGAACCGCGCCGGACCTAAGATCGAATGGGCAAACATGGACGGCTCCCAACGAGGAGTCTTTTTGGACAAATCTGACGTCACATTACCAAACTCACTGGCCATTGATTGGGCTCGTGAGCGGCTCTGTTACACCGATGCTGGTCTGCTTAGCATCAAGTGTGTAAGAATCGACAGTTTGGAAAGGGAAACGATAGCCACTGCATGTACGTACCCCTTCGGACTTGCCATCAATGGGGATAAGTTCTATTGGAGTGATTGGAAAACGTAAGTTTTTGTAATATTTTTTATCGTAATGCCAGATCCATTAGCAACCATTAGATAAAATACTTTCGCTTCCTACAAGGATCAGCCTTCATACAAACCATTAATCTCTTCTTCGGCTTTTCTATCGCCGAAGGAAAACAGATGAGAATTACTAGAATCGTAAAAGTAACCTACTCACATTTCACCGACGGACCATTGGTCCTGGTGATTGGACAATAACCATCAACATCTCGTTATAAATTGTGCCATTATTTTAATCAATGTTTTTACATCTCCACAGATTAAAAATCGAATTCATCGACACAATAACGCAGCAAAGAGGGCAGGTGCCAATCGCGACTGCCTCAAGAAGACTGTACGGAGTGACGGTTGCACCAGACAGGTGTCCAGTGGCTAATAACGTCTGCATGCAAAGGAATGGAGGATGTAGCCTCGACCAGCTCTGTCTACCTGATGGACAAGGCAGCAGGACTTGCGTGGAAGGAGACAAGACCTTCGAAGACAAGTATTAGATGTAGGATCTAATGAAATTTCTATGTTATCGTGTCTTTAAGGTGTGTTATTCTGTTGAATTAATAAGCAATGGGTCTTTATGAGCAGATTATGAAAGTTGCGTTTCTTCCACTGAATCATAATACGCTTCTACGAATTCAAAATTAAATTTGTAATGAAATAGGTCATACACAAAATATATTTGTGTAAAATTGGTATGTGTATGTGTAAATAAATAGGCTACTTCATGAAACGGTAACATAGAATTCAAATTAGCTTGAAATAACTCGCATTTTCATACAGAATAAGTGAACAGTGTGTTTAAAACATTGTTTATTAAAAATCTCAGATTGGCAGAAATGGTAATTGTAATTACTATTCATTCTAATTGTTTATGAACATGAACGTGACTCGCTCAATCAATATGATCACTTATAGTGCCAAGTTTAATATTATTACATACGATTTTATATTTTATTAAAGAAAATAAATCAGTTTCTGAAACATTAGTCAATCTATGATTACAAATGTTTCCCTCAGATCAGATTGATCAGTTTTAGAAGCTGGGAGGAGAAATCCTGAAGTGACTATAAAAAATAGCTTTTGTGTTTTTTTAATCTAAACAATACTCATTATCAATAAATATAAGAATACTAATGTACTTCAATAGATGTAATTAATTAATACCAAAGCAATAAAATAATTTATTTATGAATTAATTAATTTTTATTTATTAATAAAATAGAGATTTGATGAATATAATAATGTTTACACCAGAATTAATAATAATTGTATTGCCTATCCGCACACGTCACATTTTTACACGATCAGTTCACTCACATTCCGTTAAATGTTAGTGTAAATTGTTCACTTCACTTCTTATATTTTAAAAAGCACAAAGTGTGTGGCAAGTTTAATCAGCTTAAAAATATGATTAGTACCTATCAATGGAAACTTAACATCTAAAATTAACAAGTAAATTTTCAGTCAAAATCTACAGTATGTTGAGATAAGTCATTATTAATACATTAATTAACTATGCATTACCAATACATATTTGAGGTATTCTTGATTTATTCAACCTCACAAATCATGGCAAACCCCACAAATTAAGGCAAGTTTAGTCAACTTAAAAAAATAATGGAACCTGAACATCTTAAAGGACAAGTTAATTTTCAGTCAATATATACAATATGTTGAGATAAGTCATTATTAATACATTAATTACTAACCCCATATTCAACCCCATAAATCCTCTTTGCGACCAAATTTATAAACCAGCGATCCGCCGAAAATTAGTGCATTCTGCATAAACAGACCAACACCTGGCCACGTGTGTTTGGTCTTAGCTGTAAACAAATAGAATATACGAAATGTTACATTATACAAACACCTGCCCCCCTCGAGAAGATGGTTGTCGACGATAGTCATCGTTAGTAAACGATAAAAAAAAATATGGGATGATTGACATTGCAAATCGAAATATCACTTGATTTTTAAAAATCACTTATGTCAATCCCATACAAAGGTTGATGGTTTACTAACGATGACGATTGTCGATAACCATCTTTTCTACTGGCCCTGGAGTGCCTCTGCTTATTATTCCACTATCTTTTGTGTTTCGTACACCCCAAACCACTAGTAACACGGCAGGACATTAATTTAGGAACATTTGCTTCATATCTGAAATTGGACGCTCAGGCTGTGAAATGAGCTCCCCGCCGTGAGTTTCCCAAGGGTACAGCATGGGGTTCTTTAAAAAGGGTGTGAAGAGTTTTTGCAGTTGGAGACGCGCGAGTGATTCCCCTGGTGTTGTAGCGTACATAGCTATGGTAACCGCTTACCATCAGGCGGGCCGTATGTCTGTTTGCTACTTTAGTAGAATTAAAAAAAATATATAAAAATTGTTAAAACTGCCACTTAACGTACAAAGTCAAAGCCATTTATTCAATTTAGGCTCTAGTAGGGCAATTGCCCTACTGCCACCAGATGAAGACAACGTTCAACTGAGAAGAACAGGCAAGAAACTCAGAAAGGTAAACATTTTTTTTTGGACAATCTGATCTTTTACGTAATAAGTCATAGCAAAGAATATGAATATTCAGATATGAATCAAACATGTGGCTGCCAGATTATTTCATCGATCATCAACAAAACTAACCGTATTTGATAATAAATATAATAATAGCTACCAAAAATGCTGTGTAATATACAGATTCTCAAGTAATAAGCCAACAGACTGATACACATTGGCGTATAGGTATAGAGATGAGCCTGATGGACAAGGCCCCAGAATTGTCTGGTGCCCACCCCAGGATGTTAGATTTCCATCATCTTTATTAATCTCGCAAATAGACTTCTCGATGTCCCATCCGGAGAACCCTTCAAACGATTGAAGCGAAAAGCCCCACAAGACGTCCTCAATGGAGTCGGATAATGTTTACAATTATGGTTGAGTCACTGGATTCTGGCCATGCACGTCTATCTTCCACCCACATAACATCCAGCTAAATGTCTGAACGGACAGATCGCAGGAAATAAGAAAACAAAAAAAAAAAACTTTATTTAGGGGCCAAGCCCCCTGAAAATTTATCCTAGATACGCCAATGCTAATACACACTAAACTAAAAAAGTCGGCCACTAAATCTTACCAGCATTAATGAAGAGTACCCCACAGGCGGCAATGAGCGAGGCGAACCCAACAACAAACCCTAGGAACAGCCAGATCTGTGCGCCGCGTGAGCCCATGCACCCCCCTGAGTAAGACTCCCCACGCACCTGAAATATACACAGATACGGTCAACCACTACCCATTTAAAAAGAACACAAAAATGTTTAGCAGTTTTAAGGCGATGATTGCATAGTGGTAGTGACGTCAGATACCGAGACAAAGGTCCTGGGTTCAAAACTTACAGTGAGCTTCAGCTTTCCATGAAGGAAAACATCATAAGGAAACCATAGAACGGTGGGCATTTAATTAGTACCCATCTGACTGGCTACCACCCTCAAGTTGAAAATTTGTCGCCTATAGGTAATTGAAAAAGTACCTATCGGTGTTCAGACAGCTGCACTCAAGAGCCAGTTCCTTCTAGGCTTTGTGTGCTTGCGACCTTCGGCCACATGATCACTTACCAATTTGAGATTGTCCACCTCTATATTTTTCCTACATTTACATTGTTTCTAATGTTTGTATAGAATCTTTTCAGACCACAGATATACATCTAAATAGATGCCGCAAGTGTATGTACTTTGCGTGTCAAAATCTGTGCAAAAATTGGGGACAATGTTCTAGTGTGAACTTCATTATGTAGTGGTTCGCTACATAGTAACTACCATTTTAATATATTTATATACAATATTAACCTGAGCATTAGAAACAGAATTGACCATAATAAGGGATAGTGTGGCCATCACCCCGCACACATGTGCCGCGTTGGGCAGCTCCCCCGGGTACACGGACACTGTGTCTATGATGAACCACCAACCAGCGAAGAACTGGAAACAAACACACATGTTCAAATCAAATTCAAAATCAAAAAGTCATTTAGTGAGTTTAGGCCTTGGTAAGGCACTTATTAACATTAAATTGGTACATACAGTTGAATTTACCACCGGTTCGGAATACACTTAAACTGACAAGACTCCAGCGAGAAACTCAGCAAGGAATCTTTTCATATTAAAGCGTTTTTCAAAATACTTACTACTACTTATGCTACTGTTATGATAGAGAACTGTATAATGTTTAAAGAAATTATTAATACCTATATTGAGAAAACTTACTAAGGTATTTGGAGGTAAAGATTGCATTCAACATGAAAATAACTATTACTAGATGCAAAGTAGTTTTTTTGAAATAAGGACGAGATAAAAGCACAAAGGAAGTGGGCGTTTTTACGTCACGCGTCATCAAAATGAAGTACCTACATTTTTTTTGTTGTCATTACTTACATCAAACAAAAGCCCAAATATTTGAAGTTACCAATTATGGCCGAGTTTATTTAAGTCCTTATTTAAACCGTTACTTGTCTACTTTGATATCTCATTAATTTATTTGTGAAATAAAAATAGTTGAGGAAAACTTTTTAGAATGAATCATACTAACCAAGATTCCAGCGAATGTTGAAGCGAGAATGTTGCGCTTCTCGCCACTTTCAAACCACACACAGCTCGGCATCGTCACATTTTCGCAGCAATTCATTATTAATTTATGTTTATAGAAACTATTAATGAATTTAATGCTCAGACTGAGAGAGATGCTATTACAATTTCCAAATCTCTTAAAAAGTTTTGTGAGTATAAGTTTTATAACATCCTTGGTGAGTATCACAGTATACAAACAAACAAATGTCAGTTGAATGATTGTTGTTTGTCATATTCGCCAAAAGGCAGGCAAAGGTCTGAGACAAACAGCCTTGTCTTATTTCCGTTTTCTAAGGTTGTATGTATATAATCACAAAAATAAATCACTTCATAAAAGTAATATTGTGGTAAAATGGTGGTAATTGTACTAAAAAAACTTTTCACGGACTTCTCGAGACAACTTGAAAAGTTACGATACACATAAGTGCACGAGTGGTGCACATGGATTGATCTTTATTGGATAAAATACCACCGATAAGACGCAATAAAACTCAAACATACACGAATTTATGAAAAAAAAACAACAACGTCAACGTCACTCTGCAAGTTCCCGCCAAAAAGTCATCTCAGTTGAATGACAGAATCACTGCATTAATCAGACAGCAGCGTTTCCCTAGAATGTATACGAAATTATCCACGAATTAAAAGACTTGATGATTATTATCAGGTTTTTAAAATAGCTGGGGATCAATCCGATACTTAGCGATAGACGGTAAAACACAAAAAATGTCACTTCATCCAGAATGACAAATTACAATATAACTCATGTCACCTAAACAATTGGTTGTATTATTTTAATTATCACACTAAATAGCTCATTATTATACATATTGCAAATAATTTGTGACGAGAACATTTTAAGCATAACAAACAATATTCTTAGTGTCTGACTGAAACTTCGGCTTCGACCACTTTTCGACTTCGGCCAAAAAAGCATCTTTGGCCAAAATGGGCCGAGGTTTTGGCCGAAGCCGAAGCCGAAGGTTATTAATGGTTGGCTATAGCAATAGCATCGCGTCAACGCGTTCTAGCGCCCGCGCGGTCTGTTCGAGACGGATTTTAACTGTAACTTAACTACCTATTTAAAACTATTATAACTTATACACTCTAATGGCGGTTAAGACATTCTCTCTTCGCGTGGAATAATAATAATTAACGCGAAAATTGGTTTCAAAACAGGAGGCACATTATTTTAAACAAAAACTATTGGTAGTTTTTACTATGTAAATCGTTTATTTAGTTTTTAAAGTATAAAATAAGCACATAGTCTTCTTTTTAATTAAATAACACATTAAAAACGGAATGAAACGCGTTTTTTAGCTTTGAAGAACCGATTTTTTAAATCATGTTCAGTACTTTTTTCAACACATTTTTTAGAATTAAATTAAAATATACAAAATATAAAATTTTAAGATTCGCTTTTAACGAAATAAATAAAATATAGCTACCATCAAATAAAATACAAACTATAAATCAAATAAAGTAACATTAAAAAATAAACAAATAAAGACGAAATAATTACGTTGAGAACAAAATCAAATATAAGCATGTTCACATTTATTTTATTTTATTTGAATTAGAATATAAGAAAACATTTCTGTTGCGGGTAAAAACCATATAAGTATAAATATTGTACTATATTGTACCAAATTATTGGATATACCTATGTTAGGTGGTACACACGGCTACAGATCAAGCTATACACATCTAGTATAAGCTGACCTCCCATTGTACGAAAATCCTATACAATGCGAGATCAGTTTATATTGGAAATGTATAGCTTGATCCGTAGCCGTGTGTACAAGATTTTTGATAAATTATTTGTAACCAAAGCGTAACCTAAAAGCAAAAAATACTTATTAAGACATCCCTTTACCAATATTGCAGATTCAACGGATTTTGTCATTCTCTATTTTTTTTAATATCTATAATTTGTGAACAAGTTCAAAGCAAAACTTTGTATTATATAAATAACATTTTTTTTAAATAAAATTATATTTCTCCTTAATGCAGAGCGTCTAATTGCTTATATTTTACTCCATACATATACATTCAGCCCCACAGATCTTCAGTGCGGCCAAATTTGTATACCAGCGAGCCGCCAAAAATGAATGCGTTCTGCATAAACAGACTCACGCCTGGCCATGTGTGTTTCGTGCTAGCTGTTAGCAAAAAAAAAAACACAATTATACACAATGTTGAATAGTTGATGTAGATATAGCAGTAATAGTTCAGAAGTTTTTAACTTTGACATTAGGAAAGGAGAATAAGAAAGGAAAATATATATATTCATATACAATTAAGTTTTAATAGATGTCTCAAAAGAAAGTTCATATTAAGTTATATTCAAGTTATTTTAGTTTTAGTTTTTGTTAAAGTACACAATCTGAGTATTTATTTCTAAATTTTCTTTTTATACTACCTAGGCAGCAAACAAGCGTACGGCCCGCCTAATGGTAAGCAGTTACCGTAGCCTATGGACGCTTGCAACACCAGGGGTGTCTTCTTCTTCTTATTTTTAATTTTGGCAACCAAGCCCAAATTAGGGCTCATTTCTGCCAGTGTCGAGTTATATTATAGTTTCCAGTCACAATAAATCACTTCACATTATAGTCCTAAGTCAGTCACCGTCCATAAAAGTCATGTTTTACTACAATGGTGGTGGTCATTGTAGTAAAACTCTACACGGAAATTTTGAGACAACTTGAAAAGTCACGATACACATAATTCATTTCATTTCACTTTACTGGTGCACATGGATGATCTTTATTGGGTAAAATACCACCAAAAATACACAATAAAACTCAAAATACACAAATTTATGAAAATAAAAATGAAAATGCTACGTCACTCTGCAAGTTCCCGCCAAAAAGTCCACCAGGGGTGTCACTCGCGCAAAACACCGCCTAAATGTAGACCCTCGCGTTCACGGTACTCATTTAGTCAATTTCTTATAACGGCTCGGTAGATAGACATTCGGATGATTGATGCCGACTTCCCATGACATTGATAAGCATTGAGGTAATTTTTTTTATACCACTAAGGCAACAAGCATACGGCCCGCCTGATGGTAAGCGGTTACCGTAGCCTATGGCTCCTAACAACAACAAGGGTATCATTCGCGCGTTGCCAACCCCGCCGAAATCACTTCACACCCTTTTTGAAGAACCCCATGCTGTACTCCATAGGGAAAACTACAGCGGGAAGCTCATTCCACAGCCTGAGCTTTCCACAGCCTGAGCGTCCGCAGAAGGAAGCTCCTTTGAGCCCACACAGTACGAAACCAATTTGGTTCCAATGTGTGAGGATGGACTCCCCGTCGATGGCGAGAGTTGCGATGGTAGAACTATACTGGGTGGAGATTTCGAGAGGGCATATTTTCGAAACCTATGTTGGGTACTAACCCAACATAGGTTTCGAAAATAAAATGACTACATGCTGAACAACTTTTACTATGAGACCAACACTCCATCTCGAAATCTCTACCTGTTATTGTGTATGTTAACTATGCTAACTATGTTGTGATGCTATATTTTGAACATCATAAAACAATATCAATAAGATTTCACACATACCAGCGTTAACATAATTTGCGAAGAGTATCCAGCAGGCGGCAATGAGTGACGCGAAACCGACCACAAACCCTAGGAACAGCCAGAGTCGGGCGCCGCGCGGGCCCATACACCCTCCCGTATATGTCTCTCCACGAACCTGAAATGTACACCATGTTTTAGATGTAAACCCTTGCAGTTTCTTGCCAGGAGTCTTCTCAGATTCAAGGTCAATTGTAACTGAGTTTGAGTGTTAATGGCAGATATAATGAGGATGTGGTAAAAGCTAGATAAAAAAAACTAATTCTAATTAGTTTATCAGTTAGACTATCAAAAAATATTGAACACGTCTTGAAAACTCCAACATTAGGTTGACCACTAGCCTACCTCCACCGATCCGCAATGGGCACGCGTGGTGGAGTATCTGCCCATTCCCTATCACCCTGATATGTGAAAGGAGGCCTGTGCTCAGCAGTGGGACATCATAGGCTGATGATGATGATGATTGAACACATATTTTTTGCTTTATGAAATCAATACAAAACAAAGATAAAGTGCATCAAAGTTCAGGAGTGGGGGTTTGTGATGTCACTTATCTGTGAAAATGTACCATACCTCACGCGGAACTTCCACACACTATATCTCCATAATTTTTTGTTTGCTTGGCAAATGAAATCAGCCAACTGATGACGAACAAGATTATTGGATCTGTCACAATACATTACCCCTAATTATCCAGCAAAAGCAGCCAAAAATGTTGTTCATTGTAGTAGAGACTGGACATAAAGGCTTGGCAAAAGTAAATATATGTGTCTAAAGTTAATGTAAATGACAGACTACATTTAATTTTTCAGGACACTAGCCTACTTACTGTGGCTTGTGTTTGACACAAATCACACAAGACCTAGAAGGGAACTGTCTCCCAAGTTCTGCTGCCGGCATAAACTGGGATAGGTGCATGGTGACAAGATATCAACTTGAGAGTGGTAGCCGAGTGGTACTACAAAGTACCCTACCACCAAACCTCAACTACCAGTGAGCTAATATCGCCTCTTAAATTTATTATATGCCCTTAAAAATCTTCTTATGAGATCTGAGATGTTGTATAAATATTTTTCTACAAATAAAAGGTATGTTTGGAGGGTAGATAGTATTAACCTGAGCATTAGAGACAGAATTGACCATGATGAGTGATAGGGTAGCCATCACACCGCACACATGTGCTGCATTGGGCAGCTCTCCCGGGTACACGGACGCTGTGTCTATGATGAACCACCAGCCAGTGAAGAACTGGAAACAAACACATATGTTATGTTTATTTTGTTTTTAAAATAAGTAACAGTACAACAACCGTCTCTCACTCGGAGTCTCTAGCTAATTTGTCACCAAATATCATATGTTATCAGTCATTTTTTGAATGGTAAGACAAAAGAAGTACCTAATATATCGGGGCCCAAGTCTGCTATTAGAATTGTGTAGACTTGGGCCCCAGTTATCTGGTATCCATAGTAGAAGCCCTGCTTAGATTGGGCTACATGCGCAAAAAGTCCCAGGATATAAACATAATTATATTTTTGTAAGAAACTAGCACGGACATAATTTATAAAAAAAAAAATATAATGGACACTGCTTCACTTTTCACCACCAACCAGAATTAATAATTTGCTGGCAGCTTCTGCTGTCTCGCAGGTGAAATTCATTTCAAATAACTACATAATGAAAAAATTAAATTGCAGGCACTGCCATTCAAGTGATTACCTGTAAATCTGTTTCACCAACCTAAGTATATTATGAATATGGGACAAATAGAAAATTGTAATCTATCTTTTGTTTATCATAATTAGTTGCAAATCTGCAGTTTGGAATTGGAATCAATAAAACATCAATTTTATAGTTTGAAAGAATACAGATTTTGCTGCCATTGTATAGCGCCCCTCTGGTTACTCTCTGACCTCATACTGTAAAATTCTCATTACTTTTTGTCTGTTCAAAAAGAATTTTAACAGTTGATCCAGTGGGAATCCAAGTAGATAATGTGCCCACATTAATCTAGTGTATGTACAGGTCGGTTAACTAAAGCTGGCACGTTTCAACACATTTACACCATCTCTCTCGCGCAAAGTCAAGCTTATGAGTATGAAGGAGACAGTTATTGTTTTGCTTTTGCTACTGCTCATAAATATAGAGTGGTCTATTTTTGCATTCGTCCATTAGACTTGACTGATTGCAAATTTATGAGTACTGTGAACGTGCCAGCTTTCTTTAACCGACCTGTATCGCATTTAATACCTGAAATTCAGAGCTATACTTCAAAATAGGTATACTGTATAAACAATCAGTTTTATTGAGCTGTCGCTAAGAAAAATCAATGAATCATCAAACTTCTAACCAAGAGTCCAGCGAATAAAGAAGCTATAATGTTGCGCTTCTCGCCGCCTTCAAACCACACACAGCTCGGCATCGTCACGTTCTCAAAGCAATTCATTATTATATACAATTTAATTAACGCGAAATACAATAATTACTAAATATTTCACAAGAACGCAAATCTGAAATCTTCCAAGATGTTTTTGTATAAAAAAAAACATAAATTACAAGGAGATGTCAGACCAGTGTTTCCAACTCGGATTTACAAAAAGGCGTAGGCCAGATTAGAAAATTACGTAGAACTATTAAAACTTGCATAATTATGGAAAGTTCGTAGATCTATGTACTTTTTTTTAAATGAAACTCATAGATTAGTGTAGGTAAAACATAATAAAAAAAATGTTTTACTATACGACTAATTGCGCCCCGCGGCGCATACCAGAGGGATATCCTATCCTACCCTACCGTAAAGTTTTCTCATATTTTCAACGCCACTTTCTTAATTTTTTTCCGTAAAAACCTCCAGAATATTAAAAAACTTTGCAGGAAAGGCCTAAAATACGTAGATCTACGTAAAAAAAAGACGTAGAGTTGACAGTTGACAGCGCTGTCAGACAGACAGAATACTGCTGTTGTTGTTTTTAATATTCGCCAAATGTCTGGCAAAGGTTAGAGCCATACAGCCTTATCTTATTTAAGTTTTCTCGAGTTAGTACCTATATTATAGCTGTGATTATAGTCACAAAATAAATCACTTCCATATACTCCGCCCTATCAGTAATCATTCATAAAAGTAATGTTTTAGTACAATGGTGGTACCTAATTGTACAAAATCTTTTCACAGACTTTTTTTTATTTTATTTATTTATTTTATTAGGATTTCCAACAACAAGTACACTGTGTAAATATATAAGAGAGGTAGAGCATAGCGTTTATTCGCTCAAAGAGCAAGTCGACTGGGGAAGTACCTCCACCTTACAGAATACCGCAGCCAAATAACTTTATGTTGTGTAAAGTTGTGTTCCTGCGCGTGAGTAAGGTTGCCAGAGCTCATAGGGGAGGGGGGATAGGTCGATAACGCGTGAGCGATGCTTCGTGTGTTGCAAGCGTCTATATGGCTACGGTAACCGCTTACCATCAGGCGGGTCGTATGCTTGTTTATCGACTAAGTTGTATAAAAAAAAAAAATATATAAAAGATCAAGTACATAAATAAGTGCTGAGTGTCCCATCAATTACAGGAAATCACATCTTGCAAAAATAACAGGTTAAAAAATAATACCTAAGGCTCAGAGTAGATAAATACTACGTACAACCTAAGGCTAAAAATATGTCTATATACATATTATAACAGTAACACAAATGAAACACAAAAAGAAAACAAATAAGACGAGCAAAGCGAAAACAAGTGACCAAAAGGCATATCATAAATAAATAAGACTAAATTAAACGTTCAACATAACCTTTCGTAAGTTTATTGTAGTAAAAAAGTCACATTCTTTATGATACTCTTCATACAATGAGTACATGCGTGACAAACAAAACATTCATAAATTAGTGCGACAATTAGGTTTTGAGATGACTTGAAAAATCATGATACTAATATCACCTACCTAATTCATTTTACTTAACTTTATTTAACCCTAGAAAGATAATCATATTTTAGGATACGTTAAAGATAATCATGCGTAAAATATACGCATGAATTTTGACAGGCTACAATATTTTATTGTACATGCTGGTATAAAAATAGCTTTTTGATATTATTTTTCTATATATTAAAGAATAAGAAAAACAACAATTTATGAGTATATAATTAATTTATCTTATAAAAATTAAACGAAAACTTTGAACCTCTGTAAAAATCAACAAAACAATGAAACTTCTTTTTCTTATTGAACAAATATTTTTTTTAATATGAATAGTCAGTCATTTTAATTTATATTCATATGTTTTAAGATATCGCCTATTATAAAAGCACAGTTAATAAATTTTAGATCAGTCGGATGCAGTTTAGATACCAAGTCGAAAATGTAGGCATTTATAGTACGATGATTTGCCTTTCGCCGTTTCTTTGAGAGGCAATACGCACAGTAGATAATGTAGATATACCTTTTTTGGCATTGGCTCTTCTGAATTGGTTTCTGGTGCATCAGGGACATCTTTTGGATGTGATCTTTAGGATGTTGGTATAGTCTCCAGAAAATATTTCTTCAGATTTCGAGGGGTTTCCAATCTTTATCTCATAAACGGTGATGTCAGAGGTAAGCTAAGGTTTTTCATGTTTTTTTTTCGGCTAAGAGCCTTTCCGCCTTTGCTGAAGACATTATGGCTATAAATAATAATATATACATGTATACAAGCTATATTTATCATTCTATAGAATATAGCTATAGGCCGTCGATTCGTCTTTCTGCTACATGACATCAGTGTTCATATTCACCAGGAGCCGGGTCTTTACTCGTTTCCTCATCTATGAAGGCTTCTTTCGTGTCACTTTGCACGTCATTTTCAATATCGTGGTGATCAGATTCACCATCTGAATCGTAATTGATATGCCCGACATAACTCTCTAAAAAAGCAGCGAGGATACGCTCTTCTTCCATATTTCGGCTCCCTATCGTAACGTTGTTGGACCAAAATGTGTAATAGACATATAAACAATACATTAATAATCCAAAAACTACACAAGAACAACTAAAAAATAAAAAACAACACGATTTGTCAAAGAAGTTGAAATCTTAAAAGTCACGTTAAAGATAATCATGCGTATTTTTGACTCCGCCGTCGTTATATTTCAAAATTGGTGGCACCTACCTTAGCAACACGGTCACCTTACGCATGCTCTAAGTCACAAGTGAGATTATCGAAACGCTCGGCGCCAACATCGCGCAAATAAAAAAGATACAGCAATAATTCGATCGTGCATGCGTATTTTTTACGCAGATTATCTTTCTAGGGTAAACTACCACTGATAATATGCAATAAAACTGAATACCTACCGTTTTTTACATATAAATTATTGGCTTTCAATTTGAGGGTGGTAGCCAGCCAGATTGGGTACTACAAAGTACTCTACCACCGTGCTTTAGTTTCCTCTTTTTTGAATTTAGTTCGCGAAAGCTTAAAAAGCGTGTTTTATGTTTCATAAAATATATATCCAAATATTCTCTATATCATTTTAAGCGTTGCATTTAGCATAGATTTAGCATTGTCGAAATAAAGATGGTTTCTGCAACTGCGTAGACCAGGATTATATACCTGCAGGTATACCTACTTACGTAATCCGGAGTCTTCTCAGTTCAAGTGTATTTTGAACCAATGGCCAATGGCTGATTAGGGACTAAAATGAATTGGTTGAATAGGAATGAATTTTACTTTATTTCAATAAAATAAATAAATAAATATCCTGGGACATTCCTCACACACGGTCATCTGATCCCAAACTAAGCAGAGCTTGTACTATGGAAACCAGATAACTGATATAATACATATACTACTTTTTGTTTGTAAATACATACTTAATATACATAATTACACCCAGACTCAATAGAGCGTTGAATGAGATATATCAAAAATCGTTTTATAAAGTATTATCAACATCCCAATCCAAAATGACATAGTTACTGAATCTATATTACCCGTTTTCGCTACGATGTTTTACATACAGCTTTATATTATGAACTAGCTATCCCCCGCGGTTTCACCCGCGTTCTCGGGATAAAAAGTAGCCAATAATCCTCGGGGATAATGTAGTTTCCTAGTCGAGTTCGACTCTACTAGTCGGATTCGAAAGATTCCGGAGATAAGCTCGGGTAAACAAACAAACAAAAACTATTCCGCATTAAGTATTATATTATACAGTATAGATAGAAGTATAGATTTACAACATGTTTTTGTTCATGTGATATTCCAGGATATGAACTATCTGCCTACCAAATTTTATCACTATTGGCGCCTCAAGTCAAGGTAACAAACAAACTCGCTTTCGCATTGATTCTATTAGTAAATTTAGAAAAATATGAGCGGCCACGCCAACACGCATCGCGCGTCTTTGTAAATAGGTCGCGAAGGGATTCCTCCAGCCCATGCAACAATTTGAATAAATAACTTGCCAGTCGAGTTTTTCCTGCAGATTCTATTTATAAAACACACTTGCTTGCGTCCAGTCAGTATCATTTGTAATTGAACTAAGCATCAGACACCATGAAATCTTTAGCAGGTGAGTTTCAATTATACTTATTTTCAATTATCTTTATCTTGGTAATATAACAAAATTAAAAATATTTTCTTTCTTCAACTTATTATTAAAAATTCAATTAAACAATCCAAATCATCTATTTCAAATAGGCACTTATAAATATATACTGTAATAACGGTCGGAAGGTTGCATTTGCAGAGAAGAGCCGGCAATAAACTCAACAATAACTCTTTTCAAAACAAGCCTAGAGTTATTACATAATACTTACATTCTAATCGCACTGGCAACAACTGAGTGCCCCGGCGGAAAAACTCTAAATTATGACTGACTGAAATTGAATAGCAAACGCCCCCACAAGCAGCACCGGTTCATATCAGATTTGTTTGTTGACAGCATTCACGATCCTCCTGATCCTGGGCGCCGTGATGATGGAAGCCCAAGGCTGCGTCTGCACTGCTGACTATTCTCCCGTGTGTGGTACCAACGGTCAAACTTACAGCAACCGATGCCGGTGAGATATTGTCTATTAGATTTTTTTTTATTCGACTAATGCCCGGTTTCAATAGTTTACGGACCGTTATCGGTTAAGATTTATTAAAATTAAGACTCTTATATCTTTACTAATAAGGAAGCAAATACCTCAAGCTAAGCTGCTTGAGGGGCTGCTAAGCTTTGCATAGCAGACCCTCTCATATGGAAGTAGCTATCAAAAGTAAAATTAGGTTACGAAATGATCTTTAGGCCCAGTTTGGCAATAAAAAAACCTACCATTGGTAAGCAAAACGATTCGTTTTTGTTTATTGAAATCGTATTGTCGTATTGTATTGTCTGATTCTCCATTCAAATGTCAGTCAACGACATCCTTACTAACGTATATGAGTTTATTTGTTTGTTTGTTACGCTTCTACTCAACCGATCACGATGAAATGCACGCATGCAGTACCTCTACCATGAGTTTTCTACACTAACGTAATCTACACACGCTAGCGACTACGGCAAAGACTACAGACTATAATATTTAGAGAGACTACGGTGAATATTTAGTATAGCGAGCACCGCCTCTAGTGGACACTTTTGGAAGCATTTCATACAAAATGTGTTTCCGTAGTCGCTAGCGACTGTAGATTACGTTAGTGTAGAAAACTCATGGTAGAGGTACAGATAGCCTATGGTATGGAGAAGGACATAGGCTACTTTTTATCCTGATAACGCGGACAACTAGTAAACCTTATAAGCCTACAAGGCCTTCTACATCCAACTTCTTTTCTATGGATATTTTTTGTATGTAACTAAATTGGAGATCATGATTTCTCGACAAGTGCTAAGTAAGTGAAGATTTTGAATAAATAAAAAATATCCTGGGACATTCCTCACACACGGTCATCTTATCCCAAACTAAGCATAGTACTATGGAAACCAGATAACTGATATAATACATATACTACTTTTTGTTTATAAATACATAATTAATATACATAATTACACCCAGACTCAGGACATACAGACATGTTCATGCACACAAATGCATGTCCTATGCGGGAATCGAACCCACGACCTGCGGCGCAATAGGTGGAATCTTTACCAGACTCTTAACCAACTGCGCCAACTGGCCCGTCAATCATTCACATGTAGCATTTGTTTTTCAAATAGGTATGTACTTTTGTCAAGATCCCATTTGAAATTTGTATTTTTAGCCGACTATACGGTGAAACGGTGAAGCAAATAAAAAAGTAATTTAAAAAAATTAAATCGCCTACAAAATGCGATAATTTTTTTTTAAATTACTTTTTCATTTCGTCATTTTTAATTTTTCTTAAAGGCACTAGAATTTGACCAAGGTTTTGAGATGTTTTTCCTTTGACACCACACCCGTAGCTCGTATCAATAAGCCAGGCCGTCACCGGGACATATCTCACCCACTACCATGTAGGTAAACATCTTGTAACTAGTTTTATTATTTCTAACAGGCTCGCCTGCGCCGGCGCAAGGTTCTCGCATCCTGGGGAATGCGGACAGAAAAGAACGACGAAAATAATCATATAAACACTGAAGCACTGCATATCCTACACTACAACACTTTAATCGAAGCCAAAACGTAACATTTCAGATGAAAATTATTACAATCACCACGAGACTTTTCTTACATAAAATTAATTATTTCGTACATTCATTTTGATGTTCCTACAATTAAATAAATATATATAAAACATAGACATTTCATTATACAATTTATTTCCCCACACACTTGCCACAGACAGAAAGAGTATCTATACCTATATATAAAAATCAATGCCACTTTTCGTTGTAATTTTACAACTCAAAAACGGGCGGGGCCTATCCAAACCAAATGTTCAGGCTTTGTTCGGACTATTTAGTAGATGGTTTATGTGAAATTTGAACAAAATCGGTCGAGTGGTTCTCATTTATCACATTTTTTGTAAGAAATTAATTCAATAAATGGCGGATCATTTTGTTAATGGGGATTTTGGTAGGGTAGAGTAGGGTAGGGTAGAGTAGGGTAGGGTAGAGTAGGGTGGGGTAGGGTAGGGTAGGGTAGCACCATAGGGTGGGGTAGCACCACGCGAACGAAGTCTCGCCGGGCAGCTAGTTTTTTATACAACTCAGCCTGCAAACAGTTTAGGGTTGGCAACGCGCGAGTGATACCCCTGATGTTGCAAGCATCCGTAGGCTACGGTAACTGCTTACCATCAGGCGGGCCGCATGCTTGTTTGCCACTTAAGTGGTATAAAAAAAAGAAACAAGCATACGGCCTGGTGGTAAGTAGTTACCGTAACCTTTGGACTCTTGCACCACCAGGGACAGACTCACGCGTTGCCGACCCTTCCCCCCTCCCCATTGAACCACATGCGGAGAAACATTATTACACATTCAGTTATTTAGCTGCAGTAGCAGTAAGGTGAAGGTACTTCCACACACGAACTGCTCGAAATAACGTTATGCTTTACCTCTCAGCCTAGAACGAAAGTGGCTCTCAAGTATCCAGTCGGCTATTGGAACACATAGCCGACCCAAGCCCTTGAACAGGGAAGAGCGAGGTCGTTTGGTCGACTACACTGCCGCGGCGCCGCGCGTTTCTCTACAGAAAACGTGGTCGACTGGGAAGTCATAACCAATAAATATAGGGCTCTGATGAGGCAAGATCAAAGGAAAACAAAGCAGACATGGCTGATGAATAGTTAGAACATTTAAAAGATTAAATACTTGGACTGAAATCATTATCGAATATTCACATTTGGGAAACGCAAATTGGTGGAAAACAAAGTGTTTATTAATATTTTGGTTTATTGAATCAGTTGGGTATCACGTTTATTGTCTATTTTAATATTTTCATAAAGAATGTTTGGCGAATTTTTGCTCTACACAATAAATCGTATCGTAAGAGCCGTTCAAAGTCTCTACTTTTAGTTAATAAAGTTGATGTTACCTTGAAAAGTATGATAAAATTAAACCCCTCAATAAACATTCCACTGATCAACGATGAATCAGTTAGAGAGATTTTCACAGATCATCTTATCCAAGTTTTTCGCTTGAAGAAGCTAAAGAGAACAACTTTTCCAGGATATGCATTCACTCTAAACCCTGTCAGAAGAGTCGGGCACTGACGCAGGACATTGAAGACTTGTTTCCTTGATGATTTTAATTCCTCACCTTGGTGTACTACCAAGGTGAGGATTATCTTTTGTTGAGCCAAGTGCGAGTCAGACTCGCGCACCGAGGGTTCCGTATAAACTTGTAGGTATATAAGTAAATGGTAGTATAGACCTGAGTATTTGATATGAATTTCAATGTATGACGTATTAAAAAAAAAAACCGGCCAAGTGCGAGTCAGACTCGCGCACCGAGGGTTCCGTACAAACCTGTAGGTATATAAGTAAATGGTAGTATAGACCTGAGTATTTGATATTAATTTCAATTTATGACCTATTAAAAAAAACTACTTACTAGATCTCGTTCAAACCAATTTTCAGTGGAAGTTTGCACCGTAATGTACATCATATATTTTTTATAGATTTATCATTCTCTTATTTTAGAAGTTACAGGGGGGGGGACACACATTTTACCACTTTGGAAGTGTCTCTCGCGCAAACTATTCAGTTTAGAAAAAAATGATATTAGAAACCTCAATATCATTTTTGAAGACCTATCCATAGACACCCCACACTTATGGGTTTGATGAAAAAAATTTTTTTGAGTTTCAGTTCTAATATGGGGAACCCCCAAAATTTATTGTTTTTTTTATATTTTTGTGTGAAAATCTTAATGCGGTTCATAGAATACATCTACTTACCAAGTTTCAACATTATAGTTCTTATAGTTTCTGAAATAAATGGCTGTGACATACACGGACAGACAGACAGACAGACAGACAGACAGACAGACAGACAGACAGACAGACATGACGAATCTATAAGGGTTCCGTTTTTTGCCATTTGGCTACGGAACCCTAAAAACTACTTGCTAGATCTCGTTCAAACCAATTTTCGTTGGAAGTTTGCATCGTAACGTACATCATATATTTTTTATAGATTTATCATTCTCTTATTTTAGAAGTTACAGGGGGGGGACACTCATTTTACCACTTTGGAAGTGTCTCTCGCGCAAACTATTCAACTATTTCAGTTTAGATTTTTTTTTATTAGAAACCTCAGTATCATTTTTTAAGACCTATCCATAGACACCCAACAATAATGGGTTTTATTAAAAAAAAAATGAGTTTCAGTTCTAAGTATGGAGAACCCCCAAAATGTATTGTTTTTTTTCTATTTTTGTGTGAAAATCTTAATGCAGTTCACAGAATACATCTACTTACCAAGTTTCAACATTATAGTTCTTATAGTTTCGGAAAATGTGGCTGTGACATACGGACGGACAGACAGACAGACATGACGAATCTATAAGGGTTCCGTTTTTTGCCATTTGGCTACGGAACCCTAAAAATTTGCATTATGCGCTGGATTGATTGATGATTTTGAATCATCTTTAATCTAGCGGGGTTTTTAATGGAATCATTTCGTATTTTTAGTATGTATATATTACGTATATTGTGCATCATATCTATACCTAAATATATCTCTAGCTAAAGGATATATTGGTCATCATAGCTCTATGATATAAGGAATTGCTATGGAACTTGGCTTGGTACCCCGACGCCGAGAAACTGTCAACTCCGAACGTTCATTGTACTCAAGATGGCCCCCAGTCACCCCTGTTCGCATTTAGAGGTTTGGTGAGATGCCATTGATTTTTTAAGTTTTATGCATACTACAGGATCGCTGAAACTATGATTGACCCTCTCTCTTTTCCTTACAGCTTTGTAACTTAAGTATTTATGCTGATTCCTGTGCTTAAATGATTATAATTCGTTTAAGATGTTCGGCTGTTTTAAACAGCTGAAAAAACTCGTTCAGTAGCTATTTACTTTGACGTACCTACACGAATGAATATGAATTAGTCACCATCAATGAACTTGGGTTCTGTACCTACAAAATATTTTCAAGGTGTTCCGAATTGAGTGAAGTACGTAAATAAAACGAAAAGTTATCACACAACTCGTAAACTCAACAACTTTATCTAATTCAATGAACTTTAGATCTAAGTCCAGATGTGTTGAATATTGAAAAAAATACCAAAGTGTATAAGTAGTACTATTATTTATTCTGTGGTATAAGTAAGTATATTCATTTTCACCACTACCACAAGTTCTCGAACACATTCTAATGGAGCTCTTACAGCGGCTTTTGGCGGATAATTTGTACGGCAAATGGAATACCAAGCAGATAATATTTTTTTTATTTAAGAAGAACCCTAAACCAATATATGAGTTTACCATATATATATGGACGTAATTTTAGAATTTTATTCTCTTTTTGAAGCAAATGCTTATGTTATCTACCAAAATATGGAGTATTACTGGACTCTACTACTTGTGGGACTCATAGGTAAGGTTTTAAAACTATAATTACGTATATTAATCGAGGCTACATATTTGAGCCGTTAGGGGTAATCCCGTGGACACAGAGGATTATCCATACAAGAGCCTAACGCATTTTTCAACATTTCGCTTTGCCAGAGGGCTGATGACCACCCCTGTCACAGGAGAAGCATCAGCTTGGCTGGCACTGGGAACTAGCAGCGAATTGGACCAGCTGTTCAATTGACGAACGGCTGGTATCCTATATGTTTTTTATTTGTGTTTATTTTTTGCATTTTCCTTTTCTGTTGTTAATATTTCAGGAATAATCCCATTTGTTTATTAACTAATTTAATTAAGCAAAGATAGTTTTTTTTCCATATACCTACCTCTCATGTCTTCGATTGCTAATAAGAATAAGCTGTAGGTAGGTGATCACTCAAAACCTTATACAATTTTCTAGGTGGAGTCAAAATATCAGAGGCAGCTTTCTTGGAGTGTTACAAAAGGTAAATACAAATTAAACAATTATCAATGTATACGATACCATATTCTAAGAAACAGCTCGGTATCACCATTAGATTCTACATTGAGCTATGTCATTTTGTGAAAAAAACTGATCAAGGACAGTATTATCATAGAGCTAATAATACACTATTATGTACAGTTTTTAATTTTAAAACGTACTTGACATAAGTCGGCGAGGTGTGACCTTCAAAGTACAAGGATATGAACCCAACATTAATTAAAAATGAGCTATCATCGGCTTATAATGGTCCATGCGTCCATGCTTGGCGAACCAACACGAGCCGAGGCACGAACGAGCACACTGCGAGCACGATTCACGTAGCGAACGAAGCCTCGAACGAGCGCGATTGTCAGGTTTGTCACGAACTAAGGGGTTCGCATCGTGCTCGTTGTAGGTTCGTTCGTGGCTCGGCTCGTGCTCGATTCGCGTAGCATGGACGCACCATAAGATTTCCACTTCTATTTCTTACAGTGTAGACCTCACCGAATACGATGTAGCATCGCTTGAAACGCCAGAAACACTAATAGATTCTTCATGCATTAATCTGGACAAGAAAACTTTGATGTACGCGAGTCAAAATACTTGAAAGTTAAACTTTCTTAAAAAAATATTTATTCAATTTTAATAGTCAATGATATATTTAATAATACATATAAACTTCTTAAGCCTAAGGTCGAACAGAAAATGAGTTGCTCCTAACAAGGTGAGCGCTCTTTTATACAATGGTCAGGCCACGCCTGCTTCTGTGTCTTCAATCTGGAACTTTTCCACGTTGCTGGTCCAAGGTGTCAATGTAATGCGTTTTACTGGAGACTTTAAATTACCCTTTGTTTGAGTCGTTGTTAGGTGGTCCTTTGTTATTAATTCTTTATGTTTATCAATACCTGGTACTAGTTGACTCTCCCCTTCCAAATTTGAAGTACATGGTTTAGAATGAACCTTGGTACTGAAAAATTTATAAAGAAAACATACAATAATTATTAATATTATAAAACTTGATAGACCATACTGAACATAAGTATGAGTCTCTTGGGTTTGTAGTTTCTCTATTTGTTTCAATTGGTGTAATTTAGTTGAAATCTTTGTTGTATCATATGTTAGATCCATTTCAGGTACCTCTTCTTTGTTTACTATTTCTAATTTTGACAGGATTATTATGTCTTCAGAATCCTTTGTTTTAAATCTAATGATACCTGCAATTGTAACTTGACAATTTTCACCATTTAATATATATGGTCCTTTAATCCATAGTGTTTCGTCTCCTTTTTCACATTTAACATTTATTTCTGTAGTTTTATTCACATAAATGTACATTCCTCGTGGTGATAGTTCCTGTATAAGTTCTTTAGGACATTTAATAGGTACAACATTACAAAGGTCAGTACTTTTCTTGAGTATTATTTCCGATTCACATGTTTCTTGTTGTAAGATACTTCCTTGGCAAATTAATTGATCAAACTCAGTACAATCTTGAACTTCATACATTTCTTGATCATTATAGGCTAAAGTGACTTTTCGCATAATGGGATAGGTACAGGTAGGGAAATTTTGGACAACAGGTACAATTTTTCTTGTTAAATAAACATCTGATTTTACTAAAGGTATTTCTAGTATAAAGTATACAATATTACCAATAATCTTACTATTCACTTTTATAAAAGGTTCTACATTATTTATATTACTAGAAATCATAACATCATTAGGAATTAAGTTTAATGTATCTTGTAAATTATGTGACTGTATTATACTATAATGGTACATATGATGTTCTGCAAAGGTAATAGCTGTTGTCAGCCTTTCTGCAATATCCTGTAATGTTTGAGCTTGTAACAACAAACCAAATGCTATCTTTTGTTGATATTTTACATTAGCAATATGTGTAAATTGATTATCTATTTTTCTTTGAATATGTGTAATCTTATTTAATTGTTTATTATACTCTTCTAATGTATCATTAGTTACTGATATTTGTAAATTATAAGCTGTTCTTAAAGTTTCTAAATCTTTTTGAACATTATTAAGATCATCTTGATCTAAATTTCCTGTTATAGCCTTTATAATAGAACCTAATCCATTAATTAATCCTCTTTTCGTTATAGTCTGAATATTTAAATGATTACAAATTTCATTTACATGTCCAACTATAATATTAATTCTATAGTAAATATGTTTCATCAGTTTAACATCTTCTAATTTAGATCTTGCCATAGCACTTTCGATTCTATCAACAATCCAATCTTTATTATCAACTATAGGTTTTATATCTAATTTATGAATGACTGTCCACTTTCCTTCAATAATACGGGTAGGCTTCATTTCTACAATAATCAAATGCTCGTCGTAATTGAGTGGTCGGAATTTGTATCCGTAAGCAACGAGGCATCTGTAACAGAAAGTTCCTCTACGTGATAGATTCTTCCATTAGATAATTTATATTTATTGTGAGGTTCACAACTAACGATTTCGTAGGGACCTAAAAATCTAGAATTTGTTTTATGTCTTTCTGCTTTACCGTTTTTTACGTATGCTATGTCTCCAATTTTAAATGATTTTGATGGTTTCATTTTACTATTGATTCTATTATTCCGTTTTTCCTTTTGTTTTTTTAATAACTTGTGAATATTTTTATTTAAATCATTTGCGAATTGTTTATGTTGCGTTGTATAGCGTTGAATAACAACTTTTAAATTATCAAAACTTCGTAACTTTGGTTTTCGTGCAAAGTGTACTTCAAATGGTGACATATTAATAATACTATGTGTTGTATTATTATACGCATGAGTAATAAAAGTTATCTTTTGATTTTGATCCAAATCTGAATCTCTCTGTAATCTAAATAATTCTTGGATTGTGTTATGTAATCTTTCTATATCCGAATTCGATTTATGATGTTGAGGAGAAGTAGTGTGATTTGTGATTTGATAAGTCTGAAATAATTCTGATAATATTTCACTACAAAGCGATTGTTCTCCATCGTGCACAATTTTATTTGGTGCTCCTATCATTGCAAATACCTCTGATAAAGTATCATAAACTTTACTTTTCTCAGTTGGTTTTATTATAGCATATTTTGAGAATTTATCAATAATAGTTAAATACCATTGTCTTTCTAATGACATGAAATCTATGTGCCAAACATCCATTGGTTCATGAGGTGTTTCTGTTTCTAATGATAAAGTTGTATGAGGGTGTCTATTATATTTTTCTTTTTTACATGGTTCACACATTAAAATAAACTTTTTAATTTGTTTTCTCATGTTTTCCCAATAATACTTTTCTCTTAACTGTTTATAAACACTTTCTATACCAGCATGTCTATTTTCTTGTAAATGATATTCCTTAATTAATTTTAATTGCTCTTCCTTATTATTAACCTCTACTAACAATTTTGTATACCTAACTGGATTAAACTTCGTATGATCAAAGTATTTACGATAAACTTCGGATACTTTGTAATATAATTCCTCGTCTGGAATCATAAATGCATATTTTTCGGATGGTAAATATTCTATCATAAATTCTTTAATAACTTCCTCTTCGTTACCGGGTGGAATATAAAAATACCAAATTCCATCTTTTTGTTCAGCCCTTTTGTATGAGGCCATTTCAAATACTACACGTTTTAATCTTTTTGATGGATACGCATTAAGAATAGGTATTCCATTATCACTATCCTGTTGATTCGAATGTACAGTCTCAGTTCGACTACTACTAATTTTTGAACTATTTGACAACGTTAAATCTTCAGTTAAATTTCTTTGAATTGAATTATTACTATCTGAATCTGACAAAGCTAAATCTTCTTCTAAGTTTACTTCTAATGAATCGCCATCTGTATGGTGTATTTCTACTCTGCTTAAGGCATCTTCTTACAAAATTATCTTTTCCTTTAACATGTTCTATTTTATAATCATAATCTTGTAACTTTAATTTCCATCTAGTTAATCTTTGATTTGGTTCTTTTAGCTTTGCTAACCATATTAACGCTTTATGATCGGTTCTCAATACAAACTTTCTACCATATACATAAGGTCTAAATTGAGTAACTGCCCAAAGTATTCCTAATAATTCTTTCTCGGTAGTATTATATTTTTGTTCAGTACTGCTTAATGTTCTCGATGCATAAGCTATTGGATGGTTATTCTGACTAAGTACAGCTCCTAGTGCAATATCTGAAGCATCAGTTGTAATAACAAAAGTTTTGTTAAAGTCCGGGAATGCTAATATAGGTGCATTCATTAATAAATGTTTACATGTCTCTATAGCTTCCAAATATTTTTTATTATTAATATCTATAGTTGCATCTTTTTTCGTATATTCCGTAATTGGTTTAATGATTTTACTTAAGTTTGGTACAAACTTTCTATAATAACCAATTAATCCTAAAAATGCTCTAACTTCTTTTAAAGTTTTAGGTATCGGGAATTTTTGAATTGCTTCTAATTTCTTTTGATTCGGTTTCAATCCATCTCTATTAAGAACATGACCTAAAAATTCTATTTCCTTTTGCATAAACACACATTTATTTTTATTGACTTTAAGGTTCGCCTTCCTTAATGCTTCGAACACTTGTTGTAATTTATTCACATGATCCTGTTGTGTCTTTGAATAGACTATTATATCGTCAAGGTAGACCAAACAAACATCACGTCCGATCTCTGATTTCAATACATTATTCATCATACGTTGAAATGTGGCTGGTGCATTCTTAAGTCCAAATGGCATTCTGAGGAATTCATAATGGCCATCAGGTGTGCTAAATGCAGTTTGTTCAATTGAATTATTATTCATCGCTATTTGATGGTATCCTGATGTTAAATCTAAAGTCGTAAAATATTTATTACCTTGCAGCTTCGAAAACAACTCTTCTATATTTGGTAATGGAAATTTATCCGATTTTGTTTTTTCGTTTAACCGTCTATAATCAATTACCATTCGCCATTTTTGTTTACCTGATTGATCCATCTTTTTGGAAACTAAATGAACGGGTGAAGCCCATGGAGATTCTGATGGTCTAATTATATTTTCATCTAATAATTTATTAATTTGTCTGCTAACTTCTTGCTGTTGAATTTGCGGTAGTCTAAAAGGTCTCTGATAAATAGGTTCAATATCAACTAGATTAATGTGGTGATCTATTTTTGTTGTTGCACTATTTGTAACATCTTCTGTAAATAAATCTTTATATGTTTCACACAAATCTTGGACATTTAAATCATTTTCATCAGTCATATTGAATATTAATATTTCTTTTTCTGGCATTGTTAATTTTCTTTCCTTTAAATCTATTGTCGCATTAATTTGCTCGATCATTTCGGTACCCATTAAAATATCATACTTATCACTAAAGTTATAAATATAAAATTTCATAGGTCCTTTATCTTTACCAAAATATGAACACCAAAATGGAGTATTTATTACACCATTATGAGAAGTTATACCATGTGAAGTCCTAACAATAAATTTTTCAGGTGACCAAAATTCAGGAAAATATGTTCTTTGCGCTTTGCTAGTTATAAAAGAACGTTGGCTTCCAGTATCAATTAATATTTTTAATTTAGGATTTTCCGTTTCAAAATAAGGTAAATATGATTTAACATGATTAAATTCTAAGATGGGTCTTTGTTTACTGTATCCTCCTGAAAATTTTCATTTTCGGGAATATATTCGGGAATATTATTATAATACTCACTGTCTTGGTAGTCAGGTGCGTATTCGTAATAATCACTTTGTTCTATTCCATATTCAGGATTCATTTCGTCTTCATGTAGGAAAACTTCTTTAGAAACAAAACCTTTTCCAATATTTACTTGACCGGGTTTTAACGCGGTAGCTGTTCGCATTGTCACGTCCTCAGACAGTCTGGGCGGAATGACTTGTTGTGACTGATAATTTTTATTAGCATAATCATTTTTAAATTGCGGATGTCTCGCGAATGCATTGTTCTGGTATGGCATAAAATTACGCTGTTGATTGTACATGTTAATGGGGTGTTGAGGATTGGTTATCCTGTTCATAATAGACCTTTGTGTTGGCGGATACTTATGTTCTTGTTTATGGGTATTATGAGGAAAATGTGTCTGCATCGGATTTTGATGTATTATTTTTGGTGTTGGTAAATAATTTGAGAATTTTTGTTTAATATTTTCAAAACGACCTTCGGCTTCTAACTGTAGAATTTTCGCAACCGTGTCATTAAAATTACAATTACTTACGTAAATTTGGTCATGATAAGGTAAACTACTTCTTAAAGTATTTTGTGCCATATTTATATATGGATCCATAACTTGGTCCACTGATTGGCTATTTTTATACAAATCCATTAATCTACTTTTTATAAAAAACAATTTTTGTTTTAGCTCAAAAATGAAATCTTTATAAGATCCTTTTCTCTTAAGATTAGATAATTCTATTAATAACGTATTGAACTCTCGAGTGTCCCCACACTCTGATTTTAAACTTAATTTAATATTTTCCCAATTAAATTGGTGATCAATCATAGAAATAATTAAGGCTGCTCTGCCTGTAAGTTTACTTAACAACATCATTACATTTTGAGGTGTATCTCCTCCGACATAGTTTAACCATTGTGTCGCATTATTAATATAATTATAAATTGCTAGTGGCTCTCCATCATATGAAGGAACAAATGCCATTAGTTTAAATGGGTCCATTTTCGTAACCTCTGTAAAACTTGGTGCTGTAGGCACGAAGCTTGGTATACCCTTACTATCAGAAGTAGAGTCAGTCATTTTACAACGATCCTTAGTTTTGAATACAAGAACGGGTGATCTTAGGAGCGGAATTTTGGAAGTTGGTAGGAAATGCTACTAAGTACTTACAATAATTGCCAGCTGATGAACACGTTCCACATATTTTTTATATCTTGACTAATTTATATCTTGAGTTCCCAGATTTTAAAGACTTGAGAGTCACGCGAAGTAGTATTTAGTTTATTCAGCGACCAAGGATTTTACTTTGATCTTGAACTGAAGTAGGCTTAACACTTTTAAAACTTGCTTAAATCTGAGCCACACTTGGGCGCCAGTCAAAATACTTGAAAGTTAAACTTTCTTAAAAAAATATTTATTCAATTTTAATAGTCAATGATATATTTAATAATACATATAAACTTCTTAAGCCTAAGGTCGAACAGAAAATGAGTTGCTCCTAACAAGGTGAGCGCTCTTTTATACAATGGTCAGGCCACGCCTGCTTCTGTGTCTTCAATCTGGAACTTTTCCACGTTGCTGGTCCAAGGTGTCAATGTAATGCGTTTTACTGGAGACTTTAAATTACCCTTTGTTTGAGTCGTTGTTAGGTGGTCCTTTGTTATTAATTCTTTATGTTTATCAATACCTGGTACTAGTTGACTCGCGTTTGGATTTATGGGAACCAGAAACGGTTCTCACACAACTAGTGTTCTAAGTGCAGTCAATCCAGATAAGTGGAATGTAATTCTAGTGAACTGGGAGAAGGAGGCTCAGGGCGAGTTTCTGCCATCACTTGCGTATACATTTAAAAGTGTAGAGCTGGCTGAAAAGGTACCTACAATTTTATTATCCTTGTTCCATATCTGTCGTTCTATCTAAACTAGTGCTACGCTACGATGGCCATTTTTACATGAGAAAAAAGACGAGCATAGCGAGACAGGATGTCCCCTGTCGCTATGCGCGTCTTTTTTCGGCTCCAGTATAGATATTATGTGTTGTCAAAATGGCCCTGATAGCGTAGCGGAATCCAGTTATTTCGTTTTTAATTTTAATTCATGTTTCAACTTTCAAATTAAGAATATTTCCTTATAATAATAAGGCTTCCTAATAGGTGACTTTTGACAGCCCATATACATACATGTATCACAAATAGACAACCATACTGCAGCAAGGAGAAGACACCCTCTTGTTAAATATGACTTCTTAGCATGGCCATAGTTTAATCACAATTTGTCTTTTCATATTCAACTCATTTAATTTCAAAATTATAAGAATACTAATACTTTCTATTCATATAGATTGGTAAACAACTAGGGAATGCTTTGTACGCACTTCACAATGCTGACCTGGACCTTGACTCAGTGCACTTGGTAGGGCACTCTCTGGGAGCCCAACTCATGGCAAATACAGGTAGAGCACTTGCTAACCAGGGACCAAAAGTGGGCCGGTACATATTTTTTTATACTATTTATTTAATTTCACTTATGATCTAGGATGCAGTTATTAGACGTTATATGGACACAGCAAAAGATCGACCTTCTCGATTAATTGTATGTGTGAATTGTATAGTACGAGTAAGGGCGCACCCTAGCTAGGCACTTCACATTGAAGTGAACCAATTAGGGTCATCGCTCACTTTGTCAGCACCGCTCCATCGCAGCAACGGCCCGGGCGGCACCGCCTCAACTCAATCCAACCACTAGCTGCCAGCGCGCCGCCTGGGAGGTGACAGCTCGCGGGCGGCGCGGCGCCGATGAAATTAGTGGCGCGTCTTTGTCAAGACACTGCTTGCTGACGTCACGCAGGGAGCGGAACGCTCGCTGGATTCGTATGTTCAGCAGGACTAGTGGTTTGTAGCGGCAAGCGCGCTTGCCGCGAGGAGTCAACTATATTATCTAGTCATTGTAAAATTTACTTTCATGCATACGATTTAAAGGCTTCACTTCCATGGTTAGGTAATTGCCGAGGCGTACCCGTGCTTTTATAATGAGCGGTGACCCTTACGCATTGGTCACGCACACATAGCGAGCGGTAAGGACATTGGTCAATAGGTACATCCAAGTAACGGACGGTGGGAGACCATAAATTCGCGGGAGATTGTGAGTGTCTCTTCTTTACGAGTTATAGATAATATTCTTTGATATGATATGGTAGTGTTTGCACGGAATGCTTGACTTTCGCCATTACAATCAAACACAGAAATTATGTGTGCTCATGACACCCTTTCTTCCTCAGCATTACTGGCTTAGATCCAGCCGGTCCCTTGTACGAAGGTCTACTGCCTATATTCTCTCCTCTCGGCAAGGACTGTGCCAAATTCGTTGACATCATCCACACAGATCCCGGACACTTCGGGGTAGATAAAAGTACTGGGACGGTGGACATCTGGTTTAACCTCGGCGACATAAAAAATACTAAAGCACAGCCTGGATGTGAGCCAGACAACAACCAGCCATCTAGTGGTCGTAAGTATTCAATCCATCCAAAAGATTTTGCAAGCGCATTGTATCCGTTCCATCACTACGCTTCTACACATTTATAAAAAACATTATTTTATTAAATACGTGGTCATTTAATGGTATTATAATGTTTTTCAATTATGGAATCGAATAACCAACGACCAAAAAAAGGGTGCTTTTACACCAGAGATGTGCTATGCTACGTTGCTAACAATCATATTCATAGTGCACATAGCTTAGCACTGGTGGAAACGGATTCAACTAAGATATAAGATATGTGTATAGACACAGAATATTTAATAGTACATAGTATAGATATGATGCGTGCTATGGATGGTCGCGAGTGGTGTGGCTATCTACAGTTAGCTGCGCATCTTCCTCGCGCAGATTCTTTGCGGTGGCGCATCTTCATAGCACATCTTACTCGCACCGCTTAGCTATTACATCCTCGCAGCATAGCTGCATAGCACATCTCTGGTGGAAAAGCAGCCTTATGTCTCGCCTATTGGGCAACAGATGTACTTTCACATTTATAATTATAGTATCGACTATTGCTATGGGGCTGCTCACTAAGAAATGGGCCGACTGGGCTATCGACGCAAACCACACACAGGTGCTTCCGAGACGGAATACAAGCGAAGGAATAGGGATGATTCCTGGCAAAAAAAAAACTAATTAGTCTGTCAGTTAGATTATCAAAAAATATTGGTTACGTATTTTTTGCTTTGCCAAATCACTAAGTTTGGGAGGGGGGTTCGTGACGTCACTAATAGTAACTAAAACTTGTACCACACCGTGACGTCACGCGGAACTAAAAGAAGAAAAAATACGTGTCTAATATTTTTTGATAATGTATATGATAGACTAAATAGTTTTTTTCAGGAAAGTAGCCTATCCTTGTATATCTATGTAGTATCCTTGGCCGTGAAATAGCACGTAACCTATTCGCTCTGAAATTATTGTTTCACCAACACAAATATTCTCACTTTCAGTATACAACGTGTATACTGAAAGTGAGAATATTTGTTTATGGGCACGATGCCCTATGAAAAATCTTTGGTTTATGGATAGCTGTTATTTTAAAATATTTTTTACAAGCTTTTATTTAACATTTGCAATGTATGTATGTAACGATGTTTGTTCGGGTGGAATCTTGCAAGTCGACTTTCACCCACTTCCAGTGGTCGGATTGCTTTGATATTTGGTATATTGCAAGACAATGCAAGTAATGTCAACAAAAAATCTTCTATTACAAATGTATTTTAACAAAAACATGTTTTCAGATCTATGCAATCACGAACGAGCGTGGGAATTTTTCAGCGAATCGTTATCAGATCCCTCAAAGTATGTTGCCGTTAAAGCATCCTCCTTTGAGGAGTGGAAGTCACAGACAGAAGAATCCGATGATCTTGTTTACTTGGGATTCGATATCGACACAGAGTTAGTACTTACCGTTTTTTTTTTTTATTTATTGTTTCTCTTTAGATTTCTTTAAATGTACTAATAGAAGAATAATACAATCAGTAGGTATACATATATTATTGATAATATTTAGATTTTTGGTTGGTCCCCTCTTCCCCCCACCCCGCCTGCAATACCTTATAAAATTCAAGTTAGGGGAAAGGAAGGCAATACGGACCACTTAACAGAAAACAAGTATAGAAAATATTCATTTTATTAAACTTCTTCAAACCTAAAAGTAATCGACCTTGCTAACTCTATATTAGATACCTACGTACGAATCAGACTTTGATAAAATCACAGACCGTGAAGATATTAGATGATTTCTAATACCTTCAATATGTCCGTTTTACAAACATCAAAACATCATAATATCAGTTTACTTACATACAGTTATCATCAGAACACACTATCAAAAACCAAACAAAACTGTAGGCTAATTGAAAAAAGCAAAGAATCATGGCGAGATCCATACATCCATATTCATTTTTATTCCATCCTTATTTTTTTGTACAAATCTCGCCATGATCCTTTTACATACAAAACTAGCTGACAGCGCGACTTCGTTCGCGTGGTGCCTACCCTTATCACTCAGGGGTATGAAAAATAGATAGTAGCCGATTCTCAGACCTACTGAATATGTATATAAAATTTGGTAAAAATCAGTAAAGCCGTTTCGGAGGAGTAAGGTAACTAACATTGTGACACGAGAATTTTATATATAAGATAAAAAAGTATAGGGTGACTGGTAATTAGTAAACGATACTTAGACCACTAAGACACATTTTTTTTTTATAATTTAGTCGGTAAACAAGCATACGGTACCTGATGGTAAGCTGTTACCGTAGCCTTATGGACGCTTGCAACACAAGAAGCATCGCTCCCGCGTTACCGACCTTTCTTCCCCCCTCCCCCATGAGCTCTGGCGACCTTACTCACGCGCAGGAACACAACTTTACACAACATAAAGTTATTTGGCTGCGGATTCTGTAAGGTGGATGTACTTCCCCAGTCTAGCAGCTCTTTGAGCGAATAAACGCTATGCTCTACCTCTCTCATGATTGTACTCATGATAACAAACAACTTGCCCAAAGAAACATTTATTTTTAAGTTTACTTAGCACGGGTCTTTAGTCATTATGGCCCACTTCCCAATGTCCCGCAGGGTAATTCACACAATAATTGCAAATTTTAGATATTTAAAAAATTGATTTAGGAGATAAACCCTAGTAAAAAACAAATGCTATGAAATACATTCAAACAGAAAATACATAAAGTAATAGCCCGACTGCGACAAGGGTAAAAAGAGTAATGATATTAGATATTTCTATATTAATTTTATATTTTTTTATACCACTAAGTTTGCAAACAAGCATACGGCCCGCCTGATGGTAAGCGGTTACCGTAGTCTATGGACGCTTACAACATGAGGGGTATCCCTAGCACGTTGCCGAACATACAGAAATCTCTTCACACCATTTTTTTGAAGAACCTCATGCTGTACTCCATTGGGAAAACCACGGCGGGGAGCTCATTCCACAATCTGAGCGTCCGCGGAAGGAAGCTCCTTTGAGCTCGCACAGTTCGAAACCGTTTTGGTTACAATGTTTGAGGATGGACTCCCCATCGATAGCGAGAGTTGCGATGGTGGTTTTTGACGGGCCAGTTGGCGCGGTTGGCTAAGATTCAACCTACCGTGCTGTGCCGCTAATCGATAGCAGCGGTAGACTCGATGTTTTTTATATATACCTACTATATACCTAGGTAGATTGTATATTTTATGAAGTAGGTATTTCATTGGATTTCATTGGATTCAGCAGCTGAGAGAACCATGAATTCAGACAAGGCAAATATTAAGTTAAAGTACCAGGATTGGATAAGTTTGAAGTAGTGATCATATTCATGGATTTTATTGCACAGTCCTCCACATATGCTCATGTAGAACCCATTGAATTTATTGATGAGGGTGTTGAAAATCGTCCTCAGCAAGCCAGGCTCTTCAGACAAGCCGTAAAGTGAGATAAGAATGCATTCATTGTTTATGGCTTTTAAATAAAATACATAATAACTTGAAACTGTTTTATTGTATAGTACATAAAAATCAGGCCGAGTATGTCTATTCGGTGAATATTCGCGAGCATCTCCCGCGTGAAGCGTGTCCGTGAGGTTGTGCAGCTCCTGCCAAGTACGCTCCAGCTCTGCAATCTTCCTTTTCTCAATTGAGACCGCACAACAGGTTAAATTAGCAGGAGTATGTGTTGTCAGTGTACTCCTTCCTCCTCCATCCTCGACAACATACGCAGTAATTTTCTTTTATCAGGGTCTGGAAATATCAATTCCAATTTCACAACGATTCACAACTATATAGCTTCTTACAAAAACTCTACTTTCCATTATTTTAATATGATAAAAGAGTGTTTGTTTGTTTGTCCATCCTTCATTTTGTAATGGATTATGTATATTTTTTATCTGTTTTAAGTAAAGTATTTTTGGTTATGACACCAAATCATTCTGTTAGTACCATTCATCACTAAATGTTGAATCCACCTTTCACCACTGCTTTGTCGATTATTTTATGGTTCCAAGACTATTTGGATGGACCGTGATGTCTGTCCGCATATGATTGAAACGGGCTCCCATTCACACTCATAATCAGTCCTCTAGTAAGTTCTGGATGCTCCTGCTCTGCATAAGCTGCTAGAGCATCTCGATCTTTTCATGAATCAACAGCATACATATATCCTGAAAGTAGAGTCAGTTTAATGTAAATACCGTAACGTATACCTATTACAATTAACGTTTTGAAAACGACCAGGATTCATTTATATCACAGAAATCGGAATAAAGTTTAATAGGTACTCACCAATTTAGATAAACTTGTATTCTAATAGTAAATATGTAATTGCAACGCCCATCCAAGCAGTGACATTGACATACAAGTTTTTTTTAAGTGTAGTATATGATGTGTAGTAGTGTGTGTATTTTATTTCAAATTATGTAGTATAAAAAAGAGGATTTACGCCTTAAGGGTCAGTTCACACCGAGACGGGATACAACGACACGCGACACTATGAGACGCGGCGCGCAATTTTTAAGATAGCGATACAATGATGCGGATTCTGTTGTAAATCGCACTAAACTAATTATAATCACATCACATCTCTTTCTTACAAACATTATTGAAAAAGGATAGAACATATTTAAAGCTGTCAAATTAGTCTTTTCCGTTTCAATTTACGTATGAATTTTCCTTTCTTATGTTCTTTGTTAGAAATAGATATAGTGAGACTAAATTAGTTTAGTTGTAAACAACAGAATCGGCACCATATAACATAATCTATATTGACTAACTGACCGTTATACGTGTCTTAAGCATATTTTTTGGTCATACATTATTATTATATAGATTACATAAAACAATATTAATAAAATGTATTCGTCCATATTATACGACATAAGGATACTCTAGGACGTAACGTATCCTAATGTGAAATATACTTTGTCTAGGTGCGGTGCGGTCCCAGCATTAAAACTCTATTGAAGAAGGGTTTACCATTTATATCAAATAAAACAGGCTGATAATAATGGCGTTATGAAAAAAAATATTGTCACTTATTGACATCTCATATTGTCAACATAATGATATGTCCACTGATGTATCAATCTATATAGACGTACCGTCAGCGTGCCTTTAAAAGATAACAATAGTTTTATAAATTAGTTGCGTGTTTATAAATAAGATTGAGGGTAAACTTGTATGAAGCAAGTTTCCTACCCTCTCTTTTCTAGACGTTTATGTGATATGTGTCGAATCTGCCGAGAGGTCTCTCACTGAAGATCATTGGCTGAGGACGATGTCGTGCGTGCACCGACTTGTGTTTTTCAAAATTACTCCAATCCTTTGCCGTGTAACTGTAAACAAAGACTATTCTTGTGTGTTTTGCATAAACCAGTTTAAGGTTTGCTCAAAAACGTGGATCCACGAAAGACGAGAGAGAAGCGAGAAGAGTAAGTAGGTACTATAGTCTATTTCACATAGGGTGAGGGTAACGAAATTACATGTGATTACTCTGAAATAGTACACAAACATGAAACCTCGCTGTATCATAGTAGATCATAGTATTCTTTTATTATATCGAAATAAACATTTACATTAAAAATCGAATTAAATTAATAGTTCATTGGAATGCAATTATAATAGCAGACTTAGCCCCCTGGTGGTAAGCGGTTACCTCAACTCTATGGACGCTTGTGATGCCATGAAAATCAATCATTAAGCTTGCTACACTCTCCGATGATAGAATAATAATTTGTAATTCAACTCGACACTGGCAAAAATAAGTCGGAACTTGTCTTTTTTTGTGTCTATTTTTCACTGCAGTCTCACCATGGTAAGTGGTAATGTGGCCGAAGGTGGTAAGCTCACAAAGCCTATGGATATGGAAATTGCTCTCAAGTGCAGCTATCGGAACGCGTCGATAGGTGCTTGGCGACAGATTTTCAGTTTGAGGGTGGTAGCCAGTCTGGTTACTGGTAACAAAGTATCCTACCCCCATCGTCACTACCAATGAACTATCATCGCCTTGAATTTTGGTAATTCATCGTGCAGATAACCTTCCAAGCTCATGGATGTTCATGCAATGAGTCATTGTCATAGACACACACAGGAGTCTCCATGTCCATGAAAGGAAATCTGTCTACAGAAGGCCACAAATTCAGTATGATGAGGTTACGGAAGAAGGTTCTCATTCGTCAGGAGTCAGCAGAATTCCTCTAAATATATCCTGGCTAGTGAGGATTGCTATGAGCTGTTAGATGACGAGTTGGGAGCAGGAGTTTTTTTTAGCAGTTGAAATTGAATATATATATTTTTTATATGCGCGCGAATGATGCCCCGGCCCGGGTATCACCCCGAGTGTCCATAGTGCTAAGGTAACCGCTTACCACCAGATTAATGTAACTTGAATATATATTTTATATGCGCGCGAATGATGCCCCGGCTATCACAAGTATCCATATTGCTAAGGTAACCGCTTACCACCAGTTGTGTGAAAAAAAAACATTTCTATTTTTCATTTTCCATGTGAAATAATTATTTATTATTTCTATCATAACACTTTTCCACTCATCTGTACCAAAAATAGGATAGTGTTTTGTTTGTTTTGACAGCGGGCCATAATGACTAATGCAAAATTTGAAAATAAAATAGAATAGGCGCTATGGCCCGCGGGCCATTCGCGAGTGGGACATAATGACTAAAGACCCTTAGCACATGGCCCATAATATTTAGTACCTAACTAACAAGAATAAGAATACACCATCAGCTTTTATTTAATTTGTTATTTATCCCTATTTGTTTCTTTGGGAAAGTTGTTTGTTATCATGAGTACAATCATGTGTCTAAGTATCGTTTACATTAGTATATATAGGGTGACTGGTAATTATACCAGTCACCCTATATACCCGTGCAGTCGGTGGCATTGAGTACACTGACCGAGAGCGAACATGGCGTTCAACATTTTGACGTTACAAAGTCATAGACGGCCTTGTATGTATGTTTGTTCGGGTTTAATCTTCCAAGTCGAATTTCACCCACTTCGAGTGGTTGGATTGACTCGATATTTGGTATACATTAGTGTATTGGAAAACAATGCAATTACAGTCAACAAAAAGTACAGTCACCAAAAAAGTTTGTATTAAACGTTTCCCCTACATTAAAAATTCTATAGGTTACAGAGCTTGTTTTTCTCATTTCAGTTAATTTATTTTACGCAGTCGGGTTTTTTGTTTTATTTAATAAATTATATTTCCACAGGGCTGAAGGTGACTATTACTTGAGAACCAACGATGTTTCACCATACGGGTTGGGACCTGGGGGCCTACCCCCATCTTTTACAAAACAACCTTATTGCAATACTGTTTTGTTTCCAGCATATAATAACCTTATTTATATTCGTACCATGACCTCTACCAAACACTATTGTTATATGATTGTTATATTCCTGCTAAGAACGAATGATTTTTGAGAATTTGTCTATGGGCTCATTAAAGATGAAAAGAAATAACGCTATTGGCCTAAGCAACTTTCTCTCTCTTAACAATTCTCATCTCTGTCACACATCCATACTCTCTCGCTCTTTCAAACAACCTTATTCTTCTTTTCGTACCATGATGTCCCTAAAACAAGCTTATTTTATGCATGAAAACAACCTTGTTTATTTACCATAATGGTTCATTCAATTCGTACCATGAGCTATTTTTTATAAGCTTTTGACAATTAACATTATTGTTTTAATGTCAAATTTAGCAATCTTATATACGTTGTATTTACAAGCTGAAAATAACATTTTTTTCCAAATTTATGTTATAAACATCTATTATAGTGTCATATAAAGTAATTATATCGAATTTATTTACTTATAGAATGAATATATCGGGATTGCGAGATTAGGTATCATCCCAAAATAATATAACCGATTGTTTATAAAGTTTTTAATTGCACTTGTCGTTCACTACACAACTATGCATCTACGTTAGTAATATCGATCCCTCGACCCTTAGCCTTAAGATTTATTTAGATAAAGCGGAGCTTTAAATAGCGTGTTTATATATTTAGTGACTTTTCATTTAGGTACCACCCACTATTAATATCCTGTTTTCATTATAACCAACGTACATCGAATAACCCCAGATTAATCCATAAAATTAACTTTCCTGCAGTGTTAGTACACAGAGTAGTCCCTGTGTTCCTGGAATCCAAACTACCTAGATTCTCTGGCAAATTTTCTAAAATTGGTCGTAACCTACATTAGCCTGGATGGAATATATTATTGTCAACAGACGGACAGACGACAGACTTATAATAATCTATAAAGATAATCATTTTAACCATCTAATGTAGTAAAATATTAATTAAGTATTATATATTTGTATTGAAAACTCAACTCACAACAATCTGCTATACTGTTGCAGAGCAGATGTAACCGTGCGGGAAATTCTAAAATACACATCCATTGGACCTAACTTTCTGTAGCCTTTGTGGCTGTGGATAGAACCGTTGGGGTCTGAAGCTCGCTGATTTGCTCACACATTATCATCAATACCTCGGCAAACCGGTTGGTGGGGAGCTTTTTGTGACAACGCATTAGCTTGGCTATCCAAAGAGGAAACACTGCCAATAACGAGCTTGAACCTGGAACCTTGTCGATGATCGACAACAGCGGCAAATATTTATATACCTACATACACATAATATGTTTAATTCCAAGACCTGCAACTACAGTAGGATTCCCGTCAATAACACAATGAATAAAAACACGAAAGTATTATGTACCTACATTCTTTATTCACATAAGTTTAATGAGAGTAAGATAATTATACACAATATAAGTATGGCATTAAACAATCTTGCAGATACAGATTCAAACTTTATTTCAGCGTTTATAGGTTCTTAGACTTCACTTTAGACCAGCCTCTCCATATCTACGTACACTTTTTTGAGAGTACTCCTTCGCTTGTAGATATCGATTGAAGGCGGTATTTTTGGTCTGTTTGTATTTAACCATTTCTACCTGCTGACTGGATCTCTGGCGAACTCTTCGGCTACAACTCTACAAAATGAATTGCAACATTTGTGCAACTTACAAATGTTTATAACCATGACATCTTAAATTTCATGCACTGAATATTACTGTCGAATATACTATTAAGATGTTTCCATATTGATTGCACTTTGTTTGTTATTAAATTACATAAACAAATGTATTAATAAAATAATAACTAAATATCTTGGATATCTTTATAAGACATTTGAGTATGACAAGAATGACAGGTAAATATTTTGTTCCGATTCATTTCATTTGATAATCTAGAGTCGGCAGTCTATATATTTTTTCAATTAATTTCCTTACTCTTTATAATTACATTTTAAAATATTTGTATGCATTTTATAGAAATTACTCGAAAATATTTTATTCTTTTAGTTACTTATACTTTACAATTAGTTTAATTTAATACTTTGCTAAAAGATGAAGAACCTCAAATCATTTCGGTCCAACGTGTGAAAGAAATGGCACTATACAGTTAATATATCGTTATTTCTTTTTATCTTTTATCAGGTTGTAGCAAGCCATAGACAAATTCTTACAAATCATTCATTCTTTCTCGGCATTTAGCAATGTTATATCAATGTTGAACGATTGAGCTCATGGTACGAATCAAAGTAATATTATTATAAGGTGAAAACAAAACAGTCTGGCAATAAGGTTATTTTGTGAGAGAAGATGATGGCCCTATAGGATGGAACGGGACAAAAAAAAACTTGTCAATTGTGACGCACGAATTTTGAAACTCAATGTGCCCTGTTGCACTACATATTTTGAAATAATACAAATATTTATTTTAATGATATATCGACTTTTATATTACTTGAATTAATATTACTTAGGTCAATATGAAAACAAGGCAAGGGGCCGCCGTTCAATAGTGATATTCAGTGAATGAAATTTAATATGGCATGGTTACAAACAGAAGTAATTCAAGTATTATTTTATTCATTTTGCAGTGAAGAATTCGCCGGAATTCAAAGTAACTTCTCTAAGAAATGTGCTGGAGAGAAATAGGTACCTAATCCTCAACTAGCAAAGCAATGGAGCACTTCTTGGTCATTACAAAAACTGAGACAAAGTTCATACATAAATATATACCTAGGCACAGACTACCTAGGTAGGTTTATATTTATGTATGGCACTTCAGTCTTTTAATACCTATAGTCTAGGCAGGTACCTATTGTCTTTAAATTATATAAATAAAGAATTTACCACAGGAATCAACACATATTTTTATTTATTACCTTTTGTCAGGAATGCTACCGTAGTTGCAGGTCATACAATGAAACATTATGTGTATTTAGGTATATAAACGTTTATGAATACAGTACAATCACAGTAAAGCTTAATCTATACGATATTAAATATTTACAACAAATAAATGAAATACAATCTAGCACTCGTATATAAATTTTCCTCTAGGCTGCCGTAGATTATCGGCAAGGTTCCCAACAGGCTAGCCAAGCTAATGCGCGAAAAAGCTCCCCGCCCGAGGCCTCGATTATTTTGGTGACAATATGCGAGCCACTCGGTGAGCTTCAAACCCATACGGTCGTATGGTTTCGATAGCAAATGGCATTTTGGTCCATTGCATGCGAAAGTGTTGATTCCTCACGTAGCATAGATGCATACCACGTCGCTTTCGTGTATCTATTATTGGCTTCTTTGGTATTTGCTTCCAAAAACACAAATAGTTCATATTCATTTGCCATCTTGAAATGCTAGATGGCAAAAGCTAGAAGGCTAGAGATACACAATTAATTCGATAAGTTAAATAAATACGATCTACTGACTTTATATCACTATAATAATAGATATTTTTATCATAAATTTGGATAATTCGTCGCGTATATAATGTTATATTTTGATTGATATATGCAATTGACATAAAAACCATAATGCTAGTTGTCAAAAGACACATCATGGTACGATTTGAATGAACGATTAGAGGTGACGTCATCAAACCTGCTAACAAAACAATATTGTTTTATGCCTATAATAAGCTTATTTTTAAGGATGTCATGGTACGAAAACGCAAAATAAGGTTATTTTAACCTTGTTTTAAGAGCTTGTGGTAGGCCCCCCTGGACTCAAGTCACCAAAAAAAGTAACAGCCGCCAAAAGTATAAACATTATATCACAGTTAGGTTTGAATTAAAACATTTTTACGGTAGCCAGCAGCCTTACTATATTCACATTTTTTGATTAAATAATTGAGTATACTAAATCGGAACCCCGTCTCGTTCTATCATAAATGAAATTTCACGTATCAGAAAAGGACATCGGTATTTTATTATTACAGATAAAATATATATATAATTGTTAGCATTTTGAGAATAATTACAGTAGTTGAAGATGTATGGGTGGAGCCTTTGCCGTTCATGTGAAAAGAGAAGAGATTCAGGCGGGACAACGACGCCGCCGCCGCGACGAATAGGTAATAGAAAGTAGAGGAGTTGATTGTAAGATTGAAATACATTCATGAGGATAAAATAGAAAGGAATTTGAAGATATAAAGAGTTAAAAGGCATTCAATTACATACAGAAGTATCCGCTTTACGAGAAGCCAGAGGTTATACAAGTATCCGCATCTGGATTAACACTAGAATGATCTGATGAGTGAGAATGGTCTGGGAATGGCTAATAGGGGAGATAGGGCCATAAGGGGGAAACCCCAAATAACCAAAATGAATACAAGCACTAGATGCTTTCATAATAGAGGTATCTTATTGAGTATCTACCTCTATACCTACGACTTTATTTGGGAATATTTTTTTTCTTCAACACTTAAATTCTTGTATCCACCTAGAATCGACATAATATAATACCACCTAGGTACCTATATTACTTAAACGCGCATAACTAGGATAGTTACTTATGTAATTAAATGTAATCAAATAAATCTTATGTAATCAAATAAAAGGCAGCTATACACATAGGGACATATTTGTTTTAAAAAAATGTTTTATATATAAAATTAAAATGTTCAGAAAATTACCCTTTTATTGGTCTTTCAATTGTCATCAGTCCTACTTTTAAGTAACAAAGGAAAACTATTATGGTGCGTCCATGCTTAGCGAACCGAGCACGAGCCGAGCCTCGAACGAGCACACTGCGAGCACGATTCACGTAGCGTGGACGGGCTCGCGAGCCTCGAAGGAGCGCGATTGTCAGTTTTTTCGCACGCACCATTAGCAATTCAACAAACAATATATTTAAATGTCATTTTTCTGAGTTCTGTTGACTATGGGGCACTCTGTGCCGCACGACTAATTCTATGATCATATTATAAACTTATGTCGGTCATTCTCCAATTCGGCGTTCTTTGCCTAATTACCGTAACCTTTTTTATTTTTCACTGATTTGACTTAAACATATTAAAATATGAAACACATCAAAGATACGAATTCAATAATTAATGAGGCATTTAACAATTAATGGTGGTTTTCTAGTTAATGAGACTTAATTTTTTTATGAGTATGGTAATTAGAAAATATCATCAAGTCTATGTAAAATATGATATATACTGTAATGATAATATCACACATTATTAATTTGTACACATATAATTAAAGCAATAGAATTAACGATGTCCCTCATAACCATAACCAATAGTAAAAAAGACACTTTATCTTTGCTATAATTTATTAAAAATTAGACACATTTAATGAAAATCAGGTAAAACAAACTAAATAAATCAAACATTATCTTAATTGGTAATATTTTTACCATTTGGTTAAACCATATTTATTATATACTATTTTTCATACAACGGTAATTATAAACAGATGGTAATTAGTATACGATAATTAGAAAACTATAGATTTTCTTAAAAATTTCTAAAGCAACAGAGTTTACAAATACTAGCTTATTACAACGTACGGAGGCCAAAATATTGTCTCCATTTACATGATCAACTTTGGTCTAACTTAAAAAATCAAGTATTAAAATAAGTACAACGGTAATTAGAAAAGTTTTTAACCAAGGCTACGGTAATTATATACTCGCGTGCTTCATTGGCGGTACACTAACATTAGAGACGTGCAACTACTGATGGGCCGCGGCACACACTGAGGAGACGCGACGCGTGCGGTAGTGATGTGCCAAATACTGTTATTTAGGGATGTGCACCCGAGAAAAGAAAATGTCACGGCAATTATAACTTTCGATTGGACATGCGGTTACTTTATGATAATTATTTATAGACTGGTTATATTGAGTCGATATTTTGTTATGCGATACACGTTGCTTAATATAGTTTAAAACGATGAATGAATCAAAGTAAATCTGTACGTAATAAAAATTACAAGCAAGTTTTAACATTAAGTTGGTGTGCGGACACGCCACGGTAATTAGAGAACAGACGTTTTTTGAACATAGTAAATTAATTTAGTCTTAAACTACTTAAAATAGAAGCCAATGTTTTTGTTTACAGCTAGATACGGATGCTAACTAACATATAAAAAAAAATGCGTGATTGAATATGATAATATTATGGACTATGCAAGCCCGGACACGTAAACCTTGCTAATCGGAGAATGGCCGATGTATTTATTGCAAGTTAAACTTCTTCAATTTTTTTGCTGGTAAAAACGTAGCCTTTTGACAGCTAGCAGTTTTGCACAGGCACTTAAAACGATTTCTATCTTCTAATCCAAGTCTAGTTATTCTGTCGCCATATCCGCTTGAAGGGATATTAATAAAATTAACATACAAATAAATAAAACATATAAAATAATTAAAAATATATTATTTTATTCCTTTATTTTCACACATACACACACACATAATGTACCCCGTCTTACAGTACCCCATATCCCGTTGGATATAAAAAAATAACAGCCGGCCTCTATTTCGTTTGTACAATATAAGTAAGGAATTCATTTCGACTTATACATATATGTAGGGGAAGGTGGGGGACCGGATAGTCACAACACAATACATAAAGAACTACATTATTTATTGAGATAATCAATATCATAAAACTTTAAGTGTACCTAAGGCATAACTTTGGCATGAAAATGTTTGAAATCATTCTTAATAACTACAAAATAGAACAATTTTAATTAAAAATTATAAATCCGAATTCACCCCATAGTCCCCATACCTATGGTCAAACCAGATACGCGTTTTGTATTCAAGGAGTGAGTCAACTTTGGATTTTCCACCTTTGCTCTTCTTTAAACGATCTTCTAATTCTGTTATCTGTTTTATTCATGCAAAATAACGCTTGCTCGTACGAATATGTCAACTTGAAGATCGTTAAAGCTCTCCAAATGGATCGATTGCATGATTTTAAAGGGTTTTGATAAAATAGTTATTTTTTGCGTATGGATCTGAAGAGTCGCAGCTTTACATCTAAAGAGCCGCAGGTTGCCGACCCCTGCTCTATCCGGTTACCCCCCTCTTTCCCCTACAAAGCGGCTTTATCTGTGATAGCGGGCTGACTGCAGAAAAATGCGCATAGGTGTGTGAATAACTAAAAAACACAGAGTACCTAACTATCTGCCTTACACTGTGCTTACACTAAGGGCAATGTTTTTTCCTTATGCAACCGGTTTAAAAGCGTCAATAAACTAATTAAAATGTTTATAGTTAACTTTTTCACGGAGTTGTTGTTTACAATGAAGTTGATGAGTCATGAGGTGAACCTGTGGGTACTATTCCCTATCCTGTGCCTGAAGTTGAAATCAATATATTTACAAGAAATATGAACAACATACAATCTACTATATAAAAATTAGTCGGGTTTTCCTTCCTGACGCTATAACTCGAGAACGCACGAACCGATTTCCACGGTTTTGCATTCGTTGGAAAGGTCTCGGGCTCCGTGAGGTTTAAAGCAAAGAAAGTAGGGTAGGGTAGGGTAGGGTAGGGTAGGGTAGGGTATGGTAGCACCATAGAGTAGGGTAGCACCACGCGAACGAAGTCGCGCCGGGCAGCTAGTCTATATTATAGAAAACAAGTTGAACCGGTGAACTTCGTACCAGAAATAGTTTTTTGGGTAAAACAAAAATAGAAAAATCAAATCGCTCAAGGCGTTTTTGAGTTTTGGCGATAGCTCAGAGTATATAAATACTACGTACAAGCGATAGTTAGGAACATAATTATTTATATGTCGATAGATATATAATTTCTGGAGCCCGATTTTCGCATCTTTGTCAACAATGTCGTATTCGATATTTGCCAATTAAACAAGGTGAATATCGGAGCTGCTACTGCACTGAAGACTACTCTCCGGTATGTGGTCTTCAAGGAAAAACTTGGACCAATCGTTGCCAGTGAGTTATATTATGGAAGAGTTAAATCCTCCTTGGTTATATCTTTTTCAGGATCTCACTAAGTAGGTACTTGAGGAATACTCAAACTTACACGATGAAAAATTTTATTTACAAAAAATATGTACATATGTAGAAAATTTCATCAAGTCTGCCGCTGCTTTCGGTTAACGGCAAGGTTCCCAGAAGGCTGGCAGCGTTTCCTCTTTGGATAGCCAAGCTGATGCGTTGGGGGAAAAAGCTCCCCGCCTGCCGGTCTCCGGAGTCCTTGATCAATTTTGATGACAAAGTGCGAGCAAAACGGCGAACTTCGGACTCCCACGGTTCCATGCATGGTATCGACCGCAAAAGGCGTAAAATTATAATTTGGTCCAATCGATGCGTATTTTTTGAATTTTGTATTTTCCGCACTGGCCGCAGCTGGCCCTGCAACTAATGATGATTATGACTGTGTTTAGGAAAATACCTACTTACCTAAAATCGCTAATTCTCATTTCGTTTAGAGACGAATTATATTTTTTTTGTTACAGTTTGAGCAATTTAAACTATTCCCACCCAGTGATATGTTAATAATATCATTGACTACACGCTCTCTCTTGAAATTATAATTGATAGTTGATTTTTAGGAATCTACTTTCTGTTTTCAGGTTGTGATGCGCTGGTGGCACAATGGTACACCGTGGCATTTGCTAGTGAACAAAATGTGTCAATGATAACAAACAAATAATTGTAAGCAGAATAAATATTTTTACCGAGAAAAAATATTTTATTAGAACTGAAACTAGTACCTACCTATAGGTACAACGTAAAAACTAGAAAAAGATAGCACATTCCCACAAACCAGTCACGTTGGCGTCAGTCAATGCACGTCAGGTCTAAAAATAGTTCTCAATTCTCCCACCGTTCCGTCCGATATGTCACGCACGGCACGGTACGACGTCATCCTACTTCCTGCTATTGAATAAGCTAGACAGAACAAGCAGCCTTTGTATGAAACTTGGACCACGGCGCGAACTAATCAGGATCCTAACATCTCTTATGCGAAACGCAAATTTAACGCTGCCTCGAGGTTCAGTAAGCGAATGATAGCCAGGGCTAAGCTTGATTTCGGGTGAGAGAAGACCTAGTGCACGACATTCTGGGAATAACCATATTCCAAGAAAGTCACTATTATTTTTAAAATTTTGTCGCTGAATATCAGATTATAGCAATAAAATAACAGAAGTTGGTAGTAGGTTCTAAAGATAACGGTTCGATATTATATGGCCCTGTTAGAACAGGCTCGTCCTGGCAAATTCGTTATATATAGACACAATAACTTGAACAACTTGCGATGATGATAGTTTGTGGCCGAAAATTCGTTTTTTGTTGGTTCTTTGTTAAATTTTATATGCGATTGATACGTCGGCGGAGCGATTTGCATTTACCTAATCATTATTTTCTCTTTTCAGTGCTAAATGCTATGGCTTAAAAGTCTTGCACGATGGAAAATGCTAGCAACTTACAAATAATTTTATCAGATGCCAATCATAACATGAATTTGTAGTCACATATTTTGAAACAAAAATGTAGTTATTTAAAAAGTCACAGTTGTTTTGCAAAGTCAGTAAAGACTGTATACCTACTGTTAAAAACCGGCGTGAAGTTAGCAGCCAAAAGTTAGCGGCCAATATAATCCGACCAAATTAAGAAGAATCCAAAAAATTGCTTTATTTACCTTATTTACAGAGGAAAATTAATTTAAATATAAGGAAATTATAAAAACAATTGAAAAAAGTCCTAACAGGCGTTAAAATATATTAAATAGACCTGAATTCAGAATTAACAAAAACCCAAAGTCTTTTGTAATTTAATCGGTTTCAAGAGTTCAAATCTAAAAAAAAAACTAATTACAAAAGACTACATAGTACCTTCATAGTGAATTGAGATTTGATGATCCCATTAAAGTTTCAGAGCCATAAATCGAACAAAAACAAACGTAATGCAATAATCATACGTTTTCGCTTCTTAAGAAAGAGTATAAGATATCAAAAATGTGATGGTGTCACTCTGAAAATGTATTTATTTTAAAGATGTATATGTATACTAAGTAAATAATATCATTCTATGTACTTACCGAGGGGACACATAGGTTTATTAGCCACCGGCGACAATAATATCGACAACAATCTTAACTTTGATTTTGATGGTAGATTAACCTCTCAAGACATGTCCTTGTCAATCCAGCTATGTATTCAGATTATAGATACATAAGTTATCTAAGTAAATAACAGCATTCTATGAACTTAGCGAGGGGATATCATAGGTTTGTGAGCCAGCAACAAATAATATATCCACAAAAAAAAACACTTTGACTTTGATGGTAGATTAACATTTCAAGACTGGTCCTTGTCACTCCAGCTTTGTATTTAGATTATAGATACATAAGTTTACTAAGTAAATAACAGCAGTCTATGAACTTAGCAAGGGGACATCATAGGTTTAAGAGATGGCAGCTAAAAAAATATCCTCAAAAAAATTCCCTTTGATATTAATGGTAGATTAACCTCTCAGGACTTATCCTTGTCACTTCAGCTATGTACTTAGATTATAGGTACATAAGTTACCTAAGTAAATAACAGCATTCTATGAACTTAGCGAGGGGATATGATAGGTTTGTGAGCTGTCATCTAAAAATATATCGGAAAAATCTCTTTTTTAATTTTGATGGTAGATTAACCTCTCAGGACTTGTCCTTGTCACTCCAGCTATGTATTTAGATTATAGATACATAAGTCTTCTAAGTAAATAACAGCATTCTATGAACTTAGGCAAAGGGATATGAATGGTTTGTGAGCTGTCATCTAAAAATATATCGAAAAAATCTCTACATTAATTTTGATGGTAGATTAACCTCTTTAGACTTGTCCTTGTCACTCCAAGTATGTATTTATATTACAGATACATAAGTTATCTAAGTAAATAACAGCATTCTATGTACTTAGCGAGGGGATATCATAGGTTTGTGAGCTGTCAGATGAAAATATATCGAAAAAAAAACCCTTTGATTTTGATGGTAGATTAACCTCCCAAAATTTGTCCTTGTCACACCAGCTATGTATTTATATTATAGATACATAAGTTATCTAAGTAAATAACAGCATTCTATGAACTTAGTGAGGGGATATCATAGGTTTGTGAGCTGTCAGCTAAAAATATATCAAAAAAAAAAACCCTTTGACTTTGATGGTAGATTAACCTCACAAAACTTGTCCTTGTCACACCAGCTATGTATTTATATTATAGATATATAAGTTATCTAAGTAAATAACAGCATTCTATGAACTTAGCGAGGGGAAATGAAAGGTTTGTGAGCTGTCATCTAAAAATATATCGAAAAAATCTCTACATTAATTTTGATGGTAGATTAACCTCTTTAGACTTGTCCTTGTCACTCCAAGTACGTATTTATATTATAGATACATAAGTTATCTAAGTAAATAACAGCATTCTATGTACTTAGCGAGGGGATATCATAGGTTTGTGAGCTGTCAGATGAAAATATATCGAAAAAGAAATCCCTTTGAATTTGATGGTAGATTAACCTCCCAAAATTTGTCCTTGTCACACCAGCTATGTATTTATATTATAGATACATAAGTTATCTAAGTAAATAACAGCATTCTATGAACTTAGTGAGGGGATATCATAGGTTTGTGAGCTGTCAGCTAAAAATATATCAAAAAAAAAAACCCTTTGACTTTGATGGTAGATTAACCTCCCAAAACTTGTCCTTGTCACACCAGCTATATATTTAGATTAAAGATACATAAGTATTCTAAGTAAATAACAGCATTCTATGAACTTAGCTTGGGGATATCCAAGGTTTGTGAGCTAGCAGCTAAAAATATATCGAAAAAAACTCTACATTAATTTTGATGGTAGATTAACCTCTTTAGACTTGTCCTTGTCACTTTAAGTACGTATTTATATTATAGATACATTAGTAATCTAAGTAATTAACAGCATTCAATGAACTTAGCGAGGGGATATCATAGGTTTGTGAGCTGTCAGCTAAAAATATATCGAAAAAAAAAACCCTTTGACTTTGATGGTAGATTAACATTTCAAGACTGGTCCTTGTCACTCCAGCTTTATATTTATATTATAGATACATAAGTCTTCTAAGTAAATAACAGCATTCTATGTACTTAGCGAGGGGATATCATAGGTTTATGAGCTGTCAGATGAAAATATATCGAAAAAAAAATCCCTTTGATTTTGATGGTAGATTAACATTTCAAGACTGGTCCTTGTCACTCCAGCTTTATATTTATATTATAGATACATAAGTCTTCTAAGTAAATAACAGCATTCTATGAACTTAGCGAGGGGATATCATAGGTTTGTGAGCTGTCAGCTAAAAATATATCGAAAAAAAAACCCTATGATTTTGATGGCAGATTAACATTTCAAGACTGGTCCTTGTCACTCCAGCTTTGTATTTAGATTATAGATACAATAGTTTACTAAGTAAATAAAAGCAGTCTATGAATTTAGCAAGGGGACATCATAGGTTTAAAACCTGGCAGCTAAAAATATATGCACGAAAAAATTCCCTTTGACATTAATGGTAGATTAACCTCCCAAAACTTATCCTTGTCACTTCAGCTATGTACTAAGATTATATATACATAAGTTATCTAAGTAAATACCAGCATTCTATGAACTTAGCGAGGGGATATCATAGGTTTGTGAGCTGTCATCTAAAAATATATCGGAAAAAAAAACCCTATGACTTTGATGGCAGATTAACATTTCAAGACTGGTCCTTGTCACTCCAGCTATGTATTTAGATTATAGATACATAAGTCTTCTAAGTAAATAACAGCATTCTATGAACTTAGCAAGGGGATATGAAAGGTTTGTGAGCTGTCATCTAAAAATATATCGAAAAAATCTCTACATTAATTTTAATGGTAGATTAACCTCTTTAGACTTGTCCTTGTCACTCCAAGTACGTATTTATATTATAGATACATAAGTTATCTAAGTAAATAACAGCATTTTATGAACTTAGCGAGGGGATATCAAAGGTTTGTGAGCTAGCAGCTAAAAATATATCGAAAAAATCTCTACATTAATTTTGATGGTAGATTAACCTCTTTAGACTTGTCCTTGTCACTCCAAGTACGTATTTATATTATGAATACATAATTTATCTAAGTAAATAACAGCATTCTATGTACTTAGCGAGGGGATATCATAGGTTTGTGAGCTGTCAGATGAAAATATATCAAAAAAAAAAAACCCTTTGACTTTGATGGTAGATTAACCTCCCAAAACTTGTCCTTGTCACTCCAGCTTTATATTTAGATTATAGATACATAAGTTTTCTAAGTAAATAACAGCAGTCTATGAACTTAGCAAGGGGACATCATAGGTTTAAAACCTGGCAGCTAAAAATATATCCTCGAAAAAATTCCCTTTGATATTAATGGTAGATTAACCTCCCAAAACTTATCCTTGTCACTTCAACTATGTACTAAGATTATAGATACATAAGTTATCTAAGTAAATACCAGCATTCTATGAACTTAGCGAGGGGATATCATAGGTTTGTGAGCTGTCAGCTAAAAATATATCGAAAAAAAAAAACCCTACGATTTTGATGGCAGATTAACATTTCAAGACTGGTCCTTGTCACTCTAGCTATGTATTTAGATTATAGATACATAGGTCTTCTAAGTAAATAACAGCATTCTATGAACTTAGCGAGGGGATATGAAAGGTTTGTCAGCTGTCATCTAAAAATATATCGAAAAAATCTCTACATTAATTTTGATGGTAGATTAACCTCTTTAGACTTGTCCTTGTCACTCCAAGTACGTATTTATATTATAGATACATTAGTTATCTAAGTAATTAACAGCATTCAATGAACTTAGCGAGGGGATATCATAGGTTTGTGAGCTGTCAGCTAAAAATATATCGAAAAAAAAAACCCTTTGACTTTGATGGTAGATTAACATTTCAAGACTGGTCCTTGTCACTCCAGCTTTATATTTATATTATAGATACATAAGTCTTCTAAGTAAATAACAGCATTCTATGAACTTAGCGAGGGGATATCATAGGTTTGTGAGCTGTCAGCTAAAAATATATCGAAAAAAAAACCCTATGATTTTGATGGCAGATTAACATTTCAAGACTGGTCCTTGTCACTCCAGCTTTGTATTTAGATTATAGATACAATAGTTTACTAAGTAAATAAAAGCAGTCTATGAATTTAGCAAGGGGACATCATAGGTTTAAAACCTGGCAGCTAAAAATATATCCACGAAAAAATTCCCTTTGACATTAATGGTAGATTAACCTCCCAAAACTTATCCTTGTCACTTCAGCTATGTACTAAGATTATATATACATAAGTTATCTAAGTAAATAACAGCATTCTATGAACTTAGCGAGGGGATATGAAAGGTTTGTGAGCTGTCATCTAAAAATATATCGGAAAAAAAAACCCTATGACTTTGATGGCAGATTAACATTTCAAGACTGGTCCTTGTCACTCCAGCTATGTATTTAGATTATAGATACATAAGTCTTCTAAGTAAATAACAGCATTCTATGAACTTAGTAAGGGGATATGAAAGGTTTGTGAGCTGTCATCTAAAAATATATCGAAAAAATCTCTACATTAATTTTGATGGTAGATTAACCTCTTTAGACTTGTCCTTGTCACTCCAAGTACGTATTTATATTATAGATACATAAGTTATCTAAGTAAATAACAGCATTCTATGTACTTAGCGAGGGGATATCATAGGTTTGTGAGCTGTCAGATGAAAATATATCGAAAAAGAAATCCCTTTGAATTTGATGGTAGATTAACCTCCCAAAATTTGTCCTTGTCACACCAGCTATGTATTTATATTATAGATACATAAGTTATCTAAGTAAATAACAGCATTCTATGAACTTAGTGAGGGGATATCATAGGTTTGTGAGCTGTCAGCTAAAAATATATCAAAAAAAAAAACCCTTTGACTTTGATGGTAGATTAACCTCCCAAAACTTGTCCTTGTCACACCAGCTATATATTTAGATTAAAGATACATAAGTATTCTAAGTAAATAACAGCATTCTATGAACTTAGCTTGGGGATATCCAAGGTTTGTGAGCTAGCAGCTAAAAATATATCGAAAAAAACTCTACATTAATTTTGATGGTAGATTAACCTCTTTAGACTTGTCCTTGTCACTTTAAGTACGTATTTATATTATAGATACATTAGTAATCTAAGTAATTAACAGCATTCAATGAACTTAGCGAGGGAATATCAAAGGTTTGTGAGCTAGCAGCTAAAAATATATCGAAAAAATCTCTACATTATTTTTGATGGTAGATTAACCTCTTTAGACTTGTCCTTGTCACTCCAAGTACGTATTTATATTATAGCTACATAAGTTATCTAAGTAAATAACAGCATTTTATGAACTTAGCGAGGGGATATCATAGGTTTGTGAGCTGTCAGCTAAAAATATATCGAAAAAAAAAACCCTACGAATTTGATGGCAGATTAACATTTCAAGACTGGTCCTTGTCACTCTAACTATGTATTTAGATTATAGATACATAGGTCTTCTAAGTAAATAACAGCATTTTATGAACTTAGCGAGGGGATATGAAAGGTTTGTGAGCTGTCATCTACAAATATATCGGAAAAAAAAACCCTATGACTTTGATGGCAGATTAACATTTCAAGACTGGTCCTTGTCACTCCAGCTATGTATTTAGATTATAGATACATAAGTCTTCTAAGTAAATAACAGCATTCTATGAACTTAGCAAGGGGATATGAAAGGTTTGTGAGCTGTCATCTAAAAATATATCGAAAAAATCTCTACATTAATTTTAATGGTAGATTAACCTCTTTAGACTTGTCTTTGTCACTTCAGCTATGTACTTAGATTATAGGTACATAAGTTATCTAAGTAAATAACAGCATTTTATGAACATAGCGAGGGGATATCAAAGGTTTGTGAGCTAGCAGCTAAAAATATATCGAAAAAAAAAACCCTACGAATTTGATGGCAGATTAACATTTCAAGACTGGTCCTTGTCACTCTAACTATGTATTTAGATTATAGATACATAGGTCTTCTAAGTAAATAACAGCATTTTATGAACTTAGCGAGGGGATATCAAAGGTTTGTGAGCTGTCATCTAAAAATATATCGAAAAAATCTCTACATAAATTTTGATGGTAGATTAACCTCTTTAGACTTGTCCTTGTCACTCCAAGTACGTATTTATATTATAGCTACATAAGTTATCTAAGTAAATAACAGCATTTTATGAACTTAGCGAGGGGATATCAAAGGTTTGTGAGCTAGCAGCTAAAAATATATCGAAAAAATCTCTACATTAATTTTGATGGTAGATTAACCTCGCAAAACTTGTCCTTGTCACTCCAGCTTTGTATTTAGATTATAGATACATAAGTTAACTAAGTAAATAACAGCAGTCTATGAACTTAGCAAGGGGACATCATAGGTTTAAAACCTGGCAGCTAAAAATATATCGGAAAAAAAAACCCTATGACTTTGATGGCAGATTAACATTTCAAGACTGGTCCTTGTCACTCCAGCTTTGTATTTAGATTATAGATACAATAGTTAACTAAGTAAATAAAAGCAGTCTATGAACTTAGCAAGGGGATATGAAAGGTTTGTGAGCTGACATCTAAAAATATATCGAAAAAATCTCTACATTAATTTTAATGGTAGAATAACCTCTTTAGACTTGTCCTTGTCACTCCAAGTACGTATTTATATTATAGATACATAAGTTATCTAAGTAAATAACAGCATTTTATGAACTTAGCGAGGGGATATCAAAGGTTTGTGAGCTAGCAGCTAAAAATATATCGAAAAAATCTCTACATTAATTTTGATGGTAGATTAACCTCTTTAGACTTGTCCTTGTCACTCCAAGTACGTATTTATATTATAGATACATTAGTTACCTAAGTAATTAACAGCATTCAATGAACTTAGCGAGGGGATATCATAGGTTTGTGAGCTGTCAGCTAAAAATATATCGAAAAAAAAAACCCTTTGACTTTGATGGTAGATTAACATTTCAAGACTGGTCCTTGTCACTCCAGCTTTATATTTATATTATAGATACATAAGTCTTCTAAGTAAATAACAGCATTCTATGTACTTAGCGAGGGGATATCATAGGTTTGTGAGCTGTCAGCTAAAAATATATCGAAAAAAAAACCCTTTGATTTTGATGGTAGATTAACATTTCAAGACTGGTCCTTGTCACTCCAGCTTTATATTTATATTATAGATACATAAGTTATCTAAGTAAATAACAGCATTCTATGAACTTAGCGAGGGGATATGAATGGTTTGTGAGCTGTCATCTAAAAATATCGAAAAAATCTCTACATTAATTTTGATGGTAGATTAACCTCTTTAGACTTGTCCTTGTCACTCCAAGTACGTATTTATATTATAGATACATAAGTTATCTAAGTAAATAACAGCATTCTATGTACTTAGCGAGGGGATGTCATAGCTTTGTGAGCTGTCAGCTGAAAATATATCGAAAAAAAAATCCCTTTGATTTTGATGGTAGATTAACCTCCCAAAATTTGTCCTTGTCACACCAGCTATGTATTTATATTATAGATACATAAGTTATCTAAGTAAATAACATAATTCTATGTACTTAGCGAGGGGATATCATAGGTTTGTGAGCTGTCAGCTAAAAATATATCGAAAAAAAAACCCTTTGATTTTGATGGTAGATTAACATTTCAACTTAGCGAGGAGATATCATAGGTTTTTTTTAGATGACAGCTCACAAACCAATCATATCCCCTCGCTAAGTACATAGAATGCTGTTATTTACTTAGATAACTTATGTATCTATAATATAAATACGTACTTGGAGTGACAAGGACAAGTCTAAAGAGGTTAATCTACCATCAAAATTAATGTAGAGATTTTTTCGATATATTTTTAGATGACAGCTCACAAACCATTCATATCCCTTTGCCTAAGTTCATAGAATGTTGTTATTTACTCAGAAGACTTATGTATCTATAATCTAAATACGTAGCTGGAGTGACAAGGACAAGTCTTGAGAGGTTAATCTACCATCAAAATTAAAAAAGATATTTTTCCAATATATTTTTAGATGACAGCTCACAAACCTATCATATCCCCTCGCTAAGTTCATAGAAAGCTGTTATTTACTTAGATAACTTATGTATCTATAATATAAATATAAAGCTGGAGTGACAAGGACCAGTCTTGAAATGTTAATCTACCATCAAAATCAAAGGGTTTTTTTTTCGATATATTTTTAGCTGACAGCTCACAAACCTATGATATCCCCTCGCTTAGTACATAGAATTCTGTTATTTACTTAGATAACTTATGTATCTATAATATAAATACATAGCTGGTGTGACAAGGACAAATTTTGGGAGGTTAATCTACCATCAAAATCAAAGGGATTTTTTTTTCGATATATTTTCAGCTGACAGCTCACAAAGCTATGACATCCCCTCGCTAAGTACATAGAATGCTGTTATTTACTTAGATAACTTATGTATCCATAATATAAATACGTACTTGGAGTGACAAGGACAAGTCTAAAGAGGTTAATCTACCATCAAAATTAATGTAGAGATTTTTTCGATATATTTTTAGATGACAGCTCACAAACCTATGATATCCCCTCGCTAAGTACATAGAATGCTGTTATTTACTTAGATAACTTATGTATCTATAATATAAATACGTACTTGGAGTGACAAGGACAAGTCTAAAGAGGTTAATCTACCATCAAAATTAATGTAGAGATTTTTTCGATATATTTTTAGATGACAGCTCACAAACCATTCATATCCCTTTGCCTTAGTTCATAGAATGCTGTTATTTACTTAGAAGACTTATGTATCTATAATCTAAATACATAGCTGGAGTGACAAGGACAAGTCCTGAGAGGTTAATCTACCATCAAAATTAAAAAAGAGATTTTTCCGATATATTTTTAGATGACAGCTCACAAACCTATCATATCCCCTCGCTTAGTTCATAGAATGCTGTTATTTACTTAGATAACTTATGTACCTATAATCTAAGTACATAGCTGAAGTGACAAGGATAAGTCCTGAGAGGTTAATCTACCATTAATATCAAAGGGAATTTTTTTGAGGATATTTTTTTAGCTGCCATCTCTTAAACCTATGATGTCCCCTTGCTAAGTTCATAGACTGCTGTTATTTACTTAGTAAACATATACATCTTTAAAATAAATACATTTTCAGAGTGACACCATCACATTTTTGATATCTTATACTCTTTCTTAAGAAGCGAAAACGTATGATTATTGCATTACGTTTGTTTTTGTTCGATTTATGGCTCTGAAACTTTAATGGGATCATCAAATCTCAATTCACTATGAAGGTACTATGTAGTCTTTTGTAATTAGTATTTTTTTTTTAGATTTGAACTCTTGAAACCGATTAAATTACAAAAGACTTTGGGTTTTTGTTAATTCTGAATTCATGTCTATTTAATATATTTTAACGCCTGTTAGGACTTTTTTCAATTGTTTTTATAATTTCCTTATATTTAAATTAATTTTCCTCTGTAAATAAGGTAAATAAAGCAATTTTTTGGATTCTTCTTAATTTGGTCGGATTATATTGGCCGCTAACTTTTGGCTGCTAACTTCACGCCGGTCTGTTAAAAGATGCATTTTATATAACCTAAATGTACCTATGTTAGAGTTGACATACATACACCGAGCTACAATTTACTGTAGATAGAGACACGTGGCTGTCTTAATCTTCCTGGCTGTATCACGAAGTCGAACGTAAATTACAATTACAATACCTTTATGTAGGCTTTCAGTAGCGGATCCATGAAGGACTGGGCAAAGCCAGCCCCCCAAAAGCACCCAAGCCCCCAAGCCCCTCACTCATCCCCTCCCAAACCGATCCTGGATCTGCCACTTCAGGCTTTAGCTCTCATCCACATGCAGCAGTCTAGACGGAAATATGCTTTTTTTTAAAGCCTTTTGGGTATTTTCCACGTCAATTAAGCCATTCACACAATGCATGCTTTGGTGTTTTACGCACGTGGCAATGAGTTAGTATGATGTCGAAGATGTCTGCCAATAAAATCTCTATCAATAGACTATTAATTTACCTAAAAATAGCTCAATAGTAATTTATCTGGTCACTGTGTTCTTGTTTGAAGCAAGGAATACTAGTTAATATTGTGTTTGAGTCTAACTTACTTATTTTGACACTATTTACCTATCTGGAATTATTTGATAGTGCGTGATAGGATTTTACCTGCTTTTCTGTTATAAAGGTGCTTACGTATTATAAAACCTAATTAGTTTTTATTTTATTGGATAGATATGTCGTTTTCAACGAAGATTGCTTTGGGTGAGTGTAATTTAATTATTTCTTAAATCAAGCAGGCGCTTATGGTGGTAATCTTCTTAATGTTCTCAAGTGCAGTAGAGACCTGAACTGAATAATTTTTTTTTTTATTTTGGCCTCTACTTCTTAATGAAGTTTCCTTATTTCATAATGGAAAAAACTCGCGCATCGACGGTTCCGTAAAAACCTGTAGGTATATAAGTAAATGGTAGTATAGACCTGAATTTATTTACTGACGGTATTTGATATGAATTTCAATATTGTGACGTATTAAAAAAAAACTACTCACTAGATCTCGTTCAAACCAATTTTCGGTGGAAGTTTGCATCGTAATGTCATAAAATTTTTTTGTTTCATCATTCTCTTATTTTAGAAGTTACACACATTTTACCACTTTGGAAGTGTCTCTCGCGCAAACTATTCAGTTTAAAAAATAATGATATTAGAAACCTCAATATCATTTTTGAAGACCTGTCCATAGACACCCCAAACCTATGGGTTTTATTAAAAAAAATGAGTTTATGATCTAAATATGGGGAACCCCCAAAATTTATTGAAAATCTTAATGCGGTTCACAGAATACATCTACTTACCAAGTTTCAACATTATAGTTCCTATAGTTTCGGAAAAAAGTGGCTGTAACATACGGACGGACAGACAGACATGACGAATCTATAAGGGTACCGTTTTTTGCCATTTGGCTACGGAACCCTAAAAACGGAGCTATATTATACTACAACTGAAGAAGAGAAAGAAGGTGGTAAGGTCACAAAACCGAAAACTGGCTCTCAAGAGCAGCAGGAACACAATGGTAGGTAGGTATTTTGGTGGCAGATTTTCAACTTAAGGGGCAAATTTCGAATACGTCGGTAATTTTTGCCAAAATGCCAAAGTCAGACCCCAGGAGGGGAGTCCTACTCGTACTTGGCCATATAATTTTCAAAGTTTTGGCATTTTAAATATTTATTTTTCAGTGTTCACAATCATCCTCATCGTGAGTTGCATGATGTCGGAAGTAAGCGGTATCTGCTACTGTCCAGGAACGTCGCCGGTGTGTGCTACCAACGGAAAAACTTACAGAAACATGTGCACGTAAGTACCTACCGCGAAACCAAACCGTGTTTGCCACTCTTTCACGCAAAAACTACTGTACAGAACAGAATACACAGGGTATTTTAATCCCGGGGAAGCAAGAGGTCCCTTGGGAACGTTGGTGAAACCACGGGACGGAAACTAGCTAGAATTCCTAATAGAATTATTATATTACTTCAATATTATTAGCTTATGTTTTGAGGGACGCGGTGTGAAAAGAAGTTTCTTCTGACCCATAAGTAGATATAATTTTATATAAAAGAAACATAGATATATTTACAATACTTACTTCCCAGCTAACTTAACAAAGTAAGTAGTTTTATTTCATAGGATATCCAACAGCTACATTTAAATATACATGCTTAATAAATAAATATTTAAACATTTTCTTTAACAGGTGGAGATTTCAAGATGGCATATTTTCGTAACCTATGTTGGGTTAGTTATGCTGAACAACTTTTACTATGGGACCTACACTGACTACTGAAAATCATATGTTCGAACAAGGTTAACATTTACAATGGAAAGTTGTTTCTTTATTTGAGAATTCTCTATTGGTCCGATGGTAAAAGTTGTTCAGCATGACTAACCCAATATAGGTTTCGAAAATATGCCATCTCGAAATCTCCACCTGTTGCCATGATAAGTTGCCAATGAAAATTATTTCTAAGGATAATAATCAGAAAGTCGTGAATAACTTTTGTCTTTCCTTTGGAGTGCAAAGCTACCAAGCCAACCTACCTAACTCTATTTTTCCTTTTCAGACTGAAATGTTTGGCAGCCACATTCTGGCACGATGGGCAGTGCTAGAAGAAATGACAAAGCCATGAAAATCTTTAGGTATTTGCATACGTAATACGGATGTTCATGTCTTTGTCATTGTAAATATAGCAATTACGGAATAAGGAACCGTTTTATAATGGAGACTAAGGTGCAATCTTGGATAGCGAAGAGTGTCTCTATGGTCACACAATCTGAGATTTTTACCTCTAAGCTTATTGTAATGTCTTTATCACAGATAACTATTACAAATGATCTTTAAAATTTACGACTTTCCCGTAACAATAACATTGTATAATGTAACTAATAAAATAATGTATGTTACGAAATAGTCACAAATAAAATTAATAGTTATATCTATTTTGTTATTATTTCATATATTATGTATTAAAAACTAGCAGTGTACGTACCAAAACAATACTACAATAATTTCTACTACAGTTGCAAAGTGACTAATACCAAAATTAAATCAAATTCCAACATTACATTACAACAATATGAAATACAACATTTTTTGGTAATAAAATAAAATATTATTTATTAATTTTGTTTTATTCAACTTCTTTTATCATCATCATCATCATCATCAGCCTATAATGTCCCACTGCTGAGCACAGGCCTCCTTTCTAATGGATAATGCGTCGGACTTCGGATCCGAATATTGCAGGTTCGAGTCCTGTCACGGTCGGATTTATCAGTAAAAAGTACAATAATTAAGTGCCAACTAATAGGGATGATTCCTAGGAAAAAAAACTATTTAAGTACTCCCCGTCAGTTAGATTATCAAAAAATATTGGACACGTATGTATCTTTGCTTTACCAAGTCATTAAAACATTATAAAAATAAAGCGAGTCAAAGTTCGGTAGTGAGGGCTCGAAGTGTACTCTAACGTGACGTCACGCGGAATTTCAATACACGATATCTTCGTATTTTTTTGTTTAATTGCCAAAAGAGAAAAATAAGTGTATAAATAAGTATATTTTACATTATCTTATAACAGGTGGAGATTCCGAGATGGCATTATTTTCGAAAAAAATCTAGTCCGTAAATAGATTTTTTTAGTCATCTGGCCCATAAATTGGCATCCATAAAACAAAAATCAGTAGGATTATACGGTAGGTATTATTGTAATTATGTGTATTTTTTTTATTCATTTTTCTACTGCGTGAGCATACCCTAGAGAGGAATTGAATTACTAATCCAAGCAAAAAAGGATGTTTATTTCCTCTTTGCTACCATTTCAGAAATAGCAGGCCTACTTTCCAGGACCGTGTGGCCTAATGGATAAGGCGTCGGACTTCGGATCCGAAGATTGCAGGTTCGAGTCCTGTCACGGTCGGGACCATGTTTTTTACACAGATGAAAATAAGTTATAATTACTCGCATTATTGATTGAATGTGTCAACTGTTTGAAGGTTTTCTGAATTTTAGCGAGAAAAAGTGGAAGTTTTAAACAAGTGGAAGAGGCCATAGAATTTTGGAATCATTTTAGGCTGACCGTATACTTGCTTCGTAGGTACCTTTTTAAAGAAAATTAATGATATCTCATTGGTAGAGACGTCGATACCATAACAATCGTAGTGAGTTCGAATTGTACAATGAGCTTTCGATGAAGAAAACATGGCGAGAAACCCTCGTAGTAGGTAGTACTACTACTACCGTAGTAGGGGGGTACTTTGTAGAACCCGCTTGAATGGCTGCCGATAACTGTCATGCTGAATAATGCTGATACACGAAATTCGGGAGACATTTTACATAAAACGTTCCACGTAAACAAAAAAGCAATCAACCTTCAGCTTTATTATAAGGTAAGGCAACCAAATAAGTAGGTATTTAGGTACGCACGGCTACAGATACAACTAACAGATAAGCTGACCTCTCATTGTTCGGAAATCCTATACAATGTGAGTTCAGCTTATACTGGAAATGTATAGCTTGATGTGTAGTCGTGTGTACCATCTGATGATGTATGCTAAAAATTAACTATGATGCCGTAAATTATTATGTAGGTATGTTTATTAGCTATTATTTATTTAAGGTTACACACACTTCATGAATTCGGACGTTTCAATAATTTTTGAATTCATATAATCAGTGAGTGAGAGCATACTTTTCTAGAAACAAACCCGTTTCAAAGAATTATGGCGAATTTGTACAAAAAAAAAGATTTTGAGAGATGTTGAAATGACGTTACAACTGATTTTTGGTGTCTAAGGAATAACTTGAGGTATTTAAAATATTTTAGAACCCCGAGAAAAGCGAAATTCTATGGCGGCATGGCATAGAATGGTCGAATCGCGACTATTCGCGACCAAAACCGTTATGTATATGCGGGGCTTATAAAATATTTCATGTAAGTACCTATATAATCATGTTGCTGGCAAAGATTTTCATAGGGCATCGTGCCTCTAACCAGATGGATAATCCGCCTTACTAAAGCATGACATTAAATGTCACTCCGCTTGAGGGGCTCCCTGAGCAAATCGCTCTCAGTTCGTACTGCGCACGGCTGTCAAATACTGTCAATTCTGGCTTGTTTATTTCATGTTCCCATAGAGGCGACTGTCCTTCTGGACGTTTTAAATTCTTTGGTTGCTGGTAGCTGGACATTGGAAGTGATTCAAAACCCCCTAAAATGTTATTTTTTTTTGTACAAATCAATGTATGGATCTCGCCATGATTCTTGCAATGACGAAAGAGTTCCTTATCTATCGTAAGAAATAAGAAATTCTGATCAACTGATTATGTTTATTAAGAAACTGTGATTGATATTCTAATTGAAATAGATGATTCAGATAATCAATGAGTATAAAATGATGAACATTTATATTCAGATATCATTCGTAAGATATTATTCAAAGTATTTACTTTATCATAACAAAAGTACATAGTCGAAATGTCTCAAAAAACCACAATTGCATTCTGCGCTCAGCTCCTGCTCGTAAAGGTATGTATAAAATCTATGAAATAAACAAATTTATTATCAACCCTAATAAAACTGAAGATACTGGTATTTCCGTTGCAATACACGGGACATGACTCACGCGGTACAGCCATGGTATTCTGAATTCTGGAATTCTGTTTTTTGACAGCAAACTGCGTGAACGAATGACGCAATTACCTATATATGTAGGTACTAATACGTTAGTATATAATTTCCTTGAAATGACGTCATTCGTTCACGCGGTTTGTTGTCACTAAAATAACAGAATTGCACTGCAGCTCTTCTCCCCTCCCTCATCTTTGTGCTCTGGCAACCTTACTCACGCGCAGGAACACAACCTTCAGCTGGCCGCAGTATTCTTTAAGTTGGAGGTACCTCTCCAGACGAGCTGCTCTTTGACCGAAAAAGCGCTATGCTCTACCACTCATACCAATTATGTATATTTTCATCATGTTTCAGATTGTCTTCTCACAATACATTGGGCCTGGCGAACTTACAAATATGGCATTACCAGAAGGTACCATTTATAGCGGGGGCAGTTTACCTGCTGCCATTGCAACTAATCTGGCTGCTCTACCCAATGGCGTTATGCCAGAAAGAGTGACAAATTGCGGCTCCTTCAAAGTTCAAAGTTCATCCCCTATTGCCCCTTCTGGTATCTCGGTATTCGCTGAAAATTTGCTTATAGATGGAACATTAGCTGTTACGGGTAGTCTTCCGTTCTTAGGTTCAGTGACTGTTGATGGTTCTTTGCCAGCTGGGGGGCAAGGTGCGGTGTCTTATAACTGTGGAAACGGCAATGTTGGGATTGTAAACGAGGGTCTCCCAGAACCTATCCCAGTTGATCCTACTAATGGACCTGGTGTGAATAAAATGGGGGGTCTGCCTTCTAATACCAGGTTCGGTTTAGGCAAAATGGGACCAATGTAATAATGTTCTTTAAGCTATTTATTGATAGTTAAATTATTGTTATTTATAAGTACAGCCGTTAATAAAATTGCGTAAGAATGAAAACACAGTATACTTTTGAATTTATTTATTAAAAATGGACCTTATTATTACAAATATTGAATAATAATTTCACAATCACGATATGTGATATAGTAATAATCTCATAAGATAACGTTCATAAAAATATGTGTAACGATCACAGTACCAATTACATTATGGAATGTTTGAGACATCACGTACGTACCTACATACTAGAGAGAGTTACATAAGGCTCATTATATGACGAGTTAAAATAAAAGAGAGAAGTAATCACAGATAGTGTTGTGTTCAATTGTAGCAGTACCCTTCGTTTTGGTAGCACCACTCTGGTTGAAGAGACTCTGCCTGAACACCCATATTGATTAGACGCTCTCTGTAAAAATAACAAGTATTGATATCGATGTTATTTGGCTGACTCAAACATTGATGGCTTTAGAATAAGGTTGCCTTACTAGGTTTATGAACAAAAATTCATCAATTCCTAATAGAAATACAGGGTGGAAATTTAAGGCGGGGCAGTGAGGGAAGCTACCTTAAGGGTTGAAACCATGCGAATATGGTTTTAGGAGGCTATACTTTACCTTATCCCTGTTTCCAACAAGGAACAAAAAGATCTATAGGGCTAAGTTTAATTAGGGTACTAGAACACATCGAAATAACTTTTCCCATACATTTTGTTGGGAAAATGAATGTGAAATTCTGTAAATGTCATGTTCGTGTGGCTTTAACTCTTAAGGAGTTTGTCCTTACTGAACCGTCAAAAATTTCCATCCTGTATAAAGTAGGTAGTCACAATCATGACGGCAGAAGCTTATTGCTTATAAACACAAATTTATTGATTTTGTATTGCAATAGTAATTATTTTGTATAAACTGTAAATTATTCTAACTGAAGGATTCGGAGTTGCAATTAAATATGAGGGTGATGATAATTGTCTTAAAATGATGTTTCTACTGAGCTCATCCTCATATCCTCGAGGCTACGAAACGGACAAATTCAGTCGTACCACTAGGACCATCAAGATGTAGAGCGAAATTAGATTACGGTTTCCTAGTAACGCTTCACCTCTGCAATAGAGCATCCTGTAAAATTTCACTCGCTCATTTTGCTCCAGCGTGGCCGTGTCCTCGTGATTACAGGGGGTACAGTACAGGTACAGGTACAGGTACAGTAAGGCGACTAAACGGGGACCTTAGGGGTCGTGGGCAATCGGTGCGGGGGCCCTGAACGCCTAAAAGCGGTCCCGAGGAGGACGATGGGTCGTTTTGGTCACTCATCGTGCGATATCGAGCGAGATCGGTGCTGCGGGGAGGTTTCACACTTCCCCCGGGACGGGCTATCACAGCGCCGCTGGAGTGGTGTGCAGGTACGCGATCTGCACGAGAACCCGCCCCCCTCTGTAGAGCAGGTGGCGACCGTGGGGTTATAGTCGGTAAAAGTCCGGCATAACCTGGCCGCTCCCCCCAAAGTTGGGTATCTTAACTGGATTTCCCCACGCTAATAAAAAGAAATGGTACAGGTAGAGTAGAGTAGTAGAGTGGTAAACGTACCTGACATTGAGCATCCTGTACTCGGCGTCTCGCCAGGTGGCGGGCGGGTCGGCCCACAGCCGCTCGGCCAGCGCGGCGGCGCGCGGCCACAGCCGCCCCTCCAGCGTCGCCGAGTCCGACTGCTCCGACCACAGCGCCGCCTCCCCGCCTGTACCACCACACAACACACACATATCATCACCTGCACACTGGCGGCCAACCACCCTCACTTCAACGGGCCAGCCTATTGCACCGCAGGTCGTGGGTTCGATACCGACACAGGGCAAGCATTTATGTGTATGAATGAACATGTCGGCATGTCCTGAGTCTGGATGTAATTATGTATGTGGGATGAGTTTCCGAATGCAGTTAATGGAGTGAAAGAGATGATAGGAATGTGTGAGTGAGAGAGTTGTGTGAAAGAGACATGATGGCGGAGAGTAAGATTTGAAAATAACGTGCATAAAATTATTGTTAGTTAGATTGATATTTTAAATAAAAGAAGTTTGATTTAGTCCAATCGAGCTATTTATTTCGTTATCCCACATGTATATTAAGTATGTATTTACTAGTAGTAGTATATCTAATTTCCATAGTACAAGCTCTGCTTAGTTTGGGATCAGATGACCGTGTAAAAAAAAACAATATAGAACAATCTTCTTTGACTTCAGAAGAAAAAACGACAGAAGACAAAACAAGGTAATAATTTCATTGTTTTAAGAGGTGACATTTGTGACACTGATAGCGTTAGCCCTCAAAAAAGACTTGAGGAGGATGATAAAGTTGAAGTTAAGTAAGACATGAGCCTTCCTAGAGAAGGCTCTCGGATGGCGCTCATTATGGCCTAAATTAAATAAAATAACAAATATGTAGGTCCAATTGTAGCTTATCATCTAAAGTTAGTGTGGTTATTTCAACAAAATCCTATTTACCTTTATAATAACAATGTTTATGTCAAAATGTAATAAAGTGGCCAAAAGAGGAACCAACGACGATAGTTAGAAATGTCAATCTTCCTGCCATTCGTCATTGTCGTCGTCTCTTCAAATTACAACATATACCAGCGCCTCTCTCCGGGCCAGATAATTTTGTGGGACTATAGAATGGGTTGACTAAATCTGATACTTTTGTTTTTTTTTTCTAGTTGAGCAATAAATTAACTAAACAGTTTACCAGTCAGCGGCTACTCAATGAGTGTTCATATCGTCAGAAAAATAAATCATATCTATTCACTATTTAAAAAAAGAAGTGTAGTATCATCGGCAAACAATCGAACCGTGCATTAGACTATTAGAATCTGACTATTCACAAGTGCCTGTGAAGGCCTATTTGAATGCATAAATTATTGCATTTCAATCCTATCTCATGTTTTTTTACAAGGTACATTTTTAAAGTAAATATGAAAAAGATAAGGTCCAAGGATCGAGCCTTCTGGGACGCCCATTGTTAGAGAGGAAACTTTACCATTAACATGGGCTGGTTGAGGGTTCTCTGAATTCTATCACTCAAATATGAATTCAAAAATCTGAGTGAAATCTCTCTAATACCATGAAATAATTCATGAAGTACACAATCAAACGCCTTAGAGAAGTCACAAAAGACACCGACATATCCCCTGACTAACATGATATTTTGCGCGTGTCATTCTACGGCAAAGATTTACGCAATACGAATACATTTCAAACAGAAAAAAACTATTATATAGAACAACTTACCCAAAATTTGGTCTTTATATTGTCGCGCTATTGCAGCCGGACTGTTGTCGTAGACCTTCTGCCATCCGATGTACGGAGAACACCAATTATTACCTGAACAAACGTGAATCCTTTTAAATTTGTAATAACCAACATAATAGGATAAAAATAACAGTTAATTAAGTAAGTGATCGCCAAGGGAAAAAAAATATATATTGAGTTTTTACTATACATTGGATCATGTAAAAATGGGAATTTTAAAATTGATTGAAGAACTTACCGGCTCCAACCCAAGCTCCATAACCGCAGTCGAAGTAAAGAGCGTCGTAGTTGGACATTATCAGTTTGTATCCTTTCTCGAGGAGACCTTCAATCTGAGGGTCAGTGCCTGTTGTCCACACCTGTTTTTTTTTTACAGGAAAATTATGTGTCTTATATCCTTCTTAGCCATGCAGCTGACGATGATAATAGTACTAGTTTCGCTCTGCAGCATCATCCAAATTTGTTTAGCTAGATTTTTGTAAAGGTTTCTAGCAAATAGCATTGTTTTTCTTTACGTATATTTTACGTGAAAGCGTAACATAAAACACACTTTCAAATTTAATAATGGATGAACTTCTCAACGTTCAATACTCAGAATGCACGTGGAATATTCAATCATACATATATTAAATAATCTAGATTAGTTTTGCTTATTTAGATGACATTATAGTAGTAAGCGACAACTAGAGATGATAGATAGGAATTTCTGGGTTATAAAGTATTATAAAAGAAAGTCACTTTTTCTGTTTGTATGTACACAACGGATTTTGTTTTTTTTTTTTTTATTATGTATAGGCCTGTGTTTGACCACAATCTCACCATGGTAAGTGATGATGTGGCCGAAGGTGGTAAGCACACAAAGCCTAGAAGGAACTGGCTCTCAAGTGCAGCTGTCGGAACACACCGATAGGTGCTTGGCGACAGATTTTCAACTTGAGGGTGGTAGCCAGCCAGACGGGTACTACATAGTACCCTACCACCGTGCTATGGTTTCCTCACGATGTTTTCCTTCACCGAAAGCTCAAGCTCATTGTAGGATTCGAACCCGGGACCTTCGTCTCGGTATCCGACGTCACTACCACTGAGCTATCATCGCCTTTGATGCAGCTTTTACTAATATTTATAGAATTTCCTCCGGAAGGTTTTTATCTGCTTAATACACTAGGTGTCCCCCGTGTTCCCGGTATGAAAAACAAACAAACTTTACTTCTTTATAATCATTATATAGATGACCCAAGTCAAAGCCTGGACAGAGCTAATATACATCTAATTTCATAATCAATTTCTGTCGTTATTTTGTTAATTGTAGCTTTCAGTAGTTATTTGTCTGTCTGAGAAATTATCTAATCTAAGCTCACTGTGCTCCAAAACCTACATTACTCACCTGAATGATGTAGTCATCTTTGTTCAAGAAGTTTTCAATGTGGGTGTACTCAGTCAATGTACTAGTCCACATTATTAGAGGCAACCTCTTTCCAAATGCCTGTAAAAGTTAAATATAAAATATTTCATATGCAATCAGTTATGTTATTTTTTTTTATTTAGCTAGTACATTCGCGGAATGAATAGGTTCGTCAGTCACCTTAGAGTTGGTTTTCGCTTGCACCAGATTGCAAGAATCAATGTTGTTATATGTACCAACATATTACCAGTGAGGTTCCTAACAGGAAGAAACAGTGTTGCTAACATTATGTGGTCGTGATACGTTGAATGAATCAAGTTGAAAACTGACGAACCTTTTCATTTCGCCACTGTACATAGCTCAGTAGCGAACCAATTCTCAATTGCACAACCCGAACACACCATTAGGAGGTAGCTAATAAATTCCAACTTGTCATTAAATCGAGCCGTTTATTTTCACAAAAGTAAAGGTATATGAAATATATTATTTCATAATGACACTTAAATCTTATAATATTAAGCTTATTGACCCAAGAACACTGAACATTGGCAAATATTAATATTAACTACTTTTCAATCTAACTGCTGTGTCTAATATCGCATCTCCCCTTCATGAACTATATTTGAAGTCATCAGAAAAACACTGATCTCAATTATTTATAGTCGGTGTAATATAAACGCTTCTTCCCTTTAACCCTTCCATCGGTCATAGCAGCATTCACTCCCTTCTTACTTATACTATTTTTCACATCATCTATTTATAGGTTTCCCTTCCCGTATTTCCATATCCATCCACATTCATAGTCAGAATTATCTTTAAAGTATAGATATGTTCACTATCTACATTACCTTATAAGCCCTATCCTGTGCCTTCGTCTGGAAGTAGTTCCAGAGCTTGAGGTAGCTGGCCTTGTCCAGGTCCCAGCGGTTCTGGATCATGAAGTGCTGTATCTGCTCGGAGGAGTTCCAGCATCTCTCGCTCACTTCGTCGCCGCCCATGTGGAACATGTCCGCGTCGAAAACCTCTATACAAAACAACATTCTTTTACGCATGTATTATAAAATAGGAATCAAAACTTGTCTTTAGTTTAAGGCGGTAGAACAGTGGTAGTGGCGGGTCCGAATCCTACTTATCCTTTGGAAAAAATCGTGAGGAAATCAAAGCACGATTGTAGGGTACTTTGTAGTACCCATCTGGCTCAAAATTGAAAATCTGTCACCAAGCATCGGTATGTTCCGATGGCTGCACTTGAGAGTCAGTTCCTTACCACGAAAATTCAAAATCATTTATTCAAATAGACCTTCGCAGGCACTTATGAAAAGTCTGACTCTAATACCGGTTCTTTTTGATGCTGTCGATTTTGTCATACTTGTAGTATAACATTTACAAGTAGTTAATGTTGCATATCAGTTTACATAGCTCTGCTAAGTTTTATATCAGCCATGTGTGAAGAATTTCCTAGGATAGGTATTTACGATACTTATTTTACTCACCGGCCATATCTGAGTAGATATCCTCGAGATAATCATAGAGTTCATCTTTAGTGGGGTTGAGTTGACCGCAGGGTGGCTCTACGCAGTACTTCGCCCAAGGCTCGGCCTGGACATAAATCAATGAAATTAATATCTATCACCGAATTTATCATATTTATGGCGTTTTAGTCAAAAAAACATTATAAGGGAACCTGAATTTCCAAGAAGTAAAATTCAACATTGTAAACGCCTCACCTAAAGAGTTCCAATCAATGAATCAATCCTCAATGTTGCTATGATATTATTGTAGGCGTTTAACGAGTGATCTTTTTTTTTTTTTTTTTTTTTTATACCACTGTGGTGGCAAACAAGCATACGGCCCGCCTGATGGTAAGCAGTTACCGTAGCCTATGGACGCTTGCAACACCAGGGGTATCACTCGCGCGTTGCCGACCCTGAAGAAACCTTTTCACACCCTTTTTGAAGAACCCCATGCTGTACTCCATTGGGAAAACCACGGCGGGGAGCTCATTCCACAGCCCGAGCGTTCGCGGAAGAAAACTCCTTTTAGCCCGCACAGTTCGAAACAGTTCTGGTTTCAATGTGTGTGGATGGATTCCCCGTCGATGGCGAGAGTTGGCGAGATCTGTGAACCATCGTCTTCATCTATCGTACCGAACAGTTTATTTCTGTTAATTTTAGTTTTATTGAAGCTCCATAATGTTCACATCAGACAAACAGACATTAAATAGACATTTGTAATAGGATACAAGTGGTGTGGTGTGGTGTGGTGTGGTGTGGTGTGGTGTGGTGTGGTGTGGTGTGGTGTACCTTGAAGCAGACAGTAAGGTCTGTGTCCTGCCAGCCCTCGCCGACGTGTGCGGGCGCGTCGAACTCGGGCAACACGCGAATGCCGCGCTCCAGCCCGTACTCCACAACTTCACGGATCGCATCCTTTGTGTAAACCTGTACCAAATACACCAAAGCATTTTATTCAGTTCTGGCCCTAGAAAGGTCGCTAAATTTTACAACCAGTTCGAAATTCAACCTTCAAAGTCAAAGTCAAAGCCATTTATTCAATTTAGGCCCTAGTAGGGCACTTATGAAGCTGCTGATATTACCACCAGTTCGTAAGTTGGCCTTCAACTGAGAAAAAAGCAAAAAACTCAGCAAGATAAAAAAAAAATTTTTTCCTAAACATTATACATACATACTAAATTTTACAAACAAAAAAAAATATACAAGCATTAAAAACTTCCAACCAAAACATCAAATCCATACCTTACTAGGCGAGTAGGCTCCAAGCTTGGTCAACTGCGGTCTTCTCCCCGATACGAATGGGAAGCTCTGACTGTCTGTGATGTGCCAGTGGAATGTGTTCAGTTTCACTGCCGCCATTGCGTCTGAAATTGAAGGTAACATTATACTATCCGGCTCGAAGGACCAAAACAGATGGAGTAGCTTGCAATTTTGAAAAGTTTAATCATTGAAACTCAATTTTCTAAAGAGTAAAATGTATATAGAAATAGGAGCAAAGACAAAACATCACAATTTAATAAAGAAAAATAATTAAAAATAATTACCAAGGGTAGCCTTGATAGAATCAACTGTGAAGTAATTTCTAGCGGTATCCAGAAGGATTCCTCTATACGGGTACACGGGCTTGTCGTCGATCGAAGCATCTCGTACAATCTGTTGTTAGAAAATCGCTCATTAGAATGTATAACTAAAACTAGCTGGCCCAACAGAGGTTGTACACACGGCTACACATCAAGGTATATATTTCCAGTATAAGCTGATCTCGCATTGTAAAGGATTTCCTTACAATGAGAGGTCAGCTTACAAATACCATTAAAAAAGCACTTCTCAAATTTTCGATTTTCTGGGCAACTTTTCCACTTTATTTCCGTAAGAACCTTAAATTATCCTGACAATTACGAACACAACAAAAAAATGTGCCAAATCAGTCGAGCCGTTCGTAAATAATGCCCCATCCGTCATACATGTGGCAAAACTATTTATTCCGTCATTATCAAAAAATATAAGGCTCGTATTTTTTCTTTTGTCAATTAAACAATAAAATACGAAGATATCGTGTGTTGAAGTTTCACGTGAAGTCATGTTAGCGTACTCTTTCTAAAGTGACATCACGATCCCCCACTCCCGAACTTTGACTCGATTTATCTCTATAATTTTTTAATGATCGTGTCCAATATTTTTTGATAGTCTAACTGACGGACAACTTTTTTGTACCCCTATAATGCCCCTTTAGATCTATGAACCTTCGAGTAGGTAATACGTAAGAAGAACATTTGTAACTTAGTAGTTGCACGTAGTATTTATATACTCAGAGTTAGTAGCTATTATACGGGTAAAATAAGTTCACTTTGAAATGTAGAATAAATCGCGTAGGTACTACGACTAATATATAATACGTATATTACTTAGCTATACGTATATTCCATACAAATTTCCATAAAAACATCCTGGTCAAATACCCAAATGATTTACAAAATGTGGAGGTCTTTGCATTAGCATCATATGATTAGCATTGACGGTATGTTAATAAGTATCCCTGACGATAAAACGAGTCGCTTCGCAAACACAATTGCCCTGAATCACTTATGCTAATCCCTAACGAGGAGTCAACGATCTGTAACCGGTTGTCTTAAATTGGTACCATAAGCGTAATAATTCAATGGTACCATATTTATTTACTGTATTCATAGAGATAGAATAAGAGTATGAACCGTGACACGGGTTCATAGTTTGAACTACTAAAACCTACATATTATGAATCCCAATTTTTCGTTTTTACCCAACTGACCCGGAAGGAGGGTTGTTTTTCGAGTGTATGTATGGATGTATGAATATCTATTTTTTGCCGATACTGTTACTGAGAACAAATGACAAGGAACTCTTATCGACATATTTCTGACACTAGTGTACACACGGCGACACATCAAGCTATAAATTTCCAGTATAAGCTGATCTTGCATTGTATAGGATTTCCGTTCAACGAGAGGTCAGCTTATATTGGAATGTATATAGCTTGGTCTGTAATCTGCGTACTACGATCACTGCTGTTCAAGTATTAATTTTTCACTGTAACATGTAAAATCCAAGATGGCGACTCACCAACATATGATTCCTGATGTCATCGTACACGATCAGCTGCGAGAGAGTCTCGAGGCCGTGCCTGAGCCCGAAGAACGAGCGCGCCGAGATCGTCGCATTCACGCGGTCGCTCGACGACAGAGATACCCGCACCGAATAGCTCTCGTCGTTACTCAGAGAGAACGCTGCAATGTACGACATCATTTGCATAACAGAAGGATGCTTACTGTAATTTATATAAGAAGCTTCAGAACTATTCAGAGATATTGGCTAAAGTACAGAATGTAATTGTGCTAACGAGACATTTGCCTGTTTCATGGAAGCCTAATCAATTCCTATGGACATCTGTCTCTCTCTACGTCGGTGATAGCGACAAGTATGTAGTTACTTAGATACAGACAGGTAAGTTTCAAGCCTGGATTAATAGTAAGAGAATAACTTTTAAATGGCTCTGCAGAAAAGGTTTGACATGACTCCAATAACTCTTTATTTTGTATCTCTTTAAATGTTTAGTCATTCCGGTCCTTGACAGCGAGATGATTCCTAAGATAATTCCCTTTTAATTTCGCACTGTTTTTGAAACAGGACCATATTACAAGAATCATTTCAAAAACATTGCATACTATGTCATGGTGATATGTCTAAATGTTTTAATGTCTACATGAGTTGCTATGCCAATTATAATTTCACGCTTAATTTGAATACCATTGTTATTCTGAGAGAGTGTGTGTTATGTAAAATGTGCGTGGTTAAGATGACAAAATGCATAAGAATTTTTTAAGTCAAAACTTTTGTTGCTTTCACTTTTGTTGATTGTTTAATTTAAAACTAAATGTATCTTTATTACAAGAAGACTATTATGACGGTGTACAATGTCAAATCAAATTGAACCTTAAAGCTTTCGTATAAAGTTCATCAGTATAATTCACCATTAAATTAACAGATGAATGAAAATGTTAATTATAGACCTTTGAATAGCTTTTCTTCTTTATTGTCATATTTATAACGTTATCATTATCTTCCTCGCAGACTCTTATGTACCTTAGGGTTATTTAAATCTTATGTAGAACAAGACTAATGTTTTTCAGCATCGATATGATAGATCGTACACCCCTACGTTTTTTTTGTAAATGTACTACTATTTACTACTTACATTTAGTAGTTTTAGGTCATTCTGATTTAAGTTGCCGTAAGTAGGCATTCCTTAAATTTTCTAATACCACAATCTCACCATGGGATGTGATGATGTGGCAGAAGGTGGTAACAACACAAAGCCTAAGCAGAAAGTTTAGAAAAATACTAAGTTTACATTCTTGTCGTCGATTTTAGTGGATCTGATACAAGTTTTACGACTTAACTTAGATACACATACCTACTTACATTTAGCTATATTATGTCATCTCAAACAAGGTAAATAACCTCGAATAGGTATGTCAAGCACCTTTCGCGTGATGTAAATAAGTGACGATACTATCGTACCCTACCTACGTATCGATACAGTGATTTTACTTGTACGGTTTCACCAAAATCATATGGATTCTACTTTGATTTTAGCTGAAGCTACGAAATAATAATGAAGAATAGAGCATTATCGAACAAGGTTCTTATTACCTACCTTTTAAATCAGGATCTTCGTTGTGAAGATATACAGTCATTCCTTTTCCTGACGCTTTCGGCGATACACCTCTTGGCACACTCAGTGACATTGATTTTATAAACCTCTGTAACAATTGTAATTTATTAAAATGTTTACTGATATATCTTCTATTCACATAGTCATTTCTAATTGGCATTGGAACTTTGCAATTTGAGTCAACACAGAGTTGGTAATAGGTAATAGGCAGCTGTTATAATCCGACTAGATAGTAAGAACAGTCTAGAATTTCCTAAAATAATAATATAATTAATTCTTACATCACCGGCCGCCGCCATCAAATCGTTGGTCCTGCCTTTCTTCGCGATTACAACCTCCACATTATTAATGTTAAGTTTGGATAAGAAGTTGCCGAGGTCTGTATTGCCTGTTGGTCTTGGCCAGAGAACTCCTGCAAATTAAAAAAAACATCTGTAAGACTACAAGCTTTTGGAATCATATCTAGAGGTATGAAATGCAACCTAAGATATTTAATCATAAGAAAATTAAAAATAATCCAAACCTAAATTTTTACTATTTCAACATCACGAAATATTTGGAACGGTAAATGTAGAAAAACATGGCATTATTTTGGCAAAACAAGATATATTTTATTACTATACTAATGCTAAATGGTCGAACGAGAACTTGTTATCAAGAAAGTATGGACTAGTTGATACGATCCGGTTAGGTGAGTGTAATGCTTGAGTAGGTATTCGCGACTTATGGGGGCACGATTCATATTGTGTAATCCAATGTTCTAGTACCTGCTGCTACTACAACATTTAATTAGAATCTAGAAATAAATTCTTATTAAATGTTGCAGTATTGAATAGGTGAAAGGGTAGTGGACTGATGTTAGACCCTTGTAAAATACCAGCACAAATCAAATGTTTTAAATAAATACCAAAATTTACATAATTTTAATAAATAAAAAATATTATTATAGCAAAATAAAATTAAAATTCAGCAGCGGTATTTAACAAGCCCCATAAAGATGTCACCTGGGTTCATTTACCCGATTTAGGAATTTTAATATTACACATGAAACGTTCGGTCAAGAAAAATCCTTTAATATTCACAAAATAAACACGATCTTCAACAAATCAGACTTTATCGGCTAAAAAAGATCGGAGGTCTGATAAAATCTTTTTTTAGGTATATAACAAAAAATATGCAGAGATACGCAACGAATTTTATTCAACAAAATTCGACATCATATGGTGCGTCCATGTTACGCGAATCGAGCAAGAGCCGAGCCACATGAACCAAGCATGAATGCACCATAAAGCCGATCCTTAGAATGGTAAATGTGTGGAAAATTATCAATATCACGAGTCTGACTAACATTATGATAACAATAACAAAGCACCTTAGCAGGAAAATTCTTCATTTAGAAATGCAAATTATGCTCTCGATCACATCTTGCTGTTTTGATTCTTAACATGCGTGTACGTTTCGAACTGGTTTAAAATTTACAGTATTTCAAAGCACTAAATGTAAATCCACGAAAGAAGTCATAGGTAGTTAAAATTTCTTTGCCGCACTTACATAATTGATAAAGTGAAATTGATTGTAACCGGCATGCAATGTGCCAATATCGATTCGATGAAAGCGTAGTATGATTGCTTATTTGTACGGTCTAAGAAATTACTGCCTTTGACACATTGGTCTTTCAATCTGGGGGCCTACCGCCAATTTTTAACCGACTTCAAAAAAAGGAGGAGGTTTTCAATTCGGTATTTTTTTGTCGTTTGTTACCTCATAACTCCGTCATTTATGAACCGACTTGGAAAATTCTTTTTTTGTCTGGAAGGGTACACTTCCCGTTTGGTCCCATTGTCATCAGATCAGGATTTGATTACTTTTTAGTGTACTTTGTAGTCGGTTTAAGTTTTTTGTAAAACAGTCCAATTATTATTATAGTCTAAGCTTTACGTAAACTGTATTGATTTTCTTACAAATGTCTCTTTGATATTCTGACAAAACAAAAACAGTTTAGGCTGTGCTTATTCGCAATAAGAGTAGTGCAACATAGCCCGGAGAAAACCTGGAGAATTTATTTAGACATGCAAGGTGATCTTGCCCATCCCGGGGGTGAGCTGTGCTGAAAGCACAATTTTTCTCTTTAAGTCAAACAATTCAGCTTTTGGAATAGTATCAAAATTTTCTTAATTTATGCCCCTTTTGAAAGACATATCAAACGTAATGTTAATCAAGTGTTTTATTGTTTATTATCTACACATCAATCCAGCTCCTGTGCCATATCCGTGCATCACGGAACTGTACGCTGAGTCACATTACAGTGAGAGAAATCTCATTCTTTAAATTGACGATAAATAAGGCGTCTAAAAATTAAGATTTTTGGGGAAATGATTATTTCGCTGTGCCATTTACTAACGTGAATTATCTTCACCCAGAGCTCTACAGATATGGCCTTTTCATGTCATGCGTCGTATAGAACACTTTCTATTCTACCGATCGTTCATAATCGATTGAACTAGATAGATAGCTGTTAATAATATAATGGATTTGTTTGTCACTTAACAATCGACTCACGTTGCGTTGACCTTCATAAAACATTGTGTCGCGTTTTGCATTCAATTATTGTCGGAGTTCAAACATTTTCATTTCGCTTAACTACTTAATAATTTTATATGCGTTGGACACAAGTTGGACATATTTGTGTTTAACTACAATCTCACCATGTTTAATATGGCCGAAGGTAATAAGGGCACAAAGACTAGCTGTCACGTGCAACCATTGAAACTCAAGCCCGGGAATGCATTTTGAATATGAGCAGGGGGCAAATCTGCTACCTGCTTGGGGCCTTTCATGCCCCATGCTCTTTGCCTACATGTTCATGAAGATGGGTCTAACCGCAACACCCATGTGCAGGTTGTGTGGGAAGCATACGGAACGCATGGAGCACCTTCTGTGCACATGCGATGCACTGGCTGGTAAGCGAATGAGTCTCCTAGGGAAGGGATATCCAAAACCAGAAGACTATAGGTTCATATCTCCTAGCCTCGTTGTAGAACTCATTAAAAGAGTTTTCAACGAGACTGGGGAGGAGTAAGTTATCTAGGGGACCACAATAGATCCCAATGGGTCGAAGTGTCAGAGTTATTTCTCGGCCCCTGCACAAGATATGATAAGATAACCATTGAAACTAACCAGTTTGTGCTTGGCAACAGTATTCCACCGAAGGAGGTTTGGTAACCAGCCAAGTGGATACAACGAAGTAACCTACCATGCAATGGTTTTCTCATGATGTTTTCCTTCTTGGAAATATCAAATTCATTATAGGATTACACTGCGATATCATCGATATAAATATGTTGTTAAAACTCCTAGTTTTTCATCTATAGAACTACAAAACTAGTAACTACAGGCTCTTCCCATAAAGTTCCATAGCAACACTGATTGGTAGATTGAGCTACTCGTATATATGCATAACCACATCCTTTATGTTTGAGTGTACGAACTATTAAGGCGTCAATAAAATAAATGTTTATTTAATTCTGATTTATAGAATTGGATCAGTAGAAGCTTTGCTTCGTCGGCTTCATTTAAACGAAGCATCCTCAGTAATAACCGATTACAGTAAATAGGATTAAAGTGAGGCCACTCCCACATTGACAGTGAGTGAGTGTTCTTGAACAAATTTTTAACTCATGCTTTTGTTTGGATATCTATATTTGTCTCTTCAATAATATGCCATGCCTAAAACTTTTTGTTAAATATTTGATTCAAAATATATAGTTGTACCAACATATATACTGTTCCATTGTCAATAAATGATGCTCATTTATTAACCTTAGTCAAACCTGTTTCCAATGAGCTACCATAACCATAATAATGGAAAATAGATATAAAAAGATATCATTAGGGTAATGGTGATATCTATTAGACCGTTGAATCTGGATTGTGTTTTAATCGTAGATTTCTTTAACTACGATCACGGACTAGGTCAGACAGTACTCTCGCTAAGGCAACGTAATGGCGGCGGCTATTTATGTGTGTGTGTGAAAAGGTTTTTACACCATTTCACTACACAAGACATGCTGTATTTTATTATTTTTTCATTTGATGTTTACCCGCGTGATGGCCGACTAATGTGTGAACGTGCCGGCTTGTGAGTACAGCGAGATGGCCGACTCTCAGCGAGATTTTTGAAATTTTTTAGAACGAACGAAGTAACAATTCACAAGGAAAAATACCAGCAACATCCTCAAAGAAATTAAACTTGGCTTTAAGGTTAATGTGTTCGGGTAATTCTCTCAGTTATATTTTAACAATATTAAGATGGTAAATCCCATATACTGTTTTTGTCCGCAAATGATCCTCGTATCCGTTAACAAGTTTATGATGTTAATGAAATGGGTTCTAGATTCATTATCGATTTGAATGTTATCACTCTTGAGATTAGATCTGCTGTTCAATACTATCTTATCAGTTCAATCAAGTGCTCCTAAATATAAACAATGGTTCTAGCTATTAAAAGTACAAATACACGGTGAATAACTACAACTTGATGAATATGAATGTTGATTGGTTGGACAAACTAGAAAAGGAGGCGGAAAAGAAGATTGATAGATTAGATTGTGTGGTATGAGTAGAGTAGGAAAGGACCATATACCGAGAAGACCGGATCTAGAAGGAATTACTAGAAGAATAACATATTGCACCTACCTAAAAAAGGAAAATATGAATAAAGACATACCATATTCATTGCAAAACATCTTACAAGCCTCCAAGCTTAAAACAGGATCTGTATTCTGCGGGTCGTTGCGAGTCTTCACACATTTCATGTCTTCGCACGTCCACCGCCATGGCGACACGTCATCGGCAAAAATACTGAAATGCATTCATCATTATCAATATTTTGCTATTAGTCATAACCACAGGTCATAACACTTTATTAAGTAATGTTACAGTATGTAAAAAATATAATCTATAGGTACATTAGTGCCGCCCAGCAGGTGTTTCCCCTTGGAAAGGCAAGCAAATGCGTTGGAAGTAATTGGAAGCCACGATCAATTTTGATGATAAAAAATTTGGTAATGAAAATACCTTCAGTTCTTGACGATGTAAGGCAACTAGATACAATTAAAGTTTGTAGCGCGAATTTGTACTAGTTTCAAATCAAAGATGCACATTTCCAGTCCGGCCCTCTCCTGCCTACACTCATAGGGTCATCCGTAAAAAAGGTGACAAGGGCTCTTTAATTTTGTCTAGGAAATCGAAATTGATAGAAAGTCTTAGTCTTTAGTCTTAGTTGAATTTGGAGAATGATGACCTTAAATATGGGAGTGTGGTGTGCAGGAGGATGTTACTGCGGAGCTGCATTCTACAATTGATACAAGGAAAGCTCCGCCGTCTAGACTGTTTTTAAGGCAATCGATGAAAAGCCTAAGCCTATGAGAGGAGTTTTCTGGGCTACTTATGATGATAATGGAATCTAAAGTTAGCGTTGGGCATCTCGTCTGATAATGTACATCAATAACAGACAAACCAAATATTAATACGGCGATGCCAAGGTCGAACCCACACGCGTTTTGTAGCCGCCTATTGTATTTAAGCATTAGACAGAGGTGATAATAGCTCGTGGTAGTCACGTCGAATCTCATTCGTTGATCTTGAACGTTCGATGAATAATATCATCTGCCGCTCTGCCAGGGCAACATCGAACAATTAACCCAAAGAAAAGCAATGACGTTCATTTTGATTGAAATCTATTCCTCCAATTTCCCATTACCAACAATGCGGTCTGATTGGCTAAGTCAAGAACACACGACGCTGTCATTGGTCCTTACTGTTCAAAATCACTGACAAGTTGCGGAATTGGATTGCTCGGTATTACATCTCTAATGAACGGAAAATTGCGCGGGCGAAATAGGTAATCTACGGCCATCTCTCGGGGCCGGCTGGTTTAATAGTGGTTGACGTACTAGGATCTTCACCGGGTAGGGTAAATTCCTGCCTGAGTACTAATATTATAAAGAGGTAAAGTTTGGATGTAGGAGTAATCTTAGGAACTACTGATCTTGAAAATTCTACTAGGAAGCTACATTATCCCCGAGTATTATAAATAGGGGAACCCGGAAACAACAAGGGTGAAGCTGCAGGAGACAGCTAGTACTTACTTTATAAAGTTGAATCTAATGCCTAGTTCGGAGATAAAAATAAATTGCAAAGACTGCAATGTTCACAAAACATAATCATTTATTATCTGCAAAACGACTAAACACAGATCGTATATACTTGTTATTTCTGTAGAACATTTTATTAAATCATCCTAGGGTATTTATTTATTTAAACGGAAATTCGAAGTACGATAAGCTTTGATAACAAAGCAATCTCTATTAATGTTACGGGCTATGTACAGTAGTTTATATTTTACAATGGCCTACACGTCCAATATACCACATGAGTAATGAAAGGAACATACCAGAAAAAAGTCTTTACCCAGTTTATGACATACACAGCTGAGACATGGGCAATAACATTGGGGTATTCCCAAACGTCAAAATCGCATTTGGAGGGCATGAAAACATAATAATAATCAAGGACCGGTTCTTGGGCAGTGAAATCCAACTGGATACAAATAATAATAAATATCCATGGAATATTATGCTGTTTTTCGGGCAGTCTTGTAGAAAACATCACCATTTGCCATAGTCATCCCTATGGGGAATTGAAGAAGACAGCATAAGTGAAAATAAAGGAGTTCACCTTAACCAAGTTCCAATGAATTAGCTATATATTTAAAGAACTCGTGGTATAGCTTGATTAACCGTTTTTAATCGATCGGCAACGTTAAGCATTCACCGGGGAAGACGGTATCTGGATAGTTGACCGCCTATCTATAGGGTGTAACGGAAAGGGTATATATACATCCGAAGGGGGTGAAGACTACATCAGGAACAGACTCTCTATAAAAGATTCAGCTCAAAATAAATTACTCAATTTTTTAATTCAAGTTTATTGAATTAAAATCATAACCAACATGTCACCGGTCAATAAGGGTCATTATTATTTTGCGTCCCTTGCTAATATTAATGTAACATTTTATCTTCCGCGATCTGTGCAGGCGCACAGATACCAAAAACGTGGATTACTGTAATGTGTATACACTTTCCGTTAAACCCTGTATAAGTACCTATTTCAATTCGAGTGTTTTTCGTGCTTTGGAAGGCACGTAAAGCCGTTGGTCCCGGTTATCACTTGAATAAGGAGGCACACTGACAATTTATCCCGCTAGGTGTCGTATAGTCGCTGGTGCCGTCTATCTGTCAAACACCATACATTTTTTACGTATTCGTTATCAAATAAGTTATTCAATAATTATAATGCCTTTCTGTAGTGAATTTTAATGCAATAATAACGGTTTACACCAATTGAAAAGAAAAAAGCCGTGGATTATTATAAAAAAAAATGGACACCAAGCTCATAGGAAGATTATGCAGTTATCACTTCAAACCTACCAATCAAAATTTTATTATAAAAGCCGGTTACTGGTTGGTTTAATTAATTGAAACTCATGAAAATCCATCAATTCAATATCAATGACAGTTACCAGTGAGGGTGGCGCCATCTGAGATTAGCTTTGCCTGTCCCTCCCCATTGTGATAGTCTCTTGAAAACTCCAACAGTAGGTTGACCACTAGCCTACCTACACCGATCCACAGTGGGCATTCGAAGTGGAGTATCTGCTCATCAGTGGGATATTATGGTCTAATGAGGATGTGGATGATATTTCGTAAGTTCACAATCTCACAAGGGTAAGTGATGATGATTGGGGTGAGTTTGTGTGTGTGTTTGCTACAGCCATTTCAGTGTTAGGTGATTAGGTGCAATTCTCTTTTCCGTGGGTGCAATGTTAAGTGTCAAATTATAAAAATAACTTACCATTCAGCTATTATCACTAATGAGGCAGTGTATAAGAATAATCTATGGAGCCACATTGTAAACTGCAACAAAAAATAAAGATTTTAATTAAAATTTCACGGTTTGATTGTGCGTGAAACGCGAAAAAGATTTAGTAGAGTAAAAGTAAATGTTTATTACGCATGGACAGGTTGCACATTACACATACAATATTTGATAAACTGGCATTCTCATTGTCTTTTATCGTTTTAGCTTTAAATATTCTATAGGTAACCGTGCGTTTCCTGCATTTTCCGCGTATTCCTGCGTTTCCATCTTGCTATCAAGCGAGACGTAGTAAGAAGTTCTTTGCGTGGATTCGATTTCTTTTAATATTTTTTTGAATTGAATAATGTGAATTGTATTTGTAAATAAAAATAGTATTATGTAATTTTGAGAGAGGCAGAGCGTAGCGTTTATTCGCTCAAAGAGCAGCTCGACTGGGGAAGTACCTCCACCTTACAGAATACCGCAGCCAAATAACTTTATGTTGTGTAAAGTTGTGTTCCTGCGCGTGAGTAAGGTCGCCAGAGCTCATAGGGGAGGGGGGGAAAGGTCGGTAACGCGTTAGCGATGCTTATTGTGTTGCAAGCGTCCATATGGCTACGGTAACCGCTTACCATCAAGCGGGCCGTATGCTTGTTTACCGACTTAGTAGTATAAAAAAAAAAAAAAAAAATGTGCAGATGTATGCAATATATGAGTCGAAGACGATTTCGTAGGTAGACATAGTAGTTTTTATCAAATGGTTTTTTCTTTATCACTTTGTTTTTGATGAGTTCGCCAAAACATAGGTATTGCACTTAGATAAAGTCAGTTCAGGGGGCATACCACAAGCTCTTAAAACAAGGTTAAAATAACCTTATTTGTCTTTTGTCCCTCTTTGACATCCGGCGTCAAAACAGGACAAAAGACAAATAAGGTTATTTCAATCCAGTGGTTTCTAAATACTGGTGCTATTTTTATTTAAGCTTTTATTTAGTTTCACCTGTCCTGTGTGATCAAATCTTGCAAGTTAAAGACCCAATTCCTGGTTTCCAAATGAGCTGTTTGGCATGCATATGTAAATAGGATAATAATGCAACATTATTATAACCTGGAGCTGATCTGATGTTGGAGTCGGAAGGTGGCCATGGGAACTTTTAATAAAACGACGCAAACCCATCGAGTTGGCCCGTCACGTTGGCACCCCTTGAATACGGAACCCTAAACTTAATTTAAAAAAAAGGAATTTAATTCTTGTTGATTGTTTGTTTTTTATGACTTCTATGTATTGGTCTTCATATTTTGTTATTTTTTCCACAGGCTTTTTGCACAGGCTGGTGTGCTTTATCGAATCGGCTTTTTCGACTTCGGCGAAATCTTTATCGGCTTTTTGGTAGGTACCTAATCATTTACTGGACACTGAAGCCGTCCGTAGTGGGAAACTGGTACGCATGCAAAGCCTCGAAGCGACCGTTAGGTACCTATACATGGTGATAGATTTTGAACTTGAGGGTGTCACTTGACCTTAATCGTAGCGTCTATTGCGCGTCCCATCCGAGAGCTCATTGTACGATACGACCCACTCTTGACCACGGCATTCGAATCTCTACCACTGTCTACTACCATCGTGTTATTAAAATACTAGTTGCGCCCCGGATATATTGATAAAAAGTCCCATGTGTTAATCCAGAACATATTCTAATCTGTGTGCCAAATTTCAACCAAATCGGTTGAATTATTGAAGCGTGATTGAGGTACAAACATCCAAACTCACAAACACACAAACTCACAATCATCCAAACTTTCGCATTATTAGTGAGATTCCGAAATATTTAGTTCGGGGTTCGGCCGCGAAATTATTTTGACTCTGTGCTACTTAAGTCACTGATGCTATTAGAGTTGCAGAATAAAATAAAATTGACGGAACTAAATTTAATGTTCGTAATTTAAAAAAAATCATTCAATCTATCAATCATTGTATAAAAACATCGGAATATAAATGCTGTATCACCGGGCCAAGTCAACCTGAAACCTGCAAGAAGTTGCAGTGTTGCACTATTGCTGCGATATTATAAATAAATAAATATCCTGGGACATCTCCCACACGGTCATCTGATCCCAAACTAAGCAGAGCTTGTAGTACCTACTATGGAAACCAGATAACTGAAATAATACATATTAAGTACTTTTTGTTTGTAAATACCTACCATAGATTTGTAAATACATACTTAATATACATAATTACACCCAGAATCAGGACATACAGACATGTTCATGCACACAAATGTCCTGTGCGGCAATCGAACCCACGACCCAACTGCGCCAACTGGCCCGTCAAATTAATTGATGTTCGTATATGATGACAAATTGGTACAATGGTCTATACAATGGCATCTAGAAGCGTGTGCTATATATTGCAAAAAAACCGGCCAAGTGCGTGTCAGACTCGCGCACCGAGGGTTCCGTACAAACCTGTAGGTATATAAGTAAATGGTAGTATAGACCTGAGTATTTGATATTAATTTCAATTTATGACCTATTAAAAAAAAACTACTTACTAGATCTCGTTCAAACCAATTTTCAGTGGAAGTTTGCACCGTAATGTACATCATATATTTTTTATAGATTTATCATTCTCTTATTTTAGAAGTTACAGGGGGGGGGACACACATTTTACCACTTTGGAAGTGTCTCTCGCGCAAACTATTCAGTTTAGAAAAAAATGATATTAGAAACCTCAATATCATTTTTGAAGACCTATCCATAGACACCCCACACTTATGGGTTTGATGAAAAAAAAAAAAATGAGTTTCAGTTCTAAGTATGGGGAACCCCCAAAATTTATTGTTTTTTTTCTATTTTTGTGTAAAAATCTTAATGCGGTTCACAGAATACATCTACTTACCAAGTTTCAACGTTATAGTTCTTATAGTTTCGGAAATAAATGGCTGTGACATACACGGACAGACAGACAGACAGACAGACAGACAGACAGACAGACAGACAGACAGACAGACAGACATGACGAATCTATAAGGGTTCCGTTTTTTGCCATTTGGCTACGGAACCCTAAAAAACGGCTCGATCTAGCCTGTCCCGAAATCATTTCTAGGTACCTACACGATGCCAATATCACAGATTTAAAACAACATGATAATTTCATAATTATCTCGTGTTTTTTAATGCTTTAATTACAAAAAAAATGTTGGCTGAAAATAATAATTACTTACGCACCTGTTTATTTGCACTTTCCGACTAACGTCTACACTGAACTGTCCCGCGAATATCACTACCTACAGCTACAATAAAGTGGACATTGACGTTTTCCCGCCCATTATACACGAGATGCGAGCGAAACTTGTTTTTGAAACGCGTTGCAGCCTTTGGCAAAAGTAGTGTCACGGTACATATATCTATCACCAGAGCTTCCCAAACTTTTTTTCTCGTAGTCTACTTTCAAAATTTTTTTGGTTTTGCTGGACCCCCTGCTGCGATATTACTACCATATTCCCAAAACTCGTCAAAATATTTGAAGATTATCTAACTTACAGTTAACGTTGAGTCTCCCGTGAAGCCCTGCGGGTCCACCTAGACCACTTTGGGAATCACTGCGTTAGACATTCAGTACGTATACAATTATTGTATACAGGTAAGTTAGGCTTTGTAAGGGCTCGCAAGATTTTTGTACTTAGTAATTATGTTTAAGAGCGAATTTTTTATACCTATAAATAACCAGTTACCTTTAAAAACTTCTATTTTATAAAAACATATTCCTCATACGAATTTTGGGTTCAAGGTTCAAATGTCCAATGGAATAAAAACAATTGCAATGCATTGAACTCTTACTAATAAACTCTCTATTTAATTATAGGTACCTTATTTTTTATTGTGTAAGATAGGCCTGTGTTTGACCGCAATTCCACCATGGTAAGTGATGATGTGGTTGAAGGTGGTAAGCACCTCACCGAAAAAATAACTAAATAGGTAACAACACGCTTTAAAGAGCCCGGTAATAAAAAATGTTCAACAATAATTTAACGTATATTCTATCTATCCCAGAAGGGCCTTGTTGTAAGAATTTTTTGTAACTACTACAATAATAGAGTTGATTACAAAACATGCGAACACTGACCCTTGCGGGAGACATCTTTGTCTATAGATTCAATTTTTAAATAATATTTTTGTGCAGTGCTTTTGTTTAGTTTTTAGAATACCTACAATTATTTTATTTTTTGTCTTAAAATAATTACCTATTCATACCATTTTATTATTGGCAATTCTAAGAACCCAAAACATGCTTAGGATTTGCTCTCCACCATCAGATCCTGAAACTATATGGCCAAAATGCACTCTATGAAAATTCCAATAAGCCCAAACATGGCTAGGATTACGATACGTCCTTCCACTATAGAGTTCCAGTGCCTACCCTCCGACTCCATCATCAGATCCTGAATACCATATATGGCCAAAGTTTATCATCATTATCAGCCAATAATGTGCCACTGCTGAGCACAGTCCTCCATTCACAAATCGGGGTGAAAGGGAATGGGCAGATACTCCACCACGCGTGCCCACTGCGGATCGGGTCGCTCACTTCCCTCCAATATGGCGAATAGGGCGATGGTTGCCACACGCGTCATACTTGTGAACAGGTGCTGCTTGTGGGAGCTGGTCTGCTTAAAAGTTTGCTATTTATTTCTTTACTTATTATATATTTATTCAGTCTACTTTATAATTTTGCCAAATTTGTTTTCAGCAATTCACGCAATTGTTTTCAGTGCGATTAGAATGTAAATATTATGTAATTAATCTAAGCTTGTTTTGAAAAGAGTAAGTAATTGCTGAGTTTATTGCCGGCTCTTCTCAACAAATGCAACCTTCCGAACCGGTATTAGAGTATTATAGTCAGACTTTTCATAAGTGCCTGCGAAGGTCTATTTGAATAAATGATTTTGAATTTGAATTTGATCGGTGTAGAGCCTACCTACACCTATCAAATTCAAAATCAACCTACTTTTGGCGTTTTCAAGCCGCCTAGAAGGCCTCAAACTTGCTGAACGACTATCACAATTAAGTGATAACCGGGCCAACGGCTTTACGTGCTATCCGAAACACGGAAACGCTCGATTTGAAATACCACTAGGCGGTCACCCATCCAGGTACCGACCACGACGGAAGTAGCTTAACTTGCCAATCGATTAAGAAAGGCTAATCATGTTACACAACGAGCGGCCAAAGTTCATCTCACTACACCCCAAATATGGCTAGGGTACGTTGCTCCGCTATGAAGCCTACCCTCCTACTCCATCATCAGAGCTTGAGAATCATATATGGTCAAGTTCAGCTCACTAGGTAAAATTCGAAAAACCCCAAACATGACTTAGATAAGTTGTGCCGCTATGGAGTTTCAGTACCTTCCATCCTACTCTATCATTAGTTACACCCGGGATAGCACATTTGGTCAATAGAATGTCTAAGTATTACCTTACATTAAGAAATATCGAAAAAAAAATGAAAAGCTTTCCACGCTTTTTCATTCAATGTAACATCTGTTTTCTTGGCGATATCAGGAAATATGGCAACACAAAAAATAAAGGTCAGAGAACTTTCGTCTCCATACTCGCAAGAGTGGGGAAAAATAAAGCCTGTTGCTTTTTGGGGAATGTTCAGAAATAGAAATCGTTTTGGGGTAATTTTTTTACGCGATCTGGCGATTCTGGAGTGCGTTCAGTTACTATACCGAGTGACCGGTGCGATCGTTGGACGACGTTCGACGATCACCGCAAGAAGCTTACATTCATTTATAATGATAGCGCCAATACTTTTTATTTTTAACCGACTTCAAAAAAAGGAGGAGGTTCTCAATTCGGTTGTATGTTTTTTTTTTTTTAATGTTTGTTACCTCATAACTCCGTCATTTATAAACCGATTTGGAAAATTCTTTTTTTGTCTGGAAGGGTACACTTCCCGTTTGGTCCCAGGTAATCAGATCAGGATTTGATTACTTCTTAGTGTACTTTGAAGTCGGTTTAAGTTTTTTGTAAAACAGTCCAATTATAGAAATGTATTTTTCCTGGATTGGATACATATTTTACTACATACCTTAGAGAATCTAAGCTACATACAAAATTATTTTATTTTACATAAATTAAACTATTATAAAAAATATTCTATTCATCACATTTTTTGGAATTTACGAAAATACATGGAAAATACCAAAGACGTTCACTACCATCGAACGATTGTGGAGCGAAAGTCACATGTTGTTTAGTAACTCTGCAGTATAGAGATCTATGAACTGAACGCACCCCTGCTTCTATACGTTAAACTGACTCCTTGTCAACGTCAAACTTGTCAAAGTCAGGTCAGGTCAGCCAATGTCAAGAAAACAAAATAATGTCAATCAGACGGGACATACACATATTTTTTTAATAAAAAGTAGTTAACAAAACTGATTTATCAATTAAAAACTCTTTAAACTTACTATTAAGAGTATACCGGTATATCACTAGCACAATGGATCCGGCACTGCTACGGGAACGGGAGGCGTTTAAAAAGAAGGCACTTGCGACCCCAAGGTATGTCACATCTCGCATAGACACCGCTGGTGAACTAATACGCGTGACGCGGGCTCGCGTACTCTTGCGAACAACTATATAACTTTCTCTCGCTCCTACTCAGTACCCACTGTCCTCGGACAGCTAAACAAGCGGTATCTCGTCTCATTTATCTACATAAGATTTGCTTCTAAAATTGATATTGCTTATGTTGTTTAATTGGTGTAATTTTTTCCAGTATCGAAAAAAAGAAGAGAGATGATTCACAGAAAGATGATAGCAAAAAGAAATCTAAAACATCATCATCATCAAGTTCGGTCAGCACCGGACCAAAACTTGATGCCTCCAAGTAAGTAAAGATGCAAAAGTTTCAATTCAATATAATATGAAAAGAAATATTTCTGTTTAACACTGCTTACAAAACAATTACTTATGTAAAAGATGTGAAAACCTATGCCTCTTTTATGTTTCAGTTATAAAACAATGGCAGGCAGTTCTTCATATAGATTTGGAGTACTGGCCCGCATTGTCAGACACATGAGAGCGAGGCATCAGGAAGGTGATGACCACCCTCTAACCTTAGATGAAGTCCTAGATGAGACCAACCAGTTAGATGTTGGAAATAAAGTCAAACAGGTAAAAAGGGATCAAAGTTAACTGATGTATAAATTGCAATAACAATTTCCCTGTACCAAAATATATGTGTCATCATAATCCTTGCATATTTTACAATATATAATATTGTTCCAGTGGCTCCAAACAGAAGCTCTACAAAATAATCCAAAAATAGAATGCACAGATAATAAGTATATTTTTAAGCCAGTATATAAAATTAAGGACAAGAAGTCATTACTCAGGTTTGTAATAAAATATTTATTATGTGCTGCCAGAAACTAAGAATTACTATACTTTTGTTCTATATTAAAAATTTAACATATATTTTCAGACTGTTAAAACAACAAGATTTGAAAGGTCTTGGAGGTATTCTCCTGGAGGATGTCCAAGAATCATTACCTCATTGTGAAAGAGCACTGAAAAGCTTAGCTCTAGAAATATTATATATTACAAGACCTACAGATAAAAAGAAAATATTGTTTTATAATGATAAAACAGCTACTTGTGATGTAAGTTACATAGTTATTTTAATATATTTGCTTATTACCCATATAACTTTTTTCTCTTATTTAATGACACTTAACAGTTTTGTGACCAATAAATATAATTCACATAACATTATTGCTCATAAAAATATTTATGTATGTAGACTCTAAACATTATTAGCAATTTAGAAAGCAATTATGTGAAGTAACATAATGTAAAATTTTATATAAGTAGTGAGCACAGTGACATAATGATAAACGACAGCTATGAGATGAAAAATAAGTGCTTACGAAAATAATGTTTTTTTATTAGATGTTTTTTTTACCAGATAGATGATGAATTTGTGAAATTATGGCGTGCAACAGCAGTAGATGCAATGGATGATGCGAAAATTGAGGAATATTTAGAGAAACAAGGCATCAAATCCATGCAAGACCATGGTCCAAAGAAACCCATGGTACCAAAAAGAAAGAAAGCTGCGCAAAAGAGAAGACAATTCAAGAAACCCAGAGACAATGAACATTTGGCTGATGTTCTTGAAACATATGAAGACAACACTTTAACTGAGAAAGGTGTTACTATAAGTAATAAATAATAAGATTTCCATGCCTTTGTTTTAATTGCAACTGCTTTACATAATAGCAAGAATCCATACACAATAATGAAGGCTACCTATGGTTTCTGTGGCCACAATTGTACCAGTTAGTGAGTAACGTCGTATAGCTGTCATTGCAAAACTAAACAATTTTTTTAGGCAGGCAGGCAGCTAGGCAGGGCCATTTTTGATAATAAGTAACCAAATATCAGTACATTTGACATTTCTAGAGACCTCACCCTACACTAGCGCCTCTCACGGTGGATGCAAGCGTGATAGCCTTTATTGCAACAGAATCCAGTTAGCACGTTCAACAAAACTCACAAGTTTCACCTAACAGTTATAGTTAGTTAAAATGGTGGTAAATTGTACAAAAACTTTTCACGGACTTCCTGAGACAATTTGAAAAGTCACGATACACATAATTCATTTCATTTTCATGTTCATATTCATTTATTAATATACTTATATTTTACTTCACTGGTGCACATGGATTGATATTTATTGGATAAAATACCACCGATTATATGCAATGACACTCAAAATACACGAATTTATGAAAATAAATACGAAAACGCATGCAAGTTCCCGCCAAAAAGTCCTACACATAATTCATTTCATTTCACTTCACTGGTGCACATAAATTGTTCTTTATTGGATAAAATACCACCGATAGATAATATTCAATAATATGCAATAAAATACGCGAATTTATGAAAATAAAAATGAAAACGCAACGTCACTACAAGATCCCACCAAAAAGTCTTCTTTCATGTACCAATTTTTGTCCAAAAATACCGATTTTACTTGGTAGCTCAGTATTCGCATTTTGACTCACAGTTTGACTGGATTCTTTGAATATTTATAACTGGATTTCTTCTTCTTCTTATTTTTAATTTTGGCATCCAAGCCCAAATTAGGGCTCATTTCTGCCAGTGTCCAGTTATATTATAGTTTCCAGTCACAATAAATCACTTCACATTATAGTCCTCAGTCAGTCACCGTCCATAAAAGTCATGTTTTACTACAATGGTGGTCATTGTACTAAAACTCTTCACGGACATTTTGAGACAACTTGAAAAGACACGATACACATAATTCATTTCATTTCACTTCACTGGTGCACATGGATGATCTTTATTGGGTAAAATACCACCAAAAATACACAATAAAACTCAAAATACACAAATTTATGAAAATAAAAATGATAATGCTACGTCACTCTGCAAGTTCCCGCCAAAAAGTCTAACTGGATTTCATCTGTTCATTATATTTTTTTTTAATCTGGCAATACCGTCCATAGTAGCTACGCTTCGCTGTAGGGTCTCTTTATGGTCTCTTTATACTGTAGTCTTTGGTCTATAGTATTATCTATGGTCTTTGGTAGGGGCTGTTGCTTATCACTTGTTTATTTACATTATTTTGGAAAACGTTATGTACCTACTTCAAGATCTTTGAACAGAACATACTTCATTCAAATTCGAAGTTAAAAACATGACAGCGCCGCAATTTGCCTTATCGTGGGATGCACATCAAAATAGTATATGCAGTGGTTTGAGTGCTCTGCAACAGGTAAACAATTTGTTCATTTTTGTAGTTTTCAATACCATCGACGTCCTTGTTGTTATGTTTCCTATGAAAAGACTAAGTTACATATTGAAACAGAACATAACCTTACACATGCTTCTGTTAGAAACTCATATAAAATTGTTATGCACATAAAAAAAATACTTTCAGAACAAAGTTTTTCACCTTCCAGAATGGGGAGTTTGTGGACATGACGCTGGCGGCGGATGGTCACCACGTGAAGGTACACCAGCTTGTGATGTCGCTCGTTAGTCCATACATCAAGGACCTCATCTCCTCTGCACAGTGCCCGCATCCTGTCATATTCCTCAATGTTAGTTGTATAGTCTTGAAAATTACACTTTAAACATGTAGTATATTAAGTGTAAATTGAGTGTGTAATGAACAACCAGTATCAGAAAAAATACCTATTTATTGAGAAAGTCCTTTAAAACATTTTTGACGCACCCGTTGGCGCAGTTGGTTAAGATGTGGAGTCTTAACCTATAGCGCCGCAGGTCGTGGGTTCGATTCCCACACAGGACATGCATTTTTGTGCATGAACATGTCTGTTTGTCCTGAGTCTGGGTGTAATTATGTATATTAAGTATGTATATACAAACAAAAAGTAGTATATGTATTATATCAGTTATCTGGTTTCCATAGTACAAGCTCTGCTTAGTTTGGGATCAGATGACCGTGTGTGAGGAATGTCCCAGGATATTTAAAAAAAAAATATGTGATGTAAACTGTAGAGTACAGCTAAGTAGTTATAATGTTAAAGCCTTTTTATCAGAAAAATTTCCTTATAATAAACAGTAAAACTGGATAGTATAACTTGTATGTAGTATTTATATACTCCTCTGAGGTATAACTATTAGCAACAACTGAGTTCCAAATCCAAACCTGTGTTCTAAATCTAATCCATTGTGTATTTGTGGTATCAAGAAATAACGAAACTCACTTTTGTATTTTCTATATTGATTAGTATATTGTGGTTTCAGTGAACTTATCAACCACTTTTATAATTTCAGCAAATATCATACAAAACACTATGTTCAATACTGGAATACATATACACGGGTGAAGCGATAGTAACTAAGGAGGATATGCAGGATGTATTGATAGCAGCCAATGCATTACACTTGAGGGGATTTGATGAAATGGTATGTATGTAGTTAATTTTGTCTTTACTCTATATGTCTTCGAATCAAAGTGTCTGTCTCTCACTTTCATCATCAGCATCATTCACACGTCCCATTCCTACATGTATACACTTATACAAGGTAGACATTTTATGAAGCGTCCATGCTACACGAACCAAGCCACGAATGAACAGAATTACTTCGTTGCTTGCCATGTCAAGTGTGTACAAAGAGCCTACAATGAGCGCGATGCGAATCCCTGTGTTTGTGAAAAATCAGATATTGAGGCAGAGCACAGTTGAGCGCGAGCTGAACCCTAGTTCATGGCTCACAAGTCTGTCCACGCTCCGCGAACAACAAACGAATCCTGTTCATTCGCCGCTTAGCCACGCCAATATGGCCTTAGGACTATTCCAAACTTTTTGAGTTTTTGATATAAGCATTTACAGAATTTGACGTACAAATTTTTTTTTAAATCACTAGTATCACTTACTAGTGATCCTACACAATAACAACTATACCTATCTTTGAGTATAATACTCAAAGATACCTATGAACAACACAATTTTTGTACAGTGTTAAAAACAATCAAAAAGTATCAAAAGAGCTAAATGACAATAAGGTTTTTTGTTTAAAAAAATATTTTTAATAAAAGCTTTTTGCATTGTCATCCAATATACTAATGTATACCAAATATCAAGTCAATCCGACCACTGGAAGTGGTTAAAATTCGACTTGCAAGATTCCACCCGAACAAACATAGTTACATACATACATGGCATTTATTTGTTTTCTTGTTTCCTGAGATCTGTCCCTACAGACATTTAGCTGGACATGCAAGTTAAATAAAAGCTTAGTTACCACTATTGTTATGTTGATTAAATCAGGTATGAATTGTTTCAGGATGCCATCAGTACAATGCTAGCTTCACCGTCACAAACACAGTTTGTGGACATGACAGTTGGACGAAATAATCAACCGTCTGAAAATGTGTAAGTTCTACATTAACTCTATTACTAAGTAAACTCATTGCTTCGTTATATACTTCATTAAACTTCATTCATTACAGCATGATTGATTGAGTACTTAAAATTGACATCGGTTCATCCTTATTATAAGAGGAAACAAACAGTGTTTCTAGTTGACATTCTTTAGGGGTCATTTCAGTGAGACAATGGCGTTGCCTGAAGAGTTCAATTGTTGGCACGGACGGCAGCACGTCTTTTTTTTACTGTGAATAAGCCTTTATACAATCTCAAAATGGTAAGTGATGATTTGGCTGAAGGCGGTAAGCACACAACTCTAGAAGGAACTGGCTCTCAACTGCATCTGTCGGAACACACCGAGAGGTGCTTGGCGACAGATTTTCAACTTGAGGGTGGTAGCCGGCCAGGTGGGTAAATATAAAGTAAGATAAATAAATGTTTACCTTTTAGTGTCGTAAGTAAAGTTTATATTTTTAGTCAATCAAGGGTGCAGGGATTCGGGAGTCTCAACACAAAATTGAATAGAAATCCACGAGATGTAAATAAAATTTGCTTAATTTATTCCAGTACCGAAATCGATCAGGACTGGACAAATGCAGAAGATACAGATATGACTGAATATAGAACACAATTCATAGAAGAAGAATGCGATACAACAGAACCACGTAAGATTATCATGCAGACTAAGAAAAGTACAACTTCCAACAGTAAGTATCAAAAGTCACGGTGATTTTAAAAGTTTTGTAGAGAGAAAGAAAGGTAGAGCATAGCATTTACTCTCTCAAAGATCAGCTCGACTGGGGAAGTACCTCCGCCTTACAGAATACGGCAGACATAAGATTTATTCAGGGTCGGCAACGCGCGAGTGATACCTGGTGTTGCAAGCGTTCATAGGCTACGGTACCAGCTTACCATCAGGCGAGACGTATGCTTGTTTACCACCTTAGTGGTATAAAAAAAAAACCTTTACGAAACTACCTTATAAACCGAAATTACTTTTAGAAAACAAGCATATAGGAATAATGAAGATATTTCAAATTCAATTGTTTTTCAGAAAATTTACTATCAAGTCAAGAGAAAAATTAAACGATGCAAGTTACTTTAGAGATAATTCCCCACAAGAATATAGCAATATTTCTAATATAAACGTACTGTAAGGGTCTGTTCACATCCAAGTCATCTGAAGATAACACCAAGTTACATTAAAAAAGATAAATTTATGCTTTTTCAGAAGATTTTACACCACTACAATACACATTATCAAATCAGGGTACCTTACAAATAATTATTAACCGGTTCATCTACTACCCGAGGTATGTAAATAAAGCTAACGGCCACAGACGATGGCAATGTGTCGAATACATTAATAACAGATGTCCCGCCACTGTGATCACTAAAGACGATGTCGTTATTAAAAGGTGAGTTTCTACAAACATTATGACAAAGACATTTTAATAAATAAGGCGGTTATCACACTGCCACGCACCACGCAGCGTAGCGCATGAATGCGCTTTTAAACGTTGCTTGTAAGTATCTCCATTTGTATAGAAAACACGCACAGTCCAACACACAGAAAATGCATCCATGCAGATCACGACCCTACAAGCGGAGAAACATGCGCGCATGCGCGTGTGTGCGGGCCGAGACGCAAGGTATGGCACACCGAGTCGCAATGCCGTGCGTGATTTTGGATGGGCTTGAGGTGTGTTCGTGACCACTTTGAATGAAATGAGTCAGAGCCGCCGTGAATCCACAAAACGCAACTACGCGCGGAGTGCGTACAAAACCCGCACGATCATGCAGATCTGCACTCCACGCACTACGCGCGTAGGTGTGTTGACACGCAACATGCAGCTGATGCGTGGCAGTGTGATAACCGCCTAAGGGCCAACATGCTAGCTCAAGGGCCTCAGTGTTCTGAGATCAATTATATGATTGTGGTCCAAGCCCAAACATATGAAGATTTAAAAGGGAAGATATTCCGCTAGGTAGGAATATTGTGCCTGGGCCAATATCGGACCGCAGTTCGACTGTACCCCCCTTATTACAAAAAATGGTTTAAAGCAAAACCAGGTTTTTAAATAGCCTCGTCTCTTTTTATTATATGACGTTAGAAAGTGACCGAGTGACAGTAAAACCTGGGTTTTCTTTAAACCATGTTTTGTAATAAGGGGGTACATGTCGGACAGTTGTAGGTATATATGCAGATTCTCGAGTAAACTTCGTAAGCGCGATGCAGGATAATGTGGCGCCACGCTCTTTCCGTATGTGAACTGTCTCAGCGTTACTGATAGATGTCGCTACAGTCGTAATTTTTATTGGGTACATTTGATCGCACTTTTAATCAGTAGGCATTCTGAATACATAATTAAATTTCACATTCCAGGCTAGGTACTCACACACATTCATTCCACGATCGGAGGATATTGAATAAAGTGAAAGAAGGTCTTGTATTCACCAATATTAATTTCGCACAAGACAAAGGCAACGATATAAAGAAGACGAGGAGTAATAAGAATGCAACTTCAATAGCTTCCGGTGAAGAAAGTACATGAAATAGACGCCAATTGTAAATAAAATTATTTTGCATGTCAAAGATTAACTCCCAGGATTAAATAAATAGAAAGGCAGGCCTTATGGAATGTGGCCCCTTTGAGGTTTTAATGAGTTTACCCAAATGTAAAAAATTAAATAATGTGAAGAATATAATTTAATTAATTTTTATTTGACAACCTATTTTATCAAAATGTGAGAGACAAAACTAATGCGAAACTATGACGGGTCCGGACAGGTCAGTTGGCATGGCTGATGAGATACCCTGCCTATCACGCCACAGGTTGTGGATTCGATTCCCACCGACAGCCTTTTGTATTTTGTATACATGAAAGAACAGCTTTGTTAGGGCAGGATTAGATGACTGTGCGTGATGAATGTCCGAAGATATTACGAACGAACCCTCGGTGTAAAGAGCGCAATCGGATCCTTCGTCCGCTCACCCTAGTGTGTATTCAATTTGCTGTACACTGAAATCCGCTATTTAATATTAATGTGATATATGATATATATATATATGTTACATTATTACCGTAGAATTATTACATACTTTTTCCTAAATCATTTTATTAGTATATTACATACTTTAAAAAAGAAAAAAAATATTTTTTTTTCTGTGCCGAAAACACTCACATTCTCTTGGTAGTCTGTGGAATGTCGCCTTCTCATTGACACATGACAGTATAGGTTTAGTGCTGCCAGGTCTACTGTTAAAACTGCAGAAAGGTTGAAAGAGTAGATTTCCTTGAATGAAATATTTTTGCTGTGTTATGATGATTCGGTATGCCATTCGCTAAAATAACTTAGTTTTATGTATATCAAGTTAAACAGCTCAACAAAAATGCCTTGTTAGATGTTTCACAACTTAAATACTGTTATTTTAATAAAAAATCTCATTAAATTGTATTGTTCTTGCTAGATTATTCGAATTACTCGCCGTTGCAATCAAAGCTTTATTCCAATCGAGAACTAAACGCGATGTCGATGATGTGTCTGTATACAGATCACGTCGGATTTTTATTTATTTACAAAATGTAAACTTGAACTACTGATTTTATGGAAATGAGCTGGTAACACTAAAATTGACAATCTAAGCTTTGGTCTGGCGCGGTGTTGTTTGGTTTGTTTGTGTTCGAAATAAATTAGGTGTTTTCTATATTTTAGGAATTCAAAGTCGTCCCTAATCAACTTATATTTATAGTCTACAATATATAATTTATACCACTCGTATTTTTTTAAATTCTAATATGAATTTGGAGTTACTTGGTAAGTGAATTTGAACAGAATATTTGTATTATCCACATTATTAGTTTACAAACATAATATTAATAGTATATTTTCGTCTTTTCTAGAATCATTTGGTCAAAATTACCCAGAGGTAAGTGCTACTGTTGATTATACAACAATCCAATAATACACATGTACAAAATTATATTTGGTACGTACCCAATATCCGAAAGACACGGAAATGTAGATCTCTGTAAAGTCCTGAGGGCTCTGCCTATCTAATTATGTATATGAGCGTCATTATAGTAACAGACATCCTTGAAAACCATTGACTGACGGATGAGATATACATCCTATAAATACTGAACTATGTTTCAAAAGACTAATTAAATAGAAATTCATTGGCCTCTACAAACTAAGGGTAAATACATGTATTATTTATCCAGGAATTTGATGGCACACTAGACTCAATATCCTTAGCGGCAACATGTGCGTTTAACCGTCGAGGCACATTACTGGCGGTGGGATGCAATGATGGCAGAATATTCATATGGGACTTCCTAACCCGAGGTATTGCTAAGTCAATATCAGCACACGTTTACCCTGTCTGTAGTCTAAGCTGGTCTAGGAATTGTAAAAAGGTGAGATTTAATTTTATTTGTATTTTTATAGAGTAAATAACACAACATTACAATGGATTCTAGCTTATAAGGGTCAGCTCATACAAAGACGCAACATGGCGCGCACTTTTTAAGATAGCAATACATTATAGAACTTTAATTACTAAACAGAAAAGTCCACATTTCAGTGAGAGAATTCTAATAGCCGCTGAGCCATGCTGCTCCTCAAATTATCTCGGGAAGGAGTGCCACTCAGTGATCCTTCTCCGGTAGATTTGGTGTGGAAGAGCCCGCTAGCATGTGCTATAACCAAATTTCACACGGCTTAACAATGCGCTTTGAGGTGCAGCCGTTTGTCTCGGTGTGAACTGATCCTTTAAGGAAGTAATTTTCACCTGTTGTGAAATCTCTAGCTAGTTCAACCTAATTCCACCATCCCCATTTTTACACCGAACCACAAGACGCCGGGAAAATTTTCACCCGTTCGTTGTTGACATACCGAAAATACGGACACAGCGTTTTGCATCCTCATTTATAATGCGGACAGCAAGGGAGTGGAACTTGCTTCCGGCGTCTGTGTTTCCTGACGCCTACAATCTAGGAACTTTCAAGGCCAGAGTGAATAGGTTTCTTCTGGGTAAGCGTGTTTCATCTTAGGCTTCGTCATCGCCCCTTCTGGGCGGGTCAGTGGCCAAACGCAAGCCCATTTAATTTAAAAAAAAAAAAAAAAAAAGCTTTTTTAAGGGGCTTCTTCATTGTTGTCGGCCGGCCATCAACATGGACAACTAAACAGTTGCGGACTCAATATCCTTCTAGGTCAAAGATTTCAACCAAATAGCTTGAAACACAAAAATGTAGCCCATTAGTTAAGGAGATGAATGATTGACAATCTCGGTGCTTTCCATTTACCAGAAAAAAATTACAATAACAAATACATTTCCAGCTACTCTCAGCGTCAACCGACCACAATGTGTGTATATGGGATGTATTATCAGGTGAATGCGAGCAACGATACAGATTCCCCACACCAATACTGCGGGTGCAGTTTGACCCGAGAAAAGACAAGCGGTTCCTGGTGTGTCCGATGAGACATGCAGCCTTACTAGTTGATACTGATGGTGATCATAAGATATTGCCCATTGATGATGACGTAAGTATAATAGATAACTTATACCACTACAAACTGGCCTTGCCTGATTCAACTTATCAGTTTTGGCTTGTTTATAATAGTTTTGTATAATTAAACATGATGATATCTTAGGATACTATATCCTCTTTGGCCTGATGTAGATGAATTTGGTGTTTAAACAATACACGGCAAATTCAAAATTATTAAAATAGACCTTTGCAGTCACTTATGATAAATAGTTTGACTCTAATACTGGTTTGGCCAGCAATAAAGCAATTACTCTTTTCAAAACAAACTTAGATTCATTACATAGCATTTACATTCTGATCTCACTGACAATTGCGTGTTCCGGCGGCAAAAACTACAAACTAGACTCAATGCAGTGCATGGAATACGTTCAGGGCCGTCGCAAGCCATGCTGGGGCCCTTGGGCACCCAAGCATTTGAGGCCCCAATCGGAAAGTAAAAAAGTTATTAACAAAAATAATTGTTTAAAATTAAAAACTGATTTAGTATCCGATAAACATTTTAATCAGGTAATTCTTACTATCTACCGAAATTTCCACTTTATTCACTTACGTAAGTGAATAAAGTGGAGTGAATATATCGCCTTTAGGCGGGTGAGTGTGGGACCTCTAGGCCCGGGCCTCGTGCGCCCTTATGGTAAACACGGCACTGGATACATCACTTACTCCTTTTTACTGCGACTGAGCGAAAAAACACGCCCAAGAGAGAGTCATACTCGCATAGTTAGGTTTCCATATTAAAACATTCTCGAACGGCAGTTTTTTTTACTTACTTATATTATATACTTGTTTTGATTTTAATTTCAGGGAGATATAAACGTGATAGCATCATTCGACCGTCGAGGTGACAATGTGTACACGGGCAATGCTAAAGGGAAAATATTGATTCTAGACTCTCAGACGTTAGCACTAAAAGCTAGTTTTAAAATAACAGTAGGCACATCTAGCACAACTGGCATCAAAAGTATTGAATTTGCGAGAAGAGGAGAGTAAGTGATTTATTTGTAGCTTTATTTTGCATATTTTAAGAATGGCAACCATTCCCAGGTGCGAATTACTTTTTTCCTTCACCAATATTTTGAAGTCTTTGGTACTAAAATATCCTTAGAAATATGTTTGCATTATTTCCAGTTGTTTTCTAGTAAATACATCAGATCGCGTCATAAGAGTGTACGACGCGAATACAGTATTAAAGTGTGGTATGAACGGAGAGCCCGAGCCTATACAGAAACTACAGGACCTTGTTAACAAGTAAGTTGTATATATGCTATGAACTATTATACTGTGCTATATGTGCTTACCACCTTCGGTCACGTAATCGCACAATGATGTAGTCAAACTTAAACATAAATTTTAAAAATGTTAACTAAAATTTTTCCGCCAACGCACCAACTTGGCTATCCAAAGAGGGTACGCTGCCAGCCTGCTGGGAACCTTGCCGTTAATCGGTAGCAGCGGCAGACTAGAGATATTTAATTGAAAAGAGAGTCTATATATAGAGAGATTGTATTTTTAACCGACGAAAAAACGGAGGAGGTTATATATGGATAAAAAATACCTACCCTAAGGATGGGAAAGTAAGGATGATTTATTGTTCACTCACAGATTTTAATGCTGATTTGTGTATTACATCAAAAGAAATCAAAAATTAAGCATGTAGTAATTAGTAGAGTATAGCCACAAAAAATTATAAAATAAACACTTTTTAACAAATAATAAACCACCGAAAAAACTGAAAAGCAAAAATTAATTTTGAATATAACTTGAATTTTATAAGGTTTTGCAGTCGGGGACAAACCAATAACCAATTTTGATTAAGAAAAATCTAAACCAATGAATACAACCATTAACACAATTCCAGAACAACATGGAAGAAATGCTGTTTCTCCGGTGACGGTGAATACATATGTGCGGGCTCAGCCAGACAACATGCTTTATATGTATGGGAGAAATCCATCGGGAACCTGGTGAAGATCCTCCACGGCACGAAGGGGGAACTGCTGCTGGACGTGGTGTGGCATCCCATCAGACCCATCATAGCTAGCATTAGTGCAGGTACGGCATTAAGCTTCACAATTATTTACTTGTCTTATAATCATGTGTCCCTTAGATGGGGCAGAGGATGTCTATGGAAACTCCATGGTGTTAAGGTTTGCCGCGCTTGGTGTCACTGCAAGACTTCCCAATCTTCGTTTTGTCGATCAGTTCGTCGCCACGTTTGTTTGGGAGGACCACGCTTTCGCTTCCCCTGGTGATTAGAGTCCATTGCCTGCATAGGCTATTTGTATGCCAAATTTCATGATGATTCGTTGAGTAGTTGAGGCGTAACAAACAAACTCACTTTCGCATTTGAATCGGGTATTTCAGAAACCCCATAAGCCAAATAACTTTTAATTGATTTTTAGGCACTAAAAAGAAGGTAAATTTATATTGCATAATTAATTAATGTTAGTTCAGAACAATTTTATGTATCAAAACAGTTTTTTGCTTCTCCTGGAAAATTAACTTTGCTTGACTTATGGGGTTTCTGAAATATCCGATTCATTTATAATATAAGTTAGGATTTGGATAGTAAGGATTTTATCCACAGAAATTCTTCACATTCGGTCATACGATCAAAATTGAGTTGTAAACGCGTATTAAATAAATGTATTAAATACTAGTAACACCCTGCGGTTTCATTCGTATACCCGGGGGAGATATTGCTTTCCCGGGATAAAAAGTACCCTATGTTTTAATCCAAAATATATTCTATCAGCGTACCAAATTTCATTAAAATCCATTCAGTAGTTTTTGCGTGAAAGAGTAACAAACATACATACTCACAAACTTTCGCACTTATAATATTAAGGATATCTCAAATTAATAGGAAACTTTATCCCCAGGTGTAGTATCAATTTGGGCACAGAATCAAGTGGAGAACTGGTCAGCGTTCGCTCCTGACTTCAAGGAGCTGGATGAGAACGTGGAGTATGAGGAGAGGGAGAGTGAGTTCGACGTGGAGGACGAGGACCGGTCTGTGGACCAGGCCGGGGAGAGCCACCACGACGAGGAGCTCGAGGTAACAACCACTCTTCTATACAACGTCTAACGGAAACGGTATATCTGTCTGAAAGGGGCGGAGAGTGTTCTAAACAATTATTCGACTTGATCCCCACGGCTACCTTCCACCATCGACGGGGAGTCCATCCACATACATTGAAACCAGTATTGTTTCGAACTGTGCGGGCTAAAAGAAGTTTTCTTCCGCGGACGCTCAGATTGTGGAATGAGCTCCCCGCCGTGGTGCACCCAATGGAGTAACGGCATGGAGTTCAAAAAGGGGTGTGAAGAGATTTCTTCAGGGTCGGCAACGCGCGAGTGATACCTGGTGTTGGAAGCGTCCATAGGCTACGGTAACTGCTTACCATCAGGCGGGCCGTATGCTTGTTTGCCACCTTAGGGGTATGAAAAAAAAACATCACGTATAAAATCTAAAAAAAATTCAACTCAAAATAAATTACTCAAAAATTCATACCAAATTTTTGATTCCAAGTTTATTGAATTAAAATCATAACTAAATCTAATATTATAAATGCGAAAGTGGGTTTATTTGTTACGCCTTCACTATCGAATCATCATGTAATTTAGCATGCAGATAGCCTATGGTATGGAGAAGAACACCACTTTTTATCCCGGGAACGCGAGTGTAACCGCGGGGGACAGCTAGTATTATTATTAACTTTTCTGTGCATCGAGTACCTTATTAGTCCTGCAATTTTATGGATATATACTTTTCAGTGTCCCTCTATGGAGGGTAGAGGTAAGGAGAAGAATGTGTACGTCCAAAAGTGTCCCTTAAAATTGTTCTGTAGCAAGAGGGTATAAAATTAAGGTAACCCTTGTTGACGGAATTTGTGCTGAGACAGTGTTGCCAGATACACCGTTATTACAGTAGATCTACCGTATTATCACACTTGCTTACTCCTTTTTATCAGGTGGACGTAACAAGCTGCGAACCAGTAGCAGCGTTCTGTAGTTCTGACGAGGAAGGGGAAGACGAACAAATGCTCTCATTCCTACCTATTGCACCAGAAATCGAGGACCCTGAGGTAGATACAATATATACACGCTTACAAATTATTTTTGGTTTATTTTTCTTTCTTTTTTTCTTTTTTAAATTAGAGTATCATACAGGACGTTTTCCAGGACGGATGGGCGGCCACGCAGGAAACTGTGACTCCCACAGAAACACCTGAGAAGTTGGAGCCGGCTGCTAAAAGACCTAAAAGCAAAACTTTCGATATTTCTCTGAAGATCGCACCACCTGGTAAGAGATATCAGATTAATTAATTCTTTTGGTCACCAGAGGTATAACATAATTGTCATTTATAAGAGTCAAAAGCAATAAAGAGTCAAGAGAGAGGTTGTTGCATTGTTTTCTTTCTTTTTCAGAACAACCCCTGTCGTTTAGTGGCAAGAACAAACAAGCAGCTGGAAATAAAAAAGTAGCAGGAAGACCCCGAAAATAAACATCTACCGTTCACAAATGCTTTTTATTTATATATCCGAATTAAGTGTTGATTCTTTGTAGTTCTTTACAGTAAAAGATGTTTAGCACGACTAACCCAACATGTTTCGAATATATGTCATCTCGAAATCTCCACCGGTATTGAATGAATGAATGAATGTATGAATGAATGAATGAATGAATGGTTTATTTGCGAGAACATAGGTAGGTACATTAGATGTTATCAGATACAAGATTCACTATATTCAACCTTTCGGTCATGCAAATTTTTGAATGTTAGAAATTAAGTGAATACACAACAATAACAAGAAATCAAAAGCTACATTCAAGATAATCAATAACACAATAAATTAAAATTAAATACAATCAATACATTAAATTAACATACATACAATCAATAAATTAATAGCAAAACAGTCAGAGTAAACAATATTAATATAATTAATTTTATAATTCAAAATAATCATTAATGGAATAAAAACATCTGTTACATAACCATATAAAAAGTTTTCTATTAAATTCTGTATAACTTAGACCAGCATTAGATAACTCTTGCGGTAATTTATTATATATTTTGACTGCCATAATATAGCAATTTTTATCACACAAATGAAGTCTATTTCTTGGCAGAACTAATGGCTTTTGTACAATTTTGCGCCTTAAAAGAGCTCTTTCATCTTTCTCAAAGAGTGAAGGGTTATTTCTTACAAATTTACAAATTTCAAATATGTAGAGAGACGGAACTGTAAGCATTTTTTGTTCTTTAAATATTGGTCGGCAAGAATCTGTCCATTTGAGATTGAATATAGACCTGACACATTTTTTTTGTGCTATGAAAGCTCTTTGGACATCCGTTGAATTTCCCCATATTATTATCCCGTACCTTAGAACAGAGCACACGTGACTATGGTATACTACTAAAGCTGTTTGAATGTTTGTCATATTTAATATTTTACGAAGTGCAAATACGAATTTATTAATTTTCTTACACACATTATCTACTTGAGCTTTCCAATTAAAAAATCTATCAATAACTATTCCTAAAAAATTTATGTCATTAACTTCATCTATTTCATTATCATTATATTTTATAGCTAAACCATTGTTATTCTTTATTTTACTATTATTTTTATATGTCAAGAATCTCATAAATTTTGTTTTATTCGTATTTATTTTCAAATTGTTAGCATCTAGCCAGTCAACGATATTTTTTAATGCCTTGTTTGTGACGTTTATTGCATTTTCAGTAGTTTTCTCTCGAGTCAAAATGGTAGTGTCATCTGCAAATAATATTGTGTATTGATTTGTCGAGTTTGGCATTTCATTTATATATATTATAAACAATATGGGGCCCAGGATGCTACCTTGTGGTACGCCGTAATGGTTTACTGAGTATGACGACCTGAACGTTTCTTCAGTGTTCGTTTCAGAGCACATTTTTTTAATCTCCGTACATTGTTGTCGATGTCTCAAGTAGCTTTCGAACCATTTGTGTGCCGGTCCTCTTATACCATATTGTTCTAGTTTGTGCAATAATCTGTCATGACACACCATATCGAATGCTTTGCTCATGTCTAAGAATACTGCTACCGGGATTTCTTTTTTATCTACTGCGTCGAGAATTTCTTTGACTAGCTTAAAACATGCTAATGTAGTGGACTTATTTTTAACGAAACCATTTTGTTGCTCACTTATGACATCATTTTTCTCTAAAAACTTCAGAACCCTTGTAATCATCACTTTCTCAAATAATTTTGATAATATAGGAACTAGAGTAATGAGGAGGCACACTGACAATTTATCCCGCTAGGTGTCGTATAGTCGCTGGTGCCGTCTATCTGTCAAACACCATACATTTTTTACGTATTCGTTATCAAATAAGTTATTCAATCATTATAATGCCTTTCTGTAGAGAATTTTAATGCAATAATAAAGGTTTACACCAATTGAAAAGAAAAAAACCGTGGATTATTAAAAAAAAAATTACACCAAGCTCATAGGAAGATTATGCAGTTATCACTTCAAACCTAACGATTTTATTATAAAAGCCGGTTACTGGTTGGTTTAATTAATTGAAATTCATGAAAATCCATCAATTCAATATCAATGACAGTTACCAGTGAGGGTGGCGCCATCTGAGATTAGCTTTGCCTGTCCCTCCCCATTGGTCTATAGTTTCCTGTCTCAGAACGAGGACCTTTTTTATGTATAGGCTTTACCACAGAAAATTTTAAGCAATCGGGGAAAATTCCATTTTCTAAAGATAAATTTATTATGTATGTCAAAGGTTCAGTTATAGCAAATACATTTTTTTTCAAAATCTTCGTCGTTATATTGTCATAGCCTGCTGAGTTTGTGTTTCGCAAATTCATTATGGTTTTATTAATTTCCATACAGGTAACTGGTTCTAAATATATTGAGTTGGCTAATCTCCTTTCATTAACAGCTTTATTTTTGGGTTTTAACGTATCTTCCGTATTTGCAATATTTATAAAATAATTATTAAAATAATCCGCAATATCACCACCATTCTTTAACATATCTTTCCCATTTGTGATTTCCTTTATTTCATTGTTCAAATTACTATTGTGTTTAAGTCTATCATTTATTATCCTCCATGTCGCTTTACATTTGTTTTCTGCTTTATCTATATATTTTTTGTTATTATCTTTCTGTATTACCATTGCACATTTCCTCAATAATTTACTATATGATCTGTAGTTCTGCTGGTTTTGACTAGTTTTTTCTTTATAATATTTATACTGTAGTTTTCTCTTCGTTACAAATGACCTTTTTAGGCCTTTTGTGATCCATTTCGAATGTATAGAGTTACGATTCATTTTAATTTTAATAATTGGAAAACATAGATTGAAAAATAAGCATATATCTTCGTGAAATAGTGAAAAAGCTTTATTAGCATCCGATTCCAAGAATACATCGGAAAATGAGAGTTCACTAAGGTAATTATTAAATTTTTCTTCATTTTCTTTACATGAATCTCTCTTGTATACGAACCATTGTTTTCGAGAATGATTATCCACTGTGAGCTTTACTGATAAACTTTGTCCTGTATTATGATCCGAAAGTCCTAGTTCGTGTGTTTCACCCTTTGCATCTTGTATGTCGCTAATTATGTTATCAATACAAGAATTTTGCCGGGTTGGTTTTGTAATGTGTATTTTCAAATTATAATTGTATAAAATATTAAGAAATTCATCCTTACCGATATATTATGTCAATATATGTTCAGGTTAACGAAATCTGGCACGTTCACAGTACTCACACATATGCAATCTCACGATACAGTATGTGTTATTACATTATTGCTTCAAATCAGTAAATTCTAATGGAAAAATGCAAACAAATACCACAAGCAAAATCAAAACAATAACTATGTCCTTCATACTCATTATGCGCATGCAGACGACGTCACGCCAACCCTTATTTACAGCTACACAAGCGCAACGTGTAAGTGTTGAACGTGCCAGCTTGAGTTAACCGACCAGCCGGGCTATTGCGTAACTTTAGTGGTAATCGTAACGAACACCATTATTTCATCCAATGACGCGCACGCAGTATGACGCGACGATGACCATTCGTGGGCCCTGATTGGATGAAATTCATTAATGGTGTTCGTTACGATTACCACCAAAGTTCCGCGGTAGAGCCCCTGCTGAGGTCGCGCCTGCGTCGCTAATAACAGCTTCGCACAATTACAACAATAAAGGAATATTTAAAGAAAAATACCGATAGATATTCTATGTGCAGCTATTTCTAATAAAAAAATTGTAAAGAAGTATGGAATCAAACTGCGATAATAGGAGAAAACATTTATTTTGCAAAAAAAAAATGTCATCAATCTTTAATAAAAATTCGTATTCAGAGTATACAGTAAGTACCTATCGTTCGTATATAAATAAATCTCACTTAAATATAACCGAAAATAATAATACATCGCTCGGTCGGCACCGAGAAGATTCATAGAATTTATCTTCTAATTTCTAGTTCCACGCAACGATATAATACACGGCGGTCGGGCCCGTCGGATAAATAAAATCTATAGGAGGCTATTTACAGGATGCACTCGTCTACGCGTCGATATCGTCCTCGTGCTGGCTCGAGAAGTAGCTCACGAGGCCCCCGAAGACCCCGTCCTCCGGGCGAGACCGGGGCTCCGGGTGCGGCGCGGGGCCCTCGGGAGTGCCCTCGCGCGGGCTGGCCAGCGCCTGCAGCGAGGGCCGCGGGGGCGTCGGGGGCCGCTCCAGCTTCACCGTCGCCGGCCCCGGCCCCGGGGCCCCCTCCGGCGCGCCCGGCTGCGGGCTCGGCCTGCCCTCGTACGGCGGCGGGGTGTAGGGGCTCATGCGGTCCGCGCCGGGGGCCAGCGCCGGTGGCGGCGCGGGCGCGCGCCCCAGCCCCATTATGTAGGGGCGCGGAGGGCGCAGGTGCGCCGGCAAGTAGGGCGGCCCCACCGGCTCCGGCCCACCCCCCTCTAGGCGGGGCGGCGGGCTGCGCGGCAGGTACGGGTGCAGCGGGTGCATGCGCGGCCCGGGAGCCAAGCCCGGCCCGGCCGCCGGGCCCGGGGGCGGGGGCGGCGCGTAAGGGCCGTAGGGCCCGTACTGGGGCGCGTACGGGCCCAGCGGGTACCTGGGCCGGCGGTCCTTGTTTTCGGTGTGCTTGATCTTGGGATGCCTGGGCGGGTCGTCGCGCGGCGAGGGCGGGCGCGGCGAGCTCGGCGGGGAGCGGTACTCCGGCTCGGTCTTCACCTCGGCTTTAATCTTTATCGGCGTCTCGGGGGTTCCGGCGGCGGCCCTAGGCGCGGGCGAGCCGGGCGGCCCCGGCCCGGGTGGGGGCTCGCGGGTGGGAGGTAGCACCCCGAGCGGCGCCGGGCCGGGCCCTCGAGGCCCTAGGGGCCCGTGTGTAGAGCCCGGGGGACCGTGGGGTATCGGACCGTGTGGACTCGTCGTGGGCCCCAGCGGCGCGTGCATGTGGCCCGGGGGCGCGTGTCCGGGTGGGTGCGGCGGGGGCCCGTGGTGTCTCTGCTCCTGGTGGCCCGAGGGGCCGTGCGGGGAAGAACCATGGAGTCCATGGATACCCGGCCCGTGCGGGGACGAGCCGGGAAGGCCATGGGGGCCCGGTCCGTGCGTGGACGAGCCAGGGGGGCCATGATGGCCCGGTCCGAGCGGGGACGAGCCGGGGGGGCCATGGTGGCCCGGTCCGAGCGGAGACGAGCCGGGGGGGCCATGGAGGCCCGGTCCGAGCGGGGACGAACCGGGGGGCCCATGGGGGCTCGGTCCATGCGGGGACGAGCCGGGGTGCCCGAGGGGGCCCGATCCGTGTGGGGATGAGCCTGGGGGCCCGTGAAGGCTTGGTCCGTGTGGGGACGAGCCTGGAGGCCCGTGAAGGCTAGGTCCGTGTGGGGACGAGCCATGTGGGCCGTGGAGGGCGGGGCCGGGCGAGGGCGGGTGGGTGCGGTAGGCGGGCGGGTGGAGGGCGCGCATCTGCTGGTAGTAGTGGGGCGGGTACTGGCGGGAGGGGGGCGTCATGCCGAGGTGGTGCGGGTACATGCCCATGTTCTGGGGCCCGCGGGGACCATAGGCCGGGTTACCGGAGCCGTACATCATAGGACCCCTGAAAAATTGAAGCATACGTTTTTGTAAAACGACTCTATTCTCTGAGAAGACTCCGGCACGAAACTCAGCAAGACATGTTTTTGTGGATCTTACGTTTTTATTTATGTAATATAGAATTTTTGTTTCAAACTTGAATTCACGTTTACATACAAGTCACGAAAGCCATATAAGGATGTTGGTGCAACCATATAATTTTTGTTTTAATTATTCATAGTATTAGGCTTAATTTTGGTTAATACGTATTAAATAGGAGTTGTATTAGTACCTGTAGTGTTGGTTGATCATGTGCGGCATGCGCGTGATGACGCTGGGCTCCTCCGCGACTGGCTTGAACGGCTGCGGGGAACCTGCCACCGAGAGCGTGCCTGTCGGCAATTATGTACACTTGCTTATACATATACTATACTCTTACTTATACATATACTATACACTTACTTATACATATACTATACACTTATACATATACTAAACTCTTACTTATACATATACACTTCTATGTCTCCGTTGACTGGCCAGTTGGCGTGGTTGGTTAGAATCCACCTATCACGGTCGTGGGTTCGATTCCCAGGACATGCATTTAGGTGCATGTACATGTCTGTATAATAAGTATGTATTTCTAAACAAAAAGTAAACATATGAAAAGGCTGTATAGTTAATGACCTTTGCCTATCCTTTTAAGGATGAAATAAATACTAGGTACTATAAGGGTCTCGTCCGACCGCTGACGAGTAAGCGAATGGCTATTACAATTTTTTCGTTCAAGAAACGTATAGCTGTCGTAGACGCGCATAAAAATTGTTACTTAAAACTATCTTAACTACATACTCGCCGGGACAAATGCTTACGAATTCGCAGCGTTCAAAATTCAGCACACTTTTCCTGTGTCAGGAAAACTGGTGCTCACTGGTTTTAGAGTACAAAGGCGCGCTTTTCATGCTACAGCGGTGAAAACATATAATTACCTTCTCTTAGTGCGTTAGGAGGTTGATCCGGTCGGTGAGGGTGCGGCACTCTGTCCTCAGCCGATAAAACACCGCGCAATTCCGCACGTACCTGAAAACATTACATATATAGTACTAGCTGTCCCTCGCGGCTTCGCCCGCGTTCCCGGGATAATTAGCCTATGTCCTTCTCCATACAGGCTATCTGCACACCAAATTTCATGTTGATCGATTGAGTAGTTAAGGCGTGAAAGCGTAACTAACAAACTCACTTTCGCATTTAAAATATAGATATGGATTTTGCATCCATATCGAGAATGAAACACACAATTAAAGATTTCAAATTGTAAAATGGTGATTGTGTACCCAAAAAACCTGTAATAATGTATTAATGCGTTGATCTTTCCTAATGAAAAAACATGTAAAAAGTAGTTGGTCTTTTTGGAATGTATTTGGTATGTATTTCAGTGTTTTTCGAAAATCATCTTTATAGGGAACTAGCTGTCCCCCGCGGTTTCCCTCGCGTGATGAAAAAGTAGCCTATGTCCTTCCTTCTCCATACCATAGACCAAAGGCTATCTGCATGCCAAATTTCATGATGATCCGTTGAGAAGTTTAAGCGTGAAGGCGTAACAAACAAACAAACAAACTCACTTTCGCATTTATAATATTAGTTAGGATGAAATAGTTGATGACATGTTTGTCTATATTAGAAATACATGAATTCATGCTACATTTACATAGTTGTAGCAGACATAAGACGTATCGCAATTCGCAAAGATAAGTCAGTTAAAAATACGTGATATAACTGCTAACAAATAACACACAATACAATAAACAAACCAAATTCATCTCTCACACATAAAGCATAAAGTATTTATGAAAACAAAACCAACCTGCAACCTTGGTGTGGTGGGAAACCTCTGGTCCTGAAAGTCAGCCGGATGTCTCTGCATGGGAGGGTTGCCATACATGTTCATTCTCTGCATCTCCGGTATCCTCTGCATTTCTGGCCCTAAGGGTCTGATGGGCATCCCGTACCCTGGCATGGGACCCGACATAGGGTACTCCGGCTTTTCCTTTTTCAACCGTTTACTTTCTTGCAACGCGAGGCGAGCTAAGCGTTTCTCTTCCCGCTCTTTCGCTTTCTGCTCCTTCATCTTCTCTTTTTCCTCCTTCTTCTGCATCCTCTCCACTCTTTTCGCTTCCTTCTCAGCCATTTTTGCTTCGCGCTCCAGTTTCTTTTTCTCTCGTTCGGCCTGTCAAGTAATTCGATTAATTTTCGCTCATAGTTTATAGTGTATACTTTAAGCGTAAATAGACTCACTTGATTAGGTTTTAAAGGTGAACTGTCCGCTCTCAGATCTGTGAGAAAAATTAAGCAGACGGTTATTTTACAAATATAAATAATATTTCTGTACAAAACAATCTGTTATTTGACATTAAGCTATAGAGACGACGTTAATTAAGAAAAAAATAAAACTGTCAAATAGCCAATTACACCTAGACATACAAACGTGTTCATGCACGCAAATGTATGGGAATCGAACCCACGACCTGCGGCGCGAGTGCAGAATATAAAAATGTGACTTTATTCATACTTAAAAAAAACATAAGTTACGGTGTAATTTCGAGTAGTAGGCAAGCAGTAGACTCGTATAAGTGAATGTATAATTATAATGGTAACCTTTAATCTTGACCCCGACGAGCTTAGCGAGCGCGTCGTCGACGGGCGGCGCGTCCGCGCCCGCACCTCCCGCACCACCCGCACCACCACCACTACCCGCACCGCCCGCACCACCACCCGCACCCGCAGACCTGCGACCTCGAGGACCTCTGGAACACAAAACAAATATTATGTACAGTCGAGGACAAAAATATGTATACACTTTTTGAAATTCAAATGCGATAATCTCGCATGTTTAACATGCAAGTGTTAAAATATTATACTAATTATAATAATATATGATAGAAGATTCTGCGTGCATAATGTCTCATAGTTTCAATCAGTAGTTTAAGAGGAACCCGTTGTTGAATTTCACTAAGTGTATACATATTTATGTCCTCGACTGTACCATCATCAGCCTATAATGTCCCACTGCTCAGCAAAGGCCTCCTGAACACAAATCAGGGTGAAAGGGAATAGGCAGATACTCCACCAAGCGTGCCCACTGCGGCGAGGTGGAGGTAGGCTAGTGGTCAACCTACTGTTGGAGTTATCAACCCGCCTAGAAGGCCTCCAACTAACTTAACGACTATCACAATTAAGTGATAACCGGGACCAACGGCTTTACGTGCCATCCGATGCACGGAAACTCTCGATTTGAAATACCACTAGGCGGTCACCTATCCGGGTACCGTCCACGACGGTGGTAGCTTAACTTGCCGATCGATTAATAACGGCTTATCATGTTATCCACGAGCGCTTGATATACCATGACCTTGGAAAAAACCTTGACAAAGTAATCACTCGCTCATTACTTTAAAACAAGTATATTTTTTTATGTTTGTTACCTCATAACTCCGTCATTTATTAACCGATTTGGAAAATTCATTTTTTTATTTGGAACAGTACACTTCCCGTTTCCTTCCATTGTCGTCAGATCATGATTTGATTACTTCTTAGTGTACTTTGAGGTCGGTTTAAGTTTCTTGAAAAACAGTTTTCAATTATTTTGGAAATAGTCCTATACCAATTGGCTACTTGACAGTTATAATGAAAAAATATGAAATATGTTAGATATGATAGCTAATAGGTTAACAATAATTACACAATATGTTTTTTGCATAATAATATTTTTAATATTTTATTTTAGGAAATAAAAAGTGAGTTTTTTATCTGTGGATTACAAGAACCGAAACGCGGGCGGCCGGGATTGAGTATCTTGGTTGGACTTTTTGGCGGGAACTTGCAGAGTGACGTAGCATTTTCATTTTTATTTTCATAAATTTGTGTATTTTGAGTTTTATTGTGTATTTTTGGTGGTATTTTACCCAATAAAGATCATCCATGTGCACCAGTGAAGTGAAATGAAATGAATTATGTGTATCGTGACTTTTCAAGTTGTCTCAAAATGTCCGTGTAGAGTTTTACTGCAATGACCACCATTGTAGTAAAACATGACTTTTATGGACGGTGACTGACTGAGGACTATAATGTGAAGTGATTTATTGTGACTGGAAACTATAATATAACTCGACACTGGCAGAAATGAGCCCTAATTTGGGCTTGGTTGCCAAAATTAAAAATAAGAAGAAGAGTATCTTGGTTTGTTTGTGAGGTTTGTGACGTCAAATTTAACTAGAGGTGTGAAACTCATGAAAAATACGCGAGCTGCATAACAGCTCACGGCTCAGGTGTGTGCGCGCGCACGCTCACTGCGTATCGGCTCGATTCGACGCGCGGTACGCGTTACATCCTGGACTATAGGTACAAATTGAGCTGATCTGCGAGCTGAGTCATTGAACCGGCTCACACACCTGAGCCGTGAGCTGTTATGCAGCTCGCGTATTTTTGTTTAGTTACACACCTCTAGTTTTGTTTATAGAGACGTGACGTCACACCTGACAAATGTCACGTGACCGGGTGTTTTTGCGCGAATTTCAAATGAAATGTTAAAAAATATTTTTATTTCCTTGTAAATAACATTTTTTTGATAAAAAGATAATTGTAAGAGGTATAAAATACACGTATGTAAATTTTAAAATATGTTTCCGAAAACTGTCAAGTAGCCAATTGGCAATGCAGCGACGACAGATGGGAGCTGCAGTAGTCGCTTCGCATCCATCAATGAGCTTGCGCTTGTGGTGAAGAAAAAACTCGTGAGGAAAGCACGTTGATCGAGTACTTTGTGTAGTACCCACCTGGCTGGCTACCACCCTCAAGTTGAAAATCTGTCGCCAAGCACATAAAGGTAACCATCGTACCAAAACACACCATTAAACGATGTGTTAAAAAACAAAGGACTTTCATGCTCGGAAAGCAATACATTTTCTATGAAAATCTCATGGGTCAAAAAAAAAATACCCCTACCCCCTGTAGGGGTATTTTTTTTTTAACGGAAAGTGTATATCTATCCAAAATGAGTGAAGACTATCTGGTATAGACTGGTGCCGATTCTGTTGTAAATCGCACTAAACTAATTTTAGTCACATCACATCTCTTTCTTACGAACATTATTGAAAAAGGATAGAAAATATTTAAAGCTGTCAAATTAGTATCTGCCGTGATTTGCGGTTATTTAGACGTAACCGCGATAGATGGCGACTAAAATATTGAAAACAAGCTTTGGAATAATTTGACAGGACAAAATTTCTCACATCCTTTTCTTATGTTCTTTGTTAGAAAGAGACATAGTGAGACTAAAATTTGTTTAGTTGTAAACAACCGAATCAGAACCACTCTCTATAAAAAATGACTCAACAATTCATACCGAATTTTTGCTTCAATGTTGATTGAATTAAAATCATAATTAACGCATCATGTCATGTTTTGCTAATCCTATTATAAAAAAAATCTTTCAAGATCAGTACCAAAAAGTTTCGTAATTTTATGGATATATATATACCCTTTCCGTTAGGTTGTATCAGTAAAACTAACCTCGTCCCGCGACCGCCCCTGCCGCGGCCGCGCGGAGTGCGCGACATCATCGCCTGCGCGTCCACCGCTGCCTGTGCATCTATACACAATACTATATTATACAACAAGTGAATAAAGGACGGATTTAAAGCGAGGGCCATGGATGAATCACGAGCAAGTAAAGGATTGTAACGACTGAATCAGGACCGTAGGGAGTGATTCAAGTGTTAGAATCCTGAGCGACGCGAGTGATTCATGGCACTATATTTAATTATATTTTTAAATAGGAACATCATATCTCTCTGATTGACTTTTAAAAGTGGATAAAATGGGACAAATAATCAAGTAAACAAAATAACAAAAATCTAGTGAGGTTCCGACAAAAGCGAAACTAATATGAAATGACTAAAATTCGACATTCTTCGTTACACATTTTTTTATTTCGGTTCCCGGTTCACATTAAAAACTGGATTTCTTGGTGCAAAAAAATACCAGTACTCACCAAGATGCGCCTGCAGCTCCTCAGTCTTAGCTTTAGTGACATCATCAGGTAGCTTCTCAAGGGGCACCACGGCTGTTTTCTTGATGAGGTCGCAGAGGGCCTTCTGACGTTCCTCGTTGTCCGCCTCCTCGGCCTTCTTGCGCCTCGCTCGGTCCGAGTCCGAGTCCGAAGTCAGTTCCGAGTCGTCCACTTTGAACTCGTCCGAACTGTCCGGCATGTGTTTGCCGCTTGATTTGTGAATTTCCTGTTGTGAGGTGTTTTTTTTTTAATGTCAGTTCTATTCAGGAAGTAACTTACAGAATACCGCAGCTAAATAACTTTATGTTGTGTTCCTGCGTGTGAGTAGGGTCACCAGAGCTCATTGGGGAGGCGGAAGGATCGGTAACGCATGAGTTTTTTTAAGCTTTTGCATAGCTTCTATCGCGGGCCTTGAGCGTGGAGACCGAATCCAGAAATTCCGTAACGAAAAAACTTAACACCCCCCACTCCGACCGGCACAGCGGTGATACTGTTTGCATTGAATAGGCTCCGAAAGTACTGAACCGATTTGAAAAATTATTTCACTGTTGGGAAGCTATACTATCCCCGGTTGACTGTTTATATTATATTTTCAAAAAATTAGGGATCCTTACTAAAACTCCAATAATGTAACCCAAGGTGTAAAAAAATTACCTAAAATATTCATTACATCGCGGGCGCTGCGAAAACTATTGATGATAGAATAAAATAATGTACTACGACTTTGTAGAACACATTATTATTTACAAAAAGTGTCGCGATACCATATGTCTAACTATTATAGTTATGCCAAAATAAGTGTTTTTCTATTTTAAAAATTTAATTGAATTGCCGCCGCTAGAAAAGGCTATTTATTTGTATTTTGGTATTAATCCTTATCAAAATAAATTACTTCATATTCAAGACTGCTTCAATACATTTATATAACATTTTGAATTATTCAATTCGGAGATTCCATTCAAAAGATATCACGAGTAAGTATTAGCAGAAAAATCACGACACTGGGGTACGGGCCGTACGGGAGTAATCTCTTTGCGTGTGGCTCAGTGTTTGTAAAAAACTGAAATTTTGAATGTTTTTTCTTATGTAGGGTAGGATAGGGTAGGGTAGCACCACGCGAACGAAGTCGCGCCGGGCAGCTAGTTTATTTAATAAAAGAATATATATAATATATACACATACACACGTATAGCTTAAATTCTCAAATGCAATAGCTTTACCGCGGCAGTCTCCGAGTGCCACACGTATTTTTTTTTACACCATTAAGGTGGCAAACAATCTTACGGCCCGCCTGATGGTAAGCAGTTACCGTAGCCTATGGTAGCTTGCAACACCAGGTATCAATCGCGCGTTGCCGACCCTGAAGAAATCTCTTCACAACCTTTTTGAAGAACCCCATGCCGTACTTCATTGGGAAAACCACGGCGGGTAGCTCATTCCACAATCTGAGCATCCGCGGAAAAAAGTTCATGAAAGCTCAAAGAAAAGCATGAGTGATGCGTTACCCCCGGGTGTTGCAAGCGTTCATCGGCTACGGTAACCGCTTACCATCAACCGGGCCGTACGCATGTTTACCAACTAAGTAAGAAAAAAAAGTTCCATGGACAGCATTTTTTCTATTTTCTTATAGATAGGCCAATCTTTTTTGAGATAGAGCTAACTTTGTGGCCAGAAGGATCAGGAATTAATTACATGAATCAAAAAGTTGCTTTGAAAGTTCTGACTTTACTTTCTTAAAGGGCCCAAATTCCGAGGGCCCCTGCACATCCTATGACGGTCCTGCATATTCCTTAATGTCAATCGCCAGCCTATATAATAGGCCAGTTTCCTGAAAAAAATCTATTTAGTCCGTCATATATCAAAAAATATTAGACACGTATTTTTTCAAATCGATTACAGTGATTACTCATTAATTCGGAATGCAGCCTTAGTAAAGCAAAAAATACGTGTCCAATATTTTTAGACAATCTAACTGACGGACTAAATAATAAATATAAATATCCTGGGACATTCCTCACACACGGTCATCTGATCCCAAACTAAGCAGAGCTTGTACTATGGAAACCAGACAACTGATATAATACATATACTACTTTTTGTTTGTAAATACATACTTAATATACATAATTACACCCAGACTCAGGACATACAGACATGTTCATGCACACAAATGCATGTCCTGTGTGGGAATCGAACCCACGACCTGCGGCGCTATAGGTTAAGACTCCACGTCTTAACCAACTGCGCCAACTGGCCCGTCAAATAAACTAATTAGAATTATTATTTTTTTAGCCAGGAAACAACTCATAAATGCAGTGTACTAACATCCTCGGACTCAGTGTTGGGCATCTCCGTGTAGTTGATCTTCTTCTGGCGGGTGCGGTGTTTGGGCGAGCGGCCCTCGTCGTCGTGGTCGCGGTCGTCGTGGTCGCTGAGGCCGCCGTACGTGACGCGCACGCGGCCCGCCGACCGGTCGCGCCGGTCGCGCCGCTCGCGCCGGTCGCGCGCCTTGCGGGACCTGTGCCTCTTGGACCCCGAGTGGGCCCTGTGCGACTTGTGAGACTTGTGCGGCTTGTGAGAGTGCTTCGACGACTTCTGTTTTTTTCTGACAAAAGAAACATTGACGGTTTATGAATACTGAAACCGACATTAAAGTGCGCTTAAGAGACGATGGGATCAAACGGGAAGTGTATCATTCCAAACAAAATAAGAATTTTCCAAATCGGTTAATGAATGACGGAGTTATGAGGACACAAACATTAAAACAGAATTGAGAACCTCCCCCTTTTTTAACTGACTTCATAAATGGAGGAGGTTCTCAATACGGTTGTCTTCTTCTTCCTTCTCGACCTGGTCCCATTTACATGGGGTCGGCCCTCCTTATCCTCATCTTCCATTTAGCACGGTTTTGCGCCAATTCTCAATTCGGTTGTATTGTTTATCTATATATATAAAAATCAATGCCACTTTTCGTTGTAATTTTATAACTCAAGAACGGGCTCACCTATCCAAACCAAATGTTTGAGCTTTGTTCGAACTGTTTAGTAGATGGTTTATGTGAAGTTTGCACAAAATTGGTCAAGTGGTTCTTCATTTATCTAATTTTTTGTAAGAAATGAATTGAATAAATGGCGGATCATTTAGGGTAGGGTAGGGTAGGGTGGGATAGGGTAGAGTAAGGTAGCACCATAGGGTAGGGTAGCACCACGCGAATGAAGTCGCACCGGGCAGCTAGTTTTTTATGTTTGTTACCTCATAAGTCCGTCATTCATTAACCGATTTTGAAAATTCTTCTTTTGTTTTGAACGGTACACTTTTGGTGCCATTTTCATCAGATCAGGATTTGATTACTTCTTGGTGTACTTTTACTTTTTCTCTTTTTGTACAGTTCAATTATTTAAAGTTGGTTAATTTTTTTTTTCTTTTTTCAAAATAAAAAAAAGTGGTATTCACGTCAGATGCCGAAACGAAGGTCCCGGATTCTAATCCTACGAAGAGGTTTTGGTGAAGGAGAACATCGTGAGGAAACCATAGCACGGTGGTAGCGTACTTTGTAGTACCCACCTGGCTGGCTACCACCCTCAAGTTGAAATGCCAAACACCTATCGGTGTCCCAACAGCTGCACTTGAAAGCCAGTTCCTTCTAGGCTTTATGTGCTAACCACCTTCAGCCACATCACTTACCATGATGAGATTGCTGTCACAGGCCTATATAAATAAACTTTATTTGGTACATAAAATACAAAACAATTTGCCTCGTCAAGCATCACAGATGATTGTTTGATATTATTAGTATTTTGTCAACAGATTGGCGAACTTAATATGAAAGAAAACACGTTGTTATTAATACATACTGGGTGGAGATTTCGAGATAGCATATTTTCGAAACCTATGTTGAGTTAGTCATGCTGAACAACTTTTACTATGGGACTGTTAGCGACGCGATCTAAATGTCGTCCTATATTTTCATTGTTTGAATTTTTAAAATTAAATGAATTGTATTTTGCCATATTTAAGTATTAATTGTCATTATATTGAATTGTCTTAAGGTAAATAATGTGTAGGAAATAAAGATTTTGCTATTGTTGTGTAAAATTATTTAGAAAAATAAGACACTGAAACGCGGCATTACCGAGACGTGAGCCGTTTCAGTATTTTGTATTATTACTCCTAAAGTAATAGGAATATCTAGGTAATTATTATTGTATAAAGTATATAATGTCAATACCTAGTCGATAAACAAGTTCTCATTGTAATAGGACAGCCATTTCCAAGAAAAACCCAGTAAATAGGCAAACTACGCATTAGAAGAGCTTAGAGTACCGATAGACAGAGATAGCTAGAAAACAAACCGCTAGAAAAGGTCAAGGGTGATTCGGATCACGCCATCGACTCTCATTGGTCAATAATAATTAAAACTAGCGATTTGATTGGTCAGGGTACATTGCCAAAAGGTATAAATATAGACGCGGTTTTCTTGAAATGGCATTCCTACGGCAGCAACCTCCGAGAGAACAACCAAGAAGGAAAAAGAAAAGGAAATAAAAGGAATAATTGTAAAACAAGGAATAAAGGAATAATTGTGAAAGTAAACTGGTGTTTTCATTGAGAGGATTGAAGATCTGCTGCAGCGAATCAACGGGCAGGCAAGAGCCCCAACGAGTACCAGCAACAGTACTGGGCAACCAAGCGCCCCGCCGACCGGGTACTTCACGTACCCCGCCGAGAGTGCTCGTCTTCCCCCCCCCCCCGCGCGCGCCCTTCGCGCCCCCCCCCCCGGCGCCCCGCGCCCTTAGCGGTCCCCCGTGTTCCCCCGCGCCCGCGTCGCGCGCCCCTCGCGCCCCCCCCCCCCCCCCCGCGCCCTCATCGGTCCCCCGTGTCCCCCCGCGCACCGCGCTGCGCGCCAATCGTGTTTCACCGCGCCCCGCGTCGCGCGCCCCTCGCGCCCCCCCCCCCCCCCGCGCCCTTTCGCCCTCCGTGTAGCCACGAGTCTCGTGCTCACGTTGGTACCATCGGCGTCGTTCCCCCGCGCCCCGCAACCCGCGCCCTTAGCGCCCCTCCCCGCGCCCCGTGTTTTACGGCGCCCGCGCCCCCCCCCGTATACCCCCGCTCTTGTTCAGCACCACCCGTGTGCTCGCCCCCCCCCCTCCTTTTTCGTGTCACTGATCCGTCTTTGACTCTTCGGATTTCGCTCGGATCTGGTCGCGTCTTTAGTGACTTCGTCCAGCCGGCATTTTATGGTTTCAACTTGTAATATACAGTCCACTCAAGTCTCGAGCAGGTCGGATCAAGTGTGTTCGTCACATTTTTTGGTCCTTCGAGCCGGATCTGGAATTGAAGATGTCACGCGTGCCGAGAACCAGATCTACAAGGTCACAAGCGACTGAAGAGACACCATTGTCATCAGATTGGAGTATGGACACACCTGTTGAATCGTCCAGTTCGGCGGAGAGCCAAGCTACTCTAACGAAGAATAGCCCCCCGCGCCCCGACGGTCTAGAAGGTAGCCCTGCGCATCCTGAAGGCGATCATACCGCCGATGCAGCAGCCGCCGCCGCCGCTCGCACCACAAGAAGTGAAGCCGCGCGCACCGGGGACTCTACGCATGAAGCAACTGGAAGTCGGCGCACCACGGACGCAGAAGTGTTTAAAGCGCCCGCAATACCGAGTCAGGCATTGCGCCGATTCAAGATCAACGAATCATCGAGGGGAATGGATACTCGCTCGGTCCGGTCATCGAAGCGTCGAGCCGAAACCGAAGCTCGTATAGTAGTCGCCAAAAGAGAATTAGATATCGCCGAAGCCAGGTCGAAGTTGGCCTTGGTCGAATTGGAAATGATGCAGTTGGAGTCTGATGAGGAAGATGAAGCAGTCGATGAAGCTGACCGCTCGCACCACGTTGAAAAGTGGCTCAACCAGTCCAACCAGCAATCAGTTAAAGCACCAGCTCAAGAAAAGAAGAGTGACTTTCAAGAGCTGGCCATGGCGATCTCCAAGCTCACTGAGAAGAGCTCAACGTCCGGAATGCCGAAGCATATGATCGAGCTTCCGAACTTCAACGGTTCCAGTGAGGAATGGCTTGCCTTCAAGAGAACCTTTGAAGACACAGCACCGACGTTCACTCACGCGCAGAACCTGGCTCGTTTAAGGCGTTCACTGCAAGGAAGGGCGAGAGAGGCAGTGAAGAGCCTACTGTTCACAGCAGAGGAGCCAACCGAAGTTCTGAAAGGACTAGAAGCGCGCTTTGGAAGACCCGGAGCATTGGCACTTTCAGAACTTGAGAAGCTGAAGAACATCTCGAGAGTGAACGAGAACCCGAATGAAGTCTGCATCTTCGCAAGCAAAGTGAAGAATGCAGTTGCAACCATCAAGGCACTTGGTAAACCACAGTACCTGAGTTCACCAGAAACCATGAAGGTCATCATTGAAAAGATGCCACCGCAGATGAAATACAGATGGTACGCCTATCATCGGAGTCGTCGTGATGAAGAACAAATGGAACTGATCCTTATCGACGACTTCTTGGAAATAGAAGCTGACATGTGTGGGGACTTCGCTTCACCTGAAGTGTTACCAGAAGCGAAGAAAACCCGTCAGCAGTTTGCCCCAACTGAAGCACCTCGGGGGCAACGATGGACCGAACCAAGAAGAGCCATTCATACTGCACAAGAAGGTGAAACATATCAAGAGAATAAGAAAATATGTCCCGAATGCCAAGAAGAACATTGGATTTATGAGTGTCCAAAATTCAAGACGGCTAACATCGATGCCAAGTGGGAAATGGCCAAGCGGGCGAAGATTTGCTTCAAATGTCTACGATTCCGACATTCAAGAATGAACTGCAAGGCCCCAACCTGCAAGAAGTGCAATAGATGGCATCATGTTATCCTGCATTCTGAAAGACCGCTTCCGTCAGCTGAAGCCAAACCCCAATGCAACGCTGTCCATGAAGATGATCCCAAAAGCAAGATATCCTCCGTGCACACCACTGCAACCGAAGGCCAAGCCTATCTGAAGATGCTGCCAGTGGATCTGTACGGACCGAAGGGTTCTAAGCGCGTACTTGCTTTACTGGACGAGGGATCGACTGTGACGTTGCTGGACTCTGCCATCGCCGATGAGATCGGAGCAAAGAGCAAAGAAGAGGCAATCACAATCGAGACAGTTGGGGGTCAAAGCATAAGGAAGAGCAATTCTCAGCGACTTCAACTGAAGATAAGGGGAGTCCATCGAAGAGAAAAGCGACCAATTGAAGTCAGGACAATTGACAATCTGAAGCTGTCAAAACAAGGAGTCAACAAAGAACTTGTCAGCGGATGTAAGCACCTAATGAGAATCGAAGATCAACTTGTCTACGAAAAAGAAGAGCCACAGCTGTTGATCGGGCAAGACAACTGGGGGTTGATAATTTCGAGAAGGCTGAAGAAAGGTGGATCATCGGATCCAGTAGCCTCCCTCACAAGTCTTGGTTGGGTACTTCACGGGTGCAACGCAAAGACTCCAGCTCAGATCGTCAACCACAGCAGACTTGCAGAAGTCAAAGAGCTGACAAGACCTCCGGACTTGAAATACGTCCCGACAGAGGAGAAAACACTTGGGCTAAGATTGTTGATCAATGAAGATTCACTGGCATTCAACGTAGGACTACGCGACACATCAGAAGATCTGATCAGCGGCAAGAAGGTGCCTACGAAGAGAGAAGTAACCAGTGCAGTGATGTCAACATTTGACCCAATGGGATTCGCCACACCAATCCACATTCAAGGAAAGAAGCTCGTCCAGGACATCTGGCGAACGAAGATTGGTTTGGATGAAGAAATCCTAGAAGAGCTTACGAAACCTCAGGACTGGAGATGGGTCCCCACCAAGGAAAATCCCGCCGACGACGCCACGCGGGGAGTGCCTAGGGAGTTCGACCATACTTCGAGATGGTTCAACGGTCCCGACTTCCTGCAACAAAGTGAAGAAGATTGGCCAACCAGAAGGTTCGATTTGGAAGAACCAGACACCGGTGAAGAAAGGAACACCCAGAAAATCGCCACAGCAAGGGCTACAGAAGAAAGACCGCCAACCCCGGAGAACTTCTCCACCTGGCCTCGTCTTCTCAGAACTATGGCACGTGTCTTCCAATTCGTCGATTTCCTGAAGATAAGAGTCGAGGCCAAGAAGCAAATCAGTGTCGCGCGCAAGAAAGAAGAGGATTGGCGGCCACAGAAGCGTCTTCAGAAGAAGCGGCCAGGGACAACCCAGTCACATAAAGAAGAGGACAAGAAGAATTTCATTCAACTAGAAGATGTCCACTTGAAGAAAGCTGAAGAAGCCTTAATAAAAAGATGTCAAGAAGAAAGCTTCTTCAATGAAATCGACTGCCTGAAGAATGAAAAATCGATAGAGAATTCAAGCCGATTGAAGAAGATCGACGTGTACTTGAGCAAACAGGGTGTCGTCAAGCTGAGAAATCGCACAAGAAAAATTGATACAGTGACAAGAAAGACGAATCCTGCGGTATTAGATGGAAGACACAAGATCACCAGGCTTCTCATCGAACACTACCACAAGAAGTTTCTCCATGCAAACACAGCTACGGTGATGAAGAAGATCCGGCAGAAATATTGGATCCTGGGTCTACGAGCGACAATCAAGAAGATCATCCACGAATGTCAATGGTGCAGAGTCAAGAAGAGCATACCCCAGACCCCACCTACAGGAGATCTTCCAGTCGAGCGCCTTCATCATCACCAGCAACCGTTCCACTTGCGCAGCTGTGGACTACTTCGGTCCGTTGCAAGTCACCATCGGGAGAAGAGTCGAGAAGCGCTGGGGAGCCCTGTTCACATGTCTCACAACAAGGGCTGTCCACTTGGAACTGGCGTACTCACGCAGCACCAGTTCCATGATCACAGTAAGCGCAAACCCGAGCGACGAAGAAAGCATGACACCGAACGACTTCCTCAACGGTCGTTCCTGTGGCATGGTGGCGCCAGGCGAGTTCAACAACCAAGAACTCGTCGGCCGAGCAAACTGAAGAACAGCGCAACGAATGGCAGACCACTTCTGGCAGAGATGGCTCAGGGAATACCTACCAACCCTGATGCCAAGAAAAATCAATGGAAGAGATACAACAGACCCCCAAGAAGAAGACATCGTCGTGATCACCGACGCTACGCTGCCCCGCAACACATGGCCGCGTGGGCAGATAATGAAGACGTATCCTGGGCCAGACGGAAGAGTACGAGTCGTGGACGTGCGGACATCGGGAGGCGTGCTACGGCGACCGACGCGCCGCATCATCGTGCTGGTACCTGCGACGTCGCTTCAAGAAGATGGAGTGCTTCGCACTGCGGGGGAGACTGTTAGCGACGCGATCTAAATGTCGTCCTATATTTTCATTGTTTGAATTTTTAAAATTAAATGAATTGTATTTTGCCATATTTAAGTATTAATTGTCATTATATTGAATTGTCTTAAGGTAAATAATGTGTAGGAAATAAAGATTTTGCTATTGTTGTGTAAAATTATTTAGAAAAATAAGACACTGAAACGCGGCATTACCGAGACGTGAGCCGTTTCAGTATTTTGTATTATTACTCCTAAAGTAATAGGAATATCTAGGTAATTATTATTGTATAAAGTATATAATGTCAATACCTAGTCGATAAACAAGTTCTCATTGTAATAGGACAGCCATTTCCAAGAAAAACCCAGTAAATAGGCAAACTACGCATTAGAAGAGCTTAGAGTACCGATAGACAGAGATAGCTAGAAAACAAACCGCTAGAAAAGGTCAAGGGTGATTCGGATCACGCCATCGACTCTCATTGGTCAATAATAATTAAAACTAGCGATTTGATTGGTCAGGGTACATTGCCAAAAGGTATAAATATAGACGCGGTTTTCTTGAAATGGCATTCCTACGGCAGCAACCTCCGAGAGAACAACCAAGAAGGAAAAAGAAAAGGAAATAAAAGGAATAATTGTAAAACAAGGAATAAAGGAATAATTGTGAAAGTAAACTGGTGTTTTCATTGAGAGGATTGAAGATCTGCTGCAGCGAATCAACGGGCAGGCAAGAGCCCCAACGAGTACCAGCAACAGTACTGGGCAACCAAGCGCCCCGCCGACCGGGTACTTCACGTACCCCGCCGAGAGTGCTCGTCTTCCCCCCCCCCCCGCGCGCGCCCTTCGCGCCCCCCCCCCCCGGCGCCCCGCGCCCTTAGCGGTCCCCCGTGTTCCCCCGCGCCCGCGTCGCGCGCCCCTCGCGCGCCCCCCCCCCCCCCCGCGCCCTCATCGGTCCCCCGTGTCCCCCCGCGCACCGCGCTGCGCGCCAATCGTGTTTCACCGCGCCCCGCGTCGCGCGCCCCTCGCGCCCCCCCCCCCCCCCCCCGCGCCCTTTCGCCCTCCGTGTAGCCACGAGTCTCGTGCTCACGTTGGTACCATCGGCGTCGTTCCCCCGCGCCCCGCAACCCGCGCCCTTAGCGCCCCTCCCCGCGCCCCGTGTTTTACGGCGCCCGCGCCCCCCCCCGTATACCCCCGCTCTTGTTCAGCACCACCCGTGTGCTCGCCCCCCCCCCTCCTTTTTCGTGTCACTGATCCGTCTTTGACTCTTCGGATTTCGCTCGGATCTGGTCGCGTCTTTAGTGACTTCGTCCAGCCGGCATTTTATGGTTTCAACTTGTAATATACAGTCCACTCAAGTCTCGAGCAGGTCGGATCAAGTGTGTTCGTCACAGGGACCAACACTGAAATCTCAAAAAAAAAAAAAACTGTCGAGCAAGGTTGAAATTTTGTAAGAAAAGTAAAAAAAAAAATGAGAATTCACTATTATTCTCATAGTAAAAGTTGTTCAGGATGACAAACCCAACATAGGTTTCGAAAATATGCCATCTCGAAATCTCCACCTGTTATAGTCACTATACAACGAGGCAACTAACTTGGCTTTATCGTTCCACTCCTTGGCGCCGGCCGACTCGCTCGAACTGTCCTCGAACACGCCTTTCTTTTTCTTCACTTCCGGCGAAGATTCCGCCATATTTGGACGATCTGCAACCAAATATAACATTGATATATTCCACCGATAACTATTGGTGCCAGCATTTGAACCAATATTGGCAGATATCAGTAAGTGCCAAAAGGGCACTTCGTTTTGGTTGGTTGCATTTTTACTTACGACGGAATGGAGAAGGTATTGTTTTTGTTGATTTGACGGATTTAGATACGGTTCGATGGTTCTTAGATATGTGTATGTGTCTTTTAGAGAGGTAGAGCATAGCGTTTATTCGCTCAAAGAGCAGCTCGACTGGGGAAGTACCTCCACCTTACAGAATACCGCAGCCAAATAACTTTATGTTGTGTAAAGTTGTGTTCCTGCGCGTGAGTAAGGTCGCCAGAGCTCATAGGGGAGGGGGGAAAGGTCGGTAACGCGTGAGCGATGCTTCGTGTGTTGCAAGCGTCCATATGGCTACGGTAACCGCTTACCATCAGGTGGGCCGTATGCTTGTTTACCGAATAAGTTGTATAAAAAAAAAAAAAAAAAAAATGTGTTATGGTTTGAACACGCAAGAAGGCGCTGTAATAAACATTTTTCTTCTTGCTTCTGTATATGTACTGCTGAGGGTCTGATGATAGAGCAGAAGAACATCGTCAGAGATGTGGAAACTATGTTTGAGCTCTTAATTGAGCTGTCACGCTCGTTCAACGTGGATATACCCCATGCTGTACATTATTAACAACGCGGGTGAAGCCTCGGGGCGCAGATAGTATAGTATATAGTGTGGTGTACCTCTGTTGTCAGGTCTGGAGAGGCGTCGTATGGGCAGCGAGTCCGAGGAGCGCGACTCGCACGAGCTGTCTCGCTCGTTCGACGTCGATATCTCCTCCGACGACGACAAAACCCTGCAAACAACACAATACTACATTGCACAACCGAATAAGGGCAAAAATACAAAAAGCCGGACTTTTTGGCGGGAACTTGCAGAGTGACGTAGCATTTTCATTTTTATTTTCATAAATTTGTGTAATTTGAGTTTTAATGTGTATTTTACCCAATAAAGATCATCGATGTGCACCAGTGAAGGGAAATGAAATGAATTATGTGTATCGTGACTTTTCAAGTTGTCTCAAAATGTCCGTGAAGAGTTTTAGTACAATGACCACCATTGTAGTAAAACATGACTTTTATGGACGGTGACTGACTGAGGACTATAATGTGAAGTGATTTATTGTGACTGGAAACTATAATATAACTCGACACTGGCAGAAATGAGCCCTAATTTGGGATTGGTTGCCAAAATTAAAAATAAGAAGAAGAAGGGCAAAACCACGGAAAATAACTAGTAATTTAATAATTTTATGGCAGTCTAAAGGGCCGGTCTAATGGATCTAATAGGCGACGGAGTACGGCGCTAGAACGCCTTGACGCGACGCTCTCATCATCAGCCTATAATATCCCACTGCTGAGCACAGGCCTCCTTTCACAAATCAGTGTGAAAGGAAATGGGCAGATACTCCACCACTCCACAAGTCTGCCCAATGCGAATCGGTGGAGGTAGGCTAGTGGTCAACACACTGTTGGAGTTTACCAGTAGGCGGTCACCCATCCAGGTACCGACCACGACGGTGGTAGCTTAACTTGCCGATCGATTAAGAACGGCTTATCAAGAGGCTATAGCGCGCGCTATTTGACCAGGGTTTAAAGCTGTGCATCCATTACGCGCTATGCGAAGCTGTCAAACGGTGTAACCCTTTTCACTTGAGTGTTTCCGAGGAATGTGTACAGATGAGCGGTGCGAGGATCTATAGAGGACTTTTTTCGTATATGACCTTTACCAAACACCATCTGTTGACACACATTCTTCGCATCCCTCGCACATATTTCTCGCTTATTTTGTATGTACAAAAACCTCGCTCCGGTAAGCCCATATCTACCAGAACTACACGGAGCGAGACTAGGTAAATGAAGTGATTCTATTGTTCTAAAAAACAAATTCCTCACAACGCAGCTTAGTACATCTCTAGTGGATGCTTAGCCTAAAGGTACTGAAATTACCACCGATATAAGTGAATCGTCTAGAAAACTATATCACCATTCTAGTTTATAAAATAGTATATTTTTCAATATAATACCTAGCTAAGAATCAAGCCTTCAAAACAGTATGTCTGTAAAAATATATAACCACTTTTAGTTACCCAGTATCTTTGAAGTCTTCATCAGTCTCATCGTCGTCCTCCGAGGGCACGTCCAGAGAGTTCAGTTTCCTCGGTTTCCGTCGCTGTTTTTTCTTTAATTTCTTCATTTCAACCGGTTTACCCTGAAACATTTACATTGACTATGACACTAGAACTAGAAGAAAGAACATGATGACGTATTATCCATGATCATAAAATTCAAAATTCAAATAGACCTTCGCAGGCACTATGAAAAGTCTGACTCTAATACTCTAATACCGTTTCGGAAGGTTGCATTTGCTGAGAAGAGCCGGCAATAAACTCAGCAATTACTATTTTCAAATCAAGCTTAGATTCATTACATAATATTTACATTCTAATCGCACTGACAACAATTGCGTGCCCCGGCGCGGCGGCAAAATTACAAAGTAGACTGAATAAATATTTAATAAGTAAATAAATGGCAAACTCGGCGCAGACCAGCCCCCACAAGCAGCACCTGTTCTCAAGTATGACGCGTGTGGCAGCCATCGCCCTCCTCGCCATATACACATTAGTATGAAAATTCTCAGGTGCCTGTGAAAAGCTACTCCGGGACACCAGACGTAAAATAACTTGACTTTCGACTGTTTTTATTGAACGAGTTTCACGTGACTTGACACCTTTTGTATTTCCCTTTACATTCGACAATCACCTCAACTTTCTCCTTCTGAATTTCGCTTTTCTCTCGTTTTTTTTTCTTTCACTTTTTGCGATTCTACATCAACCCCATCCCAAAAATATTTCATTATATTTGAAATGAAAATTACCAAATGTATGGTGGTGAAACAGGTAGTTTTATCTCTTTTAGAATACATAGCAGAATTTAGATTTAAGTTAAATACAAGTCTATAAAAGTCTAGCTGTCCCCGCGGTTCCACCCGTATTTCCGGGATAAAAAGTAGCCTATAATACTCGGGGATAATGTAGCTTCCTATAAGTGAAATATTTTTTAAATCCGACAGGTACTTCCAGAGATAAGGCCGTTTAAACAAACAAAAAACTCTTCCGCTTTATTATTTTAGTATAGATAATGTCCACACTAGTTATGTCACTTCTCCACAAGTTATTCCATTCATCTTTTGACAGTAAGAGGTAAAAGCAAGTAACCTGTTGAACGGCTTCTCGTTCCGCCTTCATCTTTTCCTCTTCGGCAGCTTCGATGATAGTCGATATGTCTTTGCCGCGACCCTGGTTGCCCGCGCTCGTGGTCGGTTCCACGTATTCCTCCTGTATTACAAAAAAATAATACATTATAATACATGTGTGCAAAGGTGGTCATTACACACGAGGCGATATTAAGAGCGCGAGCCGCAGGCAAACGCGATAACGGAGCCGAGAGTGATGATGATGATGACGAGCTCGTACAAGTGGTGCCGGAGTGTGTTATACCTTGATAGCGGAGCTGATGAGCCGGTCGTACTCCTGGCTGCGGTAGCTGACGAGCTCGTACAAGTGGTGCCAGAGTGTGTTATACCTTGATAGCGGAGCTGATGAGCCGGTCGTACTCCTGGCTGCGGTAGCTGACGAGCTCGTACAAGTGGTGCCAGAGTGTGTTATACCTTGATAGCGGAGCTGATGAGCCGGTCGTACTCCTGGCTGCGGTAGCTGACGAGCTCGTACAAGTGGTGCCAGAGTGTGTTATACCTTGATAGCGGAGCTGATGAGCCGGTCGTACTCCTGGCTGCGGTAGCTGACGAGCTCGTACAAGTGGTGCCAGAGTGTGTTATACCTTGATAGCGGAGCTGATGAGCCGGTCGTACTCCTGGCTGCGGTAGCTGACGAGCTCGTACAAGTGGTGCCAGAGTGTGTTATACCTTGATAGCGGAGCTGATGAGCCGGTCGTACTCCTGGCTGCGGTAGCTGACGAGCTCGTACAAGTGGTGCCAGAGTGTGTTATACCTTGATAGCGGAGCTGATGAGCCGGTCGTACTCCTGGCTGCGGTAGCTGACGAGCTCGTACAAGTGGTGCCAGAGTGTGTTATACCTTGATAGCGGAGCTGATGAGCCGGTCGTACTCCTGGCTGCGGTAGCTGACGAGCTCGTACAAGTGGTGCCAGAGTGTGTTATACCTTGATAGCGGAGCTGATGAGCCGGTCGTACTCCTGGCTGCGGTAGCTGACGAGCTCGTACAAGTGGTGCCAGAGTGTGTTATACCTTGATAGCGGAGCTGATGAGCCGGTCGTACTCCTGGCTGCGGTAGCTGACGAGCTCGTACAAGTGGTGCCAGAGTGTGTTATACCTTGATAGCGGAGCTGATGAGCCGGTCGTACTCCTGGCTGCGGTAGCTGACGAGCTCGTACAAGTGGTGCCAGAGTGTGTTATACCTTGATAGCGGAGCTGATGAGCCGGTCGTACTCCTGGCTGCGGTAGCTGACGGGCAGTTGTCGGCGCGCGCGCAGCCGGTACACGGCGCCCTCCTCGGAGGATGATGATGATGACGAGCTCCATGAACTGCTACCACTCGCTGCAAACGACACAATATGCACTTAGCTTTACTATGTGGGGGTTACATACCCTCACAACTACACTACATATCGAAGGATGGTCAATTACCACTCAGAACAAATATTTGACTGATTTCAACATGACATTTTGCACACAGATTTATTATCAAAAATTACCCAAGAGGCCAACTACCAATATTTATGTTACCTATATGTACCTTTATAATATTTATGTACCTTTGTGGTGCAAAACACACCTCACACCTCGAAATATCAAGTATCTACTTCCAGCAGACCATTTGAGCAGGACATTGTCTGTCGGCAAATAATTATATTGATGATTTTGCAAATAAACTGATCAAACCCACTCACCTATCACAGATTTCTCCTTCTTGACCTCCTTATGTTCCACCTGTTGTGCCTCACTGGTGGGAACCAGCGGTTCCTCAAGCTTCCTGCGTTCCCTCTCCGCTTCCACAGTCACCACCAACTCGTCGTATTTTACCAATTCACTCTCAAGCGATGCTATGAGCATGTCCTGGAAGGTATTAATATGCTATAAGAAACATTAGGGGACTGTTTTCATGGTGTAGCTTGATTAGCCATTCTTAAACGATTGGCTAAGTTAATAAATCATAGGTGAGGATGGAATCCGGATGGGTGGCCTATTGGTCATGTGTTTCCCGTGTGAGAGGAGGCCTGTGCTCAGCAGTGACATAAAAGTCTTGCACTTGATGCACACAAAAAATAAATATCCTGGGACATTCCCCACACACGGTCATCTGATCCCAAACTAAGCAGATCTTGTACTATGGAAACCAGATAACTGATATAATACATATACTACTTTTTAGGGTTCCGTAGCCAAATGGCAAAAAACGGAACCCTTATAGATTCGTCATGTCTGTCTGTCTGTCTGTCTGTCTGTCTGTCTGTCCGTGTATGTCACAGCCATTTATTTCCGAAACTATAAGAACTATAATGTTGAAACTTGGTAAGTAGATGTATTCTGTGAACCGCATTAAGATTTTTACACAAAAATAGAAAAAAAACAATAAATTTTGGGGGTTCCCCATACTTAGAACTGAAACTCAAATTTTTTTTTTTCATCAAACCCATAAGTGTGGGGTGTCTCTGGATAGGTCTTCAAAAATGATATTGAGGTTTCTAATATCATTTTTTTCTAAACTGAATAGTTTGCGCGAGAGACACTTCCAAAGTGGTAAAATGTGTGTCCCCCCCCCTGTAACTTCTAAAATAAGAGAATGATAAATCTATAAAAAATATATGATGTACATTACGGTGCAAACTTCCACTGAAAATTGGTTTGAACGAGATCTAGTAAGTAGTTTTTTTTTAATAGGTCATAAATTGAAATTAATATCAAATACTCAGGTCTATACTACCATTTACTTATATACCTACAGGTTTGTACGGAACCCTCGGTGCGCGAGTCTGACTCGCACTTGGCCGGTTTTTGTTTATAAATACATACTTAATATACATAATTACACCCAGACTCAAGACATACAAACTGTTAATGCATGACCTGTGTGGGAATCGAACCCACGACCAGCGGCGCGATAGTTGGAATCTCGACCAGAGTGTTAACCAACCGCGCCAGCTGGCCCGTCAACGATACTCACATGGTTGCACGGCGGACAGAACCAGTCTCCCTCGGGCACCAGGAACAGCATGGGCTTGAGGCAGCTGGCGTGGTACCCGACGTCACATTTATCACACAGGAGGATCCATTCCGGTTGCTCCCCGCTGCCGCAACGTTTGCAGAACCCATCGTCTTTGCCTAAACACGATAAACCTTTAGATTTCTGATCTATCAGAGAAAAGATGTCATCACATCCTCGATAAGGATATTAGGTACAGTAGTAACCAACTGATATGGCTTACCGATGTACCTGCGCAGTAGATACATTTTCAAAGCGCGGGAAATGCTATTGGTCGGCAGCTGCCGCCATGTGTACGGAGGGGCGTGACTTGCGAGTGAGACTCTATTATCCAGTAGATATAGTAGTGATCTAAGGTTGATTGTAAGTTTTAAGCCATATTTCGTTAATCTTCGGGCCATACTTTCTTTTCTGTGCGAACGAAGATTCACGACGCGCCTTATCAGTTGGGTACTACTGTAAAGGCGTCGAAATTCACAAAGGGCCAAAGCAGACTTGCTACTTTAAGCATAGGCGAGCTAAAACTATGTGCTATGGCCCTAAATAAATTGCCTGGAAAAATTCAAAACAGAATTAGTATCTACAACAAAATATGATGACTATGAACATACCTTCCTGCAGGGTTCGCGCACGTTTCATAGGTTCTACCGGCTCCCCGCTCTCCAAGTCTGATTCCGGCGAGAACTCGTGGTCGGATTTGTCGAAAACAACTGATAAGTAAATAAATATTTTATCGAAAACGGATTGACTGTGAAGTATTTCTTAGTTTGTTTGGAACTTTAGTGTAGTAGAGTCTGGAGGTGCTGAGCAAATCAAAGGAAAAGGTTCCATATAATTCGTCATTAATAATTGGACTGTTTTAGAAAAAAAACTTAAACCAACTTCAAAGTACACTAAGAAGTAATCAAATCGGTTAAACATCGAAGTTGGTTAGTTCACATGAAGAATTTTTGTTACCCCAGGAGATTACAATGTTCTTTAAAAAAATATTGTAATGCTTTAGGAAAACCTCATTCCACATCTCAGGTTATCACTCTTTGCCTCACTATTGCTGTACCCTGTCTTTTTACGAACCAATAGGCTATTTGACAGTATGAAATATAAATGATATAAAACACTATTCAGTGTTTAACACATCTGAAAATACAACGAAACGTCAAATATGTTGTAAATTGCATAATAAGAGTAGATCAGGTGACGCTGTAGAATTATGATGTCTTAAGCCTGTATTTCATACAAAACTCCCTTTGACATTTAATTAAAAGTTTCTGATATGTAATGTTGTCAAATACCCTCTTATAGCTGTAGAAAACTTGCGGAATTAAAAATATCCCAAAAAAATCAAGATTCTTTCAGCAGGAGCCGTGCATGGATAACTTACGGTCGGGCTCCTCGTGCGGCTCGTGCACGTCGAAGAGCGGCTCCGAGTCGGAGTCGGGCTCCGGCCCCGTGGATACGGAGCCGCGCCAGCGCCGCGTGCGCCCAACGGATCCCGCCCCCACCCCCGCAACCGCGGATTTACCCACGTTACCCTCGCACGAGCTACTGCCGCTGTGGACCCACTCCTCCTCCTCCTCCTCATCCTCGTCCTCGTCGTCCTTACCCTGGGATTAGCAACGATATGCCTACATTGTATACCACGGCGGTTATACGGTTTTAAGGCGATGATAGCTCAGTGGTAGTGACGTCGGATACCGAGACGAAGGTCCCGGGTTCGAATCCTACAATGAGCTTGAGCTTTCGGTGAAGGAAAACATCGTGAGGAAACCATAGCACGGTGGTAGGGTACTTTGTAGTACCCATCTGGCTGGCTACCACCCTCAAGTCGAAAATCTGTCGCCAAGCACCTGTCGGTGTGTTCCGACAGCTGCACTTGAGAGCCAGTTCCTTCTAGGCTTTGTGTGCTTACCACCTTCGGCCACATCATCACTTACCATGGTGAGATTGTGGTCAAACACAGGCCTATACATAATTAAAAAAAAAAAAAAAAAAAAAACACCTGGTAAATGAGCCTAGCATGCAGCCTAAGGGTGGTTGTCCACCAGGGCGGCGAGAAATATATTTTAACTGACAAATATGATCGCTTCATATTGACGTTATAACAATAATTACATCACGAAGGTTTGTTGCGATCCGACGAATTCCACATGCTTTTATTAAAAAATTCGAAGCAAGCCGCTTTGACATGTGAAATATTGCATAATGCAGAAACTTAACTTGATATATTAAAAACTAGCTGACCCCGCGGTTTCACCCGCGTTCTCGGGATAAAAAGTCTATAATACTTGGAGATAATGTAGCTTCTTATAAGTAAAAGAATTATTAGAATCCGACTGGTAGTTCCATAGATTAGCCCATTTATACAATCAAAAACTCTTCTGCTGTATTAATTTAATATAGGTTCACCAGTGTGCCTCAAAGAACAATAACTGCATAGACACCAGATTTTAATTAAATGGTGCAGTACTGTACAATACGGTACACATACACGGTGTTTTGCAAGGGAACATTTTTAGACCAACTTTGTTCCTTATGTATACAGATGCAAGTAAGGTACTACTTGAAAAAAAACTTGATCTAGAATATCTTACCTTTTTCTTATGTATCATCTTTAACTCTCGTAATGCCACTTCCTCTAGATGCCGTCGGTCGGCTTCTTCTTTGATCTTCATCTGTGCGATGCGCCGCGACTGCCTCACCGGTTGGTCTGAATCATCTGATTCTAATTTACCTTTTGATTTATCCTTTTTGTCCGACTTTTCTTTGCCTTTTGGTTTCTTTTTGAGGACCTTTTTGGGGGATTTCTTTCCTGCTGCTAAACAAATTTAATTTATTCAAATTGGAGCTAAAGGACACAATGGTCTGGTAAAATTATTATAAATCTGAAAGGTTCAAGAGACGTTTTTGTAACAAAACGGATGATTGATAGTTACCAATACTGTAAAGGGTTTCCTCTTCAGATTCACTTGAGTGTTTCTCAAGTAACTTGGCTTCTACCTTTTTCCTGAAATAAATGAGAATAGATAAGGGCTACAGACATTCAACATTAACTAAAATAAAAGATACTAACTATGATATTTATTCAACATTATGCATACCTTGATGAAGTTATAATTTTCTTAGGTTTAATTTTCTGGCGTTTCCCACTTGTCACAGGCTCATCATCCTCACTTTCACTTTGAGATTCTGATTTATTTTTATCGCTCATAGTAGCGTCTAAAAGTGACCTCTTCAACGATTTGCATTCTTTCTTATTACTATCATTTACATCTTTATCTACACTATTGTCAACTTTATTTTTTAATATCTTTTTTCTTTTAAATTTACCCTTATTTGCTTTAATCTTTTTTCTTTGTGATACAGGATTATTTTCTTCACCTAAATTGTCTTTATTTTTAGAATCATTGTTATCTACACTATCTGATGCGGCTTCCTTGGAATGTGATACATCATTGTCACTTTCAGGAGTATCTAAACGTAATTTCTTAGGAGGTAAAGGATCTTCAACTTTCAGTTCTTTGTCGGGACTTTTCTCTTTCTCATTCTCGGTCTGATCAGTTTCTTCATGATCTACTGATGAAACACTGCTTTTCCTTTTTTCAATAATACTTGATTTACTATCGTGACCATTATCTGGCTCCGTCACAGAATTGATAACTTCTTTTTCTTCATTTAGTTTAATTTTTCTTGCTACAACTCTTTTCTTTTTAACTTTAGTCCTACTTTTCTTCACATTGTTTTTCTGAGAAGTATCACTGTCTGATGCATTGTTGTCATTAACACTTGACTCTCGTTTCAGATCATTGTCTGCTGGTTTTGACACATCACAATTATCCATATCTCTTACACAATGTTTCTTAGAGTCGGGTTTTAAAACTTCTGTTGTATCATTAGATTGTTTTTTTAAAGACCTTTTAGTTACAGATGGTACGCTATTATTTAATTTTACACTTTTACTTAACTTACTTTTGCTACTAGAATTTGATAGTTCATGAGGGTGTTCACCATTCAAACATTCTTCATTTCCATTTTCTTCATCCAAGTTATCTTCTGCTTTATTTGCTTGTTCTATTGCTTCTGGGTTTCCTGTGTCATTATCATAGCCACAACCTTCACCGTAAATAAACATTACCTCTTCTGTTATTTCTTCCCCAAAAAAATAAGAGCTCTCACAGTCTACCCCATTACCTTCACCCGTAAAAACCATCACTGGTTCCTCTATAGCCTCACTTACTTCCTGGCTTTCAGATTCATTTTTCTCAGTCAACTCTTCTTTATTAGGACTGACAGGTTTTTCTGATGAAGTTTCAGTGGGTGAAGAAATTGGTTCAATATTTGTTTGTTTTTTTTCAGTGATTGCATCAATTGATTCAGTTATTACTTCATTTGTTTCAGTGTTTATTTCATTTGTTACAGCAGCTATATCATTTGATGGAGAGGGTGTATCATTTGGATTAGTGAGTGTATCATTTGTCTCTGAGGGGATATCATTTGATTCAGCAGTTGCATCATTTTTTTCTGAGGGTGCATCATTAGACTCAACAGTTATATTATTTGCTTCAGTTAGTGTTTCAGTAGGTGTATCACTTTCATCAGGAACCTTTTCGTCTGTACATTGTTCTTTATTGTCTTTTTCTGCTTCCTCTGTTTTAGCTTTTTCACATTCAGCAACATTTTCCTCTTTTGTGTCATCACCCTCATGTTCAGATTCAGATTCTGGACTTAGGAACTCTTCTTCATTGTCATCGTCAGGTTCGGATTTCGCTGGCTGCAAGGAATAATTGAAAAAATTGTTATATTTCTATGGAACATTAATGGCTGAAAAGCAGCTGAAAGGATTTAAAATTGATCATGGAAATTTATTACACCTGTCTTTGCAAATTGGTTATGTGTCTAATTAGCAATAAGTTCTCTCTGAAAGGCAGGTGTAGCCACAAAGCAAAATCAGATTTTGATGCATACCTCCAACTGTGATGGTATCTCAGTGCTGCTGGAGTCTTCGTTAGAATTTGATGCGGCCAAGGGACACACTTCCTCACCAGATTTTAATTGAGCAATAACTTTTACAAGTTCTTCTCGATTTCTAAAAATAACAAAACATTTGATTGCATATTCAATTTAAATACATATTTTATCAGAAGTCATTTATATAGAGTACAAAATATACAGAATTCTTTTCATCATAGCCATATAATTTAATTATTGTACAACATTTCACTATAACTCACCTTGCCACCAGCTGCCATGTCTCCTCATCCTGATCCTCCTTATACAAGCACAAGTTGGCATCATCGTCAACTTGCAGCCAGTACACACAACCATTCTTATCACGCCCAATGGGATCCAGCCGCAGTTCCTTACAAGATATTGCATTCACAGTACTCTTGAACTTTGGATGACATGTGAATTGAAACTCTAGGAGTACCTGTAATGAGAAAATTTAAAAATGCTCATCCTTAATCCATAGTCTCTTGATGGGATGTGTGGCCTATATCGCCTTTGACTTAATTTATCACAGATTGCTTAGCTGTCCTGCTCCCACCAATAGAAGTTAAGGTATGTGTGGAAAAAGCGATATATTATCTACACATATCGGTATACATTGTGGTGGTGACTGGAAAGTGGGGTTTTGACATTTAGAAAAAAAATGCATAATTAAATAATGTGAGCATGGATGCACATCCCACGGGAGAACCTACAGTAAATAACCCAATGAATGGATTTAGATAAGAAAATATTAAATAACTCATACTTTTTATAGTAAACCAGTTCACTATGTAACATAATAAGCTAAATGCTTCAAATTAAAAGATCTTCAAATAAGAACATTATTGAGTGTGATTTGGGGGATGTAACCACAACATCATGTGTAAACAAATAAATAAAGATGAATTACAGGTCCACAGTAGCAAGAAACAACTAATATATTTCATACAATCTGATAAATAACATATTATAAAAGATACTGGCACAACATTCTCTTATTCATAGCTGCAATAAATGTCCAATGTTGGCAGGCAGGTATATGTGACTCATATGTGAAAGTGATCTATAAAAACTACATTTTATCTACATTAATATCAGCATACAATGTAGCTATCGTGTAGGAGTCGCTAATTACCTTCAATACTTTCAATTTCACTTGCGTGCTAGCTTTCTTGTATGAGAACCTCTCGATCTCCCAGGCCTCTTGGTGGTGCCCTTGCTGATGACAAAACTTGATTAGGCATCTCTCCCATCTGTTGCTCTGTACAGATTTCAGTGCACGACGCAATAGTCTCAAGTGTAACTCCTTCAACGGATCCAATACTAACAAAAAAAAAACTTATAAGATGTTTGTTTATCACTGTTGTTCACATATTATCACACAATATCTCACCTTCTTGTGTATTTTCTATGAATTCCTGTAATTTAGCTAATGTAGGTACGTTTATACCGTGCAGTTTTCCGAATACTTTCAGAAATGAGAAGATTACAGCGAAATTGGGATCATTCGCACACGAAATTTCACCGTCAGACGCCATCTCCGCAACTTCAAGCTTTTTCACTAAACATCACTAATGGTTCTAAATATCGGTATATGGATATTTCACTTATAACTAACGGGAAATTGTAAAACATGTACATGGTTCACGAAAATATCTTCATTTTATGTGCACTGAAAGCTTTTCTTATTTTCTACTAGTTGTAAAATAAAAACTCAATGACAGCCATCGCTCCACAAACTAAATTACTTGTTTTTAAATCAACAAAGAAACGAATGACTATTTTCAGACTAAGGAAACAAAAAATGCTGCCTCAAGTTCTCTACACACAGTCAAGAGTTCAAAGGAAACTCCAACCGGTGTAAAGTTTGGAATGATTGGTTGAACGAATTTGCAAGTTTTATATTCATAAATTATTCATTGTACACTTGTGTGTACATATAATGGTTAAGCTCCCCTTAGTATGTATTAATATTTTTCTATAATTATTTTAAAAATGTATACTTCTAAGGTAGTACTAATAAACAAGCATACAGCTGATTCCCACCAGGCGGACGCCTTATGTGTAAAACACACAAATTCGTCTATCCAGGCGCTAGAAATTGACGTTATAAAATAAAACGCTAGAAATATTCGTAAAAAATCCAAAATCTTACAAAAAAAATCTGCAGTTATTTGATACCCCAGCGCAGCCGCGGTTTCACCCGCGCGAAGCATTTTAATTATTTTGCGCGGAACCCATTATATAAATTATCTGAAATAAAAGTAGCTTAAGTTATTCCTTATAACATCCGCTATCTACCAGAGAAAGTCTCGTCTACATAGGTCCAGCCGTTTTTTAAATCAGCTGGAAAAAACTAGTCTTTCACCCGGACAATGACGGTTTTTATGCGCGGAAAAATATTTATTCTAAAATAAATGTATCGTACGTTACTTTTTATAACAAGCTATCTGAGAGTAAAAATCCCGTTAAAATTGGTCCAGCCGTTTCAGTGGGGAAATCCTCGTAGGATACCTGACCATCTTGGGGGGAGCGACCAGATTATACCGATATTTTATCGGCTATAAACCCAACGGGTGTCCCATGTCGCCAACCACAGAGAAAAGAAATATAAATAGAGACGCTATGCTAGCGGAGCCCGCGCGCCACACATGACATCAAATGGGCATATATCAACCAAAACACGCGTCAACGCTTCGTAGTATCCGCCATACTTAGCAGAGGTGCGTAGCTCCGCGAAAAATATTAATTATGTCGTGATGCGCTATTATTTCCTGTAGGAAACGAAGTGAGGAGTCGGAGTGTAACTCAAGGAGGGATTTCCTTTCATCGATGAGTCTACAAACCTTTATTTAATTGTGATATTTATAAAAATGTATTCGAGATTATGATAATTTTAGGTGTAAACGATAAACTCTGATACTACTGCAAAATTATACATTGAAGGCAATGTACTCACTTTATTTGTACGCAAGGTAGCGAGCGCAACTCCGCACGTAATGTATTGCGTTCTTTCACATTCGTCGTGACCTGTCGTGACCCCAAAACACGTGCATCGATAGTTTTGTTCGATCAATATCGATAAAATTCATCTTTTTATCACTGATTTGATTAAGGCAATAGTTGAAAGTTATATCAATATCCGCATTCATCTGTTAAAATTAAGCTTTCAAAACGAGAATTTCGAAACAAATAAATTTTATTTCAAGGGCAATAAACCGTGTAAAAATAACTTTTTTTTTATTTACTTCATCATGTTAAACGTTTTTTTTACCGTTCAGTATTCTTAGCACAATTATTCTTATCGAACGTGAATTTTCTTCCGGAATTTCTAAAAATATATCGACGAAATAAAATTTCGATAATTTTATTGATATTTTATCGATTACTTTCGCTGCATTAAGCGAATAGCAATAAGTGTTGCTACTCGACGCCAGTCGACGCAGCTATTACGCAATTATCAACATTATGTCTAATGCGTTTGAGTTCAAAATTGCGTTCCATGAAAATAACGCCATCTAGTGCCGAGTGGCAGAACTTTTTCGTCGATTGAATCTAGTTAGTTTGTAGATTACAAAACGACGTAAATTCTTTGTACGCTATTGAAAAATACATTTTATGTTAACGTAAAAAGGTATATTTTCATATGTATGACCTGTGTGATTAAAGCTATTTTTGAGTAAAATAGAAACGACCAATCAAAAGGATTGTTTATTTGTAGTACAATATATGATTTAACATTTATTTGTGTGAGTTTGGCGACGCTGGTTCCGATACAAATTCTAACGCATCGCCCTTCCAGTGTATTCTCTTTTCCGTGTCGCCAACCGAATATAGAGGTACTTTTTTTTTTTATACGACTAAGTCGGCAAGTAGCATACGGCCCACCTGATGGTAAGCGGTTACCGTAGCCATATGGACGCTTGCAACACACGAAGCATCGCTCACGCGTTACCGACCTTTCCCCCCTCCCCAATGAGCTCTGGCGACCTTACTCACGCGCAGGAACACAACTTTACACAACATAAAGTTATTTGGCTGCAGTATTCTGTAAGGTACTTCCCCAGTCGAGCTTGCTCTTTGAGCGAATAAACGCTACGCTCTACCTCTCTTAAAACATACTTTCATGTGCATTAAATAAAAAGCTGTTATTTTGATATTACACACAGACACTTCAATTTCATTTATTTGGATAAATAAAGTAGATTGTGTTCCTGCGCGTGAGTAAGGTAGTCAGAGCTCATTGGGGAGGAAGGAAACGGTTACGCGTGACTGTGAGCGATGCTTCGTGTGTTGCAAGCGTCTATATGGCTACGGTAACCGCTTACTATCAGGTGGGACATAATGCTTGTTTACCGACTTTGTCGTATAAAAAAAAAAAAGACAGGAAAAAGGTTAAGTAGGTACATCTATTCAACTCGCTGCATTTGCAATATATCAATTAATTTAGTTTCCACTAATAGCGCAAGATACCTACGTACCACCGCTAGCGACTTATATGAGTGAACGGAGCGTTGGAACATGACGTCACCGTGCAGTCACGTGACCGTTAGTGGGCCTCGATATTTAGGGGAATTTTAAATGTCTGTAAAATCATAACTACTTGGTTTTTTTGAACCAAACAAAAACGAATGTACTTGTGTACATAATTGCTTTACTGTTACAAACGGACGGGTTTTAAAGCGGGTTTGCATACCTATTAACATTCCTGATTTGGACCCCGCAAACCGCAAAGGATCCCGAAGATCAACCATAGACTCAGTGATACTATGACCATACAGTAAACTATGACGGCAACACAGCAAACTCTACGTCTCTACGTATTATTTTCATCTGAGCTGCGTTCAGTAACAACGCCGTGTGATCGCCCGACGATCATCGTACCGTTCAGTAACAGTTCAATAGTATGTGGTGCGATCGTCGGACGGCGTCCGACGATCGCACCGGTCGCCCGGTGTGTAGTTACTGAACGCAGCCCTGTGGAAGTTGATTTGACAATGAAAGAAATTTTACGTCTATGGCTGTGGTCTATGGTTACAAAACCCATTGAAAGAAGGAAGTGAGAGAATGAGTGTTTGGTTTCGTTTTCGTTTACTTTTGTGAATTGTGTGACTACTTATTCCAATAAATTAGGCTAATCTTATATTTTTAATCAACCACCATGTCTTCAGTATGTTGCGGAACTAAGAAACAAAAACTGAATAACTCGTATAGCAATAGTTTAGAGCGACCTTTAAATGGTTACCAAGAGTCGGTAGCTATTCCTGATATGTGTTACTTTTGTTTCGATGTTTTGTATTGTCAGCTGCATAGTATGGACCCACCGCAAACACCAAACTTCACTAACGATGCCTAGTAAGTTACTGCAATCTGATAATTCGAAGTTAAAACTTTCCACATGTAAGCTTATATTTTGGGTGAGATCCTTTGTGGTGCTCCCTTCAAATCCTTTTTTCAAAATGAGGTTGTTGTCATTAACAGTTTTTTTTTGCACCAAAGTTCGAAAACCTTTGTTTTCGGCGTGTGATCCATATTTAACTTTCACAAAATTTGCATACACCTAAAGAGAATATTCAAGCATTGTCTCTATGCTTACCTTACGTTAATTTCACCCATACATGCACATTTTTTTTTTACGTAAGGTCAATCCTCCCACTTACTTCTCAACCCAAAATGTGCATGCCATTATTTTCTTTATGTGGATGCAATAAAGTTTATAATGGCATAAATTGTTGATAGATAATGGCTGCCTATTGACTACTTTGTTTTTAATGTATATTTGATAGGTTTCCACTTAAGCTTTGTTGATATTAATTTATATAAGTAAAGACCTAATAATAACTAAATGCTTTTTAATTTACAGTCCTTTGTTTGTGACGTGGAAAATTGGGAAAGAGCATCGTCTTCGCGGATGTATCGGGACATTCAATGCAATGCATTTGCATTCAGGTACAGAAAATTATTCTATTAACACTTTGATGTGAACAATGCTAATCATGATCGTATATTTGTGTGTATGAAAATAATCCTTTACAATAAGGTATTTTTCATACAATATGAGGAGACATCTTGACTTAACTTGATCATTTAAGTGTTAAAATATTAATATATCTGTCTATGTAGTCCAACACCTACAATTGACCAACAGGGCAAATGTATAGTGCTCTTGAGAAATAGCTTGAAGCCTATTTGCTAATAGGCTGATGAGTAATTGATGTCTCTTTCCCACATAAACATTAAAGTGAGAAAGCAGTTGAATCTGCCTTAAAGAGTATTATACAATTACCTTCAAATGTGAACTCACACTACCTACTGCTGGTAAACAATGAGTAGCTCTCAACCAAATAATTTTTCATCTCAATAAATGTTATATTCAGTTTTTAGGATCATTACCAGCTTTAAATAAACCATTATAGTCTTTATATGTAGTTATATGAAAAAACACAGATTGTGTCATTAGAATGGTCAGTGACTGTACTTATACCTTTATCCAGATGCATTGTACATTAGGCAGATTACAGTAATAATAGGCTAGGCTTTGAAAATAAATATTTCCATATTTTTTTTTACATGATAGTAAATAATAAAAAAAATATATATATAAACATTCGAATTGAGAACCTCCTCCTTTTTTTTAAGTCGGTTAAAAACACGTGCTTGTTTGTATTTAGTTATTGACTCTTTTTTCATGTTTTTTTCTTAGGTGTTTTAAAAATATGAAATGATTATTGTCTACTTAAGTGAATGCAATAATTATTAATTTCGTCACATCCAAATTATAAACGATAGGCAGGCAATGTTTTCTTTATTTCTGAGTTTTATATCAGGGACTGTTTGAGGGAAACATTTAACTGAAATACTTATGCAGTGTTAATTATCTGTTAGTAAAAGAGGGACAATTGTGCCCTTATGAGACGCTTACGTGCCACCTGATGTGGACAACACATTTAGGGGTAGCCTCAACCCGAGCAAGTGTCGCTGTCTTCGCGTCCGCGCCGGGACGGAGCAAGAGCGTAGCGCATCGCGGCGGTTCCGATACCCAGAGCATGCTGGCACTCCTCGTGTCGACGCGTTAAAAACGCCGCGGCCGTGAGCAGATTGTCTAATACCTCTTAACACATTAACTGCGAGAAGTTTACTCTGCGTAAACTAGGCACAGATCTTCTTGTTAGGCTCTAGGCAAGTAGTCTCCAGTAAATGTGTTAAGAAATTATTTTACAGTACGGGATACGGATCTAGGGCTTTAGGTAACATATAAGAAGTCACGCATGACTGACGAGTCAATCAGAGTGAAACGTGCCAACCTGTATCACATGCCCATAGTGCTCGCAGGTACGCCACTTCTTAAAAACCGACTAAAATACTTTGAGAGCTCAAGATTCGTGTCTCAGACTGTACCAATGGAGAAGCCTCCTTAAATTTGTAATGGAATTAGTCTTACAAACCAAATTCGATAACACTAGGCCTGTACCTTCGGTACTAAAACTTATATAGAGGGCTCAACAAAGCCTCGTCTGAGATAGGGCAGAGAGCTACATCAAACCACAAGTGATGTCTTAAAACTTAAAGTAATCTTTAGACTGCTTCGGCTCTACGTAAATCATCACACATGTTTGTTACACACCAACTTATTAGACCCTACTAACAGAATAGGGCGATGCCAGCGGTACGTTCGGCACAGGGCGCAGACCCTAACCGGGCGTAGAATAGAAGCTAGCACGGCACTATAACATTGTAGATAATGAAAGTGCGTTCTCATGAGTGGCATACCGCCGTGGCTTCAGGTCTACGTGAGTACGCGATAACGAGCGCGCTGAAAGACTCCCGGTTCACGCCGATCTCGCGCGAGGAGGTCCCGCGGCTTACGGTGTCGGTGTCGATCCTGCAGCAGTTCGAGGAGGCGGACCACTTCCTGGACTGGAAGCTGGGCAAGCACGGCATTCGGATCGAGTTCATCAGCGAGCGGGGCTCCAAGCGAACCGCCACTTATTTACCACAAGTTGCTACTGAGCAAGGTATGTCATTTTTTCTATCACAGTAATTATGCGTTATTGCTAATGGCTGAAGTATTCTTATGTTGCTATTTTAAAGGATAAATTATAAAAGTTTATTGAAATTCAAGTTCACTTTTATTACGCAGCTAGTTGCCACCCACGCACCTGAGAGAAGTAATGGTGTTCCCGTGATATAATAATTTCCCTGTGTCAATAATGAGTTCACATACGAGTGCAAAATTGCATTGGTTTATTTGTGTTAATGTCAATAAAACACCCTACATTGAGTATCGAGTGTAAAATCTGGATAACAACAAACATCTAAAAATAGCAAAATACTTTTCACGTGTCATTTGACGTGGTTAAGGATCATTGTAATCGCAACGTCACTACGGTTTCTTCATCACGTTTACAGCATATTACTGATTCGTCCCTTACATATCTTATTGTGTTACTTTGTTAGGATTCCATGTCTTATTTTACATGGTAAGGATCCTATTAGGACTTGTTTGGCGGCTATCATCCTCAACAGCGCCGGCCCTAGCCTTTGATCAGGGTAGAGCGAGATTGTCTTTGGTCGAGCGGCCCCGCGCCTCTGTGAAGGTGCCATATACATTTTTTATTTGGCATTTTAAAGAAGGCTCAGCGCTGATCCTCATGTTGAAAATCTATTGCCAAGAATCTCCTGGTGCACCAGCGGTATCATTGAAATGGGCTTCCTTTCTCTACAATTCTATTATGTATATTTATGTAACACGTGAATCAAACAAGTCAAGGATCACCCATTGACTCGTCTGTTGATTCGCTCGAGCTCTAAATCCTGTGCCATTTTTCACACACATGGCTGGCATGGTACATCTGACCCCAAACTAAGGAGCCTGTATGTAACTAGGTAAAACAGATAACTGATATACTACATTTTGTTTGTAAATACATCTATATATATAAAAGAAATTTGTGTTAGTTACACTATTTATAACTCAAGAATGGCTGAACCGATTTGGCCGAAAATTGGTGGGGAGGTAGCTCAGAACCAGGAGACGGACATAGGATACTTTTTATAGATAAAGATTTATTTATTTGATCAATGTATGGTTATATAAAGTTTTTACAAATAATCTTATTGTGCATACATACTTTGCCATATAATAGGCATACAAATATTTATATAATTAAGATTAAACACATGAATTGACCATAATAATATAAGCATAGGGTAATATAGGGTAGGGTAGGTAAGGGGGTAAATAAGGGGGCGCGGGTCCAGCCAGATGCAGACATGCTAATGCATAATCCGTCATAAACTGGGCTCTATAACTAAATCTATTTGTTAACTTATAGGTTGGGACCAAATCCAAACAATCGACTCGCTCCTGCGGAAGGGCGGGTACAAGGCGGCCATCACGGCCGACATGCGACGGAGCATCAAGCTGACTCGCTACCAGTCGGAGGAGATATCCGCCACCTACAGCGAGTACCTGAGCCAACGCTGCTAGCATTCACCGCACGAGCTCGCTCTCCTACCATCACATGACTATCGTTGGAGTACGAGTGGGCAAAGTGTTTATTGTGTTACAAATAATTTAGTTTTTAAGTGTAGGTGTAGTGTACAGAAGTGCAACGAGGACGGCCGATGTAAAACCGCTTACAGTAACGCCCTCCGGAGTACTAGTGCGATGGAAAGTCAGAATTATGCTCAAAGTGGTTCGAGCCATAAGGAATGTGGAATATCGAGTCTCGTTAAAATCATTTAATATATAAGACAAGCTGCCAACGACATTCCTCAGAAGAAAGGTGCCATCTTTACAACAATGAAAATAACACTTATGAATATGAATGTATGTTATTGAAATTGAGTTCGATCATCTCATCATGTTCAATGATTGCGTGTGAACATTTTTACTAATTATGTAAACTATTTACATTTCATATGTTGGTATTTGGATGCACTTTGACCAAAATTTTGACTTTGGACACTTCATCACTTATAAAAATGCTTTTTGCAAGCATGAAAAATGCAAACAACATTTGATTCTTGAAATATTCTATGTTTAAAAAGTGTTTTTATTATGGCTTGTTTATCAGTTAATATGTGGAGTCATACCATGGGTCACGAAATTTAAAAAATAATCATGGTTAGTGACATCATGCCCATGGGGTGGCTTTGTTGTTGAAAGGAATGCCCATGCTTCCATTATGTGAAATTATCAAAGGCACACCCATTTTATTAATCATAAGTTGTTGTCAGTTTGTTCATGCAAAGTTACGCTCAGAAAAAATCCCGGCCAAGTGTGTGTCTGAAAACGAGCAGTGTAGGTTTCCGTAATCATTATGTGATAAGATTATTTAGGCCTACCTAATTTTACCTAGGTGTGAAAAACATAATTAAACTAACTAAGCTATGAAAATGGCCCAGACAGAGGGAAAAAAAACAAAACCAATAACCCTTCAGTATGTGGTATGGTATAAAGCAATTATAGCAAAACCCAGGTTTTAAAATATATCCATCACTTTAAAGTACTATAACAAAAGGAGCCGGGACCATCGTAAAGGCTTCGATATTCGACTATGGAACCATTTTTATAGGCACTAAGCTAATACCCAAAAGCTAGATATTACTCAAGCCAACTTCTACTTTATGTAGTGTAGTTAAAGTTTAATAACACATTTGATAGAACGTAGTTGCATAAAACTGACACATACTTATGCAATTAATTGTACTATCATATTGTAATGCGTAACTTAATTAAAGGGATGTGAGATCTCATTAGGCATCGCCAGGAATATTCTAGAGGCATTCGCAATATTCATTTGATACAGAGTACTTATATCTTAATATTATGACTTGGGGTAAGCACAGTCCATTATGAGTATATGGATTTTTAAATTGGGTAAAATTAAAAAAAAACATATAACAATTAAAGTCAACAAAAAAATTATGTAAATTAAGGTTTGTTTTGTAGGTGTTTGTGTGTAAATTACTTTATCTAATAAAACGTATCTCCCGATACGTTTTATTAGCAAGTTAGAGTTTGGCAAGAGAGGCACAGTACATAATAAAGCAGTCACTCAACGTGTGGGTAACCTTGAAATTATGCATCACATGACTATCATGTGTCGTATTTGTATAAAATTGAAACGCTATTTTAGGGTAAGAATTGTGCTTAGCAGCGATGAAATTCTTAATAGATGAAAGTTGTACTGGAAATACCCCATAAATAAAAAAATATAAACATCTCCATAATAAGAGAGGGGCATGGGTGATACGAATTGTCATAATATTTGATATCATGGAAAAGCTTGTCTCCTAAAACAATAATGTAATTAAGCTTATAAAAATAATGCTGTTTATTATTGGATTCCGTCATTTTAAAATAAAACATATCTTAAGATCATTACAGAACTGTTTTTGATTTATCTGATACTGTTTCAGAGTATATTATACGTTCTTTTCACATGAAAAATATATCGTACATGCTTTGCAACGTATATTAGTGTATAAATCCCTTTAAAAAAATAATTAGTGGAGGCTAGTTTTTATGCCAATAAACGTATAATATGATGACTCAGAATTTTTCTTTCTCTTATTTACATAATTATTATAATAGCCAAGGTATCAAAATAACAATTGTGTATTGCTTACACAGGCTTCTGCACATACTGAAAAGTATTTGCGAAATTGTATTGGACATTGGTAAACTTTATTTAACGAAAAACACTTTCTTTTTAATAAACTTTGTTTAAACAAATTCAAAAGCGAATACCAGGTATGTGTTTTTCAATTTGTATTTGCTTTTTTGGCCTCACTCCAGTATTCCGCGCGCTCCATCTGCCTTATTCTGAGTGGACATTCTTTACTTTTCATACATAAATATACCTTCAGTGACTTATGAAACTGACTCTAACTCCAGTTTGGTAGGTTACTTTTGCTTGAGAAGAGCTAACATCAAATTTAGCAAATGTCTACTAAATAACATATTACTTATATACCGCTCATCTTATGTCACAGTGCAATATATTGCAGTGGTTTCACGAGATTACCTGTCACCTCGCCCACTTGAAACAATTTTTTGGCATATAACGTATGTATTTTATTCACGGACTCGTTGGACCACTGTCATTGGTCATTGTTGTACTGTGTAGTGTTAATCAAATAAACACAAATATAATTAAGTTTTTATAATTACATGGTAATATTAAGGTAAGATATAATGTTACGATAAGACTTGTTTGTTATTTGAGTTTAGATTTTACTACAGATTTAGGCCTGATATAGAAAGATGATCAAGTACCAAGAATAGATAGTGTTAATCGAAAATCAACCTAATGCCATTGGTCCAGGTTTCAAATTTACTTCTTTTAATCTCGACTCAAAAGACTAGCATTGATTGACGTTCTTGAATACAGACCTTAATCTGTGGTTCTTACTTGTATTGTCAATCTAGACTTGATTGGATTTGAGGGGATGTGTCTCATCTAGTCTGAAAGCATGGACAACTTACCCATAAATCATACTCGCTAGCGACTACACTAAATAACTCTATAGATCTGTAATGCCGATAGCAGTAATTCAAAAATTAAAGGATAGTCTCCCAAGACCATATTTGCGTGACTTTTTTTTTTGGTATTAAAATGATTTATTTATTATTTACTTCAAGCCTTAAAGTTGCCGTCACTGACCAGTCTTTTCCCACCCTGTATAAGGAACCAGTGTGCAAAATAAAAATTCTCAACTTTATATGTTTTTAGGCTTCCGTCCCGCTGTCCGTCCGTCCGTCTGTCTGTCACCAGGCGGTATTTCATGAACCGTGATAGTTAGACAGTTGAAATTTTCATAGATTATGTATTTCTGTTGCCCCTGAAACAATAAAATAAATATTTAAGTGGGCTACCATACAACAAACGTGATTGTTTTGCTTTTGATCAATATTGATAACGCTTTAGTTATATATTCGCTTTAAAAATAAATAATTAAAATAAAATAAAACAAATATTTAAGGGGGGCTCCCACACAACAGACATGATTTTCTTACCGTTTTTATAGATAATGATACGGAACCCTTCGTGCGCGAGTCCGACTCGCTCTTGGCCGGTTATTTATATTTACTTAGGTACCTAACAATGCAATATATATTTTGTTGCTGTGTTAACACTTATACTGGGCTTCACTCAAAACACATCACCTCATTTCCGAACTACAATTATATGTTAACTGTAATAGAGAACAGCTAGAATTTGTAAAATAATTTGTAATTGTTGATAAGTACCGTAAAAAAAATGTTGTGTCGAAATGTAAACTTTATGTATGTTAAAATAGAATCGTTTTGTTCGTTGGAAAAAATCAGAATGCAGAAAGAAATGTTTAAATCATGGTGTTGCTGTTGAGTTGTGTGATGTTAGAATGTAAATTATCAGTTATTGACTTGTCGTATTGTTTGCACTCATGTGCAATAATATGCGGTTCCGTCTTTACCATAAACGGGCCTAGGGCCCCACACGGGGGCCCCGAAAGGTCGATATATTCGCTTACACTACACAATGTTTATTTCTATTTTAGGTAGGTATAGTAAGTATTACCTTCAACATTCTAAATTAAAATGTTATTCGGACACTAGATCAGCTTTTAATTTTAACTACAACAAAAATATAAAATCATAGCAGAAAAAGGTTTTTTGTTATTTAATTTTAAACTTTCCAAAGGGGCTTAGAAACCTCAATATCATTTTTGAAGACCTATCCATAGACACCCCACACTTATGGGTTTGATGAAAAAAAAAAATTGAGTTTCAGTTCTAAGTATGGGGAACCCCCAAAATTTATTGTTTTTTTTCTATTTTTGTGTAAAAATCTTAATGCGGTTCACAGAATACATCTACTTACCAAGTTTCAACATTATAGTTCTTATAGTTTCGGAAATAAATGGCTGTGACATACACGGACAGACAGACAGACATGACGAATCTATAAGGGTTCCGTTTTTTGCCATTTGGCTACGGAACCCTAAAAATCGGCACAGTCCCATACTAAAAGTTGTTTGGCATGACTAACCCAACATAGGTTAAACTATGGTCTGCTTTCAAAATATGGGGGTTTTTTTTTGTTAAGGATACCATATCTCTGGTAAGGTAACGAGCCTAAAGAGCACTTTACCTCTTGCTACCACCCTCTAGTTGAAAATCTGTCGACAAGCCTATCTACCTGTGGCTTGATTCTCGTAATAAAACTTCAATGATGTCGCAGCGACTTCAACGTGTTTCGTGAAATATTCTGTATAAAAAATATTCAAAAGTGTATACGCCTCGGTAATTAATCTATAGGATCGTTTTTGCCCATCCTGCCGTCAAACAACAATATAGAAACATCAATAAAAGACCTTAGTGACCGTACAGTAGCTTCACAATATATCTAGCGATAAGGGACGATGATGTGCAAAATCTGGTGTCATTTAGAACCGAACTAATTATTGAAATTCTGAAATTAGAGGGTAAAAAAACAAACTCACCCATTTTTTAGATAAATATTTATATTACAAAAGTGATCACTCACTAGGTGGCGTTGAATTGTTGATTGCCCCACAAACATATAACTGTGTACCTACAGCCCATATATCCGTCCACTGAAAAACTATTGAAGAGAAAGAATTGGTTGAGTTTTTATGTCACTTCACTATATTAGATTCAGTTTGCAAGAGCCAAGACGCGGCGCGAAGACAAGGCGTTGCTTTTATAGCAAATTGACTTTAAAAGAAGGTATAATAGAGTTCGGTTCTAAATGGTGTTAGTTAATTTAGAATACTATGGATGGGAGATATACATTCATAGAATGCAAGTCTCTTTAAGGGTTTATGATTTAAAGTATAGAACATGTGTTCAACCATAGACAGAATTACTTTTTCTCTACATCTGTATGCATAGTTGTTATCGTTTTTTTTTGTAATTCGTAAATATAAACTAATAAAATAGTATCAAACATAACGTTTTTAATTTGAACAAGGTAGATTTGCATCTTTTGGTTCAATTTTATTTGAATAAGAACCCCATTTAAAAATTCAACATCTATTTACAATTTGTATCTACAACATATTTAAACGCATACACACAATTTTATTTCAGCTCTCTTGGCCTGTTTCTGCCATGATTTTCTTTTCGATTTCTAGGATTTGATGTCTGACTGCCAAATTATTTCTGATTTCAAAGTATGTGAGTACTGACGAAGCGAATACTTGCCCAACAGCTATCATAGCTAAAGTGCCAGTGAATGGTCTGGTTAGCTTCCTTAAGAACTTGAATAATACCTTAGGGCCTTCCACAAGATCAGGCACTCTATATGTAGAGTAACGGTTTGCAAACTGAAATAGAATATATTAATAATGGTTAAAGCTTTGTGATGATAGACCGGTTGGCGTGAAGGTGACCCTGACTGCCACATTTTGACACACACAGATTGTGTGCTCGATTCCCATTCAGAAAAAATCTCATAAACATATCTGTTTCAAGCAACTCATATTACCATAGTACAGGCATTTTTGCTCTATATAAAGGAAAATGTAATACTAGTGGTTACAACAGTAGTATAGCTAGACAGCCGAATGTCTGTCTTCTGGCTAGAATAATAATAATATAATTCAATTACTTATACCATCGGAATGTTTTTTTTTCTGTGCTAATCTGCTATGAGTCTTGAGACTATGAGCAGATGTGTTAACAGGTTGCTCTCTTTTGAGGGGTATTCCCCAGTGGGAAGCCCCTTTTTATTTTACCACCGTGGTTCCAATCCCTGGATAACATGGCGCTTAAGGCGTTTGGAGTATGTCACCTGTGTGAGCTCATTAGCTAGGTCATTAGGATGGCTCCCCCATTGGAATGTGCTGTAAATTGTTTTGGTTCTAAATTCTGGTCTATGGTACTATTCCTCATTTTTGCAAAGGGAGGTCTACCAAGCAGTGAGGGTACTCCCTTAAAACTAAAGATACTATGATAAACCAATGACATCTTACCATTAAGGCCGAAGCTGGTCCCAGAACCATAGGGTAGGCAATTCCAAGTAATAACTGTATGCCAGCAGACCTCATTTCATAACAAATGGGACACTCTTGTTTCATCAATACTATTGAAGTAGATACTGTCTGAGAAATAAAAAGAAAGATAATGTATAATACAAAATAAAGTATTAATATAGCTAGAGGTACAACAGTAGAAAAAGATTATTGAATGATGCTTGAAGAGGCCAAATTGTTTCGCACTATCATGTGATACCACGATGCGTAACCTTATTCCCTCATTAAAATGTGTACCCTTTTGTGTAGTAAATAAAGCTCTATATTGTATTGTTGTCTCAAAAGTGCTTGTGTGAATTGACCCTAACACTCACTTGTCTATGATACAAAGCTGTCAACAAGCCAGGCATCAGAGAAATGGGCACAACTGAGGCAAAGTAGCCATATGTGCCTAGTCTTAACTTGAGTCTGTAATGTCTGTTTATCATAACTCCAGAGATGGCATTGATGCCTCCGAGGATACCTGGTCCATAGCGAAGAGCCCATCTGTAAATTCATAAATTTATCAATTAAAAATATTGTAATGCATTATATCTTTTATTTACGAATGAACTTCATTTCGGACTAAATTGATCTGGATAATTTATGGTATGTTGGTTAGTAAATCCTAACCTGGCCCTGGTTATGTATACTAACAATAAATTATATAGTGAATGTACGTAACGACATGGGATACTTTGAACTGAGGAAAATAATTAGTAGGTGTCTTATAGAGGTTGTTGCACGTTACTTATGTAATTGAGCTTATACGTTATTTAGTTTTTAGGTAATGATTATACTTACGTATCGGCGAGCGATTCCCAGTTGGTTATGATGTCCCACGCATAGGACACAGCTTCTAACTCGTTTAAAACCACTGCTCCTTCTGGCACAGTTTTAGACTTCATCAACGCCATATTCAGAGAGTATTAAATCAAATCTTTTAATACAGAAAATAATGATTCTAACAATTTTATTTATTGGTTTAAATTATATTACCACACCAATAAACAACATTCTCGTTTCTCAAATGTCAAAAACAGCTTGCATGCCACAGAGCATATAAATGTGCTTGCCGGCCGATCATAGATAATAACAATAACACTACCCAACTGGTGAAATAAAATTAAACATGGTACATACATTTACTTTACGGTTTATTTATTTCTCTGTGAGTAAATTGTATTCTATGATTTAAGGGCAGCCTATATAATGTCCTACTGCTGAGCGCAGGCCTCTTTTCACAAATGAGGGTGAAAGGAATGGGCAATACTCCACGCATGCCCACTGCGGATTAGTGGAGGTAGGCCAGTGGACAACCTACTGTTGGAATTTTTCAAGCCGCCTATAAGGCATTCAACTAGCTTAACGACTATCACAATTAACCCATAACTGAGACCTTTAGAAGCACGGACGCTCGATTTGAAATACCAGTAGGCGGTCACCCATCCAGATACCGACCACGGCGGTAGGAGCTTAACTTTGCCGATCGATTAAGAACGGCTAATCATGCTACACCACGAGCGACCTTGCCGCAGTGTCCGTCGTTTTCGTTCTCCTACGAATGTCCTCATTTCGGACCCTGTCACGTAGTTATTCCGAGCATAGCTCAGCACTGCTTATTTATGCGGCCAGCAGTAGCTTCTTGTCTTATATCTTGTTTAATCCTTTTACTGTTTGACATAAACGTTCTTTATTAATAAACTGTGGTTAAACACACGCTGCACACTGAGGATTCGTACACATCAATCTCTTTTATCCTAACGGCATAGATTAGGTAGGTTTTTAATCATATCTGAAATGGAACCAAATAACATTATTACCTCTGGCGACTACCTACATTCGTAGGTATTCGAGGACCAGGATAATAATAAATAAATATACTTTCTTAATTATTATTTTATTGTACTGAATTGTATGTTTTACAATAGGCCAACTTAACAATAATAATTTGTATACTCTATTAAACTACTGTATGTGCAAAAAACCTAATTACACCTGACATATCATACTAAATCAAAATGTACAACATTCATCCACTAATTAATCTTAAAAATTTAATTAAGTATGTACCTACTTGTATAAAAATGCATACATATTCATTAATATTAATAATAGTTGAAATAAAATTGAGTTAGTGTTCTAGCTTATTCTAAATGGTTTGAAGATGGATATAAAGTTAGTCTGAAGACAATTTTCAGTATCTTTTTATAAGACGAAGTCTGTAAACAAGCATATGGCCAACATGGTGGTAAGCGGTTACCGTAGCCATATGGACGCTTGCAACACACGCACTATATATTCTGACCGCAAGCACTGTACCGCTGTGTGCCTAGATATCGCCACCTTAGACGCGGCGCGGTACAGCGCTAGCGGTCAAGTTATAACATAATTTTTAACCGATTTTATCATAAACAAGAATCCACCTATCGCGCCGCTGGTCGTGGGTTCGATTCCCACACAGGACATGCATTTGTGTGCATGAACATGTCTGTATGTCCTGAGTCTGGGTGTAATTATGTATATTAAGTATGTATTTACAAACAAAAAGTAGTATATGTATTATATCAGTTATCTGGTTTCCATAGTACAAGCTCTGCTTAGTTTGGATCAGATGACCGTGTGTTAGGAATGTCCCAGGATATTTATTATTTATTATTATTATTTATAAACAAACAGTCAGATTGTCCAAAAAATATTTAAAAAATGTAACCTTGCTGAGTTTCTTGCCGGATTCTTTTCAGTTGAAGGCTGAGTTCCGCACCGCCCTTCTGGGGCTTAAATTGAATAAATGGCTTTGACTTTGAACAGATAGATAGTGATGATGAAAACAAAATATGAAACTGAAATCAATATAGTCAACGAAAATAACCTCCTTGCTGAGTTTCTTGCCTGTTCTTCTCAGATGAAGGCCGACTTCCCAACTGGTGGTAACTTCAGTAGCTTTGACCTTCAAAAGTGGGCACTGGGGCATTAATTAATTAAATAAATAAATATGTGAAATAGTATTAATATTTGGCCGCGCGGCCCTCCACCCATCATTACCACTACTTTGTATTGTAGTACTACATAGAAGAGAAGACACAAGTCGTCTAGGTTCTTTTAAACTGGTTGAGAGGGCCACATCACTGTAATTTCATTTGGCATTCCTCTGTATTGGATGGTTCATAATATAAAGATCATAAAAGATAATTAATTGCAATGAGGATTCTTCAATTCAATTACAGTTTCGGGTCCTTTTATCGTATTGGCGGATAATGGATCGATATCTCCATCAAAACTTATTCTGCATTAAAGTAAATAAAGAAATCTTTTTAGGGAGGTCTATTGTCGAGTTCTGCGCTAAGACGGGTTAGCTTTTGTGACATTGTTTGCAGAGTTTTAGTAATTTTATCTTCTGAAGCTTTTCTCCTTGCTTCTTCTGCCAGCCTCCTTTCTTGTACTGCTATTTTCCTTTCCACAATTGCCAGCTGTCTATCTTCTGCTGCCAGTCGTCTATCTTCTGCTGCCAGTCGCCTATCTTCTGCTGCCATTCGCCTTTCTTTTTCTGCGATACGTCTTTCCTCTTTTGCCAGTTTTTTGTCCTCTGCTGCTAGTTTTATTTCCTCTGCAGTAGGACCCAAACGATAATCTGCTGAAACAGAGGTAACTTTGAAATCTGGGCTTTAAAAACATAATACAGATTAATATTATCATTTGATTAACTTACATGGTCTTTTTACGCACTTCAACGGGCGAGGAGCTGAAAAACGAGAACAAAATATATGAATATATTATGCAAGACACAAATTCCGAAAAATAGTCGGATAGTATGTATTTATTATTTGGGCAAACTGAGTGTCAAACGAGCCATAAATGAAAATTCAAGATTAATAATGGCACAATAATGGTATTTTTATCTTTTCAACTACACAACTTGAGCTAGCGCCTTAGGGTCGGTTCACACCGAGACGCGACGATACCTGAAGTGGCCAATTATCATAGAAGCATCGCTGAATATGAATATGTCTCATGGGAGAAATATTCTCTCACTGAAATGAAAAACTTTTTCTGTAGTAAATAAAGTTCTAAATTGTTTGTGCGTGTACCTGCTGAGTTTGCTTTGTATTATTTTTCTTATAGTTTGTCAAATATTGTAAACGGGAGTTTTTTTTTTTTTTTTTATGCTTGGGCAGATGGCTTTTGTTGTCTAGCCTACTCTAGATCTGTAGTTATATGATTATGGCCCCACCCTAATTAACACAAAAGGGATTATAAATTTTAACAAACTATTACTTGTCTTACCTGCAGCTATTTTTGCAGTAAATATTGTATCAGGTGATGGTGAGATAGGTGGTGATGAAGCCTCTGGTGATGATGCCTGTGCTGGTGAATAGGCACGAAATTCTATTTTTACATCTTCTGTCAGTAATGCAGATGTTGATGCCGAGTTACTGTTAACCTCCTGTTTGATATAAAATTGTATTAGACTGGTGTCAGAAATGGAATATTTTAAGTTGTTTTTTTTTTAATAAAGTGACCAGCAAGTTTTGATGCTGACTGTTAAAAGTAGATAGTCACTTTAGTATTAATCTATTGATATTCTCCTGACACTTTGTATGAAAACAGAATTGCATAATTTTTGTAACATGGTACAAAGTGATCAGCGGGGCGATTACGTAACTAAATTTCAATCATTTTCGAATTGCAATCGGTTCAATATATCGGTTTTCTGATATCTTTTTTACGTTCTGATAATAGCAAATACAAACAGTGGTTCATTACAAATGGAACCATTTCAGATTTTGTAATATTTCTACCGATTCAGAGGTAATTTCAATCTGAATTTCATTGCAATAAAGTTACATAATCCATGTACATTTGACACTGTCTGCATCTACAATGAGTTTGGTTTTATTAAAAATACTTACTTCATTTGGTATATCTACCTCCTCCTCCGTCTCCTGTATGTATGTATTATGGTCATGTTTGACTGATGTCAAAATCTCTTCTGTAGGCTCAATAGCCTTAACTTGGCTACTTTGGCGTGATGTCAAAATTCTGGCAATTCGGGCCTCCCATTCAGTAAACAAAATCACCTTAGGTAATGGAGCAGGATTTCCACTAGTCGCGCGTCGCTGCTGCCTAGCAATCATCCTTTTTTTATTCAAAACATATTTTTTACAATGCCAGTACTAAAAAATATGAAAAAATTACATATAAGCAAAATTACTTTTATTACAAACTGATATAAAACTATTTGTCTTTAACAGAATAACTATATTAAAAAATACAGACAGATCACATTGATGAGATACCTACATATAAATTAATAATCTAAACAGTCTTTCAACATGTATTGTGTAATGTGACAATGGTACTTACATCTCGCCATTGGCGCTGTGTTTTCTTACAACCACCTGTAGACTCTGCATTTGCGTTAAGACGCTTTGTCAAACCATCCCAAACTTCTGCAAGTTGTTTTCTATCTGTATAGTTTGTTGGGTTGGCATTTGCTATATCAGGGTTCTGTTCCATGAAAGCTAGTAGAATCTCCAATTGGCGATCTGATGCAATACTTTTAGCAGGCATTCTGAGAAATAAAATCAGTTTCAGAGAGGCTCATTCAGAGTGCCGAGCCCACCCAATCTAGCAAGATATAATGCAGATAGCATTTTTTTTTTACACCACTAAGGTGGCAAACTAGCATTCGGCCCGCCTGATAGTAAGCAGTTACCGTAGCCTATGGACGCACCAGGGGTATCACTCGCGCATTGCCGACTAAGGTAATGTAGAAAGATTATGTAGGTATTTCGTTACACTACATAAAAACCACTTAGATATAAACGTAATTTTATTTGTAATGCACTTGTGCACTTGCTTGTACTATAAGTCAAGGGGGGTCAAGGGGGGCTCGAGTATTTTATAGAACAATTAATTTCTGTATGTATTGAAAATAACTGACTTCCGTCCGACACCTACCTTTCAATTTCACTCACAGCACAGAATTGGTCAGAAATGTATACGGTCACACCAACAACCAGACCAAAGATCTCGGCTGCCCGATGATAAAAATAGCATCGGTACACAAGTTGAGTTAGTTTCTCGACTAAGATATCAGAAACATAAGAGTTGAACATAAAGAAATTAATTTATTTACATAAACAATCAAATAAACAATTTATTTGATTCTATTCCAATCTTACACACGAAAACAAACACACAACATTTCACACAAATCGACCGCACCACCACAGAGTGTGAGTGACAGAATAACGTTAACGTAAGGTGCGTTCGAATTGGGGTATGGTAGCCTAATCCTACTAGGCATGGAAATTATTGCTACTTTAAGGGAATTCTCATTTGATGATATTATTATTTTTTATAGCATGATTTCACTTGCGATATATGATTTGCAATGATTTGTAACCTACGTCATCGATGCTGATCGACGGTATTTTTCACAAAATCATGTGCGAGTATCGCACGCAAGTGTCAAATTATCACTGATGCAAATTATATATACTTTCGTAGCAAAAAATTATTTTTCTATCCTGCTACATAACATGTTAAAGAAGTTAACACTTTATGTCACTTGATTTAAGGTTTATTTTTGAATACTCTTATAAGCTAATCAATGATAAAGTTTTTTTTTTTTTTAAATTTGTTCATGACCATGGATATAAAGTCCTTCAGTCGCATACATTTTATTTATATTCTTAAATATTCTTTATAACATGTAACAGGCTATGTCATGGACGGTAACAGATGTGACATATGAAAACAGAATCATATTCTTTATCACCTGCTACTTGTGATTTATGCCATGCCTAAATCCTACGTATGGTAGCAAAAATAACAGTCAAAAATGCCAAAAACTATCGAAATTGGCGTTTTGAACTGTTTTCGTTCACCGTTCGTTTTACTTGGAAACAGTTAAAAACGACATCGTGAACTGCTTTTGACCCACCTCCGAGGCAGGGGTCGTTTGTGATCATATTTGACATCTTTGAATCTGACAGATATGTTTTGGAAAACGTATATAACGTTCAAACGGGAAGCGAAAATTCTAATTTTTATTGTAAAATTTGATATAAATACTAACAGGCAAGAGAATAATTTGTCAGATTAACTTTGTTTACACATTAACTGAAGGGAAAAGATAGGTTGAGACAAGTGACAAGCAGGCGATGAGCATGGAAATGTCATTTTTGTATCTAATCGTTCGATTTGGGAAATATCGTTTGTGGCAAAAGTTGCAAAATTGTTGAAATTTTCCAATTCGAACGCATATACAAAAATGCCCATTTTGAAACTGTTAAAACTAAGCTTTGTTTTCATTTAAACTGGCATTGATTTTTTTTTTTGATATTCGCGTTTTGATTGATAAAATCTATATAAACGCGGGCGAAGCCGCGGGTAAAAGCTAGTTAATAATAATTATGTCGGCCCTGCCGCGCTACGCACGTTCCGAGGGCAGGACGCCCCGCCTCCTAGGAGTTCCTTCTTTTAAATCCCAAATTCAGTTTAATTTGTCGTCGCGTTAAATGCATTCCTTATGAAATAATCTGTGAACTGGGGCGGTCGGATGCTAGCGGTCGGAACGTTCGTAGGCCCATCGGACTAGGGCGTATCGACGTAGGTAAGTAGGAGTCCGACGGTCGGAAAGTGTGTTACGGCTATTACTAGAACTGTCTTTGGTGCGGATTGTTTATACAGAGTGTTACCTATAATGATTTGGCGAATATATTGCTTCTCGATTTGATAGACAGCTCGTCAGAAGAGGATTCTGATTTTGAATTTGATGCACGTGTTGCATTATCATCTAAAAGGCGAAGAATAGAATTTTGATATAACGTCATATAAAGCTTAATAAATTATTAAAAGAAACACAAAGAAACAAGTTGCACGGTGGTAGGGTAATTTGTAGTACCCGTCTGGCTGGCTACCACCCTCAAGTTGAAAATCTGTCGCCAAGCACCTATCGGTGTGTTCCGACGCTGCACTTGAGAGCCAGTTCCTTCTAGGCTTTGTGTGCTTACCACCATCGACCACATCATCACTTACCATAGTGAGATTGTGGTCAAACACAGGCCTATATACAATAAAAAAAAAACGACTGCGTAAAACAACAAATAACTGAAAAGATAAAAACAATCTATAAAAGAAGAATTAATCTATAGAATTTAACTTGAATTTTATAAGGTATTGCAGTCAGGGACAAATCTACATAACAATATGGGTATGAAATGAAAGCTTGTGAACAGCCCATTCCATATATGTAATCTTATGTAATATACCTATTTTAATACTTTTATACTACCATTTTGAACTGCAAAAAAACACGTATAATGCAAGGACAGTAGGTACTGAGACTACTGAGCGGTCACCGTACGTAACTCACAGATTTGCGATGGTTATTAACCTTACTTTACCTTACCTTCTCATTTACTTACTAATACTTAACTGAACAACTCATTCTATAATAAAACTAAAAAGTCTGAAATAAATTAAATTATTAAAATTCGCGTAGCATGGACGCACCATAAGATTCCAAGATGATTCCAAGTATGACTCGTGTGGCAGCCAGCCAGTAAAATTTTTCTTTTTAATTTTTTCCATCATTGATCAACAAATTAAATAATTTATAGCCATTTTATAGCTTATCAAATTATCATAAATAGAAGGTACTTAATCATTTAATACGCCTATCAATGATTTAATATTACTGTTTTTAAAAATAAAAACTAGCAAATATATTGAGATAACTCTTAAAACTAAAACAAATATGATTACAGTTATGTACTATGAGGATTAGATCTTTTATAAGGAATACGAAATGTTTCTACACTTTATATAGGTACTGTTGTGGCCGGGTAAATGGGAAGTACCTAATGTCTGTGGTAATGTTAGATGAAAAACGAAAAAAAAAATGGTTAGATTTTTAAGAAAATCATATATTTTTATCATAATATCTATTCAACTTTATAAATTTAATTCCCATAGCGAGCACGAGCCGAGCCTCGAACGAGCACACTGCGAGCACGCGTAGCGTATCGTTGACGGGCTCGCGAGCCTCGAACGAGTGCGATTGACAGTTTTTTCACGTATAAAGGGATTCGCATCGTGCTCGTTGTAGGCTCGTTCTCGATTCGCCTAGCATGGACGCACCATAAGATTCCAAGATGATTCCAAGTATGACTCGTGTGGCAGCCAGCCAGTTATATGTTTCTTTTAAATTTCTTCCATCATTGATCAACAAATTAAATAATTTATAGCTTATCAAATTATCATAAATAGAAGGTACTTAATCATTTAATATTACTGTTTTTAAAAATATGAACTAACAAATATATTGAGATAACAACTCTTAAAACTAAAACAAATATGATTACAGTTAGGTACTAAGAGGATTAGATCTTTTATAGGGAATACGAAATGTTTCTACACTTTATATAGGTACTGTTGTGGCCGGGTAAATGGGAAGTAATGTCTGTGGTAATGTTAGATGAACAACGAAAAAAAAATGGTTAGATTTCTAAGAAAATCATATTTTTTTTTCATATCTATTGAACTTATTTAATTCCCATAGCGAGCACGAGCTGAGCCTCAAACGAGCATACTGCGAGCGCGCGTAGCGTATCGTTGACGGGCTCGCGAGCCTCGAACGAGCGCGATTGTCAGTTTTTTCACGTATAAAGGGATTCGCATCGTGCTCGTTGTAGGCTCGTTCGTGGCTCGGCTTGTGCTCGATTCGCTTACTATGGACGCACCATAAGATTCTAAGTATGACTCGTGTGGCAGCCAGCCAAATATATATTTCTTTTTAATTTTTTCCATCATTGATCAACAAATTAAATAATTTATAGCTTATCAAATTATCATAAATTGTAGGTACTTAATCATTTAATATGCCTATTAATGATTTAATATTACTGTTTTTAAAAACATGAACTAACAAATATATTGAGATAACTCTTAAAACTAAAACAAATATGATTACAGTCACTATGAGGATTAGATTTTTTGTAGGGAATACGAAATGATTCTACACTTTATATAGGTAGGTACTGTTGTGGCCGGGTAAATGGGAAGTAATGTCTGTGGTAATGTTTAGATGAAAAACACAGATGAAAAACAAAAAAAAAATGGTTAGATTTTTAAGTTTTTTTTTTTTTTTTATAATTCCTATAAGTATATATTGAAAATTATAATTTTTTTCTGAAAATCCATGTACTATACAGTTTTAATTTTTATCAAAATCAGCCTTTGAGCATTTTACCCTATTACCTACCAATAATTTATGATTTGGCACAAGCACACTTGAAAATTTCACCCTGTTTGTTTATTTACTGGCACATTCTTCACAGTTGTTAAACTCCACCGTAGCTGCAACAATATTAAATGGAATGGCTATTATGCTCAGAGAGGTCAAGAACCATATTAGATGTGGTGCAGGGTGCAATGGTGCAGGGTATGTAAACATGTGTGAGGAACCCTTACCTCATATCATTAAGTACAAGCTATTTTTTCATTGCAAAAACACATTACAAAAACAGTGGATGGTACCCAGCCCCACTTAGTTTCTTTCTACATGTTGGGCATGCATTTCCACTTCGTTTAAGAGCTACTTGTACACATTTTAAACAGAATATATGACCACACATAGTTGATGCAACTGCATTACGTCCTAACTTATCCATGCAGATTGGACAGCTACGCAACAATTCATTTCCTTGTGATGTATCACCATGTGCTGTAGATTTGGATTGAGGTGGAACTGTCTGAGATCTTGAAGTGCTGGGTAATACTGGTGTTGCTGTTGGTCTTGATTGAGATGTTGAAGGCCTCAGTTGTGGAGCTTCATGTCGCCTTGAAGGGATACCAGAATCGCTAGCACTTTGTGAGACTGCAGATGGTGTTGATGAAAATCTTGATAGAGGTCTCTCACTAAATTGTAATTCACTGTAAGGGTAGTATGCATCCATTCTCTCACTATCATTAAAGCTAGAATTAAAACTATCATTAATTCTACTCATGCTAGAACTACTACTCGAACTGGAGCTACTACTTGAACTGGTACTACTGGAACTACTACTTGAGCTTGAAGTACTTGATATACTACTCAAACTGGTACTAGAACTACTACTGGAACTTGAATGTTTTCTTGATTTTTTCTTTAGCAGATACTTGTGTTTCTTCATAGAATGTGCTTGCTTTCTTTTTAGTCTTTCAAGTTTCTTCATAGAATGTGCATGCTTCCTTTTGAGTTTTTCAAAAATGTCTTTTTTGTCTATACTTGAATTATGCTTGGAAGTATGTATCCCTTTATCTTTTCTAGATTTATGTTTATCTTTCGGTTTTGGCATTTCAGTGATATATACTTTGAATGCTTAAATCTATCACTGCTACTATTAAACGAATCCAGCTGCAGTGTTTTTTGCTGAAACAAGTAAGTGCATCACTTCTACCCACTCCACTAATATAATTAATAAGAACAGTTGTCCTTTACCAACAAAAAACTATGAAACTCCTTATAATGTCATATACTTTGCCGTGCTGTTGTCGGTGCGGTAACGGCTAATTATAGAATTGTAAACGTTGCAAGTTCTTTGTTCTGCAGTGTTTCACTGGCTGATAAAAGATTAAAATTAGCAGGTGGATAAGGCTGGATATATAGTATTGGATTGCACCTACCATAGCTCCAATTCGTTCATACAATGTATGAGTTCAAGGACATTATTATTTTTGTTAAAAACTGGGATGGATTATTACCTTGCTTTCCAAGTTTCCACTTGAGTTCCACATAAATGAGTGTACTCAAAGAAGTGGTATCTTTATATTAAAATGATCTGTGATTGAAATTACCCACAGCGTAGCGTTATATTCTCTTTGTTACCCACTTCGAAGTTAAATTATCAATATAACTTTTTTGTAAGTAAAGTAAAGTAAATAAAACAAACCACAGAAAACAAACCAAAAAACATAAATAAATGTCTTTTTTTTTTCAATTTGTTTATGACCATGGATACAAAGTCCTTCAGTCGCACATCAACTTTCACATAGTCCGCATTATCACTCATCGGACGGTGATATTTGATAATACTGTTAACCTTACCATATTTACTGAAAAGAAAATCGGCTTGAACAAGCTAAATCTTTATTTACACCGTTGATAAACTTGGTAAATACACAATTAATTAAAAAATAATTTGTCCAATGGCCACCGTTGTTACAATATCCCTTTTTTGGTGTTGCCATCCCTCGATATCCAAATCCACCATATTAAAATAAACTGTTTTACATTTTCAGAATAAATAATACTAATAACTAATTATAATTAATCAATATTCAATGGTATGAAATTAAATAATATAATGTTAATGCTAACAGACGGCCGTCCTGTTTAACGGAATGTCCCTGTTCCGTTTCGGCCATTCGTATACTGTATGTCTCTATACAAATAATTACTATTCTAAATTACAACACATTGTCAACAAAGGTAGGTTTCTAATAATATTATTCAGCGAAATAAATATATAATAAAGATTACGTTAATAAATTATCATTAACAATTATATAAATCAATATACATATTATTATTTAAACATAAATTTAAGATCATCTTAAGTTCTTCTTGTCGATTTCAGTAGACAATTAGACATCATTGTTTTTAATTATTCTTCTTTGAATAACCTCAAGATATGTATTAGCTGATTCGTAGAACATCTGTGGAAATAAAGTGTAATTCATTAGTTTTAATCAAACTGTGTTCACTTCATCTTACGATTAAAATAAAATATCATCATAAGTTCTTCTTGTCGATATCAATAGACATAATTAGATATTATTATTTATGTTTTTACTGCCATCCATTATCGATTTCCTTCTTTGAACCTCAAGATATTAACTAGCTGATTCGTGGAACATCTGTGGAAATAAAGTGTAATTCATTAGTTTTAATCAAACTGTCTTCACATCATCTTACGATTAGTTTTAATTTTTGTAGTTGTATGCGTTGTATGTCTAATACATTTTGCATTATGTGATATCACCATGTTTTATCATTTTATACTATACTAGAGGTCGCCATGAGTCGAAATTCGACTATATTCTTAAAATTGAATAAATAAATAAATGTTAGCTATGAAAGATCTTACAATCCTCCGTGCGCGCAATATCCCTAAAAAGGGAGCGAAAGGTTTTGCTTCAAGTATTAATTGTAGATAACATAACAAATAAGCCTTTAAAAGAAGATGGTCACGGCGTCACGGCAATGATAAGCAACATATTTCATCGTCTTTATGTTACTTACTTACAGCGATCATGCACAGCGGCCTGTTTTACTTACGAGGTTTTAGTGATCACCGCATACAGCGGCATGTTTCACTTAGGAGTTTTTGGTGATCACTGCATACAGCATCATGTTTACTTACGAAATCTTAGTGATCACTGCATATAGGAGCAAGGTTCACTTACGAGTTGTTAGTGATCACCGCATATAGCAGCATGTTTCACTTACGAGTTTTTAGTGATCACCGCATATAGCAGCATATTTCACTTACGAGTTGTTAGTGATCACCTCATACAGCGGCATGTTTCACTTAGGAGTTTTTGGTGATCACTGCATACAGCATCATGTTTCACTTATGAATTGTTAGTGATCACCGCATATAGCAGCATGTTTCACTTACGAGTTGTTAGTGATCACCGCATATAGCAGCATGTTTCACTTACGAGTTGTTAGTGATCACCGCATATAGCAGCATGTTTCACTTACGAGTTTTTAGTGATCACCGCATAAAGCAGCATGTTTCACTTACAAGTTGTTAGTGATCACCGCATACAGCAGCATGTTTCACTTGGGATGTTTTAGTGATCACCGCATACAGCAGCATGTTTCACTTAGGAGGTTTTAGTGATCACCGCATATAGCAGCATGTTTCACTTAGGATGTTTTTAGTGATCACCGCATGTAGCAGCATGATTCACTTACGAGTTGTTAGTGATCACCGCATACAGCAGCATGTTTCACTTAGGAGGTTTTAGTGATCACCGCATATAGCAGCATGTTTCACTTAGGAGGTTTTAGTGATCACCGCATATAGCAGCATGTTTCACTTAGAATGTTTTAGTGATCACCGCATACAGCAGCATGTTTCACTTATGAGGTTTTAGTGATCACCGCATATAGCAGCATATTTCACTTACGAGTTTTTAGTGATCACCGCATATAGCAGCATGTTTCACTTACTTGTTTTTAGTGATCACCGCATATAGCAGCATGTTTCACTTACGAGTTGTTAATGATCGCCGCATATAGCAGCATGTTTCACTTAGGAGTTGTTAGTGATCACCGCATATAGCAGTATGTTTCACTTACGAGTTGTTAGTGATCACCGCATATAGCAGCAAGTTTCACTTACGAGTTTTTATGGGTATACCTGAATCATCAATTTAATTATCCAAATATTACCATCCTAACACTCAAACGTGCGCAAGCTCAAGTACTCAAGCGCTCGTGGTGTACTGTGGTGGTATAGCATGATTACCTATTCTTAATCGATCGGCACAGTCAAGCCACGTCCGTCGCGATCGGCACCTGGATGGGCGACCGCCCAGTGGCATTTCAAATCGAGCGTTTCCGTGCTTCGGAAGGCACGTAAAGCCTTTGGTCCCGGCTATCACTCAATTGTGACAGTCGCTAGTTGGAGGCCCTCTAGGCGGCTTGAAAATTTCAACAGTAGGTTCACCACTAGCCTACCTCCACCGATCCGCAGCGGGTACGCGCGGTGGAGCATCTGCCCATGCACATTCCCTTTCACCCTGATTTGTGAAAGGAGGCCTCCGCTCAGCAGCGGAACACTATAGGCCGATGATGATGATGACTCAAACATGATTTTTATCATGTATTGTAAAGCCTTGAGTACCTAGTATCTAAGCAGCAATGTAATTTCTGGCCAATATGATGACCTGTAACATTGACTGTAGCAACAAGGATTATCGCTTTCGCGGACAAGTGCCACTCGATGCAAAAGCAAACGACGACAAAGGCAAACTGCAGCAGCGCCTACCATCCATAGGCTTAAGTGTTTTATACTATCAAAAATTGTTTTATTATTTATCTATGGGCCACAAGTAGCCTGATAATAACGATTTATTATTATCATTATTTATTATTATTTTTAAGTATGAACTTATTTAGTATACTCTTAAAATGTCTTATTATCAACTTGAGAGTTATCATCAAAATCACTCGCATTAATTTTGTTTGTTTTCATTGTCACTTTTGAAAGATATAGTAATAGTTATCCACTTCTTTAAAGAATTGGCAGGATAAATACTTTAAAAGCAGGATACCTCGTATCGGTTATTTTGAAGGACAGCGCTTATCCATAAAGTTCCTGTTTTCTTTTTTCTCTTACCCTTTGGGTGTATATGTGTGTGATAATTCGTGCACATAACAAAACCATCTAATTCAAAGAAAAGTAAATTTTCATGGCACGTTGATTTGTTACCAATATTATCTGCAGCTAAACTACGTACCTACTGCATCTCTTGCAGAATCAACAAAAAAGTAATCCATTCAGTTCAGGCAGGTAAGTCACCTATACACGTTAAGTTCATACAGTTGAATTTACCACCGGTTCGGAATACTTAAAATGAGACGACTCCGGCAAGAAGCCCAGCAAGGCATTATTTTCTTTGGTGGATCATTTCTTCCATATCACAGTAATAATTCCAAAAACATAATGCTTACTTATACAATTGTCACTCAGCCAGGGGGACGCAAGCGCAGAGGAAAGCCACTACAACCACACATTCCCGTCCCTCACGCAATGAACCATCCCGTAGTAGGCTTTGTCAGTTAACCTCTATTTTATACAATCTTTGAATTTACTATAAAACATTTTAGTTACCTCAACTTGGATTCTACTATAGAATCGAACGCAATTCCCGAGAAAAGCCTTATTAGTTTTAGATAACCTGGATCTAGGTGTCACAATTTTATCTTAACTTTTTTTCGGACACGCTAAAGTTAAAACTTAAATTCCTTAAATCGATTTCGTAGTGATTCGCGACGACCCAAACAAGAACAACAATATTGCGCGAATTGCACTTTTCTGCAGAAGAAATATAGTTTCAAAGTCTGCAGCTGAGCTCCACAACCGGAGACTGCAGAACATTACACTATGGAAATAAGCAGAGTAAACTATCCTAGCTGTAGCCACATCCGTAATTTGTCCAGTTTTTCTAACCGCAAATGTGGTGGAAATTAATTTGCTAGTTAATCTTTGTATATGAGGACCCCATTGTATTTTACTGTATAGTATTACGCCGAGAAAAGCTCTTCCAAAATCTTATCCACAAGTTCAAGTCTTTTACCGTCGACTGAGTGTTAGCGTCAACAACATTTGGGGAGAGAAAATCTTATGCATTTAGTTTTACAGCAATTAAGCAAAATACTAGTGGTGGCAAAACATTTTGATATAGCTGGTAAGGTGTCATTGAGCAGCGTAAGGTCTGTATATTTTCTATTGACATTAAAAATTAAAGAGGTATCATCAGAAAATACAACTATATCGGACCATTAATTTACCATATAGGGCATATCATTATTATATATCAAAAACACGGCCTAAAATTGATCCTTGTGGTACGCCCGTTTTCACTGAAGACCCTCAGGACATAGTACTGCTTTTGGTTATAGGTAAGATGATATTAAGATCAAGTGCCACTCAACAAACTTCATGGTCTTGAAGTTTTAAAACTAGGCTGTGATGATGTACGCAATAAAATGCCTGGGAGAGATCATAAAATAAGCCAAACGCAATCTGTGAATTCTTCCAGGCCTCAAAAATATGCTTTTAAAGTTTGGCACCAGTCGTTGATCGGTATTTTGTAAATCCAAACTGGTGATCTTATAAATTCTGATTATTGGTAAAATGAGCCAATAATATATTTACCATAACTTTCTCAAAGATTTTGAAGAACAGGGGTAGATCAATAATTGGAAGGTTTTTTTTTTTTGCAACCAGATTTAAATATTGTAATGATGTTACTGTTTCATCAAAGTGGGGAACCATTAACAATAATACAATGATTAATAATAGCTCCTAAAATAGGTGCAATACTAGTGATAATTGGTAAATGACTTTAACTGATAAGCCCCATAGGTCTTCTGTTTTTTTTTTTATTTCAGCTTTAGTTACTTCAAATTTATCCGAGATCAAATTTATCATTAATGTTATGGTTGATTGTGCATCTTCTTTTTTTGTATTTTGAACAGTCTCTGTATTTATAATTTTCCAGACAATTATAATTTTATTAGTTGAATCTTGAGTTGTATCAATAATTTAAACATTTTTGAATAATTGATGAAACATATGCATGAAACTCTTGGTTATATTTGTACGTAGTATTTACATACTCTGAGGTTATATGAATATGTTTTTATTATATTATTTTTTTTTTTCGATAGAATTCATATATGTTGTCACCACACCACTCAATCTTACCCCTTTAGTGTCCCAGTCACAGGACATTAACTTATTAGTTACCTTCGTAGATTTAATCGTGCAATGTTTATTAAATCCTTTACAAATCTCAGTAGATTTTACAGTTACAGTAGTATACAGTTTCATAGGTAATGATTAAACTAGGATTATAGATTCGAAATGAGTAATAAGATTTAATTCCAAATGATTATAAATTTTCTCTAACTTGTACTTAGTGGTTGGTCTAAATTCCCTTACTTCAGATAATATTTGGCACGTCTTCTCCAAAATACTCTCATTTGTAATAATGTTCTCAATGGACGATTTGAATACTTTACTAAGAATTTATTCTATTATAGAACATAGAACATAGAACTTATAATATTATAAATGCGAAAGTGAGTTCGTCTGCCTGTCCGTCACGACCCAATGCCGCAACTACTCAACGGATCATCATGAAATTTGGCATGCAGACAGACTATGGTATGGAAAAGGACATAGGCTACTTCCCATCGAATAACTTTTTTAGAATAAAACAATGAAAGCCAGCAGCCGGAGGTTCTCATCCATATACGATGATGGAAAGTTCAATCTCTGTACATGTCAGCTCACAGACACAGAATTACTACATATATATCTGTACGATTTTAAAATTGTATGTTGCTGTTAGATACAATAATAGATCCACTACCATTGGCAGCCCCTCTGATGAACGCATTAGCGACCGTGAAATTGTTAACATTAAAATGAAACCAAATAAAAACAATAATAAAATATAAACTTGGATTTTATCCATCAAAAGTTCGATATATATCACCAGAAAAGCGATTTATGTTCTGACGCAATAAGATAATATTTTGTCTAGGCTTCTTTTCTTTGTTTTGTTTTAAACTTTATGTTTAAAGTATTAATCACAATATTATTAGGAGTTACTAGGTAATATTGTTTTGTCACTTTACCTAATGTTTTTAATATTTACTATAACAATGTCAATATTGTAAGCTATCAATGTAGCAATCGAATAGTGATCAAAGATCCTCTGAATTATACAGCAACTGACCAGTTTTTGTTGACCAATTAATACTAAATGTGTATTATTATTCTAGGCTAGTTATAAACTTTAAACTATTATATAATTATGATGTTTACTTAATTATTACTAATGTATCTATCAATATTTCTGTGCCCTACAGGGTCCATGTGAACTATTAAATATTGTTTTACATCTTTTATACACATGTGATGCCATAAAGTAAATAAATAATTTAATTTGTACACGGCATCGCGAATACTGTATCTTGCAAATTTTAAATCTATGACATCTTCCAAAATACAATGTCAGCATTGAAAGCGCAAAACATTCCATGTGTTTACGAAACATCGACAACCCGCTCCGCATATATAACATGCATTTTTTTAATCCTTCCTTGAAAAAATATCCAAATGATAGTGCAAACCGCATCAAATTCGTTTTGTGTTTTAGAAGGAGTTAGCGGACAAAGAGACAGACAGACAGACGCGAAGAGCGACCCTGCCCCTCACCATATAGTGAAGTATTCTTCGAAAGACTCTTCTCTTTGGCTTTTAGGAACTATAATATTATTATTTTAAAAGTAGGTAGGTATTTCCAAGTATCATTCGATTTTTGTCAAGACATATAAGCATATAAGCAAGGAATATTATTTTCATCATTAGCTTACGATTATAGACGATTGTACATATTTAATTTCCTGGATATGATATATTATTACAATACAGCGGGTATTGTATTGTACAGCAGGTTAATTGTGTATTAGGTATTAAAGATACCTCTAGTTATTTCACTAATTATTATTCATTGTTACTTGAATAATCCATAATATATTACGTTTTTGCTTTTAATGTTGCTATAAGTGCTTTTGTATAAATTTAGTATGATTCTCTTACGAAACTTTTATTTAAGTACATAAACAACTGTTTACTTAAGATATATCTAAGAATAAATGTAGTGTAGTAATATTAAGAATTTATTTGTTAGCGGCATCGTACTACTAACCAGCCATAGTTGATTATTCGTCACGAACAAGACACACAAAATAGAAAATAACAAAAGTACATACCGGTGAGCTGATTTCTTAATCCCGCACTTCTGAAATGTTAACCTTACCATATTTACTGAAAAGAAAATCGGCTTGAACAAGCTAAATCTTTATTTACACCGTTGATAAACTTGGTAAATACACAATTAATTAAAAAATAATTTCTCCAATGGCCACCGTTGTTACAATATCCCTTTTTTGGTGTTGCCATCCCTCGATATCCAAATCCACCATATTAAAATAAACTGTTTTACATTTTCAGAATAAATAATACTAATAACTAATTATAATTAATCAATATTCAATGGTATGAAATTAAATAATATAATGTTAATGCTAACAATACGAACATGTGGGTAGCGTACTATAACCCTGGGAACCTCACAAGGTTATAGTTTTTGTGGTCTAAGGGTCACCGTCACTATAACAGCACGGCTACTCCGCGGCATTTACCTTGCCTTTAAATCGTATGCGTTAAAGTAAATTTTACAATGACTAGATAAAATAGTTGACGCCTCGCGGCAGCAAGCGCACTTACCACTACAAGCCACTAGTCCTGCTGACCACACGCTTCCAGCGAGCGACCCGCTTCCTTGCTGAGTGACGCCAGCAAGCAGTATCTTGCCAAAGTCGCGCCACCAATTTCACCGACGCCACGCCTCCCGCGAGCTACCACCTCGCAGACGGCGCGCTGGCAGCTAGTGTTTGGATTGAGTTGAGGCGGTGCTGCGATGCCGATGCCGGGCCGTTGCTGCGATGGAGCGGTACTAATATAGTGAGCGATGACTAACCCCCTTACTCATAAAGCGCTATTTGACTAATATACTATATATATATATTTTGTGATATTTATTCTAAACTCGTCAATAGTCACAGTGATAACAAATTGTGTGTTTAGTGTTTCCCTTTAGTTATTTTTTATTTCTAAGGCAGACTTAAGTAAGTCATGCTCACTTTAAGGCCTTTTCTTGCGGCGGCGTCGTTTGACGGGTCGCTCACTTCCCTCCAATATGGCGAGGAGGGCGATGGCTGCCACACGCGTCATACTTGTGAACAGGTGCTGCTTGTGGGGGCTGGTCTGCTTAAGTTTGCTATTTATTTACTTATTAAATATTTATTCAGTCTACTTTGTAATTTTGCCGCCGCGCCGGGACACGCAATTGTTTTCAGTGCGATTAGAATGTAAATATTATGTAATGTATCTAAGCTTGTTTTGAAAAGAGTAATTGCTGAGTTTATTGCCGGCTCTTCTCAGCAAACGCAACCTTCCGAACCGGTATTAGAGTACCTACCTATTAGAGTCAGACTTTTCAAAATTAGAATACTTGCCCCTGGTACTCTTGAGAAAACGTGAGTCGCACCGTGATCGCTCACTACCAAATGGTCAAATGTCCAGAATGGTACCGGAGCAGTTCAAAGTCGCTCACCACGCGCACCCCACTAGCTGCGTCTGTGCCAGTACTTACGCAAGCGCAAGCACTAGCACAAACACACCCTAGGGTGCTTGCGGATTCAATCCACCCTGGGGACGCCAGAGAAGCTGACTTCCATTTCTCCATGAATGGTACCGGAGCTGTCATGCGCGCTCACTTCCCAATACGAATCCACGTATCTACCCAATGCCTACAGCTGGGTTGCCGGAAAACTAATCCAACGGGTAGCCCTCTACTTTCTCTCCAGGAAAGTGCCGGAGATGCAGTTCACTCACAGGAGCTCACTTGCTCACCCCGCGTCTGAAAATTCAAACACTTGTTGCGCGCGAGGGATGACGCTCGGTCACACTACCGAACAGACAACATGCCACCCTCTGCAACCACCACATAGACCACCGCGAGACCAACTCCAACGTCAGGTGCCGCCTTAATAAAGGCGGTGGGCTACCTGACCCCGCGTACCCTAATCCAAACAGCCGGACCCGTAGTTCCAGCTGCGAGCCCCATCTACCCGGGTTTCTGTAGATAGGGATCACCGGGTCAGATAAGTTAATAGGAAAGTGATAAGTAGGACTATAGTAGTGTAGCCAGACTCGAACGAGCGTTCGGCTCGCGCTAGACTGCGCTCCGCCAATTGACAGTTTTTTGAAGAACACAGGGATTCACATCTCGCTCGTGTAAGCTCGTTGTTTGTCCGGTTTGTCCACACTTGACCACCCACCTTTAAACTTTCGATTGACACAACTTCTTGGGACACCGCGTAACTTTGGTGGTAAACGTAACGAACACTATTAATTAATTTCATCCAATCAGGGCCCACGAATGGTCATCGTCGCGTCATACCGCGTGCGCGTCTTTGGATGATATAATTAATAGTGTTCGTTACGATTATACCAAAGTTACCCGGTAGAGCCCTATAGTAATATAGATGAACCTTATTGTTAAGAAATAAGGACTACTTTTCTTGATGGACTTTAAGCAACAGTAGGTTGCTTACACTCGTCTTGAGCCTCCTCTGCTGTGTAACTATCCTCAACCTCCTGAAGACCTTTGATTGCTTTGATCATCATATTTTTAGTAGGTACACACGGCTACAGATCAAGCTATACAATTCCAGTATAAGCTGATCTCGCATTCTATAGGAATTCCGTACATTGGGAGGTCAGCTTATACTAGAAATGCATAGCTTGATCTGTAGCCGTGTGTACATTGTGTAGGTATAGGTAGTTTGGCGGCAAATAACAGGCAGGTAAGTAATAATTTTGTTAAAAAATATTTATTTACTTAAAACTAATTTTATCACACTTTCTTTAATACGCTAATCATATTACTAAAATGGATTAAATAAGGCAAATACATGACAACTAGTATTCTGTGACACTACACAGAAATTCGTTACATTTCGTAGGAACATTTCATATTTTCAAATCAAACAATGCGGCTACAGTTGATAAAAAGTACCTACCTTACTTATGACGTAGAATGTTGTAAATATTGCGTTCATTTTAATAATAAAATATACGGTCCGTATTCTAGAACTTCAATCAATGCTCAAGTTTTTGTCGATATTAAAACATTTGATTTTGGAACCTGTACCAATGACATTAGGTTCCTTTATTTTAGATTACCACGATCTTTTACTGACGCATGATCTATATTTTGATCTCGTTCTATAAATACAGGCTTTAGAGTAGGCAGCTGTATGTAGTTCTAGCCTACCTAGCTATCTACTCTACTGAAAAAACCGTAAAGAAACTAGGTATTTTGTCTGCTACATTTGAGAGCTATTTCGTTTTAGAGACCTAACGTATCCGTCATATCATTAACCTTTAGTGATGTAGACAAAAAATAGGTACAGTCGAGGACATAAATATGTATACACTTAGTAAAATTCAACAACGGTTTCCTCTTAAACTACTGATTGAAATTATGAGATATTATAAAGGCAGAATCTTCTAACATATACTATTATGATTTGTGTAATAGTTTTACACTTAAATGTTAAACATACGAGAAAATCGCTTTTGAATTTCAAAATGTGTATACATATTTATGTCCTCGACTGTACGTAAAAAAACATGAAAAAAATGTGCGAGTTAATTTCTTTGGCTCGACAACATAACGGACTTTCTTTTCAGAAACTTCCGTCCCTATAGATTGTACGTAGTATTTATCTACTCTGAGCTATAGATTTGTTGTTTTTCCCGTTGAAGAGGAAATTAGTCGTCTCTTTCCTCCTTTGCCGTAAAGTTCCTGGGTCCTGTCGGACATTAGAGCCTACTAACGAATAAGTTCTGCGGCGGTATAGGTCCGGTGAAGAGATGTCCCTTCCCACGTCTCTCAGTTAGCAACCTCGCGCAGTAGTCGGGCGCGAGGGCCGCTATGACCGCCAGAGCGTTCACAAGCCCGAATGGAGCCGAAGTGAATAGTCGAATATACGTACCGAGGACATCGCCGTCGATTGGCCTGCAACATATATTAGTTTTTACAAGGATTTTGAATGGTGTGCTCAGTAGGTACTTCGGGAGGCACGTAATGCCGTTAGCTATCACTTCGTTAAGCTAGTTGGAGGCCTCCTAATAGGCGGCAACAGTGGGTTGACCATAATCCCCTCTACCGATCAGCAGTGGGCACGCGTGTTGGAGTATGTCTATTCCCTTTCAGATTCATTTCTGAAAGGACGCCCGTTCTCGGCAGTGGGACATTATGGGCTGATGATGATTTTGAATGCGGTCAAAATATTTTATAAATACAAAAGACTGGGCATTAGAATGCATCTGTAGATGCCTGGCTGGCTACCTACCTACCCTTAATTTAGAAATCAGTCACTGAGCACGTACCGATGTAGTCAGGTAGCGGCACTTGACAACCAGCTCCAATCTTTGTCCGCTATGCTTACCACAAAGCGCGATCAAAACAGTTATAAGATATGATCATGGTACTCACAAGTAAAACAAGGAGTATATAGTGTTGAAGAGTATGTAGGTGAGCACCGAGAGCAGCACGGAGGCCACGAACACGAGCGTGTGATAGCGCGCGTGCAGCCACAGCTTCAGGTTCACGATCAACACCATCAGGTGGAACATCATCGCGCCGAACGACCTGCCCCATTGATCACACAGAATAAGTAATAGTACTACCTATAGAAGGATCACTCTCTTATAAAAACTGTATTAAGGTACGTAACCATGCCTAAAAACGCCTCCCCTTTTAACTCTATCTCAGTTCACACTAGCGGATCCTCAAAACATCTGTATCCACCCCTGATAAATCTTGATAAAGGCTACCCTCAGTTAGATCAAGCCTCTTAGCTAGTTAGGAAGGGGGAGGGGGGCTAACCGAAATCCTGCATCCGCCACTATCAGCTCATATAAAACCAGTTTACCCAAAACGAGAAACGAAACGAAACTTTAAGAAAAGTATTTATGGAGAACTTGTGTGCAAAAGTCGAAAGGAGAAGTGTGTTTCATGTTTTTAGATCCTGCGATTTGAACTGTATGTGCCAATCAGTGAGTTTCTCGTCGGAGAGTTGGATTGTTGGTTAAAATCAGTTGGCTCATGTTATTATCATGCCCATGAGGTGTTTCTTGCACCGCGGCGTCACTTCTCCACTTACGGATATTTTCCGAAGATAGACGTTTTTTTATTACTTCTAGGCTCTGGACTTCTGATTGATACAAAGTTTCTTGGGACACCTGTATAATACAAAAGTTCAGTGGCGACATTAGGCGTCGGCGAGGTACTCGTGCCTGAAGGGGCATCGCACTCAAACAAGACATCTTCTGCAAGACAAGCTAAATTTGATTTAAGATCTATTTGAGAAGCACAGTGAGCCAAGAGATAATATCAGCATTATTAATTAAAGCTGAAACAGCGGCTGGTGTCAGCTATCTCATAATCATGAGCCATGAAAATTAAGTGAGGCTAGCCGAAATAATTTAAATATTTATTTGCGTTTGTGTGATTGTTTTCATCATTTGATGATCAATAATACATTTAATCTAAAGTTTGTGTAATTGTTTCAATATTTAATCTAAAGTTTTCTTTCTAACTGGCAAATGAAAGAGGCCTCGCAATGTGTATGTCGCCGAAGTCCACGTCCCGCCACTGCAGAAGATTTAAACTACACAACAAAATGCTTACCAAAGATCCACCGTCTTGGCGTCCTTGTTAATCACAGAGTTACAGATGGTCATCTTGGCGAATAAGTATATGACCACAGAATGGTAGGTGGCGGAGATGCACCACGATAAGAAGTGCGACCACGACATCAACTTGTTTTTCCTCATATCCCTGTATAATGTTGGGTTCCTGGAATAAACAAAACTATATATTACAGTATAGCCTAATAATAATAATACGGATGATGAACGTTCCTCACGAGAGCGTACAGAAAGAGACTGCAATTTTATTACGGAACGGTCATCTACTAGATAATCGGCTACGATTTCGAATGCGAATCTTCGAATTAATGACTGACTGACAAATTAGAACTGAATCACAAGAAAACAGTACTTTATAGGAGTTTGAAACTGTAGTAGGGTTATAGGTTATAGAGAATTTATAGGATTTTTGTTCCGTACCGAGTTGACGAACGTCGTCAGGTACATCGAGTCGTATATAGTACAGTAGAGGTACCTCATGAGCATGTGGGCGGGCCAGCGCTGCTCGGTGACGGAGAGGACGAGGCACGGCAGGGAGGTGAACAAGAACGTCAGGTACATCGAGTCGTATATAGTACAGTAGAGGTACCTCATGAGCATGTGGGCGGGCCAGCGCTGCTCGGTGACGGAGAGGACGAGGCACGGCAGGGAGGTGAACAAGAACGTCAGGTACATCGAGTCGTATATAGTACAGTAGAGGTACCTCATGAGCATGTGGGCGGGCCAGCGCTGCTCGGTGACGGAGAGGACGAGGCACGGCAGGGAGGTGAACAAGAACGTCAGGTACATCGAGTCGTATATAGTACAGTAGAGGTACCTCATGAGCATGTGGGCGGGCCAGCGCTGCTCGGTGACGGAGAGGACGAGGCACGGCAGGGAGGTGAACACCAGGTTGTAGAACGTCAGGTACATCGAGTCGTATATAGACTGCGTTGAGAACGCCGTTTGCAGTTGGAATAAGAACTGAAACATCAAAGATTTACTCTCATTTGCGATATACATTTTACATTTGCATCGAGGTCGGTGACTGCCACACGAGTCATACTTGTGATGGTGCTGCTTGTGGGGGCTGGGGCGATTGATACTAATATCACAGAGTTAATAATATATGCTACGTACAACTACTATTTTACCATTACAATAACAAAACTATTTCTCTCTGGAGTCTGGGTGTAATTATGTATATTAAGTATGTATTTACAAACAAAAAGTATGTATATGTATTATATCAGTTATCTGGTTTCCATAGTACAAGCTCTGCTTAGTTTGGGATCAGATGACCGTGTGTGAGGAATGTCCCAGGATATTTATTATTTCGAGTTTATTGCTGAGTGTCGCAAAAGCAACCTTACAAACCGATGTTCAAGTCTAAATAATAATAGGGAATATGCATGTTTTTTTTTTATATTTTTATACGATAGCTTACATCGATATATAACTGTAAAAAAATATTCCGCGCAAAAAAACTACAATTAATAGGACAAAAAAATATTTAAAATTATTAACTGATAAGGGCACTTTTAAACATCCCGCGCGCTTGGCGTGACGTCACAGTCTATAACAACAATTAACTGTCAATGTCAACAACAATCAAATGAACTAATGTAGAACAATGTAGAATTATGTGCGTGTATTATCTTGTATTTAACGACTATTATATGATGGTACAACACAAAAACCGACGTATAAGTACTGTATTGTACCAAGGTGTAAAAATACCATAAGAAGAAAATGCAACCGATAGTGTTTTTTCTTGTTCCGAGAGGTATGTATGGACGTAAGGAGAAAGTGGTCTAAAATCATGAAGAGACATGGTATCTCCATCAACTTGTTTATATTATTGTGAAGATCACTTCAACGTAAGTATATCTTAAACATTTAAACAATTTCAACTTGAGTTTTGTTTTTATGCTCCATTTAACAACCTGTCAATATAACCTAGTTTGAAGCCCGGTGGCCCAGACTTTCCTACTAAAACATTCACATTGTTATGTTTTAATCAATAATATTTATATTTTCAGATAGAAGAGGATACAGACAATTTTATTGAGTATAATATCATGACTAAAAGAAAAACAAAAGACTACATTATGATTAAAGTAAGCCTTCCTCATAAAGAGTGTCAAAAAAGATACTCAGTTGCATCTATCACCAGAGCGAAAAGGTTTCTGAGAGAAAACATCTAGAAATAACTGAAGGCACTCTCTCTGCCTCTGCCTCTCCTGGTAAACAGTGTTGGTGGCCTATAAATAACTGGCTACGACTATTTAGAAGCAGGTCACAGTACATCTTCGTCACACATATACACAGAAGATACTTGAAACATAAACATTGGTGAACCTAGTTGCAGCACTTCTTAATCTAATGTAATAAAATAATTATGTATGTTGATAAGGGTGTTCAATTTAATAGTAAAGCAGGCGAAAAGAATACTACATGCATGTGTTCACCATAATCTTAATCCCTGTAATAGATGAATTTATAGTAGTCGCTTGCGGGTTAATCAATATGCAGGATGTGTTAATAAAGAAATAAGATTATTAAAATTTTGATTTTATTTCTGTTTATCTTATTTAAATAACACAGGCGAGCTGTATGCTTGTTTGCCACCTTAGTGGTATAAAAAAATAAAGGAAATATTGCATTAAACCAAAATAAAGTACATTTTTCTATAAGATGTTCACAAAGCTTCTTATATATGGTCTCCACTTCTATTATATGTTTTTTTATTCTTCAAAAGCACTATGAGCTACACAAAATAGTGCTATATTTTTATTTGAAAAATGCATCTGTAACTGAACCAAACTGAACTGTTATTGTTTCTAATGAACTGAATCACAGTTTTCTCCGATGAAGGGCATTTTATTTCAATACTAAAATCAGTAGTTTCAACATCAGGTGATGCACCCATAACGGGATGTAATGGGTTTAATAAAATTCCACATTTGTTTATTTTTATTTTACTCATTTTTTTCACAACCTTAATCACTTAACTCTCTTACAATCTCCCTCTTTTTATGGCATCTGTGGCTCAGTTTTGATACTCCCATGAAGGCTTTGTTTAAAGATCCATCAAATAATTTGCAGTGTGCAGCCTCATACGCTTTTGAAGTAGTGATCCTTGCGTAAAGAGCAGTTACATTGGTCTAAAGTTGAAAGGGCAGCTTCTTCACATGCTTTAGTGTGTACCTTTATGTGTTGCACAATCTGCACATTGCACTGACAAGACATTTTCTTAGGTCTCATTACAGGTAGCTGTTACAGTGTAACACTTCTGGTGGGCATTATGTTCAGTTGTTATGCAAGACTTTACAGTACATTATATCACCCTCCTGTTTAACTTGGACATATCCAACTGCTGAATCACCATATGATTCTCATTCAGATCTATAAAAAAAAAACACTGAATGTTAATACAATGAAAACGCATCATTTATTAATGTTCTCAATATCCTTTGATTGATAGTTACTTGACTGAATTCTACAATAAAATGTAAACTTTCGATATATTCTAAGCTATGTTCTCTCATTGATATTTTAGGTTATGCTAATGTTACATGTTACATTTTCTTGCGTACCTATTGTATAATTTTCCAAAAAATGTGTTCAATAATTTATTAACATTATATCTAATATGTAATTACCTTGCAGCTTGCACTCCTTTGATTTCAGATGTAAAATCCGAACATGACGCAAAAAACGTTGTCATCATGAAAACATACATTTTGGGGATATTATCTGATTGCGCCTTTACATAACCGCTATCAGTCATTTTCGTTCGAGGTTTTGTAACGAGACATGTAATATCACTTCTAAATATGCGAAGAACTCACAATAAAACTAACTCCTTGACCAACAATGCACTTCTTGTTGTTTTGTTGACATTGACAATATTTGACACTAAAATATTGTAGTGTAGCCTGGGCTTGTCGAAAAAATATCGATACATCGATATTATTTGTTCAACGAGAACTTTTTGAGCGTTATTTAATTTTTGATATATTGATGTATCCATATAAAATTCCAATTAACAAAAACCGGCCAAGTGCGAGTCAGACTCGCGCACCGAGGGTTCCGTACAAACCTGTAGGTATATAAGTAAATGGTAGTATAGACCTGAGTATTTGATATTAATTTCAATTTATGACCTATTAAAAAAAAACTACTTACTAGATCTCGTTCAAACCAATTTTCAGTGGAAGTTTGCACCGTAATGTACATCATATATTTTTTATAGATTTATCATTCTCTTATTTTAGAAGTTACAGGGGGGGGGACACACATTTTACCACTTTGGAAGTGTCTCTCGCGCAAACTATTCAGTTTAGAAAAAAATGATATTAGAAACCTCAATATCATTTTTGAAGACCTATCCATAGACACCCCACATTTATGGGTTTGATGAAAAAAAAAAAATTGAGTTTCAGTTCTAAGTATGGGGAACGCCCAAAATTTATTGTTTTTTTTCTATTTTTGTGTAAAAATCTTAATGCGGTTCACAGAATACATCTACTTACCAAGTTTCAACATTATAGTTCTTATAGTTTCGGAAATAAATGGCTGTGACATACACGGACAGACAGACATGACGAATCTATAAGGGTTCCGTTTTTTGCCATTTGGCTACGGAACCCTAAAAAGGTATGCAAATAAAAAAAAAAAACGACCGAAAAATTACCTAATTTTTTATAGCTCATTCAAATAAAGTTTCATCGTAAAGATTGGCATCAGTTGTAAATCTCACAGTACCCAACCAATAACAGAAGTCGGCTTGCAGCATAGCACATAAATCAGAGTTTTTCTTCTCGCAGTGTCAGATAAATATTGGTTTGAATCTTAGTTTATAACCCGACTTCGGCAGAGCATACAGGAAGGGTTATTTTTTTAACAGTCTATATATGTTTGTATTTATTATTTACTTTAGTTTCCTCGTAACTTATGATTATGGTTTGTTAAAAGATATACACTAATTTAAAGCGCGAATATTGTTTTATTTTACCGATATATATCGATACTTATTTGTATTTCTGACATCCCTATTGTAGACTTTGACGTCACAATTCTCTGACGTTGCGTTTCAACTACTTTGAATTTCCCGCTGTTTTTTGGACATTTTAATAATTAATTTCATAATTATAAAGAAATAATATCAAAAACATTGAATTATTACACATAGAAACAAAGTACACGCGCGAAAAACTATCCATTCAATTGAAGCCATATATGGCTTCATTTGACCGATGCGCTGTCAGTGTATTGAGTGACGTTATAGTGAGTACAGCTCTCAGAAAAATAATAAATATGACGGTTTGTGCAGTAAAATTGTGTCATAATTCATCAGGGACGAAAGATAAGAATTCTGATGTAACATTCCACAGGAAAGCCACTAATTTTATTGCGTAATTCATCTAAAATAACAAAATTCAGAAATAAAAATACTTCACTCAGATTTCGAGCAAAGTGTTGCCAGCTGTTTGTATGCGATATTTGCGTTGTTTTACGTAATTGATACTGAATTGTTATTATTAAAGTAATTGAGTCCGATACCTAGGTGACTAGCTGTCCCCCGCGGTTTCACCCGCTTCTTGGGATAAGTAGCCTATAATACTCGGGATGATGTAGCTTCATATTCATAATTGAATTTGAATTTTATAGGTGTGTGTATGTATGTTTGTCCACGCATATCTAAGAAACTATTACAATTAATAGTTTCGGAGATATGCGTGGACAAACATACATACACACACCTATAAATTTCAAATTCAATGATTGTTACCATATTTTTCTATTTGCTAAAATTTACTTAACTAACTTCATTTTACAGACATTTAAAATTTTAATTTTATGTATTGTGTTAATGATAATTACCTAAATACCTACATACTACTTAAATCTTCTTTTTCTATACAATCTATCATATATAATTACCAAGGAAAGCTACAAACTGTACGATCGTTCATAGCTCTGCACATTGTCATGGTTTATTATGTTAAAATACCCGACATAAGTACTATGAAACATAACCATTAAACTAGTAATAAATAAATAACAGGCCTGTGTCTATGATAAATTAGCTAAGATGCAGAACTTTTTAATTAATTGTATGAATACTTACTTCCAATTTCACTAGTAGGCGAAATCGGAAGGATAATTTTACCGAAAAAAATCGTTTAGCTTGCAACATTACTCGTGCGCTTGTGTGCGTGTCAGCGAGTGTAATTATATGGTACTCCCGCACACATTGGTTGTCAAGTGGCTTACGTTTCGCGCGGATTTTTGTTCGATACTTCGGTTCTAAGCGTAATAATTCAATGATCAAAAAATATTGATACAGGAATAATTCTACAGCAATAAAGTTTATGAAAAAAAATATTTGAACCCTATTTGGATCACACGCATATACCCTATTAGTTTTTTTTAGGTGAAAATGAAAAGTTGGTTTATAAAAATGATACACTTGTATACTTACCATTATATTACCAAGGACTATATTTTTATAGAAAAAATAATGTATAAGAGTGGCTAATCTCTGGTAATACCAGTGTCCCATGACTAGCAAAACTTTCTTCACCATGGAGAACTTTGTGAAGGCAAAGTCTGCCGATCTGGAATTCAACACAATCTATTCTATGTACGGTTGAAATTGAAATAAGGTTCAATTTAGAATAACTTGACTAAAATTGAGAATTAAATTGATTAGACATTTGCCATAATCCATAAAAAATAAGATATTTACAATTACTTTTTTCCCTCGAAATTTGGATCAAAGTTCTCAATTGCACGGAGACTTAGTTAGTCTGTCCTTTTTTTACGGTTATGATCAAGTTTTAGTTTTTTATTGTTTAAGATTTTGGTTAAAATTTTTTCGTTGTTCGGTTTGATCCATATTTCTGCGGATTTGACCCTGAAAATACTGAGATTGTGGTCAATCACAATCCTATACATATTAATAAATGACAGTGGTACATAAACAAATTGAAAATAAAATTTTACCTGGCGGCCTGGTACCCTTCCTTGCCAAATATGCCGAAGCCGACATGTGCTTCTTGTATCATGGATATGTCGTTGGCGCCGTCTCCTATAGCGGCTGTTATGGGGCTGTCTCGGCTATGCTTTATTAGTTTTACTATCTGGAATTAAACTATAAATATGATATTTGGCACATTTGTTTCAAAGAAACTTATGAATTGCTGCATTTATTCGGTGGCTCAGCTAATGCTGCAGTTCTACTGCAAATGTTATCGCAGAAAGTTTTTTTTATGACATCATTTTTTCGGATTCTTTTAAGATCTTGCTTAAATTTCATAAACAGCCGTATATTTTGATTGCATGAACTTAGGAGCTGAATTTTTTACACTTCCAAGGGACCTCAGACCTCATTTGATATTAATTTCAACATGATACGAGATTTTCAAGACCAGTTTTCTCTAGAAGGCCGCTTCTTGAGAAAACTTGTCTTTACAGACTGACAACAAGTTGGTCCTATAAGGGTTCATTTAAGGTACTGAACTCTAAAATCAAAGACTAAACCAACCTTAGCTTTCTGTATAGGCGACAACCTGCAGCACAGCACAGAAGTACACTGTAGAGATATATCAACAAACGCCGGCGCATATTTAGTGTCCAAAACTTGGCTCATACTGGTCCCATCTACTATGAGAGTCAGATCCAAGTAGCTGGGCTCCTGCACTATTCGCTTGCATTGTTCTAAATGTGCTTGTATCGCGGTATCGTCTTCAGCACCTATGATGAACATCCGTCGATCGTTCTCTGATATGTGTGCGCAGGATTGCGCTACGTTGATTGCTGTTTCTATCTGATGACAAGGTTAACTATGGGTCACCCACCGTATATGGTGAAGAGATGGGAAGTTTCATGCTGGATTAGTCAAGGCTCACCGGCTTTGAATTTGGCCCAAGCTAGAAATTGTCAAATAGGTATTTTCAGCGATGATTTTCTCTTCTTTAATGTTGATTTATGGTACTATATACGGTATTTAAACGATAGAACAATCTTCTGTGCCATTGAAAGTTTCTAGATTTAAAATGAAAGCAACGTCTGCAAGCTGACTCTTTTAGCTTTGAAATGTAGTGTAAAAAGCTAACATTAATGTAGAGAAAATCATTGCTGAAAACACCTCTTTTGTACGAAATTCCGAGCTTAGGCCAAATTCAATACCTTTGAGTTTATATTGCAGAGCAGACGTATGGGCATGACTTTGAAATGTTTAAGGACTTGCAGGTTTCATATGGCGATAGTATCATCAAAATATGATTAAATATAAGCCGTAATTTATTCTCAGAAAATTCATATTTATCTCTCCAACCTAAACAGAACATACGACTGATAAAATAAATGCTATTAGATTGGCGCCCGCTGGATACCTGCATATCCGGACTATTGACTGATAAAATATGTTTTGCAAAATAATAAGATAACAAGCTTTCATTGTAATATTAATGTTTCGGGTCTATTCGCGCACAGATTATGATCAAAATTTAATTTTAACAAGCTTTCATTTAAACACCAAGGGAATCCCATAAATAAAAGGTTAATATCATCCATGAGATCATTAACATTTTTAATTTAATTCTTACTGTTGCCTCGTTGGAGCCTGTAAGTTGAGACGTACCTTGTCCCCAGTGAGCACCCATATCTTGATGCCGGCCCTGCGCAGCGAGGCGAGCGTGTCGGCGACGTCGTCCTGCAGACAGTCCTCGACGCCGGTGCCGCCCACCAGCGTCAGGTGTGGCTCCAGCTTGCGGTACTGTTGCGTCATGGAGCCTGTAAGTTGAGACGTACCTTGTCCCCAGTGAGCACCCATATCTTGATGCCGGCCCTGCGCAGCGAGGCGAGCGTGTCGGCGACGTCGTCCTGCAGACAGTCCTCGACGCCGGTGCCGCCCACCAGCGTCAGGTGTGGCTCCAGCTTGCGGTACTGTTGCGTCATGGAGCCTGTAAGTTGAGACGTACCTTGTCCCCAGTGAGCACCCATATCTTGATGCCGGCCCTGCGCAGCGAGGCGAGCGTGTCGGCGACGTCGTCCTGCAGACAGTCCTCGACGCCGGTGCCGCCCACCAGCGTCAGGTGTGGCTCCAGCTTGCGGTACTGTTGCGTCATGGAGCCTGTAAGTTGAGACGTACCTTGTCCCCAGTGAGCACCCATATCTTGATGCCGGCCCTGCGCAGCGAGGCGAGCGTGTCGGCGACGTCGTCCTGCAGACAGTCCTCGACGCCGGTGCCGCCCACCAGCGTCAGGTGTGGCTCCAGCTTGCGGTACTGTTGCGTCATGGAGCCTGTAAGTTGAGACGTACCTTGTCCCCAGTGAGCACCCATATCTTGATGCCGGCCCTGCGCAGCGAGGCGAGCGTGTCGGCGACGTCGTCCTGCAGACAGTCCTCGACGCCGGTGCCGCCCACCAGCGTCAGGTGTCGCTCCAGCTTGCGGTACTGTTGCGTCATCTGTTGTAGCGCTTCCGCTGATTTTCCGTCTATGTTTTTTATTGCTGTTTGAAGAGAATTGTTGCTTTTAATGGTTCCGTATCGTTTTACAAAATAAAAAATTTCACCCCGCGGCGGGTTATAAAAAGCGTTTTTGTATTGCTTAGAGCGTTCTAGAACGCGAAGGTTTGTGCTTCTGCATCTCATGAATTATGATGTGGTCTAAGATGACACACATACCTTAGAATAGAAGGGATCTGGCTCTACCAGAATAGTCTGGTTCTAGGACTATACAATAATAAAACAAGCTAGAGGATTAAATAACCGTTTCCTCAGTAGCACTTACACTCTGTGATCATCTCGTATTCCTCCTCAGGTATCTCCCTATACGCGACAGCCAGTGTCCTAAGCCCTTTGTTGGCAAACGTGTCAATATCCCTATTAGTCTCATCCACCATCACAGAGTTATGGCAGATGGGGAACACTGAGCTCTCTGCGCCTTTGCAGAAGAGCCATATCTGAAAAACACTTTGAAATTAAAAGATGAAGGTAGTAAAAAAATAATCTAAAAGAAGACCTACCTCATACGAGTATTGTCCAAGGTCTTAAAAATAAGTTGAAATAAGTATGTTTCATATCTCATAATTCAACGGATAAACATGTCAATAGTTCAAGTACTTTCTCCGGAGCGTCTACAAATTCTAACATTATAAAGTTTAGAACATAATTATACCAACGTCTTTTACTTACCTTGCCATCTTTATCTCTTAAGACAACCGACATCCTCTTCCTCTCCGAAGTAAATTCGATCAACTGCAGTCTTTCATAAATCTCCGTGTGTTCACCGATCTTAAGCAGCAAATTGTTCCCTTCTTCTCCAAGAAACGTTACTCCTACTCTATCTGCAGCTTCTACCAACGCCTTCTCATCTGGACTGCTGCCCTGGTATTCCATCTTACTACCAGTTTCTTTAATTATATCATTCCAAATATTATTGTCTATGCCTGCCGGTTTGTTACCATTTGCAGTAGATTTTGGCGACTTTTTACGTCGAAAGAAATTCATCAGTTGAACGTCTCCAGTGGTCGATAGGCGGGCGCTTAGCCTCTTCATATCTTCATTAGATATTTGGACGGAATGACAAAGAGCGAGGATTGTGAAGAAAAATTTAATATCTGTCTGAAATAGAAAGTACTAGGTTGTATTATAATCTGTCCGATTAAAATATAGTATCTATTTATACATAATCACAGATAATGTGTGTGTTACATACATTTTTGACGATATCTTAAAAATCAAAATCGTTCGATGTTCGATAGGTACATTACCAACATAACGAAGTTATTTTAACAATTATAAATATAATATATATTATACATGTAGTATGTTGAGTCTGTGATTAGAGTAGTGTATTCGAGTGAAGTTTTCTCTGTCTACGGGCAAATGCCTTCTGAGCATTCCAACGGCTAGCTATATATGTGGTTTCGGTTACTTAGCCAAGATAAATTAGATTATATAGGTAATTAATATCTTAGACATCGAACCAATCTACCCCTTACCTAACCTACTCTACCCTACCCTACCCTGCCCTACCTAAATTGTCGTTAAGTTTTCTTAAAAGTTTCTTTGCAATTTTCTTATTTTTTTTAATGTTAAAGATTAATGAAATCGGTAAAGCCGTTCTCAAGTTATAGCGTGACCAGAAGAAATAGGGGTTCAAATTTATATACGGGGTGGATACGACAATAAATGAAACCACGTAAAGTACTCATGTATACGATCAACTTTTACTATGGGACCAACTTCGAAATCGCAAAAAGAAATACTGCTTTTCATACAAAAGGTACATTTTTGCCGTCTCCTCGGCAAAAAGGCAAGGCACACAGCCCATTGCTAATACCTGAGCTACTACGTATGAATCATGGCCGGTATCAATGGTAGATTATACAGAATAATCTGATGAGGAAAAGATCTCACGTACGTTGATAAAATTAAGGTGATTAAGCTAACGTGACGCTAACTGATAGTGAATAGTGATGGCAGATTAACATCTATTTATATACAAACATTGGAATACAAGTATGTAGAGTAGGCGTTATTTTTAGTGCAAACTAATATCGTCAAGGATTAGAGAATAATATTGATATAGAACCTATTCATTTCGTCAACTCTCGAGTTAGTCCCAATCCGTCATGCGTTATAAATTGGTACAATCGTATAGTTTCGACTCGTATGTCCTTTATATTTCACAATTATTCATTTTGTACTACTATAATTCGTCATGGTCGCTCACTTCCCTCCAATATGGCGAGGAGGGCGATGGCTGCCACACGCGTCATACTTGTGAACAGGTGCTGCTTGTGGGGGCTGGTCTGCTTAAGTTTGCTATTTATTTACTTATTAAATATTTATTCAGTCTACTTTGTAATTTTGCGCCGGGGCACGCAATTGTTTTCAGTGCGATTAGAATGTAAATATTATCTCAGAGTAGATAAATACTACGTACAAATATTATGTAATGAATCTAAGCCTGTTTTGAAAAGAGTAATTGCTGAGTTTATTGCCGGCTCTTCTCAGCAAATGCAACATTCCGAACCGGTATTAGAGTATTAGAGTCAGACTTTTCATAAATGCCTGCGAAGGTCTATTTGAATAAATGATTTTGAATTTTGAGTCGTCAAGTCAAGTCATCGTAAGTCGTAACCTAATATTATTTCAATTATTAAAATTGCCTAGGAATAAATTAGGGCATGATATATCTAATCCCCACAAGTGGAAGAAATGGTGAATTGATAATATTCAAAATACGACGATGATCGCATGAGTCGATTCATAAAGCAAACAATCTTAATGATAAAATCAAAAGTCTGACCTGAAACGCATCCACTGGCTCATCAAATCTTTCCACATCATAGAGACCAGAATCCCTCTCCTCATAAAGATGCCCTTTAATGGAGCACGCTTTGAACACCATGAGGTTCTTAGTGAGAGTGCCGGTCTTGTCTGAGAATAGTATCTCAACTTGACCCAGCTCTTCGTTTAGGTCGGAAGTGTTTGCGATAGCTGGCTTGCCTGTCTCCTCGCATCGGAGATCGTCGTCCCAGCCGATGAAGAGAGCACCTTTTGGAGGAATGGTGATTTACGTAAGAGATTTAAAAAAAAAAAAAAGAAGTAAGGCTTTGAAGAGATTTCTGCAGGGTCGGCAACGCGCGAGTAACACCCCTGGTGTTGCAAGCGTCCATAGGCTGCGGTAACCGCTTACCACCAGGCGGGCCGTATGCTTGTTTGATGAGCGGGAGGCTTCATTTCATACGCCCATATATATATTATTTAATTTCTTTCTAGTAATGTATGAGTGGTATAGAACACTTAATCGTAGTAGGTAATTTTTGTTAGCTGGCTTTTTCATGCATCGTTCCTGGATTCTTTCCTCCCTTCCCCACCCCTTTACCTTTTCTTGCTCCTGCTTATCATCATTAAACAATTCGAATTCAAATTGTTCAAAACGATTATAACTACCATTGAAAAAACTACAAAGAACTTACCAATAAACTTATACAGCTCAATCGTCACATACAGCGACATTGGTATAATGTAGTAATACAGCAAGAGAAACGAGAACAGATCTTGAAACACACTCTGGACCTTAGTCAAGTCAGAGGGATTGTCGCCCAAGTACAAATCCCTTTCTGGATTGTTCTTCTCTATGAATATCTTGGCGACGAATGACGTCACCATCTCCAAGATGAGCACGGCTATGAAGAATACTAGGAAACCATTGACGGCCAATTCACATGATGAGAATTTGTTTCCTGCGTATTTTGAGTTTAGAGCTACTTTTGTTTGTTCTCCTGGAAATATTAGGATAGAATAGTTAGAGGTAGAACATAGCGTTTATTCGCTCAAAGAGCAGCTCGACTGGGGAAGTACCTCCACCTTACAGAATACCGCAGCTAAATAACTTTATGTTGTGTCCCTGCGCGTGAGTAAGGTCGCCAGAACTCATTGGGGAGTGGGTAAGAGTAACGCGTGAGTGATGCCCGCATCAGACTGGCCGTACCTATGGTTGTTTACCGACTTCGTCATAAATATTCTTTCTTCAGCTCTATATTTTCCCTGGCGCAAACTTTCCTTTTGTGATCATATTTGAATTGAAAAACCGGCCAAGTGCGAGTCGGACTCGCAAATGGAGGGTTCCGTACAATATTAACTCCTAACTTTTGTGCTATGAAAACAAAATTTCAAAAAAGACGTTTGTTGTATCGACACCCCCTTTAATTTTTAATTATTATTCTCTGAAAATTTCAGCTATCTACCTATTACCGTTCATGAGATAAAGCTCACTGACAGACAGACGGACGGACAGCGGAGTCTTAGTAATAGGGTCCCGTTTGGCACCCTTCGGGTACGGAACCCTAAAAAAGATCTTCCTAATTCCATAATCGAAGTGTAACTGTCGTATCTGAGTGTAGGTTACATTAAAAACACTTACCAGTATAAACAGCACATCCTATAGCCCACTCAGTGTTCTTGACCCTAGAGCCCCTCAGCATGAGGTTCTCAGGGCTCAGCACCAAACTGTCCATGCCGGGGAGCTCCAACCGACCATAGAATGTGTACAAATCGGCAATCGGGTCTGGTACCTCTATTACCATCCCCTGAGGTAGAATGTCTGGGAAAATAAGGATATGCAACATGGAAAAATAAAAGGATTTTTAGGTATACTTTCTGGGCGTGAATTGCTTGTAGAAGTTAAATTGAAACAATTCCGGCTGCCCTGCCAAAAAACTAACAACAAAGTAAAATAAATATAGTCAGTGTCACTCGGGATGATGTAAGGATTTTAACGATACCCCCTGCATCCAAATCTGTTCAGGAATTTAAGAGTTATGGTGGAATAAAGAAACTCACATACACACACAACTCCTTTTTTGGCCAGTCGTGTAATTATCGATATTCTCATTTTAATTATTTCGCGAGCCCTTGATTTTTGCCAGATTACATGATTCTAAGTCAACGGGAAGTACCCTACGGTCCGTAGGTATTGTACTTAGAATCAGTGCTAAGTCAAATTTTGAGTCGAGAATAAAACAATTGAATTTGGAACATGCACCATTAGGTTCATGATATTAGGTTTGTTTTCGATTAACAGGATCTATCCTTGAGACTTGATCTGAGTTTGATCACGTTATATAAAACAGCCCTAAGTTTTGATACCTAAGTGAGTATTGCCCGAATCTTTAAATTGATTGAATTTTCTAAACCTCTAATTGACCGTTGTATTTGATAATAATTTCTACATTTTTGAGGCACTGAACTCTAAAAATATATACAAGAAATCATGATGCAATAATGTACTATGATCCAAAACCTTTGAATGTAAGGTGCTACTACTACAATGAAACAAACACATACAAATGAACATTTATTATCAACACATAGGCACTTTGATTACAAACACATAATTCCATTTTGAAGGAACTCTTACAATAAACACAACTTACAGATATCACAGTATGAAATACACTTCATGAAACAGCCACCAAGAGGTCACCTCACCAGCCAGCTAAGCATTACATGAAAATGACCCAATATTCCTTAATGGTACAACATTGATACAGATAGGAGCTTTTGTTCTTATAAATACCCACACAGGTCGTCTATGTCATGGAGACCCAAGGCATTCTACTCTGAAGTCCTGAAATCGGGTATCGTGTTTTGTTTTTTCGAAAAGTAACTTTTATGACAATGGATACAAAGTGAAGATGACGGACGATGAATACCGCTCACAGCACATTAACATACCTGGAGTATACCCAACCAACGGCGGTGGGACTCTCAAAGTCTTTAAGTTATTTTCTCCATCTAAATTGGCAGTGGTGACGTAACACTTGCCCTTGTCACCAGCGGAACATAGTAGCACTAAGTCCGCGGGTACTTCGTTCCCTCGGCGGACGCGGACTAATGTGCCAGGCGCTATTGAAGAGTTGCGGACTTCTTTTATAACTCCTTTGTGGACGATCTCCACTGTGGAGAAAAATAAAAAGATTTTGAGAATCAATATTTGTAAACTTGAGGTTTGAGTTGGTGAAGAGCTTACGATAATATATCCAAATTCCGGGTTGAATTTGCGTGTCATTTTTCCGTAACAAATATCGAGTTCGACTTGCTGAACAATTTTGACTATGGATTCGAGGACTTATCGTAAAAAAACCTTATCAATTTGTTTGAGCAAGATAGAGCCTTTGAATACTAAGTTTTTGTTAAAAAAAATATTTTTCTTGGTACAAGCTTTTTTTGGTGACTGTACTTTTTGTTAATTGTATTTGCATTGTCTTCCAATACACTTATGTGTACCAAATATCAAGTCAATCCGGCCACTGGAAGTCGGTGAAATTCGACTTGCAAGATTCCACCCGAACGAACAAACATACACACCTACTTACATACATTGCAAGTAAAATAAAAGCTTATTAAAAATAAATACAATTGCTATAAGTAAGACGCCGATCCCACAGCGAGCGGTCAGTGTTCTAGACCACTCGTTATGGGATGGGCGCCCCAAAGCTTGAACTGTAAACACCATCAGTTCTTAACTTCTTACATATAAAACTGAATTCATGGAAAAGGTAAAGTTTCATATTAAATCAATACTTTATCGACTTTATCGAAGTAACGATTCAACGATTTTCAATCTTCAATTTCTGCGATATCTTTAGATAATAAATGAAAACAACCTGAATACCGATGATCTTCAGAAGATTATGAAAAGATTATCTCATCGCTGTAGAAGCAAATATCCACGTGATATTGGTCATTTGTGGTTGTCGGAACCTTGATCGACAAAACCTTAAGATACGGTATAGACAGAGGAACATTATCTCTGAAAGATACCGGAGATTTTAGACATTGATAATGAATATTGCAATTGCAGTTTATAAAAACTCTCAAATAAAAATACAAGTTATATATTCAGACAATATTTATATTGGTTATGATTGTTGTAGGAATGTCGAAGGATGAGAACGAATACCTTCTACAGAAACTCTTGCCAGCGACGGGGAGTCTATCCTCACAGATTGTAACCAAAATCGTTTCGTTTATCACCAATTAAAGCGATTGTGACATAAACAAAAAAAATCTTATTTAGCAGAGAGACAACATTTCTGTAATGCAGAATTTTGGAAACCAAAGTACTGGGTACGCATGAAGTTCCAAACGGCCTTTTAAATATAATATAGCATGTCCTGTAATACATGGTCCAAATATGCATAAACCTCGAAAGCTGAGAATGTGCCTAATGAGAAAAAGTAAAAAAAGAAAACGTAAAATTATCTTACATTCTGGAAATTGCTTAAAAAAAAAACAAATATTTCTAAAACCATGAGGAAACTATTATTTGTATTTTTCTGCGGTAAATAAACGAATAGTAAATCACAATAAAATTACAGGTGAATTACCTAGCCCGATTAAATAGCGTTATCAAAATGAAAAAATACATAGCTATGTAATCGAAGGTATTTAGCCATTGCAGTAATGGTAAGTGTACCATGGTCACATGGTGGTCAAGTAGATAGATAGATAACGCATTATTGTTACACCACATGAAAAAAAAAAACAAGAACTTAAAAAAGAAAGTGTTACAATGGGCGGCCTTATCACTAAAAGTTTTTTTTTTTTTTATTTTTATTTTTTTTTTATTTATTTATTAGAAACAAACAGTCGCATACAAAATATATATATACTAAAATAAAATCACAAAAAGACCTAAAGTTTCCTAAAAGATATACAAAAAAGATAAATACCTAGCACCGCGAATAATATATAGTAAATATGGAACAAAATCATACAAAAAAGATAAAATATTAAGCACAATATACAATAATTATTATATAAGAAACACCTGCCTTAATTTTTTTGTTGAAGAACTAAGGGGTGATGAGAAAATGTCAATTTCCAATAAACTGTCATTATAACAGCTACATGCACGTCGAAAAAAGGAATTTTTTGCATATTTTGTCCTGCAGGGGCTAATATAAAATAGATTTTTAGAACGTGAGGGGACGACACGTGGAGCTTTGAAGCTAATTTCCTGAAGTAAACATGGTGAGTCAATTTTGTTTGTTAATATTTTAAACAAGAATAAAATGTCTAAATATTTTCTACGAAGTTCTAGAGATGTCATCTTATGCCTTGAAGAAGAGATGCTTACATTTTCGTAGGTCATGCCGGTGCGATAATCAAGTGATTTTATAAATTTGTTCTGAACCTTTTCCAACCGAGACACATGAACAGCGTAAATAGGGTTCCACACTACACTTCCAAATTCCAGAATGCTCCGTACATACGCATTATATAAAATCTTTAAAGTATAAGCACGCTTAAAAGGCTTAGATACTCTTAGAATAAAACCCAACTGCTTAAAGGCCCGTTCGACTATACTGTCAATATGCATATTAAATGTTAACTTGGAGTCCAAGATTATACCTTTTTATGTCATTAGTTTGACAAACAGGCAGACGGTCCACCTGATGGTAAGTGGTCACCGCCGCCTATGGACATTTGCAATACCATGGGGATTGCCGATGTGTTGCCGACCTTGAAGAGCTCGTTTTACGCCCCTTTTGAAGAACCCCCAAGTAGTCTAAACATTGTAAAAAAAAATGTGGTCGATTCGGCAAAACAAAGTTGAGACTAGTTTATGGAGGTGCAAAGTGGATGACACCTCCATTTAAAAGGGAAGATCTTCCGCCAGACTGGGTCATCACTATCATCAGTCATCGTGCCTATGTTGGATAGTTGCAAATCGTAGAACAAACTTCGTCATCGCGATGCAGGTTTTAATGGCGTCATATGCTTTACGTAGGCGTTCCCTACAAATTTGAATTTATTTCAAAAGCTTATTAATATTAATTATCGAACATCGTATGATACAGGTATTAATAAACAAAATAGACATGTTAATAAGTCTTCTATCGGCGACAGCATGATAGATAAAATTACTTCCATGTTATATGGTCATGTTAGATTAGATTAGTACAGAAAACGCGCGGCGGTCGTAATGTCTATTTTGCAGTTTTCAAGATATAGTATTCAATAAGGATATCATTTTTGAGGTAAGTTTCAACAAAATCTGTGCATCTACTACGGCGTAATTTGGATATATTTCAAAATTCGATGGAGTCGATAATGATACACCAATCAGAGAATTTAATAATTGGACTGTTTTACAAAAAACTTAAACCGACTTCAAAGTACACTTAGAAGTAATAAAATCCTGATCTGATGACAATGGGACCAAACGGGAAGTGTACCCTTCCAGTCAAAAAAAATTCCAAATTGGTTAATAAATGACGGAGTTATGAGGTAACAAACATAAAAAACATACAACCGAATTGAGAACCTCCTCCTTTTTTTGAAGTCGGTTAAGAAGACATACTGTAAATAGGACAGACCTAACTAGGGATATCACAAGGCAGTTAACACTAAGCTTATCACACATTTTCGTGAGTACCTACCTAATAAAATAATTAATAAATTATTAGGAAATAAATAAACACGCGCGTCACAAAAATACTGGCAGTTAGAAAATTTAAGCGCAAATTTTCAAACGCTAGAGATCGGATATGTTATTTCTCTGATAAGTCCATACAAAAACTGTTATAATTTCAAATGAAAAAGTCGAGAAAATATAATAACTGTAACGTGTGTAACTGTGTAACCTGTGGAATTGTGTAAGCTTTTCATCAACAAATACAGTCGATAAGGCCAAGGCCCTGGAAAAATGAACTTGAGGAACACTATCACAGACTACCACTTGCGTCCTGTCACTTGATCATCAATCAGAATCTATTCTTGTTTGTTCAGTTCTATCTATCGATGATTCGACGCTTCAATGTTGACCCGCCCATCTAATTTCATGGTTTAACAAATGGCAATGTAAATTACGAGTTGTTATCGCAAAACAAATGTAATAAAGTTTTATTGATGTACACAGAGTACACAATCTTTTCAAAAGTTTACTCCTTTGTTTACTATTCTGTATTTATCAACCTAAGTTATCAACTTCGATATTCGGGATATTCTGTAACTACAATTATATGACATGAACACACTTTAAGCCCTGCAGGGTCAGATGGTGGGTCTTAACCATAGGTCTTAACGTTAACCCGACATTTGCGATTACGAAGATCTTTCAACTATCCAGACCAGACTTTAGTGCGTGGCAAAAAATATAATTTATTAAATTATTTTTAAATATATTCGACAATTTACACAACAGGAAATTTCCTTCACCGAAGCTCATAGTCATTTAAGAACTAGACTAGCTGTCCCACGCGGTTTCACCCGCGTTCCCGGGATAAAAAGTAGCCTATGTCCTTCTCCATACTATAGGTTATATGCCGTGATCTGTTGAGTAGCTAAGGCGTGAAAGCGTAACAAAGCCAGTCCGTCATTCAGGATAAAGCATTTAAATGTATATATAAGCCACTACATCAACGTCGCCCTGAAAGGAACATTTTATAATGACTCATGGAAAGCACACCCGGAGTTTTCTTCGAACATTATAAATAAATAAATAAATAAATAAATATCCTGGGACATTATATGAATGGTGTTGCGATAAATCCAACTCGCTCAAGTATGTGTGTAACAAACAAACACGGAAATGCGTTATATACTAGTTTGCTCCCTGTTGTTACTCATGCCTTCGAGAATGTCGTTGAATGGTTTTGTATGCTATCCCAGTTTAATTTATAATGTATACAGGATGAATTTAAATCAAAATCGGCCTCGAGACTTCTTAGAACACTTTACGCTATACATATTATAATTATAAATGCGAGAGCAACTCTGTCTGTTCGTTTCTTACGCTCAACTCAACGGATCATCATTAAATTTGGCATGCAAATAGCCTATATATGGTATGGAGTAGGACATAGGCTACTTTTTACCCCGGGAACGTGGGTGAAACCGCCGGGGACAGCTAGTTACACATGCTTTAGGATAAGGCCATCCAAGCTTATTTGAAAAATTCGTCGTCGGTCCCGGCTATCATTTTACAGTTGGAAAACTCAAGCCAGTAGGTTGACCAATAGCCTACATACACCGATCCGCAGTGGGCACGCGTGGTGGAGTATCTGCACATTCCCACCCACCCTTACTTGCACAGGCCGTGTGCAGCAGTCGGATTTTAAGACCGGCCGCATACTATAAGAAATTTTCAGACGCCCTCTTTCCCATACATTTTACGACGTCAGACACGTCAGAATTTTCTAATAGTATGCGGGGTCTAGAACAAAATGTATGAGCATAGTGCCTTCCGGCGGGGCGTCTGGTACTGACAGAAAATTTCTTATAGTATGCGGCCAGGCTAAAGGCTAATGATGAGGATTAAAATGTGCATCGACACAAAATATTCTTACCAATTTGATTGTTGACTTTGTTGTCAGACTTGTGTCTCAGCCAGTCCTCGTATCCCTGCTTGACGGCCGTCACCAGCACCATGAAGCTCAGTGGCGCGATACTCGTCATCGGAGACACTGGACTGTCTGAGGACATTACATTACCTGTTACAAGTAGGTACAGGAACAATGTTTTACAAGTGTGGTAAAGGCCTTCTAGATTTCCTTACAATATTATTTTCCAAAAAAAAAAATTGGTGAATCCGTACGTAAGACTTTAAATTATAGTTTCAAACCCGCAGTATTGCAATCAAAAATATTGAGTTTACAGTAATTTAATAAACAATAGAGCAAAATGACATTTTGCAATAGAGATGTACATTTTGAAAATGTACATCTCTATTAAACAACATCGTAGCAGGGTCGTAGTAAAGTCGTAGGATCGCTGTGGTACGTCGTAGCAGGGTCGTAGCAATTTTGTAGCAGCGCTGGCAGCGCTGTGGTACGTCGTAATCGGTCGTAGTAATGTCGTAGCAGGGCTCTGGTAAGGCGTAATAGGATCGTAGTAATTTCATAGCAGGACTGTGGTACGTCGTAACAGTCGTATCAGTTTTTTAGAATCCTACGATGTTTTAGGTTGTGGTAATTTGGTGATGGGATCGTAGAAATTTCTTGGAAATATCGTAGCAATGTCTTTGCATTATCGTATAAACGTAGAAAATGTACTCACATAGTTTAATGTTTAAAGGCGGCAGTGCATTATTAATTAGAATCGCTTCACACTGCAATTATTCGGAATAAGTAATTCGCTAATATTAATAATAATTCTATATTAATTTCACTATCAAGGTAACATGTGTTATTTAAATTAGTTCCGAGTTGGATGTATATTTCTTGGTTTGGGTCATAACTATTGTTTAGATAATATTAAAAACCTGATCGCATTACTTATTTTGTTTATGAAGGAATTATGATGATTATGAAAAAAAAACTGTTCTATATAATTAGAAACATCGTTAATACAAATGTAACCCATTTTTTTTTATTTGCAATAAGATTCGGTAAGCAATATACAATACTAGTCCAAATTCCAAATTGATAGCATAGCATAGAATGTGGTGGACCTTCAAACAAAATGGCGTAAAAAAAACTCACCGATAACAATAGCAATAACAGTGACCATTAGGAAATAGAAGTTGACGACTCTCCGGAACTGCTCCGAAAGGTTCTTGGGTAGGAACATCAGCAGGGTGTACTTGGAGGTTTTAATCTTGTTGTGTTTCTTCTTGTCCGCTTCGTCCACGCTTCCGACGTCGATCCGACGCGTCTCAGAGTTGTCCGATACTTTGTTGCCCTGCAATTGATTACGATTAGAATTCTGGAGGGTAACAAATTAAAATTATACCCGTCCCTATTAATGATGTGTCATATACAGAGATGGCAATAGTTTTGATTGTAGATTAACTTTGACTGGGCTTTCAAAAAATAGGGTTATAAGAGATTCGATGAAGTACAATACAATTCACAGAATGAGGTTGGTTTGAGTCGAGAAAAATCCAAAGATCAAACACATTAATGAAATGAAACTTTAGCTTTGGTTATTTTCTACTTTTGGTCGTATCTATGTACACAAAATCTAGCTAGAAAATAACTGGTTTTGGAACACAACACCCCGGCGACAAATCAACCATGCAGCCAAAGAGTATAGTACCTAACTATACCAAAAGCATGCAGCCTAGCCGCAAGCGTAGAGCTTCATCACGATATTTTCTTTCATCGAAGCAAAAAGGAAAATACACTGCGTATAAATCGCATACCAGACAATGGGACCCAATTTTATAGGCACAACACAAATAGAAACAAGAACTCAGTATGTAGCAATATGCAAGCAATTTTAGCGGGGCCCTTCCAAAGATCCGAACCGTATCTTCCTATTTTAGTTCTTTTATTTTTTTATTTCAGTAGGTTGACAAACAGGCAGACGGTCCACCTGATGGTAACTGGTCACCGCCGCCTGTGAACATTTGCAATACCAGGGGGATTGCCGATGTGTTGCCGACCTTGAAGAGCTCTTTTTACGAACCCTATATCGTAGCGCAGAGGGAAAACCGTAATGGTGAGCTCATTCCACATCCTAATGGTCTGCAGTAGGAACGTCCAGCTGAACCGTTGTGTGGACGATCGAGGCGGCTCGAGGATATGAGGATGAACTCCACATCGCCGGCGAGCGGTGCGGTGGTAAAAAGGTGATGATGGCACCAGGTCAAAAAGTTCTTGAGAACACTCTCCATTATATAGACGGTAGAACACACAGAGGGAGCCAATATCTCTCCGAACGCTGAGAGGTTCCGAACCGCCAGTGAGTTCGGGATCACCAACTATACGAGTGGCCCGCCTTTGCACCGAAGCAAGTGTATCAAGCTGGTAAGCGTGTTTAACAAAACAGAAATCTCAATAAAAAAAATATAGATTATTATGGAGAGATACCTTAAGTACTGCTTCAATATCATTATAATTAGCTTGAATAAAGCAAATAATTATAATTTCAAAACAAGACTTATCCTAAACAGATAAAAATTGTACAGTCACGATAAAAATAATAAATAATGCAGTAAGTATTGATATTAAAGGTATTTAAAAATTCATTCCGTCACGGCAACCGTGGGACAGTGCGCGAAATAAAGTGTGAATCCAAGGTTTTTCATGTTTTTTCAAGTGCAAACAAATCGATCGATTTAATTGTGTAGGTCAATCAAACGATTATTATTTAACTTTCTGTAGGTATATTGACATATAATGAAGTTCATGGCATGTGCAGCATGTGGTTCTTCAAGGGTGTGAATTTTTGTAGGGTCGGCAACGCGCGAGTACTCCCTGATGTTTCAATCGCCTATAGGCTACGGTAACCGCTTACCATCGGGTGGGCTGTATGCAGACTATTGCAGTTAAAATCTAAATAGATAACGCAAGTCCCTCTATCCAATGTATTTAAATTTATGAAAACCAAGCGTGTAATTTTTTTATACCTACCATAATGTTACAAGATCGATTTAGTTAGGCTGGCATTTCATTAGGCAATCCTATTTGTCCGCTAAACACAACCCTTGATACGCATCTCTGGTAGACATGCAGCCTTATGCGAGTTCTCTGTCTGCGCGAAACTTTCAAAAGAAAAGCATTGCTCTACCTTTTTGCACAGCTTTTGACACGCGAAGTACATACACTCGCGTCATCTATTTATATTTATATCCGTGGCTGTATGTTTGTTTTTTTACCATAGTAGTATAAAAACCGGCCAAGTGCGAGGGGACTCGCACACGAAGCGTAACGTTTCTTGTATGGCTAATTCTTTAGTTCCAAAAAATACCAAGTTTTTCCCCGCGCTCCATCTGCCTTTTTTTCTGTAATCTGACGGTACTACATACTACCGTACTAGGAACCGTAGTCCGTAAAATCGTTTCCTCACGATCACGCAACCAAATAATCATTGAGTATCCATATTTTCTAACAACTTCATTCTATAAGTCATAGTGAAAACTACAACTCAGATGTGCGAGGCCTAAATGATTCCTAATATCAGTGTATTAGAGTGCATATTAAAATCATCAACACAAACATTACCTTCATCGCATCGATGCTTGCGGAGAAAACTACAACTCAGATGTGCGAGGCCTAAATGATTCCTAATATCAGTGTATTAGAGTGCATATTAAAATCATCAACACAAACATTACCTTCATCGCATCGATGCTTGCGGAGAAAACTACAACTCAGATGTGCGAGGCCTAAATGATTCCTAATATCAGTGTATTAGAGTGCATATTAAAATCATCAACACAAACATTACCTTCATCGCATCGATGCTTGCGGAGAAAACTACAACCCAGATGTGCGAGACCTAAATGATTCCTAATCTCAGTGTAATAGAGTGCATATTAAAATCATCAACACAAACATTACCTTCATGGATGCTTGCAACTAAAGCACATATAAACTATTAAATACGCGCGCCCCATTGCAATGGCCGCCCAGCCGGTGCGTTGCGGTATGAAAGCTCTGAGGAACTCTGACGGTTATGCACTTGTGTCGGCATTCAGTGAGTTGTGGCGGCTTGGCAAGGGTGGATAAACGTGAGAAGTAACGCACATGACGAGTGCAAATTAGTACCCTCGCTTAAAGATTACTTGTATTAAGGTCGCAAGGTTGTACTTGACATTTTATATGCACGTGGATTACTTTATTATGCAACTTTGTAGGCATGTTTGGCGGTTAAGGTCTGGTACGAAGGATGTCGTAAGTTCGTGATTATTTACTTGTCAATTTACAAGCTAGAATTATTTCTACGGATCCGTAGCTATATGCTGAACTTCGTAGCAGCTAGAACAACGTGGCTACGAATAGTTGTTTGTGGGTTTTTTTTTGTTAAAACGAATATTCGCTAAAATCTTTGTGGAGATTTCTGTTAATTAATTTTAAAGTTAATTTTAGAAATAGTATCAAAGATCGACAGATTACAGATCTGAGCAAAGATCCTATTATATGAAAGGTATCATGATAAGGTTTGGAGTATTTAGGTTTCATTGACTTTGATCTAAAACTGATCAAAGAAGTCCTTTTACGGTCAGCTGAACTTGGGCTTTAACTGAGTCTTAGCGCATATCTTACGCCTACTGAACTTCAACGTTAATTTTATTTCATAAGGTAACATTTTTAATTTTACCGGAACAAAAGTAGTAAAATATATACACGGGTCATCGGGTATTTTTTTACTTGGCCTGACGCATTAATAAGGCAGATATGAAAAAAAATACTCATATTTATCTTTGTAGGTACCATTAGGTTAGGTATTTGCAATAAGCTTGACTCAGCTCCTTATCATCAGAGATTCGTCATTGAAGAATTTGACAGTTTAGTTGTAAATTCATTTTTAAGCAATTTAAAGATTCATTGGGGAATCAAACATTTATTGGACGCAAAGAAGGCATTCTTCAAAATCAATTACCAATAAGGTATACCAATTCAGAAGTAGATAAGTATTTCCTATTTACATTATTATTTTTGGGCACAGTGGCACATCTATGGCACAGTCCTGGGACAAAAATCCTGGGACATTCCTCACACACGGTCATCTGATCCCAAACTAAGCAGAGCTTGTACTATGGAAACCAGATAACTGATATAATACATATACTGCTTTTTGTTTGTAAATACATACTTAATATACATAATTACAACCAGACTCAGGACATACAGATATGTTCATGCACACAAATGCATGTCCTGTGTGGGAATCGAACCCACGACCTGCAGCGTGTAAGGTGAATCCCAACTGGCCCGTCAAAGTATTTTTAAAGGTTACCTATATATAATAGAATCAAGATGTTTTTTTTATTACTTAGAATCAATAAAGGTAAACAGGTTAATTGGACTATAGCCAATAAAACTGTTCTGACTGCCATTAATAAAATGATATAAATGTGATTAAAGAGACTATTAAGCGTGTGATAACAAATAATGTTGCTATGTTTACGCGAGTCAAAAATCTAGGTTTCTACAATGCTATTAAATATCTGAGGTCGACACTGAATTCGCGCGACCATTCTCTATCTCTCTCGTAAATAACGTAATTAGGTGAAAGGTCTGTAAGGGTGAAACCACATGTTCACCTGACTGAATAGAGAAGCTGTTTTTTCAATGATTTGTTGGCACCTTTGTTAACTGAGAAGTTTTAATCAATTCATCAAGTTATGAAACATTTACTAATCGTATTAACATTGTCATAAACAAATTCATAAGCGAATGAGTTCCACAAACAACAGAATCTTGCATTGCAAAAAAAAATGTGAATTGTATAAATTCGCACTAATTTCGCATGGCCAACCTCAATCGATTTAGGTATTGAAAATCGGCAACAACAATCTCTATATAAATAACTCCAACTTACATTGCAGCAGAAGAATATAAACAGTATACACGCGTACACAAAATCACGGAATCTCACTATCCAATTGTGTATGAAAGCACCACACTGTCTCATTGTATAAATTAGAACCACGTTACATTTTAATTTGCTGAGAACAAACGTGTAAAACACTATTTAACTTTGATACAAGAGCCGGAGAACTGATAGGATAGCGAAATCGTATCTTATCTACCAATATGATATCAATAAAAAATGCGACGATACGGCGGCCGTATTCAACCAATGTAGGGCCTAGACCTTTTGATGTTTAGATTTATTATTGGGAAATACCACGAAACGTCAAGCTTGACGATTTCTATTATTAAACTATAGTGATTAATGTGTTTGCCTCGTTATACGAGCGATAACTTGCTTATTTGGGTCCTGAGTCAGGTGCAAATAGTGGACACCAGGGCTCCATTAGAAGGCGCTGTACTGGCGTTACCAACTGGCCACCTTAATGGTGTAAAAATACCTCTACTTAGGGGATAATTAGGCGCGGACATATTAAATTTAGCTGTAGCCTTTGTTTTTTGACTTTTCGGTGACATCAGAGTCGATTAGGTAAGTACTACGGAAGCGATAAGACACCAAATTGATTAGGACTCTATGCTGTGACGACTGCTTATGTGCAAGTGTAACTATGGTATTAAAGTAGCGTAGGCACATCGATAACAATATTATATGATTGTTAAAGAAAACAAACGCTATCATAGGAAATGCTACTTTACTATAAATGGGACAGTAGCGAAAATAGATTATCCAGTTATATCAATAGGTACGCGATATGTTAACGGTATCATAAACAGCGAATTCGACGCCTATGGAGATTTACTTTCTCCGTTTTCTGTACCCCGAGTGTAAACAATTGACGTTAGTAAACGCTTACTATCGCGTTTGCGATAACTAGAAATTAGTATTATTTATAGTTTGTAGTTAATAATAGTTATAGAAAGAGTTATAGTATTATTAGGGAGAAATTAGTACCATGAGTATTCCGATAGAGGCGCTGTGGCAATTCCTATACAGAAATTTCATGAACGCAAAGGCGTTAGTAAGCGTTTACTAACGTCAATTCTTTACACTCGCCCCCTTTTTGTTTATATGACATTAGAAAGTGACGGATATATTTAAATCTTACGTATTTGCCTTAAATCTTATTTATTAATAAGGGGGTCGGGGTATACTGCCTAAAATCTTGATTCCTATCTTGCAGTTTTATAGATTTGCTTTTCCACGATCGGGCTAAGCGTTAGTTAGGAATTTCGTAGCAAAATATACACCTCCTCACCTCTAGTTAAATTCCTTGGCACCTCTCGTCCATTAGCCTTTCGCCGGCCAGTTTCACCTGTAGGTAGATATTTATGTTTTTCATTATTTAATTAGTCGCTTTCTATCACTAGACAGTTGTATTTGAATGGGGTTTTTTTCGTAGATTAGTTGATAGTTATAGGGGTTCTATGATTATATGGGGGTAATAGGTGAATTTGAAACTTATAATGAGTTGAGTATTTGGTGAAAAAATGCGGAACAAAGTTATTTTTTGATGAAAACTATGATTTACATCACATCTTGGAAAATGATATCAGCTTGGTGGTAGGAACTCTTAGAAGTTTAGTTTGAAAGTCATTCTAGTTGAAGATGCGTGGGGAGTGATTTGACAGTAGTAGCATAATTTTAAAGGAAACCTAACTTGTAACATGAGCTCTCCCATGGTTTTCCCAATGGAGTACAGCTTTGGGTTCTTCAAAAAGGGTTTCCAAAGGACATCCTTGGTGTTGCAAGCCTTCATAGGCTACGGTAATCGCTTACCATCAGGCGGGCCGTAAGCTTGTTTGCTAGTATAGTAGTGTAGTAGTATTATAAAACAAAAAGTAAATGAGCCTGTTACGAGAGCAAGTATATTGTTTAGTTTTACATAAGATTGATACTGCTTAGTTATTTGAATCAATAAAATAATGTATGAATACGTTAGATACACAAGATGGTCATCCGACAAGAAAATGCCATATTGTGAAAATCATATCAAAAACATAAAGCTGGCTGTGATCTTCAAAATGCAAGAATAACGTGATAAAATATTGATTGACAGTATTTTGATAAGGAAAGAAAAATAATCATATTTTTGAAGTAAGTACCTAATGATGATAAGTAACTAAGTCAAGGGTACTGCCTCCATGGAAACTTTTGTAATTTTTAGCAAAGAACTTTGAACTATTTTATCATTATTTATATCTATCTATACCTACAGGTATGTGCATTTGTATTTACTTATTCCATGCCAGGAGATGTTTATTAAGAACTAGCTGTCCCCCGCGGTTTCACCCGCGTTCCCGGGATAAAAAGCCTATGTCCTTCTCCATACCATAGGCTATCTGCATACCAAATTTAGAATAGAAGGCGTAACAAACAAATAAACAAAAGGTTAGGATTACAGTCACTGTGATAAAGTCAGTGTAGGTAAGTTTAGAGAAGGGGTTTTGAATAATGTATAAAAATTGTCATCATGTATTTATTGGATGCTTGTCCCAACTGCAAGCCAATTGCTTAAGCCAGAATCTGACTGACTGATATGTCAACACACAGTCTATAAACTTGAAACTTTGCACAAAGATTCACTAAAGATTTACTGAAGGCATCCAATAAGGATTTTTCAAAATTAAACCCCTAAGTAAGGGGGTAAAATGGGGGATTGAGGGTGACAACATAGGGCATAAAGCTAGGTTTAGCTAAGTAAACCATGAATTGTTTTTTTTTCTTCGTTATTTATTACAAACCAGTGACTTATAACTCATTGATTTTCAATTCTTAATTCATAAATTGTATACCTACACATAAACTCATAATCCATACTCCAAAGATAGCTTCATCCTTATCAATGGTGTTATTAATCCAAGAAATGTAACTATTATGTTTTTACTATCCTTGAATATGGACAGTAAACTCTCCGTCTGACATGGATGCATCACAAAGTACGGTCTGTGGAACAGTGGATGTTCTTGCTGGGTTATCACTGAGTAGAAGTCCTTCTCATTTATCCTGCAATTTAAGAAATGATTATTTACATAACATCAGTACATAATCGCAAAATCCTTTCATAGTGCACCATAACAATACGGTTATGGAGCCCTATGCACTTTCATATTGTAATGCAAACATTTTAGTCTGTGCCTCGATTGACAGTTACAGTACCTACTACCTAAAGTAAAATGATGAGTTTTGAGCACAATCTGCATCCCAGCATAGGTAACCTCATGAAGTAAGTTATAGTATAGATAGGGAATAACACAACACATGGGGGTCATGACCCCCCCCTGAGCCTCGGCCGTCTAGGTCAGCCAGAGGTTTTTTTGAGGTTTTAAGTATGATTTTTTCGTGCTGCACGGCCCCACTTTTCTGTAGGACTGAATCACTTAAAATAATGGATCGATTTTGAAAAATTCTTAAAAATGTGCTCCATTTCTGTGTGAATCTGCGGGTAACAGCTATAGAAAATGTATTTTGAAACCCAGCCAAGCTGGATATAAGTGTGACCCCCCCCCTGACCTGAAGGCTGGATCCACCCTTGGAATAACAGTAACAAACTTGTGTTGTTATTGACTATATGTCACTTTACTGGACAAAGTGTTTTTAGGTATAATTTAGTTTGATGCTAGTTTTTAAGGGTTCCATACTTGAAGGGTGCCAAACGGGACCCTGTGAACTGTAGGTAGACAGCTGAAATTTTCAGAGAATACAACCTACGTATTTCTATTGCCGCTATAACAACAAATAATAAAAATGAAATAAATTTAAAGCCCCCTTTAATTTTATACCATACAACAAACATCTTTTTTTTGTGTTTTGTTTTCATAGCACGATGAGTTAGTTGATAATATACGGAACCCTCCGTTTGCGAGACCGACTCACACTTGGCTGGTTTTAGTTGTAGGTAGTATAAGTATTTATGTGTAAATATTGATTCTGTAAAATAAAGATTAAATACATTCTAAATATACCTACAACTTCATGAAACTTACGTTACAAAAGACATTTTCCTTATTTCTTCTAAGGTTAATAAGGCGCCAGAAGAACTCCAAACATTGAAGCTAAATGAAGGCACAGCATAAGACAAGTTATAAAATATCACAAACTCCGCTTTCAATAACAACTGGGTATCATTCAATTCGTATGAAATAAACGTATCCTTTCTAATGTAAGTTTTGTGAGTGTCTTTGGTATCCTCGAATAATTTCCAACCATCACAAATCCTTTCTGATATTGTGATGAAATCTTTGGCTGCTGTGATAAAGTCCTCACATTTAATAGCAGTTGTATTCATATTAGAAGATAAACTACTTTTTTTTGAGAACTTTTTTTTATTTTATTCAATTAGAAAAGGAATTTTATATTTGTGAAAAAGATCGAGCCCAGCAGGTTTATTGTTTGATTTTACTACGTAGCGTTATATTCTCTTTGTTACTACCTAACCGTGACCTAACCAAGCTAATAGTTTCAAAAAGTTATTGCAAACTGGACTTTAAATACATCGACGAGACGAGTTATTTACAATGCATTTCATAAACTTGTCGTAAAAGTTTTCGTTAACGTCGAAATGACTGCAATGACTGTCGGATTAAGGTGCGTTCGAATTGGAGTGATGTCGTTTTTAACAGTTTCAAAATGGGCATTTTTGTATATGCGTTCGAATTGGAAAATTTCAAGAATTTTGCAACTTTTGCCACAAACGATATTTCCCAAATCGAACGATTAGATAAAAAATGACATTTCCATGCTCATCGCCTGCTTGTCACTTGTCTCAACCTACCTTTTTCCTTTAGATATATAAACAAAGTTAATCTGACAAATTATTCTCTTGCCTGTTAGTATTTATATCAACTTTAACAATAAAAAATAGAATTTTCGCTTCCCGTTTGAATTTTCCAAAACTTATCTGTCAGATTCAAAAATGTCAAAATATGATCACAAACGACCTCTGCCTCGGAGGTGGGGCAAAATTTCGCCCACAACTTTCCAAATCGAACGCCAGATGTGATCGTTTTTGGCATGTTTGACTGTTATTTTTCCTACCATACCCCAATTCGAACGCACCTTTAGTCTAAGGCTACATTCCGAATTGAATAATATCACGATAATGACACTAACAGCTAAGAACTGTCAACAATTCGGAACGCCCGTTATCGCACTCACAGTATTCAAAACAGAAGATTTGAGAATTTAATTAAAATCTGAAATAACAATGCGCTAGGACTCTTTATATCATTTATAATTTGACTCGCAAAAAGGATAATTCGCGTTTTTTCTTATTTTACTCTCATAAAATCATAAAAAGTATCTTTGACAAATAGAAAACCAAGAATCTTATTAGACTTTTTGCCGAAAACACAATAATTAACCGTAACTTTTGACAGCGCTCACGGTGATATCAGTTTAGGGCATGGTCGGTGTGAGCGCAAGATGGCGCATGTCATGACGTCATCTATGACGTTTCACGGGACATCGTGATGGCGCTCAAACTAATATGGAACAGCAGGCTGATTACCTTAAAATTTGCGATAAGCAAGCGATAAGCAATATCGCGCAGCTATCGCGCCATCGATGGCTATACGTCAAAAGAAAATGGAATTACGTACGAGATCGTTTGCTTATCGATCGCCGATCGTTGGAATGCACTTATCGCGACGACGCTAGCGCCAATAGCGATGTAGAAGCAATAACTAGAAATAACTTTATGTCAAACAGATGTGCGCGATGTATTTTTTTCGTTTGTTTACAAGTCGAAACCTATTCAAATGTAATCCAAAATTCACAAAAAAGGCTTAGCGTCCCTTCCAATATACTCAAGTGGTCAAAGTCGATGTTATTTTAAGTATTTGTTTCATATGGATTTTGGATATCACTGCAAACGTAAGAGGTTAACTTTAAAGCAAAAGTAAAATGTTAAAGAAATGGCAAACAACGAGCCATTAGAAGAGTTGTAAGATATCCTTGCTGAGTATCCCGCGTTATTGTAACAGGTATGATATTAACAGGTTCAATGTATTCATAAGAATTATTGACTAATTAATGTATCATGGTAAGTTGAATAGCTATAGAAACTGATAATGAATTATTGTTATAAAAAATGCCTGTTATAGTATTTTGTTAAAATAATCTCAATGTTGTTATGCTAAATAATAAGGACATGTTATTAATATTGTATCTTACAACAACAAGAGGACCATCATGCAGAGTTTGTAAGTATTGTAATATGAAAATAAAAACCTGCCAAACACTAACAACTATACTTTTACTTATTTACAGACACTTCCAGAACCTGCAGTACCTGCAGTACCTGTTGCCAGAAAAGTACAGCAAGAACATCTCATCAGCACAATTCATAGCCAAAAGGGAGATATTAACAGACATGTTCAGTTCAGTTCAGAGATGTTCAGGATAATTAAATAACAATTTTGCAATTATTTTGTGTTTATTATAACCCTTACTAGATCACTTAAGTATTGAATAAACTGCAACAAACAGCAAAAGTTACAGTAGTTACTAAAACAAGTAGGTATAACACGGCTAGTTCATTTTAAAAATTAACATTATTAAATTAATGAACATTATTAATGCAACTCATTAATTAATAAACAGTATTAAATTATCAATACAAATAATAATAGTATTTATTGACTATAATTAAATACTTCTTACCCATATCATGTAATATTATTTTAAGTATATTTTAAAATGTAAAAGTGAAAAATTTAATTAATAGAATATTAATATCTCTTTATTATAAGGCTACTTTGGCTCATAGATATATACCTTACAAATGAACAAAACAGTTTTAGTATAAAAACTTAAAACAAAACCATTATAAAATATTATGATAGTACATACAAAAATTTCAAACTTTATTTCAAACATATAACTCTAATAATAATATTTGCACAATACGTTCCCATTGTTGTCATCCACTAGCAAGAAGGTGTATTTCATCAGCAGGACCCACATCTTACATTTGTGGTAGTATCTGTTGACTATGATCTCCGTGACTATCCACACTTGTATAATGCGCAGCTGCAATTGGTGTTAAACGCCATGGCCTTGGATTCACCTGTAAAGTAAATTTTAGTAATATTAAAATCCTGGGACTTTCTCACACATTTAGGAGCAGGAATTGTTAATAGATTATACTATAATGATAGTGGACTACATTCATATTCAAAGCTATTGTCACCTATTTTACTGAATGACTGACTGCGGCTGTGTAGGTAGCTCATTCCCATAGGCTTGTATTAAGAGCCTGTAGCATAAAATGAGGGTGCTAACAGCACCTGTAATATCACTGTCTTTTTTTTAACGTAACTTTTTAACCATTATAAAAATTACCTAAAGAATAATAAACATGCATATAGGTACTTTACATTCTATGCTTACTTTTGTACTATTTCTCAATGGAGCTATGTAGGTATGGCCTAGGTTCAGAACACAAATCGAAGAAGAGTTCTTTCGACAGTCTATAGGTGCGTTCGAATTGGGGTATGGTAGCAAAAATAACAGTCCAAAATGCCAAAAACGATCACAACTGGCGTTCGATTTGGAAAGTTGTGGGCGAAATTGGCGTTTTGAACAGTTTTCGTTCACCGTTCGTTTTACTCGGAAACAGTTAAAAACGACATCGTGAACTGCAAATTTTGACCCACCTCCGAGGCAGGGTCGTTTGTGATCATATTTTGACATCTTTGAATCTGACAGATAAGTTTTGGAAAATTCAAACGGGAAATGAAAATTCTAATTGTTATTGTAAAATTTGATAGAAATACTATAAGGCAACTTCTAATAGGCAAGAGAATAATTTGTCAGATTAACATTGTAGGTATAAAGATTAAATGGACTTTTTGGCGGGAACTTGCAGAGTGAAGTAGCATTTTCATATTTATTTTCATAAATTTGTGTATTTTGAGTTTTATTGTGTATTATTGGTGGTATTTTACCCAATAAAGATCATCCATGTGCACCAGTGAAGTGAAATGAAATGAATTACTTATGTGTATCGTTACTTTTCAAGTTGTCTCAAAATGTCCCTGAAGAGTTTTAGTACAATGACCACCATGGTAGTAAAACATGACTTTTATGGACGGTGACTGACTGAGGACTATAATGTGAAGTGATTTTGTGACTGGATACTATAATATAACTCGACACTGGCAGAAATGAGCCCTAATTTGGGCTTGGTTGCCAAAATTAAAAATAAGAAGAAGAAGAAGATTAACTGAAGGAAAAAAAAAGGTAGGTTGAGTCAAGTGACAAGCAGGCGATGAGCATGCACATGTCTTTTTTTTATCTAATCGTTCGATTTGGGAAATATCGTTAGTGGCAAAAGTTGCAAAATTGTTGAAATTTTCCAATTCGAACGCATAAACTAAAATAAGACTGTTTTGCACTCCAACAAAACAGTTATTATGTGTGTGAAAAAACACACAGCATTTTATGAAGAAGCATCTACAGATATTTACCATATTAAGCATGAAATTGTATACTTTACCTCTTCTCTCTTATATTACCTGTCTCTTTCACGCACAGCAGAGCGCGACATGTACCTGAACTGGAGCGCACCTGTGAACTCATAGTCTTCCATTCATCACCGGCAAGAGCCTTGCTCCAATGCTGTGTGTTTTTTCACACACATAATAACTGTTTTGTTGGAGTGCAAAACAGTCTTATTATATGTGAATCCAAAACACACAGCATTTTATGAAGACTTGTTTGTTATCTGCTGGTGAAAGAGTACATACAAATGCTATGTGAAAATAAATAAATTTAAATATGCTCTCAATGTTATAATAAATTATGCATATTCATTCATGTATTCATTATTATTATATCTAATAATATATCTTTAAATGTCCTTTAATTAATGATAATAAAGGACAAAGTTATAAATTCAATATCTCAAATTACAAGTAATGTTTGTATAAACATCTTATTTTATTATGTAAGTACCTTATCAAAAACTTAAGGGAACTTCTTGAAGCAAAGCCTCATGAATTAAAATTATTAGTAGGTAGCCTAAGAAAATACTTGATAAGTATTCTACTAAGATATCTTAAGATTAAAAAAAAAAAAAATATATAAATTACTTAGAAATCATTCCAAGATCAAAATAACATACATCAAGTATGCAGTATTAATAATTTAAAAGAAAATTGTAATACAAAAAATCTAACAATTATCTAAAAGTTTATCCTTATTATTTTTAATTGGACTAAACTCTATTTTTCTATCTATGGCACGACAGTAGGATTCTCTTCTAATGATCTAGTTTCTAAAAAGCTTCTAGAGCGAGATACTAAAGATTGTTAGTCGCACACTGCCTGGTGAAGCATTTATACCAGCTTTTAATCTCACTTGCTATCATAGTTTGAGTAGCTGATTTAAGTGTGCCCATCAATGATATAAAAATGTTTATGTCTCTTTATCATCTCTGCTTTTTATTTTGTACCGGGCATGTGCAGGTGCTGTTACAATAACCAACCCGATTGGTCTTTATCAGCACTGTCTGTTTTTGAGCCAAATTTTGGCCTAAATATTATTCTACTTATTAATGTCATCATTATCAACTATCATTAGACAACTCTGAAAGTCATGAATTATGTCATGAATTCCTTGAAATGAAGGCATTGTTGTTCTTCATCTAACAGTATCAAACAATATTTGGTTGATCAGAGTATTATTAAGTCAGTCAAAAAGCAGTTCTGTTTCCACATGGGTGCTTCCTTCTCTGGTGGGCTTATATCACAGACATAAATCTTTTTTGTCTGCGGTTTATATAGCTTTCAAAACAATATACAAAGAATTTGTCTTTGTGTAATTCTTAGTACTATGAAATTTTTAGGGTTCCGTACCCGAAGGGTGCCAAACAGGACCCTATTACTAGCTGAATAAGTGAATATTGCTCCTCTATGTAGGAGTATAATCTATATGCCAGTTTGTCCATAAGCTGTAACTTATCTAGAAACCTGGCATCTGACTGATCTAGGCTAACTGATCAGAAGGTTCTAGCAGAACCAGTATCAAGATAAAACATACCTAACATCTCACGACACAGTAATGGAAAATTAAATCTCCTGAAAAGAAGCTTTACAATATCATCATACAAAGATCTACTATGATCTTGGATGCAAGAAAAACTTGCTTGACACTAAAGCTCTCTAAAGGCAATAAAGTAGTTATCGTCCCTGTCGCGGAGTTTACGTGGGGCAGCACCAGTGGCATTATATTGGATGGTGGAAATACTCATGCCAACGCAAACTTCCAAGAAGGTTGACTGAACGCGTCGTAATATAAAAATTAATAAAAATAAAATGGCTGACCATACTTATGATATTTCTATGGGCTGACCCATCTCCTGGAATCCCCTGTAATGTCTACAACTGCAGATTCTTTTGACGCGAATAGGTCGATGTTTGGTATGCCCCATATTCTGAGTACGGCCTCCGAGGCCGGGGCAACATATGCCATTCCGGCACTGGTCGATTTCTGTACAGGAGATCGGCTTCTTTTGGCACGAATAGCTCGATACTTGTGACGCCCCAAATTCTGAGTACGGCCCCCGAGGCCGGGGGCAACAAGTGCCATTACGACACAGGTTGTTTCTGGGAGAGGTGATCGGCTTTCTTTAGCGCGAATAGGTCCCTACTTTGTACGCCCCAAGTTCTGAATACGGCCCCCGAGGCCGGGGGCAACAAGTGCCATTACGGCACTGGTCGGTTCTGGGAGAGGTGATCGGTTTCCTTTGACGCGAATAGGTCCATACTTGGTACGCCCCAAATTCTGAATACGGCCCCCGAGGCCGGGGGCAACAAGTGCCGTTCCGGCACTTGTCGGCTTCTGGACAGGCGGTCGGCTATGCCGTTGTATCTCCCCGAGAGGTACGCCGCCAAGAGCGATATATTTAGCACTTCAGTGAGCTCTGCGAGCTTTGTCGTTAATTTCAATAAGACTAGGGACTGCAAGGCCGCCCTTGTTTCCTATATGCGCTTCGGGCGTCTTGTCGTATTGTACTAGAATATGAGAAACTATTGGTGAGAACCTAACGCATCATAAAAATTTGTACACCACAAACAGTTGTTTACATTTAAGTGCCACAACCTGTAGTGAGCACACCATTTTGCCTTTTAGTTACCTCTCATTGTGGTGAGTACCCCAGCTCGCATCCGCTGCGTCTGTGGTTAAGAATTGTGTCTCCTCTTTCCTGTGCAGTGCTACTAAACTGTGAGTTATGACAATCTGCCACCATCATAGTTCCTGATGATGGAGGAGAGAATTCTCTCTTATTTTTTGAGGAGTGAAGCTTCTCAAGAACCATTGTGTTAGCCGTTAGTACCCTCCTGGGGTAGTAATGATTGTAAAATTGAGGAGTCCTAGTAAAGTCTGGGTCACTCTCTTGTACTTGGTATGTCTATTGTCTTATAGCACAGTTCCCTTTTCTTTGGAGTGCACCTATTGGTGTTTCACAAAAGGCACGTGTTTCACAAATGTTCCTGCTCTTGCAAATGTGTTGTGACAGACTTCTGGTAATTGAGATGGCAACCTAGAACTTTTAGAATATTGAAAGTCTCCGAGACCTGATTCTGTAGCCAGCCTCTGTCCTGATTGACTAGGATGTAGTCTAAGTAAGATTCTTATTTACTAATACTCCGTTGTATGCAAGATCATATCCTTTGCAAAAGTACTGGCTAGTACTTGGTTCTTATAGTAAACCCTTAGGAATTGATGGCGTGACTCTGCTATTGTTAAATAAAAATAGGCCTGTTGCAGGTCTATTCTTGCCATCAAATTGTTTTCCTCTAAGAATTCGGCCACATCTGTATAAGACACTGTCTAGAAATGCCTGGTTACTAGTCTGTTGAGTGAAAACTCATTGGTCGAATATGGTATGCACTCTCCCCCCCCCCCAGTTTTTTTTGCACTTACAAAAATACTTTTTCTTGTAAGTCCTCAATTAGATTATTATAATTATTATTATTATCTTTTACTAATGTTATTTCTATAGGAGTCCCTTTGTTGAACTTCCTTAGTAAAAAGGGGTTTTAAATATAGGAGTTTTGTTATGAAAGGACTGCGACTACAACTAATGATGTTTAAAATAAATTGGTTTGCACCAAGCTCCTCCCATGCCTGTGCATGGTGCTTCAAGCATCCTCCTCCGAATGCTAGGTTGCTTAATATATTTTCATATTGTTTCTGATTTTGCTAGGCATTGTTTTATTATGTTATGTTAGTGGGAGGCCTTATGAGGCCTTAGTAATTTATCTCTATCTATTATGTTTGTAATATGTAGAGGATCTAATGTAACTGGACACAGTTCAATATAATAAAGAACAAGGGACATCTTGTACCTTATTAAATTCTGGTTTATTCAACCATCTCTGGGAATCTTCATGTGACTGAAAGAAAGGTAATTGGCACCTGTAGGAAAGTCCCACAAAAGGACTTTTAACATTTGACTATAATTTACTTACCTTCTGCCACAAATAAATTGTATTATTTTGTCTATGCACTTATCAATTGGAGTCTGGCCCCAGTAGCCCAGACATCTTTTCAAACAGTCATTTGGGTTCTTGCACCCTAGTTTAATGAGATCCTACAAACCCTGCTTTAAAAGTTCCTGTTGTTCTTCCCGTACTTAATTATTAGTCAAAGCTGTTGACATATATTCAGCAGAAGCTAAAACATCTTTTTATTTTGTAAAAATGGCTTAATTCTTGCTTAATTTTTAATGCAACAAAACTTGGTGTAGCTGAATAATCCTAGATAAAGACTTGTACCGTTTGCCTCTCCACATTTGTATATCAACATGCTGAAGTTGATTTAACCTTTTCAAGCAGAGGGAATTCCCTCTTTTCTTCAAAGTGAGAATTTTAATTACCTGATTGAAAATAGTGTTCTCATACAATGATTAACTAAGTAAGGAGGCTGGAAAAGTTAATTGTTCAACTTGGTTACTGGGTTCTGCAGACTCAAATACGAATTTTATGTGGTGGAAGTAATCTTCTACGGTAATTGAGCCAAAATTCCGGAAATATTTAACTTTATTCATTATAGAGTCAATTGTTGTGTGTCAAGTTGATTTTACTTACGGCGTCCATTTAGAGGTGGTAAGGGTTTGCCCTCTTCATCTTCCGAAGATGAAGAAGATGCCTTCAATACCTGGAGACACCAGTGCAGCTTCGAGTCGGTTGCTTTTTACTGAAATAGCAACATCCGACCCTACATAAACACCGTTCTTACCCGCAGAATCTTCGGTATTTTAACATAGAATGATCTCTCATTCTTTTACAATAACTCTATCTTGACACAAACTAGAGATTTTTTACTTGAAATCGAAGAAATAATCACTACTATTTAATAAAAAATAGTACGAAAAAATTTGCATGCTTTCAGCGGCAAATATGTACATGCTATGAGTTCACAGGTGCGCTCCAGTTCAGGTACATGTCGCGCTCTGCTGTGCGTGAAAGAGACAGGTAATATAAGAGAGAAGAGGTAAAGTATACAATTTCATGCTTAATATGGTAAATATCTGTAGATGCTTCTTCATAAAATGCTGTGTGTTTTGGATTCACATATAATGCCCATTTTGAAACTGTTAAAAACCACATCACTCCAATTCGAACGCACCTTATGATCTTCGTTCTCAAGTTTTTGGTGAGTTTTTCTGTCAATTTCCTCATTTCCTGTAAATTGGAATTTGTAATAAAAAGTGATAGGTAATTCTTAGTTCTTATCGCCAAGGGCACAGATAAAGGTTGTTGTGTATACTTCATTTAAATAAGATTAGTATTTGAAATACTAGTTCAAATAAAACGTTAGTCTATTCAATTTCTAACGCAGTCGCCAAATTCGAACGAGCAGCCAGATTTACGGATCCTATTCTACATTAAATTTTATCGTGATATTATCATGTAAGGGAAATCTTCAATTCATAAATATTCTAAACGTGTATCTTATCACATTCTAATTACTGTGTTTAGTATTTTTAACTATGTTAAAATCAACGATTTTATAAATCGTGATGACTCTTGAAGCCGGTGAAGCCGTGCCTCGATCTTAAAGAAAACAACTACGAAAACCTGTTTTTTTTATCTAATTGAATTTATAATGACTAGTTAACATCCCAGAATTCTAACTACTTGAGTGAACAACTAAATGACCCTACATTCTCTTTTATAGACAATAAATAGATATGGATCAACTAAAAAACAACTGGTTCACGGAATCATGCGAGATGTGGCCTGGAGGCACCTTCTCGTTTGAAGTGAAGGAAGTGCTGCATTCAGAGAAGTCTCAATACCAGAACATCCATGTGTTTGACACAGTGAGTCTCGGGAGAGTGTTGGTGCTAGATGGTATCATTCAGTGCACACAGAAAGATGAATTTTCTTACCAGGTTTGTGAGATTACATGTTCTACAGGTTTCTAGAAGTTTTCTTATTCCAGAAATATATTCTAGAATCTCATAATGTTGTGTGTGCAGCAAATATGCAGATGGTTTTGATGGATTGGATTTGTTCTTAAATTTTCAGGAAATGATATCATTCCTGCCACTGTGCTGTCACAAAAACCCAGAGAAGGTGCTCATAGTTGGTGGCGGAGACGGTGGAGTTGCTAGGGAGGTGGCGAAGCACCCTAAAGTGAAGGAAATTGTGCAGGTACATATCTCTAACATAACATAACATTTGGTATAATGATTGGTTGCTCCTCAATAATAATTTGTAATAAGGAATTCTTTCATCTGGAGATTATTTAAAATTGCTAAAGTTCTTGACTCAAACCTCTGGTTCCCACTGAAAACACCATGCAACATTATTAGTGGGAGACTGTTTCAGCTCCATAGATTAAGACCTAGGTTAAGTGATTTTTATTATCTGTTATGTTCTGAGCTGAATAAATCTTTTCTATTCTAATCTATAAGAGCAAAACTCAATGGGATGGATAATTTCACAATGATTGAGTCAACACACAGATGGCAGAGAAGATATTTATGTACAAATTAGTTTTAATATTATAGCCAGTCTATACACATAATGGAATAATTCTTAATTTAATTTATATGGAGATACATTTCCTTATCAGCTCACCTTGAACTCAAGTAGTAACAAATATTTGACCTGCCGATTTGATATATCAAACAGTGGTCTAATGAATGTAGATAATATATCCATTGTTTGCAACTTCCAGATAATGTTTTACATTATAACTGTTTTTTATTATTTCTACATTATAGAACTTTGTAATGATGTGACCTCTCCTATTTCAATTATTGCTTCTGGTCACAAATCCTTATTCAAATTTTTTTATTTTCAAATGATCAAATTTTTGAAGTCTAATTTTCAAATTTTTTAATTCTCTTATGAAGAATGTCCCATCAGACATTCATTCTATTCGATCAGTACTGAGACACAACTTAAATTGTGTGAAATTTGAAAATTAGAATACGAAAATTTGATCATTTGAAAATTTAAAAATTAGAATAAAGATTTGTGACCAGAAGCAATAATTGAAATAGGAGAGGTCACATCGTATCATTTAGAAAAACTAATGCCTTAATCATTCACAATACCATAAAGTGCTGGTAATACTTGAATCAAAGCATGCTTTGCTGACTTCAGTTGACAACTGCTCATTCCAAGTAAACTTAATGAGCCAAAGCTTTTGAACCAGCATCTTCATGCATATAATGCATGGTGCCAATAAACCTAAGGGATCGAAAATCCTAGCATTTCACGCTTTAAATGGATATTTTAATCCATGTCCTCAAATGAGTGATCCAAGCATTTTCATGCTACAACACCATTGTAGTTATTTATGACTAGCTGTCCCCTGCGGTTTCACCCGCGTTCCTCGGAATAAAAAGTAGCCTATAGTACGGGGCCCCACGAGGATAATGTAGCTTCCAATTATTGAAAGGGTTTTTCGAATCTGAGTGGGAGTTCCAAATATTTGGCGGATTAAACAAACAAACTTGCTATGAAACTTATTGTTACAAATGGCCCCTTAAGAATGTAATAACTATTTCCAGGTGGAAATCGACGCGAAAGTAATAGAAGTATCAAAAAAGTACCTCCCATTCATGGCCGTGGGTTTCGAAAGTGAAAAGCTGACGCTCCACGTGGGAGACGGATTCGAGTTCATGAAGAACCATAGCCAAGAGTTTGATGTAATTATAACTGACAGCAGCGACCCAGTTGGGCCAGCAGTCAGTCTCTTCCAAGAAAACTACTTCGCATTAATGAAGAGTGCCTTGAAACCAAACGGTATAGTATGTTCACAAGCCGGAACAATCTGGAATGATCTAGATTTAGTGACAAGCACTTTGAATTTCTGTAGGAATCAGTTCCCTGCTGCTTCCTACGCTTACACCTCCGTTCCTACGTACCCATCAGGTCAGATAGGGTTTGTCATAGGTTCCCTAGATAAAGCTGCTAAGTTCGACTCTCCCCAACTTGTTTTCACGAGAGAAGAGGAAAAAGCAATGAACCTAAGGTACTACAACAGTGATATACATAAAGCGGCATTCACGTTGCCAACATTCGTCAAATATCAACTAGCTTGATTATTGTATTTAATTTATTATTTTATTTGTACTTAAGTGTGCATTTATTTTTACTGATTATAAGCATAATTTTAACATACTTTCAATGTTTTTTTTGGAAGTATTTTTATTGTACTCGAAATTTTTGTCAAGTATACATGGCCTTAAAATTACATAAGGTGCTTATTTTATGTAAGACAGCCCCTAATTTGCTCTTGGATGTGAGAAAATTAATAACTGTTTAACAAAAAAACATTTATAAAACATAACCTGTTACTTTTATTAAAAATTAATCTAGTATGTAAGTGTTGACAATATATTTTTATATAATACTCAGGTATGTTGAATCTTGCATGTAATTGTGTTCTTACATTCCCCTACATTCCTTAGGATACATAATATAATAATTAAATTATAATTTAGATTGTCGAGGTGTGGTCCATACAATTATCAACAAAAATTATAGTTTAAATTGTTGCATATAAATTAGAGCAAAATCATTAAGACGAAACAACTTGTACAAAGTTAATAGTGCCTTAACCAAGACCCACCTCTAGTCTACGACTGGTATATATCTGAAAATCTCCGTTTTTAACTTATACACATATTTGCTCATTTATTTAATTAATGTTATAAATAAGAGATCGTAATAAAATATTTTTATACAATGTTTTTGTATATTTTTATTAAATGTTAAATCGATTCGGGGGACAATAAATAAATGTATTTTTTTATTATAACGCATTTTAATTCTTGATTATCAACACTGTTTAACTTTACTCTTCTTACATAAACATTTGATAACCATAACAGGTATAACTACTAAAGCTAGGACAAAAGCTAGTACATCTAAAAAGGCTATCTGTAGCCTGTTCAGGCGTCGCGCGTATGAGGAGAGTTCTAGGCCTTTATGCCGAGCTGCAAGCTCTACGAAGTAGACCGCTGTGTCTATGGGCATTTGAGGCCGGTCGTGCCATATCTTGCTCAGGCTTTTAGCTCGGTCACGCATTCTGGAAGAAAGGTTAAGCTATACAGGATGGAAAGAGTCGGGATAAGTAAGGGGCTATATTGAATAAACAATTTTTGAATTTACTAGGTACCACCTAGTGAATTCAAAAATTAAACCCTCAAAATCCATCACCAAGCATCTACTGGTGTGTATCGACAGCTGCACTTGAGAGCTACTTTATCACTTCCTATGGTTAGATTAAATAAAATAAATATCTTGAGACATTCCTCACACACGGTCATCTGATCCCAAACTAAGCAGAGCTTGTACTATGGAAACCAGATAACTGATATAACACATACTACTTTTTTGTTTGTAAATACATACAATTACACCCAGACAAAGGAAATATAGACATGTTCATGCACTGCACACAAATGCATGTCCTGTGTGGGAATCGAACCCACGACCAGCGGTGCGGTTGGTGGAATCTTGACCGGAGTCAACCAACCGCGCCAGCTGGCCCATCAAAAGATAAAGATTGTAGACAAACAAGCCTATGCACGGTAAAAAAAGTCATATTTGCTCTCTTTTGGGGCTCACAAATAATATAATATTGTTATCGAGATAACAATACTCAAAAGTATGCAGACATAATATGCAAAGATGACAGGTTCACATCCGGCTCGAAGGACCATTTATTTATTAGTATTTTGAATCGAACTAGATCTCAAAGCGAAGACTTGGATTCCTTAATAAAAAGAAGAAGTCTAGGGCAAGCGTCTATAGGTTACGGTAACCGCTTACCAACATATGCGGGCCGTATGCCTGCTACCTTAGAATAAAAACGAACACTTACTCCAGCGACAGAACCTTCTGCAGAACGTCATAAAGCGAGTCCTCAGTGATATCCCTGAGCCTCAACACTTGCGCGACGCCGGCTCGATGCGCGTGCGCCGCGTTACTGAACTGGTCTCCCAGTACAGGGCTCGCTAGGGTTGGCACCCCCGCCGACACCGCTTCCGTCAGGCTCAACATACCCGCGTGGGTTATGAATGCTACGCAGTTTGGGTGATCTGTGGAGGAGTTCATAATCAGAATAATCTTATATGCTATAGGTAATCTAAGCAATGGACTAAGTTAATTAATTCATCATACAGTACCTATAGGTACCTCATCATCATCATCATCATCATCATCAGCCTATAATATCCCACTGCTGAGAACAGGCCTCCTTTCACAAATGAGGGTGAAAGGGACTGGGCGATACTCCACCACGCGTGCCCACTGCGAATTGGTGGAGGTAGGCTAGTGGTCAACCTACTGTTGGAATTTTTCAAGCCGCCTAGGAGGAATCCAACTAGCTTAACGACTATCACAATTAAGTGATAACCGGGACCAACGACTTTACGTGCCTTCCGAAGCACGGAAACGCTCGATTTGAAATACCACTAGGCTGTCACCCATCCAGGTACCTACCACGACAGACGTAGCTTAACTTTGCCGATCGATTAAGAACGGCTAATCATGCTACGCCACGAGCGCTTCCTAGGTACCTACACTAGTCTAATGCTTCAAACAACAGCGTGATCAGTCTAAATTACAATGGGGGTCCATCTTGCACAAACAAAATAAACTTAAGTAGGTATGTGAGTACAAAATAAAACAATAAAATAAGGACAAGGTAAGAAAGACGAGCTACTTAATTGTTTCAAAATGATGGTCAGTTGAACGTGGTGTAACTAATTATCCATATAATACTTCAAATTAGTCGTCGCAACAAAGTATCATACATATACTAATTCTACCTACATTGACGAAAGAATACATAGGATGTTGTTAAGAGTCATAAAATATCACAAGCACAAGATAAAAGAATGACCATGAAAATATATAACAAACGTGTTAAGTATTTAAAACAATGTAACTATAAGGTTCTCACCACGTTCTCACATTGTGTGCCTAAAACGTGGACGCTTTATGCTTGGACAGCGATACCTGTGGCGATGGTACTTAGTTTCAAGCTGATTGATTTACTTATTATGGCTTAAAATATGTCATGAATTGAATTTCCGACAAGTTTTTGGTAATAATCCTAATATTAAAAATGCGAAAGTGAGTTTGTTACGCCTTCACGCCTCAACTACTCAACGGATCATCATGAAATTTGGCATGGAGATAGCCTAGGCCTCATGGTTTCAATCAATTTTAAGCGCCTATCGGACGTAATTTTGGGGTTCGCACATAAGGCGTACCTATTTATCACCAACTAAAAAGTAAACTTTTCCCACCAAAAATGGACTAGCATTTCCTACTCCAACAACTCAGTAGTTATAACTGCCTACCTGCCTACCTATATGGACCTATTTGATCAGAAACACATACTTATAAGTTTAAAACCAGTTTTCCGTCAAGCAAGCTACTAGTTCAGGGAAAATGGCATGCATTTGAATAATATAGGTAAGCAACTTACTCAGCAAATCGTATTGAGGCAGCCATTTTATGACGAGGACGTTTCCCGGTAAATCTTCAATGTCTTCCGCTTCCCATTTCCATACAACGCGCTGTGGTAAACGCGCGAAAACTTTCAATATGGCGGACAGACGCTTTTTTGGTAAGCTGGACCCACGGATTAGTGATCCGAAACTGAATAATATAAATCCCTCTTTCGCACCAGACACCCACTTTTCTAGATACTAAAGTAAGGAGAAATTGGATAGAATTTAATTTCGTCTTTTTAGCAATTTTATTTGAGTGTGTTCGTCATCAGTCAATTAATTTCGAGGACCTACCTAATCCTTCAAAAGTTGGGTTAATTTCCTAAAGAACTTAAGAGATTTAACTCATCATCGGTACCTTATACTGGTACCTTGTACCGGTTTGCTGAAGCCAAACCACCCTTCACAGGGAAATGACCCTGCTTAGGTACTTATTATAAACCTAGTTACTAACCTGAGGCAAAGGCTGTACTGTTCTATTATGCAGATGTATTCCTCCAACTTCAACGATCGAAGGCGGCACAACCCTAACTCCATTCCACGAATAATGTGTGTTAACCAGCACCGCACTAGCATTCTTTCCAACTTCACCCAACAATGGTACCTTACGACCGAGCTTTTTCTCCCAGATCCTCTGTTCTTCCCTCCTGATTGCCACCTCGTACCAGATTTCATAGAAATACAACATTATCGCATTCTCAAGTTTCTCAAAGAGGGTCATCTCTTCGGTAAAGGGAAGAGTCATGCCCGGAACGTAAGACGGGTTATCCGGGGCGCCGACTCTTGAAGGGGTCCAAGGGAGCATAGCACACGACATTAGTCCCACTGAAGGTACTCCATAAATATGGACTAACCCAAGCATACAATCACTATTGAAATGCTCCACTAAAATCAGATCATAGTTACCCCTCCCTTGTACGAACTCTTCAAAAACTTTAGAGTTCAAAAGTTTTTCACACAAACGAAGATTTGCTTTAGCTATCTGAGTGACTATCGGAATGTGTTCGAAGTATCTCTCCAGCCCAAAGAAAGTGTAGTCGACATCGTCTAAATCGATCACTTCGACGTTGAGAGGTGCGAAGTCAACGAGGCTCACATCACGTCGGTTCGGTTTTGGTATAGAAGGTGGAAAGAACGACACTACAGTGAGATGGTGTCCGCGTTCAGTTAACTCTTGGAGTAGAGGATCGAATACCATTTGGTGACTTTTCCCCGGGTATGGCAGAAGGCAGAGAATTTTGAAACATTCACATGTCGCGAGAAAAAGACTTAATATCAACAAGCTATACATACTCGTATGTAGTTTATTATTGATGCGCGCGTCTACCACCGACCACTGCACACGAGTAAATTACGAACGTTTACTGGCTATTATTAGAACATCCAAAGGGATCGACACGCATGTTTGTGATGTACGAGAACGTAAATTGACAATTGTAAAATGCTCTCTCGTAAACAACGATCTACAACTAAGTAGGTAGGTACTTACCTTAAAATATCACAACCGGAAAGATTATTCTATTAAAAATAACTTGTTGAAGTTTATTTATAGGTAACTAGCCTTTACCTTTACCTTTGGAGCGATGATAGTTCAGGGTTGTGGCGTGGAATACCTATAATTATGAAGATCGTTGAATGTTCAGTGATGAAAACCGTCGCGGCGTCGTGAGGAAATAGTACTCTTCTCAGCAAAAGCTAACTTCCGAAACGTGCAGAATATTAAGAGAGTGCCTGTGGCCTTTATGGTAGCGTACTTTGTATTACACGCCTCGCTGGTCAATCATCATCATGATTAAATTTTTTAAGTTTTGAGATGTTTTTCCTTTGACACCACACCCGTAGCTCGTATTAATAAGCCAGGCCGTCACACATATTTGTCCACATGAAAACTACTGAACCGATTTCGATCAAACTTGCACTGTTCCCCAAGTTGAAGTAAATGTAAACCAATAAAAAAATTATGGTTACAATCCGTTTTATATCTTCGGAGATATGCGGGGACAAACATACATACACCTATGAAATTTTATATATTTTTTGGAAGCCCTAATAGATTATGATATGTAAATATAATGCAGTTCCAATAATATTACATACATACGTGCCGAATTGATAATCTCCTTTTATTTTAAGTCGATTAAAAAATGAACAGCGTTTTAAGAGGAAGGTTTATACCTAATTGAAATTTTTATATAAATTTTCTGGATATTTTAAAGAACTTTTATTAAGATCTAATTTTTTTTAATTTAATTACTATTTAATTATAGACATTTGTACATACTTATAATGGTAAGCAAAATAAACATTTATGGCTTACAAAGTTAAATCATCTTAGATGATGTTCGATCTTACACAATTTGCTCTGAGAAAGGTTAAAGATCGTATTATCAATAAACAATAAAAGATACCAACTGTACTTCAAATCCGTATTAGGTAAGTAGGCAAGGTCGGTTTAGGGAGTGCAGATTATTTTTAGAATATGCCGCGCTTTCTTATCTTTTGCAACCAAAAATTGAATATCGATAGTCTTTATTGATCTGTATCATATAGATGAGAAAAATGTATAAGTACTACTAGAAAAAAATGATGAGTACTACTAGAGAAAAATGTATAAGTACTACTAGAAAAAAATTATAAGTACTACTAGAGAAAAATGTATAAGTACTACTAGAAAAAAATTATAAGTACTACTAGAGAAAAATGTATAAGTATAACTAGAAAAAAATTATGAGTAGGTAAGTACCTACTGTTCAATATATGCAAGAATATTTTTCCATTAGGTTTGCTTATAAAAGTGAAGTAGGTATGAATAATACAAAATACTTTCTTAAAATAAACTGTATTTAGATTTTTTCCATAATATTCGTTCAATCAGTATCGTCGTCGTTTGATTTATCTTTGCCGTGGTCATCTTTACATTTCTGTCGCACGACCAGCCCTTCTTGCTCGGCCTCCTGGATGGCTGAGTAAATGGCGGACGCTCGGATTTTCTTTAAAATCTTCTTGTCGTGGAAGGGATGTGTGTGCGCCGATATTCTAAAATTAAATGTAACTGGTTAGCTTGTATAGTAGGCTTATTTCAGTTTATAACATTATTTCTCTACCCAATCTATTTTATTTTTATTTATTTTATTCTGACAACATACAGTGTTATGTAACATTTTTAGGGTTCCGTAGTCAAAAAACGGAACCCTTATAGATTCGTCATGTCTGTCTGTCTGTCCGTATGTCACAGCCATTTATTTCCGAAACTATAAGAACTATAATGTTGAAACTTGGTAAGTAGATGTATTCTGTGAACCGCATTAAGATTTTCACACAAAAATAGAAAAAAAACAATAAATTTTGGGGGTCCCCATACTTAGAACTGAAACTCAAAAATATTTTTTTCATCAAACCCGTAAGTGTGTGGTGTCTATGGATAGGTCTTCAAAAATGATATTGAGGTTTCTAATTTCATTTTTTTCTAAACTGTATAGTTTGCGCGAGAGACACTTCCAAAGTGGTAAAATGTGTGTCCCCCCCCCTGTAACTTCTAAAATAAGAGAATGATAAATCTATAAAAAATATATGATGTACATTACGGTGCAAACTTCCACCGAAAATTGGTTTGAACGAGATCTAGTAAGTAGTTTTTTTTTAATACGTCATAAATTGAAATTAATATCAAATACTGAGGTCTATACTACCATTTACTTATATACCTACAGGTTTGTACGGAACCCTTGGTGCGCGAGTCTGACTCGCACTTGGCCGGTTTTTTATAAATTATATCTTAAGATTGTAGACTTTGAGTGTCAACTATTGTTTTGTTAATTATTTATAACATTAGGTAATACACAGACAGAAAGGTTGGCTTATCATTTTAATTACGAATAAAGCAATACCACAGACATCGAACAATTAACCCAAAGAAGCGTAATGACGATGATTTTGCTTGCAATCTATTCCGCCAATTTGCCACTATCCATAATGCGCTCCGATTGGCTATGACAAGGACACATGCGCTCTGATTGGTCAAGTCACGACGCAGTGATTGGTCCTTACTTTTTAAAATTAGTGACAAATCACTGACTAGTTTCGGTATCAGATTGCTCGGTATTACTCTAAGGGATTTTTCCTCGATGACCACAGAGGATTAAACTAGTAATACTGACAAGTTCATTATATTTGAGTTAATTTAGTTAAACTAGGTATACTAAACCACGTTTATCAATGTATTATATTTTTTCATGGTTATTGAAGTTTTTCAAACATTGATCTTTTTTGCAAATAACTGTGTAACGTGACGTTTTAGTACATAGACACTTTTGAAGTTTGTTGTTCGTATGAGTGTCCCCAATTGATGTATGTAGGTTTTAACGTGAGTCGCCATTAAAAAAAAAAATGGCCGCTGAAAAATATGCCAAAATCTACAAACACTTTTCAAGTCGCAAACGAGTGCGGCTACATTATTTTCTTTGTATGCAACTCTGCTGTACTAAATTAATACAAACTGATATATGTTAAAAATATTAACCTTTGTAAAACCATATCTTCTTTAGTAATAACATGTGCGGGACACCTCATTCGGTGCAAATAGTTCAAACAGCGCCAGTGCCGTTTACCGTTTTTATTGACGTGTTTCAAATAGTACATGTATCTGTTCAGTATAATCTGTATGTTCCCCTGGTTTGATACTGTGTACTGCAATACACTTGAAGCTGTAACAGAAACAATATTAGCTATAATCTATTGAATATTCTGTGGTATGGTATAATTTTAAATGAATCCTGAATTATGAACTGTGGCAATGTTAGCTCGGTGGTAGAGATCAGCCCCCCTAGACAAGACGATTGTCGAAAATCGTCATCGTTAGTAAACGATCAACTTTTGTATGGGATTGACATTTCAAATCGCAATATCACGTGATTTTTAACAATCTATTATGTCAGTCCCATACAAAGTTTGATCGTTTACAAACGATGACGATTGTCGATAACCATCTTGTCTACTGGCCCAGGGGGGCTAAAAAGGAAGCTAAAGCAATATTGCTACGCAATTAATTTTTACGAATTCTCGGCAGATCCTAAGTGATTCCAATATTTTTTTGTAAAAACGTTACTTTTGTATAAGATCTGCTTTAAATTCGAAAAAATGAATTGCGTTAGCAATATTGCTTAGCTTCCTTTTTAGGGGGCCAAAACATCGTCGGGAAACCATAAGAATGAGGCAGTCAATCTGTACAGTAACCGGAATGAGTCGTGAGCACAAATGGACACCTGCGCAGTAGTAAATTTTTCCGCCGAGCTGCACACGTTTGGTTCGTCAGTCCAAAGAGTATAGTAACAATCCATCGTCAGACGATGCTCACTCATCGTCTATTGGATTCTCGCGTGTCATTTGGCCGAAAGTGTAGATATGCGTAAGCTTAACCCCACTACTGCCTATCTGTGCTCACCACTCGTGCCTTATACTGTACACGTTTATTGCGACTTGCAACTCTATTCAAATACAATAAAGTGGATTATACCTATGTGGTAAAAATGCTTGATTATTAGTCTATTCACACATATCGCCCGTACCCGTGGTGACGCGACAAAATGTAGTCCAGCTATGGTTACGTGTGAATAGTGTCGCTGCGGCTTTTTGCGGTGGAGTTGTGGTAGCTACAAAATGTTATATTCTTTGTAGCGCTAGTTCCAGGAGTCGCTGGTGGTTGCGTTGTGGTCGGTATCACATAGGGGGATAGTGACGGCAAAATGTGGTCCGTGTGGATACAACTATTAATGCTCATACAAATTAACGCCGCCCACGTGATGTGGTACATGTGAAAGAGCCACCTATTCCACTATAATGCATCAATCTATACACAGTTAAGTGAATACTTAACTGCTGTATGTAGTTTATTTGTATTAGATCATAACTATCCCAATGGAGTATAGCATAGATTTCTACAGTCCGAAACGCGTGAATGATACCCCTGGTGTTGCAAGCGTCCATCGGCTACGGTAACCGTTTACATCAGGCGGGCCGTATGCTTGTTTGGTACCTTAGTAAGTTGTATAAAAAAATACATAACTTACTCTGGCTTGGTTTGGGAGTGTTTATAACTTTCACAAAGTTAACTACCGATGGTTGTTCTGGCGGATAATGTGGTTCTGTTGGTACGGATGTTTGATATTCATTCTTTATCATCAAATTATCACTCGCAATTGTTACCTCTGGAAATATTCTAAAACTGCTAGAGTCTTTGACACATTGAACATCATTGCTGAAAAATTAAATTAATGTTAAAGTGTAAGTCTAATTAAATTTGAGATTGATGGCATCTAGAATCTAGATTCAAAATCCCGTCCCAGGATAATCGTGTCCCAGGATATTTATTTAGATTCAAAATCATTTATTCAAATAGACCTTTGCAGGCACTTATGAAAAGTCTGACTCTAATACTCTAATACCGGTTCGTAAGGTTGCATTTGCTGAGAAGAGCCGGCAATAAACTCAGCAATTACTCTTTTCAAAACAAGCTTAGATTCATTACATAATATTCACATTCTAATCGCACTGAAAACAATTGCGTGCCCGGCGCGGCGGCAAAATTACAAAGTAGACTGAATAAATATTTAATAAGTAAATAAATAGTAAACTTAAGCAGACCAGCCCCCACAAGCAGCACCTGCATTACAATCTCTTTTGTGAATTTAAATATGTATAATGTAAATAAAATTGTATCACATAGTATGTAAAATGTAGATAATATATAAAAAGATCTAAATCTGAAGTCTGACTCTAATACCGGTTCGGAAGGTTGCATTTGCTGAGAAGAGCCTGCAATAAACTCAGCAATTACTCACAAATTCATCAATTGCCCAACAAAAAATATGATTATAATGGATTACATAATATTTAAACAAATAATGAAAAATAAAAAATTGGAATCTACATGTACAAGAATTAAAAGCTTATAAACTCACTTAGCTTCATCCATTACATAGGTTTCAGTCTCATTGTTTATTGGATTTGTAATTTCTAAATACGAACTGTCTTCATCTATCTCTTCCATAATATTGTTGCTATTGGTTTCCGTTGAATGTGAGATGGTTCTTGAATTGTCATCATTGTGTAGATTCTGAAAGGTATGATTAACTTGTGTTTTATTTATAGATATACCTACTTAATTACTGATGAATTCTTATGAGTTTTTTTTTATATATAATGATTTACTTAATGGCTTTATATCTTTTTTATATCTCTACTTGTTTCCACCCCATATTACGACACTGAAAAGAAGCCTATGTTTTTCTCAATGCCATAACATCAAACGAACATTGATTTCTAGCCAAAACCAAATCAGGCAATCACCACAGCCTTCGGCCAAACCAAAGGTAAATATATCAATTAGAAATTCATAAAAGTGTTTTTTTTTTAAGTTTATGTTGAAGGTACATTACGTAATGAAATAATGAAAATTACCTTGCAACCTGTCAAAAATAAGAATAATTTCTAGTAAATTCATAACTGTTCAGTTTCAGTTGTTTTTTTTGCTAAAGCCAAAGCTTCAGTCGGATACTACAAGCCATTAGCTACCTGCATACCTAGTTACACTGTTGAACCATAAAGAAGTTATTGAATCAGTCTTGTGAAACACGAAACCTAACAAATAAATAATTAAACTCATGTTTGAAGTTATAATATTTGCATGATATTATTTGTGATGTTACATACCATGTCCTCAAGTCCTTTAATATGCAACTCTTTCCCAGCATCAACCAGTTCATTCAGATTCTCAATGGATATAAGAACTTCTCCAGTGTAAATGTACTCCAATAATGCGCATAGTGTTTTGTATGATATTTTCTGTATAAAATATAGCTTTAATTAATTTATAACTTGTATATTTCTGCCTAATGGTGGGGACACATTTTTTTTTCTTTTGGTGTGAACCACACCTCCAGGATGCAAAAGTACTTACATTCAGAAGTATGACAGGATGTTGGCACTGAACTGATGAGATCAGTTCGCGCAAGTATGGACTAGCCAGGGCTATAATGACTTGATGGACCTTCACCAAGTGGCCATCAGCGGCTAGCGTCATGTCCACAAATCCACCAATCTACGTAAAACCCAAACAATCAATTTATTCCGGTTTGACTTCAAAAAACTACTAAATGTTGTTGCAATATGCTTTACCTGTTGTAGACTACTCAAACCAGCGCAAATATTCTTTCTGTGTGCTTCCCATTTTAATGAAAATTGTGATTGGGCCATTTCAACTTTTTCCCTTTGATAGAACCATATACTCACAAACACGATATTCTACTGTAGGTATCTATTACCAGAGTATATTAATCTTTGATGTTTTCTAAAAATAAAAATGAATAAAAGCCTGCTTTCTGATGAAAGAAGCAAACAAAATACGTGCAAAATACAACAAATTACAAATAAAAATAAATAAATAGGTTGGTTGGTTAGGTTAAGTTCAGTGTTGCCGTTCATATGCGTGTAAATCCGTATTCTGAATAAAATTTCGCATGAATGATTAGGAAATTTTCAAATAGATTGGGTCACAACCAATTTGTACCTCACTCAAGTTTACGATTTGACAGGTATTTTGAGTTTTGAATGTGTCCAAAAAACGCCCGTATAAAATAAGCTGACTTTTTGGCGGGAACTTGCAGAGTGACGTAGCATTTTCATTTTTATTTTCATAAATTAGTGTATTTTGAGTTTTATTGTGTATTTTTGGTGGTATTTTACCCAATAAAGATCATCCATGTGCACCAGTGAAGTGAAATGAATTATGTGTATCGTGACTTTTCAAGTTGTCTCAAAATGTCCGTGTAGAGTTTTAGTACATACAATGACCACCATTGTAGTAAAACATGACTTTTATGGACGGTGACTGACTGAGGACTATAATCTGAAGTGATTTATTGTGACTGGAAATTATAATATAACTCGACACTGGCAGAAATGAGCCCTATGTGGGCTTGGTTGCCAAAATTAAAAATAAGTAGAAGAAGAAAATAAGGCTCTATAAACACGTACCACAACAACACTACAACCGCAACCACACCACGTGGGCGGGGGTTAATTTGGATGAAAATTAATAGGTAGTTGAATTCACACGAACTACAATTTACCGACCGCGTGTGACCAAAACGCAACCACACACACCGGAAACTAGCGTAACAAACATTTTAACAGTTTGACGCTACCACAACGCATCCGCAAAAAGCCGCTGCGACACTATTCACATATAACCACAGCTGGACCGCATTTTGTCGCGACGCTGTGATGTGATGCGGTACGTGTGAATAGACGCTTATATGAATTACTGCTAGTATTTTTGTCGTTATTTCACGGTTTTAAACGTGAACTATGGCAGGGGATTCCCCAATATTCCCCATGTGGTATTGCCATGAAATAACATTATATTTCTGCTTGACGGATTTAAAAAAAAGGTGTGCTCCATACTTCATCGGGTGCACATGGATTGATTTTATTGGATAAAATACCACCGATAATACGCAATAAAACTCAAAATACACGATTTTTTTGGCCACAACACAAGTGGCGATTGGTGTATTTTCAGCAAGCAGAGTCAAGAATGGGTAAAAACGTCCCCAGACTGAAGCACGATGAGCTATAGTGGTAATTGTAGGTCTCGTTGAGCACATTATTTTATTCTATGGCAGCAAGTCTGAATTCCACGGGAAAAAAAAGATATTCTCATTTGAAGTTACAAAAATGTTCCTTTGGTAATGGTTGTTTTTTGTTATTATTAGCTATGCCCTGCGGCACAGAATACTCAATACCAGCGATACCAACCGCTTTTTCAAGACAAATATAACTGTATGTCAATTTCCAGGTTTTATGCTATCTTTCTGCTAATATTTATCGATATCGGTCCAGTAACATAGCTGTGAAAACAAAACAAACGGACAGATGTACTCTCGCATTTATCATATTAAAGTAAAGAAGAAAGAAAAAGAAAGAAAAATATTTTATTAGTACTAGCTGTGCTTCGTGGATTCGTCTGTGTTCCTGAGAAAATTGTATTGCATGTCAATCTGTTAGCTCTATGCTGCCACGTGTGCTAATTTTAATTAATGTCAACCTAGTCTAGTCTAGTAACTAAGCTAGAAAACGTAACATAAGACATATATAACCCGAAGAAAATCCCTATAGTGTGGCCCTACAATTCCAGAACACGTCCTTAAACATCAGTCAAAGCATCGGGATCCTTGGCGCTGATATTTCTAGCGACATGTGCTGTTCCGTATATAGTCACTTAGAAGACAAGGTTAAACTGGCATCCAAAAGGCTCGGAGTGCTTAATAGAGCGAGGCAGTTCTTCAAATCGGGGCAAAGGCTGCAAGTTTATAATTCGCAAGTCCGGCCTCATATTTGACCAGCTTGGGCCTTTGGACTCGGTTCAGCTACGACCCATTACAATTGTCGACGATCCCGAGCTCACAAGCGGTTTAAAGCCCGTTAGTCTGAGTAGAGATTCTGCCTCCTTATGGGTGTTTTACTGCTTGTACAACGGACAATGTTCTAAAGAATGGTTTGACCTGATGCTCAGGGCTACCTTCTACCATCGCAACTCTCGCCATCGACGGGGAGTCCAACCTCACACATTGGAACCGAAATGGTTTCGTACTGTGCGGTTTCAAAGGAGCTCACTTCCGCGCACGCTCAGGCTGTATAATGTAGCCCCACCGAGGTATACCCAAGGGAGTACAGCATGGGATTCTTCAAAAAGGGTGTGAAGACATTTTTGCAGGTTCAGCAACGCGCGAGTGGTACCCTTGGTGTTACAAGCATCTATATAGGCTACGGTAACCGCTAACCATCAGGCGGGCCGTATGCTTGTTTGCTGCCTTAGTGGTATACGAAAAAACTATCTTTCGCATTAATAAAGTTAAAGTACTATTTGTACCTCGTGATTATACATGTGTTCCCGGGATACAAAGTAGGTAATTTATCTTCGGTTATCATTAACGATATGGAACTATAAAAAAAATGTGACTTTCACTAACAAAATTAAACCATATTCAGTTTTTATAGTCATCTTCAAATTTTCTTTTTTATTGTGTTTTGCTATTTACCAGAATCCAGTCAGTCATTTCCCATGGGGCTGATTACACTTAAAGAACGGCAATTAAACAAAATGTCATATAGGTAGGCAATATGTGATTGTAATTGTTTGCTGTGCCAAATAAAAAAGAAATAATAATATTTAGATCTTTACCTTATCCTAGTAATGTAAGTAAAAAATGCGTATATTTTTATCGATGTTTGTTATTAAATTACGCCGAAATGGCTTATCAGATGTGGGTGAAACTTAGCAGAAAGATATATTACACTCTAGATTAGCATATATAATACTTTTAAACCAGAAAAGTTATACAAATACTTCGGGACGGTAACAAAGTTACACAGTATTTTGTTTGCTTTAACCGTGAATATCTTGTTTTCTCATGAAATCCAGACTTGGTGTCATACAATGAAATGATGCCCTCATTGTGGCCAACAATCTCCACCATAGCTTATAGTGCTACATTCTGGGGACGCGTTTCATATAAATGGACCCATTGTTCTTTATGGAAATAAAAACGAAAACGCAACGTCACTCTGCAAGTTCCCGCCAAAAAGACCCCTCCCGCACCTGCCCTACTTCCCGTCCTCTTCATGTTGCCAGCTCGGGAGCGATTTATCAGATTAAGGAAAATAATGTCGGTTTCCAAAACTCTTCCAAACGTTTTTTTTTTACCACTTAGGTGGCAAACAAGCATACGGCCCGCCTGATGGTAAGCGGTTACCGTAGCCTATGGACGCTTGCAACACCAATTATACATTGTGATACATACACTCACCCCCTCTCACATCTCCACAACACACACACACCAAATTTTGTGCATATGTGTAGAAATCCAATACATCATATGCATACGACGGGTCGCATTAATAAGCTTTTTTTATGCCGGTTTTTATTTTCAATAGTAAGATTTTTTGGTTTCCGTACCCCTCCGCTCTCCGTCCGTCTGTCTGTCAGTGAGCTGTATTGCATGAAGCGAATATTGAGGCAGCTGAAATTTTCACACAATATGTATTTCTATTGCCGATAGGTATAACAATAAATAATAAAATTTAAATAAAAATAAAAAGGCCAAGAAACGTCTTTTTTCATAGAAAAGTTTAGTCCAGTTATTTTTATTGTTCGTATCCCTCCGTGTGCGAGCCTTACTGAACAACAGAAGACGCCATCATTTAATTTAAATACTGGTAAAACCTTTGAATATTTAGTCTAAAATACTCAAAGGGTACAGTAGTACCCAACTGATAAGGCGCGTCGTGTATCTTCGTTCGCACAGAAAAGAAAATATGGCCCCGAAGATTAACGAAAGAATTCTTAAACTTACAATCAGCCTTAGCTCACTACTATAAGGTTCATAATACACTGCAGCCAACTGCAGCTGTTAGTTCCGTCTCACTCGCAAGTCACGCCCCTCCGCACACATGGCGGCAGCTGCCGACCAATAGCATTTCCCGCGCTTTGAAAATGTATCTTCTGCGCAGGTACATCAGTAAGCCATATCAGTTGGGTACTAGTGTAAAACACGTTACGCGATTCGACGTTCAGAGTACCTAACTACTTCTACTACCTAAGTCAAACAACTCTATTTACCTATGAGTCGTTTTTGACGCTTCAGTTCAGTACCATGCGCGAACGAGCATGCATGAGCTTCTGATACTTTATTATATTCTAAGGTGTATCCATTATAAATACTTATCAAAACTCAGCTTCATTTAGTATCATTGTACATTCACTAGCTAGGGCGCTGAGTCAAGATACTAAACCTGTGAGTGCGGCCCGGCTGCGCCGCTAACTGACAAATGGGAATCCCTGGAGTAGCCTATAATCATCGTGGGTTAAATTGTTCAATGTCTATAGCAGTAAATAGACCGAGCGGAGAGGCCCCGTTTCTGCTTGGTCAAAAAAAAAAAAAAAAAAATACGCGTCGAGTTGTAAACCTCCTCCGTTTTTTCGTCCGTTAAAAAAAAATGCTCTAGAACTCACCCTGTGGGATCGCCGCCTAACTGTGCCACTTACAAAATTGAAAAATATTGTAAAAGAAATGACAATGGTTTTATTAAAATCAAGGTTTTTTTATTAAAATAATATACGCAAGTTACTCATATATGTTTGGATATAATTCACGAAGATGTAGATATAGGATCTTTAACCTTAGATTTACTACTACTAGCATTTTTTTTATCTCCACTTTCTTTCTTCATATTGACTAATTTCTTTTCAGCTTCATCAATGGCTTCGAAAATTAGCCCTTCACTGTACTTCCTCAATATCCTCTGATCATGATATGGATGATTGTGTGTGTACTTTCTGAAATTGATAAACAAGTCTGTTATGAATAATTCATAAATTGTAAATCTCGTTGGGTCAAACCCCTCAGCCCCCCCAAACCGCAATTCTGGATCCACCACTGCAACCATAGAGATAGATAGAATATTAGTAGAGTGATGGTACTACAGTATGTGCCGTGCGTGACTAAGGCAAGTACGGTCAACGCAGTCGCGGCACCAACTCTTTTGACTTTAAAAAATGTAATTCACGAACCTGAGGCAGGGGACTAGTAAGTCAATTTTTAAGAGAGGTAGAGCATAGCGTTTATTCGCTCAAAGAGCAGCTCGACTGGGGAAGTACCTCCACCTTACAGAATACCGCAGCCAAATAACTTTATGTTGTGTAAAGTTGTGTTCCTGCGCGTGAGTAAGGTCGCCAGAGCTCATTGGGGAGAGGGGAAAGGTCGGTAACGCGTGAGCGATGCTTCGTGTGTTGCAAGCGTCCATATGGCTACGGTAACCGCTTACCATCAGGTGGGCCGTATGCTTGTTTACCGACTTAGTCGTATAAAAAAAAAAAAAAAAAAAAAAAAAGTCACTAGTGTACAATATATCTATGAATGCGTCTATAGGCAAACTGCGCCTCATGATGTTTATGCTATCAATCAACTCATAGAAATAAATATACCTAGAAGAACGTTGTCATACTACACGAATATATAAACATCCGAATTGAGAACCTCCTCCTTTTTTGAAGTCGGTTAAAAACAGGCCAACTTTTATAGGCTGCTGCGCGTAACAGCTACGTTTTACGCTCACTCTGCGTCATTCTGCTTGTCATAGTGACGTTCATAATGATAGTAGTTGTTGAAATATTCCAATTCAAATATTGAACATTATTTTGCAATTTTATTTATTTTTATTTGATTTAGCCCCTAACAGTTAGGGCCTATTTTTATCGACGCGTGCATAGCGGCGACACTCTATCTGGATATATCCTTAATCAAAGCATGATAGTTTTAAGTTTGGAATAAATAAATAAATAAAAAACAAAACTTGCTAGCGATGACCTCCTCGCGCGAGTTTTTTGTAAACAATGTGAACATCAAATAATTACTTTATAATTACCTTTCCAAGATGTGGTTATCTTTGGTGACAATACATGCAGGGCATTGTTTCTTTGGATGTTGGACACACCTCCATAGCCTACGTGAAAACTTGGCTGAATACTTCAGACCATAAATATATCTATTCAACACTATTTGCAAATTGCCATGGTTTGATAGGGTGTATTGTAAGAGATGATTATCTGCAAAGAAAAAGTTATTTATAATTATTTACCAACATATTTAAGGTAGAAATATGGAATATGGCAACCGGATACCAGTCTGTCTTATGCCGCGTCCATAGTTTGCCGTTTGCCGCTAACTTCAAACTCCTACTAACAAATTAATGGAGCCAAACATAGGTATCGACACCATACGCTTGCGAGTGCGTTGGTGTATTGTATATTTATTGGTGTAGACCTCGAGCTCATGTCAGCAATAACGTTTCTTCTATAAAGAATCATGGCGAGATCCATACATTGATTTGTACAAAAAAATAAAACATTTTAGAGGGTATTGAATATACCTACATGAAATATTTTATAAACCCCGCAAAACATAACAACAACATAATGATTTTGGTCGCGAATAGTCGCGATTCGCCAGCATGCCATAGAAATTCGCATTTTAATCCCGGGGTTCTAAAAATATTTTAAATGGCTCAAGTTGTTCATTAGGCACCATCAATCAATTATAACGTCATTCCAGAGTCTCTAAAAATCTTTATTTTTTTGTACAAATCTCGCCATGATCCTTTGTCTATATAGAATGTATGATCCCCAATAAACTGGTTTCTGCTTGCCATTTCAATATGTTACATCTTGTATAAGCCAGATTGGTAATTTGAAGTAGGACAGGAGGTATGTACACACGGCTACAGATCAAGCTATACATTTCCAGTATAAGCTGATCTCGCATTGTATAGGATTTCCGTACTATGGGAGGTCAGCTTATACTAGAAATGTATAGCTTGATCGGTAGCCGTGTGTACAATAACTTCATAATCAGCTTTTAGATCAAAAATCATCCCTCAGTCATGTGAAAACTCTTAATGAGATGCATTACATCCAGTAGGTAGGTACACACGACTCCACGTCAAGCTCGACACCCTATATACCCATAACTACGCTACATACAACACACAAAATTGTTAGAAAAGGACTATGCATCGTGGCAACGGCCAATTACAGCGCAGTAAACGTTTTGGGCTTTGCGCTTACACACACAGACGCACTTTTTTGGCATTGTTTGACTATTGTTTTTTGTTTTTACTTTGACAAGTTTTCTGTATCAGTCAGTCGCGCTAGAGTAAAGTATTCAGACGGTCGTCGAACCAATAATCGTTAGAATAGGAGTCGAGATTGCGTTCACATATTGTTTCATTATTTTATTATATAAAAACTGAAAGATTTTATGCTAAGATAACTCCACAACAGCGGTAGCTGATAGTGGTGTCGTGGTGTTGAGGGCTGGTGGATATTCCATTAAAGAGATTGAAAGAAGGACGGGGATTACGGTGAGTGTTACTTTTTAATACCTACTATTGTAAATAAACTGCATAATATAGAAATGTGTCCCTCCCTCTCTATAAAATTACGTCTCTTTTAATACAAACTGACCATGATTATCTGATGGTAAGTGACGGTTAGTTAGATAGTGTAGTTGGCTTCAGCCATAGCCTATTCACACTCTTTCCGCGAAGTGAAGTGACCTAATTAATATATTAATTAATCATCTAAGCTCAGACATCTAGGTATTTATTTTTAGTTAACAATTTCTCGAAGCTACTTAAATACCTTTGTTTTGTTCAACAACCTTTAGGAATCTCAAATAATGATAATAACTATGTGATATTATTTTTAAATTAAATGACATTATTTTAGAGGACAACAATTAATTTTTGGTTGCGACGCCATGAGGTGACTTGGGGCGACCTATCGGCTCACCACCGGCAGCTCTACCAGCGCGCCACCACCGCTGAGCAAGATGCTGCTATTATAGCGGCGCATAGCAATCAACCATTTTTATGCACGCAAGTTACTGCCACACAATATCGTAAGTTGACATTTTTTTATAATTAGGTAGGATACAGCCTGCAGCTCCTTAATTTGAATTATGTTTTTATCATTTTTTCAGTTACTATAACGACATTATACGTATTTTATAAGAGCATATAACATATATCTATATATTATAGGCGAAAAATAGTAAGACATGAATTTATAATGAAAAAAAAACGAATATAGAAATCTTAACTACACTGACGAGCAATAATAAAAAGCCACTAAAATAATAAAATATTTAAATTTAAAAATTATCATGTGAATAATATTTGGACAGAAACAGTGGGTTTACGACAAAATAATAATTAAATAAAATTATATAATAATTATTATTGAATGATTAAAAAAATGAATCAATTTCGTAAACCCACTTAAATATTTAATTGTATTTTTGTCCAAGTTTATTTTTTCCCACTTCTACGAATAAAATTACAATTACAATACTTTTTTTTTGCCTCTATTTGGTGTTTTTTAAAAAATACTACATTAAATATATTTGATTGTTGCTTTTCACTTTAAGAAGCTATCTTGCGTGATTTCAGAAATATTTCATGATAAGTTAGTGGCTTTTTTATATTGCTCGTCATGTTTCTCGTGTGATTTTAATGCATTAATCAGTATAATCAACAACAAGTATTTAACAAACAAAATTTCTTGTCAGTTTACCTTAAAATTCTACATAAACCATAATGCACTCTTCATAAAGCCTGTTTATCTATACGTGAAATCTGTTTATCTACATCAATAAATATTTTATTATTGATCTTATTTATTTTTCGGTCCTTGTAATTGTTCAACTATAAAAGCAAAAGCCGACAAAACCTTTGAGGTGCCGAAATTTAATTGCCCGCTGGTTAACAGCAGCGTTGCTTCTGTTCATTGTAATACTGGTAATTGTCTATACTTACATATAATTTACCATTCTATATAAGGAATCATTGTCTTCAGAAAAGCTTGGTCAAAGCTACTAAAAACAAAAGTTTTATTAGTCGTAAGCCAATGAAGGCATTTTAATGTTATTTAGGTGTCACATAATTATGGAAAGTAAATCCCTAATCGACTATTTACTATCACCACTATTCACGGTATCTCTATCGTGGGAGTATTAAAAACATTAAAGTTATTATTAAAGTTAGTATTACCATAGCTTTGTTTTTTAAGGAAATAATGTTTTTACTGTTGTTTCAGGTATCAACCCAAACAATCCGGCGCAGATTAAATGTCGCAGGCTTGAAAACATGGATTCCGGCTAAAAAAATAGTTCGTGCGCGTGTAATAATTCGTGCGCGTAGGTATTTTCCATAATAATTTGTGTATAGTAACTTGTGTTTTGAAACAACTAAGCCATTTATCACCTTGCGCACTTCTGATACAGGTAAGGTTACTTCGAAGGCTATGGTAAACTAATTAGATCTTTTAACATAAAAACCCCTTATAAAAGAGTTAAAATAATTTTAGATTGCATCTCTTTTGCATTGTTTATGATGATTATATTTTAATGCAAATATTTAAATCTATGTGATTATCTATTTTTATTGTTAGTAACTCATAGTTTTATGTTTTGTTAGTCACCATTACTGTTATTATAACTAGGTTATTATAAATGTTAATTGTTTCCATTTTTTTAAGACTGATTCAGTTCACTGTATGTTAATTTCTAAGTCATGATTATGATGATCTATTTACATAAATATATAATATTTGATGTTCCTTTAAGTGTTAATTTATATTGCTCATGTTATTTAAATTGTGTATTTATTATAGTAAATTTTGTAAAACTCTTACTTATTATGTGCACTGTTGATTCAGATTTTTAACTGTTATTGGTTTTTAAGTCAATTGGTAGCTTTGTTTAGATTTTGATAGTTATTTTATATTACTCATTCATTATAGACTTTTAAGACTGATTTTGATTGTTTTCAAGTAAGTTCGGAGACACATTGATGATCCATGCAAAGAATGACTAGAAAGAAAGAAATAATTGTGATTTTAGTATCTAATAAAGTTTTATTTTCCATATAAGAGGTTGTTTATTTATACTTGAAGTTGTTTTAGTATTAAACCTATACTCGGGGATAATTTAGCTTACTATTGGTGAAAGAAAATTTGGTGAAAAATTCTTCCAGAGATTATCCCGTTTAAACAAACCCGGGAACGTGTGCGGGGAACAGCTAGCCTACATTAAATGCATAGATAACGAACATATTTAACTATATTGGTCACAATCGCATAGCCTAAAAAATATGTTTTTTTATTCATCTTTGAAACATAATACTGGTTACTGTATGTCAACCTTAGGAGATAGGTATATGCCACCGCGGACTTTTCTGTTGACATTTTGATGACCTACAATTCTCTTGTATATTATTTTGTTCTATCATCAATAGTTTTCGCAGCGCGAATAGCGTTTTGCGATTTAGGGAATATTATAGGTATTTTTTTACACCTTGGATTATTGAAGTTTTCGTAGGATCCCATTTTTTTAAAATAAAATATGTAGAAGTAGCTTTTACTATTCTTCATAAATCTGGCTATCTTATATAAAATATTTTTTCGAGTCCGACTATTAGTCCAGCCAGTGATTATCGCGTTTAAACAATCAAAAAACTCTTCCGCTTTATATTTACCTATATTAGTATATAGGTATATGGTTTATGGGCGCAACGCGCAGCGCAAATTGAAAAGTAACTCGTGAGCTTGTAACACAAATGACTACGCGACGAGCACAACCTGTTTTTAGAATTCACTATTCATAATACGTATAGGTAGAGGTGTGAATGACGGCGCGGGCGCTTCAATGCGCGTGAGTGGGTCGAAATAACAAAAACATATCGCGCTCTCTCGCACGATTCGCACAGTTCAACTTCTACTAGTCCAAAGTCCAATCAGTCTAGGTTGATACGTCGTTGACTGTACATCACTAGATATTACCAAAATACTTTATTAGAACTCACCCAAAATAGACTTTTTCTCCAACTCCTTTGAATCATGGAGGCTCTTAATTTCAGCAACATGATAATTACTTGGCTTTAAACATGATTCATCAGCAAAACTTACTTCATTTCTGTCATTATGAACCCCTTCATCCATGTCATTTGATTCATCAAACGTTCTAAAAATCAGGATATTAAGACTAAGAAGTATTCTGTGTTTAAATTAGGAGTCAATAGCAAATAGTCAAAGTTTTTACCGTTCCTTATTGGATATTTGAATATTCTTCGACTGTTCCATTTGCATTTGTTGTGAATTGGCCTGGAAAAAATATGCTGTAATAGTATATAATTATGCACATATCTGGGAAACATAGTCATAAGAGCAAGCAAGCAATAGGTATAGCTTTTTTTAGAAGAGGTTCGGGCCAAATGGAAAACATTTGTTCACACTCAAACAAATTTCCACATTCATAAAGCAAAGGAGAGATCAGTAGGCCTAGACAAAGGGCTATCATTAAAATCTCTATAGAACAGTAACTAAATGACAGAATATTAAACCTTGTGTCTTATATGCCATAGTGGCATTTAACACACTTTGGCCAACAGTTCTCCGTAAATGCTACAATAGATTAAGTAACAAGTGTCTACACATTTCATTATTACTAATAATGCCAGCAACAGATTTTTTGATCTGGCTCAATCTACCTTGGCTAAGCTACATTTTAAAACATGATCATGAATATCTTTTACCATTTCCTTCAGTCCATGTATATGAAGAGCCTGAGAGGCCTCCAGGAGTCGACTCAAGTTTTCCTTGGCCACAACTGCCTCTCCTGTATACACATACTCCAGTATTGAACAAAGTGTTGAGTAAGACACATTCTAAAATATGAATAAACACAATTTAAAAATCTGGTTTGTTATCACAAATTCTGGATGCACTACAATAACAACTATGTTACCTGTGATAGGGATCTATCATCAAAGTCAAATGTTTTTTTTTTTTTTTTATACCACTTAGGTGGCAAACAAGCATATGGCCCGCCTGATGGTAAGTGGTTACCGTAGCCTATGGACGCTTGCAACACCAGGGGTATCACGCGCGCGTTGCCGACCCTGCAGAAATCTCTTCACACCCCTTTTGAAGAACCCCATGCTGTACTCCATTTTTAACAATATTACAATTAAATAAGGTTGAACTCAGGGATGAAGCTGAATAGCCACCTTCATAACTTACATTGAGGAAAATTACAGGATGAGGGCACTGTGCTGTAGCTATGAGATCCTTGATGTAGGGGCTCGCCAGTGACATCACCATTTTGTGGACTTGCACATGGTGTCCGTCTGCTGCCAGTGTCATATCCACAAACTCACCATTCTGATCCAAAATGAATAACAATATAAGTTTCAGATTCTTTATTTTGCTAGAACATGGTAATCAATTTACAGATATTATACTTAGTAGTTATAACATTTAAACAAGATTCTGCCACAGGGGGCATGCCAAAGTACATAACAATAAAATATTCATTATATTTAGCTAATATTAAAATCAATATATCCAATCAAAGAAATAATTCAAATAGTACCTAACAATAATGATCAATCAGATGGAGAATAATTAATATAATAGTAAAATCCCTCTAGCCCCTAGGCAATCTATCCAGAACCAGTCTGTTACAATTTCTGGTATTATACTTTAATATGAAAAGATCTTCCACAAAAAAAAAGCCTTGCTTAGTTTCTTGCCGGAGTCTTCTCAGTTTAAGTGTATTCCGAACCGGTGGTAAATTCAACTGTATGTACCAATTTAACGTTCATAAGTGCCTTACCAGGGCCTAAACTGGATAACTGACTTTTTAATTTTGATTCTAATAAAATATTCCGAAGCTATCACAAACAAATCTTTGTTTTGTTTGAAAAACAATTAACCTTACCATCTATGTGTATCCTAGACTCTAGGATGTACATAGATGGTAAGGTTAAAAGAAATAAGGTTATGAGCCAATCTATTTTTAAATGTTTCTTGGGCTCTTATTGCAGTTTTTAAGAGACACCACGCCACTTGTATACGCAAAGCCACTTGATTATATCCTAAGTTCGGATTTCGTATCATCTAAGAGTTAAATAATTTGTACGTTTTGAAAAATGTTAACAAAAGGTCTTACCTGTTGCAACGCACTTAGACCTTGGCATATTGTTTTACGATAGTGCTCCCAAGATAATGAGTAATTGATTTGCGACATTTCTCCTAATATTCGTCTGAAAAATGCAATAACTTGGCAATAACTCTTTGCAGAAGTATAACAAACAACTCTTATTGTTGATTGTTGTCAGCGTTGCCACAGTGACTTCACAATAGGATACGCACAGCACCTAAAAATAGTATGAAACTTAACTTTTGAGTACGCAGTGACTAAAAAATTATTCAAGTTATTGCTCAGATAAAGTAAGTTTATTAATTACATTTTGTAAGTAACGTTTGCGCACCGAAACCGAAGGAACCACGAAAGAACAAAACCAAACCAGTGAAACCACAAACAGGAACACAGAATGAAATGATAGAACGAACCTTGGAATTGGAACATGGCATAAAAATAAATTATAGTTTAAAAAAAAAAACGGTTTAAAAAACCCTGCACAAAAAATTGTTAAATAATAATAAAATTGAACCTAAGCATATTCTCTGTCTATCCTGTAAGGGCACTAAGGGCGCTCCACGATTTCCATTCTAATATTAAACTTAATTGCAAAATTTCAGTTTAATCTGACGTTTGGAAGTCAATGAAAATTAGGTTTGAAGATTCCATTACATAGATACATACATATAGGTAAAGCTAATAAAAGCGTGTTTTAAAAAGAAACACACCGGGGTCGCTAGTGCTCATTTTATGCTGAAACTTGCTTGACAGAAATTAAAACTATTGAACTTTATTATTTTTTAGCTTGTATAGTATATTTTTTGGCTTGACAGTAAAATAGTACGCAAATTGGCGGGAGAGTACCTGAGAACGCTACCTAACGAAATAGTACGGAATGCGTACTAGTGCGTACCCTAATGGCAACGCTGATTGTTGTTGTTTGTTTGCCAGTGCCTGCACGGCTGCGTTCAGTGCCTGCAACTGTGGCTTTCAAGTTGTTTTTAACTGTTTTTTACCCACACTCCTATAACGTCATTCCAACTTCTCTAAAAATCTTTATGACTTTTTGGCGGGAACTTGCAGAGTGACGTAGCATTTTCATTTTTATTTTCATAAATTTGTGTATTTTGAGTTTTATTGTGTATTTTTGGTGGTATTTTACCCAATAAAGATCATCCATGTGCACCAGTGAAGTGAAATGAAATGAATTATGTGTATCGTGACTTTTCAAGTTGTCTCAAAATGTCCGTGTAGAGTTTTACTACAATGACCACCATTGTAGTAAAACATGACTTTTATGGACGGTGACTGACTGAGGACTTATAATGTGAAGTGATTTATTGTGACTGGAAACTATAATATAACTCGACACTGGCAGAAATGAGCCCTAATTTGGGCTTGGTTGCCAAAATTAAAAATAAGAAGAAGAAGAAAATCTTTATTTTTTTTGTACAAATCTCGCCATGATCCTTTTGACACGTAATTTGACGTTAATAAACGTCAGAGCGACTTTTTGGCGGGAACTTGCAGAGTGACGTAGCATTTTCATTTTTATTTTCATAAATTTGTGTATTTTGAGTTTTATTGTGTATTTTTGGTGGTATTTTACCCAATAAAGATCATCCATGTGCACCAGTGAAGTGAAATGAAATGAATTATGTGTATCGTGACTTTTCAAGTTGTCTCAAAATGTCCGTGTAGAGTTTTAGTACAATGACCACCATTGTAGTAAAACATGACTTTTATGGACGGTGACTGACTGAGGACTATAATGTGAAGTGATTTATTGTGACTGGAAACTATAATATAACTCGACACTGGCAGAAATGAGCCCTAATTTGGGCTTGGTTGCCAAAATTAAAAATAAGAAGAAGAAACGTCAGAGCGTTTTACCAGTTCATGTTCACTCACACGTGTACAACAACCGCAACGACGTGGGCGGGCGCTAATTAGTATGAAAATTAATAGTTGAATTCACACGGACCACACTTTGCCGTCACTATCGACCGTGTGTGATACCGACCACACGCAGCTACGTCGCAACATCCCGCGACACTGGGAGCTAGCAGTACAACCCCTTTTTTAGCTACCACATAGGTTACTGCAAAAAGCCGCACCGCAGCGACGTTATTCACAGCTCGACTACATTTTGTCGCGACGACGCTCCGTATCCCGTGTGTAAAAAATTGACGTTAGTAAACGCTTACTAACGTTTTTGCGTTAACTATAAATTACTAAATTAGTAGGTACCTATGGGAGAAATTAGTACCATGAGTATTCCGCTAGAGGCGCTGTGCCAATAACTATAGAGATGTCGTAAAAATGCAAACGCGTTAGTAAGCATTTACTAACGTCAATTCTTTACACTAGGGGTACTGTGTTGTGATTGCGGTACGTGTGAATTGACGCTTACTTTCGGGAGTTGTGTAAAAATCAAGTAAAAATGGCGAGCGATCGTCTAACGGAAATGCGGCTCGAAGGACAAAAACTTTATAGTATGTAGTGCACAAAATTGTATTAGTTGATATGCAAAATTATAACTTATTGTAGGTACAGGTCGGTTAACTAAAGCTGGCACGTTTCAACACATTTACACCGTCTCTCTCGCGCAAAGTCAAGCTTATGAGTATGAAGGAGACAGTTATTGTTTTGCTTTTGCTACTGCTCATAAATATAGAGTGGTCTATTTTTGCATTCGTCCATTAGACTTGACTGATTGCAAATTTATGAGTACTGTGAACGTGCCAGCTTTCGTTAACCGACCTGTACCAAAGTACCTACCTACTTTGTATTAGAGATGATGAGATAGAGGTAAATCTAACTCTAGTACCTAACTGATATGGCGCGTCGTGAATCTTCGTTCGCGCAGCAAAAAAAGTATGGCCCGAAGACTAACGAAAGAAATAAGAATGCTTAAAACTTACAATCAACCTTAGATTAGATCACTACTAATTCATAATACACTGCAGCTGTTAGTTCCGTCACACTCGCAAGTCACGCCCCTCCGCATACAAGGCGGCAGCTGCCAACCAATAGCATTTCCTGCGCTTTGAAAATGTGTCTTCTGCGCAGGTACCTACATCGGTAAGCCATATTAGTTGGGTACTACTGTACGAATATTCGGGTACTGTTCGGCCACTTTTATTAATATTCGACCGAATACCAAATCATAAAACATACTGGACAAGTTAGAGTTGAACTCGCGTGGAGAGAGTTCCGTACAAACTTAACATTGTAGTTGAAAAACATGTTCTCCCATACATTCCAACTATAAATATAAGTTTGATTGTTATACTCACAATATTGACAGATTTAGAATCCGAACCAAACTTAATGGCGGCTGTGAAGTGCGCTGCGAGCCGGCTTTGCGCAGGTTCAGTACACTCGAATGTACCTAACCTACCGCATACCTTCGTTTTGGCTACTGCGCAGCGCCTAATATCACAGCTGCCAATAAGTTTGACTCAGTCTGTACCTGTACCTTGTTGTTTGAAGACCATAGGTTTTCCTGTTATCTATAATACAGTATACTTGCTGTCCCCTGGGTTAAAAGTCCTATGTCCTCCTTCCATACATACATTCTTTTTTATTATAATTTTTGTTTTTATTATAAATTTGTGGTATAAATTAATAGAATAATATATTATTATTCTTTTTTAAATTTTCAAAATAAATGTGCCAAACATGATGATCCGGAAACAGACTTACTTTCGCATTTAAAATATTAGTAGGATAGTTAGGATAGAAATGTTTTCGGTGTTTTATTGGAATGGTAAATATTCATCTAGTTTATTTAATAACTTGAAAAACAACCCCACTTTGCATTTAGCGGAGGTACTTTTTTCCATTTTATAGTATCTCTTTGTCGGCGTGGTTAATGTTTATCCATGCCATATTACAGCTTACTAGTTCTAAGAGTCTCTGAGCTAAGACACGGACAAACAGACGAACGAACAGACATGGCGAAACTATAAAGGTTTCTTGTTGAGTATGGAACCCTAAAAATGGAGTGGCGCTGCACGGCTTAACTAAGAATCGTGAAAGCACAGATTACAGAATAAGGCAGATGGAGTGCGCGGAACACGAATAATAAAGTTTTTTGTTACATAAAGTTTGTTAAACAAAGCAAATACACATTCAAAAGCGAATACCAAGTACGTGTTTTTCAATTTTTATTTGCTTTTTTGGCCTCACTCCCGTGTTCCGCGCGCTCCATCTCCCTTATTCTGTAATCTGTGCGTGAAAGGATTAAAAAATAATTGTTGAAAGAAAATATCAGGCTTATAATTATAGTAATTTTAAAACATTCTTAAGTCAATTAACGATAACATACTTTGTAGAATATTATCCCTATTTAGTATCAATAAAAGCAATTTCCCTCGTTTTCTCTCTTAGTTTTCTAAAACTGACAAGTTTCTTTTCAGCTTCATCAAGGGCTGAAAAAATAGCTCCTTCGCTGTACTTCTTCAATATCTTTTTATCATGAAACGGATGATTATGTGTGAACTTTCTGAAATTCAAAAAATTGCCATTATTATACTTACAGGTCCTTTAGCACCACATTTGTATGATGCAAATGAGAATAATTATATCAATACCTTTCCAAGATTTGGTTATCTTGAGTTATAGCATACGCGGGACATCTTAGTTTCCTTGGGTATTGAACACAACGCCATAATCTACGCAATGTCTTGCCTGAATATCTCAGATTATACATATATCTATTCAAAACTATTTGCAGATTTCCTTGACTTGATAGAGTGTATTGTAAGGCATGAGTTTCTGTAAATAAATCAACATTATGTATGTATTTTTGTTGGAGTTCCTTAATAAATAAATAATTAGAGTAGCTAAAATTCAAAACAACCAAAGACACTTTATGGCCACTTTAGAGCCTCAAAGTCAAAGGCATTTATTCAATTTAGGTCCCAGTAATTTAGTCCCAAATTTCCTCATTTCCGACGCTGATTCCGATTAACATTTATATTTTTTGTCATATCTATCTGTGAAACCTAAATATACATCGCGTGACGTCTTTGTATAAGTATACAAAGACGTGAAACGGTCGCGCTCACCCTATACTAGAGGTGTGTAACTCATCAAAAATACGCGAGCTGCATAACAGCTCACGGCTCAAGTGTTTGAGCCGGTTCAATGACTCAGCTCGCAGATCAGCTCAATTTGTACCTATAGTCCACGTTAAGCGCGCCCGCTCACTGCGTATCGCGCGTCTTATCGAGCCGACTGAGCTGTCGCGATTCGTTCGGCTCCGCCGAGCGACTCTTTTCATACTTTAGATTTTGTTTTTTTTTTATATTATCTAGTTTTGTCTCATATTTATTTATTGAATTAAATTATTATTGAAATGGTTTAGAACGAAATAATAATTCGTAGATTAGAATCACAAGAATAATCTATGGAGGGAGGGAGTCGCAGATACAATAGGAGTTGGATTGAGCTGTGAGCTAGTCATTTTGTTGTTGAGCTGTAGCTCAACGGCTCAAACCTGTGTGATCTGATTAATTGAGCTGGTTCAGAGCTGAGTTACACACCTCTACCCTATACATATCACTATGGCGGCATGTATACTGACGTCCCGAGTCGATTGCTCTAAACAAAATAAAAACACTTATATTACCCTTATCTCTGTTCTTATTTGTTAAATAGTTTCAAATTCATGCTTGTATCTTAAAATATCTAGAAATTGTACATTCTCAATATTTTGATCTCACCTAAAACAGATTTTTTGTCTACATCAGACGGGGTGAGCTTGACAATGCTCTTATTTTCTTCAGCTTCATCATACTGTTGGTCTATTTGATTATCATCATTGTCATCTATATTACTAACTTCACCTTCATTGTCATCAATGCCATCTTCATATAATCTGAAAATTTTGGGCTAAATAAATGCACACATAATGTAGGCTTTGCCTTATGAGTAGTCTTGTTAAAAGGTCTTTATATTTTATGTTTGGTTTTAGACACTAAGCAAACAAGCATTGTTCCATGCATTTTGTTTCAATCGCACCAGGCATCCTCCTAACTAATATTATAAATGCAGTGTTTTTTTTTTGTCAAAATGCTGAGAAACAGGCAGACGGTCCACCTGATGGTAAGTGGTCACCGCCGCCTATGGACATTTGCAATACAAGGGGGATTGCCGATGTGTTTGCCAACCTTGAAGAGCTCTTTTTACGCCACTTTTGAAGAACCCCATATCGTAGCGCTGTGGGAAAACCGTAATGGGGAGCTGATTCCACATCCTAATGGTCCGCAGTAGGAATGTCCGACTGAGCCGTTGTGTGGACGATCGAGGATATGAGGATGAACTCCACATTGCCGGCGAGCGGTGCGGTGGTAAATAACCATCTCTCACTACTTAATAAACCATCATGAAATTTGGCATGCCGATGGCTTGTTTATCCTGGGTACGTGGATTAAACCTCCAGGGGACATAAAGTTTCTAATAAAATTACCAGAAAGAGTATAATGATCCCACCAATCTACAAATTTATAGAGTCAGAACTAGGGCATGTAATATCGGAATGTTTTTCAATTCCGATATTGATTTCCGATATTGGATCTCAATATCGGAATTCCGATATTCATATCGGAATTAGACATTTTTATTAAAAATTGCACATATTCCTTATAAATAGCACATATTCCTTATAAACTTTACATAATTATCTATCTATACTAACATTATAAAGGGGAAGAGTTTTTTGTTTGGTTAAACTGGCTAATCTGCTAAAAATCAGATTTGTTTTTATTCCCATTTATAGGAAGCTACATTCTCCCCGAGTATTATAGGCTACTTTTGATCCCAAGAACGCGGGTGAAACCTCGGGGACAACTAGTTCGTAATAAAGTTGGATTGAAAACATCTTCTGCTCAGTCTGTTAAAGTGGTCGTGGTTGCAATAGATAGTGTACATGGTGGATCTTCAATGTTCTCCTTGACTAGGGTTACAGCTTTCGTAGCGTTGCGAGTACACTCTCCCACCCTGGACAATAAGACTCTTCATCGAGTGTTCGTTTCTGCAGATGTAACCAAATAACTTCAGAATTCGAAGCTGCATAGTCGATGAAAGACTATCTGTTATTCTAAGCTCCTGTAGGATCGAGTTATTGGTGTGAAAGGCCGTCAACGGAATTTTCAAGAAGCGTCCTCAGCACCACATCTCCAGTGCGTCAATTTTCCGGCGATCTTGTAGGCTTAAGGACCAAGTTTCAGCTCCTTAGAGAAAGATCGGAAAGACCAGGCATCTCATAAGTCGAATCTTTGTTTTCCTGGTTATCCTACTGTCTTTCCAAATCTTCCTACTGCTGATCTTGTCATTGCGCATGGTCTTCTGATCTCATCTTCACAGTCTCCTATGTTGGAAGTGGTAGAGCCGAGGTAGATGTATCTTCTTCGCAGTACGTCCATTCTATTAAGTTAGGCCCGGTCTATTATTAAAATTTTCATCTTGTGTGTTGATTGCAAGTCCGAATTGGAGATTAGTGGTTTCATAATGAGCCAAGAGGTCCTCCATGCTATTATTGGAAAATCTCCTAGTCTATTAGTGGAAAAAAAATCGAATCCGACTGGTAGTTCCATAGATAAATGCATTAAAACAAACAGAAAAAAATCTTCAGTTTCATTATATTAAAACTAGCTGTCCCCCGCGGTTTCACCGTTTAAACAAACAAAAAACCCTTTATTATATTAGGATCATCATATCAGCCCATGGATGTCCACTGCTGAACATAGGCTTCCCCCATTGTTTTCCACTTCGAATGGTTCTGGGCCGCTTGCATCCAGCGGCGCCCAGCGACTCTGACCAGGTCGTCGGTCCACCTGGTGGGAGGTCGTCCCGCTCGGCGCTTTCCAGTACGCGGTCGCCACTCGAGAACCTTCCTTCCCCATCGGTTATCGGCTCTTCGAGCGATGTGGCGTGCCCATTGCCACTTCAGCTTACTAAGTCTACGAGCTATGTCCGTCGTTTTTGTTCTCCTACGAATGTCCTCATTTCGGACCCCGTCACGTAGAGAAATTCCGAGCATATCTCGTTCCATAGCTCGCTGAGTGACTCTTAGCTTATTTATGCGGCCAGCAGTGAAAGACCACGTCTCTGTCCCGTATGTCATCACTGGTAACACGCACTGATTGAAGACCCTTTTCTTCAGACTCTGAGTTAGTTTGGACGTGAAGATATGGCGCAGCTTCCCGAACGCTGCCCAGCCAAGTTGGATTCTTCGATTGACCTCTTTGTCGAAGTTGGACCTACTTAATCGGATTTTTTTTCCTAGGTAAACATACTCGTCTACAACTTCGAGAACAGTGCTCCCAACAATCACCGGCATTGTCGGAATATCAGTGGCGTGCATTCCATATAGGCAAATAAGCAATGCCTACCTCATAAGATTCAATACAATAATATTTTGATTAAACTACATAATCACTTTGAATAAAAATTCTAACCTAACATTCAATACGAAATTTCAAACTTTGCCGCGCAGGCACTCGCAAGTTCGCCTCTCAAATTCACGCACACTAAAACGATTTCGGCATATTCATACACACACACACACACACTTCTTTAAGATAATACGACGAAAGCATAAATCACGCTTTTGCTATGCGTAGCATACTGACATTTGACATTCGCGATTTATGGACCAAAAGTAACCTTACCTACTCTGTTGTAAGTAAGGTAACCCATCCAAATTAAAAGAACTACAGTTTACCAACATTAGAGCAACTCAAATATAACTCCGCAATTAATTTGTGTTGGTTTGTTTATGGTTTGGCTCGCATTGTATCGTCATTGTATGCAGTGTTGTTGTTATTCACCGATTGTGATTTTGCGAAGTGTATCTGTGTGAAATGAAGAAATTTTGTGGTGAAGATGCAAAATGTATTGATTAATTAGTCCTTTAGTCAGTTTTCGTTTGTTGAAAATAGTAGGTAACTTGCTGTAGACTAACTCCAAAACATTCATGGATTCAAAACAAAGGTCTTAGACATTTTTACTTAGGTATTGTGATTTTGCGAAGTGTATCTGTATGAAATGAAATGAAGAAATTTTGTGGTGAAGATGCAAAATGTATTGATAAATTAGTCCTTTCCTATAGTCAGTTTTCGTTTGTTGAAAATAGTAGGTAACTTGCTGTAGACCAACTCCAAAACATTCATGGATTCAAAACAAAGGTAAAAATCTTAGACATTATGTATTTTGTTTGCTAATGAATCATACCAAATGTGTGTGGAATGATACGCTGACCTAAACAATTTTACTAATCTGGTCAAAAAACATGATCTATCTAAGAGCCATATTTAGGCGTGTATGGCCAAGATTTCTTCTGCCTACCTAGTCCGAAAACCAATGCACGCCACTGCGGAATATGAACATTAGACATAATTTTTGTCTTGTCCATATTCATTTTTAGGCCTACCTGTTGGGAAACTCTGTTCAGGACATTGAGCATGATGTTCAAAGCTTCCAGCGATTCCGTCATTATAACTATATCGTCGGAAAATCGAAGGTGAGGGATATGTTCGCCATTGATGTCGATACCTTCCAGTCCAAGAGCTTGAATACATCCTCCATTACAGTGGTGAAGAGTTTCGGGGAAATTACGTCATCCTGTCTTACACCCTTCTGCAACTGGATTAGTACCGTACTCTCGTCCTGGACTCGGATTGACATGGTGGCTTTGCTGTACAAACACTTCAACACTTCGATATAGCGATAGTCAATTTGGCATCGCTGTAGACTCTGTAACACCGCCCATGTCTCGACTGAATCAAAGGCTTTCTCTTTGGATTTGTGTTGATAACAAGCATTGGATTAATTTGACGGAACTAAATTTCTTACATCCTTTTGTTTTGTTTGTTAGAAAGAGATATAGTGAGACTAAATTATTTTAGTTGTAAACAGCAGAATCAGCACCATTTTATGTTCCTTTTTAAACGCTCGTTTTTCTTGCTAATATTTTCCTAAAAACAAAGCGTCAAGCATTTTTATGGATAATGAACATCGTATTTTGTTGAAAAAATATGCTCGCTTGCAACACTGGTAGGCAACATTGATGTACGATACGTTAATTTTATATCTCTAGGTGACCATACGTTGTGGCGCGCTTAAAAGCTTTATTTAAAAACTCAAATAGAAAAAATATCCGATTCCGATATTACGATATTGGATCACTCAATTCCGATATTGTAATATCGGAAAAAACGGTCCGAGATTCCGATATTACGAGATTCCGAGATTCATGCCCTAGTCAGAACCTTGAAGTAAAAATGGTGATCAACTTACGTTTTTACTGATTCTTGATTTATTTTAATTTTTATCTCTGGCAGCTCCATTTGCGAATTTACTTCATTACTTACTTGTGGTGATTCCATCTGTAAAGGAAACCAATAATTAAATCAAATAATAAGTGTATGGTTTCATTTGCAATCCAGAATAAATTAATGAGTAACCTGTTACTTTAGGTGTTTCTTTACATAAAATCAGATCAGTCTCTTGTCTTCTTTTACATTACTGTGTAAAAGAAGGACAAACCAAAAAATCCATCATATTAAGATTTAAGAGTAAAGTAATGATGTTTTCAAGGATGTATAAAAAAATCAGGACGGAGCATCACCTTATACAAAATGAAGCACCCCAAGTATACAGGGCTGTCTTGTACACATGCCACACATGTACACCATAGTATGCCAACTGCTTGTCATTCGGCATTGAGACATCAACAGTGACAAAAAGGCATAGTGCCTGCTTGGGCCGTTATTGATTTTACCCACATATATACACATTATAGGAAATAATGGTTTGATTCTGTTGTTTACAATTAAACTTAATCCCCCTTATTACAAAACATGGTTTAAAGTAAAGCCAGGTTTTACTGTCATTTGGTCACTTTCTAACGTCATATAATAAAAAGGGAGGAGGCTATTTTAAAACCTGGTTTTCCTTTAAACCATGTTTTGTAATAAGGTGCATTTAGTCTCAATATGTCTCTTTCTAACATACGATTTACAACAGGATCAGCACCATCGGCTTCACTTTCTTATAAGTTGGGTGTATCTTACCATTTTTGCCAATCCCTGTATATGAAGAGCCTTACTAGCTTCAAGAAGTAGACCCAGATCTTCCTTGGCCACAATGGCCTCTCCGGTATACACATACTCCAATATTGAACAAAGTGTTGAGTAAGAAACATTCTGAAATATAAATAAACATTAATGTATTAAGTTATCTAGCACTAAAGGCCACAATTACAATGATTCATTCTCTTCAGTTACTCAAGTTACAGATCCTGTGATTTGTATGTTAACTTACATTGAGGAAAATGACAGGATGTGGGCACTTTGCTGTAGCTATGAGATCCTTGATGTAGGGGCTCGCTAGAGACATCACCATTTTGTGGACTTGAACATGGTGTCCATCTGCTGCCAGCGTCATATCCACAAACTCACCATTCTGATTGAAATTGAAACTAAACAATTTAAAATAACAGTTCCACCTGCCATCGTAAGATACTTCACTTCTTATTTGTATGATACGCTCAATGAATAATCTGTCACAAATTACTGGTGAAATTTTTAATATTAAATATGAAATAATTGATGAAATACCTTAGGCATATCATGGCAAAAATAGAAGGTCCAAAAAGGTATTCAAAGCATGTAAACAAAAAGATCGTGTTTACCTGTTGCAACGCACTAAGTCCTTGGCATATTTTTTTCTGATGTTCATCCCAAGATAATGAGTATTTTATTTGTGACATTATTGTAATCTGCCTGCCTCTGAATTGTGCATACAATGTGCATAGAACAATACAGATTACAGATTTATTGACACAAAATGTAATCACTCGCTATCAATCAAACACAAACTACCAAGCACACAAAGAGAATATAACGCTTGCAAGCACAGACCACTATAGGGGATACTACGTATCTACCAAGATAACAGTTTGTTTGTGAAGAGAACTCTCACTCAGTTATTATATAGTATTATCTATGAAGAGAACTAAAGTTATGCTATCAAACTCGCTCGCCTCGCTCGCTATGAAAACGCCACGCCTGGCAATGTTCTAATCAAAATAACCCACTGTATCGAATGACAGTGCAAAGTTCTTACTCGACGTTCTCGCCCCTCTCTTCCTTCCTTCGCCCCCGCCATGACCTATGCCGGCCATTTTATTTTCATTCCATTCCACAGAGTACTTTTTAGAACTACCTAGCAATTCCATTCGTCAATATGCACCTACCTGTCATCAAACACGTGTTTGTTTTGATGAGAACTTTAGTTCTTATGTCGATTTATTTCCACCTCTTTTAATCCATAAATTCAGTGTTTTCCGTATTTGTATGACGAGATGTGTTGTATTGATAAATTTCCGCCACTTTAACAACATCTCAATACAGTGATTTCGGCATTTTTAAGTTTCGAAAATGTTGTATGCCCAAGTGCAACAGTTACGCCAAGACGTTAAACTACATCAGTTTTCTATAAGTGAGGAAAATAAGAGACAGTGGATAAAGTGTATTAATTGTGAGACAATAACTTAACAGCGATCCACGCAAATTATATGTTTGTCACCTGAAGAGTGGCGCATATCAAAGCTTGGAGATTTCTTCAGGGAACCCGACAAATATCTTTTTTGAAGCAGGTAAACAACTATCGATCTACAAGTTGACTGTAATAATATAATATCTTATTATTATATGTATTATTCCTAGTCAACTCATAACATTTAAAGCTATAACCCAAACTTTGTGGTTGTGAAGGCATATTAAGTCTGACCCAAAATAAATGCTTGGCAAATGCAGTTATATTGAGATATATATAACACATTAATAACCATGGCTCCACCAGATAGTTCTCTTATCCGGTTAGTTCACCCTTATTCCTTATTTATTTTAACATAGGTTGATGGGCCAGTTGGTTAAGATTCCACCTGTTGCACCGCAGGTCGTGGGTTTGATTCCCACACAGGACATGCATTTGTGTGCATGAACATGTCTGTATGTCCTGAGTCTGGGTGTAATTATGTATATTAAGATTGATTAATTATGTATTTACGAACTAAAAGTAGTTTAATAATATGTAGTATATCAGTTATCTGGTTTCCATAGTACTAGCTCTGCTTAAGTTGGGATCAGATGACTGTGTGTGAGGAATGTCCCAGGATATTTATATATAGTTACAGAGATAAATTGCATTTTTTCAGATAACAAGAAAACTGTATGCGGTGATCATAGTTAGTCAATGAAGCGCCACAATGATCATTCATATTACCAATGAAAGTCGCAAGAACAGAAGTTTTTGGTATGTATACATCATCCAGCACTTTTTGAATAAATTAAAAGAAATAATATAAAAGTAAAATTAAATTAAATTAAAAGTTTACTTTGACTATAAAATTCTACTATGGGTAATGGACATGCCATTTATAGAACAGATCTTTACTCACTGGACTAGAGCATGATGAGGCTGTTTCCACTTTACACAAGAATATTTAACATTCTGTCAATATTGATGATACATGAACGTTTAGGTTTTAAAATAATAACAGCTCATATAAATTTTCAGATACCTCTGTCCAACCATCAGCTGCGAGCCATCAAAGTAATGCCACATGTGTGTCTCTGAATAACACAATGCAAATGTACAGGTAATTTTTTGCCATTTAATTGCAGCGCGCCTAGTTGAGGCGACACGTTCCCAGAATGCTGGCTTATACCTCGGTCAGCAGATTACCGTAGCCATTCAACGTGGCAATGCTGCCAGTGTTCTGGGAACGTTACCCACTGGCACGGATTTAGAATAGTTTTATTTTTTAAATAATCGATGTATATAGGCTTCATCGTATGCCACTATTTGAAAAAAAAAAAAAAAACAATATGGAGCCTGAAGATTAAGCTAGGCTCCGATCGAAAATCTTCGCACTCATTTACAGTTACTTTATACTTTGTTTGCAGATATTTTAATGATGCCAACAGCAGTCCAGACCCATCTAGACCGTCACTACAGATAGACTTAAAAATTAAAATTTAAATAAATAATTTATAACTAAATAATTGTGTTTCATTTATTATTATACCATAAGAACCTTTGAAATAAAAAATAATTGTATTTACCTAAAGCCCCGGGGCCCTACATATCATAGGCTGTATGACTATTTTTCATTGTACAATAGTATGGGAATATTAAAAAAAAAAAACGTCATGTTCAAACTCTGCATACGGTTTATCCCCAATGTTCGTCAGATGGCGGTCTGAACTTTAGTTCTCTTGGTAGTTTGTGGAAAACGCTATGAAATGATTTTGTTGTTTATAATATTCGCCAAAAGACAGGCAGAGGTCTGAGCCATACAGCCTAGTCTTATTTATGAGCTATGAGAAATGAATTTTGACCACACATCGTCGTTAGGCTTGTTGAAAAAGTATCGATATTTTTAGCCGATATATCGATACAAAATATCCAATATCGAAAATTGTATCAAAAGTGATATATTTTTTATTTATCTAACTAAAGTCACTAGAATCCAAATCCGTAAAGAATAGGAACGAACAGGAAAAATTTAACTACAGAAAAAATTTTAAGAGTTGGTTGAAAATACATGTCAAATCGTGTAGGTACGACAAGTATTTTTAACCAAACTATAAAACTCTATGGAAAGAAAGCGTCTCAGTGGTCAGTTCCCAATACAGTTACATTTTTTCTGTTCGTGATCACGTTCGTGTTCAGTGATGACATCTGAAATGTTTGTTATCACTTCTAGATTCTCCCTTTGTATACTTTTTGTCACGATTTATTGTTATTGATAAAATTAAACTGTGAATTTATTTTATGTTGTATGTATGTACTTTATTTATTCTAACATATATATTAACATGGTGTCGTATAATAGTGTTGTCTCCTGTTTGTTTTAGGTAAATTCACCACCGGCCATCAGCATCATATTTGGCAATTATAAACATTTTGTTTAATTTTACCGATCATTCTCCTTCGTGTATCCTCTATAACCCTGACACTGGCGGAATTGTGTAAATTATACGCATCTGGTGCCATTCATATAAGCTCAGAGTAGATAAATACTGATATAAGAAGTGAATTTTTGGGCTTGGTTGCCAAAATTAAAAATAAGAAGAAGAAGAAGTGAAGTGAAGTGACATCTGGCGGTTGACATTTTAACTATTATCTATCGTCTTTGCATTTGTATTTGTGATGTATAATTTTATTGCTACCTAGTCAATATTATAATTATTGCCGAATGAAAATGAATACTGATAAAAATACCACCATTTTTATTGAGATTTTTGTACATTTTGTATAAAAAATACTATTGGTATTATATATTGAGCTAAATACACTATTATTTTAAAAACGAAAAGGCTTTTTTAAATGACGGATATATCGATATTTTTTCCTCGATATTGATATTTTAATAAATATCGTTTTTTTTTTCACTTCCCACATCCCTAACATATCATTGATTGTGATTGACATTGTCAGAGGACTTTTTGGCGGGAACTTGCAGAGTGACGTAGCGTTTTCATTTTTATTTTCATAAATTTGTGTATTTTGAGTTTTATTGTGTATTTTTGGTGGTATTTTACCCAATAAAGATCATCCATGTGCACCAGTGAAGTGAAATGAAATGAATTATGTGTATCGTGACTTTTCAGGTTGTCTCAAAATGTCCGTGAAGAGTTTTAGTACAATGACCACCATTGTAGTAAAACATGACTTTTATGGACGGTGACTGACTGAGGACTATAATATAATGTGAAGTGATTTAGTGTGACTGGAAACTATAATATAACTCGACACTGGCAGAAATTAGCCCTAATTTGGGCTTGGTTACCAAAATTAAAAATAAGAAGAAGACAATGTCAGAAACTCGCAGCCAGCGTGACAGCTTTTAATTTGACAAATCTACTAAAATCGGGACTAAACACAATCTACATAGGGATGGGCAAATGGAAAAAAAAATATCGATATTTATCGTATCGATATTTTTAAAATATATTGATATATATCACCCAATAAATATCGAAATTTCGATATATCGATATTTTTTGCCCAATTTGCAATTATTTATAAAAATTGCCTAAATTATCGAAATTTTAAAGCAAATACACATCTGGCTGTTCCAACATAAGTTTTATTATTTTAAAAAAAAAATCGAATTTCTTGACATAAAAAAAAGAAACTAAAAAAAAAATTTAAGAAATCGGATTGGTCAAAATCATGATGTGACGCATGAGCAAACAGCAGAGCTTTAAAAATATATCGATTTTGATATCTGAAAATAAATATCGAAAATTTATATATCGCGGGAAAAAATATCGCTAATTAGTACCGATATTTTTCTGAAAAAATATCGATATTTTGATATATCGATATTTTTTACCCATCCCTAAATCTACCACTCATACTTGAAATATCCTTCCATTGAAATGCTATCTAAAAATATATCATATATAGGTCATTTTTAAGTAGGTAGGTAACTAAATTTAATATACTAAACGAACATAGTAAAGAAAACGACAACCGAATGACATTCTTCTTATTTTTAATTTTGGCTACCAAGCCCAAATTAGGGCTCATTTCTGCCAGTGTCGAGTTATATTATAGTTTCCAGTCACAATAAATCACTTCAAATTATAGTCCTCAGTCAGTCACCGTCCATAAAAGTCATGTTTTACTACAATGGTGGTCATTGTAGTAAAACTCTACACGGAAATTTTGAGACAACTTGAAAAGACACGATACACATAATTCATTTCATTTCACTTCACTGGTGCACATGGATGATCTTTATTTTGTAAAATACCACCAAAAATACACAAATTTATGAAAATAAAAATGAAAATGCTACGTCACTCTGCAAGTTCCCGCCAAAAAGTCAACCGAATGACATTATTATCCGGAACTACCGCTGTGTTGCTATGCTTTAATATTTATTTGGTTGTCTAATTGGATTCTTGTGTTTATTGACAAAAAAAAATTGCCGATATAGGTATTACTATACTCTTTGGCAAATACCCAAACTACCAATTAATTAAAAAATCGATATGCTTAACAATTTTTTTTAAATCTACCAAACACAGATTACAGAATACTTCAGATCGAGCGCGTGGAACACGGGCGTGAGGCCAACACACCAAATACAGATTCAAAAGTAAATACAAACTTGAGTCAGTACGAAACAAGGCTTCGTATTGTAAGTACGTCACTAGTGGCAAAATTGATCTTAAAAATTATGCCGTCCTGCATTTCGAAATATTGTAAAAATTGTTCCCAAAAACAAAAAAAGGAAGTCGGAATGTCGTTTCATAGGTAATTATAGATATTTTCACTTATTTGTATTATTTTTTCGTGTATTTGTCACTGATCACTAGGAACACAAAACCTCAACAAAAATCAGTTGGTGTTGCTAGGTTACATCGAAAGTATTTTCCTTGAAGTCGTGGTATTATGGGGCCTTGTAAGATCGATCGATTGAACAAAAATAAATAGGCAAGTGAAATTTATTGGTACCATATGAAAAAATAAATGGCGCTTATAGTTTATGTGAACGGGCTGAATATTAGAATTTATAGGTAATTGATGATGACCCTGATTCCAAACGCCATTTTTTGAATGCTTCCGAATAGAACCGAAAAAATAAAAAGGAATCCTTATGTTGTGACTCCGTCCGTCTGTCCGTCTATCACAGCGTTACATTTCAGCAACCACTAATGATTTTGGATGATTTTGGACTTACCTATTGAGATAAGTTTTAAATATTGCTTACTCAAACATATTGAATATGAAACATGTTTTTTGTATAAGGTGCCGAAATTATGTATTCGAATTATGATGAAAAATATTTAAAAAAAAAATACCGTAATAGTGGAGTAGAGTAGGTTAGGGTATAGAGTAGGGCACCACGCAAACGAAGTCGAGCCGATATGGCAGGAAAACGTTTGTCAGGTCAGCTAGTAAAATATAAAATATCATTTTATTAAACATACATACATTTTATTGAGCTTAATAAAAATAGTAATAGAAAAATATATATTAATATAAGATTTCATTATATAGCAAAATTAGAAACGAATGCTAGAGTTATAGGTGACAAAAGGCAATATTTTAAGAAGTTAGTGCAGAATAAAGGCTGTTAAACTCAATTTCACATAGGATGAGTCGTCAAGGTCAAGGGCTTTTTACCAATATCTTGTGAAATTCCATTTGATTACTCTGAAATAGTACTCTCAATATTTCATGAAACCTCGCTCTATCATAGTATAGTATTCCCTTATTATATCGAAATGAACATTAACCATTGAGAAATCTAATAAAATACCATGTGTCACCGAAGTCATGCTATTTGAAATCCACTATAATGTATGTGACCTATTTCTATTTTAATAAATGATGACATCTCTGTATTCATCTTTTTTTTCTTAATTGAACTTGGCAAATTCTTTATTTTTGAACATGGATTATTAGTATAATGCTGGTAATTTGGTCATATTTTTATTGACTTAATCCATTCTCAAATCACAAGCCTTTTCAGAATTAATTTATTTGAAAGTATAGTTTTAAGTTGATAATAACTATCCAATAAAAAAACGTGGGAGTTTTTTCTTCATTATCCTGGCAGCCCTACACGCAGCCTGGCAGCCCTAAATGCAGCCTGGCATCCCTAAACGCACACTGTCACATGTGTTCCTACAGTGCTCTCACGCACACATAGCTAAATACGAGCCTCACAGTGCTTGTCCCGTACATTACATCTGAGTATTCTGTAATCTGTGCTACCAAAGTAGAAATCTACCGTAAGTGGTCACTCTGACATAAGTAAGTGCAGAAGTTCTGCATAATTTTGCAATGCAAACCCGTCAACCATAGAAATAAATATACCTAGAAAGAACGTCGCCATACTACACTAATATACAAAACAGGCCAACTTTTATAGGCTGCTGCGCGTAACAGCTACGTTTTACGCTCCCTCTGCGTCATTCTGCTTGTCATAATGACGTTCATAATGATAGTAGTTGTTAAAATATTCCAATTAAAATCGGGAGAAATTTAAATATTGATCATTATTTTGCATTTTTATTTGATTTAGCGTCTAACAGTTAGAGCGTATTTTTATCGACGCGTGCACATCTGCTACACTCTATCTGGATGTATCCTTAATCAAAGCTCAGAGTATATAAATACTAAGTACAAGTAGTAGGTACCAGAAATAAAATAATTTAAGTATCATCATCATAATCATCATCAGCCTATAATGTCCCACTGCTGAGCACAGGCCTCCTTTCACAAATCAGGGTGAAAGGGAATGGGCAGATACTCCAACCACCAATTTAAGTATACCTATGTATTATATCAAATGTATTTATTACTTAAGACCTAATTATTATACTATTTAATTTCCATGTGTTTGTGATCAGCATTATATGTTTCTTCTGTCAATTTCTGCGTCGTTAATAGTTGTGTAAATCTTGCTTGTTTGAGTTTTTCTTAGTATTTTACGATCGTGGAAGGGATGATTATGGCCACCTAGCCTGGAAGGAGACAGAAGATCGATAGTTTATTACAATAATTTGTCGCCACATATCTTGATATTTTTTTTATTTTTTTTATATACTACTTCGGTAGCAAACAAGCATACGGCCGGCCTGATGGTAAGCGGTTACCGTAGCCTATGGACGCTGGCAACACCAGGAGTCGCACGTTGCCGATCCTGCATAAAACTCTTCACACCCTTTTTGAAGAAACCCATGCTGAACTCCATTGGGAAAACCACGGCGGGGAGCATCTAGGCGTCCACGGTAGGAAGCTCCTTTGAGACCGCACAGTCCGAAACAATTCTGGTGGTCCGAAAGAGCTGGACCGATTTTGACGGCACTCACTGGCAGATAGCTGATGTTATAAGGAGTATCTTAGGCTACTTTAATTATAGAATTAAGGTTCCGCTAAAAAAAAAAAAAAACCATACGCTGGTGAATCCGCGGGGTTCAGCTAGTATATACGTAATATATCTATTGTCTATACAAAATATATAAATATTTAATCACCTTTTAACAAGAATATCGCCAGTCGTAATGACGCATGCGTTACATCTGTAATTAGTCTCGTGGTCTACGCACTGCCATCGTCTGTGTGCCGAGTTCTTGCCGGAATACCTCAAGTGGTACATGAAGCGGTTCAATATCATCTGCAAGTTACCCCGGTTCGATGCCGTGAATTGAAGCGATGGGCTCTCTGAAAATTAGCATCACTAATGTGGATTTGTGTTCCTGCGGTGAGTGAGGTGGCCAGAGCTCATGAGGCAGGCTTTGCTGTGTTTGCTATGCTGGTGGAGGTGCAGTGGTAGTACTCAGTACTACACAACAAGAACACAATGTTATATCTTCTACAGGGCACTAAACTAAACACGCACAAGGCCCGCCTGATGGTAAGCCGTCACCGTAGCCCATCGAGGAAAATCCCTTTAGAGTAGTAATACTGAGCAATCCAATTCCGCAACCGGCCCGCGACGTGCCTTATACACACCGTTTGTGTTTAAGGAGAACCTCGGCCATTGTGCCCCAAATGCCACTCTGACGTATAAGACACAAGGTTTAATATTAACTGTCATTTAGTTACTGTTCCATATAGATTTTAAATCTAGCCAGTGCTTTTGAAAAGTAAGGTCCAATCACTGCATGGTATGTTCTTTACTTGGCCAATAAGAGCGCATGTGTCCTTGACTTGAGTTAGCCAATCAGAGCGCATTGTCAGTGGCGGGAAATTAGTGGAATAGATTAAAGAATAAAAAAACACGCTTTGAAAAGCTCTGCACTAAAAGTGTTAAATAATAATAAAATTGAACCTACATTCTGTCTACCCTGTATGGGCCTAAGTGTAAGCAATTTTTGTAATTAAGTCTAATATTTGTGTTAGCGCCATATATAGTATTCATGCATCTGATTGCATTTTTTCTTTAAATAGCCTGTCACTTTCGCACATATGGTAAAACAGGCTTAATGAGCAATGCTTTCCCTCTCACCCCCCACCATATTTCCCTATCCACCACGATGTCACCGAGCTTATAATACTGCCGACCTCAAGGCTAGTGTTAAGGTCAAGTCGCTGAAGGACGCATCTCAGTGTGACCTACTTGCACCATAAATTACCGCGAGTACGTGGACTAAATATATAAAAACTACTAAAAATATTTTTCATAGGTTTGATAAAACCTACAACGCCCTGTGGCTTCTAGCCATAGGCGACGAAGCCAATCCAGGACCCACGAGGAGTATCAGGTGCGTGGAATCCATACTACCCAATAACATAAGGTATTTGCTTATTGAACTGCGATACTAGTGTGCCTAACGATTTCCAAAATACAGTGCAAGCCTTTTTCCATTAAAAATACATTCAAATTGACGCCATACAGCCTTAGGGCTCATAAAGCTGCCCGCAAGTAGCCAAACTAAATTTTGGCTGCATCAATTTGAATTTAAAAGCGTGGGGCGCTTATGTACTTCCCGTCGACCTGTTCTTTGAGCGAGTAAACGCTACACTCTACCTTTAATCACAGATTACTGTAATGTACTCTAATCGTGCATCTAAATTGGCGTTAGTTCCACTTCTGCATTTACATCCCAATATAATTCCCCAGTTTACTCAGTCAATCTTTGTAGCGATGTAACTTATTGGATGTGTCCCAACTACACATTAAGATGAAAATGCTGTATAAGATATTTGATTGCAATATCTATATTAATTAATATACTAGCTGCCCGGCACGACTTCGTTCGCGTGGTGTCCTACTAAACTATACCCTAACCTACCCTAAAATATTTGAACTTACTTTTCAATTTTGTTTCATGTTCGTTATTAGGTGTAAATGTCTTTTTCTCTTCACTATTGGTGCTGCGATAAGTTTCGTTATAAACATTTGATGTGTCTTCATTGTCAAACGAACTGAAAATAGTTAAATACATATTTTAGATTGAAATATGCTCAGTAAAGGTTTTACTCTCAGCATGAAAGGAAGACTCTTCATGCTTAAAAATATAATCTATAACAAACAATATATTATCTTTCATTTATTGTAATATATTTTTTTAATGAATAGTGCTTGAATAGGGAAGATTCCTAGGTAAAAAAAAAGAATTCTAATTAGATCGTCAGTTAAATTATCAAAAAATATTGGACACGTATTTATTGCTTTACCAAATCATAAAAAATCGGCGAACTAAAGCGAGTCAAAGTTCGGGAGTGGGGGCTTGTGACGTCACTCTAAACTCTTCGCAAAAAGTCTTCGTATATTTTTGTTTAATTGACAAAAGAAAAAATACTTTTTTAATATTTTTGTTTTTTGTTAATGTAAAACATTATATCTAATAGTTTTTTTGTCTAGCCCATTAAAATTTCTGCTTGAATGCTAATGTCTTTGTTTTAGAGGTTTATTTAGGTAGTGTATTTTTATAAATAAAAGTGAAAATACAACAATATAGTAATAAATACAGTGAAAGTCCCGTTAAAATCGGTCGCGCCGTATCTGAGATTATCCGAAACAAACAGACAGACATTTTTTTTTGGTATAAGTATCATATATAATTTCATATGCATTTACTAAAAGGCTGTTATTTTCACATTACAAACAGACATATATGCATTTTATTTATTTGTATACAGAGTACCAATATGCTATGCTATGAGCCAAACTTTCAAATACATTCAGCTGCATCCATTCATTCACATTAGTTTATAATATTATGTAAGTAAGGGAATTAACATTGGACTTACTCATCAAGAGTTTCTTCATTGAATACATTTGTTTTATTTGTCATGTCTTCGTCATTTGTTTGCTCTCTTATCCTAATAGTTCTTACGTCATTGGTAAGTTGTTTTTCATCTAAAACTGAATGATAATCAACATCCTGAAACCAAATTAAGTAGCCATAAGTTTTTTGATAAAATTGACATACTATATGTACCAATTTTGTACAACTGTATGTACCAACTTAACATTCATAAGTCATTTATTCAGTTTAAAAAACTAAACTTAATAAATGACATGTTGATTTTGATAATGAAGTTAGAGGAAATTAAAATCCTTACCACAAGTTCCACTAACCCTTTGATGTGGAGTGCTTTAGCAGCCTTTATGAAAGCAGGAAGGTTTGCCTTATTTATGTCGACTTCCCCAGTGTAGATGTACTCCAGTATACTAATAAGTGTCCTGTGTGATATGTCCTGAAAAATAAATTATTTAAAAGCTTATATGTCCCAGGATATTTATTTGTGTACAATGGTAGACCTGTCCTATAATGCCTGTCCACAAGGGGCAAAATCGCCGCGATTCTCTCGTCATATAAATATGATATCTGAGATAGGTATATTTATATGACTAAGATTTATATAATTAAGATAACTTAAAAAAAACTGGCCAAGTGCGAGTGAGAATTGCACACGGAGGGTTCTGTTAATATTAACTTACTCAAATGATTATGAAATGAATAGTAGGCGTAACATAAAAGGTAAAAAAGAAGACCTCTCTTGTATGCTCCCCCTATTCATTTTATAAATTTTTATTATTTGTTGTTATAGCGCCAATAGAAATAGATATTCTGTGAAAATTTCAAGTGTCTACCTATTTCAAGTGCCTATTACGATTCATGAGATACAGTAGCTTATTTTATCTTACATTGAGAAATATGACAGGATGCGGGCACTTTGCGGTGGATATGAGGTCCTTGATATATGGACTGCAAAGCGACATCACCAGCCGGTGCACCTTCACGTAGTGACCATCGGCCGCCAGCGTCATGTCCACAAATTCGCCATTCTAAGATAATAAAAAATTGTTTTGAGTTTGTGTGATAGGCAAGCCATATTTATGGGTTGCATTCCTAGTCAGTACAAAATGTTAAGGGCTTATTCAAATCAGTAGGCTTATGCGTGATTATAAAACATACACTGAACACATGCATTCATTCGCATTTATAATAAAATATTAACCTGTTGCAAGGCACTCAAACCGCTGCAAATATTCCTTCGATAAGAATCCCAAGACAAGGAAAAATTCGCCTCCATGTTCAATTTATTAGTTATTTTCCATGAAATTTTTAATTATATTTATAAAGATAATATTATTTAAAAGTCAATAACACAAACTACCAAGAGGAGAACTAAAGTTCAATAAGTAAAAGTAAACAAAAAGTTAAAAACAATTTATTTAGAATTTTTTTTTTTTTTTTTTAAATGGCACTTGTTTAACATTATGCCAATGTCAAGTTTACCTCTACAAATTACAAACGCAAAAATCAGGCCAGTGTTGCCAGCTCGGATTTATAAAAAGACTTGAATTGAAGAAAAGAGGCTTAAAAAAAACTGCGAGCCTGCACAGGAACACATTCAGCTATTTAATAAAAATATAGGTATATACATTTAATTTGCCTGATGAATGAATAATTTAAATAAATTGTAGAGGAAAACATTCGTTTTATTCAGTTTCACGTACATACCCTAACCTCTTCAATTCATTAAAAAAAAACTACAAACTGTTCATGCTGCTAATTCTACGTATTTTTTTATATGGTCTACGCTACGAACAAATAAAACTCAAGAATTGTAACTCAAGCTCAAAAATGGTACCACCCAAACTAAACCGCGGTGGGCGTTGCCGAAAAACTGAGCTGCACCGCGCTGACAGTTCGCCGGTATCATTGAGTCGATGCGTTCGTGTCGCGAGGGAATTAGAAATGTCATTATTATTGTGTTTTGCGTTGTTTACATACTGCAAATATGCCGTCATGTGTTGTTAAGTGGTGTAGAAGCCATACATATATGAAGAATGCTAGAATCACTTTTCATATGTTTGTAAATAAACGTTTTGAAATCCTATACTTGCGACAGTGGAAAGTGTTATGCAACATGAACGCAAAATTTAACACGTTTTGATTTTTCACTTAAACTGTGATGCATTAGTAGGTACCTTTACTTATAAATTTAATGTCACAAATCCCCGAAATAAATAGTTATGCTGAAAAAATGCGTTACTGCGGTTTGTTATACGTAAAATGGTAGTCTGATCCAGCTTAATAATTTGGCACGCGGTTAAAAAATAAAAATGACAGATATCAATTGTTATTAATAGGACGTCGTTCGCAAGAACCAACGAACTGGTTATCGCACTGCAGCAGGCGCGAGAACCAATTAGCATAATCTGTCCCGCCGAGAACCAATCATCGCGCTTGCCGGAATGCAGTGCGTTAGGCAAGCGCAGCAAGCGCAGCTAATTGGCTTATTTTATTATATTATTTATTTATTGACCAAAATTACACTTTATTATACATAGTTTTAAATTACCACCTGACGAAAGCCTGAAAGGCTTATGTGCCTGGTGAGAGTTCATTTTACATATTGACTTTTATTATAGATTACATTGCGGTACTTATGCTACGGATACACATAACTAAATTCATCCCCTTCCATTCCCAACATATACTTTTTGATAGGCTTAATCATTTTAACATTTTGTGTATATTTGGTTTGCAGTTCCTTAGGTAAACTGTTAACTATCTTGGGCAGTGTGTACTTAAAATTTCTCATTCCATAAGTATTTTTTTATATTATACGTATTTTTATTTATTATTTGCATGTGTGTTCTTTCGTTCGAATACTAGAGATAATTTTGTCAATGTAGTGAAATTTGGCGCCGTATTTCGCGTTGATTTTGTTCATACTAGTTCATAGTTACACTTCCTGAGTTTTATTTGTTCGTAGCGTAGACCATATAAAAAAATACGTAGAATTAGCAGCATGAAAACTTAGCATGAAAAGTTTGTAGATTTTTTTTAATGAATTGAAGAGGTTAGGGTATGTACGTGAAACTGAATAAAACGAATGTTTTGCTCTAAAATTTATTTCAATTATTCATTCATCAGGCAAATTAAATGTATATACCTATATTTTTATTAAATAGCTGAATGTGTTCCTGAAAGCTGGAAAAAATAGAAATCAAACAAATTGAAATATTTTTGGTTAAGTTTATGCGCTATTTGGCTATGTTTATTAGTCCAATTTCTTTGGTGCGTATCCTATCGTGAAGTCACTCTGGCAACGCTGCTGTCGGCAGCGTTGCCATTAGGGTACGCACTACGCATTGCGTACTATTTCGTTAGGTAGCGTTCTCGCGTACTCTTCCAACAATTTGCGTACCATTTTACTGCCAAGCCAAAAAAAAAACAAAGAATCATGGTGAACTCCATAACTCCATACATTGATTTGTACAAAAAATAAAACATTTTAGAGAGTTTTGAATCACTTCCAATGTTGAGATTACATTACCAGCAACATATTGATATAATTGATTGGTTGCGATTCGCCGGCATGCATGGCATATAATGTCACATTTTTATCCCGGGAATCTAAAAATATTTTAAATGCCTCAAGTTATTCCTTAGGCATCAAGGATCAATAATAACTTCATTTCAACGACTCTAAAAATATTCATTTTTTTTTACAAAATTCGACATGATTATTTTCAAAATCAAAATAAAAAGTTAAATAATTTTAATTTCTGTCAAGCAAGTTTCAGCATAAAATAAGTACTAGCGACCAAAGTGTTTCTTTTTTATTCCAAGTTTCGTACTATCATTCAGCATTCTGTGTTACTGTTTGTGGTTTCGCTGGTTTGATTTTGTACTTTCGTGGTTCCATCGGTTGCGGTGCGGTGCGCAAACGGCACTTACAAAATCCAATGAATCTGAGAAATTACTTGAATATTTTTTTATTCACTGCGTACTCAAAAGTTAAGTTTCGTACTATTTTTAGGTGCTGTACGTATCCTATCGCTGGCAACGCTGGCTGTCGGTCGTGGACGGTCGAAAAGAAAGTAAACAACTTACTCTACTTATTTTGGCCTAATTGTGATAAACAAGTATCCCTTTATTTAGTAGTTTGTGAAAGTAAATATATACCAAAAAATCTAAAGTACATAATGTAATCCATTTAAAATTGTAACATATTAATGGAAAACTAATGTGCCTAATCCTATCACGAACAAAATTACGACTATCATCTTTAACCTCAAAGGGTTTTTTAAATTATTATTTGAAAACAATGAATACAGAAACTGGTGGTTCAATTTGGCGTGGAGTTCCTATCACTGAAATATATGGGGCCCAGACGCCGTGGGGAGCCCCTGAGTTCCCGGTAGTGACGCCAGGGTACAACCATGCAGTTCTGTACCAAGTGCCTGGGAATGGTAGCCTGGCGAACGACAGACCTCCTAAACCTCAAATTGGACAGGATAAGTGGGACAAAGAACATGTTAAAATGCCTTTTTCGAACCAGAATATTTATAGTGTTGAAGATGTAAGTACTATACCTTTTTACTTACTGTGCATAATAATAAATGATCATCCTCACTAAATTTCTGAGCTCTAATGAGTTGTCTGGAGTCATTAAATGTCATTGAATGAATCAATCAAGACTACTTCTATTCTAATCTATATTTATATTATTATGTTGAAGAGATGTACGCTTGATTGAATGTACTATTGAGGAAGGTTATGGTAATATTAACATGACAGGTGGGATTGGGGGCATTGTTAGTATGTATATGTAATAGAAAGATAGACCAGTTATCTTGTTCTCATGATGCAATGCTCTACTTAGTTTGGTATTCGATTATTTATGTTAATAATTGTTTTTCATTAAAATTATCAAAAAAACATAAAAAACAAGTTGACTTAAACATGTTTTAACAAAAGATATTGTTTTAACAGGTTTGACTGCTCCTCAAGCCCTGTAGGGTATATCTACGAGAACACATTAGTATAAACTATGTTTGTTAAAATATGCATTTACAACTCTAAGATAATAGTTTTCTGATCCTTTTCAGAGCAAAGGTGAAGACCATATAAAGGAGCGATGGGCGATAATAGAGAATGCTCTGTTGAAACGGATACACAATAGTCAAGAGCTGGCCAACACTATATTAGTTTATAATACCAAGTTTAAAAATGTATGGAAATTCGGAGCTTTGCATAAACTCTTCAATGATGTAAGTCAATTTATTTATATATGAATAGCGATCCCCTGCGGTTTCACCTACCTTCCCGGGGTAAAAGTAGCCTGCATGGCAAATTTCATGATGATTCATTGAGTAAGTTGAGGTATGAAGGCGTTACAAACAAACAAGCTCACTTTTGCATTTATAATATTAGTTAGGATTGGGATGCCAATTTTGGATTTTCATCAATACTTTTACGAGAACAAATTACATATATACAAAAAGAACTGACAATCAGTTCTCACTAGTTGCCTTTAATCACTAGTTTACGATATATCTATGAATGCATCTGTATGCAAACAGCTCCTGCTTCGCATATGGTAATGTTAAAAGTTACAGAATCTTATCAAGCTACATTCCTAGGTTTAGTAATCGATAAACATTGTGATTGGAAGGCACATATTGATCGGATATGTAATAAAATAAATAAATTTGTGTATGCTTTAAGTAGACTTTGTAGAACATCAACACCAGAAACTACATCAATGGCATATCACGGATATGTCGCCTCAGTCCTTAGATACGGACTTTTGCTATGGGGTAATTCAGTAGAAATGAATAGAGTTTTTATTTGTCAAAAAAAATGCATTCGGGCTATGTGCGGTGTACCATTCTTTGAATTGTGTAAGCCCTTATTCAAAAAACTTAAAATCTTACCGCTTCCTTGCATGTATATTTTGGAAGTAGGTGTATTTGTTAAATATAATATGGATTTGTTCAAAAAAGCTAGTGACATCTTTCCTAGAAACACAAGGAATCCTGAAAGACTTGTTCTCCCTGTAGTGCCCAAAACTACAATGTATTTAAATAACTGCTATGCAATGTGCATCACAATTTATAATAGTTTACCAAATGACATTACGAAATTACCAATTAAATATTTTAAATCCAGGCTTCAAACATGGCTTGGCGAGAAGAATTTCTACTCTGTTAAAGAGCTTCTGACAAAATAGGCACAATTTAGACATTTTATTTAATTTTATGAGTTAGGACATTTGTATTAATATAATTGAAATTTAATTTTAATGTAATTTTTTGTTTGTTTTTTGAAGCAAGCACGCCTGCGAGCTGGAAATTTTGCATGCCAAAACTGGCAGAATATGTGATACCACATATTAATAATACCATACCATTTGTTACCATATTCTCGTAAATAATATCTTTATCTTTAATAACTATAATCACTCTATTCATATTCTTACTCCATGGTCGCTCCATTTTAGTCTTTAAGTAGTGGTAAAGATATTAGTGAATAAATTTAGAATTCCTTTACAGTATTTAGATGAGAAAGAATCTGAGTACTTCTTTGAAATGACGCTACCCGAAATTGCTAAGCTGGCCCTAGCACTACCAAGATTGATTAAATCACCTATAAAATTGCTTAGGTAAGTTATTTTAAATTATTGATACATAGTAAATTTTATGATGATGAAGTCTTATTAGAAGTAACTATGTGTTATAGTAGTTGTTGTAGTTAGTATCAAATGTTAATACTTTATTTTGATATGTATTATTATTGTATTGTAAACTCAACAATATGATTTAATTAGAATGTGAGATTGAAACCAGAATTGTTTCGAACTGTGCGGGCTCAAAGGAGCTTTCTTCCGCGGACGCTCAGGTTGTGGAATTAGCTCCCCGCCGTGGTTTTCCCAATGGAGTACAGCATGGGGTTCTTCAAAAAGGGCGTGAAGAGATTTCTTCAGGGTCGGCAGCGCGCGAGTGATACCCCTGGTGTTGCAAGCGTCCATAGGCTACGGTAACTGCTTACCATCAGGCGGGCCGTATGCTTGTTTGCCAACTTAGTGGTATAAAAAAAAATTATAAAGAAAATCTAACTAAATTCTTATAATGACCATCTTAAAACGAATAACAAAATATGCACTATACTATATAGGTACTTAGTATAGTAGTTACCTTGTAGGCTATCTGAGCTCACCACCTTTGGCCACATCATCACAGACAATGGCGAGATTGTTTTTTTTTTTTTTTTTTTTTTTTTTTTTTTTATATTGTTAAGAATTATAATTGTTAGGGTCCTATCTAAGGACTTAAATAAAAGCGTGGACTGTAATAATTAATAGGTGTATTATAATGATACTAGAACTCTTAATGGAGGGAGACAATTTAAACGCGTGTGGTTGCTTCTCTGGCTTGAAGGCAAGTGGTCGGCTGGGGCAGCGGCCCCCGGACCGCGCGCCCGCGCCGCGCCGTAGTGCCGACGCGCTCGAACAATAATTATAATATTAATTCACATATACCTATGTTCTTTCAGGCAACACAAAAACCGGTCGATATCACTGTCACAGCAACAGATTTCAAGTCTCCTAGCAAATGCATTCTTCTGCACTTTCCCCAGAAGAAATACTGTGAAAAAAACATCTGAATATTCATCATATCCGAATATCAATTTTAGCTCGTAAGCAGTAAATATTATTAATATGATTATTTTCTCATTTAAAATTAATTAATTCAATTACATCAAAATGGAAAGTTATTTATTCTATTTAGAGGTACTACTTATATGGGGGTCAAAACTACTGAGCTTACCACCGTTCCAAATAGAGTTCTGGCCAGGGTAAAAGATATAATAACATTAGTCTGTCAGTTATATTATCAAAAAATATTGGACACATATTTTTTTCTATAAAGCAAAATATTAAAAAAATATAATTGAATCGTTTTTTTTTAGCTTTATTGAAGTGCTCGTGGTGTATCATGTTAGCCATTCTTAATCGATCAGCAAAGTTAAGCTACCACCGTCTTGGTCGGTACCTGGATGGGTGACAGCCTAGTGGTATTTCAAATCGAGCGTTTCCATGCTTCGGATGGCACGTAAAGCCGTTGGTCCCGGTTATAATAACCGAACCGGTGGTAAATTCAACTGTATGTACCAATTTAACGTTCATAAGTGCCTTACCAGGGCCTAAAATGAATAAATGACTTTTTGATGATTTTTTGACACTGATTTTGATTTGAACATAATTGTGATAGTAGTTAAGCTAATTGAATGCCTCATAGGCCGCTTGAAAAATTCCATCAGTAGGTTGACCACTAGCCTACCTCCACCGATCCGCAGTGGGCAAGCATGGTGGGGTTTGACCAGTCGCTTTCACGCTCATTTGTGAAAGAAGCCTGTGTACAGTGGTTCATGATGATGAATCAATAATAATTGACAAAGATAAAGCGCGTTCGGGAGTGGGGCCCGTGACGTCACTTTTTTGTGAAAGTGTACCGCGTCACGTGGAACTTCAACACGCTATATCTTCGTAAATTGTTGTTTGCTTGACAAATGAAAAAATACGTGTCTTATATCTTTCGATAATGTAAAGGACGGACTGAATAGAATTTTTCAAGACACGAGTCTATTGTTCATTTCAGATTGTATGGTGGTTCAGAATCAGATTCAGTGATGGAGAAACTAAAGTGCATCTGTTATTACTTCAGGAGAGTGACTACAAAAGGTACTTCTATTTGTTTTATGTCAGAAGGTTGACCAAGCGGGCAGATGGTACATCTGATGATATTTTTTAGAGAGATAGAGCATAGCGTTTATTCGCTCATAGAGCAGTTCGACTGGGGAAGTACCTCCACCTTACAGAATACCGCAGGCAAGTAACTTTATGTTGTGTAAAGTTGTGTTCCTGCGCGTGAGTAAGGTCGCCAGAGCTCATTGTGGAGGGGGGAAAGGTCGGTAACGCGTGAGCGATGCTTCTTGTGTTGCAAGCGTCCATATGGCTACGGTAACCGCTTACCATCAGGCGGGCCGTATGTTTGTTTACCGACTTAGTTATGTCCGAAGGATTGTCATTGTGTTGACCTATATAAAGCCTAAATGCAACTAACGGAACACCGGTGGGTACTTGGCGACATATTGGTAGTCAGCCAGGAGGGTACTAAAACATACCATACCATCGTTTCCTTACGATGTTTCCCTTCACCAAAAGGGCAGGCTCGTTGTAGGATTCAAAGTCAAAGTCTAAGCCATTTATTAAATTTAGGTCCTAGTAGGGCACTTATGACGGTCAAACCTACTGAAGTTACCGCCAGTTCGTAAGTCGGCCTTCAACTGAGATGAACAGGCAAGAAACTTAGCAAGGTTACACTTTTTAGGGTTCCGTAGCCAAATGGCAAAAAACGGAACCCTTATAGATTCGTCATGTCTGTCTGTCTGTCTGTCTGTCTGTCTGTCCGTATGTCACAGCCATTTATTTCCGAAACTATAAGAACTATAATGTTGAAACTTGGTAAGTAGACGTATTCTGTGAACCGCATTGAGATTTTCACACAAAAATAGAAAAAAAACAATATTTTTTGGGGATTCCCCATACTTAGAACTGAAACTCAATTTTTTTTTTTTTCATCAAACCCATAAGTGTGGGGTGTCTATGGATAGGTCTTCAAAAATGATATTGAGGTTTCTAATATCATTTTTTTCTAAACTGAATAGTTTGCGCGAGAGACACTTCCAAAGTGGTAAAATGTGTGTCCCCCCCCCTGTAACTTCTAAAATAAGAGAATGATAAATCTATAAAAAATATATGATGTACATTACGGTGGAAACTTCCATCGAAAATTGGTTTGAACGAGATCTAGTAAGTAGTTTTTTTTTAATACGTCATAAATTGAAATTAATATCAAATACTCAAGTCTATACTACCATTTACTTATATACCTACAGGTTTGTACGGAACCCTCGGTGCACGAGTCTGACTCGCACTTGGCCGGTTTTTTTTTTTTTTTTTTGTAATATCATCGATCCTGTGGCCTAAGTCACGGCATTCCACATCACTAACAAAAATCACTAGCAAAATGAACATATGTAATAAATGCAACAAACAAATAAAATCTAGTGACTTGAAAACTTGCTCCAAATGTAATGTTTCCTACCACTTTCAATGTCTGGGAATTACGCAAGATAATTTTAGTAAGGAATCTAAAGCGTATAAAGTATCCTGGAAGTGTTCTGAGTGCAGAACTACGGACAAACGAGGAGATAGCTCAACTACTCCCTTACATTCCGGGTCGCAATCCCGCGGTACTGTTGATTCCCCCTCTGCGAATAATATCGAGGATTTCAAGCAATATATTGATAAAAAGCTCGAAGAGTCTTTATCACGTCTTCTAAGTGAAATCAGACGAGACTTCTCTACTGAGAGCTCAAACACCCGCAGCAGGATACAAGATCTAACTGAGAGTGTAAATTTTATGTCAGTTAAATACGACGAGTTAAAGGAGGCCTTAGATAACAAATCTAAAGCAATAGACCACCTGCAAGACGAAAATAAGGCACTCCGCTCTGAAGTCTCCACTCTTAGTACGCAACTAAATCATCTTGAACAGCAGTCTCGTGATTGTAATCTTGAAATACAGTGCGTACCCGAACATAAAGCGGAAAATTTAAAATCGGTCGTACAACAGCTAGTCACTACGGTGGGTTGCAGTATTGTCGATCAAGAGCTACTGAATTACCACCGCGTCGCTAAGGTCAATCCTGAGTCAAATAGGCCTCGGTCAATTGTGGTGAAACTTTCAAGCCCCTTGGTACGAGATAGAGTCATAGCTGCAGTAAAAACTTTTAACAGGTCCCATCAGAACGAAAAACTGAACTCGGCGCATTTAGGCCTTGGTGACGAGAAGAAACCAGTATACGTCAGCGAACACCTGTCTCCGGGAAATAAAAATCTGCATGCAGCTGCTCGGAAAGTCGCAAAGGATAAAAAGTTCGAGTTCGTTTGGGTACGAGGTGGTAGAATTTACATGCGTAAGGACATTAATTCTAGGAGTTTTGTGGTTAAGGATATAGCATATTTAAGTTCTCTTTAAGTCAAAAATAACAGTAGTTAATTATTGTATGGTTTCTTTGTTGAGTTCAAAAAATACTTGTAATTTAATTTTTTTCTATCAAAACGTTAGGGGTCTTAGAACTAAAACAGAAACTATATTGGTGAATGCATTGCAACAGGAATTGGACGTTATTCTATTAACTGAGACTTGGCTAAATGACTCTGTATTTGACCATGAAATACTGGACAACAGATACACAGTGTTCAGGTGTGATCGAGGCTCTACTGCGTCAGACAAACATGAAGGTGGAGGAGTTCTCATTGCAGTCCTAAATAAATACTCTCCTATACGTAAATTAAAATGGGAAACTGTTCAGGAGGATTTATGGGTAGTAATTAAACTGAAACATGGTAATTCTACGTTAGATTTATGTATTTGTACTTTATATCTGCCGCCTCCTACAAGATTCGCTCGCCTTGATGCTTTATTAACAAATATTACAGATGTAGTCCAACATAAAATGTCTAAAAAGTCTCTGCTTTTGTTAGCTGGTGATTTTAACCTTCCTAATATATTGTGGGAGTACGATAGAAATACAAATTCTATGCTTCCTGGATGTGCATCTAGCCAGACCGATAGTCTACTCATTGATGCTCTCCCTTTTAACGGCCTACATCAAATTAACCCCATTACAAACTCAAACGGTCGAATCCTGGACCTTATCATTACCAATTCACTTACTAGCTATTTTACAGTATCCAATAGTTCTTCTCCCCTTGTAAATATAGATAATCACCACCCAGCATTGATTATCTCATTAAAATTAAAATCTCCTAAGCCTCCTAAAACTCAGAAATCTGCTGTATTGAACTTTTCTAAAGCAAACATTGAAAACATTAGAGAAGAATTAGGCAGAATTAACTGGAATGAACATTTTATGTTAAAATCAACGATTGACGAGACTGTTGATATTTTATACGATTTAATTAACCCCATTATTCATAAAAATACACCGTTAAGTAGACAGGGCTCCAAAAACTATCCATTCTGGTTCAATCGAGGATTACTACAAGCACTCAAGGAAAAAGCAAAATATCATCGTAGGTTCAAAATGTATGGCAACCCCAGAGACCAATTAACATATCAAATCCTACGTGATCGCTGCAATAAATTGATTAAACAGTGTCTAGACAAAATGAAAACTGAGGCTGGAACCCTAATCAAGAAAAACCCAAAATATTTCTGGACATTTGTGAAGTCGCTCAAATCGAATAGTGCGGAAATTCCTGACGAAATGTTCTTTAACGACGAAAATGTCCAAGGCGGTCAAAAGATCAGTGAACTATTTTCCGAATATTTTCATTCCATCTATAATAAAAAGGATACCGATACCACCACCAGCTATAACTCGCCTATTAGCAATCACCCATCTTTCAGTGCATGTTATCTTTCCGAGTCAGAAGTTCTGAACTCACTTCGTATGCTTGACACCAATAAGGGCCCGGGCCCTGACTTAATCCCTCCTTTGTTTCTAAAGTCTTGTTCTGCACAACTTGCTAAACCGTTACAATTAATTTTCAATAAGTCACTGTCGGATGGGGTTTTCCCTACCAAATGGAAGCTTGCGCATATCACCCCAATTCACAAAAAAGGAGACCTAAGCGACATTGCAAATTACAGACCCATCTCAATCTTATCCTCAATTGGTAAACTATTTGAGTCTTTGATCCAAAAAAGGATTTACTTTCAACTGAAACCATTATTCAACACCCGTCAGCATGGCTTTTTACCACAGAGGTCGACTGCATCGAACCTTCTTGATTACGTAAGTGATATAGCTGAGGTTCTTGAAGGAAAAAATGAAGTACATGCCATATATACAGACTTCTCCAAGGCTTTCGATGTGGTCGATCATAAATTACTTATTCAAAAACTGGGTCACGCTGGGATTTGCGGCTCTCTGCTAAGGTGGTGCGAGTCATATCTTCGCAATCGCTCCCAACTTGTAAAGGTTCGTGGCTTTAAATCACCTGCAAAGTTAGTACCATCAGGTGTACCTCAAGGCTCACACCTTGGACCCCTTTTCTTTCTGATTTTTATTAATGATTTATGTACTAATATAACATCGGAGTATCAAATGTTCGCAGATGATCTTAAGATTTATAGGTCAATTCACTCACAAAATGATACTGAACATCTGCAAAGGGATATTGACACCATATGCGACTGGTGCGCTCAAAACAAAATGTACATAAATTCAGCCAAATGCTTTCATATAAAATTCTCGAGAAAAAGAAAATCTGTATCTGCCACCTATTTTATTAATAATATTTCTATAACCGAGGTCTCAAGCATACGTGACTTAGGCATTATAATGGACAAAAAGTTAAATTTTCGGGAACATATTGACCACATCGCTAAAAAGGGAGCACGCTTGGCTGGTTTTGTAATACGCCAGACCAAATTCTTTAATGATTCTGAAATACCCATAATTCTCTTCAACTGCTACGTACGTAGCTTATTAGAATACTGCAGTCCCGTCTGGAGCCCCTCATATGCAGTGCATATCACCCGCCTAGAGAAGCTTCAAAAACAGTTTTACCGTCATCTCACATATACCCACAACCTTTGTCGCCGTTTAGAATCTTATGAATCCAGACTTACCCACTTTAAAATGACTACACTTGAGCACAGAAGAAATATCTCCGATACTGTGTTCTTGTACAAGATCATAAATGGAAAAATTGACAGTCCCCACTTGCTTAACAAAATTCAATTAGTTGTCCCTCGTTCCTCTAGTCGTGTCCAGAATAGAAAAACGTTTAGTCTTCCATTTTGTCGTTCAAACTATGGCCAACACTCACCAATGTATCGGATGTGCTCGTCCTATAATAACATTTGTAATGACACAGACATATTTCATTCATCTGTATCTACCTTAAAAGGAAGAAAGTCATGATGTCATAGTTTCTAAGTTATAATTTCAATTTAGTTTTTTTTTTGTTGTTATTGTTTATTTTTTCTGTTTTTAATATCTATTTAATCCGTGTTTATGTGTTGTAATAACTAGTATTTCGAAGCATGTTGTGTTCACTTTTAGGAGGTCGTACACGTTATCATGTTCAGTAGGTATTATTTTTTATATGTTATAGTGTAACGACCAGTTAGTGGACCAATAATTAAAAAAAAAAAAAAAAAAAAAAAACTGCTATCTACACTTTCAAATCTATAGCTGAAGAGTTTGTTTGTTTGAACGCGCTCTCAGGAACTACTGGTTCGAATTGAAAAATTCTTTTTGTGTTGGATAGTCCATTTATCGAGGAAGGCTTTAGGCTATATAACATCACGCTGCGACTAATAGGAGCGAAGCATCAGTGACAAATGTTGCAAAAACGGGGAATATTATTCATATAGGGTAGGGTAGGGTGGGGTATCACCACAGGGTAGGGTAGCACCACGCGAACCAAGTCGCGCCGGGCAGCTAGTAAATAATAAAAATCCTGGGATATTCTTGACACGGCTATCCGATCCCAAACCAAGCAGAGCTTGTATTATAGCAGCAATAGAGCACGTATACATAAAAAAGTTTCAGCTCAAAATAAAGTACATACTCAAAAAAATATACCAAATTTTTGCTTCCCAGTTTATTGAATTAAAATCATAACCAATGTGTCACCGCTCAATGATCATTATCATTTCAAGTCACTTGCAAATTAGTATTAATATAAAAATTTCTTTTTCGCGATCTGTTTGCTTTGTACCAAGTAATGTTATGAATATCCTTTCCGTTACACGTTGTAGATGAGGAGAAGCGTGGTGTCCTTTTAAGCGACACTACTTACTTATAAGCGACACTACTATCTACTTATAAGCAACACTACTATCTACTTATAAGCGACACTACTATCTACTTAATAGCGACACTACTATCTACTTATAAGCGACATTACTATCTACTTATAAGCGACACTACTATCCAGTTTGTAATTTTGCCGCCGCGCCGGGCACGCAATTGTTTTCAGTGCGATTAGAATGTAAATATTATGTAATGAATCTAAGCTTGTTTTGAAAAGAGTAATTGCTGAGTTTATTGCCGGCTCTTCTCAGCAAATGCAACCTTCCGAACCGGTATTAGAGTATTAAAGTCAGACTTTTCATAAGTGCCTGCGAAGGTCTATTTGAATAAATGATTTTGAATTTTGAATTGAATTTTGAAAAGTTAACAGTTGTAATGTGACCATATTCCGGTACAGTCCCCACAGGCGTGTTGACATTCAGCCGGCGCTCTGTCCCGCCGCGGGGATGCCCCGAGTGGCTACAGTCAGATCGGCTCATCGGCTCGCTGCCAATACACGTCGATTCACAAATACGCATCGAAGACGCACATGGACTCATACAAATTGATTTTGCTAACAAGTAAGTGGTCAACATTAGGGTGGATCAAGATGGATAACATTTGATTGGGGTGGATCAAGGTAGATCAATTTGGATCAGGGTATATATGGATGAATGATTCGGCGCTGACTTATAAAATTTTTTTTTGCCGCGTTCTCGGTTTTTAAGTAATGCATAAATTTTGGGGGTGCGAGGCCGTAGACGGTGGCCCACGTGGCCCACGCCTTACGCCGCCACTGATGTCTAGTATAAAATGCTTAAATAAAATATTTAGGTAATTAAGTGTTAAGGTTTTCGGTTAATGGAAATAAAGGCTTCTTTTATTAATGTAGAATAAGTTGGATCAAAGTAGATCAAATCGAGAATCAAGGTACTGAGGGAGGTTGGGCATAACAGGTTCTAGCGGTCAAAATCGCAGCCTAATAACATTACTTTGATGTGGTGTTGTGTTTCTGTATGGTGAGTTCTATGAAGAGGCACTGTGTACTGTAGTACCCGGAACCAGCCTATTAGTACATATTGTTGTCTCTGTCGTTCCCGGGTCTGCGACTCCTATCAAAACCTCTTCAAACTCCTTTTGCGTGCGAAGATATTTTTGCAGGCTCAGCGAACTTCTAAAGGCTATGCCGCGACGGTAACCGCTTACCATCAAGCGGAACGTATGCGTGTTTGTTACCTTAGTATTTAATATATGGATCCCATTTTATCGAGGCGGATCTCGGTAGGATCCCTACCCATGTTGGATCATATGCCCATCTTTGCCCAGTTGCTGACTTACACGCCTATACAATAAAAATATATATATAGTTTGTATTTTTAGATACCTCGGTGGCGGAGTACTGAACTACGGATGTGTCCAAGAAGAGATAAGATTTGTTATATGTCCTGAGCTGATGATATCCATGCTCTTCACTGAGGTATTGAGGCCTGACGAAGCGTTGGTCATGATAGGTAATGTCATCCTATTTATTATTATTGTAAATAGCTGCCTGGCGCAAAAAATAAAAATGCCCCCCTACAAAAATTTAAGGTGGATGACATTGTTAAATTCGTTCCAAAGTAATGACGCGACTAAGGGAGATAGTGATTCGTTTTTATATATATAGATAGATAGACTAGCTTTCCATTGTTCCCATCTATCTTTGTTTCATAATAATTGTTTGTGACGTTGAGGTATCGTGAGAGTTAAAACAAACACGAAGTCGCTTTCGCATTTATTATATTATTGCGATACATGTGTATCTCTTACTAGCCTCAACATCTTAGAAAGATATCTAGTAAGTCTTCATTATTTTTGTTTGTATACAACATAATAAGCACAGTAAAATTATATTTCTGTAGTCCCTTTGACCATACTGCTATGTTTGGCTTCCCATGGTCGTTCTACTAAAATGCTTGTGTGGCTGATTTGTTAGTAAATAATTAGTAGTTTTAAAAGAAGGAATGTAAGCAGCCACAATAAATAATCATTGCATTGCGTAGGAATAAGGCCCCGACTCAGTATACAATTGTGGTTATTGCTTTGGGTTCAAATTAGCCCTATACAAGCTGTAGAATCTTAATTTTTTCATAAATAGCACGGTTGACGATATGAAAACCATAATTTGGTCCAGGCAGTGAACGGTACAGTGAGTACTCCGGCTACGGCAGTAGTTTCCATTGGACGGGTGAGCACATTGACATGACGCCACACGACACGTCAGGCAGAAGGCGCTGTGCCGTACTCGCTATAGACGCGCAACCATACTCTAGTCTACTACAAGAGTATAAGCGAGAGAATATTATGAGAGAGCTGAATAAGGTACGTATCGAAGGTGGGATCTAAGTTTAAACCAAGTGGGATCCAGTTGGGATCCAAGTTTGAACCATGACGGATCCAAGTGTGATTCAAACGATACGTTTGTTAGGATATGTGTGCTTACTAACTGCCATCACATTATCACTTACAATGGTGAAATTGCAGTGAAAGGCAAGTATATACAATAAAATGAAGTAGTTTTTTTTATCGAAGTTGCAAAACTGCTTGAGTTCTTTTTAATTAAAGTTCATAGAGTGCACGCATAAGCACGTCCCAAAATGCCAAATGAAATGAAATGAAAATAAAAAAATGATGTACTTTGACTTAAAATTCTATCTAGCACATTTCTTAACTTGAAAACACATTACAGGCATGGGTGGGGTTCTCATTCGGCCCCGAAGACCCCCCCTCGCTGCAGTACCCCGGGGTAGCCACCGGGAACTGGGGATGCGGGGCTTTCGGGGGCTCCGAACACTTGAAGAGTTTAGTACAATTAATGGCATGTACTCAGGCAAGGAGGCCAATGGCGTATTATACGTTTGGGGATGTACAGCTTAGAGATGAAATAGTAAACGTTTATAATATGCTGTCGAGGTATAATGTTACTGTTGGTGAGTTTTGTGTTTAAATATATTTAATATTATTTTGTTTTTAGCTCTATATTATTAAAACATTTCATCCCATTAACAGGTATGGGCCTATGATGCGAAACTTTTGGGTTTTCTGATAATTGTAACCTAATTAACTAGTTCCTCTGATCATATCTAAACATTTATAAAACAAGTAACAAAATCTGTAAAATTAAAAATGCATTTCTTTTCAATAATTGTGTAATTTCATGAAAATTTCATTAGTTACTTTGGTATCTAGAGAATGTTAAAATATCTCAGATGGAGCCTCTACTTCATAAAAGCCGCTAGTTCTTGCACTTTTGAAAACCTTTCTTAGTCTCTTAACTTCTAACTTTAATTTCTTATTACCTAAAATTTTAAGACATTTTAGTTTAGTTTATAGTTTTCGGCCTTCAAGCAAGATATTCTTGTTATTGCGTAATGGCTATATAATAATGTTAATATTTCCAGGACAATTATACAAATATATAATAAGGTTTTGTCAGACGGACGTGCGGCGGACGCAGCTGTACCCCTTCCTACACCAAGTGTTGAGAGACGAGGATACCTCACAACCACCGCAACCAAAGTCAAATATTGAAGCTATTCATATAAACACTGTAAGTTGCCACATGTTGCTTCTGTTGTCCTACCTTTTTTTGACGGTGTTGGGAATGATTTACAACAAATGATTGGATTTTATTAAGTCAAGGCGATGATAACTCAGTGGAAGTGTCGTCGGATACCGAGACGAAGATCCCGGGTTCGAATCCTACGATGAGCTTGAGCTTTCGGTGAAGGAAAACATCGTGAGGAAACCATAGCACGGCGGTAGGGTACTTTGTAGTACCCATCTGGCTGGCTACCACCCTCAAGTGGAAAATTTGTCGCCAAGCACCTATTGCTATAGAGCTTTGTGTGCTTACCACCTCCGGCCATATCATCACTTACCATGGTGATATGATATATACAAAGTAATAAAAGTAATAAACAAACTATTAAAACCTGAAAAGCATACCCAAGCCAAGCCCACTTGATGGTAAGTGGTTACCGTAGCTTATGAACGCTGCAACACCGACCCTGACAAAACTTTTCACACCCTTCTTGGAAAATCCCATGCTGTACTCTTTTGGACCTACTGCGGCGGGGAACTCATTGCGTAAACTGAGAATCCGCCGCAGGAAGCTCCTTCGTAACCGTTGGGATAAAAAGTCTGTCCTACGTTTAATTCCTGGATATGATCTACTTATATGCTGCTATTACGCAGTGATTGAGTAGGTGGTGAGTACTCAAAGCCTAGAAAATCTAACTTTCATGTTCACTATATCTGTATCCCGCATATTTCAATTTCAGTGACACATCCGAGTCTTTAGTAGTACGAATACATTCTGAACCATATTTTTGCCATTTCAGAACGAACCTCCTATTGAAATTACGAGTTCAATTGAGAAAGAGTTTCTTTCTAATTCCCCGGACCTATTTTCACAAGACGATGCAATGGACGATAGCCTAACTGAAGTCAAAATACAATCAGACAAAGAAATCCATGAAGGGGCTCAATCCCAAATTAGTGACAAAGAGGTGATTAACGAACACAATTCTGAAGATCACACCACAAAACTCTTTAAAGAAATGGGAAAACTGGACAGTGCAAGTGGTAGGTTGAATTTATCTTCATCAAACACATCAATTTGCCAAAATGGGGATCTTAAAATGGACCAATCATCACATGATACGTCACATTCGGATCCCAAGCGAAAATTTAAAAGTACAGTCATTACAGATTTTTTTTGTAAGAAATGAATTTACTAAAATGTGATATTTTTTTCTATTTATAATACATTATTTTAATGCACTTCAATTTAAGTATTTTATTAAAGACGTTTAGAATCCTTTAAGTGGTAAATATGTACCCCATTCAAAAAGCTTCCTTATGCAGATTGACGAGGGGATTGCTTACTTACTTGCTACTTATGAAAGTATCAATATTACCAACTTTTAGTATAGGGGCATGTCAAAGTAAACAGTCATGTCTCAAATAAAACACAAACCTAATATAATTAAAATTATTTATTATCCTTCATCATATTTCTAGCATACTAAACGTAATAAGTGTATAATAATAAATAATTGAATATTAATTTAGTTTCGAAATATTTCAGCGATATACATATTAATAACTCGATAATAGTGTTCAAAGTTTCAATTAAATTAAATGATACATGCAAAGTAGGCGAAATAATGCATTAGTTCCATAATAATATACTTTTTTTTTGTATCTTTGGTTATGTACCTAAGTTATTGGTACACTATAACTATTAAATAAATTAATATATTATTATTAATTATAAAATAAAAATTATTACTAGCGGCGCATCAAAATGTGATCATAACATGTATTATTTTACAATCTTTGGCGAACTATAACAATATAATGAATTTCAATTGCTAACTATGAAATGCACTGTTTTATAACACCTATTTGAACTTGACTAAGTTTGTTTTAGAGTCCTTAAACAATGCGGAACTTAACTTAGTTTAATATTGGGTATCCAACTTTAAATATTGTAAAAAATTTGTGAAATTGCAAAATAGGGAAAGGAATGAATTTAGTTTTGTACTATCCTAGATTCATTTAAGGTTAAAAAGCGGGACGTAAGCTGCTCTGTCACTTATCTTTCAAGTATTCGTTATTTCCTAATAAATAATTATTGGGCATCCCTTTACTGATACTCCGTTTTTTTTCTATACAAAGATCCAGTTCCTATGCATTATTCTACCTGGATATTTATGAAGAAAACTGATATTTATTTCCATCGAAATAAAGCTCAATATATTTAAAGTTGAATAAACAATTATAGGTAACCACATATTTATTTACTTAATTTAATAGAAAAGTTTGTGTTTAAACAATTAAATACAATGTGTTTTAGTATTAATTAGTTTGTATTAATTATTTAAAAAAAATGTTTTGGGGCCAAATGGTATAATTTTGTTACACGGCCGTTTTTTATTAAATACTTGAATAATTTACAATGAAAATAAACTAATGTTAGTATGGCAAATACATTGATTCAATGTATCGGTGATTGCAAATATGTTCTTTAAGTTCATAAAGAAAAGGTTGAGAAAAGAGTTTTATAAGAAGATACATACAGTAGGTTCAATGGACGATCATTTTACAAGCGTATATATCACAGACGCCATTTAGGCGTCCCTTTGCTAAGCTAGTCGTAAACAGCTTGACTGCCCTGGATTATACGGTTACAAGTTCTGACTCGATAACAAAAAGAAAAAAATAAAAACTTCATTCCTACTCTTAGAAAAAGATCAGTGTCCGAGTAGTTAAAAGATGTATCCTTACAAAATGATATTTAACGACATATTTTGACAATATAGCTTTGATATTTGATATTAAATTTCATATAAATAGTGCCAAAATATCAATCCACAATCTCGAATATTAATTTAGGGCGTTAAACTATTAAGAATCTATAGAATATGAAGTTTAATCTCTTGCATGTGCTATTTATTACACACGTTAACCATGCTGTATCCTGTAAGTAAAGTTCCACAACTTCTAAAGTCATCAAGTCGAAACTCTGTCCCGAATAATCCCGAACAGACCCGATTGGTTGTTTACTCTTAAACTATTCCAATATAAGTTATCCAGAACAGTGTGCGGGACATAGTTTACGAGTATTAACGAGTGTGCTTGTTTTACGCTGTTTTTAGTTTACATCGTTTTACTTTCTGGGCGAAAAGATTAGGGCAAACATTGAACATGCACACATGATATTCATTTAATCTAAAAAGTTTAGTTTTGTTACGGTTGTTAAGTAATTCAAACAACATTATAAATTGGTTGGTTAATGTAACCAGTTACGATTTAACATTTCTAATAGTAACGGTTCTATTACTAATAATGAGGATGAATCGATCGAAGTTGTAAATACACCAAAGTGAATTCAGAACTTAACACCACTTACATTAAGTTACTTATTGTATAATTTATATACGAGACAGGCGATTATTTTATATAGATTGTGAGTCCCAGTATATTCTGAAAATGCGCATTCTGAGCTAGAAGCCTGCGTTGCCCATTTCTTACCCAGAATTTGAGAGACACTCAAATGTCTTCCTTCTATAAGAATCCAAGGCGTATTACGAATCTAAGACGGTATTATGATTATGATTTCCACTTAGCATTAAACAGCGACACCCTGTCACCCGCCCGGGAGGCCCGGGGCTAAAGGTAAGTAAGCTCCTAAAGATATGACGTCACTTGTATGTACACAATCAATTATTGTGGAACTAATATGCACACTGCTTCAATCAACCTTAACACGAGCGTTTCAATCTTTATTTCTAAAGCGTTTTTGCGTAATTTATAGTAAGTACATTCTTTATAGAGTTTATTTTTAAAGGATTTTATAATCTTTGTGCGTTTTTTGTGCCAAAATTGAGCGTAACGGAGTTAATTAAAATTTTATTTTATTAGCCGATTTTTCAATCTTCAGACAACCTATTGAATTACACTTAAACTATGGATAAAAATTTATACTTATAAGAGATAATAGGGTGCCAGTAAATATATAGGAAACTTTGCCTATCATCTGAGGGTAGAAAAATCGACCTGGAAAAGCATGTATTAACTTGCATTCGATTCAAAAGCTCGTGTTAAAGGTAACAAAATAAAATATCGACGTCTTAAAATAAAAAATAAAACTGATAAAATCTGATTAACTACATTATACATGGTTAAGTCATGTTTTGTACGATTATTATTTCGAAGCGTTCAAAAATCAACAGAAATTATATGGATACAGTTTATAATACAGTTCTGAGATCTTTACGGACGGCGCGATTTTTGTTCTAATTTTCACAATTGCCGACTGTACATTTGGATATCAAGCCAATGTACAGTAAGCAATATAATTAACAATCTTCAGCAGAACTGAACTTCGTCTATCTAAATCATACTGTTCAATAACTTGCTCTAAGGTAACTTTAACTCTTATCTTACCCATAAGGTTTACAATCTTCATAACTCGTGCTCTACCAATCTCTACCAATAAAATTATTTCAATTAATCTTAACGTTAATTGTTTATAGGTAATAATGAATTACGGATTAACAATATTCTGGATAACTTATTCAAATTAATATTTTAATTCATAATTTCGGATTATGACGATCTAATGAAATGTAGGCATATACATCTGTTAATATAACATATCTATTGTATATTATTTAGTACGGAGTTATATACCGAAATAAAAGGTAAAACTTTATAAATAGATGAAAATAATGTTTAAGTAGTAAATAGAATAAAATATAGGTATAAACGTGCTTGAAGCTAAACTATGCTAAGCGACAGAAAAAATAAATAACAGAAAGAGATATGACTAGATCGTTTTGTTTCATTACTAGGTCCTACAATTCATAAAAGCACTATGCGCCTCTCTCCATATTTTTATTATATAAATAGATATAATATGATTAATTATTCCGAATTCTAAGGTTTGTTTTTTTTTTGATTAAAATATTGGCAATCCTCTTATGTACTAACTAGCATCGAACGGTGTTTAGTCAACGTGGTGTATACCGATGCGGTGGTAGCCGCACGTCGCAGGACGCACCTCGCACCATCCGACGATCTAACTAACTATTTTCGCCTAAATAACGAACCGCCTCCAACATCGCTTACCATTATACAAACGGTCCAATTCAAACGTCCTTGAGTGCATCGAAAATGTTTTCACTTCTACGCGAGCGCTACGACGAATTTGAGTATGCGAACGATATAAATATATTATAAAATTTTAGGAGTTAAATAGTATTTTTTTATTTTTTTTTATTAAGAAATTCGATTTCGTAATACTAATGTTGTTTTATTAATGTTCGCTGTGCGCTCGAGTACGGCCGCCGCGGCTTCGCGAGAACTCGCAAACTGCGCATTATCGAACCAATACAGTGACCTACACGACGCCAACGATTTGCTTTTACACCATCCTACATTGGTCGTTGGATACCTCGGGAGCCGCGAGGGTCGGCTCGAGCGCACGCATCGAGTATGGTGGTGATGACAAGTGAATGAGGATACTTTAGTAACGCAAGTCGCATTAATTTGGAATGAAGGATGCTCGGCCGGCGTTGGCGCGGCGGTACTATTACAAAGAAACAAGCGAAGCGTTTAGTTCCGTTCGAGTCGCGTATGGGACAGCAGTGAGATGAGGATGAGTCTGTTACACTACGATAGTTACGAGAGAGTATAAAAAAGTCGCGACAGACTAGTCAGTGGACCCGAGGTGACGCGGCACGGGCCGCCGCGCCGGGGTGGCAGACGTGCGACGAATCGCACTCTAAGTCAGAGAGTAGGCAATATCTGCCTACATGAAAAACATTTAGATACATTTAAATAATTGCAAAGCATACCCTGTATCCTAGAATCACTTTTATGGGCGATTGTTTTTATACATTCAGAGAGGACTCATTAATCTATTACAAACGTTCGCGTCACCGCAATATATCTTTAGGGAATTTAATTTTAATCAGTATAAAGATATAAGTACACAATATTATTAATTCGGCCGGGAGTCGCTCGCGGGGCGACTCGCCGGACGCTTTACCTACATTACCCACGAGGTGATATAATCGATATACTAAGTATACGTCTTCCGGTTTGGCATCGATTTATCTGTATCCTAAGAAGGTCGCGGCGCGGGCGCGGCCCGGGTGGTGCGTGTCCAGTCGCGCCTCTAGTTAGAGCGGAATCTATGAGTGGCGCGACCGGCGCGCCCGCCGCCGCCGCCGCTCCGCTGCACTGTCGTCAGCGCTGCACTCCACTCATCACATTCGACTCGAGCTCGGCCTTTGTGCGCAAGAGCAACCTCTTTACGATCTTCACCGAGATTCTACTCGCTTCCTGAACTTCATCATTATTTTTATCTAAGTGTTGAGTCGTTTTATACGTAACAGGACGTGCGGGGACTTTGCAAACCGATTTATTGTCGGTAAGCGTAGAGTAGGAGACGCAAGTCCGTTACGCATAACGCGACTGGTGGCGTGATGTCGCCACTGGGGCCCGGGCGTGACGAGGCCGGCTCTACGGTCGACGAATTATCTATAAAGGTAACGTTAAGAAAACACTAATAAATTAAACAATGAAAAGTAAATAAAAACGACGCTAAAACAAACATTAAAAAGCATAACAACGTATTGCACAGTCGTGATTTTATAGAGAAAAGAACAAGAAACGCTTAATTTTCACGTATAATCGTTTTATACATACGACTTACTCGTAAATCATAAACGCCTAAAACTAGAATACTATATCGATATAATATAATTATTTGTGTAAATATAAAATTCTATGTCGTGGTGAGTGTAATATTTGACTAGAGGCGGGCGGCGGCTGCCGCGGCGTGTTCCGCCGGCGCCGGCGTCCGCAGGGCCCACGTACACAACAAACAACAGGGCTACCAACATTACAATAGGAAATCCCGGTATCATGCTTATACCGAATTTCTGGTATCGATATTACGGTATTGGATACTTTCCTATTCATATACTGATACTGAGCGGTTTTATAATGAAATGTTGGCGTATTTAATGGTTGGTAACCCAAGTGAGGGACCTGTGCCTGCGGCCGGCCCGCGGCCCGCGGCCCGCGGCCCGCGGCCCGCACAGGTCGCCGGTCGGCTCGCAGCGCCACCGCCCGCGCCGCGCCTGCCGGCTCGCCTGGGCTCGGAGCCCGCCCGCGCGCACACAATATATCTAAGGTATCTCAGTATCATATTATATTATTTGGTACTTTTTTTTGATTATGAATCTATTTTTGTCTGTATAGAAATTACACTAGTTTTTTTTTGTCATCTGTTATTTCGCGCTCCTCTCACTGTTGACTCCCCGGACGCATTTAGTCACAGTTATTGTATTTAACACCTTAACACGAATAGTTTTATATATGTTTATGTATACACACACCGATGCTTGAAACAAAGTTGGGGAAGCACGCTCTTTATGAATTGACATCGCATTGATTGCGAGTTTTGTACCTTACGCACACTGCGCAATTTCTCCTTGTTCTTCGCATCAAATTGAATATTTGACTAATTGCTATATTACCAATTTTATCTAAAAAGTATTAATATTTAATTAACTATTTTCCTTGGGCTACTTTCTAAAATGTTCATGGCCATGTAGAAAAATATGTTTTTTTTTGTAATTATTAGAACATTTTGGAAAGTACCCCAACACCGGATATAAGCACTCGATCAGTATTGAGCCATTTATCCGCATTTCCTACAACCTGACAGCTGTGTTAGTCTGTCAGTTCCATTTCTAAACGTGGACAGGAGACCAAATTCTTGGAGGTATTTTTTAAGTTTAGTTCAATTTTACGAAGTGTGCGTTAGGTAACAGAGCGAACACACATATGCAATATAGAGACGAACGGCCTGTACAGTCCATTATGTTGATATTATACTTTTTTATATCACAGCCCATATTGGAATTTACAACACATAATAACACGATCTTTCAAAACAAAGGCCTAAGTATTTCGGTCTTATGTTGAAGTGCACTTTCATTTGTACACAGCGTTAAATACAAATATTTAATTTAATTTTTTTGTTCAACAACATTGTTCACTAACATGTAAGTTGTGGTGCCGGGCGTACCATAGACAAACAGACTGATCCTTGTCATTGATATAGTCAAGCGTGTAGTTCTTATGTACGCCTGACTTAAGGTTCTAATTTATTTCGTTTGAGTGAGACGCGCGGGCAGGTAGCATAAAGTTAGGTAACGCAACGCACAGAAGGAGCAGAGCGCACAACGACTTTCATCTAATGTTTACATTGAAATTTATTCTAATAGTATATCAAAGTGTGTAAAGCCCCACGACATTCCGTTTCACGTCTCACTCAACCAAATTGATTATTAACAGTACTATACATGGGTATTATACATAAAGTTATATATAAAGGACTGTCGTGCGGTACGACCCAGCTAATTAGCTTACCAGACACACACATAATAAAATTTAACAAAATATAGGACATATAATACTCCAATAGTGATCTATACCGAGCACTTACATTATTTTGTGAACAGTTCGGCGGTGGGAGACAACAGTGTCCGCGATGCACCGGGACGTCACACGCGTATCTTTGCGCTATTCGTCTACGTACAACTAAATAAAACGTTTAACGGAACGTGCGTCGATATAACTTTTTAGTATCACGAAATTAGAAACTCGCTAAATTCCGATATTAGAAACTATATTCACAAAATTGATTGAGTTGATTTTGTTAGTCATAATTAAGATCTTATTTCATAGAATACAATATCTACAGATGGGTTGAATGAAGGATTTATATGTTATGAAACTAGAATAACAGATTCTCACAATAATGTATCGTCAGGAATGTAGTTGACGGTTTATTTGCAAGTTTCTGATTCGGTGATAAAGCGAAGAAAATTTCGGGAGTTTGCGCAAAGCATCGCCCCCGCTTCAGCTTACTTATTATTTGCTCTACACTACATTAACAACATAATGTCAAACAAAGATACTAGTGCACATCCCCCGGCGCTACATTTTGCAATATACATTAATTAAAATACATTTTTTTCTTACATTTTCAACTTACTTAATAAATTCAGTTTGGCTTATTCCAAGCAAATAACTAGTATAATAAATTTATTTTAAAAGTTTTCATTTTAAACGTTAAGTACTTAGAAGTAGAAGTAAGATTACGAATGACAAAATTTTTATAACGTGTCATTTTTACAATAATAATAATAATAATTTAATCAAAGTTAATAAATTGTATATATAATAATATAATAGAGTAATTTAATGATTAATCGATAATGATAAGAATGAAGCATTCCTACGCGCTGATTTAATAAATTACTTTTAACTAATTTAGTATACTCGCCAAATGGGCTTGCATAATTCTTTAGGTAAGTATGTAGGTAATGATATTTACTATACAATCAATGTTTATTAAATTCCTTAGAATTGATGATAATACGCGAACAGTCGTGCCGTGGGTATGTGGAACAATCCGATCGCCATCTGGAACAAAATAACTGTTGCTTATTTTTTTTTGCAGAAACCATGTTTAACAATTAGGATAATGTCATTTTTGCAGTGTGGTAGTATTAAATAACTAAGTCTTGCATCCAGAGAATTGTAGAGCCTTAGTTTGCTCGGTTTATGGTATCAGCAAAATAAAAAAAAAAAATTGTTATCATTTCACGCTTGCTCAGTTGATTGCTGACTGAGATAACCAACACGCTCGCCAAGCGTGAAAATTACAAAAATAGCCCTCTTAAAAAAGGCTTATATTCACCTATTGATAATTTCAGAACAGTCTGCCCCTTTTAGAAGCTCATATCAAAAGGTCCTTACCATAGGCAGGACGTGAACGCGCAGGGACGGCGTCTAGGGTTAGTAAGGCCGGTTGGCATCCTTTGGCCGTTTCAGCTGCACCTTCAGCCGCTTCATTCCGATCTGAAAGCCATTCATCGCCTGAATGGCCGCCTGGGCCGACGCAGGGTTGTCGAACGATACAAAACCTGGAAATTAAGAGCGTTTGCTGTTTCTTTTGTGGGAAGCAAAATTTAGAATACGCCGTCATTACTACTAGTCTTTTTTTGAAATTAACAAAAAATAATAATCAACTTAATAACTTTATTTCCAATTAAGTATCCTATATAATCCCGGTATTCAAATACCGGAATCCCGATCTTGGTTGATCCGGTATTGTAGTCGCTAAATGACTATTATATTTTCAAGAATCCATATAATATAGTTTCCATAGATTACTAATAAATAAAACTCACCGAAACATTTGCTCTGGTTAGTGGCGCGATCAATGAACACTTTGCTGCTGATGACGTTTCCGAACGGCAAGAACATCTGCATCAGCTCCGCGTCCCCAAACTCCTGAGGCAGGTGGTATATGAAGAGATTGCACCCCTCAGGGCCCGAGATCGAGCATCCTGGGAACATAAGAAAATCTTTAAAGAACTCACAAATCTGCCTCCAAACACCAATATTCGAAATTTTGTTTACATGCTGTAGAGAAGGCATCACGACAATGTTAGTGACATTTTAACACGCCTTTATTTATTATAATAAAATCATTTTTTTTTGTTGTACTGTCATTACTTTTCTTAATAGTTTCCATTTTTACACGCAATATGGTATGCGTATGATATTCCTGATATATCTGTTAGAAAGACAAACATTTAATACACATAACATAACACAATAATGCACAATACACATACCTACAGAGTACAGCGACAGACTTGTTTAAGAGTAGAAGAAATCGTAGAGTGAAAATATAAGCCAATCTATGTATTTGTTTGTCACTGTACAAGATTAAAATATAACACAGACTATGACAGATAGTATACACGTATTGTTGCCAAACTACAGACGTAGAGAGCGCTTTCCAGCTATTGACGTTGAAAAGAATTAGGTATTGCGTTATTATTAGCTTTGGTTAAGCAAAACAAAACAAAAAAACAGCAAAGCTATTTTCATATGCGCATAGTACTTTACATCCAATTAGATATAATGTAGAAGGCAATCATAAGCACAAGTCCACGGCTGAAAGTGGAAACTTCTCAAATCTAAAATCGTCTAAGCTGGAAAACGGAAAGTTGTATTATAAAAATTCAATGAATATAGTTTGCGTCTTTTGTCATTCATTGAATTTTTCAATGTTATTGATTGCACAGCAAGAGAAGTATAGGTTAAAGGTTTAAGAACTGTGTGAGTGACAGACAGTCCTCTGTCGAAAGTTCGTCTCGGTTATGTTAGGTTCCGTCCGTCTCAGGGCATCACTTACCTTCTCTTTGCGCCGGCGCAATGGTCGACATCGGCGGAGGAATGGGCTGCGGAAACTGCCCGTATACCGCTGGGTAAGCTGTTGAACATTAATATGCACATTTTTCACAATGAACACCTAGTTGTTGCGTACATACATGCATTAACATAATTATGACGCAATATGAAGCCAGTAAATAAACTAGATTAATTTACTTAGAATACAAATTTATTGACGTCGTTTCATATTTCCACGCTGTATATTACATAAATACATTCTAAATAATAATAAAAAAAAATGATAACACAGAACATACAACTACTTAATGTGAATTTATGAAAATAAATTTAAATAATTATTATTAATAGCGTGAAATGAACAGCACATAGTAACCCTATTAATACGACAACATCGTTTCCAGAATATTCAATATCAATTGATTGATACAGCCAGTGAAAATGTATCAAACAAAATAATATTTGACAATAAATGTTGTTTGAATCAATCAATTGACTCTATTATACAATAGACATAACATTCGTTTCCTTTGCACAGCAATATGTATCATCCATCCAATAAATAGACACGATAATGATTACAATGTTCAAATAGTACCATACTCATTCTATATAAACATATTTGTGGTATTAGCTTTCGTTACTAAAAGATAATCATCATACATCGTTGATTACTTTAGACAAAATCTTTGAGAAAAGTTGTCAAACTTTTGGTAACCAAAACTTATGCGTTTCCCGTAAAGCTGTGATAGGTCTATGGCAGTCACACCAATCAGAATTTTGTTTCAAACTATCCAAGTGTTGATTGCAATGAATATTTTTAACTAGGAACTGTATTTATGGTTGGGTGTTTCACCAATATTCATTACCCGATACATCGTGATGCAGCATACTGGGATCCAGAAACCCGTAATCAGTACCAGAAATTATTCCGGTATTACGGATAAGGAATCCCGTAATACCGGATTAATTATAAGTAAAAACAATTTAATATGAAACATTATTAAAACATTGAAAAAGAAAGAAATCTATATTTGGGATAGCTCAAACAAAATAGTACAAGAGGTGTAACTGCAGTGCACGTCGTGTGAGGTGAGGTGATATGAGAGCAGTAGGCAGGTGGGCGGTACTCACCGACTCCCGGGAAGGGCTGCATGCCGGGGTACGCGGCCGCGGCGTGCTGCAGGGCCGCCGCCTCGCCGTTGGGCAAGCCCTGCGCCGTCACTGGCACCGCTGACAAATATACGCCTAATAAGCTTTTTGAGAAGGCAAGCCCACAGATTTTTTTTTATACGTCTAGTTCGATAAACAAGCATACGGCCCGCCTGATGGTAAGCGGTTACCATAGTCATATGGACGCTTGCAACACGAAGCATCGCTCACGCGTTACCGACCTTTCCCCCACCCCTATGAGCTCTGTCGACCTTACTCACACGCAGGACCACAAATTTACACATCATAAAGTTATTTGGCTGCGGTATTCTGTAAGGTGGAGGTACTTCCCCAGTCGAGCTGATCTTTGAGCGAATTAACGCTATGCTCTACCTCTCTCAAAAGTAAACCTAAATCCGATTCTGTACAGCATTGACGTAATTCTTTTATTGGTTTTCGATGTATCCTTGGTTGACCAAATTACTTGGGTGGTTTATTTAATATAGGTAGGTATTTAAGCAATGACTAAAACGGAGCAGTATCCAGAGGCATCCATTAGGAGTAAGTAAGTTGGTGCTCTTTCATCATTCATGATTTGGAAAACAAGTGCTAGAGTATCTAAAGAGTTCTCTTAGATAATCCTGATTGGGAGGATCTAACTATTTGGCTTAGGCAAGACATGTTGTCCATAAGGAAGGTAATCTTCAAGAGTACCTAAGTTTAAATTATATCTTATAAGAAAAGTATGGCCAACTCACGTCCAGTGAATGTCTGGTGGATGCCGTTGGTGTAAACAGCGTCCTGCGGCGGAGGCTGCCCGTTGGCGGTCTGCGCGGCCATGTTGAAGCCGGGCATGGTGGGCGACGGCAGCGAGGGCAGCGCGCCGTTCAGCGGCTGCGCGCCGCCGGTGCCTATCGCCAGACCTGAGAAATTGTCTGTAGAACGTACCAATTTAGTGAGCTGGTTAAACTAACAAGATTTACATACAATACCTTACTTCATAGCTTAAACAAAAATTTATTAACCACTTAGTCGCATGGACATTAGCAATTAGGAATATAATAATATCGGCAGTATTGCCAAGTGTTGTTAATTTTACTAAGCCATAAGGCTGGCTGGTGAAACTGGCTCTCAAGTGCAGCTGCCGTAACACCCCGGTAGGTGTTTAGAGACAGGCTTTCAACATGAAAGTGGTAGCTAACCAGGCGAATTCTACAAAGTACGGTTTCACATTACTTAAGTCTTAGAAAGCATTTGTGTCTTCTAACAAGCTTTGGGGTGCGGCTATAGCCGCACCCCAAAGCTGACTTCAACACTGTGTATACACAGTGTTGAAGTCATCAAATGTAAGGGATAAATCAATTAGGCTTTATTGAGCCTGGACGAGCAATTGAAGCATATGCTAAAGGTGAACGCACACTTATCCGAGCCGAACGCATCGAACAAAACGAATTTTAGAATTCTGTATATGAAATCTTATCCAGATTCGGACGATTTGACGCGGGCAAGTGTGCGAGCTTTCATAAGATTTTATAAACTGCATATCTACCAACGCACACTTATCCGAGCCGAAAGCGTCGAACGCATTGAACGAAACGAATTTTAGAATTATGTACCCCTACTATGAGTTTTTTAAACTAACGTTATCTACACACGCTAGCGACTACGGTAAATATTTTGTATGACGAGCACCGCCTCTAGTGGATACTTATGGAAGCATTTCATACAAAAAATTTCACCATAGTCACTAGCGAGTGTAGATTACGTTAGTATAGAAAACTCATAGTAGGGGTACATAATTCTAAAATTCGTTTCGTTCGATGCGTTCGACGCTTTCGGCTCGGATAAGTGTGCGTTCACCGGTTCTATAATAAGGACACGCACATCCACGTTTTTCTCTTGACCTGTGACAGCATAGAGGTGTAATAATTACCAGATGTAGGAGGTACGACTGAGTTGGCCATTCCGTTGAGCGCGTGGGACGCCAGCGCGGTCATGGGGCTGATGTACCCTTGCGCCGTCGCAGCCACCATCAACGCAGCTTGTTGCTGTACACACAAAAACACACCATCGTACAAGTAATCCACTTTTTTGGTACTACGCGCACAGATCGTGGAAGTGAAAATTTGATAAGTATAAATATTAGCAAGTGACACAAAATAATAATGACCCTCATTGAGCGGTGACGTTGGTTATGATTTTAATTCAATAAACTTTGAAGCAAATAATTGGACTGTTTTACAAAAACCTTAAACCGACTTCAAAGCACACTAAGAAGTAATCAAATCCTGATCTGATGACAATGGGACCAAACGGGAAGTGTACCCTTTCAGACAAAAAAAGAATTTTCCAATTCGGTTAACAAATGACGGAGTTATTAGGTAACAAACATAAAAAAACATTCAACTGAATTGAGAACCTTTTTTTGAAGTCCGTTATGAAGTATGAATTTTTGAGTAATTAATTTTGAGCTAAAACTTTTTATAGAGAGTCTGTACCTGTGTTCATCCCTTTCGGATAGATATACCCTTTTCTTTATACCCAGTAGGGCCGGTGTCAAAAGTATAATAGTAGGTAAGTGATGAATAGGCCAAAGGTCACCATAATAAAGCTTTGTTGTCACTAAAACTATGGCCTAACCTACTGTTAGGCCGTTTTCACACGAGACGATGACGACACAGTAAAAATGTCACGACGAGTTGTGTGTGAAAACGGTTCATAGAAACGTATGGTCCGTTAAATCGACATTTTCTTAATCACATTTTTACGGTGTCATTATGGTCTCGTGTGATAACGGGCTAAGTGTACAAAAAGGATTCACTACATGAAATAGGCCTCTTAATACAATGTCAAAGTCATAGCCATTTATTCAATTTAGGCCCTAGACGGGCACCTATGAAGGTCAAAGCTACTGAAGCTACCGCCAGTTCGTAAGTCGGCCTTCAACTGAGAAGAACAGGCAAGAAACTCAGCAAGGTTACATACTTTATATTTATTTAAGTCCTTGCTTTTCTCATTTCATTACCTGCCTACTAAATAATTGACAAAGTGATTCATTCGGTCATGAGAAGAGGTAGGCATCTAACATATAGCATTGTGTTTTGATTAACGGTAGGTATTTAGGTATACAATTCGTAATATTCTAGAAATGTCCCTTGAAATATCTTGCGACCCTCTTAGATTAAATAATGTAAGCAATCCTGGATCGGGGGTTGGAATCTGAAGGTACCTATCGAAGTAGGTATTTAGGTATCTTTGAATACGATTAAATGTTCCGTGAAACATTATATTGTTATTTTATACAGGTAGATATGCCTTTATCAGATTGGATAGTTTAATGGTGCTAATTTCGATGACAGCGATATGGAAAGTGGACTGAAAAAGCACCTACCATAGAACAGAGAAAGAGAAAAACATTTACATAACCTTATAAAAATACAGTAATTTAAGGAATGTGAGTATCGAATTTTTTTCAGCAAATTATGATGATGAAAAAGTTTTCGCATTTATCTTTGGAACCACCAGATTTCAACTTCTCTTTCTCAGTACAAAAGTTAAAGGAAATAATATTCACCTGTTCCGAGATGACCTGGGCGTAGGTGCCGTATGCCCCGAACTGGTTGAACACGAAGGGGTTGAGCAGGCTCATGTTGCCGGCCATCTGCTGCATGCGCCGGAGTTGCCGCTCCTTCTCTGTGTCCGCGAACTTCACCACCAGGCTCGAGGACGCGCCCTGGAACAATGTGTCCTGAGTTGAGAACAAAAACAATTGTTTAATTCACGGAAGTGATGTTTTCCTGGGGAAAGGGAAAATGGGACCTAAAAGTACACAGAGTTTACGGAAAGATAATTTTAATACTAAGGAAATGTCATGTGATTTCTGCGACTAGCCAAGGCAAAGGATTTCCCATAAGGTTGGACCAAAAAGTGTATTCAAACATACAAACGTATCATCTTACGAGAAAAACACATGGTACCTCGAGAGTAGATTACAGATACACTTAAAATTATGCGTAAAGTTTCCAATTAAACCTCCAGAAAATCAAATGTGTTCTCCGTCTGAGTCACATTTTGGTAAAGAACTTGGAATAATAATAGAGCATATCACTAGAATATCCCGTTCATGATTTTCTGTTTCAATAATTTTACGTTCGTAAGAATAACCTATCATTTCATAGAGTAATCCACCCACATCTCACATCTGAGGAAAACACACTTGTAAAGCCTTTCACATTGTGCCTAAGCGATCCCTTTAAATATTCAATAACAAAACGTGTCGGCCACGTTACAAATGGCCTGAAGAACTCCCCCGGCTGCGACTACAATCCCACGTGCGGCTCAACACTATACAATAAGCGGGGCTAAGCGTTGAGTGTTCGCATTCATTATGTATTTGCACTCAGTCTACAGGCAAAAATACCTCGGCCCGTAGGCTCGGTAGGCAAAGGCCCGGCGCAACAGGTCTCGCCCCCCTCGTTGCAACAAGTTATTTGGGCTCACATCCAAAAATGCATCGGCCGAGACGGCCTGGGAACTTTGCCCGGACTCTGAACCAGAATTCTCTTGCGGAAAACTAGCTTCCTTCCCGTAATAGTTTCGCCGTTACACTTCTCTCACTAATTGAGTCAGAATTAAGTAAGTGTTAATTGTTAATTCAGTTTTATTGGATCGTGGCCGTGCATAATGTTTGATGCTGAATTATTTCGTGTTGTAGATTGTTATTTCAGCGCCGTTCTTGTTTGCATTCTCGGTATTGATACTCTCGCTTTGTGCAAATGTTTTGGTAACAGCTCTTGAAAGCTTTCTGTTTGCTTTATTTTTATTTTCAATCAGCTTATGGATGGATTTAATGATTATATTGTATTATATTTATTAATCAAACGTTTAATGATTTCAGACTTAAATAAGCAGGCTAAAAAATTTAAAATAAAAATTATGAAGGCTGTGTCAGTTCTGAATCAACGTAATGTTGCAAATCAGACTGTGTAAGGCAGACAAAGCCGACTGGCATTCGGTTATTATGTTTTACATAGTAGAATGACAACAATTAAACTGTACATAGTATTGTAGTAAGTTTGTATAACCAATTATTATTTCAATTGATTTTAATTTCATTTCATGCAGCTTTAATCTGAGGTAGAGCTGTCATAATGCTTCTATTACTCAATCTTACAGCCCAAGCACGAATGTTTTGACAATTCGTAACGTAGGTAAACGTATCGATTGCGTGAATTCTTTGTATGGGAATTTGAAAATACTTAGTACAGTGCCAAACGATAACGAAACTAGAAAACGGCAGCACGAATAATACCTTTGCCACTCGCAACGTTATTCTGACGTTACGTCCTCACGTAACCGCAGTTTGATAATGAAATTAGATTTTTGAGACAAATACTCGTAAGCCTGCTCCTAAGCAGGCACAATTTTTAGGTATTTAAGATTTGCAGTTTTCGTTCATGGTATTTTTTTTAAACATTAGTTTATGTACATTTCTAACCTTATTTATAGTTGTAATAATTAAACAATACATCAAACGTAGTAGCTCATACATAACTATATATTTATATAGAACAAAAAATAGGTAGGTACTTATTTTAAATATTTGTTGATAGTTTATATGTTCACAGCAACTATTCGTGCTTGGGCTACTGTAATTATTGATCAATTTCTGTAATCAAATCAAGTGAGCTAACATTGAATGAGTACCAACGATATTTCAGTGGATATTCAGGAAATTTGTTTTTTTTTTCAAGTTTTTGTTTTTTACATGTTTTTAACTTTTGAAGAACAATATGGTTTAATATTTCAGTGATTAGCGCTCGTAGTAGTTCATTTGGCTTATTGGATTAAGTATGTTTTTTTTTTGAAAAATCAAATTTCCCGCTTCATGCTGAACACGACTTTAAGAAATCAATTTATGAAGATTATTTTTTTATTTTCTCTCATAAAAAATAATGTCGAGCACCTGATAATGTATACTTCAAAGAAAAGCAATTAGCTAAGCACCGCACAATTTATAATTATAAGCAAGCAAGTTTGTAACTTAATGGACTTGGTTAAGTCATTAAATTATTATTAAGCTTTAAAGGAGATTTATCTGCTTATTTGGAAATTATTCTGTACCCCAAATGAAATATGCGTTTATGTGCTGGGTTATACAACCCTGGAGCGTAGGTCACGTTGTCACAGTAATTTAGCAAATTGTGCACCTGAAATATAGTTGTTTTTAGATTGGAAAGTATTGAGTTGAGATAACTTGAACTCAACGCTTCAACGCATACGGGTCACTTGACGAATATTGGTTTAAAAAAACTGCAGAGGTGGTCCAAAAAATCTGCCCGTCATTGATATAAAATGTCTTTAGTACGCGTTGTCCTGTAATATTTAATTTTTAGGACATCTCCATTACACAAATATTATGCTAATGCGTCGACTTGTAAACCTCCTGCGTTTTTTCGTTGGTTAAAAAGAAAATTTGAATATATAATTTGTTTATCTGTGAAAAAAATAATAAATACACTAACCCCCTTATTCATAATGAAGTTATCAAACGTTGATTATCTAAAATTCTGAAGTCTTTATCTGACACGTGACATTTGGTAATCGAAAGAGTGAGACGGAGGACACTATTACACTGATTTAGTTAAAAAGCGATTATTAATAAGGGGGTAAGTAGTTAGGTATACAACTTTCAACCTTAATAACGCTAAGACAACACATTCAATCTTATTTCTAAGCGCAAAGCTTACATTATTCTACCGGTGAAAAATTACAGAATCAAATAGGCTCGACTTTAGATTACACACGCTTTGTTTTATCGTGTATTTTATTATGTAATCTCCGGGTTGACTGTAACGAGCTCCACGGGCGCCATTCAACATGTTTAGTACAATTAACGGGTTGTTATTTCAGACTTAATTGTTGTTGTGCAACTTCACTTTCGTTTCTAATTTATGTGTTATATTGCTTAGTTTATTGGCTGTCTGGTAATTGAGTTCAATTTTGATGAGGTTATGTTTTTTTTTTTTTATATCACTTAGGTGGCAAACAATCATACGGCCCGCCTGATGGTAAGCGGTTACCGTAGTTTATGGACGCTTACAACACCAGGGGTATCACGCGCGCGTTGCCGACCCTGCAGAAATCTCTTCACACCCCTTTTGAATTATTTTGGTATTATTTTGTACGTATCAGAAAACGATTGTAATTATTTAATTAGTTGAAGCAATAAATCGATACTAGTTCGAATACGATCTAATCGTAAATAAATAAATATCCAGGGACATATCTCTCACACAATAATAAAAAAAAAACGTTTATCTGATCCCAAACCTCCTTAATCTATGTCCTAAACTAAGCAGAGCTTGTACTATAGAAACCAGACACACTACATTATACTACTTTTTGTTTGTAAATACTAACTTAATATACATAATTACACAGGACATACAACCATGTTCATGCACACAAATGCATGTCCTGTGTGGGAATCGAATCTACGACCTGCGGCGCGATAGGTGGAATCTTAACCAACCGCGCCAACTGGTCCATCGAATCTTAAATAAGATGAGTATTATTTTTCGTAAGGAATTCTTAAGACGGTTGTAGGGTACGGTTTAATGTACTGTACCCGCCAGCATCAATTTCAAGCTCTTCATTTGCCAGTCAGCTGACCTCAGAAGGAGTTTTGAAGATGCCAAGGATGTTGCATTCTTACCCAAAAACTACCTATGTTCTCTGGTCTTGAAGAGCATAGGTGGTGTGTGAGTTTATCCCATAAAACATTATAGTAAACAAAACACAAACGCAATAGTAAAGTTCCCAAGCGACGATTATTTTCACTCATGTATCAAAATATCAAGTACCTACCTAATTATTAAATTACATTTCAATTTCAATTTTATTTAGGTAAATGTAAGTCTCAAAATAATTTGACCTGAATAATTATGTTGAAATAATTAATAGCCTTATGAATTAAGGTCACATTTTGAACTACACTTGACATTTGAAGTAACCTCTCGTAACCTTTACGTGCTTAAACATAACTTAGGTCGAATATCTAGACAGGCGTGAGGAAAGATGTCTGCCTACTTTAGATCTACTACAGACAAGCAGGCTAAATAAATAACTTGAAGCTTTAGGATCTACGACCTAAGTTAAGATTAGGTAGGATCGTAACTTAAGGTAAGTTAGACTGAAAAAGTATTATTGTGGTAACATCAATATCATTATTTTATATTGGACAATATTTTTGGCAAATTATATTTCGTTATGTACCTAATACTTGGTACCAGTAAACAGGTTTTCTAGAATAGTTATTGGAATTAGTTCAGCCTGTAAAACAAACTAAGATATTACATCTTTCTACGCCGTCATATTGAAAATATGTTGACAAACATTTATACAGTGACTCGATTCTCGTAACAAAACATCAACGGTATCGTAGCGACTTCAACGATTAAACTTTGTTTTTTACTATTAAAATGTCAAGTGAACGATTGAAAAACGATTCTAAGGACAAATTATTGAGGCGTATACACTATTTTTTATACAGAATATTTCGCGAAACACAATTTAAATAGTTGATGTCGCTACGACACCGTTGAAGTTTTATTACGAGAATCGAGCCACATTTGTATTCCGGGAGACGCAATTGAGATCCAGTTACATTCTAGGCTTCATATTTACCGCCTTCGGCCACATCAACTTTTTCTATGGTGATGTTGTGACCAGACAATCAAAACACTTGAATTTTTTTCGACTATTTCCATACCTATCTAATTGCATGAAAATCAGTTGGTACCTTCTAGTAATAACACCCATCAACGTAATTAGTTCTTCAAACTCTACTGACAAACCTAAACCTCTCTCAAACTGAATAGAAAACAGAGAACTATTGTCCCTAGCGACCTCTGCAGGAGAGACAAGTCATTAATGCGAAATAAAGGAGGACACGTAGCCACGGTCCGAGCACCTAAACAAACAACGTATTCTCCGTACCTACACACGGAGGACGGGGATTTATATGTAGATGTGCTGAGGACAGATCGAGATCAACAGTAAATAACTGCCTCCGAGACAGAGGGCTTCCTGCCAAACTGACACTTAATGTACTGCTCAGGGACGGAGGTAGGCGTGGGTGAGTCGCTTTGCTAAATAAAAATTAATCTGTTTTAGAAATTGAGTCTGTGATGCGCAAATGTGAAAATTTTTAGAATTAAATTAATTTTAAGCGTAATTTTCTTTTTACATAATACAAAAAATCTTATAGTGGGTACATTTCTATGGTATCAAATAAATGTTGTCTTTTTCAATTTAGTTTATCAAATTGGTACGCATCTAATATTGGTGAAAGATACTAAGGTTGTTAAAGCTCATTGAGCAAACGTACTTATACTCTAAAGAGTAGCTGATCATAAATTAATTGTATTACTTTTCACCATATTCCAGATGCTTAGTGAACTTTTATCTTTTCCCGGTTATCAACAAGGAATCAAACAGTAATTCAACACATTTCCACAATCTCTCATCCACTTCATCATTGAGACATTATTGCATTTCGCCCACACAAATGAGATCCGGCCCTGTGCCAAGCGGAAGCGGGAGCGGTCTGAGGCACGAGCGGATGCGGAGGCGGGCGCCAGGGTTGGGTAGTGTAGCTCACAAATACCCGCCCGCTTTCCAACAAGATACACTGTAGTCTGTGTCCAATTGTAATTTGCTTTGAATGGGCTGCTGTGAGATCATGTGCATGTCTTATCTTATAATATCTACCTAGGTAAGACGAGACCTGAACTAAGATTTATTGTTATTATAAGACAGCTTACACAGCATAACTAAACTCATTTGAACTTAAATTATTTTGAAAAACTTAACGAATACAAAAAAAAAAAACTACATAAAAAAAAACAGTTATGTAAAAGAAAATCTGAAATTATTAAACACTAATGGCTTCGTATACAGATGGTCGTATATGAGATCAATGATCTAACAATTTAATCAATATTAATCTCATTACCATTACCGAATACAGTCGCCAACATTTGTTGGATGAGAATTCATTTGTGATACACACTCAGAGATCATTAACAACTGTCTCAGACATAATCTTGATAGTGCCTAGCATACTGAAACACAGTGTCCTGTAGTGCACTAGTGTGGGAAAATAGAATAACCCTAGTCATGGCAGATAGATAGCGTCGTTTGATAGCTGCGTTACAGATGCCCTCCCGTCTCTAGCCTAATGCGGCTCTGCGTGGGAATTGTGAGATCAACATTGTTTAATTAAATTATATTAGAATATGAACTGATAAACCAACGCAGAGATGTGGTCGCTTGACATCTATTTCTATAATCTTCTAAACCCAGAAATATTAACAACATTCTTTGCATACGGTAAGATATACGGTAGGTTATGAGAGAGGTAGAGCATAGCGTTTATTCGCTCAAAGAGCAGCTCGACTGGGGAAGTACCTCCACCTTACAGAATACCGCAGCCAAATAACTTTATGTTGTGTAAAGTTGTGTTCCTGCGCGTGAGTAAGGTCGCCAGAGCTCATAGGGGAGGGGGAATAGGTCGATAACGCGTGAGCGATGCTTCGTGTGTTGCAAGCGTCTATATGGCTACGGTAACCGCTTACCATCAGGCGGGCCGTATGCTTGTTTATCGCCTAAGTAGTATAAAAAAAAAGGTATATTTTTTCATTTATATTGGTTCATATTTTTTTAGATACCGTATGGACATAGAATTTTACTTTTTTGTAAATACTTTCCACAAAGTCGGTACCTACATAATAGTATGGCCTGCTTGATGGTCGCGGTATTCTGTAAGTTGGAAGTACTTCCTCAAACGAGCTGTTCTTAGAGCGAATAAACGCTATGCTCTACCTCTCTCATATAACTTAACTAATAAGACTTGTTTGCCTAATAAGACGCATCTATAGGCTCCGTTCATCATCACGGGGGCATTCTTTACCCTAGTACCTAGTATAAAAAAGCTATTCTATGACGTACCTACGTAAATAGTGAACAATGAACTAATACATTCTGTCTACAGAATTTTGCAAAACGTTTTAAAATTGGAAAATGGATGGCATATCAATATGTCTATCACAAAATCAGTAGAGTTTTTTGTGCTCGCTCATCCCACACCACAGATCGACAAAAAAAACCTGAAAGCTCCAAACATCCAAAAGCGTTATTACTAATTTAAATTTCCGAGGAACTTTAAGTGAAGAGGGTTCAACTTAATTTAAAACGTTTAGGCTTAGATGAGTTTAATACCGAACAATTTATAACGAATATATAGCAGCTGTAGTTACCGCTTAGTTATAACCGTTATTAATAATAGCATAACCGCAGAACCGGGTATCTACCATTAATTGAAATACAAATAGCTAGGTGTGATTGGATAGATGGTGAGATTAAACTAGTTGAAACTGATCTAAATCCCTCACAAAGGGTGCGAATGTTAAAAGGTCGGGTGCGCCCTTAAGGTGCTTTTACATTAGTTTGACTGTGTCAAAGTATTTATGGGTCAAAATGAAATCAATGTGTTTCTGATGGTGATTTGTGCCCTTTATGAAGACAACACACAAATAGTATCTATTGCTCACTTTAAGGCCTTTGCTTGCGGCGACGTCGTGTGACGGGTCGTCCACTTCCCTCCAATATGCCGAGGAGGGCGATGGCTGCCACACGCGTCATACTAATGAAGCTCGTGCTGCTTGTGGGGGCTGGTCTACATTTACTTATAAAATATCGATTGAGTCTTAATTTGTGGTTCTGGGCACTCAATTGTTGTCAGCGCGATTAGAATGTAAATATTATGTAATAAATCTAAGCTTGTTTCGAAAAGAGTATGTAATTGCTGAGTTTATTACCGGCTCTTCTCAGCAAATGCAACCTTCCGAACCGGTATTAGAATATTAGAGTCCGACTTTACTTAGGTATGTACTATTTAAAATATAAATGATCTGAATTTGAATTTAAATTTAGTATCTAGTAAAGAATTGAAGATAGTTAACTTCTAAAAACGCGTTTGCATTTATTAAAAAATGTATGGAAGAAATTAGTAAGAGAATCAAGATTACTCCGTGAGAGGCGTTGTGCCAATTTCTATAGAGATATTATGACGTAGCCAACAACGCTATAACAACCGTTTACTAACGTAGGTAAATTCTTAGGTAAATTTATACTAAGATAGATTAACCTTCAGGTTCCTGATATCTAATAGTTCTGAATCTTTGTTCATCAGCTTTTTTTTTTATACATCTTAGTCGATAACCGCACGGTAAGCGGCCATATAGACGCTTGCAACACACGAAGTATCGCTCACGCGTTATCGATCTATCCCCCCTCCCCTATGAGCTCTGGCAACCTTACTCTCGCGCAGGAACATAACTTTACACAACATAAAGTTATTTGGCTGCAGTATTCTGTAAGGTGGAGGTACTTCCCTAGTCGAGCTGCTCTTTGAGCGAATAAACGCTATGCTCTACCTCTCTTAAAAGCTGTCTTATCAACTGTCTGTATTCGTCACAAAAAACAACCAAATAAAACCAGGTTTAATAGCCAGTTTATATAAAACCGCCAATATACACGAACCTTAATATTTTGTTTTATGGGATGGCGGCCCATAGATGGCCCGGACCTAATTCGCTCATATAAATGGGCCTCACTGGCGAAAGCCGACGAAGCCATTGTTCTGTAAGAGGGCTACGCGGCTAAAAGCCTCGGCTCCACGCTGCGGGGTTAATAGGAATCTTTTAAAGTTTACTCCGGCCGTAAAGGACTTGCAATTGCCAGTGGGAACTGCTCTTAAGACAAGGGATTTACCTTTAATAAACTAACGACGGTACATGTGTTTGTTTATGTTTTTGTAAATTAAGAACAAGTTGCGCATTGCTAACCAAAAAAACACATTTTTCGTTCAAAATAATAACTTACCTAATTGAGCAAAAAATGAGAATTATAACTCATAACTTTGTATAAATAAATATCCTGGGACATTCCTCACACCCGGTCATCTGATCCCAAACTAAGCAGAGCTTGTACTATGGAAACCAGATAACTGATATAATACAAATACTACTTTTTGTTTGTAAATACATACTTAATATACATAATTACACCCAGACTCAGGACATACAGACATATTCATGCACACAAATGCATGTCCTGTGCGGGAATCGAACCCACGACCTGCGGCGCAATAGGTGGAATATTAACCAGAGTCTTAACCAACTGCGCCAACTGGCCCGTATGTTGGTATTTTGATTAACGATAATATTAACAGTATTGTAATTCTAGAAGTCTGGTACATAAATAATAAAAAATCCATCATATCAATTCAACCTACGAATCTACAATGCAACCTCCCGTTATACACCATCAAAATATTCATACAAAACCCGCAAAAAAAAACAATTTATTAAACGAACGAATTTCGACTGGCCTTTACTTATATTCCAGTTTCGGTCTGCAATAACTGCCTCTTGTATTATTCATCGTCCAATTATCGTAAAAGGAGTTCCTTTTTCTTTCTCTACCAAGTAAGGTACTTATAGAATCTTATAGCGGGGTCCAGGTATAAGAGCCCTTGTTTAGTTCCAACAATTGGCTTTGCCGGGACCACTCAATGCCGTATTTTCATTATTGAATATTAGATCAAACGTCGCCGAAGCGAAATCTTATTTGCCGGTGAGCTGGTTCGACGCGAAACTGAATTCTTGCTTTTAAAATGTTTTAGCTTATTTTGGTATCGAATTGCAATTTTTCGGAGAGGTATTTGTTTCATGACAATATTTAATAACTATGAAATTCGATTTAAAAATAAATCTTGCACATAAAATCCTAAAAAAGGGATAACAATGTTATTTTTTGCCTTTGCTTCATCTCGTAAAAATTGTTAAAAAATTACACATTGGAAAATATGACGAAAGAAATCTACAAAATAACCAAAATAATCATTCGACATGCATTTTTCATAACAACGAAAATAAAGTCACAAAACAAATCCACCCGAACAGCGAAAAACATAAAAATATAAGGCTCGGTGTACACTCGTTTAATTTGTGTAGCATGTCGATATTGCAGCCCCCACGAAGCCCGGGGATTAGAGCCGGCATTATTTTATCTTTTTTTTCCACGAGACTATGTAATAAGCCGAATTAATCCAGACAGGACACCGCACGTCACGAGACAATGTCGCTAGTGTGCTACTCCGAGCCTAGGCCTTATTAAAACCCTATTTTTGATGTAATTTATTGCGTTAATAAGGTCGCAAAAGGCGGGTTTTATTGCCAATTCAATTTTAGTGACGCTTTAAAACCTTTCAAATATTATACTGAAAGCGATCGTAAAGTAACTACTTTAAGAGGAGTAAAAAAATGTAAAAGACCTGCCTGACCTTGGAAAACTTTTGACAATGTCTTTATTCGTAACTTTTTCTGGCTTATTACGATTACGAACTTAAGAGGGGTTGAAGAAACTATTGCCGTCGCGCTATGCCGCTATGCTATGCGCTATGTGCGATAGGGACATCTGCAGCTCAGACCGATTTATTCACAAAAAAATTGACGAAATCGACGTTTTGTTTTCCCCATTTTCCTCCTCGAAAACTGAGCCGATTCAATTATTTTTTACATAAAAATTTTAAGTAAGGGGTTATCTAGGTCCCCTTACTTTTATTTTGTGTTAAAATCTTTTCAAATTTGTCTTATAGTCCTTTTAATCGGCGGAAAAATAGGGCATTTATTGTAATTTTTGGAGGGCCATAATTTCTTTAATAATTAGTTGCTGAAAAAAAGGAAGTAACAGGTACGTGTCGAAAGCAGAACTTGATTATATGAAAAAAATGATGACTCTAGAGTCATTATTCAGGAAGAAAACAGGGGAATACATTTGTATGGAATAATCGCAGCCCAACTCCCGTCTTAACATGGTAATTTTTAGTCGAACGCATAAATATAAAATGCAAGCGTGAGCAGTTTTTATATGTAGATGCATTCACACATATATCTTACATTAGTTGGTGTACATTCACAAAAAAAATCGATATGGATTCCTTGCCATGTTTATCAGTAAAAGTGTCGATAAAAAACGAGAATTTGGCATTAATTATATGTATTTTAGTCGTTCAAACTATGTACGTGCACTTCGTTTCAAGTTTTTCATTTGAAATACGACACTAAGACAATTTACGTACACTTAGTAATATAAAATATGGCGGTACAGGTGATCCGGCTAGTGTAAAAGTTCTTCACGTTAATTCTTAATAAATCCGCCTTGTCTTAATAAATTACTTTCACAAAAGGTTCTTATTTATTTAAAACAGTGGTTATTTTATATAAAAACGAACATATGTGTGTCGTAATTACTTAAACCGAACTTAAACCATAGTAAAATATATTTGTCGATACCCTACAGTACCCAGTAATATTAGAGTGAACGCCCACCAGCGAAACGTAAGAGTAGCAGGGGGATAAACGGCAGAAATGAGGCTCGCATTATTTCCAGTACGTCGACAATCAGTAGCAAAGATATAATCTTGGACGGCTCGTCATTTCGGATGAATGTGGCCAAATATTACGATTGCTATGATAGTTGGGTGCGTCGGGGAAGATTGAGCAAGTTTGGGGAGAATGCGGCATTTGGTAACAGCCATATCTACAGCAAACAGCTAATGTAAAAATGATGTTTTGTTATTTTGTTAGATAGAAGTAATAACTGATAAAAAAAATTGGAAGACGGTTTTTGTAAGAGATATTATGAAGGACATATGATTACGTAGATAATGTTAAGCATGACTATTCAACCTTAAAACATATTGAAAAGGATTCCATTTGGTATGAAATTTTACGTAGTAAATCAAGTAGGTTTTTTTTTATTGGTGACATTAATTGAAATTGGTGTCGTAAAGTAACTCCCCTTAATACGAAGTACCTATTAACTAAATATTTTGTAGTAAATTTTACTAGTCGAGTTGAGAAGTTGAATTGAGTACTTAAATAATTTAACTCTGAATTATCGAAAGATTTGTGTAAAAATTACTCGATATAAACTCTGCCAAAGAAAATTCTAACCAATAGTACCTATAAGAATTAGGTCCGCAATCCATTTCATCGCAGTAAATTGGATTCAACCAATCCATAACACCCTGTAGTACCTACTCTTATATTCTTTGAAAATCCTTTACCTCAGTTCGAACTCAGGTAAATCGAGTTCCGGCTTCATTAGCCGGTACTCGCCAGGCGGGCTTAAAAAAACAACAAGCTTACAAGACGTTTAGGCGCAAGTCAAGTTTTCCATCAACAAAATTAGGGTACGTGTTTCATAACAAAAGTTTGCGCCCTTAATGGATTTGAGATTTTACATTCATTACTCCATAGCCTCGCTGTTCTGAAAGTAATCAATTTGAATTAACTATACGTCTCAAGTTCAGTGTAATGTCTGCTGTTGCATTAATAATTGTGTTCACTCGAGTTTTAGTGGATGAGAACATTATTAAGTGCTTTTGTTAGGGGTTTGAGATTTTATAACTGATGTACGTACCTTCAGAGGGGTTTATTTTCTTTTAGTGTGCTGTTTAAACACTCCATAAATAACTACTTAAATAACAGTCACCATAATTCAAACAGTCGGGGTCCAGACTCATGAAACTTAACACTAATCGAGCACAAAAGAAACGTACAACAATGTTAAATAACGATCATTTAACAACGAATATTATCTTTGAAATGCGCCAAACGACTGCAAGACCATTAATTCAGAAGAACCCGCTGCACTTCACTAGAAAAAATAAAACTTGAAAAAAGAATCAAACGGCACTAACCGCTTTAAGTTTCGCTGGCGGCGCGTCGCGCGGCGCGGCGGCGCTAGTGTCGCGTCGCAAGAACTCACTTTTAGCTCATTAATTTTCATCTTTTCGCGTACCTACTACCTAACATAATTCACCCTCGAACGCTCCCATACTACGTGATAAGGGCATTTTTATATTGGCCGAGTGAAGTGAGCGCGCCGGTTCGTTTTTATTATTAAATCTTTCGTCAACCCGCTGGAGTGTCGGCGGCTGATAGCGGAGCGCTGTTTATTTTTAAAACAACGACTTTTTCCGCTCAAAGAGTTCCAGTTTTTTTTTATCCCCGTTATGCGTATTGTTTTGCTTCTTTTCAAATGTAGGGATGCGTTAAAAACGACTCTGTTATGTATCAAAAGGTAAGGGTAATGTTGATTCATTCGCAGCGAGAATGCGCAGGAAACGCGCGTACATTACCGCTGGACACGAAAACAAATGACCGCCACGAATAAATGTAGCTTACGTAAGTAATTCGTGTTACCTTTTTTATTTCTAAACGCTTTATACGTTTAAGTAATTATTGTCATCAACTGAATGGGATTTTTGTGGCGACAGTGTTTTTCAAACATGTAGAAAGAATAAACTCGACCCGTGTAAAATTAGCTTTGAAATACAACAGGGATTTCTGGGAAGCTTTATTTTGTGTTTCGCTAATTTTTTTCATCGTCAGTGAAAGCCTTTTAAATCCATTTGAAATTGCATAATTGTTATACTAAATAACTTTGTGAGAGAAGCTGATGGAGAGTTTCAAAGCCATGTTAATCTGCTCTACTATTTGCAAAATCTAGCAGATAAATACATTTTGCATTATATTACGCAGATAATCTTATGGATAGCGTATTCGTCATAACTTATGGTTAAGTCGATATGGATACGCCGACTTTTACACTAATATAGCTATATATTTTATATAATCGTAACGCATAACAAATAAGTTATATCGACAGAAGCGTAGTGTTTTATGTGTATGTAAAACTAACAAGACACAGTATGGATATGATTCAAGCAGTAATGCTAGACGATGCAATAAATACTGGTCGCAAAGCGTATCGTGTTGTATTGATAACTAGCTGTCATTACTGTTGTTTATATGCGTTTCATAAAATGTTATGGTTTATCTGTGTATAGAAGTAGACTTGAGTTATGTTGGTAGGTGCCTAAAACAATTAGAACAGCTTTTTTAGTTATCATGTTATATGCACTTTTTGAAGGATAGTCAGTGTTGTTGGTACAGGGAACCAACCACAAACTCTTAAAACAATATTATTATAACCTTATTTGTCTTTTGTACTGTTTTGACGCCGGATGTCAAAGAGGGACAAAAGACAAATAAGGTTATTTTAACCTTATTTTAAAAGCTAGTGGTAGGCCCCCTTGCTGTTGTAATCTATGATTATTAGTTTTGAATATAGAAAATGTTATATCTTGTTAAAAAAATGAAATATAGGTTCTAGCACATGGGTTTATACTGTTTAATATATATTTTATAGTATAGACAGAATCCATAATTTCTCTCAGTCAGTCGTTTACTTACTGCTCATGTTTTAACTGTACCTACAGTCAGTACAATGAACAGACGAGAAGTTATTACGTATAATCATACATCTCACTTGTTTTTATTATTCGCCAAAAATAAAGCTCCAAATCAATCAATCAAGCTCCGGAATCAGTTTGTTGTTAGCAAAAATACTTGGAGTAGACAAGGTATTCTTATTACGGTCAGTGAGTTCGCTACCAAGTTTTTTAATCATACTTTGGTGCCGTGAGAAGTTCTGTTTCAAACGTGCTGTTATTAGTTTTACACGGGGAGAATATAATGTCTGTTATTTGGTTTGTTACCTAACTTACCAGAGATTAGGTACTCTACGTACAATATAGAAACATTTTTACCGTTCTTTTTATGTTACTTTTATTTATTATTTTTATTAAATTACAACGTTATAACGTATGATGTTAGTCAAAATGTGTATTTTCTTTATTGTGCAGCATTTCACTTAGCTACAAATGTAACATTTAAATGTGAAAATACTTTTAACTACATTCTACTTTTTGTATTGATTATGTATACAACATTAGCAAGCCAAACAAGACTGAAACACAAATAATGAACCGCCAAAGTCCCGCAACCAATGATTGGGTCTAAATAGCACAAGCGCAGATTTCACCAAAGAGAGCTCTTTATACGGGCCACCGCAAGCTTCCCTTGTTATTCTATGCAAATTAAAGGCTCCACCCGAATGTAGACTAAACGGGCATTTTGGAGATTCGAGTTTTTATGCAAACAGACCTAAGTTATTCAAGTGCGCACCTTTGCATGAAACTTGCATACAAAACCGGTTGAATGCGCTAACGTTCATGCGCTTACCGGGTCGAGCTGCTTCGGTATTTCAAGCAAATAGTTTCACTACGACTTCTCCAGCGTTATTTGTATTTAAATTATTGTTATTTGCTTTCTTTTTAGTATTCATTTTGTATTCAATTTACTTTCAAAATAACATCAGATTGAGATTTCTAAATCTCCGTTTTCATGCTTATTTTTCTAAGCAAGTCTTTGCAAAACTCCGCCTAAACACAAGCTTATTTGGGCGAACTTTTTCAAGATGAAAACAATCTTTGTTAAAAGTTGGGGTTTGTTGAGACCTAAATTAAAGATAAACACTTGGATAACGGGTTTTAGAGACAAAATCAGTTAATTTACTGGCTTTATACATTTATTACTTAGCGTTTTTATGGAATAGTTTTACGAGCATTTTTTTTATATTAACACAATATTATAGGGGTTTAAAATTAAAATATTTCTAACATCTAGTGGTGCGTCCATGCTTGGCGAACCGAACACGAGCCGAGCCACGAACCAGCACACTGCGAGAACGATTCGCGTAGCGTGGACGGGCTTGCGAGCCTCGAACGAGCATGCATAGCGTGCTCGACTGCGCTCCGCCCGATTGTCAGTTTTTTCGTGAACACAGGGATTCGCATCGCGCTCGTTGTAGGCTCGTTGAAGCCTTGTTAAGTACGTCCACACTTGAAATCGCGAGGAACGAACGAATCTTGTTCGTTCGAGGCTCGGCTCATGCTCGCTTCGCGTAGCATGGACGCACCACATCGAACCGAAATTTTTTCACTCCAAAATTGGCAATAAACTTACAGACAAAGAATGGAGTTAGCTTAACTTATTTATTTTCCATTGTCCACCCAAATGACCTCATGCATTGATTAGAAAGACTATCTAGGTATGTACGAGTATACCGTTGGTATCAATATTTTCACCGTTGTCCTAACGTGTTGTCTGGCACGACGCCAGCGTGTTGATCTGCTACTTTATCTTGCCAAGTGGCCTGATTAAATCAGATAGGTTTGGCAAAGCGGAAACAAACAAACCAAAGGTTGATTCACGTAAAGATTGTAATATTTTTCTGGACTACACTTTGCGCTCCGAAAATTATGAGCTGGCAACCAAAACTCTGGTCAAGTATCTTAAAAATGGAGCGATCTGGCAATTTACTACAACTTTATCTAATAAACAATAAAAGAAAAAGAAAGAAAGAAAAACATTCATACAACACAATTACAAGAAAAAGAAAACATAAGAGAAAGAACATAAAAAATGTGTTGTGTGACATCAGAAATGGACAGCGAGTTGTTAACTGTAAGCCCAGTACTGGTAGCGGGCTACAGCATTGATTTTAAGTCGCTGTCAAAAGATGACGTCATGCACGTACAACGTAATAAAATAAAAAATAAACATGCAACAAATCAATCAAAACTGATCAGTTTTAATTGTTCCATATGGTTTGGAGAATACACATCACGGATTTCCATTAACGTAACGTATCCGTAGGTAACACTCGATTTTTGGACTAATAAAAGCTAATCATAAATCATGACTTAGCTCTTAAGTTCTCAGTAGTTTAAATAGGGTCATTCAACAACTGTATAAAGAATAACAATAGTATATTTAACTTGCTTCAAGTCACCCGAGGAAAATAACCACGAGTATTACACGTAAGCTGATGGCAGAAAAATTGCATTAAGACATTTCCCGCAGGATACATTACGTGCCATTAGTTGCGGTAATTTTAATGCAATTTAGTAATTTGTAGTACGATTCCCGTAATTGCAAACATTTATCATTGTCTTTAGTATTTATAGTATTTAAATTGTAAAAGTGTAATTAAACAATAAAAAAACACAGCAAATGCAACCTTTTGAGCCCGCATTAGAGTCTTATAGTTGAAGTAAAAGCAACAAAATAATTATTATACGTGGTTTAAAAGGATTTTCTTACAATGTTTCAGATAGGAAATCACTTCTTTATCAAAAACTGACTGGCTATTTACCAGATAACCGATTTCTATGGATGGAGCATGTAAGTTCCAACTTCGAGAAGTAAAATATTATTAAGACCATATTTTCACGCATCGAATACCGAACGATAAATTAAATCTCCATAAACCTAATTAAAAAATTGCTAACGTAACATTTTCTCGGCTGCATACTAAAACGGCGAGTAAGCGCCATCTATACGTTGCCCCCATAGATTGGTTCGCACTAACGAGTGAATAATTACACAATGATCCCTATTACAAATGCAAAAATGAAGATCCCCGATGCATACATAATGGCCCCTTGTGACGTGGCGCGAGTTAGGTGGACGGAGCGATTTTTAAAAGTGGATTATAATTATATAGAGGATTTATGCAATATGCAAATATTCATGTTAAGGCAGCGTGGGACTTTTTCACCATTCAGTAGTCGCAGGATTGACAAAATGAGTGCAATATAGAAAGATAGAAGCGAAGTTTTGCAGCATAGTGTAGGTGTCGATAAACAGTCTAGTAATTTTAGTGTAAAATTATGCCAATAGATATATATGGGGTTGCTATAGATAGTAAAATTAGAAATACACAGTCAAAGTTTAACTACAAGACATTTATTTAGACAGTAAAATACTGAGTGGAACTTTTACTGAGCAGATAAAGTGTTCTATTTACGTATGAATATAAAACAGAGAATTTTAACAGAACACATGACTCCTTTTCAGATATCTAATTTTTAAACTGAAACAGATTTAAGTGTCAATAAGTAAGACGAATAATTAAAGAAGAGAAATGAAATGATAACACTTTATTGTTTTATCACATATGATTGTAGTAACAAATCATAAATAATAGTCAAAATGTTACAATGTCGGCCTTCGTATAACCTAAGGAGCTATTCAGATTTTGTGATAATTAGAACATTCTCCTAACTCTTAGCGAAGTAGAAATAATACTGACGCACTAACACCGTGTCTTCGCCCATGTTATTTAAGCTCAAACATGACCATTTTCCCATGACTTGGACGTGGCCCAAGCACGGAGCGGCATGCCCGGGGCAAACATCCCGGCGGTAATGACTGGGCAAACAGACATCTGCATACGGCCTCCAGCAGCGCCTGAGAAATACCCTAACTTAGTGCTGCAATTGGGCCTGCTACGCTATTTTGTGGACTTTTTGACAGTTTGAAAAAAGGTTTCTTGTTGGATGAACGAACCTCTCTTATCTGTCATATTTTATTATTTAGTTTTTGGATATATTTTTCTATTAGGAACTAATAATAATAATATAATGTAGTTAATACAAGTGGTTATTTTAAGATTTTAACGTAAATTTTCTTCAAGTATTTTATGTTTTTGATTTGTCAGAAAAAACTTTTAAAAAACCCTATATAAAATACCTAAATGTCCTAGAAATAAAAAATGTGCTTCACTTTCTTTTTCTTAGTTTTTTATACGGGGTTTTTTTCAGCTTAATGGACCAAAATTCTCATTCTTTAATTAATAAGATTTGCTAAACTCTTTCTTCGATTTAAATTACTTATCTGTTTTTATTTTTAACATGATAGATACCAACCAAACTGAACCTAATACGACCATCACTTGCACCAAATCCCTGAATTCCTTCCACATAAAGACAACACCAATTTGCTCAACATTCGTCATTCGATAAACTAATATGCATTTATGTATTTGGCTGTTTAATTATCCAGAGCGCGCACTCGCGGGTAGCGTGGAACTTTGCAGCGGGAACTGATTTAATACGGAGGTGGCGAGATAATATTATGCGCGGGTAGGTCGGTAGGGTACACTGAACCGGCCTCAGTGCCTAATTAGCCTTTGTTATTTTATGTTAATAAACTTTCTGCCCGATTACGGTAGCGCCTGGCCTCCCGTGCTTAGGCGTGGTGCAGTCTCCCGCGTGCAGCTTATTTTTGGACACGTTTTATTGGATGGTATTTTTGGACACTGTGTTTTATTTATAGCGTTGCACGATTTAAATTCTCATCCTGTTGTTTTCCAACTAATTTGTGGTTGGCGTAATATATATGCTTCTTCCATTCAGCCATTGTTTTTGATTTCTTTCCGACTCTTTCTTCGCTTAATTCATCCATTTTATCTACGAACTTCTTGTTGTCGTGTCCTAGCTTCAGAGAAATGTTTGTGTTGCCATAATACTCATATTTTATTTATTGTTTTGTTATAAAATCTTAGACTATATCTATTGTCGTATAACACCGCCCAAGTGTTCTACAATTTTGTCTCAACACAATTTGTAAGTTCAAATCAGCACTTATATCAAGTTATACGCTCGTTACATCTTCCGATTGGAAAGTCAAAGCATTCCCATATCCCGAATATTCATCGGGGAGCCATTCCATACGGTCACGATAAAATGTATTCAGCGCGAAATTCTCTTAGGAAAGTCGATCGAAAATATTCTATCATTACCTAAAGCTGCGTAGTAAATCGTCGATTTCATCGCCAACTTTGATAATATTCTGAGCGTTCCTCCTTACAATATGTCAGGAGCGAGACACGTTCCCCGCGTGATACCTACATAGATATGTAAATGTTTTCAATAAGGGTGCGGGTGTGCGCCGTGGAGTATACACATGATAATTTTGAACCTCACGGACCGCCAGCTATATACGTATACGTGATATATATTTTAAGGTTCGGTTTTTCAATTAAATATCGATTTTAAAACCTATGTAGAGTATGGTTGAGTTCTTTTTCCAAAATACGTACTGATATAGGCATTAGTTATTATGTCGTTCAGCAAGATGTTTCCTAAAAATGGGTGCTAAAAGAGACTGCAGTGGAATTGCGTTTTCAAACCATCAAGTTGTTTAAGTTATAAGTGGTAAGCGTTTTTCAAGTAAACAACAATAAAATATAAGGTCGGTCAGTACGTATGGACGGGCATTACTTATGAGAAATGTAATTTCAAATATCAATCCAAAATCGCAAAAGCAAGGATTGATTGAATATTGGTTTCGGGCATCATACAAGCACTTTTCTAAATCGGGGAGCATCTTATATATCATATTATCCATTGAATTACTGAATAATAGATTATTTTATATAATACTTTCAAAATTTCTTATATTGCCGAAAAGTTATACTTCAAAATATGTTTATTATTTCGTTTCTTATCCTTACAATTCAAAAGCATTTCATATTTGGCAAGAAATATTGCTATAGATAATTTATTTTGTACTCCTAAGGTAGCAAACAAGCATACGGCCCGCCTGATGGTAAGCGGTTACCGTAGCCTATGGACAATTGCAACACCATGGGTATCACTCGCGCGTTACCTACCCTGCGAAAATCTCTTCAAACTACTATCTTTGAGTTGTTTTTTTTTTATACGACTAAGTCGGTAAACAAGCATACGGTCCGCCTGATGGTAAGCAGTTACCGTAGCCATATGGACACTTGCAACACACGAAGCATCGCTCACGCGTTACCGACCTTTCCCCCCTCCACTATGAGCTCTAGCGACCTTACTCACGCGCTTTCTTCACTTTACACAACATAAAGTTACTTGGCTGCGGTATTCTGTAAGTTGGAGGTACTTCGCCAGTCGAGCTGCTCTTTGAGCGAATAAATGCTCTACCTCTCCCAAAATTATAATCTTATAATGTTATGCTTAATTTTATATCAAAACAGCATTACTCCCATAACACAGACCACATCGACAGGCGGGTATGACAATAAACTTCATTGCCAGGTTATTCCGGGGTAACGTAATAATCTGCACCCGTCCCACCTGCCAACCAAACATATATACTGGTGTAACATATATAACATACCTACATGTGTTGAGTACACGTTACACCGCATGTAATATGTTACCGATCGTATTTCCACCACATAATGTTGGTACGAGAAAAAATGGCGTGGAAAGAGCGTGTAATAGAAACTAATGTTAAGTCTAGGTACCACGTATAGTGTTACTACTTACTAATGCATTTTTTTAAGTCTTCTAAGTTGAAGGCTTACGTCTGTAACGTTACTTCAGTAGCTTCCACCAAACTGATAAATGATTTTGAATTGGGACAAGACTTTTTAAAAGACTTAAAAAAAAGGAGGAGGTTCTCAATTCGGCTGTATTTTTATTTATTTATACCTCATAACTCCGTCATTTATTAACCGATTTCGAGATTTTTTGTCTGGAAGGGTAAACTTCCCGTTTGGTCCCATTGTCATCAGATCAGGATTTAATTATTTCTTAGTCTACTTTGAAGTCGGGTTAAGTTTTTTGCAAAACAGTCCAATTATGTTTATAAATAAAACCTCTCTCTGACGGACGGACACCATATTATTTACTTAACTAAAAAACCCCCTTATTTTTTCCAATAGTATATTCTTAATTCAATAATCAACAAAACATCAGTTCTTTTAGCAAAATTATTGTGTAACAATATAAATTGGATAAGAATAGAGTTCCTTTAACATCAGAGCCACGTTGCTCTCCGTTTATACTATAGGTACATGGGTGGAAGGTGTTCCATAACACTTGTTTACTCCACCTTGCAATGTGTAAAGGTTCCATTCCGACCACTTTGTTGATTACTTACAAATAAACTATGTTTGTTTGTTTATGTAACTACACTACGTGTTGATTTACAAGTGCATGCTACGAAATGGAGTGTACATTCGATTGGATGTAGTTTTTTTTTTATTTCTTTTTAAGATTAACAATAAACTGTGCTTTATTTATTTATTGTGAAAGAACCTACTATCACGGTAAACCACACTGCTACCTGCTACTATGTCGTGCTCAGGCAGCTACTCTTCACTCAATGCTTCTCACACACACTCACACACACACGCCCACAAAATGCGACGACCGTTCGCTTAAGTTTGTAGTTTCTAGTAATATAGTTTCCTATCCACCAGTAATTTTGTTAAATAATTTCACAGAGTAGATATTCATTATTGGCAAATGTATTAGTAATGTAAGTTCTATTTTATAATTTTTTGTTAAATTCTGTGTAATATCATGTTAAATAAATATAATTTCAGCACACCAATACGACTATATGTTTAGTTTATTTTAAATCTGCGTTATAATTTTAAAATGTTGGCGCCATCAACATCGGATGACTGAGAGCGTAAATCCTTATACTTACTTCCTTACTAATATGCTAATATTATAAACGCGTAAGTTTGTATGTATAGATGTTTGTTACTCTTTCACGTAAAAACTACTGAATGGATTTTAATGAAATTTGGCACACAGATAGAATATGTTTTGGATAGGATACTTTTTATCCCGGGTAAAGATATGATCCCTCGGGAATGCGAGTGAAACTGCGTGAGACAGCTAGTAAGTTCTAAATTTACAATACATAGCTAAATATGTATATATTCATAGTCAATTAAGTTGTGCAGTCAAATGTGTGCACTCTTTTTTATATTAGATACATTTTAATAAAAGCAATACAAAAAGGCGCCGATCCCGCAGAGAGAGTTCACACAGCAAGCAGTCTATAGTTCTGCAATATTCGCTACCGATCACACGTCATACACATATTTTACTTTTAAAGGCGCCGCATAGGTTTCAGTGAACGCGAAACACAGAACTCTAGAACTCTGTCAGTGGGATCGGCCCATAAATCCTTAGGTAAGAATGCAATTATTAAAATCTGCATAAACTACAAACTGAACATAAAATACATTCATCACAAAAGTCGTTTTTAAACTACATTTTTAATTAAAAAAACCCAGTCCCTCATAAGACACCGATGTCAAAATGTTAATTAGTACAATTTAATAAATCCAATGACAAAAGAGCTCAGAGCTAATGCACTAAAGCAAAGTAATATTACTAAGGACAACTATGAAGGAGAAAAGACAGATACCCAAAGTCTAATTACAGCTACGAAAAGGTAAGTTCGTAGCATTTCGTAGTACTCCGTAGCAGCCGCGTAGATTTCGTAGCGGGCGTAGCATTTGTCTCTTATACAGTTTGCGCTGACTTACGACTTAATTTTTGAGCTGAGCACTCAAGTAATTTGTAACAAAATGTTTAATATTACACACGTGTTGATTTGTGTACAATTAAGAAATATCAAACTTATAATTTCAGCCCTCTATTTAAGTAATATCAAAGTTTTTACCTCTGTTCTAATTTTCGAGCGAAAAACTCTAAGGTTGTTAAGTTATACAAAATGTTGTGTTACTAATCTTTTAGATTTTTATGTTAAAATAACAAAGGAAAAAAATAATATTATAACAACGTTAGAGAAATTTACATCAGTAAACTTAAGATTCAGATAAAAAAGACAGAATCGATCAGCATTCTCCGGTTAAAATATGCGGGCGAAAATTTATGTAGATATTGAAATTTATTGAAGAAAATGACATTGAATATTACCGCTGGAATCTTTATCGATATTCGACAATCCATTGATCAGAAGTGGGCTTTATTAAATTCTAGATCGAAATAATAGGAGCTGGTATAAGGTAGGTCGCATGATTCGATCAAAAGTGCGCACAGAATTGTTACTTTACACATTATAATGTGATCACGTCGAAGCCTAAATAAACATGGAGTGAGACTTAATTTTAAAATGGCGCCCAACGTGGGGCCGCTTTTAATAAGGGCCGTTTCACACTGTTTGTACTGCCACAGAATCTCTTAATTTTGCGCTCGCCTCACCCATAAGCTCAGTAAATAGTGTGCTGCGCCCTCTAACGGCGTTTATCGTCCGCGTGCAAGTTACCAGCGCTGGGCGGATTCGAAAGTTAATGAGCGATTTGTATAACAGCGACTTGTAAGTATTTGATATTTTGTCAAATTGTGTCTTACTTGTATAAAGTAAAGAGAAGCTAATTGGTCAGATTTTTTATTTATTGATAATTGTAAAAACATGTATCAACATCTGGAACAATTTCTAACATAAAAAAAACAACTGAAAGCGCGTTGCAAAGCACGTTAGACCTATACAGGGTGTCCCACGGCAATGCCACATGGAGGGAAAGTACCTTAAATATTGTAGATGGAACATTTTACTGAAAGAAGTCATTATTTTAATAGTTACATGGTTGAACCGGGAATCGAACCCGTTACATGAGAAACATAATTACTCTGTAGCTTTATCATACCGACCGAAAGGCTTCAACATAAGGATTATTTTTTGCTAAATAACATAATCTCAGAAATAAAAGGAATTTTAACATTTTTAATACAAATTATCAAATGTAACCATGTATAATGCTGATATGAAATAATATAACATTACACTATGTGATCCGGAAAAATAAACGATCAATAAAGTTTTACTACATTGACCTGGATGTCTGGATAATCTATCAACGTCGCACATCATACAAATGGACTATATTTTACCGCCTGCTTATAATAAACGTTGTTTGCATATAAGTAAAGTTTAATTCTGTTTGTATGAATATTCGATATGATTAGATGAGAGAGAGAGAGTCTAGAACATAGTGATCATCAGCCCATAATGTCTGACTGAGCACAGGCCTCCTTTCACAAATATGGATGAGGGGAATGGGCAGATACTCCACTACGCGTGCCCACTGCGGATCGGTCGAGGTAGGCTAGCGGTCAACCTACTGTTGGAGTTTTCAAGCCGCCTAGTAGGCCTCCAACTAGCTTAACGACTATCACAATTAAGTGATATCGGGGACCAACGGCTTTACGTGCGTTCCGAAGCACGAATTAGTTTTTTTACATGATTACAAAAGGCAGTAATTATTGCAAATGTATATTTCAACATTCAATGGCAATGCTGAACCCTGTAGAATTCCTTTGAATGACTTCTGTTGAAGAAATTCAAAGAATTGAAAGAAATGGGTTAGTCTCATGTTATTAGATGTAGAATGACAATAAGATTACTTTATTATTATTTAACTGTATATATTATTATGGTGTAAATTAACCAATAAAAATGAGAATAACCTCTTTCCACTTTATATCAATGTCATCCGTACAAATATTATAAAACTGAAGAGTTTGTAGGATTGAAAGCGGGACATTTAATATGTCACAACTAAAAGACAGTAACAGATTCGTATAGGCACATAAAGCAACGACAGTTTAACCGTTTCTCGGCTATGTATTTGTCATTTAACAGAGGCCAGAGCTTTATTGCCTCGCCTCGATGCCTCAATGCCTCGTGAGGCAGACGGCCGCTGCGTTATGTCATTACATGCTTTGTCCCGGACTTATGGGGTTCATGCTGAGATTTCATTTGAGGAAGCTTATAGCGACAGCTACTTGACAGAAAAGTATCTTGATATGATATTTAAACGTGTAATTAGTTTATGCAAAAAAATTTTTTGACAAAGATTTGAATATACTTGTGTATACTATCGACACGTTTTTTTTAATTAAAGCATGGTATTTTCTGTTTGTTAGACGTAACATTACAAAATATTATGTTGCGTCCATGCTTGGCGAACCGAGCACGAGCCGAGCCACGAACGAGCACACAGCGACCACGATTCGCGTAGCGTGGACGGGCTTGCAAGCCTCGAACAAGCAGTCGTAGCGTGCTCGACTGCGCTCCGCCCGATTGTCAGTTTTTTCACAAACGCAGGGATTCGCATCGCGCTAGTTGTAGGCTCGTTGAAGGCTCGTTAAGTACGTCCACGCTTGAAATCGCGAGCAATGAACGAATCCTGTTCGTTCGAGGCTCGGCTCGTGCTCGCTTCCCGTAGCATGGACGCGCCATTATACTCAATACTCGATTTCTAGTCGTTTTAATCATACAAAATCGAGAAGAGAAAATAATACAAATAATATACTGGCACAACCAACGAATAAAAAACTTATAACATTCCAATCCAAGGAAAAAAAAGTTTGTAAGTAATAATTAATATCAAATGGGTCTCATCGGAATGTTTCCAAAGTCGCCGGGGAGTTAACTATTCAAAGATAATTCGTTGTTAACTCGCCTGAGTAATTATAAAGTTTGACTGGAGGGCTGTAGCGGCGCATTTTGACAAGGAAACAGGTGAATTTACTTTAAAAGTTTCACCGCCCTCGGACCGACTTGTTATTTATCGCATTCTCTTATATATACATCTACATTATATATAATATCGTAACAATATCGTAATCTAATCACCAATCTAATCGCTGAGTGAAAACTGTTTCTATACCATTACCCCCTTATTAATAAATAAGGTGTAAGTCAGTCTTGGATCATCCAGGTATTAAGATAGCCTCATCCCTTTTTGTTTATATGACATCAGAAAGTGACGGATATATTTTAAACCTAGGTATTACTATACTTGACTTAAACCTTATTTATTAATAAGGGGGTTCGATAATATGTGGATTATTGTAAAATATGTTCATGATTTATGATTGACATTACTAATTGTTTTTTGATCTTATAATTTTCATGACATTGTAAATAATTAAATTTTTTACTTTTTTGATTTCTATTTGGCATACTGATTATTTTGGTATAGCTCTGATAATGTATTTTTCGAAGACCCTGTTAACACTATATGTTTTTGGAAATAAATCATATGATTAATTTTATTGATTTAAAAATAACATTTCAAAATGTATAATAGATCTATCCCTCATGTATAAAAACACTTGATATTCACCACAATATTAATCCAATACATCACACGATATACCCAACATGATTCGTCTATGTAACACAATTATTATCCGGAAAGGGGAATGCAGAGATAGCTACGTATAGTTCACGTAATAAGCTCCGACGAGGCCCGCCCTTCGCTCCACATTGTTAGACCCCTTTCAGGGCCCAGGGCGGGTGAAGCACTTGAAAATTTCTCTTAATAAGGTCCACGAAAGGCTTCACAAGGGCGGCCAATTATTAAAAACAACATTGTAATGCTGAGCTACCGCAGAATTTAGTAAAATTGGATACCGACAGGTAGAGGGAAATGTTTAACGTACACGTGTATTCTTTGCTGCGTGCTTATGGTTTCTTTATACATTTATTGGTGAGAGTACAGTTTATTTTTCTCTGTGGAGTTGCAATTAACTTCGAGTTTTGTTTACTAAAAGTTTTTGCACAACTCTCGAGTTTCATACAACGTGTTAAAGAAAGGTGAAAAGTTTATTCTATAGACCAGGGGTCGGCAACCTTTTGAGACGGAAATGCCAAAACATACAATTTACAAAATTTCCCAGTTTTTAAAGAACCTAATTTTTTTGTGGCTGTTTAAAAACAGTTGTTTTAATTATTGTATTCATGAGAACGCTTGTTCGCACGAATATCTCAACTCGAAGATCGTAAGCACTCCAAATGGATCGATTGCATGATTTTAAAGGGTTTTGATAAAATAATTATTGTTTGCATATGAATCTGAAGAGCCGCAACTGTACATCGAAAGAGCCGCAGATTGTTGACCCCTGCTATTGGGTGTCGGAAACCCATCAGTTTCGACAAAAATATTCATATGCTGTCGTGGAAGGCTCTTTTCCTTTATTACAAAAGATCATGTGAATGGGTATTCACTTTCTAACGTCGTATAATAAAAAGACACAAGACTATTTAAAACCTGGGTTTGCTTTAAACCATAAGGGGGTTTATGTCTGGGTAACTAATCTGCAGATATGTATGTACGTTTAACCTTAACTTTTAATATGTATTTACAAACAAAAAGTAATATTAAGTAGGATTCAAAACGTAATGAATTCCGAGTATTCTCGAATTCGAGAGGCCCTTCGAAGATATAAGATAATGTCCACAGATTTGTTCGAGATTGTATAAGGGCTCGCTGACAAATTGAACTGAATGTTTTTTTTTTATATTTCGCAATGAATGAATTTATACCGTGACCTATTAAATTGGAAGGCTTCATTAGGTCATTATATTATATTCAGCTTGTGTACAGTGGCGCAATGAAAAGGTTCGTCAGTTTTCAACTTGATTCATTCAACGTATCACGAGCACATATAACCTTTTGAAATTGAATAGACAGAATACACTGAATTAGAGAAAATAATGATTTAACTGTTCGTTATCAGAGTTCAAAATTATTCAGATCAAAGTTGTTCGACTATTTATCTTGTCAACAAGATTGCTTTTATTTATGTTTTGATAAACTAAAACCTTCTTGTTGGTTTAACCTGCAATTATAATAGGGCAATGCCATCATTGAATAAAATAATACTTATATTTTATTCCGCAAAAGCCATAAATTGTGTTTGACGTGATGTAAAAACAAGCAAAACCTTATTCGATAGCAAACGTCACATTTATGTAAATGTTAGCAGCACTGTTTCTTCCTGTTAGGTACCTCACTGGTAATATTTTGGTACATATAATAAAATTGATTCTTGCAATCTGATGCAAGCGAAAACCAACTCTAACATGACGAACCTTTTCATTCCGCGACTGTACATAGACATAAGATACATAACACATCTCAGCAAAATATTACTTATTGAATCCTATAGTTTGTTATAATGTATATTGAGATCAAACGATAGCACTGTGGGAACTTTGTAGTACCCACCTGCCTGGCAGTACTACCCTCTATTGAAAATCTGTCGCCAAGAACCTATCAGTATGCTCCGACAGGTGCACCTATAGTACATAAAGGGCTCTCAAGCCACCTTGGTGAGTATATGGTCGAAAAAACACAGTGAAAAAAAATAGACATTAATTTTAAGTTATAAGCTTACGAGTTATCTTAAAATACTAACAATTTATTTAGGATCATTACCTAACTTTATTCAAATAAGTATATCAAGTAACTAGGCGACCAAGTTTTGCTTGAAAACTCGGAAAAATGCGTTTTCCCAGAGACATTTCCCAGAGCAAATTTCATAGAAATCGATGGACCCGTTTTTGAGATATCAATACATAATATTATATATATGCTCGTTTAATAGTACATAATTATAAACACTCAGTAACCTCATAGTAACATACCTAAAGCTGTAATCAAATCGAAACTAAATATAACTGTACCAGCTACAGACAAGTCAAATAGAGTCAGCTTGAGGGAGTTTTGTCAGAGAATAGGATTTCGGCAGACTACTCCCAATAATTCCTTTTGCAGTGCCGCGACACAAAAGCGTCGTAGCTCACCGCCCCTCGGATTTGCTCTCCTAATGACGTTTTTGTCTGACCTCTATTTAGTCTTGTATTCTGTACAAATATTGATTGAATTGTATGTGTCTTTTCAACAGATTTCTGTAGCTAAAATATATCTGCTTGAATTACTTTATAAGTATTAAGAAATCAGAGTAAAAAGTATCGATCGAATATAGCCTGGTTTTCTATACTACGTTGGACTAACAACCACAGGCCTAATTCAATTGTCACACAGATTTTGTCGAATAAGTATTAAAATGGGAGAAAGGATTCTACATTCCAACATTAAACGGGACGGCAATTTGCATGAATAATATGGTAGAGCTACATTAAAACCGGCTGTATAATCATTGCGATGAGAAAGCGCGTTGCTCTGGGACAAGAGTCGGCCTTCTAGACTTCGTTCAATTAATTCTTGAAGCACCCAAATATATTAAAAGGTAAATTGTGTTAAAAGTTTTGTTGTAAGACACGAACAATTGACGCGCGCGTTGTAACGATGGGATTTTACTCAAGGTGGATTCGATCAAATGTCATGTAACTCCAGAGTAACTATTACTCTTTTAACTTATGCGTATAACTTCGTCAGCGTTTTTCCATCACAAATGTAGATTATACTATACTGTGTTCTGTTACTCAAGGGTAAACGAATGAATATGAAAACCAGCTAAACTCAAAACACTCTTGGTTCTCAAGTACAAAGAGAAAGCTTACGTCAACTTTATTTAGCTGGATTGTAATAGTGAAATGTCACTGTGAAGATTATCAACCGACCAGCTGTGTGGCAGCTGCCATTAAAATACTCTCGGATAACATGTTAACTCCATGCATTTTGGTGGTATAGAGTCTATAAAGCAACAATTGTAAAAATGCTGTGCATGTATATGTGAACCATGATTTATTTAATTATTTTCTCTATAACAGGTGGAGATTTCGAGATGGCATATTTTCGAAACCTATGTTGGGTTAGTCGTTCTGAACAACTTTTACTATGGGACCAATATTGAATTCCCGTATTTTTTTTTCATGATGATGGTATTTATTCTTGGATATAACAATAACTTTAGAGTAATTAGTGATTTTAATATCGTACATACGTTTAGTTCGACATACGTCCTTATCTCATTAGTATGATTTCTCATGAACGAAAAAAGTATCTTTTTATTTATTTAGTTAATTATTATCCTTTTTAGAATGTGGATAAAGAAGAAGGATCTAAGATAGATTTACAGTGAAATAAGTAGTCAATATATCCAAATAAGTCGATATTTTAGTTTGACATCGGCCCCCGATGGGCCCAGGGCCCCCGACCGGCGGAGTAACAGAGCCACTAATTAAAAAGTTATGCGCCTGGATCGGACAGTTCATTTTAGGACTTTTTGCCGAAACCCGCTTTCGGCCTAGAGTTGGCCGACTATTTTCATGTGTGAGTGTAATTTGTTTGCGTTTACTTTGTATTTTTAAATTCTGAATTTATTTACCTACTACACAAATTTAAATTTTGTACGTGTAAATAAAAATAGAATGTTAATTGTTTCGATGTTGAATTGATCGTAATTATTTGTGTGGAGTTCGAAAACAAAATGTATTATTAGTTTCATATATTTTTACAGGTTTTAGTACTTATATGTATAATTAAATAAATGGTTAACATAAGCAACAAATTAAAATAAGCTAAATTGTTGTAACAACAACTCAAGTCCGAGTACGATAATATCATTCTTCAGCACTTTCAAACCTTATCGTTCTTGTAATAACATTCATAATACACCACACTATAAACGCCTTTCAGTCAACCATAAGTCAGTGTCCTGACATGTTTGTGTTATTATAAGTTTGCATTCGAATACGTCTAGTATCTACAAGTGAATAGAAAACCATTTATGAGGAATTTGTGGCCAGTTGTAAGGATAGCGCTTTTTCAAAAGTTAGGTCAAGAAATATAGAGCGAAGAGGTTTTTTTTTAAATAACTATAGAGAGGTTTCACCGTGAAAGTAACGTGTGAGCAAAGTTGGTACTGGTACAGGTGGTACTGGTATTGGTGCCAGATTTTCAGCGACTACAACTAAGCTTTCATAGTCCTAAAATCTCGATCAATTTGATTTTGTTTAAATAGAATGAAGAGGCCGAGGATTTAGTACGCTTACCCAGAAAATGCTTATACACTCTGGCCTTAAAGACATCTAGGAAAAAGTTATGAAAAGTTGCTATACGGTTAATATGACTTTTCAACCAATCAATGTATTTCACGTACGTAAGCATGTTCTATAAGGTGAATAGGGTGGTCGTACATCGCGTCAGTACCGCGTTAGTAACGCGCTAGTACTGCGCTAGTAGTACCGTCGAACGGTGTCAGTATCGCGTGAAGTGATGTTTCATTCCACACGCGGCGCGACCGCCCTCTCGCTAGTTTACTAACTATTCTATCACCGCTTAAAGATAGATAGGCAAATAACTCAATGCTATGTCGACGATGGTTGTGGTGTCATGTATACGCGGTAGCGATATGACATGTTGGCGTTTAAATATTATAATATCTATTGGCAATAGATTAAGATTGTTAACGTAAAATATACATAGTTTCATATCACGTGAATGTAGAAACAATTTTGAATACGTAGTAAATACAGCATAAACCCCACAGTGATGATTTCTTGAATTATTTTAAATGATCTATATATTAATACTTATGGAAAAATCAAATAATCTACCTTGAAACCTGTATAATTTGGAAATTAATAAATACAATAATATTACCTCAGAGTATATAAATACTAAATAATACCAACTTGGTTCACGAATAATACAATAGGTAGGTACTTATGAGGTAGGTATCTTATAGCTTAATTAGGATTAAACTTGAGGATACACCAGTTTCTGTAAAGATACTTATTTTGAAATTGGAATAAAAATATATGAAGATCGTGGAGAGATTGTGGTCACAGACAGGCTTATCAATTTAAAAGATCCTTCTGTAAACTTTCCCCAGCTCCTCATAAAGAAGTAGCCTATTGATCGTTTGATCACTAAAATAATACTAATACAAAGAGAGGGAATGTATGAGACGGTGATAGGTGGTAGCTAGCTGTCTCTCTCGCTTCACCTCGATCAACTACTTCTTCTGTCCTTTTTGACGTCGGATGTCAAAGAAGGACCTAATACAGGTTAGGTTTATTACTTTGAGAGATGGTGTTTGGGCTCCAGGTTACGTCTAATGTGTAAAGTGCGCGGTTTCTTAATCGCTAGTCTTGTATAACTTGTTCGTATGTTAATATAGGTATGGTTGCGTGCTTACCGGCATAGTTTGACTTCCGTGCAGGCTGGTGATGGCTGCCTGGGCCTCCTGGTGTGAGCTGAACTTTACGAACGCGCAACCTGAAACAATATCAATAACGTTACTACATAATACTCAATTATTGTATTCTAGAGACATAGTTAGAGACTTGATATGGCGAATAAAATTTGTCTTCATAGGATTATGACGATTTTGTACCTATATAAATAAAATTTTAAATTAAAAGAAATGGTTTATTTTCCGGTACGAAAATGCTATCATGTGGCGAAAGTATGCGGTCTTTTGATACTGGTGGTGACTATATTGGCTTTATTTGAGCAATGGAGAGGCGGGAAGCGTTTCGCGAAGGCGGAACCATCGGATCCTGAAGAAACGGAATACGAGAGACAAATTCTGGAAGATGAAACTCGATTAATAGTATTAGTGGTTGCTATAATATACCGCTATGATAGATGGACACACAGACAGACGGACGTAGGGGCACCTTTTTTATATTTTTGGTTCGGAACCCTAAAAAAATAGAAGTTTCGCTATCTATAAAATATATAGTAGGTATATAGATAGATAAGTTATTTAGACATCAACCCCCTTATTTATAAATAAGGTGTAAGTCAGTCTTGTAACACTCAGGTATTAAGATAGCCCCAGCCCTTTTTGTTATATGACATTAGAAAGTGACGGATATATTTAAAACCTAGGTATTACTATACTTGACTAACACCTTATTTATTAATAAGGGGGTTAATGCCCTTGGATATAGTATTTAAAATCTTTTACCATACAAACATTTTTTTCTATTTGCGTTACTCTCTGTAATCTAAACTGATCAATAAAATCAAAATGCAATTATTCACAAATGTGAACCCAATAGTTAAGAAAACAAAGCTTATTTTGCATATCAAACGAGAAAAAAAATCTTAAACAAGCGCGGTTGTGGGATTATCGTTCAATTTTTCAATAACAAGCTGTCAGAAGGCAGGGGTACCCACAGCCTGAGGTTCGTATCAATCTTAGTTCCCACAGGTGTGAGGGGCGACAGGCGAGGGGGCTTGGGGGCCAGAGGGGGGCGCTCGCGGTCGACGCCTATCCGCGTCATGTCCGCTTAATGACGACTGATGGATCTCCGCTTATGACTCTAGGATTACCCTAATGCCAACTCGGGTGCGCTAGTAAATCAGTTACAAAGGTCTGATCTTTCACAAATATTGGCTGTGGCAGGTGATTTTTTTCCTGTATTATTTTATCGTTAATATTGCGAGTGGATGTTTCTGGCGCGGATGCCATTTTGTATCTATGTTATTTTTGTAATTCTATTTCTGGTTATATTATTTTATGATAGCTCATTGAATATATTGGATACATTAATAAATACACCTATCATTATACACTTAAAATCGTTAAAAAAAAACAAACTGCAACAATGTTTTAGTAGGTAACAAAATACGTAGAAATAAAAACATTTTCATTTCATTATGTTGAAAATATAACGAGATCATAAAATACATTTTTACCTTGAGGATATATTTTATTTTTAAACATAACCTCTTTTCATATACATCTTTGTGATACGCCTGAGGTCAATAGGGAAATTTTACTGCTCATTTCACTCCACATTACGAAAATATGCGTAGTATTTCAGGCGAGGAAGGAAGACGCTCCGCACAAATTGGTCCACTGGATATAATCGAATATAAACAATCAACAAACTCGACCTTTACAGCACACAGTCTTTTATACGACGAAAAATATAAAAAAGCAACTTTACACCAGAGTGTTATGTACGCTAAGTGCGCTCGTAACTTCTTATTGAATCAGCTTTGAATCCGACAAAAAAACCGCGCACACCGAAAGGTAAAACTCCACGGGGAAAATTGTGGTGACTATTTTATCTTTCGCAAAGCACTCGACGGTGAAAGTACGATTATGCTCGACTGGCTTTTATTCCTATTATCCTTTGTTCGACTGGATAAAAGACCATAGCCGAAACGGTTTCCGAAGAGGCGCCTCAAATAAATTAGGACGCACTTTTAAGCCCCGCGCCATGTTTACATCGCCGCCTCCTGAGAAAATAGAGACAACGCAAAATAAGCACGCCGATATACTCGCAGGGAGTAGGAAAAAACAATTTGTCGGAGGCCGATCGGCGAGCGGAGGCGTCGCATAAAAGAATAATAACGTGGATTGTACGAGGAACACAATTTAAATGGCGACAATTGGAGGAACAAATTGAGAAGCGAGACGGTCGAAACGCGCCGCCTGCCGCCGTCTCCGCGGGCGGCCACAGACGTTACAATGGTAACGCGTTCCTACCTCCGGAAAACCCATTATGAGGACGTCAGCCGGCAAGTGAGAAAGAAGTCAAAACTTTGCCGGCAAACATGGAACTATTTACTGCTTCCACATTCGGCGACGTGTGCTGGGAAGTTGGATGCAATTTGTTAACCCTTTATCGCGAGTGCAGAGTCGAGTCGTGCGGAGATAGTGCACGCAGCGCCGCGCAGGTCGCGAGGGGTGCGTGGCGCCGCCGGCTGACGTGCGCGCTCCTGCACCGTGCCACCCAGGTAACTTGGACGCGAGCCAAAGATCTGTTTTCCTGTTGTTGGTAAAACTCACAGATCAGTTTTTATCGCGCGAAAGGCCTTTATAGCCAACCGATAGGGGGCGCCTTCCACCGAAATGTTTTCGCGTCGCCGTCGAACACAAATATTATTGGATGGTTTTATGTATCGGAAGCATTATACGTTAAAAACTTTGGCACTCGACACGGTAGGGTGACACTTAAAAACTGACGATTAATGCAAAATGTATGTAGACGTTTATGTCGGTATAATGGGGTAGCTCTCGTCTTTATTTCGGTTCGAATCGGCATCTCAAACAGCGACTCGACGCAAAATGAACCGTTGGCAAGAGCACGCGTACTGAAGAATGTTTACTTGTCAAGTTAACGGGATAATTTGTCAAAGGTTCTTTGAGGACCATTTTTTTGTGCTCGACGTGAAGAGGCACCTTTCATACGCTGACAGACGTCATGTAATGTAAACATACGTGACACCGTATCTCATATGTGGGCCCAAAAGGACAGCTCTTCAGGGATATTTTTTAATACATCTACGACATATGAAAGCAGGAGGGTAGGCATTACCTACGAGTACATGTAACCGTCGTGTATTTAAGGGAAAGTTTCAATGTTTATACGGCGAAGTAAGTATTTTATTATACCGACAGATTCCTTGGTGAATCGACATGATTCAAATATACGGAGATATTGAAAGTTTCGGGCGGTGAGAGTCGGGTTCCGAAGTTGAACTTTGTAATCAATGCTTTCAACTCGACAACTCCCAACTAAGTATTTGTAACTTAACATTATATTATTGAAAATTATTTGTTGTAATATAGGTACGTTAAGTAAGTGCTTTAATTAATGACTCAGTATTCAAACCTTGTTTATTCCAAGTCGAATATTTTCTTAAGAAAACCCTCCATGATTCTAAATTTTAATTCAAAAGCAATTCAATCCATCAACTATTAAAATGCTAAAAGTAAACATTGGATGATGTCATAATTTTTGACAACTATACTGTACATCATCATATGTCCCACTGCTGAACACAGGCCTCCTTTCACAAATGAGGGTGAAAGGGAATGGGCAAGATACTTCGGCCCTCGTGCCCACTGCGTGTCGGTGACTAGTGGGAACTCTATCACAATTAAGTGATTACCGACTATCACAATTAAGTGATTACCGGGAACAACGGCTATTACATGCCTTTCAAAGCACGGAAACGTTCGATTTGAAATACCACTAAACTATACTGTTACATAATAGCAAATCTCACGTTTCTTTTTCCATCATACCATTACGATGTCATTCACACGTGCTCACGCTGTTTTATCACTGGCACTAAATCCGGACTTGTCTAGTAAATATAACACGAGAAAAAAATATTATCTCTACCAACTAAGTATTTTCGTCACTAGTTTTTTGATGATGTGAGTAAAAGTAATAGACTATTAATGTCTGTAATGGTTGAGATTTGAAGATATTATATAAGGATCACAAGTATGTATGTATAATCGCGGACTAAAAATGTTTACCACCTTACGGTCTATAATCGCTTGCACATTTATGTTTCATAAGGTTGACCGGAAATTAAATGACGTGGATTGTTATGACATAAATTAAACCTTATTGCGCGCTGTATGAGATGGAATCGACTTTGAAATGTGATAAACATTTTCTGTCCTCGACTGTACATGTACCCGGTGTTTCTGAAACATGACCTTTTCACATATATCATATAGGTACTGTTGTCATTTGTGGGCGGGGGCACCAGCTTGGGCCTTTAGACTCGGTTCAGCGACGCGACGCGCCGCTAGAATTGTCGACGATCCCGAGCTCGGAAACGTTTTAGAGCCTCTCAGTCTTAGGAGAGACTTTGCCTTCTTATGTTCTACCGCTTGTACAACGGACAGTGTTCTGTAGAACTGTTTAAGATTATGCCCACGGCTACCTTCCACCATTGTAGGAGGTAAATGGCTGGAGGAGCCATCGACGGAGAGTCCATCCGTAGTCTCACACATTGAAACCAGAATTGTTACGGACTGTGCGGTCTCAAAGGAGCTTCCTTCCGCGGACGCTCAGATTGTGGAATGGGCTCTCCGCCGTGGTTTTCTCAAGGGAGTATTAGCACGGGGTTATTCAAAAAGGGTGTGAAGAGATTTCTTTGGGGCGGCAACGCGCGAGTAACACCCCTGGTGTTGCAAGCGTCCATAGGCCATAGTAACCGCTTACCATCAAGTGGGCCGTATGCTTGTTTGCTACATAAGTAGTAGGTATACAAAAAAAAAAATAAAAAAAAGTATTATAATTGCGCGTCAAAAAATTAATAAGACAGTTAAGTATGCAAACATATAGAATATGTACCTACACAGTTTGCGAAATTCAATATTATTACAGAGTGTGCTCGGTTCGAATCTTTCATTTTAAACTTGTGCGGCGCAAAGTTTGCCAGTACTCTCAGTTGGTAATGTTTGAGATGAATTCCAGCTCTATGTAAACAACGCTCGATCTATTCCATCGACCGTAACGCGAGTTCTGGTAATCACGCCATTTGTTATACTGGTATATCATTACTTGGTGTTTGTTCTTGCTTTTTAAAGTGTTATGGGATTTGACCGTTTGTGTGATTGTGTATGTGGATATGCTGTTTAACATTTCAATGTAAATAGTATTTAATGAGATCTTTTCAGAAAGTTGTTTGATGTCTAATCTAAGGTATAGAATGAGAATCAAACTTACGAGTAAGTAAAGTTAATCACTACTATTTTTTGTTTGTTTAAATTAGTTCATCTCTGGAACTAAGGTAAGCGGTTACCGTAGCCCTATTTGCAACACATGGGCATCAGTCACGCGTTACTAACCCTTCCAACCTCCCAAATTAGCTCACCTTACTCACGCGCAGGAACACAACATTAAGTTATTTGGCTGCGGTATTCGTCGAGGTACTTCCCCAGTCGAGCTGCTCTTTGAGCGAAAAAATGCTACGCTCTATCAAGAGAAGAAGAGCGTAGCGTTTATTCCTTGGTGTGAATAAATAAGAGTATTTATTCTCTTTCATCATCATCAGCCTATAATGTCCCACTGCTGAGCACAGGCCTTCCTTTCACAAATCAGGGTGAAAGGGTATGGGCAGATACTCCACCACGCGTCAGTGTTGCTAACTTAGCTACTTTATAGCTAGATCTAGCTATTTTTTGGTGTTAGGCAGCTACAATTTTATGAAACTTGTAGCTAAATTTATTTAGCTACTTTTTCTAGCTACTTTTTAATACTTTCGTGAGTTCGTAATAGGGCACTGTATCTCGAAAGAAGAATACTAAACGCGACTCTATGATTCTGGGTGAAGGTATAGGTCGATGGCTGGGTATTCATAGTTTCATTTCTTCATTCAAACCGTATATTACTCCTATAAAAGTCTGTGCTACTTGTGTTCTCCTACTTCTGCCTTGTGTTGTTTTATCAATTTAAAACTGATGCTCGCTGTTTTAATGTACCTATATATTATTGTGAAAATTGAACTACACTGTGGAAAAAAGGTAGGTAATTTACTAATTTTTAATACTCTCGTGTTTGATATAATAGACATGTTTTTTTATTGTTATTTACGTACTAAATAACATTTAGCTACTTCTAGCAACTTTTTTGGGCAACAAAATCTGGCAATCTAGCTACTTTTTGCAAGATGTCTAGCTACTGGCCAAAGCTAGCAGTTGGCAACACTGCCACGCGTGCCCACTTGGGATCGGTGGAGGTAGGCTAGTGGTCAACCTACTGTTGGAGTTTTTAAGCCGCCTAGGAGGGCTCCAGGAACTCGGTATCAAGCAGCGTCTATCCTCCGTAGTGCAGGCTCGCATCCTAACTTTCTTTGGACACGTGTCGCGGCGTGAAGATGTCTCCATAGAGCGATTGGTGGTGCAGGGTAAAGTGGAGGGTACCAGAGCGCGTGGAAGATCACCCATGCGATGGACCGACCAAATTAAGGCCGCAATAGGCGGTCCCATCAATAACTGCACCAGAAGGGCTGCAGTTAGGGAAGAATGGCGGCGTGTTTGAAGCGCGCCACAAATGACACTTCATGACGACCACGACCACTCTGTCAAGAGTGCAACGCATAAGAAGAAGAGGAGGCCTCCAACTAGCTTAAACACGTGATAACCGGAACCAACGGCTTTACGTGCCTTCCGAAGCACGGAAACGCTCAATTTGAAATACCACTAGGCGGTCACCCATCCAGGTATCGACCACTTAGGTGCTACTTTAACTTGCCGATCGACTTATCATGCTAAACCACGACCGCTTCATTCTCTTTATACTTTTTATTGGAGTAATATCATGATTTTCATAAAGAATCCTAAAATCTAAAAATCTCTTCAAATCGCGACACATAATACTCATCACATAATCACGCAATACAAACTTTTCCGCACTCTATTTTTCACTCGGTACGCGATGTAGCTCCGGCTGACCCAGCCAACCCCACCCACCCCGCAACTGATAACAACTCCAATGAAATACACTCTCCAACTTCTGTGACGCCCTTATCGCACTGAATTTGTTCCCACTTTGAAATATCGTCGGGTTTTTGACGTTTGAAAATACGTCCGCGAGGGGAAAACGGGGAAACGTTGGAAAATTTTTTGACGTTTTGACAATTATCGGCCGGGATTTCGTCAAAATAAGGTGAGTGACATATTTGAATGAATTTGCGATATTTTTTATTGATTTGAATTTGTAGAAGTTTCGTATAACAAACACTTTTAATATTATATACTACATTTCAATTACCTTCTTGAATTCATTAACTTAACGGAATTCAAGTAATTATTTATTGAAACGAAGGCACGTCTAGCAATATACCTTGTATAATTAAGATATCCCAAATTAAGTCGTGTGTATGAAGCGATACGCAATATTAACTGTTAAACTACGCATAGTTTTGCAACTCTCGCATTCACGTATTAATAAGGATTAGCGGAGTTACGGGCGGCTCGCGTAAAACCATCGAGCCACTGAGCCACCGAGCCACCAGCCACCGAGCCACCTAGCGGCACGCGGAAGCGTATACGATTCCCCCGAGCGCGTATCAGAAGCGCTACACTTATAATGAAAACGCGAACACAGTTTTCGTTTAATATTTAACGGGGCTCAGACAACGGTATCACTTAAAATAATAAGGATTTCGCATAGGAGATTACGCAGTAACCCTCTAGAGCATAATTAATGTTATACCGTGAATATTAGCTTTTCAATTAGCCGTCTTTTAGTGCCTCAAAATGGTTCTCTTGTTACGGTGAGAGGCAAAAGGATGGTTATTTCTTTTGCCCGCTTCACCTTTAGGTACACGTAAGGCGATAGTTAATTAAATCTGATCTCGTGGGATCTCCGCCGCGGGCCGAGCCACGGTGCGTTCATAGCTCTTATAGAATACAGCGCTAATTTGCTTTTTAGGGCTCTCCGTGAGTTATACTTGCAGGGGTTCTATTAATTACGTTAAGATTCTTTGTGTAATGTGGAGTATATGGCTTGCAGACATAGTGCGGCCATTTATTCTTAGTCATAAAATGTTTCTCTTTCTTGGTTCTTATATATGTTTGTGACAATGCTCGTTTGATAAATAATAAATTATTCAGTCTCGAATTCAAACAGAGTTCCAAAGCAATACAAATGGATTAGGGTCAGTAGAACAGCCTCCACTAGGTGTTCAGCTGCCTTGAAATGTTAAAACTAAGCTTACAAAACGTAGTCACAATCCGTTTCTAAACAAAGTAAATGTACGGCACCCGCCCGCCGCGCGCCGCGCACTGAGTCGCGTTTGGACCGTTTTTAGAGGGAATACGAATCGACTTCTTTGCCGGGACAAAAGACTGTCGCATTGACAAAGTTTGTTAGGAGTTTACCGGGCGTCTTTTGTTTTACAATCAAGTTACATTAGAACAACGGGCCCATTTGAAAGTCGGGGACTGAGGAACAATGGATAATAGAAGTCGTTTTAAACATTCGCCGGTCGAGTTTGTGTGTTAGCGTTTTACGCACGATTGGCCCGCCATAAACCGATAGAAGTCAGGGGGGGTAATGGCATCTTTACGCGTGCAAGCCCCCTTCATATTGTAACTTATCGAAAATTGCTTACTAACGAATTTGTCGACTCGCTTCCGTCCGTGCGACCCCTTTGTTTCCTGACAGATACCTAATCATCAGTTTTTGAAACAAAATTGTGTTATGCTTTCAGTATTTTGCAGTGTAAAACTATAACTTGCATACCATTTAAGTGGTGCTACTATAGTAGCTTTTTTAGTAGTTTTTTTAAATGTTATAACATTTAAAATAACGTTACTATAAAACCCTTATATTGCAGAACCTGCGAAGATATCTACGAGAAAGTGATAAGTAGGTCAGTATTTTGCATTAACATAATACAAAACATGAGATTTAATTAAAACGTTTACACAAAAAAAGAAAGTAAAAAGACTTTTCATAAAATATTTTTGCTTGCATGGATAAATTCGTATCATAAAATTATATTAATTCCATAATATAATTTGTGATAACTAGTGGAGTGTTTCAAATTGTTTGTTAACAACGTGAATTCCATTCGTTTAATTGAGTACAGAAGTTTATATTGAACAATATTGATATTTAAAATTTAATTTCAAACCAGTAAATTGAACTTTGATTAATATATTGGTTTTATTGTTGCTTGTTACTGTATTATATATATCTATACAGTATACAACGTTATTTTGAGATACGGCAACAAGATTTTACGGTAAAATGTTTTGTTTATTTACTGGTGTGAAACTGTTAAATATTTGAAAAAAGAAATCCGAAATAGTCATATAAACCATTTTTTTAAAAAACGTTGTTTTGCTTGTTTCTTGCTGGTACATTTCAATTGAATAATGTCATAACTGTAATTAGTTAATAATAAGTCCCGTCTCGGCTATAAAACTGATTAAATGTCAGTGACTGCCCTATCTTCTACATGACTCGCATCCTTCCACACGTTCAGGTCACTAAACCATCTGTTATACAGTAATGAAATAAATCCGTTAGAATTCCACCTGCTTTTTAAACAGTTAAAAGGAGCTAGCCGATAAAGGTGTCAGTGCAATAAGACGACTCGGGCGTCGGCAATAGTGCGATAACAACTGCGATTGCCAGTTGCTAGTCACGCGATCGACTTCACCCCTTCGCGAGTATAAATGATGTCTTAATGCCTTAATATTGCTTTTTAAACACCTAACTATAGCTCCCAGTGGTCCATTTTTTTTTGTAATTAATTAAATGTTAAAGATTGAAAAATAAAACTTCCTGCGTATGCCAAATTTCACTCTCATCTGCGCGCGCAAAATACTGAAAAAGGGGAAGAGAGATTACCTATTTATAGCTACTTATTTGTAGCTACTACAGCATCAAGAGGGTTTCTAAAATATGTACTTTCATTGATACTGAATGTTTAAAATTTCAAGTCTGTAAAGAGAAAGAGCGAAATTTCAATTCAGTAAAGATATTGAAGCGCTCGTCGTGTAGCATGATTAGTTCATAGTTGATCGGCAAAGTTAAGCTACCACCGTCGTGGTCGGTACCTGGATGGGTGAACGCCTATTGGTATTTAAAGTCGAGCGTTTCCGTGCTTCGGAAGGCACGTAAAGCCGTTGGTCCCGATTATCACTTAATTGTGATAGTCGTTGAGGTAGTTGGATGCCTCCTAGGCGGCTTGAAAAATTATAACAGTAGGTTGACCTACCTACCTCGACCGATTCGCAGTGGGCACACGTGGTGGAGTATTGCCCATTTGTGAAAGGAGGCCTGTGCCCAGCATCAGTGGGACATTATAGGCTGATGATGATGATGATGAAAGAGAAAGAGGAGCAAAGATTTAATTTGCAATAGCTTACGAGACGTACAGTTGCATTGCTAAGTTTGTATGGGAGAATAACGATACATGCATAGCTAGGGACCGTTAAGTAAGGTAGTAAATAACATTAGACGTCTACCTCTTCAAACTATTGGTATTATATTCAATGCTATATACTGTAAAATGTATTCTATTTCAATTTAGAATAAAGTTCGAAGCTATTTATATGATCTAGGTAAATTACGATGCCACAGAAAGACACTTACCTAAGTAAGTAAGTCTGTTGTAAACGGTTGCGTTTCAAGATTAATTCTAAGTTAAACGCCAAGTTATAAATAGCATTTGTTTGAAACTTTAATATTTTAGTGGCATTTAGCGTTGAGGCGGCGTTTTATCTCTGTTTTATTCAGATTTGACAACAACGCAATTTGATTTAATTTATATTACTGGTGTTATTGTTTAGGCGAAATAAACGTAGGTGTTTTGTTTAGGTGAAGGAAAACAAAAGAAAGTTAACGTTTCCATATAAAGTTTATTTACTTAAGATATTTTTATTATGAAGCTATGTTGTTGGATTCTTTATCTATCAAACGTGATACAAAAACCCAAGGCGAACAGAGAACATAGAAAAATAAAAAGTGATGTACATACACCGATATCAAAGAAAATTGTTACGACCCTAAACGTTAAGCATCATCTTAATACGACATCAAAAACAAAACAGCGTTTAACACGAAGAGAGTAAAACTGGCTGACGCACTTTCAAAACCGTTCGAATAACCTCTAATCGGCCGAACTGCCAATATAAACCGCCGCATAAAAAGATAAAGGCAGCCTCATACGTGCGTCTTTAACTCCAATCGGCTTACACTGTCTGTTGCCTTTAGTGGCGGTTTATAAGTACTTTGCAAGCACGCGGTGCCACTCACGCCCTTATGAAGGTACTGAAAAGATATAGCGAACAGTAAGCGTGTGTGGACTGAATACCAATATCACCCGAATAGAGTTTAGATGGACAGGCGTGTGGAACGTTTGGGCGTTTTTATATTGAGCGGTTTTATGATCCGGTGTTAGATTTTACGATACGGCACAGTGTTGTGGTGGAATTGTTGATATAAAGTTGGTTATGTGTTTGTAATTAGAGATTTTGTTTTACATAGAGTCGGTTGATTAGTTTTCAGTATGATATTTGGAAACGTGTAAGCTTGGAGAATCTTTATAGAACAAATCTTCTATTTAATAATATTGTCAGACGATTCATATCTAATCTAATTGTTAAATAAACTAAGTAGATACCATAGCACAAGATTTATAGACAGCAATGAAAAATACGATGAATCATTTTAATAATACCTAAACCCTTACCTTCGAATAAAATTAATGAACGCAAAATCTTATTCACAATAAACTCGGAATCCTTCAAAAGGTAGGAAAGAGTCCGTGGTAAAATAAAAACTCCGTTCGTCGACAGAGCGGGCTATCTATTCCGCACAATTAACCGGTCGACTTGGCCCGCCTTATCTTCCGCACCAGCCCTCCTTAATACCAACTCACCACTATATAGGCTTGTTCGAAATGGGTCAGTGTCCGCGGGCCCTTATTAACGCGCCCTGATTGTTATTATCGCCCTATTGATTATGGGTACGAAAAAAAGATCGGTTTGTTTCTGATGTAGGGATTCTCTATATTTATCGAGCCTCAAAAATAGTGTTTAGGACTGTTCAGATATGTTGTTACACGTTTAATGCTTTGTTTGATTTATATTCAGTTACATTGTCGCTACCACAGACTGTGTAAAAAGTTACGCTATAAAATCAAAACTATTGTTTTTTTATTATTAAAGCCAAATAGAAATACACATTCTCTGAAAGTTTCAGCTGTCTACCTATTCCCGTTCATGAGATACAGCCCACTGATAGACAGATGGACGGACGGACGGACAGCGAAGTCTAAGTAGTGTCGTTTGGCACCCTTCGGGTCCGGAACCCTAAAAATGAAATAAAATTAAAAGGATACAAGAAGCGTCTTAACGGAACCCTTCGTGTGTCTGACTCGCACTTGGCTGTTTTTTATTATTACGTACCGACAACAAAACAACAATAACTTTATATTTTCCTAATTTAACTAATATGTGCACTCAATTTATTATTAATATCACAATATAGCAATAATTTAATTAATATAACATTCATACTCCTGTAGTGTGAAATGGTGTTCATCAATAAAATAATTACATTACAAATATCTATTGGGATTGTTTGAAATTATAATTGAAATCATTCGACTGTGTATTTCAATTTTATGTTACTATTATTTGATCACCAAAATTAACGATTGATATTAATTAAAATATGTGGAAAATATAATTTGTACCTACGGTGACTGAATTCGGTTACAATAAAGCAAACAAAAGTTATATAATGAATATTTTTTTATCACAATAAAGCATGAGTCAATTGCAACATTGCCTGGTAAAGATGGATTCCCACGAATTTCACAAGTAGGTTAAGATTGTATTGTTGACGTCATATTTTTTTTGAAGCAGGACTTGTGATATTTTTTAAATTATACAAAAAAAAAGTTTGTTTTTTTTTAATCTAATAAAGTCGGTCGCAACGTCCGTATCTTCAGCAGCAATTAATATAGAACTTACAGCATAATATATTTAAAAGATACATTCCAAGTAGCGGTATCGTTTAGATAGGCTAACTACGCACTGTCACAGATAAAACCGCTGAGCGTTGACTAACCGGTTAATAGCTTACGATAAATACCGACGTAACGGCTGTAAGTGATAAAAGGTGCAAGGGTAGCTGAGCGATAAGCGGCAGCGGTATTTGTTTGAATTGTCTGGAATTGTACCTATAAATTTTGTAGTCGGTCCACTGTCTTTCCTATGGATTTTCCATGCAAAATAATTGGAATCTGTTGCTTTGCACAGTTTAAAATTAAAACGATTAAGTTTTACTTCATGGTAAAAACTGCATAATACCAGTCGTTTACCCTTACTACAAGCACAAAATAAAAAAATATTGAATCCAATTTTTTATTCTTATCTAATTTGATAGACATTCCAAAATATAATATAAATATAATGTACTTTCTAAACAAATAGTTAAAAAAAGTGTTTGCTTATTTATTCGTCTAAAAATCGCTCAAGTGTGTCACTTGTACCAGCCAACATTCATCGTTCTCATGGCACGCAATGCTACTATTTTTCAGCTTCTCGCGACGCCTATTTACAATTGCAGGCCTTAAACTTTAAAAAGAAAAAAGAAACAATATTAAAGCACCATCAAGATTTAGACGCCATGACAAAACTGCTCGCGGCACGATTAACCCTGTCGCAATTTAGCTTTAATTCAAGTGTCTTACAAAATAACTGGTTAATTATTTGTTTTTTTTATGTTTGTGCACGATGGTTTGAAAAAATAAGTATTTTTATTTTTAATTTGAGTGATTCGGTTGAAAGTCTATACGATACTAAAACGGACACAAGCTTTTTTTAAAAAAAACATTTCTAATACTGTGACGAAGGAATATAGGATAATTTTTGGGACTTACATAGGTCGCTGATTTTGGGATCCTTCCTCACTAGTGGTTTGAGCACTCGGATGGTGCTCGTACTGGTGCACAGGTTTTGCGTTATTTTCCTGCTGGCCAGCCAGTATGTTGCGCGCGCGCGGACGTTGGTTGATAGACTGACTTGCTGAGTCTTTTGATGCGAGTGAGTGAGCGGAAGGGTTTTTTGAATGATTGATGAATAAAGGGAAAGAGATGGGAAATGCGTAATTTAAGTGTGTGAATGTATTAGAGTTATGTGAGTGATTGGTTTTAAATGTTGCAAGTATAATTGAATAAAATGGCGCAGACAAATACAAGCTTTTTATGGTGACGGTACTTTTTTTGTGTGTACTTGTGTTGTCATACTAATGTATCAAATTTCAGCTCAATCGGACACTGGGAAGTGGGCAATATGGGCAATAATTCGATTTCAGATACCGGACAGGTAAACTAAATAAAAGCTTCCAAAAAAGTCTTGTATTTTATACTACTACGGCACACCTGATGGTAAGCGGTCACCGTAGCCATTACAACACCAGGGGTATCAGTCGCGCGTTACCGATCCTAAGATCTATTACCTACAATAGTTTTAAGCATGCCAAAGATATATTTTTCATAATTTAGGTTTCGTTATAATATGACATTAAGAAGCATCCATTTTTATGTGTGAATTGAGCACCAAAATTCTATTAGATATCTCTAATACATTCTGAAGGTAAAAAGCCCTTAAAGTGGAACTATGGACTAGTTACTAGCCACCAGGCCTTAACTGGCTTAGTGGGTTCCCATTCGACAATGCCCGACTGAATTATTAATTGCTTTAATAATATGCAAATATCTACCGATGTGTCTCCGTTAGGAATTAACTTATGTGGCCATCGTTTTTAGTATTTCATTTTGAATTGAGAACTGTGAAAATTTTAATCTCCTAATTCTAATTCGAATTTTCAAAATTAAAATTAATTTTAGAATGACGTCAGGTTACAAAACATTGAATTGAAACTAATCTTTTTATATAAATGAGTGATAAGAGTTATCACTCTTCTAGATGTTACAAATGTGGGAAAGGTAGCTAAAATTATTCAGTATTAAATATTATTAGTATTAAATATCTGAGGTCAGAAATATTATCTTATCCTAACTAATATTATAAATGCGGAAGTGAGTTTGTTTGTTTGTTACGGATCATCATGAAATTTGGAATACATATAGCCTATAGTATGGAGAAGGACATAGGCTACTTTTTATCTCGGAAACGCGGGTGAAACCGCGGGAGACAGCTAGTAATAAAGTATATTCAAAATTTATCACCATCAAAATAATAAGGTCATCGAGAAATATAAACATAAATTAACATAATTAGTATCAATAATAGTGTCATCAAAATTGATCGAGACCTCCGGAGACCAGCGGGCGGGGAGCTTGGCTATCCAAAGACTAAACGCTGCCAGCCTTCTTGGAACTTTGCCGTCAATCGGAAGCAGCGGCAGGCTTGAGGATTTGTTTTTATATATAGATTGTATTTTGTACATATTTGTAGTATTATGACTTGATTATAGTATGGAATAAATAAAATCTCCGAGGAAATATTGATAATATAATGTAATCCTGGATAGAGAAAGATTTGTTGAGCACCGATCATTAAAGGAAAAGAAAAGGCATGAGCAATACGAAATAACTGCAGTCCTCGGATCTCGAAGAGTAGTACGAGTACACTGCTTGTGTCCAAACTATATTGTAAAAATAAATAGCTTTATGACAATGTAACAAGGTTGAAATTACCTTGAAATGAAATAAATTTATTTGCTCGAAACATGGTTGATAGGTTCTTACAATATTAAAATGTATGTTTCACATATTTCATCACATTTTATGATATGCAAATATATTATTATATTGCAATTATTTTAAACTTTACTTTTTTAGGTGGGAGGACGAACTAAAGGAAATGAAATGAAATAATTTGAAATGAAATGAAATAATTTGAAATGAAATGAAATAATTTATTCATTCAAATAGGCCTTCACAGGTACTTATGAATAGGAATTAACTAAACACTAAAGGAAATAGAAAGGGGTGGAAGAGGTTGGAAAATGGGCAAACAGATATTATATGTGTTGATGTCATGTAAAATTATTGTAAAAATTAAGTACTTTAGAATTATCTGAATAAAGAGGCTTAAACAATAATAATAATAATATGTAATCGACTTAAGACTTCCAATTGCAAAGTTTTATTTTTATTTTATTTTATTTTATTTATTAGGTCTACCAACAGTTTGTACATTAATACAAGTTACACAATATAATACGAAAATCTTAAATCTAATGCACTAAACTAATAAAAGGTAAACACAACATGTTAAAACGAAATACAAAGGAAACTAATAAAAAAAAAAACAAGCTTTGATTACTACATGATCTAAAGTTCATCTTAAGATTTGAAGTTCATCCTATATTATTTCCCTTATTAATAACGCAGAATGACGCAGAACGAGCGTAAAATCAAGCTGTTATACGCACCGGCCTCATAGATATAGAATATGTTCAAGGCAAAGTTACAAGTGGTAGTGCTACCACCATTGCCACTCCTAGGCTACATGAGCACCACTATGCATATAAAAGCTAGCATATTCCATTAAAAGAGTTACTGAAAACTAAATCGTTTAAAAAGCCGGCTACTAAAAAGGCTTAAGCTAATATAGTCATTGCTTTCGCGTTGGAATTCCGGAGTAAAGTTCCACATGTTTTGATTCTTTTTTATGTGAATTTTGTAAACGAATGAGGGTAAACTTCAGTTTATTTTTTATTAGATATTACTATATACTTTTGGATTATACTATACAACTATCTTTTGCTTAGTGGATAAGTTCCAGAATAAAATATATAATATATGATAATTCTTGTTGCACATGGGCCATTTTATAAAACAACAGAATCTGTTTGGGTTGTATGCGTTTTATTTGTTTTAGTAGGAAAGGGTCATTAGCATGTGAAAAGAAAACATATCCATTAATTACAATATAGTCATAGTATACAGTATACAGACGCACAATTTTTAGCTTAACATACACATTAACTATATGTATAATGTTAAGGGTCTAGTCCTCGAGCGTGGGAATTTCTCATCGAGCTCACACATCGACACAACATCTGCGTATTAAAGTGTTTCCTTGCAAACCATAACAGTCGTTTTGGCAGTTTCCAAGGACTACACTCTTAAGGAGATATCATGATTTATCAATCTTGATACTGTCACTTAAAAACTCAATTAATAAAGAGGCCTTGTTTTGACTTGATATCCTTTATAGAAAAATAAAGGACTGCCATAAGACTAAACCTTCACAGTACCAGCTTTGAGACATGAGCATTTGATTCACATAACAGGCTTGCATGTCCTCACAATAGGAAGAAAAATACATAGAATATTAAAATAGCAGTGCACCATTGCAGTGTACACAGAACAAAGTATGGCAGTGCAGCGATCACGATGAGTGGTAGTCGACGACCGTAAAAATAATGGGCGGGAGCCGGCCAAGCGATGCTCGTACCACCGCGCGCCCGCGTGGTACTACAATTTATAAATACCATTATTTTGCTACTTGTGATACATACACAGAATATTGCAGACTCCGTTTAGGTTATCAAAAAGACAAAGAAACTGGATTGCACGTGTTTGTTGTCAATTTAATTTTGTATGTGTATAATAATTGGTTATTGATAACAAAGATTATATTAGTGATGATAACAAAGATTATATTAGTGCCTCTTAGAAATGCCACAACAGTACTAATGTCTACAGCGGCACCCGTAGCAAGCACTACGAAAAGTACCATAGGGTTTACGAAGAGTGATAGTAAAAACTCTTGAACATTATTTTCTTATCTTGTTATTTTTATTAAATTTTAAATATAAGTACATTAATAATGTATTGAATGTTAATATGTCTACTTAATGTAAGCAGACGCGTACAAATACTAAGTTACGTTAAAATCTCAAATACTTCAGAAGCAGTGAGTAATAAGATTGAAATTCTCATCTTTTTAAATATTTATACGTACAAAAACGCTTGAATTGCCAAGAGAGTAATATAATAAGTAATAACGTCACAGACATACATTATATTACCGCAAAAACGATGTCTCTTATTAAGAAAAGTCAACACACGAGTAGCTCGCAGAAGCCACCGTCAAAGAAATATTTTTCCATATAAAATACATTTCCCAACATATTTATATCGCGGCAACATTACAAGTGACGCAGTAAAGGCTTCGAGGGCCTCTGTTTAAATAAGCTAACATCAAAGGTGGCCCAAATATTGCTGCGTATTGGGGCCCAATGAAACAATCTCTATGTATTTTGACTTTGAAGAATAAGTAAGCTCGGCTTTAGATGAGGTACCGGGTTCTATTCCTAGTTCATGTAAGACGCAATAAATAATTCTGTAAACTAATATGGTTAATTTTGCTACATGTGCAGCTTCAAATATGTTTCATATCTGAAACATAATTTCTTAGTTTATGGTTGCTTTCAAAGGTAGTGTTTCTACGTTAGTACCTACTATGTGTTGACATCTGATTTACTTGAAAAGATTTAAAATATCTAATAGTGCGTCCATGCTACGCGAATCGAGCACGAGCCGAGTACACGCGGAGAATGGATTCGCGTAGCGTGGACCGACTGCATTCCACACATGACATCGCGAGCAACGAATGAATTCTGTTCGTTCGTGGCTCAGCTCGCGATCGGTTCGCGTCTCGTAGCGTGGATGCAACATGCAATGTTTTTAATAAAATAGCGATGAAAAACGATTCAATTTAGTTTAGGCTTCAGTAATATGACATCTGACTTAGCAATAACAAAGTTGAGTAAAGGTCGAAGACGTGGGTAAACGGGTGACAAGGTTACAGTGTAAATAGGTACGACACTTTGGTTTACTCGTTTACGTTTATATAAACAAGCTTTCGCCTTGCGATAGTCGACCAGAACTGACTTAAAATTAACTTGAAACTAAGATATTGGTGCCGATTCCGTTGTAAATCGCACTAAACAAATTTTAGTCATATCACGTCTCTTTCATACAAACATTATTGAAAAAGGATAGAACATATTTAAAGCTGTCAAATTAGTCTTTTCCAGTTTTAGATTCCAGTCGATAGATGGCGACTTTTGTATCGAAAACAAGCATATTGGACTAATTTGACAGGACTACATTTCTTAAATCCTTTTCTTATGTTCTTTGTTAGAAAGAGATATAGTGAGACTAAATTAGTTTAGTTGTAAACAGCAGAATCAGCACCAACGTCTTCAATATTATTATATTGAAGACATTTATTATTATAAGGCATATAAAAACTTACCAAATTGCTTAATCAACCTAAAAAAATTCGCAAACTAAAATTTATAACAGCGAGAACTTATTAATGAGATTCGGAAAGTTTTCACCACTTAGTACCGCCGCGGAGTGAGCGCGTATATTTTTTAAGTAATTGAGAAATTATCGCATTTAACGTGAACACCTTAATGGTTCCTAATTAGTACTAAAATGTGGTATTAAAAGTCTACATAATTTTCACATAGTAATTATACGTAGTATTTTAATTTAATAAACCGCTGACCCTCAGGCAGGCAATTTGCTTGTTTGCATGCTACCTTAGTAGTTTAAAAATAAATTAGATTATTGGTTTTGATGGATTGTCATTGAGACTCAATTATGAAATAATGTCTTCTGAATGGATTGAGACCAACGATATATTAATGTCGGTAATAGCTAAATCATTGAGATGAAATTTGGTATGTAGATCGAGGACCATATATCATACATTCTGGTACCTAAGCATTGAGCCTCCGGGAAAAACGCGAGTTTTCATATAAAAATTGTATTGATAATGATTTAACAATATATGCATAAACAGAGAGTAGATAGTTCAGTCAAATAAACGCCAAAGACATTATCCTCAACTTTTTTGATCGAATTCTCCGATGAAAATCCAGTTTCTTTTCAGTTTTTAAATGGCATCATTGGAAATCCGCTCAGGTGAGCTTCGGGAGCGTTTTGCAAACTGATAGATGCTTCATGTAATCTTGCGAACGGCGGCCCAATCATGCCTTCAATCGAATCTCCTTGATTGCGTCAAGAGGCGATGTGTAGGGAAATTTTAGGGTTGTTACGGATATCTTGTGACTAGAGCTTATTGTCGATATTTATTGTTTTCCACAATAAAATACATTGTATGAAAATCGATAGAAAATATTTTTACATAACATACTCTTCAATAGAGTAGGTAGGTACGTATAAAAAAGACATAATAAGAATTGAATGTTAGATTTGATAGATAAGTACAATTTAGTATTATATATCCTCTGTCTACTCTATAGCTGTACCTACTATTGCATTTTGAGTACTTTTTCGTACCTCGTAGCAAAATAAATATCTTAAGAGAAAACGGTCAATAATTTGTATAAGATGCAGTCACATGTGATATAAATATTTTCGACAATCGATACATTAGCATCGACATCCCTACCAACAATTTCATCTTAGCCGCCTAATATCATCTCCGATCCCATCACAGTACACATCTCGAAAAAAAAAACAATCTTTTAAACAATGGCAGCCAAGGAGCGTTTACATGAGACTTCACTTTACTACTCCGTTTGCTAGACTTTAATTAATTAGCGTAAGTGCCGGTGAGTCGCCGGAGATTGGTCATTAATTAAACGGGTCTTTGGCTATCGATCTACGGCCAAACAATACACTTTATTACTTTTATTACCTATTTCATTCGCTGTCTCGGTTGCGCCAGCTTTTTACTATTAATGAGTGCAGTGCTGAGTGGTAGAGTAATGGGACCAATGTTGTGTTAACGTTGGTACGCCTGGGTGTATTCAACTCGCTACACCCAAGCCTTGGCACTATTTATTTATACGAGTATTGTATTTTAATTATATTGCTTTGGAGGTACTGAATACTTTCTCTCAACTGAAAGATCACTTCCTAAGCGATGATAACTTCAGTATTGACTTTCGTCAGTGCTCTAGATCTTAAACTGAAGAACTCTTATCCAATTTTGAATTCATTTTTATAAAAAGACAGTTATCGAAGCCAAAAATTGCTTCTAAATAAATGTTATTAAATTTTACTGGAGTGAAGAATTTATTTGTATTATCATCATAAAACCCAATCCAATAATACTATCTATATTTAAGTGTGAGTTTACAGAACCCTTGTTTACAAAAGAGCAGCTATTTTTATCGACATTATCTTATCGAACAATCTATACCCAACACTATTATTTGTGAGAAATAGTTTTGTTTGTATCAAGTCTATTTTTATCAGCGAGAGAATATATTGGAGAAAGTTTTTTCTTTAAATAAATGTCTAAATATCGAATTATAAGTGTTCAACTTATTTCCGTAAGATTCTTTTACAGTAATTCTAATCAATACAGTAATCTATGAAAATCTATATAAAAATATAATATAATAAAAATCTCGTGTCACGGTGTTTGTGGTCGCACTCCTCCGAAACCGCTCGACCGTTTTTTTTTAAATTTATATTTTATACCACTAGATGGGTGAAACCGCGGGGGCAGCTAGTTGATTGAATGAATGACTAAATATTATCAAAAAAATACAATGACACCGTTTCGTGAAGAAAAACCAATAAAACGCTTTACATTTCCAAAATTAATTTTATATCATTGTAATTTTACACAATCGGGCTTAAATATTCATTCGGCCATTAAAATAATCCATTAAGGCAAATCGCGGGTACTCATGGCAGCAAAATTAAAAATCACGACCACGAATGCTAATAACGCATCCGTCGTTAAATGCTTTTGCTATATTTCTATACGTTTTGGTGTTTTATTATCTATGGGATATATTTGTGTATTTTGTTAGACGCTTTTTCTAAGGGGGATAGACTTCAACTACGTCTGTGTAATAATTTTTTGAGTATTTCAACATTCCGAAAAAAAAAATATGCCAATTAAAATTAAATAAGAATTATGACATAATATAATTTAATATTAATAATTTAATCTCTGGCAGGCCACATCGCTCGAGGAACCGATAGCCGATGGGGAAGGAAAGTTATCGAGTGGCGACCACTTACTGGAAAGATTCGTGCGGGACAATCCCATCAGGTGGACCAACGGGGCCAATTTAGCAGACTTGGCCCTCTGGAGAGTCAGAGTCGCTCGGCGCCGCTGGATGCAAGCGGCTCAAAACCGTACGAAGTGGAAGTTAATTGGGGAGGCCTATGTTCAACAGTGGACATCCTTAGGCTTATATGCTGATGCTGATGATGAGTGTCTCTCTGTTTAATTCCTTACACTAATTACCTACTCTAAGTTTTAATCGATCCAGATGGCGTGCAATAGTCCGCGAAAAGATAACCCAAAAAGGTCACGTCCCTCAGCAATGAGGTATACGATGCAAGGAGGAGGAGGAAGTTTTAATAATTATATATAGTATTAAAATCTTCGAGTAATAAAAAAAACGTAACTATTTTATGAATTGAAAAGTTTCCTTTTTAACCGACTTCAAAAAAGGAGGAGGTTCTCAATTCGGTTGTATTTTTTTTTTATGTTTGTTACCTCATAACTCCGTCATTTATTAACCGATTTAGAAAATTCTTTTTTTGTCTGGAAGGGTACACTTCCCGTTTGATCCCATTGTCATCAGATCAAGATTTGATTACTTCTTAGTTTACTTTGAAGTCGGTTTAAGTTTTTTGGAAAACAGTCCAATTATCTTTGTATAAATTTATTTTGTTTTCGAACACTGCAAGGTGAAAATATTTCAGGAAATAATAAGGTGAACAACGGACAAATTAAATTGGATGTTTTTCCAAGAACTCACATAGTGTTTGCACTAGATGGGCTGGCAGAGTGCCTGCTTTCCGGCGAGAGTTCCGATTTTATATCCGATTCGGACTTGTATTAAAAATGGGTCAAATGCAAGGAGAATTTTATACTTGCAGTCATAAAATTGTATGATTTAACTTAAATAACGTATTTAAGAAGTATGTTTGTAAGTATGTGTTAGACGATATCAATCGACTGTTTGAAAATACTACCTCTTTCTCACGACAATCGCTGATCTGCACTAGGAATTCATAATAACAAACTTTATATTCCTCAGAACGCGGGATGGTAACTTATCTGTAGTAGCTAAGACCCCTAAAAGAATAGTCCCGAGGCTAAGCAGAAGCATACTTGTCCACAAAACGCTAATCTAGCTTCAGAGTTCTTGCTATTATCATGTTTTACAAACGAGAAGATCATATCAATATTGCCAACAAAACGATGACCGCTTACAACCAAAATTGCTGTAGCGCAAAAAATCACGGACTGAACGGCGACAATTTCGCATTTTGGGCGTAATTTCCGTAAAAAGTGCCCAGCGGAATCCGTTATTGTGATAACTGCCCATTCAAAGGGGTTACTCACTCAATTCCGGGGCTTGTAGGCTGCCCGGGACACAGACACAGAATAAACTAGAAGCTGTATTAGCAATTGTAAATAAATAAAAATTTGGTATGAGGAATGATTTTAAAGAAATTGCATTTAATGTTATTTTTGATTGTTAAAGGTAAGTTCTGTGTTGATATTTTTTGTTAGAAATGGTTTTCCAATACAGTTTTTTTATTTTTATAAAACTTAGTCGGTAAACAAGCATACGGCCCACCTGATGGTAAGCGGTTACCGTAGCCATATGGACGCTTAGCAATACAAGAAGCATCGCTCACGCGTTACCGACCTTTCCCCCCTCCCCTATGAGCTCTGGCGACCTTACTCACGCGCGGGAACACAACTTTACACAACATATATATGTGGCTGCGGTATTCTGTAAGGTGGAGATACTTCCCCAGTCGAGCTGTTCTTTGAGCGAATAATCGCTATGCTCTACCTCTCTCAAAAATTATTTAATTATAACAACCCATTTTTAACATATTATTATTTGGTTCATCTTTGGCATCATCACATCGAAAGAGTGCAGTATCTAGTTTATTTTGTATCCGTGTACGGTAGGGTTTTATAATCTGGCGATTCTGACGAATATACCCGGGTACGGGAATTGTAAGACATTCTGTTTGGGGTTTCGAGCGAGTGTTTCCACTGGTGGCTTGTGAATAGGTGAACCTTTAAAGGCCGTATTGAAAGTTCTTCAAAGTACTCTGGTTGAATCGCGAGTTAAAGCGATTACTGGTGAGAACCCGCCTTTTGTGTTCTTTAGCGGATATTTTTTCCGCTGCGGATTTTTTCCTACAAGTTCATTTAGTATTAGAAAATGTATTTCAACCGTGGGTATGAATTGCTTTTGCATATTAAACCTAATTTGTAAAAACAAACTAAGAATAATACAATAAGTCAGCGGTTCCCCATTTTTTTTTGGCTACGGAACTCTAATTGTTTATAATTTTTTTGCCAGATTCCGATTTTGGTAATAACAAAAGTGATTGTACATTAAAGTTGGAATATTTTCATGATTCACTTGAAAATAAAGAACAAATTATAAATTTTAAAAATTGTTTTTTATTTATAAAGTTACGACTTTATTCTACGAACATTTTATTTAATTCTCGGATGAAACGCGGAACCCCTATGGATTTCCCCCTATTCCATGGAACTCAAGGGTTCCGCGGACCACCATTGGGAACCGCTGCAAGTCATCATCGTCATCATCGGCCTATAACGTCCCACTGCTGAGCACAGGCCTCCTTTCACAAATGAGGGTGAAAGGGACTGGCCGATACTCCACCATTCGTGCCCACTGCGGATTGGTGGAGGTAGGTACCTACTGTTGGAATTTTTCAAGTCTCCTAGGAGGCATCCAACTAGCTTAACGACTACCGGGATCAACGGCTTTACGCGCCTTCCGAAGCGCGGAAACGCTCGATTTGAAATACTACTAGGCGGTCACACATCCAGGTACCTACCACGACAGACGTAGCATAAGTTTGCTGATCGATTAAGAACGGCTATTCATACTACACCACGAGCGCTTCAAGTAAGTTACCCAAACACTGCCCAACCAAAGTATCTTACGTGAAAACTAGTGTAGTTGTGAAAATGTATGATAAGCTACCATAAATTATCGCGTAACTAAATCCAAGTTCATATAAAACATGGATATACATAACCAATCAAAATCCGCAATATATCGTTATATACTCGTATAATAAGAGGGGCTTGGGAAATAGTTAGAGGTCTCGAGCGGTTCTAATCTTAGCGGATAATCCGGAACCAATGAAACGAACCATCCCTCTCCGGTAATACAAGTACCTATCTGCCTACATCACCCGTGATCGATCGCTGAGCTCCATAATGTTTGCCATATGAATGACTGAAAATATGATTGGAGTTCTGTATTGCTGTAAGTATAAATGTTAGTTGGTATTTATATAAAATATGCAATACAAAGTGATAGTGGCAACCTGAGATTTGTTTATCGGCTGAAAAAGATATAGGTTCATAATTAAATAATGCACTTTAATGTTTCTATACAAATGGAATTATATTATACAAAGACTGGTAGATATGTTTTTATGTATAAATGAGTAACTACAAGATAGAGGTTATTTTAATGCAAGAGTGAGGGTTCTTTTGGCTTCGTAGCTACATCAAATTGAAAAGGCAACCCACCCAGAGCGATTAATTGCCAGTTCTTAAAATACGCATTCTCAAAAAAATTATAAATCGCTCATAAAACCGCCCGCAGCGATGAAAACGTTCACGATGAGATTTTAATTACAGAAATATTATTAAGTCACCGTGGAATAAAAGCAATTTAGGAGAGGTGAAAAAATACGAGCGAAAACTCCGCGGCGGCACAGACAAAAGCGGAGATTTCCATATATAAAAAGCATAAATAATTTTGATTGTGGCCGCCGAACACATAAATAAAGTAGTACGTCCACACACGTGCAAACACCCCCGGAGGTTAGCAAATAATGTGAGTGTCACAAGAGAGGGGGGGGATAAAGGGCGACAGAGGACGGAGGGGGAGGGACGAAAAATAAATAGGCACACAATCTCTACCGCACAAATATACACATTTCGACGATGTAATGTGTTTGCGGTGTTGCGAGAAAATTTTATTTCTTGTAACGAAAGTGTGACAGAAGAAGGATCTTTAAATAATGGCTGAGTTTGGAACAAGTTATGGAAGATGTGTTCTTGATTATGAAGTTTAACTAATTGTATTGAAGTTTTTTAATATTGCAAGCAAAGTGAAATAGGAACTAAATGAAGATACTTCTAAAAAAACTATTGATAAATATAATAGTCATAATGAAGCCTTTGATTTTATACCCGATTCTTTATTTCCCAGAATATTCATTTATATACATAAAAAACGCTATACGCCGCTCACTTGCGCTTCAGTAAAAAAATATTCTTTATACTTTACGCACTTTAAAATATTCAAATAATGTTTACTCGGTACATTGTAAATAAAACTAGGAGTGCTACTTTATTTACTCGAGTTATTTTCGTGCGAAATTGTCACAAAAAAGTAATATTTTACTGGTATTTATTTCTTTTGTAAGAATCATGACCATAATAAAAAAGGGAACTAAATTCTTATGAATAAAATCACGTATGACTTTTTGGCGGGAACTTGCAGAGTAACGTTGCGTTTTCATTTTTATTTTGATAAATTTGTGTATTTTGAGTTTTATTGTGTATTATTGGTGGTATTTTACCTAATAAAGTGAAGTGAAGTGAAGTGAAATCAAATGAATTATGTGTATCGTATCTTTTCAAGTTGTCTCAAAAAGTCCAAGTTTTGATTGTACTAAAACTCTTCACGTAAAACATTGTAGTAAAACATGACTTTTATGGACGGTGACTGACTAAGGAATTTATTATGAAAGTGATTTATTGTGCCTGGAAACTATAATATAACTCGACACTGGCAGAAATTAGCCCTAATTTGGACATGGTTGCCAAACTTAAAAATAAGAAGAAGAAGAAAATCACGTATTTTATGTAGAACAAACCATTTATATCTGTATTTTTTTTTATAGGACGAAATCGGTAAAAAATCATAAGAACCGCCTTACGCCTTTTGTTTTTTTTTTTTACCGTAGCCATATGGAAGTATGCAACACACCGTTACCGACTTTACCCCCACCCCAATGTACTCTTTCAAATAGTAAGTCACGACTTCGACAGTGTTCTTTCTCAAAAAATACGATCAGGTACTTATCCTACAAGGATGTATGCGCCGCTGTACCTTTTTGGCTTGCACTGACTTGTACGAGCCTCTACCGGTCCTCAGCCGCGTCATTTACATAGGAGCACGCTCGCAAATCCGTCTGTTTACTTTGGACGTCACACAACTCGCAGGGTACATTAGAATCGGACGTAATTAACTTTACACTTAAAGTTAAGTATACTTTCAACTTAATCCGGTTACATTCGCAGTGTCGCGTTTTAAATGAAAATAAAACGTTTGCTTGGGATTTGTTTTTTTATTTGAGTTAAATTTTAATCTTTTTCTATTTCATTTTTATAGATGTCTGCGGAAGTTTGGTTGTAATTTTGTATCAAAGTTTGAGTTTTCTTACTATTTCTGCTAACAACTGCCTTTAGTTATGGAAGTGCACGCAATATACACTCAACCAGAGCTCACATAACCTACTGCGAAAAAAAGCGTTTACTGTCCAATATCTCAGTGCTAAGGTGGGCAGACAAGCGACTTTACGACGCACATAAAGTGACGCAAAGGCGTATACGCCATAACGCATAAGGCCATTACTTAACACAGTAACTTCTGTTTAGAGGCACGGGGACGCACCTACGCCTACAATGTCAGGTAATTCATGGCTTGTCAGTTTAGTTGTATGGACGTCTAATTTCGCTGTCTGAACGGCCTTTTGATGTACATTAAGTTGTAGAACTGCCTTCTTGGTTAAGGCGTGTGTTATAATTTGGCGGTTACGTCTTGTTTAGCGGTTGACAGTTGGGTTTGGACGTCTAAATGGATTTTGTGTTAGTTTACGACTGATGAGCTTAATATGATGTTTCATATGCTGAATGTAGATGTAATGGTAGTGTTCCTTACCAGGAATCACTGCTTTCATCTTTCACCTATCATCATCATCATCAGTATCATCTATAATGTCCCACTAATGAGCACAGGCTTCCTTTCACAAATTAGAGTGAAAGGGAATGGGTAGATACCCCACACGTGCTCACAGCGGATCGGTGGAGGTAGGCTAGTGGTCAAAGTACTGCTGGAGTTTTCAAGCCGCCTAGTAGGCCTCCAACTAGCTAAACGACTATCACAATTAAGTGATAACTGGGACCAAAGGCTTTACGTGTCTTCCGAAGCACGGAAACACTCGATTTGAAATACCACTAGCTGGTCACCCATCCAAGTACCGACCACGACGGTGGTAGCTTAACTTTCTGATTGATTATACCATGAGCGCTTCACCTATATTGTATGCGAAAAACTATAAGTGAAACTTTCAATGTAAAATCTTTTCAATTTAACTTTTTTATCACCCCATGTTTACGTTCAGGGAAAGCCACTTTCAATTTCTTACAGTTCACAATCTTGGCTCGTGTGCCTGCCTTGCTCCTTGCCAGGATTCGTATATAAACAAATTTGGTAGGCCAACGTTCGAAACTTTCACTGTTTGGCAACCTGCCAGTCCATCGCTGCCAAATCGGTGGTGACTTTCCACGAATAAACGGTATAAATATAATTTATTCCTGGAGATGGCGATCGGTTTCAGTTCAGTTTATATCCCCTTGCGAATTTTGTAGCATTGAATTTAGAAGGATATTGAATACGTGGGGCTTGAAATATATGATTGTTTGGTGCCACGATTCACTTCACTGCAAATTCTGCAATAAATAATTTTTATTTGCCTAACTTAAGCTATCACTTCTCTAGGTCCTACTAAATCTATTAAGTCGTCAGTCTACCTTGGAGGTCGTTTTAGCTCTTAAAATATTTAAGAGAGCTTTCATTTATATTTATTTATATTAAATGATATACGTGATAACGATGATGAGAATTTTACACACAGATATGTTCATATATTGTGTGGGCAAATGTTTATTTTACCACTTATGAGTACAATAACCCCTTAGAATTTCAAATGAAAAGCAACCTTGTTTATTATGTGGAAAGCAACAAAATTGTGAACGTAACGTTAATATTGAAAATTGCGTACAAGGCTTTAGTTAATTCTTTTTCTACCAGACTTCGCCGTAACATACAATTTAAACCTAAGACTAGTAATATGCCAACTTGTAAGACCGAAGTTTATAATAATGTATAGCTTGTAAATTCTCAGGTATACCGAGTATATATCTTTATCTGCCACTTGCAACTATTTTATGGTATCCTTTGGTAAAGTTAGCGAGGGATGTGAACTAAACTTATGAGTGTATATGATACACACTGTCTTGGAGTATATTGAGCTTGCTATGTAGTACTGTTATATTACGTTAATTTATAGAAATAACTAGCTGCCCGGCGCGACTTCGTTCGCGTGGAGATCTACCCTACCCTACCCTACGTTTAAACTTTCACTGGGCTTGCACAAATATTTCAAAACCAAAATAAGCCGAATCGGTCCAGGTGTTCTCGAGTTTTGGCGAGACTTTATATACAGCTAGTTGGATCTATCTATCCTAGGTTTTTTTTTTTTTTATATATACTACTTAGGTAGCAAACAAGCATATGGCCCGCCTGATGGTAAGCGGTTACCGCAGCCTATGGACGCTTGCATCACCAGGGGTGTTACTCGCGCGTTGCCGACCCTGCAGAAATCTCTTCACACCCTTTTTGAAAAACCCATGCTGTACTCCATTGGGAAAACCACGACGCGGAGCTCATTCCACAATCAGAGCGTCCGCGGAAGGAAACTCCTTTGAGACCGCACACTTCGAAACAATTCTGGTTCCAATATGTGAGGATGGACTCTCCGTCGATGGCGAGAGTTGCGATCTTTCAGAACACTGTCCGTTGTACAAGCGGTAGAACACACATAAGGAGCCTTGAAAACTCCAACAGTAGGATAACCACTAGCCTAACTCCACCGATCATCCGCCTATATGCCTATTCCCTTTCACCCTCATTTGTGAAAGGTGGCCTATGCTCAGATATAAAAGGCCGATGATAATGATACAATATGTAAGACATTGTTTACAAAATCTCCATAGTTCTATTTACAAATGCGAAAGTAACTCTGTCCGTCTGTTACCTTTTCAAGCCTATGTAAAATACTCTTTGTATTCGTAATGAATTTTTGATTGAAATTAAATATAAAATCGAGACAATTTTCAAAATAAACAACTTTATTGCTCCGCAAAACACTCTTCACACTCCTCAGCCGTGTGTGTCATGACTCCATAGCGTTATTAGCTACGTGACGCTGCCCCCCGCCAGCTTTCCACCTACGTGCACAGTGTTATCGCAAGCTATTTACCTCTAACGCGTTATTAAGGATTACATTATAATCTGATACGCACGCTCGCTTGGCGGGTCGTGTTCAAGCGCGCTGTGTCAAGTTGTCCTCCAAGTTTGACGCTCATGGAGGCAGTCAGTTTAGTAATTATGTGATATCTTTGAACTGTTATGAGTGTGTTTGGCTACTTGATTTGAAATACACTCATCGGCATATAATTTGGCCCAAGCTCGAAATTCCATACAAAATAGGTGTTTTCAGCAAAGATTTTCTCTATTATTGCACTGTATTTGACATCGTTTCCAAGCTATTAGAGGCAGCTTTTAGACGGTGTAGTCATTTTAATTCTAGAAACTTTAAATGTTGCCATGTTAGGTGTTAAAAAAAAAACAATCTTCATATAAAAATTTACATCCATTCTAAATATTCTAATCAACATTTATGGCGTATACGAGAAATGGCACGGTACACGTGTTTTTTTGTAATTTCTACAGTCTTTAATGTAATGTTGTGTGTTGTCCTGAATAAATCTTTTGTCTTTCTTTCTTTTTTCTTTACATTCAATTGTATTTTCCAAATGTTGGTATTCTATCCTTTAAATAATAACGAATATAATTTAATCCACAATAAAGAAGTGAAAATCTTTGCTGAAAACACTTATTTTGTATGTAATTACGAGCTTCGGCTAAATTCAATACCGGTCAATGTTGACTAACAATAGATATTCGTAGCACACGTATATAACTCTTAGCACAGGCCTACGAGAATTTTCGTAGCACATGTCTACGAGAATCAATCTTTAGCACTTTGCAATCAATTATAGAGATATCGCTATTGTATGGTTTGGATATAAACTAAGAGCCACAAATCCTACACTTATCATATTATATTGGCAGTATGATAATCGCCTACATAGGCCTTCCTAATCCCTGAACAGCTTGCATTTATACGACCTCATCGTCTGATTCGAAAATCATTAATTATTTCATACACTTTGATCGTGTAAGGTTGATCTTTATATGTATGTATAGTATGAAAAAATTGTTTTTTTTTCGCAATGTCTGTGCTAGCCCCTTACTAATTGAATTGTTTAGTATGGCCAACCTTAGTTAGTTTTTTTACCTGTGTTTGACCGCAATCTCAACATGTTAAGTGATGATGTGGTCGAAGGTGGTAAGCCCACAAAGCCTAGAAGGAACTGGCTCTCAAGTGCAGCTGTCGACACACCGATAATATATGTGCTAGGCGACAAATTTTCAACTTGACGGTGGTAATGCCACCATGCTATGGTATCCTCATGATGTTTTCCTTCACCGAAAGCTACCATTGTAGAATTCGAACCCGAGTCCTTCATCTCGGCATTCAACGTGACTAACACTGAGCTATCATCGCTAAATTAAATAAACATTTCACATAATTGGACGGTTATACAAAAAACTTAAACCGACTTCAAAGTACACTAAGAAGTAATCAAATCCTGATCTGATGACAATGGGACCAAACGGGAAGTGTACCAGTTAAAAAAATAATTTTCCAAATCGGTTAATAAATGACGGAGTTTTCAGGTAACAAACATTAAAAAAAAATACAACCGAATTGAGAACCTCCACTTTTTTTGAAGAAGGTTAAAAAGAAGCAATCTTAAAGGATCCACGCAGTATACTGTGTTTTCCGGTACACATATCAAATAATGTTATCATTTTCCAACTCATTTACACGTGACGCCGTCGCATATTTTTTTATTACAGCGCAGCACGGGTTCCGTACAGTGTGAATATAGTGTAGTTACGGCTTATTGTAAAGCCGGCAATAAAACGCACGCACCATGCGAACGGTTATTATCTTATAGAATAAAGCCACGCATCCACTATCCTGTGATGTAAGACAATGGTTTAATAATAGCCCTGTTTATGTACCGTAGATGACGTGTTAACAGCTTTATGTTTATTTAGAGGTTTAATTAGTAAGTTCTAATTCTGGAGAAGCTATTGAAAGAGCTTCCGAGAGAGATTTTGAGCGGACTGTCTATCTTTGAGCGCCAAAATCTTGAAAAGTGATGACAATCAAAAGGTCTACCTGATCATCATAAGATCCTGAAGATGTGAGTGTCCATTATTTTGTGTTAGGAATTAAGAATTTAATATTAAAACGATTTCAATAAACAAAAAAAAAAGATTGTTCATTGGACTAATTTCTATTTGACCATACATTATATACTGGGTGGAGATTTCGAGATGGCATATTTTCGAATCCTATGTTGGGTTAGTCATACTGAACAACTTTTACTATGGCACCAACACAAATTCTCAAAAAAATAATTTTACTTTTCATACATTATGATCGAGCAAGGTTGCATTTACTATGTTTTTTTTTTAATAATTCTTCTTTCACTTAAGCGAGGCCGACGAGCGAGGCCGACATCAGAGGCTAGTAGTGTATAATAAAACAATATTAATACCAAAAACATTCCACTCATTTTATGTCATCACGGTTTATTTTTGGCGGTTTATGCCTTTATGAGTACGCAGAGGAACAATAGCTTGCGTTAATTTTATGTCTACCCGCGAATGGGAACAATCTCGTAAAGTTTAGACTCTACCCTTTTTAAGGGTTAAGGACCATTTATTCTTTAATCTATCACAAAACTCAGCTTCATTGTGTGAAGTCTCTTATAGAGAGTTATAAGACTAGAAAACTAGAAAGATATGAACGTCATGTTTTACTGAACCACCAGCTCGACTGAGGAAGTAACTCCACCTTACATACCGCAGCCAAATAACTTTATATTGCGCGTGAGTAAGATCGTCAGAGCTCATTGGGGAGGGGGGATGGGTAACGCGTGAGTGATGTCCCGTGGTGATCCGGGTGTTGCAAACATCCATATGGCTACGGTAACCGCTTACCACCAGGGTCGAAAGGCTTGCCGGCTTCGTAGTATAAGAAAATAAGGGACTAGCATTAGTAAATGCCTTTATAAAGTATCTCTACGTTATAAAAATAACATGTTCAAGGTTTTGTGTATTTCTGCTTAGGTTGTATGTTAGTCAGTGTGTTTTGCTTAACGATTATCATCATCAGCCTATAATGTCCCACTGCTGAGCACAGGCCTCCTTTCACAAATCAGGGTGAAAGGGAATGGGCCGATGCTCCACCACGCGTGCCCACTGCGGATCGGTGGAGTAGGCTAGTGGTCAACCTCCTGTTGGAGTTTTCAAGCCGCCTAGAAGGCCTCTAACTAGCTTAACGACTATCACAGTGAAGTGATAACCGGGACCAACGGCTTTACGTGCCTTCCGAAGCACGGAAACGCTCGATTTGAAATACCACTAGGCGGTCACCCATCCAGGTACCGACCACGACGATGGTAGCTTAACTTGGAACGGCTAATCATGCTACACCACGAGCGCTTAACTATAGTATATTATAAGGGTACTACTAGGAATTAAGTAATTCTTTCGTAATGACAGAATTTAAAAAATAGCAGAATTAAAATAAAGAACAAAGAAACGTGTCAATTTCATTTAACGGAAAATTTCAAACTTTGTGAATTAGCTACTAGCTGTATAAAAAAATAGCTTTGTTTTGTATTTACAATGATTAACAAAGATACCTTCTTCCACCCAAAGGAAGCTTTCCTTTGTCCCTTAATCTCATAGCGAAATCGTTGATGACAGCATTCTGTTTTCGATCAAATTATACCCCACGCTCAAGAATTTACGCGATGAATATATTAGCGTATTGACGCAAGACAGCATGATATTTCTCAACAGGATGGAAAGAGACGGCGAAAATTCGTTTTGGACGGAATGTTAAGTGAGTTAAATCTCCAAATAAAAGGTAGGTTGCGAAGTCAGCAGGCTCGAGTTGCTGACTTCGACTTGCTATGGTAATGAAGTTGTGAAGGCCTCAACTTCTTAGTGTAGGGTTGGCACGACGAGAAAATATCTGAGAACCTGTAAACAATGTACATTTACATTGTTTAATTGAAAGAAAATTATATATTTACTTTAATCCAGATATTATCACTATCCCTACTGGCTGTGCTATAGAATAATATTTTAATGCATAAAAAGGTGGTTTGAACATCTTTCACGTAGCAATGAAACAACAGATTGACGAGATTTTTAGATACATACAGTTTTAAGTCGGAGAGACATAGGCAATTTATTATAGCGAGGACGCTCTGGCTTTAAAAATATATAAAAAGGTTATAGAATAGAATTAAAATACATAGAAGCTGCTAAAAGTAGTTTTTTTTTCTTCAAAAACTGCGTCTTGCCAACCCTGTGAATGTCGCACCCGCACCCCCCAGTGGTACAAAACACTCGTTATCGCCGCGATGATCTAAATGTAAGGGTCCGACTGTCGTGATTACGGACGCCTCAGGACACGCGATTGTACGCGATAACAAAGGGACTTGTAAACTGGGTTATTGGTTTACTCCACTTGTGGACAAAAATTTACCTACGGGTGTGGGATGTGTGATGTTGTTTTTTTTTTGGTAAGGGCACGAAAGGGAGAACGAAGGAGAGAATAGTTGAAGAAGTAAGGGATGCACAGTCAATCATGATAGTGTATAAAGGCAGTCTATAAAATATTTTTGAAAAACGAATATGAATCCAATCCATGTTTTTATTTAATAATAAGTTTTTGTTAAAAATTTCATTTTTTATATAAGATTTTTTGGTGGCTGTTCTTTTTGTTGACTGTACTTGCATTGTCTTCCAATATACTAATGTATACTAAATATCAAGTCAATCCGACCACTGGAAGTGGGTGAAATTCGACTTGCAAGATTTGACCCGAACATATTACATACAAGTTAATAAAAGGCTTGTAAAAATTACATTAAATACTAATAGGTAAGTTGCTTAACAAAGATATAATGCTTATTTAAGGGAACAATAACAAATAACAGGATATATACCTAAAATGTGAAAGGTTATACCGTATTTGCTTTTCTGTTACTCAGTTTATTCGCTGAAACTTTTATGGTAAAACAAATGTTATCATTTGATTTGGGTTTGCTTTGGTTATTTTATGTTACAATTACAAGTATGTAAATATTTTTTAATTGCATTTCTATTTGATTACTTTTGAGAAGTTTTTATTTCTAACGAGACATATTATTTTAATTTTTGGATTTAACCAAGATATTTATTGTCCGTAAAATCAAATAATTGACAGATTAAAAAATCATATGAAATAATTTATTAATAAACAAAGCTTTAGTAAAGTTTCTTGCAAATCAATTTTGAAATCTAATCAAGAACAAGATACATTTTCTAACTTTGTTGTTTGTCACCGTGAGATTGCGTTAAATTATTAATTTACCAAAGAAATAACACAATTTTCAGGGTATTTTAAGGGCGAGGTTTTTTGAATATGCAATTTAGAAGATTTCATTAAAGTATTAAATATATATTGTAAAGAGCTTACATAAATAATTTTAAATTATTTGATTCCTGATTTAGAAATATAAAAATATAAAAATGTGTATTAATAAATCTTTGCTGTTATATATTTACCGATAACTCGTATACCGTACTGTATACTTTAAATAATTAAATGAAGTTCAACTTTTTAATTAATTTATGTATTTACTTTAAAATGGCCGTCCTACTTTTCCATTAATTACTTCGTATTCCGAAATAATTTTGTCATTCACTAACTGTGTTCTATGATCCCATTGAAATGTGTTTCATTCATTTAAAAGAAGTAATCTGACTAATCTAATCATAATCTTAATAGAGTAATCTGAAGTTAGTCTGAGTAACTTAGCCTAATATTTGAAGCTTTCATCTAATTGATGAACTTTTAAATCTTTCATAATAAATTATTATAGACATTGGTGCGGATTCTGTTGCTCACAACTAAACTAATTTAGTCTCACCATATCTCTTTCTAACGAAGAATATAAGAAAAGGATGAAAGAAATTCACTCCTGTCAAATTCGCCTTCAATGCTGGTTACTTCTATTTACCCGCAGGTGAAAACGGCAGACTAATTTGACAGCTTTAAATATGTTCTATCCCTTTTCAATAATGCTTTTAAGAAATGTGCATGTGATTAAAATTAGTTTAGTGCGATTAACAACAGAATCGGCACCATTGCATGTTATTCAACATTATATTGTCACACACTTCAATAATTAACGTAGAAAAGTTAACGGGGTAAGGAAGGTCGCTCTGTGAGAAGGCGCTGGCACCGTGCGGAGACGAACGGTATAGTAACCAATGACATCATTGTCCCTTTCACTCCTCTCAATCCAGCATGGGTGCGAAGAGTATTGCACGGCCGGCAGTGATAGCACTGGTGTTACAAGCTTTTATAGGCTTCGGTGACCGCTTACTATCAGACGACGTATGCGTATCAGTAATAGGACTGAAGTAGTCAGATGCAGATTCCGAACAGCACACGCCTCGTAACAACCAAATTAGAACTTTAATAACAAACACACGTACGAGCTAAAATACGGTTTAATACAGCGATAAAAACGTTGATATTGCCCGTTATAACGTCCCTGGAATGTAATCTCGACTGGGAATGCCACTTAACGCCGACTAAACTACTGAGCCGTAAAGGAGTCTCACTGTCTATGTATTGAGGATTACGAAAACTGAGAGAACTAAAAGTTACGAAGCTCGGAGGTAGAGGTTGTTCTGGTTATCAGTGAGTTTTGGCAGTCATACCGAGGGTAGGGGATTTAGGACACTCGAGCTATATTATGGAATATTCCATGAATTCACAGCAGATTTTAAGCAATCAGAACCAATTTTATTTGATAAATTGAAATGAGTGAATAAATTTTGAGAGAGGTAGAGCATAGCGTTTATTCGCTCAAAGAGCAGCTCGACTGGGGAAGTACCTCCACCTTACAGAATACAGCAGTCAAATAACTTTATGTTGTGTAAAGTTGTGTTCCTGCGCGTGAGTAAGGTCGCCAGAGCTCATAGGGGGGGGGGGACTCTTCCACAAAAGCACTAACTAGGAAAAGACTTATATTGTACATACCCGTAGTAAAGACAAAACCATTCCATTTCAACTCATGCAAATAATACTACAACGCATTTAGCAGCTATATTCTATGAAAAATAGTTTTGAAATATAAAATTTCTTTGCACAGTGGGATGTGTGTCAATGAAAGTATTTCAGTTTATTCCTTTGAAATTACTCATATACAGTGTGCGAGTGTGAGACGATCATATTTGAGATTATGAACTGAAAAATGAGCTTAATTTCGAACTAAAACTTTCATGCGAGTCGGTCTTATCGTTTGTTTCTTTTGAAATTTTCACCTGAGGGTTATTTCTGCTCTGAGCTTTTCTCCAACGAGTTTAATAGTAGCATTCCACAGACTTAGTTAATGTACCTATTTATCTTAATTAAAGGTTTTAATATTTTAAAGTTGGCAATGTGCGAGTGATTCCCCTGGTACCCACTTATGATTAGGCGGGCCCTATTTTTGAAAACTCAGTAATATAAAGAAGTCTCAATTTGTCGTTTTTACCCCACATCCACATTTATTATAATGGAATACTCAACGACATAAATTCCTAACTTACACGCGGGATTTCATTGAAACATCAAGCATAGGAGCTTAAACAGAGATCCCAATCAGGCCAGAAGTTAAGTTACGTTTCGTTAATTACTACTCAGTGCAATGCCTCACCAGCTTACACATTCTAAGTCCATGCAGTGGAGCCCGGGACTTGGACCGATGCGCTTAGGGGGCACAATCACCATTAAGTTAAAGGCTAATTAAACCCCTGAGAAACTTCGTTGTCTCCCACGTCCCGGCGCAGCGCTAACTTCATACCATTCAGTTTAATTCATAAGCGGATTGAAATATTGAATTTAAATTTAGAAGGGCATTTTTGTTAGACTACCGTTAGACTACTTTAAATCTAGAGACTGACCCCCTCATTACAAAAGAAGGTAAGTTTAAGTCAAGTCTTGTAAAACCCGGGTCTTCCAGGGGAATAATTTTATCTAGCGATTGGAAGACCATACTAGAGTAAACTTGAATCTTTGTTAGGTAATTAATAATAAGAAAGGCGCCATTGAAACATGACCAATATTTTTTTAGACGCCTTTAATAAAAGAAAAGATGATTTAATTCTCCATCACACTAATATTATAAAAGCAAAAGTAAATATGTCTGTTTGATACCTTTTCTTGACAAAGCTACGGAGGGGGACACATGCTACTTTTTATCCCGAGAAGACGGGTGAACCCGCGGAGTACATCTAGTAGTATATTATATATTATAATATAGACTACTTCGCCAATTTCCGTTACTTGTGCCAACATTGTAGTACTACCAATGTTCTCGTAGGCAAATTGTTTCCGTTCGTGTCAATTTACCGAATGTCTATAGTTACAATCAGCTGAATGTTGCCAACTTCATATTCGTTAACATTTGCGGTATGATTGATTGTGCTGAGGTTCAGGGCGAAAATACAGGTGATTTTTTTAAGTGGGCATGGATGGCCAAATCCTAATGTAGAGGCACTAGCGAAAAACGCTCAAACGGGTGTCGAAGCCGATTTTGATGAAAAATAATAATGTATACTTTGATCTTGAAAAAAAAGTATGTAAAAAAAAAAAACATTTATTCAATTAGACCTCGCAGGCACTTATGAAAAGTCTGACTCTAATACTCTAATCTCGGTTCGGAACGTTGCATTTTGCTGAGAAGAGCCGGCAATAAACTCAGCAATGACTCTTTTCAAAACAAGCTTAGATTCATTACATAATAGTTATTTACATTCTAGAATTGTGAAATCTAGTACCCCTTATTGCATGAGATGATTTAAAACAAGTCTTGTAAAACTCGGGTTTTAAGATAGCCCCTCTTTTTATTATGCTGTTAGAAAGTGACATAGATATTAAAACTTTTTTCCAGACTTGATTTATAACATCAACCGTATTTATTTTAAATTATTGATTTCAAAAAAAGTTATTTGATGAAATATATAAACCGGACTGTCCTCTATTAAGGCACTGGGTCAGCGCTCATGTTGTAAGGGTGACTTAGTTTTTTATTTTTTTATTTATGTATTCTTCTTCTCATCACTAACATATTTCATAAGTCTTTTTTTACTAACATAATATGTCTGTAAAGATGAAATTAAATAAATAATAATAAATATAAATTCATCAGTAGCGTAAAGTGAAACTGACGCTGACTGACTTACTCAAACTTCTATGATACTCCATCGCAGTTTGTGTACGTACCTGTAACAAATGAAATCAAATAAGTAATTTGTCATTAACACTAAATATTTAATATTGTAATTTTATGTATCTCAAAGTTTGACTAGCTGCTAGAATTGGAAAATAGTCCAAGGTTCCAAAATTAAGTCAAATAAAGTCAATAGTAACTATAAAAGTCAAATTATTGCTTAATTTGACTTTTGTCCCGGGTAAGCAAGCCTACTATTCCAAAAACAATCCATAATACCTGTTAAAATTAATAACTTTTCAGTCAGAAATTATTGCTTATCCTTCCAAAAGTAAATCAAATAAAGTCAATAGTAACTATAAAAGTCAAATTAAGCAAGGTTAAGCAAGCCTACTATTTCTAAATACAATCCATAATACCTGTTAAAATTAATAACTTCTCAGTCAGAAGTCTTGTCAGTTCAAGTGTATTACGAACCGGGGTGGTAGAATCAATTGTAACGTTCGTAAGTGCCTTATTAGAGCCTAAATTTGATAATTATATGGAATTAACTTATTGATTGAGATTTTGGACAGACTCAACAGAAAAAAATCTGTATAATTACCGAAACTGCTCACAAAATTTCACGAGAATCGGTTGAGAAATGCGTAGAACAGCCGGACAGATATACGAAAGCATTTTTGGCCGAGCCGAAACTGACGCTTCGCTTCCGCTTCGCGCTTCTCACCATCATTAAAATGGCAGCATTGACTTGAAGCTAATAATTATTTAAAAAAGATACGTACTAAAAAAATCATCAATTACATCATCATAAACCAGTATACAGTACAAACATATATCAGTAGGTTGACAACTCCCGATTTGCTTTGAAATTACCAACTAATTTCAAAATAACGAAAGTAACACGCAGCGAGAGGAAATGAGGTTTACATACAGAGAAAAATCCAAAGATGAAAGACAAGCATGGAGCCTTATTATGAACTGCTACCTTTCGCTATCTTATTTCAATTTCAACGCTCCATTGATTGCAGATGCCGGGAGCAGTCCTTCGTTTGCACTTACTAAGGAGGAAAGAGATAGATAGACGCAGAAGGAGGTGAGAGTGACCGGGACAGCATCTATTTTTCTATGGAGAGACGAAAATATCGAAAAAAGTTATCGCATCAAAGTCTCGGCGCTCGTAAAGGTCTCATTAAAAGTGCTTTGTGAAAGAATTCGCTCCAATTTATAAGGCAGTCGGTGGTAGATTGTTCGGAAAGTAAATAACGACATTTTCTATTGTTTTAAACGGGAGTTAAGTGCGTTAGGTTGGTCGTGTTCTTAGAAGTATATTTGGAGTTAGGGGCAAAAGTGACAGTTGGCAATATTAACTTTTTACGACTTTTTCGTAGATCATTAAAGGAGCAATTTTTTATAGGGTCTTGAAGCGGCGGCTCTCATGTTAATTAATAGCCGTTTGTGATGTTCCCCGTAATGATCACGCTTTGACCCGACACTAGTTATAAGATAAATAAGGCAATTACCTAAGTGTTGTCATTATTTACGAGATAAAGTCAATTAACGGTTTATTTTCTTATCGAAGAATTTTATCTATTTATTAATTTTGAAAACGCTTCAGAATTATATAATAGGCATGTATTTTTTACTATTTAAACAATATTATTATATGATGACTCGCAGTTTCCATTAGAAACTCGCAAAGCCAACACATACATCCTACAAGTCTACAACACACAGGTAAATTGAACGTGTTAGATATTTGGTTAAATCTGAGTCAAATATCTGAGTTAAATAAGTACTTCAAAAATGTATTATTTGCAGTGGCAACACTATTGAAATAAGTTTTTGATAAATTTATTATTTGCAATGGCAACACTATTGAACTGAAGGTCTGATTATTATTTAAACTTCCGGTGCAATAATTAAATTAAACTTCCGGTGTAACTTAATGTTATTTTAAATTGTAATGTTGATGATAATTGGATTGGAATAATTACAAAGTCATCAAATTACTACTGCGATAATTTAATTGTTGATAAACATTTTATTGTAATGTAAGGAGATTTCAATAGACTTCCGATTGATATTTTAATTGAACAATGTAATGGCTTTGATAAATCATATTATTAATCATACCTAAATTCGATAGTAATTATTCCAATAATTAACAACGAATGTTGTAATTTTGTGATAATGGTTTACTAAATTTGTTAATATGAGATTAGTGACACTTCCTGATAAAATGTATCCGGTTATGGTGTATTGAGACTTCCGTCTCTGTGATTGGTTGATACTTCCGTCGGTATTCTTGAAGAATACTGTGTACTTGTAAGATATAAAATTAGCGGGAAGGTCTGGGCTCAGTGCAGTCTTGTGTATTTTGGAGGTGGTTGCTTATTATAATCGTGATACTGCCCGTCGATATAAAGATAAGTATATTTGATATTGTCAACTGTACTGTAACAATTGATAATTTTATAATGTGTGTTCTGTGTATTTCTGTTATATACTGAGAATAATTCTGAATGTGTAGTGGCCATACATAAGACCTTTATATTGAGTTTCTTACCGGTATCTTCTCAATATGGTCGGCCATCCGAACCGGAAGTAGATTTGAGAGTAAATTCATAGTTGTGGCCATAGATATGTTTGAATAAATACTTTCTAAAGTTTGGCCTAAATGATTATTTATTATTGTGACCTAATAAACCCTTTAGTACTCTGATATAGTTAAGTATACCTGATTTTGAAATATGCTATATAATTCGATTAGAATAACCATCCTAACGTTTAAATCACGTAATCTGATACTTATTGTCCATTATCTGAATTGATTAATTTATTGACAATTATACTAATTATAAAGGAGTAAAATCAGTTCAAAAAGTGTGGTCTTGTGATTTATTAATTAATACCTACCCTACTTTAATTCCGAAGTTTCTTCATTCTATAATGAGGAACATTAAGTAAATAGTAATTACATAACTAGAATCAGTTTAGACAACTTGGCAACTCAGGATTCAAATTTAGCACATCGATATATTGAGATGCTATATTAATTTATTTATTTTAGTTAATATTTATAATCTTTCTAAATGAGATGATCAGCACTTTCTTAATGATGATCGGCCCATATCTATCAAACGCTTACAAAATTCCCGTACCGTTTCCCGTCAAAGAACAACTCTGCAGTATTCCCCCAGTCCCGCCATTGACAGATGACGTGGCCCGGGATTTACTTTTAAAACACGTCATTATATTTTTTTTCTATATATTACATCGTGTGAGCAAAAATGTACTTATTTCGCGCTCCGTTGGTCTGAAAATGTGATATCAGCGAGTGTGAAGGAACGCGTCTCTGCCTCGTGGAAAGGATACAAGTACTGTAGGCACGTTAACTCCTTTCAATCTTGCTTGTAATAAAAATTGTGACGCGTCTGGCTGGATTCTTATTCTAGATTTATACATGTATTGAATGAATAAGAAATGTTCTATTTTCAAAACATTCATATCATTGTCCTCACAGACACGGTGAAGATACATTTATTTCAGTACTAGCTGCCCCCGCGGTTTCACCCGCGTTCCCGGGATAAAAAGTAGCCTATGTCCTTCTCCATACCACAGGCTATCTGCATGCCATGTTCATGATGATCCGTTCAGTAGTTGAGGCGTGATGGCGTAACAAACAAACTCACTTTCGTATTTATAATGTCGGTCCTTTTCGGGTATCTCAGCGTTATGCTGGTATGAAGGAACCAAGCACGGGCTTATGCCAAATCACTTGGTTCCTGGTCTATTGTATTTTGTATCTGGGTAGTAGAAGTAAGGAATCGCCTCACAATAAAATTTAATATTATTATTATTATATATTATTAGTTAGGATTAGGATGTCAGGTGACTTTAAGGCCGGTTTAAAACGTTAAGAATTCAATTGTTATAATCCCGACTCTTAAACGGTCACTTAAGAGTTTATACCTACATACTAACTTGACAAAATTTACACAGAAGTTCATTTTTGACGTCGAATTTTTCACGATATATGAAGACATGCCATATGCGTGTAAGTTTTTGCCTTTAATAAGTACATTTAAGATTCTCGACAAAGCCGCTTTCACACATGTCTCTCTCTAGGATTTTTACGATGTGACGCGACACTCAATATCTCGGCCTCCTCACTTTACGGTCACTGATTTTTATTCGGGTGACGTGGAATAAAACAACGCCCGGATACAAGAGTGAACTATTGGCGGCACAGTTTGATTGGTCCAGTGGGTCAAGTATACCGAACGCAGTGACATGTGAGTCGTGATATTTGTTTCTTGGATTTTTACCTTTATTTAGAGAGTAATGGTAACTGTTATTTATAAAAAATCTATCACTATAAAATGTACAATAATTGTTTGATTTTAATACCACGAGATTATTTATTCTGTTTTTATACTACTAATGTAGTGAACAAGCATGCGGCTCGCCCGTTTGATGGTAAGCGGTTAACGTAGCCGGGATAAAATTTTGTACTACACACTGCCAACACAGCACTTCCTGATTGAACGCTGGCAACACCTTTTTTATGTAGATTCGTTTTTTAAACAAGCACTAGAATAGCTAATTTGAATTGTAAATTTTTATTTAGGGTTTTCCGATAGTGGTATACTATCTTTACATAAACTGTGTCAACGTGTCCCTAGTTTCGCGTGCGGTAGGTGTGAATATCGCGCGACAGTTGCGTGCGATCGCAAATCGTTAGAATTCATTGCGCGCCCTCGGAATATTGTCAAACGCTTTATTGCTATCTATTCGACTGTGTTTTTAAACGACATTTTGATGTGTCCAAATTGGGTATCATGTTTCATGGCATAGAACGAAACGCTTTGAGCTGTTGTACTGACTATTGATGGAACTTATTTTTATCGAAAAATACGTTTTGTTGTTAGACTAAATATCTAACATGAAAATGGGCGTACTGTACTTCACACTTGTACAGTCGAGGACATAAATATGTATACACTTAGTAAAATTCAACAACGGTTTCCTCTTAAACTACTGATTGAAATTATGAGATATTATAAAGGGAGAATCTTCTAATATATACTATTATGATTTGTGTAATAGTTTAACACTTAAATGTTAAACATGCGAGAAAATCGCATCTGAATTTCAAAAACTGTATACATATTTATGTCCTCGACTGTACCTATGTAAAATGGGTATTAACTTTTTAACCATATTATTCATCAAAAGAAATTCAAACTCCATCAGCAAATTAAATTATGAACGTAATTTTAAACCTCACCAGTTTAAAACCACATACAACGTAAGCTCCTCATTTGCCGCTATTAATTTGTGTATATTACAGTACGTACGCCATAAATTCTCAGAAACAAGATAATTGTGTAATAATACAGCAAGGCACCCGTCAGGTGTACTCAGGTGTCAAAGGCCTATTTAACAGTGTGCGTTTGGGTGGCACGGCCACATGTAACGTTAGATGTTTGTTTCGTTAAAACAGACTGAGTGGTATTGTTTACGCATTAATTATAACAATATATTGGTAGACACTGATAGCCTTGTTAGGCTTGCTGGGGTTGATGCTCAGGGTCCGGGTTCTGTCTATTGGAAGGCTCAGTAAGGTGGTAGATTTAGAGTCTAATATTCTGATTAAACGGGTATTTTCATTGAGTTCTATAAAATAATCTCCTAAAACTAAAATATTTTTTGTATACAGGAGAGGTTAACAAATGTATATGTAGAGTAACTGACTTCCATGCTAGCTAGGTGTTGTATAGCGTGATGTGTTGTGTGTTGTGTTGGGTGTTGTGTTTTATGTTTTATTGTGTGTTTTGTGTTATGTTTTGTGTTGTATATTGTGTTATGTGTTGTATTGTGTGTTATGTTGTTGTAGTTTTTTTTTTTTTTTTTAATTTATTTTAACTTTTTATAAATTCTATTATGAATTATACAGTTTCGCCAAACTGCAAAACACAGTTTGTTGGCGAAAGAGGTTGTTATGTTATGAATAATTTGAACACCTTTTGGGTGTTTAAGGATAGAATACTACCCTTAATCATAGAAAAAGTAAAATGGGAAATTATCTTCACTAAATACAAAAAAAAAATTTTTTTTTAGAAAAAATGTGAATTTTCACGGCTAATGTAAAACTGATTATAATAAAACCCTAGAAAGTTAGCTTAGATCTTGTAGAAAGACCAACAGCGGGAGACAGTAAGTAAAAGTTACTAAACTCACTCATAAAATATTGTTTAATAAATAAACTAAATACACACATTGCACCATCCCTATAATATTCCCTCAAGTCAACTTGCCAATCTTTTTTTCGCACCTGCACTATATCCGACCACGTAAAATATTGAGCCAGGGGTCTCTGAGGTCGATGGCTCCCTCCAAGCGATGCAAATTGGCTCAGCGGAGGTCGGCTCCCTCTGGGGTAACGTGCATTCGATTATGTGACGAATTCCTCCTACATTATGTATTGAATGCTTATTGTTTTGGAGGTTCGTTGGGCGGAAAAATTGTTTTGTCTCCCGAGGCTATGGTCTGATGCTTGAATAAATAGTGATTTTCGCGTCGAAGTTCGTGATAGGAAAGTGTGTTATATTAGAAAGGTATTATATAATGTAATTCAAGGTTTGATGATAATTAATTTGGATTATTACATTTACAAAAATCCTTGGCAACCATCTCTTAGTAATACATCTTTTATTTTTCTTACTGTACCTGTGTTTGACCACAATCTCACCATGGTAAGTGATGATGTGGCCGATGGTGGTAAGCACACAAAGCCTAGAAGGAACTGGCTCTCAAGTGCAGCTCTCGGAACACTCCGATAGGTGCTTGGCGACAGATTTTCAAATTGAGGGTGGTAGCCAGCCAGATTGGTACTACAAAGCCTACCACCGTGCTATGGCTTCCTCACAATGTTTTCCTTCACCGAAAGCTTGATGAGCTTGACTCATTGTAGGATTCGAACCTGAGACCTTCGTCTCGGTAAAAGTTACTACCAATGAGCTATCATATCGCAGAAATTTTCAGTAATTTCACACGTATTGTTTAATAAAATCCCCATAAGGTTACCTTTTTTTTTTTTTTTTTTTAATATTTATTAATCCCAACCATCACCAAAATTTACATAATTAAAACAACGCCAAACTGCTAATGCGGTTTGTAGGCGTAACGCTCTTGACACATCAAACATACGTATATCAGCATGTCCTTGCAACACAATCAATACAATGACATGATCATACACATAAGTAGGTACATTTGCTCACTACCTTTCTCTTATCTTAACTATAACACTGTTTAACCTCTATTTTACACATGAATTCTAACACCACTTCAACAAATACATATTTAGACAATTTTTGACAAAAACAATTCCCTTACTTTACTTTTCAAAACATGTTTACTTTTAATATTCGCATCTCTCAATACACGGTACTTATTGTATAATCTTGGAACTACATATTGACGGGTTCTCTCCCCATAATAATTACTTGCTCTTGTTTGTAATAGCATCCCTTTCTTTAGCGATCTCACACTATATTTATATACTTTTTTATTCTTATACTCCTCCTTAAAATATGTTTCAAGCATTATTAAATATTCAATTTTCTTATCTATTGGCAACACTTTACACTCCACAAATAAATGATTGTAATCGTCTTTAAATTTATCCTTAATTTTTTTGTCAACAATAAGTTTTAGGAACCGTACTTGTATTTTTTTTACTTCTTCTATATACGTCCTGAATGTTAACCCATAGCAGCTCAAACCATAACCAACCAATGAGTCAGCCAAAGCATAGTAGACCATAATTAAGGTACGCTTGTCTAATACTTTCTTAAGGTGGTAAAACTTACCAAGAATTGACCTCAATCTATTGCAAACCGTCGCGACATGCGGCTTCCAGTTAAACCTATTATCAATCAACAGACCCAAGTATTTAAACTTGTCAACTATTTCAAGTTTCGGACATTTACATATTTTTTTCTATTTTATGTAAGCATTCATATGAATGACCAACAATCTGTATACAGTCGCTAGTAATTTGTCTTGCTGTTTTATTATAGGGTGAACATATGTGCAGACACTTTGTTTTGCTGGTGTTGAGTATAATACCGTTATCATGAGCCCATTTGGTAATTCTATCAAAATCATTTTGCAATAGCAAATTTGCTTGGCTTATATCTTTCCCTGTGGCCAACAGGCACATATCGTCCGCATACATGTACACCCTACAGTGTTCTACAACATTAACTACACTATTCACGTGTATTATGTAGCCCACCGGTCCGTACACTGAGCCGGTGGGTACTCCCTGAGTGACGGCCGCTTCTGCTCCCCTTGTACCTTCTACAACAGTGCAGAGCGTCCTGTTTCTCAGGTAACTACGAAAAAAGTCATTTACCGGGCCGCTAATACCACACTCATCCATGGCTTCAAGTAACTGACTATGACCAAGGGTGTCAAACGCTTTTTTGAAGTCAATAAAGAGTGCCAATACTTGGTTCCTGTGATCTAGATTTTGATTAATATAGTCTGTGAATTGAATGAGAATGGTATTAGTACTCCTGCCTCGTCTAAACCCATGTTGACAATCTGTTATCATTGCATTTTTCTCCAAAAAAGAACTTATTTGTCCAACAACAACTTTTTCTACAATTTTATTAATGACCGACAAGACTGCAATGGGTCTATAGTTGGTATAATCGAGATGACATCCCTGTTTGTATATTGGCCGTATCAGTGACCTTTTTAGGTCATCCGGATAGACGCCCTTAGACACACACATATTGATAAATTTTGACAATATTCTACTAATCTCTCTTTTAACATATTTTAAATCCTGTACCCTTATTTGGTCCACCCCTGGGGCTTTTTTATTTTCTAAGCTATCTATTATTTTCTCAATATTTCCCGGATTAACTTTTGTAAACCTAAATGATAGTAATCTTTTTTTAACATACTTATTTCTATCCAAGAACTTGACGTTACAATCATGTTTAATTTTTTCTATTTCCTGTGTAAAAGTATTCGCGAACTTTGTACAAATATTATACATGCTATCTGTTTTTCCCAAATATTTATTTATCGTACTATCTATAGTTGTTTTACTCTTTCCTATCCATTGATTTATATTAGCCCATATTTTCCTAAAGTCCCCATTACAATTGGTTAATTGATCTCTTCTATACTTATTTTTCGCAGTATTAATTAATTTATTAGTTTTATTTCTAAATTTCGTATATTTTAATCTCTTATTCATATCTGAGGGATCACTTTTCCATACTCTAAATAATTCATTTTTTGTTTCCATTAACATAAATATTTTTTTACTCACCCACGGTTGTGTTTCCCTTTTATCTGTACTACACGATTTTGTAACTAAACATTCTGCATATATACTGCGAAAAACAAAGCACAGTTCACTATACAATAATACGGGACAGTCAATCCTAAATATATTATCCCACGACACATTATCAAGTTTTTCCTTAATTAGCTTATTATTGAACATCGCATGCACTACGTTACTATTGTCACTACTTTTTTCACTTGGCCCATAAAATAGTCTCACACCTATCATATGGTGATCGGACAACAAACAGTTAAATGTGTGCGCGGAGACGCATTGTATACCGCCGCATTGTGCACGCACCCACACATGGTCAATGCATGACGACTGGTGTTGTCCATCGACTATCGCTTCTCGCGTTATCGTTGATGTAGGTATAACCATTTCTAAGCCGTGGCTACACAGGGTATTTTTGTAGTCATTACAAACTAAACTCTGATTATTGCCTGTTAAGTCTAATAAATCCAAGTTAATATCTCCCATGATTACTAAACTATCTCGCTTTGGTATACTTTTTAGTAGCAAGTCTATTTGTTTGATAAATGTAACTTTGTTCTTATCAGGCGGTCTGTAAATAGCAATAATATGTAGTAAGCTAGGTCCCTTTTGTAATTTTCCATGAATAGCCTCCGTTTCAAAAGTGTATGTCATTTCTTCCACCCAGCTTAATTCTCTTTTTATATACATAAGTATTCCTCCTCCTCTCTTATTTTTTCTTGTATATTCGCAAGTATTATACCCATCTATCATGTATATCGATATTTCTTCTATTTGAATATTTATCTCTGTTAATATAATAATATCTATATTTCGGCTACTTGATTTTAATAATACCAGTAATTGATTGAATTGTTTTCTTAATGATCTTATGTTTAAATGTACTATATCAAATTCATTGCAACTTTTCTTACTTTTAATATATTTACTCCATTCCTCTAAACTATTATATTGATTAAACTCATACTCATTTTCTTTGAGTTGTATGGGATCGAATTTTATTTCTAATGTTAATCACATAGTGTACTCTTATGCTTATTTGCAGTATTATATTATTGTGCGAGGTTCTTGCCGGCTACCTCCAATAGCCGTCGAATGTCGTTTTCGCATCTGACTGCATGAATTTTTTTCTCTGTTTCACTCGCCTTAACCAATATTCGTGAATTTTGTATGTACCTCAGACAGAATATGTTCTAGATTAACAAATATGATACTTTTTGACCCCAGAAAATCTTAGCTCCCTTAGCTTAGCTTATGTATGCCAGTAAAGCAAGGGAGCCAGTAAGTACTTAAAGATAAATCACAACACACCAAGGTACCATAAAATGTCAACACGTTACGAATGACTTTGTACATTCAGTGAATTTACAGAAAGTCATTGGGACGGACTTGGGACATGAATTCACATGAGACAACTCATACGAAAGCACTCAATGAGTACAAATTCTATTTATATCAGGTATTGGTCTTGTAATGCGAACACGAGACATCGCGGTATGACCTTTTCACGCACGGGTAGAGACCCAACGAGCAGCTTCGATAAATGGGACATGGGACGAGGTGGGCCGTAGGTATGGGACGAGGTATGAGACTTTCAGGACAAGTGGGTAGGGATTAAATATAGTCGGGGAGCTCAGGTGATCGCTCGGATTTTTTGATGAAATTACAACAATACGTCTGTCGTTTCAGAGAATTGAACGGCGGATTTGCGATGGTACGATTTGATTTAAGTTTCGGAGATGAAACGATTGTGATTTTAAGACTGTTATTTAAAATATAGTAATCCTCCGCGTTTTTATCTTTTCCTGAGGTAAAAATTTACTTATGTGTATCTTCGTGACTAGACACTTGTGTAAGCCCTCTGTAAGTTTTCATCAATACCGCATCAGTGGTCCACGGGATTCTGCCACATTTCCAAACAGTCAATCGTTTGATCATTGATATTTATATTAGCAAAAAAAATACGTAAATCTAATGTAGATTTATGAATTTTTAATTATTAAATTTTAGTCTTCAGTCTCGGTAAAAAGAACGAACCCGTAGACTATAAGATCAACTGACTTCTGTTATGTATCAATTATAACATACAACATAATAACTCGATAAACTCATCAAAATATTACGTAGAAATAAATTCAAATAAAATTCAAGAAAAAAAGGTATTCGCCGAACAAAATTAAGATTGATCGCGCAAGTTCAGTAACGTTTGCACAGAGTTCATTTTATACAGCTACCCGCTTGATTTGGGTTTCGATATCAAATGTAAGGGCTGTCAATACTTTGGAGATACTATATTATATGTATACAAGTAGGATAGTACGTTTTTTTGTAAACTGTACACATAATAATTAACGCATATACTCGTATTTACTCTAGACCTAGCAACAACAACTTTTTTGATAAAAGTAGTAATCGAGCAAAATACAAACAAATATGTCCCGAATTTCATAACAAAATTAATACATCTTCTACACAATTTACACAAGAGTGCTACAATAATAATTTACACAGAAATTCGTGTTTCACGCTCAGCGCTTCTCAGTAAAGTATGTTTTATAAGTTTTTCCCGCAGTTCGGTATCTTGGAGCGGAATATATACCCAATCACGAGCGGGTGGGCTCAGACTCGATCGGAGATTGATATTTGATCCTCAAACTGAAGTTGGGCCCAGCGCCCCAGGCTGGAATCGAACCCGCTCCATTGATCTAGGAGTCAATAGATAGCGTTGAAAATTGCGAGTACCATAAATATTTGCGGTATATAAAAGTGATTGTTGATTCGGTTTTTACTTTGGTTTGAGTCGATTATACTTCAAAACAAGTGAAAATATTATAGACATCATAAAAAAAAAAACAATTAACATTTTTTTACAATCGCATAAAAATAAAACACAGTATTCACTTATGCATTGCCGCAAAATAAACAAGCAAGAAAATAACGGCAATACATTTAATTGTGCAATAAAGTCGTGTACACAAACAGAGCTATCGACGCACTGTGCAAATTGAACGACAAAATATACTCCTTAAATTATTGGGGTCGGACAAACAGGTGTGCCTGCAAATATTGTCCGGCCGGCAAACACGTCCCAGCGCTATTCATTAACTTATACCGGCACTGAACAAAAACACTGGTTTAATTCGCGATCACGAGTGACGGTGGATGCTACATCCCTAGATGGTTTATTGACTGTCATTTAAATTAGCCTTTTCAATTTGTTAGTACTATAGCTGAGTATAAAGTTTTAAATGTCGTGTTATAAAATGTTATCTAACTATGGGTGTGCTATTTCGTATGTAGCATTTTTATGGCCTACAAAAATCATGTTGTTCTGATGGGTAGCCAGGGTGTTTTAAAACTATATAGGACTACGGTAACCGCTTACCATCAGTCATGCCATATGCTTATCATCCGATATAGTTGCAAAAAAATTTAAAATATATGATTAAAAATTTTATATAATTCTATAGTCTCATCTAGAATGTATTATACAGAGTGTTGTTTTCCGTAGAGTATAGCCGGGTACACAACACGTCCGGTTTACGGCGCGCCGTGCAAATACTTGCGTCCGATGAACCGGTACTATGTCAATATTTATCTACATTTGTTGTTTTTCATACCATCATGTATTATATTTTATTTCAATGTTAATGTTGACCGGAGTTCATAATCTCAAATATTTGAATTTACAGATTTGTGCCGAAGACATAGCTTTACTAATTTACGAGCTAATTGTACTGTTATTATTAGGTTTCTAACTTTTGTAAAAAAATTGATATTTTTGGCTTACTACAGAAAGAGTTATGACTACGCCGAGGCTTACTTCATTTTGCTCAGAAAATGCCTATTCACTCTCGAAAACATCAAGGTTCAAAGGTTAAATGTGTCAAAAAATGCTGACGCCCCAGAAGCGAGATCCGATCCTTTACTTAGTATGTGGTTAAAAAAAGCCACGTTTGATTTAATGTGTAAATTATGATCCCATCCATCGTACTTGCTGAGTTTCTTGCCTTCTCTTCTCAATTTTAGATTCAACTGCAATGTTCATAAGTGCCTAAACTGAATAAATGACTTTTATCATTTTATTTATAATTGTAATCTTAAATGTTGTAAAACATCGCACCACGCTGTATAAGACAAATTGAACACATCAAATCTCCGTAAAAGGCAGGCAAGTGTGACAAACGTCATTGTTCAAATATTTATTAATGCTAACATGAAAAAATGCGACAACGTGAAATGGCAGCGTAATACAAGTTGTAGATAAAGAGCCTCGATCATAATATTTCAGCACGGCTCGTTCATTTATCAACCTGTTGCCGTGACAGTTACATATTTGGATTGTTATGTTATTTGACGGCCTAAAAAATGTTTACCCTCTTATTTGTTAATGTTACTTTTAATTGTGAAAGCCTTGAGACTAAATTATGGAGTTTTTACACTTAATATTTTTATCGTGGAGATTAAATACCATCGCACTTGTGATCATTAACTGTTTGTTTTAGCTAAGTGCCGACGAAAAATATCTGTCTATCATTGAGCTATTATTACTACGTATAGAGAAGCTATCATAAGCAAAGGTTGTGTCCCCTTTTTTTAGAGTCATCTAAAGTTACTGTAATATTAATGTATCGGGTCTATTCGCGCACAGATTATTATCAAAATTTAATTTTGACTAACCTCGACGTTTCGACCAAGTTGCATTGACAGTGGTCACGAGTGAACTACAACTAAAGTTTTCTTTAGCATTGAAACAATAATTAGTCGTCTAAGCAGACAGTAGAAACACGTAGCACTATCAGAACGGTTTTAGAAGTATTTTTCTCGCAAACAACGTGGATTTTCACGGCGCTTACGCGTTTCGTTCATCGTTCTCCAACAACAAGTGTGGCCGAATGGCCTCACTTGAATGGAACTTAGTTGTGATGTGTGGCGTCTTCTCTATATGTATTAATAATAGCTCAATGAATTTAGATAAGATGGCCGTGTTTGAAGAATGTCGCAAGATATTTATTAATTAATCTAAAACGACACACGCGCTTTATAGCGCATATATAATAATAATAATATAATAGTTCATTATTTTCTTAGGAATATTTTAATGAAAGTCCCATCTTAATTAGATCAGCCGTTTTCGTGATTTGGCTAATATTAATAAGTGTCTGAAACGCATCCTCTCAGCGGCCGCACTGTAATATAACCGGTAGGTATCATAAGGTGAAGATTTTGGTATAAGAGGAAAGAATTGGCATAGCGAAACTATCCTGTCTATGATGACATTACAGCAGAGTTACAGCAAGTGACCATGTGTCGTAACCATAGCAACGAGTTTGTTTAGCTGAGTAGTGACAGCCGGTAAAATTGACGATCCTGTTTGTAATGACCATACACGAGGCATACTTCACACGAGTACCTAGCTACTTCTACCTAATAATAATTGTACCATATTAATCGCTCGATTCTGTCCGATCGCGGAACCCCTATGGTACCTACACTTACATAATTGACTGCAACGATGAGAAAATAAAAAGTAATTATAACTTTGTCATCCACGGCGTTATTATCTAGACGAGTCCCGCGGGAAGCGACGGGCGCGGCGGGACACGGTATAGTTGAATATTCAACTTTTGTGAGTATTTTTTGCTTTGTTGATTGCTGCTGTCTTAAAGGTGGGTTGCTGGTAAGCTATGGAACGGGGTTTCTCCAAAGCATCAGGTCCAGATTTGTAGTGTAGCTGGAATTGTATAATAATTAATAAATATCCAGAGACATTCCTCGTACACGGCTATCTGATCCCAAACTAAGCAGAGCTTGTACTATGGAAACCAGATTACAGATGCACTACATATATTACTTTTTGTTTGTACATACTTAATATACATAATAACACCCAGACTCAGGACATACAGACAATTGTTCATGCACACCATACAAATGCGTGTCCTGTGTGGGAATCTGGGAATCGAACTCACGACCTGCGGTGCAATTAAACATTCTTTTGCATTTTTATTTTTTCTCTTTGATTTAGCCCAAACAGTTAGGGGCTATTTTTTTCGTTGTGTGAACAGCTTCTACGTTCTATATAGATCATGGAAAATCTAGATATATTATTAATCAAAGCTTCACCCATAGAAATAAATATACCTAGAAAGAACGTTGCCATACTACATGAATATATAAAACAGGCCAACTTTTATAGGCTGCTGCGCGTAACAGCTACGTTTTACGCTCACTCTGCGTCATTCTGCTTGTCATAGTGACGTTCATAATGATAATAGTTGTTGAAATATTCCAATTAAAATCGGGAGAAAGTTAAATATTGAACATTATTTTGCATTTTTATTAATTTTTATTTGATTTAAATATAAATAGCCTCTAACATTAACGTTAGAGGCTATTTTTATCGACGCGTGCACAGCTGCAACACTCTATCTGGATGTATCCTTAATCAAAGGCTTCACCCATAATTTTGACTGAAAATTCTAACACCATCAAAATAAATGGCGTAAACCTTGTAAATGTTTCCAAAAACAGGTCAAACAAGCGTTGAAAAACAACGTCAAAGCGTGTCGGTGATCACTAGTAACTACGTTCCAATAGTCATTAAACTGTGTTTATTTTGGCGTCCGACCACCCAACCCCACCGGAGCTTTGCCGACTGAGTCGACCGAACGGTGCTTTTATAAAATGTCACCGAGTTTAATTAAATTGTACACTTATTGCTTACTTAATTAAGGATGTTGTTTGTACTTATCTATTGGTTTAATAGTCGTTTGTCTTAATTACAATTTGTTACTGTGACAGTTTTTTGGTACACAAAGCGCGCACGAGCCGAGCCTCGAACGAACAGGACTCGTTAGTTGCTCGCGATTTCAAGCGTGGACGTAATTAACGAGCCTTCAACGACCCTACAACGAGCGCGATGCGAATCGCGAGTGTTCGTGAAAAAACTGACAATCGCGCTCGTTCGAGTCTCGCAAGCCCTTCCACGCTACGCGAATCGTGCTCGCAGTTTGCTCGTTCGTGGCTCGGCTCGTTCTCGGTTCGCCAAGCATGGACGCACCATGACGATGTGTGATGTGTTCCGTCAAATAATTTTTTCTTGCGTTTCTTAGAAAATTGCTTCTAAAAGTATATCTATAATGTTCAATCTACTGAAATTCGTCAATAGACAAAACCACGATGTTTGTCGATGGCAGGTCCAATGTGGAGTCCAAAATAAGGTAAACGAATTGTTATCCAACGTTGATATTTTCATGCTCTCTAATATTATAGGTATTGTTTTTATTATCTGTATCGTGTGCAACAAAACGCGTACGGTCAGCGCGGCGCCATTAAAGCATTAATTGTGGCCTAATTGTTTCAGTACAATGTTTTGTCCAGCGTAATGTCAGCCATTCCGCTTCAATGTGATGATTATATTTTTTTTTAATATTATGTTTTTGTTATACTATCACCAGGTTTTATATTTTTATAAGGTTTTATTTGAAATAAAGAAAAATAAAATGCAACTCTTATAAATAAAGGTATTTGCAAAGGGTCATTTTTATCGGCGTCCATTTGAATAAAAGCTTAGTAGTAAAAGCGATAGAAGTTAAAGGGTTTATTGACGATGAGGGAGGGGTCAGATGGACCCCGCCGTGCAGTAGTCGTTCACGACGGCTATTTTATGTACCCCAGACGATACTCTATAAGTTATGGCTTGAGAATAAAATAAGCTTTTCGAACGAACATTCAGATAAGACTTTAGTTTTAGTTTATTTACTATCGTTATGTTTGGGAGTAAAAGAAAATCTTATTTTGGAATAAAAGATAATGCATATAGTCTATACATAAAATGTCGTAAAAATTGTATGATTAACAGCACCGCGTTTTTTTTTGATTGTTAAAATGTTGGTAGTCAAAATTCATTAGCTGCACGTCCGCGCGTCCGCGAGTTTAAGTACCTATTTGGGCCACTGTTGGCTACGCCCAGTCTGTGGCCCAGTCGCGTGTGCCTTTCTCCGTGCGTTCTCACGAAGAGTTTTCGCCACTGCTTTTCTGGAGCCGATGCATAACCTGCAAGATTCGACCACTTATATCGAAGAACAGCAGACAATCTAGACCTCGTACGAATCAACCCGCCAAGTCGACTCTAAATTGGATCTGTTTTCACCGCTATTTGGAAGATGCTTTTGGTCAGGTATCGTCAGCACGGTGATAGCACATAGGGTACTTAATAGTATCCACCTGCCTGGCTACCACCCTTAACTTGTCACCAAAGCATCTGTCAGAGTATAACAGCAGCTGCACTTGACATCTCCAAGGCTTTGAATACTTAGCATTTTCAGAATACGCTAGAAAATATTTTAAGCACACAAGCCTACCAAAAAAACCTGACAAAAAAAAAATTGGTTTTTTACAAGCTATTATTTATTACTTGCAATATACAAAAAAAAAATGAGAATTCACAATAGTAAAGTGTCCCATAATAAAAGTTGTTCAGAATGACTAACCCAACATAGGTTTCGAAAATATGCCATCTCGAAATCTCCACCTGTTACGTAACTATGTTCGGGTGGAATCTCGCAAGACGAATTTCACACACTTTCAGTGGTCGGATTGACTTGATATTTAGTATACATTCGTATATTGGATGACAATGCAAGTACAGTCAACAAAAAGTACAGTCACCAAAAAAAACTTGTATTAAAAATGAAATTTTTAATCCACGTAATATTACTTAACTACATATACTCAAGCAATTATAGGAATTGTTTTATACAAAAAATAACAACGAAATAGACCGCGCTAGTAAATGTATCGTTACATTAGAAACCACTAGAATATTTTGTTTTAATTAACTTTTATAGACATCGAATGCGGTGTGCTGTATACAGTGCACCTACTCGTGTGTTAATTTACAACACAACCCACCACTAGGGCTGCCACTCCCTCAATTTTATTAATTTATATAACAACTATTTTTATGCAGCCAGAATGTTGAGAATGTGGTCGTAAAATAGGTATAAAGTGTTTCTATTTATTTACTATGGCAATTAATTAAGTAAGCCACATAATATGATTGTTGTTTATGTATTACCAGCGTTATTGTGTATAGAAATTATTATAATACTGTACAGTAGATGTACTTTTACTTTATTTTAAATATGGGATTATTATCTTATTTTTAATTATCTAGGCCGAAAGTAACAGTATAATATATTAAACAGCTTTAAATGAAGGAGTTACTAACTGATTGACAGATGCACGGTCAGCTCAAACTTTTGATATTTTGCACACATGTTTCTTATGTAACGTGGGCATCCACTATAAAATTCCATGAGATGAATGACAATTCCTACTGAGAATTCCATGTTTATTTTTTTATTATGATTTTATTTATAACATTATGTAATTTTGCTTATAACTCAATTTGTCATATATGTGTTATGTTGTCAGTAATTTAATTAATTTAATTTTAAATATTTCTACACCATCTGTGATGGTAGAATACGTCGGCCACTTTTTTATTTAAGAACAGATGTACCGTATTATCTGAAATAAATTTATTCTATTCTATTCTAAAAGGGATTGTCCAAAATCCAGGGGACTGCGGGCGAAATCGCAGGGAGGGAAACTAGCATTATTATGTAAATTAAATTTATTTTTAAGTACCTCATTCATTCATTTTTATTATCACAATTAAAATCAAATTCTTAGTAGCGTCAACCCTATATATTGTTGAAACTAATTAAACACAGTATAATGTTCGACAGTGGTAGCGTGCTAGTGTGTCACGTGACATCGCCTCTGAATTATCACCGCTCCGATAATTAGCGGACACCACTCTTCATGTTTAGCTATTACATTTTAAGTGACTCGTTAATGTATGCGCCACACGGTAAGTGTATTAACTTTATACGAGTATGTGCTGTTTTAATAGACCATGTATTTTAAAGTGGGATCTATTATTATGATGTTTTTTTATGGTTTTAAAAATGTTGTCCATTGACCTTTAATCTAATAGGAAAAAATAGACGTAGAGTCGCATAAGGTGGTTCAAAAAGTTGCTAACGATAGAGCTGAGTGGAGGAAGCTCCACCGACAGAGCACAGCTCTTAAATATACAAGAAGAACTGTATCTGCTATAGAAACTTGAGATTTCTTTTGCAAAAGTATATTTGTTTTAGACCCGTTAGTAAGGGGCTAATACCGGACAATTCAACGAATAAGTATTTTTGTACTGATAATATAATTAATCCTTTTGATAGCGGTTAAAAAAATTACATTGAAAACTTATAGGTTACTATACTATACTTATAGGTTCTCGCGGCAACCGTCCAATCACTGCATCTAAAAGTTTAGTGTATTCTCGATTTTGCCAATCAGAGCGCATGGGTCTCTAACTTAGCCAATGAGTGCGCATTGCCCTGTATCTTAATTAATACAAGGTTTGGGAATCCAAGTTTTTAATATATGATTTTTGAGATCTTAATTAATTATCTGTTTGATAGACATTTTCTCAATAATGTTAGATGCCTTTTTGTGAGTGACTTTGTACTGTAGAGAAATCCATGAATTTCGTTTTTGATTCTAACTTCAAGGGTACATATTTTTTTGAGTCCAAATCTGAAAACCTGCGAAAAATATGAATAATGTAAAGTTATTCAACATGCTCTCAGAAGGGGATTTATTACATAAGGTGTGAGTAAAATTAAGTGAAAGTATGTTGGTATCACACTTCCAAATCATATTTCTTTGTAACAAATACCTGTATCAAATCCCATTCGTCAATATTCAGCCAAGTTATTACATTACACGTTTCGGAAACTCACGCGGTGGGCGTCCCTGTGGGATTAGGGTTGTCACTCTCTGCATTCCCGATTTATCAAAATATTTTTTCATTGTTAAAACATGTATATTGTTATCGTGGTGATCTATTGTGCCAAAATTATTTAAAGGGTAAATTTTGAGGCCTACATCAATTTTTACGAAAATAATATGAAATATCTCAACCGACCCATAATTTATTCACGAAAATTTATGAAATAATTATTTTTTTAGCGCATCTGAAATTCTTAACAAGATTTACGGCGCTGTCAGTCGGTCGACTAACTAATTATTCAAATTCGAATGATTTATTCGGTAAACAGGCCTTAATCAGAGAGTATTTTTAATGTTAAGTTATTTTTAAAATAAGAGTAAATATTGTTTAATTATGATAATGCATTAATAGAGTCAAAATAATAATGTGCTTTAATTGTAAATTCATTTCAAATATCTGTATAAATTTAAAACAGCCAAATAAAGAAACAATAAAAAAGAGGTCAGAAAGTATACCAAAAAGAAGGTTTCTCAAAAGAGTTTTTACATGGCAACCCTACGTAACCCTATCTCGCTGAAACTCCATGCATATATCCGAAAGGTAAGGCGACCACACACTCAGTCTTTTCGCGTTACACCTCGTAAACTGTAAAGGGATCCCACGAAATTTATCTTCCACGCCGTTAGAGCGAATAATGTTGCTAACTATTTTATTTAGGGCTCAAGGTGGAGTTGTGACCTTAAATAGGTATAAGTTACTCACGATATATGGTATAGATATATTAAAATGGCCATTTTAAGTCTCTGAAGCGTAGGTGTCTTATTGGATCATAAAAACAAATGGATATATTATGATACTTTGGGTGTTAATAGATCAAATGACTCATCGCTCACATGCAACGATCCACTCATATACTTTCCATAGTTATTACCAACAAAAACTGTTTTTTTTTTACTACAAATGGGCTCCTATAACCTCATGTAGCTATAGGAGGCCAGCACATAAAGCCTTCACAGACGGCTATCTGGTCCTAAAATAAGCAGTGGAAACCAGATAACTGATAATACCTACTACTTTTTGATTGTAAATACATAATTAATACGTTAATATACATAATTACACCCAGACTCAGGACATGCAGACATGTTCACGCTCACAAATGAATGTCTTGGGTGGGAATCGAACCCATCCTGTGTGATAGGTGGAATGTTAACCAACCACGCCAACTAGTCTATTTAAAAATGCCTTCAAAGTCAAAGTCAAAGCCATTTATTCAATTTAGGCCCTAGAATGGCACCTATGAAGGTCAAATCTACTGAAGTTACCGCCAGTACGTAAGTCGGCCTTCAACTGAGAAGAACAGGCAAGAAACTCAGCAAGGTTAAATTTTTTTTTTTTTTTTTAGCAATCTTACTATATATTGGCTAATTTTTCCAAAACATTAGTAGGTATACATACATACTTTTTATTTTACAAAATAAAATACACAATCATCAAAACGAATAAACATAAAAAAAAAAACTTAGCCTCAGTCTAAAAAAGTTCATACACCAATATTAAAACAAATCAAAGACAACTAATGGTAACAAACGTAATCCATAAAATACAATAGCCATAAAAAGAAACTAACATTATACCTCTAACATAATAAACATCAAGCAAACCGTATCGGCCCAAAACTTTGCTCAGGAATTCTTTACTTATCACATAGTGTGTGCTATAAACAAGTCGCAGTAAGAATTAATCTATATCTATACATATAATAAAACTGTAGGCACATTTTCTTTGTATCTATACTGGGTGTAACTTTTTCCACTCCACTCCACTTTTTTGTAAGCGCACCATCGAACAACTAACCCAAAGAAGCGCAATGACGTTCATTATGCTTGCAATCTATTCCGCCAATTTCCCACCATCGACAATGCGCTCTGATTGGCTAAATCAAGGACACCTGCGCTCTGATTGGCCAAGTCAAGAACACAAGATGCAGTGATTGGTCTTTACTGTTCAAAATCAGTGAAAAATCACTGATTAGTTTCGGAATCGGATTGCTCGGTTTTACTACTCTAAAGGGATTATTCCTCGATGAAGCGCACAGATCGCGGACTAGAAAATTTTATATTAATATGAGCAAGGGACGCGAAATGATAATTGACCGGTGACATTTTGGTTATAATTTTAATTCAATCAAAAAATTGGAATGAATTTTTAGGTCATTTATTTTGAGTTGAAACTTTTTTAGAGAGTCTGTATCGGATGTAGTCTTCACCCATTTCGGATGTTTATACCCTTTTCGTTACACCCAGTATAAATAAAAGGAAAAATAATCTGATTGGCAGCTCCATCCGCTGTCTATAAACATGATATTTTGCACACTGGTTCCTTATAGGTAGAGTATTTCAAAATTCTACCAAAGGGATAAAACCGCGGGGCGGAAATAATATGTTTACACCTATCTGAATAATTTTGTGTATATGTTTGAACACGTCAATCTCCAAAACTTACGAATGGATTTTCATGGGGCTGTCACACGTAAATTAAACATGGGTATAGATACAGCTAAATTAGCTGATACTTGGAGCTATTTTAGCGGTAGTATTCTTAATCGCTTGTTAGAAATATTAATCAGATGTAGGGAATATTACATAGTTTGGGGAATTCAGCTAGGTTGGTTTATTTGCAGAATTTCATAAAAGCTAAGCCGGTGGAAGTTCACGTGTAATACAAGGTTCACTTAGACATTGTAGATACTTATTTGGGAATAGACCGATTGGAGTATGGGAAAAACTATCTAACGTGTCTTGGCTCATAGCCGTGTGTTTAAGTAACGTGATAACTAACGTGTTCTTAACAATATTCTAGGATTCTCAATTCCAAAAAGTCACTGACCTTGATTCTACGTTCTAGTGGCACAGCTGCTCGAAAGCTGTGGCAACGAACAAGTTAAATTTGCGGAGATCGTAAAATCTCGCTAGCAACACCTAGGGGGTGATACGTCATACGAATTAGGTGTTTGACAAGCGATACGCGCGTTACCACAAATAAGCGACTTGGTATGGGGAGGGTGTAGCGTGATCATAAAATACAAAGAGGGTATTGGGTGGCATGTTTATACAATATTGTTTTAGTAAAGCGAATAAGATCAACAATATTTTTATTCAAAATATGCAAATAAAATAATACTTACGAAGTTATTCGCTAGTTGAAGCCTCCGTAAAATCATGGTCACCGCGCGCACCTATTAATATTTTTTTTTATAAAATACCAATAGTTAATAGTGATTTTGAATAAACTACATACTTTCATGTTGGCGTTATACAAAAACAATGTTGTGTATCCCGAGTAGCTTTGTTAGACATCTGTGATATTTTTTTATCGAATTTATGTTTACTGAATGTTTACCAAAACTGAAAATAAAAACATTATTTGCAAAGACATGTCCATGTTTTTCATGATCTGCGGCACAACCTCATGCGAGAATAGGCACGTTATTTCACGGTTTCCACGTGTCATATTTGACGGCGGGCGGCTTAAACTTTAGTTTCTGCCGTGGTCGTGGTTCGCGGCCTATATTGAAAAGGGGAATTGCTGAGGAAAGGTGAAATGTCGGTGAAAAACAATGATGATGGATGGAGGTCAATGACATGTCACGGCGGTGACATTATATTTAAAGTTTCTGTTTTAAATGGTGTTTTAGTTTGTGATGCACCTTCTCAGTAAGTAAAATGAAACTTACTGGGCTATCTTAGGGTATAAATTCGTTTAATCGATAGCGCTATATCGGAGACACCAGTCTCCTAACAGCAAAAGCTTACTAGTCGTTTTTTTATACAACTAACTCGGCAAACAAGCATACGGCCCGCTTGGTGGTAAGCGGTTACCGTAAACTTGCAACACACGACGCAGCATTCACGCGTTACATACCCTTCATCCCTTCCCAATGAGCCCAATGCGCTAATTCTCTTAAAAAATATTATTTAATTTTCTGATAGCAAATATAGCAGAAAGGTTCCCGTTGCAATTCTAAGCTACAAAGTCTTTTTCTATTATCAAGTATTTTAGTAATTCTCATTCATAATTAATTTCTCAGTCCGTTTTACACCGGTATTACGTACGTTATTTCTATGATTTCTAGAAATATTTACATTCACCGATTTGATATTCGAGTATAATTTTCCAGCATTAATTAGTTTGTTTGATGTGAATCTGTACGTACTGACGTGCTCTTTGTAGCGCCCTCCTTGTCTCTCACGGTGGTCGCGTGTGAACCTCATTTATAACTAAATTAGTTTCCAAAATGTATCATAGGGTTGATACTTCAAGACTTATATATCTAAGTCATATCTTCATCTTTTCCTACATAAAAAATAAATGTATAAACCTGAACAATTGATAATAAATGAGGAATAAACGCAGTCACTGGTCATAGAACTATGAAAAGAGGGCAGCTCGTCTTTTAGCGGATCGAGGAGAGTAGAAAATGTAGCCTTGCTGAGTTTCTTGCCTGTTCTTCTCAGTTGAAGGCCGACTTACAAACTGGTGGTAGCTCGAGTAGCTTTGACGTTCACAAATGCCCTATTAGGGCCTTAAATGAATAAATGGATTTTATTTTGGAGTATGAGACCAAATAAACCTTTAAAATAATAATAGATTCTCGGAGCAATTTGTATGGGCAAAAGTTATCAAAACTAAATAATATCAACCCTAATGCCACACTTATGAAATAGGAACATTGAAGTAGACGGTTTGGATTCAGACTAACGTGAAGTCAGGGGGTGCTCGTGTAAGATACCCTTAATTTCGAGAGCGTAATGTATTTTCATTCGAATTTTAATGAAGATAAATTGATGGCGCAAATGGGCCCATTTATTTTTTAACTTTTAATTAGAGACGCTTTTATGAAAGTTTTAATGCTTTCTTTATTCATTACTTTAGGCCGTTATGCGTGATTAGAGATAGATTTTTAAGAGCCTTGCGAAGTTTTTGTTTTAAAAGTAGCGTAGCGAGTCGCAGTCTCAATTTCTTTTACCCTTTGTAAAAATCTGCATCTTGAATTGTAAAATACTATCATCAGCTCATTACAAATTCAAATAGTTTGCACAAAACGTTGATATAAAAATACATATTGTTATTCGCGTTTTGGCTCTATAATTGATATTTTTCCCAGATAAAAAAAAACACGTAAGTAAATAATAACCAGCCTGCACATATAAATATAATTTTAAGAGAGGTAGAGCATAGCGTTTATTCGCTCAAAGAGCAGCTCGACAGGGGAAGTACCTTACAGAATCGCAGCCAAATAACTTTATGTTGTGTAAAGTTGTGTTCCTGCGCGTGAGTAAGGTCGCCAGAGCTCATAGGGGAGAGGGGAAAGGTCGGTAACGCGTGAGCGATGCTTCGTGTGTTGCAAGCGTCCATATGGCTACGGTAACCGCTTACAATCAGGTGGGACGTAGGCTTATTTACCGACTAAGTTGTATAAAAAAATAAAATAGAAACGCTTTCCATCACCCAAACTGTTGCACCTAAATATCTAATATAAAAACAATATTGCACAAAGTTTGTCTGGAAACTGGATACCCAAGGCTGTAGGTAGGTACTGTTTGGGAAACAAAACGGATCAGGTTGTATCTAGCCTTCCAGCGAAGCGTGGCTCAGCTATTGATGGATCTAGATCCTACTGGATACGGTATCCAGTTTGTATTCACCAATTTATTTTGCATTTAGGACGGTGTTGGTACTGAGATTCGATTTTGTAGACGAGGCGAAATGATTGGGTACGTGTGAATCTATTTTTATTTTACTTGCGTAAGATTTATTTATATAAAGAAAAAGTTTAATTAAAGATAATAAATTAGTTTTCTATTAGTTCGTTCATATTATATCTTAGCTATATACCATCATGAATAGAAATACTTATAGCAAGATTATTATATACTTTAGAACTACTTTAAAAATTGCTAAAAATTAAAAAAATTCCTATACTCTACTATAGCTCATACTATACAATATAATGTCATGCAATGATGACGTAATATCCAGCGTCTCTAGGGTAGTACATCCCTGTCGGAGCGGCGAGATGGCGTCGCGTCGGGCGCGAACGATATGAGCACCTTATTTTTCGCACATTACACTTTGAAATTGTTTGAAATATGTTATAGCCGTCATCGCAACACAGGAACTTGTTTAAACATACTGCGCAACTGTTCCCCCTGCACAACTGTTTTAAACTACTCTGTGGCGCTCTGACATAAATGTAAACTTATTTCTATGAGTTGGATAAAAATGCTCGAAGCAGTAATGTCGAGTGTTACGATTTTAATATATTGTTTTTATTACATCAAAGGATGTTTTTAATAAAATACTAGCTTTCCCGCTGTTTCTCGCAATCGGTCAGCTCACACAAATTTCAGTGAGCGACGTGTCACGAATTCTCTCACTGAAATGTGTTCCTTTTTGTGTAGTAAATAAAGTTCTATATTATTGCTGTCTTAACTGGTGCACGCTGCGTGGCAAAGATCCTTCTTTTATTTATCGTACTGTGTAGAAAATATCGTGTGACGTAACGCTCATATCAGCAGTTTGCATCAGTCAATATTTTTCCTCTTTTTAAATTACATTGCGTCCACACGCTCGCACGTTAGTACGCTCCATCTGCTTGCACAGTATGCGCGTATTACGCGCGAGAGATACGCGGCGAATTCGTCCTTTCTGGACAAGGTGTTTCACCCTCTTTCATAGAAAAATTGTTTCTTAGAGCACGCTACGCTAGAAAAAGAAGCTACAGACAATTGTACAGTGATATTAGTTTAATCTCCGCCTTGCTATTTCAGTCAGTCAGTTCCTCGTTTTCATGAAAACAAGGATAAATAATAAAAACAGGCGATAAGAACATACAGCTGTAATTTAAACACATGCCTAATAAATTCTTATCATATGCACACAAAACTACTGTATTACACAATGATGCAAATGTTTCAACTAATTTTATTATTCAAATAGTATTGTGAAATTGTCGACATGATGAGTGCGCAGCGCTCCGGGACTATTCCAGATTCCAACGTGATTAGCTTACAATTGGTTTAATTGAAATTATATTGGCACGCTTTGATATTTTCTGGTATTGCTATCGCATTAGAATTAGCTATTATATCTATATAGCTAGCTATCACGAAAATATTTTGATGTTCTAAATTTGAATATAAAAATCTTCTATCTATCAAATGATATAGTTATCTAACAGTAGTGAGACAAGTCCATAATCGGTAAGTATAAATTTCCAACCACGCTCCCGAAAGCTATTTTTTCAGACCTAGCTATGCCCAATCAGTATCTATGGCATCACAATATACGGTGATTTAGTTAAAAAAGAAGCAATGTTTCATAATTTAGATTACTCTTTATTTGTTACTAAATAGCATACATTATTACATTAAAATACACTCTACAAAAGTGAAGGACTGACTTCGTAGTCAGTGCTACAAAAGTTTGTAGCTAGTTGTACGTACCTACAACGTTTACTACAGAATAGTTATGTAATGAGCTACGTCGTAGACAAGCATGACCTTTGTTTGCTACGAAAAGTAACAGCTAGAAATATGAAACGGGTGTGTTTTTCAATTTTATAGAATAAATTATAAACACTTGAATAACACTTGTTGTATTAAAACAAAGATTTTGATCATTATTTAAGCGCGAAGTAATCTCGATATCCAAAAGATAACATTTAAATTTATGAAATTTTGTAACAAAACATACGCCTGAGGCTATATTGTACTGTTATTAATGAACTAATTTATGTATCTTTCACTACGTAAACATTTTAGGTTCGCAGTTATTTGTTATACATAATTTGAGATAATATTGGAATTTAGATCGTAAATTTATCTCTATATTGCTTTATTCACGTATAAAGCAATTTAGTTATTTAATAAATAAATTCTTTCCAACGTTATTTTTAAGAAGTATTTCCATTTGAGCACCAATTTTTTTAACATTGATTTTTGAGCACCGATCCATATTTTGTATCGGTGCTAAAATGGGAACGAAAATTAAATTCGAAATCATTCCTTTTAGAGTACCGATGGTTTTTAGCTTCTGTTGTCGTGGTGTTTAACAAAACGTATCGATAAAATAAAAATAAAATACAGTTTTATTATAAAAGGAAGTATTACCGTAAGAAAACGAGGAAATAGCTCTTTAGAGTAGTAATAATGAACAATCAAATTCCGAAACTAGTCAGTGATTGGTCACTGAATTTGAACAGTAAGGACTTGGCCAATCAGATTGCATGCGTCCTTGACTCGAACCAATCAGAGCGCGTTGTCGGCGGTGGGAAATTAGCGGAATACACCTCCTACAAGGCACCCAAGACCATTTGTGGTAGGAACAAATACATATGTTCTTGTACAAATATTTATCCTGAGTAGGAATCGAACCCAATACCTATAGCATTATACAAAATATCAAACCACGCCAAACAGCTTTGCATGTAAAACAAAAGAAGCTCGATAAATAATCCCAAACTTTTCTTCGCGCCTTAAAGTATCCACGGAGATTATCTGAAACAACACATTTTGGAAGACGAGACAATCTGCCGATAGATAAGTACATAAGAGAGTTAGCAGGGGATCCCAAAGAATTGACAATTGAGTTAAAAGAATACAGTTGGCGGCTCGCGAGCGATGTGGTACAAACATCTGAGGATCATAGGACTTGCTTGTACATGCCAACTCTTCGGTGTGTGGTGTGAATCATAAGCAATGGAGGAAAATATTTAATTAATAAATAAAATTAGTTTTAAATTATGGAAAATGATGATCTGGCTCTCAAGTGCCAGATATATTTGCCTACCCGTTCGGGGATAATATTTTGAAGAAAATGTTTCTATTGTCGAATATTAGGCGAAATGAAATAATCTAAAATATAATTTTAGAACGAGAAGAGACAGAGTTCAGCATAGGGTATACTTTTGTGTCGAAAATCTTTTTATATTCAAATTAGTTTGTATGGTGATCTATGCTTTCACCCAACGCCGATATTAAAAGTTAGATAAAAATGCACTCTCAAATTCCAATAAGTATTTTATCGGCGCATTTGGAAATTCGGTGCGTCCTCCCTTCACTTCTCCCTTACACCAAGTTTAAACAGCGTCATTTTATTAAGTCTTCGTATAGGATCGAGATCGGATCGGGATAGCTGACATGTGTCGCGGACGTGTTGCCGATGTGCCGCTTTGTGAAAAAAAAAAAAGAAATTCCTTTAGAAGTTTCTCTCTAATGTCCCTTTAAAGAACAATGAGCTCGACTTTCAGTTTGTTTGTAAGAAGTCCCGTTACGGTACGTTTATACGATAGTACGTGGAAGTCAATCAGGGTAGGTTTTTATCATGAATTTAGATGGCTATGTTTTGACCACACACAGTCTGAAATGGAAGCTGTTTCATGAAAAAGTATGTCTTCTTTGGATCTAAATTCTCTTTTCAAATTTCAGTAACAGTCAAATCACGCGAATTTATAAACTTTCTGCCTATTTGTTCCTAATTCAAATATAATACGATCTTTTCAACGGCATACAGGTGAAGAAAAGCAACGTTCTCAATACTAAAATTTTAAAATCAATGTTCACGCGGCACCTTTGTCGTGTAGCGCGCATGCATTCACCGGCAGATTGAGGGTTAAGATTTGCTCATTTGTATTCAGTGAGCGCGCCACTACGCGAGGTAACCCTGCCCGGCCCATCGGTAAAAGTTTTCAGCCCCGACGGGTCCTAAATACCACGAGATTCTATTAGCGTATCTGTGTTTTATGGCCAGTTGGGTGTTAAAAATTTGCGTGGGAATTTATTTGGTAATTTTAAAACTGATGGATTTATGGACTTGAAGGTTTTTAACGATTTTGAAGGTAGTTATCTAATGTATTTGAAGGTGAAAATACATTTTCTTTACATTAGATAATTTAAATACTGAATTATTTTAAGTAAACTGTATTAATTATTAAATATGATATAACTCTTGTGTTTGTTACAGCCGCTTGTCAACGACTAATTGCACTAAAGAAAACATAGTAGCAGGTAATTAAAATAAAAATGAAAATTTTCACTAAATATAAAAATGTTTTGAAGCATTATTCTTAGTCGAGAAAATGTTTTAGTAACTACTCTCAAATTCAAAGCATCGCGAAACTTAATAATGTAATTTGTGAAACAAAAACAAGTATATTATAAGTTTTTTTTATAAGGCATCTTCGCGAGAATATAATTACGAGAGGTCTCCCTTTTAGGCAGATATGTGCGTAAATAAGGACGCTTCGTATAATTTTGTCGTAGTGCGGGTTTTGTATGGCTGGAATATGATATTATTCTTTGGTAATGCGTAAAAGATTGGTTTAATGTTGTGTGGATAAACCACTTTGGTTTTCTACGAAGTAATTTCATGAATGAACTGGGAGCAAATCGTGGAGAATCAAGTGCAAAAGGTGTATATAAAATATTTAAAATGCTACGATTTTAATGAAAGAAGTATCCTAACTATATCCTAACTTAATATTATTAATGCGAAAGTGAGTTTGTTTGTTTGTTACGTCTTCACGCCTCAACTACTCAACGGATCATCATGCAATTTGGCATGCAGATAGCCTATGGTATGTAGAAGGACATAGGCTACTTTTTATCCAGGGAACGCGAGTAAAACCGCGGGGTACAGCTAGTTTCTTATAAGATTAATCTAGTGTTGTAATATAGACTTACGAGTAGCATATCAGTTATCTATTTTTGATAATACATATTCTGTTTACTTTCAGATCAGACGGCCATGTATGAAGAATATAATTATGATATTACTAGCTGCCCGGCGCGTCTTTGTTTGCGTGGTGTTAGGTAAAAAAGCTATTGGTCAAAATATCTTCGAAAAATAGTCGTAGAAAACTAATGTAATGAATACGCCTTTTCTGAAATTGGGGTTTCTAAACTACATCGAGAAAAAAAACAGGCATACATTCTATAAAAGAAACCATTCACATTCGATATATTCCCGCATAGGGTTGGCAAACGGAAACAAATAGATTTTTTTAGTGTCCAAGAAATTAATATCCATTAAATATTTTTCTAAAAATAATTATATATTTATTATTTATTTACTAGAAAATAATTCAGAAAGTTTATTTTTTATTTTAGTAATTTTTCTTTTAATGAGTAAATTAGTCAAAATTGTTAGCTTAATGAAAATGATGTACCGCGAAATATTTAACCAAGTTAACCCAATTTTTTCTCCGGTAACCCTACGCCCTTCACACAAACACATACGTACATACAACACCCCAAGTTTGTTCTCAACATGGCAAATAAAAAGGGAACTTTTTACATCAAAACTTTATTTTCGCGTTCCCCGCGCAGATTCGTACGTGAGTCCGACTATATTTTGTGCTGATTACTGTATCTTAGAAGTACATACACTTTTTCCCCACTTTTTTGCTGTTCTCGCACGTATTACGTTAGAGCTGCATTTTTCGTGATGTTTCGCTGTAATATTATTTTTGAAACGGTGAATTTCTGCTATTATGTCACTTTTGAGATATGGACGTTGAAATTGAGTTTATTGGTATCGATCATACCATCATACTATTTGTAACTCACGGATTCGGAATGTATGAAAATTGTTACATAAATAGGAATAATATGAACATGAAATGTAATCTTAAATAAGATGGTTTAAGCCAAGTCTAGTTAAACCCAGGTTTTAAGATAGTCTCGGCTCTTTTTGTTATATGACGTTAAAAAGTGATGGATATACATGAACCCCATATGCCTCGGGAACGCGTGTAAAACCACGGGGTAGAAACTAATATTCAATAACGAGTACTTTGATATTATGATACTGTATATTTGTTGGCTCATTACGCGCATACTATTTGAAAAGACAATGGTTTGAAGGATTACTGGCTTTTTACACAAATTCATTATCATTAAGGACGAACAAAATCAACTACTTTGACTGCATCAGGCTAAGAAGAAGAACCGAATTTAATTTACAAGAATCTTTCAACATGGTTTTTTTTGACATGAGTAACGCATTTGATTTCATGAAACATAAAATACTGTTATAAAAATGCGAATCATAAGGAATTAGAGGTATAGATCTAAAATGGTTAGAAAGCTATCTTTCAAACTGGAAACATACCTAGTGTGTATAGATAGAAATATATATTATAATAAAATGTGTCATACCAATCAAAATACATTTAGGACACATATGGAGTTCCTCAAGGTTTCTGCATTACATTATTGATTTTGAATGAATTTAAATTGTCGACGTATTACAATATTTTTATGATCTAAATTATTTTCAGATGCAGGAATTTTTGTGACTTTTTATTAGTTTAATTAGCTTTAAGTCTTATGAAAATGAATATTGTCATTTTATTATACTTTGGCAATAACAGATTTAATTTCATTCAGGGCATATATTAGAGCTTTATAAATCTAAATAATACTTAACATAACTTTCATAACACACGAAAAATTAACACAAAAATGTATTATTAACACGCTTGATCATCCCCCGTGTGAACAGCAACATTACCGTGTCGCCGAACTCCGCCCACTCACTAATGAGGTACAAAACGGAACTCAATACTCGGTGTTAAGCCTTGTAGGTAATACGTTCCGCTGTTTGTTTATATTAAACGGCTTTGTTTACGCCGTATAGAGGATTCCTTTTACAATGTTTGTGTAATGTACGTTCTATAGGGTGTCTCGTTTCTTCGATGCTAATGAATTTCAGATTAGAGTATTTTTGTGCTTGTTTTGGTTTTATGTGTTTTCTATCTTAACTGTGTTTAGTAAAGTCTGTATATTATACACTAGTATAATCTATATTTACAAAATACAATCTATTTATAGAAAATTTCCTCAAGCCTGCCGCTGCTTCCGATTAACGGCAAGGTTCCCAGAAGGCTGGCAGCGTTTCCTCTTTGGATAGTCAAGCTGACGCGTTGGCGGAAAAAGCTCCTCGTTATATATACACTAGTTATAAAAGTAAGGATAAATATCAAAGCGAAAGTAATACAAAATTACCATGACTGACAGACAGACAAAGCACAGCCAGAATCAGTGGACCTAGAGATCTGAAATCTGGAAGACATATTCTTTGAGTACCTTTCTTGGCGGTATCTATGGAATAGATTTTCAAAATTCAACCCAAATCTATGGCAGTAAAATAGAGAATCGCGCGTAATGTCACATTTCACTTCAATACAAATTCTAATGTAACAATAATTAGAATCTCAGAATAGAACAATCCTGCGGTTTTAAACGCGGTCAGAGGTATATAATTGAAGAAGTAATTATTATTATGCCATTATAAGGTATATCCAAGGTATGGCAAGCTTCATTAAAATGTATGCATTCCTTAGTAATAAACATAACTATCGCGTAATATTAGTCGGCTTAAAAACTTTGATTATTATTAAAATAACTTAACATTACGATATAGTATGTGTAAATGTAGCTCACAATTTCGTTGTATATTGAACGTAAAGTTTCCCAATTATGTTATAGTTTGTAGTCAGTACCCTTTTACCCTTGTCTCTTCTAAATAATTTTGCTATTTAAAGGTTATTAAACTAGAAGGGATTTTCCATTCCATAGAGGGTGACAATTTGCCGAGTGAACCATAGAAATAAAATGATTAAAATCTATGGCTATAATATTAAAAAGTAAAAAAATTGCTATATTAATATGCATGTTGAACGCGATCAATGAGTCCATACGGAATCGCGTTTTTTTAATGCAACTAAGTCGGTAAACAAGCATACGGCCCGCCTGATGGTAAGCGGTTACCGTAGCCATATGGACTTTTGCAACCCACGAAGCATCATTCACGCGTTACCGACCTTTCCCCCCTACCCTATGAGCTCCGGCGACCTTACTCACGCACACAACTTTACACAACATAAAGTTATTTGGCTGTAAGGTGGAGGTACTTCCCCAGTCGACCTGCTCTTTGAGCGCTATGCTCTACCTCTCTCAAATCCTGCGGATGATCCTACGGGCGAAAAGTTACGATCTACATAAGAATATATTTACAAATAGAATTGTAGTTTATATGGTTTCCATTTTACAAGCACTGCTTGATAGTTGGAATCATATGACCGTGTATGAAGAATATCCCACGATATTTATTTCAATATGAGTATAGCGTCCGCTCTTGCATGACATCGGTAATAGAGTTAATTTGAACTTGTGCGTATTCATTTGAAGCAAGTATTTCATTGCTTACAGCGGCATCGAGCTGATGACGACATTACCAAACACCAAAATATAATTTAACGTTGGACATACGCAGAGGCATCACATCAATAATCATTACCAATATCACTGACATAGAGCCCTTTGATCCACTAAAACAATACCTAAACCCGATAGAGAGATAATGCACAAAAGCCAGTTTTCGGGTTTCGGTCGCATCGCATCACTGTGCATTGTGTAAAAGTCGCTTCACTAATGGATTAGCGGTGGACATCGGCCTGACAATAGATGTACAGTAACTAGATGGCGCGACGGGTGGAAATTGGACGAAATTGATGTTCTGCGGTCCGATTTCCAGTTCCACATTGTTCCATTTGTCATAGGTTCTATTGGCGCGGCACGGCGCGGCCGGTGCGTTAGAAAATATGTATTGATACATGCGAGGTTACCTGCTAGGTGTTATGTACGATATAATTTATAACGATATTATGTACTTCAGTTGTTCATGGAATATGTTCTCATTAAATTAGGTTTTGGCGACCAGACTTTGGTATTGTGGTGTAAAAGAATGGTTGTTTTATTTGTTTAGCATGGTGGAAGCTTTCACGGTATAGCTTGATTACCCGTCTCAATCGATCGGCAAAAAGCAATCCCCGTAGAGGACGGAATCCGGAGTGGTGACCGCCTAATGGTATTTCAACTCGACCGTTTTCCGTACTTGGGAAGGCACGTAAAGTCGTTGGTCCCGAGCCTTCAAAGAGCGCGATGCAAATCCCTGTGTTCGTGAAAAATCTGACAATCGGGCGGAGCGCAGTCGAACGCGAGACGAAAGCTCGTTCGAGGCTCGCAAGACCGTCCACGCTACGCGAACAACGAGTCCATCGCGAAGCATGGACGCACCAAGATAAAACTAATTGTCCTCAAACAAGACTATTGTCGTCATATCCAGTTATTACCAGAACTAAGGGCATGTATGACCGCACGTACGAGGACGTCATTATCGCAAAGCACTCTAGTTATTGGTATCGCAACCTCAGTGGTCGGAGCCGTTTTAATGGCGGATTGATTTTATTTTTGTGTTTTAATGAGCACTTAAATAAAAAGGTTTGAGTGTACTGGTTTATGAAATTGTGGTATTGTGGTATTTGCTGTTAGTTCGGAGTAATAAAGAATAATAATAACTATTTAAAAAAAAAACAGTACAGTAAAATGAAGGATATAGAGAGAATTTGTTAACCATGGACACGCAGGACAAACAAACCATTTCCTTCTGCATTTTTTTAAAACTCCTTCAGTGGAAGCGTCCCATTAAATGCACGTTCGTAAGTAAAATAAGGTTGAGTGTGCGTATTGATTAAATTGTTACGTTCTTAAAATAGAGAACTGTAGTATTTTTACCTTCACAGTTTGTAGATAAGTTATTAGTTTATTTATTTTCTAATAACATTATGTGTATTAAAAAAAAGTATATACAACTGTGTATAAATCTAATTAGTACCTACCTATAAAATTTTCTCTCAATCCAAAGGTAAAAAAGACGCATACCTACCAAAGGTTTTTTGTTTACCTACAATAAAGAGTTAATATAGGTTTATGGAAATTAGAGATCCCAATACCTACCTAGTAGATATACCAACATTTGTGATATTGACTCTAGACAATTTATTAAAGAATATAAATATAGTAATCTCACGAATAACAGATAAAAGCAAAAATATTTCAATCGAATTCTATGTCAAGCCAACGATGTTTGTTCATTAAAACTGATTTATAGTTTTCACAACTTTTAGAATTGCCGTAAGTTATGTTTAGTTGAGAAGTTTTATCTTAGTTACTTTATTATGAGCACAAAGATGAATATTTTTATGTTCAAATATGTATCTTATAACTTTAGTCAATAATCATATTATTGACTGTACTTAATCCACATACGGTTTTCTATCAGTAACAAATCTTTCTCGGAACCTATAAAATAATTATGCTAAAACAATTTAGTCTGTTTTAGTAATTTAGTATTTTAAGTTTTGACCTTTCCTTTTTTATACTACGTAGTCGGTAGTCAAACATATGGCCCGTCTGATGGTAAGCGGTTACCGTAGCCTATATGGACCGTGGACATATGGACAGTGTCAGTAAATAGTGTCAATTAAACTCCATTTATGATTAAAAAAAACTCAGTAAAGATCGAAGGTATACAGAAAGCTCCAATTAATTCGAAGCCTATCGCCACGCACTCGCGGGAATTTTTGAGTAATTACACCTTTCGCTCATTTCATTCTCTGTGATCGTTCACTCGTTCACCCGTTCATTCATTCGTAGCGGGACGAGAGTGTCCCCGGCAAGAAACTTTTGCCAATTAAGAGGGGGCCCGGGATAACAATGTTAAAACTTTCCCAGGACTTTTGTTTCCGAACTCATCGTGACATATAAAACATTTTTGATTCACATTGTCTCTAACGATTGTTATGTGTGTTTTATACTCATTTATATTTCGTGCAGAAGGAATATTATAATCATTTTTACAGGACTACCTGAAGAGCTTCCCGCCGTGGTTTTCCCAATGGAGTACAGCATGGGGTTCTTCAAAAGGGGTGTGAAGAGATTTCTGCAGGGTCGGCAACGCGCGCGTGATACCCCTGGTGTTGCAAGCGTCCATAGGCTACGGTAACCGCTTACCATCAGGAGGGCCGTATGCTTGTTTGCCACCTAAGTTATATATAAAAAAAAAGAACGAGGCTAATGTTTACAGCCTACATTTTTCCGTTTGTAAAAAATCCTATTGAATTATATTGTGTGAAGGATATTTGTTAGAAAGGAGTGATGCCAAGATGACGGATCGAAAATTGAATCAAGCAACATACTGCGTCGACTACAAGTAATAGAAAAAAAAACAGACATGTGTGGCATGCCCAAAAATCTTTCATAAATATCAAATACTAATAGTTCCCCGCGGTTTCACCCATTTTATTGCCTTTGGCTTTTTCCATACCATGCCAGATTTCATAATCATCGCAAATAAACTCATTCTCACATTTTATAATATTAGTTACGATGTTCTGTTATATATGTAATTGTACATTCATAACAACAATAATTAGGGTAAAAGTATACGTCAACGGAAGCAACTTGAAATATCGTAAGTCAATAATAAAGAACACAAAAACAAACATTGTACGGTCTCGCATGGTCGCCATTAAAAGTTAATGAGCTTTTTATAGCTACGCAACTATGAAAAGTAGAAAACATTATGACAAGCAGTCGTCACGTAATAAAAGCTGCGACTGTACAAAATACGCTCGGGGAAAAAATGAACGTCGCGGGAGCGAGCACACTTGCTCTCATTAGCCTCTAATTACAGGGTCCGAGCTCACCCGACCGCCGGCGGAAATTCAAATTTAAATTTCGTACGTTCGACGCTCGCAAATTGCGATTTTTCACCAATAAAAAAAGAAGCAATACCGATTCGAAATTTAAAACGGTTATTGTTTCCTTTTTATGTTAATGACTCGTATTGAAATTTCGTAACGGATGTTCGGGGATCGCAATAGGTCGTTTAACTTCGGCAACAGTCGGACAAGATTGAGTTCCCAACGGTTTTTTATTGTTGTTACGCTTTTGTTTTTTCGGAACGACCCCTAATTGATTATTTTTTCGAGTACCACTCCTCCATAAAACGTCTGTATTTTGTATAACGCCGTACGATATTAATTTTCTCATCGACTCAAAGGTCCTTTTAATAAAAATATAATAATCCCTCTCTATGAAGCACTTCATTAAGACGCTCAAAGAGGCTCGGGAGCGATTATCAACTCAGATAGCGTTTAGCGCGGCAACACCATATTATATTAAATATTTTTTTGGCTACTGGCTCATCTTTAACCGCGGGAGGGGTTTTCTCCCACTTTTCATAATTATCGCCCCTTCTGTCATTGCGTCGGTTGAGATCTGGTATTTTTAATTTGATCTTGTCTCCCAAAAAAAGGGTGCGTAGTCTGCATTTTCTTATTAGTGCTCTTTAGCTTTGCTCGCACTTAGCGGTGTACAAATTAGGGCGCGCAAGAACGTCTCTGACGTTCACTCACAAAGAGATGGTATACATCACGAGGGCTCTGGATAAAGCGGGTGTATTCGTATGCCGTTTGAAAGGAATTAGGCGTTGCGCATAGTCGGCTATCGAGGCGTGAATGGCTCGGATCTCGGCTGAACATTAAAACGTTCCGCGCGCTCGCCCGCCCCACCATGCGTGATGAGGCTCACCGGACCATCATTTTTAAACTGAGTTTTGTTTATACAAAACGTCGCGAATGTCTCTTGACTTTTTACAATTATTTTTCGGCGGACGGCCCCATGTTTTTATTTGCACGATTTTCGCGTATTATTACTCGTGCGGTGTCGTGTTTGTGTAAATCAGATGTGCCATTAAAATGAATTGGGAGCGATGGAAGGCATGTAAAATTTCAGCTTTATTACAATGTTTCTGCCATCGTTAATGGCACGTACTTATTGGGCAATTGATAGGCTTTAATTTATTTAATTGCCGATACCTTACACCGTACTTTGTAGTGGTGTTGTTAGGGATTCGTAGCCAAATGGAAAAAAACGGAACCCTTATGGATTCATCATGTCTGTCTGTCTGTCTGTCTGTGTTGAAACTTGGTAAGTATTAAGTTGTATTCTGTGAACCGCATTAAGATTTTCACACAAAAATAGAAAAAAAAACAATAAATTTTGAGGGTTCCCCATACTTAGAAATGAAACTCAATTTTTTTTTTCATTAAACCCATCTATCGATAGGTCTTCAAAAATTATATTGAGGTTTCTTATATGATTTTTTTCTAAACTGAATAGTTTGCGCGAGAGACACTTCCAAAGTGGTAAAATGTGTGCTCCCATGTAACTTCTAAACAACAGAATGATAAAACTTAAAAAAACATGTACGGAACCCCCCATTTGCGAGTCCGACTCGCACTTGGCCGGTTTTTTTTAATTGCTTAAAACAATGTTTATATTCAATAGAATATTTAGTTAACACAAAGGTCCAAGTCTAAGTTCGACCTAAAATGTAGATGACATGAATATATTCAATAGATACATAAGACCTTGGTGCTCAAACTAAAATCTTATTAACCCCAATCAGAGGCACTCAAACTTTAATAAATACGTAAAGGACTTTCATTTCATGAAAATTATACTGACCGAATAATACAGTGGATTCCCGGCATGATTTCAGCCTTCGCCCGGGGGAGCGAATTAGTGAGCAACGTGACTCTACTGAAGATTTTTTGTCCCCATGAAATATTGTGCTGTGTTTACATCGAGAGAGTATTCTTGCCAGTCGACTGGATGTAGTTATTTTATTTTATTGTATTATGTTTGCTTGATTGAATTTAATTTAAACATGTTTGGTTATAATTAGAATTTCTCTGCTTTGCTGATTGGAGAAGTGATTTCTTGTCTATGTCAGTCGATCAAGTAGCAGGCTAAGGATTATGGCGCGTTTATATTAGATTCATGATAAAATTGGCAAAGCACCATTATTTTTAATTTGAAGAGTTGAGCATAAATCATAATTAACTTAAAGAGGGCTTGATAATGAGAAGTCTAGTTTAGATTGAGGTTGGTATAGAATTACAAAACGCTATGCCTTGAACTCCGTTACTAAAAGAGAATAACATTTAACTTAATAGATCTCAGAATTCCCTCCTCAAAGCTGCGTACAAATTGCCTAATTTACAAATACCTAAGTTATTAAGATTTTTATCTAAATTGCTTTTATCTGCCAAATAAAGCTGAGTACTAAACGGCTAAAGGCTAGCACGAGTAGCACGTGCCAGTGGAATCTAAACGAGTCCGAGTGACTTGACTCGTGTAAAGCAGACTTTGCTTCCTCGAGAGGCCTGTTTTTACAATGGCCTAAGTTGAATGTTATCGACTAAATGTTGACTTTTAACGACAATTTTATACAACAATATGATAATTAAGGAAGCTTTGTTGCCGAACAAACGTACCGTTAGGGTGCACTGTGGACTTGGTTTAAAATTAAAAGCTTCTGATAGCTTGTTTCGTGATAAGAATCTGTTGTTTGTTGTTAAATTGCATAAAATCTATTTCTTTCATGTCAGATAAATATTATTATTTTTTACTTAAATGTAAAATGAAAAACTGATCTAAAAAGACATAAGGAATAGAAAGGGTTTTAAAAAAAAATTAACCCCTAAAATAAGGGACCAAGTGTGAAACCTTCAGACAGAAAGCTGTAGATAACAATCTAATACTTTTATATACATAACTCTATGAGTAGACTCATCTGGTCTACATAGAGATGTAATGACACCCTCATAGGGTGCTACGGGTCAGCGGACACCCATCTATCAAACATCATTAGTTATGTGCTCATCTCGACGCAGTCATTATTAATGTTACACACACGCGTCATCGGAAAATGTTGAGAAGGATTTGCTTTGTTTTGAAAACCCATCGACATTTTGGATTAGCATCATGATTAAAACTTGTATCTATGACATGAGGTCGCACAATATTGAGGCTACTTAAATTTGGATTCTCGAAACAATACAGAGTCTGTATTTCAGATGCACGCACTGAAAATTACAGAGATTGTCTTATCATGGGTATAACCGACTGTATTTCAGATCTTCGAAATTTGAAATATCGATCGACTGTACTGCGAATGTTCGTGAGTTCGAACAACGTTGGTTCGAATGTATGCTATTGCGAAAAACTCTAGCTCGAATGTTCATGAGTTCGAATTACGATAGTGCAAAAGTATTTTAATGCGAAAAATTCTAGTTCGAATATTTGTCATTTCGAAGTACGTTTTTTCGAAACACCATTATACACCACCACCATTGCGAAATACTTTAGTTCGAATATTTTTCATCGCGACGTATCTTAAAAAGAAAGAAATAAGCGAGGGCCGATTAAAAAATATTGTCAAAGTGTTCTCATATTCAAGTACCATATATAGTGTACGCATATGTAATTCAAGCGTATAATCTTCTTTTGTTTCATATATTTTTTTACTTAACATATACGTCGCTATGAAAATCATTCGAACTAAAGTTTTTCGCAATGGTGTACTTTCGGAGAAACGTACTTCGCGATGAAAAATATTCAAACTAGAGTTTTTCTTATTAGCATACCTTCGCACTAACGTATTTTGAACTTATGAACATTCGAGCTAGAGTTTTTCGCAATAGCATACATTCGAACCAACGTTTTTCGAACTCACGAACATTCGCAGAACAGTCGATCGATGTTTCAAATTTCATAATCGCTTTTTAACTAAATTAGTGTAATAGTGTCCACCGTCTCACTCTTTCGATCACCAAATGTCACGTGTCAGATAAAGACTTCAGAATATTAGCTAATCAACGTTTGATAACTTCATTATGAATAAGGGGGTTATAATCGAATAGATTCCATAATAAGCAAAAAGAGCCTGTAAAAATGTTTAAGTTTTATTTCTAAAGCTATAATGACATCAACGTTGATACTTGTTGGTCAGGAAAGTAAAATATAGAGGATATTTTGATCCTTAAAAAAACTACTGAAAAGTTCAATGCAACAACAATCTGGACCTTGAGTAAATTATTGTAATTTATATGAGCTGTAGAAAATACTACTAGGTCGGTAAACAAGCATATGGTAAGTGGTTACCGTAGCCATATGGACGCTTGCAACACACGAAGCATCGCTCACGCGTTACCGATCTTTCCCTTATGAGCTCTGGCGACCTTACTCACGCGCAGGAACACAATTTATTTTTGATCCAAGCAAAATTACACTGAATAAGCTGACACGAATTAATTATTGAAAAATATATTAAGCAAGTAAAATTAACTTATCTATAAAGATACTTATTTGTACATCGCTACAAACTTTTGCAAATAAAATATAGAAATATCCTCCAAATAAGCTGCAAAAAGTCTAGTATTTATTTTCACGTGAAAATAAAATACAGACCTAAGCCCACCTTTTTAATAATACAGAAACTACTTTCTTCATAAAGCTTTAAAAAAAGAAGTGTCGAGTGGCCCGCCCTCAAAGGAGAGCGGTTATTATTACCGGCTAGTCCTGCCTGTCCCAGCTTACGTTTGTACAATGTTTACGTTTAAATGTACTACCTACTGTTTCTTTTGCCGACTAAGAACGCTTGTAGACGACGTGGAAGCAAATATATATTGCTCTGGTCTGTCTTTTAGGGTACCGTTTTGTATTTGGTAAAGTAATTAGTGTACAAAAATATTAAAAATGAACTATGATATAGTTATGTTTGCGAAATCTATGATTAGGTATCATCATCAGCCTATAATGTCCCACTGCTGAGCACAGGCCTCCTTTCACAAATGAGGGTGAAAGGGAATGGGAAGATACTCCAACACGCGTGCCCACTACGGATTGGTGGAGGTAGGCACTAGGTCAACCTACTGTTGGAATTTTTCAAGCCGCCTAAGTGGCATCCAACTAGCTTAACGACTATCACAATTAAGTGGAAACCGGAACCAACGGGTTTACGTGCCTTCCGAAGCACGTAAACGCTCGATTTGAAAAACCACTAGTCACCCATCCAGGTACCGACCACGACAGACGTAGCTTATCTTTGCCGATCGATTAAGGACGGCTTCATGCTTAGGTATGTGTTTTTTAATTGTTAATTATTTGGAAAAAAGCCAAACATAGTCAGATTGTCGGAGATTATTTAAAAAAATGTAGGTTCTTGCCGGTTTCTTCACGGACTGAGTTCCAAACCCGTGGTAACTTCAGTAAATGTGACCTTCATAAGTTCCCTTCTAGGGCCTTAATTGTATAAATGGTTTTGACTTAAATATGATTAATGATATTACATGAAGTTTTTTGCATAATGACTTTAACTTATTGAGTATTGTAGAGGCGAAATAAATCTTCTTTCAACGATAAACTTTCCCAAGATTCTCGACAAAGATAAAGAACGCAGTTAAAATCGTACTCCTTGACAGATTGAAATGCAAAACAAAGACCCCAGAAGGTAAACACGAAAATGAGTTACGTCATAACTAACGAAGCGTACAGAGGATCACGAAAGCACCATAAATTGCGGAACCCTTCGCGCGTGAGTCCTGCTCTCTCCTGACCGTATTTTTTCCTCCGCCCACGACACAAGACGCAAAGGAACCCCGGATTGAACCCGCTATCAATGTTTACGTGACCCTGCTTTATTAAAATTCCTACTTTGGTCCAATCTCGTTTTTCCTTCCGTCCGATTTTTCTTTATTCGGCACAGAATCTATGGGGGACTTAATTAATTTCCACTACGGCTGACTTGGGTCGTCCATTCCATTCGATATTCTTAGTCAAACACGAGTTTATTGGATGTATTTTTAGGGGTATATTGTTCGGCTTAACCTTCATTTATGATAAAAAATTACATCGATTTTCAATCGAATCCAATATCGTGAGTGCATGGTTGGTGCGGTTCGCTGTTATTTGACAAAAAGGACGCTTAGTGGATTGCTTAAAACAAAGATTTATATTATACTAGCAGACCCCCGCGGTTTCACCCGCGAACGGTTTGAATTTTCTCCCTTGAAAACCAATGCACGCCACTAATTATTAGACACAACAAACAAAACAAAAACAATTATTTTTACAATTAAACCTAAAAACCTATATTATACCTTTACAAAGAAATCGAACTCAAAGAATCTTATTTAATTATTATATGAGAAAGAAATTAAATTAACTACACTCAAAATATTCTAATGAAATAGAGATTTTTTTCATGGGCGTCACACGGGTGTGTATTTTGCAATAGTCACAATAAATCACTTTCACATAGTCCTCATGCAGCCAGTCACCGTCCATAAAAGTCATGTTATACTACAGTGGTGGTCATATACCTACTAAAACTCTTCACGGACTTTTGAAAAGACGATACACATAATTAATTTCATTTCACTTCACTGGTGCACATGGATTGATCTTTATTGGATAAAATACCACCGATAATATGCAATTAAACTCAAAATACACGAATTTATGAAAATAAAAATGACGTCACTCTGCAAGTTCCCGCCAAAAAGTCCGAGAAAATGAACTACCAAACAAATTTCGAATTCTAATCCGATTTAAATATTCTTTTATATTTGACATTCCAATTTTAAAGAGCATTTCAGTTTCCAGAACAAAAGGCAGATAGAGCGCACGAAAACGGGAGTGAGGCCAAAAAAAGCAATTAGGTACAAATTAAAAAACACATACCTGGTATTCGCTTTTGAATTTGTATTTGCTATGTTTAAAATCTGCTGTATGCTAATTTATTTAAAAGAAAGTGTTTTTCGTTCAATAAAGTTTTTTAAACAAAGCAAATACAAATTCAAAAGCGAATACCAGATATGTGTTTTTCAATTTGTATTTGCTTTTTTGGCCTCACGCCCGTGTTCCATCTGCCTTACTCTGTAATCTGTGAAAATCGGATTGAGATTTCAAACATGTGTCAAAATAAAAAATGTTATTTAAATCAAAAGTACTAAGGAGTATTGATATCAACTTCGATGCAAATCACCCCTAAAATAACTTTCTACCCCTTTTTGACCCCGTACGGTGATTATTTTCAATAGAATACGAAATACATCTTCCATCAATTCTGTTAAGGAATGTTTATGCAAAATTTGAAGCAGATCGGACCAAGGAATCACATTGTCCCATACAAACTTTGCCCCCGTTTTTCACCCCCTTAGGGGTAGAATTTCGGAAAATCCTTTCTTATCTGATGCCTACGTCATACAAAGAACACACCCTCCAAGTTTCAGGTCTCTACGATCAGCGGTTTAGGCTGTGCGTTGATTGTCAGTCAGTCATTCAGGACAAAGCATTTTATATATATAGATTACCTATACTACAGTAACCTATAGTAACTGAAAAAATACGTAGATAATATTAAATTTCTATTACTGAATATAAAACTAATCTTTATATAGAAAACGATTCTGAACAACCAGTTTAACGGTTTAGCATCCTAATCTGTTACACGTATAAAATTCTACTGCACGTGTGTTATGTCACTGAAATCCTCCTAAACGGCTGGACCGATTGAATGTTTTTTTTTGTATGCGTTTGGGTGGGGCCCTGGATGGTTTAGATTCACAAATCAGCCCGGCAGATGGCGCTGCAGTCGATAATGTAACCTAGATACCGACTGCGCACCCAAACGTACACAAAAAAATTCATTCAAATCGGTCCAGCCGTTTAGGAGGAATTCAATGACATACACACGTACAGTAGAGTAGGGTAGGGTAGCACCACAGGGTAGGGTAGCACCACAGGGTAGGGTAGCACCACGCGAACGAGGTCGCGCCGGGCGTGTCATATAAAGAAAAAACATAAAACGTCAATATTATCATCATACACATATGAAATCACGTCAGTAATAAGCAAGAAGCCCGTATTATTACTTCATCGGCAGTTTGAGCGTTTTGCCAGGAAATATTAGTGTAAGGGTGAGTGAGCCGTGTCACGTCAAATGCTTCGTAACGATTATAGTGCAATTAATAAGATGTAGCGATTGTTTTCTATAAGAGAAGGTAAAAATATGGAAATCAGTATTTGCCAGTGTTCAATACAGCGTAAGAATTGACTTTACCACCGGTTCCTTCAAAGATAAGTATTGTCTGTTCTTCTTATGCGTTGTACTCTTGGCAGAGTGGTCGTGGTGGTCATGACGCGCTTCACAACACGCTGTCATTCTTCCCTATCTGCTACCTACCCGTCTCGTGCAGTCATTGATGGCACCGCCTATTGCGGCCTATAAGTAACGTAGAAATCCACAAAAGAAGGAGATTTTCTAAATTCGAAACCTAAAGGAAGGTCGTAGATACTGAGACGGAAAGCTACTTAGTCAATCAATCATACAATTTTATGGTGCGCGAATCGAGCACGAGCCGAGCCACGAACGAGCACACTGCGAGCACGATTCACGTAGCATGGACGGGCTTGCGAGCCTCGAACGAGCATTCGTAGCGTGCTCGATTTTCAGTTTTTTCACGAACACAGGGATTCGCATCGCGCTCGTTGTAGGCTCGTTGAAAGCTGGTTAAGTACGTCCACGCTTGAAATCGCGAGCAACGAACGAATGCTCGTTCGTTCGAGGCTCGGCTCGTGTATTAGGTACACACTAGCTATGATACTTCTATTTTTAATCATAGACGTACAAAATGTTTCTACTATCATCTTGCATGAACTAGACTTGACATAAAGGTTTCAATGTAAACAATAATACACATTGTTACGGTTAACCCGCTCGTGACTCCAAACTCGCGACGTCACGGTGACACGTCATGATTCCACCTCGTTGTGTCGTCACATCGTCGCACCGTTTGTTGGGTTAATGAGCACGAATACGATCCCACTTGCCTATATGATAATTCAAAATTCAAAAATTCAAATTCAAATTCAAAATTCAAAATCATTTATTCAAATAGACCTTCGCAGGCACTTATGAAAAGTCTGACTCTAATACTCTAATACCGGTTCGGAAGGTTGCATTTGCTGAGAAGAGCCGGCAATAAACTCAGCAATTACTCTTTTCAAAACAGGCTTAGATTAATTACATAATATTTACATTGACGGGCCAGTTGGCGCAGTTGGTTAAGGTTCACCTTACGCGCCGCAGGTCGTGGGTTCGATTCCCACACAGGACATGCATTTGTGTGCATGAACATGTCTGTATGTCCCGAGTCTGGGTGTAATTATGTATATTAAGTATGTATTTACAAACAAAAAGTATGTATATGTATTATATCAGTTATCTGGTTTCCATATTACAAGCTCTGCTTAGTTTGGGATCAGATGACCGTGTGTGAGGAATGTCCCAGGATATTTATTTATTATTTATTTATTCTAATCGCACTGAAAACAATTGCGTGCCCCGGCGCGGCGGCAAAATTACAAAGTAGACTGAAAAAATATTTAATAAGTAAATAAATAGCAAACTTAAGCAGACCAGCCCCCACAAGCAGCACCTGTTCACAAGTATGACGCGTGTGGCAGCCATCGCCCTCCTCGCCATATTGGAGGGAAGTGAGCGACCCGTCACACGACGCCGCCGCAAGCAAAGGCCTTAAAGTGAGCATGACTTACTTAAGTCTGCCTTAGAAATAAAAAATAACTAAAGGGAAACACTAAACACACAATTTGTTATCACTGTGACTATTGACAAGCTTAGACTAAATATCACAAAATAAAAAAATATAACAATTACACAGACATAATAAATCGATGCATTTATATCAAACTAAATAAATGAAGAACATTGAATTGAATTTATTTAATTACAATAGGTAATATAATCTGTAACCTAAAAATATAACTTATAATAATAATAGCATACTTTGAATTAAAATGGACCTTGAACTATCTGCTCAGTGAGGCAGGTGCAGAGAGAAGCTACTTCCATACATCCTTGTCGTCAATATAATGAGACACTTTATAATAAGCCCTACTCAACAGCCGCTTTTTGATATGTTCCTTAAATTTAAAAAAGGACATACTGGTCACGCTATGAGGAATTTTATTGTAAAATTTAATACAATTCCCAAGAAAGGACTTATTTACTTTAGCTAATCTAAATCTAGGTACAGTTATTTTGTCTTTGTTTCTAGTGTTTCTATCATGATAGTCACTATTGACTGGAAACAAATTAATGTTCTTGCGGACATACATAATATTTTCAAAAATGTACTGAGAGGGCAAAGTTAGTATATTAATATCCGGAAATATATTTCGTAGAGACTCGCGAGAACCCAAACAGTAGATGGCGCGAATTGCCCTTTTTTGTAATACAAAAATTGATTCCAAGTCTGCGGCAGAGCCCCACAGCAAAAGGCCGTAAGACATAAGACTATGAAAATATGCAAAATAAATTAATCTGGCTGTATTAATGTCCGTCAGTTGCCTTATTTTGCTGACTGCAAACGCAGCGGAGCTCAGTTTACCACCTAAGGCTTCCAGGTGAGCACCCCACTGCAATCTACAGTCTATAGTCAGACCAAGAAAAACAGTCTTATCTACTACATTAAGTTTATTACCATCCACAATAACACTGGTATCAACTTTTGGTACATTTGGTAATGAAAATCTTATACATTTTGTTTTTTTTGAGTTTAACATAAGATTGTTGGCAGCAAACCATTGAGACACAGTCTTCAGAGCGTAGTTAACTTTTAAAAGATCTTTGTCTTTTCTATCTACTTTAAATATCAGAGACGTATCATCTGCAAACAAAACGACATCTGATAGTTCTTTCACCATATAAGGTAGGTCATTTATATAAACTAGAAACAGAAATGGGCCTAAAATCGAGCCTTGAGGTACGCCTAATTTGACTAAGGAGCCCGATGACACACTACCATTGATTCCTACTTTTTGTTGGCGCCCTGAAAGATAGGAAACCACAAGATCGAGAGCCACTCCGCGAATTCCGTATAACTTAAGTTTAAGAGCTAGCGTTTGGTGATCTACGCAATCAAATGCCTTGGAGAGATCACAAAAGATACCAATAGCATCGTGTGAGCACTCCCAGGCCTGAAAAATATGCTTAATAAGTTTAGCTCCCGCATCCGTAGTGGACTTACCTCTCGTAAAACCGAACTGATCATCATGGAGTATCTTGTGGTTATTAAAATGCCTTAACATTTGGTTTAGCACAATCTTTTCAAAAATCTTACTTAATGCAGGAAGTACTGAGACCGGTCTGTAATCTGAGGGATTGTTTTTACATCCCGATTTAAAAATCGGAACAATTTTGCTGTATTTCATTAAATCAGGAAAGTTGCCCTGTTCGAGACATTGGTTAAAAATTAGGGCTAAAATAGGGGCAATATTAAAAATAATTGACTGTATAACTTTAACTGACAAACCCCATAAGTCTTCTGTATTTTTCATATTTAGTGACTTGAAAGCCGTGATAATGTCATAGTCACTAACCTGGGTGAATGCGAAGTCTGGAATGTTTCGTTGAAAAGTCTTCTGTAAAATCGATTCTGCTAACGTGGAAGACGAAGCAAGATTTTTAGTAGCCTCCACAGGTATATTTGAGAAAAAAGTTTCAAAAGCAGATGCTACTTCTAATTTATCTGATATTAGTTTATCATTAATTTTAAGACAAAAAGTATTATCTTTGATTTTATTTTTACCAGTCTCTGTATTAATAATCTGCCACACTGTTTTAATTTTATTATTAGAATTATTTACCCTATTGCCTATGTAGATGGCCTTAGCTCGAATGCATACCTGTTTAAATAACTTGGAATAGTTCCTAACATATGTATGAAAGTTTTCATTACTATTGTAAGATCTCTGATGGTAAAGATCATACATGTTATCCCTACTCTTCCTGATTCCTTTAGTTGCCCAGTTACAGAATTGAAGTTTATTATTTACCTTTTTAGTTTTGATTGGACAAGATACATTAAATTCGTTGCAAATATCTCTAAATATTTTGTCATAGTTTACATTTGGATCATCAGAAATATACATAGTGTTACTAATTTTATAATCCATATTAACGCTGAAATTATTTAATCTTGTTTCATTAACTGACCTAAATGTTTTCGTTATGGATGACCTAAGTTTTTTACACGGTAATTTTACCAATTGTGCCAAATGATCCGAACGGACGCCAGCTATTATGGACTTCTCTAAAACGTTACCGTTAGTAATTATGTTATCAATACAAGACGAACTAGTAGCCGTTACTCTCGTGGGCTCATTAAATAGAAGAGACATATTAAATGATTTAAATAAAGTAATAAAATTATTTCTATCTAATGAGGGTATCAGGATGTCAATATTAAAGTCACCACAAATAATTACTGACTTATTACACCTAGATAATTTACTAAGTATTTGTTCCATTATAGAACAAAACAACGAAAAATTAGACGCGGGAGGCCTATACACACATATAATGATGGAGCTTTCAATCTCTGCACAAGCCACCTCGCATACGCGTTCCACAGAGTGACAAGTAATATCAGAACGATTTTTAAATTTAATATTATTATTTAGCAAAATGAGGGTGCCGCCACCCTGAGCAGTCACTCTGTTGAACGCGCTGGCAACAGTAAAGTTATTAACATTAAAAAGCATTGTATCTGGTTTGAGCCATGTTTCCGTAAAACATAATATATCAATTATCATTTCATCACATAATAATTCAACGTCAAGTATTTTGCCCATATAATGCTCTAATAAACTTAAATTGGGTTTATTGTTATTATCAATTTGTTTTGCTCACAACTAGTAATTGAGAAAAATACATTTTATTTTACTTGAATTATCAAATACTATTGACATATATTTCCTTCTAGGCTGTATTACTAAAACAGTCAAGGAGAACTGTCAATATATGAACTCTGTGTGTATGTCCTGAGTATGGATGTAATTATCTAGATATATTGTATGTATTTACAAACAAAAAGTAGTATATATATGTAGTAATATCAGTAGGTAATCTGGTTTCCATAGTACAAGCTTTGCTTAGTTTGGGATCAGTTCGCCGTATGTGAGGAATGTCCCAGTATATTTATTTATTGTTTTGATTTAAAAATAACTCTTCATCAGAATATTATTTGTTAAAAGCCCCTTATTAACTAATTAAATGGTAAAACTAAATAGCAGGCTAACTAAAGAATTCACATACAGGACAGGTAATTCTTTTTTTTTATGGGACATTCCTCACATCATGGCCTTCTGAGCCCAAACTAAGCAGAGCTTGTAATATGGAAACCAGATGACTGATATAATACATATACTACTTTTTCTTTTGTAAATACATAACATATACATAATTACACCCAGACTCAGGACATACAGACATGCTCATACACACAAATGTATGTCCTGTGTGGGAATCGAACCCACGACCTGCGGCGCGATAGGTGGAGTCTTAACCAGTCTTAATCAACCGCGCCAGCTGGCCCGTCATTGTCATGGTTAACCATCTTTGTTTTACTTAAAACGCCTATTCTATTCATAACCACCTAAATTTATTCCAGCTCTTCATCTTGATTTGTATACAAACGCTTTTTGAAAGCGTATAATATTTCAATCAAAAACACGAGCGACTTGGTTGTCTCAAATAAAAGGCCTCATTTACTTAAGAGGCCTCACTCCCTCACAGGTATAATAATTACGATACAAAGACTTCGCGTCGCGTTAATCACCGACATTCTCCTCTCACAGACAGTCCTTGCCACAGTTTATGCTTTTACAAGGCAGTAGCGTACCTCTATTATAAACTTGTTTTTCGATTTATTAAAAGAAAACATTTTCTTGCCAGTGATAATTTTATTTGGGCATAAGTGCCGCCCTATGGTCCTAAGATAAGAGCCTTCGGCTCATTATCTACCTGCCCCGATCTCAATTACTTGGGGTCGGCACAATATGTACGCTTCTTCCCTTCAGCCCTTCTATCCGTCACACCAACATGCATTCACTAATACCATATTATCTTTCACACCATCCATCCATCTGTTTTTAGCTCTAATGTAGCGTAAGCAGTAAACTAAAAATACTGAAAAATTTTTGGCTAGATATGAATTTATCACCGCATTGAAAAAAAAAACTAACTAAAACGGTTTTAAAATTCATTAACAGTTAACTTACTGTAGCAAATATGTACTGTGGTTTCTAAAATTTTCGCACAGTAATCAAGTGTTGCGTCTTCACTCATTGAAGCTGTTATTCTGGAAGCGTGTGATTAAATTATATTTCACACAGTTGCTGTTTTTGCATTTTAGGTGCTTGCAAAGAAAATCTGTGTTGTAAGACAAACTGCACCCGTTTTGTCTGAGCAATTTGATATTATAATTTACTATACTACTACTTTTTTTGCAAGTAGCTATAATCTATATATATAAAAATGAATCCCTATTTCCCTTGGTCACGCCATCACGCGTGAACGGCTGGACCAATTTCGCTAATTCTTTTTTGTTGTGTTTGTTATTGTCAGGAGAAGGTGCTTATGAAAGAAAAAAATAAGAAAGTTGCGAGTAGAGTATGGTAGGGTAGGGTAGGGGTAGGTTAGGTAGGGTAGGGTAGGGTAGGGTAGGGTAGGGTAGGGTAGTGGTAGGGTAGGGTAGGTCAGGGCGGCCGCACTTGTGTTCAATAAAACAGCTAAAGGTACCTAAATAATTTAAAGTCTATCTTATTAAGCTACATTTTACGTGTTCCACCTAAAAATTATCAGCCGGCAATAAAATGCCTCATAAAAATATGAAATAAAATTCCGCAGACGGAAACATCGTAAATAATAATCGGCCGTCAGTTTCAATATATTGGTATTTTGCATCCATCGACTCAAATAGGGGTGACTTGGCACTTGGCTTATGGACCAACGCGCCAGTCATGGTGACGGGGAGTTTTCGTGGCGTTTACGCGCGTTTTCCGCCCACTGAAATTAATCGTTCGTCAGCCACTCCGGGCGATTCCTTTCGCTTGAAAGGGGCCAAGACTGTCAATTTTGTTTTGTGTTTGAAAGGGCACCGTTTAATTTGTATTATTTATTCAGAAGTGTTCATTGTGAGTGTTTTAATAAAGTGTTTTACAATGAAATTGGTAATTATTGTTGGGTACGTAATGATATTTCAATTTACCCCGCTATACTGAAGAAGCAAAGGGATGTTTATTTTGGATGTTGTGTAAAGTTGTGTTCCTGCGCGTGAGTAATGTCGCCAGAGCTCATAGGGGAGGTGGGATAGATCGATATCGCATGAGCGATGCTTCGTGTGTTGCAAGCGTCCATATGGCTACGGTAACCGCTTCCCATCAGGCGGGCCGTATGCATGTTTACCGATTGAGCCGTATAAAAAAAAAATAGTTTTATGAACAACATATTTATGTGATATACTTAAATAAAATCGAATATTTATAGAATGTAATCAGTGGAATCATTAATTTTAACAGCCCATTTAAATTTAGGTACTAAATAGAGACACACATATTACGCAAAGAGAGACACTCTCAAATATGGCTTCTTATGTTGGCCTACCCAAATATATTAACACCGATACAACTTTGATTAAATTGAATTACGCAACTAAAAACATTAAGGTTAGTTTATTTCAAGTATCCAGAGACCCGTCATTACCCAAGTATGGCAGGTAGGTCGCTTATTGCATGGGAGGTGCCTGTATAATCCACTGTTTTCACGGGGATCGCGTCATTACCACGATATTGCTGTGGTAATGATATATAATAAATCGTTCCGGTGTTTGCGACGGGACACGAGTGATTTAGTCTGGAACGGCTGACGGCGTTTAATGTGCCAGGCTAAATCAGGTGATGTCACCGCTATACTAAACATGGTTGATGTTGCCAGAGGAGTTTTATAGCGCTTTATCAGTTATTGATGTGAAAATTTAATATAAATATTGTAGCTATCTATTTTTAATTGCTTATTTTTGTAGTATTAGCGTTAGTTGGTAGTTTTTATTCCTAAAAAGTGCCAACGGGACTCTATTAGTAAGCCTCCACTGTCCGTCCGTAGGTAGACAGTCGATACTACCACAGAATGTGTATTTCTATTGCCACTATAACAACAAATAACTAAAAAAAAAAAAAACCAAAGAAAAGGCTTTACGGATCCCTTCGTTTGCGAGTCCGACTCGCACTTGTCCGATTTTTGGATTTAATTTATTATAATATTTAATTATTTAATGTAACCAAATTCATTAAATAAAAAGAAACATTTCATAATAACCATTAGTAACTTTGAAGCAGATGACCAGTATTTATATGAGTACTATGTGTGATGTGTCTACGAGAAATTAATAGTTTTCAGTCTGTTATTTACTGTGTGTATCGTAATTGAATTGACCAATTTGTAGACAAAATAAAAAATTTAACAGTTTTTGTTTTAAAATTTCAAGCTTATCTTAATTAAAACTTGAATTAAATCCAATAAGACGTTCAAAAATATAATCTATTCATGAGTATTGAAATCGCAAATGTAAAAACAATATCCGGTCATTTTGTAAAAACTCGAACTCAAAAAGTCATTCCCATCTAGTTTAGCTACATCATTACCACCTCTTCGCTTCACTCGACTCATTCCCCACTGTCTATTGTTCGCGAAGAGTTTTTCTATCGAATGCCTAATTAAGCGATCTATTATATGCGAACGGAATATCTCGGGCATCAAGACGAGTAACTGGTTACTGTTAGTGATATGTTGACTATATACATCTTTATTTGTAAAGGCTCGTATTGTTTTGACTTCATTCTGCAAATAGAATGATTATTTTTCGGCATTTTGAAATGAATCAAACATACTAATGATATTTTATAATACTATTATTAATCACTATCTAAGAAGGTAGGAAGTTAATTAAATAAAAGGCCATAATAGCTCAGTGGTTGTGACGTCGAATGCGCAGAAGGTCCCCAGTTCGAATCGTACATTGAGCTTGAGCTTTCGGTGAAGGCAAACATCATGAGGAAACCATAGCATGGTGGTAGGGTACTTTGTAATACCCTCCTGTCTGGCTACCACCCTCACGTATAACATCTGTCTCTAAGCACCTATCGGTGTATTCCGACAGCTGCACTTGAGAGCCAGTTCCTTCTAGGCTTTGTGTGCTTATCACTTTCGGCCATCCAGTACCTAGGGATACATCAGCAAAATTAATAAAAATTAAAATAATAATATCATAAAGGCACACACGTACGAAGCAGATCCACATTTCACTAATTTTATCGTTCAATTTCGCTTTCCCTACAATATGAAGCTTAATTAAATTCGTATTTCATATCTGAGGCTCTCCGGGCACAAAGCATGAAAAAATATTTTTTTCCACATAGTTGATCTCCCTTGCCCCAGGGTAAATGTTTCATGTAACAAGACTCGCGCAGATACCCATGGTAAATACTGCCAGGGAAATGATATTGAGCCAGGGGAAAATTTAATAACAGCTCCATAAAGCTTTGTATGTAATTGATGTTATTTTAGATGATGTATCTTTAATTATGGGAGAACATTGTTATGGAGAGTGATGTGATTTCATGGGGACTCTGTTTTAAATTATTGTTAGCATTATTTATAGCAACGTGTTATTAAAAACGGACCACGTGTATTAGGGTACAGTAGTACCCAACTGATATGGCGCGTCGTGAATCTTCGTTCGCACAGAAAATAACGTTTGGCCTTAGATCACTACTATAAGGTGCATAATACACTGCAGCTGTTAGTTCCGTCTCACTCGCAAGTCACGCTCCTCCGCACACATGGCGGCAGCTGCCGACCAATAGCATTTCCCGCGCTTTGAAAATGTATCTTCTGCGCAGGTACATCGGTAAGCCATATCAGTTGGGTAATACTGTACTACATTATAAATCGGCGTTTTCAGTGTTAAAATAGAATTCCAAATTCAAAATGTAATCAGAATTACAAGTGCAATAGGTACATACTACCTGTGCGTGATAAGTTGGGACAGGCGCGGTGAAGTTCCCCCCCGACGTGTTGCCACCTTGTCGTGGTGGGGGGGCTTGCGTGTCCCAAGGATCCTCGTGGCTATACCGGCAGGGCTACCCATACCGGGAGGCACGGGGGGAGGGGCCTGACTAAGAGCAACACACAGTGGTGGAGACGTCTTTGGATGTCTGGCGGCGTCTTTTGGATTGCCGCGTGAGGCGATGGGTCTGCTGGTTTCTTCTGGCAGACAGGCTTCGGCCACCGTCGGCTCAACCCGTAATCCTGGATTGACAGGACCGGGGGTTCTTCGGAATCGCGGGGAAGAAAACCCCTTAAAAAATTACCCAAAACCCAAGCTCTGGCGCCTGGCGATGGGATGTATGGCTGGGGGGAACCCAGTCCCAAGGGCGTCGTTCGAGGGACCTCACCCTCCAAAAAAGGAAAAATATGTCAAAAGTGAACAGTAAAATAACTACCCAGGAGGGTCCTGACCGCAAGGAAGGGGAATCCCTCAGTGCCTCGGCACTCAGCCCCAACGTATCTGGGAGGGGCACCTGTCACTTGGTGGAAGGAAGGAGCTTGAGGAAGTGCTCCATTGTTCTGGAGAGGACGGCGGAGAATGTGGACACTGGAAAGAAAGGTGAACGATCGGTACGATCGGAAGAGAGGAAGGACGTTGGAGAGGATAGGAATGGTGATGGAGTTCAGGATGTGGGCATGGACGTGTCGTCCGGGCCATCCGACTCCAACACTAAAGACAGATTCTGGAGGAGGAAGCGGTCGCATTCTGGAGGTTACTCCGGATCTGATAGCGCCTCCAGCCTGGATAGGGCTCCGAAGGTACCTGCGGGGCGCAAAGGAAGAGGTACAGGCCGTCAATCCTCGACGGGCTTGCAGACTCCGAGGGCTCAGCTCTTAAAAGCCAAACGCAAAGAGGCGGAGCTGCAGGCTCTGGAGGAGGTGGCGTCTTTGTCACGGGGGCTCCAGTCTGCCTCAGACAAATATAAAAAGAAGCCGTCTGCGGATATCAACGCGACGGCTGATGCGTTGAGTCGGAGAGTTAGGGATTCCGTGACGATAATTAACAAGGTCGCCACGAAATCCTTGAATCTCAAAGGATCGTTTGCGCACGACCTTCACGTCGCGGCATCTGCGATTGAGGAAATGGTGCAGGACTTGCAGTCCCGCACAACTGATGGGGAGAACCAGAGGCTGTTGGCAATAAATGCCGGCCTCCAGTCGGAGCTCGCAGAAATGCGAAAGGAGTTGGCTCAACTTAGAGCCGACATGCAGCGTGCTCCGACAGAGAGTACAGTGGCGCCGCAGCCTTCGTCTGCCCCGTCAGTAGATGTAGAGGAATTGTCGGGCAAGATTATGAGCCAGGTGGGGCTCATGGTGAGCGCACGGCTTGAGGCGCTTGCGTTGGACGGGAGGTTGCTCCCAGAGCGACGGACCCGGCCACCGCTGGCCGCGGACCGGCCTAAGGCGCCTCCAGCAGCGGGGAGCACTGGCGAACCTGCACCTGTTGCGGATCCTGCGCCCTCTGCTCGTGAGCGGGGGGCTGGTGGTGTGCCTCCATTGCGGCGGATGCAACAGACGTTGGTCTGGGCACTCGACGTGGTGGAAAAAAAAGAAGGGGGAAAAAGAGCACTGCCCTCCCCGCTCAGACACCAGCCGTGGAGCCGCGCTCTCAGCCACCGGCCCCGGGCTCACGAGAGGAGCCCTGGTCTACCGTGCCAGGGCGTGGTAGGAAGGTGAAGCCTCAGACGCAGACCACGTCTGCTCCGAAGCGGCAGACACAGCGGCAACAACAGCAGCAGGTTCGCGTCCCAAACTCCGCGGCAGTAGTTATTAAACTGCAGCCGTCTGCGATGGAGAGGGGCGTGACATATGCGGCGGCCATAAAAGAGGCCCGAGATAAGGTGGACCCGGCTAGCCTGGGCATCCCCGGCTTAAGGTTTAAAGTTGCTGCTACGGGCGCCCGGATGTTCATCATCCCGGGCGCAAACAGTGGCGACAAGGCAGACTCCCTCGCAGAAAAACTGAGGGGTGCCTTTAAAGAGGAGGATATCCGGGTCTCCAGGCCCGTGAAGTGCGTGGATCTGCGCATCATGGATCTGGATGACTCGGTGACTTCTGGGGATGTCCTGGCTGCGCTGGCTAGAGTTGGTGGATGCCCAGAGGCATCCATCAGGCCCGGTGTAATCCGATGGGATCGCCGCGGTCTTGGGTCGATTGTGGTTGGCTGCCCTGCGGCGGCTGCCCATAAGGTGTTGGAGCGGAAGGAACGCTTGCTCGTCGGCTGGGTGTCGGCACAGGTAAAGCTCCTGCAGCCGCGCCCGACGCGCTGCTTCCGATGCCTGGAGTGTGGGCACGTAAGGGAGCAGTGTCAGTCGGAAGTAGACCGTAGTGGACAGTGCTACCGGTGTGGCCAGATTGGCCATAAAGCCGGTGAGTGCTCTGCCGCGCCACACTGTACGGTGTGCGAGGCTGCGGGAAAGCCGGCGTCCCACAAACTTGGGAACAAGGCATGCGTCGCGGCCCGGCCGCCGAGCAAAAAGACGAAGACGAAGAGGAGGGCTAAAGCAGCCGCCTCGGCCAGCTCACAGCCAAGCACCAGCGCGGCAGCGAGCGATGTGGTGGTTCCGATGGCAACGGAATAACGCACGCCCTTCGCTTGCTGCAGACTAATATCAACCACTGTGCCAGAGCTCAGGATTTGTTAGTCCAGAGCATGGCGCAGTGGAGGATACAGCTGGCTGTGGTGCCTGAGCCGTACCTCATCCCTCCCGGTGATGACTGGGTTGGGGACCGGGATGGCCTAGTTGCCCTTGTCCGTCGGGGCGCCGCTGGCTCCCCTCCTTTTGAAAAAGTAGCGAAGGGTAGGGGATGCGTCGCGGCGTTGTTGGGGGAGATAATGACCATAGGGGTCTATTTTTCTCCCAACAGGCCCCTCGCCGAATTCGAGTCCTTTATGGACGAGGTGGGGGCCCTGATCGGACGGAGCCATCCTCACCCTGTGCTGGTGGTCGGGGATCTCAACGCCAAGTCTGTGGCGTGGGGATCTTCCGCAACCGATGCGAGGGGTGAGTTCTTGGAGGATTGGCTCCTGGCGAATGGCCTATCGGTTCTCAATCGGGGGTCGGTAGACACGTGCGTGCGGTATCAGGGTGGATCGATCGTGGACGTATCGTTTGCGACCTCCGCCCTGGCGCGCCGGGTCCGAGGCTGGGAAGTACTGGAGGACGTGGAGACATTGTCGGATCACCGATATATTCGGTTCGACGTCTCCACTCTGCTCCAGAGAGTACCGGATAGCCCGATTCGACCCTCGAGTGGGATGAGCCCGAGGTGGCGGCTTAAAGCCCTCGACACGGACGTGGCAAGGGAGGCGGCGATGGTTCAGTCCTGGGTGCCCGCGCCTGATGGGCCTGTGGTGATTGAGGACGAAGCGGACTGGTTCCAGGAGGCGATGACGCAAGTGTGTGACGCGTCGATGCCCCGGGCCAGGCTTTGTCCTCCTATAGATCAGGTGTACTGGTGGACAGCGGAACTCACGCAACTGCGTGAGTCTTGCGTTGAGGTTAGGCGCCGGTACACCAGATACCGCAGGAGAAGGCGCAGGGACGAAGCCCAGACGGCTGCCCTATACGCCGCCTACAGGGAGGAGAAAATAGCACTGCAGACGGCGATAGCCATCGCCAAAACCCGTGCTTGGGAGGATTCATTGGAGGCTCTCAATCGTGATCCATGGGGAAGGCCCTACAAGGCTGTGAGGGGAAAGCTTCGCCCCTGGGCCCCCCCGATCACACAGAGTCTCCAGCCGCGACTCCGGGAGGAGGTTGTTTCGGCCCTGTTTCCACACAGGGAGGAACACCTTCCCCCGGCGATGGTTGTGCGTGCTGCGGCGCCCCTACTACCGGACGTGACTGAGGTGGTCCCGGAAGTATCGCAGGGGGAGCTGGGTGCGGCCGTTTTGAGGATTCGTGCCAAAAATTCGGCCCCCGGCCCCGATGGCGTTCCGGGACGTGTGTTGGCCCTGGCCCTGAACCCCGACGCCCTGGAGCTTCGATTGAGGGGACTATTCGACGCCTGTCTGGCTCAAGCCATAATTCCACAGAGGTGGAAGACGGGCCGTCTGGTTCTCCTCCGGAAGGAAGGGCGTCCAGCGGAGTCTCCCTCCGCCTACCGGCCCATCGTACTGCTCGACGACATTGCCAAACTCTTTGAGAGAGTTGTGGCTGGGCGGATCGTCGAGCACCTAGAGGGTGTGGGTCCGGATCTGGCGGAGAGTCAGTTTGGATTCCGCAGGGGTCGATCGACCATCGACGCGGTGTTGCGGGTTAAGTCCCAAGCGCAGGAGGTGGTTTCCCGGGGTGGGGTTGTCTTGGCGGTGTCACTCGACATCGCCAACGCATTCAACTCCCTCCCCTGGAGCTGCATACTGGAGGCGCTCCGGTATCATGGAGTGCCACTGTACCTGCGCCGAGTCATCGGGGCTTACCTGTCCGAAAGGTCGGTGGTCTACCCCGGCCACGAGGGCTGGGGCCGACGGGAAATGTCGTGCGGTGTTCCGCAGGGTTCGGTTCTGGGTCCGCTCCTGTGGAACATCGGGTACGACTGGGTGCTGCGGGTGCCGTGTATACAGGGTGTCGACGTAACGTGTTACGCCGACGATACCCTGGTCACTGCCCGCGGCACGAGGTATAGTACAGCCGCCTACCGCGCCACTGCTGGAGTGGCGCAATTCGTGGGCCGGATACGACGGTTGGGCTTGGAGGTGGCCCTCAGCAAGTCTGAGGCCCTGTGTTTTCACGGGCCTCGGCACGCGCCACCTCGGGATGCCCATATCATCGTGAGTGGAGTCCGCATAGACGTCGGGCCGACGATGAGATACCTGGGTCTCGTCCTCGACGGTCGGTGGGACTTCACAGCCCACTTAGGGTGCCTGGTGCCAAGGGTGATGGGCGCGGCGGCTGCTCTCGGGCGGCTGCTGCCGAATACTGGCGAACCGGGCGCCCTTTGTAGGCGGCTGTACCTGGGGATCGTGCGATCAATGGTGACGTACGGAGCTCCCGTATGGGCGGAGGCCCTGAATCGCCGCAATATCGCCGTCCTGCGGAGACCGCAGAGGGTGGTGGCGATCAGGGCAATACGGGGATATCGCACGATCTCCTGCGAAGCGGCGTGTGTGCTGGCCGGTTCCTTGCCATGGGACCTCGAGGCGAGAGCCCTCGCGTCAGTTTATTTCTGGCGTAAGGAGGCGCTGGCCCTAGGCGAGACGCCGGCACCACGCGAGGTGGAGGGGTGCAGGGCGCAATTGCGCGCGCTCGCCATCCAGGAATGGAAGTCCAGGCTGGAGCACCCTAGTGCGGGTCTAAGGACCATCGAGGCCATCCGTCCAGTGTTGGATGAGTGGCTGGAGCGGAGGCACGGCGTGTTGACCTTCCGGTTGACGCAGATCCTCTCGGGACACGGTTGTTTCGGGAGGTATCTGTGTCGGATTGCCGGGAGGGAGCCGACCGCCGAGTGCCACCACTGTGACGGGTGCCTCGAGGAGGAGGCCCAGCACACGTTGGAGGTGTGCCCAGCCTGGGCAAGCGAGCGCAGCGAGCTCTGCGCCGAAGTGGGGACAGATCTCTCGCTGCCGAGCGTGGTTCGCGCTGTGGTTGACAGCGAGAGATCGTGGGACGCACTCCACTCCTTCTGCGAGCGGGTTTTGCTTGCAAAGGAGGCGGCGGAACGTGACAGGGAGGATACTACCACCCTGGCTATCCGCCGCAGGAGAACCGGGCGTCGGAGGGCGGCTTTTTTAAGCCACCTTCCCCCCAACATGGGCCCAAGGGTGGCGGACTCGGGGGAGTCTGCCGCCCATCAACATCGGGCCCGAGTAGTGGAGCGTGTGTTCCCGCACGCTACTCAGGAGGAGACGGCAGAGACAAGAGCTCCGGTCTCTGCCGTCGACGAAGAGGAGGCCTCCGATCAGGCCGTCGCTGCTGGATACGCGGACGAATGCTTCGGCGCCCCCGTATATCCAGCCGGCAGCGACAGGTAGGAACGCCGTGGGGTTTTAGTCACTAGGAGTCTGACATAACCCGGCCGCTCCCCCCGGAGTGCCCGGGTATCCATGAGGATTTCCCCACGTAAAAAAAAAAAAAAAAAAAAAAAAAAAAAAAAAGGCGCGGTGAAGTTACAGTTGCGTGCTTGTATACTACACGTCATGAAGTCCCGTATTGTACGCTTGGCAGGATTATTGCTTCTTACCATAAGTGGTTACGCCAGTGTTGTTTTGATTGGTTTCATTTGATAGATTTAGTTATTATTATATTTTATAGGATACTCGTGGCTGTTATGACAAAATAAATTGTGGTTTGGACACTTGAATATTTCGCGGGTTAATGTCGCCCTCGCTTCCTATTGGTCCATTCTATTTTGAATGATGGACACGTTGAAATTTCGATATACGTCACTCATCGCGCTTTCGAATTGATGAAAAATTCTCGCCTCCCGGAAATTATATATTTTCTGGACGCCTTTGGCGTTGAAGAAACTGTGAAAAGTGAGCTCTGGTGGTTCCTGAAGAGGAGTACACGGTGGCAGGAGCATTCACCTTTGGGATATGCAGGTACGTCCAAGCCTTGATACAATTACCTTTTAATTAGGTACAGTCCAACACATTGGTTATTCTACATCCCCATTTGATATTTTTCTATCCAATATGTATATAATACGGGCGCCATCAGAGAAGTACAGGGGAAGCAGGCGAAGGATTGTGAAGCATTGTCTCAAGTTATCGAGCACGGGTAGTACAGTATCTCGTTACATTAAAGAGCTAGGGAACCGAGACATATGGACGGACAGACAGCAGAGTAACAGCAATATGGGGCACCCATTTACCTTTTCGGTGAGGAACCCTAAAAAGGGTCTACACTTGTACACATTATTTAAAAATCACAGTCAACCCAAAAACCTAACATAATTCAAAGAACCCCTTGACTGCGGTCAACCTGACCCAATTCCCGAAAGTAAGACGCAAAACCCTTTCGCAGCCAGACGTCATACTCTCATTAGTTGCAGGACGCAATTCCGCAGCCGTCACGTCACGGTCACGTCACGCCGCCGCAACACGTACAGTCACCGGCGGCGGCGGCGTGACGCTCACTCCGCGGTCTCTCGCCGCAAATCAACCGAATAACCTGCGTTACTATGAGTAACAGTTAGGGCGTGACAAGAAAATGAGTTAGCTATTATTTTGCAAAAGAAATGGTTTTAATTTAAACGTAGGTATGGAATTTATAGAGCTATGTCTTTTCTGCTATTTCGATCTAACTTTGGGGATACAAAGAGCGTGTGTTTTTTCATTTTTGAATTTAAATGAAGCAAAATACAAATTTGAATTTTGAAGATTAAATTAAAGTAACCGCTTACCATCAGGCGGGCCGTATGCTTGTTTACCGACTAAGTCGTATAAAAAAAAAAAAAAAAACTTGTGAAGGTTAAAGTCACCTCTGTTCTATTAAAAACATATAGTATTAAAAAATATCGTTATTCTAGGCAACTAACACTCCATATCATATCGGCTATCTTCATATATTACTTGCTTTATGCAATTCCGTAAGTGTCACGCGAGGTGACCGCAACACGTGCCCGTCATGCATCTGTGACGATTACGTCACATATGCCCGACCACTACCCGTAAATCCAGCACTGTTAAATAACTATGTAGCTCAGCTTTGTAGTAGATATATAATTAAAGGAGAATTAATTAATAATCGCTTATAATTAAAATAAGCAATCTATCTTTTCTACGGTTGATCATACAATCATAGAAGGGACAGACAAAAAATGCAGAGACCTGAGGTAAGGATGGCTGCAAGAAATTTGAAAAATAGGTTTTTATCATATCTATTGCTGTCGCGCTGTGCCTATTTAAATTAGACGAAATCGCTATTTCGTAATCCCCGGTTGTCTCCTCCAAAACACGATCGATTTAAAAAAAAAGCAAGAATCATAATAAGAAGGGCTTTGGCTATGTCTGTCGGTTTTCCTTTGTTTTTTTATATTCGTCAAATTTTTTCGCTGGATAAGGGCGTTAAAAACGGGAAATTTTAGAAGGCTCCTAATTGTTATACTAACTAATTTATGGAGAAAAACAAAACCGAGGGACATACAGTGGTACCTACAGATTGCATGGTAAAATAATCATTGTTCTAGAGTAATTATCCAAAGAGGAAACTGAGGATTACGTTTGTATGAAACAAACGCCACCAGCATTTCCTCTTAAAGTTACAATTTTATAGGTAGGTAAAACCGTCACAAATTCCAGTACGTGTGCGGAAATCAAAATAGCACATGCTCTCTGCCCGACTAAATAGGCTCACCGTCAAAGCGTGTGGTATGCTTTGTGACAGTCCACAACAGGGCACGGTCGAAAAATTTAAGACGAATTCCCTAGCCCGAGAAAAAATGTAAAAGGCTTAACACAAAGCTTTGAAACGCATTTATCGATTGACCTGTCATAGTGCTGACGTTTTATCTAAAATCACAAGTAACTCTCGGCGGACAAAAATATATAGGCGCAAAGTGAGGGCAGATAAGGTGTGCGGGCAATAAATACCGCGAATCACCCTCCATCGCGGACCCTCGTCCCGACCAATGAGATTTCAATTTTGCCACTCCACACATTTGGCTTTTAGGTTTAGCATGCGAGACATACGGATATCTGGATTATAAAGACCGTTTATACCTTCCATGTTTTTTTTTGTAGTTAGTACTATGTTGTGCATATGATATTGTAGTTATGTAGTTGGCCCATAGAGTAAGACGATTATAGAGTGATAGCACAGTCTATAAAACCATACAGTCGTGCGACGCCTTTGATCTCGTGGAAAATGCCGACAACGTTTAGAAAGTATCGCGACGGCTATATAAAGTATGCGGTGTCCCGAGCTACTAACATCGTTTTGTTGGCAGGTCGGGCTCGGCTTTCCCGCGTCTCGCCCCTCACACTCCGCATGATTGCCCTGTCTAGACGTCTTCGTCGACCGACTGTATGGTTTTATAGACTGTGGTGGTAGTGTTAAGAACGTTACTTTGTGGGAAGCGTGAGCAGTTTCAATATCAGATTTATATCGTACACTAGTTGATAGTCAGACAAAATGTCGACTTGGATGTCATTTGTTCTCAGTAAAAGTCTAGATATAAAACGAGAAATTGGCATTCATTATATGTATTTTAGTCGGCCCAACTATGTATGCGCACTTCGTTTCAAGGCAGTTTGAAACGATTTATCATAATAAAAAATATTTTTATAATATTTTATATACTGTTCATGTTACAATAATATTTTTTTAAAACAAAACTAAAACGTATAATTAGATGTACATTATTTACAAACTAAAATAAGAATAAAAATATGTACAATTACGGGGCGTCAAAAAATTCGTCCACATCGCTGTCAACTGGAAAAGTGCCCAGAAGGCTGGCAGCATTGCCACTTTGGATTGCAATGCTGATCCTTTGGCCAAAAAAAGCCCAGCCCTCTGGTCTCGTGAAGAGTCGACCAACCGCTTTTATAATATAAATTAATATTTTGTTTTGTGGACTTATTGTAAGATCTCAGAGTTGTATCCAACGAATTTCTTTTTACTATGTTAACTGTGTTTTAGCTGAACATTGATACGTAGGTAAGTCAGTCAGTTTCACCATTTATAATACGTTAATTATACTCATTTTTTTACCAGTAATGTAAACCGTTCCACGCATCAAACATCAAATCAATGTGTCCCTTGCGTAACACTCTTTCAGTTGTAACCTCGTTCGTTTTCCCTTACAAAGGACAATAATAAATATGGGCGTTCGTTTTAGCGCTCGACGATTACGAAGCATCGCGTATCCAAATTTACGGATCGCGGAGTTTTGTACGCAGCATTCGGAGATACGCGATTATTCGTCACAAATTCGTATGCCATTTTATATTGTACGCGGCGACCCCGCGTAAAGAGATGTAACATTCGATACGCCCGCTAAATGAATTGAAATAAGTCATATGGATGTTTTCACAATATATTGATTGGTGCGGAGTGGTTTTTGGATTAATGTTATATTGAAAGTTACTGTTAACTTTTCTAACTAAATGCCATAGAAAAAATATATGATTTTATGTAATATGCTTGCAGTAGGTAACATAATGACAGAACTAAAACAATTAATAAGTTGGCAGGAAATTGTTGAAGATACTTGCGCCGCTACTCATTGTCATTGCAAAAGTTCATATGTATACACTATATTTGTACATCTCGGAGTTACAATTCAAAGCATTAAAAATACACAATCAACTGTAAACTTATTATTATAAAAAAAATACAGAAAATGAGTGCATTTCACGAGACTATAAAAAAAACTTTTTTTCACTCTCTGTCACCTTACATACACAACACATACCAAACACAAATATATCCATACACACCATCACACTCTTACTCTCACACTATCACACCACACAATATATATCCTACTAATTGTATAAATAAATAATTTGCTAGATTGTTCCCCTGTACTGTAAACTTAAAAAAACTTTTTAACAAAAAATAAACCACCGAAAAAACTGAAAAGCAAAAAATAATTTTGAATATAACTTGAATTTTATAAGGTTTTGCAGTCGGGGACAAACCAATAACATAAGCTATTACGTCAATACGACATTAAATGAAACCACGTAAAGTACTCATGTATACGATCAACTTTTACTATGGGACCGGGGGCTCTACCGCGTAACTTTGTTGTTAATCGTAACGATCACCATTAATGAATTTCATCCAATCAGGGCCCACGAATGGTTATCGTCGCGACATACCGCGTGCGCATCATTGGATGAAATTATTAGTGGTCTTCGTTACGATTACCACCAAAGTTACGCGGTAGAGCCCTAGCTTTAATATGGTCCCATATTTATATGGGACCACCTTCGAGGTATACCCTATCCAATAAAAAAAGAATTATTAAAATCGGAATACTCTGTCAAAAGTTATGCGTGATCATACATAAAAAAAAAAAAATATACGCGTCGACTTGTAAACCTCCTTCGTTTTTTCGTCGGTTAAAAAGCTGTTCGGAGGAACTCTGTCCCCCATATTACAGATTTATTTCTAGCTTGGGAGACAGAAGCCTCATCAAATGTTGTAAAATACCCTTATCTTACTTAATTTAATTTCACCTTGTAATTGTACATCAAACTGTGGTAGGCTTGTATAAATACATTATTATTATTTAAAAGAGAAATGTCGCATCGAAACTCCAGTCAATAAAGTGGTAATTGAGTACTGTCCATTTCTTGATCTTACCAAACGTTTGTGACAATAAAAGATGTTCTTACGACGAGAAGACTGATTGATCGAAACTATACAATTAAACAGCTTAAATTACACTCTTTATTATCAGCTCACTGATATATTTTCAACAAAGCAAATTCCCCTCCAAAACCATGCCGATATTTAAAAAAAAAACTATTCTAATCGATAACAAGTAAAAAAGCATCGCTGCGTATGTTCAGACTTTGCCCTCCACTCTGTGTAACTGTACAGCTAGTCTATTGTATTTGTTCTGAAGCTGGTCACAATGGGATTATTCGAGAGGCCCCTGGCTGAAATTCAGTTAGCAGAGCGAAAGGTTCGGTATATTGAGTTGCGCCTTGTTAATAACAGATTTGGGTGTTCGATCGCGGACGAATAAGTAGGATTACTGTACGCTTTTATATGTGAAAAAAAAAATGTTAAGTCATATAAGCTGGTAAGTTAGTTACATAGTTGTTGTGTAACTTGTGTACGGCAAGAACTTACTATTCTTCTTATATAATGTGAAAATGGCATGGAGTGAGTACACATATGCTGCTTTTAATTCCGAAGTTTCCAGATCCAGAGTTTTTTAATTGCACCCTTTGTGTACGGAATATGTTATCAAATTATAATTGACTAGCTGTACCCCGCGGTTTCACCTGCGTTCCCGGGATAAAAAGTAGCCTTTGTCCTTCTCCATACCATAGACTACCTGCGTACCAAATTTAATGATAATCAGTTGAGTAGTTGAAGCGTGAAGCCGTAACAAACAAACTCACTTTCGCATTTATGAATATTTGTTAGGATGTGTCTGTGTAGAGTCAAAGTATCATAAAAATATGAACCTGGTGTTTGAAACCGGTTCAACACATACAGTTGTACCCCGAGCGATATAAAACATAATCTATAACAGAATTTTATTTACCAACATAAGAGCATGTCCGCACCAATATACTCAACCAATGGAATTTATATTGAACTCCTAAGCAAACTATAGTGAAAAATGTAGAGAATAAACCCACGATATATCCGAGGATGCCAGCTGCTCAAATATGCGTATAGATCTCCAGATAGCCGTTGTAGGGTTATTCAAGGCATCGACTTCGTAACGCGGGCGTTTGCAATGACGAGAATAGTTCGGGTGGCAGGGTACAGTCATTGTGATGGAAAACGTTAATCAACAAAAATAGACATTTTTCTCTGAATTCAATTAATTTAACGATAAAATTATGTAACTTCAAGTCCATCATCATTTTTGTAATAGACGGCTGGCAATAAGATAGACAGCCCTCGTCAGCAACACTAGTAGATTTGCCATTGTCTTTCTGAACTTTACGAAGCCTGGAAGACAACTGAAATTATTAAAAAACCGCTTAAGTACGACTAGCACACGAAGGGAAATACGTTTCTTGTATTTAATATAATATAAATATACAATTTAAATATGTGTTGCAAGCGTCCATATGGCTACGGTAACCGCTTACCATCAGGCGGGCCGTATGCTTGTTTACCGACTTAGTCGTATAAAAAAAAAAAAAATATAGTATAATACTTTATTTTCTCTCACAAAAAGTTGCAAAAATAAATAAATAGAAAAAAACAATGAAAAATAATATTAAGCATTTAAATTGCGGGAGACTGATGCCTAAGCTAGGCAGAGCCTGTATTTCATGACACCACGAGGTTGTTTGGAAGCTACACATTCTGAAATTCACAAGAAATACATATTCTGTGAAAATTTCAACTGTCTACCTATTACGGTTCATGAGATATAGCCCACTGACAGACAGATGGACAGACGGACGGGCCCTTTGTGTACGGAACCCTAAAAAGAACATTAAGTTCTTAGGCTATATGAAAATAATATCATTTCATCATTTATACCAGTTAAAGTTGTGTAAACTTGTCATGTCATAAAAAGTTAGCGTCATACCTTTGACTAATAAATGGTTGTTCTACGTTAGATACAGAAACCTTGTTTGGAAAAACCGTCTCGTACTTGGCGCTTTCTTTCCTTTTTTTGTAATTTATTCAGCTGTCCTTAGAATAGGCGCAAATTTCTTCCCTTACTCCGGATTGTGACCTTTATAAGCCGAGTAAAGCTCCAAACCGATCTACATGTGAATAGACAAGATTTATTCTATGAATTGGTTGGTATAATTCTTGAATTTTTCCAGGAATTTCACTTAAAAATATAGATTTGTCGAAGAAGTTTGAAAAAAGTACTAGGTTAAATTAGTGTTCTTATAAAATTCTAAAGTTTGTGTAAAAAAATCCATATTATTTTCAAGGCTTTTCTGATAATAAGTAACTAGACATTATGTTATCTCTCAAAACTTTTATCAAATCGAATCAAAGGAAAGTTTTTGCGTAACTTACTTTTAAATACTAACTTTTCTTTAATAAAATATTTTTTCCACATAAAATAAGGGCACCTACACACTATGCGATTCATCGCAAACGCGAGACACGCCAGTCACCCGCGCTGCGCCGCTAAGTGTGAACTAAATTGGTGATATTTTACGACACAGTCATTACCGGGACCGTAAACCGCGCGGTTGTTCGCCGGTTTTACGACGGTTATTTCTCGTGACCCGCACCCTTATTATGGAGGCTAAACTACGAAGAGTAACGAGACAAACATATTGTGTTATGTGTCCAAATGTGACTGTCACAGGGTTGTAAAATATGTGGCTGGAATATGAAGGAAGTGGGAATTATTAAATGTTATAGCTGCTTTGTAAGGGATTTGTACCTATGTTTAATGTCAGTCCCTTTATACAGCTGTCAACTACACTCTGAAGACAGTTAACGCCCTGCGTATACAACACAACAACGCATTTAAGATGCTGTTGTGGGTACTATACATCAGGCGTGTTTACTGATGTTCATACAATAATTAAGAAGAGAACTGCCTCGAAGCTCAGACGTATCCGCGGTAGCAACAGCGGTATGTTATAATATTAATATTGTAACAGATAATATATATTACGTATTATAATCTATTAAGTTTGACTTTAAATTGTCAAAAAAAGAAAACCATGAAAAATGCCTGTTCACTTACACCAAATTTAAATAGACATCGTCTAGAGCTTACAGAATAAGGATGTTTCACCGGCTGACGTGAGCGAGCGAGATAACGTCGCAATTGCAAATTAAAACGACATTTATTGACCATTCCCACATTTTGTTACTCGCCCAAAAGTGATTTGGTTCTCAATTTAAATGGCGAACATGAAAACTTGAAGATAAAATTAGATTTTCAGGCCTCCCTGAGCTGAGGAATTGGTTTAATAAGTTTAAAATTATATTTAGAGGTAGATTTTAAATTTTGATTGAACTTTTGCAGTTTTAGTTAAAGTACTACCAAAATTAAAATGTAGTTATGTGACATTACACTCGTACTTAGGAAAAAGTTATCATTTCACATATATAGTATACTAGCTGCCCGGCGCGACTTTGTTCGCGTGGTACAAAAAATGTGATAAATAAAGAACCGCTCAACCGATTTTGTGCAAACTTCACATAAACCATCTACTAAATAGTCCGAACAAAGCCTAAACATTTGGTTTGGATAGGTGATCCCGTTCTTGAGTTATAAAATTACAACGAAAAGTAGCATTGATTTTTATATATTTAGTTTTATTGTAATACTCTGAATTCAAATATTCTTTTCACAATGTGTATTTTTGTTGTCTCTAAGCTTAAGCGGTATAAAGCGCAAGATAATTTATTGTTACATTCGAATAGAAATAATCATTTGAGTATCTATACTTAACCTTTTAAAAAACAACGTTTTTTTTTTCTAAGAAATACAATATTGTTACACATTATAATACTACGTTTTATATACAAAGTCTGCTTAATTAAAATTAGCTTAAACATTAAAACAAGTATATGCCTATGACATATTAGTAAATAATATAAAATGAGTTGGTTTGTCCAAAGCTTTATTTCTATTTTACTGTGTACCAACGTTAATAAAGAAGCAACTAATTAACTTTCCTTAATTAGGTAAGGACGGACACTAAGGGCTTTTATTCCCTTTATACGACGCTGTATGGGAATTATTTTACCTTTAAGCCCTGTATTTTTGGTGCTTAATTTATTGTGTACAAAATTATTAGACGCTGTTTTGTTATAAGTAGGTTATTAAGTTTTATATGTTTCTTTTATAAGATACTTAATAATTCGTAATCGGCCTTTGTATTTTTTTGTAATATAATTTTATCTAAAAGTGCTGGGCGTTCATGTTAGATACAAGTTCACCCTTTGTTTCAGTTGGTAAACTTGTTGGAGTAAAATAATACAGATAAATACATATCTAAAATCACTAGATAACATTATTTTATTATTCTCTTTTGATACTTTACACTTCGCTACAAGTGAACACAATTAATTCATACGTAATGTGAAACGTAGGCGGCTATTTATTTTCATATTAGAACCGAAAATCTTCTAAGCCACCCGCAAGATCGTGCCAGAATCCCTTAATTTATAACGAGAAAACATTAACGATAATGTTCCGACGATTCCCATAAAAAATACTTTATCGCCCGACGCGGACGCGGCTTTAGTAATTAACTCGAATTAACAATTTGCTGCGCTATTCGGTACATCTGTACTCAGTAGTTAATAACTTTATCGTTCAATAATGACTGAGAAAAAGCTTACGGCCCGTTTAGGCGACTAACAAACCGCGTGTAATATACCAAGTTTACTGGTTGGAACTCAATTAAAATCCGACAATTTTGGAGCGAGTGGGTACGAAATGAAATTAAAGTTGTGTAACGTTGTATAGGCACTATACAACGTTATATGACGTGATACGGTGTCGACGTATTTCAATTTAGTTTGGCCGCGTTCTACCTACTGGCGCGCTTGTATGACGTGGATTTGTAGCGGCGTGTGGAACCGGCGTTATGCTTTCACTTCTTATTTGTATAAATAATAATAAATAAATATCCTGGGACATTCCTCACACACGGTCATCTGATCCCAAACTAAGCAAAGCTTGTACTATGGAAACCAGATAACTGATATAATACATATACTACTTTTTGTTTGTAAATACATACTTAATATACATAATTACACCCAGACTCAGGACATACAGACATGTTAATGCACACAAATGCATGTCCTGTGTGGGAATCGAACCCACGACCTGCGGCGCTATAGGTTAAGACTCCACGTCTTAACCAACTGCGCCAACTGGCCCGTCAGCATGGACGTGTGCGTCATTTTATATTTACAAGTAAATTAACTGCTTCATTACAATCCAACCTTGCTTTATCTAATGGTCCATGCTTGGCGAATCGAGCACGAGCCGAGCCACGAGCACACTGCGAGCACGATTCGCGTAGCGTGGACGGGCTTGCGAGCCTTGAATGAGCATTCGTAGCGTGCTCGACTGCGCTCCACCCGGTTGACAGTTTTTTCACGAACACAGGGATTCGCATCGCGCTCGTTGAAGGCTAGTTCAAATCGCGAGCAACGATCGAATCCTGTTCGTTCGAGGCTCGGCTTGCTCGCTTCGCGTAGCATGGACGCACCATTAGAGTCTGGTTATCTTCGTAAACTACTAAAAATATATTCATTTGATTTAGTGTTTTATGTGGTCTAATTATGAAAATAAATTATTAACTACTTAATAATTATTGGTATTCCCGATGTATTGCAAACCCATATCGTAGTCCTGACGGAAAACTATAAATGCCAATCCCTGCAAAGCCTGAGGGCTGTTTAGTTGGTTGTTTAAAACACCCAACAAAAATAGCCTAATTTATAAAGTAACTTACGAATGCTAAGTCAACTTTTTCATGCGGCTCCTACTCAGTACGTGTAAGGGCCTATTTGGATGCGCATTTCCCGAAACGTCCGAGTGAAAAGGTAAGAAAGTAAATAATTCATAGACTACCCGCATTCATAACTACCTCTCTTCAAGATAATAAGCTGGACGGTAGAACATGTAGGTACTCTTATATAAAGAGTAGTTCGATAAACTTTACGATTCCTTGCGGTAAAAATAATAGCTTCTGCCGGAGATAAGGTATGACGCAACCCTAGGTTTTGGTAATGGAAAGGTAACGGATGTTGGGAAATTTTTTTTGGTACCTTAGTTTTATGTTATCGAAAATATTATTCCCTTCATCATAATAAAAATACTAAGATATTGGTTTTTTATTCAATAGTGTATGCTGTAAAATACTTAACAATGCATTTAGCATTTTATGAAATTTGACATAAATTGATATTTCATTTGTATTTAGAGAACACTAAGTATTTACATTACAATCGAATTCAAACTTGAGTAAAAAAAACAAGTCTACATGGAAAACAAGAGTGTATCACAAACCTTTACTCGCGCCGTCCGGACCACGTAGTATCGAGCACTCTTCTATAGTGCCGAATGGTGTGAACAACTGGCGTACATCCTCCTCAGTCTGTTGTTTGCTGAGCATGCCAACGAACAGCTTCCGATCTGTGATGAAAGAGACAGCATTAGTCCGGGTCTCACTTTAAAATACAATCGGGATGTGAAGACATGTTTCGTTTTAAAATATAATGTTAAAATTTTGCATATACTGTATAATAAAATAACTGTAATAATTTCTAAGTCTATATCAAAGTTAGGTGCTTCTACGAACGCCTACGCGTAGACGCTCGTAGCACTGCTACGCTAGTTACGAAACACATCCAAACAATGAACACACCACAATAAGCCTAGCGGTGGTGCGTGGAGCGGCGGACTTAAACTAGACTTCGGTGCCAATTGTCCGGGCAACTTGGTAAGTGGGTATCGCAAGTGACCGGGCGAGTGCGAGTGACAGGTTTCACAATGACAGGCCGCTGGGCGCTCGAGTCTTTACCAGATAAGGCGGATGTCTCACCCCGAGCGGGTAGCGAGAGCACCTATATTTTTTGATTTGATTTTTTTATTATTTTGATTGATTTTAAATAGAAAACTGCAGTTGCTCGCCACTTACTCGTCTATAAAAGTTGAAGTCACCGGTATGATTCTACGTCTCACTCGCTACTCGGAAGTGGTCAGACTAATGCCTACCGGCGCGCATACACAACGCCACAAAACGTGGCACCGCAGTCGCGCTTCAAGTGTACCGCAAGCACCACGATTTCAGTTTACTTTGTGAAATACGGCTTATGTAGAGATTTTAAATCACAAATCCCAATAAACAGTTTTTCATTTTACGAAAATGATTATGGTCAATGAAATTGGTAACATAACCGCGCATATGGAGTGATATATTTTATTAACAGTGCGGCAATTTATAGTTCAAACTCCGAACATATAACAAATAATTTAAAAATTGTCGCACTGTATTTTTCGCTATAAAGTGATATTTGTAGCGAATATGCGCGCTTACGCTACTGCGTAGCGTCGTGTGCACGCGCACTAAGTTGCTACTGTTGTCAATGTTATAAAATTATAGAAGGTACAGCCTGACTGCGTAGAATTTTAATTTGTACCTCCAGAAATTGATCACACATTTTTATTGCTGCTCATGAAAAGGTAATTAAAGTGCTGCTATTAAAAATAGTACAGTTGCCCTCAACCTTTTCACAAAGTCATGTTTTTATAGACGAAGCTTTTTCATTCAATTTCTGGACGCACTAATACCCAATTAGTTGATTCTATTTTTAAACAGCGCCCTATGTTTGCGCGCTGACGGATGCCGCCGCCGCCGCCCCGACGCGCGCCCGCTCTCAGACTCATCACCTATTCATGATCACCATCGATGATGTAAACAACAACCATAGCTCTCTATATAAACACATAACACACAAGTTTTAGTTAATGATACAACGAACAAAATTAAAACCCAGGTCAACACATAAAAATTAGCACATTACACTAAAATGTTGCAATGGTGAAATCATTGGAGGGTTCCGTAGGGTATCACATAAAATAGGACAAACGATCACATATAAAGGAGTGTGTTAGGGGTTGCTACGGAATCCTCGAGGATCAAACTTGTAGCTTGTTACTTCGTTTAGGCGACTTCTGTTCGAGCGTGAACACTATCAGATAACGCGTCACCCAATACGTCTCTTCGTTCGATTCAACTGTCTTTTCCAACAAGCGGCATCAATTTTGGGCGTGTTTTTCCACAGGGCTCATTACAGAAATCAACGTCAGTCCAAATTAATGACATAATAACATAAATCCACACTAATTACGCATCGAAATGAAAACAAAATATTTTATACAGCACGAATATAACTAAGTGCACAGTGAGTGTTCAGTTATGTTCTACGCCAAATCTTTTGTGATAATTAGTCGAATGCGCCTTCTTACTTTACAATTTATTGTTCACTTATAAAAAAATGTTGAGTACCCCAGTGACATGGAGTAACAAAGGTATAGAGTAAGGAAGGCGCAGACGGCGAGATTGAGCGTGGAACGTTCTCACTTGGCGCGCTATTTGACAGACAGTGACAACAGTACAGCCTAGAGCACGCACAACACACGCTACCTGAGTGCTCCTATGCGCGCCGCCTTCCCTCGCCCCCTGGAACACAAAAACAAGCTACACACGCTGACTCCACCGCACCACATCCTATCTCATTGGTAACTCTATATTTCTAACTGCATTATTTTAATGAGTGTTTGCGCAATTATTTGATGATTCAATACTTTAAGCATAGATTACATAGCTTATAATAAGAGTTTAATTTAAGTCGTATTATATTGGGTGACTGGTAATTACTAAACGATACTTAAGACACATGATTGTACTCATGATAACAAACAACTTTCTTAAAGTAACTTGTTTTTTAATTTACTTAGCACATGAGCTCATAATATTTACTACCTAACAAGTATAAGAAAACACCATCAGCTTTTATTTAATTTAGTTATTTATCCCTGCTTGTTTCTTTGGGAAAGTTGTTTGTTATCATGAGTACAATCATGTGTCTAAGTATCGTTTACTAATTACCAGTCACCCTATAATATATAAACACACCAAAAGTGTGTCAGGCCATGTTTGAAAAAATAATAGCGATACTATTTGCATGAATTCATTCAAGCACTTTTTCCATATTCTACAATATTGTGATTTTAAATGTCTTAATGTGAAATCAAGAGTAAAGTTAAAAGAGTCTAATAGTTTCTTAAACCACCATTTATATTGATACCTATACTCATTAAAACGTTAAAGTTGAGTTAGAGTCTTGAAACTAAAACCATTTTCAAGAAAATATTGTGGTTGCATTTTAAAATACCAATTGTTTACTTGGGGTCAAACAAACTGACCGACAAATATTTTACATTTAACGGTGGAACAACAAACAACAAGTAATCTCTGTTTAGGTTGGGCTGCGTTATTTTTACCCTTAACTTATGAATAACTCCCATAAAATTAAACATAAACATGCCTTATAGAGAAGAAAACCTATTCTTCTACCGTGGTAGCTCCAATTTGAATGTTAACCTCAGAAATGTGCTAGATAAACTACATATTGATAAAAAAAAAAAAATGCGTTAAATAGCCAATTTATTGAGAAAAGAGTCTTTTATTCGATATTTTACAGAACCTATTGTTAAATAGACGAACTGCAATAGTTCTGTAGCTCCAATGTGAATATTTAATAGATTTAATAATTTACCTTGGATATTTGCTAGATTTACTTATAATAAAAAATACTTAAATTTAAATTAAACTTAGATATGCTAGCTGCTAGATAAATTTTAGCCTAGAAAAGTAACCATTGTTTCAGAGCTACATTAATTAGCTCTGAAACTAGAATTTCAAAGTACTGAAAAACTATGGAAAGATAGATAGATAACTCTTTATTGTACACCAAAAAACAAAAACAATAAAAAGGGAACAAAAGTACTTAAAATTAATTACTGTACAATGGGCGGTCTTATCGTTAAGAAACGATCTCTTCCAGATAACCACAAAATAAAAGTCTCTAAAAATTATACGATTACGTTTCTCCTGAGTGTAGGTGGCTTGGATAACTTTAAAACTAGCAAACAAGTACAGCTTTCAATTTTCTATTGCCTAAATTGCACTAATTGCTTAATACTTGTACGGGCAACCGTACATGGTTATTTATTTTCATATAGATAATTTATGTATGCCGCAAACTGCCAAGCTTGCATTTTTGTGCCGAATGGTGAAACTATTATATCAAAGCAATAAATAAATTAGTGTCGCTACAGCACTCGCACGAGGTGGTTTTATTTATCACTCCCGGGAGCCGCTTCCCATCATCATCATCATGTAGCACAACATCATCAGTGTGAGGCCATCAGCCCATACTGAATTCATATCACCACAATGTAGGGTTTTCGCCCCTACAATACTATACGTCAAAATAATGTCCCCACAGGTACACACCTGCATCTAAGTCTCTACGTGTGCTTAAACAACAATACAATACCAACACAAGAAATAACTGTCCACCCGCGGGACTACACGTACCGTACGTCCCTTAACCTACGTGTCCCGAAACATTGTTCGGAAATATTAGAACCGGTGGAGTTGGTCATTAAATTCAGATTTATACCCGGCTACCCGGATATCTCTCCCGTGCGACTGTGCTAATGACCACCTAAATTGAGATAATTTCACAGTGGAGCTGCTAATAAGCCTGGTACATACGGTGGAGATTAGAAATTAACGAAAGAATGTTGATAGGAACGCGTTATTTATAGCTTGTTTATGGATTTTGTGGGGCGCGTTTATGTTAAAATTCCAAATGAAAGAAAAGAACTAAAGTTTTTACATATTTGACATTCAACTTTAGTAATTTTTACAAACAAAATACTTGTGAGTTTATAAAACATTAAACCCACATTTTCCGTGCTTCGGAAGGCACGTCAAGCCGTTGGTCCCGGTTATCACTTAATTGTGATAGTCGTTAAGCTAGTCGGATGCCTCCTAGGCGGCTTGAAAAACTCCAACAGTAGGATTACCACTAGCCTACCTCCACCAATCCGCAGTGGGCACGCGTGGTGGAGTATCGCCCATTTCCTTTCACCCTCATTTGTGAAAGGAGGCCTGTGCTCAGCAGTGGGACATTATAGGCTGTTGATGATGATGATGATGAAACCCACATAAGCTATCAAATACTCTATGTCATTGACCTCTAAATCTGATACCTGACTGAAAAGTCATCCACAGAACAAACGAGCTAATTAGACTGCTACTGAAATCTGACCAAAGTGGATCATACGCCAGTGAATATCCCGCCTAACTTGCGTAGCTTAACTGCAACTCGGTTTATAGTGGCTCCAAATACATAAGCACAGAAGGTATGCTACCTACAATTGTTGGAATTCATGCTCGCACACATATACAGCTCTAGTCAGTGTTGTAGTTGCTGTTACTTATATAAAACCATGCTATTACTCGCTTATCTAATAATACTCGGGGATAATGTAGCTTCCTGTAAGTGGAAGAATTTTTCGAATCCGACTGGTAGTTCCAGAGATTAGACTGTTTAAAAAAAAAAACTCATCCGCTTTTTTATATTAGTATAGGTATAGTTGCTGTCAAGAGTCGTAAAATAAAGTACTCCTAACTATTTATAAATGTTAATGTGAATTTGTTTGTTACAACGCCCGTCGGTACCACCAATCAAGATAATTACTTATGTCGTGCAGGTAGCTTACGGTACAGAAATAAGTGAAACCGTGAAGGATAGCTAGTGTTTTTATAAAATTAGCTACAGAGCAGACTAGTAGATACTAGACTGAATTAAAATATCATATGAGTTTTCGTAGTCGTAATCGTAGAAAATATATCTTTCTGGTCATTAATACAAGTGATTATTAGTTTTTGTATATGCACGATTCATAAGTATTCATTTGTATATTTTTGTGTGAAATATGCAATATTATTACTTCAAGTATACCAAGAGCGTATTTCTAAGTTTATCTATTTTGTGGTATACAGTATCGGAAATACCCGTACTACTCCCGTACTGCTCCCGCACCACACCCGCAACACTTCTCAATAAACTCTAATGTGACTCCAATGACATTGGACGTTGAATAAACTTATTAAACGGTCAACGGCCAGCTCGTGCAGCGGTCAACTGATTTAAGAGGATTAAATAATTGATTTGTGAAATCGGAACGTTGTCTGTTCAAACAGTGTAGTATAATATTTTATTAACAAGGAATACAATCCTTATTCTAACAAATCCTAACTGAGTCATTTATCTTAGAGATATTTATCTAAGACATACTTTATTTCAGATATTTTTTTTTCGTGAAACCGCGGACACTTAATTTACGGAGGTGAACATAATTATTTTAGTACCTAATTGAATTTAATTGACTTATCTTTCCCAAGTATATCCCTACTAATAATTTTAAATGCGTGTATAAAATTGTGCTTGTTGGTTAGTCTTTCTTTCACGGAGCAAGTTCTTTGTGTCCCAAACGGGAGTAATCTAGTAGATAATATTTCACCAGTTAAATATTGTGATTAACCAATCGTCCAAATTTTCGAAAAACATATTGAATGTCAAACTTTCAAAAAAAATACGGATCTTTCAACTTCGTTTTCAGTCGGACCAACTGTTTCCTATGTATAGTCAATGCCAAAAAACTTTTGTGTGAGGACGCCTTCTCCGCGAATCTGGTTTCTTTAGAAATTATCTATAGTAATTAGTTTTTCCAGAGTCCAATTAATGAATATATATTGAATCTAAAAATAATTGTGCGATTCTGGCTACCATTTTTTGTATAATCTGCGGAGTAGAGCGGTTGAATTAGTAATTGAGAATAAGAAAGCGTAATTACTTTAAGGAGATCACTATTAGACCTTAGTGTATTCGACGTGGAAGAAAGCCTAAATTTAGCAGTGGCTTATAGCAGCAAGAATAATAAAGCCCTCCCCGCCGTGGCAATGGAGTACAGTATGGGGTTCTTCAAAAAGGGTGTGAAGGTGGTGTTGCAAGCGTACATATGCTACGGTAACTGCTTACCATTAGGCGGGCCGTATGCTTGTTTGCCAACTTAGTGGTATACAATTTTTTTTTAACTGGTTCCGATTAAATTCAACAGTTGTTTAAAAAAATAGATATATTTTTATTTATTTATTTATTTATTAAGGAACTCCAACAAAGATACATAAAGATATTAATTGTGATAGTCGTTAAGCTAGTTGGATGCCTCCTAGGCAGCTTGAAAAATTCCAACAGTAGGTTGACCACTAGCCTACCTCCACCGATCCGCAGTGGGCATACGTGGTGGAGTATCTGCCCAGTCCCTTTCACCCTCATTTGTGAAAGGAGGCCTGTGCTCATCAGTGGGACATTATAGGCTGTTGATGATGATGAAGTCGGTAAACGAGCATACGGCCCGCCTGATGGTAAGCGGTTACCGTAGCCATATGGACGCTTGCAACACAAGAAGCATCGCTCATGCGTTACCGACCTTTCCCCGAGGGGAGGCCCTATGAGCTCTGGCGACCTTACACACGCGCAGGAACACAACTTTACACAACATAAAGTTCTTTGGCTGCGGTATTATGTAAGGTGGAGGTACTTCCCCAGTCGAGCTGCTCTTTGAGCGAATAAACGCTATGCTCTACCTCTCTAATATCAATGGGACGTAATTTGATTAATTTTCTCAAATAATGTTTCAAACTGTTTTTCACGTAACAGAAAACGTTCAACCAAAATACCCGCATTTTACCCAAGATTCGAAGTGCTCAAAAATGATCTACGAGCTACATAATAGAAATAAAAAGCCACCCTACCTGCATGTACGGAGTACCTTCGCGTTCGCGTACATATTACAAGGCGTGATCAATCATACAACATATTGTTTGCCTGCAAGGGATAAAGCTTCCTCCGATGTTAGGTAAATTTATGAGGGTTCCGCAGATTATTGATAGGTTTCATGCAACATTAGCTGGTTGATTGGTGGACCTTTGCTTCCCGTTTTATTTATACTTTGTGACTTGGGAACGCTTTGATGTAAAATATTAAAATGGAGTTGAAAATTGCCGATTGATGGACAATAGATTAGCTTGTCCTATAGTTATTTATGTCTATGTTGTTTAATGTTAAAGTTTTAAATATGCTGTGGGATAAAACAATTGAATAAATTGAGTTTGATTTAAGTAATTAGTGAATCGTAATTCGAATAGCAATATTTTCTGATACTGGAATTTAGTCGTAACATAAGTATTCTTTTTAAATCGTATTTTCATAAAATTAACAAACTTAACACTATGATCGCGAGACAGATACCCATGTACATCTTTTCGCGCAATCTCCACGAGAAACCCTCTAAAATCAAGGTCAACGAGCTCCTTGCCTTCCACGGCAATTAAGAAGGGCCTTTTCCTTTCAGTTTCTACATAAATTCGTTCCAAAATTGCCTGTAGGTAGCTTTAGACTGTTGAAGCGAAAATTTCAATGTTCAGTTGATTCCATTAATTAGCTATGCTATGTTCGCCCTATCGTGCCAACTTGAATAGCCAATTACATTGATAATTGGAGGTCGCGCAGGTGTCTTGGGGACAGAGACGGGCTTGGGTGTAGTGCATGGGCTGAGACGTTTGAGGCTGGCTATGAGTGCAGTAGTACAGACGGAGGTTATTGCAATTTAAGTGTGGACGTGGGGAAATTATTATTTATTTGCTTACTTTGATTTGTTTTGTTGGTTAGGCATTGGAGCTAAATATGGGTATGACTTAAAATTTGTATTTTTATAGTTACTGCGATGTAAAAATTTAATAACGGTATTTTTTTTTCTAATTTAAGCCTAATATATAATTTATGTCTAATGTTATGTTGTATCTTTATTAAATGTACAATATAAATATTCATAACATAATAAATCAAAAAGTGGAAAGTGTTAATAGCTTTGATAATTAGATGAAAACTCATAATATAAAAATATTTTGCCGCTACTCGCTTGTCACTTATAGCACACTGTATAGTGACAGTTCATGGAGTTTGATTCTATTCAGTTCACTTCGTACATTATATGGATGTTGTATACCTTGTTTACAGCCGAGAGGATACCTCCGGAGATATCGATCAGCGTCAAATACAACTGATATTAAGCTTACATCTACCAAATTTTTACATTTGTATGCTATATTAGGTCAAATTTTATTTGATTTAAAACCTTATTTGTAGTGTAATTATAATCATTTTATATCGCAAAATTGACATAGAAAATTATGATAACGAAAACGAAAACACATAAAGAAAACGATTTGTATGGTAACTTAGCTTGTTTTTGACATGATTTACCGTGTAACTGAACACGGTAAATATTGTATCCCAAAGTGGTAAGTAAAAGCCTAGAATAGAACTCACTCTCCAGTGCAGTTTCAACCTTATTTTCAATAAATGTAATATAGAAATTAAACTTCTATTATGACACTGTAAATAAATTATCCATCCTCGCATCATATCACTTTAAATTTATATTGAAAGGTGCATTCACGGGGCGAGTCCATACACAACGTTTAATTAATGCCACCGAATTAATCCGGACATTGGTGGTAGGTGCGTTTTCAGAGCTTGTCATTGTCAGCGTTCGTTAGACGTGGTCTGCTCGTGGCACGCCCCTGTTGCCCCTCACCCTTTTACGCCCCACGGTAAGCTCCCAAATAACACCCTGTTAGTGCATACTGAAACTGTTTAGTTGCATTGAAAGATTTAAATATTTGGAAACATACGTATATTTAACTCTTAATTGAATGCTCCATCTTGACACGCTTTATAAGAATACTAGCTGTATCCCGCAGTTTTGCTCGGGTTTTCGAGAGATCTAATGCTGTCCTGAGATAAAAAGTAAGAAGCACTCGTAGCCGTTTTTAATCTATCGGCAAAGTTTTGCTACCACTAGTGGCAGGCCGGTAAGAGGATGGGTGACCGCCTAGTGGTATTTCAACTCGAGCGTTTTCAGTGCTTCGGAAGGCACATAAAGCCGTTGTTCCCGGTTATCACCTATTTGTGATAGTCTTTAGAGGCGGCATGAAAACTCCATCAGTAGGTTGACCAGTTAGCCTACCAGTTTCAGTGGGCACGCGAGGTGAAGTATATGCCATTTCCTTTCACCATCATTTGTGAAAGGAGGCCAGTGCTCAGTGGTGGGATATTATAGGCTGAAGATGATGACGATCAAGTAACTACCTACGTGCCGGCATCATGATTGGTAGTGCCGCAGAGGCATCAAGAGCTAACAAACTTACCTAGCATTTACAATATTAGTTAGTATGATAAATAATTGGACTGTTTTACAAAAAACTTAAACCGACTTCAAAGTACCCTAAGAAGTAATCAAATCCTGATCTGATGACAATGGGACCAAACGGGAAGTGTACCCTTCCAGACAAAAAAAATCCAAATCGGTTAATAAAATGACGGAGTTGTGAGGTAACAAACATAAAAAAAAAACAACTGAATTGAGAACATCCTCCTTTTTAGGGTTCCGTAGCCAAATGGCAAAAAAGGGCACCCTTATAGATTCGTCATGTCTGTCTGTCTGTCCGTGTATGTCACAGCCATTTATTTCCGAAACTATAAGAACTTGAAACTTGAAACTATAAGATGTTGAAACTTGGTAAGTAGATGTATTCTGTGAACCGCATTTAGATTTTTACACAAAAATAGAAAAAAAAACAATAAATTTTGGGGGTTCCCCATACTTAGAACTGAAACTCAATTTTTTTTTTTTCATCAAACCCATAAGTGTGGGGTGTCTATGGATAGCTCTTCAAAAATGATATTGAGGTTTCTAATATAATTTTTTTCTAAACTGAATAGTTTGCGCGAGAAACACTTCCAAAGTGGTAAAATGTGTGTCCCCCCCCTGTAACTTCTAAAATAAGAGAATGATAAATCTATAAAAAATATATGATGTACATTACGGTGCAAACTTCCACTGAAAATTGGTTTGAACTAGATCTAGTAAGTAGTTTTTTTTTAATAGGTCATAAATTGAAATTAATATCAAATACTCAGGTCTATACTACCATTTACTTATATACCTACAGGTTTGTACGGAACCCTCGGTGCGCGAGTCTGACTCGCACTTGGCCGGTTTTTATTATTAAGAGATTAGCTATCCTATCTCCAACTCCCGCTTCTCCATTCAAAACCACACATTTCCACAAGAACGTAGTAGCGCGACCCTAAATTATAAACACGGCGTCGAACCGGAAAATACCGGTTTCTAATATCATTGTGCCCCTCCCCCTCGCCCACCCCCCACTGGCACCTACTGTCGCTTTATTCACCACAATTTCAACCACTAATCTGATAAGCGCTTGATGAGACCCGAAATCTATTTATGTACAGCAAAAAGGTGTCGACGGCCAGTTCTGAAGTGAAATACGGAGGGAATTTGCGTGTTTTTTCGTTGTAACTCATAAAGGTTACAGCAAATGTTGCTAATAAACTAATTAGTATTCATATTTATCTTAATAGATAATTATAAATTGAGTTAAGTTAGAATGACAAACTATACAGCCTACTTTTGGTACAAAACCTTGACATCCAAATTTTTCTGCACAAGCGTGATATCGGCGAGGCGAATACTTACTAAGCAATGACTTTTTCAAATAATGCAGTGCGTGTGAATTGTATTTCAGTAGGTATTATTTGTCACTGTTTGGTGTTAATGTTGTGCTAATGTGTTAATAATAATGTTATTAATATTTCTATATTGTGTTAAATGTGGAATGGTCACAGATATAGATCTTATACTGGCATATATCCGTGAAGACCTGTTCTAATTTCATATTTCATTCATATTTTTTAAGTTTATTATTGTGCAGCTGTTGGTCTTCCTACAATAAACAAATAAAATCCGGCCTACATTTTTATACGAATATATTTCGATACAAAAATTTCCAATAAATTGTAACAATGTATTGCAATAATATTTGGATGTTTGTTAATAAAACGCATACCACTTTGGGGGTAAATTAATTGCATCGGTTCAATTTGATGCCGCGACCAGATCAAACCGGCCAAAACCGGACACCGCCAATTATGACCATTATATGAAACCGCCGACGTTGCCTGTTTCCGACATATGATGTGAATCATCTATGTTATTAAATATTCCATGTATTAAACATACATATTTTATTCATTCGCATATCTACTGGGTAGATAGACATTTTCCAATCGCTACACTTGAAGCTTTGAATTGTTTTTTTTTTTATACTACTTAGTCGGTAAACAAGCCACGGCTCACCTGATGGTAAGCGGTTACCGTAGCCATATGGACGCTTGCAACACAAGAAGCATCACTCACGGGTTACCGACCTTTCCCCCCTCCCCTATGAGCTCTGGCGACCTTACTCACGCGCAGGAACACAACTTTACACAACATAAAGTTATTTGACTGCGGTATTCTGTAAGATGGAGGTACTTCCCCAGTCGAGCTGCTCTTTGAGCGAATAAACGGTATGTTCTACCTCTCTTTGATTTTCTTTATTATATACCTATAGACGGGCTAGCTGGCGTGGTTGGTTAAGATTCCACCTATCGCGCCGCAGGTCGTGGGTTTGATTCCCACACAGGATATGCATTTGTGTGCATGAACATGTCTGCATGTCCTGAGTCTGGGTGTAATTATGTATATTAAGTATGTATTTACAAACAAAAAGTAGTCTATGTATTATATCAGTTATCTGGTTTCCATAGTACAAGCTCTGCTTAGTTTGGGATCAGATGACCGTGTGCGAGGAATGTCCCTGGATATTTTATATTAATTTATTTTTATTTAATTATCATGATTTGAAAGCTAATGGTAATACTGGGTATAAAAATTAGTAAGCAAAGCAAATTAGTAATTAAATTTAGGGTCGGCAACGCGCGAGTGATACCCCTGGTGTTGCAAGCGTACATAGGCTACGGTAACCGCTTACCATCAGGCGGGCCGTATGCTTGTTTGCCACCTTAGTGGTATAAAAAAAAAAGCAAAATCTGACAATTTTTTTTAAAACTATATATTCAAATTGTTATTCACACTTAGAAATTTCTTAATTTATTAAATTCGTTACCCTTTTGGCCTAGTGGCCAACAACAGCCTCCAACGCGTTTGAATTATACGCGAGAGGCGCTACTGTAGCTGGGTCTCTAGAGATGTCAAATGTACTGAACTTTTACTTATTGCAATCTTGTCATCACGATTTTTCACTAATTATTCATGATTGTTGTAAAATTGTGCCATCTGATTAATGATGGCAAACATACCTGCGAATCGCTGCCAACCACTGCTTATCGCGAGTTTTATCGTTCGCAACGTATTTCCTCCTTTTTTGGAACAAACGGTAATACGCAACTGCCATGGTGGAAAATACGATTTCAACGACAGCGATATGACCCACAAGTGGCGCCAACTGGTGGCTACAGAAACGATATCTCTCATTAAGCTCCGATTCAAACACTAATTTCAGCTTATCTATATATATAAAAAACCGGCCAAGTGCGAGTCAGACACGCGCACCGAGGGTTCCGTACAAACCTATAGGTATATAAGTAAATGGTAGTATAGACCTGAGTATTTGATATGAATTTCAATTTATGACGTATTAAAAAAAAACTACTTACTAGATCTCGTTCAAACCAATTTTCGTTGGTAGTTTGCATCGTAATGTACATCATATATTTTTTATAGATTTATCATTCTCTTATTTTAGAAGTTACAGGGGGGGGGACACACATTTTACCACTTTGGAAGTGTCTCTCGCTCAAACTATTCAGTTTAGAAAAAAATGATATTAGAAACCTCAACATCATTTTTGAAGACCTATCCATAGACACCCCACACTTATGGGTTTGATGAAAAAAAAAAATTTGAGTTTCAGTTCTAAGTATGGGGAACCCCCAAAATTTAATGTTTTTTTTCTATTTTTGTGTGAAAATCTTAATTGCGTTCACAGAATACATCTACTTACCAAGTTTCAACATTATAGTTCTTATAGTTTCGGAAATAAATGGCTGTGACATACGGACGGACAGACAGACAGACAGACAGACAGACAGACAGACAGACAGACATGACGAATCTATAAGGGTTCCGTTTTTTGCCATTTGGCTACGGAACCCTAAAAATGAATTGCTGTTCGTTAGTCTCGCTAAAACTCGAGAACGACTGGACCGATTTGGCTAATTTTGGTTTAGAAATATTTGTGGAAGTCCAGGGAAGGTTTAAAAGTAGGGTAGGGTAGGATAGGGCATCACGTGAACGAGGTCGCGCCGGGCAGCTAGTCAACAATAAATTTAGCAATATGGTATACTGAATAATTCAACTATCATTCCAAAACATACATTGTGTTGGAAGTACTCAAAAATATTAAATGGGTACCTAAAAAAGTAAATAATTGCTGAGGATTATATTGTGCTACGTCGTTTCGCTTTTAATCGCTAGTAATAAAAAACTTTTGCTGTGATGAGTAATCTCTGTTCATATTACAACATACATACAACATGAACATGTCTGTATGTCCTGAGTCTGGGTGTAATTATGTATATTATGTATGTATTTTCAAACAAAAAGTAGTATATTATATCATTTATCTGGTTTCCATAGTACAAGCTCTGCTTAGTTTGGAATCAGATGACCGTGTGTGAGGAATGTCCTAGGATATTTATTTATTTATACAATATTATAGCCTATTTATATGGCATTTTGTCTTGATTATATTAAAATATTTATGTCTCAGATTTTAAGAGCATATTTTACTACAGTTTCACAACAATATTGAATTATTTGAGTAATAATTCCTCGCTATATTTCCAAAATATCAACAAGTTTATATTACATTAAAATAAGTTTTTTACAATCGACACAACTCATCAATATTTACTTTCAAATATAAGTAATAATAATATATCTCGCATAATCATGTTAAGATTATTTATGACAATAATTAGGTAAAAATATTACACGCAAGTTTTTGTAAAAAAAAACATTTTCATACAAGCTTTTTATGGTGACTGTACTTTTTGTCGTCTTTCCTTGCATTGTCATCCAATATACTAATGTATACCAAATGTCAACTCAATTGGACACTGGGAAGTGGGTCAAACTTACAAGATTCGATTACAAACACCGGACAGGCGAAACTAAATAAAAACTTGTAAAACATACACTCCAAAAACATAACCCACCTTCCGGGTCAGTCGGGTAAAAATTATCAACAATACTACATCAAATACAACACGGACAAATCTCTCAATCATAATAATTCCAAGGGCACATGCCGATCTTACCTAGCCTTCTAATAAAAGGCTAAACCACTCATTAGTTCAAGATGTCCCCAAACTATCCACAAACTTGGGGTTTCTCAGGCAAGAATGCTGACAGGAACAGTTGGGCGTTCCTACTTATAGTTACTCCAACTTTACTACCATTAATGAATGGAAAATTATTCAGTTGAGCCCTTTCCATGCTCTGTTGGTTTGGGCTCTTGTTTGACTAAAAATATATACGGAACGTATACTTCAATATACTATGCATTCTGTGAGCTAAGGGCTTAGATGTAGGCATCAACTTCTATCAAAATTAATGGATGAAAGAAAATTAATAATGATTCTATATTTATTTTGTAAGTAACAAAAGCTATAACTGAGTGAGTTTCTATGGTAAAATAATAGGTAATTTGTTGGTTTGTGAATTTGTGTATTTTGAGTTTTATTGTGTATTTTTGGTGGTATTTTACCCAATAAAGATCATCCATGTGAACCAGTGAAGTGAAATGAAATTAATTATGTGTATCGTGACTTTTCAAGTTGTCTCAAAAAGCCCGTAAAGAGTTTTAGTACAATGACCACCATTGTAGTAAAACATGACTTTTATGGACGGTAACTGACTGAGTACTATAATGTGAAGTGATTTATTGTGACTGTAAACTATAATATAACTCGACACTGGCAGAAATTAGCCCTAATTAGGGCTTGGTTGCCAAACTTAAAAAATAAGAAGAAGAAGAATGTCAATCTTACATTAAATTGTATTTAAACTCAAACATAAATACCCAACCTAATTACTTATTAACTCAAACATTTTTTTAAACTCAATCCGATACATAAAGCGTATCTAAACCCAAATCGTCCCCGATCACTAACCCGCCCTGTAAACTATGAAAACTGAATTAAAGAGTTTCTCACTGTAATGGTTGAAACTTGAAACCACTCAACTAAACAGCCTGGCAACTCCCTAGAGTGATTTAAACTGGAGATTTTTGAAGCAATGATTAACTGTCATCGTTCCATTTTGCCGGAGCAATTTTCATTAAGCCATCATTAGGGTGGGGGGGACTTGGGGGCCTCTTATATCGCAGTGGACCCATGTCCCGCTTGATTAATTTACGTGGGACCAAATGTACTCACCTCTCGTATTTATAAATGATGATGTTGTTGGATGTGCAATTATTATTTTGATGTATTTTGTTATTTATTGACGGGCAAGCTGGCGTGGTTGGTTAAGACTCTGGTGAAGATTTCACCTATCACACCGCAGGTCGTGGGTTCGATTCCCACACAGGACATGCATTTGTGTGCATGAACATGTCTGTATGTCCTGAGTCTGGGTGTAATTATGTATATTAAGTATGTATTTACAAACAAAAAGTGGTATATGTATTATATCAGTTATCTGGTTTCCAAAATACAAGCTCTGCTTAGTTTGGGATCAGATGACCGTGTGTGAGATAAGTCCCAGGATATTTATTTTATTAATGGCTGATCCACAAGATGAACTTATATTTATATGCTCGTGACTTTTTATTCGTCTTAGAAACGCAGCCCACTTAATGTACCCAATGAATAGGTACTAATAATAAAAAAAAAAATTATAATATAATTATTGATTATGACGCATGACGTAGTTTTACTCGACTCGTGCACTGGGTTGGTATTTTTACTATTTTATACGTAAACTTAAATTATTAACTCGTTTTAAATGTATTTTTTGGAAATGATAGATATTTCTGTTACGTTAATTATTACTTGTAGTCTATGATACTGAACTTTTATAACACCACAGTTTATGTCCATTTCTAGCCATGAAAATGGCCCAGATAGTTATTCAGTTCAAAGAAGGTATACCCTGGACGGTAGAGCTTTATAAATGGAATGCTTAGCCACGTAAAGTGACAGAAAACGTCACGAGACATCCTCGGCCTTACCCGGCCATCGGAACCACGGGCGGCCATTCGTCAATGTTTGCTATTTATCTTTGTTGCGAGCCATTTAATTTATTGACTATTTCTGAGGTTAATTTACTGATGGAATGGCGAAATGTGTTCTTTATAGAAAGAGCTGTATTCAGAGACGACATATAAGATGTGCAGTAACTTTGCTATATAATACTTATATAACACTTTAACTCGTGACAGAACCTATGTAATAATAATAAACTAATTCCTTTAGGTATTTTTCTTATATTGAATCATCAATCAATGATTTTTTTTAACCGACTTCAAAAAAGGAGGATGTTATCAATTCAGTTGTATTTTTTTTTATGTTTGTTACCTCATATCTCCGTCATTTATTAACCGATTTCGAAAATTCTTTCTTTTTCTGGAAAAGTACACTTCCCGTTTGGTCCCATTGTCATCAGATCAGGATTTGATTAATTTTTAGTGTACTTTGAAGTCGGTTTAAGTTTTTTGTAAAACAAACTTGAACCGACTTTTGTAAAACAATTGTTTTTGTCCAATTATTTATTGAGCAAAAGTAGGAACTTAAGATTAAAAATGTCATAAAATTAAAAAAAATCTAAATATTAATTTGAGCATTTTTATTGAATATCTATAGAATAATACCGTAAAAGAAAATAAATGAATGCTATATTTTACATTAAACTAAATTCCCAGTATAAATCCCCACAGAGTTGTAGCGACATCTATCAGCCATCTATCGGTAACACCGAGATAGTTCACACATGGAAAGATAGATGGCGTGGCACCACATTATCCTGCATCGCGCCTAAATCGTGCATCGCGCTGGCGAAGTTTTCTCGAGAATCTGCATATATACAACTGTCCGACATGTACAGTTGGACCGCGGTCCCCAGGCACGATGTCCCAGCCTGGCGGAAGATCTTCCCTTTTAAATGGAGGTGTCATCCACCTTGCACCTCCATAGTGGTGACCCCGACGTGATGGATGGGAATATTTCCAACCCTCCAAAATCACGGAACATGCAGTAGCACTTCTGAGCAGATTCTCCAAGCTCATCACTCCCCACCGGCAAGCAGTCACACAGCAAGCCAACTTCGCCTCAATCAGGTCCATCGCAGCCGACTCACCGTGCTTCCTGGTCCTGCAAGGCAACACTGCGACTAAGCTCCTCGCCCGCACAGTCCACCGCAGCACACGCCCGGATCATCTCTCCGGCGTGGCGGTTTCTGCACTACGTGGACTAGCCGGTTCAACCTGTCGCAGCATCTGCGCTCCGTCTCGACTCACCGTAGACTTCGAGCAGCACTGGCACTTGCAAGCTTAACGCAACGACGCAACAACAGATCGACCTCCGGTCTAGGAAGGGAGTGATGTAGCGACATCTATCAGCCATCTATCGGTAACACCGAGATAGTTCACACATGGAAAGATAGATGGCGTGGCACCACATTATCCTGCATCGCGCCTAAATCGTGCATCGCGCTGGCGAAGTTTTCTCGAGAATCTGCATATATACAACTGTCCGACATGTACAGTTGGACCGCGGTCCCCAGGCACGATGTCCCAGCCTGGCGGAAGATCTTCCCTTTTAAATGGAGGTGTCATCCACCTTGCACCTCCATAGAGTCAACAAAATTACGAGCTCCTCTCAGATAAAGTGTTATCGAGAAGTAATCAAAACTCCAGACATTCAAGTATATATACAAACTAGTAGATACTATATAGTTAAAGAGATACATAAGTACATATTACTTTGAATTAATATAAGGATATGATTATGGAAAGTCTTCTAATCTGTAATCTGTAAATAGTTTCTAAACGTACGTTTTTACATTCTACATTGCAAATTTAGTAGCTGTATGATGCGGTTTCACCCGCGTTTATTGGGATTATACAAAAAAAAATATGTCAAATGGTAGTCCGTGGGATTAGCACATACGTACATAAATAAATACGTACATTTCTCACACACGGTTATCTGATCCCAAACTAAGCAGAGCTTGTACTATGGAAACCAGACAACTGATATAATACATATACTACTTTTTGTTTGTAAATACATACTTAATATACATAATTACACCCAGACTCAGGACATGCAGACATGTTCATGCACACAAATGCATGTCCTGTGCGGGAATCGAACCCACGACCTGTGGCGCAATAGGTGGAATCTTTACCAGAGTCTTAACCAACTGCCCCAATTGGCCCGTCATAATTAACAATAATAAGTTACATAATTAATAATAAGTTACGCGAAGATAACCGCTGTTTCCAGTCAACTCCGTGACCGCTCAATGCAACTTGGTCGAAACATTGAGGTTATTAAAATAATATTTTTGATAATCTTAGCGCGAATAGAGTAATAATGCAATACTGATGTTACCACTAAAATACCGAGTTCCCAGGATGACCACAAACTGACTAGAAAGAGAGATAAACGCTCAATCAAAATTCATTATTAATTAATGTTACCCGGATTAAACTCAATGACATAGTTAATGAGCAAGCCCACAAGCAAGCAATAATGACCCGGCCCGGATACGACCCGGGCGTGATTACATCGAGTCGAACCATTGATTGTTAAACGATACGAACCTGGAGCATATAAGTGTGTTCTAAGCTTTATAATTGCTTCATTTGTGGTGTGGAATTCAGGTTTATGGGGACACGTTTCTGCGGCACTGGGAAATTTTAATTAGATTTTGCTTTTTTAAGAGATGAAGAGCATAGCGATTATTCGCTCAAAGATCAGCTCTGGGGAAGTACCTCCACCTTACAGAATACCGCAGCCAAATAACTTTATGTTGTATTCCTGCGCGTGCATTTGAGAGTGGGGGAGGGTCGGTACCGCGTGAGTGATCCCTCGTGTGTTGCAAGCGTCCATATGGCTATTGTAACCGCTTACCATCAGGCGGGCCGTATGTTTGTCTATCGACTTTGTAGTATACAAAAAAATTTAAAGCTTATTATGTTGACAACAGCAATAATAATATGAGCTAAATCCTCCTCTACTTTCCCCGTTTTGTACAATTTCTATAACAACTTTGGTAGAGATCGCTGTTAATGATAAGGCCGCCCATTGTAACAGGCTCATTTTAAGTTGTGTGTTCCAATCCAAGCAGTAATTGCTGAGTTTATTGCCGGCTCTTCTTAGCAAATGCAACCTTCCAAACCGAGATTGTTGAAGTCAGACTATTCATAAGTGCCTGCGAAGATCCAATTGTGTTTGTACTGCGAGGTTCCATGTACAAAGTGTAAATTCATAGGAATATAATCATTTAAGTACACAGCTTCTTTGGGACTAGGCGCACAGATCGGTAAAGAGTAAATTTTATAATAATTTTAGCAAATGAAGTGAAAAGTATGATCCTCATAGAGCGGTGACACATTGCTTATGATTTAAATTCAATAAACTTGGAATAAAAATGGTATGTATTTTTGAGTTTGTAATTTATTTTTATCTGAAAATTTTATATAGAGTCAATTATACCTGGATGTACTCTTCCCGTTTTACCTTGTATAACGAGGGGTAAAAGACAGATCACAAGTGAAGTCGCAGGGCAAAAAGCTAGTTTATTATAAACAATACAGCTAAGGCCTTCCCTTTCTTATAAACAAAGGCCTTCTTCCCTAATTCATCATATGCATATTTGATTATAATCTCTGATATTATAATAAATCAATCAAATTCCTTTACTGTGCAGTATTTATAGACGATGGACGATGGCCACTTAAACGTCGAACTTTGATAAAGGTCACAACGAATCATTTAGTAGTAGGCCTCCACAGGCCCCCTCGCTCCTAATCGATCTTCACTTGAATAAGTGATAAAACTTTCTACTTTTAAAGGACGCATAGGGCGCACGTAACTGTTTATGGTCTGGCTCTTAGGTTGAGTTCGAATTTATAGAGATGTGGTGTATTCTCGCCATGGTAGTAAATTTGTTCCTTGAATAGAAGATAAAAAATACATTATTTTATTTTTAAACGTTTGATGAATATTAAGCTTGAGTTTTATTTGCACCAAAATTTTCTAAAAAAGTTGGATTTGAAAGGTTTTCTTAATTGATGAGTTGATTTTTTTCAAGTAGGTAAATATATAAATATCCAAAAATATGACGAGTCTCAAATAGAGACAGTATTTCCAATTATATGTTCATTATTAAAATTAATCTAGGACTTAGTGCCCGCTTTACATTAGTAGAAAAAAAACCTAATTACACTTTTAGAATTAACATTATAGCATAATAATAATAGTAACATTAGTTACATTCAAAACAATCTGCCAATATCCTATCAGAAAATCACATTCCAAATTGAATTGTGTATCAAACGAGCTGATATTAAAATGCTTTTACGGTCTATAAAGTAAGGAATTATTATTTGAATGTTAATAGCATCAATAAATTTCGAAGTGTTACACTTTAGTGGCAGGCTGGCGACCTGGCGGCCTGGCAGCTCACAATGTTGTGAGCAAATCATATTCGATGTTACATATTATGGACTTGATAGGACACCTACGGGCAACGCAATTATAGTCAGTGAGATCAGAGATCGCTGAGTTTATTGCCGGCTCTTCTCAGCAACTGCCACCTTCTAAACCGATATTAGAGCTGCGAAGGTCCATGAATAAATAATTTTGAATCTATCTTTTCTCAAATGATCCTTTCAATCGATAAACAAGCATACGGCCCGCCTGATGGTAAGCGGTTACCGTAGTAGGTTACACCCGGTTCTTAAGCCTATACTTATTTAAGAATGTACAATTGTGTGAAGTGAAGTGGAGTGATTATTTAATTGTAATATTACGAGAATAAACACATTGGGCCCGTGAGGAGTTTGTTGCGTCGCTTCTTCTCCTCATACGGGACTTTTACGAAGCGATGGTATAACGTTGTTTTATTGCCTGCACTGCGCCCACTGAATCCTGATACCACTGAACCCTAATCGTGGTCTTTATATCGCTTGGCTGTCGCTGACTCCGACATATACATAACAGCCATTACAAGCCTTTACCAGCTACGCATTGAGATCTTTTCAGGTTTCATTTTAATATTCCAACAAAGAGGTCTTACGGCTCCATCTTCCAATAATATGATAAGACAGATTATTCTAATATAAAAATGACAATATGTCTCTGATCTTTATAGTATCTGCGCTTAGTGGTTTCACTCGAGTTTTTGGAAACATTATTAGACTACCAGCTGTCCTCCAAGGTTTAATCCACATTCCCGAAACAAAAAGGAGTCCTATTAGTGAAAGATTTTTTTCCAATCCAACTGATAGTTCCAGAGTTAAGCGCGTTTAAACAAAAACTCATCCAAAAAACTCTTCAGCTTTATTCATTCTCCGAGGCGTCGAAGTCTCTACCCGAAGTAAAATTTACGAACTAAATATAGTTCTGTACCTTATTTGTATTATATTTTTTTCTAAAATTGAACAGAAACTAGCTTTTCGCCTAAACTAGACGAACGAAGAGACGACCATTGGAAATGCCAAAAACTAAAGAAGGATTTTTACTATGACTCAATGTTAACACTCAGTCAGCAAGCATATTTCTACCTCTGTGTCTTTAAGGTTATAATATAGTCAACAAGACTATCTAGAAAAAAAGAACCAAAAAAATATCGGCACAAAACAAAACATCGACTCAACTGCACAAGAAACTTATTAAAAAAACCTCTAAGAACAATGATGGAAGCTGGCAAAAACCGTTCCCGGCTAACAACCATCCCGTGAGTTGCACAAATAACTCAGACGCTAACTTACGAACGAAATATGTAAGGTGAACTATGCTGAAGCTGGCCACTTAGCTGACTTATATGCACGTCATTTGTGATTAAAAAATGGGAAAAATTGTAACGCAAATAGTTGACTAAGGCTGAATTTTGATAATGCTTACTACGGTAACTATATTTTTTTTCTATTCGGTATATACGGCATTCGGTCTTTCATAGCCGTATTTAGAAGAGAATCCGACATTGGTAAATTTGGGCCCAAGTACCTCGTAACATTAAATAAAACTACAGCAAACGTATACTATATATGGTACTATCAAGTAGACTGTCGGGCAATTACAGACTCAACGTACAGTCGAGGACATAAATATGTATACACTTAGTAAAATTCAACAACGGTTTCCTCTTAAACTACTGATTGAAATTATGAGATATTATAAAGGCAGAATCTTCTAACATATACTATTATAATTTGTGTAATAGTTTAACACTTAAATGTTAAACATGCGAGAAAATTGCTTTTGAATTTCAAAAAGTGTATACATATTTATGTCCTCGACTGTACATACAGTACTAATAGTGAGTTAATAGAAGTGTGTGATAACGTGACAGAAAATAATCTCGTTACGTTTATTTTACGTAACTGCTCGTGGTCGCCTACAATACAGTTTCCCCCACTTACAAAGATCTTAGGCGCATTCCGTGAGACGCCACCATCACGGGAGATTCCCACTTATAATTTATTAACAGATGATAAGTGGTGAAATGTGTACGTTGTTTAGGGTGTTCGTAGACGAGGCTTTGTGCGCGTTTTAAACGAGCGTTTTGCATGTGCCAAGCCTATTTTAGCGTTAGATAAGTGCACTATATTTTAGTTATTGTATATAGGATTGATTGACTACAATCTCACCATGGTAAGTGACGTTGTAAGCGAAGGTAGACTGTTCAGTTTCGTGATAATATTTTGTCCATTAATGAGCATTAGGCCGAATTTAATTTCACTAGGTCCTAACGTCCTAAGGTCTGCTGGTAATTCGACCATCGTTGACGATCCTAATCTGCTAGACCATTACCAAATTAATTTTCGAATTTATTTGGGTCGATTTCTAGGTTATTTTTAAGTGCAAACAAATATGTATTTAGGACTTATATTTTAATGAATGTGTAATGTAATGTCAAATATGAGGTATTAATTAATTATGTATGTAAAGAGTAACGAGAACAACCTCAAAACAAAATGGGTTTGAAGAGATTTCTGCACCGTCGGCAACGCGCGAGTGATTCCCCTGGTGTAGCAAGTGTCCATAAGCTAGGGCCGTATGCTTGTTTGCCACTTTAGTGGTATAAAAAAAAATTAAAAATAATAAAGCAGCATATTTCCAAACTCGGCATCCAAAAGTCGCAAATCGTCCCGTCTGCAACCATCCTAAGTCCGGCAGAACGTATGTTGGCATTACGAATAAATAATTCAGCCGCTCCCGTCCATTCACGACTGTAGGGGATTCGATTCATCGTCTCTTACTTTTTACGTGCTGTTTCGGCCGAGTAAGAATTATAATGCGCTGTTTACTGTGCCGTTCATTTTATTATAGCGATTCTTATTATGTTTATAGACAATGTTATTGACGTTTGGATGTGTGGAGGAATTGTTTGGGTAGTTGTTTGAACGGTTGGTTTTATTGAAGTACTACCTGTCGCGGTTTCACACGAGTTCCCTTGATAAAAAGTATGTCCTTCTCCATACTGTAGGCTATCTGCATGCCAAATTTCATGATGATCCGTTGAGTAGTTAAGGCGTGAAGGCGTAACAAACAAACAATTATTAATTAATTAATTAATGTATTGATTTCATGTAATATTTGATGTTATGCATTGTTTTTTTTTTATGGATTTTGCGGATATTTTTTTTTGTATCCACAACTTTATCCTCCTCCTCCTAGTTTTTTTTTATATCAATAATAGAAGGAAAATAATACCTTAAAAAATATTTGTTTGTATGTTTGAATCGTATGCGTTCCTATAACATTAATTCAATTATGATAAAACTGAGATATATTGCAAAAAACGCGGACGGGAATTAATTAGTTAGAAAGAAATTCACTTTCGCCAAACCATTTTAATAAAACTTCCAAACTCATGTCCGAAAAAAACGTTGAACTAAAAATAAAAAGCATTAAGAACCCGACCAAATTGAATTGGGCACCAAAACCTCTCGTTGCTAAGCTATTTACAAGTGCGTAACAAGCGGTCGCGCAGCCCTCCACCCGAATTATATTATAATTGGGATATAATATGTGGAATACGGGATCAGGGCTCGGGCGGCCGATGCGTTACGTTTTTACGGGTCAATAATTTTGTCCTCTACTTTAAATGTAATATGTATGTGGAATTGGAGTTTCGTTAGGCAATAGGGATGTACTTGTAGATGAATATATTTAAGTAGTAAGGGTATGTTTGGTCAAGGTTAGAAGATAATCGCAATTGATGATGAAGGAAATTTCAAACCAAACATTGTTACAAATATTTGAAAGATAGTTGATTTAGCTACCTTACGAGTATGTAAGCGCGTTGAAGTCTAATCTAGGCTAAAGTATAAATGATTTCTTTCCACATCTAACCTTGAGAGAAACCTAGAATAGATTATCCAATATGTATAGTATACGCGAAAATTAGCTATACAACACGATTTTGTCCCAAATCGAAAAGTATTACAAAAGGCTATACTCAGCGGCCGGGTCCCGCGGGAGGCGGAGCGAGTTCTAAAAATGCATTGGCAAAACAAATAGTACATTCGAAAAGTCCCCATCTCGCAAACTTTTGTATTTCAAGTTCGGGACTCCCGGTTTGGACAGGGTTATTTTGTCGATGGCCACCCCCAAGTTTGCCACAAAAGCGTCAACATTCGCCGTCACTTTTCCTTCGGAAGTTACTTTAAAATATTTACGACTGAAACTTCGGACTGTACAAGAAAAATTCACGGTGTCGTATGGCGAATTTATAGTTTCGGAAGTCACACATTATTGATGGATTATCTTAGTTTGGATTTATTTGTTTTATAATGGATGGTGGTATCTGGGGATGGGTAAAGGGGATGGAAATTATTTCCGATGTTTTTATGATTCTCAAAGAGCAGTTGTAAGACGAACAGAATTCTTGGTTCCTGAAATAGCAGGAGAGAGCTTTTTAAGTCTTTAATAATGGTTATTTGTTATCTTAAAAACTGTGTTTTTTTTATTTATTACTCGAGTCCTAATTCCTTTTGTAATTGCATTTTGTTAAGCAATGATTAATTTATAGATCGAATAATAATAGCTAATTGGGAAATAGCATGCTCAGCGCTCAGTGGATCTAAGTTATTAGAGATTATCTTAATTAAATAAATATAAATCTTATACCGCCAACGGCTGTAATGAGTATTAAGAAGTATTAATAAACAATTATGATCCACCTATATGAGCTTATCTTAAAACAAATCTTAGTCTTGAATTTTTCTCATCCCACCAATACTTTATTTTTCCTGAAAAAATCTTATAAAATGCTACAATCTATTAACATATACCTACATTATGTATCGAACTAGTATCATATGTGATAAAAAACAGTTTGTTTTTGCATTTCTTTAAATGGATGGTTTGAACTAATCTCCAATTACAGAGTTCAAATACACATAAACATACAAACAAACTTTTCAACTTTATAATACCTATTAGTACTATTGATATCGATTGATATATTTTTCAGGTGAAATTGCATAACGCCATCTTCAAATAAATATCCAACTTATACAAAATCTCCTTGACAACAGACATAAACATAAAACTAATAAAAAATAAATCGAAAAGTCATGTTAAAATCATTTCGACAGCCGTTCGTTTATAACTTGTAGTGCTCAGTCAATTTATCAGTGTCATTGCTGCAGCCGCCGGTTGACAGTGAACACGGCTCGTTGATAATAAAACACGCCACCTACATCACTATCTATCAAATTATATTCATTATATACGACTTGCCAAGGTATTTTGCGTAATTTTTTTTTTTTTTTTTTATACAACTTAGTCGATAAACAAGCATACGGCCCGCCTGATGGTAAGCGGTTACCGTAGCCATATAGACGCTAGCAACACACGAAGCATCGCTCACGCGTTATCGACATATCCCCCCTCCCCTATGAGCTCTGGCAACCTTACTCACGCGCAGGAACACAACTTTACACAGTTATTTGGCTGCGGTATTCTGTAAGGTGGAGGTACTTTTTTTCAAAATTCAAAATTTTCAATTCAAATTCAAAATTCAAAATCATTTATTCAAATAGACCTTCGCAGGCACTTATGAAAAGTCTGACTCTAATACTCTAATACCGGTTCGGAAGGTTGCATTTGCTGAGAAGAGCCGGCAATAAACTCAGCAATTACTCTTTTCAAAACAGGCTTAGATTAATTACATAATATTTACATTCTAATCGCACTGAAAACAATTGCGTGCCTGTCGAGCTGCTCTTCCCCAGTCGAGCTGCTCTTTGAGCGAATAAACGCTATGCTCTAGCTCTCTTAAATATTCTTAAATCTTAAATATTATTGAGGCCTTATTTTCAGATTTTCAACTAAGCTATTATTATAGCTGAAGAGTTTTTTTGATAGCGCTTATGTCAGGAGCTAATAAAGCCCATCACAGACGCAGCTATAATATATATAATATATTGGGCCCATTGGCGCAGTTGGCCTATCGAACCGCAGGTGGTGGGTTCGATTCCCACACAAGACATGCATTTGTGTGCATAAACATGTTTGTATGTCCTGAGTCTGGGTGTAAAATTATGTATAATAAGTATGTATTTACAAAAAAAAAGAAGTAAATCAGTTATCTGGTTTCCATAGTACAAGCTGTGCTTAGTTTTGGATCAGGTGCCCGTATGTGAGAAATGTCCCAGGAAAAAAAAAAAAGACTACACCAACAAGTCGCGTCACGTTTAAAAATCTCCATGACTAAAAATTAATGCTGGGCATTATGTATGTGTAGTGCATCACTTGCACGTCTGGGCCGTATTTTTTTTTTTTCATATTCGTAATAGCACGAATAAGGGAATAAAAAATCCCTTTTTATAGACTTCGCTGTCCGTCCGTCCGTCCGTCCGTCTATCTGTCTGTCAGTGAGCTGTATCTCATGGTATACGGTAGCACTGCTGAAATTTTCACAGAATATGTATTTCTATTGCCGCTATAACAATAAATAATAAAAATGAAATAATTTAAAAAAAATTAAGGGCGCGCCCATACAACAAACGTCTTTCTTTTTGTGGTTTGTTTTCATTGCACAATGAGTCAGTTAATATTGTACGGAACCCTCCGTTTGCGAGTCCGACTCGCACTTGGCCGGTTTTTTTCACATACAGGACACGCGTCCCAACTGTGACCCAACGGGTTATAAAATAATATAACCTCACTATAGAACTAATATCCTCAAACAAGGTAAATAGGAATCAATTAACTTGAAAACCTCTCACAAGCCTCTTGGGACCCCATAACTCATAGTGTCGTAATGGACTCCATCACGCACACACAGACAAATGCTCGTGATTATAATATCATTTGTTGGGTGGACTTCATTTTTTATTCCCGGATTTCTTGATTCGTTATTAATAAAATATTTCGGCTGTTACTGCGTAAAGGGAAATTTACGTTGACAAATATCATTATTTATTTATTGTGTCTATTTTTGTTAGGGCTGTGTGGGGAAAAATGTGTCTGATTTCAAGGGGAATTGGTGCCCAGTTACACCTGCCCAAAAAAAGGAGAAAAGTGTAATATTCTCAGATTTCATGTATGTATGTGAGTTTCTTTATACCCATTTAACTGCTAAATTCCTGAATAGATTTGGATATATGCAGTATCGTTAGAATCTTTACATCATCCCATGTAACACTGACTATTTTATTTTGTAGGTAGTCGTGTTTTTTTATTCTTTTGTGGAGTGTAATAATAACGAGAAGGAAGTTTTGCAAGTTATGTTTACTTTATAATTAATGTGTGTTTTATACGGTTCCTAAATTAATATAATATCCTCAACTAAACTGCTAACAAAAATAATAAAAGTTATTGTTTATTTAAATCGTTCACGTTATTGTTTTAGAGTCAAGTCGAGCCAACTTGAGCTCATTATAAATTTAACATAATAACTAAATATATACCACCTTATGGACCACGGATGAATGTCCATCATCGCAGGAACCTGTGTTTTACCCAAAAATAACTAAACACAAAAAGTCGGTCAACCAATAATTACGTTATGGTTAGAGAATTCAGAATCGCCCATAATATATTCGAAATTAATCAGTGAATTTACAATTTAGGACGAACTCGGGTAAAAAACGCGGATCAAAAGGGTGAATCTGGAGGGTTGCTTATCAACATTTTCCAACAGTGCAAAATTAAATCAAATCAGTCGGCAAAATGATTGATCACAACAATTTGTTATTTACGCTGGATCGGTAAATAAGTTCAAAGTGATTTTTTGATTGATTACATTATACATTTTTAATGGATCTTTTAAATAAACTGTGCATCTATTTTGTATATAGTATTTTAGAAAATGTGCAATGATTACTAAGATTTCTATTTATTTATATTATTGACGGGCCAGTTGGCGCAGTTGGTTAAGATTCAACTTACACGTCGCAGGTCGTGGGTTCGATTCCCACACAGGATATGCATTTGTGTGCATGAACATGTCTGTATATCCTTCCTGAGTCTGGGTGTAATTATGTATAATTTACAAACAAAAAAAAAGTTGTATATGGATTATATCAGGTATCTGGTTTCCATAGTACAAGCTCTGCTTAGTTTAGGATCCGATGACCGTGTGTGAGGAATGTCCCAGGATATTTATTATTTATGCATTGAAACCGCACATTTTTATCCTACTAAGGTATCAAACAAGCATACGGCCCGCCTGATGCAGCCTGTAATGTTTTATCGTAGCCTGAAGATGTATTATAGACGCCTGAAACACCAGACGTATCCTCTAAAAACAAAAACCTCTTCAGGTTTCTGGAATACTGATATAAAAACACATACACCTTTTAAATAAATCTTGGTCAATAAATCCTTTTTCTTTCTTTCTTTCTTCCAAAAATTACGGAGGTATACAAACGAAAGCTTTGAATTTATGTAACTATTAAGTTGGCAATAGCTTCCTTCAGGAGGTCGGCTACGTGCAGCAGATGCTAATAGCTAGCAGCATTTAATAAGCAAGCTTATTTCATATGTAGAACGCCTTGTGTCCGGCGCCGTGGAGCTTAGGCTGACGTAACGCGTGCGTTTTTACGATCCCGCGACTCTGTCAGCCATCGATTTTTGTGACCTTGTTGTCTGATGAAGCCATTTACCTTTTGTATGTGCGATTTAATGGCTGCAGACTAAATTGAATTCTTTGGGCAATGTGTTTGTGTCGTCTACTTTTGCGTGATCTCTTTGTTATGTGGAAACTTTAATGACGTAGATATTATACTTTATTTTAAAACAAGGTTATTTTAAATTTTAATACACATATTTTTCAGATTTTAAAACAAGGTGACTGCTATAATAGATACATCATTTTTACAAGTACATAGGTACATTTCTTGTAAATAAACTATCTGTTTCCAAAATAAGCAGAACTTCTGCTATGTATACCAGATATCTGATAAGTTACATAATATACGTGTCAATATATAAATACACAAATACAAAAAGTCGCAAGTCTACGCTCGCTCTAATTTGCCTCTTCCTCCTCACTACGGTAACTTCCGAATGAAAACCGCATCGATTCCATTTGAATACATCTGTCCCTTTCACTTCTAATTCAGAATTCCATGCATTCATCATTCCCTCTCTTTCATTAAGTGCATCCACATGGAATGTGTTTCGGTTTGTTTGTAATATCTGTGACCACCGAGATATTTGTACATACATATTGCTAGTATTAAATTGAAATTAATTTTTCGCTTTGTAAATGCCTGAGCGGTTTAAATTTGGAATAGACTATGTTAAATATTTTGAAATGTTGCCAGTTTCGGTCAGTAAATAAATATTTAATGGTAAAATGATTATTGATATTAGAGAGTACTATTTAATAAGTACGATATTACTGTTTTCAATTCTAAGTATACGGCTGCGAAGTTAGGCTGTGTAGTTTGTGAACGTGTGAACAGTTTGCGATTATTATAGCTTCTTGAAGATGCAGGTAGCACACTCCATACCCTGCTTCATGCAATGTTATTGTCATACACCGTACACTTAGAATAGACAACCTTGTGTATTAAAATAGTACGACTACTTGTAGAAACTGATGAGGACATTATAAGTTGAACAAAAATAAACACTTTACCTTCCCCAACTTATACGAGCTGTTAACATCGACACGCCTAAAAAATTAACAAAATTACCCAATGAAAAACCTAATAAATAAAAGCACGATTATCAAATACATTGCATAAAATGTTTGTAAAACGAAACGGGTTATTAATCGTGAAGTTTCGAGTGCCATACGGCATACCTCGCGTGGTTACCCTACAATAAACAAAAGTTTACAACCGCTATTCATTCAGGACGAGGGTTACCATAACTCATGGAAAAATCCTACCTAAAGTGTAAAAGGTTATTTTAATTTTACGTAGTGTTTGAGGGATTATATCGCTTAAACTTTTATTCGTGTGAAACCTGATACTAACTTTGATGTAATTTATGAATCATCTCAAAGTTAAATTGAAAATACGTTACGAAACTTTCGTAATGTACTGACAAAATAAAATTGATAAAAAAAACGTATTTATTGCATAATAATTAACGTGAAGACCTCCAACAAAAAATTAATAAATCCATTACTAATTATCGAATTGTTGTGTAAATTTTATACTTAAAATAGTAATTATAAAAATAATATAACACATTAATAATAATCTGGCAACAATACAAATTGATGAAACCAAATTCCAAATAGTTCAATTATTTAACTACGTTCAAAATTCAAAGAATTTAATCTGGAATTCCTGTAGCCGTAAATTACCAATAACCACCAAAATACGCGCGTCAATATGGCAACCCTGCGAAAGAATTTCGGTGCGGTTGCGTGCTGTAACATTTATAACATAATTTTAATGAGTGCCGACATCAATTAGTTAGTTATATTGGTCGCGGCAATTCCGCTGTTTGCTCCCCGTTAGCGTTTTGTGTTAGCTAAATTAAATTTTGCTGATATGAATCGTTTGGTAGTTTTTTAATGGAATTGGTAGTGCATCGCTATTTACGAGGACTATAAAATTATACCAATAATCGTCAGCTTATTGTCAACTGGCATTCGGCTCTTCGTGAATTCTCCGTACCCGAAGGGTGCCATACGGGACCCTATTACTAAGACTTCCCTGTCCGTCCGTCCGTCCGTCTGTCTGTCAGTGGACTGTATTTCATGAACGGTAATAGGTAGACAACAGACATTTTCAGAAAATATGTATTTCTAACAACAAATAATAAAAATGAAATAAAATTAAAGGAGCGCCCATACTAGAAACGTTCTTTTTTTGGTGTTTTGTTTTCATAGCACAATGAGTTAGTTTACATTTTACGGAACCCTCCGTGTGCGTTCGCCTCGCACTTGGCCGGTTTTATTTTTTTAATACTTTTGAATACAGTGCTAGCTAGCTTTTATCAATTCATTGATCTGTTTTCAAATTTTGTGTCATAAATTTAATGTTGTATGTTGTGATGAATAAAACTATTTCTTTCATCTAACTTTCTTTCATTATACATCAAAATGGTGCACGGAAACTCATTTAGGTGATTAACTTTGACTCAGCCATTTACGGCCACCTCCAGAATGCAAGAGGCGCCAGTTATCAGAAACGAACGAAACCATATAATTATTATCCGAGCCCCATCTTTATACCAATCGCTATTCCTAATGACTTACACTTAGCTACATATATACTTTTCCCCCTACCGCGGTAGTAATGTAATTAATATTTATGTTCAGTCAAGTTATCGATATTTCATTAATAATGTATCGATTATTTCATATCGATGATGACACGTGCGTGCGGTTACATCGGACAATTACTGAATTGGGTGCTATATCCATTAGTTGGGTTGATGGGTATGTCAAGACTTGTAGGTAGTCATAGGCGACGTAAAAGGCCTATTAAGCAGTTGTATAATCCATGGCCGTTCAGAATCGATCGGCAAAGTTAAGCTACGTCTGTCTTGGTCGGTACCTGGATGGGTGACCGCCTAGTGGTATTTCAAATCGAGCGTTTCCGTGCTTCGGAAGGCACGTAAAGCCGTTGGTCCCGGTTATCACTTAATTGTGATAGTCGTTAAGCTGGTTGGATGCCTCCTAGGCGGCTTGAAAAACTCCAACAGTAGGTTGGCCACTAGCCTACCTCCACCGATCCGCAGTGGGCACGCGTGGTGGAGTATCTGCCCATTCCCTTTCACCCTGATTTGTGAAAGGAGGCCTGTGCTCAGCAGTGGGACATTATAGGCTGATGATGATGATGATGATAATCCATGGATGGATCTCCGGTCTTTACACCTTTAAGGTAGAACTTTAAGTAGCCCCATGCTTTGCTACTGTCAGTTGCATTTATTGTGAACAAGTGTTTTTGTTTCATGTTCGGGTGGAATCTTGCTAGTCAAATTTCACCCAGTTCCAGTGGTCAGATTGACTTGATATTTGGTATACATTAGTATATTGGGTGACAATGCAAGTACAGTCAACAAAAAGTTCAGTTACAAAAAAAAAGCTTGTATTAAAATTGATTTTTTTAACAAAGAACTTAATACATTTAAAAGTTGGCAATAAATGGAGTTCCCCCTTTCTACCTGGAGAATCTGAGAGCCAAAGCCATTAATTCAATTTAGGCCCTAGTAGGGCGCTTATGAAGGTCAAAACTACTGAAGTTACCACCAGTCGGCATTCATCTGCCAGCTAGACCGCCTTCAGCATAAAGACATTAAAAAGTGTGAGTTGAAACCTGATAATATACAAAGGCATTATGAAAGAGCATTCATCATCCTAGCCTAAATTATGAAGTAACTAATCCTTCTAAACAAACAAAAATGAGTTGAATAAAATCTCGTTTAATAAAGGAATATTTACTGTACTTTATTTAAATAATAGGCGAATGAAATTCCTTCAAACATTCACTACAGTAAAGCTTTTGAGTCCTAAATAACACTAGAAATTAATTTACATTTCAATTACTACATAATTAATGTAGTGATACAAAAACTGGATGGTACCTATTTTAAGGAAGTCTTTAGTTGTTTTGTGGATGATTGTATTTATTCGGATGTACATTAAAAAGCGTAGGTGTATAAGAAGGTATATATTTTTAGGAATATTTGAATTTAATATTAAAACTTGTTTTTTTATGTTTGCGTATTTTACTTTGTAAAAAAAATTGGGGAAAAAAATAGTCAGTGTCCAAAAATATAAACAAAATGTAACCTTTCTGAGTTTCATGCCGGTTTCTTCTCAGATGAAGGTCGACTTCCAAACTGGTGGTAACTTCAGTAGCTTTGATCTTCATTAGTGCCCCACTAGAGCATAAAATCAATAAATGACTTTGACTATGAAACTTTCCATAATAAAAATTTAATAAAAAGATTTCATAAAGTTCTATATATTTTATACATAGAACCTCACAAACGAAAATGACTTCAAATTTACAGCTCACATGTTCCAAAATAATTTAACTTCTTGTCCAAATGACCCAAAGAGCAGAGGTAAGGGTTAATAATTCACAGTTGGTGGCCATCGTCAAATATATCTTCAATCCCCAAGGAAATTATAGAAACTTAAATACGGGGTGAGTTTCTGACGGGACGGGTGATTGTGCGGTGATATCGATTCTGATTCTAAAATGGCTGGTTTATAAAGACACTATATCTGTTATTTTAACTCGTATTTTTTTCTTGTGAAATTTTATTACAGTTTCTACTTATGTTTCTTTGAAGCGCTCGTTTCTATTTATAATTAGCCGTTCTTAATTGATCCGCTTATTAAATAACTACGTGTGTCGTGGTCGGTACCTGGATGGGTGACCGCCTAGTGGTATTTCAAATCGAGCGTTTCCGTGCTTCGGAAGGCAAATAAAGCCGTTGGTCCTGGTTATCAAAATGTTTGTATAAGTTACTATTACATATTACATAGTTACATTAAAGGCTACCTCTACCGATCCGCAGTGGGCACGCGTGGTGGAGTATCTGCCCATCCCCTTACACCCTCATTTGTAAAAGGAGGCCTGCAGTGGGACATTATAGGCTGATCTTGGTGATGATGATGATGTTTCTTTATTTTAATGTAATAAATATTTTTCTATTAAAACAACTTATACAAAAAAATAATTAAGACTCACTGTGAAAAGCTACGATTTGGTATTGCTTTTAACTTACTGATTTAAAATATTTACTAACTTATAACAAGCCTTAATTTCCGAAAATCTCAGAGAGCTCAGTATCGCCTTTAGAATCAATCCTTTAATGTTATGTAATTATAAGATTAATTTTATAACAAAATTTATTATAATGGAATTTTCACTTAAAGTCTTGTAGTTGTCTGGTATAATAAAAGTAATGTATAAATCAATGAGGTTAATTAATTATCTTTTATAAGGTTTCGTAAAATAGATCGAATCTATCGAATTTATCTCACGCAAAAGTAGGTTAGAATTTTGATTGGAACTGAACATGATACAAAAAAATCTGAAGAGAAGAAAACGAAGAAAGTGCTAAAGTTATTATTAGAAAATAAAGCCTAAAAAACTACGACAAAGCTCAAAATCGTATAAAAGTGAACGTCAACTTAATTGAACCCCGGAAAGGTGAAGTCCACAGACTAAATTTTTAATGACGGCGACCGTCCGCTGTCAATGTAACTGTCATTCATTTTGACATTTGAAACAATAATTTAGTGTCTAATAATAGTTATGTCAATTTGACACATAGATGTAAGCTTACGAAGGTTATTCTATAAATATTTGATTGGAACTAGAAGTTCTAATCTTTATTAACCACTTTCGGCCTTACTCATAAACGCTATTTGACTAATCCTACTGAATAAATGGTCAAATAAATAACGTCATCTTGCTCTCATTGTCAACAAATTTGACGTTATTTAACTGACCACTTAATTAGTTTGTTAGTTAAATAACGTTTTATAAGTAAGGGGGTTTTATTTTAAGTACACAAAGAGTAAAACTACTCTTATGTGATTAGAATTAGCTATGTCAAAATAAATAAAAAATGAAGACCAATCACAAATTCTGACGATTACTGATAGATATAACTTTATTTCCCAACGATTTTTCTTCTAACTCAGATTTATAATAAATGAGAAAATATTATTAAAATTAAATCAAAAGAACTGCTAAAACTTATCTCATCAATAATTGGTCGCTAGCTACTTTATTATCAGACAAACACGTTAAATTGCATACCGGCAACTTAGAGGCAACTCGGAAGCAACTCAGCCTCTCACTGCGAACCTCTTCCGGTTCAGGTTACCCTTCATCTATACTAACTAGTATCAAGTTGATAAAACTCCTTTATGAACGCTGAGTACGACGAGTTAGGGTGGCGCTACATCTCTATTTAGTAAATGATTATGGGAATATTATTTCAGTTGTAAGAAAGCAATTGCTTGTTTAAAATGTGAAGTAGATGACTAAAATGTTTCCAATTTGTTATTTTAACTAATCTTCTCTAAAAGTAACACAAATGACCACAAATTTAGCATATTCTAGGTACATATATATCTCTAAGATAAACAGAATGAGTGGAAGAAAGTCAAAATTGTAACGCTTCGACTTTTTGACTTCGATTTCTAATACCACGTTCGTCTTATTCTACATTATTTTATCGACAATAATTAAAAACAAAAAAATACTTAACTAAGTATTATTATAAGTACAACATCAACAAATCACGGAAAGAAAAGATAAAATATCAGATGTAGCTACACCCTAACCCCTGCAAAAACTGTTAAGAGCTGCTCCGATACCCATCCGAGGTTATGACGCGTCTTTGTTTCAGGCATGATTAACTTCATAAAACGAAACTCATAATTTATAGGGAAAGCTTCGATGCTTTCCCGTGTTTACCTACCTACAATCGCTACATATTAAAGTTTATATGCATCCGAACTTTATGTTGAACAAAGAATTGTAAAAACGTGAAAATAATAACGATTGGATGTTGTTGTTACAAGAAAAGCTAGCCTATTTTGTGACAATGTACTCAAATTTAGTGCTTATATTGTAGGTCTGAAAATCATTTATGGGGTGGCAAAAAATACCTAAGTATGATTATTTGATGTCCAGTTTTGGTTACTAATTCCCATTAAAATATTGTTTTACATAATAAAACTTTTTTTCCTATATTCTGAAGAAGTACTTCATTTTAGACGAAATATCGTGGATTCAAATCACATCTTATAGTCCCTTTGTATATTGGAGAAATAATCAAAAATATTAGTAATTTTCCTAAAGTCATCTAAAGTGAATCCTTACTAATCAACAGAGTTCCTAAATATATTATTACTAAAATGGCTGATAAAGATGTGTTACCTCCTCTATTCTCGCTGTCCGCTGGTTTCACCTGTATTGCTCGGTTCATCTGAAAAAAGAAAAGTGACATAAGTGAAAAGGATCTCACAAGTACCTAAAGGCCAAAGCATTTAATATTGTTTAAAATTTTCCATTACACACATTGTTAATACAATTTAACTTCTTTACCATCTCAGACACATTAACGACCGCACTCAACATAAATTAAGTATAATGATATATTATTTCTAGACCTGTCTCTTTGTATAGCTATTTATTATTCAAAAAACAAAGATGGATATTCAGTAATTTAAATAGACGTCTCTAAAAGTTTACAAATGAAAATAGCTGTAATCACCTATAATATAATTTGGAATCACTTATTTAAATTTAAATATCAAGAAGTTGATGCTGATATGACCGATATATTTAAGGATAAGTAGAAAGTAAGCCTTTTGTATTGCGCTAAAACTGTTTCTTTTTCCTTCCCATAAACTAAAAAGCTTAGTAACAAAAGCTAGTTTAAAATCATCAAAACAACAGTAAATCATAATTAGCGTCGAATTATCATAACAATCGCAATCAATGTGCGCGACAATGCGTATTGTGCTATAACTGTTAATTTTACGTTCAGTTAATATATTCTAAAATAAACGAGGTGCTGATGGTTTAGCATAATTAACTGTACGCCATGAATGCAGGTTGAATATGAAGGTAAACTTTTGAATGAGGAATTTTGGAACAAATTATTTGTTTCGATTCAATGTGCAAAAAACTGCTAACCTGCTTATAGATATAGCCCCTCACCACAGTATTACTATCTCTCTCATTCATAAAACGTTATTTAAATAATATACTTACGTACACGGAAAAGAGAATACACTATTATGACTCTCTCTTCTACATTAATATATCAAAAGAGAAGAATTGTATCATCCAACAGGTTGAGAAACTGGTCACAATTCTAAAGAGTACCATATAAGTGTCCACCCATCAAGAGTAGAATACCCCAACTGAATATCGTAAAAAGAGAAGACTTAAAATATATTAAGACTTCTTGGTTAACGCATCTTTAAGCAAAGCGACAAATAAGTTATAAATGTACCCCGAATCAAAACTAATGAATCTGCTGAATATATTCATACATCGAAACATACAGACCGCAAAGTTGGTGGCTTCGAATATTCCCCGCACGATTCTACTGCGGTTCCAAACGTTTCTATTTATAAGGCGAGAGGCAGATGACGTGCTATGTGGCGTGGACGTGGTGTGGCTTTGACATCGCAGAGTAATTGCGATATGTGTACAGTTATTTTACATGTCACATTTATATAAAAAATGCTAAGTTAATAGGTTTATGGTATGTAGGTCATACATAGAATTACGTAATAACTGTTTCTCTATTCTGCTTTTATGATTTGCTGACTCGATTGAGTCGCCAAGTATCGAATGGTTTTGGAATCAGATAAAGAATTTATTATGTTATCGTTCAATTAGTTGACCGATATTTCGGAAAATTCCTCAATTTGAGACATATGTAATTAAAGTAGCATAAATAACATAATTCAAAGTTATAACAACAGGACACTGATGACGCGAGAAGTTCCACAAAATGTTGCTTGCTTACGCCGTGTGTACCAAACCTAACTCGTCATTACGCAGTGCTGGCAAATCGGAAACTGTCGTCGGTAATATTTGATACCAACGACATTTATTTACATTCTGGATTTGTATTACATTTTTTTAATGGTAATTTACATTTATTAGAATATTTGGTCTGGTGTTTGTTATTAGAATTTCTATTAGCACGTATCAAACAATCCTTTTCCTACAAAGAATATTCGTAACACGCTGCTACTATTTGTCTTTATTTTTATGGAGGGTTTAAAGGATCATCATCACAAATTGAAACAATATCTTACTGTTTTTAGAGTGACAAACTATTTTTGCTATTGTAATATGCAGAATATTTCAATCTTTTCAGAAAAGATTGAAAAAGAACAAAATTTATCTTATAAACATTTTGCTTTATACGCGTAGAAAATCGCATTTGTCGTCGGAACCACAAATCGATGGCGTTAAACCAGACTTACATTCCATAGATCGCCAACAGCATTTCTAGCACGTTTTATGTAAAAAGTGCAACAGCCTATGTATATTAATGCTGGCAGCTGAAAATAGCATCTGAAACTGAGTAAGAACGAGACAGAACTATATGCGCCTTGCAGTGGGCGTGGCTTTGATACATAACTCACACTCTGCGACCTTAGGTACAAAAAGACTCGAGCCTTTATACTGGAAACTGTTTACCTTTCATTCATAATAAATAATTTTGTTTTGAAACTAAAGTTAGTAGACTTGGAGTGCATAATGCACAAGCAAGGAACTACTTCCATATTGATACTGAAAACCTTGAAGATGCGGATGAGATAGGCTAAGAAAACGAAGCGCTCGAGATGGTTCGTAAAGAGAGCCTCTAAGCTTTTTAAAACACACATTAAGATAAGCCCATTAGTAAAATAATAAACCTAAATATTGCTGACCAAAAATTAATTATAAGTGTGGAAAATTCATATTGCGGGATAATTAAATTCGCTAAAGAATATTTAAATGTTCAGTTTCTCAATAAAGAAATCAAAGACAATAATACTCCTTGAACAGATGCATCAATAAGGCCACCATGTAACATAATAGTACCATATACAGTTTGTAAATAATGAAAACCGTTTTACAAAAAACTTAAACCGACTTCAAAGTACACTAAGAAGTAATCAAATCCTGATCTGATGACAATGGGACCAAACTGGAAGTGTACCATTCCAAACAAAAAAAAAATCCAATTCGGTTCATAAATGATGGAGCTACAAACATTAATAAAAAAACATCCTAATTGAGAACCTCCTCTTATTTTTGAAGTCGGTTAAAAAGGGCAGTTATCATATTTTATACTCTGAAGATACTTTTTCATTTGAGTTGAGTTACTATATCAACGTTCGAATACAAAAACCCAAACGATTTTTCTGAATTTTCTATGGCTTTGGTAGAGAAATATTGATGGCAAATTTAACTTAAAAATTACTTACACTTTTTATAACCTGTATACGAAATGTACTTAATTTATTTCGATCGATGACGAGACCTTGATGGTTGCACTTATAACGAAACAGCTTTCAAAGGGCAGTGTTGTTTGATGGCTACTGTTCACAATACAGATGTATATCTTTGTGGTTATTACTGAACGTATACCTTAATTACAGTGTTAGGTCAGACGGACAATGGACAGTCGTAAAACTTATTCAGCCCCCGTCGTTTGTTAGATTATTTTCGGTTTCATGTCGTATTGTAAAGTTTGTTTTTCCAAATGTACAATTAAGTGATTTGATTATTATCTTTGTCAATATTTTGTTATACAGTTATACAAAGTATTCTTATTCTAAAGCTGCAAAATATACAGGTTTTTCCAGCCAGTGAGGGCAGAAGAGAAAGTGAGAGATTTTTCAGAGAAAAACTATGAAAGGAACCTTGAGCTGAATTTTGAAGAAAATAAAAATGCCATAAAATAATGAAGTAAAAATGTGTATTTTCGTAAATAATTTTTTTTCAATTTTAATTTTATTTTTCTGCTTCTATGTTTTACTTCTATAAGAACATAGTTATGTATGAAAATCTTGGTCACAAGTTGCTAGAAATTATCAAAATTGATCTCTTATTGTGTGTCAGAATGCTAAGAGCTAATTCTTTATTAAGGCTAAACATAGTGAGGTCCCTGCGACATCTGCTCCACCTCGTCAAACTTTACGCAGGATTAAACCATGGTGAAGGAAAATTTGAATAATATTTTGAATAACTTCTATCAACTTGTGAGCAAGATTGTCATTCATAATTTTGTTCATATTGTGGTGTAGAAGCAGAATTTGGATAAAAAGTATTTTTGAAAAAATTCCATATCTCCGAAAATACTATTTTTTTTTATAAATTTTAATACCGCTTTTATTTTCTTCATAAATCAGCTCATAGTTTCTTTAAGTATTTTCTCTAAGACCTGTAGTTCAGAATTTGTACATAATGGCTAAAAAAAAACATCCTTTATACTCCTGACAAAGTTGTGTTTATAATTCGTCTATATTCTCTCTTTGAACAACTCTTGCTAGGTTTCGTTTAAACGATATAAATCATCGTTTCTTCGTACTTACTCGTAAAATAACACGTCTAAAGTGATAGCCTGTCAACTTGAATAAATACATGGTCACTGGTTGTCAATGAGTGGTCAAAGTGACAGGAGATAATACTCATGATGACACCCCGTTGCTAGGTAACCGAGATGGTCAACAAAGCTTAATGAATTGGAGGGTATTTTCGGCTATCTAATGGCTATTGTGAGCCGTTACCATCTTTTAGTTTTTTAATGAGGGATGAATATTAAACATTTCCTTTTAAAATAATTCAATTTCTACTTTGCTTTATTTGTTACGAAAATTACAAAAGGATTTATAGAAAGAATTTATATTTAGAAGAATTTATAAAATTTTCCAAATCGGTTAATAAATGACGGAGTTATGAGGTAACAAACATAAAAAAAAACAACAGAATTGAGGACCTCCTCCTTTTTTTGAAGTCGGTTAAAAATACGATATTCACCTTGCTGGAAGAGTAAGACTATCACTATCCAAAATCCACAGCTACAATAAATTAGCTTGCAGTGACGTAAATGCCATATATAACTTGTACACAAAAATTATACTAGAAGAAAAATAAAAGAAAATTGTTATCCTGAACTTAAAAACAACGGTAAACGGCTATTTCTCCCTGTTGTAATTTATGCAGTTACCAAACAATTAATTAATAACATAAATAACATTAATTTGGCACAAGTTTACAACACTATGCGATTTCTAACAAGAAATTTTGTATATCAAAATTATTGAAATATTTGTTAAAATTATTATTGAATTAAAATTATTGACGGGCCAGTTGACGCGGATGGTTAAGACTCTGTTCAAGATTCCACCTATCGCGCTGCAGGTCGTGGGTTCGATTCCCACACAGGACATCAATCAATATGTGTGCATGAACATCTGTATGTCCTGAGTCTGGGTGTAATGTATGTTAAGTATGTATTTACAAAGAAAAAGTAGTATATTGGTTATTCGATATCCATATTGCAAGCTCTGCTTAGTTTAGGATCAGATAACCGTGTTTGAGGAATGTCCCAGGATATTTATTTATATATCTTTTGTTGCTCGAAGTAAAACCGACCATAAATTACGAAATCGTTTTCCAATAACTGATTTTACCAAATTTATTAAGTAATTAAGGGTCAGACGGTGGCCAATTTTGAAAAAAAATAAATAAACATAAAGATCACTAAGTATTGCCTAAGCAAATTTTATTTTCTTTAACTTGACATGTCACTAACCAGCTCTGGAGCAAGTAAAATTTAGATATTTTTGTTACAAATTTTGTAATAACATTTACAAAAAACATTTACAAAAAGTTTACGCTTCATAAGGAATACCTTATGAAGCGTAAACTGACGTAAAATTAGTAGGTTAAATATTTTCACTCAAGAAATTAATTACTAAGTTATTTTCCCTTATTAGTAATTAAATAGGCTCACAGCATTAACTGTGCTATAGCTTTCAAAGTAACATAAAATGTGGACCCTCCTCAAGCATCAGAATATGTTCACAGATGATATAGAAGCGAGCAGATTCAGTGTCAAAGTCCAAAAATATCTAATATATATATTACTATATATTATTATTAGGGTGACTGGTAAACAATACTTAGAAACATGATTGTCCTCATGATAACAAACAACTTTTCCAAAGAAACAAATAGGGATAAATAACTTAATTAAATAAAAACTGATGGTGTATTCTTATTCTTGTAAGGTACAAGATATTCCCATAATATCTAGTACCTTACAAGAATATATCCATGTGCAATCAGTACAATCATGTGTCTAAGTGTCGTTTACTAATTCCCAGTCACCCTCTATTACCTATTTGTTTGAAACAACACCGGCAAATGATGTCGAAATATATAAAATACTTTAAAATAGAGCTACATCAAAAGTATTGAATGTTAAAATTAAATCTTAATTTATAAACTAAAAAGTACTGAGATCTTAAAATGAATTCGAGTCCTTTTATTTCACTTATAGATCACTCAATATGCATGCTCACCACTGCATGACTCTTTTGTTGAAGATTATTTTGTTCCTAAGTTATTTCGAAGTCTATGAGAAAATTACAAAATATATAAAAATATTAGTCCTAAACAGATAGTTTTAAATATCCCGTGACATAATATAAAAAGTAAGTGTATTTTACGTAGGTTCAAGCAAATTTTATTCTTATAAATCACACTTAAATTTTACTATCACAGCCTGTCTAATAATCACGATAGGAGCCCAAAAAGCTTTCCAAACTTTTCAATAACCCTCCAATAAATTATCGTTTAGGACAAACACTAACCATGCCGTTAACCCTAAACTTTCGAAAAAAATGAACCTTGGGTAACCACCATTGTCGGGTGAGGTAATGATGCGTGTCGGGGATTCTTACAAGTTTTGGCTAACTGGTCGGGGTATGATAAAACTTTTTATGTTGTACTTATGCGAGATTGTACTGCTTCGGTAGCCATAATGGGACAGTTCTAACACTCTATGAGGAAACTGTATAGTTACCTATATCGCTGTGGTCCGTAATGGGTTAAATGGATCGGTAAGTGTATATTTTGATGATATTGTGGTTATTTTGATAAATAAAGATTGTCGTACGCACTGAATTGAGAAGGAGGATAATATGAACAGAGTGTAGTTATTTTTAACAAAGTGGGAAAATTATGAGTTTTCAGTGGAAAACCAATGCTGATGTTAATAATACTTTAGGTGCAAAGTTAAAAAAAATATAGATATTTGTTTTTCCTATTTTTTATTTTAAAATTAAATCGGTTTATTTCAATTATAGCAGATAAACAAAATGAAAAATTTTATGTATACAAAAATAAGTTATTTTTATTCAAACACCCCAGATATTTAAATATACTAATAAAAGTCTACAGCACTAATAAAAGTCTTATCTAAAATAAATAAATTTTTTGGTAATTTTGAACTAAATTAAATTAAAAAATATATATATTTTACAGTAAACTGAAAATCTTAACGAAAATATGTTTCCAGAATCTACCTAAAGGCCTCTAAAAATATTACCACTCAAAAAAGTCAATTCAATTTATTTTTTTGTCTTTTGACACTCTAAAAGTCAGTTCAAGGTTACGAGGGCAGATTTGAAATGAGCTACCATACAAAAAAAAATGAAGACATTTTTATATATTTAAAATTGGATTTACGGATGTAATAAAATACTAACTGAAATACTTAGGTTCCTTGATGACAATTAAAATTTCATTAAAGTACTAAAAATAAATAAGTATACTTATTAAATAACATAAAAATACATATTCTATTACACTAATAAAAAATATCCTTAACTTAAAATGTTCATACAAAAATCAAAACATGACAGTAATGTCCCAGGATAATAATAAGAAGTTATTAAAACAAACATTACTTGTTTCTAAATAGTGTTCTTCACTTATAAAAGTTCCATTAAAATTAACCAGCTCAAATCGTGACACTAAATCTGAAAAATAAAAAATAATAAAAACAAAACAAAAAAAATTATAAACAAAAATCACTTTTAAAATGTGTTTTACTTACAATAACAGGCGGTGGATATTCAACTTTTGCTGAACGCAATATATCTACGAGATGAACCATATGGACAGATGAATTGGTAAACAGTTTTAAAATTAAAATCTTGACGGTTGTATTGGTTAGAGGGAGAAGAGAGCGCACGGTCGCGGCTTTCGCGTGTCACTTGTGTGCGGGCACGGCACGTCCAACTCGCGCAAGGTTCGAATGGCGACTGAGCACGGGCGGGTGATAAACGCACGCGGGGAGGTACGCACTCACGCAGGCATGTCGGCCAATCGCGTGCGTGCGCCGCGCGCACCCCCGCGCCCCGTCCCCGCCCCTCACCCGCCCGTCACCTCACAATCGATGCCCTATATTGCATTAATTATTTAGGAAACACGCAATAAGATAACGCGAGGTGGCAGATAAGGGATCTGTGCGTTACTTTAAATAAATCATCACTCCTTCGGCCGGTACCGTTTGAGGAACCGACCAACTAGTGCCAGATGCTGATAACGCATTATATACGTCGTACTGCGTTGTTTTTATCCGCTCAAGTATTATTTATGGAGTCGGATAAGATAAAATAATAAGAGAAAAAGTTGATTCATTCATCAGCTTAAGGAATTTATTTACGTTGTTCACCCCTATTCCACCTCTAAGTTTGGTGAGCGCAGGTTTTGTTTGCGTAGCTTTCGAGTCGGGAACGAAAACAAGCGATATATATTATTATATACATAGATGTACATTTTTTGGAAGGTTGTCAAGTTGTCGTTTGCCAATATTAATATAAATACGAGGATAAAAGGGCCTTTACGTTGGCTTTATTTTGCTGTTGTGTCGAGGTTTGTTGGGATATTAATGGGAAAGTTTACACTATAAAAAACAAATGCAGTGTCGTAAAAAGAGCTATAGAAGTCTTATCAGAAGATGAATGAAAAATAAAGAGCTATTTTAGTATAGGTAATTTTTGTCTTATTATAAATAAAATAAAGTAGCACTCCAGCATAAATACACCAAATGATTCTACCATTAGTTCCCAAATATGACAGCACGTCAAAGTAATGCCCGTCTGAATCAAGATTCTAGTGGTGACGGCGTCCACCTGCGACCATAGCTGACCACCTGTTATACGGTACATGAATTGAAATGAGGAATCACTGTTCCAGGCTTGTGATTCGTGTGTCTAATGCTAAACTAAAGAATTGTTTCATACAAGGCTTTACTCACCAATGGGAATTTAGAGCTTGCTCGCCGATTTGTCCGCGTAAGGGTGCTAAGGCCAAACTCATTCAACTTATATGATCGATTAGGATATATATTTCTTTGATTGAATGAATTTGTATGTGACATCCGTAGGTGACTAATGTATTATTATTTTTTATTTTTGAATTGCTTGGATTATGATTAGTATGTTGTATTTTCACACTGTAATATTTGCACGCCATCGTGGCAAAACATGAAGGACCTTGTATACTTAACATTAGCATTTTAACATCAATTTACTAACCATGTTTCTGGCAAATAAATGATTTTTATCTTTATCAAATATTGGGTATCTACTTGTCAATAAAAATAAAACTAAAGTAACGAATTTTTTAAAGAACTTGTCAGATGTTATTGTTATTAATTTATAAATTAAGTAATGTATCAGATTTAAATTATATAATAAGATTCATTTTTGTCTATGCTTGGAATCTATGAAGTAAATATACGCTTTTATTTTTTAATTTTATTTCATTATTATTATTTGTTGTTATAGCGGCAATAATTTAATACCTATTACGTTTCATGAGATACAGCCTACTGACAGATAGACAGACGGATGAACGGACAGGTAGTGGAGGCTTAGTACCTAATGGCCAGAATACCAGCGTTGCACTGTTTTATGAGCAGTGCAGCTTTATGCTGAGGTAGGGACCTTTTGACCCCACACAACATACTTATTATGTAATTATAAGCTGTTATTTATGTGTGTACCCATAGAATAAGTTTCTGTTTTTATTTTCTATCTCTTTTTCTTTATAAAATTTTGTTAATATAAGTGTGTACTGTGGGGCAATAAATATTTTTTCTTTCTTTCTTTCTTTCTTTCTTAATAGGCTACTGTTAGTACCCTTGTGTTACGGAACCCGAAAAAGTACAATAAAATTAAGAAATATGTATTCACAGATTCTTCAAACGATGACTTGCTAACCCAACCAAATAGAGCATAACCTATTCTTGCAAGTCCTTCGGAAGATGAGTTTACTACAAATTATTTACAACGGAAACATTTATCAGCACTCAAGATTTCCTTGCCTTCCGTCAATCTGAATTAGGCAAATATAAATCAACTCAAATTAATAAATTACCTACTAGGACAATTTTGTCATATTTCAAGTGAAACAAGAATTATTCAAAGCTTGCCAATTAAAAGTGAGTTAGATTTTGAGAGTACATCCTATTTCCTTTTCATTCGATTGGCTTATGAATAAAAGATGGCGGCGCGTCTACGTTGCCGTTTTGAGCTCTCATATCACATTGATAGGATATCTATTGGGAGGTTTTGATAGAAACAGTGAGATTACGGAGCCTAGCATTTTAAGTTGACCTGATTAATTTTATAATTAAGCAGTTCGATTATTTTCAGGAAAATGTTGACGTTTTTTTTATTACTTTTAGTATTTTGATGTTGTCTAGTTTCTATAGATTAAGCCCTGCTTGGTTTTATATAATGGTGCGTCCATGCTCGAGCACGAGCCGAGTCACGAACGAGCACACTGCGAGCACGATTCGCATAGCGTGGACAGGCTTGCGAGCCTCGAACGAGCGCGATTGTCAGTTTTTTCAAGAACAAAGGGATTCGCATCGTGCTCGTTGTAGGCTCGTTCGTGGCTCGGCTCGCCAAATTATTAACAAAATTTAATACTCCCGACCCATTAATATATTAATGAATTAGTTCGCGATAGCTTAAAAAGTAACAGAAAATCTGTATAACTATATCATAATCATAAAAATGAAAAGGCACCTAAACATAACACATTCCTGGCACATAACATAACACATCGTATAAAGTAGCGCGTACGATCTTAGTTATTGATAGCATATTATATGTTTATAAATTTTAATAAAGCACACAACAGCCTGGTTGAACCATAAAAAAACGGCCAAGTGCGAGTCAGACTCGCGCACCGAGGGTTCCGTACAAATCTGTAGGTATATAAGTGAATGGTAGTATAGATCTGAGTATTTGATATGAATTTCAATTTATGACGTATTAAAAAAAAACTACTTACTAGATCTCGTTCAAACCAATTTTCGGTGGAAGTTTGCATATATTTTTTTAGTTTTATCATTCTCTTATTTTAGAAGTTACAAGGGTCCCCCCCGGACACACATTTTACCACTTTGGAAGTGTCTCTCGCGCAAACTATTCAGTTTAGAAAAAAAATATATTAGAAACCTCAATAACATTTTTGAAGACCTATCCATAGACCCCACACGTATGGGTATGATGAAAAAAATTTTTTGAGTTTCAGTTCTAAGTATGGGGAACCCCGAAAATTTATTGTTTTTTTTCTATTTTTGTGTGAAAATCTTAATGCGGTTCACAGAATACATGTACTTACCAAATTTCAAAAGTATAGTTCTTATAGTTTCGGAAAAAAGTGGCTGTGCATTATTACCATTAAATGTACGGGCCTAGTAGTAGTTAGCCCAGTACATTTGAATTGTAGTTGATGTTGGAGTGCGTAGAGAAACTACTTGTGAAGTATCACAGGTATATTGACTATATTCACAGTAAATGTTTGGTGATTCGTTCCTCTTGATGTTGTTGATGTAATACGTTATAATGCACTCTCCACCGACGGACAGACAGATAGATAGACATGACGAATCCATAAGGGTTCCGTTTTTTGCCATTTGGCTACGGAACCCTAAAAAGGTAAAGAAGACTCGGTAGAAAAAATGATATGCATTACTCACTGTGTTCAGGCTTAATACAGAAACAGGGTACACTTACGTGAGTCACATAAGTAGCTGTATTTTGAAAGGGAACGCTGCGATTTTGAACTTTATTGTGTGAACTTAAAATTACGAGATACGATTATGTATTTATTTGGCAATAATCTATGGTAAGTGACAATGGGATACGAGTACGTACCTACTTATTATATTAGCTAGTAATAAAGGATTGCAATGACACTTGCTTGCACAGCTTGTACGGCTAACACCATAAATTATTATGTAGGTACCTATTTATTGAAATCCTCTTTTATTAAAATGTGAATGTAACTACTTAATCCTCAATTGAAGAGCTTTGTAGATTATTTAAAAATACAACTGACGACAAAATTAAAACAGCACCGTAAAACTGCAGTGGTTTTAGTTGCAACAACATTCCGTATGTCCCCTCTCTATCCCCTGTAATATCGCTATAAGAAAAAGAGCGCAATTCAAAGTCCCATCTATTTTAACGGGGTCCCCTCGTACCCCAGTTTTACAATTTAATTGACCTCCATCATATTAGATGGTCATTTATTAATAATACTAATGGATTAATAACTTATTTGGGGTTTATGGAATTACACGAAAATGTTACATTTAATCTATCTAATTACATTAGATGGTTTAAGCCAAGTCTGGTAAAACCCAGGTTTTAGGATAGTCCTGGCTCTTTTTTGTTATAATGGCGTTAGAAAGGGACAGATATTTTTATTTACTAGCTATCTCCCGCGCTTTCACCCCCGTTCCCAAGATAAAAAGTAGCATATGTCCTTCTTCATACCATTGGCTATCTGGATGCTAAATTTCATGATGATCCGTTGAGTAGTTGAGGCGTGAAGGCGTAACAAACAAACAAACTCACTTTTGCATTTACAATATTACTAAGGTTTTTTTTTTAACAAAAAGTCTCTATATTTTTATAATTCTTACCTCAAATTACAATCACCATGATATGATATTTATATATCTTTCACACGATGCGAGGCTTAATACAAATTAAGCAGAGCTTGTAATGGAAATCACATAACTGGGGCCCAAGTCTGCTTTTTTTTTTTTTTTTTTCTTTTTTTTTTATACAACTTAGTCGGTAATCAAGCATACGGCCCGTCTGATGGTAAGATGGATCCAGCTTTACCAAAGAAGAATTGTTAGAGCGGGTGATGCGAATTAGTTTTTTTTTTTATACGACCAAATCAGTATACAAGCATACGGCCCTCCTGATGGTAAGCGGTTCCCGTAGCCATATGGACGCTTGCAACACAAGAAGCATCGCTCACGCGTCACCGGCCTTTCCCCTCACACAACTTTACACAACATAAAGTTATTTGGCTGCGGTATTCTGTAAGGTGGAGGTACTTCCCCAGTCGAGCTGCTCTTGGAGCGAATAAACGCTATGCTCTACCTCTCTTAAATTACAATTGTATTACAATGCTATTACAATTGTGTTTCCATTATTATTTTAACACACTGAAAATTCATTGGAACACAATTTGTAATAGCAGACTCTGGCCCCTGATATAGTACATACTTACTTGTATCAAAAAATATGCATCGATTGGACCCAATTATATTTTTATGCCTTTTGCGGTCGAGACCTTGGGCCCATGGGGGTCAGAAGCTCGCCGTTTTGCTCGCACCTTGTCTTCAAAATTGATCGAGACCTCCGGAGACCAGCGGGCGGGGAGCTTTTTCCGCCAACGCGTCAGCTTGGCTATCCAAAGAGGAAACGCTGCCAGCCTTCTGGGAACCTTGCCGTTAATCGGAAGCAGCGGCAGGCTTGAGTAAATTTTCTATATATAGATTATATTTTGTAAATATAGATTGTATTTTGTACATATTTGTTGTTAATAAATTTATGTTACTTACTTGTAAATAAACAGTCATACTCAAAACTAGTAGATATGTTCACGAACGTCCTTAATTGTTGCCAGAGTGATAGAAGGTGTATTGTGTGTAACTTCAAAAACAACCATGCCGTCTATTGATGAAGATCTCTGTCTGTTCATCTTTTCTGTACTAACTCAGTGATCCAATAAATGTAAAACCTATGTACAGTCGATCTGGATGCTTGTTAAAAGTTCTCCCTAGACTGGATAGCGAAAAAAAAAGTTTTAACGACTGAAGGAGATAAGTAAACACGATCAAAGGACTACGTTTTGTATTTAAATGCTTATTTATGTTATAAATAAGGGAGGGGCGGCCGTGAAGGAATGTCTTCGCCTTAACTGGGGTGGAATGAACACAAGTTCGTAACAAGATAGAAGTTTATGAAAAAATCAGTCAAGTGTGTGTTGGATGAGCTTTGAGGTGCGAAATAATTAATAGTCGATAGCCGTGTCAATTTGGTGATTAGAAAAAAATTAAACACATTTTTTTTAAACTAAAAATATTCATAGGCGGTGGTGACCAACTGTCAACTTATTAACTTTATGACAAATAAAATGTAGGTACATTTAGCATCTATGTTATCGGAAAAAATACCTAATCCCAATTTATTATTAGGTATATTAGTAATTTTTACTTTCCAGCGGAAATTCACCTAACATTTTATAAATCAGTCTCACTGGTCTCGACACTTAACTCTTCGAGTCTACGTGCACCTTTAAAACCCCCATTTGCAGCTTTAACGATGTAACAAAGCCATAAAAAAGCTCCTGAAAGAATCACCAAGCGACCAACTATAAAATATAATTACTAGATCTCTTTCGCGGATAAAAACTGTGTCAACACTGAAATGAACTAAACTCAAAGTTATCTCTGAGCCTTAAAATAAAATGAAGAATGAAGACGGAGTTTTGCTAGTGACTAAATAAGCTGGTGAGTTAATGAGATTGAATCTGTTTTAATTTTATTCGAGCTTAGTAACTGTGAACGGTTTTTGACGGAGGTATTTCAGCTTTTGTTACGACAAAATACTTTTATCTCAGTTGAATTGAGTTCGCGACAAAGGGGTTATTGTTTGGGAGTCCTTTGATTTTTTCTGTGACTATTTTTCGACACCTTCAAGTTTATAGATTTCTTAAATATTTTTAAGACCAAAATACATATGACTTTCATTTCTACAGAAAACATTACCTACTCAAGAAATTGTATAACGATTTTTGAATAAACGGCATATCTCAAGGTTGCCAACCGAAAAACGTGTGTAGACTGTGCCGCCATATTTTATAAGTGGAAAAGCAATTTCGCCTTGAAGTTGGCACTCCTGTTAGCCATGAGCACACGTGCTGAATGAGTGTCATATTAAAATAAAGGTAAATTAAAGTGTCGTAGAAACTGAGACGGCTGCCAACGTCTTTACCAAAGTGTTTAAACTTTGATATTATGTAATGGAAGATCTTGCGCTGCCTTTTCCTAATTATTTAGCCAGTTTTCTTCATGTCAAGCTGCTAAGCAGACAGACGGTTGCCTTGGTGTTGGTGGCTGCGGTCTTTAAAGATTAGCTATGTCAATACGAAAGCCAAACGGAATACATCCAGTGGTTGCTTAGGGTCAGATTTTTAACGTTAGGGAACTATTATACCAACCTGCCGGGCTATTGCGTATTGCGTGCCGGGGTATTGCGGTGGTGTTCGTTATTTGATCCAATGACGCGCACGCGGTATGACGCATGACCATTCGTGGGCCCTGATTGGATGAAATTCATTATTGGTATTCGTTACGTTTACCACCAATGTTACGCGGTAGAGCCCCTGGGGCCCAAGTCTGCTATTACGATTGTGTTCCAATGAACTTTCAGTGGTGTCAAAAATGTGTCGTTTTACAGTTTTGGTACTAACACAAAAGTGGTGGTCTACTAACACAAAAGCGTCATATTGGCGACATAATGGCGCCATAATGAGTCCATTATAACGCCATAAGAGCGTGGGCCCCTGGACTGGTTATTTTAGACTGTACCTGAAAAGTATGTTTTCTCTATGAATCTGCTCAGCATCGGTTGATAAGTCTCAGAGGCCTACATCATATGTCAAGACCTGAAAGCTGGGAAAAAATAAGGTGCTCCAGAGGGCAGTTTCACTTTTCTATCTTAAAGGGTATCAAAGGTGAAAACGAGGTCGTCTATATATATGTACGAAATGTGTAAACTTTATATAAATCCTAGTTGCGCCCCGCGGTTTCACCCGCATTCCCGAGGGATATATTGCTTTCCCGGGATAAAAATTCTATGTGTTAATCCAAAACATATTCTATACATGTGCCAAATTTCATCCAAATCCGTTGAGTTATTGAAGCGTGACTGATGTACAAACATCCAAACTCACAAACACACAAACTCACAAACATCCAAACTTTCACATTTATAATATTAGTGAGATGAGATGAGATTCATGACCCGTAGATAATAGCAGAACTACATAAGTTTTTGTTAAAAATTTCATTTTTAATACAAGCTTTTTATGGCGACTCTACTTTTTGTTGTCTGTACTTGCATTGTCATCCAATATACTAATGTATACCAAATTTCAGCTCAATCGGACACTGGGAAGTGGGTCTAATTTAACTTGCAAGATTCGATTAGACGCCGGAGAGGTGAAACTAAATATAAATGATTGTAGAAATACATCTCCTTTCAGATTTTATAATTATTTCTATCACAAAACAGAACGGAATTCTAAAAGGTTGGCTTTTATAAGAGTGAAAATTTCGAAAAGTCTAAAATTATGTACTTTTTCTAGAACACCTATGTCATTTTGATCATTGCAACTGTATAGAAACGAACATGTGTTGTAATAATAAAATAAAAAAAAACACTTACCCCCTTATTCATAATAAAGTTATCAAACGTTGATTAGCTAAAATTCTGAAGTCTTTATCTGACACTTGACATTTGGTGATCGAAAGAGTGAGACGGAGGACTCTATTACACTGGGTTAGAGTTTCATCCAATGATTTATAAACCGGTTAAACTGCTTGAGGCTTATAATCTCCCACTTTATTCTTGTTTTGGAAACTAGCTAATATTAAACTTTCTGAATTAGCAGCGGGAATTTACGTCTGCAGAATAAATCGGCTTTACATTCTAATCGAGGTGAGTTAACGGAAAATATATTAACGAAGAGTTATTTTTAAAATACGCTCGTCTTTTCGCTGGGTGCCAAAATTAGGACCAAAATAATAGTAGTAGAATATAAATAGTTGTATTGACTACATTGAAACATACTGTACAAAGAACATTACTTCAAACATCATCCAAACTAAAGTGTTAATAACAAAATTATCACCGACGCCAAATATTCAAAGAATTAAAATGTAAATGTTAAGTAATAACATTACTGATATAAAAAATCTCTCGCTCATCGCTCAGCTTATCACTTAGACCACAATACAATTGCTAATTGGATTAGAAGTGAGTTTTGCAGATCAAACCCCTTAGCGAAAGGTAACAGCCAGCTCACTGCAACCATCCCCGCGCTATCAACAAATACAGGCATTTTGGACCAATTAATTTAACCGGAGCAATATTTGTGAGATAATCTGACTCTTAAATTCAAATGAAATAGCATTCCATGTGATTTGGTGATAAATTAGTTGATGAGTTGATTTGTTCGCTCAAAGAGCAGCTCTACTGGGTAAGCAACTCCACCTTACAGAATACCGCAGCCAAATAACTTTATGTTGTGTTCTTGCGCGTGAGTAAGGTGGCCAGGACTTATTGGGGAGCGGGAAAGGGTCGGTAAGACGTTGCTCCGTATGCTCCAAGCGTCCGTATGGCTATGGTATCCGCTTACTATTAGGCGGGCCGTACGCTTGTATACCGAATTTGTTCCATGTTGCGTAGGCGCCATTATACAAGAAACGTGTCGTATCCTCAATTTACATTATTATATGTTTTGCAATATGGTATACATTCGCTCTACATACGACTGATGATAATAAGTAATGATAGGGTCTTTGCCTGGAACGTTCACTATGATTTTCATAAAAATATTAAAAATGAGAGAGGTAGAGCATAGCGTTTATTCGCTCAAAGAGCAGCTCGTCTGCTACATTCTAATCGAGGTGAGTTAACGGAAAATATATTAACGAAGAGTTATTTTTAAAATACGCTCGTCTTTTCGCTGGGTCCCAAAATTAGGACCAAAATAATAGTAGTAGAATATAAATAGTTGTATTGACTACATTGAAACATACTGTACAAAGAACATTACTTCAAACATCATCCAAACTAAAGTGTTAATAACAAAATTATCACCGACGCCAAATATTCAAAGAATTAAAATGTAAATGTTAAGTAATAACATTACTGATATAAAAAATCTCTCGCTCATCGCTCAGCTTATCACTTAGACCACAATACAATTGCTAATTGGATTAGAAGTGAGTTTTGCAGATCAAACCCCTTAGCGAAAGGTAACAGCCAGCTCACTGCAACCATCCCCGCGCTATCAACAAATACAGGCATTTTGGACCAATTAATTTAACCGGAGCAATATTTGTGAGATAATCTGACTCTTAAATTCAAATGAAATAGCATTCCATGTGATTTGGTGATAAATTAGTTGATGAGTTGATTTGTTCGCTCAAAGAGCAGCTCTACTGGGGAAGTAACTCCACCTTACAGAATACCGCAGCCAAATAACTTTATCTTGAGTCCTTGCGCGTGATTAAGGTGGCCAGTACTTATTGGGGAGTGGGAAAAGGTCGGTGACACGTTGCTCCGTATGCTCCAAGCGTCCGTATGGCTATGGTATCCGCTTACTATTAGGCGGGCCGTACGCTTGTATACCGAATTTGTTCCATGTTGCGTAGGCGCCATTATACAAGAAACGTGTCGTATCCTCAATTTACATTATTATATGTTTTGCAATATGGTATACATTCGCTCTACATACGACTGATGATAATAAGTAATGATAGGGTTTTGCCTGGAACGTTCACTATAATTTTCATAAAAATATTAAAAATGAGAGAGGTAGAGCATAGCGTTTATTCGCTCAAAGAGCAGCTCTACTGGGGAAGTACCTCCACCTTACAGAATACCGCAGCCAAATAACTTTATGTTGTGCAAAGTTGTGTTCCTGCGCGTGATTAAGGTCGCCAGAGCTCATAGGGGAGGGGGGAAAGGTCGGTAACGCGTCAGCGATGCTTCTTGTGTTGCAAGCATCCATATGGCTACGGTAAACGCTCACCATCAGGCGGGCCGTATGCTTGTTTACCGACTTAGTAGTATATTAGAATATACTACTATTAAAAAAAAAATTTGAGTACAAACATTACATGTGCAGTATTTCTTTGTTTACCATAAGCGTTTCCACCAAAGCTTTTACCAATATCTTCAAAAGCTAATGTACTTTTCAGAATCACGACTATCATATTATATCTATAGGTATTCTCTTCACAAAGACGGTATCTGAAGTATATATCTAATCATTGCATATAACTATCTTCGCGGCAACAGTCGCTAATTAAATTTGTCTTTATGCTGAGGATTAATTCTGGTTTACCCGAGGTCTGAAGAGGTTGTCATGGCAACGCATCAATGCGATTTGTGTTATTTTACCTGTAGATATAGATATTCGGAGGAGGAAATAGTGAAGCGTAAGGTTAGAGAGATTTCCAAGGTGAAAGGTATTTTGTAATACACACCTGGCTGGCTATTATTACCATAAAGCCGAAAATTCTTCGCCATGCAACCTGTTCTGGCAGCTGCACTTTCCATCACATCACATCCATAGAAATAAATATACCTAGAAAGAACGTCGTCATACTACACGAATATATAAAACAGGCCAACTTTTATAGGCTGCTGCGCGTAACAGCTACGTTTTACGCTCCCTTTCTTTCCTCTATCCTTCTGCTTGTCATAGTGACGTTCATAATGATAGTAGTTGTTGAAATATTCCAATTAAAATCGGGAGAAATTTAAATATTGTCCTTTATTTTGCATTTTTATTTATTTTTATTTGATTTAGCCTCTAACAGTTAGAGGCTATTTTTATCGACGCGTGCACAGCTGCGACACTCTATCTGGATGTATCCTTAATCAAAGAACACATCATCACTTACCATTGTGTAATTGTAGACATTACGTTGCAGGCGATAATCTGCGCGGTTATGAATGTCTCTTCTGTACGTAGTAATATTTATTATTCTTTGACATTACCTACTGCTGCATACAATATACATACCTAAGTACTTTATATTAATGATGTAATGTACCTACCCAATTATAGGGTGTGGCCACAGTGTGGCAGACCGCTATCTAGTTCGGTATCTTTGTGATCAGTAGCCGACTGGCAATTAATTAGCATTCGTCTAATTGTGTTGTAACATCGTATTAATGTATGTATTAGGAGCTATGTTTGGAATGTTATAGTAGTTTGTTCGTAGTTTGAAACAATATAGGAAAGTTTGCAAAAAAGCTATATATATATTGATAAGAATAATAGATGGTAAATTATAACGAATAGAAACTATGGCTATAGATCCCTGTACAGCTTTCCTTTAGGGTCGTGTCTTTGGATGCTTGCGTAAGTAACATAAAACCCCCTATTTATGTGATATATTTCGTCACACTGCGAAAATCCTGAATTTAAATACAATATTATTTGAAATTGTGAAAGTGTGATCCTTTTTTGTTAAGAAGCCAGCGACTTTCATCAGTGTTTGACGTACCTAAGCCACCGCTACAAAATCTTACAAATTCGTTACTATGATCTATATTTGTTTTGCATTGCTCTGCTGGTACCTTTTTTTTTTTTTTTTTTTTTTTTTTTTTTTTTTTTTTTTTTTTTTATTAGCGTGGGGAAATCCTCATAGGATACCCGACCGCCCTGGGTGGGAGCGGCCAGGTTATGCCGGACTTTTACCGGCTAAAACCCCACGGTGGTCGCCACCTGCGCTACAGAGGGGGGCGGGCTCTCGTGCAGATCGCGTACCTGCTCGCCCCTCCACGCGCGGCGCTGTGATAGCCCATCCCGGGGGAAGTGTGATACCTCCCCCCAGCACCCTCGCGTAGCTATCGCACGATGAGTCGTGACCACAACGACTCATCGTCCTCCTCGGGGCCGCTTCTGGGCATTCAGGGTCCCCACCCCGATTGCCCACGACCCCGAAGGTCCCCGTTTAGTCGCCTTTTACGACAGGCAGGGGAACACCGTAGCTGTGATTCTAAGCCCCAGCTACAGGGCAGGAGGGCCGCCACGAGGCACGGCCGCGCCTCGGCGGCGTCGTCTCCGGGCGGGATCGGCCCTCTCCCGATCCCGCTCAGCAGCCTCCTTCTGGACCATTACGGTCTCACAGAAGGAGGCTACGGCCCTCCACGCCGTATCCCCGCTCAGCATCGCCGACACGACTGCTGGCAGGGAGAGACTCCGACCGATCAGGTCGACCAGGATCCACCGCTCGGTTTCCCACGCAGGGCACACCGCGAGCGTGTGCGATGCGGAGTCCTGGTCGCTTCCACCGCAATAGAAGCAAGCCGCCGTCGCCTCACGTCCGATCCTACACAGATAATCACCGAAGCACCCATGCCCGGTGAGAATCTGTGTAAGTCTGTAGGTGAGTCTTCCACCTTGTCGCTGCATCCAGGCCTCGAAGACCGGCAGGACTGCTCCGACAACGCGTTTGCGCGCATGCCGCTCCTCACGGAGCCTTGCACGCCACGTTGCGAATGCGATAAGTCGCTCCTGCCGTCTGATCGCCTCTTCTGGATCGCCTCCACCACTCTGGCGGACGATGCGGATCCGGTCATAAACCCTCGCATCCATGTCCGCCAGAATGTCCAGCGGCGGAAAGCGAGCCAGAACAGTTGCCGCCTCAAAGGATATTGTGCGATATCCCCGTACGATCCGTAAGGCCATCTTACGCTGGACGCTGTAGACTTTCGTTCTACAGCGTCGGATGGCCAGCCTCTTTGCCCATACGGGCGCCCCGTATAGGGCTACGGATCGTATGACCCCCGCATAGAGGCGGCGAACTTCCTCTCTCGGTCCCCCGAGATTGGGCAGCAGTCTGTGCATAGCACCCGCTACCCTCTCAATCCCGGGGACTAGGCGATCAAAGTGCTCTTCGAAGCCCCAGCGACTGTCAAGGATGAGGCCCAGGTACTTCATGTACCGCCCCACCCCGACTTCTGACTCACCTACTCGGACACACGAGTCGGGTGGTTCCCTGCTCCGAGGCAGTTTGTGGAACCATAGCGCCTCGGTCTTGTGAGGCGCTATTTCTAAACCCAACTCGCGGATTTTGGCGACGACGACTTCCACCCCAAGCTCGGCGAGCTGTTTGGTCCCCTCGAAGGTATCCCCACTGGCGACCACCAAGGTGTCGTCTGCATAGCAAACGACATTTACGCCAGCGGGGAGATTTACACGCAGAACCGCATCGTACGCTAGGTTCCACAGCAGCGGGCCCAACACCGACCCCTGTGGAACCCCACACGTGATCTCCCTCCGGATTCTCCTACCGTCTTGGTCCATGTACAAGATGTACCTGTCGTGCAAGTAGTCCCTTACTATACCTTGCAGGTAGGAGGGCACCTGATGGTATGCCAGAGCCCCCCTGATTGCGTCCCAAGGCAGAGAGTTAAAGGCGTTGACGATATCGAGGAGTGGCGTTGGCTCTGCTGGTACCTATTGTATTCAGTTCTTTTCTGCTAACTTTGTAATATCAGTAAACCATAAGACTCTGGTCACGTATCCACTAGTCAATCCTTAGCTACTATTTTGCTAGACTTACGAATGTTCCTACAAATTTCCCGCATAAATATTTCCAGACCATTGAATAAATTAATGATTAAATAGTGATGGGTTCCAAATTTTGACAAGTTGTCAACCTAGATCATTACGTAGCATATAACGTGGCCATTCTAAGCAATAAAGACGTAAATGTAGTTCGTTCAACAGGTAGCCTTGACGTTAATAAATCAATCTATTGTAGAAACTACACGCCTACATGATTCGACGCATTTTTCGGTGAAATTTCATCCATTATGTTTTGACATATTTTAGGGAAAGATTTGACCGGAGTGAGTAGTAGGTATAGGGGCAGGATGTATTAATGTTCTAAAACTGGACCTGTATTATTATATGTATCTACTAGCTTCTGACCGCGGCTTTTCCCGCGTGGCCTACAGGAAACAAATGATATATTCTTCTACAACAATAAAAGAAAACAAAACAACTCCATCCCGCTTCCAAGGTGGAATTATTAAAAACGCTGAGACACGTATAAATTAATTACTTACAATAATTGGTTAAAATTGATTCAGAATATAATATAATTGTGTATTTCTATTGCCGCTATAACAAAATTATTTTTAACCGACTTCAAAAAAAGGAGGAGGTTCTCAATTCGGTTGTATTTTTTTTATGTTTGTTACCTCATAACTCCGTCATTTATTAACCGATTTGGATATAATTGGACTGTTTAACAAAAAAAAAACGACTTCAAAGTACACTAAGAAGTATTCAAATCCTGATCTGATGACAATGGGACCAAACGGGAAGTGTACCCTTCCAGACAAAAAATAATTTTCCAAATTGGTTAATAAATGACGGAGTTATGAGGTAACAAACATAAAAAAAAACGAATTGAGAACCTCCTCCTTTTTTTGAAGTCGATTAAAAATTTGCTTACTACAATAAATTAAGCAACCAAATTATTACTAATTACTTAATAAGTTAACAAATAATTCCTAAATACTTAATAAACCTAATCTCAATAATATTAACTCTACATTAATAAGTGCCTAGTTAGTCTTTATTACAAATGCCCAAAGTCCATAATTGGTACTTGAAATGTGCAATGAGTTCATGTTAGGAGTCGGAAGTTCCGCTGTGTCACGGCTCGGACCTGTTCACTCGAAAATGAAACCAATTAAGCCTGTGGTCCAAAGGTGGGGATTAAGCGAAATGTGATTCGTCAGCAATAGTTATAATGAATGTTGTAAGAAATGCCTTTTTTTTGTGAATTTGACGAAAAGAGAAATGAGAGCGTGTTTTTATAGATTTTTTTACTCGGTGATTTTTAATTGGTTTTGGAAACAAAATGTGTCGGTACACTCGCGCCATCTCACTTACCGGCGGCGACTTGTAAAGCTGCACGGGCAGCGGGCGGCCAGAGCGGAAAATTCAAAATTCAAAAAATATGCATCGATTGGACCCAATTATATTTATATGCCTTTTGCGGTCGAGACCTTGGGACCATGGGGGTCAGAAGCTCGCCGTTTTAATCGCACCTTGTCTTCAAAATTGATCGAGACCTCCGGAGACCAGCGGGCGGGGAGCTTTTTCCGCCAACGCGTCAGCTTGGCTATCCAAAGAGGAAAAGCTGCCAGCCTTCTGGGAACGTTGCCGTTAATCGGAAGCAGCGGCAGGCTTGAGGAAATTTTCTATATATAGATTGTATTTTGTAAATATAGATTGTATTTTGTACATATTTGTTGTTAATAAAATCCTACCGCATTAAGTTTATAACTTGCAAAACCAAACGTTCACATTTCCACTTACTTCCCGAGTCTAGGTGTCGATCGTTTTTAGTATTGACCCCTGATATGGACTGGCGCACAGCTGAACACTTCGTTAATAAAGAAATATTTTACAGAATATATACGGGTTATATAATTCACTTCATTCGGTAAAATATAGGGTAAATGTATTTTCTACAAATATCTTTATTTACAACAGATTTGTACAAAATACATTCTATATAGGTATAGAAAATTTCGTCAAGTCTGATGCTGCTTCCGATTAACGGCAAGGTTCCCAGAAGGCTGGCAGCGTTTCCTCTTTGTATTTTTATTTGAAATATAAGTATTATTTTTTCAGTTAAATATTATATGGTATTAAGTATATTTTTGTTTTCGTGACATTCTATTTCGATAATTCATGGATCTAAGAAGATACTAAAATCGAAATTAAAGTGTTTTACAGTCCACTTTAAGGTATAAAATGTGAATTCAATTAACCTTTTTCCTCTAAAACCTATGCTGTCCCTGTCTAACGTCATAAAAAAGAGAAGATACGACCAATTCATTTAAAGGTCTCTGTAATCAAGAGTATGAGAGATAGTCTACGGCTATAAACATTACGATGGCGAGAGGTAGTGACGGTAATCTCAAGAAAACACTGAGAAAATTATTATGTTATGAACTTGTAAGTGCATACACCTCCAATTAAATTTTACGGGGGTACATCGTGGCTCTTTATAAAACTATTATGGTTTATAGTTTACATTATCATGAATAAAACGAGGTCAGATTTATCTGATATGGTTTAATAATATAGTCAGGAAACCATAGGATGCAGGTACCATTATTTTTTACGGTTAAGTTTAGTTAGTATTAGTACAGTAATTATAGAGTATTAGTAATTAATTTTCTGATAAAAAAAAGTCGCCTCGGTTACTCCATAAAACTTCATCTATCTGCCAGTGAAAGTCCCGTCAAAATCAGTTGAGCCGTTTTGCAGAATAGCCCGAAAAATACTTGCAAATGCATTTCATAAAACAGACACTGCAATTTTATTTATTTGTATAGATATGTAATTAAAGACATATCTTTTATTTAAACACGACTGTTTTGATTCCAATAGAAAACGGTACGGAACACGTATTAACTTTCAGCTGCATCTCTTAATCGCATTAAAGAGACAACGGAATAAAAAAAATTAAACACAACATCGCGACGGCAAATCACATTTACTCACGTAGAAAAGCGTACATTTTCACATTTTATTGTATTCGGGAGCGAAAGAAGTTAACTGGCGTACGAAACAATGCACTCATCACGTTGGAGTTTTTGCGGAATCCTATTAAATTAGAGTTAGAGTCGGTGCTATGTAGTGAATAGGACATTCTGCACCCTTACTATTGCGAACGTGGCGTGGAACAATTTTTTTAAAGGCCGTGTATCATACGTACCTTGGTTTTCATTTGTTCAAAGATGTCATAATGAAAAGTGTGGAAAAAGTGCGTATTCAAACACTGACTATTGGTAAGTGAAAAAGGGAACTTGTAACTAACTCTAAAGGTAGTCCTTATAAAAACGTAAAAATAAAAAGTTATAAAGAAAACATAATGCTGCACATAAAATTATCTGTGAATTACTCATTCCGTTTAAAAATTATGTATTTATTTGTACATAGTTTAAAGTCATAATTATTTAATGTTATACAAAATTACACAACGGTGTGACATGCAGGGTGCATGTGCCTACAGTAAACTTTATAGATATTTCGAACGTACCTATTCACAATTCCTATTGGTCGCATATTCGTGCACCAAAAATAATTGAGTACGTATTTTTTCTTTCAACTAAAAACTCTATAGGCTGTGATATACTAGGAACTTGTATGACATAAAATACAATACCTTTTAATGGCTTATTTTCAGTGATAGCACTCAGTGTATTATGTCTCGTTGAAAATATGAATAATTATTTCCATTTTGTTTTAAACTGTAGGTACCTTTTCAACAATCATCCTCACTTCAAATTGATTGTCGATTTTGTGATGCATCGTTATTTTACAACATTGTTATTGTTTGTGAAAAAAATAATTTCAGTTACAGATTTATTTCATACAAGCAAACTAATCTACGGTATAAGGCGACGACTGATTCGCGGGGGTGTAACAGTGTCCCTTCTGTGTGTAGTACCTAATTTGTTCCTACTCTTTACCCTGTGTTGGAATACGATACGGTAATTACTTACCTTAAAGCATGCCGTATACTTGTTACTTCCTCATCATCATCAGCCTATAATGTCCCACTGCTGAGCACAGGCCTCCTTTCACAAATGAGCATGAAAGGGAATGGGCTGATACTCCACCGCGCGTGCCCACTGCGGATTGGTGGAGGTAGGCTAGTGGTCAACCTACTGTTGGAATTTTTCAAGCCGCCTAGGAGGCATCCAACTAGCTTAACGATTATCACAATTAAGTGATAACCGGGACCAATGGCTTTACGTGCCTTCCGAAGCACGGAAACGCTCGATATGCAATACCACTACACGGTCACCCATCCAGGTACCGACCACGACAGACGTAGCTTAACTTTGCCGATCGATTAAGAACGGCTAATCATGCTACACCACGAGCGCTTCACGTTACTTCCTCACCATAGAAGTAACTAAAGTATATAGTATAAATGCATAGAAAGGGGTAATACATATCAAAACACGTATTAATTCATCTTTAATGTGAATGGATATGCATATCCAGAAGTGACCATTTTCAATATGGATAGAGGCTGAACAATTAACTTTACCAAGTATCAGTTCAAACATGGGTAAATAAAAAACACTGCGTGTTGAATCTACGATTCGATTTTTCCTAGTTCACAGAACAACTTTATTTTCCCTTTTGACTCTTGTGTATTCACATTCGATATTGAGTTTGAATATTGTTTCAAATTTTATTAGTTTTGAGCACCACTCATACCATTACCACAGTATGACAGTTCGTTTTAACTCATACTGTGGTCATAAAAATGGTAACATAAAAATCCACGGATTATTCTTTATGTTAAGAAAAAATCGCAAAAAAAAATTACTTCCACCCAATGAATGAATCAAATGAATGAATCCAATGAATGAATTCCAGCTTTTCATAAATTTTTGCCAAGGAGACATGTACCTTGTGTATGAAAAGCTCTAATTTTTTTTGCGATTTCGAAGTTGGTCCCATAGTAAAAGTTGATCGTATACATGAGTACTTTACGTGGTTTCATTTTATGTCGTATTGTCGTATCCACCTCATACTATCATAGTATTTTAAATTTTAACTAAGAACATTTACCCCCCTTGTTTGTAATAAGGTTTGTTTTGACAGGCCAGTTGGCGCAGTTGGTTAAAGAGTCCACCTATTGCGCCGCATTTCGTGGGTTCGATTCCCGCACAGGACATGCATTTGTGTGCATGAACATGTCTGTATGTCCTGAGTCTGGGTGTATTTTTGTATATTAAGTATGTATTTACAAACAAAAAGTAGTATATGTATTATATCAGTTATCTGGTTTCCATAGTACAAGCTCTGCTTAGTTTGGGATCAGATGTCCGTGTGTGAGGAATGTCCCAGGATATTTATTTATTATTATTTATAAAAAGACTGTTTAAGTCAAGTCTGATAAACCCCAGATTTTAAATATATCCGTCACTTTTTAATGTCATATAACAAAGAGAGCAAGGGCTGTCAAAACCTGGATTTTACAAGACTTGACATAAACCATCCTTTGTTAATTTTGTTTTAACCATAAACTTACAGTGGCTATGTGATCGAAGCGAAGGTTCGTAGTGAGAATTAAAATATTCATGTCTACATAAATATATCACAGATTTCATGAGGTATTAAATACTTTACACGGTACAAAAATACATCAAAATTGTTATTACGAAGCGAAATTAACAAAACCCTATCAATCACCTAATTACCCGATCATCGATAACAATTAGTCGATTATATCATCAATTAGGCGATTATGCAAATCTCTTCGCTGTAATATCAAATATTCACATACGTACGCAAGTTTCGTATAGCTGTAGGCCTGCAAACACTGTGCAAGCCTCCAAGAACTAGGATTGTTTCCTTAACGTGACTGCACAGTGGTTGCGAGGATTAGGCAGAGGCTTTTACCCCTGGCCTAGTACGAGTATGGGTGAATTTATTCGACCGAGTAGAGGGTACATTTATAACCATTTATGATTTTGTAGTATTCCAAATGTACGATGCGCCTTAAGCTGATCTGTTGTTCTGTTCATCTCTATTAAAAGTATGTATGCTGCCAATCTCATGTTGATTAGACGTAAAGGTACGTATGCCTGCAAAGCTTAAAATTAAGGCGATGATAGCTCAGTGGTAGTGACGTCGGATACCGAGACGAAGGTCCCGGGTTGGAATCCTACAATGAGCTTGAGCTTTCGGTGAAGGAAAACATCGTGAGGAAACCATAGCACGCTGGTAGGGTACTTTGTAGTACCCGTCTGGCTGGCTACCACCCTCAAGTTGAAAATCTGTCGCCAAGCACCAATCGGTGTGTTCTGACAGCTGCACTTAAGAGCCAGTTCCTTCTAGGCTTTGTGTGCTTACCACCTTCGGCCACATCATCTTAACATAGTGAGATTGTGGTCAAACACAGGCCTATACACAGTAAAAAAAAAAAGAAGTTTTCAACTAGTGAAGGTCTTACTTTGACGGGGTTGGTGCAGTTGGTTAAAATTCCACCTATCGCGCCATAGTTCGTGGATACGATTCCCACACAGGACATGTATTTGTGACTTTGTGTGCGTGAACATATCTGTATGTCCTGAGTCTGGGTGTAATTATGTATAACATATTAAGTATGAATTTACATACAAGAAGTAGTATATCAGTTATCTGGTTTCCATAGTACAAGCTCTGCTAAGTTTGGGATCAAATGATCGTCTTTGAGGAATTTCCCAGGGTAATTATTTATTTTACTTATTCTCTAAAGTGTAAACCCAAAAACTAACATCCACCCACATTGCCAAACTTAGTCGAGTAGTCCTTAGTAGTCCTTAGTTTAGTAGTCCTTTGGTATTCATTAATTGGGAATCTTGAAACGAATATATGTTACCTAATGTTCGTGACTATAACAAAGTCGCATGAGAAAAAAATTACAAACTTGTATACTTATCACACGGGCCAAAATAAAATCTCCAAAAAAGACGGCCCGTAACATTCCGTAATCATCGATTACAATTCACAATGACCAAACAAACTACATTCCGAACACCCACCTTCTCTAAAAGCCCCAACACATGCCTTTAAAAAATCGCTACAATTGTCGGCGTCGAGGTGCGGCCAAGCAATCAATTAACGCGGACCGCACCCTGTTACACTATATGTTTGCCGTGGGTTTTCCCTCATTACTTACTGGCCATACTGCTCCTTTCTCGGACTTTTATTTATGCTACTTTCTTATTGACATGGGCCTTAAATATAAGTTTACTGGAGCACCGGGACATTCCGAGCACATAAGTTTTTCATCTTGTCGTTTAAATTGTCCAAGATAGGTCAAGTTATAGTAGGTTTGTACTAGGGGAGTTTTGAAGATGGAGATGTACTATGTACATTATACTTTTTTTTCGTGACTAAGTCGGTTAACAAGCATACAGACCACTTGATGACGCCCTTTCCCCTCCCCAGTGATCTCTGGTCACCTTACTTACGCGTAGGAACACAACAAAGTTATTTGGCTGCGGTATTCTGTAAGGTACTTCTCCTATGGAGCTGCTCTTTGAGTGAATGAACGGTACGCTCTTCTTTTCTTATTCTTACCTACATCTATTTATATACGAGTCGTGTAAAACCAAGGGGCAATGTTAGTGTGCAACATAGAATAGAATTTCAATTATAATTATGTTTTACACACGCTCCAGATTGAAATTATGTTTTCTAGACATAATAATATTTTACATTCTCTGGCATATTATATTTAAATCCATTGCTATTTAATTGAGTTCCTAACACAAGAAGTTCCGAAGTTATAATTAGGATGTTTTTTTTTTCATAAACTCAGTATTGTACAGTTAGAAATATCATCATCATCAGCCTATAATGTCCCACTGCTGAGCACAGACCTCCTTTCACAAATAAGGGTGAAAGGAAATGGGCACATGCTCCACAATGCGTGCCCACTGCAGATTGGTGGAGGTAGGCTAGTGGTCAACCTACTGTTGGAGTTTTCAAGCCGCCTAGGCCTCCAACTAGCTTAACGACGTGATAACCGGGACCAACGGCTTTACGTGCCTTCCGAAGCACGGAAACGTTGGATATGAAATACCACTAGTCGGTCACCCATCCAGGTACCGACCACGACGGTTTAAGCTTAACTTTGCCGATCAATTAAGAATGCTACACCACGAGCGCTTCATTCGAAAATATGCTATAGGAGAATATATATCCAGTACCTATATAAACTATTTTTCCAGAAGTGTTATCTCTTTCGTACCATAAATCAAACGCACGATATCTGGGACAAAGTGAGCTCGAACAACCGAAGCACACCGGAGCATATCGAGGCAAGAATGTAACAGTTCAGCCCACTTTCCCTTTTCGCCCTTGGCACCCGTTCCCCTCTTTAATTACGAGCTTGAATGCAAATAAGTTATGAAGTTAAAAAAAATACTCGCCGAATTTTTTAAATACAGAATTTGCTCTTCGTCAAAGTAAAGAGAGGGAGTAAATAGTCTGGTGAGTGAAATTTAAGATTTAGGTTCCGTACTTAAATACGATTTTATTATTGATTGTTTTGTGTGAAAAGTATGAAGGACCTGGAATAATTAGTTCTTAATTGCAACTGCTGGAATATTAAATTAGCCCCCTTACTCATAAAAAGTTATTTAGCTAATATACTGTTTAAAGGGTCACTTAAATAACGTCACTCTATTGTCATTGTCAAATAATGTGACATTATTTACGTGACCATTTAAACACTATATTAGTTAAATAGCGCTTTATGAGCAAGGGGGTATGTGTATAGAAAATTAAAGATTATTATCCACGCGTTTATTAGGAGAGAAAACAAATCTTCGAATCAAAAAATTTTTTTGTAAATACATACGTTTTAATATATATATATATATGAATACACTCAGACTCAGGACATGCATGCAGACATAAGATTGTTTAAGGTTGTTAGGATTTAATAAAAATCGAGAAATCAATTTTATTTGCATATTTGTTGTGTCTAATCGCTAAACTAAGTTCCATATTAAATGTAGTTCTCCATTATTGTGCCACGGAATCCTAAATAAAGAATTTACTTTCATCAAAGCAAGGCAAAAGGAAAAAATGTTGTGTAGAAAGTTGAAAGGCATTTGTTATCACGAAGTTTCATGATTAAGATGTTTTTTTCTCAAGAACTCCGTTGCCAAATGATGTCGAAAAAATTTAGTTAAGTTCCTTAGGTTGGTTTTAATTGTTTGAATAATTAGTACCTCATTTGAAAAATTAATAAGTTTTTTCTTTGACGTAACTTTTTGATGAACTAACTTGGGCGAGGTCTTCACATTTAGAGTAGGGACAATTATTTTCTAAACTCAGGTTTTCTAATTTACCTTCATTACGTTCATGCGACAGTGAGCAAGTTGTATAAAATAACTGTAATTTAAGTTGTTATTCAAACTAAGAAAATATATTATTAAATTCAAATCAAAAGCAAAATAAACAGTAAATTGTTAACAATATGAAAATTTGTCTTATTTCGTGAGCGTCTTTTGTTCCACATATTGCCATATCGATCTTTATGATATTAACAATACGGTATAAATTCACATGTACGCATATGCGATGATCTAATATATTTCTACTACATTTCCATTATTGCCGCTTATTCTAAGTAATAAAATAAAACTATTCTAAGACATAATCCAAACCAACTATAAAACTTATCTTACACCAAGTTCCTAAGAAGATTTGCACGGAACGGTGCTGCGGTGCAAGCTTGCACAGCTCTGAGTAGCCATTTCAATAGACGAAGGATTGTTCTAAGCTTCAGAATATAGCCGGCCATTATGCGCAATGCCCTTGAGCTGGGCCATTTTCAATAGGAGCTCTGGAATAGCTAGCCTTGGTTAAATCCTGTGGTTAAATCTGTATATAGTCTATTCAGAAGCCAGATGAATGATTCGTAGAGAAACTATCTTATAATAAACGTAAAATTAAAAGTTCCCAATAAACTTGATAATTTTTCAAATACTTAATTGATCGACTTTTCTACTCTACGACTATCATAACGAAAATGGAATTTCAAAGGATCTTTTACGAAATTTGATTAGATCATGAATTTAAAAAGTGTATTGTAAGAATTTTTGTTTTATTTAGCAATTGTTAAATTTGATAAGTAATTGTAAAACAAATACTACAAAACACAATACCATATTGATAATACGTTCCTCACGATAATTTCCCTAGAAGCATATATTTCTTTGGAAAATTTTGATTCCAAATGTTTTACAAATTCAAAACAATATACCTTAAATACTTCGCCATAACATTTTTTAACCTTCTATTGAAACCGTTCAATTCTGATAAATAAACCATTTCTGTAAAATAGGCCAAGGGCTGAGTGCAGGCAGCCAGTACATACGCAAGGTAATACAATCGAAGCGTAGCTTCAAACAAGCCGGTCATATCCGCGTTCCATCCCGGGATGAGTTTGTAATTGCAGTGTTCCCGGAACACGGCTGGATGTAGTCTCTTTGTTTTGTATTTTATAATAAACGTCAATAATTTTGTTACGTCACATAAAGGAAATGTGTATAATAATAGATCCTGGTGCATGCTTCACAAATGAATAATAAAAAAAAAGAAAAATGGTTTAGAAATTTCAAAAATATTTGATACTTTATCTTTTGAATTTTTACTTGAGAAATTAATACAATTTTGTGACTTATACTAATGTTTCAATTTTACGATAAAGTATTTTATGCAAGAATAAAATAAAAACAAAATATATATAAAATGTTAAGTAGATACTTCGTAGCTAAGAATTAAATTTTCATGCCAAAATTTGAGCAGTCGCACCCTTTTTCCGTACACACATATATACCTACTCTGATGTAATTATGACGTATGACAGAGACGGATCGAGTTTCATGAGTGAAAATCTGTGGATATCCGTATTGTTTTTATGATGAATTCGATTTTAACTTTGAGTTTTGTATGCACGGGTTTAAATTGTAATAAGTGGAAACTTAGAAATCGATTTTGAGGCGGATGCGCATAGAGTATGTTTTCCATAAGGTTCAAGGTTAAGAATAATCAGGGCGGTTCGCTAGTTCAAAACATAATAAAATACTGGCCAAGAGCGAGTCAGACTTGTACACAGAGGGTACCGTCCATTATTAAATAAATAATATGTTCTATGAAAAAAAAAATTATAATGACATTCCTTATTAAAATTTTAACTTATTTCATTTTTAATGAAATAAAAATTCATTTTCGTTGTCTACGTACTACGGTTCATAAGATACAGCCCGGATAAAGACGGACGGACTGACAGCGGAGGCCTAGTAATGGCAACGGAAGCCCCGTTGGGTACGGGATCCTAAAAAAAGAAGAGAATTCTCATTAATATATTATTATTTGAAACAGATTTCTCGGAACACATAAAATTTCGTTAAAAGCTTAATTAAAACGCCAAGTAAACATTTGAGGAAAGGTTTGAACAATGTAAAGAGTGAAAAAACAACTAATTTCCTGCTTACTTTACTGTCTAAGTCAATAAATTCATCTTATTTAATCAGGCGAAAGCACTTCTAGTGAAATAGGCGGAAATTTTACAAGTATCCTAATAAAACTTTGCGAGAGTTTCGTGAGACGCCCAACTTGGCCCGGAACCCGCCCAAATATTCAACAAATTCAATACCTACCTAAGCATACAATGGAACGCGGTCGCGTTTAGGAACTGGAATACGGAAATTAGTGCTATTGGTAAAATTTAGATATTGTTTAGTAACTATCTATAATAATTTATGCGGTATGTTTGTATTATAAACAAGAAATCAACAGTGATACGAAGAGTATATTTTATTCAGAAAAAGTGAATTTGAATTTTATGTTTTTAGATTTAAAAATAACAAAAAAACATTTCCGAAATTCCCACTCATCACACCCACGTCACAACGTCCTCTTTTATTAGGGTCCCTGCACATACACCGAGGCAGGCGAGGCACACTCGATTTGGTAACGTTCGGCACTGTTTGCTAAGCCCTCGTGCCGTGCGAGGCGTGCTACCGACATGCCTCTCGATGCTCTGAAATATCACAGAATACAATGTTCACACTTTTATGTGTTCCCAATTTGATCTGAGCAGGTATCGATAGTGTGAGTTTACGGATGCATTTTGTGGTGTTTATAAAATATTTAATTACTAAACTTTAGTAGTAAACTTAAAGAGATTTTTTAAGCATCACCAAAAATGTTCCTGTTAAATAGTAAAATAAAAAGAAGTTTTTAAGAATTCATTGTAATATTAATTTATCGGGTCTATTCGCGCACAGAATCTGGATCAAACCACTGGATTGAGCTTCATGACCCCAAAATTCTCTCCACCGATCGTCATTTCTATCCCAGAATAGTTCGTGAAGCTATTGAAATAAAGAAATATCCAAATTTCAATAGGGAAGATGGTTTACGGTTATCTGCTGCTTGGAATCCAGTGATAAGAAAATGTTCACGCCGTGACTTGCGATCGAGTATGTGCGTTGATACAGTTACAGGTCGGTTAACGAAAGCTGGCACGTTCACAGTACTCATAAATTTGCAATCAGTCAAGTCTAATGGACGAATGCAAAAATAGACCACTCTATATTTATGAGCAGTAGCAAAAGCAAAACAATAACTGTCTCCTTCATACTCATAAGCTTGACTTTGCGCGAGAGAGACGGTGTAAATGTGTTGAAACGTGCCAGCTTTAGTTAACCGACCTGTAGTACGGTGTGCCGTGATCGTGACAGTTATGTTTTACAAGACCAAATGCGGGTAGTTGGAAACAACTCCCGTTCATCGAGACGCTGATACCCGCAGTTTCCAGTTCACTCGTGACCACGCAACAATCGTGACAATGCATCAATGCAACTTGGTCGAAACGTCGAGGTTAGTCAAAATTAAATTTTGATAATAATCTGTGCGCGAATAGACCCGATAAATTAATACTACAATGAATTTAGTTCAAAGTACAGTTTTTAAGAAGTCAAATGAATATTTCAAATAATCAAACGTATTGATAAAATATTGAAAAATCTAAAAAGAAAACCAGGGTTAAATTCAATTGTTTCAATCTCAAGTCTAAGTTTTAAGAAAATAAAAATCTAAGCACATACACGTAGCAGCAGAAGCAGTTACATAATTAATCAATTTATCTATCGATTTACTTCTAACCTTACTGTTTACTGACATAAGTATATTTGATTGATTAGTGATATCCAAATTTAGCTCGTGTTATTGTAAAAAATAACACGAACAAATATTTTGAATAATATTTTTGTAGAAAGATATTTTTTTTCCTAATTCACGGCCATTTTTAGGTAGCCATAATCTTGTTTTATTACAAGCTAGTTTCACTTAACGCAAAAATAATTCACAATGAAAATTAAATAGCAAAACAGAGAAATTTATTCTACCTCGATCACCTACAAAAAATGTTTTATTTTATATTCCGAATTCCATTATAACGTCTTTGTATCCTAGATCCCTGAAATATAGGGTTGACAGACTAGGATATACTTATCACCCATCATCGTAACGTGACTGTCACATTTCTGCTAATGTCACGGTATTATTCAGAGAGATAAATTCTATTACCATAACCCGTTGATCTCGGAGAAAAATACAAAAAAATATATTGTGAAAGAAAGGCTTTACATTGTCTGTTCATGACTTATAAACGAGTTTGAGGCGCAGTCGCCCCTAAATAATCCACTCTAATTACTAAAAGACTGTACTCATCGCCAAGTTTGCTAATAAAGTGGATGGTTAAGTTGCCTTCAAGCTGAACTTGTAAAGCTACGTGTAGGCTGCTCAAGGCATCGAGACACGAGGCGTTCTTAAATTGAGGCAGTGATGTCGAATATAACAATTTTGCAACTGCATCATAGCTTATAATAGTTATTTATTGAAATAAATTATTGTAAATATTTAAATTGTTTTCCTAGTGGAATAATATTGGAAAAGTAATTTTTTCATTGATATTTAATGTTAGTTTAATTTAAATCTTTCGTTTTACTTACATCACACTTAAATGATGTTAAACCTTTTAAATAATGTTTAATTAATTAATTAAGTAATATCGTTTAATATATAAAAAATCTATTTTATTTTTCTAATAATCCACAAGAACCGAACGTTACAAAACTAGCCGTAATATTTTCCATGCTTTTCACTTCATCGAGGCAAAGTTTTACACTCGAGTGTAAAAGTACCTTAAGAAAGTAAAGATCGAAGTAAAACTTGGGAAATTGATCCGAAGTGTACCAAGAGTTCGGTTCCTCTGATGAGTAGGTACATAGGTACAAACTTATTATGGCACGTACCTATATTTTATATGGTAACTTGAATTCACTGCAGAATTTTCAAAGAATCATCTCTATTTATTAATACCAAAAATCTTGTATGCACGTAAGATTTGTATGAGAAAAATAAAAACTAGTGTTTTGTAACATCTTTATATTTTTAGATATACGGGTTGGATACTACATTAAATGAAACCACGTAAAGTACTCATGTATACGATCAACTTTTACTATGAGACCAACTTCGAAATCTCAAAAATAATATAGCTTTTCATACATTTTTGCCGAGGAGACATGTACCTTTTGTAATTCCTTTACTCTTGAGTAACTTTACACAGTATAGTATAAATAGGCAATGGAAAAAGCTGAAGTATTTATACGAGGAACAAGTTAAAAGAATCAAATATTCCAGGTACCTATAGTTACTCTGGGCATACATAATATTAGATCGAATTTACCTCTATAATGAGTGGAGATAAACAGCATACTTGTTATCTAGGTTATGTGTGGAAACCACGGGGGCCGGCTAGTATTTCTAAATCATATTATATTTTCTATTTGTATGGAACGCAATTCGCAAAATTATCCTGCCAACTACCATTTCAATCAGAACTACAATTTTGTTTCCAAAAAAGAATTAACACAATTCGAATTTGAACACAAAGAAAATGTAGGGTATTGTAATCAGAACCAATTTGTTGTAGAAGAAAATCGCTTTTCGGGCCGACAATAATCCAATAAAACTTGTAACTACTTACTAAAATAGAAACGACAGTTTAAGCTCGAATAATGCGTTAGTTTCTCGCAAAAGTGTTACATAGTGAATGGTTATAATTGAAAAACGTCAGGAGCAGTGTGACGCCCCGCGGAGCGGTCCGGATTAGGGTCCCCTGTCAAAACACCATCCTGAATTTGCCTGTGGTACAAGTAGACCGGGGTTTATTTTCTATTCTCAAAGGCATTTTGATGGCCTAATCAAAAAGTATTCTTGCCCTTTCTCCTTTCTCTCTTCTATCTCTCTATCTCTTCTCTTCTCTATCTTCTATCTCTTGAGAAAGCCCTGATGGGTTGATGACATTTAGGATATTACAGTCAAGACCTAGATGGTAGTGGGTGGGTTATAAAGATGTGATAATTAGTCAACATAAAATTATGTTATTGAAAGTCAAAGTCAAAGTCATTTATTCAGTGTACAGATCCTAGAAGTGCCCTATGAAGGTCCGAGCGAATTTATAACCATATTAAAGAAAAGTTATCTTATCTACTCTATGTTGTATTTGGAACCGGTGTAGTCATTTGTTAAAGTTTACAAGAGCCTTATCAGGGCCTAAATTGAATGAATACTTTTTGATTTGATTTTGATTATTCAATTCTATTATATTTTTAAACTGCTATCAAAACTTTGAATCAAATATTTTGTAAGATGAAAGATAAATCAGCTATATGTCGATATAGCTGATTTATCTTTCATCTTACAAAATATTTGATTCAAAGTTTTGTCTTAATCTTATTCAACTGCGCTAAGGAAACGCCACTGCGGGGTTGGAAAAACGTATGTACAGTAGGCGAAAGCATTTTACCTTTAATATTCATGAAAATCCTGATACATTTATTAAATATTAGCTTTTCGCCAGACGCTTCACCGGCGACCACCTTTTTGAAAATTAGAGGTTTCTCAAAAAGTTTATGCATTTTGTAAAACCCTTCTTTAGTGGAGGCTTAGGTACTTTAAATAAAAAACCTGGGTACAAATTTTCGAGTTTCTAGTTTCAGTCATGCTATTTGAGCTTTGCATGCTGAAAGAAGTGATCAGGCAGTGTCTCCATTTATACCTATACAGATTTTAACTCTTTTATATTAATTTACAGTGCACCGTCTTTAAAGTTTATTTTAGCTCCTCTACATCCAAAGTTGCCTTAGATATCACTTTTAGTGATCAGTTTTGTTTACAATTATTTTTTGGTGTATCTATCTATCTACTGGATACTCATCGAAAGAAACTCGCTTTCGCTTCCACTTTTATCTTATACCAACGACTAAAAAGGAAATTATTAGGCCGCCTGTGCCCTTTGCAACCTTTGCCGAGCTAAACTAGCAGATCACGAACTTATTTTTAATCATAAACGTCTCCAGCATAAAGCTGGTTTCTTGTTGTAGCATAATGACACTGTCATAAGCAACGCTGTTCATTTTTGATCGAATCTCTTTGAAAAATGTGATTTTCTATTAAGCAGTATGTAAGTAACAGTTTAATAAAATTTTGTGGCATAAATTATTGTTGAATACTTATATTCCGAACCGGTGGTAAATACAACTGTTTGTACCAACTTAACTTTCATAAGTTCCAGGGCCAAAACTGAATAAAATGACTTTTTGATTTTGATTTTCATTACCTATTCATCACAAGTTACACATATACTCGTCGATCGTACTGTGACGTAGCTGTGTTTTTTACTAACATAGTTTTAAGTTTTTATACTAACAAAAAATGTTACATTTTGATATGTATGTTAGTTTGTAAGGTATTTATCTATGGGCCAAAGTAGCCTGATAATAAAGAATTATTATTATTATATAAAAAATATTAAGAAAAATTCAAACAACAGCTTCACATTTCGATACCTGCATTTAGAATGGTAAAGTCAAACGTATTTGTCCTAAATTGTTTCAAATAATGATATGAAGTAAATGCCATGTTTAGTTTATTTCAAAAATAAAAAATAAATTCAGAATCATTTATTCAAATAGACCTTCGCAGGCACTTATGAAAAGTCTGACTCTAATACTCTAATACCGGTTCGGAAGGTTGCATTTGCTGAGAAGTGCCGGCAATAAATGTGTTTTTTCCAATAATTATAATCTGCGGTGTTTTTTTTTATAAATTTTAATACCAATAAATTGAAAATGGCATACAAATTTCAGCAATTCTATTACTAGTTAAATTGCATCAAAATTCGAAAAACAAAGAACCAAACTCAACCACGGAAACCTTACAACCGATGAAAACAAAGCAAACTCAATTTTAATTAATATAATGTCAAACAAAAAATATAGCCGTCTCACTACGGTAACATGAAAGCAATCGGAGCGAACTCCCGTTAGTCCCGGCCTCCCGGACTCCATTCCGGGAACAATTTCTTTATTATTTCCCTTTACTCGGAGAGGCTCTTTAACAAGCAATAATTGTTTCAGTCTTTATAAGGGGCGCTATTGGAGTTGGTAATGATTTAGTGTGTACATAGATGAAACGGCCATTCACGGTGCGATTTGATTGTTTGAAAATGTGGATTTAACGTTTTTATAAAAAAAAAAACAAAGAAACCTATAGCAAATTTATGTACTGGAAATTAATAAGAGTAACTTATCGAAGTTACTCTCAATTATTATCGATGAATTTTTACATGGAAGTTTATTTTATGTTAATCAAAGAAAATCAATTTTATTTCCCCCATAAAACACAAAACTTAGTTAAAATAGGACAATGGTTTTTTTTTCTCTTTTAAATTATACTCAAAAGTAAATCACTCCATTTCGAATGGTTTGCTTTTAAACTTTAAAATATCATATTTTGTTGATAAAGATTCTTAAAACAACATAATATTAACTATGGCAGATAAAGAAACAGTTACTAATAACTTTAAACATTGAAATTTAAATTAAAATCAATAAATTAACAGCCGTCCTTAATTTTATGTACGTACAGCGAAACCCGTCCCCAAAAGCGTTGAATAATACAACGCGCTTAGTAAATAAGTCGCTTAAACGGCCGAGCGATGCTCCAAACACAATGTAACCTCACTTCTCACCTACTTAGAGCAATGAAGTTTCATTCTCTATTAATGTTGGCACTCATTTTCGGCGTCGGTAAGATGGATTTAACGCTGCGATTTGTCTTGGCGTGAACAGTATAAAGTTGGGCTTTATAAATATTGGAGGTGCGCCAATATTTGTTGTATTTATCTCAGTAGTTTTATTATTTTGTCTATAAACATACAAATGATAAATAAAAATTGTTTGAGAATAAGGCTTTAAGGATTAGAATTTACTTTATTTTTTGATGAACAGTATCTGACTGTTATATTGAAATTAGAATAGTTTTTGTATTGACAGTGGAATAGCTTATTGCTTATTTTGATCAACGAATTATGTGACTTATTTTTTAACATTTGCCAAAATCAGTCTATAATGTTTCACTGTTGTACACAGGCGTACTTTCACAAATTAGGGTAACAGGGAAGGCAGATACTCCACCACGCGTGCCCACTGCGGATCAGTGGAGGTACTTTTTATTTTCAAGCCGCCTTGCAGTCCTCTAACTAGCTTAATAACCACATGACTATCACAATTAAATGATGACTGGGACCAACATCTTTTCGTGCCTTCCGATGCAATACCATCAATCAATTAAACATGTGAATTTTGGTTGTAAATGATGGTTGGCGAATGAAACAAAGCATCAATTTGACACATAATACATCACAGATTCATGACAATAATTTTCACATTTCCCCGATTCAGTAGTGAGATTATTTGCCCTCATATCCGACCACAGGACGTCAGTGGTTCTTATATTAGTCCACGGGTCTCACATCTGTGTTCAGTAGGTCAAGCCATCTATTTCCTTGTTATTCACGAGCTGAATAGTTTATTTAAGCTATGTATCAGCATTTTATATTTATCTACGATCAAACTGGGTAAATTATAGAGTGAAATATGGCGAGATTATAAGAAAACTTTAAACTAAATCCTAACTAATATCATAAATGCGAGAGTTTGTTTTGTTGTTAGTTACGCCTTCACGCCTCAACTGTTCAATCATCATGAAATTTAGCATGCAGATAGCCTACGGTGTGGAGAAGGACATAGGCAACTTTTTATCCCGGGGACGCGGATGAAATCGCGGGGGATAGCTAGTTATTCATAAACATCTAATCATATCTTAAATTTGTAATCTTTGGTTTCTGCAAACGTATAGTCATTAAAAGTAAAAATTGTATTACTCCGCCGAATTGACCGGTCAAATGAACACAATTGAGCACATATTAACAAATAGTTGGAGCCCCTTTGATGCGCAATATTTACGTGATAATCCATCGAGCTCTCGTATCAAACAAATATCGCTTGGACACATAATTAAGCTTCGAAGTCTAAATTCTACTTTCATCTTGTTCGGTGGGCCCAAATAGTGGTCCAAACCCGACCGCAGGATGATATTGCTGATCAAAAAAGGGTTGAAAAGGGCACGGACGCACTTTACGCGTCGTTTAATTGGCGAAAGCATTTAGTCCTGTGAAAGTCGAAACAGGCGAAATTGGATTTGTGCGTCCATACTGGGCCCTTTGACCGGGCCGAGAGTCACAATTTGACATTACCACGCTTCCGGTCTGTAACTAACTCGATTAAAGGACAATTTTCATAAAGTCTTTTCAAGCTCCAGAATTTTATTGGGCCGTGTAGAGTAAGAGTGTTTCAGGGTTAATTGAACAGGATTGAAGCAAGGATCCTTTTGTGGCACGAGATTTAATCTGGATAGACTATAAGATTTACTTTTCAACTACGAGGGTGCGTTTTTATTCGTTTTTGGTTATTTTGTATGGTATGTAAACTATTGTAAACCCATAAGATTAGCCTAGCAAATTGAAGCTATTTTAAAAGATTTTAATTAATTTCACCTGTCCGGTGTCTGTAGTCGCATCTTGCAAGTTAAAGACCCATTTTCCAGTGTCCGATTGAGCTGTAATTTGGTACACATTAACATATAGGACGAAAAAAATAAAATAAAAAAAAGGTATCCATTAGTAGCCATTAGGTACATGAGTTTGTAAAAAAAAAAATGTATATAGTGTAACCTCTTGTCTGTTCTTCTCAGTTGAAGGCCGACTTACGAACTGGTGGTAACTTCAGTAGGTTTGACCTTCATAAGGGCCCTACCAGGGCCTAAATTAAATTAATGGCTTCGAATTTGACAATGCAAGTACAGACAACAAAAAGTACAGTCCGCCCCTTGAAGTTTGTATTATCATAAATGAAATTTTAAACAAAAACGTGTTATTCCTACATTTTTGTATACAATTACATGACACGTATCAGAACGTAGAGGATTATTTATTTCTAAACATCTTTATATAGCCTACAGTCATCAATATATTATCTTCTGTCTAGATTACAAGACAACATCGTGAAAGTGGCCGCTTGGAAACTCAATAAAACAAAATTATGTCACTCATGAATGAATGTTCTACGTTCAAACGTGGACCTACTGAAACTGAAATAGCGACACCGTGGTCTTATTTCTTCGGCCGTTTTTACAGCTGTCACTCTTATTCTAGGGTAATACTATTTCGATGCCTACAGTCCACAAATATTAATACAGTATATTAAGTAACATAATAGAAACGTGAAATCGAAAGTACTTGTAATAATGAAACAACACAAAGTTAAGAACAAATTATAATGCTCGTTAATACAAACACTTTGTCCGCAAGTACAACACGATGGAAACAATTAAAAGTTAATAAGTTACGCCTACGTTGGACGTGCAGTTTATTTGATGGCGATATTATTAAATTATACTTCGGAATTAATAAAATTAATGTGATAAAAAAATTGTAAGCTGAAGTATATTTTTGTTCTTCCATGAACATTATGGTAGGCTACGATAAGGTAGGCAAAGAACCGTTGCAGGATTTATGAACTGAAAAATATGAAAAGATTTTAAGTCGATGATAGCTCAGAGGTAGTGACGTCGGATACCGTGACGAAGGCCCCGGGTTCGAATCCAAAAAAAATATATCGTGAGGAAACCTTAGCACGGTACTACAAACTATAAAAAATACTACTGGAATAAATCTGAAAAATGGTAATCTCAGATATAAAAACTTAGACTTTTTTTTTTCGTAAAATCAATATATTGATCTTGCCAGGATTCTTACTTATACGTATATGTAGGTATACTCTATTGCGAAGATAATAAGGGACTATACAGATTATACTTCACGACAGATTTTCAACATAAGGGTGGCGGCGCGTGGCTTTTCAGGTGGGCACTAGAAAGACCCTACCAATAAAATAGTCTTATTTTTTACTGTTTATAGGCAGGTGTTTGACTGCAACCCCACCATGGTAAGTGATGATGTGGCCGAAGGTGGTAAGCACATAAAGCCTAGATGGAACTGGTTCTTAAGTGCAGCTGTCGGAACACATCTATTTGTCCTTGGCGACAGACGTTCAACTTGAGGGTGGTAGCCAGCCAGATGGGTAATACAAAGTACCCTACCACCATGCTAAGGTTTCCTCATGATGTTTCCCTCCACCGAAAGCTCAACCTCATTGTAGGATTTGAACCCGGGACCTTCGTCTCGGCATCCAACGTTACTACCACTTAGCATCATTGCCTTAGTCTAGTCTTCGCAGTTTCAAAGCTATCAAATCACCTTCTGAACTATTACCTAATAAACTACTATCCTATATATCTACTATAATATACTATATATCTGTACTAACCTATAGAGCTACAACTATAAATCCTATAATTACAAATGTTTGCCATCGCAGGGTAATCGTCAATTTAAACTTAACAGGGCTAACTATGTAGGTCCCCGGAGGTCAGATGGCATACCTACGTCATCTGATGAAGTCTATATTATGTCTCGGGATTTGAATATGAGATTTGCTTTACGTAGGTTGGAATTATATTTATTGAGTAAATGATCGATCTATAACTTTTGAGTGTGTGGTTCTTTAAGTAGTTTTTTAATTGGTTTTCATCCTAATTTGTTTAAATTGTATTTTGTAGCTTTTTAATAAGTTAACGAAAACATTAAATAGATACCTACTCGCTATTGGATACTGCATTGATCGTACTAGATATTCTTTCTTTAATTTCACAAAAGAAATAATTATTAAAATTAATTAAATTTTAAAAACCAAAAACACGCAACACGATTAGACCTAATCATAAATTAACTTCCGCCATCAACTTCTTTGCCCTTACTTAAGTGGGGGCGCGACGGCGGCCCTAAGCTCCAGAATGGCTGGAGGGCCCCATCTTAATTACGTCACGTAGTGGGGATTTAGCTAAGTTTCAACTAAGCTCGGAGTACATGGTGAGCGCGCAAACATCAAGCCTTTTGTTTCTTTCAAAGATATGCGCTAAGCCGCCGCGAACTGTGTATAATCCTGGTTTGTTTGGTGACTGGTGATGCATTAAAAAGGTTCCACTTTTTGGAAATACAATCTTACAAAATCATACTAAATGGAGGTATAGTAGAAAATACTTGCGAAGTTCATACAGACGACTTTATTAATTAATATGACTTGATCAATAACTTGGATTTATTTCTTCAGCAGTAGGTCAGGTGACCGATTGTAGATTAACGTTAAAAATAGAATAGAAACATTTACATGTCATTATATATTATTATCATAGTACTACATATAATAGATAGAAAACAAAGTTACGAACCGATATCGGTTCATAGTTACAGAGTAAAATTTGCTCGAATCAAGTGATTGTTAACTACGAAAAATCTCATTAATTACCAAAAGAAATAGACCGAAGGAAACCTCTAAATCAATTCAAAGGGCGTTGTCAATTTGGTATTGTTTTCGTTAGTGTAACAAGTTGGACAAATAAACGTGGAAATGGAAAGGTGTCGCCTGTCATACTACAAGTTGCTAACAACGTGACGGCAAATAACAAACGCTGGGCGCGAAGGGGCGTAGAAGTGGGGCGTAGGGCAAAGGCAAAGTTTGTGAACCTGTCTCAAGTAAAAGAATAAATACTTACGACTGGTACTACGCAATATTCAAACAAACAAAAAGGTAACATAATATAATAAAATCTCTCATTAAATTATTATATACTTTTATGAAACCTCAAAGCAATAAAATACGGGCTAATAATGAAAAGGCGCTGTGCTAAGAATACCATATAACATTGCCATAGTTTGCGCTCCGTCTTTACTTGTTACTTACATACAAGTTTCAGAAAACATGGAGAAAAGTAAAGGAAATATATAAGTTATTAAAGAAAGGTTATAATAATAATAATTCGTTAATTATCAGGCTACTAAGGCCCATAGATATATACCTTACAAACTAACATAAATATTATAATAAAACATTTTTTGTTAACATAAACACGCCTATGTTAGTAAACAATAACCCCCTTATTCATAATGAAGTTATCAAACGTTGATTAGCTAAAATTCTGAAGTCTTTATCTGACACGTGACATTTGGTGATCGAAAGAGTGAGACGGAGGACACTATTACACTGATTTAGTTAAAAAGCGATTATGAATAAGGGGGTATGTTTATAAAGAGAGGTATAGCATAGGGTTTATTCGCTCAAAGAGCAGCTCGACTGGGGAAGTACCTCCACCTTACAGAATACCGCAGCCAAATAACTTTATGTTGTGTAAAGTTGTGTTCCTGCGCGTGAGTAAGGTCGCCAGAGCTCATAGGGGAGGGGGGAAAGGTCGGTAACGCGTGAGCGATGCTTCGTGTGTTGCAAGCGTCCATATGGCTACGGTAACCGCTTACCATCAGGTGGGCCGTATGCTTGTTTGCCGACTAAGTTGTATAAAAAAAAAAAACACTAGAAGCACTATGTCTTAATGCTTATGCCCTCTCTGTATAAGGAGTATATAATGATATGGTAAAATTTCATACAAGCAGTTATCTCGAAAGGGCTATTATCAAAGAGCAACTAATTTAAAAGTTTATTAAGAAATAATGCTTACTTTGATATTTGCATATGAGTAAGAAGCTAAACCTTGCAAATCCTTTTAGACTGTACCTTTATCTTATACGATGTAATGAGACCATATGTATTTTCATGTTTAATAAAGACATTAGAACGATGTGTTCAGTTTTGTAAATATTGAATCAATTCTTTAAGTCAAATCTTATGATATTGGAGTTTTAGTAAGCTACAAGTAATCTAGAAGCAATTACAAAAAAAACATCGTAAATATTGAAAAAAAATATTCTCACAAAATTAAAGATGCCACCCGGGAAAAGCTGGAGCGAGTCACTATTAGAATAATAAAACAAAAAAATAGTTTTACCTTTGTGAGCATGAATCCATGAAAATGTGACTCAGCGTTCTTTGGAAAAGTTTCTTTGTTAAACAATTTCCTTCAAACACAAACAGAAATGGCCAACATTTAGAAATAATTTGCCGTTGCAAAGTGTCCCGTTTTCAGAGGCACCTTCGCAAAATTCATTAGGGACCGTTCGTTGGTCCCACTCGCGGGTGGTTTGAATAAAATATATGGGGGAATAAAGCGGGCCTTTTTATCTATTAAACGCATTTGCTGTTACAAATCTTCGCTCTTCCCGCGAGCGAACGTGCATAAGTACCGCGATGCGCGGTGCTCGCGAGAACGGTCGCGGTAGCGGGAACTACAACCTTTCAGTCATTTGTTTAGGTTACAAAATGAATAACCGAGGAAATAATAGTATTTTTGAGAGAGGTAGAGCATAGCGTTTATTCGCTCAAAGAGCAGCTCGACTGGGGAAGTACCTCCACCTTACAGAATACCGCAGCCAAATAACTTTATGTAGTGTAAAGTTGTGTTCCTGCGCGTGAGTAAGGTCGCCAGAGCTCATAAGCGAGGGGGGAAAAGTCGGTAACGCTTGAGCGATGCTTCTTGTGTTGCAAGCGTCCATATGGCTACGGTAACAGCTTACCATCAGGCGAGCCGTATGCTTGTTTACCGACTAAGTTGTATAAAGAAAAAAAAAGTTATATGGATAGTCACTTCAAACTAAGAAAAAAAGTGAAAGCTACAAAAAAAGCTGAGCTTACATTATAGTCATACCAGTTGAATCAAACAATAAAATCCTGAGTACAATATAAATAAATAAATATCCTGGGACATTCCTCACACACGGCCATCTGATCCCAAACTAAGCAGAGCTTGTACTATGGAAACCAGATAACTGATATAATTACAATTTTTTGTTTGTAAATACATACTTAATATACATAATTACACCCAGACACAGAACATACAGACATGATCATGCACACAAATGCATGTCCTGTGTGGGAATCGAACCTACGACCAGCGGCGCGATAGGTGGAATCTTGACCAGAGTCTTAACCAACCGCGCCAGCTGGCCCGCCAATACATCTTGAAAGAGTTTTATTTTTCATGCCCAACTTTGACCACATAGAAACATCATAACGGCTAATGACTATAGCCAAAAAAGTACAGACACACAAAAACTCCACATCAAGTAGAAAACAATCGGTTTCCCGCTAACGCGCAGCTACAAACATCACGTACTAAAGGAAATGGCTGGCCCGTCTCTACTCAGCATGCATTTACGACATTACCCCTGCTTTATTTTGCACTCGAAGTAAACCTCTGCCACCCAACAATACCTGAACGCTATCAGTGAGTATCATTATTATGGTTAATTTGTATACTGCTAAATTCTTTGAAGAGAAATCTTTGTTTTTTATGTATATGGGCTTGCGTTTGGCCTCCGACTGACCTCAGGAGGAGTTACGACGACGCCGAGGATGTAGCACGCTTCACTCTGGCCTTGAATACATTTAGGTTATAGGTATCGGGAAACACAGACCCCAGAGGAGAGTTCCACTCCTTTGCTGTTCGGATAGGGTATGACGAAGCGAAGCGTTCTGTCGGCGGGATATCGACAACATGTTTTGTACCAATTTTTAAGCATATTTTGCGCACGAAAGAGTATGAGATGTAAGGAGTGCAGAAAAAAAAAAAAATTTTTTTCAACTTTTTAGTTTTTATGCTTGCGTTTAGATATTAACCAAATGCCCACAATGAGTTTCTTGTCGTTTTTCTCAATTGAAGGCTTACCTATTTTCGAATCGGTGATAACTTCAGTAGTTTCGACCTCTTTAGGTGCAGCCCAGACGACGGACTTTTTGTGCGAAGGAGTCTGCGGCACACAAAACTCTGTGAGAAATCAAAGGGTTGTGCGCCGGACTTTTTGCGCGTTTTGTTACTGAATAGGTTATATATAGGAGTTTATAGGTTATATTTTCACAGACTAAAAAGTTCTGCACGGTGTGGCGCGGTGCGGTCCGTCCTCTGCGCTGCACCTTAAGAGGACACTTAAGGACTTTAGGACGATATGAAAATAGACTTTGAATATTAATTACACTAACCCCCTTATTCATAATCGCTTTTTAACTAAATCAGTGTAATAGTGTTCTCCGTCTCACTCTTTCGATCGCCAAATGTCACGTGTCAAATAAAGACTTCAGAATCTTAGCTAAAAACGTCTGATACGGTACTAAATATAACCTATTCATTAGCTTGTAGCATTTTAACGGGTTCATAGATCAATAAAGAATAAGTTTAAGAATGAAACTAGATTGGATAAAGCATGAAAATTTAATTAATAATCATAACCAGAGACTACAACAATTACCCTCTTAACTTCGTCATCATTATGTATTTGGTTGGTTGAATCAATTAGGAGACTGAAGATGTTTCTGACCTGAATTATTATAATTACCTAACCTGACTAATTATCTGGAGCTCCGGATTAAACAAAGACTTTCGTCGATTGTTCAGATGCGAATCCTAAAATTTTTCGGACATGTCACCCGTAAACATGATTCCATGGAGAGGTTAATCCAAGGTCGAGTTGAAGGCAAACGTTCACGTGGTCGGTCTCCAACCAGGTGGCTAGACCTCATAAAATCTGCCACGCAATGTACGATTACCGAATGTTCCCGAAACGCCACAAATAGACAAATATGGAGGAACATTGCAAATGCAGCGGTCATGCGCGAAAGGGACAATCCATGACCACGACCACTCTGCCAAGAGTGCACGATTAAGAAGAACCTGACTAATTACCTATTAGTAAAAACGAATCTATAAGCGATGAGAAAACAAAGAATAAAGTGGAAATTATTTGATGTGACTATTATGAAGTGTCTTAGTATGGGACGAGTCACTTTGTCTCAAGTGTAGCTGTCATTACTAAACTTGAGAGTATGATATTTTCCTCCACTGAACGTGCTCATTCCTCAGCCTCAGAACCTTTGCCACGGTATTCGACTTCCCTACCACTGATTTATCATCCCTTTGGGTTTTTTTTTATGGATAATTTGCGATCAGTTGTTTATTACAAGTCTGTTTTTTTGTGAGAATGATTAGGCTTCTCACCACATTGGCCTAGTATTACGTGGGCCGAGTTGTCTAAGCCCCCCAAGAATAGATTTTGTTACTCAAAATTAAACCATCAAAAAGTCATTTATTCAGTTTGGGCCCTGGTGATTCACGAACGTTAAGTAGGTACATACAGTTGAATTTACCACCGGCTCGGAATACACTTAAACTGAGAAGACACCGGTAAGAAACCCATTCTTATACTCTTATCCAGAATTCGAAATTAATTGATTCAATTTCGATTCAATACTTGTGACATTCATAATATGGGCACAATAGTAGAACTGAGTTTTTAAAACTAAACTATTTTTTTATATACAAATGCAACTAAAATCACTAGTATCAAAGACCGCTCTTGGAATACCCTGACATTCCGCCGTTTCCTGTTCTTATTACAGGCAACTCGGTAGGCGTTTCATTTAAGTATGTCGCTTTCCGTTGCCGTCTCAGGCAGCACGGCACAAAGAATACACGAATATAGCGTGGTTTACTAGATGTGTCATGACATGATTTCGGAATGACTGAATAAAATAAATGAATCCTGGGACATTTCTTCGAACACATTTGTTACGTTTTTTGCCATAAAATACGCGTAGCTCAACAAGCGACAAGGGTTAGGTTAGGTTTAGGTCTTTTAAATAATAAATGAGTCTTTACATTCGTTTTGTGTGCTATACTTATAAAGCACAAGAGTTTTTCTACTTATATTTATCTTTCTGAGACTTTTTTTTTTTTACTGTATATAGGCCTGTGTTTGACCACAATCTCACTATGGAAAGTGATGATGTGGTCTAAGGTGGTAAGCACACAAAGCCTAGAAGGAACTGGCTCTCAAGTGCAGCTGACGGAACACACCGATAGGTGCTTGGCGACAGATTTTCAACTTGAGGGTGGTAGCCAGCCAGACGGGTACTACAAAGTACCCTACCACCGTGCTATGGTTTCCTCACGATGTTTTCCTTCACCGAAAGCTCAAGCTCATTGTAGGATTCGAACCCGGGACCTTCGTCTCGGTATCCGACGTCACTACCACTGAGCTATCATCGCCTTACTTCCAATCAATAGTTTATAATATTTTTAGCATTATCATTACATTTGAATATTTATTTGTGACACAAATTTTATTTGGTAAAAAAAATGCCGTCTAAAGCAAGCACCTTCCAGATCCAACATTTCCAAAGCGCAGGTAAAAAGAGTAATTCTTTTGACAAACGCCCAGAGAGCGAGAGTCGCGGATACAATTTACGCTAAAGGTGGCGCGGTTCCTTTCCAACGCAACTCCGCAAGCAACTGCGCAAAAGTGCGCATTTCTAATGCAAATGCGGATACGTGGATCATTATGTTCTGATTTCAGGGCGTTTAGTGTAAGACGGGAGTTTTTTGAAGCGTTCCTTCGTTTGTTATTTTCGTTTGCGGTAGGATTTCTTGTTTTGTTTCATGAATTTTACGTAGAGGTTTATGAAAGACGGTCAAACCTAACTTTTTGGTTGATTTTGTAAACTAAGATTTAGAAAAATTATTTTTTTGTATATTTCACAAATATATAAAAATATTGTCAAACTAGTTATAACTTACTATACTCTATTGCACATAGGATGAGTCGCCAAGTACAAGGGTTTTTTTTATCAATATCTAGAGAAATTCCATTTTATTACTCTGAAATAGTACTCACAATATTTCATGAAACCTGGCTCTATCATAGTATTCCTTTATTATATCGAAATAAATATCCGGGGACATTCCTCACACATGGTGATCTGATCCCAAACTAAGCAGAGCTTGTAGTATGGAAACCAGATAACTGATATAATACATATACTACTTTAAGTTTGAGAATACATACTTAATATACATAATTAAGACATAGGACATACAGACATGTTCATACACACAAATGCATGTCCTGTGTGGGAACATTAACATTAACCATTGAGAAATCTAATAAAATACCATGTGTCACCGAACTAATTATTTGAAATCTACTATAATAAAAGATAATAGCTAATATCACTAATAAGCACCCAAAAAAAATCTTCTCTCATAAAATATTGAAATAATCGTCCTTATTCTTTAACAGTAAATCAAAAGGGGCAACCGGAGCACGCGAGATGAATAAAACTCACAATAGTGGCGGTTTGCATTTTAATTAATTAAGAGTCGACGCTCAGTGGAACGGGGGTGAAATCGACCCCAGGGGGTGAAGCGCAACAGTCAGTATTTACGCATGGAGACACCTCGCGACTTCGCCTCAACATTCGTTCTCTTTCGCCGAGCTTAGTAGAAAGCCTTACTCCATTAGGAAAATTAATGTTTTGAATTACTGGCGGCCGAAGGTGCTCAGCGTCTTCGCTTCGACGAAGAAATAATAGAATAGTGACGTGAAACGATTATGTGGATCGACGCAATAAAGTACTTTGAGACCATATGCGTATAGTTTCTTTTTAAGCGCTAAAGTTTTATTTTTATATTGGAACATTAAACCTAACCGAATAAATACAAAAGGATAGAATAAATAAAGGAAAAGGTCAACGTTTTTAGGACAGATAAAATCTTTAAATGTACAGGGTTAATCTAATTAACTTAACCCTTTTTAGACCTAATTGTAAGCGTGTTCTACATGGAAAGAAAAGCCGCAGAATCCAGAAGTAAAATGTAAATAAATTCTCCAAACAAAAACTAACATTAAAGCAACTCCAGGGTTATTCTAAGGGAAATAATAGTCACCATATTTAATAGATTTGCCAATGGTGCCGATTCTGTTTTAAATCGCACTAAACTAATTTTAGTCACATCACATCTCTTTCTTACGAACATTATTGAAAAAGGATAGAACATATTTAAAGCCGTCAAATTAGTCTTTGCCGTCTTTTTGCGGGTATTTAGACGTAACTGCGATAGATGGCGACTAAATTTATATCGAAAAGAAGCATTGAACTAATTTGACAGGACTAAATTTCTTACGTCCTTTTCTTATGTTCGATATTAGAAAGAGACATAGTGAGACTAATACCAATATATTTCAACATTTTCATTAGCATGATCACCAACTTCTATATCCGTATATAATTGATACCATTTCATTTATTAGTGATTATAATATAATTGAATGAAAGGTTCGAACAAAATGTATTCCTTTGTAGTACTTACGCTTGGTCTTGCTTCATTACCTACATTGTTTTCAGGGAAATCGATTCTAGATTATCGTTAGTACTCTCATTGTGAAGCTTTGAGTGTTTTTAGTAATAATATTATTTCGCATTTATCGTTACAAAGTATTAAAAATATAACCCTTTTTAGAAGCTTTTATTTAGTTTCACTTGTCCGGTGTCTGTAGTCGAATCTTGCAAGTTTAATTTGACCTACTTCCCAGTGTCCGATTGAGCTGAAATTTGGTATGCATTAGTATATTGGATGACAATGCAAGTACAGAACAAAAAGTACAGTCACCAGAAAAAGCTTGTATTAAAAACTTGTTATTTTACTTTATTAAAGGTAAGTACAAAACAGTCCCAAAATTAATTACAAACTTTAATGTATATTGGAATAACAAAAACTTGGCCCTAAATTGAATTACATCCACAAACACATGTCAGCAAAAAGAGTAGACAATAAATAAAATATAAATATCCTTAGCGTCATGAATTGTAGGCAATAACCAGGTCGGAAGGGGCACGAGTTATAGCAATTGCGAGTAAAAGATGCGCCGAGGGTCGACCGCAATGATAGCGGGTATCCTGCGTAATTCAGTACCTTGTCTACCTTCCGTCCCTTATAAAAAACAGGCGCTTTTCAATTTGTACCCGAGAAAGAAAACATTCAAACGGCTACTTTGGCTTATATTTTTTATTCCTCGCTTTTCTCTCAACTTTTCAAATGTCATTCCTTTTAAGAAGGAATTAAAATTGGCTGCCGTCGTAGCTTCGAGCTACGGTTTAGATGTGCTACGAGTGTTGTAGAGGGCTACGAAATTGTAGCGCATAGGACAGAACATTGTCATTGGGATAAAAAAATAATAATAGAGGATAACTTTTTCAATTCGGTATGTAAAATAAAAGATTACCTATGTCAATTCCGAAACCATTTCGGCATTGCATGATTCTAAGCCTTATTTTGCTATTTTGAGCTCCTAAAACTGTAAGATTATGTGTTTTTTCACAAAACGTCATTAAGTAGGCTGAACAAGGTTATTTCCGGTGCCTGTCAATAAAATCAATAAATAAGTCAAGTGTCGTTAACTGTCAAGTCAACGTCACGATAACTAACCTTGTACTATCGTACTTCGCTGCCTTAAAATTTTCAAATTTGTTTATGAATTAAAATGTGTTTTATTTTTGTATTACACATGGCAAAGGCAAACAGTTAATCAGCCTTGGAATTTGGAAATTTATAAAAAAATAACTAATGCTTGGAAAACAAAAATGTTGAAATTAGTTGTTTAAAATCAATTATACTATAAAATAAAAATATAAAAAAAAAATACTTAAATAAAACATTATACCGAATTCTATTTCTCATTTCATTTTACAGACGTTGGTTCTTTATTTAGTCTTAATAAAATAGTAGACACTTATTTAAATGTCTCGTATTATTCTAATTAAAATGACATAAGAAATCCACGTAGAAATAAACCAAATATTTATTCATTTGTAAATTGAAAAAACTATTGTTACACCTTTACACCGTCTTTACTGACACGTGAAGTATAGAGCATGATGTTACCTTTAAATATACCGGTACAACGGTACCGTTACATTTCAAATGCAGAAGATATCCAATCCACACCGGAAACTAGCTCGAAGATTTCTTTGACATACAGGAAATCGTCTTTTCAGTAAGGATACACTCGCTCGCAGCTTGTTGACGGTATATTAATGTATGTATATGTTGAAAGATTATACGCAATGATTGCTTGTTTTTGAACTCAATTTCAGACGTAATAATATTGGATTTTGAAATGAGATATTTACAGTTTATTAAAAGTACAAAAAGGTTAATTAAGTTTCATCATATTTTTTTATTTTTTGTACAAAAACAAGCATACGGCCCGCCTGATGGTAAGCGGTTACCGTAGCCTATGGACGCTTGCAACACCAGGGGTATCACGCGCGCGTTGCCGACCCTGCAGAAATCTCTTCACACCCCTTTTGAAGAACCCCATGCTGTACTCCATTGGGAAAACCACGGCGGGGAGCTCATTCCAAAGTCTGAGCGTCCGCGGAAGGAAGCTCCTTTGAGCCCGCACAGTACGAAACAATTCAGGTTTCAATATGTGAGGATGGACTTCCCGTCGATGGCGAGAGTTGCGATGGTAGAAGGTAGCCGTCTTAAACAATTCTTCAGAACACCGTCCGTTGTACAAGCGGTAGAACACACATAAGGAGGCAAACTCTCTCCTCAGACTGAAGGGCTCTAAACCGCTGATGAGCTCGGGATCGTCGATTAAATTAATTACATTAACCTAGAAATTTTAACTGCTAAACATAGGCACCTAAGCGAATTACACAAGAAATTATCTTGAGTAGGTACATTTACCCATAGTGACTCTAAGTAGGTCATCAGTTGACCTAAGAGGCGCTCTCATAAGTCAATAAAAAAAACTTATAAAAAATAATTCATATAACATTATCATTTTGCAGTCAAATATTGTAATCAATTCGGTATGTAAAGTAAAATAATAACTATGTCAATTCCGAAACAATTTTGGCATTACATGTTTCTAAGCCTTACTTTGCTATTTTGAGCTCCTAAAACTGTAAGATTATGTTTATTTTCACAAAAATGCTTGAAATCATAAGACTTCTAAATTACGTCATAAAGTAGGCTGAAAAAGGTTATTTCCGGTGCCTGTCAATAAAATAAATAAATAAGTCAAGTGTCGTTAACTGTCAAGTCAACGTCACGTTAACTAACCTTATCGTGTCTCGCTGCCTTAAAATTTTCAATTTGTTTTTGACTTAAAATGCGTTTTATTTATGTAATACACGTGGCAAAGGTAAACAGTTAATCAGCCTACTTTATGACGTCATTACGGGAAAAACTTTGGAAATTTATAAAAAAATAACTACTGCTTGGAAAACAAAAAAAAATAATAATTGTTGTTTAAAATCAATTATACTATAAAAAAACTTTACATACCGATTTTTTTTTATTCATTAGGTTTAGGTTTAATGTTTTACACTGATATAGCTCAAATCATAGACGTAGAGTACAGAATTAACAATAGTTTTAGTACATTATTTGTAACAGTATACACATACCGACCGGCTTATTGAATGAGCGAGCGAAGCGTCTCCATTTCAGCTTGGATAAAAATGCATTCGTATGTCCGGATGTCCAGCTGTCCGCCTCTACAGGTCGCATTTCTCAACTTTTGTAAAATTATGTGAGCAGGTTCAATAACTATGTGTTTTTTTTTCTAACAGAGCCACTAGTCAGATTTGTTAGCAATTTACACAGGAAACCAGTGAGTACATACAATTATCTAAACCTTAGACTCGTAACAGATTGATTCCAAAAACAATTTTCCATGAAATACCCGTGTTTTATAAGACACGAGTGGTGAAATAAAATCGTGCGGACGCGTTGGGCCCAGGGGACCGCTTACCGGAGGCCGGGTTAATGCATAAGTAATGGTCGCATGCTACCTGGGACTTATAGACAACCTTTTAAGAAAATTTTCCCTGCCTAAGTAAAGACAGGGACGTTTTGACCGTGTGTGGTCGTTCGTATTCTATTTGCCGAATTTTCGGTGAATTTGTAAATTAATTGTATAATAGTTTTTGGGTTATAAACTACGTTAGTAATACAAAAGAGCGAGTTATACAATATTAGTTAAATAAATACAATTAAACAATACTAGATATGCAAAAAGAGCTATTATGTCAATATATACTTCAGTTATACCAATGTCAACATTTTTTTAATGTTTTTTTTTTATATTCCAACTCATTTTTTTATTTTGACGTTTCTTCCTTCGTTGTACAACCGAAAAATTGAGAAGCCGCAGAAACAAGGTACAGAAAATGAATATAAACATAGTTTCTTTTTGTCAGACACCGGTGAAGTTTAGTAATTTGTAAACATTTGTAATTTTCAAAGTTGAGATAAGTGTCATAAAAGTTACGAGTAAAGTTGGAAATTGGATTTTATTTTCGTCGCTGATACTCGTAAAAGTTAATATTGGTAACTGGGTCTCGAGCTAATTTTTTAATTTGGAATATTACCTTCACTCACTGTTATACGCAAGAACAATAAAAATATGGTGCGTCCATGCTACGCGAACCGAGCACGAGCCGAGCCACGAACAAATTCGTTCGTTGCTCAAGATGTCAAGTTACAACGAGCCTACAACGAGCGCGATGCGAATCCCTATGTTCGTGAAAAATCTGACAATGCGGCGGAGCGCAGTCGAGCGCGAGCCGAACGCTCGTTCGAATTTCGCAAGTTAGTCCACGCTACGCGAACAACGAACGAATCCTGTTCATTCGTAGCTCGGATCGTCCATCACTCTTGTAAAAAACTGGACCGGCATACGTAAGTTTGTTTGTAAATGAATTTTGATGATTGCGAAAAAATTGTGCTAGCTAGAAACTTCATTCGTCGTCATTTAATTTTTTCCTGTAATATTTTACTTTTTGCAAACTTCGGAGATAAGGTAATTGGTATTTATTCGACATTTATCATCATGAGTCAAAGATTACGTTTCACAAAAGAAAATGAAACCTGTTTAAGAATTTACAAATGCGGCCCTTTTATATGATACCCCATTTTAACTCACTCTACTTTGCAATTTCGATTCCCGATAAATAAAATGTTGGAAAAAAAGTAAAAAATATTTGTTTAATCTTTCTTTTGAAGTCGTTTGAATTTTTTTAAATTACTTTTTTATTTAAATCATATTAAAAGATATTATCATATTTCTTTATATCGATAATCATGTGCATAGTTTCAATAAGCCATGAACCATCTATTCATCTATATTTATTCTACATAATATATATCAAAATACAACTACCAAAATAATTCTTTATTTTCGTACCTAACACAGGCACGAATTTTGCATCAATCTACCGTGGACGGGCGACGGTAGCGCCACACATCACGCGCGGTAGGAATGTGACACACCATTATAAATCTCATTGAAGATACACCGCCATCCATCACCGAAAGGAAATGAAGTCTCAGAGTGAGCGAATGCCATGTGTACGAGACCAAATGTACGCCGAGAAAACGCTGGTGAATCGCATGTTTATAGTTGGGACTAAAACTGTTACTAAAAAACGGATTCATTTTTACTTACTAAAAAAACGGGTACTATTTTACATGGATAATAATAATAGATTTAAATAAATGCGTTAAATGGCTTGCTCTGAAAGAACCGAGAAAAATAAAAACTAGATAACTCTTCAATCAAAATTGTGAGTAGGAACATTTTATTAGTGGAATAAGAAACGCTGAGAAATCGCATTGGAATCACACGTTTGTACAGTAGTAGCCAACTGATAAGGCGCGTTGTGAATTTTCGTTCGCACAGAAAAGAAAGCATAGCCCGAAGATTAACGAAAGAATGCTTAGAACTTACAATCAACTTTAGATCACTACTATAAGGTTCATAATACACAGCTGTTAGTTCCGTCTCACTCGCAAGTCATGCCCCTCCGCACACATGGCGGCAGCTGCCGACCAATAGCATTTTCCGCGCTTTGAAAATGTATCTTCTGCGCAGGTACATCGGTAAGCCATATCAGTTGGGTACTACCACGTACTACTGTATATTCATAACGTATTGATTCCAATAAGATTCAAATTAAATTCAAATTCAACATTTATGTGATTGTAGGTATTTCATACCACACTGGTGAAAAGTCCAGTAACGTACCTGAAAAAATAGAAAAGTATAATTAGTAGCTTAAAAGATATCAGGGGGTCTAAAAAGGAAGTTAAAGCGATATTGCTAATGGAATTATTTTCGAATTCACAGAAGATCCTTTGCAATTCATTCGTCAAATGAATCTTTAATGAATTGAGTTTTATATAATGAGTTAACTATTTTACCAAAAAATAGTAGTATTATACGAGGTTATTTTTTGTCATGCATGTTGCTAAGCAGGCAGACGGCCAACCTTATGGGAAGAGTTTACCACAGTCGCCGCACAACTGATGAGCGGGACAAAATCTGAGGTAGTACCGACTCTGAGTACTCTATCACTAGGCTTTTCCTTTCCTAGACGGGCCCGTTGGCGCAGTTGGTTAAGACGTGGAGCCTAACCTATAGCGCCGCAGGTCTTGGGTTCGATTCCCACACAGTACATGCATTTGTGTTCATGAACATGTCTGTATGTCCTGAGTCTGGGTGTAATTATGTATATTAAGTATGTATTTACAAACAAACAGTAGTATACGTATTATATCAGTTATTTGGTTTCCATAGTACCAGCTTTGCTTAGTTTGGGATCAGATGACCGTGTATGAGGAATGCCCCAGGATATTTATTTATTCTATTCCTTAAGCTCACGCTTTTTGTATACTTTAAACACACTACTCATGCCACGACGATGTCACGACTCTTCAATTTTTTTTTTCAATTTTGCTCTTTTTACATCGAAGAAGCAGCACAAAGAGTATAACTATAGCTTTAAAGAGCTATTACCTAACTTCCTAACTTATTCATACATAGCTTTTGTACTATAAAGATCCATTTCCTAAGTTAATAATAAATAAGGTCTAAAATGCAATTTTTACTTACACTTAACGTTACTTTTATGCTCATATGTATAATTAACTTTTTAACTTTAGGCAAACTCAATATTTCATAACTTTATTGAGTTTGTTCTCAAAAATAACTGACATAGTAAATATAATAAGATATTAATAAGAAAGTTTCGAGACCGAGTAAACATGGCGGACGAAAGTTCAAAACCTTTTTACGTTTTACGATGTTTGATTTATTTTGTTTAACTTTATTCAGTGATAATGTAGGGCCTTTTAAATTTAATTGAATCAGAAAAGCAATTTAACTTTACATGCTATTTTAAAATGCCGAAAAATATTCATTCAGTAGTAAATTATTTAGCACACACACCATACAAAAAAAAAGTCCATCGCCACCTTGCAAGCCATTTTAAAGATATTTACTATTTATTTCATTACTCAAAAATCTCACATACTATAAGTCTCCTCAAAACCTCCATTTGAAAGTAACCGATGGTATGGGGCTATCGGTTCACTTTGACGTAGCGGGCACCATTAAGGCTGGCAGACGCCGCCGCCGCCCGCCCGGACCATTTGCCGCCCTCCAGCACGATTGCATATCACCCTGACCACGCGACGTAACATTATGGCAATTACCCTCCGAATTACCCCGAGCCCACCCGAATGGGTCAGAAGACGCTTGTTTTGCGAAGGAATGTATATTGGCCCAGACGTTTAAATTCGTGGCTGTATTATCGCATTTTGAGTGGGTTGAGCGAGTGGCCAAATAAGGATTTAAAGGTCGAAGATAAAGACCATTATCCATTGCATGAGAGATTTTTTGTCGTGTTTCATAAAATTAACAAGCTAGAAAATCAAGGAGAGGACTTTCCAACTTCATCATTGTCTCTTAGCTAAAGTTGTGCGAAACATTTTGCAGCTAACTTAATTAGGAGTTCAAAACTTGTTTTAAATTTTTTCTTGATAGCAGTTTGAAGTTTGTAGTTTGTATTGCATCATAATTTTTAGCCTTTTTTACCAACTAGTAATTGTCGGTTTTCTGTACTGTTTTTTTATAAAACTTTGCTCTTGAGCTTTTTTTCTTTAATTAGTAATTCATTAACTTGGAAGGAAGGGATGGTTGCAAGGAATTTGAAAAATAGGTTTTTAACATATCTATTACTGTCGCGCTGTGCCCGAGCTATCCCGCCCAAGGGCAATAGAGACAACTACTGGCTATGTCTGTCGGTTTTCCTATGTTGTTTTATATTCGTCAAATTTGTTCGCTGGACGTCCGATAAGGGCGTTAGAAATGGTAAGTTTTTGTGATTTTAGAAGGCTCCTAATTCTTATAACAATTAATTTACGGAGAAAACCTAACCGAGAGACATACAGTCGTACTTACAGATAGCATGGTAGAATAATCATTGCTCTAGTGTCATTATCCAGAGAGGAAACTGAGGATTACGTTTGTATGGAACAAACGCAACCAGTATTTCCTCTGTATTTACATGTAAACGCTCAGAGCGGTATGATGAGCCGGTTCAAATTCAATTCAATTCAAAATCATTTATTCAAATAGACCTTCACAGGCACTTATGAAAAGTCTGACTCTAATACTCTAATACCGGTTCGGAAGGTTGCATTTGCTGAGAAGAGCCGGCAATAAACTCAGCAATTACTCTTTTCAAAACAAGCTTAGGTTCATTACATAATATTTACATTCTAATCGCACTGAAAACAATTGCGAGCCCCGGCGCGACGGCAAAATTACAAAGTAGACTGAATAAATATTTAATAAGTAAATAAATAGCAAACTTAAGCAGACCAGCCCCCACAAGCACCACCTGTCATATCTATACCTGAACTAAAAAGAGACACACATACTGAGACAAACATATAATAATATATCCAAATGTCAAAACGGGCATCGTCGCGTATCACTAGTGTAGAAACGCAAATAAAACACCTTATAACTGCACAACTTTTGTTTTAATATCAACTCATTACAAATATCAACTTTTATTTTATATTTTCTTCAAGACAAAACTCAGTAATTCCAGTCGGTTATAATCGAGTACTCAATATGGCGCCAAACAAAAGATAACGTCAGAGTAAAAAAAAAAAAATTTACAGCAACACAAAATTTGACTACCAATAACCTAAACAGAGTGACTTGCGAACTAAAACTTACTAGTAACAAAACTAGATTTGGTTCATTACTAAATTATTTGATTAAATCAAAGAGATATACGATTAAATGTAACTAAAGTTAGTTTCCCGACACCAAAACGTCAATAACATAACTAGTTTTGTAGAACCTTTTTTTCAGTGCGACTACCAACATAACAACATAACATTTCCGGTATTATTTTACACTCAAACAAAATGGATTTACGAATGTAAATTAGTAATATAATTAATAACAATAAGTTAGCATACCAACATAATTATTTATACCTAAATTATATATTATTACCTAATATGATATGACGTACTTAGCATGAGTTTATAAAGAAAGCTAACACTAGTTTAGTTATTAATGCTTATACTTAAACATTCATCGCAACATCCATATTCCATATGTAATCCTCTTCAACCTATAAACTACAAGTACAGTTTCCTAATGTTGGTACTACAGTGCTCATAACTTGTCAGGTACTGCTCGGTCGAGGACAATAAAGAATTAGAACGCACCTCCACTCCACCAGCGCTATCGTTGTTAGATCCCCAGAGAGGCATTACTTCAATTATATTGGTACGTACCTAGTGTACCTGTCACACCGTAGCGTAATTAAATTATGGTTTAATTATCTTTTAATACGACACAGCTTTTATAATAACTGCTTTCTTCGTACCGACTGTAATTATATTATGGTTATTACTTGATATAACTGGTGGAGATTTCGAGATGGCATATCATTATTATACTACGGGACCAACACTGAATTGTCAAAAAAATTTTTTTAACTTTTCTTTTCAAATGTCAACCTTGTTCGATCATAATGTAAGAAAATAAAAAAAAAATGATAATTCAGTGTTGGTCCCATTGTAAAAGTTGTTCAGCATGATTAATCCAACATAGGTTTCGAAAATATGCCATTTCGAAATCTCCACCCAGTATTAAATCCTAAAGCTCAAATTATCGGGTAGATATACTGGTATTTTATATATTGAATTGCTCGAAGTAAATAAGTATGAATTTATAAAAATATTTAAGTACTTATGAAAATAAATAGAAATTAACTTTGAAAATTTTTTGAAGATTTTATAAAATAATAAAGTAAGCAATAATTGCATCATCATTATCTACTTGCTGTATTCACAATTATTTTGGGTCGGTGCTATATTTACGCTTTTTCTATTCGGCCCGTCTATCAGCATTCACTTCTTTCTTACCTGTCATCTTTGAATGCATACGCATGCATATACTTTGAAAGAAAGAAAGAAAGAAACAAGATTTACAGGACAACACACAACATTACATTAATGATAAAAAAAAATAAAAAAAATACTGAAAAAAATATAAGATTAAACAAAAATGTAATGTTGCGTGATGCCAGAAATAGGTCTCGACTCAACATTGTGCTTAGGTCAGTAAAAAACTAACCCTCGCGCTGGTTTTCAGCTTTGCTGCCACACCTAGGTAAATTCAGACAATAATAACATTTCCCAGCTATCCAGCGTAACAACACAGTTACATCACCATCACGCGGGCTCTATCGCATCGATTCGTGCCTCGCACGGGGATAGAAAGATTTAATTGTTTGAATCCGAACGTGACGGACCATGCACTCCGGTCCGTACTTTTCCGGACAGAACCACGAACGTGTGATTTCCTTTAGTTTACCGTTCGGAAATCGTCACAACTTTTTAGCGTGAAACAAGAATGCAACCGGACGGGTGTGTGGTTTTCTTTCCACTCTCATTCACGCGTGGTTTGTCAGTGTGATGAATATTCATGTTATTTCAAGTTTATTTGTTGGTATATAGAATTTTATGACGATTATAATATTTCTGGTAATGACGTCTACAGTATACTGTAGGGAAGGTAGGAGTTGAATTTTACAATCAGCTTGAGTTTTCGGCAAATGAAAACATGAGTTGTCGAGAGCGGTCTATCAAATACCAATGTAACAAAAAAGCCTTTTGCACAAAAATATTCCGGTGGAAACTTGTACTCCTGCGATCTCCTATTTTTACCCCCTTTGGGCAAATACTTACACCTTATAACCTTCCTGTCCATTTTTTATTTTGTACGTTTTATAGTTCCTGAGTCTTCGTCATTAATCCGTAAATGGTATCATTTTATATAAAGGATGGAGATTTTGAGCTGGAATATTTTAGATACCTATGTTGGGTTAGTTATGCTGACCAAATTTTACTATGGGACCAAACAAAATTCTCGAAAAAAATATACTTTTAATATTAAAGGTCAACCACTATCTTATTGATATTTTTCGTTTCAGTGTTTTTACCATTGTAAAGGTTTTGAAAATATTTCATCTCAAAGTCTCCAGAAGATTTTATAAAGATTTTAAAAATCAGCCATAATTTTTAAGCCCTTATTATTGGTACTTTTATATCTCTTTATTATAAAGTAATTATGCCATGGTCTAACGGTGTGATACACGTTCAAATAACAAACACTGAAATTCCAAGGGGCCGCAAATATGAACGGGTAACGAGAAATCGTCGGTGTTTAAAACTTATTAATTAACTTACGCCAGTCGAAAAGGAAACGAATTATAACAACTTTGCGTTTACCATACAAAGAGTTATATTAAGGAAGTTAAAGTTACTTTGTTGATGTGCATTTTAGTTTGATTGTTAGAAAATTTAATTAATTATGATCCTGCTTAATTTAGATGGTTTCTAAATTCTATTAATAATATATATCCAACATTCTACAGCTATATCAGATAGTTAAATTACTATATTCATTCAATCCCATTTTAGCCACTCTTCGTTTTCTTATTTAACCGACTTCAAAAAAAGGAGGAGGTTCTCAATTCGGTTGTAAGTTTTTTTTTTTTTTTTTTTTTTTTTATGTTTGTTTCCTCTTAACTCCGTCATTTTTTGTCTGGAAGGGTACACTTCCCGTTTGGTCCCATTGTCATTCGGTTTAAGTTTTTTGTAAAACAGTCCAATTATTCTATTTGAACTAGAAGCGAGCGCGCCCTTTTTAGTAGGTAGCAAGATATAGACAAGTATGTGACAATCCGAGAAACTAATAGGTAACAAAGTTAATGATAAAGTATACTCTGTTATGAAAGTCTCCTAACACGAGTATTTCTATACTAACGTCTTAAAGTGATTAGGTTGTTGGAAATAAAACATTGATATTTCTATTTACGAATTAACATGAAAATGTCTACTTCCATAAATAAAATTACCAATCCTTTGTAATTCAGTAACTGAATACAATTTGTAAACCATAAAAAAACAAAACACAATATAAACTAAAATAAAAGCCATTTGGAGACGTGCGAAACGCTCCGAATAGTGCTCTACCGAATTTACGAGTGCTCGCGTCTTACTTTGTCCGGTTTAATTAAACCTTTCCCCAGTACATTAATATCAATTATGGTAATCCGGCCAGAGTGGATTCAACTGCCGACCTTATTCGGGGATTCGGGATCTTGCGTGGTGCAAGTTTACATTATTTATAAACAAAGGGTTTCTTCACTTCAACTTGTCCAATGCATAATGCATGACCATACAAAATATTAAACAAATAATAAATATTGTGAAAAGGTATTTCTAAACCATATTGAAAATTCTTGAGGATCTTCAAACACAATCAATAGAAATTCCTGACTAGACGAGACGACAGACACAAAGGTTAAAAACATTGTTATACCATAATTTGTTGCAGTGCCGTATAACTGAGCTTCAATCCATAACTAGATGTATTTTTCAACTATAGTATACAAATTTTACATGAAAAGGTATTCTCACACTTCAAAACATGAATCGCTAGACGCATGAACTCGCACCAAACCACACGCCCTACACAAGAACATTTAAACCTATAAAGGTAGATTTGTTTCGAAAATTCCATCCAAAGAAACCGTTACTTTTAGGGTTTCTCGTGGTCTTTTATGAAGCAATCACGGCGTCGTTCTACAAACTTTATACTCCTTTTGAATACGTACAATTACGAGGCAATAACTCGTCGTGAAATTGATTCTGTCGGCCGCTGTTGCGCACAAATTTCGGTATGTACGCGTAAGTATTACTGCGACTGCTTACAGATTTTATGTAAAGACTTTTACGGTGGCAATGAAACGCCGCAAGATTTTAAGAGTTACGATACCATTCGCTAAGAGGCTGGAATTATGATGGTTACTATTTTTTATGGGCAGTATTCATGTATACATGAGAAATGTCATCATCTAAAAGGCTACCTTCATGTTAAAAATCTGTTACCAAGTACCTCCCTGTGTGTAATTTTAGAGCCAATTCAATTTATACTGACTCATATCACTGACTTTGTGAAAGTGTAAAATGGAAAGGAAACTATGCAATTAATGAAAATGCATCTTATATAGTAAACAAGAGGGTTTCAAATGCTATTTCATTGTACTGAGAACTGTTTGTCCATACATTTATCAGAAGGCTACACAAACTATGTTTATGGTTTCCCAAAGTATATCAAACAAGATTCCAAATTCAAATAACATTAACCCCCGTACGCGACTGCATCACTTTATTAACCCAAAAATGTTTACGTTGAAAATTATTTTACGGCCAGGGAGGTGTGTTTAAAAAAAACGACAAAAACATGAGTTGGGACGGATAAACGGAAATAAAAAAAGTCGTCAGAGTAAAACTCGGATGTCTGCTAATAAAGGAAGCGGGAATCAGACTGTGCCGTAGAAAGAACAGTTTTATTATTATGACGCTAATGTCAGTTATATTGCAAAAAATACTTTTTTTTACTCCCCCGGCCGGTGAAAGGTGAGGTTATTGTTCTGTGTTATGTGACAATGTAATTTTTATTACAGGGTATTGCGTATCTTGTGTACTTGGGCATATGGACTGGTTTTGTGGAGCGTATACAATTTAGCAGACAATGGACCTATATTAATAAATTAGGTAGGTAGTTAAAATGTATATTTCCTGTTAATTGCAGTAAGAAATTTTCCAAATTAAAAAACATATTGTAGGAGTTCGAAAATTAAAAACTTCTCATACTTACCTACTATAGGTATAGCAAGACTATGGTCTCAGTCAATAGAGTATTAAATACACACATCACATGAAGCTCTAAAATTTAACTTCTAGGTAAGTATATGATTTAGAAAAAGAAATTTGGCACCTAATTTTTTTTATTAAATAAATATTAAAGTAAGTATCAAAAACAGCCACTTCGATCATCATTAAATTTTCTTTAACATTTTAAATTTAGGTACTTACCGCTGGCCATCTTTAAAAAACAAAGTAACATGCCCCAAACATTCCCGAATGGCGTCCGAATAGAGAAACTTACTCGATCGAGATCTCAAGTAACCCTATCGAATTAAATCGGTCGACTGAACCAGCAAAATTGATTCCATGTGGGACGCTACCGGATCTAGACGAATATATTGTGTTAAATCAAACATGATGCTAGGTCTTTCTGGTTAAAGGTATACGTCCTTGGGGTATTTAATCTAAATTTTAATTTTACATAACCCCTCTGTCTTTCATCGCTCTTTATATGCTTTGTTGATGGATAAAAAATAAAAAAATATTTGATATTGATCATTTAAATATTATTATTTTTTATTTCTACGGTCATCACTATAAACTGGGGTTCTACCGCGTAACTTTGGTGGTAATCGTAACGAACACCATTAATTATTTAATACAATGACGCGCACGCGGTATACCGACCATTCGTGGGCTCTGATTGGATGACATTTATTATGGTGTTCGTTACGATTACCACCAAAGTTACGCGGTAGAGCCCCTGGTTGGTTTCTAGCCCACTGGAAAGGTTGACTTTTAAGCGTAGTTTTATTTTGACTAACTATAGCAAATAATTCTACTATCCACCATAAGGAAATGCTTGAATACTCGCTATTCGCTATACAGAGCAACTCTACAGAAATCTGGGGTCTGCACTAGTATGCTATCAAGAGTTTACTACAATGAAAATGTACATGAATAGATAGACCAGTAATGTACAGCACAGCAGAAACATTCCGTCTAAAATGTAAGAATATTAAAAATCTCTGACGTCACTTGCTCTAAAAATGCAAGCTCACACGCCAACCAAAAATTGCATTAAAACTAGCCGCGCCTAATTAAACGCGTGACGTCACACAGCCCGTGATACACGTCACGTAGTGATGGCAACACGGCGTGCAGTAATGAAGGCCAACCTTGTTAGTGGTCACGTCAGCCGGAACAATTGCATCTTCGCTACAGACCGGCGCGATGCGACAAATTTGATGACTTGTGACTGGTGTGTGTCACAATTTTGCAGGAGAGATCGTGTGTAAAGTACAGGTATAGGCTAGGTTTTTGGTTTTCTAATCAATATATTCAGTAGACACTGTAAGTCGGTTGAATTTGAGGAGAGATGATGCGTGTAGACACTGATATAGGTAAAAGAGATAGGAACTGGATACTGAATCTTGGTAGCAGTGAGGTAATGAAAAGTGGACGACAGTATTCATGCTATGCATCGTATGATTAAATAATTTTTTTTTTTTTTTTTTATACCACTTAGATGGCAAACAAGCATACGGCCCGCCTGATGGTAAGCGGTTACCGTAGCCTATGGACGCTTGCAACACCAGGGGTATCACGCGCGCGTTGCCGACCCTGCAGAAATCTCTTCACACCCCTTTTGAAGAACCCCATGCTGTACTCCATTGGGAAAACCACGGCGGGGAGCTCATTCCACAGTCTGAGCGTTCGCGGAAGGAAGCTCCTTTGAGCCCGCACAGTACGAAACAATTCAGGTTTCAATATGTGAGGATGGACTCCCCGCCGATGGCGAGAGTTGCGATGGTAGAAAGTAGCCGTGGGCATCATCTTAAACAATTCTTCAGAACACCGTCCGTTGTACAAGCGGCGGTTGTAAATATGTTATACAATGACGAGTTATTAGCAAATTTGAAACGCAATAATGATGAAGGCAATAAAATAAAATCTCGAGCAAAATTTCCATTGCTCTAAAATAACCCAGTATCTAATCTCGAGGATGTTATATTTACAGTAACACATGGTAACTGCAACACAAACACACACACACAGATGTCGAAAATCCAAAGCTGCCGCTAGCCTTAACTAATTTTGCACCTCACGCTTCCACGTTTCGGCAGCACATTCTAAAACCACGAAACACTATTAAAGTACACTTCTATACAACACTATTACAACAAACTAGTATAGTACCGGCGTGCACCGGTTCCGTCCAGTCTAAACCGGTTAAGAGCAGTTCCGTCCGGAAATGTTCCTTACTACTTGTTAATGTAATCGGTTGCCGCAAATCCAATCGACTCTCGTGCTCAGTAAGGATGTTTTTTAATTGTATTCTTTCGAGGAGCTTTGGCGTTAAAAGTCAATTCAAAATCTTGGGTAAAATTAAAATTTATTTTAATTCTTTGATGATCCTAAACCTATAAAGTAATCTAACTAAATTATTATGACAATTAAATGAAAGCATGATCCTACAATTTTCTATCACAAATATTGGGCAGTTTTGAGTCAAGATTAAAACTTTTAGATTTGGAACCTGCATTTATGATATAAGGTGCATTTTCAATTAACACGATCTATTCTTGAGACTCGAGATAGATTAATATTCTAACTCAATGTCTACATGTCTGCATATCTGGGTGTAATTATGTACAAACAACGAGTAGTATATTAGTTATCTGGTTTCCATAGAAAAAGGTCTGCTTGGTTTGGGATCTGATGGCCTTGTGTGAAGAATTTACCAAGACGTCCCAGGCTATAAATCTGTAGGCAGTCTCATGAAATTCAATAAACAAATGAATACAGGCAAGCATCTCAAATTCTCAAACGCTTTTCACTTTCACATCCTAATATCTGTGCTAACATTGAAGTGATGTGAGTTTAGATATCCAGCGATAAACAAGGAGGACCGGAATCTCGAGCGCTTTATTAAAGTGGAACGTTATTAACTCACACCGCTTCACTCGGCGTCACGGCATATCTCACGTGAACGTTAATCGAAAATTATGAAAACGTTAATCAGTTTACAGCGTAATAGTGCTTCATTAACTTATACCGTCTATGGAAGGGGTCACGGTTTCATTATTCGGCTTGAAAATTATAAGAAAGATAGGTCAAGTCATAATAATATGAGTTCTATTATTGGCGTACTACGGCATCTGTACTTGAGAGATACTTCACTTACCATGGTGGGCGAGATTATAGTTACAGTCAACAAAAACATAGTAAGAAGATTATAAAAAAAAAACAAAATTCAAAATCATTTATTCAAGTAGACCTTCGCGGGCAATTATGAAAATTCTGACTCTAATACTCTAATACCGTTTTAGAAGGATGCATTTGCTGAGAAGAGCCGGCAATAAACTCAGCAATTACTCTTTTCAAACAAGCTTAGATTCATTACGTAATATTTACTTTCTAATCGCACTGACAACAATTGCTTGCCCGACTATTACCTATAACCTCAGATATTCATTGGTTATTCAACCTCACTATAACTTCTATAATTTATAGTTTAACAGTTGCTTAATAGCCTCATTCATTAAACCATCATTTTCCACAGACGCTTAAAAAAGGATCACGAATCAAATAAAGAAAAAGTTGTAGAGACGTAACTAATGAGGACAGTCCATTTTGATGGACACTCGAGGAAAAAACCCGGCGTGCAGACCGAAGATGGGCCGAATGCTTACAATAGGAATTATACGCACTTTTGTTTCACAACTCTTAACTATGTTACGTGTAAAGAATAACGTTTTACCAAATGGAGTTTAGCGCAGATTTACTTATGGTTTGATTTGAGAACTTTGAGTCCAACACATTTGGTCCATGCGCGGACGAGCATTATTAAGCTTACGATTTACATTCAATTTAATTTATTTTTTGACAATTATTTATAAAGTTTATAAAACATTTAAGCTTACGATTTACATTCAATTTAATTTATTTTTTGACAATTATTTATAAAGTTTATAAAACATTCAGTTCTTTATGTTTTACTTTTTGAATATTTCATTCATAAACTTGTTTTTTTACATTCAAATCAGAGTATAAAACGAATTATTCAATTCCTTTGCTGTAATTTTAGACTTAATGCTGGGTTTAAATTAAACCATTCCTCAATATTTGATATCGGAATTTCTCATTTGAGTGATACTCAAATCCTCACATTTCAAGCAGGCAATAAGCTTTAGTTGAAAAATTAGCCTCAGCCTGGCCTCGGCTCGGCTTCACGTAAAACGAGTCAATCCGTGTCGAGCCTTCAGATTAAAAGTGAAAGCGAAAACGAAACGCAAACACTGAAATACCATTAAGTCACTCGACACCCGTCGGCGTTAACTTTAATTTCAGAATAAGCTTGCGAAATATAAATCTTTGGAATTTTTATGATGGGCAAGAAGCTTGGATGTAACGTAATTAAATGTGTGAGTGCTTTGAGATATAAAACGTCTGTTTGTAAACGTTACTTTAGGGAGTTTAAAAATTCATTTTGGTTCTAGGAGACAGGTCATATTAAAGGAAAATGTTTCGGTAAAATTTTATTTCGAAATACTGGTAACATTTTGCTATTAATTGCATTACAGTAGTTAGGTAAGAGTTCGTAGAATTTTGATCTTAAAATATCACACTGTCCCGGTGTATGTCTGTAATAAAATCTTGCAAGCTAAATTTGACCCACTTTCCGATCCTGTGAATTGAATGAGAATGCAATATTATTATGACATAGAGATGATTTGATGGAGTCGTTATGATTGCCATGAGAACTCTGTAATAAAATGACACAACTCTATCGACCTTGGACTCGTTTGATTCGTCTTGACAAGTACTCTGGTTCTCGGGTCTGATGACTAAGTTTATCGACTATTATAGTATAAAGAAGCTTGTTTTTTGTACTTTATTTTCCTTTAAAATATTTAGACTACTAACAAGCATACAACCAGCTTGAGTAAGTAGTTTCCATTGCCTATAAGAACTTTGCCGATCCTGTACACAATCTCCAAGGGGAAAAACATTATAGATATAAAAATGTACCTATTTAACATGAGTAAACTTTTTTAATACCTATATTTAGAATATGATATGTGACTTAGCCCATAAACGTTGTTATGGTATTGACATTTTACATAATTAATTAAGTAATAAAGAAATATATAGTAGAACAATGAACCTAAAACTAAAAACCTTAAAATATATAATATAATAACTAAAATATATTATTAAAAGGAGTCCCTTTAGGCAAGGTTCCGAACATACAGGCAGCATTCCTCCTTTGAATAGCTAGACTGATTCTTTGTGTCTCCTGTGATGTCAACTAACCTTTTTATTATTTCCTTTAAAAGCCTTACAGCGTTAGGACCCCACGGACCAAGGGTCTCGACGCCGAATGGGACAAAATCATATTCGGAGCCTAGACCCCTGTATTTGCATGCTTTAGCTTTCAGCTGCTTCACAAGCCGCACCAGCTTTGTTGTTGGTTCCATGTAGATGGGAAGGGGCCAGCCCATAAACTATGATATAGTCCAAAATGTACACTAAATCTAGACGCCAACAATATAACAAACACTTAGTTCATCCCGAGTTGACTTCAATATAAGAGCGTGACGCGGCAACTCTGCCGCACGGCACATATGGCTCCTGGCAGCAGCCACTACGTTTGTTTTCTTTGTTCGAAATATAATAATAATGGAATGACTCGCTGTATCCGAGAATGAGATGTGTGGCAGACGCGAAATCTCATTCTGAATAGTGCCTTTTGGTTGTAGTGATGTGGGCCTGATTTATCGATTAGTATATTTTTTGTCAAAGTGTATTCAACCTTTTGAAGGAATTGTTAGTGTTTAATAACATCATATTCTAAATGATAATAATATGATAATAATTTAGAATAGAGTGAATATTTATCGTTATTACTAATGTTAACTAAATTGAAACCAAAAGGTGATATCTCTCGATGTCTTTATCTTTTCATATGACCAATATTTTTAAAGTCCAGCATTCTAGCTAACATATAATGCTTTCTATTAGGAATGCAAAACGGCTCATAGTCATTTCAAAAGATAAAAGCAAAGAATTATTTAAAATAAATAAGTAGAAAAATGATAGAAGCAATGTTTACTTTCATGTTCGAATAAAATAAGACAGTAAGGCTTTCTGTTTTACAGATTGTTTATCTCTCGCAACGTTAAATTTAGAAGGTAAACAATAGATCATTAATCTTGGTCCACGAAAGTGTGAGAAGAAATTCCGGTCTCCCCCTTTTTCTATTAGTAGTAGTATAGTTAAGTATCAATAATTAAAATGCATATATGCGGCGTCTGTGTTTCCTGACGCCTACAATCTAGGAACTTTCAAGGCCAGAGTGAATAGGTTTCTTCTGGGTAAGCGTGTTTCATCTTAGGCTTCGTCATCGCCCCTTATGGGCGGGTCAGTGGCCAAACGCAAGCCCATTTAATAAAAAAAAAAAAACACTGCAACTTTACTGTATTATTTACTTTAAAAATCTTGTTATATTGCTATTACTTTATACATGTAAGGATCATAATGTAATATATCACGAGCTGTCCCGCGCGCATTCCCAAATGTTAATCCAGAACATATTCTATCTGTGTGCCAAATTTCATCTAAATCCGTTTAGTCGTTTTTGCGTGGTAGAGTTACAAACATCCATTCCATACATAAAAACGTTCGCGTTTACAATATTAAGTAAAGAAGTAAGGATATTCAGTTAGCCCAAGCTATCACATCGAAAGCACCTCTAAAATTAGCGTAATAAAACTCACCGCATATTATTCGAATTGGCAAAACCCGCCACAAATCATCCAATCAAACTTAACGATTCAATTAAAACCCCGAAAGGTAGCAGATAGAGGGCGCTCCAATAAAATCCTTATATCATACCCTAACATGAGACATAAATAACGGGCGGACGAGGAATATTTGAAATATCGACTAAGGTCGGTGGGATTTAATCGATATCGAGGTGCGACCACAAATTACCTCACTCAAAGATTGCTCTCGTACAACGTCGCGAGAGTGATACATTATAGGGGATAACAATATTTTTTCGACGTAAGGACCTGTTGCTTTCGATATGAACGAGTGTAGCTTAGACCGTATTCTCGTAGCCAAGCGAGACTACACCCGTCCCGCTCTAATCAATTATTCTATGTCATGCCAGAGCGAGAAGGAAGATAAGTGCGTGGTCTTAAGTCGTTACTCGAGGAAAGCGTGAGCTTTTCTAATTTTAATTTCATGTGTTTTATTCCCTTTTGGGATTCTCGTTTTGGAATTGCCGTTTAGGTACGCTTCTACAAAGGCCTGATTTATTATGTACGTTGAGTTTTCATTTCTTTAACTGTTCTTTTTGTACTGTTTTTATTATAAAGATTAATTTCTTACCAAATTCTTAGATTAGAAAAAAACAGCTTTGCGCTTACCTGAAACAAGAAATTAGAATTTTATTAGCATCTGAAAAGCATAAAATCAAAACTAAAGTCTTTCAATAGATCACTAATAGATGCAAATAAATTACAAAATAAGCCAAATAAAAGGGAACAAGGAAATGATTCTGGACCCTTTGGTCCCCACTATCATGGTTTCATATGCTGCACAAACAGTGGTGCACTGGGTTGTTCTTCACCTTTCGGCACTAAAGCTTAACTGGTGACGTTATTTGCTACGGATAGTTTATTATTTACACTTCAATCACTTTAGGAATTTACTTATAGATAAGTACATTCCTAGGTGCGTCTACGCGCAAACCAAGCACAAGCCAAGCACATGTGGAGCACGAATTCACGTAGCGTAGACGGACTTGCGAGCCTCGAAAGAGCGTTCGGCTCGCGCTGACTGCGCTCCGCCAATTGACAGTTTTTTTACGTACACATGGATTCGCATCGCGCTTGTCATCGCGAGTGACGAACGAAGAAAGGCTCGGCTCGTGCTCAGTTCGAGTAGCGTAAGACTCACCATAATATTATTAAAATGGTCTTATAATTTATATATTTTATTACTGAGAGTGCAGTTATAGACAACTATAGCCCTTTACCATTTGGTCGTTAAAAACAGCTAGCATGTAAGTATTCAGAACTGAAAACCATAATTCATAGCACTAGCATAATTAAAGTAATTATTTATTACATAATTAATAAAATTAGAGTACTTAATTCCAATAAAAAATAAATAACAGCAAAATAAACAACATCACCGTACAGTACACGTCGAGGTATTTCAATAAACAAAGTTATACTAATAAATCACCGGCATGGCAGTACTCTTGGAGTCTACTCGGCAAATTGCCGCTTCCAACGTAGCCGAGTCGTTTCCGTCGCTATGCACTTCCTCTTCTGTATTGGAAGTAATTTTCTATCTCTTTCCCTCGCGAGGAAATGTACTTTAAAGTGAAATATGAAGATTGTGTTAAAGTTGATAAAGTTGACCGACATGCTGTGCCACACACTAAAATAACTTCATAATAAGTAACAGATAAGGGGCCTAAGTCTGCTTTTAAAATTGTGTTCCAGTGAACTATCAGGGGTGTTAAAATTGACAGATTCTTGTGTTGCAAGCGTCCATATGGCTACGGTAACCGCTTACCATCAGGTGGGCCGTATGCTTGTTTACCGACTAAGTTGTATAAAAAAAAGTTTTGGTAGTCTACTAATTCATACCGTCGAATACCATTATGATTTTAGTAGACAGCGCACATTGGCACAATGACATAGGAGTTTTAGTAAATGACATTGTTGATATAGCAGACTTGGCTCCCTGAACAGCTCACTGCAGAAGAAAACGAATTGTTTATCTATGCCCAGCAAGATAATTCCAAATTCGAAAAGGGTGAAATTCAACGTAACTTCATTGGCATTTCAACCTCGCTAGGAAATAAGGGAGAGGGCATTTTCCGAAACATTATCCAATCGCAAGTTATTTCCCGACAATCGATTTGTGTCAAGCCCGAGTGTGGTGTGGCAGGTAAAAATCGGGTATGCAGGCGTCGCTGGCGGCGGCGTGCCGGTAATCCTATCGCGTGGACCGCCACCGCCGCAAACATTAAAAAAAGAGCGAAAAATGACATTTCCAATTTTCTACTGTTGCTTCCAGGCAAATTCATTTTATTTGTAGGCTCGGATTTTCACCCGTCAGCCTCACTCGGATCGGCCTCACTACCCCTCCTAGTTGGCAATATTTCATTCTCATCAAAGGAATTTACACCCGGGACCCAGGCGCACTGTAGGCGACTTTATTAACGAATAATTTGAACTTCCTCCAAAAGGAATTTTCTAAGAAAATTAAAGAATTTCATCCCGCTTTTTGATTTCACCTTTTCTTTTAGTGGAAGAAAGTTAAAAATAAATGAGTTGAGTGAGATGGGCGTTTCTTCTCGTATCGTACAACGCTGAGGAAATTTTAATATTTTCGGGCCGGAATGCGACTCGAATGTTCCCTTCATAATTTATTAAGGCATGAGTAATCTAAAATTATTAAGTAGGCAGTTATTGGATGGTAACGGTCTATATGAATAATAATAATATATATGAAGCGCTCGTGGTGTAGCATGATTAGCCGTTCTTAATCGATCGGCAAAGTTAAGCTACGTCTGTCTTGGTCGGTACCTGGATGGGTGACCGCCTAGTGGTATTTCAAATCGAGCGTTTCCGTGCTTCGGAAGGCACGTAAAGCCGTTGGTCCCGGTTATCACTTAATTGTGATATCTAGCCTACCTCCACCGATCCGCAGTGGGCACGCGTGGTGGAGTATCTGCCCATTCCCTTTCACCCTGATTTTGTGAAAGGAGGCCTGTGCTCAGCAGTGGGACATTATAGGCTGATGATGATGATGATGATGAACGGTCTATAATCACGAGGAAGACTTAAATCTTTTAATAATTAATTTGTAAACCACTCTCTAGTTTCGAATCCCATTACTACAAGATTATAAGAGGTAAATAATACAATCCAGGAACACAGGCAAACTATAAGTCCAATTTATTACAACCCACACAAAGGACTTTAAAAAGAATAATTCGAAGAATTTAATGAATTCTAAGAAACGGAAGAATAGATAGTGCATAATAATGAAAAATGGCAAAGTATCAGCATAAATCATTTGTAACAATGGAATGAGATGCAAGAAAAACTGCGGAGATCGCGTGAATGTATACAGCGGGTAGGAAGAACAAGAGAAACTTTATAGGGATTAGGTGGCACCGTGGCACGCATTTGGAAAGTCTGCGTTTTGTCTGATAATTAAGGTAATGAGGTTTAATAATACTTAATAGACGCAATTGTGAGGAATGGCGACAAGTGATAAGCATTCATTATAACAAAATTTATGTTGTTTTCAAATATTGACAACTGCACTGTTTTTTTTTATGTAAAGATGACTGAATGTGTGTTTAACGCTATGATAAGGTCCGATAGCGTTATTAATGTGTCGTCACTGACTTTGATTCATCGAACTAGAAAATATTGTAGTAGTATAAGTTCGAACTTTGTCTTAAGCTAATTCTGCTGTTTTATGAATTACAGCATAATTATGCCTAAAAAGGCTGGAGAGTACGACTGCTATTGCCAACACCACAACGAGGAATAGAGTTATTGAGAATATCCAAGGAGAATACCCAAGAATTAAAAATATTTTACCCAACCACCATACGAGCCACACAATTGTCTATAAAACATGTTTACAGCTCAACAATCGAGCGAGCAAACAAATTTTACTGCCGTCGCGTCGAGCGTCGGGCGCGCGGCGCTCCCGTCCCGTAATGAATGACGAATCTTGTGACACGAATAGATTCATGTAAAATTCATGTCAACTCCGCCTTCCCTTCGGCACCCCGCGTTCCTTGAATTTGAGATAAAATTACTTCCATCTAATCACGTTATGCGGGGCGGAATCTGGTGCAAACAATTTTCACCTTTAAACATTTTTGATGGCACGTTTTTGGCTACTTTTCGGTTGGATTTTTTTCAATTAAGTTCCTTATTATATTTTTTTAGAATAGTTAAATTATTTTACCAGTAGGTACATACCTTACAGTGATTAGTCATTATATAGCCCAAGCTACTAATGCTGTAAAGTAGTAATCAATACGTACACAATATTCTATTAACAATGATCTAAACATAAAAATATAGGTCACAGATAAACAATCCATAGAATTGTCGCTGAGGCACAATTCTAAGCGTCTTAAAAATAACCATGTCTATATATTCGATGTCTATGTATAAAGCCTCTATTGAAAAGTATCATCAAAACATTCCAAAACACCTAAATAAGACGGTAAAACAATTCCATACTCATATTTACCCATCCAGGAGAATTCATTCGAACTCAACTGGACTACAATAGAAGAATTATTCCTGTATTAAAAACTTGGAGGACATGAAAACATTAACAGTTGACCGGTTTTCCTTCACAGGGTGTCGCGTTATTTTGTAATTGAGTGCGTTCGGTACAATTGTTTGGATGTATAACAAAAACCGGGTAAGCGCGTGTCGGGTGGAGGATTCCGTACAATAACATGTACATTCGATTTATTCAATTATGTTATTTTGCTGTAATATTGTGTAGCAATAAACACAATATAAATTATAATGATTAATATTATTCCCATTTTGGAGATTCTAACTTTATGGCGTACCTATTTGAGTCAAACCAGAACAAAAAAAATTTGCTCTATCTCGAAAGAGTTAGGGCGATGGCTGCCACATGCGTCATACTTGTGAACAGGTGCTGCTGGTCTGCTTAAGTTTGCCATTTATTTACTTATTAAATATAGATTTAGTCTACTTTGTAGTATTGCCACCGTGCGGGGGCACGCAATTGTTGTCAGTGCGATTAGAATGTAAATATTATGTAATGAATCTAAGCTTGTTTTGAAAAGAGTAATTGCTGAGTTTATTGCCGGCTCTTCTCAGCAAATGCAACCTTCCGAACCGGTATTAGAGTCAGACTTTTCATAAGTGCCTGCGAAGTTCTATTTCAATAAATGATTCTGAATTTTAAAAGAATTACATTGATGTATTTTCCTTTAGAAGCGAGGAGTCAAGATCCTCTTTAAAACTTTAGTTTTAATTTATTATTAGTATTTAGTTTTTTTTTTTAGTTTTTTATTTACAACAAATAATATGGAAAACATTTATTTGTATTAAAAATTTATTTATTAAAATGTATTTAGTTGAGTCGATAATACCTGTAATTGGAGTATACTATGACTCAGACGGACGGACGGTCAGTGTTGCTACAACAATAGGGTTTTGTCCTCCCCCTCTGGACACAGAATCCTAAAAACAGAAACCAGCGTGAGAAACACACCGGACGTTTCCACTTTGTGACATTGTTACAAGTTATTCATGTGTTATACATTGTTTATTCGTGTTATCAGTGATGTTGGTACTTACCGTGTTTTTAAATATACATTTGTTTAGTATGATAGCGGTATACCTATTATTTTCCTGATTATGGGTGTATTTTGGTTTCACGTTGTTTTGAGTGTTTTGTAGTTTAATATTTCACTTATTTTGACATTGTGTAATTCATTATTTTGAATACCACTTGCTGGTGAAGAGTAAACACGTTTATTAATAAATTTAAGACCTCGCCCACAATTCGAGTGAAATAAATCATTTTCATTAGACTGAAATATTTTTTAAAAATAAAGAGCTTTAGATATTTTTAGGGTTCCGCACCCAAAGGGGTGCCATACGGGACATTATTCATAATACTCCGCTGTCCGTCCGTCCGTCCGTCTGTCTGTCAGTGGGCTGTACCTCATGAACCGTAATAGGTATACACTTGAAATTTTCACAGAATATGTGTTACTACTGCCGCTATAACAACAAATAATAAAAATGTTATAAATTTGAAATTAATGGGGTATAAAAACATTTCACAGTCAATTTGAGTAAGGTTACATTAATATTATTATTGTACAGAACCCTGCGTGTGCGAGTCCGACTCGTCCGGCTTGTTTTTTTAATACTACGAAGTCATTGATAACTCTTTATTATACACGGAAAAGCAGTTAACAAAAAAATTTAAGAACTACATACCTAACATTAAGTACTGTAATAGTCGATCTTATCACTATCCTCTAGCTAGATAATTTTACAAAAATGTACTTTTAAAGAAATTGTATTATGAAATGATTTTAATTAAAATTAAATTCATAGCATTGTGTGAAAAACCCAAATAATTAATTCAATTCTATCAGATTTTACACACACTGAAAAATAATACCATTCACAAAACTAGAACCTACGAATTATTTACAAACAATAATTTTGAACACAGTGTGGTAGTTGGAAAGCATACTTGTGTCCCAAATCGCCTTACGTCGGGCTTTTGTATGAACACATAAAATAAAGTTTCCAATGGCATCCAGTGCAATACCTACCGTCCATTTAAAACGACAATATGGAGTACGGTTATTATATCTGAATACACGAGGGTATTTCGAGTATGAATAGACTCTGTTTCTATGTAGAGAGGCTTTAATACTCTTTCAATTTTTATATGGTATTTATTTAAGCTTTATAGAAAAGAAAAGTAGTAACCATAGAGTAGGAGTAGGTGTGGCATGATTAGCTCGATCGGCAAAGGTACCTGGATGGGTGACCGCCTAGTGGTATTTCTAAATCTAGCGTTTCCGTGCTTCGGAAGGCACGTGGAACCGTTGTTCCCGGTTGACACTTAATTGTGATAGTCGTTAAGCTAGTTGGAGGCCTACAAGCACCTTGAAAACTCCAACAGTAGGTTGACCACTAGCCTACCTCCACTGATCCGCAGTGGGCACGCATGATAGAGTATCTGCCCATTCCCTTTCACCCTTATTTGAGAAAGGAGGCCTGCATTATAGGCTGATGATGATAATGGTAGAGACATTTATTTTGGTCGTATAAATACAAAAACATAGAGAAACTCACATAAACCAATACAGTACAGCTATATACACCGCTAATTATGTTAGTCGTTTTATAAACCATTCTCTTATTATTCAAGTTTAGCGAAAACAAAATCAATTAACAAAAATCAAATTATACAGATGACCAAACATGCGCAATTTTCCGCTCCGATTCCTTTTTTATTTTAGTAGGCAACCCTAAAACAATATTGTTACAATTCCACCGAAGATCCCACGGTTGATTGGACCATCCAGGGTTGGCAGACGCCAAATTAACCACCGCCCTAGGTGTCTTGCTCCTCGCCAGTTGAACAATTGGATTTGCATTCACGGAGTTACAATTAGTAAACAGAATGTTGGTCAACGTTTGACGACACGGTACCTGCTCTGTAACGTTATTGATTAAATATTAGATTATTATTGTGCTGGCTGGGATTGAATTGAAGGCTGTGAAAATGAGAAATTTTATCAATTATCTGAAGGAAATAAAAGATGACGTGGCCTAAAGCGTATAATAATATGCCTTTGAAATCAATATTTAAGAATTTTATATAGAGTTTGTTACTCAAAATAAGGAAATATTCAATTCAGAATTAGCTTTTATTAAAATTCACGATATAATTGTTAATATTTATAACATCAATTTGAAGGGCCCATTCGACGTAGTTTTGTTATTCGTGCATGAAATGTAGCTATGTATTATATTCTATCCCCCTTATTCATAATAAAGTTATAAAACGTTGATTAGCTAAAATTCTGAAGTCTTTATCTGACACATGACATTTGGTGATCGAAAGAGTGAGACGGAGGACACTATTACACTGATTTAGTTAAAAAGCGATTATGAATAAGGAGGTGTTTATAAACTATTTGTTACTTATCAATAAATAACAGGCAACGTAATTAAAAAGGAACCAATGAATAGTTCTATATCGAAATTGCATCAAATATGCACTTAGAATTAACTTAATAAATTGCAAAAGCAAGAAATATTCTTAAAAAAAAAACAACGGTGCCGGCAGAAGTGAAACCTTGAATTTTAACATTGTGCATTTTTGAAACTATAAATTTTTCAAATAGTGTTTTTATACAAGGGGTTTTCCACAATTCAACCCCTTGGGGGTGAAATAGGTGATCGCGAGTGAATTCGCGAAGCGGAAAGCTAGTTCAAGATACATGTACAGTACATATAATACTTTTGAATAAGATTTTTTTATTAACTTAAAATGGGAACAAAAACGGTACCCACCTTCCGTACTACAGTATAAATACAGTCTAATTTACAACTACTCTCCGTCCGTCTTAAAAATTTTCTATCAGGTCACGTGACACCTGACGCGAGTTTAAAAATTTTTACCCATCCCAAAAAAAGTGCACAACGCCGCTAAAGAAGTTTTCACTTCAAAAAGTCAGTACGGATACCTTCCCTAATAAAGAAGTGACACGGCCCAAAAATGCATACCCCTTGCGTAGTAATGAGGTCGTTAATTACATTAACTGGTCGACCAAACTAACTGCATACACGCTACCAGTTTAGGAGACACCCTTGTCCAACATTATACGCTAATTAATTGGTAATCCACATACAAAGCAAATCAATTAAGGCCCAATAATTACAATCTCCAGTATTGAAGGTTCGGCTTACGTTTGTACGTACATAATATTATATAACAGTTCTGTAACTTGAGTGTTCGCGTTTAATGTTGACAGAATCGATAGATGCCTTATGTACGATAATCTTGTGAATTCGGGTGTTATTTTCTGTATGTATGGTCCTAATGGTCCTAATAAATAAGTGAATTTCCTCTTGAGGGATGAATGTATAGGTCATTAGTAATCAAAACATAATATTAGAAAAATAATCCGCGGGAAAAAATCAAAATTCCGAAATTGAACTTAATATCAGTACAAAGTATTAATTTAAACATTTATCTAAAAAAATATACCACGGATTATTTTTCTTATATTATTTTTTGATTACTAATGATCTATATCATCCCTCATGAGGAAATTCACTATTTTATTAGGACCTTAAATGAAATAATGGTATTGTAGTATTTGTAGTGTGTATGCAGTTTTATGTTTTACTTTTTATTTGTTTAATAAAAAATATACCCCCTTACTCATAAAACGCTATTTAACAAATACACTGATTAAATGGTCACGAAAATAATGTCACATTATTTGACAATGACAATAGAGTGACGTTATTTACGTGACTCTTTAAATTATATTAGTTAAATAACGTTTTATAAGTAAGGGGGATAGTGTTTTGGAAGCCCTGGTTGTTATGAAGTGGGTTATTAATAAGCTTGTAAGTAATAATATGCATTTGTGTGCATGAACATATCTGTATTTCCTGTGTCTGGGTGTAATTATGTATATTAAGTATGTATTTACAAATAAAAAGTAGTAGTTTTGAGAGAGGTCGAGGATAGCATTTATTCGCTCAAAGAGCAGCTCGACTGGGGAAGTACCTCCACCTTACAGAATAGCGCAGCCAAATAGGTAACTTTATGGTGTGTAAAGGGGACCGAACAGATCCGTCCAATTACAGGCCAATAGCGATAACCTCCCTTCTCTCTAAGGTGATGGAGCGGATCATCAATACTCAGCTCCTCAGGTATCTAGAGGAGCACCAGTTGATTAGCGACCGCCAGTACGGCTTTCGTCACGGTCGTTCCGCTGGTGATCTTCTTGTTTACCTGACGCACCGATGGGCTGAAGCCATAGAGAGTAAAGGCGAGGCATTGGCAGTTAGCCTCGATATCGCTAAGGCCTTTGATCGGGTCTGGCACAGGGCACTTCTATCGAAGCTGCCGTCGTACGGAATTCCCGAGGGTTTGTGCACTTGGGTGTCTGATTTTCTTGCTGATCGGAGCATCAAAGTCGCCGTTGACGGATGCTGCTCCGATATCAAGAATATCAATGCTGGCGTACCGCAAGGCTGTGTGCTATCACCCACACTGTTCATCCTGCATATCAATGATATGTTGAAAATTGCCAACATTCACTGCTATGCGGATGACAGCACTGGGGATGCCCAATATTCCGGCGGTGCTAACATCCCTCGGTCCACGGTGGAGGAAAGTCGAATACGACTTGTGTCTGAAGTCGAGACTTCGTTGGAGCGGGTCTCGGAATGGGGGAGACTTAATTTAGTCCATTTTAACCCCTCGAAGACACAAGTCTGCGCGTTCTCCGCGAAAAAAACCCCATTCGTAGTAGCACCAAAATTCGAAGGCACTCCTCTCAACATCGCACAGAGTATCGGGATCCTTGGTGTCGATATTGCGAGTGATGTCCAGTTCCGAGGTCATTTGGAGAGCAAAGCCAAACTGGCTTCAAAAAAGTTGGGTGTGCTGAATAAGGCTAAGTGGTACTTCACGACACTCCAGCGGCTACAGCTTTATAAAGCCCAAGTAAGACCGCATATGGAGTACTGTTCGCACCTCTGGGCAGGCGCACCCGCTTATCAGCTTGATCCACTTGCCTCGGTGCAAAGGCGGGCCATTCGTATCGTTGACGATCCCATACTCACTGGCGGTTTAGAACCGCTCAGCCTTCGGAGAGATATAGGCTCGCTCTGTGTGTTCTACCGTCTGTATAATGGGGAGTGTTCGCAAGAACTTTTTGACCTGGTGCCATCATCACATTTCTACCATCGCACCGCTCGCCGGCGATGTGGAGTTCATCCTCACATCCTCGAGCCGCCTCGATCGTCCACACAACGTTTTAGTCGGACGTTCTTATTGCGGACCATTAGGATGTGGAATGAGCTCCCCGTTACGGTTTTCCCTCAGCGCTACGATATGGGGTTCTTCAAAAAAGGCGTAAAAAGAGCTCTACAAGGTCGGCAACACATTGGCGATCCCCCTGGTATTGCAAATGTCCATAGGCGGCGGTGACCACTTACCATCAGGTGGCCCGTCTGCCTGCTTGTCAACCTATTGACATAAAAAAAAAAAAAAAAAAAAAAAAAAAAAGTGTAAAGTTGTGTTCCTGCGCGTGAATAAGGTCAGTGCTCATAGGGGAGGGGGATAGGTCGGTAACGCGTGAGCGATGCTTCGTATGTTGCAAGCGTCCCTAGGGCTACGGTAACCGCTTACCATCATGCGGGCCGTATGCTTATTTACCGACTTAGTTGTATAAAAAAAAAGTATATGTACTATATCAGTTATCTGGTTTGCATAGTACAAGCTCTGCTTAGTTTGGGATCAGATGACCGTGTGTGAGGAATGTCCCAGGATATTTGTAAGTGAAATACCCATAGGACAGTAATCAAATACGTTTCTAAGCAGTAATTTTGCTTCTAACATATAAATATCCTTAGATGTGCTTTTAGTACTGTGAGAAAGGTATGAGCAAATATAGTAAACTAGCTTTCTGACCCCAGGTTTCACCTGCCTTTCGAAAAACTCTTCCTTAGTAAGATGCCTTCGTTATTTAAGGAAACAAGCTGCATCTGTCAATCAATAATACAAATCGTGCCAACTGTTGATATAGCTGTCCATAAAGATAGACTAACTCCACTTAATTACCTCAGAATTCCAAGTTAAAACAGACACAAATGTGTCGCTCACACAGTAAAAGCACTACATCCAACGAGACCCCAATTCAATACACTAACAAAATATTTGTGACCCGACCCTCTGGCCCACTGTTATCCATACAATGTCATACGTGCGTTTGCGTTAAAACGTACCGTTGTAATTTGCACAGTTCGCATAAAGGTCAGACCTAATTGGCAATTAATTACAAGTCAGTTTGTCCTATACCTACATCGTAGTGTTTCAGGCCGTAGTTTGTAATAATGAAGCAGTCATCCACGCTGTAATTGATGCAGTTAGCGCTCGCAGCGCTTAATTACATGTCAGTTGAATTATGTAATTATCGCATACACTTTCACGTCAGGTATTAGGGTAAGAATGTTTACAATTTATTCGCCCCACGGTCTTATCCAAAGCGATTTTTTCCAGGATATTCCTAAGGTATCTAAATATCCTCCAGATTATAATGGAGATGTTGAGTCAATGCTAGCTCCATTGATAGCTTTATTTAATTTTGTTGCGTATAGATAACAATATCGAATAATAGGAGCAATTGCAAAAAAAAACACAAAAATTATACAATAGGATTACCCATTTCTGAGATTACTACAATATTAATAGGTGTCAGAAACGCATTCTCTTCAGAATTCAATAAATATGAAACTGCTGTCCAAACTATTACACATCGCGCAAACGGAATTTCTCAATTTAAAACATAGTAGCTCTTACCTTATTAGGTTTCCGAAGCCCTACTAGTCTAGCTCACCTTTCTAAATCTGCCCACATTTCTCTCTCCGAGTCCAGGATTGTAATTCAAGTGAGGCGGACTCTAGGCTACTAAATTTATGTACATACGTACAAGTCGTATAGAATTGTAGGTCAACACGCGCAAATAAATAGAAGAACCGAGTGGATGTAAGGATTTGTATAATGCCAAGAAGGGGTCAAAAGACAAGCCAGAATAGGGTCAGGAGCTTCGTCTAGAGAGGGCACGATGAAAGGTTTTACATACATTTAAACTGACTACGGAAGCACTTGTCAATTTGGGACAGTTGCCACGAGGTTAGTTTTGGAGGGATTTAGCTCTGGTTAAGACGTAGTGGGTGTAATATATAAGTATTTAATAGAACGATATTATAACTATGTTTATGAAGAAAAAGTAAATAAATCCAGTAAAAGTCTTATGGTTTTAGTAATATTTGTAATTTCGATTTTATAATGATTGATTTTTATCTCATTAGACAAGATTGAGATAATTTTATGTTTTCTTTATTGCACATATTTTTATTTGGCCTGACCACCTGTTAATGTTTTTTTTGCTAGTATGAAATATACAAAATTTATAGTCAGGTATAACAAAATAAAAAAAAATAACGTTAGAATTCATACATCTGGGTACCAACATAAACGGTAAACAAAATTCAATTCTTTTCACATTTCGAGAAGGTCCAAAATACCATGTCACTCAGTCAAACACCGGATGCAACAAATAAGTAATGAAGTCATACGACAAAAAGACAGTGAAGTAAAACGAAAAAACTCTCTAGTATCGTAAAAACAATGTAGGGAACAAAACACGCTAATGTAAGGCGTATTATCATGAATAATAAAAAAAGTACAGTTGAGTATCATAAAGTGATGTTATAGAAGTAATGGGGGGAAAAGCGCCCCAAGGGGCAGAGGGTGCGTATGTTGACAAAGATATATATTACTGCTCAAATAATACAGGAAGTGGCTGTATTCAAAATATGAGCAAATATGTAGCACACATTTTTTCTGGACAATTTTAATAGTGTACTTGCATTGTTTAAGGAAATTTACATTGAAATGCAGTCTCCTCATAGAAGGCGATAATTTAGCTGAAGGTAGTGTGGTTGGTGATAGATTTTAACTTGGTAGCCAGCTATGGGAGTCCGCAGAAGTAACTTATCACCGTGTATGTTGTCCTTCACTTTATATAACCACATTACTATGATTTCCTTCCCATTTCAGGGATTTCTTTTTGATTTTAGATATTATCTTCATATACACAATCATATCTAAATCATGCTATCATTATATATGGATCATCTACACTACACTATCATCATCTGCCTGCCCTGTTCCCAATCAATTGGGGTCGGCGCAATATGTACGCTTCTTCCATTCGTCTCTTCTATCCGTCATACTAGTATCCACTCCTTTCTTACCCATATCATCTTTCACACAATCCATCCATCTCTTTTTCGGTCTTCCTCTTCCCGTCCACTTCCACTTTCATATTCATAACTTTTTTAGTAACGTGGCTTTCATTTCTCCTCATAACATGTCCATACCATGATAAACGGTTCCCTCTCAACTTTTCAGTCACTGGCGCTACTTTCAAGCTTCCCCTTATGTACTCATTTCTTATCTTATCATCTACACTGCACTAAACTCTACAATTTGACAACTTTATACCTTTCCAATGACTTTAGTTCAATGTCCACGGCATATCCATCTCTCAGGGGCCGTAAGTAAATTCAATCTGTAGGCCGCACTCCCAAATCACCTGAACACTTTGCACGGTAAGCATTAGGTACGAGAAAATCTAATTTGGATATATTTTCCTACGTTATAGGAGTTGCGTCTCGCGATGAAATAATGTTGATGATAATTATTATATTCGAAGCTGCCGGTGAAGATTTTCACAAAGAGTTTTTTTTTATAGTTGCATACTGTACTACTAGCAATGTTTCACGTAAGTAAACTGCATTATTGTAAGGATTTGGATTGATATTCAAATAATATCAATGTTAAAATCTCTTCAAGGTCCGTCGATCGTCTTTGGCTAGATAAACCTCGGAAGCTATCTATGTAATTACATGAGATGGTTTAAGCCAAGCCTATTAAAACACATGGTTTTAGATATTCCCGGTTCTTTTTGTTATTAGAAAGTGATATATTTTTAACCTGGGTTTTTCTAGACTTGCTTTAAACAATCTCACGTAATATGGAGATATTTCTATAAAAAAATAATTCTATTTAAAATATAAAAAAAAACCGGCCAAGTGCGAGTCAGACTCGCGCACCGAGGGTTCCGTACAAACCTGTAGGTATATAAGTAAATGGTAGTATAGACCTGAGTATTTGATATTAATTTCAATTTATGACCTATTAAAAAAAAACTACTTACTAGATCTCGTTCAAACCAATTTTCAGTGGAAGTTTGCACCGTAATGTACATCATATATTTTTTATAGATTTATCATTCTCTTATTTTAGAAGTTACAGGGGGGGGGACACACATTTTACCACTTTGGAAGTGTCTCTCGCGCAAACTATTCAGTTTAGAAAAAAATGATATTAGAAACCTCATTATCATTTTTGAAGACCTATCCATAGACACCCCACACTTATGGGTTTGATGAAAAAAAAAATTGAGTTTCAGTTCTAAGTATGGGGAACCCCCAAAATTTATTGTTTTTTTTCTATTTTTGTGTAAAAATCTTAATGCGGTTCACAGAATACATCTACTTACCAAGTTTCAACATTATAGTTCTTATAGTTTCGGAAATAAATGGCTGTGACATACACGGACAGACAGACAGACAGACAGACATGACGAATCTATAAGGGTTCCGTTTTTTGCCATTTGGCTACGGAACCCTAAAAAGGTTAGATTACAAATTCATCATTTTTTTTTATTTATCATCCTTTTCTTGTCCTTATTTAGGGTAATTTATGTACATAACATTATTTTTAGATATATAACTATCTCTAGGTCGCACTGCGGTCGAACTACTTCGAAAAATTGTCTTCCAAATAAAAGCATTATTTACTACCCAGTGCAGTGTTACCAAACTTGTGCAATAGATTCCTCTTTCTGCAAAGCCAAAATTCGTATCCAGTAATGGCAACCCTCATATAGCCACAATATGTCTTGCTTTGTGCCATTCAGTGCGGAGACGGTAGAACGACAGTCGCATACTGATGTGTTACTTTTAAAATTTATTACTAAATCCTTTACTAGTGTTTGCCGTGTCGATAGGGACGATGCTGTTACATGATACATCGATGAGACTTGCAGCTGTATCTAAAATTATTTAAGAATGCATTGTGCAAATATTGCAAGCATTGATTTAAAGAACATGGCCAAAAAAGTACATTCCATGTACACGTACATAGTATATAATATTGTTTAATAAAAATAAAAAAATGAATTATTACGTAGTTTTTAAACTCTCTGGACTTGTCATACTAGCAGCTGAAATAATAAGGAATGCGAGATGAATTCAAAGTACCGTTTGTCAACTTTCGCCATAATGGTCCACAGATAAAGATAAATGTAATAATGGACGTTCCTTACCATGCATACTATATAAGTAGACATGTGATTTTAACGACAAATGCTCTTTTAAGAAATATTTTATTCATATCGAATGTTTTTATTAATATGTTTTGATTTAATAAAATTATCTTTTCATAAGTTTATGCGTAAGATAGTTTCTTTTTTATATTTCACACAAAAAAGAACAAAACATAAAACGGAACGCGTTTGACAATGTGTCATAGATAGTCTAGGTCTATGTCAGCCAACAGGGTTGCCAGATGTACGATTTAAGTAGTATTCATACATTTTTTTTAACTTATTTTGCATGTACGATTAAAAGTAGGTACGTAAATCATACGACTTTTTTAACCCACTTGCTGATAGACGAGCATATTATGATGCACCTGATAGTAAGTGTCACCGTAACCCATGAACATCAGTGAAAATCTTATTAAAACCAAGATCCGAAATAGGCTCAATGATGAGACTTATAACGGCACACTTTTGGCTAAACAACATTATCTAAAACGTTTGCGTGGATTTTTCTCCAACAGGAGAAATCTATACTAATAGTATTTTGATTGTTTTAACGTGCTAATCTCTGGAACTACCTTTTGTATTCGAAAAAATCGTACACTAATAGAAAGCTACATTATTCTAGTATTACAGGCTACTTATTATCCCAGGAACGCGGGTGAAAGTGCGGGTTAAATAATATAAATAGTATAACTCTTTACGAAGATAATAGTCTCTTAATATGGTGTTTGTTTTTAATTGATTGTCTGTTTTAAAATAATAAAACAAACGTTTTGAAAATGTACTATTTTTATTTGGTTAGATCGCTCATTCAAATTGTCTGGCAACCCTGCGGTCAAATGTCAATGAAATGTAATGCTGCTCGCTGCTATTGCATTGCAAATATTGCAATTCCTTCGTTGCGTTGGTTGTAGTGTTTGTGTTTTTGTGATAATTATCTTCTTATATCTTTGACCCCTGCTTATCTTTACGGACTGATACCTTCTACCACTGGACTACCTTGCTATTAACACTGGACTCTGATTTGCATTATTATTCGTCGTTATTATTGTCACATTTTTGAGACTATATTACCCAGTAATGACAAGTTCTTTGAGTTTTTTATTTATAGCATTTTAATGTGCCCATATTCAAGAATATAAAACACCAAAAATCATTGGTGTACACTGAATTCGATAACTATGCCAACGTCCATAGAGAAATTGGCCATGTCCTTTAATTATCTTTTAACTACACTGCACTGACGAAACACTTTATTTATTTATTTTATTTTAACTGTGTACTCCATGACCATGAACAAGGCGTCAGCTGAAAATCAACGCTGCTGACACCAGTCAGTAGCACAATATTGAACTGGGTATCCTATTTGTTGGCACAGACAACATAATTGCATTGTTTTTATATATATTTTTGCTTTTACCTGATAGTGTTCGTCAAATAAATATATGTTCTAACTTTTTTTTTTTTTATGAATTTTAATAAGCTGTATTAGTTGGTGCATGCACTTTATATGTAAAATAGTTATGGTTTCAAGTTATTAATTAAAAGTAATAAAATCCATATCTGCAAAATTATCTAGGGCTCAAACTCTTGAAAATAACCGTTATCTGCTTCTTTTTACTTTTAACCGACTTCATTATAACTAAAATAAAGAAAGGAAAATACAGAACTGTTTTCCGTCAAAGTTTTTTATTGTATACATTTTTAGGCTTTATTTTTCACTCCAAAATGGACACAAAACTTATCGTCACAGAAATATCCTTTCATCGATACCATTTTTATCGATAGAGCGAGCACTATCGCACCAACGCTCCTGAATAAGAAGTAATGAGTTTTCTTTTACATCGTTCTACCTGACTTTTGGTCTTACAGGCGCCGACGCCGACGCCTCGTAGACTTTACTAAACAAGATTAAAATGATTTTTTTCTTCACTTCACCATTGCTTTTATAGCGAAGGATTTCTTTTTAAGTTGAAAAGCTTTAAAAATAATATCTTAAGGGAATTGTTATGTTCCGGTGTAATCTTATAATTGAGATCACCATAATTTTTATATCAAAGTCATGTTTTGTCTGACTGTCTGTCGTAGCTCAAAAGTGATATAAAAATTACAACATCATCATTATGCTAGCCTAATGCGATCCACTGCTAAAATAGGCCTTCATTCATAATTGCAGTAAGTGAATGTAGTCCCATGGCATTTAAAATTATATCTTCACTTATATTATTATATACTCGCGTATTTAGATACTCGCGTTCATGTTATGTAGAGTACAGATTTGTGTGCATGAAAATGACCGTTTCATCACTGAAAAAAAATATATTTAACAGTAACACAAAATTTTACTACCAATAACCTAAACAGAGTGACTTGCGAACTAAAAATTACCAGTACCAAAACTAGTTTTGGTTCATTACTAAATTGTTTGATTAAATCTAAGAGATATAAGATTAAATGTAACTAAAGTTAGTTTCCAGACAACAAAACTTCAACATTCATAACTAGTTTTGTAGAACCTTTTTTTCAGTGATTTTCTATATAAATATATTTATAAGTATATAAAGCACATACCAATTGTCTGATTTCCATATCAAGGTTTATGATCAGGATATCCCAATTCTCTGCATAATTTTCAATATCCAGACACCCTTTTTTACGTGCGTCATACAATTGGCAACAGTAGATGGTTCAATATTCTCATACGTTACCTACTTAGTGAGGATAATTTTGAAATTCCCAGCGCTATAAAGACTGAACACGACCACCCTTTAACAGCGCAGCGTGCATCAAATGGTGTTTAGTAGAAGTTATAAGCGATATTTCTATTGAAAAGATAAAGCTATGATTTAACTTGTACGAGATTCAGTGGAACTGTGATTCGGTACGCAGTAATATTACTATTTATGCTTAAATTATCGCATGATATATTAACAAAATATGGCGCTCGTGGTGTAGCATGATAAGCCATTCTTAATCGATCGGCAAATTAAGCTACCACCGTCGTGGTCGGTACCTGGATGGGTCACCGCCTAGTGGTATTTTAAATCGAGCGTTTCCGTGCTTCGGAAGGCTCGTAAAGCCGTTGGTCCCGATTATAACTTAATTGTGATAGTCGTTAAGCCAGTTGGAGGCCTTCTAGGCGGCTTGAAAACTCCAACAGTAGGTTGACCACTAGCCTACCTCCACCGATCCGCAGTGGGCACGCGTGGTGGAATATCAGCCCATTCCCTTTCACCCTGATTTATGAAAGGAGGCCTGTGCTCAGCAGTGGGACATTATAGGCTGATGATGATGATGATAATTAACAAAAATAACAACTGTAAATACATTATTAGTGTAAGAATTTTATTTAATTACTCTATTCCTTAAAATTTTTGCTCAGTGGTGAAAGATAAACTTTTAAAAAAAGACATAAATTGCATCCAAAATTCATAAATTATGTATTTCTTTTAATGCTATATTCTCGTAGATTTGTAAAGGTTTCTTTGGAGTCATTGAAACTTTACTAATGACATATGTGTAGTGTGTCATATCTCTGTAACGCTTCGCTTATAACTTGTCCACCATCAATAGTACTGAGACAGCAATGTCTCGGCGACACCACACCGACAACATGCCATTTGTAAACTATTTGTATGCGGGCGAGTGTGCCAGCCTCACTTTTCTTACTTCCCAGTGACGAGCGCGCTGCTATCCCAACGCATTCCAACAACGCGACACAACGACAGCACCCAATAGAAATTAACTACAACCCAGCAGCATTTCGAACACTGTGCTGCAAGGACATCCTCGGTGGTGGTGAGTTAGTTGTTCAGTCACATTGGTATTTATTTGCCGTTCGGATATCGCGTGCATGCTAGCTGAATTAAATTTTGCTAGTGCTATGTTCCCGCCCGTTTGATACGTTGATTGAAAGGTATATTTGTACGTGTTACAGTTTTGCTACCATCATATCTCGCTATGAGTTGGTGATATGATGAATAGAACTAAATTATGATATTTTTTTCTATATCTTTTTGGTCCTTTTGGTTATGTGTCTTTAGATTATTTTTAAAACTTTATAAACTTTAAACGTAAAGAAATAAATAATATTATTGATCCCACACAGGCACGAGAAGATGTAGAAATAGTTTGCCACCACACTATCACTAAAGAAGACATATCAAATAAACCAGCTTCGTAGAAAACCATTGCAACGTTCGATGCATTTTTATAGTTCCAGCAATAAACTATGAAACGGGTGAGTCGAAAACTACAATAGTGCACTTAAGTTCCTCATAAACGATATATCACATCCTGCAGAGAACATTGTTATTTATTAGGTTTACTGTACTAGAGATTTGAATGTACGAAGATCAATAAACTTGTCATGTCCTATCCGATAATTGACGAGTGATGACAATTTTGAGTTTTGCTGATTTGGATTCTATCTATTGTACGCTTAAGTTCAGTTTATAATCATTCATCTTCAGTTTTAAAATATGAGAGAGAAGTTCCTTCACCTTTTTATTGTATTAATACATAAATAATTGAAAATTTTGTAGAATATTCATAGAGCTAATTGGAATTGATCCAATTTAATTTTAACAAAGTTTTAAACTTAATTAAATAATTATTTAAACTTAAGCATCAAAATTACTCTTAAAAGGTAGGGTTGTCTATTAAGACAGACCTAACTTTTAGGAGTATTTTTTTTTAAAGAAAGTATTAACTTTATTTTTACTTACTATTGAGGATAATTCTTTTAAAAGTAATTTTAAGTCTAAGTAAAGATCGTACATATTAAAAAAAATATTCTATTATCTATACTTATTATTTTAATAAAGCCTAAGAGATGTTTATTTGATTGTTTAAACGCGCTAATCTCTGAAACTATCAGTCGGATTCGAAATATTCTCTCACTTATAGGCTGTTACATTATCCCCGTGTATTCAAGGCTTCTTTTTATCCCGGAAACAAAGGTGAATCCGCGGGGCCAGCTAGTTTATATTTTTTTTGTATAAATACAAAATTAAAATAATGTTTAAAGAATTGCCTCTTTAAACAGGAAAGGTATTTAAATAAGTAGAGAATATTTGGAAAATAAGATAATTCCCTTATCAAGTCATGCATTTTGAGTTCATCGAGCTTTCAAAAACTTGATCTCCATGAGAGCTCGTTCTTTCCAACGGTTATCGGTTTCGGAAAGCATTCTAGAATTCCAATATTCAGTATTGCATACTTTGGAACACTCGCATAACCAATTGGTTATCGTGAAACGCCACATAATTTCGATATAGATATGAGAGCTTGTAAAGTCTATTGACGTTTTAAAAATAAGTTCGAATAACATGGCACCACGACCGAGGCGAATGTCGAAGGAACCCTGCGTAATATAATTAAAATAAAAATTTACTGCCGTGTTTACTCTACATAAAATTTTACTACATACTATGTTTTCTTGTTACAACTGTATTTGTGTAATGTAGTTTTACATTAGTTTTAAGGTATTTGTGATTTCTTCCGGGTCTGTAATGGTCTTGTAAAAAACTTATTTTGTGTTGTTTCTTCTTAGTTTGCTTTACAAATAGCTCAGTGGTAGTGACGTCGGATACCGAGACGAAGGTCCCGGGTTCGAATCCTACAATGAGCTTGAGCTTTCGGTGAAGGAAAACATCGTGAGGAAACCATAGCACGGTGGTAGGGTACTTTGTAGTACCCGTCTGGCTGGCTACCACCCTCAAGTTGAAAATCTGTCGCCAAGCACCTATCGGTGTGTTCCGACAGCTGCACTTGAGAGCCAGTTCCTTCTAGGCTTTGTGTGCTTACCACCTTCGGCCACATCATCACTTACCATGGTGAGATTGTGGTCAAACACAGGACTATACATAATAAAAAAAAAAAAAAAAAACAAATGTGATTTTTAAAGTTAATTTATTTATATTATATTTTTCTAAACCGAACCGTTGGTAAGTTCAATAGCTTTGATCTTCATAAGTACATTACTAGGGCCTTAATTGAATAAATGGCGTTGACTTTGACTTAAAACATAAACATCTTCGGCTTAGCTTTACCTACAAGGCGGTAGAAAACAATCATTTAAAAAAAAAAATTCTATTGGATATTGCATAATCTAGGACTCATAGATGCATGCAGCTATGTGGTAAATTAACAAATTTATAGTACATTTAATTGGCCACTTTTGAATATAAATTACCGTAAAATACAATTAAAATGTCATTGAACGAAAATAATTCACATTGTAATTCTTATTTTGACTCAAATAATGTTCAATGGTTGAAATTCAATCGAGTGTAGCTGCCTACAGCTTTTGTAGTGCGTTATACAGTGGATACGACAATACGACATTAAATGAAACCACGAGGAGACATGCATATATAATCGTATAATTTAATGCAGACTCATCATTTAATGTCAGGCTAGTGCAGAATATCAGCGGTTGTGCGATATGCCTATCCACAGCCATGGCTGAGCACTAGACCTTTTTGTCTCTGCTTTTATTTATTACTTTTTTCTTTTGTTTTCTTATGTTATTTTTAAGTTAGAGACAAATAAACGTTCATTTATTTATTTATTTATGTACCTTTTGTATGAAAAGCAGTTTTTTTTGCGAATTCGAAGTTGGTCCCATAGTAAAATTGATCGTATACATGAGTACTTTACGTGGTTTCATTTTATGTCGTATTGTTGTATCCACCCCGTATATATCTGTATTTATACAGTGCGAAGTTAATGTTTAAATTTAAGGAATGATACATATTATGTTCATTTGTGCGTATCTTTTTTGTTCGTGCTGAGTAGAAACATTATCGAAAAATTACATAAAGGCTGTCAATATCCATTCAATCCTGTTTCGGGTTACTGAACGAGCCAGGCGACAATAAATTCAGGTTGATTTTCCAAGTTATCTTCAATTATTCGATAATTATAGATTTAATCATTTTTAGGGTTCCGTACCCAAAGGGTCCGTCCGTCCGTCCGCCCGTCCGTATATCTGTCAGTGGGCTGTATCATGAAACGTAATAGGTACTTGAAATTTTCACAGAATATGTATTTCTATTGCCGTTATAACAACAAATAATAAAATTAAAGGGGGCTGCGATACAAGAAACGTCTTCTTATGTTACGCTTACTATTAATATCATAGTCAATTTGAGTTGGTAAATATTATTATTGTACGGAACCCTCCGTGCGCGAGTTCGACTCGCAGTTGGCTGGTGTTTTTAAGTTTCTAGAAAGTACCGACCGTAACAATATTGCCTTTTAACATATATTATATATTTTAGATTTCTGCACTCCGCCATTTGAACTTTAACCGTATCAAATCTCACACTCCCCCTCCGCGCAATATGCTTAACAAGGGGTGCAAAGTTTTCTATTCAAGTTGACATGTTAGTTTCATCATCATCATCATCAGCCTATAAAGTCCCACTGCTGAGCACAGGCCTCCTTACACAAATCAAGGTGAAAGGGAATGGGCAGATACTCCACCACGCGTGCCCACTGCGGGTCGGTGGAGGTAGACTAGTGGTCAACCTACTGTTGGAGTTTTCAAGCCGCCTGGAAGGCCTCCAACTAGCTTAACGACTATAATCGGGACCAACGGCTTTCCCAAGCACGGAAACGCTCAATTTGAAGTACCACTAGGCATTCATCCAGGCCGTCACCCATCCAGGTACCGACCACGACGGTGGTAGCTTAACTTGCCGATCGATTAAGAACGGCTTATCATGCTACACCACGATCGATATGTACTAGTACTATGTTAGTTAAATCGATTTTAATTAAAACCGCGTTAAACCGTTAATTAAACCGATTTAAAAAAAAAGCGTTGCTATCAAGTGTTTGCCAACAAAATAAACGATATTATAAACATTGATATAATCTCGCTGAAAGCTCAACACTTACCCGCGCTCCTGTCATAAGTGATTGCCGATACGTAGGTTTGTAGAAAATATTTTTCATCCGTAAATGTTATCGCAATATAAAATGTTAAAATACATTTTAATAGTCGGATAAACTGTCAGATTGTTGCGAAAACTGTTCTCTAGCTGATGTTACGGTTTGTTGTTTTATTTCACATTTCATATTGTTAAATGCGTTTTATTTCAATTGTTATTCCCAAAACCGTTATGTTTATTATTGTTTTACTCGTCAAATAGCTCGAAATTAAATCAGATATTTTACATAATTTGTTTAAGGCTAACGTGCTATAATGAGTCTGTAATACTTATGTTATCTCACCCACGAGAAGAATATAATTATCTTTAATATAGCCTATAATAGTACATTATGATAAACGTGTGCAAAGTTGGTCATTGGATACGAGGCGGTACTAAGCGGCGGATAAGGGGCTGAAATTGTAATGATCAATGCACACACTGAAAAAAAGGATCTACAAAACTAGTTATGTAAATTGCCATTTATGTTGTCAGGAAACAAACTTTAATTACATGTAATCAAATTATTTAGTTATTGATCCAAAACTAGTTATGTAGTTTTTTTTTCGATAAGCAGTAAACTAATTATCAGTTACTATTTACTGAGACAACGTAGACTAACTAGTGTGGTGCACACGTGTAATACGACGTTCTTCGACATACTTGCGAGGAAAAAAACACACTTATATTTTTTGCTTCGTCTACACACATATCACATGCAGTGAGTTACGAGCAAGTGTGTTGAAAAATAGTATATTAGGGTCGGCAACGCGCGAGTGATACTCCCGGTGTTGCAAGCGTCCATAGGCTACGGTAACTGCTTACCATCAGGCGGGCCGTATGCTTGTTTGCCACCTTAGGGGTAGAAAAAAAAAAAAAAAAAACTGTACATAATTTTATTTTCATATTAATTTGAATATCTTGTACGACAAAACAAACTAAATTTAATTTATTTCTGTTTTACAAGTAAATAAAATTATGTCTGACAAATTTCAACTTTATAACTTAGACTATAAAATTCAATCGGCACAAAAGATGTCACCCCACATAAAATTGTCATAATATTGCAGGTAGGTTTCATGGCGGGCACTAGACATCTAAAGCTAATAATTGATATCTCCTTTGGAATCTAAGGTCATCACATAATAGTCTGGAGCCGGCGAGCTGGTTGGACCGCAAGGAGCGAAGTGCACTTGCACTAACTTGCACAAATGTTTGTCTTAGAATACGGTCGCCATGGGTTTCTTGGGGGTTGAGATAACATTGGGAAACGTCTACAATATTGTACTAAATGTGTCGTATATTAAATGTATAGGCATGGTTTTGCATTCCCTTCATTTTTATTGAGGGTGTTATAATACTTGAACAGAATATAATTTTATTTTTGTAGTTCTGTACACAAACAAATCTTCATATATTAAAAAATATTTTTTTTTGTAATTTGCAAACTGCAATTCTAAAAAAACATTTATTGTCATTTGTTATAGCGCGTATGAAGCGCTCGTGGTGTAGAATGATAAGCCGTTCTTAATCGATCGACAAGTTAAGCTACTACCGTCGTCGTCGGTACCTAGATGGGTGACCGCGTAGTGGTATTTCAAATCGAGCGTTTCCGTGCTTCGGAAGGCCGCAAAGCCGTTGGTCCCGGTTATCACTTAATTGTGGTAGTCGTTAAGCTAGTTGGAGGCCTTCTAGGCGGCTTGAAAATTCCAACAGTAGGTTGACCACTAGCCTACCTCCACCGAACCGCAGTGGGCACGCGTGGTGGAGTATCTGCCCATTCCATTTCACCCTGATTTGTTAAAGGAGGCCTGTGCTCAGCAGTGGGACATTAAAGGCTGATGATGATGATGATTATAGCACATTTATCTTTGTAGATATTTTTTTATTCGCATTTTAACCATTATTTTATTTTGGATTGAAAAATCATTTCTAATAATAGGTCTCTGTCGTATACCGAACGTGACTCTGGTCCGTTTTTTCCAGTTACTACAAACTTTTGACTAACAATGGCAGAGGGGTAATTTGGAAACCAAATTATTCCAAAAAAATACATTTTATGAGCTTAATTGTTTTTGTCCTTTTCAGGCACACGTTTTAAAATCACATGATCCAATTTAAATTCTACTTGGCATAATGTATACAGAGCGAAAATTAGTTTAAGCTGTAATCAATCAAAACTTGTACGAGGCATTAGTGGAAGCATGGTGTTCGCATCACATCAAATGCTTCGAAAGTTCAGCGGTAGTCTCGCGGTAATCAAACGGACGGGTTTACATAGTTAACTATACTCATATCTGTATACAAATATATGGTTTTGTTATCTTTGGTACATCCTAACTAATATTATAAATGCGAAAGTGAGTTTGTTTGTTACTCCTTCACGCCTCAACTACTCAACGGTTTTTTTTTTTTTTTATACCACTGAGGTGGCAAACAAGCATACGGCCCTGATGGTACCAGGGGTATCACTCGCGCGTTGCCGACCCTGAAGAAACCTTTTCACACCCTTTTTGAAGAACCCCATGCTGTACTCCATTGGGAAAACCACGGCGGGGAGCTCATTCCACAGTCCGAGCGTCCGCGGAAGAAAACTCCTTTTAGCCCGCACAGTTCGAAACAGTTCTGGTTTCAATGTGTGTGGATGGATTCCCCGTCGATGGCGAGAGTTATTATGATAATCATGAAATTTGGCAAGCAGATAGCCTGTGATATGGAAAAGGGCATAGGCTACTTTTTATTATTTGTATATATATATGTTTATGTATTTGGCCATTATCTTACCATGATAAGTGAAGACATGGGCCGAAATTATGTGTGCGTGTGAAAGTGTATGAACATCTAGGCTCTCGGCTCTGTAGTGCAGTTGTCGAAACACACTGATTGTTACTTGAAGACAGAACAGCTTGAGGGTGGTAGCATCAGGTGGGAACAAAGTACCATATCACAGTAATAACATGTTACAATCTGAAAAGAGGTCCTTGAAAATAATTACTAAAGATAAAACTATTCATGAAATGACAGGTCTTCAAGTAAGATACGTATCAAGTATCTAAATACAATTTACATTTTTAGTATTTTCCAAAAGAGTGAACAAACTAAATTCACTCGTTTTGCATATTGTGAATATCGGAAATCACCAACCGTCCACGTTTATTGAACGGAATCGAACCGGGGTCCCGGTGAATCGAGAGTAAATTAATAATCATATTACTTTTTCAGTGGAATGCAAATATTTGACGATTGCGTTGCGTTGCGGCGAGTGTTGGGTGCCGATACTGGCCGCCGTTGATGTAGCTTCTATGGATGTGGCTCAGTCTTTTTTATGAGACCGTATGGAATTAAATTTATTATATTATTAATAATAATTTTATACAGCTTTCTGGTTAAACACAACAAATTAAAATATACATAATGTATAACTCTATAACCAGAATTTGTTAGATTTTATTTAGTAATTATTATAGAGTAGCGCGGAGAGGCAACCAATCGTTACGATTAAAAATATAATATTGAATTAATTTATTTTTAATAAGTGTTTTAAAAGCGGTTGTAAAAATCAAGTTAATTAATCTGAAATAATCAATTCCGTATAACAAAATACTAATATAGGTATTTTTTTTTCTTGTTTGTGAAGCAGATCAGATAACTTTTCTTGCTTGTGTTTTCTACTGAAAAGTTATTTTCAGCATACCTATATATTTTCTAAATTACATCTTTTTCAACATAACGTAAACTATTTAAGATTAATTTTCAGTCACATCTAGTTGCCTTAAGTTGTTGTTCAGTTGACGAGCTCTGTAAAATATACTTTTGAAAAACATTTATAATCGCTTTTTTCTCACATTCATTTTCGTTTGTGGATTTTGATTTGAATTCGCATCATTTTTTTTACGTCGATGCGTTGAATCGCATTTTATTTTGATGGTATTTACTTAGTTTAGTTTTGATTGGATTCTGTGATATACATATCAAATTCTAATAAGAAAGGAAGTATATTATAAGCAATATTACAGTGCAGTCTACTTTGTGTCTGAAACATCATTTAAGCAACATATTTCAACAGTATATAATTTTAATTTGAAAATATTAAAGAACATATTAATTTAACATAATAATGCGACGAAAAACAAAAAAAAAACGATTGAAAATAAAACGAGAAGGTAGGAACGAAGAAGGGTTTTTATAAATTTTATCAATTTGATACCAGTATTTGTTAGAAATTTCTCTACGTGACAGCGTCCGAAATGAGGACATTCATAGGAGAACGAAAAAGACGGACATAGCTTGTAGTTAGTTAGTAAGGTGAAGTAGCAATGGGCAGGCCACATCGCTCGAAGAGGTGATAACCGATGGGGATGAAAGGTTCTCGAGTGGACACCACGGACTGGAAAGCGCCGAGCGAGATGACCCCCCACCAGGTGGACCGACGACCTGGTCAGAGTAGTTGGGCGCCGTCGATGTGGAAATCAGTGGGGGAGGCCTAAGTTCAGCAGTGACATCCATGGGCTGATATGATGATGATGATTTGTTAGAACTTTCCTAAGTAAAGCTTTGGTTTTTATTTTATAGGTCAGAATAAATTCATTTTTTTATTGAGTAAGGAGTCTCCTTAGCCTTAGGCATCTTTCAAATGATTGGTGGAAATGGGAGACATAAGATTTTTGCACTAAAAATATTCTTTGGTTTAGCTTAGCCCTAACTATTAACTAATAACAAGTACCCAACGCTGAGCTGTACACACAAAAAGACCCATTCTCACCCGTGAGGTGTCAGCCCGTGTGAATTGCACTAAATTATTCCCCCGGGTGCGGGCGAGGCGCGGGGGCGGGCGGCCGTGGGCGTACTAATGAATTTTTAATCAAATTACATCGCCCGGCCCCGTGAGAAATTTTACAGATAAATCTTTGCAATGTTATCGTGATGTTTTGTAAAGAACCGTTTGTGTGAATGTCTGGTGTACCTGGGTGGTGGAAATTAGAAAAAAATTGTTTACCATACTTTAGATTCTATGCCTAAAGGGTGAAGAGAGCCTATTGCTGTCACTCAGGGGCCCAAGTCTGCTATTTCAATTGTGTTCCCAAGAACTCTCAGTGGTGTCAAAATTGTGCCATAATGACACTATTCTGTTAGTAAGTAGACTATCAAAACTGTAAAATGTCACAATTTTGACACCACTGAAAGTTCATTGGAACACAATGGAAATAGCAGACTTGGGCCCCTGCTGTCAGGTCGTCCGTAGGTCACCGATCTCTAGCTTTTTAAACACAACGACTTAATATTTTGATATTTGGTTTAAAATTTTGAACTGATACTGAACTATTTTCAGGAGAGCTCCAACCAGTAAAATTGCATCTAAAAAATCATCAAACTAGATATATGAAACGTATTTTTATTATGTACTATACTATATATTATATACTTTATTATGTATAGTATGTGTAGTTTGGAAGCTGTTTAAAGCCTCGACTTATATGTGGCCAGTAAACATCAAACTAGATATATGAAACGTATTTTTATTATGTACTATACTATATATTATATACTTTATTATGTATAGTATGTGTAGTTTGGAAGCTGTTTAAAGCCTCGACTTATATGTGGCCAGTAAACTTTATTGTATTGGTTTTAAATGTTAACAGAAACAAATTACGTTCGGTGGTTATTAAACAATAAAAAATTGATATCCAATTTATGTATGAGACTTGAAATTGAGTTTTTTTTTTTTAAATGTTAAAAATCTTGCAGTAACCATCAAACGGTATAAAGCTGTGTGAAGGATAATCAATTTGATTAAAAACATTTATTTGCGTGATTTATACAAACTTTTCTTCGCCAAGTTGGAATCTTATCCACTGCATTTCCATAACTCCAGATTACTTCGAAATCCAACAACATTATCAACTTATCTACTTTAAATTTAAAATGTACAAATGCAGCTTAATTTGTTATAAATTATGTAAAATACCAAGACAACACAAAATCTACGTCCTCCATTTTAAATCTACTAAAACATGTTAAATCTACGACTGGAAGTGGCCACGACATGAAGACGAGCGCACATTATTTATAATCTAATATGTACGAGGGAACCGCTGAGTGCGCCCTTTTACGAAAATATTAAGCAAATAAAAGCGACTGTGAATAGAGCTACGGCCCTCTGATATGTTTGGAGCCATTAGGTTGGCTTTATTTGAGGTGTTTTTAATTTTTAAAGGTTTTGGAATGACCATAATTTTACTATGATATGTGGATTTGACATAGAGTTAGAACCACTTAAATCTAAATAGATACCGCAAGTACCATCCGTATGAAAACCAAGCGTGTAACTTTTTTTTGTACCTACCATAATGTCACAAGATTGATTTAGTTAGGCTGGCATTAGATTGTTAACGTCAAAATGAAGCGATCCTATTTGTCAGCTAAACATATCCGTCGCTACACATCTCCGGTGGACATGCAGTGTTATGGGAGTTCCCTGTCCGCGCGAAACAGTTTCAAAAGAAGAACATTTGACCCTAGTTTTGCACAGATTTTGAATCGCAAGTACATACACTTGCGGCATCTATTTAGATTTAAGTTAGATCTGTGGTTAGAACATTATAGATTTATAGCGTTAACAACGTTACCTTGTGCGAAGTGAAAGCAGTTTAGTTAGATGTGAGTTAGGTGCATTACATACAGATATATCGTAAACTAGTTTGTTCTCAGTAAAAGTGTCAAAAAAATGAGATTTGACATTAATTATAATGTGTTTTAGTCGTTCAAATTATGTAAGCGTACATTTTGCCCGTACCCGCGTGCTCACGGTCCGTACTCTAGTACTGTCGCTCTATTCATTAGAATATTAATATATATATATAATCATGGTGCGTCCATGCTACGCGAGCACCGAGCACGAGTTGAGCCAGAACGAACAGGATTCGTTTATTGCTCGCGATGTCAAGTGTGGACATACAATGAGCTCACAACGAGCATAAAATAAGTACAACGAGCCTACAATGAGCGCGATACGAATCCCTGTGTTCGTGAAAAAACTGACAATCGGGCGGAGCGCAGTCGAGCACACTACGAATGCTCGTTCGAGGCTCGTAAGTCCGTCCACGCTACGCGAACAACGAACGAATCCTGTTCGTTCAAGACTCGGCTCGTGCTCGCTTCGTGAAGCATGGACGCACCATTAAGTATTTAGAAAACATGAGTTAAGTTGGTGAAGGTAGAGTTTAGTTTTAATTATGTATATACCTGAGTTTGACAACAATCTTGAGTTGTACGCATAAAAGCCGAAAGAGTGGTAGCCTGACAGTAGTACTACAAAGTAAACTAAACAAAGTTTATTTTTGTTATAACAAAATATACGTTAGCGTGAGTAAGTTTGCCAAGCTCATTGGGAAGGTGAAAAGTCGGCAACGCGTGAGTGATGCTTCGCGAGGTGCAAGTTTCCCTTGTGAAGCAACACCCGTGGCATCACAAGTAACCGCTTACCACCAGGTGGGTTGATTGCCAACTTGATCAGAAAAAAACTTACTTAGTTAAACTCTACATCGATGAGTATATCCTTAACTATAGGATTGTTCGACAATATGTAACTTAAATTATTTTTAACCATATTTTTTTTTATACGACTAATTCGGCAAGCAAACATACGGCCCACCTGATGATAAGCGGTTACCTTAGCCATATGGACGCTTGCAATACACGAAGCATCGCTCACGCGTTACCGACCTTTCCCCCCCTCCCCAATGAGCCATCTTATTAAATCGTGATTTTTAACAATCAAAGAAAGAAAAAATACTATCATAATTACGGTGGGGTATGTTTCAGTATCTAGCTTCACTCTATGCTTCTATTTGCTTCACCATCTCACCATGGTAAGTACCAACCACATAAAGCCTAGCAAGAACTCTTACCACCTTGGGCCACATCATCATTTACCATGGAGAATATAGTCAAACCCAAAGTCAATCTAACAAGAACGTCATTATATCTAATCTCCTGTCGAAACCTCGCAGCACACACTAGTACAACCTTAAGGAGCTTAAACTCATCGTTCACATCACCAGTATGATTATCTCAGAGATACAATATAATTCGCAAGCCCCATGTAAATCGGATTTAAGTGATAATAACCCTTGTTACACCCTCTATACCCTTTATTATCGCTTAATCGCTTGTTTCATGGCCGTAACTAAACACACAGCCGGCTAAAACAAACGTTGTCAGATTGAAATGTTCCAACAAACACTAGTTGTGTAATATGAGCATTCCGCCTTAAGATAATGTTAAGGTATTTGTATGTACCTTAATTTTGTTTTCAGTTTAACATGTGGTTGTTATGGGATCACATAGAACTGGTTGAATGGTTGTAATGAGAGTTATTTTGTTAAGTAGGTTATCATCGTCATTCGCATACAGAGAGATAGAGCATAGCGTTTATTCGCTCCAAGAGCAGCTCGACTGGGGAAGAACCTCCACCTTACAGAATACCGCAGCCAAATAACTTTATGTTGTATAAAGTTGTGTTCCTGCGCGTGAGTAAGGTCGCCAGAGCTCATAGGGGAGGGGGGAAAGGTCGGTAACGCGTGAGCGATGCTTCTTGTGTTGCAAGCGTCCATATGGCTACGGTAACCGCTTACCATCAGGCGGACCGCATGCGTGTTTACCGACTTAGTTGTATAAAAAAAAAAACAGAGTTTCGCTATTGGCATAGGCCTTCCCATTTATGTGCCTCAATATTTACTTCTTCACGTTTCCTATACACGTCGCATCATTATGCGTACAGCAAGGGAGTGTAACTTGATTCCGGCGTCTGTGTTTCCCGACTCTTACAATCTAGGGACTTTCAATACTAGAGTGAATAGGTTTCTTCTGGGTAAGCGTGTTTCATCTTAGGCTTCGTCATCGTGCCTTATGGGCGGGTATGTGGCCAAACGCAAGCATTGAATAAAAAAAAGATATCATATGAACTTCTATTGCAAATTATTTCAATAAAAAGATTCGAATGATCATTTGCATATCCACCATATAGACGGGAGTGAATATCAGTCTCAAATATAAGCTATATAGAACAAGAATCTGTGAAAATACAGTTTGGTTTATTTGGCGATAAAAGTTAAGAAGATCAGAATTAAATTCAACTCTGGACATAACTTTGATGACATAAGCATCACCCAGAATGAAGTATGGTCTCAGTATCACAAGATTAAGTATATAAGTTCCCAACTCCACACCATCAATAAAACTATAGACATGAAAAATGTCTGCCACACTCGAGTGTCAGTAAACCCTTCAAAGAATCTTTTGTCTGACCCCACACCAACGTAACAATATAAATCCCACTTTATAATTAATTTCTGAATCTTTACTGCTCAAAGTAAGCCCGTCGGAGCTGGAAATATTGAAAAAACGGTTCGATCACCGTTTTACGATGCCGTAATCGCAACCATTATAGGGGTCACTTGATACGAGATTTCGAACTCTTCATGAGTTGGATAACATTTTTGGGGCAATAACACTAAAATAAAAATAACCATAAAACGCGTGCGGTGTAGGAGTATCATGAAATCTGAAAGGTCATAAAGTGATATAGATGTTGACTTGGCTATGTGTAATCAAACTTTCCTCATAGTGTCCGACATACGAGTTAAAACTTTATTCGATTTCACTACGTGTGCGGCATGCGATGCAACGCGGATACAGCCCCGAAGGCTTTTCGGTTCAGATTTACAGTGATGACGACACGGCTTCCCAGTATTTTTCGGGATGTAAATACAACGTGCACAATGCAATTTGTATATGAGAGATGGTTCCGCGAATGCATCGATATTGTGTGTAAAATAAAAGCTCACTTGTTTATTTTACAAAACAATTTCAACCTCGCTCCCATTTTACAATCGAAATTAAAATGTCATGAATTTTTGTGTACTATATTTTTGAACATTAAAATGTATTCGCAACCTGAATATCAAACAAAACGATCAACGTGAAACAAAGCAAACAATAGTATAGGTGAAACCATTTAGTAACTAATCCTACAATTTTACAGCATCAAAACAGGACCCATCGGCAAACAAAACATCTTCCAAAAAAAAGATTGCACATAAAAGCGTGTGGCTCATAAAATGTCGTTCGGCCGCGCACCCGCGGGCGATACGCAGCGGCGCGTGCCCCCGCATCAAACCACCGGATTTGAAACCTACTGCCTGAAACCTTCCAATCCTAACGCAAACGTTTGCCGAAGTTTGCACTCAAAAGAATATGCTATATTGGTGTTTGCCGGCGATGATATAGGTCCCGTGTTTGGAATGTGATGCGAACCAAGGTTAACAACCTGCACGTTCTAAAATTTTGTTGATTTACGCCCGGTTTCAAAAATTTACGGACCGCTATGGGTTAAGATTTATTAAAATTAAGACTCTTATATCTTTTACTAATAATGAAGCAAAGACCTCAAAGCTTTGCATAGCAGACCCTCCCATATGGATGTAATGAAATTATAAGCTTCCTTCCGCGGACGCTCAGACTGTGGAATGAGCTCCCCGCCGTGGTTTTCCCAATGGAGTACAGCATGGGGTTCTTCAAAAGGGGTGTGAAGAGATTTCTGCAGGGTCGGCAACGCGCGCGTGATACCCCTGGTGTTGCAAGCGTCCATAGGCTACGGTAACCGCTTATCATCAGGCCGTATGCTTGTTTGCCATCTAAGTGGTATAAAAAAAAAAAAAAAAAAAACAAAACTATATGCCCAGTTTGGCAATAAAAAAACCTACCATTGGTAAGCAAAACGGTTCGTTTTGGTTTATTGAAACCGGGCATTATACAAACATCTGAATGTTGCTAGACAGGGAATTTTGGATGGTTTTATTTAACAATCACTATCATGTGAACCAAAACTACACTAATGAATGTAAATGTATAAAGTTAGATAAAGGCTACCTAGTATAGTATAGTGATAAGTATATCATTCAAATGCGTAAACAAAACCCCGTAATTACACAAAATACCCAGAAACCCGGGTGTACATCGGAAATAGAATTTACTTTGATACATCAAAGCGGTGTATCACACGTAATATTCTCCATTCACTTGACTTGATCCCGCCTCGCCGCAGATTTCAAAAATAAATGTAACATCGTATGGGAGAAATTCACTGGAATTTCACATTCAATTCTATACAATAAACTTTTTGAATTGTGATTTTAGAACGAGTGAGCGTGGTTCTATCGATTATTTGCAAGTGAAAATGAGGAACATCATTATAAAGGAGTGAATATATGCAATAAGTCATAAAACGCTCATTCGTTTTGGTAAAAATACGAGAATTTTAAAATAGAAACATATTAAGAATTTAATTCGGAGGTATTGACTATTGACGTCTAATGCTGTGATTACATTTCGGAATTTCGAAATACACATTGACTGTAGTGCGAATGTTCATGTGTTAGAAATAATGTGACTATCTAGATCTTTTGATCGAAATTAAACTTTAGTGGTGGCGAGGTGGTGAGGTAGTGTACCTTACTACCACGCCTTATGAAGGTACCAGCCTAGTTGGAAAAATATATGGACAACATATCATTATGATTGGACTTAGTACACACAGCTACACATCAAGCTATAAGCTGATCTCGCATTGTATAGGATTTCCGTACAATGAGAGGTCAGCTTATACTGGAAATGTATAGCTTGATCTGTAGCTGGGTACATAATTTTATCTATATTAATTATAGTTCTAATCGAATCCTTAAAAGTAAATCGTTGATATCATTATGACGACGTGGGGACATTTTGCTTACATGACAGTGTATGTGAACAAAAATACCAGTAACCGAACCATATAAAAATCTTTTTCAATATTAACAAATATCCAAAAAGGATTACTTCATAGGTACGTTGTGTGACCTCGAAGAGACATACATAAGCTATGTGTACACAAGGCGATCTCTGTTGCGTCGATTGCTCCCTCTCGCCTGCAGCCGATATTAAATGTTTACATACGAACGTATCGTAGGTAAATGCAAACAATACGCCCTGAACGAACGAACGGGTATTTTGGACCGATATCACATAATCCGTATATGTAACCTACGCCTTATTTATGTGTTGACATCAAAGGTGTTAATTTTAATAATAAATATCACCAACATCCAGCATTTGTTGATTCAGGATTTAAAAAAGAAAGTTTTACATATCTTCTCATGCGTGTCACTCTTGACAGAGTGGTCGTGGTCGTCATAACGTGTGATTAGTGGCGCGCTTCACAACACGCCGCCATTCTTCCCTAACTGCTGCCCTTCTGGTGCAGTCGTTGATAGGACCGACTATTGTGGCCTTAATTTGGTCGGTCCATCGCATGGGTCATCTTCCACGTGCTTTGGTGCCCTCTACTTTACTCTGCAACACCAATCGCTCTATGGAAACATCTCCGCGCCGCGACACGTGTCCAAAGAAAGTAAGGATGCGAGACTGCACTACGGAGGATAGACGCTGTTTAATACTGAGTTCCAGGAGTATGGACTTATTTGTACGGAATTCTGTCCAAGATATACCAAGCATTCTTCTCCAGCACCACATTTTGAGAGCGTCTATTTTCTTCTTCTCGCTTTCCTTTAGAGTCCACTTCTCGTGGCGTACCTACAGAAATATGGGGAACACAAGTGCTCTGACGAGCCTGGTTTTGGTTGCTTTAGTTATGTTTCGGTTCCTCCATATTCTCCTAAGCTTATCCATAGATGACCTAGATATAACCATACGCCTCTTGATTTCATCCACGCATCCACCATTATTCGATCCCAAAGCTCCCAGATATATGATTGGACCACATAACAGTTCGCAATTACAGTGACTTCTGGCGAATTATTGTTGGCGCGGTCGACAATCATCATCTTGGTCTTACTGCGGTTGATCTTAAGGCCAAACTCCAGGCTAACACTTTCCATCTTATGGAGAAGTTCCTCCATGTGGAGACTACTAGATGCAAATAAGGTGGTGTCATCTGCGTATCTTAAATTTGATATATTTAGACCTCCAATGGTAATGCCGTCTGTTCAGTCCTCTAGAGCTATTCTCGTTATTATTTCTGTTTAGATGTTCAACAGAAGTGGAGAAATAATGCATCCCTGACGGACTCCAGCGCTGGGGTGGAAGTAGCTCGATAGTACGATGGTATGTTTTCCCGGGATATAAAGAATCCTGTGTTAATCCAGAACGACAGACGAAAGAAAAAAATAAACTTATTTTTTTTTGTTGTGTAGTTACTTATATTGTTGGTACAGAATAAAATAAAACCTTATTATTTGATATATCTTTGATTGGTATTATCATATTGACAAAGCCTACTATACGGTGGCTCATTACGTGGAAGACAAGAATATATGGTTGTAGTAGCTTCTCTCTGCAGTTGCATCCCCCCTGGCTAAGTGACAATTGTATGAATAAGCATAATAATTATATGGTATATTATATAAGTATTCGGAAAAAACCTGTAACATGAAAAGATCTTCCACGACAAAAAAAAAGCCTTGCTGAGTTTCTTGCCGGAGTCTTCTCAGTTTAAGTGTAGTTCGAACCGGTGGTAAATTCAACTGTATATAATGTTCATAAGTGCCTTACCAGGGCCTAAACTGAATAAATGACTTTTTGATTTTGATTGCACAAAACCAGAACATGTTATGCAAATAACAGTATTGTTCTACCTGAACAACAATTAATATATACAGAGTGCGATTTTAAGCATCACTTAACATCGATAATTGACGGATCCTCTATTAATATTGACTCTAGGCAAGCATGGGACGTTTCGCCTTACAAAACGTCTGTTAGCATTAATGTTATAGTGAAACTTTGTATAATTTTCCACCCTGTTCAATTAACCCGGGGTTTTGCGATATAACATAAGCGTATGTACTGCGAAATAACTTTTGCTGAGTTTAATTGTGTGTGATTTAGACTGGTATCACACTACGTACGAAGCTATCTGTAAATATATAGTTAACGTTCTGCTACGCTTCAAAACTCTAAATATTACGTTGGGTTTTGAAAAGTTTTCGTTCGAAGGCTTTTAATGTTGATCTACTTTCATATTTCATGGGAGAAATTAATAGGAACAAACATCCGGATTAATTATATTCTAAATTTATACATGTTTGGTTAAGAAAATTCACGTGGCTTAATAGCAATTTGTTTTTCCTCATTGCTAAGACTGATGATCTTTGCTTAGACATTTATTGTCTCCAATTCAAACAGCTTAATCGCGTCTTCGGACACCAAATTGAGATTAACTGTTAATCGATGGTGATAGTCGCTAATAGAGACAAAAAGAGGTTTGGTCTAATTTACCAGTTGCATGGATTGGAATCGCTTAGAAATTGTGAACATTCACAGATGCATGCAATTTCTTATGAGATAATAAAGTTCTCTATCTATATTTGTATGAAAATCAATGTTTTCTGTAACGTATGTATTCTTCCTATACCATACATCCAATTGAAAAATAAAGAACAGCTGCAAACCATGCAGGGCAATACATCCTAATAAAAATAATGAGCAATGATAACACAAGAAGTATACAAACCGATGTAACATAAGAATTGGAATGTTTTACAAAAAACTTAAACCGACTTCAAAGTACAATAAGAAGTAATCAAATCCTGAGCTGATGACAATGGGACCAAACGGAAAGTGTACCCTTCCAGACAAAAAAAGAATTTTCCAAATCGGTTGATAAATGACGGAGTTAAGAGGTAACAAACATAAAAAAAATAAAAATAAAAAACTTCCGAATTGAGAACCTCCTCCTTTTTTGAAGTCGGTTTAAAATAAAGCGGCTTATTTCCAAGATTTGATTACTTATTACAAATAAACTACAAAATCAACATTGTAAAAATTATGGTATATTACAGACAATAGTTTTTGCAACAACAAAAAACAGACATTCTGCACCATTATCATGTAAATCACGCGACAAAAAAAGCAATAATCGTAATCCCACAGCAAATAATCGTTGAAAAGCAACTACATGTATTGCTCGTAAGTCCAAAACAAAGCTGGGTATATAAAGACAGTAATCTGGCGACTGTCGTGATTCGCGTCGCGGATGTCGAGTCGACGGCCCCATTGACCTCCTGCTATGCACTTCGAGATGCACTCAGTTGCACAACCCTCTGAGCTTGGTTGGAGCGAGGAACTCAAGCGGTAAATTACTTTTTTTAACAGCTGAGTTTGATCTCAAGTTACAGCTGATAGTGATGATAAAGGCAGTGTGGATTTTAACATGTTTAAGATTTTTGGGTTGATTACTCAACAAGAGTATGAATTAGGAGTTGTTTTCATTTTTGAACCTAATATATTCTTGAGTATTAGTGTAGGAACTTAGAAACAAAGTACTATAAGCCAAGTCAAATTTTACACGAGTAGAAAAATACGAGCATAAACTACGAACTACGAAATCATGATTTTGTATTAGATTTGCATAGACTTCAATATTTTCATTTTATTGATAACTAGATAAATATTTTCTCCACCAAATGTGCCTATAGTAGAGCGATTTGTCTTCATCATCATCATCATATGAGCCTATGGATGTCCACTGGTGAACATAGGCCTCCCCCATTGACTTCGAGCGATTTGTCTACCAACTGCTATTTCATACCTAGCATATAATTGTATCAATGCAGAGCACTATCAATCTCTGTAATAATGATATTTTTTAAAACGAATGAATTGTCTTAAGCTAATATTGCTATAATGAAAGATATGGTATGAGCTACTATGACTTATACAGGATGCCAGTCAACAACTTACATTGAAATTGCCTACAAAGCCTGGTTAGTGAAATTAATTGTAATTATGTTAAAGCAAAATAGATCGTCCGGGATGCGGGAAACTGAATAAACGAAGTCAGAGTAGTAACGGATGTGAAAGCTCGTAGGAAATGGCGCCTATATAGAGGGTAAGCTTTGTAAAAGCTTATTGAGTAGGAAATAACATATCCTGGGTGGAATTTCCTAGTATTTCTCTACTGATATAAAAAGTCATCTATACAAATAATCTAAATTAAAGTATGTTATGTCAAAATAATAACGTTTTAAGGTTTTACTAAATTAATGTGAAAATATATACGGCATGATTATCCTGTCTGTTATCTCCAAAACGGATTGACCGATTTTGACAAAACTTTCACTGGTAGATAGCTGATGCTATAAGGAATAACTTAAGCTACTTTTTTTAGAAAATAATCAGGGTCCCGTGCAAAAACATATCATAATTTGCAAAGCTTCATTGTTAATAAAAATCGAAACTAAAAAGGCAAAACAGACATACGCAATTTAAATTTATGAATAGCAATCGTCGTCTAAAATAAACTACATTTTTACCACCGGCCGAACAAATAAAAATCGCGTCATAAACACGAAATGGTGTCAACTTCAATTAAAGTCATAAAAAACACCGTAAAACTAATAACAATGCGGTGTCGAAGGCCTAGTACGAGTACCTTTGTAGCACCAAGAAGAGTGTTTGTGATAAGCAATAATAACACCAGAGTCGTAAACATTAACGTCACAATTTATTTGAATGGAAATGGTCGTGTAAAACACGATGCTAATCATTCAAGGGTTCTTACTGAAATGAGTTGTAAGTAAATGGTACCGTAACATATTACAACACGGAAAGACGATTAAACGTTTATATAATCCATTTCATTATAAACGTCGCGCTGTTTGAGGTTATATGGGAGCCCAACGATTTCTGGGAATATGAAATTTGATACCAGCAATATTTGAAATGTTCAAAGTAACATATTCAAATGTACTCGAACTTTTCCTGTAATTGTTATTTTACACATTTTATTATTCTATATTTATTTAAACTTCACTCAACGTGACTCGACTTTTGTTTTTCTACCTAACTTTCCTTATTTAAATTTTTACAAATAGCCAGTAGCCAAATGACAAAAAACGGAACCCTTATGGATTCGTCATGTCTGTCTGTCCGTCCGTATGTCACAGCCACTTTTTTCCGAAACTATAAGAACTATAATGTTGAAACTTGGTACGTAGATGTATTCTGTGAACCGCATTAAGATTTTCACACAAAAATAGACAAAAAGGGGTTTCCCCATACTTAGAACTAAAACTCTTTTTTTTTAAATAGAACCCATACGTGTCTATGGATAGGTATCCAAAAATGATATTGAGGTTTCTAATATAATTTTTCTCTAAACTGAATAGTTTGCGCGAGAGACACTTCCAAAGTGGTAAAATGTGTGCCCTCCCCTGTAACTTCTAAAATAAGAGAATGATAAAACTAAAAAAAATATATGATGTACATTACCATGCAAACTTCCACCGAAAATTGGTTTGAACGAGATCTAGTAAGTTTTTTTTTAATACGTCATAAATTTAAATTCGTATCAAATACTCAGGTCTATACTACCATTTACTTATATACCTACAGGTTTGTACTGAACCCTCGGTGCGCGAGTTTGACTCGCACTTGGCCGGTTTTTTGTTAGAAGCCTTTTCCAAATTGTGCACTACAACTCACCTTAGTTTCTTCAAAGACAATATCGGCCCTAGTAGGGTACTTCAATCAAAAAACGTCGCCATGGAATGAATGTGTATGTTTTAAACGGTTTTACTAGATATCGTATAAATAAACAATATTCTAACATATTCTCTATTATAAGGTAAATTCGGACACATTATATTATCCTTTACCACCAATCATCTTTAAAGCCGCTTACTCTAATGTACAAAATCGATTGACTTATTGCAAACGTGTGAAATAATTCACTGTTTCATGCAACATAGTCACGTTGCTCGCGGCTTTTCCGCCGTGTTTGTTCCGGTTCGACCAGGAGAGTGTCACATTCGCGTGTTTTTTTTAAAAACAAAACAATCTCCATTGTCTCTGGGAGAAATTTGCTTATTATGTAATCTGCAATCTCTACAACATTTTTACTATTTTGTTTTGTGATATTCATCTTCACGATCTTACATTGTGATTTGGTAAACAACTAGATTTCCCGTTTTCAGGTTCTGTCGCGACATCCTTATGAGGAAAAGATGGCTGCAAGAAATTTGAAAAATAGGTTTTTAACATATTTATTGCTGTCGCGCTGCCGAGGGCGATAGAGGCAACTACAGATTGGACCGTATACCTATTTAAATTAGACGAAATCGCCATTTCGTAATCCCCGGTTTTCTTCCCCAAAACAGGATCAATTAAAAAAAACAAGAATCATAATAAGAAGGGCTTTGGCTATGTCTGTCGATTTTCCTTTGTTGTTTTATATTCGTCAAATTTGTTCGCTGGACGTCTTATAAGGGCGTTAAAAATGGAAAGTTTTTGTGATTTTCGAAGACTCCTAATTCTTATAATAATTAATTTATGGAGAAAAACACAACCGAGGGACATACAGTGGTACCTACAGATTCCATGGTAGAATAATCATTGCTTTAGTGTAATTATCCAGAGAGGAAACTGAGTATTACGTTTGTATGGAACAAATGCCACCAGCATTTCCTCTTAAGGAATACATTTTCAAAAATCCTTTCTTAAAGCTCACGGAACCCATGAGCTTCCATAAGTCAGTCAGTGTTAGGGTTATTTTTTTTATATAAAATGTTTTATGTAATTTTTAAGGTTCTACACTTAAAAGTCTAAGCCACCGATTTATACGGAGCACTCTTTACGAAGCCAGAGCGCGGCGGGGCGTTTTTGTCATTAACAGTACACGGATTGTCGCGTTGTCGCTTGTCGCCGGCGGCTGGTCTGCACGGTACCGCCACGCAGCCTATTTCCAATTTGCGTCTATCAATCAAGACCAATCTCGCTGAGTGGATTACGAGTAAATGAAATTTGCATAGGAACCCACCCGTGTACGGACTGCGCGTTAGTGTCTGATATTTACGGGCGTGTTTGCTTTGAAACAATAGTGAATGAGGTGTTATTTACTTGGCTCTTGATTAAAACTGTTGCTTTGTGCGATTTTTGTGCGACTGCGGCGTTGTTGAATCGGGTGACAAATGTGCTAGTGATTTTACCGTATGAAATACTTTATGATACGCCGTAGTATTATCATACTAATATAATAATATAAAGAGAGTGGCAGAGAGTAAAGACTAGACAGGCAAATAAATATGTACAGAATGAGAATAAATGTACCTGAGAAAGGGAGAGTAAAGGGGATATCTTTATACTAGCTAAGTAAAGAACTATGTAGCTGCACAATAATAAAAATAGATTTTATAAAATGCCAGTACTTTGTAAGGAAGTAAAGGCAATTTTGCTGATCATGATGAAGAGATGTTAGTTAGCTGAGTTTTCAATTAAGTAACTTTTTACAGCAAAATTAGGCAAGCGATAAGTCACACCAGAATCCCAGAAGCAAATTCATTATGGCCACAAGTTCTTAAATATCGGAGGCAAAATAATTAAACTTCAAGAATACAAGTGTCATTTTGCTTTATAGACGCTCAATTGTTTCCCTCCCTTAACGCCCCGCACCCCGCAACCCCCTTCAAACGCCCAAATACTCAATTATGTTTTTAATTGAGCTGAACCGTGGATTTGACACGAATGTCCGACAGGTTTGCTTTACCAAGTAATAGCTTTTTTAATTATACTACAACCAATTCTAGCACGGACGATATGAAAACAATTACTACAATTTATTAGAATGAAAAAGAAATATTAATTGTGGTACTTGCTACTGTAGTGATCATAGATATATTAATTTATACCCGTATTATTAGAGTTGAGATAGAACAGTTGAGTTTAAACCCTAAACGTATGGATTAGGGCTCATTTTCGAGTTACTCGTATGTTGTCCTCAGCCTTTTGATTCTTATTTAGCAAGGTCATGTACAGTCAAAACCATAAGCAGATTAGATATAATTTTGAGAGAATTATTATGATGTTCTTATAAAGATGCAAAGCAATTTAAATTATAATTCACTACTTATAACATAATTACTGAAATACTATAATTAGAATTAGTTTCATCTACTTTCTCATCAAGCTCTACTCTACCACAAAACTAAAATTATTAACCGCAACTAAAACTCATAATGTTAGTTGCTTTGATAAAGTAGGTACTTAGTTTGTATTTGTATACAGCATTTCTATGAACAAATTAATTGCTATTTTAGCTTTTTGACATGAAATTGCCGACCGCTCCTAGAACCGTTTGAAATCTGCATCAACTACTCTCATAATGTTCCTAGTATAATATTTACTTGGTCTTGATTCCCAGTTAAATATCACTTCAAAAACATTGAAATGTAATGAGTTTCTCATTATTCTGTTTCTACATTGAATCGAGCGTTGTCGTCTATTTTTTATGTAGGGGCTTTTTATTCCGCTGACAAATAAGGATGCAGATAAGATATTTTTTAATGTATTATTTTAGGTATTGAAAAACAATAGTTGATGACCCTTTTGAGACCCAATAATACAATATCTGAAAGATTATGTTCTATGTCGATTAGCTGATTAAACATACCTACACATATTTTTGGAAAATCTAGAATAGGTCAATTTTTGCAATGTTATAAACTTCAACGCTTCGCTTCTTCGGTTCTTGAGTCACTCTGCCGGGGTCTGTTTTTGCCAATACCTATTCAAAATTCAAAATTCAAAATCATTTATTCAAATAGACCTTCGCAGGCACTTATGAAAAGTCTGACTCTAATACTCTAATACCGGTTCGGAAGGTTGCATTTGCTGAGAAGAGCCGGCAATAAACTCAGCAATTACTCTTTTCAAAACAGGCTTAGATTAATTACATAATATTTACATTCTAATCGCACTGAAAACAATTGCGTGCCCCGGCGCGGCGGCAAAATTACAAAGTAGACTGAAAAAATATTTAATAAGTAAATAAATAGCAAACTTAAGCAGACCAGCCCCCACATATAACTTAGATGTATTCAACACCAGAGTGAATAGGCATTTTCTGGGTAAGCGTGCTACATCCTCGGCCTCGTCATAACTCCGTCAGTCATTCGAAGACCAAACGCAAGCCCATTTGACATAAAAACATTGGTTGATGCTAATAACACATGGTGTCAGTCCTACGTGAAAGGCGTAACATAAAATCTAATTAAAATCATATTCTTTAACACCTGAAGAGTTTTATAAAATATAAGGTAGATTTTAAAATAAAACGTCAAGGTTGCCAACAGATTCTTAATTTCCTCAAATTCAAGTATTCCTTTCTACACTAAAAAAGGTTGGATGGTTGGAAGTAATAAAAATAAAGCGGCGTCTATTCTTGTAACATTCCGTATTCCAGTCCGGGGCATACAAATCGTTTATAGGGGTGTGCTCAGTTCCGCGCCGCTGGTCCGCTCACGCCTGACACCTGTTCTTGTCACTATCGAATTGGGGAAGACATATCGTTGGACACGGTACGTATCTACTGGTTCTTTCTTGTTCCCTATCATTTCATTGTTGGGATATCATGAATTGTTGTAATGATTTGAGCATGTATAATTTTAGGGAAAGAAATGTAATGATTGATTAACTGGCTGATTCAATATTTGTACACTGGGTGGAGATTTCGAGATGGCATATTTTCGAAACCTATGTTGGATTAGTCATGCTGAACAACTTTTATTACGGGACCAACAATGAATTCACAAAAAAAAAATACTTTTCATACATTATGATCGAGCAAGGTTGACATTTTGTAAGAAAAGTAAAAAAAAAAATGAGAATTCCCTATTGGTTCCATAGTAAAAGTTGTTCAGAATGACTAACCCAACATAGTTTTCGAAAATATGCCATCTCGAAATCTCCATCTGTTATGGTGCTCTTTTAGTATTTTAAAACATAAAAAAGAACGAGGTACAATTTCTCGATAAAATGGTAAAATATCTTCTAAACATCAAAATAAGTGAGCCAGCTAGCATAATGAAACACTGATGTTGAATGAAATGTGAAACACGATACCAAACTCTCAGTGACTCAATATTGGAAGATGATGGTGTAATACCTAATCGAAGTAATAACTCGCCTCTCAGATCCCAAACCTTTGATGTAAGAGTCAGGTGATGAAATTCAGATTCGCGAAATCGAAAAACTTTTCTGCGGCAAAAACATTCATTATAACTTCATATACAGAGGTGCTACTAATAAACTCTCCAAGGATATATCGCATGAATGAACTTACAAGCCGTACAGACATAGATACGAAAGCAATTTTCTACGATATTAATGGACTAAGTCTTCATTTTTCACCTCACCAGACATCAAAACTTGTAATCAAAACATAATTAACGGTATAATTAAGACTGGTAGAAATTTCACAATTTCTCTCTTTAATTTCATCTTGATTATTTTAGCAGAAACAGCTCAAATTGCCGTTACAAGATGAATACAGTTAAATTGAACGCACTTTAAACATTTGGCTCTTTAGAAATTTAAGTCAAAAGGAAAGCTTTTTGTTCGATAGCGCTCATACTTAATTTAGTCTAATTTCGAATCTAGACATTCAATTCAAACATACTTTTATTCAAATGTTTATAGGATTCTACATTATTCATTTTGAAATTATCTTAAAACCATTATTAATAATTGGACTGTTTTACAAAAAACTTAAACCGACTTCAAAGTACAGGAAGAAGTAATCAAATCCTGATCTGATGACAATGGGACCAAACGGGAAGTGTACCCTTCCAGACAAAAAAATAATTATCTAAATCGGTTCATAAATGACGGAGTTATGGTGAGGTAACAAACATAAAAAAAAAACATACAAGCGAATTGAGAATTTCCTCCTTTTTTTGAAGTCGGTTAAAAATATATTGAATTGCGGTAGCTTTTTTTGTTTTCAAAAATCGATTTCACATGACAAAAATAAACGTTCATGTTGGTCAGTTGCTGATAAACGACTGGTTATGCATTTGAATACCAACAGATTTTAACGAAGAATATATTAAATGATTTCAAATGCTCATTATTATTCGCTTAGTTTAAATCAAATATGAATTTAGGTGCACTCGCCGTGAAATATTGAATGCATTTATAAGCACTAATATACAACTAGAATTATTTTTTTACCTTACTATTCAATAGTTTTATTATTATACGAGTAATTCTTAACTTCTATAAATAAAATATCATTAATGAGACAAAACAAAAAGTACCGTGCGTTTTTTGTCTTTCCTTTCAAATAGTAGTCCTTTACCAAGTGTTTTGTCTCTACAATCCAGTTGGAGTGAATGGTGGAGCCATCAATAGCAACTGGACTCTTTGTGCCGGTCCAAAGAGTGCTGGCAAAGGAGGTCCATTTCGAATGCTTGTCACCCTTCTTTGTTACTCGGACGGTATTTAATTTTACTCGGAGATTTGTTCAGACTGTGTGTATATTATTGCACGTCTTGGGTTTGTAGTTGAAGTATTTCGTCTTGAGAAACGAATAGGGTGTTTTGAATACAATTTTGGTCTACAAATTTGATTCAATTTTTTAATTAAATAAATTACGTTTGGTTAATTTAATAGTTTTAACCACTTATTGAAAATTATTCTTAAATCATGAGTGTTCAATTTTACAAGCTTTTATTTAACTTGCAATATACGTAGCTATCTATGTTCGGGTGATATCTTGCAAGTTGAATTTCACCCACTTCCAGGTGTCGGATTGACTAAATATTTAGTATACATTAGTATATTTGACGACAATGCAAGTACAGTCAACAAAAAGTACAGTCACCAAAAAATCTTGTATGAAAATTGAATTTTTAACAAAAAACTTATGCTAACACTTGCCATTTTAGGTTGATAGACATTATTTTTGCGACAACAATTATATATACAGCAGTTTATTATAAAATTATTCTAAAGTCTTGAGCATTAAAATTATCTTCTATTGATTGTTAAATACGTGCCATTTTTGGTTGAATAACATAAATTTTGCATCAAAAATAACACTTACAACATTTTAAAATCTTCCCCACACGATAATTCAGATGACTTACCTGAAACAAAAAACATAACACCATAAGAAAAGGACATATAGCATTCCGACAAAAAAGCTGCAAACAAACATTCAAGTATTAAAAAAGAACTTTACACGTTATGCAAACGAGCCACTGGAAACGAGAAGAAAAACATCCCTTACATTTGTACCTGAAACTTCCGCGATGCAAATTTCAGCGTATTGTTTTTTTCCGCTTTTTGGAAACTTTATAAATAGCTCAATCAGGGCCGATCCATCAAAATGTCATTTTACATGGAAATACTTTCCAGTGTTGTTGGCACCTGCAGTGAGTGCCGAAATTTTGGTCGAAAACAAAAGAGCGTGTAAAAGTCAGATGAATGGGACTCGAGGTAGTAATCATTCAATTGGACCTGACAGAATATGTGATTTGAGTGAAGAAATACGATGCAAAGTCTCTTATATATAAATATGTAAGGGTTGAAATAATTCAATGTCCTTCATTACGTAATACCTATTTTTTATTTAACTATAAGAAAATTACTATTTTAACCATAGAAAGCTGACTGATTCATCTAGTCTAGCCAACATCAGTAAAGCTAAGAAAAGCAAAAAGATTTTTTTACAATAAGTGTTATAAGCACACAATTTTTATTGGCACAATTTTACGTAATTATTTCCATTAAAAACGGATTTTAGATTTCCATATTTTTTTGTATTAAACATTATTCTCAGCCTATTAGTTGGAAACCACAAATAACGAGTTTTAATGTTTTTAAACAAGATGACGACCCTTGAAGCGCGGGTGAAAATCACTGGGCAAAAGATAAATGTCTAACATATAAAAAAAGAAAATAAAACAATTCATATGCGAAATAGCAGAAGTAGAAACAAAACATTTAAATACATAAACGATAAGTTTAATATTTAATAACACAAGAATACATGGCTGGGTCAGTATAGGCTCCCATCTCATGGACAATTTCATCTGACATCTTAAAAGGAATTTATCGAAGAACGTAAGCTTTGAGAAAAATTCAAATACTCGAACGATAAAAGCATTTCTGATCCCGATTCTTGTTGAGATCTGTAAAATTTCATATTCCTACAGAACCTTGTAGCGGTTGGTAAGGGGGATAAGATTATAGATTTATTTGATTCAATCAAGGCTGGTAAGGGCTGTATATTTTGAACTAACAAATGCTTCTAGATCCGTGTATTACCGATTAGATAGGACGATTTTTGGGAGTTTTATCAGTTTATTCCTCAATTTTATTGGATTGACTAAGGTAGCTAGTAGGTACTGAAGCGCTCGTGGTGTAGCATGATTAGCCGTTCTTAATCGATCGGCAAAGTTAAGCTACGTCTGTCGTGGTCGGTACCTGGATGGGTGACCGTCTAGTGGTATTTCATATCGAGCGTTTCCGTGCTTCGGAAGGCACGTAAAGCCGTTGGTCCCGGTTATCACTTAATTGTGATAGTCGTTAAGCTAGTTGGATGCCTTCTAGGCGGCTTGAAAAATTCCAACAGTAGGTTGACCACTAGCCTACCTCCACCAATCCGCAGTGGGCACGCGTGGTGGAGTATCTGCCCATTCCCTTTCACCCTCATTTGTGAAAGGAGGCCTGTGCTCAGCAGTGGGACATTATAGGCTGATGATGATGATGATGACTAAGGTACTTAGTTTTTGGTTGTTAAAATTTAATCACAATTCTAAAGAAACATGGCGAGCTCCATACATGGATTGGTACAAAAAATAAAACATTTTAGAGGGTTTTGAATCACTTCCAATGTTAAGATTACATTACCAGCAACATGAAATATTTTATAAACCACGCAAAACATACAACAACATAGCGGTTTTGGTTGCGAATAATCGAGATTCGCCGGCATGCCATAGAAATTCTTTAAATGGCTCCTTAGGTACCAAGCATCAATTATAACGTCATTCTAACGACTCTAAAAATCTTTATTTTTTTTGTACATATCTCGCCATGATTCTTTCATTGCTGAGTGACTTAGTAAATAATACCATTCATATATCAATACGACTTAAAATGTAAAAAATAAGTTCAAGAGAAAAAAGCCCTTGTGTTAAACGTACCAGAAAGTGAAATTCTCTGAATATCCGACAGCAAATTCTAAAGATCACATGCTACCTTCCAATACAAGAATATAACTTTTAAAGAGTACAGTTTAGTTCCAGCTGATATCGTGCCCAAGCTTGTGTCCCTTTATGTCCTTTCCCGTCACAAACATTTAACACTGACTTCCAGACGGTAATATTGAGACTAAGATAAAATCTAGTTAGTTTTGAAAGAAATTTCTTTATTTTCGAAAGAGAATGCACAATTCTAAAGCTACGCTCCGTTTATTCTGTGCTAGATAGGGATCAGGTAAAGAAAAAGATTTGGTATCTAAATAAAAGTTTAGTGTTCATAAAGTTGCTTTGATTGTTTCAAACTTCAGTTCTTCGTGAGATAAAGAATAGTAGGTACCTAATAGGTAAGGAAAATTAATTAAATTATGAACGTCTATAGATTTTTTGGGAAATTTGCATATGAGATTTAAAAAATGAAGTGATCACTAAAACTAATAACTAAAAGCAAATTAACAAAATCATCACCAATAAATTGCAGCTCAAAGGCAAATTGCAATCATCAAAATTGGCTCGCATACTGCCAATATAACTTCCAACATACGATACTAACACTAATTGTGTTCTATCACAGTTCTTATAATCTTTGGAATAGGTGTCATTTCTGCATGCCTATCGCTGGATATGAAGTGGCACTTCGGTATACGTGAAGACAGACGTCATTCCTGTATATTACACATAATTGCATTTAGCTGCGGGACACATGGGGACGGCCGCTTCCGTAACTCACTTTACACTATTTAAAAACGTTAATAGGAGTAAAGCGCTCGAGCGGGACAGTTTTGCGGTTATTTTTATTTCCAGTTGTAATTCTGTTCTTGTTTTCGATGTTCGTGGATTTTAACTTTTTGGGAACGTTTTTTCGGTACAGAAATTGTTTTCATACAAAAGAATAGGGTGAACTATGCTGCCTTTGGGTTGAAATTTTTGTAAAGCCCCGGATTAAATTTTATCATCGTTAGACAAACTTAATCTTTTGGAAATACAGTTTCCTAAAATGTATTAAATAATAGTAGGGGTGCCCAAGCGGGGATTTCGGGATTTACTAAAGCGCGGCAGATTAATATACAGGGGTATACCTTGTACCTCCACTAAATAAGGTCCTAAGTATATTTAAAAAAACTTAAAATTTTCAGCTTAGGCGAATCCCTCTAGATAATCGTCAGATTATGAGACAGCACGTCTAGGACATAAAGATGAACAATATGTACCATATATATCTTAATCTGACACACTTGAGTAATTCAAAATGGCGATTTTTTTGCACATTATTATAGTGGCCGCGAGCTTGCGTCACATCGAAATCGTCAGATTATTGAATGAGAGCTTTTTTTAGGTTCACTTACACCCCCTTAGAAAACCTGACGCGCCCGAAGTTTTTTTTTTTACATTTTCATATTTTCTTTGATAGTCTATAGCCGCTCCCGCCACCAATGAAAAGGTATACATTATATTAAAAAAAAATCTTCTTATCATTTAAGCTTTGCGACCCAAAAGGTCTCTATGACGCTCGAGTGAATCCCCATTTAGCATCGTGGGCTCCCATACTATAACAATGTATACGATTGATTTAATTTACTCCGCTGAAATTCTGTTCAATAGAAATTATATAATTATACTCACTTTTTGACCAATAAACAAATGTAAACAGCAAAACAAATTTCCAAAAAGGTCAAGTCTCCAAAAACCCATTAACATCTCGGCGAACGTCTAAGACGCTCCACAAAAGAAATTACTTCATTCTTTCTAAATTTCAACTCGACTTGGAGCCGTACGTCTAACGGGCGCGAGTTATTTATCTTTGCTAACGTATAATAGAATTTAATTAAGTTACGTGCGACATGCTTTGCGCGCCAGGCGTTTTGCGAACTCGCGCCCGGGCGTTTTGCGAACTCGCCCAGGCGTTTTGCGAACTCGCGCGAGGCATTTCGCGAACTCACGCCAACGCGATACATGGCGCCGCGACGCGACGGCGAAGGGAGTACGTAGCTTCTATTCACGAGTAAATTATTTTGTAGATGCTTGTTCGTAACAAGTTTGGAGGTACGAGCGAGTATACACGTTTGTGTAATACTTTTTAGAGTAAGGATATATTAAGTTTTATACATGTGAACGTTTTTAAATGGTCGTTTAGCGGTAAAAGACAAGGCAAAAGATTTTGCCATAATCTTACCAAACGTTAATAGTTGAGATACATAAATACTCGTGTACTCCCTTGTTTTTACATAATTATTAATAATCAGAAACTAGTAATTTAAGTTAGGCATGGTGTTTCATTCGCAACGAGAAAAATCTGTCTACATCATTTTATTTATCACCATAACCTTCAAAACTGTATAATATTTGTATTAAAATTGTAGTTACATTTTATATTTCATAGAAAGTATACTGTTTGTCATCTATGTATATCTCATAATAATAAATCTAATTGGCCTAGCCACTTCAAACCAATGGTGCGTCCATGCTACGCGAAGCGAGCACGAGCCGAGCCTCGAACGAACAGGATTCGTTCGTTGCTCCCGATTTCAAGCGTGGACGTACTTAACGAGCCTTCAACGAGCCTACAACGAGCGCGATGCGAATCCCTGTGTTCGTGAAAAAACTGTCAATCGGGCGGAGCGCAGTCGAGCACGCTACGAATGCTCGTTCGAGGCTCGCAAGCCCGTCCACGCTACGCGAATTGTGCTCGCAGTATACTCGTTCGTGGCTCAGCTCGTGCTCGGTTCGCCAAGCATGGACGCACCACATCTTATGATTAAGCTAAATAAGAATCATCAAATACAATAATTACACTACAAATCCGACATCTATTACCTATAATTACAGCTAAGTATTTCACAAATAGATATAATATCTACATCTATATCAGGGTACATTATAAGTGTATCTGACAGCTAGTCTGAATAGGTTGTGTCCCGCAGCGTAGTGAACAACCAATCTACGTATATTACATGCTTTGGATTTTATTCTATCCTACAAATAATAATATGATGTATTTATTTACGGGAAGGTGTAGACTCATTGCTACGATACATCATCATCATCAGCCTATAATGTCCCACTGCTGAGCATAGGCCTCCTTTCATAAATGAGGGCGATACTCCACCACGCGTGTCCACTGCGGATTGGTGGATGTAGGCTAGTGGTCAACCTACTGTTGGAGTATTCAAGCCACCTAGAAGGCCTCTAAATAGCTTAACGACTATCACCATTAAGTCATAACCGGGACCAACGGCTTTACATGCCTTCCGAAGCACGGAAACGCTCGATTTGAAATACCACAAGGCGGTCACCCATCCAGGTACCGACCACGACGGTGGTAGCTTATCATGCCGATCGATTAAGATTTAATATTTTTATGTCTATAAAATAAATTTAAAAAAAAATATCAGTCGGAAGTATGTATTTTTTTTTCAGAGCTCAAACTTTAAACTTGGCAGGTAGATTTAGTACAAAAGATTTTGCAAAATTTAACACCGCGAAGTGGAATGCTTGTCCATGCCTATATAGAATACTCTTGGAAGAATAAAATAATTTCAACACAATTCCCTATAATTTGACTATATCATCTACCAACATAATATGTTGTAGACTAATCGCAGCACAGAGCAAACTCTGTGTGTAAGTGTAAGTATCCAAGGTAAGCAACGTAAGCTGCAGTTACTCCATCCGCCTCGAAACTTCACTTGGAGGAAATTTGATCAGACCGTGATTAAAGTGCGGGGGATTTCGTGAAAACACTTTTTGTTTCACTACTTCTTCTTGTTAACAAAGTGTTGTGGTTTGTAATCTATACTTTACAATGTAACATTGAATTTTTGCGCAGATTTTAAAACGGTCGAATCTTATTTTGTTTATTGATTAGTTAACGTATCGCGATTTCGCTTGTAATCTCAGGATAAAATGTAAGTTTTTATTAAAAATTTCATTCTTAATACAACCTTCTTTGTGATTGTTCTTTTTGTTGACAGTACTTGCATTGTCTTCTAATGGTGCGTCCATGCTACGCGAATCGAGCACGAGCCCAGCCACGAACGAACCTACAACGAGCCTACAACGAGCACGATGCGAATCCCTTTGTTCGTGAAAAAACTGTCAATCGCGCTCGTTCGAGGCTCGCAAGCCCGTCCACGCTACTCGAATCGTGCTCGCAGTGTGCTCGTTCGTGGCTCGGCTCGTGCTCGGTTCGCCAAGCATGGACGCATCATAATATATCAAGTCAATTTTAAAATTCGACTTGCAAGATTTGACCCGAACATACATACATTGCAAGTTAATAAAAAGCTTTTGAAATTACATAGATACAGTATTAATGGTTCTTTTCAAGTTTTGATAAACCATAAATAACGATATCAAAGTGAGAATAAATGAAAACTACTGCATTGTCGAAAGAACTATATTGTGAGTAATGTCCTAGAATATTTATTTATTTTTATATTCTATGAAAAAATATAACCACAACAGATTTCAGCGAAGCATTCATTTTCACATTACTAAAAAAAACAATCATTCAGAAACTCTTTCTATACTTTACAACATGCGCTAAATTAAGATCCAACTTTACAGCATTCTTCATTCAAAGCTTTAAAAAAAAGCATTGACTGAAATATCCACCACTAAAACGAGGCAGTAAAGAGACCTCTCGTAAAAGTAGGCTTTCAGCGGAACTGTAAAAGTCAATTCTTTCGTTTACCTGCAGTAGCTAAGCGCGGCACGTGCCTATTCCGGCCAATAAATGATTATTGCTATAGAGAGAGAGATGAGAGGCCAGTATCTAAACCGCTGAAACCTTTAGTTCACGTGAAATAGGAGAATGATATAAAGTTCTAGTGCTAGATGAGCTTGGAGTTCAAACTACGCTCAACTATTAACATCAACAGCTCAATAACAATTATTGCTTACGTAGACTGCTCTGCTCAGCCTGCATTTGACCATTTTCTAGTATGATTTTTAGGTAATGGAGCAATATAATATGGTTTGTTTGTTAATTGTTCACGAAATTTTCTAAATAGGTATACTATAAGAGGAAATCCCGCAGAAGCAAAATTTTATGATTGTGAAATAATAATTAAAGAAACAACAGAAACTAATTTAAGTTTGTCACTTCCATTGACACATTATCAATAACAAACATAAACAAGGAACCTCTCCTACCAATATCAACGCAGACAATCGTCACGTCTGTACCCACCTTTATGTAAATAGAAATAGGCATGTGGGAGACAATACGGATATTTATTCGCACTTTTATGATCCACAGCGTAGATACGGCACATATTTGAACCGCTTATTAGGTACTAGTGAGGAGTCTGTAAACAATTTTGTTTTTAGGAGGGGTCTTGCGTGTGTGGTGAGTATGCTACAATATGTACATGCTTTAGATTGAAGGAAGATATGTATAATTTTTTATTGATATTTTATGATACAGTTTTGGATCCAGGATCATAGTCACGTAAAAGAAGGGATCCTAGTTGTGTATGAGAACCAATAAATGAAATAAGGCTTGTTATGGCCAAAAAGGCGATTTTAAGGCGATGATAGCTCAGGATGACGTCGGATGCCGAGACGAAGGTCTCGGTGATAGGGTACTTTGTAGGACCCACCTAGGTGGCTACCATCCTCAAGTTGAAAATCTGTCGCCACGTACTTATTGTTGTGTGTTCCGACGCTGCACTTGAGAGCCAGTTCCTTCTAGGCTGTGTGTACTTATCACCTTTGGCCACATCATCACTTACTATGGTAAGATTGCGGTCTAATACAATGCAGTAAAATAATTGGACTGTTTTACAAAAAACTTAAATCGACTTCAAAGTACACTAAAAAGTATTCAAATCCTGATCTGATGACAATGGGACCAAACGGGAAGTGTACCCTTCCAGACAAAAAAACAATTTTCCGAATCAGTTAATAAATGACGGAGATATGATGTAAAAAGAAAAAAAATAATAAAAAAAAGAAAAAAAAACAACCGAATTGAGAACCTCCTCTTTTTTTTTTGAAGTCGGTTAATAATGAGATGTGTTCTAATATAATTACCATGCAACTTGCAGAGAACTTTTACCGAAGTAAAATTGAACTCCAAAAAATAAACCGTTATTATCCGAAAACAAATCGAAAAAAATATTACTCAAAATCTCAAAAGACTTTTAAGAGAGGTAGAGCATAGCGTTTATTCGCTCAAAGAGCAGCTCGACTGGGGAAGTACCTCCACCTTACAAAATACCGCAGCCGAATAACTTTATATTGTTTAAAGTTGTGTTCCTGCGCGTGAATAAGGTCGCCAGAACTCATTGGGAAGGGGGGAAAGGTCGTTAACGCGTGAGCGATTCTTCGTGTGTTGCAAGCGTCCATATGGCTACGGTAACCGCTTACCATCAGGCGGGCCGTATACTTGTTTAATGATTTAGTCGTATAAAAAAAAAAAGTCTTCAAAAATCCGAATCGACATAGCAAACAGAAAACACCCGCTTATTAGTCTGGCAAAGCTGGGTCCGACTCAGGTTTTATCAGCTGTGAATTTTCACTCATAAATATTCGATTGAGAGCGCGCCCCTGGCAAAGCCCGCTTCGCTCTTTGCAATATTGAGATTCATAATTTGACCCCCAACTAACTTAGCGATCCACTGAATTCGTGAAACACTAATAAAGCAATATAAATAAGGGAGCCTGGACTCGTTTATTGGACGCCTTTGTGAAATCGTGGGCGAAACGTATCGGAGGTTTTTATTGACGTTCTATATTGCATGTGAACTTCGCTGTATTTTTATTATTACAGCAATTGAATATGTATACTATATTTTACAATCCTAATCCTAACTAATATTATAAATGCGAAAGTGAGTTTGTTTGTTTATTTGTTACGCCTTCACGCCTCAACTACTCAACGGATCATCATGAAATTTGGCATTTTTTTATACCACTAAGGTGGCAAAAAAGCATACGGCCCGCCTGATGGTAAGCAGTTACATTAGCTTTTGGACGCTTGCAACACCAGGAGTATCACTCGAACATTTAGCATGTAGATAGCCTATGGTATGGAGAAGGACATAGGTTACTTTTTATACCGGGAACGCAGGTTCACTGCCGGGAACAGGTACCTATACTATATTTCAGAAATTAGTTTTCTCAGTATATTACCAATAGAATTGATCTCCGTGAGTTTTATGCCATATTGTGACAAAAAACTAATAAAAAACAATTTATTGCTCAAAGATCAGTACCCCGAGTGTGAAGAATTGACGTTAATAAACGCTTACTAATGCGTTTGCGTTTACTATAAATTTGTATGGGAGAAATTATGTATATTAAGTATGTATTTACAAAAAAAAATTAGTATATGTATTATATCAGTAATCTGGTTTCCATAGTACAAGCTCTGCTTAGTTTGGGATCAGATGACCGTGTGTGAGGAATGCCCCAGGATATTTATTATTATTCACAAGCTCACACAGTAAGTGTAGTGTACATTTCAAATGTATGTATGGGTATGTAAATGTGACGTGAACTATTTTGGTTTTGACGCGGCGACCGGAAAGGCGTTTTTGTGCGGAGGCCATGTTGTTCATGTATACGTTGTTCAAGCCACGCTGACTCCTTTAATTTACATTCGTTTTTTTCCTAACTGTGCCGTTTCACAAGTACTGTAACTCTTTTTCGTTTTGTTCAATGCAGCTCGCTTTTTCCTCTCAAAAGTCATATTAGTACCTTAATTCACTCTTTTTTAACCGACTTAAAAAAAAGGAGGAGGTTCTCAATTCGGTAGTATGTTTTTTTTTTTTTTTTTTTGTTACCTCATAACTCTGTCATTTATTAACCGATTTGGAAAATTCTTTTTTTGTCTGGAAGGGTACACTTCCCGTTTGGTCCCATTGTCATCAGATCAGGATTTGATTACTTTTTAGTGTACTTTGAAGTCGGTTTAAGTTTTTTGTAAAACAGTCCAATTATTTGTAAAACAGTCCAATTATTACACTCCATAATGTAAAATAAAACGACATTTACTAATTATAATAAAGTCTGTCTGTAATAGAACTATCACATAAACCTTCTGAAGCCGCTTGACAGCGCTTAAAGCTAAGCCAATTTCAGCAGGTAAGCGTTACGAGCTAACTTGCAGATCCTTTGACTGCTAAAACTATTCGTTAAGTACCATGTGAGGATTGTTCCACGAATGTTGACTATTACTCGGAAGTCTCACGGGCAATTTTAAAGGGACAACGTTGTTATACTTTGCATGTGGGTTAATTCAGATATTTTAATGTTATTATATAGAATGCGAAAGTGATTTGTGTGTTTTTTTTCATAAACGCAACAGATAGACGTGATGTTTTGTATATAGATAGTTTATGACGGGCTAGTTGGTGCAGTTGGTTAAAATTCACCTTACGCGCCGCAGGTCGTGGGTTCGATTCCCACCCAGGACATGCATTTGTGTGCATTATCATGTCTGTATGTCCTGAGTCTGGGTGTAATTATGTATATTAAGTATGTATTTACAAACAAAAAGTAGTATATGTATTATATCAGTTATCTGGTTTCCATAGTACAAGCTCTGGTTAGTTTGGGATCAGGTGACCGTGTGTGAGGAATGTCCCAGGATATTTATTTATGAGTATTGTTATTGAGGTAACAAACATAAAAAAAAAGCAACCGAATTGAGAACCTCCTCCTTTTTTGAGGTCGGTTAAAATAGTGTTGTATGATAATCATCGTAGAGGAGTTAAGGAAAAGGATGAACATGATGATGATTATTCAATCATACATTTTGCCCATGCGCCGGAGTTATTGACCTTTTTTGGTGGTTTGCCCACAATCTGACATGGTAAGTAATATCTCAGAGTAAATAAATACTAAGTACAAGTAATATTAAGCTCAAAGATGTTAAAGTTCTTAAAAATTTCGATATAGTTAGATAGATATATATAGTAGTCCTATGAGAACTATCCATCAAAAATAACATGATTCTAGACGCGACATCATGAAAAATAATAAACTTTACTACCTCCACGGAGTAAGTTATTTATCCCTCGTTTTGACACTTCAGACTTGAGGTTGTTTTTATTTCAGCGAGCACGTATGGTCAATAAATTTCATAGTACTTAGGTGGACGTCAGTGGCATTACCTCCGGTGCCCTTGAGGGTCCTCGGGCAAATTGGGCGGGCGGCGCGCCGATGAGGTGCGCTTATCTCCCGGCACTCTTCAACCATGGGTTGGTTTTATCGTTTGGTAAATAATGTCTGGCGTCTGTCTGTCTGTCATTATATTATTATTTCGTTTATTTATTATTTTACATATTTAATACATTTTATAAAAATAATAAAATAAAAACATTTAAAAATATAAAAAAAAAGGAAGTTTTCCGCCGGTGTCGGGAGCAAGGTCCAAGCTAACGGTGGTTAGGGCTGCAGAGACAGGAACCTCCTCACAATACGAGCCGTGTCGAGGAGTACTGCCAACAAACAGGGTCTTGATCCAACCGCCTAACGAGAGCCTCGAGAGATGTTGCTCGAGGGTTTCGGCCATCAGACCATTGGCCGTTACGACAATCGGCACAATGGTAGCCGAGCTCACATTCCACATGTCGACAACCTCGTGTGCTAAGTCAAGATACTTTATTTGTTTCTCTTTCTCAGCTTTCACGAGGTTCTCGTCAAGTGGAATGGTAACATCGACTATCATTGCGCGGCGCGCTAATCGGTCTATCACCACTATGTCAGGCTTATTGGCAACAATAGTCCTGTCAGTAATGATAGACCGATCCCAGAACCACGTGACATGGTCATTTTTTTTTTTTTATACCACTCAGGTGGCAAACAAGCATACGGCCCGCCTGATGGTAAGCGGTTACCGTAGCCATATACGCTTGCAACACACGAGGCATCACTCACGTGTTACTGCCCCCGCCCCCTCCCCAATGAGCTCTGACGACAATACCTTCGCACAGCAACAACAGGAACACAACATAAAGTTATTTGGCTGATTCATCGTTTTGTGTTTTATCTCAAACACATGGATGGCTCGGCTCTATCTTAAGTAGACCAGACTTTTTGAAGTCTTTAGTATGTAAGCCCAATAAAGAGGAGATAGTTTTGAAATCGTCAATAAAAAGGAATTTAATTAATATATCTATATATAAAATTAATCCCTATTTCCTTAAGTCACCAGTCACGCCATAAAGTGAGAACGACTTTATCGATTTTGTATTTTTTTAATGTTTTCTAATACACTGGAGAAGGTTCCTAGGGTTTATTTTTAAAATAGTTTAAGAAAAACTTAACGGTAGGGAACGGTAGGGTACGGTAGGGTAGGGTAGTATATCCCTTGGATACGCAGGAGGTGTGCGCCCGCGGGGCGCAACCAGTAGGCTATAATTTACATCTAATATATACCAATATTTATCTAAATTGAAACTTTTACGGCATGATTGAGTAACACACATCCAAACAAATATGTAGATCCCATTATTTGTATGACAATATTTAAACAGACATAGAAAGCATCGTAGAATAACAACTTCTACAAACGAAAGCATACAAGAAACAAAATTACATTGAAGCCATGTAATTCAATAACGTATAAATATAAATAACGTTTTTATATAGAGCGTTTTATTGACGTATTATATACAGCGACGGCGCGAGTCGTCATCTTTATTCGAGCGATGTACAGTAAACAGCGAATTGCTACCGCTATGAAAGTTTTCATATTGACTTTTATCGTATGAAGGTTGTAAAGTGTCTGTTATATAACTTGATCTATTATTTATTTGACTAAATATTGCTATTTGTTTGCTTTTGACTGTTTTAATAAGTGGAATGGGAATTTATATTTTCTACTATGTATTATGAATGCGAAAGTTTGTATGTCTATGCAGAGAGTTAGAGCATAGCGTTTATTCGCTCAAAGAGCAGCTCAACTGGGGAAGTACCTCCACCTTACAGAATACCGCAGCCAAATAACTTTATGTTGTGTAAAGTTGTGTTCCTGCGCGTGAGTAAGGTCCCCAGAGCTCATAGGGCAGGGGGGAAAGGTCGGTAACGTGCGAGCGATGCGTCTTGTTGCAAGCGTCCATATGGCTACGGTAACCGCTTACCATCAGGTGATGCTTGTTTACCGACTAAGTTGTATAAAAAAAAAAAAAGATTGACCGTGCTTCAGAAGCATCGAACAACTAACCCAAAGAAGCGCAATACCGTTCATTTTACATGCAAACTATTCCGCCAATTTCCCACCATCGACAATGCGCTCTGATTGGCATAGTCAAGGACACATGCGCTCTGATTGGTCAAGTCAAGAACACAAGATGCAGTGATTGGTCTTTACTGTTAAAAATCAGTGACAAATCACTGACTAGTTTCGGAATCGGATTGCTCAGTATTACTACTGTAAAAAGATTGTTCCGCGGTGTTTAGAAGGCACCTAATGCCATTGGTGCCGACCATTAGACAGTCTGAGCGTCCACGGTAGGCATCTCCATTGAAACCGCACAGTACTAGACCATTTTGGTTCCAATGTGTGAGGATGGACTCCCCGTCGATGGTGAGAGTTGTGATGGTAGAAGCTAGCCGTGGACATCAATTCTAACAATTCTTCAGAACACTCTCCATTGTACAAGCGGTAGAACACACATATAGAGGCAGTCACTCCTCAGACGGAGGGGCTCTAAATCGTTTGTGAGCTCGGGATCGTCGACAATTCTAGCGGCACGTCGCTGAACCGAATCTAAAGGCCTAAGCTGGTATCCAGGTGCTCCGGCCCGCAAATGACAGCAGTACTCCATATGGAGCCGGAATTGCTACTTTGCTCCGATGAGAAGTACTGCTTCGCTCTATAAAGCGAGTTTTTCGGAACAAACTGTTTAACTATCTAAAAGTTTTTCCATCAATTATCAAAACGTACATTTTAAATACAATTTTAGTGCAATATAATTAAAAGAATACTATTTAATTCGTTATTTGATTCACGCATCTAGATGAATAATAGTATTAAGAAGAATATACACATGTTTCCTTGTTTATAAAAACAACATCTTTAATTCCAAACAATTATGCATCAAATAATTTTAAAAAATATGCACAAATTTACCCTCGCATTTAAAACTACTTCTTCTAGAAGATTGCTTTTTGTACTCAAAGCAATAATAACACTTTTGAAACTCCGATAAAGAGCTATGAAAAATAATATGAGCGTGAAATCGCGACATTTCAAGATCAGGCGGGCACGTCTCGGACTACGAAACTCGTAGCTCGTAGTCCGTAGCTCGTAGCCCGTAGCCGTCCCCGCACTTTTATCGTCGGATAATTGAATTTCCGCACTCCGCTACAAACCGGAAGCACCGCCGGTTTACTCTGAACGCTGAATATTGCATCCATCGTTGATGGAGTTATTATTTTCAATATAACGATTAACCCTCTTGTAGGGGTTGTTGAAATAATTGAGCGTTTAATATAGGGATGAAGTTTCAACTTTACAACTGTTGTGAAAGAAGTATGATAATTTAATGAATAAAGGTGAATAATATATGAAGGTGAAATAAATATATGAAGGTGAAAAATGATTAGACTTGTTTAGTTATAAGGACAGTTACTTTTCATAGGTAAGTTAAAATGTACAAAATATAAAACTATGTCAAATTGTTCCTTCGCCGTAATGACAACAAGTATTTACAGAAATTGGTACACATCACCTTGTAATTAGTTAATTATGTTTTAAATAAGTTTCTTCATACACAAACTTTGGATTGATATTAAACAGATTTGTCAGAAAATAAAATGAAACAAAACCTATGACGATCGATTGTATAAGTCATACTGAACATAGAAAAACGCTGCAAAAAAAAAACATAGTACTATACATTTTATCAAACAAACAATGTTCATTAGACTATAATTTCCTTTTATCCTGACTCCTTAAAACAGGTAGCTCGTTCCCGCGGCAATTGCCTACAAAGCCTTTTTAAATAGTTTTCGAAGGCTTTATTCTAAGGCCTTCTGCTCGCGACTGGTTCCCTTCCCTTTCCGGCCCCTGCGCCCTGAAGCTCTCGGCTTCCGCTCTTATTTACACAAGGCGAATCTTCAAAGTCCCAAGTTGTTCGGCGCTCTCTGTGATAGTCGGTTGTTCAATTTTATAACCTGGTAGCTAGGAAAAAAATTGAATCTATGAATTTATAATTATGTTATCATTGATTTTTGTATTTTAACAGAGAGTTGATAAAGTTGGAAGGGAATTGATCAAAATTATTTAATCTTATTGATAAGAACCATAATATATATGATTTCTATACTAAATATTGACGGAAAGAAACAGATAAATAGTCATGTGAAAATAAACTAAATACCTAGTTTTTTTATTCTTAAGTATCTTATTTAACTAAATAAGTATATAATAAGTTATTGATTCACTAAAGTCAATAACTAATCCCTATATATATATTATATATTTTTTCTATGTTAAAAGTACATTATGTTTGTAACTATAATTGTAATCATTGTTTTAAAATTTTCTCTGTACAATTTTACTAATGAGAAATAAAAGGCTATTTATAAGTATCTAATTATGTTTATAATAAAAATTGATCAATTAGATAAATAACTCTTTATTACTACACCACAAGAGAAAACAATCAAAATATGTTAACCGTAATAACATTATTGAGTGTCATAATAGACGGCTTTATCACGACACAATAGCGATTTCTACCAGATTATTATATTAAAATCATTTAGATAAGTTGTGTAACAAGATTTTCCTGAGAAGCAACTTGAAGCAATATATTATGTTAACAAAAATCTTAATTAAAAATTAAATATCAAAAGTTGCCAATACCAAGTTATATGCCACACCAGCCAGACTCACCTACCGATGTTCTGTACGTTCCGCTCCTCAGGGAGGCTGCTCGAACTATTTGTGAAAAACGGCAAATAAGGCTTTGTCAGTGATAGGCGGACTCGAGCACTCGCCTGACAATACGTTCGGATTCATTTCCGCTAAAACCCACTTTGCGGCAACTCCGAGTTTCGTTAAAAACAACTGTGAGATTTTAAACCGTGTTCCTATTAACGTAAGTTGTTTTATGCCATAATCATTGGTGAAAGGTGTTGTTTCATTAAATATCTTACTTTAATGGCAATAGAATAGACTTTAGCATTAATATGTTGACTGTTTTTCAAAATTGTATGGTAAATAAATGACACGTCAAAAAAAAATGCCTGTGTTGGTTTCTGTGGTCTAAACTATACTTTTGCATTTTTTTGTCATAAATATAATTGGACTGTTTTACAAAAAAACTTAAGCCGACTTCAAACTACACTAAGAAGTAATCAAATCCTGATCTGATGATAATGGGACCAAACGGGAATTTTCCAAATCGGTTCACAAATGGCGGAGTTATGAGGTAACAAACATAAAAAAAAAAAACTACCGAATTTGAACCTCCTCCTTTTTTTGAAGTCGGTTAAAAATTAAAGGTAAATATTGACAAAATCTATAAACAATGAATAGAAAAAATCGATAGGTACTTATACTTAAATTTGTAATCACCAAATGCTGATTTAGTATATTTTATCTGATACTAAGGATTTCTATAGGTTTACTCCAATCCTGAATCACACACACGGATCAATTTCCCTTAAAACACAATTTGCGGTAACTCCAAGTTTAATTCACAACCGTGTTCTTTGATTATCTGCGTATTTCTGTTATTAGTTTTTACGTCGGAAACAGACGTTGAGGAACTCAGGGTTTTGATAAAGTTAAAGAAGAGCTCCGATTAAAAGGAAGTTGCAAGGATTATTTAAACGTTAGGTTATTTTTATGTATGCTTGTGTTTTACCGAAAAACATTATAGTTAGTGACGATATGGCCAGAGTTGTAAACACATACCCCTTATTACGTTAGATGGTTTAAAGCAAGTCTAGCAAAACCCAGGTGTTATATATATCCGTCACTTTCTAACGTCATATAACAAAAAGAGTGAACTTGAAACCCAGAAGAGAACTGGGTCTCAAATGTAACTGCTGAAAAACATAGATTGGAACTTGGAGATAGATTTTCAACTTTAAAGTGATAACTAACATCCATAGAGATACAATATTAATAGAGCGAATTTACAAGTGTATTACGAAACAGTGGTAGAATCAATTGTAACGTTCGTAAGTGCCTTATTAGGCGCTAAAATTGAATAAACGATTTTTGTTTTCTTTTTTTTTACCGCACAGTTTTATGACAGGTATAATCCCGGTTATGTTAAGTTTGTACCTCACTACAATTAATATTTGTGTAGAGAAAGCATTCTTAATTTAATCGGGTAAAACCCGTGGGTAAAATAGATTGACAGCGCATCCCCGTCAACAAAAAAAAACTTGCGCGCCATTTTCCATAAATATTTATTAACGTTTTTGTTGTGTTTGATGTGTATTGTCAAAAAATCAACTCCAATAACTAAACGAATAATTTTGCTGATATGACTTTCCAACTAAAAAGTGAATCTTCACAAAGAAGACGAGTATGAAATATTAAAAATGAATTCCCATTTAATAATATTACATAAACATTATTACATAATACGTTTCAAAGATATCTGGTCATATAGTAGTCCACGCGACAAAGCTCGATATCAAAGGATCCCTTTGACCATTCACTTATCACTGAATGTAAGGTACCTACCATGTTCTGGACGATGTCTGACTGCATTAGTGAGTTATGTTACGTCATATGTAATAACAGGCACCGGTCACTGCTAAGAAGGTATTCAGTTCATCATCATCATCAGCCTATAATGTCCCACTGCTGAGCACAGGCCTCCTTTCACAAATGAGGGTGAAAAGGATTGGGCAGATACTCCAACACACGTGCCCACTGCGGATCGGTGGAGGTAGGATAGTGGTCAACCTACTTTTGGAGTTTTCAACCCGCCTAGAAGGCCTCCAACTAGCTTAACGACTATCACAATTAAGTGATAACCGGGACCAACGGCTTTACGTGCACGGAAACGCTCGATTTGAAATACCACTAGGCGGTCACCCATCCAGGTACCGACCACGACGGTGGTAGCTTAACTTGCCGATCGATTAAGAACGGCTTATCATGCTACACTACGAGCGCTTCAGTTATTGTCGTGGAATTTACAATAATCAACAGCTTTTATTAAAAAAAACGTATACTTATTTTCAAATATTCCAGAACGTTATAATCCTCAGTAGTGATCATTAATGGCTGAAAACGTGGTAAGTAGAGCCTCAGACAATTATGTGTAATCGTTTAGTGAGTTATAATTGGCCTCAGCCTTATTAGGCTTTCGAGCCGATGGTGATGAAAGCCATAAAGCTAGTAAAAACATCTCATCAAAAAATAACTGTTATACAATAGTAAATAACATATCACCTTTACACTGCATTTGCCCTATCAAAAAGTTCCAGGGCATTATTCGACTTTAACCAATGTCGCGTGCGAGCGACCCCCCTTGACTCCCGAACCCCCACCCCCAAGCACTGAATACGGCCCCTGGCGGAATTAATCAATTTCACTCATAACTATCAGTGTACCACGGTCACATACCGTTTCTATTCGATATAATCCTCATATCTATTTTATTATATTAAGTACCGTGTACGTATATTATCTGATATTAAGTTGATTGTGATTAAGTACCAATGATAGATAATTATATTGAATGTTACATTCGTTGTAATTATAGTAGGTTTTTTTTTATGTCAATAGGTTGACAATAAAAAGGAAGCGGAAGCGCTCGTAGTGTAGCATTATAAGCCTTACTTACTAGATTACTTTTGTATTTTTTAACCGACTTCAAAAAAAGGAGGAGGTTCTCAATTCGGTTGTAAGTTTTTTTTTTTTTTTTTTATGTTTGTTACCTCGTAACTCCGTCATTTATGAACCGATTTGGAAAATTCTTTTTTTGTATATATAAGGGTACACTTCCCGTTTGGTCCCATTGTCATCAGATCAGGATTTGATTACTTCTACGTGTAATTTGAAGTCGGTTTTAGTTTTTTGTAAAACAGTCCAATTATTTCTTGGCTATAGCATCCATAAAATACAATACAACCCAGAAAGAGTAAGAAGTACCTGACTACAGTATACCAATTATTCGCGTTATGAGTAAATTTATGAAAAACACACCCAATAACACAATTTCGGAATAAAAACTATGGTAACCTTTCGAAACATTTCTTAACTTTTCTAAAAGCCATAAGTACATATAAAACCAAGTGTTTGTGGACTTACCTGTTATTTTACCACTCAGCATTACCAGTTTCGATGTCCCTATACACTTAAAGGGTAAGCTGGGGTGTTTTATAACTAGTACAGCCAGTGGAAGTTAATAATTCTCTTTACAGTCGTGTAAGTTACTTTGTTTATGTCAGTTGTACACTGACGCCGCGTTTTGTAACGGCGATAACGATTATGTTACGAGTTTGTTTTTGTATGGAGATATGAGCGTAGTTCATTATTTCAAAAAATAAGGAAGAATAGTAGACTTTTATGGAATTAAATAAAAATGCTATTAATGACACTTAAATGTATCGGTATATGATTATTTTATAATACAATAAGGGCTCTAGATTTTTCTCATAAACTGAAAACTATAAGTTCAAGAAATACAGCTGTATAACTATGAAAATATATTCCGAGGATTCGTACACATATTAATGTAACTTATATTAAATTTTACTAGTTAATTTTTACTAAAACAACATAAAAATTAAAATTATATATACATGTAAAGAATTATTAATAAAAAACTGCGTTTAAATTGCCGCCTGCAGGCAGGGTACCCAAAAAGCTGGTGACGTTAGTTACCTCGTTGAATTGTAAGGCTAATACATTGACTAGTTTAATTAATTTATATAAAACTAGCTGTCCCCCGCGGTTTCACCCGCATTCTCGGGATAAAAAGCCTATAACCTTCTCCATATCATAGGCTATCTGCACGCCAAATTTCATCGTGATCGATTGAGTAGTTGAGGCTTGAAAGCGTAATAAACAATATGTACTAGTAAGGATAAAAGCTGGAATAAGAGGCTTGGAACTATTTTTCCGAACCTCCTTTCACCTATACAACTGTACCTTTATTATTTCAGCGTTTATATATAGCCTACGTCTACGCTTCCGCGTCAGTATCCTAACACCGTTGTACTCAGCGGTTTGTAAGCAACTTTGGTATCACACATATTACGTAAGCTCTTTAAATATTTGTTAGTTGAATTGGAATTATTTTAGCAGCGGTACTAGCGGAAGTTTGCGCTTCTACGTATATAATGTTTAATGATCAAAATAGTGGATAACTTTGTTAGTTATGAGTAAATTAGTTTTGGGTTACCTACCACTTGAGTTTAACTTAGGTGGCCGGAGTTATTTCATGAGGATGATCTTGTGATATTAAAATACAAAATAGTGTGATTATGTAATTGTCGCAATGAAGCAATTGCAACTACTTGAAATCTATAGACATTTTGCGGTTGCGGATCTCCGTTTTAACATATTCATTGCGCATTATTAGTTACCATTGTTTATTGAAACAAGTCATGCGCTGTTATTTTTTTGGCAGTTTTTTTTTTGTTTTTATGTAATTTATCAATTAAAAGTAATTGGATAATTAATAATTATTATTATTAATATTATTAATTGGATAATTATGCGATAAATCGAATTGATAACTTTTATTAAATTTAATTTATCGAATGGATAAATTAAAAACAGCCATGTAACAGAAATAACGCACGAACTCAAAAACACCTCAATTAGAATATTCAGTGAAATTATGAAATTATAAAAATAGAAGAGAATAGAGGTAAGAAAAAGTTTGGAACTTAAAAGCTTCATCAATATTTAGTAAATAATTCAGTGGTCAAAAATAGATAATGTGTAAAGTACTCCTTTAATAAATACAAAAGAACGAAACCATATGTAATTCATAAAAACACCATTTAACAACTCACAACAAAAAAAAACCTCCACAAAAGTTTCCGAGTTCACGGCGTATAGGACAAATGAAAACATGAGCGCATGTAATCCACAATTACGCAGAGACATCGGTAAGAGATTCCGTATAAAATACATAATCCACCCCGCCCGGGTCGGGTAAAGCCGGGTATTCACTGCGGGAACCGGGTGTAGTTATAGCTGTTACCGTTATTGTGATTCTTAAATGTTTTATTAACGTGAATTGTATGTTTTATTGAAGTTCAATTATGTGTCTTGTAATTTTAGTCAAAAAGAATTTGTAGAAGTACTATTAATGTCGTTTGTTTTAAGATAAAAAAACCGGCTAAGTGCGAGTCGGCCTCGTGCACCGAGGGTTCCATACAGACTTGTATGTAAATGGTTCGTTTATTACGGGAATCTAGTCTCGACGATTTTTACCCTTTGTCCGATTATGTTATTTTTGTATGTGAAGTAACTACAAATTTACGGTTTTTTTCCATTACTTATGCTTCATGGGCTTGCTTCTTACCAAATTTCATGATTCTAGGTCAACGGGAAGTACCGTATAGGTTTTGATTCCTTTGCGATCGTCAAAATATAAGACATAAACGGCCGTGTCTTGATTGCGTTGACTTAGAAGCTTTATTTTTTCACTGATATAAGGGATTGCAGACCTGATTATTTGATAGTGGTGCCGATTCTGTTGTAAATCGCACTAAACTAATTTTAGTTACATCACATCTCTTTCTTCGAACATTATTGAAAAAGGATAGAATATATTTAAAGCTGTCAAATTAATCTTTGCCGTCTTATTTTGCGTGTATTTAGGCGTAATCGCGATAGATGGCGACTAAATTTATATTGCAAACAAGCATTGGACTAATTTGACAGGACTAAATTTCTTACATACTTTTCTTATGTTCTCTGTTAGAAAGAGACATAGTGATATTAAAATTAGTTTAGTTGTAAACAACAGAATCAGGGCCATTATTTTCAGCTTGTTACCTCCACGCGTTCCTGAGAAAAAGGATTTTGACAGACGGACAGAGATGGACAACAAAGTGCGCCTATAAGGGTTCCGTTTTCATTTTTTTTCATTATGGTTTGCGATGCTATTGAATTAGTAGATTATCAAAACTATAAAATCTGTAAAATTTTACAGCACTGAACTCATTGGAACACAATCGTAAAAGCAGAATTAGGCCTCTATTACCGTGTACTAAGAATAGTACATTATGATACATGTGTGCAAAGTTTGTAATAACAGACGACCGATTAGAGAGCCGAGAGTGTAATGATCAATGCACACGCGTGTCGTATGACGTTTTTCAACACACTTGCGAGGAAAAAAACACACTTGTATTTCTTGGACTAGATTTTTTTTGATAATAATCAACCACAAAATGAAAACGTTAACAAATATGGCGCGCAGGTTTATTTTTGACAGCGCTGCGCTCTCAAATTTTTTGTCTACACACATATCAATGGCATTGAGGTACAAACTTAACATAATCGGGATTATAATTATCATAAAACTGTGCGGTAATGTAATGTAAAAAGCACTAGTGCTTAATAAGCTACATTAAGATACTAAAAACGGTGCAATAAATGTCATAACACTAAGGCAGATACAGATTTTTATTACCATAACTAGGTTTTAAAACTCTACCGATCAAAAGACGTGCGCATTTTGAGTTCGTAAACACTTTATAACTTAAAAGCAATTAATAATAGAAAACAACGTTAGAGGACATCTAGCTTTATGCCAAAGCATCTCTCGTTTGCCGAAACTTGAACGAACACTCGCGGGAATTCGGCCGAGTTCGGATTTACTTCGCTTGGGAGGAGACCCTTGAATGTACAGTCATATGTGAAAGTATTCAAGAAAACGAATGATTGATTAATTTACAATGAACTGCGACAAATTAAGTCTTTATTTTTAACCGACTTCAAAAAAAGGAGGAGGTTCTCAATTCGTTTTTTTTTTTTTATGTTTGTTACCTCATAACTCCGTCATTTATGAACCGATTTGGAAAATTCTTTTTTTGTCTGGAGGGGTACACTTCCCGTTTGGTCCCATTGTCATCAGATCAGGATTTGATTACTTCTTCGTGTACTTTGAAGTCGGTTTAAGTTTTTTGTAAAACAGTCCAATTATTATAAACAATGGTAATAAGCTGCGGTGCGATAAGATTACGTGTTTTTTTATTATGACGTATTGGACTAAATTGTTATATACGATCATCTAAAACATTTACAACTAGCGAGTGAGAATATACATTCCAATGCAAAGGACGTACCAGAATCAAATAAAGTTAGTGAGTTAAATGTTATAAATAAAACCATACTAAAGTTGTGGCACTTAAGAGAAATGTAGTCAATAAAACAATATTAAATGCCCAATAAAATATCAAAAGAACTTTCGCCATCGACAGTCCAGCGACATTGTTATAGGCAAGTCGAACTAAGATCCACTTCTATTTTCCGATAGGGCGGGCACAGTATGATTCAACTTTTTATTATCTCCCAACAGGTCACCGTTCGGCCGACGTTTTGCTTTTATCGATCTTTCACTCAAATAATACGGGTTGTGTCTACGTATCGCAGAAAAGGGCGCACTTTTATGGATGTTTTCACTGGAAAAACAATGCATTTAGCTGGACTTTAGTATTATGGGGAATTTTATTGCGTTTGCTAGTTTTATAAGATTACTATGCTATGGACATAAGAGTTATTTTTTCGTAAGGCTGACAGGTCGGCAGACAATACAGATAGAAAAGTAGTTTTTATTGTCTGATTTCTTACCGACCTTTACTGAGTGAAAAACCATAAAATCGCGAGGACCCAAACAATAGATTGTGCGAATTGCACTTTTCTGCAGAATAAATATAGTTTCAAAATCTGCACCTAAGCCCCACAGCAGAAGACTGTAGGACTTTAAACTATGGAAATAAGCAAAGTAAACCAACCCGGCTGTAGCCACATCTGTTATTTGTCTAATTTTTCTAACCGCGAAGGCAGTGGATCTCAATTTACTAGCTACTCTTTCTATATGAGGACCCCATTGTATTTTACCATCTAATGTTTTCGATAAAGATGAACAAGAGTTAGTATACGAGTTCACACAGAGGCGAGAGGTAACGCATCGCGTCTCGTCTCGGTGTGAACTGACCCTAACTGCGGCTTCAGTTCCCCTCGATACCAGGAAAGATTTTTGAGCTCCTGTTCAGGACGTTAATTAGCTGATGATGGGATTTATTGTCCCTGGACACTGATGGACGAGAGTACTGACCGTATCAGACCATCCGTATTCATCCATTTCGTAGTATCAACGTCAAGTCAATTACAGCACCCAAATACTTTGACGTGTCAGATTCAAATTCAATTCTTCAATGGCTCGCTCGGAATAATCACGTCCATTATACTGTTCATCGGATGGAAGCTAAATGCTAAAATCTCGTTACTAACAATCCACGTTTCAGGTGAAAATTAGATTTATTATAGTTTTTACAGAGCTTCGGACTACGTAGGTAAATGGGGGCTAATGTAATAATAGGAAAAAGTGTGGGACTAATTTTATTTACTGTTCGAAAGTAAATTAATGCTGTTTGTTTGTGTTGCTGGCAAATATTTCCCAACCTTTGATTTTTGGTTTTAGTTTAGATTTTTTATGTTCTGACTTTATCAATATAAATCTTGTGTCAGAGAATAGTACAATCATAATAATAATAGTAATAACCTCAACCCGTTGCTTCTCGCGAGGGTTAAATATCTTGTGTACAAATTGAATATAAACATTTAAAAATAAAAGCAAATGAATAAATGGTCCGAAGACTAGTTTTCTTTTACTACCAATAAATGATAGCGGTATACCCGCCTCATGGTAATCTGTTAGCCTTCACACCATTCTTGAAGAATCATATTTTGGCTGCTGTACTCCCATGGAAAATCTACGATGGAAAGTTCATTCCGCCACCTGAGATATATTCTTTGAAACCGCACAGATCATACTGAATTGTCACCCAAAGTAACAAATCTAAGCCAATCGATTTATTATACCCCGGTTCCATGACCCCACCATAATAGGTGCGACAGCGTGCGTTTGATTGGACTTAATTACCATCTGAGCCTGTTTGCCAACTGTTGGTAATACAATTGTGCCGTACGCAAGGTCTTTGATGTTCGGGATCCGTTAGTATTACACGCCGAACGAGTGTTACGGGTAAATGGACTTGAAAAGCGAGTTGGCGTATTGGGATGTGGTTGAATGTAGAATGGAGTTTCTTTGTAGTGTTATCAATGTTGGAATAATCGGAAATGCATGAATGGGAGATTAAAATTACGCTCAAAAATCATTGCGTGAAGCACTTGGGGTAGTTACCACAGAACAAGTAGTACCCAACTGATAAGGCGCGTCGTGAATCTTCGTTCGCACAGAAAAGAATGGCCCCGAAGATTAACGAAAGAATGCTTAAAACTTACAACCTTAGATCACTACTATAAGGTTCATAATACACTGCAGCTGTTAGTTCCGAATCACTCGCAAGTCACGCCCCTCCGCACGGCGCGCGCTAACATGGCGGCAGCTGCCGACCAACAGCGTTACGCGCGCTTTAAAAATATATCTTCTGCGCAGGTACATCGGTAAGCCATATCAGTTGGGTACTAGTGTACCTATTAGTTTTAAGTGAAATGATAATAATGAAAGGACAGGGATGTTATAAAACATCGCTAACCAACATAGCTTCGTTTTTTTTTCTATATTTGATGTAGTTTCAAAGGCTCTAAAAATAAACTAACCTGAATTGCATACAAGTGTATCACGGTCATACTGCAACATTGATCAAATTAAAAATCCGTTCGGAAACCGCTGGCGGCAACATAGGGGTCTTCGTGTTCTAATTAGAGGGAAGGTCGCGTTTCTGGACGCTCTTTGCGGTGTAGTACAAGCTATAAGCCTATCTTAATAGTTAAAACTTGAAATATTCTGTAATGGTGCGTCCATGCTTGGCGAACCGAGCACGAGCCGAGCCACGAATGAGCATACTGCAAGAACGATTCGCGTAACTTGGACGGGCTTGCGAGCCCCGAACGAGCGCGATTGTCAGTTTTTTCACGAACAAAGAGATTGGCATCGTTCTCGTTTTAGGCTCATTGTAGTTTCGTTCGTGGCTCGGCTCGTGCTCGATTCGCGTAACATGGACGCATTAACGTTTTACAAGAAGTCAAAAGACTCGCAATTATTTTTCTTCTGACTTCAAATACGTCATGTACAACTAGGGTGATATACTGGAAACAGAAAATTATTAATCATAAAAGATGACACTATAGTAAGTAAGCATGCTTAAATGATACGATGAAGATGTTACTCCTTTATGTAACATCTTCAATAAAATTCAAAAACGTTATACTTTTTGACCCAATATTAAAAGTTAGTCGCTTTAATTGGTATCCTCTTAGCTCTTATGATTTAAACCATCTCTTCTACAGCCTTAGGCTAGACTGGACTCACTAGCGCAATGCAAAGGATTACCAAAGTAAACAAAAGCTATATAAAGTTAATCCTATAGCAGCCCCAGCTTTATTATGTAACAAATCCCCAGACTTTATGGTGGAATCTTAGCTTCAGTTACAAGACACATTAAAGGAGTTAGATTAGAATATAACCTGGATTCTGAATGCTATTACTTTGGAGAAATTAAGCAACATTCGTCTTAATTTCTATAAAGATAAATAACAATATGCTCCCGTCATTCATCAAATTATAACGTAAAGCAATTTTGTGAGTTATTGTGATTTAATAAAATGGCATCGCAAAGCACGCCGTATGGTTTGACATTTTGAAAATCATGCAAAAAAGGAGTTTTTTTTCTTTTCAGAGGATCTTCTTTTATTATGAATATTTCAAATGATTTATTGCGGTAGAGAGTATCTTTCACCATTTCTATCAATTAAATAATAAATAAATAATCTTGGGACATTCCTCACACACGGTCATCTGATCCCAAACTAAGCAAAGCTTGTACTATGGAAACCAGATAACTGATATAATACATATACTACTTTTTGTTTGTTCAGGACATATAGACATGTTCATGCACACAAATGCATGTCCTGTGTTCCTTACAATTTCTCAAGTAAGACCCAGTGAACTGTGTACTGAAATAAACTAAAGACAGTACATCTGTATAGTCCACAAAAGCAATTATTTAGAGCGGGAGGGTCCATCATGAATATTGATAGCCTGTTGTGTTTACGTATGAAATTGACGTGGAAACAATATTATACTCGAGTGGATCTAGCGGCATAACATATTTACCCGAAGAGGGTCAATAATACCCCATCGCACTTGAGTTTTCTCGAGAAATTCTGTATGGATGAATGATCATGGTCATACATGTATGTTTATAGATAGTTTGTTATGTATGTATAGTTATACTCTACAGAATAGTGAGGTCTATGTATGAAATGTAGAGTCGCTTAAAAATTTAGAAATATCAATATTTAATTTATGTTAAAATCTATTTTATGTTACATTACTAGCTGTCTGGCGCGGTTTCACCCGAGTTCCCGTGATAAAAAGTAGCCTATAATACTCGGGGATAATGCAGCTTCCTATTAGTGAAAGAATTTTTCGAATCCGACTGTTAGTTCCAGAGATTAGCCCGTTTAAACAAACAAACAAAAAAACTCTTTCGCTTTATTATATTGCATTATTTGCCTGGGTAAAATCTTTATCCATGTCACCAGCAATATTGGGTCGTATTGTAAAAAATCCCATCCCATACGTTGCTTTTAGTTACCATTAACTTTAACTCCAGTCGCGAAATTAACGGTAAACATATTAAACGCATCCATTAGTGAATTAACTCCAGTTGTAAATTAATTAATTAAAAGCTCTGGGATAAAACCAAACAATTACAGTTCCGTCTCTTGAAACGTAAATCTCGCTGACACCGTGAAGGAACGCAATGAAAACGGTTTTAATTCAGTTAAGGGACATTCGTTCGGCAAAGGGACGTTCCTTCTTTTCCAGTTTAATTAGATCGGCTATTGGTGGCACCTGAGGCGAGCCTTTGTGTTCGTGCGCCCGTTCGGTGCAAATTGTGTCTTCTTCAGTTAATAGTGGATTCTGTTACACTGTTTTGTAATGCTCGCTTTTTTGGGTTTTAGCTATTGTGAATTAAACATGTAACTTTAAATCTACTACTAAATCCTAACTAATACTATTTATTTATTTATTTATTTAGGTCTGCCAACAGTTGTTACACTAATACATTACATTAAAACAAAATACACAAAAACTAAACTAAGAGCACAACCAATTATAGGCAAACACCACATGACATATTACAACTAAAGTTCAAAACAAACAAAAAAGACAAAAAATTAAATGCAGCATAATAATAATAAACTACTTACATAATTAGTACAACATAAAAAAGCGGTACAATAAAAATATATATGATTAATATGAGAATTCAAAACAAACAAAAAAGACATAAAATGAAATACAGCATAAATGCGAAAGTGAGTTTGTTTATACGCCTTCCGCGTCAACTAGTCAACGGATCATCATGAATTTTAGCATGCAGATAGCCTCTTGTATGCAGATGGAAATAGGCTACTTTTTATCCCGCGAACGCGAGTGAAACCGCGGAGGACAGTTAGTATAGTTATAGTAATAAAAAAATCTCACTTTAAATGTATAAACTAATTAGGTGCTATATAACTATTCTATACTTTATTTACAACACATAATTATAATAAAAATAATAATACAATGAAAATCTAATTTACAAAAATATAAAATCAAAATATTTACAAGTAGTTTATCTAAGCATCATATATAGCCCTGTTTACTTATTACAATGGATATTAATTATTTATATTATGGAATAGTATTTATTTAATGCAAAACTATAATTAAATGCTGGTATAAAATGCGTCACAGAATAATATAACAGTTTAATACTATTTCATTAAAATGTTATTTTCAGACATGAATCATAACTTATATTAAATTTAACATTAAATGAAAATATTTTATATCCCATTACAAATCTCTAAGCATTGGGAAGTGAAATTAAAAGAAACCACAAGTTACGTTCTCAACTTCTAATAATTACCTAATAAGAAATCCATTTAATAAAAATCGAATCGAATTACAGTCATCCCAAACAAATCAAGACCATATTACACTACGGTGTGATACACAACCATTTTCACGGTTAATGGAAGTGCAGGAGACTATTGCACGCCGATATTCCACGCAGTGCACCCGATGAAAGCCGTCTCCTCGAATTACCCGACATAATTCCGTATTTAGCCGAGCGCACAGCATTCGGTGTAATTGGTGCCTCGGTGACAAAGTAGAGGTTGACGGCTGATATTAGAAATATAAATGTTTTTTTTTTTATTTAATTTGGGTTTATAAACTATTATAGTAATTAAAGACTTTTATAATTGTATGTCTTTTGTTTCTCTTGAGTCAACTTGTAATCAGTGAGAGTCAATTAAAGAGAATCTTAGCTTGAAAACTCGGGAAAACGCATGTGTGAAATAATAGTACATTATGATACATGTGTGCAAAGTTGGTAATTACAGACGAGGCGGTATTTAGCGCATGAGCCGCAGGCGAACGCGATAAGGGTGCCGAGAGTGTAATGATCAAGGCACACGCGTGTCATACGACGTTATTCAACACACTTGCGAGGAAAAAAAAAACAGATTTGTATTTCTTAGAGTAGACACTATGAAAACGTTAACAAATATAGCGTGTAGGTTTTTTTTAACAGCTATGCTCTGTCAAACTGTTTTACCCGTTTAAATTAAGAAGTCTACACACATATCACTCGCAGTGAGGCACAAACAAAGAAATAACATAAACGGCTACAAACTTAACATAATCGGGATTATACCTATCATAAAACTGTGCGGTAATGTAAAGTAAAAAGCACAAGTGCGTAATAAGCTACGTTATGATACTAAAAACGGTGCAATAAATGTCACTTTACGAGGAAGTGTGTTGGAAATATTTTTATAACATGAATCATCATCATCATCATCAGCCTATAATGTCCCACTGCTGAGCACAGGCCACCTTTCACAAATGAGGGTGAAAGGGAATGGGCAGATACTCCACCACGCGGGCCCACTGCGGATTGGTGGAGGTAGGCTAGTGGTCAACCTACTGTTGGAATTTTTCAAGCCACCTAGGAGGCATCCAACTAGCTTAACGACTATCACAATTAAGTGATAACTGGGACCAACGGCTTTACGTGCCTTCCGAAGCACGGAAACGCTCGATTTGAAATACCACTAGACGGTCACCCAGGTACCGACCACGACAGACGTAGCTTAACTTTGCCGATCGATTAAGAACGGCTAACATGAATATTTAAGTAATATTTTTTTTTTTTTTTTACAGTGTATAGGCCTGTTTTTGACCACAATCTCACTATGGTAAGTGATGATGTGGTCGAAGGTGGTAAGCACACAAAGCCTAGAAGGAACTGGCTCACAAGTGCAGCTGACGGAACACACCGATCGGTGCTTGGCGACAGATTTTCAACTTGAGGGTGGTAGCCAGCCAGACGGGTACTACAAAGTACCCTACCACCGTGCTATGGTTTCCTCACGATAAGGTATCAGTAAATTCAACAAGATTTCATGAAATTTTGTTCGATACGGATAGTGAAGATGCATCTTCTCAGCAAGCGTGTCACATCCTCCACACTAACCTGACCCCAGTGCGAGTCTGAAGCCAAACATATCTCATTTTATATAAAAAATATAAAAATAACTTCATAAAAAAGGTACTATATTATTAAATTAAATTTCATAATTCAAACCTTCAAGATTCATTTGATTCTTCATTTGTTATAGAAGATATTTCGCTTCAAAATATAAGCTTATTTCTTGTAGAAGCGTTTGATAAATTAAACGAATCATTTTAATTTAAAATAGAATTTTAAATTTAAATAAAGGTCTTTATGTAGCGTACGACCTAAAGTCACCTTCACATAAAACTTAAAAGTTATCATTATTAGATTCCAATAATGTTATAACCTAGACAAATGACAGTTAAATGGATGTTTCATGGGTAAAAATAATAATAGTTCTAATTAGTTCGTCAGTTAGATTATCAAAAAATATTGGACTCGTATTTTTAGTTTTGCCAAATCATTAATAATTGACGAAGATATAGCGCGACAAAGTGCAGGAGTGGGGGCTCGTGACGTCACTTGTCACTAAAAAGTGTACCACACCGTGACGTCACGCGGAACTTCAACAAACCATATCCTCGTATTTTATTGTTTAATTAAGATAGAATAGCGTTTATTCGCTCAAAGAGCAGCTCGACTGGAGAAGTACCTCCACCTTACAGAATACTGCAGCCAAATAACTTTATGTTGTGTAAAGTTGTGTTCCTGCGCGTGAGTAAGGTAGTCAGTGGGGCGATTACGTACCTAACTAAATTTCAATCATTTTCGAATTGAAATCGGTTCAATATAGCAGTTTTCTGATAAATTTTTTACGTTCTTAGAAATTAGAAATGGAACCATTTCCGATTATGTAATATTTCTACCCATTCAGAGGTTATTTCAATCAGAATTTCATTGCAATAAAGTTACGTAATCCACGTACAGAGCTCATAGGGGAGGGGGGATAGGTCGGTAACTACTAAGTTGTATAAAAAAAAGGATATTTTTCAGGAAACTAGCCCATTATAAGACGATAAAAGGTCAGTATTAGTGATGTACAATATCCTATAATGTGCTGTGTTTGGTGAAAGACACCATAGCACAGTAGGAGGGTACTATGTAGTAACTAGCTAGCTAGCTATATATAGCTATATAGCTTTCATGTGGAATATCAATCGCCAAGTGCGTTTCACATTTGACAGCCAGTATCTTTTTGGTAAGGATACAAGTCTCTTTAATTTCAAAACCTGACGCATCACACCAGATTGTGAAAAACAGATCAATATTGCAGACGCAAACAACCCGATCGCTTTAACGAAGCCATCATCGAAAGCCTATTTAAATCTCGAGAGTAAAATGCAGCGTCCATTGTGTCCCGACAATGGCACGTACACACTAATGCCGCGAAACGAATTGAGAACGGGACAAGTTCATTGTAGCTCGAACATAAATAAGCATTTGCTTGAAGCCTGACGGTTCGGTGTGAGCGACGGCCGCCAGCGGACACTGACGGATGTTAATATGAACATGATGTATTGTTTTTAACAATCGCGTGTTATAAGCGGCACGAGTCGTGAGAACACTTTTGAACATACAGTTTAAAAGTTCACTAAAGTAAAAGTTGTTAAAATGTATATAAAATACATTTCAGTAAATGTATTCAAATGCTGAACACTAATAAATTAAAATTTATTTTTAAAAGTGTGCTCACGACTCGTGGCGCTTACTACATCCTATAATAAAGTTTAAAACGCGTCTATTTTGATATAGTATTAAAAGTCGTTTCATCACAGCCCTATTACTTCTTTAACTTACCAGGCCAAATGATAGGCATAATGGAAATATGAGGACTTACCTGAAACAGAAAACAAATATGATGTAAATAAATATGTAAAATATGCATTTTGTAAGAAAAGTAGAGCATAGCGTTTATTCTTTAAAGAGCAGCTCGACTGGGGAAGTACCTCCACTACAAATACACAAATGCACGTCCTGTGTGGGAGTCGATCACACGACGCGGCAAATTAGTTAAAAGTACACAGGCTACAGCTGACCTAAAGTATCATAAAATAAGAACCACCTGTCCCGCTACCGCCTGCCTCCGATCCCACACCTCGGGGACAAGGGGGCGTCCCAAGAATTAAGATCGCACTGCCGGTGATATATTGAAACTGGTGAACGCATAATAAATCATAAGCAATTATTTTAAACAATACCCCGCGCTGGTGCTTTACTTAACGAGTCGCGGTTGCTTTGGTAAATTACTTGACTAGCTGTGGATTTGACTGTATTGCCAATTAGAGCAGCATTTTGAGGGCAATGTTCTTTGAATATGCTCTATTTTGCTTACAAATATTGCTATAATGCAACAGTCTGTTTAAACAGTGCATGCTCTGGGTTCATAGTTAGGTAAACAGCAGAAATGTTTTTGTCTGTGAATATGGGTACAGTAACCAATGAGAAATTAAATGAAATTTTAAACTGTTAGTAATATAATAAATTAAATTATTAAAAGAAACAAAAAACCCGACTGCGTAAAACAAAAATTAACTGAAAAGAGAAAAACAAGCTCTTTAATCTATAGAATTTTGAATATAACTTGAATGTTATAAGGTCTTGCAGTCGGGGACAAACCAATAACCTAAGTATGTATTTTTTTGTAATATTTGTTTTACGCAGTCGGGTTTTTTGTTTCTTTTAATAATTTAATTTATTTGAGACTTTTTAGTTTTATACAGAATGAGTTGTAAGTATTAGTAAGTAAATGAGCGGTGCGATAAAGTAACGCTAATAACCAACAACCACCGCAACTCTGAGTTACGTACGGTAACCGCTTATTCTGTCCTTGCATTAAACATGATTTTTTGCAGTTTACGTCAAAATGGTAGCACAAAAGTATTACAATATATACATATATGGAATGGGCTGTTCACAAGCTTTCATTTGATACCCATATTGTTATAATAACGAAATTTTTGTTTTTAATACCCCCCCTCTTTTCTTATCCGCAGACGCCATATAAAAATAATATACCCTATGACACTCCCACAGTTCAGACGAATCTAACGACACCTTATATGCTTAAATCCATCAAGCCGTTTAGGCTGCAGAGCGTGCCAAAGAAATAGACATACATACATACATTCATACATACATACATACATATACTCGAAAAACATAACCCTCCTTCCGGGTCAGTCGGGTAAAAAGCCACTAACTTCTCTTGAAATATTTCCGAAACCACGCAAGATAGTTTCAAATGTATCTAATAACACATTAAACCAAATTGAAACAAAATAATAATAATTTAAAGAAATATAGCTTTATGATTTGACACTTTTATAGTACACCATGATATAATATAACATAATAGCCTTTGGCTTCAATATGCGTTGATGGTAAATAAAGTAAAATTTCATAGAAAAACGTGTTAAATTATTCTCATACAAACATTGAACCGAATATAAAGTCACCCAGTAATAAAACTCATCAGAAAAGAACATTCTGTGAAGTCACTACCACAGAACAGAGACATTTTTGGTCAAGTCAAACCGAGGACCCTCGAAAAGGTCCTCGCTTTGAAAAGGTCCTCGGTCGTGCCTTGTGTATTCATACGCACGTCCTCGGATGGTACTTAAAGCAAACACACCCCCTCACACATTCATACTCACTGACATACACACCCCTACACGTACACACCTCCACCCACACACAGTGAAACTGTAATTATTATTATTATTTTATGTTTTATTTTATTTTTTGTATGTTTCCTATAAATACACTGCTCTTCGGGCACATACATATGGTATCTTTCTTTAAATTTAAATTATAAGATAAGGTAGTATATTGTTAATCCTTAATTGGCTGTAAGTTATATTTAATTAGATAATATATTAGTTTTTAAGAGCTAACAAATAAATAAATAAAATAAATAAATAAAATAAAAATGTAGCAATTTATTATATCGTGGTCACTACAGTGATGCACAATGTTAATAAAAAAAAACACGCACAATACCAATATTCATACAGTCAATACCAAAAATATTTCACAGAACCGCAATGTATAAACTGCACTTGCAAGGTATCCCACTCCCTCTCATTTCATCAGAATCTACAAAACAATTTTGTTCGATAACAAAGGCTTTTTGGAACCAGGCATCAAATTGCACTGAAATTGTAAAGCTTCTTGTTCCTATAACCGAAATTTCCTATCGAAATATGAACATGGCTCACGTTTGGAGCTTTGAATCGCAGTAACAATGCAAGTTAAAATAATTCCAGGTATTGTATCACAGAAACTAGATAGTACTATGGTATTGTTGAATTTTATACGATCTGGTGTTTTTATTTTAGTTTTCTTTTGTAGAAATCGAATGCTAACGATTGATATTAAAAACCTATCCATCAATAAAGTACTTAAAATTTAGTCTATACTTTATTTGCTACTGTAGTAGCGTAATCTAATCGTTTACTGTATAATATATTGTGGTTTTAATATACATGAATTTTTTTTAATACATATAAACCAAAAAGAAGAACTGAATTTCCACTTTAAAATACCGAAATACAGTCAGAAATAAGCATCACACAGGTAACAGGATCAACGGCGGCGTCGTGTGACGGGTCGCTCACTTCCCACCAATATGGCGAGGAGGGCGATGGCTGCCACACGCGTCATACTTGTGAACAGGTGCTGCTTGTGGGGGCTGGTCTGCTATTTATTTACTTATTAAGTATTTATTCAATCTACTTTGTAATTTTGCCGCCGCACCGGGGCACGCAATTGTTGTCAGTACGATTAGGATGTAAATATTATGTAATGAATCTAAGCTTGTTTTGAAGAGAGTAATTGCTGAGTTTATTGCCTTCCGAACCGGTATTAGAGTATTAGAGTCAGACTTTTCATAAGTGCCTCTGAAGGTCTATTTGAATAAATGATTTTGAATCTTTGAATTTTTGAATTTTGAAGGCGGAGTAGATATCTCATCCGCTCAATGCCATTAAACAGTTTAAACATTGTCTAAAGCTTGGCACACACCTGCGCATTGGTAATACCAATATTGCGTATGAATTTCCTCAGTTTTCCCTGGGCACACAATAAATACATATTTCATGAAGTAGTATTGAATAACAATTGTATGGGCGCGGCGCCGGCAGCCGTGTTAGAATGCCGCCACGGTGACACATATTAAAATGGACTACCGGCTTTAAGTGTATTAGATTTTTACACACAGAAATTGCGAAGTGGGTGCTGTGTCTTTTTGTCGATGAGGCGAAGGAAAATGGTCGCTTATATTTTTTGTGGATTCAGTTAGAATGAGTAACGTATCACCTACCTACGGTTACTTCACAATCAATTTTATAATGTATTTATGACTGGAGAAAAAAGAGACTTGGAAAGAGAAGAGGATGGATACAAAATTAATTTTGTAACAGATAATTATTTATGTTTTCTTTTAATTTCTTATCGATTCATATAATTTATAGCAATGAGAATTGATAAGAAATTCAAAGTCGTACTATATACACAATCACTTTAGCAGGTAGGTATTCGTATTTACATTTCGAATTAAATCAACGTGGAATTTCGCAAAAGGACCAATAAAAATAAACGCGCCGAAATCCAAGTTTCATATCTGACTGCGCCCGTTGAAAACGTAAAAACAATTTCGCTTTTACGAAATTTCGGCGCAAAAACTTTCGCACTTAAAAGAAAACAGAACACTGCCGTTTTCATAAATAACGAGTGTTTTTTTGTTCCCTTTACGTTTGTATGATGCAAGGCCGTGCTTGCAAACCGTGGAGAATTTACGTATTTTGATAGCAATAGACTTGTGACTACTTTTATTTACATCCAACGATTATTTTTCACGGGCGATTTTTTTTTTTTTTTTTTTTTTTTTTTTTTTTTTTTTATACGACTAAGTCGGTAAACAAGCATACGGCCCGCCTGATGGTAAGCGGTTACCGTAGCCATATGGACGCTTGCAACACACGAAGTATCGCTCACGCGTTACCGACCTTTCCCCCCCTCCCCTATGAGCTCTGGCGACCTTACTCACGCGCAGGAATACAACTTTACACAACATAAAGTTATTTGGCTGCGGTATTCTGTAAGGTGGAGGTACTTCCCCAGTCGAGCTGCTCTTTGAGCGAATACACGCTATGCTCTACCTCTCTTAAAATATTATATTTATAGGAATATTATCTTATACGAGCACGATTCGCGTAGCGTGGACGGGCTTGCGAGCCTCGAACGAGCGCGATTGTCAGTTTTTTCACGAACAAAGGGATTCGCATCGTGCTCGTTCGTGGCTCGACTCGTGCTCGATTCGCGTAGCATGGACGCACGATTATATTATGAACTCTATGATATAACTGTGTTTCCTCTTCTCTCCTTAAACCTATAGATTTTCAAGTTTTGTTGTGAATTAGCTACTTTATAGGCGGGTCAGTCGCCCATTTATAAATTGCATTGATAAAAATATTTGAATCAAATTGCTATCAGCGTCAAACGCCAGCAATAAGTCTTTATCGCCATAAAGAATCATAAGAGACTTTCATACTTCGTTTGCGAGGTCCATATTGCCCATTGCCCAAGTTCTGTACTAGATATTACATTCCGATTATTTTCCCATAAACACTATAAAGTTATCGGGTTTCACTATATCACGTGATATTGCAGTTTCCGCATGCTTTATTGTGGAACCGTAGACGCGATGTTTTATTATTGAAGGCGTTGAATGGCTCGTTTTAGGTGACTTTGAATAGATTGAGAACTGTTGTTGTTTTCTGTGGACCCTTCCTTACGCTCCTTTGACTTTACCTGATTTACAACGATGAAGTAAACATAATCATAAAATTACTTTTTTCCTCCTCATAAGATATTAGAGAATGGATGTGTTTTGTGGAAAGGCGCAGTTGGTTAAGAGTCTGGTAAAGATTCCACCTATTGCGCCGCAGGTCGTGGGTTCGATTCCGGCACAGGACATGCATTTGTGTGCATGAACATGTCTGTATGTCCTGAGTCTGGGTGTAATTATGTATATTTTATTACCTAGTTTTAAATGCAAAGAAAACTAAATGTATTAAATTTGCACTACCAAATGTTAAAAAAGTAGGCTGTAATTTAATGATAAATAATGAACCTTTAGGTCTTGTTGAATCATCAGTATTCTTAGGGATTACTTTAGACTCGAAACTTCAATGGGGCAACCAAATATCATGTCTTTCGGGAAAGCTCAGTTCAGCTGCTTATGCAGTTCGAAAAATTAGACAGCTAACAGACGTAGACACAGCTCGATTAGTTTATTTTAGTTATTTTCATAGTGTTATGTCTTATGGCATTTTACTTTGGGGTAAAGCTGCTGATATAGAAACCATTTTTATTTTGCAAAAAAAAGCAGTGCGAGCTATTTATAATATGAGTTCTCGAGCTTCCCTCAGAGATAAGTTTAAACATATAGGTATCCTCACAGTAGCATCGCAGTATATTTATGCAAATATATTATTTGTACATCAGAATATTAATATTTTTGTAAAAAAAAGTGACGTGCACTCTTTTAATACTAGAAATAAGCATAAACTTGTGACCTCTGCTTATAGACTCCAAAAAGTGCAAGGTTCATTTTTAGGACTGAGTATACAATTTTATAATAAGATCCCTAATAAAATTTTAAATTTACCGTCACATAAGTTTAAGGAATGTAGTAAGGCCGCTTTAGTACAGAAGGCTTACTACAATATTACCGAATACTTAAATGATAAAAATGCTTGGGTGTTCGCGCGCTCGCTCGCTCTCCAGGAAACATCTGATGTAATAAATTTAAGTTTGATTTTGAAAAGAGTAATTGCTGAGTTTATTGCCGGCTCTTCTTAGCAAAAGCAACCTTCCGAACCGTGCATTAGAGTATTAGAGTTTGACTATTCATAAGTGCCTGTGAAGGCCTATTTGAATGAATAAATTATTTCATTTCATTTCATATTAAGTATGTATTTACAAACAAAAAGTAGTATATGTATGTATTATATCAGTTATCTGGTTTCGATAGTACAAGCTCTGCTTAGTTTGGGATCAGATGACCGTGTGTGAGGAATGTCCCAGGATATTTATTTATTTATTTTATATTAAAGTGTAATTCCGAGGATATTATAAATTTAAATACTCACGTGTAAATACTTTAATTTTAATAAAATTTCTAGATAGAATAAAACAAAATTGATATATGTTAACAAAGAAAAATGCTGTCGAAGAAAACCTACCACTCTCTAGTCCCTTGACATCAATATTTTCAAGGTGATCGGTAAATTTATCAATCAATAGTGATAATCTGTCAAAAACCGCATTAAAAAATTCTGATACTACCCTCGCAATCCAAAGTACCGAGAAATATAAATCTGGTCCTTCCCCAAACAAACCGATTGGTAGCGACAATACTAAAGGTACACAACTCGTAGACACATCAGAACGTACCGACGATTATAACATCTAACTGCGTACAAACACAATCACAATAATCCCACGGGTCGCGCTGGACACACGGACGAAATGAGTGCACACAAACTGTATGAAATGTGTCAACAACACCACGATCGAACTAATAAGATATCAATTTCTATTGTTAAATAGTGTGAGTGCGATTATACTCTTATGAGATTATTTTTATGATTTAGATAAGACAGGAAGCGTTGAAGCACAGCTTTAAGGCGATGATAGCTCAGTGGTAGATGAATTTGAGCCTTAGGTAAAGGAAACCATGGTGTTAAACTACTTTGTAGCATTAACCTTCTTTTTCTTCCTTCTCGACCTGGTCCCATTTACTTGGGGTCGGCCCTCCTTATCCTCATCTTCCATTTAGCACGATTTTGCGCCATGTCATCGTTCAATTGAGCATCTTTTAGGTATTTTTCAACCGTCGTCAGCCAAGTGGCGGGTGGTCTTCCGCGCGAGCGTTTCGTCACTGGCAGGTCGAGGGCAAGCTTCACCATATGGTCGTCTGGGCGTCTTTGTATATGGCCATACCATCGCAATCTCCTCTCTCTAACCTTTTCGTCTATCGGGGCAACCTTGAAACTTCCTCTTATGTACTCATTTCGGATTTTGTCTAATAGTGTGACACCCGCTGACCAGCGTAACATACGCATTTCGGTTGTGTGCAATTTGCTCAGGTGTTGTTTGTTGGTAGCCCAGCATTCTGATCCATACATCACAGCGGGTCTTATAGCTGTCTTGTACAAGTGTCCCTTAACTTTGTAGCATTAACCACAAGTTGAAAATCTATTGAGTTCACAGTCAGGTCACTTCTAGGCTTTTTGTGCATAAGTAAGTACCAACGTTACTGATAATATAATGCCTTAGTAGGTTGATGATGTCATTTGCAAATAAACTGTTAAGGTTAACAGCAGTTCCGAGACGGGAAATTAGAATTTTTTCGAGTTGTTTTTTTTTTAACTTCGTAGAACAATATGGACAGATATTTCAGTGATTCGCGACCATAGTGCATATTGTAGAATTGATACTTTTTGTTTCAGATTAACTATTTGAGTACATTTCCCAAAATAGTCAGATTTACGTTTTTTAGAGAAACGGTGATTAACGTTAAAATATGGCTCATATTATACAAAAAACATTCATAGCACAATGTGCCAAATTAACTTCTACTGTCGCTTATCACTGAAACATCTATCTATATTGTTATACAAAGGTAAAATAAAATAACATGACAACTTGACTGTAAACAATAATCTAAATCAACCCAAAAAATATATAAATCGATTTTAAACCATAACACCGCAACTAATCAAAATGCCGAGCGCGTGATTTATTTTGCGTTAAAGTTGAAAATTAATTAACAACGCGCCTTGCCTTGACAAGGTAACTGTGGTCGCGGGACCTGACGAGAGTTTAACGTCTACGTAAATCAAACGTGAAGGTTAAAGAATTTTTTCACTTTGTATTTGACCACAATATCACCATAATAAACGATGACGTCACACGGCCACATACAAATCTTAAAAGACAAGATAATATCAATAGATTAGACAGGTACTAAAGTATTTTGACGCTGTATAAGCACAGAATAAATAATACAACGTAGTAGAAGCATAAGCTGTCGCCAGTCCGTCACACACGTCAACGCGGCGATAACGACGAAGCGACGGCGAGCGAGCACGCCATTAAATTTACACGTGATATTATGCTAAATATCACATTTACTAAGTTAACAATAAGGGTGATAATTGGAACATTTGATTAATCACTTGATTTATTAGTTGATAAGGAAGGTGAAGTTGCTTAATAAATAAAGGTTATATTCAGGATAAGAAAAGTAGAGGTAAGTGATGAGATTGCACTTTGTAAAGTAGTGGCTGGCGGCTTCAAAATTATTAGAAGTCAAGAATGAGAATCTAATGAAGGTAAGATTAAATATATCTCTTTGTTTTATACCGGCTGTACTCACATTAAATTCATTTTATTATAATTAAATTGCTCACTATTTTTATCGCTGCATTCAGCTTGTGTTCACTGATTATTGTTAATATAGGAATTTATCTTTATAATGGTTTATTTATTATTTGTTCGATTATTTTAATTTTAAAGAGAAAACACACTCACTTATCTTTTCCCTCTGATTTTCGTGACGCACACTCACGAGGCGCCGCCGCGCCGGCAGAATATCAGCGTTGGGGGGTACCTCAACATTAGGCTGAGTCGGCCGCCTTTTCTTTCCGATACACACAGATTCGATATTTATTTATACTTTATTTTACTGTTCTATTTTTAGATTTACTTTTCATTTGTGGAAAATAAAATAATTTTCTATCTTTCTTTCATATGAGAGAAATAAATGAAAATACAGGAAAAGGACAAAAATAATAGAAAACAGTCTAGACTAGGTAATTGTTCACACATATTTGCCTATATGTTACCTAAGTCTACTCAGTTGAATCAAAAATTCCTAAATATACATTGATAACGAAATTAGAAAAAATAATCATAACCATAGATTTAATAACGAGAAGCCGAATTGTCCACTCAAATGTTTCACCAAATTACTCCACAATATATTTTTTAAATGACAAACCTTGCAAATGTTCAGGCAATAAATAAAAATTGTTGCACAAACAGCTCAGCAGTTTTAATATTTTAATCCTTGAGACCATAAATTTGGTTTGACTGTTGGATTGGGGTAACTATTTTAGAGCATTTAAAACTATTGTGGCTCTGTGAGCTGTCTCGATAATTATTTGTGGAATTCACTGAGCGGAGCCATTTTGAAACATATCCAAAAACTGAATCGACAAAAAGCTTGGGCTAAAATACTTTCGTATGTCTGTCCAGCCTGCATGGATGTATCGACTAATAAATTTATCGATTTTCATCGACGAACCTGATATAACTGTATGATTTGAGGTCGATAAATAATTTTATTGGTAATTGAATTCAACATAATGTAAGAATAAACACTATGATTAAAAAAATACAAAGAACTAAATCGTCTAGTTACTAGTCTTTAGTTTTTGTATATTTCATTATCACGGTAACCTAGCAAGTGAATTTTACTCAAATAGAAAAGATCGGTACTAATTTAGCAATATTAAACCAACTCAGCACAATACTAAGTATCCGAATAAGTGAGCAAACAGAAAAACAGCATCAAATAGCATAGCAAGTAATGCAAGCAGAAGTCAAAGTACAGACAGACTTGCACATTTATTTGAATAGTGGCACACGCGAGTAAATATTTAAAGTTACATAGAAAACGGGTTGTTTGCACACAGCGCCAGTGAGAGACATTGCAATGCAAATACGGTTAATGTGATCAAGGACGTCTTATTAATTGAATTGTCGGGGTCGTGTAGTGGGGGCTTTAATTAAAAAACCGGCCAAGTGCGAGTCAGACTCGCGCACCGAGGGTTCCGTACAAACCTGTAGGTATATAAGTAAATGGTAGTATAGACCTGAGTATTTGATATTAATTTAAATTTATGACCTATTAAAAAAAAACTACTTACTAGATCTCGTTCAAACCAATTTTCAGTGGAAGTTTGCACCGTAATGTACATCATATATTTTTTATAGATTTATCATTCTCTTATTTTAGAAGTTACAGGGGGGGGGACACACATTTTACCACTTTGGAAGTGTCTCTCGCGCAAACTATTCAGTTTAGAAAAAAATGATATTAGAAACCTCAATATCATTTTTGAAGACCTATCTATAGACACCCCACACTTATGGGTAGGATGAAAAAAAAAAATTTGAGTTTCAGTTCTAAGTATGGGGAACCCCCAAAATTTATTGTTTTTTTTCTATTTTTGTGTAAAAATCTTAATGCGGTTCACAGAATACATCTACTTACCAAGTTTCACCATTATAGTTCTTATAGTTTCGGAAATAAATGGCTGTGACATACACGGACAGACAGACATGACGAATCTATAAGGGTTCCGTTTTTTGCCATTTGGCTACGGAACCCTAAAAACGGTTCTGTATTTGTGTTCCATCATTTGTTTTTTTGTTTTGTCGAGTTTGGAGATCATTTTACATTTTACTGCCATCCATACTATTATAACATCCATACATTTAATATTATAAATACGAAAAAACTCTGTCTGTCTGTCTGCGAGTGTAATTTGGCACGTATATATAGTCTTTGGTATAGAGTAGTACATAGGCAATTTTTATCCCGGGAACGCGGGTGTAAGCATAGCAAATCCTTATGGTGCGTCCAAGCTACGCGAACCGAGCACGACCCGAGCCTCGAACGAACAGGATTTGTTCGTTGGTCGCGATTACTACTTAACGAGCCTTCAACGAGCCTACAACGAGCGGGATGCGAATCCCTGTGTTCGTCAGAAAACTGACGAATGCTCGTTCGAGTCTCGCACGCCCGTCCACGCTACGCTGATCGTGCTCGCAGTGTGCGTAGCATGGACGCATCATAATGGTGCGTCCATGCTTGGCGAATCGAGCACGAGCCGCTACTATTAAACGCTTACTATTGTGTTTGCGTTTACTACACTTATCTATACGAATTGGCACAGCACCTCTAGCGGAATACTCGTGGTACTAATTTTTATGTGAACTACGATCGAATCCTGTTCGTTTGAGGCTCGGCTCGTGCTCCATTCGCGTAGCATGGACGCACCATTATATTAACATATTTTAACAAAATCTGTAAACAGCCCGGAAAGTCAAATTTAATCTTGAACTGTATTTAACTTTACAATATCATTACAAGAGAAATAATCATAACATCAAACAGAACGGCCAGAAAGGGCGGATTATCTCAATATTTTCTTACAAATATATGTTAATACTCAAATGAGAGTGCTGGTGCCCTAAAGGGTAAAAAGGCTTTAATATTTGTCACAGGAAACGCCCTTTATTTACCCTATAGGTACACATCCGGCCAAAGGGCAGGCTCATTGATTCCTTTGCGAGGGCACGGGACCTTTTATATATTTTGTATATTTCTGGTCCCGTTGTAAATAATACTTGTATATTGAAATTGGTGACCGGACCCACTATAGCTAGATGTATTTTGTAAACGGCCAACGGGCCAAAGATTCCACCTATCGCACCTCAGGTCGTGGGTTCGATTCCCACAAAGGACATTTTGTGTGCATGAACATGTCTATATGTCCTGAGTTTGGGTGTAAATGTATTATATCAGTTATATGGTTTGCGACCAACCCATGTCCTATACAACGATTCCAGCATCAACCACCATGCAACTATCATAGTTTATAAAGACTGGTACTACCTGAATAGTGGATGATATTTGGCATAATATAGATCACTACCTCCCGCGGTTTCACCCGCGTTCCCGGGATAAAAATAAGCCTATGTCCTTCTCGATACCATAGGTGATCTGCTTGTAAGGTTTTTGGTCATAGTTTAGGCATGAAAGGTTAACGGACAAACGGACACACTTTCACATTATTCATACATACATACATTAACACATTGTTTCACAGTATAATATTATATGGTGTACCTGTTATACCTCCAGAAACGAACACTCGATGGAGAGACTTGTTGTCCAGGGTCAGGTTGAAGGCAAACGATCTCGTGGCCGATCACCCACTCGTTGGACTTATCTTATCAGGACGGTAACCCAATCTACCATGGTACAGTGTACTCGCTGCGCTATGAACCGCCAAAAATGGAGAAGCATTGCAAACCCTAGTCAAGGAGAACATTGGCGTTGAAGACCCTCCATGTACACCATCTTTTGCAACCAGGTATACTCTTACAAGAGCGCCCGACGTGAGAAGACCTGATGTATAAATGTAGAAGCCTTTTGGCAAAATAATTAAGGATATACGAGGGCACAAACTAGTGACCTATAAATTAGAGTGCAGTAGAGCCTTTTGGTGTCGACAGAAGATATCCTTTAAATTCTTATAATTTTGCCACAAACCGAATAATCGACATTGTCGATATACTTACTAAGTATTAAGGTTTAAGAAAATTGCAAATGTAAGTACATATTTTCTGTGAAAAACAACAAAAAAAAAAAACATTTATAAAAGTGAATTTCGAAGATTAAATTAAACGTATTAAATTAAGAAGACTACACAATCAAGACCGATCCCGAAAAGGTTTGAAAGCATTTTAAGCTATGACCTTTCAAAATCAAATCCAAAACGTTTTAAAGCATCACGCCCTTTTTAATTAAATGTCACTGTATCTGTACAAATTCGCGGATATACTTTCATGTATCTACCTTAATTTGTTTCGGGAGGGATTTAAATATTTCACTCTTGGAAAAGGGCCTCCGATCGTTACCTTAGGCGTTTTAATGTCCCAGGACGGCCCCAAGGCCATTACTCCATCTTCAATTAGATGATATCTGACGTTTATAGTTCTTTATGCATTCAAAGAGTAAGATTATGCTTTCGACTGGCAGATAATGCCATTTAATAGAGGTCCGATCATTATGCCAATGGGAGTAGCAGTCATGAAATTCTTGCCAGGTTTAACGACTGTATTCAGTGAAGTCTTTAATGATCTAACTTTGTATAGATTTTTCTGAAAGAGAATTTTACAATTGTTGCATTGAAAAAATGTTCCATTCTTATTTTTAATGTGCATTAAAAATTATTGTGACTATTTAATTTTTATGATAAACTTCGAGATAAAGTTACCTCGCATGAAACAGGTCGTAAGTTCGATTCGCACGAACGACAAACTTTTGTGACATGAATATATGTTTATTCTGGGTCTAGGTATCAGCTGTCTGGTTTCCATACAAGCTATGCTTAGTTTGGATTCAGAGAGCCGCGCGAAGATTGTAAAACAGTTAATAATTTAACAGTCCTATTTGGCACATTGGCCTGTGATTTACCATAATCTTAACGGGGTAAGTGAAGTGGTTGAAGTTGGTAAGCATACAAATTCTATAAGTGACTTGTCAGTGTTGTTATTATGTAGGTAACTGTTACATAAATCAACACAATGTATTACTCAAAGGCCACTACTAAGCGATTAATTTGTAAGCATTTGTCAATTACTGTTAACCAAATCGACGAAGCATTTTGATGCAATATTCTCTTTAAGCCATTGTTATAGGGTATAAAATTGCATTCACATCGTATCTTATAAAATGCAAATACAGCTCTACCCAAGTCGTAAACGTCGTAACTTGTCCGTCACATAAACAGTACCATCGGGAGCATAGCGATTAAGTTATGAGAAGATAGCGATTTTGAAATGTGACGCATTGCAAAAGTACGTTACAAAACAGAAAGTGCTGGAGAAGATGAAATTATTTATCAAACAAGATACGTTTTTTTAATAATTTTAGCAAATGAAAGGTAAAGAATGATGGAAAATATAAAAAAAAAACTTACTAATTTAGTTATAAAAAAAAACAAAACCAATCGTTTTTAACAACTATTATGATGATTTTAAACTAATGTAATTTTTGAGGTAAACCTTTTACACCATATTATACTTTGTGCGTGTATTGTTCGTATTTAACCAACATCGCTACATATTTATAACTTGTACCAACCGTCAAGAGAATCAATCACTGATCCACTACCCTTCTGATCATTTACTTATTCAGATTTTATGTGACGCCCGAGCTGGCTGGAGCTTTATGGGCCATCAGCAAACATTTGTAGTACATGAAGCTAAAATCTGCTCAATTTTGGATACAAAGAACGAACTCGCGTCGGTTTTAGGGTATATTAGAGCCTGAAACAATATTCTGGTACTAGAAAACGTGACATGTTTCAGTGATGAAAAAATACTACCCTTTTATATAAAGTCTAGCAGATTTTACCCGTGATTTGTTTGCGTGCAGTTACAATCTGATAATTTGTAGAATATAGTATAAACAAAGAAACTTTTGCTATGTTATGATATTGAGAAGGTTGAGCGGGTTCAATACAGGGATCCTGATGTTTTGTTGCTTTTAAAAACATAAACTGGTTTTATAATCACTTATATGTTATAAAGTATCTTTCATCCAAATAATTATCTTAACACACCTAACTTTACATTAGAGAATGGCGAATTTATGCTCTAAAATTCTCTTTCAATGAAAGCATGGCAGTCCCTTCTATTAATACTTTTTGGTCATATTTTTCATAGACTTTTCATTACTGTCCATTCTGAGTACTCGGATACGAAAAATAATAATAAGGCAAGAGCACACACGGACAGAGAGCCACAAAAGGCACCCTGCGTCCTATTTATGATTAGGCTGGCAGTGATTGCTCCACGCATACCAATGAGTCTTCCCCCTTTCCATTTACACGTCATCCGTCACACTTCATGTTCGTGTAATGCCGCTCATCGGAAGTCAAGACACAACAGAATTACGGAATCATGTTGTGGGACATGGGATTTGAAATGAAGCAGAAAATATTTTATAGGATTATTTGTTTTTGATTGTAGACATTAAAGTTAATAATGAAGCTGAAGAGAATGATTTACCTAGTGAAGATTGTTTAAAAACACTAGATGAAAATGATATATAACTGTTTATAGTGTGTTATGAAATGACAATTGTTAAAAACGAGTAACGTTGGTTTAACTGAGATAATAATGTCAATATATGGATAGTAATAATAAAATTTATTAGTCTCGCTACTTTAAATAAAACATTACAGTGTTTACATTCCATTAATAAGTATAATGATAAAATGGTCCAATGGATTAGCTTAAACAGAAGGAGTAAAACAAAGATACAAAATACATAGTAAAATTTAAAGACTGAGACTGACTGCAGACTGAGAAAAAAACTTTACATAGACTGTAGACGAATGTTTATGGAGCCAATGAAAGTAAAATTAAGAAAATCCGGAATATGTTTCAACAGAGACAGGTTGAGTGCTGGCAAAATTCTTAAGTAGCAAACAATTTTCATAAACGCACTTATATTTTACAACGTTCGAGAATTCCAGCAGTAAAAACCATGGGACACTTCAGGGGGCGTTTAGTGTTTTATATGCCAAAGGGATTTATGTTATTACCGTCCATATTTCTGCGGACTGAAGCCGCTGAGAGGTCACGAAATCTTGCTGAAAGGTGTTATCACACTCCCGCGTATAGGTGTGTCCTTCTCGCACCCATCTGGTTGCTTTAAAGCGATGAATATTATGGCTGGTTTTATTCGTATCACGTACGGGGAGCGTGCGGGGCGCTCATGAACTCTGATGCCAAACTCTGGGAGATATAGCGTTAACAATGAAAAAAATTTCTCCTTTCGCAAAGGTGGAAGAGTTGCGATGACAACTTCCAACGAACTTGGTAATCAGTTGTAACAAATTTATGTCGTGTGCGTGAGAGTGTGTTACAAAAGTTTTCGCTTTCGCGTAATGTGGAGCGACGTCTTGTTATTTATTAAGAGGCTTGTGTGTATGGGTGACGTTAATTGCCAGCTTGGTTTCTCGTTTTAGGTGCTATATTAAAATTTTAGATATGTGATACTTTCTTGTATGTTTATTTATATTTTCTTATACCAGCGGTTTTATTATATTCCCGTTATAATTTTCCATATCATTAGATATACCTTTACAAAAAATTTTTGATTGCTGCTGTATTATGACATGACCACTACAACTAAACTCAATCCTTTATTTATTATGTTGGTTGGGGTTTTATTTTCTAGTACTGATGATGTGGCTTTTTTACTAAGCTCAATATTTCTTTTTGTAATTATGTACCTTTATCATTATGGTAATTATAACAGTAGTAATCGTATTTACATAACACATGATTAGCGATTTTTTAAATGACTAACCAGAAACTTAAGAGAGGTAGAGCGTAGCGTTTATTCGCTCAAAGAGCAGCTCGACTGGGGAAGTACCTCCACCTTACAGAATACCGCAGCCAAATGACTTTATGTTGTGGTCCTGCGCGTGAGTAAGGTCGCCAGAGCTCATTGGGGAGGGGAGAAAGGTCGGTAACGCGTGAGCGATGCTTCTTGTGTTGCAAGCGTCCATATGGCTGCGGGAACCGCTTACCATCAGGCGGGCCGTATGCTTGTTTACCGACTCAGACGTATAAAAAAAAACAAAAACTTTTTTTTTTAAGAAAGCTAAAAAGCTCTTTTTCTCAACGAACTAAGAAATAAACTAGATAAACATTTTAATCCTTTTAAGTCTGACAAAGATTTTAAAATCTGCAAATAGCTGTTAAACTCATGCAAAACAAAGTTTGGATGCAGAACTCTTTAGAATGCTATTCTGCTTAGTTTTCGTATTTCTTAATACAACCTAATGTTTTGCTCCAATTCATAAGCGCTAAGCCACTACTTCGCATTCCCAAGGGACCTATTGTTTTCCCGGGCTGAAAAGTATCTTATATATTATATCCAGAACTTATTCTATCTATGCCTAAAATGTCATCCAAATCCGGTCAGCTGTTTATGCGTGATTGAGCGATTTGAAACATCCAATCTTTCGCATTTATAAATATATGTGAGTTCCGTCTAGGAAATTCATTCTTCAAGTAACAAGCGAGGTTTGGAATCAAACCAAAAACAAAAATATATCCTAAAACATTCTTCACACACGGTTATGTAATTTCAGGTATAGCAAAGCTTACACCATAGAAACAGATACATAAAACGTAAATATATACTTATGTAAATATTTACACCAGACTCGAAACAAACAGACATATTTATGGCGAAAAATGATCGAATCGAGCCGCCAACCTTTTGCGTGACAGTCAGTCCTCCACATCAACCCGCCCGTCATTACCTTCTATTTATTATTGGCAAACCCTCCAGCTCCTGACTTAGACCACAACACAAGCCCAGAGCCGGGATGAAAGAAAGTGCACCTTAAGCGTATACGTGAAGTCAATTTGCGAATAAACTTTTGCAGTTGGTTTGGCACTACGATACTGGCTAGACTACTTTACCGGTTCTAACATAGCAGTTAATGTTTGTGCACTAAGTCACAACTAAGCTCTTTTGCTATCTAACTCTTACAATGAAACGATTTACGATTTATTTGTGAAAAGAGATTTATTAACAAACAACCGCGTAACGAACGTGTTTACTGAGCTTGTTCGTGGTCTATGTGAGACCGGTAAAGTAAATCAACTCAACTCTTAAGAATTTTGTGTTAATCTAATATACACCTTATGTTAGGACTCAAAGTTAAGAATTCGATTGTTTTAATCCCCACTCAAAAATTTACAATAATATTGATTGGTGTTTTGATAATACTAAGTTAAAATGATTGGTTATTGGAAATATAGATAGATACATAACACTTAAGAAGCACTCGTGTTGTGGCATGATAAGCTGTTCTTAATCGATCGGCAAGTTAAGCTACCACCGTCGTGGTCGGTACCTGGATGGGTGACCGCCTAGTGGTATTTCAAATCGAGCGTTTCCGTGCTTCGGAACGCACGTAAAGCCGTTGGTCCCAGTTATCGCATAATTGTGATAGTCGTTAAGCTAGTTGGAGGCCTTCTAGGCGGCTTGAAAACTCCAACAGTAGGTTGACCACTAGCCTACCTTCACCCATCCGCAGTGGGCACGCGTGGTGAAGTATCTGCCCATTTCCTTTCACCCTGATTTGTGAAAGGAGACCTATGCTCAGCAGTGGGACATTATAGGCTGATAATGATGATGACATAACACTTTAAACGTAAAAGTGATCTCTACCAGGCAACCATTCCACACATATACCTACATAATCTTCTAATTCCCCAAACCGTGCATGCCAATTCTTTTCTAGGGTACCTATGTGATTACCATCTTCGCCCAGTAAAAATAAAAAAAAGTCCAATAAAAACCAATAAAGCGTTTTCAAATACAGAAACGCCAATGTGTATGAAAATGAAACAGTAGTTTAAAATCACTTGCCAAAATAGCAAATACGGTAAAGAAACATATCAAAATCAAAGCCATTTATTCAATTTAGTTCCCAGAAGGGCACTTATGAAGGTCACATTTACTGAAGTTACCACCGGTTCGGAACTCGGCCTTCAACTGTAAAAAATCCGGAAAGAAATTCATATTATATAGAATACCAAAAAAATTTCTAAAACTACCACAACAAAAAAACAAAAAAAGAAACATAAGTGTACCCACAGCCGGTTAATGCCAGTACATCAGTCATCGTTACCCAATTCACAGGGGCAAGGGTATATCTTAACTTGGTTAGGAAAAAAAACAATTTTGGCCCAGATTTGTGTAGCGAGTTTTTCATAGACTCTCGGAGAAGTTGGGGTTGACTTTTTTAGGCGTGACCTATTTGCATATCACGATGTAAGGATATATTCATAGACATTCCGTATCATGACGTTGTTGGTGCATGTACTGTTGTTCCGGGATGTACTTATGTGATAATTAACTTTTCAACACAATCGCTCGTAAAGTGACATTTATTGCACCGTTTTTAGCATCTTAATACAGCTTATTACGCACTAGTCCTTGTTACTTTACATTACTGCACAGTTTTATGATAGGTATAATCCCGATTATAATAAGTTTATACCTTACTGCAAGTGATAATGTGCATAGACCAAGCATAAATAGTTTGACTACTAATAGCTGTCAAAAAAAAAAATTGCGCGCCTTTTTTGATTGTTGTTAATAGTGTTAATAACCAACTTTGGACACTACTATTATTACAATTATGTATTTATAAATCTTTCGTAGGGTACTCATTATTACCTTAAAGTTGAAAATCTGTTGGCAAACAACCAAAAAATTATAATTTGTTCTTAGGTTTCTATCAAACAAACAACCCTAAGATCTATGGTCTGTCAATCAGGGTATCCACGCTAATAGGTTCTACTGCGAGACAAACTTTCTTCAATAAGTCATTATATTAATAACCACCTTCATAATTATAATCAAAGCCAATTTTCCAAGAAAATAATCCCAAATCCAGTTAAAATCAGTACCTGATCCATCTAGAGAGTCGGCAAGCCCCGACAGACACGTACCCTGGTAATACGCCCATGAATATTAATGTATGTCACTTTATTTGCTTATTTATTAGCTATAGGGCCGATAATAACCAGTTTCGAACGTGTTATTACGTATTAAAGGGATCTTTGAAGATATAATCCTTCTCAGCATGTGTGAGAATGGATGAATGCAAATTAGGTGTTTGAAATTACAAGTTGAAAGTAATAATTTATGTTAATAATGTCTACTATCTGCTGAGCTTAAGAAATGGTGTAGTTTTGAAAGGAAATTAGACTTATTTTGGCTTTATTGATATTTATATATTTTTAACCGACTTCAAAAAAAGGAGGAGGTTGAGAACCTCCTCGTTTGGTTGTATTTTTTTTTATGTTTGTTACCTCATAACTTCGTCATTTATCAACCGATTTGGAAAATATTTTTTTTGTCTGGAAGGGTACACTTCCCGTTTGGTCCGATCAGATCAGAATTTGATTACTTCTTTGTGTACTTTGAAGTCAGTTTAAGTTTTTTGTAAAACATACCAATTATTGGTTTGAAACTTACTTACTTGCGATAGTCCCTAAATTCAATGTCAAACCCTAAGCCCCTAACTATAATAAGTGTATAGTCCGACCTAGTTACACTTGGTCTAGACTATAACTAAAGAAAACAAAAATCAAATTCTTCTCACGTCTCCAAAAAAGACCTAAGATAAAATACTGTCAAAACTCTATTCCCTTCGACGAGATTAGTTTCAGCTGTCAAGATAAACATACGGACAAACTCCACATCAAGTTTATCTATTTCGCAAACTTTGCGAAAAAAGTGTATTATAAAGTATTTTGGAGGGTTTTTGTGACCCGAAGGTGATTCTGGGATTTAAACAATCTAGATGTGACAAAGTTTCATGATCTATAAACATAGTCTAGACTTTGAATAGTAGGTAAATTGTTTTCCGTCAGATCAAAAGTCGAAAACAATTTTTATACAAATAGATCTGGAGAATGTTTACTAAGTTTTTTTTTCTTTGACAAAACTGTAGAAGAAACCGGTCTAGTATTCCTAGATTGGAGGAATGAGTACCTAACTGGTTTCAGTAAAAAAGAACCTAAGATTTTACCTATGCTTTAATTTTTTTAATAATTACTTGAGCCCAAGCGCGGTAGAACCCAGAATGGGATCATCATGGGACTCTATCGCGTGTCTTTAGTGATCATCGTATTTGATCCAATGGTCTTCGTCGTACTGATGACCAAATATATACGATAGCATTAAAGCCTAGCAAAGAAGCTCATTCATCAGGATAACATTATGAAATGCATATCCCTTACATAAATTACTACAGACTAGTCTCTCAGGAACTACGCGATCTATATCAAATGTATGATTGTCATGTATTATCTGATTTATTGAACATTGGTTAATCTGGGACCAATTTCTATCTGTTAACAAAATGTCATTCAAATAGTGAGTTTCGTTTCGCAAAATATAATCTTAGTGAGATGAAACTGTTTGGATTAATTAGAGCAGAAGCTATGATATAATGGTGCGTCCATGCTACGCGAATCGAGCACAAGCCGAGGCACGAACGAACCTACAACGAGCACGATGCGAATCCCTTTGTTCGTGAAAAAACTGACAATCTTCTGACTCTGACTGACATGGACGCACCATAATATCTTACCGAAAAAAAGGTTTGTCAGATGGGAGCTGATTATAAATAATAATTATAATGACACATATCTTATGTGTCCTTCTTTACTTCTCACATGTTGCTATATTTAAATTGTATTTATTTTCAAAGCGGGTTATTTGAAAAATAAATAATACGATAAAGAACAAGAGAATTTCGTTAATTACCACATCCAGTACAATAGCTAAGCAGCTTTATGTCAAAGACCAATATCGGTAGGTATATTGGTTCGATGCTTCGGCAAACACCTGTGTCGTCAAACTTTGATAAAGAGGGCATTAGCATAATTTAACTTAGTTCTTTTTCCAAAATAATTCGCCCTTTTAGAGAGTGCGGCGGACGTATTTCATTTAACAAAGTTGTATAGGTACGTACTTACTTAACTTTGATAAGTTTAAAAGGTTTTTACTTAAGCGAAATGATAGCTTTAAGATGATCTTAAAACTTTGAGATACGTTATAGATAGATTAAAAGTTGGATGATTTATGTGTGCCAAAAAGGGTTTTTAGATTAATACTCATTTGTGCCACTTCTTTTTTCGTGCTAATTTTGTCGATTAACAATAATACATGACATTTTTGGGAAATATGCGATAGAGTTTTTTGCGAATCAATAATGTGCCTTGGTATTTTAATTAAAGCATTTTTCTATCAGAATATAATTATAAATAATACCAAAGTAAAACCACATTTTGATAATATTGCGATTTGTTATGTAAAAACATTTAACTTTACGACTAAGGAAGGAGAGATGAGAAATCTCGCGTTAATGGGTCACTAACACAGACATTCTAGATTCAAAAGTGCGCCAACACCAAAGAAAACAATTCCCAGAGGCGAAACGATCAAACTGAATCGAACAAGTTCATTGTGCAAACACCGCTCTGTCTGCGAACTGAAATGAAGTCCACGGAATCAACTTTAAATACGTCCCCCCACAACCCATTCCCCGAAAAACAAACTCGCGGAATTCAAACAGGGAACAACAAACGTAACAGTAAATTACACAGTGATCCGGTTCAAACCGGAACACGCCAGTTATTTGTTCAGATGCAATCTCTTCCAGTCTCGTATATGATTAAAACAGTGCATAGGATAGGACATTCCTATGGGAAATCATTGGGGCGGACGCACTGCATAATTAGCAGTCGCAAAGGCGTTCTGATAGACAGGGGTTTATTTTCATAGTCGCTCTGTGACTTTATTTACAGTGTTTGAAGATAGAGTTTTGATTGCTAAGTCAATTTGGGAGTTAGTGCAGTTGTTTTGGTGTAATTGAGAGTGCATCGAGACTCCTATGGGAGTCAGTTCGATATTGAACCTTATAAATTTGAAGCTACACAGGGAACATCATAGGGAACTAAATCGTCAAAAATCCTATGAATAAATAAATCCATATATGAAATATTATTTTTAATTCCATAGCTATAGTACAAACATAAATCCTTATTTCTGGCCAGGGATAAAGGTATCGGACAAACTAAGAATAGGGTCCTAGATGCCGGCGGCGACTGTCCAGCCGGGCACAGAAGCGTTTGTGCAAATGTACAGAGTGGACATTCCACGCAAATAAGTTGTCGGCAAAGGGGAACTGAAATAAAACCAATGCAACTTACATACCTACGGAGCAGTCTCCTTCAATTATATCGGAGTTGCAAATATGGCTACCACTTTGTTGAATTTAAAATTAATTTTGCATTTCATGAGATGTGTTCGCCGGAAAGAGTGTGGAGGGAGATGCGCGTGAAATATAGAAAGACTTATTGCTTGCTTTTCATATGATAAAAGGGTGTGCTGCATGCATAATTTCTATGAACGATGTTTTAATAAGTTTATGTATGAGAATATTTTACGAACATGTTAATTTTCACTACATATTATTAGAATTTTAATGTAATATAAATGTATATTTTAATGGGGTGGTTTTATTACAAACATATGCGATATAATTTCAATGAACACCAATTCTAATATTTTTAATGAACTATATAGTATGCAAATACATTATAGAGTATTAAGTATCTCCATTTTATAGTAACTAATAATTCGAGTATATATTATATTTTCAGTAACACGGAGAACAGCCTAGATCTGAAGATACAGGTTCGACCCAATGATATATTATTACTACGTATAGAGAAGCTATCATAAGCAAAGGTTATGTCCCATTTTTTTAACCGACTTAAAAAAAAGAAGGAGGTTCTCAATTCGGTTGTATGTTTTTTTTTTTTTTTTTTTATGTTTGTTATGTTGTCCGTCATTTATGAACCGATTTGGAAAATTCTTTTTTTTTGTCTGGAAGGGTACACTTCCCGTTTGGTCCCATTGTCATCAGATCAGGATTTGATTACTTCTTAGTGTACTTTGAAGTAGGTTTAAGTTTTTTTTAAAACAGTCCAATTATTTAGAGTCAACTACAGTTCTGTTTAGCGCTGAAATAATAATCAGTCGTCTAAGCAGACAGTAGAAAAACGTAGCGCTATCAGAACGCTTTTAGGAGTATTTTTCTCGCAAACACCGTGATTTTCACGGCGCTTACGCGCTGCATTTCGTTCATCGTGTGTGTTCAACAAGTGTGGCCGGATGGCCTCAATTGAACGGAACATAGTTGTGATGTGTGGCGTCTTCTCTATACGAAGTAATAATAGTTCAATGGTTCGACCTAGTTTAAGAACTAGGATACTCAAGCCGAGTTAATAAATTAAAATATTTTAATTAGCTACACGGATATTGCTTTATCTTGCTTACATTCAGGGGGGCTAAAAAGGAAGCTAAAGCAATATTGCTACGCAATAAATTTTTTCGAATTCTCGGCAGATCCTAAGTGATTCCAATATTTTTTGGTAAAATAGTTACTCATTATGACTAAAGACCCATTATATACAATTCAATTCATTAAAAGATTTGGAATTGATGAATTGCATAAGATCTGCTTTCTGGTCACCATACAATGTACTCACAATGAAAATAATATCCTATGAGGAAAGTTATAGGATCCCAATTACTTCAAGCGTTAGGTGGATTTATGCATCTTTCATTCGTCCTTATTATGTACTGTGCCTACTTTGTCTACGGTTCTTTTTCTACTCATATCATTTTTCACACAATCTTTTATTTTTTGACGGGCCTGTTGGCGCATTCGGTTAATATTCCATTTATTACGCCACAGGTCGTGGGTTCGATTTCCACACAGGACATGCATTTGTGTCCATGAGCATGTCTGTTTGTCCTGAATCTGGGTGTAATTATGTATATAAGTATGTATTTACAAACAAAAATTAATATATGTATCAGTTATCTGGTTTCCATAGTACAACCTCTGCTTAGTTTGGGATCAGACGACCGTGTGTGTGGAATGTCCCAGGATATTTATTTATTATTTATTTTTGGTATCTCTCTTACAATGTCACAAAACAACAAATAAAACAAGCAATTAATAACATTGTCATTTGTATAGTTATCTAGTTATTGATGTATTTAAGGCACGCCCAGTTGAGTCTGAAATGGAAAGGTTTCCAAATAAAAGTGGTGTCCACGAAGATGATTATAAACTAACGCTTATCACTATCAACGCCATTAGTGGCAGACTTTTAGTGAGGGCCTTTATACTCGACTGTATATTACCTATCATGATCTGTCGCCAGATATCTAACTGCACTTGAGAGACAATGCCTTTCCATTTTAACACTTTCTTATTGATAATTTGAGCGCAGGTAACAAGCTCGTAGGTTTAATACAAAGCGGAACAAAATTTTAACTGTTTTGTTATTCATTTAGCTGTCCCGCGCGCTTTCACCCGCTTACCCGGGATAAAAAGTAGCCAACATTCGGATAAGAGCTTCATATTAGAATTTTTCTAATCCAGTTCGCGTTTAACAAACAAACAAACAAACTCTACAGTTTTATTATATTAATATAGATTTACGGTTATATGAGAAACGAGTTAATAGGGAACAATCTGCGGTTAAACATCAAGAAAGTTGACTATTAAATACATATTAAAACATTCTAAGACTTGAGAAATTAAATGCAATAAATATAGGAAAAAATAATATTTAAGACAAGGAAAATTGAGTCGTTAAAGAATCGTCGTATCGTTATCGTGTCGCTATTAAAAAGTGGGGTCATAGTTCACTACTAACTTTTATGATTGATGAAAGCTGCAGACAAGTTTTCCATTCATCATCGTTAATTTTATTGAAGTGTCGTGTGTGGTCCGCTATGAAATTAACTAAGGTGTGCCTTTTTATTCGGCGCTAATAAAAACACAGTTAATTTGTTTCTTCTACTAATGGACTTGGCTGTTTGATTTGTGATAGGTGTTTGAAATTATAAAAATATTTACGTTTGGACAAATAAACGATGGATGAAGCGACAGTACGCATGTTTTTAGGGTTCCGTACCTCATAAAGTCAAAGCCATTTTTTCAATTTAGGCCCCAAAAGGGCACTTATGAAGGTCACATTTACAAACCATTACTTGAAGTTACTAGCCCATTGCTACTCCAGCGTTTTCCTTGCTTCGGCGGGCACGTAAAGTGATAGGTTCCAGCTATCAATTAATTTTGATAGTCGTTAAGCTAGTTCGAGACCTCCTTGGTGGCTTGAAAACTTCAACAGTAGGTTGACCGCTGCCTACCTCCGACCTCTACCGATCCGTAGTGGGCATGCGTGGTGGAGTATCTGCCTATTCCATCATTCTTATTTGTGAAAAGAGGCCCGTGCTCAGCAGTGGGACATTATGTGCTGATGATGATGAATCTCAAACTAAATATAGTAAAATTATAGCATTGTTGAAAATCCTCAACTCATGTAGAGAAATTGCCGTTTGCCGTTTAATGCCAGATTTAAGGTGCAAGTAGCTAAATCGTACCTGATTTATCCCAGACATGTGCACTTTCGAATAGATTTGTGTCTGTGTGTGTCCTTTGATCGGCTTACTGTGTTGTACTAGTTACATGTGTTGTATTGCTTAAGGTATTAAGATAGAAATAAGTATCTCTAATACTATGTGTATAAGATATATATTATTTCTTTGTATAAGGTTCATTTTTGTAAAATAAATTGACTTCATTCATTTCAAAGATAAAGAAAACAAAACACACGTAATGAAATGTGTAAACCTCCTCAAAAACTCAAGTCGAATTTTGAAGCTGTTGGCAAGACTGTAATGAAGTGAAGATACCCCACTCCTGCCCCCTTTTGTTTTCCACTGAGCGTGTGTTTTAGAGCTCATTAAATGAAAGGATGAGATTTACACTCATTATGGGATACGGTGTAAAGGCGTTTTTGTCAGACTGTCACGGCTTTCTACGGGTCGCCTTATGTATTTATAACGTGAATTGTATTGAAATTTTGACACTCATGTTTGGAGTAAAAGTGTTGTGAATACCTTGTACAGTACCCAACTGATATGGCTTACCGATGTACCTGCGCCGAAGATACATTTTCAAAGCGCGGGAAATGCTACTGGTCGGCAGCTGCCGCCATGTGTGCGGAAGGGCGTGATTTGCAAGTGAGACGGAGCTAGCAGCTGCAGTGTATTATGAACCTTATAGTAGTGATCTAAGGTTGTTTGTAAGTTTAAGTATTTTTTCGTTAATCTTCGGGGCCATACCTTCTTTTCTGTGCGCTTCGTTCGCACGCCATTCACGACGCGCCTTATCAGTTGGGTACTACTGTACTCAAAATATATTTGGAACTGATGTTTTTATAGGGACTATTTAATGTACAGTATTATTTTTAATTACGTGAAATAAATATTATTGTTACTTGTTGTTGCCTAATTAAAAATAACAAGGCTTTTAATTTATAAATAAACTGTGAATAATAATAAACAAAATGAAAGGATTTAGCTTCCCTTCGCTTCTAAAATAAAATAAAAAAATTAAAGATATAAATCTCTTACTCAGAAATTAGTCGAAGATCCATTTCCTTGTTTATAAACTTACCTGGAACAAAAATACATTTATTAAATTAATGAACATAGAGTAAGGAGCAAATCAGACTGATTAGGGGTGACATAAAAGTCCCTAGATGCTCTGGCGACCATACTCACGTACAGGAATACAACACTAAGTTATTTGGCTGCGATTCTCTGATAGGTGGAGGTACTTCCCCAGTCGAGGTGCTCTTTGGTGAACACGGAGTTCAAAACAAGTTTAAATATAGTTTTTTGTTAAGACGAATTAATTTCTCATACGCAAAGTTTAACAAAGCTCTATATGATCGCAAGTGTACTCGGTCACCTCGCCTCGAGGCTGAGCTTCCGTTTCCATACAATATATTATTTAGAGAGCTACACTTAATGCTCTTAGCACTAGCAAGTGTAATAATATTAGCAACATATTTCCACGGGTTTGCGGCGATGTTACGTTGTAGTAAATTATACGTTGCACAGTTATTCGTTAAATTTACTAATTTTTTTACTGTGTTCCAAATTCAAATTAAGTGATTTTGAGTAATGGTTTGTAAAGGTTTGTGAGTATAGTAAGGGGCACGAGTAGTGAGCACAGAGTGACACCTGCGCAGTACCTAGTCAATTTTTCGGTCTGTTTGGAGGATTGAAGAAGTGAGGAGCGCCGAGCTGCACACGATTGGTTTATCAGTCAATGCTCGTCGTCTATTGGATTCTTGCGTGTCATTTGGCTACTGAGAGTAAGCAAAAAGTATACATGCGCGAGCTAGCCCCCACTGCCTGTCTGTGCTCACCATTCGTGCCTCATAGTGTAGGTAGTATATTATTTACTCTGAGTCTATAGTGACAACTATTAGTACTGCAAAAATATTATGATAGATGGTGCTACAATCTAAGACCCTGTCCAGAGGGGACGAATTCGCCGCGATTCACTCATATCATACATTACGCGCGTACGGCGAGGTACTGGTCACCAATACATTGCGTCCACAAAAATACGCGCGTATTTTTATTCACGCGTGAGATTCGCTGCGAATTCGTCCTTTCTGGACAGGGTCTAAGATAATCGCGAGATAACAAAAAATATCTATATCGTGATATCGAAGTTTTCTGAGCACTCGATATATAGGTTATCAATAGTTGGACCGCGGTCTCCAGGCTCGATGACCAAACTAGAACTACACCTATTTCTCTGTAAACTAAATATACTGAATCAAATCTTTATATAAGTCATCATCATCATCATCATCAGCCTATAATGTCCCACTGCTGAGAACAGGCCTCCTTTCACAAATGAGGGTGAAAGGGACTGGGCGATACTCTACCACGCGTGCCCACTGCGGATTGGTGGAGGTAGGCTAGTGGTCAACCTACTGTTGGAATTTTTCAAGCCGCCTAGGAGGCATCCAACTAGCTTAACGACTATCACAATTAAGTGATAACCGGGACCAACGACTTTACGTGCCTTCCGAAGCACGGAAACGCTCGATTTGAAATACCACTAGGCCGTCACCCATCCAGGTACCGACCACGACAGACGTAGCTTAACTTTGCCGATCGATTAAGAACGGCTAATCATGCTACGCCACGAGCGCTTCTATAAGTAATCACGATATATGTGGTGTTAAAAAAGTTGCTTCGTACTTTACTGTAATTAAAACAGAAAGTTATACGTCGATCAACCAAATCAATGTCAGTCTGCTAGCTAATTAGGTGAACTAATGAAAGCTAGACGAGACTGTTGTTTAGAACTAATTAAACTGCACAAGCACATTGGTTTCAATACAAAATAAAACATCATATTATTTTGTTTTAGATGATATTTCGTAAAAAAGGACAAATTCTAATGGTGGGTTGCCATGCTTGCCAAGGCTTGACCAGCGGCCACAAGCACAAGCGTGTAAAGAGGGTGTTTGGCTTGGCTTGCGTGAGCTTGTAGACGCTTGTATCCGATCCGGTCTAGTGTCGGTTTTTGGACACAGATCAAAGGGCGCTTGCGGCAAGCGCTTGCGACGCGTTCACACGTTGGCGCGCGCTTAGTAGTTCTGTATATATGTATATATAATCTGAAAAACTTATTAGTTACCTGGTACGATTTCTATGAATCTTTATCATCCACCATCTTCGTGGTCGTCGGGCTTTCCTTGCTTTTGTTTTACTTTGCTTGTATTTGAAATAAAAGTAGGTAAAACCAAACGTAATAGCCGATACAAGTTCGGTGTCCGCCATGCTTGGATGTACGTAGCACACTGATACATTCACAAGCGTGTAAACGACTTCCAAATTCCAAGCGAGATTTGTGGATGCTTGTCAAGCCTTGGCAAGTATGGAAATCCACCATAATAGACCTGCGCAGGCACTTATTAATAGTCTAACTCTACCATCGGTTTGGATAGTTGCAATTGATGAGAAGAGCCGGCAATAAACTCAGCAATTACTCTTTTCAAAACAAGGTTACATATTTACTTAGCAAACTTAAGCAGACCAGACCCCACAAGCAGCATATATTCACAAGTATGACGCGTGTGGCTGCCATCGTTCTTCTCGCCATAGAGGGAAGTGGGCGACCCGTCACAGGACGCCGCCGCAAGCAAAGGCCTTAAAGTGAGCATGACTTAATTATGTTTGCCTTAAGTAAAATGCTACCTACATTACAATACTCAAAATATAACATACAAAAAAAAACCTATGAAATATACCAGCTATACTAATATATTTCCCACTCAATCGTTTAGTCTTCAATATAATAAGAAAAGACGGTTATTATAATTTGAAATTCAATGTGAGTCGTAGCTCCTCTACGATGTAGACGCTCTACGTCGTAGCACCCACGTAGACCACTTCTACGAATAGCAATTTTACTTTCACTATCGTTGGAAAATTGTGTGAAATTGTTCAAATATTCTCTCCAAAGCGTCTTCAAATAACAGTTTGTTTTCAAACTTCAATAATATATATTTATTGACATGATATACGTAGCAGTAAAATGTTCTACATGATGTATATCAGTCAGATTTTTTGACAGATTTGAAGGTAATTAGAAAGTAATTAAAAATAAAAGGAAGGAAAAAAATGGTATCCAAATCCTAACTAATATTATAAATGCGAAAGTGAGTTTGTTTGTTTGTTACGCCTTCAAGCCTCAACTACTCAACGGATCATGAATGGTCATGAAAGAATCATGGCGAGATTCATACATTGATTTGTACAAAAAAAACATTTTAGAGGGTTTTGAATCACTTTCAATGTTGAGATTACATTACCAGCAACATATTAATATACATGAAATATTTTATAAACCCCGCAAAACAGAACAACAACATAATGGTTTTGGTCGCGAATAGTCGCGATTCGCCGGCATGCCATAGAAATTCCCATTTTTATCCAAGGGTTCTAAAAATATTTTAAATGGCTCAAGTTATTCCTTAGTTGCTGTCTCTTTTTTGTAACGTCTCTAAAAATCTTTATTTTTTTGTACAAATCTCACCATGATCCTTTGGCATGTAGATAGCCTATGGTATGGAGAAGGACATAGGCTACTTTTTATTCCGGGAACGCAATTGAAACCGCGAGGGACAGCTAGTCATTATAAGTCCAAAAAAATTTTTTTTACGGATAGCACCAGTGACTTTGCCTTATTTTGGCATAACTTGAAAGACTGAAAATACCTAATATAACGATGATCCAGCAACCATTCCGTGAAACAGCTGACGTAAAACCGTACATGGCAACATCTTGAATGGACACACTGGAAGCGTTGAGCGGGTCTCGCCAACCAAAGCTCTGCCACGTCGTCGTTATTCAATTTACATGCAAATGGGGTGGGCAGAGGGCAGGCGGGGCGCGAGGGGTGCACGAGGGGGGGGGGGGTGCGACCGTGCCAATAGTACGCTGATGTATCGCATCAGAACGTGTCCTATGAAATGATGGTTTCAAGTTTCAAGATTATAGCGAGTGTGGTATATTGCATGTTCTTCTCAGCAAATGCATCCTTCCGAACTAGTATTAGAGTATTAGAGTCAGACTTTTCATTAGTGCCTGCGAAGGTATATTTGAATAAATGATTTTGAATTTGAATTTGAATTCATCACCGCACATATCGATTTGAAATTAACTTTAATAGGTAGCTTTAAAGTTCTATGTTAACTGGGTTTAGTAGACGCGATGTCAGCACGTCATTATGGCGCCGATCCCGCAGCTCAGCGAGCGGTCTATAGTTCTGCGGTCAGAGTTCTACGTTGACCGCCGCAGTCACTGTGTGCGTGCAAATGCGCCGCATAGATAACTGTGAACGCAAAACGCAGAACTTGACCGCAGAACTCTAGACCGCTCGCTGTGGGATCGGCGCCTCACACACTTTATTCCATAAAGTTCTACTGACCAGTCCAAGTCCAAACCGTATTGATGGATGTAGAGATAACCTGAAATCTAAATTTGATACTCAATGCCTTAATTAATTAACATATTTTATGACTCCATCAGTCCTATTTCACAGGAGATATTGTGTTACATATAATAATAATATAATCATTTATTCTCTCTTCACAAATTACATGTAAATAAAAACAATAATGAGCATTTTAGGTATGGCAAAAGATACAATTTGTGAGAGACTGGTGTCTGCACTAGGAAAACCTGTACCACAGATCACCAGGCTCCTACCCCGCGACAATGATGAAGTAGCTCTATATATCTTAAGAAGACTTATAAATGTTACTTTAAAAGTACTTGTATTCCATGGTGTATTCATAACGCAATAGCGTTCATCATCATCATCAGCCTATAATGTCCCTAGTATGCCTGTAAAGGGAATGGGCAGATACTCCACCACGCATGCCCACTGCGGATCGGTGGAGGTAGGCTAGTGGTCAACCTACTGTTGGAGTTTTCAAGCCGCCTCTTACCTGCCTCCAACTAGCTTAACATCTATCACAATTAAGTGATAACCGGGAGCAACGGCTTTACGTGCCTTCCGAAGCACGGGAACGCTCGATTAGAAATACCACTAGGCGGTCACCCATCCAGGTACCGACCACGACGGTGGTAGCTTAACTTGCCGATCGATTAAGAACGGCTTATGCTACACCACGAGCGCTTCACTCGCACGCACGACGTAATAGCGTTACCACAAAAAATCAAATAACGCTACAGCTTAAAACTTGCGTCAGTAAATGTAGCGCGTGCGAAATATGACTCTACCACACTCTACGGTAGGTGTCTCTGATATTGATAGGTCACATCTGATAGGTCAGCGGGTCTCGTCGGGTTTTTAATAATGTCTTACGTACTGTGACTTGCAGATATTTATAAACTGACAGGTGTTATATTTTATTTACGGAGCTTACAAAAAAATTAAAAAAGCAAAAAAATTTTGATCACAGTTTTAGTTATATGAAAAGTATGTATGAATACCTACTAATGTTTTGGAAAAAATAGCCAATATATAGTCAGATTGTTAAACAAAAAAAAGAAAATATTTCAAAATGTAACCTTGCTGAGTTTCTTGCTTGTTCTTCTCAGTTGAAGGCCGACTTACGAACTGGCTAGGGCCTAAATTGAATAAATGGCTTTGACTTTGACTTTGAGTTCAAGTACATAATTATAACAGGTGGTGATTTCGAGATGGCATATTTTCTAAACCTATGTTGGATTAGTCATGCTGAACAACTTTTACTTAGGGACCAATAGTGAATACTCAATTTTTTTTTGCTTGGAGCAAGCTATATCATAATGTATGAAAAGGAAAAAAAAATGAGAATACAATGTTGGTCCCATAGTAAAAGTTATTCAGCATGACCAATCCAACATAGGTTTCGAAAATATGCCTTCTCGAAATCTCCACCCAGTATATATTTAATCGTCACTCGTTTCTTACTTTATCCAACCAACCTATCGTTATTTTTTTTCTACTCATCCCGGTTATCAATTAATTAAAAAGTTTGGCATTGTTACACTCTTCTTCTTATTTTTAATTTTGGCAACCATACTAAATTAGGGCTCATTTCTGCCAGTGTCGAGTTATATTATAGTTTCCAGTACCAATAAATCACTTCACATTATAGTCCTCAGTCAGTCACCGTCCATAAAAGTCATGTTTTACTACAATGGTGGTCATTCTACTAAAACTCTTCATGGACATTTTGAGACAACTTGAAAAGTCACGATACACATAATTCATTTCATTTCACTTCACTGGTGGACATGGATGATCTTTATTGGGTAATATACCACCAAAAATACACAATAAAACTCAAAATACACAAATTTATGAAAATAAAAATGGAAAAAGCTACGTCCCTCTGCAAGTCCCCGCCAAAAAGTCATTGTTACATAAATCATAAATGCGAAAGCGAGTAGCTGTTTTGTTCGCTAATACTGCATGACTCAAATACATCCAATATGATATTTAGAACGCAAGTAGTCAATGGAGAGGCATATACACTCTTTGTATCCCCGGAACGTGAAGAAATACACGAAGTGGAACAAAAATTGAGACTAACAAAAAATAACTTTACCATGCAAAATCAGCGTTCATCTATGTAAAACACAATTAATATAATGAAAATAACCCCGAAATTTTATCTAATAGACGAATAATATCAGAAATTTGGAAACAATAATCAAACAGACATTAAATCCAGCCAAACTATTTATAGCATATATTAAACGGCATAATAATGTGTCCCGTCCCATAATCATATTTATATGACATCAATATGTTAATAACAGTTAATAATGGCGATAACCAGAATATAATTATTGATAAGTGAGGGATAAAACAGTTGTGGTTGACGGGGGGCGTGTGGTTGCCGAAGGATTGGTTGTGGTAGCAAGTGGTTGATATACAATCAACCGTGAGGTTATGCGGTTGTCGCCTTCGATTTGAAGCAACGGGATATTGTGTGGTTTGGCGTTTGTGATAGAATGAAGAGAGTAGCTGTGGAGGTAGGTATAGTAAGTCCTACTTATCTTGGCTATCTTAATTATATACTAGGTTTTGCTCCGCGATTTCACCCGCCTTCTAGGGAGATCTTATGTTTTTTTCTGGATAAACAAAGTATCTTATATGGTTTTCTAGATTACTAGCTGCCCGGCGCGACTTCGTTCGCGTGGTGCTAACCTACCCTGTGGTCATACCCCTCCCTACCCAACCCAACCCTACCCAACCCAACCCTACCCTACCCTACCCTATATGCATAAATTTCCGTTTTTGCAACATTTTTCACTGATGCTTGGCTTCTATTAGTCGCAGCGTGATGTTATATAGCCTAAAGCCTTCCTCGATAAATGGACTATCCAACACAAACATATTTTTTCAATTCGAACCAGTAGTTCCTGAGATTAGCGCGTTCAAACAAACAAACTTTTAAGCTTTATAATATTAACTAACTATCTCGCGCGTTTTCACCCGCGTTCTCGTGATAAAAAGTAGCCTATAATACTCGATAATGTAGCTTCCTATTAGTGAAAGAATTTTTCGAATCCGACTAGAAGTTCCAGTGATTAGCCCGTTTAAACAAACAAACGAAAAAACTCTTCCGCTTTATTATATTAGTATAGATTAGTATTAGTATATTCGTATTAGTATAGATAAATCTACCTGCATTTCAACACGATGGTTTTATCATTGAGGTGTCAAGAGGTAAGGTAAGGTAACCGACTGAAATCATGTGGTAGATAGATATGTTTGAAAAATAATAGCGCCAATACTCGTAATCACGTAATGTAAAGAGCTTAGCCTAATGATCTATTGACATTGTCTTGACAGTTTGTATGGAAACTGTACATTTCTGAATGTGACACGGTCGGTACTAAAGAGATCAGGTACTTTTGAGGCTGACTGTACCTGACAAAAAACTCACTTTCACATATATATTATATCAAAAGACGAAAAAAAAACTTACTAAATACACGGTACCAAGATACAATTCCAAAATCAATTTGCATTTTTTTTCCGAATTGTTGTCCACGTACAAAGATTTACAAGAATGTCATTTAACTAACCGTAACTCCGATACCATTAAAGCAAAATACATTGCTTTATCTTCAAACATCTCCATTTTGGAGCGCGGTGGCGAACGAGGCTTGGAATATAAACGTTTCAACTTATTAGTCACGAACTTTTCAAATGGTACAATTTTTTTTCTCAGAACTTACCAGCTTGGTTTGTAATTAAAATGTCGGTTTTATGTAATGGTTAGTGCGGGTACGTGCTTGAAAGCTCAATTTATAAATCCGGGAGAGTTTAGCTTCTATGGAACAACTATATTAATCAAAAGAAAAGCAAACGGCACAGGATCCACGCTCTAATATAAATCGTTAATACATACTTAAAAGAAAAACAAAATCTAATAAGTACTTACCATACAATTTTATGACATCACAGTGATATCAAACTATAACATAAAAAATAAAGAGCATAAGGGTCATTTTCGTTTGCACAAAGTTTGTAACAACGAACAGTATCGTTAATGGCGTGTGAACTGATTTAATCTACCTTTATGTCCGTCTAGAACAGTCCGTTTGTCTTTATGGGGTGTGGTTTTTTCATTGAACTACGGGATCCTTAGTCTTGGTAAGAAAACATGGTATTTTTTATGTAATGAATGAATATTTTAAGGTAGGCTTACGATGGAATATGGACGTTTTATGCGTTTGGGATGTATTTTTTATTATGTTTTTTTATTATTTTCGTTGGCAATTTCTTCAAAAAACTATTAATTTTGATGAGAGTAAAGTTCTTAGATGGTACATTTTTGTATTACTAGCCTTATGGAAAGCTGTTACTGCAATGCAAGGAGTATCACTCACATATCATCATCATCATCATTAAAATCAAAAAGTCATTTATTCAGTAGTCCTGGTAGTAGCCCTGGTAAGGCACTTATGAACATTAAATTGGAACATATTACATCAGCCGATAATGTCCCACTGCTGAGCGCAAGCCTCCTTTCACAAATCAGGTTGAAAGGGAATGGGCAGATACTCCACCACACGTACCCACTGCGGATCGGTGGAGGTAGAAAAAGAATTTTCCAAATCGGTAAATAAATGACGGAGTTATGAGGTAACGAACATAAAAAAAAATACAACCGAATTGAGAACCTCCTCCTTTTTCGGTTAAAAAATAAAAGTCTGTTTTTTCCATGCATTGATCATTACACTCTCGGCTCCCTTATCGCGTTCACCTGCGGTGTAATTACAACTTTCCACAAACATCATGTACTATATCAAAAGAAGTATTGGTATTTTGTCCTAACACCATAGCATATCAAAGTCTCACAGCTTTCAAGTATACTACATTGTTTCACCTGTCAGGTACGAGCATCATGTTACATTTGTATAGACCTGTATGAAGATAATTAATCAGTTATGACGAAGGTGTGATGAGGCAACAAAGGTCTTAATGGGGTACTCATATACTTAATAAAAGGGTGTTAGGCTTGCTTGATAGCTACAGGCTTGTATATTGTGTTAGTTGGGGTTTTGGTAAAATGTATTTTAATTTTATGTGACGTAGAGTTTCAAATTGAGATTACAGTAAAGTATTGGTATTTTATTTGTTGGATTGATAATTATTAAAGAGTTAAGGTGGTGGTTTTAACTTATCGAGTTGTAAGGAGAGGTTTGTGTCCTAGTTGTTGATGATAAGGTCCCCTAAAAAGGAAGCTAAGCAATATTGCTAACGCAATAAAAAAAATCGAATTTAAAGCAGATCTTATGCAATTCTAAATCTTTTAATGATTTGAATTATATATAATGTGTAACTATTTTTCAAAAAAATATTGGAATCTCTTAGGATCCACCGAGAATTCGAAAAATTAATTGCGCAGCAATATTGCTTTAGCTTCCTTTTTAGCCTATTGAATTTTGATCGGTTATAGAAAACAAATTTCTAAACGAATCACTTATGAACACTAAAGTGTATTTTTCTCTTAAGTTATTAATAATCCATTTCGTAAAACAGGTTTCGTATTTTTTTATCGTATTTTTTATGTTTTATAAATATAACAACTTAAATTTTAGTAAAAGAATCATCGCAAAATCCATACGTTGATTTGTGCGAACTAAAGACACTTTAGAGAGCTTGAAGTTGATAATTATTATTTTGAACAGCTATTATTTTTTTTAGTTATTATTTATTTTAGTATTCTAAAATATTTTATTTGTTTCTAGTCAATAATAAGGCATAGTAAAACCAATCCAATTTTTGACTCCATAACCTGTATTATTTTGAATAAAAGAAAATTGCTTTGATTATTTCAAATCTCCCAATCAGTCAAAAGATCATAAGGTCGTATCGGTCACCTTTCCAAAAGCCCATCTAACAAATCGATTCCATTTTTAAATGCAAAATTCATCATGCCCCGATATTGAGAGCAGTCGTGAACAATGACGTCATCAGAGCGAGTTAAGGACAGCTGCTGGATTAATACGGTTGTTACTGGGCCATTGTAAACAGAGATCCGTGCATTGTCACGTTGGGATTATTAATTACCTGCAGGGTTAACTTAACTGTACGTACTGTTCCCGTAAATACCCTGCAGTGGGCATTGAAGGGTTATTTGTTTAGGAGGTTTACCTTTTACATTGGTTTATTAATATAGTTTTCTTTATTTATGTTTTTATGCTTATATTTTTACTTTGTAAAACAAATAAAAAAAAAGCCAATAGAGTCAGATTTTACAAAAATATTTCAAAAATTTAACCTTGCTGAGTTTATTGCCTGTTCTTCTCAGTTGAAGGCCAACTTATGAACTGGTGGTAAATTTAGTAGGTTTGACCTTCAATTTAGGATACTAGGGCCTAAATTGAATAAATGGCTCTGACTTTGACTTCGTTTGATTGTCTAAAAATGTAACCTTACTATGCTTCTTATTGGTTCGTCTCAATAAATAAATAAATATCCTGGGACATTCCTCACACACCGTTATCTGATCCTAAACTAAGCAGAATTGGTACTATGGAAACCCTATAACTGATAAACTACATTATACTACTTTATGTTTGTAAATACATACTTGATATAAGTACATAACCAGACTCAGGACATACAGAAATGTTCATGCACACAAATGCATTTCCTAAATGGGAATCGAATCCACGACCTGTAGCGCGATAGGTGGAATCTTAACCAACTGCACCAACTGGCCCGTAAAATATAAAATGTTCCATAATGTGATGGATTGATGTATTCAAATCATATAAATTCATCACCAAAATAACGACTTACAAAATGACAGCACCCCATATTTAGGCGCAGTAGACATCGACTCACACCGAGTCGACTTCGACTGACGAAATTCCGCCGCCCGGCTATTAGCCACTAGCGCTCCGTTATAATTGCGTTTCGCAACAAATTACAAGTTGGAACGAGGCAGAAACACGGCCCAAGTTTCCTGAGTCGACCTCTAAGAGAAACACACGAGATTGTTGCCTTTAAAATTTTAAATGTTGATAAAATAATTTCAATTTTACGTGGACGATTTTAAATGTATATATATTGTTAAAATCATCAATCACTGTGCGCTACCTAAAAATTTATCTTATTAATACCTAATTATTCAATATTTATAAGTTGATATTATAACTAAAATGCTGCAGTCATATTTACACGCCATACTCAATTTGTCTTGTAGATTGAATGCATCAAGTTTGTTTGCTTATCAGATGAAAAATCAACAAAAGCACAAACCATATTATGCATTACGTAGTTTGAATATTGAATATATCTACTAACTTATTATTTTTGCTCTACCTTAGATTATTTTTCCATACTTCTCCGATATTTTACTAAACTTTACTAGTTCTTTTTTTTTTTTTTTTATACAACTTAGTCGATAAACAAGCATACGGCCCGCCTGATGGTAAGCGGTTACCGTAGCCATATAGACGCTTGCAACACACGAAGCATCGCTCACGCGTTACCGACCTTTCCCCCCTCCCCAATGAGCTCTGGCAACCTTACTCACGCGCAGGAACACAACTTTACACAACATAAAGATATTTGGCTGCGGTATTCTGTAAGGTGGAGGTACTTCCCCAGTCGAGCTGCTCTTTGAGCGAATAAACGCTATGCTCTACCTCTCTTAAAAGTTCCCTTCAAAACGCTTTTATGAACTTCCAAATTTACTTCATATTACTCCTAGATCGGCGAGGAGGGCGATGGTTGCCACACGCGTCATACTTGTGAACAGATGCTGCTTGTGGGGGCTGGTCTGCTTAAGTTTGCCATTTATTTACTTATTAAATAAATAGATTCAGTCTACTTTGTAGTTTTGCCGGGGCACGCAATTATTGTCAGTGCGATTAGAATGTAAATATTATGTAATGAATCTAAGCTTGTTTTGAAAAGAGTAATTGCTGAGTTTATTGCCGGCTCTTCTCAGCAAATGCAACCTTCCGAACCGGTATTAGAGTATAAGAGTCAGACTTTTCATAAATGCCTGCGAAGGTCTATTTGAATAAATGATTTGGAATTTTTGAATTTTGATCTTTATTCTATATTAGTTTTATTAATATTCTTATAATTTTATAACGCTCTCTCGAGAAGGTAACATGTGGCCAAAAGTGTATTTAACTTTTGGCCACATGTTACCTTATAAGCCTAAAATAGGAACTGAAACAAAGTTTGGATGTAGAATACATATTCTAAGGAATGATTAAATAAAAGTTGAATAATAACTTATAAAAAAATATTGATTAAAAAAACATCTTATAAAAGACATAAGGTCATAATTTAAAAATTATATTTTCATAAAAATAAGTACTTAATTGCAGGATTAATATTAATTTTTAGTTTATTTAGTTATAAAATCAATTGTAAATCACAACTAGCTATCCCCTGCGTTTTCACCCTAGTAGTAATATAGCTTCCTATTGGAATTTTTCGAATCCGACTGGTAGTACCAGAGATTAGCCCGTTTAAACAAACAATGAAAACTCGTCCAATTTATTATATTAGTATAGTAGTATAGTGTCGAATAATAGGAGATATAATTTTCTACTAAACTAAATATGAGGTTTAACAGGGTTACTTGTCATTACTCCGACTAACTTTAATAACATTCCCAGATTCATCATCATCAGCCTATAATGTCCCACTGCTGAGCACAGGCCTCCTTTCACAAATCAGGGTGAAAGGAATGGGCAGATACTCCACCACGCGTGCCCACTGCGGATCGGTGGAGGTAGGCTAGTGGTCAACCTACTGTTGGAGTTTTCAAGCCGCCTAGAAGGTCTCCAACTAGCTTAACGACGATTACAACGGCTTTACATGCCTTCCGAAGCACGGAAACGCTCGATTTGAAATACCACTAGGCGGTCATCCAGGTACCGACCAAGACGATGGTAGCTTAACTTGCCGAACGATTAAGAACGGCTAATCATGCTACACCACGAGCGCTTCCCAGATTATACAACTAAGATAATACGTTTAACAAACTACTGCGACCATATTTCAAACCCAACGTAATCCGTTAGTAAGTAACATTCTGTACATTTGTCTGGTGTTGTCCGGCCCTGTCCGGCACTCGATACCGGTAACGTATAGCCGGACAGGTGGGGGGTAAGACCGTTTGATCACTTCACGGCAATATATCAATGGGGCTCGTTCATTCTGTAAGGAACTGTGTAAGGGTGTAATACATCACTTAAAGGTTTATCTGTTCCTTGCTTGATTTACCGCAGTTTGATTTTATTAGTCGTCAAATATTTATGATTATTATGTTTAGCAAACACCAAATACAAATTTATTTGATACGGAAATGTCAAATTGCTTATGCATGATCAATTCCACCATACATTAATTTATATTTACAATCAACAAAAAAAATGTAAAAAAAAATGTATACCCCGATAGAAAAGTTGCTTACCTACTAACGATAATGACTGTCGACAACCATCTTGTCTACTAGCCCAGTAAACAAAAATAACAACTACCATCGTCATTATTTTAAGTAGATAATAAAATCTACAAAACTTTGAAGTATCGGGGTACACTTCCAAAGTATGCCAGCACCGCGGAGGCGTCCGCATTCTTAATTTAAAAATGGCCAGTTCAATTAAGAGGGCGTTCTAATTAATTGATCTGAAGATTCGTGGAAATTGCGACCTCTCCCTCCATTTTATTCCCCCCGCACCCCACGGGGTGCCTCCCCGCCAGTGTATCTTTGGCTTTAATTTAGAATTGTTAGCGCAAAGGGAATGCAATTTACGTAAAATAATTGTTTGATTTCAAATATTCCAACGCTTACCCCTTCCAGTGCAGGCCCTTAATTTGGTTTACGAAAAAGGTCGTGTTTTCTGGTAAACAACATGGGTTTTGGGTTTCTAATGTAATAAGACCTTTGGATGGACTCTAATAGCATAGGACATGGGTACACGAAATATGAAAATCTGTTCAAAATTATATTATTTTCCGACAAAAATAAATCCAAATCACCGTATGGTATTGTTTGTTGTATGATACCTACCTACAGAATAAAATAGAGATATATGTAAAGTACGTAGGTAGCGCTTGTGGTTTAAAATGATTAGCCGTTCTTAATTGACGGGCCAAGTGGCGCAGTTGGTTAAGACTCTGGTAAAGATTCTAGCTATTGCGCTGCAGGTCGTGGGTTCGATTCCCGCACAGGACATGCATTTGTGTGCATGAACTGCATGTCCTGAGTCTGGGTGTAATTATGTTTTAGCTATTGGTAGTTAATTAGTTAATGATGAAAACTAGTCCTTTATTACTTTAGTATATGTCCCAGGTGAAAATGGTATGATAAAATAAAATAAGTTTTCTGACTCCAAATTTGTATTATTACGTTAACACAGTTAGTACATTTAATTTAATAGGCAACGCGACAGGGCAGTGGGATGTAAGCGACTGGCGAGACTCTAGCTGCATTCGTAACGCGATACCCAATTTGCTTACTTGCATTACGAGCTCGCCGTGACGCCACATCACACCCCCCCTTATTTGAATTTTTTTGACAAAAGTAAAAAAATAAAAATATAAAAATTAATACACACAAGTACAACAAAAATATTAAACATTATGTTTCCGACTGTACCTAGACATTTTATGCTTACAAGTAATACGCTCAAGTCATAATATACTGATAACCGCATGGTATCAGGTTTCAGTACTGGTGTATACAAAATGACACAATGTATGTCGATTAATTTACATTCAATTATTTTGCCTTTATAATTTTTAAACTATGTGACCAAAAAAAAAATATTACATGTGTCTCTCTTTTGGGACATTAAGTACATATTTACCTCTATACTTATATTTCACTTATATTTATACTTCACTGCAATTCACTTAGGTATTAGCTAAATACCATAAAAAATAAAAGAAAAAATTAACACTTTTGTTCACACATAACCTGCTGCTGGCGCAGCGACCGTAGCGTTGGCGGGTTGACCCCCAACCGGCGCTATTTTATTTACTTCTTTCCTGAGCCATCCCCGTAGGTGGCTTACATAGCCATTTCGGATTGCGTAGCATAAAAACAAAGCTAATATTACGACAATTGCAATCAGAATAATGCCAAAATAATTCAATTTACTCTCCAGTTGTTGTTGTCCTTCTACAACTGAAGCTTGAGCTGAGGCTACAATTTCTTTATTGTGATAGTTACCCATTTTGACGATTTTACAACACAATTATATATATAATTAACTGTATACTGTATTGCAGTGAAGCTTCTAAAGACTAATGTTTATCTTATATTCATTTCCACAATATATGAATAGTTCAGTTGACCTACAAATTACTTGTCTAGTTGAGCAAAAAACGCACCGGCTGCCTAACTATACGACCACTGCGCGTCGTCTTAGTGATAGGCGGTAGCGGTTTTTGCTCTTCTGACCTAACAACTACATTTTGATCTAAATTACTGTTGTCGTTATTACAAACATTCTCATCACTTATGTAATATGCAGGTTTTAGTCTGTCTATGCTAACATTTGATTGTCGGTCTCCGATTTTTATAAGGAAATGTTTTTGTGACCTATTAAGAACCTGGTATGGGCCGCTATACGTCGGTGTTAATGGCTTCCGTACCATATCATTTCTCAAAAATACAAAAGGGCAAGTATACAAATCTTTATGTACAAAAATTTTCCGCGAATCGCTAGTCGATCGTGACTGTGGTCTTAGGTTCTTTAATATTTTTCTTAACTGCTCTACGTAAGTATGTTGGTCACTTACCTGCTCACTCACAGCGGCGTCCGCATAAAAATCGCCGGGCAGACGCATCGTGTGACCTAAAACTAATTCTGCAGTGCTGACATTATTGTCGCTTTTGCTAGCTGCGCGAAGTCCTAACATGACTGTCGGTAGCTCATCAACCCATGACCTATTATCTAACAAACGGGCTTTTATTGCTACTTTCATGGAACGATGCAATCTCTCAACCATTCCATTTGCCTGTGGATGATACGCGGTAGTGCGAATTTTTTGTATACCTAATATTTTCATTAAACTACTGAATAGATCGCTCTCAAACTGTCTACCCTGGTCACTTGTTAATCTGCTAGGGCAACCAAATCTGCAAATCCAACCTTCGTATATCGCTTTGGCTACTGTATCTGCTGTAATATCCATTGTTGGTATAGCTTCTGGCCATCGCGTATATCGATCTATTATCGTCACGCAATATCTATAACCTTCCTTAGATGTAGGTAAAGGGCCCACAATATCTACATGAATGTGCTCGAACCTGTCCGCTTGTGGAAAGCTACCTAGGTCCGACACTGTGTGTCGTTGTACCTTAACCTTTTGACACTTTATACATGACCTTGCCCATGTAGATATGTCCCTATTCATACCTGGCCAAAAATATCGTTTTGTAACCATTTTTCTCGTGGCTCTAATTCCTGGATGACTAATGTTGTGAACTGTATCAAATGCTAATTTTCGGAATGACAAAGGTAGGTATGGTCTTACATCATTCCCTGAAATGTCGCAATAAATATCTCTATTACACAACGGCGAATGTAGTTTCTTTAGTGATACATTACCTTCAGTTTGTGCTAACATGCGCGAAACTTGAATATCTTTTTCCTGTGCCTGCGCTACTTCATCGTAATTGATAACGCTTGGACAAACAATAGACTCAACTACTCGTGATAATGCGTCAGCAACTGGGTTCTCGTTACCGCTTACGTGTTGTATATCGCTTGTGAACTCGCTGATATACAATAACTGACGCGTCCGTCTTGGTGTTTCGCGATCCGTACCTACTTTAGAAAATGCGAATGTAAGAGGTTTATGATCCGTCATAATCGTCAACTGTCGTCCCTCTATCATATTACGAAAGTGAATGATTGATAAATAAATAGCTAACAGTTCTCTGTCATAAGTACTGTACTTTTGCTGAGCTTCTGAAAGTTTTTTGGAATAATAACCTAATGGCTTCCACTCGTTATTAATTCTTTGCTGTAAAACTGCTCCGACACATTTATCTGACGCGTCGCACATAATAGTTAACGGACCTTCTGATTCCGGATGCGTTAAAGTTACGGCGTTTTTCAAACTAGCTTTACATTGCTCAAACGCGTCTATAGCCTTGCTATCCCAATCGATCCTAGTCTTATCTTTTTTCTTGGCACCATGTAAGAATTTATTGAGTTCCGCTTGAATTTCTGCGGCGTGTGCTATGTGTAACCTATAAAAATTAGTCATGCCTAGAAATCGCCGAAGTTGCTCAACGGTTTCCGGCCTTGGGTAGTTCTGAATTGCGTCAACCTTAGATGCTAAAGGTTTTATGCCTTCTGTAGAAACCTCGTAACCCAAAAATTCTATTTTCGATTGACCGAATTCGCATTTAGACAAATTAATAGTTATTCCAAACTGTTCAAACCTTTTAAAAACCTGTTTTAAATGCTCTTTATGCAGAATTTCGTCATCACTTGCCAGTATTACGTCATCAATATAACAAAATAGATAAGAATTTTTGTTATTGCTGTCGCTATGATTTCCTAAATAATCTAATCCTTGCAACACCGAATTGTTCATGAACCTTTGAAACGTCTGTGCGGCGTTTCGTAAACCAAACGTCATCCTAGGAAATTCAAATAAACCAAACGGGGTTATGATTGCCGTTTTCTCAATATCCTGCTGACTTACACTAACGTTATGGTAGGCTCTATTTATATCTAAACGAGAAAAAATTGTCTTACCTGCTAATCCGTAAGTAAAATCCTGTAGTCTCGGAATCGGGTACCTGTCTGGCTTCGTGATCGCGTTGAGTGCACGATAGTCACCACAGGGTCTGATCTGTCCGTCTTTCTTAGGGACAACATGCAAAGGACTGGCCCAAGGACTCTTTGAGGGCCTGCAAATACCTAATTCTTGCATTAACCTAAATTCCTCTTTCACTAACTTATATCTCTGTGGTGGTAAAGGTCTAGCACGAGCGAAAACTGGAGGACCTGTAGTCTCAATATGATGTAAAGTATTGTGACTTGATGGTTCTTTGTAAGAAATCGGCTTAGTAATTTCTGAAAATTCCTCCAATAATTCGCGATATGGATTATCATTTTGTATACTTGTCAAAGAAGGTTCATCGTACTTAATAATTGATCCTTTCCTATATAAATTCGTGAGACCGTCAACTAATTTTTTGTTATGCAAATCAACAATTAATTGATGAGTTTTGAGAAAATCAGCTCCTATGATGGGCTGTTTGACATCACAAATTATAAAAGTCCACTTATAATTCCTACGTAAGCCTAAATTAAGTTCAAGGTTCACTACACCATAGGTTTTAATCATAGTGTTATTCGCTGCAAAAAGCTTATAACTACACTCACTCTTATGTTTATGCAAATTAACTTTACTCACGGGAATGACGGATACGTTGGCACCTGTGTCCACTAGATAAGTAATGCCACTTGTGAAGTCCTTTACGCACAATCGGTGGTTTCCAGCGGTATGATCATCCACCGTCGCTGAAAATACCGCTCCTAGTTTTCCTTATTCTGTTGATTTTTGGACCAATTGCACGGCGACTCGCACGCCCTTGCATTCTCCTTGTACCGATAGTGAAATCTGCACAACCAATCAGGACTGGTTGTAGCTCGTCGTGGTGCCGACTTGCTCCTAGACCTGTATCTATGTTGTGACCAACGCCTATCTCCTCGTCCAAAACTCCTTCCACGTGACCGTATTGCATTAACCTCACTACGTAGCTGCTGAACTTCCATGGATAGTGAACGCATGCAGCTCACCAGCTCTGTATTTTCGTTCGCTGAAGCCGAAGTACTTGCTACTGAGACGGAAGCGATCTCGCCACTTCCCAGATTCTCCAAGATCTTGTCTGCTATGGCTGCTGGTTTTGCAGGGTCGGCGCTACTCGTGCCGAGCATGCCGGCCGCACCAGGAACGGACATTTTCCCGGGCACTGTTGTCATTACTTTTGCACTCGCGCGTTTATGTTCTGCCCTGCCGGTTCCGTGAGCCGCTTACTACGCTGTACTATTTATCAGAAAGTTACAAGTTCGACGGGGTCACCACTTTAGCTATTGGTAGTTAATTAGTTAATGATGAAAACTAGTCCTTTATTACTTTAGTATATGTCCCAGGTGAAAATGGTATGATAAAATAAAATAAGTTTTCTGACTCCAAATTTGTATTATTACGTTAACACAGTTAGTACATTTAATTTAATAGGCAACGCGACAGGGCAGTGGGATGTAAGCGACTGGCGAGACTCTAGCTGCATTCGTAACGCGATACCCAATTTGCTTACTTGCATTACGAGCTCGCCGTGACGCCACAATGTATATTAAGTATGTATTTACAAACAAAAAATAGTATATGTATTATATCAGTTATCTGGTTTCCATAGTACAAGCTCTGCTTAGTTTGGGATCAGATGACCGTGTGTGAGGAATGTCCCAGGATAAAAAAAAAAAAAAAAAAAAAAAAAAAAAAAAAATTAAGCTACCACCGTCGTGGTCGGTACCTGGGTGGGTGACCGTCTAGTGGTATTTCAAATTGAGCGTTTCCGTGCTTCGGCAAGTACGTAAAGCCGTTGGTCACGCTTATCACTTAATTGTGATCGTGCTAGTTGGAGGCCTCTTAGGCGGCTTAACTCCATCAGTATGTTTGCCACTAGCTTACCTCCGCCGATCCGCAGTGGGCACGCGTGGTGGTGTATCTGCCCATTCCCTTTCACCTTCATTTGTGAAAGGAGACCTGTGCTCAGCTGTGGGACATTATAGCCCGATGATGATGATCCGAGAGGGGTGAAGACTACATCAGTAACAGACTCTCTATAAAAAGTTTCAGCTCAAAATAAATTTATATCAAATTTTTGCTTCCAAGTTCATTGAACAACATGTCACCGCTCAGGGTTCATTATCATTTTGCATCACTTGCTAATATTAATATAAAATTTTCTCTTTCGCGATCTGTGCGCCTATTACCAAAAACGTGGATTACTGAAATGGATATTTCAGTTTGTACATGTCAATAAATTCATTAACAGTACCTTACACAAAAGTTTTAGTGACGGTAATTGGAAAACGTCTACCATTTAGCAAAACGACCGAGCTTGGTTAACTCTGAGTTAAACAAGATGGTAATGATCGGACATTTAAATACATATCAGCAATAAAAAGGTCCACACCTGTTTAACTCAATGTACGGATGATGAATAATGTCCTCCTGTATAATATTGTTGTTCACACTATAGTTTATGAACTAACTATAACTGTTTTTTATGAAAAGTAAAAATATCTCCGAGCCACAGATATACATTTAAATCTATGACGCGTGTACCTATGTACTGGCTACCTTGTGCCTCTTGTTATCAATAAATCGGAACTACTGCAAGACACAAAATAAACTTCCAAATCTCAAGGTCTTAACTCGTTGAGATTCTCAACCTCACACATACAGACGCATAGTTCGTACAGCAAGAACGTTCGAGCATCACAGACGGCACACCTGAGATGATAATGTATGCAAATTACCTTTAACTTGGGAGCGCAGACTCGGAGAGCTGTATCAAAGTTGTTATTTGTATGTTTTAAGTTGTGTGATGATTTACGCGCACCGGATTACGGGCGGGACATACGGTTGTATAGATTAGTGAGCTTGATGCACGATTTGTAGGGTAATGTTTATTTAGATTTTAAAACGCAAACGGTACCTACCTAATGAGGTAGGTACTGTTCATAATCTATTATTATAATTTGGTAAAAAGCTGTTTACCGGTTTGAGAATAAAAAGAGATAACCGAAAAAAGTTTCAATTATCCAGATGAATCAAAGTCAAATATGATAACGAGGGTTTTTTTTGGAAACTGTATAATTAGAAGTACATTTTCTCTTTGACAAATAGTCTAAATCCGTAGGTTACATATCTCCAATAATTTTCACATTCACATTATTAAAACGACAAATTACTTTAAATCATAGACATTGTATGGGATTATACAGAACAAGAAAAAAAAATTTTTGGGCAAAAAACAAATTCGTTAACAGAATTTTTGACAACAAACAAATCTGCCAATACCATATACAAGTTCACTTAACATAATGCCCCTATGTGACACGCGTTAGTGAAGCAGTGCTACTGTAATTGGTTCTGACTGTAGCAGGTGTCGGCACTGTGACTTACGGTATTTTGTGCGGTGAGCGCGGGCCTTTGCGACTCCACTGTAATGTTGTTATGTGATTATGTGTTGAAGTTGCATGTTACTGCTTCACATGTTTTGAACTATCTTGTGACTTTGTGAGGAAAGAAATAAAGATGATATTCGTATACTACACGTAGGAATAGGCAATTTAGGAAAGAAAGCCTTGCTGAGTTTCTTGCCGGAATCTTCTCAGTTTAAGTTTATGCCGAACCGGTGGTAAATTCAACTGTATGTACCAATTTAACGTTCATAAGTGCCTTACCAGGGCCTAAAATGAATAAATGACTTATGATTTTGATTTTGAATAACACTGTAAGTCGATTAGGTAATGGATGTGGTAATAAGAAAACCACATTGTACGAGGTACAGATGGTCGACGATAGAAACAGGATTTCATGTTTTTTTTATACTACTGAGGTAGCAAACAAGCATACCGCCCGCCTGATAGTAAGCGGTTACCGTAGCCTATTATGGACGCTTACAACTCCAGGGATGTCACTTGCGCGTTGCCGAGCCTAAAAGTGCAACAGTTTGACCGACAACTGGTCATGGTCACTGAAAGTTGCTAGATACAAGAGGCCTAGAGGCTAAACAGTAGTTTAGGAGTGGACAAAACTGGACTGAATATGACGAGGTCAAGGGATAAAAATTTTACTAAAAAAGAAAGACATGTGCTTTAAAAGACTCACTCTTTTATTTATTAAAAGCTCAGGTTTGACAATGGGTGTCTCCCCTTGCTGCACTGCACACCTGTTTTATTTGAATAATATAATACGTATAATAAGTATTCAAATTTGAATTTTTGAAGCGCTCGTGGTGTAGAATGATAAGCCGTTCTTAATCGATCGGCAAGTTAAGCTACTACTGTCGTGGTCGGTACCTGGATGGGTGACCGCCTAGTGATATTTAAAATCGAGCGTTTCCGTGCTTTGGAAGGCACGTAAAGCCGTTGGTCTCGGTTATCACTTAATTGTGATAGTCGTTAAGCTAGTTGGAGGCCTTCTAGGCGGCTTGAAAACTCCAACAGTAGGTTGACCACTAGCCTACCTCCACCGATCCGCAGTGGGCACGCGAGGTGGAGTATCTGTCCATTCCCTTTCACCCTGATTTGTGAAAGGAGGCCTGTGTTCAGCAGTGGGACATTATCATCATTATTATTATATATATGATGATGATGATGAAGATTCAAATATATTCGTTCTAATAACTGCATATAAATCTTTGTAAAAACCAAATCATTATCAAATATAAATTAGTAGGTATAATATGGTGCGGGAGTATAGAGCAAACCTACCTAGATAATAATTTGAGAAGTTTTCTTATAGAACTTGCTAAGGTTTCTGGTGTCCCATCGGTGCTGTTTGTGAAGAGTGAGGTCAAGATAATTTTGATTTAGTTTTATTATGTCAGGAAAAAATCCTCTGGTTGTATCTACTGTAACAAGTTTCCATTCCACGTAAATTAAAATAGGTAATAATAAAATGTATACATGTGAATTTATACCATAGTGTCGATCTCAAAACAAAAGGCTATTTCATTTAGATTTTTGTACGGTTTTCAATACACTTTTTTTTTTAAATAGTTTTCGTAGCATAGACAGGTCTATGAAATCACGCACTGTCTCATTAGATAGGTTTGGAAATATGTTTGTTTATAATTTATAGAAATATAAAGAAATTTCCACTAACATAGAAAAATCTAAGCGAACGCCTAGTAAATAAAAAACGTTACCAATGTCTTTACCAGAAAACATAGTTCAAAGAAATCGCAACACCTTTATCCCAATATTTCTTCAACATTCAACATGTACAAATAGAAAGATTAAAATCCGCCATCACGTCAAAGAAGCTTGTAAAAACGTTTCAAGTGTGGCAAAATGGACGAAGGAGAAAAATAACAATATTTTTTTGTGTTAAAAAGAAAAAACAACTTATCTTGAATGACACTTGGTAAAGGGACACTTTAACGTCTCGTGACCGAGTGCCTTTACTTTAGTGCCATGGCAGATGGATAACGTTTATTGTTAATATTACTGTAAAAACACTGTACCAAGTACCTTTTAGTACTTTGCCGTTAATTTTTGCTTTCAACCTTTGATTTGCGTATTTTAGAAGTGTTCTGTGTCCCGAATGTAAAGATTACAATGAATTACAGTAACTATCGCGTTTTCGTTTTTTAGTGCAAGTGCTCATATAAAACTCTAGCTCTCGAGGCACTGATGCATTTTAGTTCATTTGAGTATTTTGGAGTTGACAGCTCTAAATCATTCATTTATCATTTTAATAAGTTTTTGTTAAATATTTACCCTCTTATTCATAATCGCTTTTTAACTAAATCAGTGTAATAGCACAGTCTATTAATGGTTTAATAGACTTGTAATAGTGTCCTCCGTCTCACTCTTTCCATCACCAAATGTCACGTGTCAGATAAAGAATTCAGAATTTTAGCTAATCAACGTTTGATAACTTCATCTATACCTATTAATATTATAAAGAGGAAAGATTTGATTGTTTGTTTGTTTGCATAGGTTCCGAAACTACTGAACCGATTTGATCTTTCACTGTTGGGAAGCTACACTATCTATGGATGACATAGACTACTTTTTATCACGGGAACGCGGGTGAAACCGTGCGAAACAGCTAGTTATGAATAGGGGGGTTAATATTTAATACAAGCTTTTTTGGTGACTGTACTTGCATTGTCTTCCAATACACTAATGTTTACCAAATATCAAGTCAATCCGACCACTGGAAATGGGTGAAATTCGACTTGCAAGATTCCATCCGAACAAACATACAAACATACATTGCAAGTTAAATAAAAGCTTGTAAAAATCCTACTCCATATGGTTTTTAGCATCGTGTGTGATGTTTTGCCGTATTTTGATGTACCGTTAGTCCCATATTTAGGATACTTCGCCTAAAAAATAGTAAATAAAAGGCAATAAATTAAAAAAAATATATAATTATATCAAAACAAAATGAATTACCTTTACCTGATAATTTCAAGAATATTCCAATCACTTATCGCCAACTCCGAGCAACGCAAAAGGATTTACATAATGTTGTTTTGGTACAAATACGTAGAAATCTTGCCATTCAAAGATAAACAATACCTACTACCCGACTGTGATTACAGAACGAACGTTGGAAATCAACAACCTGTACAGAAAATTTGACTTAATTAAATTTATGTTTAGGTATACATTCCAATAAAAACAATGAGAAGAATTTGAATTAATTATTTTATGTTGTGTCGTTGGTATATAATTATGTAACTGACTGTAGAGTTAGGTAAAGGTATCGGAACAATGTTGAGGTCGATACATAGATATGTCAAAATCATAATGGCCAATGCCACCATTGTTATATTATACCAACCTTTCCACAATAAGAGAGAGATAGCAGTCATAAGTTTCATTATAATAGGTAGTTCGATACTATATTTTTAATAAGACAACAATACCATCTAAAATCCGTAGACTAAATACCGATTGACTGGGCATATGATGAGGTCAAAGACCTGCAAGTGGTCCTATGATAATAATCTCCTACATCCTATAGTATCCTAGAGATCGGTATCCTATAGACGGAAAACGAAGAAGACGTAGGCAACTGAAAAGATGGCAGGATGATTTTCTTTGATTGATTTTAGAACGTATTGCATGGCAAAATCTGGAGATAGCCTACATCAGAGGACAACCTGATCAAGAATAAAAACATTCACAATAAGGTTACCAGGCTAATTTTATTTTCTTTATCTATCTTCTACTTATTAGGTATATTATGAGGTAGAGCGTAGCGTTAATTAGCTCAAAGAGCAGCTCGACTGGGGAAGTACCTTACAGGATACCACAGCCAAATAACTTTATGTTGTGTAAAGTTGTGTTCCTGCGCGTGAGTAAGGTTGCCAGAGCTCATAGGGGGGGGGGGGGGATACGTCGAGAACGCGTGAGCGATGCTTCTTGTGTTGCAAGCGTCTATATGGCTACGGTAACCGCTTACCTTCAGGTGGGCCGTATGCTTGTTTGCCGATTTAGTCGTATAAAAAAAAAAAAACAAAAAAACTATTAAATACAAATACGAAAAATGATAGACTGATAGGTTAAAACCGAAGTCGTAAACTTTTTTTTTTACACCAAACCTCCATCAATAATGGGTTTTTACACCAAACCCTGACGGGGTAAAAAATAGGTCATGGGGCGAAAAGCTAGATAGTACATAATATGCAGCACCATTATAAACCCCAATATACCGTCGACAGCCTGATTCGCCTTCCATCGGTCCGTGTCGAATTTAATGAATGCTTAGCGATAAATAATAGAGTTCGTTAGATGAATTAATCAGATTGGAAGCGGACATTGTGACCCGTGATTGCTGCTTGTATTGACCGGCTTCCATTTACAAATATAGTGCTAAAGGTAATTTTGACATACTAATTAGATTCGAGGATTTTAGAGACGTTTTCTAGAGTAGATATCTATGTTCAATACGATTTTCGACTTTATTTATGGATGAGAGTCAATCAAAGTGTTTTAAGCCTATTATTGATATTTTACGATTCAATCAACTTTCTGACCATAGGACCGTGGGGTCCGAAGCTCGCCGTTTTTCTCGCCTTGTCATCAAAATTTATCGAGACCTCCGGAGACCAGCGGGCGGAGCGCTTTTTCCGCTAACGCGTCATCTTGGCTTTCCAAAGAGGAAACGCTGCCAGCCTTCTGGGAACCTTGCCGTTAATCGGAAGCAGCGGCAGACTTGAGGAAAATTTCTATATATAGATTGTATTTTGTACATTATGTAAATAAATCAACGATTAAAAAAAATTTTTTTTTTTAGTGATTTACAGATTAAAGTGGAGCACGGATTTAGGCTCGTGCTCGGTTCGCAGAGTGTGGATGCACCATTACGTATAATACAGTCGTTCCTAAAAGACATGACGTAATTCAAAGTGAAACCCAAAATTCAGCGCGCGATTTTTGCAACTATTCCTTACAAAAAACCAGCTTACATAACGCTATTATGCCGGGCAAAGGGCGCTCTGCTTTGTACCTTGTACAATGCTCGCTCGAATATATACTACGTTTATACATAGCGATGGAAGGTTGCAATGCACTGCATTCAACCGTCTGGAGTGCCGTCTCCTTGACCGGTCTAACTTAATAATAAAACCTCTTCGGTGGCTGTGACGTCTCGTATTTGGGGTTCTGTCGAGCCATTCTTTATTTTTGATGAATTTCATGTTTATTTCTTTGGGAGAGAAAAAGGCATTGTGATGTTAAATTGTAATTAAATTAATATAAATATAATTGTTAGGAGAGGTTAAGAAGGAAAGGTCACGAATTCCTCCTTTTCTGGAGATGTAGTTTTCTTTGGCTTATCTGTCATGTCTATAACTATACATATTATATGAAAATTATTTAAATTATGTGTATGTGCAATGAAAACAATATTTGTATAATTATTTAGAAGTCACTTGAATAGCAGCTCAGAGGATACCTTTTTTTTCATATCATTTGTTTTCTTTATTCCAAAACTACATTAAGTAATCTTGCCACTTAAAATACCTGCACATAAAATGTATGTAGGTATATAGGGTGACTGGTATTTAATAAACGCTACTTAGTCACATGATTGTACTCGTGATAATCATCATCATCATCATCATCAGCTTATAATGTCCCATTGCTGAGCACAGGCCTCCTTTCACAAATGAGTGTAAAAGGGAATGAGTAAATAGATACTCCACCACGCGTGCCCACTATGGATCGGTGGAGGTAGGCTAGTGGTCAACCTACTGTTAGAGGAAGCCGCCAACTAGCTTAACGACTATCACAATTAAGTGATAACCGGGACCAACGGCTTTACGTGCCTTCCGAAGTACGGAAACGCTCGATTTGAAATACCACTAGGTGGTCACCCATCCAGGTACCGACCACGACAGACATAGCTTAACTTTGCCGATCGATTAAGAACGGCTAATCATGGTAGCATGATTAGAGTGCTAATTATATAAAAGGTATATTATTATGGTATTATATGTGTTCAGATCCATAGCTTAGATGTTACAAAATTTTAATATTTCTACGGGACCGCATAACACAAGTAAAATGTTCACGTATTTTTTTTTCCCGCTTGCCGAGTAGTTTCACAAGGTTCTCAAGTAACGGAAAACGCTCCTTCCTTCCTTATTTGTCTAAAACTGACGTGGACTCTTGTATTGGACTGAGTTTATTTAGTTTAGTTTTCTATTTCGTTGTGTGTATACCGTGTAAATGAAAAAGGGACGAGGCCGGTTGCATTTGTCATGTGTATATACGGATGTTTTTTGCGAGATTTATGGTATTGTCGAGGCTGAAAATGTCGGCTCTGTAAATAAATTTTACGGTGAAAGATGTGGCTGTTACACATTTTGTTTTATCACCATCTTGTCGAGGATTTTTTTCGTTTACTTTTTTGTAATTTTGTTTTGATATTTTTTTACAATATATTATAATTGTAAGTAATGATTCGGCCAGAATTGGTAAACACGTAAAGCTTGTAAAAGATCTAAGGACTGGTACAAACTAACGAAAAAATTTCATAATTGACAAATTGATTAATAATAAATAGGTACAAGTCACTAAATAGTGTAAAGGTTTTTTTTAAATATTAAGTCTTGGTACTTACGATAGAAGATATAATACTGTTTTTAGTATATTTACACGAGGAACCTGTTCCATTGTTATTTACAATACCACTCAAAGTAGATCTATATTTCCTAACTAAAAAGAGCCAGAATGAAATACCAGATTATTAAACATGCATATAACGTCAATGAAATAATAGAAACTAATATTAGGCCCTGCTAAGAAGTAATATTTGACAAGAGGGTGTCTCTCCTTAGCGCACTATGTTTGTCTCTTTTTGACACATGGATGGACATTGGACATGTGGACATGGACAATGTCCATGTCCTAATAGGTCCTACTATAGACGATTTCATTCCACAAAACGCTAAAATGCGTTAATATATAAATTGTATATAGTATATTCACTCTAAACATGTACCCCCTTACTCATAAAACATTATTTAACTAATATACTGTTTAAAGGGCCGCGTAAATAACGTAACTCTATTGTCATTGTCAAATAATGTGACATTATTTACGTGACCATTTAATCAGTATATTAGTAATAGCGCTTTAAAAGTAAGGGGGTTAACTTTCAATCCTAAATTATTCAAAGTCATTGTTGTTTCCAATACTGCATGCATAGACTTTATCCACACATATAATTTCAATATTAAAGCGATGATGGCTCAGTGGTAGTGACGTCGGATACCGAGACGAAGGTCCCGGGTTCGAATCCTACAATGAGCTTGAGCTTTCAGTGAAGGAAAACCAGAGGAAACCATAGCACGGTAGTAGGGTACTTTTTATTACCCATCTGGCTGGCTACCACCCTAAAGTTGAAAATCTGTCGCCAAGCACCTATCGGTGTGTTCCGACAGCTGCACTTGAGAGCCAGTTCCTTCTAAGCTTTGTGTGCTTACCACCTTCGGCCACATCATCAATCACCATGGTGAGATTGTGGTCAAACAAAGGTCTACCCACAATAAAAAAAAAACAATATTTGATATGCTGCGCTTGCTTCAGTATCAAACCACTGCCTATCCTATCATATAATTAAAACCACAACAAAAATGTATTAATTACGCCACTGCAACATCAAGTGTGCTTTTGTCAGTTAAAACTACCGTCTATATCGAAAAACTGTCAGCTGCCAATCTCATTGTCTATTGCAACAAAACCCAGTCATGTTATATACAACACTGTGAGCTCCCGTGTAATTAAATACTCGTTTTGATTCAGATCGGTTACGTTAATTAAAATTTACGTTGAGTTTACTGTTCGCTGAATGATTGCTGGCTTCAGACTGAAGGGTATCGTTTTCATTTTTATTACGGTTTCCGCGTAGTTGCTTCATTAGTACCCCATTTCATAATGTTATTAATGTGTATATCAATTTATTTGGATGTACAATCGCAGAAATCACTAAATGCATAATTAATTTTACCGAGAATTTAATTTTGAAAACAGGTAGGCTGTTTTAAAATTGAATTTGAATGTTATCGACTTACTTATTTTAATTGATATGGATAATATTTCATGTGCAGATCTATCAATTGGGATATTTAAAATGGAATTATAGTTGTAGGATATGAATATGATACACGCTTTTTAATTATACATTTTCACAAAGCTTTCAAACGAATGAAATCCAATCGCTAACTATTTTTATTTTTATTAAAAAATATGTAAATGTGCGAAAAATACAGTATAATTTGTGTGTTTCCGACATTTATAAAAGTTTTGTCGTTGTTAAACTCAATAATCTTCAAATGTCTCAATAGAGCTCGACGGCGCGGCGACAACACACTGAAAGCGTCGGAACAAAACCTTCCTGTGTAGCGAATGAAGGGTAGCGGGCCCAGACGGTCCCCTTGCGAGCTCCGTTACATCTGTCGCAGACGAGCCGTAATGCACATTTAATCTCCCAACCACTTCAAAATCTGCCAAAATGCTTTATTGCTCTCGTGAACAAGTTCTCAAGCTGGCTCTCTACGCTAGAGATAAAACTTTACAAGCATAATGAATCTTAATCGCACAGCCAATTTCCAAAATTTGTTCGAGAGTTTTGTTTAAAATAAAACTTCAATTTATCTCGTTTACCGGAATTAATTTTGCCTTTTGTTATTGCGTAATCGGTTACCTGTTACCTGAGTTTTTTAATTTCGTTTCTTGTGACGCCATTGTAATTTTGTCCGACTGATTTTTGAGTGGCGTGAAATTGCAAATCTTTGAAATTATCTCGTTTATTCTATTGCTATTCATTTTTGTTTAATTAATTTTCAGCAATGCTTGCTAATTTGTACGAATTTGATTTAGGTTTTTTATTTCCATTAACATTCTTTATAAGTATTCTAAAACAATATTTTTACCTAATACATTATTACGATAAAATAGTCGATTAACAAAACTGCAAAATCCTTATCCTACTATATCCTACTATATATATATAAAATGCGAAATTGAGTTTGTTTGTTTGTTTGTTACGCCTTCACGCCTCAACTACTCAACAGATCATCGTGAAATTTGGCATGCAGATAGCCTATGGTATGGAGAAGGACATTTTAATACCGGGAACGCGGGTGAAACTGCGGGGGACAGCTAGTAATCTAAAACCGTGATTGGCACAGAGTTCCTCTCGTCTAAATTTGACCGTACAAGCGGACCGGCTGTCTCTACGGATTAGGTAACTTTTAATCCTTAATACCCTTTCCTAGGAAATTAAGTTTAAAGTCCGCACATCCGCTGCCTTGTGAGAGGAATCGTTCTAAACCCTTTAAGGGAGCGAAACCTATAACTAGCCGAATATAAATTTGACGTTGTACTACGTGAATACATTGACGGGTGGTATTTTGATTTAAAATTACTATATGAGTAGTATTGCAACATTTTATTTATTTTTTATTTATTATAGGGTTAATTTAAGCCATCGAGGTAACATCCCTTTACAGAAGTTATATAGTGTGTCCTTGGCTGTGCAAATCAGAACGCATTGTCAATCGTGGGAAATAGGCGAAAAGATTTTAAACAAAATTGGCTAATTTTTCGATGATTTAAGCAAATTACACCTAATCAATAAATTATGTTGCAATTTCAAGATTTGCATCATTTTATGATACAGGAATTTTGTAATAAATGTCATAAAAAATCATAGTTATTGGAGCAATAGAGCAAAGTTTAATACAAATATAAAGCAAAGTTCGAAACGACACAATCAACCCATAGCTTCGTACAACTCAAGTGGATTTCTTTTAAACCGGAATTACATGCCATACTTTCTTCCCCTAAATCCCTTTGAATGATTGAATCTAACTATACCTATATAGCGATCGTAGTGAACGTAAAGCCAGCAAGTTTCGGGATTGGAGCGGTCAATGGGGGTTCTAATAGGGATTTGCCGTCAACTCTTCTCATTAGTTTGATTGCATGAACCTGCAACCATATTGTCTGACAAACCTATTGTTAGTTTGAGGATTATTGTCGATTGATTTAAGTGATATACAAATATATTATTATATATAATATAATATATGATATGTCTTTCATAATATAATTTCAAATCGGTATAAGATTTAATGGGTAGACTGGGGCAATTTTTCTTTCCTAATTTCATCATAATACTTTTTGATTTTGGGCTTTTTATTCGTCTAAGAAACGAAGAACACATAATGCACCCAATGAAAAGGTAAAAAACTTTTTTTTTTTTTTTTTAACATTTGTATAATTAAAAAAAAAACAAAATAATTAATTATGACGCATAACTCATGATTAAACACCCTGTTACCAGCACAGTCTTCTCGACTTGTGCTCTGGGTTGGTATTTTCTACCATTTTATACGTAAAGTTTAATTATTATCTTGATTTTTCATAATTCTATTGAATTTTTAATATTTTTTATTATACTAACGATAAAAAAAAAAAATTAGTACCTTATTCATTGGGTACATTATGTGGGCTGCGTTTCTAAGACGAATAAAAGTCACGGAGTATATCACAACAATAATACGCAAGCACCATGCAATCAAACAAAAAATACGCCACGCTTAAAGTTGAGTGCACACAATATCCCATTCAAAATGTACCGCTTTAAAGCAATAAGTCAGGCGGTATTTCACACCTCCCATTTGCGTGCTTTCGCACCTCCAAAGTGGGAATAAACAAGCTAACTTTTGCCATTCCGCATTGTGCGGATGGCAACGGCTTTTATGCTGAGTCCTTCTCAAATTAAAGTTGCCAGATTACACAGCAACGAGACGTAGTGCCGCCGTGCCTCTGACAATTGTTGTCTTCAAGATGTCGGATAATATTTCGACACTTGAACTACCTATTATTTGTTTCGCAGCGCTTGGGGAATTTTAATTGTATGCTGGATGGAAAGTGGAAAGTGCTATGTAGATGAAATAAAAAATAGAAAGCGCTCGAATTCTTTTTAAAAGATAGCTGCTGTTAAAGAGATGTATTGAACAATTTCTTCTTTAAACTTTATTATGGGGTTCAATGTTATGTATGTAACTGAATGAAAAAAAAAATATTATGAATATACATTAAAAAAACTGAAAGTTTATGTCAATGATGACTATATAACTTTATTTACAACAAATATGTACAAAATACAATCTATACATAGAAAACTTCCTCGAGCCTGCCGCAGCTTCCGATTAACGTTAAGGTTCAAGAAGGCTGGCAGCGTTTCCTCTTTGGATAGTGAAAGTTATAAAAAAAACAGAAAATAAAACATGTAATACTGAATACCTGAAGGTATTTTTATCTATTTATGTAAGTAGGTAGGTATGGCCGACATCAAGCATTTTTTTATTGATGCAATAAAGGCGGATGGACAAAAAACTTATTGCAATAAAAGTAATCTACCATCGCCAAAAGTTTTCATGCGAGATTGTCCCCACGGAAAATATCTGATGTAAAAGTTCAGGATGAGTGATAGACATATAAAAAATGAGTCAGCTATACTCTCTTGATACAAACTAACTTCGTTAACAGCCAAACAGAACTCAGGTAAATCAATACTATGCCTATTGTACTTTGTTACAGTCCCATTCAGATTTTAATTAATTGTTAGGAATTGTGAAACGTTTGATTGAAACACTCTCGAAACTTGTTTGATATTGTTTAGACAGGTTTCGTGAACAAACCTTGTCTATTCGGATTACAGCCGTCTTAGAAATATTTTGGATTAATCAAAATCCATTCTCTCTTACAGAACTGAACAGAACAGAACGCAGTTATACGTAAAGCGATTAAAATATTGAGAATGTTTTTTGAAAGTATTGAATTATTAATTCAAATTAAATGAAACATAACAACATAGAGCGAATGCAGCCTACTTGCTACCCAACATATTCCTTACCCCCTTACTCATAAAGCGATATTTAACTTATATACTGTTTAAAGGGTCTCGTAAATAACGTCACTCTATTGTTATTGTCAAACAATGTGACATTATTTACGTGAACATTTAATCAGTATATTAGTTATATATCGCTTTATGAGTAAGGGGGTAAGGAATATGTTGGCTTAACGTTTTATGAGTAAGGGGGCTAATAATTATAAAGAGGACTCTAAATGAATACATAAAATATTTTTGAACAATTTGGATATCAAAAAAATCATATCGATTGAAAACCCATAAGAATTAATGCTACTGGATAAACTATTTCTGTAATTCAATAATCTTATAAAAAAAAATGTTTACAAAGTTTACTTTAAAATAGTGTCAAATTGAAGTTCCTACGTATCTTCGTAATTTTATATTTTTTTGTGTAATATATTTTAATCTAAAGGATTACATTGTGGTTTATTATTTTTGTCAAAAGATTTTTCATTTTTCAAGAGTTTCGTATGCTATTTCAACATTACTCAACATTTGGCACTGAACCATATTAGTATTATAGTTATTAATAAATTATCGACAATATTCAATAATAAAAAACCGGCCAAGTGCGAGTCAGACTCGCGCACCGAGGGTTCCGTACAAACCTGTAGGTATATAAGTAAATGGTAGTATAGACCTGAGTATTTGATATTAATATCAATTTTTGACGTATTAAGAAAAAACTACTTACTAGATCTCGTTCAAACCAATTTTCGGTGGAAGTTTTCACCGTAATGTACATCATATATTTTTTATAGATTTATCATTCTCTTATTTTAGAAGTTACAGGGGGGGGGGACACACATTTTACCACTTTCGAAGTGTCTCTCGCGCAAACTATTCAGTTTAGAAAAAAATCATATTAGAAACCTCAATATCATTTTTGAAGACCTATCCATAGACACCCCACACTTATGGGTGTGATGAAAAAAAAATTTTTGAGTTTCAGTTCAAAGTATGGGGAACCCCCAAAATTTATTGTTTTTTTTCTATTTTGGTGTGAAAATCTTAATGCGGTTCACAGAATACATCTACTTACCAAGTTTCAACATTATAGTTCTTATAGTTTCAGAAATAAATGGCTGTGACATACGGACGGACAGACAGACAGACAGACAGACAGACAGACAGACAGACAGACATGACGAATCTATAAGGGTTCCGTTTTTTGCCATTTGGCTACGGAACCCTAAAAAGCGCTCGTGGTGTAGCATGATTAGCCAATCTTAATCGATCGACAAAGTTAAGCTACGTCTGTCGTGGTCGGTACCTGGATGGGTACCGCCTAGTGGTATTTCAAATCGAGCGTTTCCGTGCTTCGGAAGGCACGTAAAGCCGCTGGTCCCGGTTATCACTTAATTGTGATAGTCGTTAAGCTAGTTGTAGGCCTTCTAGGCGGCTTGAAAACACCAACAGTGGGTTGACCACTAGCCTACCTCCACCGATCCGCAGTGGGCACGCGTGGTGGAGTAGTCCCTTTCACCCTCATTTGTGAAAGAAGGCCTGTGCTCAGCAGTGGGACATTATAGGCTGATGATGATGATGATGATTGAATAAAATGCTTCAATTAGTTACTTGTAATGTTTGTGCACATTTCCGTTGAGGAATTCCATCCAATCTTCAACAAGATACTGTAATACAATACTGTTTAATTAAACCATCCAAATCTGATAAGCCGTTTCCGGTAATTGGTGAACAACATAATATTTAGCTAAGGGATGAAATTGATAATGTGCTTTCTCCACTAGGCTTTCAATCCTTATTTGCTTACATCTAGCGGTTACCAGTGACATTATTCGAACTAATTCTTCAAAAACGATTTCCAAAACCTATACAGACGTATATACATATGGTACGTCTATTAAGGTTTTGGAAATTGTAATAGGAGATACCTCCAAGTTTGAATTGATATCAATTCACACTTATAGGTATCTACTTTAGTTTGTCATACTCTCCTCAAACAATGTGTTTGTGAAATCAACACGTAACAAATATTGATTAGAAATTGTTCACGACAGGACATATTTTAGTATCGAGAACACTAAATCATTTACACACTATCTGACTAGCTCAAACCGTTTCAGGACTATCGTCTAGCCAGGTATACGAAATAGGTTTGACACGCAAAAGTAGCCCGTACGAAGAACAAGTTTTTGAGAGCAAAATCCAAGGGAGCTTCAAAAAAGAACCAATAAAGGCCCTTCTCCTATTATTCTTTGACTCAGTTGAAATATGACTTTCGAATTGTAGATATCTTTGCTTTGACTTGTCTGAATTACATTAAGTAAAGGCTCCAGAATAAATAAGATGTAATTTTCAATACATGAAAATGATTTGGGACCTTTAATAAATAACTATTTATTTAGATGAAACTACAGAAATATTATCACAACTCTCTTGGAGAGCCCATACTACTCCTGTAGGATAACCTAGGAAGGAAGTTCATTCCATAACGAGTTTTTCTTTTGTGTCCTAAATTGTTAGGATAAAGTTAGTATGAGAGATTTTTTTGGAATATTTACTGGAAATGTCGGAAATACCCGGGCGACGCCAGGCACGAGCAACTAGTATGTCATAATAAACGCGCTTATATTGACCGTAGTCACACCCCATTAAGAACTTCCCTATAATATGTACAAGTAAGTTTGTATGTAGCTGAAAATTATCCGAGCACCTACCTACATACAGTGTCAATTTATATATAGCCTCAAACAATCTAATTTACATGGTTTCTAGTAGACGGATGGAGCAATTTTCCCTATCTTACTCTGTCTTAACTATGTGTAGATGTTTATGTAACTTGTGAACCATCTGCTATGGTCTTATTGGATTTACTATTCACTTTCATTATATTTTTTGATGTTTTGAAACTTGTCCGTTTTTGTCTTGTATACTTTTTGTAATTAAATAATTTTAATAACTGATATTTGGACATATAACACATGTGATTATTTAAAGATATCAGTCAACTTTCCACGGAAATTTTTCTTAATTATTTACAAAAAAAAATTTGAAACAATAATACATGTACCTAAAGGTGACAGATATACTATCCAAAGAAATGTATTACATAATACATAAAACGGAAAGAAAACAATACTTTTAGACAGATCAGATTGTTAGGATACATATTATTGAATAATGAAAACAATATTACGTAGATAAGAATTTCCTAACATGTCACAATATGTAGAGCAAACGCCAGATTTGATACACACACCGCCACACTGCGGCGAAATTTTGAAACTCAACTTCGTACTACCGAAAATATAATGTATTTTAATGGTGTTATGCATTAATTTAGATTGTATGCTTTATGATTAATAGTTTTTATTTAAAGGTATAATTGACGCACATCAGCAGCACAATCAGTAAATTCACTGTTTATAGAATTTTAAGTGCGTATTGTCTAGTCTATGGTTTTGAGGCGGTATGAGATGAAAAATGTAAAAATACAACGCCAATAGTATTTCAACGTTATACTGGATGGAGATTTCGAGATGGCATATTTTCGAAACCTATGTTGGGTTAGTCATGCTGAACAACTTTTACTATGGGACCAACCCAACGTAGGTTTCGAATATATGCCATCTCGGAATCTCCACCTGTTAAAAGGGAGAGACGACAGCTTTCGTACATAACATTACTGATTTTCTCGAACGGTAAGCCGATCTTGTTACCAATCCCCCAATTTCAAGGGATTTTCATTTTCAACATAATGTCATTTGGATACCTGATTTCCCAAGCCTTCATGAACTTGCGCGAGCGAGATGCAACCGCGCCGCCACGTGCGTTGAAACGAGATGGTGATGCTATAATAACACGTCAAGTCAAAGAAATTGGACTAAAGCAGTAGAAATAGTGTCAAAACGCAAACTTTATAATTATATCTGTCACGATAATTTTCATACGATTACTCCATAAGATAAAACAGGAATGAGATATAGTTGTGTGTTTCTGTTCATACCGCCTGTAACCCATTTTGAGTTGTCAGTGGTTACGATTGGTCTAATTGTACTACCAAATTGAATAGGTCTAAAAGTGAACTATGGTGTTGGCCCTATGATGTTGTTTTTATTTTAGTCGTAGTTTGTTGACATACAGCAGACGGACGACGACTACGCGAAAATTTAAAATTAATATTGTTTATTTAGATTCAAGCAAAACTAAATGTATTAAATTGTGATCTGTGATAAACACAAAAATGGTGTGTGTTGTAATCGAGTGCAAATATCATTCCTACCGAAAGGAAAATGAATCTGAAATTATTAGCTTTCATCGGTGAGACGGCATTTTGAACATATTTCGAATATTATTCGTAAGATTGCTTTGATAATTTGTAGAATTGTAGACTAACATTTATGTATTATAGTATTATGCGTATTATATGTTTAAAACAAATTAAATTACCAAAATATTGCTATATTTTAAATATTTTGGTATAGTCTGAATAGTGCCGTACATTTCTTATCGACAAATCGGTCGGGGATTTCATATTTTTTTGACAGAAAGAAGATGATCTAAGAAGTCTTTCAGTGAAGTCCTTTTTTTAAGAAACAATATTTTTTTCATAATTTTCGATAGTTAAATAATAGAATTATCTACAAGAAATAAAAGGCTTTTTTATTTTTATTTTATTTATTTATTTATAAATAATAGAAGATTGTTAATAAAATCACTATTTTGCATCGTTTCGTTATGAAATGGCTGGCGACAGCTAAGCTGCGGTTATTCCTGCAGAGCCATAGTAGGCGCATAAATGAATTTATATCAAAAAAACTCATACTTAACCTCAACATCAACCATTAATATCTCGGAAACCATGAGTTTGCTTACAGTTTTGGGGGAACCAGGTTGAAGGCCTTCCCCCCGCATCTCTTACGTTGCGACCCGTCAATGAAAGTACCATAAATGATGAAAGTGTCTAAATTATAAGATTAAATTGTTTATTTTAGATTCCCCGATGACGGTGGGTTAGCGATGCTTTGAAAATAGCTTGGGAAGAGATTCCAGCAGAAAACGTGAGGCATTATGATCGAGAGCATGCATTCCAGTCTTCAGAAGTGCATAGCTTAAAGAAGAGGGCATACGAATTATACAAAAACAGAAAAAGAAATAAAAAGTGAAGATTATTTAGTTTTTAGGCATTTTTCGTTGTTTGTGTTTTCGGCATTTTTATTTAAATATAAATTTATAGTTTTATTGATAATTTATTTAAACAATTACTTGCCTAAACGGTACACAAAAATATTGTTTTATGATTAATTTAATAATAAACGCGTAAATGATTTTTATTTTATTTTAAAACCTTATCTGTAAACTGTCTATAGTATAAGTACCTACTTGAAGAAAGTATGTACCTATTTATTTTTGTATAGGAGCTGGCATAGCCACCCAGCGCCATTTAGATTTTAACAATTATTATAAACTAGCTGTCCCCCTCGGTTTAACCCGCGTTCCCGGGATAAAAAGTAGCATGTGTCCTCCGTACCATAGGCTATCTACATGCCAATTTTCATGATGACCCGTTGAGAAGTTGAGGCGTGAAGGCGTAACAAACAAACTCACTTTCGCATTTTTAATATTTGAGGATTAATTTATTACGTGGTTGGTTTAAATATTTATTAGAGTAGAGTAAAACCAAGAAGCACGAAAAAACAATAGGATAAACTTTCTGGGACGGGACGCTGATCTTGGTGCTCATTTTTTTTTACAGTTGGTAGTTGATCTAAGGAGTCTTTCAGCGAAGTCTTTTCAAGAAGCAACTTCATAGTTTTTGAGATTTTAATTAAAAGTAAAACAAAGAATATCGTGCAAAAACGAAACGCATGATGACGCCATTTTGATTTGGCGCCACATTTCACCTATGGTTAGATAAAGTGTGTCATCTGTTAAAATCGATTTCTGTACTGGTAGGTTCAAACCCCTACTACCCCTAGAGTGTATATAAAAATCCGGTGGCGCGGAGTGAGAGCAGCCCCCGCCTGCTTTTTGTTACGCAAGGGCGAAAGGGCTGCACTTCCTGCAGCGCCAGAGCCGATGCAGAAGTGAATTTATGCAAAAACCCTCATACATAATCTCAAACTTCAACCATGAATATCTCGGAATCCATGAGCTTGCTTCAAGTTTGGGGGGTACCGAGGGGAAGGGCTTCCCCCCCTTCCCCGCGTCTCGTCCAGGAAAGTTTTACCATTTCTATTTTTTATTTAAACCAAATTTTGTCGATATCGATATTATTGTATTCAGAACCCTATTGTAAATTTACTTGATCAATAAAGTCTTGCAACAGTGTACAACCTTACTATTTTAGGATATAATAAATATATAACTGTCTCTTTTTGGCACAAAGAATCCCAGTAAGAGTAATGAGTACAGCTATTCAGAAGTCGCTTCATTTTTTAGAGCTCGTTCTTTGCTATTCTTTATTCTATGCGTCAAGTACATACAGTCCATAAACAAAAGTCTCTCAACAACACATCAAAAAAATCGACTGGTAATTTAATTGATTTAACCGATCATTGCTATGCAAATTTCAGCTCTATGCATATGGTTATTAATGCTTGTTAAAATGAGATTGTTTTGAATGTGGGTCCATGAAGGCCGAGAGATGACTGGCGTGCGGCAACATCGGTAGCAACAGGCGGTCGAGTGGGCGGAGCGTGTTACTTGCGCGCCTGCGTATAATACTGTCCGTTACTATGACAACGCCTCCTACGAATGTTTGTGATTACGCGATACACCCAAAAAGGTTTAAAAGGAAACTTTCGTTTGTGATTGACGCGTAATGTTCAATAATTGTGTTTGGATGTTGGCCAGCTTTTTATGTAGGTACTTGAAGGGCTTTAAGCTGCGGCATTTTCAATGGTTGTCGGCACGTTTGTTGATTCCGATTGTTTTCTTGTAATTTGAGTTAATTTAGCGGAGAAATTTTCCATTTTACCTTAACACTATGCGACTTCATTAATGAGGGAGATATTTCAATATTATAACGAGACGAGAGGTCTTAATATTTTGATTGATGGTTTCGCTCATTAACAAAATGCCAGAAGTGGCTATGAAGTTACCGTATACTACGACAGACTGTTGTATTATGTGGCTTCATTGACAGTTTTTGCTATAAAAATATTTAAAATAGTAGAGATGGGTACTTTTGGACAGCAATTTTTTTTAAGTTCGTATTCCCTGAGTATGGTTAAATAATACCCCTGTATAAATTCAGGCAAAAAATACAAATGATTTAACATAACTATATCCTAAAGTACAACCTCAACCGCCTACAGAGAGCCTTCCCACAAATTCACCACTGAAAAAATTGGGGTCAATGTCACAATGAAAGTGAACGAGATTACCTGCACACTCTATATATGTATACAGAGTGCTCAGAACTAAGAGCATCGAGCCATAAAGTTTTGTTTCACTCTGAGTGAGAGCCGTGGATAGTTCCCTTATGGATATGGACGACGATGTACCTACGAAGTAGCGTGGGGTCAAACGAACAGGGTTTGGAATTTTATATTTATTTTTTGTGAAAAAGTTGAGTAATGGTATGATAAAAAGACATACACAACCAACCGCGAGCAGTTGTAAACATTTTAACGTTGGAATAAAAGTGTGACTTTTCTACTAAAAATCGTGTGCACTCCATTTATTTAAATTTCTTGATTTTATTCGGAAATCATTATTTAATAATCTGATACAAAAATTAAAATATATCCACACACATTGAAACCAGATTTTTTTCGAACTGTGCGGGCTAAAAGGAGCTTTCTTCCGCGGACGCTCGGACTTTGGAATGAGCTCTCCGCCGTGGTTTTCTCAATGGAGTACAGCATGGGGTTCTTCAAAAAGCATGTGAAGAGGTTTCTTCGGGGTCGGCAATGCGCAATGTTGCAAGCGTCCATAGACTACGGTAACTGCTTACCATCAGGCGGGCCTTATGCTTGATTGATAACTTAGCGGTATAAAAAATTTATTTACATTTACAAACAAAAAGTAATATATGTATTATATCAGTTATCTGGTTTCCATAGTACAAGCTTTGCTTAGTTTGGGATCAGATGACCGTGTGTGAGGAATGTCCCAGGATATTTATTTATTTATTTTATTTATTTATTTATCATCCAAACAGTCATATTGAATACATCTGACTGACATGAACAATATAATCCCTAAAAATTGATAAAATTAAAACGTATAAGTAAATCTAAATGAAACTGCTATTTTATTTTCATTTGAAAGCAATGATTTATTAATAAAATACAGAGTAGTGCATAAAATGATATGGATTTGGACACGTTCCATGACAATCAGCAAAAGCGACGCTCCAGGCAAAATCTAGTTATTGCCCGTATCACTTACTAAATTGTTTTTCCAGTCTTTTAATCCCTGTATAAATAAACAAAAATACAAGGTATAATACTTTGTGGGTTTAGATAATGGAAAAAGCCGTTGTTTGATGTCGTATCGCTTGGCACTGATTAATTAGTACCGTTAATCCTATCTCGGATTACAAAAACAACGGGTGCCTCTTTACCTGAGCTTCCCCTTTCCTATCAATTAAAATCGTATAGGTTTGAGTTGTTTTCAAACGGTGATGTGCTTGACGCGTCTAGACGTATGACTGATTTTATTTTTGAGAAGATAACAAGATATGTATATTAGAGTGGATACGATGAGGATATGTTTTAGTAGATGCTATAAAAGGTTGGTTTTCAGAGAGGTAGAGCAAAGCGTTTATTCGCTCAAAGAGCAGGTCGACTGGGGAAGTACCTCCACACGCAGAATACCGCAGCCAAATAACTTTGTGTTGTGTTCCTGCGCGTGAGTGAGCTCATTGTTGCTCATTTGTGTTTTACAATTCCTATTCATATTTATACATGACAATAATGTAAATTCATTGTTATTAGTTATGTAAAAAATATGAAAGTGAGTCAGTCTGTGTCAGTTATGTTTTCACCCCTGAACTACCCAGTTTGATGATAATTTGGCAAGATGGTAGCTTGTTATACGGCTGCTGGGAATTGGATATACGATGATATTTATATACGAGAAACGGAGTTAAAGGTAGAAGCTGTATAGTGTTTTTTTTTTAAGTTTTCCGACTGTTAGAAATTAATCTAAAAAAAATGCTTTTAAGCAACACTTCAATTAAATCAACTACAAACAACTAACCTTAGTGTTATGAATAAAGTAATTCCGCAAACGCTTTAAAAGACAAAAAATCTACCCGCGAAACAGCAATAAAAACTTGTTTCATCAAACGTTTTACTGTTCATTAAGATGGTAACAAGTGCATTGCGCTATAACGGCTACGGGCGATGCTACTACTCGACTGCTGGTGGCAGTAGTGGGTTTTATCACGCAACTTGTATCGTAACCTTTTGAGTGTCGCGTGTCTTGAAGTTGGTTGGAGAGTTAGGACAATTAGATTTCTGGTTCTAAAGTATCATACTTGTTTTTTATATCTGGTTTGGTATTCATTTGCGGCTATTCAGTATTTTTTTTAAAACCGAATTTAGCATTTTTATATAATACAGATTTAGTTTACTATTCTCACGTCTAGATAAAAAATTGGTCTACAGATTCCAAATACAATATCTTGCCTGAATTAACTTATATAATGATTTTATATGCAATAGACTTTAATTAACAATGTAAAGTAGCACTAGTGTTTACTCATATCGTTCATACCATAATACAAATAAACTGTTAAGTTAATGATCTCATAATAAAATTATATATTTACCTCTATAAAAGTAATAACGTTCTCTTTTATACAGCTAATCTACCCCACATTTAAAATCAAAACAAAAACCTGCAGTCCAAAGAAACTTAAAACCCACAAAGTTGTTTTTAAGGTATCATTACCCGGGGTTACATCTGACGGTGAAGTAAGAGGTAAGATTGCGGTGAGCCCTGAACCCATTGGCGCAAGTTCCTTCATGGCCGATAAATTACCGAGTCACTTTTACAGCTCACGAGAACATACGACTAAACTTTCATGTGTTGAGTCCGAGTGAGGAGCGAAGCAGTTTTGGTATTTGTATATGAAAGAGTTCTATAAAAGCTATATAGAAGTGTTATTTGTGTTGCAATAGTTTGTTATATATGTTTAATAGTTTCACCCGCATTTCCAAAGAACTATGTTTTCCAGGATATTTGATATGGAATTCCAGGCCATAATCTACCGTCGTGCAAAATTTCGTCATGATTGTTTGGTCTACTGAGGCGTCATGCGGTACCGATATATTACCAGTATGTGTTGACTATTTAAATAAAATTATACAAAGCTATAAATGTTAAAGTTATAAAAGACTATAAGTATGTAGATTTATTAGAAAAAATAAAGATGTAAAACGTTCATTGAGTTTTCATTGAAGGAAAACATTGTGAGAAAACTTTAATACTGCGTTCGCTTTATAGTAGCAACCTGGAAGGCTGAAACTGACCCTCAAGCAGAAAATTAGTTGCCAAGCACATGTTATACAAACGCTTATAACTTGGACGCTCCGTAAGGTTCAGTTGCATTAAGTGGATAATCCTAGAGTTCATAGTTTCATCTCTTTAATGGATGCAGTGAAGGCCATTTATTGCTTCAACCAGCTTTTTACGTTCCACTCAAGTGTTGGTGCCTATGGTGATACTTTCCAATGACATGGAATACTCATGCGCATTAAAGTATAGTATGTTTTTTTTTTTTTTTTATCTTTCTAGTATCATTTATTCAAATAGACCTTCGCAGGCACTAATGAAAAGTCGGACTCTAATACTCTAATACCGGTTCGGAAGGTTGCATTTGCTGAGAAGAACCGGCAATAAATTCGCAATTACTCTTTTCAAAACAAGCTTAGATTCATTACATAACATTTACATTCTAATCGCACTGACAACAATTGCGTGCCCCGGCGCGGCGGCAAAATTACAAAGCAGACTGAATAAATATTTTAAATAGCAAACTTAAGCAGACCAGCCCCCACAAGCAGAACCTGTTCACAAGTATGACGCGTGTGGCAGCCATCACCCTTATTTTAATAAGCTGCCACCTTTTTTTTTTGGTTTTTACATTTTGATTCAAGCAAGATTTGTACGAAAGAAATATTATTTTCTACGCTATTGCGAAGATACTCCCATAGTTATACCTAACTCAGGTATTGGGAGAGACAGACACCAATTACTGTTTTCAAAATAAGCTTAGATTAATTACATTACATTTTACATTCTAGTCTCACTGACAACAACGTGGCCCGGGGCAGCAAAAATGTCTCCACCTATTACAGTTCACGAGACTGTATCTCGTGACACCCACTCGTGTCCCATTGACAGACGAAAGTCGGCCGGACAGCGGAGACTTAGTAGAAGGGTCCCATCCCATTAGCACCCTTTTGATACGGAATCCTAAACTCAAAGCCCCTATTAATTATAATTATATAAGTTTTTGTTAAAAAAAATATTTTTATTACAAGTTTTTTTATGTGACTGTACTTTTTATTGACTGTACTTGCATTGTCTTACAATATACTAATGTATACAAAATATCAAGTCAATCCGACTACTGAAAGTGGGTGAAATTCGACTTGCAAGATTACACCCGAACAAACATGAAAAAATAAAAAGCTTTTTCTCTCGGTTTCATCATCACTTTGTGGTGAAATGCTAGTTTTTAGACAGTAAAAATATACTATTTCCAAGTTTAGAAGATTATAAGTCTAAATTTACACAATTTTCCGTTCAAATCAATAGAAATATCTACCTTTACTCAGAAGTCTTTGTAGAATAACTATACAATGTTCCACAGACTTGTATACCCAAGAAGCTTTGTCATGATTTCTATAGCATCCGGTAGAATTGCATCAGAAATACATTTGGCTATCCATCATTGTGGATATTTGGGGTTTACGTACGTCATAACAAGGCTCTTGTTGTATATTCAAATACGTATTGCAGTATATGATTCTCAGGAACATTGAGAGTCCTGGGCTGATTTTGAACCCGCTTGAAGTCTCGGTAAAAACTGCATCAAAATCTATTGTGTAGTTTAAAATAACATAGCATATTACAGACGATTTGGTTTTTTTTTTTTTTTTTTTTTTTTTTTTTTATACCACTGTGGTGGCAAACAAGCATACGGCCCGCCTGATGGTAAGCAGTTACCGTAGCCTATGGACGCTTGCAACACCAGGGGTATCACTCGCTCTGTATTTGGTTGTTTGAGACTATTCAGAGATATGATTGCTAAATTAGTAATTATATTCTCATAATCTGGCTTCAAATTATGCCAAACGAGTTATGTTTCTAATACCTGCCACTCTTCATAAATACGTTCGCCAAACGAAAATTTTCTTAACTTACCTGTAACAGACAAACAAAAACACGTTAATAATACATAATAACGCTCAAACGAAACAATTCTAAAATGAGAACAAAACACTTGGAAGGTATTATACGGCATTACCCTAATTATTATTTTTTCCCGAGCACTGGTTGCCTTTTCATCGGCACTCGGCACCCTCTTTATGTTTACTAAGGATTTGAAACTTGAGATTATTACATTGTTATTATGGTGGTAATAAAAAATGAACTTCCTGGAGAGGGTTTGTATTTGGATATATTAACTGTAATATACGTGCTATATAGATATGCTATCCTCCATTTTACCACCTGTAAATTGAAATTTAAAATACCCCCTGAATGAAATTTTTCTTCAGTGCATCCCTAGAATACTCCAGAAACTTCAAATCTCTAGGTCCACTAATATGGTTTGCAAATTGTCTCTCAGTAGGTAAGTCAGACAGTTATAATCTTGTTTTATATGGATTGACTAGCAGACCCCCGCGGTTTCACCCGCGTACGGTTTGAATTTTCTCCTTCGAAAACCAACGCACGCCACTGATTATAACAAATAAAACACAGATAATTTTACAATTAAAACTAAAAACCTATATTATACACTCAATCAAACTCAAAGAATATTATTTAATTATTATAACAACAAATTAAAAAGAAAATTAACTACAACCAAAATAATCTAATGAAATAGAGAAAATGAACTTTTTTTTTTTCATTGCGTCACACGGCTGGTGTTTTTTGCCAAATTCCAGTCATATTATAAGTTCTAGTCACAATAAATCACTTTTAAATAGTCCTCAGTCAGTCAGCGTCCATAAAAGTCATGTTTTACTACAATGCTGCAGTGGTGGTCATGTACTAAAACTCTTCACGGACTTTTGAAAAGACACGATACACATTATTCATTTTATTTCACTTCACTGGTGCACATCGATTGATTTTTATTGGATAAAATACCACCGATAATATGCAATAAAACTCAAAATACACGAATTTATGAAAATAAAAATCAAAACGCAACGTCACTTTGCAAGTTCTCGCCAAAAAGTCCAAGAAAATGAACTTCCAAACAAATTTCGAATTCTAATCCGATTTAAATATTCTTTTATATTTGACATTCCTATTTTAAAGAGCATTTCCGCATATATGCATTGCACCAAGTTTTTTTAATAAAATCATTACAGAACAAAAGGCAGATAGAGCGCGCGAAACACGGGAGTGAGGCCAAGAAAAGCAATTAGGTACAAATTGAAAAACACATACCTGGTACTCGCCTTCGAATATTTATTTGCTATGTTTAAAAGCTGCTGTGTGCTAATTTATTAAAAAGAAAGTGTTTTTCGTAAAATAAAGTTTTTTAAACAAAGCAAATACAATCTCTAAAGCGAATACCAGATATGTGTTTTTCAATTTGTATTTGCTTTTTTGGCATCCCTCCCGTATCCCGTTAACCCCATCTGCCTTATTCTGTAATCTGTGAAAATCGGATTGAAATTTCAAACATGTGTCAAAATAAAAAATGTTATTTAAATCAAAAGTACTAAGGAGTATTGATATCAACTTCGATGCAAATCACCCCTAAAATAACTTTCTACCCCTTTTTGACCCCGTTAGGCAATGATTTTCAATAAAATACGAAACACATCTTCCATCAATTCTGTTAAGGAATGTTTATTGCAAAATTTGAAGTAGATCGGACCAAGGAATCACGTGGTCCCATACAAACTTTGCCCCCGTATTTCAACCCCTTGGGGGTAGAATTTCGGAAAATCCTTTCTTATCTGATGCCTACGTCATACAAAGAACACACCCTCCAAGTTTCAGATCTCTACGATCAGCGGTTTAGGCTGTGCGTTGATTGTCAGTCAGTCATTCAGGACAAAGCATTTTATATGTATAGATAAGGTTTTAGTTTCATAGAATAATATCAATGAACAATGTTGCATAAATAAGTTTGTTACAACAAATTATAATATAATTCCATAAAAATAAATATACCTAGAAAGAACGTCGCCATACGAATATATAAAACAGCTTACGCTCCCTCTGCGCCATTTTGCTTGTCATAGTGACGTTCATAATGATAGTAGTTGTTGAAATATTCCAATTAAAATCGGGAGAGATTTAAATATTAAACATTATTTTGCAATTTTATTTATTTTTATTTGATTTAGCCCCTAACAGTTAGGGGCTATTTTTTTCGAAGCGTGCACAGCTTCGACACTCAGTCTGGATGTATCCTTAATCAAAGTATAATTCAAACTGAAAATTATTATAATTACAACAATCCACCGCTCACACACTGAATATTTTGCAGAGGCGAGTCATTTATTACGAGCTTATTAGTCGCGCCCTCTGGGGGAGACCTCAAGATAGGTTGTCTAGGAAACCTGATAGACATAAAATTATGCTAGATATGCCATCTCCATACTGTAAAATTTTAAAGCATTGAATATGCTTTAATAGTACATTATGTATACATGTGTGTAAAGTTGGTAATTACAGACGAGGCAGTATTAGCGTGAGCCGCAGGCGAATGCGATAAGGGAGCCGAGAGTGTAATGATCAAAGCACACGCGTGTCATACGACGTTTTTCCGCCTACCTATATCGCATACCGCCTCGAGTGTAATAACCAACTTTGCACACATGAATCATAATTCACTATTAATACTGAGAGTATCTGATGATATAATTGTAACAGGATTGTCTGAAAAAATAGTGTTTTAAGGTATTATGTATGTTTGACCTTTTCTTTATTTCAATACTAGCTGCCCGCCCTTGGTACACTTAAGTGAACGGTTTTTGCCCCATAGCTAAGCCAAAAAGTACATGCATAGTAAGACCTCTTTGTCTCACCTCAATCAAACCTATCATATAGTGCCGCTTTTTCAGTATCTATTCTAGCAAATCCATATCGTTGTAAAGATTTTAAATTACGCTCCCGTGATTGTGAGCAGTTTGCATATCGTTGTAATTGGTTGAGATGGATCCTCGCAGACTCGTATACAAACAGGCCGGCTTCAATTACCTAATCTACAGTTGATTTGTCTATGTGCGTTGGAACGTTGCTCATTCTAATTTCAAATTTCTGTTTTCTTTATGAAGCGTCTGACTTTTGAAATTCTAGTCTATTCACATGGTTTGTAGACTCAATTTGAAATGTTAATGTTGATTATTGTAAAGAGTTATTCTCATTTGACTATGTGATTATATAACCAAATGTAATTTGATCTTTGTTGTCTATTTATTAAAGCTCAACACTGTCTGAAAGACAACGCACAATCTTAATCGATGGTTCCTCAATAAGGTGAGACGATAATTCACAAAGAAACAACTTCTAAGTCTATACAAAGCTCAAGTTTGACTATGTATGAAGTACTGTTCTCATCTGTAGGATGGCTCAGCCAAATATCAACTTTTCACTTTGGATTCTTTAGATAGATGCACTCGAGGGATTTAACGATAGCGACCTAACGAGCAAGAGCTGCAAAACCTGGACCATCGGCGTCAGGTTGCAAGTTTGACGGTTTTCTACAGATTGTTCCACGGAGAATGCGACCAAGAACTCCATAATCCTGCCTCTCCATCCCCGTTCTTCTATCGTACCACTAAACATCGGGATGATCTCCACCAAAAATTCCGTCTTGCCATATATACACACGGCCAAGCTGTAGAATTATCTCCCGGACAACGTGTTTCCAGACACAATATGGGTTTATTCAAGGCCATAAGTAAACAGGCATCTTATGGCCACATGTGGTTAACCCTAGACTTCATCTTCGCTTACCATCTATAGAAAAATAAAACATAAAAAAGCTAGAGAATTGTAATTTGGGAGAAATATGTAGGTATTCCTTGACTACCCTGGGGTAGGGTTTTCAATATTCTACCACTAAGAAGGACATACCCCAACATAGAACCGCAGGGTACATACAGCAAGTAATAAATAAAAGGTTTTAAATCCAAACGACCTTCCAAATTCAATTTCCCAAAAACCATTGTAAGAATAACTCCACCGAATCTAAATGTAATGATAAATCTTACACTACAATATAAGGTGGAGGTGTATTCAATTTGTTTGCATCGTTCTGATGATATACTCGCGGTGGTACAGTTATAGTGGATTTATGTCCGAGCTACATGTCTTGCTCGTGTAATTCGGATGCCGCGGGAGTTTTAGTGACACATTGTCTTGAAGGTCTGGTAACTTTTAAGCCAATTTTTGAGGCTTAGTAATTAATTTGAAAATTAAATTTCATAAAATATAGCTTGGTAAGTATGACAGTTAGAGTAATGAAAAAAATAGAATAAACAGATAAATCAATCAATAAATAAAAAACAAGATATGATTTTACCAACTATAATTCCGTACAAAATTTGTAGCGTCTGTCTATAGATCCAAGTCTTTAGCTGACCTAAAAAAAAGGAGGAGTTTACTCAATTTGTCACTTTAAATAATTTTGGATATATAAGTTTGGGCATACCATGTTAATTGTATTTGAATTAAATTTTACATGCCAGTTTTGGGGGAAAGGTGAGAACCATGTATTAGATATATTAAGACCGTATTGTTATACCACATTTCCTGCAAAATAAATTATTATTTTTATATTCAAGCTTGTGTCTGTTAGGGCAGTTAATATTATTAAAAGGCAGAGCAACTTTTATTAGAACTTGTATTCAATGAATCACGGAAGGAAGAACAGACCATAGATATCATAGACTATATTAATAGACAATAATTACGTTCGGAAACATTGCCTCAACATCCCCCCTCAATTTTAAGAACATTAACCCCTTGACTACAAAATAAACAATGTTCTCAAAATTGAACTTAATTTTACATAATGTACTATACGAATACAATACTCTACATTTCTCTCAATAAAGGTTTACTACTTTTATTAAAATATTTATACTTATACAACTATTTTTGACAACTCTATTTTCCTTCCTAATTTCCTCATAACTTTTTCCTTCTTTTAACAAAAATACACTTTAAACTTATCTTAGACACAGTTTGAAATAATTTCAATTAAACATCACTTCCCTTCTATTCTTTTACTCTCCTACATTATTTGTTACATTCTTAGTTTTATTTTAATTACTATGCACTGTTTTATTTTAAATTAAGCTTATTAGAGAAATATACATGTTTGACAATAGGCAGAGACTTTGTACAAATATCTGATGTGTTTTCATTTGTTGATACATAAAATACATTAATTAATTTCTTTCTAACAATATCTTTAATGAAGTGGGCTTTTATGTCAATGTGTTTTGATCGCTTGCTGTTTTCAAAACTTTCAATCATACATATTGCACTTTGATTATCTATAAATAAGTTAGTTTCAATAAAATCCTTGTTATTTAAATCTGTTATAACACCTTTTAAATAAATCAACTCACTTACCGCTAGTGCCCCAGCCACATATTCAGCTTCTGCTGTTGACAGAGCCACTGAGGTCTGCTTCTTTGAGTACCATTGAATAAGATTACCACAATAAAATACAGCACAGCCGCTGGTGCTTTTTCGATCTGCTTTGTCTGCTGCCCAGTCTGCATCAGAATAGGCTATAAGCTGTTTGAAATGATTAGACTTAACATAAACCAAACCTTTGTCTGAGGTTGACTTTAAGTATCTTAGAATCCTTTTCCCTGCTTTCCACAAACTTGCTGTAGGTTGAGATAGATATCTACTTAGGAAAGATACTGCAAATGATATATCAGGTCGACTGTTTGTAGCTATAAATAATAAGCATCCTATGAGTTCCTTGAATGGAACATCAATAATTTCTTCATTATTTGGAACTGTGAAGTGAGACTCCATTGGTGTGCTAACCCCCTTACATTCCTGCATATTAAATTTCTCTAGAGTTCTTTCAATCATCTTACTTTGTTTAATTTCCAATTTATTCTCCATACGCGATATTTCTAGACCCAAATAATCTCTGACTTCTCCCAAATCTTTAACTTTAAATTCAATTTTCAACTTTTCCAATATACTTTCTTCTCCTAGTAACAAAATATCGTCCACAAATATTAGAAGCCATGTGTGCTCACTTTTGTAGAGGCAGAAATCATGCTTTGACTGTTGAAACCCATTCTTTGTTATAAATTCATGAAATCTTAGATTCCAGCACTTAGGTGCTTCTTTCAATCCATATAGCGCTTTTTTTAATATTAATACATTCCCTGTTTTTATTTCCAAACCTTTTGGACATTTTATATATACTTTATTTTCTAGTTCTCCATTGAGAAATGCTGTGGGTACATCCAGTTGTTTAATTTTTAAGTCTTCCTGTACTGCATGACTTAGCATAGTCCTTATAGTCGACATTCTTGCCACTGGTGAATAGTATGTTTGCCCTTGTCCATCTTGTTGAAAGCCTTTTGCTACAATTCTCGCCTTTTTAGTACCGTCTTGTTTTTGTTTGAAAATCCACTTTGTATCTATTGCTTTCTGTCCTTGTGGCAATTTTGTTTCTATCCACGTTCCTAATTTTTCATGTGCATTTAGTTCCTTATCCACTGCTTCTTTCCATTCTTTATCCTGTATCGCTTCTTCAAAATTTTGTGGTTCTCCTGATAAAAGACAATATGCTATATTTATTTCATGTTCATAATCTTCTAATAGTTTTGGAGCTTTTATTTCTCTTCCTGATCGAGTTACATATTTTCTTGATGCAGATTCCTGTCTATCTATGCCTTGTTCATCAATTTCTACACTTTTCTGGTAATCTTCTTTTTCCTTCTGGATTCCTTCTTTACTTCTTTTAGTTAAATTTTGCTTTAGTAGTTTTCCTTCTTCATTATATATTAATTTCTCATCATTTTCATGATCTTCTTGATCCTTCTTGGTTCCTTCTTTGGATAATTTTTCGTTAGTTTGCTCATCTGTATATTCGATTTCATTGTACACATCTTTTTCTTGCATTTCTTCTTCATCTTCTTTAAACTTGATCTGAGTTTCATCAAATCTTACATCCCTAGAAGTGACAATTTGGTTTTCTTCAGGATCCCATAGTCTATACCCATTTCTCATATAACCAACAAATCTCATTACTTTAGCTCTTCTTTCAAACTTACCACCTTTTGGTACTTGTACTACCCATGCTTTTGATCCAAATATTTTTAATTTTGATAGGTTACTTTCTCCAAACATAATTTCCGCAGGAACTTTAAAATTAATTGCTGATGATGGACATCTATTAATTTGATACATGGCACACTTTACAGCTTCTCCCCATAAATACTTAGGTAGTTGAGTCTCAATCATTAGTGTTCGTGCTTTGTTGTAAATAGTGCGGTTCATACGCTCTGCAGCTCCGTTAGATTGAGGCGAATAAGGCTGAGTAAACTGTATTTCGATACCTCTTTTGTTACAATATTCTTGTAGAATTTGATTTTTAAATTCACCCCCATTGTCACATCTTATTCTTCTTGTCTGATTACCTACCTGTGTTTGTATGAATTTTATATGATTTATGATATTTTCAGTAGCCTCGCTTTTTCTTTTTAATAGAAAAACAACACAGAAGTGACTATAGTCATCTAAAATAGTTTGAAAATAAACCTCACCATTAAGAGTAGGTGTGGTGACAGGTCCAGAGAGATCAGTGTGCAACAACTCACCTATGTATTTTGACCTTGGTTTGTATACAGGTTTAAATGGTAAACGAGTGGACTTACCTTCAAGACATGGACTGCATGGTTTGCTAGAGTATGGCAGGTGTAGTATAGCTAGGTGTTTTCTATTGGCATGGCCAAGCCGCTTGTGCCACAAATCATCATCAATTTTACAAGACATGGAGTGCTGTATGTTTAATTCAAAGTCAATGACATAAAGTTTTCCTGACATTTGACCTTTAACCTCTAAAGTATCACTACTAATACTGACAGTTTTGTTATAAAAATTTACATTTAATCGTTTTTCAATCAACTTTTGTACTGAGAGTAAATTGTGTGACAATCCCTGTATTATTAGAGCATTTATGGTGATTTCTATATTTTTATAAAATAAAATTAATTTACCTTGTTGTTTAGCAATTAGGAATTGACCATTAGCTACATAAATCTTAATTGGTTCCGGTAAATCAATAACATTTGTCATGTACTTACAATAATCCGACATTATCAAGTGTTCAGTTGCTCCAGAATCAATTACAAATTGAATGTTGCAATTATTTGACATCACTTTAGCACAATTAATACTGACAGCTGTAAAAGATAGCCTATGTTCACTCGTACAGTCATCCTGAGCCGTATGAGCCCGATGGAAATATCCTCGACCTCGTTCACTGGTAGTACCTCGGTATCCTTGACCTCTGTGGCTGTTATATCCCCTTCTCTGAAATGGTCTTCTATTATTATGCCCCGACCTGTACATGTGTCCATAACTATGTCCTCGACCCAAATTTTGTTGCTGTTGTTGCTGTGGACACTCAACTGCTATATGTCCAGGTTTGTTGCAGGAATAACATGTGAGAAAAGATGCTCCTTCACTGGTAGATGAGTTACTTATCTTTATTTCAGCATCCAACAGTCTGCTTTTGGTAAACTCAAGTGTAAGTGACTTTTCAGTCGACAAGGTTTCTATTGATGTTATAACACTTTCATAGCTTGATGGCATCGCTGATATAAGCTGACACACTTGATCTTCTTCTTTCACCTCACAACCGATCGCCTTGACGTTGCTCACAGCAGAGTCAAATCTACAGAAAAAGTCTTGTAGTTTTTCATTTTCTTCACATTTAATTGTAATTAATAGTTTCTTTAGATGTAATCTGTTGCATATAGATTTCCTTTCAAAGGTTTCTTCCAGCGTTTTTATCATAGATTTAGCACATTCACATTTCTTTACGATTTCGAGGTACTTGTCGTTCAAGCATTTCACAATTAAGGAACGTGCTTTTGTGTCGTCTTTTTTGAATGTTTTACTTGTACTCGTATCATCGCACTTACTAATTTCTTCTATGGTGTACAGCACGCCCTTCTCTTCTAAAATCAATCTCAATCTGAATTTCCAATGACTAAAGTTGGATTTTTGATCGAGTTTTGGGAGTGTTTCATGTTCACTCATTCTGCAGCTATTATATTTTAGCGGTGCGCAGTGGAAGCGTTTGTTAGGGCAGTTAATATTATTAAAAGGCAGAGCAACTTTTATTAGAACTTGTATTCAATGAATCACGGAAGGAAGAACAGACCATAGATATCATAGACTATATTAATAGACAATAATTACGTTCGGAAACATTGCCTCAACAGTGTCTTATTATCATGTTACTAAAACTTCTTCTTCTTCTTCCTTGCTCTATCCCACTTTAGGTGGGGTCGGTTCTCCTAATCTTCTGACGCCATGACAACCTGTCCTGGCTTTTCATCACGTTACTAAAACACGCTAAGTTAATCTCCAAAAAATCATTGAAATAATACCAACACATATATTGACCCTATTGTTCATCTCACTCGGCCGTATGTATCAACCATCATGAACGAATAGGGATAAGTTAGAGCGTCGTTAGTGCGCTTTGAACTGATGTTATTTATGAAGCTAACGACAAATAAAGAGGTTCATTACGATGTTTTGGTCATTGGACCACCGCTGGGAGATCCCCTAGGTAGGTATTGACTGCTGATCATTCTCTTAGATGGAACGATTCAATTTTTTTTATAAAGAAAACGTTGATTGGGTCTTGCGTGGTTTGACCATCTCAAATCATTTATTTTTTTTATTTGGTCACTATATTTACAGAAGTTTAATATCATGTTCCAGACAGAAAAAAGCAAATATTGCTGGCTCAAAATACCAAAGATAAGTAAGATCTGTAATGGTGCGTCCATGCTTGGCGAACTGAGCACGAGCCGAGCCACGAACGAGCACACTGCAAGCACGATTCGCGTAGCGTGGACGGGCTTGCGAGCCTCGAACGAGCATTCGTAGCGTGCTTGACTGCGCTCTGCCCGATTGTCAGTTTTTTCACGAACACAGGGATTCGCATCGCGCTCGTTGTAGGCTCGTTGAAGGCTCGTTAAGTACGTCCACGCTTGAAATCGCGAGAAACGAACGAATCCTGTTCGTTCGAGGCTTGGCTCGTGCTCGCTTCGCGTAGCATGGACGCAGCATAAGGTATTAATTTACATAATCTTGCAGTAAGTTAAATCAATTCATTTTACAGTCTTTCTAAATGTGATAAGTGACCTCAAACCGAAAAAGGAGACCAAATCCACTCCGTTAAAAGTTTAAAACCCAGCAAATGACTCAAAACGATACGTCAGCGTACGGAAGTGAGACGAATAGTGTATCGCCCCCATTTTATTCCTAACGTCGTTGAAGCCTGAATCTGTTTTATAGCCGAAACGTGAGACCAGACCCAGTACTTAGCCGATCGTAAATCTAGACAACTATACATACCTCGTATACCTAAACTATGTTATTTATTATGTGCGTTCCGGTTTTAACGACAGTCTTGAGTACGAGACGTAAATACGTTTTCGAATCAAATACTTTGATTAAATGTATTGTCTTGAATTGTTGAGTAGTGTTCAAGGAGAAAATTTCAAAGCAGTTAGAAGTGATGAATTGAATCCAATTAATTTATTTGCTTTTTCAAATCAAATCATTTTAAATAGACCTTCGCAGGCACTTATGAGTAGTCTGACTCTAATACTTTTATACAGGTTCGGAAGGTTGCATTTGCTGAGAAGAGCCGGCGATAAACTCAGCAATTACTATTTTCAAAACAAGCTTAGATTTATTAAATAATATTTACATTCTAATCGCACTGACAACAATCGGCTAGTTTCCTGAAAAAATCTATTTAGTCCGTCATATTATTATACATTATCAAAAAATATAAGACACGTATTTTTTCTTTTGTCAATTAAACAATGAATACGGGTCTTTAGTCATTATGGCCCACTCGCGAATGGCCCGCGGGCCATAGCGCCTATTCTATTTTATTTTCAAATTTTGCATTAGTCATTATGGCCCGCTGTCAAAACAAACAAAACACAATCCTATTTTTGGTACAGATGAGTGGAAAAGTGTTATGATAGAAATAATAAATATTATTTCCCATAGAAAATGAATAATAAAAATGTTTTTTTTTTCATACAACTGGTGGTAAGCGGTTACCTTAGCAAAATGGATACTTGTGATAGCCGGGGCATCATTCGCGCGCATATAAAATATATATTCAAGTTACATTAATCTGGTGGTAAGCGGTTACCTTAGCACTATGGACACTCGGGGTGATACCCGGGCCGGGGCATCATTCGCGCGCATATAAAATATATATATTCAATGTCAACTGCTAAAAAAATCTGCTACTCCCAACTCGTCGTCTAACAGCTCATAGCAATCCTCACTAGTCTGCCAGGATATCTTTAGAGGAATTCTGCTGACTCCTGACGAACGAGAACCTTCTTCCGTAAGCTCATCATACTGAATTTGTGGCCTTCTGTAGACAGATTTCCGTTCATGGACATGGAGACTCCTGTTTGATACTCAGTGTCTATGACAATGACTCATTGCATGAACATCCATGAGCTTGGAAGGTTATCTGCACGATGAATTACCAAAATTCAAGGCGATGATAGTTCATTGGTTGGTAGTGACGTCGGATGCCGAGGCGAAGGTCCCAGGTTCCAATCCTATAATGAGCCTGAGCTTTCGGTGAAGGAAAACATCGTGAGGAAACCGATATGGTATCCTCACGACGGGGGTAGGATACTTTGTATCCAGTAACCAGCCTGGCTACCACCCTCAAATTAAAAATCTGTTTCCGAGCACCTATCGGCGTGTTCCGACAGCTGCACTTGAGAGCAAGTTCCATCTAGGCTTTGTGAGCTTACCACCTTCGGCCACATTACCACTTACCATGGTAAGACTGCAGTGAAAAATAGGCACAAAAAAAGACAAGTTCCGACTTATTTTTGCCAGTGTCGAGTTGAATTGCAAATTATTATTCTATCATCGGCGAGTTTAGCACGCTTAATGATTGATTTTCATGGCATCACAAGCATCCATAGAGCTGAGGTAACCGCTTACCACCAGGGGGCTAAGTCTGCTATTATAATTGCATTCCAATGAACTATTAATTTATTTCGATTTTTTATGTAAATGTTTATTTCGATATAATGAAAGAATACTATGATACAGCGAGGTTTCATGTTTGTGTACTATTTCAGAGTAATCACATGTTATTTCATTAGATATTGGTAAAAACCATGTAAAAACCTTGAACTGTCACGACTCACCCTATATGAAATAGACTATAGTACCTACTTACTCTTCTCGCTTCTCTCTCGTCTTGCTCGTCTTTCGTGGATCCACGTTTTTGAGCAAACCTTAAACTGGTTTATGCGAAACACACAAGAATAGTCTTTGTGTGTCTTTTACAGTTACACGGCAAAGGATTGGAGTAATTTTGAAAAACACAAGTCGGTGCACGCACGACATCGTCCTCAGCCAATGATCTTCAGTGAGAGACCTCTCAGCAGATTCGACACATATCACATAAACGTCTAGAAAAGAGAGGGTAGGAAACTTGCTTCATACAAGTTTACCCTCAATCTTATTTATAAACACGCAACTAATTTATAAAACAATTGTTATCTTTTAAAGGCACGCTGACGGTACGTCTATATAGATTAATACATCAGTGGACATATCATTATGTTGACAATATGAGATGTCAATAAGTGACAATATTTTTTTTCATAACGCCATTATTATCAGCCTGTTTTATTTGATATAAATGGTAAACCCTTCTTCGATAGAGTTTTAATGCTGGGACCGCACCGCACCTAGACAAAGTGTATTTCACATTAGGATACGTTACGCCCTAGAGTATCCTTATGTCATATAATATGGACGAATACATTTTATTAATATTGTTTTATGTAATCTATATAATAATAATGTTTGTCCAAAAAAATATGCTTAAGACACGTATAACGGTCAGTTAGTCAATATAGATTATGTTATATGGTGCCGATTCTGTTGTTTACAACTAAACTAATTTAGTCTCACTATATCTCTTTCTAACAAAGAACATAAGAAAGGATGTATGTAAGAAACGTCTATTTGACCGTAAATTCAAACGGAAAAGACTAATTTGACAGCTTTAAATATGTTCTATCCTTTTTCAATAATGTTTGTAAGAAAGAGATGTGATGTGATTATAATTAGTTTAGTGCGATTTACAACAGAATCCGCATCATTGTATCGCTATCTTAAAAATTGCGCGCCGCGTCTCATCGTGTCGCGTGTCATTGTATCCCGTCTCGGTGTGAACTGACCCTTAAGGCGAAAATCCTCTTTTTTATACTACATAATTTGAAATAAAATACACACACTACTACACATCATATACTACACTTAAAAAAAACTTGTATGTCAATGTCACTGCTTGGGTGGGCGTTGCAATTACATATTTACTATTAAAATACGAGTTTATCTAAATTGGTGAGTACCTATTAAACTTTATTCCGATTTCTGTGATATAAATGAATCCTGGTCGTTTTCAAAACGTTAATTGTAATAGGTATACGTTACGGTATTTACATTAAACTGACTCTACTTTCAGGATATATGTATGCTGTTGACTCATGAAAAGATCGAGATGCTCTTGCAGCTTATGCAGAGCAGGACCATCCAGAACTTACTAGAGGGAGGACTGGTTATGAGTGTGAATGGGAGCCCGTTTCAATCATATGTGGACAGACACCACGGTGCAAATAGTCTTGGAACCATAAAATAATCTACAAAGCAGTGGTGAAAGGTGGATTCAACATCAGATTTATTGATGAATGGTACTTACAGAATGGTTTGGTGTCATAACCAAAAATACTTTACTAAAAAAGATAAAAAATATACATAATCCATTACAAAATGAAGGACGGACAAACAAACAAACACTCTTTTATCGTATTAAAATAATGGAAAGTAGGGATTTTGTAAGTAGCTATAAAGTTGTGAATCGTTGTGAAATTGGAATTGATATTTCCAGACCCTGATAAAAGAAAATTACTGCGTATGTCGTCGAGGATGGAGGAGGAAGGAGTACACTGACAACTCATGTCATGTCATACTCCTGCTAATTTGACCTGTTGTGCGGTCTCAATTTAGGAAAGGAAGATTGCAGAGCTGGAGAGTACTTGGCAGGAGCTGCACAACCTCACGGACACGTGCCACGCGGGAGATCCTCGCGAATATTCACCGAATAGACATACTCGGCCTGATTTTTATGTACTATACAATAAAACAGTTTCAAGTTATTATGTATTTTATTTAAAAACATTTTAGTAAGGTAGTTTTAAGGTACTCTAGCCATAAACAATGAATGCATTCTTATCTCACTTTATGGCTTGTCTGAAGAGCCTGGCTTGCAGTATGTGGCCTAAATATTGCAGCAGACTGAGGACGATTTTCACACCCTCATCAATAAATTCAATGGGCTCTACATGAGCATCTACACATATATTTTGGAGGACTGTGCAATAAAATCCATGAATATGAATCCAATCCTGGTACTTTAACTTAATATTAGCCTTGTCTGAATTCATGGTTCTCTCAGCTGCTGAATCCAATGAAATACCTACTTCATAAAATATACAATCTACCTATATAGTAGGTATATATAAAAAACATCGAGTCTACCGCTGGTATCGATTAACGGCACAGCACGATAGGTTGAATCTTAGCCAACCGCGCCAACTGGCCCGTCAAAAACTACCATAGCAACTCTCGCTATTGATGGGGAGTCCATCCTCAAACATTGTAACCAAAACGGTTTCGAACTGTGCGAGCTCAAAGGCGCTTCCTTCCGCGGACGCTCGGACTATGGAATGAGCGTCCCCGCCGTGGTTTTCCCAACGGAGTACAGCATGGGATTCTTAAAAAAAAATGGTGTGAAGAGATTTCTGCATGTTCGGCAACGCGCTAGGGATACCCCTGAAGTTGCAAGCGTCCATAGGCTACGGTAACCGCTTACCATCAGGCGGGCCGTATGCTTGTTTGCCATCTTAGTGGTATAAAAAAATATAAAATGTATATATAAGTATCTAATAGCATTACTCTTTTTACCCTTGTCGCAGTCGGGCCATTACTTAATGTATTTTCTGTTTGAATGTCTTTCATATCATTTGTTTTTTGTTGGGGTTTATCTCCACATCCCAATTTTTAAATATCAAAAATTTGCAATTATTGAGCGAATTACCCTGCGGGACATTCGGAAGTGGGCCATAATGACTAAAGACCCAGAATACGAGGATATGGTTTGTTGAAGTTTCGCGTGACGTCACGGTGTGGTACACTTTTTAGTAACAAGTGACGTCACGAGCCCTCACTCCCGAACTTAGTCGCGCTTTATCTTCGTCAATTGTTAATGATTTGGAAAAGCAAATAATACGTATCCAATATATTTTGATAATCTAACCGACGGACTAATTTGATTTTTTTTTTACCCAGGAACAAGGCGTGCCCCGGCGGCAAAACCACACATTAGACTGAATAAATATTTAATAAGTAAATACCTAGCAAACTTAAGCAGACCAATAGCTTTTTCAATGAAAGTATAGAACGATGTAGTAAATAAATTTGTTACACCATATATAGCCTATCTAGATGTAACAAAGACAGCTAAGAGAAAAAATACACATACCAAGAACAACAAATAACATGGCTATTATAGTTATAATTTATAATTTAAGTTACTTTCAAACCTATAATAATAACTTGCCTACAATAATATATCCTATGATAATAATAATCATTACAATATTAAATAAAATTAATGTAATAGCAGACACATTTTACTTGCCTGTAATGATTGGAATAGGATATGCCAAATTTCCATGACGATGCCAAATAGCAGTTACTATCGACATAAAGAGATATAAAAATTAACTAATCTACTGTCAACAAGCACAGAAGATTATATAGTTAAAATAATCTGTGATGCAAGATTATTGTTCACTGTACGGTAAGAAAAAATATCTTAAAATATGAATATATAATTCACATTTTAAGATATGAAAGATTTATTCAGTTTAGGCCCTGGTAAGGCACTTATGAACGTTAAATTGGTACATACAGTTGAATTTACCACCGGTTCGGAATACACATAAACTGATAAGACTCCGGCAAGAAACTCAGCAAATAGACAGTCAAATTGGTCTGAAAAGCCACGTAACAAAAATAACGTAACATCAGAATAATATTAATAAAGCATTTTACAAAACTAAAACGAAGCAAGAATATTGTTTTATTCAAAGTAGATATTGAGATATTTCCACCCGCGAGTCATTCAGAAATAAATTGACCCCCCAATATAAAATTGAGCAGAGTTTAAAATTGCGCCGTTCTGCCTACCAAGCACTGATTCAGGGCGCTGGGAAACTCGATGGACAAAAAAAACGAGGTATCGGGCAAAAGCCGACAGTTTCCTCTTTTAAACTTTTTTTTGGGTTTCCTTGTTCAAAACCTATTGACTACAGTTACATATTGCAGGTTTCTTTTATTTGAACATATTTATAATATCTATGTACTGTGCTGTCTGTATTCTTGTGGATGTAAATTTGTTCCTTTCTTAATACAAGCTTTGTATTAGTTTGGGATCAGAATACCGTTTGTAGAGTAATGATAACAAGATATTTAGAGCATTTTTTTTTACACATTTGAAGCTGCATACAATTATCATAACAAATTAATCTAGATTTGTTGCTTAGCTTCATGTTTCATCAAGTTTAGGCATTTTGAAGTTTAAGTTTCTATTGAAAAGACTCAATTTCACTTAGTCATTCCCTTGGGATCAAACAAACAATTAGAAAGGCTGAATTAGTTAGAGTGGTTGATGTTGGCTTAATGTCCATTTCCTTAATTGCTAAATTAAGATATTTAAGTAGTTCAGTGTCTCTTGGGTGGGTGTGTGATGCTTGGTTGGTTAAATACTTGTCAAGGTAATGGGGCCTTTAAGACAAAGTATGATGTACTGATGATGTATAGATGTCCCCCTCGGTTTTACACGCATTCCCGATATAAAAAGTCCTCCATGCCATATGCATGCCAAATTTCATCGTGATCGGTTGAATAAAAGGCGTAACAAACAAACTCACTTTCTCATTTATAATACTAAGGATAGAAAGATTTTTTTTTATACAACTTAGGTGGCAAACTAGCACGCGGTCCGCCTGATGGTATGCGGTTCCCGTAGCCTATGGACGCTTGTAACACCAGGGGTATCACGCGCGCGTTGCCGACCCCGCAGAAATCTCTTCACACCCCTTTTGAAGAACCCTATGCTGTACTCCATTGGGAAAACCACGGCGGGAAGCTCATTCCACAGTTAGAGCGTCCGCGGAAGAAAGCTCTTTTGAGTCCGCACAGTACGAAACAATTCTGGTTTCAATGTGTGAGGATGGATTCCCCGTCAATGGGATTATTATTATTGATTTATTTCGACATACATACAACATTACAGAATTATACATAAAAACTTGCTCATTATTCACTCAGTAATAAAATGATTTCGAATACAAAAAGTATTGGTGGGCAGATTCCCTACTACAAGAAGTATTGTATAACAGAAAATTAATGAACAGTGAATACACCCATCTGATGGTAACAAAACGGCCACGTAATTTGACTAAGGTGTAGAGTTTGTGAAGATAGGGCTTGTAGAGTTAGGGCGTGTAGAATTATAAGCTTGGCTCTACATGAAATCCGATAACTTTTTGACAGTGCGAGCCATGGCAACATTTTACATGAAAATGTTTTAGGTGGAATTTCACTTCTTTTTTTAAGTTGCTTATAACAATATTTTTTTAATTATATTTATGGGTAAAACCATACAAACTTGCATTACCTAATTTAAAGGGTAGGGGTGATTTACTAAAAACCCTTAATAATGTATTTTATTATTTTATATAAATTTTTAGAATCCCTTCCATCCCTTAGTCCAAGGGGATGGCCCCGGATGGGGGATAAAATTTGAATTCTCATTGTAGCGGTGTAAAGTGAAAAAATATAAAAATTTATAAATAGAACAAAATTCAAGCGGAACACCGCATACCAACGAGTATGAAAGCGGTCCATTCTAAACTCCTCGTCACGATGAGACGTTATAAAAAAATTCATAATGCGAACGGTAGCAGATGCAATATTAAATTTTAAATATCGACCACCCCTGTCGCCGACCGGCATTCAATTTGCCGCGAAATCTCTGTTCAGTGAGTTTTAAAAGGCGTACATACACGTCAATAAAATAACCGTTTCGGAAACGAGCGGGCGGGGCCGCGCCGGGACGGTTTAAGAGATCATTTTGGACGTCTCACGATTATTATGTAGCTACTTTAAAATGTTTATTGCGGAGCCGGAACGTGTGTGCTATGCAAAATTGGGTTGGGTTTTATTTGGTAAGCAGTTTTGTTGCTTCTTTTTAAATGCGTTTGTTTGCAAGTCTGCTTGAAAATATAAGACGAATATGCTAATTCAAAGTTATTTTAAATTTATGGCACATTTATTATTTTTAACTAGAAAAATTGAATGAACTAATATTGAGCGAATCCCGTAAAGTTTTCCGATAAATGAAAATAAATTTATCAAAGATTTTGATCAAAGAAAAATAGATACCGATCACAAGTAAAAGGATTTTTTTCGCAGAATTAAAATATTGTGTACGTATTGTACACCATTTATTAAAAAGTAAAAAAAACTATGTCTTTTATTATACTGTGGAACGAGCCTAAGGCTGCTTTTCCACCAGAGATGTGCTATGCTTCGTTGCTATGGATGCGTTTGATATCCACCAATCATATTCATTGGTGCACATAGCTTAGCACTGGTGGAAACGGATTCAACTAAGATATGTATTTTATATGGAAGGATGCGTGCTATGGATGCGCGCTATGGATGGTCGCGAGTGGTGTAGCTATTTGCAGAGTAGAGTACCTACAGAAGGCCGGCGCCGCGGCGTTTATCGCTGAAAGTAGACATGCCATGGTGGAAGCAAAGAGTTATACATCGCATCTTCCTCGCGCAACTACTTTGCGGCGGCGCATCTTCATAGCACATCTTACTCGCACCGCTACATAGTTTAGTATCAGTGGAAACGGTGACATAGTCTCACAGCTTCTCTATTACATCCTCGCAGCATAGCATAATAGGCAGCATCACAGAACAGAAAAAACAGTTAGAAAGCGCAAGTGGGCGGAACCGCCGTAGTACATAGTAAGCGTAGTTCCGCGCACTTAGAGCTCCGCTCAATTCAGTCGTGATTTGTCACTACATTGTTTTGGTGGCGTCGTAAAAGATTTAAAATGTTAGTAAAATGCCTTATTGTGCTGTTTTACAGTGCAAAAACGATAGCCGTACAATAAATTTAGCGAAAGGAGGTATATCATACCATCCGTAAGTTATATTTTGTGAGTAAATTAATTTAAAATTAAGAAAAACCTAATTGTCTTCAAGATGAATGATCGCGAACGAAAGTTGACTTTAAAATTTAAACTTTAAGGTCTAGTTTCTTTCAAACTTAAAACTTACTGCTTCTCGAAGTTTCCATACATGCACTTGATGTGACGGTTGCTACTCGATTAGAGACGTGACACACTTCTTTATAGTATGTTATCGATAGTTTAAACTTTTACAGTTGTGATTAGTAGTGCCATTTTGATTTTATATTTAAATATTATTATTATTTATTTGAATGCGTTATGTTATATTTTTGTGATTTTAGATTTCCTAAGGCTCCAGATATAAAGGAAAAATGGATTCAAGCCACAGGAAGGCAAAATTGGTTTCTTTCAAAATCAAGCACAATTTGTTCAGAGCACTTTGAAGACAAATAATATTTTATAATTAAAAAAAAGGGAAATAAATACTTGTATGAAACAGCCATACCAGAGCAAAAACAAAAATATTTCCAATATGTGTCCTTTTGTTATTCCAAAAGGTGTCTCACTGGGCTTCCTACAGAACACTCAAAGAACAGAATCTGTTTAATTTTCATAAATTGAATAAAGAGAAAATCTATCGACAATTAACAATTTTTATCCTTCTTTACCAAGTGTGAATTTTTACAAAACGTGCTTACAGTTTAAGGCCTTTGAATTGTATACTATCCTAGCTTCGCCCGCTTTGAATTCGTTTATAAGTGTAATTTTAATAATATGTGTAATTCGTTTATCCTACGGGAACTGCTCACTTTTCCGGTACAAAAAGTAAATATGTATATTATATTTGATTTGTTGTTTTTTTTGTTTTTTTTTTTTATGTTTATTCGTTTTGATGATTTTGTATTTAAAATTTTGTAAAATAAAAAGTATGTATGTTTTGGAACTATACTAATGTTTTGGAAAAACATAGCCACTATATAGTCAGATTGTAAAAAAAAAGAAAATATTAAAAAATGTACCTTCATAGGTGCCCTTCTTGGGCCTAAATTGAATAAATGGCTTTGACTTGACTTGACTGTAAGCTGTGTGTTAATCTAGTGTGTCATCTATCTACATACCAAATTTCATCGAAATCTGTTCCGCTGTTTAGGCGGAATAGATTTCATTCATAATATTAGTGTCATATTTATAATAATATTAGCTGTCCCGCGCGGTTTCACCCACATTCCCGAGTAATCGTATGATTTCCCGGCATAAAAAGTATCCTATGTGTTAATCCAGAACATATCTGAGAATCTGTGTTCCAAATTTCATCCAAATCCGTTCAGTAGTTATTGCGTGAAAGAGTAACAAACACTCACAAACTTTCACATTTATAATATTAGTAGGATATACAATAAACATTTATCGATACTTTCACTTATGACGTCATCTATTACCTACATCACTAATTGAGTAGCTGACGAAATCGAATAGCGCATGGTGCTATAATCAGAATGTTATAAATCCATCGACATGCTACACGAATGTCAACTTTATCTAGAATGTAATTTTATGATGATAATAACATCCACTGATAATAACGCCATCTATTGTTGGATAGCGAAACTTACTCGTCAATTGTTTTCCTTCATCTTCATATTACAAAACGTCGATTACACATTCTACAGAATAACAAAATGAATTCTATTTGTACATATGAAGGTATATTTTCAAATGTAGAATCTGTGATTTCTGCTAGTTTTGTGTTGAATAAAATCTACCAATGAAACGAATTGTTTGTTTGTAGTGCAGTGTATGAATAATTGTTTTAGCAGTGTATGAATGTTTGTTTTTTGCCACACAGGTTCCCGTGCTAATATTGTCACTTGCGCTTTCTAACTGTTTTTTCTGTTCTGTGGGCAGCATAGCTGCATAGCACATCTCTGGTGGAAAAGCAGCCTAAGGCTGTTGAAACACACGCTCGCAGACTCGCACCTATTGAGGCTGGTCCAATATGTTTTTATGAATTAAACACGAATATTATTTCGTTGTCAAAATATATTTGTGAGAGTTTCGTTCATCCTATTTAAAATTAATATTGCAGTTTGATAGTTTTCCTTAAGAAAATCTGTCAAAACCCTTCTTAATTTTAATATTGTAAACCAGCATAAAATATACTTTATATATAAATAAGAATGATATATTATCTAAAAGAAAGCTGTTACGTAAATTTCAAATATTTTTTTAACATCTGAACCAAATTTATCTAGCACTTACATTTAAACTACATGCGTGACCCACAACAGTGATTTATGGTAGGTCTGATTATAGTTAGTAAAAATCAAGTCTGTGTATCCTATCCATAACGGTGAAACGTCTCGCGTATCCAAACGCAACAAGCACCCGTGTGTACCCACAAGCTCGCACAGAAGCCACGCGCGGCGCCACCGTCGGCGATCAATCGATACACGGCCGGTTGCCAAGCAACGATCACGTTGCAAAATAAACAATCAGAATCGGGGCCCGGCCGAGAGCAAATTTACTTTCTTATTTTATTACTTGTGTCAACATTTTAGATCGATATTATTAGATTATTTACACAGCGCCCGTACATCGTGTATCATGTTTTTTTGATTCTTTACTTTGCCGTAACATTGGTTTAAGATGGTGTTGCTACCGCCGTGCGTACCGGAACTGTGTGGGAAGGATTTTCGACAGACTCTGAAGAAACCAAGTCCTAATTACCCTCATGGATATAAGAAGAAATTGCGGGCTGTTCCTGCTTTTACTATACAAGGTATTGGGATTGATAATTTTCTGCACAGTTCGGTAAAAAGCACCAAAGCTTGAAAAAAGCTCTATCACTTAGTCCAAGTGGAACAAAGGACTTTATTTTTGATGAATGTGACTCGCCAAGCAATAATCATTGTGCAACATGGACCGGTTTTTCCAACGATTGTTTGATTGAGTTTGTCTTTTTTTTTTTTATTAAATGGGCTTGCGTTTGGCCACTGCCCCGCCCATAAGGGGCGATGACGAAGCCTAAGATGAAACACGATAAAATTTCTGTATGAAATCTAATAAATTAAACGTAAATAAATTTGTTCCGACGTTGGAAAAATCGGCCCTTAGCCCGTCAAAATTAATAACAATGATTTTATAAGTAAAAGAGGTAGATAGGTTATAAGCCTCCGCAAGTGGCACGTTAAAACTGTGCTAGTTAGCGCACTTTAGCGTCAACGACACGACATGTATGACAGTGTGCCATTTATGAAGTTCAAACCTTGTGTAGGTAAACCATCTACCTCTTTACTTATAATTCCTGGAAAATATAAAATAATACAATAATTTTTATTTAAAAATTAACATTGTTTATTATTTTTCTTTGTAATACTCTGGCTCTGAACTACATGAAACCTCTTCGGTAGATTATTTGCATTAGTGAAAAAGTTAATTAATGTTACATTTCATCAGCTTAATGAATTACTTGTTGATCTTATAAAGCTTTCTTGTAAAGAGTTTCCGATTTTCGAGAAGTTATAAAATTAAATAAAAAATGAGAACTATAATGAGCGAATTAAGTCCCCTATTATTATTCGGTGTTTTTTTATTATTCTGTATTACTTAGAAAAAAATCTGAAGTGAGCTAGTCCATCTCTATTGCGTAGATTTACCAAAAAATCCCTTTTAACAGCAATGCAAAAGAACACTCGCGTAATACCACCTCCAAAATGCGGCGTCCTCGATCCTCAACCAGTGAAACCAAGTACGTTTAGGAATAGCTATCAGAGGGGAGAGTTTCCTGTCTCTATAGAATTCACTACATTTGGGAAGCAGCTTGCTTGGAAGGTACTTATAGTTTTTTTTTAAATATCAATATTAAGTGAGTGAGTAGATACTTAACTATTAAATTTGATGGCGTATCTCTCTTTATGCATATCATCTACTTATCTTTTTCCATATAATTTGGGGCTTCTTCTCATACACATCTCAGAATTTAGTTCATTCCTTATATACTACACAATCCATCCATCTTTCTTCTTTCTTTTTGCATATATACATCAACCTTCATGTCACCTCTTTTTGACTCGACTTGCATCTCTCTTCATCAGATCTGATGACAAACAGTTCTCTAAGTATGTTAGTAGATTTGCAGGCAGATGGTCCACCAAAAGCATATTTGTTCACGCTCGAGAGTAGAATCCCTCTTTTAGCTATGTATAAATCAATCAACCCAAACCATAACACAATCAGCTTTGTAATATTCCACGTAGCTATAATTAGGTTACAATGCTCCACTCGCGTTTACTCAAACCTCATACAGAGAATCCTCAGTAATCTCAAAGAGCAAATATACAGAGGGTATATGAAATTAAGATACTGAAAAGATCACCCCAAATCCGGTGCTTGGCAACAGATTTTCCACTTGAGACTGGTAGCCAGCGAGACAGGTTGTGTTCCTGCGCGTGAGTAAGGTTGCCAGAGCTCATTGGGAAGGGGGAAAAGGTCGGTAACGTGTGAGCTATGCTTCTCGTGTTGCAAGCGTCCATATGGCTACGGTAACCGCTTACCATCAGGCGGCCCGTATGTTTTTTACCGACTTAGTAGTATAAAAAAAGAAAAAGTAACTACAAAGTACACCTTGCTATGATTTCCTTGCGATGTTTCCTTTCACTGAAAGTTCAAGTCCATTGTAAGACCTTCGCCATAGCATTTAACGTCCATTAGATTCGGAAGGCGTGTTCTCTTAAGCTGATACACCAAAACTCATATTTTATAACGTCATATCCCTGCAATATAAAATCATCAATATTGTGAACTGTCTTTTATCATTTTGGTTGAAGCCTCTGAATAAAAGACCATAATGAAACTAATAAGTACTTAAACCAAGGTTGCTTTATAAAGGTGCCGATAGAAAAGCTGGACTTTCATCACTACCTGCCGATGTTCTTCGACGGCCTCTCGGAAGCTGCCTACCCGTTCAACTTCATTGTAGAGAAAGGGATCCACGACCTCGTTACAAAAGGCTCTTATAAAATCCTGCCTGTTGTGCCACAGTTGATCATACCTATCAAAAGTAAGTTGGACTTATTGACCTAGATTCTACCGGAACAGTTTGTCATAATTATCTCAATAGCTTCCGTGCTGTCCCTAGGATCTTGCCCTTTTCCGTATTTTTGCTTATTCTAATTTATACTCCATCTTTGTGCGATTTGAATGAGTAACTCACATTCAAACAAATTTTTGCATCTATCTGGAGGAACATACCGATAGGTGCTTGAGGTCTTATAATTTTTTTATACCTTTTAATGTAAAACATAGCGCACAATTTAATAATTTATGATCCATGTTGACCTATGTTTTACGAATACATGTTTTGGATTCTGATTCTGACAGGTTTTTAACTTAAGTGTAGTTTACGTGGGTATTGCAAAGTACCCTACCACCATTCATACACACACCCCCACATCATATTAAACCACCTTATTGACATTGTTTTGCAAACTTGGCGAATAAATGGTTACCTACAGGACAGGCTTAGCCTAGTGTAGGAGCCATCGCAAAAATTGGAAAAGATAAGTTATGTAAAAAAAAAAAACATTCTATGGTTTTTTCACCATGTTTTCCTTCACCGAAAGCTGAAGTCATAGCCTTGAAACATCTTACACATCTGCAGCAATACCTTTTCTAACAAAAGTCTCTCTCACCACAGATGCCCTTTCAACAAAACGCCCCTCTGTTATCTGCCATGCTCTCAAATGCATTCAAATGCTGGTGACTGGAAGTGACCGAGTTGGGGAAGCCCTAGTACCCTACTATAGGCAGATACTACCCATTTTCAACTTATTTAAAGACAAGAACCGTAAGTTACTTTATTATTCATTTACACACTACATGGTTCCCCAGTTTCTGAAAGAACAATAAATGTACCAACTATTGCCATCTTTGTCACTCTATACGTCGTAGATAGTGACATATATACTATTAATCAGATATTAATATTGATTCAGTTTCTAGAAACTGCAAGTTAGCATATTTATGTTAAATCTGCATTTTTTGTTAGCAAACAAGCACAATCAATAGACTATATCAAAGAATCAATAGACTCAAATTACCGTCATTATAGAACATTCGAGCAAGAAATTCTGAACTACACCAGACCTACACAAAAACAAGAAATGTTAACTAGCTTAAATTTGAAACTTGTCATAAAATAAAACCTCTGTAACAAGATCGTACTACTTTCTACCTAATTACTATGTACAGAGATCATAAAACCCTAATATCCTTTTTACAGAGCGCATATATCCGAGTTAAATGTTTCGGCTTGGGTAATGACGAGCAATTTACAAAACATTAGCTGCAAGTGAACAAAGCAGAGATACGAACAAAAACGACATTGTGAACCTCAGCCGCAACTATTTTACAACGCGAGAAAATGAGGTGTTGATAGTTAGGATAGACGAGCGACTAATGATTGCGTCTTACGGTTCGATTTAATATTATGACATACGTTGAATTTGAATCTATCTTATCAAAGATACGTTTTATTTTGCAGTCAGTTTAATAGTCTTCTTATCGCGTGCTAGCTTATATTACAAACTTTTTATCAGGTTCATTGTAATGGGTCATCACTATACATGGTCTGCTCAGTTTGGACCTCGTTGCTTTCTCTAATTTATAGTGGTATTTTATTATTTAAATACTTCTCAATCTGTGTGTGCTTTGTTTTTAATACAACCTGTAAAATTTCCCATAAAATATAAATTACCTTTTTTTAATCTGCATATTAAATAATCGTAAATAGGGAGAGCCATCATGAAAGAACTCGTATTTTTTTACTGTTGAAAAATTTTACTATTGTACAAACAACATCTCTCCTAAACATAAATCTCAAAAGCCAACAACAAAATAAAATTCCAACATCACACTTTTCACACGTTAATAATCCCTGTGCAACAATAAAGTCGCAAGTCTGCTCAACAACAAAACAAAAAGCCCCGAGACGAGTGGCGCGCGTAGAATTCCCGTAACAATGCGGTCGGGTGTCAAGCCGCGGTGAGCGCGGCGCCCGCCGTGTGACGCGCCCGAAACGCCACGCCAACGCCACATGTAATTAATCTACTCGGATGCCCTGACAAGTCTATTAGGTTGAAAACAATATCTCGGCTGGTGTTCTCCGCGTGTCAATTATATCCGTGAGTATGATTGATGGCAGTCAATCGAGTCGCAAGCGTTGAGTTACAAATCGCTCGTGTGCTTCGTGAGGTTGTTACGTGTGCTTGTTTGGTTTAAGTTGTGTTTGAGGGTGAAAGTTGAAACTAAAATGGATGTTGAAACTAAATTTATCAGGTCTACCTAATTTTATCTGTTTATTTCATCATCATCATCATCAACCTATAATGTCCCACTGCTAAGCACAGGCCTCCTTTAACAAATCAGGGTGAAAGGGAATGGGCAGATACTCCGCCACGCGTGCGCACAGCGGATCGGTGGAGGTAGGCTAGTGGTCAACCTACTGTTGGAGTTTTCAAGCCGCCTAGAAGGCCTCCAACTAGCTTAATGACTATCACAATTAAGTGATAACCGGGACCAACGGCTTTACGTGCCTTCCGAAACACGGAAACGCTCGATTTGAAAAACCACTAGGCGGTCACCCATCCAGGTACCGACCACGACGGTGGTAGCTTAACTTGCCGATCGATTAAGAACGGCTTATCATGCTACACCACGAGGGCTTCTGTTCTGTTCTGTACTCTGTTATCTGTTTATTTCTGAGATGGTTTTATAACAAGGATAAAATATGACTGTCGAATATAGAATTGCTTCTATCATTTTTGTATAAATACTTTTTTTAATGGACACACTTTCCCAGGCTCTTATGGATAGTCTGACTCTAATACTGGTTCGGAAGGTTACATTTGCTGAGAAGAGCCTGTAATAAACTCGGCAATTGCTTACTCTTTTCACAAGAAGCTTAGATTCATTACATAACAAAGTACATTCCGATGTCAAACTACAAAGAAGAAAAACATAAGCAGACTAGCTCAGGCCCCACAAGCAGTACCTGAAGGTGATGACCTTAGATGGCTACCTCGCCCTTATGGAGCTGTCTCCATAAGGGCGAGGTCTGATCTGTATCAGCGAGTGCTCTCAACATTTTGATTCCCTTTTTTTTTATACGACTAAATCGGTAAACGGCCCGCCTGATGGAAAGTGGTTACCGTAGCCATATGGACGCTTGCAACACACGAAGCATCGTTCACGCATTACCGACCTTTCCCCCCTCCCCTGAGGGCTATGAGCTCTGGCGACCTCACTCACGCGCAGGAACACAACTTTACACAACATAAAGTTATTTGGCTGCGGTATTCTGTAAGGTGGAGGTCCCCAGTCGAGCTGCTCTTTGAGCGAATAAACGCTATGCTCTACCTCTCAGAATTTATTACAATATTTAAATCATCAACAGGTAACATCGGCTCCGGTATTGACCACACGACAACCCGAGGAGAGAATGCCGCCGATCTGATTGAAGACACTTTACAGATCCTGGAAAGATACGGAGGACCTGATGCCTTTATCAACATAAAGTACATGGTACCGACATACGAATCGTGTGTCCTGAATTAGTTTTCAATTATTTATTTTATAAGCTGTTGACACATGAATCAATATTGATTAGTATCCAGTTCAACATTAAGTTGCTGACTATTTTAGATTATATTGTTGTTATTTAGTTTTAGTATTATCAATTCTTATTGGGATATTTGTTTAGGGGAAAATTTATAGTATATTTTGTGGACGTTTTGTGATTTCTACGTTTCACAAATGGCGCAAATGTTGAATCTCATTGTTTTGTGACTGTGAATTTTTCACTTGATATTTTTTATTAGCACACAAATTTTATGAAAATTATGCGCGTATTGCAAAACAAAAGGCAGATGAAGCGCGCAAAAACACGAGAGTGAGGCCAAAAGCAAATAATCATGTAATGTAATGTGAAGGGTTTTTGAACGTGTGTATTTGTTTTTTTTGGCCTCCTATTCCAAATTTTAATGGATATTGTTGGATATGATGATATATTTAGGTAATGCAAATTATAATACTCCCTTTCTTCATTATACTGGGTGGAGATTTCGAGATGGCATATTTTCGAAACCCATGTTGGGTTAGTCATGCTGAACAACTTTTACTATGGGACCAACACTGATTTCTCAACAAAAAATACTTTTCATACATTATGATCAAGGTTGCCATTTTGTAAGAAAAGTAAAAAAAAGAGATTTCACTATTGGTCCCATAGTAAGTATCTCGAAATCTCCACCTGCTATACTGAACACGTAATTCTTTACCTTGAACTAATATTGATATAGGAACGTGTAGCATAAATTAAACATTTTAATTCACCTTCGTGTTTACGTGTGGCTTAGACAGAGCGGCGTGAAACCGCGAACAAATGCCTCGTGTTCAAATAGCTTGTTCATTGTGTCGTGTGCGGACGTCCTAAAATGAAGCTACACTTAATTCAATTAAATCATTGGTATTAATAGGTAATTATTATATTTAAAATTATTACATTCAAATTAGTTATTAAAATAGCTCTACTTAAAGTTGAGTTTGTTTTGTTTGTAATTTTTTACTAATGTTTAAATTGTCATAATTAGATTGTGTATCAAAAGTGTTGTTTTATTTGAGTTGTCATTATTTGTGCTACTTTAGGTGTATGGCAAAATACAACGTTTAAGGTCTTAATAAGGTAAGTTTTTGTATGACAATAATTGACCATGTTAATTGATGATGTGCTCTAAACTGGTAAAGACACAAAGCTTAGAAGAATAATGACTCTCGAGTGTAGTTAGTAGATCATATTGGTAGGTGCTTGCTTAATGATTTTTAACTTTAGGATGATAACACCATGGTTCTTTATGGTTTCCTCGCGATGTTTTCTTTTTTTTCCTAATCATTTTGATTGACATAAAAATGCTAAATCTCTACCATGGTCAAGGTACAGTAGTACAGGTAGTAGTACCCAACTAATAAGGCGCGTCGTGAATCTTCGGTCGCTCAGAAAAGAAAGTATGGCCCGAAGATTAACGAAAGAATGCTTATAACTTATAATCAACCTTAGATCACTACTATAAGGTTCATAATACACTGCAGCTGTTAGTTCCGTCTCACTCGCAAGTCACGCCCCTCCGCACACATGGTGGCATTTGCCGACCAATAGCATTTCCCGTGCTCTGAACGTATCTTCTGCGCAGGTACATCGGTAAGCCATATCAGTTTGGTACTACTGTACTAAAAATCCAAATTGGATTTTTGAATAAATAATGGAATTTCAGTCAAGCATCCCTAAAAAACATATTGTAGTTTTTTTTTATTATTATTTTAAGAAAGTAGAGCAAAGCGTTTATTCCCCCAATGAGCAGCTCGACTTGGGAAGTAACTCCAACATAAAGAATACCACAGCCAAATTAGGTAGTTAATGTTGTGTTCCTGTGAGTGAGTTAGGTCGCCAGAGCTCACTCATTTGGGGAGGGAGAAGAGTCGGTAACGCGTAAGTGATGCCTCGGTAACCACTTACCATCAGGTGGACCGTACGCTTGATAACCGATTACGTTGAATCATCATCATCATCATCAGCCTATAATGTCCCACTGCTGAGCACAGGCCTCCTTTCACAAATCAGGGTGAAAGGATTCCCTGATTTGTGAAAGGCATCTGCCCATTCGGGCAGATACTCCACCACTGCGGATCGGTGGAGGTAGGCTAGTGGCCAACCTACTGTTGGAATTTTTCAAGCCGCCTAGGAGGCATCCAACTAGCTTAACGACTATCACAATTAAGTGATAACCGGGACCAACGGCTTTACGTGCTTTCTGAAGCACGGACACGCTCTATTTGAAATACCACTAGACAGTCACCCATCCAGGTACCGACCACGACAAACGTAGCTTAACTTTGCCGATCGATTAAGAACGGCTAATCATGCTACACCACGAGCGCTGTTGAATGAAAAGAAAAAATAAGATTTCTTCTCTGTCCTTCAATTAAATATGAGGCCAGAAAATATATTTTTATGTATATTTTTAGACAAAGGATAGATTTTTATTGGATTAGAAAGAAAACAATATCAGTATCTAAATTGACAGAACACACAGTGGGTGACCTTATCATTAATAGCGATCTCTACCAGCCAACTTTTGGACGGAGAGGATTTGTACAAAACGGTATAAGACGGGATTGCACACAATAAACAAATAAAAATAACGGAGCCACATTTGTATTCACTTAAAATAGAATAGAATTAATGTATTATATTCTATTCTTTCAAATAACAAAACATAAATAATCCGCACCAACGCTAGATCAACTATACCTATAAACTTAAAGCATCCTCAAGGGATATCCCAGTCAATATTTAGATCGGTGCTACAGCAATTTACAATGTGTGAAGCAGAATTCACAAGTCTATATGCATGCATGCAATTTGCATTTCATGATGCGACAGTTCCTGTACAAACTCACATAACATATGCATGCTCGTGTCGTAATAATATCGATATTTAATCGCTTCAATGCAACTCGATTTGAGTTTGATGTTCGAGAATATTTGGCGTGTGAGTGACGTTAAATTGTTAATATATTATTATTTAAATAATAAAATACATATTCATAAAAGGATAAATAATGACATGGGCTTTGATTGAGGATACATCCAGATTGAGTGTCGAAGCTGTGTCCGCGTCGAAAAAAATAGCCCCTAACTGTTAGGGGCAAAGGCTATTATGTAGTTTCACTATGAATAAAATCTCAAATAGTCAGTGTAATTATGTATTTAAATTTGGAGACATCAGTGGTTTTAACAATAAAGATAAGGTAAGTTCTAATATCGCCAACCTATTCAATTTGCAAGCCTATTCTTAGCCCGTTCATATATCGCTTCAATATCACATATGGTTGTATAAGATACGCGACAAAGAACAGTATTGGTACTTGTGCTTCCTTGAAGCTTATGAAACTTGTGATATAAGCCCCTGTTATGTGCTTGGAGGAACTTTGAGCTATATAACGTTTACTTTTAGGTTCTTAGTAAAAAAGTATCTTGCGCCCGCCACTATTCTCTCTAAGAAGGTCTGTGTTCGAGGCATTCCGGCCCGGACTAACGCTAAAGTCACACGTTAGAAAGTTTATATATAACTACCACAATAAACGTTACTTTGTATTCAACATATACATATTTCAATTACCCGCCCACACCTCTTAGTCTAGTAAAATCTCTAATTAGAATTTTCAATTTCTCATTCATTTATTATGTTATATGCTTTGATTAAGGATACATCCAGATTGATCGTCGAAGCTGAGCACGCGTCGAAAAAAATAGCCCCTAACTGTTAGGGGCTCAATCAAATAAAAATTTATTAAGTAGCAAAATAATGTTTAATATTTAAATTTCTCCCGATTTTAATTGGAATATTTCAACAACTGCTATCATTATGAACGTCACTATGACAAGCAGAATGACGCAGAGGGAGCGTAAAACGTAGCTGTTACGCGCAGCATCCTATAAAAGTTGGCCTGTTTTATATATTCTTGTAGTATGGCGACGTTATTTCTGGGTATATTTATTTCTATGGTTATATCTATATAAAAAACTAAAATACTAATGCTCAAAATAATATTCCATAATATGTAAAATAAATACCCATCAAAAATTTTATACCAAAAAATACATTTAGAAAGAAAGAAAAAGAGTAAAATCTGTTTTAATTACCCTACAATTAAATGAAATAATAGCTTAATAAAATTTGGCTATTTATTCATACCCCCTTATTCATAATCGCTTTTTAACTAAATCAGTGTAATAGTGTCCTCCGTCTCACTCTTTCCATTACCAAATGTCACGTGTTAGATAAAGACTTCAGAATTTTAGCTAATCAACGTTTGATAACTTTATTATGAATATTTGCCTTCCGAAGCACGGAAATGCTCGATTTGAAATACCACTAGACGGTCACCCATCCAGGTACCGACCACGACAGACGTAGCTTAACTTTTCCGATCGATTAAGAACGGCTAATCATGCTACACCACGAGCGCTTCATTATGAAAATATTACATCCTAAATAAAAAAAGGATATGAATAAACACCAAATTGCCTACACTATTTCCACATCGAAACAAAGAAAATCTGAAACGAAAATACCCCAACAAACACGAGTTGGCACCACCTCAAAACTTATTATCTATGAAGTGTTATGCAGTGAACATAATTTATAAATATTAATATAAATTGAGCCGGGACCAACGGCTTACGAGTACATTTATCAGCTGGTCGCAGACGCGCGCTGGATCTAAGACGACACCTTTTTAGTCACCCAACATTTATAACGGGGGGGTTACGGGGATAGAATGTAACTGGATGGGGTAAGAGTGCACTTTGAACCTTCTGAAATAAAAAATTGGGTAAGTTTTTAATTGAAACCTTTGATACTATATAAATATCAATATGTTATCAGAATATAACTAAAATATTAACAAGCTTTTTTTAACAAACTTTTTTATCATCTAAATAGCTGGCTAGTAGGTAACTAATCCTCAATTACTTATTGATAAAGTTTTCTTCCATGTGATGTGTGCTTATTAGTGCACAGTCGACCACATTACAAACAAGCTTAATGATATAAAGAATGGACGAGTGTGGACTGGACTGTGGTGCCGATTCTGTTGTAAATCGCACTTGTAGTCACATCTCATCTCTTTCGTACGAACATTATTGAAAAAGGATAGAACATATTTAAAGCTGTCAAATTAATCTTTGTCGTCTTATTTTGCGTGTATTTAGGCGTAACCGCGATAGTTGGCGACTAAATTTATATTGAAAACAAGCATTAGACTATCTTGACAGGACTAAATGTCTTACATCCTTTTCTTATGTTATTTGTTAGAAAGAGACATAGTAGTTGTAAACAACAGAATCAGGGCCATTAGAGAACTAGTAATTAAGGCACCTTTTGGTGCACCATATAACAGATTCTTATCAAAAATTAACTACTCTAGCTTCTATATATCTTTGTTAAAACGACTACAGACTCGTATAATTTATCTCAGGAGCAATCAAGACGGTAATTTTCGTGAAGAGCACCGTGCGCTCCGAAACTATTTCAGTTCAGTTCAAACTTCCACTTTGTTGACCAAATGACTATATTATAATTGTGAATTTCTTTGTTAATATTACAGGTAAAGTAGTAAAAGTACCTATATCATAATCAAGCGGGCCTTATGCTTGTTTGTCACCTTAGTGATATAAAAAAACATATACATACATACTTAAAGTACCCCTCGAGATAAAGAATGTGTTGCTACCTGGCGGTGTGTTTCAAGATCCACATGTGAGAAGCACAGTTAATCTAAGCTCTGAATGGTCACTCACCACCTTCAGCTAAATCAAGGTACTTACTATGATGAGTTTAAGGTCTATGTAAAAAGATATCACAATCCTGCCCTGTACTAAAAATCCTCAAACAAAACTAAAACACCCCTCACTCATACACTCACAAAACAAATACAAACTCATAACATATTGACGCACAAGGAAGTTGCGCTAACAACAACACTAGAAAGCACTAAAGAATTATATATCGTTCTGTGCGATAAAGTCGCACAGAAAAATCGCTGCGATTAATATCGGCGAAGGGGCGCGACTGCAATGCCATATTTTTCATCATTATGTCCTCATTAAACCAAAGGCACCGGCATGAAACCGGACCGAGAAAGATAAAAAAGAAAAAGATATTTCGCAGTTCGTCCCTGGCTGTATTTCGAATTATGAATCTAAGTTTCGAAGGTATTTTTTCCCGACTCTAACCAGGAACCGGAGGAGTGTTATTACTATTCGAAATCTCAAAACCGAAAATTACGTTGATATATTTTTAATTTTTACGTGGACCACGTATTTAATAATATCGCAAGGCTAATGAAAAATAATGATCAAAAGTGTTAATCATAATATTAATTATCGAATGAATTTCCAATTATTCCATAAAAAAATAAGAATTCCAATTTACAAATTTTTCAATGCAATCGAATTGTATGCTAATTGAACGCCGGCATGAGAAGGAATGGTAAAAACATTCACAAAAAATAATCAACGCCTCAACCACAGATGTTTACGGGCGATTTGTACTTGTTCTATGGACTCGTGGCACGACGCCGCGACGTAAACAAATTTACCAGTTTATTCTTGTTTCTTTTTAGGGATCCGTATGATGTGTTGATTGACTCGAACGTATCTTGATCAATTGACTTCAAAGAACAATTTTTTGAGCTTAATTAGGATTGGATAGTCTTAAAAATGTTATCGAGTGAGATAAGATTTTTTTTCATCGAAAAGTAGAAATAAAACACAGTCGTATAAAAAAAACCTCCTCCTCCTTGCATCGTATGCCTCATTGCTGAGGGACGTGATCTTTGTAGGTTAATTTATCGCGGACTATTGCTCGCTATCTGGATCGATCTTCTGCTATATTATGTACTAGCTGTCCATCGCGGTTTCACCCGCGTTCCCGGGATAAAAAGTAGCCTATGTCCTTCTACATACCATAGGCTATCTGCATGCCAAATTTCATGATGATCCGTTGATTAGTTGAGGCGTGAAGGCGTAACAAACAAACAAACTCACTTTCGCATTTATAATATTACTAGCTGTGCCCCGCGGTTTCACCCGCGTTCCCGGGAAAAAAGTAGCCTATGTCCTTTTCCATACCATAGGCTATCTGCATGCCAAATATCATGATGATCCGTTGAGTAGTTGATGCGTGAAGGCGTAACAACAAACAGCAAACAAGTGGTAATGACGTCGGATACCGAGACGAAGGTCCCGGGTTCGAATCCTACAATGTGCTTGAGCTTTCGGTGAAGGAAAACATCGTGAGGAAACCAAAGCACGGTGGTAGGGTACTTTGTAGTACCCGTCTGGCTGGCTACCACCCTCAAGTTGAAAATCTGTCGCCAAGCACCTATCGGTGTGTTCCGTCAGCTGCACTTGAGAGCCAATTCCTTCTAGGCTTTGTGTGCTTGTCCTTTTCCATACCATAGGCTATCTGCATGCCAAATATCATGATGATCCGTTGAGTAGTTGAGGCGTGAAGGCGTAACAAACAAACAAACAAATAAACAAACAAACTCACTTTCGCATTTATAATATTATATATATATTATATATATATATATATATATAGTTAGGATTAAGTCGAAAAGACGTTATATTTTATGGTCAAAAATTATATTCTTCACTAAATATAGCGCAGCATTACAGGTAAAAAATAATGTTTTATAAGGGACCGATAAGTGTTTAGCCAGCGTTCGTTCGCGCTTATATATTTTATTATGAAGCAAAAGCAAAGCGGAATATGCTACCGGCTAATTGAATTGCAATGGGATGTTCAATTTTGTTATAAATGTTTCATGAGCGTGAGCGTTGAATATTACTCACCGTACTCTCAAAAGTTCTCTAAAAAAGGGGTGCGGTGTATAAATGGATTACAACTTTGTGTACGGGGATATAAGACTAAGACAACTGTGCACAAGTCCTATATAAAAAGTTAATGTTTTTCGACAGGCCAGCTGGCGCGGTTGGTTAAGATTCCACCTATCAGGCAGCAGGTCGAGGGTTCGATTCCCACACAGGACATGCATTTGTGTGCATGTCTGTATGTCCTGTCTGGGTTTAATTATGTATATTAAGTATGTATTTACAAACAAAAAGTAGTAGGTATATGTATTATATCAGTTATCTGGTTCTGCTTAGTTTAGGATCAGATGACCGTGTGTGAGGAATGTCCCAGGATTTTCGTATGTCGTGATTTTTCGTATGTGTTTTCAATACTTCTGTGTGTCACTAGGGTGGACCAAAAATATGTTTTATTGTTTTTCATTTGGGCCACCCCGTAAATTTGTAACATGTATCCATAGTAATAACATTGCATAATTTCAGTTGGCTAGCATTAACCATTTAAAACAATTTATCAAAAACATAATAGCAGGAAAGATGGAGGGAAAGCGAGGAAGAGGAAGACCAAGAATAAGTTACACAGATCAAATGAAGGCAAAAATAGGCGTCGGGTCATATAAGGAGGTGCAAAATGTGGCTAATGATAGGGCAGAGTGGAAGAAGCTACACCGACAAGAGCACAGCTCTTAAGAAGCAGAAGCATTAACCAAAGAGGGAGCTCAATCCATTGCTATTTTTGAATTTTTTCTCATGTGTTAAATTAATCGAATCCACTTTTATGCATATTTTATACACTTGGTATACTTTGGAATCTAAAAATACTGCCGGATATAACAATTATAAAAAAGTAGAGCTACTAGTACTATTGAATATTTTGTGGTATGTCCGGTAATGGTTGGGTAAAACCAAGAATCTTATATATTATAGGTAAAACTGTTAGGCATACCCAAACTTACTGCTGGAATGGGGAAAACACGTCCGATGTTGATTTTGATACAATGGAATAATGGCATATCAAATTCAGCTTATTACGCACTAGTGCTTTTTACTTTACATTACCGCACAGTTTTATGATAGGTATAACCCCGATTATGATAAGTTTGTACCTCACTACACTACACTGTGTGTAGACCAAGCATTCTTAATTTAAACGGGTAAAATAGATTGACAGCTCACCGATGTCAAAAAAAATAATACTTGCGCGCCATATTTGTTAACGTTTTCATTGAGTGGTTGATTATTATCAAAAAATCTTCTTAATAAAATACAAGTCTGTATTTTTCTTCGCGAGTGTGTTGAATGTGTGTGCCACAGATATCGAGTGTTAATAACCAACTTTGCACACATGAATCATAATGTACTATTATTGCTGATTCCTTTTAGGATTTTTCATTATAATACAAACATATAATAACATAGGTAACGTGTATTAACATTTCCATTACATGTAGAAAAAAAACTGTAGCCATTTTAACAAGCACAGCAATAAAGGCTAGTGCAGCTCAGGCTAAAATAAATCGTGGCTGGAACAGACCCCTCGTAGGTATCTGCCACTTAAAGTGACCTACTGTTACAACGTACTGTAATGTGGTTTTATTGGTGCTTGTTAGCTGCAATGTATAGTCAAATGTCTCGTTTTACAGTTTGTATTAAATCTGATAGCAGCCGTAAAAGGAGAGAGCTAAGAAAGCATAGTATGATTTTATCATTTGATTATTCATCTTTAATTTCCTTTATGATGGCCATTCTCTCAATCAAGAATTTAAGAGAGGTATAACCTTACAGAATACCGCAGCCAAATAACTTTATGCTGTGTAAAGTTGTGTTCTTGCGCGTGAGTAAGGTCGCCAGAGCTCATAGGGGAGGGGGGATAGGTCGGTAACGCGTGAGCGATGCTTCGTGTGTTGCAAGCGTCCATATGGCTACGGTAACCGCTTACCATCAGGCGGGCCGAAAGCTTGTTTACCGGCTTAGTTGTATAAAAAAAAAAGTTGATAAATTTTGGTCTAAACTATATGGGAAAACGCGTTTTTCCGAGTTTTCGAGCAAAGCTCTGTAACCCAGGTACAGGTAATATCGGTTATTTCACTGCAGCATGTACATAAGGTTCGGTGGAGAAAGCGGGAATTCCAACTCGTAGGTCGTGGGTTCGATCCCCAATCTAGTCGAATCATTTTGTAATTTTTTAACCTTTTTTTTATTGTTCCACCTACTGTTAGTAATTTGATTACTATATTGGTGCCGATTCTGTTGTAAATTGCACTAAACTAATTTTAGTCACATCACATCTCTTTCTGACGAAATCTTTATTGAATAAGGATAGAATATATTTTAAGCTGTCAAATTAATCTTTGCCGTCTTATTTTGCGTGTATTTAGGCGTACTTGCGATAGATGGCGACTAAATTTATATTGAAAATAAGCATTGGACAGGACTACATTTTACATCCTCTTTTGTTAGAAAGAAATAGTAAAATCAGGGCCATTATTTCCTATACCGCCATCTAGCTGATTCAGGAGGATGCAAAGAAAGAAAGAAGAACAATGCGTCACGGTGCAGCGGTGTAACAAGCGACCACTTTTAGACTATTTTACAGGATCGCCTAGACAAATTTTGCAGTGAGATAAGAAAGAAACAGGACAAAACTGGTATTATACCGGCTTGCGGCTCTTAATGCGGATTATGTGGGGACGAATGACGGGGTAGATGTGGCCCCAGCTTAGTTTTTGGTAAGATAATGGTGATTAAATGAATTTCAGGGATTTCCCACTCGACAGTGCTACGGTGCGATTTTTGGAAAGGGTTGCCATTTTGTTCTGTCTCGAGTTGGTTGGTCTAATTATTGAATGGATGTGAATAAGCAAATATTAAAGCACAGATAAAAATGTGAATTATAAAAATATGATATTATCTAGGTTTAAATCAAAATCAAAAAGTCATTTATTCAGTTTAGGTTAGGTTTACCAGGGGGTAAGGCAATTATGAACGTTAAATTGGTACATACCATGGAATTTACCACCGATTCGGAATAGGTATACTTAAACTGAGAAGACTCCGGCAAGAAACTCAACAATGCTTTTTTTTTTTTTTTGTTAAGATCTTTTCATTTTACACCTTTTTTTTTCCAAATACTTATACAATATACCATAAAATTATTATGCTTATTCATACAATTGTTTTTTAGCCAGGGGGGGGATGCAAGTGCAGAGATAAGCTATTACAACCATTATATTCTTGTTTTCAACGTTATGAGCCACCTTATAGTAGGCTTTGTCAATTAATGGTTTAGGTAACCTTATTTGTGAACTACCTTAATTTTATTCATTGAGCGTTGGAAACGCGTTTAATTAACGCTGCGTCCACACCACAGTGGCAAAACGTTATCATTAACACTCGCCTATTGATTTGCTGTCACGAACATGATCGGTCACCCTACAGTATTAATTGTTGTTGTGCTTTCGATGCATGTTTCTATCAATTTATAAATAATTGCATCAGGGTTTTGGGTGTTATGAGTTACTGCGGATAATATTTACCTGTTTTCAGGGAAATTATTATTTTGTAAATAGATATTGTTGACATGGTGTAGGTTACTTATTAATAACTAGCTATCCCCTGCGGTTTCACCCGCATTGTAAAGTAGCCTATAGTAGGTACTCGGAGATAATGTCATGTGTTATGTAGCTTCCTATGAGTGAAAAAAATATCAGAATCGGATCAGTATTTCAGGAGATAACTTCTTACATCTAAAGTTACAAATTTTACCTCTTCAGGAATTATACAGTTACTAGCTTTCCGCCCGCGGTTTCACCCACGTCCCCTTCTTTACCCCCTTACCTACCTACCCTACCCTACCCTAGATCTACCCTACCCTACCCCACTAGCCTATAATGCTCAGGGATAATTTAGCTTAGAGAAAAAAAACGAATCCGATCGATAATTCCATAGAAAAGATCGATCCAACTCCGATAGTTTTATAAGGGTTTGTATGAATCCACAGATTCATCTACATAGCGAATGAATGGACACATCCCATTTCCACAGCGTTCTTGTTTATATCCCGGCTGTATGGGAAAGCAGCACATGTCCCGGCGATGTTTCCGCTCCAACTGTCAACGGTCTGAAGACTGTTTAAGGGTCGACCAATCAATACTATGTATATAAGCTATGAAACGTGGGGGTGATGTGAACTCCTGTTTGCGGGATACTAGCTTCTACTGTTTCACCTGCGTTCACGGGATGAAAGAAGCGTATGTCACTCTCAAACACACTCTTTACAAAATCACGTCGATCATTTGCCTCATTGCTACATGAAAGAAGGACAAACAAACGAACCTCTTTTCGCATTTATAATATTATGCTAGTATAATTAAAAATTCTCGAATAAGGAAAGACTAGTCTCCTAGGTGGTATAAAGTATTTCACAAAGAGATCATCGTATAGATATTAGCTTATCCTATCATTAATCATCAAATCAAATCAAATCTCCAAATGCTAAAACATATACCTCAGCACATATTATATGATTCTAGATCAAACGGTATAGCAATCAAATAACAAGTCTGTGAGTTACACATGAGTACACAGACTAACTACGTTTCTAAACGGTTCACCGGCACGCATACAGACGGACCGACGTACCGTGACACATCGTTATAAGTTCCTTGGAAACATAGATGTAGAATACACTAGATAGATATCTGATATTATTGACCGGGAGCTGTTCTGAAATCATGGTTGGTGACTTCATCTACCGATAGGTACCTCTTTTAGCTCTTGCTCTCAGAATATTTGCGTAATTTACTAATGACCTACTTATTTTCTCTGATGTAAATTGCAGGAGGAGGTTTTCAATTAGGTTGTTTTTTTATTTATTTATTTTTGTTTGTTATCTCATAAGTACTCATAACTCCGTCATTTATGAACCGATTTGGAAAATTATTTCGTTGTTTGGTACACTTCCCGTTTGGTCCCATAGCCATCAGATTAGGATTTGTTTCTTTTGTAAAACAGTTCAATAATTATTTTTAAAACTCACAAAATATGCGAATCATAGAATATTTAGTGACCTCATTATTTTTTGACTGCGTAAATGTATCAGAACTTATATTTACAACTATGAACTTAAACACTAGTACTGACATATAAAAATAGCTATATAAAGTGTAAAGTAGAACACCCTTTTCTGGATGAGCTTATCACATTTTCGTTTTCATTGCTTCATAAAAGTAAATCATTGGTAAAAAAAACACGTTTTATCATTTCATAAAGTTTCAATTTTCTTCTAATATTAGAAAACTTTAAAGTTTGTGCTAACTGATCTGTGGAAATTTTTAGTCTAATTATTCATCTAGGAAATTATATATCTATGTATGGAAACGATTGTAAAGTTATTAAACACTCTGATGAACTGAACTCTCTTTATTTGGAATCAAATTAGCGATATTTAATAACGAAAGAAGATTTTCTACCGTACGAGACATTATTCGAATGAATAAATATTTTACTGATACTGAATATTCCTTTATAAAATGAAAAAAACATTCTTAATTGGCAGATCAATAATCTTTGATATACCGTTTTTATTTGGTTTTATTTGATCTTAGAGGTTCTATAAGTATAAAAAGAGTAAAAAATGGTATTCACATTTAGAATTAAATATTTTTATTGAAACGTGAAATGAATTTACGTCTTATTTGTGCGGAGATATGGCATAAATTACTACCGGTACTGGGCGAGTCCGTGAAATCATCATTATAGTGAGATAATGGTCATATACAAGCCTCATATCAGCCTTCACAGCTTAAATGCCTTATAAAAATGAATATCTTTTTAATTTAAGTTTGTATGTGGTCTGTACAAATCCACGTAAGCATAGTTTGACTTAGCAGGGACAGAAATCTTTTATTATTTACTTTTAGTTAAAACACAGGTGCTGCCATCTATCGAGCTCATGGATTAAGGTGGCTGAAGCTTTGAATTGACTCACACTGAACACATCGTAATCAGTCATCTAATTATTTTGTTTCTTTGAATAACATCATTTATGTGCGAAAAATCACACAACTTCAGTTTCATCGTATGCTAGCCAACAACTTTTATAATGACGCTGCAGCGTAGCTTTTTAAAGATCTACCTTTACGTAGTATCGCTGCTCTAGTGACCTGATTCCTGCACGTCACAGGTGACCCTGCACTTATACAGCATTTCAACCAATAGGCTACAAGAGCTTGTCAATTGGTTAACTATATTAACCAATGGGAGCATAGGCGTGGCATGGCAATGTGCCAGGTCAGATGCGGCGGGCATGCATCTTTTACGCCTGCCTATTCACTTGTTGATATCGAAATTTTCAGCTGTAGTTGGCTGGAACTCTTGCTCGGTTGGGCTGGAGACGTTTCCCGTTGGCCTATAAAGCCTTTTACAGGCTTATTTGTAGGTATTCCAGTAAAAGTTAGGTAACTGAACCGCCTTTAAGCTATGGCTTGGGATTTAAAACCTATCTATATATATAAAAATCAATGCCACTTTTCGTTGTAATTTTATAACTCAAGAACGGGCTCACCTATCCAAACCAAATGTTTAGGCTGTGTTCGGACTATTTAGTAGATGGTTTATGTGAAGTTTGCACAAAATCGGTCGAGCGGTTCTTCCTTTATCACATTTTCACTAGTTCTTTATAATTATATCTTTAAAATATAATTCAGGTGTGTTCAATTTCACTAATCCAACTTTCTATCTAATAACTAACTGCTATGGATTACTAAAACCAGGTTTACCTTTTTATACATAAATAAATGATAAAATTCATTTATTCAGGCAATACATAGGACCCAATAATTTTAATAGAATCTTAAAAACTAAGTTAGTAACACAACATTTATTGAAAATTAAAATTAACAAATATAACAATTAAAAAGAAGAAATTATAATTATTATATTTCAAAAGTGATATTTGTTTTCATTCTCTGTGGGAGTTTCCATAGCAGAGGAGGTTTTTATATCTTCTGTAATTTTTTTATGTTAATGTAAAATATATAATAAAAAATATGTAATTAAATTAGTGACACATAAGCATTTATTTATTTAAAGCACTATTTAATACAAATGACTATATTTATTTATCATTTTATTAAATTTTTAAATATTTACACTAAAAGGGCACTGAGCAGTTTTCCATAGTTACAATACAATGTCAAAAAATACCCGTCTTATGAATTCTTCCAGGTAATATCTAAATTCTAGTTAGTAGTTCCCGGGCCGTGTAATAAAGACACTAACAACCAGACATATAGACGTTAAGTTTTTAAATATATAAGAATATTAAACTCCCTCAATCCTTAATTTGAAAGAAGCCAGAAAACCATTATATAAGAGCACATCCCAGTAAATTGTAAAAGCAATCAAAGACACCGCGCTACCAAAACTTTTCCATAGAATGTTTTCGTTTTTAATTCCCAGCAGAAGAGGAAAGAAGATGCCCCTCAAAGTTCCAACAGCGGAGCTAAATTAAAATTCAACTTGTTGAAATGTACTTGTATGATATCTGTGAACTTGTAATGTGATATCACGTTTTGTGGATAATATATTTTCAATCTCGCCTTGGATGCGTTGTAGAAATGTTTAATAAAGAATCTAAGCTTCAGCTTTCGGTGATGGAAAATATTGTAGTGAGATTATAGCTCGGGTGAAAGATAGTACCCGCCTGACAGGGTACCACAGCAGTTCGACTGGAGAAGTACCTCCACCTTACAGAATACCGCAGGTGTTACTGCACGTGAGTAAGGCCGCCAGTCCTCATTAGACATTGAGGGGAAAGGATCGGTGACGCGTGAGTGACCATGTGTTGCAAGCATCAATATGACTACGGTAACCGCTTACCATCAGGCGGGCCGTACGCTTGTTTACAGACATCGTCGTATAAAAAAGCAGTGTTTTATATGAACTGTTCTTGATAGCCAGTTCAGTCGGACTAAATGCTCTTTAAATGTTGCTTTGTCAATGTTAATTCAAACTCCACATTTAGCTCTCGTATCTCTGGCACTACCATTACCAAAATTCTATAATCTTCCCACCCAGGACATGCATTTGTGTGCATGAGCATAGCAGCATGTCTGAGTGTCTGAGTCTGGCTGTAATTATGTATATAAAGTACGTTTTTAGTACAAAAAGTAGTATAGGTAATCAGAGATTTATGCAAAGTAACGAGTTCTTCGGAATTCATTGCTCCTCCTCGACTTCTTTGATCAGATATAATGGTGGTCATTATTGAAATAGGATAGAAAATATTTAAAACTGTCAAATTAATCTTTGCCGTCTTATTTTACGTGTATTTAGGCGTAACCACGATAGATGGCGACTAAATTTATATTGAAAACGAGCATTGGACTAATTTGAAAGGACTAAATTTCTTACATCCTTTTATTATGTTCTATGTTAGAAAGAGACGTAGCGAGATTAAAATTAGTTTAGTTGTAAACAACAGAATCAGGGCCAATAACGCATCAAAGTCAAAGTTAAAGCCATTTATTCAAATTAGGCCCTAGGCATCTGAATTTAATAAAGAGCTATCCGGTTGACTTGTCACGTGCAAATACTAAATTGATGTGACGCGCTTATTGTCTCTCTGTGTGACCAAGGATGATGTCTTGGAAACCTTATTCCTTCAAGCCACAAAGCGACTACATTAACGAAACGAAATATGCCAGCTCCAAAATGTGTAAATTTTACCTATAAACATGTATAATTCCTGCCTACAAAGAAATTTAATCTTTTATCAACTTTAACCACTTCAAACGAGATTATAATATGGAAGCTCTATCAATACCTAACATAGAGTATAGCAGGCAATCTCATCCGAGTCATCCTAGATGAAGACACATAATACACGACGTGGTTTGGCGCTGTGCCTAGATAGGGCCAAGACGCGCAATCTACCGCGACATTCTTTTACATAAACGGTGTGGTTTGGTGTATGTGAGAGGAGCTCGCGTAACTGGCATAAAGATTGATTGATTACTACTGTTTCTTCATTGATTCGTTCGTGTAGACTCATTTCTTTTATTTAAGTATTTTTCAGACAGAGACGTGGTCTTTTACTGCTTGCCGCATAAATAAGCTCAGAGTCTAGATCTATGCTCGGAATTTCTCTACGTGCCAGGTTCCGAAATGAGGACATTCGTAGGAGAACGAAAATGACGGACATAGCTCGTAGTCAGTAAGCTGAAATGGCAATGGGCAGGCCACATCACTCAAAGAGCCAATAATCGCTGAGGAAGAAAGGTTCTCGAGTGGCGACCACGTACTGGAAAGCGCCGAGCCGCCTGGACGCCTTCCCACCAGGGGGATCGACGACCTGGTTAGAGTCACTGGGCACCGCTGGATGCAAGCGGTCCAAAACAGTTCAAGTGGAAGTCAATGGGGGAGGCCTTTGTTCAGCAGTGGACATCCATAGGCTGATATGATGAAGTATTTTTTGAGTCTTGTTGGTCTACATCATTGGGAGTCTCTGAACCGCTTACATTCAAACTCCCAAAAGCAGCTTTTATGGAAATTATTACGGGCAGTCTGAAGCTGTTGCCAGATTAATGTAAACATAGATAGATCCAGTTAAGAACTTAACTTATTTAGTTATTTTAGAGGAATAAAAATTAAAATTCAGATAATTGCTTGAGTCGCTGGGCGCCGCCGGATGCAAGAGGCCCAGAACCGTTTGAAGTGGAAATCAATGGGGGAGGCCTATGTTCAGCAGTGGACATTTATAGGCTGATATGATGATGATGAATTGCTTGGATATAATACCAGCATAGAAAATACATCTCATCAGCTGCCCCCGCGGTTTCACCCGCGTTACCAGGATAAAAAGTAGCCTATGTCCTTCATACCCTAGGCTATCTGCTGCGGAGTAGTTAAGGCGTGAAAGCGCAACAAACAAACTCACTTTTGCATTTATAATATTAGTTAGTAGTACATTCGGATACATTGTTAAAAAATTAAAAAACGCTTTGTAAATTACCTTTATACCATACAAAGAGATCACATGCAAGCCATTTGTTGAGGAAAAACTATGGGGTTGCAGTTTTTATTACGTAGCTAGAATTTCGCTGGCGGCATTACTCTGGCACATTTTTTACCGTTATTTAATATCGTGCTTGAATAAACTCTGCAGATGAGAGACGAAAACTATTTAGCAATGTTTAGACACGGGAATTAACCGAATGCTTATATTGTTTTAATTTTCTTTTGCTTATGGAATTCATTTTTATATGAAGCACAAATCTGTGTCTGGTTTTAGTCATAAGGCCACCCATTGTAACGCTTTCTTTATTAAGTATTTTTTTTCATGTGGTGTTATAATAAAGTGTTATCTATCTGTCCATCTATCTATTATTGATGTTATATAACACTTTACGTCTTACTTCTGCTTCCAATGTTTCTTTTGGGACTATTTCATGCAGCTATTAAAAGTCATATTGTCTTTATTGTATAAAACTAGTAGAAAGCAAACTTAGATTCAACTTTCCTAAAAAGTCGGTGTTTTTAATGTTAGAATGTTGTTCTGATTACGTCATACATCTACGTCCTGAAACTCAGTCAAGATAATATCCTAACTAATATTATAAATGCGAAAGTGAGTTTGTTCGTTTGTTACACCTTCACGCCTCAACTTCTCAACTGATCATCATGAAATTTGGCATGCAGATAGCCTATGGTATGGAGAAGGACATACATCTTTACTGGAACATCCTGAGATTCATCATCATCATCAGCCTATAATGTCCCACTGCTGAGCACAGGCGTCCTTTCACAAATCAGGGTGTAAGGGATTGGGCAAATACTCCACCACGCGTGCCCACTGCGGATCGGTGGAGGTAGGCTAGTGGTCAACCTACTGTTGGAGTTTTCAAGCCGCCTAGAAGGCCTCCGACTAGCTTAACGACTATCACAATTAAGTGATAACCGGACTAACGGCTTTAAGTGCCTTCCGAAGCACGGAAACGCTCGATTTGAAATACCACTAGGCGGTCACCCATCCAGGTACCGCCCACGACGGTGGTAGCTTAACTTTCCGATCGATTAAGAACGGCTTATCATGCTACACCACGAGCGCTTCCTGAGATTGTCAGATAATGTGGTAAAGCGTACAACACAATACCTCCGATTATAGTATAAATAAGAACCGTTCACACCCCTTGACCTACATATTCCTTCAGATTATTGTATAGGTACATCAAATCAGACGTCAATTTATCAATTCAATGCACACAAATTCAATCAGTTACATTCATATATTTTCTTTCCGGGCCATTTCCCATGTAATCTGATTTAGGATTTATTCAGTTTAATGTTTCATGAGTGATGTATCTTTGGTTTGTTAGTAAGATGCTGTTCACTAATAATCTTTTATTCTCGTTTATTTTTTAATATTATTAACTCTCTTCCGGGGTCTTTGTTCTGAAATGTATAACTTAGATGTATTCATGGCCAGAGTGAATAGGTATTTTCTAGGTAAGCGTGCTACATCTTCGGCCTCCTCACGGGGTCAGTCGGAGTACAAACGGAAAAAAATATATGGTTAGAAAATTACTATTCCATCGTACTATGAAGAGAAACATTATTTATTCTGTTTATCTCACGCCATAATTACTGAACGGATTTAGATGACCCTTGGCGATAAAAATAACAATACATAATAAAACAGAATACTTTTTGTTTTGACTTGTTTGTGTTACGGAAGCTAGTAAAACAAATTAAAGATTTTAATATTTACGTATACATAAATAACAAGGAAAACAAGTTAAATAAATAAATATCCTGGGACATCTAATCCCAAACTAAGCAGAGCTTGTACTATGGAACCCAGGTAACTGATATAATACAAATACTACTTTTTGTTTGTAAATACATACTAAATATACATAATTACACCCAGACTCAGGACATACAGACATGTTCATGCACACAAATGCATGACCTGTGTGGGAATCGAACCCACGACCAGCGGCGCGATAGGTGGAATCTTAACCAGAGTCTTAACCAACCGCGCCAGCTGGCCCGTCAATTATATTTCCATTAGCAACATTGACGCAAAGATTTAAAAAAAAAGAACCATGTCGCCTCAGCTACAAAATCTGTATGAGGTACATCCGTAACAATATTCGTTTTAATTAACATTGGACTCGAATGTACGGACAAAAGACAGTCGGATATCCGCTCAGGCAGGGGTGGAATGGTGGGTGTTTTGAACATACGACACGATAACGATACGATTACGATGTCATTATTGCGGTCAGAATTTTTCGTGGGTCTCTTTAAGCCTTTTATTTGAATTTAGGTCTGATATACCTATGTTTTTTTTTCTCAATAGACCACAGATAATTCGACACATATTTTTACGTATTATTTCTTACGTTAAGTTGACGTTATGTGGTGTTTCTTAAAATACACTGACAAAAGATTGGGAAGTTAGGAAAAGTTTGTTTCTGAAAAAATAGTTAGGCACGAAGAGCTGCCAATTTTTTTATCACATAAAATTTTTTTTTTGAAAACTATTTTTGGTACGGTTTTAAAAAAAAACACTGCCGAAAAGTTATAGCATTGGCATTGATATTTCTTCAGCGCCTTGACCTCTAATTTACTTACATCTTGTAGAATTTATTTCCAACTGATATGTATTACAAAGTACAAATTACAATGTATACTAATTTCCTCAAGTCTTCCTTTGATATCGTAAAGTATAAAAACCAAACGGGTTAAATTATTCGGGCTTTCTCCGACCGGGGGCGTCAGAGCCATTGACAAAGGTCATTCATATTGTACTTCACGCTCGGCCGCTCGCACTAATTCGAATTATGTCCATTATGTCCGTATAGGTATGGAGACTTGTCTTTAGCTAGTTAGATTTGTAACTGGCCAGACTGGATCGACTATTGCTTTATTACTGGACGGGGACATAATATTCCAAAGCAATACTTTACGTGAACGAAAGCTTCACGTCATGCTCTTTCGCTGACTTCAAAACAGTGTCAGATAAGAATTATTTCATACTTTTTAGTGTACATTGAAGGCAGGTATACTTATGATATTAACGCAGTCAAGTTTGACCACCGTAGGTTTAATACCTCCTACGAAATTATATATGAACACCATAAACAAGTCAACCAATCTAATAATTCCCATCAAACTGTGGCACCGTACTAATCGCATTACCCCACAAGATACACATCAACTATGTATGTATATGTATATGCGATGACGTTGATGACATAGTATTGTGGGGGTCTAATCATATCTGGGGCTCATTAATTATTCCCGTGGGGTGCTCACTGCCAATTCAATACTAATTAATGGTTTATTGTTATTTATTCAGAAGCTCTAATGGCAAGCATCTTGTATTTTCGTGGGATTTATTTTTAACCGACTTCAAAAAAAGGAGGAGGTTCTCAATTCGGTTGTATTTTTTTTTTTTTATGTTTGTTACCTCATATCTCCGTCATTTATTAACCGATTTGGATTTTTTTTTGTCTGGAAGGGTACACTTCCCTTTTGGTCCCATTGTCATCAGATGAGGATTTGATTGCTTCTTAGTGTACTTTGAAGTCGGTTTAATTTTTTTGTAAAACAGTCCAATTATATTGGTCACCACAGAAACATCGTCTTAAGAAATATTAAAGTAAGTGTTTAACTTGAAGTTTTAGTAATATACTCACACAGTACAAATGATTTGGTGACTTACCTGTAACAAAAATATAAATGATTAGTATTGAAATATTTTAACTAAAACAAAAAAAAATGCATTGCTAAAATACCAATATATCGTGGTTTTTCCAAAGCATCAAAGGGGGTTCTTCAAAAAGGATGTGAAAAGATCTCTGCAGTGTCACGTGCGAGTGATACCCCTGGTGTCGCAAGCATCCATAGGCTACGGTAACCGCTTGACAGGTGGGAGCCGTATGCTTGTTTGTTATAAAAAGAAACATACGCGACGATACTTGAACCAAATGAACCAATTGATTGTCAGCTTTCTGACGGTAAAAAAGTACTATAGTGTAAGAATTTAATAGAGAAATGATTGCACCTTGGCTAAAGCACTAATCATAAGGCGAAAAGCGGGACGAACTCCCACGAAGTGGCCCACCTAGGGGCCAAGTCTGCTAAAATGTCATACTGACACAATACTATTGCAATTCCATTATCATTGAGCCGATGTGCGCACTCTACTAATACATAATGGTCTCATAATGAACGAAAATAATTTTAGTACAAAATATCTCATATCAAAACTGAAAACGGGTCGCTCACTTCCCTCCAATATGGCGAGGAGGGCGATGGCTGCCACACGCGTCATACTTGTGGACAGGTGCTGCTTGTGGGCGCTGATCTGCTTAAGTTTGCTAAATATTTTCGGATAGGAAGAGTGCCCTTCAGCAAATAGCTCGATGCGCCTCTGGAAAACGAGGTGTATCGATAGCTTATGCAATATTGCGCAAAATTCAGGAATATGCTGAAAATAACACTATAGTCAAACTTCAGTGGATACCGTCCCACATCGGCATAGCCGCCAATGAGGAGGCTGATCGATTAGCTAAATTATCAATAACAACGGGTTCAGAAGTTTATATAGCTCCAAATTATACAGAAATATTAACTAACTTTAAAAAAAATGCTATTTAAACTGGAAAGAATATTTTGATGTTAATTCAAGGGAAAAAGGAATTTGGTATAGAACCTTTCAGAGCGAGCCTCCTCGAATTCCGTGGTTTGCTGATGTGGGACTAAGCAGATCGCATGTAGTCACTGCTTTTAGAGTGCGTTCCGGACACATTCTGCTCAATAAGTTTGCTTTTCTCATGAAAAAAAGTAATTCACCGCTATGCGAGGTTGTGGTATTATCGAAGATGTGCAGCACTTGTTGATGGAATGTGTCCGCAACAAAGTTGAAAGAGAAAGGCTTTTTACTGAGCTTAATTTAAATATAGCTAATATTGGTACTCTAAATGACATCTTGGTCAAGCCCACAAGTGGCGCGGCTAAGAGATTGTACAAATTCGCCCATGAATATAAATAAGTTGAATTTGTGAAATTGTGAATGTAGGTATATATTTAAGATTAGGGTATGATGGGACTGGCATGGTCAAAACTGACAAAAGTCCCTAAATAAAAACAGAATAAAAAAAAAAAAAAACGTGAATATAATAAGTCCCTGAACAATATATGGCTTTGACAATGACATCATTAAGTTGAAACTAACTGCAATTCCAATCTACCAATTCTAATATCGATAGAAACATAACCAAATTATTGTAACATGAATTCAAGCAAAGGTCTCATTATCCATAGCTACCGCAAATTAGCGTGCATGCCGACAGGTAGAGACAATAATCAAATGCGACTTGTAAGTAACCGCTACCACATACGTACAAAGGTAATAATATATCTCTGGAGCAATGTGAGTAGGAAACAACATACTTAGGTATCATTTGTAGGTAAGTATAGGGAGTTTCAATAATTGTAAGATAATATTGGGGGGACCCATTCAGCTATTATTACTACGTATAGAGAAGCTATCGTAGGCAAAGGCTGTGTCCCATTTTTAACCGACTTCAAAAAAAGGAGGAGGTTCTCAATTCGGTTGTATGTTTTTTTTTTTTTTTTATTTTTTTTTTTTTTTTTTTTATGTTTGTTACCTCATAACTCCGTCATTTATTAACCGATTTGGAAAATTCTTTTTTTGACTGGAAGGGTACACTTCCCGTTTGGTCTTTAGCGCTGCAACAATTATTAGTCGTCTAAGCAGACAGTAGAAACACGTAGCTTTTAGGAGTATTTTTCTCGCAAACACCGTGGATTCTCACGGCGGTCACGCGTTTCGTTCATCGTTCTACAACAAGTGTGGTCGGGTGGCCTCACTTGAGCGGAACATTGTTGTGATGTGCGGCGTCTTCTCTATACGTAATAATAATAGTTCAATGGGTGGACCTTGAAAATATTCAGAAGTAGTTTTTTTTTGTATGGATAGACTGGTTTTTGAGAACAATCTCATGGTAAGTGATGATGGGAAACACAAAGTCTAGATTATCTCTCAAGTGCTGCTTTCTGAATACCGATAGGTGCTTCATGATAGACGTGGTAGCCATAGGTTTACCGACCGTGCATTTTTTTTTACGGTGTTTGACAGCATTCTCACCATGTTATGTGATGATGTGGCCGAAGGTGGTAAGCACACAAAACCTACCCGGAACTAGCCCTCAAATTCAGTTGTCGGAGCACACCAATAGCCAGCCAGGTTGATACTACAAGTACCCTACCACCGTGTAAAAAAAAAACAAATTCAGATTTACGCCAAATATTTTCTGAAATATAATGTCAACACATCATTATTTATACAAAAAGCTTGTTTTTGTAAAATCTGAAAATGTTTGCAAAACCTTAGTGTACTCAAGAGATTTAATACTGTTATGGTACTTAAATAGTGTGAGCAGAAAATGATTTTATATTATGCTATTTGTCTAAAAGCTTACTGAGTACCCATCTCCATCAGAAAATAGTGATGTAGTGAGATTTATGTTACGGGGGTTTCGTATAAGTGCGTAATTTTTTATTTTTATTTTTTCACGTAATGTTTTAACACTATATATTTCAACACACTTGCTCGTAAAGCGGCTCTTATTGCACCGATTTTAGTATGGGCGTTTTACTTTACATTACCGCCCTAGTGTTTTAAGATATTGTCCCGATTAAGTTAAGTTTGTATCTCACTGTGAGTGATGTATGTAGACGAAGCATTCTTAACTTAAACGGGTAAACAGTTTGACAGCGCATCGCTGACAAAGGAAACCTGCGCGCCATATTTGATAACGTTCTCAAATCAATCAAAAAAAAAAGAAGTTTATTATATATTTTTTTGTCGCAAGTGTGTTGATAAACGTCGTATCACACGCGTGTGCATTGATCATTGCACTCTCGGCTTCCTTATCGCTTAATACCGGCCTCGTCTGTAATGATCAACTTTGAACACATGTATCACAATATGCTATTATAGCTGTTTAGCCTAGGGGGATTTCGAGGGGCTATGTAGATTTGTAAAGTAACATCCCACCAAAAACATTCTGTAAAAAACTAGCCAAGTCTCGATGGAGCTGCTTGTTTATTTCTAAAAAGTAATGAAATCTAGACAAAGTCGTGCCAAGTCTAAGGTTCCTTAGTGCGATTTCTTTATTATTATAGTTAATGTTGTGTAACTTGGCCGTTGAAGGGTACACAAGGGTATAAAACCAGGTGCTCCATGACACCATTGCACCAATCTGTCGCCAGTCAAAAAATAAGAGACATCTTACAAGAAAGCTTGAATCAAATAACCACTAACGTTTAACAATATCATATAATATTCTAAGAAAACCCTAAATAGTGAATGAGAGTATCATAATGTAAGTGATCCCTTAGTGCTTGTTAGAAACACGAGGTGTATTGAACGTATAGGGCACTAATGAGCTACTTGAGTACCTACACTCATGCCCAATTACATACGCTCATAGGAATTAATGCTTACTCATTTATTATATTTCATATCGCTTCCATTAGTTATCTTTTTTAAAAAAAAAAAATATATTTTTTTTACAACCCGATTTTCACTTGCCTCTATAGATATTAGCAAGGTCAGGTGATAGCCAGTTAGCTTTAAAAACCTTGGAAGCAATCAAGTGCCAATGCCGGAATACATCAGTAGATGGATGGCGATTTCATTTTGAGGATGGTAGTCAGTCAGATGGGTCGTTGGGTACTACAAAGTACCCTACAACCTACAACTGTTCTAAAACGTATCTCTGATGGTCAGGGAAGAGTATTAGAGTCAGACTTTTCATAAGTTCCTGCGAAGGTCAATTTGAATAAATGATTTCAAATTTTTAAGCACTGAGTGATACAGGTCTACTGACTAATTCGGCTAAGGATTTGGTCTAGCATTGCACACCACAACCCTACATTCTTGTTTCCAATTAATATAAGTTTCTAGTACCAGAATTGTAAATCTATAGACGCTTATGAACCTAAAAGTTTGATTTCTATGCGTCTAGCTATAAGGTATACATTCGCGAATGAAGTGGGCGAGTCTATCCGGAATACACCGCACTAAAACTTCTACTAGGACTTCATATTTCCTTCTCATTCTAGCCTATACTTTATAGTCAATTCAATTAATGCCGTTGTAATTGTCTCTCATCTATAAATATTAAAAATTAATAATAGCATCAAGATACGTAATCCAACCGCCAGTTGTCAAGGGCCAACCTACGCCTTGGTATAATCGCCTCACCTTGTTCCTGCCCTCGAACGTAATACGACATGAGTAAACATGTCAATACACACCTATTTATGGTGTCTCATATGAGGCTTTCTTGTGTGCTTTTATGTGAAACCATAGGTATGTATTTTGTTGATATTGTTTGGTGGTTTACATGGAAAAAATGTTCCTTAGTTACGTTATTATTTGGAGATCATAAATAAGAAAAGTCAAAATATTTCTATTAAAAGTCCCTTTCACCCTCATTTGTGAAAGGAGGCCTGCTCTCAGCAGTGGGACATTATAGGCTGATGATGATGATGATGATGATGATGAAAAGTTTTTGGGTAAGTAATTACTACTTTAAAATATTATCTGAAGGTTTTACATCTACGTCTAAATCAAAGTCAACGGCATATCTTCACTTCCAAAATACCTCAGAGTCTGAAGACAAAGGTCTTCAATCAGTGCGTATTACCAGTGATGACATACGGGACAGAAAAGTGGTCTTTCACTGCTGGCCGTATAAATAAGAGAGTCAATCAGTGAGCTATGGAACGAGATATGCTTAGTATTTCTCTACGTGACAGGGTCCGAAATGAGGACATTCGTAGGAGAATGAAAACGACGGAAATAACTCGTAGAAAAAGTAAGCTGAAGTGGCAATGGGCAGGCCACAACGCTTGAAGAGCCGATAACCGATGGGGAAGAAAGGTTCTTGAGTGGCGACCACGTACTGGAAAGCGCCGAGCGGGACGATGTCCCACCAGGTGGACCGACGACGTCAGAGTCACTGGGCATTGCTGGATGCAAGCGGCCCAGAACCGTTCGAAGTGGAAATCAATGGATGTCACATTTTTAGGGTAAAAAAACACTGTGGGCTGTGATATGAATATGATGACCGACACTTCGTACTAGAATGTTCCAATGAGAGAGAAGTATGTATACGATCATATTTTTCACATTATGTTTAAGTTAAGCTTTGTTTAAAATATATGTTTAACGACGCGTATGACAATAACTAATGTTGCTAGATAGGGTTACTTTACTATGTGAAATGATAAATTGTATACAGGTAAAAACTGTTTTGTGTTTACAATTAGTTGTAAATAATACTGACGTAGATAACAACTAAAGGTATTAATCATTTTAATTATATTTATATGGAATAAACTGTGTTTTGAAAAAGCTCTTCGTCATGCAATACCTTACGTATATTTTATTATAAATAATGATAATTAAGTAACGCCAACTCAAATATTCCCGATGTATTCTGGTATAATCTATTACTGGGTGGAGATTTCGAGATGGCATATTTTCGAAACCTATGTTGGATTAGTCCTTCTGAACAACTTTTACTAAGGGATCAACAGTGAATTCTCAATTTTTTTTTAAACATGAGTTTAAAAAAAAAATTGAGAATTCACTGTTTAATTAATCTTTTCTTACAAAATGTCAACCTTGCTCGACCATAAAGTATGAACTTTATGGTCGAGCAAGGTTGACATTTTGTAAGAAAAGATTAATTCTTTTTTGAGAATTCACTATTGGTCCCATAGTAAAAGTTGTTCAGCATGATGTCCACATAGATTTCGAATATATGCCATATCGAAATCTCCACCTGTTAAGTATATCTATATTATATAAAAGAAAGTTGTGTTAGTTACACTATTTATAACTCAAGAGGGCCTACCACAAGCTCTTAAAATAAGGTTAAAATAACCTTATTTGTCTTTTGTCCCTCTTTGACATCCGGCGTCAAAACAGGACAAAAGAAAAATAAGGTTATTTTAACCTTGTTTGAAGAGCTTGTGGTAGGCCCCAAGAACGGCTGAACTGATTTGGCTGAAAATTGTTGGGGATTTAGCTTAGAACCAGGAGACTGCCATAGGATATTTTTTATAGGATAAGGTAGGGTAGTTAATCCTTCTGAAAGGGGTAAAGACTACATCAGGGACAGACTCTCTATGCAAAGTTTCAACTCAAAAAAAAAACTCATAAATTCATACCAATTTTTTTCTTCCAAGTTTATTGAATTTAAATCGTAACCAACATGTCACCGCTCAATGAATGTCACTATAATTTTCCGATTCTGTTCCGCGATATGTGCGCCTAGTACTAAATAGAACAGAACAGGTGCTGCTTGTGGGGGCTGGTCTGCTTAAGTTTGCTATTTATTTACTTATTAAATATTTATTCTGTCTACTTTGTAATTTTGCCGCCGCGCCGGGGCACGCAATTGTTTTCAGTGCGATTAGAATGTAAATATTATGTGATGAATCTAAGCTTGTTTTGAAAAGAGTAATTGCTGAGTTTATTGCCGGCTCTTCTCAGCAAATGCAACCTTCCGAACTGGTATTAGAGTATTAGAGTCAGACTTTTCATAAGTGCCTGCGAAGGTCTATTTGAATAAATGATTTTTGAATTTGAATACCACAAAAGTGGATTACTGTAATGGATATACCTTTCTCGAGATGAAAAGCACTCGGGGACAATGTAGCTTTCTATTAGTGAAAGATTTTCATCAATAGTTCCGAAGATTACCTCTTGTATATCCAAAGCAATTCACCTTTATCATTTTATAATATTAACATTAGTTAGTAGAACATTTAAATATACAAAATATATCTTTAAAATATATTATTACATTTATACAGATAAAACCTACCTTACCTTTACTACCTTTTCTACCAAGGGACGTGGAGGTAAGAAGAAAATGTGGGGATAATAGAGTGTCATCTTGACATAATAAATGATCACTTCGCCTCAACTGTAAGGAGCAGGGTGTAACACAAACACTGTTTTTACATTTACCTCACCAGATTATTCTACCCTTTTCAGGGTTGTAATCAGAAAGTGGTGTGAAAGTTAATTTTGTTACATTTTTTTTTTTTTTTTTTACTGTGTATAGGCCTGTATTTGACCACAATCTCACCATTGTAAGTGATGATGTGGTCTAAGGTGGTAAGCACACAAAGCCTAGAAGGAACTGGCTCTCAAGTGCAGCTGTCGGAACACACCGATAGGTGCTTGGCGACAGATTTTCAACTTGAGGGTGGTAGCCAGCCAAACGGGTACTACAAAGTACCCTACCACCGTGCTATGGTTTCCTCACGATGTTTTCCTTCACCGAAAGCTCAAGCACATTGTAGGATTCGAACCCGGGACCTTCGTCTCGGTATCCGACGTCACTACCACTGAGCTATCATCGCCTTATTGCGTTCATGTGTACTTTATTTTGTAATGTTTAAAATATCTAATTATCCCCTTCAATAAAACTCAATCCCCTGTCTGTGCGTTGATGAGCTTAGATTACTTGAAACACCAAAAGTGGAAGATTAGGATATTTTTCATTGCACTATGAGAAAAGGTAAAGAATCTACTGAAAATAATATTACTCCTGTTTTTTTTTATTGAAAATAAATTATTAGTACATAAATAACTATAACAAACTAAACGCCAAACTATTAAGTTTGATGGCGAGACACGCTCTTTACAGATTATTATACCTACCATTATTAAAAATACATACAAGAAAGGCATTTACATGCAACATCTCTTCTTCTCTGTCGTTTCGCTCTTGGCAGAGCGGTCGTGGTCACGTTGAGGCGTCCACATCGGTGATAGAGGCGGACACGGCTCTCCGCACGATCTCCCGCCATCTTTCTCTGTTAGCAGACTGTCTGGTGCAGTCAGACACGCGGTTTCCCACTGCAGATTTTATTTGGTCAGACCAGCGCATAGGTGACCTGCCGCGCGATCTGGTTCCCTCCACTTTTCCCTGTATGACCAGCCGTTCAATGGAGTCATTATCCCGCCTAGAAACATGCCCAAAGTACTGCAGTATGCGCGACTGTACTACGGCCGATAAACGCTGCGTGATGCCTAGCTCCTGGAGTATGGACACGTTGGTCCGAAACTCCGTCCACGATATCCCGAGCATCTTCCTCCAGCACCACATCTCTAGAGCATCTATCTTCCCCTTTTCCAACTCGCGCACCGTCCACGTCTCTGCCCCGTAAAGAAAAATGGGGAATACAAGTGTTCGCACGAGCCTCTAATCACATGTATATAACTAAAATTACCCTAAGAACTTCACTTGCCAGTAAACAGTCCCCCCCCCGCCCCTTGTTGAAGTCTGCTAAAATTTTACTGAAAACTATATTCAAAAATAAAAAACAAAAAAAAGTTAAGATAACGTTATTTATTTTCATGCTTGTGATTGTATGGCACATATTGATTAAAAATAAAATAAATAATATTATAGGTATAAATTTAGCAAACGTAGATCAAAATATCACGGATGTGTATACTCAATCCCTGCTAACATTTCGAACAGTAAATAAAAACCATACGAGCAATATACAGCGTAGCACTTTTCTTCTATGCAAAAATTGTATCTTGAGTAGGTATTCGGTCGGACCAAAAAAATATCGAAACCAATTTTAATACCACAAATACAAACATCAGACATGAAACTCAAATCCCAAAACGACGCCGCAAAACTTCAAAAACATCACGTGAATGTTAAAATCTATACGATACGCAATATTCTAGTACACAGAGCAGGAAGCCGTGTACAAAGAGCAGGAAATTGCCTATCACGAGTTGCCAGTAATCAAACCGGTGCGTAGCAATCTAACTTCTCTGTGGACGGTATATTTCTGGTTAATGAGATATTTCGTGAAAGTAATACTGTCGGGATGTAGAGTCGAGTGTAAGGACATTTTAAAAGGGTTAAAAATTGATCTGGTATTTTTGACTGGTTTTTAATTAACTTTGGGTGAGTTGTTTGATTAGTAGTCAAGTTCAAGATTCTAAAAGTGAAAGATAACTCACTAAATATAAATAATGTTAACATTGGAGTTTAATTTTATTATTAAACCCTGTTCGGTTAATCACTTTTGACGTCAAAGCAAAATTAACCTTATTTCTTTGCAATAAGGTAAATCTATATTGTTATATAAATAACCATAGATTCAACACATAAACCTTATTTTGAAGCAGTACAGTTAATTTTGCTTTTACATTCTTAAAACGTCGAAAGTTATTAAGCTGGTATTGTTACAGATAGGGATCAAAACTGTCGATTACTATTTTAGATATATTTTAATATAAATAAAATGATGTAATTTAAGAACTAATAGAGACGAACTAGTTGGCGTGATCCAACAAACATTTGTGTCATCATCATTTCATCATCAGCCTATAATGTCCCACTGCTGAGCACAGGCCTCCTTTCACAAATGGGTGAAAGGGAATTGCCAGAAACTCCTCCACGCGTATCCACTACAAATCCATAGAGGTAGGTTAGTGGTGAACCTTCTGTTAGAGTTTTTCAAACTGCTTAGAAGGCCTCCAATAAGCTTAACATATACCTAACACAACTAAGTGATAAACGGGAGCAACGGCTTTACCATATATACCTTTCGAACGAAAACGCTCGAGTTGAAATACCAATAGGTGGTGATTCATCCAGCTACCGGCCTCATAGGTGGTAGCTTAACTTTGCAGATAGATTAAGAACAGCTAATCACTCCCCCGTCTACAGCGCAAATGGCAACCAACGTGGAGTTTTGGCCGGTACAAGTCCGGCATAACCTGGCCGCTACCACCGAAATAAAAGGACAGCTAATCATGCAACAACACGAGCGCTTCATCATTTGTGTACAAACAAATCCGTTTGTTCTATGTCTAAAGATGTTGTGTATCAAAAGATAAATAGTTGTAAGATAATTGCAAGATCGGCAACATACAATTGCTACCCCTGGTGTTGCATTCGTCTATTGGCACTAATAGCTTACCATTTGTTTGATTCTTAAGTAGCTCAATAAAACTATTACAGTTTATTTTTTTAATTCATGTATACTTGAGGTATTCATTTTCTCTTCTAGCATGTTCCTAGTTTCCGGATCCTCACGTCTACCCTTCAAATATTGACAAACTTTTCGTTCGCAAGTGAGCTGGAGTGCTCGTTGCAAACTTTTAACTGTCTTAGCTAAATTAAGCTTTCGTTTAGTGTGTTTTATATAAAGTTTCAGTCGATAGCCAATATCCCGTCCAGACTTTGGGATATTTATATTAATTAATTTATTTTTAGTGTAAAATACTAAATAATTTATTTTTGTGCCAACTATTAAAAAAATTATTTGATGAACGACATGCTATTTTTATTGACTCTCCTGACTAATATTATAAATGCCAATGTCAGTTTGTTTGTTTGTTCAGTCGTCCGGCATTCGATCATAATGAAATTTTGTATATACGCTTTCAGAAAAGGACTTAGGATAAATTTTGTATACAATGTAGTTTTTATTTCATAATTTTGTAAATATTAAATCTATACGTGTACTGACCCACAACCCGAATTAAATATGTTTTTCGTTTTTGCGTTAATTGTCGACCAACAACCTGAATCTACTGAAAATCATTTAATAATTGATTGTTAAAAACTTATTCAAATACAGATTAATAAATTATGTACATAATTAAAACTAAAATAAGAATAAAAATATGTACAATTACGGGGCGTCACAAAATTCGTCCACATCGCTGTCAACAGGAAAAGTGCCCAGAAGGCTGGCAGCATTGCCACTTTGGATGGCAATGCTGATTCTTTGGCCAAAAAAAGGCCAGCCCTCTGGTCTCATGAAGAGTCGACCAACCGCTTGGTGAATAACAACAACAACTACCAGAATTGAATAAAATCTACATTAGCGCCTGCGAAGCTGCGGGCAGAAGCTATTTTTTTTTTTTTTTTTATACTACTTAGTCGGTAAACAAGCATACGGCCCACCTGATGGTAAGCGGTTACGCAGCCATATTGACGCTTGCAACACAAGAAGCATCGCTCACGCGTTACCGATCTTTCCCCCCTCCCCTATGAGCTCTGGCGACCTTACTCACGCGCAGGAACACAACTTTACACAACATAAAGTTATTTGGCTGCGGTATTCTGTAAGGTGGAGGTACTTCCCCAGTCGAGCTGCTCTTTGAGCGAATAAACGCTATGCTCTACCTCTCTCAAGAAGAGAAATAAGAAGAGTAATAAATAGTTACAGTAATATTCATAGAAAAGTTCCCCTAAACATATAAATAAATAAATATAAATATCCTGGGACATTCCTCACACACGGTCATCTGATCCCAAACTAAGCAGAGCTTGTACTATGGAAACCAGATAACTGATAAAATACATATACTACTTTTTGTTTGTAAATACATACAATAACACCCAGACTCAGGACATACAGACATGTTCATGCACACAAATGCATGTTCTGTGCGGATCGAACCCACTACCTGCAGCGCAATAGGTGGAATCTTTACCAACTGCGCCAACTGGCCTATCATAAACAGCTTCTTTTAATTTTAATTATGTGTATAAATTGGCCAAATAAAACTATGCATAATTTCTCTTTGTCGAAGAAATATCATTGAGTAAATAGTTTTAGCGAATATATATATATATAACCATCAGCATAATGGGGAAGAATGCTTTTGTGCTCGCCGCGGCCTCCGGGTGACATATTGGTTTACATATAGATTATACACATACGCAATATATTGATATCCTACCATCGGATCCGAGTAAGTGACTTACCAAGTCGAATCAAAGTCGAGAAGAACAGAAAGATTTTTGAGATTTAAATTAATCAAAATAAATCGTGAAGATGTTGTAACAAGAGTATTTAATATGAATTAAGATCATAATATAAGAAAACAAAAACAAATGAAACATTAGGCGAGGAGGGCGATGGCTGCCACACGCGTCATACTTGTGAACAGGTGCTGCTTGTTGGGGCTGGTCTGCTTAAGTTTGCTATTTATTTACTTATTAAATATTTATTTAGTCTACTTTGTAATTTTGCCGCCGCGCCGGGGCATGCAATTTTATTGTTGTCAGTGCGATTAGAATGTAAATATTATGTAATGAATCTATGCTTGTTTTGAAAAGAGTCATTGCTGAGTTTGTTGCCGGCTCTTCTCAGCAAATGCAACCTTCCGAACCGGTATTAGAGTATTAGAGTCAAACTTTTCATAAGTGCCTGCGAAGGTCTATTTGAATAAATGATTTAGATTTTTTTTTGAAATAATTAAAACCAAATTGTGCTATTTGTTTTCTATTTTGTAACAAAAACAAAAATATTACAGTGAGCTATAATAATAGAATACAAGCTTTAAGTATTATTTGATATATTAACTCGGTTTATTTCGAGTGTAATGTAAACGGACAAAACAAAATACAACTCCCGGGTATAAAGTCGCACCGATTTCGGTCTAAAATTTCGAAGTTCGAATCGAAGACAACTAGTACCGTTGCGGTTGGAATATTCAAATTCTTTGCCATATCCGATAATACCACTCTCATGCAAAATGCATACAATATCATTCTTTACTACATACGCGAGTCTTCCCGGGACGTAATTCATGTAAAACTGGCTTTATTTGAATTTTATGCGTTCAAATTTTGGGTGTATTTGTGAAATATATCAGCTTTATTTGGACTTAATTTCAAATTTAGATAATTCATTTCCATTCACTTGTTTTTAACAACGCTTTTGTCAACTTAGTACTTTACTATAAAAATGTCATAAAAATAGGAATATATTGGTAATGTTCACAAAAGAATATTAGTGGCCATTTTAGTTATGTATGACAAAATGTTTAAGAAATATGTAAAAAAAATTAAGCATATTGAAATGATTATTGAGTCCGAGTGTATTAATAAAATATGGAAACTTTTCGATTCAATTAAAGCCTCAGGTGAATTTCCCGACGCACTCGACATTTTCATTACACCACACTTCATTTATTTAGCGAAATATCAATGTGTTTAATCAAATGAAAACATTAAATTACATGATATTTTCACGTGACTGAAATGTAAAGAACTTTGTTATGTATTCAAAATTTTATGGCTTAAAAAACCGGGCAAGTTAATTTATACTTTTTATCAATAATATTGTTCCTTAGACTAATGCAGTAATATACATTTTTGAATAACAGTTTTTTAGATAAAATATCATATCTGAATTACACTGAATTTAAAATCAATTGATATTATTTAAATTAATTTAAACACTATGACTTATGCTTTTTCATGATTATTTCACTAATTAAATGACAATATTTTTGTCGTTGACCTAATACAGTTTAAGGCGATGACGACTCAGTGGTAGTGACGTCGGATACCGAGACGAAGGTTCCGGGTTCGAATCCTACAATGAGCTTGAGCTTTCGGTGAACGAAAACATCGTGAGGAAACCATAGCACGGTCTTAGGGTACTTTGTAGTACCCATCTTTTTTTTTTTTTTTTTTATACCACTTAGGTGGCAAACAAGCATACGGCCCGCCTGATGGTAAGCGGTTACCGTAGCCTATGGACGCTTGCAACACCAGGGGTATCACGCGCGCGTTGCCGACCCTGCAGAAATCTCTTCACACCCCTTTTGAAGAACCCCATGCTGTACTCCATTGGGAAAACCACGGCGGGGAGCTCATTCCACAGTCTGAGCGTCCGCGGAAGGAAGCTCCTTTGAGCCCGCACAGTACGAAACAATTCAGGTTTCAATATGTGAGGATGGACTCCCCGTCGATGGCGAGAGTTGCGATGGTAGAAAGTAGCCGTGGGCATCATCTTAAACAATTCTTCAGAACACCGTCCGTTGTACAAGCGGTAGAACACACATAAGGAGGCAAAGTCTCTCCTCAGACTGAGGGGCTCTAAACCGTTTGTGAGCTCGGGATCGTCGACAATTCTTATGGCACGTCGTTGAACCGAGTCTAAAGGATCAAGCTGGTATCCAGGTGCCCCCGCCCATAGATGACAGCAGTACTCCATATGAGGCCGGACTTGCGACTTGTAAAGTTGCAGCCTTTGCCCCGATGTGAAGTACTGCCTCGCTCTGTTGAGCACTCCGAGCTTTTTGGATGCCAGCTTAACCTTGCCTTCTAAGTGACTTCGGAACAAAACGTCGCTAGAAATGTCGACGCCAAGGATCCCGATGCTTTTGCTGATGTTCAGGGACGTGTTCTGGAACTGTGGAGCCACAGCAAATGGGGTTTTCTTAGCGGTGAACGCGCAGGCTTGAGTCTTGGTGGGGTTGAAATGGACTAGGTTTAGTCGACCCCAATCGGAGACACTAGTTAGTGTACTCTCGATTTCAGACACCAGCCGTTCGCGGCTTTCCTCAACCTCGGAACGAGGGATATTTGCACGGCCCGTATAATGGGTGTCCCCTGTACTGTCGTCCGCATAGCAATGAATGCCGTCAATAGACAGCATATCATTGATATGCAGTAGGAACAGTGTTGGGGACAGCACAGAGCCTTGCGGAACGCCAGCATTTATGTCCATGCTATCGGAGCAGCTACCGTCGACGACGGCTCTTATGCATCTGCTGGACAGAAAGCTGGCAATCCATTTGCACAATCCCTCGGGAAGCCCGTATGATGGTAACTTCGTTAGAAGACCCCTGTGCCAGACCCGATCGAACGCCTTCGCCACATCTAGGCTCACTGCCAATGCCTCACCTTGACTCTCGATGGCGAGTGACCAACGGTGCGTGAAATACACAAGGAGATCACCAGCTGAGCGACTGTGGCGAAAGCCATACTGTCGGTCGCTCAACAAATCGTGATCCTCCAGGTATCTCAAAAGCTGCGTGTTGATCACTCGCTCCATGACTTTGGAGAGAAGGGAGGTGATGGCGATAGGCCTGTAATTCGTCGGGTCTGATCTGTCACCCTTTTTGGGCACTGGGTGCACATGGGCAGTCTTCCACGAAGACGGGACTTCCTTTTTTGTGTAGGAAAGCGCGAAAAGACGCGTCAGTACTGGACACAACTCAGGAGCACACCGCTTCAGCACCACTGCCGGTATGCCGTCTGGCCCATTCGACTTATGGATGTCCAGAGAAAGCAATTCCCGCCGGACCTCCCGTTGGGTAATGCTTATCTCCGGCATGGAGCTGTCACACCGCGGAATGGTAGGCGGTGTAGCGCCCATATCATCCAAAGTCGAGTTCGAGGCAAAGATAGAGCCTAAAAGGTCAGCCTTCTCTTTAGCACTATGGGCCAAGTTCCCGTCCGGCTTACGTAGTGGTGGCAAGGACGACTGGCAAAAGTTTCCCTCAGCAGCTTTGGCAAGAGACCAGAAAGCGCGACTCCCAGAGGGAAGGCTAGTCAGCCTCTCACCAAACCTGCCGACGAAATCGTACTTAGCCCTGGCAATCATACGCTTACTGAACCTCGAGGCAGCGTTAAATTTGCGTTTCGCATCAGAATTGTTAGGGTCCTGATTAGTTTGGGCCGTGGTCCAAGCCTCATACAAGGTCTGCTTATTTTGTCTAGCATCCTTGCAGGGCCGATTAAACCACGGTCGCTTCTTCACCCCTGCATCTGGCTGGCTACCACCCTCAAGTTGAAAATCTGTCGCCAAGCATCTATCGGTGTGTTCCAACAGCTGCACTTGAGAGCCAGTTCCTTCTAGGCTTTGTGTGCTTACCACCTACGGCCACATCATGACTCACCATGGTAAGATTGTGGTCAAACACAGGCATATACACAATAAAAAAAAGTAACAGACTTGTAGCAGTAACTACGACATTGTTCGTAGCACTGCTACAACAATGCTACGCGTATTCGAGAATCTTTTAAACAGAATTTTCGCACTTTCAAATAGATATGTAGTGAGCCTTTTCCTTTTTAATAGGTAATTTATTAGACCCAAAACGATTGGACGAAACCATTTTCATACAAAAAAAGATAAAAATATTTTTTTTATTTATCACGCATAATGTATTACGTAGAACTATTAATATATGTTTTATAGCCCTAGTAATACGTTTTGTTTTAGCTTGTATGTATTACTGATGATGTTATAAAGTTTCATCTTAACAAGGGCCAGCCAGCCGGCAATTTTATTAAACTATTCACAACTATTCGAGATTAGGTAAAAGGGGCCTAATGGCTTTTCAGAAATTCCCTTGAGTGCAAAGTCTAGTTGAAATTGACTTTGCAAAATTATTAAAGTGTTATAAAACAATGTTTACTTTTTGTATATGAGACGTTAATGTCATTGTGATAAGTGATTAAGAGACTGAAGGCTTTATGAGCCGACCATTTTTTCTAAAATATACAAGACACTTCGAAAGAAGTAGACTTACATGAATCAAACCGATCAATATTTTTCTATAACTTTGATTACAAAGTTGACGTGACGTATTTTTGAAAAAAAAAATAAACTTTCGCTACAAAAAGAAAAACAAACAAAAAATCCTTCACAGAGAACCTTATATCATCATCATTCAGCCCAACGATGTCCACTGTTAGATACGCCTCCTAACATTAATTTCCATTACAAACGATTTTGGAACGCTTGCAGTTGCATACATTGTTTATTAGAAAATAATGCTTCATTTGATAATCAATACAAACACTGACCAAGTTAAATAATTCACCCACAAGACTCTTTGCATCAAAATAATAATATCAGACTTCAATTACAAACAAAGAACATTGTGACATACACAAACATTTCAATTAAAGCAAGCATAACCTTGTTTAATTCAATAGGTGCCGATCGCTTTATAAAACAGTTTCTTGTTTGGAGGTATTCAATTTATTCGTTATATGGCCGTAAGGTTCATAAAGAGTGGGGGGAGTTACCATAGAGACAGGGGGAGCGTTGCTATAGGAGATCGAAGTTGCTTGGCATCCGTTGGGCTTCGGGGCGTGGTGTAAGTGCTAGCAATAAGCTTTTGTAAAAAATCATTGAGTCGGTTCAAAAAATATTACTTTGGTATTTTTTTTTATTTACTAAGTAAATCAGTTTAAGAGAGAGAGAGTGTGTTTTTTCGCTCAAAGAGAAGCTCGGCTGGGGAAGTACCTAAGTAAGTACGTTACAGAATACCACATCCAAATAACAATGTTGTGTTCCTGCGTGTGAGGAAGGTTGCCAGTACCCTGAGTGTAAAGAATTAACCTTAGTAAACGCTTACTAACGTTTGCGTTTACGACATTTCTCTATAGAAATTGGCACAGCGTTCCTAGTGGAATATTCATGGTACTAATTTCTCCCATACTAATTCATAGTTAACTAAAACGCGATATATGTGTTTATTAACGTTAATTCTTTACACTCGGGGAACATAGCTCATAGGGAGGGGAAAAGGGTCGGTAACGATTTAGTGATACCACGGGTGTTGCCAGCATCCACATGGCTACGGTAACCGCTTACTAAAAGGTGGGCCGTATAGTTGTCTAACTGGTTACAGCCTTTCCCTCTAGTTCCACCGTATTGCTAGCACAATAAAAATCGAAATAGCAGGACTTGGTCTTAAAACTATAGACAATCCAGAACTATCAATTTAGATGCGGTTACCAAGACGGTTTATATTTGCGTGGGGGTCGACCTTATGCTAGGTATGTACTAATTTTTGGTCCCAAGTTTGTCAATCATTTTTTTTTCCTTAATTTATTGTGAACTAGCTGTCCCGCGCGGTTTCACATGCATTCCCGAGAGATCGTATGTTTTCCTGGGATAAAAAGTATCCTATGTGTTAATCCAGAACATATTCTATCTGTGTGCCAAATTTCATCCAAATCCGTTCAGTAGTTTTTGTGTGAAAGAGTAACAAACATACATCCATACTCCCAAACTTTCGCATTTATAATATTAGTAGGATTATCTTTTACCTTGTCCCACGCCCCTTTGATACCCAAGTGCTCATTAAGAGTGAAACAACAAATAAACATAGTCTTCTATCGCACCCCGTTTATTGGACATTATTTATAGACGCGCCTTTAGCTCAGCTTCCAGTCTACAGCGTTCTAGGATAAAATAATTGCCAGCATTTATTTTATTGTAGTTTTTCAATTATCTTTTCCAAATGGCTGGGCCTAATTCACTTCGTCCATTGAAAAGTTACATTTGTCAGAGGACGCAATATTACTTTTTAATCTTATTTGCAACAAAAAATGTGGACATTTCTTTTTGTGAGACCTATTTTTATTTTATTTTATATTTATTGAGAAACAAACAGCTGTATAATACATAAAGTAAAATTAACAATGTTTAACTCGTAATTAAGTTTCTACATTCAGCTAAGTACAACAAATTGTATCCATTTTTAACCGACGAAAAAACGGAGGAGGTTTACAAGTCGACGCGTTTTTTTTATTATTTATTTATGATCATGCATAACTTTTTACAGAGTAGTCCGATTTTTATAAATCTTTTTTTATTGGATAGGGTATACCTCGAAGTTGGTCTCATACAAATCTGGATACAAAAAACCTACCCTAAGAGTGGGAAAATAGGGGTGATTTATTGTTCACTCAAGATTTTAATGCTGAGTTATGTATAACATCAAAATAAATCAAAAATTAAGCATGTAGTAGATTATAGCCACAAAAAATTATAAAATAAAAACGTTTTAATTAATAAAAATGTATCAACTTTTAGTAAACTTAAATAAATACTAAATTGATTGGTAATGAAAATTGTTTATAAACCTAAGTATATTATTCACTTACTGCTAAAACGGCTACTTAATTTTTGTTTTAATTAATAAAAAAACATAAAAAATATCCGCCTTTTGAAAGAAATTGTTGTGTGCAATAATTGCTCTGGTTAAAAATATATTTTGAGCATTTTTTGTTTTACAGAGCGGAACATGAAAAGTTTTACTACTACGAGTCCTAAGGTTGGGACAGCAAAAATATATATGATGTAATAAACAAGGTGAATCTACCATACTACTTATTATTAATTTTATACTGATAAAGTTGATCTTTAATAGCCCTAAGAGATAAACCATAAAAAGTATTTGAACCTCTATTTTCAATATGGCGGCCGTGGGACAAGTTTGCAACCCCACAAACTTGGATTTAACTTTAAACTGACCTCTTCTTGATATCTAATAAATAAAATTTGCGTCCTCTGAAAAATGCACGCTAAGCTCAAAAAAAATAACATTTCAATTGACTAACTACTACTAAAAATTTGTAAAAATAGGAGTACAAAAAATAATAAATCAATTTTATTCACATTGTCTTCATCATAATAATATTTTGTTATAAAATTCGTAGTCCAAAAAAGTAATGTAAAAAATAAAGAAAAAGATGTAAAATGAACAACAACCTACCTAGCTTAGTAAACATGTTATGGCCTAATACTGCTACATTTAAGTTGGCATTAAGCAAAGAACTCGTAGCGAAATCCTAAGTCTAAGGTATTAATGTCGATATTTGACAGTTCTATTGTATACGATAGGGGTTTCATAAGTATATAAGACACATATCTTATGTGATGTTCGAACATTTGGTCAATAAATATTTAGGCTGTGGGGATAATTCATTTTAATTTATTTGTTAGTTATCACTATGTTCATAAGTGCCTGTGAAGGCCTATTTGAATGAATAAATTATTTCATTTCATTTCATTTCATATGATCAGCCGAACTCAAAGACAAGTCAACATTTTAAGCGCCCCACGTCTTTTAATTCAAATATTAAACTTAATTATATAGACAGAGAAAATACTTAGGTTCAATTTTATTATTATTAAACACTTTTTAGTGCAGGGCTTTTTAAAGGTTGTTTTTTTTTTCGTTTTTTTAAACTATGTATGAATTTACATAATATTTTTACTTTTATTTATATTAGAGCGATCAACACACAATTTCAGGCGACATAAGCATGTAACGATCAAAGCACTAGGAGTACCAAAACTATCCTACAAACCGTATGCTACGAGACATTTGATCGCTCAACTCCGTACCAGCCAACAATAGAGCGGAGCGATACTGTACTAGTGCCGTGTGCCGTGAGCAGGTATGTGAAACGCGTTCATAGTTCTCTTTATTTTCTATAAACAAAAACGAAACGTTTTACTTACCAATGGTAGGTATTTTTGTTGCCAAACTGGGCATATAGATCATTTCGTAAGCTAATTTTACCTGTGATAGTTACTATATGGGAGGGTCTGCTATGCAAAGCTTTGAGGTCTTTGCTTCTTAGTAAAGATATAAGAAATTGCTGCTTAGTAAAGATATAAGAGTCTTAATTTTAACCGATAACGGTCCGTAAATTATAGGAATCGGCCATTAGAGAATCCAATTTATTGTATATTTATCGTGATTTTTTTTCTGACAGTAAATAACAAAAATAGTCGTACGATATATCTATGAATGCATCTATATGCAAACTACTCATACTTTGCATAAGGTAAGGATGTTAATGCTATATGCCAAATAATGATATATGCCAGTAACTTATTACTAATAGTATGAATTGTATAGGTATTGAAGATTCAGGTAAGGCGACTTAAATCGTTCGCGGCCTTATCACGTCCTATTAATCTATATCAACCTTTAGATGATCCAAGTTTAGTAAAAGTTTGGTTTTAAGTTAGCCCCTTTTTTGTAACTAACTAACTTTTTTTGTTATAATATGACATTAGAAAGTGACTGATACGTTTATTACCTACCTAGGTTTTGCTAGACTTACTTTAAACCTTCACACGTAATAAGGGGAATACTGTACCAAACTTGCTAGAAATATTATTGCTATCGACACAAAAATCTGTTTGTTAGATTATTTTCAGCCAGCGTTAGTAAATTCAAATTTGGAAACGAGTCTGATCAGTTTTTTTTTTTTATAGTACGGTTTTATTTCTTTTTAAACCTATGTTTCTTCAGAGAATTTAATTTAAATTCTACAACGCCACCTGTGTCATGAGAGGCGTATCTCGTCGCTTGGGCGGGAGCTAGGGCGGGCGGGGCCAAGTTCAGTAGCATGTGAAATAGATAGATGTCGCTACTAGAGGTGAACTTTGTCCGAACCCATGGGCACCATGTAGACATATTTAGTGGAGAGATGGCGCTAGGTGGAATTTTCGCATACAATATAAGATTTTGGAATGATGGTAATAATAAAAAAACATCCCCTTACATAAAATGCTATTTAACTTAAATATTGTTTAAGTTTTCACGTATCTTTTAATTAAATTTTAAATATGACATCAATTAACATTTTTGTAAATAAAAAAAGTCACAAGCTATCTATCAATTCTTGAAAATCAGCATAAACTTGTCACCTCTGCTTATATTATAATCCAAAAAGTGCGATTTTCGTTTTTAGGACTGAATATACACTAGTATGTACTTGTAAATGTACCTTTAGTATACAATATTTAAATGACAACAATGCGTAGGTGTAGCGATCGCTCTTTAACCCCCTTACTCATAAAATGTTATTTAACTAAAATACTGTTTAAAGGGTCACTTAAATAACGTCACTCTATTGTTATTGTCAAATAATGTGACTTTATTTAAGTGACCATTTAATCAGTATATTAGTTAAATAGCGCTTTATGAGTAATGGGGTAAATATTTAAGTTCGTTTTTGAATAGAGTAATTCATGAGCAATTACCGTAGCAATCAATCCATATGAAAATTCCCAAATATATTGAAAATTTTACACAAAACAAGAAGTAAGTACTAATAAATCAATCAAGTTAACCAATTTATTCCTTCATAACAATGCAATATGCAGGCTAAGACAATATGAACCAACGTGGTATAGTAAGTAGGATTATTTTACCTTTTACCCGAAAAGTATATTCCCTATAAAACAACTCAAAATAAACACCCCAGACATGTGCAACCAGCATAACTTATTTCCCTCGTAATTTGTTCAGGTGCAGTGTCTGCGGTGTCAGACACTATCAGGGGTCCCCGACACGTTCCCGGCAGCTATACGATTTCACGGCCCGCGGACGGTGTCCGACACTGTTTTGCGACACTTTTACCCTGTATTTATTCTGTTCACTATTGGGTTTGGATCGTGTCTGCCGGCATGTAAATTTGCAAAAGTTTTTCGTGCATATGTTGTCGCAACTTTTTTCAAATACGAATATGAAAATGAATTTGAATTTTTTAGGGGTTTGGATGATTCAATATTTTATTTAGAATTTGATTTTAGTTTGCGGTTTCACAAGAAATCCCCTCCTTTGCTCTATATAGAGGTTGAATTTTGAAAATAACTTCTTTTGCAGATGGCTGCTAATGATTTTGTAATTCACAATCTGTCAATTTAGTTTCTCCATTGAATATGTAATGGCTTTTCTCATAAAACGCTGAAATTTATACTAATTAAAAGGTCACAAAAATAATGTCACATTGTTTGACAATTACAGTTAAGTGGTCGATAAATATGTGAGTTGTACAGTAAGGGTGATATTAATAGTAGTACGGGATTTAAAAACAGAAATATGCTTGGCAACATAGTAATTCAATGAGTTGGATAATTAAAACATAAATCTTAGCGTGAAGGAATTTTAATAGCAGTGAATATTAAGTACAGTGCATTGGAATTTTCAAATGGTCTTTAATTATTTCTAGAAAAGGTCAGGCGCCGATTTGATGTCTAGTCGAGATTAATAAGGTTTCGAAAGGATAATTATTTCTGCGGTTTAATATACTTTAATTATTTGAAGGGTGACTGACCCTACTAGCACCTGCAAGTTGGTTTAAATAATGTTGATTTTACACTAAGGATGTGGCAAGCTTCTGTCGTGTCAGATATATGTTATAGTTAGTTTATTTATCGATAAAATATATCAGCCAATGATTCTGTTATTATTTTTGTATTATTTGCAGCAGGTTTTTAAGTGACAATAGCCGTTATGACAGCTGAACAAAAATGGTGGTGCAATGTTGATATTTTCTATTAGTAGTTTATTATTATCACTATTTCATTGGGCCTGTATAGTAAATGTTGTTCATCATGACAAATCCAACGGATAATATAATTCAAATATAATATAATAAATAAATAAATATCCTGGCACATTCCTCACACACGGTCATCTGATCCCAAACTAAGCAGAGCTTGTACTGTGGAAACCAGATAACTGATATAATACATATACTACTTTTTTATTGTAAATACATACTTAATATACATAATAACACCAGAGACAGGACATACAGGCATGTTCATGCACACAAATGCCACAGTTTTACTATTGCAAATGCATGTCCTGTGTGGGAATCATAAAAATATCCACTCAGTACAGTCAGTATAAGGCACGAATGGTGAGCACAGATAGGCAGTAGTGGGGGCAAGCTCGCGCATGTACACTTTTGGCCAAATGACACGCGAGAATCCAATAGACGACGAGCATCGACTGACGAACCAATCGTGTCTACTGCGCAGGTGTCAATCTGTGCTCACCATTCGTGCCCCTTACCCTATACCTATTTTACGAATATATTTGCTTAATAATTTTGCACACCTGCATAGACATTCCAAAGCAAAAGCATAAAAACAATAAACATAAAATTCAATGTGGCCTAACCTGACAGAAACCCATAAAGTGTCGTCAAAAAACCCCCACTGCCGAAAACTTATGCAAACTAGTGCGACGCGGGCGGTTCAACTACTCCGTCGGTTCCGTAGTTTCGTTTATCGCGCCGAGGTTTTTCGCCATTGTCCGGCATGGCCGAAATTCCCCGCGTGCCTTGGTGACATAAATCCGTGTTCAAATGAGGTTGACCGAGGCATTAGAGTCACTGTTGCGCCCCACTGCCCGCAGATTACGCTTTTTTCGTATGTACCCAACTTTAATGAAGATTTTGGTGGAAGCGGAGCTGTTTGTTCGATGTTAATTAATTTTATTGTGGTGGGATTAGTTGGTTGCGGATAGTTTATTAATTAATCCGTGATGGTTTTTGTGTTTGACCTTAGAGCATAGTCCAAGTGTAATTTGGCATAGGAAATTTTGATAAAACAGTTCTGAACCATTAAGGTAATACCGTATGGTAATAAAATACGTACGTTTGATATGTAAATACTTCTTGAAGACTTGTTAGGTAAAAAATACGAGATTTCAATCACCCTTTCATAGCTTATTATAAAAAGAATGCCTTACAAACGTTACATTACTTATTCCGCTTTCGCACCGCTCAAGTGTAAACCGACCTTTAATCCATGAACACCTACACAAAGGCCAATCGAGCGATAATTAATAATTGATATTTATAGCCATTGTCTCATGAGTCACGATAGCTTTGAATAAAGTTCATGTTAACACGTTTGGTTTCAGCACAATAGTAGTCGATACAGTTTCTACAAATAATTAACTGCAGTGAGTTTGTGGGGATTTTTGGTAAGTGGATTAGCACACCTTTTACTTTAACAAAGTGGATAAAAGAGATGGCATCTTTTTGAAATCTAATTTAATAGGTTCGTCATGCCGAATAACTTTTATTACGAGACAATCTCTGACAGAGCCAATTTCTTTAGCCATGTAGGCCATGTAGGTTTTTTATATGAAGGTGCAAGGTGGTGGGATGCAGAATGTTTTGGCGCCATCCTTTTTTTTGCGTAGGTCCTATCTTTAGCCGTGTGTACAATATTTTTGTAACTGATAGATGTTGCTACAAAAAAAACAAATTTATAAAAAAGCTATAATTGTTGAAAAGACTTTAAAATTTAGCCCTCTTTTAGCATTACCGCAGTCGGGTAAAATTTTAAAACTTTTGTGTTTAAATGTCCTTTAGAGCATTTGTTTCTTGCGGACCGAATCTACCCCTTCAAATTAAGACATATTAACATTTTAGGCTTTTCGGTACGCGGACGAACAAAGAGTGGGCCGAATGTACTAATGACCCATACATTTTGATCTTTTGTGAGAAAAAAGAGCTTCTTGTGAGAGTCTTCGTTTTAATTGTCTGTTTATAATTATAGTTGGTTACCGTTCCGCAGTTTCACCCGGGATTCAGTATACATATTTTTTTAATATTTCCCCTACGCTATAAGAAGAAGCTTTTGTCCAAATTTAGACAATTTATATTCACTTACCTGAACAGAGGTTTTTTGTTATACTTCGAAGTCGGTAAACATTCGGATGGTAAGCGGTTATTGTAGTCATATGGACGCTTGCAACACACGTGGCATCACTCACGCGTTAACGACCCTTCCCCTCTCCACAATGAGCAGTGGCAACCTTACTCATGCGCAAGAACACAACGCGGACGCGGAGATACTTCCCCAGTCGAGCTGCTCTTTGAGCGAAGAGACGCTACTACCTTTTGTGACGGTCAATAGATCAAAAAGGACAAATAATAAGTATATCAACAAAAAATGCGTCGCAGTTGATGAGCTGTTTCCAGTTGTATTACCACTAATGGATTATCCATCGTCTTTTGATATTGAAAGTCAAATCAAATAATAAGATCTTCAGTTTATTTGTCCTAGACCAGTTAGGTCACTTTGACCTTTCCAAAGATATTCATTTGACTTTAATATTATATGATTTACGAAGATTACGAAGAAAATTTTAAGTTTTTTTAATAAAACGATTAATGTTTTAAATGACTTTAAATTATGTATTTTAATCAAATGCAATCCGGCCAAGGTTATTTCATTACCAATTTTATTTATCAAAGCTTAGAACAATCAACACTCAAATATAGCTTGGAATCCTTACAGTCTCCAGTTAAAGATTATCTAAGTAAACAACGGTAAAAGGGTCAAGAGCGTACCATATTATGCAGTTCCACGAATGTCATTTCCCTAATTGATATATCATAATCTGAATTTCCATTTGAGTGTTTACTATAAGCGCTATATTAGCACGTATTATGGGGTGCTATTGTGCCCAAAATTCCTTGCAAACAGAGCATTTGAAAGCCCCCACACTGTAGCACTCTTTGAAGCAGTGAACCAATTCGCTATCGCATCGACCTTGGGCTGTACTAGTTGTTTAAATGATATGTATGGCGTGTGAAGTGAGAATACTGTGAGATTTGCATAAAAAAATTGGTAATTTTGGATGTTTTTATGTGGTTCTAGAGAAAAAAAGCCGCAAATTTGAACTTCGCATCTTTTTTTATCTTTATATTTATTTAAATATTATATTTGTTTTATTTTAAATCTAAGTATTTAAGTATATTGTATTTATGTAAAGACATATTATTGTGTGTAATTTATTTACCGCATTTTATTTATTTACCGTTTTTTTTAAAGTACCTACACCACCCTCTATTAACGTGTTAGTTCTTGTCTGTAAGAAATCGCTTCTTAGCGATAAGACCGCCCATTGTACAGTCTCTTTAATATTAAGAATTTATTGTTATTTTTGTTTTATACTTGTTGGTGTACAATAAAGAGTTATCTATTTATATATCGCTGGAAAAAAATATCGTTGATGTCCTGCCACAGTAACGAAGCCATAACCAAAGTTCTAAGTATATTATTAAGTGTCAAGATACATGACTATAAATATTACAAAGTTCATAATTAAATATGTATTTAAACTTGAACTAACACATCACTTGTAAATGTCACCTCTGAAACGAATGGTAGGATAATGCCAAAAGCCAGTCAGAAAATGCCAAGCACAGTAGATGCGGGGGCAAACATTTGTCCGCTTTCCCATGCCCCTTTTGTAACCCCCTTTGTTACGAAGGTGGCTACGGGCCTGACTGGGCAATTTCCTTTATTCAATCATCGTCGAGGCACCTTCCTTATAATAAAATAGACTACGCCGATTGTTCTCACATCATTGCCATTTTGTTGTTTTCCGTGCCATACGATTGTTAATTACGTTTCAGTAGATACACTATATATTTTAACCATCAAACACTTTTAAAGAATAATATCATAGGCTATAATATATAACAAGCGTCCATAGGCTACGATAACTGCTTACCATCAAGCGCGCCGTATGCTTGTTTGCGACCTTAGTGGTATATTTTTTTTATCATAAGTGGGCTTAACCCAGCTGCTTTACTGCGCCTGTAAAAATTATGATCCTAAATCTAAGTACGTATACTCAAATCTGCGGCAGATTTTTTCTCTCCTAGGTAAATGTATCTCCTAAATAATGTAGCCAAAGGTGGTGAGCACATAATATCTATAAGACGTAGATAATTGGCGACAGATTTTGACAGGCAGGTACAAAGTACCACTAGGAATGCGTACTAAGAAAAATGTGTGCTATTATTATTGACAAAACTAAATACCTAAGCAGTTTCTAAGGATCATTCTATCACTATTCTTCACATTTTTATTAGAAACTCGAGCTTGTTGAACAACGATTTGCTTACGTCATTACCAAGTGCGCTAAATCAGCTGAAAACATCTTCGCAAGTCACATCTTCACCTATTGACTTCCAAAGGTTCATGTCCAGTGGAATCACGCACTACTCTAGGATCTATCATTTCTTCAGCTGTTTTTTTCACAGGACAGCTGACCCCAAATTGATTTAGAATCGACGAAAAGAAAGAATCTAAACCGAGAACATTGTGTTACACGTGAAACTACACTTTACGATTGTTTTATTGTTTGATTTAGCATCCGATCGAACAAATTTACGGCTTATAAAATGAGACGCGTAAAATATACGCTGAGTCGCTTTAACACGAGACATGTGACCTGTAATTTAGTGTTATCAGACAATTTGCTTTGAAGTTTACGGTTATACATGTTTATTATCGTGAATTATGTATTTTAGAAAACCTTTATTAGCATCCACTGTCGCTCAAGGATTTCCTTGTAAAGCGTATACACTTACTTGGTTTGTTTGGAGTACTAAGCTGAGCCAAACAAGTGCTTTCGCCTTTAGGGTTTCGTACAGGTCTAGCTCCAACTGCATAAACACGTTTGTAATGGCAAAAGTAAATACTTCTTTATAATTTGACGGGCCAGTTGGCGCAGTTGGTTAAGAGTCTGGTAAAGATTCCACCTTTTGCTCCGCAGGTCGTGGGTTTGATTCCCGCACAGGACATGCATTTTGTGCATGAACATGTCTGTATGTCCTGAGTCTGGGTGTAATTATCTATATTAAATTAAATTATTATTATTTAAAAAGTAGTATATGTATTATATCAGTTATCTCGTTTCCTTAGTACAAGCTCTGCTTAGTTTGGAATCAGATGACCGTGTGTGATGAATGTCCCAGGATATTTATTTATTTAATACAACTACAAAGCGTCACTCATTCGTCGCGTTATCAATTCTTCCCCCCTACCTCAATGACCTCTGGTAACCTTACTCACGCGCAGGAACACAACATAAAGTTATTTGGCTGCGGTATTCTGTAAGGTGGAGGTACATCCCCAGTCGTTTTGCTCTTTGAGCGAAATATAGAAATTCATTATTTTTGTAACGCAATCATCTGAGAGGATTTTCATAAAGCATAGCGCCCTATATTCCATAAAAAATCTAATAGGAATGGGATGATTTCCCCACCACTGGCAATGGGCTCTGATTGGCCAAGTCAATGCCCCTTGAGTTCTGATTGACTAACTCAAGGACACACTTTACATTTAGATTCAGTGATTGGTCCTTACGTTTTATTTTCCAAATTAGTAAAAAAATCTAGAAACAATTCTAGATACAATAAACATAACTAGTTTATACGTAGAAATATGAAAAGATTTTAATACATAACATAAATATAGTGTACGAGAAGAAAATCTAATCTAAAGAGGCACCTCTTGTATAAGAGAATCAATCATAAGCAACAAATTTATTATTCTTCCAGTAAACAAACTACTGCAACACCATTTTCAATGGAACGAATTCTCCACCAGTAGGTACTTGAAAGTGAATAATTTTTTACGCCACGTAAAATCGACAATCTTGAATATTCACCCTCTAAATAAGCTAACCGTATTTGGTGAATAACTAGCGAAAAAAAAATAGAGAAAATATGAAAAAATATACCGTCTATAAAATGCCAAAGGAAAGGTGGAGAGGCAAAAGAGCTTTTATGGAACAACTTCGGCGTACACTGTCGTACTGAGGGCGTTTACTAGGTATATTTGAGGTGGGACTTAGTTACAGCGTTTATCATAATTTTATTAAGGAAACTTCAATGTTTTTTTTTAAGAGAGCGTTTATTCGCTCAAAGAGCAGCTCGACTGGGGAAGTATCTCCACCTTACAGAATACCGCAGCCAAATAACTTAATGTTGTGAAAAGTTGTGTCCCTGCGCGTTCTTCTGTTCTGTTAAAAAGTTCACGACAGAAACAAACTCAAAGCTACCCTTAAAAATTAAAACTATACATATTTTAAGAACGTATTTAATTCATTCACTGCAATATACAAATCACTCTAATATCCATATTCATCGAAAAAAAAAACAAAAATACTCAACCTAAATCGCCGACAACGCAACCACACCCCAAAGAAACAGAAGGAAAAAACTGCAGTGGTGCGGCGGGCGCAAAACGTCTACAACGACAAACATCGTCGAGTCCCACCGATCTCCGTAGATATGCAAACCCAAAGCGTCCTTTGTAACATGATCTTATTGTGTTCGCGAATCCTCCTCGCCAAGCTGAATACGAAACAACTTATGTCGATTTAGAAATTTATTAGAAAACCATGTGATATTTTTATGCGAGCCGCGAATGCGGAACGTGCTTGCCGCTCGGCCATGTACACGTGCATTTTAGTTTTGCATTCACTGGTGTTGCTGGTGGTGCAGTTATGCCATCTGGTGGATTTATAGTCTTACAGTTGCATTCAGTATTTACTTTGTTTAATTAAAAAAATATGCTTTACACGGTTTAACTCGAGTTCCCGAGATAATAACTGCTCCGGGTCTGACAAGTCGATAGGAACACCCAACTATTTCCATATGACTTCATTCCGGACACATCTCGTCATTATGTGAAAAACATCTTCGGGATCATTACATACATCACACTTTGGGGATATTGATTTCCAAATGTAATAAGATATGATCGAATCGATCGAGAATTAAGGCAGGATCGTTCGGTAGGATGCATAAGTCAACGAAACAGAATTGGCATCAACTATGAGTATGTCTTTTTAGGGTTCCGTAGCCAAATGGCAAAAAACGGAACCCTTATAGATTCGTAATGTCTGTCTGTCTGTCCGTCCGTATGTCACAGCCATTTATTTCCGAAACTATAAAAACTATAATGTTGAAACTTGGTAAGTAGATGTATTCTGTGAACCGCATTAAGATTTTTACACAAAAATAGAAAAAAAAACAATAAATTTTGGGGGTTCCCCATACTTAGAACTGAAACTCAAATATTTTTTTTCATCAAACCCGTAAGTGAAGTCTATGGATAGGTCTTCAAAAATGATATTGAGGTTTCTAATATCATTTTTTTCTAAACTGTATAGTTTGCGCGAGAGACACTTCCAAAGTGGTAAAATGTGTGCCCCCCCCCCACCCAATCTATAAAAAATATATGATGTACATTACGGTGCAAACTTCCACCGAAAATTGGTTTGAACGAGATCTAGTAAGTAGTTTTTTTTAATACGTCATAAATTGAAATTAAAATCAAATACTCAGGTCTATACTACCATTTACTTATATACCTACAGGTTTGTACGGAACCCTTGGTGCGCGAGTCTGACTCGCACTTGGCCGGTTTTTTTTATTGTTTTAGGTCGCTTTTTAACATCTAAGGTCATTAGCGACCACAAAAAGCAATAATATTAATAACAATTACAAATTACACTAGGTTAAAACCATTTATAATTGTTTTGTAAGAATAAACATGTTCAATGAAATTCACATTTGTTAAAAGTGATTCATGTACTTATTTAAGGGACTATGTAATGGAACATAATACTATGAAGTAGTAATCAGTTCAATCAACCAAAACAAACTTGTTTAAAATATCAATTGATTGATCACAGTTCATAAATGATATGCCAATCATTCACAACAAAAAACAAACCAAACCCTATCAGAGCCATAATCTATCGCATAAATCCGCCGTCACCTCTGACATCATTCTCTCGACCGCACTCGTTGCTGAAAACCATTCCGTGTCAATCGTCCGAGTCCATAGTGACAATGACAAGTCGAAGATTGCAACGTTGCAAATCCTCTGGGTACAGTACAGAAATTGATCGGAGTAATTTGCCCGCGATCGGACTGCCACGGGGAAGCGATTCATCTCAAGTGGGCGGCAAGTTATGAGTTGATGGAGAAAACTGAGAAATTATATATTCAATGTATCTGTATGTCCTGAGTCTGGGTGTAATTAAGTATGTATTTACAAACAAAAAGTAGTATATGTATTATATCAGTTATCTGGTTTCCATAGTACAAGCTCTGCTTAGTTTGGGATCAGATGACCGTGTGTGAGGAATGTCCCAGGATATTTATTATTATCTGAAGAAGGAGATTTAAAAATAGTGAATATAATTTTATTTTGAGTTGTGTTAAGTTTTAATTGCGCAATCTATATACTAATATAATAAAGAGTTTTTTTGTTTGTTTGTTTAAACGGGCTAAACACTGGAACTACCAGTCGGATTCGAAAAATTCTTTCACTAATAGGAAGCTACATTATCCCCGAGTATTATAGGCTACTTTTTATCACTAGAACGCGGGTGAACCGCGCGAGACAGCTAGTTTATAATAAGACATCTCATTAAACCGATGATAGTTATGGCTTCTGCATAAGATATACGCTTCTTCCCTTCACCATTTTGATTCTATTACTCGGCAATATTTAGTCCTTTTTTATTATTAGTTAAAAATACAATCTATAGTCATGTAGAAAAAATATTATTCTTAATCCTTTGTACTTATATGTTATCCTTCCTTTCTTGATTCCAGTAATTCTCTTCTCGTAATGTTTAAGTCAAAGTTATTTTTTCTCGGTAGTAGGTAAGTCTTTCATTACGTTGACCTCTTTTCACTTGCACCAAACACTTTCCGAACACAATTGCCAATGATCCATAAAACACATTATTCAAACAAGATACAGAATCGTCACACGTCTATAGAATAAAATTACTTCAATTCATCCAGACTCTACGTTTCGAACAATCGACGCAGTTACAGTGAAGGATAAGTGAAGGTTGAAATAGTTTTTCAAGGTAAGTAAATTGATTCTATGGTATTATACAGACAGACAGACGGCTATGATGAAACTATAACGGTTGGTTGAACCCTAATTATATTTTCCTGTGTCTAAAAATGGAGGTCTACAGGAGGCCTAGAAGTCGGACAGTAAAGTGTTATCATCGGAATCTAGTGCAACACGGCATCATAGTCATATTTTAAACACGATTTTTTGTGCATGAATTCAAATTCAAATTCATTTATTCATTAACAACTTACGTTATGTCTGAATGTGAAACAACAAAGAAAATAATAATATAAAAAAAAACAATTACACATCGGCAGAACCAATAATATAACTTCAAATCAAATAAAATTCAAATACAAAAAGAAAAGCACATGTCAATTTAAACACAAAAAAAATACAACACATACATGTACATACACATACATGTAGTCTTTAGTTGACAAATTTAGATAGAAATATAGGCTACTTCATAGTTAGGGAAAGTGTGTGAAACCGTGGAGTAATATTTATATTTCATATAGCAGATCACGTGCTTTTCACACGTCAAAAACTTATTATTAATATAATAATCTTAATATCACGGACAACAAAAATTTCATTCAATATTGAAAACGGTAGCAAGTATTAAAATATTCAAGTCTTTTTTATTTTCAATTCAGCATCGTTCGTATGAAATGGCGGCATGACGGAAGAATAGTCTTCAGTCGAGGCGTCAATTTTACGCGAGATTTCTCATACAATTCCGCGAGCTATAGAATGTAGTAGGTATTATGAAGCCGCTTTGAGCCATCCATTTAAGTAGGCACGATAAAATATGTTTTCATGTGTATACAATGTGCATTATGACCATTTGAGGAATATGACTATGGAGTCGTCACAGTATTTAGATCATGGGAAGTTAGACTTATTAACAAAACATTAAACACAGTCAAAACTGTAAATTACATAGAGATCCAACATCACAAAAGGCGGTAATCAAACTTATAAAAATAATTACCAAAAAATATTATTGAATGAATAGACAAGTTTAAATAACAAAATAAAGAGAAATTTTGACCGACCAAACCATCAGATATTCATTATACAAAATCTAATCAAAACCAAAGTAACAAAAGAGAATCCGAATTTTCCAATACAGAACATAATAAATGTACGCAACAAAGATTCAATAATAAAAGTAGAAACACCTAGAAATAACAAGGAAGATTAATTAATAGCGAGCCAAGTTATTACGGACGGGGCCGCCATTATTCCACCGTTTTATCATAAAAGATATAATCCAGGAGCTCGGTAATCCCTCTCGCTGCTTACAGATAGCGATACCATACGATATGTACTGGCAGAGAGATAGAGCTAATGGATGTGGCTCTAATAGTTTTTAACTTTGGTATGTGTTGAACTTTCAGGTAGGTATAGAGAAATTGTCTTACCGACGTTTGGTACGGTACTTTGTAGGACATGCCTGCCTGGCTACCATCATCAGAATATGTCCCACTGCTGAGCACATGCCTCTATTCACAAATGAGAAGAATGGGCAGATACTCCACCACGCATGCCCACTACGGATCGGTGGTGGTAGGCTAGTGGTCAACCTACTGTTTGAGTTTTCAAGCCGCCTAGGAGGCCTCCAACTAGCTTAACGACTATCACAATTAAGTGATAACCGGGACCAACGGCTTTACCTGCCTTGAGAGCGAGTTCTCTTCGGCCTCATCATGACCAGGATGAGATTTGGTCTAAAACAAGTCTATCGACTATTAAAAAAAGGAAGCTTGATATGTTCCCGACTTCTTTTTTGTTTTATTAGATGTGTATTCGTGATTGAATATGAGCAAAAGTAAATGTATTTAAAGAGCAGTTATTTAAATATTCAGTAACTAAGACTTGGATTATTTAGTGAAAAACGTCATAATAAACCAATCGCTTTGAATAAAAAGTAGAGAAACTAATTTAAATAATTAGTATATCAAAAAGTAATGAAGGTTCTTAACATAAACAATGGACAAGTAAAACAATTGCACATCTATCAAGGAACAAACACTATCAAGTATTTCAAGTAACAAACATGTGGTTGCCACAGTCTAGTCAGAGAGGTGTGGTTGCAACTGCCTCCATTTCTAATCCCACTGACACTTCCATTCAACAACTTGCAAACAACGCTCACACAAAGTAAACACTAAGCGTACTTCGACGAACATCCAGTAACTGTCTACATCAACGTACGCCCCTATCAAACGCTCGTTTGCACAAAGTATAGACTCAAAGTATATCTCGAATGGTAGCGAGCACCAGCCGAACGGCTTTCGGAACACTTTTTCCCTATTTCCGATCGTATAAAAAGGACTCAAAGAGAACTTCATGACTTTTGTTATATCGTATAGCAGTTTAGAACGTATACGGTCGTCGAGGCAAATTTTCTAAAACCTTTGTGTAAGTGTCGTGCTGAATGTATAATGGGGTATTTTTGGTATTGGAAACGTTTTCGGATATTTTTTGCGAGGTTGTTCTTACAAAGGGTACTACTCTAATAGCATTTATTTTTCGCCTCAATTTGCACCAGTTTTCCATACTAGTTATACATTTATTTATACGTGTGTTGTACCACTAACCAATCACTAACTTATACTAATCTATGGCCATGCTAAGTCATATTTGACAAGAGCGTGTCTCTCCTTGCCGCACTATGTTTGTCTCTTTTTGACACAAAATGGCTGTCAAAAGTGACTAATAGGAAGGTCCTATTAGATAGTAAGTAATTATTATCACAGCAACTTCGCCTACCCTACTTTGTTGAAAATGAAGACTAGATATTGCTATTACCCGAACGTAAAGATCCATGTATCTAGTCTCAATGTTAGTCTATCCAGGACTATTATCTTTATCATTAAACTTCGGATATGCGTCCATGGAGGTTTAAGCTTAGAATTTGCTCGCTTATTATCGGATTATCGAGTGAATTCTCTACATTGTGTACTTATTAATTGTTTATGATTATACGCTTCATGAACGTGGAATATTTGCTTAAATTAAGCTTAAAGATTATTCCTAATGACTAGCTAATATTATGTTTCTGTCTGAAATTATTCAATGAAATCTTTTGGGAAGATTGTAATGTCAATACGGCATATAGAAACTTAACACATGCGATAATTTGTTTCTGAAGGCCTTATCTATGATCGAAACTGTTGCCGTCTTTATCATTATCTACGCCATAGACAGTGATAGGTGTACTTTTAATTGAAGATGAACAATTATAACGCTTATAGAAACTGGGGATAAGTATAGCCTTGTTGCGTCCAACTAAGTTGGGCAGGCAAATGTTTATGATTAAGGATGGTATTGGTATATAAATATGATTAAAGGTATTTGAATAGTAAGCAGAACCTATTACAGTATGAGGCAAGAGTGGTGAGCACAGATAGGCAGTAGTGGAGGCAAGCTCGCGCATGTACACTTTTGGCCAAAGCACTGTAGCCAAATGACACGCAAGAATCCAATAGACAACGAGCCAATCGTATGCAGCTCGGCGCTCCCCACTTCTTCATTCCGCCAAACGGACCCAAAAATTAACTACTGCGCAGCTGTCGATCTGTGCTCACGATTCGTGCCCCTTACCCGTACGCAACTAATATGGCTTATCGATGTACCTGCGCAGAAAATACATTTTCAAAGCGCGGGAAATGCTATTGGTTGGCAGCTACCGCCATGTGTGCGGAGGGGCGTGACTTGCGAGTGAGACGGAATTAACAGCTGCAGTGTATTATGAACCTTATAGTAGTAATTTAAGGTTGATTGTAAGTTTTAAGCATTCTTTCGTTAATCTTCGGGCCATACTTTCTTTTCTGCGCGAACGAAGGTTCACGACGCGCCTTATCAGTTGGGTACTACCACAGTATAGATATATGTACCGTGGTACTACTGTACTATACTTTAAATTAAGAAAAAAATGCAGGAGCAATGAATAAAAATCTGTTATGCATCTCATCACCGCAAACACCAGTACATCACCATGTCGGTCATTACACAACACGACATTATTGACGAGTGAGAAATAGGTACATATTTTTATAAGTGTCACCAGTGACCAAGAAATTAAATCAGAAGCGTGAATAAATCAATAAAAAAGATGCCAATCGAAATAAATCTAAAATACAGTGAAGATTTGTTGTAATTTTCAGTAGCGGTTCTTCTGCGGTATATAACTACTTATGAAAGGATTATATCGCTGCCTTTGTAAGGGCGAATGGGAGGACTGACCTTGTACCGACGTGCTTCAGACGCAATGCAGATTCCATACGTATCTATAATACAGCATGTTTGTAAATAAAGAAGTAGATATAGAATTCGGTAATTTTTTTGAAAATTTTAGAAATTAAGTTGTGTATATCTGTTTCAATAAAAGCGTCAGCGTCTTTCTTCGAGTAAATATATAAAAAAAAAAAAACACAGATTCCTTATTATTATGATGTACAGTACAGTTTTGAATGTACACTTCCTTTGAAAAAAATATTATTTACCAAACCTTACTGAAACCACTAGCAGCAAAAAAATATTTTCAAATAAGACAAATTGACTATCTGTTTTAACTTTACTTTACTTTTTTAAGATTCAATCAAGTAAAGTCAAGTCAAAGCCATTTATTCAATTTAGGCCCCAGAAGAGCACTAATGAAGGTCACATTGACTGAAGTTACCACCGGTTCGGAACTCGGCCTCCAACTGGGAAGAATCCGGCAAGAAACTCAGCAAGTTTACATTTTTTAAATATTTTTTGGACAATCTAACTATAAAAAGAACACATACGATAAAAATTTTACTAGATAATACTTGTAACTCAAATCTTTTCAACAAAAGCTACTAAGGCAAATTCTCACAGCCCACGTTAGGTTAAGCCTTTAAACGTGAAGGCTACCTGATGAGATAATTTAGTTAATATCGATCGCCGTCCGGGGATTAGCCGACGACAAATTGTCCAATCAGTGGACAGGTAATTGATTCCAAGCACCTAATATTGGACACTAGCTTTGTTAACGGTTTACTTGATATTTTAAACTTGGAACTTCGATATTTAAAATCTGAGCTGGAAAGTTTTAGGTTGCTACATTACCATAGATTAAATCTTGCGTTTCAGACGGAGTAAAATTTTGCGACAGACTGAATTGCGAAATACCTACGAGAAAAAACGGGCGGGACGACTTTTATTTTAAGAATCTCTGCAAATAATTGAAAACGAAAGACAAAGGCAATTTGGCTTCAATATAACAACTAACTGAACAAGCGAAATTAGTTCTAAAATACATTTTACTAGAACAACAAATTGAGAATCCAAAGGAATTTCTAAAACTACCTAAATCCAAGATCAAAATCACCTAAATCAATAGAAGGATCATCTCCATCATCTACCAAGTTATTCTGAGTAACATAAATAATGCACTACATTACAGCTTTCAAAGAAGCATTTGTTATATCCACTTGGCGATCAGCCATTTGAAACTCCTCATCGAGTAGTAAAACCACTATCATTATTGTTCCGCCGGGTGGGTTCTCAAAGGGGTCAGCTCAGGCTGGCAATAGTCGTTTGAATTCAGGTTGTTATGATTTTACATACGAATGGTTTGCGTTTTTGTTTCAATTAGTTTTCTAAATTATTTGGATTGTATGCTTATTGTCATTAAAAGCGATTAATTCGTTATCTTTTCACTCATAAAGCGCTATTTAACTAATATACTGATTAAATGGTCACGTAAATAATGTCACATTATTTGACAATGACAATAGAGTGACGTTATTTACGTGACCCTTTAAATAGCGGTATATCGCAGCCAAATCGAATTTGAAAAACTGAATCATTATGTCATATCTATCTATCCTACCACAGATGATCCCTGTCGCCTTGCAGGGTTCTCAGAATAGTGTTCCAGTTTTCATAAACTTTGCTGTTAATTAAAGCAGTTACTAAAATATACCTATAAAATATTCATGGGACGTGTCCGTCCGTCTATATCGTTAATGTTAACCTATTGAAAGGAATGATTGTATTATTTAAATTAATTCTAGCAACGATTTATTTTAAATCTAAAGAGGAAAAAGCTCTACTATAGCTCCTACATTTGTTTTCTATATCATATTGTTTAAATCTTGTAATTATCATCCTACGTAGATTATTCAACTATTCTTATATAATCTATATTTTGTGTACCCAGACTAACTTTTCACGTTTCCTACCTACTTTCTAGTTACTGCATCATATATTTTAGTACGAAGCTTGCACTATTTCTCTCAGCGTCCGATCATATTGCGCTATGTATCGAGCTTGTATTCAAACTAAAAATAAATCATATCTGGTACGCACGGGCCGGCTATATTGGTGCCTCTCTTGAAATCAATTTCAATGTACCTCTTATGTGAAACATATAAATATTTGAATTCGAAGATTGATAAACTGGTTCTTTTGAAGTGGTTACGAATTGAATCATTTTATTGGGAAATAACGTTACTTTTGAATTGTAGGCTAGGTCCACAGGTAACACCGAAATCCAGCAATTAATGATTATGATGCTGATCTAAGTTAAAGTGATTGATAAGTCTCACTCAATGGTAGTAAAGCCACATGGATGAATCATAGCCGGTGGTAGAGTTCTTTTCAGTAATTGCCTGTTTGTGTATTTTAGCGCTCCATTTGAGCCCAAGTTACCAGTAAGACCTTATTTGCTTACCACTTTCGGCTACGTCATCAAATTATCATGATAAAATTATGGAAACAGCCTATCCAAAGGTAAAATATAGATAATTTCGATAAAAGCCACAAAAACATTTAATTCCCTATGTTTTATTTACATAATATTGGATTGTCACTAATACGAGAAAACTATAAATAAATAAGCACTAATAACTGAGTAAAGCTTTATATTTGTGGCCACATAAACATGCTGAAATATCAAGGTACAAATATTTGGATACCCAAATAAAATATTCATACAACATTTTCCATTAAACCTAATAAGTATTCAGAAAGAAAATACAAATGTAACAACTCGTGCGAAAAATATAAAATATAGCATTGAACCATCAATTTTATTAAGCAATAAAGTGAGAAAAAAAACAAATTTGTTTTGACCGACAGAAAAGGTAAAGGTAACTTGTACCCTTATAAAACCCTAATAATCTACTGGCAGTGGATTTGTTGGCTGTACTAAAGTCGCCTAAGTAAACTGGAGGATGAAACAATTTGTGCACCCTAATCAAATAAGTGTAAAAGGAAAATTTAAAATTCCCAGGCCCCAAATTTGCATAACGACCCCGCCCTGGTAACGACTCAATCCGGGCGAAGGCGCTTTATTATTGTAGTACTTGCTTTATGAATGAAACTGGAATTACGTGAAAGTATTTACCTGCGTTAGAAAAATAAGATTCATTAATGACTGGATTTTAAGTCACTCAAAATAGATTACTTACATTTTTATATTGATAAACTTGTCACAAAAGATTCCAACAGTGTTTTTACTCACGAAGGCCAGGAAAGGAAAGTCAAGTCAACATTTGAAACAAAGCAATTCCGCTACAGAGACTGCGATTCCACGCATTTTTCTGACGTGGGATAATGTTTGTCTGTCATGCGCAAACACATGCGCGACTGAAAAAGTCTTTGATGTTAGGTCTTGTTTTTTAAACAAATATAATGGAAGACTACTTTGTCTATTTTATTGTGTATTCAAATTCTTAGGCCACATACGTAAAAATGCTCTTTTTTTAGATTAATATCTTATTGACAAGTTAGCTCATGCTTTTAAAAACCATCTTAGTCTTACCACATGTTTTCTTAATCAACATACCTAACTGTATACATACTGTTATCAAAAAAGATTATCAATCACCGTGTCCACCATTAACGTTATATAAAAAATACGTCCATGAATTTTATTCAATAATAATTTTATTCACGCACATGTACGTTGAATGAGAATCAATTCCCCTGATGTCCGGTCGAGTGGGCAAATGATGAAAATTATAAATCAATTTGAAGTTAATACATTAAACCAGGGCATGCTGACCGATGACTCATATAGACTCTACGTGAAAATGTTTCATTTTACCTCAACAAGTCTTTAGGTACGTAATTTTATGCTGTGGATGCCGTTTCATCATATTTTAAGAAGAGTACTCCAAGAAGACAGACGGTCATCAAATCTATCACAAAATACAGAAATAGAAAGAAAATACGCGATAAAATGAGTGGTTCTACCTAACCTCTTCAGCAATATCGTCACTTCTTTTTAGGGTTCCGTAGCCAAATGGCAAAAAACGGAACCCTTATAGATTCGTCATGTCTGTCTGTCTGTCTGTCCGTCCGTATGTCACAGCCATTTATTTCCGAAACTATAAGAACTATAATGATGAAACTTGGTAAGTAGATGTATTCTGTGAACCGCATTAAGATTTTCACACAAAAATAGAAAAAAAAACAATAAATTTTGGGGGTTCCCCATACTTAGAACTGAAACTCATTTTTTTTTTTTTTTTTATCAGACCCATAAATGAGGGGAGTCTATGGATAGGTCTTCAAAAATGATATTGGGGTTTCTAATATCATTTTTTTCTAAACTGAATAGTTTGCTCGAGAGACAGTTCCAAAGTGGTAAAATGTGTGTTCCCCCCCTTGTAACTTCTAAAATAAGGGAATGATAAAACTAAAAAAAATATATGATGTACATTATGCATGCAAACTTCCACCGAAAATTACTTTGAACGAGATCTAGTAAGTAGTTTTTTTATACGTCATAAATTGAAATTCATATCAAATACTCAGGTCTATACTACCATTTACTTATATACCTACAGGTTTGTACGGAACCCTCGGTGCGTGAGTCTGATTCGCACTTGGCCGGTTTTGTTATTACATAGTATTACTCTACATTTAAATTCATTTCAAAGAGTATTATAATATTATGATGATAATAAGCAAATAGAACATGCACTATAAAGAAAAATAAAATGAAAGTCATGAAGAAAAATTACGTTATGCTGAACTTTCCCTTCTCACATTCCAAAAGTTCAAAAAAAACTATGTCCACTGTATTATATGTAAATAGGTTTTGTTTGTAATACCTTTACGTTTAAGCCACTGGATGGATTTCAATGAAATTTTGCATAATGCATATTACACATCCTGGATGAGCCGCGTTGTAATAAATATTGCTGAAATTCTGTCAAGTTGCCTGAAATATACGACAAGCTACGAGAGCAGAGGGAAATTTCAATAATAAAAATAAGAAACATTTATATTATTTGGGTACCTATAAAATACATTGAGACGTTTATATTGATGTCTAACCTAGAAAAAAGGTATGTGGGAAGAAGCTATAATAATATGGTATCTTGGTACTTGTAACTGTAAATATGGCATATTAAGTGATATCTAAGTGGTAATAAAACCGTGGCCATCAATGAAGTTGATCTTTTACTGAAACATCGCATTGTAACCAAAGTCCGGTGGAAGGTTTTGTAGGAACCAAGGATTAGGTAACAGGTCCATATTTGGTGTTACCCATTAGTGCGTGTGTCCCATTTGCGAGCCAGTATCATGGCGAGATTAATGTCAAATAAAGGCCCAACACAATCCTGTTTCTATATTTTTATGATTCCCTAAAATACCTTGAAACTTCTGATCTGACTTATCATAAATTCAGACAAAAAGGTTGGATATATCATTGGTTATCTAATATTTGTACCGACAGAGAATTTTAAACCAAAATACATTGCAGCCAGTACCAGTCACGGCCATTATTATGTGCCATGGTATAAACATCTTTATAACGATGCATCATGATTCACAATGAAAGCTACACTTGAACCGCATCCCCGAGACGACTTCAGGTGAAATTTACCTGATTTATTGTCCCCACTGTGTTTTAAACCCGACCTGTGTTCGTAACTCGTAAAGAGAAAGTTGCTGTTGTTCTAAGTTACCTACTCAGTTGTAGGACCTCTAACAACATTACCAAATTAAAAGATTTTTCATTAACTTTGAATTAGTAAGTAAGTTTTGACTCTAGTGTTACTAATGTAGTTTGTTTAATGTCACTTGCTACTCACGTATGAAGACATCTTAATGGATCGTTATAATTATATAACTAATACTCTGAATATAAGTATACTACGAACCAACGAAATATTTAAGTTAAAGACGTTATGTTAAATAATTCCTATACATTATTTGAAGTATTTACATATTTTATTATTATTCATCAGTATGACGTGTGATCTTTATTGGATATTGCAGCAATCTAGCTCTGCTCGCTGTGCGCAGATTAGTGACTGCGGAACGCAGAACTGTGAACGCAGAACTCAAAAAAGCCCGCTGTGGACCGGCCCCTAATCCTTTTCGTAGTATTAAAAGAAAAAAGAAGAAAAAAATTACATCAGTTCACTCAATATAAAACTCGATCGTGATTACATAGAAGCGAGTTTTTATTTCTCGTAGTACTGCCGACACTCTGTGGAGTTATTACCGTTTCGCAAAGTTTGCTTCGGTTTTTAAGTTTAAATAATTTCGTAGACCACTTTAAGTAAATACACTCGGCGGCATACAAAGTTGACTATAAACTTTGTGAAAATATGGAAAATAAAACGACAGTCTGGCCTTTACCTCCGCATTACATATTTTATGAGGTAGACATAAAGACCAATTTAGAATGTAATCATTTTATCTTCTATCGATTTACTTAAATTAATATCCACTACTAAAATAAAAATGGTTACTCTCCGAAGCAATGTTTTTAAGAAAATTACATGTTTTTTTTTAATATATACTACAAAATATCACCGGCTATTATAAAGTTAATTCTTCTTCTTCTTCATCATCAATTGTGAGATACACTCAAAATCACACACTGTTATTAAATGTCTTTCTTCTTTTCTTAACTTTTCTTTACTTAAATAAAACGCCATTAATTAAGTACCTAAATACCCAAAAACGTGTGTAATTTTAGGTTTCAGTTTAACCACTTACAGTGACTCGGAATGTTCCAGAAAAAACAGCAGCGAACACTTACCTGTAACAAAATAAATATGCTTAAAACACGCCATTAGGATTTTCAGTTGAAATTAAATTTTGATATTTCTATTTCACTTCATCCGCTTTCAACACTGAAAACAGAAACTGTTGGTGAGCATGCAAGATTTGTGATTTACTTTCTGACGATTGTGATGTTGTCGCAACGATTTCAAGAAATTACTGGAAGTTTTGTAAATTTATCGTTGCTTGTGACTCACTGAATGTCTAAGTTGTTTTGTCTACGTAAAATGATACACAAATCTATCGTATTAAGCAGAAGTGTTTAAAGTTAAAGTTAGTTAGTGTTAAAGTTGTTTAAGTTTGTTTTAAGAATGTATCTCTATGTTTTTTTAATCGTCTTCAAAAAAAGGAGGAGATACTCAATTTGGTTAAAAATAAACTAAAACCTAAGAAAGGTAAAAAACAAAAACAGAAAAAAAAAACTTATAAATAAGCTAACCTATCAAGGTCACTGCCATGTAGGGTTTCGTTCCCGGGTCCCGGAAATCGGGAATTCCCGGGAAATACGTCGTTCCCGAAGTCGGGATGTTGCCTACGTTCTTTAAACAAATGTCGATATCGAACGAACGAACTGAACTACAAGCTTATGAGAAATCGCTTAAAGGAACTGTAGGAAGTATGTATTTGTGGAGATAACGTTTTTTCTTAGAAAACTTTCAAGTACTCCGAAAATAACATAAACACACATAAAAACATGTTTGGGCGAATAAACGCTATGCTCTACCTCTCTCAAATCAAAAGTCAAGTAAAATACGTAATTTAATTTAATTACCTATTTGTGTCTCACACACAAACATAAGTAGAAAATTAAAAATAATCATATCAAACTACACATCATACAAGCTTACTATGGGTAGTTTCTAAACTGCCGATTTGAGAGAAAATCTCTGAATGCGCGTAATTTTGAAGAAAATGAAAGTTACATTAATATTTTTTTTAATATATATTTTTGGAAATAAAGCTGATCAGCGTTTTTGTATTGAAAAATTTCAATATTGCCGAAAATGCATATTTTTTTAAATAATAAGTTTTATTTTTTTTACCGACCAAAAGTCAAGTAAAACACATCATCATCATCATATCAGCCTAAGGATGTCCGCTGCTGAACAAAGACCTAAACTTCCACTTCGAACT